>CM073454.1:16240000-26020000 GCA_037074485.1 Delonix regia | reverse complement strand
AGTTGCTCGAAAATCCATGGAGACCCGCAAGGCGCGATGGAAGGAGGGTAAGCAAAAGGGAAAAGCAGAAATACCTCACCTCCGAGAAACTTTTCCTACTCCCACTGAGATAATACATCCTGGTGACTTAGTCATAATGGCAAGTGAATAAGAAGGAGAGCATACGGAGGTTGCATGGATCCAACCGGACAAGCTAGGAAAAGCTCTAGACAATTGGGAATCCGAAATTTTATCAAATGTTATGTCATTAGAGTAATGTTTTGAATATCGTGTTTTAAAATTCTGTAATAGCTAACGACTTGAAACTTTATTTTAAATATTGAATGAATGCAGTAGTTTCAATCTTTTGCCAAAATCTTGTTTGAATCTTGCCTTTTCATATTTATTTTTGCTTTTTCTACCCACTTTCCAGGGAATTTGAATCCTCGGAACTCTTGTTTAAAGCAGAAGCACTAGGGCACTGCTTGAATGAGCCTTATGTTGTCACGGATGCAAGTGATTTAGAAACTGATGATAATGATGACATATCTCAAACCTTTGTTAAAATAGTAGAGTCTGCAGAAAAGGGTATTGTTCCGCACGAAGAAACCGCTGAAGTGATCAATATGGGGACAGAGGATGATAAGAAGGAATTAAAAATAGTTGATAACCCAGAAAGGGAGGATATGATCAAGTTATTTAGGGAATATATATATGTGTTTGCCTAATCCTATCAAGATATGCCAGGAATAGATCCTGAAATTGTTGCCCATAAGATACCCTTGTATTCCAATATAGGACCCAAGAAATAGAAGCTAAGGAGGATGAACCCAGAGATGTCCCTTAAGATCAAAGAAGAAGTAATGAAGCAATGGAATGCTGGTTTCTTAGAAGTTTCTAAATACCCCCAATGGGTTGCGAACATAGTCCCTGTGCCAAAGAAAGATGGGCGAGTGAGGATGTGTGTCGATTATCAGGACTTAAATCGGGCCAGCCCGAAAGATGACTTTCAATTACCCCACATTGACGTCTTAGTCGATAACACAGCAAAAAGCTTCAGGTATTCCTTTATGGATGGATACTCTGGCTATAATCAAATCTCGATGCACCCTGATGACAAGGAAAAAACCACATTCGTTACCCCATGGGGAACCTTTTGTTACAAGGTAATGCCCTTTGGACTTAAAAATGCTGGGGCCACCTACCAACGTGCGATGATCGTCTTGTTTCATGACTTGATGCATAAAGAAATAGAGGTATATGTGGATGACATGGTCGCTAAATCAGCTGAAGGGGAAAGTCATGTGGCTGTATTACGAAAGCTCTTTGAAAGACTACGGAAATACAAACTTCGATTGAATCCTAGTAAGTGCGTATTTGGGGCTATATCTGGGAAACTTTTGGGATTCATTGTTAGTAAGAAAGGGATAGAAATAGACCCTGATAAAATTAGAGCGATTCGCGACATGCCACCACCTAGTACAGAAACAGAAGTCCGAGGGTTCTTGGGTCGTTTGAACTACATAGCCAGGTTCATCGCAACTTTAACTGCCACTTGTGAACCAATATTTAAATTATTACGCAAGAACCAACCAGGAGAATGGAGCGAATCCTGCCAACGCGCATTCGATAAGATAAAGGAGTACCTCTTGACCCCGCTGTCTTGCTGCCACCTATATCGGGGCGGCCCCTTATCCTTTATTTGACCATCCGACCAGGGTCCATGGGTGCGGTGTTAGGACAACACGACGAATCAAGAAGAAAAGAGCAAGCCATTTATTATCTAAGCAAGAAATTTAATGAATGTGAGTCGCGGTACTCGTTAATTGAGAAGACTTGTTGCAGTCTTGTGTGGACCACAAAGAGACTGAGGCAGTACATGCTTTATCATGTAACGTGGCTAATCTCCAGGATGGATCCAATCAAATACATTTTTGAGAGTCCTCATGTATTGGGAAGAGTCTCAAAATGGCAAGTAATACTCTCAGAATATGACGTGAAATATACGACCAGTAAATCAGTCAAAGGGAGCATTACAACTGAGCATTTAGCAGCCAATCCCCTGGATGAATATCAATCGCTAGACTTCCAGTTCCCAGATGAGGATATTCTAACATTGGAAGAAGATGATCCAAAGGAAATCAAGTGGACTATATATTTTAATGGGGCAGCCAATGTACATGGTAGTGGATTAGGAGCGGTAGTAATATCACTTGAAGGCAAGCAATATCCAGTGGCAGTCAAGCTCAATTTTAACTGCACAAATAATGTGGCAGAATATGAAGCTTGTATCAATGGTCTACAAGCCGCCTTAAAGTTAGGTGCCAAAGATCTTGAGGTGTTTGGAGATTCAGCCCTTGTAATTTATCAAGTAAAAGGAGAGTGGCAAACCAAAGATCCCAAACAGGTCCCATACCAAAAACATCTAACAAAATTGGTGTCAAGGTTTAAGGAAATAAATTTCACGCATCTAACCCATGATAAAAATCAGTTTGCTGATGCGTTGGCCACCCTAGCTGTAATGATTAAGTTGGACTGTGGAGTTAATATGCTCCCTATCCAGGTTGAGACCCGGGACACCCCGGCTTATTGCTTGAACGTGGAGGAAGAAAATGATGGATAGCCGTGGTTCCATGATATAAAGAACTATGTCTAGAACCAGACATATCCAACTGAGGCAACGAAGAATGACAAAAAAACCATTCGTCAATTGGCGATGAGTTTTTTCCTTAGTGGAGAGGTGTTATATAAAAGGTCATGGGACAACACTCTGCTTAGATGTGTGGATGCATCAGAAGCACGAAGGATAATGATAGAGATCCATGAGGGAATCTGTGGGACCCATGCTAATGGTCATACTATGGCTAGACAAATTCAAAGATGTGGATACTTCTGGTTAACCATGGGAAAAGACTGCATTGACCATGTGAGGAAATGTTATAAATGCCAAACATATGCCAATAGGATCAATGCTCCACCCCATCCCCTACACAACTTGGTGGCACCGTGGCCATTCTCAATGTGGGGAATAGAAGTGCTTGGCCCCATCAACCCAAAGGCGTCAAATGGACACCGATTCATTTTGGTAGCCATTGATTATTTTACAAAATGGATAGAAGCATGTTCGTTTTCCAATATTGGCCAAAGGGTCATCCTCTGATTTTTGAAATCGAACATTATTTGTCAATATGGTATACCAGAGAGGATTATCACGGATAACGCTCCCAACCTGAATGGAGCTGACATTAAGAAATTGTGTGGTCAATTCAAGATTAAGCACCATAACTCTGCACCCTACCGGCCACAGATGAATGGAGCAGTTGAGGCAGTGAATAAAATTATCAAAAAGGTCATTAGCAAGATGGCTATTACTTATAAAGATTGGCATGAGATGCTCCCATATGCTCCTCATGGGTATCAAACGACAGTATGAACATCCACGAGGGCAACTCCATACTCTTTAGTATATGGCATAGAGGCAGTCACCCCGATTGAAGTTGAGATCCCTTCTCTCCGAGTGTTGATCGAATCCAACCTCGAGGAGAGCGAGTGGGTAAAGATGCAGTATGAGCAGCTGAATATGATCAAAGAAAAGCGATTAATAGTTATGTGTCATGGGCAGCTATACCAAAAAAGGATGGTAAGGGCCTTCAATCAAAAGGTTCTTCCTAGACAGTTCAGGCCGAGGGAGTTGGTTCTAAAAAAGATCCTCCCAAATCAAGAAGATAATAGAGGCAAATAGGCACCTTCATACGAAGGTCCATATGTGGTGACGCGAGCATTCTCTGGGGGGGCCTAACTCTTGCCGATATGGATGGTAGGGAGCTTGGAAAACCAGTTAACTTCGACGTAGTCAAGAAATACTTTGCTTAAACAGGGATGACGTGAAAGAAAGGAGAATTCGCAATTAGGGCCAGTTCAAGAAGGAGGTTCAAACGAAGGATAGGGTGGCAAAGGATGGACAAAGTAAGGTGGTATGAAGACTAAATTGCTAACCCGAAAGGATCCTTAGAGGTTGTCTTCATTAGTCAGTTTCGAAATAAGTGTATCCAATGGCAACACTAGGTGTAAGCAACCATTGCCGCTTGGAGCCAAAATTCAGAGTCATCCCAGTTGTATTTTGCTATTCTTTATACTTGTGTTTGGCTTACCACCCACATTCCTTAGGGTCTTTAGTTGTTTACTCATTTAAGATAACTTGTCTTTCATCACTCTTTTCCCCTACATAACCATATTGCCTTTATGATTGTCTCATACATTCAATATGCAAAATAAAACATTCAGGTGAATAGCGCTATTCAAAATATTGTCTGATGATATGCATCCTAGAAATACCCCAATGTGTTTTAAATAAGTGTTTCCATGCAATTACTATGATGAGGCCTAAAGGATGCAGCATATACGTAATTTGGCATTTTCGTTACCGGTTTACCTTGTATAAAAGGAGATAGAAGCAACTTCAATGTCCTTGGGCTTACTGTAAAGAAGAGAGTATAAGCCTGCTTGTAGTTAAACTGAAGAAGCGAAGTATGCGAATTGTCAACTGTTGAAACGATAGATTTAGGGTCGCAATGAAGGAAGCGTGGTTAGACAGTTCATTCACTTTGGGCAATATTGATGTTTTTCCAATTGACTTGAATCATAATTTAACATGTCACCCTTCCGATTTCCAAAATAAAAGGTAGAGGTTTTACGCTTACAAGCAGTTTTCTTACTTCTAACACAAAGGGAATAGATATCATTTTAACATGTATCAAAACCAATAAAATTTTCATTATCCTTTAAGGATGTGCCTTTCACACGCATACACATTTGTCCATGTTCAACACCTACCTCGCTCATGCATCATAACCATGCAATTTACATTTCTGCAAAAGTCCTGCATCAAGTCCAGGCAATTTACATTTCTGCAAGAGTCCTGCATCAAGTCCAGGCAATTTACATTTCTGCAAGAGTCCTGTATCAAGTCCAGGCAATTTACATTTCTGCAAAAGTCCTGCATCAAGTCCAGGCAATTTACATTTATGCAAAAGTCCTGCATCAAGTCCAGGCAATTTACATTTCTGCAGAAGTCCTGCATCAAGTCCAGGCAATTTACATTTCTGTAAAAGTCCTACAGCAAGTCCAGGCAATTTACATTTCTGCAGAAGTCCTGCATCAAGTCCAGGCAATTTACATTTCTGCAAAAGTCCTGCATCAAGTCCAGGCAATTTACATTTCTGCAAAAGTCCTGCATTAAGTCCAGGCAATTTACATTTCTGCAAAAGTCCTGCATCAAGTCCAGGCAATTTACATTTCTGCAAAAAGTCCTGCATCGTGTCCAGGCAATTTACATTTCTGCAAAAGTCCTGCATCGTGTCCAGGCAATTTATATTTCCGCAAAAGTCTTGCATCGTGTCCAGGCAATTTACATTTTCGCAAAAGTCCTGCATTATGTCCAGGCAATTTACATTTCTGCAAAAGACCCTGCATCATGTCCTATGCATTTCCGATTTTTGTCTAATAGTATTTCATCGTGCCTAGGTAGCATCAAGCTCTATTCGGGCCCGGGGATACGTAAAGTCCCCATTCACTTGTTTTCCCTCAGCATGAGGAATGGTGTATTCACGTCTTTGCTTGCTCTTCAGTTAGGTCATCTCCTCACAATGTTTGCTTCCCTAACTTAAGAGACAAGCAAAGAGAGGCAACTGTGAACACCCCACCCAAATTAACAATAATAATAATTATGGTAATAATAATAAATAGAATTAAAAATTAAAAAAAATTAATTAATTAAAACAAAATTGCAAAAGGCAAAAAAAAATAGAAGTAATATGGAAAAAACCAAATATAAGAATCAAAAATATTAAAAAGAAAAATTCAAAATATATGTTTGAAGAAGAGACATGGTAATCATCTTGTAAAGAAATAAAATGAATAAGGCCACCTAATTAAAATAAAATGGCAAAACACTCTCACTTGCTCACACTCACACACTCTCACATGCTCACTTGCTCCCACATACTCACTTGCTCTCACACACGCTCACACTCACACACCCTCACTTGCTCACATGCTCACTCACTCCCACATGCATACACTCATGCACACACATACATTACTAAGGAACAAGAGGACAAGGAGGACAAAAAGCAAGAGGGAACTGGTTTTTCAGAGGAGAGCATAAAGTAGAGTGGCTTGTGCAGAAAAAGGAGAGAGGTTGGCTAGAGCAGAGGGTGGAGTGGCTGGAAATGGCAAAAAAAGCAAGAGACCATGAGCAGTGAGTGGAGTGGCTGGAAGTTGCAGAAAAAGCAAGAAAAGATGAAGGACTATGCAGAAAAAGAGAGGTTGGCTGGAGCATAAATAAGAGAGAAACGCTGGAAAAAATTGGAGCTGAACAGGAGAAGCAGAAACTGAGAGAGCAAGGCAGAAACAACGCTGGAAAAAAACTAGAGCTGAACAGGAGAAGTAGAAACCGAGAGAGCAAGGCAGAAACAACACTGGAAAAAAACTGGAGCTGAACAGGAGAAGCAGAAACCGAGACAGCAACGTGAAGCAAAAAATAGACCGAGACAGCAACACGAAGGAGAAGAAACCGAGACAGCAAAAAGGAGAGAAAATGAGCTGAAGCAATGTCTAAACCGTGGAGAGAAAAGGAGCTGAGGTTCAGGCAATCCGAGGAGCAGAAAATGGAGAGTTGGATGCCAAAATGATGAGCAGAAACAAGAGGGCCTGAATGCAAAACGAAGTGGCAGAAAAAGGATTGATAGAGGTTGAACCATGGAGGAGGAAAAAACTTTGTTTTGAGCCCAGAAAATAGAGGTAAACAGAGGAGAATTTAGGGAGCACAAGGAAGAAGGGAAAGTGTAGAGAGGAAGAGAAGCTTTCAGCCTTTGCCTTCCAGCTGAGGAGCAGGGACACGTGAGCACTTCCAGCCAGAATTTCCAGCGTTGAGACCAGCCAGAACTTCCAACGCTGCCCAACGTGAAGTGCTATCCGCCATTTCTGCTTGCTTCCCAGCCGAGACCAACCACTTCGGGACTGTTGGAGGACCATCTACCATACGTGAGTGAGGAGGAGAAGGTCATTCTTCATTGGAGCACAAGGGAGAGGCTGAAATCGCACAGGTACGGCTGCATGGGCTGCATGGCTGTTACTGTTCATGCGTTTTGGTTAAAGACAATCTTATACATTCTGCACTGTTCTTGCATTTGGTTCTAAGATGCTACTGTTCATTTGCCTAAACTTGTATTAATTTTGTTTATTACCATTGTTTAAATATTAACTTTGATTAAATATTGCTATTACGCATAAAATTATCGTGTGAGAATTTTATTCTCCTCAATTACTAGGGATTATGTGAGATGTTAATCTCCTTAAATCCTTACAATGAACTGAATAATTGAAAAGCAATAATAATATTAATGAAACATTAATGATTGAATGGTGAAAAATAAGTGAATGATAATTAATAAATATTGCCATGACGCGTAAAATTATCGTGTGAGAATTTTATTCTCCTCGATTACTGGGAATTATGTGAGATGTTAATCTCCTTAAATCCTTACAATGAATTGAATAATTGAAAAGCAATAATAATATTAATGAAACATTAATGATTGAATGGTGAAAAATAAGTGAATGATAATTAATAAATATTGCCATTACGCGTAAAATTATCGTGTGAAAATTTTATTCTCCTCGATTACTGGGGATCATGTGAGATGTTAATCTCCTTAAATCCTTACAACTAATTGAATAATTGAAAAGTGATAATAATATTAATGAAATATTAATGAATGAATGGTGAAAAAAATAAATGAATGATAATTAAATATTGATTTTGATTAAATCATAATAATAATCATAATTAAAATATTTGCTTTAATGAACTGTTTCCCATTATTTACAAAATTATCGTGTGAGAATATTGTTCTCCCCGATTACCTGGGATTGTGTGAGATTTTAATCTCCTTAGATCCCTGAAGTTAGCATACCTTTGTTTTTTTTTTTAAAAACAATAATAATGATAATAAATAATAAATAATTAAAAGATTTGCTTTAATTAAACATTTCCCATTATTTACGAAATTATCGTGTGAGAATATCGTTCTCCTCGATTGCTTGGGATTATGTGAGATTCTAATCTCCTTAAATCCCTATAATTAATTCAGAAATAATAATAATATTAATAATAATAATAATAACAATACAAAAAATAAATAAATGGACAATAATTAAATATTAACTTTGATTAAATATTTATACAAAATGTATTGTGTGAGAATACTTTTCTCTCCTTGACTTCCCGGGCTCGTGTGAGATTTTAATCTCCATAGAACCCAAAAATTAGCATATATTCGTTCAAAAATAAACAAATAAAAAAATAAATAATAGCACTTGAATTAAATTATTTACCAATAATCATTAATAATGTAAAAATGAACATTTTAAATAAGTCAAGCATAAAATTTAATTAATAAAAAAAAATGACATGCGGAACTTGAGTCTCCATAATCAACAATAAATTCAAAAATTCATAAAAAAAAAATATATTCCTTTCATTATAAATTATGCATTAATTCCTGAAATATAAACTCCCAAAACTTAAAAAAATAATAATAATAATAATAAAATCAACAAAAAAATTTAAAAGAGAAAATATGAAGAGGTCCGGAGAACGAGGTTGATCAGATTGTAGTAAATTAAAACATACAAACCAAATTCCAATCCCGTTTTGTTTACAATGATCTGTTTTAATTAAAATTCTATTCTCATCACAAATAAAAAAAAACCACCAACCCACAAACATGCCTCTTGGTCGAACTACGTGGACTTTAATCCCTATCACAGGGTACGTAGGCCCTAGGCTTTCATCCTAGGTCAAGTCCATCCTTTGTAAATATCTACCTGTTTGCCTTCATTCTTGTTGTTTTGTCTCCTCTGTTTAATTGGCATGCATGTCGATAAAAGGGTAATTGAGATAAATTTAAAGGCCATATTTTATTTCAATTGACTAGTTTAAGGTAACCGTCCTTATAGACGGGTGTTGTGGGGTGCCTAACACCTTCCCCACACTCAAACAGACTCCCGAACTCATCTCTGATTCCGCAGACCATGTTGCCTTTTTCTTTTTTATTTAAATTGGTTTTCCAAAGTTTCCGTTAAAAATTTTGGTGGCGACTCCAAATAAATTGATTTTCAAGATTTGTTTTTGGGAATCAATTTTCACACGTTTATTTTATTCCGCCGAAAGGTCGGTTACGACAATTAGTTATTTAAATTTATATGGATGATATCATATTTGGTGCCACTAATGAAAAGTTGTGCAAGGAATTTGCTAAAATGATGAAAGGAAAGTTTGAAATGTCCATGATAAGGGAGCTCACATTCTTCTTGGATCTTCAAATCAAACAACAAGCAAATGGAACATTTATAAATCAATCCAAATATGTCAAAGAATTACTTAAGAAATTTGGATTTGAAAATATCAAAACAAAAGACTCTCCTATGGGATCAACTAAAAAAATAGATGCTGATGAAAAGGAACAACCATATGACATCTCGAAATATAGAGGTATGATTGGATCCCTTTTATATTTAACTAAAAGTTGACCTAACATTATGTTTAGTGTATGGATTTGTGCCAAATTCCAAACTTGTCCTAAATAATCTAAATACTTAGCAGTAAAGAGTATTTTTAGATATACTGCTAGCACAATAAAAATAAGTCTATGGTATAGGAAAGGATCCACTAATACTTTGGTAGGATATTTAGATGCTAATTTTGCCAATTGTAAAACTAACAGAAAAAGACCAATGGAACATGCCATTTCTTTGGAAATTCTCTTGTTTCTTAGTTTAGTAAGAAACAAAATAGTGTAGCATTATCCACTGCTAAAGCTGAATATGTTGCAGCTGGTAATTGTTATGTTCAAATCCTTTGGATGAAGTAACAATTAGAGGATCTTGGGATATCTTAAAGAGATTCTAATAAAATGCAACAATACCATTGCAATTAATCTTACCAAGAATCCCATCATGCATTCAAGGTCTAAACATATAGAGACTAGGCATCATTTTATTAGGGAACATGTTCAAAAGAAAGATATTAGCCATAAATTTATCAGAACTGAATTTTAACTTGCTGATATCTTTACTAAACCTCTTTCTATTGTAAGATTTTGTTTTATAATAGGTGAACTTGGAATGATTAATCCTAATAAACTATAAATAAAAGGATTTAAATTGTTTTGCCATTTGCTCATATTGTTTGAATGAATATTTGTGCTTAGAAGTGTTTTTAGGTAATACATCTCCTAGAAATTTAGAAATTTGGCCTGAAAAACTCGAAATGGTCACATTTTTAAGTGACCAGTCGACTACCAAAGAGTGGCCAATCAACTGGTAGAGGTTAGAGAAATGACTAGTAGCTCAGGGTGAGAGGAACAATTGACTGATGTCTCTCTGTAAGGGAGCAATCAACTACCAACAAATAAGCAATCAACTGGGCATATTAAAAGGCCCGACAATTGACTAGTGATGAGTAACCAATTGACTGAGAAGTTCTAGAGAGCAACCTTGTGAAAAATAGAGGCTAACAGTTGACTGATCATAAAAGACCAGTCAACTGGTCAATGTTAGAGAGCAATACTAAACAAAAGTAAGGGTTGACAGTCGACTACTCACTAGTGACCAGTCAACTTGTCAATGACAAAACTCACTATTTAAGGTAGTCAAACCCTAAAAAATTGTCATTTTCACTATTCTCTCCAGTCGACTACTCATCCCCTTTCTTGCTCTCCAATTTTTTGGCCAAATCTTCATCAAATCTTGGTGAACTTGTTTCTAAATCTATCAAAATAACCGATTAAACACTAAACCCTAGGGTCTTATTAGTTTAAAAGGGGCTTTTCTGCTCTTTACCTTCTCTATCTGAAACCTTTCCATACTAATCTTGATTTCTTGCCTCTTAACCATCTTTCTTACCTTTTTAATCACAACCATGGCCCAAAGACCAACTCCCAAGCGTGCAAGGACAAAGAACACCACTGGTGGCTCATCATCTGGTCCTCCTCCTCTCTTTTCTTCAAGAGCATAAGAGGTGGCCTTTTTTTAGAACTTCCAACAAAGTGGGTTCTTTCAAGTAAGTATATGGATCTCCCTTTGCTTCATAAAGAGGGATTTGTTCTTTCGATTTATTTGCCAATGTTGGGTTAAACTTTCTGCTAAATTTGAAATTAGATTATAACCTTAAGGTTATTAGGGCATTTTATTCTCATCTCACCTATAACCTCATAACCTATCCCATCACTATTGAGTTAAGAGGTACAAGGATTATTTTTTGTGATGAAATATTGGCTAACATCCTAAACCATCCTACACCTACTAGGCATTACTTTACCGATCACCCCAACTCTATAAAGACTATGTCTGGCTATAATAAGTTGGAGATTATGAATAGGATCAGTAAGGGTGTTATTGACAATCCCAACACTCCCATCAATGTCAATGACCTTTCATTGGAGAATTGACTGCTGCATTACATCATTTATCATTGCCTAATTAACAAGTCTATAAACTTTACATATCTCAGTGAGCCAGAGATGTTTATGAAGAAGTGATAGCTTCAGGCTTTCTTGGTTGATCACTTAAAGGATGGTAACTTACAAGAAGAAGAAGTCATCCCTACTACCATATGCTACTATCATAGCAACCATTCTCTGCCACTATGACATTTCACCTATAGAGGATGATGTGGAATCCCCTCTTTAGATTAGATAGAATAACCTACAAAGAATGGGATTTATCAAGACACCACAAGGGCAATGGGTAAGGAAAGCCTAAAGAGTGCCTAGGCCACCACCTCCACCAACTGCTGATGTGCCTCCTCTTGTTTCTCCACCTCTATACACAACCCCCACTGAGGAGGGACCATCCTTTCAGATGCCTTCTCCTATTGCTCCTATACCTTAATCACCTCATGCTCCTACATCCATAGGGTACACATCAACTCAACCCGAGACCATTGTGATTCTGAAGCCATCCTTTTAGATGAGATTCGAGCCTTGCATAAGAAGATGGACACATTCAGCTTTCAAATACAGACTCTATAGAAGACGGTGGAAGATGTCAATGCTCACCTGGAATGTATCGAGTCTTATCACAAGTAATGTTCTGACTTTTAGGGAGCATAGGATTTAGAATCTCTTCCTCCCTTTTTGATGTGACAAAAGAAGAGAGAATGTAGGCATTTAGATGATTTGGATTATTTGCTTTATGTTTTCCTTATTTGTTTTCATGTTTTCATGAATTCCTTGTTTGAGCTTGAATTTTGCTATGTTTTCAATATGATTGAATTCTATTTACCATGATTTTGAATTCAATAAAAGTAGCTATTTTGATTATGATTAATGTTATTTGCTCTCAATTGTATAAACATTAAAACCATTTAAAAGTTATAAAAGTTAAACAAAGTGGACTTATTAAAACTTTCACAAAACAAAGGAGATCATCTTGAAACCTTTTCTTTGTGAAGAACTAACATTTGTAAGGTTGTTATCATAAAAAAGTGGAGATTGTTTAGCCCATTTGCCAAGAGATCAATAATTTGATGAAAACAACACAAGAAGAAAAGTTTTCTTATGTAATACTTAGGTTTTAAATGGTTTCAATGTTTAATCATGTCTTAGGAACCTTTGTAAATGGCATTAAACTGATAGAAATCATTTAAAATGAGTGTATAATCAATCCTAGGTCTTAAAGGTAAAGAAAAGCATATTCAGGAGCTTTCTGTCAGTAAACAGTTGACTAGCCACTGGCTAGTAGTCAACTGGTCACTATCTGAGAAGCCCCCAGTTTGCTACTAGCTTAAGTATTGATCAACTAGGCACTCTCTATGAGTGAAAAATCAACTGGTCACAAGCCAGCAGTTGACTGTCACTTTATTAGATGAGACAAGTCAGCTACCAGCTCAAGCCTAATTGGCTGGGAGAGCGAGCAGTCTACTGGTCACACCCAGATCAAGCATCAATCAATTGCTAGTCTTGAGACCATCAACTGGGAGCTTTCTATGAGTGACCAGTCGACTGGTCCAGAGTGAGCAGTCAACTGTCAGGGTTCAAAATGTTAAAATTATGAGAGGGAATGAAAGAGCAGTGTGAACACCCCATCCCTAATCACTTAATTATTTAATTAATGGAAACACCAATTAATTAATAATTAAGCAAATAGGAAAATTAAAAAAATGACAAAACTTCAAAAAGAGGACAATTTGGAATTAAGTAATGGAGGACAATTAAATAAACTCAAAACAATATATATATATATATATATAATTAGCTAATTAATAAAAATTATAATAAATCAAAGCAAAACTATAACAAATAAAAGAATATATACATAAGGAAACATAAAAATTAAAAGTTAAAAATTCAAAAATATTAATCATAATAGTGTAATAAAAAGAAAATGGGAAAAAGCTAGTAAAAGGAGAGTAGACATGTGATGCTGGAAAAAGCTGCAAAAAGGGGAAAAAGCACTGCTGTTGGGGAGGAGAAAAGCGACTTTAGGGCAGCAGAGAAAGGAAGGAGGTGGCTGCTCCAACAAGAAGGACAAGAGCAACACCACATCTGGAGGCAAGGGGCAGTTTGTTGTGCAGAGAACAGAAAAGAAAAGAGAAGCAGAAACCGAGAGAGAACAGAAAAGGAGAAGCAGAAGCAGAAACTGGGAGAGGGGACTGAGGCGTGAAGTCTTCATTAAAAAACAACTCAGAAGGAAAGGAGGGGACTGAGGGGCAGTGAGTTGAGGGAGGAGGAAGGACATAGCAAAGAGAGGAGAGAGTGAAGAGGAAACACAACAAAAAAAGGAGAAGATGGCGAGTTGAGCAGGAGGAGCCGAGAACAGCGAGACGCGTGAACAGAGAAGTCTAGGAGGGCAAAAGGGTGAACCCAGCTTCTAGGCAGATCTACTTGACCTTCCCAGCAAATGGCACTTTCAGAGAGGAAGATGTTTCAAATTACTTCAGCACTTATGGACCTGTTCAAGACGTGAGGGTCCCTTACTAGCAGAAGCATATGTTTGGGTTTGTGACCTCTGTTTATCCAAAGACTGTGAAGCTTACTCCGTCCAGAGGGAACCCTTATTTCGTCTGTGATGTTCAAGCTCTCGTCAAGCCTTATAAGGAAAAAGGCAAAGTTCCAGACAAGTACAGGAAGCAACAAAAGCTATCAACTCCATACCAGAGCTTGAACCAACTTGTATGATAGCCTTAATGGTGTTTAAAGGATAAGTAAGAGTTGTGGCCAAAGCACTGACCCAGCAGCAGCAACCTTATGAAAGTTAACTCCTTTCACGTCATGATCATCGAACAATCTATCAGCCCCAGCGATGGCACGTGGCTTGGCGGGCAGCTCTTCTCTGCCATGGTAGTCCGTAAACTGGCCCACTGATTCCTCAACTAGCTCGGCATCGAGCACGACAAGCAAAAGGATCGCGTTGGAATAAGGCATGTGACTTGATTCACGTCCACGATCAGGAGCAAGTTTCTCGTAAGGCCGGACATGGAGCTGTTCGACTATACTATTATAGAAAATATGGTTTGCACCAAGATCTATTCTGAACCCCAACTAGTAGGGATGTTACTAGCCCTTTATGTGACGACCACCATATGTGGATCTATTTTGACTATGATTGCCATATGTATTTTGAATCTAAGCCTAGAGCCAGTGTTCATTATGCATTCTGATCAATTTTGTGAGATATTTTCCACTTTCATATAACCATCTTAAAAATTATTTATGGATTTTAAATGCTTTTAGTATAATATGTTTTGCAAAGTATCTCTAGATTTGCTTAAGCTTTATAAATTATATTATACGATTTAAGATTTTCATATATGAATAATTTCAACATACATAAGTTTGATGCATTTTGGATTACAAAATGATATGGTTGTGAAAAACTCCAGCAGTTTGCTTATTTCCTCTTGGTATTATTAGTAATATTTACTCACTAAGTGCGCACACTCATCCCTTCTTTCGTTGATTTTTTTGTCAGAGAGTAACATTGATCTCATTATCACTCTGTGTTTTAGAGATGATTGAAAGACTTATTGGTGAGCCCTGCATTATTCGCAAGGGCGAATAATCATTTTTATTTAGTTGTTAAACGTCTTGAAATATTTTCTTTGTATTCTAGTGGCACCAATGTCATAGGTAGAGAGTTTAGTATGTGTAGCCTTGTGTTAATTGTATGATATTGGAGAATTGAATTGGATATTGTTCATGTTTTTTGTTATATCAGTATTTGGATTAGTTAGTCTTTTAGATTTGTTCGGCTTATGGAGACAAGATTTACCTTGTTCTCTGAACCAATCACACTCCGTCATTTGAGGCATGGCATTAAAACTCTGATGACAATTTACAACTCTATACTTATAATAGGGCTCTCTTCATTTGCACTATCCTTTAGTTGAACAAACTTAAATTTACATTGCATACCACTCTTTTTAAAGAAAACAACAATAATTTTGAAATTGTAAAGAAAAATATGGTGTATATTGTTAGGTCTAATACAATCATAAAAGAAATCCCTTTTTGAGTAAGAGATAAAAACTTCAAGGTTTAGTACATTTTTCTTCAATACCTTCTTACGGCTCAAGCAAGGTCATTTAAAAGTAAACAAAAAAATGGAAAACTAAAATAAGTTAATCTAAACAAGTCTTTAAGAGGAAAATAATAAACAACTATAATGGTTTCCTAATGATTACTTTTGCTATTTTTTCTGATAGTGGTGTGCTCCATGCTTCGATCCGAAAGGGTAAAAATTAGTAATGAAATCTACCATCCATGTTGGATGTTTCCTTTGCCATCTTGAATTCCTTTTCTTTCCATTGGGCCCATATGTTGATTAATGCACTTGCTCCCTTAGCTCTGGTCTTCCCGAATCCAATGCTTCATGGGCTATCTCTTCATTGGATCATTTTTCATTACTTCTAGGCCCATGAGATGTGACATTGCCCACTTCTTCAAAACAACCTTGTCCTTAAGGTTGAGAGTGGCAAACTTTTAGGTAAAAAAGTTTAACGGTTCCCAAGTTGCTTCCTCGTATGGTAGCCCTTTACATTCAATAAGAACATGTGGTTGGCCCTGCTCTCGTATTCATTAATCCACAATTACTAGTGGTTCTATTGGGTTCTTGATAGGTGTAGGAAGTGTGACAGAGTGTAGAGGTAGTTAAGTGGGATCTCCTTTGAATGGTTTGAGCAAGTGCACTTTGCTTTTAGGTGGTAATAGTAAATGATAGGGAACCTTGCTAATCT
Source organism: Delonix regia (assembly GCA_037074485.1). NCBI lineage: Eukaryota > Viridiplantae > Streptophyta > Magnoliopsida > Fabales > Fabaceae > Delonix > Delonix regia. The sequence continues at coordinate 26,003,721 of CM073454.1, read as the reverse complement.
TTTTATCTCTCTGAAATGGGCCAAAATATTTCTCGAATAGTTTTTAATTCTTCCTTTCTACTACTATGTGTTGCCTATATGGTTAAACCTTCAAAAAAACCCAGTTATTAATCTGGAATTCTTTATACTTTTGAGAACGATTAGCATTTTTTTCATTTAGTGAACTGAAGAAAGATGGACTCCTGGAATGTTGGGCGATGGTCGTCCATAAATAGCTTCAAATGGTGATGACATCTGGATGGCTAAGTGGTAAGATGTGTTATACCATAACTCTATCCAACCTTGGGGGCGATCAGCAACATAGGCATGTAAATACTGTTCAAGGCTCTTATTTAAAGCTTCACTTTGGCCATTTGTTTGAGAGTGGTTAGCAATGTTGTACTTAAAAATAGTCCTATTGTTGCTTAAAAGCTCACGCCAAAAGTGATTGAGGGATATGGGCTCATGGTTTGAGATTATAGAATTAGGGAACCCATGATGTTTTACTATTATGTCATAGAATAGCCTGGCTACTGTTGATGCATTATAGTTTGTAGGTAGTACACCAAAATGGCCATACTTGGTTAATCTATCAATGGTGACCCAGATGCATGTCTTGTCTCTGAAGGGAGGGATCCTAATGATAAAGTCCATTGTAATATCAGACTAGCTCATGGAAGGAAGTGGAAGTGGCTGGAGTAAGCCTTAGGGTTTTTATGTTATTGGCTTGATATGTTAATAAGCATTGCATTGTGAAATGAAGTCTGTAACTTCCTTGTGCCTGCTTATCCAATGAAACATTTCTACCAATTTCTTGTAAGTTTTAGTAATGCTCGCATGCCCACCAAGTGGTGTGCTATGAAAGTCTTGCAATAAAAGTGGCTTCAGTTAGGAGTCTCGAGGGATAAATAATTTCCCTTTGAAAGTTATTAGTCCTACAGAAGTAACAAAGGCTTCTTGAGCAATGCCTCGAGTTAGAGCATGATAAATAGCCTTAAGTTATGCATTAGTTTGATTTTTCTAATGGAGAAGCTCAATCAGTTAGCATTGGACTGCTAAGAAATAAGCAAGGAAGGGTCATTTGTATTGTCTTGTGGCTACCCATCAAATTGGAAAGAAAGAGCATCTGCAATGACATTATTTGCCCTTATTTTGTATGTTATTTAGTAATTGATGCCTAAAAAGTTTTGTTAGATAACAATGCTACTCTGAGGTTTGGACATTTTGATTCATGAGCTCCTTAAGGCTTTGATGATTGGTAACTATGATGAAATAACATCCCAGCAAATAGTGTTGCCCCTTTGCTATTGCTTAAGTTATAGCATACAACTCCTGAACATACACAGATGCTATTGTGTAGAGAAAATAGACATCGAAAAGAAACAAAACTGTAGCAAATAATTTGAGATGATACATAAAATTTTACATGGAAAAACCCCAATAGTGTAAAACACTACGGACAAGGAAGAAAGGGTTCCACAATGAGAGAAATAAGAGTTACACCTTCTCTCCATATATCAAGGATAATAAAATATTTTTACGTCTCTTACTAATACGAGAATAATAATCTCATAACTCTCTGCATATCTCATAAGTCTTTCTCTGTATATATGATTGCTCCTTTTTTGGTTGTGAGAAATGAGGTTTTAAAGCTCCCTATTTAATAGGGAAAGATGAAGGCCTCAATGCAATTTTCCAAGGACTAAACTGTAATTTTAAAAAGTTCCCACTTTTTTTTCCATGGTTGGTTACCTAAAATCATTTTTTCTTCCTTTGTTAGGTGCTGCCCTTTGACAATCTCCCACTTTAAGATTTGATTGAGAATCAATCAATCTTCACACCATCCTTCCTTTCTTGAAATTTCCTGTTGCTCACATCTCTGCTAGGCCAATAGAAGATCTACACCACATAAACTTATCAGTGTTCACTGGCTTTATCAGTGCATCTGATAGGTTATCTTTAGTATGGATTTTTTATATATCCACACTTCCTTCTTCCATTTTTTTCTCGAATAAAGTGCTATTGAACTCATATGTGTTTAGTCTTAGAATGGAATTTTGCATTCTTTGCTAAGTGGAGAGCACTTTGATTATCAAAAAATAGTGTAATCTTCCTAGGATTGTACCTGAGCTCTTCCAACAATATCTGCAACCAGATTGTTTCATTGCTAGCTTATGTAGCTACAATATATTCAGCCTTAGTCGTTGAAGTGGCCACATTAGATTGTAGTTTTGAAACCCAGCTTACAGCTCCACCTGTAAGAGTAAACACATAACCACTTATGGATTTGCTATTGTTAAGATCACCTACAAAATCTAAATTTGTATAGCCTTTAATGGTGAGATCTGATCGTCCATAATGCAATGTAACATTTGTGGTCCCTATAATTTATTTTAGGACCCTTTTTCAGTATTCCAATGCTCTCAGCCAAAATTTGCTATATATCAACTAACAACTCCCACTGCTTGTGCAATATCTCGTCTTGTGCAAATCATAGAGAACATTAGGCTACCCATTGCTGATGTAATATCTAGTCTTATGCAAATCATCTCAAGACATTTCCTTCCTCTCTTATTTACTACTAAGACTCATGCTTGAGGATAACTTGAAATTAACAGGAAGTGGGGTAGAGATTGACTTACAATCATGCTTATTAAAGCATCACAAGATCTTTTTTAACTAGTTCTTTTAAGAAAGCCAAATCTTCTTATTTCTATGTCGATGAATTTATATCCCTAGAATCTTGTTTATCGATCCCAAGTCCTTTAAATCAAATTCCCTAACTAATTGTGCCTTTAATTCATTGATATGATCATTGTTGGGGCCTGCTACCAGCATGTCATCTACATACAACAGCAAAATAATGAAATCATTTTCACCAAACCTCTTGTTATAAGCACAAAAGTCTGCATTAAGTCTATTGTATCCAAGGCTCATGATGAAGGAATCAAATCTCTTATACTAGCATCTCAGCACCTGTTTGAGACCATATGGAGATTTGTTCAACCTGCAAATCAAGTTCTCTTTTCCTTTTTCATCAAACCCTTCTGGCTGGAGCATATAAATTTTTTCTTCAAGATCTCCATGAAGAAATGCAATTTTTACATTTAACTACTCTATATGAAAGTCAAGTGTAGAATGATTGCTAAGACCACTTCAATCGTTATGAGTTGAACAATCGAAGAAAATATCTCATTGTAATCAATGTCTTCTTTCTGAGCAAATCCTTTTACCACTAGTCTAGCACAATATCATTCAACTTGATCATCACTAGTTCTTTTGATCTTGTACACCCATTTGTTCCCAATGGCCTTCTATCCTTTTAGTAGTGGAACAAGATCTCATGTCTTGTTCTTATGGAAGGCTTCAATTTCTTCATGCATTACTGCTAACTACAAAGAAACTTCAAAGCTTTCCATAGCCTCTCGAAAAGTCGAAGGCTCTCCATCTTATATGAGTAGATAGTATGCAACATTCCCTTCCATAATGTAATCTTGGTGCCAAACTGCTCTTTCCCTCTCTCAAGTTGATCGTCAAACTTGCAAAGTCACAAGATTATATTGTTCTTCTTCATTATACTCTGGTATTACTTCAAAAGAATATGGTACTTTTGTTTTATTTTCTCCTCCTTCAATCTGCACTGTAGGGGTCTCAACTATTTCTTTTGAAATATTATCACCTTCATGTATATGTTGTTTCCTTTCTGGAAAGATGACATCCCTGCTGACTATAACTTTGCTGTTCATGGGATCCCATAAGCAATACCCCTTTACTCCGTCAACATATCCTAAGAATAAGCATCTTTTAGACTTTGGATCTAGCTTTGTAATTTCTTGGGCATTGTACATCACGTATACTAGACTTCCAAACATATGGAGGTTTGTATAATTAGTTAGCTTCCCAGTCTATATCTCCATTGGGGTCATCAGATCAATTGTAGTTGATGATGACCGATGGATGACGTAGTAAGTTGTTTTAACTGCTTCTATCCAAAATGAATTTGCTAATCTAGTAGTTCTTAACATTACCTTTATCCCTTTCAACAAAGAGCTATTCATCAGCTCTACCACTCCATTTTGTTGTGGAGTGTATGCCACCATGAATTGCCTTTTGATACCTTCTTATTGACAGAAAGTATTAAATTCATCACTGATGTATTCTCCTCCATTGTCTGATCACAGGCATTTAATCCTTTTCTCATATTCACATTCCACACGCACTTTGAAGATTTTGAAAACTTCAAACACATCTCCCTTTCTCTTAATTAGATACACTAACATCTCTTGGAGTAGTCATTAGGAGTAGTCATCAATGAATGACAAAATACTTTGCTCTTCCCAAGGATAAAACCGGTACTTACCAAACAGTGTACTAAGTCTAAGATAACTTTACTTCTCTCTATAGAGCTGTTAAACTTCAACCTATGCTACTTATTTGTAACACAATGCTCACAGAAAGGTAGAGAAACCTTTTTAAGTCTAGGAAGAAGATTTAGTTATGCAAGAACCTTTAATCCACTTTCTGACATGTGGCTAAGCTTACAGTGCCACGATATTGTTAATTCCTTAACTGCTGGATCAAATGATGCAACTGAGACTTCTCCTTGTTGTTGTGTTTCTCCTTTAAGCCTATATAGGTTAGCCGCTATCTTTTCTGCTTTCTTAACTATAAGCGTGCCTTTAATGACTTTCAAAATGTCATCCTATATCTGAGTTTTATACCCATTGCTATTAAATTGTCCTAAAGAAAATAGATTTTTTTTTAGACCCTTCACATGTCGAACTTCTTGGACAGTGCAAGTTGTACCATCATACATCTTTAGTTTGATGGTGCCTATTTTAGTAATTTTTAAGAAATGACCATCTCCTATAAACACATATCCTCCAAAGACAGGTTTATATTGATGGAACCATTCTCTCCGTGAGGTCATGTGTCATGTTGCAGCTGAATATACAAGCTAGATATCACTAAACCTTTTTCTACCTTCAGCAACTATTACTGCCTCATTGTATAAGACTTCTCTATCATCTGAGGTACTTACAACGTATCCATGAGCACTTGACAACTCAGTATCTTTACCTTTGGCCCCTGAATTCTTCTTCAAATTCCAACACTTATTTTTGTAGTGTCCTTTTTTACCTTTGATCTACCTTGATTCTGGCTCCCACTTGAGCCATGTTCTGTTAATCTTCCTTTTATCACTGCCAATGCTTCTGTTTGTGAACAAATCAACCTATCTTCCTTGTTTTTGCGCTGATTTTCTTCTTTAAGAATAGTCAATGCAATGTCATAGAAAAATAGGTAGTCAACAAGAGCATTATTGGTCAGGTTGATGACGAGTTAGTCATAGGAATCAAATAGGCTTTGAAGCAAAATTTCAACACGTTTATTTACCTCTATTTTGTCACCCAACGATGTGTGTTGAGAAAATAAAGTATTCAAAATGTTGATGTGCTCCATCACTGAAGTAGTTTTAGACATCCGCAGAGTGTATGATTTCCTTTTATGAAAAATTTTGTTGTGTAGTGACTTGGCTTCGTACAATTTGGCTAAATGATCCTAAATTTCTTTTGCTGCCTTCTTCTCCTCTATGCTAGACAATATCTCATCTACAAGTACTAGATGAAGATTCACAACTGCATTCCGATTCATCTCATTTCATTTATTTTCATCTATAAAATCTACTAGCCTTTCACTGATAGCCGTAAGACAATTATCTTTTTTTAAGATGGCCTTTATCTTCATCTTCCATAGTAAGAAATTACTATCATTGAACTTTTCAATCTCAAATTTCACCACCATTGCTCAATTGCAGTCTATTTGTGAGCAAAAATAGTTCCTACTATTTTTCATGAATAGCAAATGAACAGTAACCATATGTATAAATAGTTTTTCGTACATGTTAATAGTACCTAGTACCTTATAATGGGTGAAAATAATATTACTTATTTTCATATGTGAAGGATCTACTACATCAATGGCAGTCACAGAGTATACGATAAGTAGATAATAATACACCCAAATAAGCTCTGATACTAATTGTAGAAAAAATAGATAACAGAAAGAAGCAAAACTGTAGCAAATAATTTGATATAACACAGAATTTTTTGTGGACAAACCCCAATAAGGTAAAAAATCACGAGCAAGGAAGGGTTTCACTATGAGAAAAATAGGAATTACACCTTCTCTCTATATAATATGGATAATATAATATTTTTATGTCTCTTGCTAATAGGAGAATACTAATCTCACAACTCTCTCTTTATATAACATTGCTCCTTTCTTGATTTTGAGAAATAAAGTTTTGAAGCTTCTATTTATAGGCAAGGATGAAAGGCTTCATTGCAATTTTCAAATGACTAAACTGCAATTATGGAAATTTCCCACTTTTTCCCATTATTGGCTACCTAACATCATTTTTGTCTTCCTTTGTTAGGTGCCGCCCTTTGACATGCTGCAAGTTGTGTAGTCAACTTTTTTGCTTAAATAAGCTATAGGATGCTTATTTTGGAGAAGCACAGCCCTAGCACTTGAGCTGGAAGCATCAGTCTCAGCACAAAACGTCCCAAGATACTCAATTGAAGGTTGAGCAAAGATACACTTAGACAGCTTGACCAAAAAACTTGTGTTCCTTGAGGCATGTCAAAACTTGAGTTAGATGAGAAATATGGGATGTCAGAGCTGTAAATAAGGATATCATTTAAAAAACTGTCACAAAAGACATTTGGAATTTTATTAGATGACTTAAATAAATTCAAATGACATTTAAATTTTGTTTAAATATTTAGAATTTTATAATAATCAATTCATACAATAAATGTGAGGGGAGTTAATAATTAAATTAAATTGAACTATTCAGTATTTAAACTTTTAAATTACAAATTCTAAAGAAGAAACCTAAAAGAAAATATAAAGTAAATCATATTATAAATTACTTATTATTTATTTAAAAGAAATTAGTAAATTTTAAATTATAAATTATTGTAAAAAATATTTTCTTCTATTTCCTTAATCATTCTAATTTAATAATACACATAAGTCTCTACACCCGAGGGCTACGTGAAATAGATTAATGACATCATTGAGATTAGTAATAGTACTGAGAACAAGCAATAATGAGTAAGAGTTTCAATGGGAGATATTGTGCATTAAGGCCACAATTGAGCAAATGGAGTTGTCAAAATGGTGGATTGTTCACTTATCAGTAAAAATATATACTTCTCATGCCTTTTATCAAGTCACATGATATTGTGTGTGTGTGTCAATCAATATTTTAATAACTCAACATTTAAATCATGGATTTAGACTGCCCATTACCCAATATAGTTTAATGTTTCACAATTATATATCTTAATGATTGCCATCATTCTTTATTCACATTACTAGTTATATCATGTAGAAACATAGGAGACAATTCAAAATTCAATATTCATTTTTTTGGTCATACTTAATTCTCTAAAATAAAAAATATTATATGTTATAGTCTAAATTAGTCAATTGAAAATATATTATTATTTGATAATTTAGTTTTATATTCTTTATAATGCTTAAAGAGTAAGTTTAAATTCTTAGAGACTTTGTGAAAAGGTTTTAAATAAACTAAGTGGATATATAAAAAATACACCTTTGAAATTTTTGATAGGGTTTAAAGGGCATTTTGTAATTTTAAAGTTAAGAACCATGGACTATAATTTATTCATTCTTATTATAAACTTTGTTTCATAAGTATAACAACATTAAAATTCTAGAAATTTAAGCAAATATTTTTTTATTATCTTCAATCTAAATATATTTTTATAAAATAAATTATATTTCAATATATATTAATGAGATATCATCAAAAGTTTAATTCTTTTTAAATTTTTAATTTAAATATTTGATAAAAACAAAATATATAAATATTATAAAAAATAATATGCAATATAAAAATATTTATTTATCTTAATTTTTAAAGAAGCATTAGGGATGGAATTTTCCTTATCAAACATCCGTCATTAATTAAATTTAACTATTCCATAATAACAAAAGCTTATTTCGACACAAATTTGACACAGAATTAGAGACAAATTTTTGAAAGGAAAACAGTTGTTCCAAAAATCCGTCCCTAAACTGTTTTTTAAAAGATAGAAATAAAAAAAATTTTGAGTTTGGAACAAATTTGAAAAGGAATTTGATACAAATATTTTGAAACAGAATTTTTTGTCCCAAAAATTTGTCCCTGATAATTATTTTTTAATTTAAAAATAAATAAAATTGTTTGGACGGATTTAAAATGGATTTATTTTGGATTATAGACAAATCAAAATTCGTCCCTAATTTCCGTCTCTAATCTCATGTTTTCTTGTAATGTAATAAGTGCTTTTAGTATTACTCTAAAGCCTTTATAGGCGTCTTTCATCACCAACAGTTGGTCACTTTCACTTTCTTGGGCTCCTTGAACACCATCATAAGGAATTCTTCGAATTTTTGCTTTTGCTCTGAATATTCCCTTAAAAAATTTTAGTTTGCTTGCAATTTACAAAGCACGAGCCCTCTTAATGCATTTGATAATTCCTGCAATGAAAATGAAGAGTGTTGGAACCCACAAGTTGTTTAGTGGAAGAGTTAGTACAAACACGTGAGACAATGCTCCAACCTGGAACAACAACCCAGGTATTTGCCTCAACCACAACTGGTTGTCCTCTAAAGTGAAAGCAGTGATGGTATCAGTGCCACCAAAGTGTAGCAACAAAAATGGCGCCCATAATGAGATTAGGTTATCCGTAGCTGCATCATTGCCTTTGTTCGAGGAGATAAGTCCCATATTGAAGTTGGCAGCCCAATCAGCAAGCAGGTAAGCAGACCAAATGGAGAATACTACTATTAGTCTGTTTGAGCATTTTCTAAGTGGAACAAATAGGACCCGCAACACTTGTACGAAGAAGCTTAAAAGAATTGCTCCTCGGACATTCCAAATCTCCCATATCTTCTCCACACTTTTGGGGACGATAGCAACCATGTCCTCACGATCCTTTAATAAAATGTTTTTTCACTTTAGCTTCACACTAGGCAAAGGGTAACAATGAATTAAGTAGTAAGGGGAAGGTTTCTTTCAATGCTTGAGTTGGAGGATGATGAAATATCGTCACTGAATTTGTATAAGATTGCATCAATTCATTTTCAGGGTTAATTTACGCTACCTTCAAAACATGTCCATATTGTTGGAATAATTTTAATATTTTATGGATTAGCATTAACTATTTTATTAGATTAGTACCTTGTTAATTCTAATTAGGCAATTAATGTTATAATTTATAAATTGAGAATGGACTGGATTTTATTTTAATATGTGTGGATAATCAGTGATGGGTTCAATTATCTACAAACCCGCTAGGCAGAAACCTAACCCATAGCTCAAGAGTATTAGTAATCATCCCGTCAGATTACTAATCTAATATTGTTATCCAGATAGAGATTTTATGGCCTTAATTTTGATTGATTAATTAAATTTAAAATTGTTTTAAAGATTCTGGAGGATTTTACTGAATAATATTGATTAATTATATTATTAAATAAAATCTTATAAATAACACACTGAAGCCCTAATTTTAAATATACTAAATCTGTCACACTCTCTCTCTCTGCCGTCAAAACACTCTGAGAAACACTCTTGGGTATTGTAGGTTGAACTTGTTAGACTCAACCAATACTCAAATCAACGATGTTGTCTATATCAGGTCAGATTGTTAATTTATTTATTCTCCCAATTTGTGATTATGTTTAATTATATGTTCTAATTTCGCTGTCACATATTACATATAGTTCTCTTTCTTCTTATGTTATACAAAGCTCTTTTCAAACCAAAAAAATAAAATAATAATAATAATTTCCTTTATTAGTTATATAATTTATCATAATCTTTTTAATTTTGTTTCAATATTGTTTATTTTTAAATGAAAACATAACTTTAATATATTATAAATTTTAAATAGTGACAATTTTGTAGATCAATTACATATTTGATACTTATTATATAAATATTTTTTGAATATTTTATAAAATTATTAATAAGTGTAACTTGTCTTTTGTAATTTTTAAAACTAAAGAGCAGGCTGTGAATGTAATTGGAATACTTTTAAGAAGAATGAGGAGTAATTTATTTTAAATAAAAAACGTTCATTTGTCAATAACAATAGGTAACAGATTTGTGATACCAATCTTGAAATAATATCTTAAACACTTGAAAAGGAATAACATACAGACTCAAAAGGACTATTCTTTGCTTTGCTCTTCTCAATAGTTTGCTGCCCTTTTCGTACTCTAGGTACAATTCCAAAAAAGATCAAGCGTTGTTTAACATGAACCATTAAGTTAAAGTGGATCTCACCTTCATCTATAGGCCCCATCTTGTACAGAACACTATGCTGTACAGCTAGGTACAATTCTGCATACTACTCAACTTACTATAGATATAGTAATTTACCTTTTCTTTTTTTTTCTTTTCTTCTTTCCTTGATCAAATAGTATTCCTTCTTCACTTTTTTAAACACGTGACGAAGGAATATATAACACACACTACAAACCCAAACGGTTTATTTTTTGTGCTATTTTCAATTAAATATTTTTCCCATTTTTTCCCATATAAATACCAAAATTAAAACACAAGTGATAATATTTCTACAACTCTATACGTATAATAAAGAGATTAAATTAGTCCTTTTTTATTACAATGAAATACTGTTCATCAACAAATGATAGCAAAGTCTAGACAAATTCATAAAAATAAATAAATAAATAAATAGATTCGTAATATAAAATCGTAAAGTAAATTAGAATTTATTTTGAATAATAAATAATTATTGAAATATATAATTATATAGTTAAAATACTATATATAATAAAAAATTTATGTAAATATAATTCAAATTCTACTAATTCAAACAAAAGTTATTTATATTTTATAATATTTAGTACTCAAGATAATTATTTTAACGTAGTTATACATAAACAATTATTCAATATGACTAACTAACTATTATCTCTTTTATTTTTATTTTAATAAGCACATATTAAATTTAATGTTATTATTTTATGTATATTTAAATTAGTAATTAAGTAAATAATAATGACTACTTGAAAGATAAGCTTATCTATATATATCATTTGGTCTTGGATTTAAATCCTTATGTTGCAGGCTACAAATTAGTTGAAATATTTTTCAATAAATGAAGTTTAAATTAAATAAACTCAGTAAGTCAATTAACAAATTTATCTACACATACTAAGTCTCCAAATCTACACCGAATTGATTTGTTTCCTATAAGAAATCATAAACTCGTACATTGATCATAAACTTGAGAAATTGACAACAATAAAATATACTATTCCATCTTCGCCGAGCAACACATTTGTGATAACAATCTTAGAATAATCTTTTAAACACTTGACGAAAGAATATAATAAACACACACAGACGCAAAATGATTATCTTTGCTTTGCTCAACTGAATAGTATCCTTGCAAAGAAAAAGAAAAAGAAAAAGGGCTAAAATTAAAGCTCTAGTGATTTAGAACTTTGTACTTATAAAAGGGCTCTCTTCTTTTGCATGAGTTCCTTTATTGAACAGACAAATTTACATTGTGTGAACATTATTTTTAGAGTGAATAATAAGTTTGTAATTGTAACAGAACAAATATGGTTTATTGAATTAAAATAATGATATTTAATGGATAATTAATCTAGTTGCACTAATATTGCATTGTAAATTAAAAAAATTGGAACAATAATAAAATATATTACGCTTGTCGTGGAATCATGTTGATGAGTGAATTTAATTTATATAAGATTGCATGATCCTCAAAAGCAACAAAAAAGATTATTTTCTTGTTTTGCTCAACTAAATGATTTACCCTTCTCTTGCCTACAGGTTTTATGAAGATGCCAAAATTAAAGCAGAAGCGTGATAATTCTAGAATTGTGTTTTCACAGTTTATAGAGATACCAACCTGGGGAGAAGGGGGTCTTGGTTGGAGAAGAAGGGGAAGAATAAAAGAAGAAAGGTGAGAAGTAGGGTAGAAGATAGACTTCTTTACATAATAAACATAAATAACATGCATGAATTTAAATGTGGATGGCCAGAGCAACTTTAGAACCATCTCAGGACTGGCCAGGGAATGGAAAAGATATAAATTAAAGTACAAAAAATAAATATAGGCGAAAGGAAAGATTGAAATTAAAGTTTGAAAGGATTACTAGAGAAGACATCTTACATAGCGAATTCTTTGTACCTCTCTCTATCTGAGTTTTGCCCTTCTTAGAGGAGCTGAAAGCCTTAAAAAGACTAAGTTGTACTATTACAACAGTAAAAACACTGGGGACCTAAAGAAACTGGTTGCAATTACAATAGTACAAATTTGCTACAATAATGATATAGTGACTGCCTAAAAATTTCTAATCTTCTAGTTGGATACTGCAGCAATCATCTTCGTTTGTTTGTGCTCCTGAGGTGGAAACAGAGTTTGAGGCTTCTGAAGAGGTAACTGAAGCCGAGTCAGCGTGACTATTGTCTCCTTCCCGCAGCAAAAGCATTGAACAGTGTTAGTTAGTGAAGTCACTTTTATCTTTTGATGAGGCCAAGAGAGATTGAATTCTAAGCTTCTGGTTGAGGAAGTTGCAGGTTTATAGGTCAAAACCTAAGAGATACTTTGGATTCTGTTTGAACTAGAGACTGACGACATCTAGGTTAGCTTTGCTGGGTTGAAATTCTGCGCACCACTTGACATAAAGTACTCTCTAAAGGACGCGGAGAATGTTTGGATGGATGGAACTCCCATATTTGTAGTGCCAAGAGAAAATCCATGCCAAAGAAAGTTTTGAGAAAAAGTGAAGATCTATTGGAAAAGGATCTTCTGAAAGGTTGATCCTGGGCTTGAAATATTCAAGACCATCTTTCACAGGTCCAGGAAGTATTTCAAGACAAGTCCACAGAAATCCCACCATTTGAGGAACCAAGGAGGAAAATGGTATTGAACATTCCTTTTTGAAATAAGTTAGCCAGGAATATCTAAAATCATTGTTTTGGTTCCAAAGGGTACAATACTAGGCATCCATATAATCCCAGTAATTATATCCTATTGGATAAAAATTTTGAGAAAATTTTCTTGTTTGGTTAAGATTATTTCCCCATTTAAAAGGGTTATAACCTTTAAAATTTGCAAAGTTGAATTAGTGAATAAGCTAGTATTTTTCAGATCCTTGAAGTGTTTGATAGTGATGGAATTTGAATCTACTAGTCTAAACTCATAGAATCTTTGCGCTTTATTTAAGGCACTTGGCCTAAAATGAAAATTTTTTGCAAAAATTTTTTGCGATATTAAGTTAGGGTTTTTGTCCGATAACTCAAGTTCCATTTGGATAAGGTTCATGAATTTCCTTGGGCTTTTATGTTAAGTGGTTTTGGGTTTTGTAGCCTTTTGGATGGCCAGTGGTTGGGGGTTCAAGACTGTTTCATTTCATGGGTTATTTTTGGTTATGGTTCCTTTGAGATTTTGGAAGGCAAGGTTTTGTTTTACAAGATCTTTCTTTTCTTCTTCATCAACAATGTCTGCCCAAGAATTTTGAGGAAGAGTGGATATTTTGGTTTGAAGCAAACATAGCTTGCAAGGTTTCAATAGGAAAGGCATAAGATTCTTTTGATTCTTTTTGGGTAGGTTGTTTCTGGGTGGATGACCCAAGCTGGGTAGATGACCCAATGACATTTGTTCTAAGTTTAGTCTGCTTAGATTGGTTGTTTGATTTAGACTCTAAGTCGGAATCTTGTTTGAGAATCTTTTTATCTTTTCCACTTTGCCTTTCTTTTTTCTAGGCATAATTATCTTCCCTGTAAGAATTCTCTTGTCAGATAGTATGGGAGAGAGTTTGAAGAACCTTTTAAATATTCAATTTCAAAGTAAAAAATGCTTAGGATTACTTGCCATCTGGCAACATCTTTTTGTAAAGCATACTTTGCATATTTGCAATCTACTTGAACCAAAAAAATTTTGTATAACAAATCATTTTGAAATTTTGTAATGCACAAAACAATTGCTAAAATTTCATTTTGAAAGGTTGAATAATTTTGCTGTGCAAAATTCTAGGGTTTTGATGTAAATGTAATAATTTGTTCTTTCCCATCTAAATTTTGTTTGAGAATACCTCTGTACCCGATATCAGAGGCATCAATTTCAACAATCTTTTGAGCTTGAGGGTTTGAAAGGTGAAGGCAAGGGAGAGATTTCACCTAAGATTTAATTTGTTTGATGATATTTGTATGAACATCTATCCATGGTGGAGGATTTTTTCTTAATCTTTCATGAAGGGGTTTAATCAAGTTGCTTAACTGAGGAAGGAAATCTCCTATATAGTTCAGACGAAGAACCCGTATCTTCCTAAAACATCAAAAATTTAATTGAACAAAATGATTATACAAATTGTTACCTACAAACTATAGGAGAACATATCACCCAAAATTCTACTAAGAAAACTATAATTCAAAATTCGTCAAAAAATCAGGCTATAGAAAATCAACCATTATTTAAACCCTCATCCCATACCTTCAAAATTGAAAAAGGAATTAAAAATTTCAGACCCTCTTAAAAAGATAGAGGAACAACTTAAACTGTTAGGAGTTCCAGATACCCCCCAAAAACCATGTTTTACTAACCTTACCATTAATAACTTAGAAGAAACTTATAGTAGTGATGAAGTCCATATTAATCCTATACAATCTACCTCAAATTGGAGAAACTCTTTAAAATATTATTATCTGAGAGCCACAGCTCCAAATTTAATACTTGAAGAAAGAGATTCCAACCTAAGACATTTCAATGACAACATCTATGAATAGAACATAGATGGCCAATCTGAAACAAACATCTTTAACATTCTCTGACAAATGACAATGGTTAGCATAGCCTATGAAACTTCTCATAATTGTTCTGACAAAACAATTGTACATGTCTTAGTTTTTAGTTTTACTGGCTAACTCAAAGGATGGTGGGATAACTACCTTACTTAAGGACAGAAGGAACAAATCTTTAGAGCCATCAAAACTGAGTCAGATGGTACACCTATTACACACAACGGTGAACCTATCCCTGATGCAATAAACACTTTAATCTTTACCATAACCCAACATTTGATAGGAGACCCTTCTCTATGGAGAGACAAACCTGCTGAATTATTATCAAATCTTAAATGTAGAACCCTTTTTTATTTTAGGTGGTATAGAGATACTTTCCTAACCAGATTTTACACTAAAGAAGAAAGTCAACAACCTTTCTAAAAAGAAAAATTTCTTGCCAGACTTCTAAAATCTTTAGGAGATAAAGTAGGAGACAAAATTCGCAACCAAATAGGTATTAATGAAATTCCTCATGAACATTTAAGTTACGGCCAACTCATAGCTTATGTTCAAAAAGTAACTTTAAAAATCTATCAACATGATAAAATCCAATACCAATTAAACAAAGCAAAAGCCCAAAACAGAAAAGACTTAGGAACCTTTTATGAACAATTTGGTTTTCAACCCTACAAAACCAAAAGTCAATAGAAAAGAAACTCCCAAAGGCAAACTTCAAACTTTCATAACAAGAAATCAAGACATCCTAGAAATTTTAAGAAGGATTTTAGGTCTAAACCAGTGATAGATTTGCCAAAACCAAAATAGTCTGCTATAAATGTGGCAAACCTAGCCATATTTCAAAATATTGTAGGCTAAGCAAAAAGATTAGAAGCCTCAAACTAGAAGAATCAATCCTCTAACAGATTGACAATCTTATGATAGAATCTTCTGATGAAGAATCCAGAGAAACTTCCTCAGAAGAATTAAACCAAGTTACCGATGAATTTTCTTCTGTCCTTTTAAGAGACAAAGAATGAAATTAATGCCTTAACCAAAGAGCAAAATTTATTGTTTGAATTAATAAATTCCCTTTTCTAATGAACAAGAAAAGAAAAGTTATCTTGATAAATTTAAGGAAGCTATCATACAAAATCCTTCAACTTCTGAACCCAAAATTATAAAATCCAGTTACAAATATAAACTCACTAAAACCCTTAAAAGATTTCACAACAAATCAAAGCCAATAACAATCTAAGATTTACAACATGAAATAAATCAACTAAAGACTAAGATAAGGGAAATAAAGCAAAAGCAAGAATTACACTCCTTAATCTTAGAGCAAATTTAAACTGAAGAAAATGACAATCCTAAACTAACTAATTTAAACCAACCAAAAGATGAAAAGACCTTAGAACCATTCCTTAACCTTATATCTAGAATAATGATTCAAAAATGGCAGATCCCAATAAGAATCACCATAAACAATGAACTTGTCATAGATACAATAGCCTTATTTGGCACGACCAAATTTGAATTGTATCCAATAAGGATGAATTCCAACCAAGTACTTTGAAAAAACTACTGAATGACTTAGTTCTGCAAATGGTTCAAAACTCCAAATAAATTACAAACTTTCCAATGCCATAATAGAACACCAAGGTATGAAGGTTAGTACCCCTTTCGTCCTTGTCAAAACATTATCCAACGAAGTAATCTTAGGAGCGCCATTAATTAAATAGATTATGTCATTCTAAGTATCTGACAAAGGTATCGAAACATCCTTCCTAGGGAAATCTGTCAACTTTGAATTTGTCAAAAAACTAGCCTCAAAAAATCTGAATATCCTACAAATGAAACAAAACCAAATCGATTTCCTTAAAGAAGTATCTTTTAGGATAATTGAAAATCAGCTTAGTCAACCAAAATGTCAAAACAAGATTAACCAACTCTTTTAACAAATTGAAGCCTCTATATGTTTTGATCCTCCCAATGCTTTTTGGGAAAGAAAGAAGCCCATAGTAGAACTCCCTTATAAAAAATATTTTAATGAGAAGCTCATCCCTACCAAAGCTAGGCCTACTCAAATAAATCAGGAAATAATGATGCATTGCCAAAAGGAAATAAAGGATCTCTTGAACAAAAAATTGATTAGGAAAAGCAAGAATCCTTGGTCCTGATCAGCATTTTATGTTAATAAAAATGCTAAATTAGAAAGAAGAATCCCAAGACTTGTTATTAATTATAAACCCTTAAACCAAGCTTTTCAATGGATTAGATATCCTATCCCAAACAAATAGGACTCCTTAATCGCCTTCATTAAGCAAAGATCTTTTCAAAATTTGATATGAATTTAGGATTTTGGCAAATTCATATTAAAGAATAAGACTGATATAAAAATTGCTTTTACGATTCCCTTTAGGCAATACGAATGGAATGTAATACTCTTTGGACTAAAAAATGCTCCTTCTAAATTTTAAAATATTATGAATGACATATTCAGTTCATTATTGTCTATATTGATGATGTTCTAGAATATTCCCAATCTATCAATCAACATTTTAAGCATGTTCAATGTTTTGTCAATATTATTGAAAGAAATAGTCTTATTTCAAAACAAAAATCTCTTTGTTCCGAACAAAATTTTGATTCCTTGGCCATTTCATTTATCAAGGGACAATCACTCCAATCAATAGGGCCATCCAGTTTGCTAATAAGTTCCCTAATCACATCATTGACAAAACTCAACTCTAAAGTTTTTAAGGTAATATAAACTATGAAGGGGATTTCCTTCCTCAGTTAAATAACTTGATTAAACCCCTTCATGAAAGATTAAGAAAAAATCCTCCACCATGAACAGATGTTCATACGGATATCATCAAACAAATTAAATCTCAAGTGAAATCTCTCCCTTCACCTTTCAAATCCTCACGCTCAAAAGATTGTTGAAACCTATGCCTCTGATATCAAGTACAGAGGTATTCTCAAACAAAATCTAGATGGAAAAAGAACAAATTATTGCATTGACATCAAAACACTGGAATCCTGCACAGCAAAATTATTCAACCATCCAAAAAGAAATTTTAGCAATCATTTTGTGCATTCCAAAATTTCAAAATGATTTGTTAAACCAAAACTTTTTGGTTCAAGTAGATTGCAGATATACAAAGTATGTTTTACAAAAAGATGTTACAAATTTAGCATTAAAACAAATTTTTGCCAGATGGCAAGCAATCCTAAGCATTTTTTATTTTGAAATTGAATATTTAAAAGGTTCTTCAAACTCTCTCCTAGACTATCTTACAAAGAGAATTCTTCTTACCTCTCTCTAATATATATATATATATATATATGTGTGTGTGTGTGTGTGCTAACTTTGAAATCATAGTTGAAAAACATTGTATGGTGTAGATATAATGTACCGACAAAAAATTAACACGAATCAATGAATAATTAATAACAATACTAGTTACATAAAATTTTAGTACATTTTACCCCACAATAAGATATATAAATAATGCTTCCCTGTTTCAATCATTGTTTTATCACATTCCATATATTCCGCAAGCTTCTTCTTTTTTTCTAATATTTAGCACTTGCTGCAAATTAAATTGTGGGATTCAAGAATTTAACAGAAATATAAAAAAAAGGGATTTTACCTTCAAAATATAAGCTCAGGTCAAAAATTTATATTATTAACATATAATACCTTACCCACAATCATCCATAATAATTCTACATTATGTTAGTGGGCTAAAATGAACTTTTCGCGAGGTCACGACATGGGGTCAATTCGTTGTTTTGAGTGAAAATTATAAAACACAGAAATTAAATTTATAATTATATTTAGCGGTTAAAGTAATAGTCAGCAACTCAGCATATGACTTCGTTGTAATCATTGCATCCTCTGCCTATCGTACCCGAGAGAGCAAAGTAACGGTCTAAAAAGAAACCGTCTAAAAAGAAACCAAAAAAATATATAATTAAATCTTAGATACTAGTGAAGAATATAATTGATATTCTTTAATCATAATGAATTAAATTTTCTTGTAAATGACATGAATGTTTTTTTTTCTTAAAAAAAATTATTTTTTTCCTCATTTATTATATTATCATTTTAACTTTTTACACATTAAAATTTTAAAATAAATCTCTACTTATTAAAAAATATCACTTAGTTTTTTAATTTTTTAAAAGATATTAAATTATTTTTTTATTTTTTAAAAAATATTAATTTTTTTCTTTTTATTAAATTATAAACCCTAAATTTAAGGGATTAAATTTTTTTTTTAAATAAGAGACTAAAAATTATATTTTTCAATGAATGTAAGAATATTTTAAATATTGATAGACCCAAATAACAAAAGTGAGCAACGTGAAAAAATAGTTATTAAAGCCACACCCAATTGCTGTGAAGACCATAAGTAAGCACACATATTGTACAACAAAACATTAACATGGTACATTCAAAGCCTCTTACGTAGATGTTGGTCCAACTTCATTATTACAATCCAAACCTAGCACTATTAATTAAGTGCTCAAACTAATATAATATTATACTGTTTAAGGTATAACTATAATTAGAAACTTAATTAATAATATGGAGGTGAAGCCACAGGCTGTTGAGCTATGAACTCAAGAGAGTTGGGAGGTTGGGCTTTAGGAGTTTCAACAGTAGTGAGCTTCACAGAGTTCAGCGGCGCAGGAGCCACAATACCAGAGCTTCGCAGCTCAGCCATTCCTCGGCGCGTGCTTGCCCCTTCGGCCTCACACAACTTGGGAAGAAACACACCTATTAACAAAAAAAGTCAGCACAAAACATATTGGGCCATAGCCCAAACCAAAACTTGGCCCATGAAAACATAATCATGTATAAATACACGTGGATGTTTGTACCTTCACCAGCGGCGAGATTGAAGTAGAGATCGACGACGTTGGGGCAGTTGTGGTAGCACTTGGGAGAGCAGAGGTTGTGGGTGAAGCGAGATTCCAGAAGAGAATCTGACGAGATTCCGAGCGACTTTCGGTCCAACCCACAAGCCTTGATGCATTCCTCGGTTTCCACGTGGTCCTTCACTTTGTCCGCTTCGATCTCTGATGTTCGACACGTGTACTCCTCTTGCCCGCTCCTCTTCACTAATTTCTCGAGCACACACCGTTTCCCCGTGGACGACACCGCATACGAGCACATCTCTTCGTCCAGATTCTCGCACACTATTCCTACCCCTGCGCGCAGATTCACACTTCCATGAGCTACTACTACTCAATTAAAAGCCTTTCTTTTCTTTTTCTTTTTTTCATCCAATCTTTGTTTCTATTATAGAGCGTCAGACAAAATTTATCGAATGGATTATATGGTATGGATTATTCATTATATATATATATATGAGTTTAACTTTTTTATTGGGAAACAAAATTCATGAAGTTGAAAGGTTAAACCTGAGATATTTTGAGTAATGCAAGCCAACCCTTAATAACTATGTGTATTTATAACTGGTTATGCAATACTAACAAAAATTTCAGTGTTATTATAGAAAAACTTGACTTTTGAAGGGCCAAATACTTTTTATTCAGAAATTTGTGAAAATTTATCTGACAAATACACAAAAAATAACAAAAGTTTCAACTTTTCAGAAAGTTAAATTTGCATTGTGACTAAGACACTACAAGCTCACAAAATGAGTCAGGTATATTTGGGTTAATTTTGATTGGCACTATACACTAATTGAATGTATAAGAAGTATATATGCAATAATTTTTTTTCATTCGGAATATAATGAATATGTATAATGAAGGAAAATTGGGTCAAGAGAAGACTTACCCAGAGTGCCGTGGAAGGTGAGAGAAAGTGCAAATGCGAGTATTACCAAACTCCTCAAGCTATTAATGTTGGAGGCCATGGATGAAGCCAAATGGATTCCCTGGGTGGCCAAATTAGCTGAGAACTTTGGATTTGTGGTTGGAGCTATAGGAATGTTGTGAGGCCTATGGGAAATTGAGGGGTGTATTTATAGTGCTTTCTAAGAGGGCAATTATGGAGTTTGCAATACTTTGAAAAAGGAGAAGGAAGAAGTAAAGAAGAAGAGGGAGGTAGACTTTTCAATGTCAAGATATTCAAAGAAAAAAAATTATATCATACTTTTATTTCTTAAAAAAATCAAAATTAATAAATTTTTTAGTTTAAAAAAAAATTGGACTTGTTACTACTAAAATAAAAGTTGACTCCCCTTGTAATATAAGATTAAACACAAACACAATCACAACTATTGATCAATATATGATTTTATGTATGTGTATAATGCAGGTATATGTATATTATTTTATATGATATAATAAGTATTAAATGTATATTTAATCAATATAATATAATTTTTTAATTTTGAACAAACTAAATCTTTTTTCTTTTCAACACAAAATAGATAACATTGAAATACAAGTATAAAAATTTAATAATTGATATTTTTACTAAAAATTAATATATTTTAAAATTTTTTGATTATATTTTAATCTTAAAAACATTTGTTTATGTTTTTGTCATTAAAATAATTATATAATTAAAAAATGACAAATTTATTCTATATAAGTGTAAAAATTTTATTAATTATTTTAATCCATGGATCGCACAAAACCCACCGAGACTTGAAGAATATGAAAGTACGGGAGGTGTTGGTGATTGAAGGTGGCTTTAGGTCAAGCTCTTGGATTGATGGGAAGGCACGTGGCTGGCGCGTGTTGACTGGCGGAAATGAGGTCTGCGATTGTAAAACCATTAGCGCCATCAGTGGCGCACCGCCTGCCTATACGGTCTCCAATTCTCCAATATCACCGGTGGCTTTAATAACAGAAAACTATGATCTGATAAAGACAATAAGTACTACAAATTAAGCTAAGTCATGGGGAAATTTGGTTCTTCTCTAATTAGATTGTTTCAATTTCTGGCATGCACCTTCTTACAAAGTTTTCAAATTATTAGCTGTCATTTGAAATAAACACTGAGAAGTCTTCCATGAAAAATATAGTTGATTTTCTTGGTTTGGACTTATTTTAGAATATTTTTTTGATAAAATAGTTTAACAAATTTAACTAAACAAAATTTCTATCAAATTCAAATGATAATAACTCAATATAATCTAGCCAACTCGACTCAACCGATTATATTTTGATAAAGCAAGTCAAGTTAGGTTATAGTTATTTTGAGGCACAGAATTGAATTCTTTATGTAAAGACTTGATCTTAAAGTGAGTCAAGTCTCGGATCATAACATTGACCTAATCTGACTTAACCCTTCCTACAATACACACATATATATACATACATATATATATATATATATTGAATTTTTATATTTTTAAATTTTCTTTATCTATTTTTTAATATCTTTATTTATATATTTAGTAAAAATATATTAAAAACTTTTAAAAAAACTTAGATAACTTAGCCTGACTTAATCATATTCTACATCTGTTGGCCCAAGTCTCATGACTGAGCCACAAAATGTTACCAGGTAAAAATGTCATGTTATTATGTTAGGCTACAGGTTGGGACCAAATCTAGATTTTGAATACCTTTAATCAAATTTCAAATTTTTAATAAAAGTAAAACAAAAGAGTAAGAAACCAAATAGACTCTTATAATTTAATGTCTAGTTTTAGATATTAGATTTTCCACCATTTGGGCAATAATTCAATATATGCTTGCACTTAAAAAAATAGAGGAAAAAGAAAAAGTGAGTGACAAAAAAAAAGAGGATGTTTATACCTTGCATCTTCTCTCACTTCCATTCATTCCCCTCTCTTGTTTTTATATCTTTCTAAGTGCATTTTGTATAGTTTCCATCCAAACTACAATGGATTCAAATCTATAATTTTATATTTAATATATAATTCTCTTGAAGGAAATTAATTTCGTATTTCTTTAAAAAATAATTAATTTTTCCTAGACCAAAAGTTTGTCATAAATAATTTCAATAAATTTTATTAATATGGTCACCCTCCTATTATGAGGGTGTGACAAATTAGTAGAGAAATATCAATTCAAAGTGTTTTCACCAGGTACACAATATGGTGAGATCAAAATATTATTAATCATAATTTGAATTTATCTTTCAAACAAAAATTCTAGCTAGTTAAGACACTTCTCGTCAGCTTGTCTAGTCGAATTGGAGAGCTAAATAAGATAGAAATATCTAATATACTTTTGCAATATTGGGAAAGTTAATATCACTGTCATTTATACTTTAACACATTAACCATTTTTTATTTAAAATTTAAAATCTGATTCAACTATAATTGTATTTAAATTACGTCACTTCTACCAAAAATTACGTGACTTCAAATATAGATATATATATATATATATATATAAGCTTATTTCTAGATTTAAGAGGAAAAATTTAGGATATAATCAGTAAGTTAATCCAAAAATTTAAAAGGAAGTATTTTATTTGAATAATATACTATACCAAGTATAATTTTTAAAAAAATATGTAAAAATATTTTAGGAGAATATTTGTTTCCCCCTTTACCCCCGCTCCCTACTTCATGCTATTTATAATATGTGTGTGTGTGTGTATATATTATATGGAGTATGACAAATTTGTAGATGGTATACCATTTAAAAAATAATCATTACAACATGTTTATCTTTCAATTTTCACCAAACATCTTGAATGTCACTATATTAAATACGGGTTATGTCTAACATTCAAAATATCAGAATAAGAATGATTGCACATGAAGAACAAACTTCAAAGTGATTAATGAATTTTGACCCTACAGTCAAAATCATTTTTAAAATTAAGACAAAAAATTTGAATTCAAGTCGAGGTCAAAATTAAAAAAAAAAAAAAATTTAAGTGCGAAGAAACCACTCTGGTTGGAAAAAAAAAATATCAGAATGTGAAGCTTGAAGTCTTCGGGGATTCATCAAAAACTGAAGAACAAGAAAGTGAAGAGAAAAGTTCAAACCAAAAAAAGAAAAAAGGAAAGTGAAGTGAAGGCTGAAATTGTGATGTAATTTCCTGCGTTGTTTGCGGGACCAATAAATTCAAAGTGAGGGCATAGTCTTCGGCGGCGAAATTGGTTATGCATTGACCATAATAACGACTTTCTTGCGAATCATTCGCTTCCCATAATCAGGGAGAACAACCCGGGAGAAGAGTTTGGATTAAGTTTTGTAAGTTATTAGATTAAAATAATTTATAACAATCATATGATATCATTATAGATCTAATGCTTACAACGCATGACATATAATGTTGTACAATATTTAATCACTCAGAGATCAATCTCCTTTTGCTCACTCTTTCAAGCTTTGGCATTGAAATTCGCTTCCTCAAGCAACATTTGGATATATAATAACAGAATCAAAGGGTTGAAATTCACCTAACTTTTTGTTGGTTTGAGAGAGCCAATTAAATTTTGATTTAGATTTCTTATATTTTTTAAGAAATATATAGGACCAGTTTCGTTGTTAAAATTAATATAATAAGAATGAGAATAAAAGTGAGAATGAAAATATTAAAATGTTGTTTAGTTAGGCAATAATGAAAATGAGCATATCTCCTTTTATTTCGTTTAGTTAATAGATTATACATAAGAATTAATTAAGTAATGTATATATTTTATCATATTATCATTTATCATAAAACCCAAAAAAAGAAAAAATGCAAACATCTCTTCAAATTATTAATTAATAATATAATTATATACTAATATATATTTAATTAATAATATAATAATATATATTTAATATTTTAATAATAAATTATAATTTTCATGTATTACAAGAGTATTTTTATTTGAAAATTATTATAAGTGAGGATACTTTTGTTAATCATATTTTCATTTCCAAATGACTAATCTCATTGTATAACTTCAACTAAGAAGAGAACTCTCTCTTATAAGAGAGACAGTTATCTCCCAAAGGAATGAGAATGATGATCTAATTTGTCAACCAAACATCATTCTCATTCTCAATCATTCCCTCGTCTTGATTTTAACAATCAAACGGGCCCATAGATTCAACATTTTGCAAATAAAGAAAATATACTATTTACTTGTTTAGATCAATTTTGAAAATTGTGCCTAGTAAAAGATTTTAAATTTTAATTGTTGATCCAATTATTTATATATAAGGAACTGCGTGATTTAACGATAAACAATTTCTTATATAAGAAAATTAAAAATTTGCAAAAGTATCTATAAAGTTATAGAGATATGAAAAGAAAAAAAGGAATTAATGGAAAGAGAAAACGTGAATCTTGTATATATTTTTTACTTTTTGTGTCTGTATCTAATTTTATAAACACTTTAATCTAGATTCTCTTTTTTTTTTTTTTCTATCAATTTATGACCAATTTTGGAGAGATAAATACAAAATAAATCTAGTCTACTAGTCAAGTGGATCTATTTTTGTTTAAAACTGACAAGAAATTAATAGAAAGACAAAGGATCTAAAATTTCTTGTGAGTGCCTTCAAGCCCCCACATCAAAAGGATTCAATGTGTGGGAGTATGTTTAAATAAACATTCGAGTTGTTTGAATATTACTCATGTTAGGTGATTTTATCTTTTAACCTTTTAGTTAAAATAACAAAACTCATGTGTGGTGAGTTTGTACTTTTAAGCCCTATATTAAAAGAGTTTCAACGGGAGTGTGTTTAAATATAAAGGTTCTAAACTACATATTTTATACTCTATTGGATTTAAATATTCAACCTTATATACGGCTCTCTTTTGTTATAGTCTTTAATTTTAATTTTAGAAGTACTTCACCAACTTCGCTTTAGACGTCACTTTTATTTTTGACTTGTCTGCTTCATGTTATTTTCTCTAACATGCAAATGTCGGTCATCTTTCTTTCATTTTGACGAATTGATAGTGCTCTTGGGTCGGACAACTGCCCAACACTAGAAAAAAAGGAAGAAGGAAAAGTACTTAACTAAAAAGAATTATATATTAGTTTTCAAATATTTTATAAAAATGAAAAACAATCTTTTTAAAAGAATCAATAGTATAGAAAAAATTTATGCGCAATTCTTTATATTTTTATTATATTATTATATAATTAAAATATGACAAATAGGTTAGTGCAAATGTATGTATAGTTATTTTGATATCTGTATAAATTTGAATTAAATTATATGCTTATCTTATTATTATAGGTTAACTATACTTTTATCCTGTGTTAATTAAAAAATTTAATATCAAATATATAAAGATTAGATTATAATATAATATTGAATTATAAACTATTGTTCACCTATTATAGTTTAATATAAAACTTTAATAAAGTTAATTGAGTTATTATTTTATTAAACAGTCAAGTAAGGTCGTCTTCCATAAAATGGTAACTTTGGGTTGAGAGCAAAGGATCAAATTATTGACTTTGGGAAAAGATGCTCCCCACTACCACCATATGAAAATATTTCAACACCCACGCTTTCGGATATTTTAAATAGAGTTATATTTTTTTCACTTTCATTGATAATAAAATGAAAGAAAAAGACGGTCACTTTTACCTTGCCGTATAAGAAATCAATCTACTGTACTATGTTGGCATCTTGAATCTGGATCTTTTCCTAGGAGAATTTCTCCTGGCACGGCAATTGATGAGTATATGTAGTTTTAGATTATCTTTTTAATTTTTAAATTTAAGTCATTAAATTTTTATTTAACAGTCTACTATCATTATTAAGCTTATGAGGCAAAGCACGATCTTGGATTTGAGGGACCAAAAAAATCATATTATATTTAAAATAATTTATATTTTTATTGTATATAATTTAAATTTTTGGAATTTAAGATTAAACTATATAAGATATACTCATTAATAACAGCCTAACTTTTTTGTCCAAAATCTAAAAACAAGTTTGAATTTAAATTAGTGGTGTACCAAAAAATTACTCTTTACATTATGATCAATTTTATTGTCTACATGTCCATAAAGACATAGTTCATAATTGACGTATATAGATCTTATGCAATTAATTGCACCGTTTATTTGAAGAATTATTTTTAGAAGCCTTTATCAAACAAACCTCAATTTTAGCCTAACTCTACAAAATTATTGACCTTTGAACACTTTCTATTAGGGGGGAAAGAAGAAGAAAGGAAGGGAGAAAATAAGAAAAATAAAAAGAAAATAAAATAAATGAGAAAAAAAATAAGTAAATTTAATAAGTTTAAATTAACATGTCAAATAATGAAAAATAAATGTCTGTAGGTTTACTAAACGCGGTAGGTTCAATCGTTTCAAAATTGTCAAAAAAAAAAATGAGGAGATAATATCAAATTCAATAATATATATATTTAAAAAAAATTGAATAAATTCGCTTTCAAAAATAAAAAGATTGATTAACCATTTATTTGATAATATTTTTTTAAAAATTATTATGTAAAAAATTACAATGGGCTAACCACCAAATGCAAAGCAATAGAATCCCAAACGGGCCTTTAAGACATATTTTTCAAACATTGGGCTTTCCAAGTGGGATCATAAACATAATCAATATGTAGAAGGGTTCACATAAGAAACTATGAGATCCAAACAAGCCCATTATTGTGGTTTTATAAAGGTGAATAGAATGTCGGCCACAAGCTCAACCTTTCAAGAAAAATGGGCTTCTTTGTTTATCCACCATTCACACGGAGCTTGAATAAAATTCACCAAAATTGGCCAAGAAAAAGAAATAAAAGACATATATTATTCCTTTTCTGACTGAGTTTGGACATGAATTAATTGATAATTTCTCAAGATTTGATTTTATGAAATGCTCAATTCCAAATAAGGGAAAAAACTATCCATCCTCTATCCTAAAAGTATTAGAGTTTGACCAAGTTAAAATTTAAAAAAAAGGAATGCACTACGACTATGCTTATTTTTTGAATATTTCCATAGTACTAACCTTAGTCATTTGTAACTAGACGACTAATAGCTATTCATACTATGCTTATATTCAATTTTAATACTTAGGACAAAAATCAACAAAATATAAGAAAAAAGTAAGGAAAACGACAATAATCCTTTTCCAAGAACTTTGTCTTTGTATAATGTTTCTTTCTCTCTTCAAAATAGAAACCCAACCATATTAGTAATTGATATTAGAAAAAATATATAAATTTAGTTAAAAATAATTTCATATAAATAAATTATCTCTTGTAAAAAAGAAAAAAGCAAATTTTTTAGAGTAAAATCCTATTTTCGTATCTCATTTATTAGTTTATTTTCAATTTAATCCGCTACTAATTTTTATTTACAATTTAGTTCCACTTGTATCAGTCTATACTTAATTTGGTCCCTCATTAATCTTAAAATTAGAACATTTGATCTCTTAATCTAACTAAATGAGAGGGATTAAATTGAGAATTGAAATCAGTGAGGGACTATATTGATAATAAAAATCAATAAGGGACCAAATTGAGAATCTATTGATAAGTGAGAAATTAAAATGAAAATGAAAATCATTAGAAACCAAATTGAAAATTAATTGATAAGTGAAGTACTTATTTTACTCAAATATTTTTCTCTCTCTCTCTCTCTCTCTCTCTCTCTCTCTCTTTATAATTTTTACTCATTAAAAAATGTTATATTTAGTTTCTCACATTTTCAAAAAATTATCAGTCTTCATATTTTAAGTAATATTTTTTTAAAAAAGTAGAAGACTATTTAGATATTTTAATGGATGAGGGACTAAAGAGATAACTATATATATGTATATTCCTTGAAAAGGAAATCTGTAAAGCCCTAGATTCCTAAACTTGTTGATCCATTCAATGTAAATAGGGGGTTTGTAAAATGCTGTAAAGTATGTGGCAGTGAAGCAAAGGAAAGCTGAGAAAGTGAAAGAGGGGACAAAAGATGTGGCAGCTTTGGAAAAGAATGAACAATGACAAGTTACTACTTACGTAAGCACCATGCTCCACTGGTGTTTGTGAGAATAAGACACAACATCTGTATATCCATACCACATGACCAACCACTCTACAGTCCATACATATACGCCTCTCCTTCTTCTTCTTCTTTTTTCTTTTTCTCCTCTTAAAATGCCATTCACAAAAGCGAAGCATGCATGCATGTCTTGTGTTTTTCTGGTGAGAATATTTTTTTGCTTTGGTGCAAATTAAGTATATATACTGTATAATATTATATTCCTTTGAGAAGCTTCAAAAGGATAATAAGGTATTTTGCAGCACGTACGTTCCCACATTAGTTGTTTAACACGAAAATGTGTGACTAAGACACAGCAAAGCATTCCATCCACTGCTATCATTGGATCTTAAAATATTAATAATGCATTGGAAAACACCAAAAAATGTGTGTTTGATTGAAGTTGGATATAAGTGCTTTTGAATCACCCTCATTTCTATTAACCATTTTGGTCACATGTAATTTTTTATAATTATAATTTATGTTTAAAAACTTTTATTTAAAAATTGAGTTTTAATTATTATTAATATATATAGTCCATCTAACACAAAAATAAATTTCATTTACTTTTATAAAAACGAAAGTTTGAAGGACAAAGGTGATTCTAAGATAAATTAAATGTCAAACCAAATAAGACTATTTGTAAGACAAATCCTAATGAGCAAATAGATTTTAAAATTTTTCAAATATTAAACCAAACACTTAACTAAAATAATATCTTTAAGGTATAGAGTTTTTGTCCCTTTTATTTGCACTAACCTTGTTTTCATTGTTACATGAGATGTCTATGACTTAAGAAGTGGTTTGAAAAAGATATTTTGGAATAGAAAATTAAAGAATAAAGATAAGAATCGAAAGACATCAAATTCACTATTAAATTATAAATATATATATCTATATATATATTTATATTTATCTTTCCCGGTTAATTAATTTCTCCTATTAGAATTCCATCTTGAACTATTTTTTAAGTGTTCATATTTGGTGTAGTAAGGAAGACAATATCCTATAATTGCTAGAACAAAATCATTCAAAGACAAGGTTTATGACACCTATTAAACCATAAGGGTCATGCAAATATTTCAAAAACATATGTCAAATCTCTTAAACTTACTAGTTATTTATTTTATCCTACATTATATTCAGTACTGTTTGACAATATTGGATCTAATGGAGTTGGGATATTTTACCTCAGTGAAAATGCACAGAAAAAATAGTTCGGAATATACAATTTTAAGATCTACATTCTGAACATATTCTTTTAACACTGAGTTTTCTACTTTTATCCCTTTATTAATTCTTAAGTAAACTACTCTTTTGCACTTTATACTTTAATTTAATTCTTAATTTGGTCTATATTATTAAAAACTTGTAATCTTTATAATTTAAATTTTTAATTTAATCCATAATATTAAATTTCAGTTAATATTTATTAGATTTTATAAAAAAGGTGAATCACATATATTATCTTGACATTATAAATATATATATGATTTAAAAAAATTTACCCAAACATAACTTAAGATGTATTGTAACATTTGTTATATATGTGAATTAAATTCACTTTATTTTTGTCTTAATATTAAATATTTAGATTACTAAATAACATATAATGATCACACTATCAAAATTTAACCGAAATGAAAAAAAAATTCAAAATTAAGTATTGAATTATAAAATTTTAAATTATAATGACTAAATTAAAAATCAAGAGGAATTGTAAAAACCTAGAGAATAATCTAACCTATATAAATTCTTAGCTTCATAGAGAAAAAAATAAGGGCCGGCAAACATTTGATTGAAGAAAAGGATTTTACAGCTAAAATTCAAAATAAATCTTAGATTCAAATGCTTATTAATTATAGTGAAGAAAAGAAGATTTGATCGGATCTTTCCTTTCCTTTTAACTCATTGCAGCCATACAAGGTACATATATTTTACAGCAGAATCAACTAAGTTCAGATGCTTTAAAATCTTTTTTCTAAGTATATATGCTGAAAAATCTGAATCTAAATCTCCCCACGCAATAAATTTTCTGAAAACACATAAAGAAAGGCATCGAAACACAGTAGAAAGTAAAATTCTAGTGATGGATTTGACTTCACACTTCACAATAAAAACAAATTGAAGAAATGACATCCGAATCTTACTTCACAATTTATAAAGCATAGGCAAAAGGGAAGGTGGTGGATTTTCAATCATAATATTGTTATTTTGATCCTTTATTATTATTTTTAAAACAATTTTATATTTATTAGATATTATCACTTTTAGTTCTTTTATGCTAGTTTAAAAGGGTTTAGGAATTATGTATAGT
Organism: Delonix regia; assembly: GCA_037074485.1. Taxonomy (NCBI): domain Eukaryota; kingdom Viridiplantae; phylum Streptophyta; class Magnoliopsida; order Fabales; family Fabaceae; genus Delonix; species Delonix regia. Next base: position 25,972,640 of record CM073454.1, on the reverse strand, counting down.
AATAATTTTAAAGATAGAGAACAAAATTAAAAGTAATAATTTTTAATCAGCAAAAAATTATGGTAAAAAATATAATGAGTAAGATATCAAAACAATATTTTAGTAATAAATTAATAACCAAAATGATTTTTTTTTTCTTTGTATAATTATTTCATTCCATATTATTGTCATGAGGTTTAGGGTTTAGCTCGAAGGATTATATATGATAATGATATAAAAAATAGGAGGCCAAAAATGATAATTTCTACTAAGCAAAAATTATTAATGTAAAAAATAAAATAAGTAAAAAATTAAAATAATAGTTTAATAATCAATTAATGACTAAAATAATATTTTTGTCTTTATACTATTCTTTCAGTCCTTGTTATAAATATAGAGTACTCTTCTTTTATTAGTTGAGTATGATCTTTCACAGAAGGTGACGCATGTTATTGTATCTACCACCATGATTGATAGGTTGATCTTTTTAAAAGCTCAGCTTTTTCTGCCTAAATAATGCATGCTACTAACATAAATGTTGCAACCATAGTTGCTGATTACTGTACCCAAAGTGACTAATAATTTATTTCTCCTGGTTCAAACTTCAAATATTATTTGTTGAAATTAAGTTGTAAGGAATTTTGTTGTCATTCACTAGTTTCAACTTGAATGGTCTTGTCTAACTTTATTTTGTTGAAAAAAAGTAAATATAATGAATGCTCTAAAATTCTTTCAAGTAAATTTTTTATAAATTTTAAAGAGACAGTGACTTATAAGAAAAAGTGTGCGCATAAATTTTTTTCTTTGTCTGTCTCCAATTTTATAAAAAATTTTGCACAAAAAATTTAAAGAATCCAGAGTCAATGGTAAATTAGTTTGTGTAGTATCAAATTGACCCAACAAGAAACGCAAAAAATGAAAAAAAAAAAAAAAAAAAAGTAAAATGTTTCATGGAATAATTCAAAATTTTTATCTATCAAAATCTACTATGAAAAATCAAGTATATATATATATGTGTGTGTGTGTGTGTGTGTGTAACCTTAATTAATTTTTGAAATAAAAAATAACAGTGATCTTGAAATGCAGGAAAATGGTAGAATTTTGGCCAAAAAATTAAAATTTTTCTATAAATATATTATATGGTTTAAAATTTTCCTCAAATTAAAAGTTATAGTTCTTTAAAGTTAGATATGGCCCCGCCAATTTCAACCTCATATTTGACTTGACCATCAATCCAAAAAATAAACAGGAGAAAATCAATCTATTTCTTAAAGGAATCAATATATATAATCCCACAGCTTAGTCACACATGGTTTATACTTCTTAATAAACAATTTAAACCAGCTATATATCCTATTTAAATTTATTTACTTTTTCTTTCTCTTTTCCACATAATAACCTGCACTATATGCTTGCAAATTAACCACACCATTGAATTATACATTAACTTCATAAGATCATTTGAATATATAGACTTTTCTTTAAATATATATATATATATATATACACATGCACACAGGTATCTAAGGGGGCGTCGGTAGTCCACTTTATATTTTTAAAATTTTAATTTCTTTTATATTATTTTATTTTATTTTTTATTTAATTCTTTAATTTATATGAGCTCACCTCTCTTAATAAAAACTTATTTTCCTTTATTCAAATATTTGATTCGAAAATTTTTGTCTTATTGGAATCAAAGCTCATATCTGTATCTATGGATGAATCTATATTTTGATGTCAATAAACAAAAGTTTTTAAATCAAATATTTAAGTTAAATAAAATAAATTTTTATAATTCAAGAAAAGTAAACTCTTATCAAATAATGAATTAAATGAAAAATGTAAAACAAAATTACATGTAAAATTTAAAATTTTAAAAAGTAATTATACTCTATCGCCCTTTGATCCATCCTCTATATATATATTGGAACACATATCTAAATATAAAATTGTTGTGGTTTGTAATATAATGTTTGGAGCAGCACACGTGCAGAGACACACTTGAGAGGCAAGTTGAATTGGTACAAGTAGAGAGTGAAGACACAAAACAAAAAGCAAGCAACAAATATTTGGATTGATGTATGAGCAAGTGTGTGTGAAAATTACTACTTAACCGACATGTTTGATTGATGGTTATGTCAGATGGGGTACTCTTGTCGGGCTTTGATGTGATCAAGATCTCATGCAAGTCTTTCCTCACTTTCACAGTGTCATTAATTAGTGGAGATGGAATCCCCCATCATCTCAATCCCTTATTAATTAGCTTTACTCCCTGTGCTCACTGCTTGACTCCAGCAAATTAGTATTACGGCATTTACATATAATTCATTCTTGCTTATTGAATATAGTGTGTAATATGGATTTGCTGTATTAAGGATTTGCAGTATTAAGGATAAATGTTATATCGGTTTAATGGTTAATATTAAAGTAAACTTGAGATTTGATGGTTTAAGTTAATTTTAATAACTATATATTATTTCTATTTTTTAATCTAACGGTTTAAATTTAAAGAATTAAAAAATTCAATGGTTAGCTATTTCTTTCAATTTCATAACAAATTTGAATTCACATAATATGTTAGTAATATTTACTACTACTTACTTAGTTGTACATGTAATTTAATTTTATGTTTATGGTGATTACTTTTGTACCTTCTTAATTAGGAAAACTTTAGTTTTTGAATCTTCTTCAACTAATATAATTTCTTGCCGGCTTAGTTATCTATATTTAGTAGATAACCAAGGAGGAAAATTGAAGAATTTTTTTTATGAAATATGGAAATATAATTTTAAGGGGATTTAGGAAAGTACTTTTGTTCATCTCCCTTCATATAAATTGATGCTAATAAAATTATAATATTTATCTAGAGGGGTAATGGGTTCCTCTTTCTATGATCTCCATCCCCTAACGTTTGAATAATGACTCTAGGGTGCTTCTTTTTTCTTATCTTTCTTCTTCTTTCCAAACAAAGAGATATATGATCAGCAATATTGTATAACCTAAACGGCAAAAGTATATACTTCTTTCCTAATTATGTACTTTAAAAGCAAAAAAGAAAAATAAAAAGAAATGTGAAATATATAGACAGTGTGGAAATGAGTAATATGATATTAGCTCTAGAAGATTTACAGATCTGGGAATTAAAAAACTGCTTCTCTTGGTATGCAATTCAGCAACAGAAAAGAAAGAATCAGTATATAAAGTAAATTCAGGATTAAAACTACGAGAAATCAGAAGCAAGAGAGTCAGAGATTTTCCCATATCATAAAAATCACTAAACAACATAGTGTTCATCACTTTTTTTCATTAAATAATTAATTTCTTGAACACACACACATACACGATTTCTCAGCCATGATATCCCAACCTTTAAGCACTATTCTAACAAACACATGAACCGAACTAGAAAGTGAAATTCTGGACCACAATCATGAGCTATAAATCATATCAAGCAGCATCAGAAAAGCCATATAAGACTAGTTCAACTCAACTAGATGAGACTCGAGAGGGCAAGAGATTAACTAGGGTTGAAAAAACCTGAAGTTCATGGTTTTCTTGTCTCAGAAAAACAAGAGAGAAAAGCGAGAGCCATGAAAAATCTTACCTGAGAAGAAGAGAGAAGTCAAAACTGTAGAGGGGATGGAAATTTCCCAAGGGATCGCATGATCCAATAATCCTATTATAGCCAAAGGAATTAGATCAATGCGATCCCTTTGGAAGCCTCCACCTACACTAATTAATTCAGGAACCAGACTCATCTCCATCATCACATTTTGGCTCCCAGAGAGAAAGAAAGAGAAAGAGAGAGAAAGAGAGAGAGAGATCTCAGAGGGGTTCATTTCATTCACCTGCTAGTGTGGGTGTGTGTGTTGTTGGGTTGGGACCATAACATAGCAAGAAGAGAGAGCTTAATTGTCTGAGTGTGGTCCAAAAAGTAATTGTGGGTTGGTTTCTGATTTATAGAAGAAAAGAAATCAAAAGGTGGGGGCTTTGCTCATGCCTTCAGTTTTAGAGCTTCTTTGTTTCAACGCCCACATCACATGCACATGGTGTGTGTGTATGTGCGAGAGACATGAAATTATGTGTAAACGTGACTATAACGTACGTATTCCACATTGCTTATTTTTCTCTATCTTTTTCTTATATACTCTTGTTGCTTTCGCTACTATGCTTCTTTACTGGGAAATTCTTTAGCTTCTTCTGATTCTTCCTTGCCCCTCTTTGATTTAGATATATGTGATTTAATACCTGAACTTGATGCATAGTTTTTTTACGCAATGAAAACGAGCGAAAATTGACAAGAATAATGGAAGAGAGAAGTTTTGTTAGAATAAGTTAAAGATTTTATATTGATGATAAATTTTTGCATAGATGAGGAAGAAGAAAATATATTTATACGTTTTCTTAATATTAATTTTTGAAAATAAATAAAGAATAATAAAGATTGAGTTTCTTGCAAAATTCTGATGATTAACCTACTCTATAAACTCATTAACTATATATCTCCATTTTAATTAGTTTTTAAAATTTTAATTTTCCTCCCACCGGTTTCTGAAGAATTATTTCTTATTGTCTAAGAATAAAATAAGAAACATTGAGCAGCTAGCAGATATTAATTAAGTGGGTAGTTAAAATAAGATTTTTAAAATTTATTTAATTTAAAAAGATGATTAAGGCTAGTATTTAATAAACAACTTTCAAAATGTCATTTTGTTATAATTCATCAAAATATAATTAACATTTTCGGTAGGTACACTTGAGTGAGAGAGAGAGAGAACTTAATTATATATGTATTTGCTGCTTGCTTCATATTTACTCTTTAATTAGCATCACTTATGTTTTTATGTCCATTTTTAATTATAAAATATAAAATAACTTATTATTAGGAGGCAAAGATTGATTAGTTATTTCTACGTACTGCTCCTTTAAATGCAATTCTTTTTAAAAACGTTTTGAAGTTTAGACTTGTGTTATGCATAAACAACCCTTTTCTTTTTTCCAAAATTTTTCTGGATACTTTATCCAAATTCTAACCATTTATTTTACAATTTAAACCTTTATGAACCAAAACATATAGAACTATATTACCACTTAATTGATTAATAAAAACTTATACTTATTAGTGCATATTTCACAATATTCAATTAACAATAACCTTTTAAATTTGAAACACATCAAACCCTTTTAATTAAGCATGCATCAGCCATAGTAAATTGAATCGAGATTTTATTTCAAAATGTTTAAATTTGATAATATAGATCTTCATTAATTAGTAACTTGTTAATCACCTTAGTTGCCACATATTTTGAAGTGTATATATATATATATATATATATATATATATATATATATATATATATATATATATATATATAATTTTTATTTCGGAAAATAAAATTTTAATGCAAATAGATTAATTAAGACGCCAATGGTGAGTACAAATTCCAATTTAATAATACACTCATATATGTGTCAGACCAACAACATTATCTATAAGGTAACACTTTGACACATACACACATACATACATATATATATATATATGCATAAAGAAAAAAGCCTTAAATTAATCCCTTACAAAGGACGTAATTAAATTGATAGGGCCTCTTTAATTAGTCTGACTTTTCAAAATGGGGATTATGAGGACGATGATGCGTTTTAAACACTTAATTATGTATGGGTCCATTTAATGTGCAGTGAAATATTGTGCTACTGAAAATTGGGACCGACAGGATAATGCAGGATTATTTGGTTCATAAGGCAGCTCAATGTTGCAATCACCCAGCTAATTCTGCTGCCCATCACCTAGGCATTTTGTCAATTACGATTATGACTTATTCCTCCATTCTTTTACCATTTTTCTTCCTCTATATATATATATATATATATATATATATATATATATATATATAAACATGATTTTGGTCATTTAATTATAAGTCAAGTCTCAATTTAGCTCCTTACTTACAAGTCTAATTTTAATTTGGTTTTTCATTTATAATTTTGGTCTCAGTTTGATTTTTCATTTAATAATTCATTCTGAATTTAGTTCCTCATTTATGAATCTAGTATCAATTTAATCCTTTATTAATATTGTTGCCTCTTATGTTATTAGAACAAAATTTTAATTCAAGAAACTACATATAATAATAATTTTAAAAGTGAAAGGTTAAAAATGATAATTCTAATAATTGTATGTAATACTATTTTAGTTCTTACTTATCAATCTAGTTTCAATTTAGTCTATTATTTATAAGTCCAATTTCAATTTGGTCATTATTTATCAATTTCATTTTAGTTTTTCATTTATAAGTTTAGTCTCAATTTAGTTTCTTATTTATAAATTCAATATCAATTTAGTCCCTTATTAATGTAAATGTTAGTATATAAATTTAGACTAAATATATTAAAGGGACCAAAATGATATTTTATTATTTAGACGTACACAAGCAAATATAGATGTAAATTCAGATTTTTAATGCCATACACGTGTTGGAAGCTTAGTGGTGGTTGTATGATCTCCAGTTCATTGGCTAGTGGCTATACATTTATTTGCTTCACTTCATGCTCAAATTTGATTCACTGGTTTCATTTAATTTGTAAAGACAAGGGCATGTGTAACTTAAAAGAGAGTTAAAATGCATAAAACTCAACCATTTAAAATAAAAATGATTGACATTATCTCAATTATATATATATATAAAGATATCTAAATTTAAAAGTAAATGCTCCATTAGAAATTCATATATGTTATCTTTCTTTCTTCATTATCTTTTCTCTCTCATTTACTGTGTCTTTTTTCTTTCTCTTGTTTTTATCCTCTAATTCATCATTACATTTTTTGGTTCTTCTTCTCTTAATTGATTTGAGTCTAGAGTTTGGTTCACAATTATCTTTTGTTTGAATTTTTATATTCTGCCTTTAATTATATATATATAAGATATTAAATAAGAGAAAAGTACTAAATTAGTTTTTTACTTTTATATTTTGTGATAATTTAATTTTTCACAAATTATTTGTATCAAATAAGTTCTTCACAATTTTTATTTTGTACATATCTAGTCCTTTATTAACCCTTAATTAATAAATTGGCCAAAGGATGGAGAAATTAGTTTTGCATGAAATAATAATTGTGAGGAACTAATTTACTACAAATAGTTTATGAGACCAAATTGCCACAAAATATAAAAGTGTAGGACTAATTTAATAATTTTCTTCATCAAGTACCATGCAAAAAACAAATGTATAGAGTACCCATAATCTATCTAGCTACCAACTTAATACCTTTTTTAGGGACTCGATTTAACTACAAATTTTATATTTTTATTATTAAATATTTTAATAAAAATATAAATAATATGTAAAAGAAATTCCTTAACAGACTCAATTAATATGATGTTGAAGTATAAAAAATAATATATTTATCATATTTTCACTGAATAAAACTTTATAATGTTGCATTTTATAAATGTTAAACATATAATTGAAATAAACTTAATCATTTACTTCGCAAATATGAGATATTTGTGTACTTCATAGTTTTAAAGTGCAAGTGCAGCACTTTATTAGAACATCTTGAATTACATGTACTAATTCTTAAACATTTAGGATATATAGTTGGAGATTGAATTTTTTTTTTTTTTTAAAAGAGGAAATTTGGAAAGAGAGGGAAAGATGTGAATGTCATTACTCTTAGAAACCACATGGTGTATAAGACTTACTGTTGATTGTGATAGTGTCTGTCCTTATAAATTAGCATACCTACTACACGACACCAAAGAATTAGACAGAGGTGATATTTGATGACCAAGTATTTTAAGTGTTTTCTCATTGATTTATATATTCAAAAATCAAAATTTTGTATTATATGTGGTATATTACATACCATAACTTAGATTTTTAATATATATATTTGTTATATGTTTACTAATAAAGATATGATAGGTGTTTGATTAATTAATAATAATATTTAATTTAATTTAACAATAAAATACTTTTTTACAATAATATATATGTGTATATATGTATGTATATAGAGTAATATAATTAATTATAAAGCTAAACACTTATCATATTTTAATTGGATAATAATATAATAAAAATATAAAGAATTGTATATAATTATTTTTTTGTTCTTATTAACAGCCTTGTGATAAAATATATATTACCTAACTGATAAATTTCTAATATTTCTTTTTTCGTAAATTAAAATTTTTATATTGGTTTTTAATGTTTTTTTTATTTAAATAACGTTACAACTTTACATAATAGTTTTGAATAAATATTAGGGTATATTTTTCGACTCAATTATATAGAAGATTAATGCATTTTCAATCTGAAATGCAACGAATAATACTTTTTTCAAATTAGAATTTCTAGAAATTAGAGAATTGCTGCTTTTCAAAATTTAAAAAGTAATTGTCACTGAAATTAATATTAAGTTATTCTTCTTTTCAATATGATATCTGTTCAATGTTGAAATGTGCATAAAAATGCGATAATTAAAATTTTATGTGTGAAGTTTAAAATAAAAAGTAGTAAAGATTATATTCAAATAAATTGTACTCAAGATAAAATTAACGTATATAATATTAGGAATTCAAGCTCATGATTGATTAGCGCATTTGGTTCAAAAATATTAAAAAAAAAATGAAATAAGGGAATAACAATAATAAATTTACAAAAATGAAATAAAAGAATAATAATAATAAAATTACATCAAGATAAAATTAACGTATATAATGTTAGGAGTTCAAGCTTATGATTGGTTTAAAAATATTAAAAAAAAATTGAAATAAAAGAATAATAATAATAAAATTACATTAACAAAAGGGCCCAACCGGGTTCGAACCGGTGACCTCTTGATCTGCAGTCAAATGCTCTACCACTGAGCTATGGACCCCTGTTGGTTTTTAGGTGTCTGAAGTCTTAATTTATCTGATAAAGTGTATACATTAGGTGAACATTTATTCCCTTCCCGCCTCTTTCCCCTACTCTCCGATCTTTATTTTTCCGCCGTTCTCTCCTTTTCTCTCGCCGATCAGTCTCCGACGCAGAGAACTCCAATACAATGGTTACTCAGTACAGCATCAAATTTGCCGTCCATCTTATCACCAATCACTTCGGCAATCTCGTTGCTGTAATTATCTCTCAACCCATAGCAGTTTCCTTAGTGATTATTCTCAAATTGGTTTCACCCTCGTGTGTATGTGCAGAAAGTATGTGAAGAACTCCTCAGGAGGGGACCGCTCACTTTGGAGCAATTGGTTCGGTTCACGGAGCTTACTAAGGAGCAAGTAAAAAACTCCCTACTTGTCTTAGTCCAGCACAACTGTGTTCAAGCATTTATTCTTGAACAAGAAGGTATGTAACCATTTTAATTGCACTTTGTACAAATTATTGCATGTTGTTATTCTGTGTTTGCAATCAATTTGTTTCAGAAATGATGCAAGTTGAAGTAGTATATGGTTGGTTGGAACTTCCAACATCACAATTGTGAAGAATTGGCATTTTGTTACTGACTGTTGTGGGATTGATTATGGCCCAACAATTTTTTTCCATAGAATCAAAGCGAATTGAAATTTCAGATCAGAATTTTAAGATTGGGCATATGTATGAGTTTAATTTGTATCAACTAACAAGCCTGTGTGAATCTGCTCTAGGGCATAGATTAAAACATTTCCTTTTATTTTAATCAATTTAGACATTTCATGGATGTGCTAAAGCAAAGCAAACGAAAATAATCAAAGATGACAATTGATGTGAATTCAAATAAAACACCCAATCTTTTTGGTAATTGTATTTAATTGCAATTTATAAGTTGCCCAAATGTGTTAAAATTGAGCCCCTGCTACTCATTAATGTTGAGAATCTTTAGGCCTTATGCATGGTTCTATCCAAATTCAATCTTTTGAGTCCTTTTCCTCACACCTTTTCCTAGGTATACTCACTTATTAATTATTTGTTCTTTTCATCAGAAAATAGACAAATAAACAAGCTTCAAATAGGTATATAATGTTGTTGAAATCTATAGGCTTGTATATATGGAAAATGTATAAATGTCAATTTCTATAACATGAAAAAAATCAATGAAGAAAAATGAATAAATGAATTGAGATAAGTCGAGTCATTTGTGCCTTTTTCATTGGTAAAGTGAAGAACCCTAGGATCAAAAGCATAAAGGAGCGAAAAGTAAAACCACAACATTATGGTCTTATTATGGCATGATTTCTTTTTACTTGCAAACAAATAATGTATCTTGAGTTTGTATACTATCATAAAGCTAATGACTGTGTGGGGATTTTCTATCTGGGTAAAATTCTTGCAGTAGCAGACAAACTATAGTACACCCACACAAAGTAGCAACCGAATTTAGGGTTCTCGTAAAGAAACAAAAGTAAGGGAATAAACATATATTTTGTGGTACGAGTTAATAAATTCTAATGCCACTTTAAAATTCCCACTTCAATATACAAGTATATTAGACAAGGGTAATGTCATTTAAGAAGAAAGAAAGTTTTAGATGCTTCTTCTGTTGAGAAACAAAGCTTGTGAAATTTATTTGAGAGAGAATGTAGGTGATAGAAATGCATGGTAGTTTTATATAAGGGGAATGTAGATGAGAGATCCACGTATTACAACAGTAGGTTTTCATGTTCCTACCTTCTAAATGCGCAAAATTATGGAAATTATGCAGGTCTCTTGGCATAAACCTGGCTTTTTTTTTGTTTTTTGTAAAATCAAGCATGGGGTTTGTTTAAGAAAGTGTCATGATGAAACCAATGCTCTTATTGATGAAGAGAGGAAATTAAGAACATAACTGAAAAATGAGAAAGCTGTTCTTTTAGTATGACTCAGAATAGAAGACAAGTATAAGAAGGTGGTTGCTATATTGAATGTGGGTGACATATGTTTATCTAAAAACTATGTTTTCCAAAATTTGGATAAGAAGAGTTTGACAGCAAATGGAGAGTAATGGCTAACAAGAAAATTTTGAAAGTTGAAATGAAATGTAAATAAATGTAAATGTTGGCTAGTTATATCTCAAATTCTATAACATCTTCAGTTACATCTTACTTCATTGAGTTGGATTTTAGGGTTTAAAATCAGCTCAAAAAATGTTATCACCAAGTTACAAGGTTTTTATTTTTTTTCATTTTTCTTTCATAATTACATATATTTTGAAATGTTGACTTCATGAGTGCATGCTCACGTGTGTGTGTGTGTGTGTGTATGTGTTTTTTTTTTTTTCATTTGGTTTTAGCCTCAAAAGTGAATAAAATGATATAATGATGTTATCCTGACTAATAATAAATGTAGGTGGTGACAGAGAGGGATCAAAAGTTTATATACAGTACCTGGCACTATTTGATAACATACTACATCGACTGAGATTTCCCAAATTTTTGGAGATCATTTCTCAGGATCTAGATGACAATGTTAGTTTTAACATGATCCTAGTGTTTCTGTAAGGGTTTTCAATTCAGTTTAAGCTTGAATGCTGAAGGAATTGGTGCTTGTTATTGCAGTGTGTAGAGATTACTGAGGGATTGCTTCGTGATGGTAGGCTTACCTTGAAACAGATGGTTGACAGAGCAAGCCAAAGAAAAGGTAAATCTTCCATGATGCTTATGCTACATTGAGTATCATTGGGCTTATATTGATAGGGACAAAAAAGAATTAAAAAACCTAATTTGAGAGGGATACTGTCTTGCTTCAGTTGACTTCACCTATTAATGCTCTATGTAGCACTATGGTTTTGGTAGATGCATTCACAAAGTATAAGGATTGATAGACAGGCTACTAATCTTTGCTTTCGTTCTTAGTCTTTATGCAAATAGTGTTTACAGGAGTTGTGTCACATACTAGTTAGTTTGCACATGTTGCATTCTCCCCCAAATGGTAGTTGTAGCTATCTGGTCAAGCAAATTTATGTTAGAAAATGAAATTTCTTTGACAAACTAGCTGATTGATTATTGTGGCTTCTGTTTGTTTCCTAAATAAATTAAATGCAGAATCTAAGATGGAATGCTGATTGACTAGGGTTCACAAATGGGAAAATTAGAGAGTTTAACTTAAGGTTTCCCCTCATACAATCTTCTTCAAGTGTCTGAGCTGAAGTTGTAAGATGGTTAGTTGATTATGAGTCTTTAATAGTCCAGGCTAAAGCATATGTAATGTTTGTGGTATGTGAGTTGTCTTCATGAGATTTTTCTTATGCACGGATTTCAGAGATATATATGTTGGTGATCATATTCTGTGCCTCTTATGTTTGTCATGGTCTTTGTGTTGGTTGTCTTTCTATTTTGGGACTAATTTATTGTTGCCGTTAATATTTATTTAGTGTTAGTTTGGTTAGTTAGTTACGTTAGTCTATTCCTTTTTTTTTCCCTTGTTATGTTTTATTTCTTGTGTTTTATTTTAGACTTTTAGTTAGGAGTTAGTTTCCTACTCTAGCTAGGACTCTCTGTTTGGCAAAAAAGAACGGAGAGCCTTCACTGCTCTGTTCTGCTTCAATTCAGCATGGTATTAGAGTGGAAGACTCTAATAGAGACTTCTGCTAATTGATGCCCTCTGTTCTCTATTCTATTGTTCAACCCTCTTTTCTTTCAGCTCCTCTTATTGCACCACCTTTCAAGTTCTCTCTTGCCTCCTTTGTTATTCTATGATAATAATCCATGGCTGATCTCTTCTATCTTCAGTTTGGCCGTGTCACTGGCCTAACCAGTGAGAGCCAAACAGCCAGGCCTTCGCCTCTGATGTCTCCTGTGCTGCTTGTGCAATAGCCACCCTTCTTACCCAAATCTCCCATGACCGTGCACCAGTAGTGATCACTGGTCACAGACTTAACCGCCACGACTATTTGCAACGGTCCTCAAGCATTATGCTCTTCATTCAAGGAAAAGGCAAAGATGATTACTTGACAATTGAGCCTATATGTCTAGCATTGACTGATCTAACATGCAAGAGCTGGGTGTCTGACATAAGCATGTTGATGTTTTGGTTGATTAACTCAATGGATGTGGAGATAGGGGAGAATTTTCTCCTCTACAAGACTGCCAAGAATGTATGGGAAGCAATGAGGGAGACTTATTCTTCAGTTAAGGACAAGGCTGCCATTATAGAGATTAAAGGTTTCCTTCAAGACTTCAAACAAGGGAAGGTGGGTGTTGCTCTTTATTACAACACTCTTGTTTGTATTTGGCAGCAACTTGATCTATATGAGACACACAAGTGGAAATGCTTTCCAACAATTGAAGGATGAAAGAAGAACTTATAAATTTCATCTTGGCCTTAACGTGACCTTTGAAGGGGTTAGAATCAGACTTTTGAGTTTCAATACCTGCCTTCCTTTAGAAAGGTCTTCTCTATAGTCAAAACGGAGGAAAGTAGGAAGAGATCATCATGTGGACATGTTTGATGACTCGACTTTAGTGGCCAGGGGCACTTTCATGAGTAATTACAAGCTGAAAACCCAGACTAGACCTTGGTGTGAGAGTTGCAACATGGCTGGACACACTAAGGATAGATGCTGGAAATTGCATGGAAAGCTGAGTAACCTTGAAGGGAAACCAAGGCGAGAAGTGTGTGACCAGTGAAGACAAGAAACTACTTGAAGGTCTCTTACTAAGCAAAGAATAAGTTGAGGCTTTGCGGTGTCTAATTGGGTAGCAAACTTAGCCTAACAAAATAATGGGAGTATGAATTGTTGCTTAGGCAGGTAATTACTCACGTGCCCTAAACACTAAAGCATAACAAGGGAATACTTGGGTGGTAGATTCAAGGGCCATTGACCATATGATAGGTAATGCTTCATGCCTTGAGCACTTTGTTCCTTGTAGAGAACAATTAGTTGAAAGGATTGCTAATAGCTTGCTCATTAAAGTTGCTTGCATTGGTAATGTGAAATTAAGTGATTTACTTGTCCTAGAAGGGGATTCTTTTGGTAATCAAATTGACTTGCAACTTACTTTAAGTCAGCAAGCTTGCTAGAGACTTAGACTGTGTTACTAATTTTTCTCCTAGTGGCTGTAAATTTCAGGATTTGAACTGAGGGAGGATGATTGGCAGAGTTGAGGAGTATGCGGGACTCTACCTTGTTCAAGAAGATACTAAGAATAGTTAGCAGCTCATTCTTCTGGGACTGTTGTTAGCAATGTTCTGCTTTTCCACTACTGTTTAGGTCATTGTAGATTTGAAAATTTTGAAAAAATGTACCCAAGTTTATTTAATAAAACTTCTGTCTTTTCAATGGGAGATGTGCCATTTGTCCAAACATGCTAGATCGTCTTATCCAACTATAGACATATTCCTCTAAATCTTTCCCCCTTATTCATAGTGACATATGGGGAACATCCAAAATTTAAACCTTGTTTGGGGTAAGATGGTTTGTTATGTTTATTGATGATCACATACACATAACTTGGACCTAATCATGAAAGAAAAATCCAAAGTGCCCACCTTATTGAAAATTCTTTTCTCTCTCATTCAAAACCAGTTTGACATCACTATTAAAGTTCTTCGCACTGATAATGGGAGAGAATTTTTTTAAAGCTGTCCTTGGTGAAGTTTTGAGAGAAAGAGGCATTATACACCAAAGTTTATGTGTAGATAATCCCCAACAGAATGGTTTCTTAGAGAGGAAGAATAGGCACCTCTTGGAAGTAGCCAGATGCCTCATGATCGTCACATATGCCTAAACCTTACCGGGGAGAAACTGTTTTCACAGCCACTAATTCCTCAAATTTGTACCTGAAGTTGCTGGATAAGAATTGAAAAAGAACAGAGAGACTCCACTGCTCTGTTCAGCTGCAATTCAGCAATATATATGGAGAAAATCATTACAGAGAAGGAAGGAGTGCCAATATTTGAAAATAAAGGATGATATCATATCTTCCTTAACAAAGGCATGAAAGATCCTATTTTGTAACAGATCTAAGGATAAAGAAGGGTCCTTTAAGATTAGAGAATTTCTCTCCTGCTAAACACACCACTGAAGAAGAGTATAAGTAAGCATGCTACCCTTAAGCCCTTCATTCCTTACTCCTGCCAAAGCTCATGGAACTAGTCAAAAGAACTTGCTCCAATATTCAAAGGACATGCACAAGATTCCTGAAACGTCCAAATTGTCTAATGCCAAACTGAAGTAGCCACTTGGCAATGCAAAAAAGAAAACTAGGAACAACACAGAACACATATATGGTAAAAGAGCTTTGTGGGGTCTGTGAACCTGTGATACTGACAGTATTAACTGTGTTGAGTACTGCTGTCCAAATGATGATATGAGCTCAGAAGGAGCTTTGGATTCCCTAGAGGGTCTATCAAGGAGCCACTTTTCTCTACTCATAGAGTGGATAAGAAGCTTGAAGAAAGATTTAGATAAATAGTTGAATAAACAGATGTAGAATCCAGAGTCTAAACCCTTGTATCCAAATTAAAAGATCGATGAATAAAATCAAGTAAGAGTTAAGGGAATTTTAATTCAAAATTTTCTCTAGGGTGTTTTGTGATTTGAATCAGGGTAATTGGTGTGTCATTTTTGTCAATATGTGTCTAAAAGTTTTTGGATTTTTTTTTTTTTAAAGAACTTGCTTATGTTTGTGATATTTGTATTCTGAAGTGGAGAATTTTAATTCAGCATTTTCCCTAGGGTTTTTGGAGATTTCAACCAGGGTCATTGGTTTGTCATTTTTGTCAGTGGTCTTCCAACAGGTTTTGGATTTATTTCTGTACAGAACTTGCTTATGTTTCTGATATTTATATTCTGAACTGGCGCTGGGAAAGGGGCTGTTGAAGGTTATTGGATAATTCATTAATAAATTTTGTGGCTATAAAATTCCTCCTTAATGTTTTTTCACTGCAGATGGCTTGTTTGGGGTCTATGGTGAGAATTGGGTATATCTGCTATCCTTATAGGGTTCAAATGTTTTGTACAGAAAAAGGAGGTAAAAACTGTGGCAATGTGTGGTTTTTGCTGTGATTTGGAACATTTGGTTGTAAAGGAATGCTCATATCTTCAGGGATGTCTGTTTTTCTTTAGATGCCTTATGGGGTAGGACAACTTTTGTGGTTTAGACTGTGTGGTTTAGGACAACTTACTTTAAATGTGGTTTAGCACACCTATGCACCACAGATAGTGAATCCTCTTGAATTAGTGTATCTCAATTTCATGTACTTCCACTTTCAGAAACTTCTGTGGCTATGGATGTTGTACAAGAGAGCCTTCGCAAACTCTTAATGGTTCGATATGTCGAACGCTGCCCTGCCCCTGAGCCAGTTGTTTCTCCTCCAGTTGAACAGGATACTAAAAAGCGAGGCGCTAAGTCCAAGGTAATTGTTGCTTCCTGTCAATATCTTTAGTTAATTGTATTAAACTCTCTTTGATTAAGGATTAATAGATTGATTGTTCTCATGCAGTTACCATTTTATATCAGTCAGTAATGCTAATTGTTGCAGCATATTGTTAACTACAGCATTTATTAATCTCACTCTTGTATTTATTAGTCCAACTAGTAGTTTAACTCTTGTATGAATTAGTCTAACTATTATATTAATTGACCTCATTTCTAGGTTTAGTTTTTGTATATAAATATTCATGTTATCAAAGTGATTCAACAAGGTGAAATACAAGTTCTTTCTCCTTCACTACACTAATACAATTATAATTGTCTTCTAATTATGATCGAAGATTCTGTGTATTGGAAGTGCAATAATGGGACGAAGCACAACCCAGCAGTTGAGAGTTATACCTGGTTATTGGAGATGCTTATCATTGTAATATTATATGTTGTCACTATGAGATAATTATCATGAATGATTTTAGCCAAATTGGCCTTGCCAACAATTGAAGCTTGAACATATGCTGTATAATAATGCCTATTAAGAGCAATTAGTTTCTGATCATGAGAGTGAAAAAGTTCAGAAAATAATGACTCTCAAAATTATTATATGTTGAAATAATAGTAGCTAACTAGCTATATATAAGAGGATGTAGACCATAGGAGGTTCAGCCAATTATACTCAGTCAAGAAAGGAAACAAAAAGGATAAAAAATGTAAACTAAAGATTCATAAAACTGGAAGCAAGTAAGGAAATTAAAGTGTTTGACTTCAGCCCATTAACCAACAATAGACCCACGTGACTCTGTAGCCATGGATCTTGCCTCAGTAACCAGCATAGATTTCATGTGATTTTTTCCCAAGAATCACAGGATTCCAACACTTCCCCTCAAGTTGGGCTCAGCTTGGAGCTAGCATTACTGATCATCTTCTTAAAGCCCAAATCTTGTTTGAGTAAAAGTGCTCTTTGGTAAAGGGATTAGTCTCAAACTGAGGTTTTTCCTCATTGGTCATTTGATTCAACATCTTTTTGTATTGACTTCCAATTTGCTGGTTTACCATGGATTTTCCAGCAACTCTTCTTAGTGTGACTTGATTTGCTACAGTGATAATCAGACCAGGTATGGGTATGTTTTTTTAGCTCGCTATCAGCTTCAGAAAAACTGGATCCTCAGGCAGCGAGGGAAGAAGACTTGGAAGCAGTAGAGTCACTTTGCTGTCCACTGGTTAACTTTTTCTGGCTTTCTTCCCTTAGAACTTCTGAAACAACCTCTTTGAGCCAGCCAAGGATGAATGCTCATTATTCAGCCTCCTATGTCTTAAAAAAATGGAGTTGAAACCAAGAAGGGATTATAAAGTAATAAACTCCTTCTCCTTCAATTATTTTTCTGGACAGAGCATCAGTAGAACATGACCATGTATAAGTTTCATACATGTCAAGTTGCTGCCAGTGGTGTTGTAGCAAATTCCAGTATTGGGTAACTGTGAGGTTTTCTGTATGAAGTCATAACATAGTGATTTTATTTCAAACAGGGCAATTGTATGTGTAGATTTCCTGAGCAGCCTCCCATATTTCGGCACCAAGCAAAAAATTCTCACCTATATCAAGTGTCATGGAATTGATCAGCCATGACAAAATCATATTGTTTTCTGCATCCCAGGTTAGGTATTTTCGATCATTCAGACTTGGAGCTGTCTCCTATGAGTTAATCTGCCTTGCCTTTCCCCTTTATATATACAAGCACACTAGTTGACCATTGTAGGTAATTGCTCCCATTGAGCCTATGGCTGGTGATCAGAGGCAAGTGCAAGCTCAGCAGTACTGGTGACATTCTGTTGGCAGAGGAAGCCCCATAAATGATTGAGGCTGTAGTAGTTGCCCTTGGAGAAAATGGTAGAGGGTCGATCTGACATTTTTAAGCTCTAATACCATAAAAATTTTCAGAAAATAATGGCTCTGAAAATTCTTATAAATTTTGAAGCAACAGTAGCTATATATAGGAGGATGTAGGCCACAGGAGGTTCAGCCAATCATCCTCAACCAGAAATAAGAACAAAAATGTAAAATAAAGACTCAACACCGGAATCAAATAATGAATAAAAACATTTGAGTTCAACCCATTAGCTCACAATAAACCCACGTGATTTTAGACACTAAATGCCCTAGAATCACGACTCATTAACTAGCACAAGTCCCATTTAATTCCCCATTTAATTCTTCCCAAGAATCGTGGGATTCCAATAGAGATCAGTGGGTGTAATTTACTTGCTGTATATTCTAGGTTTTGTAATGTATCAATGATCCTATGAGTGGTGTTTGGTACCTTGGTGTTCCAGTTTCTTAAAGACTTGGAAATCTATAAATGAAAATATATTAAAAAAGTTAATATCCTTGTATTTTTTAAGACATATACGATGAATAATTTTTAGTTTTTTGATATTGATTATTCCTGAATATCTTATAAATAGGTTTCCACATAACTGATACTACCTTAAGCATTGCTTCCTTTTATGGATGTTTAATCCAAATTTTGGTTCATCAGTTGTATGAATGACCAGGTGCAACTATTGGGTCAGTAGTTCAATCTTTTGGCCATTAACAAACGGGTTAATTATTATATATAATTACATACTTTATATAAAAGTATATAATAATCTATCTATATATTATATATAACAATTTTTAAAAGATTTGAAATTAATCAATTATAATGAAAGTTTGACTTTACTATATATATATATATATATATATATATAATTAATTAATTTTAGTACATTCTGAAAGATAAACAAAACTGATACAATTTGATGCAAATAATTTAACATTTCATTTTATTATTATTTTTACTTTAATCAAATTTAGTAGTTGCCAATGCAAAAAATTATTAATATATGATATGGAACTAAACTTTACGGAATTAATGGGTATTGGTCATTAGTGGGAAGTCAAAAGAAGTCATGTTTTAGCCTATCTAATAAGGTAATGTGATATAAAACGTGGCCAAAGTATCTTAAAATGGGTCATTTAGGGGAAAAGGGTAGTTTTAGATATCTCTTACCCATATAGATTGAAGTTGTTAAATTTATGCTATTTCCACTTTTTAGGTGGGGAATGGTCCACAGATAGAACTGAACTGAACTGGTGGCTGTCTCAGTTGCTCACTACTCAGACGGGCCACCAATCTGGTTTGTTTCCTTAGTTGGACCATTCTCTCTCTCTTTTTCTTTATTTGAAAGTAAAAGCGTTTTGGTGATTCAACTTTTTTGATTAAAAGACCTTTAAAACTTTTGTGAGCCCTAACACATGAAAAAGCCTACGTAATAGTAGATTTGGTCACTTTTCTTCACATTATCTTGTTACATAGGCTGAAACATTAACTTGTTTTGACATCCCACTAGTGTGGGACTTAGTTGTATATGTTTTTCTTCTTTTTTTTCCCTCATCAGTACTTTGTCCATTCCATCACGTACTATGGCTACGTATAATGATACTTCTTTTAAACAGTAATTAAATGTTATTATAAAAAACTGTCTAATGAAATTATATATTAAATTATAACAGTTTGTTTAAAATTTATTTTTCTATGTATTAGAATCTAATCAAAGTATATTCTTTATTGAGTATTTAAAAATTGTCTTAAGCAAAAAGAAACTATTATTATGCATCTCATATAATTATATTTTAATATTATTTTAATTATAAAAGGTTCAACCACTTTGATTAGTGACCCAGCAGATAACCAATGACTTGAAATCTTCACCAGCTCATTGACCTGTCCTGTGCCAATAACTAAATGGTTTTGTTCTATAACAGTGATTTGATATCATCTTTTGCATGGAAGCTGAAAAGTCTGTGACACCTTAATGTTCAATTTTGTTCTCCAAATATGAGTTTTGTTGATGCTGTTTCTTTTGGTGATTATGCTTATAGACAAATGAAGTACCAGTGACCATAGAACAGCGCGTTTTAGAAGCAGCAGTGCCTGTGGAAGGAATCAGGTTTTCTCTCACAGCAAGTACTGAATTACACACTGACAGAGTAAATATTTCAGATGATTCCCCCATGATAAGTGCTGAAGAAAATGTTGGTAAGACTACTGTCATCTCAAGTGATCAGACTAAATAGTAATTCTAATTCTAATTTCCTGCACACAAAATTTATAGCAGAAATGTGATTGTTCAAAGTGCAGGACAAGAGGATTTAACTCTTTTTCGTGCCAATTTTGAGGAGTTTATACGTTGGCATAGACACAAGGTTGGTTTTAGTGTATAATGTTCCATTGGAACTTCATTCTATTGCTACTGCTTTACATTTTTCTGCAAATTCTATCTTATATAACTTGCCCTTTTCTTTAAGATAAAATTCTGTATGTTCTATTGTTGGCTCTGGAGTTTGATTTTGGTTGTAGTGTGCATTGACTATGTTCTAGCATGGTTTAATGAGTTACGGAAGTGGAATTTAAGTCTAAGTTTTTTCCAGTGCAATTTGCAAGTAGTAAAATGCCTACTTTAATAGTTGAAAGTCAATCAGACAAAACATAGCATAAGATCCCACGGATTACCTACTGATTGGCATTGAATTACTTAACTTTGTTAAGTCTATTACATTCTCTCATGCTTGTATATTGGATGTTGCAACCTGGATTGTACTATGTTCATTCATTATCTGTGCTCTTGATTTTCTTAATCATAATAGAAAATTATCATAATTTTTTTAATGGATGTCACACTGTACTTTATTCTGCTTTTGAAAGCGATAAATTTTTTTCCTGTAATTTGTTTTTTCTTACAGTAGCATTATGGATATTTTTTATAGAATGAATGCACTTGAAATGTTCTATGCCTTTTGTAGGTATTGATTGAGAATGTTAGAACACGACTGGATGATGGAGCTGCTACTATCTTAGGTGCAATACTGGGGGCAACTAGAATTGCTGAGACAAAAGTGAAAATGGAGAATTCAGGTGAACCAGATTTTTTGCTTCGTGAATTTGGAAACCTAAATATAGCTTTAGATCACTTTAGATCACAATGGCTACTAATTGGTGAATTTGGAAACCTAAATATAGCTTTAGATAGCAATGGTTACTAATTGGTATCATTCATAGGGATTTGATTAGTGCTGGTTCCCTGTTCTCAAGTCTCAGGTCAAACAGATTACTTATTTTATGAATTTGGGAAAGCACACACATATATATAGTGATGGCTACTTCAGTTGTTATCAATCATGAGGATTGGATAAATGCTGGCTCCATCCTTTTGCCTGTTTTGCAACTCAAAGAGTTATGACAAAAACATAGTTATCAGAATCTTACGATTCACGATTCGAATCTTACGATTCGCAACGAATCATAAAGCCAATGATATGAATCGTTGGCTGAATCAGAAGTAGTTATAAATCGTACGATTCATAAATTGAATCTTACGATTCGCAACGAGTCACAAAGCTAGCAATATGAATAAATCACTGAATCAAGTATGAATAATGTGATTCAATCTAATATGGTAGAATAGCATGACTTTGCAATTCAAAAATGTGAAAAATTAATGAATTGTTATGATAGTAATGTATTGATGTAAGCATAATCTATGTTTTTTATAAAGAGAGCAAAGAAGATATTATTTGAATTTATTTCAAGAATTAAGTACTAACAAATCATATAGTTAATAAGGTTCTTAGAAATTTATTTTGAGTATTTTATGTATAATAATAACAAATCATATTTTATATTTCAAGTTATTTTTTACTTGTTACTGAATTTTACGATTCAATACGTTATACGATTCACAATTCAAAAATATGCTTTCCGATTCGTGATACGTATCACGATTTGATTACTATGGACGAAAAGAAAAATGAGTGGTCAATCATATGAGTTTTTTGGTCGTACATTTTAACTCATTTCTACCATTTACAAGGTGTTTTTGTTACTTAGTGCATTGAATTTTATTTTATATATTCAAAACTACAGTTTCAGTAGCTGCAGTATGAGCATTAGCATGGGAACACTGATTTTGAAAAAATGAAAGACCTGAAAATCATTAGGTTTATGCTATTTACAATCATATCGTTGCTGCTGAGGATGCAACATATCTGTTGATGTGAGTATACATGATACTGAAAAGAGTAGCACCATTATTAATTTTATTTTTGTAGCAATTTGGTATTCATGACTATATTCTTATTTTACAATAAATTAAATATATTACTGCACACACAAACATGATTTGGTATTCATGCCTGTGTTTTGATATCAAGACTTAGGAATTTAGAACTAATGGATATTGAAACATTCACTTCTGTAATTTTGGAACAACTACTTTAAGAAATCAATACATCATCATATGGATTGGTTTTTCTTTTATTATTATGAATAATATAATGTAATGATCTCAAATAGGTAGATTGGTTGTAGTATAGCATTTGGTTATTTGGTCAAATTGTGTGATAATGGTTGTTGTTTATGGTCATACAAATCAAAACTATTCTTTATCCTCTCTTGCACGTGTTATGTATCAACTTTCTGTTTAATAATGTTAATTGCAGTTTGTCTCTATGACATACGTGTTCATCCACCAAATATTTGAAACTTGGTTCTCCTTTTTCATTTATCTATGTCATTTTCATCTTGTTCCAACCGTTTCTTTTGCTTTACTGCCCCTTTTTTTTTTTTTTCTAATCTTAAGCAACTAGGTTTTTCAAGCTTTTTGTTTTTTCCTCTGTAATAATAAATTTTGAAAAGGAAAAAAAATATATAGGCTTTCTCTGTCTTCACTGTTTCAACTACTGTTCATGGTACTTGTGACTTACTCTAGTTTTCTTTATGTTACAGTTCCGTTGACACTGGATACTATTTTCTCAGAGGTAGTGAAGACTGAAAATGGTCGTACTATGACAATAGATCGCGTTAGATCTTCTCTTGTCCAGTTGGGTTGTCCACAGAGGATGCTAGATGATGCATATAGTATTGGTGCAAGACTTATCTCTTTCTTTAATGTTGTGCTTTAATCTGTGATATAAAATAACCCCTTCTTAGTTGATTTATTTATTGCTGTCAGAGAACTCCATAATTTCCTTTTTATTTATTTCTCCAGTACTTTGATATTGACAATTCATTCTTTTCCTTTTTCAGATTTGAAGAAAATTATTGAACTAGCTCGAAATGAAGAGGTTTTTATATCTGTTTCTTTTCACATACAAAGCAAAATTGGCATATGTAGAACTGTCTCATTTCTTGTTGCATGCTGCAGGTTGAGTCAATCGTGTTGAAAAGGTATGGAAGGGATGCCTACAGAATGTTCAGGTTGCTGTCCAAGGCTGATCGCCTCATTGAGACAGATAAGGTGGTTATCTCTTGTTGGCAGATTGAGATTCTATTTCAGTTATTATGAATACGATGCTTCATATGTTAGCTGCAGCCATACACTTGATTGTAGATGTAACTATTAGGGTAACACATTTAACACGTATTTGCTAAAAATATATTATAACAGAAAATTAAATACTGAACTTATATTTTTGAAAAACTTAAGCAATGAATATGTAATGTTGCAAAAGTTTAATTGTAATTTCTGGATTTGTACTGGAGGAAACTATTGAGATCTTGTAAATTAAATGAGGTAATAAGGGAAACTAGAGTCATACCCAAATTTTTAATGGGAAGGGCTTACTGCTGAAAGCATTTAGTGACCTATATGCTGAATGTTTTTTATTTCTTTTTGACCTGTTTAGTTCTGGTTAAGTAACACATTTGATACTGAAACTTATAATTTTCGTCACCTAATTGAGTTTTTAAACTGGTCTTTAGTCTTTAACATGATATAAAACACCTTACCGAAAACATACTTATGTATTTTGTATAATAGATTGACTCTTACAGTTACGGTTATTTCATGACTTTTTCTTTTGCCTACAGTTAAAGTTTGAAATTAGAACTTGTAAAATGAACAATAATCTCTGAAGTATGAGATGTTGAGATGTATATCAAACCTAATGCACAGACCACTCCATGACTATTGCTTCTAATGCGCCAGGAAACAATTAATATGTATATAAGATACTGGAATAAATAATGAAAACTGGAAGTTACCATGATTAAATTTATGATAATTGCCAATAAACAGAACTAAGATGTGAAAAAATAATGAATAATATCTCTGGGTAGGGAGCCTGCAAGACTTGAGCTCATATGCATAGAAACAACGAAGAAAAAAACTTATATGTAGTTGTTTATATATTTTCTATGTTGTTCTCCACGTAAAACATGACAGATATATAATTTTCTAAATAATATCACGACATGTGTATAGTTATTGCAACTAAATACATAATTTTCTAATTAAATTATACATTTTTTATATTATTATTGATTAACCATACATTTGTCATGTGTTAATTGAAAAACTTGATAACAAAAATATAAAAAACTGTCTGAATCTAATCAAAACAACTATGGGTATCCTCATGTTAGAAAATTTTTACCAATTGCAAGGATGAGAATTTTTTTGACTGAAGTGTATAGTATGTTTGAATTTGTGGTGTCTAATGGTTCTCCTGGAAAGTTTTTGTTTTAGATCTGCAGTCATGTTGATTTTATTTCAATTTACTAATGCTGAATGAACTGCTTCTGATGGGAGAAAATTGGAGGTAACTGTGTCTTGAAGGAGCAAGAAGGGAATTATGGTGGGCACATACCGTTATGAGGAAAATATTATATATCAAATGATGAGGAAGGGCTCTCTTTGATAATTATTAGCAATGCTACAAATACCCATATCTGGTCTTTGTCAGACAAGCAAATGAAGTTGGCACTGTTGCCTTGTTGGATATGGTTTGGTATCAAGAATTTAAATTGCAAAAGTCCTATGTCAAGTTATGCTATCAGTTAATGAGTTCAGTTAAAAAGTAGATCAAGAATCAGTTTTCAAATTGGTGATATTAAACACCTTGATGGTGTGAAGCAGCCAGGAAATTTTGTCAATTGACGGATGCAATGACTCTTTTACTTGGATAACGGTTGGAATACACAGATCAAGTTCTGGAAATTTGGGTAATCTGAGGAGTCATCAAGAATTTAAATTGCAAAAGTCCTATGTCAAGTCATGCTATCAGTTAATGAGTTTGGTTTAAAAGTAGATTTAGAATCATTTTTCAACTCGGTGATATTCAACACCTTGATGGTGTGATGCAGCCAGCAAATTATGGTAATTGATGGATGCAAAGACTCTTTTACTTTGATAAAGGTTGGAATACACAGATTAAGTTCTGGAAATATGGGGTAATCTGAGGAGTCTTCCACCTCGGACACATCATAAAAAATAATGTCTTATAATCAAAGATTATGTCCAAATTTTAGGGAAATTCATGTCAGAGGAATCAGAAAACAAATTAACTGTTTTACATTGGAAAAGAACATCAGCAACCCTGCTCACTTGTCTATTTATCTACTTGCTAATGCTCTAAACTTGGGTAACTGGAACTTCTTGGTAACTAGAAGGACTAATTATTAAATGTTTGACTCCCTATTACTAACGTTTATAAGATAGGGAAAAAATTTTCTTCCAGAAATATCTTATCAAGTATACTGTGCTGAAACTTCAATTCGAAGAGAATGCCTTGGATGCTAATATTTACTTGACCTGGGGTGAAAAGTTTTGTTTATATTACGTTTTGCAATCTTTAAGTCCTATGTATCGAATTTCATCAAAGAAATTGTGCTTGTATGCTATTTTCTCTAGACAGAAGGAAAAGAAAAATGAAAAGAAAGAAGTACACAACTTATACTTGTGATTTTATTTGGTACCGAGGGGCTACTTTAATATGAGTGTGCTGTCATTTTGCCTTAAGCTTTTTCTGAGTTTGTCACGTTACAGATTTTATAATAGTTCAATCATTACATATATCTCCATATCCAAAACCCTAAATCATAAACACTATATTATGTTAATAACATGAACTTTTTCTTATAAGTTTCTTTTCCTTGTAGATAGCAGAATCTACTTTTGTTGAAAAAAAGGATGCTCCAAAGATACTGTACAAGTTATGGAAGGATGAATATCTGCATATGGAGGTGACCAATCTCCTTTTTAACATCCACAACCCGCAAGACATCAACTTATTCATGGACTGATTTGTTATCCCTAATTAATCGTCCTTGCAGAAACTGGTTGTGACAGGAGCTAGGCAATCGAAGTTTTTGTTGTGGAAAGTTAATAAGCCTATTTTGTGGGAACATGTACTAGATGAGATGTATCATGCTGCCTTAAATTTGAGCCTACGACTGGCTTATGAGCAGGAAAAGGATGAAGAGGTTAGTAGCACAGATATTAAACTCTCAAAGTTGCCTTTAAACAGTTTTTACATGCTATTGTCTTTTTGCGGTTCTGAAGTGTTTATTATGTTCCACAACAACAGTTGGTATCTTGCTTCGTGTTATAGCTACCTATTATTCGATAACTTATTAGATATACTGATATACTAGTCCTCTTTGGTGCTGGATCATAAATTAAATCTGATGACAGGCCAAAGAAAATGAATGATTGCAGTTTTTTTAGAGAGCAAGTATGATGCTTTTCTTACTTCTATTTATTCACACCTTCAAACCCCAAAGTATCGCAAAAAATGGAGTTTTTTCCTTTTGGTATAAATACCTTTTGAAATTAGTGTACTCCCATGTGGTGTAAAGTGTCTCATTCAACTTCTCTGTGCATTGTTATATTATCACTTAATCATAGTGTGGTATTTTTTAATTTTAATTTTAACAGATATTATCACTCAAGTTTTAAAGTGATGAATAATTCATAGTTGAATTTTTTTTATTACATTGAATAATTTCATAGATTTTTACGGCTATTATTGGGATTAATCTAGCATTCTAAAATTAAATTGTCCACAAAATCTAAACATTAACTTTAGAAGACAAAAATTGTTCAATATATAAGTGAAACAAACATTTAACGGGAACTATTTATCATTTTAACATTCATGTGATTGTTTTCGTTATAGTTTGGATGTAAAATATCACAGAACGGTTTAAAGCATCAAAACTGCTTGGCATGATGCTGACTTGACGCCTGACTTGTGTGTCAGTGTTTTCAACTAATTACTGCCGTCGAAGTCAAAAGAATTACCAGTTAATCTTGTGGAGATAATGTGAATAGAATAGGAGACTATCAGAGAGATTTGGCCTTGGGTAGAGGGGAGCATATTCAGAAGTTGCCCGTGGAGAGTCTTTAGCCTCTCAAAGACTAGAGAATTTCCTCTTACTCTTCTTTATTTTCTATTTTGTAACCCATCTAGCTGCTGACACTACTTAATATTCTGGGTAGAATTCATCCATCTTTCACGTAAATAATACTGTTGCCATTTCTGGGTCCTTCATACGATGGACTATTACATCAGAGAGCCACTTGTAATTCTTGTGGTATGATTACCACTATATCTTCTTTGTTTAAAAACTTTGTTAAAATAGTATTCTATTTATAAAGATAACTTTGTAAAAATAATTTTTAAGTTATTTGATTCTTTTAATGATTCCTTTCCTTTATTTATTTAACTTCCAAACAATAAAATAGCATATCTTTTTATTCCACTTTTTCTTCTTCTAAACTTCCAAACTGAACTTTTTGGTAATTTGTGCTGTATTAAATTAGGCCATTGGGTGCCTCTTGGAGATAAAGTGTGGAGTCCTGTTTATTGAGGGGAGATTTCGATATAAAT
Organism: Delonix regia; assembly: GCA_037074485.1. Taxonomy (NCBI): domain Eukaryota; kingdom Viridiplantae; phylum Streptophyta; class Magnoliopsida; order Fabales; family Fabaceae; genus Delonix; species Delonix regia. Next base: position 25,944,605 of record CM073454.1, on the reverse strand, counting down.
TAAAGCTAAACCAGCTTTGAGTGTAGGTTTTATGAGCCTCAGGAGAGGCGAATATAGTTTAATATGTAGTATGACTTTAACACTATCTAAATAGTCTAGCACATCATCTCATGTGTGCAAAGTGAGTGTTATGTGGTTCGTACTGCATTACTGGGGCAGTTACTGCATGTCAACAGGTGGTTACACGCTCTCAATTCATTTAAACCTATTATACTTGTGTCATGCATTAAGTTTTAGTGTCGCCATCGCCAGTGATTTGTACTAAACATCCTATTGTTACTTGTTCCAGCTTTTGAATGTCCCTAAAGACAAGATTGTGGGGCAGCTACAGAAAAGATACAAACGGCTGAGAAATGTCTGGTTACTACTCGAATCCTCATTGATGAAACTTGATGATGCTCTGATGCTTTTCCATGATTTCTGAATGTAAATTTATTACTATAACTTATTGTCATCTCTAAGTGAAGGTTGGACATGCAATAGAAAAGAAGTTTCCTGTTTTTTCGTGGTTTAAATAGAATAGTTAAGCAGCTAGGAAGACTCGTTTGAAATAGTATGAAGATGGTTAAGAGCTTCTGCTAGCACGTTAACATGAACTTGTTTCTTGCAAATGGTGTCAGTCTGACAGAACATCGCTTTGGAACATTTTCTGAAGGAGTGCTTGGAAGCATTTTGCGTCAATATCTGCCTTCTGTAGTTCTTATAGAACCTTATGAAAGTTTTAGATTGGTGTTAATGTTGGAATAATGTATATTTAGGAAGGGATCTACAATGTACGTGATTGTTTTATTATAAAATCATATAACCAACATCTAAACATATTTACTTAACTCATGTCCTTCCTTTTCCGCCCAAAAAGAAAAGGGTCACTTCTACTCCAACTTGATTGGATTCGATTTTGCATCTCTCATAGCGTTAAGCAATTCCTGTGAATAGCTGAAGAAACCATAACGATATATATATATATATATACACACACACACATAAGGATATTAAGTTCGTGATTTTAGATAGACTCATAAAGGGACATAGACTTATAACATAAATTTATAAGAGTTTACATTTATTAATAAATAATTATTAATATTCTCAATAAATATGTTAATTAAAAAAATATGAAGAACATTATTGATAATTATTTTATTTGTGAAGAACTAGATTAAGAAAAATTCATATGTGAAGGATTAAATTGATAAAAAATTTTATGAGGGGTTCAATTGAGAAGTATTTTATTTGAAAGACCAAAATGAAAAAAAAATTTATAAGGAATCAAATTAATAAATAACTTATTAGTGAGAAACCAAAAGAGATTTTATTCATTTGGTCAAAATAAAATTCAAATTATAAAGAAAAAAAAATATGAAGGGCATTATCAATAATGATGTTACATGTGAAGGATAAAATTGAAAAATATTCATATGAGGGACTAAATTAAAATAATATCTTACTTGTGAGGGATTAAAATAAAAAAAAATTATAAGGGCTTAACATAAAAAAAATACCCTACAAAGGAGGGGCAAAAAAATTTTTTTTATTCATTTAACCAAATTAAAATGAAGACTTGTTTATATATAATTTGTGTTATTCATATATTAAATATCCATCGTGACTAAGTGGTTAGATGTTGGTCATTCATTTGCTGAAATACAAGGAGAGCCTTGTCTTAACTCGTCCAACTCGATTAAAACTTGTTAATTGGACTGAGTTTGATAACGAGTTGACTCAATTTTTACATGTAAAAATACTAACTTGACGAGGTAACCAAATTAACTTGTCAAAGTTAACAATCATGTATAGATATAAGATTAATTCTTGAAATTGATGTCTTCATGGATATATTTGTAACCGTTTATTTTTCTCTGCATTATAGATGTTTTTGATTGACTTTCAAGTATAAGTACACATCGAGTTAGAAAGATCCATTACTTCTATTTGATAAGGTGAATTGCATTCATGAACTTATTTTGCTTTAAAAAATTAGAATAAATAACAAAGACTTTTCCTTTATATTCAAAATATACACTCTAATTAATTTTTTTTCGAAAATATGTATTTATATTGATAAAGGATTTTAGTTAAAAAATATAAAATAAAACTGAGCTAAAGTTTTGTAACGTATGGTTTTTTGTATATATGTGTGTGTGTGTGTGTGAAAAAAAGGATAGTAAATCCATGTAATTTCAACAAAACTCAACTCAACAAATTAATTACCTTTACATCAAACACAATTTTAGTTTGTTGCAAAAATAGATTGATAAATAAATTCCAATTCAATTAAACTAATCACATTCATAAACTTGTTTTAGTAAACAAATACTAGAACAATTATAATTTTTAGTTTGCCATATATTTAGGTAATATTCATATAATGGCAAAACATAATATGTATATTGATCAAGTTCTATGCAATGGAAAAAAAATAGAGAACATTTTAATAGATTCTTAAATTATTAATTAATATATTAAATAACATATGGATTAGTTCATACATTTTCACGATCCAAAAGATATTAATTTATCAAAGTTTGAACTGTAGTAGCGTCATTTTGAGTAACTTTTTTTAGGAACCAGAATAGGAACCATTAAAACAAATTAAGATTGATGTTATGTGAAATAGGAACCAGAATAAGTACTTGTAATAGGTAATTCTATTGCAAATTTTTTATTAAACATATGGACCATTAGATTAAGATATAATGGTTCATATCTTTTTATATATTTTTTATTTAATTTTGCTAAAAAAACATAAACATTTGGATCTTAATTCAATAGGTCTTATTGCTCTGCAATAAAATTCCTTCGTCTATAGCATCAGCAGGACCTAACCTACATACCTCACGATGATGAACAGCATCATGATTCTTCCTCTTATACATCGTCCTTCCTTCCAATCTCTGCAAACATTCACGTAAATATCATTATCATGAAAACCCATTTTCATACCTCTTCGTTCATTAGAAAAATGAGAAGAAAAAGTCCCATTTTTCTTCTTTTACTTTGTTAAAAATATATATTGACTAGAATAGCCTTAGGTAGCGGCATAGTGATGTTCAACATGCATCTTGTCTTGTACTTATTTCAGTGTGTTTATAATATTAGGGAATTATGGTTCCAATTTATACATAAGTGGAAAAGAGTACTTTTGATGCAGAATTTTTTAACAAGTTGAGCTTTTTAAAATCGAATTTATTTTAAATTTACACAAATTTTAATTAAGGAAACAAAAATTTTCAAACTGAATCTGAAAGTTAAAAAAGAATTAGAGTATAATTGGTTCTTGTTTTCTGAAAACTGTACATGGGTTTGATGGAAATTTAGGAGAAAATAGTTCATACAATAGGTTGTAAACAAAAAATGTGAAATTTTTTTTTGGCTATTTTGGTTTTAAAAAACGTTTTACCATTTCCAGAATATGATCGGTGACAATTGTATAATTTATAAGGTCGAACCTAAAATAATTAAAAATAACTTCATATTTATTTATGCAAAAGTCAAATTTTAACTAATATATATGGTCAATTTTATCGTTACGGTTTTGATAACAAAGATGAATAATTTTCTAAGAATTCTGAAGTTTAGTTAGTGAAAAACTCTTCTTACTATCATATCAAATTTGTCAAGAAAGCCTTTTAAGATTAAAAAATCATAAGTCTACCAGGTTAATCTGGGGAAGTGCATCTTTAAGTTTCCCTGGAGAAAGAATAGCCAATTATACAAAATTAGAGATACACTGAATGTAATAACAACAACCAAAAAGGCTTGAACTTCATATATCTATTTTTTTTTTTTTTCTAATAACGAAAGTTTACAAATAATAATAAGTTTTTAAGAAATAAATTAGAAAATAACGTGACAGCTAAAACCAAATCTTTTTTTTTCTTTTTCTTGCCGTAACTAAATATTTTACTTGTGAATAATATGTAAATCGTGTATTTATATGCGTGTAGGCAAGCCTTTTTCTTTCTTCCTTCTTTTAGGTCAAAGTTTAACAATGGGATATAAGCTTTGAAAACCATCTTTTTGAAAATAAAAAATAAAAAATTACCTACTTGTTAATTGGTACTTTGAATATTGCCCATGCAAAATATATTAATACTTAGACAGAACTGTAATAAACCAACTTGGAGTAGTGTCGTACCTCTTTTTGATTGTGTTCTCTTTATCATGTGAAGCAGAAAAATATGCACGTTTCTAATGTTTGTATCTAAAAACATATCTGAAAATTCCCATTTAAAACTATATATTTCCACCAGTTAGGGGAAAGAGGGCACCGACCCACGAAATTATGAATATTTTACTGATTGTTTGAGCTTTTTTCGCTTATGTATCTTAAAAAGTTATGTCAAAATAATATGTATTATTCAATACGAAGATCATTTTAATATAATGATTGAGAAATGAACTTATTTGAAATGCATGATTGCATGTTTATGGTTATATGAATTCCCTTTTAAAACGCCGACTCTCATTTAAAATCTCATTTTGCTAGAGAAATTCTCTAACAGATTATGGTTATTTAATATAAATATATTAAACTAGTGGCAAGTGATCATATTAATATAAATAGTTTTTAATAGTTTCCACATTATAAATGCATGTTTATATATATTTTTTTATTACTTTTTCTATTAGCTATAATTAAGTCTACATACAATGTATAAGGTATGTTAGAGGCTCTCGTGCTGTCTTCTTTTTTGTTTTGGCGTTGCCTATTAGATTATGAGAATCAAAGAAAAAATGGATGGGGAGGAGATTAAGAACTTAATTGAAGAGGAGGATTGCGTGAAAGAAACACACTTATGCGATTGAGGCGCCGTTTACCTATAATGGAAAGCCTATAATGAAGGTAGAGATCTATATATATATATATATATGGGCGGAGATTTGAAGTTGTAATTTCAGAGATTGTGTTTGACTGTACTAATCACAATTCATATGGAATGAAAAACATGGGGATATATTTCAATGCAAGTAGTTTCACGAGAAAAGTATAACAACAATTCTGTGTTTTTATACTTCCTGATACTTTAATTTTCACAAATTATCCGTAACAAATTAATTTTTTATAAATTTAAATTTATTTAAAATTAGTCTCTTAAATTTATTCAAAAAAAATTATTCCATTTGAATCGACAAAAGACTAACTTTACATAAAAAAAAAGTTATAATTGATTTATTATAACTAATTTATAATGAACTAAATTATCACAAAATATAAAAATGGAATACCAACTTTATACTTTTCTTGTAATTTCACACACAAATATATTGTAAAGTACATCCAATGTAGTGGCACATTTTCTATAATAATATTTTGGATTGTTATACCAAGATTTTGAATTGTTTATAACCGTCAAATTAAATTTTTAAAAGTTATTAATTTTGATTACTCAACTTTAAATATAAGCTGTTAAATTTTTCACAATAATAATATTGACTGTTGGATTTGATCATGGGAAAACGGCCAATTGTAGGAGATCTGGAATATATTTAATTAAATTTGCAGTGTTTTCTTTTTTATCAACAAATACATTCAATTATCTGCTAATTAGTTAAGCTTCTTCTTAAACATTAGATTATTCATATTATAATTTTGATGCATCATTAATAATGTAAAAATAATTTGATCAACACAAATCATATTTTGGGCCCTTTGGTCCTTTTATAATAAAACTATGTAGATCCTAAAAATAAATTAAGTTAATCTTTTTGGTCCTATTAATATTTTTTCTATTTTTATCCACGTTTAAACTCTCTAAATGTAGATCATCACAATCATAAAAATATGTAACCCAGCATCTTAGAAGTCCTAGAAGGCAAGATTACGCAAGTCACACTAATTTGCTAAAAATAGTTACGTGGTAGGAATTTAGATTTTGACATTTTTATTACAATAGAATTCAATATATGATTTTGTTATAAATCAAATTTCTCTTTCAATAAATGTGTACGTTGCTTCATGAAAAAATAGTATTTAGTTAAAAAAATACATAAAGAAGAGATTTTAAAGAATAATTAAATATTCTAAATTCAATTTATGATTATTTAAATTGAAAATAAAATAATAATAAATAATAAAGTAGAAGAAAAGAAATTCCAAGAAAATGGATAGAGTTTATATAGAAAAGCATCTGTCATATTCACACTTCACATTATTAATTATATATATTGGTATATGTAAAGCATTTATATAATCTAAATATATTATTACATTAAATAAAAATTATAGATAAATACAAATGAGAAGTAAAAACTAATTCACCATGTATTATCACTTATATCTTTCCATTTTTTAACTTTTTTCTTAATAAAAATTTGGAAATTTTTCGTGGATAGGTTTACAAATCATATTAAATAGAGGAAGATAGAAAGTCACTAATTATAAAATGAGTTTGGAAATTAATATGGATGGTTGATATTTTAAAACATAATTAAGGTAAATATAAAGAAAACTTTCCTACATTTCTAAGTAGTTTACATACTTAAAATTCACAAACTATTTTATGTGATATTAGAAGTAATAGCAGTGGTAAGTGCTCGTCAAAATCATTACATTCATTGTTTGAGGGGAAGATTTGTAGTGTGTGTGTGTGTGTGTGTATATATATATATATATGTACTTAAAACATGCATCCAACAATCTTAATTGCCTCGAATATTTTCCAAATTATTATGATGTGGAAATATTTGTCTTAGCCTACAAACAATAAGAATATCCAACAATCTGTGTGAACTGTGAGTCCGTGAGGCTGAAAAGTCGATGAGTGGAGGTCAAAGTGTTAATTTTATAGGTGAGTTAAATAGAAAATCTGTGAGTTTGAGTCTGTGATGATGAATATTCTATAACGTTGAAATGTGGTGAGTTGAGGTTTTACACATGGTTCTATATTTTCCCTTGTAGGTTATGCTCCTTGGGATGGTAATTACCTCGTGGATTATATGCTCACGATCGCCAACAAAGTATTCGTTAAACGATATATAATCTTTTTTCTGTAATAACTTTCATTAACAAATAGTCTCTCATATTTTAATGCTAACATCTATTGTTTATTATATATAAGTTAAATAAGTTTCTTTTAATGTAGAGTTTCATTGTCTGATGTGAATATTTCTTTGAATAAATATTTAGTTTCTCCTATAATAATTTTTTGTATTTCTTATCCATGTGTCAAGAATTTTTTAAGATGTATAAATTCTTTGTAGTCAACAAAAAAAATAATAAAATCAATAATTTGTGTAAATTCTTCTTAGTCAACAAGAAATTATTTAATAAATTAATTAACTGTCTCTTAAATTAAAAATTTTTTAAATTGTGAGAATTTTTTGAAATAAATGAAAAAATTAATAAATTATTTTTTGAAGTCTTAGAATTTTTTGAAGTGAATATGAAAATAATAAATTAATTAATCGCTTTTTAGATAAAGAATTTTTTGAAGTTTGAATATTTTTTGAAATTAATGAAAAATTATTAAATTAATTAATTAATTATATCTTATATATTTCAATATGGGATTATAAATATAATTTGACATAATTGAAAATTAAAATATATATATATATATATATATATATATAAATATAATTAAATGATTTATAATGGTGCTCTTTTAATAAGTTCATTATCATTACTTTTCTTTTACCATTTTTACATAACTAATTTTATGAACTTTTTTTAGTTTATTATTTATTCTTTATATCACAATATATTACTAAATTTAATTTTTTAAAAACACTTATAATCACTTTTGATTTAAAATATATTGACATATAGTAAAATAAACTAATTTTTTTAACACCTGTGCAATGTGTAATTAAATAAACTAGTTTAATAGGATTTCAAACTTTTACATAATTTCTTGATGTTTATTTATATACGTACATATTCATATTATACACGTGCATTTCAATGACTCTTTATTATTTATACATTTAAACTGTTTCAGCTTACTTCGTTCGATTCTACCTAAATCTTTGTTCATAATTATGTATTTTTCTATTATTATTTTGAAATGTTATTCACTGGATGAACAAATTTGGAATTTCAGATAATGTAACACTTAAGGAATCAGGGCCAAAGGGTTGGAGATTTAGTTAAGTTTGATGATCCGAAAGTTAATTTGATATCCAGGCGTGTCTTTCCTTTGCATTTATTGTTTAGGAATCATTCTAAATGGTAAAAATATAATTTATGACTAAATTTAATTATGAGTTTTGCTAATTAGTGCTTATTGTGCATAATAAATTATCATTAATTAATAACATTAGTTAAGAATCATAAATTGTACTTATTACTAATACTTATAAATTAATTTTATTGGTTAAAATTAATTTATTATAAATAATAAATACTCCGTAATCAATATTATTACGACACTTATTAACAAAATCCTCTTAAATATATATAAATTTGACATAAATTAAGAATTAAATAAGTTTCTAATTATATGTTTTAATATCAAGAATTCTTCTTATAATATTTGACCAGAGATAAGACCCACACCTTATAATATTTGTATTTTTATTTAATTTCAAAAGCGAAACTCTCTTCATATTATTATTGAGCTATAACACGTTGTCATAGAAAATTTCAAAAAGTCAAACTTTTGTAAGGAATTTTACCGAAATTTTTATAAAATGGGTAATTTTATTTAAATGATTAAATAAAAGTCCCTGTGGCATCTGATACTTGTATTTTTCATTTTTCAGCTTGTGAAATTTGAATAGCCAAATAGAAAGTTTAGACTAGTAAAAGTCATAACTTCCCATATTCCGCACTGTTCACACTCCGTAGACAACACATCTTCAAGGAAGCTTATAAATTACCTCCACGTGTAGAAGACCAAGCCGGAAAGACATGACCAAGGAATTTTTTATATACTTGTATCATATTTTTTTAATCAATTAATGACATTTGAATAGATTTTATACTTCATTTATTTTTTAATTAATATTGTTAATTTTTATCTTTTAAAAAATTATTTAAATGTCATTAATTAATTAAAATTTTTTGACATAAATATATAAAAAAATAACTCATAAATTATTTCCCGTCCATCAGCATCAATAAACTCCTTCCTAGTATTCCTTATACACTCATAATATGCTATTTCACATCCAAAAACTGATAGCTTGTATATTTACTTACGTGATAATTAATTAAATATTTTAATTTTAATAAAATTATTGAAAAAAATTGTAGATATTATTAAAAATAATTTTATTAAAATTAATATATCAATTTAATTACTACATCAATATATTAAAAATCAACTAATATTTTTCATTTCACACCTTACCGGAACGAGGTTCATACAAGCTTTTCTATTGCTGCTTTTAAGATTCTTACTCCTTTTATTATCTAGATACTTCAATAAAGTCTCCCTCTAGCCTAAAGTTCCTATCTTAATTTCTCCTCGAAAGACTAAATTAATCTCAACCGTCATTGTAAAAATATTAATTAATTTTTGTATATTTATATTACAGTTTATTTAATATATTAATTTTAATAAAACTACATTTTAATGGTATCTATTTTTTGTATTGGAATAATTTTATTGGGATCAGTACACTAAATTAATTATTATATAATTGTATCATAATTAACTAATTTTCTTTTTATCACCATTTTAGTAGATTTGAGTTTCTTTATCTTTTTATTAAAATTTTTAGCCTAAGATCATTTATTTGTTTATTTTTTATATAATATAATATTAAATAAATATTCTCGTGAATATTGCATGCCTTTGGATGTATTCACATGCTGCAATAAATGAGCACAGCAAACTAGGAGACTTGTAATTTGGATAAGGAGTATAAAATTATATTCAATTATGACAAATTGTTGAATTAAAATTTAATGATATAAATTTATATTAAATTAATATAATTATTTGTAATTATATTTTTTATTTATCAATTTAAATTATTAAATTTTTATTTAATATTTTACTATAATTAAATATAACATCATATTTTTATCATGATATGAAAGGATTTAGAATGGGACACTTGAAATTATTCATGTGTCCTTACAATTTTATACGCAAATCAAATTTTATAATATTTTATAGAGAAAAAAATAATTTTTTAATTATTTATTTATCCCAAAAGTATTATTTTAATTTTTTTATTTATTGAAATATTTAAAATAATTTTTTATTTATTGAAAGATTTTACATTTGGTCATTTACTGTTTAAAAAGATATTAAATTTAATTTTTCCATTAATCCCTAAACCCCAAATCTAAGTAATTAATTTTGATATTTATCTTAAAAATAATGAACTAAATATAATATTTTTTAATAAATAAAAAACTAAAATAATAATTTTACACGATAAATCTAAAAAATATTTTATTCATTTTATATATAAACTTATTTATGTCGCCTCTACCGACATCTCTCTCTCTTATATACACACACACACACACACACACACACACACACACATATATATATATATTTCAAAAGTACATTTATATTATTTTATATTACATTAGTGTGAAAATGAGTATTCATGCATGTGAATCGATATTCATTTTTCTTTCTGATCAACTCAAGCAACTTTGGATAATAAGCGACACAAGTAAATTAGTTGGAAATGTGAATTCTTCCATGTAATTGATCCTTACTTTCAAGCCACGATGGGCTGATAGAAGGAGACGTAAAACAAAAGATTTGGCTTTACACCAAACATATCTCAGTTTTAACTTGAATTTTTTATCTTTATTTCTATGTAAATCATATGGAACGAGGGATAGATATTAGGGGCAGAAGGGCATTCATTCCTTTTTTATTTTTAAAATTTTCATTTATGTGTAAATTTATTTTATATTTTTATTTGATTTTTTAATTTTTAAGAATTGTAAAAATTTGTTTTTTTTAATTCAAATATTTAATTGAAAATTTTTTATCCATTTAAAATCAAATCCTAGATCCACATCCCTGAATGGAATATAATAATTTTTGCAATATTTTGACACAGTAATATCCAAGAAAATCTAGTGACTTTTTAAATGCTAATTTTGAAGAGTTAGTCAAGAGACATTTGATATATAATAAACATACGCATACGTGCCATTTAATACACTTAAATCACTTGGAAATTATGCTTCTCCTTCGCATGTATATTGTCATAATACATTCATATACTTAGCATAAAATAATTATAATTACGTTTCAACGTCAAACTTAATCTATTTTGCAATTTTATAGTTTATATATCGATGTATTATTTATGTCAATTTTGTGTTACGAAATCCCTTTCCATTTAATCCAAGTCAGATTTGAATTGAGAGATCATCAAAAATACAAATTTGGCGGCTCACTGAATATTATTCTTATGAAAAAGTTACACCAAAAGAAGTCGAAAAAAATAATTACATTCAATTTTAAAAAATAATATATGCAATGTCAAAAAAGCTCAACTCTCCTTATCTATAATCTGCTTTACGTAAGACATAAGGTCATAAAACTTTAAATTGTTTAAGGAAATTAAATATATTTTTATAAAAGAGAGAAATATTTTCCACCAATTAAGTGCTTCCAATCATACCTAAAAGTGTATTGTTTGTCTCGTTAAAAGAAAAAAAAAAAAAAAAAAAAAGGGCAGGACTATTTAATTTGTGGCCCAATAAATAATTAAAACCAACTGTACCGTACATTTATTAAACCATCCGTACCTTCCTAAGTTTTCGAAAACAAATTGATTGCACACCCACCGGCCAATTTTTGGACTACTATAATTATAGATCAAATTTAATTTTTACCATCATTATATATATTAGAATTTTACTAAATTATTCTTGAAATTATTACTCAGTTTCTATCTATTTTATATTTCAGTCAATAAATTGACCTTTACATATGATCATCACTCTTATATAATGTGCATTTTTTTATAAGTAAAATAACTTGATTGTCATTCATTACCATATTAAAAATAAAATTATAAGTTCATATTATGCGAAAAATAATTTTTTTAAAAAATGAATTTTATGATAAATTTATGCAATTAATGCATATTGAAAAATTATAAGAAGATTTAAGAGTAATCTTTGAAACAAAAAAATGTATCAAGTGTATGTTAACCAAATGAAGTTAGAGTAATTTAATCTAAAATTAATATAGAAAATGTAAAGTTAGTAGAATGTATGAAAATGGGACACTGAATTACCTTATATTAATGAAAAACTTTTTATAAAATTTAGTGATTTGCATTATAATCTTATTTCTTTTTAATTTTCAATTACCGTGTTTTAAAATTTCTGATCAATGGGTTAGCAGGAATCTAACTTAAAGGCTTTACTATTATGCCAAGATTAGTTTTATTCTTAAATTTTAAATTATATTTAATTTTTGGAAACAATTAAAAATGTAATTATGCTCTCTAGATTATTGCCAAGTTCAACCACAGCTAATAATTTGATGCTATAATTTTCTTTACATTTAACTCTGGTAGGTAATTTTATTCCATTGTATTCCTTAGTTTAAAAAATAATTCTTATAATTAAACTATTGACAATATTTTAAATAAAACATAAAAGTAAAGTTATAAGAAATAGTCAAAATTACAAGGAATATAAAAATTATATTGATAACAGAGAAAAATTAGAAATAAAATTACATCTATATATGTATATATACATACATACATATATATATATATATAAGAACTGCAAGTGTGCCAAGTTACTTTAATTATTTATAAATGATCAACCGAAAACGAATTTGAAAGGAAAAACAAATACTTCGTTCCTTTGACAACCAAAAAGCAAAAAGGAGGAAAAGAGTGGGTCTGAAAGGGCAAAACAGAAACAGCATTCAAAGCGTACCCACTGTGTCATCATCGTAATCAAAAGCACCCACGCAAAACGCATTCACCTACGCCATTCTCCTTCTATAAATACCCACTTTTCATCACTTCGCTTTGCACAACCTTCTCTTCCACACCACATCATTGAGCCTTGAGATCTATATATACTCATTAGTGCTTCAAATTAATCCATCAGAGATCGATGGAGCTTTTAGGGTTGGTTTTTTCTTCCATGGCAGCTCTAGCTCTCTTCTTGCTATTGAAACTGACATTCTCTTGGTGGGTTTTGCCCATTCTGACATATCTGAAGCTTAGGAGATGTGGGTTCAGAGGGCCAACCCCTAGTTTTCCATTTGGAAACATTGAAGAGATGAAGAAGAAGAAGATGAACAACCATGTTAATAGTTCTTCTTCTAACTCTCTTGATTCCTCCAAGTCTAACCATCTGATCTCCCATGATATACACCCCACCGTCTTCCCCTACTTCTCTCGCTGGCAAAACTCTCACGGTAAGATATATCTAGCTACATATATAGAGTCATAAATCAACACTGTCAGAGATGTCTTTAAGACTCTGTTTGGACTGAGTTTTTTCTGTAGATAAGTTAAGAGAGGTTGATTATATATATATATATATATATATATATGGTGTTGTGCAGGGAAGGTGTTTGTGTATTGGCTGGGGACTGAGCCATTCGTGTACGTAGCAGAGGCAGAGATGGTGAAGAAGATGGCGACGGAGGTGATGGCGAAGAGATGGGGAAAGCCGAGTGTGTTCAGAAACGACAGAGACCCAATGTTTGGAAATGGTCTCGTCATGGTCGAAGGCAACGACTGGGTTCGTCATCGCCACGTTGTTGCCCCTGCATTCTCTCCCCTCAACCTCAAGGTATATACTTCCCTCAATCTCATTAAATCACATAAAAAAATGACAATTTTTAATTAACAGATAAAATGAATAAAGAATTATAATGACAATTCGTTAATAAATTAAGAACCAAAATGATATTTTCTATATATATATATATATATATATAACTTGCAAACTAAATAATTTATAAACACGTCAGTTTCAGATAACAATAAACTTTGGTTCATTGTGGTTTTTTAATTGTAAAAAAAAAAATATTGGTGGGTTTTGAAAAGTATAAATTTGGTTCGGTTGAGGTAGACATAGTGATTCCATCGTTTATATCTACGCCAAATAGATTTCGTCGTTCAGATCTATGCTATAAATGGAAAAATTGGACCTGGTTATGCTCTCTCACCTCAAAATATATATAAACAACTATGAGGCTAAGTAGCTGCTAGCTGAAGTAATAGCATTAGTACTAAAAAAGGCCCATTTTTTTATTAAAAAAAAATCTTTTGCTATATTATATGGACAAATTAATATCTTTCCTTGATGTTATCATCATGATGAGAGAAGATATTCCCCAAGGAACGTTAAGGATCTGATTTTTCCCACTTTTTATTAAGTATCAAAGAAAGAGTTTCAAAGTGTATCTAAGAATGAAAAAAATGAATCCAACATAGTTTTAAAAAGAAATTGGAGACTTTATTTTCTATGAGAGTTCATTCTGATAATTTCTTCATAATAGGCCATGGCAAGCATGATGGAAGAGTGTACAAAGCAAATGATAGAGAGGTGGGCCGATCAAATAAACTCCGGCAACCCCGAAATCGACGTCGAAAGCGAGATCATCACGACGGCCGGCGAGATCATAGCAAGAACAAGCTTTGGCATGAAAGGTGAAAGTGCAAAGGAAGTGTTTGAAAAACTAAGAGCCCTCCAAATGACCCTCTTCAAGACCACAAGATACGTGGGGGTCCCGTTCGGCAAGTGTTTGAACGTCAAGAAAACCCTAGAAGCCAAGAAGCTAGGGAAAGAAGTCGACAAGGTGTTACTGAACATCATAACAGATCGAAAATCATCAAGTCACGTGAGGCAGCACGTGCAAGAACAAGACCTACTAGGGCTCTTGGTTCAAGAGAATCGTCACACATTGACGACACGAGAGCTTGTGGATGAGTGCAAGACGTTCTTCTTTGGAGGGCATGAGACAACAGCACTTGCTATCACATGGACTTTGCTGCTTCTGGCTACGCATCAGGAATGGCAGATTCAATTGAGAGAGGAAATAAGAGATGTGGTGGGTGATAATATTGATCAGCTTGATATCAACTTGCTTTCTCAGCTGAAAAAGGTAAGCTTCCTTCGTCACTATATCTATATGTATAATGTCATTCACGTTCTGCTGTTTGGGATAGTACTCATGGGTGTGGGTGAAATTTGGGAAAGGTATCAAAACATTATCTATGGAGAAATCTATAAGAGAAATGAACCATTTTAATTTCCACCTTTTGCAATGGTATCAATTTGATTCTACACGAATTTACAGCAATATTCTTTTAAAAAGTGCTGAAGTTATTATAATAGAATGTTTTTTAATTTGAATGGTGTCAAAATAAAAAGACTTGTTCTGGTGACATAGAATTTTTGAAGAATCATTTTAAAGTTACAAATTTGTAAAAGACCAAATTCACAATACAAAAAGTGAAAGACCTAGTTATTTTTTTATAATTAAACCTAATTCTTTAGGTATTTCTAATTAAATTTTATATTAGAAATATACTGCATAAATATTTTTTTAATGTAATATTGTATTATAGACCCATATGAAAGTTTGTTCATGTGTCACTTTTATTAGAAAATTATGCAATAAAATTCTTAAGAATTTTATTTAAGTGTGCTGCAAACTTTATTATTCCCGTTGATCAAGTTGAAATAGACTAATTAATTGATTATATATCATTTCTAGGAATGTGAGATGGAAAGCCGAAATTGAACAAGAATCTAATTTATGTTTGAATATAATAGATCAAGAGTAGGTTAGCTAAAGACGACTCTAAGATTAAATATATAATAATGTTTTTTTTTCTCAAACCATGCATCTCGTTTCTACGATCACTATATACATAATTTACGTATAGTTGCTACTAGTCCACGTAGTTTCTGTTCTACGTTCCTAGTTTGAAAAGAATTTGAACACAAAGTCTTACTTTAGTACGTAGCTGTTTCCTGGAATCACACTTCGACATCGATGTGGTCAAAGATGATACATGAGAATTACGAGGAGATTCTTAGGTGACATTGATTGGTCTGCAGTCCACCACGTCACATTCTTACAAAGGAATTAATCAAATAATTAATAAAAAAGTTCGAGGGGCCGCACCGCATAAAGCCTGTGAAGACGGATAGTGGACCCACAAGTTTCTTTTTAATGGGTCAATTAGAATTAGGTGTGTCCAACTATATCTTCAATAATATATAATGTTTTAAAAAGAAAAAAAATTATAGAGATTATTTAACTAATTTTATTTAATTTTTAATGAAAATAACGTGTAAATATATATTTTGTTTGAAAAATTTCTTTCATAGAAAAATTGACTGAATAGGAATAGATTGACTTTATTTTTATCAACATTAAAAGTTTAACTTGTACGAGGACTGCCCTGGACATAAAAACACTGAAAGTCACAAAATAGGAAAACTAACAAAGCAGCATATATCTGAATAGCAATTTGACTAGGATTATATTATAGCTTTAATATATTAGTAAGAAAATTTAAGAACGACTCTGCTATCTAGTTAAAGTTGATTACACGTTCAAATTCAAAGCCATGGAAACTAAAATGGGTTGGCAATCAAACACGTGATGTGTTAAGTGCCAATTTTTGTGAGACAAATTGAAACTTTTTCATCAGGTTATTCGTTATAGAAAAATATATGAAACATTTTTTTTCTACAGCTTAACATTTATTAATTGCTCCGACCATAGCCTGATCGTTGACCATATTAATGTTATTGCAGATGAAGTGGGTGATGAATGAAGTTCTCAGACTATACCCTCCAGCTCCAAACGTTCAAAGACAAGCAAGAGAAGACATCAAGGTAGGTGACAATCTTATAGTGCCCAATGGAGCAAACTTGTGGATCGACGTGGTGGCGATGCACCACGATCCGGAGCTGTGGGGCCCGGACGTGAACGAGTTCCGGCCGGAGAGGTTCATGGACGACGTGAACGGTGGGTGCCGGCACAAGATGGGATTCTTGCCCTTTGGGTTCGGAGGGAGGATGTGTGTGGGAAGAAACTTGACCTTCATGGAGTATAAGATAGTGCTAACCCTACTTCTCTCTAGGTTTAGCTTTGAAGTGTCCCCTAATTACCATCATTCTCCTTCTATCATGCTCTCCTTGAGGCCCTCTTGTGGACTTCCACTTATTGTTCAGCCACTTAAGAAATATTGAATCATTGATTTGAGTTGTAAAAGTAGCTAGCACATTACTATTGATTCTTTCTTGTAATTACTTGTTATTTATTACTCAATAAAGGTTATTTAGTTTTTCTAGTTTCAATTAGGGTTTATGGTTTATAGCAATGTTGTAGTTCTAATGTATATTTCTGAGTAAGTAATTATTTAGTCTTTCATTTTACTTAAGTTAATTTTTGTATCTCTAAATATTTTAATGATAAATTTAATATTTTATTTTCTGTGATTTGATAAATTATATAAGTATTTCCTTTTAACTTAATATAATCAGAGGAATAAAATTAATTTAATTAACATTAAAAATACTGTCAACGGACAAGATGGGCAGCATTGGTCTATCTGAGACGAATAAAAAAAAGAAAGACAAATTTGCTCTCTTGAATGAATTAGAGGAACTAACATGTGAATTATTAATGAAACTTAAAAGTCTTAAAAAATAATTTTAACAATTGATGAAAGGTGTTGTGAAGAGTCCGAGATAAAATGATTTTATTTATCATTGAATCGTCATTTTATCTGAAGATGTGTCAAGTTAAATTTGATAAATAAAATATTAAATAGGCGAAAATATAATTACAAAGGTGACAAATCTACTGTCTTTTGAATGATTATTGGCAAAAACAAAAACAAAACTTCCAACAAGACCTGAATTTTATATAGCTTATATTGACTAGCTAACATACAGTGTTTTTCCAGGAGTATTTGTTCAACTTTCTATATTTTACGCACATTATAATAGTAAATCATTGCCATTATAACTAAGCAAGTTTTTCAAACTCAAGAGACCATTGGATTTGACTATGCTCAACAAAAATGAGAAGCTAGCTAGCTTTGTGGAAAAATTAAGCCAAACAAGCAGATTTTGTTGGCCTATCATCATTATAAGATTTTGTCAAAACCTAAATGAAGAGGGCAGAGGCTACGCCATCATTGAGTACAATGATAATATTAAATAATGAATTAAATAAAATTTTAGGCATAATTTTTTCAAAACATAAAGTAGCACAGGTTTGAAGTTAATAATTTACACATTAATTGAGACTAATCCTTCTTCAAATGATTTTAAAAGCATTTTTTATATAAAATTTTGGCGCATTAATTTAAGAGAATAAACATTGCAAGGTATAGTAATCCTAAAATTTAAAAATAAATACTCAAAGTAACAATTAATTAAGTTAATATCTTGAGGTTGAATTTAAACCTATTTGACCAACTATGCAAAACCCTCTTTCATTAAACTATATCTAGTGGCTTAAGTGTATCTAAACCTCTGTCATTGAAATTATATTCTTAAAAAGCATATAAATATATATATATATATATATATATATATATGAAATTTTTACTATTCGGTACATCAATTATATACTTTGAGAGAAAAAAAAAAAAGAAGGCCACATATTACAATTTTATCTGAAAAAACGAAAAAGTCGTACAACCTCTTCGTAGTGTTGCAAACTTCAACTGTCATAATAATCAACCTCTAAAGCTCTGATCACTTCACCAAACACAATGATATATTGTAATATTGATGCTACAGCACTTTCTTCAACACTATCAATGTGCCTATAATTAGATCTATTAATTTCCAATGACATTGTCATAATTGGGAAGGCATTTTTTATTTTGTATTATTTGGAAGGATTTGGCGGATTTGATACACTCACTGGATGAAAAAATAATGAAGTTATTACTGTAGTAATGATGTCAACAAAACTTTAGAAAAGGAGATCTATTTGCACATTGAGAAATAAAGTAGATGTGCTAATTCATTCAAGAAACCAATTTAGTCTCTCTAATTTTAATCGAATCAATTTAGTCCTTAACTTAATCAATATTTCACCTCTAATAATTTGGGCAAAAACAAATTAATGTATGACAAATTTCAAAAAAGAATTGCGAATCAACAATACCGAGCTATCATTTTATCGGAATTTTTTTTAGTCTTAATTTAATAAATAAATAGATAATAGTAATATCAGTTAAATTAACACTATAAAGATTATTTACTGTGTCGTTGGATGAGTTTGAATAAGTATGTCTATGATCGACCTATTCAACTTTCAAGCAAGTTAGTCCAATGCGGGTCTATGTTTGATTGTCGGCAATAAATAGATATTATGGATTTGATAGCTATATATAGATGTCCCGTTAAAGAAGATAATGCTCATCTCACTGGATTTCCTTACTCCTAGCTGTTGAAATAATTTATCTATATATAATTTTATTTAAAAAGAAAAAGAAAAAAGAATCCAAGCAAGTTCTTAATTCAATAGGTTGATATACTTTGACTATCTGCTTAACCAAAACGAGAAGCCAGCTAGCTGCATGGGAAAAATAAGCCAAACATTAGTAGATTTTGTTGTTTATATATATATATGAAACATATTACCAAAATATAAGTGAAAATGAAATTGGAGCGACAGTGTATGAGGTATCATGAATTGGGTACAAAGGTAATAATTAGCTGAAAAAAATGGTTCAAATGTAATATGTATTGTATATATATAACTGATCATTTACTTATATGTAAAAATTGCAATGGCTCTTTCAAAAATATTATCCGTAAATTTGCTACTACTTACATAAATTTGCCATTATATACAAATGCATGCATGGCTAAAAGTACATTTTACCTAGATAAATGCAAATTTGATTACCCTTATGGGAATAGGATTTTTTAGTGTTGAGGTTGATATGTCTCAATCTAATAATTAAAAAATATCCTATTCATCTTTTACATGGTCATAGTCAAGCTTTTGTCAACTTATCTTTCATGTATTATACCTATTGAGCTTCATAAGCTTAACTGTAATTTGTCATTTTCATTATCACTATGTATATGTATCAACTGTGAAAATTTGATAAACTTAAAGATCATAGTTCATTCCTTATATTTCTTTTAGAATTCATCATATTGGCTCACATACAATTAAACCAGAAAACTATAAATCAACCATAATAAATTAATTCAATGACATTTAACAATTTTTCATATATAATACAGCACTCCGATCTTAAGTGCATTTGGCCATAACTATACTACTCTACATAACTTTTTATCCCAGAAGACTTGAGGAATCTACTATTTTGGGTCCTTAACCCTTGGTCACGTTTAAACGTTCAAAATTTGAATTTATTCTCATTATTAATTATATATACTATATCACCTTGCTTTATCAAGTGGACCAAAGCAAATAAACATCATATTAACTCTATGGATCCATTAACATTATTTCTTATCTAGAAGAATAAAAGGTCATCATTTCTTATCAAAGGAACAATGATAATTAAGGGTATATATTCCCTTACATGGTGAGAGAATCGATTAACAAATGTTTTATGAATCCTCTTATTTTATCTCTAAAGAAAACCATCTATGGTCTCTTAATTGTCTTCTGACGCAATGTGTAGCGAATGATTTATTGCAATATGTTATCATAACTATGTGCCTGTAATTTATTTATAGGAAAAAATTAAAGTAGTCAAAACCATAATTAGATGTCCAATAGGTGGAAATAAATTGTAAACATTGGATGGTTTATCATTAAGTTGATTGTTCAACTCGTTCAAATATTGTCTCCATTTTATTTAAATATTTTAAGTAAAAAGTTAAACTCTCTTGGATCATATATCCTATTGAGTCTTAATTTTGGCCAAACTCTATTTCATACATATTATTTTAACTTTCTCAAATACCTCCTAAACACAAACATTCTTGGCCATGGATGAAATTAAAACGAGTCAGAGCAAGTAAGAATTTAACAAGTGTATGTTTACCTCTTCGTAAGGTACATCTATATAAATATTAGAGGGAGCCTCCAAGTTTGACTTCTTTAGCCAAGTGTACAATTAAATGAACAATAGATATAAAAAATAAAAGCAAAAATAATATCTTGAGAAGACAATGTAACAAAAACTTTATTCTAAAGCTAGTCAAGTCCATTCAAACTTAAGACGTTATTACATGATTTTCTAAAATATACACACAAATTAATCAAAACTGCAAAACATTTCTTTAGGAATTCTTTCAAATGACTAAAGGCAAATGTAGCTATATAAGAACACTTGAATCATGATTTTCCAATCTTCCAATTTTACATTATCTAAAATCAATATATCTAAAAATATTTCTTGAATAATCATCTGATGATGTTTTTTAAAGTCTTAAGAAAGATGTTCTAATTTGTCAAAGTAAACAATAGTCAAAGAAGTCTACCACAATGGCGGGCCAGAGATCAAACAAAATGCCTATTCTTGGTAAGTCTCTTCAAGCATTCAAATAGGCTCAATTCTTGAACATTATCACTGGGGGCGGGGTACACATGAGGCCAAAGTTGTGGGATAGAGGGGATTACGACGGGCCACAGAGGATTTGAAGAACTTTACTAATTATTCGAAACACTACTCATCAAACTATATCTAGTGGCTTAAGTGTAATTATCTAAACCACTAATATTAAAATTTTTAAATAAACATAAAATAAATGAGAGCTTATATAATTCGGTAAATGATCAGTTACTTCAGAAAAAAAAATCACATATTATAATTTTATTTAAAAAATAGTGATACAACCTCTTCTTAGTCTTGCAAACTTCGACTCATTATACATATTTATCACATTAACCTCTAAATCTCTGATCTTCACCAAACACAATGATATTGACGCTGTAGCACTTTCTTCAACACCATCAATGTTTCTATATAATTAGATCTATTCATTTCCAGTGACATTATATCATAAGGGGAAAGCATTTGTAATTTTTTATTATTTGGCAGGATGTGGATTTGATACGCTTACAGGATTAAAAAAAAAATAATGAAGTTGTTAAGATCTAGTAATGATGTCAACAAAAATTTTTGGAAGGTAGATCGCATTAAGAAAATAAAGCTTAATTATACTTTCAGTTGTTAAAAAAATCGATTTAATCTCTCTAATTTCAGTCAAAGAATTTTAATCCTTTGTTTCAACTAATTAATTAAACTTTTTATTTGGAAAACAGTAATAATTGATGAAAAGTCTTAAAATAAAATTGTGAATTATAACAAAAGAGAGCTAAATATTGTTTTATCTAAATGTTACTTTAAGTCTTATACTTGAATAAATAAATAGATAAAATAGTTTAATTAAAACTACCAAAAAAAAAAGTAAAATTGTTCTAACAAACATAATGCGTGTACAACAATACTCAACTAAAACTCAATTTCAACTTTATAGTAAAAGTGCATGACTGACCCGACCTGATTCGAAATAATCGGATCGAGCCAAGTCATGTATACTCTTTATGGTGCAATATAATTATGCCTAAAAACTAAAGTGATTTTAACATTTTGACGAATCCCCCAAGCTCTTATCAGTAGTACTAATTAATATGGACACTGAAAAAATTAATTTCTAAATTTTGATCCAAATATTATATTTTACAGTGTTGTTGAAGGAGTATTTTTCTATGATCGACCTATTCAACAAAGCAAGTTTGTCCGTGGTGGGTCTATATATGTTTATTTGTCGGCAAAATAATTAAATATTATGGATTTGATAGCTATACATAGATGTACTGTTAAAGAAGGTCATGCTCATGTCACTTATCTCCTTACTCGTTGTGTTGTAATAATTTTTCTATATATAACATAATTGAAAAAAGAATCCAAGCAAGTTCTTAATTCAATAGGTTGAATTATATTTGACAATTTGCTTCACCAAAATGAGATGCTAGAGCTAGCTGTGTGCGAGAAATTAGCCAAACATTTAGACTTTGTTGGGCTATTTTTATTTGTAACATATTGTCAAAATCTAAGTAAAAGGGATATATAGACATTACGCCAATGAAATTGGGATGATACTATGATGATGAGTATAAAGATATTATAATGACCGAAAAAAAAAAAAATATATATATATATATATATATATATATTATTAAATAGGACAAAATTGTAGGTGTATTATTAAAAGATAGATAATAACACATTCACCAGAATATTATGTTTTTTATTTATAACATAATTAATAATTAAATATTATTAAATATAAAATAATATTCTATTTTTTAATAAATTTATTATTATAATCAAATTCATACAAAATATTTTAATATAATATTATTTAATATTTAGTTATTAATTACATCATAATTAAAAAAATATCATAAGTACTCTTGTTAAAATTTTGTTACCAAAATTTTTAATAAATATATAATATATATATTTTTTATGATTTAATATTAATAAAAAATTTTATACACTCATAATTTTAAATGCACTGATATTAATATAGTTATATAATTTTAAAATTATCATTTTTTGAGTTAATATTTAAAATCATAAAAATATATAAATTAATATATAAATTCAAAATTTTATATACAATTAATATTTAATAATTAACAAATTCATCTATCAGCAATATATGACAAAATTTTATTTTACCGTGTAGCAGTAATTGTCCCAGAAATATATATGTTACAATTTTATTAGAAGAGTTTAATGAACCCCACTTCTAAGTGTTGAAACTTCAATTGCATACAAACACTGATATTGACATTGTTTCCAATTCCTTCGACACCATCAATACGTCTGTCCCTATTTGAAGTGAGAACCCTATAATTAGATCTATTCGTTTTTTACAATATGCCTTTATCACTTATGGTAATTGTTTTAATATTATTTTGGTGGATGTATCAAATAAAATAATATGAATTAAATTATTAATCTAAAATTAACATTAACAAAAATTACAGGAGGGGACATATGTCACATTAAGAAATAAAGTTTACCAAACTAAAAGTATAGTAAAAATTTTTAATATCTACGCTAAACCTTGAGGAAAAAAAGCTGTCATAACTACGTTTTTTCAAGTGATTTGGGTTCCATGTTGTTGGGTTTTTAACAGCAGATGCAGTTAAAAAAACATAATTATGTTGGATAAAGCTTTGTAAATTATTTATAGTCATTAAATAAAACTTTTAAAAATTATCAATTATAATTTAAAATTTTTTAAATTAATACAAACAATAAGATAGTATTGCTAATATAATACGAATTGTTAGATAACTATAACATATAAACAATAATAGGAGATTTGGACTCCTTATACATTTAGCAACAGTTACAATCTTTGTTGTTAATTTTTTCGTCACGTTAGGTCTAACAACATTTTAATTAATGGTTTACGGTTACGTATTGTCATTGTTAGACTTAACATTGATTTTCTATGAGTGTCACTAGTCCACAACTTAATGATGGTCATAGAAAACGTTGTTAAACCCTGATCCAATGACGATTACATACTATGAATCGTTGATTTAATTTCTTTGTAACGAAGAGTCCTCAGCCAGAATAATAGAGATTTTCTCTTGTGAATTCACATAAAAAGTAACAATCATTTCAATAATAAATCATTCGATCAAAAATAAAAGTAATATAATTATTATTCTATAATTAACATTAACAAGAGGAAATATTTATCACATAAAAAATAAAGTTGTAACACTCTGAAAATTTTTTTCTATTTATATATTTTATTTTCATTTGGGTAGGGAAAAATTCAAAATAGTTTTTCCAAGATGGAGAAGGAAGAGAAAATATTTCAGGCTAGAATAAAATTTAAATTAAATAAAAGGAGAAATTAAAAAGGGATTCAACCAGGGCTTAAATATTAATCAAATAATAATAAAACTCAAGTATTAGGCTAGCTTAGCTGGTTGAAGTTGCATCCCTACTTCCAAATGGTCATTAGTTTGAAATTACAAAATTACCCTTATTTTTATCAAATTTCAGCCTTCATTGGGCGAGCTTCATCTGGCCACGAGCACCAATGTCTTCCTCTCCTTCTTCTTGGTTTTGTGCTATGATTCATTCCTCTACTGTACCCCCTTCCATTTTCAGCCACCACTAGTCCATTTCCAACGAGTTATAGGTCGGTGAAACTCAAGATTTTTGGTGAGGCGCAACATCAATGTTAAGGCGTGAATTCAATGAGATTTTGGCTCGATTGTGACTAAATTCAAATTATAGCTCTTGAATTCGAAAGCCCTCTTTGCCACACGAGAAATAATGTGAATAGTAAAAATTCGCTCAAATTGGCAATGAACATGAACGATGAAATTCAAACTCAAATTGGAGCTCGATTTGAAGGAGTTTGGTGGAGAGTATAGATATATGAAGATTTCTTGATACTATAGTATTATTGGACATTAAGGAGAAGAACTTAAGTGATTGGTGGTTGCCGTTTTGAGTGGTAAGTCACTTGGAAATTTTTTATAATTTGTCTTAAATTCCATCATTGTAAAAGGAAGTTTGATGAAGGAAAATTCAATGGAATTGGCTATTATTATTGAATAATTGCTTGAGTTATGATTGGTATAATTTTTAAGTCATTAGATGATATTGAACAATTCAAGTGCTGTGTGGAATGGATTAATTGACCTATTTGAACATATTTAATTTTTTGAAGTTGTATATAAATAAAAATGTTAGAAAGAGTGTTTTAACGATGTTTATACGTTAAGAGGCTTTGATGTCTTACATTAGAAGTAATTCCATTAATAGGGGTGAAAGTGGAAAAATAACAAACTATAAGGTTATAATATTTATGTAATTATGTTTTTGGACTTGAATGTAGGTATATTCTCAATTGCTGGAAATTTTTTACTTAAAGACATAAAGGTGTTATTAAAACCTTGAAGTATTGTTTTAAGTGCATAAATATTGAGTTAACCAAGTGCGAATTGAGCCTAGAATAACCAAATGATTATTTTTGCTAATATTATTTAAAATTATGATTTTCTGACAAATGTTATAAGTTATGCTTGGGAAGTAATTAGTTAGGAGAATTATTCTCTGACTTAAGGTATTAAAGTTTCCTTCCTCCACATTATAGGATCTTAGAGATCCCCTTTGCAAATTGGTGATTCTGTGAAGGAAGCGATATGAGGTAAACCCTGGTGTCCACATGTCAGGTGAGTAGATAACGTTAATTACATATATTTTCTTATTTATGCAGTTCCCTAGTAAAAATAATTGTTATTGGATATCTCAGTGCCCTGGGACAGACTTCATGGAATTTAAAAGTTTCATCATTTATGTATTCTCTAAGTATTAATAAGATTCATATCAGATAAAAATCTTATTGAGCATTTAACTAATTTTTCTAAATGTTTGAATTACTCTAATTATGTATTTTCTTTGTTATGTAATTTGAAGTATTCTAGTTTCATATTCAAGAAATACTTTGATTATTTAATTACAAAAATATCTACTTCTATATATACAATGTACTGAGATTTTAATATTTGTATACTTTTATCTGTCTCTATGCAAAAGTTTGATTCTAAATTTTTGAAACTCTAACTTTTGATTAAGAATTTACATATGTTAAATAAATTTTTAGGAATGCATCCAATACATGACCCTGTAGCTAATGACAATAGACATTAGCCGTAGAGCATTGTGATTTGTATTCTAATATGACTGGGCATGTTGCCGATATTATGATATTCTGTTTGAAGCCTAAGTCCATTATTCTGATTATTTCAAGCTTGAAACTCATGACTGATATCTAATCTGTTCTGATATGCTAGCCTTGAGCTCATTTTGTTTTTCTAGACATCTTATGGTTCTATTGGATATTCCCAATTTGATTTGGATACTTTTATAATGCAAATAAATTGATTTATTTTCATTCAGGGTTTGTTTATATTTTCTTTTGGGATTTCATATGAAGAATGTTTCCTCACTTTAGTATTGTTTATATTAATTGTTAAAGGTGTTCAGATTTTAAGATAACAAATGGTTTGTGAAAATCTCTACCATACCTTGGGGCTTAGCATGTGTCTCTTTGCATGAGCTTTGCATTGTTCGTAAATGTAAGTCCTTTTTTGTTGCAAAATCTGTATTTATGATCTAGTAACTCCCATGTATATAGGTAAATAGCCATATTTTGTTATTATGGATGATAGTTGTCTATTGTAAATATTATTGAGAGCATAGCTCTCTTTTCTGTTGTATAGTAGGTTTTCTGGTTATAAACATTTTAGGAGATCTAAATTTTTGGGAAAACCTTACCAAAGTTTTTATACAGAAATCCAACTAATGTTCTAGTTGGTATAAATATATTTTGTCTTAACACTATCTGTTAATAATTTTGTTTTCACATGCAGTACTTGAGTCTCTTATGGTATTTGATAAGCTTATAAGAATGAGATTTATCTTGTTTCCTGTACCATTACATCCACATTCATCTAGCCGTGACAAAAGCTTACTAAACAAAAAGTTGTAGTTTTTTAAATTATACGCTTAAGAAAAATATAACAAATACAGATGGATCAAATTATAAAATAAATTAAATCCATCAATATTTTTAATAAAGTTTAAAATTGGTAATATTGATTGATTCAATAGTGTTCAATGCATTTGCATCTAAGACATGAGTTTATTGTAATGAGATATTTTATAATTTTATTAGCATTAGGTTTACACCATTTAGTACTGGCCAAACAAAAAGCCAAAAAGGCAACATCAAACCAAAAAATACAATGTCACTAAGTCACTAAGAATAGCTAGTTAAAGTAAACATAATCACTAAGTCGGCCACTTTAATTAAGTTAGATACAGCAAGTTAAAGCAACATCGAGCTTTCAAACATTGAAGTGATTAACCACCAGAAAACCAAAAATGTATAGTTTTGTTATATATATTTTACTGAATGTGGCATCATGTCCAAAAATACAGAAGCAAAATTATTGGTCTACGCACTATAATTAGTTTGGTTAAACATCATTTCTCTTCGTAAATCACGCCGACTTGAGGCTTCTTTCAAAGGGACAAAGTTGTCCTTATCGTGGCTTCAAGATACTGAACTATCATACAAGTGTAAAATTAAGCGGCAATAATTAAGGGATTACAGGACAAATTAAACAGACTGTACTGTGTATGGAATAAAATTTACAAACATACAAAAGCCTATTGCACTCCTTGAACAAAAAAGAAATGATACAATCAAGCATTTATTAGCAGCTAAAATGTTAAAACTATTAGGTAGTGCAACCTTTTACTTAATATTTGTTGCTACAATATCATTTTTTAATTTGACAACATTTTTAAATTTAAAAAATTACTTATGCATAAGCATATGCGCGTGCACACACACATATATATATTATAATAATAAACTATGTCTATATTTAATTAATTATAGGAGTCGGTCTTCTAAAAATTAAAAAACAATGGTAAAAGAAGAAATTTATGTTTTAAATTGGGGCCAGATTCAAACTTTCACTGTCGTAGAGTACCTATTTTGTAATCTTCCTAACTTTTGTCGTAGTAAGCAATGACTATTTAATGTATACAATTAAGTTATTTCGTAGTTTAATTTTAAAGTTTTATACTAATTTAACGTCCATTAACTTAAAAAATAACCTAATATCTATTTAGGATGATGGCGAGTATTGTAGTAAAAAAAAAAAAAAAAGATTGGATTAATATGTGTGTTTTAAAATTAAATGAGAGGCTTGTGCAGTTTTAACAAAATTCACAAAAAAAAAATGTAGAATATACTATAATACTTATATAAATATTTAGAAAATCAGGTAAAGGGACTACCAATTTAATTCAATTCTGCATCTCACCATGATTTTTGCAGTCCATGATCGCATTTTGTTTAGGGCTTAGGGATAAATTATGAAAGAAATTAAATAATAAATACATTCATTAATAATTTAGTGGGGAAACTTACATACTTCTCGTGATTACGGGAGCTGATTAAACTTTGGTTGAGATCAATGATCGAATGAGATATCTATAGTGTATTTGGTGTATCTTAGGTTTTCATAATTTAAATCCTCTCACTAATATAACCGTAGAATACTCGCAGATATTTCTTAGAGCATCTCAAGTCTCTCTTTAAATCTCAGTTATTTATTATATAATAGTCTAATCCTTTTATATAGACTAGCTAGGGTTAGAGTTTAATAATAATTTTTGTAATTACTATTTTACCCTTACTTAATGAGCACCCCTTTATGGGTGGATGCTATATAATATCTTAACAGATCTAAATTTAAGATATTATATATCATTCTAACAAATTCAAATAACATTCTTCTAAGTCCTAATACAAACCAATATATTCTTTTTTATTTTTTTACTTTATCTTAAAATAAATTTCAAAATAATTCAATATTCAAATTGTACAATATATGTAATTAATTAAAGAGAAGTTAATTACAAATATCTCTTCAAATTGTCATCCATAGTTGCTTTTGCAACTATTTCATTCATAAGTGGGGTGCTCTTCCCTATGTATTTAAATTTATTTGTCTACTTTCAAGTCAACAAAGTTTTCACTTTTGACTCTACATTTGACCAAGTACAAGCTGGCTTAGAAAAAAAAAAGAAGAAACACAAAGACAATTTGTATTTGTATCATAACTTTGACTATCTTGCTGGATTTTTGTTTTAAAAAAAAGAACAATTTCCATGTTTCCAATTCAATAAAATTGTACCATATCATAAGCAGAGTTTGACATTTCAGACACATTCATAAAAAAGTTTACAAATGAATTTAGCATATCGAAGTTCATGGGCATTTACCAAGTTTTATTATTTAAAAGAATAAATTAAAAATTGGTCAAAGTTAAATTAACATACTTGTATTTTTTTATTTAATTAAACAGGAAAAAATTTGGAAAAATAAACGCAAAACAAACTTTAATGCACAAGATCAAACCCAAGCCCATGTGACATATTGTGGTGTATATGTGATGTCCTCGTGTGCGTGTTCCTCATTGTCAACGTCAATTTTAATTTGCAATGAAAGATACGTAATTGGAAAAAACGAATAACGTGGGAGAGAATGAAAACGGCAAGTCGTAATACATGTTAGAAGACTTTTAATATATATATATATATATATATTTTATGGAGATTTGATTTATCATCAATTCGTCTCCTTAAATTGAACACGTGAGCCTAACAAATGAAATAAGAAACAAAGTCACGTACATTTTCTTATATTTTTATTACGATATTATCTAATTAAAACATAATAAATATATAAATTTTTGCATGTTTATGGTTTTTGTATATAATTATATAAATTTTCAATTAAATTATATATTTTTTATATTATGACTAATTAACTCTATAATTTTTTAAAAGGTTTTTCTAATTATTGTTTCGTAAATATTACCCACAAACTTAGATGGCAGAAAAGGACAAGCATTAAAAACAGAAAATTTGGTGGAATTGTCTTGTGAAGACCATCTATGACACGTGAAGAGCACGTGGAAGACGTTTAAGTTTTGAAAGAAACTTCTGAATATTCAGAATAGAAGAATATAATGAGAACTCTCAAGTTCATATGTATAGCTACATATACCTGAGACTAATTAATGCCTTCAATTCCAATAGCTATATATATATATATATATATATATGAATGTGACTAAACACGTGGGGTGGTATATAGGTGCATACACTACAATACAAGGGACATACGAGAAAGAGTCTTACTAGGATCTTGGCGTTAATGGAAATACAACATATTATTATTATTAGTATTATTATTATTATTATTCCTAATTTTCACTAATTTTAATTATTCTTTTGTGGAATTTAGTTATTCGAAATTTAAATGAACAATTCAGTTTTTTTTTTAAAAAAAAATTACGATCAGCATCAAGATTAAGGATTGGTGTACCCTCTAACGGTAATTTTAATTCAGTTTATATATGTCAAGGAATAAAAATTAGCCTTATCATATAGTATTTTGATGCCAAAATTTATTGTTGACTAAATATTTGAAGCTTACTTTGATAAATTGAGAACAAGTCTTGATTTATTTCTCGTCAACTTGCATATGTTTCACAAGAAATTGATTGACGAAATTCAGAATTGTTTATCAATGTGTTACACCTTTGCCACATGTAGATGACTATTTTTCCATAATTTAATTTAAATATGTTGTTGGACAAAATCATCTCTCTCTTATGCTATAGGTTATAAATAAACTGAACTATTGATGACATATCAAAATTAAGCTCATCAAACATTAAAATTAAACTTATTGATTTATTAAATGAATGAGCTCAATCAGCCTATTAAACTCATTTAATTAAATAAATGTAGTTTTAAAATGTAATGCTCAGATCACTAAATTATAACTTAGCCTATATATATTGTTAAAATATTATAATATCTATTTTTATAGAAAAAATTTCATGCATGTACATTTATATCGTATAAACATTTATTATTTTGTATATTTATATTAGTATATATAATATTAATACTAGAATTCGAGTTAATAATCAAATTTAATAAAAAAAAGTACTCTTTCAAATTAACAAATTAATCATACTTAAACTCGACTTGATTTAGTCTTACCTAAGCTTAAACATAGGATACTATTAAATTTTATAATAAATAATATTTTATTACCGTCCAAAGACCTCAAGACTAGAGGTGAACATCAACATGTAAAACCCAATCACCTCAACCGAACTGGCTCAAATCCTGTTCCACTCAAGCTTGGTATTATTTTTAATAATTTCATTTTGATTTTATCTGAAATGAATTTTATTTAGAATAAAATTTTCAAATATTAATTGCTTTCAAGTCTTAATTTTCATTCTAAGTCTCAAATTTTTTCTATAAATTGAAAATTAAGGGAAAAAAAAACCAACTCAACCCAGTCACTAAATCCTAAACAACAAACTTGATAACTAATCAGGCCAAACTGAGCCGACTGTGGCCCAAAAACATGAGTCAAACATTAACCAAGTCATCCCAAGTCTTGTTAAAGCCCATTGAATTTAAGACATAACCCTTATCATATGGACCCTTACTCAGGACACAATGGGAAAGCCAATAGCTCTAGAACCCCTTCTCTTGTTGCATATGCTATTAAGCAGAGTAGTTTCGCGGTCAACCATTGAATTTGAGAATATCGTTTCAATTTTTTGTTTTGGAAACACGCTAGAATTAAGATGTTTCATATAATAAACCAAGTGAAAAAATACATTCGGAAAAGGAATTTAATATCTCACAAAGCTTGAAAACGCGAACCGTAATACAAAAAAAAAATGAAACTAAACTCTTGCAAACCCTTGTGTTTGGTCTCATACTTCAAGGAAACAAATTTTGAAGACAATAGATAAGACATACAATTCATGAAACACAACAAGCAACGAGACAGAGTTGATAGACAATGAAAAGAGATAATAATTTAGAGGAAGACGATGGCCTACCAGGGTTATTATTGCACAACAACGTCAACCGTGCAAATCCGAATACAATAAGTAGCCATTCGCGGTGTGGGAACATAACATGTGCCCTTATGAGCTTAAGCATTCCCCTTTTTCAAATCCTAGGACCATAGTTACGGCTGCCCAAAGTAAAGCCAACTTTGCAATCCACCAAAGGATCGGTAGTACCACCACCCATGTCAGGGCCAGGGAGGAGAGTAAGGGCAAAGGGTCGAGATCCAATCCAAGATGTTGATTTAAAGATGGAGGCTAGTGCCATGTAGACTATCAGCTCGTTGACATAAAAGGGTCACTTCAATGTCACAATTCTTATTTTCACATAATAGAACTACTAAGTAAAGGGACAAATCCCCTATCATTACTTTCCAATAGATCCCTGGGAAGACCCTAAAAAAGGGGCAAGCTTGGGGGAAAACGCACATGCATCCACTGTCTCTCATATGTAGCCAAATGGGTCCATCCGAGCTCATCAAGCAAAGAGAGCTTTACTTCATAGAGTTTCTTTTTGGCCGGCTCCGTATCATCTTGAATAATGTCAATCAGTACCTGTATTGAGGGGAGAGAAGGGGGAAATGAAGTTGTTTGAGAAATTAACTTACCTAAGCAAAGTCAGTTTTTCACTATCCCAAATCATCATAAAAATAGAAAAAACCAGGAGCAATAGGCAATAAGAGACTTGCTTTGTTAGTATAGATTACCTAAATATGATCTATCTTGCCAGTAGCTTTATTCAATGGACAAATTACAAATGATGATCCTTAAAGTTATAAAAGGAATCTGATTGCTAAAAAAGAACAAAAACAGATTTCATACAACCGGGAAATTCACTTCAAACATCGTTTCTTTTAAGCTGTATTCAGATGGGGAATTTTAAAAATCCATAAAACCTGAAATGCAAGGAGAATGAATTGCCGCAATTCAATTTTAGTCATTGAGAAAATTCCTTATCTGAATAATAAAGGAATTTGCACTATCTATATTTTTTTCATAATACTTTTAACATAAATTATGCTGATCATCCCTAAATTTTATTGAAATTAAACGAACTTGCCTTCTATATTCAATATATCCACAAACCTCCCTTAAAACAAAAAAGTTGCCCTACACTTTAGTCCAATTTTAATTTTTTTTTACTAAAATACCCTCCATTTTAAATTTTAAGTTAAAAATATGTATCTAGGTTAATGGAGTGTATTTTAGTCAAAGAAATTTAAGTTGGATTAAAGTATAGAATAACTTTTTTGTTTCAATGAGGTCTATGCATACTTTGAAAATAAAGGAGAGATTCGTGTAATTTTAACACAACTCAAAAGAGGTCTATATGATTTACTCTATTTTATATAGCTGTTGGATACTGGATCCTGGATCCAGGTCTTTTCCTAAGTCTAGTCTAGATTTTCAAGTCCTACAAGTAAAAGTAAATTATTTGAAATTCAATTTTTTTTTTAAAATGATTCCATGCTTTAATTACTTAAAATTTCTAAAAAAAATTTACTAGTAGCCTCAACAAAGTATTTTCTGTCAAACAATTCCAAATACTCTCTGAAATTACTTTTCCCCCTCATATTACTTTATATAAACACTAGCTTACTTTTTACCTGACTCAAGTGTTTCAGGGTGGCTAAAGTATATGTTTGGAGTTCGAGTCACAATTTCTTTTGATTAGCATGAGTACGAGTAGAATTAGATGTGCTGGAAAAATCCTATAAATGATGAGGAAGAAGGAATCCAAGGATACTGTAGCAATTAAAGAATTGAATAGCGAATGTTCATCCATAGCAGCAACTTACACAAGATGCAAAAGACCTGGTGATGAACTCTGAATTATGTAACAAGAAAATACCTTTAATGCTGTTCCAAGCCTTTGACAACGCCTCTCCCGTGTCACTAGGAGGATTCCATATTTAGAGGACTTCACATCAACCCACTTCTTCAGTTCATCAAAGTTCTCTTCAAACAAGTCTGGATGGGTGCTATCATCTGGTGCAGGTGGCTCATCAGTCTTGTCCACAGATTTTTGTGCTCCTTCCATTGCAGCCGAAGCCAAGGACTCTTCCACCTCCTTTGACAATATACACCAAGTCAAGTCTGCCAACTTTTATTTGATAAAAAAAATCAATAAAAATTTACCACTACCATTACCATACAGGAAAGAATGATTTATTTAAGGTTACAGAACCCTTTGCCATCATCAACAGAGGAGTCATGCAAATGACTCAAACTATAGACAGGAGAGTGTATGGGAAGCAGTTAATTCAAACCAGTAATATAGTTATAAGAACATGTAGGAAACAATAAGCTATGGACTACGAAGGTTATCTCTTTTATCTCCAAAACCTAATATAATACTTATCTTGATTAAAAAGGTAGCATTTATGTCACATGATATTCATAGTTAAGTTTGAGAGAAAAATAAATTGTGCCACAGCGTTCAGGGACATTTCCTTTTTCTGAGAGAAGCACTAGCTAATTTACAAGACCAAAGTCCAAATACAGTTTTAGGATAAAACAACTATTCAAATCCATCTAACATAATAGGCTGAACATTTCAATATCATAACATCATCAGCTTGATTTCTCACCCTGATTTGCACATGATCAGAAACAGATAAAATCTCTAACCTTCAAAGATTCAATCGCTGCCAGTGCAAGCCCCTTTTGGTATAGTGCCTCTGCTAGTTGGTCACGGGTTAACTCCATCTTTTTCTTGATTTTCTATGGCAAGATTAAACAATCAGTAATTGCCAACCATCTGTCATATAGAATGAACTTCCAGAACACTAACTTACAAGCAATTATTTTTTTTTAAAAAAAAAAGAGACAAATATTGGCTCAACTGCCGTATTGGGGCTTGGCACTTCAATCATCTTACACTTTGGATAACACCATTATCATGCAGCTTGGCTTCCAGCTTTTGATGAGTGATTAATTATTAGCATTATGCACTAAGGTCAATCCTTTTCTCCTCTATCCTTTATCGATTATTCCCCTGCAATTTTTACTTCATCTCTTTGATCCACATCACCCCAACATAAAATGGTGGAGATAGCTACAGGTCTGAGAAGATGAAACAGTAATACTACTGCATCACAACAGCATGAAGGAATCAAAATGGGGTTTATGGTGCCAAATGCACAGGAGGTAAAAAGAACACTAATTAGGAGAATGAGCATCAACAAATTTTGCAGCTTGGTAACAACAGGTGGGATTCAAATGAAAGAACAACTGCTGACTATGATGGTGGATACACAAATAGATTATAGCTGACTTCGGACAGTGCTAAAGATTATAATGTTGGGAATCATCTTACCAGGAATTAGGAGCATATGTAGGAGGAAATTTGCATACAAAGAATTAATAATTTACAAAAAAATAATAATAATAATCCAACCCTCTGACAGGTCCACCTTGTGCTCTGTAGAATTTTCTATATCACTTTTTTAGTATAAAGAATTCTCCACATATTATATGCTAGAATATGCTTTTCCACCCAAAAAAAAAAAGCAAAAAAAATAAGGTTCTGCTTAAGTGAAGGCAAAAAGAATCCAACTTTTCAAACTACCAAAGTGCCAAAATCAAAATTATGCGTGTAAAATCTGGAACACTCAGCTAATCTGTCAGTGTTTTGCTTTGGCATGTGTAAAATTTCAATGAATTCAAATTTAGAAATGGTAAGGTGATAACTAGACTAGAAACATGGGAGACAAAAATACCTCTGCTTCCTCATCTTCTGGATCATTTTTTAATGCAAAAAATTTTGCTAACTCTTCCCTGTCAATACTGTCTACCACCTCATTTGCTGCATCAATTATCTGCAAAGTATAATCATGAGTAACACAGAATTACCCTTTTTATAAGATGGAGGTGCAATTTTGTGAAATGCCTAAACTGCAGGCCCAACATTTACCCACTTCAAAAGAAAGCAGAAAGCAGAAAATCAAATCATAGGACATCCAACCATGCACTACAGACTGATTTCATAAAAAAAGAAAAACACTGAAGACTGTAAAAGGATGTGCAATCTCTATGAGAGTTTGCTCGTGATCTATGAATAACGACATGGATACCGATTATAGAAGCTATCTTTTTGTTCATAAGCAAGGATGGAAAACCCCCATTTTAAAGCCATATAACAAGTTTTATCCTTGGAAATGCAAAAAATAACACATGCAAATGAGTACAGTTACAACAGTATCATTTCCCCCCCAACATAGATTATCATGCAGTGTCCAAAGTCTCATACACTTTTTAATAGTGTTGTCAGTCATCAATATAGGCATCTTTGCCAATAAGTAATTATGAATATTCTCATCTATCAAGGCATCATGCATCAAAGTCATTTTATATCAAACCAGAGAATGATAAAGAAAAAGTCAAATAAATATTTGAAGTTCTAAGATAAAATAAATTCTCCAAAGATACAACTTAAATTCATCACTTAGAACGGAACAAGTACAAAAAAAGACCAGTGGCATCAATCATCTGGTGACAATGCTTGCTAGTTAAGCATTCCATAAAAACACTGCAATGGATATGGTTCCTAGGAAATAGAAAGCACAGAGGATCATTTTTCATTCCTTTCCAACCACTACTGCCCAAAATGGACGTTTATCTAAAGCTATAGGGAACCCACCCATAAAAACCACTTGCAAGAGAGAAGAACTATACCCCTTAAGCGCCCCACCAAGCATCTCATACTACTTGATGTGAGATTTAGGCATTCTATACTACCCCTATCCCTATCGGTTACAGTTTTTTTTCTCATTTAACTTGCATGAACTATAAGGGGCAGGTTTGAAAAGAAAATAATCAGAAGAACAATATTTTGGGAAGCTACCATGCCCAACTTGATATAAATATTAGTCATGCTTTCTTTTTGCCCCTTTATTCTTATCTTTATAGGTGATATGGAGAAAACAGATTCTTAAGACAATCTTCAGTGTCGTGACATAGTAAACTAAGATGTGCAATATAAACAGTATGTCTATTCAGTTGACAGTGATGAGAACTTTGCAGGTGTCAACAAAATAACTAATTTAAGTGCACGCACACACATATATAATGTTCTTTACATGTATATATCAGTATTACTTTCACAAAGATACAAAATCGTTACAACCTTAAGGTTGCACAACCTCTGAAACTGAAATTCCAACAGAACACAATTTCAAGAGCTCCAGAGACCAGCTCAAATGCATTCTAGTTTCTAACAAGTAACATTATCAAAATATCAATACGGAAAGAGAAAAAAATGAGAGGGAGGACAATAATCCATTTTAACCGCTTGCTGGCAACAAAATTTACCTCGTCATTATGGTGGATTTTGTCTTTGATATTACTCCAAGAAACCAAACCATCCAAAATCTTTGCAAGTAATGGAGTATACTTTGGATATTCAGACTGCAAGGAAACATAATAAATTTCTGTATTATCTGACCATAATAACCAGAGAAAACACCTGAATAAAATTGCAAAAACATTTTTCTTAGAAACATCAACACTTCTTGTAAAAAGAAGATAACATAAGTTTCAAAGACTAAATAAGTAAAATGATGGAAAGCAAATTTAATGCACTAACTTTAAGTGAGGCAGCTAGCTTCTTCCATTCCAAGCACTCTTCATCACTTTCTTGTTTCAAGCCTCCAAGCACTTTAATTTTTGCATCCCTTACCTGACAGACAAGTAAGGCCAAAGTATTCTTAAGAGAGAAGATTAAAAAAAAAAAAAAAGTAATAATAAGAAATCTCTAGAATCAACAATGCGATGGTTAAGAACAACAAAAAGTTGTAGGCACATTTACCCATGCACACATCATCCACTAATTACAGCCAAGATTTGTCCATCATTGATTAAATGACTAGTCAATTTGTAATCATACCGTAAGTTAATTTGTAATTTTATACAGAAGATGATGAGCAGAAGATTCTACGAATACAGGGTTCCATTTCCAAAAAGTCTAAAACACAATCAACATATACAAATGTTGTACAATCTTAAGAGTTTAAACCAGAAAGTTAATCGACTTCATTGGTAGCTGATGCAGTTACAAACCAGTATAATGTATACAAACAAATTTTCATCTCCACAACATTAGATAATAGCCACTGTTGAAATTACTATTAGTCATTACCATTTTACTGATATCTTTTTTAAATAGTTATAACAATATGGCTTGCCACACAAAGGACAAAAACAGGCAACAATACACAATAGGAGCAAAAAGGTAAATATATAGCCATAGGTGTAATAAAGTAAGATAAGAAAAGAAGGAAGCAATTTTGCTTAAGTATGAGTCCCGCACCTCTTCTTCTAAACGCTCAGAAACTGTCTTCTTCCCAGGTAAGGAAGAACCTTTTCCCTTGTCCTCATCAACCTTTCAATAAAAAAACATGAAATTAGAAACATGTTTAAGACCTTAGAGCATAAATTATATTATAGTTAATACTGATACAACTTCATTGCAGCTCCGGGCTTATTCACACTTGAATATGCATGTGCAACCATAAAGCTTACAACAAGCCCATAAGGAAATTAACTTTATCAGGCAGAATGGAACCTTGTTGGGGGGAACAATATAAGAAACCCGATATGATACAGGGTGCTTCTCTGGATTTTTACTCTGCCCAATTGATAGTTTCCCATATGATATTGCTCCCACTAATACAGATCCTTGTGGAGAATTCTGTGAAAAATATGACAAATGTTATTACATTCTAGCAGTGGCAATATCTAAAAGGCAAAAATGGAGCAGAATATACCTTGGGAAGCTTATCTTTAGGTGGTGGACCCACATAAAATGCCTCTTTTATCCTACCAGTTAACAAAAATCAGCACCAAACAGATGACATTTAAACATGAAAAGCTAGTCACCAGCCACATACCCTGGAAGTAATGTTGAAGATTTAAAGGCGCAATTTCCAATCAGTGGACCATCTGGTTGAGAGAAAAAGGATAAACGAATGGCATCCTGGAAAGATATATAATTATATAAATAAATAATTGGATAGCACCATTAAGTAATTATATTAGTTTAATTGTGATACTTAAGTGCCTTGGAGAAGATGACAATTATAATGACTGGAAGTGACATGCCCTTTTGTGAATCATCTCAAGAACCATGAGACAGTGAGCTCCTATATTCTTTGTGCTTTCATGGAACACAGAATTAATTGGAGGCAAC
Organism: Delonix regia; assembly: GCA_037074485.1. Classification (NCBI taxonomy): domain Eukaryota; kingdom Viridiplantae; phylum Streptophyta; class Magnoliopsida; order Fabales; family Fabaceae; genus Delonix; species Delonix regia. Next base: position 25,905,011 of record CM073454.1, on the reverse strand, counting down.
ATGTACAGCAGCATGATTATCAAACACACTGCCTAGACAAGGAGCTTTCAAACCAATCTTTAGATAATGCAACCAACATAATTTCAATAGTAACTTGAGCCACAGTTCAGTGTTCTTGTTCTGGATTTGACCTTGCTACCTTATTCTGTTTTTAACTTTTCCATATCAGTGTTACCTAATTTGTAGTTCACCATGATACGCAATACATAGGGGTATTCCAATTTATATAATTTGGGGTACACCTTTAAAAGTTCACCCTTTAAAACCTAAACTACACATTCATAACATAAATTTTTAATCCAATTCCCAGGCAATTAGAAACAAGTTTAAGAAAACACAAATTTCAAATGCACCATAATTAAGATATTGCTAATCCACCCAGAGTCAGTGGGCCAAACATTTCACAAATTGACAATACAGAACCAATGAGCAATGAGGATGGTACAGATATGAGATAGAAAATGATCAACTAAATTCCTCACTTCTTCATATTATTTCCTTCCACTAATATAATGATGATAACCATCAGTAATGACAGTTCACTAACAACTTTAACTAACTGAACTAACAGATAACAGCTAACTGAATGCAAACTAACTATTCTCCTTATTTGACACATAACAATAGCATTCCCCCCTTACAAAGATCCTTGTCCTCAAGGATGATCCGAAAACACATCAAAATCGGGAAACTGCTGCTGTATAACAGTGATAGGTTCCCAGGTTGCATCTTCTGGAGTTGTGTTGCCAGTGTACTAACACTTGAGTCTGTGGTAGATTGCTATGCTTCACAATTCTTCTAGCTAAAATTCATTCTGGTTGCATGGTAAACTGCCCTTCCTCATCAATCTCTGGTAACCTTGTTACTGGAGAATGTTCTAACCCACGGTGCTTCGTCAAGAGGCTTACATGAAAAATAGGATGAATACAACACTGATCCGGTAGTTGCAACTTATACGCTATCTTCCAAATTCGCTCCAATACCTTGTAAGGTCCAAAATACCTCGCAGAAAACTTGTGAAATGAAGTACTTGAAAGAGTACTTCTAAATGGCTGTAACTTTAAAAACACCATATCTCCAACCTAAAACTCTCTTTCTGAACGCTTTTTGTTCGCCTGTTGTACCAATCTTTGCTGAGCCTTTAACATATTAGCTTTAAGAGTTTGCAACACAACCTCCCTTTCCTTCAACTGAGTATCAACATACTGATTAGCTGAATCTCTAGCTACATAGGGTAAATGCACTAGAGGTGGTACTCTATAAACTTCTTCAAAACGTGTCAACTTAATAGCTGAATGATATGAGGTGTTATACCAAAGTTCAACTAAAGATAGCCATCTTAACCACTGTCTAGGATACTCACCAGTCATACATCTTAGGTAACATTCAAGACTTCCATTTGCCCATCTGTTTGAGGATGGTAAGCAAATGAATAATGCAGTTTGACTTTCTGACACTTAAACAACTCACACCAAAAGATGCCACAAAATAATGGGTCTCTATCTGTCACAATTGTGTTAGGGAAGCCATGCAACTTAACCACTACATCCATAAACACTCTAGCAACTTCTACAACTGTATAAGGGTGCTTTAATGCAGCAAAATGGGCAGCCTTGCTAAATCTGTCAACTATTACAAGTAAGACATCCTTATTGTAGGACTTGGGAAGCCTAACAATAAAATCCATGGCAAGATCTCTCCAGACATTCAATGGAACGGGTAAGGGTTGTAATAGCCCCGGACTTGCCACTGTCTCAGTTTTAAAGCGCTGATAAATATTACAGTTTTTGACATGATTCCTAACATCCCTCTCCATGCCCTTCCAATAGAAAACTTAAGCCAATCTTTTAAAAGAAGGAATCACGCCAGAATGACCCCCATTTACTGGTCCCGTGGATCAACATATAGGTGGCTCCAGCACAGGAGTCGTTGATGGCAATACGGCTGCACAAGTACTCCAATCTGCGGCCTCAGAGCCGGCGGAGGAACAATCATCTAATGAAGCAGCCATTGCAGCACCTGAACATCAAGATAGTAGTAAAGTAGCGCTTTACATATCTGGTGTTATACTAGCAACGGCTATAATTACTTTTAAGCTGGTTGTGAGTAGGACTACAGGCTCTTAGGCTAGGGATGTTTGTTTTGTTGAATACCTCAATCCCAGGGCTAGAGATCCTCCTAGAATAGTATAGTGTTGCGTAAACAGAATATTAGCTTCCCTGAAACAAGCCAAACCAAAGCAAACTAACGACGAGGATTGTTATAAAAGTTATGAAGGAGATCGTTTCTTAGCTGTATATTATCACGTACTACCAAGCGACCTTTTCACTTCAAGGCTCCATGTTCCCACTTACATTTCCCACCAGATAATGGATCCGTCTGCAACTTACTGATCAAATGTCTTAACCAGTCATCATCTTCCCAAGAATCACGAACCTATTGTAATAACCCTGAGAAGATTGAAGTTACTGCATAACACATTCCTGACCCATCATGTGGCCTTCTAGACAAGGCATCTGCTACTGTATTATCTTTCCCCTTCCTATATTCTATAGTGTAGTCCAAGCCCCAAAGTTTATGTAACCATTTATGTTGATCAGAAACAAATATTTCAGCGTCAAATGGTCAGTCTTAATAATAAAATGGCAGCCCTGAACATACTATCGCCACTGTTACACTGCGAAAATAATGGCTATCAATTCCCTATCATATGCTAACAATTTGTGCATCCAGGAGCTAAATGCTTTACTAGCAAATGCAATGGGATGACCCTTTTGAGATAAAATATCACCCATACCTTCCTTTGAAGCGTCAGTTTCAACAGTGAAGGGAATATTGAAGTTGGGTAGAGCCAAAATGGAAGTGGAGCTCATAACTGCTTTTAATTCCTAGAAGGCTGCATTTGCAGTGGTCCAAACAAATTCGGTATCTTTCTTCAGTAAATTGGTCAGTGGTCAAGCAATGGTGCCATAGTTTTTAACAAAACGCCTATAATACCCTGTTAAACCCAAAAGCCCTCTCAAGGCTTTGATGGTTTTAGGAACAGGCCAATTAATCACTACTTCAATCTTCCTTGGATCACCTTCAACCCCTTTATCGAAAATTACATGTCCCAAATAATCCACTCGTCGAGCTCCAAATTCACATTTGGACTTCTTAGCATAAAATGAATTCATCTGAAGAACTAACAATGCCTCCCTCAAATGGATCAAATGTTCCTTCCAATTTCTGTTGTAAACTAAAATATCATTTAAAAAAAAAAAAAACTAGACTACTTTTCCTCAAATAACTCTGGAAAACACTATTCATCAATCCCTGAAAAGTGGTTGGAGTGTTAGTTAGCCCAAATAGCATAACCAAAAATTTGTATAGTCCTTCATGCGTTTTAAATGCTATTTTATGCACATCACTCTCCTTCATCAAAATTTGATGATACCCTACTCGTAAATCCAATTTGGAAAAGTAAGATGCTCCTTGATAGTTTGGTTGTTAAATTGATGATAATCAACATAGAAACGCCAAGAACCATCCTTTTTTGGAACTAACACCATTGGAGCTGCAAAGGCAGTTGAACTAGGATGTATTACTTTCGTATCTAACATTTCCCAAATCAATCCCTCCATAGCTATCTTCTGATTAGGACCATATCGATATGGTCTTAAGCTAATTGGTTTTTCCTCATTAAGATATATGGCATGATCAAAACTTCAAGGAGGCGGTAATGACTTTGGAACTAGAAACACGTCTTCGAATTCTGATAATAATTCTCCCAACTCCTGTTGTGAATCTGATAGGTTGGATGCTGTAGAGTCGAAGCATCCAACTGTATAAGGTATAATCTAGAAGAAGTTAAGAGTTTTATATCTGCTACAAATTCCCCTTGCAATTCCAGCTTCGAATTAGTGATCCCATGAATTTCATACGGTTGACCATCCATCTCAAAGATCAGACAATGTTTCTGTAAATCAATCTGTATTCTCCCTAATGATTGCAGCCATCAAACTCCTAATATCGCATCAAATCCCCCTAAATTTGTAACGTAAAAATCAGCACAGAATTTCTGGTTCTGCACAGACCACGCTAATTGTTTACAAACACTATCAATACTAATTTTCTGTCCTCTGGCAACAGATACTGGTAGACCCTTTGTAAATGATACCTTCAAATGCAGCTGTTTAACTACTAATGAATGAACGAAGTTGTGGGTACTCCCTGTGCCAATTAGTATTGTAATTGGTTGTCTTTTAATGAATCCTTGTACTTGCAGAGTTGAATAACCTTCTACCCCTTGAATTGCATTAATGGACAATGCTGGAGAGACATCAATTAACCCTTCTAGTTCCTTTGTACTCAACTCTTTCCCTTCATTACTAACTTTGCCCTCTTCCACACAGATCATAAAGGCAGTGTGGATTTACACTGATGGTTAACAGAATACTTGTCGTCGCACCAGTAACACAACCCCTTCTTCCTTCTTTCATCCATCTCTCGCTTGGTTAATTGCTTAACAGATTTACTCTAGCTATCTGACAATTTCTACAACATCACGTCTTTAGCTACTTGCTCGTGTTGACTACTGTTCAAGGAGTTATTCTTAACAACAAAACTAATTACTGGTTTTGAATAACGAAATTGGAATTTGGTTCTGTCATTAGCAAACAAAAGAGCATCTTCTTGCAATTGTGCCAAATATATTGTATTCACCAATGTGTTCGGTCTGAACATCCTGACATAGGCTTCAACATTATGTTTTAATCCTGCTAAGAACAGACTAATCTACATATCATCTGGCAGCACTACTTCAGCTAAGAGGTCTTCAAATTTTTCTTGATATTCAAGAACTGTGCCTAACTACTTCAGCATCTTCAATTCAGCCAAGAGATCTATCTTCTTAATATCCCCAAATCGTACACCTAAGGCATTCAAATAATCTGTCCAAGAAAGATCATTCAAACGACTTGTTGCTATAAAGGTTTGATGCCACTGAAGTGCGTGACCTTCTAAATGAAGGCTTATCAAATGAATGCATTGATCCACCGGTGTTTCATCTGCTTCGAAAAACTGCTTACATAAAAAATACAAGCCCTTATAGTCACTGCCGTCAAATTTTGGAAAATCAATGCGAGTATTTGGTTGGAAACATGTAATGAGTGTTGTTTTGTGGTTGATAAGATTCGAACTGCGGTTGAGTTTTGACTTGTCATCCTCTGCTAGATGTTGAACCACCACTACCATCACTGATCACTGTCGTAATATGCACTAATTTCATTGCCAAATCTTCTACTAACCCTTCAAGCTTCGACAGAGAGCCTCGAATTCCGTCACCTCAGCACGGTCCTAGCTCAATTCCTGCTCCTCCAATCGTTCGTAACAGCTCACGTCTTCCACGTCATCGTTAGGAGTGACTGGCTCTTATACCAAATTGGTACAGAGGAGAGACAGAAAATGATCAACTAAATTCCTCACCCCTTCATATTATTTCCTTCCACTAATATACTGATGATAATCATCAGTAATGACAGTTCGCTAATAACTTTAACTATCTGAACTAACAAATAACAGCTAATTAATGCAAACTAACTATTCTCCTTATTTGACATGTAACAGAGGAACTTACTAGACAGAGAGAAAAAAATGTAGTTCATGGCACCCATGGAAAACAAAATTTTACAATCAAGTAACAACAAATAAGCCAGTAGTTAAGGAAGTTGAAGATATAAAAGCAAGGGACAGTTACATAGAATAATTGTACAACAAAATTATGACTACAGGACAACTTCATAGAAGACGACCTTGTAAATTAAGAAACTCTTGAACAATATATAACGTTATATTTTAGGAACTAACATAAAACCAAGGGGTGTCAAAATTGAGGAGATCAAGAATTATTGTGTGATAAATGAAGTCATTTTTCAAATCAAATTGTGAATAACAAGGATGGGTCCCGTGCACATTTGCATAAGATCTCAGCAAAACAAGGGGCAGACAAAAAAAAAAAAGAAAACAGAAGGGCATGCAGCCCAAAACGAAGCCATAACTTCATTTATCATTAGAACCTATGGTCGAAGGAATAAGGAAGGGAAAGAAAGGCCTGGGCTGGGCTAGGTCTACAAGTGTCAATCCAACAAAGGCAAATGAGACAATAGTCTACTCTAGAAATGGGAATAGAGTGCAGAAAGAAATTGCATATAGGGATAACTAACTCTGACGCATGCTAATTGAGGAGATGTGGCATGCTGGCAGGGGGAGAAGTTTTGGAGCTGGAATATTAGGGATCCTAGAGCTGAGGGAAGGAGGATGGTCATTCTGGGGAAGGCAATCTAGGGAAGATTTTATGCTCTATAAAACTAGACTCTATTTTCATGGTTTTCTGCACTTTTTTTTCCTTTTTCAGTGCTGTGCTGTGTTTTTACTACTGTTCTGCTGAGTTTATATTTCTGTATTAGTTCTGCCTATTTCCACATATCAGTAGAATTGTTTCCTTGTTATTTTGGCTTCAGTAACACAAAAGATAGCATAATTCTTTCAGATACTCTTTCTTTAACCAAGCATCCCTGTCCTTTTTTATTCTTTACTTTTCTCCTTTTTGCATTCATTTACATTTTAGAGAGACAAACCTGAGCATAATTACAAGGTTACAAATAATGTTTTATGTCTCTTCTATGTCAGATTCCTATGTAAGTCAACTAAAAGACTTCCATTAAGGATTTCTAACGAGGGGAGAGAAATACTTATTGCTCATTAATTGTAAAATATGCTTGTATTAAGACAATCTACTAACTTTTTTTTAATTAAGGTCTCGCCCAAGGAGACCCCCAACTTGTCTACAATCATATATATTACCAATTCAGAAACCTTGAATGGTAGTTGAAAAACTCCATATATATATATATATATATATATATAAAGGGTACACTACCTTGTCTTCTAAATTTCTCTCAATGAATAACACCAAATGCTTCATCTTTTCCAAAACCTGGACGTTGTCATGCCTGAAACAATGCATTATTATGAGTAGAGGACCAGGTTGAATTAATTCTAAAACTTACAGAAGTCTAGTAATATTCCACTTGTAATCCAAACTCTATCTTTCTTATAGCACATTACAATGACTTAAACAAGCTTTATTGTCCACAAAACAACACTAGTCATACTAGTTTACAATTAATGGTGAAAAAAAAAAGAATACTAGTTGACAATCACTACTTACAAATTTATAATTTGCTTTGAAGAATACAATGGAAGAATATCTACCACCAAGTAAACAGCAAGCTCCACAAGAAACAAATTCATGTGCGGTCATCCAGGATATATACTCAGAAAGAGTCAAGTACCTCAGATATAACTGTAATTTGTATTCTCCCTTGGGAAGTTTTGTTGAATCTGGGTAGGCATCACCACTTGAATATATGCGCTGTAATCAGAAAGGAGAAAAAGCAAAATAAGGACGTAAAAATATGAAAAGCAATTAAGGAATTTCCAAAAGGAATGTCAAATTCCACAGAATAAACAGTGACAATGTATCAGGAAGGAAAAAACCTTGCACTGCATCATTCTATCAATAATTAAAGGAGACACAAGAATCATAAGATATTTCAGTTTGGTATATAAATACGTGGAAATTTTAGACCCCCTATACTTGCAATGACAATTGAAAGATATGAGATCATAAATTTGCATATATTTTATACTCAAATGTCCTGTAGATAGATTCTAAGATAATTTGGATTTAGAATTTCCATATATAAAATGTATCTAGAGTCAAAAGGTAAAAGGTAAAGTATAACTTGCAAAGTAAAAGCAGAATTTAAAAATATGAGCAGCAATTCCCTGCAGTGTATGATTGAGAACTAGAGATCCCCAAATCTTTTAAAGAAACAAAAGAGAAAATTAAATATTAAAGTACCTTATTTGAGTCAGATATCATATAAAATTGAGACTCAAATTTAGTGTCATATATCCGATCATTTAGTAATGCAATTTGAGGTTTTACTTCAGCTCCATCTTCCAATTTGACCTTGTAGCTACAACATTAGAGAACTGAGAATAGCCCATCTAAAAGAGCACAAACAAATTGAGCAAATAATGGAATTTATAACAACTCACGTTAAGGTCAGTGCCAGTATCTGCTGTCCAGAGGGAAGTCTGTCACGATCTGTTGAAAGTGCAGTAATTTTTGCATCTACTGGTCGATATGGAATTCGTATCTGCACATTTAAAATTATATCAGGTCAATAGACGGTACAGAGTGTAATAGAAAACACAAGAACCAGATAATTAGAAAACACAACAAGCTTCACCTTATTTAGAATTGCCAGAGGTGCAAGTTTCTCAGAAGCTAGTAGCGCTTCAGTTTCAACTCTGACTGGTGCTTCACTGCCATCAAGTAAGATTTCCTCTTGATTGACTTTTATACCATGAAACACAACCTAAAATTGCATATAATTCAGCAAGCTGTATCTTTAACAAAGAACAATAAAAGATGTATTATTTCTGTCTAATTATTTATCAATCATTAGGCATCAGTGAATAAAATTAGACTCATAAAGTTACAAAGACATGGTCCTAGGCCATGAAAGACAAATATAATGTGTTTTTCCCCATCCCAGTGTGCCTAAAACTGCAAAAGAATTCTTGTCATAGGTCTAGAGACAATGAGACATGCCTAAAAATACAGGCATTCCACACTAGCCATTTATTGCAAATTATTCATAAACCACACATTGCCCCAAAGTTATTCCATCCTTTGTACAGAATTTTACATCATTTGGTTAGTTGAATATAGAGTTTTTTGAGTCATTTATTGAAAAGCTGAAAAATCCACTCCTCAATAATTGTGACACATGCAACAAAAACACATCAACCATCAAACAAGAAAGTAAAGTAATAAAGGAACTGAGATCAGCCTAAATATCACCGATTAAAGAGTAAGGAACAAGGAACACATGCCTCAGTCAATTTAAAAGCTAGTGGATTCAGTTTGTTTCATAAACAAAAATTACCAAAATTCTGGGAGGGGATACAAAGTCATACAAATATGAATTCTGTTACCTCAAAATCCACACTGGTGGTCTCATGACTTCCTATGCCACTTGACCAAAACTGAGCTATGACTAGTTCCAATGTCTGACCACCTACTACCTTGAAGGCAAAGCTTTTGGCAGCAGGAGAAGAAAATGTGACCACATTCTCCCATTTCAGAGGTCTTTGCAACGGGCATATCTGGTCATAGCAAGCATGTTAACAACTGTCCACATAATCCGACATTGTTCCAAGCCACATGCAATACCTGAACAGCGTCCACAAAAAATCTTCGAGCTGTATCAAAACCTGATGTTTTCATCGTTGCTTCAACCCAAGATGCATCATGTGGGACTTCTATATACCTCCTTTCTATGTGGCCTAATGAAACAATATTCATGAAAAAAGAATTGTATGCCTTAATTTTGTGATTAAAGACAAGAAACTAGAACCAACAAAGCAAATGCAATGTAATAAATAATTAAAGACACTAAAATTTTCAAGAACAAAATCAATATTAAAGATAAGAAAAAGCCCATGTGCAAGAGCTCAAATGGTATGCACAGGATGCATTTAATGTAGATATCAAATCCAAACCTCAGTAAGCCACCAGCAGAAAGAACATAAGAGATTATTTTAGCACGTGCACACCTGGCTGGAATAACAAGTTTGAAAACAAAACTTGTGGAGGCTGGTTTGTTACAGCCTTGGGCTTGATTATCGTTACTGGAATTCTGAAAATTGGACCACGCCATGGTGCCTTGCAGTCAATACCATAGACCTCGTAATAGTGCAGACCATCACTCAGATTATTAGGATCAACAACTACGCTGAAAGTTGGAAGAAAGCAACTCATAAATCACTCATAAAACACAAATTATCAATTAAAATCACTAAACAGAAATTCAGTTTACTTGATAGAAATAAAAAGTTTGAATGGAAAAAGTACATGTCAGCAGCACAATTTAAGGAAGATTGATGCAGTGCTATGGAAATTAGGAAGACTAATTCATTGAACACAGGAAGATGCACAGATGCACATACTTAAGGGGCATATGCAGCCACCAGCATCTCCCGAAGTTCACTTGTTGTCACAAAGTTGCTTGTGCACCAGTTACTTGAATATAGTAATAAGTTATGAGGGTCAAGAAACATATCCTTAACCTATTATTGACATGTTTGATGATTTGTTCACAGATTAATAACCCAATAAGTAGTAGATTCTATTTTATGAAATATAATAAGGAGATGGGTCAAAGAACATCCAATCTATCAACTAAGAAACAAAAAATAGTTAATGAGAGCATGGACAATATAAAGTGCCTAACTCATAATAACTCTTGCTAGGTACGCATAATTCTATCAAGGAAAGGCTGCAAGTATTATTGCATGAAAAAGGTCATGACTACAGCAATCCTCTATATGAGATTTCCCATTTTTAATTTATAGGAAACTTCTAATTTACTCAGTCCATTTAAAGTATTCATGTAAACAAATCATCCCTAGTTTCAGCCACAGGAAACTCAAAGTTCATATACATAGCCTCAAGACATGACGTATGGACCTAATAATAGTTCACAACCAAAATCCTTATAACATACAACAAAAATTGCTTTAGAAAATTTCCCCACAAAGGAATGACCAATGTAACTGTTTGACACAAGTAAGATTAGCACAACAACAGGCAGGCACAACCACTTCAACTCCCTATATAAGCATGTTCATATGGTAAGTATATGTATTTATGAATATACATTCATGCATCACAACAAGTATTTGTAAATAAATACCAAGACTACTATTTGATAATATTTTCAGTTCAGTGGGTAAAAAGAGAGGGAAAAAACTACATAAATCCACAAGAGGGTCAACACAATAATATCAACGGGAACATATGCCCTTATATGCCAAAGATTAAAAAATAAAACATGGAGAAGTGGACTTACTTGAAGGAGCGCCCGTTATGAGTGAGCAGTAGATATTCAGGAGCCTTCACTACTGTATTCTCAGTAGAATGTAACTCAATGCACTCCTCAAACGGAACTAAATCCTCAAAATTGTTGGCATCTTCATGAAATTTTGGATTGACTTGCACTGTCCACTGTCAATGGATCACTACCACAAGTTATAAAAAAAAACTACCAAATGAGAGTACAAAAACATCATCAAAATTTAGTTTTACATGATAGAATTTTACGACATGCTTGATATTTTTAAAAGCAGAAAATACCAGAAAGGCACCTGGAAAAATTTGGGGTCATAATGGATTCAGACATGACCCTAACAAACTTGAGGGATCGTATTTTGCACGCTAAATTTACAATAGGATAAAGATGGCAATCAATGGCTGACTTGTTAAGATCATGATGAAACAAAGTCTTCAAGATTAAGTAAATGAACAAAACACATGACTAAAGAGTATTGAGGAATTAAAAGGGTCGGTCCTCTGATGACAGATGATCGACCTCAGGATATTGTGTTCTCGCTGGAGGTAAACTAGTCTCATGGAAGAAAGAAACAAAATATAGTTGCAAAGTTCATTACAAAAGCTAAGTATCATGCTATAGCCTTGGATACACGTGAACTTACATGGCTAAAGCAGCTCCTTTAAGAATTAAAATTTGGAAGCATGAATTAGATGGACTTAGTATGTGATAACCAAGCAGTGATGCATATTACTTCTAATCCAATATTTCATGAGAGGACCAAACATATAGAAGATGATTGTTACTTTATTCAAGAGAAGATTCAATCTAGATGTATTATTACTACATTTGGCAATTCAACTGATCAACTAGCAAATATATTCATTAAGAGGTCCTTGAATCGATTATATTGGTAACAAACTTGGTGCATATAACTTATATGCTCCAGCTTAAGGCGAGTGCTAGAATGTAATATAAATTATAGTCCTTATTCATAGTGTCTAGATACGTTGTACTACTCGTACTTCTTGAACTTCATTGTATTACCTACAATTTTATTTTGTTTTCCTATAAATAAGACAGATAATAAGGAGTACCACCACCTTACATTTTCAATATACATATCTTTGTAATTATAACCACTTATGAGTTAACAAAAGTTAGACCTTTTCATCATTTGTCAAATTTATTTTTTATCACCTTTTGAATTTGATCTATTTTACAAACCACATTCTTCAAAAGAAGACCTCACTCAAAAGTATAATGTTATCATCAATGCACATCAAATTTATAAATGACCTCACCTCAGTAGGTTGTCGGCAAGCACTGGCCTCCCTTAGGTAGATGCCCCGTGAAGAAGGATCTGCCAGCAGGCAGCGGCAAACAAATAATGACATAATTTTCAGTAGGTTCATATAAATGCTCTTTGCTTGATGTAAATGCTTATAAAACAAACAGTTACACGCACATGTAAACTATATCTTCATTATAATTCCATTGCCTTTTCTATAAACCGTATTTTAATTATACTTTCATTTCCATCCTTAACTATGCACCAAGTCAGTTGTAGAATCATATTACGAACATTATGGGTAATGTGGTGCTTATGCATACATTAGAGGAACTATATCCTGTCCAGAAGTCAACATTATGCAAGAAGAAACATTTAAAAATGTGCTTGAAGGTACGTATGTAGGAGTTGTTTGGCCATTGTTATTCTATACATTTGAATAGTCTTTCTTAATCCTACAAGTTGTCATGTGATTTGCATACACATTATAATACTAGCTCAACTTTATTATCAATGTTGGAGCCACCAAGAACCTTACTTTTCAAAAACTGAACCTATAATAAGTAAATTATTTTTTCAAGAAAAATATCTGGTTTAGTATACACAATTAGAGCTTGAAGCTGATTAAAAATTAAGCTGATTTTTAATATAAAACGAAAGGTTTTCAATGCCCAAACTTTGAAGGTAGACAAAAACTATCACAATGCGAAAGACCTATAGCATAACTAGTTGGCTCTTTAAACTAATATAGGTCTGCTTTTGATCCTACAGAAAATCACGTAGGTCCTGAAAAATAAATTTGCTTCTGTCATTCACTTGAAATCCCAAGAAAAAACAAAGATTTAATGTGCTACATATAGAATACAGCTCCCAATAGGAAGGAGAGAGGACTCAATTCAAGGCAAGACAAGCTCACTTTACACAAGCTACATACAATTATGCATTCTTATTAATCAATAACTTTCATAATAGTTAACAAAATGTATAAAAACTCCCCTATCCCCCTTAATGTAGTAATTGGTAAGTAGACATCTTATTTTCTCAAGTGCTTGGAAACCTATTCATAAGCCATGAAACATGGATACTTCAAAAGGAGTGGTATCCATGTCCAGCTTTTGTCAGGCACTACTAAAACTTCATAAAATCCTGTAATATATTTTTGTTACTTCACAGCGAACTCGTTCACATGATTGTTCGAGCCTCTTAGTTTATAAGACTTTTGGGTAAGCAATATGGAAAACTTTCAAAAATTTTAAGCTTAATATATCAGAAACAACATAAAATTTTGAGCTTTTCATGTAACTCATATCTAAATATCTTATAAATAGATTTCCAAGTAACCAGGAATTAAAAAACTAGAATATTTATTTACAAAGTACCACCTAAGTAGGTAACTATAAAGTGTGAAACATGCTACACCAGTTGTATATGCACAGATAAATGCATTAGGGAGAGGCCACAAGATTATGTCTTTCCTTCTTTTTTCTTTTGAAATGGGAAGGGTAGGGGAACAAGGAGAGATTGTAAACTTACTTTCTTTTCCAGATTGCTTGACGTTTACTTGATACCAAACACGTGGAAGATTTTGAGATTGCTGTATATATTCATAAGCCCTGTCATTTTGTAAATGATTAAATACCAAAATCTTAAAAAAGCACCATTTACTACAATTTCCCTGAAGATAAAGACTGGGAAAAATATCTAACTTGTCAACTTGCATCAGCCCTTGTCCAGTGGATAATTTATCCTCGGCTGAATCACCTATAGGAGCACATGTATTCTCAAGGGCCTTCCTCACGCTATATGGACTTACAGGAATTCCCCTAGCCTGCACATAATATAAATATCAGAAGATAATGGACATGTATGCTAAGTAGCAGCAACTAAATCAGACAAACTACAACAGAATCACATCCTAAAACCTTCATTGCACTTATGAGCAATGCAATTCCGCCACAGGCTGATGGTGATGCCATTGACGTCCCATTCATGAGCATCCGCCGCTGAAGAGTCCATGTAGGAACCGGAGCAACAGCACCACCAGGAGCACTTATGCAGACACCCAGATCTCCATCAGCAGTTGGTCCTCGGCTAGACCTGCAAATTGTTTCCATCAATTCAGCATGATAATAAGGCAAATCCAGAAGAACAAGATCAAAGATAGTAGGGTCTATGAAGAAAGTCATCCACTGAGAAAGCTTTCACAGAAAAGCAAGTATACCAAGTGTATTCAAGCCCATCAGACAGAGGTTCTACCACACAATGTGCACCAGCCGCCATAGCACGAGAGACATATGCACCAACACCAATGATGCTTGAAGATGTACCACCAGGTGCACCAACAGTGTTCAATGCTGGCCCACTATTACCAGCACTGCTCACATATATCAGATGATGCTTGTTTACTGCCTGAATATAAATAATCAAAACATACATGGCATTTTTAGAAACAGGAAATTAGCAAATAAAAGATATGAATAGCCTAGATGGTAAAGCAAGGTCTAGAATATACTTCATTCACAAGGTCAACAAAGCGTCCATAGTCAGGCAGTAATGTTGGTTCACCATAACTCATGTTAATAAGATCGCATTTATGCTGCAACAGTGACATTAGAAAATGCTAAGAGCCCCAGATAATCATTGTTGGAATATCCAGTATAATGATGTATTCATGCAAAGAGTAAAACAAAATTGAAGCACCTCCACAGCAGCTATTATTGCCCGAGTCAAACCAGTGCCTGTTTCCATTGAACCTAAGCGAGAGTCCCCAATTTTACAAGATATTAATTGTGCTCCAGGTGCAACTCCATTCAACAAGGGCTCCTAACAACATCATATATCAAAAGGTATGCTGTTCGTTGAAGATTTGCACCATATGAATAAAATTATATTTCAGTACCTCAGGGTGGAAAGCAGCAGCTATGCCGGAAACATGAGTACCATGAGGTGAGCTGTCTGTTACAATACTTAAGACGTTCCCATCATTATAGACATTAACAACAAATGAACAAGCATCTAATTTGCTAAAGACACCATACTTCCTCTCTGTCCTGAAAGAATAAGTTGACATTCAAATCATTTAAAATAAAAATAACAATAGCCATCACAATCATTAGAAATTAAATGACAATTGCTTATATAGCAAATCCACATAAACTTGTACAGAGACTATTTAATTCACAAGTAACTTAAACCTCAATACCTTTGAGTTCTTCCTGCTTAATTGTCAGAGTACTAAATTTTTTCCCGTACCTAATCATTTTCTCTGTTCTTTTTTTTTTTTTTTATCTGTTTTACTTAAATCACTAACAAGTATGAAAATGTCTGTAGTAGAGAATGCAGATACTTTGAGAGGTGCTGTTTCCTAAAATGTCATTTGAACTGTTTAATGATGAACATTAACATTAACATTATTGGTCAACTGCTTCCGAAGAAAAACAAAAAAAATTTACATGAACATGAGAGGGACTCCTTGCATTGTCCATACAATTAAGAGCCCACTCATAATTTATTTAGAATCATTTGGTGTGATCCTTCAGGAATCTTTGAAATTAAGACAGTGAAGATAGTCAAAGTCCTTTCTTTCCTTTTTCAATATAATATACATCTTTATGTATACACTATTAAACTCAGTAGAATCCCACTCAATAATTTCACAAAGTATGACTTGTAAGACAAACCAAGAATCATGAAAGTACAATGTCATGATTTTTTTTGCAGCTGAGTGCGCAAAGAAAGAGGGTCAAACACAAAAGTATCTGCCAATTTCCTAAAAGACTGTGTAGAATGTCAACTGCGTTCAGAATACATATTAACACCAGCTTCCATATGTACCTATAATTAGTCAATGGAACAAAGTTGGCAAGCCTCCCACAATCTGGATCATCCTCTAGACTCTGAGTGTCAAGAGCCACCCTCCAAACCTCTCCATCATGCCAAACAACAGCATCTATAACAGGCCCTTTGTCATCATAGCTCTAAAACATAGAACAGCAAAGCATTATATTTTCAGAGTTAGGACAATCAACAAATACATTAGTAAACAATACTAAATTATTTTCATCTGAAATTACTTATATATTTAAATTTTACATATTATATGTTTAATATATTGTTATATTATATTACAAACACACACACTCACACATGCATAGGCCAATGAACTGTGAACTACACCCTCTACTAATATAATGACTGCTCCAGTTATTAAAACATTGCCTAGAACAATTTTGGTCAGTTATGGTTTTAGGATTTAGGCATTCAATATCTAAATAGTATATAGGTATTAAGAATTATATATAACATATAAAACTCACTCATTTTGGGTACAATTTTCAGGCATTTTCTGGGTACCGATTTCCAGTATCCAAAACCAAACCTCAATATCCACAGAAGCCACTAGGGCTTTGGTTAATTTAGTCAGTCTCAATATGAGGTCTTTTTCCTTTGATGATTAGAAATGAATTATTTGGCAAGCAGGGGTTTGCTCATTGGGTAGGGCTGAGCTGCTTCAACCAAAGGGTCATCAATTTGATTCTTTCTAATGATCCTTTGTTGGTACATCTACCAATTGCAACACGCCCTTCCTTGGAGGTGGAACAACCTATCTAACTCCTAAAATTGTGTCTCATCAAAAATAAATAAATACATAAATTCTTCAGTTTAAGTTAACCTTAGATTGTAGGATTTTGGTTTCAGTCTGGGATGCCCAAAAAATATTTGACATCTGACACTTTGCCATCCAAAATTAATCATGTTTAATAACAGGATTGTTTTACATAGATTTACATAGGAAGAGAGCTCTTTTGTGTTAATGATATTGTTAGTAGTTTCTAACTAGTTTCTATAGATTGCCACCTTGCTGGTTTTCTAAGTAACTGTTGAAGGAGGAATTTTATGCCCCTCCTTTGTATTTCTTCATTTCCTTTAATAAAATTTCTCTCTTCTCCAAAGAAAATATAAAGCTAACACAGGGTGATTCTGGCCAGAAAAAAAAAATGGAGTTATTTAAGTTTAGAATACAACTATACCATTAACAACTGCAAGGGCATCATTATTTGTAGAAATTCAGAATTGATGATCCTCTAAACTTGATTCTATTGAATAACACCGAAATACATTTATAGAAGATAAGAGAGAGAGAGAGAGAGAGAGACCCAAGCTCTCAAGAAACTAACTGAAAAAGCCTACCTAAACAAATAATAATCATAATAATAATAACAATAATCGCCTAAAACATGGAGATAAGCTCAACCTAAACAAACTTCTAAAAATATAATTATCCTATCATAAAACAAAATATAAAAACTATGGATAAAATCAAACTATATTAAAAAAATGAAAATAACTGGAAATATCACATGCAGTGAAGCACATCTTCTTGGACATTTTCTAATGGTGTTATCCAACAATGATACATCATTTTCCACCAGAATTCTACCGTTGTAATTTATTGCTTCATTTCAAACATCAAAAGCATGAAGAATACCTTCAGACAACAAACATATCTAGAATATCACATAATTAACAGAGGTCAAAAAATGAATCATTTTCTGTTTTAAAGAGCAGCAAAGGCAGCAAAACCCAAATGACAACAGAAGTGATGTAGCATGTTTAGCACCCACCTCAGATTGCCTTCTAAGAATATCAAGTCTATTCTGGATATCTTCACGAGTCTTTTTAAGTTTTGCACCCTCCACCTTGATGTGTTGCTAGAAAAAGCATCACAATTTGTCATACACAGGGCTACATAGTATATCAAACAAAAAACACAATGCAAGCAAGCACATTAAATCACAAAGTTCAAAGGAGCATAATAGATAACAGCTAACTCAATCTGTTAAAAAACAAAAATAATAACAGATATCACACACGTGATTTCATCTTTATACAAGAGTAGCCAAAAGGAAATAATTGTACATCTCATAGCACTAATTTATATTCATAGGCACCATTTTTCATTTCCTTTCTCTTTTCTTACCTAATGTTTTTAAAGGGGAGGGGGGAGTGAGCAATATTTCTTTATGAGTATTTCCAAAAGGAAAATATGATAAATTTAGCAAGCCCAAATATGAAAAGAGGCATTACTGTTGATACCCAAAGAAGGAGAGAATTTTTCCTTTCCTATTTTGTCATGCATGAAACTAGAAAGGGAGACACAAGGAAGAAATAACAAAAAAATAAATGCATTAATAACATAATTACACACATGACACATATAACAACTTCCCTTTGTATTAATTTATCTGTACTACACAAATTGTTACAAGAATTATGTGTACATCATATACAATTTGTAGCGCTAGCATATGTAAGCTGGATCAAGCAAATTTGCCAAAAACCTTATCAAAGTCATCAAGTTCTTTGACAGCCTTAGCAATTTCCTCCTGGTTTTTCTCATCCCACTTTTTCTTTCTCTCTTTCTGCCAATGAAAAATTTGAAAGGAGAATAAGGGAAATTGCATACATTAGCCATGAGTATAAGGTCCTAAGCGTAAATAAAATATTGCTATAAAACTAAAATATTACCTTCAACCGAGAAGTCAATGTTTCAGTGAAGAGCTCATAAACTAATTTATAACCAACGTGCCATTCACCAGAAGGATTTTTCCATGAAGTATTGATAACCAAAGATGACCCTGTACACATTTTTATGGGCATTTAAGCACAGGCAAGTGTTCAATACTTCAATCATTTATATTAGCAAACTTAGGGAGGACGCACACACAAACATACTTGAGAGAGAGAGAGAGAGAGAGAGAGAGAGAAGGGGGGGGGGCAGAAGAATAAAAAGAAAGAAAAGCATAATTTCATAACAATATCATAAATCTATAAGGAATACATTAGTGATACAGGGCAGGACAGACATACGTAATACATCAGACTATCATAGTAGTAGTAGAAGTAGGAAAAGAAGAATAAGTATGGGTCACTTGATTCAGGTACTACAATTTGAGATTGTCCTACTCAATCTTGGTGTACCTGCTTAATGCTTATCTTCAAGCATCCTATTTTATTGATGTATCAAAACCTACAACTAGTCACTTCACTAATCCATTCAAGTATTAGTTTGAGAATAAGCAGCTAACAGTCACCACAAGATAAGCATGAGGACATTTCATTAGTTCTTTAGTACGCAATTACTAGAATCTATTGAAAGAAAGCCTGAACCATGAAAATTAAAAATATCCTTCTAGCACACTGCTTTCCTTCTAGTTAGTCACAGGGCACAAACCAGCTTCAAAGTTATCTTCAATCACTACAATCACTACAGACAGCTGAACATTCCCAAGCACTAACCTGATGCTCCACAAATACAACCATCAGCATCAGCCTTCACCACCCGTGAGGTATCAATGTCTCCACTCCCAGTGCTGAAGGGAAAGGTATAAGATATTTATTGGTAAACCATAAAAATTCTAAAGACCTATCAGAGATTAATGCAACATCAAGTAGTCCTCTTCTTACCAATCAAGAATATCAAGACATTTTGGTTTCCCATCTGAGGTAACCTGTAATCCAGCAGCTGCCGGGTCTACACCAGAATCTGAAAAATGCAAATATTATGAATGAACAAATTTGTCATATGAACCAGAACCAATTATAGCATAGCACTAAGACATATCAGAATACTTGCAGTTTTGATATCTCCAAAATTTCTCAACAGGAGCACATTGGGCGTCATGCCAACAGAACTAAGCATGTAGATTACAACTGAATCTACTAATATGTAAAGTTTGTAATTAACTTATAATAACAAGGCCACCTTCAATAGAAGGACTACAGCGAGAACAATAAACAAGATATAATGCACGGCATGAACACATGCCTACACATGTTACCGTGGATGTGTGGATGTTCATTAGTAGCAAGGATGGAGTTATACCAAATGAACAAGCAAAAACATAAATCCCCGTAGTGGTGACACCGACGTGACAAAAAAATTAACTACTAACATTATTCAAAAATACCACTTTCTGTAACCAATAATGATTAGCTAAGTGCCCAACCCAACGGCCCCATTTCAAGTTATCTCTGTTTATACAAGTTCTTAAATTCTATGGTAATTTTTGTTCTCATCTCATCCGTTTGTATCAATAGGCGATCATGTACTAGAATTGAGGTAACTAGTGTCTGCATCCTTGCGAACAGCTATCATGCATTCCAATAAGTTACTTTTTTTCCTTCAAAATACTAAATAGAAAAACAGATCCCAGAACAAAAAAAAAATTCAAACATTCCTTATATTCCTTAGTTGAAAACTTTGGAAATCCAATTTTAAAGGTTTACGACCAAATAGTATACTACGTTACTTTAAGGAACCAATTTTTTATATCCTCTTCAACCTCAAAATACTGGGTCATATTTTTATGTAGTGATCCTACAGCCACCCCAACTCATCTGACACGCAACAACTCAAATATGGAACCTTCTCCACCATTTTGTCTTTTCAAATTACGTATCCGAATTTAAACACCAATGCATGTCCAGTTGACGAAGAGAAACAGAAAACCAACAAAGTCGCTACTTGAAGTCAACGCAATGAGTGAGTGAACGATGAGCAAAATCGGATGGAAAAAATACCGAAGATAGCGATGACAACACCGCGGCCATCGTACTCCGGGTGACCATCGAGGAAGCGATCAGCACCAATCTCTTTCTTGGGCATGAGGGAAGCCAAGAAGGTGGACTCGTTCAGCTTGAAATTGCGAAGAGAGCCATTATTATTGTTGTTGTCACTACCACCACCGCTAGATTTGAAAGAAGGAGAGGCAGGCATTGCCTTGAGAACAACCCAATTGCGCTTACTCCACCTCGAAGCTCGCTGAGAGTGTTTCTTCCTCCTCGTGCTCTTGCCAGTGACAGAGGAAAATGGGTTATAAAAGAGTGAGGGTGGAGCAGAGGGCAAGGTGGGGAATCTGAATAAAACGGTGGCGTTTTGGTTAAGCATAGTACGGGGATATGTTGGTGCGAGAAGGGTGTTTTGGTAATTTCAGGACGAGGAGGAGGGAACGGTGGAGCTGAGCTTGGGTGCAGACGGTGCATGGGGTTCGAGGACAGGTGGTGAAGGCTCAGAATATGTGTCTAGGGCGGATAAAGGGATATGGCTTGAGGGGCGTTGTTCGAGTTTAGATGAAATTACATAATTAGACATTTTAAATTACCGTTATTACAATGGCGGGGTTGCGTAGATTAGATCCATATTAACAGCATCTTTCAGTTTTTCCAAATGATTATTCTAATGGGACGGGTAATTTCTATTTACGGACTTATTATTATTAGTTATGAACTAAATAAAGCACATCTTTTTAATAAAATGTATCATCAATGTACGGTTTGCCTGTCTTTTTTGTAAGAGTATATTATTATTATTATTATTATTATTACTATTATTATTATTAAAATTAACTAGTTTCTCAAATTAATTTTGTAAAATGTGAACATTTCTCAGATTAATTCTTCAATTTTCTTTTATTTACTGTTCTCTTTTTATTAAAGTTACAGAAATTTATTAATTTAATTTTTCAAAATAAAAATAATTGAAAAAATTAAGAAACTAAATTAAAAAGATTATATTTCAAAAAACTAAACTGAAAAGGCAGTTATCGCTTAAAGTCAATAATTTTATTTATTAAAAATTCCAACACTAACTGTATATTTAGAGAGCTCGGTTTGTTAGCTCGGACAAAGGTCCAAATTCAAGAAAAAGAAGTGTAGTTGGAGAGACCTTGGTGAAGAGAAATAAAAGCCGAATAGTTATTTATTAAGTAATGGCGTAATAAGCAAAGAATGTGATTCAATGAAGAATAATCACTAAAGCTATCTTTTTCTTTTTTGGTTCTTTTATGATATATTCGTGGTACTGTCAATGAATTTGCATTCTGCCTATGTCACTCTTTTTCTTGTCTACCTAAAATTCTTAAAGAATCTCCGTCCCAAAGAGCCTCTCCACTAGATATAGAGAAGCTTGTAGCGAAATCTTAATCTTGTCAACAACCTGCAGCATTCAAAATTGAGTCAGATCAGATAAATGAACGTTAACGCACCAAGAAATTACCCAAAAAGAAGATGAAAGTAACAGTTTAGTCCAAGATTATACAAGTATGTTAACAAGTCCAATAAAATAATAAATTCATTGCATGTTGGTCCATTTGCTAATTGGGAAATAAATGCCAAAAAGACTAAGAAACAACAAATTTATAATTTTCGAGACTAAAATTATTTTTGTCGAACAGTTCAAGGATCAAATTATTAATTCAATTAAGAAAGAAAGAGAACTAAGTATATAACTTTAAGATCAGAGGCATTACCTGAGACTACGGTATAAGATTATGACAAGTTGTATCACATGGATATGCACAATCTATTTCCTTGGTTCTGTTCCTACTAAAATACCAATCTCCAACAGCTTCTGCAATAGTCTGTAATAGATAGGCCAGTTTTAAGTTTAAACCTCAAGTAAAAGAATAGAACCCTGTAGATTAAAAAAAATTACCTTGTTTTAAGTTTAAACCTCAAGTAAAAGAATCGAACCCTAATAGTACTAAAGTAGATCTAATTGTCACGCAGGTTCCCAATTTCATTTCTCATGGAAATTTATCAGGTTTTGTGGTCATACTGTTTAAAACATGAGAATAATAAGGCTCACAGCTCGATGAGTGATCTTCTTAATAGTATATTATTTTAATAGCAAATTCAATGGATTGTTTTTAGCATTATATTATTTAATTGAGACTCTCTTCTCCTATATTACACATGGTACAGGCTTAAAACAGGTAATCAGAGTCAGTTACTTACCGTGCAATAATGCATAAACAATAGCTTAGCAGATAACTTTAGAACTCACTATGAACGCATTTATCATCATGTCTCTCCGTCAAAGAGTAAGATCGGTACCTTGTTGTTTATTCTCGGGGAATCATCGGCAAACCATGTATCTTCGGATTCACTTTGGCAATGAGCAAAGCATGAGTTAATGTACATTCCCCCTCTTCTTGAAAATATATAGAATGGTCTCAATGCTGCAAGCATGCGGCGCCTAAAGCCTGAATAGAGTACATTGAGTAAAGAGAGTCAGTGAAAAGTCAGTTTAAAATTACAAGGAAGAGAAGCATGAACTTTGAACATATATAGAGGAGGTGGATTCTCTGCAGTCGACATGCAAAAAAGTTCATCATCGAACAATTAAAATTTAATTTTGTGACCACATCTGACCATATTTTATACTGGAATTGTAGCTACAGTAACAGTAAACAATATTGTTAAAAGATAATCCCAATAATTTTAAGATTGGGTTGTTATAATTGAGTTTGACTTTTTTATAAAATTTTTATGTTACGATTCTGATATTATTCTTTTATTTATTTTGTAATTAAAATCTTTTATATTTAGAAATAAAATTTTGTGTAACAATATAATAGGGTTTTGTAGTTTTTCTATAATTATAAATTAAAGGCACAAGACCATAAAATAATACAATAGAATTAATTTTTTATGTCACACAAATGTAAATCCATATATGAAGTAGTCTACACAGTTTTTTAACAAAACAATTGACATATTCAAAAAAATGAAAGGGACTTACTAGAATTGAGATTCAGTCTTAAAAATTCAGTAAAAACAACCTAATTATAATAGGTAAACAGAGGGACAATAGAAAAGATATAAACAAAGAAAATACTCTAGCACGACTAGGACCTCCGATAAGAATTCTTCAATAGAGTTATAACATATCCAGGAATGTTTTCTAACGAGTCAATGATGCTGATTTAGAACAAAAGTTACCCAGTGTTAGAATTCTATGAGAGAACTTGAAAGTAAACACCCAAGACTCCAAGAGAATATTTGGATGAAGAATAATGGAGGAAAATAGGTGGTTCTATTGAAACATTTTCTTGTTTGGGAATTATTAATAAGGTGAGGTTAATGACAGGTTTCCAACTAACTTTCCAAAATCCTCCAAAGTCCTTCCTCCTTTATAGTTAAGTTCCTCAAATTTTGGAGATTTGGAAGTAAAAGTTTGACCATCCATTCCTCTTCCTTATCTCCCCTTCCATGTTCTTTGGGTTCCTTCCCTTGCCTTCTCCCCTCAAGTCCCAAAAATACCCTAATTTAAGAACTTTACTAAGCCGTATCTTTGAAAAATTGAATAGATATAAACTCCTAGAAAAGTGCTAAGTTGATTAGATAAAGATATTAAGAAACCACCTTGCAGTATATCAATTTGGTATGGAGTGCATTCTGCTGGGTTTATCTTGCAGTGATTCCAATGTCCACGCAAATCAGCAGAAGGTGGCACCAATATATGGTGAAACTGTTGACATTAGAAGTTACATTCATTTATCATAAGGTGCAAGTTATAATAACAAAATCATATGAGACATATTTGTCAAAATTCTTACTTGGAATACATCATAAGCAGAGTTCAAGATGAAATATGGTCTTGTTATGTATTTCAATACATACTGGGGGAAGAAACACTGTATGAAAACATTACAAAAGTCAAAATGTTGTACTGGAGAAACTGTAATGTTCCCAAGCTAATGATCCAAGTTCATCAAGAAAACTTACCAAATCTGGGAAGTACAGGGAACTTGTGCAGTTTCTATTTAGGTTCTGCTCTATCCCCTGTTGAACAAGAAGTGTCAAGTAAGACTTCATTTTAATCCTATGTAGTTTTAGTTACAGACACTGGTGCATTTTAAGGTTAAATAAAGAACAAAATGTGGGTTCCGTTTTCTTTTATATATGATCTTGAATGATTTGAGTAAATTACATTCACCCTTTGAAGTTTTCAAAACCTGCTTTTGCATTCCACTTAGATTCAATTTATACGGAAATCTCTCCTCTATGACTTAACAGAGCTAATCTCTCCTGACACTAAATGCATTTTTCTTCTTAAAAACTCTGAACAGCCTAATTTAATGCAGTTCAAATCACCAAAAATACCAAGTCAATGCTTATGAAAACTTAAAGTAAAGGAGCTTAATTTAATATTTTTTAAAACTAGAGCACGTGTAAGGGTAAATTTTTAAAAAATTTAAAGCATGTAAACACAATTTACTCTAATTAATTTTGACTAAATGAATAAGGGAAAAATCATTTCTCTCTTCCCAACATAATGCTCTCAATTTGTTTGGTGATGACAAGTATCTATTTGAGCATAATGTCTTCTACGGTCCCTTATTTTGTAAATGGATATGACATGTATATAAGCACAAGTTCAGAATATTGGACTCAAGCGAAGCGATAAACTTCAGCTACAAAATGAAGCCTTTCAGCGAAGTATTTTGGAATGACATATTGCAAATAGTAGCTCCTCTACATACATTGCACATAATTACGTTTTCATAACATAAAGGGACAGAAGAAAGGGTAAATCTTCATAATAGCTTAATCTTAAAAATGAAGCAATAGCAAGCTTGGAATTTTCTATTATGTTAATGATTTTACTAGTTATCTTCCTCTCAGAATACACCTTTCCCAAATACGAATATTAAGTTTCCTCATATTGTTTCTTCTTTTCATGGTTTGGTAACCGTGCATCTTTGCTATCACATGCAAAGCACAGTTGACAGTCTTGGGTAATTCTATAGAGAGCTCTACCATTCAAGAACTCTAATTTTCTATTCTATACATGTGTAGATTCTCAACTTACTATTCAAAAAATTAATGTGAGTATCCCTAAATACATCTAAGGATGAAAAAGTTCAAGTCTTTTAAAATATATAGCTAATGATTTGCCTCAAAGATAGGGACTCTGTTGATTTCTTGTGTCCAATGGATGTAGCAAATTTCTATTACCTATGAGACGTGTTGATTATGTTTTTTATTATTCTACAAATCACATTTAACTTAAACAGGTCAATGAAAAGAAAGAACATGAACTAAATGCCTCGAGCTTTTCACGTTTTTAGTTTTGTGTTTCATCCAAATAAGAAAATAATTTATTCTCAAATGATCAAATAACAGAATGCAAATGAAATTCTCAAAGTGCTTGTGTAATGTGGACCGTGTTTTAGAGATTTACCTGCAATAAGACAAGGCTTTTGAAGAAGTATCGCATACTGTGGTTCAAGGAGATATCTCTTCTGCACAGACGACAGAGGAGAAAATGTTAAAAATAGTATATTGAAAGTAATGAAGGTGAAGCTTCGATTGTAATGATTCAAGGTAGACTCAACTTACTCGTCAAGGAAGAAACCAGCATCGCTGAAGCATTTAACACTAGCGTTGCTTGGCAAATACTTGGCGAAGCTCTCACAATGGTGAAAGGTCGCTAAACCTCCTGCAGAACAACCTGAAAGCAAAGCCTTCACAAGAGACAGAATAGGTAAGTAATAGATATTTCAATTTTAGTTCACACCACACTTCTAACTTCTAAGCCCATAGTTCGAAATAAGTTGCAATGCAAGTCATTCTCTTCATCTTTCTGTGACAAAAACACTATTTTCCAGCTGACAAAATTAGGTATCATCAATTTATTACTTACGAAATTTATTGTTTACTTTAAGACACGTAAGAATATAATTTCATTCTAATTTCATCATTTCCAAAATATTAAAATGATACTCGCGCCATCTTTCAAGAACTAAAATAAAAATTATAAGCTGGACTAAAAAACTATACTCATAATTTGGTTCTATTTTTATTTTGTTCATGATAATTACGTAGATTTTTTATCGAGTCATTCAAAGATCATATATTTTATTTTAATAATTCAATCATTAAAATGCTTACCGTCCTTTCACCCAATTTTGATCCAAAATTTAAGATCAAACCTAAAAGTTGGCTGACTTAGTTAAGTAAGCATAGTCTTATGTGATCATGATTTAGAAGAATAACATTCACATTGCAAGAATTTTAATAATTAAGAGACTAAACTGTAAAAAAATAGTAAAAGTATACTTTGGTCCCTCAAAAATGTGATATTTCTTAATTTAGTCCCTCATAAAAAAAAATTTTCAATTTGATCTCTAATCAACCGGTTTTTTTTATTTAGTTTCTCACAAATAAATTTGTTATCACTGTATGCCTTCTTCCATCAATCTACTTTAAAAATGATAGAAATAAAGTATTAATAACCTATTAAAATATATATTACATGTCATCACATCTATTAATTCATTCACAATAAAGTAATAGTAGGACATTAAACTAAATTAAAAAATACTTATATGTGATGAATAAAATTAAGAAAACATTTTTATAAGAAATTAAATTGAGATATACTTTATCTGTGAATGACCAAACTAATTAAAAGAATTCTACAATAGGTTAAATTGAAAAATAACATAGTTGTGAAAGGCAAAAGTTCTACTCATTTATGTAAAGAAAATGAAATTAAAAAAATACATCCAATCCAAAATAAAGTTATTTCTCAATATTAAATTCATAATGGCACTAGGGAAATCAAAACATAGCTTTTGTTCATTAAAATCTGGTTGAAGCCTTGAAGAAATATAGAAAGGGTAAGAAAATATATAGTATACCTTGTGCGCCTTCCCCAAACCTTTAGGTAGTAGGTCACGAATGATTGCTTCCCAAATCTTTTGTCCTCTGAAATAAAGCATTGATGTCTGTTCATTCACAAGCGCCAAAAGTCACTGCATCCTGTCTTCACTTTCATTCCCTAACCGAGAAAATATAACAAGGAAGGGGAAGAAAGAGAGAAAATTACCCCGTTGTTGAACATAGCATCTCCAGTAAATGAGCCTCCATCACAATATCTGAGCTTAACACGGTTCCAATTGTAGAAATCTGGGACACCGAAGAGAAGAACACAAATCAAATAAATTCTAAAGGGCCAATGAAAAGGACATGGAGTTTAGAAACAAGTATTTTAAAGTACCTGGGGGTAAAATTCATAGTTTTTATTATTTTAATTAATATTAGTTAATAAATATCTACATCTTGAAGTGACATTACTGGAATTGAATTTTATGAAATTGATAATAAATAAATTAAAGAAAAATGTAGTCCTTTAAAAGCTTAAACTGCTAGGAGAGCTAACCTATAAACTCGTAATAAAAAATGAAATAGATAACTGGCATAACAATGCTCGAGGGTCACGGTCACGGGTCTAGTAACCAAATTCAATGAACTGCAACAGAAACATAATTTGTACCGACAGCTAAGCTGAACAAAATGATCGATGATGTGGGAAGGGGAAAAGTAAATAAATAATCCAAATAAGAATATAAACATTGTAAAGCGAAAGACAACTCATGTCTTAGCTCAAATCCTCCTGCTAAGAATTCATATTGGTAGTTAATCATATCCAAAATTTTCCTATTGTCAAGCCTTCTAAGTAGTTTTTTTATCTAACTTTTCATTTATGTACAACTATGTAATTTAAATACCGCGAGATGAATAAATGTAAATATAAAACTGAAAGAAAAGTAAGTATAGTACATAAATTTTAAAATGTAATACCAAGGTCATTTATATTTAATATTATGTCCTTTACAAAAATCCAAAAAAATCAAGATTAAATTAGAATCTTTTGGATTTTATCATTAAATTTTTTTAGTAAAAATCTAATTAAAATAATATTTTAAAATAATGATAATCATTTATTGCTGAACTATAAAAGAACTTATATTTATAATATTTGTATTTGATAACTTAAAATTATATACTTCATAGTTGCACTTAAACACAGGAATGAAGGAATGTAAGAAATGGCTACGGTCTTTTTTTGCCGTTTTATCTTTCAGAGACTAAAAAATTAAACAAGTATGAGAGGAATTCTAATCCTCTGTGATTTGGATGGACAGTGCACCATGTACAGCTGAAAAGAGACCGAAGCGAAAGAAAAAAAATAATAATAAATAAAAAAAAGAGGAAGTGGATATAACTTAACGCAAGTTCAAACTATAAAAGTTCATCTATTAGATAGATCTATTGGCATAACAATGCACAAGGGTCACGGATCTAGAAACCAAATCCAATGAATTACATTAGATTGGTCAACATTTTATCCTAGATCATCAAGATTAGAAACATGATTCGTTACCGACAGTTAAGCTGATAAATGATTGATGATGTGGGAAGGCGGAAAATGAATAAGTAATGAAAATAAATATATAAACATTGTAAGAACCGAGAGACAATTACTCATGTCTTGCTAGTTAATAGTGTCAACAACATTTTCCTACGGTTTAGCATTCTAAATAAGTTTTTGTTCATGTTCCGGTAAATTTTGTCTCATACTAATTTATATTTAAAATCATAACTAATATCATGAAATTAATAAATATAAGTGTGAAACTAAAAAAAAAATAAGGCATGTGTCACATAGATTTCAACCAGCAATATTAAAATAAATTATATTAATTAAAAACCATAAAAAAAGAAAATAAAACTATATTAAAGTTCTTCATATTTCTGCTTCGAAAAACATAATTGAAAGATATTTTTCAATAAAAATCTAGTGATATATTGTTGAATTATGTATAGGTTATATTTCTCATGTTCTTATTAAATAATTTAAATATAAAATCTTAATAATTGTAGAAATTTAAGAAAACGGAGATGGTATTTTTGTCTTTTTAACCTCCAGAACCACCATGACTGAAGGAGTGAGGACAAGAGAAACAAACAAGCTTGGAATGCTTTTTGGCAGGAGAAATCATCCAGCTATACAGTTCACGCGAAATGGGCAACAAGAGCACATGAAAGAATTGGCAGGGAATCTGAAGGAACGAGGACGGGGGACACTGTCGCAGAACGTCACTAGACTCTTTGATTGCCCTTTTCGTCAAGAGGAAATTGAAGATAAATTATAGGGTAACAATTTTTATCCACTTACAATTATATTTTTA
Organism: Delonix regia; assembly: GCA_037074485.1. NCBI lineage: Eukaryota > Viridiplantae > Streptophyta > Magnoliopsida > Fabales > Fabaceae > Delonix > Delonix regia. The sequence continues at coordinate 25,874,949 of CM073454.1, read as the reverse complement.
TATTATAGCTAAATATAATAATATATTTAAAATTTTAATAATAAAAAAATTTTATCTAAATTATATTAATAGTTTTTAAAATTATACTTGATATTTCTTTATTTTAAAACTATATTATTTTTTATTGTAATTAATCAATCATATAAATTTTATATAATATATTTTTAACAAATAAACTGACTTTAATTATTTATATTTTATAAAAAAATATTTCATATTAAAATTCAATATCAACTTAATTATTTTAAAAATAACATTTTACTTGGTGAAGTAGATGACCGCGTATATCATAACTAGTCACTTGCTCTTTTCGGCACTTTGCCTTGAACAGTTACCTAGCACATATAAATCTGCCGTCCTAGGTGCGCTAGATCATAAATGGGTCATACGAAGCAGTTCATGAAGTTAATGACAACGCATAAATACAATCTTATATTTGATAAGAATTTATAGGGTTGTTTATCATGTTTAATATTCATATAAAACCTTTTAGTACCTTTTATTTAGGTGTTTGTGTATATATATACATACATAAATTTAATTTAAGATATTCGTCAGACATATAATTTATTAATTATAAGTGTCTCATTCCTTTTTGAAAACATATGAATCTATACTACATAATATATAATCAAATATTTAGTCTTTAGGCCTCTGACACAGAAAAATACTTGTGTTCGAAGCGCGGGCAACTTACAGAATCACTATTATCAGAACTTAAAGCTAATGCTAAAATTTATCTTAATTAAAAAATTATAATATTATGTTAATGATCCTTTCAAATTAAAAACTTAAACTATTATATGAATTAATTCAAGTAATACTTCTCATGAAATAATTAAATGTTAAAAGGTTTTGATGCTCCTGAGTTCGATCTATACCTCATCTTTTTTTTTTCCACTTCTATATTTCTCTCTCAAAGCTTTCTACCTCATATATAACTTGAAAAAAATACATGAATAAGCGTCATAAATAGTCATAACTGTTGAGCTTAACTACGATAGTTAAGATGGAAAATTATTGAAAGAAATTGTTATAGCTAAGTTTCAATTCAAAAAGAATGAGAGATTTAGTAGGTATTTCAATCAAATTCAAACTATAATACTTGTTAAAATTTCAAGAAAAGAGTTACCTGGGTTACGGGAGGCATTGCTACTCAAAATGCCAGAGAAGACTTCCAACTTGGTCATGGAGCGAGTTGAACCCCTGCGAGAATTTGCTCTGACTAAGCATGATGCCACGTCATTGCACCACCCACCTCCCTGGTATGCACAATAAATTGATGATGTTCATTATTAATGATTAATCAATGCAGAACCAATCCTTCCATATTCAGTCTCTTCGATGACGATTTTAGGAATTAGGACCCACCATACCGAACTAACTGAACTAACTCTATATCTACTCTAATATCCCTTCTGTCACGACACTTCATAAATTCATGCCTTTGCTTCTCTTTAAAGTCTGGCATGAAGACGTTATTCTCCAACTGGACTCTATTGGTCTATCTTTGCTCTATCTTTAAGTGCACGTTATGTGCACGTTATGCAATCAGACACTTCCAAAATAATATGAATCTTCACAAAATTTATATATATATATATAAAAGTATTACGTAAACTCACAATTTTAAATATATTAATATATTTAATTATAATGTAAAAATATAATTATAATAATATTGACTTAAAAAAATAATAATATTACAATTATATTTTTACATTATAATTAAATATATTTGTATAAAATTATAAATATATAAAAAATTTTATCATAAATCTAACATAAATTAAGAATAAAAAAATTTCTAATTATATATTTGAATATCAAGAATTCTTCTTATTTTATTTTAAAATAAAATGTTTTGGACAATTTTTTTAAAAAAATTACTCATCCATATTTCATGGTTGTCTAATGCATTCAGAAGTATTATTTATTAGTTAGAAAAAAAGGACCATTTTTTTTGCAATTTCTGTTATTTTCTCCATCGGGTTAAGACAGTGTGAAAACCCCCAAACTCTTGAAATTAGCTTAATAGTAAGACATTATTTAAAAATATGTATATATAATTATTGGCATTAATTTCTCGTTAGGAATCTTGTCAGTTGAAGAGGTAACACGATCATTTCACATGTTGCCAGATTGTACTTTCGGTTTTATACATAACTTATAGAATAATTTTTTTAAAGTTCACTCATACTTTTAAAAACAATGTAAAACTAATCAAGTTTATTTTAGGCAAAGTGACAATTTATTCATATGTTGCAACGTTAGATGCCGATACGTTCGGGACCTAGAACAAATTTAAATATTAACATTTATACTTGTTTATTATTAGTTTTAAAATTTTAATAAATATACAAGTTAATTCAATAAAATTTTATGAAGAAATATTGAGTCATAATTTATCTAACATTGTTTAGTTATTTGACAAAATATTGCACTAAAAAGAATTCAAACATTTTAAAACTCAAGCTCTTAAATATCAATAAATGTGTCTTAAAATTTGTGTAAAATATTTTTTAATTATTATTCGAAATAAATAACAAAAAATGGACCTGTTATTTTGTAAAATTAATTTGAATGGTTAAAAATATTGAGAAATTAAAATTGAATAAGCATAATTTTAAAAAATACTCAACTACCAATGAAACGTGACCACGTCATCAGGATTTGCGTGGCCCGCGCGGAAGTGAAACACCACCAGATTCCAGTTCCCAAAAGAGCGCGCGCGAAACTCCAGAAAGACGACACGAAAGCATTGTCGTATAGGATTTCGAAACCAACCAATCATCACACTACGCCCCCAAAATTAAAAAGAAAAAAACACCGCCATCACTTTTTCACACCCCACCCTACGGACAAATCCTTCCCAATTTCCCTGGTGCCTACGTGTTATTAATTTAGGTGCAATTTGACTTTGAGATTCTCATTAAATTTATAAAAATTTTAAATTTTTAAACTTATTTATTAATTTAAAATTAAATGATATTATCTTTTTATTTTTTAAAATAATTTAATTGTTCACAGTTATCTAAAATATAATATCAAATTTTGGAGTAAAGTTTAAATCAGCAAATAAATAAAGTTTAAATTAATAAATTATTAAATTTAATATTAAGTTTCGTATGCGTTATTACGTAAACATATAAAAGAATATTTTTTTTAAGAAATAAGTAGATAATATTATTTATTTTTTACAATAAGAATTAAATTAAAAGTTTTATAGATAAAAAGCAATCAAAACTACAATCCAGCATGGTAATTTTTATGTTTTTATTATTAAGTTTTTAAAAAAAAAAACCCACAAGGAAATATTTTTATAATTTGATATCGCATAGCTTTTTAAAATAATCTTTATACAATCAATAATTTAATAACTGTTTCTTTGATAATATAATCTAATTTCTATAAACAGAAAAAATATAAAAGTAACGAAAAAGATAAAGTGAGAGTTCAGCGTACCTCGAATTGTAAAAGCCAGTTGTTGGCTCCCGCCCCGAATCCTCTGTGCAAATGATACGCCGGTAAACTCCCATCCAAACAAACTACAAATTTTATTTAAATAAAAATAATTAATATATTTCAATTTATATCACAAAATAAAATTTGTAAAGAAAAATATATATTCAGAGCTTACGAGCGCCGAGAGCTCGAGCGTTTCGAACCAGAGTCATATTCACCAGAAGCCTATCTTCTGAGAATACGGGCCCTGGCGCGAATGCTAGGAAAGCTAAGAATGCCAAAACGATGACGGAGTTCATTGCCGAAATCAACATATCCTGGATTTGGAATCTCTTCGAAATGAGAGAAGGAGAAGGAAAAGCAAGTGCTCTGTTTCCTGGATTTGGTATTCAAACATGGAAAAGAAGAGATCCAGTGGAATTATAGCTCGAATAACTATTCCGACGCCTCATTGATTGCAAAATGGATAGAATTCAATTCCGAAAGGGAATCGGCGCCATCGCGGAAAGGATAATCGTGAAAAGAATTCACAAATATGAAAAGGAGCGAGACGAAGATTCTCCGAAGTTCCAAAGAAGCTTGAGGCAAACGGATTCACGGAAGAATCCGAGTTTCCCCACGGTTGCGTGAAGAAGAAAAAATATACGAGAAGAAGACGAAGGGACTGAAAGTGAAGGTGGTTCAGATGAGGAAAGAGTGAGGGAACGTGAAGAAAATTAAGGTCCTCGTTGTCGTATTGAGAAGGAGGGGTCACAGAGAGAAGAGAGATTAAATAGCAGGAAATAGATTAGAAAGAACTTCACGGAAGCTTTTCTGACTTGATTCATAAAAATTTCTTTAGGCGGACTCTCTACTTCACGCACGGAAAATCAATGATGACTATATATATAGATATAGATATATTATATTTTGATAAAGACTCGGTATATAATTAAAGGAAATTTTATATGTTATTTTTATATATTTATATTAAATTTTTTAATTAGTTAATGATATTTAGATCATTTTTATATTTTATTTTTTATTAATACTGTTAAATTTTATTTTTTAAAAAATTATTCATGTACCATTAATTAATTGAAAGAATTTAATATAAGTATATAAGAAATAACATATAAATTAAAATATATATATATATATATATATATATATATAACTTTCTAAGTAGATTTTGTCTAAAACACAAATATATTAATTTAATATGAAAAGGTTAAGGTATTTTATTGAAAAGTCTGTTTGCAATTGCAAAGTATTAAGTATACCCAAAATCTCATGTATGTTTATAGAATAGTTTGCTTCTTATATTATTAATAAATCTATTTCTCGTTAATTATTTAGAGTGTGCTCGGATTTGCCTTTAAAAAAGCAGAAAAAGGGATTTACACACCAAAACAAAATTTGTTTTACCGACAACCTCTTTCAACATTATACTTAATTTCTCAAAATCACATGTATTCACCAAATCTCAATTTGTATATAATTAAAATTTTTAATTTTCTATGAGATGAATAGTATTGATATTAAAACCTGCTTTTCCAATAAAAATTTTCAAACAAAAGTAAAGATTATGTAAACTCAATTTTAACTAAAATTAAATTTGAACAACTCCGAATCAGAAATTCAAATTTATTAGATGAATTAATAGGTAACAACTCTATTACTTTTCAATGAACTCATATATTTTATTACTTTTTAAAACTAGACTCAAACATAATAATCTTAAGCACAAAATTATCAATTGATAATCAAAATTTGATTTTAGATCAATTTATTTTTTAACATTAATTTTAGTCAAATATAATTTTATATAATTTTAATTTATGTTTGAAAGCTTTTATTTTAAAATTAAATTCTATCATATCTAACGTAAAATTATTTTTTCATTACTTTCCTGCAAACAGTATTTAGGGAATAAAAATAATTTAAAAAATTAAATATCAAATTAAAAAAATTTTATAAAATAAATTTTTATTAAACAGACAACTAAATTTTTAAATCTCTTAATTATAAAAGTTAAGTGGTTATATGTAAAGAATATTTTGTAAGTTGGAAGGTGGTTGGGACCGAGCGCGTAACAGAATGGAAGAAGAACGGAAGGCGTTGGCTCGTGGGTGGGGTCTGGTGGTGGTGGGAGCTTTTAGGCTTTAGGTGGTTAACCACTGAGATGTGGTATGGTCAAGTGGTAGACTTTCGAAGAAAGATCGAAGTGTATGGGGTTTGGCCCAGATAAGCATGAGAGGAAAAAGAGGAAAAAGGAGGAGAAGAGTTGGGGAGTGTAGGGATGTTATCGTGGCAGGTACAACTATGAAAGTGGGCCAAGTTGCCCATTTGAACTTATTCATTTTAGTTAGGGTTAAACAAGTTAATTTATTTAATTTATTATAAAGTGGTAAGTTAAAAGTTTTAATTCATTACATAAGTTAAGTAAGTTAATTTATTTAATTTACTAAAAAATTAAAAAATAAATATAAAAATTTAAATATATCTTTCTTTAAGTACATGTCTTATTTAATCAATTAATTTTTATATCAATATAAATAAATAAAAAAATAATAAATAAAAAGCAAGTTTTAAAGAATTAAAATAAGTAGAATAATTCAATAATTCATTAATAATAATAATATAATTATGAGTAGAATATTTAAATCTAACAAATTACAAAATAATAGAGACAACACAACACATACATTAGGGTTAATTTTTTTAAATAAAAAAGTACAATAGGTTAGAGCACTGGATTGAGTGAGAGAAAAATTAAAAAAAAATAGACAATTCATTTAATTTGCGAATTGATAAAAATATACTAAATAAATTTTTAAATAAACTCCTCAATTTAACCCACTTTTTAGGTGGATCAATCGGGTTGAACCTATTTTGATGACGGTAGTGGTAGGACCCCTTATGGCCAAAAAAAACAAAAAATCGTGGTAGGTCCCCCTTCGGTTGGCCAACTTGCTCGTGACTGCCGGCTTCAGTCACAGACTTAGCTACGTTTAGAATATCGCAATGATTTTCATAAGGAAAGGAATGACAATGAAAATTAAATAGAATGAAATAATTCTAATTATTTTTTTGTTCATAATTTTGAGAGAAAAGTCCCTCCTCCTGAATATCAGTTTAGACAAGAATAAGTGAATACATTGATCAATTCAAAATATCATTTTGGTCTTTTTTTTTTTTTATCTTCGAAGTACAAGTTAATTTTAAAAAATTATATTTTGATCTTTGAATGATTGTAATATTTTATACTGTTTTATCTTTGAAAGATTATTTAAATTTTTTTCAAAAATTAAATTGATTTTAAGGTTTTGATGAAGAGTTAAAATTACATTTCGTTTAATATTTGATATGACATGAAAACAAAAAAAATATCATTCTAATTATATATTTGGTACGCATGATAAAACTAAAGTTACAATTAAAAGAAAAGATCAAACAAAGTTAATAAATGAGCTTTAAAGTTTACTCCCCTCAATTTCTTCTCAAATTTAATAAGTGATATTTATAATTTTTATAAATAATATTTACATAATTTTTTATATTTTTATTATCAATTTTTAATTAGAATATAACAAAGATATAATTTTCAATAATAGTATGATAAATATATATTGTTTTGTAGACGAGTATATATTTTTATAATTAAACATCACATAATTGAATTTTATATAAACATTTTACATATATTATTATTTTATTTAAAAATTTGATAATAAAAAATAATAGCACTTAACTTTAGTCCTACACTTCAAATAAGTGTCATATTCTTGGCGTATATGTTTCTTAAATTAACAATAAATTGAAAAGATTCAAATCAGAGTCAAATTGCCTGTGTGTGATTGTGATTTGAGGATATGGAATTGGACTACAGATTAGGCGTGGCGCATTTGAAACAATTTTTTCTAACTTTATTACGGATAACATTAGAAGGATAAGAATAAAAATTAGAAAGATTCTTTACGCGTTTTTTTTTTCTTTCTTTAAGAATATAATATAATTCAAAATACTCTTTGATTATGCTCGAAATTATTCTTAGAATAACATAATTCAATCATAAATTGAATTAATAAAAATATCTCTATCTAATCTTAAACAATATAATATTAGGTAAATTGTTAATTTACACTGATTCAATACACAAACTAAATTGATTTCTTATTAGTGTTTTTGCTTCTACTGGTTTTGGTGTCTTACCGAAAATAGGAAAGATTATGTCTAGAAGCTTTAATTAATTGAAGTAATACTCTCTCTTTTCTTTTTTTTCAATGTAAGTGATAAAAGATTTTGATTTATGAGAACTTAGTTCTTGCCTTATTCCTTTTCTCATTTTTTTTAATATCATTCTATGATTATGGATAAATTAAGTGTAAAATTGCAAAACAAGAGCCACTTACAGTTAAGAGCGGACACTTGCCCTTTGCTCAAATTTTCAAAAACTATATATATAATATTAAGTTATAATATACAAATCAAACTGAAAGATTTGAAGGCTTTTTTAATATATAATTTCATAAAATGTGAAATTAAATTATTTGAAAACTGCCTTAAATTTTGGTTACTAGATGACACTTAATAAATTACATTTTAGAAATAAAATTATCAGAGTAACTGAATATGTAAGAAAAAATATTAGGTTCCAAACACTGAAGAGTCAGCAACCATATATTAAAATATTTTCCGAAAACAATATTTTCAACATAGAAAATATAGTAACAATAAAAGGTGCATGTTATACTATTTGTATAATTTTTTGGTTAGATAGAAAGACAACCATAATCCGAATCCAAATTATTGGCGATGTAGACAGGATAATAAAATATTAAAAAAAAAATGTAACGATAATAACGGGGCAAGAAATGGAAACGACAAGCAGACGTAAGTTAGGTGTCCATCTGGGCCAAGTGGATCATGATACAGCTAATTCAATATTGTGGTTATGTTCTGTCGGGTTTTTTCAGTATGTTTTTACCGTAAAAATCATTAAACCTTTAAATTTTATACTGTTAAATATATTAATTATATATATTTTATCTAAAAATTACTCATACAAATATGAATATAAGACACAATATAATACGATATATTAATTTAAAAAATTTTAAAATTTGTATACAATTATATACATTAAAATTCATATATAAATATATTTATATATGTATATATATTTTTTAATTAATAAGACTGATGCTAATAAAAGATTATTTAAAATATAATAAGAAAAAATGACAAAATAAAAAATAAAAAAATAAAATAATATTACAATTAATAAAAAATTGTCAAAAATATCTCAATATCAATTTAATATTATTTTGACATATTTTAAAATATATCTTATAAAAAAATTTAATACTTATACAAATATATAGTATTAAATATCAAATCCAATATGTGCCGATACAAGTAAGTATCATTGATTTTACTGTATTGTTTTCTCAGTTCAAGGGTGTTTTGGAAAGATTTTCACGTGAAGCTTTAAAACATTTAAAAAATAATAATAATAATGATTAAGCACAGACAACGATAAAGAGCCTCCAGATCGTTTGCTGTCACATTGTGATTGCATATAATTTTAATGTTGGTCGTTAGATTAATTAACTCATTCAATATCAATCATCGGATCAAAAGTTAAACTTTATACTGATTTTATTTATTAAAAATGATTGATTTCAGGTTATAAATTTTAAATATAAATAATTAAATTTTTACAATGTTGTCACTGTACATATGAGACTCTGAAAATTTTGGAATTTGAGAGGTTCATGAGTTGGGCAAGTTATCGATTACGGCTCGTCCCTCCAACCCACTAAAAAGAAAAAAAAAAAAAAAAAGGTCGCTTTTTAGATTCTTTGAACATTTGTATTTTAATAATTTAAAACCCATTTGAAATTTTAATGTACATTCTGTTAAAAAATAAATTTTCACTAATTTGATTATTTTAAAAAAATTATGCATAAATAAATTGTTGCTTATTTAATGATTTAAATTATTTTTAACAACAGTAAGCTAAATTTATTGGTAAATAATTTGAAAATCATATTAAATTTTAATAAAATTTTCATATTTAAAAAGTTGAACTAATTATATCTAAAATTATAAATGTTTTAAGAAAAATAATCATTTGGAATATTTTGATGTAATCAAATTTTAAATTTTATAAATAAATAGATGTAGAAAATTTGAATTTATTTCAAATAATAATTTGACATTGATATTGAAAATAATTTTATATTTAAAATCTATATATTTTAATTTTAAAAATAAAACCAGATAAAAACGGGTAGATTTTAATTTCATATCTATGTAACAATTCAAAATCTACCAACTTCAAAATATTCAAAATAATTATTTTGAATTGAAAAAAGATAAATTTTTATTTTTTAAATAGATTTATTTTAATTTTCTCTTTAATGACAACATTAGAGTAAGTTTTCTATTATTTTCTGTAGTTAGTGTAAATTTGTACAAACCCAATTACTAATGTTAAAAGAACTATGCAGATATAATGATCAATAATTAAAATTTTAAAAATAAAATAGTAAAATCTTAAAACTTGATCCCACAAGTATACAATAGAGGTCAGTCACAATCAAAATGGACATTTAATTTTTTTGTTGTTTAATTTTAACATTTTTTTTATCACATAATTGCCTCCGACGTAAGACAATGCATTCTATAATCTATATAATAACAGTAGAAGGTTCTAATCTAGCAGATAGAGACTCGATGATAAATCTGAAAACTTACAAACAAATGAAGGCTTGCCCTATGTCTTTCACAACTAATGCCAAGAAACAAAATGCGATGAAAAGAAAGAATAAATAACAGAGGATGGGATTCTAAAGATAGAATAAAATAGTCATTAATTGAATAATATAAATAAAATTGTTGTTTGTGAGTTTTAACGAAAAAATAGAAGAATTGTTTTTTTTTTTCTAAAGAGGAATGACTTATTATGTTTGTTTAGAAGTTAAAATAAAATAATTTATTAATTATTTTCTCAATATTACTCCTTATAATATAAACACATGCTAATAATTTTATCATTTTTCAATACATGATATGGAATATAATAGTATTTTAAATTATTAAGTCATTCCCTAAACTATAAACTATTCATTTCCATCATTTACTCCTAATTTGGGGGGAAAATGATATTTTAGATGACTAATGAGGGTATTGGAGGCCTTCAATTACAATTCTATTCCCTTATAAAAATATTTAAATATATATATATATATATATATATATATATATATTCCACTCATTATCTCAATTTAACTATTCCACTCATTATCATTAATTTCCTAATCCCTCAAATGGATGACTCAAGAGGAAGTGACAAGGAATAGAATAACCAAAATGAGTTAGACTTATACTTGAATGTTTTTTAAAGGAATAATGGGATAACAAGAGAGTGACACCAATATTCTTCATTGTCGTCCAAAAGCCCAATTTTGATGTCTTTCCAAATTGGAGAGTTAAAAATGAAATAGAATAATCTAAAGTTATGTTTGAAAGTTTAGGAGACGATGAAATGAAATGATTATTAATGGAATAACATAACATGGAATGAAAGTGGAATGACTTGAGTAAACATATTATTTTAAAGTTTTAATGAGGAAAGGGAGGAATATCTATCAATTTTATTGGAAAGTTGCAATAAAATAAATGAAATGGAATGATTCATTAATTATTTTTTTCCAATATTACCTCCTATAACATAAATATATAACTAATAATTTTATTATTATTTACTACATAATGTTATGTTATTCTCCTGTCCATATGTATTTATTTGTATTTACTAATTATCTTGTCCATTTTTTGTCTAATAATTTATTACTAAATATCTAGGTTGTTTCAAAAATTTTAAAAGCTAAAAAGACAAATTGTTAGGAAAAAAATTAAAAAAATAGAAACTAATATACATTGTTGATTTTTTTATTCTCTCTTTCTTGTTTTGAAATTTAAGTAAGAAAAAAAGAAGAAGAGAGAAGTTATGATCATAATGATAGAAATTAGATAAAATTATAACAAATAGAATTGTCCTCCTTAAATGATGGATATATTAGTAACAAGTTATAAATATATTAGTAATTTATTTTCTTAGATTACTCAATTTCATCATTGATTCCCCTGTTTGGAGGGATATCAAAATTGAGGTTTTGGATAGCAATGAAGGGTCTTGATGTACTTTTCTTATCATCTCATTTCACCCTAAAAAATACATTAAAACATAAGTCTAACTCATTTTGATCATCTTATTCCTTGCCACTCCTTTTTCAACCATCAATCCAAACATAGTCTAAAAAATTAAATTGCTAATGTACCATTATCTTATTATTAATATACTCAATTCTAATTGTTACAACTTTATATAATTTATATTATTATAGTCATGACCTTTCGATTTTATTATCTTTTTTCCACTGAAAATTAAGAAAAAAGAGAATTAAAGAATCTATAATATAAATTAGTTTCATCTATTTTTTTAAAAAATTTTTTATCAACAATTTTCTTTTGGCTTTTTAAGTTTTTTTAAAAAATTTTTTTGAAGCAACATAGATATTTTGTAATAAATATATTAAACATAAAATATGAACAAGATAAATAGTAAATAAAATAAAAAATATAGATATGAGAATTACATGATATTATGTATTGAATAATGATAAAATTATTAATCATATGTTTATATTATAATAATTATATTAGAAGAAATAATTAATAAGTCATTTAATTCCATTCATTTTATTATAATTTTCAAACAAAATTGATAATTGTCTCTCATTTTTTTCATTAAAAGTTTTAAACAATTTATTTACTCAATCATTTTACTATGTTCTAAATCATTTCATTAATAATTACTCAATTTTATCTTATCTTAAACTCTTAGATATAGCCTAATTGTCCTGTAGAGTCAGTAGGATACGAATCCATATATCAAACTCAACACAATCTTAAAACTTGCGACTAATGTCATGTGAGTTATTTTCGGAGTTTACTCATGTCTAGGTTACCCTAAAATTCAGAAACTAAACGGAACTATTATGCTTTTGGGCCCTTTATGATTTGGGCCTTGTTGGAATGATTAGCTTAGTATAAGTCTCGATTTATTTGTCCAAAAAAAAAAATACACCTCCATTTAAAGATACCGAAAAACTCTGTTCACTAATCATTAGTTAGGAATATGAACCTGCTGTAATTAATTTGTTTGGGAGCATCAATAATTCATATTAAATTTATATTACCATCTGAAAATTTATATTAAATTAAAAAATACTTATAAAAGTTACTGAAATCATAATTTTTTTAAATTTAATTTAAAAATTATAAATAATTTAAAATTTTGATTCAGATATTGTTGGCAAAATTATAACACCGGCTATAAATGTCCGCTATAATAAGGGATTCAAAGGCGAATAGCTTTAGGTACTGGAGATAGTAATAGGCGCCCCATGATTCCCGACTAATTACTTTTTAATTTCATTTCAATTTTTTTATCATGGATTTTTTTTCTTTACCTTTATTTTTATAAGGAGCTGGTTTTCATGGATTTTTTTTCCCAGAATTTTATTTTCTATAACAATAATAATGAATTAATATTATATAAAATAGAAAAAATTCATTGATTTAAAAAAAAACTTAAATTTAGAGTCCTAACACTTTATTCAACTCTCAAACAAGCTCTATTCAAAATTTAAAAAAGGCAAAAAAAAAAAGAAAAGAAACTCAAATAACAGGCTCTACAATAAGTTTAAGATGAAAAAAACTCTTAAAGAAATATTATCTTCAAATTAATAACATTAAAGTGGAGGCTTTTATCTGCCATCTACTGTGAAGACTTTTTACTATTTCAGCTATATGTGTAATTTCTTGGTAAAATAAACTTGTAACATGCATTTTTATGAAAAATGTTTTTTAAAATTTATAAAACAATGTAACTGTGTATTTACTTACATCAACATCATCAACATCCATATCCTCAATTAGGCAATAGATAGTTGATGAAACACGTTGATAAAATATAAATATATTGATAGGAAGATTAATCATCCAGTCTTTATACTTTACGTCAATTTTCAATATGATCCTTATAGTAAAGACTTAATTGTTAGGCACAAAAGAAAAAAATAAAATGGGGGTCTCCAAAGTTTTGGATTGTGGTAAATCTTTTTGAAGTCTAGGCTGAGTGTCTTGATGTCCTCCTTTAGAGTGTCCTCCTATGTGTACCGTCTGCTGTGGAGGAATTTTTTAAGATCTTATTATGAATCCAAAATAATTCCAATAGTGTTGTCCTTGTATTCATGCTAGTGCTGAAATTTGTATATCCAATGTTGAGACAATCTTATGGCTTTCTTCAACCCCATGCCAATATGGACTTCCTCGAGGCTTCTCCATCCATGACTTTGTATGTGTGCCCCACTAAGGGAAATAGAGAAGAGGAAAATTAAGGCCTTTTTTTTCTCCTAGTTTTTGTTGCAACCTTTAAAAAGACTACCCATCGATTAGTCTCACTTGGGTTAGTGGAGCTGATCCTGGTTACTACTGCTGACTGGCTTGGCTTAGCTTGAGAATTATTGTTCTAGGCCAAGAAGGAGGAGTTAAGGGAGTGGTAAACTTGTTTGAGGGAGGATTAAGGGTTTAGGGCATTTCCTAAATGGATGGCTTCATTCCTTGCACACCAGATGGTGTAAAGAGTGACAAGTATAAAATTTGAGATGTCCTCATGAGGCTTTAGAATATTACGATATTTTGCGAACTAACCTTTGAGCCAAGTAGACATATCCTAATCTTTTGGAGATTCAAATATGAGACTAAGGGGTGAGGTGAACCAAATGGCTCTTACAAAGAGACACTATAAAAAGGTGGTCAATGGTTTCTTCCTTGTTTATGCAGAAGGCGAACTATGTGCATTCAGGAACATGATGTTCTCTGAGCACCTTACTTATAAGTAAGGCCTTTTGTAAGAGCTTCCAAATAAAATGGCTAATTCTATGGGGTAGCTTGAGTATCCAAATTTCCTTCTAGCCTTTGAAATTCTCTTAAGGGTGGGGACTCCCAAAAATCAAGCTATATCCATCCTTAATGTTGTAAAATCCTTTGGAATTTCCCTTTAGAAGATCTTGTCTAGTAAGCCAGTAATGGAAAATTCCATTCTTTCAATTGTAGTCCTTTCCTTATTATTGAAAAGTTGTCTTAGCTTTTGTTTGTCCCACTGTTGAACATCTCTCCTAATAAGATCCACTACTATGATGTTAGAGTTATTTTTAAGATGCTTCTGTCTGGGCTATAATGGACGATCGATATGGATATTTTCTCAAGTTCCAACTCTCTACTTGAGGTTATCCGTTATGAGGCTTTTAGATTTGGAGACCCCCTTCTAAATCCTAGATGAGTTAAACCTAGTCTAAATGTCAGTCTCCCTACTATCTTTATATTTTCTAGCCAAAATTCTTGGGATGTCCAGCTCACCACAGGCTTGGATCACCTCTCAACTTGTTTTCCTATAAAAGCAAGGCTTAGACTATTTATTTATTTAATACCTAATCCTCCTTTTTGTTTGGTTTTGCACAAGGTACTCTGCTTTAAGAAGTGTATTTTGGACCATTGATCATTGAGACCCTAATAAAAAGTGGCGATCTTAAAGTGAACTTTGGAGCAATATTTCTTTTGCAAGCTGATACAAGACAGATCATAATTTAGGCTAGAGTTTACAACAGGTTTAATAAGGATTAATCTACCCACTTGTGAGAGGAGTTTGGACTTCCATGTTTACAGTTTCTTATCAACTTTATCCATTTTGTCTTGGTAAATTTTGGCTTTATTCCTACCCGAGTCAATGGTGAGGCCATTTTCCAGGGTGGTTGGAGTATTTGATGCTCAGTGTGTTAAAGAGATTTTTTTTGAAAAGTTTAGTGGCAATAAGGTTGAAAATAACTGTGAATTTTTCCTTATTCATCTTCAATCTTATTGGAAAAGAGAAGCATTCCAAAATGTCTCTAACCATTTCACAGGATTCCAAGGTGGATTTAAAGAAAAAGAATATATCATCTGTGAACATCACTACCTTTTTCCATATGTTAGAGTTTTCATTACTCGTGACAATATAAGAGAGAATATTTGCGCACAGGATAAAGAGATAGGGAGAAAGAGTATCACCTTGTCTTAGGCCTCTAGTGGGGTTAATAAGAGGGTTCTTGAATCCATTGGTCAAGATTTGGTAGGAGACCATTCAGATGTATTGGGAGATGAGTTTGATCCAACTCTTAGGGAAGTTCATTATGGCTAGACTAGACTCTAGGAATTTCCAAGACAAGGTATTAAAAGCTTTGGAGATTTCAAGCTTGAAGGCTCAAAGTTTTATCCTTCATCTTTTTTTTATTTTTAATGACATTGAGAATTTCAAAAGCTAACAGGTTGATTGTCATGACATAAATTCATTAGCTGTGGCTAGCGTATAGGCTAAATTAACTTTGTCCACCCAGTCTAAAATAACATTTTTTTTTTACATTTTTTGAAAATATCAATGAAACACATTAAACACATTTTGAAATATAATTCAATAATTTCACAATGATATTAAACTGATAAACTTAATAATATCTCATAATATATATATTTGGTATAATAAGAAAATAGTCCACACAAAGTTTACAATACTTCACAAAATCTTAAACAAAACAAAAAAAGACATATAGTAGCCACCACCTTGGAGTAAGACGTACACTATGATTAACCCAAAATAACATACCAAAAAGCTTTAACAATAAGAAAACTCCCAGAGCAACTTCACTAGCACTTACTGATTTGAAAAATATTAAAGAGAGAGGTGTATGTTTATCACTGACTTAGTGAGTGAATAAATAATAAAGCAAATGAAAAGGAAAAATAATAGAGACCCTAACATTTTTAAATAATAACAAGTTTTGATAAAATAAGAATATTATTTCTAAACCTTAAATTTTATATGAAGTGGGTATTAAAGAAAGAACCAAGGTCATCATACTCATATTCCTTTACCAGTTATGTTTCAATTATTCATATTGTATCCTTTTTATCGCATCTCAATATCGTATATCCGTATTTCTTCACAAAATGTTTCAATAATTCATACACGTATCCTTTTACTAGATACATCTCAATATCTCATATCCGTATCCCTTCATTAGATATGTCTAATAATTCATACTTGTATTCCTTTATTGCACACATCCCAATACCTCATATCTATATCTCTTCACCGAATAAGTTTCAATATTTCATACCCATATACCGAATACATCTCAATATCTCATATCTATATCTCTTCACTGGATATGTCTCAATAATTTATTTCAACAAGGTTTACCAAGGCTGTTACCCCTACTAATGGCTACAAGGTTTTTACATGAATTCTCATCCATCCTTTAAATTATAAAATTCATTGAATAGTGCAAATAATTTTATTTAAATATATTTACTACCATAAAGTAATTTAAATAAAAATAATCTTGAAGATAAAATAAAGAGTGATTAAGAATGAAATGATAATAATATAAAAGATTAAAATGGAACTTGCATCTAGATCACTTGAAAACTTGCTGATTATTTGTATCTATACCCCAGTTATCAAATATGGAAATAATAATAATAATAATAATAATAATAATAATAATAATAATATTATTATTATTATTATAACACTCTTGATAGTTTGGAAGCCTTTTTATATCTTAAAATTTACTATATATTTAATTTCTATTTTTATAAATCTAGATTAATCCAAGAGCCTTTAGCATGGTTCATGTTCTAAAATGTTATTGGTAGGGAAAATATAGCAACTTCGCTTTCCAGTGACCATTTGGGCGGTATAATCCTGCCATAGATATTAGGAGTTATGGGATAAATTACTTAGTCCAAGAACTCATAGGATCTAAATTAGTTACTTAGGTGGCACAACCTGCTATAGTTTTACTTGTATAATGTCCATAGAACTCCATAAAGGTTTTATTCAATTTCATTTTAGTGTCTTAATTCTACTCAAGCTATTAAATGGGATTCTACCACCATTTTGTGCATATTATGTTGAAGTTTATTGTATAAAATATATCAATACTCTTAAAAGACTAGTTTATAATATATATATATAAATAAATATATATATATATATATATATATATATATATAAATATATCCATATAAAAATAAAGAAATTGAAAGTTGTATAAGAAAATAAAGACGTTCGGTATAATGAAAAGTGTTACTTTGCTAATTTTACAATCACCAATAGGGATAAAAAAGGATCTAAAAATTTTCTAATCTTTTGAGTTTCTTACCTCTCACCCTATCTTGGTTTGTTGTTTATTGGATAAGAGGGGAGTCTGAGGTTGTAATGGAAAGAACGTTTAGATGCATTTCTAGGGAGGCTGAGATCCATTAGGGATTACAGTAAGCCTTATCCAACCTTTACTAAATGTGTTGTTCGTTGGCTCTATTATTTGCCCAAGTGAACCATTATTTCTTATGCTTAATATTAATTAGGAAGTAGAGATTCAACACATCATTGAGATTTGATGCACTTGGGATGGAGGGGTTATGGCTAACTTTATCTGTTTAGTAACAAATTTGGTCAAAGTCTCCAATCAGGAGCCATGGAGAAGAAATGTTTCTTACCTGTAGCCTTAATCACTTACATAGAACCCTTCTATCAGATAATCCTAGGCAACCATAAATAAAAATGATGTATATAAGTTCATTATTTAGCACGAGATTAACATGGATCCAGTTAGGACAGTAATATTCAATTTGATTGAAGACATTCTCTTTCCATATAAGTAAAGTTCAACCACTTTGACCTAAAGGATTACTACCAAAGACATAAGGGTAACTACGTAAAAACATCTTCTAAGCTAAAAAATCTACATTAGTCTTTATGAAATAAACATGATTGAAGGTTGATATTTACAAGGATAGATTTAAGTCTTTGAACTGCCATTGTTTTCTTTAAAGCATGGCAGTTCTAGCTAAGGAAAATCATTGCACTTGAGGAAGCTTTAGCTGTGTAGCTTCTTGAACCCTAGGAGATAGTAACTTAGTGGAAGTCAAGTGATTAGAATCCTCATCCTACGACAAGTGATTGTTCTTGGGTCTTTTTCTCTTCCTTGTATATTGCAATTCTAAGTGATCACTCTTTCTTTTTTTGGAGGTAAATCCAGCAGGTTACTGTAGTTGTCTTCACACATAAGTCCTCTACTCTATTATTTAGCAAGAAGATTCAGAATATTCAAGGTAAGGAAGGATGGAAGGGCCTATTCTCTTAGAAGTGTGAAGAGTTTCTATTCTGCTTATAGCTTGGTCTCCTTCCATAAAAGTTAGGAAAGTATGTTGTAGAAGCATTTGTGGAAGAAAGTTCACACAGTGGCATTATTGTTAATAGGTATGTATGTGAGGAATAATTTTGTCTAGATAAGCGATTCAATTATCAGGCTATTACATGGCCATAGTTGCCAGTGTAAGGATGAGCCCTTCTCTACCTTAATCACTAAGCTAACAATGGTAATGGATACTGAAGTAGCTTAGGTGGACTCAAAATCATATGTTTTTGCTTTGATGAACATAGGTGTAATTGGGGAGGGGGGAAGGGTCCAAATGAACAGGTGTGATGAAAAGGTTAAAGAGGTAAAGGGTGAGATATCTTTTAAGGTCATCTTCCTAGAAAAGAGAATACCTTGAATACCCATATAAAAGCAGTAATACTCTCTTCCTTCCAACTTATCCAACATCTGGCTAATAAATGGAAAAAGGAAATGATCCTTCCTAATGAGTATGTTTATCTTTTTATAGTCCATGTAGATACGTCACACTGTCACTGTTCTAGTAGGAATAAACTCATTATTCTTATTCTCCATTACTGTCATTCCACCTTTCTTTTGAATGCATAAACAGGTCTCTCCCAAGAGCTATCCAAGATGGGATAAATGATTATTGCATCTAACCATTTAATTACTTCCTTTTTCACCACTTCCTTTATGTATACAAAATGATCAGCTGATACCCGTAATATCAACAATTTTCCACCCTGGACATGTTTAAAGTTTCTCAACACCATAAGAAGCTTTTCAACTTGCTTTTGAGACAAATTGGAAGATATAATAACTGAAAGAATGGAAGAATCTCCCAAGTAAGCATATTGAAAATGAAAATGGAAGATTTTTCAATTCCAGTGCTAGTGGCTCTTCTACAGATGGCTTCGGTCGCTGAAAATTCCTGAAAAATAACTCTAGAGGTTCAAATCTATTGCTTTGCTTTACTGTTTTGTGATTAACTTCCAAGTATGCCAGTTGATCCTCTTTTTCGTCATCTAAATAAAAAAAAAAAAGAATTTTAGAGAATCATATCACCCTCATGTTATAACTTCTCATATACTAAAGAGTCAACTAGAGAGATACTTGCACATTCTTCTACATCATCTAGCATCTTCATAGCTTTTAACACATTAAATGTCACTTGCTCTTCTAGCACTCTCATCATCAATTGACCTTTCTGTACATCAATCAAACCTCCTCTTCTTAGTCATAATGTCTTTTATGAACTTAACATAATTGTGCATTTGCTTTGATGCCCTAACCAAAGGGATATTGATATGAAGTTGCTTGAGCACTTCCAAAAATTTCTTGAATTAAGCATCTTGTTGATTTTTTATAGAATCTTTGTGGGAAAAGAATGGGCTAATTACTTTGTTGTGACTTTGTCGTGACATTCTCCTCTATAACTTTTTTACCATGCTCTTCCTTTCTTAACTCAGAATCCTTAGAGGACTTAGGTTTGCGCTTTTTAAATTGAAGTGGGCTCTGATACATTTCCCAAGTTTCTTGCTTGTATTCCTAGCTTCTTACCACTTTTAAGAGTGATTGCCTTGTAATGCTCTTTCCCATCCCTCCTTGAGTCTTAGTATTACTAGGCAAAGAGCTGTGTGGTCTATTTCATAGTTTATTAGCAATTTGACCCATTTAATTCTCTAAATTCTTTAGTGAAGCAGCATGGCTCTGAATTATTGCATTATTCTTAGCCATGTATTCCTTTAATAGACTCTATAATGAACTCGATTGCTCTACTGGTTGAGGTCTTGGTTATTGCTAAAATCTTGATGGATTAATATATCGACTTGGCATAGATGAACTACTATAACCTACACCTTGATTGCTCTATAAGAAGTTAGGATGTTGTCTCCACCTTAGATTGTATGTATTTGAATAAGGATTATTTCTTTTGAAGTTTCCCAAATAACAAACTGATTCTGGATTAGAAAGACAGTTGTTAAGGAGATAAGCTTTGCTACAATACATCCCTATAGCTTGTACTTAGTTAACACTTACTTCCATATGTGTGGTTTTCAATATATTTACTAAGGAAGACATTTGAGCTGTGAAATCTATAACTACATCTACCTTATATACTCCTATTACCTTCTTGTTAGCATTTTATCTCTCTAAAAGCCATTAATAATTTTTACAAGTAGCTCATAAGCCTCATTATATGTCTTAGATAAAAGTGCTCTTCCAGCAAATGCATCCACAATGGTCTTAGTGGAAGGACTTAAGCCATTGTAGAAAGTCTCTATTTGAATCCAATGAGGAATCATATAATGATGACACTTTCTCAGCAACTCTTTAAAATGCTCCCAAGTCTCATAGAAAGATTTACCATCTAACTGCTTAAAAGCTGTAATTTCAATTCTGAGTTGAGCAGTCTTAGCGGGAGGAAATTATTTCATCAAGAATTTTTTCAGTAAGGTCATTCCAAGTAGCAATGGAATCTAGTGGGAGAGAATTTAACCATGCTCTAGCTCTATAATGCAAAGAGTATGGAAACAATTTAAGCCTGAGAGCTTACTAAGTCACACCAGTCCACTTGAATGCATCATTAACCTCTATAAATAGCTTAAGATGCATAAGAAGATCTTCTGTAGGTGAAACACTAAATTGACCCACTGATTGATGCATTTGAACATGACTAGCTTTAACTTAAAATTCTAAGCTTGAATATTAGGTCTGACTATACTCAAATTCAACCCCTCTAACATTGGTGTAACATATTCCCTTATAGCTCGATCCTTATCATCAACTGGAATAGCCATGTGAAGTGGATTCACATTTTGCCTATTACCCTCTTGTTTAGCCCTAATTTGAGCTAAACCTCTTTGTTCTCTTCTTCTAACTCTGAAAGTGTGCTCAATCTTAGGATTAAGAGGTAATAAATCATTATCTCTCTCTTGGTTCATACAACCAGACTAGCTTACACTAACACAAACAAATTCAAAAAATCAAGAAAAGAGAATTCAAGTTAATTTCTGCACTAATTTTTAATACTTCAATCCCCAATAACGACACCAAAAACCTGTTGGACGAATTGGCAAATACACCAAATCGCTTAATTAATACAGTAGTGAGAAAGTACTATCCTATGAGAATTGAATATTAAAATCTAATGTTAATTAAATTGATTAAAATAAAACGAATATGAAGTAACAATATCAAGCATTGGGATTATAACTATATAACTAATCTAAACAAATGAAATTAACTAGTGAAACTAGAAATAGAACTCAATAGCCAAGGAAAGCAATAATAATAGAGAGAGATCCATAACTTCCAATCAAGAAAAGTGCTTGGATTAGTATTTTCCCCTTTATTTGCCTTCTGCTTGTTGATGTTGCATTAATGTCATGACAACATTACAACAAAACTCAGTGTTAACCTTAATAATGAATTGCATAAAATTTTATAAAAAATTGCTATGCTATCCTCCATAATTTGCAATTTAACACATTCCTATGAGAACCTAAATTATAAAAGTCAAATTTAAACGCAATATTGAATAGGTTATATAAGACAACCTATATCCCAAATTACTTGAAAAACGTACACTAATCAAGTTAGATCCCACTTGGATTGAACTTTCCAACAATAATTCAAGCTAATATACAATCTCTTTGTGGCCAATCAACAAATAACATAATTATTCATAACATGCTTGATTAAAAACTAATGCAATTCATTAAACATAATGACAACAACTTAAAGCATTATGCAAATTCTGGTTCAAATAACAATACTAGCTAAAAATGATAATAAAAGTCAAATAGTCTTTAAACTATCCATAGGCTAGTATAATTGAAAATTAGAATAGAGATCAATAATAATGAAATTAATTACCAAATTCTAAATCCTCTGATCCCAATTAATGTATTGTCTTTCCTCTCTCAACTTGATCTTCTTCTTCTACTACCAATATTCCCTTTGCTACTGTCAGAAAGCTGAAGAGAAATCCCTTAGATCAGATACCACCATACTTTCTTGCTTATTGACTCTCTCCTTTGTCCTATCTTTGCCTGTTGTATGTCTTACTCTTTGCCTCTTTTCATTACAGTTCCCTCAGCACCATTCAAAAGTCACGTGCCACACAGCCATTCCATACAAGCCTAAAATGTGTGTTTCAATAATCCATGTCAACTTAGAGTTTTGTCACAGCATTTGCTATAGCTTTGTCATGATAATGGGTAAACATTTTGGCTTTGATAACTCCATTTCCTTTTACTTACAAATAAAAAATAATCACACCAAGCATCATTTTTTCTCAATTTTTTTTTATGCAAATTACTCTTCTAAAATCTTTTGTTTAGGCTAACAACTCATCCTTGCAATATAATGAAAAATAAGAATCAAAGTCAGATCAAAACTAAAAAAGAAAGACTTGAAAACAAACATTTTCTTCATATATATAATGCTTGATAACTCTAATTTCTTAGAGTTATCATTCATCTTCCTAGAAAAGAGAGTGCATTGTGCAGGAGGTGCCGGAATTTATGAGGTCAACGAGAGAGGGGTCAAACTACACCTTGTCAATAACGGGTGGGAGAATAAAGCTCAAGGCATCTTTAGGGGGGGTTAGGTTTTGCATCTTGCTCATTTCTAAGTTTTGGTAAGGGGTTGGCTTGAATCTGGTTATTCCCTGCTCTAATCAAAGTCTACATTAGCATAGAAAAAGTTAAGTAAGTTTTGAGTTAGCATTTGATCCATGTTCTCATGTAGTTGGTGTAGTTGTGTCTCTAAGACGTCATTATTGCAATCTCCATTGTAGTCTATCACATTTTTCAGGTCTTGATAGGGAGGGGTTCTTTATTAGTGGTGTTCCCTGTATTCCGTTCCTCATGAGTTGTATTGTTTGGTCCATTAGATGAATAAGAAGTAAAGGAGTCATCACTAGCACTCATAATGTTTCTTAGTGTGTTGAGGTTGTCCATCAACTCCTATTCTTCCATAACTTCTTTGCCACATACAAAGTAGTAAACACCCTCTTGCATGTCCACCCATTTCCCCTTGGTTGAACTTCTTGTCAAGTGTTTTCTTTTAAAGACCACTTAGTTGCTTGATACGAAAGGAAATCTCATGTCTATAATGAAATCAACATCAATCTTTAGTTAAAATCAATGCTTCAGTTCTTTCTGGGCTTCTCAGATATGATCAAGTTCTTTGTAGCAATCCCTTGCCAAGTGTTCAATTTTGCTGCATTGCCTGCATATGTGGAAAATCTGTTTGAACCAATATTCCACCTAGATTCTTTTATCGTTATTCAGTTTAAGTCTGATTACATTTAATAAAGGTAATGTGTGATTAACCAGACAATGGACGTGGATGAAGCAAAGATTGTTCAAGTAGATGAAGCCCTGCCAACCTCCTTATATTCTTGTGAACACTGTAATTTGTTTAGGAAATTTTAAAAAATAATAATAACTAAGATGAAAAGGAAAATAAAAAATTTAAGAAATGAAGAAAATAATGATAATTAAAAAAAGAGAAAAATTTTAAAATATCAAAATTTTCAAAAAATAATAGAGACAATGGAAAGTAATGATATAATGCATGAAATCTAACAATTTCAAAAAAAAAAAAAAGAAATAAAATTTGGAATAAGGATATTTCAATAAGAAAATTATAAATGAGAAAAAATAAAAAAATCAAAATCGACCTGTCTTCAAATTAAAAGAAATATAAAAAAATTAAAAGAGAACATGTGAGTTGAATATACTAGAAGATGATGTGTGGAAGGAATCAATTACTATTCACTTTAACTAAGTTGAAGAAATAATACGGTGGGACATATGAGAAATTAATGGGTTGGAAAGAGGAAAATGGAATAATGAAATTGAAAGAAGAAAATAGATTAATGGAACATGTGGAATAAAGCAAGAGGGAAAAGTGAGCAAAAGGTGAGAAAATGGAAGACCATGGTGGGTTGTAAGGTAGCTGATAAGAGCAAAATGAATAAAAAAGGAGCTTGAGTTTTCTTTAGAAAGAAAGGAGAGGAAGAGAGAAAGGAAGAGGGAATAAAGTTGGAAGGAGAGGTATTAAAAGGCTAAGAAATATTAAAGTGAAGGAGGCAAGAAAGGAGGAAAGAGTTTAAGGGAAGACTCTAGGTAATTCTTCATGATTTCTCTTTTATAATCTCTCTTTGTTTCAAATTCTTCTTTTGATGGATGAATTTATCATGGACTACATGTTAACTAGTCATTATGGAGGTGTTGATGTGGTAGAGCTTTTTAATTTCAAGATAATTGATGAATTACTTTGCTCACTTTACATATCCATTTTTAGGCTCAATGTGGCTCATGCAATTTTTGTGATTTTTTGGTATCTCATATGATGTTATTATACCTTGCAATTCGATTTTAAAATTATTTCATATGTGTCAATTCTTGATAAATTTTCGACTGATTTTTTATCTAGGATACATGTTGGATAAGTGGTGAAGTTTAATGCTTGTCTTGAACATGTTCTGTTTCTGTAAATTTTAACATGGGTCAACTTGTTGAATTTTTTGGGAAGTATCTATACATCCTTTTAAGCTAAAATTTGGTATACATGTTGTTTGATATGTCACTATTATTGAATTTTTCTTTTCAAAATTTATAATGACCACTTTATATGCCATTTGTACAACTTTATGCATACAACTTGTGATCAGAAAACTTAGGTATAGTCACCTTCATGGATTTTTTGGTATTGATTTAGAAAGTATCTTGAGCTAACTTTTGAGTATATGAACCTTTTATATATCTATTTTATAGGATAAATTGTTCTTGGGGTTTTTCTTTTGGGATTTAGCACTTTGCCACTTATTATCATACATAACTTAGTAACTAAAGAAAATAATGTATTGGAACAGTGTGAATTTTAGTGCTTGTCCTGAACATGTTTTGTTTTAGCGAATGTTACCATGGATCAACTTGTTGATTCTAGGAAGTGTCTATACATCCTTTAGAGCTACAATTTAGTATACATGTCTTCTGATATGTCACTATTGTTGCTGAATTTTTCTAAAATTTACAATGACTAGTTGATATGCCATTTATACAGCTTTGTGCTCATAGCTCTATGACCAGATAGCTTAGGTATATTCAAATTTGTGGATTTTTTGGTATTGATCTTGAAAGTATCTTAAGTTAATTTTTTAGCATGTGAACCCTTTATATGTCTAGTTTATAGGATAAATTGGTGTTAAGGTTTTTCTTATGGGATATAGCACTTTGCCACTGATTATCATACATAGCTCAGTAACTAGAGAAAATAGAGTAGTGGAACTCACTCTTGCTTTATTTTAATGACTAATTTTGAGTTGAATTGCGTCTCCTAAGATAATGTACATGGATGTCCATTTTAGTTAACATGATGGTGTCCATGGGGTTTACTCTGGTGTGTAACTTTGAGCTTAATTGTGTCTGCCATGGTGTCAATGTTATTATAACATGATTAATCTTTGAGTTTCTTAATGTTGATGATGTTTAATGTGTGATCTATTAGCTGTCCAAATGATATGGAATTATGGTAAGCCTTAAACTTGAGAATCATGGCTAAGAGGCATTCAAATCAAGGTAAAATGGACACACTAGCAAGGATGACAAATTGGAAGACTAGTAAGATTAAGTCATCGAGTTTCTTTGAGCTTAATTGTAAATGATGTATTTTTAGTCCTTTGTAATCACCATGAAATGAATATATAATTGGACACTCAAACACACAATGCTTAGTTTTAAAAAAAGTGTCAAGTGAGGTTTAACGCCTATCTCCTACAAACATTTATATGGTTTTTCCTAGCATTAATATTGTCATGAAAGACCAACATCTTCATGAGCACTTAATGAAATATTAGTGTTTTTGTGTGAGACCAATGTCTTCATGAGCACTTAATAATTTACCAGTGGGGCCATGCGAGATCTAACATCTCTATAGGCATATCCCAATACTGGTTACACACATTTAAATTAAACTTAGGATTTCAATGGCTTGTGTTATAAAGTTAAGTTTCAGTGGCTCATGTTCGATTAATGTTTTTGACAAAAATAAATAAATTTTAAATAATCAAATAAATAAGAAAGTCTTTCTTGAAATATTTTCTAATCAAATATTGAGTTTAACTTCTATTTGTTTTTCGAAAGTCCATTTCGTTGCTAGTAAAATTAAAACAAGTATTCACTTTTTGATACATATTTTAATGTAAATACCCGCAAATTACATTTTCCCAAATTCAAAGAAAATTCAAAATGAGAGAGTAAAGAAGTGAAACTAAGTCGATTTCGTAAATTAAAACACATTAACCAATTTCTACATTGTTTTGTTTGCAAAAATTAGTCTGATTTCAACTATCTTTGTTCCCTTCGATAAAAAAATAAAAATATTAACCACCAGCATGCCATACATTTCTAGACAAACTACATGGACTTTGATCCCTATTATAGGGTATGCAAGCCTTAGGCTCTCATCTTAGGTCAAGTTCACCTATTATAAATATCCATTTTTGTTTGTGTTAATCTCATTTTATTTTCTTTGTTATTTTCATGTGCATTTAATGTAAACAATGTTAAAATAAATTTAAGGCCGTATCTTTTACTTTGCTTGACTGATTTAGGGTAACCGTATTTACCGATGGATGTTGTAGGATGCCTAACACCTTCCCCACACTCGAATAGACTTCTGAACATATCTCTAGTTTTGTAGACCACCTTTTTTATTTTATTTAGTTTTATAAAATTTTATGTTTAAAAATTTTGGCAGCAACTTCAATGAATTTATTTTCGAAATTTGTTTTGGGAATCAATTTACACTTTTTTTTTTTAACTTTTCCATTGCAATGCCAATTATGATAGTTCTCCTACCATATGTCCAAGGATTTCAGTGTTTTTTTCATTATGGTACTCTAAAGGGAGACCTCAAAACTGTACCTATACTATGACTTGGTAAAGACATATCTCTTTCAATACATGGTTTTGCTTCCATTTTTTCGTCACAGGAATGATAGGAAGACGATGGATATAAGTCTTTAATTTTATTTTCATCATAGCCACCTAATGGTTTCCTAAAACATGATTGTCTATCTCCACTAATTAACAACTATATATGTGTGTGTGTGTGTGTGTGTGTGTGTGTGTGTGCGTGTGCATATATATATTTATATACTCATTCATTCTAATTTGTTATGCTTGACTTGGAGTTGTCTATGCAACAGTATAGGGTTAGCAGGTTCAAGTTTAGTAACATGAGGTCTTGTGGGATATATTTTTTGGTTTCAATATAACAAGTAAAAGAGGTGCAACAATCAATGGTTCAAAGCATCGCCTAAGTACACACACAAACTTGTAGCTTCCTCTTCTAGTGTCTCATGCGTTTTTGAGTAATTTGTTAGAGGTTTACAAAACCCCATTTAGGGAAAGGAGGGTTTAGCCATCATGTGGGCAAAAATAGAGGATCACCATAACAAGGGATATTCTAAAAAACCTTGCAATACTTCTTTTAGACAAGGCCTTAAATGTGATCAATATGGAATCAGAGTGTGTTAGCACTAGAGAGACTCATAAGAGGTCCAACTGTAGTATGGCTTACCGTTTGTCAACCATAAGAGGTGTTGTCAGTACTAAAATTTTAGAGCTAAAATCTTAAAAAAGGCCAAATATTTATCAAGCATTTGCCAAGTTGGCTTTTTTAGTCCTACATGTGCATGAAACATTAGCACTATTAGACACTTCATCAAAATTTTGACAGTGTCATAATAGAGATGGATGACGAAGACCAATTTTTAGATGTTTGTAAATTATAGAGAGTGATTTAAGAAAAAATTACACAGACTATATTAAAAATTGATGTAAAGTATAAGGACCAAATGATCAAATTTTCCTAGATTTATTTGTTGGATTTCAAATTAATATAATTAAAAATACAAATAAAAATATGAAAATAATATGACATGTATATAAAAATGAATTAGTATTTATATAAAATAAACGAAAATAAAAATTTCACAAAATAGGAAAGATGATCCCAATTTTCATTCTTAAATTAATTTCAAAAGGAAAATGAACTAATATTTTGATTATTTAATAGTACTTTTAAATTTTTATCTTTCATAATTGAATTACTTATTATACATAAGTAAAGTTGGCTCCCTTAAACGTAGAGTTCCATTTGATTGATGAGAAGATTCTATAAATTAAATCCTCATTTCCTCATGTAATGACTTTTCATCTTCTATATGTATAAAAAAATTCTTTGAAATGCATAAATTTTTTAAAATCAATGAGAAAAATAATAAAGTAATTAACCACTTTTTAACTTGATAATTTTTCAAATTGTGAGAATTTTTAAAAGTGAATAAAAAAAATTAATGAATTAATTAACTACCTCTAAAATCTGGAATTCTTTGAAATTCTAACATTTTTTGAAGTTAACAAGAAAAATAAATAAATAATTAATTAATTTTCTTTTAAATTTTTTTAATAAGGGATTATAAATAATTTTTTTACTAACAATTATAAATATTATTAATTTAAAATGTATTGACATATAATAAAATAAATTAATTTTCTCAAAACCTCATACAATCGGATGGCAAATAAACCAATATCATAATAATTCTAAAAACTTTTGCTCAAGTGACACCTAATAAGTGAGGATACCTTGATGTATATGGTTTGATCTCTACCTTACTCTATTTTTAACACTTTATGTTTTATTTACAACACAAATAAATCATTCTATACTTTGTTGTATGCTACCATATTAAATTCGGTAACATATAGTTTCAAAAAATGAATGATAAGTGAAATTGATATAGCCTGGTTACTTGTAATTGAAATATGATATGACTATTTGTTCCTGGATGCATGAGTTAAAGAAAATTAGTTTATTTAATTATATATCCATATATTTTAAATCAATAGTATTTATGAATATTAGTAAAATTTTAATTTATTAATATATTGTGATATAAATGAAACATGATTAATTAGAGAAAACTTGTGAAATTGGTTATATTAGATTGATGAAATAGAAGTGATGCCAATGTGTTTATTGAGAGGATACTATAATAAATTATTTAATTATATATTATTTTTTTATTTTAATATTAAACCATATCAAGGTATACTTATAATTAATTATTAAAAAAATATAAAAGATAAGTAATTAATTAATTCAATATTTTTCTTGTTAACTTGAAAAAATCTCTAAACTTAAAAAAATTTTTAATTTAAAAAATAGTTATTTAATTCATTAATTTTTTGTTCACTTCAATAAATTATCAGACTTTGAAATAATTCATTGGTTTTTTTTGTGAACTCCAAAAATTCTTACAATTCGAAAAATTCTTAATTTAACAAGTAGTTAATTAATTACTTTATAATTTTTTTTATTGTCAATGAAAAATTTACATAGATTAATTATTTCATTAATTTTTTTGTTAACTACGAAGAATTTACTCACTTCAAATAAAATATTGATATATGTATAAAAAAATTAAAAATCCATTATATAAAAATTCTTAATTTAAGAGGTTGTCAATTAGTTTGTTAATTAATATTTCCTAATTTTTTTTATTGGTTGTAAAAAGTTTTAGCAAATTAATTAATTATTTTTTATTAATTACAAAGAGTTTATGTATGTAAAAAAATTATTAATATATATATATATATATATATATATATATAAAATAAAAAAATTATAATTAAAAATTTGATCAACAAAATTTTTTAACCGGTTTAAAAAACTCATATCCAAAGAGAATATACTTTAATTATATATAACCCGTGTATCAATATACTACTTAAAAAAGTAATCATATCAAATCAAATTTTGTGCGCTTGTATGACTTATTTAAATAATCAAAAAAACTAAATAATTGTTATTTTTACCTTAATTCATTGTATTTAGTTCTATTTATTATTCATCATAGTATTTATATTCATTAATTATTTATTAGCAAATCTCGAAAACAAATCAATTTTAAGAAATTAAAATAAGTTTTCAGAAATCAAAACTCAGACAATTCGATTTATCATTTTTAATAGATGATGTGTTCAGAATTGAGGAGATTAGAATTGTGATAATATGTATATTTTAAAAATCAAAATATTAATTCACGAAAAAAATTCACGCACGGGGAAAATTTGAAAGCAACTCAAAGATGGGGGCCACGCGGAAATATCAGATGAGTAACTTTGCTTTGCTTCTCCTTGTTTTGTACTGCTCGAGAAGAAGGTCATCGTCGAGCACAAAGAAAGCGAAATAGGTCTCTGAAGCTCTGCCAAAAGTCCAAGGTTTGTCATTTTAAAAACGCTTCATCGATGGTTTTCGATAATCTTATTTTCTAAAATTTTGGTTCATTTCTCTTCCAGATCATAGTTAAATTAATGGGTATGGTGGGTTTTGACCGAATTTTAAAGACTCACTCTCCGATTTAGAAATTTCAACTCTTAGGCTGTTGTGGGTTTTAGCGTTTGCCGTTGCCCTGTTTAATTGTTGTAATCGCTGGCAAAAAAAGAAGATAATTGATTTTTAGTACTGTGCTCAGTTTAGTTGCTTTGTACGCCCAGGACTGGGACAAAAATCATAGAGCATCGGTTTAGTTACACAAACAGAGAATAAAACAGTTTGATGGTTGTGTAAGGCCCAGATGCTTGTTGACTTTGGCATGTGGGTCTTGAAAGAAATGCAAGAACTTTTTTTGGGCGCAAGAAGTGAAAATAGAAATGCAAGAATCAATAAATAAAGTATTTTTCAGAATCTCCACTTGACGACCCATGGAAGGTCAGAATTGAAGGCTTACTGTAATTCTGGGATCTATTGCTTTTGGTTTATAGTTCCTCGTTTGTTATCCTTGCCCGTTGGGAATAGTTAGGCGGAGAAGGTTTGACGAATTTCAACCATTTTCTTTTTTCAGTTTGTCATATGTTCATGTTTTCTTAGAAAATTTATAAATTTGACTCGGGCATGTTTAGCTAGACATTAAGAGTGAAGAACAAGAGGAACAACTCTTTTCATCTATGAATACGTTCCTTTAAGATTTTTTTGAAACCCACAGATTTGGGAGTATCAATTGGTTCTCTTTTTCCCTGGTTCAGTGTCTGCATTTCATATAAAGGATTAATATAATGGAAGAAATTATAAACTTTCATACACCATGCCTATAGTAATAATTTCCAATCATGTTTAGATTTTAACTCGTAGCCTTTGGCCTCCACATTTTTCTGGAAGAAAAAGAGTCTGTGTGCTAGTTGGGTTAGCTAAGCTTCCTTCTTCTAATTGATCCTTAAATCATCAGTTTTCCAATTAAGATGTGTACATGCACTCACGAGCTTTTTTTGATGTTCGCAGGTTGCATGGTTTTCTCTGTTCAGAAGTTTGTCTAGACTATGCAACTTTGGTTGCAAACTTCTAGGTGTTAGCTTGTGTATCTATGCATGAAAGCCAATTTTAATATATTCTGTACCTCATAAGATGGAATCCCTTTGGAAACTTTTATATTTGGTGGAGCCTGCACCTGTCACACTTATTGTGACAGCTGTAGCTGTGACATTTGGCTCTGCATTCCGAGCTTTAAACTATGGGAAAGAAATGGAGCGTAACCGTGACCTATCACAAGTGTCCATTACATTGGACAGGTCCCAAGCATTAATGATCCCAGTTATGAGCTCTTTCAGCCTGCTTTTGATGTTCTACTTGTTTTCATCTGTCTCGCAGCTTCTCACGGCATTCACAGCCATTGCTTCTGCATCATCCCTTTTCTTTTGCTTGTCTCCGTATGTTGCCCACATGAAGTCACACTTTGGATTAGCTGACCCATTTGTTTCACGCTGTTGCTCAAAATCATTTACTCGACTTCAAGGACTTCTATTGTTGGCATGCATTGGCACAGTGGCAGCTTGGCTTGTTTCGGGTCATTGGATATTGAACAATTTATTAGGCATATCTATATGTATTGCATTTGTAAGCCATGTGCGCCTTCCGAACATCAAAATATGTGCAATGCTCCTACTTTGTCTATTTGTATATGATATTTTCTGGGTTTTCTTCTCTGAAAGATTTTTTGGGGCAAATGTTATGGTGTCAGTAGCAACACAACAAGCATCAAATCCTGTTCACACTGTTGCTAATAGTTTAAGTCTTCCTGGCTTGCAACTGATAACAAAGAAATTGGAGCTACCTGTGAAGATTGTTTTCCCAAGAAATTTATTGGGTGGAGTTCTCCCTGGGGAGAATGCCACGGACTTCATGATGCTTGGTTTAGGAGACATGGTATGGCATCCTTATTCTCCAAGTGGTATTATTTCAAGTCTTTAAATGTTACCAAACATTGGAAGGTCCTTGCATTCAGTGAGTGTCACATTTAAGTAGTATGTATTATGTTTCATTTGGTTTACTGCATGCAGAGTCATTGGGAACTAGGGAAGGCTACTGCGTTGTTGACCCTCCTTTCCTTTTGGTTGATTTAAATCAGTTGTGCAAATGTTAGAACTAATGACCTGTTTGTTGTCTTATGTGGGTCCATCCCTTCATGTGCTTTATGAAGTTTGCCATTTATTATGGCTTTGAATTTTTCTTTCTCTTTTTTTTTTTTTTTTTTTGTGGGGGATTCCTGCGCCCCGCCCGGGGGGGGGGGGGGTGGTGGGGTGGTCTGAGTCTTAGCCATTTCATTGTGGGATCTGAATTTTAAAAACATTTTGCACCTTAGGATGGATTTCTCTTTGTAAAATTCAATCATTGCGTGAAGAAGAATCAAGTTAGTCTACTGGTGTTTCAACTGGCATGTGTAGTCAAATTCAAACTAAATGCACACTTAGGCCTGGAGGCATAGCAAGACACTTATCCGGTGCTTTCAGGCCAGTGCAGGGTGCCTGCTGTCATGCATGCACCTCACTTGAAGATTTATTAGGCTCATAAGGCACATGCTTTGAGGATTGCTTTTAGTTTTGCAGGAAATTTACTGAAAGGGCATAATGGTCCCCACTTGTTCCTAGGGAAAGGTGGATTCTAAAAGCTCAATTTTTTGACCCGAATTCATAAATATGCTTGGGACTTATAATTCTTGTCTATGATTTGTAAAAACATGCCTCACTATCAAAGCCCTGGTTTTCTTGAATTCAGATAGCCTATATCACGCTATAAGCAAATCAAACTTTTATCAAGATCTTCTGTCAGAGTCCATTAAAATTTTG
Source organism: Delonix regia (assembly GCA_037074485.1). NCBI lineage: Eukaryota > Viridiplantae > Streptophyta > Magnoliopsida > Fabales > Fabaceae > Delonix > Delonix regia. The sequence goes on along the minus strand of CM073454.1, from coordinate 25,840,961 downwards.
AAATCAAAGAAAGTGTGAGAGAAGGAAAAAGAGGGAATGTTGGGTTACTATATGGTTGCAACTTCTGATACATGCATATGCTATTTGAAGGCTCACAAGTAGATTTCAGTTACTAGAAAATCAAACTTTTTTTATGCCTTAATTTGTAAACATACATATAATGATATGCAAAACCATGATTTTAGTATTTATTTCACAGAAGCATGAATTTGTTATGTGTATCTATATTCCATACTACATAAGATTATATATACTTTTAATATTATTACCTTGACAGTAGTTGTATGTATGATTATATCAAAAGTTTATCAATTTTGAGCTCTAATTTGAATACCTTGATAGGTTCTGTCAAATTTAAGTCTACATTTGTATATATTGAGTTTGAATCCTTGAAGAATTTAGGCAAATCAAACTCAATGATCTAGAAATTTGTTTTGGTTTGGTTTGATTATGGATCACATGTCACTGAGATTACTCCTTTTACTTTTGACTGAGGTTATACATTCTGGTATGATGTGTATGCCTGTCTCTTTATCAGTTCAGACATTTTGATTTTTTGAACATCCAGGTTAATTACAGCTCAATGATGTTCCTGATCATGCGATTCATGTTATTGCAGGCTATCCCATCAATGCTTCTGGCTTTGGTCCTCTGCTTTGATCATCGGAAGAGCAGTAACACAGTAAATCTTTTTGAGTTACATTCCTCAAAGGGCCACAAATACATATGGTATGCCCTACCTGGGTATGCAATTGGCCTGATAACTGCTTTGGCAGCTGGTGTCTTGACTCACTCACCTCAACCTGCACTGCTCTATCTGGTACTTCTGCTTTTGCTATTATTTCTTGTCATATTAGTGTGTTTAATCTCAAATTTATCTCTTAATAAATTAATTTAAACATGATTTTATAATTTATGTAGTACTTTTTAACACCTTACTGTTACATTTCATCAACTTATGTGGTGTATTATTTAACATTAGCCAACATGTAATATTTGTGCATGCGAGTCATTAAGACTAGCTTACCTGCACCGTTTTATCCAGTATATTTGGTTTTTAAGCAATTTCTTGTTGCTTTCTAGCTATCTTACTAGCTAACTTACATCTGCTTTTTTTATTATGAAAATGAATTGAATAGCCCCTTTATCTAAGCGATCCATTTTTGCGTCCTTTACTCCTTAAACTGAACATCCGTGTGAGTGAACTATGTTATGTAGCTTTTGACCTTTCAAGAGGTTGAGTTTTACAGTTAGAGATACAGATTCTTATCTTAATAATTCATTGGTTCAATTATTAATTAAAAGAAAAATTAGATTGAGAATCTCAAGACAAATCTAACAGTGAAAGAGGTCCACCTGCTGACAGGTCAAGCTCTCCATAGAAACAGACTGATTTTATCAGTCCAAAGAAATAACAAGCTGTTACTGTTGTTTCCTAAGAACTGCAGATCTATTCACAGCTCCAATGACTTGTGAAGTTTTATTATTTATTGGCCTATTGGTCTACTAAACAAGCATATGCAGTTAAGTTTTTGATGACCTTTGGGTGTAATTATGTGGCACATCTTGTAATTAACTACTGGGTCTGTGAACTTGGCATTTAAAAAGATAGTTTTTATTATGGTGTTCAGCAGATTTGCATATGGAGCAGTAAGTTGGCCACCAATTTCAGATTTCAGTAGTGCATATGACTGCTTGTTTGATATTTTTTAGTTCAGCAACATGCCATTCATCCTTTTGAATCCCACCATTGCTACACTACTCCATTCCTAAGAAGATACATGTCATATTTATTCATCTTATCCAATGTTCTAATACTTCTGCATGGGTATTTTAGCACAGATAGCCATGACTGAAACCACTTAGAGTATGGTTTACTGGTTGATGATCGCTTTGAGCCCTGAAAATTTTTGGAAAAATGTGAACATTTTCCTTGTATGTAATAATGATAGTCTTAAAATAAATTCTTAGCATATGTATTCGATGCCAGTTCTATGATCCTCTTATCTTCTAACATTGTGTTATGCCCTTTCTTTAAAAGATTCCAAGTTCTGATATTGTCCCCATGCACCTATACTGCTTAGATATTTCTAAGGGATAATTTTGAGTAGAAAATTTAGATGTAATTCTTAAGTGTTTGTTTTCAAGTTCTCTTATAAAATTAAATGGAGTTAATATCGTTGAGTTTTTAAAATTGTTCATGTGCTAATATTATTACTTTCTTCATTGGAGTAGTTAATATAAGGACCTATAGAACTTTGTACAAGTCTTGTTCTATTACTATGGGGATGTAATCACAAGTAGACTTGTAAGCATATCAAATAAAATTTAGTGGGAGCCATATTTGACATGCTTATATGTATTAACTCTTTCACCTCCTTTAAACATTGTTCTCCGATTTGGCAAATGTAGGTGCCTTCAACTTTGGGGCCCGTTATTGTTGTCTCTTGGATAAGAAAGGAGTTGATGGAGTTGTGGGAAGGAAGCATGCCAAACGTTATTGATAAAGCTCGCCAAATAGAGGTTTAATCTAATTATCTTGGTGGCCAAGGCAAGCACCTAATGGGTGATTACTGCTTTTTATAACCAATATCAGAAAGTTGTATATTCACTGAGCTTCTTCTATCATTGTGGAGACTCAACAAAGCTTACATTAAGTCCATGTTGTTTCATCTAGATGTTTCTACTTATATACCTTCAAATTTCATAATTTAAACAAAGGAAGTTTTGCATGACACTCTATATGTTGTTTTAACTTGCAAGGCTATTTCTGGGGTCTGCTTTTGAGACTTCAGTGAGAAAAATTGGATTTATAGCATCATCCATCACTAGTGCAGTGTAAATTGGTTGCTACATTGATTCTTTTTTCATGGATAAAATTTAAGTACAATTTTTAAAATTTTTAATTGTAAGACTTTTCAACAAAAGCATGCCAGTTTTATATTTAGAATCATTTGTTTTTTCTTTTTTATTAAAATTCTTCCATTTAACGTGTTTTGAAGGTATGCTTGAGCAATTATAGATTCTTGGTGTTCTAGATTGATATATGCTTATCTTTTTTTTTAAAAAAAAATTTGAACTTTTCATATGTATGCCTAGCTAATTCATCTTACATGTTGTCACAGCCTTTGTGCATAAATATTAGGTGGGATACGTGCTCTATACAAAAATCAAGAAAAGAAGAGAAAAAACATAAATAAGAATGAAAAGGTTAGCAAGCAGAGAGTGAGAGAGAGAGAGATTTAGCAATCTAAGAATAAGCTTCTTATGGGCCGTATGAAACATAGAGCATCATATGTTTTGATAGACATGTCTTGCTAGAATCAAGTTTCAATAGATTTTCATGACTGAGACAAATCAAAGTTAAAGAATCCTTCCCTATATGCTCCTCATATTCATGTATTGATCTTTAACTCTGAGGACTACGCCGTTGGATATAGACTTTCAAGTTATATATAAACTGAATAAGTCTTCCAAAGAAGGAATATCTTAGTATGTTGCAGGGGGTAACAAAATGCAACTATCTGTGTTCAAGATATCATCCATTATATCCTCAAAAATTGTGTCCAATGTGCAGCGTCGGAAAGCTTATGTAAATGGCGATAATATGGTCCTTTTACGATGTTATTTGAAATATTATTTCTAAGCGATATATCGTAGTCCTGGTGGGTAACTTTGCCTCCACTTACATTCGATCATTAAACATCTCTATTTTCTTATATCCATGTATGAGTAAAACTGATCCAATGGTTCTTACTAGGGGAAGCATGTACTAATTCAAATGTCAGACATAGGGAAAGCTTCAAAAGAGATATAGATAGAGAAAATGAAACTCAACTCCTCTTCCTCCATTATTCTAGTCACATGGTGGGCAACTTCATTATGGTCCCTTCTAGTATAAGTTTCAAAGGCCTTTGTATTGTATATTAATATTACTATTATTTTGTTTCTTTCTTTATATTGTAATAAATGATCAAGACTTAGTTATATATATATATATATATATATATATATATATATATATATATATTATTAGAACACATATTTACACAATAAACCTTTTTCCAACAATTAAGACTTAGATATATATATATATATATATATATATATATATATATATATACATATATACATATATTGATATGTTTATATGTCAAAAATTTAAAATATAAAAATCTCTCCATCACGTATATTAATGTCGTGCTTCAATCGTTCCTCCCACTGACCACAAGACAGAGCACGAAAGAGCTTATTAAAAGTATGTGAGAGAAGATACATTAAAAGATGCAAATTTAATATTAATTCTTTTAATTATGCATTAAAAAATAAAAATAAAAGAGATTAGATAAAAACAAAAATGTTCTTAAGATCTAAGTCACTTATACCATATATTACTGGTCATCATCCCACAACCATCGAATGGATGGTTCATATAGTGCCACGTGTACGCGATGACGTTAAAAATGTCACTTGTAATGCTATAGAATTATCGTTTCAAAGATGTGATTATTTTAATTGTCTTTGAATAAATAAAAAAGATAAAGTTTAGTGCTCAATTTCTTTTCTTTGGATTCAATGTACTCATTTTGTTGGTTCAAAAACACTAATTACATCTTAAAATAAAAAAAAATCAATTGCATATATTATTTGTGCTTTCTTAAAGACAAAAACAAATAATTATTATGTACACAAACAAAAGTATATATATTATATATGTTTTCCCATACTCTCCAGTATTAATATAGTAGTGCTTATAAGAAAATATATTTCTTTATATAGTAACTTAAAAATATAAATTTAAATAATTGAATAGAGATCAATAAACTTTCTTAATTCTAATTAAATCAATCTTTTAATAAGATTACTCAATAATAATTTAAAATTAATTTGTATGACTTAATTTTTTTACCAAAAAAAAAGTCATGTGATATTATACAGATAAAAGCAATATCAATTGCTAAATGTTGGAAGTGAACTGCAAAAATCTCAGATCAGAACTTTAAAATCCTCAAGTTGGGCTCTATAATCATGAGGAACTATGAAAGAATAATTCAATGGTTTCTGGAAATAATGGCTCATATTTTGGCTTGGCTTTCTTTAATTATTATCAAGTCTCTTATACATTGTGTCAACATAATAAATGCAAACATGTAAACAAGAACAACCTGGTGGCTTTAAGCATTTAGCTGTCAGCTTTGTTTGACCAACTAAAATGAATATTTAGTAATAAAAATAAGTATATGATATTGTTCAACAAAGTGAAATATATTAGCTATAAAAAGTTAATTTGAAGCTAGATTGTGAAAGGATTTTTTTTAGGAGAGTTATGATTATATGTTTAAAATAGTTATGATTCAAGTTCTAAATTTTAAATTTATTTGAAAGACTTGAGGATCAATTTTTTTAAAATTTTTTGAAGGACCTAGTTTAAGACTTTAAAAATACATAATGAAATGTTTCTTGAGCAAGATTTAAAATTCCAGCGCATAGTCCTTTAAAGTTGAAAAAAAAAAATTGGTTCATAGATCTTTCAGAATAATTTTAAAGTTTAAAATTTTTCATATTAAATATTTTAAAATTATGATCTTGACTAGAATTTTTTTCTTTTGTATATATCATTTTGCTTTGGTAAGATGTCATCGAAGGAGATTTTACTCAATATAATGCTCAGTTTCTTATTGTATGTCTATAGCAAAATTAGCCAAATTTTAAAGTAAAGTCATATAGAATTGTCTGAAATGGAAATTATAAAGTTATCAATCATCATATAAGAAAATTTAATAATATTTAATATTTTTTGTCAGTCTATTAAAAAAATTGACTCAAATAATTAATATATTAGCCATCCTCAACTTTCTTTGCCTTTTAGTTTTCTTCATTTTGGACACCTGTCTTCAACTAACATTTTCTCTGTTTCATCATGTTGTTTTGACTTTAATTAGTCATATTAAATTATTTTTAGATGGCACTATGTCATGCCACTATGTTTGTATAAGCCATTTAAGGAACTCTTTCTTCTCTTTTATTTTATTTTTAAATTTATAAACAAGTAAAGGTATTGAAATAAGTTGATCCTCAATTGTTAACACGGATCAATAGTCTCACAAGCTTTTTTTTTATAAAAAAAGGACTGAATTTTTAATATAAAACACATAAATGTTGGCCGTGTAATTTCATCTATTATAATATCTTAAATATTAAAATTAGACTACAATGTATTTTTTTTTAATTGCTTAGGATATTAATTCCTTGACCTAGGGTCTGACTCAAATTGGAATAAGTCTTACAGACAAATATTTTTCATTCTCATCCTCCCATGAATTCAAATCTAAGAGACAATAGTTAAGGAATACATACCTGTTCCATCTGTGATAACTTGTTGACATCATATCACATAGAAAATGTTTTGTCTAATTTTAAAAAATTATTTCATCATCTCACATTAAATTACATAATAGAGTGTATCATATGTTATCAATTTTATTACTATTTTCTATAAAAATCAATATTATAACAGATTATATTCATAAAAAAATTATAAGAAGCATGTACAATATAATACATGAATAAAAAATAAAACATAATATCTATCTTTTTTATGGACAAAAGGTAAATAAATGACACTTTAGATTTTTAATTTTTTATTTTTTAAATTATATTTTTATTCACAAATAGTAAAACAATATACATTCAATATGAAATTACGAAAATACCAACATATCATGAATGATGATTAAATGTCTAAAAAATACTATATTCCTTATTTATAATGTAATTAATTATTAAATATTACTAAATATAGAAATTATTTTGTCATTTTTAACAAATTTATTGCTATAATTAAATCTGTTAGTTACTATATATAAATTTTTAAATAAAATATATTTAATATTTAAGTATTAACTACATCATAATTAATAAAAATCATAATTAAAGAACATGATACATGATTTGCGAGAATCATCACTCTTATATCATATGCCATAACTTTTCATAGTATAATATCTTGGATAGGCATATATCTTATCCTTCTTTAATTGTTTTTATTGAAATGACATGTTTTACTAATTAACTCACAATCTTTTACGAATATATATATATATATAAATATAAATATAAATATAATTACAAAATTAATATACTACGTTTTATATTTTGTGACAAATTAATTATTTATAAATTTAAATTTAAATAAAATTAATCCTTTACGAATTTAAATTTATATCAAATTAATTGCTCTATTTGAATTAATAAAAAATTAATTTTATATAAAGTAATATTTTAAAAAGTTAATTTATCATAATTGATTGTAAAAAATTAAATTATGTTTTCCCAGAATCTTTGACGATACTTTGATTGTACGGGCAAGTGTTTTCCATGAACGAATTCATATCATAAATTTCGAAAAATTCATATAATCGTGGATCGCTTATTATTGGCGATATCTCGTTTGGCTAAAAAGAAAATGGAATTTTTTTTTGCCAGCTCATGTCATCCAGTATTTCTGATCTCTCCTTAACTACAAGATTCTATATGACTATGGGTGCGATCACATGACGTGTTATATGTATTAGTTCATTTGTATATTTAATCAATTTAATTAAATAAATTTTGATAAAAAGAAATTTGATTACTTAGATATTAGATGAGTTATAAAGAGATTTATTAGATTTAAATAGAATTATTTATATCCAGACAAATTTTTAGGTTATATATATTTATGTAATGATTAATTTGAGTAATTAATTCTTATTAGATAAGTTATAATTTGAATGGAAAAAGTACTAAATTAGTTTTTTATTTTTACACTTTGAAATAATTTAGTTCTTTATAAATATATCATAATAAATTAGTCTTTTAAATATTATATTTTATTAAATATCATACTTTCATTAATTCAAATGGAAGGACTAGTTTTGTACAAATTTAAATTTATGTGGGACTGATTTGTTAAAGTTTTTTTAGTGGGACTAAATTATTATAAAGTGCAAAAATAGATAACTAATTTTGTACTTTTCTCAATTTGAATGTCTAAAATGAATTATCTAAATTAATCAAATAATTATTTGAATTTAGTTTAGTTAACTAATTAAATTTGAATAATAATTTTTTACTCAAATTCAATTGATAATCATTTTTTTTTTGTCAAAATAAGATTTGTCCTTGATATATTGGTAAGTTTCATCTTAATTTTTAAATGTCCAAGACATATTTGTAGGAATGATAACTCAGTCTATTGGATCCATTCTTTTTGAGGTATTAGGATTTATGAGCATGTGGAGGACTTTAATTAGCAGTCACTTCACAACTAAAAAAAAGGCATAATTGATGAGTATATAAGGAATAATTTAGTTGTAGGGTTTCTCATGTTCATCTAAATGATCTTGTTCTCAAATCCTAATAAAAAAAATATACTATGAATTAAGATATAATAGTGAATTAAATAAAAAGGCATAATTGACTGAGATTGTAATTAACGCATAAAATACATTAAAGTGAGCATTCCTTGAAAATCTAAAGCATCCCAAGGTATACCTTTGTTGATAGATTGAAAAAGAAATTGTGATCGTAATTTGAAAATTTTAAAAAATGCTTTAAATTTATAAATAAAATTTATAAAATATTAAATTTAAATTATAAATATAAGAAATTATTTTTAATAGTTATATAATTATTATATTTTAACATATAACATTACCAAAAAAATGGGGTCTTAACATTGAAAAGATAGTGATGGCTACAATAATTGTGGTGAAGATATGTTTTAACCACCGTTAAAATAAACGTTGCTAAAATAGATATTTAAACACAGTTATGAAATAATTGTGAATAACATTCCACCATGTGTGAAAAGATAAACATTGTTAGGACATATATGGTTTTAACCACAACTATGTACAATTGTGGTTAGGATCATACCTAACCATGGTTATTCTGTAACTGTGGTTAAGGTACAAGTAACCACAGAACAAAAAACATGGCTAGGGCACCAATGATGGGCCTTGTTATGGCCCTGTGGCCTAACCATAGTTATGCTTTTAACCGTGGCTAGGCCTAATCCTAGCCATGTTTATATAACCGTGGCTAGGACTAGGCCTAGCTATGGTTATTGTTTAAACTGTGGCAAGGATTGAGCCTAGTCATGGTTAGTGTTATGACCGTGGTTAGTCCATGTTCTAGCCACGGTTAGGGTCTAATTGTGGTTAGGCTCCATAAAAGGATGCCCTAATTAATCATGTTCATCCACAAACACACACTGCCACGTCTCTACTAATTGTGTTTGCTCATTCTACTAGCTTCACCAGTGTCTGCCCATCGCATTTGCTCCCCTAGCCCAACCATAGTCTGAACGGCGTTGGCGAAGACCCACCAGGTTCATATATATATATATAGATATATATATATCTATATATATATATAGATATATATATATATATATATATATCGTCGTAACCGCTCTTTCGACAGAGAGAATAAAATGTGTTTAAATTAATTCCCAAAATGAATCTTGAAAATATTTGGAGTCGCCATTAAAATGTTTAACGAAAAACTTTGGAAAACCAATTCAAAACAAAAAGAAAAAGGAAAAATGGTTTGCGAAATCAAAGATGAGTTCGAGAGTCTATTTAAGCATGGGGAAGGTGTTAGGCACCTCACAACACCCGTCCATAAGGACAGTTACCTTAAACTAGTCAAATGAGATAGAATATGACATTGAATTTATCTCAATTACTCTTTTTATTAACATGCATGCTCGTTAAATAGAGGGGACAAAATCAACAATAATGAAAGCACAAAAATAGATATTTGCAAAGTATGGACTTGACATAGGATGAAAGCCTAGGGCTAACATACCCCGTGATAGGGATTAAAGTCTACGTAGTTCAACCAGAAAGACGTGTCTATTGGTTAGAAAATTTTAATTTTTGCGACAAGAATAGGAGAGTTCAAATTAAACAAATTTTTGTAAACAAAATATGATTAGAATTTGATTTGTATGTTTTAATTCACAACAACCTGATTAATCTAACTTTTTTGACCTCTTTATTTTTCCTCTTTTTAATTTTTTAATTATTTTTGAGAATTTTAATCTTTATTTTGAAATTTAAATGAAATTATTATGGGATAAGATTTTTAGGATTTTTGGGAGTTTATGTTTTTTTGGGAATGAAACCAAAATATTTTTGGATTTTCGAATTTATTTATTTTTGGATTTTCAAGATTAGAATTTATTGTTAAAATTGGAACAAAATTATAACTGAAAGCCATATTTTAGAATTTTTAAATTCATATATTTTTTGGGTTTTTGGACTTTTCTAATTTTGAAGGTGAGATTATGATTAATAGGATTTTTAACTATTAATTAATTATTTTTTATATATTTATATTTTCTATTAGAATTTATTTTGAACTTTAAACTATAATGGAAAAATAATTCTAAGGTTCTTAAATTTATGATCTTCGTATTAATTGTTAGTTTTTGAAATTTTAATTTATTTTAATACTTAAAGTAAAACTAGAGTTAAGAAAAATATTCTTAGGATTTTTAGTTACATAATAGGTAGGACAAACCTCCCTATTTTTTAATTAATTCATCCCAATATTTTAAATGTCAATTTTTGAAACCTGAGGAGACTCAATGTCTCACACGGTCTCTACTAATTAACCTTTGGCTGCATGAGAAAATGAGCGATCTCACGCAGGAATCCAAAATATGGAATAAAATATTTAGGAATTCTCTAGATTTTATTTTCACATTTTTTAAGGATTTTGAAATTAGAATTCTTTTACACTTGTTTTAATAGGATCGATTCCCCAGAGCCTACGGAGACCCAAGTCCCACACGACACTTTTAATTAATAAAATTTTATAAAACACCGACTTAATCATTTTGTAAATAATAGAAAATATTTAATTAAAATATTTGTTTTTTCATTATTATTATTTATTTTTAAACAAGTATGTACTAATTTTCGGGGTGTAAGGAGATTAAAATCTCACATGATCCCAAGCACTTGAAAGAAATAATATTCTCACATGATGATGACAAGATTTTATTTTTATGTATTTTGAAGAGTTTTGAAATTAAAATTCTTTTAGCCTTATTTTTAATGAGATCGATTCCCCTAAGCTTACAGAGACCCAAGTCCCATATGACATTTTTAATTAATCAAATTTTATAAAACACTGACTTAATCATTTTGTAAATAATAGAAAATATTTAATTAAAATATTTATTTTTTCTTTATTATTATTATTATTATTATTTTTAAACAAGTATGTACTAATTTTCAGAGTTTAAGGAGATTAAAATCTCACACAACTCCAAGCATAATATTCTCACACGATGCCTTCCTAAAAACTTTACTTGCAATACTAAAGCAATAAAAAAATGATAACAATAATAATAATAGCAAAAAGAAACCAAAAAACCAAAAACACAAACAAAAAAACAAAAGATAAAATGATATGCGTCTTTACGTGTCTCAGATGCCCAACGTAGGAAACCATATAATCATGCATGTGTTACACCATACCTTACCTGAAGCAGCTTCTCCCCGTCGATAAGCCTTCCTCCTCGCCTTCTTCTCTTCTTCTCGGTCTATCGTTCTTCTCTCTCTCTCCTCGGTCCGTAATGAGCCCGCAACATTTCTCTCTCCTCCTTCTCCTTTTCCTCCCATCTTCTTTCCCTTATTTCCTCCTTCTCTATTCACCTCTGCCTATGGTGCTCAGAACAGGGGTGACTGTTTCTTCTCCTCTTCTTTTTCTTCTTCTCCTTCCTTTGATTTCCACTCAGTCTGTCCTCCTTTTATTTCTTCTCGGTTTGTTCTCCTTTCTTGGCTCATGACTTTCCTGTTCCTGTTTCATCTTGGTCTGTCAGGGCCTCTCTCTCCTCCTCAGCTACCTTATCCTTTTCTTCTTTATATAAATTGATGCCCTTCACTTGAGCTCTTTGTTCTTAACATGAAATAAGAATCATGCATGCATGCAGCCCTAGTTCTTCTCATGCTTAGCACCCATTTGCTCCTCTGTTTCCTGGAGTCTTATGATATGCAGCATGGCCGAGACATAGAGTTCATTTTGGTGCAAATGCTCTAAAGGTACACACAGTAACTTATTAGGTGCAGTGATAGGTTTCAGGTTGGTGCAACAGGCTGTGTAATGTTTTAAGGCTACTTGGACAATTTTTGCTTCTGTTGTCATAATGGTTCTTGTTGTTTTGTTATTATCATTATTTTATATATATATATATATATATATATATATTATATAAAAAATTATTATTATATATATCTATATATTTTGTTTTTTGATTTGTTGCTTTACTTAATTGATTCATCTAATTCATTTAAGAGGTATTCTAATTTCCTCTTTTTTATTTTTGTTAAATTCTTCATATTTGATGGTAAATTTATATTTTTTGTTTTCAATTTCATTTTGCTTTTGATTGGTCAATTATTTAATTAATCAATTAATTAATTTTCATTTTAATTATCCTTATTTATTTATTTATGAGATGGGGTGTTCACACACACACACACACACACACACACACACACACACACACATATATATATATATATATATCTCTCTCTCTCTCTCTTTTGTTTCTTCTTAGTTCACCGACGACCTCTTTTTTATGCCGCCAACCAGTGTTGGCAGTTAACCCATCAGTCTTCGAGGAGGTTTAAGTTGTTGCCACTTCTTGCCGTTGTTGTTGTTTGGTAAGGGATTTTTGTGTGTGCTTATTTTAGCTAAATATGCTTTATTAGAAAATATAGAAACTTTACTATCTCTTGCAATGCTAAATAAAATGGAAGGCCGATCACTTTGTGTGTTTCATCATGTTAAGCTAGCATCCTAGCATATAACAAAACTTCGTCCTCCATTATCGCTTCTACCTCCTCTCATATGTCTTCAATTTCTTCCTCCTTTATAAGTATATGGTTAAGGACATTAATGAAATTAATTAAACTTAGTTAGAGAATTTAAGTTATTGCAGACAAAATATGAAGTTTTTGATGCAAAACACAAGCTAGAAATGTTTATTGAAATGGATTCTTGTGACGGTATAGCTTTTGCGATCTTTTCCATTTGAATATCTTGAGTGATTCACATCGATTTTATTTCAGTAATTGAGTAAGACTCCTTTTGTGAGTTTTTTTTTTTTTTTTTGTTAAGTAGTGTGACAAATGTACCAAGTGTGTAGCTGTTATCAAAGGACAAAAGTAATTTCTATCCATTTTGCTGACATTTATACACCAAGTGTCCCTCTATAATATTTCCTATTTCAAATTAGTTTTGTGTGAGAGACAATTTAGTCATACTACATGCTAAAGTCATTTCTAACTACAAATTCATCAAATAAGATTGACCAACTTCAAATTATTGATTTTTAAACTTGTGATATTTGTTTGAGAAATTTATGTTTATTAACACTTCAAATTGCCCAATTGCCCTCATTCTCTCTCTCTCTCTCTATGTGTTTTTGTTAACACTTCAATGTCTATTTTGGAATAATTCAATTTGACATTTCAATAGCTAGGTAGATAAGTTTCTAAAAATTTGATGAGGATATGTGTTATTAAAATTGATGGTGATAGGTTGGAGAATTAGCTGGAATTGTTGCTGGAGCCCTAATTTTGCTCAAAATTCTAATATTAGAGTTAGGAACTTTCTTTTATGTTTCATTTTGGTATTTGTTATAATGTATGAAGTTCAAATGGACACAAAATCAAAGTTGTTATGTATTTGTACATGTTTCTTGTTACATTTGATTATTGGGTTGACGATGTAGTAATTTAATTTTTTTTTAAAATCATGTGGATGAATATACATAGTCATGTATGTAATTTTTTTATATTTGAAAGTGTGGACAAGATAGTCATGTATATGTAAATGTAAAAGTGTAAATGTGTAAACTATATATGCCCAAAAGTCAAGTATGTCTAATGATTTAATAATAATGTTATTGATATGGACATGATTTTTTTTTCTTACTAATTTGACAAAGTGAGTTTTCATATTATTTAGGAGATTGATAAGTATTGGATTGTTAAGCCTCATAATACTTGTAAATATTTAAAGGGTTGAATGAATTCTTAGACTTTTCATTTGCCAATGGAAGTGTGGAGGGAAGAATAATTTGCCCATGTTTAAAGTGTAGGTTTAAGAAATGGCAAGTTAGAGAAGTTGTGTATGATCACTTAATATTTAAACATTTCCTACCTGGTTACGATTTTTGGATTAGTTATGGGGAGAGAATGGTATAAGAGTCTCATGTTGTAGAAAAACCTGAGACAAGATCACAAGTGAGAGAACTAAATATTTGTAGAGATAATTTTATGCGAGATATGATTTGTGATACATTTGGAATTCATCAAGGAAATGAAAATAGGGATGGTGTAGATTATGCAAGGCCACCGTCAAACCACATGGTGAATGACAATGCAAAAGAATTTTTTGAATAATTTTAAATGGCCAACAAAGCTTGTATGAAGGGTGTGAGAAGTACTCCAAATTGCCTTTTCTGGTAAAGTTATATCGCATCAAGTGTTTGTGTGGAATAACTGATAAGGTTATGCCAATGATACTAGACTTGATGGCAAATGCATTTGAACATGCCAAACTTCCACTTTCCTTTTATGAAGCTAAGGAAACCATTAACAAATTAGGACTAAACTATCGAAAAATTTATGCATGCCTAAATGATTGCATATTATACTGGGGGAGGATGAAAATAGAGATGTGTGTAAAAAATGCAACACGTCTAAATGGAAACTAAAGAGTAAGGGTAAGAAGAGGAAGAAGAGGCTTGCAAAATTATTGAGATACTTCCTATTAAAGCCACAAATACAAAGACTATTCATGTCCTCTAAAACAGCTGAGCATATGAGATGGCATTATATGGATAACACCAGTTATGGTATGATGCGACATCCAAGGGACTTTGAGGCATGGAAGAGGTTTGATATAATGAATCCACAATTTGCCTTGGATCCTTGTAATGTACACCAAGGTTTGGCCACTGATGGCTTCAATCCATTTGGAAATTTGAGTATAAGTTTTAACATTTGACTAATAGTTATTATGAATTGTAACCTGTCTTTCTAGATGTGCATGAAATAAAGTTCCTTTATGCTCTCAATGATTATTCTAGGGAGAAGAACCCTGGGGAATTATATAGATGTGTATTTGTAACCATTAATTGCCAAGTTGAAAGATTTGTGGTTTAATGCTGTTAAAACATTTGATTCATTTGCAAGTGAATTGTTTAATATGCGGGCAGCATTGATGTGGACAGTTAGTGATTTTCTTGGTCTTAGGACTTTGTCTAGGTGGAATGTTCATACTGGGTTATCATGCCTTACTTGCAATTTTGACTCTGTTCAAGTTTAGCTTCCTCATAGCTGAAAGTGGTATTTTATGGGTCATATCATTTTTTGAGCCCAAGTCATAGATTTAGATTGGCTCGAAGTTTATTTGATGGAAATGAAGAGAGAAGAAATACCCCACTACTGATAAGTGGGTTGGAAATCCTAAGACAACTTGAGAATGCTAATGGTGTGTTTGGAAAAAATGTGGATGTTGAAGGTCAAGGAAGAAAAAATCAAGTTATTGGTGGTGTTAATGGTGAAACTCAACAATGACATAAGAACAGTATATTTTTTCAACTTTCTTATTGGGCAAAGCACTTGTTGCACCATAATTGAAATGTCATGCATATTGAGAAAAACAAGAGATAGCCACGAAAAAAAGCAACATTAGACTAAATTGACCATTCTGCATACTAGTGGCTTGAAAAGCCTTGTGCGAAAGAAGACAGAGATGGTAAGTTTATTATGGTAATTATAAGGAAAATGTAATTTGTATTATGTCACATGTGTCTTTAAATCTGCAGGAAGTTGAGCATGTTAGCCCAGTCACATGAGGCAATGTGTGGACTACAGTCTATAATCATGTTGATGGATCATTTATTATGACAAAGCTAGAATGATAAGTGTAAGTGTTTGTAACTCATCTTGTATGCATTTTATTATATTGCCAATGGAAATGAATTATTCTTAATTACATTTCAGGAGAAGATTGTTATAATTGAGGCATAGGATCCTTCATCTCAACTAATAGCTGCTTATGATTTATTGGCTAGTGCTTTGGGAACTCAAGACCACTGTGGTAGAGTTAGAAGAACGGGTTTAGGTGCCTGTCCAACCCAAGTATTTGGACGTCATGCACGTGATAATTAATTGTTTATGCTTTCTTATAACGAATTGTAGAACGAAGTGGCACAACTAATGGAGAAAATTGTAGAAAGGGAAGCACGTGAATCACAGATGGCTGTAGAACATACACAAATGGCTACACGACACAACTAAATGGCTGTTGAACATGTAGAGATGTTTGGTGAGCAACGTCAAATGGAAGCAACAATGACTTTTATCCTACAAAACATTCCTAGTCAAATGCCACCAGAACAATGACTAAATGGCTTGAATGATACTTAATTAATAACTTCAAATTCCTTATTGAATAAAAAGAGGCGAGGAATTTTTTTTTTCTTTTTCTTTTTTTATAAAAAACACTGACTTGTTTATGTTTAAAGCAAAAAAAGTATATTAATAAATCAAATTATCAAATAATTTCTTTAAAAAATTATTAAATAATAATATAATAATTAATTTAGTATCATTATTGTTTTTAAATTTTTATCTATAAATTCATGCATGTGTCAAGTTTGTGTCATATAGGATATCTCAAAACAAGAATATGATTGGAGTGAACTTTGCTTAATTTCCTTTTTCTTTTTTTGTCATATTCTTTTTTCTTTTTGTTTAGGAAAGGGATTGTTTTCGTTTTTCTCTTGTTGCGAGAGGTTCTCCATGAAATAAGTTGGCAAATTTGTGTTGAATTATTGGCACTCAAAGCATTTTTCTTTATGAGTGGATGTCCTATAAGATTTTGACATTTCATATCCTGTTATATTCACCTTGATAGCTATAGTTCCATAACATCTCTATCAATAGCTTTCTCCTCACAAACATTACAAAAAGACAACATTTTTAGTGGAGAATTTTAAAATATATACATTTTAAAAAAATTTAGTAATAATTAATATGATTTATTATAAAAAAATATTGTTAAATGTGTGTCTATTATATAGTTAGATTTTTTAGTGACAATTCAAAAAATATCACGATAAAAATTTTTTAATGGTGATAGATATGTTATCACTTAAAATTTTTGTTGGTGTACTTTTTGGATATTCTAAAATTATTGTCACATTAATAATTTATTATTTGTATATTTAAAAAATATTTTGTGGCAACTCTTAGAATTTGTCAAACATTCATTTTTAGTGGCGACATTTTTTAAGATACCATAAAATTCACTTTTGATGTTAATATTTTTGGGATGAAGATAATATATAATAAATATTATTATAAAAATAAAATGAAAATAATTTTGTAATTATATAATAAAATATGATTTTATGCCATAGATAGCAATTACTAATTAAGATAAAAAAATTTTGAGAAAAGGACTACTATCTTAAGTTGAAAGTTAAATGGCACAAACTCCTCCACATTGAATAATTTCTTTAAGTCCACTTTATTTTTTAAATCAGTGTCTTATCCTCTATCATCTTACCATACTCTTTTCCTCTTTTAATTTCTTTATATGCAAAAATAGTATTAAAAGTTTATATTACATTTGAGTCACTATTAGTAACTTTCAAACAATAGTAAATCAATTATCATTTCTTCTTTTATTATAAAATTTTAAATAATAAAATGATATTAGTAAAGCAGAATAGATCTTTACAAGTCTTTAAGGAGAGAGAATAATATAAAATAGTAAAATATATATGAGGCTCATTCCTTTTCTTTTTATGTATCCAAATTTTTTTTTTAATTTTAAGTTAACAACCCCTTAAAATTAAGAACACTTGACTCGAAATAGAGTGGAAATTCTTTCTTTTCTCATTTCTCTCATTAATTTGGAAAAAAGTAATGACCATAATTAATGTGAATATATATATATATATATATATATTCTTTAATACATCTCCTCATACAAGAATCTAGTATAATATTAAATCATTTATTTATAAAAACTTATACTGTACTACAAAATATTTTATTTCAATTCTTAAACATTAAGTGGAAAAGGAAACCAACAAAGAATACCCATGAATTTATATTATCATTTAAATAATTGATCAAATTTTACTACTGTTATGATTTTCTTACAAAATAACAGCGACTAATTCCAATTAATACTCAATTGATCTTTCCATATCAATAAATTAACTCATACGTACTTTTTCCAAATTAAAACAAAAATCTATAATGTCTAGGGTAGTAATTTTAAACAATGTGAAGCGTCTGATTAGTTAATAAATTAAACTCTAATGGTAAGCAGAAATAGATGATGTAGATGTTTATGTGGCTAATGACCCATTAATCCATAAACATATTATTTTATTGATCTGAGTCAAACAAACAACTATATATGTTGTGTATGTTTGAATTGACGTTAAACAAATATAATTTTGGGTTAATTTGATTTTTAAAATTAATTTTGATCAAACATAATTTTACATTATTATAATTATGTTTAAAAACTTTTGTTTGAAAAATGATTTTTACCATCTATATAGTTTATTTAATGCAAAAATAACTATTTTTTTTATTTTAGTGTAAACATGAGTTTGGAAGCTAAATTAATTTTGAAAAAAATTAAATGTCTTATCACACGATAATATTTGTAAAAAATACTCTCGTTTAAGAGATTTAATAGTCTGTTTGTATATCTAAACATGAGTTTGCTTTATAAATACTATCATTTGACTTAGTGTTTAATTTTTGTCAAAATTAATTTTGCTTTTCAAACCCTTGTTTATAGAAAAATAAAAAAATAGTTGATTTTGCAATGAACTGTATAGACAAGAAAAATCAATTTTTTTAAAAAATTTTTTAAATATAAATAATGATGATACAAAATTATATTTGACCAAAATTAACTTCAAAATTCAAGATAATCTAAAATCACATTAATTCAACGCTAATTCAAATACAAACATAATGTAATTTTAGTTGAAACCCTTTCAGTTTTCTTTATGTGTGTGATTCTTTTAACTTTTGAATAAGCAAACCATGAAATTATTGTTTCATTGCTAAGCATACATTATAATCGTCATCAAACATTAACATTTAAGATAATTAATCACTGTAATGAAAGCAACTGCTTTGGATGCATCTGTGGTTTAGGAGGACATTAAACTTAATATGTTTCTTGAATTTTTTTATTATTATTTCTGCGTCGAAGCCCACTTCATCTGCTACCACTAATTTATGTGATAAATAAAATTGATAAAGTTACTTGGCACACATTATGTTACTACAAGTGGTTATATATAATCTTCTGGTTTCAGGGTGTCCATATTAACAATGGCATCACATCATTATGTTTGTTTTTGTTTTGTTTTGTTATTTTTAATGGGAAAAGTATTTAGGATTAGTTTGAGGGTGGATTGAGATTATGGTTTTTTTTTTTTCTAGGACATGCTTATAGAATCTTTGTATTTTAGATAAATTTTTTTTAAAAATAGTTTAATGTTTATTAAAATTAAATTAAAAAACCATGGTGTGTTTTGAATTAATGGATTTTTATTTAATGATTCAAAAAAATAACTGTAAGAAACTGTAATGAATTTTGTCTCTTTAAAACTAATCTGGAGATTATGCTTGCTATGTTTAACAAGTATACGTCGCAAAATGGAAACGTGAATTTTGTAGGTGATTAGTACATAATCTTTCAACCTCTAAACCTAATAAAAATGGAAGAGCATAAAATTTATGAGAGTGATGTCATGAGTTTACATGATTATTTTGTTCCAATCAAGTAAAGCGATGCTGGAAGAGTAAACACTGTTATTATTATTTACATAAAATTATCTAACAATGTTATCCATAAATCTCATCTTTGGGCTGAATTTTTAAACTCAGGTAATAGAAAAAGAGCTCGACCCCTTTTTTTAACATAACTTTGTCATTTAGATTTTTATTAATATTTTTTAAGTCGAACCAATCAATTAATTAAGTTTTTGTAAGTAATTATTAAGTTTATTTATTACTTAATTTAAATATAAATGACGTAGTTGATTATCATTATACTTGTAAGATTATATAGAAAAAAAAATTGTAAACACAAATGAGTTATTGTATTAACATGAATCATTTAGATAAGAAATATTAATTTTTATTTTTTTATCAAAATATCAAATTATAGTTTACACTAATTTTTCCTTAAATAAGTTTTTCCCTATTGAATATTATTCAGACTTTTTGAATTCAGGTCAAACATTTTAAAAGTTCGAACATAATCCATTTTATGAAATAGACTTTTTTAATCAAATTTTTTTTATTCAATCTTTATTTTTGTTTTTTGGAGTTAGACTTATTAGCTGAAATCTTTATGTTTCTTACTTATTTGTCGTGTGTGTATATATATATATATATATATATAAAGTGACACTAGCAAGTGGTGTTAGATTCAGATTCAACATTTCTTTTTCTAATAATTGAGGTTTATAGAGCCACCCAATAATAATAGGTTCTCCTTCTTGAATCCTCTTCTTTTTGGTGACAAGATATTTTATTTTCTAAAGAACTTTTATTTATTTTTTATTTTTATTTCTGGTGGCACTATGAAAGGCTGCCAAGTAAAGCAACTAAAAGGTGTTGATTATGAAATTTTGCAATTTTCTTTAACTATAAAAATGAAAAGTTTCTTTATATCTAATTGGTGAATTTAATTGTCTTGTAATTTTCCTATGTGTTTGTTTGACTCCAAGAGACGAAAATCCAACCAGCAATGATAAATGCGTAGGTTTTCCACTTTTAACTTCAAAGAGACAATAATAAAAATGGAAATGGATAATTTTCTTTTTTTTCTTTTTTTTTTCTTTGTCACAAAAGTAAGGGTTTAGATAAATTATTTCAGCTTTAAGACACGAAAATGTACCAAAATTAAAAGATACTCACCAATTAAAGCATATTAATGAAAATTAAATTTAAATCATTAGCTAACAGTCTTGAATGCTTATTTTTATTAATATTTTGTCTAATCATATAACATATACTTTTCAAGTGGCGTAAAAAGAAAAAAAAATTATACATTTCCTTTTTATTGCTTTAGTTAATTTTTAATTAATTCTTATAATTTAAAAATTTATAATTAAGTCTTTAAAGTTTAAAATTTTGTTAATTTAATCTCTGTCATGATATTTTTATTAAACATTTTGACTCTTTCATTGTTGAGTTTTTGGTTTCTTCCTTTTTAATTTTTTAATGTTTGGGTCAGATTCATTGTTGCTTATTGAGTTAATAACTCTGGAGAGTATCTTTCAGGTATGAGGTGGGATTTAAATTTTTGACTTACTTGTGTCTTATATACTGGATTGTGTACTTTTCATTAGATACGTATTTATTTAAATATTATTAATTTTTTAAAAAAAAGATAAAATTTATGCATATGTATTTAATTATATGTTCCTTAATGAAATTATAATGCAAAATTCAATTATTTATTTAGTAGAATGAGAGGCAAGGGTCCAATGACACATAAATTCATGAGTTTAATATGTAGCGTTGAGTTATAAAAAATTAATAATCATATTTTTATTATAAATTCTATTAACAAGTTGTTGAAAACATTTCCCTACATCTTATTCATTTTAAAACAATATATTAAAAAAATAACACGAAAAATATGAAATTAATGGGAAAGATATCGCTTTCATGTGCATACTCAACGTATGATTGACTAACTAACAGGTAAACATGTTTAACAATTGAACAAACCTATTCGAGGGTGGAGTTTCAAGCTTCACCTCCAAATAAGAAAGTTGTGTTGTCTAAATAACGTCCATATTAAATGAATTTTCAATAAATATGTGGAGAAAATAATATAAATAGTCCAATTAATTTAGATTGACATTTGAACAAAATTTATTATATATAAGAAAAGCAAACTCTTTTAACATCCGAGTTCGGTTGACCGATGAGAAAATTTTAATAAACAAATTTTTATATGACGACTTTTCTTTTTTCTCATACATGTATAAAAAGTTATTTGTATGTAAATTTTTTATAGTAAACAAAAAAAAATGAAGTCATTAATTTGTTTAAATTTTATGTAATTAACAAGAAAAATAATGAAGTAATTAATTAATTAACTAATTACCTTTTAAATTGAGAATTTTTGAAATTGTGAGAATTTTTTTAGTATGAGAAAAAATTAATGAATTATTATTTGAAATGAGAGAATTTTTTTTGAATAAATGAGAAAAATAATTAATTAATTTATCTTTTCTAATTATGAATTTCTTTAAAATTCATATACTTTTTGAAATCAACAAAAAAATTAATTAATTAATTATTGTCACGTTCCTTTTACTAATGTCACATAATTAATTTTATGGACTTTATCTAATTTATTATATTTTATTTATATTATAACATATTAATAAATTTAATTTTTGTACTAATATTTATAAATACCATTACTTTAAAACATATTGACATATAATAAAATAAATTAATTTTTCCTAAAACCCATACAAACACCGGTGAATAAATTAGTTTAGATCTAAAGCCTTTTTGGGAACCAAAATAAGAATGTTGTGACTTATATTTGTAATATTTTAAGACATTTTATTTTAAGTTATAATTTTATCAAAAACAAACTTTATTATAAAAAATCTTAACTTTAAAAATTCTTAAATATATATTTAAAAATTCAAAGATTCAATAAAAACAAAAGTTGAATTTATTGCCAGCTAAAATTTAAATTTTATTAAAAAATTATAAAGTCGAAAAGTAAAACTATTTATTCATTTTTAGATACTGTTTCACATGCACATGTTGTAAAATGCATCTGCTTTATGTAAAGTCACCCAAGAGATTTTTTGTTTTTAATTTTGGGATAGGTTCTTCTTTTTCTGTTTAAACTTTTGTCCTCAATATGTGTCATAGTCTTCCCCTCGGATAAGGCTCTGTACTTTGTACATAGGAGTCTCCAATGTTGGCTACTTCGGATTTCGTGCTCAGACGGCGATCGAGTATTAATATTAACGAAATTGAGAAAAATAACAATTGACAAATTATTTCTTACAAATTTTAAATGATAAAATAATTTTTAAAAAATTGATAAGTAAAAATAATTTTTTTAAAAAAGAAAGTATTTTTGCTTATTATTAAATTTTAAAGGGGCTATTTCATTACAATAAATTTATAAGGGACTAATTTATTAATAAAACAAAATATAAAAGTTTAAAATAGTTTGTTTTTAGAGAAAGAAAATACACATTTGATATTTTATATTTACAATTTAATTTCTGAAATTAATAATTTTTAAATAATAAAATTACTAATGTTTGAAAATTAAATTCAAACAGTCAAAAAATTTATATGCAATTTTTTACATATTTATTATAATGTTTTTCAATTAAAATATAACAAATATATAATTTTTTTAATACATAGTGATCATATATTCTTGGCAACATCATTTTCTGTAATTATGATATAATTAATGATTAAAAGACAATAAAAAGACAAAGCACTGAGTGTCCCAGCTTTCGAGGCTAGGACCACAAAAAGATTATTTTTTGATCTTTCTCTTTCTGTTTTTTCTTATTCTTTTATATTTTAATCTTCCTTGTCGCAGCTTGCAAGTGGAGGAGGTAGACGCCTTCGTGTAATTTTAAACATGGAATCGAACTCTTGCCTCATCATCTTCTGTATTCTTCTCAGCTTTCTCTTCTTCCCAGACCCGCACAAATTTTCCCGGAGAACCAGAGGCCCCGGAAAATGACCGATTCCGAAGAAGAAAATCCCGACCTTCCTCCCAAGTCAGCGCCCAAGGCGGAGGAACCTGGGTCCGTCATGGATTTCGATCTGGACCTGGAGACTTCTTGGCCGTTGGATCAGATATCTTTTGGCTCTAACCCTATGTCTCCTTTTCTTATCCCTGCCACCTCGGAGCAACCTTTTTCTCCTCTCTGGGTTTTCTCAGACCTAGACGATGATAAGCAAGCTAGACTTGCCGCTTCCGCTTTCTCCGACGGCCATCGATTGTTCTCCTGTATGTTTTTGGGTCGTTTCAGACTCGGTGTTGAATGGATTTTGCAGAATCTTCGATCGTTTTAGATTTTTTTTAATACTTCGTTTTCATGACTTCATTTTTTTAAGTTGGCTGGAAATTGAATAGCCGCCAATGAACGTGCTTTAATTGATTTGAAAATGTAAGAGGGGCATAGTTTGTTTTTGTGAAAAGATTTTTGTTTATAAGGAATTTCCTTTGCCTCTTACTTCGTCAAGAATCTGAATATAGTTAAGGAGATGATTTGTACGAGAGAAATAAAGGAGCCTTGGACCTTTGATTGTGATCTTTTGTGCATTTACCAATTTAATGAAGTTTGCTACATGTCTCTGGGATTTAAGTCGGGATTTCTTTTATTTTCCTCTTGTAAACCACATAGCTGAACTTGGTGGCTTCATGTGTTTATTTTCCTGTCTTTTTTTACTCTTTTCTTCAGCGTTCAAGGGTGCTGATATTTACAGTCCATAGTTCCTTTTATACTTTCTTCTTCATTGGGCTTCAAATTTTGCCTTATATTTTTAAGATGTTATTATGATGATTGGAATATATATACATTTTAGAGCTCTATTCTAAATATATCATGATACTGAGCTCGAAGGTGTCATTACTAAATCTGTAAACTTCTATATGCAGCTGCATTTCTTCTAACTCTAGCTGCTCTTTTCAGGCAATTCATATTCAGCAGGTGAAAAACCAGTGGAAAATGAGGAGAACCAGAAACTTCATTCGCCCTTTGTGGCTCTGCCACCATTAGAAAATCTTGATGGTTATTGTCTAATCAAAGAAAGGATGACACAAGCACTAAGGTACTTCAAAGAGTTGGCTGAACATAATGTTCTGGCTCAGTTTTGGGCACCTGTGAGGATTGGGAACCAGTATTTGCTTACAACTTCAGGGCAACCCTTTGTTCTTGATCCACATAGTAATGGACTATATCAGTATAGAACAGTCTCTCTGACGTACATGTTTCCTGTGGATGGGGAGAATGATGTAATCCTGGGACTTCCTGGTCGTGTTTTTCAGCAGAAGTTGCCTGAATGGTCTCCCAATGTTCAATACTATTCTAATAGAGAGTATCCACGTCGAAATCATGCTCAAAATTACAATGTTCGTGGAACCTTGGCTTTGCCTGTGTTTGAATCTTCAGGGCAGTCATGTGTTGGTGTACTGGAATTGATAATGACTTCTCAGAAGATTAACTATGCTCCTGAGGTTGATAAAGTCTGCAAAGCACTTGAGGTTGGGTTTCTTCCACCTTGCTATCTATATTAAGTTTTGTGCTTTGCTCATGTGTTCATGTCAGTTTGGTGTGTACCCTGTGATGGTCATACATTTTAAACATTAGTTTTGATAACACCCGTGACATTTGTTCAGTCCTAATGCTAGCATGTTGGAAAATGTGTTATTATGATTACAAACATTTATGAGATCCCTTAATAACCTGCCGTCAGTTTTCCTGCAGGCAGTAAATTTGAAGAGTTCAGAAATTTTGGCACATCCATACACTCAGGTGATTTTTAACTGTAATGCATTCCTATCTGGTATATACTGAAAGGTGTAGATATTTGTGGTTTTGTATATCTTGCCCCCCTATTCTCACAGATATAAATTGGCAATGCTTTTGAACCAGATTTGTAGTGAAAGCCGCCAGAATGCATTAGCAGAGATTTTGGAGATATTGACAGTGGTGTGTGAAACTTATAAATTACCTCTGGCCCAAACATGGGTTCCCTGTAGGCATCGGAGTGTTCTAGCCCACGGTGGTGGCCTGAAGAAGAGCTGCTCAAGCTTTGATGGTAGTTGCATGGGGAAAGTTTGCATATCTACTACTGATGTAGCATTCTATGTCGTAGATGCTCATATATGGGGTTTCCGTGAAGCCTGCGGTGAGCATCACTTACAACAGGGTCAAGGGGTTGCTGGGAAGGCATTTTTGTCTGGCAATATGTGCTTCTGTGGAAACATTACCAAGTTCTGCAAAACTGAGTACCCCTTGGTACATTACGCTCTCATGTTTGGCTTAACCAGCTGTTTTGCAATCTGTCTACAAAGCTCTCATACTGGAAATGATGATTATATATTAGAGTTTTTTCTGCCTCCTGAGATCACTGACTTCAATGAACAAAAGACTGTGTTGGGATCTATATTGGTAACAATGAAACAGCATTTCCAGAGTCTTAAGATAGCTGCTGGTGGTGAACTCGAGGAGGAAGGTTCAATCGAAATCATTGAAGTAACAAATGAAAGAGGTTACTCAAGGCTTTAGTCTATACCAATTACCGAACCTACTAAATCACCACCTGGACCTGATGCCTCGCCAAATATTGGGGAGATGGTACCACTGGATTCATCAGAGCATCAAATGACATACTTTGATGATATGAACGGGGGAGGAAGTCTTGGTGATGACGCAGTGTGGAAACTTTGATCAGCCTTCTTCCTTAGAGACTAAAAACATAAAGAAACCCTCAGAGAGAAAACGGGCCGTATGAAACATAAAGCATCATATGTTTTGATAGACATGTCTTGCTAGAATCAAGTTTCAATAGATTTTCATGACTGAGACAAATCAAAGTTAAAGAATCCTTCCCTATATGCTCCTCATATTCATGTATTGATCTTTAACTCTGAGGACTACGCCGTTGGATATAGACTTTCAAGTTATATATAAACTGAATAAGTCTTCCAAAGAAGGAATATCTTAGTATGTTGCAGGGGGTAACAAAATGCAACTATCTGTGTTCAAGATATCATCCATTATATCCTCAAAAATTGTGTCCAATGTGCAGTGTCGGAAAGCTTATGTAAATGGCGATAATATGGTCCTTTTACGATGTTATTTGAAATATTATTTCTAAGCGATATATCGTAGTCCTGGTGGGTAACTTTGCCTCCACTTACATTCAATCATTAAACATCTCTATTTTCTTATTTCCATGTATGAGTAAAACTGATCCAATGGTTCTTACTAGGGGAAGCATGTACTAATTCAAATGTCAGACATAGAGAAAGCTTCAAAAGAGATAGAGATAGAGAGATTGAAATTCAAGTCCTCTTCCTCCATTATTCTAGTCACATGGTGAGCAACTTCGTTATGGTCCCTTCTCGTATAAGTTTTAAAGGCCTTTGTATTGTATATTAATATTACTATTATTTTGTTTCTTTCTTTATATTGTAATAAATGATTAAGACTTAGATATATATATATATATATATATATATATATATATATATATTGATATGTTCATATGTCAAAAATTTAAAATATAAAAGTCTCTCCATTACGTATATTAATTTCGTGCTTCGATCGTTCCTCCCACTGACGACAAGACACAGCACGAAAGAGCTTATTAAAAGTATGAGAGAGAGGATACATTAAAAGATGCAAATTTAATATTAATTCTTTTAATTATGCATTAAAAAATAAATATAAAGGAGATTAGATAAAAACAAAAATGTTCTTAAGATCTAAGTCACTTATACCGTATATTACTGGTCATCATCCCACAACCATCGAATGGCTTGGCTGATTCAAATAGTGCCACGTGTAGGCGATGACGTTAAATGTCACTTGTAATGCTATAGAATTATCGTTTCAAAGATGTGATTGACTTTAATTTTGCCTTTGAAGAAATAAAAAAGATAAAGTTTAGTGCTCAATTTCTTTTCTTTGGATTCAATGTACTCATTTTGTTGGTTCAAAAACACTAATTACATCTTAAAATAAAAAAAATCAATTGTATATATTATGTGTGCTTTCTTAAAGACAAAAACAAATAATTATTATGTATACAAACAAAAGTATATATATATTATATATGTTTTCCCATACTCTCCAGTATTAATATAGTAGCGCTTATAAGAAAATATATTCCTTTATATAGTAACTTAAAAATATAAATTTAAATAATTGAATAGAGATCAATAAACTTTCTTAATTCTAATTAAATCAATCTTTTAATAAGATTACTCAATAATAATTTAAAATTAAGTTGTATGACTTAATTTTTTTACCACAAAAAAAGTCATGTGATATTATACAGATAAAAGTAATATCAATTGCTAAATGTTGAAAGTGAACTGCAAAAATCTCAGATCAAAACTTTAAAATCCTCAAGTTGGGCTCTATAATCATGAGGAACTATGAAAGAATAATTCAATGATTTCTGGAAATAATGGCTCATATTTTGGCTTGGCTTTCTTTAATTATTGTCAAGTCTCTCATATAAAGTGTCAACAAAATAAATCCAAACATGCAAACAAGAACAACCTGGTGGCTTCAAGCATTTAGCTGTCAGCTTTGTTTGACCAACTAAAATGAACATTTAGTAATAAAAATAAGTATATGATATTGTTCAACAAAGTGAAATATATTAGCTATAAAAAGTTAATTTGAAGCTAGATTGTGAAAGGATTTTTTTAGGAGAATTATGATTATATGTTTAAAATAGTTATGATTCAAGTTCTAAATTTTAAATTTATTTGAAAGACTTGAGTATCAATTTTTTAAAAAATTTTTTGAAGGACCTAGTTTAAGACTTTAAAAATACATAATAAAATGTTTCTAGAGCAAGATTTAAAAGTCCAGCACATTGTCCTTTAAAGTAAAAAAAAAAAAAAAAATTGGTTCATAGATCTTTCAGAATAATTTTAAAATTTAAAAGTTTTCAAAATAAATATTTTAAAATTATGATCTTGACTAGAATTTTTTTTTCTTTTGTATATATCATTTTGCTTTGGTAAGATGTCATTGAAGGAGATTTTACTCAATATAATTCTCAATTTCTTATTGTATGTCAATAGCAAAATTAGCCAAATTTTAAAGTGAAGTCATATAAAATTGTTCGAAATGGAAATTATAAAGTTATCAATCATCATAAAAGAAATTTTAATAATATTTAATATTTTTTGTCAGTCTATTAAAAAAATTGACTCAAATAATTAATATATAATTATAAGCCATCCTCAACTTTCTTTGTTTTTTTTTTTTTTAATTCTGGATGTTGGACACCTGTCTTCAACTAACATTGCTCTGTTTCATCATGCTGTTTTGACTTTAATTAGTCATATTAAATTATTTTTAGATGGCACTATGTCATGCCACTATGTTTGTATAAGCCATTTAAGGAACTCTTTCTTCTCTTTTATTTTATTTTTAAATTTATAAAAAAGTTAATGTATTGAAATAAGTTGATCCTCAATTGTTAACACGGATCAATAGTCTCACGAGTTTTATTTTTAAAAAAAAAAAAACTGAATTTTTAATATAAAGCACATAAATGTTGATTGTGTAATTTTATATGTCATAGTATCTTAAATATTAAAATTAGACTACAATGTGTGTATATATATATATATATATATTATATTATTGCTTAGGGTATCAATATTTCAATGTATGATCAAACCCAAATTGAGGAGAAGTCTCACAAACAAATATTTTTTATTCTAATCCTACCACGGATTAAAACTCAATAGGCAATGATTAAGAGATACAGACTCGTTTCATTTACGTTAACTTATTGATATCATATCACATAGAAAAGGTTTTTCTAATTTTAAAAAATTATTTCATCATCTCACATTAGATTACATAATGGAGTGTATCATATGTTATCAATTTTATTACTATTTTCTATAAAATTAATATTATAACAGATTCTATTCATAAAAAAAAATTATAAGTAGCATGTACAATATAATACATTAATAAAAAAAAATACATAATATCTATGTTTTATATGGACAAAAGGAGAATAAATGACACTTTAGATTTTTAATTTTTGATTTTTTAAATTATATTTTTATTCACAAATAGTAAAACAATATACATTCAATATGAAATTACGAAAATACCAACATATCATGAATGATGATTAAATGTCTCAAAAATACTATATTCCTTATTTATAATGTAATTAATTATTAAATATTGCTAAATATAGAAAAATATTTTGTCATTTTTAACAAATTTATAACTATAATTAAATCTGTTAGTTACTATATATAAATTTTTAAACAAAATATATTTAATATTTAAGTATTAATTACATCATAATTAATAAAAATCATAATTAAAGAACATGATACATGATTTGCGAGAATCATCACTCTTATATCATATGCCATAACTTTTCATAATACAATATATGATAGTATAATATCTAAGATAGGCATATATCTTATCCTTCTTTAATTGTTTTTATTGAAATGACATGTTTTACTAGTTCGATAATTGACTCATAATCTTTTACGATTATATATATATATATATGAAGAAAATTATAAAATTAATCTTTTACTTTTATATTTTGTAACAAATCAATTTTTTATAAATTTAAATTTAGACAAAATTAAACTTTCATAAATTTAAATTCATACAAAATTAATCACTTTATTTTAATTAATAAAAAATAAATTTTAAAAAAAATTAATTTATTGCAGTTGATTGTAAAAATTTAAATTATGTTTTCCCAGAATCTTTGACGATATTTTGATTGTACGGGCAAGTGTTTTCCATGAACAAATTCATATCATAAATTTCGAAAAATTCATATAATCGTGGATCGCGTATTATTGGCGATATCTCGCTTGGCTAAAAAGAAAATGGAATATATTTTTGCCAGCTCATGTCATCCATTATTTCTGATCTTTCCGTGGCTACAAGATTCTATATGACTATGGGTGCGATCGCATGACGGGTTATATATATTAGTTAATTTGTATATTTAGTCAATTTAATTAAATAAATTTTGATAAAAGAAATTTAATTAATTAGATATTAGATGAGTTATAAAGAGATTTATTTGATTTAAATAGAATTATTTATATCCAGATAAATTTTTAGGTTATATATATTTATGTAATAATTAATTTGAGTAATTAATTCTTATTAGATAAGTTATAATTTGAATGGAAAAAAAGTATTAAATTGGTTTTTTATTTTTATACTTTGTGATAATTTAATTCCTTACAAATATATTGTAATAAATTAGTTTTTTAAATATTTTATTTTATTAAGTATCATACTCTTATTAATTCAAATGAAGGGACCGATTTTATACAAATTTAAATTTGTGAGGGACTGATTAATTACAATTTTTTTTTTGTGAAAGATCAAATTATCACGAAGTGAAAAAATAGAGAACTGATTTTGTACTTTTCTCAATTTGAAATGAATTATCTAAATTAATCAAATAATTATTTGAATTTAGTTTAGTTAACTAATTAAATTTGAATAAGAATTTTTTACTCAAATTCAATTGATAAATTTTTTTTGTCAATAACATTTGCCCTTGATATATTGGTAAGTTTCATCTTAATTTTTAGATGTCCAAGAACCTAGTAGACATATTTATAGGAATTATAACTCAGTCCATTGGATCCATTCTTTTTGAGGTATTAGGATTTATGAGCATGTGGAGGACTTTAATTAGTAGTCACTTCACAACTAAGAAAAAGGCATAATTGACGAGTATATCAAGAATAATCTAGTAATAGGGTTTTTCATGTTCATCCAAGTGATCTTGTCATCAAATCCTAATTAAAAATATATACTATGAATTAATATATAATAGTGACTAAAAAAAAAAAGATATAATTGACTGAGATTGAAATTAAATGTGTAGAAGACATTAAAGTGAGCACTCCTTGAAAATCTAAAGCATCACAAGTTATACCTTCATTGATAGATTAAAAAAGAAATAGTGATGGTAATTTGAAAATTTTAAAAATGCTTTAAATTTAAAATATAAATATAAGAAATTATTTTAAATAGTTATATAATTATTATATTTTAACATATAACACTACCAAAAAAATGGGGTCTTAATGATGAAAAAATAACGACGATTACAAAACTATGGTGAAGATATGTCTTAACCACGATTAAAATAAACGTTGCTAAAATAGATGTCTAAACATGGTTATGAAATAATCGTGGATGACATTCCACCACGGGTAAAAAGATAAACATCGTTAGGACATATATGGTTCTAACCATGGTAATATACAATTGTGGTTAGGATCAGACCTAACCATGGTTATTCTGTAATCGTGGTTAGGGTACAGCTAACCACAGAACAAAAAACGTGGCTAAGGCACCAACGATGGGCCTTGTTGTGGCCCTGTGCTCTAGCCATAGTTATGCTTTTAACCGTGGCTAGGCCCAGTCCTAACCATGTTTATATAACTGTGGCTAGGACTAAGCCTAGTTATGGTTATTGTTTAAACTATGGCAAGGGCTGAGCCTAGTCATGGTTTGTGTTATGACCGTGGCTAGTCCAAGTTCTAGCCATGGTTAGGGTCTAATTGTGGTTAGGCTCCATAAAAAGATGCCCTAATTAATCATATTCATCCATAAACACACACTACCACATCTCTACTGATTACGTCTGTTCATTCTGCTAGCTTCACCATCGTCTGCCCATCGCATCTGCTCCCCTGGGCCAACCGTTGTCTGAACGACGTTGGCAAAGACCCACCAGGTTCATATATATATATATATATATCATCGTAACTGATCTTTTGGCAGAGAGAATAAAATGTGTTTAAATTTATTTCCAAAATAAATTTTGAAAATGAATTTATTTGGAGTCGCCACCAAAATTTTTAACGGAAAACTTTAGAAAACCAATTCAAAACAAAAAAAAAAAAGGCAAAATGGTTTGCGAAATCAAAGATGAGTTTGAGAGTCTATTTAAGTGTGGGAAAAGTGTTAGGCACCCCACAACATCCGTTCATAAGGACGGTTACCTTAAACTAGTCAAATAAGATAGAATATGACCTTGAATTTATCTCAATTACCCCCTTTATTAACATGCATGCTTGTTAAATAAAGGGGACAAAATCAACAATAATGAAAGCAAACAAATAGATATTTGCAAATGATGGATTTGACCTAGGATGAAAGTCTAGGGCCAACGTACCCCTTTGCCTTCCTCCTTTTGCTTCCTTCTTTTTCCCTTAACTCGTCACCTCCCCCTCTTCAGCTCAGTTTGTCCTCTTTTTATTTCTTCTTAGTTTGTTCTCCTTTCTCGGCTCATGACTTCCCTGTTCCTGTTTCATCTTGGCCTGTTAAGACCTCTTTCTCCTCCTCAACTACCTTCTCCTTTTCTTCTTTATATAAATTGAAGCCCCTCACCTGAGGTCTCTGTTCTTAACATGAAATAATAATCATGCATGCATGCAGCCATAGTTCTTCTCATGCTTAGCACCCATTTGCTCATCTATTTCCTCGAGCCTCATGATATGCAGCATGGCCGAGACATAGAGTCCATTTTGGTGTAAGTGCTCTAAAGGTATACACAGTAACTCCCTAGGTGTAGTGATAAGTTTCAAGTTAGTGCAACTGGCTGTGTAATGTTTCAGGGCTACTTGGACAATTTTTACTTCTGTCGCCCTAATGGTTCTTGTTGTTTTCTTATTATCATTATTATATATATATATATATATATATATATATATATATAAAATTATTATTATATATATCTATATATTTTGTTTTTTGATTTGTTGTTTTACTTAATTGATTCATCTAATTCATTTACGAGGTATTCTAATTTCCTCCTTTTTATTTTTGTTAAATTCTTCATATTTGATGGTAAATTTATATTTGTTGTTTTCAGTTTCATTTTTCTTTTGATTGGTCAATTATTTAATTAATCAATTAATCAATTTTTATTTTGATTATCCTTATTTATATATTTATGAGATGGGGTGTTCACACACACACACACACACACATATATATATATATATATATATATATATCTCTCTCTCTCTCTCTCTCTCTCTTTTATTTCTTCTTAGTTCACCGATGACCTCTTTTTGATGCCGCCAGCCATTGTCGGCAATTAACCTACTGATCTTCGAGGAGGTTTAAGTTGTTACCACTTCTTGCCATTGTTGTTGTTTGGTAAGGGATTTTTGTGTGTGCTTATTTTAGCTAAATATGCTTTATTAGAAAATATAGAAACTTTACTGTCTCTTGCAATGCTAAATAAAATGGAAGGCCGATCACTTTGTGTGTTTCATCATGTTAAGCTAGCATCCTAGCATATAACAAAACTTCGTCCTCCATTATAGCTTTTACCTCCTCTCATATGTCCTCAATTTCTTCCTCCTTTATAAGTATATGGTTGAGGACATTAATGAAATTAATTAAACTTAGCTAGAGAATTTAAGTTATTGAAGACGAGATATAAAGTTTTTACTACAAAACACAAGCTGGAAATGTTTATTGAAATGGATTCTTGTGATGGTATAGCTTTTGCGATCTTTTCCATTTGAATATCTTGAGTGAGTAACATCGATTCCATTAAACTCATTTTGTGCGTTCTTTTTTTTTTTTTTGTTAACTAATGTGACAAAGGTACCAAGTGTGTAGTTGTTATCAAAGAACAAAAGTAATTTCTATCCATTTTGCTGATATTTATACACCAAGTGTCCCTCTATAATATTCCCTATTTCAAATTAGTTTTGTGTGAGACACAATTTTGTTTAGTTATACTACATGTTAAAGTTATTTCTAACTACAAATTCATCAAATAAGATTGACCAACTTCAAATTATTGATTTTTAAACTTGTGATATTTGTTTGAGAAATTTATGTTTATTAACACTTCAAATTGCCCAATTGCCCTCTCTCTCTCTATGTGTGTTTATTAACACTTCAATGTCTATTTTGGAATAATTCAATTTGACATTTCAATAGCTAGGTAGATAAGTTTCTAAAAATTTGATGAGGATATGTGCTATTGAAATTAGTGGTGATAGGTTGGAGAATTAGCTGGGATTGTTGTTTGAGCCACAATTTTGCTCAACATTCTAATATCAGAGTTATGAACCTTCTTTTATCTTTCATTTTGGTATTTGTTTTAATGTCTGAAGTTCAAATGGACACAAAATCAAAGTTGTTATGTATTTGTACATGTTTCTTGTTGCATTTGATTATTGGGTTGACAATGTAGTAATTTAATTTTTTTTTTTAAATCATATGGATTAATATATATAGTCATGTATGTAATTTCTTTATATTTGACAGTGTGAACAAGATAGTCATGTATGTGTAAATGTAAAGGTGTAAATGTGTAAACTATATATGCCCAAAAGTCAAGTATGTCTAATGATTTAATAATAATGTTATTGATATGGACGTGATTTTTTTTTCTCATTAATTTGAAAAAGTGAGTTTTCATATTATTTAAGAGATTGATAAGTCATGGATTGTTAAGCCTTGGAATACTTGTAAATATTTAGAGGGTTAAATGAATTCTTAGACTTTGTATTTACCAATGGAAGTGTGGAGGGAAGAATAGTTTGCCCATGTTCAAAGTATAAGTTTAAAAAATGACAAGTTAGAAAAGTTGTGCATTATCACTTAATACTTAAACCTTTCCCACCTAGTTACGATTTTTAAGTTAAGCATGGGGAGAGAATTGTAGAAGAGTCTCATGTTGTAGAAGAACCTGAGACAAGGTCACAAATGAGAGAACTAAATATTTCTAGAGATAATTTTATGCCAGATATAATTTATGATACATTTAGAATTCATCAAGGAAACGAAAATAGGGATGATGTAGATTGTGCAAAGCCACTGTCAAACCACATGATGAATGAAAATGCAAAAGAATTTTTTGAATAATTTTGGATGGCTAACAAAACTTGTATGAAGGGTGTAAGAAGTACTCCAAATTGCCTTTTCTAGTAAAGTTATATCACATCAAGTGTTTGTGTGGAATAAGTGATAAGGTTATGTCAATGATATTAGACTTGACGGTAGATGTATTTGAACATGCCAAACTTCCTTTTTCTTTTTATGAAGCTAAGGAAACCATTAACAAATTGGCACTAAACTATCTAAAAATTCATGCATACCTAAATGATTACATGTTATACTGGGGGAGGATGAAATTAGAGATGTGTGTAAAAAATGCAACATGTCTAAATGGAAACTAAAGAGTAAGGGTGAGAAGAGGAAGAAGAGGCCTGCAAAATTATTGAAATACTTCCCATTAAAGCCACAAATACAAAGACTATTCAAGTCTTCTAAAACAGCTGAGTATATGGGATGGCATTATATGAACAACACCAGTGACGATATGGTTCGACATCCGAGGGACTTCAAGGCATGGAAGAGGTTTGATATAATGAATCCATAATTTGTCTCAGATCCTTGTAATATATACCTAGGTTTGGCCACTGATGGCTTCAATCCATTTGGAAATTTGAGTATAAGTTATAGCATTTGACTAATAGTTATTATGAATTGCAACCTGTCTTTCTATATGTGCTTCAAACAGAGTTCCTTTACGCTCTCAATGATTATTCCAGGGAGAAGAGCCCTGGGGAATTATATATATGTGTATTTGTAACCATTAATTGCCAAGTTGAAAGATTTGTGGTTTAATGTTGTTAAAACATTTGATTCATTCGTAAGTGAATTGTTTAATATGCGGGCAGCATTGATATGGACAATTAGTGATTTTCTTGGTCTTAGGACTTTGTCTAGGTGGAATGTTCATACTGGGTTAGCATGCCTCACTTGCAGTTTTGACTCTGTTCAAGTTTAACTTCCTCATAGTTGAAAGTGGTATTTTATGGGTCATTGTCATTTTTTGAGCCCAAGTCATAGATTTAGATTGGCTTGAAGTTTATTTAATGGAAATAAAGAGAAAAGAAATACCCCACTACCGATAAGTGGGTTGGAAATCTTAAGACAACTTGAGAATGCTAATGTTGTGTTTGGAAAAAATATGGATGTTGAAGGTCAGGGAAGAAAAACTCGAGTTGTTGGTGGTGTTAATGGTGAAACTCAACAATGGCATAAGAAGAGTATATTTTTTCAACTTCCTTATTGGGCAAAGCACTTGTTGCACCATAATTTAAATGTCATGCATATTGAGAAAAATAAGAGATAGCCACGAAAAATAAGCAAAATTAGACTAAATTGACCATTCTGCATACTAATGGCTTGAAAAGCCTTGTGCGAAAAAAGGTAGAGATGGTAAGTTCATTATGGTAACTGTAAGGAAAATGTAATTTGTATTATGTCACATGTGTCTTTAAATCTATAGGAAGTTGAGTGTGTTGGCCCAGTCATACAGGGCAATATATGGACTACAGTCCATAAGCATGCTGATAGATCATTTATTAATGACAAAACTAAAGTGATAATTGTAAGTGTTTGTAGCCCATGTTGTATGCATTTTATTATATTGCCAATAGAAATGAATTATTCTTAATTACATTTCAGGAGAAGATTGTTATAATTGAGGCATAGGATCCTTCATCTCAACTAATAGTTGCTTATGATTTATTGGCTAGTGCTTTGGGAACTCAAGACCACTGTGGTAGTGTCAGAGGAGCAGGTTTAAGTGCCTATCCAACCCAAGTATTTGGACGTCATGCACGTGATAATTCATCGTTTATGCCTTCTTACAATGAATTGCAGAATGAAGTGGCACAACTAATGGAGAAAATTGTAGAAAGGGAAGCACGTGAATCATAGATGGCTGTAGAACATACACAAATAGCTACACAACACGACTAAATGGCTATTGAACATGCAAAGATGCTTGGTGAGCAACGTCAAATGAAAGCTACAATGACTTTTATCCTACAAAATATTCCTTGTCAAGTGCCACCTGAACAATGACTAAATGGCTTGAATGATACTTAATTAATAACTTCAAATTCCTCATTGAATAAATAGAGGCAAGGAATTTTTTTTTTTTTTTTATAAAAAACACTGACTTGTTTATGTTTAAAGCAAAAAAGTATATTAATAAATCAAATTATCAAATAATTTCTTAAAAAATTTATTAAATAATAATATAATAATTAATTTAGTATCATTATTGCTTTTAAATATTTATCTATAAATTCATGAATGTGTCAAGTTTGTGTCATATAGGATATCTCAAAACAAGAATATGATTGGAGTGAACTTTTCTTAATTTCCTTTGCTTTTTTTGGTCATATTCTTTTTTCTTTTTGTTTAGGAAAGGGATTGTTTTCTTTTTTCTCTTGTTGCGAGAGGTTCTCCATGATATCCCTATCATTGGTAAGATAAAAAAATAATTATTAGAAAAATAATAAATATTTCAAGTAAGTTGGCAAATTTGTGTTGAATTATTGGCACTCAAAGCATTCTTCTTTATGAGTGGATGTCCTCTAAGATTTTGACATTTCATATCCTGTTATATTCACCTTGATAGCTATAGTTCCATAACATCTCTATCAATAGCTTTCTCCTCACAAACATTACAAAAAGACAACATTTTTAGTGGAGAATTTTAAAATATATATTTTAAAAAAATTTTTAGTAATAGTTAATATGATTTATTATAAAAAAATTATTGTTAAATGTGTGTTTATTATATAGTTGAATTTTTTTAGTGACAATTCAAAAAATATCGCGATAAAAAAATTTTAATTGTGATAGATATGTTATCACTTAAAATTTTTGTTGGTGTACTTTTTGGATATTCTAAAATTATTGTCACATTAATAATTTATTATTTGGATATTTTAAAAGTATTTTGTGGCAACTCTTAGAATTTGTCAAACATTCATTTTTAGTGGCGACATTTTTTAAGATACCATAAAAGTCACTTTTGATGTTAATTTTTTTGAGATGAAGATAATATATAATAAATATTATTATAAAAATAAAATGAAAATAATTTTGTAATTATATAATAAAATATGATTTTATACCATAGATAGCAATTACTAATTAAGATAAAAAAATTTTGAGAAAAGGACTACTATCTTAAGTTGAAAGTTAAATGCACAGTGGACGTTAATACTTCAAACTCCTCCACATTGAATAATTTCTTTAAGTCCACTTTGTTTTTTAAATTAGTATCTTATCCTCTGTCATCGTACCATACTCTTTTCCTCTTTTAATTTCTTTATATGCAAAAATAGTATTAAAAGTTTATACTACATTTGAGTCACTATTAGTAACTTTCAAACAATAGTAAATCAATTATCATTTCTTCTTTTATTATAAAATTTTAAATAATAAAATGATATTAGTAAAGCAGAATAGATATTTACTAGTGTTTTAGGAGAGAGAATAATATAGAAGAGTAAAAATATATATGAGGCTCATTCCTTTTCTTTTTATGCATCCAAATTTTTTTTGTTTAACTTTAAGTTAACAACCCCTTAAAATTAAGATGACTTGACTCGAAATAGAGTGGAAATTCTTTCTTCTCTCATTTCTTTTATTAATTTGGAAAAAAGTATTGACCATAATTAATGTCAATATATATATATATATATATATATATATATATATATATTCTTTAATACATCTGCTCATACAAGAATCTAGTATAATATTAAATCATTTATTTATAAAAACTTATACTATACTACAAAATATTTTATTTCAATACTTAAACATTAAGTGGAAAAAGAAACCAACAAAGAATACCCATTAATTTATATTATCATTTAAATAATTGATCAAATTTTACTACTGTTATGATTTTCTTACAAGATAACAGTGACTAAATATAATCAATACTCAATTGATCTTTCCATATCAATAAATTAACTCATACGTACTTTTTTTCCAAATTAAAAAAAAAACCTATAATGTCTAGGGTAGTAATTTTAAACAATATGAATCGTCTGATTAATTAATAGATTAAACTCTAATGGTAAGCAGAAATAGATGATGTAGATGTTTATGTGGCTAATGCCCCATTAATCCATAAACATATTATTTTATTGATCTTAGTCAAATAAACAGCTATATATGTTGTGTTTGTTTGAATTGACGTCAAATAAACATAATTTTGCATTAACTTGATTTTTAAAATTAATTTTGATCAAACATAATTTTGTATTATCATAATTATGTTTAGAAATTTTTGTTTAAAAAATAATTTTTACCATCTATATAATTTATTCAATACAAAAATAACTATTTTTCACTTTAGTACAAACATGAGTTTGAAAGTTAAAATTAATTTTAGAAAAAAATTAAATATCTTACCACATGACAATATTTGTGAGGAAACCTAGGGATTGAAGAGTGCATTGCAGAGTTAAACAAAAGTTTACCTTATAAATATTATTATTTGACTTAGTGTTTAATTTTTTAAAAAATTAATTTTGTCCTTCAAACCTTTGTATATACAAAAGTAA
The DNA here is from genome assembly GCA_037074485.1 of Delonix regia. NCBI lineage: Eukaryota > Viridiplantae > Streptophyta > Magnoliopsida > Fabales > Fabaceae > Delonix > Delonix regia. The sequence goes on along the minus strand of CM073454.1, from coordinate 25,800,626 downwards.
AAAAAAAAAAAAAGTTAATTTTGCATTAAATAAACTATATAAATGATAAAAATTAATTTTTTAAAATAAATTTTCAAATATAAATCACGGTGATGTAAAATTACATTTGACCACAATCAACTTCAAAAATTAAGATGATCTAAAATCACATTAGTTTAACGCGAATCCAAATATAAATATAAAGTAATTTTAGTTGAAACCCTCTCAGTTTTCTTTGTGTGCGTGATTCTTTTAACTTTTGAATAAGCGAACCATAAAATTATTGTTTCATTGCTAAGCACACAATATAATCGTCATCAAACATTAACATTTAAGATAATTAATCACTGTAATGAAAACAACTGCTTTGGATGCTTCTGTGGTTTAAGAGGACATTGAACTTAATATGTTTCTTGAATTTTATTATTATTATTTCTGCGTCGAAGCCCACTTCATCTGCTACCACTAATTTATGTGATAAACAAAATTGATAAAGTTACTTGGCACACATTATGTTACTACAAGTGGTTATATATAATCTTTTGGTTTCAGGGTGTCCATATTAACAATGGCATCACATCACTATGTTTGTTTTTGTTTTGTTTTGTTTTTTTTAATGGGAAAAATATTTAGGATTAGCTTGAGGGTGGATTGTGATTAGGGCTTTTTTTTTTTTTTTTTTTAATTTGTAGGACATGCTTATAGAATCTTTGTATTTTAGATAATTTTTTTTTCAAAATAGTTTAATGCTTATTAAAATTAAATTAAAAAACCATGGTGTGTTTTGAATTAATGGATTTTTATTTAATGATTCAAATAAATTACTGTAAGAAACTGTAATGATTTTTGTCCCTTTAAAACTAATCTGGAGATTATGCTTGTTATGTTTAACAATAAGTATACGTCGCAAAATGGAAACGTGAATTTTTAGGTGATTAGCACGTAATCTTTCAACCTCTAGACCTAATGAAAACGGAAGAGCATAACATTTATGAGAGTGATGTCATGAGTTTACATGATTATTTTGTTCCAATCAAGTAAAGCGGTGCTGGAAGAATAAACACTGTTATTATTATTTACATAAAATTATTTAATAATGTCATCATAGATCTCATTATTGAGCTGAATTTTTAAGATCGGGTAAAAATTTGAAATAGAATTAGAGTTAAAGCCCATTTTTTAACATAACTTTTTCTTTTAAACTTTTATTAATATTTTTTAAATTAAACCTATAGATTTTTGTAAATCATAATTAAATTATTTATTACTTAATTTAAAGATAAATAACGTAGTTTATTATTATTATTACTTGTAAGATTATATATAAAAAAAAGTTGTAAACATAAATGAGTTATTGTATTGACATGAATCATTTGGATAAGGGATATTAATTTTTATTTTTTTATCAAGATATTAAATTATAGTTTATACTAATTTTTTTCTTAAATAAGTTTTTTCCTATTGAATATTATTCAGACATTTTGAATTCAAGTCAAACATTTTAAAAATCTGAACATAATCCATTTTACAAAATAGACTTTTTAAATCAAACTTTTTTTATTCAATCTTTTTTTTTTTGGAGTTAGACTTATTACGTCAAAATAAATTTTTTTAATTATAATTAAGTCTAGTTATTAAAATTTATCAATAAAATTTAACCAATTTGAATTAGCACAGTAGTGTGTGCTATACATATCAAAATCGTTCTAGTAATGGCAATAATAAAAAAATATAAATATTATCATAAATATTTATATATTTTTGTACCATTCATTGTCTGTTGTATTTATACAGAGTCAACGTTGAGCATAGATGTTTTTTAAGGAACAAGATGGACAGATCAGAAAACGCAAAATAAGATACCATTATGTAGATTTTTAGATGACAACGATATATTCAACTTGTTTAATTGGAATTCCCACTTGGAGCCTCCACTTACCCCTCTTTCTTTTTAATTTTTAATTTCTGTAATTATGTTTCTTACTTATTTGTCGTATATATATATAAAGTGACACAAGCAAGTGGTGTTAGATTCAGATTCAACATTTCTTTTTCTAATAATTGAGGTTTATAGAGCCACCCAATAATAATGGGTTCTCCTTCTTGAATCCTCTTCTTTTTGGTGACAACATATTTTATTTTCTAAAGAACTTTTATTTATTTTTTATTTTTTATTTCTGGTGGCACTATGAAAGGCTGCCAAGTAAAGCAACCAAAAGGTGTTGATTATGAAATTTTGCAATTTTCTTTAATTATAAAAATGAAAAGTTTCTTTATATCTAATTGGTGAATTTAATTGTCTTGTAATTTTCCTATGTGTTTGTTGACTTCAAGAGACGAAAATCCAACCAGCAATGATAAATGAGTAGGTTTTCCACTTTTAACTTCGAAGAGACAATAATAAAAATGGAAATGGATAATTTTCTTTTTTCTTTTTTTTTCTTTGTCACAAAAGTAAGGGTTTAGATAAATTATTTCAGCTTTAAGACACGAAAATGTACCAAAATTAAAAGATACTCACCAATAAAAAAATATTAATGAAAATTAAATTTAAATCATTAGGTTAACAGTCTTGAATGCTTATTTTTATTAATATTTTGTCATATATGTTTATTATTTTTGCTTCATTATCTATAATTTTATTTTTTATTCAACATAAATTATATATATTCAAATTATTAAAAAAATATACATTTAATTATGTCAGAAAATTTTAATAAAATATTAATAGAATTTTAACAGTAAGACTTTAACTAAAATTTGTAAATTGTAACAATTTAATTATAAAAATTTTAAATTATAAGAACTAAATTAAAGTGGAATAAAACTATAGGATTGAAAGTATGACTTTCCCTTCATTAAAGCATTATTATTTTTGGAGCATTAAAATATGAACATGGGACTCTCATTTTAATATGTAGCAAATTAAATATAAGATCCTGAAAGATGCTACTGAAATAATTTATTGTTAATATGATTGCATCTAGTCTGAAAACAGATCTAAATAAAATTTTTAGCATTATTAATCTACAATTATATGAAATGTTTTTAATTTGTACAAAACTTGTACTTGCTTAAATAAGTAATATTGTCTTAATATCTTTAAGCATTTTGACTCTTTCATTGTTGAGTTTTTTGTTTCTTCCTTTTTAATTATTTAATGTTTGGGTCAGGTTCATTGTTGCTTATTGAGTTAATAACTCAGGAGAGTATCTTTTAGGTATGAGGTGGGATTTAAATTTTTGACTTACTTGTGTCTTATATACTGGATTGTGTACTTTTCATCAGATACGTATTTATTTAAATATTATTATTATTTTTAAAAAAGATAAAATTTATGCATATGTATTTAATTATATGTTCCATAATGAAATTATAATGCAAAATTCATTTATTTATTTAGTAGAATGAGAGGCAAGGGTCCAATGACACATAAATTCATGAGTTTAATATGTAGCGTTGAGTTATAAAAAATTAATAATCATATTTTTATTATAAATTCTATTAACAAGTTGTTGAAAACATTTCCCTACATCTTATTCATTTTAAAACAATATATTAAAAAAATAACACGAAAAATATGAAATTAATGGGAAAGATATCGCTTTCATGTGCATACTCAACGTATGATTGACTAACTAACAGGTAAACATGTTTAACCAAAAAATATATAATCACATTTATTCATTTTAAAATTCACAATTGAACAAACCTACCTATTCGAGGCTGGAGTTTCAAACTTCACCCCAAAAAAAAAAGTTGTGTTGTCTAAATAACGTCCATATTAAATGAATTTTCAATAAATATGTGGAAAAAATAATATAAATAGTCCAATTAATTTAGATTTACATTTGAACAAATTTATTATATATAAAAAAAGCAAACTCCCTCACACATTTGAGTTCCGTTGACCGATGTGAATATTTTATTGAACAAATCTTCAGCTTTTGATACGATAACTTTTCAATTTTTTCGTACATGTATTAAGAATTTTTTGTATATAAATTTTTTGTAATCAACAAAAAAATTGAAGTTATTAATTTGTTAAAATTTTATGTAGTCAATAAAAAAATAATAAATTAATTAATTAATCATTTTTTGAATTGAGAATTTTTAGAATTGTGAGAATTTTTTGGAGTATGAAAAAAAATTAATGAACTATTCTTTGAAATCGGAGAATTATTTTTGAATAAGCAAGAAAAATAAATAAATAATTTACCATTTTTTAAATTAAAATTTTTTTGAAATTCAAATATTTTTTGATGTTAATGAAAAAAATAATGAATTAATTAATTGTTATTACTTTTCTTTTACAAATCTCATGTAACCAATTTTATAGACTTTATCTAATTTATTATATTTTTTTATATCAAAAAATATTAATAAATTTATTTTTTACTAATATTTATATATATCGTTAATTTAAAATATATTAAAATATAATAAAATAAATTAATTTCTTTTAAAACCCATGTAAATGCGGGTAAATAAATTAGTTTAGATCTAAAAGCTTTTGGAACCAAAATAAGAATGTTGTGAGTTATATTTGTAATATTTTAAGACATTTTATTTTAAGTTATAATTTTATAGAAAGCAAACTTTATTATAAAAAATCTTAACTTTAAAAATTTTAATTTCAAAAATTCTTAAATAAATATTTAAAAATTCAAAGATTCAATATAAATAAAAGTTGAATTTATTACCTCCTAAAATTTAAATTTTATTAAAAAAATTCTAAAGTCCAAAGGTAAAACTATTTATTTATTTTTAGATATTTTTTCACATGCATATGTTGTAAAATGCATCTGCTTTATGTAAAGTAGCCCAGGAGAATTTTTATTTTTTATTTTTTTAAATTTTGGGATAGGTTCTTCTTCTTCTGTTTAAACTTTTGTCCTCAGTATGTGTCGTAGTCTTCCTTCGGATAAGGCTCTGTACTTTGTACATAGGAGTCTCCAATGTTGGCTACTTCGGATTTCGTGCTCAGACGGTGATCGAGTATTAATATTAACGAAATTGGGAAAAATAACAATTGACAAATTATTTTTTATAAATTTTAATTGACAAAATAGTTTTTTGAAAATTGATAAGTAAAAATAATTTTTTTTTGAAAAAGAAAGTACTTTTGCTTATTATTAAATTTTCAAGGGACCATTTCATTACACTAGATTTATAGGGGACTAATTTATTAATAAAACAAAATATAAGAGATCAAATTAGTTTGTTTTACAGAAAAAAAAATACACATTTGATAGTTTATATTTAAAATTTAATTTTTTAAATTAATAATGTTTAAAAATAGATTCAAACAGCCTAAACATTTATATGCAATTTTTTACATATTTATTATAATATTTTTCAATTAAGATAAAACAAATATATATTTTTTAATACATATTGATCATATATTCTTGACAAAATCATTTTCTGTAATTATGATATAATTAATGATTAATTATTAAATATTATTCTATTTAAAAATTCTGTATAATAATTAATAAATTTGATTATAATATTAAATTTATTAAAAATAAAAAATATTATTTTATATTCAATAATATTTAATAATAACAATAATAATAACATAACTTTCAAATTAAACTATATAATTTTTGTACTAGTATTAATTAACCATACAATTCTTACTAAATCTTGACAATAAAAGTAAAAATACTTTATTAATTGTATAATTTTTAAAAGGTTAATCAATTCTAATACACCTACATAGTCGATATGTCACATAAACCTGTTAATATCCACTAATAATTTCTCTACAATCCAAACGGTAAACAGTATCCAAATTCAATTTTGGCAAGGCTCTTGGCCTTCAAATGTTGGCAATAAAAAGACAAAGCACTGAGTGCCCCGGCTTTCGTGGTTTGGACCACAAAAAGATTATTTTTTGATCTCTCTCTCTCTGTTTTTTCTTATTCTTTTATATTTTAATTTTCCTTGTCGCAGCTTGCAAGGGGGGGAGGTAGACGCCTTGGTGTAATTTTTAACATGGAATCCTACTCTTTCCTCATCATCTTCTGTATTCTTCTCAGCTTTCTCTTCTTCCCAGTCCCGCACAAATTTTCCCGGAGAACCAGAGGCCCCGGAAAATGACCGATTCCGAAGAAGAAATTCCCGACCTTCCTCCCAAGTCAGCGCCCAAGGCGGAGGAACCTGGGTCCGTCATGGATTTCGATCTGGACCTGGAGACTTCTTGGCCGTTGGATCAGATATCTTTTGGCTCTAACCCTATGTCTCCTCTTCTTATCCCTGCCACCTTGGAGCAACCTTTTTCTCCTCTCTGGGTTTTCTCCGACCTAGACGATGATAAGCAAGCTAGACTTGCCGCTTCCGCTTTCTCCGACGGCCATCGATTGTTCTCCTGTATGTTTTTGAGTCGTTTCAGACTCGGTGTTGAATGGATTTTGCAGAATCTTCGATCTTTTCAGATTTTTAATACATAGTTTTCATGACTTCATTTTTTTAAGTTGGCTGGAAATTGAAAAGCCGCCAATGAACGTGCTTTAATTGATTTGAAAATGTAAAAGGGGCATAGCTTGTTTTTGTGAAAAGATTTTTGTATATAAGGAATTTCCTTTGCCTCTTACTTCGCCAAGAATCTGAATATAGTTTAGGAGATTATTTGTAAGAGAGAAATAAAGGAGCCTTGGACCTTTGAGTGTGATCTTTTGTGCATTTACCAATTTAATGGAGTTTGCTACATCTCTGGGATTTAAGTCGGGAATTCTTTTATTTTCCTCTTGTAAACCACATAGCTGAACCTGGTGGCTTCATGTGTTTATTTTCCTGTCTTTTTTTACTCTTTTCTTCAGCGTTCAAGGGTGCTGATATTTACAGTCCATAGTTCCTTTTATACTTCTTCATTGGGCTTCAAATTTTGCCTTATATTTTTAAGATGTTATTATGATGATTGGAATATATATACATTTTAGAGCTCTATTCTAAATACATCATGATATTGAGCTCGAAGGTGTCATTACTAAATCTGTAAACTTCTATATGCAGCTGCGTTTCTTCTAACTCTAGCTGCTCTTTTCAGGCAATTCAAATTCAGTAGCTGAAAAACCAGTGCAAAATGAGGAGAACCAAAAACTTCATTCGCCCTTTGTGGCTCTGCCACCATTAGAAAATCTTGATGGGTATTGTCTAATCAAAGAAAGGATGACACAAGCACTAAGGTACTTCAAAGAGTTGACTGAACATAATGTTCTGGCTCAGATTTGGGCACCTGTGAGGATTGGGAACCAGTATTTGCTTACAACTTCAGGGCAACCCTTTGTTCTTGATCCACATAGTAATGGACTATATCAGTATAGAACAGTCTCTCTGACGTACATGTTTCCTGTGGATGGGGAGAATGATGTAATCCTGGGACTTCCTGGTCGTGTTTTTCAGCAGAAGTTGCCTGAATGGTCTCCCAATGTTCAATACTATTCTAATAGAGAGTATCCACGTCGAAATCATGCTCAAAATTACAATGTTCGTGGAACCTTGGCTTTGCCTGTGTTTGAACCTTCAGGGCAGTCATGTGTTGGTGTACTGGAATTGATAATGACTTCTCAGAAGATTAACTATGCTCCTGAGGTTGATAAAGTCTGCAAAGCACTTGAGGTTGGGTTTCTTCCACCTAGCTATCTATATTAAGTTTTGTGCTTTGCTCATGTGTTCATGTCAGTTTGGTGTGTACCCTGTGATGGTTATACATTTTAAACATTAATTTTGATAACACCCGTGACATTTTGTTCACTCCTAATGCTAGCATGTTGGAAAATGTATTATTATGATTACAAACATTTATGAGATCCCTTAGTAACCTGCTGTCAGTTTTCCTGCAGGCAGTCAATTTGAAGAGTTCAGAAATTTTGGAACATCCATACACTCAGGTGATTTTTAACTGTAATGCATTCCTATCTGGTATATACTGAAAGGTGTAGATATTTGTGGTGTTGTATATCTTACCCCTCTATTCTCACAGATATAAATTGGCAATGCTTTTGAACCAGATTTGTAATGAAAGCCGCCAGAATGCATTAGCAGAGATTTTGGAGATATTGACAGTGGTGTGTGAAACTTACAAATTACCTCTGGCCCAAACATGGGTTCCCTGTAGGCATCGGAGTGTTCTAGCCCACGGTGGTGGCCTGAAGAAGATTTGCTCAAGCTTTGATGGTAGTTGCATGGGGAAAGTTTGCATGTCTACTACTGATGTAGCATTCTATGTCGTAGATGCTCATATATGGGGTTTCCGTGAAGCCTGCGGTGAGCATCACTTACAACAGGGTCAAGGGGTTGCTGGGAAGGCATTTTTGTCTGGCAATATGTGCTTCTGTGGAAACATTACCAAGTTCTGCAAAACTGAGTACCCCTTAGTACATTACGCTCTCATGTTTGGCTTAACCAGCTGTTTTGCAATCTGTTTACAAAGCTCTCATACTGGAAATGATGATTATATATTAGAGTTTTTTCTGCCTCCTGAAATCACTGACTTCAATGAACAAAAGACTCTGTTGGGATCTATATTAGTAACAATGAAACAACATTTCCAAAGTCTTAAGATAGCTGCTGGTGGTGAACTCAAGGACGAAGGTTCAATTGAAATCATTGAAGTAACAAATGAAAGAGTTTACTCAAGGCTTGAGTCTATACCAATTACCCAACCTACTAAATCACCACCTGGACCTGATGCCTCGCCAAATATTGGGGAGATGGTACCACTGGATTCATCAGAGCATCAAATGACATACTTTGATGATATGAACGGGGGAGGAAGTCTTGGTGATGATGCAGGTGGAAACTTTGATCAGCCTTCTTCCTTAGAGACTAAAAACTTAAAGAAACCCTCAGAGAGAAAACGGGGAAAAACTGAGAAATCAATTAGCCTTGAAGTTTTGCAACGATATTTTGCTGGGAGTCTTAAAGATGCTGCAAAGAGTCTTGGTGGTATGTTTATGCTATAAAATATAGATGCTGGCAATGTTTTGTTTTATGTCTCTGAATCTGCTGCTAGCTGAAAACATATATTTATTAAAGAATATGCGTCAAAAACACACAAATGGTTACTGTTTTTCATTATCAATAGCAGCTTATATATGTATATATAGAAGACTGTTTTAGCAAAGAATATGGTAGCACCAGTTTTACAAACGAATTACTTTCGTGGCCTCTCCGTATTTTCAGAAAAGAAAAAGGGGGGGGGGGGGGGGGTTGTTCCCTTGTAGATATACAAAGGAATTAGGAAGCTATTTTGAGCCAAGGAATCTGATACTTTTGTTTTTGGGTGGACTTATCATTGTTTGTTTGTTTTGCTCTTCTCTTTGAAAATTCCTTTTTATGTAAATTTTATTTCTTACATACATTCTTGCTGTACAGTGTGTCCCACTACAATGAAGCGTATCTGTAGGCAGCATGGGATATCCCGTTGGCCATCTCGGAAGATTAACAAGGTTAACCGTTCCCTGTCCAAGCTCAAGCGGGTCATTGAATCTGTTCAAGGTGCTGAAGGAGCCTTTGGTTTGAATTCTCTCAGCGCCAGTCCACTTCCCATGGCTGTTGGTTCGTTTCCTGAGCCTTCAAACAAGTTCAGCCAACATGCCTCATTAAGCACTCAACTATCAGAGCCTCAGATGAAAGAGAATGAGTTGAATGCCTTCAAAGTATCAGAAACAAACAGACTGACGGGGTTGGAACATCAATTACTTGGAGGCAGGGTACAAAGTCCTGAGATAGTGATACATGACAAAAGTGGGTTCTGTCAGGAGTTTGGTAAAGGCGCAAAAGGGTCTGGAGCTGGGAGTGGTTCAAGTGAAGATAGTGCAAACCCTACTTCTGGCGGCTCATGTCACGGTAGTCCCCCAAATGAAAGTTCACCTGCAAAAGATATATTCATTACATCCAACAATGATCAATGTCTTGCAGCGGGGGGATCACCAGAGTTGACCCTGCACCCAATTAGTAAACTGAACAGTCCACCTGCATACACAACAGCCAACTTAGTGGCGACGGAACTTCAAGAGCCATTTGGAGGAATGCTAATAGAGGATGCTGGTAGTTCCAAGGACTTGAGAAACTTGTGTCCTTCAGCAGCAGATGCCAATTTGGAGGATCAGGTACCAGAAGCTTGTGGGGCTAATCCTCCATGTTCTGACCCGTGTCTGAAGCAGTGGACCAATACTCTTGGCAACACAGTGACACCTTTTGCAGCCCGAAGAGAAGTGACAAGTGCGACAATAAAAGCAACTTATAGAGAAGATATCATACGGTTTCGTATCTCCTTGACCTCTGGCATTGTGGAGCTGAAAGAAGAAGTTGCCAAAAGACTGAAACTAGAGGTGGGTACATTTGATATTAAGTACCTGGATGATGATCACGAATGGGTTTTGATAGCCTGTAATGCAGACCTTCAGGAGTGCATGGATATCTCTAGATCATCCGGTAGTAATATAATCAGGCTTTTGGTGCATGATATAGCATCCAATCTTGGAAGCTCCTGTGAGAGCTCAGGGGAGTAAGGAGTAGCTGTATATAGGTCAAGTTTGTACTCAGTTATTTAGATTCTTGTAGTCTTAGGACATAGGGGGAAAATTAGATTTTGGTTTCAGATTTGCTAAAATTGTAAGAAGCTTAACTGTAGACTTTCTTCAATCATTGTTACTACCCAAAAGTGATTATTTGAATCTGAGGATAAGATGGTATTCTTCCATAGTATAATTATGTAGTCAGCTCAGATCAATGAGTTTTAGATATGTTCTTAAGCTATGATGAAGAAGGGTGTTCTGTTGAACAGAAAACTAAGCCCATTTTCAAATTTTAGGTACATGTTTCGACAAATTTAGTAACAAAATGTCAGTAATTAATAAGATATTTTAAATTTAGACATCAGTCATGCACACAGAAGAAAAAAAAAAAAACCCCAAATAGAGGTGCACTTTCCTGAATTAAGGCATTAAAATGAAAAAAATACTAAGTATATGCTATATAAGACAAATAAATAATTATAATGTTATAACAACAAATTAATTATTCAAAGTTGAAAGCATAATAATCATCAAATGTACTAAATTTACATCACCATTCAAACATAAAAATCAAGTTATAATAGTTTTAAGTGACTTATAAAGTCATTAAAATATTTTAACTAGATTTTTTAAGCTAATACTAAGTTTAAAAATAAAAAAAACACACCTTAATGGGCATCTACCAGGCCACGTGCCTCATGCACTAAGATGAGTGCCTTTGATAACACTGAAAAATTAATAATTGAAAGTCGTACGCTTCGAGCGAAGTCACTAGTAAATATATTTAATATAAAACATTTCTTAAATATAATTAATCCTACCCATTAGATGTAAGGTTCGTGATTTTACTTCAATTTAATATTCCGGAGTAAGATCTTAATCAACAATAATTATATCTATTATTGTGATTTATAAAGGTATGACCATACACACAAGCACAACTAATTTTGTTTTAAAAAAATCTTGTACATTCTTAGACTAATTTTTCTTACTGTAGAAAATATTCAACCATGGACATTAAACTAATGTGTGCTGTTTACCCTATGAAATGAGGTTGCAAACTTGCAATTTTATTAAGGTATAACTTAAGAGGGGAAAAAAAAAAACTAAAAACTTTTTTCTTTGGGACAGTCTTCGTGGGATAGTACCACGAAAACAAGACTAAAAAGATTATTAAGACAATTTTTTATCTAACTTGTTCTGTAAAAAGACATGCATCAATCATCCAATAATTTTTTTTTTTTTAAATCTATGAACTGTGATTATAGAAATTCATTCTATGCATGCTCATTTTCAGGTTTGTTATCAGTAAGGCATGTAAGAACAGAGGACAAATCACAAGAAAACCCTTGCAGAAATTCACAAAAGGATGAAGATTACAGGAGGAGCCTATATACGTTCTATTTCAAACTTATACACGAGATGCAAGGCATGCATCTGACAGCATTAAAGTTCACTTTCAATCCCCAGATTCTCAGATGATTAATGTAAAGTCCATGTAAGAAGACTGAGGAGATGCAATATTCTCCTGATTAAAAACATCATACGGAAATTGCAGCACTGGCAAATTTTACTGTTCAATCAGCTGCTTGATTTATCCATGTTTGCAACAATCACCCAACTGTTACTCAGACAAGTTTCATCTAGGATCCACAAAAGGCATGCATTTACCAGAACATCGTTGTGTTCTCTACTAAGCAAATTCATTTCTCAAAGAATGATCTATAATAGCCCGAGGTAGTGAAGAAAGGGAAGGAAAGAGGTACATGATTGGCTAAGATGCATCCATCCTATCAAATCGGAAGCAAATAAAACTGTGAACATAGATATTCACGAATTTTATAGTATCCTCACACAGGATCTTCAATAACAATTTGCTGAGTGCTAGAACCACCAAACTATAAATTTTAAAAAGCAGACCAGTAACTTAATCCAAACAATGGGCAAATGTCATCCATGCTAGTGCTGTTTACCTAATATTTTTCACTAAATCAGGATTGCAGATCAGATGGAACAGCATTTTCAACAATTTTTAACAGACCAAACACGACCAGTTGTCATGGGAAGTACAACTACCATGATCAAATACACAGCATGTCTGCTCGGGATTTAAAATGTCATATTACTCCATGTATTGAAAATCAATCTGAGTAAGGGAATAATGGAATTGTTGAAATAGTAAAACAAAGTAAGAAAAGAAGTCCTATATTAAAAAGTTAAAGGAAGAGAGAAAATTATATTAGTGTTAAAGTTAGCCTATCAAATTGTCTTAGACATTTTAGATAAAGACTTGACTGTCAATACTTATAAATAATCTAACAACTTTCCTACCCTAATTTAGACTAAGGCCTATCATCTCTAACAGGGATTACTATAATGTAAGATATAGATACCTGAACACTCCTGCTAGACAGAAACTGCTTGAAATCTGCCAATTTTAAATCACCAACTATGACAGATTTATGAGGAGGAGTAGCAACAGAAAGGGGAAGCAGCGATAGCATGCCATTTTCTGTCTTCCCTACTCCATCATCAAACCAATCTATTCCATAATGTCCTAGCTGCAGGTGAACTAATATTCAATATGATGAACGAGTGACAACAGACAAGCATATAAAACGAAACAGTTCAAAACTTCAGACATAAATTCACCTTTTATAAATAGTACATTACTCATTAGCTTCTCAAATAGTTGAACCTACACCTAGATAAACATGACATGATTAAATTGAAATCTCAGAAATTTGGTTAGAAGAAAATGACGCAAAATTTGACATTGTTGTACCTTAGAAGCACAGAAATCAGAGGTGACGTCAATTGTTTCTTCAATTTGGGGAGCATATACGTGAGGGCAAACATACTCCAGGCAATGTTGCTATAGATGCTTCTGGTTTTGGCTGATCGTAAGTCTAGCCAAATTAAACCTTTAGGCTTTTGGCATGTGTGTGTAGGATAAAATCTAAGAACATAAGGAACTCCCCATATAAACTATCCAAAATATATTGGAGTGAATAACATAGTACTATTATATGTTTGTAGGTGAATGGTACAAGGTTGAATAGGATAAAAATTTTGATTACTTGGAAATACTACTTATGTAAAAAAATAATATTAAATTCATGGTGCAGTGGCATTGAAGGCAGCTATGGTGATGGAGATATTGATAGCAGCATTACTGGTGGCAGCCATGGCAGCGGCTGCTCTCTTGTTTGCTGATGCCACAACGAGGGTATCTAAATATAAGCACAATTTTTTATTTTTTTGGCTTTACATATAATGTGATAGAAACCTAGGCTTCCATCGCTGAATTTACAGTAGAAACAGAGATAAACAAGTAAACAGAGAAAGAAATCAATGAAACCTACCTCTTGGAGGTGCTAGAACCCCTCCCAGAACTTTTCCCCAAATTTCTGCCTAATTCAATCCCTCTCAGCCGCTTTTTTTATTTCTAGGTAATAAGTTTTCTCCGTTTAGAATAGATGTCCAAATTATACACTCCTCCTTTCTATGTTAACAAATTAAATTCCTTTCCCCTGAAATTAAAAGGTAAGCTAAAATTATACTTATTTTGACCTAGATATCTTTATATTTGTTACTTCTATAATATAAAAAATGTTGAACATAAGATGTTGGCATTTCTGGAGACATCTTAAGCTATAATTATACTTATTTTGACCAAAAGCACTTCTAGTTCTTTGCCAAATTAACATGTACAAACACAATATGTATTCATCTTAAGATGAAGAACAGAAAAAAATGCATTGTTTAAATTATTCAGAGAAATGTCCATATAAAACCGATCTCAATATTATAGTATGTCAGAATCTCACAGTAAATTAATTTTACAGTTGCTCATGCAGTAGGAAAAGATTATCCAACCAATAATCTATTCCCCAATCCCCAAGGAAAATTTCTTTAAGCCACAAGTTTCAGATCTAACAACCTTTATGCTTCTTCAAGATTCATTCAGCAGAACATCCATGTTTTTCGAACCAAACTATGTATTCCTTTCTCCTCCATAATTAACAATAGAATATAACACGGGGTGTCCCTTGTGGATCTACAAAGAGATTGGAATGCTCTTGAGTTAAAGAGTCTGAGTAGTTTCTATTATTTTCTCTTTGGTTTTGGAAGGATCTCTTGTCCACTGTTTTTGTACCCTTTTGCATTGTTCACTCTTCTCATCAATAAATTACTTCGTTAAAAAAAAAATGAGTAGAATATTGCACTCAACTACTCTGCTAGAAGAAGTGGAGGGGGCTCTACTCAAATTCAAACATTACCGTCAGAATTAAAAATCATTATACTCAACCTAATCCTCTCTTGTATTGACATATCTATCTTATCAATACTGCACAACCTAAGGACAACAAACATCCACTACGGCACGGCAAAACCCAAAAAAGTCAGTAAGAAATCTCACCTTTCTTGAGAGGTACTGGTCATACATGTTGAGAATGCCTTAATTAGACAAAATATTCCATCAAATAGGCACAAACGTAATCCACTTGAAGATACTTTGAGGCTGACCGTAACATAACAATGTATCTAAGTGAGGTGAAAAGGAGGACTACAAAGAATAGGAATTTGAGATAAAAGACCCACATACCCAAAAAATTATATTTTCTTCTTCCTTTACCAGTGACGGTGCTTAAAATGCAGTAGAAGATAGAAAAGAAAAAAGCAATAAGAAAATTTCTGTTTGAATGACAGACGAATTGATACACGTATGATATTACAAACTCATGATGATAAGGAGTGATAATAACTCCTCTTTCAAACTAACCTAACCCCTATGCCTATATGCAGACATTCTTTTAGTCCATCCGCCTACCAACTCGGCGAAACAACAAAATAGATCACATTCGATAATAAGGAAAGGAAAAGGATTAGGGAGAGACCTGGAGAGGGGTTGGAGAAGGGAGGGTCGAAGTGATCATTCCACACACACTCCACACAGCGGCGTCAATTGCACCCGATGTTTCCATATTACACTGATACTCACGCTTTCCGAAGTTGACATTTAGATGCATCAACGGTATAAATTTTATTAAAAATTAAAAAATTTAATTTAATTTTTATATACATTACTTTTTAAAATTAAGTATAAAATGATGTAAAATGCAAAATTAATTTTTTAAATATATATTAAAATCTAAATCATCAAATAAAGGCCACCATGTCATAACGCACATTTGTATTCTCTCTATTTTCTTTTTCTTTTTCTTTTTTTAATTTCAAGTTTAAATTAATTCTCGTAAAATAAATTATCTATCTCGTTTGTGTGCTATTCCATGTTACTCCTTTAAAATGAAGTGAATATTTAGACGTGGATTGATTTTTTTTTTTTAAAGAAAATTATAATTACATGTGCATAGATCATTATCAAGTTATTTTTACTTAAAAAAATTACATTCATGGATTTTTTTTAATTTCATTATTATTTACTTAAATTTAAGTTTTTGAAAAGTTAGGGCGTATTTTAGACTAGTCAAAAACTATATTATATTTATAAACTTGATGATTAATCACTTAAAGCTCACTAATACCTTTTTTATTATGCATTCTAATTATACGACTATTGAGGTGCAATTACAGAACTATTCGAAGCACTTTTTATATGTGTTCTATAACAAAAAAAAAATGCAAAACCATCACTCAATATTTGACATTGGAAAAAATATTCTTTCAAACTATCACCTTCGAAACTTATATCCTCGCCTAGCTACCGGACATTATTTGTAAAAGACTTGATATTAAAAGTACACGGACGAGGAGAAAATGAAAAAACTGAATCTAGTAATCTAATTTGATAATGCTATACATGTAAACATAATTATTTCAATATTTATCCTTTTAACCTTTATCCAATCCACCCTGCCATTTCTAATTCTTCCAAGCACCATAAAAATATAAATCTCATAATAGAATGCACAGAATGCGACCGCCACTGTAAAGGTACTTCCAAAGGGAAATTTGTTTTGGGCAATTCAATTATAATTTGCGTGCATGAAGCCCTAACAATAGAGTGCACGTGCACTGAATACAGGAAAAAATTTCACTCCAAAAGGTTCTCAAAAGCATAATTTCGGATGGTTAAATATCAATCTACCTTAGTGGACTCATTGGCTGATAATTTGAGGCAAACATACACATCCAAGTCAAGCACCACAATCAGGAACCACATCATAATGTAACCCGAAGCCATGCATGAATTCAGAACCAAGCATCCTCAGATGGATGCAAAACTATTTGACAACATTGAATAGATCACCAGGTAGAAGCAGACAAAATAGGAACATTCCATGCTAACCATGCTGAGAATATTAGATTGAAAAGTACTAAACTAAACATGAATACTTGCCATTCCTCGTGTCTCAAGAAAAAAAACATATTTCTAGAAGTAACAAGTCTCACATTGAAAAAAATTGAATTACACAAAACTAAGACAACCCCACTACAACGCTACCTGTGAAAATGGAAAATAAAGTAACCTAAGCCTTCTTCTTCTCTCCACCTCCACCAGCCCTGAAGACAAATTACAAAAAACATAAGCATACATACTAAAATAAGTCAAACTTCAAGAAATAAAGAATCCAATCTATGAACTTCTCATATAAACATAAGTTCAATAACAATAAAAGGGCATGGGATAACCTCATCTTCCGGAGAACATTGGACATCTCCTCACGCTTCTTCTTAGCTCTCTTGTGGGTGCCTAACTTCCTCTTTGCCACCTTCAATGCTCTCTTATCTTTACCTACCTTGAGAAGCTCAGTTATACGCTTCTCATATGGAGCCAACCCTGCAACCTCGCGTATCAATGACCGCACAAAATGGACACGCTTACTTGTTTTCTGTTTATACCAAACAAAGAGTTTCAAACCAGTCATATTAAACTCAAAATTCTATAAAAATAAGACAATGCAATTGTAGTGCAAGGGAGAAGACTTTTAAAATGAATACAATTATACTGAAACATTATAAGTTTTGTTCATTTTCTTAATTTCTACTTTTTTTGTGCAACTGGCATCCCCTCAGATAACTCCCAAATTGCGAAGCTTTACATTTAACTTATTATCTACAGAGATTTGTGACACTAATCTTCACATTATAAAGGGTAATTCAAAGTGATAAGCCATAAAGTTGAACAGAATTGGTCATTTGGAGCAAAAATTTTTCATCCAAAGACCGAAACATATCAGTTATCAATCCAATAGAAATTATGAAGATAAAAAATCTCAGAATGCTGCTTTATTATATATTACACAAATAACAACCAAAGATACTTAAATCATTTAAAGAATTTAAAATGTGCCCACAAGAGACCATCATTTGTGCCATCAAACAAAAACAACTTACTCCCTTGCGATCTGATGGGCGTGGAGCCAATTCCTTCTTGGTTACAACGTGACCCTTGTTTAACCCGACAAACAGGCCCGTATTCGGCTGTTTAGGAGCCATTCCTGGCCAAATAAGAAGTTCCATTTAGAATAACACAAAACCTTCACGGCTGAGAAGAGAAAGTAAGAGGAACGGGCAACATGAATACGTAAACATAACTGCATGTACCCATAAAAAATAGCTTAAAGTCATCGTAATTAAAATACAAAGTGGATCGGCAACAAGAAAAATCCAACAAGGACGACAACATAAACCACATGTAGACGGGAGTCATTGAAATTGTATGATAAAAAAGAAAAGAAACTCCACCAAATCAAATCAAATCCAAAAAGAAAAGATATACAAACATCTTCAAAGAAAGAATGCAGAGAAAATGAAAAACAAAGCTACTCTAAAAAGCAGTCACAGCGCCTTAGATCCTAATAACGCCTCTAAGCAACTAAACACCAATATAGTGATCCAAAGCGCAAAGTGAAGGATTACAGGGGAGATTTTACCTCTGGCTGCGTCTGAACGGATAACACCAGAGAAAGAGGGTGGGAGACGACGAACTAGGGTTTTAGTGATTGGCTTTGTTTTTATAGTGAGGCTTTTAGGTCAGGAGACACGGTTCTGGAGGCGGGGCAAAATTTTTTGTTTTTTGCTTTTTAATGTCGTCATGGGGTAAAGAATCTATTGGGCTCGTTATGGATCTGGGCTCTTCGGGCCCATCATTGGAAACTTTTTGACTTGTGACTTATGAAGTAAAATTTAATACATATTATATATATATAACACATTTCTAATGTATATATTCTTATTTATATTATTAATTATCACTCTTATCAACCCAAGACGTTGGCTGATAAAGGAGATGCGCTCCTACCAAATATTCTCTTATCAATGGTATTATATTTTAGTTTAGATTTTTTTTTTTAATTTCTCATTTCTAATTGAGTTTGAAATTCTTTTGGTTTCTTATTTATCTTTTCAAATTTAATATTATATTTTTATCTATAAATTATATGGATGGCAATATTCATATATTCATTGGTGCTTGACCAAAATAAGGAGTGAATCACCATTTTGATCCTTACAGAAAGGCCCAATTTCATTTTGGTCAATGACAGATGGTTCTACTAAAAAATGGTCCCTCAAAGATCATTCTCTTTTCATATTGGTCCTTTCGTCTTAACTTTGTTATTATCCCGCTAACTTGATCGCTATCTAAATCTAATGACATGGTAGCTTACATGTAATTTTTCCCCCTCCCTCCTACCTCTGCAGCTACACGTTGTAGAAGGCAAGTCATAATGTAAATCTCCCCTTCTAACCCTAGTAAAACCATATGATCAACAACTTTAACTCTGAGAAAACTTAGTTTTCGTAAAAAGAGATGAAACAATTTCAAAAGTATTCAGAGCACCTGAAAGCATGTGGTTTTAGATAGTTTTACTAAGATACAATAGCAGAACACGTTTGGAATACTATGCTTGTTATGCAGCTTATGTTATTTTGTTTCTTAACTGATTTGACTGAGATGTTTTCAATGCCTTTTTTTTAATGCTTCTACTAATACGCAATTTTGTAGATGCATTCACTATTTTGCATTTGTTTTTTCAAGCACTCTGATGGAATAGAAGAATAATACAAGAACCTTATGATAGAAGAAGAGTGCTAGCACCCTTATGTGTGTTATTTTTGTTAAGTGCGTCCAATAGTTAAATGATTTGGTAAAAGAGCTTCATAATTGACCAACAGAAGGATGTATGGACTTTTTTATCATTCATTTGTTATTATTCTTGGATTGTGTATGTGATTTTCTTATTTTTACAATTCCGTGTGTAGGGACTAGTTCCCACCATTGCTGAGATTTCGCCTAACAGTGAGCTTGTATAATAACTATGTCAAGTAATTCAAAGAAAATGAGTTAAAAGACTTTTTGTGGAACTAGGCAAAATCTACAACCATACAAGAATTTTCACATAATATGGACAACTTAAAACAATTTAACTAAAAAGCATGGGAGTACTTGTCAAAAATCCCTCCCATACAATGGACTAGGGTTGCATTTAACACATCTAATGAGAGCCAAGTATGTACCATGTGAACAATTTAATGTGAAGACTATAAATGCTAAGGTAAGCCCATTATTATAATGTTGAAGGAAATTAGATTGTATATCATGAAAAAGATGATTGACCAAAGAAATCTTGTGCAACGGTTTAGAGGTCCTCTTTGTCCATGAGTAAAAGGGACAATGGAAAAAACAAACACAAAAGTAGGATCAGGGTGCTTCAATGGGCTAGGGATCTAAATGGTGAGCTATTTGAAGTTTGGTGTAAATGTTAACCTAGATGCAAAGACTTGCTCTTGCATGTCTTAGGGCTTATGTGGGATTCCTTGTCCACATGCAATTGCTTCTATTGTATGGGGAACCATTAAGTGTGAGGACTTTGTGCATTGTAGTTTGACAAAGGAGATATTTGGAAAAATATATGAATCGTACATCTAATTAGTAAACGGTCAAAGTTTGTGGCACCTAGTTGATGGTGATGAAATACACCCACCCCCCATTAAGAAGAAAAGAGGTTGACCGAAGAAGCAAAGGAGGAAATATCCCATTTAAAAAAAACAACCTAAAGATCCCAAAAAACTTAAGAAAGGGTCACATGTGTATGAAGTGTAGGGTTAATGGTCACAACTAAGATTGTTAAACTTGCGAGTTCAGGTAAACTTGTAAGAGAGAGATAGGCTCGTAACGTAAACTCATAAAAATTTGCCTCGATTAATAAATAGTTATCAAAATATATAATTTTATAGTTTAAATAATATATACATTAAAAAATTATTCAAATGTAATTCAAAATATACTTAATCAAACAAAAGCTATTCATATTTCATAATTTGTAACACTCAACATGAATATTAAGATAGTCATACATAAATAATTATTCAATATAACTAATTAAAAAATATTTATTTTATTTTATTTAATAAGTACATATTAAATGTAATTTTTTTATTTTTTATGCATATTCAAACTTGTAATAAAATAAATTGTAGTGACTTTATGAAAAAGAAACTTGTTTATATCTTATTTAGTCTTGAGTTTAAATTATTATGTTGCTAACTTTATAAGCTAGTTAATACGTTAAAATCATAAACTCGATAAGTCAACTCATGAGTTTACCTGAATATGTACTAAGTTTGAATTTACTACGAGTTAGCTCGTTTTCTTTATATACAATCATAAAATCAGATAATAAACTCATAAGTTTGACAACAATGGTCACAACTGCCAAAGTTGCAAGGGGGTCTCCAATTCAACAACAATTTTTTGATATTTGTAGCTTTGGATTTTGTTAAACTTGTGTGTGCATATGGCTTTAATTTTATTGTATTTGTAAGTGTATATCGTTCTAACATTATTGTATATCGCGGGCTAAAAGCCTGTAACGACCTCAGAATCCAAGGACCACAGTTAGGAAGGAGACAATGGCGAGTGTGAATAACATTGCAAGGTTTGTAACAATCTTGGCAGGCACACATGAATCAACAACAAATGATTCATGAGAATGAATAATTTACATCTTGTATTTGTAGGGGAAAGGTGTCTGGCGATGGTGTATGGATTTTTAGGATTGGTATTATGTCATGGATTGCATCTTACGTTGATTGCTTTTTTTTTTTTGGCTACGTTTGACTATATATTGATTTTTATTTTTTTTTTGTGTTTCACTGATACATTGCAAAAAAAAGGAAATATCTTAAATCAATAGTTTTTTAGTGTCTTGTTAGAACTAGAAATATTTTAGTGCAGCAATATTCACGTCTTTATTGTCTTTCTAGAACTGGCAAAATTTTAAGTCAATAGTTTAGTGATACTGCAAATTTAGACTAGTGAATTGCCCAAGTAATTTTTTCTAATGAACATATAGTCAGTTAGACTTGACCTTAGGAACACAAATCATATATATTTTTCGAACAACTTATAGTAAGTCCCAAAAAACCAAAAAATTGTAAGACCAGGGAGCATCAACCTTATTTTCAGTCTTCTTAGACGAAACATTATGGCAACTTCAGTAATGTCATCTTCTTAATTATCACATAGGTGAATAAGTCTACGAGGAAAGTATTACTTAATATTAATGTTGTCAAACTCGTGAGTTTAAATAGAATTGTAGGAAGGGGTATAGACTCATAATGTAAAATCGTAATGTAGAATCGTAAGAATTTACTTCTATTAATAAATAGTTATTAAACATAATCAAATTTCAAAAATACAAATAAAAATGCATACATATATATAAAATACTATTATATTAACCCAAAAAACCAAAAAATTGTAAGACCAGGGAGCATCAACCTTATTTTCAGTCTTCTTAGACGAAACATTATGGCAACTTCAGTAATGTCATCTTCTTAATTATCACATAGGTGAATAAGTCTACGAGGAAAGTATTACTTAATATTAATGTTGTCAAACTCGTGAGTTTAAATAGAATTGTAGGAAGGGGTATAGACTCATAATGTAAAATCGTAATGTAGAATCGTAAGAATTTACTTCTATTAATAAATAGTTATTAAACATAATCAAATTTCAAAAATACAAATAAAAATGCATACATATATATAAAATACTATTATATTAACCCAAATTATAGAACTAGGAAATGATGAAAAAAATTATTAAGAAATATACTTGAATCATAGAACTATTAATTATAATTAATTAAGTAAAGATTGAATTTAAAATTTTTTTTGAAAGAGTTGAGATTAAATTTATTAGAGAAAAAAATTAAAGGAAAGCTTTGCCATTATAATACTTACTAATATAGAAATTCAAAGTAATTAAAATTTAAAATAATAATAATTTTAATAATAATAATAATGTAAACAACTTAGAGTAAATATTAAATACATATATGTGTGTGTGTGTGCGCGCGCGCGCGTGTGTGTATTGTATTTTAAGCTATGCAATTAAAAAAAAATTTAAAATTTGAAAGTAGAGTTAACTATTTAATCAAATGTAATATGTTATTTGCTATTAATTACAAGTAGAATGTATTAGGGTTGTAATAATGTGATTATATTTGTAATATATATATTTTTTATGTTTAATGGTTGAAATAATTAAGTTGAGTTCAAAATTAGTTAATTTTTCTTAAAAAAATTGATTGGAATGTTAGATTATTTATTTTTGAGCCAAAAACTTTTTTAAAAAAATTAATTTGGTTGACTTTGGTCAAATTTGGTGAGTCTATCCGAGTTTAACCAATTTTATAAAAGTTTAATTGATTCTATCTGAGTTTAATTGAGTTTATACCGAGTTTACTCTGATTCCAATTCTATAATCGAATTAAATTGATTTCTTTACCTAAAAACGTAAAATCAACGAATTTAACGAATTAACTCGCGATTTTAAAAACTAAGCTTAAAGTACTATAACTTGGGCTTAAAGTTAGTTTATACTGTCATGACATAAAACTGGGAAGCAACATGAACAGAAAATAAATAGCATGCACCAACATAACACTATCTTGTTTTTAAACAAAAACAAATTGCTTCATTTTAGCAAAAAATACATATTATAATGAGATAGATCCATTGCAATAGTTTCCTTTACATGATAACTACATAAACAACATAATCCTTTGAAATACCCAATACATCATAATACTATTTTCAAACAAAAATAATATGCTCTTGCACATAAGATAGCCTAAGAACTTCTTCCTTGGATTCTTCATCTCCGATGTTGCTCCTTTCACACCTCTTGTACATTGTGTGCTCCCCTTCTTAGGAACTTGTCTATTATACATCATAATCATGTATTTTCTCTTGTTTCTTCTTTCTATAATCATTACCTATGACAAGTTTACCATACCTTGCACCAATTTTTTTCCTAATATTTCTATAAGATAACGTCCCTGCAACATATGACAGTACAAGTCTTATCAATTCTTTTTTTAAAAATTGTTTAATTAATGAGAATTATCTTTTATTAAATCATTATATATATATATATATATATATATATATATATATAATATACATATTCATATATACATCAGGTAATATAAATTCAAAATTAAAACTAATTAAAGTTGTCTAAGACCTAGTTCAGGAAAGCTACCTAGCTGCACAAATGTGATCTATGAATTATATTAACTGTTTTTACTATAGTCGGATACAAATAGGTATAAAGACGTGGCGTGTAATTCCTGCAACACCTTCGTTACCTGCATCAAACAAGAGAAGATATCTGATTAGCATATTATTATTCAATGGTTAAATCTATAGAATATACTTTACAGAAGCTAAGATGGTTTTAAGAAAGACTGATAGGAGGCAAAGTCCCAAAGGGAGAAATATGATGAAAATTAATTAAAGAAAACTTGTTAATTTGTCCACGTCTTGTCTTGTGTAGGCATTTGAGAAAATTAATGTAATTTGCTATATGATTATGCAATGCAATTTGAATTTATTTATATATTGTCATTTGATGTATCATAATTTTGAATTGGAGAAATTGAAGAGAATTAAATTTAATTACTTATTGTAACTTGACAGGTATCAATTTTATTATATAATTTGTAATTCAATTTATTGAATTTTTTATTTAATTATTAATAATATTGACAGTTGAGACTATATAATAAAACATGTTACATTGGAGAATATAAATTCATTGATAATTATAAGAATATTGAATAGTTATACATATAATAATAATTGTATCACATAAATTCATAATAATCCATGCACATTAATTCATTAATTGGCGTGAGTCTTCCAAGAAGGAATTGATTAGAACAATTTATTAAATTTATTGATTCATATTCATAAACATTAAACTTTTGAATTTTTGAATAAGTGTACATTTAAATATGTATGATTGAACTAAATTTATTGAGAACACTTATTATCTAGTTTATTAAAATAAATTAATTATTTACAGAATTAGGTAATGAATAATTGATTGATGCAATTCTTGTTATTGTCTTAGCACTTTATTAAATTCATTCCATTCAGTGAATATGTACAAATAAATAATAAGTAAAGGAAAAGTTTATCATAATGCATAAAATATATGGGAGGTTGTGCAATAGTATTTCCAATCATTATGATTTTAAATGAAATTAACTATGAAGAAATGAAATAGTCCTATTGTCTACCTTATTTCCTTTGGCTTCATTATTAATAAGTGCTCTCGTTGTTGCAACCTCTTAATACTCCACACTTATGTTATCATCAAATTTAATCCATCTAATCAATATTCAATTCTTTGTTTAACAGGAAATACAGAGAAAAATAACAGCCAATGATAAAATATATAATAAAGTTTGTTAATATATATTTTATGTAATTGAAGAGAGAGTTGAGTTATTTTTATGTAAATGTAACTTATAAAATATATATCAACGTTATAAATTAGTAGTATATATTAATGTTAACATACAACATATATCATGTTTTAGTAATTTATTAATATATTATTATTAGTTCATAACAATCCATGAAGATTAATTAGTGTGAAAATTTAAAGAAAAAATTGATTAGGAAAATTTATTAAATTAATGAACTCAGATTAATGAGCATGAGCCGTTTAGATTTTTGAGTAAATGTACATTTAGATAGTCATTGTTGAACCAAATCTGTTGAAAACAATTAATATTTAGTGGATTGAAATAAATTGATTATTCATGAATTTTGATCACGAATTATTGACTAATGAAATTAAATTAATAGTATAAATAAGAAATTAAATTGAATTCATATAATCAACGTTATTAATATATAAAATACGTGTAATAAGAATTAATCTAATCAGCATGATCATGATAAGATGACTTAAACAACATATTTCTTTTTTCATTTAGTAAAAAGAACGAGAATTTATATTATAGTCCAAAAGATTACCAAATGTCATAATATTTAACACTAACCATGTGTCTATACATACACGTGTGTGCCTGTAATTTTGTATCCCACATTCCACATCTGTTTTGTACTACTATTAAAGTTTGACTCAAACTAAAATGCTGATTAGTTTAAGCTGATGAATCTCTATGGTTTAAACCAACTCTTTGATTAAAGGAAACTCATTTAATTTCTTTACTTGAATTACCAATATGGAAAGTCTTTAAGACAATGATGTACATACACCATAAGAGAAGAAAAATAATAACATGCATACATATGATGTATTTGTATAATTATCCACTAACTAATGCTATAAAATAATTGAACTATCATTTTGTAATTGTTGGTTAGTATGTATTGTCCATGAATTATATAGCCATAATGAGATGGGAACCCAAAAAAAAATTATAGTTCTTCATTTTTTAAAACATGTTACATGTTGGTGATTAAAACCATATTGACACAAAAAAAAAACTAATAGACACAAAAAAAAAAAAGAACTTATGTTGTCAAAAAAAGAAAGAACTCGGTTGTTTCTTAAAAGATTAAACTTGACATTAATTTATGGACAAGTATAACAATGACTTTTGACTCTTAAATCTTGTTTATTATATAAGAGTTATTAAATATAACACTAAAATCAATAAATAAAATTATGTTAAAAGTAATTGAAAATTCATTGCATAAAAAGTTGAGGGTTTTATCGATCAAAATTTTTTGTCGCTCAAATAAGCTCCCATGTTTATAGGAGTTTATTTTACTTATATATAATAGATAGTTAATAGATAAATTTATGGACCAATTTTACCGTCAAGATATGCAGTTAGGGAAATTTAAGTACCATGATATTGGAAGTGGCATTCAACAACACTAGCTATTGCCTTCCAATGGTTAATGTTATTTAAAATTTATGGTTTACTTCATCATGTCGATAATTGTTAAAGAATTACTTACAGGCTTGTTTACAATTTAAACTAATATCACTTCGTAAGATCACATTTATTAGCTCTTAGTTCAGTATCAAATGTAAAGGTAATAAATTACCTGATATGTCAATATGAAGGTAAGGTATGGGATTTAAGATAATGGGATTGCCTTTGCAAACAAAAATTCCTAGCCTTAGGAAAAACTATCTTTCGATTATCGCTGACTTACAGAACTTTTCGCACTGCTGGGTTTTCTCTTTTCTTGTTTATCTGCATTTTCTATATTCTTGCAGAAGCAGATCTAATCTTTCTTTATCCTTCCCTTTCTCATCTTTGCCTCTCCTGATCTCAGTGAGCCTTATGAAAACGTGAATCACTCAGTTACATTCAGTGCGCCCAGTAGGAATAACAAAATAGAATAAAACGCAGGCTGAAGAAAAAATCAACGGTAAGGGAAAAATTTCGAACCTGGACATGAAGAACAGCAAGGGCTTCGGAAATTTCAAAACCTAGAAATTTAAATCGAAATGCAGAGTTGCATGCTTGAGCATGAACATGAACACACTTCGTACATCGAAATCATTCACTATCCGCGTCTAGAGCGGTGTTAGTTCTAGTAGGGCTCGAGGTACTGATTATATGGGAGAAGTTATGTATGTCAAACCTGTAAGGTGTGCCTTGATTAATTGAGATAATAAAAATTACCATGTGGCATTAAGTAATGACTAGACAACTATGTATGTAAAATAAAAATTATACCAAAATATTGTTTATATTTATAGATCAACCCCAATAATTTAGGTGATTTCTTTAGTGCCTTGATGTGTTTCAAGGCACCGGTGTTTCAACAAGAAGGGTCTAAAGTTTCAGTCAGATCCTCATTTGGTTTCTCAGAAGGAGAAAGAGAGATAAAAGTCAGAAATTTCAACAGTAAAATTGGTAGTCGCCTAAAGTTTCAGTTGGATCCTCATTTAGTTTCTCCAATTTCCTCTTCAGTCCATAATGGCATCGTCTGCTAAGACAATAGAACAAGAAAGGCGAATGCTCCCAATGCTACATGGATCTGACACTTCTCTATCTTTTTGTTCACCTGAGTGCTATAAGAAATCTTCTTCCATTTCTATTATACTTACATGCTGGATTGAAGGGAAGCAATTTGCTATAACATGACTAGTTTCATTTGTGTATTTAATTGGCATGGCATAATGCGATTGATTATGTTACCCATGCTTATAGAGATATCAACTGCCTATGCTTCACTCACGTTAGCATTAGGACGGAAATTAGGTGGAAGAGGGTGAAATTATAAAATAAATATAGTATCAGGATATAAATGTAAATTTTATAAATAGTGAGAAATTTGAGACTAAAGATTAAAATATTATTTGGTGCTGAATGATAAATATCAAAAGAATTTCTCAAACATTGAGGTCTATTTTTAATTTTGGCATTCTATTGTCCAATCATCATGATGAGTTGACTTCGCTGTTTTTTATTGGACCATATTTATATGGCACCTATGCAGTCAAATATGTTAGGGCACCGTAAAATTTACCAATGTGTAGTCATAAAGATGGAAGAGAAGGAGAAAAAATATACACGCCACGTCGTTAGATAACGGCCAAGTCAGGGGGATAATAACATAGTTAAGATAGAAGGACCAATATGAGAAGATAATGATAATTGAGGGACCATTTTGAGAAAAATCATTTGTGAGGGACCAATATAAGAATGAACACATTTGTTAAGGACCAAACTGGTGATTCACTTCTAAAGTAAATGTAACATCCCAAATAATAACTCTTATTCTATAATAAGTACAAAGTTACCATGTTAAGATAATAATTAAACCAATCAAAAAGGGAAGGACCGAATTGAAAAGTCAAAAGGACCTAATTGAAAATATTTTATATAAATAGGGATAAAAGTGTAATTTTTGTAAAGTTGCAACACATGTTGAAAGTTAAATTTAGAACTATTAGATGATTTAAAAATTAACATCTTTGGCAGATTAAATCTTAATATATCAGAGTTTACCTATACTAAATTTCATCAAATTTTGAGTTAAGTGGCTACCATTATTGCATGTTTTAAAATATGAAGAATTATGTAAAAACGTTTTCCAATATATATGATGTTGGGTGACTTTTGAGAGACTTAATGGATGAATTTTTTGTTGAAATTTCAATTCCAATATTCTGAAAAGTTTGATGTCATTTGGATTCCATTTATACGGCTTTTGTGCCAAATATCATAAATAAAAATATGGTTTTGCATAATTCTTTACAACCACAAGCATGGATTTACTTGAGGAGACAAATGAACAAATTTTGAATTGAAAATCAGTACACAATTTGCTATCATGTTATCCTAGTTTCCCTACAAATTTAATAATTTTTAAAACTTCTTAGAATTTATTATGAATTTTCAAAATTGGCTAATTTATCATATAAAGAGTACTACAAAATTAGAATTTGTCTTTCCCATTCAGTTATCTTCTCACTAAGTTTCCTTCATTTTTATCATTGGATTGACTCCAATTTCTTAAGAACACTTGGATTACTTGCTTAAAGGATTTGATGTATTATTGTACAACAATTTTATGGTATCAGAGCATGGTTTAGATGTCTGGCTCTGAAATAAAAAGAAAAGCCTAGTTCTTCAAGGGATTTTATTGTTTAAATATTATGTTTTGACATGAGGAATGAATATATTTCTTTGTTATGAATGAGTTGGGCTATTAAATCTTACATATGGTGTTTGAAAAATTGAAGTTTGTTAATGTTTTAGTGAGCAAGCATGTAAGGAAGCAAGTAAACAATGGAGAACACTAAAGGAAGAGGTAGGGGAATAACCAACCCTATGGATCAAGTGGTAGCTACTTTGCAAACTTTTACAACTAAGATGAATTAGCAACAAGAAATGATTATGCAACAATAACAAATGATTCAACAATTATAGGAACTCTTAGTTAAGAGAGAACACAAAAGAAAGAAGAGGAGTACACGATAACTACAAAGTAGTGTAAGAGTAGAATGTGAACAAGAAAATTCACTTGAAGCTACTCCACCTCCTTTAACGTCTTATGAACAACCATAAGCCCCTCCACTTTTAGTAAGTCAGTCTTAATTCACTAATACACAAGCTCTTAGTCAATTCAAGAAGTATAACACTGCTAGAATTCAATGGGGAATTTAATGTTCAAAAGGTAGAAACATGGCTTATACAAATTGAGAAAATTTTTAGGATTTTAGAAGTTACTAATCATCAGAAAGTGATCTTAGCTTTGGTGGTAGAGTACAAAGTATGTTTTACAGGTAAGAAATATACTAGTGACCTGGGAAAGCTTTATAGAACAATTCTATAAAAAATGTTTTCTTAGATCTATTAGAAATGAAAAGGAAACAAAATTTATAAATTTAAAATAAAAGGATGGAGACATGTCAGTTGACGTATATATGGCTAAGTTTATTAAACTTTCAAGGTACTCCTCTTATTTGAAGAAATTTATTGATCAGGTACGGAAGATTGATAAGATCAAAAGAGGGGGGGAAAAAAAAAAGGAATGCCAAAGGTAATAAAAAAGGTAGTAAAAATGCATGGGATAGAAGAGAAAATTTTAAGGGAAAGAGGAGGATGCCTAGCACACAGGGAAGTTTCCAAAACCCTACTTGTCTTTAATGTGGCAAGAATCATGGTTTTAGGCATTGTTTAACTGCGCACAGTGTGTGCAATAAATGTGGAAAGGCAAGTCATTTGACTAGAGATTGCCTTCAACAGAAGGAAGTAGTCACCCTTTCCAAATCACAGACCTAAGGGAGAGTCTTTGCCTTAACACAACAAAAGGCTAGCCAATCTCTTTCTATGATCCAAGGTAATATTAAAATTAATTATTGTCTTGTAAATGCAATGTTTGATTCGAGTGCTAGCCACTTATTCATATCATATGATTGTGCCAAGAAGTTAAAGCTACATATTGATACTTTGCCATATGAATTTTCTGTTTCTACTCCCACTGAAACCAAAGTTGTGACTTCTTATGTGTGTTTGAATTGTATCATCCAATTTAATCATTTTTCTACCACCCTAGATTCAATTGTTATGCCTTTTCATGAACTTGATATTATTATTGGTATGAATTAGATGATTGCCTATAATGCCACACGTAAAACCATTTCTATTCCTAATTATGGGTCCATACCATGAATTGAGTCTGAGCTTGCCTTTATGTCTTCCGCCCATGTTGAGAAATGCTTAAGAAAGGGGTGTTAGGGATTCTTAGTATTTCATTAAAAAGAAGTCAAAGCAGAAAAAGGAATAAATGAAATACTAGTCATGAGAAAATTTCTTAAAGTTTTTCCTACTGAGGTGAGTGGCTTACCCCCTGAAAGAGAAATAGATTTTGCTATTGATGTTGTACCTAGGGTGGGACCTATTTCCAAGGCACCTTATAAATTAACAACCACAAAGTTAGTCGAACTCAAAAGGCAAATAGAAGAACTTTTGGAAAAGGGATTTATTCGGCCTAGATCAATTAGTAGGATCTTCAATGTTTTCTAAGATAGACTTAAGATCAAGATATCATCAATTAAGAGTTAAAACTGAACACATCCCTAAAACAACTTTTAGAACAAGATATGACCATTATGAGTTCCTAGTTATGTCATTTGGTTTAACTAATGCACCAATTGTTTTTATAGATTACTTGAATAAAATCTTCAAGCCTTACTTAGATAAGTTTGTTGTGGCCTTTATTGACAACATTTTGATTTGTTCGAATAACCATGAAGAACAGGAAAAACATTTAAGAATAGTCCTAGAAACTTTGAAAGAAAAGTTGTTTGCTAAACTAAGTAAATGTAAATTTTGACTTATAAAAGTTAAATTTTTAGGCCATGTTATCTCTAAAGAAAGGGTCGCAGTAGATCCCAGCAAAGTTAAAGCAATCTTAAATTGGGAGAGGCCTAAAACAGTTACTGTAATAAGAAGTTTACTAGGTTTGGTGGGCTACTATAGAAAATTTATATAAGGCATTTCTCAAATAGCTTTACTGCTAACTAGATTGACAAAAAATGAAAGACCATATGTGTGGGATAATGAATGTGAAAAGAGTTTCCAAGAATTGATACAAAGATTCACTTCTACACCAATTCTTATCATCCCAAATCCATGTTATACTTTTATTACTTGTACTGATGCTTCCAAAAGGACTTGGGATGTGTACTTATGTAGCAAGGTAGAGTAGTAACTTTTCCTTCTAGACAATAAAGACCACATGAAGAAAATTATCCCACATATGATCTAGAACTAGTAGCAATAATTTTTGCTTGAAAATTTTGAAGGCATTATTTGTATGGTGCCACAATTAAAGTTTATACAAACCACAAAAGCTTGAAATATCTATTTGACCAAAAAGAGTTGAATTTGAGACAAAGAATGTGGATGGAATACTTGAAAGATTATGATATTACTTTAAAATGCCACCCACGAAAAGCTATTATGGTAGCTAATGCACTTAGACAAAAATTAATCCTTATGGTTATGATGATGGTTAAATGACATGAGTTAATTAAATCTTTAAGAGATGTGAACCTAACTTAGGAGATGCAATCATGTAGACTATTATTCAATGAGGTGAGGATGAATTCATGAAAGAGATTAGAAAAGCTCAAAAGCATGAAGAGTATCTACTCATAGTGAAAGATCAAATGAATCAAGGAAAACAAAAGAATATAATGTGAGAGATGATGGTTTGGTTAGGTTTTACAAGAGAGTTTGTGTACCTAATGACAAAGAGTAAAGAATAAGATTTTAGAAGAAGCATATAAAGTTAATATACCATTCATCCTAGTATTACCAAAATGTATCATGATTTAAAGAGTGTTTTCTAGCAACCAGTGGCTAGGTATGATGGGTGATATTACTGAATATGTGGTTAGATGCTTAACTTGCTAAAGGATAAAGATTGATCATCAAAATCTAGTTGGACTATTACAACCCTTAAACATTCCTATGTGGAAATAGGATAGTATATCTATGGATTTCGTTATGGGATTATCTATAATTTCTTCTGGGAATGATGTTATTTGGGTTATAGTGGATAGATTAACAAAGTCCACTTATTTTCTTCCAATTAAAACCACTTATTCTCTAGATAGATTAGCCCAGCTATATATCAAGGAAATTATAAGGCTTCACAGGGTTGCTAGTACTATTATGTCAAACAGAGATCTCAAGTTTATTTCAAACTTTTGGAGGTCTTATAAGAAGTCTTAGGAACTAAATTACATTTTAACACAGCTTACCATCTTCAAAATGATGGGCAAATGGAAGAATTAACTAGATTTTAGAATACATGTTAAGGGCTTGTGTTTTAGACTTAAAGGAAATTGGGATGTGTATTTACCTTTAGCAGAGTTTGCCTATAATAACAGTTATCAATCTAGTATTAAAATGCCCCATTTGAGGCATTGTATAGGAGGAAATACTAGTCACCTCTTTATTGGGTTGAGCTTAGAGATAGAAGTTGATAGGATTTGAGATCGTTGACTAAACCTCAAGGCAAATTAAATATATTAGGAATAAGTCAATGATGGTCCAAAGTAAACAAAAGAGTTATGCAAACAAAAGAAAGAGGCCATTAGAATTTGAAGTAGGAGACCATGTGTTTCTTAAAGTATTACCAGTCACTGGGGTTAATCGATCAATGAAAACAAGAAAGCTGAGTCCCAAATATCTTGGTCTATTTGAAAATCTAGCGAGAATTGGACCTGTGGCCTTCTTCTTAGCCTTGCCTCTTAACCTAGTGCAAATGCATGATGTATTCCATGTTTTCCAATTGAAAAAGTATCAGCTTGACCCTTCATATATAATTGGATATGAAAATATTGCATTGCAAAACAATTTGTCTTTTATTGTAATATCGAATAAGATTGTAGATAGGAAGATTAAACAACTCAAGAAAATGAAATCCCTTTGGTAAAAGTGGTATAGAAGGGTCTATCACCTGAAGATGCTACCTGGGTGATAGAATTTGAAATAAAAAAGAAGTACCTTTTTTTATTTGCTTAAAATATTTAAATTTTAAGGGTAAAATTTTATTTAAATGGTAAAATATAACATCCCAAATAATAAGTCTTATTCTGTAATAAATACAAAATTACCTTGTTAATATAATGATTAAACCAATCAAAGAGGGAATGACCAAAATGAAAAGCCAAAAGGACCTAATTGAAAAGTTTTAATATAAATAGGGGTAAAAGTGTAATTTTTGCAAAGTTGCAACACATGTTAAAAATTTAAATTTAGAACTATTAGATGATTTAAAAATCATAATTAGGGAATTTTATGCAATTTTGGATCAGAAAATACTACTAAAGGGGATAAAAGTGTAAATAAAGGGTAAAATGTTTAATTTTCACCAAATAATTTTGTTTTTTTTTGTTTTTAATTTTTCCACCCACCCTTTAGCTAAGTGAGAGAAAAATGGACACCTCACCATCTTCTCCATTATATGCAGGACCAATGAAGAAAAATAAGGTGCAAAAATGGTGAAAAAAATGATAGAAGAAAGAGAAACATAGAAGTGGATTTTTCAAAGTAATTTCTTCACTTTCGCACTCATGGCGGAAGGAAAAGTTGTGGTGCTCACTTAGAGCTATCTAATGATCCCAATATTTTCTCCTATAGTGGATTTTAACTTAGATGCAGTGAAGGATTTAGAGGATTCAAGTAAAGAAAAGTAATGCAAAAGAAAGGGTAAGCTTTATTATAAGAATTTCTTAAATAGTTTGTAGAAATTTCAAGTTAAAATAGATCCTCCACTACCAAAACCATGAAGTTTTAGCTCTTCCTCGCCATATTTGTAATCTATAGAATTAATTAAAGAAATTTATCTTCCTGACCTAGGAGTAATTATAGTTAGAAAGTAGAAAAACAAAAGGAGCTAAGTTGCCCAAATAAGTCTTTGATCTATTAGCACTTAGTAATTTTTTTTTTATCTAATACAAAGATAAGC
This sequence comes from Delonix regia, assembly GCA_037074485.1. Classification (NCBI taxonomy): domain Eukaryota; kingdom Viridiplantae; phylum Streptophyta; class Magnoliopsida; order Fabales; family Fabaceae; genus Delonix; species Delonix regia. The sequence continues at coordinate 25,765,863 of CM073454.1, read as the reverse complement.
AGGTGTTAGAGGGGTAAATAAGAGATAGTGGGGCCCCGAATCCTGAAGTATCTTTGCTAGTGATCTCGATTTGTGATGGATATTTGGCTACAAGTGAAGGTTTCAAACTAACAAGACAAGTATTTAGTGTCATACAACATAAAGCACCTGGAGTCCGGAAGTATCAAGTTAAGAGCTTTCAATATGAGTCTTTTGAAGTGAGGATTAGGAAGTTCTGGTCCTATTTGTAGGGAGAGAGATCGCTTTCTATTACCCATAGAAGGATACTTCTAGTGGACTTTACTAAGGCAACCATTCTATTTATGGTACTGGGGTATCTCTAGGGCCATATTTTGGATACCTAGCCATTGTACAGACACACCATGATAAGGGATAGGCAGTGTGTGGGACTCTTATATTTCTGGATGTGAATAATGATTGTCTAACCAGACTAGAGAGGGGGTCTACAAGTTCTTGGCTGCATGCCAAGAGGAATGTTCCTTCTTTACATACTTAGATCGTGCTTCTAAGCCAACGTGGTAGAGTGCAAGCGGTACCTAATGTCTGTTAATGTCCTTTGTAGGTTAGGTGGGTGATTGTTATGTAAGGCTCTATTTTTGGTGTCCCAAATGGAGTAGAGAGTGACATATCACCTCTGTGTTGAGGTGGTGTTCAACTAGAACATCCCCTATAGGGAAAGCTCTATTTAACAACTTCCAAATGAAAGTTAGGATTCAATAAGGTAATCTGTCTTTCCAAATTACTTGCCAAACTTTGAAGGGGCCTTTGGCTTCTGTAGTGCTAGTCAGGAGGTTGTATCCATCCCGTACTGCATAGGCTCCTCTGGACAATGTCTGGGTGGTGATAAAGCTGAATTTTCTCTTTGTCCCAATCAAACCTATCTAGTTTGAGGAGATTTGATCCTTGAATGTTATCTATGTTAATGTCCTCATTAGTTGGCCACTAAAAATTTTTATTAACGTTGATAGTATTACCAGAGCCCACTTTCCAACTTGTATTAAATACAATCAACTGGTCGAACTTCTGAATACCTTTCTCTTGAGGAGATGGTCAGCATCTCTATTATAATATTTTTGGGCCAGATTGGTATTCATGGAGCTTGAAGGCGCTTAGAGCACCTTCCAAATTTGTTTCATGAGAAGAGCCTGATTAAAGTTGTGAATGCTTTTAAGGCCCATACCTCCTTGCTTAGTAAGGTTGCAAAGGGCATTCCAGTTTTTAAGGTGCATTATGGGCTTACCATCCCTAAATCCCCAGCAGAAGGATGCCATCTTAAAGTCAATTTAAAAGTAATACTTTTTTTTGGGAGATTTATGCAGGAGAATTAGTACACAAGACTAAAGTTAAGGACAAATTTAATTAAAGTAAGCCTACTTGCTTGGGAGAGCATATTAGATTTCCAAGAGTGCAGTGTAAGGTCAATTTTTTCCACCAAAGAGTAGAAAATCTACATTTTGCTAAAGTCTGCATTTATCTGATAACCTGAACAAGTTGTGATTTTGCTTGAGTATTTAATGCCTATGGAACTGGCCAAGAATTTCTTATAGAGTCTTGGGGTGTTGGGGCTGAAGACCATAATGGATTCGTTTTGATTTATTACCAACCACATTGTTTATTTCAAACCCTAACTAACATAGCATTAAGATTTGAAAAGTCATTCAATAAATCTGACTTAAAAAAGGTATAAGCATGAAAAAATAGTCTAATTAAAGAAGATTTTGGGCCTCCTTTTAGCCGAAGTTTGATCCCATTTTCTATTAAGTTTGGTCCATAATGAGATTTGATAAACATGTAAGATATAGTTTAAAAAGCAAAATTGTAAAGGTATATCTAGACCTAATCATCGAGCCAAACTTTTAAAAATTGAACTTGAATTCAGGCTCAAAATAAAGCCTTAGCCTATATTTTAAATAGGTTTTTTTATTCGGGTTTTTATCCATATTTTTCAGACTGGGCCCATCAAGCTTTTTTAAATCATAGTCAAATCAATTTGTTATTTAACACTTGAAATAAATAATATAGTGATTGTTATTATCACTTGTAAAATTATGTATATTGAAGTTGTAAATACAAATAAGTTGTTGTATTGACATAAATACTTTAAATAAGAGATATTAATTTTTATTTATTTATCAAAATGTCACATTACACTAAATTTTTCTTTAAATAATAAGTTTGCTGGTTAAAAAAGCATCTATTTTGGCTTTTTATATTATGATCAAGTCTAGATGTATCCCACGATTAAATTCAAAAGATTACTAGTTTAATTGCCTGTATGTTGTATGGACCTTTGAAAAAATTTATTTGTTTTATTGTATGCTAATATATTTAAATTCGTAGGCTCATTAAGAGGACACTATCATAGAAGATATTTTTTATCATATGAAGTCGTTATCATTGTTGCCCTTTCTGAATAACTCTGAAATGTAACAAAATGATAGAAACATTTGACTTTACTTTTGACTTTGAGTTAGACCTGATCATAATTTAAAAAGTCTCGTCTAACCCTAAAAAAATAAAGCATTTGTAAAACGAGTTTGAAAAGCCAAATATTTTTTTAATAAGTAAAAACTTATTATTATAGAGAAATAAAAATTAATACCTCTTATTTAAAGAATTTATACAATATAACAATTCATTTATATTTACAACATCTCTATATATAATCTTAAATATAATAATAATTATTATTATATATGTTATTTATCTTAAGTCCCAAGTAACAAATTAATTTGACTATTTTTAAAAAAGTCTGATTAACCTGATAAGCTCGACCTGAAAAATATCGATAAAAACCTGAATAAAAAAAATTGACTAAAATATAGGCTCAGGCCTTTTTCTAAGCCTAAATTCAAGCCTAATTTTTAAATGTCCAGTCCAACGATCAGGTCTACTTTGAGTAATGTATAATGATGAGCCATCTAAATTGTTAAATAAATCATTTAATCATATCTCATTTTCTCTTATTTTAATTTTGGACCATATCAAATTATATTTATAGTTCCCTTATTATAAAGTTTAAAAGATAATTAATTAATTAATTAATTATTTTTTGTTGACCCTACACATATCTAAATTTCATAAAATTCTCACTTTAGGAGATGGTTAATTAATTTATTAATTTTTAGAATTACTTATTTAAGATACGGTTAATTAATACTCATTTGTGGCAAAAAGAATTAATTACTTCATAATATTTCTTGTCAATTACAAAAAATCTTTAATTTTCTTGTTAATTTTTAAAAAATTTTAAACTTTTAAGAATTTTTTATTTAAAAATTAGTTATTTAATTTATTAATTAATAATTTTATAATTTTTTTTATTGACTAAAAAAATTTATGTAATTCAAAAACTGTTCAATATATATAAATATATGTATAAAAAACAGTGAAGAGTCATTACACTAAAATTTTGAAGGTTTGTAGAATCAAAGCCCACGGTTGAGGTAATTATTTTACTTATATATAATAAATAAAATAGATATGTAAATATAATGATGAAAATTTACCACCAAAATATGATTTTCCTCGTGAAGAAACCTGGAAATAAAGGGAAGAACTTTCGAGAAAAAGACGAAGAAAATAAATAAAGCTAGAGAGAGGAAGGGGGAGTGTTATGGCGAAGAAGGAAGCCAACGCCGAGCATGAATAGCGTATCTAAATAGAGAACGCATTTGCACTATTTCTGTTGGGTTGATCTCATTTCTACCTGGGCTTCTTCTTCCCTACCAATGATGGCGTCCGTCATCAGTGTGTTCTTGCTTTCGGTATTTGCCTGTTCTCTCGGTAGCTATTTTGTGGAAAGGTAAAATGCCCATCCATTTCTCTCTTTCCTTCAGCTTTGTTTTGTGAAATTGAATGCAGGCAGTTTCCTTAGTTCTTTTCCATTTGTATTCCTAGATTAACTAACCACCCCAATGTTTATTGCTTCCTATATTGTCTAAATTCAGCTAGATCTTTCCTGCTTGTTCCATGGATGTGTATAATTCTAATTCTGGAGATTGGACTTAGTGGTTTGGAATAAGATTACGTAAGTATTTCAATGTAAAATTTTGATATTTTCCTGCAAATGATACTTCGGATTAATTATTATATACGACATATTGTCTTGTTCACTCTAATATCTTACCTTGGTATCAATGTTGTTCACACAAAGATACCAGTTGAATTGTTTTCATCGTCATAATAACATTACTTTTGAAATTCGTGTATAGAAAGTGAATGAGTTTTGTGCAAGGATAATATACGATATGAACCACAGGATTTTTTCTTCCCCATCTACGGTAAGGTTGTACTAATTGAAGGGAAGAATGGACGAGCGACTAGTAATAATAACTAGCTCACGATTCATGAGTTAAATGTAGATGTAGGGTTGACAAAAGGGTGTGCTTAAACTTTTTTTTCTGATATCAGACCCCAAAAAAACTGTTTTCTGATAATAGAGCAAGAGGATTTAGAAGTTTTCTTGGGCTGTGTTGCAACCCTAGATAAAGTGTTAAAGCACATGTGCAGGAGGATACTGAAATTATATTTAAGCCATAATATTGTTTTTCTTCCGAGGACTAGATATCCCTTTGTTGCTTTTACAAAATTGGGCAATCTAGGCAAAATTGGATATTCATGGTGTTCCTCACATAATCTTTTGGCATGATTGATCTACTTGATATGAAAATTTTCTGTGATCAATATTAGTACTGAATTCTATAATCCTTGGTTTGCATGGAGAATTGGAGATGAATGTGTGCATCGATGGAAACTGTCTTACACAAATTTGTTGGTTGTGGTTTATTTTTCTTCTTTTCTGTTTGGGTTAGATTTTTCTAATACTGAGGAAAAAATTTGGGGTAATGAATTGGAGATAAAAATGGTTGGCTAAGGTGTTTTGTTTGTTTGTATATGTTTATATGTGAAATATGTACATATGCCTATATGAATCTTTGGTTTGTTCTTGTGTTTTCCATATACATGAACCATTTTCCTTTGGGCTTTCTGAGGCAAAGATTACTTCCTCTTGCCAATTGAGAAAATACTTCCTTTCATATGGTCATCGTTGGCTATTACTAATATTACAATGTTTTGCTGCTGTCCTTGTTTGCTTTAGTAGCCGAAAGGAATTAAGGAATAAGGAGTTGACCCAGAAAACTGCGTTACAATTGGACCATCCAATTTATCTCAACAGAATTGACCCATCACATGTTCTCCAACTCTCTTGGCGACCAAGGTCAGGTACTTTTAAAAACTTCCCTCTATTAATTATTCTATGATGGGTGATCTCTTTGGAATGGCTACGCTACAGGTTTAGATATACAGTCTTCTATTTAGTATTAACTTTAACTTGTTTGCTTATTTACTTGTTATCTTGCTTTTAAACTTTCATGTTGCCCCTTGTGCTATAGGGTCTTTCTATACGATGGTTTTCTGTCAGACAAGGAGTGTGACTACCTTATTTATTTGGTATTTTTCAGTTCTGTTACTTTGCATATTGGTCCATAATGCTTGGGCTAGTGTTAAAATTTATTTTATTTTCTTAGGCACAAACTGTGGAAGAAAAATCATCAGGGCAGGATCATCATTCAGAGGGAGATGTGGCAGACAGGAAGCTTGCCTCAGGAACTTTATTGAACATAGAAGTGAGTCTGAACTTTTTCTTATGTAGTTAAATAACCTTGTCACTGTTTTTATAAGATTGTCCAATTAGGTTCTATTTGTAGTTATGTTTTCGGTTGTGCTTTTTCATGCCTTCAAGGCTCTAAAGATGCTTGTGTATGAAAGGGTATTTTGTTGATTCTTGTATTGTTTGTTGTTTTTATTGATGAAGTTTGTGTATGTAGTTATGTTTGTTCTAAAAATAAGCCACTGTGAGTCAAAATGGATTCTTCTGTTGTAAAATTCTTATCAAGCAGATACTCCTTATGCGAACCACAGTAAGATGTTTTATCTTTTATTTTAAAACGGGCTACTGTGTAGTTTCTCTGAATGATTAGTCATTTGCTTTTCACTTTATCATCTCTGGATATTCCTCATATTGCTGGTGCTTATCATTGTTTTCTTTTACAAGTTTCAAACTTAAACAACCATTCTTAACTGATAAGCCATATTAAGCAATGGGTTTATAATTTTTAAAAATTTTTTACTTTATATCTATCCATTCACAAATATGGTACATTTCTATTACATAGTTGTTTCTTCCAGATTATGAAGAAAATTTCTTCCCCCTCCCCTGCTCCTTTTTTTTTTTTGGACTGCCGGGGGGGAGGAGGTGGAGAACCATCAGGACTGACTGTTTTTCCTTATATAGTATTTACTGCATTAGAGCTTTTGATTTCACAATCTGCATGCCATTTTTATAATTTGTGCTTCTTTTTTTTTTTTTTGCATATAACTTTTGCTCTTTTCCTTCCCCATCTTCCCTGTTATGATATGAACTTTGATCCTTCACACCAAATATTGTAAATTGCTGAAATTGAAAAGTTGAGAAGTTCTTTTTTTGTAGTATTTTTCCTTGTGCTGAGATTGCCACACCCACAACGACAATTGATTGTTGCTTTAAGCTTTTTTTCTTGACCACCAACTTTCCATGACTATTTAGACATAATTTCGTGAATATTGTTATGGTAATGTTCTACATTGTTTTCAGGATGATATCGTTGCAAGGATTGAAGAAAGAATTTCACTTTGGACTTTCCTTCCTAAAGGTATCACTATAAACTGTGTGCTTCCAGGCCGATATTTTCCTGCCTGTAACTTGTGATGCTTGTTCTAACGTATAGTTTGTCTTGTATTCTTGGTAATAATTTTTGCCAGAGAACAGCAAGCCTATCGAGGTCATGCATTATGCACTCGAGGAGGCTGGACAGAACTCAGATTTCTTTAACAAATCCAAAATGGAAATGAGTGGACCTTTAATGGCAACTGTTGTTTTATATCTGTCAAATGTCACTCAAGGGGGTCAAATTCTCTTCCCTGAGTCGGAGGTGAGTGAGCCCATTCCATCATACAAGTGCGATATCTTTCTATTAATATGATTCTGAACCTTTATTTCACTATACTAAATGCATGAACAGCCCAGGAGGGAAAGCTGGCAAGACTGTGGAAAAAGTGATAATATTTTGAAACCAGTCAAAGGAAATGCAATTGTGTTTTTCTCTCTTCACCCCAGCGCATCTCCTGACAATAGTAGCTTGCACGATAGATGCCCTGTCCTTAAGGGTGAAATGTGGTCTGCTACTAAATTCTTTTATGCAAGACCAGTTAGTGTGGAAAAGGTCTCATCCACATCAGATGTTGGTGACGAATGCACTGATGAAGATGATAATTGCGCCTCATGGGCAGCCATGGGAGAATGTCAACGAAATCCTGTATACATGATTGGCTCTCCTGATTACTATGGAACATGCAGGAAGAGTTGTAATGCATGTTGATCAAAAGTTGAGTTTCCACAGTCTGCTCGTAGAGTATTTTTCATTATATGCTGGAGTTCCTGCATTCCCCTCCCTTTTCTTTTCTTTTTTTTTAATCCAAGTTTTTCGGGACGTACATATGGAATTATGCATGTTGTATTTCACATGGAAAAATGATTAGCTACACACCTTGCATAAAAGTGAGTGTTTCATGTGGTGGGGTTTAATAACACCACATTGGACTAGAATTTTATCAATGATGCTATGTGAGTTCAAAATTTGAACGTTCACTGTTATTAGATAAGGAGAGTGCATTTGGAATTATGTATTTTCTATGTCAATTTACCTCCCACGCTTCTTGAGCTGCACATGTAAAGGGATTCTAATTGTACTAGAATTGATTAATGATAGGATGAGAGTTAGAAAATGTAATCAACCCTCTTAAGCAATGTATTGCACTGCCATGAGACTAGTTCGCCTTTCTTTTTTCTTTGTTGTAGTGAAGATATAGTGCGTTTAGATTAGAATTTTACAAAGTGGATTTTAGATGAATGTGATTTTGTAAACATAATATTGGTAAAGTGTGAATTTGTATGAACATATGTTTAGAAGGTTTTATTTAAAAATTGCTATTAATGCATCGAAAATTCTTACATTTAGGTAAATATAAGTTTGGAGGATAAAAATGATTTTAGCGATAAATTTATGTTTGTGAGTTAAATTTTCATTTTAGTGTGCAAATAAATATTTCTAACTCCACAGATGCGAATTAAATTTGAAACAAATATATAATTTTTTTGTAATTTGCTACAAAGAAGAAGTGAACAACATTAAAATTCATAATCTTATCATTTATCATCGCGCGTTATACAAAAATTAACCTCTGAAGTCAGCTATTTACACCCTTCAAATTTTATATTGCTGTATTAACTTGCACACGAACAAAATTTTAGAACTAAAATCAGTCCGAAGACATTGATTTTAATTGAATGCCAATATTAATTAAATCACCCACACGACGTCTAACTTGGCCTTACACAAATAGCTTTGATAGCAGAAAATAACTACAAAAAACACTAGTGATTAATAACTAACATTCAGATCCCATCATGGCTTCTCATCCTTGGAATCCCTGTTGTCAAGGACTTGCAGAAACTTCACTTGAGGAAATTTCAAGGTCTTACCAAATTTCTCTGGCAAATCCTTCCATTTAACTAATACTTACCATAATAGCGTGGTACTAGCTTTTGATTGCTTACAGAGACCGCTGAACATTGTCGAAAGGTTGTAATGTTTTTTTATTTTTTTTGGCCTATGAAAAGGCTGTAACTTGAGGTGTACACCCAATCTCCCACATTAAAATCTCGTTCTGTTCTATGTCTGTTAGCTTTTTGCTTCAGTCTATTAAGGGTTTTGGATAGGCGATGCTTAAGAACAATGATCATTTCTTTTCTGTGAATAATCTATCAATAGTCTCAATATCTGAATCCTCCGGAAACGTAGATGAATAGATAAAGGTTGTCCATACATGATCTCACTTATGTTCGTCCAAACTAGTGCTGTACCACCACTCAGTCAAAGGTATGCACCAATCGTGGGTCTGTTAGTCACCATGCATCTCAAAACATGGTTCAAGACATCTTGTTTATATTTAGTACCTTTTTTTGCCCACTGAGGATTTTAGGAAAAAAGATAGATTCTGTTCAATGCCCTGTTTGGCTAAAGTCTTCCTCCAAAAATTGCTAATGAAGATGGGATCTATATCATTAACAATGTATGTGGGTGCCCCATGTAATCTGTAGATATTAGTCATGAAAGAGATAGGAAGTCGGCATATTTGCTCAATCTATACACCACAACCAAAATAGTATCCTTACCCGTTGTTTATGAAAGACCCTCAATAAAGCATATGGAAATGTCGTGCCACACATAACCCTAGGAAAGAGAAGTGGCAGTTAAGAGTCCTAGAGAAGCCGTGGGATCATATTTACACTCAAGACACACATCACACACTACTCGGGGAAATTTTTAATGTTGGCTTTCATGTGCTTCCAACAAAAGGTGAATGGATGAATAAAAAAATAATTTTTTATTAATTTAATATTAATAAAATACTAAAAAATATTTTTTTATATATTTTTTGGTTACGAGATTCTCCTGAAAATCCGAAATCCGAACTCCAATAATAGAGGCTGTTAGTTTGTGATAGGTTTGCTAAAAATACAGAATACCCTCCTGGAGGTTAACGGGGCCATTCCAATATAATGGGTTCTCAAATTGTATCATATTAACCGATCACAAGCTTGCCTTTTCACTCTAGACAACCCCCCATTCCATGAATCATACTTCATAAATTATCGCTGGTCAAATCAGCAATGATCTCGTGAAGTAGACCATCCATCCTGATTCTCTTGTACTATTTCCAAGAAGAGAGTATTAAAAAGCTAATTATAAAAGGATGGATATTTAAAAATACCGGTTAGAGGCATAATTCTAATTAGATGTTCGTTTAATTCATTTCTAAAGCCACACTCACAACATTTAAAATAAGCAGCGACTTCAGAAAATCCTTTGATCCAGATTAAACCCTGTAACTGTACTGAGCAGGGGCCGCGCGAACGCAGGCCCCCACGGCAACAAATTACGACGTAGGCTCTCCCACTTGGGGAGACCTTAGGCAGGCACCCCTCCTAAGTGCAATGGAGGTCACCTACCTAGGCCATGGGCCTTCGTGATCACCCATTGACCCCGTCCAGGTAAGTATGTTGAAATCGTAGCCAAGCCTTTTCTTTTATAGCCCCATCTCTCTAACCCTCCTTGTCATCTAGCCGATGTGGGACTAAAGGATGTCATGACTCCTTGCAAGAAATACGATTGCATGCACTGTTTAGCTACTTTCTTCGCATGTATTACTTCCATTACTTGGTGCCTGCGCTTCGTCATCTTCATGACCCATGAAATAAACTGGACATGGGAATACAGCTTAATTAGAATGGTCAGAAGCTAACAACTTTACATCTGCGGTTGATAGGAGGGGTGATATGGATGATTCTCCACAGGTCATATCAGAGTAACAAAGTTTGCTATTGAAGCTAATATTAAGTATCTGGTCGGGGAGATCAATCATCTGGAAAAGCTAGTTTTCAATGAAGGTTATAGATCGTTGTATTGTATGCAGTTGCAATTGCCAGTATTCGCTGCGCACGCTACATATTGAAATTAAGTGTTGACATTTACTCCAAAGGCATAAAAGGTGTTTCAAGTTTGCAATCTCAGTTATTTTATTATACCTGCCATCTCCTTCCATTCCAGTATATGGTATCTAACAAGTTTTAATTTCAAGCTTTATTGGTCAATGTTCTTAATTATAAAGTGTCCAGCAAAGTATTGTTGCCCTATGCTAACTGCTTCTATTATGACTATTAATTCTTTTACATAGAGTGACTTTAATTGGTGCTTTGAGGTGCCCTTCTTGCATAAGGAGATCACATGTTCCTCAGTGAGAAGCATCAGTTCATCAAAAAGTGATTGTGAAAGTCAGAAAAGGCCAAAGCAGGTACTGTAATTAGTGCTTCTTTAAATTTTTCAACAACTAAGATTGCTTGATAAGACTAATGGAAATTATTAGCCTGTAATAATTGACTTGGATTTTCTGTAATTCCTTAATTAAAAAATGCTAGCTATTAAATTGTATAGTTTCTTAGAGTTGAATCATTAAATAAAAAATTTAAAACAGTACATGGTTAAATTTTAAAATTATTTTGCACGGTTTTTAAATTTAATTTGAACCATCAAATTGCGTATTTTTTTTAAAATTAATCTTTAGATATATATATTTTCTAATAAAATATAGGTAATCTGGATTGATAATAGACCTCTTGTAATATCTATTGAAATCTAAAAAACCTTTTAAGATCTTTGATGGTTAGGAATAAGCCACTACCATATAGCTTTCACTTTCTCAATATCCTTAGCCTCCATTAGCTAATGTGAAGTAACCCAAATACTCTATTTGAGAAGCCTCAAAGCTACATTTGCTGCATTTAGCATTAAAAGATTTTTCTCTGAGGGCATTCAACATGAACATGAAAGCATCACCAAAATGTCATCAAAAACAAATTTCCTAAGATGTGATTGAAAAATTGAATTCATAGTACCCTGAAATGTAAAATTTACATTGGTAAGGCCAAATGAAATAGGTGTTGGTTTAATGAAGTATGATATGATTTTGGCCCAAAGTTATAATTCATACCTTATAATCCAATCTAAGTTAATTAGGCCTATTAGTTTAAATTTATTATCTAAAATTTTTATATTTAATGAAATAGATATTGATTAAAGGTTATACTAAATAAATGTAAAAGTATGTAATAGTTAGGAATTAAATTAAATGAATGATTAGAACTTTTCTTTTAATCCTATAAATAAAGGTTGGTCATCCCTTTATTATATAAAACCAAAATAACAACATCTAATAAAAACAGTTAGCCATATGTCTACAGTAGTTAAAATGGTATTTTTTTTTTATAAAATAGTTATGTTTAAAGGTATAAATTCTAGTGTAATGATTTCTTCTTGTTACTTGTTTTTTTTTTTTTAGTCAGAACTTGTTGCTTGTTTTATTATTAAATGTACTGCAATATTTTTTTATTTGTTCTGTCATATAAAATATAAATGTGTGTGGATGAAAAAATTAAGTTGTTAATAGTAGATTTTCTCGTACTAGTGTTCAAAGTGTTATATGGAACAATGAAACTTAAAATATTGCATATTGACTAAAGAGAACAAGTGTTACAGTCATTTGAAAAATATTATATATAAATTTTCTTTATTATAATTTAATTGCAAATACACAAATTTTAAAATAGAACTCTTTGAAATTATTACAAAAAAGGAAAAATACTATAATAAGAAAATGAAGACATAATGTGTCGTGTAATAATTATATAATGTAATCGTAGATGTTAGCTTTACTTAATTGACATATAACGTTCTTTTTTGTGATAGGTTATAGGTGTAAATTGTTTTGTTTTAAAGTTTGTGTATTAAAATTTTCTTAATTTAAAGTATGATAAAAGAACTTATGGAGGACTTGCTCCAATAATGATGATATAGAGTATAAGATGTTAGGATATTGGAAATATTTATTTTATTTTATTTTCTCTTGAATATGAATTTATTTAATCTAGTCTTGTATAATTTCAATGTTTTGATTATAATTGTATGCCAAGTTTATTTTATTATTTTCTAATGTTTTGACCACTCATCTGTCGATTGATGTAGCTCTAAAATATTTTAGCCCACTATGATAATGAACAATGGTTTGGAATCTGTTTTGATTTTCAAGACGAGTACGAGAGGCTACGAGCACTACGAAGATTAGGATGCTGATTATGAGATGGACACTTTATTTCTTTTATTAGCATAGTAGCATCATTATGAAATGGGCACTAGTTCTTTTATTCTAAATTTTTGTATTGTCTTAGTGAACTTTAGTAGTATTATTATTAATTTTATATTACACTATTTGATACTTATATGATATGTATAAAAATTTTATTGTTATTGTTAATGATTGTTTACCGATTTAAATATGTAAAAGATAGAAATAAAAAGGGATTAAAAAGTTTAATTTTTGAAATTCAAAACAAAATTCAACTTGAAAAGAGAACAATCCAATTATCAATTTAAAACATTCCATATGAATTTTGTATAAACATAATCAAAGAAGAAATGATATCAATCTAATTATTAATTTGAGGCAGAATAATTTTGGTATCTATTGTTTAGACATAAAACTATATATGAAATAAATAAATTTCATTTTTATCTAAGACAAAAATGTTTTCATATTTATAATTTAGACACAGAATTTGACATAGAAATATTTCGTCTCAGAGTAATATATTAAATCTTGGATACGAAATTAGTTGTTGTATAGAGACAGAAATATTAATGATCTGACATGGAAATTTTCTATGTCAATTTAGAGACAAAATTATTAATTATAGGTTTAAATATTTAGAAACCAAGGTTTACAACACGGAATTTTGTCCATGTCTGATTTCATCTCAGACTAATTTAGACAGGGATTTTGCGGATTTAGACACAAATTTTTTCTGTCTCTATTTTAATTTTTTCTAGTAGTGAGCTAAGTGGAAATGCAGTAATGAAGATTCGAATGGAACTAAACATCTTGAAGTTGAGGAAAATGTAAGAGATGAACCAGACCTAAGCATAAGACTACTTCTAAGACAGAATAGCCAGTCACTAGATTCATCACCTCTAAGAAAGATGCGATCATTACAAGATATTTATCAAGCTTTGCAATGTCTTGTTCTTTTCTTATAAGCCACAAAAATTTGAAGAAGAGCCAAACAAAAAGAATGGAGAAGAGCCATGGTTGAAGAAATAAAAATAATTAAGAAGAATCAAACATGAAAGCTTATGCAAAAGTCTAAAGAAAAAGATATCATTGGGTTAAAATTGGTCTTCAAAATCAAGTATAATGAGGAGGGATTCATCTAGAAGTATAAGGCATGACTTGTGGCTAAGGATATTCCTAACAACCTAGTATTTACTTCAACAAGACTTTAACTCCTTTGGTCCATATGAAGACGATAAGAATAGTTCTTACTCTAATTGTGCAGCAAAAGTTACAAGTGTATTAGTTATATGTGAAGTCAGCATTCCTAAATGAAAAAATTGAAGAAGTGTATATGAATCAACCTTAAGGATACGTTGTCCAAAATAAAAAAGATAAACTTTATCATTTAAAGAAAGCTCTCTACAAGCTGAAGCTAGTGCTGTGCACATGGAATAGTAAAATAAATATTAGCTTCTTGATAACAAATTCATAAAAAGTCCAAGTAAGCCATCACTATATGTGAAAATGCAAGAAAATCATTTTCTTATCCTGTGTCTGGACATGGATAATATAATTTACACTGACAATGACATAACAATGATTAAAAAGTTCAAACAGATCATGGTTAGCAAATATGAAATGACTAGTCTTAGTTTCATGTGATATTTTCTTAAAATGCAAGTCAAACCAAAGGCTTGGATAAATATGTCTTAAGAAGATAATTTGTTGAAAAAGTTCAAGATGAAAGATTACAAATCAGCATCCATTCCAATGAGTACGAATGAGAAATTATCAAAGGAAGATGAAAAAGAAAAAGTGGACGAGACAATTTATTGAAGTCTTGTTATATCATTTATCTATCTTACAAACACTAAGCCAAACATAGTGCATGCAATCAGCATTATTTCAAAATTTATATGCAAGACTAGCAAATCTCACTTCACTATTGCAAAGAGAATTTTGAAAGATGTCAAGGGCACAAACAATTTTGGTATAATGTATGAAGCTGAAGACCATTGTAATTTGATTGACTATACAGATAACGACTGGGTAGGCAGTGTTGATGATCATAAGAGCACAATTAGATATGTTTGTCTTCTAGGTTGCAAAATGATTTCATGTATAACAAAGAAGTGAAAAACAATAGTACTTTCATCAGTAGAAACTGAATAATGGCAGCAAGTAATGATGCATATGAAGCAGTTTGGCTCAAAAGAATTTTAAAGAATTTACATCAGTCTGTCAATGCTTCAACAAGCATATATGGCGACAATATATCTATCATTGTTATGACAAAGAATTTTGTTTTTCACAGTCGCACTAAATATATTGAAATTTGACATCACTTTATATAAGAGTTTGTGAAACAAAGAGATATCTAGTTAGAATTTTGTATGACTCATGATCAAGTGACAAATATTTTTACAAAGCTGATCAAAGTTGAAAATTTTATGAACGTTAGAAAAATGCTCAGAGTCATGGACTTTTCTAGATTAAGGAAGAGTATTAAAGCTATATTTTGAAAAGTCCATGTTAGTGGTTAACACATGCAAAGGGGCAAACCTGAACTAATAATAGGTTGGTAACACGGTGAAAAGGCTGAAGAGATATGTAATTATGATGGTAGATATTAAGTTTGTATAAAAAGTGAAGAACAATAAATGCTTTCTTACATACCTATATATATATATATATGTGTGTGTGTGTGTATGGACAATGAAAAAATATAACATAAAGCAAATATATTAAATCCTTTTGCATCACTCTTTTGGTCCCTTCCATATCTCTACCTTCAATAATCTAACTATGGGTCATAGCCTATTAATTGCAAAACTAACTACTTTGAAAACAAAGTTGATAAATTGTTTTAAATTCCCACACCCAATTAGGGAAACCACACAAGCTTATTAGAAACTAATCTATAAAAATCCCAAGTGATATTATAAGCACTACAAAAGAATAGTGTCGTAGTGGCGCTTTCCTTGCGGCAGTCAATATCAACCATTGAAAGAATCGTCATTAGAACTTAGTCTTAACAACAACTCAAATTTAAACATCATTAGGCTTAAATTTGAACTATAAATGGTCCATGAATCTTACAACGGTTTTTTATTAAACATCAATAATAAACTATCATAAGGTCAATGTGACCTAACAACGGTCTAATTTGACTATTATTAGGTCATGGACCTACGATAATCCAAATCCGACTGTCACAAGTCCTTTAAAAATCAGATATGGTTTTAAGCCTCTTTGACAAATATGGGGCCTTCTTAAGCACTCCTTGGGTTCTGATTCAATTTGCATGAGGTAGAGATGGGTACTCGTAGGCCCCTCATTCTCCAAATGGTTCACGATCCCACTGCTTTGGAACCTTGATGCTGGTTTCAGGTTTTGCATTCTCTTTTAATTTTGAGAGCTTCTTGAAATCTGAAATTGGTGGTTCTTATCTTGCTATCCTGGGTTTATCGTTTTGAATATTAGGATTCGAAAAATGGAATATGACTTAGCTCATATAAATTTTAGGAATCAGTAACAATCACCTGGAATTCAGAGTTTGAATTTTGTCAGTCATAGTCATAGGTTTAGGCTTTTAAGTTTACAATTTTTTTTTTCTTGATGAACTCTTACATTTCCCTGGTTTATCGCTGTACTTTTCTTTTGGTGTGACTGTGATATAAGAACAGAACAAAACCAAACAACACCAGCTAGTTTACCAGTGTTGTAATTGACTCCAATTGGAAGTCTGGTATAGAAAATTAAGTTATGAGCCAATTTGGGAACAGAGTTTTCAGAAAAAGTTTCAATATCTCGCTTCTCTCTGTGTTGCAGTCTGCAGATGTAGCTTCTTATGTTTCTGTTGTCTTTTTGGAGTTTAGGTTCAAAATTATACAAGCAACTTTTTTTTTAAAGTCTTATGCTGAAAAGTTTAGAATCAGTGATTCTTTCTCAGTGTGTTTCTTCCATCCTTAGCATATATTTACCAGCTTATTGATACTTTAAAAAAAAAAAAAAAAAACCTTATGCTAATGGCCATCATCTAATTCACATCCTTAGCATATATTTATTGAAAAATATATAAATGACATTAAAAATCTAAATATGAATAAGAATGTTCATAACTCTTTGTTTAAATAATTCAGTTCTATGTATTTATTAAAAAATTATCCGATCGTTATAAAAAAAATAAAATCTAAATATAACCCTTTGAAAATTGTATTTAATTATGTTGGGAGGTGCTTCATTGCTTGGATGCTTGGGGATGACAGGGTATGTATCCTAATGGCACCATCCTAGCCCACTCATATTGGGCTTCATTTCCCTTTACTGTCCTTTATCCTTGTTTCTACAGTTCGGGCCTTGACCCTTTAGCGTTTTTCCTCGGTAATAATTGTCTTATATTAAATTTATTGGCTTTCAAGTTATATTTAAAAAAGTATATTTCTTCTGAAAATATTTTTCCACCAACTAGGAAAATTAGTGTCTCAATTAATTAATGTCTCTTACGATTGGTCTCAGGATGTGAATTTCATAATTTATCATCTAACTTCTTCCAGAGCAGGTGAGGCCATATAACTTTGCGATGTGGTGGCTTACATGTGTTCTTTTATATCTTCTTGGGTCTGAAGAGTTGTTTAATTGACATGCATAGTTTAAAATTTTATATCTCCTTGGGTCTGAAGAACTGTAAATCAACATGCAAAGTTGCAAACATCATGTATCATTGGCACCTTCATATCAGAAGAGAAGCAAATCTCATTTATAAAATTTTTAAGTGCTCATATTTGTATAATTTGAGTTGATGCAGGAGCAAAAAAAAAATGAAAACACGTGTGATTAAATGCCCTAAAACTATTTATGGTTTCACAACATTCAACCACTCCTATTATTACTTTGCTGCTTAAGAGATCCAGATTTTAACATTAGCTAATTACAACTAAAAAATGATATGGAATGCCCCTTCTTTTCCCCTCTAATAAACTTCCATTAGTAAAAAGGTATAAAAACCTACGAACCACTTATTCTATGCAGGGCTACGTCTTATTTAATCAAGATCCACTAGGATGATTTAGCCTGTTAGGCCTAAATCCTGATTAAATAGAGTATATTTAACCCAGTTTAATTTATAATTAATATTTAATTCCATAATATATATATATATATATATACACACGCGCCTATATGTAAAGTAATTTAATGCATTTTGATGTTATTGTTATTAATTATAATTTGATGATAAATTTATCATTTTATAGGTATTAGTTTCGGGAAAAAAAATAGATACAAAATTTAAAACTAAATAAAAAAATTATCGGCAACGGTTTAAATTGCTATCATATCTTATATATGATCCTTAACAACCATTTTACTAGCAAAGACGGGACATTATGGCATTTTTATTGAAAGTTGCAATGATATGTAATTACGATGCTAACAAAAATAGTAAAATATGATATTGTGATTTTTTTTTTTTATCATTATAGTGATACGTGATTGTAACTGTCAATAAAAAATTATTATAAAATTATAATATTGTAATACTTTTTTTAACCATTCCAATAACATATTTTTATAATAATATTAATGAGAATTTTTTAACTGCTATAAAATATGTCATTGCAATAATTTTTACAGGTAATTTTTACAACGCTTTCGTCCTATTGTCCCCTAATTGTGTACGTATAGCTGCAAAAATTCAATAGATATATAAGTTCGGTAATTGCAATAAATGATGCAAAGTTTCACTTACCTCTATATATATATATATATATATATATATATATATATATATATGGACGTAGAAGAATGAAAAATAACATGAAACAAATATAATAAATCATTTTACACTTTTCATTTTCTTGCTTCCATATCTCTACCTTCAATAATTTAAGGGCCGGTATCCATCCTATTAACTGTAAAACCGTCAAAGCTCGGATATCCTTCTAGGAATTATAAAGAGAGGTCCAACCTAGTTTTGATCATGGCCATTAGAGGAGGAATCAGACAAACCAAAACCTCGTGATCGTGACTATCGTCTTTTTCTGTGCATGATCGATGTTAAATATAATTTACAAGGTGGTTCTGCTTCTACCCCACTGAACAAGGAAACCACACAGAAAGCCTCCAAAGATACGGCAAATATGCACAAATCTTCAACCCATAAATAGGATATATTTAAGCACATGACCTCACGTGAAAGAAAATCGCATAAGAGGCCAAAGAGTCTCTGTAGGAGCTTCAACTTTTGGTTTGACGATTTAAAATATTAGACCGAGTCTGATACTTTCAAAGAACCTTCACCGGAAGGAATACAGTAATGATAATAAGAGACAAACAGATAAATGCATAGTAAGTCATGACAAACGCCAAGGTGAGAGAGCAGCCAGTATTAATTAAGTGCGTTTCACCGAAAATAGAACAAATAATAAAATTATATGCGATGATTCATAAGTCTAAAATCTTATAAAAAAATTTGGCAAAAAGAAAAACGCATATGATATGATATGATTAAATGATATAGTATACTCATGGATGATGTAGTCAGTTTGGTTTATTTTTAAAGAGTAAATTATGTTAATTTTTTTAAAAAAAATTGCTATATTAACTATTTCAATGAAGTAAATTTTTTATAATATATATCTAAATATTAAAAAAATTAAATAAAAATTTTGAAACAAAAAATTATTAAATTTAATTAGGTTAACCAAACTTTACAAAAAAGCTATGTAATATGTTGTTTATTAAATCTTAAAGTTACTGGCTGCGCTTGCATTTGCTTGTGCGTTTACGTAGAAGTTTGGATGATATATATATATATATATATATATATATATAACCCTATAAAATTTATATTCTGACTTTTAAAATTAAAAAGAACAAATTGCTAGTCCAGATCCTTTTGCATTTTGTCCTTTTTGAGAAATTAAAAGTTGCACGTAGTCCAACACCATAGTCTAAGAACTAAAGACACATACATATAACTCAGTTACGCAAGACCTCAAAGCTCAAACGACAAAACATGTTTTCTTCAACATTAGCCGTCCCAATAATCTTCCTCACCTTCCTGTTCGCATTCCTTCTTTCAGCCGCCGTAAAGGGCGGCCATAAAGATGATCGGAAACACCCGCCTGGCCCACCTGGCCTTCCGGTGATCGGACACCTCCACATGTTAGGCGAACTCCCACATCGAGCCCTCCAATCCCTAGCCGAAACCTACGGACCCATCATGAGCCTAAGGCTCGGACACGTTCCAACCATCGTCCTATCCTCGCCGGAAGCCACCGAGCTCTTCCTGAAGTCAAACGACACCGTTTTCGCCAGCCGCCCTCAACTCCAATCCTCCGAGTACTTCTCCTACGGATCCAAAGGGCTGGTGTTCAGCGAGTACGGTGCGTACTGGCGTAGCATGAGGAAGCTGTGCACTCTGAACCTTCTTACTGTTTCCAAGGTTGAGTCGTTCGCTGCTTTGAGGATGAAGGAGGTGGAAAAAATGGTGAAGGTAGTTGAGAATAGTGCTGTGGTGGGTGAGATTGTGAACCTCAGTGAAGTAGTTCATGAAGTTTTGGAGAGTATGGTTTATAAGACGATTCTGGGGCGTGATAGTAATAAGGATGATGGGTTTGATCTGAAGGGGATTGTTCAAGAGGTGATGCATCTTTCTGGTGTTTTTAATCTTGCTGATTATGTGCCATGGCTTGGGGTGTTCGATTTTCAGGTACAATTTATAAACTACTCCGGTGAGAAAAATTTGATTTTTTTTTAAATTTTACTTTGCAAAGAATGGATACTTCAAAATCTATAGATAAGATGTGCCGGCTTTGATTTCTCATGTATTTAAAATAAAATATATTTTAAAAATTAAAAAGATTTTATATATATATATATATATATATATATTGTTTATGACATAGGCAATACGTAAATTTTTTATATTTTTTATATTTAAAAGATCTTATAAATAAATTTTAAATGCTTATTAATTTTTTTTAAAGCCTAAAAAACGGCTCCTTATATATAATATATGTAGAGACCTTTGAAATTTACAAATACAATTTTGATGCAAGTTTTTCCCATTTCTAATATATTTTATAAATATTATAAATTAGCTCCATGAGTGATGGAAGTTTGAATTCAATTTTTTTAATAACCATTAATCTGGATCAATGTAGAAGCAAGCTCCACCTAGAAGGAAAAATCTAATTTTAAGCAAATTTTTTAAACAAATTGAACGGGGATCCTTCAATTTTTCTTATTTTTAGATTTCGACCGTTAAATTTTAATAAAATAGTGCAAATAATTTTTATAGAAAATTAAATATTTTGTAATAACATATTTAAATCATTGGATAATCAAACTATCCAAATTTTTACACCCAAAAAAAAAAATTAAGAGATCTACTGCTATAAGAGCTCCTCTTCCTTGGCTATAAATGTTGAAATGGTCTATTTGAGATTATTGGCATAAAAACATTTTATTTAATATAAGCTCCCTAGACTTGAAAGAGTTTCATGTTTTGAAAAAAGAAGAAGCAACATGATTTTACACTGTTGACTTTTCTAAATGGAGTCCAATATGTGCTTACCCGTAAAAATCCCATTTCTAAAAATAGCGACCCTATTTCTTAAAAAACGAGAGGTTCTATGATTATATAGCAAGTCAATCTATCAGATAGACCAGTTTGAATATTTATATAAATATCATTAAAAAAAATGTAGTTAACCCTATTTTTCACTAATACTCATTGGCTATATCAGGGATTAAACAGACAATTCAAGAAAACTAGCAAAGCACTGGACGAAATTTTGGAGAAGATTATAAACGAGCACGCGCAAGCTTCCAGTTCCAATACACACCAGAAGGACTTCATAGACATACTACTTTCACACCAAAACGACGTCGTCGTTGACGAACAGAACCCCTTCATAATCGATCAGAACAACATCAAGGCCATCGCTCTCGACATGATCGGCGCCGCATTCGAAACCTCTGCCACGATCATCGTGTGGGCCCTATCGGAACTCCTAAGAAACCCTAGAGTCATGAAAACCCTCCAGCACGAGCTAGACACCATAGTCGGAACAGACAGCCTCGTACAAGAGAAAGACATCGGAGAGTTAAGCTACTTAGACATGGTGATCAAAGAGACCTTCAGATTGCACCCAGCAGGATCGCTGCTACTTCGAGAGTCACTAGAGGACATTGAGGTTGGAGGGTATCACATTGAGAAGAAGACAAGGATTATAGTGAATCTGTGGGCGTTGGGGCGAGATCCTAAGGTGTGGTTGGAGAACGCAGAGGAGTTCTGGCCGGAGAGGTTCTTGGAGACGAAGGTGGATTTCCGAGGACGAGACAGTCTGATGTTTATGCCGTTTGGGACTGGTCGGAGAGGGTGTCCGGGGATACACATGGGGCTGTGCACAGTGAAGCTTGTGGTGGCTCAGTTGGTGCATTGCTTCAGATGGGAGCTTCCGTGGGGCATGGCTCCAGAAGACTTGGACATGAACGAGAAGTTCGGTCTCTCAATGCCGAAAGCTCAGCACTTGCTTGCTGTGCCAACTTGTCTTCCTACCAAAGCATTGAACAACGGAAAAAATGATGTTTAAGTATCGCATTCACTTAAAATAATGAAATCTATAATCATTTTAATATTTGTGAAATGGTTTGGCTCGTTTGTTGAATAGGTTTGAGCCAGAATTTTTACGAGCCCCGATCCACTGCTATTTGAGTTCGGCTTAGTAGCTGTACATCAGGTCTGCTGAACTGTTTTTATTTGAATAATTTTTGCTTATAGCAAATTTGCTGTACAGTGAATAATCCGTTTTAATGCTTGTTGGCATTTGTACCTATGTGTCATCATATATAGAATTACCAAAAATTTTAAAATAGTGAAAATGTGTATGGTATATATTCACTTTCTTTTTTGTTAATTTCTTATACATGATCTTTTTTTTCTCTTTTTTTTTTGAACTCTCTTCAAATTTATGATACATTTAATCGTAGAAAATCCATCTTCATTTGTATACGGTGTAGGGCACTTTACTACAAAACAAACTCATTAGTTTATTCAAAATGAAAAAAATTACAATTTTAACTTATTTTTTTTTAAAGCTCAGCACAAATCTAAAAAATCTAAATGAATACTTTTTACTAGGTAAAAAAATTATTATTTAAAAAAAAACTTAAGTATAATGTGACATTTTAATAAAAAAATAAAAATTAATACCTCTTATTTAAAATATTTATGTCAATACAATAACTCATTTATATTTACAATTTCTCTATATATAATCTTATATGTAATATTTACAATTATCTATGTTACTTATCTTAAATTTTAAGTAACAAATTGATTTGACCATTTTTTAAAAAGTTTGATTAGTTTGATAGGCTGACTTGAATAATATGAATAAAAACCTAAATAAAAAAATCTGATTAAAATATAGGTTCAGACTTTTTTTAAGCCTAAATTCAAGTCCAAAATTTAGAAACTTAACTTGATTATCAAGTCTAGTTTCAGCCATTGCTTCAAATAGAAAATTCTATAGACATTGAAACTATAAGAACAAAATATGGATGCTTCTGAGTTTTGTTTTCTCACCTTTAAATGATGGTGTTCAAGACACATATTTATTATCTATCTATCTATTATATATAAATAAAGTAAGTTCTCTTTAAGTGGGAGTTTCATTGATTGATAAGAAGTCTTAATTAATCAGACCCTCGATGAGTGTAATGACTATTCACCTTTTTGACACATATATCGAAAATGTTTTTTAATGTGTAAATTTTTTGTAGTGAACGAGAAAAATAATAAAATTTTAATTAATTGTCTCTTAAATTATGAATTCTTTAAAATTTGAGAATTTTTTGGAAGTAACTAGAAAATTAATGAATTTTGTATAGTCAATAAGATAAATAATGAATTAATTAACTACTTCTTAAATTGGGAATGTTTTGAAGTCTGAAAAATTTTTAAAATAAACAAGAAAATTAATAAACTAATTAACTTTCTATTAAATTGAGAATTCTTTAAAGTTTGGACTTTTTTTAGAGTCAATGAGAAAATAATGAATTAATTAATCAATTGTCTTTTAAACTTTATAATAAAAGATTATAAATATAACTTGATATGATCCAAAATTAAAACTAGAGAAAATGATATATGGTTGAATATTTTATTAAACAAGTTTAATATTCATCGTTATATATTACTTAAAGTCAAAAGTATAACCAATGTGGTTGCATTAATTTTCGAGGTTTCAAAGTTTTTTACAAGAAGCAACAATGAAAGTTGTTTCATACTTCAAATAAAATTCCTAATAATAGTACCTCTCAAAAAGTCTATTAATTTAAAATGTATTAACATATAATAAAACAAACCAATTTGGTTTCGCACAGGTAAATAGACTAGTTATAAGTGAGTTGAGGGAAGTATTCCACTCACAGTTATTGTTGCAACAGTTATAAATAGATAAGAGATTAATGCAGCAATTACATAGGATATGAAACCTAGAAAGGAAAATAGATCACAATTTAATAAGGGCATGCAAGAGCAATAAAGTAGAAATATAGTACGTCATAATTTTTTTAAGTGATTATTGAATTATAATTTTGGGCCAAATTTCACTAAAGTCCCTAATCTCCAAAACTCTCCTTAACTTTCTTCCAACCTTAGGTTGTCTGCAAACTCCTCTGAATTTTAAAACAAGACAACTAATCATCTAAAACCTCACTTTTTGTACAAAGAACCTCCCGTTGATGAATCCATTAAATTACTGTACTAATCATGAAACAACAAGCCCATAAAACGCATACCAGCAAACACAAAGGTCAAAAAGCATAGCTCAATCTTCCATCTTCATTTCCTTTGTTCTCTATTACTAGGGCACCATGGCACCATGTCCTTTAATTTTTAAAATTTTAATTTTAACATATAATTTTATTTTATATTCTTTATTTAATTCTAATTAGTCAAGCATCACTTGCAAAAGCAAAATCGCCAACACGAAAATATACCTTCTAAATCAACTTTGAAAAAAGGAACCTCACGTCAGATGGGTTTGGCTAATGCGCTGCATCCCAACGATCGTTGGGTAATACAACCTTCCAGAAATGACTTTGTTTTCTTATTCTGGTGTTGGTAGAAGGCACACTTGGAATTGATGTCGGAGGTGAATTCGCTAATGAAAATACAAAACCATTTTATTAGATCTACATATAGTTGGTCCTTCGCTCATGCCATAGGGAGCCTCAGCCAAGTAATGAGCTCCAATCTCCAATTAATTTATAATAACTCTTCCCCTTAAATTGTATGAATTTGTCCTTATTAGTTTAAGTCTTTGATTCAAAAAATTTTATTCCTTTAAAATCAAATCCTAAGTCCATCATTGGAAAAGAGTGTCAATAACTTAAATTATAATATGTATGTATGTGTCTACGTGTGTGTGTGACTGTTTGAATGTCATGCATGTGCATGTGGGTGTGTGAATGACTGCTTTTTAATAGCACACCATTATGAACGTGTGTGTATAGAAAAAAAAGAGACTAAAAAATTAATGAAATGAGCTCTATTTTTGTTTTGGTTTGAAAATAAGCTCTATTTTATATAATCATCTCTTACATTATTGATATGATAGTAATAATAATAACAATTCATAAGACATTTTTATTAAACTCATAGGTAAAAAAGAGACTACAAAATTATAGAAAAAAAATTGTAAAGTGAAAGTTAAGAAAATTAAAAGGGGAGAAAATATCTTAAAAATTATAAACAGTGGGTTTGATCAAATAGAATGAGAGAATAAGAAAAGGAAAAAAAAATTCCAAAAGGAACTATCGCATGCACTCCTTCAAATTTTAGTTTATAATATAACATAAAAGTGCAAACAAAAGTTTTTCTTACTTTTAATTTTTCAAACTTTGATAAGATATATTATTTTGAATTTTGTGAGCATTTAATTTTATGATTTTATAAGACTTATAAAATTATTACAATAATTTATCATAAAGATTAAGTAGCAGTATAAAAAATACTTTTTATTTGAAAACATGACATATTATAAAACAATATATAAATTAAGAATTATATATCATATCTTTATATACATGTAAATTTTATTTTTAAAAGGAATTTTTATATCTTTTGTTTTTTAAGAGAGTTACATATATTGAGAGGGCAGGAGGGAGAGAGGCAGTGGCCAAAAAAGTAATTAGAAATTGCTGGAATGAGCTTTCTGGAAATGAAAGATTGAATTCGATTTCTTTCAGGATCATTATGAACATGGAAAAGAGTGATATATACTCCAAAAAAAAAAAATTAAGGCTTGTTTGATTTGTGTTTTCAAAAATAACTTTTAGTTTTTAAAATATAAAAATAAAAAAATTGTTTGTTAATGTATTTTTTATCAATTATTTTAAAAAATTAAAAAATTAAAAAATAATAATAATAACAATTTTTAGATGTTTTTCCTTTTTTTTTTAAATGTTTTTTTAATGAAAAAATTGAAAATTTATAGAAGAGATATTTAGATACGGTTGTAGATTGGGTTTTAATAAGATTTAGGAGCCAACGCAACTTCTTGATAACTTGGTCGCATGTTTTTTTTTAAATAATATTTTATTAAGAAAAATAGAGAAATTTAAGATTTAAAATAAAAAATATGATTTGAAATGAAAAATAATTAAAAATTTAATCAATTAATATTTTAAAACTTTTCATAAATAAAATTTATTTTAAATAAAATAAAATAAATATTCAAACATAATATAGAGTCATGTTTTGAATAAAATCAATACCTAACATGGTCTAATTAAAATGTGCATGCTCCTTCACACACATATATCTATATATTGAACGTATAACATACGTATGCATATTTACCTATACTTACCAATACAACTATATATATATATAATAAATTTGTTACATATATATACATATACATATACATGCATGTGCTTGCATGTTCTCACACATATACATATATATCACACATGTAATACTTACAAATATATATATATATATATACACACACACATATATATATATATATATAATATAACTAATATTTAGCATAAACACATATGAACATGGACGCACACACACATCACATTTCACCTTTATATACAAATATAAATACATATATAATAAAATTATTACATACATGCAATTATATATGCATTCACATGCAAGCTCGTACATATACACATATATACTAAACATGTAACACACATAAATACATATAATAAATATTTATTTTTTTGTTTAAATAATAAAATTAGAATTAAATTTAGAATTACAATTTTATATTCTAATTATTTACAAAATGAAACATAAATTTTAAAAGTCTAAATTAATTTCAATTCTAATAGAATTG
Organism: Delonix regia; assembly: GCA_037074485.1. NCBI lineage: Eukaryota > Viridiplantae > Streptophyta > Magnoliopsida > Fabales > Fabaceae > Delonix > Delonix regia. The sequence continues at coordinate 25,738,720 of CM073454.1, read as the reverse complement.
TAATTGGAGTTCTAATTCTATATTATAAATTTAATTCCCGGTACTAAATATAATCTAAACATATTCATAACTTGTTTTTGATTTTTTAAAAATATTTTTTTTAAATTTTTGAGCATGTTTTTAAAATTAAAGAATTCAAACAAGTTTTTTATATTTCTTATATTTAAAATGTATTATGAAAAATTGTTTTTTGGTGACATTAGTAAAAGTATATAGTGGCAGGTCTACAATTTTTCCCATAAAAAATTGTTTTTACAAATGGATGAAATATAATAATTGCAAATTTAGACTAAATTGTCAATTGAATCTATAGTGACCCGGAAAAAAAAAAAAGTGAATTGAATCTAACTAGAAAGACATCTTTGTCAACCAAACTCTATAAACTCTTCTCAAACTTAATGGTTCAAATATCACGTAATCGGATTTTTTATGGCATTGTATAATATATTGTATGATTTTAAAGTATATTTATTATTAAAATCAGTAACTTTTATTAAAATTAGTATATTTTTTCTTCTCTCTCCTACACAGCACGGATTCTGCATTGCACAAAATTCATTCTAAAACATAATCACTCACCTTTTTACTGATGACATTCTGCCTGATGATTACTCATCTTAACGGTCTAAAAAAACAAAAAATTCGAATGAAAATTAAATTAATTTATAAATTAATATACAGCAAAATTGGGGATTAAAAAAAACTAAGGACATTTAATTGTTACGGTTGAGGCTTATCTTTTTAAGAAAAAGGACCATAAATTAATTTACCATATTTACAATTATACACTTGGTAAAATAATATTGCTTTTATGAATGCGATGATCAATAGGAATAACGGTGTTTATTGGCTTAATTGACCCAGTCATTTTGGTTTTCGGACTAAGTTAAAGTAAATCAAAATGAAAAAATTTACAAATTTTATTAAGTTGGGTTAGATTTTAAATTCATATAAGATCTTATTCAACTTCATTATTATTTTTATTTTTATTTTATTTATAATAAATTGTTAAAATATTAATTATTTTTAAATTTTAATTACTTTTCATTTCAAATCAAAAAATTTTTATTCCATTTTTTACTCATTTCAAATCTTAAATTCTTTTTATTTTTTTCTTGAAAAAATTTTAATAATAATCAAATATAAAAAATTTTAAAAAAATAATATGTAAACTCAATTTAAACATGATGTAACTCAATTCAACCCAATCACTTACCAAGATATAACTCAATTCAATCCAATCACTTATCAAAGTCTCAAAGTTTTACAGAAATGTGATTTTGTCTTGAGTCTTGCAAAAACTCACCCTATGACCCATGTTCACTCTGATGCTAAGAAAGTTGAGAACAAAATGCCTTTATATATACATGTATTTTCTTGTTTTTTTAATTATAGCAACAATAAGAGATGCAAGGAATAAATTGCATTATTGAATTAAAATTAATAAAAAGATCAAATTAAAAATTTTATATATTAGGACAAAAAATATATTTAAGCTTTAACTAAATGATAATGTTATCTTCTTGTATATACGAAAATTTAAATTATATTACATAAGTTTGTCTGGGAATTCTACATTTATCCCCATACAAAATAGTATTTAAAAATGGATGAAATAAGATTTGCAAATTTGGACTAAATCGATATTTAAGTAAATTTAATTTAATTAGACATAGATATTTTTCCTTCTAACGATGTGCTTGAAAAAATATAAGGTTTTTCCTTTTATTAAATTTGCCTCATCTGAAAGAAACCCATATAAAAAATTGTAATTATATATTGCCTCATCTTATATTCTAATGTCAGTTATATAATTGTTCTAACTCAAAATAGAATAACTTATAAAAATATTCACACTCAAATTACTTTCATAGTATAATTTTTTTTTATTAATTATAGAAACCAAATTATATATATGTATGTATGTGTGTGTCTATATATATATATATATACATATATATATATATATATATATATATAATGCAAAATTTTAGAAGAAAGAGAAATATATAGATAGATTCAAACCAAAATAATAATAATAATAACATATGAAGGGAAATAACCAAAAAATAATAGAAACCTAATTACAGTATACTTAACTTATAAAAATTTTAAAATATATCAAATTTAATTTCAATCTATTTAGAGTGATAAGCTTAAGAAGTATTGTCCCACAACTCCATCAAAAAACTCTAAATATCTTTAACCTTAAGTTTCAAAATTGGCATCCCTCTTAATGGGGCAAAACACTTGTTTTATCTCATTCCAAGAGTAAAAAACCCCTCACTTCTAATCAATTAGCCTTTGCACTACACCTAGCAAAACTTTAACCAAACTCCTTTCAAATCTAATTTAACCTCTTCTTCCAAAACTAATCTCCCACTTATGGGGTGTATTTCAAAAGGTAAGCAAATTAACAGCAATTTCATTATTGCCCATGAAACCTTTCATTTCATGCACTGCTCTAATGATAAGGTGGGATTGATGATTATCAAGCTACACATCACAATTATCCTTCAAATGCTCAACTCAGACATTTTTTTTTTCACAACCTTTTATTAAGCAATTTTTTTCTTGCATCACCTTCATTGAGTGTTCCATCCTCACCATTGATTTTATCTCTTGGAACTTTATGGTTCAAATGGTCAACCTATACAATTTTTTCTCAACCTTCTATTAAACTAAGTATTGAACTTAAATACAATATTTTATATTATTCCTATCGTGCATTTCAGTTAACACATGACAAATATATGATTAATTAATAATAACATAGAAAGTGTTTAAATACAGTTATTTACAATAATTATATATATGTATGTTTAAAAATAATTAAAAAATAATATAATTATCATACTTTAATTAAATAATAATATAATTAAGATATAAATAATTGTACATGAACTTTTCCTTAAACTAATATCTTCTTGTCTCATCGAGAACTTCATATTTCCCAAACAGCATATTTCCTCACTCCCCCAAATGACAGCCTTCCTCCCACTTGGATTTGGAAAAGTTCATTCTATCTTTATCATTGTGAGCAATTCTTCCTTTATCGGTCCGTTCTTAAAGACCTTCTTAAGGCCCAAAACCTTCACCCAAAAAGGCTCCTTTTTTCTTTTTCATACTTTTCGTTTCCCAAACAAATCCACTGCTCATATCATTCAAGATTGGCCCATATCAAACGCTACAATATTCTCCTTATTTTTTTTTATTTACTATACGATTATTTATTTAATATAAATTATTTGAGGTAAAATTTTTAGTGCATTTAAAATCAACTTTGGAAATCATAAATTATCAAATTTGGTTATAGACTATCAAATTTATATAATTTTTTTAATATTGGTTATTCAATTTGCACATGCAAAAAATTTAAATACTAGCCTAACATTAGGCTAGTAAAAAACTAAATGGGTTTTTTCATGTTGTTCTTATAACATGAGGATTATGTTTATTTAATTTATCGTTGATTTAGAATTTAATAGTTTATATTTTTATTACTAAAATATAATTAAATATAATTATTTTTTTGTCTATAAATTTTAATCATTAAATTTTTATCTTTCTGCCGTAAAATGAAAAAATCCACCCTGAGTAAGTAAAAAAATCACATGAGGCTCGAAGTCCTTCTCTTGATGTTTTTCACCTTTGCACAACAAAGACAGGAGGATATGTTATCTCGTCTTTTGTGTTATGTTTCAGTTTTTCAATGTACCAAAGAAAAAAAATAACTGCTGTTCCGTGATGCTATTAAAAAATCCATTCCAAATTATTATAAAATTTCAAAACTTGCTAGATATGCAATACGAGAAAAATTATTGCTAAATTTGATGAAAATAATTTTAAAAATAATATAAAAACCATTTTTAATACTATATTTAATGTATAGTGTATTTGGTAATAATTTTCAGGAAAAGTCAATTTTGAATTCTGGACCACTTACAAATAGTTTTTGAATTTTAAATATAAAAAATTAGATTGCTTATATATCACACTTCAGCGAATGGATCATTTTATTTATTTTTCCCTTACTTATATGAACTCATTTGCCACCGAACATTTTTTTTTTTTCTAAAAATTGGTGTGCAAGCTTCTAAGCTTCGTTTCTTATCTAAAAGGAAAGTTGACAGAAAAGAAAATAAGAAAGAGAATAAATATGAAATAAAAAATTTTGATACCAAAATCTGTATAATAAGTTAGGAATATAAAGGAAAATGAAGTTGTATTATTTATTTAGTACAGTGAAAATAATGATAGAATGATAATAATAATGATATAAAAAGACCAAAATGTCTATATTATGATATCAATGAAAATATTAAATTATTCATAATAAATATTAATAAATGGTTTTTAATTTTTTTATCATGTAATAAATATTTCAAAAAATAGTAAAATATATTATTTTAAAAAATATTTATTTTTAAAATTTTTTAACTTGGAAAAAGCTTTTTCACTTTCCAATATAAATATTGAATTATTTATAATAAATATTGATAATAATTGTCTAGATTTTTAATTTGTAATAATATTTTAAAATAATAATAAAATATTTGTATTATTTTAATTTGCAAATAAAGGGACAAACATTGTCAATTTAATAAACCGTCACAACTTTTCATTGGATGGAAGACAGTGGACAATTATGAGTGTTGATAAAGAAAATTAATATGGACATAATGGTAAGATAAAAAAACATTCCATAGAACCAGCTTGCTTTCCATCAGATTTGTGAAGGAAAGAAGTTTTCTATGAATGACTGGAGTCAACTTTCCTAAGCTATGACCCTCCTTCCTACCAAACATTGCAATCTTGCTCTAATTGTTTGATGTGGCAAAATAAGTCAACGTGATAAGAGAAAAATAGACTGAATGATTTATTTCTTTATATATGAATATTTAGGAACTTATTTTTAATTTTAAAAGTTTAAGGACTATTTGTGGGTAATTCAAGGAAACTTTTCTATCTATCTATTCTCTATTATATATAATTAAAATAGTCTTCTTTTAATATGGAGCTTCGTAAATATATGAGAATGTTATTTTGAGTAAAATTCTAATTTTTTTATATGATGAATTTTTGCCTTTTTTATATATATATACTAAAAATTTTTTGAAGTGAGTCTCTTCGTGGTTAACAAATAAATAATAAAGTCAATAATTTATATAAATTTTTTGTAGTCAACTAAATAAATAATTAATTGTCTCTTAAATTGAAAAGTTTTTAGATTGTGAGAATTTTTTGAAGTGAATAAAAAAAATTAATGAATTAATTAATTATCTTATAAATCCAAATTTATTTGAATCCTAATTTTTTAAGTTAATAAGAAAAATAATAAATTAATAAATTAACTGTCTTTTAAATTTTATAATAAGAGATTATAAATATAATTTGATATAATTTAAAATTAAAACAAGAAAAAATAATACATGATTGAGTAGTTTATAATGATATCCTCTTAATGAATTTGTCACTTTTCTTTTACTAATATAATATAACTAATTTTATAAATTAATTATATTTTTATATTATAATATATTATTAAATTCAATTTTTTACTAACGCTTATAAATACCATTGATTTAAAATGTATTAATATATTATAAAACTAATTATTTTTTTTCTAAGCTCGTGTAGCACGTGGGTAATAGATTAATATATTATTAAAGTAGAATTTCCTTAACGTAATTGCTCTATGGACTAATGAAAAAGTTTCATTGATTAAACTCTTAATTTTTTATGTAATTACTTTTTAATTTTTTTATACATATACCAATAATTCTTTAAAGTGCGTAAAGTTAATCAAAAAAACTAATGAAGTAATTAATTAATAAATAAATTAGTTACATAGTAAATAGATAATTCTTTAAAGTTTAGATATTTTTTGAAGAAAAAATAATGATTAATTATCTCTTAAATTTTATAATAAGGAATTATAAATATAATTTAACGTTGTCCAAAATTAAAACAAAAAAATAATATATAGTTAGATAGTTTATGATGATGTCTTCTTAACAAATATAATATTGTCACTTCTTTCTCATTAATATTACAAAATTAATTTTATAGACTTTCTTTAAATTAATATGTTTTATGTATATCATAATATATTATTAAATTTAATTTTTTTATTAATACTTACAAATATCCTTGATTTAAAATATATTAACATATAGTAAGGTATAGTACTTTTAGTTGTTTTAAATTAATAGGAATGTTTTGGCCAAAAATATTGAGGTAAAATTTTTTGTGTAATCATAAAATTAATTGCATTTGGTACAATAATTACATGGCACATGAAGACATGTAAAAATAATGTGTTTTATTATATTATTTTATACTAACTTAAAATAATTTGTTATATTTATATTTTGACCATATTATTTTTAAATTTTATTTATGAACTGAAAATTCTTTTTAAATTTTTGAATTTATTATTTTTACTTTTTGGTTTTTTTTAGTAATTTATACAAAATATTAGTTCATAACTTGATTAACTCAACTTTATACTTTTTAAAATTTTTTTAATAACTATATAATTTTATAATTTTATTTTTATTTTTAATTTATGAACTAATGTTGTGTTGAGTTACTAAAATATAAAAAATATGAAGAATAATATTAGGATCAAAATATAAATATAATAAATTATTTTAAATTAATATATAATTAATATATTTTGACATATCATTATCATATATATATTTTAAATATGTCACGTAATAATTACGTAAAACTAATTTTATTATTGGATTAAAGATGACACTAAAAAATTAACAGTAACGTAGATAGATTTTGTTCTCATTCCACCGTTGATAACCCGTTGGAAGGCTAAAACGCACAGCTTCATTAGCGTTTCAAAGAAGAGTCCTGTCGTGAAATGGACTTCACAAGGAGCGTGGGGAGCGTGGGAGACTGAGACGCAAGAACCCCATTCCTCTATTACGATAATAATTTGAAATCCCCATTCTCGTAACGGCTACTTCTACTTCTACTTCTACTTCCCTCATATAATAAAAATTTGAAAAAGAAAATAAAACAAAAAAAGATCGGAAAAGCAAGAAGCCAACGAATCCATTCCGTACTCTGCACATTCCAGAGCCCGCTTTCTTTCTTCTTTCGCTGCGCAACACAGAATTCAAGCGTTGTTTAGAGTTCAAGCTTTTGAAATTCTGGATTGATTGGGGTAGCGAAGTCTTCACTTCGATGGATTCGAATCATCTGAAGCAATTGGATCGCGCCAAGGTCAACAGCGCTGGACCGAACAGAAAGGTTCGGGTAGTGGCCAAGGTCAGGGGCTTTACGAGTCCGAATGCGGAGGCTCAGAATGGGGATTCGAGATCGGTGGACTGGATTTTGGTGAACAAGCCTCACGGAGAGAGTTCAGAGGGAGTCGCAATCTCCTTCAGGGAACAATCTTCCAGGTACTTATTCTATTAGCTTATGGTGTTGCTCAGTAATATAAATCCCTTTCATCTGTTTGGGTTCTAAACGAATGTTGAAATTGAAGTTTGGAGTCTGATTTGAGGTTTATTATTTTTCAATTGTGCAATTTGCGAGAATTTGATTTTATAGGTCTTAATATATTACTTGTTCAGTAATATAACCGCTTTTCACCTGTTTGGGTTCTGAACGAATGTTGAAATTGAGATTTGGAGTTTATTTTGAGGTTTATTATTCTCCAATAGTTCAATATGTGGGAATTCGAACTTATTGGTTTTAGTTGTATATTACTTGTTTTAGTAATATAACCCCTTTTCACCTGTTTGGGTGATGGGCGAACTTTGAAATTGAAAGTTGGTGTTTAATTTGGGGTTTATTATTTTTGAATTGTGGAATTTGTGAAAAATGGAACTTACTGGTTTTAATATACTACTTGTTCAGTAATATAACACCTTTTCACCTGTTTGGGTGCTCGTTGAATGTTGAAATTGAGATTTGGAGTTCTGGGTATTATTATTTTTGAATCGTGCAATTTGAGAGAATTTTAGTTGTTGAGTTGTGTGACCCCTTTTTACTTGTTTGGGTGCTGTATGAAGGTTGAAATTGAGTTTAGCTGTTTTGGGGTTATTTTTGAATTGTTCAATTCGTGATAATTGGAACTTACAGGTTTTAATATATTACTTGTTCAGTAGTTTACCCCTTTTCACCTGTTTAGGAGCTGGATGGACGTCAAATTTGAAGTTTAGAGTTTTAGGATTTATTATCCTTGAATTGTGCAAAGATTACTGATATAATAATCGATGATTTAATTTTAGGACAAAAGATTTGTTTCGCCCCAAATGTTGAATTGGAAATATCTTAGAACATTGAATTTTTCAATCATAAGTTCATGATCGATTATTTAACCTGCCATGACAAAAGGTTCCATCTAATGAAGCTTATTGCTTCTCTAGGCTATCTAACTGTAGTTAAGCTATATGTCGCGGTCATTCTTTTGAAGGTCTCTGTCTGGTAATTCTTTGAACTCTTCATAGACAATTATCTCTTACTCACTAGCTAATCTTTCTGCTGCAGTCGTAAAGAGCCTTACCGGGTGGACTATTGCTATGGGGAATATGAAGAAAATGAAGTGATCTATTCAAGAGACGTGAGATCTCTTATATCCACAGTTTTTGAAGGCCATAACAGCACAATTATTGCATGTGGAGCAAGAGGCAGTGGAAAGACTCGTGTTATTCAGGTTTGACTTTTTTATTCATCCTAGATTTTTTCCCTGAACAATTGTGATTGTTAGTTTCTATTAATCCTTTTATTTTCTAGGGTTCTGTTGAGGCTCCTGGTTTGTCAGTGCTTACTATCACTGAGTTTCTTTCAATGGCTGAGCAAAATGGGAAATCTATTGCTGTATCATTCTATGAAGTTGATCATCAGGAGCATGCTGTTGATTTATTGAATCCAGAACAACCAGCCATTTTAGTTTTTGAAGACAGAGGCCGAATTCAGTTTAAAGGGCTTTCTCAGGTAAATATTTGGTAATTGATACTTACTAGTTAATCACACGCAAGAGAAAGAGAAATTTCAATGATGGCGCTATATAAGTAATTTGGGAGAGCATGATAACGTTTATATTTTGCAGGTACCTGTGAAATCCATAGCAGAGTTTCAGAAATTATACTTCACTGCTTGTGCTTCTCAAAAGGCAGCCGTGAAAAAGGGCAGTGACCGTGCTCGTAGAAGCCATGTGGGATTAATGGTACATGTCCTTTCCGATGCTGAAAGCACAGAAACTGGTTATGTAGGCAAAATGAATTTTGTTGAGTTGGCAGGTTATAATCTTTTTACAAAGGAAAGATGTCAATTTTTTGTCTTGGCTTGATCACATGTTTAAAGTTTTATTCTCTGCTCTATACTTTTTTCATCAGGTTATGAAGATGCTAGAAAAAAGAGTAGTGATAGCTCTTGCCTTGGGGAGACAAATAAAATAAACAAGTCCATGTATGCTATATTAAATGTCTGTCACGCTTTAAGCACCAACGAAAGTCGTGTTCCCTATCGTGAAAGCAAACTTACGCGCATATTACAAGATTCTTTGAGAGGGACTAGCAGAATTTTGATGGTTGTCTGCATGGTAATAGTCATGACCATGCTTTTCTCAGTTCAAATTTCTGGTTCTTTAAGTTTTCTGCATTCTTTTCAATTACTGATTTAGTTTTGGTGTTGGCCCTTTTCTTAACTCTGTCTTGTGAGTACAGAACCCATCTTTTTGCCAAGACACAATCTACATGTTAAGCTTAGTATCACGGTCATGTCAAGGGATTCATCAGGCAACCTCAGATTCCGCAAAGAAAATTGGAAGTTGTTCAGCAAGACAGATGACGGTTACATCTTGTAAGAGTCAGGCGCTCAAGAGTGTTTCTTCTACAGCAAAAAAATTAATTGGCTCCAGATCACATATACATGAAAAGAAAGCTGCTGTTGTTATAAAATCTGATACAAAAGGAAGGTTTGTGGTTAAGTTTTATGTATATTTGGTTAAATCTCAGTTGTTATTCTTTCTCTATATGTACGAATGGATTCTAAGATATTTTTATTTTCTTCTTTTCTATAACTTGAAGGAAATTATTTGATGATGCAAGTCATTCTGCTAAAGCTGAGAAGGTATTGGTGTCTCGCTCTCTCTTTTTCTCCTATAAATATGTAATATTTTCAAAGCAGAAAAAGCAAAAAATGGTGGAAAAGGAGAGGAAAAGGAAGAAGAATTGATAAAAAGTAGATAGTCACGAGGATAAGGACTAGTGCTGCAGTATAGTCTAGTTTTGTGCTGAAAAATGGGAGCCCTGTTTCAGAAGGCTACTTCAGCAAATATATGGTTATCAATTTTTTTATAGATGAAGAGAAAAGTCAATTTTCAATTAAATCTATATAGATAGGAGCCATGTTTATGAAAGAAATATGGCTTATGCCATTTTTTCTTTTGTTGGGGAGTCTTAATTAATGGATTTTAATGCAGGCAAGGATGTCAGATACCAGTTCTACCTGTGAAACTTCAGTGCAGGAAGAGGTACAGGTTTTCAACAGTTTTCTTTCTAAATGATATATCATGACTTCTGATGTGGGCAAGAAATGCGTATAATATGTAACTATTGATAATTAGGGACTTTGTCTAATCGTATCATATAACTAGTTAAAATTATTTGCTTTCGTGCAGGAAAACTCCATTGCACATGTTTCCAAAGCATCAGTTCTATCATCAGTGGTAATATCTTTTATTTCGTGCTATAGATTACAGTGTTAGCTTGCTATGTTCTTGTTGATACCTGACATCCTATGTCATGGAGGAAGTTGACAAAATGTTTTGCGCAGGATAATCCATTTCCAAATGCTAGGTATCACATGGAAGTCAAATCCGTTGAGGAAAATGTAATAAACTAATCTCCTAGAATCTGAATTTGATCCAGGCATTCTTCTGATTATAATCTTTGCATAGTTGATACAAGCCCCTGTTCATTCAAGTAATTGATGGGAATCTTTTATACAGGATGACTCGGTTTCAGATGGTAGGTATCAAGCAGAACTCGTGGTGGAAAAGGTAACAGAACTAATGGTACTAGAAGCTTCTTCTTTAATATTCCCTAATTAAACAATTAAGACCATTGACAAGGAAAATTTATACCGCTTAATTGATGTTAATTTTTGGACTGCTCAAATTGAATATGGAAAACACGTCATAATTCTCTTCTCTGTTTCCATAGATTGTCCCTGAGAAAACTGAGGATCATCAACAGGAACATACTCCTAATTCTAGCAAATACTCGAGAGCATTGTTGACAGACTCTATAGATCAGAAAGGTAGGTAGCTTGAATAGACGAGCTGCTTAACAAAACATGTGTTAAAGGCCTTAATTGCATATTCCCACGGATTTTTCTTATGTTATTACAGGTCATAATATGGACAAGGAAAACAAAAGTTTCATTGCTAATAAAAATGCATCACCGCCCATCAGTGCTCAACTGCGTGAAGTGTCAAACAATTTGAAGCGTCTCTTGTCATCAACTCCATTATGCGTGAGGATACCAGAACAGGAGTGCATGAGATCGTTTGACAATCAGGTGTCTTCAACTGATATTGCAGAACCAAGAACACCTGTCACTGAACAAATTGTGAGAGTTACTGATAGATGGGATGTCATGAATCCCAAAAGTCCCTGGGAAACATACAGCATGCGCAGTTCTGGAATGAAGGTTTGATCTTCTAACCATAATATTGATTGATCTCTTTCTCAATTGCTTACTTTGATACTCAAGGATTCTAACTCTTGAATTTGGCTGTATTTCAGAACTCTCTTGTTGAAGAATATCTTAGGTTCTTAAACACTGCTGACAAGTAAGTAAATAACACTTGATGCAATTCTTGAATATACTTTTCTTTCTATTTATGAGGTGTTAATTGAATAATCATCATTTATCCACTAGGTGGTTATCATAAAATATGTGATAACCTTTTATGCCCTTTCTTTTTATATCTCTGATGTAACTGACATGTTCCTTTCTTATTTTGTCAATATTAATAGGGACGAATTGAAAAAATTAAAGGTCAGCTGTGCTCCACCTTTAAAATGTTGAGATCGATTTTCCTTATGCCTTGTGAATTGACTCAACTTCTTCCTTACAGGGTATTGGAGAGAAGAGAGCAACATACATACTTGAGCGTCGTGAAGAATCTTCTGAACCTTTCAAAAGCGTAAGTCTATAGAAATAGTTCATTTTCACCGCCAATGATTTATCGTGGTGAAATTTGTATATATAATTGACATAATTTTGGGAATGTAAGCTGACTTTTCTTTTAACAGCTTGATGATTTACAGGACATTGGACTTTCAGCAAAACAGGTGTCTTTTTTCTCGTTCAGTTTTTCTTTATATATAACATCTTGCAGAGTTTCTTTATATACAACAAATTCCTGATAATCACCATGTCCCTTTCTGAGATTCCTGATGTCTTAATTTTAATGAATAAAAAGAGGGAAAAGTTCAAATGGCGATTGATATCTAATTGTTGATGTTCCATTCTTACCCAGATCAAGAGGATGATGAAAAAGGAAGTTGGAGAGTTCTTCAATTAGCCAGGAAAGCCATCGGGAGAATTGGTTAATTTCTTGTCATTCATTTCATATTTGTTTCATCATCATCTTCATGATGTCTGATTCTAAAGAAATTTGACAGGTAACCTAAAGTTGCCCTTAATTGTGTAACATCTGCCTCAAATGATGCTCAATTGTATTTTGTATGTACTTATAATTTACTTTATCATATATAGTATAGATTTTGATATTAGAGATAAATACTTAACGCAGATTATGGGAATCAGACAAAGCAGATAAGAACACAAGGACCAGGTAATTATAATGCAGTTAATATAACAAAAATATATATATATATATATTATAATGCAGCTGAGATAACAAAAAAAATATTGCAATTAAAAATACCGTTGACACTTTGACACTCTCGTAAGTTGTATATAATTTCAATACCAATAAAATTTATAAGTCAATGGTTCTATTCGTAACTCAATTTTTTTTACTAATCTCTTTCCTATAATTTGTTCTCTGCCAAAATCTCGCGAAATACTTAAATTACTCATTGTTTAACTAATTTCTAAGATGTTATTGCTCTTTCAATTTTGTTAGTTGCATGGTAATTAGTAAAACCAACATGACGTTGCAACTTTCAAGGTAAGGATCTTTTTAAAACGTAGTCTTAAAATGGCATACAAAATCAAATTTTAGTAGGAAAAAATATTTGAATACAGTTTCAGATATCTATTATCTAATTGTTCAATTAAAAATACAAATGAAATATTTTTACAATTTAGTATAATTAATCAACCAACTGACTTTTCAGGTAATTAAGTTCTACACATTCTAATGAAGTAAGGGATGCATTTCAGGTAGCATCCTTTTGACATTTCCAGCTCTAGTGTTTGCAATACTACCAAAGCTCATCTTAAACACTTGCCAAGGCGGACGAATATGTCTCACTTTATGGATATTGCGCTCCCTTTTCTCTGCTTCCTCTAATTGTCTGTCTAGTTCCTCAATTAGCTGGCGGTGTTCAACAGCTCTGCTGTTGGCTAGCTGCAAAGATTTCTCTGCTGCTGCCATTGCAGTCCTAGCAAGTTCTTCTTTTAGTCTTAGTTTTTCGTTTGATATGTCCAATGCAGCCTTTGTTTCCTGCAATTCTTGTTTCAAAACAGCCACCTTATAAAACAACGACACAGTATCAATAAACTAGCACAACAAGAAATTATTTTATCAAACTAATTTGACTCAAAAAAACGCACGGGGACAATGAAGTAATACTTCACATGACACCAGCCTCAGTCATTCAAATTGAGGGGTTCGGTCCCTACTTACTGTCCCATTCCTCACTTCCTATTCTTAAGGCCTTAGGAAATCTTATGAAACAAAAAAGATGCACACACACACAACAACAAAGAGATAAGCAACAAAGAGATGGACTATAGAGGCTACATTGCTGCAATATCATAGGAAGGATCGATTTTGATGAATGATAGTGTCTGCTAGCAAGATTTAACTTCACTTAACTGTATTAGAATAGAAGATTATATTCCAAACAAGGTAGCATTCACTACAGAATTCTCAGATTAAGAAGTTAACAGCTCCATCTGCATTCCTGATGTTGAAAGGTCCTGCTTGGGGCAGAGCATGCTTCTAGCTTTTCCTCAATAATCATTATCTCACTCCTACACCAAATTGAAAAGAAAAAGTGAAGGTCTGTGGCTACCAGCTGGTGAAATGTGGAGCTTATGAAAAAATTTCTGACAAAACAAAACACAAATAGAAACAGTGCATACATGTAGTAGACATGATTAATACAGAAAAAGCAAGATAAGATAAAGGAGATTCATTATCATATAGCAAGGATGAAAAAAATAAAATAAAATTCATCATTCACAGCCTTCAATCTCATTATTTCCACCTTCAACTTCCAACTCACAGGCTTCTCTCCATCTAGCAATCTCTTCCTCAGTTTCTTTGATTTCCATCAAAAGCTCCTCCACCTTTCAGCAGTCAGACAAAAGAACAAAGCTAGTGAGAATAAGCTATTACATCATCAGAGACAATGATCCATTTCTTGATCAAATAAATGATTACATTTTCAGCCAAAATCCTCTCTCTATCTTCTAACTCCCTGATGTAGAGTTTATGTTCTGCAATTTCTTGGGCTTGCTTCTCTGTGAAACACTGGAGGCGCTCTGTGTCTGACCTGACATGAGGTTCATGATAAATAATCCAAACCAACCAATATGAGTCATAGCAAATTCTATAATTTCAGACAAAGTAATCTCATAGATAACTACGTGAGTCAGAAGGTAATAAACTTGTTCTTGTGGCTCTTCATTTACTCTTTATTCTATCCTCGAGTTTACATAATGACCTTCTCACCTTTTTGGATACTTTATATATTCAAGTTCTATAAATGATAGATAACCTCTAATCACAGAAATTTGTACACATGAAAAACGTAATTCAGCCCTCCCCCACCAAGACTGGATACAGAAACATCAAGTTACAAGGTTACTAATATAATAGTTCTTTCAGCATCTGAAGTTCAAAATTATTAGATTTATTTCTTCGTAGTTTATAAAGCATATCTAACACAAAGGAGAAAAGCAATTCTTATGAATGAATATATTATATCATCTGTGTTCCTGTAAAAACACATGGAGAGAAGAGTACTTATAATTGGATTCTTTTTATCTTTGGAGGGGAATATATACTTGTCCGGAAAGCAAATTTCATTCACAACCCATAAGTCCTCTGAATCCTTAACATCTACCCTTCTGTAACAGGCAGTGCAATTTGGCTCCATAATTTTTGTAGAATCCCTCTGCAAATGCAAACACTTAGTTGGATTTTAGTTTGTTTGCTGAAACTTTGCTAGATTTGAGCAGAACAAGGAAATACTTCAAATATAGATCAAACAGAAAAGAGGCAATTGGAGGTCCCCTTTTGTTCTCAGGTTTATATATAAGGAAAAAGACTAAAAAAAATTGCTTATATTTGGTTTCACGCTATCATAAAGAAGTAGGAGGCAACTGCAAAATGGCTTTGTTAAAAACTGTATCAAAGTAGCCTTGACTTGTTTCACACACTTACTTGTAAATTTCTGCAGTTTCAGCAGAGAACCATATCACCCTGGTGTACAAGAAAACATAAAATCAATATAGTTGATGGGAAAATACCTAGAATCATCCAAAGATCTCCTCAACTGAGTGATTTCAAGACGCAGATTCTTCATAATTCTTTCAACTGTTGATGCCTTGAAAAATAACCATGAGTATCAGAACAAGTTAACTTTTAGGCTTTGACAATAATCTATCAGAAGTGCTAACTCATTTGTACTCTTCTAAGTGTAAATATTTACATAAATACAAAAATGATGTAGAAAAAACTAACTATCTGAGCTGATATGATAGATGGGCACCATGAGCTAGGAAAATGCAGCTAGCAAGATCTTACCAAAATAGAAAGAAGACAAAGTATTGAAGCTCTAGCTGGCAACAATACTTCTATGAACATAAATTTTTAATGGTGAAGTATATCCATGATTCAAATGTAATGTTGATCAAATTGTTTGTTTGCTGCTTTTACTGTTTTTTTTCTTTATTGTTTATTTTTGTTTTGCCCAAGGTTATTTTTAACAAGTGTTGGGCTAGATTTGGGAGAGATAATATCATCAACAATTTAAGGATGGTTAAAAAACATGTAATCGACCCCAAAAGACGGCCATATGATAACTAGAACTTACCAAACTAACAACGTCCTCTTCACACTTTTCACCATCTGATTTAGTCTCCATGTTAACCCCAGAACTATCCGTTGGTAGCTCATCAGTACCATTCCCCATCATGAATACAAACCAACCTTCTGCAATCCACGCTCTGCTATCTTCAGAAGAGGCACCCTCTTGTAGTCATTCCCCTTCAACCTCTTCTCCAACGCCTCTTTCTCCAACAAACCAATCCTAAGCAAGCTGTTAATATCCCTGTTCTCCTCTGTCGAACAGATGAGACTGTTTTCCAATTCCCTCTTCTCTTTCTTCCTCAGCTCCCTATACTTATCCACCCTGCACTCGACCTCCATAGCAAGCCATGACACCAATCTTTCCTCTTCCAATAACACCCTTGATTCCTCACTTAGTTCTGAATTCACACAAATCTCCTCACTTTCTTTCACATCATTCCCACTATTTTCATCACCTAATCCCTCTATTACTCTAGATAAGCAATCCTTCATTGAATTGAGAAAATCTGAACTCTTCAAAAATAGGTGATTTTGTAATGTAAATATGATTTTCGGCATCCTTAGGGTCTTGATGCTGTGCTTGGGTCTATGATGTTGTGTTGGATTTATCTTGGGTTTTGATCATGATTGACTTAAGCATTTTAATTAATTATGGTTTGGGTTTTAAAAAATTAATTATTATATTTTGTCACTTTTTATAAATATTACAATTTACTTAAGCCTTCTAATTCAATGTAAAGTCAACTCCTGTAAATAAATTTGTTGTTTTATTTTTATTATTTTCTTTTCTTATATTGTTCATGTATGCAATGGATGAAGATAATTAAAATAATATTAAGATCATATCAATCTTGTATAATTAATTTAGGATATCCATTTTTATGAACACAAGTTGTAGGATGTCTAACAATTTTTTCATACACAATTGACTTGTAAACATATTTTTCGTTCGTGGATTATTTTTTAATTTCCAATAAACAAGGCTTTAAAAATTTATCTCTTGAAATAAAGTTGTGGTAGCAACATTTTTTAAAATCAAATTTTCCTTTCATATATTGTCGTCACATTTTGGTATGGCAAGGCCCATAACAACTTTTTTGTTTTTCTTTTTTTTTTTCTTTTCCCTCTTACCTTTCAAAATTAGAAGATATTATGAAAAGAAAAAAAATGAGAGTAAAATTGGGATTGAGATTTGGGACATTAGGACTTCAAATTATTAGATATTAGATATATCATAATTAATATATTAAATTTAGAATTTAAATACATAGAATTCACAATCGATTAGGTGAGCTCAAATTCCCTTAATTTAATAGTCTTTTAATTTGTTTTATTTTAAGAAAAATATAAGTTTAATGGATCCTCCAAGTGAATTTATATTTTCAAATGGATCCACTTATTTTATATTCGTGTTTTTCAAAATTGAAATATGTCAAATTGAGGGATTTAATTTATGATTAGACCTAAAAAATATGGATTCCTTCCCGTATATTTTTTTTAGTAGAATCTAATGGTCATTGGATCTAAATCCAATGGCCTTAAATTTTTTATGAAATATATTTTTTTAAAAATAAAAAATAATTATTTTTGTAAATAAAAAATATATTATTATTTTAAATTTTTATAAAAAAAATATCTAGTCTAAGAAATAAAAAAAATTAAACTATTTTTAACAATTTACAATTTATTTTATATATTTTAGAGTTTATTATTTTTTAACTAAATATTATTTTATATAAAAAAATAATTTAAAATAATAATATGTTTTTTATTTACAAAAATAATTATCTTTTATTTTTTAAAAAATATATTTCATAAAAATTCTAGGACTATTAAATCCGATTCAATGGCCCTTAAACTCTACCGGAGACCATTCTCGTCTTCTGAGACGTTTAGCGTGCGCATCGTGCAATTTTGATCTTAACAAGGCGGTTATTATCATACCGAATTAAGTTGATCTATAAATTTGAGAAGTCCAATTCTGACCTGCTGTTTAAGTAAAAATCACGTGCAGTACTTCAAGCAGGCACGTGTCCTCACTCCTCCTAAATAGGTTCATGTTATGTGGACTGCGCCCAAAACAAATTGTTATGAGCGTGTCATCACGCGCTACATAAACGCGTGAATTGAATATTCACCATCACGAACCCCTACTACTGTAGTGCAAGGGTTCATCTATATTGGCCAGCCTTCGTATTTTCTTGCAACTCATCTCTCCTCAACACTATTTTCGTTAACATTCATATAAATTTGATTTTCCCTTCTCTTCTCGAACCTTCACGGCCGATCACACTTTTGCTCGCATTTTCTCGCCGATTTTCCTTCCCGCCAAACACTCAATCTCGTTGCTCCCGCTTGTCGATCGTTAGGGAGTCTCCTCTGCCTGAAGAGATCTCTTTCTCGTCATTCCCTGGTGGTGCGTGATCTACTATCAGTTTTGTATGTTACTCAAGAGTATTGGCCTATCAGATATCAAACTCGATCGCAGATCACGTTTTTCGGTTTCCGTTGTTTTTATTTATTTTATATATGTTGTTTTTCCACAAGTTAGACTTCTACTATAGTTGAGGACGAACGAGAAGCTTGAATACGTGTGGTTCGATTTTTCTTTTCTCTTGTTTTTGGATGGGTAGGGGATTATGAAAGAACGTGTTTACTGTGTTCGATACTTGTGTTAGGTTGAGTCAATTATGAGCTTATAATTATCTAGTCTCGATCCATGGAGGATGGATGAGACTGAACTTCTATCCATTTCATTTTCTTTTCTTTGCTAACGGATGGAACTGCTGTGCCTACATTGATCTATGACAGTCTTTTATCAAGTTTCATTGTGTTTATTTGCCTCACCGCCATACAATGTCGAGAGATTGTTCAATCTTTATATCACAGATTTAATTATTTCTTCATTAATTTTAGGGGTGCAGATGGGGATGGTACATTCAGTGTATGCTATGAACAAAATAGGTTATTATTCCTTTGATGAGCGGCCTTATTAATGTGTTATTGGTTCTGTGGAACGACATTTTTATTGAATGCATTACATTTTTATTGAATGCATTGGATCTTAATTCTTGAATTGGTATGCTTCAAATGAAGCAATAGCATTATAACTAATGAACCTGCCATCGCTCTCTAGAGTCTTTGATTTCCCCTCCTCTATATATGTTCTTAAGTATTTACCACATTCTTCTCTAGTAAGACTAAGCTTTAGTACTTAGAAAATGGTAGTAGATTCCACAGCTTTAATAGTTGGGCAGATGCTGCCATACGTTTGTATATTTACTCCATACATCATAATATTATTTTGATTTGTGGTTTGATGCTGTCCTCTACATCATAGAACTGGAATGAATGAATGAATTAGTTAATTGAGTTCAATTATTTATACTTCATAGGTAAAATGTGCTTCATTTGATAGTCTTCTTGTATCTTACATCTAGTTCATTAGTTCAGTAGTTATAAAAATTTTCACTAGAAAGCTTTGCAAACTCCTGGAGAGAAAGATGCTTATTGGTTTGGCATTGGCATTTAGTACAACTTGTCAGACTTAAATAAGTAATTGGTAGTGTCCTTTACTGTGGTATCTATCACTTTATAAACGTTTACCCTATGAGTTATGACTTGGTATGGTCAGCTGGATTTTGTTTGCAAATATGCTTTTTTAAGGTTATAATCCAAGGAAGCCATGGGAGTTATTGGGGTATATATGGACTATTTTTGTGATATATAGATGTGCTATCAGGTCTGAACTTTAGTTTTATGTCTCCATTCAAGGGCAGCGAGAAAAAAAGAGAGATGGGGACTTTCATTGTGCTGTTTGCTTGTTTCTGTATGATTATAATTATTCATTTATGGGTATTATTATTATTACTTGGCATTAGTTGAGCAGTTTGTGGCATGTTGTCCCTGTTTGCTTCATTATGTCTTAACCATTTTTACTGGTCCGTTTTATTTTTATTTATCACTATGATAGCTTCTATCTTAGTTCTTTTTCAGTTTTTTTTGTTGGGTGCTACACTTAGGTGCAGTGTCATTGTTAAATGTTCTATTTTATACTCTCTGCAGTGGAGTCTTGTAGCAGTGCTTCGTTAAGCTTTTGTGTGAGTAGATGCCAGTTGCAAAACACAAGGGTTTTAGTACTCCAGATGTCATGAAAGCAGATGATGGAAATGACTCCTTAGATACCATAATCAGACAGGCAATTGGCAAAGAACCTTTCCTTTCTTTTCCAAGGGCTAGTGATAGTCCTGTTCAGTGGATACAATTACTTAATGCATTAGATCAGCAAGGTATTAGCAAATTCTTACAGTTTCAAAAAATAATTTTTGGAGAACACATTATCAAAGCATTCAAATAAGATCTAATTGTATGCATTTGATGTAAATTTATTGCATTAAGGAATGTGTTAGCCATGTCCATGTAATATGCCTGAAATGGTAAAGTCTGTCAAAAGAAAAAATGCTGCAAAATTTTCAGAATAATCTCATCTTTGCACTTGCTTATTCAAGGCTGGTGCGGAGTGATACACGAAATGTATCATAATAAGTTTTGGGCTTATCACGGGCGCGTTTGTTGCTTCTGATATTACTGTTCACTTGTTTGACAGAACTGCCAGGCTGGCCTTTGCTCTCTCCTGTGAAGGTTCAGTTGCAGAAGTGTGAAAAGTGCTCCCGAGAATTCTGCTCTCCAATTAATTATAGAAGGCATATACGCTTTCACCATCGGTTGAAAAAGATTGATAAGGTTTCCTTTATATCTTAGAATCAAGTATCTGTTATATAATTTACTCCAGTTTCTTGTTTTTTGTTGATTTTATATATTCTTCACTCTTTAACTGGATGGCAGCATGTTTCTTATCTTCATTTCTGTTTGATTTTGTTTGCATATTGTAGGATTCAACAAAAAATAGAGAACTGTTGGGAGCATATTGGGATAAGGTAATTGTTCATCATTGTGATTTGTGACTTTTACTTTCGTTTTGTTTGGGGGGGAGGGGGAGGGAACTTGTTTTGATGTGCTGATATATACATAATTTATGTAGCTATCTGTAGAAGAGGCGAAGGAAGTTGTATCATTCAAGAATGTGATGCTGGAGGTAAAACCTTGTAGCTTTTTACTTCAATATTTTATTTGACAATGTAGTTATTTAAATATGAATTACCTTGCATGCAAAACTGCTATTATGTCAAATATATGAAGTGATTATAAATCTCATCTCTTTGATCATGCAGTGCTTCCCTGGGCATGTTTCTTCTATAAACTACATTAATGTTATAGTTTTATGTGATGTATTTGTTTAAAGTTATTTGTAATCGCTATATTGGATAAAAAAATAAATAAATTGTTTGTTTGGAAGGTTGCAGGTTTCTTATCAAATGTGAAAGTGAATTTTAAAATATGTTTTCCATTAAGAGTTTTCTTGAAGGGGTCAATATCTCTCTGCATTACTAAATAAATAATAAAAGAACTCCAGATGCAGGTTTACAGTATATTAATGGCAAAAAATAAAAGATCAATAGACAGCTACAGCATATTTCTTTTCCTTTCACTTCTTTTTAGTTGTTTCTGTAATTCCATTTTCTTTAGTTTTCTAAGTATCTTGCTTTTCCTCATTGACAATGTTTTCTAGGAAGTTCCAGGGTCTTCTATTTTAAAAGAGCTGACAGCTCTTGTTCGAAAACAAGGACTTCCTTCACTTCCGCAGTATTATCTGAAGGCTGGTTCTGCCCTTTTGGTATGCACCATTATAATCTGATTTACCAACTATTCTTTCTAATTATACTTATTCTTTTTGTAAAAATTTAAGATAAGGATAGAAATATAGTGAATAAGGAAGCTTGAACACTGGTGGAACTCTGGCATCCACTTTGGCAGTTCTTTTTCCTTTTTATTTATAATATTATGAACATAGAGATGTACTATAACATAAACTCCTAAAGATTATGATAACTAAGAATACTGAATAATGATGAACTCTATGACTCTAGATAATTGTAAAGTTTAACTCTAGATTAAAAATAAACTTCAATTCCATTTGGAGTTCCATTTGAATTAGTTTCTCAGCACTCACCCCCAAGTCAGATTATAAAAGTTTCAACTTGTTACAAATAAAAATTTAATTTCGTAACATAAAACATATCTGGACTTGGACGCCTGGATATTTCATCTAATTTAATATTGAAAATGTTTATAGATGGGGATACTGCACTGCAAGTTGAAGCTTCTCATTGCCCTTGCTACAAAAACAAGAGCGTGCATAATTCTTTGACCAGCATTTCATGAGCAGCCTCCTTGAGATTCTCCAAGGAGAGCAGCTACATCATTTGATCACAATGACATAACTTATAGAAGTCTTCAATCCACTCTTGAATAGTCTCCTCTGTCTTCTCTTAGCTTGCCTTTACTACTTGGGTTGCTCACCATGGCACCCTAACACACTAGTTATGAAGTTTTTGATTGCACACTGATAGTTGAACAATGACCACAATTAACTTGTGCAATTAGCATTTACTCCCCATGAGCTACAGCCAACAAGCTCTTGGAGGAACCAAAATCTTCAATGAGACTTAAGCAGAACCAAAGATTGTAGCAACCTTAAGTAGATTGTGATATGTACATTGGGTAGTATGGGATGTTTAGATCCCACATCGAGTCCCTGTCCCTATTAGATTGCATACCACAAGTAAAAACGCCAAATTTTAACACTCCAAACTCGATAAATCCCCATTTCCCTCCTCCTCCCACAAAAAAAAAAAAAACATGATTGCTAGGGATGATCCATAACTCTATGAAATATCATAATCTACACAAACCTCATTCTGGAAAAGAAGATGAGAAGGCTGGTCGGAACTCTCAGATTTCCCCTCCTACACCTTCACAAAATGGGTCTATGCTTCTGTGGATGGGGGACAGGTGGGGATGAAATGTGGTGAATGAGGATGCTTGCACATAGATGGAACTCTCGCACATACTATGGCGGCCCTTCTCCTTTTTATTTATAATAGTGTGAAGATATAGATTAATTACAATATAAAGTCCTAAAGATAATGATGAAGGATAGTTAAGACTCAAATAATAATAGACTCCAAGACTCTTGCTAAATTCCAAATCCATTAGGAGTTCCACTTAAATAGGTTTTTTTACTGGTTTTAACATTTCTTTAGTTCATTGATGTTATATAACTGTTGTTTGCAGGATATTGTTCAAGCAAGATCTTCCTTTTTTCCTATATCTTCAAAGGAGTTGTTCAGTATACTTGATAGTGCCAGTGAAAAAACATTTTTATGTGGAACAGCAGTGTCAATGCAAAAATATATTTTTGACGGAGAGCTGGAAAAGATTGGCCTTGAACCCAAAAACTTAGTTGCTTGCACAAGTTTCTTGCTAGAACAGAAATTGGTAATTTTTTTCTAAAACTCTTTTTGTTGGCATATTGCTCCTCTCTCCCCTGCTTTTTTCTTCACTATCCCTCACTCATGGGGTGCTTTCTGTATTTAGCTTCAAAAGATGCACTATGCCTTAGAAGGGCAACTAGGATGAGGAGGGGTTTTCGACATGGATGTCATGTTGTGGATATCTTTAGATCTGAGTTTTGTTTTAGCGTCATTGTTTTGTGATTAGATTTTGCAATAGCAGGGAAGTCTTGACCCATGTCAGAACCTTGGCATCATATTTTCTGAGATGTATTCCTAATTGTGATCTTTGTTTCCTTAGATCTAGATTTTATAAGAGTTTCAGAGCTTCTATCCCAAAGAACAATTCCTTGTACGTAGAACTTTGGTATATGTATTGCAGTGGTTTTGGGGTTGGACCAGTGTATAAAGATAGAGAATGGTTGGGAATTAGGATGATAAGTGGAGGGAATCCACCAATGAAAGAAGGTAGGAGTAGGTTTTCTGTTTATACAGTGGTACTTGCCTATTGCTGTGATAATATAATTTTTTATGTATAAATGTAACTGATGTAGTCATTTGATCAGATTTTCTTTCTTATTTTACTGATGATAGGATTTGATTAGGAGAAATGATACACTCTTATTTAGTGTTCTTGACAGGGAGGCTGTGCCATTAGAGTCATTAGAACCATCTTCATGCTATGTTGCTTACAAATGGTTGTCATGGAATAATCCAGTAGTGGCATAGAAATGCACTCCATTGTGAACACTTATAATTTATCATTCGAAGTTTAGGATGGTTGAGACCTGAGACTTTTGGATGCAGACATGTATTTTGAATTCCTTCTCTGCATGCCCAAACATATGTGCAAAAGTGAGAGAGAAGACATGGAGAAAATTTATTTAAAAACAAGATAAGTGCATCCAGGGATGCTGAAAACCAATGCAATATAGATGTAATTTCTCATTTTGATCATTAACACTTGAATCTGGCACATATATTATGTGACAAGATTTGGTTTTGAAGAAAGATGAGGTGGCTGTGAAGCTAGCGGTCATGGCATAATTTTCTCATAATCATATACAATCATCCAACCTGTCTCTATTATGTGGAATTTAAGAACCATAAATTTTCTCAATCTAATTCTGCAATCGTAATTAATTAACTCTAAGAATCTTTGCAAATTAATTCTTTTGAGTTATTATGATTGAATATGAATTTCTTTTCACTTAGGTGAAGGCTTGGCTTGCTGACAAGGAAGCTGAAGCATTGAGGTGCCAGAAGCTACTAGTGGAGGAGGAAGAAGCTGCTCAGAAAAGGTACCTCCAATGTTTTAACCAGTTTTTCTTTTGATTTTTCACCTGTTGTGTTTCTTATATATGTGTGTGTGCGTGTGTATTGCTTCTTTTGATATTAGTTCTTGATGATCAGCCCTTAGTAAGTCTGGATGCTCAATTTGATTTTCTAGGTTCTGGAGCAGATATTTTGAGCGTATCTATCTTCCCTTTATTTTTCTCTCTTTTTGAAATGTGGGCAAGGGTTTTGGGGTTGAGTCTGACTGTTAGAACAATACAGTTTGTAGTCTTTTCTTATATTTTCTTGATTTCTCTTTTGTAAGTTTGATGTCTTGGTTGAGTTGTGGGTGCTTTATGTTTTCCTCCTTGAAAATAATAGTCATTTTGAGTGAATGAAAGAAATATAGAATAGAGCCTGAACATTTTTTTTTAATGGTGAATCAATGGAATTTATTAGAACTGAAAATAGGTATGGTTAAAAAGTGAGAAACGGAAAGTAAAAGAGTCTATGCTACTTGTGCTCAGAGGCCCTTACTTCATGAGAGAAATAAACCCCTTATGAATGAATCGGTAAAAAATAGGGAATTAGGAAAGCTGGGGACATCAAGCATCCCAAAATTCTCTTGCATGTTTGCAAATATCGCCAGTCTGTCTCAGCATGCAATAAGTTAAGCTAAGATGATGCTAAAAAGTATCATTGTTCTTTGACTTGTTTGTCTACCAAATATAACAAGAGATGCATCATAAAGTGTTTTTCTCTTGAAAACTAGTCATTTGCAAATTATATGACTCGGTTTTAACTATCTGCACTATTCTCATAGACAAGCTGAGATTTTAGAGAGGAAACGCCAGAAAAAGCTTAGACAGAAAGAACAGAAGGCAAGGGAGCAAGGACTTGAGGATGAGGCAGAAATTAAAGAGAATGGTAGCAGCATGGTGGCGGATGGTTTACTGGCAGAAGCATCTTTAAATACATGTGCCTTTGAAGTACATAATCTAGATACATTTGCAGACCACGTTCCTACCCCACCTATCCCCTTCCAGTGCGCAGATGCTAATGAAGGTGTAGATGGGGATTCTCAGTCAGCAAATGATTGTGGCACTGATCAGAACATTGAGCAACAGACATCCCAGGGACATATCCGTCAACGCATTGTGGCTGCTCAACCAAAATCACAATGGACTGTAGCTAATGGTTTCCATGCAAGTCAGAACTCTCAAATTTCCAAGCTTGGAGTCATTCAAAAGTATGGAAGCCATCGCGATCAGAGATCGGCTCCTGTACTTAATGGCAACAAAGTATGGAGCCGAAAGCCTAAACAAAAAATTGTTGAAGTAAATTCCAAAGCCAGACTGGAGAAAGAACCAGATCAATGTAAGAATCATGAAGTTTTGATAGGGTCTATATCTGTTACTCTTGGGAATTGTAGCCAATCAGAGGATAGTCTGGTGGCATCACGGGAGGACTTTATACTAGGGAATTTAACCAAACATAGTAGTTCTCAGGAGAAGCAATTGAAGCCTGATTCTGTACAGAATGGTAACAATCGGTCAACAACAAAAGCTCTTAAGTTTTGGAGGCCAGTTAGTCAACATGGAACTAAATATCCTTTACCACTTTTAAGTGGTGGTACAGAAGCTGATACAATAGATGGAAAGAGAGATGATAAAAAATTGTCAGAGCAAAGTTGTTTAAGCTCGTATGACTTAGGTAATAGTGATATTGGTTTTGAGAATAATTCCTCCCATCTGGAGGACCGAGTGGATCCAGGATGCTTACAGTTATCCTCACAGGCTGCTAAAGCCTTTCTCGCAGAAAGTAATCATTGCTACTTGTGCATTTTTCTTGGTTATTCTATTCTACTGACACATAAACGAATAATTGACTTGGTTTTAACATTTTTCTAATAAAGTGTAATTATCATGCAGGATGGAAAGAAGCTATCTCGTCAAACCATGTGAAGTTGGTTATTTCACCTGACTCTGATCCTCCTGGGTGCCAAGAGATACAGGACTGTGAACTAGCAGCATGTCAATCTTCAAATGTTGACAAATGCAGCACTCTTGCAAGTGCAGAGAATCGGCCGTCTGCAACCTCCGCAGCATCTAAATCCAAAATCAGAATGAAGCCCGAAAAGGGTGTCAAGATAAAGTACATTCCCAAACAAAGAACAGTTACTTAATAGGAAGAAAGAAAGAAGAAATTGGATTATTTTATTATACAGATACAGATTTGCACAGTTTAACTTCTCGCCATTAATTTCCTAGAAGAGATTCCAGTTTTACCGAAGTTCTTCCATCAGAAAATTGAAGGTAGGTTTTGCCAGAAAGTCTTTTTATATTCCGTCCTTTTTTCTTCGGAAGATGGCAATATGGCATAGGGGATTGAACCGTCAGGCTCTTTTCCTAGAGGTTTTATGGCATAGGGGATTGAGTAGACAGGCTCTTTTATCGTGGTGTTATCAGCCAAATTTTGTGTAATAAATCTGTTTAGTATAGTTCTCTCTTTTTTATGAGCAGAGGTGTTCCCTTCCCTTTTGGACATCTTTGTCTAAAATTCGTGTAATTCTTTTCTTTTTTAAGTTATCCGTGCCCCTTTTGGCATGGTTGTCTTAATTCGTGTAATAATTCAATTTTTTAGATAATGCAGAGATCCCCGATTTTGTGCCTTTAACATTTTCCTCCCATAGTTTCAGTGGTAGCGTAACAAGGCCGCGTGATAATTTTGGAGCGATAATATAATATTCGACGAAAGATTTGATCAATGACCGTCGATAGCCAAATGTGGGTTTTATACGCATTGTGTTTCTTATTTGAAATTTACGCATTAAGAAATATAAATGGTACAAATCTCTGCTTGTGTGAGTGTTGTGTCTTTGGTGGAATATCATAGGACTGCCAACAAATTTATGAAAAGATATTCGGCGGTCATGACACTTTTATGTGTCATATGAATCAAATTATAACACAGTAATATTAATTTACACAAATTATGTGAATTTTTAATCATAATTTAATTAGACTAGTATATTAGCATTATTTACCATACAAGTGATTTGTTACTATCCATTATTTTTTGTAGTGAAGCAATTGAAATTGATAATTAGTTTTGTTCTTAAATAATACGTTCCAGTATCTATATTTAATCAAAACCTGCAATAAATTTTGATTGGTTTAGTGCACTGATTAAACATGTATGTACATTCATGATCTAGAAAGCTCTCTACAACCAGATTTTAAAGCTCAGTTCAAGTCAGGATTAGGAACACATATGTGCCAACGGTCTGTAAGCTATCATCAATTCATGTTAGTCAATGATTGTAATATTATTATGAACACTTAGCACGTATAGTGAGTCTGGTTTATGTAAAATAAATACTATACAATAAATTGTTGGCTGACAACTTCTGTTTCAATGTTGATGAGAAATGTGTTAAAAGACTTCAAACGTTTAATATATGAGCATAATTGTTTTTTCGTTAATTTTGGTGGAATTATAAAATTAATTATACCGGTATAATTATTATGGAATATACTAAAAAAGAGATATATGACAATATGACAATGACATGTCAAATTAAAATAATTTATTATATTTATATTTTAGTTCTAATGTTTTTTAGAGTTTATCAATGAATCTAAATTTATTTTAAATTTTCAACTTGCTTTGTATACTTTTTATTTCTTAGTAATCCTTACAAAAATATTAGTTTATAATTTGAATAAAAGAATAATTTAGGGATATGAGAAGTTATTTGAAAGATAAAGAGAGTATTAAAATGAGTTGATAAATTTATTAAGTAATATTTTTGTGAGAGTTACTAAAAAGTAGATAGAGAAAATGAAAATATTAAAAAAATTGGGTTAAAATATAAAATTTAAAAAGTATTTAAGCTAAAATATAAATGTAAAATATTATTTTAGTTTAGATATATTTTAATACGTTATTGTCATATATATTTTTTATAATATCACATTAGTGCAAATATTATTATAGTTGCACATAAAATTTTATTTTGTTTTTATTGATTCAATTTACTTAAATGGTGTTAACTTTTTTTTGATGTGATTATATTATATATGTGATTCTTTTCTTGTTTGAAAAGTATTATTAGATTTTTTTAACAATTGATATATATATACACACACAACAACAAGATTTGTTCTTTGAAGTTAACTTTTTAAATGACATTAAAATGAATTTGTTTCAAATATATCAATAAAAATAATTACACTGAGTTTAAGTTTTAACATGAAATTGTAATTTTTAATCTAAGAATTAAAATATCTAAATAATTTTATTTTAAAAAAGCTTATTATATAAAAATAACTTTATTAACAAAAAATAAATAAGAAATAAGGTTGTGGCAATATACATGAGAACCAAGTAATGCTGTGAGAACAGGCAAAGAAAAAAAAAAGTAATTTAATCACAGAAAAGTAATAACCATAGAAACCAAGACGAAATGTCAAACTTTGCTTATCTTTTTCTTTTGTTCATAAACCGTTAGTTTCCGCTTTCCAAGGCAAAACAGAGCACTAGTGATTCCAATTTTTCCGTGTCAGGTCGCTTCGCATCCCATGCAATTCAGAATCAAAATATCAAACAATTAATACAAAACACCAAACCCCTAGCAAGCATTAACGCAGGACAAGTGTCGTAACCTAACCTTGCAACACAGCCACGTGTTACATTCATCGCGAACCATGCACCTAGAAACTGCCACCTGTCCCTCTTCTTCGCCACATATATCCCTAACGTTATCTTCCCCGTCTAATCTGACCTTAGCTTCCGTATACCCATTCTCAGATTTTTTTTTTTTTATGTTTTTTCTTCACAAAGCCTCCCACACTATCCTCTTCACTCTCTATAATTCCCCATGATGTTATAGTAATCCATCATTCAGCTTAACCAAAGAAAACCCAAGTTTCTTAAATCCAATGTAGTGCTAATTTTCTCTGTATTTCAGGAATACTCACAAAGCTTCTCTAAATTCCCATGATTCTGAGTTCTTAATCATCTTTCTCGCGCAGCTCAGAACCACAGAAAACCTTTCTTCCCTCAATAATCCATTTTAGGGTCGATTTCCTTGGCATCTTCACAAGAATGTCTGGTGGGGTTGGTCCAACTGGGTCTGATATCACCTTCCCAAAAGAGCACGAAGTTGTACGCAAAGAAGACCAAGACCCTAAAGATTCCCTCAAAAACCCTCAAAATCCCACCACCACTGGCATTACCCCACGAATTAAGGCCACTTTCCTCTCTTTCCCTCAACTCAATTCCCTAGCAGCTATAATAATCCTTGCTTCAAGTGGAATAGTAAGCCTAGAGGACTTCTCTTTCGTCCTGTTTTCCCTTCTATACCTCTACTTCATCTCCAAAGTAGCCTTCCCTTCAAACCCCAACACTCGTTACCCCCCAGTCTTCAACCCCAAAAACAAGCTTCTTCGCCTCTATGTCACCATAGGGGCAATTGTAGGACTCTATGCCCCAATAGCCTACATCCTGGAGGGCACCTATAAGGGTGATAAGGAAGGGATAAAGGCAGCCTCACCCCATTTGTTCCTCCTGGCAAGTCAAGTGTTCATGGAAGGAATAGTTTTCACAGGGGGATTCTCACCCCCTGCAAGGGCTTTTGTGCCTGTGTTCTATAACTCTAGGAGGATCTTCTCCATTGTGGATTGGCTTAGGACTGAGATCTACAAGGTTGAATCAGTGCATAGTGGGTCTGATAGGAGAGTGCTTGTTGGGAGAGCTCTTGCTGTGGTTAATATGGCCTTCTGGTGTTTTAATCTGTTTGGGTTTCTTGTGCCCGTTTATCTTCCTAGGGTTTTTAAGATGTATTACTCTGGGTATAAAGAAAAAGAGTGATCAAAGTTATGTTTATGCTTTTGTATGATTATAATGTAGAATATGGCATTTAAACACTGTGTAAGTTAACGTCCTGCTCATCCAAAATTTGCTTCTTGGTGTATGATGTAATTGCAACCGGTATATAATTTTTTTTTTCTTTTTGTTGAAAACAATAATGGCAATGAGGACTGAGGGATAGCAGTGGGATAAGCAAAGTGGGATTGGATAAGTGATAAGAGAGAAAAGAAGAACTGAATGGAAGAGAGGAAATAAGTATTTTATATATATATATATATATATATTCTGTTTTCTAAGATTTATAAAATATTTACAGAAAGAGATAAAAGGATTCGTTCTAATACTAGGGCCACACAAGTGGAGTCCTCACTATTCTCATACAATCTCTTTTTCCTATTTTATCTCTTTTTCTTTTTATACCTCAAGATATTTATTTTAATTTTTCCTATCAAATATATATATCCAACTCACTTAACCCTCGATTTACATGAACATTAATAGGACAAAAAGAAGCAGTAAATAAAATGCAATTTTAATAGTGAAAAAACTTGCCCAATTTACATTAATAGGGCAAGTTTTATTTACTGCAATTTTAATAAAAATTCACATACTATATTAATTTAGTTTAAAATAATGATAACTGTATAAAAATTTCCCTTAATTTTTCTGGGAAAAAACTGAGAAAGAAAACGTTTATATAGCGCGCTACGGTTGGGAAAAACTAGAAACTATCACAGAACAATAGAAGAAAGGAAGAAATGTGCTTGTTCAGCAAAAAGGGGCCGTCTGGGTTCTCAGCATCTTCTACGGCTGAAGAAGCCACTCGAGGAATTGATGGGACCGGCCTCACTGCCATTGTTACAGGTCAATATTAACCTTAGTTTTCGGTGGTTTTGTTCTTGCTCCATTCCATTATTTAACTAAGAGCAATATGGGTGTGAGCGTGCACAGAGATTTTTGTTAATGTAATTGTTCTTTTAGTTCTGAGCATAATCTAGAAGGACCCTTTTACGGTTCATGCGGTTACTCGGGTTACTGACCTCTGCTGTGTGTTTGGATTGATAGAAAGACATGGTAGGAGAAGGGACATAAAGAAAGAAATTCCCTCAGTTATTTCCACTTGATTCGTTTATCGTTCTTTAGTTTATGATGGGTGTCTTGTTCTCATGATATGTGAGGTGATGGAAATTGTCCTGGATGTCATAAACTTGATATGAATGAGTATATTTAATTCATACTGAAAAATGTTCTCATATTTGAACATGTGTTGCTAAATTTTACTATGATGTCTGTAGCAATTAATATAGTGAGATGAATAATGGAAATGAACACGACTTGCCAGAAGCCTTTGATATTCGTTTTTGACTACGCTTTCTTCAGTGTTCTTGAGTATGAATTGATGTTTTTGTTGCTTCCACGCTTGCTAGAAGTTCTAATATTTGTCTTCTAATGTTTGAGACATACATATGTTTTGCCCTATTTAATGAGTGGTGGAGCAGTATAACTATTTTCTTCAAAGACAAGAAGTTAGTGAATTTTGGATAGTGGTACAGATGCTCTTACTGTTAGCTAGAAATAATGAGTGTCTAGATGAGCGAGTCATTGATGTTTTCGTTGATGTGGCCTACTTGTTGAGGGAATTCACCATGGAACTCAATGCGTTCTAGTTCTGCTACTTGTTTTCTTCTCTGAGCAGCTGGTACAGATGACTCATTTTAATTATGTGGGTCACGTTGCTGCAGGAGCAACTAGTGGCATTGGTGCTGAAACTGCACGTGTACTTGCATTACGTGGAGTCCATGTAGTTATGGGGACTAGAGATATTCAAGCTGGTAGACAGATCAAAGAGGCAATGAAAAGAGATAATTCCAAAGCGAAATTAGATGTCATGGAGCTGGACCTGAGCTCAATGGAATCAGTGAGAAAATTTGCCTTGCAATTCAATTCTTGTGGTCTTCCCTTGAATATACTAATGTAAGACACTGCAAATACTCAGATAATGGCAATAGATGCTTTCCTCTTGCTTGCGTCCTTTTAATGACTTCATCCATTCATCAATAATATTTTGTGTTCTTAGTCTGTTTTCAGAAATTTCTGATCCTTCCTTTTTATATTTTTTTTTATCCTAAGTAATAATGCAGGAATCATGGCAACACCATTCAAGCTTTCCAAAGATAATATAGAACTACAGTTTGCAACAAACCACATAGGTGATTTTTGTATGACTTTATACAAGGATTTCGGTTTACTTATGTATGTAGAGTTTAAAATATTATATATAACCATTTAATGGCTTCAGATATTTATTATCTAGAATTGCTATCTAGAATTGTTCTGGACTATGTTAAAAAAACTGACGGTACTTCCATAGCTCTGTCAGATACTTCATGATTATGAATTTTTATATACTACTATGACTCCTTCACAGTATTGAGATGTGAGCACCTCTCCATGCAGGTCATTTTCTTTTGACAAACTTATTGTTGGATACAATGAAACGAACTGCTGTTGAACATAGAAAAGAGGGAAGGATTGTAAACGTCTCATCAAGGCGTCATCATTTCTCATATCCTGAAGGGATTCAATTTGCTAAAATCAATGATAAATCGGGGCAACACTATAAGTGGTTCAAAGTTCACCGCAGTCCATTTTTGAGATGCTATCTTTTTCACCATGTTTAGGCAAAGATGAAATCTCATTCTGCTCTCCCCCTTCTCATAGGTAAGTTCTAGATGAATTTGAACAATTGATAATATCAGTGCACTTTGCATTACAGGTATAACAGTATCCCTGCATATGGACAGTCAAAGCTTGCTAATGTCTTGCACGCTAATGAGATTGCAAGACTTCTAAAGGTGACTGACTTACTTATGTGAGGATATTGTTAATCAGTAATATCTGCTAGCAAATTGTCTGTGTATGAGAATTATACAAGAGACCTTGTGCGGCATGCTCTTTTTTTTTTACCTGAAGTTTCTCCCTACAGGCTATCTACAAAATAGAGAAAAATATCATTTTAGTCCCTCATTTATTGCAAAATTGTTATTTTGGTTTTTCACTCATTGAGATGCCCAAATGGTCCTTCATTTATTGGAAAATATCACACTCAGTCCCTCACTATCTAGAAAATCACCAAATTTATTCCCTCTATAAAATTTTAAATCCTAAATCTAAAAGACTAAATTTGTATTTTTTTAGCAGTGGTTACAAAATGTGACATTTTTCAATGAGTGGGGACCTCTTTGGGGCATTTTAATTAGTGAGGGAGCAAAATGACAATTCTGTGATAAATGAGAGACCAAAAGGTATATTACTCCTGCAAAATATGATAATGTTTTCCTATGTCGAAGGTAAAAACAGCTGAAACTTTCCTTCTTTATCATGAAAGCAGGTTGAGGGGGGGATCGATCCAGTTTATCAAGAAAATGATTATGAAAATGTACTAATATCAACAATTTATGCGATGGTGATGCCCTTTATCTGTGTTGAATTCATGGAATTTGTTTGTGGAAAAATAATAGGAGTAAGCTGAGTAAGTGGGATTCTTTTGAAAAGCTATTTCTGTTGGGATTAGTGAGATACTTTCCTGGGAGTATTTGCTGATGGAATTACCTTTCATAGTTTAAAGATGTCTTTCCTGATGTCCCTCTTTCCAGTTGTTACAGATAAAAATGCCACTTCTTTTGATTATGTAGGAGGATATTATACATTTTGTTTGGGCAGCCTTTTTAATAAGCACTATGAGATTTTGGGAGAGATATCTTCTGGGTCTTGGTTGTTGCTGGTATCTGTAATGATGCACATGCCACACTAGGAACTTAGGTATCTAGTGTCAACTTTTCAGTTACACAGTCATGGACAGTCATGATTTCTTAGATCCACAGTTTGTTCACAAAATTTGTTGTGTCTTCATCTTGAAATGATTTGAGTATAAAACTCCAATCACATTGGTTGGGTGAAGCATGCCAATAAGGGCTCTCCTGCATATCATAAGTTGGATTTTTTTTTCCCTGTAATTTTGAATGTTATGTTTCCATTTACTGACAGTACTATCAATATCAAATGGAATTTAGCACACTTCAGCATCTGTTTGACTGTTTGATTGTTCACCTGTAACAGGATGAGGGCGTGGAGATAACTGCAAACTCACTTCACCCAGGAGCTATTGCAACTAATCTATTCCGTCATCACAGCTTGATTGATGGTTAGTCCTTTTTGATATCTTACTGTTTTCAAAATTTTTCCATGTGGGAATATTGAGAGATCCCTTATACATCAATCTTATATTCAAAGGTTTAAACTTCAGGTGTTCTTAAGGCTTGCCATTGTTTTTTAAAATGCATGCAACCTCCGTCATCCATTTTCCAGTAAAGTGATGATATCTTAAAAGCTCTTAGGGTCCATCAATGATATGCAACATATATGGTTCTTTTTTCTTTTAAAAGTTTAGATCGCCTTCCTTATTATATATGCAAGTTGCAAAACAGAGAAGCTTGTTTTATTTGTTTTAATGTGGATGTTTTCTGTGTTATGCCTTTGAAGCTATTAATTTGATTATTCATTTGAATAATTTTGGTTACTTGATTGAAGGGCCCTGTACGAAGAGTGCATCTAATAATGGATAGCAACGAGCAAAATTCACATGCATAAAGTCAAAAATGAATTCTTTTCTTGGACATAGTTTTTGTCGCTTGTCTGGTTCTTGTCAGCAAGTATACCTTTCAGCCAAAAAAAAAGGAAAGCTGCAAGTATACTTTTCATACTTTACCCGATTTCTTGCACATAGCAAACACCACTTTCTATCCTGGTAATATTTACTTATGCTTTTCATATAGGAAAAGAAATTTAATGATTCACGGAAATTACCTCTCCTACACATTTCCAAGAGACAAAAGATCTGAAATATGGAGGCCTACTTAATTTGTATTTATTGATGCAGCAACTTGTGGTCTTCCTGGAAAAATTACGTTATTAAGAGTTAATGATATGTGTATTGTCGTAAATGAAACTGAATGATTAGATTTTCTATAGACATAATTTAAGGCCCACGGAGGGGAATTGAAGACGCTATCTCAACTTGATATCAAATTAGGAATTTTATATTATAAAACTTGTAGATGCTAGATCATGATTTGCTAGGCAAGTATCAATCTGGTGTTAAATACTTTAACATCTCAAAGACAACATCATTAAGACTTAATGCTACATACTTCTTGCGTATACATAAAAACACAGTCTTAAATTGCCTGTTTATCAGAAGTCATAACTAAATAATACACCAAGGTCTGAAGTTTGAACGCAAGTTACAAATCAGGGGGTGGAACTAAAATGTCATAAACTCGTGTATGGGCACGGGGTGCTTCAAAAGGTATGAAAATCAAGTATGCATATGTCTATATGTAATATAAATATATAATATTTTTCTTTAATGACAATGATAAAAATCCAAATTTCCTCAAATTTATTTCCAATCAGTGAGGATATTTTAGTTGAAATTGGAAAAAAAGAAAAGAAAAGAAAAAACAGTTTGAAGCGCAAGATCATTTATGTTTTATAAACTATTTATCTGAAGAAGGAAAAAGTAGGTTAATGTCTTTGCTAACCAAAAAAAAATTGAGCTTTTAAGGCAATTAATTGTATCAAGATGAATAATGATATTCTTGCAGATAATTGCCCGTACTTTTATTGTGGACATACTAAATGATAGATGGACCAAATTGTGAAGATTAATGGTCTTAAACTCCGAGTTGATTCTTGTTCCCTTATTGTATGGGTGGCCGTTCAAGTATTCATTTACAAATCTTACATAGCAAAATATCTAAATATATTGCATATGCATACAAGCGACAATTTTTTCAAATTATTTGGTTTGAGGATGGTTATCGTAATGTGTCCTCCTGAAATCTGTGCCATACATTGTCATTTTTTAAGCTGTGAATGAAATGCATGCCAATTAAAATATAATCCATTATTATTAGCATGGATACCTTGTGAGGAGTGTGCATATGTGTTTGAAGATATCAAATCTATTTAAGAATTATGAGACCAGATCCTTTCACCTTGTTTGTTCCTGTTGCTGTCAGATTTATCAAACGGAAAACTGATCAGTCATAAGCTTAATGACAGAGAGCAATCATCATTGGAGCCTTTGTTTATTTATTTTTTTAATATCACTGTGAACACTAAATAATTTAGATTTTATCCATATCACATATATCATGCTAGATATGACATGTTTCCTCGTTTTTTCTTTCCTTTTTTTCCCTTGGTTTTATTCGAAGATGTGATAGTAATTGGTGAGCTTGTTACATTTACATTTTGGTCTTATTTTTATGCAGGCTTAGTTGGTCTCCTCGGAAAATATGTAATGAAAAACATACAGCAGGTAACTAATGTTTTTATGAGAAACAGAAGACAGGAGCTTAGAGGTCTAAATAAACTGAGTTATTCGTAAATTACTTGGGCTTTGGTGTGACTTGTTTATGAAAAGAACAAGTTTGGATAATATATGAAGCTTGTATAGGAATATATATATATATATATATATTTTTTTTTTTATCATTGAAGAAGAAACTGTATTAAGACAGAGGAAGAGTACAGAAAGTAGTCCTCAAACAAAGAAAACAAGTAAAAACTCAAAACAGAAAAACAGAAAAACAGAAGAAAAGCTCTAATGCAAAACCAGTCAGTCAAGAACAGCTGTCCTGTCTCTCTGCATGTTAAAAATGGTGAAACCCTTACAGAGGCCATGCGTATTAAGCTTGTATAGTTAAACGAATAAGCTTGAGAATTTGAATGTTTGTTTACCTAAGCTAGGTTACAAATAGAATTAAAATAAATTTTATATGTTATTTTTTTATATACAAGAACTCAGTTTAATCATTAACAATTACTGTATCTAATATCCTAAATAAATGTAATAATTTGTGAGTATAATCTTTTTCTATAAAAATTTTCACACATAAATTTTTTTAAAGAAATCCTAAGTACTTTAAACCGTGTTTTGTCATTTTTTTTCACAGCATCATATTTATCATGTTATTTTTACAAACCAGTGTTTGGCTCAGCACCATTTAGTTACAGCCCTGGGAACTTAACGAGTCTGCTTTTTCCTCTTATCATATAGGGGGCAGCAACCACATGCTATGTAGCTTTGCATCCACGGGTTAAAGGGATGACTGGCTGTTACTTTGCAGACTGTAATGTAGCTGAAACAAGCTTACAAGCAGCAGATCCAGATTTGGCAAGGAAACTCTGGGAATATAGCTTGAATTTGGTTAAAAATGGATTTCAGGTTCCCAAAGGCTAATATCTAGTTTTACTTCGGCCGTGTGAATGATGACTAAACATTCCCAGTCGCAGTGCATCCCTCTTGTATCTCATTTTAGCAAGATCTGCTTATCGTTTCTTGCTGCATAACATCACACCTTGCCAGATATATGGAAGCCTGATTTGAGCTGGTTAATAATTATCATGTCAAAGAGATGACTTAGGCTAGATATATGCTTTTAAATTTTGTAACAGCAGTTTTCCATAATCACTCTTGCCATTTCTGTGTTTCAGACCAAAAACCCTTGGCAACTCTAGAAAGATTAGTATTAGAACTACTTTCTTTTGGCTTTTTATTCATTTTCTATGTTAGGTCTTTCTCTTTTTATTAAAAGGAGGCATAGGTTTTGGGAGTTGAGAGCGGGAAAAGGAATTGGGGAATGGATCAAACATTTGACATTTGACTCACTTCGATCTCAGACTGAGGTTAGTTTCATGTGAACTATTAGAGTCTTTACTATTAACTTTTCTGATATCAATTGTTCCACTCATTTTTGTTGTCGAGCAAACTAATTAAATTGAAAAATGTTTCCAACGTAGTCATTTCTGTGTCCGTCGCACAGGGCCCATGGTGCAAAGAGTAAGTCAACTACAATCTGCTATCTCATTTCACTGAATTCTTTATATTAGGTTAATGGAGAAATCCTTAAATACATTATTGCAAATGAGACTCATTAAAATGGATTCATTAGTAAATTTCATTACCTTAATACAGTTACTCTTCGTCAACTTTGCATCTATCGTGAACGCAAGCGGTGTGCTTCAAACAATTTATTGAAGTTTCCCCTGGTTGTTATAAGATGTATTGACTGGGTTCCAGAAGCTGATGTTGTACCAGACAAAACAGGAATCTAACGTATTCATGCTGGGGGTAGATAAAAAGAAGTCTCCAAGATGATAATTACGAGGTAGAAAAGGAAACTTCGGAATTTGATGCTATTAAAAGCAGCCTCCAACAGCTTAAATTACCAATTCAAGAATTTTTAAGTGGATTCAGATTACAGAACAAGTATACATATCACAAATAAAGTTTACTAGAGAAAACACACACACACACACATACTATGATTGATTTAGTCTATCAAATTTTATTCTATCTAAAATGTTCATATCTAGGAAGTTGCCAGCAGATTAATCACGAATGTATCTTACATACAGATGGATAATGATAACAAAAGGTTCAGCCCAGCAGATAAGCCCTGTACAAACCAGATGAGAGAGGATCATAATATCAAACTTCATCGATTTTACTTCAATTAACAATGTACATAATTGATCCTTTAATAATGTGTTACATGACAGTAATACACCTGAACCCGGATTAAATACAGCAAGAGAGGAACGGGCTCCTTAAATCTTTGACTTCACATCAAATACAGAATCAGAATCAAGCTTCCCATCTTATATACCAATATCTGATCTCCCAAAATAGTCCAGAAGCCATTTTTTTTTTTTTACCAATTTAACTACTTTCTTTGCATTAGATCATTCAAGTTCTCAACTTTTCATGAGTTGATGGTGCATCTTAAATATGCTAGATACATCTGCAGGCTTCTTTGCGAAAACGAGTGTGTAAGCTGGTATGGACGAATCATATGTCAGAGTTTCATAACGTGTCTTAGTTTTTCTTAATTTTTTAAGATCTGAACCCCACAAGCCTGAGCCTGAAGCCAAGGAAAATGGACTATGTGGGCCCAGCATGTCTAATTCCAGATCCAAATTTATTACATTTGATACTCCTGTGCTTTGGCTCCTTATTGTGCAATTACTTCCTCAGCAATTATAACAACGTAACAGATCTGTGCAATCAAATGGTCTTCAGACAGAAACTTGAGGACTAGCGTGAACAAGTGAGCCCAGAAAGATGACTCATGTCATATACCATTTGCCCGGCTGAGCAAAGGGGAGTTGGGACTCAGATCCAGGGATGGGTTACTCTTAGCATGATCCCCCAGCAGCTGCCGGCAAACACGATCAGCCAAGACTGACTGAACATCATAGGCTTCCGCAGGAGGAGGCCTAGGAAAATGCTTCCCCAGAACATCATTATCACTAGGAACCAATTCTGTGTTACACCCCATTTGTGGTGCACGAAACATGTCAACATTTGAGTCATGATGGGCAGGGGCACTGATGTAGATACCATTTGAGTGCTTTGGCAAGTTTCCAAGACCCTGTTGATAGTAAGCTGACTGTATCAGATGATTACCAAATGGAATGGCACCACTGCCACCTGTGAGAGGCGTGGATGCACCAGAAACAGTACGAGGGCTAGATATAGGAGAGGGAGACATTCTCCCATTCATGTGCTGTGGTGATCTTGACCGCAAAAGTGGGCTTCCAATGGGAGAGACTGGACAAGATATATTCCTTGGAATATGGATTTCACTGTAGATTAATTAAATGATTTCAAACCACCAAACATCAGCAACCTTGTGTATGCATGTGTTGTGTCTATAAGTGTATGTGAGTGTGCGTGCGCGTGAGAGAGAGAGGAGAGAGAGAGAGAGAAAGACCTGGCATGGGGATTAGTTTTCAACGTCCTAGAAGAATGAGCAGAAAGTCTATCTGTATCCAAACCAGAGGTGTTTCTTCCTTGTCCAACGCCCTGAATATTTATCAAAAGATGTATGCAATTAATATAATAAGAATAGGAAACAAAAGGAGAATCTATATAGAACGGATAACTTCAACTGTAACTCCATGGTCCTACATTTGAAAACTAAATCATGTTATTGCCTTTCATCTTCTATGGGATAAAGTGGCTTTTATGGCTTCCTTATGGTTCTCAGCTAATGGTTATTTTAGAGAGGTCTCTAATAGATATGAAGAGCGATGGCAAACAATGTTCAATTGATTTGCCCTTCAATTTTAGTTTGTTTGAGTTCTTTCTTCTTTTGTGTGGATTTGTTATCCTCAAGTGATATAGTCCCCTAATTTCGCTTGCTAATAATATTCTTGTATGTCAAAAACCAAAAAGGTCATGTGAAGGCCTAACCCAGATGCAGTTGAGGCTCCACATGGAGATGGGCCATGCAGACATGATAATGCAACTACAAACAACATTTGTCTTACGGATGATATAATAATCCCCGCAAGTCTTATGATGACAACATTCTTAGCCCTTACTTTTTCGCAAAACCACATGCTTGATTTTTACTCCAAGGGTCCAAGATAATATTCCAGCTTGATCTAATAGAGAAGTAAATCATCTAATTCCCACCTTGCCCATTATAGTAAAGCATTGCTTCATATACTTTATCTTGCTGCCTTTATCATTTAAAAAATCATAATTCTGCTGAAATCAAACATTAATTGAATTATCCATTTAAATATACAGGAATACAAAAACCAGAACCCTTTCCTCTACATACAAATGCAAAAGATTATTATGCTTTAGGATCAGTATGTCATCAATCCAATATATTTTCTGAAAGAAAACCATCAATCCAAAATACAAATTAATCAAACTAAGGTTCACTCTATATTTAACTGTGAAAAAAACCTTTATGAGGGTAGAGTAAAACAGGATTATGATTATATACTGGAGATAGAATAGTACCAGAGCTTTTGCTCCATGTGCAATACCAGAGACAGGATCAAACACTTCAGGACCCAGAATAGGTCTTTCCAGAGGTGCAGCACATTTTACAAAAGGGTGGTCCAGTAGTTCATGGGCTGAAGGACGATCATGTGGGTTACGTTGTAGACATTTCCAAACAAAATCCTTTCCTTCATTTGAGAGGTGATCTGGGATTGTTGGAAGTTCCTTGCTATTACCAATCTTAAACATGGCAGCAACCTGTTGTGGTAACATACAAATGCATAAAGCCATAAGAAGGAATAACATATACCAACAAATTATACACCCACACACACTGATATGTCTTTGGGACCTTCTGGTGTCGTTGATCCCAAATTAGCAATATTATTATAGATTATATTTTATGTACAAATAAACTCCATGTTCCACTACAATGCTACACACACTAATGCCATAACTTCCCTCCATTTCCCAGGTAACATAATATGATTCTAAAATTTTATAATATTATTTCTCAATAAAAAAAACGTGTTTGTGTATGTGCCTGTAAGAAAAAAAGGAAAAATAATAGATGCAATTAATTGACAAAAATAACTACCCCTTCATACTGACTCCAGGGAGGCTTAGTTGTAGCCATTTCCAAAACTGTGCATCCAAGACTCCATATATCCACAGCAAGGTTGCAACCACTAGAGTTCTTTATGACCTAGAAAAACAGAAGGCAAAGATATTGATTCAGAAAACTAAAATATAACTACATGTATAGAGAATTGAACCTAAAGGAAGAAGTATATAACCTCAGGAGCCATCCAATAAGGACTTCCCTTGAATGACAATGGACATGATTGCCCCGTTATCTGCAAACCATACAAGGTATAAGTTGGGCAAACAGAATAAATTATGCAATCACATTATTAATTATACCTCAAGCAGAAAAAACAAGAAAAGGAGAAAGATTTTTTCCAATTGTAACACAATTTGCAAGCTCATAGCAGTTATGCAGGAAATTTTGTGAATTAAAAAAATCAGAAGAATGTGATTTCTAGGAAGTAAGAGTTAAACATATTTCACTGGATCGAATTGAGCAAATTGATGGTTATTTACAACATTGAATGTGGACGACATGGCTAATACTCTCACAGAAGGCCAGCAATCTAGGTGGGAGAATCAAATTTTCTTGAATTACCTTTTTACTTCTTTTTGTAATTGATTCTGCTATCTGTCCTTCTCATTTCTAGGTACAAATTACATTTTCCTGTTCCTTTTTTTGTTTTTTCTTGGCTTTTTATGGGTTTCTCTTTGTATACTTACTTGTAAAACTGTAATTCCCTCTTGGCATCTTGTCATAGCATTTTTACTTAACCCTACTGTGAAGCCAGAATCATGAAAATTATTGGAATGAATTAATGAGATTTTAGCCTTAATTCATGATATAAGCAAGCACCAGAATGAACTTAACAAATCAAACTCATTTAGCTTCAATGCAGATAAAAAGGATAGTTGGTATGTCCAAGCTTACATG
The DNA here is from genome assembly GCA_037074485.1 of Delonix regia. Classification (NCBI taxonomy): domain Eukaryota; kingdom Viridiplantae; phylum Streptophyta; class Magnoliopsida; order Fabales; family Fabaceae; genus Delonix; species Delonix regia. Next base: position 25,695,488 of record CM073454.1, on the reverse strand, counting down.
CTTTGCCATGCCAAAGTCTGCCAACTTGATGACCCGGCCATTCTGATCTACCAGTATATTTGCTCCTTTGATGTCCCTTTATAAGTAAGTTCAATTTTAGGGACATACAAGTCAGTTTTTAGAAAATAACAACATTACACTGAAGAGTATGAGTTTAAACTCTTAAAATCATGAATAGGCAACATAGTTTACCTGTGGACAGTATTTTTAGCATGTAAATAAGCAAGCCCTGACAAAATTTGTTGAGTATAATTGCGGATAGCTAGTTCACCAAATTGCCCATATTCTTGAAGAAGTTTATATATTGACCCACCAGATACATACTCCAGGTATATGTAAAGCTTGTCGTCTACCTGTACAAGAAATATTATTTCAGAGCTTCTATAAGCATATTACAAAAAATCCATACTGCTAACATATCTCTACTACTGTGCAGTTAGGTAAACCACCAGCAATTAATAACTTGTAACTAGAAGATCATGCATTCATTACAAATGGACAGTCTGCAGACAAATCCAAAAAGTAATCACATGACAGCTAAGAGAAACATCAGAATGCGAAAGCAGACATTTCTTAACAGCATGGATTTCATAAACTAGAAATGAAAGATCAAACTTACTGTTTCAGAACCATAGTACTGCACAATATTTGGATGCCGTAAACGGCTTAAAAGAGCAATTTCCTGCCAGAAATTTCAGAGTAAGATTTCCAAAACTTGGTAAATATAGAAACAAACAAGCTGTTATATTGCCTGTAAAAATAAAGGTTTATTTACTTATGTGAAACTTTCTACGTCAAAAATGATATCAAATTACCTGCATTAATTGCTTAGCACTTTCCTTGGACTTGGCATCATCTGAAAACAGTGTTACCTCCTTCATTGCACACATCTCACCACTTTCACTATAAGTGACAAACATAATAATTTGAGCGTATAAGATACATTCAAGGTAGAATATCTTTTGTTTGGTTTATAATGCAATTAAGTTTTTGTCCAAAGTACATACCTATTGAAGCCAACATAGACATGTCCAAATGTGCCTCTTCCCAGCAGCTTACCCTTTTTCCAACGGGAGCCAGGGCTCAAGGGATTATCTGCTCTTCCTGGACTTCTTGGCATAGATGGAGATGTTGCTGCCGAATTTGAATGAGAGAAAGGAGAGGAATTGCTAATTGTTAGAGGAGGAAGAGGCAGAGGATGACTCTGTTGTTTTCCTTCATCAACCCATCCGGTTTGTGACTCAGTGGGTGTTGCCCCAGCTCTAGGATGAATAGGTGTGACAGCTCCACTCTGAACCCTAGAGCTTGGACCAGGGCTAGTCATCCTAGGACTAGGAACAGGAGAATACTCGGGGCTACCCCTGCTTGGTTGCCATAACAACTGTCCTGTCATGTCCCCTCCCATTGAATTATGCCCAGAGTTGTGACCAGAACCTGGACTGGAGCAGTGGCCAGATCCAATCAAATTGACCTCCGAATATGGCTTTCCAGCCCAATAAGGAGAGCTCAGCACTTGTTCTGTGCCAAATGCTCTCAAAGGACTTCTTGACGGACTTGACATGGAGCTGTCAGGAGCACTAAAGAAGGCACCATGAGGAGGAACCTGCAGATTCAGCACATGGTTGCTTAAAGGTCTTCGTTTTGGTGATGTAGGAGATATATGATTACTCAGAATGTTTGCTGGCTTTTTGGCTTCTCTTGAATTTAGTTGCAAGACATTAGATGATTGATCCTTGATCATCAAGCTTCAGAAATAGGGCAATACATTTGTCAGGGATGAGGAAAGGAAAAAAAAAATAAATCCACAGCAAGTATCACAAATAACCTAGACACCCATATGTAACAAAATATTTAATCCAGTAACATTATGATGATTGCTTGTTAAGGCTACCTGGAAGGGCTGCTGGCAGCAGTTCTAGTCCCAGTCTCAGAGTCAGTTGCCAGGGGACTACGATGACATGAGTCTGCTGGCTCATCGCTATCAGCAGAACTTTCACTAGATACAGAGGCGGTGATAGGATCTCCATCCAAATCTGCAGGGTTCAGACTATTACGTATACATGCAGGTCTTGGAAGTTGCAGATGCAACGATGGCTTGGAGCTTTTCTGCACTCTTGACTTGGTTGATATGCTAATTTCAGAATCTGTTCGCCCTATACACGAAGGATGCCGGCTTGGAAGTGGTAGTGGCTGAGCATGAGGCCTCTCAACAAAACTTTGACACCTTGCTACTTTGGATGGCGAAGGAGATCTTGATTCAACTGGGGACTGAGCCCCCTTCTCTGAAATTGTGTCATTGCAGTTCGTACAAGGTCGTCCAGACCTACTGCTTACTTTACCTTCAGATGGGATTTTAAATTTTCTTTGTAATGTGTCGATGAAACTTTCTTTACTTCCTTTCTTCTTTGTTTCTTTTGATGATGATTTCCCCCACCATGAAGGCATATTTGTCTTTTATATATTGAGGTCAGCAAATTTAAGAGGTTACCATCCAGAGATGGAACAATAAGTGTTATAATCCAGTCATGAACTTCACCGAATAAGGGATTCCATAATACGAAAATCCAAAATCAGCAGCTCTAAAATAAAACACAAAACCTGCTGGAGAGTAAAAACGTGTATTAAAAATTAGTCCTTAAGTCTTTTGTCTTTTACGTTTTATATGTGCTTGTGCATATATTTAATCAATAATTCTATAATTACAAGAATATCCAAATTGATAAATCACAGAAGTTATGCTAGTGCCAGTTTCTAACTTTTGATAGTGACATAATGTGGTACGTGAAGCTTCTCACACCTGATCCAATGTGAAACTAAATTAACCAAGCAATCTAAAGGTCAACAAATCCATCAGAACTCCACCAGCTAGTTCTCCACCCCAAGAGACTCAAACGTAAATAACATGCCTACGTCAAATAATGATACTTGAAGTTTTGAACAAGAGCAATTTACCTCACTAACCTTACTAATCAATACAAATTAATGCAGTATGGCATCCACTGCCATACAAATCTTGAATTTAGATTACAAAATTCCAAAAACTCAAAAACTCATTAAGGCAGGAGCTGTCACAACCTTGCATCAGCACAAATTCCATACTTTCCACCTGAATACTTCGTAGCTTAGGTTCCAAAAGAAAATATAAGAAACTCAACGAAATTATGGTTTGGACCATCATAAATTACATAAGATCTTCAAAGCAAGAGTCCCAGCGTTCAATTAAACTAATCTGCAAATATGGGTTACCTTTTGTGAGTGCTCCAATACCCAGATTCCCAAAGACTAACAAAGTTTAGGATGAAATTTCAAACTTTCGCATTCACTCTTTTACTTCACCGAATTTATCGGAATCCCAAGTGAGATTAACATCCCAAATTACCCAAAAGAATCACCTCGAGGCACAGATCCACTAATAACATATTAATGATTAAAGAAACAGCTAAATCAACTAACCTATTGGTCACACAGTGAAATTAGAAAAAAGATGAGCCCAAAATGCACAAAAGAACGAGACTTACTCTCAATACTCAAAGGTGTGAATCTGAACTCAACCAACTACATAATTTTAGCTCAAATCTGAGTAAAAACATTTCCTGAATCCTTCAGAACTCCACGAGAGAGGCCAAAAAAGACCCAGAATATCTACAATACAAGAAATGGAGAAGGATTTGCAGTCATCTATGATGAATTTCCGAATTGAAAGGCAGTGAAAGAGATCGCGTACAGAAGGAAAGAGAGAGAGATAGGAGAGAGAAAGCGAGAGTGTGTGTATCCAGGCTAAGACAAGCAGGTCGCTGATCGTTGATTCTTAATAATTGAAAATAAAAAGTAATAAAAAAATATATAAATACTAATTATTGTATTTCTCCTTTCCATATTATTACAAGACCCTTTAAAGACTTTCTTATTATTATTTTCTGGGTGGCTGATTTTTTACTTATTTTTCAGAGGAATCAAGTTTATGCCATCATGGGATTGCATTTGGATTTGATTCCTTCAACGAACGTTGATAATTTTACAGATCATTCAAGTAAATTAAAAATGATGGCTGGGTCTCATAATACTTTTATATTTAAAAATGAAATAAAATTATAATATTATCATTGTCTGTTTTATTTTTTGTTTTTATTTTAAAATAATTTTATATAAATCCCATCTCTACATTTTCAGAAAAATTTAGTATGATCTGTAAGTTCGTAATTTCTTCTTTTCATAGTGTCACTAACTTTTTCACAAATTTCATCTTTTAATATTAATTTTTTTTATTTTACCACATAGTTACATGTATTAAATAAAATCACGACAGAAAAATTCAAACAACTATTAGTATTGGTATAGGTAATGTGATGGAATCATAATATAAAGAATTAAAAGAATAAAACTTAATGCATATATTGTACTTTCAAAAATAAGTTGTAATAAAAATTGGATGGGTAAGAGACTGTATAAAACGTGATAAATAATTTTCTTCTTTTACCAATAGTGATATTAGCTAAGTATGTGGCATTCAAATCTCAGAAATAACATCCACATTAATTATAAAAATAAGTACATAATCAATTAATATTATTTATTATCCTGTTTAAACTCTGTCATGATAATAATTGAAGTTTTGCTAAATAACATGATTTAAAAAAAATTGTTACATAACGAAATATCGTTCTTTCTTTCTCAATTAATAATATATAATCTGTGCCAAAAACTTATACATAGGTAAAAAAATAATGCAATAGTTTTGAAATATAAACTCTAATAAAGTCAACTCATATGAATTTATTTTATATGATGTGATTTAAGAATTTGGTTCATAAAAAAAATGAATTTAAGTAATTGAACTGCATGAATAAAGGCATTAATTAATTAATACAAACATTTAAAAAGAGTCCTAAATGTGATAAGTGGGCTAGCAGAAATTTTTCTTTAGCAGAGGGCTAATCCTAACCCTTGAAAAAAAGTCAGAGGGCATTTAAACACCTTTAAAGGAATTAATACAATTTATATGAGAAGATAATATTTTTTTATTAATTTGCATCTGATATTTGGGAGAAAGACTTTATTTCGAAGCCATAATCTGATTAAGGATACCCTTGATAAAAACTTTAAGAAAAAAAAAAATTAGTCGAGAAATAATAGTAGTACATAGTGTTGAAAATTTATTTGTTAGGGATATTATGATATAATATTAATTTCAAAATTTGTTAATTTTTTTTAAAATTTAAGAAACAAGAAGAAAGTTATTCTTTATTTAATTATAGATGATGGAGCCATTACTGTATTTCTGATAACAATAATATTACGTGTTAAGATATATAAAGTATTATATATAGTGCCACTACATATAATCAGAAAGATAACCAAAAAAGGAAAAAAAAAAAAAAGATAGAGAGAAAAAGGTTTCTTGAAACAGAATAAATTTAAATATATTTTTAGCATAGCTTTGTGCTTCCCCAATCTGTATATTTCTACTGTACAATTCAAATTTAAATATATGGCGTATTTTAAACAATTTATATTTCACGTGCGTTTGACTTTCTTAATAACTATAATGAATAAAATTATACGTAACACGAAGTGACGAAATGGAAGAAAGTAAAACACAAAAGGTAATTTGAAATATGTATATTATTTTCAATAAAATAATATTTTATATACTCTCATAATTTGTTGTGATACCTAAAATTTTTATATTACTCAAAGTATAATTAAATTTATCGAAAATATTATTAATATTTATTAAAAATAAATTAAACTAAAATTTCAGAGATTCTTGTAATTTGGAATAATTAAAATAGGCCAAATAATTTATGTGGTATTTTGATTAAAATGGTGTATTAAATACATTCCTATATAGATTATGTACATACACAAAACAAAAACTTTTTATTGCTAAAAATTAATAAAAATCAAAGAACAAATTACATACCGAAAGATCAAAGAATCTATAATCAGTTTTAAAAATCTATAGGCAATCACTCAATTGAAGAGAGATCTTTAAATTTTAACTTAATTTTTATAAAATATCAATATTCTATTTAATTAATAGTAAGGTTAGTTAATTAAATAGAAATAAAATATATTTAGTAACTAATAAAATAATTAGTTAAATGAAATATTACATTTATACTTTCAGTAGGAATAACTGCCTTATCATTCTCCATATGTACTTTCTTTTACGGTTGATTCTTTCGGAATTTATGATAAATTATATTTTATTATTCCATACAAATTTTATAAAAAGGAAAAAAAGAAAATGAGTTGAGAATTTAAATTTCGAAGATGACTTGACTTTATGCGTGATGTTGAGGGATACTAGTAAATCCACGTTGCTTTCAGAGACAAAGCAAAGCACAATATCGGCAAATCTGATGCCTGTGAGAAGGGATAGGGCAGGGGAGACGTATGGAGTCGTTCAGTGGGACCCGCGGGGCCAACGGCCTCCCTCGCACGTGCCATGCCCTTATCATGTTCGCTGGCGACTAGGCATTGGTCACTTCTAACACCTTTCACATAATCATGCACGTGCCTGCGGGCTCCCACGTTTTTATTTCACCGATTCGATCTTGAGGAAATAACATTGTTTGTTTGGTAGTTAGTCATTTACAGACATATTAATTAAAGAGAATGATGAGCCAAATTTTTTTAATAAGTACATTTTTTCCTTCAAAAAAGTATCAGTATTGATTAAAAATAAGTGTTATATTTGATGTACTCATAATTTTAAATGTATTAATATATTTAATTATAATATAAAAATATAATTGTAATATTATAATTATATTTTTATATTCTAATTGAGCATATTAATGTATTTAAAATTGTGAGTGTATAAAAAATTTTACCTTTAAAAATAAGAGCAAATTACATTAATTTTTTAAAAATTTAACTAAATTATGAATATTATCTATTAGAAACATACAAAATAATATGAAATAAAATACTTTATAGATGGGCACTTTTGTCATTTAATCAAAGGAATGGTATTACAATTGTGGCAGCAACAATTTCATTATTAGAATCCATGGGCAACAATACCAAATCTAAGGGTTGGTTGATTCTATTCATTATGTTTAGATATTTCTAGAATAGTTTTGTGAAATTGTTTTTTAGAATAATTTTTAAAAATAAAAACTTAAAAAACTTGTTTGAATCTTTTATTTTTAGAAATACACTCAAAATTTGAGAAAAATAATACTATTTAAAAATAAGTTTTGAAAACACTAAAACTTTGTTTAGTACCAATAATTAAATTTATAATGTAGAATTATAATTCTAATTTTATTTCAATTAAAATTGAAATTAATTCAAAATTTTTAATTTTATATTTGGGCCATGTAAAGAATTAAAACATAAATTCATAATTTCAAATTTAATTCTAACTTTATTATTTAGATAAAAGATAAATATTTGTTCTATGTATTCGTGTGTGTTACATGTTCAGTATATATATATATGTGTGTGTGCGCGCGCGCGCACACACACGTGCTCATGCATGTACATGCATTTATGTAAGTGCGTATATATAACAAATTCATTATATATGTATTTATGTGTATAGATATATGTGGACGTGTATTTATGCATGTGCATGTATTTGTGCAAGCATGTGCTTATGCATGTGTATTGATACTACATATTTGTTATATATATTTGTGTGTGTTAAACATATTTGGTAATATGTATATGTGTACGAACTTGTATACGCATGCATTTATATAACAACTTCGTTATGTATGTCTTTTGTATTTGTGCATGCACTACTACGTATTATATGTTCAGTAAATAAGAGTGTGTGTGAGAGCGCATGTGTGTATTTTAATCAGGTTAAGTTGCGTATTGAGTTTTTTCAAAATCTCGCCATGTATTATTTTTTAATATTAATTTATTTTATTTATGACAAATTTTTAAAATGTTATTTCTTTATAAATTTTAATTATTTTCTATTTTAAATTGTATTTTTATTCCATTATTTTCATTTTAAATCTTATTTTTTATTTTTTTTAAGATTTTTTTTCCAGAAAAAATGTTTTTAATAAAAATAAGAGATATCCCAGCACGACTAGTTACTAACCAGTTGGATTGAGTCTCAAAACTTATTCAAAGCTAATGTGAAATTCTACTTAAATCATTTTTTATAAAATTACGATTTTGCCATTAATGAAAACAATATTAAGAAATAAGGAAAAACATCTAAAACTTATTATTGTTTTTTTATTCTAAAAAATCCTTTTCTATTTTTCAATTTTTTAGACAACTAATAAAAAACACATTACCAAACAAAGTTTTTTATTTTTTATTTCTAAAAACAAAAACTATTTTTAAAATAACATTTAAACAAGCCCTAAATCATTTACTGTTAGAGAAAAAAAAATATTATACATTATTGAATTAAAGAGGGGTGTCATATTTGGTGCAATTATAATATTGAATATACTAGTGCATTCAATGATGTGATAAAGTAAAAATTCGCCATATAATGTTGACTATAAATTTATAATAATTGGATGCTAACTGTATATTATCTTTTGAATTTTTGTATAAAGTTATATAATTTTATAATTTTAATTTTTAATCCAAAGAATAATAATCTTAAAATTATGTAACTATTACTGTCCATGTTAGTATCATATTAACATATTTCTCTCATGTCATATCATGAGTGCACCAAGTATTTAATATTGTGATTGCATAAAAAATTTTATTTAAATTAAATCTTTTATATAGGCCATTGAATGAAATTTTTAAAATTTTCAAATTTTGAATATTATCATTTTAGCTTTTAAATATTAAATGCCAACGGTTAAATTTGCCTAATTCATTAAGTAAGTAGTCACGCATGAAAAATTGACCAAGAGGGAAGAGTGACATTCATCATCTGCTAACGTGAGTTTACAGAGTGGGAAAGTCGCAGATCCGAAGCCCTTTATGATCTTCGTTTTATCCTGGTGATTCAATCCTTGTTGTCGTCTCTCAAATGATTGTTATCTAAAAAAAAATGTTCACCTCTTAAGTGCCCTCTGCATGTTTGACAAAATGCCACACTGAATTTCTTGAGCTCAAGATTGGAACTCTTTATCGTATTGCTATGTTTCTACAATTTTTGCTCTTCACTGTGGTGTTTGCTGCTGGTGGTATCTTTTTGCTGTGAAGGAGACTTGGCGTTTCACAACTTACCCTATTGTTTCTGGGCTTGAAATTGGTGGTATGACCTGTATTGTTTCTTGGCAAAGGATTACTCACGTTGGGAAAGAGAATGGAAAACAAATGGTCATGGCTCTTTGCGGACTATTCCCTCAAGAGACCAAGCTTAGCTTTCACTAGTGGTGATTCTGTTCATTACATACCTTCTTTGCAGAATGCAGCTACACAAGTAGAGAAAGCTCGTGCAGCATGTATAAATTACCTCAATGATCTAATGGAAGTTGCTGATATGGAAGTCATAGGCATAATTGAACGCCAAAAAGCTATAGGCTCAAACTTATACCTCCAGAAAACTTCACAAAATTATCCATGATGCAAGCTGTTGAATTGGTCATGACTAGTAAATACAATGAAGAGCATCCTGGTATTAGATACTATGGAGGGAATGAGTACATTGACATGGGAGACCTTGCGTCAAGACTGTGCATTAGAAGCTTTTCGCCTAAATAAGGCAAGATAGGGAGTAAATGTAATATCATTGTCTAGATCTCTTGCTAATTTCCAAGTTTACACTGCATTGTTGAAAGCTCACGGGAGAATTATGGCTCTTGATCTTTCCCTTGTGTTAAATACCATCCATGGTCGGGTGGTTGAGTTTGACTCAAAACTTGACCTGATGGACAATATTTTAGTGAACAAAATCACTAATCATAGTTGAACTTTTTAGGGTCGGATGGATTAGGACACAAATAAGCATACCCAGCGATCAATTTCAATTCCAATGTTTTATTCATGTTAAAGTTTAGACTTGAAGAAAATATAATTTTTACATGAACATATTAACCTTCATTTACTTTTCTCCCCAGGTTCAATAAATTAAATGATTGGTAAGTTATGGACACTCCTATCATCCGCCAAAAAAAAAAAAGCGTATATTTCCTTATACAATCCAAATATAAAAATATCCTAGATATATCTGAATTTTAGTGTTATCCAAGTTAGTTCTTTGCTCATGTGTCTAACTGGGCTAATTTGTTTTTCCAGATATACATGGGCTAGGGTGCAGATGAGACCTTCTGTGTGAATTTGTCTGAAGAAGCAAATATGGGCCAAGGTGCAGATGAAGCCCTCTATTGGAACTAAATTCAAGATGCTTAGTGCAAGTGATTGTGGGCTTAAGTCAGAAGTTAAAGTCCAGCCAAAAGCAGAAAAGCCAAGCCTCTTACTGGTTAAATATTCACCTACCAACATATTTTGTTTTCCAAATTTCTTCTGGCGGACAAAAGGCCCCAGAACATGACATGTATTAAAGGAGCTACACCTACCATCATCCTCTCAGGGAAGCCACTGCCATACATTACAAAGATTTAACGTGTTTGGAAAAATATGTCAAGAAAATATAAAAGAAGAAAACAGTATCTATATATATTATTACTCTCTCTTTTTAAAGTGTTATTTGTCTCATTATGTTTATTGTGAAATATGTGAAAAATTACTTCCAAGGTTTATTCTAAATTACAAACTGCAATTGTTGGAATTTTTTTAGAAAACTTTTAAAGGTTTAGAATAGGAATTCTAAGAAAATAGAAGGATTTAAATTTTTCTTATTTTTATCATTTGCCCAAATTCTTATTTATAGTAAAAATATGTACAAATACAATTATGTTTGTTCAAAATTTAGAATGTTTAAAGTTTAAATAAAAATAAATAAATAAAATAGTTTAAGATAAAATGAATAATAAATTTTAAGAACATGTTAGAATTAAGAACTGTCAGATTTATTTCAATTCAACGCACACGTACGCACCCAATTGTTAAGTGTCAAGTATTAAGTGTTTTAAAATATTAATATTACTTGCCCTTTCAAACTACTTATATCTAACAACGTGGAAGTAGTCTGTTTATAATCCTTGTGAAGTTGGGCTATATTTATATACTCTGCTTCATTCTTCTAAGTCATTGAGTGTGTCGAGAAGCTTACAATCAACTACTGTGTGTACTGAGTGCTTGCTGTTATTCCCTTTGTCTTTAACATTATGTGTGTGAATTTGTTTAAATGGTGTGCCTTTGTGCTCGCTTAGAGCCTGTTTTTCATCCTTCTGTTGTAAAATTTCTAGTGAAACTTGTAGCGAAGAACCTAATTGGTTCCTAGGAGCACTAGTGAGTTTATAAAAGTCTTCTGAGACCAAATTTTGTTTTTGGGTTACTACTGTTGTTAAAAGCTGATAAGCTAGTTGGCAAAAAAAAAAAAAAAAAGGAAAAAAAAAAGAAGAAGATATGATAAGCTAAACCCAAAATTATAAGGTTGACTTGTATAAATTGTTTATATTGATTAATGAAAATCATAACTAAGTTAAGAATTGGATATATGATCAAAGATGACCTAAATCCTATTTTACTTTTGCGCAAATTTCTTAAATTATTATTATTACATTCCTCAGGATATAAGTGATTTCAGGAGGATTGAAACCAACTTACGTTATTTAAAAGCTTTTATTTTTTAAGTTACCCCATTTTATTATATCTGTACTAACAATTATAAAATTTATATATGATTTCTTCTTTAGTTTTAATTTTTTAATAATGTATTGTTTTATTTAAATTATTTCCATTAAAACTCTCATGCCTCCACTTGCCAAACCCTTGCAACTCAGCAATAGCAATTGAAAGGCGCTAAAATGTTTTTGAAGTTTAATCTAAAAGCTGAACTTTGGCAATTGGGAATTTATTCGCAAGATAGACACAAGATAGCATTTTGTATTCAGTTAAAAGGAAGATATATTTTCACCAAAGAATGATTCTAACCATTGTGCATGATTAGAATATTACATTGATATTTATAACTATATTGTACAAATGGAATGAGGCCAGGTGTAATGGCATTCTAACAAATTAAAAAATATTTGCTAACAACCTGTATAGCTCATCCTATTCTACAATATTCCAAAACCAGTAGAAAATTTGATAGTCTATGTGACCAGTGCTACTATTTATAATTCTCAATAGCCTCCCTAAACTAATGGGTCTCCGGCATAATCCTAGTTTGACCCTCAAATTTGCAAACCATATATGGCTTAGAGATTTAGTAAAATAGTTAGCCACTTGACTAACAGAGGGCATATATCTTACTTGAATTTTCTTTTCCAGTACTTGATCTCGAATGAAGTGAGCATCTATCTCAATGTGTTTGATTCTTGCATGATATACTGGATTAGAAGTTAAGGCACTAGCACTTAGGTCATTACACCAGGCTATTGGGGTTTGTTTGAGTGGTAGACTAACTTCCTTTAACATTGACTGAATTCATGCAAGCTCAGTGGCCAATTCTACCAAGGCTTGGTACTCTGATTATGTACTGAACCTAACAATTATTGTCTATTTTCTGGATGACCAAGAGATTAGAGTTTCTCCAAAGAAATCATAGTAGCCACCCATTGATTTTCTATCATCTGGACAACATGCCCAATCAACATATGAGAATCCAGTCAAGGACAAAAGATTTGAAGGTTTTATATGTAGAGCATATTGAAATGTGCCACTGAGATATCTAAGTATTCCTTTTAGATCTCTTTTATGAATCAAAGTTGGTTTATTTAGAAATTGGTTAAGCTTGTTAACTGCATAACTTATGTCAGGCCAGGTGTTTGTGAGGTATTGAAGAGCACTAATCAAGCTTTTATATTCTTTTGGACTATTTAAAGGTTCACCATCACTTGCAGATAACATCTTCCTGATGGCAATAAGAGTAGGACATGTTGAACAACTATCCATGCTAAACTTAGTTAGGATATCACATATGTATTTTTCTTGTTTCAAATAAAGACCAGACTTACCTTACTACTTCAAATCCTAGAAAATAGTGAAGTTCTCCAAGATCTTTAAGTGGAAAATGAGTATTCAGCTTGTGATTGAAATCCTTAAGGCTCTTTGAGTTGTTTCTAGTAACCAAGATATCATCTTCGTAGATTAGGATGAAGATAACATGATTTTTACTTCTGTAAAAGAACAATGAAATGTTAGTTTTAGTGTTCTTAAAACCCCAACAGATTAAAGTCCCTTTAGCTTATCAAACTAAGCTAGGGGCTTGTTTTAAACCATAAATGACTTTCCTCAGTTGACATACATGAGTAAGCCTGGTACTGTCAATAAATCCCTGTGGCTAAGACATGAAGACAGTTTCCTCAAGAACTCCATTAAGAAATGCATTATTTATGTCAAGTTGCTTGATATCCCAGCTAAGTGAAACTGCAAGAACTAGTATCAATCTTATTGTCGCTGCTTTGGCCATTAGACTGTAGGTCTCTATAAAGCTTGAATGTGGATCTTCCTAGAAGCTTTTTGTGACCAACCTGCCTTTATGTTTGAGAATATATCCATATGGGTTGTATTTCACTTGAAACACCCACTTGCTATAAACCAAATCCCAGGTGTGATTCTTTAATAGCGCATTGTATTCTTCTGACATAGCCTTCTTCCACTGAGGAGATTTTAAGGCGTCAGCAGCATTGGCAGGCTCTATTTTATTGAATAGAGCTAAAGATAACCCAATGAAAGGTACTTTGGGTTTAAATATTCCTCTTTTGCTTCTTGTCACCATATGATGTCCGTTGTTCTGATCATTAGCATTTTCTCTAATAGTGTTTGCATCTGTTAAGGCTATATTTGCACTAGTAAGTGGCGTAATATTAGTTTCATAAGAACTATTAGAATTAATGTCACCAATGGTTGCAAGGATATTAACTCAAGTTCTTGTGTTGTTTTCTCCTTGAGCTGCTGTATTTCTTCTTGGATCAACACTAGTATTCATTATGTTTGGAAAATAAGATGTAGAAATGATTTCAGATTGACCATGTTGTCTATTTGTGGTAAAACCAGAAGAGAAGGGAAATGAGTTTTCATAAAAAACATGTCAAGAGATAAATACTCTTCCTTCATGATTTATGCACTTATAACCTTTATGACTTCCACTATACCCCATGAACACACACTTATGAGAATGGAATTGCAACTTGTGAGCATTGTATAGTTTCAAACAGGGGTAACATGTGAAGCCAAAGGTTTTAATCAATTGATATTTAGGTTTTGAATTATAGAGCTTGAAGTAAGGCGAATTCCCTTTAAACATAGTAGTTGGTAATTGGTTTATTAAGAAGACAGCAGTTAGAAATGCTTTAACCCAGTAACATAAGGGCATATGAGCTTGTGCCATCAAAGTTTAGCCAAGTTCTACCACATGTCTGTGTTTCCTTTTTGGTATTCCATTTTGGGAAGAGCTATACGAATAGGAATAACGGAAAACTATGCTAGAACCTTGTACTACTTTTGGAAAACTTCTGTACTCTCCTCCCCAATCACTTTGCATTAGTTTTATTTTACAATCAAACAGATTTTGAGTTGTACTTTTGAAGTATAAGAACGCACTAGTAGATTCATCCTTTGTCTTAAGTGGATATAGCCACGTAAATCGATTATAGTTATCTAAAAAAGTAACGTAATATCTGTAGCTAGCAACTGAAGTTATAGAGGAGGATCCCCATAAATCAGAATGTATTAATTCTAAGGGTTTTGAAGCCTGGGAGAGTGAGTTTTTGAAAGGAAGAGCATGTGACTTTCTTAGTTGACAAGTATCATAAAACAAAACTTCTTTATTATTTTTAACTTGAATTTTACACTCAGATAAATGGATGCCCAAGCGTCTGTGCCATGTATCCATCAATACAATAAAAGCTGCAGCATCACTTTGAGGTTCAATTGGTGGACATGGATGTTTCTTATTTCTGTTGATAACTTCATATAGTCCTTCTCTCAGTCTCCCTTCCACTATTACCTTCCCCGACATCTTGTCCTTCACAACACATCCATGTGAATCAAAGACAATAAACACATTATTATTTGTCATTAGTTTAAAGATGCTAAGTAGGTTTTTAGCAATTTGAGGAGCATATAGAATGTTATCAAGAAATAAGGAAGAGGGAGACCCATGAAGTGTAGAATTTCTAATTGGCACGATGGAAATATTATCTCTATTTCCAACTATTAAGTTTTTCTTACTACATACTGCAGTAAAATGATCCATCTTGCCAGCTTCTTTAGTGATATGGTGAGTGGCGTCATTGTCAAGCAACCAAGGTGAGTCATCCATGTCAGAAGAAGCTACATAGGCTCCAAAATTCTAATTAGGCTTTCAAGAGGAGTTAAATAGACCAATATAATTTCTATCATAATGATAAAAGAAATGGGCTGCAATATGGTCGAGTCTATTACAGACTTGGCAGGTGGGCTTATTTCTTCCTCTGCCATGACCCATGAAGTTTCTGCCACCATGAGAATTATGATTGTGCCATCCTCCTCGAGAAGTATTAGTGGAGAAGCTTTGTCCTTCCAATTTGACTAAGTGTGCAATAGGTATAAAAATAGTCAAATTGTTAAAGGAGCTCAAGGTGACTTTCAAACATGAGTAACGTAGCTTGAACATCAATCCAAGTAATGTTATCATTGTCAAGTAATTGAACTATGATTAGAGTGTAATCAAAATCCAGACCGACCAGTGTGTGAGATATTAAGTTAGAGGTGCTTACTAAAGCCCCTGTTAAAGCTAGATTGTTAGCAAGATTTTTCAATTTAGTTCAATAATCTTCCCTCTTGAGTCCTCCCTTCCTGGTTTGGTGAAGTTCACTCTTGAATAGTGTGACTCTTGATCTAGTGTGGGCACTAGAGTGAGTAGTTAGAGCTTGCTAAAGCTCATATGAAGTAGTGCATTGCATGACTTAAGAAGCAACATTAGTGGTCAACGTGCTCAACAATCATCCGAGCAACAATTAATCAGTAGTCACCTATTCCTTAAAATCAAGATTGGGATTGTCACCACTGGAGTCAGTACCACGAGGAGGTGGAGATATTTTGGTACCATCAATGAAACCTTCCATCTTGTTGCCTTTGATTAAAGGGAGAACTATCATTTTATAGAGTAGGTAATTTGTTCTCTCCAGCTTGATAGAACATGATTGACCAGTTGAAGAAAATCCAATTTTAAGAGATAGAAAGGTGGCAGTAATGGTTGATGGCACAGTATGGGTGTAGAGAGAGAGGGAGTGGTGGCAGCCATGGCGACGAGCCAAAAGAGCTTTGATACCAAGTTAAAAGGAAGATATATTTTCTGTAAAGAATGATTCTAACCCTTATGCACGATTAGAATATTACATTGATATTTATAACTATACTGTACAAATGGAATAATGCCAAGTGTAATGGCATTCTAACAAATTAAAGAATATTTGTTAACAACTTGTACAACTCATCCTATTCTACAATATTCCAAAACCAGTACAAAAATTGATAATCTATGTGACCAATTTTTACGGGACCAGTTCTACTAGTTATAATTCTCAACATATTTCGAATGCCTAGTATCAGTGGACTGTCATACCATTTAGATTAAAAATTGCTCCATCTTTATTTCAAACAATCATTGCTACTATTTTTGAGCCAAGCTTAGACAATGGCTTGGTCTACATTAATGACATCTTTTATCCTAAAAAACAAAAGAAGATCACAAGGCCCTCTTAACCCATTTTGATAATCTTATTATCCCATTTTTGTATATATTATTAGCTAACCAAGTTCTCACAATGCACTAACTTTTCATGTCATAGATATCAGTGTAGATTTCAGTCCTCACCCACAACGTAGTTCATGTTGTGATTGTATTGTAAGCCCAACACTATGCTCATGTGGGCCCTCATAATTTGTTTTGTCTAATGCTTTGGCATAAACTAACATTGCATTGTAGATTAATGCTCCTTCAAACCTACGGGCAATATGGTACTTCACAACTAGTCTATTTTAGTTATGATTGAAGAGTTTATTATTTTAATCCTTTTTTTTTTTGTTTGAGTGTTAATTTGGTCTTTTCATAAATTTAGAATACTAAAATAATTCTTCAAAAATATAATATTAATAAAAAATAATTTTTCATTAAACTAATTAAGAAATTAATTTTAATTAATATTAAATTTTTAAAGAATCATTTTGGCACTATAAATTTATAAAGGACGAAATTGGTAGTGAGACAAAAAATAAAGGACCAAAATTGTCATTTTCTCCTTATTATTGGTTTGGAATGTTGAAAGTTAAGAGTGGAGCTTTCCTTAATGCATCTAACTGACATGTAGCTATTATGTAAGTATGGGATAATCTAAAAATTAGGAAAGACTTTAACAAAATTTCTGAAAAATCATTTCAATCATGTTTACATCGATGTATCTCTTATGATTTCATGGCGGCCAATCTTTCAATCAAGGAGTGTAACATTTCTGAACCTAGGAAAATGTATACTTTCTGCTTTTATTCATTCAAAAAAGAGAACAAGTTATACATTATACATATCATCTTATTAGTGTCAAACCAATAGCAGTGACCGCAAGAGTAGAAGGAAGTCCAAACTTGAGATGATTCCAGAAGGTCAAAGTGTAAGACAGGTTTGGTGCTCTGCGAGCTTGCTCACACACAATCAAGTTAGCAGCTGATCCCAGGAGGGAGAGATTCCCTGCAACTGTGCTCACCCAAGCTAAGATGAGCCATGCCTTCTTCTCTTTCTCTGTTGAGATTGCAGCAGCTGAGGCTGCAATCCTTCCTCCAAGCAACAGAACTATACATATGAAATATGAACACAAGATTAATCATATAAATGCATAAGATCTAAGTTGGATAATTTTAACCCCTGTTTGGTTTATTCTGCTACCACTTAACCCCCTTGTGTTATTATTCATCTAAAGTATAATGAAATAGTCATGTAAATGTCATAAAGTATGTTTAACATATAATGAAATGGTTAGCTTAATCCCAGTAAGAACTCAGAACATTATAAAGATGCTCAAGAAATAAGTGAAACAGACTTTCAGCATATAATAGTTCTACAGTCTAACATTCATGTTATTATTCTAATAAAATTGGATGAAAAATATCATAAGGTGGTTAAGTGATAATATGACAAACTACAGTGAGTTTCAACGACAAACTTTCATCCACAAAAAACAAACTGATTGTGGGATAAATTTTAGTTTATCCTTAAAAATATAAAAGCCTAATTTGTAACTATTTAACAGAAGTATGTGGATTCAACTTAATTATCTTTCACAGAGCCTCTGACTTTCAATAGTCCAATGAAATAAAGAGAGAATAATGTTCGTTTCAGAAACACTAAGGTAGATGAGATGATATCAACACTATAATTATTATGGTTTCATTATGTGCAAAGAATGTGCTTTTCTGCTTACAAAGCCAGTTTTGAGGGAAAGGCTAATCTGAACATAGTTGTTCTTTGCATGCAAACACCTTTTCAGAAAGAATGAAGTCTAAAGCCTCAAAACTATTCGATTTAACTTAATATTCTGAGTGGAAAACCTGAACTATTTCATAAATCATTTTGAAACTAGCACTTCTTATCAAAAAAGAGTTGGACAAGAAACTTCAGATCCATAGTCTCTTGAAAGCCAAAGATTAGTGCATTTGAATTGGGTTACGTGGAAAAATCAATTCTTTTGCTAGTTCTAAACAAGCTGATGAGGTAACATCCAAAATTCCACAAACATTAAAACCAAATCACTGAGTTTTAGTTTTGCAAAAGATCATCTTATAAGATGAAGAATGTTTGGCAATCCATGGACTTGTGTCTTCGAAGTGTCCATGATTTGCAAATTTGTGCTAATCACACAGCTGCTGTTTGGGTTAGAGGTAAATCACATAATAGATTTACCAATTTTCTGGCTTCTCAAAAAGTGTCCAGCCGAAGAACTTGTGAATTCTAACTTCAAATTTTAGTGAAGTATCAGTACCACAAGCCCCTGTTCCGTTTGAAATTACATCAGCAGTGTGGTTAGATTTCAACAATGTAAAGTCTAGCTCATTCTCAATGTTGTGCAGCTAGCACTTCAGCAGATATTTTAGTAACAATTGTATGCTTTGCTTGATTATTTCCACGCATAATTTTGCCAAGACTACACTTAACTAAATAAGCCTTTGAACTGCTCTATCAATTTATATGACTAACTCTTCCATACAAGTGCTTTATGTGTTCTGCAGTTCACAATCAAGAGTTTTTTTTTTCGTTTTTTTACAATTGACTCAGTGAACATGGAGAAGATTTTACTAGTCAGGTTCACAAACTAACAAGTTGATGCATCTAATTTCAACATAACCCATATGACATGCAAGGTAGAATAAAAATGAAGGAGAAAACAGAAAATAGATGGCAAAATTATATATAAAGGAATTTGTCAACACACCTGTAGGTACATTTGAAGCCAAATTTGACAGGATAAGTACAACTAGGGCAAGTACTGCTATTCCAGTGGGACGATCCACTTGGGAATAGGGCTCCATCATGTCCCAAAGAGCACTGGGAATTCCAGTTTTATTGAAGCCATCTACCGTGATAAACATTCCACAGAAGAATATCAAAAGTGAATACGAAACCTGTACCAAGGTGAAAAGTTAATTCAAGAGGAAGCAGAATAAACATAACTGGCTTTTCAAAGGGGAGAGAAACAAAAAGATAGAAAGGAGATGTCATGCTAGTTATAGCCTTTACCTTCTCTAAGCTTGGCCTAGCATCCTTGAAATCAAGAACCACCAGAGCAAGTGCAGCAGTAATTGCACTCCATGACATATTCAAGCCTACAAGCAAAGCGACTAACATTCCTAATGTGATTATATAGACACAACATTTCCACAGTATACCTTTCCATTTCGTGTTTAAAATGTCATTTCCTTCCAAAGAGTGCATAAGGTTTGTATCACTTGGTCTATCTGCCACTGGAATAGTCTTTGAAGGACTATGTTCCTCCCTTGTCTCAGAAGGTATGCCATTCATTTCATCCTTTGATGCGTTTGAGTTTCTTTCGCAATCCAATGCGCCAGTAAGGACACATTGAATTTCACCTGTGCTTGTTCGGTTTCTTAGATTCTGAACCCGAGGAGAGTTTTGAATACTAACAGAATCTAAACAGTAGTTCCATTCTTGAGAATTTAAAGATGTAAAGTGAGACATTGTGGCCGGAGAAAACCGATGAGAATTGACATCCTCTTCTGCTACAGCTTCTGCACCTGCATCTTCTTCATCCTTGTGAGTAGATAATAACCTCCAATACATGCACAGAAGAATTAAAGCATTCACTACAATTCCCACAAGCATAGCAGGAAGAATTCCAATCAGGAATTGACCAAATGATATGTTGCTTTCAACAGCTATTACCAGATTCTGGGGGTTGCCTATTGGTGTTGCTGAGGACCCGATATTGGCACTTGTAGCAAGAGCAAGCAGTAATGGATGAGGAGGCAAATTATGCTGCCTTGCAACTTTCAATACAAATTCAGTCAAAACGACACAAGAGGTGTCATTGGTGAAGAGAGCACTTGAGATAGCGGAAATCAGACAGATTCTACAAAGTAAGTCCTTTGCTCCTTGACTTTTCCAAGAGAGCAGCTTCCCTAAGTACTTAAACATGTCTGCTCTTTCAAGATATACACTCACAACCATTGTCCCAAAAAGGAGACCGAGAATTGGGAGATCAATGGCAGCATAAGCTTGATTTGGAGAAATTACTTGAAATATGACCATAAGCATGGCACCTAATAGGGACCCAGCAGTTCTCCCTACGGGTAGGAAAGGCACAGCAGGGAAAACTGCTAAGACCCAGAATACTGCAAAGGCAATTGAACCGAGTACCAATTTTGGAATAGAAGCTAGTGCCATTATTGTAGACAAAGAAGCCGAAATATAGTTGCAACTTCTAACGAAAGGATAAGAAGCCCAGATCTAGGCCATTGACAGTAGCACCGAAGAATTCAATATGGGAGAATGAAATTCCCTGAAGATGAAAAGGCAACATAGGAAAGTTAGAATTTATGAAAATTCAGCCTTTGAGATGCAATTTCTCATTGAAGAGAAATTGAGAAAAGTGATCAAGCGGGTGGATTGTGCCATGGGATAGCATGCATATCAATCAAATTTATAGCATTCTAAAGTGGCTAAACAGTAATGGAACATCACAGTCAACGTGAAGTAAGAAACATGAAGCTGATTGGCTCATATTAAAGATTCCCATATCTAAGAAAGTGAATTAAGAAACATTTGGTGGGTAAGTAGCAGAAAATGAAGTTCACTCACTACTCTCATAAAGCACTGATTAATGGAATCTCAGAGCTTCCCTTTTCAGATCTATGCTCAATTGAAAACACTAAGAAAACCCAAGAGGGGAATTCTCTATTTGGTAGCACTCAGAGCATGAAGAAAAGAAAATTGTGCAATTCCACACTCTTATTGCCCATTCACGCATCACAACAAATGCATTGAACATATTATTACCATACTATACTACGAAAAACCGACAGAGACGTGTAGTTCACACCAATCTTATAGGAAGGCACTCACGGAAATCAGTCTTTTAGTTGGAAACACGTCGACTTGCTCAAGGAATTATTCCTGAATTGGATTTGAGTCATCTGCAAGAAAACAAAGGTAGCAACTTGTTGAAAGAACCCTTTTGCTCTGGAATGGACAGCAAAAGATTCATAAGTTTTTAATATGTCTCTGGAAAATGGAGAGATTAGTGTCGAGAGATTAATTGGAGATTCCTCGAAGTAGAAAAACTTGCCGGATTAGGATGCTCTCCAGTAATAGAGAGGACGA
Source organism: Delonix regia (assembly GCA_037074485.1). NCBI lineage: Eukaryota > Viridiplantae > Streptophyta > Magnoliopsida > Fabales > Fabaceae > Delonix > Delonix regia. The sequence goes on along the minus strand of CM073454.1, from coordinate 25,673,662 downwards.
TCCAGAGAAGAAGGAGATAGGTGGGACCCATTTGGAAGGGACCCACTTGAGAGGAACCCAAGCATCTCTCTCTTCTTCTTCCATGAAGATGAACTAGCTTCGGAAATGAAATGATTGCAGACTTATTCAATGATATGTATAGTTACAGCCACATGATGACAACGCAATCCTCTCACCTCTCTATTATATGCACGGTGCAGAATGAAAGCCACAAAAGCCAACCTCAGCAACAGCTCCCCAAGCGGGAAAATTATGTAAGATGTAAAAATTTCAGAGTAACTTCAAGATAACAACTTTTTAAATCGTGGGTATCTGTAGTTACTGCAGGAATTCAGGGAGGAACCCCACTGTCGCTTTTGGCATTGAAGACGACATGGCCAAAAGCGATGAAAGAAGCGAAATCAAATAACAACGATGATTATAATATACTACTGTTCTTCTTCTTCAACTACAAGTATACATGTCGGGTTCGAATTGAGATGAACATTGGATTTGTCACTCTCACATATGCCAGATGCATTTGGGAATATGTTTCGTGGCATCGCGTGGGATTCATTCACCAAATCAATTGAAATTTTAATTGTGGAGATTTTACTTAATAGTAGTCAACTCATACGGCAATAAAAAAACCTACCCGCTCAAACTTCTCCTTATAGATAAATTTAATTAACAATTTTGCTCGCTCTCATTTTTTTTCCCCTAAATTTCACTTACCTCTTTATTACATTTATTTTAAATGGAGATACTTTTATTTTTATTATTTATAGAATATAAAAAATGATAAATATATACATATCTAATCAATAAAAAATATATATGTTTTAATTTCACAAACTGTAAAGCCACTTGATTAAAAACAAAGCATTGTTAGAAATAAAAAATTTTGCTCACAAGATAATTTAAGATTAATATCTTAAAATATAATAATTAATCATTAACTTAAAGAATCACATGTTTATTAAATATATAGGAAACAAAAGCAATAAACTAAATGCATTGAAATAAAAGTTCAAGAATTGCACAAAAAGAAGCAATAAAAGCTTATGAAATGCATGATTTAATAAATTGTATTATTAATAAAAGGAAATTAATATTATCCATGAAGATAACATATCTTTATAATAGAGAAAAATGATGTGAAATTTGAACACTTAAGAAGAGATGGATAATATGATTTATTCATATTTTAATTTTTAAAAATTGTTCTTTTCATTTTGTTAATGATATGCATTGTACAAGTGTACATTAGCGACAAGCCATATGTCTAATCTATGCCTTCTCTCTTTTTACAACCTTTTGCAATCAATTTAACCTTATATATGAATTTCACTTATAACTCCACACTTGGCCTTAAGAGACTGATCATTTAGAGCTAACAGTCGTAAATTTTGGGTAATTTTGCAATTTCTCAAACACAATTATAATGCATAGAAGATAATTTATCTTTTATGATGATGATCATTAAGGTAAATTTTTTTTTTGGCTAATAGATAAGTTGGGTCTTGATAACCTTAACTGATAAAAAAAGAAAACATGAAATATCTATTACATCGAATTCATGTTCCTACCAAAGGAAATAAGTACAACATTCGTCTAACAGAAAACATGAAATCAAATTTCTCCTAGACAAGGAGACAAAAACTGTGTTATTCAATTTCAATGCATGTCCAAGAAAGTAATTTAAGCACAAAAGAAAGAAAAGAAGAAGAAGAAGAAGATATTTATAAGATCAGCTAGTGCAACTCCTTGGAATCCTAAAATAGTCTTCTCTTCTTCACTTGACTTCCTTATATTTTGAAGTTCTGCTATAAATTTACATGATAAGTAGTATTAGAATCTGACCACCAATAATAAATCTATGGTATTAGATTAATACTTAACTATTAATAAAAAATAATTTTTTTAAAACAAAAAGTGGGACTCAATTTGAATGGAGCACTTGCTTCTCTATCTTTTTCTTTCATATGGAGAATATTTTTAATTTGGATTTCTTGTATTTTTTGAGAATTACACAAATTTAATGGTTAATATTTAAAATAAATACACAAACTATCATTTAGCTATTAAAATAAGTAAAATTGAAAAATATTTGTTTGTAAATTTGTCATTTCATCCCTATACTTTGTTTATTTTCTTAATATTTTTCAAATTGCTAATCATATCCGTATCTCCAATTTTAAAACTGATATTTTTAAAAGGTTATTAAAAAAATAAAAAATAAAGAAATAAATTAAAAAAGTCAAAAGAACTTTAGGTTTACAAACAAAAATTTAAAAATATTATATTTAAAATATAAATATAATAAATTATTTTAAATTCACATTTTCAATATTTCACATAGTAATTATGCCGGTGGATAATTTACTATTTCAACTTTGAAAATATCATCACTCTTTTATTTATATAAGAAACTTTTTATCATGTTGCACAGAAAATGGATGTTAACTCTCAGTCTTATTCACTAACACGTTAAAAATGAGATAATTAATAATCAAAATAATCATCTTCAGCTTCAATGAAGATTAGATATGTCGGATGCATTTGGGAATATGTTTTGTGGCATCGTGTGGGATTCTTTCACCAAATAAATTTATAATAGAGTTGCAGCGATTTTACTTAATGCTAGTCGCCTCCTACAGGGATTAAACACATAAGTGGCTAATTAATTATGCTTTTAAATTCCTTTCTTATGTCTAAATCATGCAACTAATAATTGATTCATTAATTTTTTAAAATTAAAATGGAAAAAATAAAAAATTTATTAGCCTTGTCGGCAAAGGCACAAGTTCCCATTCACATTGATTATAATTTTACATGCATCTTTTTTTTTAAAAAAAAAAAATTATTTTGTAAAATTCGAAAGATATGCTTCACTCATTTTTATATCATTTATTTGAATTACATTATTTTTATATTTGTTGTTTTTACAATACGATAAATATTATATATATGTTTGATTAATGATTTTGGTAGATTCATAAAGTCACTTGATTAAGAAAATTAATTATTAATAAATAAAGAATATACACACAAAAAGGTTTAAGATTAATCAATTAAAACGTTTCATCAATAGTTTATTCAAAAATAACATATATATTAAATATATTAAACATAAGCATTATTATCTAAATTGCCCATAAAATGTTAGACTACACTAAATAGTTGCGAATCGTTGAATTAAGTTTTTATATTTGTTAATTTTGATAATTAAATTTTAGTTTTTTTTTTTCATTTTAAGTATCAACTCTCATATTTGTATAATTCTTTTAACACAAAACATCAAATTAAAATATAAAGAATCCCAATAATGCTAAAATACCTCATCCATATATAAAAGAGACATCTACGTATGAAAAGCATTTAAGGCTGACATGAATGATTCAAAAGAAAACGGTAAGAGGTACAAAAGAACAAAAAGAAAGAGTTAGATATTCTACAAATTCACCGTCAAAATGTAGAATTTAGAACCTTTTAAGGAACCAAGAAATCAAATTCAACTCGAATTAAAGCCAAGTATGAATGAGAGAAATCTTCAAACCCTACCTTCTTGCCTTCCAAGTTTTCAGATTAAGCTGTGGGCGAAATTGACGTATCTGAAGTTAAACTGACTTGTGTCTCACGTATCTGAATCCTGTAGTTACTTCTCCTTCAATCTATTAATGTATCAGGCTTTCAAGTTTAGGTTTAGGATTTAAGATTATTTCTCCTTCAATCTACTAATATATCGCAGTCTTTGAATCCAAATTCTCTCCAGTTGATATTTATATATTGTAAAAATAGTGAGAATTTAACTGTTAGAATATATTTTTAAAAATTGCATATGGTTAAAAGGTTAAAAATAATTGTACATAGTCATAGTATTAACAGTAGAGGATCAAAATCACACATTTTTAAGAAATACAAATACGAGAGTTAGGGACACTTACTAAAATAAGAATGACTTGATAAACAAGTGTTCCATTTATAGACAATTTCATCCTTTCCAATGAGACCGAAGCAAACGACAGAAATGTAACATCATGCTTTGTCGTTAGCTTATGCTTGATGCTGTAAATGAAGATAATATTCAATTAAGAATAATTACTTAATTATTTGTTTTCCTTTTCATTAGATTGACACAAATATTATCTGTTGCAGCTTTATACTTCACAGGCCAATTTTTGTTCTCCACATGAGGACGTTGATTTTTTTTTTTTTTTTTTCTGTTGGGGGACAATAATTGAATTTCATAGAGTGCTAGTGGGTTAAAAGTTTTTATTTGAAAAGGAAATGCAATAATTGTGAATTATACGACAAGAAAAATAGATAAATAACTTTTGTCGTCAAATTGCTTCTCCAATTATGAAAAGATAGATGCCTACTGTTGAAATTGATTTAATTAATTTTATTTTGCATTAGTATTAATTTAACTAAACAACTTTTTTGGCCTAACTCTAAATCATGAATAGATTTTCTACATCCCCAATTTGCAAGTTTATAATTAGCTGGTTTTCTAGAACATTATTAACTGAAAGGAAGGGAGAAGACTATTTATTAATAATTTAATAAATTAAATTAATATAACAATTAAGAAGTATGGAGTTATTATTTAAAAAAAGAATTTTATTCATCAAATTATCCCTAACAGAAGGAGAATGCATTTGTGATTCTACATACTCGGCCATTCTCTCTATATTATCTTCAATTTATATCCTCTTATGTTGTAGGGGGAATATGATGTTATATTCAATTATAGTGGATCATTAGATAAAAATTCAATTGTCCAATTTTACATATAAAAAATATAACCACTTACAGTTATATTAATTTAATATAAATTTAGACTATTAAATTTTATAAATCTAGCCTTTATGATTGAACGTAACATTATATTCTCGCTATAATATGAGTGGATTCAAATTTTTATTATCTCTCTTGAATGGCTTTATTGGGATTGTCTTGCTAAGTTAATTTTATATTTTAGAATCAAAAGAAGTATTAAATCGGCTCTCAATTTTTATATTTTATGACAATTTAATTTCATATATATTAACTATGATAAATTAGTTATTTAAAAATTTTATTTTATGTAAAATTTATTTCTCATTAATCTAAATAAAAAAAGGTTAATTTTATATAATTTTAAATTTATAAAGGACTAACTTATCATAATTAATTTATAACAAACTAAACTATTACAAAATACAAAAAAAAAAAAATTTTGTATTTTTCTCTTTTAGAATCTCCCAGTTAGGCATACATATCAAACACTATATATAAAGCAAAACATAGATGAAGCAGTCAGTTATTTTATTTTGAACTAATTAAGATTAAGGGTATGTATGAGAAGTTTAACGATTCAATGTGATAAGTTTATTTATAGTACTTCAATGCAAATGAAATAAGTCAGATCAATCGCCCGTGTTATGTTTGAATTATTGATTTTTTTTCCTCAGTTAGTTTCAATTATTTAAAGTTTAATAATAATAATAATAATAACAGCAATAAAATGACTAAAATATTAAAAAAGTGCGACATCTTCTTGCCTATGTATTGTATATACATTTATAAGTTTATATTCAGCAAACTTAGGTTTGGATTAATTAATTAACACCTTCTTTATTATAATAATATATTGTTAAATGTTGCATTGCTATGCGGTGGCCTCAATTTAGAATTAGCTTCATCATGAACAGACATATAACTTAAATTAAAATGTGGTATAATTTTTTGAACAAAAGTTACATACGTAATCTTATATGTGAATTAAATGTGCGCTTGTCGTGTTGTGGAAAATACTACACTTGAGTTGATATAATACTGTATACTTGAGGAGCTGTCCATTAATTATAATATATATAAATATAATATGCAAAGAAAAATTGAAGTAAACCACCTTGAGGATGTTGAAGTTTGCACATGGTTGCGTATGATTTTGACAACTGATTTAATATATTAATTTAATTTTTTAAATAATTTTATGAGAATTAATATAACAAATTAATTATTACTATCACAAATATACGAGAATTAACTAATATTTTTTAATGAATTCGTATCTGTAATGCGTGTACCAAATCTGAACACAATTCAATTTGTTATTTGTCATTATCATCTCTGTTCATGGTGTTGTTAGCATTCAAAAAGGACATGAATCTTTTCCGGTGCTTCCCGTGACGGTAAGTTTCACTTTGCAGGACCAATCAAATTAATGGAGAAAAGAAGGAAGAGATAATTCACGAAATATGATTACTAAGTTTTTTTAATAGAGTCTAAGAGATAATTTATGGTAGAATAAATTAATTCATGAATAAAAGATCATGAACAAAAGAATAAAACATGCCTAACAAATTGATAAAGCTTAATAAAAAGATAATTTAAATTTAAATAAAACCATATAAAGAATTATAATTTCTATGTTTATATTTGCAATTTCTATGTTTTTTTTTTTTATAGAGGATTAGCTGCAGGTAATTTGTCTCCAACATCAACTTTTCCACCATGCATGCCAGTGGTACCACACAGGTTCTTAATTTTAGTGCATGTTTAGAGGTTATTGTTGAAATTAACCTAATTTTAGCCATCCCTTGTGCCTTCAGGGCGACTTGCTGGTGATGTTAATTTGTATGAATTTTTACTAATAGGATTCAGATTGGTTATTGGACACCAACTAGCTTTAATGGTAGGCTAATCTATCCAATAAACCAATCTAGTTGTGCTTATCTAAAATTAGCCTTTCAAAATTTATATTTTATATAAAATTAGTCTTTTTGTTGTTTTTGTCAATTTATTAATTAAAAATTAATAAAAAATTAGATTTGTACAAAATGAGAATTGCGAGGAATTGATTAAACACAGATAATTTGTGTGGAATCAAATTATTACAAAGTATAAAAATAAAAAATCGATTTGATACTTTTTTTGTTTGTTTTTAATGTCTTAATTATTAGGATGCTTTCTTTTTCATGATTAGCTAAATTAAATTCCTTAAATAATAATTTCTTTTTTTAAAAATCATATATATCGTAAGGTCCCTAACCATCTTAATTACAGTAATTACATGGCAACTGCAAATGCAACTTAAAACTTAAAATATTGAGAGATTTTCTTGGCTATTTGCTAGCCGTCTCTCGCTAAATTAATTATTGTAGAAACATGAAGCAGATTGGATCATTTTTAAATTCCCTATCTCTCAGTATCCACTCAACAGAAAGGTAATAATTAAAACATTTGGTGGATAAGTTGCAGAAAATAGAGTTAATTCCTTCACTACGCTCATAAAGCACTGATATATAAAATCTCAGAACTTTCCTTTTCACATCTAGGCTCAATAAAAAATATTAAGAAAACCCAAGGGCGGAATTAATCTGACGTGGATTACCTCCTGTAGAGATAATTATTAAAGATTCTCTAATAATAATTATGAACCGTTGAATAAATATTTAATGATTTAAATTTAAAAATAAAAAAATAATTTAAAATTACTCGCGGTTATTAATTAATGTGTGCATTAAATCATTAAATTTTTATTTAATAATTTCTATTTTACTAAAAATTCTCTACTAACAAATGCTACTAGAGAAGATTTGGATTCGGAATTAATCTACTGTTTGGTTGCACACTGGCACTTATAGAGAACGAGGAAAAGATAATATTGTGTAATTCCATACCCTTATTGTCCATTCATGTATCATATCAAACGCATAGAGCATATTAGATAACATATCATAGTATACTACGAAATCTAACAACGCATTGAATATATGTATAGTTGGATTTGACTCGTGTGCATGAAAAAAAGGGTATCAACTTGTCGAAAGAACCCTAAGGCTCAGAAAAATAATTTGGTTCCAGAATTTTTTCAAAGATATGTAATGTCACAAGTCACCACCACTTGATGAAAAGGTAATACTATATATATATATATATATATATATATATATATAGTGTATATGCATGGAAATTGATCGGAGTGAAGTTGATAAAATTTAAATTATTATATAAAAATTTAATGATTTAATTTTTGAAAAAGTAATAAAAATTATTTAATATTTATTAAAATTTAAATCGTTATATAAAATTTAATAATTCAAATTTAATATACAAAGAATTCAAACCGTGCATGACAGAAAGCCTCAGCAACAGCAATAAATGGGAGTCACTTCAAGCACCATGGTTTTTTTTAAGTAGTGGCCATCAATAGTTACTACAGAATTTAAAGTTCATAAAACAATCCCATTGTCGCCACTGGTTATGAAGATGACGTAGCTAAAAGGGTTTCATTTTGAGTTTTGATATTTTTAAATTAAAAATATTATTTATCTTAATTATGAGACAATGTTTAGTAACAGTTGCTTATATTATTACTCTCAAGTTCTTTAACGACTCAAAATTTAAAAATTGTACGGTCATTACATAGAAATGACAATTATAAATCTATGCAAGCAAAAGCAAATAATAATAATAATAATATTTTATTATTATTTATTATCATATTCATCTACCCTGAAAATCATATATTTTGGGTCCAAATTGGTGTAAGCAGAAGATTTTTCTCATGTGTATATGCCAGATGCATTTGGGAATATGTTTTATGGCATCATGTGGGATTCGATCTTTCATCAAATAAATCATTATGCTCCTTCTAGATAAAATGGTTTTAATTCCCTTCAAGGTCTAATCTAGAAACTAATACTCCATTTATTAATTCTTTTAAACTGATATTGGCAATAATGAAAAATTTCCTAGCCCTACGTGCAAAAGGCACAAATTTCCATTCTTAGTCGGAGCGATTTTACATATTTTAAAGATAAATTTTTTAAAATTAAAAAATACTACGCTTAGTTTTTAGTTGACTAAACAATTTTATAATTATTATTTTATAAGATAATAAATATCAAATACATATTTAATTAAAATAAATTAATATTTTTTTAAATATTGCAAGCCATAGAGTCACTTGGCTAAAAAACAATCATTACTAAAAGTAAAGAATATACTCACAAAATAGTCTAAGTTTAATAAACTAAAATATATTAATGGATAATTAATTTTAACAGTGAAATTATATATATATATATATATATATATATATATATATATGTATGTATGTATTAAGCATAAGCATTATTCTAAATGAATAAAATTTAAGAATAAACTAAATTTATGATTTTTAACACCAAATATATGGATTGAAATAAAAGATTAAGAAAGGCATGTTTTAATAAATTATATTATAAATAAAGGAAATTAATATTATTTTTTTAAGATAATTTGGTTTTATAAAAATTTTATATATTTTTTGAAATAGAAGAAAAAATAATATGTAATTTAAAATTTTCAAGAAAAAATAGAGTAATTAATCATATTCTAATTCTCAAGAAAACACTTTTTACTTTCTCAATGAAGTAATATTGTAAAAGTTGTAGTCTTTAATGGGTGGGGCTAAATTATTGGAACCACAACTTAATTTTCTTGTTATCTGTAAATATTTTGTCGATATAATAAAAGAAAAAAGCTAAAAACTTTGTTGATCTATTATATGAAATGACTCATCACCATTATTGAACAACATAACTTTTTCGACATATCAAAATAATTAATTTCTACAAAAGCGTAAGATCAGTCAAATTTTATTATTAGGGACACAATAAACAATTAAAATTGTGATATACAGACCATACGAGGGAATAAAAAATCTTTTAAACTGTTCGTAAAACAGAAAGAAAATTCACAAAATATTCTAATTAATCTACTCTGAACGATAACTTAGAAGAAATTATCTACTAATAAAAAATGGATATTTTATTGATCTACTATCAAATAATAGAAGTGAGCACTTTAAGAAAGCAAAAGATTTAAACTCGAATTAATTAGAGTATGCAAGAATGTAATTGAAGTTTGATCTTCCATCAATTAAGCTGACCTGGGCTTCAATACCAATTTATATATATATATATATATATATATATATATATATATATATATATATATATATATTTGTTGATCTAAAGGATAACAAAAAAACTATACGCTGATCCATTCAATATGATGAAAACTAGTCATTATTTCTTGATACTAATTAGTTGACAATCCATTTTCATCTGTTCCTTTTACATATTCCTAAACATGAATTTTCTCAAAAGAAAAGTATATAGTTTTGATCAATTTTATTTATTTGGGACATATATACTAGACAACAACATCTATAGAGGAGACAAAGACACCACGCGTAGGAACAAAAAGCATTTCAAACTGTCATGAATAATAAGAAAACTACACAAAAAGAAAAGACTTAAAAGTAAAGTAGAATATTTTTTTAGTGAGTAATTTAGAAAATTTAGCTGGAATTAAAGTCTGAATGAAAGAGAAATCTTCAACCCCACCTTCTTGCACTCCAAGTTATATTTGACATGCCAGTCTGGCCAAATTGACGTTTCTGAAGTTAATTAACCTGACTTGTGTATCACGTATCTAAAGGTTAGGTTAGTGTGTTATTTAATTTTAAATTAATTTGATTTTTTAAATTTAATTTTGGTTAAAGATAGACTTGTTTTAACAGTGATTTATGTTTGAAAATTTTTATAAAATAATTGAATTTTTTATTAATATAATTCATCTACTATAAAAATAAATTTTTTACTCTATAAAACAAAAATAATAAAATCTTTAGTACATTCACAATTTTGAGTGCACCTAATTATCATATAGAGATATAATTATAATATTATTATTTTTTAAGTTATTATTATTATAATTATATCTCTATATTATAACTAGGTATGATACATTCAAAATTATAAATATACTAAAGATGACACTAATAAAAATTAAAAAAACACAAATTATTTTGACAAAAGATTTAACAACAAATCAAACAAAATTATTTATAAAGCAAACTCTTCATTATAACATGCAAATTAACTTTTAAATCTCTAAACCGTTAAACCAAATATATTATTAATTACATCTACTTCAATATCTTAAAATATCACCAATAAATGGATAGTTCGTTCTGCATCATGATGAATAGACCTATGAATTTAATTAAAATTTCGTGTACCTTTTTAAATAAAATATACACGTAATGGTATAGATGTAAATTTGCGTTTGTCATAATGTGGAAAATACTATATCATTTAGTTGATATATTATGAGATACCCATCAATTATAGTGTATATTTTATGCAAATAAAATATTGACGAAGGAAACTGCGCCTTGAGGATGTTGTTGAAGTTTGCACGTGGCTGTGTATGAAAATGTCTATATTCAGAGCAAATATTAATTATATCGTCTCATTTTAAATATATATTAAAGTAGAAAAATATGTCAAATGATTTCGTTAGAGTGAATTGACAATCGATTATTTTATGATATGTTTAAAAAATTTAAAAGATTATTAAATTTCTCCGTGGTTATTTTTTATATTTTATTATAGTTAGACCTAATTTACGTATAATAAAACAATTATGTGTATATAATATTTTTATTTCCCGTTTTTAATCATTTATTATAAGCTTGTATTAGTTATTAATCATTTTATTACTTTTTTTGTCAAAAAATACATAATTAGGTAAAACCACAAAATACGAGTAATGTTTTAGATTCATTTTATCCACAACTACAAAAAATGCAGGAATAGCAAGGGATCCGTTATTTTTTAACTATTTCCATATAGCAAGTGAATTTTTTTTTTTTTTTTGGTTATAGTCCCCGTTATAATCTTGGTATTTTGTAGCTGTAAGGGATTAGATTTAAAAAAAAAAAATGTATTGTTATATATTGAATAAGATTCAAATCTGTGGTTTGCTTCTTGCAATTTTGCCATTTAAAGTTGCGGTTTGTAATATGTTGTAACTATAATAGAGATTAAGGGAAAATGGTGTATGCATTTGGCGTAAAATTCACTAATTTAACTGTTAATATAAAAAAATTGTATGTCTGAATTAAAAATAAATGACGGCATGCAGTCAAAAAATTCAATATCAACTGCATATGATTCTAAATTCTAATTCAAAGACTTATAATAAATAAACTGTGCAATAGAATAGCTTATTAAAAACACAGTTAATGCCTCAAAATGCAGTCAATTCATATCGTGAAAACAACATACCGCCAGAGAGTATGAGAAATTTTTCATGTAAAAGGAAGAAATTTTTATAAGAGGAGGGAAATTAAATATTTTACACACACAAATATATATATATATATATATATTAATTTTAAATGTTAAATTAGATATTGCGTTATTAATACTAAATTCTAATAAATATAATGAGAACAAGTTTATCAAACAATTATTATATATTTATTTATTTATTTGCAATGACTAACTTAATGAGCTTTGGATTTGACTAAATTAAGTATTTTGACTTACCAATTAACAAATATTTTAGGTTAGGTTGCTCTTCAATTTGGGAGAGACGGGAAATAACAAATCGATATATTAGGAGTTTTTGTTTTCTCAATTCTATACGAAGCTTGAGTGACTTCAATGATAATAAGTCATCTTAAAATAGTCAAGGCCACTATAATTTTTATTGGATTAGATTTATATACAATTTCTTATATATTTGTTATGATATTTTTTAATTATAATAATCAATTAATAACAATATATAATTTAATTTATAAATAAAACAATCATTTACAGTAATTATACACGTGTCGTGATATAATTAAAAAAAATTAAATACTTATCACATTTTAATAAGATAAAAGTATGGTAAATATTTGACTGAGCTCTACTAAACTTGAGACCAATCTCATCTTTATGTTTGGGCATATTTTCTTAGCTTGGGTAACCTATATGACCCTATTTAACTTGATTTGTGACCGGATTGGTTTGTTCAAGTTATAAATTTGTTTGTCCTCTTTTCAACTTACAATTTGATTATTGATTACCAGTCACACTTGATTTATTGTCTACACACAAACTTATAGATACAAATAATAGTGAAATAAAATGAGGTGAAAATATTATCGAGAAAAAAAAAATCTAAGAGAGCAAGAACTTAAGAAGAAAGAAAAAAAAGCATAGTGCTTGGCAGAACCAACTTCTTATTTCTTTTTCGATTTCAATTACTTTCTCGCAAACATTTCAGTCGAAAGAGACAAGCTTTCAATACACACTCAGCAAAGCAAACTCATCTCAGCATTTTCCAGCACTGTCTTTTCGGAATCTCCGTATTCATTAACCAATAAGAACATAATAATAATAATAATAATAATAAGACCAACGTCAATATTAAACAGTTAGAATGTATGAAAATTCAACCTTTGATATTCAATTTCTCATTCAAGAGATAGCATGCATTTCAATCAATCCATACTATCTAGCAGTCACTTAATAGTTTTCAAAGTCCTAGCTAGTAGGAAAGAAAACAGAATTTCAGTAAAAAAGAAAAAAAAATCTTAAACATGTATATTTATTGCAATAGTTTCAAAGTTTCAGTAACATTAAAGAAGAATAGTGGTGCGGGGTGCCTAGTACTCCTCTAAATAGATCTCTTTATTTCTTATCTAGACACCGTGATACGCCTAGTCTTGGATGAAAACAAGATTGAAATATATATACGTTTAATTATAGAATATGATACATGAACAGAAAATATAAAGAGATTAAGTTAATCGATGATCTGACCTGATGAAATGATATAATAACTATGTGCATTGGTTGAGTCAAAATATTTCAAACCCTAATACCCAAGAGTGTCTCAGAATGTTTGACAGCCAGAGAGAATGATTTTGAAATTAACATATGTCAAAGTAGGGTTTTCAATATGTTATTTATAGAGTTTTATTTTAATAATATAATAATTAATATTATTAAAATAAAATCTTTCATAATCTTTAAAATAATTTTTTATTTAATTAATCAAAATCAGCTCATTAAATTTCTCTGAATAACAGTCTCAAATTTGTAATATGACAGGATAATTATTAATGCTCTTAGGCTGTGGAATGAGTTTCTGGCAAGTGGGCTTGTAGATAATCGAGACCATTACCGATTATTCACAAATAAAAAAAAAACTCAGTCCATTCATAGTTTACAAATTATAATATCAATTGTCTAATAAGTAATAACAAGATATTATTCTAATAGAATAATTAATGTTAATCCATAAAATATTAAAATTATTCTAACATTGGATTTAATTACAACATCGAGGTTTGAGAAATTGTGAATTATAGAAGGTTTACAATTTTTGTCCATTCAAAAACTGTTAGTAAGAGAAAGTTTGTAATTTTGTCTATTAAAAAATTGAGTACGAGCGGGTTTACAATTTTGTCTGTTCAAAAATTATAGTTATTAAATTTTAGTGGATATATATTTTTGGGGATTGTAGATATAGTTTTATTATCGAACCACGTCGAATTCTTAAGTTAGTTTTTTTTTTTTTGTTATTGTGTAATTGTTTTTGCCGCCTGAACAAATATGACGGAACATGAAGCAGATTGGCTCATTTTAAAGTTTCCCACCGTCTCTCAAATTTATATTGATATCTGCTAAACGGAGAGGGAATTAGGAAGTGGGTATGTAGCAGAAAATGAAGTTCATTCGCTACCCTCACAAAGCATTGATTTGTTAAATCTCAGAGAATTCCTTTTTCACATCTATATGCTCAATTGATAATATTAAGAAAACCCAAGAGGGGAATTATCTGTTTGGTACGTATAGCACTTACAGAGAATGAGGAAAAGATAATATTGTGTAATTCTGCACCCTTATTGCCCATTAATGCACCCATCATATCAAACGCATAACATATATATATATATATAGAGAGAGAGAGAGAGAGAGAGAGAGAGAGAGAGAGAGAGAAGGAGAAAACGAGACGTGTAGTTTAAACCAATCCCAGAGGAAGGCACTCACGGAGTTGCAATTCGATTTGCTGTGGAAGGATCACTCACGAATTGGGTTTGAGTCATCTGCATGAAGAAAGGGTAGTAGCAACTTGTGGAAAGAACCCCTTTGCTCTGGATCCGATTGAGGAGTTCTATATTGTAAGTGGAGGAACAATAGTGTCAAGGGAGATTAATTGGAGATTCCTTGTGGTGGAAAATGCTGAAAATTTATGAGGGTGAATGGGTGATAATAAGATTAAAACATACCTGTCGTGATGCTAGAATCCATGCAAAGGTTGATGTCGGAAACGACGTAACAGTGAAAGAGACAGTAAAAGGAGAGAGAACCACAGGAAGAATTACAACTCTCAATATTGAAGACTTACAAATAGGGGTTAGTACAAGAGCTCCTTTAGCACATGGTATATATAAAGTCAAATTGTATAAATTTATAAATACGATTTATATTGATATATATATATATATATATATGTATAGATATATGGGAATGTATAAATTTATATGATTAATTTTTGTTAATTTCATTTAAGACAATTATATTACATTACTAATCATGCATTTGGCATGTTTAGGCATCATCATAGTATTAGAAATATTTAAAAATATTTGAATTTTCACTATTTATCTGAACCCTTATGAAAAAGTTATTTTGAATATATGATTTTCTTTTTCCCTTTATAAGTCACGGCACTAGGGGCGTATATGAACATGATTAGTCTCATCAACTCAGATCATATCATGTTGAGTTAGAACAGGCCAAAAAGACAAAAAATATATTTTGATGAGTGGTTGTTCTAAGCCAAAAGAAAAAACAATTATTTTGACAAGAACGAGATGAGTTTGGAGCTTGCTAGGTACTTGATTCATTTTGATAATATTTTTTTTAAAAAAAATATTATTTTCAATCATTTATTTTATTGTGAAGGCACAAGTTTCCACTCCATCATGTATGAATTCCTACATTTAATTTCAAAATACGAGAAAAAAAAGAGCTACATAATGAAAGGGGGAAAAAAAGATCACATGAGCGAATGATTTTGAAAATAACTCTTTTCTCCTTTTCTTTTCTTTGTGATTTTTCCTCACCTCATAATTAGAATTTAAAAGTAGAAAATCCAAGTATCTTCCCATTCTCACAAATAGAAATTTACATGTCTATTTTTATTTTAAAAAAATTTGTAACAATAACAAATATGCATCTCTTATATATTTCTTTATCTTTTGACCAAAATATTCTTATATTCATTTTTATATGATATAATAAATATTGTATATATTTTTAATTAACATAAATAATATTTTTTTGAATTTAGGAAACTGTGAAGTCACTTTTCAAACATAAATCATTATTAAAAATAAAAATCATCACAAAATAGTCTTAAGATTAACGATTTGTTTACATCTTTGAATAATTAATTTCAAAAATTACAAGATTATTAAATATAAATTACACATAACCATTATTAAAAATTTTAAAAAATTTGAAAATAAATGAAATTTATAATCTTAACTCGAAATAAATACATTGAAATAAAAGTTTTTTTGGTCAAATATTGAAATAAAAGTTTAAGAAATGCTTGTTTTAATAAATGACATTATTAATAAATAAAATTAACATTGCCATTTAAGATATTTTAGTGATATTCTGGTTTTAAAAAATTATAATAATTTACTCTAAAAAATTATAATCATTTGTTTGAATTTCTTTATATATATTTTTTAAAATATTTTTATTTTGTCAATTTCTTCAAAGTCTAACTAAAAGTTCCGCTAATCTGTTCTATAAGATGAAAATTAGTCATTATTTTTAGTGCTTAGCAACATATATATATATATATATATATATATATATATATATATATAAAATTAACATCGTTCTATTTTCATATGGGAATCGTTAATTCCACAACAAGAATAAGATTCTTGAATTTGATTAGTAAAAACGTGCTTGACACTTTATCCTTGAAAGAAATATACACACCAAGATACCAAGCATTTTGAATCGTTATGAATAGAAATTCAAGAGAAAACCACATATATGTACCAAAGAACTAAAAGAAATAGCTAAACAAATAATCTACAAATTCAGTGTTGTAAAGTAGAATAATATTTTTTAGAGAGTAAGAAAAACTCGAATCAACTAAATACGAATTCGAGGAATCTTCAACCCGACCTAATTCTTGCACTCCAAGTTCTCTGACTTGTGTTTCAAGTATCAAAAGCTCAATAAGACTCGCTAAAGTAACGTTGTCTTGTCAAACAAGTGTGTCCTTTATATATAGTCAATGTATATACGTAATCTCTTTCGAATATGACCGAAGAAAACGACGTAAAGGTGACATTAAATTTTGTTGCTTATATATGATTAATGTTGTGAACAAAGAAAATATCCAATTTACAATAATTACTTATAATTAATAGCTCTCTTTTCATTAGATTGTCACAAGTGTTATCTGTTGCAGCCCTACACTTCATTTACAATGATTAAAATTGAACTATGAGAAGATAAATGACATCGATCATTTTATTTTCCTCATTATTTTCTTACTATTCTGTACCAATAATGGGTAGTTTTTTGAAAAAATTTCTAGTTATATGTTGAGAGATTTTCCTCACTATATTCTCGTTATTTCTTAACTATTTCTAGACAAATGAGCCAAAAATAAACAGGCACAAAACATACAAAACGTGATGCTGATTCTCTCTGTTTTGTAGTGATATCTACAATTAACATAGAGGAATTAAGAAACATTGGGTGGGTAAGTTGCAGAAAATGAAGTTCATTCTCTACTCTCATAAAGCATTGATTTATAATATCTCAGAGCTTTCTTTTTCTGATTTATGCTCTCTCTCTCTCTCTCTCTCTCTCTCTCTCTCTCTCTCTCTCTCTCTCTCTCTCTCTCTCTCTCTCTCTCTCTCTCTCTCTCTCTCTAAATATATATATATACATACACACACTAAGAAAACCCAAGAAGGGAAATATCTGCTTGCTAACATTTAGGTTATGTTTGAAAGTTTAAAAGATATAATAATAGAGTTGAGTAGCAATGAATGAAATGATAAGATATGTGATACTTTTGGATGTTGAATAAAAGGATGGTATGGATGGTCATGAATGACATAAAATGACTTATATATTATTTTTACAATCTTATCCTTATAAATAGAATGTTATTATAGTAAGTTTATAACTAAAGAAGATATAATAAATATTGTCCTACTTCGCAATGTCATTGAGATTTTAAATGGTAAGGAAGAGTTTTGGAATAATTCCTTTGCCTTTCTATTCTATCATTAAAAAAATTAAATATTAATTAGTTTATTTTAAATTAGTCATTTTTTCCATGTTGTTTCATTGTTAACTTATTGAGCTTTGGATTTTACTAAATTAAGTACTTTGACTAACCAATTACAAATATTTTAGGCTAGGTTGGTTGTCTTTTTTTTTTTTCGAAGGAACAAAATGGACAAAGTCATCTAAAGTGAATAGTATCTTTAGTTGTGTATTAACACATTATATACTCAGACATACTCATTTTCTATTGATATGGAGTCTAAAACCACAATATGGGCATACCCCTAACAACATGGTTAAGTTGGTCTTCCATTTGATAGAAAAGATAACAAATCGATATATTAGGATTTTTTTTTTTTTTTTTAACAAAGCTTGAGTGACTTGAATGATTCTTGACAATATCTTGTTAGTAGTATTGGCATACATGGACTGTGTTATATCCTAAACTTAAGATTTAGCTCATCCTTATAATTAAGCAGATTTTAAGCTCAATATCCAATTAGATTTGGATTGTCTAAAGTGTAAAGTGTTGATCTAAAGTAAAGAGAGTGACATAAGAAGTGAGATTGTGTATAGCTCCACTTCGTCTCTTTTCACCCATTCTCTCTTTGCTCCCTATATATCTCTACTTTAGTGGCACTTTATAAGCTCTATACTTTAGAGGTTCTAAATTCGTGTCAAAAGATTTAGATCCTCTAAAATGCAAAGTGCTTCTAAAGTAGATAGAGTAACACAAAAAATAAGAGTATGTATGGTTAGATCATAAAATTTTGTGACAAGAATATGTTTGGTTAGATATCATAAATTTTTTTTCTTGCTCTTTTTAACTTACAATTTGATCACTAATTATTAGCCACACTTGACCCATTGCTTACTTGTTGAAATATTTTTAAAATGTTGTGGATTAACATTAATTTATTATTAGTTTAATTTACTAGGTTAATTAATTAAGTAACCAACTTTGACATAAACTAAGAATAGATTGGTCTTAGTTAATTGTGGGTAATTAGTGATAGGTTGGATTACCCACAAACCCATTGGGTAGAGGCCCAACTTGCAACCTAAATCTTGTCAGTAGTTATCCTATTAGATTACTGACTAAGAGGATAAAATGAAGATTTTTTATAAGCCAATTTATAAATTATAATATCTAATTTTTAAATATAAAATCAGAGTAGTTAAGAAAGTGAGGAGTTATCATTTAAAATAAAAGAAATATTTTATTTATTTAAAACCCCATGTTTTTTGAAAAGTACATGAAAGAGGTTTTTGGGCAATGTAAGTTGCTATCTCTACTGCAAAATTTATGGCTGCAATGAAGATTTACGTTCTAGATAAGTTTTCTTTCTCATTAATTCTTTATTTGTGTTCATTATAATCTCCCAAAATTTCCGACAATTGGTATTATACCCTAAGGATATGTTTTTGTATATTATTTATATGGTTCATGCTAATCATAAATTTTGGGAAGAGTTACCCGTTCATAATCCATTTACATTTTTGGTATCTTTGTATGTATGGTGATTTAGTTGTGGGTAAACAGATGTCATTACATGCATATTTCTGTTATAAATGATACATTATAAGTGTTATGAACACCATTGACATGAATACATGAGAAACCTAAAAGCTTCAAATTAACATTACTTGAATACATGAAGGATTTATTCGAAATTAGTTTAGGGGTTTTGTATACATTGCAATTTTGAGCAAAATGGTACTAGACACATGCCCAAATCATGCATAAATGACTAAGGTCTCCATTAAAATTCAAAACTCAAAAATTCTATAATCTATCAATCACAAATTCTCAAAAATTATAGGGGTTTTACTAAAAATTTGCTTAGGGATTTCATAAATAAAGGGATTTCAAATATGGCTAGAACACACCCTAAACATGAAGAAAGTAGCCCAGTCTCCATTGTTACTCTAACTTGAGAAACCCTGGAAATTTCGATCTTAAATTCCTCTTAAATTTTGCATTGTTTGTAACAACAATGTTGAGGGTTTCGTAAATGCACCAAATATGAGCAAAAAGATGCCCAAACCACGACCAAAATTCGAAGGAATTGTTTTAGCCTCCATTTATGTGCAATCTTGAAAAAATCCCCTAAATATTTTGATCCTTCCTCATGGTGCATTATTTGCGAAAATTGTTTTAGGGGTTTTCTAAATCATGAAATTTTGAGCGTTTATTTGGCCTACTAAACATCAAATTTGAACGGGTTGCTATTTGGGTTGCAAGACAAGTTGGATAACCACTCCAAGATCTAAGTAGAGGTAAGAGATGATGAATAGTATTGTTTGACAAGGCCCACTTGTGCCTCTAAAGAGTGTGAGCGCATGGACCCACCTACAAGGCTTATTTTGACCTAAAATTTTTGTTACCATATTAAATTTTTATTTTCTATTTAATGATTTTTGTGAAATTTTTTTAAATTAAAAAAATATGAGTTCTCAAATTTCCATGGTATTTCACATTGAATTTGTAATATGCATTCTCCAATTTTGAGCTTAAAATTTTTATGAATATTCCAAATACATTCTAGTATCATCTAATTTTCATGCTCTCAATGGTTGTTTAGTTAAGTATGTCAAATAATTTATTGGAGAAATTATTCCTTTATAAATTATTTATTGTGCTGAATTTAATTTTAAGACAATTTCCATATGGATTTCATGAATTTAATTATGGAAATTATTATTCTAATTATTTTGAACCTTTTGGGTAAGATGCTCATGTGCTGCGGGTGATATAAATTATTACAGTTGAGTAACTAAGCCAAATTGATTATTGAAAGCCCAAGTGTATGCTAAAACGAGCAACCTAACTTCAAGTAGACATAACTTTTAGCACAAATAGAATTTTTGGGTTTATAATACCATTATGGAAAGCTTATTCAAAGCTTGACACCTAAACAAATTATCAAAGGTGATTTGGTCAAATTTTAGGCCCAATCCATCGTTTTCATTGACTTTAGGACTTTGAATATCATGAAACTTATTTTAGGCTTCATACAAAGGACAAACAAGGTGTTTGAAATCAATTCAACCTTCTAGGATATTGCCACCTATTCAAGGAATTTTTTTCTCTTTAAACTTAATTATAAATAACCATTTTAGGCCTTTTATATCTTGGACATTTTATTTCCTTTCGAGAAACTTGACTAACGACTTCATATAAAAGTCGAATGGAGACTATATGTAGTTAATATTACCTTCAAGAAATGTGACTATAAAAGCCCAATATTGTTTGTCTAAATGCTCTT
The DNA here is from genome assembly GCA_037074485.1 of Delonix regia. NCBI lineage: Eukaryota > Viridiplantae > Streptophyta > Magnoliopsida > Fabales > Fabaceae > Delonix > Delonix regia. Next base: position 25,652,250 of record CM073454.1, on the reverse strand, counting down.
TAATTTTAACAAAATTTGAGATTAAAAGCATGTTTGCTTTATAAATTTTGGTAGCCATATGCATCCTTTGAGATAGTATGACATCAAAGCTGTTAACATTTGTTTGCTTACTCTTAAGCAAGATTAAATGATTTCACTTGCCAAAAAGATCACCTGGGCTATTAGCACCTTACGATTGTGAGCTCCCCTATCATAAAACTAATTGTAAAGGTGTTTTATTGGCTTGATTGAGGTGTCTGTTTCAATTAATTTTTACAGGGTAAATTGCATTGGCAGTAGATACATCCTATCAGTATGACATTAACAATGTAATTTGTTTTCAGTGAAAGAGATAATTAGAGATATTTTGATTGTATAGGCCTTTTGATGTATAATAAATTTTCTTGGTTTATTGTAATCTGGGACCCTTAGGTTAGATTATGATAAACAATTTTGTGAATATAGTTGCATAAGCTTAATTGTATTTTAGAGGAAACTTTGTTTTATAAGTTATGTTTCTTAATTTTGTTACCTTAGTTCTTATATTCCAACAACTATCAGCAGTGAAAACTCTTAGTAGAATAAATGATACTGACTTAAAACAACCCTAAAATGTGGCCTTGGCCCAAGGGTGAATATACCTACTATGCTTAATATCCATTCCAATATAAATCAAATAACATTTCTTGAATTACAACATCATCCAATTAGGATGTATGTGAAGGCATAAATAGAAATAGCAGTGGAAAAATGTGTAGGTCATTTGGGAAAATGTTTAGCAACTTAATAAGACATGAGAAGGGTTATGACCTTCCCTTTTTTTGAACACTCAAATTAAAAAAGTGTCTGCCATCCAAGGAACACATTTTAAGCTCTTGTGATGAACCCTTGCAATCACCTTTTTTTTTTTTTGGAGATACGACACGTTGTGGGTATCTTTTGTCTTTGTTTAATTACTCAAGGCTTCATGTTATAGCCAGCTAGATAAATAGACATTTGATGAACTAACTGATGTAATTCCTTAAAATGGAAGAACTAAAAAGAAATAGGAAAAGCTCTCACTATGAGTTATTTAACTTTTAAATCTAATAATAAGTCAAATGCAAGTTTGGCGACAACGAAAAGCAGAACGTCCTAATTAGTGATAAGAAAAGTTAGTTATTTAATAACATTTGAGTTATTTATTTTGAACTTTGTTAGGTAAATGAATTTATTATTGAAGTTGGATCATAAAATGGTATACAATTTCAGTTGTCCCTCTAGCTCTAACTCATATGAACCTGATGTTGTTGGGAGACAAGCTGATAAGATCAACTAAAGGACATCTAACACAATTTTGATTTTGGATTTATATAGACTATATTTATAACATATCTTTACTAAAGCTAGGTACAAAAGGCTAAGTGGGAGCCTTAAACTATTGAGATGACAATGATCAAGGGGAATGAACTAATTACTTATATGCCTTCTTGACAGTTCCCATTAATGACACTCTTAGAATGATTATAAAGGTAATCAAACCTTTAACTTGAGATAAGGAAACTTTAGTAGATGAACTTGTAAATTCATGGAATAAGCACTTACTGTATGAATTGAGGGATTCATCTTAGATTGAAACAAGTCTTTTGAGGCATTATTATCTCAAGTTTGACAAGGTTATGTGGATTCATATCTTGTAATGTATGACAAACTATTAGCTTGAGATGGGTTAACTTTTTGTATGATGCTAACCTCTTGGCGTTAACTTAATATGGAATATCTTAATAAGACCTTTTGTAGTTTCAGAACTTGTCTTATTATGACAAGTTTTGTGGCTTTCCATTTTATCTTAAAGAGCTCATATTGACTAAGTACTCATAAAATTCATAAAGCATTATTATTCCTTTAATGGTGCACTCATTTAGACAGAACTAAGATGGAAAAGAATTCCATTTGCTTCCATTGTTAGCAACTTAGTGAGAATTATGTTTTTGGTGGGAGTTATACTATGGTAAAGTGTTAAATAGACACTTATAGTAGCTTTAACTTATGTATACATCTATATGACATTTTAAAAGAGTTGTTTCATTCGAAAGTGTCATGTAACCACTTACAGCTACTTCAACCTTTGCATACATCTTTAATATATTTAGATAAGCTGTTTAAGAAGTGTCAAATGGACACTTATGACTACCTCATATATATAAGTAAAAAGTATGTCACTTGTTTTTTTATGGCAATTTTTCAAGGAATGAACTTTTGTTGTGCACATATTTTGAGCTTTGATCACTTTTATTGCTACAATGACTCTATTATGAGCTTTTTTCAAAACTACAATAATTTTATTGCATCAAATATTTTGATTCTCAATTCTTTTTCATTGAAGAGAGAAGATTAGTGAATCTCATACTTATATTGAACATTTGGGTGATCCATTTTCCAAAAACTTACCTATTAGAGTTTTGAAAACTTATTTACTATTAGTTATTTTTTAAAAAAAAAAAATTTGACGTCTTAGTTGAGTAGGAGTTTGAATTGTGTTGTTGAGGGACACTTTAATATATTTTGGCATCTATAACATTTGTTTTCCTATTAAATTCAATGTTCTTAGTTGTGCTAAAATTTTAGATATAATTCAAAATTGAAACTTTATCGACATTTATAACATTGTTTTCCCTATCAGATTCGATGTTCTTGATTCATTGTTTCATTTTTTAATTTTCTCTTTATATCAGACTCATGTGATTCACATACTTGTTGAACATTTGCTTGCGGATCAGTTGACCAAAGGTTACTCATAGGAGCTCATATGAGTCTTGTTCAATCCTTGATGTTGCCTTGGTCTAATAGGAGTATAAGTTGAGTCCTCAAGGGACTTTTGTGATATAAGTTGACATCTTAAATGTTCATTTTGTTCAGATTTTGAAACTATATGTATAATCATATTAATATTATTTGTTTTCCTATCGAATTCAATGATATTGTGTTATCATCATATTAATGCACTACAAAAAAATTAGGTCATAACGACGGACACCTAGCGATGGTTAAAATAATTGTAGTTAAGAAAACTTTTAACCATAGTCAACCTAACTATGGCTAGTACACCTGACATAACCACAATTTTGCATAACCGTGGTTAAGCCATGCAATAACTATGGTTATAAATAACCGTAGTTAGGACAAAGGTAGTCCTAACTACGGTTATATAATAAATGTGGTTATGTTTATAAATAACCACAGTTACTATCAAATTGTATTGATATTAGTCCTAACAACGATTTATGTTCATTGTGGCTAAGACAAATAATTTGGGTATTGGTCCAGCCCCTTGTCTTAGCCACAGTTACTTCCAATAAGCCACAATTATTTTTGGTAATCTTGGCTAGGATGTGTCCTAACAATGACTATTTTAATCGTGGCTAGGCCCAATTTTAGCCACATAGTTAGGCCCCATAAACTTAAATTTAAGTCGCGTGCCTTTCTTTTTCCTTAGTTTGCCAGCTGCACCGTAATCCTCTCCTTCTTTCTTCCTCCACGCCTCACCCCTACTCCCCCTGCTGTGGTATTACTAGTGATGACAACAACACCCAACACCTTCTGCTAGCGAGATTTTCCTCTGTTGCGGCTAATGAGGTATATTTCTCCCCCCTCCCCCTCTTTCTCTTTTTTTTTTTACCTTTTCTTCTTCATTCCAGCCAACATACTTGTTGCTACTAGCCACTATCGTCGATCAGCCCACTGGTCTCTGACAAAGCTTCACTTGCTACTGCCACCACTATTGTTGTTGTTGCCACCGGTTAGTTTTTTTTAGATATTTTAGCTTAAAATATTATATTAAAAAAAAGAGAAAGTTAATTTTTTTTCTTTTAAAAAATGCTTATTAATGATTTTTTTGATTTTGTATTCATATTATGAGTTAATTGTTATTTCATGTTGTGGGATACACATTATATATATATATATATATATATATATATATCCTTTTCTACCTAATTTTTTTCCACCTGATTTATCAAACAAGTTAACATTATATATATATATATATATATAGATATGTAAAATTGTGACAAAAACTAATACTAGCAGCAGTCAGAATCACTGCTTTTAAAAAATTACCATAATATATATAACAACAGTTTTGCAATAACTGTCGTTAAGACAAAAATAACAACGATTACTATAACTGTCATTAAGACAAAACATAACAATGGTTTGTTATAGTCGTCATGAAGACAGGCTTAATGACGATTATGAAACCATTGTCAAGACCATTTTAATGACGGCTAAAATATAACCATCGTTAAACTAGAAATAAAAATGTCTATTTATACCTATCGTCATGTCCCGCCATAGCAATGGTTTTATTGACGCTTATCTATAATCGTGGTTAAACTAGTCACCCCGAATGATTCTGCAATGGATGTCGTAGCCATCGTGAAACCCTTTTACCACAGTTGTAACCGAGATTATGACCACTTAATAACCATTGTTAGGACCTAGTTTTTTTTGTAGTGTATCATTTGTTTCCCTATTAGATCTAATGATATTGTGTTTCTGAACTTTGTATGGTTTTCTATATATACATTGGTTGCTCAATTTTAATTGATATCTATTTAATTAATTGTCTTAATAATCAATTAATGCTATCAAAGTGGGAAATTGTTGAAATAGTTTTTAAAATATTGTAGATTAGCATTAATTTATTATTAGTTTAATTTATTAAGTTAATTAATTAAGTAACTAATTTTGACATAAACCAAGAATAGATTAGGACTAAGTTAATTGTAGGTAATCAGTGATCGGTTGAATTACTTACAAACTCATTGGGTAGAGGCCCCAACCTACATCAGATTGCTGACTAAGAGGATAAGATAAGGATTTTTTATAAGTCAATTTATAAATTATAATATTTACTTTTTAAATATAGAATCAAGATAGTTGAGGAAGCGGGGAGTTATCATTTAAAATAAAAAAAAATATTTTATTTATTTATAACCCCATGTTTTCTGAACGTGCGTTAACTCTCTAATTTTGATGACCCACCTTAAATTTATTTTATGACTACTTAAAGTTCTATCTCTCAGTTTTGAAGAGCACGCAAAAGATATTTTTGGGTAACGTAGATTACTATCTCTACTACAAAGTTTATGGCTGCAAGAAAATCAACATTGCAGATAAGTTTTCTTTTTCATTGATTATTTATTTGTGTTCATTATAATCTCCCAAATTTTCCAACACTACACACAAACTTATACATGCAATTAATACTAAAATAATATTAGGTGAAAATGAACAAGAAAAAAAAAAAAGAAATCATAGAGAGCAAGAACATTGATAAATAATAGTACTTGAAGAACCAAATTTTTATTTGTAGTATGCTCTATTTGCAGCCAATATCCAAATTCCCCAAAAGAACCAAAGTAATTATATATACGTTTTATTTCATTGGTCTAAGATCTAGGTCTTGGGTTTTGGCTAATACCCACTTTTTTCCAGTAAGAATTGTTTAGGTTCATAAACCCTTTTTGAGTTCGCATTTATATTGTTGTAAGAATAGGATTTCAGTAACCAAATCTCACCTTAATTCAGTCGAAAGAGAAAAGCTCTCAATACACAATCAACATAGCAAACTCGTTTCAGCATTTTGCTGCACACTGTCATCTCGTAATCTCCGTATCAATAATAAGAATCTATGACAGTATATATAGCATAATAAAACATGATCATCACTATGGGAAAATGAAACGTTCATATTTGAAAGTTAGAATTAATGTATGAAAATTCAACCTTTGAGACTCAATTTCTCATTCAAGAGATAGCATGCATTTCAATCAATCCATGCACGTACTATGTCTCAACAGAACAACAAAGTCAACGTTGATTAAGAAACATGAATTAGCACATTAGCTCATTTTAAAGTTTCCCATCTCTCCATATTATAGTGATATCTACTCAACAGAGGGAATAAAGAAACATTGGGTGGGTAAGTAGCAGTGTATGTAGCAGAAAATGAAGTTCATTCGCTACCCTAACAAAGCATTGATTTGTTAAATCTCAGAGAATTCCTTTTTCACATCTATATGCTCAATTGATAATATTAAGAAAACCCAAGAGGGGAATTATCTGTTTGGTACGTATAGCACTTACAGAGATTGAGGAAAAGATAATATTGTGTAATTCTGCACCCTTATTGCCCATTAATGCACCCATCATATCAAACGCATAACATATATATATAGAGACAGAGAGAGAAGGAGAAAACGAGAGGTGTAGTTTAAACCAATCCTAGAGGAAGGCACTCACGGAGTTGCAATTCGATTTGCTGTGGAAGGATCACTCACGAATTGGGTTTGAGTCATCTGCATGAAGAAAGGGTAGTAGCAACTTGTGGAAAGAACCCTTTTGCTCTGGATCCGATTGAGGAGTTTTATATTGTAAATGGAGGAACAATGGTGTCAAGAGAGATTAATTGGAGATTCCTTGTGGTGGAAAGCAAAAGATTTATGAGGGTGAATGAGTGTTAATAAGATTAAAATATACCTGTCGTGATGTTAGAATCCATGCTAAGGTTGATGTTGAAAGAAGGGGATCCCAATTCATGTTGAATTCGGATCTTCTGCTATACATTCCATCAATTGTGCAACAGGGACTGTTAGATTAAGTGGAGCTCACAAAATATTGTGGGTTTTATCTTGATCTGATGGTTACACAGCTAAAAAATTTGTACAATAAAAATTCTCAATTCATGTTGAAAACCACATAACAATGAAAGAGACAGTAAAAAGAAAGAGAACCACCATAAGAATTACAACTCTCAATATTGAATAGTCACCACAAGGGACCAGTCATAAGAGCTCCTTCGGCATTTTGTATAAAGTTAAAATTTATAAATTTATATAATGGGATTTATCTATACGTACAAGATTTTATAAATTTATATGATAAGTTCTAATCAACTTCACTTAATACAACTTAGTATTATATTACTAATCATGTATCTATTGCGGCATTATTGTATTAAAAATAGATTAAAATAAAGAGGCAATTTCAATATGATCTTCTTCCCTTCCTAAGTCGCAACATTAGGGATGTATATAAATGTGATTGGCGCGATTAACTCTGATCATATCGAATAAAAGTGGAAAAAAATTCCTTTTGATAGTGTTGGGTTGTACTAAGCCAAAAAAAGAGAAAAGAAAAATAATTTGACCGGGCCAAAAGAAAATTGTTTTTTCGAAAAAAACATATCATTTTCAGGAATTTATTTTATTTTATTTTTATTGGAAGGCACAAGTTTCCACTCATGTATGATTTCCTCCATTTAATTTCAAAATACGAGAAAAAAATCAGATGAGATCATGAGAGTGGATGATTTTGAAAATAACTCTTTTCTCCATTTTCTTTCTTTTTATTTTTCCACACCTCATCCTCATATTTAGAAGTTAAATGAAGGAAATTCGGTATCTTCCCATTCTCACAAATAGCAATTTTGCATGTCTATTTTTATTTTAAAAATTGCTAAAAATAAAAAAAATACGTCTCTCTTACTTCTTTATCATTTGACCAAAATATTCTTATATTCAATATTTATATAATATAATAAATTTTTAATATATAAATAACAATTTTTTTAATTTAGTAAACTACGAAGAAATTTTTTAAAATAAAGCATTATGAAAAAGAAATAATAATGACAAAATGATTTAAGATTAACAATTTTCCTAAATTAATTAATAATTAATTTTAACAATTTAAAGTGTATTAAATGTAAATTACACATAATCATTATTAAAAATTTTAAAATAAATGAAATTTATAATTCTAACTGGAAATAAATGCTTTGAAATAAAAGTTGAAGAAATGCTTGTTTTAATAAATTATATTATTAATAAATAAAATTAACATTTTCATTAAAGATATTTTAGTAGTTTGGATTTAAAAACTTATAATAATTTATATGAACATCTTTTTTAGAAAAAATAGTTTATTTATATTATAATTTGAAAAAAAAATATTTTTTATTTTGTCATTGATGAACTTTGCACAGGTAGGGGTTTTTAAAGAGTGGGGTTAAATTATTGGGCTCATTAAGATTACAGGAGTCCTGAATTTTATTAACAGGGAGACACTTAAAAAACTTCTCTATATTAGTAAAATAGAATGAAGTATTACAAAACATTCCAATCTACTTCGATCGATAACTGATCAAATGAAATTGACAAGTCTGTAATAAAATAAAACAAAGAGTTTATTTTTTTTATTAATGTATCATCAAATAATAGAAGTTATTGTTAGTATTTGTGGATATATATATAGTATAGATAATAATAATTGTATGTTATATATTATCATATAAAAGGATAAGCTCAAATTTTAAAAGTAATCTAATTTGTTTTAAAATTAGGATGGGTTTGAAATATATCATAAAGTATGAATTTATATGTGTTGACACAAAATAAACACATATATATTTTTGATATAAAAGTCTAGTGAGAAAAACATCATTTTAGTCTCTAATTTATTATTATACTATCATTGTGGTCCCTTAATCATTTTATTTCCTAAAATGAGTTTCATTTGTTGGAAATTATTAATTATGATCCCTCCACATAAGTTAACAAAGTTTAGCTTGAGAAACTATATATAGTAATTATATCAAAAGTGAGGAACCAAAAATCACAATTTCTGATAAATAATGGACCATCTTAAGAAATAAAATGAATTATGGACCAAAATAATAGATCAGTTATAAGTTATGAACTAAAACAATAATTTCTCAAAGTGTAACTTAAAGTTTCGTTGATCCATGAAAATTAGTCATTATATATATATATAATTACATTTCTATTTTCATATTGGAATCATTAATTCCACAAAAAGAATAAGATTCCTGAATTTTATTAGTAAGAAGATGCTTGATGCTTTATCCGTAAAAAGAAATATACACACCAAGATAACAAGCATTTTCGAATACTTATGAATAGAAATTTAAGAGAAAACGACATATGTACAAAAGAACTAAAAGAAATAGTTAAGGTGTCATTTTTTTTATGTATTTACAATTTTAATTATATTAGTGCACTTAATTATAATATAGGAATATAATTATAATATTATTATTTAAAAAATAATAATAATTTAATTATATTTTTATATTATAATTAAATATACGTATACCAAACATTTTTTTAATAGTATCTAAATAATCTACAAATTGATTGTTGTAAAGTAGAATAACTGTCAGAAAAACTCGAATTAATTTAACTAAGTAGTACAAATTTTGAGGAATCTTCAACCCGACCTAATTCTTGCACTCCAAGTTTTCTGACTTGCGTTTCAAGTATCAAAAGCTTAGTGAGACTTACTTAAATAACGTTGACTTGTCAAACAAGTGTGTCCTTTATAGTCAATGTAATCTCTTTCGAATGAGACCAAAGAAAACGACGGAAATGTGACAATAAACGTTGTCGCTTATGGTAAACGTTGTCGCTTATTGTTAACGTTGTAAACAAAGAAAATATCCAATTTACAATAATTACTTATAATTAGTGGTTTTCTTTTCATTAGATTGTCACAAGTGTTATCTGTTGCAGCCCTACACTTCATTGCCCGACTTCTGTTATCCACATGAATTGTAGGCGCAATTATTGCATTCATAATTAAAATTGAACTATGAGAAAATAAATGATAGCTAATGTGATAATTTTATTTGATTCCTAGTATTTTGAATGCGATTGAAATAGGTCAATTAATGATCACTAATGATATGTTTTAATATTGTTTTTTTAACCTGATTATTCACTAATCATTCAACAATAATAATAGTCTGATTGGTTTCAATTACTTGCAATTTAAATAATTAAGATGCATACATCTTAATAATAATAATAACAATGTGACCAACTTGTCAACCAAAGTAGGCATTTTAACTTACTTTCAGCAAACTTTGGTTTGGATTAAACAGCTTCTTCAACTGTTAAATGTTGCATTGCTATGCAACTAGACGGCCAAAATTCATAATCAGCTTCATCATGAATAGACTTATAAAATGAATGAAAATGTTGTATACTTTTTTAAACTAAAGATACACGTAATCGTAAAAGCAAATTTGCGTTTGTCATTTTGTTGAAAATAGTCAAAATACTATCATTTAGTTGATATGATAGACTTTAAGAGATACCCATTAATTATAATGTATAATTTATGCAAAGAAAAATTGATGAAGGAAACTGTGCTATGAGGATATGGTTAAAGTTTGAGTGTGACTGGGTATGAAAATGTGCGTCCAAATCTGAAATATATTCAAGTTGTCATTTATCACTCTTTTTTAATATATATTAAAACAGAAAAATATGTCAAATAATTTAATTAATTAGCATAATTTGCTTTGGGGTCAAAAGCGATCGGATCAATTACGATATATGCAATTATTTACGTGACATTTTAAAAAAATTTAATAGATTATTAATTCGATCATCCATGGCTTTTTTTCTACATATGATTAATAAATGCATGTAGTATTTTTTTATCAATAATTATAATGTTATATCATTGATTTATATTCCTTTTTAATCCACACTAATACGGGATGATTTCCTCGTTAAATTCTCTCATAGCTAATAAATGTTTTATCATAATTCCTCATTATTGTCTTGCTATTCTGTACAAATAGTGGGTAAGTTTTTTGGAAAAAATTTCTTTTGATATGTTGAGAGATTTTCCTAACTACATTCTCATTATTTCTTAACTTTTTCTAGACAAATAAGCCAAAAATAAACAGGTACAAAACAACGATCAAAGACAAAACGTGAAGCTGAGTCTCTCAGTTTTGTAGTGATACCTAACATAGAGGAATTAAGAAACATTGGGTGGGTATGTTGTAGAAAATGAAATTCATTCTCTAGCATTGATTCATAAAATCTCAGAGCTTTTCTTTTCTGATCTGTGCTTTATATATACAAAAATACTAGGAAAATATCAGAAATTATCCTTTTGGTAGTCTTTAGGTTATATTTGGGAGATCAGAAGATGGAATATAATGAATTATAATAAAATAGAGTAAAATGACAAGATATATGACAATTCATTGTTTAGAAATTGAATAAAATGGTAATATTGTATATAGTCATTAATGGAATAAAATAACTTATATATTATTTTTATGATATTATCCTTACAGATGAAATGATGTTGTAATAAGCTTTCAACCAAAGATAATATAATAGTAATTGTTCCATTTGGTCATTTCATTTCATCATCTATTTCAATTTGGAGAGAAAAAAAATAAAGTTTTGAATAATAATGAAAGGTTTTGAAATTTTTTTTTTACTATTTCATTTCACTATAAAAGAAACTTTTTAACATATATGTAATCTAAATTAGTTACTTTACTCCACATTATTCTATCCCTTATCATCTATTCAAATATACCGTTAGAGCAAGAAAATATTATGCTCTGTAATTCCATACCCTTGTGTGAAATAATGCACAGCAAAACTAACCAACCATATACGGAAATAACAGCCAAGAAATTAGAGAAGTTTACCTAATTATATAGACATGATTAATGCAATACTTCAAGAAAAAGATGGGGGTAAGAACATCAACTTATAAGACTCTTGCTTGATTGAGAGAGAGAGACGAAGAGAGAGATTGAGAGTGTATGAAAATTGTGTGCATCAAAATTTTTTAGTTGGTTTTTTGAAGACTAAATAATGATATTATTTATAGACACTTTAATCTTTTTATTAAATAATATAATTAGGCTTAAAATTAAGTCTAATAATCTCTTTTTTTATTATTAATCTAATGAAATAATTACTACTTAAGTCTAGACTGCAAGTCAGAGTATTTATCCAATGAATTAATGAATAATTAACCCATTAGTGATTATTCACTGTAAAATTCTTAATTTAATCTGATTATATTCAATAACAAATTAATGTTAATCTATAATTTTTTCTAACATGTTGCCCTTGCACGCACTATATCAAATGCATTGAGCATATTATAAGCTAACGTATCATACTATGCCACGACAACAGAAGATTACGCCTATCTTAGAAATAGGCACTCAAAACAGGGCTGAGGCTTTAATTAATTAGTGGGAAACGCGTTTCGATTTGGTGGAGGGATCATACTTCTGAATTGGATTTGAGTCATCTGCATGAAGAATAGTAGCAACCTGTCGAACCCTTTTTCACTGATTGGATGGCTTGAAATGATTTTTAAAAACTCCAAAATGTGAGCTTATAGTCAATAAATGTCCAAACATATCGTTTATAGAAAAAAGTGTAAGTTTGAGATTCACAAACTTTTTTTCTACCAAATTGAAATATAATATACTAAGACTGGAATTCATGTATCTTGAGATAAACACGTAGCAGAAGCATTGTCGCAATAAGCATAATATAATGCATTTTAAGTGTTGGTATTCATCTTCTATCTTTGCATGCGTTAATATAAATTTCGTTCCTAGTTTTCAAGGTAACCTAGACTACTAGATAGATTATGAAATTAAAAATTTCGTAATTTGGGGGTTTAGATAGTTAGGGTAGACTAATAGAAATTAGGGATAATTCAATAATTCAAGGCAATATTAACACAAAATAATTAGAATAATCAAGGGTTTAGACAACTTAATTATGGTAGAATAATTAGGATAAATTATAATTGTTCAGACCAAAGTACTGTAGCTCCTAGTACCCGTGCCACTTACACCTGCATAAACGAACAGTAGTGTTAGTAATAGAACAAAAAATGAAATAAATAGATACTCTTAATTAGTTAACTAGGATCATTTTAAAGATACTTAAAGTTCGTTCAAGTAATTTTTAACTTGTTCATTAGGTACAAGATAGTCATAATCTGTTAGGAGTAGTTTTTAGTTAAACTGTAGGCATGGTAAATTCTAGGTGAGACATAATTAGGTTAGAATATTTGACGTGGATAGTTGTTTTAGATTAGGCTGAAGTCTTAGATCTTTGGTTGTTATATTTGTGTCCATTATCTTGCTTTTGCGTATTGGGTTAGGATTTTAGGTCTTAAATTTATATTAGTTTAGTGTCTTAGGCTTCTTAGGTTTTTTGGAACCTGAGGTTAAATTTTGATAGAATAATAACATGTTCTACAAGGCTTTAGATGATTTTTATGTATTTTTAGGTGTTTATAGGATTATTCTTAGATAGCCTTTGTTGATTTTTTTGTTTTCTTGATCTGTATTCTTGTTTTCTGATTTCCTTTTTACTTTATTAGGATTAGTCGTACTTTATCTAGTTTATTTTGACATCTTGAATTTAGCTCAAAATTAATTCAATTATTGTCTTTTAGCGCTCGTACTCTAAATCATTTTATTGTTCGTTCGATTAACAAGCTTGACATAATATTCAATTAAAAAAATTGCAAAAAATGCTTTATCGCATGACAAACGCAAATAGAGGAATTATCCTAAACAGTATGATATGAGGAGAATGCTTGCAAATATTCAGACAAAATTTAGTTATATATGTACGAATGAGAAAGTTCAAGGACAAAAGAGAGAGTATTTGGAGAAAAGTTAATTAGAAACGAGTGCAATTTGGACCTTCGTGTACTAAGTATATGGTATTATTGTCATTTTGTCACGTTCTTTAATTTAGTTTTCATTCAAATTATGTAACTTAATTTTAAATCATATTTGAATTAGATTATAAATTTTAGTTAGACTCATTGATATATCAATATATAAATAATATTATAATTAAATTTAGTATCATAAGTATAGAATATATATGTCCAAATGATACAGACCCCCATCTCCCATTAAAGGCTATGAGAATTTTGATTGGCCGGGAGACATATGAAGACGAGAAGATACAACTCGGACATGCCTAGCATTGTTTGACACCTTCACCATTAGTGACCCCGCATAATAATAAGTGTTCGCTTCTGCCTTTGGATGAATCACTTTCTTGTGATTTTTCTTTGGGTTACACACAGAAATCAACTTGAACCAACAAGCAAGAGCCCCCCAAAAAAATAAACTCGCATTAAAAGCAACTGCCGTAATACACTTGGAAACTCGCATATATTCCACAGAAACCTTTGATAATGGCTAAGCACTCTCTTTTGAGATGTCAGTGATAAAGGTTGCAACCTCTCATTCTCATACCTGGAATCGAGACGGGGCATCATATGAATAATAGATGGATACCGTAATGTGCTAGAGCTCCCTACGTTAGGGTATACAATTATTGGTAAACATATGGAACAGAGCTGTAAGGGGAACCCACCTCTGAAAGCACCACCTGTATTTTTTTTGTGGGAAACCCACCAATGCAAGTATTGCAGGGCATACCTTAGAGACTTCAATAAATATGCAGATTCTTTACTGTCCATGTGAATAATAATAATAACTTCGTTTCATTATTGCACATGAAATGATACAATAGTCCACAACACGAAATACGTGTACTTTGCTATTTCTGTGTACTTGAAAGGATGAAATGGCAAAAGTAATGCTCTATCAGGATATAGAACCTACTCTCCTGGTCCCTACTACCAAACTACGCTCCTCTTGCATTCTATTCTGGGTCCTAAGGCGTTATAATAGCGGCTATCTCACCTGTGGCCCCATCCATTTAACACCATTTGAAGCACACTTCAAAGTGTCACCTTCAGATTTGCATGTAGTATGCTAATGATTCGGCAATTAAAACCATTTTGCCTAAAACCATACAGGTTAAGTCATGTGCAAAATACTAAATCCTCATCTGATTTCTGGCTGTAGTATTGGAAAGAAAGCCCAGTTGTTGCCTGATCTTCCTTCCTTCCCAACAATCTTATTGTTAGTCCACCACTCAGAGCCATTGGCAGGATTATCACAAACATCACCTTTTCTGTTGTCAAAATTGAACTCTTTGGAAGAAGTAACAGAATGATGCTTCTCTTCTTCACCAGGAGCATCATTGGGCATGTCAAATGAAGTTTTTCCTGAACACAAATCACAAGAACTATTGATGTCCTTTTGTGTTCTTTCTGTGTCAACAGGACCTTTGGCCAAGATACCCCGTGAAGGCCCTGACATGTTTCGAAGCAATGCCCCTGATTTATTTGCAAGACATCGTGCCACATCTTCCCCAGTTAATTCAAATGAGACTCTGTGATAAGCTAATGTAGCATTGGTTTGACTTTCATATCCTGAATTGGCAAGGGATTTTACCTCAGAAATCTGGTTTTCCCCAGAGGTGTTGTCCCGAGTACTTGGGCCAATGCCATCAGGTGTCAAACACCCAGAACCCAACCTTGAATCCTGCCCCAAACCATCAGGTGTCAAACATCCAGAACCTAACCGTGAAGCTAGCCCAACACCATCAGGTGTCAAGGATCCAGATCCCAGCCTTGAACTCCATCTATGAGTAAAGAAGTGATCAAAGCCTAAGAGCTTTGGTTGTTCCCCATTGCGGAGTTCAACAATAGGGCGTCTATCAGGGAAAGGGGTAGATGTGCCAGGTGTTGAAATGGCTGATCCTGGTGATATCAACTGGGCACCTGGGCTCGCTGGAAACTGCTGATAAGGCTGAAATTCACAATTGGATAATGCAAACTTTGGATTTGTCCCACTATTTTTACGAGCCCGGTCCAGAGAAGATGCCAACAATTGAGCAAATGGCACCTCAGGGGATGAAGGAGTTGTCAACTGCACAGATTCAGAAGGGGGAGTAAAAGGAGCAGTGGATGGTTCAGTTGTGAAGTTTGAAAATACAGGCGGTGAAACTAACTGTGTCTCATAAGCATAAGGACCTATGGTAAAAATGGATGATGGCCCAACAGTAGAGTAAGCATAGACAGAGAGAGATGTGAGTGAAAGTAATCCTGCTGGTGACTGTGTAGCAGATGGAGGATCTGACTGGAGGACAGATATAGGGGACGAGGGAGGAGCAATGAATGGCATTACAATGGCAGTCGAAGGATTTGAGGTTGTGGCAGCAGGTGGGCCTGCTGGTGCAACAGGTTCAGGAACAAGGACAGCGTGACCAATTCGCTTGCTGCTTTTACGAGACCCAAAACACCAATATCGGCTCCACCAGCTTCCCCAGCGTTTTTTCTGTAGTTAGTTAAGAACCCATTTAAATAACAGGTTGGAACTGAACCAAAACACATAATCTGTAGTCACAAGCAACATTTTGCTTTTCAAAAGTAGAAAGATATGGGAGAAATCACATCATGTGAAAGCATGTCACAAGCAATATAATGAAAATACCTTAGTACTCTAACTATTCACCAAGGGAAAAAAAATTAGAATTTTGGACTTGACTCTAAAAAGATACCTTAATAAGAAAACCAGAATTAGTCTCGAGATTTCTTGACAAAAGAGGACTTCAGCCCAAAGAAACAATATTATACAGATAAGGAGCATTCATTACAAATTTAACCCCTTGAATATATATTTTTGGTTTTCTAGTTGTTAATCAGCATGAACATACACTGAGTGAGTCCAAAACTTCTACTGCTAACTTCTATAAGATCCAACTGTTCCTAGGGGCCCAGGGGATGCCATTAAAACCAATAGTCATCAGGTGTGTGATAACTAATTACATCAAAGATGACTTCAAGTTCTAGGCATTTCTTCAGTAACCAAAGGATCCAAAGCACCCCCAATTTTAAAAGTACACACTGCAAATTTTACATTATATGCAGAAAGAAAATCAGCAAGCATAAGAATAGAATGAGTAGCAGCAACAAAAGCATGGCTTGAAGCCTTAAAAAGAATATAACAATCTCCATATCAGCCAATGGCATTGACAGAGAAATCTATACTCAAATTAATCCCATTCTGCACTGCTGAACAATGTGAATTAAAAATTCGTTGTCAGCAGGACTAAAGTTTTTTTAGTACCAATTTAAACTCCAACCCCTATTAAATAATATGTTTCCAAATGCAAAATTTTGGAGACTCGCAATAGGAACCTGGCCATAAAGACTCAAAATAACTGATTGAGTGTGTATCAAAGGTCTGCAACAAAGATGGATCGCAGTTGGAGCCCGGGGCCAGAGGAGTATGAAAAGACAGAGGTCAGATCTTAGTGATCATCAGAGTTTAATACGATTTAGAACTATGTCAGAAGAAGCCAATACTCTCAATTAAGTCAACTCGTCATCAAAAGCAAGGCAAGACAGTTCATGGAAGCATTATATATTAAGTTTTGTTCCCAGATCGTCTCGCATCACTGTCAACAGGATATCGCTTGAAAAGCAGCATCAACAGTAGCGGGTTCAAATGACCAAGAGTTAAATCCCCTAGTTCATAGCGAAAGTGCGAGAAAGGGAAGAAGTACAATGTAAGAGAGTTAAATATTGGATAATAGATGAATCAATCGCACTGCACAGAATGCACACGAAACATCAAAACTTGAACGTTGCTCATCGAAGAATTGATGTTAATTCCTTTCAGTCCAAGATTATAATTACGCAGAACAGTCTCCGAGTCTCAATTATTGAGAATGAGATACCTATGCGAACTAGAAAATTAAGTAATCCTCATACTTATCTAGACTTTCCAAGTGAAGTGAAATTATGAGACTCATGATTATATGAGCAACGAAAGGCACAACCACCAAAATTCCACTTCCTCCTTTTTCCTACTTTTGGACCGCCACAAGGAACAGTATGACTATCACCCAAAAAAAAAAAAAAGCTATAAATATTTTCAACGCTACCAATTAAAACTAGACCTTCACCGCTAGAGAAAGCAAAAAAGAAAAAGAAGCACACAGCACAAAACCCAAGATCCCAATTTCTCTCCTTTCGCACGCTGTTTCTCAGTTCCCAAGCAGAACATTCATAAAGCGAAACCAACCGAAAAATTTGGCATATATAAATATTTATGTCCATGAGATAACGTGGGATACTAAGAGAGAGACACGTACCGGAGCCGAGGCAGGTTGGACTCTGGACTCTGCAGTGACGATGGCAGAGGCTGCAGCGTTTACAGTCTCAACGGTGTTTTGAACGCTTCCCATCCCGGATTCCGACGGGGAAACCATCAGCCGGAGGTTTCTCCTGCGACCTCGGGTGGATTTCGCGGTCACCGGAAGCTGGCTATCGACAGAGGATCAACAATTTTCCGGCGAGATGCTATGATATAGTCAGAAATGGAGGATCTGAGAAGTGGGGAATAGGATCGAAAGAGTAATAAATAATTCAAGCGTCTCGGTTCAATTCCCCTCCAGTCTCTTTCCTCCGGTTACCTTCACTTTTGCGCCAAAATAAGGCCACGTCAGCTGAAACGATAAAAGGGACCCACCTTTATCATTAATTAATCATCATCTTCTTTTTATTAATCAGTAGTGTAGTGCCCTAACGATATTATGTTATTCTCGTATGAATGATAAATTTATAATTAAATATAATAAAAAATAAATTGCGTCTTTTCAATATTTTTTTGTAATATATTAAATTTGACTGTAATTTAAGTAGCAACTAAAATTGTCTGTAAAGCATTTCAAAGAGTACATAATTTTGATTACATGTTGAATACTATTATAAAAGCGAAAGAGAATCAATTATAGATACGTCACTTGATGCTCTGGGCATGTATAATGTTTTCAATGAAATTCTTTTAATTAATAGTATTATTCTCTTTAAACATATATATTACTTTAATTTCCTTGCTTAATTAGTCAGTTGTACTAATTAATGGTATTCAGGCACATTTTTTTTCTCCACTTGCTGCCAAGCCAATTGGTTTAATTTTATTTTTTTAAAACTGAAAGCTAAAAAATAAAATCACCTAACGTCAATAATATCCATCTTACTAATTAAATAACCCATCAAATAATGAGATTCTATTTTCTTCTTATGATAACCCATTTTAGTTTTAACAACATAGAATGAGATAGAAAGATAGGGTACGCTGATTCTTTTTTTATCCTCAAAATAGTATAATTTTATTAATATAATTTATTAAATTTGGAAGGCTATTGATGAGTAAATAAAATTGATTAACATGTATAATCATACACACACACACACACATTACAAGTAAGATATATTAATTGTGATACTAAAAAGATGTTTTGAATTTAAATAAATTTTTTTTCAAAATATTTTCCCTTAAAAAATTTAAATATTTAAATAGAAGTTATGAAAATCAAAAAAATTGATATGAAATTTAAGCTATTAATAAACTAAGAACTATTATTTTTATCTCTTTCAAAAAATTTTAAGTTACTTATTCATTTTCTTTAACAATTGTAAGTCAAAAAAATCTGGGCACCAAAAACAAAAAATTTTAATAATTAAATGTTCTTTGTTATCACAAAAATTAAATGTAATTATTTGGAGATAACTTAGGCTTGTATTTTTAAAGCCCAAATTTAAAAAAAAAATTGAAAACTATAGCTTAGTTTATGATAAAATATAAAATTTTAATTTGTAGCACCGTGGAATAATCCAATAATGAGGCAATAAACACCTAAATGGAATGTGAGTTAGGATTTTTATACAAACTCAGATTATTTTTAAATTTGTTTTTCACACACTTACTATTATGATTTTTATATGAATATAAAGTTGAAAAAACAATTTTTTCAGTAGAAAAAATTTATACTAATGCTTAAATTATTAAGAACAGAATTTTTATTTTCATAAACAAAGCACCATGAAATGATCAATAGAAGTATACTAAAATATAGAAAAAAAAAAAGTTTGACAATTATAAGTAAAGAGATAAAAATTAAAAAAAATACGATTATATCAATTAATTTTTTGATTATGTATTTTGGATGCAAATAAAGAAAGTCACCACACTAATGAATGGTGGTTAATCAACAATTTGAAATTGCAAACTAACTTTTCTTCACATGAGAAAAAATAATAATAGAACTTACATATTTTTACTTAAATTTTCACATATCTAATCTACCCACTTGTATGTTTATCAAATAATAATAATAATAATAATAATAATAATGATAATCTACCTAATTGTGTTAGCTTTGACATAAGCCGTATCATAGTCCAGAGTGAAATAATGAATATATCTAGAAAATTTAGGTGTAAATTTTATACTTTTACAATCACTCTATCTAACTATAAAAATTAAACATTTTTAACAATAAAATATGAAAAAAAAAAAAAAAAAAGGTAATAATGAAAATCTAAAACTTCACCATATAATCTTGATTCTGTATCTTTTGGCAATTCCTGTTACTCGAATCCATGTTCTGGATAATAATGATGTGCTTTCACGTTCCAAAGATTACTACTTTATAGCCAAGATCTTTCAACTTCAAGTTCAAACAATAATGAGAGGAAAGCTAGCAACGATCATTTGTCAATTGACAATTATGCCCCTACCGTCAGCTCGAAATGTCGCTTCTGTGCCACGCAGATCATAAAGGTGTGAAACGGTGCGTCGCGCATGGGTGGCTATTAAAGGAGCCTTTAATGGCACAACGAACAGGAAGCGGCGGTGGCATGAGAGGGAGTGAGACCCTCGTGATGGGGGTGTTGCCATAATAAATTACAACGTTGGGGTTCTCAGCCTTCACGTGACTCTCCTGATCCTAATTTTGTGGTGGGCCCCACTTAATGCTGATAAACCAGCTACTATTAATTATTAATGAACTAATTTGTTATGTAATGAAATTAGATGTTTCATTTTTAATTTCTATCATAATCTAGTTGTATATACCATGTTAATAAAAACGTAGCAAATCAAAAAATAAATAAATTCAGGTTGCCCCGTCGCAAAATTATAAATAAATTTAAGGAACAAATCATTACTTTTTGCCTCAACCCTACTAAATAAGAGTATTGGGAATTGACTTGTATTTTGTTGTATCTTAGTTAAATGTAATTTTATATGATTGAGAATTGTATTTAAAAATTGTTATCCAAAAATTAAATTTTTTTTTATCAGCTCATCAAATTTAAAAGTAAGTTTTTTTTATTCATATGCAAACAGGATTTGGAAAATAAAAGTAATTTAAAAAAAAATTAATGTCAAATTAACTAAAATTATTTGAATGAAAAATTTATGTTTTAACATACAATGAGACTTTTTAACCAGTCAAACTAAACACATTATTAGCACCTTTATTTTTTATTTTAATAAAAAAATTTCTCTAAAATTTTATTTCTATTTATGCTAGATCTTCTTTCAAAAAAAGTCTGATTCAGAATATTTTTTTTATTTTATTCATACTAAATTTTAAAAATGATTCTAAATTTAAAAAACCAATATTTCATATTAAATTAATAGAATTAAAATTCCACTTAACACCCCCTCCACCATAAAGTTCATTATTATGGTTACCTCAAAAAAATTTGATAAAAGTATCAAACTAATCTTCACTTTTATATCTTATATTTTACGAAAATTTGATTTTTCATAAATTAATCTTAAAAAACTAATTTATTAAAAATTATATTTTATACAAAATTAATTCCTCATTAATTTAAACAAAAAAATTAATTTTACATAAATTTAAATTTATAAAAAAACTTGTTAAAATTAATTTATAAAAAATTAAATTAAAAAATATAAAAATAAGAGAACGAACTTGTACTTTTCTTTAATAAATTTATTAATTTCTTTGTCATATTGAAGAGGGGAAAAGAAAGCAAAGCATGGGAATTGGTTTTATTATCCAAAGACAACTTTTTCAAGTAGCGAAAGGTGTGCACGTGTGGGGGATCCACTTGCATTTCGGTGACATATGTGAACGGGGTTTCGTGCTTAGCCCTTGTGCGTGCGATAGCGACACCCCCTTTTAAAGTTTCCTCGACTTTCAACTCACACGTGCGGTTTGTTCTCCCTCTCAAAAAAACAAAAACTACTTTATTATGCATCACTTTAATTGTACACTAATATTAAATTAATATACCATGTGAGGTAAACGCGTTACGTGAGATTTACTGAATGAATTATTTTTTATGATACTCATATGACGTGTTGAATTAAAATTATTGTGATATTATATATATAATTGTAAAAAAATTTTGAACTTTTTTATCTTGTCTTGTCCCCCATTTATTTCCTGATAATGACGCGCCAACACCTTTCAAATGTTAATCTTTGGCCTTTTCTCTCTCTAAATATTCTCTAATTTAAAGCAGCTTTTAATATTGTACACAACTTGAGGTTCTGCCTGTACTTTATACTTGAAATCATAATTATTGATGGATATGCGGACTATTCACAAACCTAAAATAGTTATCTAAGTAAATATATATATATATATATATATATATATATTAATATTGTTCTCTGATTGATACATTATCATTTTATATTTTAAATATTGAGAATCATTTAATATATTTGTAATTATGTATTAACATCTAAGATATTATGTAACATGAAGAATGAATTAAGGGAATGTACAAAGCAGTCACTGCATTGGACATTTTAAAATTTTTATTTTTATATGTATTATTATTTTATATTTTTAATTTAGTCTCTTAATTAAAATAAGTTTGCTACTCTTACTTTATAACAATTCACTTCTTAATTTATATCTTAAATTCAATTTTTTTTAATTTTGTTAAAAATCAACTCCTAAATTTGTTTATGTAATATTTACAATTCTAAAGAAACATAAAATACTTATTATTTTGATTGATATCTCATGTTACTTTGAGATTATATAAATTTATATGTCATATTTACTTCCTTAACTTTTATAAAAATATTATTATATCTTTTACTAATAATTTTCAATTTGGGAAGTATTATGGTAAGGGCAATATTATTGCTAATATTTAATTAGAACAAAATGATCTTTATTATAAATTTTAAAATAATTTTAAAATGAAAGTTCTACCTCTTAAAGCAAAGCCATCAAATTATCACATCCAATATGAAAATATTATTTGATATAACATGTTATACGATATCTAATATTTAATCAATCTCAAAATCAGTGTAATATTTAAATTATTTTTAAAATTTATAAGAACAATTATGGATTAAACGTAGAGCATCATTAGAGTTCCTGATTTCCAACTTTATAATTAAATTATGATATGATCTGAACCTCGTTCCCTTTTTTCCCCTGTCATTAGCAACTTTATAATTAAATTTAATTTCTTTGAATCCATATGAATTATATTTGAGTTTTGCTAACTAATATCTTTAAAGAGTATTTATTGCATCTACTAATAAAAATAATTAATGCGTTTTTTACTATATTTCATTACATTCAGTTGATTATTCTTTTGATTTTATTTTCATGACAACATTATCTTTCATCTTTTTTAAAAGGAATAATCAATCTCTTTTATTTAAAAAAAATTTATAATCAATCTCTAATAATTTGTATATTTTCATACACCTAAGTAGTATCTTCATACGTTATCCTTAATTTTTGTTTATTTTAAAACTAACTTTTTTAAATGAAATTTTATGAGATATTAAGAGTAATATGGAGATATTGTTAAATGTATAAAGATATAAAAATTTATTAGAAATTAATTATAAATTTTAAAAATTAAAAAAAAATTAATTATGCCTCTTAAAAAGTATGAAGAATAATATTGTCATAAAAATAAAATTAAAAAAACCATTGATTGATTGTAGTAAAAAATAATAAAAAATATTAATCATTACTATGATAAAATAAGCATTCCTTAACTGATTAGCAAATCCCACTACTTTTTAACCACGTTTGAAGTCTTTCTTCCCCTCAAGATTGGCTATAATGTCTTTATGACTCGCCTTTAGATCCACTTTTGTTATGATGAAGATTTTGCCTAGAATTGAAAGCGGAAGAAAGAAAGGCAAAAGAGAAGAGAAGCTTTATTGAGATAAGTAAATTGAAGCGTTGGTGGGGCCACATGGGATATTTTAGAGAATGAAGAGGCATAGGAAACGGTGGGAGGGGTGTGGGAATGGTCCTACAATTGGAGGCCAAAGGCAGCATAGCACATGGTGGAGTAGAAGGAGTAGGTGCTGCTTCATCTACACATTTTAATGCACCAAACAAAACATGAAAAAGAATACTAGCTTATTCTAAGATATTTATATAATAATTAATTTAATATATATATATATATATTATAAACATCGAGACAAAAACTAGCAAGCAAAAAATCTAGAGTAACGAACATTTTGCAAATCAATATCCGTAACTAAAGAGGCGAAATTAGGAATAGAATCAAAATACTTAAAAGAAGGAAATTGATCATGGTCGTGCTTTGCAAAGGCATTAGTAGCAAATTAGTTTCTTGAAAAATATGAGAAATTTGTACAAACCAATCCAAATCCAAATAGTGTCTAATAGCACAAATCAAATGAAAGCTTCCATGCGTATTATATTGCAATTTTTGAACCATCCTTACCACGATCAAGGAATCAAGTTCTATATAAATGGAGCAATAGCCAACCTTAAAGCAAAGTTTGAGCCCGTAAAGTAAACCCCAGAATTCTGTATTGGTAATCGTGCAATTTGAAAGATTGACATTAAAACCTTTAATAAATCTACCCTTACTATCCCTTAAAACTCCTCCACAAGTAGTAGTACCTTGATCCAAAATAGAACCATTAATTAAGCTTGATGGCGTAATTAAAAGGAGGAATCAAGTGGATATGCTAAATAATTATATCCTTGATGGTCCTTTTAATAAATTGGAGATGAGAAAAAGCATTGTGATAGTTCAGAACCAAAGCAGTTAAATACCTTATGACACTGGCAAGCACAATATTAACTCATTCGAAAATTCATTTATTTCTCATGCACCAAATTTCAACACAAATAATTGGAAAAGCATGAAGCCAACTCACCCCATTAAAGAGAGGAGCTCTCTTATTAAGATTTGAATCCAGTCACTAAAGGAGGTCTCCTTAAAAGAAGGTCAAATGAAGAGAGTTAGGTATTTCTACACCAAACTAGCAATAATGTAATCGCGAATGGAGTGGATCACTGTTTCATCATCTGATCCACAAAGAAGCCAAATAGGAGAAACAACTAAACAACAATGATGATAAGAACAATTAATGAGGAAGGCTTCATTAGTGACAAGCTACATGAAGGCACAGATACACTAAGGGACACCTAGTTTCCAAATCTTGCAAACAAAAAATAATGAAAGTGCCAATTAGCACCAAAACAAAAATCAAAAGCTAATTTACAAGAAAACATACTAGTGATATTTAGAGGTCAGGCCACAGAATCAACATCCTCTTCCAAGGAAGAAACTCTCAGAGGAATAATAATATCCACATAGTCAGTAGGAATGACAAGTTGAAGCTTAAAACATCTCAATCTCCATTATCAAGAATATAGTTAGCCACTAACTTATCTCTAATATGATCATAAATATCAATGGTAGCAAAATCTTCAAGTCTATGGACTCCCAGTACCCAATGATCAATCCAGAAATGGATCAAATTACCATTCCCTGGATGCTAAAAAAGG
Organism: Delonix regia; assembly: GCA_037074485.1. Taxonomy (NCBI): domain Eukaryota; kingdom Viridiplantae; phylum Streptophyta; class Magnoliopsida; order Fabales; family Fabaceae; genus Delonix; species Delonix regia. The sequence continues at coordinate 25,626,889 of CM073454.1, read as the reverse complement.
TTACAATAAATTAGAAGTAGCGCTACATTGACGAACAGTTGAGATAGTCTCATCCAAACAACTATATGTACTATGAACCAACTTCACTCAAAGATCCTCTCTCTTATGAATAAGGTTCCAAGCTTGCCTTATAGGAAAGGTTTAATTGAATCTTGAGCTCTTTGGAAACCCAAGCCACGAATTTTCTTAGGTTTGCAAATGTTATCCCAACTAATCAAGTAGATCTTTCTCTTATCCACAGAACCATCCCAAATAAAATTCTTACAAATTCTATTAATATGATCACAAACCTGAAAAGGGATTATAGTAGTTTGCATAACATAAGTATGAATAGAAGAAAGGATGACTGAGCTAGAGTGATTCTTCCAGCAAGAGAGAGAGTATTAGCCTTCCAACCATTCAAATGACTCATCATTCTATCAATAATATATTGGAAGTCCTTGTAGGAATATCTATCATGGAACAATGGAAGACCCAAGTATTTTCCCAAATTATCAATTAAATTCATGTCCAAAAATTGGTTAATTTCATGTCTATTATCCATAAGGATATTTGCTGAAAAATAAATTCCATAGTTAGAATTATTAACCTTTTGACCTGAGCTTTTATAGAAAATCTCTAAAGTTTCCTTAATCATATGTGCATGTTGCATAGAAGTGGTACTAAACAAAATAAGATCATCAGCGAAGAACAAATAAGAAAGGGTAGAGCCTTTCCTATTCAAAGATATAAGATCCTAATGCTTTTGCTCAATGACTAAAGAAATGATTTAGGAAAACCTCTCAATATAGAGGACAAACAGATAAGGACAAATGGGATCCCCTTGTCTGATCCTTCTCGAGGGAAAAAAAAGATCAGTAATATAACCATTCCAAAGCAATTACATGTTAGCAAAAGTAACACTCCACCAAATTAGATTAATAATATTATCTAAAAGGCCAATATCCAACAAAGTATCCTTCACAAAATCTCATTAAAGCCTATCATAAGCTTTCTCAAAATCCACTTTAAAGGCTATAAAGCCAATATTCCCCTTCTTAGACTTCACTGTGTGGACAACTTCTTGGGCAATAATGATATTATTATCACTCTGTCTCTCTAGTATCAAACTGCATTGATTAGGTCTAATAATCTTTTTAAGTCTAGTAGCAAGAATTTTTGTAACCAACTTATACATCACATTACACAGCCCAATGGGTTTATATTGCATCAGTGTCCCAGGACTATGAACTTTTGGAATAAGAAAAATAAAGGTATGATTTATAAAGTGGATAATAGTTGGCTCAAAAAAAGCCTTAATCACTTAGTCGACTATAGAGTCCTTCACTTGATTCCAATTATAATGGTAAACAATTGTGGGAATACCATTAGGGCCAATGGCTTTCTAGGTACTTATATTAAAGAGAGCTCTTTTAACTTTCTTTTCAGTTACTTGATTAACTAGGGATAAAAGTTCATCTTTTGTCAAATTGGTAAACATACCAAAAACATGGAACTAGTCATAGAAGCCCTGATTTTCAGACAGCTTCTTGTAAAAGGAAATACCCATATTTTTCAAAATATTTTGGTCTTCAACCTAAGACCCATTGTCACACCTGTAACATGACTCAAGGCGTGAAAAAAAAAAAAGAATAATTTTAATTTTCACTTAAACAATGAAAACTAAAGTTATTCTTTTGTCCTTGAAATCTAATATCATGAAGGTCACAATCAAGCAAAGTTTCTTAGAAAATAGCAGAGTCACAAGACATATTAAAAAAACCATTGGTGTCATCAATAGAAAGCACAAACTTAAATCACCCCCTATACACCAATAGCCCACAGTCTGACCAGAGATCTCTTTGAGTCTAGTCCATAGATCCCTCTGAGAAGTGAGCTGTGGACTCCTGCAAACAATAGTAAAAAAGCACTTGTAGTTCTCAAGAACAACTTGCATATGAATAAATTGTCAATAAGATTGAAGTACTTGTATTTACTAAGAATTAAGTTTTCACAAGCACCAAATACCACCGAAAAAACCTACGCCATCTTGAATATGGTAACTATCAAATTTAAACTTTTTAATAATCTTATTGACTTTCTCCTTACTCCCATGTGTCTCCAATAAACATAGAAAAATAGTATGATTTCTATACGTTAAATCACTAATCATTGTAATGAAACCTCAACCTAAGACACCTCAATAATCCTAAATTAAAACATTCATTAATAAGCTTGAAAGATGAAAGACTAAGATAGCAAAACACACTAATCTTGATCAGTAGAAGAGGCATTCCCCAAAGCATCTAGAATAGGTCCAGTATGGGCCTTAACAGTAATATCAATATATATCACCGTTGTCCTAACAACTCCTTCTATTACCCCTACCCTTCTCTCAATGACTACACTGCACCAGGGTCTTGAGGGTTAGAAGCACTTGTTTAATTGCTAGAAGATGCTCAAAATCTTTGAACAAACTCTAAGGTTTCTTTATTGGGACCCTAAACATGTGTGACAAAGGATTCTAGCACATCCTTCTGAATGGTATTATTATGTCAGTTAACAAAATCCCAAGTGGGATTATTCTACGAAACATATAACCCTTTCTTTTTGCGTTCTTGCCCTTTAAGGGCTTTGATAGAAAAAAAAAATTTTCCACCAAATTCTGCTTTGAGTGTTTACTTTAAGCCTACTCGCAATTTCTAACTGCCCATTATAAATTACTGATTTAATATATCATTTTAAATAAAATTATTTAACAAGAAGAGTAAGGATCATTACCAAAAAATAAATTTATTAAAACAAATACATCAAATTAATTGCAACATGATTATATCAAAATTAGTCAATAATTTTCACATGAAGATGTGCTTCCACACTATCAAGTTATGCCTTTATGAACCCACTTTTTGTAATCCCTCCTTAGGGATTAATGCACCACATGTACATATCCTTTGCTTGTACATCGAATCTGATTCCTCCATTGGATTGGCCAATTAACTGTAATTTTGATTCAGTTGAAAAGTTGGTAAAGTAAAAAAGTTATAAAGTCATAGTTTTAACATTTTGCTTTAGAAATTTATGATGTATGAGTTTAGAGTCAAAATTTTGTGACATTTAACATAGTTTATCAAACTTATTTCATATATTCAATCCACTACTTTTTAACCTTTTGAGGAAAGATTTTAATAATCTTTTTAAACAAAGAAATATTATCGCACAATACAAATAGGTGAATTGACTATATTTTTTATTCGGTTAATTTTTCAAAGCAATCTAAAAAGTTGACAAAAACTAATAAAGTTTCAATCGAAGTTTTAACATTTTGCTTTAGAAATTTATGATATTTAACAAAGTTTATCAAAAATAATTTCTTATATCCAATCTAATCCATTACTTCTTAACCACTTGAGGAAAGATTCTTAATTTGATGGAAAAAAAAAAACCCTCATTGTATGATAAACATAATAATCATTTTTATTTTTAAATATCTAATATATAATTAGTTCTCAATTAAGTGAAAAATTATTATTCTTATGTCTTTAAGTGCCGATCTTTCAAACTATATGATTTGACAATTTCATCACATAAGCATTGATATAAAAGTTGGTCTTTTTTTTTTGGGTACTATTTATTGATTTTAGGAGGCCATATTTGAAAACAAGATTGGAGCATATATACATTCAATTATAGAATATTATACATGAACAGAAAATACAGGGAGATTAAGTCAATCGATGATCTGATCTGATGAAGGCGATATAATAACTATGTGTACTAATTGAGTTAAAATATTTCAACTCCCAATACTCAAGAGTGTCTCAAAGTGTTTGACAGTCAAAGAGAATGATTTTGAAATTAGTGTGTGTGAAATTAGGGTTTCAGTGTACTATTTATAGAGTAAAATCCTTTAGAATCTTTAAAATAATTTATTATTTAATTAATCAAAAATCAACCCATTAAATCTCTTTCTGGGTAACAGTCTTATATTAGTAATTTAATGGGATGATTACTAATGCTCTTAGGCTGTGGGTTGGGTTTTTGCCTAGTGGGTTTGTGAATAATCTAACCCATCACTGATTATCCACAAATAAAATAAAACTCAGTATATTCATAATTTACAAATTATAATATCAATTGGCTAATTAGTAATAACAAGATATTAATCTAATAGAATAATTAATGCTAATCCATAAAATATTAAAATTATTCTAACAATATCAGGTCTAAGAAGTTGAATTCATACAACATGTAAGCATACTTGACAATAAGTGTACCATAGATTTTAAATTCCTTAAAATTGTTATTAAATTGAAAAGACAAACCCACATTTGTTTATAAAATATATGTATTCCATTTGTGATTGAATTTCATGCAAGGAAAGCTGCTTAAATTCAACATACTTATTACTATACGGTAATCTCAATTTAAATAATCACAAAGTTCTAAGAGGATGTTTGAAAGGAAGGGATGGAATGACATGAAATAGAATAATTAATTTGAGATAAATTATTGGTTTATATATATATATATATATATATATATTCTTTTGATGGACTAAAATGGCAAGAAAGAATTTCAATATTACTTTTTTATCATTTGAGACCCAATTTTATGTATGTTTTTATATTAGGAATTTAAAAAATAATAATTTATAAGCTATTTCAATAGTAACTTTTTTCTTTTTATTATTAAACTCCCACATAATAAAATGCCACATATATTTTTATTTCATTCCTAGCTATTTTGTTCTATGTCATTATAAATCATTTTATTCTATAACATAAACTAATTCTTTTATATCATATTAATGTTTTCAATTTTCCAAATAGAGACAAAATATTACAAAATGAGGTTATAAGTAATTTGTGATAGCATAAATTTAAGATCGGCCTAAGTGGTTTGAACAATTGGACCTTAGTTTAAGCCTAAGCCCAAATCCATGTGAACTTAGGGCAAAGCCTAGTTCAATTGGGCCCCTAAATAAAGCCCATTGGTCTTCAGCCTAAACCCAAATATTAATTAGCACATATTACTTTCTCCTTTGTTTTCGAGATAGGATTGTTTACGATTGTGCGCCCATGAATCAACGATCAACGGAAAAAATTCGTGTATGAATAATCTGTCTACAAAGTACCCAATCTCTAGCAATGGCTTCAGCAATTTCTACTTCCGCGGTGTCATGTCCATTATCATCTACGAGCTCAAGGTTAGCTCTATGTGCAGTTTCAGCTTCTGTAATTTCACATCCTAAAACCATAAATTTTCATCTCTCTTCGTGGTTACCTCCACTGGGTCGACGTCTTTTTTCACCGTGGAATGGTCTAAAGCATCTGGGTATCTCAAGTGAACCAAAATCTCTTCGTACAGGTAAAAATTCTCATGCGGGGTTGTGGTTTCTCGCCTTCTGTTTACTCTGTCCCTTATGTTCGAATTCTCTTTTAAATTGTACCTTTCGCCGATACTTTTATGTTTAATTTATCGAATCAATGGTGGTGCAGACAGAAGGGCTAAGGGCAAGATAATTTATGCATCTTTGTTTGGGGTTGGAGCGCCTGAAGCTCTGGTAATTGGGGTCGTGGCTTTGTTGGTATTTGGTCCTAAAGGTCTTGCTGAGGTCAGTTAGATACTTATATGGGTGTTAACACCAATTTTCTTTTTTATAATTCCTTTACAATTTTGATTGCTACTTTTGCATACGCAATTCTCACAAAATATGAAATGCCAGCTTGGAAAGAAAAATTAAGTACTCATTACCATAAATCATAGAAAGATGAAAGAATGATGAGCTGATAGAATTCTAGAAGAGAACTGGGAACAAGGCCAGAAGGTCCTTTGGAAATTGAAAGTAGACTGACATAGTTGGCATATAGAGAACTATACTGAATTAAGATGAGCTAACAAATTCTATGGCATGAAAGATGGGTTTTCTCTGCGGGTTTAAGGACGAAGACTTATACTCTTGTTGGTTTCTTCGCTTCTAAGCCAAATATTAGACCTCTGAGAAGGCAAAACCCTTTAAGAAGCCAAATATTACTTTCATTGAAAAAATCTAATGGAAACTTGCTTAAACGATTCTTTTATCTTAAACATCATTAGAATGGATTGAAGGGAAATAGGTATACTTTTTGTCACACCCCAACTCTCGGAGTGTGACCGCACAGAAAACGAGACTAGCCCGCCTCTGTAAGCCTAACAAGTTAGTTCTTAACTAAATTACAATCATACATAACAAACATTCATAACTAAGCAGATTTACATTCAAATCAAATTTGTAGAAATTTCGGCATAGTCTTCTCTATAACTGAAACCTCCCGAGGTTTCTGCAAACATCTGCCCAAAATAATATTATACATAAAAGAGAGCTTAGCTCTCTATTCAGTCAGAGGCAACTACAACACAGGGGAATAGGGAATCTACCTGTGGTCATACATAATATTTACATCTATTTACATATATCAATTACAACAAAATCTCAACAAAATGGAGAAATAAAATGCCAACAGGGCTCCTCTAGCCCTCTTGATCAGCAAACTGCTTAGGATGACTGCTTAAAATTCATTAATACATAAACGGGTAACATTTCCAGTAATGAATCAATTTATGATTTAAGCCTTTATATTTTAAACCATAACAAGCAATAATATGCACTTACACTTAATGAACAGTTTAAATGATTTTCACGGTCGAGGATCTACAACCTTCAGAGAATCCTTTCCATCAATTAACATCAAACTATCAAGGGAACTCAGCCCTTGAATACTTGTTAAAGTTAGGTAAAAACCTTCCTTTTTATTTAAAATATCATTGGCTTAGGACCTAGATTCTAGGGAGGACTACCAGACATAAAGTATCGGTCATGAACTCGTGGCCCATGCAATTTAATCATCTGTCGAGAGCACACAGCATCTCGGGGTAAATCACTCATACGATCGAGAGCACACAGCGTCTTGGGATAAATCACCCATACGGTCGACAGCACACAGCATCTCGGAGTAAATCACTCATACGGTCGAGGGTATGTATCCCTCGGATTATGCATATTGATCGAGAGCACACAGCATCTCAGGGTAAATCACCAACATGGTCGTGAGTCGCAAGCTCACACTAAAGTCATCTGTCTTATCTTGTCCTCCCTCAATCTATGGACTTGCCATTTATAAATTTTCCCTTTTTCAATATCAATTCTTTAGTAACACATTCCTTCTTTTATTCAAACCTCTCTTTTACAAATTTTACATGAACATCACATATCAATCATAATTCATAGGTCATATGCAAGGCTAACAAGTCTAACAAGTTGCTACCATAATTACAATGATAATTATAAAGTGGGGAAAGCTACCGCTTACCTGGTGGCTGACGGTGCTATAATCACCTTATCTCGGTCTCTCTTAATTATAAATTCAATTTCACCCACAATCCCTATAACATAAGAATATACTTTCCTCAATTCTTATTACTAAATACATCAATTTAAATTGATTATAATGTCTTAACAAAGCCATAAAACAACCAAAATCTTATCTCATTACTTTATTACATATTCTCTTTACTTCTTCATATTGCTATTTTCAATTTGATATTCCATTCCATTATCATTACTCAAAACAAGCCTTATACCAAATTCTTAATTTCATCCCCTCACTGTTTCCCAGAATTTTCATCAATTTACACTCACTGCCTTAAAAACTTTCTGAAGTTTCACTTTAGTCCCCCATTTCATACTTTTTCCTTCCATCCATGAAGAACACTAAAGTTTCATGACATACACTGTAAAAGTGTTCTTATAAGACCAATTTAAACCCATTCAACTGCAGAATTTCACCATTTTCTGAAAACCCCAAAATTTCGAAACTTTTCAGTTTAGTCCCTGTCAGAATAACTCAAAAAAACTTAGCTAAAATCATGCTTCCAAAGCTCAAATTCAATGGAAAGGGGTCAAAAATGATTCTCCTAGCATCATTCTCATGAAAAAACCACTTAAAACTCACCAAAATCAAGAAAACGTAGCTGCACAACAATGCCACAAAACCCACCGGAAAAAGTAGTTGTTGCCGGCCAACGACAAGCGGTGGCCGCCCAGAAACCTTCGCCAGTGATGGAGGGAAGTGGCCGGAGGTTGAACGTGGCGGTGGGCGAAGCAAAAAGTAGAAATCCGAAGGGAGGAAGAAGCTGCATTTTTCTGCAGAATTTTGGAGGAGAAGCATGTAGAAGGAGGCTATAGTGAAGGGTAGAATGATAATTTCGCTTGGGGAGGTGACATGTGTCAGCACCACAAAAATGCTGAGGGATGAGGGAGCTACATCTCGAACCCACGCCCCTTTGGTTCCGGATAACTTGTCTTACCCTTGAGCCAAGGCTCACATCTGATATATATTACACATTACAAATACTTTTTCCTCATTCTTGCTAATTTAAAAAAATTTTGCATGAACTTGGTAAACTTAGCAAGTGTTACAACTTAGTTTCATCCGTAGTTGGGAATTGTAATACCTTGTGCTCTATAATGTAGATATACTATAATATATACATTGGTTTTCAAATTTCATCAAAATGAGTACATCTTATGACATTTAGAAAACTTAAAGAATGATGTTGCTCCATTTTCGGTAATAGAACAAGATTATGTGGCCCCATTGTATCATACCAATTGGCTAGAATGAACATAAAGTTGACAATTATTCACCTATTTTTTAGTTGTGAGTAGTGCTCTTGTTTCTTGAATATAAACGTCAAAGTTACATGTTATTTGAGAGGGGATTTATATCTGTAGATATTTATATAATAACAGTCCACAAGATGATTTTGTGTTATTTCGTGATTTTTAAATTTATTGCTCTAGCTCACCAGAGATGTCTACAAATCAAGGTAGTCAAATGCAAATGGTGCTAGATCCTAGTGCTTTGGGGCGAGAAGTTCTATAAAAGAGTTCACCTGATTTAAAGAAGGTGCTAAAAACCGCACCCCTAAAAAAAAAAAAAATCTGAAAATATGCTATTTAAATAGAAAATAAATAAAAATGAACTATTGTGATGATTTTTTACTTATGAATCAACTATTAAAGCATAATAATCATATAAAACAGTGCATTATAGAAGTCATTAAATCATAAATACTTATCTTGTTTCAAAGTGAATGACTAACAGCCTAAATAATAAAATTCTAAAGCAAATAACCACTCTTCCTTTTACTTTGCAGTTATTAGGTTGGAATATATGGTTTTTCCCGTGTTTATATACTTATCCTTTTTTTAAAGGAAAAAAACTTAAATTAATAGTTATGACTAATTGGGTGGACTTTTAGGGCTGTGTATCTATGTAAAATAAACCTAGTCTATGCAAGGTGCCTAATATCGACCAGAAGGGCGCCATTGCCTCATTTAGCAACAAGCATCAAGGCCTCTTGGTGCTTTGCCTCAGCAGTCAACACCTTTGACTACAGTGCTACAGATTCATGTTTTGATTCTATCCAAAGGATAGTATTGAGATCAGCTCTCACTCGTTAACAGCGTTTAACAACTGTTGAATTTTCAATAAAGCGATTAATGATAATAGGTTTACTCACATGCTTGCTTCAGAGAATTTTGTAGTGTAAGTTGTCATTTCATTCAGGCTATATATTATTATCTGTATTCTCAAATGATTACATTACATGAGATTGGCTTCAGATACCTAGAGTTTACTAGAGATGCTTCCACGACCACAATCTCAACATCATCATGGCATCCCAAATAATTTGGTACATGTGTTTAGATATTTTCCTAAAATCTTTGTTGTTGGTGGTGGGGGGCTGGTTTTGTTTCTCTTTCTTCTCTTGACCCCCTGTTCTTGTGACATCCCGGAAAGACAGTATGATTTAATCACTCAAATTACAATTGGATACATGTGTTTAGATATTTTTGCAAGATCTTTGTTATTGTTATTGGTGGTATAGGTTTGCTTTCTCTGACTTCTGTTAAATCCTTGTTCTTGTAATGAGTCATCCAAATGCAGGTTGCCAGAAATCTGGGAAAAACATTGCGAGCATTCCAACCCACCATTAGAGAGCTTCAGGTTGGTAGAAAAACTTTGGATTCAAATCTATGCACTAATTCCAGTTGACAGATGTTTCATTGTTATTGCTTGCTGTCTTTGTTTCTCCCTCAGCAAGTTTCAAATGAATTCAAGAGTACACTTGAGCGGGAGATCGGTCTTGATGACATTTCAAGTCCATCACAGGACATGTACAAATCCAATGTACCAAACAATAATACTAACTCAAATCCATCATCCACCACCGGTACCAATAATTCTCAAGTTGCAGTTGACCCTAGTGAGTGATCTAGTAACAGGTTATGTATCCTTATACCGAGTATGCTTGGTTAGCTCATTGTTTTCATGTATCGAGAAAAATACCATTTGGGTCTCTCACTTATAAGAAAATTGTCATTTTGGTCCCTCACTCATTGAAATGCCAAAAATAATCACTCACTCATTAAAAAATGTTACACTTGGCCCCTCATTTTTTAGAAAATTACCAAATTTAGCCCTTCTACCAAACCCTAAATCCTAAATTCAAGAAAATAAATTTGGTTTTTTTAAAAAAAATTAGAGGAATATTTTTCAGTAAGTGAATGACCATTGTAAGTATTTTAATAAGTGAGGGACCAAAATGGCAATGTTGTAATAAGTGAGGGACTAAAAAGATATTTACTCTTTCATTTATTTGTAGTAACTATACTATGCAAGCAATAAAGGTAACATCACTTGACATCACCTCCACAGTCCACACTGTTTAGCACGAGATTTTGAGTTTTGCATGTCTACCATTTCACCACCAAGGCATCTTGAAAGTGAATTGTATTCCATGGATATGATATCTCATATCTAGTTAGTGTGAATATGTATGCTATCATATCAGTTAGCAAAGAACCCTGCTAACTGATCAGACACATGCTTCCAACATGTTATCAGCTCTAATATCTCGCCTGTGTTTTCTTTAATTGGGAAAAGGAACCATTACACTAATTGGCATTGGGAAAACTAATGGCAGTGATTCATAATAAATATCTAATTTTCTTAATAATTAAAAGTCTAGTTGAAAATACCGACTTAGCTGAAAATATATATGTTTTTCAACGTTATATTTCCAAATAAGCATTTAAAGATGGTCGTTTGTGTGACTCTTTCACACTAGGCCTTCCTTTGTTTACCTCTCCTATTGTACCAATTACAAGTAAGGTTTCGTGGAACTACACTCATTGGAAGTAACTATGGGGTCATCATAGAACCAGTAAAAGCAATGAACACTAGACTTTTATGACTTGCCTTTGGGATATTAAAAAGCACATGAATGTCACATTTAACAAAAAAAGAAATGCACACGCGCGCACATACACACATATCAAATATTGTAACACTTATTTAATCATGTAGCTAAAGTGTTGGTAATTTTTTTTTCCTTATGAGTAGATGCATTAAGTTGAATGCTACAAAAGTGAAGAAGTCATGAAATATATAAATAGTGTGTGCTTGAGTATCTTCTTTTGCTGAAATCTGTTATCTTTGTTTTATATATCATGTATGCCTAGTCAGTGGTTCACAAAAATATCTCCTTAAATTTGTTACATGGGATTAGTCGTTTAGTAGTTAGTTAATCAAAATGGTAGTTAGCAGAAATAAGTTGAGATATAATTAGTTAAGATCTGTTATGAAGTAGGTTAGGTAGTTTTTTTTTTTTTAATACTATTACAACTTAATTCGTAATATCTATTCTCAAAATGACTCGAGCCCGAGACCACTCAGATGAGCGTGAGGAGCCCTACCATTGAACAACTCTTGCTATACTCAAGTAGGTTGGGTAATTAAGGATATATCTACCTATTGTAATTACCTTTACTACCTTATGGTTATAAATAAGAGAAAAGCAAAGGAAAAGACTTGTGAAATGATTGAATAGAGTTGTGTGTTTTTTCTCTGTTCTAAAATCTTAAACTCTAAAACCTAGATCCTAGCCGTTCACAAAAATATCCCCATAGAGTCTTGTTTTAACAAGTTAATAAGAAATTGTGCTAGTTACCTCAAAATTGGGACAATTAACACAAAATATGCAATAAATTATCTGAATGAAATTGCTATAATGTGATGAAAACTTTTGGCAACTTATCTGGGTATATAACAAGCATAATTAGCATCTGGGTCCTCAATTTAATAGATCTTGTATTAAGATATCTGATAAACTCATAAAGTATAGACACTTTGCATTTGCACAGATCACACACACTGGAAAGGTCTGTAACTGTCTCTAATGTAGAGTTTGTCTTCTTTGGTGGGTCCTTGTTAACTATATTGCTTGATGAATTAATGGATAATAATAGTTCTCTTTGTAAACTATTGTTTGTCAATATAGAGAAAGAAGTACAGCACATGTGCAAATTATTCGGACAGACTGCTAGTGCTAGTACTTATCCTTGAATGTTCAGGTTGTGTTTTAATGAACTCGTGGATAACAGTTGAAGAGCAAGACACCCAGTTTGAAAAATGCTGGTAGAAAATTAGTTCCTCTAATTACTGATTAATTATAATTCCAAGGAAGGGAATCATTACTTGGCGTAACAGTACAACTCCCTTGCTGCCTAGTAATAGGTCATATTTTCTTATTTGTCAAGAAAGATAGTAAAGAATCTCCACTGATTAGAAATATGATAAAATCTCTTCATTTTTTTTTTTTTTTTAAGTTTACCTGGAGGTACACTAAAACTAAAGCTTCATTTAATTCCAGGATAAAAAAAAGATGAGATATAGAATTCTCAAGTTAATATTTCCTTGTTTCAGCAGGTGGACATATTCTTTTTTTTTTAACCCTTGGTGCTCCCTAGACCAAACAAAGCATAAGATTGAGTCCCTTTTCCTTTTCTTTCTAAAGACTAGTGCTATCTCATGTGTTGTGGTAATTAATTCGGTGCTTTACATGTTGGTTGTGTCACTTTTATGATTAAACGAAAATAATGCGCACAGCTTGCTCCATGGTGTTAATCTCTTCCTTCTTGCCTCACCTTTTTTGCTTTTGCTTCAAACAAATCCCAGAATATAGTTCTTTTGGGTCCTTAATATTGCAAATGGTTCTGCAGGTCCAAATAGAGCATACAGCTCAGAGGAGTACCTTAAGGTTACAGAAGAGCAGTTAAGGGCATCTGCCTTGCAACAGGAAGGGCAGACACCCCCTCCTCCTCCTCCTCTAGAAGATGGCCAAATCGGATCTCAAATCCAGCCTCCTGGTTAGTCATTTCTGATAGCTTTGATAGTTCTCCACATCCTTCTCTATGTTCTCCAATCTTTGCTCTAATATATTTGACTCAATTTTGGATACTATGGCAGCTAAGGAACCGGCTATTACTGTGCCGCCACCACAGAAGCCTGAAACCGAGACATAGCCTCTTGGAGTTCATAGGGAGTAAAACAAAGCCCTCATCCAATTATCAGTCCAGTACCCTGAATGTGGGTACTACTTCTGGAGTAACTACTCTCAATTTTGATACTCTAGTCGTTAGGAAAGTGAAAATAGAAGAAATCCATTGTGTAGTTAATAGTTTGTTTATGAACTTATTGCAGTGAATCACTTAGCAATCTTCCATCCTCCTTCTCCCCAAACTCCAATGAAGTGCATATATGGTATGTAGACTTGATTACGATTCTGGGAGTGAATTTGATTTTAACCTGATGAATTTTTTCTAATTGGAATTAGTTTTGAAAGACATAATCATACGTGGTATCCAGAAAAAAATCTCTCTGTATATTAGAGTTATAAGCCAATATAATTCAAATAATGGAACTATTAGTTTGTTGGTGGCATTGATCTGGCATGTGTCACAAGAATTTTCTGCAACATGTCAGCGCTCCTTCACCTACGGAGAGTGATAATACTTGTATGTTCTTTTACACTTTATCATAAATTTTACATAAATATAATAAATTAATATACTTAAAATATAGAAAAGTAATGTAAATTTAATATAAGTTTGAAGTACTTTAAAATGTTTTCTTAAATTTCAATCTTATCTCATAAAAAAAATTATATTAAGTGAAATTTGTTAGTTACTTAACAGTCGCTTATGCATTCTATTGTCGTTGAAGTATTGAACTCACATGTATTTTTTTAAATTTAAATAGTAATATAGCTTTCAATCAGCATTTGTAAAACGCAAGAAACAAACACAAAAAGCAGGTTTGGTTGGGCATGAGAGGGATTCGACGGCAGTGGGCTTTGCCGGCCTTTCTTCCAGCGATCTGTAGCAGCCACCTCTGGAGGTTTTGGATGGTGGCACGCAGCAATTGAAGCCGGACTCCGGCGACTCCTCCGTAGTTGCAGCTCACCCTTTTGAAAACTCCATTGCATCCCACTTGATTAGCACCTGCAGTTCGCAAAGAAAGTCTGTTATATGGCGATAAAAAAGTAGTTTTGCCTTTTATGTTTTTCCTTCCTTTTTCTCTTTACCACTAATGGTTGGACCATATCATCATTTAACATGGAGAAAACTATGAGTGAATTTCATATTACTATAAAATTTTTTAAAAATTTTGAGCTCAGAAAGAGTAGGAAGTTGACAAGCAAATCAATACGAGGAAACTCGATAACTTAGGGAATAATAACTCAATGTCATGCTTTTGAATTTGAACCCACAATATTTGAAGATATACTAAGTTCCTCATACCAACAAATTTATAGTGTTCTAGAGCAAAGTGGTTTTACATCTATTCTTTAAATACAAAACAGAATAATTTTATAACTTTAGATTATTATCAATGCATAAACAAGAATACCCTTACAAAGAATCCCAACTCTACCTGTTTTTACCATTTAACAAAGATTCATACGTAAACTATAGCACATAACAAAGTGTTTTTACCACCCAAAGATTCATAGGTTATTCATAGGTTACCTACAATCTTGGGCTCAACTTTAGTAGCTTGTATAACCCATTCACGAGGTAATCCAATTGCAGCAATGTCATTATTACAGATTTTAACAACCACATAACACAATTTTAGGTTTTTGAGAAGGTTCCTAAATATAATAAGATAAAGTGTAAGAAGCATAGTAAAGCGTAAAGCTCACCAAGAGAACATCAAAGACTTCAGCATCATAGTCCGGAGTAAATGCACTAAAGGATCAGAATGCACATGGTAATGAATGAGGTGAAGAAGTAATTCAATAAATGCACGTACGTGGTCTTCTTCAATGTACCTTCATAAATAGAAACCATGGAGTGGAAGAAGCAGTTACGCATAGGCCTTCCTTCTCTTTAGTGCATCTTTTTCCAATGGCTAGCAAATCCCCATTTAATGCATCCTTTAGCTCCAACTATCTCAACGTTCATCTATCTGGTATCACAATTGAGGTTGCATCATTATTCATTGAATGCTCCACCCTCCTCTTCATCATTTGGTTGCTTCTCTCTTCATTAAACATGGCTGAACCAAAACCTAGAGAAAGAGAGAGAGGGCAAAGAGCATATGGATTTGGATTCTCTTGTTTTGTTTCTTCTCCTTTTTCTTCTCTTATTATGTTGGAACGCTGAGATAATAAAATTTACTGGCAGGTTTCATTTGAAGATGTGAGACTCAGTTAAATAGTGAATCTCACCTATTTTGTATTTATTTTTTTCTAATATAATAGGAAATTAAGAGAAAAGAAAATGAGAGGACTGGTAAAATATTTGATGTTATTGAGACATATGACACTTTTCTCTTGTTTTCTATTTCATATATATTACCTGGATTTGCTTGTGAGAGGTTCTGAGACATGGTTACTCTGGTTGCTTTTTACTTGCGAGCAATATACTTTGGGTCAATGGCCTTCTGTAAAGTAAAGTGAGATAATACCTTTTTGGATTTGTGGGCCTGAGACTTTGATCTTAATCTTTTATGGACCCTGACGGTTAATATTTGTCACATGTTTTGGGCTCAGACATAAACTTCAATACATTTGGGCTGGATCATTTGAAAATAGTTGTGGCCCATTTATCACCAAAGTATATTGACCCATTTTATATTTTTGATCCATTCTAAATTTTCATCAATTATTTTTGTATTTAACGAGTAATTTCTATATTTGACATAATTAAAACACATTCCGGGCATTTGATTCAACATGCATTACTCAACTCGAAATTTCAGTAAGAGATAGCTTTTGTATATTCATGGGGAGTAGTCCATTAGAAAACAATTGATTAATATGAAATTGTACTGAAAAGAAACTCAGAGAACTAGTATACTAGCTGCCTTTTTTGCACTGTTAAATTGTCTATAATATGGTAATTCATTTTTCAGTATTTCATAATTTAATTTCTTATAGAAATTCTTTCACAATTTGATTCATTACAGATAATATGTTTTTTTATTTAATTCTTCATAAAATTATCTTTTCAATTCGCTCTCTCATATACACATTTTTTAATTTGATCTCTCATAAATAAATTTATTATCAATAATATTCTTAAAAATATATGTTAAATTTAATGATATAAATATTATTGATAATATTATTATTTGTAAATGACTAAATTAAGATATATCTACATATGATAAACCGAATTGGTAAGATAATTCTATAAAGAACTAATGAGAATTATCTTATTTATGAATGATTAAAATAAAAAAAAATTTTGAGAGACTGAATTACTTTAAGAGAACAAAATAAAATTTTACTCATGAAAAATACGTGGTGACATTAATCAAGCCACGTGGTAAGAATAACAACAGCAATATAATTAATCAATTCCAGTGGAATAACATTTGAATCACAACCCCATAACTCCTGGAATCGCAAAAACCATCTACTTTGCTGAATCTGGTGCACCAAAAAAACCTTATTATTATTTGTTTGGTATGATGGAAATGAGGATGAAAAGGAAAGCGTGTTATGTTGAAAGGATGGAAAATGCCTTTGAGATAGTCATAACTAAATATATCTCAATGCAAAAGATGATTTTTGTAACAAGGAACAAACAAAGACAGTCAGACAACAAATTATCTCAATGCAGAAGTTGATTTTTTTTCTCAAAAAAACTAAGAAATTGTGCAAAAGTTTTATAGGGAAAGAGTGTAGAGAAAATAGAATTTCTGGGTATAGATGGGTTGAATGTGCTAGAGATATTCAAACTCTGCAATTTTATCCTCAAATTTGCTTTCCAAGAAATCAGCCTCCATTCCTTTGCCCCTCTAATTGAAACTTGTTTCCCACTACTTACGGAATCGACATTCCCATGGGAGATCATGGTTGCCTGCAAAAAGTGTTGTAACAGTGCATTCCATTTTTCTTTCCTCTGCCTTAGCTCTCATTCTCTTCTACCAAATGTCACCTTAGAAAGTGAAGAGTTTCTGAAAAAGCACAAAATGAAATCTAAGAATGGTATTGTAAAGGTAAATGAATAAAGCAGATAGAACAAGACCTATCGGTGAGAAAGTATTTATATCTCATATACAACAAAAGTGGCGAATTAAACTAATTTTACTCACTTAACAATTCATTTAAGTTGAAGATTGACCTTTTTTTTTAATTTTTAATCCAAAATTAAAAATATAATATTTGGTAACTAACAACAACACGCTGCATACATGAATTTTCTCTCTAATATAATTACTGAATTCAAAGTTCTATATTCCTCATTCTTGAAATGAATTTCATTCACATCTTATATATAAATCCAACAAGTACACATTGTGTGACTGCAATAATTAAATTAACAGCCAATCACATAATTAAATACGTAGCTTCTGAGCCATAGAAAAATTCTTAAGCATAATATGGTATTTATAATTATACATAGCCAAGATTTATTATTAATAATTTGACATGTGTACTCCACCCATGTGCAAATTAAATCTTATCTATAGCATGTAGCGATACCACATTATACTTAAGAATTTATCCTTAGCCTCTACTTGTCTAATAGTCATATAAAGCACCTCAAACTCAACTCCACCAGGATATAAGTTGTGCTGTGTTATACAATATAACAGTCTCAAATTCTTTCTTTCAAAGTATTGAGACCATGCTGTACTATTTAACACAACACAATACACCTTATTGTCTCTTCCACAGTGAGTAGGAGTTTCAAAGTCCCATGAGAAACTCCTTGTCCTCCTCCAACCTCGCCATAGCCTCACTCTCCAAGGTCAGCTCCACGTCAATGCTCCTCCCTCCACTCTTCCCTGGATACAAATAAACCATCCCATCAAACTTGTTGTTAGATCCACTCCTCACATTCTCTGGGTTTCCCCACCCGAAATCCACATCGTACACCTTAAACCTCGGCGAGCTTCCGACCGCCACGCAGTTCACCCCAGCATCTTTGAACTGGAAAATCTTGGGTGCACTCTCCCACTCCTTGTTACGCTCATCAATGGCCTTGGCATCGTGTGCTTCAATGGCTTTCTGGATCAACGACGCACCGAACTGCGGCGGCTGCGCCGTCAATAACCCAGCAGCCGTGACCGTGAATATCGCCTGGATAAGGTTTCCGAAGTAAGCCTCCGGCATCGGTGGGTCGACCCGTTTCCGGCAGTCCACAAAGACGGTGAAGACAGTGTAGTCTTCGGGTTTCAGGTTACGTGCATGGCTTACATGGCGCCAAATGTGAACGGAGAGAGCCTGGAATGTTGAGAATGGTTTTGAGCCGTCAGATGGAGGGCCGGAGTTTACTGTTGACTTGATCTTATCGATGGCGGACTCGGAGAACTTGAAGATCTTCTCTCTCAGTGGTGGGCCCTGCTTGGCTTCACCGTTGGATTCGACCCGTGGATCCGATGGGTGGGACAGGTCCAGCTTCACGCGCGTGTTTCGTGACTTGGTTCGCTCGACGAATGGCAATACCGAAACGGACGGCGCACCGTTGCAGACCGCAGCCCACGAGCTCATAAAGTGCCACGTGGACGTACCATCAAGGACTGCGTGGTTGAACGCGCATCCTATTGCGAGTCCATCTTTCAGCTTTGTTAACTGTAAGAAACAGCACGATAACTATAAATGAACTCAAAAAAATATACTGTTTAATTTTTCATATGAGAAATATTAAAATACAAACTCTTCGTTATGAGAGTATGCATAAAATCTTTAATTTAAAATATGTATAAAAGATATTTAATAATAATATTAGCTTTTATAAAAAAGCATAACCTATTAAAAATAACTTTAAAATTTGTATTTAAATATTATATTTAAAATATTTATTATATTTATATTATTTAAATATTTATTTAATACTTGTAATATTAGATAAATAATATTTAAAAAATAAGTATAATTTTACTGTATTTTATTTTTTAAAAAAAGTATAGATTTTCAAAATAAAGAAGAAGTGCAATTTGAACACATCTCAAAACAGAATGAATTTACCAAAGGAGAAAAGAGAATAAATGTATTTACTTTTAAAAAATACTTCATCTTTTTTTCCTAAAAAATTATATGCAAATTAGATCAGAATACGTAATATTTTTAATGTGAAAGTACATGCATATGGAAAGGTCCATGACCTAATTTTAAAAAGCAAGGACAGAACTTGTGTAGTAATGGATGGGGGGTGAGGGTCCACAAGAATGGCGTGATCCTGACGCGCAGGCCTCACTCAGGTTCCACCCAACAACTTAGTTCAGCAATTTAATTCTGCATTACGTAATTTAAAATCACAAGCTACTACACTGCTCACATAATTAATTTTCTGAATATTACATTATTGTTGTCATTATTACGCTCAAAATCTCAATATTCCACTTTCAGATACGGCCATGAGGGCCCTAGTTGAGGTATAAACTTGAAAAATGAAGTAGTTTTATTTTCATAAATTGTGTTATCTCTCGTATGAAATAACACATAGTTTTAAGGTTTTGGAATGGTATTTATATACATGTTTTTTGAGGTAAATATAAAAGCTTTCCTCCTATTCAATTGGATAGAAAACTAATTCTTTTTTAAATCAGAAGCACAATAGATAAAATTCTTTTAAAATTGATATTTTTTAAAAATAAGTAAAATCTTATTTTGGTTATAAAGTATTTTTTTTAATTTAATCCCTAATAAAATTTCTTTCTCAATTTGATTTATCATAATTATAATATTTTTAATAATGTTCTTCATATTTTTTAAACTAACATATTTTAAAGATATTATCGATAATAATTTTATTTGAGAAAAATTTATATGTGAAGAGCAAAATTGATGAGACTATTATATGAGGTACTAAATTACAAAAATATATCGTTTTATTAGAGACTAAATTAAAAAAATTTATAAAAACATATTTTATATGTAAGAGACAAAAAATAGAACTTTGTTCTTTCCAAAATTGAGCCATATAAAATGTTTACTTTTTTTACTACACAAAACTTATTTCTTATCCAAAAAAACAAAATCAAAGCTATATAGGATAAACACCTAGAAGCTAATGTGTTGTGAGAGTGGGACTCAAGGAATTAAGGACAGAACGACATTCATTCTTCAGTGCTGTGCAACAAAGCTGGAATGTTTTGCTGCACATTTTTTTTTTCTTTTTCATTTTTTTCATGGATCAAATGTATAGTGTGAATTTATAACATTTAAAAAAAACACATAATAAACAACAATTTTATATTCTATGGGCTTAAAACTGAACTAATAGAGTATAAAATTAATTCTTCATTCAATCTGATTTATAATATTTATAGTGTTAGTTTATAACCAAAAAAACAACCATATAATAAACAATGAATTTGTATACTCCACCATTTTATCAAATTAAATATTTATTTCATCTGAATCCAAAAACTTTGCATGGGATTTAAAATTTGAACCGTTAATGCCATGCAGAGGATTTAAATCTGGATTTAAAAAAATTAATTTTGCACGCTACCAGTTTTATAGAACTAGTGTTTTTAGATCATGAAAGTATAAATTTGATTCATTAAAAAAATAAACACAAACTATGAAAAATAAAAAATAAAATAAAATAAAGTATAGCAAATGAAGATTTCCTTCATTACCTCATCTCATTTGTTTTAATAATCAAATTAGTGTTATACTTGATAATTTAGCTCTTTATAAATTAATCGTAATAAATTAGTATTAGTCTCATGTTAATTTAAACGAAAAAATTAATTTTGTATAAATTTAAATTTATAAAATATTAATTTATTAGTTTTTCTTTCTGCATTCATATGAACAATATGAAAAACTAAAACTCAAATTAATCTTTACTCTTTTATATATAATTTCCATATTTCTTGAAGCTCCCATCGCTCAAGGCACTAATTTTGAAGTCATATAATGAATCACTAACAAAAACAGGGCAATCCAAAACAGAGCACAACACTACAACTTCCTACAAGTTGTGAAGCTTAGGGTTAAGAGACAATCCAAGACCCAAAAAGAATATTAAAGCATCATTCTCTAAATTATAATATGTGAATATTTTGAAATTAGATTAAATATTATATTACTAAGTATACAGAGTTTTCATGCGTTATTTGACACCAATTTTAGTACTTTTTCTTTAAGCATTCACATGAACATTATGAATGAAGCTCAAAATCAACCATTACTTTTATTATTTTCTCAAGCCATCAAGAAATCAAATCAAACAATGAATTAATTAATCATAAAAACTTACCTGAATCGCCAACAGTGGCCTATGCATGCCTTCCAAATTGAGAACCCCACTATAAGGGATCAACTCCCTCAAAAGGCTTGTACTTTCAGCGACGGTCAGATCCGCCACTCCAATCTCACCATCGGCCACGGCTTCAGTGACCTCCACACCAGCAGAACCACCGTCTTCATCATCTTCATCGTTGTACTCCACTCTGAAAACCCCTTCTTCGTCCTTCCCAATCCTACCAGCGAGCTGATAAAATTCCTCCAACACCACGCTGAGCCCTTCTTTCAGCTTCTTCACCATCCCCTCGTAGTCCTCCCCTTTGTAGAACAGAAGCTTCTGGTTGTAGTAGAAGGCCAGGTATGGAAGATCAAAGGTCACGAGCTGACACTCCTTCCTCCCCAGCTTTCTCTTGGGCTTCACATGGCTTTTCTCTGTGATCTTCAGCTTCAGGAGTTCGGATGCCATTGTTGGGGAAGGAAACAAGAATGGAAGATGAAGAAAAAGTGAGAGAAATTGTGAGATTAATGGGGTTTCGATTTTATCTTTAATGTGATGAGACAGATGTCAGGTTTGGATGGTACTTATAAGCGTTCGGTTCCTCCCATGCGTTACCAAACAAGGACGTTAATTTTGTTAAATATTATTTTACAAACAATTACCATAATATATAAATGAGAGAAGTGTCATCTGGCACCATATTATAATTGTAATAATATTATTTTAAAAAATATTATAATTATAATTATATTCTTATGTTATAATTAAATATATTAATATATTTAAAATTATAAATATAAAATTTTTAATAGTAGTAACATCATATTTTTAAATATATATTTTACTATTTTAATATAATATAATGCATGAACAAAATTTTATCTTATTAAAGGATATTGTGTATGGTAAGGCATCCTATTTATAAGAAATTATCATAATATATATAGAAAATACAAACATTTTATATCCTTTTTCTAGTATAAGACACTGTCTTATAAAAATAAATTGAACAGTTTTTAACGTTTGAAGCTGTTACAATATCTCACACCTTACATTTCAATTTTTTTCAACAATATAACATCTTGTTCATGGAAAAACATTTTTTGGTAGGAGTTAATATAATTTATCAATGCTATTCAAATTATTTAGAGATTAAAATATAAATTATTAAAAATTATTGTTCATTTGCTAACATTACACTAGACTATATATTAAACTAATAATAGTACATGTTTTAAAAACAAAATGTCATTACTAAAAAACCGAATATCACTTGTTTGTATTTGATTATAATTTTAAAAAATTTTGATAATTAAAAAAATGTTGAGGAAAAGAAAAAGGTAAAACGCAGCCAAGCAATTGCGTTTTGCTAGCTTTGGAGTGTTGGTGAGACGCATTTATGGGAACAGCTGAGACCAATTAATGAGCTTCAGTGTTAGTTTTGGGGAATTATGGGTCTTGTAAAGCAGTTGTGACCAATTAATAACCTTTTCAATCTTGGTCCTGCGGAAGGTGAGTCCATGACAACTATGAGCAGAACTGACCACAGTAATTGGCATAGTAAATGCCAATATAAATTACCTAAAAATTTGTGAAGGTGTTGACCTTTGATTCTCATATATTTCTTTGAATAAATTGGTATAGTTGGTGAGCATCTAAAATGTTTATATTTGACATGATAGATGATGAAATTACATTTCTTGCATTTGATAGACGTGTATCTAATTAAAAGCATATCAAATGCTTAAAGTCATAAGATTCATCTTAATCAGCTGCTTTTGCATATTAAGTAATGGCTTGCATATATATATATATATATATATATATATATATATGAAATTTACACTGTTCTACATAGACTTTTGATCTCAACTATTAGGTCAAATTTTTAAAAAATTGAATTTGAATTATGAATCAAAAAAGTTTAAACTTGTATTTTAGTTAGATTTTTTTATTCAAATTTTTCTTCACATTTTTTAATTTAATTAAACTTTTTAAATTATGATCAAATTAATGTTACATAAAATTTAAGATAAATAATATATTTAATTATTATTATTATTATATATAAGATTAGAGATAGTAAAATTGTAAATATATATGAGTTGTTGCATTGAGATCAATTCTTAAAATAAGAAGTATTAATTTTTATTTTTTTTATCAAAATGTTATGTTACACTAAATGTTTTTTTAAATAATAAATTTTTATTCGTTTTAAAAGTATTTATTTTGGTTTTTCAGATTCAAATTGGGCTTTAAAAGAAATCCGAATTGGGATCATTTTACAAATTAAGTTTTTTCTTTTTTAGACTATATCTTTTTGGATCAAATTCATTGGGTTAGATGATTTTTTAAAATTATAATCAAGTTTAATTTTAATCATCAAACTTTTCAAAATAATTAATGTATACAGTTGACTTTCATTTATTTATTTCATTTTATGTTATAATTTTTTTTAGTCAAATGTATTAAGAAAATTATAACAAGTAAAAATGTACATAAAATTTAAAATTATGGTACGTTTATTTATAAAATATTTATCTTTTTATTTCAAGAGTTTTATAGTATCTTAATTTGACAGTATGATTACGTCATTTATTATAATGTGCCTGTTTCACGGAGAAAATTGTACTTTCCAATTATGACATTTGTCATTAATGATAAAATAGAATAAATTTATTTTAAAATAAAATATAATGAGAAATAAGAAATTTTAAGGTTTTATACAATTTAAATTATTATTTTTGTTGTCTCATTAAATTGAAGGACAACGATGAAACGTAAAAGCCTAGTAGTATAATTATTATAATATACTTTTTAATTAAAAGCTTACTATATAAAATTTTTGTTTAAACGAATAATATTATAAAAATAATATGTATTTTAAACTTTTAAATAAAAAATGACACATATGTTATTATTTCAATTTATGTCATTTTTTTTATTGATTATTTCATTTCATATTATTCTAAACTCCCAAATATAATCCTAAATATATTAATATTTTTTAAAAAATACCTATATATGCTTGTACATACAAATCAATTTACAAATATGTCATAAACAATATTGTTATATGTACACCCGTTTATGACAAGGCATTTATTATATTTTTCATAAAATATATTAATTTTAAATGACTTGGTTTACTATCATTAAAAAAATATTTTATATCATCTAATATAAATTAAAAAATAAAATATTTTAAAAAACAAATTATAAATTATTTTTAATATATATTCATGCTAATTAATTATAAAAATATTTATTTTCCTCTAAATAATAAAATTAAGATTAAATTTAGAATTATAATTTTATATCCTTAATTTTTACATCACTTAAACATGAATTTTAAAATTTTAAATCAATTCCAATTTTATTAAAATTAAAATTTTATATTATACAGAGCTAAAAAATCTTACCCTGTAAATTTAGAATCCTCTTTAGTGTGTCTTTTCAAAATCCTAAGAAATAAACATTTAGAGTAAAAAAATTAGTCCTTAAATCATTTAAAATAATTTTAAAATTTATCATCTTTCATAACAAGTATTTCAAGCTTATGTTTTTTAACAATAATTCACTTATACAAAAAACTGCATTTCTCAACAAAAAAATTAACATATGGCAACTTTTATAGACCCATGTCGTTAGTTGGAAGGATTGCATGTGAATGAGACAAATTCGTTTGAAATGTGTCTAAATAGTTGACGGAGTTGGCTAATACATATTGACAGTTATAATGGTCCCTTTTTAATTAAAAACTTGAAACCAGAAAAATTATACAATGTCACACACCGTCTATTCTGTTGGTTCTAGGTATGCTGCTTTTTAATGCACTGCTTTGCCGTCCAATACCACCTCTTCTTCTAATGAGGGTTTGATTGTGATCTCCATTATTGCATTGTTTAATAATTTCATACATTTCGTATTTCTATCATTTTTAAAATCATTTTATTGTTTTTTTTTTTAATGCTATGGCTAATTTTCATAGAAAATTATAGTTAAATCTATAACTTTAAATTTTTATTACGAAGAAATTTTGCTTTCAAAATGCTAAAGGACTAATCTTTTTGTTTTCTAAATAATCCTAATTTGGACCATTTTATTATATTTTTAGATGTTTAGTATCGTGATTAATTTGGATTAAAATCTTTTCAAATAAATAAGATTTGATCGTTAGGTGTTTATTATAATTTTAAAATTTAAAATTCTTTGTAAAAATATTTTAAAAGAAGTTTTACTTATAAAAAATATCATATTTAATATTTCACTTTTTAAAAATATAAGATAGAGAGACTAAATTTTGTATTTTATAAGAATTGGGGAACTAAGTATTACATTTTTTTAATAGATTATTATTTTGGATATAACAATGAGTAAAAAAAAATTATAATTCTATAATAAATGAGACCTTAAATTTCTTAAAATAAAATTACAAATATATATTAATAAATTTTTTAAATATTTATATTGAAAATTTTAATTTAAAGTTTAAACTTCTTGTTTAGAGTAAAACATTATGTTGGTCCTCTACTTTTGAGCCATTTTCTATTTTAGTCCCCCACTTATCTTAATTCCCATATTAGTCTTCCACATACCTCTTAGTTATTTATTTTGGTCCCTTTGTTAGTTGGATGACACATACTTGATAATGTGCACATTTACTAATGACATGGACAATAGCTAAGCAAAATAATTGTCAAACAAGCCCTCCACACAAGTTCCCTTTTCAACAAAAGCCCTCCCTCTCCATCTAAACCAAATTGCGATATGTTTTCTAGCTCTGAAGATGTCAATGTGTTATGTTCATTGGCGTAGAGTCTATTGTCACATTCTGGTTTTGGTGTCAACACCATTGATGAGTTGTGTTCACTGACTTCGTCTAAGTCAATCTTTCTTGGTCAATTTATTTTTACAGAGAAAGTTCACTGACATTAAATTGCTCACTGCTCTATTGGAAGCTTGCTTGACTAACCCTAAACAATTTTTGTTCATTGACGTTAAACTGTTTTGTTGGAAGCTTGCTCGACCCTTGCCTTCGTCTCCACTCACTATAATCTAATTGAAATTATATATTAATTATGAAGGAGAAAGAGAAAGAGTGTCCCCTACTTTCTGCCCTTTGAGCCTTGTAAATCTCATAACGCTCATAGTCTTTTTCTTCTTCTCCAAACACGAATTAATTAGAAAACTAATGAATGGAAACAAAGAATATTGCTAACACTTAAGGTAAATACACTACTGAAGGGTATGCTCACCATCTCATTGATGCTATTAATGACAGTGATAGATTCTTTAGGATGATGAATAGTAGTTTGAGGTAGAGTTAGATGGTATTGACACTGATGAAAATGAGCCTTTGGGTTGGGGTCATCCTATCTTCCAACAAGGCGAACTCGCCAATTCCAACTTTTAAAAATTGGCCAAACTCATATAAGGATGGAGCCATTACTAACTTAACCTAAGCTTGCTATAGCTTATATGCTCTGCACAACACCTCTAATGGGTTTTAGAATGAATGACAAGGAAATGATGTGTTGTCCATGGGTTTTGCATGTGGTGATGCATAATTGATATGCTTCCTTGAGTTCAAGATAGAATAAAGAAATAGAAATTTGACTTATAATTATAATAGAAAAAAATAATCCTAAAAAGCAAATGGAAACGATTGTCAACCAGAAAGCTTATAAAAGTATAATGATTTATTGAATACTTCACATAAATGGGACATTAATTGTAAATATATTTATTTAAAGATTGTTTACTATATGCAACAACTTTTTTTTTCCTCTTATTGCCATATTGTTATAAAGGTATTGGATTTCGAATTAAAAAAATTATTTACGAAGTTAGTTTTTAAATTTTTGGCTGTGTTTTAAAATTATTATAAATTTATAAATTTTGATTTATATAAGTCAATTTAAATGATTTATGCAAATTCATTTATATGTATAAATAATTACGTTCTAGTTATAAAGATTTTTGTGTCATATAAGTTGTTTTAGACAAACAATTTAAATATAAATAATAGGTGTTTACTATCATCTTATTCAATAATACTATCATGTGTGGCATTTAAGGATGTCTGTATTACTATCTTGGTAAATTAAAATATTGTCCTTACAATTAAACAAACAACTCTGGTGCAACCCACACTTTTAATTGATAGTTTATGAGTTAATAAAAACTTGTATAATATATATATATATATATATATATTTTACATAAAGATTTCAATAGCTTCAAGTGAGCAACAACAAGCAACACTTCAAGAGGCTAATTTAAACTCAAAGCGGAAATCATTCCAATCTTGTTTATGTTATTCAATGTTTTCTAATTAAACTTTTTTTAAAAAATAAAAAATATTTAAATGACAAGTTCTAATAAGTCATATAAATTTAAAAAACTTAAAGAAATAATAAGTTAATAATCTCAACAAATTAAAAATATAAAGTTCAAGTTGTCTTGATATCAAAACATTTTTTTCACTAATTGTAAAGTCCTCATTGTTGTTTTTTTCCTTTATGTGTAAGTTTGATGTTTCAATCTATTTTGTTTCCACAATTTTAGTATATTAAAAACTTGCATATTTGAAGCAATAATAAAAGCATATTCATCTAAGTAGTAATTTAATTATAACTTATTAATTAAAATAGTTTCTTTTACATATAATAAATAGTTGTACTTTTATATTTTCGCAATAAAATTTATATTCGTTAAATTTAAAGATATAGTCAAATTATTATACATTATATTAAAATTTTAAAATATTTAAATCAAATTATCATAGACAATGACCCCTCTCCATCTTCAAACTACTTATAGGGATATTCTTTCTTTCATCCCTAGAGAAAAAATTTTTCAAATACAAGTATTTAAATAAAGACGTCCTTGATTTTTAAATATAGAGACTTTTTGCCATCCTTAATAAATATTTATAATAATATAAAATTTGATTTATTTATTATTCAGGCACAATTATGGACCACACTGCATTTTTAAAAGGCAAGTTATACTTTAAAAAAAAAATTGAATATCTCCTTTTATTTAAAGTTATATTTATGGCGTTGTACCTATTATTGGGCAAGCACAACCTAGCCATATACGCACCGCCAGTGTACCACACATAATAGGACCATACAACATAAGTTTTTTTTTTTTTTCCTCTAAATTTATTATACGATTAACACAATTTTTCTTTCGGATACAGTTATTCACTTATATCAGTAAAATGTCTATTTTCGGTTGGTCAAATAAGATTTTGCATAATTGTGATTTATGTTTGAAAATTTTTGTTTAAAAATTAATTTCATCATTTACATAATTTATTCAATGCAAAAATAATTATTTTTCGCTTCCATGCAAACAGAAGTATGGAGGACAAAATTGATTTTGAAAAAAATTAAATATCAAACAAAATGAAAATATTTGTAATGCAAATCCCTATTTAAGTATACAAATAGGCTCATGAACATCTCAAATACTAATTCAAACACACACTATGTATGAATTTTTTTAATAAGTAAATGATTATTTTAAATATTTCAATAAGTAAAATACTAAAATCTAAAACAACAATTTTGTGATATCTAATGAACTAAATTTTTTTTCAAAGTAAGAGATCAAGTTTTTTTTAATAAATGAAAAAATATTTTAAATATTTAATGAGTAATAGATTAAAACAGTAATTTTATAATTATTGAAAAATAAAAAAGTATTTGAACGTGAAAAAATTTCAATAAAAATTAACGATCAATGCAAGGTGGCCCTGGATAACCCATTCCTCCCACATGCAAATGATTAGCCCATTAAAGTGACCCGAGCCCACTAGAACCTAACTCTTTAAGCTCCAGGGTTTCTCAAAGATCAAGCACTAGCATTGTGTGGTATGGACAGCACAATTTAGTGCCGAGGCATAGATTACAACATTAGAAGAAACGTCTTCCATATTTTGAGGCTTCTATGAGGTTGGAAATAATATTGAATGTGCTTTCATTTGAATTAATGGTTACTACCTACTGCAACTGCAACTACAATTTAGTATTTCATTGAATTTAGATCCAATTATTTTTGTATATAAATATATATATTTATATTTTAATTTTTTTATAGGAAATGATATGTAGTTTAAAAATATAAAGATTGAATTATTTTTAACATATCACAATTTATTATGTATATTTTAGAATTATTATTTTTTAATTAGATATCATTCTATATAAAAAATAATTTAAAACATGAATATAATTTTTTTTATAAAAATAATTATTTTTTTATTTTTAAAAACATATTTTATACAAAATTGAGGGCCATTGAATCAATGACCTTCATGGTTTATTATACAAAATAGTCCCCTCTAATTAGTGGAAGGATCCACACTCCATAATGGAGGGTTTTGTTTCAATTAGTATAATCGAGCAAATTTTATGAAAATGATTTAATCAAATAGAAAATAGCCTTCTCCAATTATTGGGAGGAATCTGTGCTCCATAAGAGTCCGGCCCCCAATTATGGTGTGTGGATCCGAACTCATGGCCATGTATACTCTGCCTCCTTTGCTGGTAAACTGTATGATTGAGCAATATTTGATTTGTGAAATGAAATAATAATAAGTACTATATCAGTGAGCTTTATACCTTTTCTAGGCGCAAATTCCTTCTCTGTGTTGATAATGGCATATTCTGAGATTGTTTAGCGTAGTTTAGATGAAAATTATGAATTACTGCACACTAAATATACCATATGAGGAGTAAATTTATTTAACACATTAAAGCAACTCTCAAATATCTAGTAATTCATAATTTTAATATTTAAAGACTTATAATATTCCTTTAGTTAATGACACTATATGATCAATGTAGGGAGATTAGAAAACCTAGATTGAAAGACAACAGTCTAATACAAACCCAACTCCGAAGGGTACAACGGTAATTAACATGCATCCAGATTTGGCGCATTTGAGAAAACATGTGCTAATTGAATGGTTATTATTGGAACAATTGTGCAAATCTATTGGTTCAAAATTAAAAATAAGTGATTGCATGCAATTTTAAAATTTAATATAATGATTTATATTAAATAAATTGTACAATCTGTAGATTTATAATGCACTTCAAGGAAATATGTTTAAAATTTTGGTGTCACCCATATTTTTGAAATTACGATTGGGATGTTATATAACAAAGTGAATCAATGCACAAAGCGGAAGAAAACTCACCTGGGAAATCTATATTCTTCTAGAAAATGCTTGACTTAGAATTGACTATCTTCATGAAAATAATGCTTTGGACTTAATTAATCACGTGCTAAGTGTCTTTATGATCATTTAGAAAAGATCAACTGAAAAAAAAAATGAAAAAAAAAAATCTTTCTGCCTGCATATTGAAGTTCATGATTTTGACAATTATTTTCTTTGTTTAAATAAGTTTGATTTAATATAAATTCATAAATGCTAATATTTTTGTACATTCAGGACGTAGACTGAATATCAATCAAATATTACAAATTCAATGCAAAATCAATCAAAGTTCATTATTAAAGTTTTATATCATAGAAATAAAAGGGAAAAGTTTTGTCTTATAGATTGGGCCATCTGATCCGAGTAAATTTCCCTGTATCTAAGGCCCAATTCAGGCCCATTGGGCTATTTGGTTTTCGGACTTGTGGGACCAATGGGCTATGAGCTGAGACAAAATTCAAAAACCCTGACATAAACCCTAATTTTCCCTATAAAATCCCGTCAAAGCTTGTCCGTCGTCTTCGTCTCCGCCTTCGCTTACACAATTGTGTATATCGCTGGCCTAGCAGCTAGGTTGCCCTTCAGCCTTCGGTTTTCAAGCTAATACCAGATGGCCCCTCCCCGAGGTATACAAAGAAGTTGCTTTTCCTTGCTTCAATCTATAATACTTACTGCTTGAGTACTGAAAATGCTATACACCTCATTAATAGAGCAGCACATCTTTGTTTCTCATTGTTTTTCTTTCTTCTAGTGATGGTGTACTTGGTTAGTCCTAATGCGATTTTTTCGCATGATGAATGGGTATATGGGCTTTGGTTTGTTTAGCTAAATTAATAAACTTTTAGATTAAGTTCATTATGCTCGTTTTTCAATGGAATGGGTTAAGGTACATTTGAAATTACAAATAGGAAATAGCTCGAAATTCTTTCGTTGATTGTTGACTCTAATCAATTGCGGGCTTGAGAATTTTACATTTTCCGCTGTAAGAATGTAGCATCATTTCTTGTTTCTAACGGTGTGAATCTAAGCAGGTCGTGGTGGTGGTGGAGGGTTCAGGGGTAGAGGTGATGGCGGACGTGGAGGCAGAGGAGGGAGAGGCTTTGGAGGAAGAGGAGGAGAAATGAAAGCTCGTGGTGGTGGACGCGGAGGCAGGGGTGGTCGAGGAGGGGGTAGAGGTGGTGGTCGTGGAGGTAGAGGTGGAATGAAAGGTGGGAGCAGGGTTGTGATTGAGCCTCATCGACATGAAGGAATATTCATTGCTAAGGGTAAAGAAGATGCCCTTGTTACTAAGAATTTAGTTCCGGGTGAAGCTGTTTACAATGAGAAAAGGATTACCGTTCAGGTATTTTCTTTCTCATCCTTTATCGGTATGATTTTTAAGTGATTTATGGTGTTTTATTACTCAATATTCTCTTTCCCTGTGAACCCTGAAACCTAAAATTCTTTTGATATGTTGCACAAGGTTGCGAGGATTAGGCTCGAGGTTGTGCTAATTGGTTTT
Organism: Delonix regia; assembly: GCA_037074485.1. Taxonomy (NCBI): domain Eukaryota; kingdom Viridiplantae; phylum Streptophyta; class Magnoliopsida; order Fabales; family Fabaceae; genus Delonix; species Delonix regia. The sequence continues at coordinate 25,594,564 of CM073454.1, read as the reverse complement.
TAGCTACCTGAAAGATTTTTTTTTGTTTTGTTTTTGTCTTTTTTATCAATTTTGGCCATTAGTGTAAGCGCTTGTTTGACTCTCTGGGCTGTGAATTAATCCATTCTGAAGTGGATAATCAATAATGGGCAACACTGTAATGGTTTCTCGTATGTACAAATATTGTTTTGCCTAAAGGCTTTAATCTATTATACTTTGTTGTCAAGTATATTGACAGACGACGTCTATTGGTACCATTTCCTTTAATTGCTGACCCACTTTTCATGTTTATAGTTTCATACTCGTATTTGTGGAAATTACATTATATACTGAGTCTAAACACTGTTACCATATTTAGAACGAAGATGGTTCAAAAGTTGAGTATCGTGTATGGAATCCTTTTCGCTCCAAGTTGGCTGCTGCTATTCTTGGTGGAGTTGACAACATTTGGATAGTAAGAACCTATCTTGTTTCTTATTATACTGTTATTTGACCTCCTATTCCAAGTATTGTAGCTTATCATATATTTTCATTGCATCTTATGTGTAATAAAGAAACCTGGTGCCCGAGTTCTTTACCTAGGAGCTGCTTCTGGTACTACCGTCTCTCATGTTTCTGACATTGTTGGCCCAGTAAGTATTATTCCAAAGTTGCCTCTTTCTTCCATATTAAGTTGGAAGGAGCTGATTAGAATGTGATGTACTTGAATGTAGACTGGAGTGGTCTATGCAGTAGAGTTTTCTCACAGGAGTGGCCGGGACTTGGTCAACATGGCAAAGAAACGTACTAATGTTATACCCATTATTGAAGATGCCAGACATCCTGCCAAGTACAGAATGTTGGTTGGCATGGTAGATGTGATATTTTCTGATGTTGCTCAGCCTGATCAGGTTTGGTTTTAGTTTGTGAAGAAATTGAATGGGAAAAGAATGATACTACTTTTTTTCTCCAAGTTGTTTAGTCTTATTGATATTTTTTACTGCTTCTATTATCTTCACTGTTTAGTAGGCTTTTTTAAGGCAGCTTTCTTCTTTTGTTGTCTCTTTGGCATCTGCATGCTAGTTAGAGAGGAACATACCTTTTTAAAATTAGTAGATCTGTATACTTTTTTATCTGAAAATATTTTTAGATGTTTTTCAGTTTTAGCTCATGTCTGTTTCATTTCGTTTGGTTTTTGGGAAATTTTATTTACATGATAGATATTTGAATTTTCTCTTCCTTTTTAAAACTTGCGTCAACTATGGCCTGGGGCAAAATCTCCCTCCAGTTCACTTTTTCTTTGAAATATGTTTTGTTTCTTATTCACTTTAATATATATGCTTTTTTCAATATTTGATGCTCTGTGCATATGATGAGTTTACTCGGATTCCCCTTCAAGACATCTGGATGATGCAGCCCGAGATTCTGATGCACATCAATTTCTGTTTTTGCATTTTTATCTTTTCTTCCCTTGACATTGTTGTATTTGTATTTGTTTTATTTATTAGATGATTATGTTGCTAGTGAAGTAGTCTGATTAGTTGCTTTGTGTATTTGCATTGTCTCTCTCATGTTTAAATACAGTCTCCTCTTTTCAATGTTCTTCTTTCGATCAAAGAATATAGATATTTTATTTGTCATTGCTCAAATTTACTAAGGACTGCCAAGCAACTTGGCACTTAGTCTGAGGATCTGGGTTTTATTCTCTTTTTTCCAACATTTGCAGGCAAGGATTCTAGGACTGAATGCTTCATATTATCTGAAAGCAGGAGGTCATTTTGTTATTTCAATTAAGGTTTGTTCAGAAATCTAATAATCTGTCATGGTACTATGCAATCATCGTCTTTCTCAGCTGCATCTTAGTATCTTGTTTCTGTCACAATATGCAGTCTTTACTCTTAAGTAAGGGACATTTAAAATGAATTTGGATTAGATTGTCCTGTTTAAAAGTCCGGAAACAGTCAAAGTGTCAATTTTGAATTGATTGATTTTCGGTAAATTAGCGTTTTGGTCCCTCAGATGTATGAGCTTTCTCTATGTTGTTCCTCATTCAGTCCTTCTAAAAGTATTATTCAACTTTTTCGTTCTTCTCTAGGTGCGTTAGTCCCTATAAAGCATCTCACACATCCTTTGGCCACTTGACAAAAGGATTACCGTGGAACGTATTTGTTATTTTTGGAGATTAACTTGTACACATTGATTTTTAAAGACTATAGAGATATTTGCTTAACAATTTTGGAACCACTAATGGTTTGGCAACTCATGTTCCCTTAAACATCTTGTGCATGTCAGGCTAACTGCATAGACTCCACGGTTCCTGCAACCGCAGTTTTTGCCAGTGAAGTTAACAAGCTAAGGGCTGATCAATTTAAGCCCACCGAGCAGGTCACTCTTGAGCCCTACGAACGGGACCATGCTTGTGTGGTTGGTGGATACAGAATGCCCAAGAAGAAAAAGGACGCCGAGTAAGATTGCAACCGAGATTTACCAACTCATGTGGACATCAGTGATTATGAAAGTGTCGTTGGGTTTTGTTTCTTGCCTCGAGGGTAATGGAATGGGGAACAACTGAACAGATGCTTTTTATGGCAGTTTTGTTATTCTGTAAGCTTCTGACGATAATTGTGTTTGGTGCTTGTTTCTTGAAATATTTATATATTGTGCGTTGGCTGGAAACTAGTGCAGCATCCTCGTATAGGAAAAGTTGCTTGATTCTATTAATAACTATCATATCTTGGTACAAGAAGATGGTGAAACAAATTAGTGCACGATCAAGCAGGGAAAGCCATTTTTATGGCACATTTTACTGACTATACGTGAGATTTTAGGTGGATGTGTGTACACTTTCTGAAAATTTCAGTGGTGCTCCTGCACACTTTGACGAAATTCATCTGGATAATAGTTCTCATGTAACTTAGCTGCTTTGGTAACTATAAGCGTATAACCGTTTCTCAACTGACTTTGCTGAGATAGTCATCTATTTTGTTATGATTATACATATATTAATTTTTTAAAATTAATATATAATCAATGTAAAGGTGTATTTTGGGTGCTTTAGTCATATAGTAAGTTTCAGCTTTGATACAAGCTAGTTTAAATTTAGAACTAAAATTTTCAAGAACCAATAATAAATTTCCTCGCTTCTATTGTTGACATGTAAATTCGGTTGCCCTCAACATCTACTTGTCTATCTGCGTGTAAAATCTGTATTACTAGGTTCTTAATCACGCATAAAAATTATTGGGAACTATGTTGCCTTTTAATTATTACTCTTCAGTAGTTCAATCTCGAAACGTTAAAGTGACAATGACGAACGTAGTTCATCAGCGTTTGATCAATACATAAATTAGCATTTTCAATCACTAGCGCAGTTCTCCAATGCTGCATTGAACGGTGTAGAGTTTAAAATTCTCTTCTATGTGGGTCAGTGTCTGGCCATTTGTTTTCATCTAAGTAAGTGCTTTGTCCATTTGTTTTTTTTTATTTTTTTTTGTAACATTGAGTATGTTGAATGGGTGGCATTCTATACGAACAAAATTTGTTAAACTTATTACTTAGTATCTTTGAAATCAGTTTATGTTGATAACAAAAATTAGATCATGTAATTATTCAATAATAGAATATAATATATGAACAGAAAATATAGAGAGAATAGTTGTCAAAATTTGACTTGATAAAGATGGCATAATTGTGATGCGTACTGGTTGAGTCAAAGATAGTGTTTGATGGCTAGAGAGAGAGAGTGATTGTATTTGTGTATATAAAAATGAGTGCTTTAGTGTGCAATTTATAGAGTTTTATTTTAATAATATAATTAATTAATATTATTAAAATAAAATTCTTTAGAATCTTTAAAATGATTTTTTATTTAATTAATCAAAAAAATGAGCTCATTAAATCTCTCTGAGTAACAATCTTAAATTACTAATATGACAGGATGATTATTAATGCTCTTGGGCTGTGGGTTGAGTTTTTGCCTAAAGGGCTTGTAGATAATCGAATCCATCACCGATTATTCACAAATTAAAATAAAACCCAGTCCATTCATAGTTTATAAATTATAACATCAATTGCCTAATCAGTAATAACAAGATATTAATCTAACAGAATAATTAATGTTAATCCATAAAATGTCAAAATTATTCTAACAATCTCCCACTTGGATAACATTAATTAAATTATTAGGTCAATAAAAAAAATACATAATCAGACAATTAATGTTCACATAAACACATAGATGCATGTATATTTATAAACCATACAAAATTTAGAAACGAAACTATACACAAAGATCACAGAAATCGTTAGGGAATTAAGTGATGTTAACATTTCCATAAATAAGTTTCATTATCTGAATAGAATGAAATACAAAGTGACATTCAAGATGTCATATTACAATTCAAAAGTTCCTTAAGAACTTAATTCAGACTCTCACTAAACCAAGGCTACATTAAAATTTTCAACAACACTTATGTGAGTCACATGATTCTTGAAGATTCCTACGGATAAGCCTTTGGTCAACGGATCCACCAACATATGTTCACAAGGAATGTGAAGCAAATGAGTCTAAGATTTAACAACCTTTTCTCTGACAAATAGGAACTTAACATCGAAGTGTTTAGTATGACTGGAGTTAAAACGATTATGAGAAAAACTAATAGCAGACAAACTATTGTAGTATATGGTTAGATGTTGTGATATAGAATCAACCAAATGCATGCCAAATATCAGTTTCCTCAACCATATGGCCTGGCAGGTTGCCTCATGACAAGCGATATACTCTACCTCCATAGCTGAGGTAGCTATTACTGATTGCTTATAACTTTTCCATGATACAACTCCTCCAGACATCATGAAGATGTATCCAGAAGTGGATTTATGATCATCCACACAAGATGTGTAGTCAGAATCCGAATAATCCACAATTTCAAGTGGCTTAGATCTCATAAAAGTAAGCATATGATGTTTTGTACCTTGTAGGTACCTCATGACTTTCTTCACAGCCCTCCAATGATCAGGACTATGATTACTCAGAAATCTACCAAGTACACTGACAGCGAAAGCAATATCAGGTCATGTGCATACCTGAGCATACATAAGGCTGGCAACAGCAGATGCATATGGAATCTTATTCATTTCAATTTTCGAATCATCATCTTTGGGACAAGATGATCTAGACAACCTCTCATCTTTTTAGACAAGTGCAGCACAAGGAGCGCAAGCATGCATGTTAAATTTCTTCAGCACTTGATCTATATAGGTTGCCTGAGATAAACCAAGAGTGCCACAAGATCTATCATGGTGAATCTGAATTCCCAAAACGAAAGAGGCTTCACCAAGATCTTTCATGTCAAAGTGGCATGACAAAACATGTTTGATCTCATTCAACATAGTTACTGAGTTACTGGCCAATAGTATCTCATCAACATACAATATGAGTATCATGAAGTTGTCTGTGTCAACTTTTTGATAGATACATTGATCAGCGATATTCTCTATGAAACCAAATAAAGTGATTATTTGATCAAACTTCAAATACCACTGTCTTAATGCCTGTTTAAGCCCATAGATGGACCTTTTCAACTTACACACCAAGTGCTCTTTCCCTGCTTCAATGAATCCATCAGGTTGTGTCATATAAACATCCTCAAGTAAATCACCGTTTAAGAATGTTGTTTTGACATCCATATGATGAAATTCAAGATCCAACTGTGCAACAAGAGTCATTACAACTCTGAAGGTATCTTTAGTAGATAGGGTGAGAATTTTTCCGTATAATCAATCCATTCATTCTAATTATAACCTTTAGCTACAAGTCTAGCTTTGAATCTTTTAACTTCACCATTAGCCCCTTTTTTGGTCTTAAAGACCCATTTGCAACTAATAGGTTTACAACCATCTGGTAACTCAGTTAATTCCCATACATGATTACGAGACATGGAGGACATCTCATCATTTATAGCCTCCAACCACTCAGATGGATGAGAACCTGACATAGCCTTATCATAAGACACTGGATCTGTGTCATCAACAATGTCTGACTCAAATTCCTGCAAGCACACTATGTAATCATCTGAAATTGCAGGTCTACAAGTCCTCTGTGATCGTCTTAAATTAACGACTGGTTCTCCTACATCAACTATATGAGATTTTACAATGGGATTAATTAGATTCTCAATAAGAATGTCATATCTAATATCATTATCCACAGGTAGAGATGACAACGATGGTATAAGTAAGATGGTATCCACACAATGCAGGTTAATTACTCTAGGGACACCACTCCCACTGTCCAAGACATCATCAAAATAGAATGCTCTGTCAGATTCAATGACCTTGGTAATATGACTGGGACAATAAAATCTACATCCTCTAGATCCTAAACAATATCTAATGAAGAATCCACTAACAGTCCTAGAATCAAGTTTCTTGAGATGCGGATTATAGGGTCTCACTTTTGCTTTACAACCCCATACGCGAAAGTGCCTTTGACTAGGCTTCTTACCGGTGAAAAGCTCATATAGTGTCATTTCAATTGACTTACTCGGAACTTGATTCAGGATATAGGCTACTGTCTTAAGGGCATCACCCCATAGAAATTTTGGTAATAAAGAATGACTGATCATGCTTCTGACCATGTCCATCAAGGTGCGATTATGCCTCTTAGCAACTCTATTTTATTGTGGAGTGTCATGCATAATATACTGAGCTTCAATTCCTTGCTCCTGTAAGAATAGAGCAAAAGGTCCAAGGTTTCTCCCTGTTTCAATATACCTCCCATAATATTCTCCACCTCTGTCTGATCTTATGCTTTTGATTATCTTCCCAGACTTTAATTCAACAATAGCCTTAAATACCTTAAAGGCATCTAATGAGTCAGATTTATCATGCAATAGATCAATCCAGCCGAATCTGGAATTGTTGTCTATAAAGGTTATAAAATATTTGTAATTACTTATAGCAGTAGGAGTAATTGGTCTATTAATATCTGTGTGGATCAATTCCAAAATAGTCTCAGATCTATTAGCCCCTTTCTTCCTAGCTTTAGTGGGAAGTTTTCCCTTAATGCAATCAACACATGATTCAAAGTCAAAAAAATTTAGGTCATGCAATATTCCTTGTCTAACCATCCTTTTTAATCTCTCTTTGGAGATATGACCCAAACGCCGGTGCTATAACATGGAAGAGTTCTTATCAATTCTTCGGCGTTTGTGTCCAATGACAGCATTAATTGATGCCACAGAAGTAGAATCTGAATAAACATTTGCATTCAAGCAACATAAACAGCTCATTAATCTAGTAGTTCCAACAATGACTAAATTAAAGTAAACATCAATTCTACCATGTCCTTGCCAAAAGGAATATCCATCTTTGTCTAATGCAGATCTTGAAACCAAATCCCTCCTTGAAGAAGGTACATAGACAACATTATATAAAGTTAAACAGTGTCCAGAATACAAGTTCAAAACTATAGTTTCTATGCAATCCACTACAGCTGAACTTTCTTTCACTCATAGAATGGTCTTTTCCCTCTCATTTGGGCTCCTCCTGTCTTTGAGCCCCCACAAGGAATTAGTTACATGAATAGTTGCTCCAGAATCTAACCACCAAGTGTCTATAGAGGTTTCAAAATTATTGGATTCAAGATAAACTAGAGCTAAGAGGGTAATTTCAGGAAAGATACCTTCTTTCTTACGCTTGTACTTCAGCTTGAGGCAATATGAGATTTTGTGGCCAGGCTTCTTATAGTAATTACATTCACCTTTAAATATCTTTTTCTTTTGACCCTTATTCTTCTTATTGTTCTTCTTGATCTCAAAGAACTTTTTACCATTAGGCTTGCCCTCAGGTTTTTTTCCCTTAAGCTTCTCATTTCTAGCTTTGCTTGACGAACCATGAGAGATGTAGTTCACTAAATGACCATGTGAACTCAATTTTTTTAATGACTCTTCCTCCTGAGTCATGATGGACATCATCTGATCAACTGTCTGTTCAGCTTCTTGGGAGTTGTAGGTAGTTCTAAGAACCTTATATTCTGCTGGAAGAGATTGTAAGACTTTAAAGACAAGATAACTCTCACCTAAGTCCACATTTAAAGACTTCAGCTTGTTGAAGTAATTACTAGCTTCATCATATGCTCACGTACACCAGACACTTCGTCATAATGAGTGTTATCCAGTATGGAAAGATAGTATGCCTTCTGTGTCTTATCGAACTTCTTGAACTTCTCACTCACAGCCTTAAGGTATTCTATAGCAGTGTCCTTCTCAGAAATACTCTGTCTGATTGTCTTCTTAATAGTATACTTTATAACCGTCAAACAAATTCTGTTAGACTCATACCACTGCTTGGGATAAGCTCTGTCAGCAGCACTAGACTCAGTAGTGAGATCTGCCGGTTTTGGTTCTCTCATGGTTAAATCCTTTTTAGAGATGATCAAATACATGTCGAGGGACTCTTGCTAGTCATCAATATTCGTCTCATTCAGAGTTTTCACCACAGACAGTTGCTGGAACACGAAAGCTGATGCAACAAAATTAGGAAACATTAATTATATCCCGAAAATATAATTATAAAACAAGGTTTTCTTTACAAAATTCAGCTTATGCAACTGTATCATCAAGATGTTCATTATATTCCGGCTTAAAGTTTTGGATTACAACAAATCAAAAAAGAAAACTCATATGTACCATAGATTTGACCACAAAAAGAAATAACAAAATGCATCCATGGTTTCCATATCGATAAGATATAAGAAACAATGAAAGCATTGGTTTAAAATTGTAGCTAACCATTCATAAATGTATTTATTTCACATAATTATATTAACAATGTCACACCAATAGGGTATGTTCATTGTCAACATAATATGTATATACACTCTTTCTAATGGACTTATTGTAATATTCAAACTCATCCTTGATGATGGTAATTAAATTATTCCAAAATATAGGAAATTAAATGACAAACACGGTATAAATTAATTTATAAAAGATATATCACCATGATTGGGCCCACGATAGGCGAACACACAATCAATAGGTGTATGTGACCTAAAGTCACAACAATTTCCACACGCAGATTATTCCTTTTAAGGTATGTGCTTAAATTAGAAATAAAATCTAATAATTAATACAAAGAAATTAGTTATAATTTATTTACACATAATTAGGGAGAGTGAGTTGAATATGCTGTTTCATACTATGTCTAGTCTATACATAATTTCTTAGATTAAAATACTTTATCTACACATTATTTTGAAGGCCCTTAATCTTTATAAAATTTTAAAACTCCTATTTATAGGGCTTAAAAAATTCTAAAAAAATCACCATAATTTATATTAAGGCAAGTGAAGGCAAACTGTAAAAGTTTGAAGTTCGTCTAACTCACAGTTTGGCTGCACGAGCCAACAAGTGTCGGCGATGAGTGTGGGCCTCACTTACTCGCATCGTTTTCAACCTTGCCAGACGACCCGTCAGTACTCAAAATGCGACTGGCCAGTTTTCTACTTCTCAAGCTTTAAAACCAGGATCATTTTGATCGTCATTTCATGATTTATAAAACCCTTATAGCGGTTTCATGTCAATTTCTTCCAGTTAAGCTATATTTAAATTCGAAGTTTGTAATTTTTCAGTGGTTTCGGTTTATCGGTTCAAAAATGGGGGCTCATCGGCGACACAAATCAATAACGGTGACTGTCGTGGTTTTAAATCACTGGTAACCTTTCGAATGGCGGTAGGGAAGAAGGAAAAAAAATTTCATGTCGAAAACTGAAGTTCTCGCCGACAATGGAGTATGACGAAGACGGTAATGTTATAAAAAAAAAATAATACATGAAATTAAAATTTCATAAGCCATAAAAAAATTTTTGGCTTTGATGAAGATGAAATTCAAAGAAAGAAATTTAAAAATTTCATAATCCATAAAACCGTGGCTCTGATACCATTTGATAACAAAAATTAGATCATGTAATTATTCAAGCATAGAATATAATACATTAACAGAAAATATAGGGAGAATAGTTGTCAATATCTAACCTGATGAAGACAACATAATTATGATGTTAACTGGTTGAGTCAGGATAATTTCAACCCCCAATGTGCAAGAGAGTCTCTAAGTGTTTGACGTCCAGAAAGAGAGAGAGTAATTGTATTTGTGTATATAAAAATTGGGGCTTCAGTGTGCAATTTATAAAGTTTTATTTTAATAATATAATTAATTAATATTATTAAAATAAAATTCTTCAGAATCTTTAAAATGATTTCTTATTTAATTAATAAGAAAAATGAGTTCATTAAATCTCTCTGAGTAACAATATCAAATTAATAATCTAACGGGATGATTATTACTGCTCTTGGACTGTGGGTTAGGTTTCTGCCTAATGGGTTTGTGGATAATCAGACCCATTACCGATTATCCATAAATTAAAATAAAACCTAGTCCATTCATAGTTTACAAATTATAACATCAATTGCCTAATCAGTAATAACAATATATTAATTTAATAGAATAATTAATGTTAATCCATAAAATGTCAAAATTATTCTAACATATGCATGATATTACAAAAGTTGATTGGCCTATAGTCCAAAAAATTGTGGGGTGTTAGTCTTGGGGATTAAAGTATGTTCTATTTAGACTCTTTACGATATGGCCTTGAGTATAAAGATTCCAAAACCATGTTAATGTTAGGATTACTAATGTTCCAATAAGCTTGATTGAATTTAGACATCAAGGCCTAGATTATATACGTTACACCTGGGAGGCCGGTGTATCCGATACGGATACGCGTACGATACACAAATATGCATATTGGAACGCGTCGATATCAGCTTTAAAATGCATGACTTGATTTAATTTAGGCTTTTGCTTCATTATCATCGTTGTTCCTTTGCGTGCTTCAATCCGTTGTAGTTCACTTTCTCGTCAACGGTGCTTCATTGCGACGGCTTTGTCGCGGTGTTCCGACGATGCTTCGTGGTGGTCCGACGCTTCATCAGTCAGTTCTACTTTGCTATTTTTGCTTTTCATTTTTGTTTGCTTTCGTTCATTTTTGTTCTTCGTGGTTGGTCAGATGGTGCTTCTTGGTTGGTTTCTACTGCATAATGTGTGTGTTTTTCTGATGCATAATTGTTTTTCAATAGTTTGCTTCCTTTGTGTGTGTGTGTGTGTGTGTGTTTTTTTTTTTTGAAATAGATTACAGAGGTAATTTTGCTTTTACTGTATAATTTGTGTGTGTTTTTGCTATTAGCGGTGGAAAGTGGAAACTACTCAGTTTATTAAGTCTAGTGTTTGTTAGTGCCTCTGTTCCTTTTCTGCTTTGCGTGTTGATTATAATGCTAATGCTTGTTAAATTATTGGCTAGAAGACTCAATCTATTAGCTTTAGTATTTTTTATGGATATTCAAGGCAATGCTAGTGCCTTTATTCCTTTTTTGTTTTTCAATGTTGACATTGCAGTTTTGTGCTTTAAATAAAGTGGTTTAATCTTGGCTGAAAAGAACCTTTGAGCTAACTTTTTCTAATATGTTGTTGGATTTTATTTTTTCTAAATTTCTATATTTATCATGACAATAGGAATCACATTTAGCTTGATATACAATTCAAATTGTTATATTATTAATGGTTACGGGAGCATCTAATAGTTCTACTGGCTCAACCTCTAGATACCGATCAAGTAATGAACTTCAAAAGGAGTTAACTCCTTTGTGGGCTTTTGTGACTATAGTTGAAAGAAGTAAAGTAGGTGAAAATTTAGTTGTTGGCGGTGGAAATTGATATTGGAAGTGCAATTACTGTAACAATGAATATAATGGATCATATTCTAGAGTTAAGTGGCACTTGCTAAGGGTATCTGGTAAAGGGATTGCTGTATGTTCTAAGGTTGATAGCCAATGTTTAGTTGAAATGAAAACTATGTAAGATGTGGCTAATAATATGTCAAAACCAAAGCAAGTGCCATTGTCCTTTAAACCCAGATGAAAGTATTGTAGTTGAAAGTCCATACAACCAGGGAAAAATGAGAGTCGTGAATAGTCTATAAAGAGCCTTTAATAATAGAGCTAGGGAGAAATTGTATGGAGAAATTGCAAGGATGTTTTATTTTGTTGGTTTATCATTTAATTTGGCATGTAATCCATATTATATTAGCTCATGTCAATATGCTGCAAATAATGTGATTATCAGGTTTAAGTCTCCTGATTATAATGCACTAAGAGGTCCTTTGTTGCAAAAAGATAGGGCAAATGTTGAAAAGGCTACTTGAACCAATCAAAGGAACCTAGAGTGATAAGGGAGTAAGTATAGTAAAAGATGGTTGAACTGATGCTCAACGACAACCATTAATAAATTTTATAGTTGTATCTGATGGATGTCCTATTTTTCTTAAGGTTATTGATGGATCTAAGGAGTACAAAGATAAATATTATATAGCTAACTTGATGAAGCAAGTTGTTGAAGAGGTTAGACCTCAAAATGTTGTTCAAATTATAACTGACAATGCCCCTGTGTGCAAAGCTACTAGTAAACTAGTTGAAGCTGAGTATCCATACATTTTTAAGACACCATGTGTTGTGCACACACTTAATCTTGCGTTGAAAAATATATGTGCTGCAAATAACACAGAGGCAAATGAGCTTGTGTTTGAAGAATGTTGTTGGATCACACAAGTCAGGGATGATGACATTTTTATTATAACTTTTATTATGAATCATTCCATGAGGTTGGCTATTTTCAATGAATTTGTGCTTTTGAAATTATTAGCTATTGCTGAAATATGATTTGTTTCCACCATTGTCATGCTCAAGAGGCTCAAACTCATAAAACGACCTCTCCAAACAATGGTAATCAGTGAGGAATGAAGTACTTATAGAGATGATGATGTTGGAAAAGCAAATATGGTCAAAGAGTTCATTCTTGATGATTCTTGGTGGGATAAAATTGATTACATCAACTCTTTCACAAAGCTTATTTATGACATGCTTAGGTTTTGTGATACCGATAAGCCAACACTACATTTGGTCTATGATATGTAGGATTCAATGGTAGAAGAAGTGAAGGCATCCATATACAAACATGAGAACAAGGAGCCTTATAAGTATTCAAGGTTTTATGAAGTTGTATATGAGATTATAATTAATCGTTGGACAAAGAGTTGCAGTCCACTTCATTTTCTTGCTCATTCATTGAATTCAAGGTATAATATTTGTGTTGTTTTTAAATTTAATTTTATGTGTTTAAACAAGTGACTTTGATATCATCTTCTGTTTATATAGGTATTACACTCCTCAGTGGCTTGAAGGGGCACCTAATAGAGTTCCTCCACACAAGGATGAAGAAATTTCAACTGAGAGGACCAAATGTTTTGGCATGTACTTTAGAGAGCCAATGGAGAGAAAGATGATTCTTCGAGAATTTTCTAAATTTTGCAGAGCCTCCAACGCATATTCACTATTTGATTCCTTACAAGATAGGTGGATTTTGGAACCTAAAGAGTGGTGGATGAATTATGGTTCTGCAACCCCTATGCTTCAAAATCTTGTATTGAAGCTTCTTAGGCAACCATGTTCATCTTCTTGTTGTGAAAGAAACTGGAGCCACTTACTCTTTCATTTAGTTTCTTAAACGGAATAAGATAAATCCAAAAAGGGCTGAAGATTTAGTTTATATGCATATTAATCTTTGTCTTTTATCAAGGAAGAGTGAAATGTATTCCAAGGGACAAACTAGGATGTGGGATATTAATGGAGATCATTGAGAGTCATTTGATGGTGCTGGAAGCCTTAAAGTTACAAATTTATTCTTAGATGAACTAGATTTGGAGCAAGAACTCATAGAAAATCATAGAGATGTTAATGAAAGTGAAAAAGATTAATTTAGTTTATTTTGTTTAATCATTTGTGTTTTAATTTGTAACTCTTTATTGACATATTTTATAAATGCATATGGCTTGTTTCATTATTTTTTATTGTTCATTTTTATGTTGTTGTACTCGTATCTTAAAATTTTGAAAATTGACATATCCTACGTATCGTATCCATCATATCTTATACGCATATCCGTATTGGTGCTTCTTAGATTACTATTAAATTTTGTTCAAAATATAGCTTTAATGTATGTATTTGTATTAATGTAATACATAATTTATTATACATTGCCGTAAAATCCTATTTATATTATTTATTTTATTTGAGTCCATATTAGAAATTTTTGGAAGGTGACTTTATTAAGAATTTTATGTTACTTTTATCATTGAGGATAAATTTTGAAATCTTTGAGGGACCTGATTGATCTAATGATGAAAGTGAGACCAAAGTATTCTAATGATGTGTCCCATAACGAAGGCAGATCCCTTGCTACACAGTGGGGGGTGTTGTAATTTTCTCAACTAAAAAAATGATCATGCCTGATTATTTTGGACCACGTTTGGTTATTTTAAAAATTTTAAAAATTACAACATCCTCTTTTGTACCGTAAGAAATCTAGATTTGTCTCATAACAAGACATGTTACTAATCTAAATCAATAGATAATAGTCCTCGTCAAAAGAAAATAATTTACTTCAAATTATTTTTAATGCTCTCATGACAAAAAGACCAACTATAATTATGGAACAAATATTTAAAGACTGATTTAATACTTTTCAACTACCAAAGATCAAATTAATTTGGTGGTGAAAGGTGAGTGATAAAATATATATTTTTCTGTATTATTTTAACAAAATTCATATTTGTATAAGATTTGTTCGAAGGAAAAGGTTGCGAGTCTGAATAATAATCTATTTATCTATCTTTATTACACGAGGTGCATGATATGTGAACTCATTTCATATTAGAAGTTTATATTAGTGTCATTTGAATTATAGAATAACAATTAAAAGAATGGCAAAAATGGAAAACACGGAGTAGAGGTATTTCTGTGATCATTATCTTCAGCAGATGACACAGCCTACATAAGCATCACTTGTACCAACAGGGTAGCGAGTAATTTACATAGTAATAAACACAGAATGAACATGTAAGACCGACCATTGGCTCTTAATAAAAGGCTTAGAATACAGTTGGGAAACAGTTGGTTCTAGACAAGAGAGCTCGAAAAAGCAAAAAGAGAAATCTGCAAGTTTTTCTGATATAAAAGCTCAGGCACTAGCTGTTATATTATTGACTTTGATATCTTGCCCACCCCATTTCTTCATGCGTTCGCTTGTTTCTTCCACCTAACAAATGGAAAGAGTCAAAAGACTATCAATTGTAATCCTTACGAATTCATGCAAGCAAAATATCAATAGTGGAACTGGAAAAGTGAAGGACTAAAAAATTAAAGAGGCTGTACTATCTTGCTTCTCTCTCTCTGTTCTTTTTTTTTTTCCTTTTCTTTTACCCTCTTTGGGTGTAACAGATGGACTAACACATTGTAAAAAAGAGTGCAGCAGCGGACATAATAGGTGCATTAGTGCTGATGTTGTTTTATATTCGGAAATTATCATATTTAATGTTGAGCATTGAACAGCGTAGACCATGTGGTATTTTGTTTTGGTTATCTTGTGATTCAGTTATACCATATTTATAACAGAATTAACACTAGGAATCAGGAGAAGTAATAGCCAAAATTAATTAAAGTCTAATGCTACATAAAGATAATATTATTGGAGCGTCTCAATTTCCAGTAGTACTCTAAAAGATGCACAGTAAATTTATAAAAGAACGTCAAAGTATCGTCTACCTCCTTGTTCCAATTGGTTCTATAAAGTACAAACAAGAGCAGCAAAGTCTGCAGAACAGTTCCACATATCATTCCTCCCCAGAGTCCCTAAACATGGAACAAACTTCAGAATCATTAGAAAATAGAAAGATATCATTTTCTTTTCCATGCTTTTTCAATTTCATAATGGCTACAAATGCAGATCTGTTCTTGCTAGAAGTACACAGGTATTGGATTAGAGACAAATTAATCACTGAGCAGTGAACTAATTAATAGAAATGAACAGCTTTGTCCTCTTTATTTTTTCTCATATTTGCAGAGCAAAAGGGTAACATTTAAACTTAACATCAAGGTTAGTATAGAATGTCAAACTCCACTTTAATTAAAAGGTTTGAGTTATTACGTGAAAACCTGTGAATAGTTTGCTGTAAATCTTTTATACACTCCCCCTTACACGAAAGCCCTTTAAACATGAAGGGTCAACAAAGCAAAGGTTCTAATAGGGTGTCAAGAGATATTTCTCATATAATCTCCCACATATAACACCTAGAAACGTTGTTTACCAAATTTATGATTCTTTTTTTCTTTTTCGAGAAATAGAAATAGGATACACTACCTTAACTCCTAACTTTGCTTCATATCCAAGGTAGAATCCCAATGGAAGCCCAAAAATGTAATAACAACCTAAATTGATGTAAGCCACCAGTGCCTGCCATCCACCTCCAACAGCAACACCTGCAAGAATGACTCCAAAATCCTTATTAAAACAAAAACTGCTGCTTTTCATAAAGCAAAATAGAAAATGCCAATAGCTCATACCTGAAATCACCGGCTGAACACTGTTAAGAACTACTGTCACAGCAAGAAGATTAGCCAGTTTGGAGATGGCCTCTTGCAAATTCTTGCTGCTAGTGAAAATTATAGCGAAATAGTCCCTAGTTACCAATATAACAACCATGAAAAATATGCCAATCAAAAGAGACTGAAATACTGTCACGATAACAGAGTATTTTGCAGCTCTTGGATGTCCCAGTCCAAGTTCATTGGAAACTCTGACACTGAAAGTACATAAAAGGAAAAAAGAATGAGCCAAACATAATAATGAGGTTAAAATGTTGAGAATCTGAGATTGTTATACGGAAGAAGCAGAAAAGATCAGACTCAGACTCAGAACAAGGAACTTGTTTCACCCTTTCTACAAATTACAGATCTGCTCTGGGGTGTCTCGAATTTCTAGTGCTTATTGTACAAGATCCAGTTGCATGGGTAATTTTCATACTTGATTAGAATTAAGTAACTAAGTGACTTGGAATGTCATGAGCCATGAATTGGAATAGAAGACAGTAAGACATAACTTTTGGCCACATACCTGATTGCTGCATTTATTCCAATAAACAGCATTGCTTCCCATCCATTGTAATTCATGCTATAAAACATCATTAAATATATTAGAACAAAAATTAAAACACATGCATAATTTAAATAACAAGTACAATACCATGAAGAACTAATCATGTGGAGGAATAAATTATTAGGTTTTATGAATTCCTTACAACAGTTAAATTTCTAACTTCATGTAATAGTATAAACCCTTGGTACTTATTTTTATGCACCAGAGGAAATTACCAGTATAGTCATCCTTTTCTTTCTTCTTCTCTTGGTTTTAACTTTTAATTACTTCCAATTGTTCACATATGTCACGCATCACTTTGTTTATTTACTTTCCTTTTTCCTCCTTTAACAATGTCCAAATTTTCCTTTGGCAAGAAAAATAAGGTTTTGCAAGCCTAAAACCATTGAGTAAGAGTTTGGCAAATTTCATCCCCCTCCCCCAAGGAGAAAAGAAGTAGGCTATAATGAAATGCTATAATTGTTCAAGTCTGCTGGGAATTTTGGTGTAAAATGAAATGCTTGTATTTCAGCATTGAAGTTAGGGTCTTACCAGATAGATAGGGAATCTACAGCGATCACTGCATTATTAAGGTGGCCAGCAAGAACTATGAGGCTCATCATATACCAAATCTCAAGGCAAAGCATTACAGCTGATGCAAGAGATAGCCTAACGAAAGCCCATATATCCTTAACTGCCATCCAAGAGAGTCCATTCCACCCTTCCTTGCACCAACCTACAACATAAACAACTTGAGCCAATGAAATCCCCCAACTCGTGATATTAAAAGCCACAGCTGCACCAGTTAAGCCCCAGTTGAATCCATATATTAAGAGCCATAGCAACCCGATGTGCAGCAACAGAGCCACAAACCCTATCCACGCTATCACATTAACCTTGCTTTGAGCTTGAAGAAACTTCTGGGTTGGAAAGTTGATGGCCAGTGAGAAAAACTGAGGAATTACTAAAATAGTGAAGTTTCCGGCGAGATCAGCTATCTCTTTTTGTTGGCCAAGAAGTTCCAATATTGGAGCTGAAAAGATGTAAATTGGCAAGAGCAAAATGCAGGTGGCCCATAGGATTATCCATGAGCGTTGCATGTAGATACCAAGCAAATAAATTTGTCCAGCACCAAAAGCTTGACCACAGAGTGTCTCCAATGCACTCCCCATGCCAAGCTACAGTTTTGCAGGGTAAGATCAGATTTTGTACTTAATTAAACAACTTTGAGCCCGCTATAAATGCTAAAACTCGACTTTGATAGCAAAAACTACCCAGGAAAGAAATATAAAAGTTGCAAACTTCCAAGTGCAATATCAACTATTTTATTATCTAATGTGTTGCTGTTCGAGCTGATAATGGGTCGAACTACAAGCTTGACCTTGTCAATTTTTAAAGGGTATGAGTCCAAAAACCCGCCCATGGTCAAGTCTAGTTGCCATTCTGTCTGCAACGTATAGTAATTATGCATCTCTTTGAATTTAAGCAAATAGGATTCTGATTTCACTTGAGACACTTGGTACTGATAGATTAAAAGTAATCAAGAAAATAACATTAATGCATTGCAGATGCTTCTCATCATCATATAAAGAGCAAAAGCCAACACACTAAATACGCAAAAACAATTTTATACTTCACATGGGAAATCGCTTTTAATCCATTGTAATCTAGATATAAATCCAGAAACAAAAATGGTTATTCAATTTCAATGGAATAAGCGGAACCAGACATATATCCAAAGGATTAAAAAATAAAACAAGTTATGCGACTAAAAAGATTTAAAATGCAGCTATAATGAAGATAAACATTACTTAGTTTTCCTCAATGAAATATAGCGATCATTTAAAAAAATTTGGAACTTTGCTATAACAGGCAAACGCTCAAATTAGGTGAAGAGAGTGAAGAAACACGATTAATTGAGCTTCTCAATACTAATAAGCACCTATTGTGATACCAATACAGTGTTTAAATGCAACTTAAAGTGTTTTATCCATTATGTATTGCAGTATTGCACTACCATCTGTTTTTGAAGTACATGAGATATTGCTGTTAGTAAACATATTCAAACACTTCCTTTCAGCTTCTCTTTCCAGAGAGAGAGAGAGAAAGAAAGCGAGAAAGATGCAAGTGCATAAACCAACCATGAAGCCAAAAGAGAAGGTGCCGATAACAGAGAGCGAGAGAGAAACAGCAGAGAGCTCAATGTCGCCGAGATGACCGACGAAGATGTTGGTGACGGAGTTGACGCCGAATTGGCACAAAATGTTGAAAATGATCGGCAACGCAATCTGCCATAATCTCCCCGATTCTATCCTGAACACCTCCCTCGCCGCCTTGAACCCCTCCACCGGAGCGTAGTCGCCTTTCTCCGTCACCACCACCGGCGACGACGTCGGAGCGTCTGAGCTACTGAGCAAAGGAACGCGCGCGTCCATGTCAATCGCCGCCGGCGCTTTGTAGGAAGAGACGCGTACCGCAGCGATTCGCTGAGACGAGGAACGAGCAGAGAAGATTTGAGAATGAGAAGAGTAAAGGTAAAGGCAGTTATTTACATTACGCCATTCACAAGAATCATCTCCTTGCGCTTTCGTTGCATGTCTCTCTCTGCACTACTCAGCAATCAGCATGGAGGCTGTAGCTATTTTTCTTGGTGAATTTATAGCGTCCCGCAAAACGAATAGCTCACGGCAATCATATTTGCTTAGAAAGCAAAAAAAAAAAAAATATATATATATATATATATGCTAAATTATATTTGATATTTTTTTTATTCAAAAACATATTCAACTCCTTTTAATTTTCTTTTAATTGATGGAGTTACTTTTTTTAAAACGATATTTTTTAACAGTTATTTAATTTTGTTACTGATATAACAAGAATAAAATTGCATTTTGATGTTAAAATTTAATGTTAACTTATAATTTCATAGTATACAAAAAGAATTTTTTTTGGAAATAAAGCGGGTTCCAAGTATAATTTACTTAAACATAAAAGAAAATTAGTATGATTTACACAAAAGTTTGTTTATAGTTAGTTGTTTGTTGTTAAGATTTTCAATAAAAATACGATTTTTTTAAAGTCAATTGTGTTTTTTCAAAATGAAAATATTTAAAACATTAAAATTTTTTTATTCAACTTGTTTCATATAAAAATTGATAATAGTTTGTTCATTTATGTAACAATTTTTTTTGGAGTTATTAGTAAATTGAGATATTCATGGACGGACTCAGCCTAGATTAGAATGAAATATTTGAAGGATTTTTTAAATTTTTGTGAAGCATAATGCAAGGGAATTTAAATAAATAAGATCCTCCTCCTCCGCTACTTCAAGATAATAAAGGACCACATATTTTTTAATATTTTAAACATCGAGTATTAAATACAAATTTTTGAATATGTAAATGATGAAAATAAAAAATTAATTATGTAAGGGTAAGATGGTAAATTAATGTGGGCGTGCATTCAATTTGGGTTTGGTGTAAGCTGGGCCTCTCCAATCAGCGGTGCATTAAATTTGGTTTGGGGAGGTGAATGTTGTAAGATTGGCCACGTCAACTATTTTCACCAAGAACGAGGTTATAAATTTCCGACCGCACTTGCCATGGAAGTTGAGATGTTATTAAATTTTGGCTATATCTTTCGGAGGGATATTATGATTTGGCCCTTAAGATCCAAGGTGAAAAAGGTCTGTCTGGTAACATCATTTGTTTCTTCATAAATGTTAGTCGTACAGAATGCTTCCATGCCACCAGTGTTTAAAAAAAATTACTGGAAGTATTGGTTATTTTGGCTTAACACCTTTACTTGAGAGAATTCGTTTGATGTTGGATTTATTTGAAGAAGATTTACTTGATGTTGGATTCTAAAGCAACTTACAATGAAGAAATAATCTTGCTTCCAATTCCGTATTATTTAAAAGCCCATTTGGTTATTAGAATTAATATAAAGAAATAAGAATATAAATAAGAGATAATCTCATTCATATATTTGATAAAAGTCCATTTGGTTATTAGAATTAATATAAAAAAATAAGAATATAAATAAGAGATAATCTCATTCATATATTTGATTGATAAATTAGATTTTCATTCTTATTTTTTATCTTTCTAGTATAAAAGAAAGTTGTTTTGCTAAAATTATAAAGTGAAATTAGTTTTTTAAAAATAAAAATATGATTGACAAAAATATCTTTACTTATAATAATTTTTATATGAAAATACTTTTATGATATATTCAAACTCTAATTTATTATTTATTAATTATTTATGATTTTTAATTTATTATTTATTTAATATATTATTATATTAATTATTATATTATTAATTAAATATATATTAATATATAATTATATTATTAATTAATAATTCAAAGAAATGTCTACCTTTTTTTGGTTAATTTTATGATAAATGATAATATAATAAAATATGTACACTACTTAATTGATTTTCATATATAATCTAATAATCAAATAAAGTAAAAAAATATATATATATATTTTGATTCTATTCTAACTAAATAACATTTTAATATTCTTATCCTCTATCATATTCTCGTTTAATTCTTTAACCACGTGTTTATCCCTGCCAGTGTACTTAGTTTGCCTCTTTGTCGATCTCTAGTAAAATTAACCAAGTTTAGGTGAGTCTTTCAAAATTACCTTAGGCCTTTGATTCTTTGATGGATTCTGATTATTTCTCGTCAAATTTCAGTGTTAAATTTCAAGATTTTGGCTCCATGGCCATGAATAAGAGAGATTGAAGGATGGAATAATTCAAAATATTAGGAAACCTCAAGAAAGAAGAGTTTTGGGCTATTAGAATTTTCTTACAATAGTGAATGGACTCCTTTGTTGGTACGAAGAGGAAGGAAATAGTGTAGCAGTGATTAACGACATTGAATAATTATTTAATTCAATCACCAAACTTTTGAATCATGTTAGCATAATTTCCAAGATGTTTTCAAGAAGTTAGGCAACTCATGGCTAACGTAAGGAAAAGAATATTTTTGGATTACATATAATATATGAAAAAAATTTCATATTGGTTCTTCACTTTGACAGTTTGGGACAATTTAATTCTTCACAAGACATTGGTCCCTCACAAATCAGATTTGATGATAATCTAATCCCTTAAATTGAATACCAACTTATACTGTTAAATTATATTTGGATAGATGGTTAGAAAAAAAGTGGTATAGAGTGAAATAATCAAATTAAAATAAATATATGTTTAAATTTTATGAGAAGAAAATAGAATTATAAAAGAGGGTTTTCAAGAACCCTGTTAACCATCCAAAATATCTTTTATTTTTTTGTTTTTCTAAATTAAAGGATTAAGAATGGAGGACGATAACTTAATAATTTAAAATATTATTATATCCTATATAATGTATTAAATAATAATAAAATTATTAGTTATGTGTTCATATTATGAGGAGTAATATTAAAAAAAATGATTAATAATTTATTTTATTTTATTTATTTTATTATAATTTTAAAATAAAAATAATAAAAATTTATTTTTTTATTAAAACTCTCCAATATTATATTTATTCAAATTATTTTATATCATTTTATTAATAATTACTTCCTTTCATATTTTTTAAAACTTTTAACATAGGCTCACGTTATTAACGTTATTAACGAGGATGTTTGTTGTCATAGATGAAAAAAAATTTTGCCATCACACCGACACATCAATAATTGGGGCTATTGGCCGAGGTTGAAAGACGTTCTTCGTCTGTTCTGAGAAGCCAGATGTGTGGTCCCCGCTTCGAAGAAGGGTGATGCGTGGAAGACTGACCGCCGTAAATAGAACTTCATCTTCGCAGTCAAATCCTTCCATGCTTATTCAAATAGGTAAGCCTTTCATATTATGCTATATAAAAGGAGGAATGAAGTCTACGTTTCGAATGTATAAAAAGATTCTGTGCTTTCTGCGATATAGAAAACTGGTAGAGAAGATAGTGGCGAGGGGAGTTTTCGATATATATATATATATATATATATATATATATATGTAGATATATAAACATTCCATATTTTTGCTGGGGAAGGGGATATATTTAAAATTACATGCTAGTTGATGTTAAGACAAAGATTTAGGGTAGGAATATATTAGAGTGTTGTATAATATTTAGAATATTAATCTGTTAAAATATTATACCAAGTTCAACCATAAAGTATAAAATATTAATTATAAGAATTACTACTAAACTTTAACTCTAACTAACCTTTTATAAATAAGGTTAGACTACTATACGATAAATAATTCATTGAAAGAGAGAGACTTAATACGTTTTGAGTAGAATACCTGTGAGTATTCTACAGTCGCATTCGAGAAGAGATTTAGGCTGTGAAAACTTGAGACATACCCAATACACTATAGTATCTCATTTGATCAATGATCCCAATCAGAGATCAATAAGTTTCTGCAATTAGAAAATTAATGTAAGCCTCCTACTTGAAATCTATGAATATTTATATGTTCATTTAGTTCCCTTTATTGGTATCAGAGCTTTTAGGCTAGTTTTCTGATTAATTGTATATTTTGTTGGGATTAAATTTTTATTTGGGGCTAATTAAAAAAATTGAATGAATATTTTTCCAAAAAGCATATTCTTCTTTCTCGAGGCTTCTTCTTCCTCAAGGAATCCATTGTTGTCGTCACTACCGCCGATGACAGTGGTCGTTGGCAATTATACCCTCCTATCTGCTAACCTGTGGTTGTCGGCACCCTTTAAGATTGAACAAAAAAAATTGTTATTATTTTTGAAAACTTCCTTTTACTCGTCGATTAATTGAAGCTTCAAAGGAAAACTTTTCTCCTTTCTCACGTCTGTCGTAGGTGACAATGGTCGCCGGCACTTCCCGATAGTAGGGAACCGCCGACAACCAGTCAGAACAATTGTTTCGAAATTTGGATAACCATTGTTTGCTGCCTGTTCCCTTTTCTTCTTTGACAAGGCGCTTTCCCTGAAGGTTTTAAAACTCCTCGCTACCGTCAGCGACAATGGTCGTTAGTGACCCTCTCCATGCTAGCCGGCGCCTCCAATCCTTGTTGATGAATGTAAAAAAAAAAAAAAAAAAAGAGGGAAGAAACACCCTATGTTTTCTCCTAGTTGAGCCACCGGTGGCTGTGGCTGCTGGCGGCACAACACAGCTGCCAGAGAGCTACAGTGGCAGCAGGCGCAAGCATCAAGAAACTTGAGCTATTTTCGAAAGAGGGAGGAAGAGGATGAAGAAGGTGAAATCTGTAGCAATTTTTTGAAAATTAAAAAAAAATTCTGAAAATTTTGGAAATTGTGAAAATTTCAAAAAAATTTAGAAATACTATTTTTTTTTTTTATCTAAAACCCTAAAATTTTTAAGTAAATGGGTTTATAAAGTTTAATTTAGGCTCAGTGCCTAAATTTTTTGTTTTGGGCCTTTAAAAATTTTAAAGAAGTTTTCGGCCTTTCAGAGAATTTTTTTGAGTTGGGCCTTGTTATTTTTAATTGGACATGTGACCCATCCAAAATGATAATTAAAGGCCTAATTGTTAAATCCTAATTATTGAACATATAGATATGTTCAAAAATATAAATTGTGTATTTATATTTTAGCCCCAAATAAATCTAATTAATTTTTGGTGAAAAATTAATTTACTATATTCTAATAAATTTCAAACAAGTAATATGTGATTACTTGTCAATATGTTAATTAGTTTAACATTTTTTTTAATTTTCTTCCAATAGAAAATTTAGACATATAATGTTAATTAGCTTAACATTATGCATTTAAATATGTTAATTAGCTTAACATGTTTACTTAATGAATGATAATTAGTTTAGCATTATATAATTGATTTATTAATGTGTTAATTAGAATAACACATTAGTTAACAAATGTTAATTTGTTTAGCATTTGAAAAACCATGATTTACAATTTGTTTGTAGCATGATTAGGACACTTAGTTGTATTTTGATTTCATTAATTTACACCTTGCATATAACCTTAGGATGATGATTAGCACTTCGTGCTTTTTTGACTCTGGGTTATGTATGGGTTAATTGGCTTAATCATACAATACTTAGTGTCATAATTTGTAAGCATGGTGAAAATTAAATCTTGCATGTTTTTTTTATTATATGATCTTGATTCAATCTGTTTTTCTTTTTATGTAAAGAATGACTACAATTTCCAAAAGTATTGTTGCTGAGCTTAACAAGGGGTTGAAGCTAAATGGCGACAATTATGAGATTTAGAGTACGAAAGTCCAGTATCTCCTAAAAGAGCAAGAGACTCTTGAAATTCTTAATAATGTCATGGAAGAGCCAGAAGCTTGAAACATGGCCCAGCATAGGCGGGACTGTGAAGCTTATGACACTTGGAAGAAAAAGAACTCCACTGCTCGCATTACGTTGCTGAGCACTATGGATGATGACATCCTAAGAAAGTTCAAGGACCACCAAAACGCTATGGGGCTTTAGAATGCTCTAAGAATGAGGTTTGAAACTACGTCTGTATCCAAATTGCATTCTTTAACGATCAAATTTGACTTATATAAGAAACGCCTAGAACATTCAATGAGGAAACATCTGAGGTTGATGTCAAAATATGATCGTTGAGCTAAAAGATGTTGGAAATGTCTTAATAGATGAGTAGTAAATCCAAGCTGTCATTCGCTCTTTGCCTAACTCATGGGAGCATATAAAGATGCATCTCACTCACAATGATGGAATCACGACTCTAGAAGATGTCCGGAGACACCTCAAACTCGGGGAAGAAAGGCTTGAATTAGCCAAGCTGATACCTGAGTTGCATATGGCAACTTCAGGTGAAAGACATGGTTCAAAGAGAAAGAGCTGAGGAAAGAACAAAGAACTAGCTCAACCTAAGAAAAAGCCAATGACTAATCAGCAAGGCAAAAAGAAGCAGCAAAAGGTGAATACGGTAAAAATTAAGTGCTTCAATTACCAAAAAAAAGGACACTATGCAAGTGATTGCCTTGAGCCTTTCAAAAAGGTAACCTACACTACTTATGCTAGTGAACTTTGTGTTTCTAAGTCAATTATGACTGAATCTTGTCCTGTGTGGATTGTAGACTCAGGAGCCATGAACCACATAACGCGTGACCGTGATGCCTTTGTTGACTTCCGGTGAGTTCCTTATGGAGCATTTTGGATATATGTGGGCAATAACACTAAGGTTACTGTCAAAGAGATTAGAACATGCAAGTTAGTCCTACGTGATGGTCGAGACTTGATCTTACATGATGTCCTTTATGTACCTCAAATTCATCAGAATGTTATTTCGGTTTTGGTTTTACTTAGGCTAGGCTATAATTTGTATTTCTATGACAATTATATTAAATTGAGTAATACTCAGTTGTTTTTTATTTTAGTTATGTAACCAGAGGTTTTATTTCTATGGATTTGGATGATGAATTTTACATTAATAATAATGTTAATTTTTCCATATTTGTCTCTACACATGATTATGATCATGTTGTAAATATATGGTATGCTAGACTTAGTGATATTGACTAATAGAGAATGCAACGGTTAGCAAAAAAGGGTTTGCTTCTCGGCATTGAACGAGTAGATTTGTCTACTTGTGAATCTTGTCTAGTAGGAAAATCTGTAAGAAAACCCTTTGGTAAGGCAACCAGAGCTGATTTTCCACTGCAGTTAGTTCATTCTGATATCTGTGGGCCTATGAATGTCAGGGCCTGACACGGAGCAAATTATTTCATCACATTCATTGATGATTATACTCGTTTTGGTTATGTCTATTTGATTTCTCATAAGTCAGAAGTATTGAGCTGCTTCAAAAATTTTATGAACTTAGTTGAAAATCAATTAGATAAAAAGATTAAGGCTCTTCAAACCGATCGAGGTCGAGAATATTTGTCAGTTTAATTCAAGGAATTATATAATGAGAAAGGGATAGTTCATCAGTTGACTATTCCAAGTACTCCACAACAAAATAGTGTTGTGAAAAGAAGGAATAGAACGCTCCTTGAGATGGTTAGGTCCATGATGACACAGGCTAATTTGCCAATCATCTATTGGGGTGATACATTGATGTTTGCAACCTATGTACTTAACCGTGTGCCTACGAAATCAGTTGCAACCACTCCATATGAGTTATGGACTAGGCGAAAACCTAACCTAAGTGTTTTGAAACCTTGGGGATGTGCTACCTATACATATGATTCCTTTCACAAGTATAGGAAAATGGGCCCAAGAGGAAAGAAAAGTATCTTTATTAGATACTCATAAACCTTAAAAGGTTATGTGTTTATAAGACAGCAAGACAGTGGGAGCGTGACTGAATTCAAATCTAGAGATGTTACATTCTTGGAGAATAAATATTCTAAGAAGGGAGAGGTAGGTTAAGACCTATCCTTATTTGAGATAGAGAATATGAAAGCACTAGAACCACTTCATTCAAGTGGGAGGATTAAAGCATATGATGAATTAGTTTCTCATTAAAAACCTTCTTCATCATTTGATGTAAATGAAAGTGTTCCTGAGCCAATTACTTCAAGTGGTTGTGACCAAATGGATATCATTCCAAGTGGGAGTGAGACCAATGTTTTAGATCTAAGTGGGAGCAATATTGATCCAAATGGGAACAATGAAACAAGATTCAATGAATCACAACTGAGACGTGGTTCATGTAAAATATATATAGAACAACCTGAGGGTTTCATTAAAGAGGGCCAAGAAGAAAAAGTATGTAGACTTTTAAAGTCTATCTATAGCTTTAACAATTTTGAAGACAGTGGTATATTTATTTTCACAAAGCAGTCATCTCTAGTGGTTTCAATATGATGAGTGAAGTCAACTGTGTATATACCAAAAGATCTAAGGACAAGTATGTGATTATGACATTATATGTTGATGACATACTCATAGCTGGAAATGATATGGAGCTTATCAATGAGGTAAAAACCTGGTTATCATTTCGTTTTGAGATGAAAGATATGGGTGAAGCTGCATACATTCTTAGAATTAAGATTTCAAGAAATCATTCTAAGAAACACTTGTATCTCTCTCAACAGAATTATATAAAAAAGGTTTTGGAACATTTTAGTATAGAAAGTTGTAACCCTACTGACACTCCTATCAGCATAAGTCGAACCTTGAGTGCCAGAATGCGTCTTAAGATTGCCATGGAAAGAGAGTGTATGAGCCAAACCCTATATAGGAATGCGATCGGTTCTCTAATGTACTCTATGATGTGTATTAGACCTGATATCTGTCAAACAGTTGGCTTTGTGAGTAGATATCAGACTGACCCAAACATTGAGAAGCTGTAAAAAGGATCTTAAGATATCTGAAGGGGACTGCTAATTATGCTCTCTACTATCAAAGCAGCATAGATCTATGATTAGAAGGATACACTAATGCTAATCATGAAGGGGACTTAGCTGAATAAAAGTCTACTTCAAGATACGTTTTCTTACTCAATAATAGTGTCATATCATAGAATAGTAAGAAACAATCATGTGTATCCTTGCCCACGATGGAGGCAGAGTTCTTGGCCTTATCTTTAATAGCCCATGAGGCTATTTGGTTGAAGAAGTTCTTGGATTAATTGATGTGCAAAGCTAAAAACACTGAACCAATGTTAGTGTACTGCGATAGTGAGGCTGCGATTGCATACACCAAGGATCCAAAGTACCATTGCAAAACCAAGCACATAGATATCGAGTATCACTATGTGAAGGACATGGTTGCACGCAAGACTGTTAATGTGAAGTATGTGTCCACGTATGAAATGCTGGCAGATTCGCTGACCAAGCCGATATCTAGATATGTGTTTGTGAGACACGTTAGGTCTTTAGGATTGCGTAGAATTTAACATACTTCATTTGTATTTTTATTTTCCCATTGTTCATAGACAGAGATGTTTTGATGTTCTTTAATAATCAATAAAAGTTTAATTTCCATGCTTACATATTTTTATTTGAATATTGTGTACATTTTTATTTATTATTAAGTATGTTGGGTAGACAAAAGAGTTAGCTTTCTCACACAGGTAACCGTTTCACTGTCTTTGTGACATTGGATATGAGATAAGATTTTAAAAGAAATTATTAGGAGGATAATTTGAGAGTAAGTATACTTAAAATCATTTAAATCATCTGATTGATGACATAGGGTCATTAAAATTAATTTGATGAAATAAGTTCATCATTTCTAGTCTACCTTAGTTGCCAGATGTGAGTTCAAGACATTGTGTAGATCTAGGAACTCAATTTTAGACTTGTGATGTCTAAAATATCATCTGTACAATATTATTTGTGAAATAGACATACACTCTATGGGAAAAGGAGGAATGTTGTAGCATATGTTTCATACCATGTGTGTAAATGCCGATCATATGGGTTAACATGAGTGCAATCTCAACTCATGATTATGTGAGACCCTTGAGCCTTTACGTTAACTTTATATTTGTACCTTTGGACTTCAATCAGGTGCTTGAGATATAACTTGGTGTTTGCTATCTTAGCTTGTTGCCTAAGGATTATGAGTCATGATTCAATTTGGTGAGACATGTTTAGAAAAGCGAACTAAATTTATGTTGACAGAATTGTGAGAAGAAGAAGATCATAAAGAGAATCTCATTATTCTACATTCACTAGTATACCAGTTATGACTTGTGTGTCATAACTGTGAATACAAGATATTATGATAAATGAGATCATTGAGAGATATCTGAATGTGATTCTTATGATCTGGGGTACATGCATACTTTATGATCTACATGCATGTGCATTTTCGATGAGAGGCTATGTATTTGTAACTGATGTATAGCATTGATGCTCTCATAGTATGCTGGTCACACGACCTACTTTCCCTGTATAAATGACTGTAGGCTATAAAGAGAAAGTGTTCTCTTGATTTACCGAAAATATGTTTCTTGGGTTTAGAGCGTATGAGCACTCTTATTATGTATGAGTAGGAGATGTTAGAATATTGTATAACATCTAGGATATTAATATGTTGATTTTCTCTCTTGGAATAAATATAAAATAATAACAATCTTATGATTAAAAACTAGTGAGATCACAGTTTTCTCCATAACGGAGAAGGGAGACTTCACTGTCTAGCATATGAGATCTAAACAAAAGAAAAAGAAGAGAATGAAGACTTGCAAATTTGGAAGAAGTGAAATGTCACTAGAAAGGAAGTGAAGAAAGGAAAGCAGCACTTTAAATTGATGACGATGGCAAGGAAGGAAGAGGCAGAGATTGTTAAAGCCCATTCTGACAAAAGGGAGTGCAAATGGATTGTCTTTCTGAACTTGCTTAAAGTGCTTCCCATAATATGGCCTTAAAGGCCTCATCCATTTCCTTGGTAAATTTTGACTTTTTGGGGCCTAGGATGACATGGTACCTAACTTGACAGGTGGCGAATGATAAAACAAATAACAAACTACAAATTGCTATAGGTTGGTGCTTAACGGGTCACATCATCACTTAACAGGCCATGTCAACATTCTTTAGATAGTGAAATAAAAGAGTGACTAAAATAATGGATGTTTGATTGAGTAAGGACCAATTTAGATTTTCAAGAGTAGAGGACCAAAGTAAAAAGGAGGGGTCGATTGAGGGATAAAAATAAGGTTTTTGTCTAACTAGTTTATTTGTCTGAGCATTGCTTGGGCTTTACAGAAAATTAATCTATTTTGTTGTATGCTAATACATTTTAAATCAATAGTGTTTGCAGGTGTTAGCAAAAATTTAAATTTAGTAATGTATTGTGATAAAGAAAAAAGCATAATAAATGAGAGAAAGTGCATAAAATTGGTTTTGTGAGACTAGTGAGAGTAAAGTGATAACAATAAGCTCATTGGGATAACACACTGTAAGGAACATTCTTTGTCATGCAAAGCAGCTCCATTTGTTGCTCTTTTAAAGAACTCTGGAATCTTAGGAATTGATGTAACCACATTTTACTCTGCGTCTGACTTTAACTTATTTAAGATAATGGATGATTTAAATCATTCAACTATATATTGTTCTTTTGCTTTAATTTTGAACAATGTCAAGTAGGGATGGTAAAAGGTCCCTATATTTAGGGATATTTGTAAGGACTATCCCATTTAGGGATTTTTTTTTCTTGTGGGGATGGGAACGGTGAAAAAATCTCCTCAAAGCTAGTTTGAGGTTGTTAAGACATGAAATTGGAATTGCAACTATTTCCACTATGTAAAAGAAACTATTTGAACTAGTAATATCAAGTCAGAGTTGAACTCTTAGATGGACATGTCTTGATTGATGCTTTAAATGTACAAGTTTTTGACATATTAAGATGATAGAAACAAAATAGATTGAAATATCCAACTTACACATAAGGAAGAAATAGTAATGAAGACTTCACACATGATGAAAAAGATGTAGTGATGTCAACACAATTTCAACTTGATTTTTTTTAATTTGTTGAAGTTATTATTTCTTTAAGTTTTTGAACTTTTTATGACTTATTTAAAACTTATCATTGAATTCTTTTTAGTTTTTTTTTTTTAAGTATGATTAGAATGGATAACATAAACAATAGGCTTAAGCTTTAAATTTATTTTTTCAATATATTCAATTTTTTCATATTTATTAATATTTTTATTTTTTTGTAATTTTTTTATCCGTAATGTCAAGTTATATTTATAATCCCAAATTAGGAAATTTAATAAGCAGTTAATTAATTAATTAATTATTTTTCTTATTGATTCAAAAAAATTCTCAGATATCAAAGACTTCCCTATTAAAGAGACGGTTAATTAATTCATTAATTTTCCTGTTTAATCCAAAGAATTCTTAATTTAAGAGGTAATTAATTAATTAATTCATTATTTTTCTTATTGATTATAAAGAATTAATGACCTTCAAAGAATTTCGATACATGTATGAAAAATATGAAAAGTCATTGCATGAGGAGCTAAGGGTTTGACCAAATAAGGCTTCTTATCATTCAAACAGAACTCCGATATTAATGTGAGCCTACTTTACATATATATATATATATATATATATATAAAATAGATGTCATAAATCACTTACAGTAATAATGATTTGGCAATTATGAAAAACAACTTCAATGGGCATGTTTTTTTAAGGGGTGATGTCAATTATATGATGATATGCGAATTAATCTCTTTTGGGGTCCTCCAATGATGAATGCTAAACAGAAGTTTATATTTGAATAAACGTGTTGTTTCCAACTTCCTTTTGTTCCATGCTAGTATTTCTCTTGTTTAAAAGTGGGCTTTTTAGATGTGATGGCAGAATAGATGCTCCTGTAATGTCTTCCTTTGGGCGACAAACACTAGCACAGAGAGATGTGATGGCAGAATAGATGCTCCTATAATCTCTTGTTTAAATTTTTTTATCGATGGTATGTTAGCCATCGTTAAACTTCTATCTATCAAAATACCTACCATTCTTTGTAGTGCTAAGCCATCATTTCCTTATTCCTTTCCATAATTGCTACACCATTCTTCATGGTTATTGACTTAAAAACTCTTTATCCTTCTTTCACTATGCCTTTGACTCCTACCTTGCTTTTACCATTGTCTTTCCAAGTTCAAAACCAAAACAAAAATAATAACACAAATTATGAAAAAAAATTTTATATTTCAAAAAGTTTAACAAACTATAAAAATAACAAGTTCAATGTGTTGGACACAATTTTTTCATCATGTAATTAAAATGAAAATTTATTTAAAAAAAGAACATGTTGATGACACTTTTTAGGAAAAATAACAAATTAAAAGATAATAATTATCAAATGTGGAAAAAGTTTAGAATAAATGAAGTTCATTATTTTTCACACAAATTAATATTGAAGTAAAACTTTTTCGAAATACATTGTTTCATAACTTACATTAATTATTGAGAAAATCATCATTGAGGGTATTTCGATTCAGATATGTTTTGTCTAAGTGTATTTTGTGGTTTCAAGGAAGAGGCTTGTAATTTTCCATAATATAGAGTGGCAAAATAATTAAACAATCTGTTAGTGAGATGGAAGTAATTGTTACTATATAATATTTCTAGTGATGGGAAAATGTCCCCAAATCTGAGAACGCTCCTATCTTAAGACCCATATTTGGGAAATTTTTTTCCTTAGGAATGGAGAAGTGGAAAACTCTCTCTTTAGAAAGATTGGGAATAGGAATGGGAATCATACCCCACCCCCTATCCCTGCCAATTATATATATATATATATATATATATATATATGTATACACACTAATTTTTGTCTTTTTAGTTTTTCCTCTCATTAATTATATTTATAATAATTAAAAGAAAAAAATCAATTTAATTTAAAAAATAATTCAAAGCATTACATACAAGTCTTCCACTTCTTCAAGACTTAGACAATATAATGAGATTACTTTCAAAATATTTCAGAACGACAATAACATTGTAATGGAAAAAGGGAAATAAATATGTGGAAAAATGATATTAATTATTTGTAAATTAAGATCATGGATAAACATAGAAATTAGAATTATTTAAATGGTTTAATTTTAAATTTAATTATCTTTTTGTTAGACTTTATTTTTTCTTACAGAATTATTTTACCCTAAACCTAAACCCTCCTTATTAAGTGTTAGCTATTGTAAATTGTAGAACTTGTTATAAAACATGTTATTTGAATACATGTAGTTTTTATGAACTTAATTTCATCTTTTTAAATAACATAAACATAGAGCTTGAATTTCAAATCTAATTTTTTAATATATATATATATATATATATCAACATTCTTTATTTTTTTCAATTTTTATAAAAAAAATTCAAAGTCCCCATGGGAATTGATAGGAATCTACATCCCCGCAGAGAATGAGGATAAGGGAAAAAATATCCTCTGGAGTGGAAAATGAGGGTGGGGATGGGAAATGCCTCCTCATTCCCGCCCTTGCCCAGAAAAATTTCCATCTGTAAATAATTCCCTCAGTTACCTATTTGCTAGCTATTGTTGAAAGATTAACCTATATTATGTGTGATATGAATATCTAATGTCCCCAGTGCGCAAGTGCTTTAGTATAGTATAAGATTATGACATTTAAATATTTAAGCAATGTTATCGAAATCAAAACATTACTTGGAAGAATTATATATGTACTCATGATGAATTTGCTTCTTAGATTTATTCATATTCATATGTTATAGTTGTCTTACACTTTTGAAGTTAACCTTATTTTATTTTGTCCACCAGTGGGTTTGTATTACTTATCACTATCCTTTCCATTACATTTTAACCAATCATATACAAGGTTCCTATAATGGCCACAACCACTTTTAGGCAAGTTAGACCAATTCTTGTGGAAAAGAGCTTTCTAATGAATGTTGATATTCACTTTCACGAAATACATAAATATGAAAGTTTTAGCACATATATATGAAAGACTAATGTCAATCATTTTTCTAGAACCCTTGACAGTGGATGGGAGCCTTGGCAAACTCAAAAAGAGTGTAAGGAAAGCAAGCAGTTCCATTGAAGCAGTCCTTTGCAGCAATTTGACATGAGACTTCAGTTTGATGGCCCCACATATCAAACAAGTGGTACTTTGATCTATCTTGACAAAGTGGTTTTCCTCGAAGATAACAAGGTTCCATGATGTTTGTGATTCCTGTAAATGTGAAGAGACCCATGTAAAAGAACACATCATGGTGTGACAAGAAATTCATAATCATGGTGCTTCATTGAAACATGAAAGAGAAAAATGATTTAAAGTAGAGCTCAACAACAAGAATGACCTTACAATAAATTTGCTTACCATATTTTTCATGATTTTCCAATATATTTTTGTACGCGGTGAATACATCATATATTGTAAATAACGAACATGGGAGTTCGGCTTGTAACTTTTGTAGCCTTTGGGGAAGCTTATCTGCGTAGTACCTTGATTCACAACCTTGTGTGTATTGTAATGGCCCACATTTTGAAATGCCATACAATACAAACTTTCTAGCTCCAAGTTCATAAAGTGTCTGGAGTTATTTAAAGATGAAAAAAAAAAAATGAATGTTGTCTATAAACCATAAATTAGATAGATTATGCAACTTAATTCCATGAGTGGTCCTTTAAGTTTTAACTTGTTTTTATAGTTATGACAATTTTTCAAAGATGCATGATACATATATAAATTCATATGACTATTATAGCAAGCTTAGGCAATATTGCATAAGATAATGCTAATGCAATGTTAAATACTGCAATTAAAAAGTGTATGCTGTTTAAAAATATATGATAGAGAAAAGTAAGAAAAGGTAGAATGAACCTTGATATGCTTCGTAATTTCATCAAGGAGGTAATCTGCAAAGTCTCGTGGACTAAATTTGTCCATAATGTTTCCGTTCGCAAATTTATTGTAATCATTAATTCCAATAAATAGAAGGTAGATGGATCTGGCTAAGTGTTGCTGCAATTTCTTTTGATTCTTTAGTACTTTTGGGAGATCCTTGGTCGCAGTTAAGGTGAAGTATTCAACTTGTTGCACCAGTGTTAAACATTCTCCCTTTATTGAAAATAGTTTAAATATGGTTAGGGACCAAGAAAAATGAGTGATAAAACAAATCATTTATTCTCAAAGAAAATACTAAAGCAGGTAATACATTAGAGATAAACTTTGTTAGAAGCTTTAATCTCTTACCACTCTACTTGTTTTTAAGATTCCACATGCTCCTGATCCATAGTTTATTCCTGTTGTTATTTGACTTCTTTCAGACTCAGAGAGATTAAGGTACGGGGGAGCCATTGGTAAGCCCAAATAAATTGCTATAAAGAGAAAATCAAACATAATAAGTATTATACTATTTCCTAATATGAAATAAACAAAAAAAAAACTTTGAAATTATAGCAATCAAAGTCAATGTTTTGAATTGAGTTTTCAATAATTGGTGGAAAAATATGAAAAACACATAAAAGCTTGGCATAGTTTTAAAATTACCATAGGAGCACTACTATACATCAATAGCTGCAGTTGCTAGTTGCAAATTTAAAGTCTCATGCAAGAAAATGATAGAGTGATTATATTTGATCAACTATCAAACTTACCAGCAAAGTCAGCCCAATTTTTACCATTACTATATCGACCTGTTACATTGTTAAAATCAACACCATATGGCCACACATTTGCCTTTGCTATTGTATTTAGATGATTGTTGTTTCCTGAATCTACTGCAGAACTACCAAAAATATATATAGCTGGAACCAAGCGATGTTCGTCAATGCCATTGGTAATGAGAACGTGTTGTGCAATGAAGGAAAAAGCTAGCAAAAACAATTTGGAATTTGCCATATCTTCTTGAATATGAAATCTTAATAGTTAATTGCGAATAATGTTGGTGTCCTATGAATTTATAAGGGGAACAACTTATAATTTTGGCAAAGATTACCAAATGAAATAAGGAAGTTGAGTTGGTAGGGATTCTAATTTAGAAAGACGACAGAAAAATTCTGTATAGACTAGAATAACTGTTATATGTGGAAGTCCTATTATTTGTTTTGAAGCAAAAAATGGTTTAGTCTAAATATAACAAAACATCAAATATTTCCAATTTGACAACTATATCCCAAATTTTCTTACTATTCAAAGAAATATAAATTTTGATTTTGATAATTTTTTTATAGTTGTATCCTAGCAATCATATTAAACATTATCAATTATGAGTTGGTAGTACATTAGAAATCGAATATGCTATTACATTGAAGTGAAAACAAGAAATGTTATTATAAAATTAGACTAAGTTCATATTGATTTTTATAGTAGAAGTTGTTATTCATTTTAATCTTTTGGAAAAAGTAAGTCTCATATTACACAACAAAGGTCTTAGACCATGTTAAAAGAACATCCCACTCACTTTGTCTCTATTTTCGTCCTAAAAACAAAAATGTTTAATTAGCATGTCCAAGTTCTTTTGGAGTATATAACTCTTTCATTTTCTATGAAATATCTAAATTACATGTCATCCCATCTATTTTGAAACTATGCACATTACCCCCTCAAACAAAAAAATGGTAAAAACACCTAAAGAGTATTATTGATTTCTTTTATCAATTCAAAAATATATTTTTAGATATTTTAATTTCACTATTATTTATTTTATCTATAAAGCAACAAATTTAATTTTTTATAAAATATTATGAAATTTATGACAAAGATTATGTTTGCCAATATTATTTCATATAAATATTATTTTCAAAATTAAATTATTATCATTGACACTACAACAAAGACATTCTTTGTGACGGTTCTTTACTTGCAGTTTATCCAACCACAGCTATTGCAAGGAATAATTTTTGTCTAAAATTAACACTGCAAGTAGTACCTGCAGTTCTATAGAAAATCATAGGTCATACCTGCGATTCAATAAGAATCGTAGGTAAAACACCTATGGTTCCTCTATCACCAATTGGAATTGTAGGTGCTTTACCAGCAGTTGGTTTTGAAACGTAGGAAGTAGCTATGGTTTCTTGATAACTGTAGGTATTATGAGTGAATCGCAAGTAATACCTACATAGCCCTAAAATTTGTCTCCCCTCCCCATGAATTGTACACTCACAACACTCCATATCTTTCCATTTTTTTCTCCTTTCTTTTCATTTTTCTCATTCACCAACCTTCTAGCCACCTCTGTTGGTATCATTGTCGCCTCTATAGCTAGTCAAAAGCTCGCCAGCGAAACCCAGTCATCCTTGCCTTTGTCAGTTGCCAACATTATTTTCTTTTTTTTTTTTCCTCTTCTTTTTTACTTACCATTTTCTTCTCCCCCATTGCTTTTCATTCTTTACAGCCATTTACGTTGAAGGAGGATTGTTGTCGTTGTTAACTATCAGTGTCATCATCCATCGTTGCCTTTTGCCCTCACTGACTATCGTTTAAGGTAAGCTTTCTTGTTTTTTTATTCAACTTCCATTTTATTTTAAAAACATTATATTTTACTTGTTGGAATTCATGTTATGAACATATAATAAAGTTGTTGTATGAATCTATGTTTTTTTTTTTTTCTAATTTTAATAGTTATGAAAAAAAATATTTTTTGTGTTGATAACTTTTTGTTTTAAGGAATACATGTGTGTTGCATTGTAGATATTCTATTACTTTTTCATTGGTTGATTGGGAAAATTTGAATATCTTATGTGCATGTTCGCTCACTTATAAAAATTTCATTTTTACAATATCAAAGTTTGATATATTTGTTCATTTATTTATTATTGTTGAACAAATTTTATATAGTTGTTTTATGCACCTGGTTACTTGGTTCCAATTCGATGATAATTAATTTTTTAGATAATATTATTCAATATTGATTAATACGGCTTGGTTATAGTCTTCTTAAATAATAAAACATTCTTTTGGAGGATTTAGATAAAATGCAATTTTGTGAAATAGATAAGAACATGATTGATATGCCTTAAAGTACCCATGAATATATAGAAGGACTAAATAAGTTTTTGATTTCTCATTTACTAGTCGTAGGGTTGGGGCTAAAATAATATGTTTATGTTCCAAATGCAAGTTAAAAAAGTAGGGTACTAGACAAGAAGTGTCAAACCACTTGTTTTTTAAATCATTTTCAAAAGTGCACACTGTTTAACTTAGAGACATAGAGAGACAAATGTTGTAAACACTATTATTGATGCTCCTTTTATACCATATGTGGTGAGAGACTAAAATAATAATGGCAGATCTTTAAGGGACTAAAATAGATTTTTCTCAATGATATGTTAGCCGTTGTTAAACATCTATTTATTGAAATACATACCTTTCTTTGTAGTGCTAAGCCATCATTTACTTATTACTCCCTAAAGATTGCAACACCATTCTTCATGGTTATTGCGCTAAAAACGCTTTATCATTCTTTCATTGTGACTTCTACCTTGCTTTAACCGTTGTCTCTCCTATCACCAAAAAAAAAAAAAAAAAAACTGTTGTCTCTCCAAGTTCAAAACTAAACAAAATGAATAACTCAAATTATGAAAAAAAATTATATTTTGAAAAATTTAACAAACTATAAAATAACAAGTTTAATGTATTGGACACAATTATGTCATCAAGTTTTATAAATGAAAATATATTAAAATCAAAGAACATATTGATAAAATAACAAATTAAAAATAATAATTATTAAACGTGGAAAAATTTTAGTGTAAATTAAGTTCACTATTTTTCACACAAAATAACATTGAAATAAAAGTTTTTGAAATACATTTTTTTGATAATTAACTTACTTTAATTATTAAGAAAATCTATCGTTGAATGTATTTTGGTTAAAATGTACTTTGTTTAAGTATATTTTTTGTTTCAAGGAAGAGGCGTGTAATTTTCCATAATAAATGTAGGAAGCCAAAACAATTAAACAATCTATTAGGGGATGGAAGAGTAATTGTTACTATATATATAATATTTCCCTCATATTTGGCTTTGTGCTTCTATTAACAACTTTACCTATGTGCTAGCCATTGTTAAAAGTTCAAGCTATATTATGTGTGAAATGAATATCTAATGTTCCCAGTGCGAATTTGGTTTAGTATGATATGAGATTCTGACATTTAAATATTTAAGCAATTGATTTGAAAAATTCAAAACATTGCTTGGAAGAATTATGTACTACTTACATTAATCATTCATATTGATATTTTTATAGTTGTCTTGCACTTTTGAAGTTAGCTTATTTTATTTTATCCACCAATGGGTCAGTATGATTTATCCCTGTACTTGCCATTATATTTTAAGTAATCGTATACTAGGTTCCTAGGACTGCCATAACTACTTTTAGGCAAGGCAAGCCAATTCTCGTGGAAATGAACTTTGTAATGAATGTTGACATTTACTTCCACAAAATACATAAATAGGAAAGTTTTAGCACAAATCTATGAAAGAACAATGTCAATCATTTTTCTAGAACCCTGGATTAGGAGCCTTGGCCAACTCCAAAAGAGTGTAAGGAGAGCAAGTAGTTCCATTGAAGCAGTCCTTTACAACAATTTGACATATAACTTCAGTTTAATGGCCCCACATATCAAATTGGTGTACTTTGATCTATCCAGACAAAGCAGTTTTCCTTGAAGATAACAAAGTTCCTTGATGTTTGTGATTCGTGTTCATATGAAGATACCCATGTAAAAGAATACATCATGGAGTGATAAGGAATTCATAATCATAGTGCTTCATTGAAACATGGAAGAAAAAATGATTTAAAGTAGAGCTTAACAACAAAAGTGACCTTAGAATAAATTTGCTTACCATATTTTTTATGATTTTTCAATATAATTTTGTATGCAGTGAATGCATCATATATTGTAAATAACGAACATGGGAGTTCATCTTGTAACTTTTATAGCCTTTGGGGAAGTTTGTTTGCATATTAGCTTGATTCACAATCTTGTGTATATTGAAATGGCTCACATTTTGAAATGTCGAACACTACAAACTTTCGAGCTTCGGGATCATAAAGTGTTTGGAGTTGTTAAAAGATAAAAAAACGCTTAATGTTGTCTATAAACTATAAATTAGATTATGCATCTCAATTTCATGAGTGGTCCTCTTTAAGTTTTAACTTGTTTTTATAGTTGTGACAATTTTTCAAAGATGCATAATACATATATGAATTAGTATGACAGCTACAGCAGGCTTAGGCTATATTGCATAAGATAAAGCTAATGTGATGTTGAATACTGCAATTTAAAAACGTGTGCCCTATAACAAATATATGATAGAGCAAAGTAAGAAAAGGTAGAATGAACCTTGATATGCTCCGTAATTTCATCAAGGAGGTAATCTGCAAAGTCTTATGGACTAAATTTGTCCATAATGTTTCCATTCGCAAATTTATTGTAATCATTAATTCCAATAAATAGAAGGTATATGGATTTGGCTAGGTGTACCAATGGAGCTGACCTGATATGATCAAATTATTTCTATTTCAGTGCAGTTTCTGATACATGTATGGCTATGGGAGAATGGGTTGAAAATCCTCACGCAGAATCTGCTCTTAGAGAACCTCAAACAAGACATTGTTTCAGAGTAAACAAGTGGTCACCAATATTGTGAGTGTAGTGAATCGGTTCATCTACAACATTGCGGATGCGAATGCATAACCAAATGATCCAAACTATTACAATCAGTCAGGACCTGCAATGCCACCTTTGTGCTACGATTTTGATTCTCAGCTCAAAGAACGATAATGTACATCTCAAGAAGTTTCCTCCGTCAATGCTTCATTTGTACGCTTTAATGATTTCATCACTTCACTTAAATATCTGTTTACTTAGAGAGTTGGTGGTTTAAAGTCTGAATTGTGTAGGATGAAAACTTTGGTGAAAAGAGACTAGACTCTTGTGAAGTGCATTTTTTTTTCCAAAACATCAAATCACATGCTGAGAAGAAATAAGATATACATTTATGCTCTATTGGAAGTAAGAGATAGTCATTTTGCTTTAATACGTGTATCTTTAATAGCTGGTTGCTGGGGTCAAATAATTTCTGTTACGTTGAAGGTTAGGCTTCAAGTTTCTTCTCTCATTTTGGTGGTTGACATGTTCTTCCGGCATTTGAAATCTAGTCTTGCTGGTGTTTCTAAATGTATGATTGACTTGCTAAAAATGCTAAGCAAAAGATAAGAAACTTTATTACTTCTAAACTAATTTGTATGCATCCTGATTATTCGATAATAATTGAACTGGTTATGAGCAGACAGAGGAGGAATGGAAGAGTTATCTCGGGTTATTTTAGCGTTTAGAGTTTTAGATTCGAAAAAAGTGAGATGGACTAAAATGGTTGTTTTTATTTGGCTCAAATATGCCAAATGGATTAGTTCATATAACTTACTAAAAAATTTAAAAAATTCTTTATATATAAACTAATATATGAATGTATAGATTCTGCTCTTGAACATTTGAATTTTTCTAAAGGTGTTTTTTTTGTGAAGTCATTTTTTGTATTTATTTCTACCAATGATCATATGTAGAGGAAGATTGAAACTTAACCTTTTGTTTGGCTCCTAATCAAACTTCTCAGGTTTGGAAGAACTATGAGTGCAAGGTAGCGGAATATGGTTTTTGCAGCAACATCGGGAGGGTGACGACAGAGATTTTCTCACAGTTGGTAGCTGCTGTTAATGAAATTGCAATTTTGTGAGGGAAACATTCCAAGACATCACTTCAGATTACTGTCCTCCATTAAACCATTATCTTAAGGTTATTAATGCAGGACTTGGCCTCATTTCAGTTGGTGTCTTGCTCTGTCTTGTTCTCTGGATACTCTATGCAAACCACCCCCAAAGGGAGGAGGAGTTTGTGAAGCTATCATTTGCACAAAAACTAAAGAACATCAACAACACAAATTCATCATTGTCAAACGCAGCAAGTGAAGTGTAGATTGTACAACAGAAAATTAGAAGGAAAAAGAAAGTAGGTTATTAGTGCTTTTATTGTACCCCATATTATGGGATGAAACCAAGGTGGAGCGAAGCTACATCATTGGAGTTTCATGGTAGGGAAATCTAGTGTAATATATATATATATATATATATATATATAAAGCAAAAGCAATTTGATTTTTTGGGTCAAACAATAGTTTCTTATGTATATTTAGTAAAACAAATTTATTCCGATTTTTTTTCATTGATACATCAATGACATGTGTGTTGTCTAATTTAGTCTATTTTAAGATAAATTAAGCATGAGCCACGTAAGCAAATTAGTACAGAAAAGCTGACATAAAATTTTAAACTAAAGGATTCATTTTATTAATTTAGCCTCGCGCCCAATATACAATAGTAATGCCTACTGATATAATAAATCTGGATATCCTATTGAACGGGATGTTGTGAATTTATAAACTAATAAATTGACTGTGTATAGTCATTTTTAAAGTTAAAATGTTACAATATTTTTTGCCAGACAGTAGGAGATCTAGACTCCTAAAATAATCTTATTCTTCCTTATGATCTTCTAAACCAGGTCTAAGCCAAATTGGCTACTTCAGATGCCACATTTGCCACGAAATCTGCTATTCCCAACCCAATGTTTAAACATAAGGGAACTTCAGATGCAACAGCAAGTTGTGCAAAAACTTTCACAACTCCAACACATCAGTACAGAACTACTCGGCATCTTCCCACGCAAATATCGTATTATTGCAAAATATTTATGTCGACAAGAATGTTCATGGTTTAAAGGACATATTATCAATAAAAGACACTTTATTTCATCAATTTAGGCAAAATATCCTGCACTTAAATGTTTTAATATCAATTTTCTTCAACCTTCATATATAATTCTATGTGTGAGAGAGAGAGAGAGAGATAAGCAAATTATGTAGCGAAGCACATATAAGGTTATAAATGAAAACAGTTAAACATAGTAGGAGGATCCACTTTATTTAGTTAGGTCAATTCAAAATAGTAATTCCCATTGATAAAACCCTAAGCCTCCATATCTTATTGCGGATCATACATGTCGTTCCACCTAAGACATACAAAATAGTTGAATTAAATTATATGCCAATTAAGTTCATGCATTATATAATTTGCAATTTATATTCATAGGCAGTCTAAAAATTTTTTATATTTGCAATTCATGCATTATATAATAATATATGAATTAAGTTTTCCTTTTTCATTTATCTGAATTTTATTGGCTTTCGTGTTCACCTTTATTTTTTATCTTAGGATTTGGATGGTTAGTTCTACATTCATACTTTTTCCTTTTTGGTCTAAGAGTTATACATTCATGATAATTCTTTTTGTATAATCTGTAGATATCTGACATGGATATCCATGCAATAGGGAAATTTCTACCGTTGAATTTTGGACCATTAGATCTAGTTTTAAAATCGTTTATTACGGTCTGACCAAGTTGTTAAAAATTGTTAATTTTGGTAACTCAACTTTAAATGCAAGTCGTTTGAGTTTTTGTGATAATATGCAATTCTATTTTGAAGAACTCCCAACTATTTACCATGGTAATAAATTTTTTCTTCCTTTGGTAATTAATGGAAGTGACGCTTAAGTTATACAAATATGAGTTTTGCTAACTGTCCAATCATTGATCAACCACAAATATTCAATTCCATCTCCAATTTGTCTGCAATCAAACCGATCAGGCCTAGTAAATCTACCACTCGATTTCCAGATCTAAGCCTTATATCAAACTGAAAGTAAAAAAAAAAAAAAACTAATTTCTAATAAATATTTGGATCTTCATGTATACACGCATTCAAATTTTGGTTCTTTTAGATAAATATCAAATAATAGTAAGATGGTTATTTTTCAAGATTTAGAAGTTAAAGTATTTTAATCGATGCAATTCAACATTGTTCAATTATGTACAATTTATTATCATATGCATGCATTGATTTTATAAAAATCTTGAAGAGGAAGG
The DNA here is from genome assembly GCA_037074485.1 of Delonix regia. Taxonomy (NCBI): domain Eukaryota; kingdom Viridiplantae; phylum Streptophyta; class Magnoliopsida; order Fabales; family Fabaceae; genus Delonix; species Delonix regia. The sequence goes on along the minus strand of CM073454.1, from coordinate 25,550,131 downwards.
TATATAAAACCTATGTCAATCCCACTCCTATGCCGTGAATCCTCTTTATTAATTCGTACTAAAATATGCTCTTAAGATCGAGGATAAACCACTTTTTCTCACCTATATCTTCGAGAAGATGGTAACAAACATAATCTAAACCATAAAAATGAAGTTCATCCGCTAGATTTCGTACCTGGAGATCTCTTTGTCCAAGATATATTTACAAATAAACTTGATACCAACATCAGCAAGTACTATAATTTCTTTTCCAGCTAGCACATGTTTGGACTTCTGTACCATTTTTTATCAAGTTCATACCCAGTTGAATTAACCAGTCGTTAAAGTTTGCAAATGACAGTGTATGGTTCAAAGTACATAGTATTTAAATTAGATATATATTCTCTGCATTTTAGAATCTAAATTTACTGTATTTACAAAGAGTTAGATCATTAAATTTTCATCGAATAGTTTAAATTTCAATAGATATTAAAAAGTTTCTGACACCTTGAAATTTAAATTTTTAAATTTTTATCTAAGGATCCAGATTCCATCAAATTTACCTATATTTGAATGTTCAATTTTATCAAATTTATTTTCTATCACCTTCATATTATTCTAAGCGTGTGTGTGAGAGAGAGTTGATATTTATTTTCTTAAGAAAAGAAAAGCATTTATTGGTAATTGTTTCAAAATATAATCTTAGAGAGAGAGAGAGTTGGTAATATCCTAAGCCTCCATGCATATCTTGTAATAATGGAATCCTCATTATGATCAAACAAAGGCCATAGCAAAATTGACAACTACTAGCACTACAAATGCAGCAGAAATCACAAGTTGCAAGTAAATATGAGTGTTTCATATGTTTTCTTGTAAATTTGCCTTTAATTCTTGTTTTGATACTAATTGGAACTTTTAGTATGATCTCTTTGGTAAGATTTGAAAACTAGGTATTCTTCAGCATATCAGAGTCTTTATGTGACTTGTTGCTAATTAAGCTATTCTCACTAATAGTGCCCGTCATCGTCAGTCTTTGGCTGCTTCTCCTATTTGTTCTCTATATGGTCCTAATGATGAAACAGTGCTCCACGCTATTCGCGATTCCACTATCACCAATTTGGTGTGGAAGAGCATTATGTCTATCTCTCTTCATTTGGGCTTCTTCCAAGGAAATTTCATTCGATAGCTGGATTTAAATCTTAATAAGGGAACTCATTTCTTTAATGGGGTGAGTTAGCTCTATGTTTTTTCATCTATTTGTGCTAAAATTTGGTACATGAAAAATAGAAGAATCTTTGAAAGGATTAATATTAAACTCGCTATTTTCCTGAGGTATATGGCTGCTTTGGTTTTGGATTATTGTTGTGATTTTTCTCTTCTCCAATTTCCTAAAAGAACCATCAAGGATTTCACTACTCAGCATATACATTGGACTCCTCCTCCTGATCATGTCGTCAAGTGTAATACTGATGGTTCTATTTCATATCAAGGTTCTACGCCTTGTGGTGGTCTACTAAGAGACACTAGGGGCAATTTTATCAAGAGTTTTAGTGTCAAGCTTTCAAATTGCGCAATTACCAATGCTAAACTTTAAGGTTTACTTTATGGGCTCAATTTGTTTTGAAGCTAGATATATATTTATCTTTATGGAATTTGATTCCTTGATCATAGTTAAGATGGTTTAAAATTTACAAGATAATTTTCATAAAAGTTTTCATCTAGTTCGTGCTATTAGGCACTGGTTGGATTTGGATTAGTCTATCCAAATTTCTCTCATCTTTCGTGAAGCAAATTTCACTGCTAATACCTTCACCAAGCATGGTCATAATCAATTTCCTTCTTTCAAGTGTTTTGATACTGTTCTTAGTTTCACTTCCCTAGTTATTGCTGCTAACTTGTAAGGTGTTTATTACCCTAGACTAGTTGCTTGCTAATTCTTTTGTTTTCTTTGGCATTTTATGCCCAATTATTTATGAAAAAAAAATTATGTAAACTCATATATTTTATTCATCATATTCTACTTAATTGTGTTCTTACATAAATTTTTTCAGTATTAGAAAAGCTAGCAACTTTTTCACTATTGCTCATTGTAATATCCATAAAATTTAAACTCCAAAGAGATGCTTAATAGGGAACTCAGTCACTGATGCTTATAAAAATTTATCTGAAATTGTAACCAGAGAGAGTATATAAGCCTTACCCGGTGCTTTCTTAACATTTGCAACTCAATTGGGTATGGTAACCAAGTATCTGTAAGGAAAAATTTGATCTAAAAAAAATACTATATTCCCAACCATAAATATTTTATTACCTCTAATCATTCCTAATATTCTCACTAATAATATTTTATTACAATAATTACATCCATTATACCCACTAACCCCCACTAACAATATTTTAATACTATAATCATACTACATAATTGCATCAACTCCTAATTTTAAGCTGCACATTGCCTTCCCGCACATTTCTTCTCGTCAATAAGCAAAAATCCTCTTCTTCCCTTTGATAGCCATTTCACCATTGCCGGCAAAGCACCAACGACCCACCAGCAGCATCTCCAACCTCCGACGACCTTCTTCACAGGCCATATCGTTGGAAAATTATGTCACGTTACTATCAGTATGCAAACACCTCCATCAGCCACCAACGATGTTTCGGCCACCGTGAAGGGTCGTCGACACCTCCTCCAAGCTACAGTGGCACCACTAGCCTTGCAACGACCTTCACTAGCTGCCACATAACTGGAATTTCTTTGATTTTCCAGAGGCCATATCACGTGTAATTTGAGCTCAAAATTTAAGGTTTTGGTATGTTTTTGCTTCGATTTAGGTTAAGGCTTACTTCCTTTATCAGTTTTGGTCCTTTCTCCTTTATTTGCATTGATCAATTTAGTTTAATTTGCCACGGATTAAAGAAAATTCTAATATTGTTCACCCTTGGAAATCACTTTTCATGCGAGAAAGTGATAAAATTGAGCTTAATTCGGTGTAATCCCATCAAATTGAGTTAGGATTACATATCATAGGTGAATTTTGCACATTTCTCCCATGAAATCACTAATCAATTGTGAATTTTGGTTTCTTGATTAAAAAAACCCCAAATTTTAGGTCTAAGGGTAATTTTGGAAATAAGTGAAATTTAAGTTCTTAGAACTTCTTAAATATTATTATGCATCTACGGAGTGATTTAGAATTTTTGAAAATTTTATTTTGAATTTTAAGAAGAATTTCTAATTTTTCATAATTTTCCTAGATTTTCATATAAAAAAAAAGGAAATTAAAAGGGAAAATTTTATTTGGCTTGATTAGATAACAATATATATTATTTGAAGTTAAATAGAAAATTTGAAATTTATTAAATTACCCTTAAGTGAAATTTGTGTAATGGTAGGTGTTAAAAATTTAATAAGTGTATAATGGAATAAATTGAATATAATAATAATAATAATAATAATATGAAATATAGACCATAAGTATTTTGAAGTATTATTAAGAAAAGTGGCCCAAAAATTTAATTTTCTAAAATTAAGTAAAGAAAGAGAGCAAAATTAGGTTGAAAAGGTGATTTGGTTAAATGTGAATAAAGAATAATTAATTAGGTCGGTGTCAAAATTAAATATTTAAATTTATTCATGAAGACTGGATTATCAAAGTATTTTATTTAATGTTTTAAGTGGTTAGGAAAAATTGTCAGCAAAAGAATTATAAACAAGGATAAGAAGAGATTAGTATACTTCTCTCAAGTGAGTAGATAATCCTAATTATGCATAATATTATTCTAAATTTTGAATTATTAGAAATACTAAAATCTGAACTCTAAAGTGGTACGATTTTGAAATTCCGATATCAGCACATAAATGTATATTTATTACTGAATTATTGGAAATGTGTCCAAAACAGAATTCTATAGCTAACGATAGTAGACATTAGTCATAGTGTACTGTAATTGAAAATCTGATGTGGCTGAGTATAATGCCATTATCACATTATTCTGTATGAGGCCTAAAGCCATTATTATAATTACGCAGAGCTTATGGCTTGAATAAGTATATTTTCTTATTTGTTTTCACTAACCTTAGGCTAGTTCTATATTCTATAATTATGATTGGTTCTGTAGGAGATTCTCAAATGCATACTATTAATGATTATTCTCTATTTTTGTGATATTAAATTATAAATGTATGATATCTAGTTTTTGAAATTTCAAAAGGTGCATCATTATAAGTTTATTCCATTTCTGCAATATTAGAATTACTTATTTATTGAGTTTCCACTGACCTTATTATTTAATATATTTCATATTTCAGTATCGATCCAGAACACCCACCTACGTAATTGTAATCGTGGTAATTAATTATTGATGAGCCTAGCCTACTGCTAAATCTATAGTTTTCTCTTATTTTATGAGTCAATTTGGTTGCTCTCTTGTATACAAGCTAAACGTTGATGTATTACTTTAGTATGTTAGATAACTCTGTTGTAGAAATTTTGGGAGGTCAAGGAATAACATGTCCAACTTTTTACACAAATATTAAATTGATTCAGTTAATGTTTGTATGAAGAGATTTTGATATTTAATGGTTATTTAATACAGGTTTATATAAGTTCTGCTATCTTGAGGCTTTTGATAGATCCACGAGAATAAATAATACCTTATCCCCGTGCCGGTCACATCCTATCAACTCAGGTCATGACACTCAAGTTAAATTGGTTTTCTTTTGGAGGTAAATTACTATGAAACTCCAAAGATTATATCCAATTGAAAAGTTTACAGAAAAAATGGTAAGTTACAATTTTAAAAAATAATAATAAGTGTCTTTTTATTTTAAAAAATTACATACCATTTTTCTTGGATATATAGGAAGCAATCAAAAATAAACCAATTAAGGTGGAGATTTCACATCCAATTGAACAATTGTGGAGTGTCTAATTGGATACGAGGATAGTGATGATGGTGAAGACTCCAATGCCTTTGACAATGATAATCTAATTAACAGGTATATCTTTCATATTGGTTTATGAAAATTACCAAATGCATGATCTTTGATTTTACAATTGTCTTTGTAACTATGAATACATCATATCACTACCTGAAGAGCACAATGTTATTAATGAGTTGACGATGGTATATTATTAAAGAGTTTGGTAGTAGCATAGAGGTGGAAGAGGATACCAAAAGAAAAAATATGGTGATATCGCCCCAATTCAATGAAAAGACCAACTTTGAAGGAGGTGGCATTTGAATTGGACATGAAGCTCAAAAACCTTACGATCTTTAAACAAGGAATAAGTGATTATACTCTCAATGTTAGGGTTAAGGTAAAGTTCGTGGAAAATGATGCTTTATTATAAAGGATTTTGAGTTTTAAAATTATTTTGAACATCCTAGAAATTAATTTGTGATTTTTCACTATGAAGAACCTATCTCAGGACTTTGGAACCTTGCCGTGAATCTCTTCGTCATACGTTCCTAAAATCCAACAATATGATTGAATAAAATTATTCTTTAGTTCTTTCAAAATAATTTTAAAATTCAACATTCTTGATAATAAATATGTCAAATCTATTATCGTTAATAAATTATCATTAATAAATTCCAATTTACCCTAATTATTTATTTTGGGTTGCCTCTCTCATCCCAAACATGAACTAACGGAGTTTCAGCTTCCCATCTTCCAGCATCGATGGATACATATTTGGCCTTGCAGGCTTCAGAAGCTACAGTGATTATATAAGCCGAAGGCAAGGCCGCTGTTTGAAATTGGCATATTTTGAACATCATCTTCGAAGAAGGCATATCATATTAAATCCGCCATCTTCTCCTTTTGAGTGTTGCGCGAGCTCCAGACTCTCACGCGCGTCGCTGTTTGCTCCACCTGCAATTGAACTAGATTTAGAAGCAGAAAACGAGAATGAAGGAAACTCGAATTTCAAGGATTTTCAAATCTTTGAAAATCTACTTCAGCTACACTTATCACAACTTCTATGATCATTGATCAGGTAATCAGACATATCTTACTGTCTTCGCTCTGAAGATTGCATTAGGATAGGGTTTTGGATTTTGTTCTATATGGAAATTTGTCGGATTTTAGGCTCTGGACTTATGAAAATTTTATTGAGGTTGAGCTCGCTGTTAGACCCACCATCAATTCTAATAGCAATTTATAGGACTTGAAGTTCATTATATAATTATTAAATTAAAGGGTTTTCTCTACTAATTACCTCCTTTGTCCAGTTGGTCTTCCAAATCATCACTATGAAGAATATAATTTGAAGAACGCTGCCACAAATTGTGCCTCCCCACAGTCCCTAAAACCATAAAATCATTGAAGTAAATATTTGCAGAATAAAAAAATGATGTATATGACCAGTTATTAATGAGTAATAGATACCTTGACCCCAAAACCAGCCTTAAAACCGAACAAAATTCCAAGAGGGAGCCCAACAATGTAATAACATGCCAAGTTTATGTAAGCAACCATAACTTGCCATCCACTTCCAATGGCAACACCTGCAGAAGTATCTCCACTAAACAAACTTGGTTAACAGATTTTCACGATTAAATTCTTACGCGTGAACAAGGTCTTTTGGAGGAATCAATAAAGTGTCGCTGTGTCAGTATAAATGTTCATATGTTGTGATTTTAAATTGAAAATTTTAATGGTAAATATATAGGAAACTGCTTCTTAGTCTAGTTCTTAACATATAATACTAGTGCTTCTAGAAGCTATAGTCATCATAGAATGAAGTTCTAAAGAAGCCGAAACAAATTTACCTTCAATCACTTGTGAGACACTATTAAGCACCATTGTTATACCAAGAAGGTATGCTAAATCACCCACAGCTCGTGTAATCTCCGCACTGTTTGTGAAGATGATGGCAAAGTCTTCTTTAGTTAAGAAAATAACACTCATGAATATCAACCCAAGGAGGAGAGACTGTAACATTGTCGCAATGAAAGAGTATTTTGCTGCTTTTGGATGCCACATGCCAAGCTTATTAGAGACCCGAATACTGGGAGAATCATAAGAATAAGATGAAATTGAGGTCATCAAACCCTTAGATTTAGTTTCTTTCTGCAATCAGTGACTAATATATTGGACAATCTAGATTTCTGGTTCTATCTCAGAGATAAACCAGATCATGGGTTGAACTGTAGGCTTGGCTTTTTAAAAGGCCCTGAGCTTAAGCCTGACAAATTGCTATAGAATAAAATCCAAAAGCTGCCTAATGATCAAGTCTATATTTTGAGTTTGGGATAGTTGATTCTGCATATTTTCATTCACTTGGAACAGCTACTGCTATTGTTATATGATTAGTTTTTAGTTATTCACCTTATGGCAGTACTTATTCCAATGAGCAGCGTAGATTGCCAACCCTGAAAATTCAAGCTAAAAATATAAAAGTCAACTAATGAGTAAAACCAAGAGGGACAAGAGTTGAGAAGTAGCAATGATAAACCAAGAATAAACAAATATATTTTAATAACAGCTACAACTGAGTGAAGGTAGATTATCTTACCAAATGGAATATGAACCAACAGCAATCACAGGATCATCCAGTTGACTGGCCAGGAGTATAGTGCAAGTGACATACCATTGCTCTAAGCAAACCATCACAGATGAGGCAAGGGTTAGCTTAGCAAAGGGCCACAAATCCCTGAAAGCCAACCAAGACAACCCAGTCCACCCTTCCTTGCACCAACCCACAACATATATAACTTGAGCTACAGCAATCACCCAACCCGAGACATCATTCGCTATGGCTGCGCCAGTTGTTCCCCACCTCAATCCTTTTATGAAGATGTAAAGCAGCACATTTTGTATCATTAAGGCCACAAATGCTATGCACACTATCACTTTGACCTTGCTCTGGGCTTGAAGGAATCTCTGGGTGGGCAAATTGATGGCAAAGGAAAACATTAGGGGAATGACTTGTATTGAATATTTGCCAGCAAGATCAGCTATGTCTTTTTCTTGGCCAAGCAACATTAAGATTGGAGATGCAAATATATATAGAGGCAAGAGGCTTATACAAGTGACAGTGAGAACTATCCATGACCTTTGCACATAAATTCCAAGAGTTTGAATGTGTCCTGCTCCATAAGCTTGGCCACAAAGTGTCCCCACAGCAGTTGACATACCAAACTGCAATTTGTGGGAGAAAAGTTAGATCAAGTGAGAAAAACAGCACTGGGTGCCAACTATGGATGAAACTGGATAAGCAAGTCATCTGCAATAAATGCAAGTATTAAACCACTATAACCAAGTGGTTTAGAGTTTGATTTTTGCCACCACCACATCGTCATAATTAAAATTAAGGAATGGTGAACCTTTGTAATGTCTATAATAAAACCATTCTTAAGCATTTACTTAGAAGTTTAAACTTCTGAGTTAAAGCAGCCCATGACAACAACTCAGGTATGCCTGACTAAAAGTACTCATTTCTGAACCTGTTAATTTCATTATTCTGCGTTCAGAAGTAGGAAGCAAACACCAAATTATGAGTATGGATGAGAGAGGAGGAGGTGGAGGAGAAAGCTGACCAGTAAAGCAAAATAAAAGGAACCGATGACCCCATTGTAAATAGAGATAGAAGAGAGCTCGATGTCTCCAAGATGACCAGCATAGATGGTGGTCGAGGTGTTTTTCAGGTACTGAAAGAGTGAGGAAAGTGCCACTGGACCAGCTATCCTCCACAGGTTCACAGTCTCAGTCCAGAAAATCAACTTGGCTTCCTTCAAGCTCTTCACCGGCAAATAGTCAGGCTCTGAAGAGGACTCTGGACCTTTGGTCACTAATGGCGTCTCCATCCTCGGAGCTCTTCACAAAAATGATTAGTATGATAAGACTCCTGCTTTCGTGGACTGAACTTCGTTTCAATCAATCTATGCGTGAAGACAAGCTACTATATTGTTTTTACTTCACCAGCTAGCTTTAGACCACGCCAATAATGTACGAGAAAGTTGAGGGAAGTTCTTCCTCTTATCTTGAGAACGTGAATTGATGGTGGCTAAAATGAGGTTCACAATAAGCGTGCAGCGATGAATCTACAGTAGTAGTTACACAATTTTTGTCATTTCATTATCAGAATGTTTTTGAAAAATACAAATTGAAGATGCTTCTTCATGAACGTTATTGTTTCTTCTTTCAAAATCTAGTATAAAGGGGCCACTTGCAGTAACTGGCTTAAATCCGAAAGAGAGCAACTTTTACCTATATAGAAGAAAAGATAAAGGAGCTCAGCTTTTTTCATTTTGTATCAAGATTTAGGATTATGGGATTACGGTTAGTGGTATTCTTGAACTTTAATTGAGTTAAATTCCTTCTATAGATATTCCTAAAAGTGCATTGTTTCACACTGAATTGGAGTATTTAAAATTTTACTTTTAAAATAATTAAGATTAGATTCACCCACACACACATATAAATTCTTTTTATAGTTGTAATAAGTCTTCTAGACAAAAAGCTCGCCATTTTTGGCATTATGTGATGGTGGTGTTAAAGTATTAAATGCTATTTAGCAAAATGGCTTGAATCCCTAAGCACCTTGTAGTATCATTATAAAGTCAGAAAAATCTTTTATGCTAATTTTGAAATAAAACTAGCTGAGGTCCCTAGGTCCTTGAATGTTTCCACGTTGAATTCGAAGTAAAGATTATTAAAATAACGAAATAAGAAAGGGAATTCAAGTACCATTTAATATTGTAAATGCAACCCCAATTCTTTGCATTTATATTTTTCTTCGCGTTGTCCTTCAAATTCAATTGCCTCCATATCACCCCATCTCTGCACAACCACCAATGGGCCATTAAGAACGACTGTACAAAAAGTCAGAAGCATACAATTTATTTTTAAAATATTTTACATATATATATATATATATATAATATCACTGTTTGTTATTTAGAGAGTCTGTGCTTTCATAATACAATAGTTTTTAACCATAAACGCTTATAATGAATGGAGTGAAACTGGGACCTCCCAAATGGTTGAAGGAAACAAAGTTCATGAGTATTCTTTATGACTCATAACCTTTTGTATTCTGAAGCATGATTATTAATTCGCATTTAAAGGTACTCATGACGAAAGTAAAGAGAAGGCATGAGGGGAAGAAAGAGAGTGGTGTAAGAGCAATGATGAATCAGGAAAGGCTTCTTTTCTGGTGTTATGGTTTGAAAGAAAAGGAAAAATGGAACGGAAAGATGGAGAAGGAGATACCACAGAAGCACAGAAGGACATATTGAAGGATTGAAAGAGAGACAATGAAACAGAGAAAGAGAAGGAGCATATTTAGGCTTTGCTCTAAATTAAATTGTTCACTTATTAAAGTCAGAGGTCAAACGGGAGTTTAGCTTTGAGCTTGATTTTGGGGCTCACCATAACTACAATACAAGCTTAGTTAGTATGCTTGATTATCACAAATATATATAAATAAAAAGTAGATTTACAACTAAAATATAATGGGAGTTTTATCCAGATATATATATTTTTTAAGATTTTTTTGATTAAGTTAAATGATTATTCTCTAAGGAAACTTAGTTGCTCATTTATAGTAAAAAGGTAAATGGAATCTAATTTTTTTTAGAAAAAACAATATATGTATATTAAAAAAAATCTAAATCTATTTACATAAATAATTAGATTTCAAATATAAATATTTTAAACATTAATGAAGACTAAGCTTGCAATTTAGTCATTTTTAACTATATAGAGGGCAAAAGTCAGATCATGTTCTTTAGGAATTTGTTATTAAATTTTTTACTTAAATAAAAATACATATAGCATTAAAACTTAGTCCTCAATTTTTAAATTGAGTTTCATATTGGTCCTCCACAAATTTAAAGTCCCAAAATGATCCTCTATTTATATATAGTCTCATTTTGCTCCTTTACAAATTGAAATTCTTAAAATGGTTCTTCACTTTTTAAAATTTAACTTAAAATAATCCTCTTTAGTCTTTTAAAGAGAGAGATTATTTTAAATTAAATCTTTAAAAATAGAAGACCATTTTAAAATTTTTAATTTTAAAACACTAAATTAAAAAATAAAGGATTGAAATAATATTTTCCTCAATATTAAGACCTATTTAGTATGCTGCATGATTGAACGTGTACCTTAATCAAAAGTATCAATCATTTGAAGTGTTATGTTCTTAGGGTACCTCAGTCTTTACATTATAATAAGACTAAAATTTCATTTTCCTCTTCAACTCCACTCGTTGTCTCTTTCTTGTTGGTCCTAACTCATTCTCATTTTCAAAACAGTCTCCAAGTAAGCCCACTTTTCTCAAACTCGTCCTTCCATCGATGAAGCAACTGAAGTACTGTGCAACAGAGATGGGCTATAATGGTTAATGGTGGTGTTCTTGGTCGTGTTTCTTGTCATAATTTACTCTTTCTTTGCTTGGACTGCTTCAGAGACTTGGTGAAACGGTTTTTGATAAAGGATAAGATGGACCCATATGGCGAAAGGTCTCTCCACGGAGAGCAGTGAAGGAAAAGATAATATCTACATCTTCTTGTGGTGAAATGAGTTCACACTATGGATCTACCTTGGGTTCGCTTTTCAGAGACTTGTTTTTTTGTTTTATTATTTGATATTTTAATTTAAATTTATTAAATTCGTATGTATTATGTATATTTTATATTTAATTTATGTGGAAATATTTGATATATTTATGTAAATAGTAATTTATAATAAGTAAGAATAAAATATACTTTTAGCCTCTCACTTATCACAAAATTATTATTTTAATCTTTAATTTATTGAAATATTCAAAATAATCCCCACTCATTGGAAAATGTCGCAATAAGCCCATCACTTTTCAAAAAAATACCAATAATCCTTTAGATTTAAGACTTAGAGTTTGATAAAGGGATTAAATTTGATAATTTTTTAAAAATTAAGAAACCAAGTGTGATATTTTCTGAGAAGTGAGGGACTATTTTCAATATTTCAACGAGCAAGAGACTAAAATGATAATTTTATAATAAATGAGGAACCAAAAGTTTATTTTTCTCTAATAAGTAAGTAAAATATAATTAAATTTCAATGTTAATATGTTGTTTTAGTTAGACTTTGAACAATTTTCTTTAAAAATATTGTAAAATTTTTGAAAATATTGGAAAAATTAAATTTATGATGCTCTATAAATATTTTTTGTTATAAGTTGATAGTTTTAAATTTTAAGACTTTATCAGTTATTTAATTCCTTCAAAATACTACTTTGAGTTATATATTGAACACTATTACATTGTTGTCAAGTGATGTGTATTTTTTAAGTGTATCTTTGTTGTGTATTATATGAGTACTAAGTAGATACCAATATTCTTACAAATATTTAGGCAGTGAAGTTAATATTAATACATACAGTAATTATATATTGTACTATACTCATTCAAATTTAAAATTATTCTTAAATTTAAGAAGGAGAAAGTTAGGATATTGTTAATAAATTAATCCTATTTAGTTTAATTCAAAAATTTAAAGGAAAGAATTTTGAGAAAAATATAATTTTGGTCCTTCACTTTTAGCCTTAAGATCAATTCGGCCTTCTAAAGATGAAATGTATCAAACTAATCCTCCAAAAATGAAACCCTTCAAAAACTAATGGTCATTCAAAGATTAATTTGATCTTCCAAAAGGACCAAATCAATTCAAGAAGAGCATTTTGATCATTTCCATCTTTGGAGGATCAAATTGATACTTTAACCAAAAGTTAAGAACAAAAATAATATTTTCTCAAAAAATTTTATTTTAAAAATATTTAAATATAATTTTTAAATAAAATATAATAATTAAAAAAATTGTGCCCCACTAATCCTAACTCAGCCACTGAATGATATGTTAAAATATGTTGATTGTATATCAACTTAAGTTAACTTATTATAATTATATTTTAACCCCAATACTTTTAAATTATATTTATGAACCCAAGATTTTTTGAAAAAATTTCAATTCACCCCTTTACTTTTTATTTTTTAGTAACCCTGCAAAATATTAGTTTATAAATTGAAAAGAAAAATAAAATTAGAAAGTTGTGGAATTATTAGAAAAATAAAAAAAAGTATAGGGGTAGATTAACAAAATTATAAAGTAGTATTTTCATATGAGCTAAACAAGAAAAATAAAGGGAGTAAATTAAAAAATTAAAAAAATTTGGTTCATAGATAAAATTTAAAAATAATGAAGTCAAAATATAAATATAATATGACATATCACTGCCACATGTCTTTTGTTTCATGTACTATATAGTAATTATATTAGTACAACCAATTTTATAATTACCAAAAAAATTTACCTTCTATATATCAAGCTAATTAAATGAGATCTTCATTGTCTTTCATGTATTACTTGTCAATTTTCAGCTCTTGAAAAATTAAACTCTCCTAATGTTAAATTCAATTTTGAGCTGATCTAACTAACAGTAAAGAACTAGAGCTCTCAAAAAGTTAAACTCTCCATAACCAAATCTCTTTTTTTTTTTTTTTCCAATCTAAATTTTCAATTGGGGTCTATTCTACTTTCTAAGGAGATTTATTATCTTGGAGCAACCAGGCCACTAAACTATTACAGCACATCTCCGTTCAACAGTACATCACCAATCACAGGTACAAAACTTGGATGAAGCAACAATACCGTGGTGCCATTTCATGCTTGTATTTCATAGATCAGATCAAAATTGAACTTAACAATAGGAGAGTTCGATTCTATCAATTATGTGTCAAGACTTGGTTATAAGGTTTAAGGTTAAGATTTTAAAAATTAGGTCTAAATTTGAACTAAAAATGTCTTAAATTATTTTTTAATTAGATTTTTTTGTTTGAATTTTTATTCATATTTTTTATACATGATCTATTAGCTCAAACAAATATTTTTAAGTTATAATAAAGTTTATTGCTATCTAGAATTTGAAATAAATAATATTACTAATTATTATTATTAATTATAATTTTATATATAAAAAAATTGTAAATATAAATGAGTTATTGTACTAATATAAAATTTTTAGATATAGGATATTAATTTTTATTTTTTTACTAAGATATTATGTTACACTAAATTTTTTTTAGATAATAAAATTTTTAAAAAAATATTGATTCAAACTTTTTGGACCAAAACTAAACTTTAAAAAAAAAAATTTAGTTTAACCCATTTTACAAAATATTTTTTTTTAGTTAAATTTTATTTTTGTTTGGGCTTTATTTTTTGGACCAAAACAAACTTTAAATTTTGATAAGTTGTAGCATTTTGCATATTATAAGCTAAGAACAAATACTTTTTCTAACCACTCAAACAAGCTTCCCTTTTGTAACTTCCCCATCTTGCATCTTGACTCCGTGGTATTAGTATGCTCAAAGCCACACTCTTTTCAATCACGGCTCGTCGAAGCTCCTGCTTAGGATTTTCAGAGAAGAAAATGGAGGTTTTAGCTTCAGCAAAAAGAAGAAGGTCATCTGTAAACATGAGTTATTACACTGTAGGGAACCATTTTTCCTCCAGTTCTAGCCATATAAGATTCCTCTTTATTCTCTTAGTGTCACTGAATACTTCTCATTTTTCATTTTTGTGAATTTATTTTCATGTCATGTAAGGCCAAGTGTAGAGGTTGTTAAGGATTCCATTTTTTTTTCTTCAGAACGAAAAGGTCCATTATGCTGCTCATAAAGTACACTTTCGATATTAACCACAATGGGATATTATTAAAGATAGGCGTTGTCATACCCTTCACAAAGATAGGCCTCTTCCAAGTAAAGCATGATCTAATACTTCCCATGTATATTAGATTTTATTAGTTCATCCAATCTTGAAAATTTTGACATTTAATAGAGATGACTTATGATCACATGTGGTTATAAAAAAAATAAATAAATTATTAAATTTTCATCAAACGATCTTCATTTAATAAAATAAAATAAAAATTTTAATATAAAATGAAGAGGATCTAGATCCCTCACTATCCATATAAATTCGATGTAACATTTAGGATTATATTCCAAGTGCCTACTTTGTTGGATTCTCGAGTAGTTGTACAAACGCCCACAAAACGCCAAAAAAAATTGAGTCTTTGACTTATTTTTTAAAGCATGAAAGTTGAGAAATTGCTTTTTGTTTTTAAATTACTAAAAATTATGTAAAAACATGTTGAATTCCAAATATAAATCCTTTAAAACTTGATGGTTGATGAGTTGCTAATTCTTTTGATAATTATAAAAATCTTAAACCCTAAAACCTAAAAAGAAGTTATTAGAAATCAAAGAAGTATTGGGCTTTCCGTAAACCCAAATGATCTCTAATGGGCTCTGTACTGGGCCAGCCCATATCTGTACTCGTCTCGTTTACACCTAAAATAAATAATGATTCCATGTGATAAATTTCAATCAATGATATAGAAACATGAGATTTGTGTTTAATGCCTTAAAAATTAAATTTCAATTTCCACGTTATAAATTCAGTTGAGGGGCAAACAAGGAAATTTTTGTTCATTCTTTTTATGCAAATGTAATATTGTATTCTTAAGGTTTTGATACCATAATATTGAAAAGGATCGTGGAATAAAAGTTTTTTTTTTAATTTTCAATAGAAGTTTGAATTGAACCCTTCTTCCTCTTTATAAGGAGATTTTATTAAAAAAAAAAAAAAACAACTTGATAGAGATAAGACAGTAATCTTTTAAAAAAGATTTCAAGTCCGAAATTTACATGATTTGAAGTTCCTTTCAATTTAAGATTTTTTTTGAGAAAAAAAGTAAATGTTGTTCTTATTATGTTTTCACCTTTTAAAAAATATATTATTAGCACCTTAACAAAAGGACAATTTATAAAATTTATATTTTTATTTGTTTAAAACTACAAAATCTTTTCATTTTAAATATTTTAATTTTGAGAACAAGTATACCTTTAATATCAAGAAAAATATCAAATTAGTCTCCATTTTTATATTTTGTAATACTTTAATCCCTCATAAATTATTACAATAAATTAGTCTATCAAAAATTATATTTCATGCAAAATTAATCATTCATTAATTATAACAGAGTGATTACAAATTTAAACTTATTAGTGACTAATTTGTCATATATGATTTGTAAATAATCAAATTGTTATAAAGTATAAAAATAAATAATTAATTTAATTTTGTAATTTTTTTGCTTTAATATCATGTGAAAAAATAATTTACTCCAGGTAAAATCTGAAAAATACCTAAAATTTTATTTTTTATTTTTTTAAAAAAAAAAAAGACAAGAACCTGATCTCTCATTTCCTTCCCCGACATTTTCCTTCTTTTTTGCATGGTTCTTTCCTATTGGATTCTTTTCCCTCTGACTATATTTTTTTATTTTCTTTTCTCAGCTCTCATACCCATACAAGACACTTTCCAACCACCATTTATTGCAGCCTAAATCAATCATCCAAAGTCCACTTTTTCCATGTCGAGTCCAGCATTTCTTTAGCTCAAAAGTCTGCACACACTGTACTATATGTGTTTTTTGTGCACGAGTGAAGGGAAAAAGGTGAAGTGTACCACACCCATTGCAAGTAAATAATGTTGGAACCTCACTTTGGTCCCTTAAAAGGCATAGTATAGTTCCCTCCCTTATGTTGTGCACTAGCTACCATTTTTACATTATATAACCCACTCTTTCTACAACCAAAAAGTAACAAATGTAGGTGAGGGGAATTAAATAACACACATTCATAATTTAATTCAAAGATAGAAAACTTATATACTTCTTTTGATTGCGGAAGTTGATCAAACTCTAACTGTCATTACTGATCGTACGAGATACTCATAATTTGTTGAGTATATATTAAATTTTTACAGTCTAAATCCCCTCTTAAATTTATATTATAGAGTACTCACAAGTATTTCTCTTATAGCATCTCAAATCCCTATAGAATGTATTTTTTATATCTCAGTTATCTATAATATAATAATTTAGCCTTTTCGTAAAGGTTGGTTAAAGTTAGAGTTAATAACAATTCTTATAATTATTATTTTACCCTTATTTAATGAGCACACCTTATAAATAAATACTATATAATATTTTAATAAATTTAAAACTTAAATATTATACGATTTTTTAACAGTAGGTTCACAAAATATTTCATCCACCATGTATTAGGGACATTTTTTTAATTAGGCTTTACATTAAATGTTACTCCTAAATTTGATATTATATTTTGATCCAAAAAGTATCAAGTTTATATGTTAAATCAGTCTGATCAAATCATTTGCACTAGAATTCTTATAGACCGTATGATGCATATGTTAATAAATTATAATCGATAGATTAAAGATGTATTTTTAACTAATTTTGATGATTCGATTTGATTAAATTTTTCTTACCATATTTAATATAGACAATTAGATTCCACTTAAAAAATTAAAAAAAAAAAAAAAAACTACCAGACGTCCAAATCCCAACTTATTGTTATGTTGTGCATATAATTTTTAGCCTCTATGAAGGATGAATTTAAGGGATGTGATAGTTTCTATTGGATTTTTTAAAATTTAAATATATACTTTTATTTTATATTTTTTATTTAGTCATTTAATTGATAATAACTCACCCTTTTATTATTTCGTAAGAATTTATTTTTTAACTCAAAATTGAAATTCAAAAACTTTTATTTTTTAATAATTATACTTAATTATCATACCAATATATAAAAACTTAAACTTGCATAATGGCTAAAAAATAGTCCATTTTTCTAATTGAATTTTTTTATTTTAATTTTTATTTATATTTTTTGGACTTAGCTAATCGGGCCAAATAGATTTTTTTAGTTATGATCAAATTTATTTGCTAATTAAGGACTTTAAATAAATAACATAACTAATTATAATTATTACTTATTATATTATATATAAAAAAATTATAAATATAAATAAATTATTATATTGATATAAATCTTATAAATAAAAAGTATAAATTTTTATTTTTTACTAAGATATTACATTATATTAAATTTTTTTTATTTAAAAATATTTGTTCAGCTATTTCAAATTTCAACTAAATTTAATAAAAAAGTTAAACCCAACCCATTTTACAAAATAAACTTTTTTAATCAATTTTTTTTAATTCAAACCTTGTTTTTTGGAATTAGACTTACTTTAAATTATAATCAAATCTTATATTCTTCTCGTGTCTCTATTCATTCACATTCTTCCCTCCCTTCCTTTTCTATAGGGAATATACTTCAATACTATTCTTATGTTGATTTCAAAATACAATTATAATTGTGCTTTATTTTAAATTTCTTTTACACTGGTATATCCTTTAATTCTTGGCATAATTTTTTACTGGTTATTAGGAAATTGGTTGCACTGTTGTAATTGTAATTACTATGCATCACACTTAAAAAAGATATATGACAATGATATGTTAAAATTATTGATTATATGTCAATTTAAAATAATTTATTGTATTTATATTTGAATTATAATATTTTTAGATTTTATTTATTAACCCAAAAGTTTTTAAAAAATTTCAATTTATCCCTTTTACTTTTTATTTTTTAATAACTCCACAAACATTAGTTTATAAATTAAAAATAAGAATAAAACTAGAAAGTTGTGAAGTTATTGAAAAAATCAAGAAAGTTCAAGTTAACAAAGTTATAAATAAATATTTTTATGTAAATTATTGAAAAATAAAAAATAAAGAGAATAAATGAAAAAATAAAAAAATTGTGGGCTTATAAATAAAATTTAAAAATAATGGGATCAAAATATAAATACAACAAGTTATTTTAAATTGATATATTATTAACATAATTTAGCATGTCATTACTGTGTATTTTTCTCTTAGTGTACCATGTAATAATTGCATCAATGCATCTAATTTTATTGTTGCACCATAGAAATTACCTTTTTAAAAATTATTTTTTGTAAATTTTGAAGAGACAATAACATAAAAATGGAACAATATGCATGATGCTAACTTGAAAAAAAATTATAATTTAAGATCTATACTTATGTTTTATAATGGTGTGAAAGAATAGTTGAAAGTTTTTCTTTTCTTTTTTTTCAGTTGAATTTATAAATTATGCAAAGGTAAAGGATTAGTTTTGACTTTAGAAGGAATATTTTTTTAAAATAGAAAATTAGTTCTCAATGTGTGTAAAAAATTTTCTTAATTTAAGAACTCAAAAACTAATTCTGAAAGTACCTACATGCTATAAAATAAAAATAAAAAGTTAGGACAATATAACGTACCTCACTATTGGAGGACCAATTAGAACTTTTTCAAAAAGCTAACGAAGGTCCACTTACTATCAATTAGTTGATTCCCTCCAAAAGCATTTGTGTATTAGAATGTTGCTTGGAGCCATATAAAATTTTTAACTATATATATATATTAATGATAAAGATAAAATTAATGAAGTAATTTTATAATTTCGTCTTAAAATTTATAAACCTCTTCAATTTATATTTGATTTATTTTTATAATTTTTAATGAATAAAAATAGTCATATAGATTTGTTATTCTAATATTACCAGTCAACATCAAAATTCTAAAAATCTAATGAATCAATCCATTTATATATATAGCTTGTTGTAAATTACTTCTTTCATCAAATGTCCCCTAATTGCTCTTCAAATTTTGCTAACTTATGCTATTTTCCAAGAAATTAAGTTTCTCTTGGATGATTTTATAACTGTAAATTAGAAAAAGAGAATAAGTAATGCATTTTTAAATTGTTTGATTTTGATTTATTTAATAATGAAAAAGGATTATAATGTTCCATACAACTTTTTTAAAAATATTGTGTTTCATTTACTTGAACCTTAACAAATCATGTAAACCTTGATTTACTAATTGAACCAATTAATAAAAATAAAATTGGAATAATAAGTATATGACATTGAAAAGATCTAACTTATGGTAAATTAAATATTTTAAAGAAGTAACTCATCATCTTATTAGAAAATATGAAGTAGAGCTAGTTAATCCCAAAAAAGTATGCTACTTAGAATATATAGTCTTACTTAAGACAATCCCTAATATTTAAAATTGGCACACACACACACGTGCAATTGCGATTTGAGAAAACTATGAATCTAGAACATTAAATCAATAGAAAATTAGAGTGCAATTTTTTTGAAGTATATTTAAATATTTATAAAAAAATATATTTCAAAAGATAAAATTAATTAATAATATATATATATATATATATATATATATACATATCATAAATGAAATTATTATATACGCACTATAATTTATATATATTTAGAATATTGCTAACGAATGTCCTAATTAAAATTTGTTTATTAAATAAAAATATTAACAATCATAATAAGGGTTTACCAACTATTTTAATTAATTAAAAATAATTTATCATGCATAATAAATAATTTTTAATCAATATTTTAAATGCACTTGTTGACTAAAAAAACTCATAAGACATTTTTATTGATAAAAGAAAGGTAGAAAATCTAAAATCATTGAAGGTGGGTAACAATAAATTAGAACCAACAAAAGCAGAGAACCACCCACCTACTATCCTAGCAGATACATAAGGCAATGCCCTAACCAAAAGTTGACATATGCTTACATAATTATATTGCAACATTAAATACAGTTATAAATAAAAGGTTTAAAAAGAGTCATAAAAGAGACTATTATGTTCTTAATTATTCTTATCTCACTTATGTGGTAATAAAGTGGAGGTTAAAACCTTTTGACTTAGTAGTTAAGACAATGTGTTTCTTTCCTTAATTAGTGGAGTGTTAATTTTGAAATCAGTACTTAAGAAAATTAAATACTGTAAATTAATATATTTGTTAAGATTGCAGTCTTTAATTTTAGTCGCAGCATAAATTGATCCAAAAGTGCTCTTACCTTTATCAAATTGAAAACTTTGCGGTAATAACGTTGAAGAAACTTTGGATTAGCTTCAACGGATCCAAAACGAATCGTTTAATTTGATTTAGTATGCCATTTGCTTCTCTACCACTAAACTAAATGATTTTTTTATATAAGTGCATCAATATATTCAATTATAATGTAGGGATATAATTATAATATTATTATTTTTTGAGTTAATAATATTACAATTATATTCTTATATTATATAACTATGTGTATTGGTACATTTAAAATTATGAGTATACAAAAAATAATACATAAAATTTAATAATTAGTAATCATGGTAAAAAAATTCAATAAATTGTATTTAAAATAAATTACTAAAATTGCTAATATTTCTCCATTAAAATCAGTTAAAAAAAAAAAAACCTTTTAAGCTAAAGGTAAAATATTCGATATTAGAGCATTTAGAATAATTTTAACTACTATTGTGGATCCGATTTGGTATATGACTAAGGTATATTACTTGAGGCGTGCATATGTTGTATTTATTCCGCTGGTTAACTTTGCACCGTATAAAGTTGAAAGCGATAGTGTGCATTAATACGAATTATATTTATACAATATTTAGTGTGTATAAAAGATTATATATAAATTAATACAACAAAACTTTTTATTCAGTTATTATTGTATAATACTAATCATTTGAGAGTAGATTTAATCATCAAACTGAATTTTTAAATTTTGGACTTGAATTCAAAATTAAAAAATATTTTGAATATGTACTTTAATCAAACTTTTATTTGTGTTTTTTAAGCCAGACTAGTTGGGCCAATCAACTTTCTATAATTATGATCAAGTAAATTTATTATTTAAAATTTGAGATAAATAATATAGCTAATTATTATTATTATTTATAAAATTATATATAAAAAAGTTATAAATAAAAATGATTTGTTGTGTTAGCATAAATTTTGTAAATAAAAGTGTTAATTTTTATTTTTTAACTAAGATGTCATGTTACTTTAAGTTTTTTTAATAATAATTTTTTATTAAAAAATATTTATTTAAACTTTTTAGACTCATACTAGACTTTAAAAAAAAATACTAAGTCTGAACCATTTTACTAATTAAACATTTTTTTTGTTCAGGTTTTAGTTTGTTTTATTTTATTTTTTGTTTTGGCATAAATTCTGTAATTAAGAAGGAAAGAGTAGGTCAAGATAGAAGATAGGTACAATTTTTGTAATGAAATTATTTTATCATTATTTACTATATATTGTGACTTCGTTATTACTCTAACCTGAAATAAAAATCCTTGAAAACTTGATGAGATAGTAGACATAAAAGAAGTAGAAAAATATTTGTTGTCTTTTACTTATTGCAAATTTATTATTTTAGTCCCTTATTTATTAAAATATTTAAAATAATTATTCACTAATTAAAAAATATCACACTTAATTTTTTATTTTTAAAAAAAAATATTTAATTTAGTCTCTACTAAATTTTAAGCTTTAAATTTAAGAGATTAAATTTAATATTTTTAAAAAATTAAAAAACTAAGTATGCCATTTTTTAAATTATTTTAAGTATTACAATAAATAAAAAAATTAAAATAATAAATTTATAATAAATAAGTGATCATAAAGATAGTTTAGACTTAAAAGACGTAACATTTTCATTATTCTCTTTTCATCCCACCTTATTTACAATTGGGTCTCATTTGGGCCTCAGTTCAAAGCCCATAATTGAGCTCGTCACAGTTACACCAAAATGGAACTTCACTGTTTACCATCAATAATTGATGTTTAATGCCCTCAAAATTTAATTCCGATTTCCCCATTATAAAATTAAGAATTGAGGGACATGCAAGGAAATATCTTATTTTATCCCATGTAAAATTGTAATATGGTATTCTTATGGGTATGTTTGGATATAATAATATTTAAAGGAAAGGAGTGGAATAAAAGTGATTTTTCTTTTGCAATAATAGTTTGAATAGTGCATTTCTCTTTTACCCCCCCCCCCTTTTTGAAGGAGATTTTATTTAAAATAACATTTTGGCGAAATAAGAAACTGCTCTTTTAAAATTTCTTGAAGTCCAAATTTTTCATGATTTAAAGTTTCTTCCGATTTAATAGTTTTTTAATAAAAATTAAATGTTCTTACTATGTCTTTCATTATTTAATAAATTATTATGATCACTCAGAAAAAATCAGTTTATAGAAGTAATATTTTTCTTTATTTAAGCCTACAATTTCTTTTCATTGTTCGTTTTAAATATTTAAATTGAGAGACATTAATTCAGTTGGTGAGAGGAAGTACCACATTTCCCTGTCAAACCTAGTTTTAATCCTTTTAAGAAATTAAAAAAGATGCACCAAATAAAAATTAAGAAAGTACTTTCTAATATCCTTTGGACAAATAATTCAGTCCAGGTAAAATTTGAAGATGCTCAGATATGGATTTAAAGGGACGAGAGGCCAATCCTTAAATTTTTATAATTTTAATTTTTATATATAATTTTATTTTATACTCTTGGTTCAATTTTTTAATTTATAAGAATTTGCTCTCTTAAATTGTAAAAATTTTTATCTTTTAATTCAAATTTTTTATCTAAAACCTTATGTCCCTTTGGAATTAAATTTTAGATCTATTCATGAAAAATATCAAAAATTAAAAACTAGTATTTTGTTTTCTTTCAACAGGGTTTGGAGACTTTTTACTATTCCTACTTTCAATACCATTTAAAGACAAATTAATTTACTCCAGTTAAAATCAGAAAGTACCTAAATTTCTATTTTTTGAAAAAGAAAAAAGACTAATCTTTAGTTTCCTTTGGTGACATTACTCTTCTTTCCTTTTTGGTTTCTTCCTATTTGTTTCTTTCTCTCTATTTAATTTCCTCTTTTCTTTTCTCAGCTCCCAAACACATGCTAGAAAACAAAACCCTAGAAACTTTCTAACCACCATTTATTGCACTTCATTTCAATCACCTAAGGTCCACTTCATCTTCCCCAACCTGCTTTTCCATGTCAAGTCCATCATTTTTGAAGCTTAGAATTCTACAGACACTGTACTGTGTGTTTTTGGTATACAAGAGAATGGAAAAAGGTGTAGTACCATACCTTAGAAAATAAATAATGTTGGACTCTCACTTTAATTCTTTATCAAGCATATACAGTACCCTCTCTTATATTTTGCACTAGCAGCCATCTCTACATTATATAACCCACTCATTCTACAAGACAAAAGGTAGGTGCCCATAATATAGGCATGAAATTCTAGAACATTGTATTGTAAGTTAGTGCCACAAAAATTATAAATATCCCAATAATATTGTTGTATTTTACATATAACTTTTAGTCTCCATCCATTCATATTCCTCCTTCATTTGTTTTTCTATGAGGGTGGAATATACTTCTTTACAATTTCTCATGTTAGAAATGTGTTTGCCTAACATAGATTCTTGTGTAATAATGTTGGTGAACCATTATAAAACTCAAAAGAATTTACACGTTAAAATGTTTAATGTTTAGAGTGTAAAGTTCATTGCTTAGGATTAGATTTAGATGTAATTTATTATATTTTTGCTATTAAAATTTATAATTATGAATAACAAAAGTGTATAATTTAATTTAAAAATTATACATTTATTTACAATAACCATATATATTTTGTTATATAATTAAAAAATATGTATTTATCAACTTTTAATTAAATAACAATATAACAACTACATAAGTAATTGCACATAAATCTTTTTATTATTTATTGAGCGTTTTTTAATCTTATCTATTTGTCTGTCTCTAGATTGGTAAAAACTACACTAGACAACGTATGCAAAAGGTAGAAATGATTTCAAAATATAATTATAATAGTGTTTTATTTTGTAATTTCTTTTACACTGATTTGTTGTTTAGTGTAATTTATAACTCGTTTTTCTAAAAGGAATAAAGATTGTGTAATAATATATTATAAATTAGGCAAATCTAAAGGGTTATTCATTAATTTTAGAGCTTGCTTAAGCATGTGATATTGCGATGGCTAATTAATTGGTGGATCTGTCACATAACTGTATTTTAATTTCATTTTAAATAATGATAAGGACCATTTTTACCGAAATGGTTTCTGAATTCGTATGAATGACTTTGTATTCACAAAAGAAAATTAATTTAAATACACGAAAACTGATTCTAAAATACCTAAGCGCTATAAAATTAAAAATAAAAATAAAAGCTAGAATAATATATAACGTACAATTGAGCATTGGAGGATCAACTTTAAAACTTTCCAGAAAGCAAACGAAGGTCCACTTATGGTCAATTTGTTGCTTTAGATTATGCAAAAGGCATCTCTGCATGTTTCATTTTGACTTATATCAGATTTTTTGTTTTTTCGAATTTACAATTTTGCTTCAAGGTATTAGTGCATGCTCTTATTCCTAGTTAGCCCCTTAATTTTATAGAGATGCTTACATAATTATTGTAGAGATGGCTTTACTAGGCTTTTAGATGATTTTTTATGTATTATGTCGTACAAGGTTGTTAAACTTGCGAGTTTAGACAAATTTGTAAGAAAGAGATAAATTCATAATGTAAACTCGTAATGTAAACTTGTAAGAGTTTATCTCGATTAATAAATAATTATCAAAATATGTAATTTTATAATTTAAATACTATATACATTAAAAAATTATTCAAATTGTAATTCAGATTATATTTAATCTAACAAAAACTATTCATATTTCATAATTTATAATACTCAACATCAATTTACAAATTTGCTTCAAGGTATTAATGCATGCTCTTATTCCTAGTTAGCCCCTTAATTTTATGGAGATGGTTTTACTACGCTCTTAGTTAATTTTTCATGTATTGTGTCATGTTATTATTTGTTTAATATTTTACATATAAAATATAATTTGAAAATAATATTTTGATGTTTAAAATTTTTAATAGAGAAACAAACAAAATAAAAGCTCAGTCTATTTAAATAATAATAATGAGAAAAATAAATATGAATTAAGATATAAGCCAAACTAAAGAAATAATTATGTAAAATATGGGAATAAAAAATTATAGCAACTAAATAAAATAGACAACATCATAATTACATATCTATAATTGATTTGTTATTTTTGTTCAAATATTTTTTAATTTTTGATCAGTCAAAAGATATACTTAAAATATAAATAAAATCAGAGAGATAATCCTATAAACTCAAAAGTAGATATCTAAAAAAAATTAATATAAACTAGATAAAAGAAAAAAAAAATACATCTACAATTTATTCATGTAAATACTTCTTAAAATTTTATTTTTAATTTTATTTATGAATTTCATTATTGCAATTTTATATAATTGTTTTTTTTTCATTGTCATTGTGTATTTAATAATATAAGTACCATTATCTCTCAACTCTTTTTATTTTTACATAATTGATGTTAAATGTGTTGAGCGTGGCATATTTTTACTGCAACGTGAACAATAACATGTACAGAACGGAGGCATCAATAGATTTTATAACTTTTTCGGAAAATTATAGTGTTGTCCTTATAGTTCTACTTTTTTTTTTTAATTTAATTTTCATTATTTACAAGTTTGTAATTAAAACCTTAGAGTTAGGCAATTTTTAATTTAGTCCTTGTCATTATATTTTTGCTAACATTTTTTCTTGTACTTGAGTCAATTTTAATTCATTATTTGTTATCTCTTTTGTCATTATAAATTATATATATTCATAATAGTAACATATTAGTAAAATTTTAAAAATATGAACTAAATTAAACATTTGTAAATTGTAAAAATTTTTTAAATTATAAAGACCAAATAAAAAATTAAACGAGACTGCAAATATAATTTTTCTTTTTTATATTATGTGTGTTATGTTTCATCTTTTTCTTTATACCTTTTATTAAATGTGTATGAATAATTTTAGGAATATACGTGTTCTTGTTTCTTCTCTTCCTATCAATGACTATTTCCTATTCCTTCTTTTCTATTATGTCAATGCTCGTTTGATTGTTAAAAACAAAATGAAATGAATGATAATAAGAATTGAATGTAATAAAAATAAATATTATTAAATTTGGTTAAATATAAAAGAAAAAAAATAAGTATTACATTTGCAATGTTTAGTTGACAAAAAAAAAAAAAAGAGGTGACATGACTAATGAAAACGCCTTTATTTTAAAATATTATATTTTTTATGATGTAATGAATTAATTAAATATAATATTTTATTTTATTTATGGTAATAATAATAATATTATTATCATCATGTTTATTTTATTGATTAATGTTAAAAAATTGTTTTCGAATTATCAATGATAAAGAAAAATGAACAATTTGATTTTTATTTAAATGTGTAAAAATATTTTAATAATAGTAATAATACAGAAATATTAAAATATGTCTAACACGGGTTACTCCAAGTGATAAGTAGCTCAATTTTATTTAAATGAAATTTCGAGTTCAAATTTTTGTAAATATAATGAATCATAAACCCTAAATTAATCTGCCATATCTAAATGTCTAACCCGATTAGATCCGGATTTTATTAAAATTAATGCTACAAACCAACTATACGTCGGATCACGCGGGATGCGTGCCGCCAAGAGACGCCAATCTCAGAAATTGGGGACGGAAGCACGTGACCACAACTCCCCCATTATATTATATTCTGCTGTTGTGACTTGTGAGTCCCCAAACTATTGAGTTCTCACTTCTTCACCTTTCGCTTTTATTCTAGGCACATCATCTTTCGCTGTGATTTTATACATCATTATTTTAAAATATAAATAAATTAATTTTACTAATAAATATATTTTTATATTTTTTAATTATGATAATTTTATATATAATATTTTAAATAATTAAATTAATTTTTAAGTAATAATTCTTTTATTAAAAAATATTCATTCAAACTTTTAAATTTATATCAAACTTTGTAAAATGTCTGAGACTGAATTATATTATCAAAAAAAAAAATTTTAATTATTTATTAAATTCAGATTAATTTTAAAATTATAATTATGTTTAATCATTGTACATATTTTAATTTTAACTTAATGAGGTCTCTTTAAAATTATTTTTGATCTCATTTATGTGAATAAAACAAGTGTAGATTGAAATCTCTTCCCTTAGTAATGAAGAAAACATAATTTTATTATAATTACGCATTTAAAAATTTTGACTTAAAATTAAAATTATAATCCAACCCTTTAATTAATGCATAAAGTGATCCTCTTACATTTTAAAAAAAGCAAAAGAAACCACTCTAAGTTGAAAACCATGTGATAATGACGGCAAAGAAATCTAGGAGTAGCTTCGGCGAATCCAAAACGATTCGTTTGGTTTGATTCAGTGTACCATTTTCCAGCTGCACCTCCATGTTCCCGCCCGCCCTCCGAGAATCATATATCTAGATATATATATATATATATATATATATATATATATATAGTTATATAAGTTTATATGATCAAATTTTTTTTTTATAAAGTTATATTACCATATATAATACTATTAAGGAATAAGTTAAACTAAAAAAGATCATGTTCATGTTTTTCTATTACAGAATTATTTTTATCCCTTTTCATTAATAATTTGTTAAATTATCTTCAATATTACTGTTGCCACCGTTATTTTTTTAATTGTTATCACAATTATTATTAATTTTCTTTTTATTGCCATTATCAATATCATTACAATTATTATTGTCAGAGTGAAAATGTCACAGGGGCCGAATGAAATTGTTATTTTTCCATGGCGGCCAAATAGAATTTACACTATACATAATGGGAGCCAAACATAATTTTACACTAAACATTAATATAATGAAACAACAACTTCAGAGGAGGACCCTTTTCCTAAACCCTAATCCCTTTCCCTCTACCTTTTATTATTGTTATTGTTATTATTATTATCACAATTTTGGTTTTGCCATTGCCACCATCATTGACATAACCTTTAATTTCTAAAAGTTAAATTTTTTGCATTTTTTCCTGGACACAAAGATCAAACGATTAATTTTAAAGAACTATCTAAATATAGTTATTCATATTTAAAGTTGAGATACCAAAATTAAAAAATAAGAAAGGTTAATTTGACCAATTGCATCATCCAATTTTATAATTTCTACTATCCTAACACAATCTTAAACCATAATTTTAATGATTACCATCGTCACCATTACCATGATTTTTACAGTTATACACAACCACCATTATTATAACCAAAGAAAAATTAATTAATTAATTAATTAATTGAACAGCATATATGCTGTGCAACAAGTCATCCAAAGCATATTATAACGTTATATAATTGTTACCATCACTAATTAAATCATTGTTTCCAACATCATGACCTACGTCCCCATCTCTAACACCAATATCACTATTATTGCCAATCTGTATGATCCTACCACCGTTCTTATCGACATTGTTACTATCACTTTTGTCATATAACATATTATAATATATTATTTTTATATTTATAAGATGTAATTTTCATCTTATCATCGAACACAATCATTTTATTACCCCAAATGTTATACGTTGTCGTAATAAATATGTCATAAAGATTTATATACTAATATGACTTATACACCACTATTTAATGTTACTTATAATATCAAACCATATAGCGCACCAAACCGAAATAATATTTTAATTATATGCCTTTTTATATTTATGTTTTTTCTAATTTTATAATTTAATTTATCGTAACAAATTTTAGTATGATGATTTAAAAAATTCTCTTCTACCAAGAAAAACAAAAACTTCACATCAAAAAAAGGTGCTGAAGTTCCTAATTTTTCTTTTCATCTTAGAATATCTTTTAAGTGATTATGACGTTTAAGGACTTCATAAATTCTTCAGTATTGTGTATTGAGTGGATGTATTTTATATTAAAAACTACTCCACAACAAATACCGAAAATCTCTTTTTTTTTTTCCTCTAATAACTAATAAATAGTATGAATTTTTATACAAAAATATAAATAAAAAATACATCTTATTTTCAAAATTATAAAATATAAAATGCTCTCTACACACCAAATATCAAATTTTACTCACAAGTGTTGTTCAATTAGCAATAGATTCATTATGATACCTCAATTGATTGTGTGACTTTTTTGGCAAGAACCTTGAAGAGTATGTCACTGTTAGAATTAGATCCTCCCCAATAATGGCGAGAAACAGGCAGGAAAGGAAAAGGGAGAAATTCATGCATTTTTATATGTAGTTTTCAAAGAATATAAAAAATATATATATATATAATTTATAGCTCATTTTGTAAATTAATAACTTTAATCTAAGAATGTAAATTGAGAAAATTTAAATTAAATATGTAAAAACACATAATTTTTAGTGTTTTAAAATTTAAATAAAAATAGCAATTTATTAAGACAACAGTTAATTAATAGAATAGAGATGTCATTGTTTGACAACACTGGACTTTCTTTTTTTTTTTTTTTTTAAAGAAAAAATGCTGGATTGGAGGATATAGGGACCTCTAAGAGTTAAAGTAGAGGGTAGTGAATAGGACATGACCCGAATGGAGATCCACGTGTTTCTATGTTCAATTATTGCAGGAACGGATATACATGATAACTTTATTTACATCTTCTATATACCAACCTCCCCCAATTTAATTATTGCACAACTCAACAAGTTAATATATATGTACATATATATAATTCAATAATTGTTGGATAAAAATATATGAATTTTTAATTTTAGCTATTTTTCACAGTGATATGGGGGACCCTCTCTTCTGCCTTTAGTGTAAATTCAGAAGGTCCAATAATAAAACTCAAGCAGACATATATAATCAATTTTGTGTGGTCTTCCATTGGCTAGGTGGACAGGATTGGCTCTCATATTTATTCATAAATTTTTATGAACTCAGTTAATTGGAAAAAATGAATTAAATATTTTTTAATTAGTAAGTTAAGTTATTTATCAGACTCTTTGTGTAGTTAAACTTTCTTTCTATATGATTTGAAGGACAATTTTTTTTATTAGCATGGTGAATTTAAATTTTTTCTGTCAAACCACTTTTCAAAAAAATTGACCTGATTAATATAGCAAAATACTATCTTTTTTTTTAAGAGGTATTGAACTAAAATTTCTTAGTGTATAAGTAAATATGTTTAGTACAATTTTCAAGTTTGTAGTGAAATCTAGATTAGTATTCATGAATTGTTTAATTTATTTATTTTTAATAAATTAAGAGAACTGAAAAACCTTTTATAATTAAATGTCATAATCAAACCAGGATTTTGGATGGGTTTTCTCAAAACATGGCAGAAGGAAAGTTCCTGAACACCCTCTCTCTCTCTCTCTCTCTCTAAGAAAAGAAGCGGAAATTTGAAAGAGAAAGAGATGTTGATGGCATCATTAAAAAAAGAAAAAGAAAGAAAGAAATTAGCTGATTTTCTCATCATATGGGTAAATGAGGTCTAATTCTTATAAAAATACTTGTAAATTGTTCCAGATATTGAAGCCTTGATATAATTTGATACTTGTTTCAGTCTTTTCTATTTTCATAAAATTTTTATATTTTAATAATGTAATTGTATATTTCATTAATTATTTATTAATGGAGACAATTTTTTACAAATATACATTAATAAGTTTACTTTTTTTCTTTCATAAATTTCTTTAAATCCATGAGTTTAACAACTTTATTTATACATGTGACTGGCTTAACTAATTTGCTTAACTCTAATTTAAATTCCGTCAAGATAAATCCATCCCATTATCTAAGGTGATTTAAATTAATTACCTTGTGTATTTTGGAGAAGTTCGCTTAGTTAATGGTATATTCTTATCATTATCCCAAAATCGATCATATTTTAAAATTGAAAAAAATAATTTTTTAAAATTTAATCTAAGAGTTACAAATAATTAAAAAAAAAAAAAAACTTAGTCTAAGGCAAAATCTACAATCTTATCCCTTCGCAATGGGGTTTTTGTTTAGTACATTAAAAGTCAATGTGTGTGTTGATTTACTTTCTTTTTTTTCACTAATTGTTTTCTTGTAATGGTTGTTCTGTGTTGAATACATTGGCTGCTTGAAATATTTTTCTTGCAGTTCTTGTTAATTGCACAAAGGGAACAAATTTGACCTTAATTGCTTCCACGTTATGTGTTACTCTAATAATTTTTTTCTTTCCCAACACGTCTTTCTTATGAAAAATTACTTCTCCCTCCTTTGAAATTAAAAGATAAACTGCAAGCCTACAAATAAGTCCATTTTAACCAAAATACTCTTAAATAGTTAAAATAATTATTTTCCTAAATTTAAAAACTATATACTAATTATTTTTCAAATTTAAACATATTTCAAAGTTATTTAATAAAATAAACAAATAAAAGAAAGCATTCATAAAATAATATTTAATTTATCAAAAATATATTTCACCAATATAAGCGCTAGTATAATTGTAAAACTTTTTAGGATAAAATAAATTTGGAATTCTTAACAGAAATAAATAACATGGTAACAATAATTTTAAGAAATATTTTTATAATTTTTGCTTTGGAAATCAATATTATTTTTATGGGTACTTCGGTGAAATGGATTGTGTTAAGAGAAGTCTATATATATTATATATTTTTTCAAAATTAAAAAAAAAAGTTGTGTAATTTAGTCAACTTTTTAGAAGTGAAAAAAATTCACCTGCTAATTTTTTGGTTTGGAGAGGAGAGTAACTTTTCACATCGGTAGGAATGCAATGGCGAATTGGGATCCCCAAAAATTATATGATAAAGACATACTGACAAAAGAGTTGACAAAATTACGTTGACTTTTGTATATATATATATATATATGTGTGTGTTTTTTTTTCACCAGTTCCTTTAGCGTAATAATTAATAATTATTTATTATGTATAATCATAATTTATTGTACTCATTATATTAATATTGACAAACTAATTTTATTAATTAAGATTAATTTATTATAAATAATAAATTCTCTTTAACTAGTGTTATAAATCTTATATATATATATATATATATACACGTGTCTTATTTTTATATTATGTAATAAGTTAATTCTTTATAAATTATTTATATTAAATTAATCTCTCATAATTTTTATTTGAGATAAAACTAACTCTTATATTGTCTTTCCACTTCACTAATTAAAGATTAATAAGAGATTATATATATATAAAATAAAAATTATAAAAAATTGATTTAACATGTACAATTTATAAGAAACCAAATTCAGCAAATGACTAATTTAGTATATATATATATATATATATATATATAATAATTAGGTTGAATACCAAATGCATGTATAATCTCTTATTTATCTGATATTAAAAATTTATATTGTAATCCCATAACACCGTATTTTGTGGAATGTATATTGCGAGGCATATTTTGAGGTTGACTTGTGGTAACGTAGAAGTTTTAAATTGTGCGCATTATTCTTTTATTTTTTATTATTATTGCAGTTTCTTGTTTGGATAGTCTAACAATCTCATATGTACCAAGTGCCTAAAGCGATTAGACCCTTGACATGATGTAGTTTTTGAGTACCCCATACCTTCTCTGCAGATTGTTGTTGTTCATTCTTTTCATTTCATATGCCAGCTCCGTACGACAAAATCAATATAACTACTCCTTCATAATCAATTTTAACCGAGGATGTCATTATTATATGTAACAAGAACCAAAAAAAAATATATTCAGTGAGCAAAAAAAAATCAAAACTTTCTTAAAAAAATTTATTTTGAATCTATTACTTATTATAAAATTATCATTTTAATCATTTATTTATGATAATATTTAAAAAAATTTTATTTATTAAAAAATATTACACTCAATATTTTTTTTTTAAATTATTAAATTTAGTCTTTTTATCATATCTTAAACTTTAAATTTAAATAATTAAATCTAATATATCTTTTAAAAGTAAAAGGTTAAATGTGATATTTTTTAATAAATTGAAAATTATTTTTAATATCTTAAATAAGTAAAGAATTAAAATAATAATTTTATAAAATGTAAAGTATGAAAAATATATTTTACTTGAAACTGTAATCATTTGAAGTCAAGTTACTTAACAGACATTTCTTTTAAATTAATAGATTAAATTGAGTTCGTTTAATATCATAAATTCTAAATTTTAAATCTTAAATCCTTACTTTTTGTAACAAAATGTCATAGTTCTGATTTAGACAAAAAGAAAAAGGGAAAAAAAAAAGACTTTTGACTTGATCAACCAATTTTTGAGTAATTTTTTAACAGATTGGTTTGGAAGATTAAACAAACCGAAACCACATTCAGTTCACCTTCGGTTTGACTAGTCATTCTAGTTTATCTTTTGATACATGCACCAAGATAATATTTTAGTACAACATGAAATATTTTTCAATATATAATCCATGAACTTCATTTTACAAGGAAAGTAAAACATAAAAAATATTTTAAATTCAAATATAATTTTATACAATTTCCAACATAACAAAAATTAACATAAATAATCCACAACCTTAATTATTCTCTCTTGAACAGTGGATTTTTCGATATTTGAATAACTAGTATTGTCATATGATGAAAATGGTACATGTTTATAAAATTTTATAACAATTCAAAAGTTAAGTAATTATGTGAACTATGACCGTCTACTTATTTTCAATTAACAGAATATTTTGTTCGTAATTTACTTCACTAAAATTTAATTTAAAAAGTTAATAAATAATAAAAATAATAATTTTATGAAAATTTTTAATATCTTAATATATTTGCCCATGCACACACACTCAAATTTTTCAATAAAAATAATAACAAAAAATATAAAATTAATTTATCATAAATAAATTGTGACAAATTAATTTCTCACAAATTTAAATTTATAAAAAATTAATCTATCACAAATTTAAATTTATATAAAATTAATTCATCTGTTTATATTAACAAAAAATTAATTTTACATAATATAAGATTTATGAAAAACTAATTTGTTATAATTATTTATAAATAACTAAATTGTCATAAAATATAAAAATAAAACGTCGATTTGATACTTATCTCTAAAAAAAGTAAATATTTACATTAAGTATGATTTAAATCAAGTTTTGAGTAATTTAAAAAAAATTTAAAATTCAATATCAATTTAAGTAATTTTAAAATTTTTAATATAAATATAAAAATTAAGTACTTACAATTTGACATCACATATGTTTAAAAAATGTTTTCTCACATGCCGTCTGAGCATTTAACAAAACAGTTACATAAATGTCTGGTCTGGCCTTCTTATCGATAGATATTTTTGCGTGTTAAAATTGAGTGTGTCCAACTACGAGCCAGCTTTGAGATTATGTTGCATGGTGCTACGTGTACATCTTTTTGGTCAATATCCCACTCACTCGCTGCCACGTAACCCTCCTTCCCTCTAATATTTTGGTGCTTCCAAACTCAACCATACCCTCAACTACCTAACCTTTTTCTTCGCTCTTTTCTTTTTCTTATACCTTCTCTCGCATGATAAGCCCTTTGATTTCCCTGTCTTGTTGCTTTCAGCGCGTCACGTGTTTTCCACCCTCCCCCGGGCGCGTGGGCTCCGAGTTGGCATGAATGGCGTATGCGCGTCCCACTCCCTTGCCCTCCAACAGCGCGTCGGATTCCCTTCGTCGGCGTCTAGTGGATTCGTACCGGCTACCGATGGATCCAGTTACCTCAACCCTTCAACCAAACGCAGGGCCCACGCGCCGTTAAATTACCATATGACCCCTCCCCACTCCCACGGGTTGAAATTGAGCTGTTTTCTGTTATTTATGACCTATGTGACGTCCACAAGCGGCGAAAACAGACGGCTTTACCAATAAATAAAGCAAAACGCCCATGTGTAATGACGAATATACCCTCAAATTTAGAAGTGTGTTTATATTGGAATTATATTTTATTTTTATCCAAATTATTTTACCACAATTTGTGTTTAAATTTTTTTATCAAAATAATTTACCAAAGACACAGGTAATTTTTTTTCATCCGTGTAAATTACACAGAGATGGATTATCTACATAAAAAAAATTAAAATACAGATGAATTTAATAAAATTTGAATTAATAAATAAACAATTAATTAGTCATATTTCAAAAAGATATTATAAATTATTTAATATTTATTAAAATCTAAATTATTATATACAAAGAATCTAAATCTAAATTACATTTTGAATGACAAAAAGAACTTCCGTGTAAATTAGATAATGAAAGACAAATGTGATATTCTAAATAATTTAGCACTAAGGTAAAGAAAATTATTGTTAATGCAAACTTTAATAAAGTTTTCCACCTTAAAATCTAAATTTGGACAGGCTATGAGATGAGGTGCCGGGTGGCTATCATGGAGTTTTAATAGCAATATATGATGTAAACGTTGCCATGTATACTTATAAAGAAAAAAAAAAGTTTTAATATGATTTTTATAATTTGGTTTGCCAAATTTTTTGATAATAAATAATATGATTGAAATTTCTAGAAGCTTTTTAAATGTAATATTTTTATAAAAATTGTAAATTAAACACTTGAAATCTAATTCTAAGTTTAATTTAATTTGAAACTCAGAGTGTCCTTTTTGCGAAAGGTGAAAAATTTGGCAATTAATTAATGAAAAAGCGAATGGTAGAAAGGAGGTTACGAGGCACAAGTGACGTGTCACTTGTGCCTTTGCCACGTGGCTAAGTGATGGTTAATTGTCTAACTTGAACTTAAACATTTAATATATTATATGAAATCCACATAAATTTAAAATTCGATTCTTTAAAATTTAAATAAAATAGAAATTTGAGACCTGAGTGGTTGAGTTGATTCACAAATCACAATTAATTTGTTCGTATCATAAAATTTTCTTAAAAAATGTATTTACTTGAATTATATGAGATACAATTAAATTACAGTCTATTAATATACTTTGACCTTGAAATTAATTAATTAATTCATTCATATATGATCAGATATATTAATAATTTATATATTATATAATAAAAATTAAAAAACAAAATTTTTAATATACTTATAATGTTGAGTACATTAATACGTGCATTTAAAGCATTGCATTATATTGTCATGCAGTATAGGAATTAATATGCCAAAATATTTTCATACATCAACAAAAGATAGAAATGATGGCCAATGAAACACACACAGATATATATTTTAAATACAATTATAATATTTTTTTTTTGTATATACATTATCCTTTATATTTAATATATTGTTAATTTACCTATCGCAATATTAGTTAATCGAGATTTAATTTATCAAATTATATTGTACTTTTATTTATAATTATATTTTATTTTCATTATATAATTTATAAACTTTTGACTAAATAATTACACTTTTAACTGTGATTAATTTGTTATTAAATAATTATTTTAACAATAACCTAAAATATATCCAAGACACTTCCAAATATAAATCAGATCAACTAGGAATTTATTTATATAATTAATATGTTTTGTACTTTACATATCTTTAGTATAGTAATACAAAATTGACGAAGGATATATTTCTTTTATTTTGTTTCCAGTATTTTGTATAAGTGAGTACATAATGTAAATGTATAAAAAAAAATGTATTTCGCTTTTTTTACCAAAACATAAAAATAAATAGAGAAGTGGTCAAGTATTTTATTATAAAATTATAATTAATTCATGTGTGTGTAAACATGTACATACAGTCACAGTGAGGTTAATTATTCATCTTTATATATGCATTTTAGATAAAAAGAATCTCACTTTAATTTTGATTAAAGGACAAAACAAGTGAGGAGCTATTTAAGTCAAAAGTATAATTAATAGTTTTGGTCATTGTCCTATGCACGCAATAGTAGTTTTGCTTTTTTTTTTTTTTTTTAATAAAATAAGATGAATATTTCTAATATCTACATGACTAGTTTGGAGGCTTACATTCGAATTAAATACTCTTGTATTAATTATGTTTAGTAGAGTCACTTGAACATTTTTGTACCATTTTTTGTGAAAAGTTAAAACTTTTTTTTATTCAAAACACAAATGTAAAAATAATTAACCATCATTAACATATATATATTTATAAAATTTATGTACTAGGGTTTGTATTATTGTAAGTTACTTAATCCATCTGGTTGGTTATAAAAATCCTAAATGTTTTTAGTTAAAATTGATTTTATGAAATTGCCTCAAACTAATATTGTATGAACCCTAAATTATAACTTTTTGTGTAAATATAAAAAATATAATTGTATTGAGATACATAAAATTGACCCAACTCCTCCTAGCTATATATCTGGCGGTGAAGCAGACAATCTGTCATTTTTGTTTCTTATAACATTTCTCAATATATAATTTCTTTATTACTTTTTTTCCAGTATTGGACAAACTATAATTATATTATTGTTTCAAGAAGATAGTAATTTAATGGGGTTGGGTGTACATATTCAAATACTTCCAAAAAAAAACAAAAAACAAAGACTTTAACGAAGGCGGCTTCTAATTAGGAAGCAAATATTGAATTGGGAATATTATTAATTATATTGAAAATTAATAATAAACCTAAAAGTAATGCTATATATATCATAAATTTTGGTGAACTATAATTTGCTACTGTGTGATTTAAGCCCTTATTATTTTTGACTAGAAATTTGAGATTTTTATAATTTCTTGGACTTTGCTTTCGTACCACAGTGTTAACATACACCATCATTTCAAACAGTCTTGGGGAGTCTTATTTATATAACTTTCATTAATTTCCATAAAATAAAAAATGAAAATATAATTTTAGTCACTTTGTAACACCTCAAGTGTTACTTTCATTAATTTTATTTTATTTACTTTTATGATGTCTGAAGTGTTATTAAATTTTGTTTTTAATTTCACTTTAATCTTTTAATTTTATTTTATTCTTTTACTCTAATATATATAATTAATGCTCTCATTTTTATTCCTCAATTTCTATAAGTATTATTATTAGAAAGATCAAGGTTAACACTCATGTTTATAGAAAATATGTCCATACTATTTTGGATTTACAAAATGTGGTGCAGTGATAAAAGAGTATTATAATAGGTATATGAAAATTGACGAAAAGTTATTAAAGTTGACTTATTGATGAACTACCCAATACTTTATCTAATAAATAAGCATTTTAACACGACGATATTAAAGGAGAAAAAAAATAATTGAATAGTTTTTCAAAGTTAAGGATGTAATTAGAACAAAATAAAATTAAAAATTTGACGTGAAACTTGATGTAATGTTAAAAGATAAAATTGAAAGCAAATAAAAGTGAAATTTAAAAATAAAAGTAAGAAGTGAAAAAGAAAAATTAAGATAAAATCAAATAATGGAGTTATAACTAAAATAAATTGACAATCTTCGCCTTCTCCCCCAAAAATAAAAGAAGTCGACGACGTAGAATTTAATAAACCAAACTCAAAAGAGTAAACTACGTGTGAGAATATATATAGTGATAGATAATTTAGATAAATAATAGAGAAGTCAGAGCAAACCACCAGCCTAAGGAAATTGAGTATGATAAAAAGTATGAAAAAGAAAAGTCACAATGAAATTTATTCTTTAGGCACAATTAAAAAAATGCCCTAAAAATAATTGCAGGCCAATAATCATTTTTCGAGCTCCCACCCATGATAGATGCAATAGGCGTTTCATAAATAGCATTAAAAAAAGAAAATCAGAATATGACTTTGGAATTGATCATGAAATTCACTTTTTTATCGCATTAAAATACGTAGCCTTTTAAAAGGATATTCTCTCTCTCTTTCTCTCTCTATTTTTTTAATATTTCGTTTGTTGGATGACATCTTTCATCAACTTTACAATCAACTAATGATAATATAGTGTGAAACATACACCTTTATACATTTTTTTTGGGGTTTGACTTCGTTTAAAAGTATATTTGTATATTAAAAAATATTTATTTTATTTAATTTATTATGAAATTTTTTAAAACTATTTGTCTTTCAAATTTTGTGTTTGTATATGAACACAAAAAATGATTTTACACGACCTAAATTACATGAATAATAAAACTTATTTTTGAATTAAAAGTTTTTAAAAATAAATTATAATTATATAAACTCACTTTTTAATCAAAAATAAAATTTACAAATCACATTAATTTAAAATCAAGTTTATGCTATTTCAATCTAAACAGTAAAACACATAATGCTTCCTATGAAGCATTAAAAACAATAGTGAATATTCAATATATATTTTTGCAGATCATTCTGACATCATGAATAGCCATTGGTTTTAATTATCATACATTAAAATGGGATATATAATTCCAGCAATGCACCAGTAAATATCTAGGTCATTTGACGACACCTTCATTAACATTTCATGCTCAGTGCCCCACATATATATAAATATCTTATCTGCAACCATATATAATTGTCGGCATGCATGGCACTAAAAATATTTTTTATTTTTTTCCTTTTAATATATCCATTATAAATGATGAGCTTTATTATTTCATAGCATCATCATACGTATCTAATTTATTCACTTGGAGATATATTCATGAGTATCTCACATAAGATATTATTATGAATTTATTTCTCAATGTGAATACTTTGTTAACACTTTTCCCTTAATATAATAGTAAGATATTTTAAGATAGGTGATATTTTTTAGGTATTGTTAGGATATCGTATAATATTTAGGATTTAAATCTGCCAAGATATTATATAGTGTTCACTCATAAGGGGTGCTCACTAAGTAAGGGTAAAATAATAATTTTAGGAATTACTATTAAACCATAACCCTATCTAACCTTTTATAAAAATGATTAGACTATTATATGATAAAGGAGATACAGACTAATATATCAAAGAATAGTCTATAGAGACTTGAGATGCTTTGAGAGGAATACCTGCGAAGTATTCTGTAGTCGCATTAAAGAGGGGATTTAAGTTGTGAAAAATTGAGATACACTCAACACATTATGGGTATCTTCTACAATTAGTAATTACAGCTAAACTTTGATCAGCTTCTACAATCAGGAGAAATATGTAAGTCCTAGATCTTGAATTATCTGTGAACTTGTTCAATATTTAATTCGTTCATTGGTATTAGAGCCATAAGTTAGAAATACGGCCCAGCATAGGTGAGACCGCAAGGCTTATGATGCTTGAAAGAAAAAGAACTTCACTGCTTGCATTACGTTGTTGAGCATTTTGGAAGATGACATCTTAAGGGAGTTCACGGACTACTAAAGTGCTATGGGGCTTTGGAGTGCTTTAAGAACAAGGTTTAGAATTATGTCCGTATCCAAAGTGCATTATCTGACGATCAAATTTGACTCATATAAGAAATGCCCATAACATTTGATGAGGAAACATCTGAGATTAATGTCAAATATGATCGCTGAACTAAAAAAT
Organism: Delonix regia; assembly: GCA_037074485.1. Lineage (NCBI taxonomy): Eukaryota > Viridiplantae > Streptophyta > Magnoliopsida > Fabales > Fabaceae > Delonix > Delonix regia. Next base: position 25,508,912 of record CM073454.1, on the reverse strand, counting down.
GATAGATCTTTGCCTAGTTCGTGGGGGCATATGAAGATGCATCTTACTCACAATGACAGAATTACGACTCTAGAAGATGTCTAGAGACACCTTGAACTCAAGGAAGAAAGGTTTGAATCAGCCAAGTCAATACTTGAGTTGCACATGTTTCATACCATGTGTGCAAATGCCAACCATATGGGTTAACATAAGTGCGATATCAACTCATGATTATGTGAGACCCTTGAGCCTTTATGTTGACTCTATATTTGTACCCTTGGACTCTGATCAGGTATTTGAGATGCAGTTTGGTGTTTGTTATCTTCGCATGTTGTCTAAGGACTATGTGTAATGATTCAGTCTTGTAGGACATATCTAGAAAAGCAAGCTAAGTCTGTGTTGATAGGATTGTGAGAAAATGAAGATCATAAAGAGAATCCCATTATTTTGTATTCACCGGTATATCAGTTATGATTTGTGTGCCATGATTGTGAATACAAGATATTATGATAAATGAGATCATTTAGAGACATATGAATGTGATTCTTATAATATAGGGTGCATGCATACTTTATGATCTACGTGCAAGTGTGATTTCGAAGAGAGACTATATATTAATAACTGATGTCTAGTATTGATGCTCTCATAGTATGCTAGTCGCATGATCTACTTTCCTTGTATAAACGATTGTATATTATAAAGAGAAATTGTTCTCTTGATTTATCGAGAATATGTTTCTTAGGTTTAGAGCGTATGAGTATTCCCATTATGTGTTAATGGGATATGTTAGAATATTGTATAATATTTAGGATTTAAATACGTTAAGATATTATACAGTGTCCACCCATAAGGGATACTCATTAAATAAGGATAAAATAGTAATTTCATGAATTACTATTAAATTGTAACCCTAACTAGCTTGTTATAAAAGAGGTTAGACTATTATACAACAGAGGAGATACGGATCGATATACTGAGAGAATAGTCTATAGAGACTTGAGATACTTTGAGAGGAATACCTGTAAAGTATTATGTAATAGCATTAAAGAAAAGATTTAAGCTGTAAAAATTTGAAATACTCTCAACACATTATGGGTATCTCCTACGATCAGTTATCTCAACCAGACTCTAATCAGCTTCCGTAATCAGAAGAAATATGTAAGTCTCATATTCTAAATAATTTATAAATATGTTCATTATTTAATTATTTTATGTATAAATATATTTATAGTTCTTCTAGTATTGAAAAGATTTAATCTGATTCTTTTTAGTTTTAATTGGGTTAATATTGTCCTTTAGCATTTTAAAAATAATGCATCTACGTCATTTTATTGTGATGAAAAGAAATGATGATCAGCGTTTTAGTTATGTCATATCACTTATGTAGATGTTAAGTCAGTTAATTTATTAATGACAGGTATTTAATTGAGATCACTATTTAACTACGTGTAACCTCTTAGAGATTTTTCGTGGGAAGAAATTTTTGCACTTTTTTATAACAACAAATATTTAATTGAGATCACTATTCAATATGATTTCATTTAATTATTTTTCAATTAACAAATATCTATAACTCAAATTATATCCATGTACTTAAGTAAATTGTAAAATCATCATTTTTTGTCACATGAACAAATTTAAGATGAAACAATTTAATTACATTATTTTTAAACGTTAAATGATAAAATTGACTCAATTAAAATTACCAGGACTGAATTAAATTTTACAATGAAAGTGACAACAAATTATATTTAAAAAACATATAATTTAAGTATTATGAATATCTTGTGCACAAATATCTTATGCACAAGTATCTTATATATATATATATATATATATATATATATATATATATATCTCTCTCTCTCTCTCTCTCTCTCTCTCTCTCTAAGCAATTAACTTTAATATTTTAAAATAATGAATATCACCATAGGAAACAACTCTTTTAATTGATCCCAAACATTCAGTAAATTAAATAGCTTCTGAAAGTAGGAACCATTTTCATCCACATATTTTATACAAGCATGGTGTCACAAAGCTAAATGGCTTGAACATATAGTAGACATATCACATTATGGGGTCACTAACTCACTATACTTGATAAACTCAACCCAACTCAGCTTATTCCATTTCTCATTAAATAAGAAAAAATAAAAATAAAAAGGTATAAATTAAGACTGCATACATGGTATCCTATGAAAGTTATTTACCATATTTGATGCAGATTGAAAAGGGGTTATAGTTTTTCTATCCATTCCTAACTTCACTATTACAACCAATTCATTTCAACCTTATCTACCTGTAAAGTCAAAAACTTTTTATAGGCATCTTCAATTGCCTATTAATATTTTTTATTTTGTTAAAAGAATATCAAATTAATACGTCACATTCATAACTATAGCCCTTAAGATAAAAGAGTAAAATTCTCTTTTTTTAGATGTATAAATTTCTTAATCTTTCTTTTATTATTAAAATATATACAAAAAATTATTTAAAATTATAAGATGATCTTAATATATTAAAGGATAACATTATTTTTTATTAAAAATATATTCCCTAGATATTATTTCAATTTTATTTAATTTGAGTTAAAAGGATACAATGTTAAATTATTCTAAATTAAAACAATGATTACTTTACATTGGTCAAATGCACACTTAATATTCATTATATTATATAAATAATACATAAATAAATTCTGGTCCAAATAAGTGTTTATGTTACAATTATGATGTTTCTTTTGGATGCATGAGGGCATAGTATAACATTTTCAGGTATAAAATACTGTGTAATTTAGAGAAATCTCAAGAGACAAAAGAGTAATTTAGCCAAAATAACATGTACTTTGTAAGGAAAATATGTTTCAAATTTACAGTTCCCAGAATTTCTTAAATTTAATAGTTTTCCTAAAAGATTTAAGACTGGTGTCCAGTATTAAAAAACTATTAAGATAATTGCACTATATCAATTCGGACGGACCATCTAGACAAAAATAAAAAATAAAAAATAAAATTCGATGGGTCCAAAATACTAATTTCTGATTAATTGATGACTAGGCGCCATTTTCATTGACCAAAACGGCGGAGTGGTATTTATGTCATTTCACAATAGTCGAATCGAGAATTTCTTATTTCACGCAAAAGAATGAGGAAAAATAATAAAATAATTAAAATTTCGATTTATTTAACATTGTATCTTTTCGTCGTTGTGTCGGACACAAAGGGGTTACGAGCATTTTCATGGTCTGGGCATGGCGTACCTAGACACTTGATCCTCATTTAAAAAATCTGGTTGTTTGTTTGCATGAGTTCGGCTTAAAAAGATAAAAATTAAATAAAAAAATTTATTTATAAAATGAGTCAAATAATTTTAAAAAATTTAAATAAATATTTTTTAAGGTTTAAGATTTATATTTAATAATTAGTATAATGTGACATTTTAATAAAAATAAAAATTAATATCTTTATTTAAAATATTTATGTTAATAAAATAACTCATTTATATTTATAATAATAATTATTTATATTATTTATTTGAGGTGTTAAATAATAAATTAATTTAATTATTTTTAAAAAATTTAAATAAAAAATAAAATTTTTTACGTCTGAATTTAAGTTTAATTTAAAAAAATCTGGCCGAACGGAGACCTTTGTGCTGCTTACCTGCCACTGTCGGTAACCGCCAAAATCCACGGGGATTGCCGGTTGCGGCTAACCAGAAAGTGGAATATCGAATCAGGAGTACGAGCTCAGGAAATCTTAAAACGACCAGCCTACGGAACCGAGTTCCCCCGAACGCGGGTTATCATTGGTCCACGTGTCGATATTTCATTATCACTTGTGTTCTGGATTGCATTTCTCGGAGGTTTATTTTATTTTATTTTTCTCTTTTTTTAATTTGTCTCTGCCCTTTTGGAATTACTTAATAAACTATCCCGTCAGACGATCACCTTCCGAATAAAGATCCATTCGTCACCACGAGTTAGGCTTTCAAAACCAACCACAATGCGCGTGTATTTACACGCGCTATCAGTTTTTCAAAGCAAATTCTTCCACTAGCGTTTTGCCTTTATTTTAATTCTTTTATTAATTTTTAGCTGTACCAACACTCAAAAAGTCAAAAAAATTATGTAACTAAACCTCTTTAAACAAGGTATTCATTTCGTGCTTGTATAACTCATTTTAAAGTGTTCTAAAACGATAAAGTTTAATGCTTTGAACGACATTTGGCTGGTAATTACGGGTGGATAAATATTTATTAAGTTAAAAATTATTAAATGAACAAAATAAATCACTGTAACTTCTTACAAATATATTCAAAAATATCGAAAAGTTCAGATGGAGGACCAAGATTCCATGGCTCCCCTTTTGGATTCCTTAAAAAAAAAAAATCCTTGAACGTAATTTGTATAGTTTAATTTTTGAAGGAATAAATTATATAGATTAAAATTAAAGAATTTGATATCATTTTCTTCAAATTAATTCAGAGAAATAGTGTGTCATATAAATGTCTTTGTCCAATGTTAAAAAAATAATTTATTTATTAGAAAAGTTTCAAACAATTTTTGTAGTTGGCATTCATAACATTGTACTAAATTTTGGCAATGGAAAAAAAACCCTTTGATTTGAGGTTTTGTATCTGGCTCTACCAACAGATATCTCATAATTAAGTAGATGACATTTTTTAAACTTTGCTTAAAATTGTGTGAATTAAATGTTGGTCAAAAAGAAAAATTATTTTAATATTGCTTTGACGTAAAAAACTATTCCATCATCCACCATACAAGTTTGACAACAAAATCAATTAAGCACAATTTCTTAAGCACGCGCGTGATGTTTCCTCGAATGGGGATTGTTGCCAAGAGTTGAAGTTCGTTATTAAATAAGAATACGTTTCCGTTCTTGCTTAGGTTCGCTAATCGCCGTCCGTTGTTCGTGAACACCCCAATCAGAAAACAAATCAACGGTGGTGATCTCGAGCTGTACAAACATGCACACTTTTCGTAGTATCTAAATATATCGAAAAAAAAAACTAAATAGTATTAAATAAATTAATAAAAAAGCGAAGAAAACCTTTTTTACTCGCATCCCCTCCGTTATATTAACCAGAATCATTTCAACTCCATAAGAAACCTCTCCCTCTCTCTTTCTTCGCTCTGTTCATTTCTCTGTCTCATGCGTTTCTCCAAAAGCCCAACCTCTTAATAACTCTTGTTATTATTATAACCTGAATCGTCGTGTCCAGAGAAGAGAATGTCTTCGCCGGGATTCACGGGCGGTGGAGCACCGGACTTCTACGGCGGAGCCGGCCGATCCATGGCGGCAGCCACCATGAACGACCCTACCATCACTAACGGCCTTCGCCCTTCTCATCATCATCCTCTGTACCGAACCCAGCAACAACAACAACAACAACAACTACCAGCGATTTTTCTAGATCCTTACGCGCAGATCGCAAGGCAAAGTCCGAGTCTGATCGGTAAGCGAACTCTCGCCGAATTTCAATCTCACCAGCAGAGTCACCCCAACAATCAGGTTCTTTCAAACCTTCTCTTACGCTCTGTGAAGCCCAGAACCTTTCAGAATAGCTCCCCTATGTCTCCTATGTCACCCATGGATTTCTCCATGTCCCCTGAATTGCCAAACTCTTCCTCGGCTTTTCCGTCACAGCGTTTTGGGATGCCTTTTCTTCAGCAATCACGCCCACAGACGATGAATCTTCCAAACACAGCCTTACCCAAAGCTGGTTTATCATATATGAATACTAATTTGGTTCAGGAAAGTGAGAAGAAGGTGATGGACCATCGGCTTCAGGAGTTGGAGAAACAGCTTTTGGAAGACAACGATGAGGAAGAAGGCGATGGGGTGTCTGAGATTACCAGCAACGCGTTTTCAGAGGCCATCCAGAACCTGATCAGCCCTGGAGTACAGAAGCCTATTTCGTCATCACCCACTTCGTCTACAACCTCAACGACGTCGTCTTCTTCCTCTGTATCTTCCCCTGCTTCCACCTGTTTGAAGCAGTCGTTAATGGAGGCCGCATCTGCTATTTCCGAAGGGAAATCGGAGTCCGCGACGGAGATCCTGACCCGTTTGGCCCAGGTATCAAATCCTAACGGCAATTCAGACCAACGATTAGCGGATTGTATGGTTTCGGCACTGAAATCGCGTGTGAACCCACGCGAAAACCCACCTCCTGTGGTAGAACTGTTTGGCATCGAACACGCCGAGTCGACTCAGTTGCTCTTCGAACATTCCCCGTGCTTCAAGGTTGGGTTCATGGCGGCTAATCTCGCAATACTGGAAGCTGCATTCGAGGACAGAACAGATAACACCGGCAATAACAAGCTTCGCGTGGTTGATTTCGACATCGGCAAGGGCAACCAGTACATCTATCTTCTCCACGCGCTCTCGGCGCGTCAACATGGAAAATCAGTCACGGTGAACATAACGGCGGTTGCAGAGAACAGCGGCGACGAGAGGTTGAGGACGGTGGGCCATATGCTGAGTCAGCAAGCAGAACGACTCGGAGTGGGGTTCGAGTTCAAAGTGGTATCCCAAAAACTCACCGAGTTGACTCGAGAGTCACTGGGCTGCGAGCCCGACGAGACACTCGCGGTGAACTTCGCTTTTAAATTGTACAGAATGCCAGACGAAAGCGTTTCCACGGAGAACCCACGAGACGAGCTTCTCCGGCGCGTGAAGGGTTTGGCCCCGCGCGTGGTGACGCTAGTGGAGCAAGAGATAAACACCAATACGGCGCCGTTTATGTCCCGCGTGGCCGAGTCCTGCTCATATTACGGCGCTCTGTTTGACTCACTCGAGTCAACAATGCCAAGGGACAACCCGGACCGAGTTAAGCTGGGGCAAGGACTGAGTCGAAAGCTGAGCAACTCGGTCGCTTGCGAAGGAAGAGATCGCGTGGAGAGATGTGAGGTGTTTGGAAAGTGGAGGGCGCGTATGAGCATGGCGGGTTTTCAATTCAAGCCTATGAATCAGAGAATCGCCGAGTCAATCAAAGCGCGACTCAACCAGGGGAACCGAGTCAACCCGGGATTCACGGTGAAAGAGGAGAATGGTGGGATTTGCTTTGGTTGGATGGGTCGAACACTCACCGTCGCATCTGCTTGGCGTTAACTTCACTCGTTTCCTCTTTTTTTTCTTCTTATTATCCAATTGTTACTATATTTTTATTTTAACGTTATCTAGAGATAATGGAGACGCAAAAGGATCATATTTGGAACTCGAGAGGAATAGAAAAATCTCTCTCCTTCCCCCAAACAAAATCAATAATAATAGTGTTTGGATTCTGAGAATATTTATTTCGCCTGATTCATTATGTACCCTTTAATTTCTTGAGACGCTATGCCCGATTTGTTAAATTTGGAAATTGAAAGAAGAATAATAAATTCCCTCTTGTTCCACCAAACAAACAAAATCAATGAAAGAGTGTTGGGATTCCAAGAGAATTTATTTTGCTTTGCATTTGTGGTTATTCATTCATCATTCATGCACTCAAACGCTTGTATAAATCAATTCATCAATTGGGTGTGTGGATGGGGTGGTTGCTGTTTGGTAGATAGATGACTTATTTTGCTATCAAATGAGGGCTCCACTTATTGGTATTTTGGGTTTCAGTTGGCACCCTCCTTGTGTCGAGAAATTCAATTTCCTAGTTCAGTAATTTCTATCCTAAACTATACTCAATAATAAATACAGATTAACAAAAACTTGAAACAAGTATTAAAACTATTTTTCTTTTGGCCAAGTATATCTAGGTCCTAATCATTATGAGATAACGTTAGTTGTGTAATTACTTTAAAGATGAAAAGTTGCCACAATGCTTTTATCTGTTCCTAAATCTACGCTTTGTCGACACAAGCTAAATTTTGGCTCCAATGGTCACGTGCATGCAGGTGCAAGAATCTCAAACGATTAAACTATTTTGTTATATTACAATTGGTTCAGAAAACCCAACGAGATTTGGACAACATCACTAGGTGGAGCTTACTCTTATATTTGTTCTATCCCTGAAACTTTGCATGAGTAGGATTTTCAAGGATATACTAAATCTCTCATTCTTTCCGGACATAAAAATTTCTCTTACTTCATTGCAGAAACTAGGATTTGTGGTCCTTGAAGATGTGTGTTGTTGTGTGGGATGGTCTCTGTGACATGCATTTGATTCAACGAGGAACTGAAGAAAAACTAAGAAATTATGAAGAAGAATCAGGCACGACATTTGTGCATGTCGGTATAGATCTATTAGCTTAACTAAATTTAAGAAGGTGGTATTACTTCATTCCTTGTTGGTTTATGTTTAGTTATAGTTTTTGTTACTTTTTCATGTCCTTAGTTATGATCCAATTTGGGTTAAGACCCTGTACACTCTAAACAATTTGTTATATGTGATCAATTCTAATATACTTTTGTGACTTTATCATTCAATTTGTGCTCAATTGTGGTTTTGATGTTATTGATCAATTCTAAACTCAAAACCCTACTTCCTCTATGGTTGGGATTAATTGGCCAGGGATAAACTTAGAGAAGCAATAATGAATTCCATTGTAGATAATTATATACTTGAAGTCAACACTCTTCTGGATCAGCTACCAATTTTGGAGGCTATGACTTTCCAGGTTTATAATGAATACAAAAGTTGTTCATATTTTAGCTGAGGATCAGCTTTCACCTAAACAGTTAAAGTCAGAGATCTCTGACTGCAATGAAGCCATGGAAAGGGACGCATCTCTTGTTCAAGAATTGAATGCTAAAGTTAACAATGGAATCTTTCCGTAGTTATTGAATCTGTGGCAACAACTAATTAAACTAGATTACTTCTCAATCATTATTCTTACTTCCATTTTCCACATTCTTACCTCAACTTTCCCATGCTGAGTTTAGATTCGTTCAAGAAAATGCAAATCTATGTTCAAAGATTGTTCAGTCGATAGATCACCTGAAAAATTGCAGGTACCTTTTTTGTTAGGTTCTCAGTTCTCTCACTTTGAATATCTCTTCGCAAATCAAGTTCATGTAGTGAAAGAATCCACTGTTCAGTTTGCAGAGAAAGGAGCACATGTCTCGTGACGTGGGAGTTTAGTATTTCCATCAACTTTGTTTTTCTTAACTTCCTTTAAAAAGAAAAAAAAAACTTATAACTAATATAAATTTCGAATGTCAAAAACCGATACATTATTATGGACGGTTCATTTTTTATAAATACTTTATTAAAGTTTCTCTAAAATGTTAGAAATAAAATGATTAAATGAAACAAGGGTCATGAAAGAGAATTTAATCTTTCATTATATATGGTTATATTAACATTGTGAAAAGGTATAGCTAGGCTTATGAATGCGAGTCCCTTCACACATCTCTTTTGAGTCTCGTGGCTCTTGGATAGAGGGTAAAGCGTGAGGCAGGCTAACAGGCCGAAGCACTTCCAGCCCAGTACGCCTGGTGATTTAATTTGCTTATTTTGTAAAAAGGCACTGAGATTTCTCAAATGCACAAAAGCATAATAAAAAAAAAAAGAAATTTCCTACTCAGATATACCCACTACATACTCTAACGTCACAATCATACATTAACGAAATAAAATAAATTAGATGGCCAAACACAATAAATTTCCGTAAATTAGTTTACCATTAACGTTAATTCGTTTCGTTCCTAAAGTGTGTAAGTGCGACTAGTTTTTGACAATTTCAATCTTTTATACATACATTCATTCTTAACTTATATAATTAAGGGAGTGGAGAGGGAAATACATTGCCAAAGCCTCGGAATTCCCTTACTAATCACTTGCCAATCAATAAATTACCTCGCCAGCTGAATAAAGAAAGAAAAGCACATCAAATAAGAGATGTCTCCCATGCCATTCCCTCCAAAATCCCTCTCTCTTCCCTTGCCATTATAGAATAGCAAAATTCAAAATTTTTCGTGTTTATTCCTATATTTAAGTTATGCTAATGAGGATAGGATTTATATCCTCTTTTTTTTTTTTTTTTTCTATTATATTGGAAAGAGATAGATACATAAATAATAAAATTCACCTAAATAATAAGTTCCACTTGAAGATGCTCTATTATACTTCCTTTCCTATTCTAACTTGAAGCTAGCTTCCTCGAGTTTGCATCCATCTTAGAATAAGTAGAAGGGCATTCCCAATTGTAGTGGCAGGATTCTCCTACACAAATAGAATATAAAAATATTTGCCATTAACCACAATATCTTACGGTGATAATTAGAAAACACAATTGACCATATATATGAGATACGGTATTGATGCTGACTCGATGACATGACAAAATCTGAAATGTCCATTCATAGCGGCATAATATTCTTTTATATGATACAAAATTACTCTTTTTTTTTAACAAAAAGAAACCTATAACTAAGATCCATTTTGACCAAAACCCTTTCACCAAAGGAAGGCCCATTCCAACATTTAATGGAATCTGGTCTCCCGCACTCAAGTGATGGAACGGCCTCTGAGGTTATGGAATAAAAGTAGTAAGACCATTTTGCCCCTAGACTATTTTGTTCTGCCACTGTACACACATGGAAGGAAGGAGAAACCGAAGGAGTGTTTTGTGAAGAATGGATCCCCTCGAGTACGGTTGGAGGGGATTTTCTTCGATAATTATTGAGGGCCATTGAATTTAGGGTTTATCTTTTAAAAATAAAATATTATTATTTTTATAAATAAATATATATCAATATTTTACAGACAATAATATGCAATTAAAGAAATAAAAAGATTGAACAATTTTTAATATTTCACAATTTATTCTGTATATCTTAGATTCTATTATTTTATAACTAGATATCATTTTGTATGAAGAAAAAAGTAATCTAAGATATTAATATATTTTTATTTATAAAAATAATTATTTTTTATTTTATAAAAACTTGAGGGCCTTTGCTGGAGAAAATCCCTCCAATACTATTGGAGAGAATCCAGACCCATATTTTGTGTTGTTTTAATCTAGTGATTTCAGGGGTGAAGTGGGAATTAATTAAAATGACAACGATAAGGTGGGAAGAGCGGAAGAAAACAAATGAGGACAAAATGAAGTAATATGAAGATAAGGATAAGATGGAGAAGTGAGGAAAGTAAAATATGGATATAAGAAAGTGGAGAATAAAATCGGATAAATACCAATCTTTCAAACGAGAGCTTCCCAAGCAAAGTTTTGAACTCACCACTGCCCATAATTAATTTACTTAGCTCAAAATAAAATTTTCTTACTTTTAGATTTATTAGCTTTATTGTTATTTTTATTATTATTTTTATTTGGTCTTAAATGTGTTCATGTTAAAGAAGAATGTTATTTCACCTAAACGATCCCTAACCTTTATATGTGAGAGCTAAATCCTACCATTTAGTACTAAATAGATAAGATCAATTGAAGTCCCAAGATGAAAGAGACAACTAGGTGTGAACTACTTGAGTGAGCTGTATATATTAGTAGATTTTCTTCATTACTATTAGGAATATGATAATGTATGAGTTTTGTTATTTAGAGGTATTTTGAAAAAATATTTAAAAATTAAAACAATTTAAAATAACAAAAATACAACATTTCATATTTACATTACTCTTCTACAAATTTAAATATCATGTAAAAGATTAAGGGGGAAAAAATGCAAATATCCCCGACTATGATCCATTTACAAATATTGCATGAATTATAAAATGTAGCAAATATCTCCTTAAACTTTCACATGTTTGTACAAAAATTCATGGTTCAACAAATCATCTCCAATATTGAAGCTTTCCGTTTTTCATCTAGTTTCTCATCTAGTCGTTGCTTGCATAGATAGTAATGATCATGCCATGTTATCACTTTTAAGCTGAAACTCACCATTTTGCTTATTTAAACGGTGCATTTTCAACTTCAAAATTGTGTGCTAATATAAAAGTTAAATGCTATGTTTTTAAACCAAATTTGTAGCACTTTCTATTATGAACCAAAATTGGCTGATGATATAAGCTTCCTCTATTTTATCATTATATTTCCCTCCTATTTTTCTCTCGTAGCTTTGGTGCCATTTTTCTCATACTTTCTTTGACTTCATTTGGCTGTGGGATTTGTTAACATGGGAATAGGATTGGTCATGTTTGGTATGACACGTTATAGAAAGTAAAATAACAAGATATGTCATGTTTAGTTTAAGTAAACTGTATATCACTAGAATGGAATGATATGTAATTGACTAAAATACCCCTTCTAAAGAAATTAAAAAGAAGTTGTTCAAACATTCATTCTATTCACCCATCTGCAGTACGACATTGTGTTCTTCTTTTTCCAAAGTAAGCACGACATACTTCCATGAGAGGCTATTGTGAGATTTCAAAGAACCCAATTGTAAAGGACGGCATGGAGGGTAATGTAGACCTTGATGTCGATGACGAAGTAAGTCTGGCGGTGTCGTTGGTTAAAGATAGGGAAATAGGGGGTTCTAAGGTCTAAGGCTGTGATTTGTATTAGGTGGCATCTGTGCGTCCTATGAATCAACTTGGCTAAGTAATTTCTCTATTGGTAAGTAAGTAATGGTAGAAAGATTCAACTCTTGCATCTTATTCACTGAATATGATAACTAACTAATTGGTGGTAAGTATTTTTTTTTAGTTTATTCTCCTATGAATAGACATTGAAATGTCGTCATGTGGTTCTACAGTGTTTATGGAGTGTTTGTATTATGTGACCGTGCAAGCTATGTACATGTGTCTGAGTAGAAAACATGTTTACTTGGCATAGGCAAATGATATAAATTGTAAACTTGCACATTCCATCTGAAATTAATAGTCTTTATCTATACAATTAACATGCCATCATCAAGTGTAGGGGATAGTGGTGGCTTCAATTTCAGATGTCTATAGAACATGCCTTGCTTTTATGGTAATAGGGCTTGCTTGAAAATGTTAGACCAGAATCCCAATAGGTGCTATGCAAAACATGCAGATAATATGTGCAAGTACTTCCACTGGCTAACTCCCCTTGTCACCCACGAAGTGAGAATGAATAGAGGAGTGGCTAATATGCCAAATGACAAAGATGCAGGGAACAATGAGTTTGAGGAACTCATGCAGAGGCTTTCCACTTTAGAGGATGTAATTAAACTATTAAAGGTTGGTGTAAGAGAATTAGATGATGTGGTTAAGGTGTCGAAGGTGTAGGGGTAGTTACATTGTTTTGTTAATTATTTGTATCCTCATACCCAAATAGGGCCGTTGAAGTTGGGTTCATTAGTAGTAGGATGTTTGTTTTGAATTTACCCTATTAAAGGGTAATGGATGTAATTTTTTTTATACGATGTTAGTTGTGAGCTCCTATATGTAAGTTGCAGAATAATGGTATGTTTGTATCTAGGCTTGATGGCCAAAAAAGTTTACCCATGGCTTTTTCAACCCTTTATAATATAACCAGGTGTTATTGTGTGCATTTTTGTCTTCTCTAGTAATCTAAATTTATGAGAATTTAACATTTACTTTAACACACATGAAGCAAATGACAATGGCTATAGTATGAAAAAACATTAGACATCAGAATAAGCCCTGGATTGAATCTTGAAAACACATAAGCTGCAATTCACACTAGTTTTAGTCCAATTCCAATTTTATATAACTACCTATAGTATTAAAAAACATTAAAGGCATCAAAATAATACATGGACACTGCATAGAGACCATGTTGAAGCAAACCATCCTATGTATATATATATATATATTGATAATGCTAACCAACCTATAGTTATAAATATCTTTTCCTTCTTTTAGTTTCTTGTCACAATGGTAACAAAAACTAAAGAAATCAGTAAAATGAGTTTGTGAGCCATTAACCACAGGGGCACTCGATTCATCTTCACTCCACTCTTTTTAACCAACCTGTATACTATCTTGTGTTTCCTAGATAAATAAACTTTCTATCATTTTATCTGGTCTAATCCCTATTTTCAGTTAAAAGCTTCCAAGAGGCCTCATACAAAACTTCTACCTATAACTTTCCATCCTTTGATAGTTCCAAAATAATTTCTGCCATAATTGTAATATTCATCATTAATGTAATTATTTAAGCAACTCTAGTATAATAGGTATCACCTTTGCATCATAGTTAAAATGTCGATTGCTTTTTATTAGTGTTTGGATTGTAAAATTTTTACTATTCTCAGCAATGCTTTTGCTTACACTTAAGTAGAAATGCAAAAGCCTAAAAATTGAGATATGTCATGGTGTAGATGAAAAGACCAGTTACTTGAATTATAGACATGACTAAATTAAACAAACACAATTATTATATAAATTATAACCTGTGCAAAACCAGTTAAAATCATGACTTTTTTCAAGTTAGTTAGGTTGAAATGGGCTAGCAAGTTATGCATACTAGCTGATAGTTAACTCCATCACATTTTCTTTTATTATTAAAAAAAAAAATTCCTTTTCAATTCAAGAGAAGGAAAACTTTTGTACCAAATATAGAACTTATCATCTATTGGAGGCATCCTACATCATGCTAAACTCATGGAAATTTGAATGGATAAGTAATATCAATATCTTTCATTCATTAGTTTAATTAATTGTAGAGACAAATTAGTTATTAGATACAAGGTGAATGTACATTTCAAGTATATATTCCAATTGCCTACAACTTTACAATGAAAATTTACCAACTTTTCTTTTCTTACTAAAATGGCAACAATTCTCAATATTGAAAAGGTGTCTGAACATATTGTATGACATTTGAATTTGATAATTTTAAAGCTACTGTACCAGCAGTTGTGACCTATTTTTTAGACCAAACATAGTATATGCCATTTGACATAGAAACCAAACTTACCTTGCATTTAACATCAAGACCTATCTTGATATATTTAGATTTTAGAGGAAGAACTAATAAAACAAAGAGTAATGGAATCATTCAACCATAGTATTGATAGTAAATCATCGTAGAATAATTTCATAATTCAAACTCTAACTACATTGTATACATTAAAGTTAATGTGCACCTATGTCAACGAACTTTTTGATACCCACCTTAATATACTTATCCCACATTTCTTTGCCAGCAACTACACATTTCTTAGCATCGCCCTACTTGAACTCACTTGTGTTTGAGCCATACACCATGTCATAGACAACCTGCCAATTAGTCTTCATGGTTTTAAGACTGGATTGGATGTGGAAGACTGCTTTGACACCATTTTATAGACATTGTATCACTGTCATCAATGTGAGCGCTTGCAAACTTTTAGGCTTTAGTTGACCAACTTGTATGTGATTTTGTTTTGCCTTTAGCTATAAAAGGCACTCAACAAATGTTGTGCTTTTTTTGGAGTCCATACATGTTTGCCACCTATTGCCTTGTTTGATTCTTGTTATTGCTCCATGGCTTAGTGTGAATAATAGACCTGGCCAGACGCCGATTGAATTATTATGTTCCTAAATTAACAAAGTCAAACATGAGATGCATAATTGAATTTTCATAGAAAAACAATAAAAAACACAGGTAGCATGTTAAGCATCAGGATAATGTCATGGGTATACAACAACAATGAGAAATTACACAAACATACTAAAACTCATTGACAAATTACACAAACATGAAATGCCATGTCTGAAACTGTAAATAATATATACAACAACTTCACATTCTACATTACTTACAACTCTTACATGGTGATAATAGAAGATATAAAAATCAAACGCCATTATGTGCCTTATATTTTGTCCACATTTGATTTGCCATGGTGTCTCGAAAATTGCTTTATCATCACTGGGCTTAATAGTGGTTATAAGGGTTATGTCTAAAGCTAATGCATTAGGTTTAATGTTTTCAATCTCACTTTCAAGAAGTGCTGATATTGGATTGTCTAATAAGATTATATAATAGGCAACATGTTAGGATGACTCGATTTTGTCCTTTAACTAGGTAGAACGATGGACTCCTTAGGATAACCCAACGTAATTTCAACATACTAATGCACCTTTCAATAACATTATGCGTGATTGAATGCTTTATGTTGAAATACTCTATGGGATTCATTAGTTGTCTACCTTCCTCTCACTCATGTAAGAGTATAGTTGACCTCTAAAAGATGTAAGGCATCCCTCACAGTTAATGAACTTTGCATACATAAGGTAATATTGTCTTATATAAATAATTAATTGGTTGTCCACTTATGTCACCAAGTGCACAAAACGTCGTAGGAAGGGCATATTCTCACCCTGGGGTACACTTAGTCCATTCCTCCTTGTGATTACATCGCGCAACACCCTTTTATCCGTAATTGATCTTTTCCATCCAGGTAAGACATACATGAATTGCCCATCTTATAAGCATATCCCAAGGACATTAGTTGTTAGCTCACCCTTTCAGTTGCGGTACTTCAATTCATTATGTAATAGCACTTTAATCCTCATGTGAGTCCCATCTAGTGCACCGATGTAATTCTATAGAAAAAGAAAGAAAGCAAACTTAGGTGGGATAGCAATTATCTATAAATATATGAACTTTTACTTACCTTGAATCATTGTCATCTTTCATCAATTAAGTGCTTAGGTATAGTCTCATGTTTTTTTTTTTTTTAACTCACCACACAGTAATAAAGTACCTACTTATGGTTTCACCAAAACTCCAAATCGAGATTGAATTACCTTTTATTGATGTGATGGGCTAAAGTGTGTAAAAACATTACAACTTGCTCATCGATTAGTATATGCTTGAAAGGTTTTAGTCCTCCTATGGAATCAAGCATAGAGTAAAGCCTATCGAATGTAGCCTGATACATTCTAATATGATTGAAACAAGTGGTATTATGACTATAGATTAAGTTTTGGAAGAGAGATATTTTTTCATGGAAGTTCAAGGTGTACAATCTATATATGATATGCCTTCAACACTGGGTAATTCATACCCCAATGGCTATAAACCACCTATAGAGTTCTACATGTGTAGTCACCCACCACACTAAGATAAGCATAACCATTCCTTGCATAGTCTATTTGTGTAGACAAACATTTAGTAGTCTAAATGGCCATCCACATTCACCATCAAAAAGCCTATGGTTATTAGTTCCCATCAAATGCTTTAATATAAAGGTAATAACCACAAAATACATATGGAAAATAAGTTATTTTTCATTATTTTTTTTTTACATTTAAGACTGGGAGAAGAAAAGAAAATGAACTTGAGAAAAAGATAAGATTCAAATGATAATGGGATATACAAAGAGGAAATTCAAGAAGTATTAAAAATATATACATATGATATTATATCTAAATTAAAAGCTTATATGAGTACCGGAGCCTTATTTTATGCATTTCCTAACACCTATAAGTGTTCCTTAAAAAATTACCTAAATGCCATTAATTATATTATTTTGCCATTAAACTTATAGTCTTTCCTTGTCTTTTTTTCTTCTTCGTGCATGTTCACTATACACATTACGCCTATAATGCTTAGAGCCATTCTCGACGTCGCTAAAGGTTGTTGGAGGACTTTTAACATCATAGTATCCTCATCGGCTCAAAGACCTATAAGAAAACTATATATAAACTTTCAAAGTCTAAGGAGACAAAAGATCCCACATGACTTTTATTGGTTAACTTCTAATTGTCTACAGAGACTTATGATCTCATACGGTAATTTTAGAGATTAAATAATAAAATAAAATAGGAAATAAGGTCAAATAAAATGAAAATAAAGATATTTGTTAATTGAAATGACTTTTATTTATTTACTTATTTATTCATTTATTTGTTATAAGAAAAACATATACTAACTTTTAAATTCTAAGGTGATAAAAGATCCCGCATGACTTCTACTGATTAGCTTCAAGCACTTGTAGAGACTTATGATCTCACACGGCGCTTTTAGTAATTCAATAATAAAATAAAATAGGAAATAAGGTAAAATAAAATGAAAATAAACATATTTGTAAATTGAAATGGTTTTTAATTATTTACTTATTTATTTATTTGTTATAAACAAAATATATACTAACTTTTAAAGTTTAAAGAGACGAAAGATCCCATACAATAATTTTTCTATAAAAAAAGAAAAAAATTAAGATGACGCTAGAATAGAATAACATATTATATGCATTCTTATTTAATGTAAGTGTGTGCTTGTGCTCAAATGATATCTACATTGCTTCAAATGCTATTTTATATAATCACAATAAAAGAAAGATAAACAAGAAAGAAAATAAATGAATAAATAACCTAAATTAATAGACTAACACCAACCTTTCTCTCAATTATCACCTTGTTCTTCATGCCTCCATGCCTTCTTGTGCAGGTGTGGCTAATCTTACCCATATGCCAAAATAAAATAACCATCCCACTAACATAAATATACGATAATCACGTGTAATGGGATGGAGTACCAAAATTTGATAACTATTTCAAATGCTATGATAGCAAATTATCCATTATATTCACTCTTTTCCTTCTTCTTTTTTAATTATTATTTATTTATTTTTACATCCAAATCTTAATTCTCTTCCCAAATGCATTAGGAAAAAAGAATGGTGAAAGTTATAATTATATTTTTGCACAAAGCTTCCGAGTCCAATTATGGTTGGTTCATTGTAAAATTTCTAATTTGGATTTGGTTAACAAATCAAGCTCAATGTTTAATCCAGATGGAAACAAAAGGATGAAAACCAGCTTTAACACCTAAGATTAAAAAATCAAAAGAGCTAGTAAAGGTTATATCCTACAAAAACAGTACGTACTGGCTTTCCACATTACAACACCCTAACTTGAAATTTTTATTAAAAATAAAAAAAAGAAAAAAAAAATCCTTGAAACTGCCATTCACGACTTAGGGAGATAACAAATACAAATTTCAGCAAAAAAAAAAAAAAAAACAGAAGAAGAAGAAGAAACTCAAGAATTCACATCAAATCAAAATAAGCTTTGGCTACTATTGGACAAGAAGAAATTTGCATTTAAATTATGCCTACCATTAAAACTAAATCATATAGCAATTTAAGTGTCAACTTAAACTCGTTCATTATAGATCTTCAAATTATATTCCTAATTTACCAACAAGATCAACACATGAAAGATAAACAAAGAACAGGAAAAGTTTTTGAACAGGTTCAGATATTTTCACTCTTCATTATAACACGAATGCAATACTCGTCCTCTCTCTCAAATACATTCCATATCATAGCAGGAAAATACTACTACTGAAACTTAAAATCCCAAAACTGAAATAAATAAATATATTCCTAACTATTTCACTTGTTCATGACATGCAACACGATCATTGACAAGAATCACTACTTAACTAGAACATGTAAAAAAAATCCAACCACATTTGACTTAGTTTCACACTAAGCTCAACTAAAGTATATCTCACTGTAATTTATACTTCCCTCATCTCATCTAACAAACGTCACCCAAAACTATATAACTAAAACATCATAATGTAGAAAACAAGCTCATAGAAACTTACTTTTCCAAAAAAAAAAAAAATCTAAGAGAGCTTAGTGTCTTCCAAGTTACGTGGCATCTCTATTCACCCCCATCCAGAAATGTAGAAAACAGATCACCTTTTCTTCTCTATCACTATCGTATTTTATTATTCATCTTCTTCTCTTCATTTCTATTTCCGAGTTTCTTCCTTTGCTGGCCTTATTCTCCAATTCACTAACTGATTTTGTCCTACATCACCTCTCTCTCTCATATGAACTTCTCTCTATATATCTTTCTTCTTAACTCCAATTTTCATGCTTTTGCTCTTTTTTTTTGGTTTAGGCTTCCTTTATTTTTCTTTCTCAGCATCGAGCTCTTCCCACCAGTCACCATCAGCCTTCCTTTGCTCTGACCTCTTCATACCTTTAGCCACCCTATTGTTTCTTTACTTATTGCTTCTTGTTTCATGAGGTAGAAATCACAGTCACCAAGGTCAACTGGAAATGCCAATGTTCCTGCTTGCTTCCTTCCTACCATGGCTACTTCATGGTATGCTGGCGTTGGCCCTTGGCTTTGCACAGTGTGTTTGCCCTTTGTCCGTTTCCTCATGTTTTATCCTTCAATTGGTTTTTTCATTTCCATATATTATATCCTTTCCTTATGAGTGCAGTATAATAGATCGTTTGTAAGCCTTTTAATTCAATAATTTTTTAAATTTTTTATTGAAATTTTTTTTAATTAATAGACCACGGTTGATTTTTTTTTTTGTTTTTTGTTTTTTGTTTTTTTTCTTTTTTTATGTTTTTTTGTTGTTATCTTGTTCTCTAATTATAAAATTTAAAATTTGTTTTTCTTATCTTTTTTTATTTTTATTTTGTTTCTCTTATTTTGGATTTTTATTTTTGATTTTGTGATTTGCTACTCATAGATTGTTTTTGACTTCCCTATTAACCATTTTTCATTTTTTAATTCCCTTTTGAAGGTTCTTATTATTATCATTTTGGATCTTTCATCATTTAATTTGCCAATTTTTATATAAATTAATCAATTGATTAATTAATTTTATTATTCACTTGATTTATTTTTGGGACATGGTGTTTACAGGCTAGACAATGATAAAAGTGATACTAAAGTAAATGCAAGTGATAAAGAAATTATTTAACAAGTGAAAGTATTTAAGAAGAGAGATAGTAAAAAAGGGTAAAATAAGGTTCAAGAGTTGAGTTGGGACTCAATGGAAGGGAAAAAAAGAATCCTCCAAGTACCCATATTTTGCAAATTCAACAGTATATGATAGTGTAGAGTTATTACTCAACCATTCATTTAGTATAACATCTTTGTTTTTGTTGATTAATTTCATTCAATAGCTCTACCATTTTGTTGTTTTCTTGTGGGGTAATGAAACCACCGTAAGTCATGGACGAACACTTGGAATTCAATTTAAACTTAATAGAATGTTACTAGTAATATTACTTAGTTTGAGAATACTATATAATTCTATTTTTTTGGTTCTTATCAGTGATGATTTAATTATAATATAGGAGCTATTTGATCATATTGGACAAACACTTGAAGTACTAGACCTCTGATGTTCACTACAAGTTTGATCAACACAAATCAACACTTCAATCTGCAATTTGCTATGTATTACATAACAAAAGAAACGGACAATTTCATTTAAATGGAAATGTATAACTTTATTACATCATTGTTAATGATTAGTACAACTTTACTACAGATTTTTTAGCTTTATTACATCAATGAATGCTTGATTACAAATTATTGACTATCAATGCTTGACTATAAATGTCTTGATATTTTGAGTTCTCCTGACATATATTTTTTTAAAAAATAAAAGAGACAATATAAAGTTTTAATATATATATATATATATGTCAAGGCAACAAGCATTTTTCCTCCTATATAATAATTAGCCAAATACATCTAGAAAATATGATGTTTGATTTATTAGATATAAAATAATTATTAAAATATTAGTTTATTTAATAATTGATAAATTTAAAAATTAATTTAATTTATATATAATATATACATATAACAATACTAATGAAATTATTAAAGTAATCATACTATATATAATAATTACTATATCCATCATATAATAAAAAAGATGCCTAAAATATAAAATCATCTTGCTCATTTATAAAGTAGTAATACTGAATTTATGAGAAACGCCTTTTCCTCCCAAAACTCATCATTCTCTCTGCTCACTCTTCTGCATCTATCTCTCTCTATACTCACTTTTGAGTTGCAAATTCCTCTCATTTCTTCTCCGCTCATAATTGGCATGGAAGTAAGAGTAGAGTGAGCATCGGCCCATGAATTCTGCTCGGTTTTACCACATTAGGTCAAGTTATAATTGAGTTAAATAAAAAAAATATAAATTTTATTGGGTTAGGTTAGGTCCCGGAATAGATATAAGATTTTACCTGACTTGATATTTATTTATTATTATTTTTAATTTTTATAATATATTTTTCATTTGATTTAAAATAAATTTTATTTATAAAAGAATTTTAAAATATCAATTCTTTTCAACCATTTATTATTTTTATTCCAAATGTTAAAATTTTTTAATTCTATTTTCTTTCCTTTCAAATCTTATTTTTTTATTTGTTGTTTTAAAAAAATTATTTTTACAAAATAATTTATATTTTATTTTATTTTCAAAATGCAGACCCTAATAAGACTTGATTAAACCTGGCTCAACTCGATCAATGACCAAGTTTAATCAAGTTGATCTGGGTCTAGAGTTAAAAAAAGTATGTTGAATTCGAGTTCTAAAACTTGATGTACTGTAGTGTTTTCTTAGAAAAAAAAAAAATGCATGTGAGCGTTTTCTTAAAAAAAAAAAAAAATGCATGTGAGCCGACTAAAATTACTATTTTTGTTATTTTAAAAATAATGTTATTATGAAGAGGGGGAAATGGGCGAATTCATGAGATTGGTTGAAATTCCTTCAGCCTACATCCCAACCCAAATCAATGGCGTAGATGGAATTGGTTTTGACAGGATGGCGAGTTGAGCTAACATGATCCATTAAACATCTTTAATTTGTATTGATTTACGTGATGTTTTAGGAAACTTATGCATGAAGCCGAATATAAGATCATCTTTGAATATTTTGAATTCAAAATAGTTAATGTAAAACTTTGAATAAAATTATGAGGTCAACATCTTAATTTATTTTGTATTTAAAATAATTTACTTTATTCACTTTCTATAAATGCAAAACAGATGCACAATCGAACGGTCACCGCGAGGCCCACGATCTAATCTACGGGTCCCACCTTGAAGCTAGACCCATCCACGTTATGCCACGTATGTAAACACTAGAAACGACACAGACAGAACAACGCACCATGAGCTGCTGTCTTAGCTCTAGCCATCACTCGACACGTGTCCCACAACAATTCGTGTTTGACACGATTGCCCTTTCCTCTCTCATGTTATCAGTTATTTCTTCCCCGCCTTCTCCCTCTTTCGCCCTTTCTCGCCTTCTCGCTTTCTCTCTCTGTTGACAGCTCCTTGAGCTTTTACTTGCCTTTTCAACCCCTCTATGGTTTCCCCAGATCCACACACTTCGATTTCTCGCTATCTCCTTCCTCATTAAGTCTCGTCAAAATTATTATAACGCGGACTGTGATAGGTCCAGCTCCTTTTTCCTCTATGCCATTACAGCAGGTTTGATTTATCATTTTACGATTTAAATTGAGTTCTTGTGTTATTCTTATGGTTATAACGTTATCATTATCTTTTATTTGATGGATGAATGGTGGGTATTGAGGCTTTATGTGTATTTCGATCTGGACCTGAATTCTGTGTTGAACTTTATTTACATTAAGGAAATAGGATGTTTCTGATTCTGGGTCGGGTAGATCTTGTGGTTTATATGTTGTTGTATTTGGGTTCTAGATTGGATTGACGTTATCGGAGTGCGCTTTCTTGGATTGGTGGATCTAGTTAGAAATACGATGATTTTATTCGATTAAACTAACCTGTGGTTGCAAATTGATTTATACGAATGTAATTATGTCATCTTCCTTCTTGTTTTCTTGAAAATTACCAAACCAACCTTATTGTAGATAAATGATGGGTGTAAATCTGCTGGGTGTTCAGTTGATGCCTGAGGGCAATAGATTAAAGAACAAAGGCACACTTTCTAGAATCTGGAATCAACCTCTTTGCAACATGCAAATAGCATGTTAAGCAGTTCTTTGCTATATGGTTATCAGTTGTCCTTTTCAGCATTGATTCTTTCCTCGGTTACCGTGGTTTTATTCTGATTCTTTAGGAAGAAAAGAGTATTAACATGTTTTTAGGTAATTATATTGTTTATTTTAGGACTGGTGAAGGTGAATTTTTACTACAGATAGATGTATAACTTGTCTCTATTGTCACCTATTTATCCCTGCCACACATTTGTTTCCGTTACCTGTTCTTTACAAAGCCTAAGGATTGAAAAGTGAGGTGTGCTGTTTCTATTTTTGGACTCAATTAACTCGTTGTGCTTTTGCTTACTAGTTCAAATTTGCTAAAATGGAAAGCCTGTAAAATGCCTTTAAAGTTAAAGAGAGAATAACATAAGAAGTGGGAGTGTGTACGGAGCCCATTCCCTCTTTTCACCTCCTCTCTTTTTTCTCTCTATCTCATTGATTGCTTTCTAGCAAGAGGTTGAGTCATGTGGCTTCCTCATCTATTGCTTTTCATTATGGAATGAACAATTTCTTCATGCTACACAAGAGCAAAAAAAAGGAATTAAAATGTTTCCTTCAGAAGTTCTTTATCAAACATTTAAGATGTAACTGTTTTTACATGGTGGTTAGCAGTTTTGATGTTTGGTAACAAATACAGCTTATTGACTAAATTATATCTGTCTGTGCACTTGCGTATGTGCTTGTTTCTTGTATCTTTCTGTGTTTATTTATATTTGTCTTTTTATTTGTGCATTTTCCCTGCAGCCCTCTACTTTACATTTTAAATTTAAATGGATAATTGTATGGGGAATTTCATTTTTACTGAGATATCTTATTCCGGCATTTTAATGTTTTACGTACCCCTATCTAGTCTCTTTCTTATTGCCATGGCAACTTGCTAGTGGTTGTTCGTCATTGATTTAAATCATGTGATGTTTTTATTTACGTTCAGACTTTGATGACTTACATGTTCTGTGTTTCTGCCTGCTATGCAGTCGAGAGGGGTGTACTTGAACCAGGGTGTATTTGCAAAATCCAGATATCTCTTTAGTTTTGAAGTCCTGTTGGTATTTGCAGCATGGGTAAGTACAAGGGTTGTGGGAAGTTAGGAAGAAGGGGGCCAAGGGGTGGGTCTATGAGTGCTTATGAGTTTTCTCTGCTGTTGTCTCCAGTTGTCTCTGTCTGGGACTGCTTAGTTCGTAAGATGAGGTATTCCTTTAGACCTGAGTGGCTGTAGTAATTGTAACATTTCGCTAGTATCTTGATAGTTTACTTAATTAGAATAGATTTAGCTCAAGAGTTCAGGGAAACAGGGAAAAAAAGTATTACAGAGAAATGTATACAGTTTAAAGGAAATTTTCTTGAAGGAAAGGAGTTTTGAACAAAAGTCTTAGTAGTTAGACGTAGTATATTTCATGGATAACTTGGCATTTAATAAAGGGCAACATGTGAGGAAGGCGAAGAAGAAGCAAGTAAAAGATGAGTTGGATCGTCTGAAACAGGCTGAGAAGAAAAAGAGGCGCTTGGAAAAAGCACTGGCTACTTCTGCAGCCATCATTTCTGAACTGGAGAAAAAGAAACAGAAAAAGAAAGAAGAACAACAGAGACTTGATGAAGAGGGTGCTGCAATCGCCGAGGCTGTTGCTTTGCATGTTCTACTTGGCGAAGACTCGGATGATTCATGTAAGGTTATAAATGAAGGGGGATGCAAGCCTTGGAATTGCAATAGTGACGTTGACCTCTTCCTGGGTAGGAAAAGAGCTTGTTTTCCTCATCTAGATGGCAGCACATGGTCTGTGGAAAGAATGGGGTGGGTCTCTGATGCATACAGCTATGGCTGCAAGTGGGGTGGTGCTGAAAATGGCAAGTGGTCTTTCTCATTAGGACCTTTCGGAAAGAATGTGCATGACAAACCGACATGCGAGGAAGTAGGATGGGGGCTTGATGGGTTTTCTGCTGATCTCATTGCAGCTCAAGCAGTTTCATCACTGCATATTGCAGAGGATTCAAATGCAGAAAGGGTTCTCTCTTAAGCGAAAGTTGAGATGATATAGCAAAGTCGTTTTGGTGACTGCATGGAATTTCCATTTATATTACTGGAGGATGCCATCTGTATATATTATGATGAGTCTTTTCCTTGTCAAACGCCTTCTGCTTCAGTTCTGTTTGAGTTTATTGCATTGTCACCTTGTTTTATTCTGATTATCTTTAACTGCATGTGAAGCTGCTAATTTACTTTCATACCTGGAGTATTGTAAGGCTTCCCGCTGGCTGATACTTTTCGAACTGATTCACTGCAATATAAACGCATGAGTGGACCCTCATTATTTATTACTTCTGTTATTATCGTTGTCTCATAGATTGAATCATTACTCGTGGTTTTGTGATTTGTTCTCTGTATGCTTCACGTTTTTCCTTTTACATGGGACAACCTCCTTCTTGGCTTATTGTCTTTGTAAAAGTAGTTAATTTTCAATTTCTTTAATTTAGTGCCGGGTAGGATGGCGTCGTTGGTTGATATTCTTCTTTGAAGAACATGAAACGAAATTATTCAAGGACTTAATATTCTAGGTATGTTGCCAATATTACCACTAAGTTTTATGTACTGTATTACTTTGCCTCGGCAATGCTGTATTATATTTGTTAATTACAATGTATAATTGTTACCATTAAAACTTTTAAGAGTCATTTGTCGCATGTCAATCTTGGTTATATTACAACTAAGTATATTACTACTTTGTTTGAAGGACATTTTTATCAGTATACATAGAATATTAGGTCTTTTAGTCCTTTAAAATAATTTTTAGATATAAGCTTGTTTAAAGTAAATAATTTATTAGTAATTTTTCCCTTTCATGTCGTTCTAGTCCTCGCGTTCGAATTCTTACCTAGTGATGCATCCAGTGAATGGGTCTATAATTGTTTTTGGGCCTGTGAGGTTCAAAATGCAGACATTTCTCATATGAAGAAATAATAAGTTCACAAAATAATGAGAATATACTATTACTGATGCTGACAGCCGATAGTACACTTCTCAACACGTATTTGGATTCTTCTATTGTTTTTTTTTTATACGGGGTTAGAGGTAGAAATGTGGGAATTATTTAAACAATGAGTCTCACTTTTGTATGGGAAATTCACTTAAATAATATAATTTATTAACTTAATATGTATTTTCTTTTAATATGACAAAAATATAATAAAAAAGAAAAAAATCCAAATATTTCTTGACACAAGAAACATAGGCTCCTTCTTCCATATTGCCCGTAACGAGGTGTGGATACAACTAGACCTAATCATCTATATGAAAGTCTACTTGGCTCGATGAGTCCAACTCTAAGAAACATAGATCTGAGCTCGACTAAAGAAGCCTTACCAGAAAATAGGCCCAAATTTTTAGGCTCGAAGAAGTTTGGCATAACCCGAATTATATATATATATATATATATATATATATATATTATTTTAAAGAAGTTATACTTGCTTATTTTTTATATTAAGTCCATTAATCATGTCTTTAGCTTATTGTATAATGATTATGAATGATACTTTAATTTATATTCTTAACTTTAACTAGACTTTTGTTGGTAGACATACTTTTTTTCTCTTGTTAGAATGAAAATAATAATTTTGCAAAAAGAAATTTAGGTCGGCTCTGGTTTTTCGGGCCTTTTATCAGGCTTGACTAAAAAAAATTGGATTTAAGCCTGGGCCCAAACAAAAGAAAAGGTCCAATCAAAAGCCCGCCCCATTTTTTAAAAGGCCCAGCCCACAATCAGGTTTAAATACAACCTAAAGAAGCAATTGATTAGTGCATGTGCATTACATTAAAAAAAGAAAAAAGGTTATGCTTTAGCAAGAGTTTGTAATATTATGCTTATGGTTCGGTTAATTTTGAAATGAAGAAATAAATTGCAAAGTAATTCTTTTTTTTTTTTGGCCAAACGAACAAAGTAATTCTTAATAATATTAAATATTTGATAGAGTCAAACTCATTAAAATTATATTAGGATCATAAAAACTGCTCTATAAGCCATAACACTATAAAATTTCCTCAAATAACTATAAAAGAAAAAGTCAAATTAATTACCTAACATTGTGCATAATTTATTTGGTACTTGTTGCAACGAGTAGTTAATCATTCACAATGAGTAAATAATTATTTATTTTTAAAAATATAATTTTTATATCCATTCCAGCATCTTCCACTAAAACTTCACAAAGATAATCATTTCAGCTACGACAAAAAGTGAAATATTGTTGCAAATGTAAATATCTTTTTTGGATTAATTTTTAAGAGAATGAGATAAAAGAAGAATAATGCTCAATGTAGGAAGCTAGATAAAAATGACTTTGAATTTAATAGTTGCTTGATAAAATTGTTGGAGCCTTATGAATTTTAAGGAAAAGTAAAATTCTTTAAAGTTGTTGATGGTATTCTTAAAAGAATGGACAGATTCAAGTAAATTATATGTATTCAAGTAGATTATACGTGTTTAGGTACCTTTAGATTTAAATGGGTCAAATTATCTTGTTACTAATTTTTATATGTTTTTAGAATGAAAATTCAATTTCTAAAATATTATTAGTAAATATCCAAATTTATGAATCACGTTGTATATTTATTTATTTTAGTTCTCTTTTACAATTTAATAGAAGTCAAAATATAATTTTGTTAAACCTATTGTCTTTTCATATAATTCTCTCATTTTTGTCATGTCACCGAGTCAATTCATGTGTCGTCCATTTGGCTGTCCTCTGTTTGTTTACTCGAGACTGTATTAAAGAATTTAGCCCTAAACATAACGTAAACAGAATCTCTTGAGGAGGATCGAAGAAATGGCTCGTACGTGCAAAGGACTAGCTCAGACGAAAGAAAGAAAAAATGGGGAAATTGAAAGAAAAGTGGGTTAATACACTTCTTGTTTTAGTCTTTCTGTCAGTGTCAGACAGGTAAAACTGGCATATATTTAGCGCAGGGATAGTAGAAGTACACCATAAAACCTTTCTTCGTTGTTTCGTGAACGGGAATAGCGAAATATGGGTTTATTATGCTTCTGGTAAGGAGGAGAAAAATTCATTTGATGGGTAAACAGCAGAATAGAACAGAAATCGCGAGCACAACAAGGGGTAGAGTACGAGGAAGAGCCAAATTCTCCCAGCAAATTGAGATATAAAATCTTCAAGCCAAAATTAGCCACAGCCCCATATGAACTCCATAATTTTTAGATTCTCTGTATCTCAACCTATGCGGATCAAGTTCCACATATTTGCTTGTAGCTATCTGACTGAAACCCAGAAAGCAAATGGTCACGCCCATGATCTCAATCAAGGAATTTCATCCGTCCAAGCAGACGTTCTTCCTTTTGACCCAAATTCGATCTCTTTCTCTGATGTCTGCCATATGTTTGAAAATATGTCTGACTTAACTGTTGTATCTGCCACCTCCATTATTGGCTGCTTTGCTAAGCAGCATCGCCATGAAGAAGCTATCCGTCTTTTGTCAAGAATGGTTGCTTCAAATATCAGACCAAATGAGTTCACATTCGGAACTGTGCTTCACTCATCCACTGCTCTTGAAAACCTTCATGTGGGCAGGCAACTTCATGCCGTTGCAACAAAGACAAGCCTTCACTCTAATGTATTTGTTGGTAGTGCTCTTGTAGATTTCTATGTCAAGTTGAGTACAATAGAAGATGCCCAGAAAGCTTTCAGAGATACCAAACTTCCCAACGTGGTGTCCTGCACAACTCTCATATTTGGGTACTTGAAGAGAGGGAGGTTTATAGATGCTTTGCAGCTTTTCCATGAGATGCCTGAGAGAAACATAGTCTCATGGAATGCCATGGTTTGTGGGTGTAGCCAAACTGGCCATAACGAAGAGGCTGTCAATTTTTTTATCTGCATGCTCAGAGAAGGATTCGTACCTAATCAATCTACATTTCCCTGTGCTATTTGTGCAGCTGCCAGTATAGCAGCACTTGGGATTGGCAGAAGTTTTCATGCATGTGCAATAAAGATTTTGGGTAAGCTTGATGTGTTTGTTAGTACTTCTCTAATTAGCTTTTATGCAAAGTGTGGAAACATGGAAGATAGCATCCTAATATTCAATAAACTTTCCAAAAAGAACATAGTTTCGTGGAATGCCGTGATATGTGGTTATGCACAGAATGGAAGAGGAAACGAAGCTGTAAGATTCTACAAAAAGATGCTTTCTGCAAACTGTAAACCCAATGATGTTACCCTTCTTGGCTTACTTTGGGCTTGTAATCATGCTGGCCTTGTAGATGTGGGATATTCATATTTCAACCAAGCTAGGACTGAGAGCCCCAGTTTGCTAAAACCTGAGCACTATGCTTGTATGGTTGACTTGCTCTCTCGCTCGGGGAGATTTACAGAAGCCAAGAGCTTCCTTCACAATATGCCTTTTGACCCTGGAATTGGGTTCTGGAAGGCATTGCTTGGAGGCTGCCAAATCCACTCAAACATGGAATTAGGGGAGCTTGCAGCAAAAAAGATCTTGGCTTTGGATCCTGATGATGTATCCTCATATGTGATGCTGTCGAATGCACATTCTGCCGCTGGTAGGTGGTTAAATGTGTCAATACTAAGAGAAGAGATGAAGGAGAACGGGATGAAGAGGATTCCTGGTTGCAGTTGGATTGAAGTCAAGAACAAAGCTCATGTCTTTCTTACTGCAGACAAGAATCATCACGAAAATGAGAGAATTTATGCTGTCTCAAGAATTCTTATCGAGCATTTAAGGGAAACTGAGACTTCCAATTTAATGATAGACTTTTGAATCAACATTCATTGGAATTTCAATACATCATATGCTATAAAGTTGCTTGGTTTTGATAAAAGGGTTTTGTGAGTCAACAAAGGTTGAAAATTATTTGCTTTCAGTTTCAGGCTTGAGTACCCCCCCACTCAATGAACAAGATGAGACAACTTTCCCTGAGTTTTTGGAAGTTAGCTACAATAACTGTAGCCAAAGGTGATGGATAGCAGAGCTTGATGACATTCTTCTTCATATATAAAATCATAGTCAGAACTGAACAACTTATAAAATGTTTGGATGGAGAAAAATAGAGCAAAAGAGAAAGGAAGGGACCAAAAATGTTAATTTGAACATGTTTGTTTATATATACAAATCTAATACATCTTTTTTCTTCGAATATTTTTAAATTGAAGACAATGAATGGGAAGGAAAGCGGAAAAAAATATTTTTTCTCTAAATCTAAATATAAAAATGTCTAGACTAAAATTTCTTTTTCTTTTCTTCCTTAGTCATCCTTTCAATGCAGACATACCTATGCTTCCTTACTTCTACTCCACAAGGTTAAGTTAGCCACATATTGGCATCAAGGTTTCAGATTTGGGAATGTGCTTGAATTTTCCTAAATTTTTTTTTTGAGAAAATTATTAGGAATATAGTGTAGATGTATAATTTGAAGATATAAACACCTATCTATTGTGTCACTATGTTTTTAGAATGCGCTGTGTATGATTTCCTTTTGCATCATTATTTGCCATTGTAAAATTTGACCAGACCAATTTATATTTTCATTGGAGTTGGATTTATACTATAAGATAAAATATTCATAAAAATCAATTAAGCTCAATTGTATTTGTATTTATAAAAACATTCAGCAATTGACTCAATAGATAGGTCTTGCAAAAGTATCATCCATTTAATTCAGCCAAAAAAATTGGTTTTGATTGAATTGATGCATGATTGAGTTGACATCAGATAGAATTGGTTTTGGATAGCCCTACTAGTAAATATGATAAGAAAATTAAGTGCATTACGTATAAACGTTTGTGGAAGTTTAAGAATATATTTATTTTCGTAGTAAATATATTTATTTGAAGAAGAATTATTGATAGGGATTAAAAATCTAAATCAATGATTTATTAACACCTTATATTTTGTGAAGGATGGAGGATCAAAAGTGTATGTTATACTAGGGTTGTTTAAAAACCTAATGACTAGGCTAATTCAGCCTAATCATATTGGGTCGAATTTGGCCTAGTCAAAATTTTGAAAAAAAAAAAAAAATTTGGTCGAGTTGGATCAAGGTTCAATTTCTATTTGTTTGGTTATATTTTTATTTTTTAAAATATTATTTTTTATAATTTAATTCATTTAATTTTATCTATAATAAATTTTGAACACATTAATTATTTTTTATTTATTAAAAATATTTTTTAAAATAAAAAAATAATTAAAGATAAAATATAGATCCGACCACTTCTAAAACTATACCAGGTTAGGCCAAGTGCTAGAGCAAATTTCTTTTGTCACAATCTTTTACTAAATTGAGTCTTGAGCTATGGTTGAATTGGACTTGTATGAATAGTCCTACTTTACACTTATCAAAATAATTTTATAGTAATTTATATTTATTCTAATAATAACTACAAAGAAATATTTTTAAGTTGTTATAGTTATCATTTATTCTTTGTAGAGTAACTTACATTTTTAATAATTATTATTCGGAATTAAATTTACATACAATAATGTATATAATTATTATGTTATTTTTTAATTAAAATATGACAAGTATATAATTAACTAACAATGATATATAATTTAATTTCAATATAATAATTACACACGTGTTGTTATATGATTTAAAAACTAATACTTATCATATTTTGATTAAATAACAACGTAATAAAAAATAGAGACCTATAGCTGTTTCTGAAGCATATGTAATGAGTGAAAACCTTAACCCATCTTTCTAATATTACTTGTTAAGTTCAAGTATGTACTAATTATTATAGGCCTAAATTCTATGAAATATATACAATAACTAAATTTAATAATTTCCCATTGTAGCTATTAAAAGAAAAAGTTATATGCTTGCAGGGAAAATTAAACTCGTAAAAAACTAAATAATAACATGGATAATCATAATAAGTGTTACTAGAAAAAGATATTAGTAAGTTTTTCGCCTTCAATTTCATTTCTATCCACATTTCCTGTTATGAGAAGAACTTTTCTCTCATTTCTATTTCCTGAGAGTGCGAATTTTCATGAATCTTTACTAGGGCTTTAAATTTTTAATAAAAAATAACAAAAAAAATAATAATGTAAAAAAACTACATATTTATTTATTTAAAAACAATGCAATTAATGATACAAAATATAATTAATGTTTCTATTATAATATATCAGTTCTCAAAAAATAAGATGTTCCCATGGCATAATTATATCTTGTAAAATCTTTAACATTAATTAAGTGCCAACTAAATAATTCAATTTTTCAAAAATGGTCTACTTTTAGCTCTAAATCCATTTTCCCCCTTTTTGAATTCTTAATGAAATTTAAATTTAAAATATTTCATCAAATTATGTTACTTTTTTATATGAGAAAATTTTTCACCGTATTATAAAAAAGAAATTTCTTTATAGCACATCTTTACGGGGTGTAGTCTCCATAAAAATTCTTTAAATCTGGAGAACTTTTGTCTAAGATACTTTAATATTGGTTCTTTAATTTGTCATAAAAAAATTAAAGATATAAAATTTCTAAATTAATTAATTTAATCCCATCAATAATTTTCCTTTTATATTATTCAAGTTTGTTCGCTATGACTCAGCATTCACAATGTTTAGTAGCATCAAGGCTTACTATAATTTAGGTATTACTATTTGTAATTTTGTAGCGTGTTTCACGCCTCTCACTAAACATCAAACTGAGAAATGATTAATTAGATGAATGAAGTAAACTGACAGATGATACTTTTGTCTATAGCAGATTTATTTTTGAAGACTTTTATTTGCCTATGTTTATAATATATTATTTCATTTATTTAATACTGACCAATTTACACTTTAACCCTTTATAATCAGAAAGAAAGAAAGAAGGTCACTATCGTCATTTCATGATGGCTACCTGTTAATGTTACCGTTAAAAATGCGAGAAGGACCAAGTGGGACCCCAACTGCTCGTATACAATGGCCAAAAGGAGGGACATTTTAGTAATTTCCATTTTCATACGGGGGTAAATAAGCCATTTCGAAATATTCTTTTTGGTCGTACGAAATCATCACGGCCTTTGGTTGACCACAATCGTGATTTTTTTGCTCTCTTCTCTCTGATTTCCCTCCCACTTCCTAAATATAAATTCTAGTAAGCTTTTGCGGTTCACAGTTGCAAAAGAGAGAAAATTTGGATGAGAAAATTGGAGGGCTTTCCAGAATCCCGAGGCGCAATCTCACTCCCTTTCAAATCTCAAAGAGACAGACCCAACGGGTAGAGAAGAAGAAAGGTTGCGGAAGGGTGGGATTTGTTGTTCCTTCAATTGAAATCATTCCTTGGAGGTATAGGAAGGAACCCACGTAGGTGGAGTTTGAAGAGAGCGTAAGAGGAAGTGGGGTTGAGTTTGAGCCGTTGAACTTCGGGTTTTGGGTGGAGATGACGGAAGTGATACTGCATATATATGATGTGACCAATAGTGGATCAGAGAAGACAAACTACACAATCCTTCAGATCAATAAGATCTTTAAGGATGGGATTGGCCTCGGTGGTATATTCCACAGCGCTGTTCAGGTAACTCTCTGTTTTTTTTTTTTTTACCCTCTTGGTTGTATAGAGGTTTATAAACCGTGAATGGCTGTGCCTTTATTGGTCGGTTGTTATTGTTTGAGAACGTGACTGTGAATTTGATCTAGGGTTTTGGAGCGGTTAGTTGAGTTTTTTTGGCACTAGTGATGATTTGTGTTTGTTGCTTCATGAATTTCTTGAGATGCACAAGGGTCATGGATGTGTGTGATTGTGGAATGTGGGATTTCACTGGTGCTTTAGATGCAATCTTTCGTTAGTAGCCGCATCGGATTGTTTTTCTCCATTGCATGGGTGTCTGGGTGGGGAATGAAAGCACTGATTGACAAAACGCAATTAATTAGATATCTAAGTGATTTGCTATGAATATGACTAGACGCTCGTTGCAATCTTGTGAGTTATGACCTTGGATAGGCGTGAGTGTCATACTCACTTATTCTCCAGCACATAATAGTCATGGTTATGCTATCAAATGTCAACTGGTCATTACGCGATATTTATATTTTAGAGTATCAACTGATGTATTTCATCATAATTTGTGGTTCTGTACAGATGCTGAATGTAGAGGAGTGTTAGACATAAGTCACAGAAGAGTATGTAAGTTATTTTAGCTATGGACAGTGCATGGCTAAGACTACTAGTGTGTTAAGAGGAAAGATCATACAGAAGTTAGGAGAACGATTGAAATATGGTTAGTGCTTGTTGGGTGATAATGATAGGATTATAGTAGGACTAATGGAGGATATAGCAACAGAGAAGTGATAATGGTAAGCATAGTATGTTAATTGATCCATTGAGGATTTGCATGTCTGAACTGGTAAACCTGAATATTCGGGATTCCATCCAGATTAGTTGTGTTTATTGCTATACTGCTGAAAGCCTTTATCAGGTACTTTATTTTATGCTTCCTTTCCTGAGTAATTTTGGATGGTTATGCACTTGAAGAATGTGTAACTTGTGAAAAATTAAATTTGTGTCAATCATGGCTTCAGTAACTGTTGTAATTTATCCTAGTTCTGGCAAGGTCCTATTTTCCATTAAAGCTTTGGCTTTAATAGTTAGAAAATTTATATTGAGGATATAGTATATTGCTGTATTATTAGGAAGTCCTGAATTTATCACTGCTGAACATGGTCTGGAATCTCAAATTTTAAGTCATATATTGTACCAGTCTTGTTGTCCTTATAGCTTACAATTTCTTATTACAGATAATTGGATTGATTGTCATGTGTCATCATTGCTTAGTAATCCTTCTCTAGTTCAATATAAACAATACATCAAGTAATGTATATAGGAAGGAGGATTATAAGTATTATAAAACTTTATTTTTCGTCAACTGGCTATGACACTCCCGTACTGTATTATCAAAGCCTTATGTAATATGTACCATAGAAGTGAGTGATTTGGTCAAGTCATCTAGTTGGCGGCCTTACAGATTGTCCCATCACCAGGAAATTGCAGTTGGTAAACAATGGGAGTGGTTCCAATGGATTAATTCCCTGGGAATATTATATATATGTTTTTTTATCGATATAAAATTTAATATCTTTTATCTTAGTATGACCTTGTGTGGTTTTGATGAAAGTGCATTTGTGTTGCAACAAAGAGCAGAGAAGAATTGTGAGTTGTGACAAAGAGGGGTTAATAGACATGTTAGTAGATCTTGGGACCTGCAAAATCCAGTGTTGTCAATGGCAGCCACCTTGACAGAATGGTGTCTTGATATGGGGGCTCACCATTATAAAACATTAAAGTTGTGCACTTGTGGCAGCTCAACATGGCAGTGGTATGGTGGCTATTATGGCTGTGATGGCCATCATTTTTGGCAGGTGCCATATTGGAACTAGAAGGAAGATGAGATTTCCTCGCATCTGCCCCCACTTTTTTATTACCTCTAGGCTCTAGCCAATGCATTTGTTGATTTAGGGGCAAAAGGGCACATTGGCAGTTGTTGTGATAGAATAATGCAGCAAAAATGAAAAGCAGAGAATATGCTAGAATTTATTTCTGTATTTTCTGTGCTGTAACTATAGCTTTGAACTAGAGAGCATCATTGAAGGATCCTCAGGCCATAAATTATCATAGACCTGACCTGAATTCCCCAGAGAGCTTCATCAAAACTCTCATTCCCCCCGCCCGCTTTTTTTTTTTTTTTTTAATTTTCTGCCAATGCCTCTCCTGTTTTTGATCTTTTTCTCTAATTGACTTTGATTATACAATTCAAATGCTACAATGTCCAAAGTCCTGACCATCAAATATTTATGAGGAAGGTGAATTTGAAGAAGATAAAAGGAGCGGGGTGGGGGGAGGGATGAGGTTTAAGTCCACTGTTATCTGAAACATGAAAATTTTATTACATGTGCTGATGACCTTGTGTTGCTAGCTGCGTGAATGGTTCTTTTTTCTATTGAGTGCTGATAATAGTTTATTCTGATGATTGTTCTATTTTGCCTGTTTGTTTACTTTTATAATGTGTGTTTTGTACAATTTTTTGTTTTCCAAAATTGTTTCTGCAATGGCTGCCATTCCTCTTAATGGCACCTGTAACACCATTTGCCATGGCATTTAGGGGGTTTGCTGCCATTGACCACCATTTGCTGATGAAAACCCCCAAGCTGGTGGCCGTAATTTTGTAGACCAAAAATTTTATAGAACTGCCTCATAGATCTGTTTATGTTTTTTTATGTTTTTTTAATCCTGTAATCCTACATATTGGATGGGAAACATAACTAATTTACTTGAAATATGAAAACAAGAGACTTGTGTTATGCATTTTCTGTTGTGTATGTTTAAGTGAACTGTTGTTATTACATGTACATGCAACTATGCGTTTGCCTTCACTGAAATTTTAAATCATGAAGAAGTTAATTATTACAGTCTATTGTCCAACTGTTCTTTTTAACAGTCCCAGTCCAAGGTAAAACAATTCATCTGGCATTTTCAACAGGAATTATCAAGTTGCAGTGACCCCAGACTTGGGGAACATGCATATGAATGATTTCAACTTTTGTCTTTCTTTTTTTTTCCCCCTGAGGACAAGGAAAGCTGCAGCGTCTGGTTTTTCAGCCTCCTTGATAGTTGGTATTGTGTTTTTCCGAGGATGGAAATTATTGCAGTAATACTATTTGTTTGTTTGATGTTTTTGTGAGCACTCTAAAGGATTATTTTTAATCTTAATTTTCTTATTCATTGACATTATACTGATTCCTGGATATTGTGGTAGGCTCATGATTTCATCACATGGTGATATTTTATGGATTGTTTCTGCCATTGTCATAGGTTTATGGAGAAGACGAATGGTCTTTTGGACATTGTGAGCAAGGTACTGGAGTTTTCAGTTGCACTTCAAAGAAGAATCCGATGTATACATATCGTGAATCAATTGTTCTAGGGATAACAAACCTGTCAATTTTCAAGGTAAATCAAATGTTAAGAGAACTTCGCAGAGAGTGGCCCGGAAGTTCATATGACCTGTTATCCAAAAACTGCAACCACTTCTGTGATGGATTCTGTGAAAGGCTTGGTGTGCCAAAACTTCCAGGTGAATTGCCTAATATAATATACCTTTTATGACTTGATTTGTCTTTTTGGTTTCTACTCGTTAACTTAGCCTTTTTCACAAGTTGTAGTATCTGATTTTTATAAACAGTAGTATTTGACCACTAAAGCTCTGCCATGTGTTTGTGTCCATATAACGGCAATTATGTGCTTATGATAGGATTTGCTTTTCAAATTTATTGGTCTAGAGATAATTGATCACAGTAATTAATTCTGTGTTAAATGTTTATTCATATTGTAATCTGAGATAAAGCCAATTAGCTTTCTTGCTGAAGCTAAACTTTAAATTTACAAGTCACTTTGTCACTGTCTTCATTTTCAGAACACTGTTAAATGTTTGAATTAAGGAAGATGAAGGTGGGAATGGTGCAGTTTGAGTGCTATAGTGATATGCTCTGGCATGATGAGGGAGGTATATGGATGATTTCAGAAGTACTTTCGCGTCCCTTCTTGGGAGATGTCAAAGGATTTGGGAGGCAGTAGATTTTAGGGAAGATAAGAATAAGTGTGTAAAGTCTTCATTCCAACGTTTATCTGGAGCAATGGGTGTTTTAACATTGCTCTATCTTATGAGATTATTGTTGCCACTATGCGTTCTTACATCTTCCATTACAGGTTGGGTTAATCGGTTTGCTAATGCTGGAGATACAGCTATGGAAGTGGCCGGAAATACAGCAATAAGGGTGGGAAATGCTTTCCTTGATCCTTAGTTCCGCATTTATGACTGTTGTTGCTTGTTAGCCTTCTTTTATTTTAGGTTTATTTTAATAATACCTTGGCTGTTGTGTAACTTTATTTGTAATGCTTAATTACTCAACTTATTCAATAGCTCATGGTGGTTGGGCATAATTTTCTGTATTTCTTAGGTTTCGAATTGTCAAATTAGCCTTTGAGATGTTATAATGTTTTCACACGAAAATGACATCCGTAGTGGTTTGTGTCCTGCAATCAGTGTCTGTCTGCTTAATAATGCCCTGCAGTCCTGGAACCTGTCTCATCGTGGGCCTAATTTCTCTGTTAATTTTGGATTTAAACTATGGCGTGCTTGTTTAGTATGCGACATCCACTTAAAACTTAACTAATATTTTCATAATACTAGTACTGGAGAATTTGAGTAAATGTATGGTTGCACTGATGGTAATAACTGGTTATTGCAGTTGCGGCAAGCCAGAACAGGGATAGTATCAGCAAGCAAAGTAGCGTACCAGTTTCTCTTGGGTGTTACTAGTAATGTTGTCAGTAATGTCAAAAGTGATTCAGACTCCCCAAGAATTTCAAACAGTGGAGGATCCCCGAGATTGCAAGCTACATGGCCTAAAAATCGCATTACCAATGGTGCTAAACCATCAAGTAGTTCAGAAATCCAGAATCAGGGTGAGGGTGAGCAGCTCCAACAAAGGCAAGATGGCAAGGCACTGCTATATTGGAATTCATCTTCACATGATAGTAGTTGAGGGAGGAGTCTCTGTCCAAACCATAGGTCTGCAGTTTGCTGTGTACTGTACGTCAACAAAGCAAGAGGGCAATTTTTTTAATTCAATGTGTAGCAATTGTAAAATTTTCAGTTCATATTCAACTTAGATCTGCCCATCGTTGCCTCCGAAGATTGTTCATTGAAAAGATGAAATTACTGTATTTTTTCTCATTCTCATACTTGATCCAACTTGGGTGATTTGAGTTGGCTTTTCGACATAAATCTTGTATCTCCAATAAACTTTTTTAAGTCAAGACTTAAGTTCAGATGCATTTAAATTTCAATTGGGTGGTGTAAGTAAAACAGTGATATTTTTCTCCCCTATGGTTATATCATTCCGCCCACCACAACTCAGAATATAAACAATGTGACATAGAATTTATCAAAAGGGAAAAAAAAAAAAAGGTAGCTGATATGGAATTAACGTATGCGTGTCTAAAGACTAGCTAATTATTAGACCATTTTTCATGGAGGGTTTTTCCAAATTTTCAGCAATCAAATGTCTTCCTGAAGCTCTTGACAAAATGCCCTGAACTTGACACTTTGATGCGTACTATGACGGCCAGCCAACAGATACTAGGGTAATCTTGGATATAGAGTGAACTTTTGTTGCACAATTGAACCGTCGCAGATACAAAAACCAGAATTAAATCCGCTCCACAAGTGGGAATCCCAGACATGATAAGCCATCGCTTCTTATGTTTTGAAGTACTGTCAATTTACAATCATTATTGGGAGAAAGGTAACTGTCCCCACGTCTGAAAGAGACGTCAAAACCTCAAGAATCTGCTATTCGAACATATGCTGCTAATGATGCAGCCATACAATCACTTTTATGCAAATAATGATGAGCATGTATTGTCGGAATGCTAATAAACCTTCCGCATAGTATATTCAACATTGATAAGCTTGCCATTAAGAAATTTTCATTTACTCGGACGAACTGACAAATAATTGAAGGTTCATTCAAGCCTTCATATTATTTAGAATCAGCACAAAAAGTGTCAGGCACAGAAAGTCGCTACATACTCGAGTTATGAAATTGCCTGCACACAGAAATTAGTTGCCTCAAATGTAGACAAAGATAATCAGAATAAAACAACACGACACTGTAGCTCAAACACAACTCAAACAGAATGTTTGACAAGTCATAGTAATATATACAGACGACATCCTCCTGTAATATAATAAAGACTCCATCCAGTCACCAAAACGACACAAACTGTTATCACATCATCGCAGCATTCCGTTAAAAGAGAACCCTTTCTTCATTTGCATCCTCAGCAATCTGGAGCGACGAAACTGCTTGTGCTGCAATAAGATCAGCAGAAAACCCATCAAGCCCCCATCCTGCTTCCTCATGTATCGTTTCATGCACATTCTTTTCGAAAGGTCTTAATGAGAAAGACCACTTGCCATTTTCAGCACCATCCCACTTGCAGCCATAGCTGTATGCATCAGAGACCCACCCCATTCTTTCCACAGACCATACATCGCCATCTAGATAAGGAAAGCAAGCTCCTTTCCCACCCAGAAAGAGTTCAAGGTTACCATTGCAGTTCCAGGGCTTGCATTCCCCTTCATCCATAATCTTTTGGGAATCATCTGAGTCTTCACCAAGCAGAACATGCAGAGCAACAGCCTCAGCAATCGCAGCACCCTCTTCATCAAGTCTCTGTTGTTCTTCTTTCTTTTTCTGTTTCTTTTTCTCCAGTTCAGAAATGATGGCTGCAGAAGTAGCCAGTGCTTTTTCCAAGCGTCTCTTTTTCTTCTCAGCCTGTTTCAGACGATCCAACTCATCTTTTACTTGCTTCTTCTTTGCCTTCCTCACATGTGGCCCTTTATTACACGGCATGTTATCCATGGAATATACTGCCTATCAACTACTAAAACGCCTTTTTTGTCACCTTCTTTGCTTCAGTAAACTGTAAACATTTCAGTAATAATTTTTCATCCCTCTCTCCCTAAACTTTTAGGCTAAAACTATTCTAACTACGTAAAGTATCAAGATACTAATGATAGACTCCAAACACTACACCCACTCGGGTCTGCAGGAATACCTCATTTTGCGAACTATGCAGTCCCAAACAGAGACAACTGGAGACAACAGCAGAGAAAATTCATATGCACTCATAGATCCACCCCTTGGCCCCATTCTTCCTACCTTCCCACAACCTTTGCACCTACCCATCCTGAAAACTCCAACAGGACTTCAGAACTATCGAGAAATCTGAATTTCACAACTGCACCCCGGTTCAAGTACACCCTTCCCAACTGTATTGCAAGCAAAAGCAAAGAACAAGAAAGTCATCAAAATCTGAAAGTAAAAAATAAACATCACATGACATAAATCAGAGAGAAAATGGCAATCCACCACAAAGCAGCTGCCCCTGGCTATTGGATACAACAATGCGAGCAGTCATTTGGAAGGAATACTGGAGATGTTACGTCATTTCTTGTATTCAACCCCTTTTAGATTTTCATGAAAATAATAACACTCAGCTTCACAATTTCTGTTTTCAATGAAATGAAAAATAGA
The DNA here is from genome assembly GCA_037074485.1 of Delonix regia. NCBI lineage: Eukaryota > Viridiplantae > Streptophyta > Magnoliopsida > Fabales > Fabaceae > Delonix > Delonix regia. The sequence continues at coordinate 25,467,143 of CM073454.1, read as the reverse complement.
AACAAGGAAACCAAACAGGTTCTAAAGCATAGAATTCCAGGGAAAATACACAAAAATAGAAAGCTAAATACCAATGTACAAAAGAAGATACAAATGAATACATGCAAATGCAAAACAAGATATAAAATAGTCAAATGTAACTGTAACCCAAAATTGAAACAAGTCACCATGTGAATAGTCATATCTTAAAGGTTTGAAGTAAAACCTCTGAAATCAACTTTTCATTCCTTTTAGCATGAGGAATCTTCTCATTGAATCAGAAAATAAAATAGAAAAGAGAACAACGTGACTGAAGCTTACTAGAAAGCAATCAGCAGAACATCAAGTTAATTAAGTTCTAAGAAAAAATAAAGCAGCACACGGTTATGCAGAGGACAGGTAACGGGAAGAAATGTGGTGGAGGGATGAAAAGGTGATGAATAGAGACAACTTATACATAAATTGTCGTAAAATTTCATGTTTAACAGTGCTAAAAAAAGGGATTTATTTTCCAAAACACATGATACTCGTTTCTTTCTGAGAAATCGGAATAAATCTGCAGTAATCCAGTAAAGGATCATAACAAGACAAAAAATTGCTGAATACTAAATAAGACAACTAACATAGTAACATCCATCATGCGATGAACTGCTTTAACAAACCATGCATCTTACGAACTGAAAGCTGATTCATTCTAAATTCTAGAAAGTTTGCCTTTGTTCTTTAACTATTGCCTTCAAGTATCAACAGAATATCCACCAGACTTACACCCATTGTTTATCTATAGTGAGGACGGTTTGGTATATCCCCAAAAACCACGAGGGTAGATGACATCTTTTAATTTCCTATAATTCAATTTATAACCACATGGTAGTTTAATCGAATAAAACAATCATACCTGATTCACCTCCAAAAGCACACCAACAACATCAATTTCAATAAGAAAAACAAATACACAAAAATATAAACCACAAGATCTACCCGACCCAGAATCGGAAACATCAAATTTCTCCAAAGTAAATCAGTTTCAATATAAAATTCAGGTCCGGATCCAAATACGATTAAGGTTTCAATAACCAAGGTTCATCCACGAAATAGAAAAAAATAATAAAATTATCATAATAAGAATAAGAAAAGAGCTCAATTCAAATCACAAAATGATAAATCAGACCTGCAGGAATGGCATAGAGGGACAAGGGGCTGGACCTATCACAATCCTGTATAAAAATTAAACAAAGCTCAACAAGGAAGGAGATGGCGATAAATCCAAGTCTGTAGATCTGGGGAAAACGTAGTGGGGTTGAAAAAGCAAGTAGAAGTTCAGAGCTCCTATGCGAGAGAGAGAAAGCGAAGAGAAGAGAAAGGAGTACGCGGGGGATGAAATAGCTGATAACATCAGGGGGGAAAGGGCAATCGTGTCAAACACGTATCATTGTGGGACACGTGTCGATCGATGGCTGAAGCTAAGATGGTGTGTCTGTGTGTCGCTTCTTGTGTTCCCATACATAGCATAAGGCGACGGATCTAGCTTTGAGTCTGGGGCCCACTAATGGATCGTTGGCCTCGTGATGACCGTTGGATTGCACATAGGTTCGATTATGCGGTAGAGTGGACGGTTGAGATTCCTTTTAAAGTTGACCGCGGATCCAAGAAGCCAATTAGGAATTGTCAAATATAAAATCGTGGCTTGCTTTCAATTGGATGAAAAAAAGGAGGTCATATTGAGTTTGGATTTGGATTCTTGGATATTCTTTTATCTCTATTTTTTCTATTAAAAAATAATATAAAATAAACAAAATTTACTAATACAAATAAGTGTGATGTTTGGTGCAATTATAAAGTTAATTGCATGTTATAATCCTTATGCCTGATAATAACATAATAAAATATTTTAATTGTATGTTAATTTAAAATAATTTGTTATATTTTTATAATAACCCCAATGTTTGTAGATTTTATATATGAACCTAAAAATTTTAATTTATTTCTTTTATTTTTTTATCTTTTAGTAACTCCACAAAAAATTAATTTATAAATTAAAAATATGAACAAAATTATGAAATTATGAAGTTATTAAAAAATAAATAAAATACATAAGTGAATTAACAAAGTTATAAATCAATATCTTTGTGTAAATTACAGAAAAATAAAAACTAGAGAGTAAATTAAAAATTAGAAAAAATTGAGTTTATAAATAAAATTTAAAAATAATAAGTTATTGAATTAGTATACATTTAATATAATATAACACTACATTGTCACGTATTTTTTTTAATATATCATATAATAATTATATAATATAACTAATTTTGTAATTATACTAAAAATTTTATTATATAAATTTATATCTTCAAGTGAAATGTATATATCTCTTATGACGTAATACAAATAAAAAGAGAAAAGAATATAAAGAGATTCAAATTGCTAGGTTTTTGTGGATCTAGTATTATGTAGTAACCTTAATTTTAAGACTTTTGTTAAGAAAAATAATTGTAATCTAAATCATTTAACGTGTTAAAAGACAATTAAATCTATCACATTATCAAATGTGAAAAAAATTAATTTCCGTTAATAGTAGATCAATTTTAGAATTAAAGTAAATTAATGCAACATGCATCAGTAAATTTATAACTAAAAAGGATAATAATCCAACGTCAAACTCCATAAAATAATTCTTTTCTACATTTTTGTTGACATTTTTCTCCTGTAAGGGAAGGTGGTAGATAACTACAACCAAAGGAGAGAGAAATAATGCTAGTAGCAGATACAAGTATGTGCCTATATCAAAGCCAACTCAAATCACCCAAGTTTGATCAAGTACGAGACAGAAAAAACACCGTGACATTATCCCTGTCAAGAGGCAACGATGGGCAGATTTGAGCTGAACAACAATTGAAAATTTTGCATTTGATACACATTGATTTGTTAAAAAAAAATGCCTTTTACTTTGTTAACGTACAATACACAGCAGAGACAGCAGAACGATGCGTTTTTGGACACAGACTACTCCCTCAACTACTATCATGTGAAGATGAAGTCTGACGTAGCAGCGCCTTGCCGTCATCTTCTTGCCTTTGTTGGAGCTGCTCAGCCCCATCCTGATTCTGGATTTCTGAACTACTTGATGGTTTAGCACCAGTAGTAACGAGATTTTTTAACCAAGTAGCTTGAAATCTGGGGCTCCCTCCTCCTCTGTTTGAATTGCTTGGGGACTCTGGATCTCTTCTAACATTACTAGTGACACCCAATATGAACCGGTATGCTACTTTGCTTGCCGATACAATCTCTGTCTTGGCTTGCCGCAGCTGCAATAAACAGTTAATTACCATCATCGCTGTGCAACCAGTACATAAAATCAAATTCTCCGATGCTAACGTTAAATAATACAAGGAGTATATTTAACACATCAATCCTAATCGGACATACTTAAAGCGTATAGAGACTAATAGCAGGTCACCCAATTATCACAGCATCGTTATATGCATTTTTGGATGAATATATTATACATATCAATCCTAATTGGACGATTGCTGGATAAGTTGACTAATTAAGCATCGCAAGAAAGTCAAGCATCAGCAAAGGTATAATTGAAATTAACCTACAATGAAATAAACATGATGAGAAAAAACAATCACAAACACAGAAACAGAGACCAGGAAAATCATTTCTCACCCGTATTGCTGTATTTTCAGCCACCTCCATAGCAGTGTCCCCAGCATTGGCAAACCGATTAACCCAACCTGTCATGAAAGCAGTAAGAACACACGGTGGAAAGTAATGTAAAAATTCAACAGTTCACAAGATAGAGCAATGCTAAAACATCATTGCTCCAGATGAAGGTTAGCATGTAGACTTTGACAGTTGTAAGTGACACAATATCTCATTCTTATGTTCCCTAATATCCACTAACTACCAACTTCATTGACAGCTCCCTACTCAGGATAGGTGAAACTGTGAAACTACCTCAGAAACCATTCATATACCTCAGTCTCATTGCACCAGAGCACATGTTCTCACCGTCTCCTATTGCACTCAACTTCCTTAACTCAAAAGAAAATGGGCAGACGCAGTCCACATCAACAAATTTGTGTTATATAATAATTCTCTGATGCAGATAAAGTAGATAAATAGCACAATACAGAGTTCAATAGGACAAAGTTTAGCTTGTGCAAGAAACTAAAAAAAAAAAGATCTCATTCTTACATTACGGTGAAAAAACAAACATCTAACACAGAATTAATTACTGAAATCAACTATTACCACTGCAAGAAGGTTAAAAAGCAAAACCTGCCAAAACACAGAATTGCCGTTATACAGACATGACATGAAACACAGCAGAAATTGTGTAGTAGAACACAGCAATTACAAATATGGCTAACTCATCGTCTAGAAACCAAAAAGAAAAATCACATCATAAATGGGGCACTATATAATTAAGTGTTTTACCTGGAAGTTTTGGCACGCCAAGAAGTTCACAGAATTCGTCACAAAAGTGGTTGCAGTTTTTGGATAACAGGTCATATGAACTTCCAGGCCACTCTCCGCTGAGTTCTCTTAATATTTGATTTACCTTGAAAATTGAAAAGTTTGTAATACCAAGAACAATGGATTCACGGTATGTATACATTGGATTCTTCCGTGAAGGGCAACTGAAAACTCCAGTACCTTGCTCACAAAAACCAAATGACCACTCTTCATCTCCATAAACCTGTAACAGTAGCAGAAACAATCCATACTATATCAGCAAGGGGAAAATCATGGGCCTACCATAATATCAAGAAGACTGCACACTATGAATGAGTAAGGAAATTTAAATTAAATTAAAATGAAGAAAAAAATCCTCTACAATGCCCGGATAATAACAAGCGGAAAATATTATTGGGGATGACAATTTCCATCCTAGGCACACAACTATATCAAACTGATGCCGTGGCATTCCTTACACAATAATTTGCATAGAAATTGCACATGAATGTTTCTTACTTCCAAGGACCGGGAGTGTTATAGAGAATAAGTGGATAATAGAATGTATTAATTGAATTCTTCATCATATAAAGATTCAGTACAGGCGAATGTTTAATGAAATGGATAAGTAATAATAACAATAAACACAACAACATAAACAAAACAAAGCAATAACAAAAACATTTACAAAATATATTTTTTAGGCTTTGTATTTGAGGTAAGAAAGTTTCCCAACCAATCTATGGGATTAAAGGATCGCAAAATAAATAAGAGTCTAAGAAACATTTTTATAAAATTTTGGTTTACCAGACTATGCACGCATAAAACATCTTGGTGGTTTCCATAGGTCCCAAGGTCTATGAACATGTCTAGTAACCCCTATTTGCCGTAATTCTGCTTTGCTAAGGTCTCTTCACTTATATATGAAATCTTATCTTTAACGCCTTAGCACTCCCCTTGGCTAAAACCACCTTCCTTACTGCAGGGGATCCGCACACCTTCAAATTTGGATTTGATAAATTTGAAATTTTCAATGCATGTTAATTTGATAGAATTTAAGTCGTTAGATAAAAATTTAATGGTACAAATTTTAAGAAATTATTAAAAATTATTTCATATGTATTAAAATTTAAATGGTTTGATAAAAAGTTAATACTTCATATTTTCTTAAATAGAATCCGGATCCGCTCACCTTCCATACTTATCTCCAATTTTTGCATGACACTGCTCTACGTTTTACAACCGTAAAGGTGACTAGGAAGTACAATCTAGCAATAGGCCAAAAAATAAGTATTAAATACTGATTGATCAACGATTGACAGCAGACGGTAGATTGATTTATGCTGGAGAATAAGCGAATGCAGTTAGAAACTCACTGAGAATCAAGAGGATATGATACCAGACCCACATTATATGCAAAGAGGGTCTAGTCATATTAAAAGCAAATCACTTGGATACCTAATTGTTAGCATTTGTCAATCACAGTGCTTTCATGCACCCTCCCACACAAGCAAAGAGTAAAAGGAAAAGGCAGATACGGCTACTAACTAAACATTGAATCTAAAGTTCAAATTAACGGTACAGTCACACAATGGACATTTGCACTCGTGACTCACCTGTGAATAAATTGTAATTTCTTACATTTCAATCAAGAATTTCATACAACAACAAACTCAAATCCCCACTAGCGTAAATAAAAAACCTCAACCAACCGCACCAAAACCTAGATCGAATTCAGAGTCACAACTGCCGAACAACAACTCCCCAAATAAATACACCCAATATAGTTTACAAATTAAAAACCTCTAGAGAACCAAAAAAAAATTAAGGATACCTGAACAGCGCTATGGAATATGCCACCGAGGCCAATCCCATCCTTGAAAATCTTGTTGATCTGAACGATGGTATTGTTCGTCTTCTCCGATCCACTATTGGTCACATCATATATATGCAGTATCACTTCCGTCATCTTCACCAAAAACTCTAACTTCAGCGGCTCAACCCCACTTTCTCTGTGTCTCTCTAAACCCTTTCCATCCCCAAAAAAAAAAAAATTCAATTCAATTCAAGGATCAAAAAGTCCCACCCTTCACCTCTACTTCGCTTCTTCTCCTCCTTCTCCTCCTCTATACGTCGGGTCTTTACCTCTGAGCTTCGAATCAAAGAGAGATTTAACGTCGGCCTCCAATTCTGTCGTTCAAATCGTGCCTCGTTCACGACGGAAAATATTTCTTGGATTTCTATTTCACGAGGAGGGAGGGAATAGAGAGAGGAAAGAGGAGAGACGCCCGAGTTGACGTCGCAGACAAAAACCGTGATATGATTTGAGATGGACAAAAGGACAAGCATGAAATGACTATTTTACCCTTTATTCAGGAATAAAATTACGCAAATGTCCACTATTTTACAGCTGGCTTCCATAATTAGAAGGATTTTGGGCAGTTATACTGAGTAGTCCAAGACAGCGAGAGGGTCCCACATCGTGCTCGCATTATTAAGTATCAACGTCAACGTAATAATGTAATAAAAATAAGCCCCCGATGATTGTGGGTTTCTTTTTCCCTCTTTAGAAGAAAAGGTATTAAGCCTGAATAATTTTAAAAAGTAAATTAATAATTTAATCTTTTATTTTTTTTTATTTTATAATTTAATGATAAAAGTTATGATTTATTATCTGATAAATATTTTTCTTGATTTAATAATTTGAAAATGAAATTTCAGAATTTGATCTTTTAAATTTTTTTTCAACTAAATAGTTTTTTGATAAAGTTTTTAGCTCTCCTTCAAATTTATTTATTTAATATATTAAATTGAAATATTATATTTAAAAAATAAATTAAAAACTTAATCATTTAATGATTAGATAAAAAATTATACTTGAATGAAAAAACGAGAAAAATAATTATACTTGAATTTAAAAAATTATACAAATTAGTTATATTATTTATGGACATTATCATACTTTCATCTGTTGAGCCATTAAGGGAAGAATATTAAACTAATCAAACTTAAAATTTAATAAAGAATTAGTTATTAAAGTTTATTCAAAACAAAATTGATTAATATATTATTATTTAATATGCATAGAAATCTATTATTTATGTAATAAATTTATTTAATATATGGATAATTCACAAGTATAGTTGATCATGGTGGTATTTAAATATATCAACTATGTAAAAAAAAATTAAATGCATCCCGTGTAAATATTAGTGGCGAACTAGTTAAAATCATGACGTTAGAAACGACCAATTATGTAAAACTTTTTTGGTAGACAAGTCATGTCATATATTTCTATAATTAGGGCTTGTTCTAGACTATTTATTTTTGTGATAACCAATAATTTGTCCTGTATGTATGTCAGGTGTATTATTTTGGCCCAAAACAATGTTGGGTGAATTATTATGGGATTTGTAGTGTTGTTAATTGTCATAGTATTGCTGTTAATCATGTATCATCGATAATGATCCCCACGTATGAAAAAATTGTCTGTGTGTGCATTTCCATAATTACCTAAGCTTCAAATTTGTATATAAAGAACAAATTAAGGGTGTACATATATTGGGTTAAGTTTGTATTAGATTTGAGATCTAATCCAATTTTATTGAGCTATTTTTTTTAATATATGATGCAACTTGGCCTAATTAGCTCTTGAAGAGAGAGTGTATTTCAAAAATAGTTTAATATTGTTTAGAAGCATAAAGCATTCCAATGTATATATGATAACATGTGAAATTGGACTTATAAAGAGCTAAGAAATTGTAAAAATTATGGGCTAATAGGTTCAAAACGTAGTTCAAATCAAGGATTTCGTCTTTTTATACGCGATAAAATTGTGTGGCGTAACTTTATGTAAAATTTATTTTAATAGTTTATCTAAAAAATAATAATATGTATAATTAGCTTTTTATCTTACCGTGAAATGGTCTAAGTTAGTTTATCTATTTCTAAAACTCAACCTAATTTTTTATATATAGATATATATAAACAACGAGACAACAAACTCAAAAAAACAACTAGAAAGAAACAACTCAAATATGACAAATATTTTGCAAGTTAGCGACAATACTATAGAAGCAAAGTTAGAAACATGATCAAAATACATAAACGAAGGAACACGTTTATGACCATGCTTTGTAAAGTCATTAGTAGCGAAATTTACTTCCCTAAAAGTATGGGAGATTTGGACTGACCAATCCATATCCAGTTAGTATCTAATAAGATGAACAAGATAGAAGTTTCAATGAATATTATCCTATAGATTCCGCACCATCCTAACCATATTCAAAGAATGAAGTTCCATATAAATGGACTAGTATCCAGCCTCAAAGCATATTTTAAGCCCACAAAGGAGTATCCAAAGTTTAGCATTAGTTCGTATATTTATTAAGGTTAGCACTAAAGCCCTTAATAAATCTACCCCTATTGTCTCTTGAAATTCCTCCATAAATAGTAGAACTATTATCTAAAATAGAACTATCTGTATTAAGTTTAGCAATATGATCATGAGGATGATCCCAATGAACTTGTTGAACAGTGAAGTCATTAATGGTCCTTTTGACAAGCCAGAGATGGGAAGACACATGGTGATATTCCAAAACCAAAGCTATAATGCGCCTAAGAAAACTAACAAGTTGAACATTCACTCCCTTGAAAATCCTTTTGTTTCTCATGAACCAAATTTTTGCACAGATAATTAGGAATGCATGGAGCTAACTCACCCCATAAATAATAGGAGTTTTCTTGTTTAGATTTGTTTCCAAATACTTATAGAGGGCTCTTTGGAAAAAAAGCCAAATGAAGAAAACTAGGCACAATGCTCTTCCACCAAAACCGCAAAAATACAATCACAAATAGAATGGAGCACTGTTTTCTCATCCGAACTACAAAGAACACAAACCAGAGGAAAAACTAGAGATCAATGATAACGAGCTCTATTCATAAGAAGAGCCTCATTAGCAACGAGCCACATAAGCACTCGAATATGCTAAGGTAAACATAATTTCCAAATCTTGCCAAATAAATCCTGTTGCAGATGCCAATTTGCCCTAAAGCAAGCCTTAAAGGCTGACTTACAAGAAAACATACTAGTTATATCTGAAAGTCAGGCCACTGAATCAACCTCTTCAGCCAAGGGAGACACTTTTAACGGAACAATAATATCAACACAATAAAAAGGAAGGACCTGTTGAAGTTTTAAAAGATTCCAATCCTCATTATTGAGAACATAGTCAACCACCAACTCTTCGCGTATATTATTATCAATTGTAATAGTTGCAAAATCTTCAAGGCTATGAATTCTCGGCACCCAATGATCAATCTAGAAATAAGTTACCATTCCCTGGGTGCCAAAGAAGATTGCAATAAAATGACACCTAGATTCGAACAATTCTATACCAAAAATTAGAGGCAACATTACGCTGACAAATAATTGGAATAATGTCATCAGAACAACCATATTTATTTCAAACCACCTACAGCCAAAAGAGCTTCCTTCCTATAAATAAGGTTCCAAGCTTGCTTCAATATAAAGGTTTGGTTAACATCTTGACCTTACGAAAACTTAGGATACTAAATTTTTTAGGTTTACAAATATTATCCCAACCATATTTATTTCTAACTATTAATAATTTACACTATAGACTTTACCATTGCCGACCATTAACCATTTCTATTGTGACTTTTTTTTTTTTTTTATCTATCGTTGTCTTTATGATATGACACCAACGACTAGTTTCTTCTCTTGTAAATAAAGCATCTATCTTGGTTACAGAACATACAATTATCAGAGTCTTTTGCCTATCTTCACTTCTTATTAGCTTTTATTGTTGGGTTCTCACTCAGAAAGATCTATTTAATCTTGGGAAAACTTACATGTATGCAAAATATTCTATAAATAACGTTTTTCAACATGACTCAGACTCACTATTTTTCAACATTAGCAATCAAGTTAGGTCTCATTATGTCTTTTTCTATTGGTATGCTTAGTGTGTTCTTGGATTGATGTTAGGTTAACATGATTTTTCGTCAACTTGATTTTTAAAATTGATTTTAGTCACATGTGATTTTGCATGATAGTAATTTATATTTAGATATTTTTGTTTCAAAATTGATTTTTATTATCTATACAATTTATTTAACATAAAAGCAAGTTTGTTTCTTTTTTACTTCTACACAAACAAAGATTTGGAAGACAATATTAGTTTTGGAAAAAATTAAAAGAAAATGTTTATGAGGCAAACTCTCATTTAAAGATACATATGAATTTTTTAACCTATCAAACACTAAACCAAATACACTATTATTCTAACAAGAAATTGTGGATTGGGATTGTAAACTTTATGAGCACAGTGCACCGAAATAATATATTTTGGAGTCAGTTGCTAAGCATTTACTATTCTCAAATTGAGAAAAGTATCATTTTGGTCTTCCACTTTTAAATTTAATTTTATTTCTGTCATTTACAAATTGAAAGTCTCAAAATAATTTTTTTTTAAATTTAGTCTCATTTTAATTTTTTACAAATTAAAAGTCTTAAAATAGTTATCTACTACTCAAGATCTAACCTAAAATAGTCCTACCTTAAGTGAGATTAAGTTTAAAAGTAAAATACTATTTTGAATCAAATATTAAAAAGTGAAATATTATTTTAAGAATTTTTATTTACGGAGAACTAAAATGATACTAAGTGTAAAAGTGAAAAATTATTTTAAAATTTTTAATTTATAAAAAATTAAATTAAAATTAAACTTAAAAATAAAAAAAATCCCATTTTCAAATTTCAATAAGGTTGATATTAAATGGAATCAAATGAATGGAGTTTGACCAAACAATGAACGTGAAGATCGTATTGATAACTAACCAAGCAAACACTTTGGATTCTGCCCTTCTACGTCTCATAAGGTTGGATCGCATAATTAAGTTAAAGTAGTAAATTGTTCATGGTCACTCCCCTTTGAAGCTGCATCACTATCCATATGCCCATTTCTACGTACCTCTCCTCTGTGCCGTTGCATCGCCATCCATAGGCCATGTTGATTCTAATCCAATGAGGTGTAGCTAGATTACCCATTACTTATCCCTCTTTTAGATTCGTTCCCATCCTCTTTCTCCATCTTTTCAGAGCAAAGATAGGTCTCATGACCATATTTGCCAAAATCAGAACAAACCAGATCCAGATGTATCTTATATTCCATCTGCTTTTCTTGCCTTCTCATCAAGTAAGCCAGGGTCAATGGTTTAGCCCAATCTTTCCTGTTAATTGGATCAAAAGTAAAAGTTTAGGCCACATTCAATGAAATCTATTAGAATTTCTTCTTTTATGATTCCTCATTTCTTTATTCTCTCGTTTTCTTTAAAGAAAAATGAACAGAGTGTGATTCATGTAAGTGATTGGTTCTATTTAAAAGGTTCATTTGAGTAGTATATTCTATTTATTCTATGTTTATCTCTCCTCCCAAAAAATGAAAATGAGAACGAAGAAGTTCTTGTATCACACATCTCTTTGGCCCTCCTCCAGAGAGAACAAATTTTCTTTAATCACTGGAGGCAATTTATTTCTCTAGTAATACATGGAGTTATTGAATTTAGATTTAATAGCTTCAGATTTAAAATATTTAAAAATTTTTTTAAAATATAAAATTTCAGTGATTTTTAAATAAGATATATTAATATTTTATATATTTTTTATACATGATGATAATTTATTAAAAAAAGACTAAATTATACAATAAGATATGTGAAATAGACTGTAAAATATTAGAAGTAGTTTAGTCTTTTTTTTCAATAAAATATTATTTTATATAAGAATCTAAAATATTAATATATTTTATTTTTAGAAATACTTATTTTTTATTTGAAAAAATTTTTAAATTTAAAAAGTCTGGACCTTTGGATAGCAACGTCCATGCAACCAACTTGAATTCTCAGTTGAAATATGCCATATTATATATATATATATATATATATATATATCGCTCTCTCTCTCTCTCTCTCTCTCTCTCTATATATATATATATAAGGGGCTTTAAGTTTCTATTTGAGTAAAAATGATAGCATGAATACTCAAACCATAAACCATCAATATAAATTATGATAATGGCTCCACCAAACCAACTTTTATATTATTAGATAACAGATGAAACGTGTTATATGTATTTCTTGAGAAATTTAACAATATAAAAAATAAATTTATAACCATTAATCTTTGTCAATATTTTTTCTTATAAGATATACTATATAAAAGATAATGGTAAAAGTTTTATATAAGACTATAAATAATAAAACTAAAAGGCATATAAGTATTTTTTTAAAATTATATTAATTATATTTTTAAATATTAAGAGTACAATTATACGTTAATATTTTGTACTCTAAATGTTAAGATCTCATAAGTTTTCTTATGCTATTTGAAACTATATAATCGTAAATAATAAAGGATGAAACATATGAATATTTTGTTAAAATTATATTAAGTATACTTTTTAGTCCCAAAATGCAATTGGATATTGAAGATAAGCATGTGAAATTTGCTTTTTTTTTTTTTTAAAGATAACAAATTTATACTCAATTTCTTTTTTACTTTTTGGTTTTCAATGTTATACCTCATTCATTTTTTGTGATTTTAAATATAATTAGTATTTGAATAAATCTAATGTCGAATATTGTAATTTAATTATGTAATTATATATTTTAATAATTATTTATTAATAGAGGTAAATTCTTACTTTTACAATTCTACATTATAAATATATAATGTGAGTCTACACTCTTCTTTTAATTCTATCTAAACTTGAGTTTGACAATTTTATTATAAAGTGTGAATTTATATTATGAAATCATATTCCAACCGTGAGATAGCATAAATTCATCTTATGGATTCACATTTTATGTTCAATTTTTATTACAGCTTTTATGGAATAGGATTTTGACATTTTGCACATTCTTTCCAAATTATTTTTTTGAACTTGTATTCTTACCAAATTTTATTAAGCATAACTTTGCTAAACATCTGGTCACGCTAGGGTACTTCACTTCTTATATTTTATTCCATTTAAAACTTTTTCTATAAAATGGTAGAAAAATATCCATATATAACTTGTCTTCTTGAAATTTAATATCCTTTTGACAGTTACAATATTATTAAAGAAAAAAAAAAAACTAGAACTGACACCTTTAGCTGAAACCCAAACAGATAAATTTGTAGAACCTACAAAATACAATATATATGGGGTCTGGAAAAACTTAAATTCCTATTTTGTATAAATATACTCCCAAATATGAATTATATATTATTATAAAAACTAAATGTGAAAAGTATGTAGAAGTATAAAAATAATGAAATTACTTAATAAACATATGAAAGTGCATTGAAAAATTATAAAGACGTTAATTACAAATACTTTCCTAATGGAATTTAGGATATTTTGAGTCATCATCAAAAAATTATTATATTTATTCATAAAGATGAAAATTTTCTGTTGTGTTAAAACCCATCTAATTTTAAGTCCTTTTTGTAAATTTATCAGTAGTTATTGGGCTAAGTCAACCCAATTCTAAAACTTAGTTTATAACTATTTAACACGATGCATCAAATTTTATGTAAGGAGCATAAGGTACAAAAATCATTTGTCAATTTATTCAATTATATAAAACTAGAAAGCATTTTTATTTACTTATAAAAATTTTTTACTGTCGGTACACTTACATATCTATTTAAACTTAACTCTGTCTAATAATTCTATTTCTAAAAAAAAAAATTGTTTCAATCTAAAAGTGTTTCAAAAGAAAAGTAGTTCCTATTCCTAACATGCCATAAAGAGTAAAATTGCACAGTGCTCCATAGCTTTATAGGCTGGAACCACTAAAATTTGGCAGTAACCAACCTTAATTGCCCCTACTTGAACTTTTGTCTGTGTCCTTGAAGAATCTCCATGTTTCCTCAGGTGGTCCTTCTTCTGTTCTACATGAAAAAAGAAATCTGGTTTTATGGAGGCTTGGACATTTGAAACTATGACTACTTCAAAAGGAATTCACTCAGGAAGCCCTTTTTTCTCTGTTGGTAAACGAAAATGGTGAAAGAGAGTGATCACATGAAAATATCTATCATTCAAGTGTGATGCCCAAGAAGGTGAAGCGTATAAAGGGCCTTAGAACCATATTTCCATCTGTCCTAATTCCAAAAAATTAGGTCCCTTTAGCAAAGTAAAAGTTTAAAGTCAGTTTCAAGCAAAATTGATATGACAGGAGAAGAAATGTCGGCTCGGTTAGGAGGTTTGATGAATGAATTCAACTACATCCCATATGTTAAAAACAAACTGAAAGTTTAGATACCTGCAGAAACTTAAGAAAATAAAAAATTTACAGACATTCTTGCCTGATTCATGTAATGAACTTACAACAGCATGAAATAAATGATTGTGATTTTAAACGAGGAATTCCAAGGTTGAGTTCATCTACAAAAGTTTGGTAGACCATAATCATTGATGGACCTGTAAGCATGTTAACAGTCAATTGCACCTAAAAGTATATACACTAATAGTATATTACTTACTGGGTTGGTCTACCTATATTAATCTTATCTTGACATTCTTGTCTGATGCATCTAAATTCTGAACTTACTCTTATAGCAAAGAAACCTAAATTTGAGGCAGGCTATAGTGTTATGAATTTATCTGAAGAGTGGCTTAGCAGAGGCCAACTATGGCCATCTGAACCTTCTTGATGCCTCCAAAATACACAGAATGGCAGGTAGAGACCTCAAGAGCATGTGGTTTCAAATTTCAATCCCATTCTAGTTAGACTACAAGACATTCTCCTCCAGTCCTGCATATTCTCATAATTTAACCATGACGCAAAACTACACAACAATAGCCTCAACCATTAGCAACCATCCTCCATTCCCAAGTGCAACTTCCCTCTCCTATAAAATGCTTATGCATAAAAAACCCTTCACATTCTCTGTCCCTTTAGCCTTTTTAGGGTTTAAGTATTTTAATCAATTAAGAAGCTGGCATCGATTAAAATTCAAGTTTCCACAATTTAGTCAGGGAAAGCAGCAAAAAGAACTAGATCTACAAGACTAGACACACAAACAGCAACAACAAATAGAATCTCTGTTCTTCCCTGATCAATTCCATTTTATTTACAAATTAAAACCATTGGTCCTTTTCCCCTCAAATGTATTGTGAATATATACAACAAACAGAAAGCTATATATGTAAGAATACATAAGAATTGAGTAGTATAAACTCAGTGAGTATATATCATGGTAATTTTGAGAGCATCTCTTTAGTGTCATACAACAAGAAGAAAGATATCATGACTTTGTTAAGAAACTAAGAAATGGTATATGCCACCTTAGGAGCATATTCTCCCCCTTCTGCGAGTAAATCTTGGTAATTATAATTTTTATGCTTTATAAAAGGAAAATAAAAAGGGAAAAAGAAAGCCTAAGCAATGCTTCAAATTAATACCTCTTCATCTCCAAGAGATTTTTCTAACAGATCAGGAGGCAATTACACATCAACGATTGTTTTGTATCTGCAAAATGCATTTATCTCTATCTGCCTTCATTGGTCATTAGCTGGGAAAAAACTTGGCTCGTACTTATGTCTGAACTACAATTATCATAATCGCCCTCTGTTCTTATGTTGTTGGAAGGAATTCCAGGAACAATTGTAGTTGTCAGGTTGGCATTTTGTTCCCTTTGTTGCCCACCTTCTTGGATCTGAAGTACATATTCCAAATTCCATAACACATCACCCATAGTTGGCCTGTCAACACCATAGTCAGCCAAACATTTCTCTGCTGTTTCACCAAATTTCTTCAAAGAGTCAAATTTGATCTGCCCAACAATATGGGGATCAACAATATGCTCTAGCATGCCCTTCTTCTGCCATTCAAGTGCCCATTCGGCTAAATTCACCTGTTCCCTAGCAAGTTGTGGATCAACAGCAGGTCTGGCACAAAGAACCTCAAAAAGCACAACCCCAAATGAATAAACATCAGATTTATCTGTTAGCTGCTGTCTCCGGAAATACTCAGGATCAAGATAACCAAAACTACCTTTCACACCAGTACTCACATGGGTCTCATTAATACATGGCCCAGATCTTGAGAGACCAAAATCAGCAACCTTGGCCACATAATTTTCATCAAGCAATATGTTAGTTGATTTAATGTCACGGTGGATGATTCCCTGTGCAAAACCAGTGTGTAGATAGTGAAGACCTCTAGCTGCACCAATGCATATTTCAAGACGCTGCTTCCAAGACAGAGGTGGTAGTCCTGAACCATACAAATGCCTTTTAAGTGGGCCTTTTTCCATGTACTCATAGACTAGTATCATTTCTGAATTTTCTTCACAAAAACCAACGAGTGAAACAAGATGGCGATGGCGAATTTTGGATAAAACTGCTATTTCAGTCTGGAACTCTGGAAGGCCCTGTCTGGACCCAGGCATACCTCTCTTGACAGCAACCTTCACGTTATCTTTGAGCACCGCTTTGAAAACCATACCAAACCCACCAGATCCTATAATCAGACTTCTATCAAAATCGTTTGTTGCCACTTGTATTTCGGTAAAAGGGATTTTCAAGCCTAAATATCCATGAGAACCTGGAGATTGATGAGCTTCTGACATTCGACTAAGTGAGCTCCCTCCAAACATACGTAAAGGTGTCCAGCCTACACTTTCCACCGCCCTTTGTTTAGGTTTCTTCTTCCTGCTCTTGAAGGCAAGAAGAAGGGCAACCGTTGCCAAAAGTAATAAGACGACTCCTCCAACAACGGAACCCACCAGTACCCATAACTTTTTTCTCCTACGAACAATATTTGAATCCATAATATTGACCATCTTCATGATCTCTGCACCATTCAGCAAGGCATTCATCCTCATAGAACTGCTCAGATCAGAAGGACCGACGCTTATTTCAATAACACCTGAATCATCAGAATCCACAACAAAATCCACATAGATTGGAGATGCAAGCACATGAACAGTAAGAGATGACAAATCAAGATCCTTATATGCAGAGTACCCATTGATATACACATCAAAGTACAGCAAGTTAAGTGCAGGGCTAACAATATCACAGAAGTGCAATCGAACCAAGTGTCGAACACCACCAGGAGCCACCGGAAATTTCCAGGTTATATTGAACCTTGAAGCCAGACTTGTGTTTTCCTTATTCATCTCCTGGGCAGTCATATAAACATTATCAGGCGCGATCTCTCGAGTGGCACCTCCCTTCTGATAATTTGGTGTATGAGTGCTCACTGCACGCTTAGCTGCTTCCTTGAATACCAAATAATTATCATCAGGAATCCAAGTCCTCCAAAGGGTGTCATTGAAAGGAGTTAATTTCATGCCTCCAACATTAATCCTATGAACAGTCTCTAAAACCTGAGACGAGAGGTTTCTGTACTCTTCCACGCCAGAAGAGCTCACTAGCCTGGCTCCATAATCAATAATAAAGTCCACAGGAGCCGTAAAAACCTCCAAAGCATTGACATATCCAAAACCTGAATCACCCACAGGTCTCAACAAAATTTCAAGCAGATTTGATTCTATCTTCAGTATGTACTCCTTAATTAACGTACCATTACGTAACTGAAACTCGCTCAGAAGCGAATTTCCGTTAACCAGAACACTAAACTTTGCGGATTTTAAATCAAAACCTTGAGCGGAAAAGGGCGAGAAATGAAAACGTACGAAGTGGGTACCGTTTCTCTTCATATCAAATCTGTAGCTCGCCGTGCTCGTGAAAACTCTGGCCGTCCGATACAGGGTGGCCGAATTCGAAGGTGGGTTTTGGTTCGTAAGCGAAATGGATTTACCCTCAGAGAGAAAATCCGAACCGGGTTTCGCGGAATCGCCTGTGAATACTCGGTTGAAAAGTGAAGCATTGCTTTGTGATCCACAGTTGAGTAGGTAATTATCCGCAGGAACGAAAGGAAACGAGAAGCGAATAAAGAAAACGATCAGGATTAAAGATATAGCAACAAGCATTCGGGTCGCCATTAAAGGAAGCTTTTGGCCTCCGGAGTATCAAGATGCTCACCTGGAAGAGTAAGAAGAAGAGGGTTCAGAATAAGAATAAAGAATCCAAGGAAGAAGACAAAAGCGTGACAGAAACTTGACTCTCAGCGGAGATTTGAGCAGAAAGAACGATGGTACTGAATTTAGTCACAGAAGTCAAAAGGGTTCGCTCTTAATTTCAAATTTTTTATGGTATTTCGAAAAACACCAACTTTGGACGTTTCACACAGATACAAGAATGCTCCTGCGATTTTCTCTGATAATTGAAGCTTGAAATAACCGAACACGATTAAGATGGGTTTGGTTTCTAGATTTGTAGGTCCTTTGTTTAGTATTAAAATATCAGATAAAAAAAAGGTTATTGTCTAACACCGAACACAATACTTTTCGAGGAACGGTAGACAAATTATTAATATGTGATGTGATTTGTTGCTTGACAGGAAGTTACTTAAACTCAACTATAAGTATGTAATTAGCATCATTTTTTTATTATTATTATTTTCATGATTTTGTGATATGAAAATTACACAGGATCTCTTTATAAAAAAGTATTGTGTTTAACCTAATATTTTGGTCAAATTTATATACAATGAATCAATGATGTAATACATGATACTATTTGTCAAAAGTTTATCAAGATGTTATGCTAATAAAATTACTTGTTTAGCAAGGAAGAACACTTTCTAATAATTAGATAAAAACATGTATAAATATACAATCAAAGTATATACCATTAATACGAGTTTGTTCAACTAAATAAAAAATTTGAATTAAAATTCTGCATTCTAATGAAAAATAGTTTAATTTATTTTTTTCCTCTTTAGCCAATTTGATGGTTATATTCATTTGAAAAAAAAAAAAAATCCCTTAACAATCAGAAACTAGGAACTAATTGATCTTTTTTAGGACCATTGTTTAGTTAAGTAATTCAGGTGATTATACATAATATTTATATGCATCTACATTTACATGCTATATCATTATAGAAATGGCAACCATATAACTGCAAACTTTGTTCTTTTTTAAATATATCGCCAATTTTTTTATTATTTATTAATATATTTATTGCATTTCAACTACATTCTATATGTAGTGAATAAAGTGTTCCATTTTTTTCAAAAAAATTTTGAAACTACTTTTCGAGAAAAGCATAAGCATGAGAGCAATGATCACTTTCCAAATTAACATACCGCATAGCAAGTCAAGTGTGAACTCAAAAAGAGAATCAGAGAACTTTTACCCAATGAGTGATTGAATTCATGCTATCCAATTTATATTATTCAAATTTGTAGTTGGACTTTTGTGGAAAGTAGTCTACAAATAAAATTTTATATATATATATGATTGATATGAGAAAAATATGTTTTGAAAATAACTCACAAAATTTTTTTGTGTGCATGAAGTTTAAAAACATTCTAAGCATAATAACTTAAATTTGATATTATTTCGAAAAATATAAATAATCTTACTAAAATTTGGATTGTTTGCTAAGCATCTCTTTTAATTCTTTTAAAATAATTTCTAAATTTCACCATATGGTATATAAAATTTTAAATATTTTACTTGTTAACACAGTTGATTTTTTTTATATATAAAAAAAAGAATAAAATCCCTCAATCTAAATCACAAAATTCTCAAATTCTAAGAGATGAACATTTTGAGGGGTTCTTCCTTATTATTAAAATGGAAGGCTTTATTTACAAAGGACCTAAAAGAAGTCGGTATATATATATATATATTTATTAAAAAAATGCATTTTGCTACATACATATTTAATATAAAAACTGAAACAAAATATAGTTTATATTATATTTATAACAAAATGGTAAACATGATACATACAAATGCAAGAATGACACAAATAATAATAATAATGATTTGTGCATTTTTACTAGTAGAAGTGGAAGTGGTACTGATCTGATCTTCATGTTAGTCTACTTAGCAATCATAAATGGGAGAGAGAGTCTACTTTGGCAGGCTTGTGCTTTGAGTAGGTGTCACCGAAGTATTCAGTAGTTTTGATGACCACTAGCTGCCTCACAAATTCACATAATGGTATTAAGCTAATGAAAAAAAAATATTGGTTATGTAGCAGTTAATTTAGTATAATAATTTTAATAAAATTATTTATTTGATGATTTATATATATTTTTGAATAATTTAATTAGAAGATTAAAATTATCTAATATTTTTCTGTTCTCCATCCATATTTTCACATAGTGGGCATAATACTTCACCTTCCAGCTTCTTCTATTATTTCTATTTGTTCACTGTCAGTTTCAGTCAATTTTTAGGCTGCTTCAGTTGAATCGCACTCAATTCATTAGGAAAAAAAAAACTTAACCTAACCACACCCACTCTTGTCATTAAAAGATTGAATAAGAATTAGGTAAAATTTTAACTGGGTTTTTTAGTTATTTGATGAAAAATGTGATGTGTAAAAATTTTTTAAAGGTTTAACTTTGTGATGTTGAAGTATAAAAGTATATACTTCTTTTGTTGTATTTTTATTGAATGGTTTAGAAATTATATCGAAATGTAGTCTTAAAAGATATTAATTTCAAAATAAATTCTCTCTATTAATATTCCAAAAAAAAATATTAATAATTCACTCAATTAGTAAAATCATATTGCATGGAGGCAGAAAAAAAAAATATTGATTTAAGTTTGGCAATTCTGCGGATGCGAGCTAGTAGTGCTTCTTATTTCTCAACCTTTTCACCAACTATTTTTCCTATCCTTATTTCTATTTCTTGTTGTGGGAAAATTTTTTCCTCCATTTTCATTTCTTACAAATCTCCAATAAGAACTTAAACTATTTATAAAAAATAATAAAAACACATAATATTTAATAAAAAAATAAAAATTATTTATTTGAAGAAAAACTTAAATTTAAAACTTAAACTCATTATTTAAATTCTTCAACAAGCTTTAACCAAGTTTTTAAAACTAAAAAGCAATTTAAATAACAAGTTTCGTAAGTTCAAACAAATTTAAAAAATAATAATTTCAACAAATAAAAAGTATTAATTTCAAATCTTTTTGTCCACCCTATATAAAGTTTTCATCACAATTTTATCTTTTTGTGTAACTTGATTACAAATAAAACATGTATATAAAAGATTCAGTAGAACGTAAATAAAAACAGGACCCGCTGGCCAATAATATAATTTCTGTTCTCATCCTCAAATACTTTTGAGATAATTTTCTTCACTATCCCTATCTTCACACAAAAAAAAAAATCCATGAACATGAGTTCTCAAATGAAGCACTTTCAGCAAGGATTTTCAAATTAAAAATTTTTATCATCTCTATTTGAAATCCTGTAGATAATTATTCATTAGTATAAATTCAATATATATCATATATGAATATTAAAATTAATATAAACTTGTATTAAATGAAATTATATCCTTAATAAAGAAAACAAAGCCGATCTAGTTATTTATGGAGAAAGAAACGTTGGCCTGTGATTTTATCTTGTTCGTTGAAGTACTGGGTTAGCAGCTAGTTTATGATTTGAAGATATACAAAAATCAAAGAAATTAATTTTTGATTTCCGTTTACTTTATTGCTTTCTTCAATATATAGATTGAAAGATTATATGAAAGCGTGTACGTTTTAAATTTACGATAATATACTGGTCCTTTTCTTCCATGGATCAAGTTCAAAATATAAGTTTATTTTAGGGTTTTGCCAGTTATATAATCAACATATATTTGCGTTCCAGATCATTCTTTCAATTCCATGCTCTCCAATTCAACTATAATTGTCCTAATGATGCCGACATGCATGTTATTCAAAGTATTAGACTTAAGTATATAGTTTTTTTTAAAAAAATTGGTTACTTAATTTTTAATAAAAGTATAGTATATAAGAAAAATTATTTTAAAAAATTCAATAATGCAATGTTGAATTGTGAAAATTGTATATTTATATGTAAAAAGATTATATAGCCATAATATTATTATTTAAAAGCCTTACACTTATTATATTTTGATTGAGATATCTAATTATAAAAACATATAAAACTGTAAATAATTTATTCCTTATTCAAATTGTTTATGTAACATCATTTTAATAATTTCTTTGGGATTAAGTAATATTTAGATTAATTTGTATACTTACCTTATATAAGTTTGGTCAAAAAACAGCTATTCACGTTTGGATTAGAAAACTCTCAACGAAAACATTTATCTTATAAGCTTAGGCTAGGCTTATACATTAACTCGGGGCTCAACCGACCTAGTATGATTAATTGGCTTGTTTTTGGAGAATGGATCATGTTCAGTAGCAGACGTTATTGTGAAAATATGATTGAAACATGTATACATTTAGTTATAAAATATGATACATGAACAAAAAATATAAGGAGATTAAGTTAATCGATGATTTGATATGATGAAAATGATATAATAACCATATGCATTGGTTGAGTTAAAATATTTCAACCCCAAATTCCCAAGAGTGTCTCAGAGTATTTAACAGTCAGAGAGAATGATCTTAAAATTAGTGTATGTCAAATTATGGTTTCAGTGTGTTATTTATAGAATTTTATTTTAATAATATAATAGTTAATATTATTAAAATAAAAATCTTTCAGAATCTTTAAACAATTTCTCATTTAATTAATCAGAAAAAATAAGTCCATTAAATCTCTCTGGGTAACAATCTCATATTAGTAATCTGACGAGATTATTACTAATATTTTTGGACTGTGGATTGAATTTTTACCTAATAGGCTTGTAGATAATCGAACTCAGCATCGATTATCCACAAATAAAATAAAACTCAATCCATTCATAGTTTACAAATTATAATATTAATTGTCTAATCAGTAATAACAATATATTAATAGAATAAAATAATTAATACTAATCCATAAAATATTAAAATTATTATAACATATTGGAGATCCTCCTATAAGATTTAGAGTCATCTAAATTTAATAGATATAAAAAAATTTAAAATATAAAAATAATATTTTATTATTAAAAAATAAAATAATTTTTAGTATTTTATAATTTATTTTATACATCTTACAGTATAATTTAAAGAGACTAAATTATTTTTAATAAAATTTAAAATTTTAATATATCTTATTTTTAAAAATATTTAATTTTATATTTTAAATTTTTTTATATCTATTAAATATAAAAATTTAATGACTCCAAATTTTACTATCAATACGATCCATTTTCTTGTTTTCTCTCAAACCCATCCTTTCCTAGCTAACAAAACTGAGTTATACTGGGTTAACCGGGTGAGTCTTAAATACACATGGCCATATTTTAAAAATAACATATGGACAATGCCAGTTTTTCTCCACTAATATCATTCAATCCTTTCAAAAACACACGTTATCGACAGCCACACAAAGTGTGTGTATCCCTCTCAATCCTTATCTTTTAGACTTCGTTCTTGAATTCCAGTACATAAAGGGATATATAGTGCATGCCAGCTTCATAAAATAGTGTCCACTTCATTTCTACCCGGAAATTAGCTGTAAATAAAATTTTGCTTCATTAATTCAATTTATTAAAAATAAATAACTAAATTTTTATATATAAATATCTTAATATATAGAAATAAGTTTTATGAACAATATTCATTTTATTTACACATATATATTTATAATTAAATTAATTATTTATATTTAATAAACTAGCCCCAATTTTTGTTTTTTTGTTTTTCTAAGTTGCTGCTTAGGATAATAGTGAGTGAGTGGGATTCATAATACAGTGCCACATGTCACATGGAATAGGCCTCACCACCAACAAAAACCCACTATGATATATTATTCCATCTGTATTCAAATAAGGTTATCTTAATATTTGTATTTTCTTCCAAGGTTATATAGGCATTTGTATATTGTCCCAATGCTTTTCTTACGTTGATCTCCTTTAACTTTATTTGAGCTAAGTTCTCCTCAAATAGTTTAAGAGCCGAATCTCTCGTACCATTAGTTTAAATGGGTAATCTTTCTTCTAATCAAATAAAATAATATTACTTGACATAGAGAAATACTAAATTAATTCTTTAATTTATTTAGTTATTTACAAATTAATCACGATAAATTAATTTTTTAATAATATTATTTTATATAAAACTAACCTTTTAAAAAATTAATTTTGTGTAAATTTATATTTATAAAAAATTAACTTTATACAAATATAAATTTATGAGAGAGTGATTTATTATAGTTAATTAATTAAAAATTAAATTGTTATAAAATACAAAAATGGAAGACTAATTTTTTTTTTTACTTGATATTCCTACACATTTAATTTTCTTTAATATTTTCAGTTTGGTTAAGATACTATTACAATAAATGTCGTATGAGTATAATATTTTTATAAGCTAAACATAATATATAGCAAGTATTGCCAAGGCCCATATAATTAAAATAATCCAACATAATCTTTTATAAAAATAATTGTTAGCTAAGCTTATTAAAATTAGTACTGTTCATTACGTGGACCTTTTGTTTTCCGCTCAAGCAAAAAGAAAAAAAAAAAAAAAACTTGTATCCCAATACATTAAGGAACATATCATTAATTTTTTTTTATTGGACTAAATTATTCTCTTCTTGTTTGCCTATTGCCATAAGTAACATATCCGAGCTCGATTTAAAAAAAATTTTTTTTTAGAAATGATTGTATTTAAGTAATTTATTTATATTAATAAACTGGATTCATTTTATTAATTATAACTATTTAATATGGTAATTTTTGCTATTGGGGGGAATTCGTAATAGTGTGTGCCAGATGTCACATGAGCACAAGTGACCACCACCATAAATACCCACTAGAGATTTTTTTGGTTTATATTTTTATTTCATATGTTTTCAAATAATGTCAATATTTATATATATTTTTTATACTATCTTGGAATAATCAGTGCGTCCTTAAGTCACATATTTATGTTCCCTTCAAGACACACACTCTTTTTTTTTTTATACTATTTTTTAGTATTCAATTCAATTCTTAAATTATAAAATCAAATATTATTAGATTTAATATTAACAATAATTTTTTTAATGTTACATTTTTTATATATAAAATAAAAATTAAATTCAAAATTTTATTTAAAAAACATCAAACCCTTTACCACTCGAATCGAACAATGTGAGTCTAGTGCCTCCTCTCTCTCTCGTACCAATAAAACACAAGATAAGTGAAATTAATGAGATTGGGTGGGTGGTTAGGGAGTGCCATTTTCTATAAGCCAGCACGCAACGCCAATCAATGTGGTTGCTTCAAATCCTATATAACCTTAGCATTAAAGTATGACCATATATCATTTCTTATATGAACGAATGGCTAATACCAAAACACACATACACACGTTTGAATCTAGACTTTGGTCCTGGATTCGAATTTAATTACAATTTTCGTATGTTCGAACAATGTTTGTGGTACAGGCACGTGCTTTGTAATACGGAGACACGTGTCCACTTGTCCCATTAATATTAAAAATATGATTTTTTTATTATATTAAAGAAATACATATACAATGTGTAAAGTCTATTACTTAATATTTAAGTGAGTTTTATGTATTTAAGTAGGACCTGCCATTTACGAAATTTGAAAGCGCATAGTGACATTAGTATTTTACATAATTTTATTTGGCATATGCCAAAATATAATGTATGAAAATGTAATATGTTAGATTTTTCAAATTTTATATTTAATATAGTACTTGAAATTATAAAATTAGAAAATTTTTATTGATTCAGTTTTATCTATTAATAATAGTTATTTGTCTCTTTCACATTAAAAATGCACTAATGAATATGA
This sequence comes from Delonix regia, assembly GCA_037074485.1. NCBI lineage: Eukaryota > Viridiplantae > Streptophyta > Magnoliopsida > Fabales > Fabaceae > Delonix > Delonix regia. Next base: position 25,440,860 of record CM073454.1, on the reverse strand, counting down.
GAATGTACTAAATATCTCTCATATAAAGTCTAACGATAAGCTATTTAAACAATTTATTCTAGTTTTGTCAGAATTGATCTCACTGTTTCCATTTTCAATGTGTGTTTAGATTAGATTTGAAAAAAATTTAATTTTGAATTTTATATAAGTATGAATGTATGATTTATGTTTAGAAACTTGAACATTTATATTGAGTTTTATCATTAACATAATTTATTAAACTCAAAAATAATTTCTTTTTATTTATATATAAATAAAAGTTTAAAAGATAAAATTGATTTTCAAAAAAAAAAATTCAACGTCAAATTATATAAAACTATTTGTAAAATAAATCTCAATTTAGATGTGTGAATACATTTTTAAATCTACTAAATGCCAAACCAAATAACCTGGAGGCAACCAATGTCTTTAGTAATAACGAGATATAGTTACAATTCTATTGTCTTCTAATATGAGTTCACCTGTTTCTAATTCTAATTTAAGCAGCTGTTTTAGGATTTCTTTATTTCTTAAATGAAAATATATTAACATATTCAAGAAAATGACAAAAAAAACGGCATTAAAAATGGAAAAATCTATATATTCCAAACATTTCCATAATTAGACGATAATGAAAATCCTGTGAAATAAGATATGATTTATATTCCGCTCTCATGATATGGATTACTTATATAGCTTCAGCTTATTTTATATTGAAATTTACTTTTAATTAAGACATCATATTGTATATTAAAACTTAATATTTGAAAATAGCAAAAAGTGATCATCTAACTATGTGGTTATTAAGAATGTTAATACTAATTATTTATACTCAGAGCGTAATGGTGATGAATAGAAATTGACCCCGATGGAGAATAACAGGATTATTTATTTTAATGACAAAAGAGGTTTGAAAGTACAATTTCTTACATTATTTTAATAAAATTGAATTATCTCTACAAAAAAGCAAGTCTCAAGCCAAAAAGTGTGGAGGGCTCGCGCTGATTGAGGAAGAAATCTCCATGCATTGCGACATCGAGGGAAAAAAGTAATGGTTACTAAAGAGATTCAGCTCCTTTAGAATTTGTTCTAGATGTTTTTATTTTATAATACTTTTTGAAAAATGAAGCTCTATAAGAAATTATGTCACAAAGAAATAGTTTGTGTATAGTAAGTATTTTTTTTAAATTATCTTTTTTTTTGTCAAATTATTTTAAAACGTATAGCGGGTAACAAAAATGATTGAGATAATTATAGTAATTAACGATTTTGAGTGAGAATATTTTTGTTTTTTGTTTTTAACTTTTATGCGCTTTCTTTAATAAATGTTCTATTTTATGCTTTATCTTTACAATATTAAAAAAAATTGCTAAGAAGCAATTTATTATTGTTAATATTACTGATATGAATAAAGATTATAATATATCAAAATAATATTTTTTTGGACAAATATAGGTAAATTTTTCCTTTTCACAAGTTTGCAATTAAAACTTTATTTTGATTCCCTAAAAAATAAGGTGCTTTTACTTTAGTCTCTAAAGAATCATCTTATCAATTTATTCTCTCGCATAAAGCATTTTTTCAATTGAGTCTTTATAGAATTATTTTTTGGATTTGGTTTTTCACGTATAATTTTTGTTAATTTAATCTCTCACAAATACAATTATTATTAATAATTTCATTCACATTATAATTATATATATATATATATATATATATATATATAAAACTAATTGATTATAATTTTATCTGAGACTAAATTAAAAATATAATTTTATAAAAATCTAAATTAAGAATTATTCAATGGACTAAATTAGAGTTTTAGTCCAAGTTTGGCCAAGGAGACTATACAAGTTTGAAAGTATACAGTTAACAGAATGGGTCGGGCTGATTTGAAATGGATAAAATATTATGGGCTTAGTCTTGCCAACATAGACTATAATGATTTCATCAAGCAACTATAAGGCCTGTCTAGTTTCATAGGATGATATGTGGGTTGGCCCATAACCTATTAGAGGAGATCAGTTTTCTCAATCAAATCTGTTGGTTTCATTTAGCTGTTAAGAATCATTTAATGGTATTTTTAAAATTTGGTTAAATATTAAATTGAAAGAAAATTTTATATGCAGGTACAAATAATATTAATTTTTTAGAACTAATATCTTGATTTTTTTAAGTACATATTATTATCATTTTAACATATAATTTGAAGAGAAATGAATTATGAACTGTGAAGTCTAACAACTCCTCACGTTAGATATTATTCAAATTTTCTTTTGAACAGAATTATGTTTCAAATAAAAGAAAAAGATATAACTTGTTATTATTATCATTTTAATATATAATTTGATGCGATATTAGTGTGTGAACAGAAAATTATTCTATTGAAGATAAATGGACTGAAAAATGTGAAGTATAACAACTTCTTATGTTAGAAGTTATTTAATTTTTTTTCCCAATAGATTATGTTTTGTATAGAAAATTATCTTTGTGTATTATGATCAATTATTTTTTTTTAAAAAAACTCAACACTCAGTTTAATTAAGTAAAATGAATCAAATGTCCATATTTTGAGAACAAGACAGCCTATTGTGCTCATAGCAATGGTTAGGAATTAGTATATGAATCCAGGAGAGAAGATCCCCTTATGGCAGGGATGCTATAGAGAAGAGGAATTTTTGTTTTTTTTTGTTTTTTGTTTTAATTTTTAACTCACAATAGCATTTGTATACTGTATAAATATATGCTGTACAACATGTGATTCTGATTAGCTAATTCCTAAGAGGTCATTTAACATTGTAGGGTGTTTGGAGCTTATTACTACTATTCAATACGAACTTGGATCATGTGCTGTGTAGCATGTGTAAGTTATATTAAAAAATAAATAAATTTAACCACAAAATTTTTTTATACCAAAGCCAAAACCAATTGGCCATGGAGGTCTTGGATTTATCTTGCAAATAATCACCATGAAATTAGAGAAAATCAAAGAAATGTAGCATGGAATCCATAAAAAATACATAAGCCCACCAAACTTTGTGCTCTAATTTTTTTTTTGGTATCGTATTTGTCAGTAATGAAAAGTTACAAATTATTATAAAACTACCAATGATAATTTTTATAATAAAAAAAGATATATCACAAATCATGAAGTAACTACCTTGCACAAACAATCTATTTTTCATAACCTAGAAATTTTATTTTGATTTTTTGCATCTCTCTTGACATTTATTAAAATGCATTTAATTTGACATTTGAAAGATTAAAAATTCTTTTCGCACTTTTATGTGAATTTGTCTTCTACATGTTCTTATTTAATTTATGTTAAAATTTTCTTTGAAGCTATGTTTGTTTTATAAACTCAAATATGATAAAAGTTTAAAAATATAAATTATGATGACCTTTTAACTAATACACTCCTATCAAAATAAATAAATAGCTCAAATCTTGAGCTATCAAAAGTATTTTATCCATAAATTTATAGTAGTATACTAAATATTATACTAAAAAATAATCCAAATTTATAATAAATTATATGTTATTAAATTAAAATATGCAAACTTGTTTAAAACATTTTAAATTGAGACTTGTAAAAGATAAAATGAAAACAAATATGGGGCTTAGAATTTATTATAATTTAAAAATTGATAATTTTATGAACAAGTTTATTTTAGTTTAGAAACCACGTAATTTAGTTATTAATATTATTATCCTAGATATTATTCATATGAAATTATAATAAGTAATTGCATATTTTGCACAAAAATTAATATAAATCAATATTCATATGAAATTGATTCTATATCTTTTAATTTATTGAATAATATAATTGTTATAAAATATTATATGTGAATGTCCACAACCTTTGACATTCTAACCTCTAGTATTCTCAATGCACAAAAATGAATTCACAATCCCTTGATTTTCTCCATGTACATTAATATAGATACATACCCTTAAATTCCAATATATTGTAATCCCTTAAAGTCCCTTAACCTATAAATAGAAACATTTGTGTTATGATATGTACAACACTCATGAGTTAAGTGAAAAAACACTCTCTTTCCCTGCGTTTCTCTCCATCTCTTTCGAATGTCTTGTTTATAGAAATACTCCTACTTTTACATATTTTGCCATGCATTATCAGCATGAATCTCTTCCGATTTGAGTTTTGGGTAATTGAGGTATTGTTCAAGGTATATGAAATCACTTCACCTTCTATCCTTACATGCTTATGATCCACCATATGCATAATATATGATATTTTCTTTCATATTCAAATGAAATAATAAACATTCTTATGTTCTAATGAATTTTATTTTGCATATGTTTATCTTTTAATACAAGCATATCTATATATTGATGGATATATGTTGTTTATATATAAAAGTGCATAATTTTTACTACATACACATAAATTGAATATATCTAGTTAGCTATTCATGACCTTTTGTTCTCTTTAGCATGAGAATTTGATAAATATATTTGTTGTTCTAAGTTAACCTTGTCTTATAATATTATATGTATTAGTTTTGAAAGCATGCTTATCAAATAAAGATATATATAACGTATACTTGCAAGTTTCATTTATGTTTATATAGTTACAATATATATGGTGTTTACTATATATTTAAATTACTATTAATATTGTGTACTTATTAAATCAATCATAAATAGTTGTTATTATATTGAATATGTTTTGCATATAGGAATCATATCTCCTAATGAATTCATTGTTTTCTTATAGTATTTATCATGATGAATCTCGCAAAACTTGAATTTGTGTCCCTTAAATATATGGCAAAAATTATTTGTCATGGATGCTTGATGCTGAAATGTATTTGAATGCTATGAGTTTTGGAGAGACAATAAACGAAGGAAATGGAGTATCAAGCTAAAGATGTGCTAAGGCTATGATGTTCATACGCCATTGTTTGGATGAGGGATTGAAAAATGAATACCTCACTGTGAAAGATCCATTTGTTTTGTGGCAAAGTTTGAAAGAAAGATATGACTATTTAAAAATGGTCAATCTCCCAAAAGCTCGATATAACTGAATGCACTTGCGATTGCAAGATTTTAAATTAGTTATTGAATATAATTCCGCAAAGTTTAAAATTAGCTCTCAATTGAAGCTATATGGAGAAAATATTATTGATGATAATATGTTAGAGAAAACATTATCTGCTTTTCATGCCTTGAACATGCTCTTACAATAGCAATATCAAGAGCGAGGATTTAAAAAATATTCTGACTTAATATCATGTCTTCTTGTGGTTGAACAAAATAATGAGCTTTTGATTAAAAACCATGAATCCTACCTGACTGGTTCCATTCCATTCCTTGAAGCGAATGTGGTAACATCATATGGTTATAGTCATGGGTGTGACCACGATCGTGGACATAGCAGAGGATGATATAACTTAAGCAAAGTTGTGGTCATGGTAATAAAAAGTCACAAGACAAGGGGAAGACACCATAAAAGGATGTCAATAAATCTAAAAACTCATGCTATAGATGTGGTCATGAAAGGGCATTGGTCATGTATCTATCGTACGACTAAATATCTTGTTGAACTTTACCAAGCTTCCTTAAAGGAAAAGAAAAATGCTATAGAGGCAAAATTTATCAATGAAGATGATAATGACTTCCTTGATGAGCCTTTGGGGATAACCCATTTGGATGTAGAAGACTTCTTTGACTTGGCAGAGGGCAATGCCAATACTTTTTTTTATTTTTTTTATTTTTTTATTTTTTATGTTTAACAAATTTATGTTTAAAGTTCCTTTCCTTTAATGTATTGCAATTTATGTGTTTTTCCTTTTAATTTGTTGGTGTGCTATCTTTTGAGGTTGGTGCAAGTGGCTAAGCTTCATCTTATGTAACCCAAGAACTTATTATATCTGTTTTTGTTTTTATGATATCAAGAAGTATGGACATTGTTCATTCTTTACGAGACTATTAAAAATATTGATGAAGACATATACTTAACTGATTGTACAACAACTCACACCATACTTAGAAATGAGAAATATTTCTCATTTTTTATTAAAATGGAGGTAAAAGTAAACACAATATCAAACACGATTAATATAATTGAGGGTTCTGGAAGAGCTACATTTTATTTACCTAATGGAATAAACTTTGTCTTATAAGAAGCATTATTGTTAACTAAATCAATAAGAAAGCTCAAAGATATACATGTTAATGGTTTTCATATTGAGACAATAAATTAAAGTGATATAGAGTATCTCCATATTACTTCGGTGATCATCTTAGTGAACCCAACTCTCCTAATATGCATTTTGATACTAACCTGCCTTTCAACACTAATGGTTTTACTAATGATGCAGGTCCTTCCTATGTGCAAAATGCTGCAAACAGCCCGGGTGCTTTGAATGAATTATAGAACATGTGGATGCACCAGGGTGAGCCACAGCAATCGCAGCAACCTTTTGAAGGCGATAATCCAGATGCATTTCAACCGGCTAATGAAGTGATCCAAAAAAATTACAAGCGATGCAACACAGATGTTAACATACAGGAAGAGGATCAGGAAAGCTGGGATACAGCTATGGAAAATTTTTGTCAGAATCTGGAAAATCAAATCCCTCATTTAATTCTCAAACCAGATCCTATATCATCCTTTCCTGCAAATGCAACACAAAATTACTCAAACTCTTCGGACAGTGTTGGCTCTTTCATTCCTGTTCTTTCCTCATCAACATCAGATTCAGATGCTTCAGTTAAGGATGCTCTTAACGTTTATCTCAGAAGTAGTCTATAGCCTATAATTTCAGACGTGATGTTATCACCCCACCCCATATTGCAGCAACTCAGAAATATTTTGGTTCTTCCATTAGCTCTTGGGGATTTATAACTCTGTAAACACTCAATTCCTTGGCAACATTTTAGTAATTTGACTGCCACGTTGTAGTCCCATTTTAGTTGGTGGGAAGCTCTTTCCAACACTGATAATGAGCAAGGGAGTTGTATAGGATTACTTAATTGCATTGAGCCAGATCAGAACATCTCATGGCAAGTATGGCCTTGCTATTCAGCCCTGGTGGAAATCATGCTATGGGTAGATTCAATTTTCTGCTACATATCTTCCATGATTGAGAATACTATTTGGTATCCTTTTGGCTATCTAATTATCTTTACATTGTATCAATCATGGACAATCAGCAGCCTTGTTCGATTTAGCAAAATCAACTTATGGCTTTCATTCGCTCTTGCAAATTTCAGCAAATGTTGCCAGCTGAACTGTGGATAATTCAACACCACCTAGATCAGAATATATGTCCTTTTGTCTTGGCTCCTCAAGTGCAGAAATCATGGTCCAGCTCCTCTGAAACTTTCGAAATAGTTACTGACATTCACAAACTACCCTTAAAGAAAAGAAAGCGTGCATCTTCCTTCATTAAGTATCAGTATAAGAGTAGCAAAATTCTAGTTTTTGAAGCTACACTTGAAAGGATTCCAGAAATAGATGAATCAGCTGAAATATCTTCTGACTACATGGAGGGGTTTTGGAAGCTTCCCTAGAAAACCTTCCAAGTCAGCCATGATCCTACTAAGTTGGAACTGTCATGGCTTTAATAAATCCACAACAGTTCAAAGATTGAAAAATATGATATGTAAATATGCTCCTCAATTTTTGTTTTTCTCTGAAACCAAGCTCCCTGTAAATATGGCAGAAAATAAAATGAACTCTTTTGGTTATATGCATGTTGTAGGACATGATGCTGTGAGGAAAAGTAGCGGTCTGGTATTAGCCTTGAAAAATGGTATAGTCAGCGATATATTAGATGTCACTCCTCACTGGATTCACATATCCACCACTACTCACAAGGGTGAATTATGCCACTTATCTTTTATTTATGGTTTTCCTAATGTTAAAGACAGACGTGTCTTATGGAGTTAGATAAAAAACTCTCAACAATTTATTCAGAGTCCTTGGCTCCTGGTAGGAGATTTTAATTAGTTGCACTTGTTGGAAGATAAATTAAGCAGTAATGATGCTATGCCTGGAGCTGGTACTTTAAAAAAGATATCGGATTGTAACTTGATTGAAATTCAGCCTAGTGGAAAAGGGTACACATGGACAAATAACAGAAATGGCGAAAAAAATGGTTTGGGCCCATCTTGATAAAGCTTTCTGTAATATACAGTGGCTATCATCCTTCACACAGTCATCCCTTACTTCTCTCCCCATTGCATCTTTAGATCACTTTCCGCTACTTTACAGAACCCAATAGCCTCTTCCCACAAATAGAAAATGGAAGAAGTTTGAAATTTTTTGGTTGCTCCATAATAAATGTGTAAATATCATTCAAAATATCTGGAGAGAGAATATCAATGGTTCAAGTGCTCTCGTCCTTTGGACCAAACTGCAAAGAACTATGTTTGCACTCCATTTATGAAATAAACAGGAAATAGGCAACATCCCTCACAAAATTCATTTTCTTCAATTCAGCTTTAAAGTGCTCAATCCTCTATTCATCTTAATGCAGCTGATCATCTTGAAAAGCAAATTCGGAATGAATTAGAATTCTATTATGATTGTGAAGAAATTTTGTGGGCCCAAAAGGCTCATAAAACTTGGTTGATAAAAGCAACTGCAATACTAAATATTTTCATTCCCTTTCCCAAAAACAACGAGCCTATAATCTCCTCCAGATTAAAAATCAACCAGGCGAATGGATTGAAGACATGAATGAAATCATCCAGCAGGGATTCATGCAGTTCAACTCTGTAAATTCCAATCAGACTCAAGCAAAAGATATCTTAACTTTGGACTTTTGAAATTCATTGGAAATCACCCTGCATGAAATTTGGAAGTATTCACTTGCTCATCCTTCCTTTGATTAGTGAGGTGATTAAGTCTGCTGTTTTTTCTCTACGTCCGAACAGTGCCCCAGGCCCTGATGGTTTTAATGATAAGTTTTATCAGTCTTTTTTGAATACTGTAGGGCTAGATGTCATAGCAATGGTCAATAGTTTTTTTTTTCACCATGGCTATCTTCACAAAAGTTTAAATCAACCCTATATTTCACTAATTCCAAAAATTGACCACCCTCAATCTTTCTAAGACTTTAGACCAATCGGCCTGTGCAATTTTACATATAAAATCATCTCTAAATTCTTGTGTAATCAGTTAAAGCCTATCCTTAATGAATTGATTGCTCCGAATCATAGTGCAATTTTGCAAGGAAGATTAATTTTTGACAATATCATTATGACTTTTGAAATCATGCATAAAATACATCAGACTAAAGGAAAGAAAATTTGTGTGTCCTTAAGTTGGACCACTCAAAAGCTTTTGACAAAATTTCACAGTGTTTACTGCGTATTGTACTAGTTAAAATGAAATTCTCTACCAATTGGATTAATTTGCTTTTGCAATGCGTCTCCACTATTTCATATCAAGTGTTGATAAATGGGCAAACCACTTCACCCATATATCCTTCTAGAGGCATTCATCAAGATGATCCTCTTTCACATTATATTTTCATAATATGTGCTAATATTCTTTCCTGCATGATTCAACAAGGTAAAAATTCTAAAAGATGGAAAGGCATTAAAATCCTTAGAAGATCCCCATCAATTACTCATTTAATATATGCCACCGACATTATCCTTTTCTTTGAGAATAGTTGACACCTGCAAATTTGTTAATGAAATCCTTAATAGATTCAGTAAAGTTGTCGGGCTTGATATTAACAGATCAACATCGATCATGGTTTTTAGCTCTAATACCCTTCATCATTAAAAAAGATTCCTATTTGGAACTTTTAATATTAAATTTGCTGGAAAAATTGGGAAATATCTGGGGACATGGATTGACATTACTCATGAAAAAATAAGGTCATTAACAACATTGTGGAAAAGATTAAATCCAAGTTGCAGTTTAGGAAAACCATTTTACTTTCATAGGCATCAAGAATGACTCTGATTAAATATGTTTTTAGTGCATCCTTAGTATATAACTCTCTTTCTTGGATATGGAGAAAAGCATTTGTAATACCCAAAAGGAAATATATATAATAAAATAAAATAAAATAAAATAAAATAGAATAAAATAATAATTTATTTTATTGTAAGAGTTGAGGAAGGAAAAAAAATTGCTTGCCATAGGGATAAGATTTACATGATAATGGAATACTAAAAAAAGAGCTTCAAAAAGTAATAAATATAGATGTAAATGAAATTTTATCTGAGATAGCAACCAATGTGAGTACGTTAGTCTTATCATGTGATTTCTAGCACTTATAATTGAACAGAGTATGGAAATTAAGTATCTCCTAAGGAAATATGATCTGATAATACAAAATATTCCCAATTCAATAAACAAAATGCCTTAATTGACTCATTTTGCTAACAGACTCTCCTACACACTAGCCATTTTGTTTCTTGCATACGTCACTGTGCAACACCGCCAGCCAACCTGTGGAGCATTTTCCATTGTCGGAGCTTGCCTAGCATCATAACATTACCATTGGCCTGAGTACAGCCTCCGCTGGCCTCCAGGTGGCCGGAAACACTGTGAAATTTCGGCAAGGGAATAGTGGCTAAGGTCTAGCTCAAAATCTGCAATATTAGGTGCGTTTTACTTCAATTTAGCTTAAAAATTCAAATCCTCTATGCATTTCAGCCAGTTCTTTATAATAATCACCGATCAATTTGGTTAAAACAACCTCAAATCAAAGAAACCCCAATTCTAGTACTGTTTATAAGCAAAAATCACTGTTCATGCAAGAAGGTGATGAAATTGAGCTTAATTCGATGTAATCCCATCAAATTGAGTTGAGATTTCACCTTTTAGATAATTTCACATCTTTCTCCTTTGAAATCACAGACCAATTATGAGTTTTAGCTACCAGATTGAAAAACCCCAAATTTTATGTGTGTGTGTGTGTAATCTTGCAATGGGGTGAAAATTCAAATTTTTGGGCTTCTTAAATATTATTATGCATCTAGGAAGTAATTTAAGACCATTTAAAGTTTCAATTTGTATTATAAGATGAATTACTAATTTTTCTTATTTTTCCTAGATTTTTCATAAGAAAAAAGGAGGAAAATTTAAATGGGAGGCCTTATAGAACTTGGTTAAATAACATTGAACAATAATGAAAGTTGAATGAAGAATTTTGGAATTTAATTGGATAATATCTATGGTGACATTGCTATTGATGGTGGGTTATTGGAATTTTAATAAGTACATAATGAAGTAGATTAATAAAATTAAAGACTATAAGCATATTTGGGGTATTATCAAAGAATGTGAGCAAAAAATTTGATTTATTAAGATTTTGAGAGGTAAGAGGGGCAAGTGGAATTGAAAAAGTGATGGTTTAAATGTGAATGAAGTACTAGTAAATAGGTAGGTAGAAGGTATAAATGGTTAAAATTATTCATGAATATTAGAGTCTAAAAGCATTTTATTTAATGTTATAGGTGGCTAAGACAATTGTCAACAAGGGGTTTGATAACAAGGTTAGGAAAAAGTTGATATAATCTTCTTTAGGTGAATAAATATTACTAACTATACTTGCTTTTCTGTATTTCAAAATTTTTCCTTTAAAAATTAGTATTTCTATACACTCTAATGCCCTGGGAATAGACTTTCTATGATAGACTATCTATTCTTAAGAATTATTCTGATTTCTTTAGAATTCTATCAGATTTTATTATAAAGTTTCAATTACAATTGTATTGAATTCTATACAAGGCTTAAAATATTGTCTAATTTCTGAAACCTCTTGATGAAGGTGAATTGGAATAAATTGGTTATACCGAATGATATTGTTTGTATTTGATTTTATGAGAATATAGAGTTGTACTATTTAAGTATATTAGTAATGATTTCATGGCTATGAATAAGTTGTTTTTTTCTAGAAATTTTATCTCATATAGAACCCTGTAACTAATGGTAGTAAGTGTTAGCTATGGTGCACCATAAACTATATTACTGTACTGTGACATTTATGACGTACCATTGACTGTATGTGAGCCATTTTGGTCACCACTACGATTATATTATATTGTTACCACTACCATGTGTTGGTGTATGATTGTTGATCTATTGATTGGTTCTATGGAATGTTTTTCCACTGCAATGTTTTGAAAATTTAGAGAGTATAAATGTTTATTATTAATTTTCTATTTTGTAAAATGATTATGAAATATTCTATCATCTTCGTCTGTTCCCTTCTCGGTATAGTTAGGGGTATTTACTAACTGAGTGATTGTCACTCACCATTATTTATCTATATTTTTTAGATAGCAGTGTTGAGCCTGAACCCTCATTTGTAGTATAGCACTGAGTTAGATTCCTTTTGGTGAGCTTTGTATTGTTCGCAAGGGCAAAAATATTCTTTTGTTGTAATTAATGTATATATTGAACTCTAGTGGCTCCATATGTCATAGGCAGTGTTTTATAAGTTATATATATACTGTTTGATTGAGAACTGTGATGAGAGCGGAGCTCTTTATATTTTGATTAGTGTGGTTGTTTGTAAAAATTTTGGAAAGTTCATATTTTATGGAAGATTCTACCAAAATTTCCATATAAAGGTCACATAGTGTATTAGATGTATAACTTCACTTCGTATGGCTTATGTATAATAATTGACTGCCGTGACTACGTATTCTCTATATATCAGTATGGGATTATTTTGTTTAGGATGTATGATTTTTTTTTGGTTGGTTCATGGAGGTGAATTATGCCTCACCCTTTGTGCCAGTCACACTTCTCATTTGGGGTGTGACAAATTTGCAATAAAATTGACTTTATGGCTTTTAATTTCTTCTGGGGGCTTCAAAAAATAATAAGCCTTACATTCACTTCCTCAGCTGGAAAAAACTTTGGCTAAGGAGAACTATTGGGGGATTGGGCTTTATAAACATCTTCAATAAAGCCTTTCTTGCTAAACATTCTTGGAGAGTGATAGATGCATATTCTTTTACAAATATTATTCTCAAAGCTCTTTCAGCGAAATATGTCCCTTTACAAGAGCAAGGTTTGATCGTTCAGAGCTCCACATCTTTGTGTATCTGGAAGGGTATATATAAAGCAAGTAACTTGGCGACCTTCAACTAAAAATGGTGTATAAGGTCTGGTTGAACTATTCCTATTAATAACCAACTTTGATGGCCAATGCAAATAGATTATTCTACTCAAAATCTTGAGTATGTGTTAGATCTTATCTTGCATAATGAGAAAAAAAATGGAATTTGTATATTATGCAACAGATTTATCAACCTGACGTCTATACATTCATTTCTTCCTTGCATTTTTCTTTTATTGATTACCAGGATAAATTAATATGGGATGGTAACAATCATATGTGTATACGGTGAAGGATGGATATCAATTGCTTTTATCCTTTACACTTTCAGAGCATCATACACATTTCACTCATTGGAATCATATTCGGAAATAGAAACTTTCCCTTAGAATCTTAACTTTTATTTAGAAACTTCTTTCTCATACTCTCACAATAGGCAAAGTCTCGCATAAACATCATGTCCCAATTGCTGCAACTTCCCTTTTTGGCAATTCTTCACCTTAATCCATTAATCACATATTTATGCAATGCACTTTTGCCAAAGCTGTTTAGTTTGCCTCTGCCTTAGGGGTTCATATAGATAATTTAACTGATCAAGATGTAATCACATGGTTATAGGATTGGTTTTCTAGGGACTATTTTGGTTTGTAGCAATCTGAATACATCACTTTATGGGTAATTATAAGCATGTATATCATCTGGTCTTTTGGTAATAAAATTGGGCATAAGGGAACAACTTATTACCCTACAGATGTTATATATAAAGTTTCCTCCTACCTTCATTATAATTACTTGAGCTGGTGGAATGACAACAACCCCACACTTCACATCAAAATGGACAACTCACTTAAGGAATACAGCCTTCCCCTTTCTGGATGGTCTATCTTTCTTTGGTCTTTCAAAAAGGCGAAACACTTTGAATAGGGTCGCCTTTTAAATTTAGATCCGTCTTGACGATGGACTTATCAAAATATGCAATTGGGATTCACAGAATAGGGAGCCTCTGAACACACTCCGTTTTTAGGTCGTTCGCAATATACTCCTTTGGACAATCAACCAAAATAACCCTTGTCCTAGGTCTCCTTGTCTCCAACTCATGTTTGGTAACATCTTCTCACATCCTCCATGTCCTAGGAATTCTATCTTCATCATTGTAGACGATATTAAATTTCTCCTTTGTAGTTTTGTTCATAAACAAGTAGGTGTCTTAAGTCATAATTAGTATCTTCTTTCTTGTTTTCCTTGTCTTGCTTATTAAAAAAAAAGATATATAATTCTTTTATTTTTGTATAAAATTATAAAAAATGTATTCAAATAAGTATTTAATGTGTTGTCATTCTAATAATTTTTAATGGTATATATAATGTTTTTATTTCATTATTCCAATTGTGCAGAAATGTGTGTGTGTGTATATATATATATATATATAAACTTGAAAATTTTCTACACTTGCACATATATAAAACTACCAAAAGAGATGAACTGTGTATATAAAATAAACTTAAATATTTTTCTACACTTTGCTTGCTCTCTTTTTTTGTTTTTTAAAAAAATCTCATTTAATAAGCTGAACAAAAAAAAAAAAGGAACAAATTTAGTTAATGAAAATAATTAAATGAGTCATTATAGATTTTTTACTTTAAGATCAATATAATCTTATAATGATTAAAATATAAATGATTTTCCAAAATAAAACTCTTTTTAAAGTGAAAAACTTTTCTTGCAACCTACATCTAATCAACGTGGGAAGCAAATGCATTCTAATCTTTCTTCCCTTTATTTTAATTTTCTCTTTTGCATCCTATTATTTTCTTGTTCTCTTATTATATTAAATAATTATAATTAGATAATATTGGAATAGATAATTTATATTTTTATTGAATTATTATATTGATTATTAAATTTTAATATTTGTTTCAGTATATATTATTATTTAAATACATATTATTTATATTAAAAAGTATCAAATAAAAAAAATAAAAGAATTGTGGCATCTGCCTCATCACAACCCAATCTACACACAATACACAATATGCTTGTTAAAATAAAATAAAAACAAAAATAAAGTGAATACTTCTGGCGGCCAAGCAACAATTATTGAGCTTATCTGATAAAGTATGAACTTGATTAAGGTCACGAAGTATTAGCTAGGGGATAAGAAATTTGTGATGCAAGTGAATTTCAATTATTCCGAGATGAATGTCGACTTATTGACATATTTTCAAAAGAGTAATGGTTTTCCTAGACAAAAAATAAACTTGGTGAGGATAATGTTTGGGAAATGCTAAACAAAACTTTTTATTCTCATCATTAATTTTAGAGATATTCTAATTGTTCTTTCAACATACTTCTAGTGACGACTTCAGATTATGCTCCTACTATGTCTCTATTTAATCACTGCCTTTTTAACAAAAAGGTGCTAAGGTGTTTTGGACTATTCTGGTTTCAATTACCTTATGTAGAGGTTTAATCCTAAAATATTGGGCACAAAAAGTTTCTGGCTCTCCAAGGTTAGTGGTATGGACTAAACTCCAATCTACTATGATCTTATTACATGACTGAAGTCAGAGGGATGTTGTAAATATATAAGCTAAAATCAAGAATCTTGAATTTATTCTACAAAATCTTTAACATGATCTTCCAAACGCTAGAAATAATATGTCAGAGCTAGATATTCAACATTCATTGGAATTCACATATGATTGTGAAGAGATTCTCTAGGCTCAACGTGTTAAACAAGCCTAGGTTATTCATGGTGACCGTAAATACTAAATATTTTCGTACTCTAGTTTCCAAGAAGAAATCTACAAATTGTATTTTATATCTTAAAGACAATCAAGGAAATTGGATTGAGCGCCAGTATAATCTAACTAATATGGCTTCTAATAATTTTAATGAAATTTACTCAAAAGAAGATTATATGAATAGTGGAGAGCTTGAAAGTTTCTTTCATGAGTTGCATATCCCTCAGCTTTTTGATTCTCATAATCATATCTCATGTTTTCTCATAAAGATATCAAACAAGTCACTTTCTCTTTATATCTCCTGATAGTGCTCCAGGGCTTGATGGTTTCATTGCCAAGTTTTTTCATACATATTGGGGTATTGTCAGCCCAAATATTTATAGTATAGTGGATTACTTTTTGAATAATGGTTTTTTTTGCTGAAGTCCTTAAATAAATCTTTAATTACTTTATTTCATAAGACGTTGCAACCTCAATCTATTAAAGACTTTCATCTAATTAGTCTTTGTAATGTAGTTTATAAGATCATATCCAAGCTTTTCTGTAATCGCATAAGTAACATATTGGACTAGATGATTGCTTCCAACCAAAGTGGTTTTATTATGGGTTGTTTGATTTTAAATAATATAATAATTGCTTCTAAATTGATGCACACAATCCACCATATTAAAAGGAAATAGAAAAGGTGGTGTGCCTTAAAGCTTGATATTTCTAAAGCCTTTTAATAGTGTGTCTTGGGATTTCTTATTTATGACTCTTATAAAGACGGAGTTTCCACAAACATGGATTTAGTGAATTCTGTAGTGTGTCACTACTGTAAGTTATCAAATTCTTATCAATGACACTTCTTCTCAGCCTCTGTACCCTCAACATGGTCTTTGTCGAGGGGATCCATTATTTCCTATTCTTTTCATTATTTGCTTTAATGTTCTTTCTAGTCTAATTATTCAGGAAGAGCAATGGAACAATTGGCAATGAGTCAAAATATGTAGATCCTCTTAGCCTATCACTGATCTTATATATGTAGATGATACTATTTTGTTTTTTAGCGCTACTCTTGGTATGTACAACACTGTTAAATTCGTTTTTCAGTAGTTTAAGCTCTCTTCTGGCCTTTTTGTTAACTTTTTCAAAGCCTTGATGATTTTTAGCTCTAATACTCCCCATCATTTTAAAAAAAAAAATTAACGGCTAAAATTTTTAATGTCAAATACATTGACAAACTTGGTAAGTATCTTGGTGCTTGGGTGGATATTGAAAAAAATAAGAGACCAATTTTTCAGGAAATTCTGGACAAACTTGATTCTGAACTTACTGCATGGAAATCTAAGCTTCTCCCTTAAGCTGGTAGACTTACCCTTATTAAGTCCACTTTTTAACTCCTACTTGGTTTATCCATTTTCTCATTACTACATTTCTATAAATGTTTGCCAAAAAATTCATCCTAAAGTATCTAATTTTCTCTGTAGTTATAAGATGAATTCTCCTTACGTGCATTTGATCAAGTAGAGTAAAATTTGCTCCCCATAAAGTTAAGGGGGGTCTAGGTATAAAATCTGCTCATTGCTTCAATTTATCCCTTCTTGCAAAATGTGTGGAGGATTATAGATTTTTCTAATGGGTCTTTTATGGCAAGTCATATGCATACTAAATATTATCATCTTGAGTTTAGAGGTGTTCTTGTTACGAAATCTAATATGCCCTGGATGTGGAATGACATTTTCAAGTGTTATGACCTTATGTTCAACAGGATAAAATGACAGATTGATAATGGTGATAAGATCCCCTTAAATCATCCACTATGGTGGAAAATACTGCCAGATCAAACAAGGATTTATTTCTCTGTTTCTGATCTTATTTTGTATAATAGGAAAACTTGAAATGAGACTTTTGTTAAAAGCATAGTAGTCTATTGCTAATTCTATTTTAAATCTCAAATTTTCTATTATCAATTAGGTGGACTCTCTTATTTTGGATAGGAAATAAATCTAGAAGATATTTTGTCAAACATGGTTATGAGGTCATATGGGGAGAAACATGTAGTAGAAAAATTGGTTTTATTTTTTTCCTAAGTGGTATCCCTTTGGAAGATCCATCTTCTTTATCAGGTTTTACTTTTCACATGACGTCTAATTAATCAAGCTCTTCCAGTTAGAGATGCTCTTATTTAGCATCATTTACATGTTCAATCTCAATGCTGGCTCTGTCACAAAGCTTTAAAATCAATTGATCATCTTTTCATTACTATCCCTTTGTGACTACATTGTAGTTTGCTTCCCTGTTTAAATTTCATATAGATCAATTTCAAAATTGTAATGTTACTTCTTGGATAAACACTTGGCTTAAGGAAGGAAATCTTTCTTCAGAAAACTTTAGGATATGTACTGCTCACTTGCTTCTAACCTTTTATCTGATTTGGATGGTCAGAAATGATTTTTTCCACAAAGGACTTAGGTAAGATCGGATCAAAGCTATGTTGAGAATTCATTGTATGTTCACTGACTATTAGGAAGCCAAAAAACATCACAACTCCAATGCTAAGGCTTTGATGGAAATTCTCAGAAATATCAATCTTAAATGCCAATTTGTTGCTTCAAAGTGGGTTACTATCTTCTGGTACACGAAAATTCATCGTCCTTGCAAGAAATACAAAATTTTTTATTGTATTTGGTTTGGGAATGATATTGTCAACTCTCAAAAATTTGATTGGAATCACCGCTCTTGTAAGGAAGTTTTCATACTTTTTGTTACAAGAGAGAACCTTGACTGGATTAATAACCAAGATTAGATGAGCCTTATTCTTACTTCGCCTTATTGGTACAACATCTTTAACTCTGGATATTAGCGAGGCAGTTCTCTCACCATGCTTGAGATTGACATTTGTCATCTGAAAAATCAATTTGATTCCTTCGATGCTGGAGCCTCTTATGAAGATCGACCTCATATTCAGCAGTTTCTTAACTGTATTTTGGTTCTTTAATTTTCCTTTTGCTTTGTCCCTTTATAAAAAAAAAATAAAAAAAATAAATGTACGATAAAAAACAAATGATAGTACAAACTTCAATTACAAACTTATTTTAAATTTAAATTAAATTTATAACTCATATAGATTCACATAACTATCGCTCCATAGTAATATTAAAACATGGATAACTAATTAATATTAAAACAAAATTATACTATTTAAAATTTTCTTTAAAAAAAAGGATTTAATGAGATTTTTCTTTTGATAGATTTAAGGAGAAAAAGAAAAAGAAAAAGAAAAGAAAAAACCTCTTTCGTTCCGGAAAAGAGAAGTCCTTGAGAAAAGAGAAAAGAAACCCGTCTTCCTTTGCTAGCTTTCGTCCTTCTGGTAGCCCTAATAGACGACCTAGGCTTCAAGGTGGAAGGTCATATTTATATAGTTGGTAAGCCTCTCTCTGTAAATTTGTTCTTTGAAGTTTTCGCTTTCAATTTCAGTACCGCACAAAGGAGTAACGACATGATATCTACTGCTATCTCCATTAATTAGTTCTTTGAGATTTTCGCTTTCAAATTCAGTCCCGCCTAGGAATATTTCATTTGAAGGTGGTAATTTTGCTGGTTTTTACATTAGAAACTGTTAATTGATTTTTCTGTTTTGGCGATGGGTCTGATAGTTCTAATCTTGCGAGAATGAACCTATCTGCAACATTGCAAATTTAATTACCTGTCCATTGTTTATCTGTTTTCATTTGCATTCTGAAGTACCGCCAAAATTACTATCTTTTTCGATTGAGGGTGAATGGAACTTCATTACCACAGGAAGCTGCAACCAGTAACAAGTGTGACAGGCTGACAGCTGAACAGTTTTGGTCTGAAAATCTAAGTAGAACACAATCTCAATGACACTAGATCAGAGTAGCAGCATTTTAAACAACCAACACTAGAATCAGGAAATAAATAAGCCCCCGTTGTCACAATGACTTCTGGTTTATTAAGTGAACTTTGTTTCCTTCATATTTGCAGCTTTAATTCTTACAATTTCTCTAGATTTATGGAAGATTTGATTTGGAGTGCTAAATGTACTGAAATGAACTTGGCATTTCCTTTCCATTGAAATTATGAATGCTCGATGAATTTGAAAGATTAGAATAAAGGTTCTGAAGAAATTGTTATTCCAGGATAGTTAGAATAATTTAATACTTTAATGTCTTGTCCATTAATTGTAAAGCCTTTTAGGACTCTCATCTTTAGATTTTCTTTTTTAATTAACTGCACTGCAAAAGGAGGCCTTTCTTCTCCATTAAGTAAAAGTGATGACTGTACACGTGATACATAATATTTAACTGTTTATGACACCTCCATCTAGGTTTGTTGATGAATTTATTTAACTTATTGTTTTTACTTTCAAGTATGATTACAATGAATTGTTTGTATGTAGCGTGACACAAAGTTGAGGCTTTAGAGTTCCAGACGAAATTTTGCTTGCAAACTTGCTGTCATGACGGTATGTACTATGTCTCATATCTTATTCTATTAAATTACTTTCTTAGCTCTTGGAATCTGGACCTGCTTCTCTTCATGTCTGGTTGAGAGCTGCCTCAATGTTTATTTGACTATTTCTATGAATAGTTGTCCCTCTTTTTCGATTCACCAAGTTAGGCACGATTCTTGAGTTATAGTTAATGTATTTCTTCCTTATCCAAGCTTCAGATGTAGAAGAAGTACATGGGTCCAAAACTTCCGTGTATAGGTTTTTTGTATACAAACTTTGATAAAACTTTTTTTTTTGTCATTTTACTTTGTGTTCAATGGGAATTGCTCATTCAATGATCCCAATATTCATGATGTTACTGAGATGATGGATCTGGTTTGGATGGAATTATGAATGTTTTATGTATATCCTGCTTTCAACTTGCTGTTGTTATCAATTTCATACCTCATGTCATCTGATGCTTGGCATCGTGCTTCTGCTATCTTTTGAAATTTCTTTGGAAACAAATTGTACTTTCGGAGTTCTAAGAAATTTTCTGAACTGGTTGATAGAAACTCAATGGATTGGCCTGGTGAATTTTTGATGTTTTCCATGTCATCATATTATTATCGGGCACTTAATTCTGTGTAATGACTGACTGCAGGATCCTAATGTTTATGTGGATGATAAAAGCGAAAGTAGACTGTATATTGGTAATCTTGATCTAAGAATAACAGAGTAAGTACCTCTGGGTTGATTGCTTTGTGGTTGTATCCACGGGACTTATTAAATCCTAGTGAGACATTTTTGTTCTTATTTTCATGCACATCTTATCTCTCTCTCCCTTTCTCTTCCATGTTTTGCAGAGCAGCTCTTATAAAAATGTTTTCTCCTTTTGGAAAGATTGTATCTGAGGACTTCTTATGGCACACTCGTGGCCCCAAACGTGGGGAGCCACGTGGTTTTGCTTTTATCCAGTATAGTTCAAAAGAGGTAATCTGACTGAGTATTTTAGTTGTCATGCTTTTCAAGCAATCCCTGATTTCCATTATTAAAGTGAGTATGCAGGAAGCAGAATTGGCCAAGGAGAAAATGCATGGGAGGTTAGCTTGTGGCCGGCCGCTCGTCGTTCGGCTTGCTAGTGAGAAGTACCTGTTAGAAACAGCTGATAACTCTTTGAAAGCCTCTGGAGAAGGGCACAAGATACACCTTACTGGTAGTGGCATGGGACAGACAAGTCGTAGTGCAAAAATAGCTGCAATAAAGAACAAATTGAAATCCTTGGAAGAGGAGGGCTCTAGGCCAAAGAAACAGAAGCAAACTGATGATATATCTTGAGGCAATTGTGTAAGTAAACTACGTAAAAACCAGGGGTAAATTAAGTGACTTACAGAATGAATGAGCTGCATGTGTTTATAAGTGCCTCTTATTAAGCCTCCAATGTATGTTACAATTTTATTTTTAACTTAAAAAGCCTAGCGTGTTCCTTTACATGAGTCTTCAATGAAAAGGGGTATGATTGCATTTTTGGAGATAAAGACAGTTATAACTACTTATGACACGCTCAATTATTTGTAGGGCGAAATCGTCATTTCTATCAACACTGCCATTGAAATATAAATTTTCAAGTTCATGCTCATCTGTAAAATTGGTAATCAAATGTGGATGCGTGATAATTATACCAATAATTTGTAGTGTTCCAGACTTGCTTCTTTTATAGTACAGCCTCAGAATGTGCCTAAAATGAATCATTTATGATATATACACTATTTTAAAAAAGAATTAAAAAAATATTAAAAATAATTATATGTGAGGATACAACAGTACATATGCTGATTTTAGCATCAACCCAACATACTGTAATGTAATAGTAGAGAAAATTTTATATGCTTTTTTCACAACCCATTGAACTTCTACTTTATTTGTTTCAAATTAGAGCTCACACTTTGGGTTCAACTCTTTAAACATGATTTTTCGAACTTCAGATGAAAATACACCATTATTCATATATATATATATATATATTTTTCATCACTTCTTTAACTAATATATCTATGTAACATTTAACCACATAATTGATAGAGTGAATTTTCCTGCATTTTTGTAGGCCCATTAGTTATTATATTACATAAACAATAAAATATTAAATATAGAGTGACATCCACATTATTCTCCTAAATATGATTAACAAATTTGCACTCAAAGTTGCCCATAATCAGTTTGAAGATGCTGGAAGAGTTGGAGCTAAAAGCATACTGCTATTTTTATTTTAAATTTCGTTAGATAAATACTACTTCGTTTAAAGGTTAAATTACATTTTTATTTTGTGTCGCGTGGTTTAACCTAAGATGAGGTTACTGAATGTGGGTAATAGTATGTGATTTAGCGTTCCTGTGATATATTTTGTTACTATTAATCCATTTTGTAATATTTTATATTAAAATTTAATGAAAGTATTTTGTGAATGCTAAAAGGTTTAATAGTTTCATTATTCAAAATATGTTTTACTTTGCATGTCCAAACACTTCATTGTGTTAATTATATACACGACTATTATTGAATTAAGCGGAAAATTTTAAATTTAAAGTGCTAAAATGCTAACTTATTCTGATAATGATCTTAGAGTAGTTATAATAAACTTATTATAAATGCAATGTTGGCAATAAAATTGATTATAATTTTCAAATTATGTAAAAATTAAAAAATTACTAACAACAAACAAAAAATTTGAATAACATAAATCACATGATTCAAGTTCGTTTTGCGCTAAAACATAAAAAAGTGAAGTTTATGATTGTTTAAAATTATCACTTTGATACCCTACGAAATTTCAAATCCCACATCAAAGTATTTACTGTGTGGGGATATTAGTAGGCATTCCCCTTGTTTGGATATGATATTACCCACTCATAGGATAGGGCATTTGGGGATTTTGCAAAGGTTGTAACTTATATTTAGTTGCTTATATTTTTGTTACGTTATTATTTAATTAGAATATAATAAGTATTGAATTAACTAATTATAATATATACTTTAATTTGAAAATCAAACAATTATTTGCAACAACTATACATGTGTCATGATACAATTGAATAATTAAATATATGTCATGTTATAATTGAAAAACAGTATAGCAAAAATATAAGAAATTTTATATAAGTTTTTTCTTTTTGGAAACCTGCAATAAGTGATTTGGACAATTAAATTATTATGCAATAATTTTAAGTGAGTTATGTGATTTTTAACTTAATTTTAATAAATATTATCTTTTTAAAAAATTATTATAAAACACAAAAAATTAATAATATTTTAGATTCATTCTTATACATAAAGTTATGTGATTGAAGAGAAAAAAATATAATATTCTAATCGTTTAAAGTTTTTTTTCACATCTTATCATTTATTTTAAAAATAAAATATCATTTTGTATAAAAAAGAATATAATATATTAATATCTCAATTATAATTTTTTCAAAAATATTAAAATTTATTAAAATTAAATTTAAAAATTCACATTGCATGATGTCAATAAAAAATTACATTGCATATTTTAAATATTTAAATTTTTATTCAATATAGAAATTCCTGTTCCACAACATTATTAGCCAAATCTAGCTGATATTTGATTATCAAGATTTTCAGCTTAAAGTCTCAAATTTAATTTTTATGGCAGCTAAGAAAGATAAATGCTCAAATATCGAGTACAGGTGAGAGGGTCAGATCAGAAGATTAGGTGTCGGATCGCATCATGGTCCAATCACTAATTACTAATTAACGAGTGCCCCACAAGTCCACAATCTCTTTCCCACACATTTCAATTTTATATTAATAATTATGAATGCATGATCATAAATTATGTAAAAAGCATTGTTTCAGTAAACGTAATTGTCTTGATTAATGGAGCTAATAAAATTATTCAATTTATTATTTTTCAAACATAAGATTGCCATTTAACAAAGTTTGATGTTATGAGAATTAAAATTTAAGATTTATCATTTAAAATTTTAATTAGAGTTCTAAAAAATAAAGATTATGGGTTTTGAAGTTTAAAAATTAAGGAGTTTAGATTTTAATGTTTAGGGTTTAGTGTTGTAGGGTCTTTTTTTTTTTTTTTTTTTAAGGGGTTTAAGATTTTGAAGTTTATATTTTCAGGGTGGAGGATTTAGGACGTGGGATTTGTTTTAATTAATTAAAATTCTGAATTTTAGTGTTCTAAGAGTAACATTTATGTATTTATAAATAATAAATGTATTTATGATTGACTGTAAGAAATTGAGAAAGCATTTCTCAAGGGAAGTTAACGTACTTTAATCCAATATAAATTTTTTTATGAGAATTGATTATATAAATGAAATAAATATGAATCTTATTAAAACTTTATTCGACATATATGTATATTACAATGAGCAAAAGATACGTATAGTTAATTTTTAAAACTAATTTAATTCACTTTTTCTCAGAGACACGATTTATGTAAATTGAAGAAGATGAAGGGAAGGTATAAAGGGTAAGCAGTATTGATGAGTTTTATAACTTCTACCTTTAGTGGTGCTATGCATTTGTTGTGAAGACCGAGAAAGGAAGATTAAAGACTTAAAATAAATAGAAAGTAGAGTGAAAAGCATTTTAGTATCAAAACAAATAAAATAAATAGAAAGTAGAAAGAGGAGAGACATCACTAAACTAAAGTTAAATGATGTAACCTAAAAAAATTTAAAGGAGCAAATAGCAGAGTATACAAAATTGAAAAATGTTACATAATAAAAATTGAATTTTGTTTTATTTAAAAAAAATTATCATTTGACAATTTGCAAATAATCGGAGGAGCCAAATAAAGATTTTATCTTTTATATATGGAGTCAAAAACTAAATTACACACATATATGGGTCAAAATTTGAATATCACACACATGCACACGAACACACGATATACATATACAGTTTTAAAAGAAAGCGGCAAATTAAACATATTAATTTAAAATTTAAAACAATTCAAACGTAATAAAATCTCCATATTTGGAAGAGCTCTTTATTGCTCACAACCAATCATTTGCATAGATCAAATGGTGGGAAATGGAGTTTTTTAGGGGAATCCAAATGTAGGTGACTAAATTGTTAAATGAAAATTTAATGGTTTAAATTTTAAAATATTCTTAAAAATTATTTAATATTTATTAAAATTTGAATAATTTGATAAAGTTTAATGATCTTGATCTCCTCAAATACAATGAATTTAAATTCTCAAAATGTTATAAAGGAAGGAAACTAACCAACATACACATGTAGGAGAAGTTTAACGAATTCAAATACACTTGTTGTGATAAGACAAATATATTTATACATGAGGATAATATGTTTGATATATGAAATCATAATATTGTAAGCAAATTAGATAATCAAAGAAAATAACAAAGTTGTTCACATTATTAGAATAACGGGTATAATATGGACCCGTTTGGTTGTTAGAAATAAATTTAAAGGAATATGAATATAAATGTAACTGAGAATAAGATATGATAAAAATAATCTTTACTATATTTTGTTAGTCATAAAACGAAAAGTATAAATATTACCTTTGCAATGTTTAGTTGGCAAGAAATGACCTGAATGCCTTGATAGAAAAATTAAAAACATGCATTCTCTAAATGATAAAATAACTCCTTTGATGCAGAGCTTTTCTCACAAGCGACACAGTAGAGGTTTGAGGGAGGCCAAGTTGGACCCTCCCTTGCTCGTGCCATTCGTTCTCCATTGTTTGACGGCGACATGGTGGTGTGCACAGTGGGTGGTTGACCGTCTTCGATGTAATCGCCGACTGTCAGAAAGTATTGATGGCAGCAGTCCGTTGTTGGCACTCTTTGTAGCTTAGCTCCATGTGCAGGTAAGGTTATAGTGAGTAGAGACCTCTTGCATATTGGGGAATTTTTGTCTTGAAAAATTTATTCACCGGAAAGTCATTAGATTCCTTAGATAGATCAATGGAAATGGCTCTCCTTCAAATGAGGTAAAGTGGATTTTCATGCAAATCTACTTCCCTGTACGAATTGCAACAAATATGAAAGTGAGAATGTTTTGCTTTCCCATTCTCATTCATTCCTCCCAAATCCAACTATCAAACTCATCCTAAATGCTTACGATGATCAAGTCAAATTCATAAATTCAGCAAAATACAGTAGAAGGGTCCTCTTCTCATCATGAAACATGGAGAGTAAGAGACAAGAGAAACAATTTAAATAAAGCACCAAAAAAAAAAAAACACCTTGTAAGTGAATATATGACAATTATTTTAAATTCTTGAATACCTCTTTCTATTCTATATTGTCTTAGTGTTCGATACTTTAGCCCATTCTTGTCACACGAAAGTTTTCAAACCATTCTTAATTTTTCACTCTTAGAAGATAAAATCCAACATGGGAAAGAGATTGCCTCTAACTTTTGTTAATAGTCATTGTAAATGAAATACTCGAGATTATGTCACACTTGCATCTTAATAGCAATCTCGATTTAGATAAGGTGAATACCATTTTAGGTATACAAGTCTTTTCACCCATACTATTCCCTGAAACAATTTCACCCTTTATTACAGGATTTCTAAGGCCACTCGCTGTCACATTAGGATTTGGTCCATATTTGAATGCTATAAATTTGCATACTTAATTAAGTCTAGATGGTATAATATAACATCGAGGAATGTGTCGACTCCTTTGTCTCCTAAACCTGAACTTGGCAAGCACATCAGTACATGATTTGCATCCCAATACATATGACAAGCACGTCAACTTTCTATGTAGATGGTGGTATCCCTCTTCTATTTCTGTTCATGGTGCATTTATCACTGAACCCCGATTCAATACTGCTGTTAAATGCATTATACCATCAGGGAAGTTCCACCGAATAATGGAGATCCTAACAATCCAGGACATTATGACAGACAAGAAGGTTCTAGGGAACTGTTTTATGAGGTATTCTACACCTCGCCCGGTGAAGCAAGTTTTGAAGATGATGCCATACGTTGACATCATTAAGCACTTTCGAGGAGCTTGATTATTATGTCAAGTTCGAAGAAGGAGGAATAATTGCTCAGTTTGCAGTAGGTGCACTGTCCATATATTGCCGTGGAAACATTGACCCTCTGAATGTTGCTGAATCTGACTATGGTAAGCCGCTTACTTCATTAGCTTCCCGACAGGAATTCAAGGTGTACTTAAGCACCATCAGGAAACCGAAAGTTATCTTAGATGTTCATGAATTCGATTATGGAAATTGGTACCAAGGAAAGAATGCTGAGGCAACAATGACTGATGTTGATTGGCTGTTTAAGGAGAAATTAAACTGTTCAAATACGGTTTACCGTTTGGTAGGGATAAGAAGAAATTAGGCAACTTAACCACCATAGCGTGAGGTATTATTGAATGAATGAAGGTAAAAAGCAATAGTTAATCAAGTAAGCAATTTTGCTAGAAGTCTCTCTCCTTACTATAGTATTCGTCTACTCCTTTCTAACAGCATGAGCATAAGGCTTGCCTTTGACATTTTTGCCTATACTGTGTAACACTGTTTTCTTTAAAGCAAAAAAAGGAAAAAAAAAAACTCTCTTCGGAATACCCAGTTATTTGAAGCCAATTTGGTCCGTCATTGCATTTACTTAGAACAGTTTTTTTAATTGTAGCTTTCAGGTTACAGAGATGAAAGTTTTCAAACCATTCTTAGATTTCATTCTTGGAAGACACGATCCAACCTGGAAAAGAGAGATATCCTCTAACTTTTGATAATCGTCATTGTGAATGAAATAGTTGAGATAATGTCACACTTGCAGCTTAAATGTATATAACATGATTTCAAAGGTGACTTACTGTTACATTGGGATGTAACAGCAAGGGGAGGAATGCAAGGATTTGGTCTATATTTGAAAATCATACTTGTCAGAATGCTGGGATTTGGCATAACATAGCATCGAGGAATGTGTCGACTCCTTTCGTCAAGCACATTAGTTCATAATTTGCAAATGTGTTTAACTTGTGGGTGAAACAAGTTAGATTAGTTTGATGTCTAAAAATTTTAACCAAGCTCACTAAAATGGTAGATTAAACAATTAATTCGATAGGTTAAAACTATTTTGACGGTTCTAATTTAAATACACAACTCATGCTTTGCAAATGGCTAACTATCTGTCTATCTCAATGATTTGCTAAATGCCTTCTTCCCAAGCAAGTATACTTTCTTTTAATAAAGGAACCTTCTTTACAATCAAAAGGAATACATATGCTTCTCCGACAAAATTAATAGCCCAATTACTTTTAAATTCTCTCAATGGAAAAATTACTACATCATCTAATTCAAAAACCGCACATGCAACAACTTTTTTGTTTTTAAGAATTTTGCGGGCTTTCCTCACTCTTACCTCAGTACAAAGCTATACATGTGTTGAAAAGAATAATTAAAACCTTTTAGGTGCATGGCTTTGAAATTCAGAGTGTCAAATTCATCTAAATGAATATTGGAAATGAAAAGAGAGTGTGAGTAAATTATTGTCCAAGTGGAATTCGCAGATCACAACAGACCACGGACATGAGCTCCTTGGTAGTGGGAAACCCAAATGTCTGTTGGAGTTCAAATTCCAGCTGCGGTGATCCCATCCTTCGGAGGAATCTCATTTCAATGCTTCAGAATCGCAAAGGCATTAACCAAGGTCGATCATTGCACGCCAAAATCATAAGGAACGGATTCGAGCAAGACCCTTTCCTTATCTTTGGACTTCTCCGACTTTACTGTAAATTCAATTCCATTGAGTATGCTACCAAGGTCTTTCACTGCACTGAAAATCCCAGCGTCTATCTCTACACTGCTCTCATTGATGGGTTCGTTTCCTCTGGCTCGTACGCTTATGCTCTTAACTTATATAGTCAAATGGTCAACAAGTCGATTTTGCCCGACAATTACGCAATCACTTCAGTCTTGAAGGCTTGCGTGCTTCTGCTGGCTTTAGGTAATGGCAGAGGAGTTCATTGTCAGGTTGTGAAATTTGGGTTGAGTTCAAACCGATCAATAGTATTAAAGCTTACGCAGCTATATGGGAAATGTGGCAAATTGGCAGATGCATGGAAGGTGTTCGATAAAATGTCTGAACGTGATGTTGTTGCGTCTACAGTTATGATAACTTGCTATTTTGATCACGGGCTGGTTCAAGAGGCAATGGGTTTGTTCAATCCACTTCAATCTAGTGACACGGTCTATTGGACAGCAGTGATAGATGGGTTGGTGAAAAATGGAGAGTTAAATAGGGGTTTGGAGATATTCAGAGAAATGCAAGCAAAGAATGTGAAGCCTAATGAAGTTACCATTGTTTGTGTTTTATCTGCTTGTTCGCAGTTGGGTGCCTTAGAGCTTGGCCGATGGGTTCACACTTACATGAGCAAGTGCAATATCAAGATGAATCGATTCATTGGTGGTGCATTGATCAATATGTATTCAAGGTGTGGTGATATTGACGAGGCACAGATATTGTTCAATGAGCTGAAAGTGATAGACGTGTCCACTTACAATTCCATGATTGTGGGGTTAGCCATGCATGGGAAGAGCATTGAGGCAGTTGAATTGTTTAGGGAAATGATTAAGCGACGTCTTAGACCAAATAGCATCACTTTTGTTGGTGTCTTGAATGCTTGCAGTCATGGAGGTTTGGTTGAGTTGGGTTATGAGATATTTTACTCGATGGAAATTAAACATGGGATTGGACCACAAATAGAACACTATGGCTGCATGGTTGACATTCTTGCTAGGGTAGGTAGGCTTGAAGAAGCTTACGATTTCATGGGAAGAATGGGAGTTCATCCAGATAATATAATGCTATGTGCTTTGTTAAGTGCTTGTAAAATCCACAAAAACACTGAAATTGGAGAACGAGTTGCGAAACTGTTGAGCGAGTGTACCTGTATAGATTCTGGATCCTACGTAATGCTGTCAAATTTCTATGCTTCATCAGGAAGATGGAATTATGCTGCAAATGTGAGGAAAAAGATGGAGAAGGGACGAATCCTGAAGGAACCGGGCTGTAGTTCCATTGAAGTCAATCGGGTCATACATGAATTCCTTTCAGGAGACCTGAGACACCCTCAAAGGAAAAGAATCTACGAAAAGTTAGAGGAGTTGAACTATTTGACTAGGTCGGAGGGATATTTACCAGCAACAGAATTAGCTTTACATGATGTTGATGATAAGCAGAAAGAGTGGGCATTGGCCGTACATAGTGAGAGGCTAGCAATATGCTTTGGACTAATTTCGACTGAGCCATGCACGACATTAAGAATAGTAAAGAATTTAAGGATTTGCAACGATTGCCATTCAATGATCAAGTACATAGCGAAAATCACCAGCAGGAAAATTGTGGTTAGGGATCGCAATAGATTCCACCATTTTGAAAATGGGGTTTGTTCTTGTAAGGATTACTGGTAAGAGGGAAACCAAAGAGGGACACTGTGTAACCAGACACAAGTCCTTCAACCCCGATGAATATGTCGACGGAAAATGAAGAGTACATATGTAATTTAGTCCCTGAAAACTATACATTATTATGCTTTAGTCTTTAATTTATACAAATTAGTCTTCCAAAGTTTCTTCCTCACCCCACGTGTAGTTTGTTCCTTTATAGAGAGTAAATACACTGTTTAGGTCAGTCAAAGGACTAAAAAAAAAGGTATATAAAGTCATAAATTTTGAGGAATTAACTTGTGCAAAGTACTAAATATTATGACAAAAGTGCTAGGAGCTTTATCTATTAAAGATTAAAGAATAAATCTTATATTATCTCAAAAGAAAATACAATAAGATTTGAGGTTTAGGCTTGTTTTGTTTTCTTCCTTGAATATATCAAATTGACCCTTCATATTTCAGACTTGAGAGATATACACGTTGTCTCTATACGTTGAAATCCAATCTCTATTGTATACTGTGAAATAAGATCAGGTTAAGTTGAATTCAGAATGTGTTCTTATGTTATTTCAGTGAATGGACTGGCTCATTAATGTTGATTAACTATAATCATCGCCAAGTTGCAGCAAATTTACTTGTAGTTTGCATCTGCGCCTAAACTAAAAATAAAAATAATTAATCCATCAAATTAATTGCAGATTTTATGTTAACTACCTTCACTCTAACGGGTGGTAATGTTGCTTTATATATAAGTAATGCAGTGCTTTGGCTTTATAATTCTGTATCATATTATCATGTCAATTTGTATTCTATATATATCTAAGATCTAATGATGGAAGTCCTGGATATAACTCTTGAATAGGTTTAATTTAGCTACTATGGTACTTTATTTCTTTTCTTTGGGATGCCCAATGAATAATGTATGGCAAACCATTAGCATGCCTCACCAAAACCAGAAGACAATATAGAGATGGACGAATGACCAGATTAGTTCAATGAAGTTGTAAGGCTTATATATATAAATATATACACACACACACTACTACCACTATTATAGTTTCTCCTTGCATCATGTATATTTTATATCTTCTTATTGGAGAATATTCAAAATTCACTTTCAATTTCTTTTGAATTAGTTTAAGTTTCTATAACTATTTTATATATTTTTGAATCTGACTTATTTATTTCACTTCTTGATATTTCATAATATTATATTAATTCTAATTTTCTTTAGCTATTTCTATTATATTCATATAATTCTTTTTTCCTAGTTCATTATATTCAGTAGATATATGTCTTAATTGTCCACGACTATATAGCATTGACATTTGTTTTAGTTTTTTCTTATAATCTAATTTTCTTTCTGTTTTGAAATATTTTTTGGGATTATAATATTTTTGAATTTTATATTAAGGATATCTTTTAAATTTATATTTTTTTTGTATGGTTTTGAATATTTATTTCTCTTTTTCTATTTTTGTTTTTCCACTTTACATGCCCACTTTCGAGTTGTTTTTTAATTCTCCACATTTTAATACTAATTCGTTTGTTTTATAATACTTACTATTTCTCTATACTTCTTTACATTTATTAGATAACTATTCTCTCATATAGTCTTCTCTCCTTCTCATAGTATCTATATATGGTATAAAATATTCTCTTTTTATAATCCTCTATTATTGTTTTCGATATTAATTTTAGAAATTTTCTATAAAATAATTTCATATAAAAGTTTTGTTGTTCATATGTTTGTAACCTTACTTTATAATAATATTTCTTATATTCGCATATATATTGGCCCAAATCCTATGAGTCTAAATTACATATCTTTATTTGATTTAATTTTGTTGTTGCTCTTTCTATTTTAGTTGTTTCATTTGCTCCTA
The DNA here is from genome assembly GCA_037074485.1 of Delonix regia. Classification (NCBI taxonomy): domain Eukaryota; kingdom Viridiplantae; phylum Streptophyta; class Magnoliopsida; order Fabales; family Fabaceae; genus Delonix; species Delonix regia. Next base: position 25,408,315 of record CM073454.1, on the reverse strand, counting down.
CATATCTTTCTACAAATTCATTTTCTAATAATTGTTCATATTGTTTTAATTTAGCATAAAATTCTTTCCTATTTGCATATTCATTTATCGTTCTTCCACTTATTTTGAATTTTTTTGGTTTACTTTTCCACTAATCATGTACTATTCTTGTAAAGCTTGCTTTTACTAATAAATTAGCTACATTTTGTTTCTATATTTCTTGTTATTAATGCTATTAATTGTGCTTTTATCCATTCTTCTATTCTTGTTTCATTATCTAAATTACAATTTAGATCTAGCTATATTCAAGCATTAGGTGTCTATATAGTTTCATATTATTTTAATGGTATTGGGATATAATTACTATTTCTAGTTGGTGTATAAGTAGTTTCATATAAATGTGATAAATCTTATGTTCTTATTAGTTCCTTATGTCTTAATTCTTGATTTTCTAATTCTGCTTCTCCATTTGATCTATTATTATTTGCCATATCTAAATTATATTTTGGGTTATTTATGTTAGGTGGATTTGGAGGTTTTTGGTTTCCAAAATTACTTGATGTTATTTCACTTTGTGGCATATTGATTTCCTTTTCTCCTATTTCCTAGTTTCCTATAGTTATATGTGCTAATTGTTGTCTAATTACTTGTAAATTTTCTTCTTTTTCTTGTCCCATCATTTTTTCTATTTCATTAGCTTCCATCATATTTATTTCTCTTATAACAAGTTCTTTATTTTGTGTATTTTTTTCATTTTCTAATTTTGAGAGAAGGTAGGTTTGTTTCTATTTGACATGCTGATTCCATCATTCCTTCATTATTCCATCATCCTTTTTTGTTAATTTTCTATCTTTCCTTCTTCATCTACTTTTTCTTTTCCTTCATTTTTGTTTTATTTCTATTCTTTATTCTTCCACTATTTTTTCTTTATTTTTTTATTCCTAAAGCTTGTCCTATTCTAAACATATAATATTTCATGTCTTTTAATTATTTTCTTAATTCTAATACTTTTATTTTTATTTGATAAATCCTTTTTAGTGTAATGATTTGGCTAACTCACATAGTCTTCTTATTCTATATTGTGGTTCTTCTTCATCTATTATATTTTTAGCTTCTTCTAGAACTCTTTCCATGGCTCCTTCGCATAGTTATCTATTTCTTCTTCTATATTTGGATCTATCAAACATCCTAATTTTTTTCATTAAAAACATATTTGTCTAATTTATCTCCTTCTTCTTCTAATATAAACTGTGTAGCTACTAATGATTCTTGTTCTTGGGGTATATATGAATTGTTTCGTAATTTATTTACTCTTATGTAATATATTCTTGGTTCTACTTTATTTATAGCATCCATTAATAATACCAAGCAAACAAATATAATCTAATTTCTACTAACAAATAATAAAACTTAACAAAAGAAAAAAAAAACAAAGGTATTAAATTAGGAGATTAAGGTTTATATTTTCGTCCACTATAAGAAAACCATACTTTGATACCATAATTGAGACAACTGATTATACTACTGATATATAACACTAATTTAAGTCGGGGAACATTTTTTAATTGAATATAAATTGGGTTATGGAAGAAACTCTACCTTCTTTCATGTAGAGTTCATTTATAGTGCTTTATTGCATATACCTTCATTCTTCAATTTATATCAACACAACCTTCCTTCGTTTCCTACAAATGGTGTACTGTTCATTAGCTAAATTAAAGCTAATTTATCAATAATATAATTGATAGTTGAATTATAGGATCATGCTAGTTAATTATAATTTTAGAAAATAATCTCTCTAATCTTCTATAAGAAGTTTAGAATTCCATGCCTTAATGTTCTTCAGTTGCTTTTGTTAAGATGATAATGATAGAGAGGAAAATAACTTAAAAAAGAATAAGATATTGTTATTTGAGAATAATATTGCATGTAAAAGATTAAAAGTCTTAGAGAAGGCTTATGAGCTTTTCCTGAGAGAGAGATGTCATGAGACTCGATGCCTCTTACTTCTGATTACAAGGCTTTATAGGTTGGGCATACCAAACCCTTATTTCAACTATTATAACTATGGTTATTTTTTCCTCCGATTATTATTGTCTTTATTCATTCCTCTTGTCTTCATTTTTCCATTATTGGTGCCATCCTTTGAATTCTTCATATTTGTCCTTGTTTTGTCTTTTTCTTTTCTTTATATCTTCTTAATTTATTATGTCCTAAGATGTCCATGGCTTTTCATAATCTTTTTCTTTTTTTTTCTTTCCCTTCACAATCTTTATAGTGGTGAGTTGTATATTCTAACAACACTTGGCACATTTGGATGCTCAATGTTGTTATATTTTATTCTTTCATGCCATATAGAGAAATTTCTACTCTTTCAAGTTGTCTTTCCTACTTGGTATATAGAGGTTATTGGCCCTGTAAAATAAGTTTTTTGGGTTTCATCACTTGTTAATGTTTTGTTCATCTCCAAAAATATTATATTGACTTCTTGGGCTCTTATTTTGCAAATAGTGTAGATAAAGTCTTCTTCAAGAATGTTGACCTTTTCTTCCTCTTCATATTCAAATTGTTTCTTGGTTATCCCAAATTTAATCAAATTAATTGGAGGATAAAATTTCTCTGAAGTTATTTTTGCTACTATTAAATAACATCTAATATAGACTCAACATTGTATAACAATTCTAAAATAAGTTTTGCGACTTCTTGGATAGACTTTGGAAGTTGAGATATTTTGTGCTTATTGGAATAGAGATATATTGTTTGGATTAACCATAATTAAATAATGTTTTTAAGATATTGGAATTGTTCTAGGGTATTTGGATTAATATTACTTGAAGAGGATGATTGGGTGTTATGGGATGTTGAAGATTAAAGTTTACTAGAGTTGGTTCTTTGTTTGGAATTTTTAGGAATGGATTTTAGACTACTTTGGTCTTGGTTTTTTTTTTTTGTGGGGCTTCTTATTGGGCTTTCAAGATTTTTGTGAAGGGTACTATTTGATTTTTTTGGACTAGAGAGTGATTTTGGGTTTTCTTTGCCTATTATTTGTTTTCCAATTTGTTCATGGTATTTCTCAATGAAGTACTTAAGTTACTAAGACTTGTATTTTCTTGAATTTGGAGTAAGCTCATATTCATCTCGATAATTTTGATTTTCATAATTATTTGTTCAATACTAGTGTCCAGAAGATCCATGCTTGGAGTCTTCTTTACTGAATTGTTACTCGTTTGGTCTTTATTGAACTCCATCCCTGCTAAAATAGTCAACAATTAAATTATTTTTTTCTTTTATATATTCAACTTGATAATTATAATGAGTTAAATTGTTTTGTCATTTTATTAACATTTTATTAGTTGATTTTGAAGTCCTTACTTCTTTGTCAAGCCAATGCTTAACTTGGGTGTTATCAATTTTTATAATAAATTGGGAATTCGATATTAATTCACAATTTTCTACTACTTATACTATAGCTAAAATTTCTTTTCAATTTGAATGATATCTACTTTGATTTTTATTAAATTTTCTACTAGCATATCTAGTGATTATTTTTATTCTTTATTCATTTTCATAATATAATGCTGCTCTCCAATAATTTTTTGATACATCTGTATAAATAATCCATTTTATAGGTTCATTAGTTGGTGTGGTTAATTTAAGAAAATCTTTACATAATTTTTAAATTTCTTTCTATTATTTTACTCAATTAATTCACCTTTTATTAGAGGTTGTTTATATAAACATATTACCATAATTGACCAATATATTTAATTTCACTATTAATTTTTAACAATTAATTTAATATGTTATTTTAGAATAATATTTTGGTATTAATAATTCATTCTCTACGATCATATTGGGCATATGTTTATCTGATTTCCACTTACAATAGTTGAATCATTTCGCAATTTTGATAAATAAAAAAGTGAAGAAAAATTAATTATTTAGTCTCTATATTTTGCATCAATTTTTACTTTGGTCCTTACATTTTCCTTTTAACAACTCCATAATACTTTGCAAAAGTTGTAAGAATAGTCCATACCATTAAGTTCTATTATAATACTGTTAAAAACTTATTGAAGTGGCTAACGTGACATGCTTGTGTAGAAGTAAACGTGGCAACCTTGCAGCCACCTAAGTGAAATACAACAATCAGAATTAGCAAGCCTTCCTTCTTTGTATGACCCAAGAGTAAAATGAAGGAAGATATTCGTTTCTAACAAAATGTTTGTCGAGAAGATGATTGAAGAAGTGTCTGTTTGGTTAATTTGTTGGGTGAATCATTCTTAATATTATCATGGGAGGAGGATGATCTGAGCTCTTTAGAGCCACTATCGGGTCGTATGACGGTCTTGAGAATCGTTTTTTTTTTTTGTCTAGCAAGTGTAGACGTGTGAGTTTGTGATGCTTGTAGAGGCAAAAGCACAAGAGAAATCCAAGTGGAAATCTAGCGTGAGGCATGTAGAAAAGAAAGAGGTTAATTGGGGGGTGTTTGTATTTTGGGGGTTGGATTTGCAATCCACATCCATTATGAATGAGGACTTCTCAACTTTTGCACTTAATTAATACAGATTAGCAGACACCACCATTATTTAGTTCATATGGATATATATGTGAAGAGAAATGACCCTATTTTCTGCCTTTTGATCTCCATTTTCAAGTAAAATATGACACAAAGATGCAGCAGTTTGTGGGTGAGAATGGGAGAAAGTGACCTATCTGGTCTTTTGGCTTTATCTCGTCTAGCTTTGTAACCATTTTGTCTTACTCCACAAAGAACCAGATTTCCTGATGAACACCAAGCACGTTTACTATTCTTCTTTTCTTTTCTACCATCTCAACTGGTTTCCTTGATGGCTTTTCATCTCATGACATGTTATCCTCGCTCGTGTGATCCTTTAAAGCTAAATAATTCATTTTTGGTAGCTAAATTTATTTTCACTTTCACCAAAATTAACCCAACAGACACTTCTTCGGTCTTCTTCTCTACAAACATTTTCGAAGAAATAACTACTCACTTCATCCTTAAATCTCCTTCATTTTACTCTTGGGTCATCCAAAGAAGGAAGACTTTGATTGTTATATCTGGCTATATGTGGCTGTAGGCTTGTCACCTTTATTTTGGCACAAGCATGTCACGTCAATTGCGTTAGCCACTTCAACAAATTTTTAACGGTATTATAATAGAGCTTAATGGTAGGAATTTTTCTGACAACTTTTGCAAAATATAGAGATTTTTTTTTTTTAAAAAGAAGAAAGTGTAAGGACTAAATTAGTTTTTCCAAAAAGTAATATTTAAAGTTATATACGATCATACTTAAAATTTTAGAGATCTCAAATTTTTTTCAAAAAAATCTATTGAAAAAATTATATATAAGGTGAAGTTTGTTGCTAATATCTAAACGATGTCTGAGTCATAATTAATGGTCATGGTTTTAAATAGTTATTATAGTAAAATCTTATTTTAAAAATATTTTTGACTTTGTCTTAATTTAGTCTTTAATATTTATTTAGTCTCAAAGTAATTTTTTATATTTTTAAACTTTAAAAAAATTGTTCTCTTAATTAATAAATAACTCTTCAACTTAACAAGTTGAAAGAGAGATTAATTTTCAAATATTAAAAACTGTGAAAATTTATTCTTAAATAGAACATGTATATTCTTATAAAAGAATAGAACATATATAATAATAATTAAATTAAGACAGAATTAAGGATTATTTTTCTTTAATTATTTTAAATTTAATTCCACCATGTGCTGAAAGGCACATTTTTGACAACCAATGAATGCCGACAGCTTGTCAGTCCCACACTTTCTGGCCAACTTGTCAGTCCCACTTTTAAATAATACAGAAAACCATTTCTTATTTAAAATAATATCAAATTTAAATATTCCTTCTAATCTTAGTATTTTATATTCAGTAAAAATATATAAATTTAATAATTAATATTCAAAAAATTATGTGATTTAATAGTCGACACTAAATTATTTAACTACTACTAATTTAAAATTTCAATCAAACACATGTAAATTTAAATAAATGCACCTAAAATCACATGTCCTTTCAAGCTTTGTTGTCCGCAGCCCATTCTGTTCTCCTACGACATCCAATAGTCTCCCAGTGAGCGGATCACAATAATTGAAGATTCTTTAATTACTGTTTATGAATAAAAAAATAATTTTTATTAATATAATATATTTTTATTAATTTAATATTAATAAAATATTATGTTTTATTATTTTTTTTTTATTGCAGATTCTTCAATAATTGGAAAAAATCCAAACTCTAGTCCCCATCATCCACCATTCAAAATGTCCTACATTCCCTTGGTTCCATTTCTCATGACCCCTTAAGTTTATTCTTACATTTAATTTATAAATTAATATTTTGTAAAATTATTAAAACATAAGATAAGAAACAAAGTAAAATTTGTTTAACATTTTAGATTCATAATTAAAATATTAAACTATTAAATCAAAATATAAATACAATTATTTATTTTAAGTTACGCGTAGTGTTGACATAAATAATAATAATTATATAATTTTAAAATTATTATTTTTTAAGTTAAAAATTAAAATCATAAAATTATATAACTTTATATATGAATTTAAAAAATAATATACAATTAACGTTTATTTATTAAAATTTTTTTATATCAATATTACAAATTTTTATTTTATTACATTATTAAATACATTTGTATACTTAATATTATGGTTATAAAAAAATAATATCATAAAATTAATATATTTTAATACAATATTACTTTGTATTTCTCTTTTATGGTTTCATATACACCTCAGTTGAATTCTCCAACTCGGAAATAACATTTTTCACGGACAATGGATCCACATCCGTCTTTCCCACAATCCAATAATACAGAAAAAATCTTTGCATCGTGCATAGAGGATATTTATAGTAAAAAATGCCAATCGATGCCATTCATCATTTTTTATTCAAAATAATATCTGTATCAAGTATTCCCTCAAAAAACAATTCATTTAAACAATGCTCACTGATCAGTACTCAACAATAAAGCTTCTGTTTCCGTCCTGAGATTGGCCGTCGTCCATGGCTTCCAAGCTGCTTCTGGTTCGCACCCCATTCTCTTCTTCGTCAACATCCCATATTCCCCGTTCATCCACCCATCAAAATCTCGTGCATTTATCTCCCAACAGTTCAATTTCTCATGACCCATTATCAATATCATCTGCTTCGTTAAGCAGTAACAGAAAGCGAACCCCATTTCTCTCCCCTTTTACTACTTCTGGAAATTCGACTTCATCTTCGTGTTTCAGGACGAGGGTCACTTCCAGTTTAAGCTTCCCTCTTGTTTCCCCCAATGACCATTGGTGTATGTGGACCTTCCTCTTTGCCTCTGGTGCTTTTGGGATATGGTACGTAACGCTAAACCCTCCAAACCTTCATTCTTTCCCTTTGTCTCTCTTTCTTCATCTTTGTTTTTGCTTATTTGAGTTGAAGTAATTTTAATGTAGTATCAGAGCCTATGACTAATTGATTAGAAGTTGGATCTTACTACCACATATTTCGGCTTTCATCATGTTATGGAATTCAAATATGCTTCTATTTTTTTTAGTTTTTAGAAAAGTTTTAATTTTGTCCTTTTGGTTTTGATTAAGTCAATGGTGTATATAACATTTTCAAAGCCACATGAATTCACTAAATAGTAGAAAGCATAATTAAATATTATAGGAGAAAAATACCATTTTTCACTCCGCATTCTCAACATGGTTCCCCCAAAAATCCAATCTTTATCAGAATCAGTCCCTTCATCTCTACTTGTTAGTAAATTGTTGAGTTGGACCATATTCTGCTGATATGCCAAGTCAGATGATAACGAGCCACATCAGTAAAACATAGTTCAACTCAGCAAGTTAACATGATATAGGCGAAGGGACTGATTCTGATAAAGATTCGATTTTTAGAAGACTATTATGAAAATATAGATGAGTGAAGGATCAAATTAAAAAAGAATTAATAAGTAGAAACCAAATTAGTATTTATCTCAATATTATAGTGACTCCAAGGGGCTTAAACTGTGTCGACCTGAATTAATTGAATCAAGACAAAATGGTTTAATTGCATTTGTTTCAATGCATGATATACAAAACTGACTCAAATAAAAATAAAGGGACAGAATTGTAACATACATAATACGTATATTTAAGAACTTCGATTTAAAGGTTCAAGTTTTTGAGTTGAGATATTGTTGACATAAATTATGTTAAGCCCTGTGGTATTTTATTTCGAAGTGAAGGTCAGAAAAGACTAAGATTGGGAGTGCGATTAGTGGGAATGTGACGAGCATTCTAGTGGGGCTTACTGCTAGTAGTTTGGGAATTGTTGCGAGCGAGGCTCCTGCCTACTCTGTTGCGATGGAGTTCATGCTTCCCTTAATTGTTCCTCTCATGTTGTTTACAGCCGATGTATTCCGTATTATCAAATCAACTGGAACCCTTCTCTTGGCTTTCTTGATTGGTTCAGGTATAATATATCTCTTATTTCTTAGTTCCTCACAGTTTGTAACTTGTTGCACGTTGTGTACTTAGTCCGTTGAAATAGAGTAGTTACAAAATGTGGCTCAGCAGAGGATTAAACATGTAACAAGTTACAAACTTCGAGGGTCTTACTCATGCAGAGAAATAAATTCTAAGAACTAAAGTGTTAGAAGTTATATCTTTGAAGGATTAGATTGTGTATTTACTTAAAAATATATGAGCATGTATATCTGACATGCTTAAATGATTGTTCATCACTCATTTCATTTACCTAAGAATTTTCAGTCTTCTCGAAGTCTACAAATTTCTTTACAAAGGAAGCCAGGGTGCTTTAATCTGTTTACTGTGCTGTCTATTTGGTTTCAGTAAGACCAGGGCCATATCTCACTTGACATTTTGAACCATGATTTACAGAGGACTGTGCATGTTGAATCTCAATAGCAGATCATTGTCTTTGAGGCTAGCCCTACTGTAATTCTTAGAAAAATTTTAGGTAATTTTATGAAAGGGAAGTTGATAGAGTCTATCTTCAAAGTCTATTCCTTTGCAGCTATGACTTGTGATGATCAATTCTTATGATATTCACAGTCTGAGTCACATTGTTCCACTTCCATCTCATACTGACATTTGTAATTTCTGCCTCACATGACAGTTGCAACAACAGTTGGAACAACAGTGGCATATTTTCTGGTGCCAATGCGGTCGCTGGGTCAAGATAGTTGGAAAATAGCAGCAGCTTTGATGGGCAGACACATTGGTGGAGGTACTTCATGTTACAGAATATAGCAGAATTATAACTGTTTAAAGTTTTTGAATTTGAATAATTCAAGCTTTAATCATAAAGTGATCTAAAGTTTCATTTAAAAAGCTTAAACTTTAAAGTTGCACTAATCCTTAAACGATTTGTAGTGCACCTTGCTGAGTTTGCAAATTTATATGTGAGCGACTTCAAGTTTTACTAGCTTCTGTATCTTTATTTCTTGTGCACAGTAAGATAGGAAAAAACTAGATTCGGTTTCTTTTAGTTTCATTTCATCACTAAACCATTGACTGCGCTATATATTTCGTGATAAATTCTCTTTAAAAAAATTTACTTCATATCCATATATGATAATTTTATAGAAGAACTTAATAACAACCACTTGGAGAACTATATTATTGTTGCTTATCTTCTATAATTTACTGTATCATAATTGACACATTTTTCTGCTTTTGACGTCATGTAGCTATTAATTACGTTGCTATAGCTGATGCCCTTGGCCTCTCCCCCTCCGTTCTAGCAGCTGGGCTAGCTGCAGATAATGTTTTAGTTGCTGTGTATTTTGCCACATTATTTGCATTAGCCTCTAGAGCACCTCCAGAAGATGAAACATCAGAAGGTATGCCAAATTCTGTTGTGTGTCACTGCTTGAATCAGATACTTGCATATTAGGAGAAGATTAAGCAAATATGAATAGGGATCTGGATCTGCTGCATTTTAGGGTGCCAACTCCGTTGTTTGTGAGCCGTTGGATTGCATAGTTTATTTAATGTAGGTTGTTAGATTAGAACTTAAAATCACATGTAATTGATATTAAAATTTTTGACCGTCACTTATTTTTAGTTTAGACTGTTAGAACTGTGCATTTACTTCAATATTTATTGATAGATTGATGAATTTTGCTCCAAATTCATACAATCTGTTTCCTATGAATAGATATGTAAACAAACTAAACATACTTTATAATAAACTGAACTTCTCACTTACCTATTTATTAGTTGGGTGGTAATTGCCTTGAGGAGCTGTTGGCAGGTGCTAAATTGGATGAAGGATCAAAGGCTAGCAACACCGTGCCTGTGCTACAGATGGCAACATCTATTGCTGTGTCTTTTGCTATCTGCAAGATTTCCACGGCTCTCACAAACTTCTTTGGAATTCAAGGAGGTCAACTACCAATTATTACAGCAATAGCTCTCATGCTAGCCACTGCATTTCCAAAACCATTTGCTTATCTCACACCCTCTGGTCAAGGGTTGGCTCAAATTCTCATGCAGGTCAGCTAATCCGTTAGAAATGGCATAAGCTTTTATTTTTTCTCTCTTGTTTTTCTGGTACACTTCTTTTCTCTTGTTTTAGGTATACTTAACGGAGAAAGTCACATCAGAGAGTATTTAAAGTTCCTTGATAGAAGATCATTCTGTTTGGAAGAACTTGAACGAATCTAAATCAATTCAATTCCCCTACATCTCATTTCACAGTTCATAAATTTTGAAATTTACTGTTTAAACACAATCTGAGTTTCTAATTGCTAGCTCCAACCCTTCTGTTTAATTAGCTGAAGATTAAGTTTTGAAGGAAGTTGAAGTTTCTGAAGCTTGCATTTTGGGAACAGGTGTTCTTGACTGTGGTGGGTGCAAGTGGGAGCATATGGAATGTGATCAACACAGCACCAAGCATTTTTCTGTTCGATTTGATTCAGTTGTCTGTGCATCTTGCTGTGATCCTTGGTGTGGGAAAGCTTCTGAGGTTTGATCTCAAGTGTTTACTTATTGCATCAAACGCAAACGTTGGAGGCCCAAACACTGCTTGTGGGATGGCCACAGCCAAAGGGTGGACTTCCCTTATTGTCCCTGGGATCCTTGCTGGTGTTTTTGGAATCTCCATTGCAACTTTCTTAGGAATCGGATTTGCAGTGACTGTCCTAAAACACATGTAGAATTTTAGGATTTAGATCTTCTTGATTTCTTAAAAAATCTGTTGTTAGAAAGAGATAAATATAATATGTATGGGTCCTCAGTTGATTGTGGTGCCTCACAAAGTGTGTGTGAGTTTTACAAACATGGAAGAATTACAATCGGGGTCCATAATTAAAAATATTTATTATGAAGGACTTTAAAATTTAAAATTATTTTGAAAGATTTATGGACCAAATTTTCTTTTTACTCTTAGGAGATTCTATGGGTATTTTGAATGACATCATATGAACAGATTATTTCATGTATGGCATTTTGTTTCGCAATTGTTTTTTTATATTAGATGCTTAAAGTTAATTTAGTCTAATTTAATCGTAACATTGACATTTATGATCCCACAGGAAGGACAAGATTTTGAAAATTGTGTTATGCACATGTCATTTGGATGAAATAATGGAGCATTTTATGGGGGGCGCGTTTTCTTATGTTGCATGAGGGATGTGCCTTTTCAGTAAAATAAAATTTAATAATAAATAATAAATAATAATAAAAATTATATTAAAAAAAATGATTCATTATATATATTAAAAATATTTATAATATTATTTTAATTTTTAATAAATAAACTTTAAAAAATTAAAAATTTTAAAATAATATTAAAATTAAAATACTTAACTTTACAATAATAAAATTTTAGTAAAATTATTTATCTTCTAAAATATAATTAATTTATGATTGAGAGAAGAAGTAGTAATTATGATGATATTGGGTAAGGGTAAAAAAATAATCTTTTGTTATTATGGGATATTATTTAAAAAGATAAATTAAAGTTAAACTATTTATATTGTAGCTCCTCGTCGAAGTAAGATGTACGCAGATCTATCATTATATAACAAATTTGTTGTATAGTGGTAGATTACGAAAAAAAGAAAAACAAGTAAAAATTAAAAAAAAAATTTATGTATATTTTAGCCATACCGTAACCCTCGGATTCGGATTCGAAGTAAGATATGCAAAATATGTAAACCTCGTTTAGATGTTCTGCACAGGATCGCGTTATACATAATGTCGCGATTGAATGAGAGATATTAAATATTTATTTCATAGTATGTTAGTAAAAAAACCAGATTCTAGGACTTTGAAAATGTAGAATATGATTTGGTTTTTTAGCAATTTTTAATAAGGAATTGTTGGCTATAAAACCGTTTTTTATATTTGAATTATCAAATGAAAATTTTTGAATTATATACGATTAAATTTAAAAATTTTTGACCTTGTATCGTCATTAAGTTTTATAAAAACTATCAGATCACGTAATATTAGTAGTTAGATATATACATTTCTTATTCCATATATTATAGGGTAGAGTCCCTCAATTTTTTTTTTTTAAAAAGTAATCTCTAAGTCTTTTAAGATAATTTTAAAATTTAAAGTCTTTTATAATAAATAATTTAAATTTATGGCCTTTACTCTAACAGTTATTTTCCCTACAAATATTATGTCCCTTTCTCATAATAATTTGTATCATAAATAGCATCCATGGAAGGGGTGTATGTGAACTTTAAATATCAAAAGATGGAATATTCCTGCTATTTTTGGGGCAGTAATATATCACAGCGTAGCAGTAACGGATCTTTCTTTTTACTCTTCATAAGTTTGTTCTCTTGGTGTAACGTTGAGTTTTAAAGGAGACTAAAGTGGTACATGTGGGATACACAAGAAATTGGTATATATAATATGGCAAATTTTGTTAAAGTATGTATTCATAATTTGATAATAATGAAGTCATAAAAGATGAAAAAGTTGACAAAGTAAATATATTAATTTAAAATTTATAATAATTCAAACGTAATAAAATTTGACACTAGATTTGGATGAATTCCTTATTGCTCACAACCAATTAGCTGCACATATGAAATGGTGATCGAGCATTACCGTAGCCCTTCCATAGACTTGGAAGAGAATTCTAACCAATTTTACAATTTAAATACATTAGTTGTGAGAAGGCAACCAAAGGAATTATCACGTGCAATGCACATGTTATCAATTTTCACCTTTGCCTGTTTGACACATGGATCTTGAATTCCCCATTAAACGTTGAAACCGAGAGTGACCAGTGTGGTAAATAAGATAAGGCGGGGCTTTCCGTCGGGAATTTCCGTTAGCGATGGCTGCCCTGGGAATGCCGTCGCCGATCAGCATCACCGTCCTCTCTCAGTCACCGCCAACTCCGTCGTGGCACCGTTCATCCCACTGTTCTCGTTATGGCAGCATTAACCCATTCCCACCACCTGCAGCTGAAGCCTTATCCGTAAGAACCATAAGACCATTTCCGAAGAGGCTGAGTCCTACTTCGATTCGACGTCTCAAGGTTAAGTCGCAGCTGAATTACCCTGTCATATCTCCTGATGACCAGTGGGGCACATGGTCCACTCTCTTTGCCATTGGCTCTTTGGGTCTATGGTATTAACACCTTTATTTTTCCTCTTCGTTTCATTTGCACTTTGGTACTTTTTTCCGCTTACCTATTTGTTTGGTTGCTCTGAAAATGTGGGAAAATTTAAGTGAGGATCGTACCGTTTGAAGTTGAATGTTGACATAGTTTACTGAAGAAAACCAAGTTGCTCTCCATTTTGCAAAAGCATTATTAAATTCGAAGCCTACGTATGTGTTGGAACCAATTTTCTTTCTTTTAGCGCGAAAGTCAATGTAATTACGAGAAAAAGAAACAGTGAAGGAGGGAAAAAATTTCCACTTCCGAGCAAGTAATTCCCAAAACTATTCACAATTTGTTTGGGTTCCCCACTCCTTGTAATTACTCATATCAAGAAAGCAAATAGCTCACAATTTGTCGACCACAACAGGTGTCAGCCTGGATTCATAGTTTTCATGTGCTTTCTCCTTTTACTTTTATTATTTCCAGCTACTCGCCAACACAGATATTGCTGACTGATTATCTGACTTTATCTATTTTCGATTCAGACTCTTCCTTTTCTCTTATTATCATGGAATGTAATATTATATTGAAATATATAAGTTTTATACTTCTAGCCATACCTGGGTAATTTAGATGTAAATGAACATATATGTTACATGAAATGCAAGGTCGGAGAAGACCAAGATTGGAAGCATGGTAAGTGCTGCCCTGGTGAGCACCTTAGTTGGCCTTGCCGCAAGTAATCTAGGAATACTTCCTTATGATGCACCGGCTTATTCAATTGTCTTGGAGTTCCTGCTACCCTTGATTATTCCGTTGCTATTGTTTAGAGCAAACTTGCGTCATGTGGTGCACTCGACTGGGACACTGCTGTTAGCTTTCTTACTTGGGACAGGTGATGCAAGTTACTTGGGATATTCCTGTATGCTCAAACATTCCCATAAAACCAGAAATGATCGCTTCTCCGCCTGTCTTTGAAAAATTTGCATAAGTTTACCTTAGATGATCATCCCGTGAGGGATTGTTAATGCCTTGCAGCAAATTAAAAGGGAAGAAAAGAAAAATAAATAAATAAATAAAATAAAAGAATCAGTATGAACTAGATTAAAATGGTTATACCAAATAAGATCAGATTGCTGATTACAGTGAAGTTAAATGGATGTCTTTTAATTAGTTATTCTTGAGAGACAGTTGTATTAATGATGGCAGAACCAGAACATATGAATGGTCATATATTCAAGTATCCTCTTCTTGACGTGTCTCGTATATGATTTTGATTTCTTTTGAGGCTGGCTTTTTATAAATGAATGATACATTGTGAACCGGACTTGAGGGTTTCTGTGGCCTTGACAGTTTAAGTTTTTGAGTAACTGGATGTTTTTAAAATTCTGGAGTTTGTTTTTCTTATGTACTTAATTTTTTGTTGCCAGTTTGCAAAATTCCTATATGTTTTGTCTCGATGTATATATTATTGTTTAAGGACTGTGGCTTTTGAAAATATTTAAATCTTGTAGAATTTTGATATCACTACTCTGTTTATCACCTTCATAAAAATCAAATTTGATTGTTTAAAGAGTGAAGCAGAGCAGAAGAAATTGCATTCCTAAGGAAAGGACCTCTAAAGTTCTATTATACCATATAGGGCGTGCATGCATTTCTCATTTGTATTCATGGGTGAAAAACAAATAGCTTCATGTGTCTCTTTAGAGCTGTTCTTTGTTTCTTCCCCATCCTTTAATTGGTTAGCTTAGAAGCCATAGTCTGTGAAGCAATCTTTTGAACAGCCCTGGAATGATTTTCTATGCCAGAAATTATGTGTTAATATGCATCTCAATTGGCCTGGTGGGTTTCACTTAGAGGGAGAGCATGTGGTCGGGGCAATAAGCCACCAATGATTAGTCAGTATGCTAAATATATTTTGTTGTCTCCACTTATGGTGAAATCCTCTCATTTGTATACTGTGAAAGATGTTCAAATTAAGGTGGATTCAGAATTTGGTCTTTTATGTTTATAGTGAATTGACTGGCCCATTAATGTTTAGTAATTACGATCGTTATTTTTTCTGTTTGTACTCTGGAAAGGATGGTACAGTTCTAATGTAATAGATAGTGAAACACTGCTTATTTATAATGGTCTCATGGAAATTTAATATTTATAAGTTTATTATAATTTTATGGATGGCAGTTGCTTCTATCGTTGGAACTCTAGTGGCTTTTATGATAGTGCCAATGCGGTCTCTTGGTCCTGACAACTGGAAAGTAGCAGCTGCTCTCATGGGTAGCTATATTGGTGGATGTAAGTTCTTTAACAAGTTGCAGCAACTTTACTTGTAGTTTACATCTGCACCTAAACTGAAGATAAAAATCCTCAGTGCATTAAATTAATACAGATTTTATGTTAACTTTCTTCATCTCTAACTGGTGATAATGTTGTTTTATAAGTGATGCAGTGCTTTGGCTTTATATTTTATGTATCATTTTATCATGTTCATATGTATCATATATATGTAAGATTTCTGATGGAATTCCTGGATATAGCTCTTGAACAGGTTTAATATAGCTTATATGGTGCTTGAATTCTTTCTTTGGCTTCTGAATGGAACTTTCTCACCAAAGGGATGCCCAGACCGTTAGCATGCTTGACTTAAAAGACCAAATATAGAGATAGAGTAATGACCAAATTAGTTCAATGAAGTTGTAAAGTTTCTTCATATTTACATAGAAATTGGAATTCAGTAAGCATATTGGACTAAGATGGGGCAATTAGGATGATGAGTTTGTATATAAAAACAAACAAACAAGAGAATACTTTGGACTTTGGAGTAGTAACTAGTAAGATATGTTCTCTGATATTGCAATTTGCAGCTCTGATTTCCAGGGGCTGAATGAGGGCTTTACTGTTAAAGTGTCATCACTAGGCTCTAATAGTATTGTTACTTCATAAAATAAATTCAATATTTCTTTTTTTAACCAGGCTTTGCATAGATTTGATGAAAAATTGTAGAATTCATGATATATCACTCGGCTGCGTTGAATGCTTAATGGTGTTGTAATAATTTGACTTAATATATCCTGTATTGTGGCTTCATGGATGTTTATGTCGCATTCTCATTGATATCTTGAATTTAGTACTTAAAATACTGTGGATGCTCTTATTTTGGAACTTCAGTCTTGGCCCTTCCCTGAAAAAGAAAATTTTATTTGCATTCATTTCTATGGGTATAATAGAATATCTGAATGAGTTTCCTTTGTCTATTTTGTGCCTGCTCGGGTTGATTGCTGTAGCTGTTAATTATGTTGCTATTTCAGAGGCGCTTGGTATGTCTGCTTCAGTTCTAGCTGCAGGAGTAGCTGCAGACAATGTTATTTGTGCTATATATTTCATGGTATTATTTGCTTTGGCTTCAAAAATACCTCCTGATCAAGCTCCAGCCTCATCCATCGGTATGATTTTCTTGTCCTTTTAACATCCTGTTGGCTGCGAGAAAAACATCTATTAAGCTTTTCCTTAAGTTTTTTGATATTTTAAGACTTTTGCTGTTTTCATTTAAGCTTTTGCTTTCAAGCCAAAAATGTTGGATTCTGTATTTTATTTGATGGTAAGATTGCTGGATACTTGTAATTTTATATTTGGTTAAATTAAATTTTACAAGATATGTGCTATTTTCATTCAAGATGATTAAAATATTTCACGTATTAAGAATTGGTTGGCCATTTATCAATTTAGGTATAGTAAACAGATAAAAAATGAATAATATAAAAGATTAACAACACTAAAAGAAGTCAGGTGCCATAGTAGAAAATAAGATTTAAACATCTTTGTTTGACCGTGTTTTCATCTTGGTTGAATCATTAACCCTTGCCCTGCACTGGTTTATTGATTAGTGTGGTTTTTAAATCATTGCAAATTAATTAGTTTTTTTCTACAAAGCACAAACCGTACAAACTTAATTATATTCTTTTGTACCCATTCATCCTTTGACAGTATGTGGTTTTAAGGATGTTCAACTTTTTTCTGTAAACTTGATATAATGAAAGTTTTCTTGCAATGATCCAAGCTAATGCGATGAGGAGAAATGGCGAAGTACTTATTTATATAAATGATCTTAGGAATGAACCTTCCTGATGCAACTATTTTCTGATGCAAACAAAATGGAAGGGTTTAATGGGAAGCCGTTGGAGATTTATTTTGTGGACATGATGGATACATAAGATCTTGAATCTCTATCTAGTTATCCTTTCTATTAAGTTGTGTAAGATTATAATTGTCTATCCATTATGAAGAAGTTGTAATAATTTAAAATGATTTTCAAATGGAATATTTAGCATGATGACAAAGCTAATACTGGCAGATGATGCAATGTATATGGAGTCCAATGACGAGGGCAAGGTTCCTGTGTTGCAGTTTGCTACTGCTCTTGCTACATCGTTTATAATATGTAAAGCTGCTCAAAGCCTGACAAAATTATCTGGAATTCAAGGAGGAACTCTTCCAGGAATTACAGCCATCACAGTCATTTTAGCTACTCTCCTTCCGAGGCAGATGGGTTCCCTTGGACCTGCTGGTCATACTTTTGCACTGGTTTTGATGCAGGTAGCAAAATCCGTGAAAGATTTTTTTGCTTCTCTTGATTTATACTGACTATTTTAGATGTGGATTTTCTGGTTCTGAAGCATGTCGACAATAGCATTAATGGCTTTGAAAACTCTTTCTATAGCTGCTTTTATGTAGTGGGCCTGAGTAGAACAAGCAGGAAAAATAAAGTGGGAACCTCAGAACTTTGGGATTCCAAATCTAGGCAAACTGAATTTAGGGTTTCTGATGGCTTGGGCTAGGATTATGTGCAAGGAAAGGGGTTCCAAAAGTAGGTTGACTGAATTTTTGTAGGTTCTTGGCTCCTAGCACACAGAAATACATGTAGCAAACAGAAAGCAAAATATGACCTTTAATTCTGGGGTTATAACCTGTACTAAATATTCTGAATTTTTTTCATTTCCATCCTTTTCCTAGCCATCTAAACTCATTGGAAGACATACAATGGCAACCGACATCTCTGTAGACCATATTCCAAGGCTTTGTATCTCTTAGGCTTATCATTTTCTGATCCTTTTGAAATCTTTGTCATGCAGGGAGATGAGATCATCAAAATAATTTAACTGTATGAACCCAATTGCCAAGCATTTGTGCACAAGAGTTGCAATAGATTTGCAGTACACAACATTTCCGACCCTTTCTTGGAGTATTGGAAAATTTTACATCATGCATTAAAAATGTGAAGAATAAAAATGATATCAAATCAATGTTTTGAAGAAATCATGAAAAAAATTGTTGTGTTTGAACAACCTAGAGCTTTTGCATGATGATAAACACAGAAGCTAATAGTTTTTAAGCATAGAGGTCAGGAAAATAATTCTCCCTTGGCCATGCTTGTTCATATAAAGTATATGAAATGTTATCATGATTAATTATGGACGTAGTAGCTAGAGGTTTTATCTTCTATGTTCTTGCAGAGCTTAGGTATTTCTTTCATATTAGGTATGTAGTATGTTGACATCCACAATTACTGTTGGATTAGATTTTGGGTCATAAGAACTCCATTGATTTGAGAAAAAGTTTGATTGCTGTGTGTTTGTCACCATGGTATGATAGTGAGGTCATTAGTTTTTTTAAAAAAAAAAATGCTTGTACTGTACTTTGAGATTATAAGAAAAACTTGAATCCTTATAGTGGCTGTGGCCAACCTTGCTCTTTTCTCTCAACGTCATTTTGATTAGTTTTAGTTTCGTTTCACGGGAAGTTTTCCTGCTTCTCTTATTACATCATATTACTCAAAGCAATTTCTATGAGCCGAATATTACTTTTTTAAAGATGGGATATATAATGACCTTAAGGTTTTGATAACGACGGGAGTATACTGAAGGACTTAAAGTACCCTTTCAAAATGCTCCTAAGTCTTTTCTCTTATATATTTATATGTTTTATCAATTTGGGAGATTTAAGAGGAGAAAGATTTCGCGAATAAGGGAAAGCAAAATTATCATTTGACCATCCCCTTTCTTCTATTCCATTTTCTTTGCATTCCTTCTCTTGAGAAGGGAAGTAAAGGAATCCCAGAAAAAAAAAAAAAAAGAGGGGAAGAGAAAAGAGAAGGTATGATTAAATGGTAATTTCTCTTTCCAATGAAACCATCCCTTTCTTTCCGTTCCCCTCAGTTATCCCCCATACTCCTGGTGTTCTTTCTTGTATATTAGATCTTGAAATATTTTATCTAACAATGAATATCATTTAAATATGGAACTTTATGGAGACCTCGTTTTCTCCAATTTGGTGATTTTTAGTTGATATGACCTAAGATAATTGACATGAGATATATTGTCCAGGTATTTTTTGCCGTGATTGGAGCTAGTGGGAGTGTATGGAATGTCATCAAGACTGCCCCAAGTATTTTCATGTTTGCACTTGTCCAAGTTACCATCCATCTTGCTGTAGTTCTCGGGTTGGGAAAGTTGTTAAAGTTTGATTTGAAGCTGATACTCTTAGCATCCAATGCCAATATAGGAGGCCCTACCACCGCCTGTGGGATGGCCAAAGCAAAAGGCTGGGAATCTCTAGTTGTTCCAGGCATTCTTGCAGGCATATTTGGCATTGCTATTGCCACATTCCTTGGTATTGGATTTGGAGTGATGGTTCTCAAACACCTTTAGGAATGAAGATTTTCCTAAGGTTCAAAAACAAGTATCTCTGCAACTTAGTTGTAGTCAAGATTCTAATGCAGGCTAAGATATCATTTTGCAATTAGCTGATGGTGGCTCTACTTTCTATCTGTTCTGCTTCGTATCCTTTCCAACAAAATTATTGTTGATTTCATTGAAAATGCCAAACCCCAGGTGGCACTCTAGAATTTTCTGTCACTTCTATAAATGGAGAACACTATTAATGAAACCGCCATACTTGAAACATAAACCACTGGTTGAAGGAAAATTTATAGTTATACTAGGTTTATAAAATATAAATAGACGAAGCTAATTATGAAAAAACATATAAATAAATTAAACGTACTTTTAAGTAACATGAATGTCTTTTCATACTTGTTGAAATCTGATCAATGTATTATATAATGAACCTACCTATGAATCTCCTGCCTGAAAATACGCAGCAACACTGACTGCCGCTGGCTATAAGATTCAACTCTGAGAAGTTATGTTCAATTTCTGATGTTTTGTTGGACAGTAATATTTATGCATTACTTACTAGCATGTCTATGAGCAAAGGAGCGAGTAATAAGATTCAAAACGAAAAGGGAAAAGAAAAAAAATTAGGTGAGATGCCTGGTGCCCAGATGAAAAAGTTCGTTCCATTTTTTAAGCTTAGGTTTATTTTTTCCTCTGTTTAGTTAAACTCGCCACGGCAAGCTGTGATCGTATTATCTGTACTATACACTATTGGTACAGCAAGCATAATAAAGTCAACTGTACGTCCCAGCATTATCCCAGAAAACTTAAAAAAAAAAAGTCAATTGTGCTTGAAATATACCTTGTTCAGATTGGGGCTGTTCTTGGCCTGAGTGGAACAAATATTTTATTTGGATCTCAATCATTTTATTGCACAAGCAATGATTAAATATATTGCAACTTAGTTATCCATGTAATCTTTCTTGCACAGCCATTTTTTCTTACGTCTATTACTAATACAAAATATCACATCTAAGTTATAGGGACTCCATCTAAAAAAATTTAGGCAACATGTATAAACTCAGATTTGATGAGCCATTTGCGTTGTACATGAGTAGAGTTGAATTCCTATCCTCTTTACAATTGCTTACTATATTATATTTATTACTAGTATTCTACTTAGCCATATGTTATCATTTTCGTAAAGAACATCTTGTCCAGTTAATTCAAATCAATTATATATGATTCTTCTTTCGGCCTTTGACATCGATATGCATTTGATGTTATTGTATTTGACATTCTTATATGAAAAAGACACTTTGCATTGTAAAATATCAATAACTAATTAATAATACGATCGAATAGAGTAATTTTCAAAGTTGTTAATCATTAATTTTTTTTTTTTCGGTTTTACGGTTAGAATATCATGATGAAATTTTGGCCCAATATTTAAACATTTTCGTACTACTATCCACAATTAAAATCTTTTGCTTCAATAATGTTTTTTCTTAAAAAATAGACCGAGATCAATTAAAAGAGATGTCACCTCTATTAACATGGTGTCAAGAGGTTTACTTTCGATATATCTGTCATACGAAATCCAGTAGGATTAAGATGTACTAGGTACTACTCAGAAGGTACAAGATGAGCAGCCAAACGATGATGCTAAGGACAATCTCTCTACTGGTGTTTGTTGCGTGGCTTCTGGTTTGGATCTTGTTGCCCACAAAGACATACAAGAACGCATGGACTCCCAAGCTCGAGAGCAACCTCAATTCTACATACTTCAGAGAACAAGGTTTTTCTGTGTATTTCATTTAATGTTTATGTCTCAGAAAACGTTCCTGCTCCTGATAATAATGCATTCATAATTAAGAAAGTTTCTTTATTGTATTATTTCCCTTTTCATTTCAGGAACAAATCTAATGCTTTTCACATTCCCCATGATGTTCATAGCGGCTTTGAGTTGTGTTTTCCTCCATCTTCATCAAAAGAAGCAGAAGACAGAAAAACTACAACCCAGAAGGTTGCAGAAAATCTCTCTCTCTCTCTCTCTCTATATATATATATATATATATGCTGGCTTCAGAATTTGATTCCTTCATTAAAATAAATATAATTTCTTCACATAATTGATAGATTTATTTGATTTAAGTTAAGTTAGTTTTCGGTAACAACAAATTCATGAGATGTTTCTTTTTTCATTTTGCTTTCTTAGACATTTGACATGACAAAATCATTAATGTATAACAAATAGGGCTTAAGAATCTTACTAATCTTGATACCAAATAATTTTTATTATTGGATTTCCTCTCTTTATTGGTGTTTGATCTTAACTTTTGATTTCGGATTTCAGAGGAAGTTTTAGTCGTGGTTTGAGTTTTCTAAGACGGCCAGTGGTGGTGGGGTCTCCAATAGGTATAGTGACAGCAATGGAGCTTGGTTTTGCAGCCATGTTTTGTGTACTGTTGATATGGTCTCTCGCCAATTACTTGCACACCAGCTTTGGTCACCTCCATATGCATAAACAAGGCGAAAAAGCGTATGTACATCAAGTTATTCATGTATATATATAATTATATATTACCCATGAGTTTTATTGACTTTCATTTTATAGGCAAATTATAATTCATTCCATGTTACTTTTTTTTTTTTTTTCTGAAATTAAGTTGTCTTAAGTGGTTTAAAGGGTGTCCTTTTGTTTGTTTTGTTACCATTTAATCAATATTTTTAATACTAATTAATTATCATAACATGAAACAATTATGAGAATACAAACAAGATGAATCATTTTATTGTTGAAATCATTTTCTAATTTTGTTAAGGACATGTTTTGAATATGGTTATTGTAAACATGGCATTGGCAGGTGGGAAGCCAAGTTTAGGAGTGTGTCCTTGAGACTTGGGTACATAGGAAACATATGCTGGGCATTTCTGTTCTTCCCAGTGACGAGAGGGTCTTCTCTTCTGCCTCTTGTAGGACTCACCTCTGAGTCAAGCATCAAGTATCATATCTGGCTTGGTCATCTTTCCAATATTCTCTTTGTTGCTCACACAATAGGGTTCATTATCTATTGGGCCATCACTGACCAAATGATTGAGGTATTTAATTCTTGCAAAAAGAAGAAGTTTAATTTGATTTGTGAAGGATAGATAGATGCATCCTTAACGTGGTCTTTTGTAATTGTTTTCTTTTAATTTAACCTCGTTGAATAAAATATTTCAAGGTGTCCCTTAGTCATATAATTTAGTGAAACTAAAGAGGAATACTAATTTCATAAAACTCAAGAGTTTACCTCTTAAGTTTGCCAAGCCAATCTTAATTCTATACACTTAGTTATTTTATATGAATTGGGTGTGTAAGTTATATAACTATTATTAAGAAAATGCAATATGTTAACTTTTCTGTTAATTTATGAGATTAAATTAAAATTTCTCCATCAGTGATTAAATTGAAATATTGCTTTTAATTTCTTTTGTCACTATTAACATTAGCATGTGACAGAGTAGGACTTTTAATCTCAATACTTTCACAAACTACTACATCCCTCATCTTTGAATTGCACCTAATTAATGATTTCCTTTAATAATATGTTTAAGCAGATGATTTGCCGCCTTTAGATTTTAATATATTATTGCATATATATGGTGATAAAAGCTGGATAATGCATTTGTGGTCTCATTTCTCTGCGTACAAATGTGTTGTCTTTTTTATTGTTGGAATTGAATTATAATGAAGTCCTCTTTGTTTGATAGCTTCCTCTTTGTTTGATACCTTTAAGGATGCTTTGCTAGAGTTTGTATTCCTTGTTTCCTTATCCATCGATGTTCTAAAGTAGCGGACGAGGACAATTGATTTAGCTAATAATTGTCTTGTTGCCATTAAAGTCTCGTGTGTATTATTGAGTCACCAGCCACCCACTGAAATTTCTCTTTCAAATTACAACTGTACATATTAGCCAATAAAAATTAGAAAGTGCAACTTCATGGCTTTATAAATTCTCAAGTGTGATGAACTCTATCTTGCTTTCCCTTCCGCGTATTAAATTGGAAAAAAAATGTTTTATGTGCCTGACTCTAATTGACACTCAGGGCAGCCTATATAACTAATAAAATAAAACAAAATTGTCTGAAAATTCGTTAAATTATATAGACCAAAATGAAACTTCCATTCCATAACTATGCATGAAATTTTTGTGTCTCTTAAGTTTGTTAGTTTTTTTTCTTTTATATTTTAAAACATTGTCAATGTTGACATCAAATCTAATATCTTGAGATTGCTAATAATTTTGACTGATGTCATAGGCATGTTTAGAATACACAAACGAAACGAGCTGGCTAGGGTTTCTCAATTGATGACAAACCAAACCACTTGCTTTGCAATACACATTTTAAGAATATTTAAAGTACATTATAATGTCTGTGAATGAATGACCAAACTAGAGTGATCTGATTCAATACCAACTCCTGAGAAAGTGATTGCAAAAAAGTATCAAGAAGAAAACCAAAATCGAATTAAAACTCGACCAAACATGCATGCACAGTTGAATAAATGTTTGATGTGAATTGTGATGCAGATGATAGAGTGGAGCAAGACATATGTATCAAACTTAGCTGGGGTGGTAGCAACCCTAGTAGCAATAGTGATGTGGGTGACCAGCATTCCTCGTATAAGACGAAAGATGTTTGAGGTTTTCTGGTACACTCATCAGCTGTACGCAGTGTATGTGTTGTTCTATGCGATTCACGTGGGCGTAGAATACATGTGCATGATCGCTCCCGGCATCTTCCTCTTCCTCGTCGATCGACATCTCAGGTTCTTACAGTCTCGCCAAATTGTCAAGTTGTTGTCTGCTCGCATCTTGTCTAGTGGCACCGTCGAACTCAACTTCTCCAATTCTCCAGGTGACGCAATTTTACGAAACAATGCTAGAAAAGAATATGTATGACCTTGGAGAAAATTTAATGATGAAATATTGTTTGGTCATACACAATTCAAATACTCTACTTCTATGATCTATCTCTCTCACTCTTTCCTTTTTTTTAATGTTTCTTCCCTCATATTCAATGTTGTGCACTCAGATTTGTATTATAACCCGACAAGCGTGATGTTCATAAATGTGGCAAGCATTTCCAAGTTACAGTGGCACCCTTTTACGGTGACATCAAGCTGTAATATGGAATCAGATAAGCTGAGTGTTGTTATCAAAACCCAGGGTAGCTGGTCTCGTAGCCTCTATCACCTTCTTTCTTCTAACCCTAATTTGGATCGTCTACAAGTCTCTGTTGAAGGACCATATGGCCCTACCTCTTCCCATTTTCTAAGGTCAGCCACTTCAAGCAAATACTATAAATGCTTCTTGCAATCCCTATACACACACACGCACGCACACACACATAAACTGTGGTTGTTAATTGTAATGTGTGATAATCAGGCATGAGCAGCTGGTGTTGGTGAGTGGAGGAAGCGGCATTACTCCCTTCATATCCATAATCCGCGAACTCATCTTCCGATCAAACCAAAACGACGTCGTCCCACGAGTTCTCCTCATTTCCGCCTTCAAAACCTCTTCTGAGCTAGCCATGCTAAACCTCATTCTTCCACCCTCTGATTCCCCATCAACGGCTCAGATCTTTAATCTCCAACTCCAAATCCAGGCCTACGTCACCAGAGAAGAACAAGAATCCCAGTCCCACCAAACCCACAACACCCAAACCATAATTCATTTCAACCCGAGCAACCCCTTAGACTCACCCATCTCCCCCGTTCTAGGTCCAAACAATTGGCTATGCCTAGCTGCTATAATCTCGTCCTCTTTTCTCATGTTCTTGCTTCTTCTGGGAATCGTCACTCGTTATTATATCTACCCTTTTGAGAATGAGCCTGAGGGAGTTTACGATTGGACTTACAAGGTGTTGTGGTTTCTGTTTCTGGGATGTGCAGCAATTTGTGTGTGTTGCAGTGTGGTTTTCGAGTGGTGCAAGAGACAGAATGCCTCTGAAAGTAAGCAGATTTTGAACGTGGAAGGTCCCACACCGGCTGGATTGCCGGAGGTTGAAAGCGTTCCCGATCAGTTCCTTGTGCAAGCTACCCAGGTGTACTATGGTTCAAGGCCTAATTTCAAAAGTAAGTTTGCGATGATTTACGGTGATGAATTGATAATGGAGGCGCATTGTCTTTATGCGTTTTCTAGTTGATTTTAAATACAAAGTCAATATGTGAATGCTTGATCAGTCTAATACTATGCGTTTTGTAGACTAGAGTCCATTGATGTCCATTTTCTTTTGTGTTTTTATTAGGGTTTACAAAATGTTTCAGGGTTAGGGGTTTAGAGTTTGGATTTAAGATTTATCAAATCAATACACTTTCGGGTGCAGGGTTTTGGGAATTAATACATTTTATTAAAATTGATCCGTGATTTGTTAGGATTTACAAAAAGTACTATATTAAAAAGTAATCTTGTGATGCTCGGTGGAGATAAAAGAGGTGAATTTTATTTCGTATGTGTGTTTACTATTTGATTTTACAAAAGAAACATATTATGTGAATGATTATACAGTTTAATAATTTGTGAGTGATGGAAATAACGGAGGTGAACCTTATGTGTTTTTCCGTTAAGGTTTGCAAAGAGTCCTATATATTAATTTGTTAAGGTTATTTAAGGATTAAGGAATATTAATGAGCTTTATGAAAATTTATCCTTAATTTGATTTTCCAAAAGGAATATCATATGTTAATGCTTACAATTTAATACTATGTTCTATGTGGAGATAGCTAAGAGTGCATTTTCAGATATATGTTTATGTTAGGATTTTCAAAAAGTTCTATATTAAATTTTCTAGAGTTTAGGATTTAAAGAATAAATGCATTTTATTAAAATTTTGTCCATAATTTGTATGAGTTTGCAAAATGTCCTATGTATCAGTTTGTTTGGTTTGGGAATTTAGAATATTGGATTTGGGGTTTAGGAAACAAAGACACTTTATAAAACTTTCTCTTTAATTTGTTGATTTAGGTTTGTAATATATTAAAAAGTAAGTTTCTGATTGTTTGTGGAGATAATTAAAGTGCATATTCTTATTTGTGTCTCTAGGATTTGTAAAAGGTAGGGCTTTGGGAATAAATACACTTACTAAATTTTATTCTTAACTTGCTATGAAAAAGAATATATAAACACGTGTGACAACACTTTTCGACTAAATCCAAGTATCTCTGACATATATGCATGTCATTCTTCATTTGTATATACTTTCTAGGTATAAGTAACTATTTGCTCAGTCAATTGTTGTAAAAAACCAAAAGGAACATTGTCAAAGTACATAGTTAAATGTCTTCTTAATATAAATTAACTTTCTCAAAAGAAATATTCACTAAAAGTTACACGATCAATTAATACATTTTATACATTTAATTATTGTCATTAATATACTAAAGTGAGTTTGTTAATGTTGCAGAAATTCTGAGCGAGTGCAAAGGAGTTGATGTTGGAGTCTTAGTTTGTGGTCCAAGGAAGATGAGACATGAAGTCGCCAGTTTATGTTCACCTGGTTCTGGAAACAATCTTCACTTTGAGGTCATTAGCTTTAACTGGTGATCGATAGACAATTGTTGCCTAGCTAATGAAACTATATATGTGTATGTATATGAATGCTACTTTGTCAAAATAATCTTCACTTTTAGGCCATTAGATTTAACTGGTGAAGGATAATAATATTGTTGCGTAGTTAATGCGATATGAGTGCCACTTTGTTAAAATGTTTTTAGTTTTAAGAATGATCAATGTTGTTGTCCATAGAGTTGATATAATGAAAGTTCTCTCGCAATGATCTAAGCTAATGCAACGAGGGGAAGAGGCAAAGTACTTATTTATATAAATGATCCTCGATTCAAACTTTTCTCATGCAGCTAATTTTTTAATGTAAATGTTATGCCAAAAAAATACTCAAGTAATATAATCATTAGTAAAGTATTGTTCCATGACGATGTGACATTAAAATGATTGCTAAATATTAAAATTAGCACTCTAGTATAATTCAAGTCAAAGATAAATTATAATTGATAGAGAACTAATATTAAAACATAAAATATAACAGATGAAGGCAGAATTCTAAGGTGATTTTGTAAGTAAGAGGATTAAGATTATGATTCCTTCAGTATTTCATAGAAATCTAACCTAACCTCTTGAACAATGTGCTTGATGATATAATTTACTAGCCATAGGATTCTTAATTACCTTTAAGTATCATTTGAATTATTAATAGACATTCTCTTTAAACTAATCCATAGTTTCTTATGCAATTAATTAAGAGACTTAATGGAAAATAAGTTATAATGTGAATATGCAATGATGGTAGGTATATTCATATCCTACAAATAAATCAATCCGCTCAAGATTGCAAGTTTTATCAACTCATACTACTTAATTTATGGTCTAACCATATATTTTCTTTCCCAAGTTCATTTAGGTTACCCAAATAATCTAATAATTTCCACACAATTGAAAACATTAAGAATAATATTGACTAAATAAATCATATCATTAATTGCAAGTAAAGAGAGTAAAAGTACTATGTATGAGGGTTCATCATAATCTAAAATCAAAAAATTTAACTCTTCAATATTATAAGACAAATCAACATTAAAAACAAGGCATCATCGTAGGAATACAAAGAGAAGCAAGGGAAGAAGAGAAAAACTAATCCAATTGGTAAATATCCTCAAAACCCAAGCTTTTCTCTTACTTTTGGATCTACTTGAAACCTTTTCCAATCCCCTCAACATCCAAAGGACCTATAGCCTCCCCTTAAAACCCTCAGACACCCCCATAAACGAACAAAAATTTGCATGCAAAACAGCTCTCGTTTTGCTCCATATTAATATGTCGCCATGACTAACTCTTTTAGCTGGTCATGACCTCATTCCATTTTGTCTAGAATTTTTATGTTCTTTTTTCGAGGAGCCAAATGTTGTTGAACGGCTTCAAACCATATACATACAGACATATATATATATATATTTCATGTCTTTGATCCGGGTTTCAATTTGTCAAGCATTGAGACACCTCTAACTTATATTTCTCTGCTCGTTCCCAGGCAGATGGTTCCCATGGACTTGATGGTCATATTGTTGCGCTGGTTTTGATGCAGTTAGCAAAATCTATGAAGGATTCTTCTGCTTTACTTGATCTATATTGAGTATTGACCACTTTAAATGTGGATTTTCTGGTTCTGAAGAACGTAAATTTTTTATTTTGACAGTCGCATGAAAGACTTTGTAAACTCTTTCAATATTAGCTTCTTTTACCAGGTGGGGCTAAGTAGAACAAGTAGGACAGACAAAATAGTGTGAAGTTCAGAACTTTGAGGTTCCAAATATATAGGCGGCTTTCGTATTTTGACAGTAGAGTAAAAGTAAGAAGAATTTTTTTGGTGCCCTTCGGTTTTTAAGTTGCCTCTCTTACGTGGGCAAACTAAATGGCGTCATGTGTGAGTTAGTTGGAAGGAATAATGAAAAAAATTATAAAAGCACCCATTTTTTCTAATTGAATATGTGGTCGAAATTTCCCATAGAATATGAGTTGAAAACCTTCATTCATATTATGATTATTTTTATAAGTAACTAATTACACAAAGATTAAAAATGAAAAGATTTATATACTAAAAAAATTCCATACAAAGTTTTGTTGTTTATTATAAAACTCTTCAACATAATTATAATATGAAAAAAATTGAATGTAATTATTAATAAATTAATTAATCAGAATATCAATAATTCCATAGTAAATATTTAAAAATTTTAGTTGACTTCTAATATTTTAATCAAGACAAAATAAAAAAAGTAAAAATTAAAATGCAAAAAATAACTCTAAGATATGCTTCTAAAGAGCAATTAATTTTTTTTGTTTTAAATATTAATTATGGCGATGCCTGAATTAGCTTGCACACAGACATAAATTACTTAATCTATCTAATCCAATCAAAGATAAGTCATATTTGTAAATATTAGCGAATTCACAAAGACAAAAAAAATTATTATTTTATAATTTCAAGAATGTAGAAAAAATTAAGAGAAAAATTATTTGTAATTATATAAAATTATTTGAAAAGATTAAAAAGTATTAGGGGCTATAAAAAAAAGTTTCAAATATTGGGGTGGGGGGGTTTTATAATATTAATATTTTATTTTACAAACATCAATTTGGACTAGTCATCATTAAATTGGCTGCATCATATTGGCCAATGAAGCTAAGGCATTAATGCCTACTAATTCAACTCTTACTGGCAAGGAAGAATTAATATACCTAAAAGTTATTATTGATTTGGATCCTCTGTTGCCAAAATTATTCTTTTAATATAGATATGATCATAATTTAAAAAGTCTATTAGGTTTAATGAATTCGGCTTAATAAAAATAAAGTTTGAACAAAAAAAAAATATAATCTTAGATGTAATAGTAACAATTATTTATGTTATTTATTTCAAATTTTAAGTAACAAATTGATTTGATATTTCTTTAAAAAGCATGCTCAGTCTGAAAAATATGAATAAAAAAACTCAATTTAAATACGGACTCATATTTCTTTAACTTGACTTTTAAAAGTCCGATCGAATTACCAGGTCTGTTCCCATGCGATTAAGTACTTTTATTAAACTTATATAACACCACATGATTCATAAGTTTTTGTTAAAAAAAAAAATACAAAATAGGTCCAGTGTCTTTTTTTCATTGAAAGTGATGGGGGAATTAGAGGCGATGTGCATGAGAGACAGCAATTCCTTGTATTAATGTTGTGAACCGTTGGATTTTACAATTTTTTTGTATAAATATAATTAATTTTTTTTTAAAAAAATATGAACTATTAAATCAATATTTAATAATTTAAAATTTTATTACTGATTCTATATTACTGTAAAAAATCTGCACATGCATGATTCTACGAGTTTGTCCCTTAAAATAAATCTGCCTAGAATTGCGATTTTAAAATTCTTTATTATAGGTATCTCTCCTTCATTTTAGCCATTTGATTTAATGAAAAGAGCAAATGGAGATTGTATGATATCAATCCACGTGATCTCATTTTATATTTGAAAAGGAAAAAAACTCTAAGAATTGCATGAGTTTACTCACGTAACCCTTAAATAAATTTTTTTTTAAAATGCTTTATCACATATGGGTGAGGAATATTTTTGGTAGCAGAAGATTTGCCCCTAGTAACTTTTACCATAATAGTACAAATGTCATATCTAGGCAAACTAGATTGAGAGTTTCTGATGGCTTGGGCAAGGATTATGTCATGCCTCGCTCAGGGTGACGAAGGTAACTGGACGCGTGGCAAAAATAAGGAAAATCTATTACCAGAGGGACACGTGGAGCAAATGGGATTGAGGAAGAGCAACCACCCAGCTAGCGTACAAGTAGAATAAATGAGGAATCGTCACGGGGGTAAAGGGGTGGATCATCTTTCTGAATTTCTTCTTCTCTGCTGAATATTTTCAATTCTTCCTTCTCTGTTAAATGATCCTCTATCTGCTTATTCTCCTTCTTATTTCTTATGGCTTTATATAAGATTTTACTCGCTTATATTGCTTAGCTTAAGTTCAGATTTGCTACTCCATTGTATTTCTGAGCTTTATGCTGGAATGAGATTCCCTGCTCATAACAGATTATATGCAGTGAAATTAAAGGGTTCCTCCAAAAGTAGGTTGACTGAATTTTTTATAGTTTAATTGGCTCTTAGCAGGAAGAAATGCATGTGGCAAACAGAAAGTAAAATATGACCAATGATTTTGGTTTAGGTTTCTTATAAGGCATGTCATTGTATTTGATATCCACGTTTACTGCCACATAAGATTTTCAGCCATAAGAACTCCGTCAATTTTGTCTTTTTTATTTGAAAAAACTTATATGTAATTTTTTTTCTATGTTTTTCTTTAAGTAAAACATAACAAGTATATAGTTTTTCAATAATATTATGAAACATATATAGTAATTGTAAATAAATGCATATATTCTTTTTTGATTAAATATGCACTTTCTATATTATTATTAGTTAACTATATACTTTTTATATGTTAATTGAAAATTTTAATAGTAAAAATATAAGGGACTGTATCTAAGTTAAGTCATTATATATATATATATATATATATATTTTAAAACTTTGAAAAATTTTAGGGGAAAAAGTTTTCTCAAATAGAGGAAAGAAAAATTATTATTTAGCCAACCCCTTTCTTCAGTTCTAATTTCTTTGCATTTGTTCCCTTCCTAGAAAAATGAAGGAATCTCTTATCCAAAAGAAAAAGAGAGGGAAGGAATGATTGAATGGTAATTCCTCTTCCCCTTGTTTGGAAAATCTTCCATTCTCCTCCCCTGTTTATAAGGAATTCCCAAGCAAGGGAAATGTTTCAATGAAAATTTCCCTATTTCAATTCCCCTCCATTATCCCCTATTCAAAATATACTCTGGCTTGTATATTAGATCTTGATATATATTATCCAATTACAACAAGTTATGGACAAATTAAACTACCATGAAGTAAGTATATACTATCAACAGGTAGTAGAAAATGAGTGAAGTATCATCCTTAGTGCGTATGTATTTGTCTTATTCAAGCGTTTAATTGCACAAAATAGAATAAAGAAAATTGCAAGTTAAGCAATACCATAAATTTAATATAGATGTAATTATAGTAAAAGATTTCCCTAGGTTTATGATTTATCAGGATACTTCAAATGCGATATAGTGACTTTGCTAACTCAAATTGATTGTTTCATGTGAATGAGTTTTAGCCTTTAATGTCATTATAAAAATTCGTGGATCTTTTATAAATTTTATCACTCTACTTCAGTGCCACAATAAATTCTATCACTCTATGAGACTCAATTAGAAAGAAATACTACACATATACTATTGATCACAACTCTGCAAATCTTATTGGTATTATTTTTATCTTACAAGCACATTAAGCTAATTCACAGACTTAATAAGCATCAAATAAATAGTTTCATCCCTACGATTAAATTTGAGTTTCTATTCAAAAAATTCTCAAATTCTCAACATAAATCTTAGTTAGTAGTCAATTAGCAAGGGAACAATAAAGATTTGAACTAAATAAACTCAACCATAATAAATTCAAATAGGAAAATCACAAAATTCTTCATTTTACATGCCAAGGCTTCATAATCCTAGAGGAAAAAAAAAAAACTTAACCTAGCATATATATGAATAAAACCATAACCACCCCAACAAACATAGTCAAAAGAAGAGTAAATGAAGAGAAGAAGAAAAACTTCATTTCCAAAGTTTTAATCAATTTCATCCACTAAATCTTCTCTTGAAATGCCTTCATTGACTGATTTCTTACCCTATAGCTCCAAGTTTTTGCCTCTCATTTTGTAAAGCAATACTTCCCTTCCAAAAAAACCTACCTAGCTTAGTATGGGCCAATTTAGTTAGCTTCATCTTGGTAGGGTATGGGAGAAGAATTTCCATTGTTTTTTATGGTTCATTTTTGATTGTCAAATTTCATCTCTCTTGGGCATCCTCGCTTGAACGTTCATGGGAGAGTGGTCTCCCTCAAATTATCGATGGAATAAGGTTTGCCTTCTTGGAATGAATCTTGTGTGCACCAAAATACCTAAGTTCATACTGGTGTCTTGTTTAGAGTTACTTTACAAGGGAATGAGAAGACGATAATGAGTTAAAGCACCAATTCATGTACTTCTGCCCTTGAATAATAACTATATACTAGTGACGACATGCTCTCTGTATCTAAAAATGCACGGTGTTTCTATCCTTTTTTTCTTTCTATTTTGTTTGTGAAAAGTCTTTGCTGCCATTTTTTTCATAGGATGATTAGCCAAATAGAAGAGCTTGATTGAAGAATCTCTGATATGCTATCTATTTGGAAATAGGAGATTGATCACACCCATCACAAGCATAGTACAATGAGCTCGAGAATGGGTTAGATAAAATCAAACAAAACTTCCTTTTCAATAATGTTGTGCTATGTTCAAGCTCTGAATATTTTCACTTTATTTTGACATGGGTAAAATGGTATCTTACACCTCAACACCTTAAACATAACAATATCCTTTACATATGTAACCAAACATACTTAGTTTCCTTTTCTCATTCCCATTCTCTTTCCCTTTCCCATTTTCATTCCTTCATAAATATTTTTGTGAACCAAATAGGTCATATATCTTGCCCTAAAATGTTAAAAGATGCCTTTATCTTTCATTTTCTGCACTTTGGTGCTAGGTCTTTGGAATGGGGCAACTTCTAGAACCATTGCCATAATTCCTTAGCTTTTAGAAAGTTATACTTTTGTTGATACTTAGGCTTTCAAAATTTGACTACATGCTTCCTTTATTATTATTATTATTATTTTTCTCACAAGGCTTGGACAAGTTTAACACAATAAATAACTTTAAAATGATAAGGATTAAGCATGAAAATTACTAAGTCAACACTGAAAACAACTATAACAACTATTAAATAAGACTTGGTTCAATTAATACAAATAACTAAAAGTTATATTAACATTGGAGAAATTATACAATGATTGAGCATAAAAGTGGCTTAAAATAATTTTATTTCATAGTATTATCATGACCAACATCATTCGAATGTGAAACTTTATGAGATCTCATTTTCTTTAATTTGGTGATTTTCAGCTAACATGATCAGAAAATTAACATGAGATACATTGGAGCTAGTAAGAGTGTATGGAATGTCATCATGATTCCCCCTATAAACTCTCAATAATTCAATTATTTTGCCATCTTTTTAGTGGTTAAGCATGTTTTATGTAATAAAAGTAGTACTTTAACTCTAGTTTCATTTAAGTTTAGTTAATAGGTTTAATTATGTTTTAAAGTAGTTTAAATGTTGAATTTTAGTTAAATATTTTATAATTTGTAATTAATCAATTTCATATGTTTTGTAAGGTTTTTAACGTAAGAAAATATAAGCCAAAGTGTCTTAAAGCTTAAACAATAAAAGCCTAGATCCAAGTGATGCAAAAAGTTGATGCAAAGTCCTTTTGCTAACAGAATTTAACATCGATGACCATGGCCAATTTAGAGCTGGTCATAGTAATGCCATTTAGTAAGAAGCAAAACAAAAGTGTTTTATATGCAAAAATTTATAGTTTAAAGGCTTATTTTGAGGGTGTTGGCTATTTAAGAATGGATATGGGAAAATGCAAAAACTTGAAGAGAATTTGAATGCAAGCAAATACAAGTAGAACATTCTC
The DNA here is from genome assembly GCA_037074485.1 of Delonix regia. NCBI lineage: Eukaryota > Viridiplantae > Streptophyta > Magnoliopsida > Fabales > Fabaceae > Delonix > Delonix regia. Next base: position 25,372,774 of record CM073454.1, on the reverse strand, counting down.
TCTCGTTTTCTTCGTTTTCACTCCCAATCCTTCAAGTATATTCATTTTTTCAATTTTTTTAAACTCACCTAAACTTAGATTTTTTTTTTTTTCACTTTTTCTTCATTTGTCTTTTTCAATAGGGAGTTGGTCCCTTTGTCAATCTCCTAATATATCTTTGTCATGAAAATATAGAGATGATAAAAGCAATAAATTCTTGCTACACTTACCACAACATACATATGATTCTCAATTTCATTATTCAACCACAAGAAATTCCTTTCAAACATGAAAACATGATGTGCTACAAATTCTCTTGAAAGGGGCCAGATATTGATTATTCAGGCTGAACAGGAAAAGTCGATGTGGGTAAATCTAACAAATCATAATTAATTGGTTTTCCATGTAAAGTGGAAAATTAGGGTGCTAGGGATATAACATGTAAGTTAGTTTGAAAGGCTCAAACGCATTAATGAAATGCGTAAGTCATCTCTTAAGATTATGCAATACCATGAATTTTGCCTCAAGATAATATTAAGCAACTTCTAGAGTCCTAGGCTTAAGATGGCTCATACTAATTAATTAATTTACACAAAATTTTCTCCTAACAACATGTAATGAAACAATGCTTGGCTCAAATGTGCGCACAATTTTTTTAATAGTATGGAAAAATCAAACATTAAGATTTGAAAGTTGAACAAGAATAACTATCAACTAACTTCCTACCACATATACCCCAATAAACAACAACTGTCACAATTGGTTTTTGACATGAAGCAAAGAAAACACAATAACATCAAAGCTAAATCAATGCCAAAAAATTAGACTTATTAAGAGCTTCAGCAAACAAATTTAATTATTTTGCCATTATCAAATGATGAAAACTACTCAACTTAAAACTTAAATTACTTAAAACAAAACCAAATTTGAAAAGCTTTTCTAGTTCCCTAACCCTAGTATTTTCATGTTTGAACTTATCCAAGTAACCATCCATATTATGATAGTTCTGAGGTTGGGATAGTTGAACTTTACCTTTGATTTGAAGCTAATCCTCTTAGCATCCAATGCCAATATAAGAGGTCCTACGATTACCACATATTGCAAGTGAAGAGTAAAAAGGTTCTACTACATATTAAAGTTCAACATAATCCCAAATCATGAATCTTAGATTATCATTACAATGAATAACAAAGCAATATCCAAATGGGTAAAGAAATAGAAAGAGAAACAAGAAGAGAAAAAACATGATTTAATTAGTGCATCTTCTCTAAACCCAAGTTATTTAATTGCCCTTCGTTGACACTCTAGCTCCATTAGCCTCCCATGGACTTTGAGAAACTCGGAATAGCTAAAAAAAACCTCAAAATCCCCCTTAAAGATAGTAAAAACTAACCAAAAAAAATTGTTTTTTGTGCACACAAGTTTATGTATTGTAAAAGTAATATAATGATAAGTAAAGTATCGTTCCAATGAAGATTTAGCACTTAGATAAGTCCTAGGCATTAAAATTTGCACCCTAATCTAAATCAAGCCAAAGATGAATTTTAATTGAAGGAAAACTAAACTAAAAACATAAAAATAATAATAAGGACAAAATTCTAGACTAATTTTGGAAGTAAGAGGCTTAAGATTATGATTCTGACCCCTAGCATTTCATAGAAATCAAACATACTTTCTTTAAAATTGTGCTTAAAGATATAATTTGCTAGTCTATGACTCTTAATTATCTATAAGTATCTTTTGAATTACTTATAAATATTCTTTTTATACCAATCAATAATTCTTTGAGCAATTGCTTAAGAGACTTAATGAATAATGTGTCCTAATGTGACTATGAGAGACTAATAGGTATATTCCTTTCTTACAAGTGAATCAATCCACACAACATTGCAAATTTTAAGAATTCACACTACCCAATTCATGGTTTAGTCCTAAAATTCCTTTCCTAAGTTCATTTAGGTTCCCCAATTCATCTAATGGTTTCCACTCACTTAGATGAATTAAGAACAAGATTGAATAAACAAATAAATCTTACCATTAATTGCAAGTTAAAAAAAGTAAATGAGTGCTACTACATACAAGGGTTCAACATCAACACAAATAATCTATATTAGCACATATTCACAAGAATTTAAATTTAAAAAACTTGAAAAAAGATAGCATTGTCTAAAAGGGTAAAAAAAGACAAGGAGAACCAAGGGAAAGGGAGATAAACTAATTCAATTTGTGAATTTTCTTGAAATCTAAGCTTTTTTCATGCCTTTGGAACTTCATAACCATGTCTTTTTGCCCCTCAAATTCCAAAACACTGCCTCGCTATGTAGAAACAATGTTCAAAGTGCCATTTTTTGGTGCCTTTATTGGGGCTGCAACTTGAAAATATTCAGTTGTGGCCCCCTCAGGTCCTATCCACTTGTCTTTTTCTTCATAGAGGCCATGACTAGAAATTGCATGTCTCGGCCCCAATCCTATTTTAGCACTCGTATCTGGTTTTAAACTCTTATTTTGAGGGCTTGAACTTCAAAATAGTTCAAGCATAGTTTCCTTATTTGGTCTTACAATAGCACATAAAATTGATTAATTAAAAATTTTTAAAGATTTAATAAAAATAACATTTAAGCTACTTAAAACATAACTACACCTATTTCCTAATCTTAATAGAAACTAGGGCTAAAATATTAATTTTTATTACATATGTAAAACCAAAAAAAAATTGTTTTTAACACTAAAAAACATAGTAAAATAATTGAATTATTGAGATTTAACATTTGCATGTTGTAGGAAATTTTCATTTGTGGCGCGTTCTCTACACAACATATTACTTCACTAGGGACAAAATTGGAAATTTATATCACGAGCTAGGCCTTTCTAGCTACCACACAATGTATCTTGCATTTTAAACACAGACTTTGATGGCTTGAGCTTCTAGATGATTCCGGTTTAGTTTCTAGCCACAAAAACATGCGAAATCAATTAATTACAAATTATTAAAGATTTAACCAAAATTTAATAACGCTTAAACTAGTTCAAAACATAACTAAATTTAATTGAAACTAGAGTTGAAATGCTAACTTTTATTTCACTAAACTAAAACAAATTATAATTAACTTCTAAAAACATAGCAAAGTAATTGAATTACAGAGATTTAACAAAATTTCTTTCACTTCAAATTATAAAATGGCGAACACTGTTCACAAAAATACTCAAAACAAAATCATTCCATTTTTTTATACTTAGCTGTACTTTTTCCTCTGTATGGACATACTCGTATAACATATAATTTCAAACATGCCGACTTAAATTCGTCATGGCAAGTTGTAAGATAGTACTATCTGTACTACACTATTAGTACACTGAGCATAATAAAGTCAACTGTACATACTAGCATTACCACCCGAAGAAAAAAAGAAAAAAAAGTCAATTGTGCTTGAAATATACCGTGTAAAGTTTGATGCTGTTCTCGGCCTGAGTGGAATAAATTTATTTTTTGGAACTCAATCAATTTATTACCCAAGCAATGACTAAATATATTGCAACTTAGTCATCCATGAAATCTTTCTTGCAGAACCTTTTTTTTTTATGTCTATTACGCACTAATACAAAATGTCACATCTAAGTTATATTGACTCTATCTAAAAAAGTTTAGGCAAGACGAATCAAACTCAGATTTAATTAGCCATTTGTGCTGTACATATTGAGTATAGAATTGAATTCCTATCATCCTTATAATTGGTAATTAGTATATAACTTATAATTAATAGTAGTTAAGCATATAATTAGTATATACTTTAGACATACGCGATCATTTTCAAATCAAGTTACCTATTTTCTTTGGGCATTTGACATCCATGCCTTCGAAATTATTAAGTGCATTTTGACATTCTTATATGAACAAGACATGCATGCACTTAATTTGTTTTGCAAAATAATAATAATCATAATAGTTCGATCGAATAGAGTAATTTTCAAAGTTGTTATCAAGTTTTTCTGTTGTTACGGTTAAATAGTATGATTAAATTTTGGCCCAATTAAACATTTTTATACAACTATCTAATAAAATTAAAATCTTTTATTCCATAATATTTCATTTAAAAAAATAAATCGAGATTAATTAAAAGAGATGCCTTCTCTTTCTATGACTAGAGTCGAGACGTTGACTTTCTAAATATATATCATGGAGAATCGAGTAGGACGATGATGTACAAGGTAGTACTATTCACAAGGCATAAGATGAGCAGCCAAACGATGACGCTAAGGACAATCTTTCTTGCGTTGTTTGTTGCTTGGCTTCTGTTTTGGATCTTGTTGCCCACAAAGACATACAAGAGAACATAGACTCCCATGCTAGAGAGCACTCTCAATTCTACATACTTCAGAGAACAAGGTTTTTCTGTATATCATTTAATAATTATGTCTCTATATACGTTTCCTCTGCTGATAAAAATGGATCTTAATTCAGAAAGTTAGTTCCCTTTTGATTTCAGGAACAAATCTGCTACTTTTCACATTCCCCATGATGTCCATCTTCATCAGAAGAATCAGAAGACAGAAAAGCTACAACCCAGAAGGTTGCAGAAAATCTCTCTCTCTCTCTCTCTCTCTCTCTCTATCTCTATCTCTATATATATAATTGTTCCATTAAACTAGTAATTTCTTTACTTAATTGATAGATTTGTTTGATTTAAGTTTGTTTTTTATGATAACAAATTCATTAGATGTTTCTTTCTTTCTTTCTTTTTTTTTGCTCTTAGACATTTGACAAAATCATTAATGTGTAACAAATAGGGCTTAATAAATAATCTTACTAATCTTGAATTTAATCTTGACACCAAATAATTAGTAATTTAGTATTATTGGATTTTTCTCTCTTTGTTGGTGTTTGATCTTAACTTTTGATTTGGATTTCAGAGGAGGTTCAAGTGGTGGTTTGGGTTTTCTAAGACGGCCAGTGGGGGTGGGGACTCCAGTAGGTGTAGTGACAGCAATGGAGCTCAGTTTTACAGCCATGTTTTGTGTACTACTGATATGATCTCTTGCCAATTACTTACACACCAGCTTTGGTCACCTCAATATGCATAGACGAGGGGAAAAAGTGTATGTACATCAATTTATTCGTTCGTGTGCGTGTGTGTATATATAACTCTTGAGTTTTAATAACTTGTATTTTATAGGCAGATTATAATTCATTCTATATGTTGTTTGGTCTGAAATTTAAGTGTCTTAAGTGGTTTTAAAAAGGGTGTACCTTAGCTTGTATAACAAAAAAACTATGATAATATTAACAAGATGAATAATTTTGTTATTGAAAATTAATATTTTCTTTTGTTTAGAACTTGCTTTGAATATGGTTATTATAAACATGGCATTGCAGGTGGCAAGCCAAGTTTCGAAGTGTGTCCTTGAGACTTGGGTACAGAGGAAACACTTGCTGGGCATTTCTGTTCTTCCCAGTGACGAGAGGGTCTTCTCTTCTGCCTCATGTAGGACTCACCTCTGAGTCAAGCATCAAATATCACATCTGGCTTGGTCATCTTTCCAACATTCTCTACGTTGCTCATACAATAGGGTTCATTATCTATTTGGCAATGACTGACCAAATGATTGAGGTATTTAAATTTTTAATATTTTCACTGTGTCCATTTATTAATTTATGAAACTCAGTTGAAATACTAATTTCATAAAACTCAGGGTTTACCTCTTAGGTTTTGCCTACCCAATCTGAATTTAGTGAGTAACAAGCGCAAGTTAAGTGTTACAAAACATTCAATTATGCAAAATGTTAGCTTTTATGCTAATTTTTGAAAGATTAGATTAAAATTTCTCAATCAGCTAGGGATTGAAATAAGATATACCGTTTAATTTTTTTTTGTCCAAATTAATTTTCATCTCAATACTTTGAATTTCACCTAATTAATGACTGCCCATATTAATAATATGTTTAAGCAGATGATTTGCTGCCTTTAGATTTTAATATATTATTGCATATATATGATGATAAGAGCTGGATGATGCATTTGTGGTCTCATTTCTCTGCGTACAAAATGTGTTGTCTCTATCTTGTTGGAATTGAATTATAATAAAGTTCTCTTTGTCTGATAACTTTAAGATGCTTTGCTAGAGTTTGTGATCCTTTCCTTGTTTGTAACGAACAGGGATAATTGATGATTTAGCTAACAATTGAGTCACCAGCCACCCACAGAAAATTCTCTTTCAAATTACAATTGTACATAATTAACTTGTAAGCCAATAAAAATTAGAAAGTGCAACTTCATATGGTTTTAAAAATTCTCAAGTCTGATAAATTCTACCTTGTTTTTCCCCTTCCGCGTATTCTGCCTTGACTCTAAATGACACTCAAGTCACCCTATATCACTGATAAAATAAAATAAAATAAATCTGTGAATATATGAACAACCAAACACTACTTTATTTGCTAAACTTGCTTATAATTAGATATTTAATTTGATTCAATATCATTTTTTAAGAAAGTGATTCAAAAATATATTAGAAAAAACCATGCATAATTAAAAACACGACCAAACATGCATGAAAAAATCACAAAGCGCGCGTGTAGAGTTGAATTAATGTTCGGTGTGATGCAGATGATAGAGTGGGGCAAGACATATGTATCAAACTTAGCTGGGGTGATGGCAACCCTTGTAGCAGTGGTGACCTGGGTGAGCAGCATTCCTCGTTTAAGACAAAGGTGTTTGAGGTTTTTTGGTACACTCATCAGCTGTACACAGTGTATGTGTTGTTCTATGCAATTCACGTGGGCGCAGAATACATGTGCATGATCGCTCCTGGCATCTTCCTCTTCCTTGTCGATCGACATCTCGGGTTCTTACAGTCACGTCAGCGTGCCAGGTTGTCTGCTCGCATGCCTGTGGATGATTCTCTAGTTCCTGTTTATAAATAAAAAATAATTTTTATTAATTTAATATTAATAAAATATTATTTTTTAGTTTTATTTTATTTTATTTTTTACTAGAGATTTTTCGGTTACCAGAGAAACTAGTGGCACTGTCGAAATCAACTTCTCCAAGTCTCCAGGTGGTGCAATTTTGATTGAAGTAATTCTAGAAATGAATATACATGATTTTGAAGAATATAACAAATTATTTTTCCGGGAAATTAATCAAAGAATTCAGCAAATTTTAAGTAAATTTGATCATGAAATTGTTTGGTTAAAAACAATTCAAATGAGTCAAACCCTATTATGGTCCTTATCATATTAGATATTTTTTAATTTAGCATCTCATAGAATTTCTTTCTCAATTTAGTTCTTTATATATATAAAATATTTTTTAATTTGGTCTCTCATAAAATTATCTTATAAATTTGTTCTCTCACGTAGGGATTTTTTTGAAATTTGGCCATTTACAAATGAAATCATTATTAATAATGTATTTCATATTTATGAAATTAATATTTTTTAGGATGCCATTGATAATAATTTTTTGTAAAAGATCAAATTAATAAGATAATTTTATAAATAAAAGACTAAATTAAAAAAAATTTTGCATTCGTAAAATATCAAATGGAAAAGAAAATCAGAAAGTAAATTGAGAAATATTCTGAAGATTAAAATGGAGTTTTACTTCCAATTCAAATAGTCTACTTTTTCTGTCGCAAAAATAAAAATACTCTACTTTTATTATCTTTCTAATTGTGAGCAGCATTGCACTAACTATATATGGAGACATTGCTTTTTTTTTTTTTTACTTGTATTTTCCTTCCTAATGAAATTCAATTATGTACACTTAAAACCATATTGTCAAACTTGCGAGTTTATTATCCAAGTTTACGAGTTTATGATTGTACATAAAGAAAGCGAATTAACTCATTGTAAACTCGGACTTAATACAAATTCGAGTAAACTCGCGAGTTAACTTACTGAGCCAACGTTGTCTTTCAGTATATATATAGGTTGTATTATATATATTTGCACTTCATTTTCTTAGTTTCAAAAATTACATCTCCTTATACTTAAACCTAAACACTTAGAATAACTTTATCATCCATTACCACATAACCAATAAGAACTTCATGTTCATCATTTGTAATGTATTATATATATTTATTATTGGCTTTTTTTTATAGAAATTTTATTTTGAATTTTTCATTAGTTATGACTTGAAAAGTTATCTATTATTATCTTTTGACCTGTTTTGACAAAGTAATCTTTAATAATTCTATTTATTACTCTATAAATCATTTTAATTCAAATTTAAAAATTACTAGTATTTGATTATTAGTAGTTATCATATTTAGATTTAAATATAAAATTTTTTTTTAAAATATATATATATATATATATATTTAATTATCACTTATTCAACTATAATTAAACAAATAAACCAGAAGGAAAAGTGACAAATATATATGGGAGAATAGGGGAAGAAATGGATGAAGTTATAGGCAAAGATTTAGAAATAGGAGCAGAATTAGATGAATAGTTAGGTTCAGAGTAATGTTCAAAAATAGGAATTATTGGTAAAGGAGTAAATGCAGAATGATCTTTATGTAGATAAAGGAATATGGATTCATGAAAAACATCTTTGGAGATAATGATCTTTTGATGTTGACTATCAAATAATTTCTAAGCTTTGAAACTTGTTACATAGCCAATGAATACGTAATGTAATGCTTGACGTTCAAACTTAGTTTTATGAGGCAAAACATTTGTAGCTGAACATAAACAACCAAAGGTTTTTACATTATCATATGATGGTGTTATGTTATACAAGACCTCAAAAAGAGTTATCCAATAAAAAAAATTTAGGGTAGACAATTTAGAATATACATAGCAATTAGAATAGACTCTCCCCAGACGGAAGGAGGCATACCAAAATGAAACATCAAAGAACAAGCTATTTGAATAAGATGTTGATGTTTTTACTTAACTATTCCATTTTATTGAGGGGTATATAGAGATAACCACTGATGGAAAATTCCATGGATAGAAAACAAATTCTAAGATTCATGGCATAAGAATTCAAACCCATTATATGTTTAATTGTTGTATTAAACTAAGTTTTGATTAGATTAAAGAACATTTTAAGAATGGAGGAGATTTGACTTTTTAGAATTTATTAGAAATGTCTAATTACTCATTGAAAAATCATCCAAATTTGTTAAAAAAATCATGCGCACCACTTATAGATTGAGTTTTGTATAGTCCTTATATATCTAGATGCAATAAATCAAAACATTTGGAAGAGCAAATTGTATTGGTGTTAAAAGATAACCTTGTCAGTTTTGCAAGAGGGCATATGTGACATATATCATGTGTAGGTGAAAAATATTTGGAAATAGCCTAAATATGTTGTAACGAATTATAAGAAGAATGCCCCAAACAAAAATGCCATAAAGATTGAGAGCTAAGTGGTTCTTATTGTTGATAGTAGTTAAATGATCATAGTAGAAATATTACAAGTAACAAAAGCATTACTGTAAAGAAAGAAAAGGAAAAGACATAATGGTATAAAGTACATATAATTGACCAATGAGTTTAGTAGTAGCAATGACTTCACTAATCCTAAGGTCCTATATAACAAAAGAATCATATGTAAATGTTATATAGTTATGAGAATTAGCAGTCAATTAACTGACAGAAATAACATTATATCAAAACAATGGAACATGGAAAACACTATGCAAGATCATAGTATTAGTTCATGGAATAAAACTAATGTGAGCAATAAACTGGGAACAACTATCAAGTAAATGAATGAAAGTTGGTGATAAAGAAAGAGTAAAATTAGAATATAATGACAAAAGATGAGAAACATGATTAGTAGTGCCAATTTCAATAATCCAGGAACTACTTAGTATATTATTAAGCATTTGAATAGCAAAATAGGAAGAGATACTTGTTAAGTTTGTGAACTGAACAGAACTCATCTGGTAGTAGTTCCTTAAGGAGAATCATCTTAAATAACCTTTTTGTGAACAATATCAACTATGGTGGATTGAATGTCAAAAGATTAAGTATCGAGCCATGTCAGTGGAGTATCCATATCAGTATTGCAAGCATTAATGACAGATTTAAACTGTTGAACTTTGAAATCTTTATACCAATTAGGAAAACCATGGATTTTAAAACAAGTATCATTAGTGTAGCCTTTTCTATTATAATGAGTGCATGTTTGGTAATCTTTTTTATGGTTTTTGTAATGAATAAATTATGGGTAGAACTTGCATAATAGCCAAGAGATACACAAGGGAGAGAAGAGAGAAACTAGAATAGAAATATTTTTCCTTGAATTGCAAAGTGAGTTCCACATCCATCCATATATATAGGCATTTTGGTGGATAGTTACATGGTTTCTTTTTCAAATTTTCACACTGACTACACCCACCTACCATTACAAATTTCAAATATTTTTCACCTACAATTACATATTTCAACAAAGTTTCACCTACCAATATATATTTTCAATATTCCTCATTTAACTCTACATATTTCAACAATTAACAACCTAACTTATTTAATTATAGTCTCAACTACTTATTGAAAAATTTTCCATAACTATCACATATTGAAAATTAGCAACATTCATGATTTTTCTAGATTAAGTTTCTAGTTTAATTTTGACACTCCCCCTTAATTTAGAAAAATCTATAACTCCAAGCATTTCTCTAAACTTGATAAATTTCTCTATAGTGACTGACTTTATAAAAACATCTGCAAGTTGATCTTAAGTCTTGCAAAATTTTACTTCAATTTCTCCTTATTCCATGAGCTCTCAAATGAACTGATGTCAGATCTCTATATGTTTAGTGTAGTTATGAAAAACAAGATTATTTGTCATTGCAATAGTGGACATATGATCACAATAGATTCTATTGGTCTATTGACATCTTGATGTAAATTTTTCATGATTCTTTTAAGCCAAATTGCTTCACATGCAGCACTTGTTGCTGCCATATATTCAGCTTCTACTGATGAAAGTGCGACTGTCTTCTACTTCTTTGATGTTTATGATATTGCCTTGGAACCAAGAAGAAAAATGTATCCAATTGTGCTCTTTCGATAATCAATGCTACCTACCCAGTTGCTATCTATTTAGCCAACCAAATTATAATGGTCTTCTACTTCATACATTATACCGAAATTCTCCATGCCTTTGACATATCTTAAAATTTGTTTTGCAACTATGAAGTGGGATTTGTTGGGCTCACTCATGAATCTTGAAAGGATGCTGACTGTATGCACTATGTCTGGCCTGGTGTTTGTGAGATATATCCAATAAGACTTCGATAAGTTGTCTCATCCACTTTTTCTTTTCCATCCTCCTTTGATAATTTCTCATTTGTACCTATTGGAGTGGATGTTGGCTTACAATCTTCCATCTTAAGTTTCTTTAACAAATCATCTGCATATTTTTTTTTTAGAAATAAATATCTGTTTGTGCCTTTGTTTAACTTGCATTCCGAGAAAATGTTTCATGAGACCAAGATCGGTCATTTCGTATTTCTTCACCATAGCCTGTTTGATTTCTTCAATCATCCTCTTGTCATTGCCCATGTAAATTAAATCATTCATGTACAAACACAAGATGAGAAAATGATCTTCTTGTATCTTTACATACAGTGATGGCTCACTTGGGCTTTTTGTAAATCCGTGATTGACAAGATACTGATCAATTTTGTTATTCCATGCATGTGATGCTTGCTTTAAGTCGTACAATGCTTTCTTCAAACGATAAACTCTATTTTCTTTACCTTGAACAATGTATCCTGAGGTTGCTCCACATACACTTCTTCTTCAAGTTCTCCATTGAAAAATGCTGATTTCATATCTAATTGATACACTTGCAACTTCCATTGGGCAGCTAAAGCATGAACCATTCTTATTGTCTCCATACGGACCACAGAAGAAAAAGGTCTTGTTGAAGTCAATACCTAGTTGTTAGGAACATTCTTTTGCCACTAGCCGTGCCTTATACTTCTGAATGGATTTGTCTTCATTATACTTGATTTTTTAGACCTATTTTAGCCCAATGATATCTTTTTCGTTAGGCTTTTGCACAAGCTCCCATGTTTGATTTTTCTCGATCATCTTTATTTCTTCATCTATAGCTCTTCTTCATTCTTCTTGTTTTTTTGCTTCTTCAAATTTTTGTGGCTCACAAGAAAAGAATGTGACATTGCAAGTTTGATAAATATCTTATAATGATTGCATTTTTCTAGAAGGTGATGAATCTAGTGATTGACTATTTTGTCTTGAAGGTAAAGTCATGCTTGGGTTTGATTCATCTCTTACATTCTTCTCAGCTTCAAAATGTTGAGTTCCATTAGAATATCCATTACTCCATTTCCAGCTAGCATTTTCATCAAAAATCACATCCCTTGAAATGATTAAACATCTCGTATCAGGATTGTTGAGACGATAACCCTTGGATTCATCATTATAATCGATGAAGATACACTTTTCTCCTTTCTTATCTAGTTTGTCCCTGCTTCCTTTTGGGAAATGAGCATAAGCAATGTAACCAAAGACTCTAAAGTGATCAACTTTCAATTTTCGCTTGAACCAAGCTTCATATGGTGTTTTATCTAGAATAGCTTTTGTAGGGGATCAATTAAGAATATAAATAGTTACGTTGAGTACTTCAACCCACAAGTATTTTGGCAAATATTTTCCTTACAGCATTGCATGAGCCATATCGACAATGGTTGTGTTTTTCTTTCTACAACTTTATTTTGTTATGGTGTGTGCTAAACTGTGAACTCTTCTTGATGTCATGCTCTTTGCAGTACTTGACAAATCTCTGATCAGTAAATTCTCCCTCACAATCTGTTCACAAGATTTTTAAAGAGTGACCACTTTGCTTTTAAGCAAGTGCTTTGAAATGAGTGAAATAAGAGAATGCATTTGATTTCTGCTTAATAAAGTAAACCCAAATTAAATGAGTATAATCATCAACAAAGAGGAGAAAACATCTCTTAACACCAGAAGTAGGAGTTCTTGAGGACCCTAAATATCTGCATACATTAACTCTAGTGGGGCCTTAGCTTTTTTGGATGATTTTTGGAATGACAACCTATGCATTTTTCTAAAAATGCATCATTCACAGATTTTCTTTTCAAAATGCATAGAAAGAAGCCCAAGCACCATTTCTTTTCTATTTAGCAATTCAAGACTATTGAAATTTAGATGACCATATTTCAAATGCCATAGTGTCGATTCATCAATGTTTTTGCACTTCATGATATATTTTTGCCCAAATAGCATAGTAAAAGGAAATATTTTGTTAAGGGCTATTTTAATAATAGTTATAAGTTGCCCTCTGTTATTATCAAAGATGACACATTTATCATAAAAAAAAAAAAAAAAGAAGAATCAGCTTGTAGCCCTTCTGTATCAATTAGCCAACACTTGATAAATTTTGTGAGGCCTGGAACATAAAAAACATTATGAATATATTTTTGTTGGCCATTTTTTGCTTTCATAGAAATAATGTCTTTGCCTTCAACTTCTTGTATTTTTTCCATCACTAAGTGTAACTTGGGATTTTATATTTTCATCAAGATTGACAAAGCAATTTTTGTTGCTTGTCATGTGGTTTGAACAACCACTATCAAGATACCAAATATCCTTTGATTCTTGGTAAGAAGAAAATGCTAAATAAAATAATTGACCAAGGGATTGGTCTCTTTCTGGGAAATTTGCTTCTTCTATTTATTGAAAACAACAATCTTTTTCAAAATGAATGTGCCTCTTACACCTTTTTGCATTTGAATCGGTAATCATTTGTATCATGATCATTTTTCTTGCAAAGATTGCAATAAGAACTTCAACTTTGCTCCCTTGATTTTTGTAATTTCTTGTCCCCCTTCCACAGTAATTATATGATCCTCTATTTTAAGGATGTTGACCTTGATCATTCTTTTTATCTCTTTCATTTTTTGAAAAAATTTATTTTGAATTGAAAAGCTTGCTCTAGTGGTTGGTCAAATCTTTGCATTCTCTCCTTATATGCTTGGAGAGATCCCACTAGCTCTAATAGAGTAAGCTTTGACAAATCCTTAGCTTTTTCAATCGCAGCCACCATATGATCAAATTTAGCAGGAAGACTTCTTAGTAATTTTTGAATAATTTTCTTATCTTCTATCGTGTCTTCATAACTTCTAATTTGATTAATGATATTAAAGACACGAAAGAAGAATGCTTAAATATTTTCACCTTCCTTCGTGAGTAAAGCATCAAAATCTTTCCATAAAGATTGAAGTTTGATAGTAATTATCTTATCTGAGCCTTTGTACTGGCTCTTCAAGATCTCCCATGCCTTATTGGTTGTCTTAGCATTTTAGATTCTGGGAAAGATCACGTTGCTTACCCCTTCCTGGATCAAGAGTAGGGCTCTTGTGTCATTTCGCATATTTTGCTTGTACTCCTTTTGCTTCAAAGCTATCCATGTTGACTGCTCTTTTTGGGTTGATTCCTAGAATCCTTCTACCACTATATCCCATAAGTCTTATGAGATAAATAATGTCATCATTTTTGTACTCTAAAAATCATAAGCTTCTCTTTCAAATATGGGGATTGAAGCTTGGACATAGTTAAAGGTAGTTAGGTTGGAGGTAGAAGTGGAGGCTATAAGGAATAAGATATGAAATGTAAAAATGTGGTGTTAAGGAGGCCAGAAATGGCTAAAGACTTAGGTTCAAGGCTCTGATACCACTGATGGTTTTTGTAATGAATAAATTATAGGTGGAACTTAAATAATAAGCAAGAAATATATAAGGGAGAGAAGAGAGAAACCAAAATGGAAATGTTTTTCCTTGAATTTCAAAGTAAGCTCCACATCCATCCATATATATAGGCATTTTGGTGGATAGTTACATGCTTTCCTTTTCAAATTTTCACACTAACTACACCCATCTAACATTATATATTTCAACGTTTTTCCACCTACAATTACATATTTCAACAAAGTTTTACCTACTAATACATATTTTCAATATTTTTCATCTAACTCTACATATTTCAACAACTAATCACCTAACTTATTTAACTATGATCCCATATAATGAGTGCATTTATGGTCATATTTTTTGGTAGCATCTTTTGGTTTAGCAGATTAAGAAGATCCTAGAGAGAAAGTAGTAGCCATCAGCATACTATTATTAGTAGTGTCAGGGAAAGAAACATGAATATGATGTTGTTGCTTAACAATTAACAACATAGAATAAGCTTTATCCATGGACAGAAAAAGAATCTGTAAACAAAAGTTAATTATGGACATAATCAAAAAAGTCATTCAACCTCATTAGAAGTTACATTAACTTTTTCCATTCATGAAGTTAAATCACCTTGTTAGTGATACCACAAGTATAGCAGCCATATGAGCATGTAGGCATAGATGTAATAGAGACATAAGAATCTCTCGCTTGAGTTGATACTCTTGAAGGCCATTGATGTCACCAAAACACTGTTCAATAGTGTCCCAAAGCTCTTTGGCAGATTTAGTATATAAAACAAGTCATGAAGTTCCTTGGATAAGGAACTCAGAATCCATGAAACCATTATAGCATTTGCTCCAATCCATGCTTCATACTTGTTTGAAGTAGCTTCTACCATAGGAAGCTTACGATCAATGAATCCTTGCTTATTCTTCGCAGCAAAAGCAGAACACATACATCGACACCACGTCTAATAATTAGGACCAATTAATGGATTAGTCACCGGAGCAAAGTCAAGATTATCTGAACTAAACAGAGCGAAAGGATCACAAGTAGCAATGAAGCGTCAAGTAGTCGCAACCATAGGGAAAAAAAGTGAAAAACGAAAGGATAAATGAAAACAAAAGGATCTTTAATGCTCTGATACCATAAAGAAACTATGTGAAAATGAAGATAATCGTATATCTTGCTCTGCTTTTAACAATTTGTACAAAGGATTTTATGCATACAATAATGAAAGAAAAGGCTAGCTATACAAAAGATTGCATGCTACACTATACACGTGTCTAATAACTATTGCACTATCTCTATCTACTGTTATCTACTATAGCAAAATATATAATATTGTTACAATGAATATGAGCTCTTATCATGTGACAAAGAGCATTGATTATTTTCTTCATGTTATTTTGGTTTATAGTTCCTCAATTATTACAAAATTGTCATTTTGGTCCTCACTTATTAAAATGTCTAAAATAGTTTTTCACTCATTCAGAAATGTTATATTTGGTCCCTAACTTTTTAAAAGAAAAATTAGATTTAGTCATTTAAATTTAGAGTTTAAAGTTAGGTAAAGGGACTAAAATTAGTAATTTTTTAAAAAATGAGGATCAAGTGTGATATTTTCTAATTGATTAGGATTATTTTGGACATTTTAATGGATGAGGGACCAAAATGATATTTTAAGATAAGTGAAGAACTAAAAATAGATTTTTCTCATTTATTTGCATTTATACGCCTTTCTCTCCACTCATCACGATCACATCCAAACACCTCCTAATTTTATCCCCTTCTACTATCCCTTCTCCTTCATTAAATAAATTTTTTGATACATTGACAGTCATAAATTTTTATATGTCATTAAATAAATTTTCTATTCCTTTCAAAATACAGTTTTGAACTGTTTATTAAACTATATGCTATTATTAAGTGATAATATTTTCTTTTAATAAATTATTATCATGCATTATATAATTGACGCATATAATACATATAGAACAATCTCTTTATAAGTATTTAAGATAGTGAAATTTTTATATTAATACAGAAAAATAATTATTGATATAATACTTATTTAAATTTAAATTTACTTTTAGATTTACAAAGATATAAAAGTCATAATATTATAAATAAATTAATCTTATTTAGCTTAATCCAAAAGTATATAAAGAAATATTATATTTAAACTACATGTTGTAAAAAGAACTTACTAAGGAAGCATGGTTTCTGCTTCCGTTATTCTCACGATGGTGTCTCTTAAGGAAGCGAAAGTTAGTGTCAATTTGCTGTCCAATGAAGATAAGGCCATCTTTGGCTCGAGTTTGGCTGTGTGAATGACATGATAATTAACTCGTCGGGTTATTAATTTTTAGTATATTGTTAACCTCCCAAAAGAATTATTTTTAGTGTGAGAAATGTATGAAAGGAATTTAATTTTTTAAAAAAAATAAACAATAGTTAATTTTTTAAGATAAAGATAACGTAATTTGAGATAAAATTACAAATGTTAATGAAATTTATAGTTTTAAATATGCATTTCTTTTATAATCTCATAAATAACTAATTATTTTCGAAACAAATATGGTCAAATTCTTTTTGTTCAGTCAGTGATTGTTAACGAATTAAGTTTAAAAATTCAAATATCCAAGTAGTAATAATTTACTTTCCATAAAAAGAAGACTGATTAGTGGCGGGCGGTTGTATAATATACAGTATCACTTTATATTTTTAATTTTAAAAGGAAAATAAAATGTAGTCATGTTAACTTTTCGAGAGGCCCGAGCATTAATTAAGTTGAAAGCCATAACTAAAAATTCATATAGGCCTGAGATGGCACCTAATTAAAATTTGTTTTGTACAAGTGATGTATTGTCACTTTGGTAATATTAATTAGAACCTTAAATTTAGCTTTTTAAAATGCGTCCAATGAAGAAGGAGAAGAAAAGGCACTAGCTATATATATTTATATGGCTCTTTTGAATGATGCCATGTGCAAGCATTTTTTGCATCATCCTCTTCATCTTCTTTCTCAAAGTGCGGATCCAACTAACAATTGTTGACCTAAGAAGCAAGGTTCCAGGTTCAATCTATATTTTGTGTATAAAAAATACAATGTTGAGAGAACTACCTCCAATATTAGATTTGACAATACCTAATTTCAAATTAGCCTATTTCGTAGCTTAAAGACTAGATTGGATACCAAGAAATAGTATCAAAAGAAGTGTGGATCTATACCTATTGGTTTTACATAGACGTAGGAGCTAAGTTGGAAATGAGAAGTACCTTCATGAATCATGTGGCATTTTTGCGTGTTTAGCAACAATGTAACCATATATAGATAAAGAATAAGGTTGTCAAATGTTAGAAAATAAATTTAAAAAATATAGAAAATGAAAATTGTGCATAAAAACATGTGTTTAGAAAGATGTGTTTACAACACTGCCATTAGAGTTACACCTGCAATATTTGATGCAAGTGATTTATTCCCAATACTTCCAAGATTAACAGACAATTTTTATAATTTATCCTAAAGAATTTTCAAGAAGTTTCATAGAAATATTATAGATGTTCTATCAAATTAATTTTTAAACTCTCATATATATATTTTTTAGGCTGTAATCAAATCTTATTTATAATAAGGTTTTGAATAAATATAACTCTTTTATGAAAATTCATATATTTTATAAAATAATGTGTTTGAATGAAAAATTATTTTTTTAATTTAAATTTTAGACAACCCAAAAAATTAATTTCAGTTATTGAATTTATTCAATCCAACAAATATATAATTTAGTTTTGCAAACTAATTATTTTTAACAAGATTCTTAAATTTGAGCAAACTTGTAAAGTGAAAGTACGCTAGTAATAAAGATGGATGACATAAACTTGTAAGAGCTTCTTCTCTATTAATGAATATATAATTAATGAAATACATAATTATATTATAAAATCAATGTTTTAATCCTCTACCCAACAAAAAAAAAAAAAAAAAAGGCCTCAAAACATCTCAACTCCCACTGGTCTGAACTTTCAGCCCTTCTTTTCGACCCCTAAAAGGTGGGAATGAGGAGAAGAAACCACAGGGATTTGAAATGTGCCATTTATCTTTTATTTTTTTTTTTTCAAAAAAAAAAAAAAAGAATAGCTAAGCTAAAGGCCTATTATATTTTATATTTTTTTATCTGTCTCGAAAAAGGAATGGATCTAATTTGAATAAGCTCAGGAGGCTGTCACCAAAAAGTGACAAGAATCGGATGACCATTTTCTTGTGTTTTGTGTTGCATTCTGCAGAAACTATAGAATTGTCTTTAAACGATGATACTGGAGTTGATGATACTATTGAAGCCCTGCTGCTTCAAAAAGAGCAAAACAATTCGTCACTTTTAGATTTAAGAAATAAACGAATACGAGTCATCCAAATATATATAAATCCAGAAATAAATGAAAATTTATTTACAAAATGAATGTGGTTAGACTGAATAAATTTCTAAGTTTCTTGATTTTATGAATGTCAATGGTTGAAGTTTAATCCTTGTTATCCATTTGTCATCTCTGTGATATTGATAAATTTATAGATTAAAATATTATTTGAATCCCTTACTTATTATAAAATTATCATTTTGGTCTCACACTTATTGAAATGCCTAAAATAATCCACCATTCATTAAAAAAATGTCACACTTAATCCCTAATTTTTCAAAAAAACAAAAATTATCAAATTTAGTCCTAAATTTAGCTCAAAATATCACATTTAGGATTTAAGTTTAAGTAAAGGGATTAAATTTAGTAATTTTCAGAAAATTGAGAAATTATATGTAATGTTTCAAATTAGTAAGGGACTAAAATGACATTTTTTAAAAAATATTATTTCCTAAAATTTGATATATATTGCAAATTCTTTTTCAAAAGTTTTTTATGTCAATAAAGTTAACTTTCAAAACAATAAGAAATTATATTTTATTCTTAGTATAACAATAAAAAATAAATTTCATTTTAAGCTCCAAAATAAAATTGTAGTTTTATTATTAATATGATAATAAAAAAATTAGATAATTTCATTCTTGAAAGAAACACATATTATGTAAAAAAGTTAGTTTTACATAAAATAATGCAAGAGGTATGTATTAAAACTATATATATATATATATATATATATATATCTCAAATGCTAGAAAAGCTAAATATTTTTTAAAAAAATTATAGAGATATTAAATTTAATTTAGTATGATGAAAAAAAATTAAACTCATGTACTGTGTATAATAAATAAAAAATTTGAGAAGGAAAATTTAAAGAGGGTGAGGGTGATGCCTAAAAAGCATCTAATTAATAATTTACATTATTCAAAGGTGGGCCAGTATTTCAGTGTATAAAAAACTAATGTTACATCTTTAGAGTAAATTATATTTGTTTTATTTAACTAATTATGATTCATGTATTCATTTTTAAAATGCTATTTGTCTCTCCTAATATTTGGGAATTTCACAAAAACTTCTTAAATTATTTATTTTGTACATCATTCAATTATTACTTTATTTTTAATATGACAATAAAAAATAATTAAATTGATGTAAATTCTAACATGAGATTCTTAATATAATAGTAAAACCAGATAAATAATTTATTTCAAGAAATTCATGTAGAAAGTCAATTAAACTACATTTTTAATTAGAATATATAATAAATATCAGAAAATTAAATTATCATTTTAAAGTAAAAATATTAAATAAAAGATAACTCATATTTTTTGTCTAACAAATGATGATGTAACACCAAGAAAAGGAAAAGCTGATGTAACATAAGTTTCAAAAGTGTTATTATAAAAAAAGCTGAGACGTTTCAAAAGTTAGTACGCTGCATGTCATTGAAAACTTGAAATAAATAAATTTTATACTTTTAAATTTAATATTTAAATAAAATTTACTCACTTTATATTTATTTTTAAATAAATCTGATTAATAATAAGTCTGAGTGCTATACAAAAACTATTAACAACTCTGATTAGTTATTGACAACTTTATATACTTTTTTTCTTTTTAAGAATAAAGTCTCCAGATTTAATCATAATACTTTCATACATATATATATATATATATATATATATATATATATGAGTGCCTGCCGGGCCCTGAGCCACGATCATGCATCCAAATGAGAGTGGGGTAAGATTTGTGATGTGCAACTTCAATTATTGCATCTTTTCTTATTTCATACTTTCTCCCCAAAATTTTACTTTAGCATTGGATTCTCTTTTGTTTTTGCTTTAATGGACACTGATATTTTCTATTATTAATGTGCATTAAAAATTAGAGTTTAAGGTACTAATTTTCTGTTTCATTAATTATTTTCTTTAATTTTGTTTTTGAAAAACGAAAATTTTTAATTTAATTTTATAATTGCTTTTTCTTCAATCAAAATAGTTGTTCACATTTCACAAATTTACAATGACTTAAACAAACTAATAAAGCTACCGAGCTAATCAACTAGAAAAATAAATCAAATAAAAATAAATAAATAATATTCTCTATCATAAGTATATGTTATAATTCAGATAATTAAATCACTAAGCTTTCAAATAACTCTTTCAAACATAAGCAATTAAGCAAAAATAATTAATAGTTCATGTCTCATTAAAGAACTAAAAAATATAAAATAAGTCAATTTTTTTAATAGAACCTATTTGAATATATTTTGAAATGTTAGTTTAATATTGAATTTCAAATTTAAAAATGATTAAAATTAGTAAAAAAAAAAATGGCAAAATCATGTGAGTTGACTCACTGAACACATGGGCTAAATTAACATGATTCCAAAATTATACAAGTTAGACAAAATTTAAATCCAATCTATCA
The DNA here is from genome assembly GCA_037074485.1 of Delonix regia. Lineage (NCBI taxonomy): Eukaryota > Viridiplantae > Streptophyta > Magnoliopsida > Fabales > Fabaceae > Delonix > Delonix regia. The sequence continues at coordinate 25,351,252 of CM073454.1, read as the reverse complement.
TGTTGTTTGATTAAACGAGTTAATTCGACGAATTTGGCTTATTTTAACAGTAATGTAAACTATTTGATATGCCACAAATAAGAGTCTACATAACCATTTGTTAATTTAGACTTCTTCAGAAGTCACTCTCCCTAAACACAGCATTATTTATAACAGATTTAGGGAAGTCACTTGGTCATGCAAAAATATAGAAATATAAAAGACTAGCGTGAAATATTTAAAATCAAAATAACAAGGAACAAAGTGGAATTTTGAACAAAAAGAAGGAGCCAACTGAAATAAAAACTATTAGATTTCTAATTAAAAGAAGAATTTGAAAACTTAAACCCAACTGTTGTTTTGTCATGTATATCTAGGCCGTTAGAACAAAAGAGCATCTTGAATGCTTCACCCAAAATATAAAAATAATAAAAAGTGTTACTTTTTACTCAAAAAATAAAAAGTGTTACTTTGAAATGATGATGCTTTTAATCTAAAGCGCATAATGACAAGAAAAAGTATATAGATAAAGAAGCAAGCACACCCTGCTTCGCTCATGGGTCAAAAATCCCATCCCCTTTGGCTTAAAATATGAGTCTTCCTTTTTCTTTGGCTCCTAATCTTTATAATGTTTGACACTTCCTTCAACCTCCACAAAGATATCTCGCATTTCGGACAATTTCAAAGTTATTACCCTTGTGTTATCTTTTTGTTATTATGAAATTATTGTTCAAAGTCTTTTTGACATATAAAGAGAAGGGACTACTTTCCCTGAGAAAACAGAAGTGAGGTGGTGTAGAAGGAAATGGGCTCAGTGGAGACGAGAAGAGCAGGTCCTTCTGCAGCAATGGTGTTTGTTGAAATGGGGATATGGTGGTTCTCAGTGTTGGTCTTTCTTGGGTGTATAGTGATCTGGATTATGATGCCCACTAACATTTTCTTTCTTCAATGGTTCCCTCGCATTCAGGCCAAGGCAGATTCCACCTACTTCGGCAAACAAGGCATGTAATCTCTCTCTCTCTCTCTCTCTCTCTCACACACACACACACACTCACAAACATATAAACACACAGAATCGTATGCGTCGCAGATTACGCATACTTCGGCAAGCAAGGTGTGTAATCTCTTACTCTCTCACACACAATCACCAATACACACAGAATCTTATGCTTCTGAAATTCTATAAGACGACATGATATATTAAATTGCATCTAAGTATTTTATATTTTGTCGTGCAATGTTAATGCTTGTCCTTCTTAGCTTTGAAATGATGCAGTTTTAACCATTTAATATAAAGTTTTTTTTTTTTGGTCTTTATTTGGTTTATTATGCTGGGCTCTTTGTCAATGCAGCATATTAATTGATTACTTGCATCGTTCTCTCCTTGAATAGGGCCAACAATGCTTCTCTACACCTTTCCCATCTTACTGGTAGCAACTTTGGGCTGTCTATATCTCCATTTGAAACTGAAGCGTTCTGGTCATTACACTGAAAGGTACAATTTTCCATATCTTTTGCTGATATTTTAAATCTAACGAGGAATTGATTATTGACAAAAGAAAACTAATATAATTTTAACGTTCTTCTTATGGCTTTCTTCAATAAAATTATGACATATGATGAAATTTATCATAAGTAGTGTTGACTGCTGAGTCGTAGAAGATATTCAAGTCTTATATTTTTAATCTAATAATAAACACTAAAAAAACTTACCTAAGTCTAGTTCTTTGATTATCAGATATTAAGAAATTGCTTGACCAAGCAATGTATGACTTATTTTTTGTTCTCAGCATGGAGAGATCTTTTGGATTTGCCTCATGGAAAAGACCATTGCTAGTGAAAGGTCCTCTTGGGATTACTACAGGGACAGAGCTCTCCTTTATTATCATGTTCATTTCCCTATTAATTTGGTCCTTATGCTCCTACTTACACGGCATGTTTGAAAATGCCACCCAACAGGCAGCCAGCGAGAGAGACCAAGTGTAAGAAAACAGAGTTTTTCATTTTTAGGTTCATATGCTTTCTTATCACGAAAATTAATTACTTAATAGTTCTTACCAATACTATCTACTTGTTTGAAGCAATCTTTTTCACTGTATTCCCATATAACAGAATGGTCATTGTTGCAGGTGGGAAGCCAAGCTGGAAAATTCAGCTCTTGCTTTAGGCCTTGTCGGGAATATCTGCCTAGCGTTTCTGTTTTTTCCAGTGTCAAGAGGGTCTTCAATACTGCAGTTCATTGGTCTAACCTCTGAGGCAAGCATCAAGTATCATATCTGGCTAGGGCATAGTGCAATGGCTCTCTTCACAGCCCATGGACTGTGTTATGTTATCTTTTGGGCAAAGACGCATCAAATTTCAGAGGCAAGTAGTAACCAGTGGACTCTATTATAAATCAACATCACCTGAGATTCTTATGACTTACACACACACACTCACTTCCTCTAATTTATCAAACTTGTATTCAAACCCCCTATAGATGTAAAAATGTTATACTTACCTTTCGTATTTGAAGTTTTCATAAGCATCAACTGAGCTTTTTGGTGATTCGTGTTGTCCAGAAAAAAGATTTTACTTGATCAAAGTCGGAAGATTCCCTGATCATAAGAACAACAAAAAAAAGAACGAAATCAGTTATGTTTATATAGAAGAGGTTTTTGTGTAGTGTGTAATTGAAACTAAAGGGGCTGTACGTATAGGTTTGAAAGACCTCGAGGGAGGTGAATAAAATTTACTCTACTGACTATTAGGCATCTACAAACTTCTCTTCTTGCCAGACATTAACCTACCAATTTTCATTGCAGATGGTCACATGGAACAAAATTGGCATTTCAAACGTTGCAGGAGGAATAGCTTTACTCTCAGGATTAGCCATGTGGTCTACTACCTTCGCTCGAATAAGGCGAAAAGTCTTTGAGCTTTTCTTCTACACTCATAACCTATACATTCTCTTTGTTGTCTTCTTTGTGCTGCATGTGGGATTCTCCTATTCTTGCATAATGCTTCCAGGATTCTACTTATTCTTAATTGACCGGTACCTGCGATTCCTTCAGTCTCAGCAGCGAATTCAGTTGGTTGCTGCCCGAGTTTTGCCCTGTGAAGCTGTTGAGCTAAATTTCTCCAAGAACCCAGGTGAGGATAGCCAATTAGAGTATCAAAGACTACGACAAGTTCTTTGTTAGTTTTAGCATGATATTGAAGTTTCCCATAGAAACAATGAACCCTGTACTTTTGGCTCCATCTTCTGAGACAGATTCTTATTTCTTATTTTGATATACAGGGCTGTGCTATGCTCCTACAAGTATCATCTTCATAAACGTTCCTAGTATTTCCAAGTTACAGTGGCACCCTTTTACCATCACTTCCAGTAGTGAAACTGATCCTGATGCACTGAGCATTGTAGTCAAAAGTACAGGCAGCTGGTCTCATACTTTGTATCAGAAACTGTCATCTTCACCTTCATTGAACCACCTTAAGGTCTCAATTGAGGGACCATATGGACCCACTTCAACCTTTTTCTCAAGGTGCTGAACACTCATGTTTTGGATGCTTGGAGCTCTCAAGATAGAAAATTTGTTTATGAAATATTATATTATTGGGAAGATTACAGTTCCCATGTTTACTAAAAAAATAATAGGGACTTGAGAATGACACACTTTAATACAAAGAGAACAAATTGATTTTGGGTCAAACCACATGGCAGCATCCTATAATTAGCCCTATATTATTTCTCCCAAATCTTCATTTCATATAGCATGACTTCTTTGATGCAGGCATGAAATGCTTGTGATGGTGAGCGGAGGAAGTGGGATTACTCCTTTCATCTCCTTAATCCGCACTCTACTCTTTCAAGCCAATACCGAGGGAAGCAAAACTCCTAGAGTTCTTCTCATATGCGCGTTTAAGAAGTCTCTTGATCTTACCATGCTAGACCTACTCCTACCTGTTTCTGGGAGCAACTTCAATATCTCACTCTTGCAAATTCAAATTGAAGCCTATGTGACTAGAGAAAAGGTGCCAGAGAAAGATGATAAATTGCTTCTTCAAACAATAAGGTTCCAGCCAAATGCATCAGATGAGCCAGTTTCTGCAGTCTTAGGACAAAACAGTTGGCTCTATCTTGGCATGATCATCTCATCCTCTTTTATGTTGTTCATTCTACTTATTGCCATCCTAACTAGATATTACATATACCCAATTGACCATAATTCAGATATGATATACCCTTATATCTCAAGATCAAGTCTAAACATGTTACTCATATGTGTCACCGTAGCCATTACAGCTACCTCTGCTTTTCTGTGGAACAAGAAACAGAATAAAGATTTGAGGAAGATTAAGAATATGCACACGCCAACGCCAGCGACTTCTCCAAACTCAGGATTCAACTACAGTTCTGAGAGAGAACTAGAGTCTCTTCCCCTCCAGTCCTTTGTCCAAGCAACTAGAGTGCATTATGGTGAAAGGCCTAAGTTAAAAAGTAAGATTATCTTGTCACCCTGCACTTTTCTTTAGCACTGACCATTTCTTGAACTTAAGTTAGAATCACCTTATACTGTCTTTTTCTCTGCTAAACGACCTCAATCTTCTTACTGAAGAACATGTCAAGGAAAATATTTTCCAGCTACTTTATGTCATCCATGAAAAATTCTGGACGTAGAAGTACATTTTACTCCTTGAACATGGCAGCTTGATTATAGTTTTAGTATATTAATGTTAAAATGTAACATGACACCTCTGTTCTCTGGAAGGAAAAACCAAAAATACCCCTCTCAATCTCATCTAATGTTGGGGGCTTCCTGTATTTTTTTCCAAAAAACAGATAGACATTTGTTACAATTTAGTGATATACTGTAGCATAGTTTGAGGGACTAAAATGCACTTTCCCCTAAAAGTTATGCACATCTGCTCCAAATGTTAAAGTAAAACTGAAAGAGGTAAATTTTGATTCTCTGCAGAAATACTGAGTGGGTGTGAAGGATCAAGCATTGGAGTTATGGTTAGCGGTCCGAAGAAAATGAGACATGAAGTAGCATCAATTTGTGCATCTAGTTTGACAGATAACTTTCATTTTGAGTCCATTAGCTTCAGCTGGTGAGCTGAATCATTTAACCGTTGTAAGTATTGTGTTGTTGTAAATGTCTTAGTGTTCTCATTGGGATATCCTGGATCCCTAGTTTCTTTATCTTGTAAATTGATTTTATCCATTGTATCATCATCAAGGGAGTTTCCAAATTTTGTCCAAAATTATATTCTGTTTCTAAACAATTTTAGGCTGCATTTTCCCACATTTTAGAAATTGATTTAAGACAATCAATATCTACAAGTGAGGGGTTGGATCCAATACGTGGCATTGTTAGACCAAAAATATAGATCTCTACGAGATCTCTTAAGACTAGTAGTCCGCAATTATAGATATCCAGCCAATATACCAATCCTTATAGCTATAACATGAATATAACAACTTACATCCGTAAATGAAGAATCCCAATTTAATTTCTACAAAACCACGGTAAGGCCAAGGAAACAAACGCCTCTATTAGGCAACAACACCATAAGGCCACTATTGTGGTTTTGTGAAAACTAAACAGCTTATCTTCACCTAGGAGACATAAGCTATTCCAATCATATTACAAACTTAGCTCAACATGGATCAAGGTAAGACTAATCCTTTCTGATATGCAAGATTCTCTCCAGAGGCAAGCACAAAGCACATTTGGATATCTTAGTTGAGAGGACGTATAGAAGTTAGAAAGAAGATTTTAGAGAAATAAAAAACTTAGAAAGAATTCATGGTAACACACATTATTGTCCAACCTATCACTATTCCCTCTTCCCTTTCCATCCCTGAATCATGCCTCCTAACAAATACTTACAAAATAGATAACCTTGTAAAAATCTATTACAAATACCTTCCTCTTGACCAATGCCATGAATATACTCATCTCCCTCTTATGAACCCTTATCAACTTCATACCTAGGATCGTTCTTGAGGTAGAGTTTTTAAAAAGCTCAAAAAAAAAACAAAGATACCTGTTAAAGAATATGTTTACTTTCCAACCTCAACCATGCAGAGTTAAAATCTTCTATTGGGGAACAATACGTTACCCTAGAGATTCCTCAAGATTTAATCAATCATTGGAAATCTCAAAGTTACACTCATCTTCATGTCAGTGCCATTTGGTTATGCATCACTTATCACGCCTACAAACATCTTCCTATTACTAATAGGCATGCTATCTTAGATACCACCTACTTCACTTATCAAACGACTCTTATTGACACAGCCCCGAACACCCTCAATGCAGATCTTGATGATCTATCTAGATTTAAATCTTAAATTGTCAAATCCAACTTTTAAAGACTGATTAAAAGTTTAGATCCAAATTATAGGTGTAGAACAAGTCTCAGAAGCCATCATGGCCACTCTCCACCATCAGATGGTCTTTCGAGTTATAAATCATGCTATGGATCTTCATCTTCCCACCTAAACGAAATATGCTCTTATGATTGTTGCTGACATAACTAATATCCCCACTATCATTTAGATCCCAAAATAGATCTCCTGAAGTGATCTCCTTTAGTTGATGCCAACAGAATAGGTGACTAATTATGAACAGCTCCATGTTCATAGTAAACCACTATTCACCTAAGAGCCATCTAGTCTTTATCGTTTGCCCAATAGACAAGTAAAAATAGTTTTCAAAAAGCCTAAAAAATCTTCATCATTAACCTTCTCTTCTCGTGCTTATCAAGTCCCTTCATTTTTATAGCAGATCATGTCTTTCACCCGTGTCCTTACTCAAGAGACTAAAAAGCGAACCATCCCAATCCATCATTTTCGAAACAAATGGGAAACTTGTCTACATTTCTCATATTTATGACCACTTTATATAGGATGTTGCACCAAAAATGTGCAAACCAAGGTGTCACAAACCATCTTACTCCTCTGACAGTGAGATTGATATCTAATCTGATAATAGTAACTTTGAAGAGCTTTTTCGAACTTATGCTCATAATGATCCTGTTAAATATAAGCACTATATAAAATGACGCTCCCAAAAGAAGCAACAATTAAAGGCAGAAAAAGACAAAAAGAAAATCAAGTCTTACAGGCTATCACAACCTTTAAGGCATAACAGAATAGACCAAGATCTTGACTGGAAGCCTTAGGTCACCCCAGATTTAGCCAAAGGTCCCTCCAAAGAATAAATATTGATAGAACATATGAAAGAAGTAGGTTGCTATAAAGAACCACAAGAGACAATTGTTGATGTTTGTCCATATTTCGTAGATCCTCTTCCTTCTCTTTGCAAACCAGACATTATTGGGTTATCTCTATCAAACCCCATTCCTTGTATGATGTTTTTTCCACATGATCCCTCTTATGATGATCTTTTCCCAGCATTGGAAAGACACATTGATGAAGATAAGGTTACTTCCAGACCTTATGTCATTTCCACCAAGGTTTTACCTATTGAAAACTATGAACCAATTCATACATTAGATGAAGTGTTTAACTAGCACACAAAAAATGCTACTGCCTATAACCAAGTTCTCAAGAATATAGACTCGAAGTTAGATAGGATGACACACACACACCAACAAACCCATCAACAAGTGGATCAACTTTCTCTCCAAATTGAGTAATTTAGATTGGAGACTTAAGAGAAAATTAAAACTTTGGACCATGAACTTCCACAATATATTTCCCATAACTACTTTGATCCTGAGTTTACTAAAAAGGAGTAAAAAATCTAATATCTCTAAGATCAACTTAGCCAAGGTCTAAGCCATCTACAACCATTATTCATACACCTTCCATTTATGAATCCTTTCCCACTTTACCACCAGTCTATCAGACTAGTTATCTACTTCCTTCTCCATATCCTTCCTATCATTCAAAAGAAGATTATTCAAAACAATTCAAGATGACTCATGAAATCTTCTAAAAATCAACTCCTCGACCTTGAATAATCAAGTCTCCCATACCACCTCATAGACCTCCACACTTTTCCCATACTCATACTGCTACTCCCTTATACACCAAATCGTTCTGCCCTCCTTCTAAAAGAATATCCATTAGAGAACTCGTATCTAAGCCTATAGCTTCCTAGCCTTTACCACATGTTCCACAAGGGGATCTGATCTATACATTTTTCTCTAGTAACATATATAAACCATTAAATTTGTATCCAACGATCTAGATCTAATATTGCAAAAAAATAATTTTTTTAAAAAATATTTATGGAGCATTAGATAAAAGTCTAATGCTCCATAGAAGATTTCCAAACATCAACACTGTGATTAGGAAATGCTAAAATATCATGGCATAGATGTCACATGACTTAAGCTACTATTTCATCTCAAAATTGAATAATACTTCATATTTTGTGAACTATAGCAAAAAAACTTCATATTAGGTGAACATAGAGTAAATTATAGCATTGTGAAAATGTATCAATAGATTATAATAATCAAACTACAGCACTACTTAATGAAACTCTCTATTCGTAGGAATAAGTTCAATAATTGTTTTAGCATAGAAGTTACACATAATTGACAAATTAAATGTACGATTAAAAACGTCACCCATGTGAGTGTGTATAAATATATAATGTTTTAATTCTCACAAACACCCACTTGTGCTTCATTCAAAAAGGAAAAACAACAGAGATATAGACAGTACAAAATGCAAGAGTTTATACTTTGGTTGTTGCATTTTTTTTTATGAGTAGCCTCACACAAGACTCATGTTTAGTAGTTGTTAATGTCGTCCTTTAATATATAAATATATTTTACGAATTTCAACTTCTAATATTACAAAGGTCCTTCGTGACTAACACAAGGTGTTATTGAAGTTTGAATTAATATGAATGTCAAATTAATTGTGTTATTGTTTGTGTTTATATATAAAAATGTGACAATTTTATTAATAATTTCATATATATTTAACCCTTAAATGGACTATGAATTAGTGCACCACAAATAGATTTATCCTAATTTTTTTTAGTAATTTCTTCTAGGAATTGTTAAACATTGGATTGCGCAATTCTTTATATTTGAATTGTAAAATTAAAAATTTTGGATCTTGCACAGTTAAATTTTAAAAGAATCCAGATTGTATTTATCCATGATAGATAGAATCGATTATTTGTTGACACAAGAAGTCCATACTTTAACTCATTATACAAGTCATAGTTGCCCCCTGAACTTAAAAAAGAAAATAAAAACAATTCACATAGTATGTAAGTTATGACAGATCCAAAAACACAATAATATAGATAAAAAATTCTAAAGTTTTATAACCTCTATATAATTACAATGGTAAATTTTATCCAAATTAATTATCAAGATCAATCATAATTTTATTTGTTTAATAATAATTATTAGAATAAAAGAGTACAATTTTGCCAAGAATAGTTTCAAGGGCAAGTCTAATGCAAACTTGTGTCATAAGTTACCAAGGGGAAGTAATTGCTTTACTCCTTTATCACATCTGGAAGTTTCTACTTACCTAGGTAAATATATAATTAAATTGAATAAAATATTATTGAAAATGCGGTAATATTATTAAATTGTAAGAAATAATATTGAAATAGCGCTAATTTTCACGTCCGATCTAAGCAGGCAAACTGAGGTTGAGTAGTGACGAAGCCAGATTCCTCCTTTCTGCAGTCCCATTAATATTACATCCTCACAACATAGAATGGATTTTTAAATTTTTTTATTTTTTGTAACTTTTAAAAAGATAAAGACGTAAATAATAAAAAATACATTAAATTTATTTTTATCTTTTCATTTACTGTTAGTGTGTTTGATTTAATATTTAAGAAACTTAAATACTCATTTGTACATTGAAACAAGATTTTTTGTTATAAATATTTTTTTTGGTTTAACATTTAATTTTTTATAAAATTATTTACTTTCAAATTCTCATTTACACATAAGTAAAAAAAATTACTTTTAACTGTATTGATAATAAAATTTGATTTTCAAATAAAATTATGTTTTTTCAGATAAAAAAGTTCTTACATAATTTATAATAATACAAAATTACATTTGACTAAAATTAATTTTAAAAATTAAGTTTATTAGAATCACTTTTGTTCAATTTTAGTTCAAAATTTTTTTTTAATTTCTTCAACTTCATAACTTTAGAGGATTTACATTGAACACGATGCTCGTTCATAATAGTTAATAATTACGGTAGCATTTAAAATTTAATGTCCTGCATTTAAAATTTAAATTATGTATATATTGCATGATATTTATATATTAATTGATAAAATAAAACCAAATTATACATATATAAAAAGTTTCACAATATCTATTTTTATATGATAAATTAGAGTTAAATTTATCTAAAACATTATAATAATGTGCAGTAATATGCTTTAATAAAATAATGTGGTGAAATTTAATTATGTAACGATATATCAATAACTTAAAACTCTAATTATAAATAAAAAAAATTTATTATAACATTATGACAAATAAAATATAATATGAAAATCAATTATATAATTTGAGTTTTTTATAATATATTAGTGATAAGACATGTGATGTGCCTTCCCCTCTGATACAACAAATACCTAATAAAGTTAAATAATTGCTGCTTATGTCAGCATGATGACGTAAGAAAATAGCTCTCTTTTATCTGGACTAGAAAGAGTGACTTTAAATTTAAAAAATTGGGTCTTTAAGATTATCAAACAAAAGACAAAAATAGTTTCAAAATTATGTACGCATTGGTCTGAAGATGGTATAAGATTGAAAACATAAAAAGTACATTTCAGTCCTTTTCGGAGTTTTCATCCTGCCCGTAAAATTGTTTGTTATTCTCATTACTTAAGATTTTATCCTTAATCTCTAAAATTTTCGAGTTGATGTATCGCTTAATGACATAGAAATAAAAATAAAACCAGATGAATATAGAACTCATAGTTTACAAGATTACAAAATAATTAACTTGTAATTAATTTTGTTTATTTAATTGACCATTAATTAAAGTTTCGCCAACTTAAATCATTAGATATTTAATTTAGAATATATAAAGAAAAATATTATTTTAAAAAATAGGATACGTAGTGAAAAAAAAAAAAAAAAAAGGTAATTTACTCTACCGGATTGACATGTGTTTAATTTATTGTGTTTAGTAGTGTATTAAGTCTTATTTAATTCTATTGTTAAACAATAAAGAAATAAAATTGTTGATAGACTTTAAAAAATCATTTATTTACACTACATGCCCGTATATTAACGATCACAATACATATATATAATTTATCATACAAATTAAATTAAAATCATTAAATACATATAATTTGAATCCTCTTCATTTCTTTTCATTAATTTCTCTATCAATTTTTTTTAAAAAAAAAGAAGACGTTAATAGAACCTGCAATTCAAACACATCTCATCTATATAAAATTTACTTCTTTATATTTATCTTTTTCTGAAATTAACAAGTAAATTAATATGGTGAGGATCTAAATGCCGCATTCATTGCACCGCCCAAAGAATAAAAACAAAAGGACGAACTATTGAACACTTGCCAGCTTCCAGTTATATTTTAATTAAATTTTTGAAAGTACAGTGACTTAATAATTTTTCCCGGAGTCAATGAATTCAGTGGCTTCGGACGAGACAATATCGCATTTAAGTCAATGAATTCAGTGACTTTAAGAATTGGGAATCCTTTGAATTGATCCAATTTAAAACCAAACAGATCCCAACTAATCAGACCCTTGTCACTCACATATTGATAAAGATTGAATATGTTCAAATTTGATCAGAAAGTTTACATGACAGAAGACTCATTTGTCATTTTCTAATGAATGTAGAAATAAAAAAGCAAATTAATTATTAATTAATGAGATTAAAGGCCGCTCTTAATCAATATTTCCCACGTGACCCTCCATGTGCTTCTTAATTAATTACTCAAGTTGCCAGCTTTGACCATCCTCAATGCATTGAATAAAATATTTGTTAGTCTCTTATTCATTAAAAAATTATTATTTTAATTTTTTATTTATGAAAATATTTAAAATAATTTCTTAATTATTAGAAAATATTATATTTAATTTTTTATTTTTTAAAATAAAAATTATTAAATTTAGTCCCTTAAATTTAAAGTTTAAATTTGGATAGAGAGATTAAATTTAGTCTTTTGTAAAAAATAAAATGCTAAATGTAATATTTTTTAATATATAAGAGATTATTTTTAACATTTTAATATATAAAGGACTATAATAGTAATTTTGTGATGAATAAAAGAGAACAAAGGCATTTTAATTACTCTTAATATATATCATACAACTTGGCCCCTAGTTTAACGGTTCATCATTTGTGGAAGCCTTTTCTATGTTATAATTATTTGATTGCATGCATGTATATTCAAGAATTGATGGATTCTCTCCTATAAATTATATATAAATTTTGAGATCTAAATAGCTTCATTGAAAAATATGGAATCGCATAGAGATTAGTATATTCTTTTGAAAATTTTGCTGGAGGAGGATTAATTAAGATAAAGGAAAGATAGAAGGAAAATAAACCATGTGCTTTCACTGGCAAGGGTCCAAGGGCTACAATAATAAAAGCAATAAAAGAGGAACTTAGTTGGATAAGTTCTGAAAAGACTTGGACAATGACAGATCCTGTTTTAAATTTTTTATTAATATATTATTGAGACATGAGTGACCAATATAAATTTCAACTAGTGTTGACCATTTTTTATTAATTTCAGTTCATTTTTTTTATCAAATTAATTTCAGTTCATTGTTGCGATTATTATTTATAAGAGTAAAATAATAATCTGGTCTATGAAAGATAACTATTCTTCGAATTTGGTTCTCATGGTTCCAAATGTTTTCTCTCAGTCAGAATAGTTCCTTAATTTGATATGAAAACAAAAGTAATGTCAAGCTCAGGGTTGAACACTCCTAAGTAATTAGTCACTTGTGGGGTGGGTTTTTGTCCACTAGAGGGGTCGTTTTAATTGCAAAAAAATATTCAGGATACTAAAATGAAAGGATTAATCTTTAAACGATCAAATTAAGAAAATGGTGATCTCGTAGAGACTAAATTAAAATATATTATCATTTAAGAAGAAAATAAATTAGAGACTAAGTTTTTTTAAAAAAAAAATTTCTACCATGTAATTAGATAAATTTTGTTAAATGTTTGTAATTATAAGTTAAGAACAATTACAAAATGGTATTTAAACATAAGAATTATTTCAACCAAACCTGCCTATTCAGTGGTGTTGCATTTGTATTACCATATGGCTTTATTTTCTTGCCACCACAGCCATTGGCAAAACCTCTATCATTGTCACAATACTATCAGTGTTACTTCTTCTAAGAAAAAATGCTACTCATACAATTATTAACTCAATTTAATGTGCATGTTAACTCATACACCGGTTCACTACAATATAAAATTATTAACTCGCTCAAATGCGATTTCTAAAATAGAAAATGCAACAATACCACAGAATAAAAAAAAAACTCACTTCATTACAAAATGCAATGCAATTAAAAAACTGAAGTTCTGAATTATAAAACAAGACAAAATGCCATGATCAATTAGACAGAAACACAACCCATCTTCTTCAGCAGATAACACAGCTATTAGGGTCCTCTTCCACATAGCTTCTACAGCAATATGGATGTCTCATCTGACTCTGACAGAATTCAGAATAACTTACGACTACGAACTTTTCTGCATCTAATTCTTTTTTCTTATCGTCTTTCTTAGCTTCTTCCTTCTTCTTCTCAGGCTCCATTGCTGGTCCAACAGATATTATTTCATGATTACACACCTTCTTCAGCTTGTCTACTACACTTACTGGGTCTATGTATCCAGTTACTGTTAACTTCTTGTCCTTCATGTCCACTGACACTGATTGAATCCCTGCAAAAACCATTCCAAATTGTTCAGTACGATGTTATAGCGCTTACAGAGTTTGGTACTCTAGATTTTTTATTCTTAATTTAATCTCTCAAAGATTCAAAATGGATTCAATCTAATTTATCAGTGAAATATTAAGTTTGTTAACGGGATTTAGTGACATAGCATGCTTTATATGATAAGGTAGTGTTCAGTGTCACTAGCTAGATCTATTAGTAAAATTAGTGAATAAAATGAGAATGAAAATATATGAAGGACCAACTTGGAAATCATTCTAATTTTAAAGGATCAAAGTAAGATTTTCGTCTTTCTTAGGACTATAGTGCAGTTTCATTTTACTATTTTTATTAAAAAGTATCTTTGAATTTTGTTTGAGATCTAATATTTTCCTCTTGATAAAATCTTCCAAATTTTTTTATTTGAATTAGAATGTTACTTCAATATGTTTGCAAGTAGAATCAAACTTTAAGCATCTAAAAGTGGAGGTCTTGCAAAGGAACGCATTTAGAGGGTTAGTAATGAGACTCAATACCTGGAATTTTAGAGACTGCTTTCATGGCTTTTGTCTTCATTGCTTCACAGTGAAGGTCCACATGTAGCACTATTTTCTGTCTCGGACCAAAACAAAGACCTGTTAGGACCCTAAAGATTATAACCACTTCAAATCACGTATAATAGATCTCAAGCTATGAATGCCATAGAGATATATATCTAATACTCAAAAATTAGAACAAAATGATGGTTTTACCAAACAGAAACAGAAATGTGAGTTAAGGATTCATGCATGGAAAACAACGCAAATGTTTCCGTGAGCCATTTTCACAAATGGCTTTAAAGCATTTCTTGGGTCATGAAGAAGGAAAAAAATGGAACTCTCACCATCATTTTTGTAAAGTTGCTGATGGAAGCTATAATGAGGACAGAAGGAAAGGAGCTAACTAGTGGTTTAGTTGAAAAGTGTGAAGCTGAAGCTAAGATTGAAGGTATTTATGTAGTACATCTACATATAAAGAAGTAGAAGGAGCAAAAAGCATCTCTTGAATTTCGGATTATTTAAGTCTTTTAATTTTTTTATATTTACAAATAGGCATTTTTATTTGTTTTCTCTATAACAACAATAACTCAAATGCCATATTAGAATTTCACCATTTTTTGCACCTGATGTTTATTCAGTTCTACATGTTCTTCATCTCTTGATACGACGAGTTAATATTGTTGAAAGAAAAAAAAATTAAAAAAAAATACTTTTTTAAGAGTTTTTTAATTTTGAAAATACAAAAAAAAAAAATTAAAAGTTATCCGTATTTCTACATTTTTTAGCAGGGGCCATGGAGTGAAAAAATAAAACAGATGGAGTCAAGTCATGTCAAGATGAAGTAGTTGTTGTTGCCATCATTTTCAACTCTTTGATTTCCACAACGTGCATTCAATATTTTTATTGGTGCAGTTGGCAAAGCCACTGACTATAATGACAAACTAAATAATCTTATTTTGATTAAAAAAAACTAAATAATCTCATTATGATAAAATCAAATTGAATAAAATTTGTTGTACTGATCTTCTGCATTCATATAAAATTGTGTTTTTTGCAAATTACTATTACCCAAAATAATTAAGCCGAACGATATCACTTGAAAAAGAAAAGGAAAAAAAGATATATATCGAAAAGTTTAGTATATCGTCATTTTGATCTGGGTAATTAATTTTAAATATTATTTTTATACTATATCTAAAAAAAATAATTGTCAATATATCATTAAATGACATCATTTTAAATAATATATCATAAAAAAATGAAATTTTTATATATTTCTTTCAATTCTGTTAACTTTAATGAAAATATCACTAGCGTGGATGTTTTCTTACACTATTATGTACCAATTACTAAACTAGTAAATTAATTTTGAAGAACAGAATATTTGACTTAAAAAGTATTAAACACTTCTACAGTGATGTATTATTTTCGATATTATAGTCAAAGTGTCTTTAAACTTCATCTCAATTTAAATTTTTTCCTCCAAATAATTTTAGGAATAAATTTTCTTCTATCAATTTAGAGCATTGTACAATTTTATTTTCAGATACATATTGAACTAATACTTTAAATAAATACTCAATGATTAAAGCACTTACAAACAAAAATTGATGCAGAGCTGACATATTATATCGTTACCAGGCACGAAATGTTCGAAACCACATATCTGGACAGCTGGCTTTCACGAGGAAAGGAAACCAACTATTTTTCTTTAAAAAAAAATAAAAAATACGTGAGACAAGGACCAACGAGATGAAGAGTACAACTTCATTTGGTAATTTAGTCCTTTATAATTTTGTTAACTTAATTTCTCATATATAAATAAGATATTTATTAATTTAATTTCTTATAAAACTTTTTTTAATTCAGTCTCCTATGTATACATATTTTTTAATTTGATTTTTTTACAAATAAAACTATTATTAATAATATCTCCAAAAAATATTAATTTTTATAAAATGAAAGATATTATTAATGTTAATTTTAAAAGAGAAAAAATTAAGAAACATTTTATTTATGAAATATTAAATTAAAAAAATATATAAGAGACTGAATTACAAAAATATTTCATATATGAGAGATTGAAAAATGGTTTTATCAAAACTAAAATGCACAGAAACTGCATTAAAATTTTGGTTGAGGTGACAACTGGAGACATAAACGTTAAAGAATGTCAATTTGAGCGAAACGGATACAGAGAATTTGCTGTACAGAGATGATCTATTGATTTAAACATTTTTAATAATATAAAAATTAAAAAAAAAATTTGTCGAGTGGGAAGCCAATGTGAGTAGATTTATTTCTAACTTTCGTCTTTTCTCTCACTTTATGCTTTTAAGCCTCGTACCCTTTTTATAATTAATAAAACCTATGACAATAGAAAACGGAAATTAAAGGGCGAACTTTTATAAAGCTTGATTATGATTTTAACTGTGATTAAAACGTTTAACGATAGTTAAAATTAAAATTCATTATGGAAACAAGGGTGTACAATAATTTAAACATGGTTCTTTTTAACTAATGAAAAAACCATGGTTAGATCGTGACATGACGATGAGTATAAATAATTGTGATTAACTAAGGTTTAACCAAGTTTCAAATGCTAAAACAGTTGTATTTAATTATTGTTAACTCGTGATTTTACCATGGTTATTTATAATATTGGTATTTTGGGAGTATGGGGTATAAAAAGTGTCATGTCCTAAATTTATTGATCATGATCTGTATATAGGCTAAATTATTTAAGTCCAGCCAACTTAAAATAATCTCTTTTTTATTTCTTCACTTACATTTTAAAAAAAATATCGATCATAAATATTTGACACACTTTGAAATGTAATTCAAAAATTTTACAATATATATTTGGTATAATAAAAAAATAACTCACACAAGGCTTGCAACACTTCACAAAAATCTTAAACAAACAAACATCTAATAGCCACCATCTTGGAGTCAGATATACAATGTGATTAACCCAAAATGACATACCAAAAAAGTCTGAATAATAAAAAAATTCTTAGGGCAACTTCATTAACACTTACTGATATAAAAAATATTAAAGAGAAAGGTGTAAGTCTACCACTGACTTAGTGAATAAATGAATAACAAAGCACGCAAAAAGGAAAATAATAAAGACTTTAAGATTTTTAACAAACAGGAAGTTTCGATAATATAATTTTATATGAAGCAAATATCAAAGAAAGAACCAAGATCATCATACTCATATTCATTTACCAAAGATCTTTCAATAATTCATAATGTATCTCTTTACCGAATACGTCTCAATAATTCATATTTGCATCCCTTCACAGGATACATCGCAATATTTCATATTTGTATCGCGTCACTGAATATGTTTCAATATTTTACATCCGTATCTCTTCACTAGATACATTTCAATAATTCATACATGTATCTTTTTTACTAAATGCGACTTTAATAATTCATTTCAACAAGGTACACCAAGGCTATTATCCCCACTAACGGCTATGAGGTTCTTACATAAATTCACATTCATCCTCTAAATTATAAAATTCATTGAAAAGTGTAAATATGATATAAAAATAAATAATTTTATTTAAATATATTTACTACCATGAAGTAATTTAAATAAAAATAATCTTAAAGATAAAATAAAATAAAGAGGAATTAAGAATGAAGTGACAATAACATAAAGGATTAAAATAGAACTTGCATTCAGATCACTTAAGAACCTACAAATCATTGGCATCTATCCTCTATTTGTTAGATATGGAAATCATAAATCCTATATGAGTGTCTAGTCTTTCAAAAATAATAATAATTTTAATACTCTTGATAGTTTGTAATTCCCTTTGTGTCTTAAAATTTACATAATATGTAGTTTCTGCTTTTCTAAGTTGAAATTGATCCAAGAGCCTTTAACTTGGTTCGATTCTAGAATGTTCTTAGCAAGAAAATATAATAACTTCACGTACTAGTGACTATTTAAGAGGTATAATTCTGTCATAAATCTCAGAAGTTATGTAATAAATTGCTTTGCTAAGAAACTCATAAAATTTAAATTAGTCATTTAAGCAATACAACTTGTCATAGTCTTACTATTACAAAGTCCATAAGGCTCCATAAAGGTACTATTAAATTTTATTTTAGTGTCTTAAATTTACTCAATCTATTGAATGAGATTCCACCACTATCATGAGCATAATATGTAGTAAATTTATTGTATAAAATAGATCAATACACTTAAAAGACTAGTATAGAGGAAAAAATATATATCTATATATAATCCATATAAAAATAAAGAAATTGAAAGTTAGATAAAAAAATAAAGACGTTCGGTGAAATGGAAAATACTATTTTGTTAATTATGCACTTATCGATATGGATCAATAGTAAAGATCCCTTATTTCTATAGCATAGTCCGGATTAAAAAAGTCTCTACAAAGCTATTTCTCACACAAATATGAATGCTCATTTAACCTCTCCTTCTCATTTTGAATGTGAAAATTAAAAAATGTTATGCTATTTATAAAAAATTTGAAGTTATTATACAAGTTGCTATTTGGCAGTGTGCAAATAGTAATCACGTGTTTTCTACTACAAGTTGCATAGTAACTACGTGTTTTTTGACAATTTGCTATGCATTTTTTTACATTTACTATACAATAATTAAAATTATATTTTTTTTCTGAAACAATGTTTTTATTTTTATTTAGTCCCTAAAAATAGTTAAAATTATAATTTAGACCCTAAATACTAGTTTCTTCTTTTATTTTAGTCCATAAGATTGTATTTTATTTTTCTAATGTTATTCTTAAAATTTATGTATTTTTGGATTATTACAAAAAGAAACAAGATTATTAAACCCACAACCTTCCAATACTAGCGTTTATTGGAAATGGATTTTTTGAATTTGGTGAATTTAAAATTTAAAATTTAAAAAAATAATTAATTTTTTTTAATATTTATTGAAATTTGAACTATTAAATAAAAGTTTAATCACACGGATTTCTTCAAATAATGGAAAGAGAATTGAAATATATGTTTATAGAAGATACCTAGTGAGCATATATTCAAACTAAGAATCACTTATTGTTAGAATATTGTATAATATCTAGAATTTAAATCTATTAAGATATTATACAATGTCCATCTATTAATAATTTTAAAAATTACTACTAAACCTTAATTCTAACTAGGATTACACTATTATATGATAGAAGAGATACAAACTGATATACCAAAAGAATAGTCTATAGAGACAACATACATTATGGGTATTATGGGTATCTTTTACGATCAGTGATCCCAACTAGACTCTGATCAACTTCCGCAATAAAAAGAAATATGTAAGTCCTCTACCCTGAATTATCTATGAATGTGTTCATTATTAAATTCATTCACTTATTTTACACTTCCGATTATACCCCATTTGTTTATAAATAGGTAATTATATAATTAATTGATTCCATAATTCTTTTCAATGAAAGAATACCGAGCATATCTAAAATTTTACACCATAAATGAAAATAAAATTATTCAATTCGTACTTTTTTCATATATAGAATCCTACCAATTTTTTACATGGAATCAAATCTTACCACTCGCCAAACCACAGGATGGTTTATAAATCCTAATTCCTGTGAATTATTTTGTAGATGCTATAATTATGAAACCCCCCCCCCCCCTCCCAAACATAAAAAGTAGTAAGAAAAGAAAATTAAACTAAAAAGTAGAATCCCATTTTGATCCCTCATATATGAAATATTTCTTAATTCAGCCCCCCATTTTTTTTCAATGTGATCCATCACAAAATTCAGAAATATCTTATTCATGAAAGATCAAATTAAAAAAAAATGTGGAGAAACTAAATTAAAAAATACTCCATATATGAGAGACCAAAATGAAATTTTGCTCTTATCTTAATTGCACAATTTATTCACACCCATCTCGATCCCATCCAACTCCATAACACTCACAAAGTGATGGTCGATTAGCAGATGACACATCTATAGGGATATTCTTCCACAGTTGTCACGTAGTAATACTGGTGGGGTCTTATAGGAGAATAATAATAGTAGCCATACACTTCACAAGGCACTACTACTTGTGGTTCTGGTTCTGGTTCCTTGTCATCTTCTTTCTCCTGATTGTCTTCTTTAGCTTCTTCCATCTTCTCCTCTTCTGGTGGCCCTACAGAGACTATGTGTGTGCAACACAGCTTCCTCAACTTCCCCACTGCGTTCACTGGGTCTACGTCTCCTATTATGGTCAATTTGTTGTCATTCGTGTCCACTGAAACTGACTCAACCCCTGCAAATTTTACAATTTTATTCCCACGTAGTTAATTGTTCAAAGCTTAAACTAACTCATAGATTTGTCAAGCAGTATTTCAATCTAAAAATTTTAAATTTAAGCTATTAAGTAGTGAAGGCTTGTCTTTAACACAATTTCTTAAAGAAAGTAAATAAAGCAGTAACTTACGTCATCATTTGCTCTAAAACTTAAAGTCATTAAAAGAGTAGGAAATATCAAGAATCGATTTTCTTAATATTTAGCCACACTTGAACTAATTATTAAGCGTGGTAGGTTAAAAGCTTGTGCTGATTAAAGCTTAATTTAAATTATATTAATTAAGATTCGGGGCAATGAGGAAACTCTATTGTTATTATTATATCATGGAGCATTTCAACCTAAAAAAGTGAACTTTTTGTAAAGTTTGTGTCGATTAAGAACTGAGGAATTTGAAGAGGGTGAAGACAAGAAGGTGATAATATTCAGTACCTAAAATGCCTGAGACTGCCTTCATAGCCTTCTGCTTGATTTTGTCATCATGAAACTCCACCTTCAACACTACTTTCTGTCACACATAAATCAAATTCCATTAGTACCCAAACTCTGAAGTTCTTATAACCCTTACAAAGTATATATCAAAAATGGTTTAACGTACATGAAAGAGAAACTTCAACTTGAATGTGTAAAACAAATTAATTAGAAATGGAGACATAGGAAAATTCACAGGCAATTGAGCAAGGAGGTTAAAAATATATAAATGCATATGCATTAGGAAATGTAAGAGAGTGGAGTTCTAACCTTCATTTTTGTGAAGGCAAAGCAGGAATGGGTGACGAGGACTTGAAACGGAAGAGGAAGAGAAAGAGGACGAGCAAGAGTAGGTGATGGAGATGACGATGATGATTCCAAACCTGAGAGATTTTATAGTAGGAGAGCTGGAAAGTCACAGTACGCTAGACCAAGTCAATAAATGATTAAAATAAGACTCATAAAAGACTCATATTTTCCAACGCGGAAACGTTTTGCATTGTTTGACTAGGATATTTGCATCCCCACCCTATCCCTCTAAAGTAACTTTTGAAGATTGACGATGATATGTTTTTTCAGAAGACTCACCAGTTTATTTTTTTGGTGGTTTTGTATGGGTTTGGGAGAAAATTAATTTGTTTTATTATATATCAATATATTTTAAATTAACAGTATTTGTAGGTATTGTATTTTGAAACAGTTATCATTGTTGTTCTTATAAAGAATTTTAGAATCTCAAAAATTAATAAAATTATATTTAATTTTGTCTTTAACTTTGACTAATGTATGACAATAAACGATTTAAATTGTGAAATGAATTATTTAACAATATATATATATATATATCATTTTTTTAACTTTAATTTAGAATCATGTCAAGTTATATTTATTGTACCTTATTAAGAAATTTAAAAGATGATTAATTAATTCATTAATTAATTAACTCATTATTTTTAAGTTGACTCCAAAAATTTCTCAAAATTCAAAGAATTTTTTATTTAAAAGGCAGTTAATTAATTCATTAATTTTATCATTTACTCAAAAATATTCTCAAACATCGAAGAATTTTTAATTTAAGTATTAGATTAATTATGCACACACTTCAAAAAATTATTGATGCTTGTATGGAAAAGGTGAACAATCATTATAGGAAGAAGGGATTATCAAATGAAAGCTCTCATTAATGAAACAAAACTCTCGTATTAAAAGAAGTCTACTTTATATATATATATATATATATATATTCCTTTGTTATTTATGATATAATTAATTATTAAATAATATTTTATCAAAAACTTTGCTTGCAGTAATTAATAAGTTTAACTTGTTATAAAACTAATGAAAAATAAAGGAGAGAATAAGAGAGAAAATTGAGATGGAAAATGAGAGGAGTATTCTCATTCACTTCTTGATACATTATTCTTAGTACATAGTCCTATTTGTAGGCTTTTAACCCATAAAGGTTGACTTATGAATTACATTGACATAATTACAAATTAATTTACATAATTGGCAATAATTTGGGCATTATTAAGAATACGAACCCAAAGGGTCACTCTTTGAGGCTTATGGGCATCCACATAATCAAATGATTTATAACACTCCCCTTGGATATCCATTAACAAATAATGTGCCTCATTAAAACCTTACTAAGAAAAATCCAATGGGATAAAAACCTAGTTAAGGGAAAAAAGTACATAATATTTGTGACACATATTGTAAGTTGCCTCATTAAAAATACTTCACCAAGGAAAACCAGTAGGATAAAACCTTGATTAAGAAAAAAGGGTACCATGCCTTTTACTCTCCCTAATGACAACATCATTTAATGTCTTCAAATCAGCACTTCCCAATACTGTTGACCAACTTCGGAAATGTGGTTGTTGGTAATGCCTTAGTGAACAAATATGATAGATTATAAATTTAAAATTTAAAATTTTAAAATATAATTAAAAAATTTTTAATATTTATTGAAATTTGAACTATTAAATAAAAGTTTAATCACACGAATTTCTTCAAATAATGGAAAGAGAATTCAAATATATGTTTATAGAAGATACCTAGTGAGCAAATATTCAAACTAAGAATCACTTATTGTTATAGAAGATACCTAGTGAGCAACTGGATTCCATGTATAATTTTGAATCTTATCTTGTTATATCCCACGTATGTTTTACAATTAACATAAGAGCTATAAGATTTCTAATTGTTCTGCGTGAAATTTCATTTATTTTTAATGAAAAATTTGAGTTTAGATTTTACCCTCATCAATCACCGTTTGTTTGTGAGAAATTAGGACTTTTGTTTGTCGTGTTATAAGCTTTAATTAATGTAATATATGCCTTATAAATCTATCTATACAAAGAGAGAAACTTTGGGATCAAAGTTTAGAGAACTTTTGTATCAATGTCAAACTTTCTCCTAAATCATGAAGTTTAACTCGATTTCTTGCAAAGGAATTATCATTTATGAATTGATAACACTGTTAGACCTGTTTATCTGCCAAAAAATCTAATATTTAGCCCAAAATTAAAAAAAATTATAAATGTGCCTTAAAGATAAAAGGTCTAAGTTATAAGTTGATACAAGAGATAATGTATCTTTATTGGTTCCAATCATGGTGAGTTTGATTATATGTTAATGTTTTATGATCCATCTGAAAAAGAAGTTTGTCAAATGTTAAGATGCTATTTTTATAGAGGATCAAACTATTGAAGGTATTAACAAATTAGAAAAGTCAGAGTCTAAAATTACTAATGGTTTGATTAACTTAGAACTAGCTCCAACTCCTATGACACATACTCTTAATGTAGCATAATGTAATTTATTTGGACAAGAATCCTACTTTCCATGATATATCTAATTAGACATATTGATGTGTGGTATCGCTAAACATGAGACATTCTAGACTCAAAGGTGCTTGAGTTTGAGAAGATTCACACACAAGATAATTGTTCAAATACGCTGACAAAGTCTCTTATAAATGGGAACATTGAAACTTGTTTGAAAGCTAATTTGGCATATGCCTAGACAGAGAGTATACCAAAAGAGCGAAAGAGCTACTGGAAACAAATATGGTTAGACCTCCTTGCATTAATTTAATCTTTTAATTAATAAAAATTTATCCCCTTAAAATCAAGTTTTAAATTTGACCATAATTTTAATTATAAAATAAACCCCCAAATGAAAGCTACAAAGAAGACAGAAGGAAAGGAGCTAACTAGTAGTTTAGCTGAAAATGTGAAGCCGAAGCTAAGATTGACGGCATTTATATAGAGTACATCTATATATATATATGTATGTATGTATGTATGTATGTATGTATGTATAAAGAAGTAGAAGATGCAAAAAGTATCTCTTTGAATTTTGGATTATTTATATAGTCTTTTTTTTATTGCTTTTTATATTTAGAAATAGGCATTTTTATGTACTTTCTCTATAATAGCATGAACTCAAACGCCATATTAGAATAAGCATGTTCTGCATTTTAGGCATGCATGTGATGTTTGTATATTCTGTGTTTCTTCATCTCTTGATATGACATTTGAGTTAATATTGTTCAAAGAAAAATAAACTAAAAAAACCTACTCTCTTTTTACAAGTTTTATTTTATAATTTTGAAAATACAAAAAAACTAATTAAAAGTGATCCGTATTTCTAAATTTTTTAGCAGTGGCCATGGGCAGAAACAATAATACAGACTATAGAGTCTATTCAAGTCAAGATGAAGTAGCTGTCATTAATATAGCCATCATTGAATTTTCAATCTTTGATTTCCACAATATGCATTCAATATTTGTACTGGTACAAACTATGATTACAAATTAAATAATCTTATTATGATAAAATCAAATTGAGTAAAATTTGTTCTACCCTTATGCATTCATATAAAGCTAGTTTATTTGTCCACATAGACTATAAAAAAAATTACTTTATATTATTATATATTAATATATTTTAAATTATTAAGTTCATTAAAAAGACATCATTATAAAATATTTTTTTTTATGTACGAAACAATTCTTATTGTTACTTTTTTAAGAACTCTAAAATATAAGGATTTAATAGAATCATGTTTAACTTTACTTCTAACTTTAAATAATCTAAATTGTTAAATAAATTATTCAATCATATACCATTTATTTTAATTTTGAACTACATTAAGTTATATTTATAGATATTTATTATAAAATTTAAGAGATAGTTAATTATTAATTTATTATTTTTTCGTTGACTCTAAAAACCGTTCAAACTTCAAATAATTTCTAATTTAAGAGGCGATTAATTAATTCATTAATTTTTTTTCACTCCAAAAATTTCTTAAATTTTGAAAAATTTTTTAATTTAAAAGAAAATTAATTAATTACTTTATAATTTTTTTCATTAATTACGAAGAACTTACGTATTTTGAAAAATTTTCAATGCATGTATTAGAAAGTAAAGAGTCATCACACGATGAGCTGATCGAGTTTGATCAACCGAGACTTTTTATTAATCAATAGAGTTTCTACATTAAAAGAAATCTACTTTACTTTTATATAATAAATTGTGTTTTCTAAGAAATATTATTACTCAAAATAGTTGAGCCAAATAATATCATGTTAAAGAAAAATAAAAGGAAAAAGACATATAGAAAAAATGTTAAGTATATCGTCAATTTTACCTGGGTATTTTAAATATTATTTTTTACACTATATCTAAAAAATAATAGTCAATATATCATAAAATGACATCATTTTAAAAAATATATCACAAAAAATGAAATTTAGTGAAGCAAGCAGTGATTACATGACTTTTATCCTCCATTTTGACGTAGAAGAAACAAAATGATCAACCGATTTGATATATCAATTGAACATGGGGATTTTGGGTAAGAAAATGGGTGGCTTCAATTTGATATTCTTGGACATATAATCAGATATTCTCCATGCTCCAAACTATTCTTTCTAAAGTGTCTTTATTCTTAGCAGAAGTCATCATTTCATTTCTTAACTGTCCTATTGTGGAGCTTGAATCCTCTGTTATTTTAATAGATGCGGTAATGTTAATATCCTTTGTTATTACAGTAGATACGGTAAATGTTAATATTAATTGTATGTAATCAAAACCATCCTAAAAATTAATTATAGTACCTATTATAACAGCAGGTCATCCATATGCAAATGTCTAATTAAAATGATTGCTAATATTTACACTGCAAATCATAATGATTATTCAGCAATATTAAATTCCATGGCACCATTTATATAACTTGAAAATTAATCCACTTGTTCCGTTATACCCATTTGCGCATAAACAAGAAATTATTTTATTAATTGATTTCATATTTTTGTTCGATGAAATAATACAAGAGTACATTCAAAATTTTGCCCATTGATTGAAAATGAAATCATCAACTCGAATCTTATTATAAAAGGCGCGCAACCCAAATTTTACATCAACCTAAACTAATCTAATCTATTATTTATAAGTTTAGGTCTATCATAAATATAACTATTGACATATTTAATTTAAATTTAATTGAGATTGTAAAACTAAATGTATTAATTTTCATATTAATGAGGGACTAAATTCATATCAAAAAATTAGTGAGAAACTAAATGAGAGTAGAGTCATAAACAAAGAACTAAATTGAAATTGAAAATTAGTAAAGAATCAAAATAATATTTTACTTTGAATTTATCTATCGTATTAATTGAAAAGAACATGTTAAATAATGTGCTTTAGTTAATAAAATTATTTAATAATATAATACTTTAAGAGTTTAATATAGAAAAAACAATTGAAGTACAAATAATCACAAATAAATGGAAATTTTTTAATATTTATATTTTCAAAATGTTTCACTTCAATTAGAACTCTTAGACTAAAAATAATCTATTTATTTGCTAGGTATCAAGAACAACTGAGATGTTCCGATCACACTTCTTCGCAATCATGTGAGCCGTTTTACTATTGTTGATAAATATAAAATTAATTAATAATAACATAAAAAAAATGCACTTTCACTTCCTTAATTTTATTTGGGAGTTTACTCTCATGTCTCACCATCATTTAGTTCTAATTTGATCATTTAAATTTACTTTATGTTTTACTTTCATCCTTAAGTTTATTTGATTCTTATTTGGTCTCTAAATTTTAATTTAAGTTTAATATTCATTCCTTAAATTCATTTGCTTCGTTAACTTTATCTTAAATTTCACTTTTTTTTTCTCCTTAAATTTCATTTCATTCTAGTTTTGGTTTTAACTATTATCAATAATATCCTCAATATATATTGATTTGAGAATTATTAACGACTTTGTTTTATTGATTTTAGTATCCCTATATCAGTGACCAACTTAATAAAAAAATTTATAAAAAATCAAATTGAAAACTATCTTATTTTTTGAAGGAATAAATTAAAATAGTTTTAAGGAACTAAATGAAAAAAATATTATATAAAGAACTAAATCAAATACGGTTTTGTCGAAAATAAATTGCATAGCAACTGCATTGAAAATTTTGGTTCTGAGTGACGATTCTCATAAACACTCATGTTAATAAATGTCAATGTGAGTAGGTTTAATTCTTATTTTTTGTCTTTTCTCTCACTTGAGGCTTTTAAAGCCTCGAACCTTTCTTATAATTAGTAAAAACATGACAATAGTGCTATTTGAGTACAAGAATAACCCAGGAAAAACAATGTTCAATATTGGTATTTTGTGAGTAAATATACAAGGGAATATGGTTATTAAACCCACAACCTCCCAGTACTTATGTTTAAAGAAGACCACGTGAGCAAAAACTCATAAACTAAGAATTAGGGAAGGATCGATTCAGGGCTCTCTACTTTAAATTTCTAAAATTTTTATTTGTATATATTATTTTATTTCATATTTTTTATTTAGTTCATTAATTATTAAAATTTCGTCCCTTTTACAAAAAGAGATAAAATTTATAATTACATAGCTCAATAATATTTTATTTTTTATAATTTTTATTCTTGAATAATATTTATTTTTTTTAATTTAGTAGCCAAAACCAAAAACAACTTAGTGTTCTAATTTTATAGTCAAAACAAAAAATCTAGCTTTCTAATTTAATAGCCAAAACTTATAAAACTTAGTTTCCTAATATAATAGTCAAAACAATAAAAAAAAAACATAGTTTTTTAATTTAATAGACAAAACGAAAAAATGGTTTTCCTAATTTTCATAATTCTTAAAAGAATTGTACCGCAAATATGATATTTATTCATGGAATCTCAAACCAATTTCATTCAAGTGGTGCATGGCTTCTCTCTTCGAAACTCGAAATTCATCATAATCTGTACTTTTAATTTTATAATCATCAATTAATTACAATTTTATGAATTATTGAAATACAATTTTATTTTTGTACAAAGGAATCAAAGAAAATAGAATTTTTTGGTTTTTCATTCAAATTGAAAAGATCCAAGGCTTGAATTAGTAACCTATATTGTAACTAGAATCGACCAATAGTTTAATTATTGGTAGAATTATTTACCTTCTAATAATTCTTTCAATATCTATTATAACAACGAAACAGATATTTTTAATTATAAAAATTGTGAAAACAAGACTTTGGAACAAAATATAGACAATTTTTTTTCCACTTGATGGTGACATATATTGAAAAGGATATAACTTGAAAATTTTTAATAGATTCCTTTATTAATACTTTAATTTTTGGAAAAAAACATAGAATCTAGAATGTCATATCTGAAAAAATAATATGATAGTTGAAGCTTATTTAATAATTTATATAATTTTTGGTAGAGTTTTAATGATTTATCAAATACAAATTTTTATTTATAGAATATCAAGATGTACTATATCCATATTTGTGTTTTTAGTTCTTGCGGTCTTGCCCCTTAAAATTGATTCCTATATCTATCTTGCTATGAATCACTTATTTTACACTTTCGTTTATACCCCATTTTTTGAGTATATATAAGTAATTATTTAATGAATTGATTCCATATTTCTTTTAAAGGAAACAATACCAAGAGTAAATCCAAAATTTTGCACCTTAAATGAAAATTAAACTATTCAATTCGTATTTTTATCATACAACGCTACCAAAATTTTACATGAAACCAAATCTAATCAACACTAGTAGATGCTAATTATGAAAAACCAAAAAAAAAACCCCAAAAGCAGCAAAAAAAATATGAACTCAAGCTTTTAATTCCTTATATAAAGCATTTATTAAGTTCGTCCCTCACAAAATTTCTTTTTCAATTCAGTCATTCTTAAATAAAATATCTTTTAATTTAGTTTGTCATAGAATTGATAAATACTTTATATTTATAAGAGAATTTTAAAAATTTTGAGAAATTAAATTAAAAAATATCCTAAAAATCAAAATATTATTTTGCTCTTAAATTAAACGCATCACTCTTTTTACCAACCATCCCATCCAACTCAATCATAGTCAAAAAGTGATGAGCAGATGACACATCCATTGGGATATTCTTCCACAGTTGTCACGTAGTAACAATGGTGGGGTCTCATAGGATAATAATAATAGTAGCCATACACATCACAAGGCACCACTACGTCTGGTTCTGGTTTCTTGTCATCTTCTTTCTTTTGATCGTCTTCTTTAGCTTCTTCCATCTTCTCCTCTTCTGGTGGCCCTACAGAGACTATCTGTGTGTAACACAGCTTCCTCAACTTCCCCACTGCGTTCACTGGGTCTACGTCTCCTATTATGGTCAATTTGTTGTCATTCGTGTCCACTGAAACTGACTCAACCCCTGCAAATTTTACAATTTTATTCCCACGTAGTTAATTGTTCAAAGCTTAAACTAACTCATAGATTTGTCAAGCAGTATTTCAATCTAAAAATTTTAAATTTAAGCTATTAAGTAGTGAAGGCTTGTCTTTAACACAATTTCTTAAAGAAAGTGAATAAAGCAGTAACTTACGTCATCATTTGCTCTAAAACTTAAAGTCATTAAAAGAGTAGGAAATATCAAGAATTTTATTTCTTAATATTTAGCCACACTTGAACTAATTATTACGCATGGTAGTTTAAAAGCTTGTGCTGATTAAAGCTTAATTTAAATTAATTAAGATTCGGGGCAATGAGGAAACTCTATTGTTATTATTATATCATGGAGCATTTCAACCTAAAAACGTGAACTTTTTGTAAAGTTTGTGTCGATTAAGAACTGAGGAATTCGAAGAGGGTGAAGACAAGAAGGTGATAATATTCAGTACCTAAAATGCCTGAGACTGCCTTCATATCCTTCTGCTTGATTTTGTCATCATGAAACTCCACCTTCAACACTACTTTCTGTCACACATAAATCAAATTCCATTAGTACCCAAACTCTGAAGTTCTTATAACCCTTACAAAGTATATATCAAAAATGGTTTAACGTACATGAAAGAGAAACTTCAACTTGAATGTGTAAAACAAATTAATTAGAAATGGAGACATAGGAAAATTCACAGGCAATTGAGCAAGGAGGTTAAAAATATATAAATGCATATGCATTAGGAAATGTAAGAGAGTGGAGTTCTAACCTTCATTTTTGTGAAGGCAAAGCAGGAATGGGTGACGAGGACTTGAAACGGAAGAGGAAGAGAAAGAGGACGAGCAAGAGTAGGTGATGGAGATGACGATGATGATTCCAAACCTGAGAGATTTTATAGTAGGAGAGCTGGAAAGTCACAGTACGCTAGACCAAGTCAATAAATGATTAAAATAAGACTCATAAAAGACTCATATTTTCCAACGCGGAAACGTTTTGCATTGTTTGACTAGGATATTTGCATCCCCACCCTATCCCTCTAAAGTAACTTTTGAAGATTGACGATGATATGTTTTTTCAGAAGACTCACCAGTTTATTTTTTTGGTGGTTTTGTATGGGTTTGGGAGAAAATTAATTTGTTTTATTATATATCAATATATTTTAAATTAACAGTATTTGTAGGTATTGTACTTTGAAATAGTTGTCATTGTTGTTCTTATAAAGAATTTTAGAATCTCAAAAAATGATAAAACTATATTTAATTTTGTCTTTAACTTTGACTAATGTATGACAATAAACGATTTAAATTGTGAAATAAATTATTCAACAATATATATATATATATATCATTTTTTTAATTTTAATTTAGAATCATGTCAAGTTATATTTATTGTATCTTATTAAGAAATTTAAAAGATGATTAATTAGTTCATTAATTAATTAACTCCTTAATTTTAAGTTGACTCCAAAAATTTCCCAAAATTCAAAGAATTTTTTATTTAAAAAGCAGTTAATTATTTCATTAACTTTATCGTTTACTCCAAATAATCCTCACACATCGAAGAATTTTCAATTTAAGAAGCAGATTAATTACTTCATTATATTTTTTTTAACTCTAAAAAAATGCACACACTTCGAAAAATTATTGATGCATGTATGGAAAAGGTGAACAATCATTATAGGACGAAGGGATTATCAAATGAAAGCTCTCATTAATAAAACAAAACTCTCGTATTAAAAGAAGTCTACTTTATATATATATATATATACTCCTTTGTTATGTATGATATAATTAATTATTAAATAATATTTTATCAAAAACTTTGCTTGCAGTAATTAATAAATTTAACTTGTTATAGAACTAATGAAAAAAAAAAGGAGAGAAAATTGAGATGAAAAATGATAGGAGTATTCTCATTCACTTCTTGGTACATTATTCTTATACATAGTCCTATTTGTAGGCTTTTAACCCATAAAGGTAGACTTATGAATTACATTGACATAATTACAAATTAATTTACATAATTGGCAATAATTTGGGGATTATTAGGAATACGAACCTAAATGGTCACTCTTTGGGGCTTATGGGCATCCACATAATCAAATGATTTATAACACTCCCCTTGGATATCCATTAACAAATAATGTGCCTCATTAAAACCTTACTAAAAAAAACCTAATGGGATAAAAACCTAGTTAAGGGAAAAAAGTACATAATATTTGTGACACATATTGTAAGTTGTCTCATTAAAAAAACCTTACCAAGGAAAACCAGTAGGATAAAACCTTGGTTAAGGCAAAAAGGTACCATGCGTCTTTTACTCTCCCTAATGACAACATCATTTAATGTCTTCAAATCAACACTTCCCAATACTATTTGACCAACTTCTAAAATGTGGTTGTTGGTAATGCCTTAGTGAACAAATATGATAGATTGTCACATGCACGAATTTATTGCACATTGTCATTCTTCTTAAGATCATCAGTAAACAAGAATTTGTTGAAATTCATTGTCCTATCTCCTTTAATGTATCCTCCTTTTAGTTGATCTCTACATACTGCATTATCTTTGTATAATATTGTTAGAAACTTTTCTCTAAGAAAAATCATACATTTTTTAGATATGTTGGGTCCCTTACTTAAGCCATTCATATACTTGAACTACCTCATATATCAATTCAGCATGATATGACAAAATAGTAACTAAAATTTATTTTTTAAAACTTCATGACATAGTTACATTCCTCTATATATATATATATATATATATATATATATATATATATATATATATATAAACTTGTTTGGGATCAAGCTTCATATATATCAAACAAATATATGCATCTGCATAGTCAGCTAGCGGAGATCTAAAAAATTTGAACAAAATAAATTAACATCAACAGCACAAAAATATGATATTTAAGAATAAAGAAATTCTTTGTCATCTTGAGATTGGAATGAATCTTTATTTATATCAAAAAACCTCACAACCATTGGGGTACTCAATGGATATGCTTCATTTATGCAAAGTCTCTTTTTAATTAATGAAAACAAATTTAGTATGTTAAGTGTTTAATCTATAAGTTGACACATAACTTTGTTTACTAAAAATGTTCATTTTCAAATAATATATTGCCCTTGAAAATTCTTTTTGAATTCCATCCATCAATTTACAATGATAAATAACCAGTTTTCAAGTTCCTTTTAAGAAGTATAGGAGAATGCAATCATTTATGATTTGCTTTCAAAAATTTTACTCTTATATTAACAAACATCTTTCATAAGTATATCAAGAGTTTGAATTTCATGCTTCAGGCATCACAAGTACTTCGGGGATTTTCATCTACATAATATCATATAATAATTCTTATAAGTAACTTGTGATCACATTTGTCAAATGCACAATATATAATTCATGTACTACTAAACTAAGTAATCATATCCACCACAAAATAATATATTCCCATAATCAAATTTCAGGTTTTCTAAAAACTTTATTTAATAATTCATAATATATCATTCTCATTTATTTTCTCATTATATCATTTGTACCCTACTAGCTTTACACATTCAAGTGTTTAGACTGTAAGTCTAATTAACTTCCACATATTAATATTATCGTGTCCTTCTACTTTGGCCAAGTACTTTTATATCAGTACTTCTCAATAATTCATAATCCTCACTTAATTTTATAATATTATGCATTATATTATTATGTTGTTAACAACTATTTCTTTCCAAATTCCATATTTCTTGTAATGACATAATTTATTGAGATCTCCTCACTTATTACTTTCAGGTATCTAAATCTCTTTTAGAAATATAGTTTTGCCAAAGTCTCTTCAGGAGTACCTGCCTCGTTAATTTGACCATATTAAATATTTACTCCTTTTCATTTTCCAAACTTTTCATGGAACTAATCATCAATATAATTGAAACATTTCCCATTTGGGTTAACAAATGCTTTTAACACATCATTTGCTAATTTTTCAATGAACATTTTAATATTCACTTGTGCTATATAAGGATCACAAAACAAAATATTAATGCATGCTACATAATATTTTTTCTTCAATTGCCTATTTTCTCCCCCTAATTTTGAGATAACCAAATAATAATAGTTAAACAATGTCACAAATATATCTCTTTTGGATATTCATTCTAATAGTTTTTGTTAACACCAAATGAGGACTCATCTTTGTGCATTGTTGTGGACAAAAAAAAAACTTATCAATTTCACATTTGAAAATTCTTAGATAGCTAATATTTTGGCACATAACCCAAACAAATATAACTTGTTGGTAGGATGCATATAGTATGCTCTCAAAATAATTATAGAGCTTTGTTTTTATATAAGAATTAGTCTAAAAGAATAACTAGAAACATTAAATAAATATTCTATTAGACCATTAAAGTATGAAACTATGGACAATTTAAACTTTTAAACAAATATCCCAATAAACTTGTAATCATCAATTGTGATATAACTTCACTAGTACTGTCAATGAAAAATTTTCTCATTATATAATCTAAAAAGTGTGCACATATATTCTTGCAAACGTTTGGTTGCAAGTTGATAACAATGATATAAACAATCTAAAGATGCATCTATTCAAAATATTTTAATAATCAATATTAAATGAATGAGCTCATTATCAATCAAATATATTTCAAATATACGTGAGACATAATCACAACATTGACTGGTGATGGTCAAATGACTAATTTGCCTTTAGAACAAGTAATATAGGAAAATTCATTACATAAAGAATATTCAAGTTCTTTAGTAAAAATTCATGTAAATTCTCAATATTTTTCACATCATAAATGCGGGATGGCCTAACTGGTCATGCCAATTATCTATGAATTTCTGGTTCACTTTTTCATGTGATTTCAGCAAATTTTTATGATATCATCTTTGGTGGAAGATCTATATCTTTTTCAATATCCCCATCCATTTTTATCACAATAAATCATTATGAAATAAATTTTTTAATAGATTTCATTTGAATCTAAATTAGAACTATATTTGTACAATACATAGTAAACATAATCATTTTTCAGGTGCTTTATTTTTTTCTCATGAAATTGTGCTTTTATTGCACTTCAATGATTACTATTGGATTAGTAAAATCCATTATAAGCAAAGTGATAATTTATCCTTCATGTTTTGACTTAAACATTAGACTAATGCTTGGGTGGATCAATTCTATCACATAAATACAAAATCATCACAATGAGACTAAATGAAGTTTGTGATTTGAACATTCAATTTTAATATCATATATCACAATTTCAATTTTCATATAATAATGTTCTTTCCTTCCATTTTGGTATTCATAAATACCAAAAAATTTGACATACAATACTTGAGTCTTCATGCTTATGTCCACAAACTTTGATAGTATCTCATATTCATGTGAAATCTCGATAATGTTTCTCATTATTCCACTTCAGGTGGAAATTATGACATGTCTTCATTGTATTATCAACCATAGTCAAATATAATAAAATATTGACATTTTCTCCAAGAAATGTCTTTGTGTGATATATGTTTTTCAACATCATTTGCTTAAAAATTTAAGGAAAATACCAATTCCTTCTCTCATGCTTATTACATGCATATTCACTACATGGAATATGCAAACAAAAACCTATATACCAATTTGTCTTTGGAAATTCGTGTAACAAAAATAATGGATAGTCTCATGATATAGTATATTATTCACTTCAAAGATTATGTATACCAAACTTTATTGTCAATATCCATACTACACAATATTATATAAAAAAATATAAATAAATTCAATGTATCATCATTTTAAAATTGTTCCCATATTGCTCACATTCTTTTAAACATATATGATATTAGTAAGAAATAAAATAATACATGAACAAGTAATAAAAACCCACACTTTTCTTAATACAAGTGTCACAAATGTGCAATTAAGGTACTTTTTTTTAAGTGCTATGTATAAATATTTATTATAAGTAGACAAGAAGTAGTAACAGACATTTTAATTCTTAAAAATTTATTATAAGTAATCCATTATTTATGCATGATTGATGACATGAATAATATGTAAGAAGTGTAATTAAGATAAAATTCTCATAAACTACATAAATTGTCATAATAAAATATATTACAATAATAATATCTCCATTAAACCTTTTATAACCTTTCAGGCTTTAAAATAATATATGGACTTTTCAAATGACTTCTAATTGTAACCACTAGCCATAAAAATAAGTTTATGATATATTAATATCCATGGTGGGTTGGCTCATAGGTCATAAATGGTCAATGTTGCTCATAAACATGTTGAAATTAAGAGTTTCTAATATTATTTTGTGGCATGAAATACATAGCCTTAAAGGCTATAGTAAACAAATTTATAGTCATTTTACTTCCTCTCTAGTCATCAAAAGATGATACACATCTTCTATGAGCATTATCCATTTAAAGATAAGTTCGTTAGCTTTAAAATTACCAAAATTTATTTGGCTGCTGGTCATTCAATCATGTGTAGTCTTTTGATTTTTAAGGAATTTTATAATATCAAATTAATAATCATATTACAAACATAGATTAACATATTGAATTTATAAATAATATAGAGCAAGAATAAAAATTCTTACCTTCGTACCTTGTGATGACAAGAAATTCTAATGGATAGACCATCGACCAAAATAATTTTTAATAATTTTTCAATGAGCATTATCAAATGGATGCATGACCATGTATATAAGAAAAAGGTCATGAGAAAAATTATTTGCCAACATGTATAATACATAATATTTATAAAACTAAATCCTAAAATGAATTCGACCATTATAAGATCATTTCAACACTATAGTATCATAATAAAATATAGGGATAAAGAGATTACCTCAAATCAAATAAGAATTAAACAAATTTGATTTGAACTGTGAACTTAGGGCAAGATCGTACTGATAAAGTGTTAAAAAATCTAATGAAAAATAAAGGAGAGAATAAAAGAGAAAATTAATATGAGAAATGAGAAGTGTATTCTCATTCACTTCTTCGTACATCATCCTTACTACATAGTCATATTTATAGGTCTTTAGTCTATAAAGTTAAACCTATATATTACATTGGCACAATTACAAATTAATTTACATAATTAGCAATAATTTGGGAGTTATTAGGAATATGAACCCAAACGGTCACTCTTTGAGATTTATGGACATTCACATAATCAAATTATTTATAACATAACTATAGTAGTAAATCTTTTTAAACCAAAAAAATTAGTATGACGTAATTGATATTATTTAATGATAAATTATATCATAATTAGAGAATATGGTATTTCAGAGAATATATATATATATATATATATATATATATATATGCATATGATTAAATCTAAATCGAGTGCTACACAATACAAATGTTATAATACTTTTTAAATTATTAATATGATCAAAGTTAATTTTTAAAGTTATAAAGGTTACAGCATAGGATGATGAACAACACTAAGTTGGGACTTATCACACTTTAAGATGGGAAAAATGGAGGAAGTATAAATAAATAAAAGTTCAATTTTTCTGTTCTTATTAATTAGATTGAAATATATTTCTAGAGTACATTTAGAATATTGAAATATAATGAATGATAAGCGAAAGAAAAAACATTTAATGAATTTAAATAAAAATATGCCCAAAATAAAATTTCATTTTTTTCCTTCTTTTTCATCCTTTTTCATCTAAAAAAGTTTTAGAGTTTATTTTTCTTTTAATTAAATTATGTTTAGGGTGTATGTGTTCAAACAGTATAACTCCCTTCTTTAGACGTCTAAAATAGCATTATTTGTTCAGTACTTTTTTCAAAGTAATTTATCAATGTAATGTTCACAAGATAACTAAATATTACAATTCAGTTCTCAATGTTCTAATATTGACAAAATCGAGTTGAATTATGAACTTTTAATTAGAATAATAACTTATTACATGCATACAACATGGCAAGTTAATCTGCAATAAAAATAACAATTCCGTTGTACATTAATCTTTCAGCAGCTACCTATCCATCATATTCATTTTCGGAAAAATAAATAAATAAATTTAATAAGACAGCAACTATATTTCGTATTTAATGCTGTAAATTTTTGTAGAAAAGAATCTCTTTTAAATATTGATAATTAAGTTTTTTAAAAAAACTAGTAGTCTACGAAGTAATCAAGCATTCAACAGCATCATAAATAAACGTTATTTATATAATTTGTTATAAATGAACATCATCATTTCCATCAAATATTAATATTATTATTTTCACTTTATTGAAAAAGTTGGCCCAAAAAGTGAATGAGAAGAGTTCCGACGAAGCCCCAAATTTTGAATCCGTAGATAATCACCAAATTGGAAACAGCTGTATTCACTATGACGCACGTGCTAAGCGTTGATGGTGGTTAAAAAATTGTTATAAAAAAGAAAAGGTAATAACAGGTTTGACACTTAGTTACTTGATTTTTTTATTTTTTTTATGAGTAAGACAAAGCAAAGTTAGCTAGATAGAAACTTATTAGAAGGAACGAAGATTTTCTGACAAGATGTTGAAGTTAATATGAAGAAAATTGTTCCCCCGAGATTAAATGCCTTATTGAAGCATTCTGATTGAACAATTTGAGTTGTGTTACCAGTCAATGATATTTATCCGAGGGGTAGAAGATACTAAGAATTGAGTCGATGTTGCTCTAGCCTCTATCCAAGATCAGAGTTAACGAGCTAAATGAGAAGATTCTGCACTAATTGGAGATAAGAAAAAATTTTTGTTGATATTCTTCCTGTTAGTAAAAGTCCACAGTCGAACATAATTATGTTTGAACCAGATATAATGACAGATTGTGAATTTTCTAGTTCGGTGCTTGCCCGTATTAGTTCGACTTATGATGAGTCATCTATCGTTAGGGTTATCTGACATCTGGTGGACATTTGACTGGATGGTAAGAGAATTGCTCTTCCAAGAATTTGACTTTCAATCATGTGAGCATAATTATTCAGATTAATAATTCTTTTGATCATGTTTGTTGCTCTAAGAGGACACGGTTTCTCACCTTTGTGTATGATATTGTTACAAGCATACCAGATTACGTAAAAGGCAACCATAATATAGTTTGTGAAATACTCAGACTCAGTAGACATGCTTCTTTTCTATTTCAACCAAGTTTCAAGCCACACATTGATGTTTGGGTTGACAAAAAGATTTGTCCAAAGAGAAAATGGGGAAGCAAACCAGACTGCTCTAGCAAATGTGCAAGTGATGAAAATATAATTTATTGATTCTGGTCCCCTTTGACAGAACCGACATAAAGATTCAATTGGGATGATGTTGATTTAGAATATCTCCCGAAGGCAAAGCTTTGTGATGTAGGCGCCAAATAAGAAGAATGATTATATATATGGAAGTTTAAGATGCCAAAGATCTTTCCAACAGGAGAAACCAACTTGTGGCCTCTGAAGAGATTCTACAAAAATGATTCTGTAACCATCTTTAACAGTGTAAGTGCCAAAGTTATTGCCATTCCAAGTTAGAAGATTTGGTTGTTCAAAGTAAGATATTGGAAAGGAAATGATTGACTTAGCAATATCATTACTATACAGCTGATAAATCAATCGTTCTTTCCAAAAAGGTCCATTATACATAATAAGGTTGGAA
Source organism: Delonix regia (assembly GCA_037074485.1). NCBI lineage: Eukaryota > Viridiplantae > Streptophyta > Magnoliopsida > Fabales > Fabaceae > Delonix > Delonix regia. Next base: position 25,311,570 of record CM073454.1, on the reverse strand, counting down.
ACTCTCAGAATATTTGAAATCTTGCCTGGTTGCATAGGCTATCAATACAGGTGATTTATAGGAATATCCTTAACTTCACTAATTTGCCAATTAAGATTTTTAATGATGACATCCTTAGATTTCGAAATTCCTCTCCACATCCAAGAAGAAGTAGATCTTTCAGTAAGAACTCCTTGAAGAGTATAATGGCAATATTTATGTCTCATCACATGAGTGAAAGAGAAGGAATTGGATAAATCTATAAGTCTCCATATGTGCTTGGCTAAAAGAGAGAGATTAAATGAATGAATTCCTTTAATGCCAAGACCACCTGATTCTTTCTTAAAGCAAAGATTGGACCATTTTGTAAGATGAATCTTACTTGAATTACCAAGGAACCCTAAAAGAATTTAGCCATTATAGAGTTGATTAAATAATAGTATTTTTTAGGAAGATAATAACAAGATAGAAGATAAATGATGAACGACATTAAAACAAATTTGATCAGCGTTAATCTATTGGCCTGAGAAAGAAACTTGGATTTCCAAAGAGCAAGCTTGCTATCTATCTTATCAATAAGTTCCTAGAAGATTTAGGTTTTATGTTTATCATTATCTACCCAAGCACCCAAATATTTCCCAAGATGGCTTGCATATCTGACTTTGAAGATTCTAGCTAACAATCTCTTAAAAATGTAAGGTGTATAAAGACTAAAGACCAGTAAGGATTTGTTGAGAATAATGTTTAATCCAAAAATCTTGCAAAAAAGATATAATGTATCTTTCACTACCTCACAAACATTCGTGTTTGCTTTAAAGAATAAAATAGTATCATCAAAATACATTAAATGTGAGATTTCTTCAATTTTTTTGCTAATTTTGATACCTGTACATTTTTTCTCTATCTCCTTGTTGAAAATAATACTGGAAAGAATGTTGGAGCATAAATATATAAAAATGGAGAGAAAGGATCCCCTTGTATAAGACCACATATAGGAAGGAATACTTTAGTTGGAGAACTATTGATAATTACATGATAAGAGATAGAATTGACACATTGCATGGGAAATTCATGCTTTGAAGGACCATTTTTCAGAAAGCCCCATGAAATTTTATCAAAAGCTTTAGAGATACCTAATTTTAAAGCACACAAGCTTTTCTTCTTTCCATTAGTATGGTGTATTTTCTGCATGATTTCATATACAAGAAGAATATTGTATGATATGAGATCAGTTTTTTACAAAGCCACTCTCATTAGGGGCCATGAGATCTTCACTTTTTGATGTTTTGTTCTTTTTTTCTTCCATTTTAATGTCTTGCAAAAGATAAGTTACAAAGATAAGTTGAGAATGATTTAAGTTTAGGGTTCAAATACTCAAATAGCTAAATTTTATGTTTGAAGTGTTAATTTTATAAATATTGGGACATATTAAGATTTTCATAATTTTTAAAGGTTGATATAAGAATATAAACAACATTTTGATACAATTTTTTATTTTACCATTTCATTATCCACGTGGTTGTCCATTTAGTACTTAGTACCACATGTCAACTTTCAATTCATAACACCTAACCATGGTACTGGCGCCTTGAAAAACTCCAAGGCACCAAAGAATTTAAGGCTTGCGTAATTATAATTTTTTTTATGTTTTAAAAATAATTTTACTAGTACTCTCTATCTCCTTGTTAAAAATAAAAAATTTAACAAACTTGTTTGAATAATTTATTTTAAAAAACAAACTAAAAATTTTTTTAAAAATATAAGGTTATGCACATGTGTGTAACATATTCATTACATACACATTTGGGTTTGTGTGTTTAGGTAAGTGTGTGTGTACGTTTATGCTGCATATTCATTATATGTATTTGCGTGTTACATGTTCGATATATATGTGTGTGTGTCTACGTGCATGTGCATGCATATGTATTTGTATGTATGTAGCAAATTCATTATATTTGTAGTTATGCATGTAGGTGTATGTGTGCGCGCATGTGTTACATGTTTGATATATAGATTTGTGTGTACAAGCATGCGTGTGTGTTTTATTAAGCCAAATTAGATGTAAAGTTCATTATAAACCCAACTTGAAATTATTTTTACATGTTAATTTTATTTTATTTATACTAAATTTTATTTTAAATAAATTTTGTTTATGAAAAATCTTTAAAATATTTATTCTTGTTGTAAAATATGTAAAAGTAAGAGTATTTCTACGAACAAGAAACTTGAAAAATATAGAGAGAAATGGGGGAGAAGATAGTGTTTTTTTATACTCAACTCATAAGTGTTTTTCCATATCATCACACAAAACCTCTATTTATAAGCTAGGGGACCTTAAGGGTTATAATGTATGGAAATTCAATGGTGTGTATTTAATCTAAATGAGTAAAATCAAGGGATTGTTAGTACATTCTTAAGCATGAAAAAATGTCAAAGGTTGCATACACATTCATGGAGAATGCCAAAGGTTGAATACACATTGATGTATATGGTGATATTTAAAGGTTGTGGACATTCACATATAATATTTTAAAACACTCCTTCTTGAATGTCCACAATAAGTATGCTTGTTGATATGCATTATTTATTGCCTTGTAAAAAACCTTGCTAAGAAAACCCAATGGGATAAAACCATGGCTAAGGGAAAAAGAGTACAGTGCGAATATCCACTTTACTGTAGCATCATTAAAGGTTCCTTAATTAGTGCATTCCAATCTAGTGAACCAACTTCTTAAATGCTGCAGTTAGTAATGCCTTAATGATAAAATCTGCTAGATTATCACTTGAATAAATTTGTTGAACGACAATCTTACTGTCTTTTTAAAGATCATGAGTTAAGAAGAACTTTAGTAAGATATGCTTAGTCCTATCTCCTTTGATGTATCCTCTTTTTAGTTGGGCTATACAAGCGGCAATGTCTTCATACAATGTCATTAGGGCCTTTTCATTTAGTGATAGACTACATGATTCATGAATATGTTAAGTCATGGATCTCAACCATACACATTTGCGACTTGCTTCATGAATTGCAAGTAACTCCATATGATTTGATGAAGTAGCTATTATTGTTTGTTTCATTGAGAACTTATAATATGTTGTTGGCCTAATGAATATAGGTGCTGCAACATGTAAAATGGCATGACCTCATGCACTAAAAGGGAGTTTTGTTCTCATAAGTAATAGTCTAACAATTAACTAAAGGTGTTTAATGAATGATTCTAAACCATTTTGTGTGTGTACATGAGCAACGAGATGCTCCACACTTATCTCAATTGACATACAATAGTCTTTAAAAGCTTAGGATGTAAATTCACCAACATTATCAAAATGAATTGTCTTGAAAGGATAATCAAAAAATTGAGCTCACAATCTTATTATTTGAGCAAGTAATCTTGTAAATGTCATATTACGCGTTGATAATAGACAAACATCTGACCATTTAGTAGTGGCATTAACCAATATCATAAAGTATTTAAATGGTCTATAAGATGGAGCTACAGGTCTACATATGTCTTCATGAATGCGTTTAAGAAAGGCAGGGGATTCAATCCCAACTTTTGCTAGTGATGGCCTTATAATCAATTTCCCTTAAGAACATGCAACACTAACAAACTCATTTGATAAAAGAATCTTCTAGTTTATTAATGCATGTCCATTAGAGTTCTTTATAATTCTTCGCATCATTATTGAATCGGGGTGGTCTAACTAGTCATGCCAAATTATAAACATATTCTTTAAATTAGTGAACTTCTAGTTCACTGCAACATATGCTTCAATTGTACTAATAAGCGTGTAGTAAAAGTCAGAGGATAATGCAGGCAACCTTTCTAATATACGTTTTTCTCCTGAGACAATCAAAGTAATATGGAGATACTCCTTATCACTTTCATTTACTGTCTTAATGTGAAAACCATGATATATCTTTAAAGTTTAAAAGATTCCTTCTTGATTTAGTTGACAACAAAACTTCCTTTATAACAAATTTTATTCCATTAGGTAAATAAAAGTGGCTCCTCCAGAGCCCTCAATTATATTAACCATGTCTGATGTATTCACTTTTGCCTCCATTTTAATAAAAGATAAAAAATATTTCTCACTTCTGAGTATGGTGTGAGTTGTTGCACAGTCAGCTAAGCATATGTGTTCATCAACATTTATAGTCACATAAAGAATAAGTAATGTCTATACTTTTTTATATCATAAAATAAAAATAGATATAATAAGTTCTTGAGTTACATAAAAGATAGCACATCAACAAATTAAGAGAAAAGACACACAAATTGCAATACATTAAAGGAAAATAACTTTAACATAACTATGTTAAATGTCAAAAAAAGTATTGACATTACTCTCTACCAAGTCAAAGAAGTTAGTAACATCCAAATGGGTCATTCCTAAAGGCTCACCAAGGAGGTCATTATCATCATGATTGATAAAATTTGCCTCTATAGCATTTTTTCTTTTCCTTTAAGGAAACTTGGTAAAGTTTAACAAGATGTTTAGTCGTACAACTAGTACGTGACCAATGCCCTTTCATGCCATATCTATAGCATGAGTTTTCAGATTTCTTGACATCCTTATTTTGTGGAGCCTTTCCCATGCCTTGTGAATTTTATCACAATGACCACGAGGTTGTATAAGGTTATATCGTCATCGGCTACGTCTACAACTGCGACCACGCCCATGACTACAACCATTAGATGTTACCACATTCGCTTCAGGGAATGGAATGGAATTAGTTAGGTGAGATTCATGGTTTTTCATCAAAAGCTCATTATTTTGCTCAACCACAAAAAAACATAATATTAAGTTAGAATACTTTTTAAATTCTTGCTCTCAATATTGCTACTACAGGAATATTTTCTCTAATATATCATCATCAGTAATATTTTCTCTACATAGCTTTAATTGAAAGTTAATTTTAAACATTGCAAAGTTATATTCACTAACTGATTTAAAATTTTGCAATCGCAAATACATCTAGTTATATTAAGCTTTTGGGAGAATGACCATTATTAAGTGGTCATATTTCTCTTTCAAACTTTACCATAAAATAAAGAGATATTTCACAATGAGGTATTCATTTTTCAATCCCTCATCCAAATAATAGCATATGAAAATCATAGCATTAGCACATTCTTAGCTTGATGTTTCATTTCCTTCTGTTATTGTCTCTCCAAGATCTAGAGCATTAAAATGCATTTCAGCATCAAGCATCCATGACAAATAATTTTTATTGGATATGTCAAGGGCCATAAATTCAAGTTTTGTGAGATTTGTCATTATAATTACTATAAGAAAATAATGAATTCATTACGGGATATAATTCCTATATGCAAAACATATTCAATATAATAACAATTATTTTATCATGATTGATTTAATAAGTACACAATATCAATAATAATTTAAACATATATTAAACACCATATATGTTGTAACTATATGAACATAGATGGAACTTGCAAGTATGAGTTATATATATCTCTATTAGATAAACATGCTTTCAAAACTAATACATATGATTTTATAGGGTAAGGTTAACTTAGAACAACAAATATATTTATCAAATTCTTATGGTAAAGAGAACAAAAGATCATGAATAGATAACAAGATATATTCAATTTATATATATGTAATAGAAATTATGCACTTTTATATATGAACAACATATATCCATCAATATATGAATATGTTTATATTAAGAGATAAACATATACAAAATAGAATTCATTAAAACATAAGAATATTTATTGTTTCATTTGAATATGAAATAAAAAATTATGTATTATGTATATGGTGGATCACGAGCATGAAGGGATACAAGGTGAAGTGTATTCATATACCTTTAACAATACCTTAGTTATCCAAAACTCATATTAGAGGAGATTTGTGCTAATAACGTGTTGTAAAATATGTAAAAGTAAAAGTATTTATATGAACAAGATACTCGAAAGAGATAGAGACAACTGTAAGGGAAGAGAGTGTTTCTTTTACTCAACTGATGAATGTTTTCTATATCATCACACAAAACCTCTATTTATAGGCTAATGGACCTTAAAGGGTTACAATATATGGGAACTTCAAGGTGTGTATTTAATCTACATAAGGAAAATTAAGGAATTGTGAGTATATTTTTATGCATGGAGAATGCCAAATGTTAGAATGCTAAAGGTTGTATATACATTTATGGATAATACCAAAGGTTATATATACATTGATGTGCATTGGGATATTCAAAAGTTGTGAACATTTACATATAATATTTTATAACAATTCTTTTTAAATTTAAATTATTTTCCAATTCAAATTGTATTTTTATTTCATTTTTCATTTTAAATCTTAATTTTTCTATTTTTGTTTAAAAGATTATTTTCTTAATAAAATATTTTTTAAACAAAATAGGTGATCCAGCTAGTAACTAACCGACTAGGTTGGGTCTTAAATCTTGTTGAAACTTAACCTACATCTCTACCAAAATTCCTCTTTTTACAAAATTACAATTTAGCCATTAATGAAAACAATTTTGATAGATAAGGAAAAATATTTAAAAATTGTTTTTATATTTTAATTCTTAAAAACATTTTTTTTTTTAGAACGGTTGATAGAAAACACATTATCAAACAATTTTTTTTCCATTCTTTTTTCTTTAAAAACTAAAAACTGCTTTTAAACACAACAATCAAACAATCCCTTAAAAACTGCTTTTAAACACAACAATCAAACAATCCCTTAGTTTTTGGCTATTAGAATGTTTGCTTGCACAGTGTCCAGTTGGCACGTCAGGTTCCATGCCAGCATAAAGTATCATCTTCGTTAGCCACATCAGCAGAATTTAGATGACATTTCTAATGAAATTGAGTAGCGAGAATCAGTGTTCAAACTTTTGAAAAAGTATAATAAAAATTTAATGGGAAAAAAAATAAAGACCAAATAAAAAACTAGTAAAAAGTATGAAGATTAATTGTTTAATTTTGTTTCGAAATAATTTATTAGTTCTTGAGGATGTTCCAATCACACCTCATTGTTCACCTCGTTACCAATCCATGCATACATTGGACATTGAGTTCTCATAAATGGAGCTTAATATTATAAAATAAAATTTATTCTTTGGCTCCTCTTTTGGCATAATTTCATTTGGAATCAGATTGAGTTTTAAAAAAAGTTTAATCCTAATCCGATTTACAAATTAACTTTTTTAGTTTGAGTTTTATTTTTTAAGTTGGACTCATTAGGTTATGCAAATTTTTAAGTTATGATCAGTTCTATCTTGGCATTAATTTTTTCCAAAAAAAGAAATGCACTCCACTAATTAAATAATGACTTTTCTATGCCAAAATACAAAATAAGTGGAGCCGAAGTTAAAATACCAAACTTCAAGAATCCCCTCATCTAATAGAAAGAAACCAAATAATTAGTTTATTAAAGAGACTAAATAATTAATTTGGAACACATTGTTCAATTACTCGTTCTAACTAAATAATGACTTATCTCACACATGTTATGAAACGAGTGGCTCTTTATTAAAGCCGTCAAAATGGTTAAACCAATTAAATCAATCTATTTAACACACTAAAATGATAAATTAGATTTGAATTTTACCATTGGTTTTGGCTCAATCCATTTAATCTATGAGTTTTCACAAGATATCCTTTATATTTGTTTTTTGGAAAACTTATTTGTGATTTGGTCTTTATTGTTTTTATTTAAATTGTAATTTAGTCCTCATAGCTTCATTTATTTTTTTTGTTTGGTTTTTATAGTTTAAAATTTTGTTATAATAATTAAGTCTTCAGAATTTAAATGATTTTTAATTTAGTCCCTGTCATTATAATTTTATTAGTTTTTCCCCATGTATGTAAATTAATTTTATCTCATTATCTATTTTTTATCTCTTTTATTAACATAAACCATCATATATATTCAAAATATTAAGATAATATACAATTAACTATATCAATAAAATTTAACAAAGTAATAACAGAATTTCAAATTTAAGGAATACATTGAAATATTGAAATATTTGTAAATTGTAAAGGCTCAAGTACAAATTTGGGACTAAATTAAAAATTAGATAAATTATAGGGACTAAAAGTATAATTATTTTTTTTTTGGAAAAATCTGGAAAAGAGACTTAGAAACCTATAAGTCACCTTATCCCAAATCCAAAGTAAGCCTTGGTCCAAAAGCCCACCCAATTAGCTTTTTTGTTGGCAAAAATCCCAATCAATATTGGAAAAAAGCCCAAAATCAGATTCCTCCTTGTTCTAAATTGAACGATAGAAATCTCCCAGTCCTCCCGTTTCATTTCGTAAACTTGACTTATGGGTCATTGTGATGTAATTAGGAGCAAGGAATTGTGAACCGCACCTCAATCAGTAGAAGAAAATGATGATGATAAAAACACTTTACCTTTAGTGTAACTCAAACTTTGAAGGGTTTTCAAAAATTCCTTCGTAGAACAAGAAATTATTCAGACGAGTAATTTATTTTCGTGTACTATGTATTCTATTTTTTTCTCACATCATACTTGTTTTATTAGTGAATATTAACCCATGTTTAAATTGCTAACTCATTGTGTGTTATTTTAATCGAATACATTACCTATTTTAGCGAAGTAGTTAAAAATAATTTCTTTTGATTTGCCGTAAATGATAGCAAATTAGTTTAGAAAATTAAAAAAAATTACTTCATGATTAGTCAATAAGGGAGATAAATTACCACAGAAAAAAAAAATCCGCACATTGATTTGTCACCAATAATAGTGAATTTTTATAGAAAATTATTTAAAAAAAAAAAAAAAGATCCCTCCTTGAATGTGCCACTAACATTGTCAAATTGCCAAAAAAAGAAAATTAAAAAAACTTTTAAACATATTGAACAAATGCTTTTGTGTGAGAAGGATTTCAATTTTTAATTATTTTAATTATATATTATAATTAAAAAAACCTTGAGTTATAATCCAAAAATATTGCTAATTATAAAATCTTGGATGTAGCAATTAATCCTCCATCTGCTCCCATGTTTCTATATGTTTTCGATAAATATATATATATTATTTAAGCTTTATTGAATACTTGAAATATTCAAAAATAATTTGATAATCATTTGAGTATATAATATTCTGCAATGCTCATACTGCAGTATGAATATTTCCAATTCACCATTTTAATAATATAAATATTCAACTAGTTAGAAACATTGATAGACTGATGAAACTGTGGTTCAAGACAATAGGAATAAATCACACATTTTATATTATTTTTTTTATGATAACATCTTTTATTATACTCACAACTCTCCCCTACAATTAGATTTATGACCGTAAAGGTAAAAACGTTAAAATAGATTTAACTCACTAGGTCGAATTTATGCAATTTACTCTTGAATTGGATTGAAGAGTTTTTTTAATAATCTGTTTACTATACTTCTATCAACTTAATATGTTTAATCCATTCGTTCACAGGACAAGTTGCTCGTTTTTTTAAAAGAAAAATTTTTACTCACTTAGTCGAATACTTCAACCTATTGTACTTTTCTATTTGAAAAAATTAACCTTTATGTATATGTTATATTATCTCTATTATTTTATAATTTGTCAAATTTAAATATTTTATTCATAATCATATTCTTATTATTAATGAATCATTGAAGTATTAGATTACTCTACTCATTTTAATCTATAGGCATGTGCTTAAAGAAAGTTACATTTAAATTTTTATAATTTTTAATTTTTTAATAAATTAAATAAAATAATTCGTTTAACTTACTTAAGCAAGGTGAGTTAAAAATTTTAAACAAATTAATTTATTTAGTTCCTCAACTCATATAAATAAGTTCGAGTGCATTAAATTGTGAAACAGACAAGCGAACAGCCAACGTGGAAGACGCGAAAGACTATTATTACATAGCGTTCAAATTGTCGGCACTCACGTCATCAAATTCATGATTGTCTTCGGATCCAAGCCAGAACCATCCACTTAGCTTCCAGGAAACGTTCTTGCTTCTCACTCACTGCTTGCTGTCTGGTTTCCCCATTCCTTCTCAATAAATTTCAATCGGAATATATCGAAGAACTATTTATTTTATTTTATATTATTTATATAATTTACTTTCCACAGACTACTACTTTAGATAACATTTAATCATTCCAAAAAAAGTTTAACCATCAATAATTAAGATATTATTTTATTACAAAAAGTTTTGAAATCTGAGAGGTAAATTAATTTAATCTTTAAATTGTTAAGTTTATTGAGTTTAGTTCTTTGTATACATTGATCTTTAACAAATTAATCCCCAACAAGGTTATAATTTCTATGCACTCGTCACTTTTTCTAAATTGAAGATAAATATGTCTAACAGTTAGTTTGCTCGCCATTCTAACAAGGAGCACAATATTTAGCTCATTCTTGTTAATTTGGACTATTGTGATTTTCTTTTTGTAATTTATGGGTGATTCTGCAATATTGCAAACACAATGAAATTAAATTTCCTCTAAATCCACTAAATTGACATAAGGTCGCTCTTAAAAATAATACGAAATTTAGAATCCAAACTATGACAAAATTGGACAATCTAATCATAATATTGAATTATTTTAAGAATATGATTATATTGAGAATAAAAGAAGAAAATAGAAGGAAATTAATTTTTCTAATTATGACACTTTCATTTATAATTAAGTTACCAAATTCCCCCTTCCTTATCTATTTTTTCACAAATCTTAATGAGTAAGTTATGTTTTCCTCTTACGAGAGAAAGTCAAATTATTTTCCCACATCTTAATGAACTATTTATTTTTCCCTCCTATAAATAAAGCTCAAATTACCATATTCTTTCATTTGTTTTTGAAAATTGGCATTCTCTTGAATTAATAAAAGAAAAATTAATTATACTTTTGATCATTATAATTTCAATCAATATTTAATTTAGTTCCTATAGTTTAAAAAATTTGTAATTAAGTCTTTATAATTTACAATTATATTAACTCAGTCCATACAATTAAATTTATGTAAGTATTTTATTAAGTTTTGTTCATATAACTAATTATATGCTATATTAATATTATTAACATGTATAATTTAATTTAAAAGCAAAAGTAAAAGTAAATAATGAAGCAAACTTAACCAACATATATAGCGTAATATTGATAAAAATATAATAATAGAGATTACACTACAAATAATTTGAATTATGAGGATTTCATTATAAATTTTTACAATACGAAAACTAAATTAAAAAATTAAGTAAAATTATAAGAATAAAAAAATATAACTTTTCTCTAAAAAATAAATTACAGAGTTGTTTGGTTGAAGCATATGCTAGGGGAAAGAGATTAACTTGCCAAATTGAAATTTGTTTTGCAAAATAAATCAATGTTTTACTTCACCTCCGTTTGCTATTGTTCACCTCCATGTCAGCACATCAAAAGGATCTTTACTATTAGAGATTGAGGCTTCAAATTCACCACATAACAAGGAAGGAAAAAGTTTTAGCCTCCTATGACTACTTTCTAGAGTATTGATTAAAATTATTTATTATATATAATAAATAAGTTTTAATTAATAAAAAATTATTCATTACATTTACTAACCATAATAATAAATATTTATTAATTAATACATAGTAACAGTGACATAAAATCAAGGAAGTTTGCGCGTTGGAAAATAAAAGTCATTTATTACTGCTTTTAGTCTTTTTAGTCTTCGTTGACTTAGTCTGTTTGCTTGCTGTGTGAATCTCCAATTCCATCCTTCTCCTACTATATAACCTCCCTCAAGCTTAGACTCATTTCACCACTTCATCTCAGCTTTCCAATTTGGAATCATCTCCATCTTCCTTAGCTTCTCTTGCCTTTGTTCTTCGAGTCTCACTGATTCTTCCTTATTCCTCACAAACTCCAACAAGAAAAATGAAGGTTAGTATTGTCTCTGATGAGGGTTTTGCTCTGTTTTCTTGCTTGCCTGATAAATGTTCTTCCTGTTTTGCATCTCTGAGTCTGAAGTTTCTTTTTTCACCTTAAAAGTCTATGATGGTAATGGCAATTTGGATTGTTATATGACAGAAAATAGTGTTGAAGGTGGACTTACATGATGACGGAATCAAGCAGAAAGCTATGAAGGCAGTCTCAGGCATTCCAAGTACTGCATTTCAACTTCCTATCTTCTTCCTCCTCTACTTCCTCTGTTCTCAACTGATCTTGCTATCTCATAATCTTTTAATAAAATTAAGTTCACAAATCTGTGCTTTAGTTTAAGCTTTCAACAATTAACTACCTTGAAAAGTAACATAACATAATACTGTAAAATTTGCAGGAGTGGAGTCAGTTTCAGTGGACATGAAGGACAACAAACTGACCATAACAGGGGACATAGACCCAGTGACCGTAGTGGGGAAGCTGAGGAAGCTGAGGAATCTGTGTCATACACAGATAGTCTCTGTTGGACCAGCAAAAGAAGAGAAGAAAAATGAACCTAAAAAGGATGACAAAAACAAAGAAGAGAAGAAACCAGATCCAAAAGTAATAGTGCCTTATGAAGTCTATGGCTACTATAATTGTTACCCTACGAGACCCTACGAGTATTACTGTGTCCGAGAAGACCCCAGTGTATGTGTGATCTGCTAAGACTAGATGATTGAGCACGATTGAGGAGTTGGATGGGAAATAAATTAATAACAGAGAAGCTGGCTGTTAAGGAAGTGGCGAATTTATTATGTTCACTGCTTTCTTTCTTTTTTTGGCTTCATCTTATACTTATTACTCACAAATGTGTGCTCGAGAATTGCGAATTTACATCATTCTGTGGTGTCGTCATAGATTAGATTTGGCTTCGTGTAAAATTTTGGTTATAAAATATGAGTGAATAAATTTACTTTCATTTAAGATGCAAGATTCTGAATTTAGTCCTGGCATACACGGAATTTTAAAAATTGAATTTGATCTTGAGTTAAAATAATGTTCAAATTTATATTTTAATTAAATTATTTTATTTATATTTTTTTAAATTGGATTAATAAAATATTTTTAAGTCATAATTAAATTAATTTATTATTATAACTTGATATGAATAATATATTTAATTCTTATTATTATATGTAAAATTATATATAAAAAAGTTATAAATATAAATAACTTGTTATATTAGTATATATATTTTAAATAAGATAATTAATCTTTATTTTTTAATCAAAATATTACGATATATTAAATTTTTTAAAAATAATAAATTTTTATTTATTAAAAAATATTTATTTAGGATTAGGTTAGATTTTTAAAAAATTTGAATTCGACTTGTTTTATAAATTAAATTTTTTTTATTGGGACTTTATTTTTTAAGTTAAACTTATTAATGAATTTTTTAAAATTATGATCATGTTTATTTTGGCATTAATTTTTTCTCAAAAAAAAAAAACACTTCACTAATTAAATAATGACTTTTCTATGCCAAAATACGAAATAAGTGAAGCCGAAGTTAAAATATCAAACTTCAAGAATCATTTCATCTAATAGAAAGAGACCAAATAATTAATTTATTACTGAAACTAAATAATTAATTTGGCACATGTTGTTCATTTACTCATTCTAACTAAATAATGACTTATCTCACACATGTTATGAAATGAGTGGCTCTTTATTAAAGCCGTCAAAATGTTTAAACCAATTAAATTAGTCTATTTAACACACTAAAGTGATAAATTAGATTTGAATTTAACCATTGGTTTTGGCTCAGTTCATTTAATCATGAATTTCACAAGTGAGTTATTATTATTTTGCTATATAAGTGAGTTAATTTTACTACATTATTAAATTTTTTATCACTTTTATTAACATAAATCATACATATATATTTGAATTGATGTTAAGATAATATACAATTAGTTAAATCAGTATAAGTTAACAAAGTATTAACAAAATTGTAAATTTTTAAATTGTAGGGACCAAATTAAAAATTATATGAAATTATAGGTACTAAACGTATAATGTTTCTTTTTTTGGGAAAAATAAGGAAAAGAAATTAAGAAACCTGTAAGTCACCTAATCCCAAATCTAAAGTAAGCCTTGGTCCAAGAGCCTACCCAATTTGTTTTTCTTTTTGTAGCAAAAATCCCCGATCTATATTGCTCTAAATTGGGTGCGCTTTTGGAATAGGAATACCAAATTGAATAATAGAAATCTCTTAGTGCTCTTTGTTTATAGGAGTATTTATGGCCGGGTCGCGTTTTTATGGGATTCGATTTAATTTTATATCGGGTCTCATTAAGTGACGCATCCTTAATAAATTATACTATATTCATATATTATTTTTTTTAAAATTTTATTTTGTAAAAAAGTTTATTTACCAGCTTCATCATATGTTCGTGTATACCAGATACTCCATCATAATGAGTATTATCTAGCAGCGAAAGATAATACGCCTTCTGCGTCTTATCAAACTTTTTGAACTTTTCACTCACAGCCTTAAGGTATTTCACAACGGTGTCCTTCTCAGGAATGCTCTGTTTGATTGTCTTCTCGATAGTGTATTTTATGACCGTCAAACAGATTCTGTTGGATTCATACCACTATTTGTGATAAGCTCTGTCAGCAGCACTAGACCCAGCAGTGAGATCTGCTGGTTTTGGATCTCTCATGGCCAAATCCTCCTTAGAGATGATCAGGTATATATTAAGGGACTCATGTCAGTTATCATAATTCGCCCCATTTAGAGTTTTTACCACAGACAGTTGCTGGAACACAGAAGCTGATGAAGTAAAATCAGGAAATATTAATTATGTTCCGAAAACATAATCATAAAACAAGATTTCCTTTACAAAATTCAGCTTATGCAACTATATCATCAAGATATGCTTTATAATCCCACTTAAAGTCTTGGATTATAACAGATCAAGAAAGAAAACTCATATGTACTAATGATTTTGCCATAAAGAGAAGTAACAAAATACACCCATTGTTTCTATATCGATAGGATATGAGAAATAATGAAGGCATTAGATTGAAATGCTGCTAATGATTCACAAATGTATTTATTTCACATAATTATATTGATAATGTCACACCAATAGGGTATGTCCATCATCAATATAACATATATATATACTCTCTTGTGGACTCATCGCAATTTTTAGACTCTTTCCTGATGAATATAACTAAATTATCCAAAGTTATAAGAAATTGAGTGTCAAATGTGATGTAAATTTATTTATAAACAGACATATCACTATGATTAGGCCCACGATAGGTGAGCACGCAATCATTAAATGTATGTAATTCAAAGTTACGACAAATTTCTCAAATGGTTTATTCCCTTTCAAGGCACGCGCTTAAATTAAGAATAAAACATAATAATTAATACAAAAAAATATTAAAAATGATTTATTTACACATAATCAGGGAGAGTGAGCTTAACACATTGTCCCATATTATATCTAGTCTAGGTGCAAATTTTGTCAGATCAAAATACCTTATTTAAATATTATTTGTAGGCCCTTTAATTTTGCAAAATTTCAAAACTCCTATTAATAGGGCTCCAAAAATTTTGAAAAAATCACCATAATTTATATCGAGGTGAGTAGAGGCAGATTCCAAAATTTCATTTTTATCTAACCTAAGATGAGGTTGCATACGCTAGCACACGCGAAGGTGCGCGTGGACCAACCTCTGGCGGGTCAATTTGACCCGCCAGAGACTCGACGGGTACCCACCTATGACTTGTCAGTTTTCAAAGTTTTAGACCGCAAAATTTATCTTCTTTTTTTTTTTATCGCCGTTCAACGATCTACAATATCCCGCTATTTATATCGAATGAATCTATGCTAGTTCAGCAGAAAAACTACCCAAAAAAAACTTAGGTTCTGACGTTGGTTGTTTTGTTCGTTGCCGGTGACGAGAAGTGAAGCAGAGTTAATATAAAATCCATTTTGGCTTCATTTTGATAGCTTCGAATGGCACTAGCAATGTGAATGAAAACAAAATTTTATGCAGTTGAGTTGTTAATCACGCTAAAAATGGTTTTTGACAAACATGGTGGATTTCGATGATTACCGAAAAAAAAATTTTTTTGAACGCAAGCCACTAATCGCTATTACTATTGTCATTCGGTGATCAATAATAATAATACGTGCATTAATAAGATAAAATTTGTCTAATGAAGACCAAAGAAAATTTTTTTATTATAAAACCATAAGCTCTTATACCATTTGAAAGCAGAACTTGAACATGTAATTAAACATGATTTTAAATTGGGAGAATAAATTAACAGTCTGACTTGATGAAGACGACATTGTTGATCTGAATGTTGGTTGAGTCCAACGAGTTCAACCCACAATGCCTAAGAGTGTTTCTTAGAGTGTCTTGACGGCAGAGAGAGAATGACAAATTTTGTGTGTGTTTAAAACTAGAGCTTCAGTGTGTTATTTATATGATTTTATTTAATAATATATTTAATCAATATTATTAAAGTAAAATCCTCCAAAATTTTTAAAACAATTTGAAATTTAATTAATCAATCAAAATTAAGCCCATAAAATCTCTCTCTGGATAACAATATTAAATTAGTAATCTGATGAGATGATTACTAATACTCTTGGGCTGTGGGTTGAGTTTTTGCCCAATAGACTTGTGAATAATCGAACCCATCATCAATTATCCACACATATTAAAATAAAACTCAATCCATTCTTAGTTTATAAATTATAACATTAATTATTTAATTAAGACTAACAAAATATTAATATAATAAAATAATTAATATTAATTCATAAAATATTAAAATTATTCCACCATTGAACACAATGTTGAGCACGCAAGCACAGTGCCTTCGACCTCCATGAGTATCAGCCTGTGAGCTACGGCCACGACTAATGATTTTTGCAATTCCAAGTGTTTGTCACAGTAGCGTCTGACCATGAGGAAAATTTGAGAATCCCATGTTTCTTAGTTGTATTATTTGTTTTTTTTTTGTTTTGGTTGTTCCACTTAATACCCAGTTTGATACTTGGGCTAGTTATTTTCGCTTAATGATAGCTACTGGCGGAGCCCTGTTCGAATGAGACTGAGAGCACTTTATCTCACTCATTTGTTTTTTTAATTTATATAATATTAAATTATAATTTGATGCCTTGATGTATTTTAATATCTTGAACTCATTGAAATTATTATTGATATTATATAATTGAGCCATTTTATTTCTTAGTATTATTTAATATTTTAATTTGAATTCATTAGATTGACATATGTATTATATATATAATTTTATATTTAATTTATATAAACATTTGATACATTTTAATAAATAATAATTTTATAATAATTGAGTAGAATATTCTGATGTCTAGTGATAGATTAAATATGGTTTCATGTAAAATTTTGGTTGGATTTTATAAAATATGAGTGAATGAATTTATTTTCATTTAAGGTGCAAGATTTTGAATTTACTTTGGGCATTGATTTTTCTCGAAAAAAAATACAATCCATTAATTAAATAAAACCCTTTTTAAAAAATAATCATTTAGTCTTTACACTTTGTATAAGTTTACAAATTAGTACCTGCACTTTATTTTTTTTGAAATTAGTCCTCAAATTTCAAGAATTTTTCAATGAATTCGTACCATTAATTGGTTTCTTGACATTGTTTGTCGAATGTAAATGCAAGACATTCATATAACAAGTAGTGACAAGTTGGATCCTAAGCTCCAAATTGATGATTCATTTTCTTTAAAATATTATGAAAATTTGATATAAGAAGAATAGCATAGTCTACATCTTAGAGTTAGCCATATATTTATAAAATAAATATATAAAATTTTGGCCAGACCAAATCTATGTATTGGCCCAAGAACCAGGTGATATGTATGTAACCAGAGTACAATAAAACCAAGTTGATTATGTCAGACGAGATCTTTCACATCCTAGCAAAAGTAGGTAGAGTTTGGATTTTCTGCTGCATAACTTATTAGTTGTGCAATGATAACTATTAGATTAAGTTAGGCTTATAATATTTTATAAAATTTATTTTAATCTAATAATTTTTGCTGTACAGTCAAAAAGACTATAAAACAGGGAATTCAAAATCATAAGGTAGGCTATTGTTTGGACCTATGTTTAGCATTAAGGAAGTCATGTCGTACTAGAAGTTTTGATCGATCATTTTTATAGAACTTGAGAATTTTGCATTTGCAACACAGAAAATTAAGAAAAAGATGAACCCAAATATAAAGCACTTTAAGAAAAATCCGAAATTGGATTACCTTGGAGGAATGCATCCCACGTTGAGGCAGCCACAAAGCCATTCATCAAAACTTCATAATATCTTAAAACAAATGGGTCATTAATTTGGAGATTACTTGACATCCTTCTTTTGTATAGAGTCTTGATCTCACAAATTCGGGTCCTGAGACGTGTACTATTTTTATTGGCTGGGAAGTAGTAATGCAAAGGAAAATCGAAAGCATTTATTTTATGTGTGCATTATTTATCTAAGTCAAATTGTTCTAATTCCAACACAACTGCTTCAAATATAAAAAAAATTTAAAAAATATTTATTTATCTTTATAGTTTCAGTCAATTTTTAATCTGATCCTTATACTTTAAAAGTTTATAATTGGGTCCTCATATATTAAATAATTTACAATTTAATCCTCATTATTATATTATTTTCAATATTTTGCTACATAATTAATGAGTAAATTTTGCTTCATATCTACTTTTTACTTTTTGTTGTTAGTATAAATCATACATATTTAGAATATTAAGATAATATATAATTTGATGCATAAGTGAAATTTGTAAATAAATTATATGGACTTAATCACAAATTGTTAAATTATAGAGATTAAATTAAAAGTTAACTAAAATTATGGAGACCAAAAGTATAATTATTCTATAATAAAAATAAAGTTTCATTTGTTTTTTAATTAAAAATTATATTATTCTTAAAAAACTGATGCATGAATATTATTTTTTATGCTGATTTTATGTAATTACAAAATAAAATGTTATCTTGATAACATAAAAAAAAGCTTAAAATTCTTATAAACAAATACATACATACATACACATGCATATATATACTAAGAAGTATATAGTAAGAAGGCATTAGAAAAAAGATAGCATTTACTTATTCTTCAAAGTCTTTAGTACATGGAAAAAAGATACAGTGATTAATATGTCTCAAGCAACCAATGAGGATGGCACACGTATCGGAAACTTGTTAATATACACGTTCTTGAATTCCTGTGATCAAAACTCCTTTATATATGGACATTAAATATTTAATATAGGCATTTATGTAAAATTCTGATGACTTTTATGTAAAATATAGGCATTAAATATTTAATTTACCCATGACTTTTATGTGCAAAATATGAAATAAGTGAAGCGGAAGTTAAAATATCAAATTCCAAGAATTAACTCATTTAATAGAAGGAGATGATATCTCTTTCCCAATTTGGATTTGATAACTAAGAAACTACACTTTCTTTTTCTTTTTTTTTAGATAAGAACTATACTTTCATTACAATATGAAAAATTAATTATGTGTCTTCATAGTTTACTTTATTTTTCAATTTTTCTTCATATAAGTTTTTTCGATCCTTATACATTTCAGACGTTTAAAATATAGTGTCCATCCCGAATCACAATTCGCAAATAGACCCAGTTAATAATAGAACAAAAATGTGGGACCAAATCCTTAAACATTCAAAAAATATAAGAACTAATTTGAAATAATATAAATTATAAAGTATAAGAATAAATTTTAAAGAATAAAATATAAAAATTAAATTAAAAACATTATGTATAAGAACCAAATAATTAATCTTGTTCATATTGTTCGCTTACTCGCTCTCTCTCTCACACATTTTTAGGTCCATCCATAGCTATTGACGTAATTCAATCCCAAAGGAAAAAGTAAAGTAACAATTTAAAATAATTTGTGGCTCTTTAATACCGTCAAAACAGTTAACGTAACTAAACTGGTTTATTTAATTCCCTAAAATGATATTTTGGGTTTTATTTTAATCATTTATTTTGACTCAGTTTATTCAATCTATGAGTTACATAAATTATCCCGAATATTTTTTTTGGAAAAAAATTATACTTTTGTTTTGTATAGTTTTACTTAATTTATGATTTGATCTTTATAGTTTTACTTAATTTAAAATTTAGCCCTTATAGTTTCATTTAATTTTTAATCTGATTCTTATAATTTAAAAGTTTGTAATAATTAAGTCTCTAGAGTTAAAATAATTTTTAATTTACTCCATATCATTATAATTTTATTAATATTTTGTCATATATACTAGTTAATTTTACTTTATTATATATTTTTTTATCTTTTTTATTAATATAAATTATACATATATATTTGAAATGTTAAGATAGTATACAGTTATAGTTATATCAGTAAAATTTAATAAGGTATCAACAGAATTTTAAAATTAAAATATTTGTAAACTGTAAATATACAATAAAAAAATTTTAAATTTTAGAGATTAAATTAAAATTTTGATAAAATCAGGGACTAAAAGTATATATATTTTTTTTTTCAAAAAAAGATCACAATAAGAGACTTAGAAACCTATATGCCCAAATCTAAAGTAAGCCTTGGTCCAAAAGCCCAAGCAATCGGTTTTTTTTTTCTTTTGCAAAAAGCCCCCCCAAGTTTCCCCTTTGCTCTAAATTGAATAATAGAAATCTCCCAGTCCTCCGTTTTAGTTTCGTAAACTTGACTCATTTGCCATTAATGAAATGTAAGGAGCAAGCAATGACTGATGCTAGCATTTGGATGAGCTGCAGTCACGCGCGTGAAATGTGCTGCGCATTTGGGATAACATAAGCCGTTGGATTCATCAGACTATCAAGAGAATGCCACGTCGATGCACTACTTCAATCTCTTTTTTTTTTTTTTTTTTTTTTTTTTTTAATTTTCAGTCAAAACGCACCATCATTTTCGGATGCATTCATACTGTAAAGAGAAGAAGATGCTTCGAAGGTGGCCTGCTTCAGCTACCTGCTGCTCTCTTGCAGTGCTGTGTTTCCAAGATGCCAAGGGAAGAAGATGGCTTTTGGACTCTATGTGTTTTCCTATGCGTATTTGGCTTCTGCTATTCTGTTGTGGGAGATTTTTCTTTTGTCGTTTCTGCGTTATGAGCCATTTTCTTCCCAAGTTCCCATTGATATCCCATTTCCCTTACATGAGTGGAATCTGAAATGGTGATTCTCTTGCTTTGGTAGAAAACAAAAGAAGAAGAACAAGAAATGGCGGAAATAATTATGCAAGTTTGCAATTCTGGAGATTCTTGGGAGCATGTGAGAGCTTCGATGGGAGAAGGGAGGAGAGACATGGAAGTTGGAGATTCAGCTAATAAATATGTTTAATTATATACACATACAACACGCTTAATTCTCTATAAAAGCTTCTCCAATATGACAATGTCAGTATATAGAGCTGCAACTTCAATTCCATAGACATTTATTTAGTTGTCATCTTCCACAATGTTTGGTCCATTAGCTTCTTCATTTTAGGATTTCTTGTTGGGAACTGTCAAGTTTGAGAAGAAAACTAGATAATTCTGGACAGACCTGCGAGCCATTGAAGAAGAGGTTATATGTATTACTTTGAAAGTCCCACATCGGTCCAATGCCGTCGAGGGTGCGTTTTGGCTTCCAAAGAAAAAAAGGATTGAAGCGGTGCATCGACGTGCATTCACTTGATGGTCAGATGAATCCAACGGCTCATGTTATACCAAATGCGCAGCGCATCCAAATCCCTGAAGCGAGCCTTCGTGAACTGCTGGAAACAATGTTGAGCACGCAAGCACAGTGCCTTCGATCTCCATGAATATCAATCAGTCTGTGAGCTACAACCACGACTAGTGATTTTTGTAACAGTAGTGTCTGACCATGAAGAAATTTTGATTATTCCATGTTTCTTAATTGTATTATTTGTTTTTCCTTGTTTTGGTTATTTGGCTTAATAACCACTTTGATACTTGAGCTAGTTATTTTTGCTTTATGTCATTTATATATTTTAATTTTTGAACTCACTGAAATTATTAATATTATATAATTACATTATGTTATTTTTTAATTATTATTTAATATTTTAATTTGAATCCATTAGACTTACATATGTATCATGTATATAATTTTATATTTAATTTATGTAAAAATATTTGATACATTAATTTTGTAAATAGTAATTTTGCAATAATTGAGTTAAACATAATCAAATTTAAATGTTAATATGTCTTGAACAAATTGTCATTCTGAATGCTGTACAAATTTTTAAGCATTAATGAATAATATAATATTTATAATGTTGTAAACTTTTTTACTTCATTTGAAATATTTTTTTTTAAGTTGTTTATTGAACTGTTATGGTATTGTTAAGTGATGATATCTTTGTATTTTTGTTATGCATCATATGTGCAATAAATAGAAAATATTGTTTAGTGTTTATTCAATTGCTTTTAATATAATCAATTATTTTTATTAATTTTAGTGTTATATTTAACAACTCTTAATATCTTAGTATTTTAAAATTTATCTTAATTGAAAATATAAATTTATTAGGAGTATATTAAATATATGCACGGCCCACCAATTAAGTGAAGGTTAATTTTGGCAAGGTAACCTATAATTATTAGTTGGCTTATAAAAATTTAATGTGCCAAAAAAATGAAATTAAAAACAAAATTTTAAGGACTAAAATAAAAGAAGAAAATAATGTTTGGGGTATAAATTATAATTTTAACTTTTTTTAGGTACTAAAATGAAAAGAAAACAAATTGTCTAGGATAAGAATATAATTTTAACTATTGTATAGTTGGTTACTATTTGCACAATGCTAAATAGTAACTTGAAAACTTCCTTAAATAACATAAACATTTCTTAATCTTTTATATTTGAATTTAAGAAAAAGGAAGTGGAAGAAGTGTTTGCGAAAAATTCTTATTTTTAACTTATGTAAGAGGTAGTCAATATTTATATACTTGTTTAGAACTAGATGATTAATATATTTTAGTATATCTTGCTAAGTATGCATTTGATAAGTTTTATTCATTTGTAAATTGTCACATGGTAAATTCTATAGACATATTAAACTCTTGAGTTTTTAAAACTCATCATAATGATGAATTGACCAATATTATGATATAATGATGATTATGATGATGATATGATGAAGTAACCACAAATTTGAGATTATAGTTATAAGATAAATCAAATATGCATTGAGTTACGTAGCTCAGATTAACACTCCTAGTCCTTCTCCTAGTTCTGAATAAGGTACACAACTACTGAGATTTATAATCTCATCCAAATTAATTAACATTTTTCAAGTGAACATTCCTACGAAAATAGGAAAACGCAAACCATATAATAGGCTGTAGAATTAAGATACCAATAGTTGTTTGTATTTTATTATAAGAATGATGTGTATAATATGTTTGTATTACGTTACTATTATGAATTTATTTGTATTTATAAATATGTTTTCATATAAATTGTTTAGTATGTTTTCTATGAATATTTTTAATATGCATTTTGATTTAGATAAAATATCTAATAACTTTATTTTGATATGAAATATATATATATATATATATATATATATTGAAACTAGTCGTTTAAAAGTATTGATTTATTTTATACAACAAACTTCTACATATTATGCATAAAATGATGGTGTAATCTTATTTAATATAATGAGCAAAATAAGACATTAAATTGAAATTAAATACTACCTTTATAAAACTTTATAAACTTTGAACATGTAAAACTATGACATGCTATGCAGCCTAACTGACTAATTTTGACCCTATAAGTTTATTGCCAAAGAATATCATCTTATAACTCTTGAGATTTATGGCAAAATTATACCGTTTAAATGATTATTAAAAAGTGGGGTTACTATATTTCCTTATACCTCAACTTGAGATTAAAATCTCAAATCTTGGGCAAGAAAAGAAAGTTTTCCCTACCAAAAACATATTGGAATATAAATCATGTTAAAGGCTCTTTGATCAATCTAAACTAAGAAAAGTGGAAATAAAATACATAGTAAATTTTAAGATATAAAGGAGATTCCTAACTATTAAAAATATTATTACTATTTTTAAAAAGACTAGATATACATAAAGCTTTAATTGTAGAGAAGTAGTACTTTTGGGCATTACATCTTCTTCCTTTAACATAAATGTTGTTAAGAGTCATATTTCCATGTGTCTATGAGTTAATGTAAAGTTTAATTTTCCAATAAACAACTAGATTAATTGGTCTATCTACTTCGTAGGTTTTTTTTAATTCCATTAGCTTTCATGCTTGCATGTTCAATCTTTTGTTTTAGTGTATGAAAGTTCTATATATATATATTAGGAGTGTGAATTTTTTTTAGTGGAGTTTACTTCAAATACAATCACTTGAATTTTTTCCCAGATAATTGATTAGAGTATAATGATTCCCAAGTTATAATAAATTTATGTTATAACAATACTGGATAAATAAATTAAATTAGTCTCTTTATAAAGAGTAAATATCTACATCATGTTAATTAGAGGCAATACAAGTGGTTAATTTATGTTTTTTTTCCTTTAATGCCATTATGCATATGAAGCAAAATTTTTAAATATGAAGTACCATAGGATAAAAGATATCTCATAAAGCGTGAATTTAAATAAAATTAATTTAAAGATTAATAAAAGAAAAAAGGAATGAATTAAAAAATTAAAAATAGGATTTTATAATGATTAGGATAAGATTAATAATTTACTCTCTAAGAAAAAAATATTTATTGGTAATTTTTCCTAAACTTAAACTATATGTTTTACAATTAGATCAATAATAGAACAATATGTTTTAAAATTCAATATCAACTATTTATTTTAGCCCTATGGTTTAATATAAGACTCATGATTTTGATGATAATAATATGCGAATTAAGTTGATGCATTATATAATTGTGACTTATAGGTTGTCCAAAACTTTTGGCATTTGTAATCAATATAGTTTATGCATTGTATATAATATACGAATTAAATTTTGTCTTCTTTATTTCTTTGAATTCTACTAGCGCAAAAGAAAAAAACCTTTTCTTTAACAAAACGTACACAACTCAAATCAAGAAATATTTGTGAAGGACATTGTTTCTCAAGATAATAACAATAATAACGTATTGAAAGTTCGAAAGGTGATTCATTTAAAAAAACATAAATAACATTAATTTAATATATATATATATATATATACGCGCGCGCATGTGTACATACTTGTAAAGCAAAACAAACTAATATTATTATTATTATTATTATTATATGTACAACTATTCAATATCAATAGCATTACCAATGAATTTACATTCCTTAATATACCATGTTTTATCATATAGTCTAAACTATTAATAATTGAATAATAAATTCAATAAATTAATTTACAAATCCTAAAATAAAATCAATATAGGCCAAATTATAATAAATTACTAAATTCAATTCTTTTCATTTTTTTTAATTTAAAATTTTAACACGTCAAATCACAATACATTACTTAATTCAATTTTCTACTTACATATGCAAATACCATTATTCTCTAATGTATAAATATATAGCAAATTACATTAATCTCCTCAAAAATTAATATGTAAAGTAATATATGATACAATGCTCATTTAAAAGGGAAAAGTTGAGATATTGTTAATAAATTAATTTCATTTAATATAATTCACAAGTTTAAAGAAAAAAAATTCTATTTAAAAAAATATAATTTATATATATATATAAATCAAAATTTTTTTTGTCTATTATTAAAACAAAGTTGAATTGACCATTGTGTCAACTAAAATGTTAGGGCTGTAGAGTCAAATTTCTTCATAACTTGTAAAATTAGAGAAATGGGTATTCCTGAGTTAAAGAAAGTTTTTCTGTCGTTGTGCCTATGATATTGTATTATAGTTAAGAAGTGGGACGATTTTGTGAGAATTTAAGGATTAAATTGCCAAAAAAAAAAAAAGATTATGCGATCAAAATCAACTTTAGCCAATGGAATCAATATTAATGTCTGGAATTTCTCTTCAGGGAACCCAAAATGTTCTCTTTCATGCTTTCATCCAACTTCTTTCCGCCGTCGTGTCTTCACCTCTAGCCACCGCCTAATTGCACGTCTCCAGCCTTCATTCTTCAAGTTTTAGATTCTAAGGTCATCTCCAACCTCAAGTTCACACTGAGACGTACCACTTTGAGTGGTGACTTTGTTTTCAATGAAATCTAATTAATTTCAGTGGCAATTCTTCCCATAATTGAAAAGTTGTTAAGTGGCCACTAAAGTTACCCCTAAAACTCATTTTCAGGGGCAAATAAGAGTTGCCATTCAACTACAAAGGTTTTCTTAGTGACTCAAAGTCGCTGTCAAATTTGGTCATTTAAAAAGAAAGTTCTGAACATTATCAATTCCAATTTGCTACATTTTAGATTTAGTATAAAAAAAAATTATACAATCTAATAATTCATATTAAATTTAGTGACTGTATGCATTTTGATTTAATAATTCAAATCTAAGAAACAATATAATTTAACGGTGAACAAAAATTGTAACAAATCTGAATTTTTAAGTTTTTAGTGCTTTCAATATATTTTTTATTAAAAAAATTACTGTTCAAATTTAGAGCATTAACATCACATCCGTTCCTGAACATGACAAGACAGCGTAGGAGGTGCGGTTATGTTGAGAATCTACATTACAGTGGCCAGTGACTCATGAACGAAGTAAAACAAAGAGCCTGTACGTCAACGTCGTGTCAAATAGATGCTATACATCCATGAAGATAAAACAAATAATTTTCCTCAGTCACTCAAATTGAATTCTAATTATTTAAAAAAAATTGAATTCTAACATGAAGAATTTCTACAAAAAAAAAAAACGAAAATATAAACCCACTACTGTATCTGATTAACAAACTAATAAGCTATAGATTTGAAAGATCTGATGAATTTCCCACTCAGTTTGCTATACATTAATTAATTATAACATTTTGTTCAACAATCATAAACCACGCTCACCAATTTTTCTTTGTCCTTTGTTGAGCCACTTTGTTATTAAATTCGTGAATTTAGACAAATTTATAAAAGAGAAATCAACTCGTAATGTAGGTTCATAACATAATTTCGTAAGAATTAATTTTAATTAATCAATAATTATCAAAATATGTAATTTTATAATTTAAAAATTATATACATTAAAAAATTATTCAAATGTAATTCAAATTATACTTAATCAAATAAAAACTATTCATATTTTATAATTTGTAATACTCAACATGAATATTTTTAATATAATCATACATATATAATTATTCAATATAAATAATTGAATAATATTTATTTTATTTTTTAATAATTACATATTAAATATAATTTTATTATTTTTTATACATATTCAAACTTGTGATAAAATAAATTGTAAAGCTTTCACAAAAAAAGAAAGTTATCTATATCTTGTTTAATCTATTATTATATTGTTGACTTTATAAGTTAGTTGACATGTTAAAATTGTAAAATTAGTAGATTCAGTAAGTCAATTCGCGAGTTTATTCAAGTTTGTACTAAGTCTGAGTTTACATCGAGTTGATTAGTTTTATTTATGTAAATTTAGATAATAAACTCCCGAGTTTGACAACTATGGTCACTTCTCTTGGTTTAAGAATACAAAAAAGAGATCTAAAGATTGTTCAAATTTTATATTTGTGGTATGTTTTAAAGATAATTGAGATGGTTTAAATAATTTTGGGCAAAAATTGACCAAGGTATGTGTAATCAACAATGGCTTCACTGTTTTCCTCATTCTAATCTCACTATTCTTCCATTGTTGGCATTTGATTGTTCCCCTCTTTTAGTTTGGCTATAATTTAACACTCTTTTGCAGAATTGACCATCAAGATATTATAGTTCTTGTTTGAACAATGCAAGAGCCTAGTTAATAACATTCAGCAAATGCATGTTGTGGGACCTATATTTAAATTTCATGTTAGCATGACCTAGTACAGTGAAGAAAATAATTTTTGTACGTATTAGTCCCAACTTTTGATTCCAAATATTCATGATAAAGAGTATTTATAAAGTGATTTAACACAATGATAGGAAAAAGTAAAATAGTACTATAAAAAATTGTGAATGAAAATATGCATAATAAATTCCAAAGTTTTGACTCAAATGACACTTTCTCACGATGTAATTGGCAAGGTTATAATGTAACTTTACTTCAATTCTTGCTACTAGGTGTGCACTTAGAACCCTACCTGATTTTAGATTAAGTTTTTTTTCTTTTTTCTTCTTTTACTTAAGATGCAATTTGGTAAGTGACCAAGTCAAACTAAGTCAGACTGAGTCCACTCATTATAATTAAATATTTTTTAAATTTATTAAAATACATTTTATTAATAAAAATAATTTTTTAATGAAAAAATATTAATATCTGAAATAAATAAAAACGAAATAAAAAATAAAATTATAATTTAAAATAAAAATAATTAAACTTTGAAAAGAATCAATATTTTGAACATTGATTATAAATAAAATTTATTAAAAACAAAATAAAGAATTGGAAAAAATAAAAAAATACTAGGGTTAGGTTGGACCTTGCGTAAACTTAAGATTTAACTTGATTTGATTATATAATATTGCTTAACCATGTAAAGTTTGCAATTTTTTTATTTTAATTCAGCCCAATATAACTTAATTACGTTGGCTTAATCAGGTTACCGAATTAAATGCTTACTCTAACCTGTGGCTGTCAACTCTGGTAACCTTGTGACTTCCTTGTAATTATTAAAAATGCACGCGGAAAACCAAAAAATAAGAGACAATATGGATTTTTAAGAATAATATTTCATTCTCATACTTAACATAAAAAAACTTAAATATCATAATATATTATATTTTAACACAATATCCAAAATCTAAAAAAAAAAAAAAAATACAATATGCCAATGCGAGTTGTTTGATCAGACCAAAGAAATTAAATATGAGCTTTAATCATTCATGTTGCGTAAGTTTGAATCCTCCTAAAATCAATTGCCAGTGATATTTATCTCACCTCTTCAAAGAAACTTTCTCACTACGGTTGGATAGATATAGATGCAGGCTTTGAAAAAGTATCTGCACGACCTAATATTGAAGCAACTATCCTTCGTACTATTTTTATTACGTCAAAAAAATAATAATGCGCTAAAGAACTCCCACAACGCAACAATTAAGGTACTGTTACTCTATCTGTCAACTATGGAGTGAATAAAGTAACCCAACTTGCGAAAAGCGTGACAGAGAAACAACACAAGGAGACAAAAGAGGGGACAAAACGAAAAAAGAAAAGGAAGAGAATGGGCCTCCAGTCTTTTAACATAAATGGTCATGGGCCCGGCCCTATTCATGTAGGGCCCGCTAAAAATATCTTGGTAGATATCTTGTGGCTTAGCTTTTGGGGCCAATCAGTGCCTGACACGGCAAGGAACATGATAGGCCCATGTGCTCGTGTCGAAATTTGCCTCCGCTTGCCACGTGTCCACCCCGAGGCGTTAGCGTTACTCACCTCTTGCTTCCACAGTTCACTGTCCTTTTCATCTAGTAACCGACTCTCTTTTCCCTCCTTTAACCGTCGTTCGTTGAGAATTTATCAGGTGCTACCCGGAACACGGTACTCCCATTTTTTTTTTTTGGTTATTTTTTGAGCAGTCAAAGGTTTCGATACTGCGTTACGAGTAACAAAAAAAATAATAAAAAGAATTCTGCCATTTATTTACATATGAATTACATATTTTTTTAGGTACAAATATTATTTTATAATTAAAATTTTCAATTAATATGACCTATATATAGTTAAGTAATAATGATATAAATATATGTTTAGTTTAAAATTTATGTAATTATTTATAGAAATTATATACATATCTTGATATTATTAAATTTTTTTTATATTTTAATTAAATAAAAGCTTTAAAATATAAAAAATTGCATATAAGTTTTTCTTTCATGTATTTGATTATAATAGTAATTTATTTTTGTTATTATATTTTACGTAGAAAACATATTATGTTTTTTTGAGAGTAATCATGATTATTGATCAAAGATTAAAGAAAATCTTAAGCTATTATGATCTATTTTATTTTAATTTATTTTTTAAAATTATAAAATGAAATTTTTATGGATAACCAAAGTTGGAATATTAATTTCTTCTTTTTGTTCCATTATAAATTGTGTATTATAATTCGTTAATGTTCAGTCTATATGTGCAATTTAATCGTTGTCTTTGATTAAATACTTTTGCTAAACTCATTCTTGGAATATATATAAACGCATATTTTTAATCTTTCTCAAATTAGTTTACAAAAGAGATATTTGTTGGGTATATTTTTACCTGAACTCGTGGTAACTTAATAGGTGCATAGGTTATACAATGATTTCATAAATATAATATATAATTATTAATTCAAAAAAGAGCACTGTGTTTACATAACTGCAGTTTCCTCAGTTTTAAAGTCCTTTTTTTTTTTTAATATAGAGATCCAGATAAATTCTTAGGAGACATCTTGTTAGATCCCAGATTCTTGTGCACAAATGGCCAAAGAGAAAAAAAAATCCGATAAATTAAACAAATAAAAGTCTCCTATAATACTTGTTTAAAATGCAATTAAATAAAGAAAAAAAGATTTCATTATAGGTAAAGTAATTGACATGAAAAAAGAAAACATTAAAAATTATTTTATCAAAACAATAATACAAAAAAAATTAATAAACATGCATAGTCCTGAATTATCCTTTGTCTTGTATTAGAAAGAAAAAGTCTATATATATAAATACAAATGCACAACAAACTTTAGAAGGAAAAATTTTATCGTGGAAGTACATATTTAACTTTAAAAGTTTTACATGCATAATAGATTATTAGTGATAAATAAATGAAATTTTAATTTATTTACGTAGAAGTAATTAAATTGTAATTCTTGAATAAGTAATAACTTATTTAATTTTCAGTTTCGCTGTAAGAATAATTCTAATAAATATCTACTTGTAGTGTATCATAAAGTTGAGAGAACCAAAACCAAAATGTCTGAAAATGAAGATTAGTTAGAAAGAAAATAATGGATAAGAATATTTAGCAAATTAGGAGGGTTACAATCCCATGCTTGATTACAACGCCTGTCTGAAAAACAAAGGGAAATTACCGAACTTTAACTTGTGTTGTTGTGGCTGTGCACCATTCGTCGCTCTCACCTACCTAGCCAAAGGCTCCCTGTATTCAGAAACAACCTTCGAAACATCTTACAAAATGCTCCGTTTCCCCTGTTAATAACAGCCGCATTTTCCTCTCTCTCTCTCTCTCTCTCTCCCTCACAAAAAGCTTAAACCCCTTCAAATTTTTCTGAATGGTCTCCAAAAACCCAAACCCCCCAGAGGGCTTCTACTTGGATCCCACTGGCATGGCGCTTCCTGGCCTCGGTCCCTTCGCCTCGGTCACCGCCTCCGCCACGACCACGACGGCATCCACCTCAAATTCGTCGGAGGACCCTGCGAAGAAGATCCGTAAACCATACACTATTACCAAGTCCAGGGAGAGCTGGACCGAACCCGAGCATGACAAATTCCTCGAAGCCCTCCAACTGTAAAGCCCGCTTTCAGTTTTTCTGTGTGTGCATACATATACATATTTCTTCTTTCCGAAAAAATGTAGTGGATGAATTTTACTATTCAATTTAGACATAGCCTTGTATGACATAGATGCATATGAAAGATTGTTTGTGAAGGTTGGAATTTTAGGTTTTTGCAGGTGGGTTTTGTGGGGGAGAAATTGGGTTCTTTTTGAGAAGGGGCAGATATTGGAATGACAAATGGGTAGTGTGAATTTTGAGTTTTTTGTGTTGCCTGCTTGGAAGAAAATAATCAATTTTCATTTTTGAGCTACTCCTTGGCCGTTTTACTGTCACTAGCTGCATTGCTTGATTATATAGCTGATTGTGCACCTGTCAATGTATTTCGTTTCTTAGTGATGTTGATCGTTGGTGCTTTGTCATGTTAGAAAGGATGAAAATGACATGTATGAGTCCTTTTGGTTGGAAGAGACGGGAGCATAGTGTTATTAAGGTGTTTCTTATTCTTCTGAAAATCTTTTCAGAAATCAACATTCTATATCATTTTTTGGGGTCTCTGAAGGTATTTAAGCCACTTCAAATGGTTTGATTTTGAGGGATAAGTTGGACCAGTGAATGATCAAGGTCAAAGCAAAGTTTGATTGTCATAGAGAGTGAATGGGTTAATGTTCATCAGAGGAATTAAATTACATCGGATTCCTCTGAATCTGGTTACGTACATAGCACACAGAGTT
Source organism: Delonix regia (assembly GCA_037074485.1). Classification (NCBI taxonomy): domain Eukaryota; kingdom Viridiplantae; phylum Streptophyta; class Magnoliopsida; order Fabales; family Fabaceae; genus Delonix; species Delonix regia. The sequence goes on along the minus strand of CM073454.1, from coordinate 25,279,229 downwards.
GAGTTTTAATAGTGCTAGAGAGGTCTTCCCTTTGACCATGAGTTATGACTTATGACCTATGTGAGCTTCCTTCTCTACCTAGTACAGAAATGACCTATTCACTTTTTAATTAGAATCAAACATATTCTAATGAATAAAGAAGGGACAATTGCTGGTTTTATGCCAAAGGTTATTGGGAATTAACAGAATGATAAAAGTTTTACTGCTGATAGTGAGGGAGAGAGATAACATTTAATAGAAATATTTTTTTAACTTTGTAATTCGAAGTGGCATTAGTCTTATGAAGATTTCCCTGTTTGTAAGCCTATATTTTGGAAATATGTTTCATCTTCGAAGGACTGTTTCTTGGTAAAATATTTTTTGTTTCACAATACAGGAAACAGTGACCTTTGACCATGTCAGTCTAGATGCCTCTTACAGTAAATTGATTCAGTCATTTTAAGAGAATTATTACATTTTAAAATTTTTGGAATATTGATGATAACTTAAAATTGTTAGAAACATTGCATCATCATGGTGGAGAAACTCATTGGACCTTAAAACATAATTTTATTGCTCTAAATAGAATGTACTATTTTCAATTGAATCTCCCTCTTTGTTTTTGGGTGTTGGGTTCTGATTTGCCTTTTTGCATTATGCTTACATTGTTTTGTTCCTTTCATTCTATGCAGCTTTGACCGTGACTGGAAAAAGATTGAAGCATTTATTGGGTCAAAGACAGTTATACAGGTAATTTTGATGGCAAGATGTTTTTGTGGCCAAAATCGCATCACTCTCGTTTTTCTTTATTCCCTCTGAATTTCAAATCTTGCTGTCCACTTTTTTTCAGCATTTCTTTTATTCCTTTCATCTTTTTCTTTTTTTCCTTGGAGTTTTTGTAGTTGTTTTTGTGGGAGGTCTGTCGAAGGAACTATGGCTATATGAGACGATATTCTCTGATTAAAAGCAAAAGTTAAGGTGGTCTGTCATGTACTTTGTGTTCCATGTAAAGTTTAAAAATTCCCTGCCGACTTGGAATTGATATGTGATATAATTTAATTAGGAAAGTTGAGGAGGATGAGAGGAGGTGAAGAATGATATTGATCGGAAAATGCTGTGGAATACTATGTCAGCTATACATGTGTAACATGTGGCTTAAGATGGGATAAAATTGAGTGAGAATTGAGAAAAAATCCATGCTGTTACCTCTGGCTAACATTACCCTGTTATGTTTCAAATGGAAGCTATTTTCTTATTGTTGTTGAAAATTTGGAATTTAGTTAATTGGTTTTGGTTATGTCACATTAATACTTTCCAAGGGAACCATAGCATGTTGTAAAGGAACTGCCAAGAAAAATCTCTTTACCTCTCTTACTTTTTTACTGTCTTTCTTATTATGCTGTATTGTGCTAATTACTCTGGTAGGCATGTTTTGCTGGAGCTCTGGTCCATCTAACAGTTTTTTGTTTCATGGGATGGGACAAAACTTGGGAAACTTAATACCTGTCCCAACCACCTGTCACCTGGGGCAAGGCCTAATGGTGTCAATTTTATGACCTAATGTGCATTTAAGACAATGCAAGTTCTTTCCATGTAGACTTCCTGTGGTTTTTACTGGTTGTTCTACAAACATCAGGCCTAGATATTATATCTGCTCTCTCTTTCACTAGTCACTTTGTGGTCTACGTTCTTATGTACGCCAAAGCTCTTGACCCATTTGAGATGTTATTACTTTACCCGTACCCAAAATTTTGTGTTAACCATTAATTTTATACTCTGATTTCTAATTAAGCTGCAGTGCATATTCCTAGAATGATTATAATTTTGCAAATCGCCCTTAATAGAATACCTTCATGTCAATTAACATTTGACACAGATTGGATAATGCTCATAGGTGTTTTGCTGGAAGCAACAAGTTTTTTTAATACTGTTAGGCTATCTTGGTGATGTTCTTTAGTTTTGTGTCTGCAACTGGCTTGAAAGGCCCGAATTTCATACGACTGTTTTAATATCACTAAGTGGGCAAAGATTTTGTGTTATCTTTCTGAAGAGATGTCAACGTTATCAATACCTACATAAGTAGGACAGAAGGGTGACTTCTGCTTACCTGCTGACTTTTGCAGATACGTAGCCATGCACAAAAATACTTTCTAAAAGTTCAGAAGAGTGGAACAAATGAACATCTACCTCCACCTAGGCCAAAAAGAAAAGCTGCTCATCCATATCCTCAGAAAGCTTCCAAAAATGGTTAGTTTCTTTTGCCATATTTTTCTGTCATGCTATATATCTGGTTCGGATGTATCTGATAATTGTTAGTAATATTTGGCAGCTCCAGTACACTCTCAAGTGTCAGGATCCTTCCAATCTTCATCTCCTTTGCTTGAACCTGGATATACACTGAAGCCTGATTCCTCTGCAATGATCAAAACTCCAGCTGCTAAAACTGCAGTGTCTTCTCGGTCAAACAACACCTTGCAGACAACCAATTTATTGCATGGTACTCAGTTTCATTTTTTTCCTTACTAAAATTTAGCATATGTAATCCTGCATTCAGTTTATGGAATTAGGTAGCATTTCACTGAAGATGCTAAATACTAATTGTTTTGTGTTTCTAACATCATATGTGTTCTTCAGGGCCAAGAGTTAATAATTGTTGCAGTAGCAGTGAAAGCACTCCTAGAGCACGGCCTACTGGTGCATCTGCTGGTCAAGGGAACAATACCCATCCATTGAGAGGCAAGGCATTGATTATTTTCCTTCTTAATTTTGCCTTTATATTGGATTCTTAGATGTATCATGTATGCATAAAATACTTGTGTTATCATAAAATAGAATATATATATATATATATATAGAGACACACACACTGTATATTTCAGGTTTTTTTCCTTTTATTTTTGTTAGATTTTCATATCCAAAATCAACTGTGTAGATTCAGAGTAACTTTGGAGTTTCTATTAATTTTTGACAATTTTTTGGCTGTGGTTCTTGATGATCATCATGCCATCACCAAATTGTGCATTTAAACTGAGCTTTGACTGCAAGAGTCATTGTATGCTAGCAGAGTAACAGACATTTGGACATAATGCCAAATATGTCCTCTGGGATTACCTCAATGGTGTCTCATGGAACTTAGATTTATAAGACTTAAAGGTCTATGGCTTCTTAATTTCAATTTCATGATTTCTGACTCCTAGTATTTTATTATTCGTATCCAAGAATCTGTCTTAGGAATAATACAGAGTTCTACTGATACTTTTAAAATTCTGTGCTTGTATGCTTCGAATGAATTTACTTTTGTTAAGGAAGCTTCTCTCTGCAATAGTGGTAGTTTCCTTTTTTGTTTTTTATGGTTTCAATATTTTAATTGGTATTTTAACATTTTATTTTATTTTCTTAATGCAGTTCTTCCAGATTTTGTTCAGGTATACAATTTCATTGGCAGTGTATTTGACCCAAATACCACTGGTCATTTGCAGAAACTTAAAAAGATGGACCCTATAGATGTTGAGACGGTATATCTCTACATTTTTTTGGGTAGAATTTTTTATATTCTGTTCACCTAGATTGTTCTGTAATTAGGTGAAAAGATTATTCTGTTATATTATATTTTGACAGGCAAATTGCTGTTTGATATACTTTTGGCAATTAAATTGTTGCTCCATACTAAGTGGAATGACATTGAAGACTTACCTTTGGCTTTGAATGTTTTATATTTACTTATCATAACTGCTACAACTATGTAATTGAGAACTTGCTTTAGAGATACTTAAAATTGTTCTTTCCATCCCTTTGGGTGTATCCAGGTGCTGCTGTTGATGAGAAACCTGTCTATCAATTTAAGGAGCCCAGATTTTGAGGATCATGTAAGTATTCATGTCACTGATCTTTAAATTGCTATAAATATGTCATAGTGAGTAACGTGCATCTGCTGGACCATTGCAGAAGCACCATTTCTAACCCGGTAAAATTTCATTTCATCTGTTTGATAAAAGAAGAATTTAGTAAAAGAAAGAAGAGAAAAAATACATTGAAGGAGGATGAAAAATCCTGCTAAATCAACATAATCCACAAAGCAAAGAAATCTATAAATAGAGAACATTAGTATCACTGTATCATATATGCTGTAGAGAAGTTATGCCCCATCAATTTGATTGTTCCCTTATTCAACTTTTAAGAATCGTGTTTTTTGGAAGTCCTGTAAGAATTCGGTCTGAAATAGTGATTTTGTGGAATTGTGCACTGAAGAGGGTTTTCTAGAGACAAGTATTTTGCTATTTACGAAAATTGCTTTTATGAATAAGTAGTTATATTGTCTCCTGCTTGAGCCCCGCTCTTTGACATGTAAGGTGACTAGGATTATCTAAGATGAGAATGATCAAGTGAAATAGTCAAAGTGGAGCTGCTGCCTGTCAAACAAATTCTTGGAATTTTATTTCTTTGGTAGAATTTTAAAACAGATATGAAGTTGGTGATAATCGTTGTATATGTAATGTGTTTTTCAGAGGATTCATTGCTTTAGGAGGCCCAGATCCCTATTGATGTTCCTCATCTGCTCCTACTAGCTGGATTTTTCACCTTTGTATGAACTTGGATTACAAGGATGCTTCTGATATGTCTAAGCTTTGTTTATTCTCTCTCTCTCTCTCTCTCTTTTTTTTTTTTTTTTTTGTGTTCTTCTGTCTAGAGAGTATAGATTTGTTTGCATAATTGGATTTGGGCCTTAAAATGCTTTGCTAGAAGTTTTGCCTTCTTTATATGGGGTAGGTTTATCTTTTTGGCATCATTTTTATGATGTGCAACCAAGTTTTTTGAGGAGGTTTTTTTGTACTTGCTTCTAATTTTTCTTTTCCGTGACATCATGGGAAAACATCTTATCCTCTACCCCCTCTTTTGTTTACTCTTTTTCTCATTATTAGAGGTTTTTTAAGTAAAAAATAAAAAAAAATACAGTTTCTTGGTTATGACTCATGCAGCAAACTGAAGTGATCTTTGTTAACATTGTCATTTTGAAAAAGTACGAAGCTTTCCTGATGTCCAATCTACGGCCTTCTATTAACAATATCCTATTTTCTTAGTGATGGGCCTGGGGGATTGGGCGAGACTGAGAAAGTCTATGTCAGGAAGAGAGGTAAACAGGCTGGGGATGTTAAGGCAGCAAAGGGAAATCTTCCTAATAACTAACAGGGCACGTGTATGGGGTGATGTGGGAAGAGAGATGACTGGTAGGGAGTATATTGCATGGAGAGTTGATTAGAGAAGGCAGGAAGAGTTTGGCTTGGCTGTGGAGAGACCTTGGCCTCTTGAATGCCAGTGGACTATTGTTTTTATTTCATTTCTTTCTTGTTTGCTTTGTTATTCACTGTACTCAGATTAATCTTCCTCTGATTTTGACTCTAGGAAACTTTCCCTTGATTTTGCATAAATAATAAAGTTGAATATTTCCCTTGTCATTGGTCTCTATCAGTTAGAATTGTTGTTCATCTTGCCCCTTAGCATAGATTCATCAGTAAAGCACAGTCATCATAATCAAAGTTGAACAACTCCCTCAGGCTATAATGAATTAACGCTTGTACTCATTACATAATTTTTGTCCTTAGTAGTAAATTTTTACATGGCAATAAAATGTCAGCATTTGAATGGAATTCTCTGTTTTATTTCTCTTGTATAACGCATGAATTCCTTGGATGCCATTACCTCTTAAACCAGTATACCATTTTCAGTGTACTTGTTCATATTGTTAGTATTTGAGAGTACAAAAGATCTATGACTAATCTAAAGTGTGCGGTTAATTGGTTGAAAAAGCCTTAGTACATGTTTAAGGAATGAAGGAAAGACAATTGACTCTATATATGTTGGTCATCCTTTTCACCATTGTTCATGTTGTAATTCATGCAGAGAAGGTTGCTTTCTTCCTATGAGGTGGAACCAGAGACAAGTTAGGTTTATCAAATGCAGAAAGTGCCATGCGCAATGAGCAGTTGAGAGTGTTATACTTTAATGGGGGTGGTGGAGGCAGGAAATGTCTTCATTTTTTAAGCCTATGAGATGCAATGTCAATAGATGTCCATGATTTTGCGTGATGAGGTAAAAGTATGCCTTGGAAAGGCTACAAGCTGAGAGGTCATAGCCACAGCCAGTTGTGATCCTTCTTTCTTTGTAATTGCTATTGCTCCTCAACTCGGCTAAGTGAGGCTTGCATTCTCTTTATTCATTTGGGTGGTGTATATATTAAATATATCATTATATATCAGAATAATAATACTGCGAGAATGTATAGCTTTCATAGTTGTGTAGGTCTGTACAGTACCAAATCTGTGTATTGATTTTGACCAAACTTCAAATACCTTGCATGAGAGGTAAATCCTGTGGAAAAACTCTACTAAATTCTCGAGTATAAATTTTTTTTGGCGCTGGATGTGGATGAGAAGTTGGAACTTCGGCTCATATGGGATGGTCATTCCACGTGAAAATCAATTCATGTGAAGGAGATTTTCGGGCATTTCTCTGTGGAGTGGAATACTGAGATTATCAATTTTATTGTCTCGAGGAGTTGGGTCGGAATTAAGGGACGAATTTCAAACACTTTTTCACGACTGAAAAACACCAATGAAGAATATAGGGTTTTATTCTATGCACACAAAAGGACAAAAGCTATTCCTCTATTTTTCTGTTCTTTATCAAACTGTTGTCTCTCCAAAAAAAAAAATTGTGTTGCCTCTTTTATGTCAGTTTTTCAACTTTTAATCGGCCACGCGTTTTGAATTCTAATTAATTAAAAGCTTAAAATATTAATTAATTAATATAATGAGTTCGAGTTATTAGATTATAGGTGAGCTCAATGGTCTAATATTTCAACATTCTCTATTCACACATGATTTGATGTATACCAGAATTTTTTGCTTCCCTTAAACTTTTATATTTGTGTTTTGTTACGATTGCTTGAGCACGATATTTGAGAGTTTTTTATTAAAAATTTTATCATAAGACCAATATAAGAGATTATTATCCTTATATATAATGCGGAGCCACGTTATACTATACTGAGGGCACTCACTCACCTTTTTGAAACTGATATGATAAAATTTGAGCTCATTTTGGTAACACAAGTATACTATGTATTTAACTATCATAAAAAATATTTCAACATAATTATGTTTTCTCTTTTCCTTCCCTTCTTTTTTTTTTTTCTTCCCTATTTTCTCCTATCTTTAATTTTAATTTTCTTGAAATAATATCTTTGCTCATTTGAAATTTAGAAACTTAATTAATACTAAGTTGCTAACTAAACAGAATATTGATGGTGCTACAGTTTTATTATTTATCATTAATATAAAAGTAAATAAGTGAATTTGAAATTTCGATTTCTAGCATTTTATTTTAACAATATACTATTGAAGTACAAATTAATATCTTTGAATTAAAATATAAGCAATTTTTTAAAAAGAAAATCAATATAAGTGCAACAAATTTTATTTAGATCTCATAAATTTAACCTCTAGTAACAATAATTTAGATTAATTTGAAAGATTTGTTAAAAAATCTAACCAATAAATTATAACTTTTTTCCTATCATTATAATGGTCGAGATATAATAAAAAAAAATTACATCAATTTATTTGTGAGATACCCTAAATTTACATGTATACACTATATAAATGGCAAATCTTGTCCTTTTTAAATATAATTTTACTTAGATGTCTTCACATATGCATAATATCCACACTTTTGATGTTAATTATTTATCTTAATAACATGCGTACCTCAAACGGTAATATAATCGTATATATTTAAGATAATTTTCCTTTTGTTCACGTATCATTTAGATTTGAATAAACTGTCTTTCTAGGAATACTTCTTGAAGTTGAATTAACTCCAAGACTATTTTACAGGGATGCATTCGGTTTTGAGCTAAGCTCTAATTTTAGTTAGGGAAGTCCCTAGAGAGATGCATTTGGGATGAAGCTAATCTCTATGATAGAATTTGGTGTTAGCACATGATTAGGGATGCATTTATTATTATTATTATTATTCTTCTTCTTCTTCTTAGAATTTAAAGATAGTTCAGTCTTTTTCATCTTCCTTCCTCTTTATTACTCACTTCGTTCTTATTGCATATTAAACATATTTTTTTATTTAATTCATATTCTATTTTAATTTTTTTTTCCTTTTACATATCAAACGAGGCTTCAATAAGTATATAAGTGTAGTTGTAAGAGCTTGGAGATATGCATTAAATAGAACTAAATTATAAGAGCTTATGTTAATTCATAATGCAATTAGGTATTGATTTAGAAAAGATAATTCTGGTATGCAATGAATCGTAAATTAAATTCTAAGTAGGATAGGAAGTCTAAGTGGAATTGATAGTCTAGTTAACTGGTTTATCATGTAATCAATCATCTATTAGTTTAATATAATTTTTTTTTATCTTATTATTAACAACAATAATAATTTATTTTTATAAAAAATTATAATATACTTATATTTCTAAATTAAAAAGAATTATTCTTTAGATGGTGTAATGTATAAAGAAATCAAGAAATAGAAAAGATTTCAGGTATGGCAACTTTTTTATTAATTTTTATCCAGAAAAATATAATCTGTGAATCAAATAGATAGTTCATATTTAGTCAAATCATTTCAAAATATTTTAAAACATTTTTATTGTAAAACTATTAAAATGACAAATTCAATATAATGATGAAATCAACTAGTATATATAATCATTTAATTTAAATTTTGATATTTCATTTAAGAGAAAATTATTTATGATTCTCCTTAAAAGAGAAGTTCTAATTTTTCCTTCCATCTTTTTTTATTTTTCTCTTATAATAAATCAGTTAGCATTTTAAAAATAATTTCAAATTTTGATCAAACACATAAAAATAATTAAAGAAATATATGATTTTTCTAGGGAAGAATTTAGTATTAATTTCCACATAAATTTATTTAATAATATTCTTGCTATAAAAAAAACAAAGAAGATTTACAAAATACTTCAGCAAAATTAAGTTGTCTAAGCCGCAAATCATTTGACATAATAATTCTGCATTTTTATAAATCCACATGCTTGTTTTTAATGATTTATTTTTTTTCCTTTTAGAAACATAAATAAATTATTCATATAATAAACTTTATTTATTTTTGGTCCGTAAGCAGTATTTGAAGTTGAATTCCTAATTTTGGTCATAAACCAATTATTCCTCTTTTTTTTAACCTGAACAATGGGTTTAGGATTTTGGCCCATTATGGGTTTAACTAATGGGTTTTGTTTGCGAATGACTATTTGGGTTTTAATCCAGCGCGGTCCACCCCACCAAAAGCCGTATATATTATAACTCATCGCATGTCTTCAACACTCATCGGGCTTCGCAGCTTTTGGTTTCCGCAAAACGTATCTCTCCTACTCCTGTGAGAACGCAGGCTAGCTCTCGTCGGCTCGGCAACTATGGTATCTCTCGCCGTTCTTACTCGCTCTCTCTCAAAAATATGGAGGCATGTCGATATGAACTGTCTTTTCTCTTTAATTTCAGATTATACCGGAGAAGAATCGCAAGGAGATCTGCAAATACCTCTTCAAAGGTTTGTTTGAATTTCTCGATTATCTCTATGATTTGCAATTTTTTTAGTATCCAATGTTTAGATTTCGGAGGAGAATCCTCTTAATTGGATAAAGAAAAGGGAATATTGTGTGGACCCTGTTTTTAATCTCTGCATATGCCACAAATATGTAACTAGATGTTTTTTGTTCACTTTTATGTATTCGGCTATCTGTTATATGTTGTTATACCAGGACATAAACTCAATTTAGTTCATTCTAATGCTTCAGTGGCTGATTCCTGTTTGTTTTGCTTTATTTATTTATTTTTATTCCTCTTAATTTGAAAAAGCCTTTAGAAATTTGTCAGTCCTGTGGTATCAATAATCGAGTGTAATTTTCATTCCTTATTGTCTAACATTCTAATTTTCTGACATGCTGTCTTAATCAGTAGTCATGATTTTCATTATGGTTTTTTAAATACTTGTAGAGGGAGTATGTTATGCGAAGAAGGATTTTAATCTTGCAAAACACCCAGAGATCGATGTCCCAAATCTTCAGGTTATCAAGCTGATGCAGAGCTTCAAATCCAGGGAATTTGTTCGTGAGACTTTTGCTTGGATGCATTATTACTGGTTCCTCACAAACGATGGAATTGAGCATTTAAGGACATATCTTAATCTCCCATCTGAAATTGTGCCTGCTACCTTGAAGAAAACTCCTAAATCAACTGGCAGGCCATTTGGTGGCCCTCCTGGTGATCGCCCACGGTAACAAGACAGAAAATGTCACTCTGCAAATTTATGCTCTCCGCTGTGTATATATCAATTTTGACCATCCATTTTGATTGTTTGGTTCTGTAGTGGTCCTCCTCGGTTTGAAGGAGGTTCAAGGTTTGGTGACCGTGATGGATACCGTGGAGGCCCTAGAGGGCCTCCTGGTGAGTTTGGTGGTGAGAAAGGAGGAGCTCCGGCAGACTTCCAGCCATCATTCAGGGTAAAATTTTATCTGTATCTTGATGTTCTATCAACTATGAACATTAATTTTGCATGCCGACAAGCAAACTCAGAAAGCAGGGGATTCTGATTTAATTCTTCTAGATTAAAAGCAAAATGGTTTTGGTTGGCCAAAGGAAGGAAACACTTTGCATTATATTTAGGTAGTTTAAAATTTAAAGCATCGTATTTGATTTTCTTTTTCTGGGGAGGAAGGGCAAGGGGTGCCAGTGCCACAGCGCTACTGAATTTGATGGTTCTTTAATATATCATATTTTGGTCTTGTCTTGGATCTAATAACACATTTATTTATATTAAACATTGTTTTGTAATGTGTTAGGGGTTTCTAAATAATCTATATTTTATTTATTCTATATTTATATTCTAGAATTTTTAAGAGCATGTTTAGACCCCAATCTTGGTCAACTTATGATGCTGAATATATTCTGATTATAATTTGTATAACTGTCACTGCTTCGGGACATGGTCTAATTTGATTGCTTTACGCATCTCTCTGGTTTTTAGATTAAGTGACAGATTTTAAAAAGCGGGGTTTCAGCCACTCACTCTATTTGCATTTTGTGCATAATAAGAGGGAATTTACTTGATGCACAACATTTAACTTTTTGAAGGCCATTTAACTTCTCTGTTTTCTCCCCACTGGTACTCATTTTCGATTTTTTTGAGAATCACTTGTACTCAATTTTTTTCCCAATGGCTACCAGAATCAAGAATTTCAATGAACTTTTAATATGCTTGACACTGCAATCACTCGTTTTTGCTGCTGAAATATCTTGCTATAACGTCATCTGCTAATTTTGTATAACCCCCAGGGTCCTGGTGCAAGGCCTGGCTTTGGACGAGGTGGTGGAGGTTATGGCGCAGCACCCGGCTCCAGCTTCTCTTAGAGAGTATTATTGCATTATAGATTAGCTGGTTAGAAGTTCTACCTTAAGAAAGGCAGATTTGGATTTGGTGAATTTAAAATTTTAAATGTATATGAATTATTGGATAGAAATTTAGTAATTTAGATTTTAATAAGCTGTTAGTAATTTATTTTCCAAAGGGAAATGCAGTGTGTTTAAATTGGTATTAATTTAATGTAATTTGAAATCAATTTAATTTTTAAAATTAATTTTAATTAAATATAATTTTATATAGTTATTATTTGTGTTTGAAAATTTTTATTTAAAAATTAAATTTTACATTTACACGGCCGTCTAACGCAAAGTAAGTTTTTTTAGTCTATTTTTTGTTCAGTGTGCAAACATTCTCAAGTGTCAAAATCAAGCATACCAAGTGTTTCATATCTTTGTTTAACATTTGCTCTGAACATCCAACTCGAAAAAAGAACATCAGAATTTTTCAGGTACTACCGTGAGAATAAAAACAAGAATTTTACTTTCGGACAGGGTATTGCTTTATCTGGCAGTTCTAGGACACTTAGGACTCCAACAGGGAGCACTCCTTGTCATGAATTAGTTTGATACTTAATTACTTCGACATTATTGTACAACTCTTTAGGAATTCCCATAACAGTCAAGAGTTGCATCCACGAATAAATTTGACACCAGAAACAGCTGGAGCTCGTATGGAAATTACTCTACTGCCATAAATAAGATTGGCATCCTTTTAAGTTGCAAAGATAAGTGCAAGAGTTGATTTGCTAGTGAAGATGCATTTTTTCATTGAATGTACATAAAATAAAATTGGCATCCTTTTAAGTTGCAAAGATAGTGTAAGAGTTGATTTGCTAGTGACGATCCATTTTTTCATTGAAAGTACATAAAATAAGATTGGCATCCTTTTAAGTTGCAAAGAGAGTGTAAGAGTTGATTTGCTAGTGAAGATCCATTTTTGCATTGAATGTACATAAATAAGATTGGCATCTTTTCAGGTTGCAAAGATAGTGTAAGAGTTGATTTGCTGGTGAAGATGCATTTTTTCATTGAATGTACTAAAATGTAGATGACAAGTAGATGCGCGACGCAATCACACACTTTCTAAACACCAAAGTACAAAATCAAAGAAAAACGTAACACAGAAAACTAAACAAAAATTATGTCAGACTGCCCCGTATACACGACTTTAATAATATACTACTAGAAATAGTACCAGTTGTCCATAATAGATAGACATCACACCTTTAGGCCTTTAGTCCACTTCTTCCATCTTACTCTCCTCGGCAACGTCATCTTCCAGAGCAGGCATGTCAGTATCATCCCCACCAGTCTCGTCCTCATCAATGCTCAGACCGAGCTTCAGCATCCTGTGAATTCTAGCAGCGAAGGTGTTAGGATCATCAAGGCTAAACCCAGAGGTCAAGAGAGCCGTCTCGAAGAGAAGCAAGACAAGGTCCTTCACAGACTTGTCGTTTTTGTCAGCTGCTGCTCTCTTCCTCAACTCTTCCATGATTCCATTGTCCGGGTTAATCTCCATGGTCTTCTTGCTAGACATGTAGGAACCCATGCTGGTATCTCTTAGAGCCTGAGCCTTCATGATTCTCTCCATATTGGCAGTCCAGCCATATTCACCAGTCACCAAACAGCATGGTGAGTCAACAATCCTGTCGGATACGACAACCTTCTCAACCTTGTCACCTAGAATTTCCTTGATGGTTTTGCAGAGGTCCTCGAAAGACTTCCTTTTCTCCTCTTTCTTCTTTTTCTCTTCCTCACTTTCGTCATCCAGTTTCAATCCTTCTTTCGTGGCGGACACCAACTTCTTGCCGTCATATTCTTTTAATTGTCCCACAGCGTACTCATCGATAGCGTCCACCATGAAGAGCACCTCATAGCCCTTCTTCTTGAGTCTCTCCAAGAATGGGGAGTTCTCTACAGCTTTCTTGCTCTCCCCAGTGATGTAATAGATGTCCTTCTGACCCTCCTTCATTCTGGTGACATAGTCCTTCAAACTTGTCATCTCATCTCCACTCTTGGTGGAGTAGTATCGGAGCAGATCAGCTAATTTGGCTCTGTTTTGGCTATCCTCGTGGATACCCAACTTCAAGTTCTTTGAGAAAGCGTCATAGAATTTGTTGTAGTCCTCTTTGTTCTCAGCAATCTCATTGAACATCTCAATGCACTTCTTCACAAGGTTCTTTCTGATCACCTTCAATATCTTGTTTTGTTGCAACATCTCACGAGAGATGTTGAGTGGCAAGTCATCAGAATCAACTACACCCTTGACGAATCCAAGATACTCAGGGATGAGCTCCTCACAGTTGTCCATAATGAATACCCTCCTAACATACAGCTTGATGTTGTTCATCTTCTTCCTGGTGTCGAAGAGATCAAAAGGAGCTCTTCTTGGGACAAAAAGAATAGCCTTGAATTCAAGTTGACCCTCCACAGAGAAGTGCTTGACAGCCAGGTGGTCTTCCCAGTCATTAGTCAGGCTCTTGTAGAAGGAAGCATATTCGTCCCTAGTGATTTCTTCTGGCTTGCGCAACCAGATTGGTTTCTGTTTGTTGATGAGTTGCCACTCATGGGAAACCTCCTTGATCTTCTTCTTCTTTGACTTGGTCTCTTTCTCTTCATCAACGTCCTCAACATTTCCTTCCTCCTCCTTCTTGGGCTCATCATCTTCATCGTCACTGATTTCTTTCTCAGTTGTCTTCTCAGTCCAGAGGTAGATAGGGTAGCTAATGAATTCAGAGTGTTTCTTTACAAGGTCCTTAATTCTCCTCTCCTCCAAGTATTCCAGCTATAAAGGCAAAACACATGAAGCTAATTAGTTACTACTAAAGGCGGAAGAAAGAATTTGCTCAAGGCAATAACTAAAAGGATTTAATTATTAACCTGATCTTCTTTTAGGAACAAAGTGATTTTGGTTCCTCTTCCCAGTTGCTCACCATTAACATCCCTAGTAACGGTGAAGGAACCACCTGCTTGTGACTCCCATATGTATTGTTCATCATCATTGTGCTTTGCGGTCACAATGACCTTCTCAGCAACAAGGTAAGCCGAATAGAAACCAACACCAAACTGACCAATCATGCTCACGTCAGCCCCCGCCTGTAATGCCTCCATGAACTCCTTGGTCCCGGATCTCGCGATGGTACCCAAGTTGTTCACCAAATCTATGACGGAGTAAACAGAAATTAGACGCCTCCAGTGAACAATAAATCACTTATTACAGAAACATCCACAATTTTCGTGAACAATAAATGCTTAATCAATTCCCTCTAAACTTCACCACTTGATGCTTCACGGTGCATTACCTGCTTTGGTCATTCCAATACCGCTGTCGATGATGGATAGAGTCTTGTTAGCCTTGTCAGGTACGAGTCTAATGAAGAGCTCTGGTTGAGCATCGAGCTTACTCTTATCCGTCAAACTCTCAAATCGGATTTTATCCAAAGCCTATATCACAGTAAGACAAGAATCAATTCGAATTCCACATCTCGACTCACAAAGAAACAGATTAAACCAAAGAGAAAAAAAAAAAAAAAAAAATTCCCCTGCCACAGCAAAGTTAACACGCCTAATTCAATATCCACAGTAAGATGTTCACTATTCTGAACCGAATCAGTTCACAAAAGCAGAAGAATTAACTCCAATTCCACATCTCACCTCATAAAAAGAAAAAACGAAAACCAGTAACAAATCTAAATAAGTTTCCATTTCCAGCGGCCTCTATTATAGCCAACTTAATTACGCCTGACAACTTAATCACCAGGACATTCCCACATTCTGAACCTAAGCAACAATCAAGTCATGCAAGGAAACATGAGACATCTCCGGTGGTGGAAAACTTACATCAGAGGCATTGCTAATGAGCTCACGAAGGAATATCTCCTTGTTGCTGTAGAAGGTGTTGATGATCAAACTGAGAAGCTGGTTGATCTCAGCCTGGAAGGCAAAGGTCTCAGCGTCAGCCATTTGAACATCCGCCATTGATACTCAACCAAGGACGCGGACAAGGACAAGCGCTACAGCAAGACCAGGAACGAGAACGAGATGGAGAGAACGAAAAAGATTCGAAGCTATCAGTGCTTATAGTATTGAACTGCTTTGAGAGAGAAAAGAGAAGGCAATTATATAGGAGGGAAACCTCCATGGAACGGTGCTTGGAGAGCTTCTGGATTATTCTACGTTTCTCTGGATCGTTTTTCGTCATCTTTTCCATGGCGTGATTTTAAAGGGGTTGGGTTTATGTATTTTTAGAGACGGCGTCGTTTCAGGGTTGAAATGGAAAATTTCCCAGCAAAGGATCGTGAAGGTTCGGATCAACTTGCTCAATCTGGAAGGTTCCCTCCGAGTGAACGTTTCAAATTAATGCTATACGTTAAGATCACCGCGACTGTCATTGACAACGGCCACAGACCAATGAGGATTCGTCTGTGACATCATAAACCGGCCGAATATTTTAAATTGACTCACATTTATAAATTTATAGACCGAGTAATTAACAAATGTACTTAATCTTTCAATAAAAGGGGACTTATAATGACATTTTTTCTAGTACAATAATAGGCGAATCCATTTTGCCCAAATTTGTTAATCTCTTATTTTTTTGGCTACACATAATATATTTATTATTTAATATTCATTTGGTGCTTATGTAATTTGTGACCACTTGAACTTATGTCTTGTTTAGCACAATGCATAAAATGAATTGAATATAATAAGTCAATGTAAGTCATATCTATGAAGTTATTTTTTATGCACTCATATTATGAGTAAATCAGTATATTTAATTATAATGTAAAGATATAATTATAATAATATTAATTTAAAAATTAATTATTATAATTATATTCTTATATTATAACTAAGTGTATTGATACACTTAAAATTAGAGGCATCAAAACAGGTTCAACTCAATGGGTCGAGCCCGTGTAACTCACCTAAGAGGTGGGTTGAATTGAGGGATTCCTTTAAAAACCCATTTAGTATATTTTTATTAATTCGACCCATTTAACCTGCGAGTTAAACGCGCCAACTCGCGGGTTAAATGAGTTGCCCTTTTTTTTTAAAAAATTTTTCACTCACTCAGTCAAGTGCCCTAACCAACTATACTTTTCTATTTAAAAAAACTAACTCTAATATATGTGTTGTGTTGTCTATATTATTTTGTAATTTTTCAAATTTGAATATTTTGTTCATAATCATATTCTTATTATTAATGAATAATTGAATCATTATATTACTCTACTTATTTTAATATGTTGAAACTTGCATTTTATTTAGTTAGTTTTTTTTATTTATATTGATATAGAAATTGATTTATTAAACACGACATGTGCTTAAAGAAAGCCACATTTAAATTTTTATAATTTTTTATTTTATTTTAATTTTTTGGTAAATTAAACAGGTCAACTCGCTTTATTTATTAGGTAGGATGGGTTGAGATTTTCAACCCACCACTTTATGGTGGGCTAAATGAATTGACTTATTTAGTAACCCACCCACTTAAGTAGATCAGTTCAGGTGGTTCTAGATTGACCTAATTTGACAACTCCACTTAAAATTGTGAGTGTACCAAATTACTCATACATACATATATATATATATATATATATATATGATGTTTATATAATCCTTTTATAATATTATCCACTTAAGTCATGATTAGAAATATTGTACAATTTTTAAAATCAATAAAAATTATTTTTATTCTTATCTATTAATTTTTTTTTTATTATTATTATTATTGTGGTTACCACAAACTCTATTGTCATCTTATTTTACGTTTTAAATTTTCTAAACTTATTGAAATCACATATGTATATAATTCTTATATAACTGGGTCATGCCTTTTTACAATTATCTGACATTTTAACTTAAATTTACACACACACACACACACACACACACACACACACACACACACACACACACATATATATATATATATATAATGTATATCATTTAATATTGAATTTATGTATATATTTGATTCATTATAATTAAGTTTAAATATTAATATATTATTTTTTTATTAAACCTAGAACAAGTATTTTTAAGAATATTGTAAAACATTTTAAAATCTTGTTGAATAAAATAATATTTGTAAGGTTCTATAAATATATATATATATATTTGGACAATTGACACTCAGTTTTTATACTTTATCTAATATATTTTTTTCAAAACATTTTTAATTGTTTATTAAACTATTATGATATTTTTGAGTGATGGTATAATTTTTTAATACATTATTTCGCATTATATTAATGATTATGTACATTATTTACCAGTTAATATCATATTTTACTCTAGTTACTTGTAAGCAAACTTAAGCAAAATATTAGGACACAACATGAGTCAGAAGGACAGAGACTCAAACATGATTCAAGGCATTTGAATGATCATGATGCAAGATACACGCGACTAGTTAGGGCTTAATTAGCTTCACACTGTTCATATATAATTCAACTTAAAGTCATGCTATATAATTAGTCAAGTAAATCACATCATTTATGTAAACAGATTTCTTATTTTTTAAGTGTTCCTATCAGGTAGAGGTAAACTTACTATTTAAGTTTCCTTAATCCGAAAGGTACCTTAATAGAATGGGAATATATTTAAAATTAAATTAACATCAACGGAATTTATTGGCTGCACAACTCATATTCTATTGATACCTAGGGTCATGGTACATGCCAAATTGTTTAATGTAACATCTTTTAGCAATAACTAGTTACTCACTAGTTCAATCAAACATTCAATTCATGATCCAAATTAATGTTCAAGAATCAACCTCTTTTACCAATGCCTAGTTAAACTAGATATTGTTCAAAACAATAAATTAATCATTCAAAGGCAATTAGATCATGGCACATATTCATATAATGAAAAAAAATTCAATTTAAAAATGTTATATGGATGAATTCAAGAGGACATGAATGAGTAACCCTAACATACTAATACTACATGCAAAAATTAAAAAGTGAAAGTGGAAGAAGACGAGATTGGCTAAGAGAATCATTCAAGCAAAGCTCGAGGGACCAGGCCATGATTGGACAATGTAGGGTTAAAGAGAATGGCTTGTCACTAGACTCGCCTTGATTCCAAAGTGTCTATTGTCTAATACTTTATACCCCGAGGCAATGTCAAAAGATTCATATGTTGATAAGAGTATGGACTAGATCACAATGAGCTTAGGTGAAGATCATGAAGGAACGAGGACATTATGTAATATCAATTGCAAGGTTACGAGCTAAAAGATTGAAAGCTAATTTGCAAAGTTTTATGAGTTGCTTAATAAATAAGTACTTTTGTAACACTTTAATTAGCAGGAGTTGAAGAAGTAGATAATATTATTTCATTATGCATAGCATGTTGGCTTAATTTACAAACTTAGATTGTGTGTACTTTTTTATATATTTGACTTTGTAATTTTTCTAAAACTTTAAGTAGTTTTTTAATTTGTTTTTTTTTTTTAAGACCTTAAGTAGATTTCTTATTTGTTCTTTACTTAGACATCAAGTAATTTTTTTATTTTATATTTTCTTAGACATTAAGTAGTTGTTTAATATGTTATTTCCTTAGTTATTAAGAACTTTCATTGATTGTTAATTTCTATAGGTATTAATTTAGTTGCCTATAAATATTGATATTGTAAGACAAAAATAATTTTGAGAGATTGAAGAATACTGAGTTTTCTCTATTTTTTTGCAAGTGAGACACATTTACATTTCTTGTTATATCAAGAATTCAATATTTCATCTTTTCAAGTCTTATTATCTACATTTCTAAAAACAAGTTTATTAAAAGTTTAGTATGGTAGAAATTTAGATTTGTTTATTGTTTAAATTGAGTGTATGTTGTCATTTCAATTTCTTTAAGTTGAGGTTGTGCATCATATTTATAAAATGTCAAAAGGTGGGTTACAAAACTATAGTTTTCAAATCTTAATAGGAATATAGGAGTAGTGGAGTGCTTTTTCTCATCCTTTTCTCAGTTTAGATCAACTATAGTATAATTTTATGACTTTTTGTAAAAGTAGCGATTTGAGTCATTAGATTCATCCAATGAATTAGATTTAGTATTGTTAAATATTAATGTTTTTTTTTTTTTTTAAATTTAGAGCAAAAGAAAACTGTAAAATTGTATTGTAGTTGATCAAAACCTGTTATGCTTTCTCTCCCTCTCAATGCTTGGCCTCCATATACTTAATTTCTCATATGCAAGCATAAACACTTGGGCCTTTTAGCCATTGTTATCTTGAGTTTAGATCCAGTGTTATACAGTACCAGGTGCTTAAGTCGTTGGATTAAAATAATTGATAACGATCGCATAATGTCACTTTAGATTCAACAGTTCATAGTGCACAGTATTTGATATTATACAACACCAAATTCAAACTTTGTTACCTCACCTACAAAATAAGAGTCTAAAATTATGGTTTTTAGAATAATTAACATAAATTTAAATAATTGAACTCTAAAGACAAATTAACGTAAAATTAATAATAAAATAGGAATGTTAATTACTTGATAGGTTTCCATAAAATGGTACAGAAAAGTTTTAGGACTTATCAATATCCCAAACTTGAGCTTTTACTTGTGCAATAAAAGAAATCCAATCACAAAATTTGGCAAGCGACTCAGGCATTATTCTTCTTAGAAAGTAAAGCAAATTTTATAAGTTTCAACACAAAATAAATTTAATTAAATTAAACGTATAATGTTCAATGAAAAATATGTAGCACTAAAATAAAGGGTTTTAAATAATTTAAATTAAAAGGGTGATCAAATCCATTTGGTTTTGTCGTCGAATGAAAAAGGTTCTTTAGGCTCTCGTCAGTCCTAGTGTGAAAAAAGGAGCTTCAACTAATGATAAAGCTTGTCCCTTGACCAGAAAAAAAGCCAATGACGAAGCTTGTGTTCCAAGCTGGGTGGAATTTTTGCTCGACCGAAGATTCTGCTTAGATTTATCAGTGAGTTAATTTTTTAAGCTTGAACCCTGCCGAATATGATCCCAAATGTGACAAAGAACGGTTGGGTCGATTTAAGTGAGATTCGTTCTCCTTTTTTGGAAAAAAATTATTTTTTATAAATTCAAATTTAGAATGTAAAAAAATAAAAAAGTAATTCATATTTTATAAATGAGATATTTCATATTAATAAAAATAAAAAATACTAAAAAAAAAGAAAATAATTTATATGTAATTCCTTATATTTTTATTATATTATTCTTTAATTGGAATATAACAATATGATTTTCTAATTGTATAATGACATATATATGATTATTATAAATAATTATAACTTTTAAATTAAATTATATTATCTTTATATTATTATTAGTTAACCATATATTTATCATTTAAAACACTTAATAACAAAAATATAAGATTCTGGCAAAAAAAAAAAATCTAAACTCATCCTAATAAAATTGGACCACATATTTCTTTTGTTCAGATGGACTATTCTTTTTATTAATGTGAGAAAATCTAAAATCAATTTCCCGCTAGTTCCGCAAGTTAGTTAGTAACTGAAACATTTTGAATTTATCTGAAGAGTTCTGTAGCTCAAAACTACTGCCATTTCCACTCTTCCTCTTCCTCTTCCTCTTCCAATGTCTTCCGATACATCATCAACCATCAAAGCAACGCTCGCAAAATCAACCTCATTCTTCGGTGTTCCGTTATGGATTTTGCTTGTAGCTTCCACTGCAGCATTCATTGCTCTGGTAATTTTCGTTGCTCTCTGCATTTGCTTCATCTGCTGTCGTCACCATCGAAAACCCTACAAATCCCCATTTTCTTTGCCAAAACCAATTGCTTCCAAGCATTACCGTCGTCGTCACGATTTCAGCTCGTCGTCCTCCCTCGACAAGAGACTACTCTCCGCAAATAATAATCTCTCGGGAATTCTGTTGAAATTTGACAGGTGTTCCTCACAGGATGGAGATTTGAGTAATTTAGGATCGATTAGTAGGGGCTCTTATTGGGCTAGAAATGTTTTGCGACAGAGTAGGGAATTCAGCATGGAGGAGATCGCGGAGGCTACGAATGGATTGGCTAAAGAAAATGTGATTGGAAGTGGAGATCATGGAATAGTTTATCTCGGTTTGTTGCCGGATAATACTCGAGTGGCAGTGAAGAAGCTGGTGAGCGACAGGTAAAACTGATTGAAGCCAAGTTTTCCTTCCGTGTGGAATGATTGGATATTAAAAATTATTATTACTATTATTATTATTTACTACAAAACGACTTTTTGACTATAGTGCAATGATTAGGTAATTATTATTCCATATGCCCAGCTGCTAAAAATATCTAAATGTTATTTTTTTAAAATTACATAATAGTGGCCTGGCTCAATACGCATATCTGTTGATTATGTTAGAGGTAAGATAAAATACCTAGTGAATTGTAGCTTAACTAATTTTTTTTTTTTTAAATTAATTTGAGTTGGGGCATAGGTCAAGCCACAACTCTTAAATTTATTTTTTAAATTTAAATTAATTAAAATAATTAAGTAATAATTTTATTTTATTATTAAAAATAATTTTTTGTCAAATAATTAAAAATACTTGCTTAAAATTTCTTGAATTTTAAAAGTAAATATGTATTTTATTTTAAGTGTGGATGATATAAATATATGTTGGTAGGATATGAAATTAATATATTTAAAAACTTATAGATATGAATACAAATATATATAAATTACAAAGCATAAAACTTAAGGGCGATCAAAGTTGTAGTGAGTGGAGAATTCAAATTCCACCAAGGCAACTGAACTGTGGGAATCAGTTGATGTGATGATTATCTAATATCGAAAGACTAAAGACAAATTGATCAACTAACATGGATCATAACCGCAAGGGAGACTGTGAGAGGAGTGGAGCATAAAATAAAATATCAGTATTGCTTAAGCTTATAAGATTAATTGGTTGAGAAAATGAAGAAAACAAATGAGTTTTTAATGGGATTTGAATTTTTCACTCATTGCAACTTTGATCATCTTTAAGGAAAAAGATGACAAAGACAAAGATGATAATCAAGGAGAAGAGGAGGAGGTACAGCTCGAGCGTTATTGCTCATAGCGAGTTCATCGAATTCCTTGATGTAGGACTAATAACCACTACTTTCATTAAATATTTCGTCTTTTTCATTGAACTTTAAATTAGCTGAAGTTTTATACTTTGTAATTTACACATATTTGTATTCATATCTATGAGTTTTCAAATATATTAATTTTATATACTACCAATATATATTCGTATCATTCACACTTAAAATAAAATATATATCTACTTTTTAAAACCGGTTGTAGTCGGGCCTCTGACACAACCAACAGAGTTGTGTCTTAGGCCAGACCGCTATTTTGTGATTACAAAAAAAAAATTTGATTAGATATTTTTGGATGTTGTGTATATAAAGTAATAATTACCCCAATCATTGCACTGTAGTAAAAGAGCTCCACAGAAATTGCTTAACAAATATAAATTATAAATAACAAGAAATATATATAATGTTTTAAAGCACATTATACCGCATCTATAAAGCAAAACATTAATATAGCAAAATCTAAATTTTTGTCTAATTTGAATTGTAGAGGATTGTCTAAGTGCTGTGCTCTTGGTGGTTCTTCATAGATGTGCATTCATTTACCCTTCTAGTGTTGTTTTTGTTCAATTATCACTTTGATCTGAACTTTTAAGTATGAAGGAACTTTCATGTATTTTGTTCTAGTAAAAATTTGAGTAAAAAACGGTTGCCCCATCTTGGATTAGTAATCTGGCAATCCAGTATGGGTTTGACTACACTGGCTTAGACAAGTTATACCTACAGACTGTTCCGACTCTGACAAACTATAATTTTTCTGTGTTAAGTTGACTGTCGTGTCTTACTATAGTAGCGAGTTTTAATCTGTAATTGTACGTTATGCTTTAACTTCTTACATTTTTCAATTCTGGAGTTTTACGAGCTAATAACTTTTTCAGTTGCCAACCTGAGGATTTTGCATTGCAAATGGAAGCAATTGGATGTGTAAAACACAAGAAACTAGTCAAGTTGCTTGGATATTGTACCGAGGGAGCTTGCAGGTCTAAACTTCAATTATTATGACAGTAAAAAAGTTTATGAATTATCATTATAGAAGAACATTTAGCATTAATAGGTTCCCTGTCTATTAGGATGTCAGTATCTGAATACATAGATAATGGAAATCTGCATCAATGGCTGCATGAATTTCCAGGACAAGTCAGCCCTCTAACATGGGACACTAGATTGAAGATTATTCAAGGTGTAGCAAAAGGGTGAGGATTGGAATCTCAAAGCTTTATGTTACGATTTTCTTTACAGAAACCTTTATGCTCACATTACTTGAACAACGAACTTGTGCAGATTGGCGTACCTTCATGAGGACGTTGAACCAATGATTCTCCATGGAAGCCTAAAATCTAGCAATATATTGCTTGACCACCAATGGAATCCTAAGATCTCTGATTTTGGACTTGCTAACCTTTTCACTGCTAATTGGACTCCTAATATGATGGAAACATCAAGGTCTGTTTCTTGGCTTCACAGAATTCTCCGACATTAGTTATCATGATGCACTAAGTTGACATTTTATGAAAAATTCATTTATCACTTCCTAAATTATTTTCAATTTTCATGATATTTCAGTTATGTAGGCCCAAAATGTCACCGTTTTACTGAGCGCAATGACATTTATAGCTTTGGAATACTTATAATGGAGATTGTGTCAGGGAGGATTCCTTTAGATCATAGTCAACCCCAGGTAGTCTTGGAGTACCGGTTTTCAATCCTACTTTACACAAAAGCATCCTTTAGCTGATGAATTTAACATGACTTTATATTGCAGGCACATTTAATTGACTGGTTTAAGTCCAAAATTGCCAATGGAAATCTTGACTATCTGGTGCACTCAGAATTGCCCGAAATGCCTCCTTCCAAGGAACTTAAACGAATGATTTTAGTATCTCTTCTATGCATAGATCCTGATGTGAATCCGAAACTCAAAATGGGAGATGTCATTCGCATGCTTGAGCCACACGACCTGCTTCTTTCTGATGTAAGAACAACTAGTTATTCATTTCAGTTTGTAAAATTTGACTACTTTGACCTATTTTATAATTTCCTCTTACTTGTGTGAAGGAACACAAAATTGCTAGGGAGGCTTATGAACATAACCACTCTCCACAGAGTCATACTGCATCAGACGGTGATAGTCCAAATGAGAAATAGAAGGCTAAGTAGCAGCAGCAGCAATTACCAACAAAAAATCACAGAAAAATAATAATGCTGGTCCTAAAGGCCACTGGCAAACCAATTTGGAAGAATTTTACCTTTTGAACATAAAGTTCTTGAGATGCTTTTAAGACTAAGTAGTAAGATTCATTTGGATTTGCAATGTTTCTTTTAAAGAGATCCTAATGAAAATTCCTTCCTTGTTAACAACTTAACTGCATAAATCTTCCCAAGGTGTGTGTGTTTTTGTGCTTGTGAAAGAATGTTCTCGGGAAACAATGTTCTTTTGAGTTATGTTGTGCTTTAGAAAGGAGGGGAGATCTAGTGGGAGAAGATGAAAAAGAAGATTGAGACAACTTTAAGGCCTCGTTTGGTACGCAATAGTGGACTGAAACTCAAGACCATAGAAAAACAAGTTCCACAAGGGAATGAAAAATATAAACAAGGCAATAGAATAATATCGTCAAGCAGCTGGATGCAACAACACTAGGCGCATTTTAGTCATCTCCCAATTCATTCCATTGAAGGCCTCATCATTCCATCAGGCTTCTAATGGAAACCCATTTCCATCAAGTGTTGGCTTGTGGTTTCCCGTAAGTAAAGGAATGCATTTTATTTCCACCAACCGAACAAGTTTTGCTTAGAATCTATACTCCCTTTCCCATCCCATCATCTCAATTCCATCATACCAAACGCACAGCCTGAGTTGTGAGTGGAATCATGAGTTTTCTCGATTTGTAAGATGCTTAACTATGTGTGTGAACAAATGAGGTTATGATGTCATTGCTTGCTTGTTCGCGTGTTAAGAGTGAGAAGTGAAATACAGAGTGAAGTGTTTGATTGCTTCCAGAAAAAGTGGGATTTATATCCAAAAAACCTTCTTGTATGCTAAAATAACGGGTATAGAGTTGATATGGTATTGTGCAATAGTCGCGCATTGTTACTACAGACACGATACCATTTAATAACATAAAGTGGGTCAAGTTCCATATATAGTAGGCCTCAGTCAATATAAATTGTAAACCCTAGTTTTACACATAGACCATAGCTACTTTTGGCACCATGACTTCCCATTACACTTTATTTTCTTTAAACTCCAGCACTGTTGACAAAATTTCTTTGATACAATAGCCAAGATCTAAGCACATACCCTTAGAAGGAGACAGTAGTAGAGCAAGTCTTCAACTGAAGACTCTCAATTGGCAATCTGTCATCTGGAAAAGGGCAGTCAAATTTTTCCTTCTTTTCTGGCAGCAAAGCACAAGGCTTAGGAGTCACATTGCTTGTAACTCCCTGAACATCAGTACAATTCCATTGGAGTTTCTCTGGTTTCTTAGTCAATTTGATATTCACATTGGAAATGCAGATTCCTGTGAATGGATCACCAGAAATCCCATCGAGTCTTGCTGAGTATGTCACATTATCAGCTATAACATCTCTGTAGTTTATTCCAGTTATATTAGGGAGTGCTTTGGGATCAAACTCAGGGTCTGGGTGAGACCCATAAGAGCCTGTCATCCAAAACACATATTTCATGGTGTTCAAGGTCATTCCCTTCACAAATATGTCTTTCACATAGGCTCCTCTCCCACGTGCTGTTTTGATCCTAACAGCTGATTGAGTGTTGATAGCAGTGATGCCTTCAGCTCTAACATCTTGAATGCCACCTGACATCTCACTGCCCAAGGCGATCATTGCACTATCCGGGGATATACAAGTAAGCCTTCTGATAATAAGATGTTGGGTTGGCATTCCATATTTAATTCCATACTCATCCCAGCCACTTTTTACCGCGACACAATCATCGCCAGACACAATGTAGCAATCTTCAATTCTAGTGTTTGTACATGAATCTGTGGCAAAAGGAAGGAAGAAAAGAAGAGATTATTAGACAATGGCAAACATTTTCAGCTAAAACTGTTTGTTTGTAGTAATAAACTAGTATTATTTATGGGAAAGAAAACTCACTTTCCTTTCAATACAGTAGAATTCTTGTTCCCTCTTAAACTAATATCTTTTACTTTTTTTATTGTTTTTCCTCGATACTTTTTCATGTAAAGCAAGTAGAATTGTAAAAACAAGTATGCAATAGAATTATCAATTAATTACCAGGGTCTATGCCATCTGTGTTCGGAGAATCAACTGGTGCAAAAATTGTCAACCCTTGAATTATTAAATTACTGCAGATAAAGGGTTTTGATCAGAATTCGACATGAAGTGCGCTAACCACGAACATAATAAGGTTAGAAAAATTTATAGTGGACTTCAATATACACTTGTGTAGTTGTGTACCT
Organism: Delonix regia; assembly: GCA_037074485.1. Lineage (NCBI taxonomy): Eukaryota > Viridiplantae > Streptophyta > Magnoliopsida > Fabales > Fabaceae > Delonix > Delonix regia. The sequence continues at coordinate 25,252,251 of CM073454.1, read as the reverse complement.
ATCTATAAGATGTTTAAACATAATAAACATGAAAATTTTAAAACTTAAAAATAAGTTTTCAAGCATACAGGAAACTATAATATCCACGTACTACAAACCACCTCATTGAAAGATTAATTATCAAACCTGCTGTAAATTGGATGGACAAACCAAGATGGGGAGTTAAGCAAAGTTAAATTTGAAATCTGGATATGATCAGAGTACATGATCTCAATCATGTATGGTCTTGTAAGTTTCAATTCACCCTTGTGGAACTTGTCCCACCAATAAGAGCCTTGCCCATCAATTGTCCCGTTGTCACCTATTGGTCAGATTCCAACAGGTCATAATTATATATAACCCCTATGACAAGAACAAAGTAACAAAATTATTGTCCATAAATAATTGGTCTAAATGGTTACCTGTGATTACAACATCGGTCAGGTTAGTTCCAAAAATGAGACTGCTAAACCTTCCACCAGGTGCATCTCTTCCTCTGCCATAAGATGGTAGCACAGGAAGTTTAGGCCATTCTGATTCTTCCTATCAATTTAATTATGCAACATTAGAGACATCAATGAAAACCAATCTTGTTGCTTCATTTATCAGCTTGAAATTTTGGAGTTAAAATGGCTTTTAACATAGTATTAAAACAAGTGATCTTGAACTAATGTACCAGGAAATCATATTTAGGTAGACATGAACTCTATTTTAATTCTCGAAAATCAATTTCATACTCCATAAATATTTTGTATCATTTTAGTATCCAATTCCATACATTTTTTAGTCCTTAAAAGTTGGCGTCAAAGCCATTTTAGTTCACTAAAAGGGAGAAATTAGAACGAAATTATACTTTTAGTGATTGTTTGGAACCAGGACAATTAAGAAGGGAAGCGTAAATGTTTGATTTCAAATCTAAATAAAGGAAAATTTTTTAATCAAACATTCCCCTTCTTTCCCCTTTTCCTCTGTTCTCTCAATCCAAGCATACCCTAAGGTACTCAATTGATACAAATCAAAGTGATTCTAAAGCATAATTTTCAAAACTTGGACAAGAAGTGTAAAGAAAGGAAACTTTGCCGTAATACCAATTTCCTCATCACCATATTCAAATAACTTGACAACAAAAGAAGAATACTGAGCATACCTGAGATGCAAGGAGGACAGCATCTTTATGAAGAAAAAGAGTGAAATGGCTAGTGAGATTAAAGCTCCCAGTCAGCCATTTCCCTGGTGGCACAACAAGTTGTGCTCCTCCATCAGAAGCATAGTGGCTGAGATTACTAATGGCAGATTGAAAGGCCTTGCTGTTTGATGTTTTGCCATCACCAACCCCACCAAAATCTGTCAAAAGTGCACTGTGCTTTCTGCAATTAATGGCAGAATACTCAAGCTTGTCCAATCTTCTCCCTGCTCTGCACTCTGCTACCCTTACTCCTACTGATCCTAATATCAGAACTGTTGAGATTATCCCAACAATCTGCAGGAAGCCAGAGATTATCAAATGCTATGGTTAACAAGGCATGTTTCTCAAATGGTAGGTTTCATTAGTGCATTATAAAATGTGTTTTCTATAGGTAAAACAATTGAGATTTAAAATGTTTTTATTGATTCATTATATTAGTTCGTTGTGTATAAAGATTACAATAGAATCTCGCCAGGGTAAGGAGGCCTTTCTTATTTCCCATACCCTGTTAATTAGGATTCCGTGTACAGCACAACGGGAATTCGAATCCTCTGTTGTAACAGCAGGTGATTCATTCTGGCACAACGGATTGTGCTTTGGGACTATACTGTGCTGTTTAATGGAGCAGGTACAATAGGAAATCCAGATTCATTATTCCTCTGTCATAGATCCTCTCACATAATAAGGAGAGATGGAGAGAGAGTGGGTCTCTCTAGTCCTCTTAGTCTCCTATAAGACCATCTCTAATATTGGAGAGAATTCTATTCACCAACCCCTTCATCTCCGTACCATTTTTGCTAATGGGAAACCAATTTTTCAGAAGTATATTAAGATTAAATAAAATCCTATAAAAGTTTGATAACATTTGAAATTTTAAAATATATATATTACATTCAAATACATCCTTAAAATTAAACTTCTGTTAAGAGTACTTTGTTGTCAACACCAGTCGTGCAAGAAGTGCATCTACAATTTTCTCACGAAGCAAATAACTCAGAACGAAACAACAGTTAACAGAAAGGTTCAGAAGAAAACCCAGAAACAAAATAACAAAACCCAGAAAACAGAGAGCTTACATAGCATAATACATCAAACAATGATATCAAACATGAATCAACACATAACCATCCTCCAAAATAAACCGGACAAAGCTTGAAGAAGTGGGAGAAAATTACATAGGAGTTTCTTAGTTCCAGAAACGGCAGCTTCATGGTGAGAAAAGTATGCCTGTAATGAGGTTCTAGTTTTCCACGGAAGAGCAATATATAAAGAAAGTTTTAAGGATTGAGATTTGTTAAAGCAACAGATATGGAAGATAATCAACTTGGTTTCACAGCATTAACTAACGTGGTTTTTGAAACCATCAACTTGTGGAAGTACACGTAACGGTCACATAAAAGGCTGTAATGACGGGCAGGGAAAGCACAGTGTAGTGGTTAATGTGTTCATGCATGAGATGAGCCATAGCTTTTGCGTTTGAACTTTATATTTCTTTGGGAAATAGATGGATATCTAATCTCAACAACTTTTGAATCTTTGCAATGAATTGATAAAGATCCTTCTCAATTTTTTGCTTGATTTGCTCGGATGTCTTCTTCTTTTGAAACATTGGTCAACTGATTTGATTGAAACAGTTATGTTGGTGACATGAAATATATATTTGCAGTTTTTAATCTGCAATTTTCTGGGTAAACTAATTTTGAATTTCATTCTATCTTTTGGTCCAAACTAGGTTAACTCTGACTCATCTTGTCATGGGAGAAATTTTTTCTTTTTAGTATGGCAACGTAAATAGTCAACGGAAATTTTTGCTTTTTAGTATAGCAACGTAAATAGCCAACGTAAATCTTTTGTATCTGAAAACTTGATTACTGAAAAACTTTTTTGATGAAACAAGTATTTTAATATATTTTTCAATTAATTTAAGAGAAAAATAAAATTATGGTCCCTAAGTTTTTGTTTAAAAATTTGTTTGATCCTTTTAAGATTGAAAAATGAATTAAATAAATTAATTCGACCTTTACGATTTTTATCTTTAGATAATATTATATTTTGAAGAATTTTATCATCATTTATTACTTTTTCTTTTTGAAAAAATAAACTGATGTTAAGGCAAAAAATAAGGCACCGGCTGATTTGATTGAAACACTTTTACTGGGATGTGTTATTCTTTTGAAACATTGGTCAACTGATTTGATTGAAAAGTTATGTTGGTGACCGAAATATTTAATAGTGAAATTTTAATCTGCGGTTTTCTTGGTAAACTTTAATTTTGAAGTTTATTATTTCTTTTGGTCCCAACTAGGTTAACTCTGATTGATGGGACAAATTCTTTCATTTAGTATAGCAAGCTGTAAATAATCATAAAAAACTCATTAAATCAAACGTATCAGGAAAGTAATAGTTCTCAGGGAACTTTTGTTGAAAATAAGTATTTTGATGATTTTATTTTATTTTTGAAGTAAAAAAAAAAAAAGATATGTCATTAAACTTTAGGCAAAGATACATGGTCCATAGTTTTTAAGGTTTTTCTTTCATTTTCTAATTTTATCAGTTTGGTCCTTAACTTTTTAGATTTTACTTTTGTCTTGTATGTGTATTTGGTTCCAATTTAATCCTTAATTTTATTTTAAATTTTATTTTTATCCTTTAGATTCATTTAATTCTAATTTTGTTTGTTAATTTTGCTCAAAGTTTTTCTTCCATCCCTTAGTTTTATCTTCTTTCAATTTTGCCCATAATTCAAGAAATTACTCAAATGTATTTTTCTCCTTTAACTCCATTGTTTTAAAATGTTTAAAATCTTTAAGTTTTATATGAATTAAAAGTTAAAACTACTATAAAACAAATTCAACTACCATGTACCAATAAATTTATTTTGTTAAATAATTCAATATTATTAAATCTTCAAATGAAAATTATTATGTTTCATTGAGCTTAATCACTTTAATAGATAAATAATAAAAATATTTGAGTATTTTTTTAAAATTAAGGGCCAAACTGGTAGAAAATAAAATTAAGAAATAAAAATGAAACCTAAGGTAAATTTAAGGGACCAAATTAAACTAAATGAAATTAAGCAATAAAAGTGAAATATAATATAAAGTTAAGAAACTAAATTAACCCTAAACCCTGAACTAAATTAACCCTTAGTAAAGTTAAGAAATGAGAGTGAAACTTGATGGGATAAACTTGAATAAAAAATATACTTTTGCCTCAACTTTATAATTGAAACTATTTATTTTGACATATTTTTCCATTTAGTTTCTCCATGCAAATTTTTTTAGGTAGCTCAACAATGTAATTAGTCGAAGAAAACTCACTAAATCAAGTAAATAGGTGAGAGACTTGCAGTTCAACGTGTTTTCTGAGAATTAAATTAGTGTAGTATTGGACTATGAGCTCCTAGGGAGTTATTTTTGTAAATTGCCATTTGTACGGTACAATAAAGATAATCTTGATAAAAAATTAAGGGTTTAGGGTTTATAATATCAATTTCTAAATTCAATAAAAAAAGAAAATATTTTCTCAACCTTGAACTCATAAATCTATTAGTATCAAACTTAATCTCTATCCCCATGAAATCCCCGAATTTTCTATTTTATTATTATTATTATTATTATTCTTATTATTATTATGAGGTAGGTGGGTACAACCCTTCCTACCTCTAACCCCACTCTTAAATTTTGTTGGCAAAATTTAAGAACTTGAATTTGTATATTTATCATTTGATGAGACAATTTGACTTTTTTTAGGATGAAACCTCCTTATTGATGACTACAATTTAATTATTATTTATTTATTTTTTGGTAGGAAGAATTTGAAATTTTGATCAATGAAGTAACATACAATATCATATTTTTGATTGAATAAGATCAAAATTGGATGAGTCACTCATTTTGATGGTTGAAATTGCTACACTCAATTAGTTTGAGGAATAAATTTCGACCCAATGAAAAGGTAGATGATTTTTATTTTTTAATTTCGTGAGATACCGAATTTACACAGTCTATTAAAAAATTATAGACAAACTTTTCTAAAGTTAAAATATGATATCTTCAAAAATATATATTTAAACTTGTATATTAAAGTTAATAATTTTGTGTTGAAAACTATAAGTTTAAATCATTTTGAATTTTAAAAAATTAATTATTTTTATATTGGTAAAATATAAATTAAATGTTTGTTATATTATATAAATAATAAAATGATGTATTAATTAAAATAAATGTAATTATAATTTATCTTTTGCAGTAGGAGAAGTTAGTATAGTCTTATTTAGATATCAAGAGAAGTGGGGTATATTATGGCCCGGTTCGGTACTGTGGTGGATTTTAACGGGAAGGAATTGGGAATGAGATGTAAAATGTTGTCAAATCGAGTGCGTAGAGTGTATTTGTAATGTAAATTTATAGTGTAAAATTATAAGAATTTATTTTTATTAATAAATAGTTATTAAGTATAATTAAATTTTAAAAATGTAAATAAAAATTCATATATATATATATAATATTATTATAATAACCTAAATTATAGAATTAGAGAGTGATAAAAATATTATTAAAAAAATATACTTGAATCATATAACTTTTAATTATAATTAATTAGGTAGATATTGAGTTTAAATTTTTTTTTTTGAAAACATTGAAATTAAATCTATTAAAAGAAAATCAAAAGTAAGTTTTGCCATTATCATAGTTATTAATATAAAAATTCAAATTAATTAAAATTTAAAATAATAGTAATTTTAATAATAATAAGAATATAAACAAGTAAGAGTAAATATTAAATATATATATATATATATATATATGTCCATATGTTAAGCTATGTAATGAAAAAAAATTCTAAAAAATTTAAAAGTAGAGTTAACTAATCAATCACAATATAATACGTTATTTGTTATTAATTACAAGTACAATATATTAGAGTAATAACAATATAATTATATTTGTAATATAAGTTTTTTGTTTTATGTTTAATGGTTAAAATAATTGAGTTAAACTTAAAGTTAGTTGATTTTTTTTAAAAAAATTAATTGGAATGTTGAATTATTCATATTTGGGCCAAAAATTTTTTTTTAAAAAAATTTAATTAATTTTAGTTAAACTTAATGAATCTACCTGTGGTTGACCAAATATACTTCAATTTTCATTTTATAATCAAGTTAAATTAATTTTTTCATCTGAAAAAATTAAATTTAACGAATTAATTCGCAATTTTAATAACTATAGATGTAATACTAGGAATATAATAGAATAATTTGTTGAATATAACGAAAATCACGGGGGAAAAGAAGGCAAAAGAGGGTGGAAAGACAAAAATGCCATTGGCTTATTCTGTACCATTCTCGTGATTAACCTAATCGCAGGTGGTAGAGATGGCGAGCAAGTGGATATCCATCGTGAATGCCAGGATTGGTCAAAGTCCGGTGACCAGCAGCCTCATCTCGCAACGAAAGTGGTGTGGTGGTCATCAATTATGGCTAACGTGTGGTAGGGAGGGGGTGACAATCTGTGGCCATCTCTCTCTCTTAAGCATTCGCCAATGGGGGTGCCTATCTGAAACTGATTGATCGAGTGGTATGGTAAAGGAAATCCAGGGGTAGTTTCATAATCTAGCACACATTTTTCTTTTAAAGGAAAACTGTACATTTTCTCAGCCCATCTGATCAATTTCTCTCTCCTGGTAAGGGAGATCGATCTCCCGTGACATTGTGCTGTCCGTGCAGCAAACATCCCTAAGAGACTCTATCATCCATTCCCTCCCATGCGTGCCAATCCCGTCCAATAACTAGAGGGACTGTCACCCTAAATACTAAATCCAATGTTCTTTAATTTTTGTACAAAATATATTTTTTAAAAATAAAAAATATTTTTTTTAATAGACAAATATATATTTATATTTTAAATTTTTTTTATAAAAAATGATATGTAGTTAAAAAATAAAAAAAATTGAATTATTTTTAGCCTCTCACATTTTATTTTGTATATTCTAGAGTCTATTTTTTTAACTAGATATTATTATGTATGAAAAAATAATTTAAAATATTAAAAAATATATTTTTTTTATAAAAATAATTATTTTTAATTTTTAAAAATATATTTTATACAAAAATTGAGGGCATCCATTAATGCAGAAAACAGTCCCTCCAATTATTGAACGGGATCTGCACGCCTGTTTTCTTTAGTAATATACAAGGACTATTGGATCTAAATTCAATGACTTTCCATTTTTGTATAAAATATATTTTTAAAAATTAAAAAATAATTATTTTTATAAACAAAATATATATATTTTAATTTTTTAGATTATTTTTCATACATAATGATATTTAGTTAAAAAATAATAGACTCTAAAATACGCAAAATAAATTGTAAGATATTAAAAACAATTCAATTTTTTTTATTTTTCAGTTACATATCATTTCTTATAAAAAAAATTAAAATATGAATATATATTTATCTATAAAAAATTCTTTTTTATTTTTTAAAAATATATTTTATATAAAAATTGAGAGATATTAGATTTAAATCCAATGACTCTCATTCTATTAGAGAAAATTCTCTCCAACATTACTGGAGGGGATCTGGGTTCTCCCTCTCGTTCCCTCAACTCTACCTTATTCTCTTTGCACCAAATAGGCCTGAATTGTTAAATAAGAAGAGATGACCCTCTAAGTTGAATATCAAAAGAGAGAATTGTAATTTAATCCCAAAACACAAATTGAAGAGTTAAGGCAATTTTATAGTATTCCCTATCCTTGCTTTTCCGTGAAGCGAGTGACAGTGTAGGTTAGATCGATCCTACATTGATTGTTACTTTACTTAAACATTAATGTGGACTATATATTTAAACAATTTGGATCTTCTACAAGCAAATGAAATTTAAACTATATATATATATATATATATATATATATATATATATATGCCGTTTAAATTTCATTTGCTTGTAGAAGATCCAAATTGTTTAAATATATAGTCCACATTTATATATATTGGTGAAATTTAAAACTATTTTGGTGTTTCATAAAGAGATGGTAATGTTAGAGGATCCAATATTTCCAAAATATATTGGTGTACGATAATCAAGCATTAAAAATATATAAAATTTAAAAAAAAATTATGAGGAACATTGCATAGTGATTATTAAATGGTAGGATATAATGAAATTTAATAATTTACCATTCCCTATCGCATTTTCTCAAAATACAACCAAGGAGAGAGGACTCGGATTTTTAACATTGAACTTCAACTGTTGCCAATTATTCTAAAAAATCTGTATATTCATAATAAAAAACAACACTTATGATATCTTTTATTACTTAATAGAAAAAAGACCATTCACATTGGGATTTTAAGATTATGTTTGCTTCCATCAGAAATAACCCTATCCGTTTATATTAGAAACATACTTGTTTATGTGATTTTTTTTTTTTTTAGAGAAACCATGTGAAGTTAATTTAATTGACTTTTGAATTTTTCGTATAACAGTATCTCCTCAAAGCCAATTGGAGTTAGAGAACGAATAAAATGTAATTTTAACTCCTTAACTTTTGACTTTTAAATTAATTTTATTCTAAAAATAAAAAGTATTAAAATAGTCTTTTACAAAATAAAAGAGAACTAATTTGGCCCTTTTAACTGCAAGAGAACTTTTATTTTCAAAACAATTTTATCTTTAAAAAATTATTTTAATATCTTTTTTAAAGAACTAAATTAATTTTTTAAGTCTAAAGTGAAAGATAAAAGTATATTTTTTGGTCAGATAACGATAAAGCATATATACTTGAAAAAATGGTATCAAACACATGTCCAATCATTATTAAACAAGACACAATATTAACTAACACCTTATGTTATAAATAAAAACTTCACATCTCTATGATAAAAAATTCATTAACGGAGAAGAGAGAGAAAGTCTGTGATTGTTGTTGTTATGACCATTGCCGCACTGTTACTAGTCGTTGAGTCCTCCAGTGAAGACTTGCTAGCAAGGGCTTCGACAAGGAAGCACCAGTGTACTGTTTTCATCTCCTTGTTTGTGGGTGCAGTGCGGTTGGCTTCATTATCGTTGGAGTTGCGTGGTTAGTGCATGGCCTTCACCTTTGTTAGAGCTGCTCGCACGATCTCACTAGCTTTGTTTGGCATAGAGTATCTAAAGTTAAAGTCTTGCGTTTTTGCCAGAGTTGCATTGGCTTTGGCTTCTCTAACATGCTCTGTTTTTTAAACAACCTTTGTCGACCATTTATTCTCTTTTGTGTCTTTTGTTAAAGGTTTTACAACGACGTTTATACTTTCAGTGAGGAGGACTTGATATTAATTGCTATTCTTATTGTTTCTTTGCTGCATTGTGCTTGCAGGTTCCTTGCTTGATATCGGTTGGCTATGTTTTTGTTGTGCTCTTGGTTGCAACATCTTTGTTCCTTGCATTGTGCTTGTTTGATAGTATCCTTCATTAACTGCGTGTTGGTGTGCTCTACACTCATCATCTTCAATTGAGGCTTGCTGCATTGTGACTTTGTCATCAGCTAGATTGAATGGTTGAAGCTTCAGAGACCAGGTGATATGTTGTAGGGAGGTATTTACCTCATTCTTAAATGGTTAATTTCCTTTTTTAGTTTGCTCTTGCTTGCCTATTTTTTCTTCATCTAGATTTTCTCTTACAAGAATTGCAGAGGGTTAGATTTATTTTGTTCTTTGTGGGTGTATTCTTAGTAGACTTCATTACTATTTTGAATTAAACTGTGGTCTATATGGACTCGTTGGAGGGTGCTCGAACGGTGGAAGAGCAAGATATTCTAGCAAGAAATAAAAAAAAGATAAATATCACAAAGGCTATGCGTAAAGATTCAGAAGATATGCCAAATGGTGTTGACATGATAGATATAGATAACGAAGGATCCCTCATGGAAGAAGTAGAGATGGAAGGAGAATATAAGAAGGAGACTAATGAACCCAATCTTCCAAGAAAGCCTATGTACAAAGATATGGTGATGAACAAGGATGAAAATGATGATGTATCCTCAGAGGAGATTGTCTAGATAGTGACAGAGGACTATGTTGTAGAGGAAATTAAGTCATCTAAAGAGTTTGCTCAACCTTTCAATCCGAACCCTGTGGTGTAGGTTAACCTGGAGGAGTATTAATAAGGGTGTTGTCTATGGAAGCTGTCTTTGTATGTCAAGCTTATAGGAAATAAAGTTATCTTCAAGATTATGGAATCTTAGATCTAGAGAAGATGGACTCGAAATAGAGCAATTAAAGTTATGGATTTAGCAGAAGATTTTTTCCTTGTCCATTTTGCTGAGAAAAGCAGACTGTAATTATGCTCTATATGAGAGTCCATAACTTATTGCTAACCACTATATGATGGTACAACGTTGAAGACCTTTATTTCAACCTTCCTAAATGGAAATTAAGAAAATAGCAGTTTGGATTCGTATTCCTAGGCTATCAGTAGAATTATGTAATAAAAAGTTTCTTTGGAGGGTAGGATTGAAATTGGATACTATGCTGAAAAATGATGCACTAACCTCTATCCAATCTAAGGGTAAATATACACGTTTATGTGTTGAGGTCAATCTTAACAGACATTTGGTTCCCACTATTATTACACTTGGTAGGACCTACTTGGTAGAGTATGTAGGTCTGCACCTAATCTGTTTTAATTGTGGTACTTATGGTCATAATGCAGAAATTACATCTTAGTTAAATTAAACCAAACATCCAGATAACCTCAAAGGTGGGTTATGATGAATCTCCAGTGACTATGGGAGCTGAAGGTGTGGACAATGTTATAGAAATTGCTGGTATCTTTGATGAAGGGCGGAATCCTCCCAAGGAAAATGACCTGAATGATGTGATAAGTAAAATAATGTTGGAAGAAGAGCATAATTCTTCTTTAACTAATCATTTTGGACCATGAATAGTTATTAAGTTATCGAAACAAAACTATATGAGAACAAGACATAATTCTGACAAAAAGAAAGTAAATAAGGTGAACATTGGTTTTAATAGAATGCGTTTTTTTGTATTGAAGAATGACTTCAAGGTGGATATGTCTAATAAGGAGGAAGAGTATATTCTTATAGGAAGATTATTAGTGATGTAGAAACTAGTGAAAATATTCCCAATAAAGATATAGCTAACAGAACCATGAGTATACATCAACAAAGAATGGTTCAACAAGTAGGGCTGAAGGCTTCTCTTAGCTTAAAACCTATATTGGGCAGTCAACTAGTACAAGTAAGCCAAGGACAAACCCTAAAAAACAGAACCATGGAAAGAATTTTCTTATGGAAGCTATCAAGGAGCTATATCGTAAGAAGAAATGAATGGTTTTTTACCAAGATAATCTTATAAGGGAAAGTGTTTACTGGTAGGATAAAACTAGTAAGAAGGATGTTCTAGATCCTTTTGAAATAAATGTCCAAGGTCTAAATAAGGAAACCTTGGAATTTACTCAAAGATGACAAACACCTTTAAGAAATAAATCTAGCACCTCTAATCCTCTAGACCTTAGTTTAAGTTTTGAGAAAAGGATGGAAATAGATGAAGGAGGTTTCCAGGATATGGTGATGGAGATTGATAATATTGTTGAGGCCCAAACTGCATCTGTTCTAGATAGTTTGGGGAATGCCCCTCTTACTAAACAAGATTAACACTTGTTGTGTTTATTTTATTTCTCTCTTATTTTCCAAATGAATATTATAATTTGGAATTGTAGAGGTGTTTTGGGAAAGGGTTTCACTACCATGATTAGTGATTTGATGAATATATATTATGTTAACTTTTTATGTTTATTGGAGATGTATATGAGTGGAGAGAAAGCTAAGAAGATCGTTTAAAAGTTTAAATTTGATGGTTACCATATTCAAGATGGTGTGGGCTTTTTGGGTGGTATTTGGTGTATGTAGAATCTTAATTGCTGGCAGGTACAAGTACTTCATACTCATCGTCAATTTGTCCATATAGAAATTGCCTTTGATAATGCTAGCCTGTGGCCTTTCGAAGGGATCATTATGCTGGTCTTAAGGAGATCTCTAGCCAAACTATGGGTTCCTGGTGTGTAGGGGTGATTTTAATTCTGTTTTGTCTATTGATGATACTGGTAGTTCTCTTAATATGTTGAGTGATTCTACCATTTTTTGGGACACTCTACTTTGATTGCGGTCTTCATGACATTGGCTTTTAAGGACAATCTTCTACCTGGCAACTCAATAATATTAAAAGAAGATTGTATCATTTTGTTGCTAATAATCTCTGGTCTTCTTCCTTTGATGATGTTGTGGTGAAGCACCTTTTTAGCTCAAATCGGATCACATTCCGATCCTCTTTGATTTTGGGGGGCAATGATTTAACTAATAATGTTGTAAAGCCTTTTTGATTTCTAGCTTCTTGGTTCGTTCATGATAATTTTTAGGATCTTCTACAAAGGTTATGGTTAAAAAATGGGGACCTAGAATCAAATATTAATTCCTTCACTGAAGTAGTTAAAGATTGGAATAAAAAGGTTTTTGGTAATAATATCAAGAATGTAGTTTTGTTTTAAGGAGACAAAGTGCTGAAAATATCATTATTGCTTAAGAAGTTGTTCATATTATGAGGAGCAAAAAGGATAATGTAGGTTTTATGACCTTTAAAATGGACCTTGAGAAAGCCTATGATAGGTTTTATTGGGAATTTATAAGGGAGACCTTAAATGATATTGGCCATCCAGATAACATAGTTAATATTATTTAGTGGAGTATAACTTCTACAGACATGCAACTGCTCTGGAATGATCATACTACTGACCCTTTTGTTCCTTCAAGGGGATCCGTTAAAGGGACTGCATTTTCTCTTATCTATTTGTCCTCTGTATTGAAAAACTATCTCATTCCATCTTGTTAGCCGTTGAACAAAAATGTTGGAATCCTATTATTTTAAATAGAAGGGGACTTATCCTCTCTCATCTTTTCTTCGCTAATGATCTTATTTTGTTTAGTACAACTTTTCTTAACAAGCGCATGTTATTAGGGAGACCTTGGAGGTTTTCTGTAAAAGCTCAAGTTAAAAGGTTAATAACTCAAAATTTGGCATTTATTTCTCTACTAATATCCCACAGGATAAAAGACATTAGATTAGCCAGGTTTTGGGTATGAATATAACTGATAATCTAGGTAATTACTTAGGTGTTCCCTTGTTTCATGATAGATGTTCATACAGAGATTTCAAGTATCTTATTAATAGAATGATGAATTGTTTAAATAGTTAGAAAACTAATACTCTTTTCCTTGCTGGATGAATCACTTTGGCTCGATCAGCTCTTACTTTCATTCCTACTTATGTAATGCAAACAACTAAAATCCCTCTTCAGGTGTGTGATCGCATAGATAAAATTTGTAGGGATTTTATTTGGAATGGTTTTCCTGATAGGGGAAAAAATTCATTTGATTAGCTGGGATAATATTTGTAAACCCAAGAAGTTTGGTGGTTTGAAGTTCTGAAAAGCTCGAGATTTCAACCAAACTTTTATTATGAAGCAAGCGTGGAACTTTAATCATAGAAAAAGATAATTTATAGGTTAAGGTGATCTGTAGTAAATACAATTGTTCTAAAGCTCTTATTCTAATTGTTCATCTACATAATGCTGCTTCTAACTTCTGGTGGGGTATTATTCAAATATGGGTGCCTTTTTATCGGAATCTTATTTGGCGTTTGGGAAATGATAATTTGATCCATTTTTAAACTGACCATTGGATGTCGGGAGTGCATAGGCTTGAAGATTTTGCTATCATCGATATTGATGAGAGTATTCAGGATGAGCTTGTGGCAAATTATGTCCTTGTTAATGGAGATTGGAATGTTTTTAAGCTTCAACTAGTCCTTCCTGCGGATTTTGTGGATATTACCGTTCCTTTAAGAGTCCCTCCTTTAAATGAGGATGTTGACTCTGTGGTCTGACTTCCTAATGTTATTGGTAGGTTTTCTTGTAAATTTGCTTTTGATTCATGTTTTGATATTGATTGGAATTTTCATAATGATCTATTTGGTAAGATTTGGAAGCTAGATGTTTCTTAACATATTCGAGCTTTCTTATAACTTGTTGCTAATGAAGCTTTTCTCACTAATAGTGGCAACCATCGTCGATCCTAGGTTGCATCTCTTAGTTGTGTGCTTTGTGGGTCTGATAATGAAACAGTGCTATATGCTATTCGTGATTGTAATATTGTTAGTTTGGTGTCGAAGAGCATTGTGCCTAGTTCCTATTTTATGGCTTTCTTCCAAAAAGACCTCATCCAATTGTTGAACTCAAATCTGAATAATGGAACTCGTTTCTTTAATAGGGTGAGTTAGCTCCAAACTTTTTTGATTATTTGTAATGAAATTTGGCATATGAGAAATAAAAGAATATTTAAAGGAATTAACATTGAGCCCACGAGTTTTTTGAAATATATAGCTGTCTTGGTTCTAGATTATCACTGCGTCTCTTCTCTTATTAAATCAACTAAAAGGACCATAAAAGATTTTTTTACTCAATATATCCATTAGGTTCCTCTCCTTGACCATGTCATTAAGTTTAATACTGATGGTTCCGATCTGATCAAAGATCCACGGCTTATGGTGGTTTGCTAAGAGACAGTGATGATAATTTTATAAAAGGTTTTAGTGTCAAAATTTTAAATTATACGATTACTAATGCTAAACTTTAAGACATACTTTATGAGTTTAAAATTTATTTTGAAATTGGCTATAAATTTATTCTTGTGAAACTTGATTATTTAATAGTGATTCAGATAATCCATAATTTGTAAAAATTTTTGTATATCTTTCATAAAACTAACTTTATTGTTGATACATTTGTCAAATACGATTACAATCAAGTTTCCTCCTTCAAATGTTTTGATACTGATCCTTACTATACTTCTCTTGTAATTGCTGCTAATTTTTGAAATATTTGTCATCATTAACTCGTTGCTTGTTAATTACTTTTGTTTTGTTAGACGTTCACACATTGTTTATAAAAAAATTAAAAAATAAATAAAAACTTCTAATTGTGTTATGTCACTTCTCCGCTTTCGAATCCTCTGTCGTGAGGATCCGCAAAGTAGGAGGGGCTACTGTGCCAAATCTCTATTGTTCAATTTATCGTATCATTATTTTTTGCATTTGGATCTGTTGCTGTTGCGAAAGCTACAACAGCCTATGCCGTAAACAATCAATATCGTTGGCTTCATCAAATCACTCTCTTGTTGCCACGTGTTTTTGTTTTTTTTCAAACAATATCATCCAGACGACGTTTGAAGAAGAAGGCGGGAAGACCACCCTGTTTCTCTGAAACTCACGACCACAGGCAACTTCATCATGGAGAGGGAACCCCAATATACAGCATATGCCGAATTAAGAGAAACCAAACTGCGACTTAAGTACATGAGAAAATTAGTAGAAGAAACAAAATAAGGAACCCCACCAAGAAAACAGCTCAGATTTCAGAGTAATATGGCCTCTAGACAAAAAGGGTCCTCCCCTTTGTTCTTGTGCCATCGGTGCAGCCAGATTTCTCAACGGTATTTCGGAAAGAGAATCAGAAGCCAACGAACATGCTGAAGTCGATGCCGGAGATGACGATGCCGCCAGCAAGGAGTAACTCAGAGGCGAATGATAATGGAGCAAGTCAGTGAGAGCAGGGACGATGTAAACAAATTGGAATGAAGTCAGTGAGAGCATTTCTAATGGCAAGGAAGACTGTCCGAAAATTGGAATGATGATGTTTGTAAACAAAAAACCAAAGTGAAAAAACAAAAGGCACATGGCAGCAGGAGAGCGGATTGATGAAACCAACAGTGGAGATTGTTTACAGCACAGGTTGCTGTGGCTTTTGCAACAGTAGCCGATCCAAACGCAGTAGCTGAGCACATTCTAGATCTCAACCCTTCCGATTTGCAAATCTTCGTACTCTCCAACCAAAGCAACATGGCTAGCAAAGGAAGAGTGGTCAAACAACTTCACAACCAAAAGCAATGGGATGGCATCTTTCCGCCGGAGTGCCGCCCGGATCCTTCCATTGTTCGCCTCAATGCTCACATCTTATGGGAACCGGCTGCCAAGCCCCTTCGCATTTATGAGTCTATGACGTGGGTACAGGCTTGTCCTTCGCCAATGCTGCGAGGTGGCAACTTTCCTCTACCGTCTGGTTTGGAGAATGACCCTTCTGGCATGGCTTAGTTGGATGGACATTGCTTTGGAAGCATAGTTCTTGCCTTTCTCTTTTCTCTCCTCGTCTTGCTCAATTGCCCCCACGTTGTTATTAGAAAAATTAAAACATAAAACTGAACCCGTGTCGCAAAAATTGCAGTCCAATAAATCAAATGGTAGAGATATGACACAGCAGCCCCTGCCGGTCCGGATGCTACTTCTCCATGAAAGTCCCATGAGTTGACAATAATATTTCAAGCAACCAAACAACAATTCATGGGTTAGGTTAAAAATATTCCTCAATCTCACTCATGAAAATCATATAGTCTTCGACCAAGATAACTCAGATCTGCTGCATTTAGTTTTGGTGCATTTAACATGCATTGAATAAAAAAAATTATAAAAGTATTTATTTTTCATTTTTCTCATCTCTTTTTCACTCTAAATCGGTTCCCGTGCTACTCTACTAGGAGAGAATAACTCAACAAGGAATAGCAGCTGCAAATACCAGTTTCCACCTCCAGCTTTTCCATTTTTTCCCCATAAGCCCACAAACACACTTACCAGCATCCACCCCAGTTTTGGCAAGTTCCATTCGACAAGGACTCGCCTTAGGGCCTCAGAAGTTCAATGCATATTAAATTAAAGGTTGTGAATAAACTTTATTATAATATTTGAAGACACTGAGTATTACATGGACTAATTCAGCAGCATGGATTTAGAGGAAGTATATTCCACAATCAGGGCAGAGAATAAAATAGGGATGAATATAGCAGTGTCACAAGACAATCAAGTTTCTGGCAATTTACAATAATGCAGCATTAATTTTCTTAACTAAGCCCACAGAGGCTTTGCTCTGAACGAGTAGCTAATAAAAATCTATCTCGTCTCATTACTTGATCGCTCTTAAGAATTTCTTTCTACTTTGTTTTACAAAGACATTCCAAGAAAAATATAGAGAATCATAAAAGATTGTCCACTCTAACAATTACCAATTAAGATGGCTACACTTTAAGGAGAGCCTTGAAAATGGTAGATAGATATAGAACTAGCATACACTAACAAAAAGCATATTTAGCACTGGTCACCTGGAATAATACAGAACCATTATCCATAAATGTGCTAAACTATAGCCCAAAATAACTAATATGGTGATGATAATTTGGATGTGAATTGCCGCACAGCTGCTTTCTTCACATTGCAAGGCAAAAGCTCCTTGGCAATATATAAACATATAATTCATTTTAAGCTATATTTTAATCCTAACTTTTCTTGTGCGCAGCAAGAATGTCGAAATAGTTTTCTGATGTTGCCTACTAATGTTAACAACAGGAACCTGTGCACATACCCCATATTCTTTTTTTTAAAAAATGCCGTACCCTGTACCCCTGCTGATACCAAGTACCATACTCATACCCGCATCTATGCAATATAGCTTGAATATGCTGTTAACCATCCAAATAGAAGTTCATTATTTTTAACAGATAGGGTAGAATCCATTGAAACCAGTGTAAAATTTCATACACTTATCCCACTTAATAAAATATCATGAAATATTATTTTTAATCTCACAATTAAACTACAAGTAACAGACATTGTAGGAAAAAAAAAGGTTTCATGGACGAGTAAAGAATTAACAGGGAACCACCAAAGCATGCCATGATGGCCCTAAAGAGTAAAGACTGCAATACACTAGAGCTGATATCAACTAAAAGTTACACAAAGTAATACTTGCATTAATTCCAGGAATTTACTAGTAAAATGAAGAAAAGTTGAATTTATAAAATGAATAATGATAAGCTTCACTAAGCCCATGTCCACAGTCCACAGCTTATTCCTTTTACCCTCAGGCAAAACAAGTAGTAGTCTCTGAAACACTTCACAAACTTCAACACTAAATAGAAGTTTATTAAGTAAAGTATATATTTGGTCCATCACAAATTAATCGCGATAAATTACTCATTCATAAATTTAAATTTATACAAAAATAGTCTCTCATAAATTTAAATTTGTACAAAATTAATTTTTCTATTTGTATTAATGAGAGACTAATTTTGTATTAAAAAAATTTTTGAAAGACTATTTGTCACAATTATTTTTGAGGGACCAAATTGTTTCAAAGTATACAACTAAATGACCAATTTGGTACTTCTCTATATCCTGTTGCTTGTAATTTGTCGAGTTAAATCACTGAAAGGAAAGATTATTAACTTTGCACTCAAAATATATATGACAATCATCTATACTTTGGTGCCCATATAGTGGAAAAACAATAGTGAACAACTGAAAGGCGCATCACTGATGCATTATCCTCAGGAAGGAGAAAGCTTTTAAAGCTTCTTATCATATAAGGTGTAGTAGAATTATTCCTAAATAGAAGGAATTTGTCAATGGCTGCAGAGGACCAATAATTCAACAAGCCAAACATAGTAGGGAATAGCAAACCAGTTTCAGAGATTAGGTAGAAATTTATCAATAAGCCACCAATAACTTGTTACAATGGAAACAAAGAGAATCTCAAGGGCCGGAACACTAAAGACGTTTCAGAAATCCTAACATTGACACTAGAAATTTACTAATGAAATGAAGAAATGCTGAATGAACAAATTGAAGAAAGTTAAGCTTTACTAACCCCACTGTACGCAGCTTCCTCCTACCCACATCTTGGGAAAAAAAATAGCAGCTAAAACACTTCCCTTTCCACAATCTTTAACGCAAAAATTTCATTTAAAGCCAATGAATATCAAATATGCACTTCTCAAACCAGATACTAACCCCAGCCTAAAAAGGAGAAAAACCCACGCTTTGGCTCCTCCTCAACCGCCACTGCCTGCATGCTATCCTGCTCTACAAGCCTCCATGCTGCCTGCTCGAAGGCCAGCCCGGCCAACGTTGGCGGCTTATTCAATACTAGCGGGTACCCTCTATTTGTACTCCGAATCACCTCAGCATCTTCAGGGATTACCCCTAGTAGAGGCAGTCCCAACATTTCTTGAACATCAAGCACAGACATCATATCCTCCCCTTTGATCATATCCGTCCGAACCCGATTCACGATCATCTTTATATCCCTGATTCCATCACATTCAAGCAACCCTGTGACTCTATCAGCATCTCTTAAGCTTGTAATATCCGGCGTGGTAACCAAAACTGCCTCATTGGCTGGGGTTATGGCAGTAATGAACCCAGCATCAATCCCTGCAGGACAATCGATAAGAATGAAATCTGGCGAGCCTTCCTGCCTGGATTTTAAGGCATCCACGAGCCAAACCAAGGCTTTCCCACCAAACCCAATCGGCAATTTAGACCTGGGTTTCGATATACATAGCAATTCGAAATTCGACCATCGCTTGTCTCTCACGAGAGCTTGGTCAAGCCTGCAATCGCCATTGAGGACCTCCACAACAGTGTAGTTCACTCGATTCTCGAGGCCAAGAAGGAGATCCAGGTTCCGAAGCCCAACGTCGGCATCAATGGCAACGACAGAGAAGTCAAGACGGGCAAGCGAAAGGCCGATGTTGGCAGTGGTGGTGGTCTTGCCGACGCCACCTTTGCCAGATGTGATGACGACGACTCGAGGAGTGTCGCCGGCCAACTGGGGTTTTCTGTTCCATTGGAGCACAGCTTTTACGAGAGTCGTTGAGTAGGGTTTTGATTTGGGTTTTAGGGGTTTGATATTAAAGGTGATGGGGCTGAAGAAGTTGTTGCTGTTGAAAGCGGTTGCAGAGTGAAAAATAATCGTCGGAAAGCTTGACCTCGAAGCTTTAGCATTGGCGGGGAGGTGCTGGAGAGACAGCATCGATGATGAGAGTGTACTGTGAAGAAGGAGAGTGACAGAGCGTGAGAGGAAAGAGAGTGAAATGATAGCTTGCCGGAAAGTAATTTAAAATTTATTATTTTAATAGTTAACAATTAAAAGAAAATCTTGTTTATTCGATGGAAGTTGTTGCCCTAGTCGGATCGACTAAATATTTCTCTTTAGGGAAAATTCATCTTTTGGTCCCTAGAATTTACACTTTTTCAAATTAGTCCTTATAGTTTTTTTTTTGGCAAATTACTCCCTATGCTTTTTCATATTTTCAAGTTGCTCCCTGCCATCCAATTTGAGATAACACCTTCTAATGACAAGGCAAATGAAACTTATGTGGACAGTTCAACTTCTATAAACAGCACTTACAAACCTTAATTATTTGACTTCAGTCATGATAGCTTTTACAGGTCTTCCTAACTAAGAGGCAACAATTCTGTACAATCATATTGTCACTTTTAATTTGCCAGCATTCTCACACGAGGTTTAACCTTGGAGGGCAGCACATCGTCATTCGTCAATAACACCATATATCTATGCACGTACATACATAGCACGCCCTTCACATTCTTCTTTCTCCTTCCACCTCTTTAGCCCCTTAACTTTTTCCCCCTATATGTATGTATACCCTTCGATCCTTCCCTCTCAGAATTCATCTCTTCACATCTCAATCTCTCATTCTCTCTCTCTCAACTAAAGGCTCGAAAACAAAAGAATGGAAAGCTCGTGATGGACCTAAACATCATGCTCAAACGCCGAGACAAGCTCGTCGAAAAGGCCATCGCCAACCTCATGTTTCACCACCACCACCACCACGGCAGCTCCACCACCTCCCACGACCCTCACCTGCACTTCTCTGCAGCACACTGGTACAAGTTCAGCTGCAGCAACACGCCTAAGTCCCATCAGCTCCTTCCCAAATTGCCACGACCACGAGTCATGAACCTTCTCTCGCTTAGTGGCTGCCATCATGCACAAGTACAAATGGATATCATCTTGGTGCATATTTCTACTTGGAGGAGTGAAAATAGCAAAGTGATATTTCGAGAGACAGAAATGAAGAGTCCCGAGGGTATTTAGTGGGAGAGAGGCAATGCCCACAAGAGGCCAAAAGCTTTTTCCAGTCAAAGACTTGGATACAAAAGGCTAGCTCCCTCTGCCATGTCATCATAAAGTAAACGGTGTTAACACGAGATGGGATGGCAGGGAGCAACTTGCAAACATAAAAAAGTGTAGGGAGTGATTTGCAAAAAAAAAAACTTTACGGACTGACCTGAAAACAGGTATAAAGTGTAGGACCAAAAGATTAATTTTTATTTTTATTTATTAATTATTATATCAACATTATCTTTTTATATTAAAATTTGAATATCAAATCACTCGAACGAGTATGAAAGGTCTTCTTATTGAACTACTTTGTTTAAAATTGATAATTTCATGAAATAGAGATAATTAGTCTTGCTTTTTTTTATGTTAGTTTTTTTTTTGAGTTATTTGATTTATGAGTGTGTGATTTATTTTTTGTAGGAAGGAAAGAAATTGTGGTAGGTATAGAAGAAAGATTGAAATGAATTCAAACCCGATATAAGTACACTAAGCTTCAATGTAGTTTTAGGATAAAGGGAAAATGTCAACTAGATTTTATACGGGGGTAAGTTAGGAATTTGAACTCATTAGTCATTCCAATAGCAATTCATATTTAGTTATTTTTCAATTCATTCTCTGTATCCATTTTATTCTTCATTATTAGCTTGAATTATTAAAAAAGAAAAAGTTAATAGTTAGCAAACAAGAGTTAAATTCTAGAGGGAAGGATATCTTTATAATCATATTTTATAAGTATTATTATAAAATAAGGTTTAGGGTTTTATGCATCTTCAAAATGATTGTAGCCATGAAATGTTCGAATATGCCAATAGTATGTTAATTTAAAATAGTTTATTGTATTTATATTTTAATTTTAATATGTAATCTAATTATTTTAATTTGTTATAAACCAAAAGTCTCATTTGAATTTGTCAACTTATATAATCTATTTTCTTTAATTCAATAATCCCCCAAACATAAGTTTTGTAAATTTGTAAGTTCATTTGTGTTATATCTTTATTTTTTTAATAATTCTCTAAGTCTCTAATTCTATCCTTATTTCTAATTTAAAAATTAAAATTTTAAAATTATTGGGAATAAAAAATTAATGGGGGTAACTTGACAAATTCAAAATAGTTTTGTATTCATAAATAAAATATAAAATATATTGAAGTTAAAATATAAATAAAATAAATTGTTTTAGGTAGATATATAGTCAGCACATTTTAATTCCATATTATTATGCATTTTATTTTTAGAGTGTTATGTAATAATTGCATGTATGTACTTACTTTTAAGAATCTACAATAGAGTTTCTTTGTTCATAAATTTATTAATTTAGCCTTTTTATTTTCTTTATTTTTTGATAATTTCCCGTAACGTCAATTAAAAATTTAAAAATAAAGATAAATTAGGTATTTGATAATTATTAAAAAATTAAAGGAAATACATGGGTGAGTTGGCAATAATTTATTTCTCTATGTTGCAACCTAAAAAACCTAATAAAGAAATTAATTTTGAAAACTAGTTAATATTGTTACTGTTTAGTGGAGGAAAGATGAAAGGATAATGAATGTTATTGTATATTTTAAAAAATAAATTAATAACATTTAAAAATGTAATTGTTACTTATTCAAAAATTAGAGAAGCTAAATCTGGATAACTATAATTTACTAAATTTTATTTTTTCGAATTACACTAATAATGATTTGACAATGTAATATGTAGGCACCCAATGATACTCCCTTCTAATTAATATAGACTAATTTCTTTTTGAAATATTACACACGTCCAATAATTTTAACACCGCTTGACCATATAAGTTGAAAAAGCAAGTTTAAAATATATCTGATATGTCATGTAATTTTAAGCCACAAATGAAGACGTTTTTACTACAAAAAATATGGAAAGAAATAAAAAAATTGTCACTTGAGATGATATATCAAAATATATATATTTAATGATTTGACTTTTTAAAGTACAAAGATAAGTAATGTTTGAGTTTTGGACCAAAAAAAATAGTAGGGAATTAGTTTAAAACATCTTTCACTAACGTTTAAAATTAAATGAAATAAATTTTATAACCTTCTAAATTAAGGAATTATTTAAATTTTGGCCCATTTTCTCTTCAACATTCCTCAAATGGTTCACTGAGAAAATTGAGAAGCCTAACAGATATCAAAGGGCAAAAGTTACCGTTGAAGACCCGACTCTCGTATCGGCATATGGAAAGGGAAAAAGTAACCGTTGAAGACCCCTGCCTCTTGTATTTTAATATAAATAGGCGCCTGTCCAACGGCCTAAAGTTTTAAACATTCACGATCGTCCTTCAAGAATCAGAGAGCAAGTGCGAGAAAGTCGAACGAGCGAGCAAGCATACTTTCTTCTTCTGGTTACGACCATAGCTGTTAGTCTTCTTCTTCTTCTTGTGTTTCTTTTTGTCCTCCCAGGCCATTCTTTTTATGGTGGAGTATGAGAACTATGGGATGTATGGCCGTACTTTCTTTTATCTGGTTGGAATTGTTTTTCTTACCCCGATTTGGTTCCTATATCACTTCCTTCTCTTCACACGACTGGAGCAGAAGGGACTGAAATGACGATTAGATTTAAATGATTTTATAACATTTATCTCTGTCTTTTCCCCTATTATCGCGGGTTAATTATCGATAGATTTTCTTTGTCTTGTTTGTTATGGATCTATATTAACCTTCAGGGCCACTCATTCAGAGGGAAATTTGCACAATTGAAAGCATTAGAAAATCTCGTCTTGTTTTGCTGGTTCGAAGTATTTGTATATATTTCTTTCATGTACACTCTTGCGTATATCGGGTTACTATAGCATCTGATATGTTTCTCTAACTAATTATCTTCAGTTGTAAACCTTATTTGCGCTCGCAGAACTACTTTGCTTGGCGCTAGGGAATTTTTCTGGGGGTGGTTTTCCTCTTGTTGATTGCTGGTGCCATTTGATATCTTATATTTGTGTGTTTACCAAGTTTTCTTCCATTTGAAGGACATTGATTAAAAAATTTCCTAGTAAGCGCAAATGTCAACAAGAACTGGACGTTTGCTTCGAGATTCTAATATCGGTGTCCACATGGATGGTATTGTAACTACTGATCTAGTTTTTCAACCTGTTGAACCATTAAATTGTTTTTGTTCATCATTCTTAGACTAATTCTTCGACTGCATATTTCAGGAGGAACTATTTCTGCGAAGGCAAATTTTACAGGACAGAAGAAATTAGGGGTTGGTGGGAGAAAACCACTTGGTGATTTATCCAACCAGAAGAGGGTAGGGGCTGGTGGGAGAAAACCACTTGGTGATTTATCCAACTCAGAGAAGCTTTCTTCTCAAGCAGGTGGAAGGAAAACACTGGATGGTTCATTAAACTCAGGCAAACAGCTGAAGTCTAAGAAGCTTGCTATTGTGGAAGAAGTGGTCCCTGCCAAAGTCAAAAATCTTGAGAGCAAAAACAGGCGAGCACTTTCTGACATTTCCAACTTCGAGGAGATAAAAATTAAAGGTAGCCAGAAGCTAAGTACTTTGACCGAGGAACATCCTCATCTTAGTGCAATTGCTGAAGAACAATGCCTGCACAATCATCAAGAGTGCATCAAATCACATTCTGAAGTTATGGGGTTGCGCCATTTTTTCCAGACTGTTGGACTTGAGAGTGGTAATTGAACTTTAGTAATCCCATGGAGAGCTCTACCTTTTAAGATGTTGAGTTTTTCCCACGTTTAGATACACTTTGAGATTCTCAACATTGGATAAATTAAAATGAGAATCTTGTCATAGATCTAAGGGTGAGAGAGCTCAGCCTCTTTTGAAGGTAGAAGTCTCCACTGGATTATCTTGAGAAGTTTACATTTTTTTAATTCATTGTTGCTGGTTGGAACTTGAGTTACTTATTCTTTGATAAATATTTTGATCAGATTCAGATTACCAGTTGACTTTTTCTTCTGAAGTTCAAGCTTTTAATAAACTCAAGGTGAGTTTGTAATTTCTCCTGTTTCTACAGGGTTTTGTCTCTTTATTTTGTTTTTCTGATAAAAATACTGTTCATTCCTTTGTAGCCTGAGAGTGACCTGAAACTCTTGGACTTGGAAGAGATACCTGAAGCGGAGTCTCCATGCAAAAAGGAGTTTTCAGTAACTCAGCAGGCCTCTCCACCAGCACACTGCATGACTCCAAAAATATCAAGTTGCTATAAAATGTGGGAGGACTGTGATGTCAATTTCAAGTTGATAGAGACACCAGAACTGTCTAAGTTTTAATTTCTCTGGCAATTATGCAAAAATTGTTTGGATATGTAAGAGCCACTAATGTGTGACGGCAATTAGTGGTTTATAAAGATGACCTTAATGTTCCTTGAGCTGTTTAATTAAGATCAGTAAGAATGTAGAGCAAGTTTGTTCTTCCAAGTCATTTCAAAGGATGATGTCCAAATTTATAGTGGACCTTATGTACACTTCCTATGTTCCTAGTACCCAAGCAACCTCATGTGCTTTTGGCTCTCTTTTTCCATTCTTGTAATTTGTTTTAGTGATGATCTAAGTTTGCATCAAATGCAGACCATTGATTGTAGTTATTAGCTAAAGGAGTTCTTATAAATTTTGGGCCCTTAGTGGACCATATGTGCACATCCTATGTTCATATGTGCACTTATGTTCCTATGTCCTAAAGCAACCTCATGGTGACTCTAAACAGCATTTTTGCTCACTTACACCATATTTCACGGTGACAGTAAACCAGCATTTTTGCTCTCTTATAGCATTTTTTGGGCTGTGATGGCCAAATTTTGCTTTGGCTCTCTTGGAGAAACTTAAAGTTTGCATCAGATGCAAACCATTGAGTTTGTAATATAGCTAAAGAAGTTCTTATATATTTGTTTAAATAATGCTGTCTGTGAGCTTATAAAAATTAATATATCAAAATTTGGATTTTTCAGTGTATTTTCAATAATTTTTTTGGCCAATGTTATTTTTTCCAATAATTAATGCTTAGAATTTGTTATTTTCTAGCTGATTAATGTGTTCCTTCATGTGTAGATATGTTCTGGTTGCTGCCATTTTTATAAGCTGTCTGTGAGCTTATAAAAATTAATATATCAAAATTTGGATTTTTCAGTGTATTTTCAATAATTTTTTTGGCCAATGTTATTTTTTCCAATAATTAATGCTTAGAATTTGTTATTTTCTAGCTGATTAATGTGTTCCTTCATGCGTAGATATGTTCTGGTTGCTGCCATTTCTGATAGTGCAAATAAGCTTTCTTGATGCTGGTATGCATTCATCAATTTATGGTTTGGTTTTCTTGTGGATATGCCATCCTTTACATTTTTATGTTGACTTAATACATTGAAAGGTGTTCATCTGGTTCAGATTGTGAGTCTGACTTTAGTTTGGATCTCTGGCAATGCAAGTTCTTACTTCACTTTTGAATCTAAGAAAGCTTTATGTGTTATTGTTGTGATGGATACTTGCCAATTGAATTTTAACGTGTTATTGTTTTTAAGATAAATAGAATTTGATGAGGTAGCTACTACCGCCTATCATATATTCTTTCTATCATTACGCTGTACACAGTATTATGCAGAACAGCTCAATTGAAACTCTTGAGCGGAAAGTGTACCTTCTCCTGTGACTTCATTTTAAACTGAAACACTAACCTTTCTTTTTTTTATTTTTATTTTTATTTTGAATGACTTCTGAAGCCCTTATTTTAAAGAGGTGTTTGACTGAAGTTATCTTTATATTTTACAAAAGGACTAGTCTCAAATGCTCCTGGTAACTCTCTTCAGTTTTTTTTTTTGTCCACTTGTTATATTTTGTGTACTTTATGATGAATATCAAAATTTAGGTAATCAAGCTGATGTGGTTTAATGATGAAGGGTTTAGATAACTTTTAGAAGTTTTTAAATTCAATCCTCTTTGCCATCACTTGAATAGAAAAAAAAAACTGATTTAACCTTTGGTACTTTAAAGTTAAGTTCAATGACATGGAACTAATAAGTAATGCTAAATTTTTCGGGTATTAATGTATTTAGGAAACAAATTCTTGTTCTTGAAATTCTCATGCACATAGATATAAGCTTTTGACAATAACAATGTAACCAAAAGAATGTTGACAGAAGAAGTAATTATTGTGATGATCTTCAATGAATTCTAGACTCAGCCTCTCCTTGATGATCTTGATTGTGATCTTTGTGAATGCCGCAAGTTTATTCTAATGCTGAAAATAAGAAAAAGAAAACATGGAAATAGATTGTTATCATTGCATTAGGGAAGACAAAAGATGCCTATGGGAAAGAGTGAACTTCAATATGTAATAGCTAGGATGTTTACTCACTTCTTTTGTACGTGAACATATTCATCAGTTTCATCCAGTATGTCTCCCTTGTAAACAGAAAAAGAAAGCAATCAGCATAAAAATTACAGAAGATGCAATGACAATGTAGAGTAGCAAATCCCTATGTGTAAAGAACTACCATATCTCAAAAGCTTATTATTATTATTATTTAATGTGAAAGCTTCTAATTAGTTTAATTGGTATTTCTATTATGTTTTCTTACGCAAAGTTGAAGCTTATAATGCTCTAATAACATTTCAAAGATTATTTCAACTTAAACGCTTAATGTGAGCATTAACGACTTATAAGGTTGTTAGGAAAAAATTATTAAATTAGTTTTTTATTTTTATATTTTGTGATAATTTAGTCTCAATCCCAAATTATTTGTGTCAAATCAACTTCTCACAATTTTTAGTTTATGCTGAACTAGTCTTTTATTATTGTTTTATTAATAAATTGATAATATAATAGAAGAACTTGATTTAACAAAGTGTAAAAGTGGGGGACGATTCGATTCTTTTCTCTCAGTCCAAACATTACATGAGCACTCTTCCAAATTGTAGGAAGCCCCACGGTATAAATGAAGCGTTTTGATGGCTGCATACATAAACATGTAATGGCCACCTTCTTTCGGATTGGCTACTTCATCAGTTTTGTCGATAGGCTTAAAATGAGGACTATAACAGAGAAAAAAACAAAAATTTGGATGACTATGATAGTATGTTTAATCTTTAAGGGACCAAATTGAGACAAGGTTTTCTTAGAGAATCAGAAAGTCCATTCACTTTTGATTTGGTTTACATCTCTAATAGTCCTCATACACTGAAGTCCTTAGTACTTGAATTGTAAGCTCAAGTGAAGGTTAAGAAGATTCCACACATTATAAAACGAGTAAATAAACTTCTTAGTGCCAAGTGAGAGTGTACATAGCTATGGCCTTCATGAATATAGTATAAGCAACTAACCTGTAACAGCTCCTCCATAACATCCTCCATTGTGATGATGCCAATGACTTCCTCGTCCAAGACAGTTGGAAGAGACTCTATTTCTTCACGTGAAACATATATACTCTCCAATTCCCATGACTGCCTTGACTGTTGAAGTAGTTCATTGTCTAGTTCCATCACATTTTGCAGTGTTGGACTATGAAACTCGGCGTCGCTGGAAGATAAAGTGGATCCATAGATGGAAGTACTGTGATATTCTTCCATTTCAAAGGAAGAGTTTGGCTCTACTTACAGCATCCAGAATAACAAGCATAAAATGAGTCTCACTCATTCATTTTGCATTATTTAATTTCAAATTGTTCCTATGATACTATGAACACCTAAAAGTATGTTACCTTCAATATTTTGCACTGGGTTTGAGATTTTATCTCTAATTATATTCAGAAAGGTAGGAGTCCCAGCAGGCTGAGCTGCAGTGTTCTCTGTACCTCTGTTTTCCTTCAACACAACAGCCATATGGCTGTGACCCTTCTGGAATTGATTCAGTATCTCATAAAGTGGCCAATTTTCATAAACCCTGTTTCAGATTATTCCAAATTCTACTGAGGTTAGTAACAATGCAATATCAGAAACAATAACTGTGAGATGACTAATTGTTGCAGGATGAAATATTTGATGGCTAGTCATGATGTAGAAACTCAGATGGCATATCTGGCTTACATAAATGCCAGATATATAGTATTTCTCATACCTAGGAATTTTCCTGATAATCAAATTCTTGATTGGGGTCTCATCTTCTGGGCGGCAGAAGATTAGATTCTTAACCTGCACAATAAGAGTTGCAGAACATTAATAGGAAGTCCTAAGGTATGATTTGCTGGTTCGTGGATTTAATTCTCAGAGACTAGAATTTCAAGTACGAGAATCTGAAGATGATGCACCAGCAATATTGTCTCAAATATCATATGGAAGCTTTCTGTTCAGAATTTTTTATGAATTAGAAGAAGCTATTTAACTTCATTACATAAAGAAAAAGGGAAATTCTTTGGTCATTTCATGCACCTAAAAGGTTCAGGCTCCTCTGAAGTGCATCTTTCAGTTTCGGAGTAAAAAGTATAAGTGGGTAATAACTAATAACCATTGATGAGAAAACTTATTTTCCGTAATTGCTTACCAATATGAGGCCAAGTATGTTTCTTGGGCTTCCAGAGTGTACAGGTATTCGACTGTGACCTTTGCTAGTTATCTGTGTCATTGTATGCCTAGATATAGAGTAGAACTGTACGTATTAACAAATGAAAAACAGATGAAGAACTAAACATATAAATATATCTCACTGTAAAATATGAGTTACTACATGTCGAGTTTGGAGTTTATATCAAGAGAAAAAGTTTCAGATATGGGTGTCATTGCATCTTTTGCTGTCTTCTGAGTCAAATCCATTGCACCTGAGATTATAGAAGTTTCATGATGAGATAATTCTCCTCCTTTCCCTGCCTGCATATATCAATATCTTAGCTACCAACTTTACTTGCACTAAGACTTTATGGATTTTAGCTTAGAAATAATAGACCAGAGAAATTAATTAACCTCATTTGCATGCAAGTCCACAAATGTTTTTAGCTCTGATCTTCTCAAGAGAACAGAGTGCTCTTTCCCAAGTGTCCAATCCAGAAGCTGCAACGCCACAATGAGAAGATCTTTAAAAATGAATTGGATCTCCTCATAAAATATGCTTATAAGGCAATTTACCTTACTTGTTGGATCTCTATTTGAACTGCTTCTTACATTATAGAAATGTCATTCAGGTTATTGAGGTTGAGCTTCAGTTTGTTTGTCTTATAAATATTTTTTTTCAGGTGTTTCATGTCATGAGAGAAGAATATGAGCAGAAGCAGTTGAACTAAGGGAGTCATTTTTGCTCCCAAAGAAAGTCTCTGCTTTTTATGTTTTTAATATAAAAAATTGATAGCAAATATTTATAAAAGTCGTACTTAAGTGTTGTCTTATACCTTACTGGCAGGATAGGATATGGGGAAGAAGATGAGCAGAAGCAGTTGAACTAAGGGAGTCATTTTTGCTCCTAAGGAAAGTCCATGGCGAGAGCAGACAGCTTGGGGAACAATCTAACGACATAAACATGGTAAGCAAGTTAATAAAACAGAAACATGCGACGTTCCTTCATTGGAGAGTGAAAAGAAACATAATTACCTCTGCAATCACAGTCACCATGGGAGCTGATGCCAGTATAGCATACCCAGTCGGGATTATTCTGTCCAGAAGAACTGGCAGTGCCTTAATTCACAGACATTGAAGAGTCATGCTCTCTTGTTTGTTAGTCATATAAATTATAACCATTCATAACTCTTTATATATATAGCACCTTAAAGATTTATAGTTGATACTTGATTGGTTCCATTATGTTGAGTCAAATGATCATTTTGTTGGGATTCAAGTATGAGCCTAAGTTTTTAAAATGGATCACCTGCTATTGTTTTTAATAACAGAAGGAGTTATTAGATGATTTATAACCGTCAGATTAAGTTTTTAAATCATTTATAGTTGTTAGATTAATTTTTAAAAAGTTACTCAATTCGATTATCAAATTTTAAATATAAACGGTCAAATGGTACTGTTAAAAATAGGTAGACTAAAAGTCGAAGTAATGATTCATACATCTAAAACTGATGACTTATGTCAATATGTAGAGTTGAACTCATAAGTATAATTCATTTCTAAAGTCCAATAAAAATGATATATTTGATATTTTAGAATTTTTTAATCCTAACTCATTTTAATTTCAAAAGTTGTTATTTATTAAAAAATTATATAGGTTTGCTATTATTAAAGTGAATACATTAACCAACTCAAAGTGCTTCAACCATAGGTAAAGATTCATTATATGCATCATACCTCTATAGCAAGTGATTTTCCTATAAGGAGAGTACAGAGGACGAAGTGCCCATTCTTCACAAATGGTAAAATCCTTGCTATAGACAGAAAAACCATAATCAATTAGGAGGCTAGAGGGAACAAAAGCACAGAATAAAGTGACGTCGTTTTAATGGGAAACCTGCATATTTTCTGTGCTTTGGAAGACCAGCTTTAATAAGGACCTCAAGATCAACCTGGCTGAACGACAATACTCCCAGAGCCAGACCAGAAGTTATGCCTGCCAGTAACACAAGCACCAGACACGTCAGCAGAAGAACCCAGAACTTGCTCTCATCACAACATGGGTAATGTTCCTCTTCCATTGTAGCAGTCTAGCTTAATGAATGAATTAACTAACTCCAATGTTATGGAAGAAGAAGAAGAAGAAGAGAATTGAAGATACAGTAGAGAGATTATAATTACGTATTTACATTGCATGTAGGATTCTGTGGTTAGGGTCTGTTTGGCTTTTCAAGGGAAATAATCATTACTGGTTCTGTATAAAAGACATGGATAAAGACAAACGGGAATATGTGATGTATTCAAAAGGTATATAGATGCACTGAGCATTCGGCCAAAGCGTCCAATCCCCGGAATCCGGGAAAAAAACTGATCCTGAGAAAGGAATTAGTACTGAATCAGTGTTGAGTTAATTACAATGACGCTTTATATTAAAGAAATGTGAACTACAAATATTAAATTTTGAGTTGATGAAAAGGATGCTTTTGTTTGTAGCTATCACATCCAATTACTAGAAAGTGTGCGAAAGGCCAAAGAGACGTCCCTGTTCAATCCTGGTGGAGATCACAATACAGAACTGAAAGAATAGTGAAAATTGGACAAGATTCAAGAGTGGATAAAGACACAATAACCCAGATAGATATTGAGGGTGAACTTTTAATGATTCATTAAACATGAATTAAATTCCCAACCTCAAGTTGGATACATATTCTCATTGCTTTGGGGGAAATGAATTGAAAGGGATTCAAGATGAAATGAGAACAAAAGGAACAAAATTTAGCAATCTATCAAATAAGATTATTAAATATGCATCCATCATATTATATTGGATTTTGTGGATAAGCTTTCAATTCTTACATTAGTATAGATATAATCATAACTTCAAAAGTCTGTGTTCATTTGAAAAAATAAACACCAAACTAAAAAAACTCTAATTAAAAAAGTTTGCTTTGTAAAACGAGTTAAGATCAAACTTTTTTAATAGTGAAATTCCAGTTTGAAAGTCTGAATCAATATTTTTTTTAATGAAAAAACTTATTATTTACAAAATTTAGTGTAATATGATATTTTAGTAAAAATTAAAAATTAATACCCATTTTTAAAGAATTTGTATCAATATAACAACGTATTTGAATTTACAATTTCCTCATATATAATTTTAAAAGTAATGATAACAATTAACTGTTATTTATTTCAAAATATAAGTAACAAATAGATTTGATTATAATTTAAAAAGACTAGATAGGTCTGATTCTAAATATATATATATATATATATATATATATATAAGTTTGAATAAAAATGTTTGATTAAAAATCGAACTAAAATTTTTTTTGTGCTTGAATTCAAACTCAATTTTTAAAAATCTTGTCTAATGATTAGGTCTAATTTGGTTGAAATACACTATTGGAGATTAAAGTCACAAGAGTTACCCATTAACATATTTGTCGTTTTATATTTGTTAATGAAGTGTTCTTTCTTGTTTTCCGGTGTTTAGTGAAGCAAAGAAATAAAGCCTTGAGGCGGCAAGTATATCTTTCTTCCTTAGATGCATCCTTCTAGCAGGCATTTTGGCTTGGCCTCAAATGCGAGGACGGCTAAATGAAGTTTTCATTTGTACTCAAATGGCCAAATCATGAAGTTAATCCCTTTGTTAATTTATTGTCATCCTTTATGGTAGTTAACGTGCTAACCAACTTCCCGTTGAGAGTTAATAATTAACTTGAAGGAAGGGTTGATGGAGGCATTAAAACTTGTAGGTTAGAGTTCTAATTTTGGGGACTAATAAGTAAGATGATATTTTCAAGCATGAATTTGTGTATTTAGTCCTCTTAATATCTTACTTGAACATCGAGTTATTCCACATCAAATTTGGGCTCAACTTGAAAGGGGTTTGAAGGAAAATTGGAGTAGGATTTGGGCTTGCTTGTTGAGCCAACAGGCCAGCTTAAAGTTCATATATAATGAGTTTAAATCATTACTAATACATATAATTAGTGACATGAATTAAATGCGATTAAATTAAAAGGTTAGGAACTAAAAGTGATTGCCCTTCAAAGATTCAAGACTATTAATTTGTTAGCTTTGAAACCTTACAACGGAGAAGAGAAATTAAAAAATAATTAGAGCAAAATGAAAAAAAGAAGATGACTTGATTTTTATTATAGTTTCACTTTTAAATATGCTGCCTTCTGAACAATAATATGATTACATAGTACAAATTTTTTTACTACTTTGTATATTATGAAAAGCTAATATAAAGTTGCACAGAAGCTAATACTTTATGATAAATTTACACTAAGGTTATAATTATCCAATCACTAATATTCTTATTTAACTTTAGTGTTTATGTGTGTTAAGAGTTTTTCTTAACTTTACCTTTGACAACCTTTTGGTAAATACATTAACTTTTTAGTTCTCAAAACAATAATATTGTATTAACTGACCTTCCTTCCCCTTTTTTATGAGGAACTGATGTTTGATTTTGATTTTTTTTGTTTTGCCATAAATAATTAAAATTTTCCTTTTGGCCCATGCAGACTTATCATCACATGACAGAACTGTTATTTTCTTTGGCTTAGTTTTCATGTCAATTAGGAGCTTCTTAGTAGTTTAACATACCCATAAACTTTGTTTCCTTCTCCTTTGAATAACACTTACCAAAAATATTCAATCATCGTCACAAATATGATGATTTTTTTCACAAATTTTTCCTTCTTAAATTGATCTGTGTCCTTATTACACTAACATTGGTTTATTAGGTCCTTGTGTTTTTTCTGCGTATAATCTTGAGGTTTTTTTTCATCTAAAAGAAAAACTTTTAGATACAATTTTGACGCTTACTTTGACATGATTTTTGCCAAGTACATCACATACATTATTGTGAAAATATATCTTATATTATTTCTCAAGTAATTGACCAAATTCTCTCTCAGTTTTTTAATATTCCAATTAATAAAAATTTCAACATTATTCTGTCCATCACATAGGTCAACACTATTTTAATAAGCATAAAATGCTTATACTTAAAAGATTCAATATTTTATCTTTTAACCTTTGCTAATGTTATATCGTTTCAATTGAAATTTAATTATATTTTATTTGTTTTATATATATATATATATTGTATAAGTAATAAATATATAATAATTTTAGTTCTAGTTATAGCTAACATTTTTATTTCAATTTAGGTCATTCGTATTTTCATAATAAAGAGGTGGAGCGTGTAATTTAGTTGTTTCGTAAATTTAAAATTGAATTGTATTGTAAGGTTGATAATTATTGTTCTAGTATATTATATAAATTTAAAACTTTAAACAATTTCTTTAAATATAATTTCACATGACATGATATGATCATAGAGAAAAATTACATGACATGATATGATTAGTGATTTTTTTGTGTATTATATCAATTCGTGAAAAATTTAATAATTTATATAGAAGAATTATGTAAAACTAGAAGAGTCAAAATAGACTAACTTGGCTCAAATTAATGGATTAAATAGGTATAAAAAAACATAAAATACTTGAAAAAAATCCAAATATAAAATATCCCATCACCATGGCAATTATTTAAATTTTAATATAAAAATTTATTCATGTTGTTTATTATTGATAAAATATTGAATATATAAGGATAAAAATAGATAAAAATTAAAGTTACTTGGCACTCTAATATTAAACCTTTTAAAAAAATTAACAAAATATTATAAGTGAACTAACTTATTAATCCACAAGACTAGCTTATTTAACCCATAAGTTAAATATGTTAGATAAACACACAGTCACACATATATATAAAATTGAATAAGTTGAAAATATCAACCAAAACCATCAAAATAATAGATTAAATGAGATTAAACCTATTTTAATAACTGCCTAAAATTACACGAACCAAGATCTCCTTGCTGCACAGCATACATGTGCTATGGAGTAGGAAATAATTGAATATATATATATATATATATATATATATATAGCCTCTGATCTTCAACGAGAATTACACAACTACGTAATAGCCTTAAGAGCCAACAGCCACGCCATGATCAGATCAGATCAGAGCATCGAGATCAATTAGCTGGCGGTGTCTCAGTGGTTTGATATAAATAGAATAAGACCATATTTGATGTTTCTATAGCATTTCATTTTAATTATTAACTATTTCCTATATCTTTAGGAGAGGAAGTTGTTTTCTGCTTGAATCATGGGCTTGTAACAAGTCCAACTTAACATTTTAGAATATAAATTTACTCACCGTGATATTCGGGAGTTAAAGGAATCTACGTATGAAGAATATAAATATATTAAAAAAATATTATTTTGGTCTCGTACTTTTAAGTTTAGTTTCACTTTGATCCTTTATAAATTAAAAATTTTAAAATTGTTTTTAATTTTAGACTTATTTTCATTTTGATTCTCTATAGATTAGAAATTTTGAAATTATCATTCAGTTTTCAAAAATCTAACCAAAACAATCTCCCTCTCAAAGAAATTAAGACGGATCATTATAAGTCAAAACTTGAAAAATCAAAAATAATTTTAAAATTTTCAATTCATAAAATATTAAAATAAAATTAAATTTAAATGTGAAAAAATATTTTAAGAATTTTATTTTTTAAGAGACTAAAATAATACTAAATTTAAAAGCTGAGGACCAAAATAATTTTGTCCTCATAAATTTATTAATTAATAGTTTTCTTTTCTGTAATATACAGTTTCTGTTTTGTGATAAGGGACCTGGCCCCGAAAGACCAATAGGCCATATATATATATATAAGCCCAAATATAGTGTCATATTTGGCATTACATGAATTTTCTTCACCATCAAAAGAACAGAATTATATCAATGGATATAAGTATTATAGTATTGAAAAAATAAAAATATAATATTAGGTCAAGTTTGATCTTATGTGACTTCAAAAGTTAATTTGATCTAATTATGTGAACCAGCTTAGTCCGATAAAATTGTAACTTTTTTAATTTTAACTCAACCGATATGATTAGGTTAAGTTGGATTAACTTAACTAACGAATTCTATATACAGGAAGTGATTGCTCTTTAATTAATTAATTTTAATTTTAACTGGTTGCTGCAATAAACTGTTGCTTTATTTGATTTGCAAGTGGCGCAATGTTCTGTGATTATATATGTGCAACATTTGTGCTAAATTTATTATTTGCCAAAACAAAGAGAATCTTCCTCATTAATGCATGCATGCCACTAATTTAGAAGACGTTATCTTGCAATCCCTTTGATTCTGTCGAAGACAATGTCTTCATCATATATACATAATCTGAAACATTATATATATGCATTTAAATCCAACACCTATCCTTATCAGAATTATTTCTACATCAAACACATGTGAATGAACCAAAAAAAGGAAAAATAATAATAATACATTACAGCAAGAAAAAGAACAACCTTCAATTAAGGCTTGATAATAGTTTTTCTATGGTAACAAGTAATAACTAATAATCAGCGTCGTTGATATTTCTTTATTGGTTGAACTTCCCCAGATGACTCTGAAAAACACCTTCATCATTTCCAGCCTATATATACATCATCTTGAGTCTTAAAACTAATATTGAAATACTATACCAAATATAATATACATAACCTTTACCCTAGTGCATTTAAATCGAATACTATTCCTTACTTTGAAATTCCAACATCAAAATATGCAGCAAAAGAAAAAAAATCTTACCACGTGAAAAAACAAAAACAAAATGAAACTCAACGCCTTGAACTAAGGGTTGATGACGGTCTATTTATGGAGATAACTAATACATACCATTCTTATTTTTTAATTGAAGAATCTTTCGAAAGGTAATATTTATGTTTATTGTTATTTGTAAAATTAATTCGCTTAGTTTTGGGTATGAAAAATATTTTATAAGTATTTTACTTATACATATATTTTATGTAAATGAAATTATTTTTCATTTTATGTAGTTTTCAAATGAATAAGTTCGAGTCCAATGGATTAATGGTTCAATAAAAAAGAGAATAGAACACTTAAGTAGGGGTGGCAAACTTGACCATGGATAACTAACCAAGTCAGCTTTAATTACAATACATATGGTGGTTAGTCAGGTTGGGTCACTTATTTATTCAATTTCCAACTACAATATATTATATATATATATATATATATATATATATATATATATATATATATATAATGGATTCAGAATGAACATAAATTAAAATCTATTTGAATGAATATAATAATATAAAAAAATTAAAAAATGATAAAGTAAAAATATAAAATTAATAGAATAACATATTTTATCCAAATTTTTATTTTTTTGAGTTTTCAAAAGGGTTTGAATTATTACGACTATAATTTCATAATACTCACGAAAATTTCTTCAAACTTCTTTTTTAGTGTGTGTGTGTGTATATATATATATATATATATATATATGAGCCATTCCTTTTTATTAAATAAAATTCAAAGGAATTAAGTAAACGAAACTGATGAATAGATGAACGGTGTTGAGTTGAATTTCACCTCTATGAACAACAATTAATGAGTTTGATAATAATAATTAATTAATTTATTAAAAAAACAACATATTATTTTACGTTTAAAAATTAATTCCGTCTAAATAAAAAAAATATGATATGATAATCACTCCAAATAATTAACTTATATATTATACTTAGATTCTAATTTTTACTCGTTAAATATACGTAAAGTCCAAGTCTTGAACGCAGTTGAGAGATAGGGTAAAATTCCTTTTTTCTTGTTCAATAACAGCACCCATTAGTTTCTCTTTCCAATTGCAGCAAATCTGGATGCGAGTATAGCGATGGAGACTGATGACTCTCGAAACCACCTTCATTTCCAGCCTATGAATTGAGCTGAAGTGACCATCTTCCTCATGGTCAAAAAGGCTTTCACAAAGTGTGTCAGTATTACAGAAACTAAACCAACCATGGAAGCACCTTGTGTGATGAAGTTCTTGGCTTTGAGTATGCTTCTAGTTGTAGCTGTAGCTGTGCAGGAAGAAGAAGATGCTGTGCTTCCCCGTTCTCCACAACTACCTCCTTCTCTCTCTCCTCCTCCTGCTCCTGCAGCAGTTGAACCTCCTGGTTGCGTTGAAAGGTGTGAAAAGAAATGCGCTCGTAAGCCCCGTATTTCTCGTGCAACCTGTATTACTAAGTGTATAGCCGAATGCAGAGTCACTGTGTAACGTGGCTTGATGTATTCCTTTTGCCAAATTCATATATCTGACTAAGAGACTTATGAATAAGATATATAGATGTTGTATTATTTCTATTCATAATGATCTCTCTCTGTCACCTGAATACCTCAAAGAAGCAGAAGCAAATGCATCTTAGGGACATTGAAGGTTCTTCTAGCATCACAGCATATATATATCCATTGATCACCACTGTAGCAAATTATTATTAATTTCTCAAGTTAAGTGTTGGAGAAAGAAACTCCCAGAACTTTTGAGGTTATGTTTAAAGGTTTAAGGGAGAATTTAATTGAGTGACCATTGATAAAATGATATAGTATGGAATGGAATTGAGTGAAATGACTTAAGTAGACATGTATAAAAGTTTTAAAGAGGAAAGAGTGAGACCCATATCAATTTTGTTTAAAAGTTATAATAAAATAAGTGGAATGAAATGTCGTATTAATTATTTTTTTTAATGTTATCATTTATCATAAACAAATGACTAATAATTTTGTCATTATTTAATACATAATGTTATATTATTTTCTTGTCTATATTTCTTTATTTTATTTAATAATTATCCTGTACATATTTTTTGTTCAATATATTTATTAAAAAATATCTATGTTGCTTTAAAAAATTGTAAAAGACAAACTTAAAAAGGAAAAAAAAAATCGTTGACAAATTTTTTTTTTTTAAAAAATGAAACTAATCTATGTTGTAAATTCTTTCATTCTCTCTTCTTTATTTTAAAATTTTAAGTGAGAAAAAAAGAAAAGAAAAGAGAGAGGTCATAACCATAATGATAGAAATTAGATAAAATTATAACAATTGGAATGTTCTTCTGCGGATGATGGATATATTAGTAATAAAATATAGATATATTAATAATTTAATTTCTTAAAACATTTCATTCTATCTTTGATCCCACAATTTGGAAAGATATCAAAATTGAGTTTTGGATGGCAAGAAGGGATCTTGGTATTCGTCCCTTGCCATCCCATTTCATCTTAAAGAAATTATTCAAATATAAGTTCAACTCATTTTAGCAATTATATTTTTTGTTACTCTCTCATCTCTTGTGAGGTCATATATCTAAACATAGCTTGAGTTTCTTTAAATTTCTCTTAGTTAAACCAACCAGCTAAAAATAATTTCCTCAATTTTGGAATCACATTTGAAGAATTTTGAAATGGGACTATGTCGTGTAGTATCATTTGGAGAGTCAACAAGTCAGCTTAATATTTGATATAAGTTTAACCGAAGTTCTTTTGGGTTTATCAATAGTGATAATTAATATGAAAAATTACATGCATAGAAATTAAATGTGTAGAGTTAAATTGAGTAGTTTTAAAATTGATAGAATTGTTAACTTTTATAAGATAAATATAAGCAACCGTGATGTTGGTTAGTTAATTAGAGCAAAGGAAACATATTGAAAAAGTCTAATAGCTAAATGTAAATTAGTTTTCTTAAAAGATAAATATTAATTAAAAATCAAAATTAAAAGTATGTTTTATCAGCAAAAAATCATTGTAATTTTCTTTTTTCGTTACCCAAATTCTTAGAGCATACTATAATAACCCAAAAAAATATATATAAATGTTAAGAATTACATGAGAAAAATAAAATACAATTTTATGGATTAAAATGAAAGGAGGAAGTAGTATTTAGGGTTCAAATTATAAGTTTAACTATTTTTAGGGATTAAAATGAAAAAAAATATTTTTTGAGATAAAATATATAATTTTAACCGTTGCATAGTAAATAATGCCAAAAACGTGTGGTCACTGTGCAATTGGGGTTCAAAATGCGTGATTACTATTTACACAATGCCAAAAGTAACTTGAAATTTTCTGTAAATAGCACGAACATTTTTTATTTTTCACATTTAAAACTGGAAAGAGAGGTTGAAGGAATGTTCATATTTGTATGAGAAATAACTTTGTGAAGATCTTTTTAATCCAAGCTGTGCTGTAGAAATAAGTGATTTCTACTATTGATCTCTATCAGTGAGTGCATAATTAGCAAAGTAGTATTTTTCATTTTACCAAATGTCTTTATTTTTTAATTTAACTTTCAATTTCTTTATTTTTAGATAGATTATATATAGATATATTTTTTTTCTCTAAACTAGTTTTTTAAGAGTATTGATCTATTTTACACAATAAATATACTACATATTATGCTCATGATGGTGGTAGAATCCCATTCAATAGATTGAGTAAAATTAAGACATAAAATGAAATTTAATAGTACATTTTATAGAGTCTTTTGGACTTTGTACAATTAAGACTATGGTAGGCTATGCTGTCTAAATGACTAATTTAAATTTTATGAGTTCCTTAGCAAAATAATTCATTCTATAACTCCTGATATCTATGGCAAGATTATATTGCTTAAATGGTCACTGGTATGTGGGGTTATTATATTTTCTTATTAGGAATATTCTAGAATTGAACCATGTTAACGGCTTTTAGATCAATGTAGACTTAGAAAAAGCGGAAACTAAATATTCAGTAAATTTTAAGACATAAAGGAGATTCTAAACTATCAAGAGTATTATTATTGTTATTATTATTATTATTATTAAAGACTAGAAACTCATATGGAATTTATGATTTCCACATCTGACAAATAAGGTATAAAGCCAATGATCTATAGGTTCTTATGTGATTTGAGTTTTCATTATTTATATTATTACCACTTTATTCTTAATCACTTTTTAATTTATTATCGAGATTATTTTTATTTAAATGATAGTATAGGATAGTAAATATACTTAAATCAATTTATTTTTATATCCTATTTACATTATTTAATGAATTATTGAGATGTATCTGGTGAATGGATACAAATATGAGTTATAGAGATGTATTCGGTAAAGTGATACGAGTATAAATTATTGGGACATATCCAGTGAAGGGATATGGATATAAAATATTGAAATGTATCCTATAAAGAAAAATAAATATGAATTATTGAGATGTATCCAGTGAAAAGATATATATATGAGATATTGAGATGTATTCGGTAAAAGGATATGAGTATGAATTATTGAGATGTATTTGATAAAAGGATACGAGTATGAATTATTGAGATATATCCGGTAAAGGGATACAAATATGAATTATTGAGACGTATCCGGTAAAAGGATACATTATGACATATTGAAACATATCTAGTAAAGAAATACGATTATAACAATCTTAGTTTTTTCCTTGATACTTGTCTCACATAAAATTATAGTATCGAAACTTGCTGTTTGTTAAATATTTTAAAGTCTCTAATATTTTTCTTTCCACTTGCTTTGTTATTTATTCATTCACTAAGTCAGTGGTAGACTTATACATCTCTTTTTTAATATTTTTCATATTAGTAAGTGCTAGTGAAGTTGCCTTGGAAATTTTCTTGTTGTTCAAATTTTTTGATATGTCATTCTAGGTTAACTACAGTGTACGTTTGACTTCAAAGCGGTAACTACTATATGTTTGTTTGTTTAGGATTTTATGAAATGATGTAAGCCATGTGTAAGCTATTTCCTTATTATACCAAATATATATATATTGTGAAATTATTGAATTATATTTCAAAGTGTGTCAAATATTTACCATTGATATTTTTCTAAAAATGTAAGTGAAGAAACAAAAAGGATTATTTTAGGCAGGTGACAGGCAATGAATTTGAAACGTGACACATGCTGCAATGAATTTGGTTAGTACATTACTAAACTTTTACACATATCGAGAACGTTGATTCATGACTCTATAAGTGCATGTTTGACTCTTATTTTAAAAAATGTTGGTTGGCCTTTGTATTTTCTTTGATTTACATACTACCATTTTAATAGGAGAGGCACAAAGTATTTGTAGTATATTCTTTTTTTTTACATGCACCATTTCAATAATTGGACATAATCAAGTAGATTTTTTCGTATGCGGAAACAATTCATATGTCACAATCGTAGAAGCTATAACAATTTAATCCAATGGTGAAAAACTTTTTAGTGGCAAACTAATAATTTAATCACTATAAGATGATTGGGGAGGCTTTCAATTGTGACACTACATTCATTATAATTGCATAGTAACCCTATTTATTATGTAAAAATGAAATAAATATTTGAGGTAATGGCTGTCACGCATGGGAAACAACCTAATTCTTGTCACATACTCCCACCACAAGTTGTAGCATTCGTGGTAAATAGATAAATTTGATCATTTTCGTTTTGTTTGCCTTCAATTTATAACCTATATATGATAGCTAGCTAGGACTGCTATTTTCTAGTTCATTTTTATCAATTATTTATTGATCCCTTAAATTTATTTAAAAGAACGTTTTGATTTTCTAAGTATATATTTTTTTCTCGCTTAAATCCTTAATTTCACATTTAGGACTCTCACATTAATTCTATTTGAATTTATATCATTAATTAATTAAGGATTGTTGTATCTTTCTGAGAATCAGACTATCAAGTGATTAAAATTATACTTAGATGGATGGTCACAAAAGAAATAATAAACCATGGCTAAAGTGGACTTAACTCATGTTTAGATTATTTTGGAATGGAATAAATTGATTATGACTTTAAGATCTTTTTTTGCCATCCAGAATATAATAGAATGATCTACGTAACAACATAAATTTCACCTATATCTTCATATTTTAAATTAAAGTTACGTAATCCACGAAGATATTGCCTCTGTTTGAATGCAAATTCAAATACTAAAATTTATCTCCATAAGGCTAATGTTGTAAAAGATAGGAAAATATATTAATTACTTTTATATGAAATTGTTTATAAATACACGCCAAAATCACTCTTACATAATTATATACAACACGATTAGTAATTATATGTATTAATTTTTTTACTATAAATACATACATTAACAACATTTATGAGACTCAGGTTTGTTGAGGGTGATTGTGATAGAGAAATTTTGAAGTTACAAGACAAAAGAAGGAACATGGTAATTTAAAATATGAGAAGGGAATGGAAGAGGATAATATAATATATTTTGAGAGAGAATAAGAGAGAATTGAGAGTTCTTTAAAGCTTTTACATACATATTGATACATAGATAGATAGATAGATAGGAGTCTATCTGTTTGCGAATTCTATAAAGCTGGACTTTTCTTTTTATTTTGTAATTTATTTAAAGCAATGATTCATGAACCATATATATCTTCGGTGATCAGAAGCCTAGTAATTAACTGTACTTTATCTTCACCATATTAAAAAAAATAAAAAGAAACGAGAATTGCGGAAAACATAAAGAAAATGAACTGTTGCTTCATTTCATCAGGCCAAGTAAGTGGCACAATATTATGATTTCTGTCGAACATTTATATGTGACGTTTTTTTTATAAAAAAAAAATTTCTTGTCAGCCAAAACAAAAGATTCT
The DNA here is from genome assembly GCA_037074485.1 of Delonix regia. Taxonomy (NCBI): domain Eukaryota; kingdom Viridiplantae; phylum Streptophyta; class Magnoliopsida; order Fabales; family Fabaceae; genus Delonix; species Delonix regia. The sequence goes on along the minus strand of CM073454.1, from coordinate 25,207,931 downwards.
AAATCTTCCTAATGCATGCCACTAATTTAGATTTATATTCTTGTTTTAATGCAAAGTCAACCACAAGAGGCAGTAGTTCCGTGCAATTAAGACGTTGTCTTGCAATCCCTTAAATTCAGGAATTGTCAAATGGAAATTTCTTCCTCAAACTTGATGCAGAAACACAAGACCTCGCATTAATCAATATCATTGATATTTCTGTTACAATAATTTTGATATTTTATAAATTAACATTAATTATTCTATTAGATTAACATTTTGTTATTAGTAATTAAATAATTGATATTATAATTTATAAATTATAAATGGACTGTGTTTTAATTTATTTGTGAATAATCGATGATGAATTTGATTATTCACAAGCCCATTGGGTAGAAATCTAACCTACAGCTCAAGAATATTAGTAATCATCCCGTTCGATTACTAATATGAAATTGTTACCCAGAGAGATTTAATGAACTGATTTTTGATTAATTAAATAAGAAATCATTTTAAAGATTTTAAAGGATTTTATTTTAATAATATTAATTATTATATTATTAAATTAAAACTTTATAAATAGTAAACTGAAACCCTAATTTAAAACACGTTAATTTCAAGATCATTCTCTCTAACTGTCAAACACTCTGAGACATTCTTAAGTATTAATGGTTGAAATATTTTAACTCAACCAGTGCACATAATTATTATGTCGTCTTTATCAAGTTAAATCATTAATTAACTTAATCTCCATATATTTTTTATTTATGTATCATATTCTATAATTAAATATATACATACTCCATTCTTTATTGATGGAACTTCCATAGATAATTCCGCATAAAGATGCTAACTTGCAATTCCTATGATTTAGGAGCTGTCAAACATAAAATTGTCTTCATCGAAGATGCTTCAAAATATCAAATATACATCACCTTCGTACTAATGTATTTAAATCCCATTCAAACATGTAGCAAATAGCACAAGTACTTTGATTTAGCCATGATCCATGTTCATTTACGGAAATAAATAATCAGTATCACTGATATTTCATAGCTAATGGAATTTCCACATATGGTACTGCAACCCATCTTCATTTCTGTCTTATAAATTCTGTCCGATGAGACCATCTTCTTCATTACAAAAGCTTCACGAAGGGTACAATAGATTGAGAGGACAAGGGAGCAGCCATGGAAGCAACTACTGTGATGAAGTTTCTGGTTTTAAATATGCTTCTTCTAGCTGTCGCTGTGCAGGCATATACTGCTCTTCCTCCTTCATCTCAGCTTCCACAGCCTCAAGGCTATGGCTTCCCATCAGGGTCTCCTTCCATTGACTCTCCCCCACCATCTCCTCTCGTTGATTTTCCACCACCACCACGTCCTCTCCCAGAAAGTTCTCTTCCTTCCCCTTCTCTGCCACCTCCTGCTCCCCTTCTTCCCCAAACCCCACCTCTTCCTCAGTTTCCTCCTCCTCTTCTTCCTCAAACCCCGCCTCTACCTCAGTTCCCTCCACCAGAAGTTGATCCTGTTTCTCCACCTCCTCTGTCTTGCAGTGAAAAATGTGCAATGAAATGCGCAGAAAAGGTTCGCTTTTCTCGCTTGATCTGCTATGGTCTGTGTTTGGCCAAGTGCGCGATTTTGCACTTGGATCACGCCAGCTATCACTGTACGCGTGACTGTGTTCTTATTAGCCTCCACCATCAACCAAGTAAGAATATTTTGGCAGATACTAAGAATCTTGACGGCCTGGTCCACAGTTGTTACACTAACTGCACTAAGGATAGCTAGATGTTCTTTCCCATTACAACTGGAAGGTTTGGTAGATTTAGTTTTTAACTATATGCAACAATCTCTTTGTAATGTGGCCACTAGCGTGTAATTCCTTCTACCATTAGTCATTCAGGTATAGAAATATGGGGCTCTCTGTATTATGAATCCATTTTTCCTTTCGTGTATTGTTCCTTCTCTCTTTTGAGCCCCGATCAATTTTGATTTTTTTTTTTTTTTCAAATTTTGGCTCAGTCTAACTCTGCCCTAATATAATTGGTCTACCTAATTCTTAACACCCTAATAAAAAGATATATGTTAATTTAAAATATGAGAATGAATGAAATAGTATGAAATACTTCAGATATGTTGAAAGAAGAGAATAGTTTCTTATCCAGCAAATTAAGAGAGCTATTTAGAACTTTAGCGTGTGTGTAGAGATAGAGGAACAGAGGAGTCAGTATTTTTGCGAATTCTAAGAAAGCTAAGACACTAACTAGGGAACTTGAGCGAGCATATTTTAAAAATAAATTATTTGTCTGTTTCCATAAATAATTGGAGAAAATATTAAGATGCTTAAACTCTTTTTTTTTTTCTTCCTCATATAATTGGGGGTGAATCAACATCAGGCATATTTTCAAAAGTGGCTTCGCCTTCTTTGGAGGTGAATCTTGAATCGTGTCGCCTGTTGTCTGCTTTGTGTTGCAACAATAAAAAGATAGTAAGATGGACTTGTGGCGAGTTCTTATTGGACAAGAAATATTACCGTTGAATTTGATTGGCGGGGAAAGAAATGTGATCCAAAGGTAAATTAACTAAAATACCCCTAATTGCCTATAAAAATGTGGTCCCACAGCTTGCTTTCTTCTTCACTTTTTGATCTCGTTTCTCCCGCACTTTTTTTATTGATTTGAATTCTTTATATTGAAAAATTTAAATGCAGTATTCAAATTTTAATATATAAAAAATAATTTTTAATAATTTTTTAAAATTTATATTATTAAATTTTCATTTAACGTCACAAATTCTCTTAAATTTACGTGCATTTAAAATTTTAAATTTATCAAACCAAATCTCTTTCTTATTGCCTTCTTACATCCCTTTCCCACTTGTTTTCTTCCATATAATTTTTGCTTTCTCCTTCTCTTCCAGCTTACTTTTTCTTCCTCCATCTGTTCAATCTTTTGTTGCTTCCTGGTGGGATCCTTGTTTGCTGGTAGAAGAAAAAGTCATTGTAAGTATAATGTCAAATATTTATACTGTTTATTTATTGTTTTGGATGTTCAGAGAACTGTTAATAATATTATTAATATCTGATATATAAATGTAGTGGGTGTGGTTTTCTGTTTACTGTATGATTCTTGTGGGAAAGCATATTTTTTGCTACAATTTTTTATGTAATAAAATGTGAGAAAAAATTTAAAATTTATAATCTGAAAATAACTTGGAAGAAAAATGATTATTAAACTCTGAAAAATATTGTTAAATTTTAAAGAGAATTTTTGAAGTCTGGAAAAATTTATTTACGTTAAAAATTAGTATTAAAATTGAAAATAGAGCATAATAAAAAGAAAAAAAAAATAGAGAGTTGTTTTTTCTAGTGCTATTCCTTTTTTGTTTCATTTGGTCCCGTTTTTTTTTGTTTTTTTTCGATATGAGACAATGTCAATCAACAAAACAAAACAAAACAAACAAGATATTAGATAACAGAAACAAGAATAGGTCCAGGCAGTAGATTTTGTTCTCCAATGAAGAACCTAATCCAATCATTCCTCTCTTTTGGTGAAACGAGTGCGATCTTGGTCTTGCTAAAGGAATTCAACCAGTTTTCTACATCTTTGTTGATTACCGCACAGTGCCCAAGACTACTATTAGAGCCAAGGAAGCTTGAAGCTTCATTTTTATTCAAAAAGCATAGGTCCAAATTCATGAAACCTGGATGAGGCCATTCATCATTAGTGAATATCCAATTTAGGGTATACATTATAGTGCCGAGAATGAAAGTTGTCCTTGGGTGACTTCTGTGATCCTTCCACGTCCAAGTTCTGATGTGTGCTCTATAAAGAGACATAGATATGTGGGACAACCTAGTTATGGAATTATTGTTTATATTTCTATACCAGCATATAATTTTCCAGCCTGTGCTACCTTGAATGATCGAGAGGGCCTGTGCTTTAATCAGAGTGTCTTTTTGAACTTTTGGGACTAGGATGGAAGCAAGGCCATAGTCATTTAAGATTCTCCATGTTTCCTCTATTGTCATGATGGGGTCAAGTTTATGCCTAGAGTAAATAACTCGATACCTAGTGCTCCAAATAGCATAAAAAACTGAGATAATAAACTTTGTGAATCTTGGAGTGAATTGCTAGCACCATGAACATGTGAAAGCCAAGTTCGGAGCCAGTAAGAGGGGTCAAGGGGTGGATCATTTCTACTCTGATACCCAGTGAGGAGGCAAACCAAATTGCCCTTACGAAAGGGCATAATAAGAATAGATGACTTGTAGATTCTTTTTCCCCTTCACATAAGTGACACACATCGTGATTATTGAAATGATGTCATTACAGTACATAATTGATAGGTAACACTTCAGATAAGAGCCTCTAAGCGAAGTTTAATATCTAGACCCGTAGTTTAGTTCTCCATAATGTCTTCTAATAGTTAGATTAGCTAGTCGTATTCATTCTTCCACTAAGTAATGAGTAACCATATATTCCCCCTTGTTTCTTGTCCAAATTAACTTGTTCGGTACTCCCATGAGGGACCCCAGAGTGTTCAAGATGTGTCTCTTCTCTTAAATATCATAGAACTACGTGATCTTTGTTTCATCCCATCTTGTATTTGTTTCGTTTGGTAGACGAACAACCTTTAGCTGATTGGCGTTTGTGCCACTTTTAGGTTTCCACCAAAGTGGGTGCTCCAAGGGGATGTCTATTGGCCCAAATCTGAAATGGCACATAACCTATATTTGATGAATGGCAAAATCAAATGAAGTAAGGCCTAGCCCATCAGTAATGCAAGCCTGCAGCAGATAAAACTCAAGTCCAAGTTTGCAAACTCAAGACAGCTCATAGAAAATGGCTGTTATGAAGTGAAAGCTATCAATTTCTACTCTGACACACCACTCATACGCCTTCTCTCTGTCTGAGCCATCAGCTGCAACCATTAATGGTGCTCTAGGAAAACTCGAAGACTCAAGTCGCATAGGAGCCAAAATCTATAAATCAAGCAGTCGAAGAAGAAGCAATGACATCTCTCTCTCCTCATTGAATGTCTTCACCTTTAATACGCTTCAACGTCTCCCTACTGCAAAAACTATAAATATTGAGGTTCCTGTTGTTGAAGAGGTGGTGAACAATAGAGCAAAAATGAGAAGAAACAGAAAGAAATAAACGTTTTGTAATAGTTTCTCTTATCTTTATCTTTCACTGAACTTAGTCTCTGGTTCATCTGTTTTCAAGAAGCAAAACCTGTACTGTTATAGAAAACCCATTTGTTAAGGGTTCAAAAATTCCTTTTATTGATTCACCTCTGTCTCGAGTAGAGAAGAGGATTGCTGTGACTATAACAGTTTGAGGTTGAGCTAAAAAACATTGTGTTTGGAGTTAGCATGGAAAACTCCTTGGCGAAAGTGTAAGAAAGACTTTTCATAGTGAAAAACCCTTGTGAAGACAAAGGGACTGGAAGTATGCATTGTGTTTGGCTGAACCAGGATAACTTTTGTGTGTTTGATTCTTCTTCTTTGTTATTTGTCTATCTGTTCAATTCTCAGTCAACTAAATCTCTTTTCAGTTAACTGTCTTTTCTTTTGTCTCATTTTCTTCTGAAAAGTTCAATTAACTTTATCTTATTACTGTTGACTGTTTATAGCCTTGGGGGCCATTTAAATTATTTTTGGTTCACTTATCTCTTATTCTTATATTTCTGGTTAAGTGAACATATCACTGAAATTTTCAGTTGACTGAATTTTATTTCAGTTAACTAATTTTTTTATTTACAATTGATTGTAAAATTTTCAGTTAACCAAGATTTCAAAAATAAAATAAATTTCAAAAATTTTAAGTGCACCTATTCACCTCCCTCTAGGTGCCCTGTCAATTGGTATCAGAGCTTTGGTCTCACTTGATCTGTGCTTTACAGCCAGGAGAAAAGATCCTTATTTCAAGAAAATGACTATACAACATCTTGAGGGAGCTTATTTTAGTGAAAGACATTCCACCTCGAGGCCTCCCTATTTCAATGGAAATCATTACACGCACTGGAAAGGCAGAATGAAGATCTTCATACAAGCTACAGACTATCCAGTATGGAAAGTTATCGAACAAGGGCCGAAATTTCCTAAAAAGGAGAATGGAGAACTCAAACCAGAAGAAGATTACGATGAAGAAGAGATGATTCAAGCTAATGCTAGAGCCATAAACATACTATTTTGTGCAGTCAGAGGAGAAGAATATGATAAAATCTTAACATGTGATACTGCAAAGGAAATGTGGGACAAGCTAGAAGTCACACATGAAGGAACAACAAATGTGAAGGCCTCAAAGATAAGCACTTTACAGTATAAATTGGAACTGTTTGAAATGAAGGAGAATGAGGACATAGAAGCTATGTTTAATCGTTTCTAAAAAATTATGGGTCAACTGAAGCTTTTTGGTCAATCCTACATGAATTACAAAACTGTAAAAAGGGTATTAAGATCTTTACCCGAGAGCTGGAAATCCAAAGTGGACAACATTGATAGCAGTTCAAGATTCAAAGAGCTAACCTATGATGAGCTGAGAGGAATTCTTATCGCCTACCAGAACAATCATCTCAAACACTATGAATTGAAAGAGAAAGAAATATTGCACTAAAAGCTGTATCTTCTGAACAACAAGAGGATGAAGAAAACGAAATTAACTTACAAGAAATTTGAGTAGCATGCAAGACAGAAGGGCAAGCTTATTATGAACAGAAGAAACTTCCTTAGAAAAGAATTCAAGAAAGATGATCAAGGGAAGAACTCTATAACTTGTTATGAATGTGGGAAAAATGGACACATTCGGTCTGATTGTCCCTTCTTGAAGAAAAAGTTTGGCAAAATCTCAAACAAAAGAAAGGCTCTTGCTGCATGGAGTGATGAAGATGATAATGAAAAAGAAGAGGAACTAGAACAAGAAATGACCAATCTATCCTTCATGGCTACATCAGAAAATGAGGTAATCACTAACTCTTTCGAAGAAGAATTACATGATACTTTAACTGAGATGTTTGAAGATTTTGAAAAATTATTTATTAAATACAGAAGGTTAGAAAAGGAAAAATAGTTGTTTGAAATTTTTTTTCAAATTTTAAGGAGTGAACATGAAAAAACTTTAAGTGAAAACAAAGTTTTACAAATTAAAGTCTATACTTTGACTAAAGATTTAGGAAATTTTGTCAAAGGAAAAGAAAACTTAAATCTGTTGTTAGGACAGCAGAAGTGTAGTTTTGATAAATCAGGTCTAGGTTACAATAAAAATAATTTTGTTAAACTCTATAAGAATTTCTTTGTAAAACCTTCTTCCAGTATCTATATTCACTGTCAAAGAAAAGGACACACCTGCTACAGATGTAAATATTATAAAGAGAACATGATATGGATCCCTAAAGACACCCTCTCTGCCCATACTAACAAGAAAGGACACCAGCAAGTTTGGGTACCTAAAGCAAAATAGATATGTCTGCAAATCTGTCTCAAAGGAAGAACTCTAAAAAATCAATGGTACCTGGACAGTGGTTGTTCAAGACACATGTCAGGAAAACCATCTAACTTCATCTCATTATCAATGAAGAATGGTGGATTTGTCACATTTGGAGATAACAACAAAGGTAAAATCATTGGCATAGGTAAGGTACAATTACTCCCAGATTGTTGCATAGAAAATATGTATCTAGTTGAAGGACTCAAACATAACCTTCTTAGCATTAGTCAACTTTGTGACAAAGGTTATAAAGTAATGTTTGAATCACTTTGCAGCAAGGTGTTCAATGGTGACAAAGCTCTCTTTATAGGCCAAAGACATGATAACATATACTTGTTGAATATAGAGGATTTATTTACTCAAAATGTTACATGCCTCTCATCTCTTTGTAATGAATCTTGGATATGGCATAAAAGATTAGGTCATGCTATCATGCATCTCATCTCAAAACTTTCAAAACTTGACCTTGTCAAAGGTCTTCCAAAATCAAATTTTGAAAAGGATCATATATGTGATGCATATCAACTTGGGAAATAAACAAAGTCGTCATTTAAATCAAAGGATTATGTTTCTTCTTCCAGGCCACTCCAACTACTACACATGGACTTGTTTGGACCCACTTAAATTAAAAGCTTTGGTGGAAAAAGTTATGCTTTTGTCATTATTGATGATTACTCAAGATACACTTAGGTGTACTTTCTAAGTCATAAGGATGAAACTTTCAAATTCTTTGAAGTATTTTGTAAACAAGTTCAAATGGAACAATGGTATTTAATATCTAGCATAAGAAGTGATCATGGTGGAGAATTTGAAAATAAATCTTTCGAAAATTTTTGCAATAAGAATGGATTCAGCCATAACTTATCTTCTCCTAGAACTCCACAACAGAATGGTGTAGTGGAAAGAAAGAATAGAACTCTACAAGATATGGCTAGAACTATGCTTCTTGACAATGAGCTACCTAAACACTTTTGGGCTGAAGCCATAAATACCGTTTGTTACATTCTAAATTGTTGCTTAATAATGCTCATTCTCTTGAAAACTCCTTATGAACTTTGGAAAGGAAGAAAACCCAATATCAATTATTTTCATGCTTTTGGTTGCAAATGTTTTATTCATAACAATGGCAAGAACAACTTGGAAAAAATTTGATACATGCAGTGATGAAGGAATATTTCTAGGATATTCAACTTCTAGCAAATTATATAGACTTTTTAACAAACGAACATTGGTAGTGGAAGAATTAATGCATGTAGTTTTTGATGATTCTAACTCAAATTTCAAGAAGTATGTAGCAACAGATAATGATGAAGAACCTGCTCTTATCTCTGCTCATCCCTCAAATCAGAAAATGCCAGAAAATGTGTCTATCTCAAATGAGAATCAGAATATTCAATCAAACCAAAATTATAGTCAACTGGAAAATGAATCCAGTCGATTGAACCCTGATCAGATCACTCCTGCAAATCCAGACATTAGTCAACCAGAAAAAGAACATGGTCCCATGGAAATATCCAGAACTGAACTGAAACTTCTAAATGAATGGAAACATTCACCCTCTTATCCCATGAAATTCATTCTTGGAAATCCACAAGAAGGACTAAGAACTAGATCATCTTTCAAGCAAAACAACTTAGCTCTTCTCTCTCAAATAGAACCCAAGACAATAGATGAAGGATGGATTATAACTATGCAAGAGGAGCCGAATCAGTTAAAAAAAAAAAAAGGTATGGACTCTTGTTGAGCAACCAAAAGATGCCTCCATAATAGGAACAAAATGGGTGTTTAAAAATAAGTTAGATGAGCAAGGAAACGTAACAAGAAACAAAGCTCGTTTAGTTGCCCAAAGTTACACCTAACAAGAAGGTATTGACTATGATGAAACTTATACTCCTGTTGCTAGATTAGAATATATTAGAATGCTACTTGCTTATGCTTCTCACATGAATTTTAAATTATATCAAATGGACGTAAAAACAACTTTCTTAAATGGTTTGATAAGTGAAGAAGTGTATGTCAAACAACCTCCTGGATTTGAAAATATAAATCTGCCTAACCATGTTTATAAACTCTCAAAAGCTCTTTATGGTTTGAAGCAAGCTCCTAGAGCTTGGTATGAGAGGTTAAGCAATTTTCTCATCTCAAATGACTTTAAAAGAGGAAATGTTGACACCACATTATTCATTAGGAAAACTAATAAAGAAGTTGTACTTGTTCAAGTATATGTTGATGATATTGTCTTTGGAAGTACTAACAATGAGTTATGTAAGGAATTTTCAAAGCTCATGCAAAGCGAATTTGAGATAAGCTTGATGGGTGAGATGACCTTCTTCCTTGGTCTTCAAATTAAGCAAACAAACAGGGAAAATTTCATCAGTCAAACTAAATATACAAAGGAGCTACTTCACATATTTGGATTTGATAATGCAAAATTAATGGGAACTCTCATGAACCCATCCATTCACCTAGACAAGGACGAAAAGGGTAAGGACTTTGATCAAAAGGTTTATAGAGGTATGATTGGTTCTCTCTTGTATCTCATTGCTAGTCGTCCTGACATTATGAATAGTGTTTGCATGTGTGCTAGATACCAAACCAATCTTAAAGAAACTCATTATGTTGTTATTAAGAGAATATTTAGATATCTAGTGGGAACTCAGGATTATGACCTATAGTATCATAGAACTAATCACCTTGATCTAGTTGGATATGCAGATTCAGATTTTGCAGGAGATAAAATAGATAGAAAGAGAACTAGTGGAACTTGTCAAATTCTTGGTAAATCCCTAGTCTCTTGGTTCAGTAAAAAGCAAACATCAGTAGCTTTATCCACTACAGAAGCAGAATACATGGCACTTGGAAGTTGCTCAACTCAACTCCTATGGATGAAGCAATAACTTGAGGATTACTCTCTATGTCTATCACGAATTCCAATATATTGTGACAACACTAGCGCTATATGCTTGACAAAGAACCCTGTCCATCATGCAAGAATAAAACACATTGAGGTTCGTCATCACTTTATTCGAGACCACGTTCAATAAGGAACTATTGAGGTAAACTATGTCAAAACTGAACATCAACTGGCTGACATCTTCACTAAACCTCTTCATGAATACAGGTTTAAATTTCTGCGCTCTGAACTTGGAATAATTAAGCTTTGCAAAAAATAAATTTTCTAGAAATTTTCAGTCAACTGAAAAATCTTCAATTAACTGAATTTTTATTTTTAGTCAACTGAAAATATTTCAAGTTAACTAAAATTTAGGAAATGCATTTGACTATAAAATTTTTAAGTTAACTATATCAATTTCAGTTGACTACATTATTTCGCAGTTAACTTAAAATTAAAAAAAAAATAATTTTGAAACGATGAGTTTTGTTGATATCTTAGTCAAATCAGTCAGAATCTCCCTGGTTTCCCTCCATAACTCATTGACAGTTACATCATGAAGTCAGTCTTGGGAACCAACTCTGTAACTACCCTATTCACACTGAATGATTTGAGAAGACAAATTTCTGCCTTCTCAAGACTCCAAAGCTACCAGACCTTCTCTCTGCCTCTCATTCTGAGCAACTTATGCCCTAGACCTCTCAAAAACTCTCTGTCGTTGTTCTTTATCTCTCTTGTCGAGTCGCTCTCAGTCGTAGTCTCCATGGCAGACAGTGCTCCTTTTGCTCGCCGACGGTCCATATGACAATCTACTGCAGTTCATTCTTCCCCAGCGATGACAGCCGAGGAGAAAACGCTGCCAACAGTAAGTGAAGCATTTCCTGCGTCACCTATCTTGGCGTCTTCTCCAAAACTGTCTTCTTCCAAGAAAAAGAGAAAGGTCATTGTTCCCTCATCTTCTTAAGAAGAAGAGTAACTACCAATCTTAGTCAAAGAACACTCAGAATCTGAAGAGAACCCAGAAACTGAAGCACACCCAGCGGCTGCAGATAGTCTGAGAACAGAAGTGGTTTCTGCTGAAAATGTCAACATCTGAGAAACCCCTTTGCTTCCTCGGTCCGTTCGACTTTCAATTGTTTCGACCATTTCTGCTAAATCAAAATCTGTCAAAGGGAAAGGTATCTCTATTGCTCACATCTTACGGTATTTTCGTTCATCTGAACATGAGAGTAGATATAGACAATTTTTCACTTCCAAACCGATTGCTTATGGCTTCCAAACCAATTTTTCTCTGTTCTAGTAGAGCCTGAGATCCAAAATTTGGGTTGGTCACCCTTATTCACTCTATTTGAGACTGTGTATGAAGACTTAGTCAAAAAATTTTATACCAACCTGTCCATTTTGGGTGATGAGTCCACCCTTGAGTCTCTTGTTGATAGTGTCTGCATTATCATTGATGAAAACACCATTGCTGAAGTTTTGAATATGCATTTTGATGCTAAAGAAAAATGGTTCTTTAAAATTAAGTGGCCTCCATCCTTTAACTTTACATTTGAAGAAGTTAAAAATGAACTGATTGAGAGGAGCGAATTTTTGCAAGGCTAGAAACTAAATGGGTTAGCATTGTCCTTTAAGAATAAAGTTCAAGCCCATATTATTGCTACATGTGTCCTTCCCAAAACTAGGTCATTGGAAGTACTTAATAAGAGGGAGTTATTCTTACTTTTCTGCTTGCATGTCCAACAGCCAATAAATTTACACTATTGGATAATTCAATATATGCTGGAGAGTAGCACCCACTTAGATCCTATTTCCAGCCTACCCTATGGCATGCTCCTTACGTGAATCTTCAGAGATCAGGTTGTTGATCTGGATCACCATCCTTGCAAACATATTTCAGCCACCTATGATGCATCATCCTTTAAACTTATGAAATACCAATTTGTGGATGATTAGTGGATAAGAATGGCAGATCTTATTGACCCTCCTGCTCAACCTTCGTTTAAGCCTCCTAAAGGGTCTGAGCCTTCTTCTTCCTCTGCTCTACTTGAACCCTTATCTTCTGTAGAAAGCTTTCTTCCCAATCCCCTCCAAATACTCAGCACCTTGGTATCAAATCAGACTCAAATGCTTTCTCTCCTGGATTCCCTGAGTATTCAGATGATTAAAGTCCAAGCACAATTGTCTGTCATTTGAGGCTAACTCAACACTACAAATCAGCGCCAGGTCATAATCAATACTGATGTTCAGGATGCCAAATCTGCCCTGCAACAATGGGAAGTGCAGCTAAATCAACACTTTCAGGATCTTCGCAATACCATCCTGCAATCTCATGTTGGTCTTCAGTAGCTTCTGTAGTCCTCCCGGCATCATTGATCTCTGGTTGCCTCTGATATCCTTCTGTTTGTCCATTCCTCTTTTAAGTGATGACAAAAGGGGGAGATATGGAATTATCTAAACTTTAGTCAACTGGGAATTCATTTTTAAGTTAAATGTTAAACGTTTACTTTCGGACTCTGTTTTTTAACTCTTATGGTTCATGTATTAATCTCCATTTTTTTTAACTCTTATGGTTCATATATTAACTTTCTGACAGTTATTCATATCCTGCTATACTCTGATACATGGTAATATGATATGGATTTCTTTGAAATTATTTTATACTAATCATGGATGGCTTAATGAATGATTGATTATAAGTTGATGAATTTGTTATATTATAAATGGCTACTGTTTCTTTTGCTTTATGAGGATTTCTAGTTTTAAGGGAAGCTTTTGCAAGCTTTCTCCATTTGTTTTTGTCATCATCAAAAGGGAGAGAATGTTGGCCCAAATTTGAAATGACCCATAACACATATTTGATGAACGGCAAAATCAAATGAAGTAAGGCCCAGTCCATCAATAAAGCAAGCCTGTAGCAGATAAAGTATAAGCCTAAGTCTGTAAACTCAAGATAGCTCATAGAAAATGGCTGCTGTGAAGTGAAAGCTATCAGTTTCTGCTTTGACACACCACTCATGCACCTTCTCTCTGTCCAAGCCATCAGCTGCAACCATTAATGGTGCTCCAGGAAAACTTGAAGACTCAAGTCGCATAGGAGCCAAAATCTGTAAATCAAGCAGTTGAAGAAGAAGCAACGACATCTCTCTCTCCTCATTGAATGTCTTCCACCTTTAATACACTCCAACGTCTCCCTATTGCAAAAACTATAAATACTGAGGTTCCTGTTGTTAAAGAGGTGGTGAATAATAGAGCAGAAATGAGAAGAAGCGGAAAGAGATAAACGTTTTGTAACAGTTTCTCTTATCTTTATGTTTTACTGAACTTAGTCTCTGGTTCATTTGCTTTCAAGAAGCAAAACCTGTACTATTATAGAAAACCCATTTGTTAAGGGTTCAAAAATTCCTTTTATTGATTCACCTCTATCTCGAGTGGAGAAGAGGATTGCTGTGACTTCAGAAACTTTGATGGATAAGCTTCCCAGACCCCTACGTTATAGTCTGCATTCAGTCCAAAGATAGCCTTTATCTCGTTCAAGGATTCTGCATTGATTTCTTCTTCCTTTTCCTACTGTACTTGATCATTTCGTTGTCACTCTTCCTTTTTTATGAGGAAGTATGCAGTTATTATCTTCCTGGTAGAGGGGTTTCGATTCAAGTTAGGGTAGGGGTGAACTATTTCCAGGGGATAGGATTTCCTTAGCTACACATCTCGGTATCATTGAGGCCCTGATCAATCAATGAAATTAAAGATCAGTCCAACTTCAATCATTTTTCCTTTAAGTACAGCTGTTGAATGGTGCAGTAGAAGAACGAATTGAAGGGCGTCCATTATGCGAGTTGAATGTCATGTCTTCCAACTAGTTTTGGTGCTCCTGCATTTGTGTTATAGAATGCTACCAGTTAAAAAGGGTTTGGGACGTTGCTCGAGAATGGTAACCCCTAGGGAGCTTAGCCAAGTGCTTTATAGGGATCAAATTGCTTATAGTTAGGTCATCTGGATAAAGCATGTGGGCCGCAATGTTGTTGAAGTCAGTAGAGTCCAAAATCATATCAAAGCTGCTGATGATATAATATTTTCTGTACAGGTCCAGATGACCATTGTCCAATACTCTATGCTCTAGACCACTTTCCACATCTGCTGTGTCCTGACATCCTTCCATTCTCTGGTCCAAGTCTTACATCAAATTCTTTAGATTTGCGTTGTCTTGTTCTATATGCAGCGTTTCCCCAGCAAAGGGGACAACTGTAGATTCCCAGAGTTCAATTTCCACACTCTCCACATGGGGTAAGCCACTGCACCAATCAAAATCAGCATTAGCATCAAAGAAGTGAGGAGTCTCCTGATGTACCTCTTCACTTGCTATCCATTCTGCCATCTGATTAGATTGCGGGCTATAACGTGGCATGTTGTGCTCTTTATCATTTAGCTTCAAAGGGTCTTCCTTATAGTCCTTTCTGTCCTGGTTGTTTTCAAAGCATTGGTTGGCATCCGGAATGTTAGAGGAATCCGAAATAAAAGAGTCTTCCCTTGCACTTATGATGTTCATTGGGGCTTAAGATGAATGTTCATTGCTTTCCTTCTCAGATGTTTCTTTCACATGAATACATTAATATCCACCTTCTTCAGTCTCCTTCCATCTAATCTTTGTGGTTTGCCTGAAGGAACATTTTTTCTTGAAAGCTATTGACATGTCAAGAACTAGTGTAAACCGCAGGTCTCGCATAATCTCAACGTCGAATACGTAACTTTAAGTCCTCCTGTGCTTCTAACGCCCGCATGATGTCTCAGTCACATTCACGTGCAACAGGCCCAATTCTCCCATATTGTTAGCATATCCTAAAAACCCATTTGTGCCTACACTCCACCCAGATCATACGTCCGTTATCCAGTTTGATTTTGACAGCCATTAGTAAAGGCATAACTTGGTCCATAAGATAAAGAACCCAGATTAAACAGAGGTTCGTGGAGAACAAGAAGCCATCGTCCACCTCTTTAGAATCCCCTACCCTGTTGCCGAGAGTTTCTGCAGTTTCTTCTTTATGATATTCCAGGGGTAGCCCTCTGAGCTGCACCCATATTGTGTTCCTATAGATCGTTCGCTCTCTCAGTATTAGGTTTGGTCTCCATTTCTCCACGATCAGTAGTTTACTCGTCACCAACCAAGGTCCATTTTCCAAGACAAAGCTCTCATCCTCAGAGTTAAGAAACTGTATCATGTAAGCGTTCCCATCACATCCTAGTATTTTGAAGTCGTCCTGCAAGTGCCACGTCCCATGCAAAGCCATATCTAAATGGTGCATCAAAATATTGTTTTCATCTATTAAAACAGCAACTACACATGTTTTCCAGAATTCTTTGGAATGATTTAGGGCTGTTTGACAGACGCGAAAGTATGGGCCCCTTCTCGGCAACCAGAAAGAGCCATTTCCTCTCTGAGTCTACCGTTGATTCAGAGGGGTCATTACCCGCCGAGCTGCTTTTTAACCAAGAATATCTTCCAGCCAATCTACGTTGTTTTGCCATGAAGCTCCAAAGGAAGTTGGCCCACTGTATGAGAATGAGGATGAGTTTGTACCACGCAAAGCCGAGGTGGTAAAAGGGTATGAGCATCGAGAATGTCCGTGTTAAGAGAATCAAGTCAAAAGAAGCGACACGTTTAGATTGCATAGTTCAGGAATGTGGTTATAAGCTCACACCATCGGAAGAGGAAGGTTTCTATATCGGAAATCAGACATTTTGGTTAGTCAAGAGAGGAAAAAGGCTAAGAAGCAAAAGAATTCAAAGGAGCTTTGCCAGACATTAAAAAACCAGTGAAGATAAGGGGTGATAAGACAAGAGGTTAGCGTAGAGCTAATAGCAACGGTGAAGTTACAGGGTCGCCGCCATCTAAAGCTAAGGAGGCTGGAATGATGATTTTCGGGAGTCCAAACGTTACCGTGAAGCGTATGCATAAGGCAGTGGCATGCATGCTCGCAATTAATGATGTACACAGGACAACTAAGTTAATGTATTAGAATAGACAGCCAGACAAAACGTCGGAGCTTCTCTCACTAGACGAGGGCCCTTTGTGTACCTAAAGAATCCAAAATAAAGAAAAAGTAGGACTCTATGGAATTGCGTCGTTGGTCCCCTTTCTTTGACTTTCTTTTGGTAAACTCTGTATGCTTTTTTTTTAAATTTGAAAGATAAGGTTGGAGTATGACAAATAGTTATAAAGAGTTGTTGCGAAAAAATCTTTTTATGAAAATTAAAGTTAATAATGAAAGTGATAAGAAAAACATTATAGAAATGTAAGATTTTAATTTCGTATAGTGATGAATAATAATTATTATAATTATTGGAAAATAATTATTTATGAATAATATATTAATATATTTTGAAAATAATTATTAAATTAAGAAATTAATTATCATGATTGTTAAAAAATATATTATCTTGGATATAAATAAATTCAGAAAAGATTAACAGAAGCGATGAGAACAAAATTAAGGAAATGTAAGATTAAAATTTCATAAAGTGATGAATAGTATATAATTAAATTCAGGAAAATAATTATTAATTTCAAAAATTAATTGTCATTGTTGTAAAGATATTATATTATGTTGGATATAATGAAATTTGGAAAAAATAATTATTAAAAGAATTCAATTATTAAATTCAAAAAATTCATCATTATTGTAAAAATAATACATTATGTTGGATATAATTAAAAACAACATAATAAGAATAACAATGGTACAAATATAACAGTTTGTAGTAATTGGAAAAAAATTAATTAATACATAAATTAGTAAGTCAAATAGAATAATGTACCACTTAGGATAATGGGGATGATATATAATTAATAGGAATCGTAATTTTAGATAAACAAAAGTGTATGTTCTTACATTTATGAGTTGTTATAGGAAAAAAAATAATGAGCTATAGGTTAGAGCTCATTTTCATTTATGTGACTAGAGAAATTTATGAAGATGCAACATTTAAGTGTAATAAAGTAAAAATAATGAGAGTTAAGTCTAACATTACTTTGGAAAGGCTAAAGAAATTAGTGGGACAAAAAATACAAATGAACACCACTAAGGTAGTGTCTGAGTTGGTCTACTAACATCCAGTGTCTTTAAATTCTACAAGGTATTAGGTGTGTAGCCTGAAAGATGATTATGATGTGCAAACAATTTGGGAAATAAACTCATGGTTTTCATCCTAGTTGAGTTGTCTAGGATTGTATGCATTTATTTCTATTGTTAAGGTGGATTTGAACATTGACATCTTAGCTAATGGATAACTATATGCTAGACACATTATTAGCCAGTAGTTTGCTTAGGGACATTAAAGAGCAAGCCTCAGTATTTAGTGCATATGTAGCTAGAGTAGAAATGTAGGATTCATAGCTACCCTATAGAAACAATTTGGATGTCCCCAAATTGATTACACATTTTGGCCAAGTTCATTAAACACATCACATGGCTATCAAACACGTCTTTATCCATTAGCAGTAGGCAAATATATAATGGACGATTTTGAGGGTCACAATGATTATGATTATGTGCTTGGCATAGGCAACAGTGATGACTCAGATGATGAGTGTAATGGCGGGGATGTCTTGATGGAGGGCATATAACCCATACCATTGGAGGAATATAATGATTCTGCATCTATATTTTGTGGTCAAGTTAATGTTGATGTTGGCTTGGGTCCTAATTTTGCTAGTATAGCAGTTGTGATGAGTTTTAACAATATAGAGTTACACGTTGGATTACGCCATGTTGATAAGTTGCCTATTCGTCGTGCAATCAAATTATAGTCAATGCAAACACATCACAGATTCATAGTGCATCACTCTACTACAATGGTTGTAATTGGCAGGTTAAGGCATGCAGAACAACTAATTGAGGCTGATGGAAAATTTTAAGGTAAAAAGGTCCATATACGTATGTGACAGCATCATTATACAATGACCACCAGAAGCTAGATTCTGACATGATATCATCTGTATTGTTAGCATAGTCAATGAGACGCTAAAAATGATAGTTTCCTAAATCATTGAAAGAAAGAAGAGTATATTTAGCTATATAGTATCATAAAAGAAGGCATGGAAGGCAAAACGTCAAGTGATACGGTTAGCCTTTGGCAATTAGGAAAGTTCATATGATTTATTACCAAGGTGGATGGCTACAGTTCAACATTTCAACCTTAGATCCTTTGTTGATTTTTTCAATAAGGAATCCCCATAACCCAATTCAGAGGACAATGATGTTCCAAAGAGTGTTTTAGACCTTCAAGCCATGCATTAATGCATTTGACCATGTCAAAACCAATTGTCCAAATAGACAGGACGTGATTATATAGGAAGTACAAAGCATAGTGCTGATGGTAACACCATAAGATGGTGACAGGCTTGTTGTGCCAATAGCATTTATCATGGTTCAAGGGGAGACTCAATCTACATGGACATGGTTCTTTTTCAACCTTAGGCAGCGTGTAATCAAGGAAAAACAAGGGGTTTGTTTGATTTTAGATAAACATGCTACGATTTTGTTGTTCTCTCCAATCCACAAATTAAGTGGCAACCACCTTTGGCATACTATGTTTTCTGCTTACACCTCGTGGCTAATAATTGAACATAGAGTTTAAAATTTCATGGCTTAAAGACAAGTTTAGGAATATTGGTTATGCATATACATGTTATTGCGTAGATGAATAGTTAGACAAGTTACGAAGAATGCACAATTAGGCTGTGACATAGATCACGAGGATTCCAAAAGAGAAATGGGCATAAGCATCTAACATTGGTTTTCATTGTTAAGATTACATGACAACAAATTTGGCTAAGAGTATGAACACAGTATTCAATATAGTCAGACTATTTAAATTCTTACTATTCATGTCTTTTCCTTTTACAAACTTATATAACTGAAGACTTATATTGGCTCAGTATCTACCTTTTAGCATTGGCTTTTACAGACTTCTAGGAAACTGTTAATAAAGATTGCAAAAACATATTATGGGTTCACGGGGAACAAGTGAGTCATTGCCCACCCAACTTACACCACTTGCATCTTGGTTGCCCTGCCCACATATTCCAAAAGGGAAGCTGGGGAAATAAGTACATGGATGCATATCCTTATAAAAACTTATTCTTGATGAAGGGGTCACCTTCAGCACACAGATTCTGGCGATGCTGGCCTTTTCAACCATATGTCGTCTCAAACATAGTCGCACTACAATCTCCTAGTACATCATGTTTTCCTTCCACCTCTAGATCAATAGTTTAGAGTTACTGAATTCACATAATTATTTACTAACTTATAATTATCTATTACACATGCCACTTAGTTCGTTGAGGTTGGTGGATCATCCCATACAGTGCACCATGGGTTGTCACTCTACAATAATCAATTCTTCTAGCTCAGTCTCCTTTATTCAATTTAAATTCTCCTCCACCTATGTCCTACCTATCTCAACCAGTAAAAGATGATGAAGACATTCCACTTTTGGTGTAGCGTTGACCACTAAGTGCTATAAGAAGACCTCATTATAGAACTTGAAGTCATTATTTTGACGATTAAATTTTCCCTCACTTTTCCTAATATTCAGCAAACTATCTTAGTTTTTCCAAGAGAAAAAAATATTTTTAGTTGATATATAGTTTGTTGTAATTTATTGTTAATTAAATTTTCTAATTTTTCTATTCATCCTTATAGTGTAATTATTTTTTTTTCAAAGAATTTGCCACCCATGGTGGCAAATCATCATAATAATTTTTTATGGTGATTCGCCTGCTTTGGTGGTGAATCACCATGAGTGATTTGCCTCCTTTGGTGGTGAATCACTTTGGGTATAATTAAACCCTAAATCATAATTGTTGATTCACCATAATATATGGCGAATCATTACAAACTTTTTTTTAGAAAAAAAAACTTTTGAGCATTTGGAGCAAATACTTTAGTCACCAATGGATATCAATTTTTCCTTCTTAAAATTAACATATTAATCTAAAAAAGCCCACCAACTAGCCCCACATCATGAGGGATTTTCTTGTCACTTCTCAAACTAATCCACCATGCCTGCACACTCTAGCTAGTCTAAAGTCTTTCATTCTCAAATCAATGCTAGTTAATATATATACAACTTGATTAGCAGAAGTGCCATTACTTTTTTTTTTTTTGGATCCTGAAATTATGGTCACCCATGAACAACAAATTATGATTAAGTGCATGCTCAAATTTAAATGTCTCTCATGTTAAGGGTTGGCAAAAGAAAGTTCTATGTCTCTAGTTCTAAGTTTCTTTTAATTTCTCTTGTTAAAACAGTTAAAAATAATTTCATCAATTTTAGACTCACATTTAAAGGGGTTTTGAAATGGGAATATGTTGTGTAATCCTCATCAGTTGAGTCAATAAGTTAGTTTAGCATAAGTTCTTTTAAAATTATCGGCAATGATAATTAATAAAAAAAAATTACATGCATAGAAATTAAATGTGTACAAAGTTAAATTGAGTAGGTGTAAAATTGATAGAATGGGTTGATATTAACTTATAGATAATAAATATAAAGGAGCATGATGTTGGTTAGTTAATTAGAGCAAAGGAAATATTTTGAAAAAGTCCAATAGTTATATATAAAGCTAGAATAATTATTAGTTTTTTAAATACAATTTAATACATATATATAGTTTAAAAATCAAAATGAAAAAGTATGTCTTTATTAGCCTAAAATCATCATTCAACTTTAATTTTATTCTCTTGTTACCTAAAACCCCAAATCTTAAATTCTTATAATGTAGTATAGTTGGTGGTTGACTAATGAAGTCATCATAGATTAATTGTAATTTGGAAAATGTTAACTATAGTGAATATGAATAACACAATTGAATATTTTTCAAATAGTTTCCTTTTTCTACATCCTTGAATTTGGAATTAATTAAGTGCAAAAAGTATAAATAATTCTCATAATTCAGATTAAGAAAATGAAATTTGCATAAGAAGAGTGAATGAGAAGAAAGAATTTGCAGTTGAAAGAGAGTAGATAAAATGCTGTTGAAGTCACCTGTCGCACTGAGCAATTTGGATTCCTTATATTTTGTAACCTTTAGGGTGTTTAAACTTATAAATAATTAAATTATAGTCTTCTTAATTTGGGGAAAGAAATAAAAAAACATATGGGAAGTTGAAAAATAAAAATAAAAGAGGAACCAATTTTGCAAAATGAGTTAAGAAAGGTATAAAATTAAATAAGGTGGAGAATTACATTGAAATTAAATCTAACCAAAGTTGCAAAATTTCGCTCAAACATTCACTCCAACTGTGTTTGAATATTGGTCATATGGTGAGGAGTAAAACATAGATTGGTGAAAATACTAAGGTATAAATTATAGTGTAGAAAGATATAGAGATTTGCAAGGAAGTTAAACAGTGAGTTATAGCTCAAGTTTTATTTTTTAAGAAAGATGAAAATCTTTTTTTAGTACATGTAATGAGGTATGTAATGGTACACATGATTGCTTTTACTTGCTATTGATATAAATGAAGTTTTAGAAATTATTGAGGTATATTCAATGCATATACATCACCATAGTATGGTAGTAAGAGTTTTTCTTTTGATTATATGGAAGAATGTCGAGTAAATTATTATAGTCATGCCTCAAGTGGAGTTAAAAAATAATTAAGCCTCAGATAAATATTTCTTTCCCTTTTAGTTAATTTGTTAAAAAAATAATAAAGAAGAGAAAACCAAGGAGATGCAATTGTGGAGGGAATTCATGCTATAATTTGAGGTAATGCAATGAAGAAAGTTTTAAGACTTTTCTCTTTTGATTGCTCTAGATATCCACTTGCCCATTGGTAGTGTCTAATCCCTCAATCTATTGTTAAGCCCAAACTGGGGGAGGTTTCCTAGATAAGTTCTTTCCATTCCCTTCCTACCACGGATTTGAACCCAGGAGGTGATGATAACATAGACCCCTTTTATCTGTGCCAACTAGCATTCGTTGCAAGTGTAAGACTTTCACATCAATATATAATTCACACTCGCACCTTGGCTTTTGAATAGTCTCATTTATCAGTTTTAATGAAAATCACAATTAAACTGCGTGGTGGTTGAAATCATAAAATTTTTCATGTGAAGAGTTCTTACATGCACAATTATATTAGATCTGTGTTAAGGTACACCGACCTATATAGTGAAAGGAATTTGAATGTAGTGATTAAAAAATGAAAAGAAAAAAATTAAACACCATAATAATGCACCATCATTTTGAAAAAAGGAACAAGAACAAAATACTATGGTGAAGATCCCATTAAAAACATATTATCCTGTATTTAGGATGTAACTCATGTGTACACATAGTGGGTGAAGCCATGTAAGTAGAAATGGAGATAGAATACCAAAGTTGAAAAATTTCAACAATAAAAAACCCGTATTTAGCCTTATACTCATATACTAAGCCACTAAAACTCAATTTAAGTTTAACCTAACTAGAGGAAAGGGATGATATTACCACTAGCTTGACCACAACAGGAACACATTGTGAATATAGCTTTCAAGCAAAGTGAGATCGAATGAGATAAATACCTAGTTATTTAAACATGGATGTTCGCATTTGTTTGTTGCATTTTGTCTTTGTGTTTTAATGCATCAAATCTCCTCTTCACTCAACACCCAGCTTCCTAACTCTACTTGATCTTTTCTCCCTTCAATGTTCCTCTTTCTTTTATTTCTCTCTTCTCTTTTGTCCTCAATGTCTAACCCAGTCTCGATCTCTTACTGCCAGACAATAAGGATTTTGATTGGGGGTTTACTCAACATTCTCCTGCTTTCATATGCTCTTGGTCCTCTTCTACTTCACTTGGCATTCTCTCCCTTACCTACTATATCTTACAACTTCGAAAACAAAGGTTTTAGGTTCCCCTCCTTCTCCATTCTTTCTTCTTTTCTTCTAATTTTCTCTTGTTTCTTTCTCTTTATTCTCATTGTTCCTTCATCTTTTTTATTCTTTTTCTTTTTTTCCTCTTTCTCTCTACTTACTCAATTTTTTTCTTCCTCTCCTTTTTCATTTCACTGTTATCATCTTCTTTCCTTCTGTTTTGGCTCTTTCTTTAAATTTTGTGTTTTTTCTATTCATTCCTTCACCATTTTCCATACACTCCATTTTCTCTTCCCCTTTTGTTCTTCTTTTTGTATATTTTTTTCTCACATTGCCTCCCCCTATTTTTATATGAGACAACCTTTTTTTGCCTATCCATTCCACATTATTCCACACTTTTTGCTTAAGTCCCTTTCCATCCTCCTTGAGCTTCCTTTTGGCCGATATTGAGAAGAGGTCAACGTTCTAACCTACAACGTAATAGCTTGGAACTTTACTTTCTTTGCTTTTTTCTCTGACCAAAGGAAGAAGTCATTTTGTTTTAAGCTCAATCAGTGCTTCCCTTCTTCAATGCAATGCTATATAGGTGCAGTGTAAGCTTCTAACAAGGGACTAACAGACTATCTTTTTGGAATTCAGATCCCCTTTAATTACTGGAGGGGACTATTTTCTCCAGTAAAATGAAGACCATTGGATAAAAATCTAATGGTTTAGATTTTTAATCGATGATCTCACGCAATAATTAATGACCAAACGTGGTCCTATGTTACTTTTTTATCTTTGAATATGAACCATTCAATCTTTATTTAATGGGCCACATCTATTACTAGAGAAATATTCTTGACATATTTTCCCTATTTTTTTTTTTTAATTTTAGCTTTTTCTTTCACTTTTTATTGAAGGTTTTTTAATATTATTTTTTGATATAGTGTTTGGTTTTTTCTTAATATTATTTTACTTATCTTTTTATTTTCTTTAAATTATATTTTATTTTTTAAAATGTTTATTTTTATTCATTTTTTTAATTTTGTGGATTATTTCACTAATCTCTTAATTTTTTTATTATTCTCATTCATTTATTTTTGGGATGGGGTGTTCATAAAAAAATGAGTAAAAAATCTGGCTAAAAAATAGGAATCAAAATTCTTGTTATTTTCACATACAAGCCTCGACATGCAGAATAAATAATTCTATAGAGGCACTCTGAGATGATGACAGGACATGGGTTTGTAATAAGGATGGCTTAAAAAGATTAGCAAAATCCTACTTCTTAAATATCATATTGGCTACTATCACTAACAAAGACCAAGTGCTACGTCATGAGGAAATGGGTGTTTCTCAAGTAGACAATGGCACACTCAAACCTTTTGAAAAAGTAGAGTTTTGAAGGGTGATTTTTAAATGCACTCGAATAAAGCCCCTGTACTTGATAGGTTCAACCTTGGAATTTTTCAAAAATTTTGGCACTTAATTGGAGGTGATGTTTTCAAATGTTGTCATAAGTGGTTAAAAGAGATCCAAATGCCTAATAACCGATAATGTCCTAGTTGCCTTTGAACTTATGCATACCATGAAGAGAAAGTGTTGGGGTAAGAAAGGAATGGTAGCTATTAAAAAAGATATCAACAAGGTCTATGTCAGAGTGGATCGATACTATTTGTAAGCTATTATGACCAAAATGGGCTTCAATAAGAAATGGGCAGACTTGATGATATTATGTGTCAGGAACGTGGAGTACTTTTTTCTCATAAATAAGAAAGAAATTGAGCTAATTATTCATCAAAGGAGACTCACACAAGGGGATCCTCTCTCTCCCTACCTTTTATCATCTGTGAAGAAGGCTTTACTATTCTATTCAAACATGCCGAAGCAAATGGTTCAATCCATGGGTGTAAAGTAAGCTTTAGGGGCCCTGCTATCTCTCATCTCTTATTTGTTGATGACTCCTTTTTTTTTTTTATAGAGCTGATGAAGCTGAATGTAGATAAATAAAGTACTTCCTCGCAACTTATGAGTTAGCTTTGAGTCAATCTATAAATTATAAAAATCTAGCATTTTCTTTTGTCCAAATGTAAGAGGCAAGACATACACCTCCCGTGACAACATTTTAAGTATCCATGCCTTGATTGACCATAGCTGATATCTGGGATTTCTCTCTTTAAAAAAGAGGAGTAAGAAGGTAGTTTTTAGTTTCTTGAGGAACAAGGTTTGGAATAAGGTACAAAACTGGAAAAACAAATTTCCTCTCAAGAGTAGGGAAAGAAATTTTTTTCAAAATTAGTAGCCCAGACAATCCTTTTTTTTTTTTTTTTGGTATGAATGTCTTCCTTATCCATGTTTAGATGTGTGATGAACTCCAAAAGATGATGAACTCTTCATAGTGGGACTATAAGGAAGGAAAAGAGGTAAAATAAGTATCACGAAACCATATATGTAATAGGGAAGCTAAAGGATGCATGGGTTTTCATAACCTACACTACTTTAACTTAGCCATATTAGGTAAATAAGGTTGGAGGATGTGTCATTCAAATCCATTCTTTTGTATAGAGTTCTTAAAGCCAAATATCTCTCTCAGGAAGACTTTTGGAACATTCAGTTGGGAAACAACCAGAGCTACACTTTGAAGATTATTCTTGCCTCTCATGACATATTAAATCAAGGTGCCAAGTGGTAAGTAGGGGATGGGCACACCATTCATACATTCAGTGATCCTTGGCTGCCACATGATTATGCTTTTACATATATGGATTCATTTAGTCTAAGGGAGTCTTATAAAAGAGTGAAAGACCTGATGTATAAGTAAAAACCTAGGTTGACCACAAAGCTGTTAATAACCCTTTTCAACACTATAGACCATGACATGATTCTCAGTATTCTAGTGAGCAATAACATCTTAGGGATATCCTAATTTGGCATTATGGTCATTGAGGGTTATATACAGTAAAATAATGTTATTTTCTTGTACTCTTAGCACTATGAATGTAGGTCTTGAAGATGATGAAGAATTGCAATGGAATACTATATGGAAGATGAAATGCCATTAAAGATGAATAACTTTATGGTGCTTGTGCAAAGGTGTACTACTAGTAAACTTAAGTTTACTTACATGTGGGGTAACTAATAGAGCCCAATTCAAACATTGTACATGTAACAAGGACTCTGACTGTGCCATCCTATCTTGCTCTTTTGCATGGGTTGCTGGAATCAATGGAAGCATGGAGCACAAATATATCATCAAGATTTAAGGAGTTGTATAAACATTCTATTGGGTTTAGTGCCAATAAGAGACATAAAAGAGTTTAGCGCCATAGCATGGAATATTTGGGCGTGGCTCGAAATAAGCTGGTATAGAGAAATTCTACAAAATCGCCATATGAAGATCTATACAAAAGTGTATAAGAGAGTTAATAAGCATAGCACTCAACCTCTAATGGAACAATCCTACCTCACTACTACCTATCCAAAAGTCTGGGTGACTATGACTGGGCTTATCATACTGAACGTGACATCCTCATCGATCATCTTAGGTAGGCTTTGCCATATGGGGTTTTCACTTCAAAAATTACAGAAGCCATTACTTTTCACGAAGCTGCCAAATGAGCATTCCAACCATTTGCCATCTAAAGTTATTATCTACACAGATGTCAGGGTCGTCCATGATGCTATCTGCTGTGAGGACGAAGACCTCTTGAAATTTGGTTCTATCATCAAAGTTTTTAAAAAGCTTTTCATGCAATATGAAGACATTGTAGTCACATAGATAGGTAGACATTAAAACACTAATGCACACAAGCTACCTTGTTCTTTGATTCATTTCAATGATTTTCATGTATAGGATTTGATTATATAGATAAAGAAAAGAAATCCATTAAATAAGGAAAGATATGTCTATGCTATTTATACAAGCAACAAACAAGTTAAACCCTTATGCTACCTATTACGAGTAGTTAGTTTAATGGCTATTAGTAAGCCTTATGAAGGAAATTTTAAGTTAATTTAAAGTATCATGTGAATTAAGGGTGACCTTGAATTTCTACCTTTTAGTGTACCTAGCTTAAGTATACTTCAAACATGGATAATGAGAAAAGCTAGGAATAGCTAGTATTATGCTGCCAACCAGGTGAGCAAATAGCATTCCTAACTCTTTTAAGTTATTTTATATTTCATTTCTTTGCTAATTCCTTTTAATTCTTTTTTTATATGTTGTACTACTCTTTTTTCTTATCAAGTGGTTTTTGCTAATAGTGCTTTACAAAGAATCACAATATGTATGGAATTAATGAGAATAGTTAGGAATCAATGTATTACTTATACTACAGTTATATATGGCTGGCAAATTTGTTAGTTTTCACAAAGTTAACAAATTTCATACATGCCTGTTTAATTTTCCATTGATTTTGGAAGGACTAGTTTATAATGCTAAAAGCTAACAATAGTTCTATTATCCCTTGGTGTATGTAGAAAATACCTAGATAGTAAGGTTATTGGAGATAATAGCCCTGTGTGATGACCATCACAGTTGGATAGGAGGGATGCTATTTCTTGAGTTGAGTTCTCATGCTAGTTGATTATTTTGTGAGCTGAGGCCTCACACCAATTGGTTACTTATCCTTTAAGGATTGTGTGTCCTCACCAATTTGTGATTTACTCTCATGGGTTATGTGCCCATGCTAAATTTCTTGTATTTGTCCATGGTATTCCTTTCCCAAAAAGGCTTTCCAAACTTAACGATCGACATATTTTAAGGAGTAAATTTTAATTTTTAAACTCATTTTCATAAGGATTTGGAAATGTACTTATTTCTCATATGAAAATTTATTGGAAATCTCCAAACATGATTGAGAACTATTAAAGTTCACTAATTGTCAACTTTTATTGCATTGATTTCACAATGTTATTAAGGGTTGTATTTTTCTTAATTTTGCACTTCCTTTTAATTATTTTTATCATTTAACAATTTTGCTGTACTATTATTTTATTACTAATTTTGATGTGCTATTTGTACAGTAAAAAAAAGTGTTGTCTCATATAGTAAGAGTAGATCAAAGGGCAAAGGATGGATCATTTGGTGTGCCTTGCTATTCTTATGACAGACTATATCTTTTCTTTGGGACATTTTGATATTATTATAATTGTATTGATGGTTGCTCCAGTGTATTCACTAGATGACTATAGGTAAGGTCCCCCACCTTGTAGTTTTTTTTTTTTCTCTCTTAATTTGAGAGCGGAGCTCTCTTTGCTTATTGGTTGTGTTGACAAGTAGATGTAGAAATTTGGAGGGTCTCATTTTTAGGGGAAACTCTACTAAATTTTCTACAGGATTTAAGCCTCGTGTAAATATCTTGATTATAAATTATGGAGAGAATATTTTGCATAATAAGTCTTGTGTGTCTTATTCTTATTTTAGGAATTATGTTTTGTCTAGTCTAAGCTTGCATGAATGGGGTTTCCCTTATTTCTTGCGTCGATCACACTTTGGAGTTTTTGGAGTGTGACACATTTAGTAGAAAATGTATAGATTTAACAATTAATATTAAAAGAAATGCACGATATAACCGTTTAGATTAAAGTTGATAACAACGCATGATAAAATTTTTCAAAATTTGATGTCCAAAATTTTATTATTTAATAGTTTAAATTTAAGGAACTGCACAATCTACTAACTAACAATTCCTTTTTATGAATTGCTTGGAATGTCCCTGTGCCCTAGTACATGTATGGATACCTTGCTAAACAGTATTTTTGTTGTCCAACTAAAATTTTTTTAATCACATAGCTTTTCTTTTTCCTTTCAATATCGCTATTCTGCAGGTATCTGGTCTCGTCCTAGCACACCAACAATTAGCCAAAAGAAGAAAGGGGCATGGACTATGACTTACATATATATATATATATATATATAGGATCCCACTTTTATTGTTTGAGATATCGAAGAAAAAAACCCCTGGCCACATCAGACTAACAGTAATGACATATCGGATTTCACTTTGGAGGGTTTTTGATGAGATGAATATAAAACTTAATTAAGAGATTATTTTAAAACTTTTCATAAGGGATTACTTGAAAATGATAAATAAATTCACAAGACCAAGTCACTATTTTAATTTATATTAAATAAAAAAAGTCATATACATGAAATTTAAAATTACAACTTTCTGTGCACAGATAATAATATAATTTGGGCAAAGTTACATTTTCAAATAAAAATAGTGATCATCAAGACAGTTTTTTGATTAGCTAACTTAATGGATTGATGACGAAACATTTTTTCAGGAGATATATGGAAGAGACCAATAAATTATAGCAAAAACTATTTTCTAATTATTTGGATTAATTTTGGACCACTTGTAATGCAACTATTATACATTATATTTATATTTAACTTATTTGTAGATCGACAAAAACTGTTATACACGCAAGAATAATTATTAATCATATATGTAATTATCTTATTATTTAAAATTAAATTAGATAAAATTATATAAGAATATAATAGTACAATTTTTAAAATTAGTTATTAACCCGTGCCATGCACAGCTGTTTACTTACTCATGTTTTTTATTGTTATAAAAATGGTTCTTTCTTAAA
Organism: Delonix regia; assembly: GCA_037074485.1. Taxonomy (NCBI): domain Eukaryota; kingdom Viridiplantae; phylum Streptophyta; class Magnoliopsida; order Fabales; family Fabaceae; genus Delonix; species Delonix regia. The sequence goes on along the minus strand of CM073454.1, from coordinate 25,178,111 downwards.
AAATAATATAAATCATTAAAATAAAAAAAGATACGTCTAACAATTATTTTTGGCTAAAAAATGCCCGACGACTGATAGAATTAAGTTTAATGCGTTCTTATGACTTAATATAATTGGAAATTTGTACTAAATGAGAATTCAAACTAATTTTCAATCGAGTTTTCCTATCTTCATCCCCTCGTTATTATCCATGCAGAATTTTTCTTTTCTCGTTCATTCCCAATGCTGCGATTTTATTGCCTAGCATCTGCTCCTCCAATAGAATTACAATATATATATATATACACACGCATACATACACAGAGGGAGAGAACTTCGAAAGCCCATCATAATTACATAAGCATGAAAAATTGTACTATATTAAAACATTTGTTGTTATATATATATATATATATATATAAGAAAACAATTTTACGATTTTGTGTATTATTGTAATCCAATATCCGCCCAAACTTTTACAGTATATTATTGAAACCTTTTTCTTTATAATATCATTTGAATGCAATTGAAATGCTAAAATTTATTTCCATATTGCTAATGATGTTAAAGATAGGAAGTTATATTACTTTTATGTGATTGTTTATAAAATATACTCCAACAATACTATTTTGTAATTCATATAGTGCATTCAGTAATTATAGGTATTAAACCTCCTACTATTAGTATGTACGTTAACAACATTTATGAGACTTAGGTTTATTGGGGGTATTTCGATTGAAAAATTTTTAAGTTGACACATGATAATTTGAGATATGAGAAGGGAATGGAAGAGAGTGTAATATAATATATTATGGAGAGAAGAAGAGTTCTTTATAGCTTTCACATACATATTGATACATAGATAGTACATATATAGGAGTCTATATGTTTGCGAATTCTATGAAAGTGGGGCTTTTCTTTTTATTTTTGTAATTTATATAAAGCAGTGATTCATCAACCATATATATATCTACAGCGATTGCTGTACTTTATCTCCACCATATTCTAAAAAAAAAAAAATGACAAAGATAATGAACAGTTGCTTCATTTGATCAGGCTAAGTGGCGCAATATTCTAATTTTGTCGACATATATGTGTGACGTTTTTTCAAAAAAGATTCTTGTTAGCCAAAACAAAGTATCCCAAATCTTCCTAATGCATGCCACTAATCTAAATTTTTCTTTTTGTTTTTAATGCAAAGCCAAACAGAAGAGGCAGTAGTTCCATGCAATTAAGACGTTCTCTTGCAATCCCTTGGATTCAGGAACTGTCAAATGGAAATTTCTTCATCAAACTTGCAGCAGAAACACAAGACCTTGCATTAACCAGTATTACAATCCCTTGGAATCCCTTAGACGATTCTGCATAAAAGATGTCATCTTGCAATTCCTTTGATTCAGGAGCTGTCAAACATAAATTGTATTCATCAAAGATACTTCAAAATACCAAATATACATCACCTTAACACTAATGTATTTAAATCCAATGTCTTTCCTTAGTTATTCCCATATCAAACATGCAGCAAAAAGCACAAGTACTTTGATTTAGCCTCGATCGATGTTCATTTACGGAAATAACTAATCAGAATCACTGATATTTCATAACTGATGGAATTTCCATAAATGATTCTGCAAACCATCTTCATTTCTGACCTATAAGTTCTGTCCGATGAGACCATCTTCCTCATCAGCAGCCATGGAAGCAACTATTGTGATGAAGTTTCTGGTTTTAAATATGCTTCTTCTAGCTGTCACTGTGCAGGCATATACGGTTCTTCCTCCTTCATCTCAGCTTCCACAGCCTCAAGGCGGTGGCTTCCCATTAGGATCTCCTTCCATTGACTCTCCCCCACCATCTCCTACCGTTGATTTTCCACCACCACCACCTCCTCTCCCAGAAAGTTCTCTTCCTTCTCCTTCGCTGCCACCTCCTGCTCCCCTTCTTCCCCAAACCACACCTCTTCCTCTGATTCCTCCTCCTCTTCTTCCTCAAACCCCACCTCTTCCTCAGTTTCCTCCTCCACTTCTTCCTCAAACCCCGCCTCTACCTCTGTCTCCTCCTCCAGAAGTTGATCCTGTTACTCCACCTCCTCTGACTTGCAGTGAAACATGTGCAATGAAATGCGCAGAAAAGGCTGGCTTTTCTCGCTTGATCTGCTATGGTCTGTGTATGGCCAAGTGCAAGATTTTGCCATTTGATCATGCCAGCTATCACTGTACTCGTAACTGTGTTCTAATTAGTCTCCACCGTCAACCAAGTAAGAATATTCAACTCTTTGATTAGTTCAATCTGTTTATATTTTCCTAATGTTTGTAAGTTCTGATGGGAATGTGTTATGGCAGATACTAAGAATCTTGACGGCCTGGTCAACAGTTGTTATACTAACTGCACTGAGGATAGCTAAATGTTCTTTCCCATTACAACAGGAAGGATCCGTAGATTTAGTATTTAACTATATGCAACAATCTTTTTGTTGTAATGTGTCCACTCGCTTGTAGCTCCTTCTACCATTATAAGAGGCTTCCTACATTATGAATCCTTTCTCCCTTTTGTGTTTTGTTCATTCTCTCCCTTTCGTGGCCGTTCAATTTTGAATTTTATTTTTTTAAAATTTTAGATTTAAGTGACAAGAGAAAGTAGTATATATGATCATTTAAAATATGAGAGAATGGAAGAGTATAAAGTAATTGTAATAGGATAAAAGAAGAGAATATTTTTTTACGCAACAAATTAAGAGAGGTCTTTAGAGCTACAGTGTCTTTAGAGAAAGAGGAGTCTATTTTTGTGAATTCTAAGAAAGCCAGGACACTAAGTTGTCCCACATCATTAGGGATTTTCTTATCACTTTTGTAATTAATTTAAAACTGTGATTCGTCTGTCATATATCCGCAGCCACAAGACAGTTATCTCCTGTGATTTATCCTCACCATATTAAAACAGAAAAAAAAAAAAAAAAATCTGAAAATATATAAAAAATAAAAAAAGAGCTGTTGCTTCTTTTATCAGACGACATATGTGGCAGAATGTTTCAGTTTTGTCATTATATGAGTAACATTTTTTTTTCAATTTCATGTTACCCAAAGCAAGGGTATCCATATCTTCCTAATGCATGCAACTCAATTATATTTTGCCTTGTTTTATTCCAAAAACTAAGCAGAAGTTGTTCAACACAACTAAAGGCTTGTTTGATTATATTATTTGTTTTTATGTTTTTATAATAGATTTGTAAAATTTATTTTCAGAATAGGTTTTAAAAATAAAAAACTTAAAAACTTGTTTAAATTCTTTGATTTTAAAAGCACATTCAAAATATTAAAAAAAATTATTTGAAATATAAAATTATAATTCTAAATTTAATTCTAATTTTATCAAGATAAATATTCGTTATAAATATTTGTGTGTTACATGCTTAATATATATATATATATATATATGTATACGTGTGCACACATACACGAGTGCATATGTAACAAATTTATTATTGTGTGCATTAAACATGTTTGGTATAAATGTATATGCTTGCTCACTTGCATGAGCATACATGTATATGTACAATATGTTACATATTCATTATATATATATATATATTTGTATTTGTGCACTAGATACATGTGCATATATGCGTGCACTTGGGTGCTACAAGTTTGATATGTAGGTATGTGTATGCTGGCACGTGTATATGTTTTAATAAGGCTAGACAAGTTTGATATTATATTTATTTAAAATCCAGTTGTATATTGTTTTTAAATATTAATTTATTTTATTCATAATATATTTTATTTATAAAAATCTTTAAAATGTTAATTCTTTTAAGATTTTAATTATTCTCTAAATCATATTTTTTATTTCTTTTTCATTTTAAATCTTATTTTTTAATTTTTCTTAATAAAATGTTAATTTTTTAATAAAGTAAGAGATGACCCAACTTTGCCAGTTATTAACCAATTAGATTGGATTTCCAATCTTATTCATATTTAACCTACAATCCTACTTAAAATTTTTTTTTATAAAATTATAATTTTGTTATTGATAGAAACAATTTTGTGAAATAAGGAAAACCATCTAAAATTTATTTCTGTATTTGGTTTTTATTCTTAAAAGCACTTTCCTATTTCCTAACAACTTTTTAATTCTTTTATTTTTAAAAACAAAAAACTGTTTTTGAAAACGACAATCAAAGCCTAAGACGTTGTCTTGCAACCTCTTTGATTAAGGAGCTGTCAAACACGAACAGTCTTCATCGAGGTTACTACAGAATATCGAATATACATCATCTTAAAAGTAATTGATTTAAATCCAAAATCATTGTTAATCAGAAATTTCATCATCAAACATCCAGCAGGAACATAAGACGTTCCATTAATCTGTGTCATTGATATATCTTAATTGATAGAACTTCCATCGATGACTCTGCATTAAGATGTTATTTTGCAGTTCCTTTGATTCGGGAACAATCAAACAAAAGTTGTCTTAATCAAAGATGCTTCACACTATCAAATTTACATCATCTTAACACTAATTCATTTACATTTTAATCATTCATTAATTGGAAATTCCCATGACTATAGCGAAAAGCATAAGTAAGGCTTGTTTATCTATAGCAATAACCAATCAGTATCATTGATATTTCTTAATTAATAGAATTTCCATAGAGGATTCTTCAACCCAGCTACATCTCTAGCCTTTAAATTCGGTCTGATTAGACCATCTTCCTCATACCCCACCTCTTCCCCAGTTTCCTCCTCGATCTTCTTCCTCAAACCCCGCCTCTACATCTGTTTCCACCTCCAGAAGCAATGAAATATGCAATGTACTCAAGTCTTGCAGTAAAAAATGTTCAATGAAATCTGCAGAAAAGGTTGGCTTTTCTCGTTTGATCTGCTATGGTCTGTGTTTGATCAAGTGCAAGATTTCACCATTCAATCATACCAGCTATCATTGTACTCAAGACTGTGTTCTAAATAGCCTCCACCATCAACCAAGTACGAATATTCAAGTCTGATCTTATTTGATTAATGTATTCTGTTTATAATTTTGTAGAGTTTTGAGGTTCTGATGAGAATTTGTGCCTTGGCAGACATTAAGACACTCGACGGCCTAATCAATAGCTGTTCTAGTCACTGCACTCAGGATATCCAAACGTTCTTTCCCATCACAATTGGAATGATCCGTAGATTTAATATGTGACTAAATGCAGCAACGTCTTGTCGTAATTACATTTTCTATTACTCATTCAAGCATAGATATAAGATGCTTCGCACAATATGTCTCCATTTTCCTTTTTGTATTTTGTTCCTTACTCATTCAAGCATAGATACAAGAGGCTTCGCAGATTATATTAATTATCTTCCATGCCCACCTGAAAAAAAAAAAAAAAAAAAAAAAAGTGGAAGCAAAACCTACAATGTTGGCTAATGAATAAGATCTTAAGATAATCCTCATTCACAAGTAAAGCACAAAATTAAAACAGAAACATTGAAGGTCACAGAGCAGCTGCAAACTATTATTAATTGCATGCTGAATCTTTAGTCCTCCAGCGAAGGGTTGGACAAGGAAACTTCCATATCTCTGAGTTGTTTCCCAATGCAATCCAAGTATACTACTTATACACTTCATAGGATCATACAGTTATCATCAAGCCAAAGCTATAGATGGCAATGGGACTTTGGTTCAAGCACTTATGATTATCCCTATGCACTCTCATCCTTAAGAAATTAAAATTTGATTCCCAACTACTAAAATAATTATAAAAAATTAGTTAAGTTAGATTAATTTGGATAGGAAAATTCAAACCCATGACTCTCTTCATTTTTATTGTTTTTAGTAAGTTAACTTTAAATTTCTTAGCCAATCTTTTAAGGATATGGACGAATGATATTGTAAGGGAAGGTTTCATTGACACGTTTCAATTGTCTTGGAGTTTATTACAAAAAGCAGATGAGAATGGAGGACTTTCAACTAATCCTCCAATAACCTCTCTCCATTATAATTTTAACTTCCTTAATTTGGAGGATTTTGGAGGAGAAAGTTTTCTCTAAAAGAAGGGAAATTATCTTATAACCATGCCTTCCCCTCCCCTTTCCCTCCTTCAATTTCCTTTCCTTCCCTTCTCTCGACTCCTAAACATACCAAAGATTTTGAGAGTTATTGATGAGGAGTGGAGGATAACGAAGCATTTCCAACTAACCTTTTATAATCCTTCAAAGTCCATCCTTTATATTTTTAAGTTCTCCCCAATATGGGAGGTCTTAAAAGATTAAGTTCTCCCAAACAAGAAGAGAATATTTTGGTTCAACCATCCATTCTCCATCCTCCTGGACCCTTTCAATTATTTCGAATTTCATCCCTTCCATTCTCCTTCCAACTCCCAAAAATATCGTTCAGCTCCACTAAATGCGATTCAATTGTCTGGATTGCAGTCCTTAATAGGGATTAATACAAATGACATATTGTAAATTGAAAGACTTCACACAACTTTCTCATTATGTGTCTTACGTGTAGATTGAGCTGGAAAATAGTAGTCTGTTCAAGTTTTTCATTATCTGGTACCTACTTTCTTATGAAAGAAACTGTTTGGACTGCCTAGTGTAAAGTGAATATATTTTTGGAGCAATTTCCTTAATACATCTCTTAAGTTTTTGGTAAGAATATGATTCAAAAAATTTTAAGTGTGCAGTTTCTGCTAGTTTTTTGGTATCGAAAAGATATTAGACAGACTAATCATACTGATGAATATTAAAGAATATACCAGAATAAAAGTTAGAAGCACTGAGAAAAATGACATTTCTTTTCAATTGACATAAAATGCAATAACAATTACATAATGCGAAGGCATTTGCATTTCCTTTTACCTTCTACACACAATCATTTGCCCTATGGCAAACAACAAACCATAAGAATTCACCTGGTATATAATATTTGATGGTTTTAGCTTTCATTTTGATGTGTTTGCTTCATTTTTTGCTGCTTTTGCTGAATTCTTGGAAAGAGTAAATCATTGAGTTGTCTCTCAGCACTGTACTCTGACGTGGCCTGCAAACGCAATTTAATATCAGTAAAGGGCAATTAGTTATGAGATAAATATGTCTGCTTTGCAACCATGGGACTTCATGCGGGAAGACCATGTTACTTGTACAATTAACACAGCACAATCCATTGAAGAAGCGAAACTTCCAACTGGTTATGTGTGTGTCACCTAGGCCCCTTAGCTTGAGTGTACTGCAGAAGAAACTCTCGCTTTTGGTTATCTTAGTAACCTTCTATGTACCACAATTAACAGTTGATAGATTAAAAGCATCATGCTGTGAGGCATTTTTGTGAAAAATTAGCCTACAGAAGCTCAACAATTAGTGTTTGCGAAACAAAATTCAGAAGGCTCTGTCATATTAGTTATTGAAGTTATAATATTTTATTTTATTTTTTTAGTTATCTCACTCATTTGTTGTTGGGGTCCATTCGTGACATGGTAGACTGAGTCTCCACAAGAAAGATCCCCAAGTTGCAGCTGTAAGGATAGCAACTATCTTCTGAAATCTTGCACACATGGTACTTATCAAACTAAGACTCTCTGTAAAAAAAAAAAAAAAAAAAAACAGAGAAATAAAGAAAGAAGACACAATGGAGCCATTTCAAATATCAAAATTTGTCTAGTGGACTCAATTTAAAAAGATATTGATTGAACCCAAGAAGTGTGAAGGAAAGTGTGAGGAACTCACCCTTGAAGACTGGTTTGTAAATAAGAATAACCACACTTTTAAGTATCCCATCTAGGCATTCCACCCACACTACTTGATGCAAAACTTAGGCATTGCATACTATCTAATGTCCCTATCATAGCACCTGAACAGCCAAGATCCTAGCAATTGCACTGTACAACATTTTACTTGACTGTCTTGCCAGTCAAAACCTTTTGTAGGTGTGGTCTTTATGACATCAACCACCAGCTCAAATACCATTTGCTAGGACCTAAAGGAGTGTGGGGAATCCACCCTTGAAATTTGGCTAGCAAGAGGAGATCTACACTCTTTGAGGAACCCACCAAGCATCCAATACTATCCAATGTTCCTATTAAATATACTTTATTTAACTACTACATATTGAAGATTGATTCACAAATAGTTCCACAATTTAATTGATTTAAGATATCAACTATAATTTGATCTAGCCTGTACTGCATTGTATGTTTATGATGGGCCTGGGCCTCTGGGTCCAACTTCTGGAAGGTATTACACGAGATGGAAAAGGAGAGGAGAAATGGGTGAGCTGGAAGAGAGAGAAAGGGAGTCTGTTAGAAGGGGATATATGGTGAGGTTCTGTTAGCAGAGGGGGCAGGCAAGAATTGAGTATTGGCCTGGGAGAGTCTCTGGTCTCTCAAACACCAAAGGACTGTCTTTTCTTATCTCTGTCTTTATGTTTTCATGCCGTAATCCACCTACTGCTACTGTTCTATAGAATAGTTGCAGGCTACTTTCATGAATAATACCAGTGGATTTGTCTCATTCCGTAGTCTACTGTGCTGGGTTCCATCAGTTTGCCACACACTCTAAAAGTAAACTTCACTTGGCCTGACTTCGCCGGTTTGAAGGTACAATGCATGGCAGAATTAAATATAAACATGTGAGAATGTGTAGCTTAGAAAAGAAAAAAATTGATGTACCCTTTTCTTAAATGCAAATCTCAGTGTTTGGACTTGAGTTCCTGAGCAAACCCGTAGGTCGAATCCAAGGGAGTCTACACAGATAAGTTGTGCTTCCTGCATTGAACCAAGAGTAATCATTGACAGCAAGAACATGCTTACATGTGCATATGTCAAGGAAAAATGATTTAAAGAAAGGGAACATATGACAAGGAAGCTAATAAATTGCACAAATGATTCAGTCATCCTTATTTTCAAATGACACATTCTTGTCCATGTGTAGTTCATGGGTTCTCATTTAGAAAGCTGGAGCTGTAAATGTGTTACCAACATTACTGATAGCCTAATACTACCAGTTTTAGTACTTCGAAATGTACTAGGCATTGTATTTGCTTTTGAGTTGAATGGATAACTTTAAGGCATCAGTCACTCAAACCCAACGAAAGTAAGTAGCATTTATGGCAATCATGTATGGCATGGGAAAGTTAGGAGAAATTATTGAAAGATATTTTGTATTACCTCCACTTGAATACCCTTAAATCTCCAACAGAGAGACTTCAATGCTTGCGAGGTCTTTTCTCCATCAACTTTCAGACGAGATATGATTTTGGAAGCTGAATGTGCAATAGCATCAGGTTGAGCTTTCATGTAGTCTTCTACTTCAAGATCAACCTACAGAGAATTGGAATAAGCAATTTTGATTTTCCAGCAAAACGGTAGAAACATCCAAGTAACAAACACCTAAAATAACACATCATAGTAAATGGTTGTCTGATTACCAATTTAAAACCCAACCTGAATAATTAATGTCTCACTTCAGACCCTAGGACAGCAAATAGGATCATCATTTTCAGCTAGTTAAGTAAGATATGATTATATTTACCTGCATCACTGAGCATTTAACCAATATAACTGACAATATAAGTTACAGAACTATTTAAATATTATAGACCATAGAAGATGAAGATATTATAGCAATATTTGAATTGCTTTTAGAGCTGCTCCTTCAATTATAGTTATTATTCTTAATAGTGACTAGACAGCAAATTATAAGAATATCATCTCTGGTGATACACTGCTCCATCTACTGCTGCTGTTGAAGGATATAAATTATTTTTAATATAAGAAAGCACTCAAGCCCAATTTTCAATTATTTTTAAATTACTAAACAAGTATGATAAGACGTAAGAATTCAATGATATTAACTGTTGGTTTCCATGATACAAGAGAAGTAGGTCAACTATAAACAAATAAAAGTTCATTTCTATAGATTATTTTATAAGTATGATAAAGTCTATCAGATAGACTATAAATAATTAAACATAAAATACATGATCAGATTGCAAGCAGTTTGGTGGAATAAATAGTTAATTTTGATGATTGAAGAAAAGAAGCATATTGGACAAATGTATTGCTTAACTTAACTATAAATATTTACCAATCAAGAAGTCAGCAAAATCCCAAGTAAAACACCAGAATTGGTGACTATAAACAAAGTGCCTGGTCTAATGTATGTCCAAGTTTAAAGTCCTTGTCTCTAGACAACTTGACAAGCAACAATCAAATGCAAACAAGTACAAGTCAACAAACGTACTGGATGTCCCTGAGCTGAAAACAGCTGAATTTTGACCATCTCCAGTTTGAAAAATGAAGTCACATTATCAGGAATGTCACTGGTCTCAGTGTTCTCCACCTGCGCTGCATTATCTCCGGATGACCCTGGATTATGCACTTGACCATTAATCACACGAAGATCTTCTCCAATATTTTCTATGGGGTCACTTATGTCGGTATTACTGGACCGATTGGTAGATAAATGCTTCTGTATAACAGACTGTTCTTCAATAAAGGCGGGTCTTAAAAGTCCTTGGATAGCTAGACAAGCTGGAGGCTGTTCCATCCAATCAATTGGATCATCTGAAGCAATCTAAATAATTGTAATAAAAACAAATAATTCACTACCACAAGCCCATGTAAAATTGCAACAGAGAAGATGCTACAAGAAAGTTTCAACAGACCACAAAAGCAACTGTACTGTCCTGTCATCTTAAAGGTACTGCCAAGCTCCTTAATATAATGGACTTCCTATATTTAGTATTTACCTCAGCCAACTTTTTGGCGAAATACATTGGATCAGAAGAAGAATTCATAGTCTCCAATTTTGCCCAGCCCTCAAGTGTTTCATCTGGCTCATCCTCATCCGAAAGAACAGCAACCCATTCCTGCAAACAAGAATAAAGAACATAAGGGAAGACGTCCATAGTTACAACTACATTTAGGAAATGACTCTAAAGGTCAGAATTACATTTGAAACAAAAATAAAATATAAAAATAAAATTCCAACCGAATCATAATCATCATCCCCATCTTCATCTTCATCCTCGTCATCATTGTCATTTGCATCATCACTATCTTGATCATCAAATTCTTCAATCCCAAAATCAATTTCTGAAGGACCTGATAAGTCCATCTCACTGATCATTTCCATGGTATCCACACCAACAATGATTTGCTGCAATGTGCAGAACAGATGAACATAATTACAACACTATAATATGGTAAAAGTTAAAGATGCAAAAATAAAATCCAAGTCATGAGATTAATAGGAAGAAAGAAAGGGAAATTAATGGTTGATATGATTTTTCAAACATATAAATGTACTTATGGAATCATGAATATTGGATACAGCATAATCATATATGTTTCATACAGTACAATGAAAAGTAACAAGCCAAATAGTGAGAATGTAAGGTGATGGTTGAATTTGAAGCCCAAATGGTTGCATTTTTGTGGTTTTCTGATGGACTATAGCATCCAAGGTATTAAGGACCATTTATCATTTCTTGTTCATAAAATGCATTTCAGAAAATAATTAGGCCGTTAAATCTTATAGGAGTGACGTATTTTCTTTTAAGAGATGTCAAATTGTTGTTAAAGTGAAACGAAATTTCCGTACAGGTGTCAGAATTTAAAAAGACACTGAAAGAACCAACCATTTTGCCTTTTTTCTTTATTATCTTTTCTAAATGATTAGGTAAGAATTGAACCTCACACAACTCTGTTGACCTTTGTCCCCACTAGTGGAGGTCAAACAAAACAATTTTTCCTTTAATATCCAATTAGACAATCAACAATAATTTAAACAAGCACAGTAATACAGCTGAATTTTCACTTGGCAACACAAAAAAATAAGTAGACACATGCACACACACATATAACACAAAGTTACAAACAGATCGAACTGAAGTCAAAATTTATGGATTCTAGAGAGGGCGTTAGTTATGCTTACTGACAAATTTATGTGCAAAATCAAATGCTTAGGCAATATATAGAAAGTTTAAAAAATGGCCCATACCACAAAGTTATTTTCCGAAGTTAGGGATTGGAAAAATTTATAGATTCTGGAGTGGGCTTTAGGTATGCTTGCTTCCAAATGTATGTGCAAAATCAAATGCTTAGGCATTATATAGAAAGTTTAAAAAATGGTCCATACCACAAAGTTATTTTCTGAAGTTAGGGATTGGAAAATTTCTTCACCATTCTTCACTTGAAAGTATATATCTGCAATACGCATAGCATATAATTTGTTGTTAAGGCATCCCAAGCACAAGAAAATTGACATGTATTCATAAATGACAAACATCTTGCATTCACTAACTTCCATGCTCGTCAGTCAAATAGGGCATATCTGGCCAAATGATATTTTCATGAGCTTCATCATTGATCAAGCTTGAGAACATTAGTGTTGCCTTACTGTTGACCTGAAAATGACCGACCCAACCATTAGCTTTGCATTCTGAATTGTAAGCATAATAATGATAAGGCTAAAGAAAAGTTTTTACATAAAAGTCTCACATTATGTTCACCTTGTTCAATACATGGGTTGTTGAGCTTGGTCTTGATTCAAATTTCATTAAGATAAATGATCCATGGTTCATTATATTACCAAATTTTAGGATTACAAGCAAGTAGAACCTACCTATTTCTTGCATGCTTAAAGCATTCAATACTAGAATATCAAGATATTTTCGGCATTTACTCACATGATAATGTAAATTCAGTTGTGATGAGTTTGAACATTGATACTTGAATGAGAAGATAGTTCAGTTAACGATGTTAGCCATTAACTACAATATGTTTGTTAAAAGCAACTCCTGTGGCCTGTGTACTTACGAGTGCACAGAACATGTTCTAACAAAATTTTAATACTTGCAAATAATTATCATTTTAAGGCATTCTAAATTAGGTTTGCAAGAAACCTTATCAATCTGTGCACCTGCCATAGGTAAAGTGCATGCTGCTGAAAGAATACTTTCAGAGCAGTTTTCTTTAAGCATCGAATTGCACCTCTGATTTGGCATTCTACAACAAAGAATGATACCTTACAAAGGCCATGAATTCTTGTTGTATTGATCAGGTAACTGAGTAGATGCCAAGTATAAACATAAAAATAAAATGCTTTTTTTCTTACATTAACTTTATCACCTAATCCCAACAACTAGACTTGATCACAAGTCAGGCCTTGTCCAATTTGGTCCAGGAATTTTTAGCCTAGGTTTTATTCAAAATTTCAATGTAGACCTAGCCCAGCCTGAATAGAAATGTTATTCGGCCCAAGGCCAAACAAATATAACTTTTCAAAACAAATTTACAATAAACAAGAATGTAATTTGGGCTTAAGCCCTTTTTCTACCAAGCCCAAGGTTGGTCTTAGACCCTGAATTTAATTCAGGCCCAAATTTGAGGCTCAAATTGCTCTCTTTTTTTTTTTTCCCTTTTCTTGGTTGAATTAGCTAGGCCTACATTAAAGTGACCCTGTCCTATTCATTTGAAACTAACAACTAGTCATTCTCATCTTCAATTTCCTGTGTAGAATTTTGGGTACAAATAATACTAAACCAATTTTTTAGAAGCTTAGAAGATTGGTTTCTAAAGTGATATGGAGAAGCTGGCTAAAATCTTAGCATCTACATATACAATCATCATAATTAATCCATCGTATATGAATATTACAGGATTCTGGGCACAAGATAGAATTTTAACAGTCATTTTATCCAAATAGATAGGCTCATCATCTTTCTCTTTGCATGTACACTGTAGAATCTATACGAGAAAGTATAACTCAACTGAATTTCATTTTCTTCTGAATTACTTCATATACTGGCAAAGCTAATCAATTTAATGCCTCTATAACTTCTTGGTTCAAATTCATTTTAGTAGTTTACCTCAGGTCGTAAGTTCAATCTTTTATGCCATCATGTACCCGAAAAAAAGAAAAAGAGAAGTACCTCAATAATTGTTCTACTTGTTTCTGCTGCTGTAAGTCTAGCATCACCACTATTTTCTGATGCTGAATCGACAATTTCCTCAAATGGATGATAAGATGGCTTCCCATTTTGCTTTACAGGATCCTCAGCTGAGCCCAAGTGCTCCGCCGATGCTTGAATTCTATTCTTCACAAATTTGTTTCTTCTCGTGAAGAGAGTGCCAGTGGATATTTTACTTCTACCCCTGTGTATATATACTCCAAATTATAGTTTTTTCTCTTATATCATTTCGTACTGTGCTATACATGAAAGGTAAACAAACTTTCAACCAAAAAGTTACAGAGTAAAACTGAGACATTTTAAAATCTTATATTTCAGGAAATGATAATCATCACCACATTTCCAAGAAGCTTATCAGATTAATAAAAACAAAAACCATGAAAATGCTGCTTTTAAGGTACGGAAGTGGCATTCTACACGGCTGAAGACATGGAACGATTAGTTCTACAAATCAATCCAATCACCAAAATTTCACCACCAAGCTCCCTGATCTCCTCACCATTGCGTGTCCCAAAAATGAAATTTCTTTCCCGGTATTGTTTTGAATAAGTTCTCATCTGTCATGTCTGATCCTTATAAGTAAATCTTCATAGTTTGGTACTTCGGTCCTTATGAAAAATGTACCTATTGTATCTTTGTTTATAATAATGGGCAGGAAAGTGAAATTTTAGCATTTGATGCATTTAAAATGAAAATTTGAGGCAGAGATTTTCCAATCCCCATTCACATCGAGTTACTTTGATATATATCTTCAAGATTTCAATGATATCTTCCCATTTAGTTATTACTGTAACAGGCAAGGTGTAATGGAAATTATCCTTATTTTTTTAAAAATTTGAAATAAGCAGAGTTATCACTACTTTTCAGCCCTTAATCATGAAATGTTACATAACTTTAAAGAAAATTTTCAATTTCATATGGGCACATACTCGGGAGGATAAGAAGTCACAAACAGAGAGTCAGGTCTGAGTACCATGGCGTGTCAAGACTGCAGGCACAACCAATACGGGAGGAAGCTACATGAACTACCCCGTTCACATCATCTGTGCTCCACATTGAACGGTTATCTACAAATGAGGAATATATCAGAATGCATTTATCACTACTGCATTTGACACGTAAGAGAATGCTCAATGCCGGATAGATTGCCGAAAACTATTACACTGCAAAATGCTATTTTCTTGTTCTAGCTCTTTCAACCATGGCAGCTTTCAGAGCCCAAACGACCATGATTGAAGCAACGAAAGCCTCGGGAAAATGGAAAAGAACAAAGAAAATGTTTCAGAGATATTAAAGGAGAGAGGGAGAAAATACATGGTACGCCAGCAGCGGAGAATCGGGCGGCCATGACTGGTTCGATTATCATCATCGTTGCTCCCTCGCAATTATCAGAGTCTGATATTATCCACAAGCATTCTCAGTCTCAAGAGAATAGTGTTCGAGGATGAGGTGAGCACTTTGGCTTCGTCCGGCTATAATCGTGTACAGCGTCAGATAGTATATCCGGACACCTCTCCCAATCTGATTGTTCGGATCAAATCCGAATATACCCTATAGCAATAACATGGTAAAAATAGACCCGGAAAGATCCAATTTCATTTAATGAAGTTTTAATAAATAAAATTATTTCTAAGTAATATTAATATCCTACTCGTTAAAATGATATGATTTTTTTTTTTGGAATCAAATCCTTTTTCCTTCTTCAAGAATAATGCTTCCTTTCTACAAATTAAAGAAATAATAAAGATTTAGATGTAAGGAAAAATATTAATATTATAGATTTATCCAAAAAAAATTACAAAATTTGTACACATAAAGAATATACATCTTTAGAATTTGTTTTTCTTTTCCAAAGTAGGAATGTAAGATGAAAACAAAAATTACAACTTGATGAGAAATCAGTAGTAGAATGAGAGATTTTAAAATTATAAAATGAGATTAAATCCTTTAAAGTAATTACAAAATTTAAGGTATTTTTTAGTAATTAATTGTATTTATTGGTTCGTCTTTTTTATTTTTAATATTATCTGAAAAAACTTATTTTAATAAAGAATGTTAGTCATTTAAGTGTTGTTAATCTCCCAAGCTAAATGTATATTCTCTTTTGTCATATTTTCTAAAAAATGAGAATTCCCACCGTTTTAAAAATGGCATGCTTTAACTTAGTTTCACACAAATAATATATCCATGCAATCAATTTATATATCAAATATAATTGTAACTTAGGAAAGTTTTAACAAAGGATCAATTATTATAAATAAATTTAAATTATATCGAATCATTCCAATATAAAACATTATTAGCATTTTATGTTAATAGCACTTTTTATAAAGGGGATTGTGATAGGTCATCCACCGGGTTTTATCAATTTGCAAATTCTTCCTCAATTAGTTAAAAGAATGAAATTGGTTGATATTATGACAATACTAGGTAGCATAGATATCAATATGGGAGAAGTTGATCGTTGAAATGCATTACCCGATAGTTCAATTATAAAGCTAATAAGCATGTAAATTTACAATAGGAATACTACTTTCTTAATAATGTAAAGGAGAAAAATATATTTTTAGTTTCGTACGTATTGTAAAATTGTCATTTTAGTCATCCATTCATTGTAATACATAAAATGATTTTTAATTATTAAAAAATGTCACATTTAATTTTCTACTTTTTAAAAAAATGTCAAATTAATCTCTTTACCGAATCTTAAATTTTAAATCCAAAAGACTAAATCTTTTTATTTTATTAAAAAATGTGAAAGACTTTGTATAATATTTTTCAATGAATAAGGGATCATTTTAAGCATGTGACATACTAAAATGACAATATTATGATAAATAATGAACCAAAATGTTATTTATGAAAAAAATATAATTTTAGTCCCTCACTTTTAGCTAAAGTACAAATTTGGTCCTCTAAAGATGAAAAGTATCAAAATGATCCTAGAAAATAAAAAAATAAAAAAACTAATTTGGTCCATTTGGAGGACCAATTTGATTTTTAAAGGATCATTATTTTTTGAAAGGTTTTATCTTTGGAGGTATTTTGATACTTTCTATTTTTAAAAAATTAAATTGATCTTAAGATTGCCTAAATTGATCTTAAGACTAAAAGTAAGCGACCAAAATTGCATTTTTCTTGTTATTTTACTCATAATGTAAAGTATTTAATTTGTAATTAAGGAATATTAGTCAAATTATTATTGAAGAGATTTAAAATAAAAGGGTCCATTATTATAAATAAATGAAGAAATCAATAAAATATAATTAACTCTGTTTTTTTGCCATAAAATATAATTAACTTGTATCAAGTTTAAATCAATTGAATTAAATTAAATTAAATTAAATTATAGTTAAATGAATCTATATTTCACTTTAATTTATTTACAATAACATAAATAGAAATAGAAAATGTTATGTTTAAAAAAAATATTGATTGAATCAATTATAACAAATTTAATCGGGATAAATCTACATTATGAACAATATTTTTTTAATACATAGAATTTTTAATTTATAATTGAAAATTTGTCAAATATAATTATAATTAAGGATATTTTAAATAAAAAATCCATCATTATGAGTAAGTTAATCAATCAACATAAATGTAGTTAAACTATATTAAATTTATATTCAATTGAATAATATAAAATAAAATAAAATTATAATTTAATGACAAAAGAGATAAAGAGAATTCCTAAAGTGTCACTTATAGGTGGAGATATATATATATATATATATATATATATATATATATATATTGTGGAATAAGTACACCTCCTGTAGGAAACGAAAGAATGTTGTACTAAGTTAAACTGAAGTAGAAAGGTTTGCGTATTTGTAATACTAGAAAAAACCTCTGCATGGCATAAGATAGAGTTCCTTCCTTAACTCAGTTTAGTTTTGGTCAAAAATTATTTCGTAATTTAGACTAATATTTTTGTAATTAATGATAATCTATATATAGGCTAGGAACCCAAAAATTGCAGGATTGTTGGTCTGAAAAGATTTGTTATAGATTTGTATTCTTGGTATAGCAAAGCCACGTACAGAAAATTTACCAAGTTATAAAGTTACAGTATTAGAGCTTGGTTTAATTATAATTGAAGAAAATCATGAACCTTAAGTCCCCTATGTTTAATTATCCAAAGTTCTAGCTTCTGTGTTATTTGTTTAAAATTCTATTAATGGATGTTATCAGTAGAATTAAATCTCAAATATATCGTATAAATGTAAATAAGCCACCAAGAAGTTTACATATACTTAGGGAAAATGAACCATTAATGATCACACCATTTATCTTGAATGGAGAAGGAAATAGTACATTTAATCAAGTAAATTGGATAAATATATTTTTAATCAAATAATTAGGCTGTTTTATAGATCCAAATATACAGGAAGAGTTAGATATATATGATTTAGATAGAATAATAGATATAATCCCTAAAGAGATTAGAAAAAACCTAAATAAAGAAAATTTGAATAATAGGATAAGACTGATTATGTGAAATAGCAAAACCATTGGAATAAAAAATATATGAAATAAAGTTAGAAATAATAGATATGAAAAACAGAATTAAAAATAAGCATTAGGAATAACGGAAAAGGAAAAATTAGTAGAAAAAATAAGGGCATGAAATAAATATGATGAAAGTCATAAGAGAAGTAATTTTTGAAGAAAAAAAAAAAGGAAGAACAAATAAAAGAACAACAAATTAGTGAAAGTATACATGAGACAAGAATAATCATAAAAAGACTACAAAAAAGACAAGAAATAATAAATAATAATCTATGGACGATGAAATCATAAAATTAGGATTGAAAGTAGAGAAAGAAATATAAAAAATAGAAGAACCTTTAGAAGAAATAACTCAAAGATTATGAAATAATGAAATTAGCATCAGATCTACCAAACTAATTAAGTATAATAAAACCATAAATTAAGGAAGAAAAAAGTTTAGCTATAAGACAAATAAACATGATGAATGCATTATAAGAATTAAACCAAGATGAAATAGAAAAAAGAATGTGTGAAGAAGAAGAAAATTTAGGGAAAATTAGGAAACAATTAGGAAATATGACAATAGGTTATAATGAATTAAATGAAATTAATATGCAAAGTGAGTTAACCTCAAGAAACTCAGGAATCAACAAGAACCTCTAAATCCTTCAAATTTACAAAGTCCAGCATATAATATAAATAACACTGGAAGTAGTAAGATAACAAGAGAACAAGAATTAAAGCAAGAAGAATTAAGACATCGAGAACCATTAAGATCTCAAGATTTAACATATCTACATGAAACTACATACACACCAACACAAAAAAGTAATTTTACACCAACACTATTATAACAATATGAAACAAGACAAACACTAAATTTAGGAATATGGTTAAATTTAGATTGTAATTTAGACAATGAGAAAAAGAATAGAAGAATGGACTAAAGCTCAATTAATAGCATTATTAACTCAAAATGTAGAAACAAATGCTGCAAATTTATTAGTAAAAGCAAGTTTTACAGGAATAGCACAAGACTGGTGGAAAAGTAAATCAAAAGAATTTAGAGCAAATGCTAGGACAGTAACTTGACATTCAAATAGGAAAGAATTTTATGCAATATGATTAACACAATATGAACAATTATTAAGAAACAAATTTGTAGGAAGAAGTGTAATTGCTAATGAAACGATGAAAATAGATAGAGTAATAACTAAATTACATATGATAGAAATATGTGCATTAGAACCCAATGACTCAAATCAATATATATATGTGAATACAAAAAATATTATTAAGAAGCAAGATTACAAAATTATGAACAACAAAAATTTTATATGGAATTATTTTACAGGAAATTACCATGATTAACATTAGAAACTATAATAGATGATTATAAGAAAGCATTTAATGAAAGACAAGAATTCATACCATTTATAGATACTATGGGAAGAAGAGAAGATTTACTTAGAGAATATTTATCTAATAAATGTAAAGAAGTATGGAGAAACATTCAATATTATAAAACTAACAAACTAATACTAAAATGTAATGAATTAGAAACACCTCATAGGTGATGTTATAAAATAGAAAAAAGAAAATATAAGAAAAAGAAGAAATATTCAAAGCCACATACAAAATATAAATTCAGAAGATATCCAAAAATAAGTTTTAAAGTAATTATAAGCCAAGGAAATATTTCAAAAAAAGGAAGAAAAATAAATTATAAGAAAAACCCAAGAAAGGGTAGTGTTATAATTGTTGACAACTAGAACATATATCAACAAAATGTACCAAACCAAAGAACAAAAAAGCCATGAACATAATAGAAATAGCTGAAAATTATGGATTAGAACTGATAGAATATAATGAAATATCAGAAAATGAAATAAATAATTTAGATTTAGAAATATATAAAATGACTATTTAATTAGAAAATAGTTAAAAAAGTAGTTCAAAAAATACAAAATACAAGAACATATAAGTAAGAAAGTTGAAGAATTTCCTGAGATGACCATAATGAAAGAATTGCAATCATTCTTAGGAATAGTAAATCAAGCTAGAAGTTTTATTCTACATTTATCCAAGTATACATCAAAAGTATCAAAATTAGCTGGAGAAAAAACTATGTAGAAATGCTATAGGATAAAGAAACAAATAAGATAATAGACTAGATCAAAACACTATGTAGAAACTTACCAAAATTAACAATACCAACAAAAGAACCAATAAAATAAATAATTTATACTAATGCCTCAAAAAATTATTAGGGAGTTGCCTTATATCATGAAAATGAAGAAGGAATAAAAATAATCACTAGATATGCAATTGGAAAATTTAATGAAAGTCAAAGTAGGTATCATTATAATTGGAAAGAATTTATAGCAATAGTAAAAGTGGCAGAAAATTTGAATTATTAATAATAAATTCCCACTTTACTATTAGAACAAATAATACTCAAGTAAAACAAGGGTTAGATAGAGATATAAAAACAACTAAACTCTCAAATAAAATGTTAATAAAATGGTAGGCAAATTTAGCACATTATGATTAAGAAGTTGAATATATCAAAGGATGAATAATTTAATTGTTGACTATTTGAGTAGGGATGAAGCCAAGTAAAGAAAGGAAAAATAGTCCAACAAGAGAAACCACTAAAACTGATATGAGTATTGAACAAATAATTATGAAGATAAATAGCTTGGATATGAATATGGGGCTATTACAAGCCTAGACAAATAGTTATATCAATAATCTCTCAAGCTCCATAAGTAATCTAAGTCAATCTGTGGGTAGTTTAATTACCCATGTAAATGACTTGGAAAGAGATTTTCCTAAATAGAAAGATAAATAATTCCTGCTAGTCCATCTCAAAGCCTAACTCCAACAACTCCATTTCCCAAAAACCAAATAACTCATTTTTTCAGAAATAATAAAAGCCCAAGAAAAAGTCTAAAAAAGAAGCCAAGAGTCTAATTTAACCTAAACCTCTAAAAATCGATAACCCATTTCACCGTCTACATCAAATAAATCTCAAGCTTCTACATCCTCACCATCATTAACCTTAACCAGGAATTCCAAACTATTAGAACAATTCCAATATTTTAAACTTCTCATTAACAAATTAAACCATCTCAAGATCCCTACATCCACAATTAAGTATATATCCCATTTTGCTCTCAATAAATCCATTATTTATCTTGGAACTAATCTTGAACTAGTAAAAACATTATATAACTATGGATTAATCCAATCCATATATCCTTATTCAAATATGAATGAAATTAGTTAACTTCCAAAAGTCATCCAAGAAGTCACCAAACACTATTTTAGAATAGTAACATAATATCTAGTCTATATCCAATGTTACTCCACAATAGCATAAATAAACTCAGAAAAATTGTACCCCTTAATTAAACTAATTAAGTTCAGAACCGGTAAAAAAACCTTTTGAATTCGAGCAGACTAAAAAAGAAAATATTCTAGACGAAGACTTCTGTCACACTATCTCAAGAATAAGAGCAAAAGAAATATGCATCATCTTCTCATAAATGAATAAGATGATTACTTAAGATGAAGCTCAATGGACCTACTTCACAGGCCCACAACATGTATATATTCAATAGGGAAAAATAGTCGCCAAAGTAAACAGTTCTCATTATGGTATGATAGAGTAAAATCAAATAAAATGGAAAGTACTGAAAACACAAAAAGAAGAATATGCCAGCAATTATCAGAATATAGTAGTCATGATTGTGAATATTGTAAAGAAAGAGAAAAGGAGAAAAATATTATGATGAGCTTTGGACTCTTCTTAACATTTTTGGTGAATGAAAAAATAAATAAAGAGAAAAAAAAAGAGAAAAGGAAAAAGTAAAAGTTGAACAAGCATGAAGGGCAATGATGACCAATAAGAAAGGACCTCACCAACACCTGAAGATAAGATCAAAGACAAATAACAATAAGAAGACAACAAGAAGAAGGACAATAATGATGATAACCAAAACATAAAGATGAAGGAAGAAAGATAATTATGCTAGTTAACAATATTGATTAAGTAAGAAGAATCTCCAATAGTAAAAATATCTATAAAGTTTGGGAATGCTCGGCCTATGTAATCCTATGTAATTGTAAGAGTAAGGCATCGAGTAGTTAAAGCTTTACTTTGAGCTCTCAAGTGTTCAACCTCCTAAAGGTTTCAATTTTCCTTTGTATTCCCTGTATCCCAAATATTTGCTAGTAATAAAACTCTTGTTCATATACATTAATGAATATCTTCACTTATCTGAGACCTAGTATATCTTCAATCATCAACAATAATTAAAGAATAGCAAGAGAATAAGGAATGGAATTCTAAATCCATTATAGTGGAATTAAGGTAATTACTTTTGGAAATTATAATCAACTAGTTATGATCCTATAATTCTACTACCAACATATCATCAATTATTTTAATCTTAGTATAGATTATGGAATAAGTACACCTCTAGTAGGAAATGAAGGAAAGTTGTGTTGAACTAAATTGAAGGAGGAAGTTCAATGTATTAATAGCACTAGAAAATACCTATGCTTGAAAGAGAACATAGTTCTTTCCTTAACTTGGTTTACTTTTGGTAAAAAATTATTCCATAATTTAAACCAATAATTTGTATTTAATGATAATCTATATGTAGGCTAGAAACCCAAGATTATAAGACTACTGGTCTGAAGAGATCTGTTAAAATATGTATTGTTGGTCTAACAAAGCCACATACAGAAAATTTGCCGAGTTGTAAAGTTATGGCCATTAGTGATTCATTTTTCATAGGTATATACGAACTTCTTGGTAACTTATTTTCATTTATACAATATATTCAATGTTCTACACCACTAATAACATCCATTAATAAAATTTTAACCAACTAAACAAGTAATACTGAAACTAGAACTCTGGATAATTAAACATAGGGACTTAAGGTTCATAATTTTCTTCCATTATAATCAAACCATGCTTTGATACCATAACTTTACAACCTAGCAAATTTTCTATACATGGCTTTGTTATACACACACACACACACACACACACACACACACATATATATATATATACCATAATTGTTATAGTAGACAATTTTCTTTATGTGGCTTTGTTATACCAAGAATACAAATCTATAATAGATCTCTTTGGACCAGTAGTCATGCAATTCTAGGTTTCTAGCCCATATATAGATCATCATTAATTACAAAATACTAGTCTAAATTATGGAATAATTTTTTACCAAAACTAAACCAAGTTAAGGAGCTCTGTCTTCTTTCATAAAGAGGTCTTTTCTAGTGCTTCAAATGCATAGACCTTCCTCCTTTAATTTAACTCAGTACAATCTTCCTTCATTTCCTACAAAAGGTGTACTTACATAATCTATACTAATATTAAAATAATTACTGATGTGCCAGTAGCAAAATTATAGGATCATAACTAGTTAATTATAATTTCCTAAAATAATCCCCTTAATTCCCTTATAATGGATTTATAATTCCATACCTTATTCTTCTACTATTTGTCAACTATATTTTATGGTAGAAAATCTACTAGGCCTCAGATACTTAAAGATATGCAGTAGTATCTATGAACAAGATTTTTATTTTTGGCAAATATTATGATACAGGGAATAAAAAGGAAAAATGAAAACTTTAGGAGGCTAAACACTTGAGAACTCACAGAGGATTCAAATGCTCGATGTCTTATTCTTACAATTACATGGGATTATATAGGTTCGACATTCCCAACCTTTATAGATATTTTTACTATTAAGGGAGTCTTTCTTATCTTTTTGGTGTTGTAGATTGGCATAATTGCCTTTCTTTCTTTCATCTTTATATCTTGGTTGTCATCATTATTGTCTTTCATCTTATCTCTTCTTTATTTTCTTTAGCTATCCTTGATCTTCAGGTGTTGGTGAGGTCATTTCTTATCAGTTTTCATTGTCCTTGAAGTTCTTTTTTTATCATAATTGTCCTTCATGATCCAACTTTTACTTTTAATTTCTTATTCTTTTTTTATTCACCTTTAATGTTAAGAGAAGTCCAAGGTTCATCATAATCTTTTTCTCTTTTTTCTCTTTCTTTACAATACTCATAATCATGATTACTATATTCTGATAATTGTTGACATATTCTTCTTTTTGTATTTTCAGTATTTTCCAATTTATTTGATTTTATTCCATTGTATCATAATGAGAACTATTTATTTTTATGACTATTTTTTCCAATTGAGTATATACATGTCATTATGCTTATGAAGTAGGTCCACTGGGCTTCATCACAAGTAATCGTCTTATTTATTTATGAGAAGATCATGCTTATTTCTTGGGCTCTTATTCTTAAGATGCTGTATTAGAAATCTTTGTCTAGAATATTTTGTTTTTTAGTCTGCTCGAATTCAAAAGGTTTCTTGGTGGTTCTGAACTTAATCATGTGAATTGGAGGGTCAAAATTTTTCTGAGGTTATTTCTACTATTATGGAGTAACATCAGATATAAACCTTATTTGGGTAACTATTCCAAAATAGTGTTTGGCGGCTTCTTATATGGCTTTTGGTAATTGTCTAATTTTATTCATATTGGAAAAAGGATATATGGACTAGATTAATCCATAATTGTATAATGTTTTTACTAATTCAGGATTGGTTCCTGGATATATAATGGCCTTATTGGGAGCAAAATGGGATATGTATTTGATAGTGGATGTAGGAATTTTGAGATGGTTTAATTTGTTAATGAGGAGTTTGAAATCATGTAGTTGTTATAGAAGTTTGGAATTTTCGGTTTGGGTTTATGAAGGTGAATATGTGGAGCTTTGAGTTTTATTTGGCGTAGATGGTGTAATAGGTTACAAGCTTTCAAAAGTCTAGGTTGAATTGGACTCTTGGTTTCTTTTTTGGGCTTTCATGATTTCTAAAAGAAGAGTTATTTGGTTTTTTTTGGTAATGGAGTGGTTTGAATTAGGCATTGAGATGGACTAGCAAGAATTATTTGTCTTTCTATTTGGGAAAACCTCTTTACAAGTCATTTACATGGTAATTAAGCTAGCCACACATTGACTCAAATTACTTATGGAGTCTGAGGGATTATTGGCATGGCTATTTGTCTGAGACTATAATAGCCCTATATTCATATCCAAGATATTTATCTTCATAATTATTTGTTCAATACTCATATTAGTTTTAGTGGTTTATCTTGTTGAGCTATTCATCCTTTCTTTATTTGGCTCCATCCTTGCCCAAATAATCAGAAATTAAATTATTATTTCCTTTGATTTATTTAACTTTTGATTGCCATTATATTAACATTTTATTTAAGAGTTTAGTTGTTCTTATACCTCTATCTAACAAGTATTTTACTTGAGTATTATCAGTTCTAATCATAAAGTGAGAACTTACTATTAAGAATTCAAATTTTTCTACTGCTTTTACTATTGCTAAAAATTCTTTCCAATTAGAATATCTACTTTGACCTTTATTAAATTTTCCACTTGCATATCTAGTGATTATTTTTATTTTTTTCTTCATTTTGGTGGTATAAGGCTGCTCCTCAATAGTTTTCAGGGGCATTAGTATAAATCATCCATTTTATTGGTTCTTTTATTAGTATTGTTAATTTTGGTAAGTTTCTACAAAGTGTTTTGACCTTGTCTGTTATCTTACTTGTTTCTTCATTCCATTGCCACTTAGTTTTTTCTCCAGCTAATTTTGATACCTTTGATGTATATTTGGATAAATGTGGAATAAAGTTTCTTGCTTGGTTTGGTATTCCTAAAAATGATTGTAATTCTTTCTTTGAAGTTATCTCAGGAAATTCTTTAGCTTTCTTACTTATATGTTCTTGTAATTCTATTCCTTCTTTAGTAATCTAATGTCCCAAAAATCCTATTAAGTTTTTTTCCAATTCTACTTTCTTTGGTGATATATTTAATCCTTTAGTTTCTATCAAATCTATAAATTGTAATAAATGATTTTCATGTTCTTCTTCATTATTTGAAAATATTAATATATCATTAATGTATATTACTGCAAAATCTCTAATCGATATTAACAATTTCATGGCATACTCTTGAAATATACTTGGACTATTATGAAATCCCATAGTCAATACATTCCATTCATATAATCATTCTGAAGTTGTAAATACTGTATATTTTTTTACTATTTTCATATAATTTTATTTGAAAGAAACCTGGTTTACAATCAAATTTGTTGAATATTTTTTTCTTTTATTAGATTAAGTAATAATTCTATTTCTGGTATTAGATATCTATTTCTAACTGCTATTTCATTTAATTTTTTATAATTTATTACCATCCTAGATTTCCCTCTTTTATCTTTATTATGTTTTATCACTATCATGGCTTATGAACAATAATTTGATATATTCTCCCTTATTAGGTCATATTTTTTCATTACATTTATATGCATGATAAATTCTCTTTTATCATTTTCAGTCTATAATAGGGTTTACTAGTTATTTCCTTACTATAATCTAGCAATTCTATTTTAGCTATTGGCTTTGATTTTTTTCCAATGTATTAATGGATTATCATCATAGTTTTCTATTAGTCTTTATTCAATAGTTTTTGCCTCTATATTTGTTATTGGTAATTTTGTCTCTTCTATTTCTATAGGTTTGGCGTTTGGTACAAATTGTACTTCATTTTCAAATTTCTTTTTCCGAATATTGTATCTATCATATTAAATGGATTAATTATTCTAATTGCCTAAGCTTCATGTTTACATGATGTTGTTAATACTAAGGCTTTTTAAGCAAAATGTAATGGCATATGTTGTTCTAAAAATTTCATTCCTAGTATTATAGCTAGTGTGGATTCATTATATTAGTATAATATTGGTATTTTTAATTTATAATCTCCTATTTGTATTGGTTTTTTTTTTTTTTTTATGATAGTTCTATTATATGAGCTTCCTTCCTTACACTACTCATTCTAATAGGTCTATCTTTCTTCCATAATTTTGATGGTAATATATTATATTTGGTTGATGTCATATTTGCTCTTGTACCTACCATAGTATGATATTTTTTAGATTGATATTTTTCATAATTAAATTTTATCAGTATATAATAGAAATTCTTCTTCTATCAGTTTTATTTTTTCTAATATTACTACTTGTTGATCTATATTTATCAATACTCTATTTTCCTGAATCCTATAAGGTTTTACTCATTCTAAGAAATTTTCTGCTAATATTAATTTGTGTGTTTGGGTATTACTTATTTCAGTTTCTACCCATAATTTTAATTTTACTATATCTTTTTTATTGAATCTAATAATCGTTTCGGCTATTGTATCTTCTCCTTCTATTTCTAGATTATTATTTGTATATTCTAATTGTATTATGCTTTTTCCATAATATGGTTCTAATAAGGCTATTATCTCTTTCCATATTCCATATTTCTTCAATTCTACTAATACACAATTTCCAATTCTATCTATTAAATTTATTTCTGGTGTTCTTCTATTTATTTCTACTAAATTTGAAGTTATTGGTATTTCAGCTAGTCTATTTCCCTCATAGGTTTAGTGACTTCTGAATCTTATAAGTCTTTGTCTAGATATTGGTCTAATGGTTGGCCTATATTCTTGCATACTTCTTCTAGCATTTATATTTATATTTATATCAGTTGGTGTTTTTATCCTAATACTTGTTCTTCCTAAATTATTATCATATTTTATTAATCTAGGATTTTCATATTGACTTATCTCTCTAGTATTATCTAATTCTAATTGTAATGATCTTAGTATTGTTAATTTTGGTGGGTCTAATTTTAATTCGTCTAATAATGGATCTTGTAAGTCTTTGTCTAGATATTGGTCTAATGGTTGGCTTATATTCTTGCATACTTCTTCTAGCATTTATATTTATATTAATATCAATTGGTGTGTTTATCTTAATACTTGTTCTTCCTAAATTATTATCATATTCTATTCTTCTAGGATTTTCATATTGACTTATCTCTCTAGTATTATCTAATTCTAATTGTAACGATCTTGGTATTGTTATCTTTGGTGGGTCTAATTTTAATTCGTCTAATACTGGATCTTATAAGTCTTTGTCTAGATATTGGTCTAATTGCTGGCCTATATTCTTGCATACTTCTTCTAGCATTTATATTTATATTTATATCAATTGGTGTGTTTATCCTAATACTTGTTCTTCCTAACTCATTATCATATTCTATTCTTCTAGGATTTTCATATTGACTTATCTTTATAGTATTATCTAATTCTAATTGTAACAATCTTAGTATTGTTATCTTTGGTGGGTCTAATTTTAATTCGTCTAATACTGGCATAAAATTCTTTTCTATTGTTATTTTTCCTTGATTTCTTTTATAAATTTTATGTTCGTCGATAAATACTAATCTTACCATTCCTGTTATACTTGTTATTCGACTTTCTGGGGGAATTTGTATTCCTTTAATTTTATGATAGATTACTAAAGTTTTATTCATATTCATTTATGCTTTTGATATTGTGAAGTTTGTATTTGCTGTGAATTTTAATTTCTGATTATCAAGTTTCCTTTTAATGCTCCTAAGATGTTGTTTGGTACATTATCTATTGTTCTATTATTAGTTATTAATAATTCTGTTAGTGTATTTATTCCTATTCTAAAATATGCTTTCATTAATAATTGTACTCCAGGTATATAGATTTCAGTTATTTCATCTTTTATAGGTAATTTTTCTATTTCTTGATCTATTTGTGTTTTATTTATTAAGGGTATTCTTAGGATTCCTTTTGTTTGAGTTGTTTCTATTAGGTGTTTCTTTTGTAATACCATACATGCATACTTTTCTTTTTCTTTAGCTTTGATCATTTTTCCTATTTTTGTCATAATTCCTTATTCCTTATTTTGTCATATTGTTTCTAACTAAATTCCGTTCTTCTTTCTACTATACCTTCTTTTGCATTCCTATATTCTTCATATTGTTTATATTTCTGTTCTTGATCTTCTAATTGATTTGTACTAGTTACTCCTTGCATCATATTAATTTTATTTTCTTCTTCTATTAATCATATTTTGTATTTTTTTGAACTACTTTCTAAACTATTTTCTATTTCAATAGTCATTTTATATATTTCCAAATTTGAATTATTTATTTCATTTTCAGATATTTCATTATATTCTAATGGTTCTAATCCGTAATCTTTAGCTATTTCCATTATATTCATGGCTTTTTTATTTTTTGGTTTAGTACATTCTATTGATATATTTTTTAGTTGTTCATAATTATAACACTGACACTTTCTTGTGTTTTTCTTTTAATTTATTTTTCTTCCTTTTTTTAAAATATTTCCTTAGTTTATAATACTCTTAAACTTATTTTTTGGGTGTCTTTTGAATTTATATTTTTTATATGGCTTTGTAGATGTCTTCTTTTTCTTATATTTTCTTTTTTCTATTTCACAACCCCACTTATGAGGTGTTTCTAATTCACTACATTTTAGTATTAGTTTGTTAGTTTTTATAATATCTAATGTTTCTCCAGGCTTCCTTACATTTATTAGATAATAAATGGTACTAATTCATGTCTTTCATTAAATGTTTTTTTTTCTATAATCATCTATTATAGTTTCAGATATTAATCTCGGTAATTTTTTGTAAAATAATTCCATATAAAATTTTTGTTGTTCATAATTTTATAATCTTACTTCATAATAATATTTTTTGTATTCACATATATATTGATTTAAGTCATTGGGATCTAATGTACATATTTCTATCTGATGTAATTTAGTTATTGCTCTATCTATTTTCGTCATTTCATTAACTCCTACACTTCTTCCTACAAATTAGTTTCTTAATAATTGTTTATATTGTCTTAATAATATTGCATAAAATTCTTTTCTATTTGAATGCCCAGCTACGGTTTTAGCATTTGCTCTAAATTTGTTCTGATTTACCTTTCCATAAGTCTTGAACTTGTAAAACTTGCTTCTACTAATAGATTTGTAGCATTTGTTTCTACATTTCGAGTTAATAATGCTATTAATTAGGCTTTAGTCCATTCTTCTATTCTTTTTTCATTGTCCAAATTACAGCTTAAATTTAACCATATTCTTGAATTTGGTATTTGTCTTATGTCATGTTATTCTAATGGTGTTGGTGTAAAGTTACTATTTTGTGTTGGTGTGTATGTAGGTTCATATAAATATGTTAAATCTTGAGATCTTAATGGTTCTTGGTGTCTTAATTTTTCTTGCTCTAATTCTTGTTCTCTTGTTATCCTACTACTTCCAATGTTATTAATATTATATCCTTGACTTTGAAAATTTGGTAGATTTGGAGGTTCTTGTTGATTTCTTAAATTTCTTGAGGTTAAATCACTTGGCATATTTACTTTGTTATATCCTATTGTCATATTTCCTTATTGTTTTCTAATTTCCTCTAAATTTTCTTCTTCTTCACTCATTCTTCTTTCTATTTCATCTTGATTTAATTCTTTTAATACATTCATCATCTTTATCTGTCTTATTGCTAAACTTTTTTCTTCCTTAATTGCTAGTTTTATTAGACTTAAATAGTTTGGTAGATTTGATCCTATTTGACATGCTAATTCCATTATTTCATAATCTTTTTGAGTTATTTCTTTTAAAGGTTCATGTATTTGTTCTTTTCGTTTTTCTGCTTTTGATCCTAATTTTATGATTTCATCAAATATTGTCCATAGATTATTATTTATTATTTATTGTCCTTTTTGTAGTCTTTGCCTTATTATTCTTGTTTCATGTATAATTTCATTAATTTGTTGCTCTTTTATTTGTTCTTTTGTTTTTTTCTTCAAAAATTACTTCTCTTATGTCTTTCATTATATTTATTTCATATCCTTGTTTTATTTCTACTAATTTTTTTTTCCTTTTTTTTTCCTAATGCTTGTTTTATTTGTATAATACACTCTTTGATCATTTTTAATTCTATTTTCATATATATTATTTCTAACATTATTTCATATATTTTTGTTCTAATGGTTTTGCTATTTCACATAATCTTCTTATCCTATTATTAAAATTTTCTTTATCTAGTGTTTTTCTAATCTCTTTAAGGACTCTATTTATTGTTCTATCTAAATCATATATATATATATATATATATATATATATATCTCTCTCTCTCTCTCTAATTCTTCCTATATATTTAGGTTTATAAAATAGCTTAATTATTTTGTTAAAAACGTATTTCTCCAATTGAATTGATTAAATGTATTATCTCCTCCATTCAAGATAAATAGTGTAACTATTAGTGATTCATTTTCCATAGGTATGTATGAGCTTTTAGGTAATTTATTTTCATCTATACTATATATTCAATGTTCTATTCTATTGATGACATCCATTATATGACTTAAACTAAAACAAACAATTAAACTGAAATAAATAACAAGTAAATAATTAACTTGAACTCACAGAAATTGGAATAATTTAGCTTAAGGGTTTTGAGTTTTATAATTTTCTTCCATTATAATCAAACCAGGCTCTGATACCATAATCGTTACAGCCGACAATTTTCTGTACGTAGCTTTGCTATATCAAGAATACAGATCTATAATAAATCTCTTTGGACCGATAGTCCTACAATTTTAAGTTTTTAGCTTATATATAGATCATCATTAATTACAAGATATTAATCTAAATTATGGAATAATTTTTTACCAAAACTAAACCGACTTAAGGAATTCTACTATTTTTCATGCAAAGGTTTTTTCTAATGCTTTAAATGTACAAACATTCCTCTTTCAATTTAACTTAGCACAATCTTTCTTCGTTTGCTACCAGAAGTATACTTATTCTAGAATATATAATAATATTAAAATAATCAATGATGTGCTGGTAGCATAATTACACGATCATAGCTAGTTAATTATAATTTCTGAAAATAATCTCCTTAATGCCTCTATAATGAATTTAGAATTTCATATCTTATTTTCTTGCCATTCGTCAATTTTTTTTGGTGGTAGAAAATCTATTGGGCCGAAGATAATTGAAGATATTCAATAATGTATACGAACAAGAGTTTTATTATTGGCACATATTTGGGATACAGGGAATACAAAGGAAAACTGAAAACTTTAGAAGGCTGAACACTTGAGAACTTACAGAGGATTCAAATGCTCCATGCCTTATTCTTACAATTACATGGGGTATACGTGTGTTACTTTGCAACTTACTCCGTGATTTATAATCCCTGTTACAACATTTTATTGTAGTAGACTCTGTTTCTAACAAACTTAACATTTAGAGATGAAATTGTACTTATACTTATGGATTCAGATCTTTTATCCCGAATTGTAATTTTTTCTTTCATAATTGATCAAAATTTCTAATTAACCAAAGTTATTTATCTATCTCACTAGTTAAAAGAAAATTTACGATTATAAAGATTAGGATGGTATCTGTAATTGGAAATAACTTTGGTTCAAGAATTCTGTGCGAGAGTGATTTCCAATTGGAAAGAGTCCAAAACTAATTGAAAAGGAACTGAATCACCCTTAATTAATTTGCGAAAGGAAATGTTGTGAACTTGAAAACAATATCTCAGAGCTAAACCACAAAGCTCATGCTTATAAATTGACCTCCACAATACATAGGTCTAATGATTATACAGTACAATTATTTTGCAAAGTAAACTCTAAACTATTATTTTCCTACTTAATCACGCATTACAATTATCTGCAGAACACTTCTCTTCTTTTCTGGTCATGAGCTTTTTTCTTTTGGCCAAAAGAAGTACAATTTCATCCACAAAAACGAAAACTCCAGGAACAGAAAACAACAAGAAACAGAAACAGCAAGCCAAAAACTACCGAATGCAGATTCTCTGCAATTGTTTATCTATCTTCACCATCTAACGAGCACATCCCCTTATAGTGCACTTCCAGTCAATCAGCAGTCTTGTTGATCGATCTGAGGGTCAAAGAGATCGAGAATAGAGAGATGCCTCGGCCTTATTTCTACTTCATCTGGAAGATTAAAGAAGCATATAATTTTAAGAGCTCTAAAAAATTAAGTTTTGTGAGTTATTTTTCGTTGAAAGAAGAACTTTTCTAAGAAATATCACACTTTATCATCTTGGAAAACAAATTTTAAATGAGCTGTAACTATCAGTTCACTGATAAGGGAAAAGAAATTCATATGAACACACGAGAAATAAAGACAAATTTTTACATACCTTCATGTTGAAACTCTGTTCCTCCTACGCAATTTGGCGACGTTTATAGCAACCAACACATACACTTTGTCATATGTGTCACTCATTAGCTTAAAATATGCATATCTCCATGACTTTTGCAGAAATAACAAGCTGCATATTCCCCAAAATCCCGTGCTGAATCCCACTGACAAGCTAATAAGGAACCCCCAACTGAAAAATTGTTCATCTTCAGAATTTGCATCATTTTGGTTATCTGCTGTTTGCTGTGTGGGACATTTCGCAAGAGGATCACCACAAAGTTCTGCATTACCCTCAAAAGCAGAGGCATTAAAGCTTTGAAGCTGAGTTCCGAGTGGAATTTCTCCTGACAAATTGTTGTATGATAAGTCCATAACACTGAGACGATCTAATTGTGAAAGTTCTGAAGGAATCTTTCCAAACAAGTGATTCCTTGACAAATCAAGAGAGTCCAGTGACTTGAGTCGTCCAATGGCTGCAGGAATTTGTCCACTAATCATGTTTCTTGAAATGTTTAAGGAAACCAATCCAACAAGATCCGTCACTTCACTCGGAATTTCTCCATTTAGCAAGTTGCTGGAGAGATCAATACTTTTAACGAATCCCAATATACTTTGGTATTTGGATTCCTTTCCTTTCCACACCAATGTAGCACTATCCATTGTGGAAAACATGTTCGAAACGCGACTACCAATTGGAGCGTACTGGGTAATGGTTGCATTGAAGTATGTTTGATCAGCCAAAGCAGAAAGTTGTGGTATACTTCCTGAGATATCGTTCATTGAGAGGTCAAGGATTTGAACGTGAGAAAGATGACAAATGCTGGAGGGCAAACTCCCCGAAAACATATTGGATCTTAGACTAAGAACACGTAGTTTTTCAAGTCCACCAATCCAACTTGGTACTGATCCCGAAAAGTTATTTTGGACAGCATCAAAAGTTCTTAACTCTCTGCATTTATTCAAAGCTAAAGGGATTTCACCCATAAGTCTATTGTGACCTAAATGTAGCGCTTGGATATACATTAAGGAACCTATCGATGTTGGAATATTTCCAAAGAGACTATTATTTGCAACATCAAGAAAGACCAAAGAACTTAAGTTTGTCCAACAATCTGGAAGCACTCCTGATAATTGATTGTTAGAAAGATCTAAAAAACTTAATTCTGAGGCCATGTTTGGACATAAGAGAGAACTTGCATCTGTAAGTTTGTTGTTCGACAGATCAAGTGCTATAGTATTTGAAAAATTCGATGAAACTTGGCCTTCAAACAAGTTTGAGCTTAAATCTATTTCTTGAGCAAACCCTCTTGATGGAAAGTTTGAAATTTCACCAGTAATCTGGTTGTGTGAAAGGTTCAAGTTTTCAAAAGGGAAATCCCAAAACCAACTTGGAATTATATCCGAGATTTCAGCTCTTGATATATCTAACTCAGAGCACGTCTTCTGGGTCTGAAGCCATAATGGAAAAGCAGGGCCCAACTTACAGGATGATAACAACATGGTGATTGTCTGAAAAGGGGGAACCCAATCTCTACTGATGTTGAAGACCAAGTCATTAAAAGACAAGTCCAAAACCAATAGTTGAGAGAGTCTCAAGAAATGAGTTTCAGAAATCACACCATGCAAGGAGTTATTTCCAATTTTCAACTCCATCAAGTTTGATAGCTGTCCTATGCTCTCACTTAGAGTTCCATTTAATTTGTTAGAACTGAGATATAAATATTGCAGAGAAGAAATTTGAGAGAAATCCGGTAGTGGCCCTGTAAATCGATTAGTAGATAAATCCAAGACTTGTAGTGATTTGTTAGCACAACGACTGAATGATGCAACAAGATCATCTATTTGGCCACTCAGGGAATTTCTCCTAAGGTTTAGTTTATATAAACTGCAAAAACCTAAGAACTTAGGAAGTGGCCCTGCAAATCTGTTACTGGATAAATCCAAAAGTTCTAGTGATTTGTTAGCACAACGGCTGAATGATTCAACAAAATCCCCTAGTTGACCACTCAAGGAGTTGCTACTCAGATCTAGTTCATGTAAATTGCATAAACGACCTAAGGATTTGGGTATTTCACCTTCAAGCTGGTTTCCAGAGAGGTGTAACTCTTGCAAGCGAAGCAAATCTCCCAATTCGTGAGGTATTTTTCCTTTCATGTTTATGTAAGAGAGACTGAGATATTTCAAATGAATCAATGAAGTAATGAAGTTTGGGAATTGGGTGAGATTGAAGTCGTTCTGACTAAGGTCCAGATAATTCAAATGATGTAATTCAGCCAATGATGGAGTGAGTGTACCTTCCAAATCGTGAAGATCAAGTTCAACCACATGGCCCTTTCTGTCACATACAACACCATCCCAGTTGCAGCATTCTTTCTGATTTTCTTCATTTCCCCATGAAGAGAGGACGTCTGCGCGATCCAGAACACCTTGTTTGAGAGCAAGCAATGATTCTCTCTCCCTCTCTATGCATTTTAAAGATGCATTGCCAACTTTCATGGTGGCTGCCAATGCCCATGGCATAAACACCAGAAGCACAAAAGAAAGAAGAACTCGTAGATGCCTTATATCCATGACAGTTATAGAAATAAGGTATATAGTTTATAGAATTAAGTATTAGCAGTTCAATGTGAGAAGCAATGAAAACAGAGGGAAAGTATTTAATAGGCACGATGACGGATGTAGTTGTTAGTTTCTGACTCAGTTCACACTTGTTATACTGTGTGATACTTCATAGAACATGCATGGGAACTTTCCAAAATTGGCTTTAGTATAAAATAAAATAAAGTAGTATGAGTGGCGGTCTTAATTTCCATTTTATCTTGGCTAGCTAAGCTTCACTTTCAACGATCATTTTCAGTCAACGTATAGGTGTGCTCATTTTCAAGGACCTGCAATCGTTTTGAAGGGGAACTTAACATAAAGAGATGCTGCCGTAGGAAAGACTTCAAAGACTTTTGAAAAGAATAATGCAAAAAGAAATAGAAAAAGTTGACTTTGTCAAATCATCAAAATTTAATTGAAGGTTTTTTTTCCAACATTTCAGCCTTTTTAACTTCCCAAAAAAAAAAAAAAACCAATGGGTAAAATATATTGTCCATAAAAATTCATCATAAATTTCCTCAATTAATGCAATATGATAATAAATGTATTTTCAAATTTCCTTTTAAAATACATGAGCAAATAAATTTATTTATTATATTCTTTTAAAAAATTTACTATTTATATCCACAAGATTTTAATTAGTATTTCAAAAGTTTAAATTTCATGCTTTAAATATCTCAAAAAAGAATTTTTCATATGCATATATAATATCACGAAATAACTCATATAAATAACTTATAATCATATTCATTATATGAATGTTATGTATTTTATGTATTCTTTGACTAAATAATTATATTTTCCATAAAATAATATACTTCAATAATCAAATGTCAAGTTTCGCAAAAAATTTTATATTATAATCCATAATATATTATTCGCGTTCCATTTGGTGTGTTTTGATTTTGATTAGGGAGCACCCACACATTTTTATTTTGAGAGACTATAGTTGACTGTTTGTACTTACACTTTTGGGATCAAATTTAATGATTTATAGGGATTTGTCTAATTTACTGGAAGAGTCTGTCAATTTTTTTTTGAAATATTTATGAACATGATTTTTGAAATAAGAAAGTATAAAATTAGTCATTTATATTTATACTTTATGACAATATAATTTTTTAAAAATTAATTTTGACAGATTAGTCTCTTATAAATTTAAATTTGTACAAAATTAATTTATCATAAATTTAAATTTATATAAAAATAACTTCTCTATTTGAATTAATGAGATACTAATTTTGTATAAAATATGATTTGAGGAATTAATTTGATATGATTAATTTATGAAGGACCAAATTAACACAAAAATGTAAAAGTAAAATAAGTAATTTGATACTTTTCCCTTTTTGAAAGTATATATATTGTGTTACGTTGAGGTTGTGTTTGGCTGTAACTATGAGGATTACGGTTCAAAGTAGTACTTTGTTTTCCTCATGATCAAATACCAAAGCTCACCTCTAGTAGTCAACTTTACAAGAGAATCTGCAGTGGTGAAATATGGGCCGCCGAATGAATATTTGATGGCTTAAATTCAAAGAATGATTGTGCACGTCTTCAATAAAAAATAAATCATTATATTTCAATACAACGGCTTATATTTTACTGAATTGTTTCCGATAGCTTAACTACCAAAGAGTATTCGGATTGAGTCACATACATACATAGACGGGGTTGTGACTTGTGACAACTCAAATTATTTACGGACAGTACATGTGTGATAAATAAATTATATATATATAGTAAAATATATTTTTTGTCTTTATTTATTATAAAATTATTATTTTGATCATTCACTTTTTGAAATACTTAAAATAGTTCTACTCATGATTTCTTATATTTAAAGTTTAGGATTTAATAAAAGAATTAAATTTAATTTTTTTAAATGAGGGACAAGTGTAATATTTTTTAATAAGTGAAGAACTATTTTAGATATTTTAAAGAATGAGAGATCAAAATAATAATTTTGTAATAAATGAGGAACATAAATATATTTCTCTCTTTCTCTATATATATATAACACGTGTCTGTCTCTGAATAATGCGAACTATTTATAATTAACATGGGAACGTACATGCAGCACGCTGAATACGCCTAAGACATTTCCTGCTTTCAAATCATTAACTTAACAAAATCATATGTCATGTTTAGTACCCCCTGATTAATCATACTCATAAAATTAAAACCTAGGTATATACCACTCTACTTTACGGCATTGAAATTAGGGAATCGCCATTCATGCTGACTAAATTAAAATTAGAAAATTATTCATTCTAAGTGAACCCTTGACCTGATTGATCAAATAAATCAAACTTAACCAAAAGTTTTCTTCACCGTGACAGATGGTATATTTTGTGTATAATTCTTTGGCTCATCAAGAATTCAATAGAACTTGATGTCATATTTCCAACACGCGTACCAAAGCATTCAATCCCATAAATCATTTACAGTCCCAAAAATGAGACTTTATCATTAAACAAATTTGGAATAATTATTAAATATATTCATCATTTCCGGTTATGTATTTCATAACTTTCTTATTAACTTTAATAAGACGTTGAGTAAACACGGTAATTTTCTTTCTGAATTGCGTAACATATAGGTAAGTATTGTTTCATTTTTAAAAGACATTCTTTCTATCTTCTGAGAATTTAGCCTATCAAAATTTAGAATTAGTGGGCATAAATCGCCCTCCCACTTTGGTATTTCTAAGTTCACGTGGAAACACCTCATTCAAAATTAAAAGAAAATGAAGATTTAAAAACAAGGCAAAATAATTAGAAAAATAAAATAATAAAACAGAATTAAAAAAAGAAAGCAAAAAAAATAGAATTAAAGAAAAGAAAGGGGGAAAAAAAACAATAATGGTAAAGCTAGGGAAATTAAAATAATATAAGAGAATAAAAGAGACTTCAAATAGAAGAGACAAAAAAACCAATAAAAACGAAAAAAAAAACACAAAAAAACAAGATAAGGAAAAACGAAAAAAACAAAATTATGACACACAGGGCCTCTGATTTTGCTGCATGACATATTTAGGCTGCTGCCACCCGTCTGAAATCCTACAACTTTGCATTGAATGAAAGAAACACAGAACAAGCAGAAATAAGAGAGGTTCTTTCTCCTGGACAAAAATAAGAGCATATGGAAGAAAGGCCGGGCTGTTAAGCAGCAAAAATGGTGGCATTGACTTCATCCAGTGTCACACTCCAACTCCCGGAGTGTGACCGGTACAGAAAACGAGACTAACCCACCTCTATAAGCTTAACAAGTTGGTTCTTAACTAAATTAAAATCATACATAACAAACATTCATAACTAAGCAGATTCACATTCAAATCAAGTTTGTAAAAATTTCAACAGAGTCTCCTCTATAACTGAGACCTCCCGAGGTTTCTACAAACATCTGCCCAAAACAATATTATACATAAAAGAGAGCTCAACTCTCAATTCAGTTCAGAGACAACTACAACACAGAGGAATGGGGAATCTACTTGTGGTCATACATAACATTTACATCTATTTACATATATCAATTACAACAAAATCTCAACAAATTGGAGAAACAAAATGCCAACAGGGCTCCTCTAGCCCTCTTGATCAGCAAACTGCTCAGGATGACTGCCTAAAATTCATTAAAACATAAATGGGTAGAATTTCTAGTAATGAATCAATTTATGATTTAAGCATTTATACTTTAAACCATAACAAGCAATAATATGCACTTACACTTAATGAACAGTTTAAATGATTTTCATGGTCGAGGATCCACAACCTTCGGAGAATCCTTTCCATCAATTAACATCAAACTATCAAGGGAACTTAGCCCTTGAATACTTGTTAAAGTTAGGTAAAAACCTTCCTTTTTACTTAAAATACCGTTGGCTTAGGACCTAGATTCTAGGGAGGACTATCAGACATAAAGTATCGGTCATGAACTCGTGGCCCATGCAGTTTAATCATCTGTCGAGAGCACACAGCATCTCGGGGGTAAATCACCAACACGATCGTGAGTTGCAAGCTCACGCTAAAGTCATCCATCTTATCTTGTCCTCCCTAAATCTAAGGACTTGCCATTTATAAATTTTCCCTTTTTCAATATCAATTCTTTAGTAACACATTCCTTCTTTTATTCAAACCTCTCTTTTACAAATTTTACATAAACATCACATATCAATCATAATTCATAGGTCATATGCAAGGCTAAAAAGTCTAACAAGTTGCTACCATAATTGCAATGGTAATTATAAAGTGGGGAAAGCTACCGCTTACCTGGTGGCTGACGGGTGCTATAATCACCTTATCTCGGTCTCTCTTGATTATAAATTCGATTTCACCCACAATCTTTATAACATAAGAATATAATTTCCTCAATTCCCATTACTAAATACATCAATTCAGGTTGATTATAATGCCTTAACAAAGTCATAAAACAACCAAAATCCTATCTCATTACTTTATTACATATTCTCTTTACTTCTTCATATTGCTATTTCCAATTTGATATTCCATTCCATTATCATTACTAAAAAAAAACCTTAGACCAAATTCTTAATTTCATCCCCTCACTTTTTCCCAGAATTTTCGTCAATTTACACTCACTGCCTTAAACACTTTCTGAAGTTTCACTTTAGTCCCCCATTTCATACTTTTTCCTTCCATCCATGAAGAACACTAAGGTTTCATGACATACACTGTAAAAGTGTTCTTATAAGACCAATTTAAACCCATTCAACTGCAGAATTTCACCATTTTCTGAAAACCCCAAAATTTTGAAACTTTTCAGTTTAGTCCCTATCAGAATAACTCAAAACAACTTAACTAAAATCATGCTTCCAAAGCTCAAATTCAATGGAAAGGGGCCAAAAATGATTCTCCTAGCATCATTCTCATGAAAAAACCACTTAAAACTCACAAAAATCAAGAAAACGTCGCTGCACAACGATGCCATAAAACCCACCGGAAAAAGTGGTTGTTGCCAGCCAACGGCAAGCGGTGGCCGCCCAAAAACCTTCGCCGGTGATGGAGGGAGGCGGCCAGAGGTTGAACGTGGCTGTGGGCAAAGTAAAAAGTGGAAATCTAAAGGGATGAAGGAGTTGCGTTTTTCTGCAGAATTTTAGAGGAGAAGCATGTAAAAGGAGGCTATAGTGAAGGATAGAATGGTAATTTCGCTGGGGGAGCTGACACGTGTCAGCACCACAAAAATGTTGAGGGATGAAGGAGCTACATATCGAACCTATGCCCCTTTGGTTCAGGATAACTTGCCTTACCATTGAGCCAAGGCTCACTTCTGATAAATATTACACATTACAAATACTTATTCCTCATTCTTACTAATTTTAAAAATTTTGCATGAACTTAGTAAACTTAGCAAGTGTTACATCCAGTTCCTGCAACTTGGGGGCTTGAGAAACTAGGAGAACGACTTGAGCTGAGGTGTTGGAGAGAGAGGGAGGTTTTGTTTGATTCTGTTTCTGATAACGAGCGTAGAGAGAGAAGAATGAGGCTCTACTAAAAAGAGAAGATAAAAAAGGAGACACTGCTAAGGAAGAGAGTCTAGAAGAAAAACCAAAGGATTCGAAAAGAAGAGAGACCGAAGAGGAAGAAGCAGGAGGAATAACTGGGCAAAAAAGTCAGACTGTTTCGCGCATGGAGAGCAGAGGGACCTGAAAAGGAAGAAAAGGGAGGTAGCGTAAGAGGAAGGGAGACAGAGGGAGATTGAGGAAGGTGCTGAAAAATCAGCAAGCAAAGCCAGGAGAGTGAGAGAGTGTTAGAATAAATTTATCATGGATTAACATTAATTTGTTATTAAATCAATGTATCCTAGTTAGTTAATTGGACAAATAATATAGTTAGACTAAATAAAAAATAGATTGGATCCATGTTAAAGGTGGATAATCAGTGATGTATTAGATTATCTACTAGCCTGTTAGGTAGAACCTCAACTTACAATCCATACTTAGCTAGTAATTATCACATTGAATTACTAAGAGAGAGAATTTATTGGGCTTATTTAAGATTAATAGAATTATTTAATAAGGTAATTGGATTATTTATAAATAAGACTATTATTAGTTTTAGAAAGACACCATGAAAATCTTGACAAATATCAAAACATTTTCAATCTCTTTCTCTCTCATTCTAAATCAAGCTAGAGTGTCGTGGGTTGATGTTCTTTTCCCTATCTTCTACTTTAAAGTTTCATTCTCATCATATCTACACCATCAGGTCAGATCACTAATTTATTTCTTATTGGTTTGTTTCATTTTATGAATTCAAACCATCAGGATTTCCTTTGTCTTTAATACCAATATTGTCTAGATCACAAACTCAGCTCACTAAGAACCATTTTCTTGAATAAGTGGATTGAAGGGTTTCTTTTGGTTTAGTATTTCAAATGAGTCGGTACATTGATTGTCCATTAAAAGCTTAAGAAATGTAGGACTCCATTAAAGCTTAGAAGCAAGAAAAAAACCCAAATCCTTTGAAGGAAATTCCTCACTGAATGATGTATTCTTGGCTGAATTAGTTTAGGGGAACGATAAATCATGAAAAATGGTAGGATTTGATGCCAAACCCATGCCTAAAAATGCATAAATCAATTTATTCATGAATTGGGTTCTCTGGCAGGTTAAACAAACTCGCCAAAGGTTGAAGACAAAGTTACTGTACATAAAACAAAGACCACACGTAGCTCCAGTGTGTGATGGCGAGTGTGCCTCATGCACTGGTCTCTAACCTCTGAACTTCTACAGTTTGACTCCATTCTCCCTTTCCTATTTTTTTGTGATTTTTTTTCCAAATTTTTTAAACCTTGGAAATAAGAGTTTTGAAATTTCTTGAAACTTAAAGCATTAAAATGCTGTGTAATTAACTAATTTTAATATGAAGAAAATTTGTAAAATAAATATAGATAATAGGGAAATTGTATACTTTGGTCACTCTCCCTAGTAATTACTAGATAAATTAAAATGAATTTATTTGTATCAATGGATGATATTACAATTTCAGGAAGTGTTTTAAGGAATAATTATACTGAAAACTATTATGGACCTGATTGTGTGTTAACCTAATGTGGGGCCAATCATGATGGTTTTGCATTTGTAGACAGCTTTAGTTATGGTTGTTATTCCATTTCTTTTTTTCTTTTTCATATAGACACTTTGTAGTAATAATTAGGGATAAGGTTGAATATTAAATCAGTCAACAATAGGGTGTATATAATTGGCAATGTATATAGCCTATCATTGTGACATTACCAATATAATTTTGTGAATTAGGCTTATTATGACTTGTTAGCAACATTCATTAATTAATGTATTCATAGTTGCCTGTATCCTATTGATATAAAAATTATGAGTGCATTTTTATGACATTTCCTTTCATCATTAAAAAAAATGTGGGACATACAAATTTTTTCTTGATTTATTATAATTTAGGACCTTTAGGCGGGTTTATAATGAACATTTTGTTCTATAGTTGTATAAGTTGAGTCTTGTGAAGGAAATCTCGTTTTGTAATTATGTTTTCAGGATATAATTAACATGTCCTATTTTATTTCCTCAGCTTTTATGT
Source organism: Delonix regia (assembly GCA_037074485.1). Lineage (NCBI taxonomy): Eukaryota > Viridiplantae > Streptophyta > Magnoliopsida > Fabales > Fabaceae > Delonix > Delonix regia. Next base: position 25,134,270 of record CM073454.1, on the reverse strand, counting down.
TCCAATAACTGTCTATAGTGAAATTTAATAGTGCCTTTATGAAGCCTTATGGACTTTGTACAAGTAAAACTATGGTAAACTATACCGCCTAAATGATTGATTCAAATTTTATAAGTTTCTTAGCAAAGTAATTTATCCCATAACTTCTAAGATTTATGATAGGATTATACCGCTTAAATGGTCATTGGTACGTGGGGTTATTATATTTTCTTGTTAGGAACATTCTGGAATTGAACCATGTTAAAAGCTCTTGGATCAATTTGGACTTAGAAAAGCAGAAACTAAATATTTAGTAAATTTAATAACATAAAAGAGATTCCAAACTATCAAGAGTATTAAAATTATTATTATTATTATTATTTTCAAAAGATTAGACACACATATAGGATATATGATTTTTATATCTGACAAATAAGGCATAGATGCCAATGATTTGCAGGTTCTCAAGTGATCTAAATGCAAATTCTATTTTAATCATTTATATTATTGTCACTTCATTCTTAATTACTCTTTATTTATTTTATCTTCAAAATTAATTTTATTTAAATTACTTTATGGTAGTAAATATATTTACACTATTCAATGAATTTTATAATTTAGAGGATGAAGGGGAATTCATGTAAGAACCCCGTAGCTGTTAGCTAGTATAACAACCTTGGTACACCTTGTTGAAATGAATTATTAAATATGTATCCAGTAAAAGGGATACATGTATAAATTATTGAGACGTATCCAGTGAAGGAATACAAATGTGAGATATTGAAACGTATCCAATGAAGGAATACATATATGAAATATTGAGATGTATCCGGTGAAGGGATACACATATGAATTATTGAGACATATTTGATAAAGGGAAACATTATGAATTATTGAAATATATCTGGTAAATTAATATGAGTACGATGATCTTAGTTATTTCCTTAATATCAGCTTTATATAAAATTATATTATCGAAACTTGATATTTGTTAAAAATTTTAAGGCCTTTATGATTTTCCTTTTTGCTTGCTTTGTTATTTATTCATTCACTAAGTTAGTGGTAGACTTACACCTCTTTCTTTAATATTTTACAGATCAGTAAGTGCTAGTGAAGTTGCCATGGGAATTTTCTTATTGCCAAAACTTTTTGGTATGTCAATTTGGGTTAATCATAGTGTACGTCTGACTCCAAGGCGGTAGCTGCTAGATGTTTGTTTGTTTAAGATTTTGTAAAGTGTTATAAGCCTTGTGTAAGTTATTTTCTTATTATACCAAATATGTATATTGTGAAATTGTTGAATTACATTTCAAAGTATGTCAAATGTTTATCATTGATATTGTTTTGAAAATGTAAGTGAAGAAAAAAAAAGATTATTTTAGGCTGGTTGGGTTAAAATAATTTAGCCTTTGCACTGGTCACGACCAATGAAAAAGGGACGTGGCATCTAAAATCCTTCCTAGCAATCCAAAATATAATTTTTTGTTTTCAAAATTGGGATATCAAGGGTGGAAGAGAGTGGCTTAAGTAATTTAAAATACTATTATATCCTATATCACGTATTGAATAATAATAAAATTATTAGTCATGTGTTCATATTATAATGGATAACATTAAAAAAAATATTAATGAGTCATTTTATTCTATTCATTTTATTATAAGTTTTAAACAAAAATAATAGGAGTCCATCTTTTTCTTATTGAAACTCCTAAACAACATACCTACCCTTGCAATGTGGATTAAGATGCTAAATGATGCCATGTGTTTTTGCTGTGTTGACTAAAGTTGGGGAAATCCAATCAGCTTGTGTTGTCATATTTAATAATGGTTCATGGGTCTTCTTTCAGCACTGTTTAGTTTGAATGAAGCAAACGTTAAGATGGTCGTTAAGTTCTTATGAAGTGCATGCCCAAACAATGTCAATTTGCACTATTGGTAATGGCATGTGGTAGCTTGGTAGCTGTTTATTTTTGTTCCTTTTTGTTTCATGTTTATTTTTTTTTTATTTTTGCTTCTTCTTTTATTTATTTATTTATTTATTTTCTTATTTTTGACTTTGTTTGATTAGGGTCTTGAGATATAAACATACTATGCGAATAAATACTGTACGTCCTTCCATATATGCTAATCATGAGAGTTATTTAAAATAACTGCTCTTATTTAGGAAAATCAAATTTAAAATTTCTTTTTGACATATCCATTCTAACTAGTTGTCTCCTTATTGAGATGCACATGGCTAAATGTTGATTTCTGATTAAAAGGAGCTAGGTGAATATCTAATATATTTAAACCATATAAATTTAATAATGCTCTCAAATATTGAATTGGTACTGTACTAAATACAACATCACCATGTATTTCCATGGCTATAATACAGACTTCTGCTCAATTCAAAGTATGCAAAACTTTGATCCTAGAATGTCAACATCTAATACATGTATATACATTTAATTATAATCACTTCCTGGGCCTTGGAATTCTATCTAGCTGTTTACCTGGGTACCTGGAAATATATTCATTAAAAAGTGAGATTTAAGCAAATCTCAATAATTAACATGGCAAATTCCAACATGTTTACATAATGTTACAAGAAAGTGTTTAAATATATCAACAAGAAGAATCACACACATGGATACAAATCAATGGATCTAAAAAGAATGCATACAATGTTGTTGACAACCACATTCTTTGTTTGCTAAAAAACACACCAAAGATGTCGCCATGATGGCCACAACACTGCACATGTACCAATCAAACAAGATAAATGAGTTTAGCAAAATAAAACACTATCTAACTACTTGTGTCGCCGTTCCTCTTTTACCTTCAAGGCTTAATCCTCTTCCAGGGTTCCAAGACAGCTATTAGGAGTCCTAATAAAATCATATTTAATCACACTAATCCCATGATTTTCATATTGGTATTAACCAATTCCTATATAAAAGGTCTTAAATATTTTTGTAGGCTTCCATAATTATCTTAAAACCATCAAATTGCTTGAATAACTCATTCTCATGGATAATCTTCTTATAAATATCCTAACATTACAAAACAATAATAACAATGACATTTCCTTCTAAGACTTTGTTGTCTACTAAGTAACAGGAAAAACTTACTTATCATATTCCATAAATCCTCATAATTTACAGATTTATTCTTTCAAATGTCCTCTAATATACAGCAAAAAAGTTTGGGCAATAAACTAGTTGATTTGCTGCTTAAACCAAGCCATTTTGAAAGATTGTGTAGGTTAGTCCTATTTCATACCCTAATTTGTTAGGACTTAGTTAAGCAAGCAAACCATACCCAAATTCGTGAAATTCGACAAACAACGTCGTCTATGTCTTATTAAGTTTTAGTTAAAATTTCAATCCCAAACACCAAGTTTGGCCCTTTGAAACGGACCAACACTCTCTGATGCTGTCACTCTGATATCAGTGCAGCTTTTGCTTTTGAATTAAAAATCATATCAATCCTGTTCCAAATGGCTCAAAACTTTCCAGATCATTTCTTTAACATGTTAGGACTCCTCATATCAATTTTCATAAATTATTGAGGTCATTTACCCAGAAATTCAATAAGCTTTTTAAACTTGTGCAGAAAATCTCTATTGTAGCTTATATTGTAACTATAGTTTCCAATTTCATTCATGTCAGCCCTCAGGATGTTTTACTGCTTCCTCTAATGATCTTTCCTTGCTACTATACTTCCTACAGCATCAATAATCACTACTTTTCTATTTGAATTTCCTTTATTCCACATAGTTTCTATTGATATATATTATTTCCCAATTCCTATTATGTTAAATTTAGTTTTTTTAATTTTTTCCTTGCATTTAAAATTCAACGTTGCTGTTCCATACGGTTTAATTATATGTTCCTATTCTGCACCAGCTCATCCCTTATAGATGGGAATGTTACTCTGTTCTTACTATATGGAAATAGAGAAAAGAATTTGTAGTAATTTCTTGAGTATGCTTTCTCGATCACCATTTTCTTCTATTTTCCTTAGTCTTCTTTGTTCTGTTCTGCTACCCGACCTCAAATGCTGGCTATTCAAGACCGAAGACTTCCTCTTTTTCTTCCCCAGCATGCAACAGACACCTCACACACCTTGCACCAGATTTCCCTTTTATTTATTTATTTATTTTTTACGCCACCTCTACTTCTCTTCATCTTTTGGGACCACTTTTTACTTGAGGGTTTCCTCAACTGTCCAATCCTCTATTTATAAGTCCACCCTTCAGCCACTTTCTTTGAATGGAGTCATGCTAGAATACCATATGTCCATTTCCTACACTAAATTGGTGTCTTCCATTGCCACTTATCCCTCTTGTTTTCTTGTCATGTATTACTAAGCTTTAGCTCTTTCTTTGGTAGCATCTATCCTAATTTGCCACTAAGCTTTAACAGTTTAGAGCCACTTGTTCTTTGCTTTTGCTGCCACCATTAGTGTTCCTATCTTATGCCCACCAGTATCTTTTTTTTTTTCCCAACTATTTCGATTAGTCATTTTAAAAAGTTCCTACCTCCGCCACCAATATTTCTTTTGTCATTTTCTCTTTTGGTTTTAAGTGTATTTGGTTAATCCTAAATGCCCAATTACGTGGAGTGATTTAAGGCTTGTTGGACGTGCATAAAGTTCTCACATGAAGAAGGGTATAGGCATAATAGTAATTTCCTAATCTTATTGGTCCAATTATTCCTTCTTTTATAAAAACACAATTATACGAAGAAATCTTCCATTCCCTTCCTTCTCTTGGTCATATATTCATCTTTTCTCTTCATTTTTAGATTCTCATTATATTTTGAAGTATTTTTATTCTTTGGCCAAAATTCATGGTTATCTAAATATTATTTCTTTATCTTACGTGCTGTATCTATTGATTTAAGGCTATTTATAGTTTCCTTTGAATTCTCAAACTAATAGAAACTAAAGATTTGTAAATTTCTCCCCTAATTAATTCACTTGATTTCTTAGGATAAGTGTTTCCCTTAAAAAGCTTTAAACTTTGCGGCTTAATCTTACTTTTCCTAAGTTAAATAAATCCCTTTAGCCCCCAATGTTTTCTTATGACTAATTAGGCATTATTACTTAATTTTGCTAGTTCCATTCTCTTAATTTTCCAACATGAAAATATATATTATGAGCTTCCTAAAATCTCTTCTTTCATTGCTGTAAATTTATTTTTTTCAATTATGGACGTGAATCTCCTGATTTATTTTTTTATCACCGTACCTTTTAAAAAAATGAAATCTGGATTCTTGGCTCTTGTTATCCTCATTTAATCATTGCATTTTAACTATTGGTCCATTTTCTAATTTATTTCATCTTCCTTCCCTAGGATTTGGGTAATTAGGATTGTACCCAATAGCTTTTATAAGGTTCACAATGAAGGACAACTACTTTTTAGTATTTGACTTTTAGGTTAAGATATCATCCCTATGGCTTAGCAATTTTCATAGGTTCCTTAAAACTTTCTTGTATTGCTAATTTATGCCTAACTAAAACTTTTAATTGGGGCCAATTATGGGAAATTATGCTATACTTATAATTAAGCCCTAAATTTTTATCTCTTCTTTTTTTTTTTTTTTTTTCAATTAAAGACAGGGATACCTAAATGAAAGAAATTTGGGAATGGTACAAATATTGTCTATAAATACGTATAAATAAACACTATTTGGTTCATTTTGTTCCTTTATTGATAGAGTTGTAATGTGGTATCTCACATTACACTCAGAAAATTGGGTGTTAGAGCTTTTAAATTCAAAAATGTGATTTTCACAAGTTACAACAAAAATAAAATGAATAAAATATTAGTATGATTCAATTTTTTTATTTTTTAAGTTTTTGTGTGGGATTGTTAGTCCTCAGAGGCACCTATAAATTAATAAGTAAAGACTACCTGAGACCTTAGTCTCATTAGATTTTGAAAATAAATACATAGTTTCTAAAATAATTAAATAAACACAGATAAAATAGTGATATAATCAAATGATTTCTTAATTATGAGACAATTCATTTTGTCATTTCTTTAAAAGTTTTCGTACGAGATCATTAATGTGTGAAATTTTAATTTTCTTAGGCATTGAAAGTTAACACATGATTTTTTTTTTTTGCCAAACAAATAAATAAGTGAAACAATTTTTAATTAAAAAATGGTTTATGATGCCTTTTTATTCATTTTTTATGGTCACCATGTGAAATCGTTAGTCTTTTCATGCACTTAAAAATTAATTAGTAAAAGTTATATGAGATTTTAGTCTTCTTAGGTTTTAAAAGTTAATACTTGATTTTCAAAAATTCAAAAATAAAATAATTATTAAGCAACTGAAATCAAGTTTTACAATTTATTAGTCATCATGTAAGATTGTTAGCTTCCTTAGACATTTAGAAATCAATAATTGTTTATTTTGCTTGTAATTTGTAAACCAAAACCCTACAAAAAGTTAAAACAAAAATCCTAAAAATATATAAATCTAGAAAGCCCAAAAATATTTCCCCTTTATAGTTTCATTTCCTTTAAAAGTTAAAATAAAGAAATATAATTTCAAAAAAACCCAAGGAGCATAAGTTTCAAAAATCCTAAAAGTCTTTTTCCATCATAATTTCATTTCATTTTCAAAATTAAAGTTCAAATTCCAAAAATAAAAAAGATAAAAAAAGAGATAAAAATGAAGAGAGAAAAGGAATTAGAGCAAGCTAATTTCGTAAATTAAAACACACAAACAAAATTTTAATTTCGTTTCATTTACAAAATTCTATTTGATTCCAACTATCTTATTCTTTTCACAAAAATAAAAAAATCATCACCATTTGACATGTTTTTTCAGTCGAATTATGTAGATTTTAATCCAAATAATTGGGTATGTAGGCCTTAAATTCTTATCCTTGGTCAAATATGCCCTTTGTAAATATCTAAACTTTTAAAAGTAATTCTATTTCTATTTTCTCTTTTTATTTTGCTTGTGTTTTGATACTGAGTAATTGAAACAAAATTAAAGTCATATTATATTGATTTTGCCTGACTAGTATAAGGTAGTTGTCCTTATACACGTGTGTTTGTAAGATATCTAACACATTTCCCACATTCAAATAGACTTCAAAATTCATCTCTATTTTGCCCAGACCACCTTAACTTTTCTTTTTGGTTTAAAAATGATTTTCTAAAATTTTTCATTAAAAATTTTTGTGGTGACTTTTAAAATAAATAAATTTTTTAAATTTTGAAAGCTGATTTGTTTCTTTATTTTTCTTGTGCCATCTGTGTTATGCTCAACCCTCCGACAAGTTATTAGGTGTGATACCATGTCTATTGCAAGGTCGAGATTTGAGGATAAGATCCTTGGGCTACTCCTACTATGTTCAAACAAAGAAGTTAAAATACAAAATATTTTAATTATTTGATAAAATATAAAATAATTTTTTTAAAAATTAAATTTATTTTCTTTAGCTCTTAAACAAAATAATTAATTAAATAATTATCAATGAGTTTAAAATCTTTCTTTTCACCATGAGTTAGTAATTTGATAAGATAATTACTAGTATGTTTTAGGTTGCAAGTTGAAGCCTTTACTTAATGAACTTTTAGGTAATTTAATCTATTATTGAAAACTCACAATTAACATAGACATAATCCACTCTAGGTTTAGACCAAAGATTGAGTGTCTAATTATTAATCCAACAAAAATATACTGACGATAAATTAATGTTAATCGACAAGTAAATTTAAAATTATTACAACGGCAGGGTATTGCTATGCTAATGGGACTTTCTTGCCTCTTCTTTTTTAACTTTCACATTCGTCCCACCATCACAATAATTTACCCATGATTTTTTTCTTCCTTTTGGAAATGAAAAAGGATATATATATATAAAACAATGTACTCAAATCATAAAGAAGACACAGCGAAAATGGTATTTGAACGTGAAGCTAGGTTAACATCTCTTTAATTTTCAAAGTCAACATTTTTCTTTTCTTGGAATTTTCTTCTTTAAAAGTCTATGAAGTCATTCCTACGGCAACACCTCTTTCCGTTAAATTTCTTTTTAGAAGACTACAATTAAACGTGTTTGAAAAGAGTACACCTATAACGTGATTGAAAATAATAGTTGAATGTGAAGCGTATTAAGCGAAATAACCCAATCCAAAAAAAATTATATGGAGATTTCTATGTATTTATTATGCTATTTACTAATGAAGATATGATAAGTACTTCATTTTCAAATTATATCATGATGCATGTATGATTATTATTTTTAAAATAAATTATACATTATTAATGACTCATCAAATTTATCATATTTTAATTAGAGAATTATATAACAAAAATTAAGTAATTGCATGTAAATCTAATCCAAAGGTAATTATGACAGCCATTCATTTTACTCTATTTCTTTTTCGTACTCGAGTTAAGTTCCAATGCAAGAGGTCTATGAAGTCTTCTCACACGGTCTAACAAGTGCAAACTAAGTGAAAATGAAAGGTGAATTCATCGTTGTGCCTATTAATACCTTTCTCTGTTTTCTTTCCTCCTCACATTGAGCTGCTAATACTTTGTTCTATTACGATATACCTTATATCTAGAATTGTCATGGATATAATAAGGTTTCTACGAGTTCTTCATGTTTCATTTGTGCTTGTGGTGCACATGCCATGGGCATTTGCAGGCACCATGCAAGTTGGCAATGCTTCTGTAAGGTGCATAAAGAGGGAGAGAGATTTATTGCTTGTTTTCAGACAAGGATTCATAGATCGCCATCACCAATACTCCGATTGGGGAAAGGGAGAAAATCAGAAAGAATGCTGCAACTGGGAAGGTGTTACATGTGATTGAACTTTATCTTCACGAATTGGAAGGCACACTCACTCCATCATTGGCTGAAATTTGACTCATCTAGACCTTAGAATGAATGATTTCAATCTGACTCAATTCCCAAGCTTCATTACTTCTTTAACCCGCTTGAAATATTTTTATATGTCTGACATGAATATGAAAGGAAAAATACCTTTCGAATTGGGAGATTTGCTCCGTTTGGAAGAAGTATACCTTAATGAAAACCAGCTTGAAGGTGGGATACCCAAATCCTTGGGTTGTTTATGCAATTTACATATACTAGATCTGAGTAGAAATTCCTTGAGTGGCCAATTGGTTTACTTTATTGCACAATCCAGCCGTTGTGCTAATAAATCACTGCAAGTCTTGGATTTACCTAGTAACAGATTTGCAGGGCCACTACCAGATTTTTCTCGAATCTCTTCTCTGCAAGATTTAGATCTCAGTTCCAACAAATTAAATGGAACTCTAAGTGAGCGCATGGGGCAGCTATCAAACTTGATGGAGTTAAGAATTGGACATAACTCCCTGCAAGGTGTGATATCAGAAACTCATTTCTTGAGACTCTCTGAACTTTGGGTTTTGGACTTATCTTTTAATGGGTACCGCCTTTTCAATTGGAGAACATGTTCTTATCTTCCTGTAAATTGGGCCCTGCCTTTCCATTATGGCTTCAAACCCAAAAGAAGTGCAGTGAGTTAGACATTTCAAGTGCTAGAATTTCGGATACAATTCCAAGTTGGTTTAGGAATTTGCCTTTTCTAAATTTGAACCTTTCAAACAAACAATTTACTGGTGAAATTCCAAACTTGTTTGAAGTACCAATTTCATTAGGATATTTGGGTCCCGCAGAATTGGATCTATCCAACAATAAATGTACAAATGCTAGTACTCTCTTATGTCCAAACATGAACACGTCATTAAGATTTTTAGATCTTTCCAATAATCAATTATCAGGATTGCTTCCAGATTGTTGGACCAATTTAAGTTCTTTGTTCTTTCTCAATGTAGCAAATAACAATATGTCTGGAAATATTCCAACATCAATGGGCTCCTTAGTCCATATCCAAACACTACATTTAGGTCACAACAAATTTATAGGTGAAATACCTATAGCTTTGAATAACTGTAGAGAGTTAAGAGCTTTTGATATTGTCCAAAATAACTTTACAGGATTAGTGGACTTAAAAAATTACGTATCCTTAGTCTAAGATCCAATATGTTTTCTGGGAGTTTGCCCTCCAGTATTTGTCATCTTTCTCAAGTTCAAATCCTAGACCTCTTTGTGAATAATATTTCAGGAAGTTTACCAAAATGCATCAACCATCTTTCTGCTTTGGTTGATCAAGCAGATTTGGATCCAACCATTATCCAGTTTGATTCATCTTTTTCTGGCACTAACTATGTTCCTGGGCGGTGGTTTCCCGTAATGGATAGTGCATCATTAGTGTGGAAAGGTAAGATCAAATTACATTACGACTGGTAAAAAGCATTGATCTCTGCAATAACAAGCTAAGCGGGGAAATTCCAAGTGAAGTGATGGATCTTGTTGGATTGGTATCCTTAAACCTTTCAAGAAACATGATTAGTGGTCAAGTCCCTGCAGCCATTGGACGACTCAAGTCACTGGACTTTCTTGATCTGTCAAGGAACCTCTTGTTTGGAAAAATTCCTTCAGAACTTGCACAAATAAATCGTCTCAGTGTTATGCACTTATCGTACAACATTTTGTCAGAAGAAATTCCCCTCGGCACTCAGGTCCAAAGCTTTGATGCCTTTGCTTATGAGGGAAATGAAGAACTGTGTGGTGACCCCCTTCCAAAATGTCCTACACTGCAAACAGAAGATAACCAACATGATGCAAATTCTGAAGAAGAGGAACAATTGTTCAATCGGGGGTTCTTTATTAGTTTGTCAGCCGGATTCAGCACTGGTTTTTGGGGAATTTGCAGCTTGTTATATCTGAAAAGATCATGGAGGTATGCTTATTTTAGGTTAATGAGTGATGCATATGACAAAGTGTATGTGTTGGTTGCTAGCAACGTGGCCAAATTGCGCAGGAGGAACAGGGGTTCAACATGAAGGTAAATAACACTCGACTTTATTTCTTTTTTCTATCCATATCATTTTCTTTTTCCCTATAAATGATCTGATTATTGCATCTCATTTGAAATTCGTTTACCATGGTCATTAAATGTGGTCTTTTTTAGAGAATTATTCTATTTTTGACGAAAAATAACTTTCAAAACTAAATTTTTTAGCTTCTTCATGAAACTAGTAAAAAATTGATATTTTTAGTACATTTATTTGTTTAGAAAGCATATTTTAACTAGTGAAAGTTTAATTTCCTCCCTATAAACTCCGTGTTTGTTCTTTTTTTTTTAGCACTAAACTTTGTTGGCTAACAAGTTGATATATTGTTCTTGAAGGAGGAGCGACTGCACATGGTTGCCTTACATGCTTCTTTAATCTTCCAGATGAGTTAGAAATAAGGCTGAGGCTTCCCTCAACAAGGCTGCTGATTGGCTTGTTTTGGTGTTATTCTTGGGGTGACTCTAATGGGTGTAAGAAGGGTGTTGGCTAGTTCTTTTGCTTTGCTTTTATTTTGCTGGGCTTGTTTCGTATGTTTCAGTTTCATCTTTGTTTCTGTTCCTGGAGTTTTCGTTTGTGGATTGAATTGTACTTCTTTTGGCCAAAAGGAAAAAGTTTGTTACCAAAAATAACGAAAGTGTTATGCAAATAATTGAAATGCGTGATTAAGTAGGAAAATAATAGTTGGACGTTTTCATCTTGTAATTTACTTCGTAAAATAAATGTACTATAAAATCAGTAGACCTATGCATTCTGGAGGTCAATTTGACCAAAAAAACAGGGGCGAATAGAGTGCATGTGGATATTAAAAAAAGTAAAAGAAAAAAACAAAGCAGATATGAGGGAAGAAATCAAGAATAGAACATGAAAAGTAAGTGGGATCATGGATTGGGATAGATCGAAATGGAGAGAGAAAGGAACAGAGGAAGAACCACACCATAAATTTGAAAGGAAAAAAACAGAGCAGAAAGAGGAGGAGGGAGAAGGAGATGAGAATATTTTTGTGATTAAGGTATTTGGAAATTTGAGAGTATATTTATAATTTAGTAAGGTTATAATATTGAGAATATATTTATAATTTAGTTAGTTTATAATTTTGAGAATATATTTATTTTTTTGTTATATTATAATTGTGGGAAAATATTTGTAATATAGTTATTTTATAAATTTTAGAATATTTTATTATTTAGCATTTAATAGAAATTAATTTGTATATTTTATTAATTGGAGATTAAAAAAATAATGGAAAATAATTCTACTTGAAATATATGGTATGTTAATTAAATATTTACTTCGTTTAGTTAAATCATAATGTTGAGCATATTTTTGTAATTTTTGTAAATTTATAATGTTGAGGATATTTTTGTGATTTAGGTATTTTATAAATTTGAGAGTATATTTATAATTTAGTTAGGTTACAATATTGAGAATATATTTATAATTTAGATACACTACAGTAATGAAAATATATTTATAATTTAGTTATATTATAATTTTGAGAATATATTTATTGTTTAGTTATTTTTAAAATTTTTTGGATATTTTATAATTTAGCATTTAATAGAAATTTTAAAAATAATGGATAAAAATTCCACTTGTAATATATGTTATGTTAATTAAATATTTACTTCATTGAACCCTTCTCAATGTGTACATAATAATCTTTATATTGGAATGTTATATAAATTGGAATTGAATATTATGATGGAAGGAAATTCAAATTTAATATTTGATCATTTAATTTTAATTGATTAAAATTTGTTGAAGAAGGTGCATTGTAGGATAAAAAATGCACAACATGAATGAACTTGTATGTTTATATACAAATTGAAGAATTTAAGAAAGTAACCAAGGCACAATGTTTGAATGCACTAATGTAAAGATGCTTATGGTGGACACAAACATCAGTTAGGGGGACTTAAAACAGGTGGTTAGTCGGAAGTTAAGACTTTCTCCAAACCAATTTGTATCTAAATTGATATATAGGTACCCAGCATCACTCAACCCAGCATAGTACTATACAAGTACCTTGGAAGATGATTTTGATGTGAAAAACATTGGGCATGCAGCATCATGATTTTAATTATAGCTAAGTGGGATTAAGTTATATGCACACATCTTAATAACTGAACTAGTAGCTAACATGGAACATCAAGTAGTAGAGGACTATATTCCAGACACAACTATTTTCTAGCTATTTCAGTGAGCCAAATGATCCAACAACATTTATCAATGCTTACATAGGAAAGGGACTTTCAATTTGCCCCACCACTAGTTCACCCCATCCACCAATTGAAGTAAATGATATAACTAATGATGTTGAGGATGAAGAGGAGTACGATGATGCTTTTGAGTAGGACGAAGAGAACAAGGAGAATGAGTCAAATGATGGTGGCAATGACACATGAGATCTTCCAAATCCCATGTCAGCATCACCCATGAATTAGTATCAAGATCCCGCAGCAATATTTTTCTCGTAAGTGAATATGGAGACGATTATGGATCGTGATTTCCAAAGAACTGGTGATGTGTTGGATAACAATAAGGGTATGTTAGATTGCAATTTATAGATAAGCTAGCTCTAAGACATACAATCAAATTGTATTCTGTACGTGCACACCACACGTTTATGGTGTACCATTCATCTGCAAAATACAAAGAAGACTGATGTGTAAATTACAGAGACAATTGTGCTAACCAGTTGTATATAAAATAGGCCCATTATTTTGTTAGCATTTGTGTTGTATGTGTTAAACTAACTAATAACATTTTTATTGTCTTACTGTGTATTCTATGTTTGTACTTTTCTTTCTTTCCATTTGTGCATTTCTAACAATATTTCAACATATATCCATTTTAACTGACAATGTGCATTCATAGTAAAGCAATGGATGAGCAGTAATAAGTTGTTAATTTTGGGCCAGAGGACCAATCACTGTTGTACCTTTAAGCATGACACATCTCACAGGCTATTTGGCTTGGATATGTATGACATTCATTTGTAATTGATTAACTCACAATATGCTTTGTTGTTCCTAACATGTACTTCATTGCGTAAGGAGATCACCTTATCGTACTTGATTTGTTTTACATGCAAATTGACTATGTGACCCACCTATGGCCATAGTAAACTATCTTCATCAAGCTAGTTTCTACAATGTGTCTCAACTCGGTTACCATGTAGCTTGGGTTATCGTGTGAGGGATTTTCAGACACGAACCCATGAGCTATATGTGGCCAGATGTAAGTAAGCTACTACTCGGAGTGAGATCACCAACTAACCAATTTGATGGGCAATAACTAAGCATGATGTAGTTAGCACAACATTTTAATGAGTTCTCAGGTGATGCAAATGATGAGTAGGTTTAGCGCTTTGCCCAAGCAAACATCTTTAGACTTATAGGGATATTCTTTTCCTAGATAGGTCATCCCACAAGGTTTACTTAATGTGCCTCCCTTCACTTCAAAACTTTAAGGAGGTTGGTCAACATAGTTAGGGATATACAATTTTAGCACACCTATATTGGAAGCTTTGTTATTCTATAAATCCTGAGGAGCGTGGCATAGATGGATGCTTGACTCTATTAAATGTTTGGACATGTGATTGATTTCCAATGCTTGCACCAAAGAGACCTCCTATCCCAAATCCCCATACTGATGTTTACCCCTTGATTCCACTATTGGGCTTTAGGTGTACATAAGTACATACCTATTTATTGTCTTTTTCTTCTAATTTAATATGGGAAACCTTGTTTGTTGAAAATGATAGATTACATGACAACCCTATCAACCAGACAATGGTTGAACATTAATTCCAAAGTATTGCTTGGCATCCCCTAATATATAGATGGCTTGGGTGCCCCTAATTTACTTCCACATTATTGAATGACATTAACCAGATCAAGTCCTTCACCAAGTTGGCCAGCAATAGTTCATCCCTAATAGTTCAATTAACTTAGGTTCCTTCCACACATTACAACTGAAGGGAAAAACCATGAAAAATTGGTAGCAAGAACACACATAACTCATAGACGTTTGGATAAATGGCAAGATGCTTTGATGTAAGCAACCATGGTTATCACTCCCACCAATTGTAACTTGGCATACATGCGGTGATACTGTTAATATACACGTAGATGGATCCATCCTGCAAGTAGTGCCATAGGCTATGTGGTAAATTATATGGTCTTTTCACTTTTCTTCAACATTCATTAAACTTCAAATTTTAATTATGTGCATTTGCTTGCAAGTTGACATTGCCAAGAGCTTTTATAGGTTAAGCTTGATTGACTCCCCACCTATAGGGTACTGTCAATTTCGTGGGACTATTGGCCAAGATTGCCAAAAAATCTTGAAAGCACTTGGGGAACAATGCTTCTTAATGGTTGACTAGCCAGCACCACCAGTTTCAAACTTTCTCGAGTGACCACATATATCAAAGGGCAGGCCCGATAAGTGGGCATATAGGTACATGTCATTTCAGACACAACTTATTGCTAAGGAAGGCCAAGGACATAGCCAAAGTAGAGTTGTAGTTTTATCCACAGCTGTTGGAGGTATATCTTCCTCTTCTTCCATGCTGGCCACACCACATCAGGACTTCAACACTGCTGGTCCTTCCACACTTATGGCCACCTATCAATATAGTAATTGTAACAGTGCCAAACCATTGTATTATGTTCCATCTCCAACAACATTGAGTTATAGACCTACTCTGCCATCACCATTCATGTTCATCCCACAGTAGGTGCCCTTTAACATTTACCCAACATATACAGCTGAGTATGATCATGCCTTCTTCGAATTTGATGATTTGTCCCAGTAGTGATTCTTCACAACATAACAGCCAATTCCTCCAGTTCAGTCCTCGATTTTAGATTTAAGTACACCACCCATTGTACAACAAGATGCATAAGAAGAAGAGATTGCACAGTTAGAGCTGTAACGACCACAACGTGTAAGGAGGAAGCCTTGTTATGGAATTAGTAGTCATTCTTTTGATGAATAGGCATTTACATCTTATTCCTATTATTATCTAGATAAAACTTTGTACTCATGACATGCAATTTGGATTATTATTTAATATATTTATTACTTTTTCTACTTTTCATATTTCTCAACTTCCATTTCATTATTCACACAATTTTACTTTTTTTCTCTTCTTCACTTACAACAAAATTTTTTTTGCATTAATTTTATTTCTTTCATATAAAATTATTTTAAAAAAACCACTCATAATAAAAAGAAAATTTGAATGAGAAATTTAGGAATCTCTTGAATTTTTTAAAAATTCATAGGTACCCGAAAAATATCATTTCAAGTCCCTTAACTTATGTAAAATCTCTTAAGGACTCGGATTGTAATTTTTTGAGTCCTCCCATTTATTTCTTTTTAAAAAATTAGTGCACAAGAAATCAAAACCTCTAATTCCGATTTCCATTCATAAATTGTTTTAAAAAAATTGTGGGTTCCGATTCCCTTTGACTATAATATTTAGTTGTATTACTTTTTAATCTCTTGTATTTAATAAAAAAATTAATGTGTACGACTCCAAAACTATCATCCTTGATTTAATAGTCTTTGGGTTTTACTTCGTGACTTTGAAATGTTTTGTGATGACATTTTGACCTGCTACTATATTTTGATTTGCAATGTTGTCCTCAGATTCCTTTCAAACAAGTCATAACAAGAGCACAATATGTAGGCATAATTGGGTGCTCCCAACTTGGTATTTCTAAGTCCATGTTTATTTACAGAAGACTGGTCGTTATGACGCGCTTTGAAGCTGGGTGACATGTCTGGAGCTGACGTGTGATGCTTACATGAAAGCTGACATGAAAAAAGAAAATCCAAAATCTAAAACAGAAACTCCCAAGACAATTGTGGTTCGTACTACTATTTACAGAAGACTGGTCATTGGATAACATAACCGTCACTCGCGTCTCATTGGCTCCTTCCAGCAAATTCATGCAAAAATGCTTAATAATTCAATATTATCACTCCATCAAAAGAATTTTTATAAAATTAATTTCCAAATATCAAGTCTTGTACGTGTCTTGCTTATACATGTGAATATTGAGGTTTATAAATAAAATTTAAAAAATATTGAGATAAAAATATAAATATAACAAATTATTTTAAATTTATATTGATTCAATATATTTTGACACATTACTACTATGTGTTTTTTTTTTACATGTCGTATAATAATTGCACCCAGGTCTCAGTCATTTAAGAAAAAAAAATTTATGCCTTGGCCGCTACAATTTGGGAATTGCCGCATCACATGAGTTGCATCGTCAAGAGTGCACCTCAAAGCATTTGGTACCCACCTTTTTCAACTTCTGCAATCAATGGGTTTATGTTATTATTGTTCTTAAAATACTTATATAGTACTCAGTACTCATTAAACCACTTCGAAGCATACGTGTTTGCTGTGTTTTTGAGTGATTGATGACTAATGACGGGCAATGAAGCTTACAAGACTGAATCATGTTGGGATTAGACAAAAAAATGCTCCTCTAATTTTATTCTTTGCCAAGAGCTATTTTCAATTGAAGTAAATTGTTATATTAATCCAACAACTTAACGGCATGTCAATGTTGAACGAAGAGCTTTGAGAAGGACCTAATTAAAAGAACCATTTTTATTGCTCGACATAAAACACAATACACACCAATGACGCCCCTCATGCCACACCTCTCTTTTCTATATATATATATATATATATATATATATATATATATATATATGAAGCTAGTGAAAATGCCTTCAAATGTTTCAAGTCCATTCTACTACTTTCTCTTTACTTTTAACACTAATCTTTTCCACCGCTAATTTGCTTTGTGAATCATGGGGGTTACGCACCAATTCTCTCCATGCTTCATCAAAAATTTAGAAAGAGATGAATTGGTGACTACTTCAATAGTTAACAATCATTTGAAAAACAATTTTAAAAGAAAATTTTGCAGAATATGACAGCCGAATTTATGAAACATGAAAAAAGTTCTTGGTTTCAATTGTAGTAAACAATAGAATATATGCTTCGTCTTCAGTTTCTTTGTTTTCTTCTCTAGTTTCTATTTTATATTATGTTGGTAGTGTGGAGTGTAAGAAAACTTTAACTTTTTGATCTTTGGCTATGATTATAATTTACATGCGGTCAATAATATTTTAACAAAATCATTATCTGCAAACAAATAAGAATACATTTATCAAGGAATAAAATAAAAAAATATTTTGAGCCATAGAATCAATTTAAACTTGACCTCTGACAAAAATGATGTTGGTTAGAAGATATCACTTTAATCTTCTCTATTCACACTCAAACTATTATATTTGCTAGATGATGAGAATCATCTAAACTTAGGTAATGAGTGAAAAGAGGGATTAAGAGCCCATATATATAGCTTTAAGAACTTAACCCATTAAAGAGTCATAGCTCTTCACTTTCTTCTCACATTCATGAACCACATTATTCATGTCATTAAGTAGAATACTATTCATATACATAACCACCATAAAATGTCCAATCATATACAAAATCACCATGAATCTCAAGAGTTTTATTAACTTTGGTTGATGTGCATCTCATAATGTAATACCCATAAAATACATACGTAAAATAAGTTATTTTTGGTGAATTTTTTTAATTTTTAATAGTAGGAGAATGGAAGAAATTGCACTCGAGAAAACAATAAGATTTAAATGATAATTGAATATTTAAAGAGGAAATTCAAGAAATAATAAATATAAATGCAAATGATATTATATTTGAATTAGAAGCCTACATGATTGTTTGAGTCTTATGTTATGAATTCCCAACATTTATAGATGAATCATGATATGTGTAAATACAATATTTTCGAGATTTTTGATATGATATGCTCAAAATAAATTTATCTAAATACCCTTATTGTTTTATTCTCTATCATTTTCCCTTCATTCTCACATTTTCTCCTGCTTCAGACCATTCTTGCCTCTATTCACTACTGTTTGACCTTGCCAGTGAACATCCAATGTCACAACACCCTTACCGGCCTAAGAGCATCCTCCGTTGGCCTCCATTTTGTTGGATTTCTTCGTTTTAACCAAGGTTGTAGTTTCTTGGTGATTTTTAGTCACTTCCCTCTCATTTCCACTGATTAATTTCACTCCATCAACTCATAATCGAGAAGCCCTAATTTTTGGTACTGTTCATGTGAAAAAGTGGGGAAAATGAACTCAATCCAATGAGTGCAAACTTGTAGGCAAATGAAATTCAAAGTTTTTGGACTTATCTAATATCATTAATAATCTAGGAAGTAATTTAAGACTATTGGAAGTTTTGTTTTGAATTATAAGTCAGATTGCTAATTTCCTTAATTTTCCTAGACTTTCATAGAGAAAAAGGGAGGAAATTTGAATGAGAAACCTTATATGGCTTGATTAAGTAGTATTGAATGATATGGTAAGTCTAATGAAGGATTTTGGAATTTAGTTGAATAATCTTTAAGGACACATTGGTCTTAGTGGTTGGTTATTGGAATTTTCATAAGTGCATAACTAAGTATATTAGATGACCTTAAGCATTTTTGAAAAATAATGAATAAATTTAGGCTAGGAAATTAATTTCTCAAGATATTGAAAGATATGAAGGACAAATAGAATTGAAGAAATTATGGGAAATCCTATTTGGAAATTTAAGAGTTTTAAAAAAGTGGAAATTCATATTATGGGTTAAAAGTAAATGAATGACTAGATAAAATAGTTAGATAAGAAGGTTTAATCATTCATGGATATTAGAGGTTAAGAGCATTTTGCTTAATATTATAGGTGTTTAGAACAATCATCAACATGGGAATTGTAGAGGAAGTTAGAAAGAGGTTGGTATAACACTCTTCAGGTGAGTAGATATTAATAACGGTACCTATTTTCTATATTTTAAGTCTTTTATGTGATTTAATGTATAATTGTACACTACCACATAGGAAACTGACTTCTGAAAAAAAGGTATTGTTTCCTTGAAACTATTTTAAAAAACTTGGCAAATATTATGGAAATTGTTATATAGTTATTTGTTCGTATTTGTATTAATTGTTAAGAAAGAGTTTAATTGTTGAATGATTTTTAGTAAGATTTAAATAACAGATTGTTATATGATTCCTATAGAATTTGTCACACCCCAAACAAGAGATGTGACTAACATGAAAGGTGAGGCATAACTCACATATGTGAACCAATATTAAATCATACAACCTAATCAAAATAATCACAAATTTCCATATAGAGTATACGTAGTCATACTAGTCAGTTAGCTTATATAATCTATAGAAAGTGAATATAAATCTCTGATACACTATGTGACTTTTGTGTTGAAATTTCGACATAGTCTCCCTTGAAATATAGACATTCCAAAACTTCCACAAATAGCCACACATATAAAAAAACATAGAGACCTTTGCTCTCACAATAGTTCTCAGTCAAACAGTCTAGTATATATACATATATATATATATATATATATATATATAACTTACAAAACTCTGTCTGTGATATATGGAGCCACTAGATATCAATATCTACCATATTTATAGCAAAAGAAGTTTTTGCCCTTGCAGACAATGTAAGGCTCACCAGAAGGAAAGTATCCCAATGTTATACTACAGAGGAGGGTCCAGGCTCAACGCTACTATTTGAAACATGTAGAGAGTAAAGGTGAGTGATAATCACTCAGTGAGTAAATACCCTTAACTCGACCAAGAGCGAAAGAGAGGAGGATGATAAAATATTTCATAATCATTTTAAAAAATAGAAAATAATGATAAGTAATCCACTTAGGGCATTTTGGTAATTTTCTAGGGATGACTTAGCATTATCATAACAAAAAAATTTTGAAAACACTTCCTTTAAACACTTTAGGATTCAATTACAGGTGTTAGGAGATGCACATGATATAGCTCAAGTACCCGTGCTAGCTTCTAACTCACATATGATATCATCAAATTTCATATCTAATGCTTTTTAAAACTAAGATTAAATATTAAAATTATTATTATTATTATTATTTATTTATTTTTTCATACGATGTTACATTCCTCCACTTTTAAGAAATTCGGTTCCCGAATTGAAATATCTACATACCTCAGATTTGGAATAGATGGGGGTATTTGGCCTGTATGTCATCCTTAACTTCTTATGTCGCTTCCTCTTGAGAATGATTATGCCATATGACCTTCACATATGCAATCTCCTTTGAATGAAACTTCTTAACTTGCTATCCAAAATTACCACAGGAAATTCTTTATAAGTTAACCCAGCATCTAATTGGATATCTGGAGCTTCCAACACATGAGACAGGTTTGGTAAGTATTTTCTAAGCATGGATACATGGAACACATGATGCATGCCAACAAATTTAGGAGGTAAAGCTAGGCAATATGCCATTATGCCAATCATTTCTAGAATTTCAAACAGGCTAATATACCTAGGACATAACTTCCTTTCCTTTCCAAACGTCATCACCCTTTTCATATGAGACACACGAAGAAATACTTGGTTATGCCACTAAAAATTCTAAAGTCCTACGTCTATTATCCACATAAGCTTTCTACCTACTCTAAGTAGCTAGTAGCCTTTCCTGAATTAATTTGACCTTGTCCATTGCATCTTGGACTAGTTTAGGCCCTAACACCTTAGCTTCACTAACTTCAAACTAACCATTATGAAAGTGACATTGACTATGATACAATGCCTCAAAAGGTGCCATTTGGATACTAGCTTGATAACTGTTGTTATATGCAAACTTTGCTGAAGGCAAATAAGTATCCTAATTACCTCCAAAATCTAAAATGCAGGACCTTAACATATCTTTTAGTATTTGAATTGTGCACTCAGATTGCCCATCCGTTTAAGGATGAAAAGCATTACTATGATATAACCGAATACCTAAGGCATCTTGAAATGCTTTCCAAAATTGAGAGGTAAATTAAGGTCCTTGATCATAAATGATTGAGATGGGCACACTATGACGTTTCACAATTTCATTCAAGTAAAGCTGAGCATATTTGGCCATGCTATAAGTTGTTTTTACTGGTAAAATGTGTGTAGACTTGGTTAATCAATCATAATTGCCTATACAGAGTCAAAACCTCTAAATTTCTGTGGCAAACCAATGATAAAATCTATAGTAACTCTTTCCCACTTCCATCCTGAAAATTTTATTTGCTGGTGTAATCTAGCTGGCCTTTAATGTTTGGCTTTAACTTGTAGGCATACTAAACATCGAGAAACAAATTCCACCACATCCTTTTTCTTGCCTTCCCACCAATACAGTTGTTTCAAATCTTGGTACATTTTTGTTGACCGTGGATGAATGGTATAAGGGGTTTAGTGCACATCTTCCAGGATTTCTCTCTTCAATTCATCACTATCAAGAACACATAACCGCTAGTCATACCATAGTACTTCATCTGCATCAAGGGTAAATGCATTCTGTTTGCCATTTTTAACTTCTTTAATTATTCTTTGTAACTGTTCATCTTCACCTTAAGCCTTCTTCACTTTCTTGTTCAAAGGAAACCACAGTTGCACATGCATAAGCAAAAATCTTGAATTTGTAACTTCCAACCTCACCCAATTCTTCGTTAGCCAATGAAGTTCTCCAATCAATGGTCTCCTTGTCCCAGCAACATGAGCTAAACTTCCCATAGATATTTTACTTAAAGCATCTACCATAATATTGGCCTTACCTAGATGATATAATATGGTGCAGTCATAGTCTTTTAATAGCTCCATCCATCTCCTTTGTCTTAAATTCAAATATCTTTTTTCAAAGATATCTTTAAGACTCTTATGGTCTGTATAGATCTCATAAGTCTCACTATAAAGGTAATGACGCTAAATATTACAAGCAAACACCACTGTAACCATTTCTAAATCATGAATTGGATAGTTCAATTCATGCTTCTTTAATTGCCTTGATGAATAGGCGATAACATGACCATGCTACTTTAAAACACAACCCAAACCTACCTTGGAAGCATTAAAATAAACAGCATAACCACCTAAGTCTGATGGTAAGGCGAGCACATGTGCTAAAGTTAAATAACTCTTTGACTTTTAGAAGTTATCCTCACAATCATTTGTCTATTGAAACTTTACATTCTTTTGAGTTAACTTCATCAATGGGGCCTCCAGCTTGGAGAAGTCCTTCATAACCGACGATAATAACCAGCTAATCCTAAGAAACTCTAATTTCTTTAATAGTAGTGGGCCAAGGCCACTTTTGCACTGCCTCAACCTTATTGGGATCAACTTAGACCCCTTCTTTAAAAACCACATGACCTAATAAGGCCACCTTATCTAACCAAAGTTGGCATTTTGAGAATTTGGCATACAACTTGCTCTCCTAGCACTTAAAGCACCATACGTAAGAGTTGTATTTGTTCTTCTCGACTCTTAGAGTACACCAACATATCATCAATGAAAACTATGATGAATTGGTCAAGGAAAGGTTTTAAAACTCCATTCATCAAATCCATTAAAGCAGTTGGAGCATTAGTCAAGCCAAAAGACATCACTAAAAATATATAGTGACTATAACGAGTTCTAAAAGTAGTCTTAGGGATATCTTCAACCCTAAATTTTAGTTGATGATACCTAGACCGCAGATTAATCTTAGAGAAACACTGAGCACCTTTGTAATTGATCAAAAAGATCATCTATCTAATGGAGGGGGTACTTGTTGTGCACTGTTACTTTATTTAATTGTTTGTAATCCATACACAGTCTAAAAGATTCATCCTTCATTTTCAAAAACAAAACTGGTGCTCCCCATGGAGATGAACTTGGGCAAATAAAACCTTTGTCTAACAAATCTTGCAATTGGTTCTTTACCTCTCTAAGTTCAAATGGTGTCATCCTATAAGGAGGAATATATATAGGCTGGATACTTGGCGACACATCAATACCAAATTCGATTTCCTGATCTAGAAGTAACCCAAGTAATTAATCAAGAAACACATCAGCAAATTCATTTACCATAGGAACTTGGCCCATATCCATAATCATTGCCTTTAAGTATTGAACAAAAGCTAAATAACATTGACACGCTTTTCTCAATAACTTTCTAGCCTTGATAGCTAAAAGTAAATTATTGAGGGTCTCATTGTGATCTCCCTGAATGAGGAATAGTGATTCCCCAGGGAAAGCACACTTCACCAACTTAAGGTGGCAATCCAAGGTTGCACAACACTTCACCAACTTAACCTTTAATATTCATGAATAATTTTAACCGTTTAATCCTTCTACCTACCTATTTATCTAGTCATTCACCTTTATCCCATAACTTCAATTCCACTTGCTCCTCTTACCTCTCAAAATCACAAGAAATCAAATTTTTGGCCCACTTTCTTTTATAATACCCTAAAAATATTTATGGCCTTTAATTTTATTTAATATACTTCATTATACACTTATAAAAATTCCAATAACCCTCCATTAACACCTATGTCACCATAGAGATTATTCAGTTAAATTCCAAAATCCTTCATTCAACTTACATTAGTGTTCAATGTTATTTAATCAAGCCATATAAGGTTTCCCATTTGAATTTCTTCTCTGTTTCTTTGTGGAAAATCTAGGAAAAATAAGGAAAATTAGTAATCTAACTTATAATTCAAAATAAAACTTCCAATAATCTTAAATCACTTACTAGATGCATAATAATATTTGAGAAGCCCAAAAAATTGAATTTCACTGCCTTGCATGTTTACGCATACATAAAAAATTTATGGGTCTTCAATTCTGAAGCTAAAACTCACAATTGATTTGTGATTTTAGGAAAGAGAGATGCGAAAATCACCAAGGAGGTGAAACCCCAACTCAATTTGATAGGATTACACCGAATTGAGCCCAATTTTCTATCTTTCTCAAATGAACAGTGAATTTCGTGGATGAATAGTTCTAGATTTGGGGTTTCTTCAATTTTGAGCTATTTTGATCAAATTAATTGATGATTTAGGCAGAGAGCTAATCAAAATTCACTAAGAAACCAAATTCTTAAGCTAAATTGAAGTAAAATGCACCTAAATTTATGAAACTTAAGCTAGAAGTCGCACCACTATTCATTGTCAGTGGAGTTGCATTTTCTGGCCAATTGGTGGCTGGTGGAGGACACTCTTGTGCCAATGAAGACATTGTGATGCTAGATGTTCTCTGGCAAGCTTGAATGGTGGCCCAAAATAGTCTAAAAACGTTAAAGATTGGCGTACACAATGAAGAACATGGTGAAGAAGAATGACGAGGAGATGAGTTAGTCTCAAGGAAAAATAATCCACTTAGGGCATTTTGGTAATTTTTCAGGGATCACTTAGCATTATCATAACAAAAATTTTTTGAAAACACCCGCTTTTAACACTCTAGGATTCAATTATAGGTGTTTGGAGATGCACATAATATAGCTCAAGTACCTGTGCTAGCTTCTAACTCACATATGATATCATCAAATTTTATATCTAATGCTTCTTAGAATAGAGATTAAAAATTAAAATTATGGATATCATTATTATTATTATTTTATTTTTTTGTATGAATGTTATAGAATTTCTAAAAGAAATTGGTTATTGTAAATTTTCGGGACTGAAAAATTATTGTTTATCTATTTAAAGTTGAATTATGTTGTTATTTGTTATTAAAGAAATTTTTTTTCATGGAATTACGTCTAACACAAAACCCTACAGCTAACGACAGTAGGCATCAGCCTTGGTGCATCATATACTGTATTACTGTACTGAGGCCTTGTGACTGCTTGTGAGCCTACTTGCACACCACTGATTATTGCACTATATTATACTGTTATTATAGCAAGTGTGAGTATCTAATTATTGTTTCACTGTTGGTTCTGTAGGATGACTTTCACATACTTTTAAATTTATGGACTTAAATTGCTTTCAGTGCATTATATTTGAGCAAAGGAAGATTTTATTATCATAAAATTATGACTTCTCAACTGAAATTCAAGACTAAAGTTTTTTTTTTTTGAAAATGATCAAAAGTTTGTGAGAAACTCCACATTTGTTTGTGAGAGGGGAACTCTCTCTATATGTTAATGTATATGTCTGTCAATAGAAAGTTTAGGAAGTCCATTTTTAAGAGAGACTTAGTCGAAATTTCTAAAAGTCATGTAATGAATTAGTTAATTATCTTCCATCTATATAGATTGTATGTATTAACCGTTTGATATGATTATGTATGCCTTTTTATTGGTTCACAGAAGTGGGGTGCTCCACACCACCGTCATATGTGCTGCACTAGCCACATCATCTTCCAACCCACCTGGCCACGTTAGCACCCTTAGCCCAATCAACAAATTTTGGATGTTGTTATAACTGGTCTTCATGGCAGGGATTGAAAGTCAAGCGTTCTGTAAGTAAAGAAAGTCGTATGAAAAACATTTCAAATATAGAGATTGATTTGAAAATTGGCAAAAAATTATAAGGATCAAATAATTAATTTCTCAAATATGTTTTATAAGGCCATAATTCTCCACTTGCCTTTCCAAGAATTTAAAATGAAGCATTATAGTGCACTTAAATGTCGGGGTTGGAGTAAAATCATAACAGAAGCACAATAAATAGGCATAATTTGCCGCTCTCACTTTGGCATTTCTAGGTCCACATCTATTTACAGAAGACTAGTGTTATGACGCGGCTTGAAGTTGGGTGAAATGCCCGGAGCCGACGTGTGATGCTTACATGGAATCTGACATAGAAAAAAGAAAATCCAAAAACTTGCTCTAACTCTGTTTCCTTTGCTTCTCCAACGAAGCTACCTTGACAACTGAGACTTTGGTTGACCCCACTATGTACAGAAGATTGGTCGTTAGATAACACAACCTCAGCATATTCACGCAAATGCGTAATAATTGAATATTATCACTCCATCGAAATTTTTTTTATAAAATCAATTTCCAAACTCTTGTTCTTGAAGAATTACTAGTCTTGTACTTATCTTGCTTATACATGTGAAATGTAGTTTTTGTTTTGAAAAGTTTGTACCTTAATTATGTAGTCATTTTCTGTAAAAGAAAAAATTATGTAGTCATTAAAATACAGAATAAAGTGATTAAATTCTTTCAAAAAAATTTTCTTTAATATTTTAATGTATATTGTTTTTTTTCAAATCCTGAATAATTTGACAAAAACTTTTAAAAAATTAAGACATATATCTTACAAGGATTAAATAGTATTTTTCTTCAATCTAATGCGACTTCTAGTCTAATATACATACAATCTAATTTTCAAACTTTTGTATTTTTTTAATTAGGCTACATGTAGTCTGTACCAAAACAGTAATATAACTAAAATTCCAACATAGATCGTTAAATATAAAGAAATAATAAAAAGGAGAGGGCGTGAACGGCAAGCACAAAAAAAGAAATTAAAAAAAGGGGAAGAACAGAGAATGGAGTATGGGAGAGAGTTGCATGAGTGATCCCTGTTCTGACGAGCAAGAATTGGGGAAGATGCTCGCGAAAGTAGTAATAAGAGAGAAGAAGCTTAGGTGGAAAGAAACCAGAAAAATAGGGTCGAAGAAAGTACATGTAGAGATTAAAAAATAAAGAAGAACAAGGCAGAGACGACAGGCTTAGAAAGAATGGAGAAGGTGGAGAAATCAAGAGAAGAACATGAAAAGAAAGTGGGAGTTGAATAAATAGGGACCAATGTTCAAATTTTAAAAAAATATGAGAAGTTATTTTAAAAAATTAATAAATTATAAAGACCAAATTAAAAATTAAAGTAAAGTACTATATCTAAAGACTAAATATAAACATATTCATCATTTCTAGTAACCTATTGAGTAAACTTCTTAACTTTCTTGTTAACATTAATGGAGTGAACACTTAATTTTCTTTTTAACTTCTGCAACATGATGAGTAAATACTATATCTTTTTTAAGTAACTTTATTGACATGAATTTTTATGTAATTACATTTTGTCTTGCCACAGCATAATTAATTTGCAATTTAGTCATTGAATTTCTTTCAAACAAGTCGGTTATATTGTTAGAATTTAGCCCACCAAAGCTTAAACCAAATTCTTTCACACTTCATCATCTTATAATAATGATAAAAATACCCATTCTCAATCAGAAAACTCAATTTTATAATATATTTCCAAATTTTAAATTCCACCATATATATTTTAGAATTAAATTCCAGCATATATATTGTAATAACTCAAAAATATATATGTATAGATTTTAAGAATAATATTAGAAAAAAAAATATAGACTAACATGAAAGGAAAAATAGTATTTAGGGTACAAATTATAATTTTAAATTTTTAAGGGACTAAAATGAAAATATAAATAATTTTTGAGATTAAAAAAGTAATTTGTATAGTAAATATCGGCCAAAACGTGTAGTTATTGTGCAAATTTTGACAAAAAAACACGTGGGTACAATTTACACAGTAATAAATAGTAACTTGCATAGTAATATGAAAATCCTTATAAATAGCAATAACAATTCATAATTTTTTCATTCAAACTGGAAAGGGAGATCATGGAAAGAATGTTCATATTTGTGTAAGAGGTAACTATGTAGATACCTCTTTAATCCAAGCTTTACTATAGGAATAGGGGATCTTTACTATTGATCCTTATTAGTAATTATATAATTAACAAAATAACATTTTTCATTTTACTGAACATTTTTATTTTCTTGTCCAACTTTCAATTTCTTGATTTTTATATGGAATATGTATATATATATATATATACATTCAAAACTAATCTTTTAAAAGTATTAATCTATTTTTCACAACAAACTTCTACATATTATGCACATAATGGTGGTGGAATTTCATTTAATAGATTGAATAGAATTAAGATACTAAAATGAAATTTAATAATACCTTTATAAAGTCTTATGGACTTTCTACAAGTCAAACTATGATTGGCTGTGTTACCTAAATGACTAATTTAAATTTTATAAATTCCTTAGAAAATCAATTCATCCCATAACTTTTGAAATCTATGACAGAATTATATTGCCTAAATGATTATTAGAATGTGGGTTACTATATTTTTCTTATTAGGAACATTCATGAATTGAACCATGTTAAAGGTTCTTGCATGAATTTAAACTTAGTAAAGCATAAATTAAATATACAGTAAATTTTAAAACATAAAGGGAATTTCAAACTATCAAGTGTATTATAAATATTATATACAGGATTTAGAATTTCTATATCTGACAATTGAGGTATAGATACAAATGATTTGTAGGTTCACAAGTGATTTGATTGCAAGATCCATTTTAATCCGTTATATTATTGTCACTTCATTCTTAATCACTCTTTATTTTATTTTATCTTTAAGATTATTTTTATTTAAATTACTTTATGGTAGTAAATATGTTTAAATAAAATTATTTATTTACATATCTTATTTACACTATTCAATGGATTTTATATTTTAAAGGATGGATGTGTATTCATGTAAGAACTTCATAGCCGTTAACGAGAGTAACGTCCTTGGTGCACCTTGTTGAAATGAATTATTATGACCTATTCGGTAAAGGGATACAAATATGAATTATTAAGACATATATAGTGAAAGGATATGGATATGAGATATTGAGATATATCCGATAAAGGGATACATGTATGAATTATTGAGACTTATCCTGTGAAGAGATATAGATATGAAATATTGAGATATATCCTGTGAAGGGAAACAAATATGAATTATTGAGACGTATCTTGTAAAAGGATACAAATATAAAATATTAAAACGTATTTGGTAAAAGGACATAGTATGAATAATTGAAATATATCTGGTAAATGAATATGAGTATGATAATATTGATTTTTTTTTATAACCACTTCATATAAAATTTAATGTTTAGAAATAATATTCTTATTTTATTAAAACTTGTTATTTAAAAATTCTAAGGTCTCTATTGTTTTCCTTTTTTGCTTGATTTGTTATTTATTCACTCACTAAGTCAGTAGTAGACATATACCTCTCTCTTTAATATTTTTCATATCAATAAGTGTTAGGGAATTTACTCATAGAATTTTCTTATTGTTTAGACTTTTTGGTATGTTATTCTGTGTTAATCACTGTGTACAACTGGCTCCACGGTGGTGGCTACTTATGTCTGTTTGTTTGGGATTTTGTGAAGTATTGTAAGTTTTGTATAGGCTATTTCCTTATTATGCCAAATATATATTGTGAGATATTATTAAGTTTATTAGTTTTATATCATTGTGAAATTAATGAATTATATTTCAAAGTGTGACTAATGTGTATCATCGATATTCTTTTTAAAAATATAAAAAAAAGATAAAATGTTATTTTAGGCTGATTGAACTAAGCTGATTTAACCTATACGTCAATCATGTCCAATGAATTTGAATTGTGACATATATTGACAAAAGATATTACTAACATCACATGGTTGGAAGTTCAGAAATGGAAACGTAAATTTTCCTAATTTATATTTATCAATTCATATAAGATGAGATCTAAGGAAAGCTAGCTAACGAAATACAGTTATTTAAGTACTTTTTTAAAATTGTAAATAATTTGAAACTTTGTCTGAATTCTGGAGACTATCAACTAAGCATGTTTAACGTGGACATGACACTCCACTTACTTGTCCAAGAAATTAAAACGAAGCATTAAAGTGCACTCAAATGTTGGGTTTGTTGGAAAATCATATCAAAAGCACAATTATTAGACATAATTGGCTGCTCCTACTTTGGTATTTCAAAGTCCACGTCTATTAATGTCAAGGTCTTCCATTACACGCTTATATAAATATATATAGCGAATGGAAATATCGATTTGCTAAGTCCAAGTCAACATTCAACACTCAACTTTCCTATGTAATATATTTTTTATAAATCATTAAAACATAACAGCTCATTTTCTCATACGCTATTAAGATTAGGCATGACAATTTTTTTCTGATCCCACAGAAGTTTCCTATTGTATTAATACAAAAATGATCATAGCACTTTTTTAATAAATTACGTTGATTTTTTTTTTCTTATTTCACGTGCCAAGCTTAGTATGTTTTAAATCAATTTAATTTTTAAAATTAATTTTAATCAGACGTGATTTTACATAACGTAATTTATATTTGAAAATTCTAATTTAAAATTTATCAATACAATTTTTCTAAAGTAAAAGTGAAAACATGAGTTTTAAAAGAAAATTGATTTTGAAAAAAATTAAACGGTAAAAGATTTGTGTTGTAATTATGAGGCAAACTCCTATTTTAATGTTGAAAAAAATTTATAAACTTTTTAAATATCAAACTAAACATACTACAACTTTCATGAAAATTGTAAATCCAGTGCATGAAGTGAAATTGACAGCCTAATCCTCATCGTTTCTATTAAATACATTGCTCCTATTTTCATCACTTCATAATATGAATTGCTAATATTTAGTTCTGCATATAATATCCTATCTCCAGAATTATCATGGATACAAGGCTTCTACACCTTCTTCGTGCTTCTTTTGTTCTTTTGGCGCACATGACCGAGGTGTTTGCAGTCAACAAGCAATTTGGCAATGCTTCTATTAGATGCAAAGAGAGTGAGCGACAATCACTGTTTGCTCTGAAACATGGTTTTGTTGATCGCTATGGCCACCTCTCCTCCTGGGGGAATGGAAAAAACCAGAGAGAATGCTGCAAATGGCAAGGAGTTCAGTGTAACAACCGAAGTGGCCATGTGGTTAAACTCGATCTTCGTGGTTATGACTTGCAAGGCACACTCACTCCATCAATGGCCGAATTACATCATTTGAAATATTTGGACTTCAGTTTAAACAATTTCAATCTTACCGGATTCCCAAAATTCATTACTTCTTTAACCCATTTGAAATATCTTGATCTCTCTTTCACGAATCTCAAAGGAAAAGTAACTCATGAGGTGGGAGACTTGTTCCGCTTGCAGAATTTATTCCTTTCAGGAAATCAACTTGAAGGTGCGTTACCCAAATCCTTGAATCTATGTCGTTTACATGCAATAGATCTAAGTTGGAACTACTTGATTGGTCCATTAGATGACATTGTTGCAACATTCAGTTGTGCTAACAAATCGCTACAATACTTGGATTTATCTAGTAACCAAATTGTGGGGCCATTACCAGATCTTTCTCATTTCTCTTCTCTGAAAGCCTTACACCTTGAGAGAAATCAATTAAATGGAACTTTAAGTGACAGCATAGGAAAGCTATCAAGCTTGGTGTCTTTAACCATTGGACACAACTCCTTGAGGGGTGTGATTTATGAAACTCACTTCTCAGGACTCTCTAAATTGCAAGAGTTGGACTTGTCTTTTAATCATTTGGTGTTCAACGTTAGTAGTGAATGGGTTCCATCGTTTCGGATGCACTCCATTTGGTTAGCCTCCTGCAAATTAGGCCCTCTCTTTCCGATGTGGCTTCAAACCCAGAAGCATTGTTCTTCATTAGATATTTCGAGTGCTGAAATTTCTGATACAATACCAAGTTGGTTTTGGGATCTCCCTTTAGAAATGTTGAACCTCTCACACAACAAGATTACTGGCGAAATTCAAAGCTTTTCATTTCCATACTATTCCTTGCAAATCGATTTAAGCTCAAATTTGTTTGAAGGTCCCATTCCGTCAAGTTATCCATTCCTTGTAGCATTGGATCTATCTAACAATAAATTTACAGATGTTAGTAATCTCTTATGTCCGAACATGACCACATATTTAACTTTTTTGGATATCTCAAATAACCAATTATTTGGAATGCTTCCAAATTGTTGGACATATTTTGAATCATTGGTTTTTCTTAGTCTAGCAAATAATAGCCTCTTTGGAAAAA
Source organism: Delonix regia (assembly GCA_037074485.1). Lineage (NCBI taxonomy): Eukaryota > Viridiplantae > Streptophyta > Magnoliopsida > Fabales > Fabaceae > Delonix > Delonix regia. The sequence continues at coordinate 25,101,511 of CM073454.1, read as the reverse complement.
TTCCAACATCAATGGGTTCTTTAAAACATATCCGAGCCTTACATTTTGGTAACAATAGATTTGTGGGCGAAATTCCTATGGCTTTGAATAAATGCACTGAGCTAAGAACTTTTGATTTTGGTCAAAACAACTTTTCTGGATTAATTCCAAGTTGGATTGGAGATGGACTAAAAAAGTTGCGGATTCTTAATCTGAGATCCAATATGTTTTTTGGGAGCTTGCCCTCCAATATTTGTCATCTTTCTCAAGTTCAAATCTTGGATCTCTCTATGAATTTCATCTCAGGAAGTTTACCAAAATGCCTCAACAACCTTTCTGCTTTGGCTACTGAAAAAAACTCTGATGCAAATATCAATTATTCTACTTCGGATAATGATCTACAAGGTCTGAACGGACCGATATTCTTTGGTTTAGATCCATTAGAAGATAGTGCATCATTGGTATGGAAAGGTAAGGAGTCCAAATACCAGAGTACACTGGGATTGGTGAAAAGTATTGATCTATCCAGCAACATGTTGGTTGGAGAAATTCCAAGTGAAACGATGGATCTCGTTGGTTTAATTTCCCTAAACATATCAAGAAACAAAATCAGTGGAGAAATCCCTCCAGCTATTGGATGTTTAAAGTCATTGGACTCTCTTGACCTGTCAAGGAATCACTTGTCTGGAAGGATTCCTTCTGAACTTTCGCATATAGATCGTCTCAGTGTAATGGACTTATCATACAACAACTTGTCTGGAGAAATCCCACATGGCACTCAACTTCAAAGTTTTGATGCCTCTGCTTATGTGGGAAACTTTGAACTATGTGGGGCTCCACTCTCGGAATGTCCCACTACGCCAACTGGAGATAATGATCAAAATGATGAAAATTTTGAAGATGATGAAGAATTTTTTGGCCTAGGATTCTATATTAGCATGGCGACCGGATTTAGCACTGGATTTTGGGGAGTCTGCAGCTTGTTAATTTTGAAGAAATCATGGAGATATGCTTACTTTAAGTTTTGGAGTGATACATTTGACAAAGTGTACGTGATTGGTGTCATAAACATGGCTAAATTGCATAGGTGGATTGGACCTTCCTCGTGAAGGTAATTAACATTTGTCTTCATCTCTCTATTATATATATTTTATTAATATCATTTTCCTTCTTTCTATACTGATAATTGCATCTCATAAATTTGTTTTCCAAGCTGATAAAATGCTTCTTGAAATTCAAGTAAAATCTGTTCTTTTGAATTTCCTTTACGAGTTAAAACTTTTTTAAGAATAACTACACGTATGTTGCTAGAAAATGGAATCCCCTAAGTTCTGGTTTTCTTGCAAATTACTTAATTTGATTAGAAAATACAACTAAATGCTGAAAGTTTAATTTTCTTCTTCACTTATTCCGAGACGAGATCAGCTACTCTACAACACTTATATTGTGCGTTTAGAACTATTGGATGAGAATAGATTATAATGATTACAACTAGTCTTTAAGGATCCAATGGTTTAAAAGACCCAAGATAGGTGCTAAGCACCAGATCCACATTCATTTATTTTAGCACTCTAAACTCCGTTGGCTAACAAGTTGATTTAATTTATATATTTTTGTTCTATAAATTATATAGTTTTTGCATGGAGGAGAGGATCGAAGCTGCAGCACATCATCCTTGATTTTTCTGATGAATTAGAAATAAGGCATTTGTTTTACGACTTGATGTATTAGTTTATGACAAAGAGAGAGAGCTTTCGTGTTTTATTAGGAAATTAATTGTTAGACGCTTTCTTGTGTAGTATTTACTTTGCAAAATAATGGTTGGGTAAATGTATCGTACACTTGTATTCCGAAGTTAAATTTATAAGCGTCAGCTATGTTGTTAAGTTCTGAGATATTTTTTTTGACTACTTATGCAAATTAATGATGGTTATTTTACTTTTAGAGTAAAAAATTATTAGCACGCATCTTAGTTTCCCACTAGGTTCTTAACTTAATTCACATGTTTTCCAATTGAAAATATATGCCAAGAAGCTGAAACTAAATTATTTGATGATAGCAGTGAGATCAACCTCTCCTCATATGATAGCGATTTCGAGGAGTTAGCAAGATCATATGCCAGAAATTGCCCTGCCAAGTACAAAAGATGGCAGAAACAACATTTCCAGAGATGCCAACAATTGCTAGAAGAGGAAGAAAAGAAGAAAAGGAAAACATGCAGACCATCTCATCCTTTCTGCCATGGCGCGTTAATGGTCTATGGTTTCTTAGACCTCACAAGACACATGCCATTAGGCAACTTAGGGCCAGTAGCCCCGTAGTCTCGCATTTTCCAACCAAGGAAGTATTAAACTGGCACACAAAGATTGCTTTAGCTCAGAATCATGTCCTTCGGACGATTGATTCAAAGCTAACCCACATATCTCAATCCCATGAATAGACCCATGAGAGGGTATATATACCAGGCTAAAGCTTTTAACACAAATGCAAGGGCTTACTTCTAGTAATGGAGATAGAACATAATAAACTTAAGAACTAATGTTAGGCTGAGAACATAACACCTCTTTATGGGCAATAAATCTTAAAGCCCCTCTTATAGTTCTTAGTTTATTCTATTACAGATCTCCATCACTATGATGTAAGCTATTCCAAAGGTGTTATAAAACTCTTTGTAAGACAAAGGGGTTAATGTTAATCTGTTTTGATGCACAGGATCCTCATCAGAGGTAAGTGCAGAGCATAATAGGATCAACTTGAATGTAGTGGAATGTTCATAATTCTGGAGAAAAGATTTCAGAGAAACGAAGAGTCTAGAGAGAATTCATGGAAGGAAAATATTATACTGGCATCCCCAAGCTTTACATGCTTCAAGATGCTCCTCCTCTTATGCCCTTTGGCCTCAAAACACCCCTTTCACTATTCCAAAAGGCCATGACAAAAATCTTCTGGCCCATTAGACAAAATGCTCTCATTTACGTTGACGACATTCTTCTGTTCCTCAAACCTAAGGAAGAACACCTACAGCTATTGGCCCAATTCAATGATCTTTTCAAAAAGCATGGCCTTATGCTTTCGGCTAGCATTGAGTTTCTAGGCATGATGTTCGAGAATAGATGGTACAAACCTAATCCACACCTAACTGAACAATTGACCCAATTCCCTGACAAGGATCTTCTCTCAAGCAAATCCAACAGTTCCACGGCATAGTCAACTTTGTCCGAGATTTTATCCTCAACTACTCTCATCACACGAGCTAGCTATCTAAGCTTCTTCCCAAAGGAACCCCCTATTCTTGGGGGCCTGCCCAAACCATAGCTGTCAAACAACTAAAAGAAGTTGCAAAAGATCCACCTCTATTAAAGATCCCTGACCCTGACTCCACCCTTATCCTTTAGACTGATGCAAGCAACTACCATTGGGGAGCAATTCTAATTGAACAAAAAGACAGAAAGCAGTATAACTGCGGACATGCTAGTGGATCCTTCTCTAATGCTGAAGCTAACTACCACACAATGTACAAAGAAATTCTTGTTGTAAAAAATGGCATCAAGAAGTTCGAGTTTCATCTGGCTCACTGTCATTTCATTGTTGAGATGGACAATACTGCCTTTCTAAAGATCTTAGAACTTAAGAACAAGATCATCCCTGATCCCCAGCTTGCCAGGGCAAGCCTGGCTATCCCAATATAAGTTTGAAGTCAAATACATCAAAGGTATCACCAAGTCATCACCTGACTTATCCGAACTCAATCTCTATTGAGTCATGAGCCCATTCTGGGCTATAACAAGGATTGACGGAACTGACATTTCAAGCCAAAAGTAATTTGTCTTCTCATGTATTATTGTCCTTTAGTGCTGTGTCACCCTGCTTTTGCTTTTATGTTATATGTCCTTTCGATTTTGTTTGTCTGCAGCATTATTGCTGCCTTGTTGTTGTGCTTTGTCTTGTTGCTCTTTGCTCTGCCTATATAAAGAGCTCTCTCTTCTTGTGCTAGGCGGAGGAAGCTTTGTATTCATCTCCTGTTCGAATAATATTTGCCTTCCATGAATTCTCTCTAGACTCTTCGTTTCTCTGAAATCTTCTCTCCAGAATTATGAACATTCCACTACATTCAAGTTGATCCTATTATGCTCTGCACTTGCCTCTGATGAGGATCCTATGCATCATAATAGATTAACATTAACCTCTTTGTCTTACAAAGAGTTTTATAACACCATTGGAATAGCTTACGTTGTAGTGCCGGAAACCAACTTTGAGGTTGAACTTTGAGAATAATTGGGCCCTTTGTGTAGACGGGTTTAGAATTGGAAACTTGTCATCTTCTAAGAACACATTGAGAGGCTTGTAGTCAATCACCAAACGCTTCTTGCCTTAGTTCTATTTAGCTCTCTTGTTGACATAAAAGGCTTGACAGGCCCATTCAGATTTGGTAGGCTCGATAAAGCCTTGTCGAAGAAGGGAGTCACATTTTTCTCGGGCTAGTTGAAGATCATCTTGGTTCATCCTAAGATGGGTTGCTTTAGTGGGGTTAATGTCCTCATTCTTTTTGAAATGGAGTTTGATGAAGAACTTCTAATTTTTCCACAAGGGTTGGGTATATTTGAACTCAGAATGAGTTTTGGGACAGTGCTCCAGAAGTTGTTGTTTAATGTCTTCATACGGAGGAGGAGCATCTTGAAGCATGTAAAGTTTAGGGATGTCAGTATAGTAACTGAAACGGTGTTTGTAACGGACCCCTTGTGCTTTAATTTGTAACTTAGGAGTCTTTTGTAAGACATCCATGCCAATGAGAATATCTTTGCTAACAACTTGACTGCCAAGGATGTGTGTCCAAGTAATACACTCTAGGAAGAATTTAATCCTAATACGATGTCGAGTAATTAAGGAAACCTTAAAAACTAAATTGTTGGCTGTCTTAAAATAAGACGAGTGCTTTCTCTAGGCTGACTCAGGCAATAGTGAGGGATTCATAATAGTGACTTGAGAACCAGTATCAATGAAAGCAATAGTAGGAATGGGTTTTGCATATTTGTCGGAAAGTATGGAAAGATGGAGATAGGGAAAGGAACTGGAATTTTGAACTGAAGAAGGGTGGTGATTGATCTTGTACAAGAGAGACAAGAATGGTAAGGATAGTGTCTTCATTAGGCTCACTTTGTTCTAATAATACTTCTTCAAGGTCTTTATCCTTAAGGGCACTTGCATCTCGATTTGTTTGATCATTCTGATAAGTATGAATTATGTGAGAATAAAACTTGAACTTGAGGCTAGCTCAGCTGGTTACATGTACTCCAAGTATTTAGACAATACTAGGTTCGAACCTTAGTATGCACATAAAGAAATAACCATGCCCTGTTCAAAAATTACAAAAATACCCTCCCTGTTACACCTTTAGCCAGAGATGTGACCTTCACGAAGGGTGAAGGATACCCCACCTTCGTGAACCAATAAAAAGACAAACAAGATTAACATAACCATAAATTTCCCTAAAAGATATACAAAATCATATCATTTAGTTAATATATTCAATCTATATGGGGTGAAGATAAATAACTAAAGTATTACATGACTTTTATGTGGTAGAGTCTCCCTTGAAATATGGACTTCCTAAAATTTCCACAAATAGACATGCACATAAAAAATATAGAGAGCTTTGTTCTCACAAAAGTTCTAAGTCAAACCATCCAGTACATATATAAAACACATAAAGCCCTGCTTATGACATATGGTGCTATTAGAGTTCAGTATATATTATTTACAACAAAAGAATACTTTTGTCCTTGCGGACAATATAGGGATCACCAAAAGGAGTTTATCTTAATGCTACACTGTAGAAGAGGGTCCAAGCTCAGCACTGCTATCGAAAGATGTAGAGAAATAAGGGTGAATGATAACCACTCAGTGAGTAAATACCACTAACTATAGTGAAAGTGGAATAGACAAATGGTAGAGTTTTTTTGCAAATTTTTTATCATTTCAAATAAAACCATAAGTCCTAAATTTCAATAGAGAAGTTAAATTTATGATAATAAATCTTCCCTTACTTAAACATAATGCATTAAAGCAATTTAAGTCTATAATTTTAAAAGTATAGGAGTGGAAGGCATCCCACTGATTTAACACTAAATCAGTAATCAAGTACTAGCCTCTACTAGCAATGATAGTATAATACAGTGCAGTAATTAGCGATGACCAAGTAAGCTCATGGACAGTAATATGGCACAAGGCCTCAGCATAGTAATGTAGTACATGGGGCACCAACGCTAATGCCTACTATTGTTAGCTGCATTATTCTATGTTAGATGTATTTTCGTGAAATATTTTCTTTAATAACATACCGTTTTTTCAAATATATGAACAATAATCTTTTAGTTCAGAAAATTTACAATAACCCATTTCCTTCAAAAATTCTACAGGAATCATGTAAAAATCTAGTATTTAAATCCTACTAAAGAATCATACCACAATTAAACCATTTCTCAACAGTTGAAATAATTATAAAAAGATAACTATATAACAATTTCTCATAATATTTGTCAAAGTTTTCATAGTAGTTTCAAAAAGAAAATAATACCTTTTTAGGAAGCTTGTTCCTTAGGTGGTAGAGCATAAAAATATACATTAAATCATAGGAAATACTTAAATTATAAAAAATAGGTACAGTTAGTAATATCTACTCTCCTGAAAAGGGTTATACCAACCTCTTTCTAACTTTATTTATAATTCCTTTGCTGATAATCATCTTAAACACCTATAAGAATAAGCAAAATGCTCTTAACCTCTAATATAAATGAATGATTTAAATCATTCTTCCTAACTATTTTCCTAGTCATTCATTTACTTTTATCCTATAATATAAATTTCCATGGTTTAAAAACTCTCAAATTTCCAAATAGAACTTCCCATAATTTCTTCAATTCCACTTGTATTTCTTACCTTTCAATATCTTGAGAAATTTATTTCTTGACTTAAATTTATTCATGATCTTTCAAAAATTTGCTTAAAGCCTTTAATCCTATCCAATATTCTTTGTTATACACTTATGAAAAATCTAATAACCCACAATTAATACCAATGTGACCTTTAAAATTATTCAACTAAATTCCAAAATCCTTCATTAAACTTACATTATCATTCAAGACTACTTAATCAAGCCATATAAGATCTCACATTTAAACTTCCTCCCTTTTTCTTTATGAAAAATCTAGGAAAAATAAGGAAATTTAGCAATTTGACTTATAATTCAAAACAAAAATTCCAATAGTCTTAAATCATTTCCTAAATGCTTAATGATATTAGAGAAGCCAAAAAAATTGAATTTCATCTCCTTACAAGTTTACACATACCTTAAAATTTGGGGTTTTACAATCCTAAAACTAAAACTCATAATCGATCAATGATTCTATGGGAGAGAGGTGCGAAAATTACCTAGGAGGTAAAGTCCTAACTCAATTGTTAGCAATTACCTAATATTAAGCTCAATTTCCCTTCTTTATTGTGTGAACAATACCAGAGATTGGGGTTTTTCAATTCTAAGCTAATAGAGTGAAATTAGTCAATGGAAATGAAGGTGAAGTGGTCAAAAATACTAAGGAGTCAAAGACTTAAGCTAAAACAAAGAAAAACATGCTAAAATCAATGAATTTGAGCTGAAAACGCGGCTACTACTTGTTCACCAAAATCTGAGCAATTTCTGGCCATCTAGAGGGCCGATGAGGATTGTGTTTAGGGCGGTGAGGGTGCTATGACATTAAAAATCCTTCGACAATCTTGAACAACATCGAAAATGGCTCAAAACATTATAAGGCAATGTGCACAAAGAAGTCTGAAAAGAATGGGATGTGTGAGGATAAGGAAAAATCTTAGAGGAACATATAATGTTAAAGACATTTAGGTAATTTTTTAGGGAACACTTAACCATATTAAAGCAAATTTTTTAAAAAAAACACCTGATTTTTGTACTCTAGGATTTAACTATAGGTATTACGAATGCATAAGATAAAGCTCATGTACTCATGCTAGCTTCTAACTCAAATATGATATTATCAAATTTCATATCTAATGCTTCTTAAAAATGTCCTCTTTCAGTGTTTCTTCATTGTTTGAAATGTATACATATCTCAAGTGCATTTTCTTCCTTTCTCTAGCTCTTAAGATTAAAAATTGTTATTATTATTATTATTCATATTACTATTATTATTATTATTATTTCCACCTAAAATATCTTCTTTTAGCTATAGATATATTTTATAGGTATTTCACTCCCCTACTTATCTTTCCCCTCATGCATATCATTTCACTTTCCCACAAACAAAACACGACCTCTTCTGAAGGCAGTGTCATTACTCCATCCTCCTCCACATTCTTGCCTACGACTTTAATGTTAGTTGAAATCATCCATCTTTGATCACTCTTTGACCTATTCTAGACTAAAAACAAAGTTTAGATTTTAGTATGAGCCTTCCTTTCTCTCTTTCGTCTGCGATAAGGCATGATAGGGCAGGGATTCTCTGAAATTTCTTTGTGCTTTCGAATCCTTATGATTTTTCTGTGGTTTCTTCCTATTTGTTAGAGTGTAATGTTATGGTTTGGTTCATGATTTCTAGAACCCTTGTTGGTAATTTGAGTGCACGTTCAAAAGTCACTCCATGAGCTAAAATTCTTGTTTTACATTCAGATTACATCAAGGGATGAAGGGGAGTTAGTTGTAGGAAGCTTAAACAATTGTAGTAAATGGTTACAATGAATTCATAATTTCCTTTAATCAAAATTCCTTGTTGGGAAACTTATCAATGTGAATGCTTGTTAATGGACGATTGAGTTAACCGTATAAATGGTCTTCTTAATTTGCTTGATGAAGTCCTAAGTAGATAAAGGCATATAGATGTGTGTATTGTTGGGTGTGGGATTGTACACATGAAAGGTCAAGGTAATGGATAATAATGAACCCTTATAAAATGTGTAAGAGGTAGAGCTTCCCAATTTTTTGAAATTATTACATCTTATGATGCTTAAAGATTGAGAATTAGCAACAAGTCAAGAAAAATGAATGATTATGGGAGGTGAATTCATATGTGAACAACATGAAGGAATTTATAGAAAATACATGTCTGTATACATAGGCATATATATATATGTGTGTGTGTGTGTGTGTGCATGTGATAGAGGCAAGGATATTCTAATTAGGAATATAGAAATAAGAAATAAATGAGTAACTAATTAATTAAGTATTTATTTATTGTTACCTTACCATCATATCCACCTTGTCATGTGTGAAGTTTTATTCAAAATCCTAAGTTAAAATTAAAAATTTTTTATTCAAAGGTGATTTGAACTATAGTGAGACAGTGGTAAGTGAAGCCTTTGGGGTGAAATAGGAACTAAGTTAAGTTGTCTTTTGTAAACTACCATGATAAGTACACAATGTTGAGCCCATTTGTTGAGAGATCAATGTTTTGATGATAACAATACATGAAGAAAAGTTTTCTTATGTAATACTTAGGTTCTAGTAGTTTTCAATGTTTAATCATATCTTAAGAGCCATAATGGTATTGAGTTGATAGGAATCAATTAAAATGAATGGAAAATTAATCTCAGGTCTCAAAGGTTGAGAAAAGCTAATTTGAAAGTTTTCTGTCAATAACTAGTAGACTGGCCATTAGAAAGCAATTGAATGGTCACCTTCAGAAAAGCCCCCAGTCTACTACCAGCTTGAGTTCTAATTGACTAGGCACTTTCCGTGAGTGAATAGTTAACTAGTCACAACCTAGCAATCAACTAGTCACTTTCTTAGATAAGATTAGTCAGCTGCCAACTCAAACTTGATTGACTGGGAGCTCTTTGTGAGTAAGCAGTCAACTGGCCATTTACCAGTAGTTAACTTACCACACCCAAATTAAGCATTAGTCAACTACCAACCTTGAGACTATCAACTTGGAGCTCTTTGTGAGTGACCAATTGACTGGTCTAGAGTAAGCAGTCAATTATTAGAGTCCAAAATTTAAAAATTATGAAAGGGAATGAAGGAGCAGTCAACTGGTCAATGGTGAATAGTCAACTGGTCAGTGACAGAGAAGTTATAACGGATTTATAATGACTATATTTTGAATTCTCTGATTTCCCACTCACTCCCAAAGGATCTATTGGACCTCAATCTATATAAACTCAACCTAAGACCTCTAAAACATGAAGAAAAACATTCAAAAGTGATTATATCATTAGTTTTCATCATCTTATCAACTCCATATCATATTAGTGCTTCATTGTATTGTCTACTTTGTTCAGAGGGTTCTTTCATTTATGATTCTTTCTTCCATCTGTAAGAGAAGCTCAAGGAGGTTCCTTAAGAAGAGTCAAGCTAAGAGAGAGCTAAGGTTCAATAGGAGTATATCCCTGAGAGAGAAATTCAAGAAAGTTCCTTAAATGAGCCAAGTTGTTAAAGCTTGGGAATTTAGGAGAGGTTCTCCAGGGAATTGTATTGATTTTCTATGACAGTGAAAAATCCCAAGAGGTTGCTTGGGGACTGGACGTAGGCTTGAGCAGAAGCTAAACCAAGATAAATCTCTGTGTCCATACTTCTCCCTTACTCCTTTTACATTCTACATTTCTTGTTTGATCTCTATTTCTAAAGGAGTTTTTCAATAAACATTTTATAAAACCCAATTCACCCCCTTTTTAGGTTCCAGCCTTGCTTAACAAGTGGTATCAGAGCATAAACTCTTGTTTAAAAGACTTAATCGTCTCAAGAGTATTAATGGCCAGATTTGGTGACAATGTTTTACCTGAAGGGATATCCATTACTAAACCTCCTGGTTTCAATGGTCAAATTTTCACATATTGGAAACTTAGGATGAAAATTTTCTTTGAAGCTATTGACATTGATCTTTGGGATATGATTAAGAAAGGTCCTTATGTGCCTATGAAAGAAGAAGAAGGCAAGATCTTAGTCAAACTCAAAAGTGAATGGAATGAAATAGATATAAGAAAAGTTTTGTCAAACAATAATGCTAAACTTATTCTTACTAGTGCACTTAGCCAAGAAGAGTATTTTAGAGTATCAAATTGTGAAAGTGCAAAAGAAATGTGGGAGGCTTTAAAGATAGCTCATGAGGGAACCTTAGGAATAAAAGAGTCTAGGATTCATAATCTTACACAACAATATGAATTGTTCAAAATGAATCTTGGAGAAACCATTAAAGAATGCAACTTCATTTTACTCACAATGTGAATCATTTGGTAGCTCAAGGGAAGACATACTCACAGACTGATCAGGCTTACAAGATTATGAAGGCTCTCCCTATGGAATGGCAACCAAAGGTGATAGCAATTGAAGAAGTAAAAGATCCATTAGTAAAATCAATTGTTGCTATTTTTGGTAAACTTCAAAAGCATGAACCAAGGTTGAAGTAGCCCCTTGAGGAACAAGATAAGAAGAAAAAGGGTATTGCTCATAGAGCTTCATCATATTTAGATGAAGAAGAATGTGATGATGATTCTCTAGAAGAAATTAATGAAGAAACTCTTGGTCTCTTCATTAAGAAGTTTGGAAGATTCTTTAATAATAGAAGAATAAATGGAAGGAGACTAGCCAAAAGAAATCAAGAAACTAAAGAACTTCCCATTTGCTATGAATATAGAAAACTAAGGCATATCAAGTAGGAATGTTCTCAATTCCTATAGAAACAAGATAGCTTTAAGAATAAGAGAGGAAAAGAAAAGAAAAAGGCTTACTTGTCTACTACTTGGGGAGAAAGTGATAAGGAGTCAAAAGATAATTTTGAAAAAGCTAACCTCTGCCTTATGAAAAATGAAGATGAGGTAAGCTTTCTCCCTTCTTTTGAAGAATTACAAAATACTTTTGAAAATTTACATGTTGAATTTCTTAGAATGGCAAAAGCTTTAAAATTCTCAAAGAAGAAAATTATATTCTTACAAGAAGAGCTAGAGAAAAAGAAAGAAAAAAACAATTCATTACTTCAAACAAAAGATTCTTTTGAAAAAACAAATTGTGAAATCAGGGGATGACAATACTAATATAAAAATTGAACATATCTCTCTTAAAAATAAGCCTCATGTCATTGTGAAATTTTACTAAAGGAGAATAATAATTTGATAAATGCTCGTGCCAAATTTACTGAAGGAAAGGATAATTTAAATATCTTAGTAGGTAAACAAAGATGCATGTTTGATAAAGCTGGTATTGGATATAATACTAAAAAGAGACAAAAATATTATAAGAATTTCTTTGTTTCTACTATCATGCCCAACACCCCATTTATCACTTGTTACTATTATGGTAAGAAGGGGCATTAATCATACTTTTTTCCCTATAGAGATAATAAAATTCTACAAGGAAAGAAAATATAGGTTCCCAAGGGAACAACTAACACTCAAGAACCTAACAAGATTTGGGTACCTAAGAACAAAATTTAAGGATTCTGCAGGCATGTGTGAAGCCTACTGGAACAAAGTGGTACTTGGACAATTGATGCTCAAACATATTATTGGAGACAAATCTAAGTTTACTTCTCTTCAACCAAAGAATGGAAGGAATGTCACATTTGGAGGTAGTGGACATGGGAGAATTACTGGTATTGGAAATATTGGTAAGAACTTCTCCACCTCCATTGATAATTTACTTCTTGTTGAAGGGTTGAATCATAATCTTTTGAGCATTATTCAATTATGTGATTAAAAAAAATAGAGTTATATTTGATTCAAAACATTGTTTGGTTGAAAATTTAGATGAAAAGAAAACTATACTTGTAAGACATAGAGTTAATAATGTATATGTTATTGACTTGGATAATGTTCCTCCTACAAATTCAAAATGTTTGATAAGTGTAAATGATGACAATTGGTTATGACATAGAAGGCTTGCTCATGCTAGTATGTGTCTCTTAGACAAGCTTGCTAATAAAGACTTAGTTGTTGGATTCTTTAAGTTAAAATTTGATAACACAAACTTTATGATACATGTCAGAAAAGAAAACAAGTTAAAAGTTCTTTTAAGGCAAAAGGAATTATCTCCACAATTAGACTACTACAATTACTTCACATGGATCTTTTTAGACCCTTTAGAACTATGAATCTTAGAGGAAATTATTATGTTTTAGTAATTGTAGATGATTTTACCAGATTCACATGGACACTCTTTTCATCTCACAAAGATCATGCCTTCAAATCTTTTATGAAATTGGCTAAATTTATTCAAAATGAATAAGGCATAACCATTGTGAGAATAAGAAGTGATCATGGTGGAGAATTCAAAAACAAATTATGTATGGAGTTTTGTGATGATAATAGAATTGAACATAATTTCTTTGCACCAAGAACTCCTCAACAAAATGGAGTAGTTGAAAGGAAGAATGGAACCTTAGAAAAAATGGCTAGAACTATGTTAAATGAAAGAAATCTTCCTAAATACTTTTAGGCTGATGCAATAAACATGCTTGTTATGTCATGAAAAGAACTATGATAAGGCCCATATTGAAAAAGACTCCATATGAACTGCACAAAGGAAAAAAACCAAATATTTCTCATTTACATGTATTTAGATGCAAATGTTTTGTACTGATTAATGGAAAAAATAATCTAGGTAAATTTGATGCTAAGTTTGATGAGGCAATCTTCTTAGGATATTCTAATACAAGCAAAGCCTATAGGGTATATAATAAAAGAACTATGACAATAGAAGAATTTATTCATGTGAATTTTGATGAGTTTGACCTTCTTGAACCAAGAAAGGTATCCTCTGAAAAAATTGCAGTAAAATTCAATGATCTCATAATAAAAGATAAGCAAATAGCTTAAGAAAAGAAGAATGAAAATGAATTCATCAAGATAGAAGAACAATCCATCTTGCAAGATGGATCTGAGCAAGAAGATGATATCACCAATGAGCTACCAAAGGCATGGAATTTCAAAAAAGAATCATCCGCCTAAACAAATAATTAGTCAGGTCTCTAAAGGGATAACAACTCAAAGCTCTCTTAGAGATATCTATAATCATTAAGCTTTCTTATCTTAAATAGAACCTAATGGAATTGACGAAACATTAAAAGATGAATATTGGGTTCTAGCTACGTAAGAAGAATTGAATCAATTTGAAAGGATTGAAGTATGGAAACTTGTTCCTAGCCCCAATAATTATCCTGTAATTGGTACTATATAGGTATTTAGGAATAAGCTTAATGAAGCTAAAGTTGTTACTAGAAATAAGGCTAATTTGGTTGCAAAAGGTTACAATCAAGGAGAAGATATTGATTATGATGAAACTTTTGCACCAATAGCTAAATTAGAAGCTATTCATATGCTACTTACCTTTGTATGCATAAATAGTTTTAATTTGTATCAAATGGATGTCAATAGTGTCTTTCTTAATGGATACATATTGGAAGAAGTATATGTAGAACAACCTCCAGGTTTTAAAGATAAAAAACTTCTAAATCATATATTAAATTAAAAAAATGCATTATATGGTCTTAAACAAGCCTCTAGAACATAGTATGAAAGACTAAGTACATGTCTTATTGAAAATAATTTCTCTAGAGGCAAGGTTGATACAAAACTATTTTTAAAAGGAAAAAGGATGATATATTAGTTGTTCAAATTTATAAAGATGACATTATATTTGGTGCCACTAATGAAAAGTTGTACAACGAATTTGTTGAAATGATGAAAGGAAAGTTTGAAATATCTAGGATAGGGGAGCCCACATTCTTCTTGGGTCTTCAAATTAAACAACAAGCAAATGGAACATTTATAAATCAATACAAATATGTCAAAGAATTACTCAAGAAATTTGGATTTGAAAATTTCAGAGCAAAAGACACTCCTATAGGATCAGTTACAAAAATAGATGCCGATGAAAAGGGATAGCCTTATGACATATCAAAATATAGAGGTATGATTAGATCCCTTTTATATTTAACTACAAGTTAACCTAACATTATGTTTAGTGTATGCATTTGTGCCAGATTCCAAACTTGTCATAAAGAGTCTCATTGCTTAGTAGTAAAGAGAATCATTAGATATATTGCTAGTACAATACAAATGGGTATGTGGTATCCAAAATGATCCACTAATACCTTGGTAGGATACTTAGATACTGATTTTGCTGGTTGAAAAACTGACTAAAAAAACACCAATGGAAGATTCCAATTCTTTGGAAATTCTCTTGTTTCTTAGTTTAGTAAGAAACAAAATAGTGTAGCATTGTCCATTCCTAAAGCTGAATATGTTGTGGCTGATAATTGTTGTGCCTAAATCCTCTAGATGAAATAACAACTATAGGATCTTGGTATATATCTAAGAGAGATTCCAACTAAATGTGACAATACCAATGCGATAAATCTTATCAAGAATCCCATTATGCATTCAAGGTCTAAACATATAGAAATCTGACATTATTTCATTAGGGACCATGTTCAAAAGAAAGATATTATACTTGAATTTATCAAAACTGAATTTCAAATTGCTGATATCTTTACTAAACCTCTTTCCACTAAAAGATTTTGTTTTATTAGAGGTAAACTTGGAATGGTTAATCCTAATGAGCTATGAAATAAAGAATTAAATTGTTTCACCATTTGCTTAATGAAGAACATTCATTAATTTAAGCATCGAAGTGGTTTTAATATATTGTGTATAATGTTAGTGATGAATTTATGTGATTTCCACTTGTTTAATATAATGTTTTGTTGAACATTTGTGCCTAGATGTGTTTTTAAGTAGAGTACTCTTTAGAAATTAAAAAAGTTAGCCTGAATAACTGGGGTTACATTTTTAAATGACTAGTCGACTATAAAGGAGTGGCCAATCAACTAGTATAGGCCAGAAAAGTGACCAACGGCTCGAGAATAAAGTAACAGTTGACTAATAGCTCTCTATAAAGGAGCGGTTGATTGCCAACTAGTGATCAGTTAACTGGTCAATGACAAAAATCACTATTTAGGACAGTCAAACCCTAAAAACTTGCCATTTTTACTATTCTCTCTAGTCGACTGCTCAACCCCCGTCATGCTTTTCAATTTGTCAGTCAAGTCTTCACTAAATCTTAGTGATTTTGTTTCCAAATCCATTAAAATCATTGATTAAACACTGAAACCTAGGGTTTTATCGATTTAAAAGGGGTTTTTCTGCTCTTCTCCTTCTCCATCCAATATCTTGCCTCTCATTCTTGATTTCTTGCCTCTCAAACATCTCTTTGCCTCTCCAATCACAACCATGGCCCAAATACCAACTCCCAAGTGTGCAAGGACTAAGAGTACCACTATTACCTTATCATCTGGTCCTCCTCCTTTATTTTCTTCAAGAGCACAAGAGGTGGCCTTCATTGAGAACTTCTAATAGAGGAGAATTCTTTGTAGTAGGTATGTGCATCTACCATTTTTGTAAGAAGAAGTTCTTAGGCTTTCAAATTTATTGGTTAATGCTGGTTAAATTTTCTATTGACTTTGAAGTTGGATTATTGCCCTAAGGTTATTAAGGCATTTTATTCTAATCTCACTTATAACCCCACAACCTATCTCATCACTACTGAGTCAGAGGTACAAGGATTGTCTTTAATGATGAGATGTTGGCTGACATTTTAAACCTTCCCACATCTACTAGGCATTACTTTACTAATCACCCTAACTCCCTAAAGACTGTGGCTGGCTATAATAAGTTGAAGATTATGAATTGGATCAATGAGGCTATCATTGACAATTTTAATACTCCCATCAATGTCAATGACTTCTCATTGAAGAATTGGTTGTTGCATTACATCATCGCTCACTGCCTGATCAACAAGTCTGGTAACTTTACATATCTCAATGAGCTATAGATGTTTATGATGAAGTGCATTCTGGATAACGAAAGCTTCAGGCTTTCTAAGTTGATTACACAAAGGATGGCTACGTGCAAGAAGAAGAAATCATCTCCACTGCCATATGCTGCCATCATTGCCACCATCCTTCGCCATTATGACATTTCACCATTGAAGGATGATGTGGAATCCCCTCTTCAAATTAAATGGAATAACCTACAGAGAATAGGATTTATCATAAAAAGGAAATATGATTAGAAATTTATGATTTAGTGAACTTAGATTGTCTCAAACCATTTATATGGAGATTTAGCCAATAACTACTCATATGTGAAGTAATTATTTTTTTCTAAATCACTTGTAAACATGAATTTCAAGTTAAAACTTGGCCTTGAAATATGGAAATAATTAGATTTTAAAAACTATTGTAAGAAAGGACTACCATGAACAAACATTAGAAATCTGGCATGGGCGTATAGGCCACGAGGGTGAATCACAAACTGGTGAGGGCACATAACCCTCAAGGGTAAGTAACCAATTAGTTAAGACCACAACTCACAAAATAATCAATTGGTGTGAGACCACTTCTCATGAAATCTACCATACCTTCTATTCACATGTGATGGCCATCACACATAGTTAGCATCTCTAATAATCCTATTAGCTAGGTATATTCTAGGTACACCAAAGGCTAACAAAACTGTTGTTAGCTTCAAGCATCCTAAATTATTCCCTTCCAAAACAAAAGAAGACTACAATTGGAGTTTATGGAATCTTATGACTTTGTGTAAATCAACTAGTATGGTGGTTGTACATAACCGTACTATAATGTGTACATTAATTCTCAATTATTTTAATCAATTCTATATACGACATAGTTATTTCTAAAACACTAATGGGAAACTAATTGATAACAAAAGGGAGCAGTACAACGTATAAAATAGAGTTACAAAAGGAACAAGTAAAGCAAAGAGAATATAAAATAATTTAAATTATTAGGGGTGCTATCTACTCACTTGATTGACAGTGTATCACTAGCTATTCCTAACTTTCCCACCTTATAAAACTCTCAAGGTAGGTTCCCTATATGAGAGATATACAAGGTCATCCTTACTACGAATTATGGTTAATAATAGCAATGCAATTCAATTCAAGCTGCACTCTCTAACTTCATTAGCAGCCGTTAAACCAACTTCTCGTAACAATAGCCTAAAAGTTTGTATTTTGTGGTTTTAAAATCTACAAGTTTAACAATTAGGTTAATTTATTACAGATAACATACATCTACTTATTACTTATATTTAATATCACTATAAAGTGATTAAGAAGACTTACATCTCTAACTACAAATTGTATGACTTCCCACAATCATTTATATCACTAGTAAAAATCCAAGCATACATATATATACCACCCTACACATAACAAATTTTCGCCTTTCCCATTATTCTTACTACAATGAAAATTAAACATTAGCCTGCTACTTATCTTCCTTAAAAAAAATTAATTATTCAACACACAAAGATATTAAAAAAAGAAGGGAGGGCACGTGTGAATAGTACCTTTGGAGGGTACTTTTGTAATTCTGGGTGGGACACATGGCAATCATTCCTTGAGTTTGCTTACATAGGATTTGGACTTGTAACCATTAGGAAGCATGGGCGACCAGCTAAGCTAACTTAATCCTTAAGTTTAATCTATACTTCAATTATATTTAAGCTATTGATAGTTCCTCCTTTTGTTTTCCATTCAATTATTTATAAACTTCAATCATTACCCATCTTCTTCTTATGTTTTTCCTAAGCCTAAGCACATAACAAATTTGTCCTTAACTTTGAAATAATTTATTTAGAGGCATAATTTCTATGGGCATTACACATTCTCTAGTTATGGTAAGGCTTGTTTTAGTGATTCTAATGGGGTATTATATGAATTGGGGATTTAATGGCAATTTAAAAGAAAGAATTATGTTTGAGCCAATTGGATTCGCTACAACTGAAAGGTATTTTGACAATGTTTTTTTTTTCCTAACCTTTAGCAATGGTTATAGGTTTTACCCGCAATTAGCCGAACCACAGCTAAAATGTCTGTCGCTTAAGGTTAGTCTTAGTTTTAGCTAATTGTGGGTAGATATATTGACCAAAAAAGAAACTGTGGTTAAATATGAATCTAGCTGTAGTTAAATGTAACTGCAACTAGGAATTTTTTTTTTTTTGGAACAATAACATATAACTGTGGCTAAAAATTCATTCATTTACTCATGCTTTTTATGAGAATTGCTACTAAATGTTCCACTTTTATTAGCAATATACAACATAATTATCTACAATTGTGGGTTATATTGCCAATACTCTTTTATTAAAATAATAATATAACTTTATATTTGTTTATTTTATGAATATATTTATACATGCTTATTTAATGTATCACAACTCACTTTTAACTAATAAATACAACCATAAATTAATGTAAAATATCAATGACACCAATAAATCACATAGTCAGTAAACATAGGAGTAAATTTCATTCAAATAACATGAAATATGAAGTTCTACAAAGTCCAGCAACTAGAATAACATCTATAACATGGTCCCAAGTCATTTTAACACTACTAAGTCTACTGATGTTCTTAGTAAGGTAGACCTGACAATAAGAAGATTATGCATGCCAAATTAAATATAGCAATAATAAAGTAGATAAGTATTAATTAATTTAGATTGAATGAAAGGAAAAAGTATACTTATAAAAATTGGGTAAAGAAAAATCTTGAATTCAAAATCTTTCCTTAAAAAAGTATAAATTTTCATAGGTTTTTTTAAACACCTTTATTATAATAAAACTAGACTTTATATTGATTGACAAAATTTGAAATTGATTAAATCAATTATGGCACAATTTAATTGGGATCAATAACTTAGGCTTTATTAATAACATAAATAATTTAATTTATTATTAAGAAATTTTAAGAAAATATAATTGTAATTCAGAAAAGTTCAAACAAAGGATAAATCATTATATATAAATGAATAAATCTATATAAATATACTTAGGTGATATCAAGTTCAACTTCAATTTTTGTCCCTCACTTGTCAATTTATTCTTAATTTGGTCATTCACTCATTTGAACATTACTACTCACATATTTCCATTCCATAATAAATTACCTATAAACAAATAGAAGGAAAGCTCTACTCTCCCTAGCAAAATACACCCAAACAACTAATATCATAAAAAATAAAATCTAAATACCTACCTATGACAAAAAGAGCTTATAAAGTACAAAATAATATAGTAATAAAAAACAATGGTCAACTTCGCCTTTGTAGACAATGTAAAGCTCACTAACAGATATCTAACTTGAATCCACACAACCAATGAAGGGTCTAGGGCTAGCCCTACTCGCTGAAAATCATAGAAAAAATACATGTAAGTGACAATACTCAATGAGCAAATTTCACTAATTATACTAGGAAGGGAACATACTAGAATGGTGGAGTCCTTTCCAATCCCTTTTTGTCATTTCTATAAACGAGATATTGCATAACCCAAATACTTGCAATTTGGTCAAACATGAATCACTTAATAAAAATATCAGTTTATGTCAAAACAAAGATGCTTTACCAAAAAAAAAAGCACTTAGGTGCATTCAAATCATATTTTGAAATATATTAGAGTTGCAAAAACATTTCACAAAACCAACAGTAACCAGATGCTAGCATTTGCTAGTAATAACAGTATAGTATAGTAATTAACGGTGAGCAAATGGCTCACAATCTGACAGTAATGCAACATCATGCCACAATATAGTCACCATGACTAACAGTTATTGCTATGAACTATAAGGTTTTGTGTTTGGCGTATTTTCAAGAAAACATTTTCATCATAACAGTGCAATTTAATTTCAAATATCTAAGCAATAATTCACCAAGTATCCAACAAGTCATACAATAATAAAAAATAAAAATTCTTCAGAAATTTTCCTTTATAGTAACCGAAAACATTCTAAAATTCTCCATAAAACCATATAGTATACTATTCATTCAAATATTTCGGAAACCATTCAAAATACACGTCACCATCCAATGGTCAATTCAGACATAAAGAGCTTTATAACAATTTTTCCTAAATTTACGAAACATGCAGAATATTTCACAAAAGAAAATAATACATTTTAAGAAGTTTGTTCTCAAGGCACAGGAATGTACAAAATACACTAGTTTACAAGGAAGATTTGAATTACAAAACAAAAAACCATTGTTGGTAATATTTACTTACTTGAAAAAGGGCACGCTAACCTCTTCCAAACATCTCCCTAAAATCACTTGATATCTAATCAATGCCTTATAGACCTATAAGAACATGTAACCATATTTATTATCTTTTGTCAGGGAACAATTTAAGTTCCAATAAAATTTTCGAGTGTTTAACCCACGCTTTTTAAATTTGCTGGATTACTAATCATAAATCATATCCTAACTAGTTCTACCTTCTTTTATTAATTTATTTACTCATTACTAGGAAGCTTATAAACCTCAACACTAGCCTCAATATTAGTATCAGTAAGGTCTCATACCTTCAATTTACCATATCGATTATCATTTTCTTCCTTTTCTCAAAAAAATCTTTTTCTTCTCTTTATCCTTATGCATAAAATTATACATGTTAAAATATATCAATATAATCTCTTCTTGGTAGACCTTGAGTTGCCCAACATCATCCAATGGTTTGAGAATTTATGCTACCTTTAATCAATAATTATTTATTATGTTAAATAACAGTTCAATGCCATAAAGTCTTCCTCAACATCTCTTACCATACCCTTCACCTTATTCATGAATTATTCAATCTCACCAATATAGATTAATAGATTAACTAACCATATTAAAAATTATACTATTAAATTGAGATAATTATCTAAGGCCACTTAGTTAACCCTCTACAAAGTTTTCCACTTATCTATCACTCTTTTACATCAATAAAAATCAAAGAAAATTGAGGAAAATTATCAAATCAACTTTCAACTCAAAATGAAAACTCTTGATAATGATTCTTGAGATGTATATGGGGAGCTTAGCCAATTATAATAGCTTCAAGCTTAAGTTTAATACTGATTCATTTAAAATTTTAGTTTTCCTTGATTCTTCCTTTCCAATATTCCCCCATTGATATAGAATTTATGTTAGCCATAGATGCATTCCCATCCTTTTCCAACTCATAAAAACCATTTTAAAAAAATTTCACTCAAAATTACTTATTTAATGTAAGAATTTTGAAAGTGTTACAAAAAATATTTAAACCTCTAATTGTTTTCAAAGAGCCGCTTGTAAGCATTTCCAAACGTGAAATTACTTATATATATAGTTGAGTTTTGTTTATGTTCATAAAACTTAGCTTAAGTGTTTGGTAGTGTGAAGGCTAAGCAGTCAAGTCTTGCAAAAAAAAAATAATTGAATTATATTTCTACAAAACAAAGCCAAGTTACTTAGTTTGAATAATTATATTTGAGATGTTTATTATCATTGTTTACTAGATAAAATATTTTCTAAGAAAACCTACCTCATGGTAAATAAAATATGTTGTAATTGAATTGAATAACAAAATTAGTTAAGATACTTTTCAAATCTTCAATAAATTGATAGAATGAGTATTGTGAAAACTAAAAAAATTAATTAAAAATAAAATCTAAAATTAAGTTAAATTTGAATAAAAAAGAAAAACAAAAACAAAAGAGTTAGAACTGATAACAAAAGTAGGAGGCAGTTATACTACCTTTCTCTGCCTACTTTTCAAAGAGATAAGAAGTGAAAAGGTTCTAACCTGCGACTCACTCCTAAGGGTGACAGAAAGGAAGTGTGAAAAGGTTCTAGCTTGCGACTCACTCCTATGGGTGATAGAAAGGAAGTTCTACTTCAAGGAAGATAGATTTTTTAAAAAATAAAAAAGAAGAAGAAGAAATAGATTGGAGAAGAGTGATGCACTAACCCAAAAGAACAAAGTTAGGGAAAGAGAGAGGAGTTTTTCCTTCCATATTTACTTCCAACTATCGTTGCAATCATGCATCCATCATAGTCTAAAAAGCTCTAACCATCTAATTTGACTAAAGGAAGAGTACACATTCACTAAACAATAATGGCTTTCATTCATTTTTATTATTTTTGAATTAGGAATAGTTGAATATATTTGAAGCCTTAATTCATCCTGTTTCAAAACCATTAGCCCCTATACATCCTTAACTCATTTTGAAAGTGAAGAAACGGAGAAAAAAAAACAAAATATATTACACCAACAAATAATCCACCTATTTGATAGCAAACTTTCATATAACTCCTATGATATCTACTGACTTCATAAAGTAACTCTAAAAAGGTCAATCGAAACAACTATATTTTCACTAAAATTAACAATTTCTGACAAACTAACAAAAATGCAAACTTTCTAACACTCCTCCATCACATTTTTATGACAAACACCAATTCTTTGTCTTAAATCTTCAAACCACCACTTTGCCAATGACTTAGTAATAATTTTAACTACTTGCTCATCAAATGAGTAATAAATACACAATACTTTATCTTATTGTTAAACTTCTCTAATAAAATGAAACTTGATTTTGATGTGCTTAGTTCGACCATGAAACACTATGTCACGACCCCAACAACGAGGATGTAAACAGTGCGGGAATGAGGTAATCTTTACCCTCGTAAGCCTATTAAACACCTCAAAGAAGATAGATTTCAATTTGAACTTGCAGGATTGATGTAACACCTTGAAAAAAATACTACTAAATAAATTAATTAATTAATAAATACTGATCTACAATTAAAATTTTATGTATGCCTAGTCTTTTAAAAAAATAATTATAATACTCTTGGTAGTTGGGAATCCCCTTAATGTCTTAAAATTTAATGTGTATTTAGTTTCTACTTTTCTAAGTCCAAATTGATTCATGAGCATATATATATATATATATATACACATACTTTAGCATAGTTCATGTTCCAGAAGGAAATATAGTAACCTCACTTTCTAGTAACCACTTAGGTTGTATAACCTTGCCGTTGATCTCAAGATTTATAAGATAAATCACTTTGCCAAGAAACTCATAGGATCTAAATTAGTCATTTCGGCAGCATAGCCTACCATAGTCTTACATGTACAAGGTCCATAAGGTACTATTTAATTTCATTTTAATGCCTTATTTTGCTCATTCTATTAAATGGGATTCCACCACTAATATGTACATAGTATGTAAAAATTTGTTGTATAAAATAATTCAATACTCTTGAAAGACCATACAAAAAAAATTTTGAATGCATATCAAAATAATGCCAATAGATATTTTATCCGAACCAAAATGCATAGTAAAAATATTAACAAAAAAACATACAAAACATTTTATATGAAAACATATTTATAAATACAAATAGCTTCATAATAGTCATATAATGCAAACATATTATGCACATCATCCTTGTAATAAAAGCACAAACATCTAATGGCATCATATTTCTACAACCTATCGTATTGTTTTCTTTCCTTTATCTTCATTGAAATGTTCACTTGAAAAACGTTAGTCAACTTAGGTGAGGTTATAAATCATTGTAGTTATGTACCTCATTCAAAATATACAAGCATCATTATCACACATACTGTGAGAACTAGAAGTATTAATTTGGGCTATGTAACTCAATGCATATTTGGTTTATTTCATAACCACAATCTCATACTTATGGCTACCTCATCATATCATCATCATGACCGTTATCATGTCATAATATTGGTCAATTTCATTATCGTGATGAGTTTTAAAAACTCACAAGTTCAATGTGTCTATAGAAATTACCTTGTGACAATTTACAAATAAACAAAGCTAACCAAACGCATACATAACAAGATATATTTTTATTACATTATTTTTTAATTATATTATCATGATATTATTATGAATTTCTTTATATATCTATTTTAACTTATATATTTTAATATATATTATTTTTCTATTATATTCTATTCTATTTCTATTTCTATTTCTTAATAATATTAAATGAAATTTTAATTTAATTATTTTAAATAAATATTATAAATATTAAATATATATTATAAATACATATTAAACATTATTAAATTATTAAAATGAATAAAAATTATTAAAATAAATAAAATGAAAATGAAAAATAAAAAAAAGATTATAAAATTCTAAGAATTTTATTTATTTATTTAAAAATTACTATAAAAATTTTATACTACTTATACTACTATATACTAATAGAATAATTCTTAGAATAATATTAATAGATTCTATAAGAATCTATTATAAGAAATAATTTATACTACTGCTAATATTTAGTAAATATTAAATATTAGTAGGAGTAAATATTAGTAGGAATATTAGGGCTATACGAACTCGAACTGTAGACCTTCTTGGTAAAACAAATCAAACTTATTATTATCAAAATTATTTAAATTGTTTTACTGACCCGACGTGCATCTTTTTTTGCATTGGACTCTTTCATTAACTGATAGAAAGATAAGTGACCTACCATTATTTTACTTGACAAAAAGAGAAAGATAAGGAAATGGCTCCAAGTCCTCTAATTTTATTTTTTTATTCTAATCTAAGAACACTACCAAAGTATTTCAAATAAGGGTTATCTTGACATTAATAATCCAATTCTAAACTAGTATATAAAGAATAAAAGTACTAACTACCTTTTATGCAAGTTAAAAATCTGAACTTTCCTTGAAACACTTCTTCCACTACCTTTCTCTTTCTCTTCCTTTCTCTTAACTTCAAATAAGAAAACTAATAAATGTTTCTTCCAAAAATACATAAATTTTAATAGTAACATTAGAAAAATAAAATAAAATTTATAGACTAAAACAAAAGGAGAAAATAGTATTTAGGGTACAAATTATAATTTCAACTATTTTTAGGGACTAAAATGTAAAGAAAATACTTTTGAGATAGAAAATATAGTTTTAACCATTGCATAGTAACTTACATAGTAAATGTCTACAAAAACACATGGTTACTGTGCAAATTTAGGATGAAAATGCGTGGTCACTATTTGCATAGTGTCATATAGTAACTTGCATAGTAACTTAAAAATTTCTATAAATAGCACAAACATTTCTTAATTTTCTCATTCAAACTGGAAAGAAAGGTCGAAGGAGTGTTCATATTTGTGTGAGAGGTAGCTTTATGAAGACCTCTTTAATCTAGGGTGTATTGTAGGAATAGGAGATCTTTATTATTGATCCTTATCAGTGAGTGTATAATTATCAAAGTAGTACTTTCTATTTTACCGAATGTCTTTATTTTCTTGTCAAACTTTCAATTTCTTTATTTTTATATGGATTATATATAGATATAATTTTTTTTTCTCTAAACTAGTTTTTTGAAGAGTATTGATTTATTTTATACAACACACTTCTACATATTATGCTTATAATGGTAGCAGAATCACATTTAATAGATGAAGTAGAAGTAAGACACTAAAATAAAATTTAATAGTACCTTTATAGAGCCTTATGGACTTTGTACAAGAAAGACTATAATAGGCTATGCTGCTTAAATGACTAATTTAAATTTTATAAGTTCCTTAGCAAAGCAATTCATCACATAACTCTTGAGATCTATGGCAAGATTATATTGCCTAAATGGTCACTGGTATGTAGGGTTACTATATTTTCTTGCTAGGAATATTCTAAAATTGAACCATGTTAAAGGTTC
Organism: Delonix regia; assembly: GCA_037074485.1. Classification (NCBI taxonomy): domain Eukaryota; kingdom Viridiplantae; phylum Streptophyta; class Magnoliopsida; order Fabales; family Fabaceae; genus Delonix; species Delonix regia. Next base: position 25,074,989 of record CM073454.1, on the reverse strand, counting down.
CTTGATCAATTTGGTCATTGAAAAGCAGAAAATAAATATTCAATGAATTTTAAGACATAAAGGGATTCCAAATTCTCAAAAGTATTAAAATTATTATTATTATTATTATTATTATTATTAAAATACTAGACACTCATATAGGATTTATGGTTTCCATATCTGACAAATAAGGTATAGATGCTAATGATCTATAGGTTCTCAAGTGATCTAAATTTTAATCTTTTATATTATTGTCACTTCATTCTTAATCACTCTTTATTTTATTTTATCTTGAAAATTATTTTTACTTAAATTACTTTATGGTATTAAATATGTTTAAATAAAATTATTTATTTATATATCTTATTTACATTATTCAATGGATTTTATGTTTGGAAGGTCATATATATAAATTAAGATGAGATATAGTCGTTACATACTCAAAAGAGCCGTTACTTACTTTTAAAAACACTTTTTGGGAGCAACCAGTCGATTGTTAAGGGTCTCCTAGTCCATTGTCCCTTAAATATGACCGTTACTTTGAATCTGGGGCTGACCAATTGACTATTAGGGGCTTACCAGTCAATTGCCCACTTTTTGTACTATAACACTTGCAATAGGTGACTAGTCGATTGGTCACTTACAGTAACACAGTCCTAAATTCAAATGGTCATAACTTTCTCATTTTAAGTCCATTTTAAATGTCTAACCTATTCTTGGAAAGCTCTTTAAGTCTATTTTCCAAAGAAATAATGTTCATATAAAAATTCAATACAGTTTTGGAGATATGATTAAAAAAGTGACAAAAGATCATAATATAATTTTATACAAAATTGATATCTCACCACTCAATTTTATAAGGTCATAGTTTTTTTCATTTAAACTCTATTTTAAGTGAGTGACCTATCATCGAAAGTACTTTGAGTCTATTTTCTAGTGAAATAAGTTTCTTAACAAAATAACATATGGTTTGTGAGATATAAGTAAAATAATGACTAAAGGTAAAAAACAATTTTAAGTAAAATCTATATCTCACTATCTTTTAAGTCCAAATTTATATTTTAAGAACCAAAATATCTTGAGCCAATAAGTGCAAATCTAAATCATTAAATTTCACAAAATAATACTTAGCCTATGATAATTATACCTATTTAATCCATTGGCTATCTTGATGGAACCAAGCTTCCAGCTCGTTTAATCTTTAATTTCTTCAAATTTAAAGCATCTTTCTTGCTTGCTATCTCTTTATGTGAAGCATGATATTAATGTTTCATTCTTTTCACTCTAATACCCACTCTTTTTCCTTTGTACCATCCTAAACATAATATATATTCAACTTGCAAACTAAATATTTAGTCCAAATTGTTAATCAATTAAGCACATATTTGTAACTCATATTTTTCATATCTTTTTCATAATCAAAACAATCTCTACACTTGCTTAAGACTATTTTATGTACCTCTTTCCCTCAAGTCATCCTGTAATTTTCTTATGATTTCAATAGTGGTTGCCTGGGTTTCAGCTTGTTGTAATCTATCTGTAAGAACTTGTAAGATCTAGGTATGATTATTCCTATATGCCATAATTACCATGTGGACATTTATGTATAATATTCATGCAATTCAATCAAGCAAACTAAGTGAAAATAACTTAATTTTCATAAATTCCATATTTTCTGAAATTGCCCTAAGGAATTGGACTTAGGATCTTCTTTCTGACATATTTATCCTAATGGTCATACGCATACAATTTTCACACAATACAATCAAATTTACAAGACAATAGTTCACATTATATATATATATATATATTACATCATTACATGAATTTTCAAACAAATAGAAAAAAAAATTGACATTCAAATTATTACAATCAATCATATCTACATCATATATATTCCATTCAGAAGTAATGATTATACCTAAGCCATTGTTCTGATACCATAAAAGTAACACCTTGAAAAAAAATACTACTAAATAAATAAATACTTATCTATAATTAAAATTTTATGTGTCTAGTCTTTTAAAAACATAATTATAATACTTTTTGTAGTTAGGAATCCCCTTTATATCTTAAAATTTAATGTGTATTTAGTTTCCACTTTTCTAAGTCTAGATTGATCCTAGAGCATTTCATGTGTGTGTGTATATATATATATATATATATATATATATATATTTATATACTTTAGCATGGTTTAAGTTCCAGTAACCCTACTTTCTAACAGCCATTTAGGCAGTATAACATTGCCGTAAATCTAAAAAATTTTTTGCAATGCATCGCTTTGCTAAAGAACTCATAGGATTAGTCATTTAGGCGACATAGCCTGCCATAGTCTTACATATACAAGGTCTATAAAGCTCCATAAAGGTACTATTTAATTTCATTTTAGTGTCTTATTTTGCTCATTTTATTAAATGGGATTCCACCACCAATATGTACATAGTATGTAGAAATTTGTTGTATAAAATAGTTCAATACTTTTAAAAGACTATAAAAAAAATGTAAAATCCATATCAAAATAAGGCTAATAAATATTTTATCCGAACCAAAATGCATAGTAGAAATATTCACAGAAAACATACGAAACATTTTATATGAAAACATATTTATAAATACAAAAATGTTCATAATGGTCACATAATACTGACATATTATACACATCATCCTTATAATAAAAGTATGAACATTGAATGTCATCATCTTTCTACAACCTATCACATGGTTTGCTTTCCTTTATCTTCATTAAAACGTTCACTTGAAAATTTTAATCAACTTAGGTGAGATTACAAATCTCCATAGTCATGTACCTTATTCAAAAAATACAAGCATTATTATCATACATACTGTAAAATCTAGAAGTATTAATATGGGCCATGTAATTCAATGCTTAATTACTTCATTTCGAAGCCACAATCCCATACTTGTGACTACCTCATCATATCATCGTCATAATCATCATCTTGTCATAATATTGGCAAATTTCATCATTATGGTGAGTTTTGAAAACTCAAGAGTTCAATCTGTGTATAGAAATTACCTTGTGACAATTTATAAATGAACAAAGCTAACCAAATGCATACATAGCAAGATATACTAAAATATATACTAATAATCTAGTTCTAAATAGGAATATAGAGAATAAGAGTACTGACTACCTCTTACGCAGGTTAGAAATTTGAACTTTCTTATAAAAGCTTCTTCCACTACCTCTCTTTTTCTCTTCCTTTCTCTTAACTTCGAATGAGTAAATTAAGAAATGTTTCTTCCACTACCTCTCTCTTTCACTGTCATTGTGTTGTTGACATTTACTGTTCACTATCATTGTGTTGTCGATATTTATTATGCACGGTTACTATGATGCTAACATTTATTGTGTATAGTTACATTGTTGCCGACCTTTACAATTTTCAATCACTGTGCTGCCAAAATTTCCCACAATGTATGCATAATAAATTTCATCTTATTTCACTAATGTTATTCTTAAAATCATCTTAGATTTAATTAGGAGGCTTTTTTTATTATTTATACCCACATAAAGATTATATACCTCTAGTTATGTATATTTTGGGATGTTACAATTACCACTAGATAAATCTAAGACAGAATACATTCATATATACTAAAAGAATCAATTTCATACCTGTGTAGAAATTTCAGCAAAGTATCCCTTAGAATATGGATATATTGAAATATTTACAACAAGAAAGAGAGCTCTACTCTCCACAAATTTACAATATACACTCATAAGCAGAATAATAACAAAATTAACTATTTGCTTGTATACAAGGGAGCCACTAAGTAACAATTACAAACCCATAACAAAATGAAAAATTTTGCCCTTGCAACAAGGCAAGGCTTAACCAAAAGAAAGGCTTTCGCAAGCTTTTACTCTACAAGTGGGTGTTCAGGGTTGACACTATTATTTGAAATTAAACAACTTGGAGTGAGTGAAAACTCAGTAAATAGATAATTCTACTTATATAAAGGAAGGGACATGCTAGGTATGGTAGAGATTTTCATAAACCATATTCTAACTTGAAATTAAACACCTTTCAAAGTGAATACAGCAACATAGTATGTGAAAAATGCCATTAATTTTCATAAAATCCCCTAATAGTGAAAATATAGGAAAAATTCTGAATGATAATAAATTAATATATTTTTAACATAAGGGTGTTCCAAATCAAACAAAATGATTGGGAACATCTTATGGAACAATCAAATATCCAGAAAACAAAAATAGCCCAAGGTTAGTATAATTAGAACAGAGAAAATATCAATCATGAGTTTCAAGCTTGGAATAATCAGAATAACAACCTTAAGCGTTAGACAGAGTATCATAATAATGGCATCATACCCAGTTATATCACAATATAGATTGTAGTGCACAATGACTAATGCTTATTGCCACTAGCTATAGGGTCCAGTTTTGGATGTGTTCATTAAAAATTTCCTTACTATACAAAAATACACAATTAGAAAATCAAAATTTCAAAAAATCCATAATTAGTCTTATTCACAAAAACATATAAAATAGTTCAAAATCTCAAAAATTAAGTACATCATATAAACAGAACCAAAATACTTCATAATTAAATAGCCAAGGTATTTCATGATTATAATACCAACATACTTCAAATTACTGAACAAAGGAGTTCAAAAATTTAGGATCATATATAACTAAGTACATGATCAGAGGAATTCAAAAATGTAAAGTTAGAGTAATCTATATATATAGAAATTTTAAAGCCTTCAAAGTATGCAAATGATATGTATAAACTCCAAAAGCCAGCCCCAAATTATAAAGAAGTTCAAATAATAATATTTTCATGAAAATATAGGATAATAAGAAATTTGCATAACTAACATTATCTACTCACCTGGCTAAGGCACACACTACATTGCCCGCTAAACACAGTGTGACTTCTATGACCTTAGAAACAAGAGATACACTTTTAATGTCTTATACTAGGAAGCATTTTAACTCAAGTAAATTTCTAATGGCAGTTTCCCCATAATAAATTGACTACAAGTGAGTTGGCATTCTCAAACAATTTGGTACTCTATTTCCTTTCTATAAGGTCATCATTATACATGCCATATCTAGCACATACAAGCATATACACTTAGAAAAGTAAATATCCAAAAGTGATATTGGAATCATCAATGTTGAAACTCCAATCATTATCAAAGTAGCCAACTAGTTTAAAAGTAATTTCCATAAATGTTGTAAAGGAAATTCTCAGTGTGCTGATTCCTTTAATATACATTAACACTCTTTTAGCAACTACAAAGTGTGTTTCTCTAAATAAATGCATGAACCTAGATGTACACAACGAAGATCGTTCTAGCCACATATTAAAGACATCATTTATTTGTTTATGATCAATGGAATGCACTTTTAATTTCAATCTAACTCATCCTCAATCTTCATACATACTACTTAAGGATTCTGTTTTCTTTAGGCCACACATATTAGTATGGAAGAGCTGAATTTTCTAACTATCTCTCCATACATGATTTTCTAGAAATGGTAGTTTTGTTTACTTACCTTGTTGATAAGTCTTACAAACTTATGTAACACATATCGTTTCAAGCACATTTTTCAACAAATCCTTCTTGTTCACCTCTGCAATTCTTCTCTAATTGAAATGACTAAGCCTTGTATGCTAGTTTGTAACTAACTGTGAAGCACTAGTATAAGCTACTCAATTATTTTCTCCCAGTTCACACTAAAAGTCTGGTTATTCATCTTGACATAGAATAATGTTACTCTAAAGGGATAAAAAATAATGCATTCATAATCTTTAAAGTGTAACAAGTAGTTCTCTTCAAGCATCTATCCAACACTTGAAAGATTGTGACTAATATCAGGTATGTATCGAACATCAAGGATAGTTTTGATAACTAAGATTGTTGAAACAACCATTAAATCTCAGCCTTTGACTTCCACAAGTCCTCCATTTCCCCATTTACTTTGGATTTGTGAGTGTGATCAAGGATCCTAAAACTCTCAGTGTCATTGCACAAGTGATGTGTAGAAACATTGTCAATGAGCTAAGCATCAAATGTGTCTTTTATTAGGAAGTAAGATATTACAAAAAGCTGCCCTCCTATGCCTCTATAACATCTGTCTATTGTGCTTGCATTGATGACAATTTTTTTTAAGAATTGTAAAACTTGGATTTATGCCCCATCTGTCTGTAGTTACCACATATAACGTCAAGTCTCAACTATCAGTACTTTTCTAGGCATGTTTTTGCAATATTTGCAAGGAAGAAATGACTTTAGCTCTGAATCATCATCGTTGTTTCCACCATCATACTTACCCTTATTCTTTAGTTAGGGCTACTACTTTTCTCTATTAGGATGTAGCCTTTTCATAAAAAAGTATCCTTTAGTGACCTTGTCCTTTCTCGAAGTCCTTCTTTGTTCTTGTGCTTAATTTGTGCTCACAAAGTACTCATTAGTTGACATAATGAGGTTCTACTTAGATCCTTGGACTCTTAAAAGAGAGAAAATCTTGGATTCAAATCTCTTTAAAAGGGTTATAATAACTTTATTCACAATCTTTTTTATTTTTACAAATTCTTCATAAGCATTCTAATGTTATTAACAATTAAAGAGATCTAATTAAAATACTGAGTTATTATTTCATCCTCCTGTAAATTTAAATATTCAAATTCCATTTTAAGGTTTAAAATCTGCATTTGGCTTGTTCTATTATTGCCTTGATATTCTTCTTTCAACCTATCACAAGCCTTATTTGTTGTATTACATGCCATGATCCTGTAGAATACACTATCTATGATAGATTTATAAATAAGTGACTTGGCCTTGGATTTCTTTGCCACTATGGTGTTTGATATAAGCTAAGGTAGGACTTATTGGTAGAGGAGTTATTGTGTTGTCTTCAATAATAATGTCACAAAGGTTGTAGGCTTTCAAGAAATATTGCATATCTATTGATCAAATAGGATAATTTTTACTGGTGATGATGACAAGTGAATTTAACGATAAGTAGTTGGATGCCATATATTTCACAAGTTGAAAGTTGTTTTTTGTCCTTTAAGATCAATTGTGGCTCTAATACTACTAATGAAAACACAAAAAGATCTTATAGACATAATTTAAACATAAAACTCCTAAGGAGCGAGTTGAAAGAGATAAGTTGGTTGAAAATTCTTTGTCCTATCATTCATATACTGTTTCAGAATTTATACAAGAGAAAAATAACAAACTTTCCTAATTAAGTGCAAATAACAAATCTGAGTGAAAGAAAATCACAACTAACTTCCAACTAACTCCTATGATACCTACTAACTTTAGAAACTTGCTTTGAAAAGTCAACAGAAACAGTTACATGTTAACTAAAATTGCCAATTGTCTAACTATTATACTTGACTTTGTTAGTGATACTACTTTTACTTTGGGTAAGCTAGAATCAAGGAGTACTAAAAACATTTCAATAGTTAGAAAGAGGTTTAGTTTTGAGTCATTCTCTAGGTTGAGTAGATAACATCCTAAATTATATTTTTATGGTTGTTCTAAAAAATTTTATATCATTGTTTGTTACTTTGAGCTTTACCTTCCTATAGAAGACTATGTTATTTTATTCATTAGTTTTGTTTCAAAGTAGCTTTTACTATTCCATAAACATTTCAAAACCTTGAATGCATGTATGGAATTAATTATTTACCTTTAAGGTATATTGTATAGTGATTTCTCATGGTTATACATATAGATACCATGGATATATTATGAAATGATTTGATTTCATGCATGACAATGGAGGCTTTTTCAAAAGGACTAACAATGGACTATGATAGTTAACAACAATCCTTTTAGCCCTTGTTACACCTTTGACACCTAGCTAGCAAAGTGACAAGAGATGTTAGCTGTGTGTGACAACCATCACACATAAATCAAGAGATGATGCAACACAAGCATAGGACATAGGATTCACAACAGTATGTTTAGTTACCCCCAAGGGCTATGTGCTCCTCAATAAATTGTGATTTCTTATTGGACTGTGTACTCTCAACAAATGTATTTTTGTTCTATGGAAATCCTTCCACTAAAAAGTTCATAGTTATTGTTTTCTTCCCATCTTTTAATGCTAATGTTTATTTCATTTATATTAGTTAATTTAATATTTATATCTCTTTACTGATTGTTTGAATTAGCTTAAAGGTAATTTCAGCATAACTTTCTTTAAGGCATGTTACTTTTGAATTATCTTCTTTCAATTTTCTTTATGTGCTTTTCTATTATGACTACTACATATTTATCTTCTTTGCTTATTCCTAGGATGTTATTTATTCATCGAATATTTGAAATCCTTAGGTAATAGAGCATAACTAGAGCCCATGCTTTAAAAGCCGTCATTGGAGCTTTTTGTGGTTAACCTCACATTTGCAAGGGTTAGTTTTTTATGCTTCATTAGTTTGTAAAGATTGTATAGGAGTAAATTGTTGGTTTCCTCTAGAGTCTTGGTGTAGTTTAATATTGACCACATGCAAAATCCTTAAACCTATATTAACTGTATTTAGTTTAAATTTGAGATGGAAGCTCTCTTGTTTTTACTAGTTAAGCTGACAAATAGTTGTAAAATTTCAAAGGGTCCAAAATTTAGAGAAAATTATACTGAAATTTCTACAAAAGTTCTAACAGCAAAATAAATTCAAATTTTCTAAAAGAATCCCTTGTTGTCATTCTTTTAAAGGATCTTAGCTTATATAAATTAGAACAATGGGAAGTTAGGCTTGCAAAATTGGAAATTTTTTTACACATTTCCATGCCGGTCATATTCTAGGAAATTCAAGTGTGACAACACCAATCTCATGCCATTTAATAATTGATTGTCATTTGCTTCATGTCTAATGACAGGATTTCCATAATTTTCATTAGGTCCATAAGGTTGTTATAATGTTATAGCTTTGTAGTGATTATTTAGGACTGTCACAATAATAGTTAAGTGTAAACAAATCCCCGATGGGTCGAAGTTTTGGCCAACCCATAGCTCAGCCTCGGGTTGGCACCGGGCTAATATTTTTTGCTCAATCTCAGACCTGACCTAATTTGGACTCGACTTGTTGCAGAGTCGGGTTGGATCGAGCCATTTTCTTTCTTTCTTATTTTTATAAATTTGATTTTAGAAATTGAAAAAAAATTAAAGTGTGGACTTATTTAATTAATAAGATATTCCATAAATATTAAAAAATTTTGTGTTCAACATAAACAAAAAGAAAAGTGATTGTGTTGATAAAAAAAAAAAAGACTAATTTAAAAAAAATGAGAAACTTAAAAAATAAAAATAAATTAAAAAAAGTATATATGACAAGGTTGGCACAAGTTTATACCTTTGGGTCAGACCCAATTTGGCCCGTGGACCAGGTATTTATAGTACTGTAGGTTGCAAAAACTTAAATGCTAAACTTTTAAGTTTTAAAAGGGTTGTTTTATAATTTTTAATTTTCCAATCAATAAAATTCACTTACTATATATGAGTGTCCGAAGCTGTTCCCTAAACTTTAAACCTATCCCCTTGTCAATAGTTTTAAAAGTCCTTCCTGCAGCGTGTATCTTTCACACCTTGAAGTTATCTACTAAACTTTTTTACCTCACATATAAATCTATCTATCTTCGGAGGGCTTGTTAAAGTTGTTTCAATAGAAACTTTGCCAGACTATCTGGCGGAAAATACGATGGACGTTATTTATACGCGGTGGAAATTACGCAAGATTCAGTATGCTTGTGATATAAAGGCCTTTTAAACTTGATTCAATATTTGTATTGCATTTTTAACCAAATAGTTTTTTCTTTTTATAATATATATATCAGGATTTTGCTGACTAGTTCTTACAGGTATTGGTTAAGAAATATTTATTACACATACTAATAATTATTATTTTTTTATTACTTTTCATAATATCCAATCAATAATTTTCTGCAGTTTTGTTTTTAGGATAATATTACTCATTATATTTTTCAAAATACATAATTAATGTATTTTATTTTTAAAAATTTATAATCAATCTCTAACACTTTTTATATTTACATATATAAATCTAAGTAGTATTCCTACATTATCCTTAATTTTTTTAAAAAATAATTTTTGTTTGTTTTAAAACTAATATTTTTAAATAATTTTTCAAGAGATATTAAAGAGTAATATAGAAAAATTATTTAAATATATGAATATATAAAAATTCATTAAAAATTGATTATAAATTTTTTTAAACAAGAGATTAATTATGTTTTTTAAAAAGTTAAAGAATAATATTGTTTTAAAATAAAATTAAAGAAATCATTAATTGTATGTCATAAAAAGCATTAAAAAATAATTATATATGTCAGTAAATAAAATAAATAATTTTTATTTTTAGTGACTTTTTTTTTTGTCAGATATTTTTAGTGGCTTTTAAACTTTCTTTCTACTCAATGCAATATTATTAATACAAAATTCTTCCCTAAAATTTTACTGCCCAAAAGTCATTTCAATTGACAAGAGAACCTAACAAAGTTGATTTTTCCCGGTTAAAATTTAGTTATATATTATAAAGATGTCTCATTATGCAATTTTTTTTTTTTGGGAAAATATATAATATGATAATATTTGTTTTAACTTGATATTACATTATCAAATATCTTTCGGAAGGTATGATCCGAGTCCGACCCGTCACACTCCTTTTCAATCAGGGTCGGAGCGTTACGCTCTAATCCAGTCTACTTCTCTCTGAAGTAAAAACAAGCTTGCATCACCGACCGGAAGAGAACAGGGTTGATTTGAGTGCGACAGGGTGGAATCTGGAAAATGTTCCTGCGCACGATCGCACGGCCATTGATGGCCAAGGTGAAGGAGACGACGGGGATCGTGGGTCTGGATGTAGTGCCGAACGCGCGAGAGGTGCTGATTGGCCTCTACACCAAAACCCTGAAGGAGATCCAGGCCGTCCCTGAGGACGAAGGTTACCGTAAGGCCGTAGAGAGCTTCACAACACATAGGCTCAAGGTTTGCCAGGAGGAGGAGGATTGGGAAACGATCGAGAAGCGCCTTGGTTGTGGCCAGGTCGAGGAGCTCATCGAGGAGGCTCGGGATGAGCTCACCCTCATTGGCAAAATGATCGGTATGGAATGTTGATTCTTCGATTTTCTTTCTGCTATGGGGATTGATGGTTGTTGGGCTGGTAAGAAAAGTATAGGGTAAGAAAAGAAAAATTGTGGAAAATTTTAATGAACATAGAAATGTAGCTAATTGTGCTATATTTTTGTGTTTAAGGGTATAATAATTGTTTGGCTGGTGAGAATTTAGAGGGTACAAAAAGCAATCTCAGGCTAATTGAATTTAGTGAAGTATGAAACTAAGCTAGTATATGAATATCTTTTTTTTTTTTTTTTTACTTTTCTTTTCCTTAATCTACAAAGAACTTGTGATTTGTCTCACATCGGCCAAACATCAAGACTTACTTAAGATGGCGCTTAAGCCTTGAGACTCTCCAACCCAACAAGCTACTTTTTTGGAATATGCTTTCCTCATGTTTATGTAGTTTCAACTTGGAACAAGGTTAAATCTGTGGATAAACATAATAGTAACTTACCTCGTTCATGGCCTACATATTTACCAAATTAAGCAATATTGTAGAGGTTCAAGGATTAGATCAATTTCTTTAAAACAGAAATGTATGTTCTAATTCCTAACTGGCATGCAATGCTAGCTAATCCAAAAGTTCAATGGAAAGAGGACCATATGGAATTGCAAAACCAGCGAGGTAATTAACAAGAGGTAAAGCAATTCATTTTTTCAAATTTCATTTAGCTGATAAGTTCTTTTTTCCCGTTGAATGAATAATTATTGATTGCAAAGGATTGTTTAAACAAATGATTTAATAAAACTTAAAACTTACTATATACTTGGGATAGCTGTTTCTTTTACCTACTTTTTTCCATTAGTTACAGAGTTGCAAATATGGTCCTAGATAATTCTTTCGTGAATAGTTCTATCCCTTGACTTAGCTGGCCTGTACATGTGTGTGAAAGAGATAATAGATTTACTTACATTAGTCACATACAGAGCTCGGTGAATTCTCTGTTCGAGTGATATGAGCTTGGTCATATGTCAATATGGTGACAGAGATAATAGAATATATGAGCTTAAGTAATGAAAAAATCTTTGTTCAAGTGAAATATGGTGAAATTCAACAGTGTTGGCTGACTACGTACATTTTTTCAGGATAATCATTATTTTTATACTCACAAAATGAACAATAGGAACTCTGTCGATCCAGTTTCATACTTTGTTGAATAAAATTAGGAACAAGGTAATTAAATCTATTGAACTCTGTTGAACAATAGAAACGTTGATTACAGTTCATAATGTTGTTTACAGAGTGGATGGATCAGGTTCAGGCCATAATGTGGGAAAAATTGTTTTATCCAAAAAATAGAAAATAAGAAATTATTTGGAGCAAATTGATGTGTACATTTCATGAGCTGATGTATTTGTCCATTCTTTTTTTTTTTCTTTTCTTTTTCCAGTTTTCTTATGTGATATTTTCTCTGCACACCGTATATTGTGTTTGCTTTTTTGTAATTTATTTCACTTTCTAAATTTTAAAGGGTTGCCAATGTTATAATTGGTTGGAAACTTAGTAGGGTGAAAGAAATGCAGGTTGTAGTAATGCTACATTTGATCTTGGGATGACTACTCAAAACTAGGACAACATATAGTTTGTAAACTTGTTGCATGCTTGTGAAGACACAAGTATTTGAATGAGGATTTCATCTCAGTTTGGGTAGATATCGAGAACGTCTTAATCCAATCTGGGTTTTTCTTTTTTTAATTTCACAAAACTTTTTTGTTGAGGTTTCACCTGATAATATATGCACTTTACTGTTTAAATGTTTTGTTAGCATTTCTTGATAATCTGTAAGGTAACTAGATAATTCCCTATAATTCATCCTCACAAACCACCTAAAGATTTCAGTAGATGAAAATAGCAGAAAACATAGTAGACTAACATGACTTATTGAGAAGCCAGCAACCTCCCCGCTGAAGCTTCTTCCAAAAGTCCTCTCTGACCTTTATAGTGCCTGCCTTAGCCTTTTAATTCAAATCTCAATTCTCAGCCCTCTCCGAGGCTGCCAGTGTCACCTTGACTCGCACATGTAGAAACTCCTTTTAACCTCAGCCTACACATTAACCATAGGAGGCATATTGTAATCAGATGTAATGATGATTACTACACTTTGATGCCATCATTTATCAAAGATTATGTGGACACTATAAATTTTGTTTAAGCTTATCTAATTAAAGCCTTATTGTATGAGAATTACTCATTGTTAATATTAATAAGTGAGGAGTTTCCAAATTTCTTATATACATTGACTATATACTTTGATCATGGAAATAAAATCTCTCTGGCCATTATATATCTTGCATTGATAGAAATGTCTATGATAGTGAATTGTTCAATGCGATTTCAGCTTTCTCCATATAATATTTGCATCATTTTTCAAAGAATAAGGTAAAATGATGGTTTCATTTATATGCCATGCGTTTTGTTGGAATGCAGAATGGGATCCATGGGGTGTCCCGGATGATTATGAATGTGAGGTTATTGAGAACAATGCACCAATTCCTAAGCATATTCCTTACCATCGACCTCCTCCTCTCCCTGAAGAATTTTTCAAGACAATGGAGGCTGTTTCATCTCAACCGAAAAAGGACACTCCAGGCAGCTAAGGTGAATCAACCTCAGGCATGATGATCTGCAGCTATATGCTAAGCAGTGCTTCGGTTTCTCAATTTGATTTTTTTTTTTTCTTTTTATTTGCCATAATTGTTTGACATGTACGAAGTTTCAGATTGAAAAGAGTATGTGGGAGAAAGTCTTGGCTCCCAATGACTTGATCAGTACGGAATAACGAGAATTTCATGTCTCTTCTACTTTGTGCCATATAGGTGCGTTTAGCTTGTAACTTCAACAGCTTTGGCTCCTAGATGCGCAAGATCCTGCCGTCTAGATAACTGACAAATCGAACCAATTAGTTTTTATTTTTATGACCGTCATAATAGTGTATTTTGCACGTTTGCGTTGCATGATTTTGTGCATACTAGTCTTTTTATCTCGTGTTAAAATTTTTGCAGCTGTTTTGCATTGCATTCTACTATCAATTCTGGTTGACCTTGTTAGCAACAAATTTATATTGCAATGATTACAACTAGCATCGTTAATAATTTGTGTCGGTAATGGGATCAACGCCTAGAAAGTAGACAGCAATTCAAAATATTGTCCCCGCGTCTCCCTTTGGGCCTCTTGAGGGGAATTCCTCGAATCTAAATCCTCTAGATTTCTTGTAAATTTCTGATTAGTTTAGAGAGATAAGAGAGAAGAGAGTTGGATGAAAAGATAGAAAGTGGGTTTAGTACATATTTTTATTGTGTCACTTTATTCTCTTGAAATGTGCAAAAACATTATAAGATATAAATGTGAAGGAGTTATTCTGAAATTTCTATCCATATTGACGCTTGCCGGTGCCCACGTTTTCTCTTTGGAATCTTCCTACCTTCAACACTTTTCCCTTTCAAATTTCGTGGTCGTTGTGGGTCACCTCGTACCTTAGATGGATTAATAGGAAGTTTCAAGTCAAAATCGTGACCTTTATGGAGGCATTTGTATAACCTTACTATGCCAAGCCATGTCTAAGATGTTTATATCACCATTAAAGACATCTGATGTCATTCAAGATATTAGAAGGAGCAAGATGGCACTATTTTCTATAAACAATTATTGGGATCTCACAAACATTTATCTTCTTTTAGCTTTATTAATTTTTATACAATATTAATTGTGTTTCTTCTAGAGTATATTACATAACTACTAAAATTAAATTACATATGATATCTTCTGGCTCTTGACACTTATGGAAAAATGACCTTATGGGGCTAAAATAATACTAGTAAGTGCACTAGTCAACAAAGTTCTAATAGTTAACTTGATGTACGAGTATCACAACCAAAACCTGAAAAATTCTGGTGTGTATTATGTACGCATATACCTAATGGTCAGGATAAGTAGGGCTAGTAAATAAGAACATATTCGGACAGTTGGATATCGCGCATATAAATTTTTCAAACTCTTCGGAGTTGGTCTGCAAGAACTGATTGAATAACATTTAACTAAAATTAATTATTTAACTACGTAATAGACTATAATGAATTTAAGAAAAACTAATCAAACTAACTTATCAAGATAAAATAAGTAGTAAGGGTTTTAATTTCACCTCACTCAAATTGATTTTCATAGCATAAAATTTGGCTTAGTAATCCATCTTTATCAAGCATGGCTATGTTCCTTGATTAATGGATTTTCACCTTTCGATACCTCTTTACAATTAGCTAAACAATCAAGTAATTATTTACCTACCGGTATATCAAATCTAGAGTGTTTGCTATATAGATCGGTTTCAAGAAATTTCACCTATTGGCATCTCATTATTAAATAAGACCTAATTTTAATGACCTGGTTAACTTTTACCCCTCACTCCCTCATTAAACTAAACTTTGATGGTACAGTTTTCCCTCCTGTTCACAAAAAAATTGAGAGAAATTATTCAAATGTAATAAAACAATATTAATAACATATGCATACATATACTTGGTATAATAAAAACTTGTAGACAAAATATTACTAAATAAAAATAAACAAAGTTAACTACTTTCTATACCCTGAAAGTGATAAAGAGAATAGGGCAAGGTTAGGTGCCACCTTCCTTACTTGTGAATTGGACCTCCAATTTAGCGCTTTGATCTTGGAACTCCTCTGGTTTGGCACATATCAGGCAATTTCCATAGGTATATAATCGAAGCACTCCTTTTCTTTAGGGGATATGAGCAAAATAAAAAGGAAACAAGATTAGTTACAAAGATAACGGAAATTGCCCCTATATGCTTCTTTCCCGCCCTTTGAAGTAGTCCTTTCGGTGTTGTTCTTTGTCAGGAGTTAGGATCCAAAGGTTAGACTTTGGAATTTGCTTGTAATTATCTTCCAATGATTATCACTCTCAAGGTTTTTGCCTAAAGACTCTAAATTCTGATTGGTCAATGAAGAGTAAGGTTAGATTGGTGTGATCTGGCTGAGGCCATTGATCGCTTGAGGTGATTAAAAAAAAAAAAAAAAGAGTATTCCTTAAAGTTAAGCCACTTAGGTGTTTCCTCTTGTGTCCTTGTGAATTCATCCAACCCCAATCACAAACGTGGGATCCATTCAGGGAAACTGAAACTGAGGAGTGTATTGTCTTCCTAAAGTTTGTGTCCTTCCTAAACTAGCTAACTATGAACCAACCACATGAAGACTATCTTTGAGGAGATTGCCTAGGTGTTTATGCCTAAGCCTGAGTTTCCTTCATCTTCCAAGCTAGGGCCATTGAATGAGTTAGGCGGAGAATTTCTCTTGGGCCACATTTGTTTATGGAATCTTCCCCTTCTTCGGATATGTAGAAAGTGCTACTAATTTGAAGGTGATGGTTTTGGAGAACTTCTCCAATTGGAATGGCTTTGGAGAGGAGTTTCTAGGCAAAGTTGGCAACGCAAAAAAGAAGTTTGATCTTCCACAACACTTTCCATTTGACGAGGGCACAAGGATTATTGGTGGATCTATCCTAACAAAAGACTCCATCTTTTAATGTATATGAACAAGTAGAGTTCCCACTCTAGATTAATTGGTTAGGTATGCCTGTGAAGGAAACAGGTATGGCTGCAATGCTTCTCTTTTCTCCATGTGTAAAAGTGGTCTAATTTCCTATGGTCCCAATTTGTTTTGCTTGCATTGAGAAGGTTTCCACCTTAACAATTGTTATGGTAACCCCCTCTTTGATCCTCCACCACAAGTGGTGATCAATTGGGATATCATTCCCAGCATCGACCATCCATTGCAATTTGGACTTGATTACATGTTGAACCATTTAGATGCCCTTCCAGATCCAAGAAGAGTTGGTTCTTGGAAGAATTTTCCCACTTAGTAGGCTACAGTATTTCTTTGCAATGAGGCTAAAGAGAGTAACATCCTAATAAGTTACATCCTCACGTCAAGATCAATCAGACTTAATCAATGCATTATTTGATCATCGTAAAAGGAAACCAAATTAACCAATGATGTAATGACTTGTGATATAGCTTTTCCTAATAAGTTACCTAGCCTGCCAAATCATTTTGTTATGTAAATTTTGCCCAACGTTAGTTGTGTGAGGCCTCCATCCTTCACAATCTAATTGTCACTTTTCATCTCCCCATAATGCAATAAGCATACTAAGGAATGGAAGTTTTAACAAAGAAAAAAAAACCCCTCTTTGTGTGAAAAAAATGCATTATAGCCTTCTTGAGATTTGTTCACTTAATTTTTTTTATAAAAATTCAAACAAAAACTTGCATTCATGCATACTCATGATGCTTCTTATGCAAAACATTAGAATTTGGAAAAATAACATCTCTTTTGGTCATTTGCAATGGAAATATTAGCACAAGTCATGGTCAGCTACCAATGAGGATCAGAAATACCTAGGGACCATCCCAAATTTCCTATACCACATCCTATTCCTGCTTGTTATAGCTTGCCCACCATTATACCCAGCTAATTCATGGATACAGATCTTTCCAAATGCCACAGCTTCCACTAAATCCATTTTAGATTATACCGAACTTGGCGTTCTCAAAGCCAAAGGCTACCTTAATTGCAACATTTCTTGCCTTCCACTTAATTCTCACATGACTAGCTTTACCAACAATAAGACCTTTCTTTGAACAGCTTTTAGCCTCCAATAGCATGGACCAATTAGAGTTGTGAATCTCACCTTGGGACTTGGGTTCATAAGGAAGCATTGCATTGACATATGAAGCTAATTGAAAGGAGGATATGGAAAAACAGAAAAATCTTTTCCTCATTTGACCATGGAATTACTTAAGACTAAGTAGCAATATCTCTCATGATTTTTTCATTAGATAATGCTCATAAGGTCAACACAATTCTATATAGCTTAAGTCTAAAGCTAGTAAAAGATAATTACATCATTGGACCTTTTGTTATTTAACATTATCAATGCAATGGGTTGGTGGACCTTTTCATTTCATTAAACTCGTTAGTGCCCTATCTTCCTAGCATACTTTTCCAATTCCAATGATTTGAAACCAAAAAAAAACCAAAAAAACATATGATTCCTTTGAAAATTTTCAATTGACAGGGAAAATGACAAAATTTAAAGGTAACACAATCTTAAAGCCTTAGTTTCTTTCAAAAAAATAAATAAAGATTTTGCACGTTCCATGAATAAGTTATGCCAAGGACAAAAGACATTCTTTGTCTCCCTAAATGTAAAAAAAAATTACCCTTAGTCTCCTTAATTGAGCATTAGTAAGGTAGTATCTTTCACCTATAACAATGAGCACTTAAGCTGGGTAGTTTCTAAGAGGTTCTTATATTGAAATTCAAATATCAAGAGAGGATCAAGGTTTTTCCATTATCCATGCACTGCTCAATCATTGCCACCCCCTCTAGGTATTTAAAACCCATCAAATGCCTAATATGAACTAAACCTGGGAAATATTGGGAATCCAAAGCATAAAGCAATCTTGGTTTTAGAATAAGTCTTGCTAAGGGAGAAAGAAAAAGAAAAATCTACAATGGAGAAAATGGAAAATGAAGGGCAAAAGGGAAAATTCCTTAATAAGGAAGAACCCGTTGAATGAAAATTCCTTCTCCAATTGAAGTTAAATGAGTATAATTATGAATGAAGAATTCCATGATAATAAGAAAAGCCAGCAAGTTTTACAAAACTTTGCATGATTATTAGAGTAAAATTTCTCATTATAACTGCACATCAATGTTTAGGTCATTACATCCTTTCTTCTTAAGCCATAATTTTCACCCATTAAACCACATTAGAACCTTATAGTATAAAAGATTATTAAGTGAATCTTGGATATAAAACTTGTATTAGAGAAAGAAGTTGAAAAATTAACGGGGAAGTGGGGGCCATGGGATTTTGAGCCTAAAACCATTTCATTTCAAAATCTAATTACCATGGCCACATTATAAGCATTAAAAGCCTTGTTAAGGTATAGCTTGTTTGGAACAAATTGAGATTGAAAAAATCATGTGAAGCGTGGATTCAAAATTCAATAAAAATAATTTGGGGCAATCGTCCATATTGAAAAGTAAACATTTCCTCATTAATTAAAGGTTTTTAAATAAAATGTCTTAGACTAAGGTAACTTTTAATAACATACCCCTTTTATTGCTTACCTTGATTCATCAGGCATGCTGTTGTGCTTCATCCTTTCCCACATTTCATGAATTAGGGCAATCCATTTTCTTCCAAACTTATAATATTGCATTCCTAATTATGCTAACTATACCACTCATTTGGAACTAAGGCTTCCTTTGTTCCAACATATCTTCCCTTTGGCATTGTCTCATCTTAAATCTGTAACCTTATTTGTGTATTCTTTCACTCCTTAAGTCCTTTCAAAATAGGGCAATCCATCTCTTTCAAAGATCCATAGCATTATGCTCCTAAACATATGACAACATTGAGATTGTTAAATAAAATAAGAGCAAATCTTAATTGTTGACCTTTCAAGCATTCATAATGGTAAAATTGATAAGGATGACATTAGGGTCACATCCAAGGCAATCAAAATAGAACATAATATTTTGGTCAAATTTGAAATGATCAAGTTTATGATGTTTTCAGTTAAATTTCAAGCATGAGCTACTCGTGCTTAAATTCCATTCTCTATAGCGAAAGTACAACTTTCAGAGCTCCCAAGACCTTAAGTCATTGGATTGAAGCAAATCAAGGGCAAGCATGACTAAGGGAATCCAAGCATTATATGTTTGCATTTCTTTTCTACATTCACAAAGCAAACTTCAAAATAAAAGAAGTATGATGCTTTCTTCTTCTCAAAACTATTTTCCATTTTATTCCTAAGACTTTAAAATGTGCATCCCAATCCTAATGGGAAATTTGAAGGTAAAAATATATAATCATATCCAAGCATTGTGCATACACATTGCATTTCATGTAGAAAATAGTGCATTAAAAAAATAATGTTTAAGAATATACATCATGCATCTTACATGTGTATATATAGTGCACTGAATTTTTGTATATACCATGTATAGAAAATTGGAAATTGTCAAAAAAAAAAATTAATTGAGCATCTTACTTGTGTACACACATTACCAAAGCACATGCAGTAAGGGATCACATTCCTACTTGCCAAGGTACCTCTAATCTTTTACCTACATTTGTAACGGCACCCGTTTTTCATTTTAAAATCCTGGCTCATGTCAAGCCCCTATTACATTTCAAAGTCTTACATAAGGCCTGACATCTTTTCAAAGTCATGCACAAGTCTATGCTCCTTTACATTTCCGCTAAGTTATGCATAAGTCCAGGCACCTTTACTTTCCAATCAAGTCCTGCATAAATCTAGGCATCTTCAAATTCCTGCTAAGTCTTGTACAAGCCCAGGCATTTTCAAATTTCTACTAAAGTCCTGCACAAGCCATACATTTTCAAATTTTTGTGAAAGTCTTGCACAAGCCCAGGAATTTTCAAATTTCTACAAAGTCTGGCACAAATTTAGGCATCCTTCCAAAAGTCTTGCATTTGTCGAGGCACTTTTAATTTTCTGCAAAGTCTTGCATCTATCAAAGCACCTTAAATTTTCTGCCAAGTCTTGCATCCGTCAAGGCACCTATAGTTTTCTACTAAGTCCTACATATGTTGAGGAACCTTAAACTTTTTGCTAAGTCCTACATCCATCGAGACACCTTTAATTTTCTACTAAGTCCTACACAATTAGGGCATCTTTAAATTCTATCAAGTGAAGTATAGTCAAGGCTTAATTAAATTATGTCAAGTCCCACACAATCAAGGTACTTTTAAATTTTGTCAAGTTCTACACAGTCAAGGCACCTTTAATTTCTATTAAGTCCAGCATAGTCAGGGCTAATTCCTATCAAGTCTTACACAGTTAAGGCACCTTGTAATTTTGTCAAATCCTGCACAATCAGCGCACCTTTAATTCTATCAAGTCTCGCATTATCAAGGCATCTTTAATTATTGTTATGTCCTGCACAGTCAGGGCACATTTTGGTTCAGCTAAGTTATGCATAGTTAGTGCACCTTTAATATTTTTGAAAGTCCCACAAAGTCAAGATATTATTAAGTCTCTATTAAAGCCTGCACTAATCAAAATGCCTTTGCTTTGTTGCACGGTTATGGTTCCTGATAAATGTCAAACTAGTCTGAATAGAAAGTGTTTCATTCTTTTCCATGCATAAGATAAGTGTTCACATCTTTACTTGCTCTTAGGTAAATCCAGCAAAGCATGTCTCCTACTTCAATTACCAAAGAAGTAAGTAAAGAGGGGTAACTATGAACACCCAATCTCAAAATTCCTAGACAATAAAAATTAAAAATTAACAATTTTGAAATAAAAATGTCAAAAATTCAAATTAAAATTTTCAAATTAAAAAATTATATAAATAGAAAAATTTAAAAATATAAAAATAATAAAAAGGTGAAAAATATAAAACAAAATAAGACAAGATAGTAGTTAAACAAACATGAAAAAGAACATCTTGATTCTAAGGTTCAATGTTATAAGTTTTAATGATGACAAATATGTAACATATGAGTTACAAATATAATATCAGTATGTGCTTAATTGATTAATCATTGACATGTAATACTTTATGTGAATTATCCCTTATATGAGACATACTTGCTCATATTATATCCAATAGGTTATAATGTTATAGACAATCAAAATTAGACATATATATTTATTGAAATCTCATATGCATAGTAATAATGTTTATATTCTACTAATTGTTATTAAAATATACATATTGGGATATACGAATTAGACCAAGTATTTAGCATGTAAGTTAGACTAACTATCATTGGCTTATTATTATTTTGTTAAATTCATTTGGACTTATATTTATTAGCCTAATATTTGGTCCTCAAAATATAAGTTTGAGAGCAAAAGATAAGAGAGATATGGATTTTAATACAGTCCTTTTTTAACCTTAGATCACTATTTTTATCTTATCTCACAAATCAAAGGAAATTTTGAAATGAAACCTATTGTATCTAAAAATAGATTTAAACATCGTTCTAGTCATATATCACATGCTTAAAACGGAGTTGAAATTAAAAAGTTATTATTGTCAAAGTTGTAAGTATGGATATCACATTTTTTTCTTACCTCTAGTCACAATTTTAATAATATCTCACCAACTAGTAAGAACCAGACTCACACAACTTTCTAGTCATATATAACATTCTTGAAATTAATTCAAAATAGAGGAGTTATGAGTGTCTCAATTTGCAACTATGTATATCAATTTGTTATATGACCTTTTGTCACACTTTTGACAATATCTCAATAACCAAATAGAATTTTGCAATGAAACTTGTTAGGATAGAACATAGGCTTACAAAGATTTTTGGTAATATATAGATTGTTCAAAATGAAGTTGGAATAGAGGAGCTATGAGTATCTAAAGATGTGACTATGGAATAGAGGATGACATGAAGTCAACAAATGGAGCTACTTACTTCTAACAATCAAGTTGTACAAATTTGAATTTCTTCTTAGCTCCAAATGGTTCTCTTGCATTTTTGGGCTATAAATACATGTCTCAATACTTATAAATCACATGAAACAAAATGTTAGAATGTGATCTTTAACTTGTTTTATTATCTTTGAGAGAGAAAAAAACACCATTGAGTCAAAACTTGCTTAATCTCTATCATTTGAGTTCTTATAGCTTCAATTTGTATATCTACTTATTAAAAGAGTCACTTGAGCAATATCATTCTTTTGCAATCTTTGTAAGACAAGGGTAGTGTATCCTTTAAGAGAGAAAACGAGAGTGTGGAATCTCTTGGAGTGATTTTCTTATAGGAAGAAAAGTGTTCTTTGGTTTTAGAGTGAGAAACAACTCTAGGTTAAGTTGGATGTTGTAGAGGCTCATAAGTGTCCTATTAAACTTACAGAGTTAGTGCAGAAATTTAAAGAGCTTGTTTAGGGACTGGATGTAGACTTCGATTGTAGCCGAACTAGGATAAATCTTAAAGTTTGCTTTCTCTACCCTTATATTCTTTATATTTTGAATTGTCATATTTGTACTTTACTTTTGTCGTTAATATTTCACTTGAAGTATTATGATCTCTTGCTAGACATTTTCTTTTATATTTAATTCAAGTAATCAAATTGTTAAAGTGATTGTATGATTGTTCTAACTTACATGGGAACAAGATTTTGAATTAAGTAAACATCATATTATTGAATGCTCTGTTATTAGAAAAGAGATTTGTTATATTGATACTCTAAGCATCTACATTAAATAATTGATATAATTATTGTTTTGCTTCATACACTTCCAAGTATCTTTCATAACAAGGCTTTTATAAAGCAATTTCAAAAAGAAGAAAAATTATTGTAAACACCCAATTCACCCCCTCTTGCGTGTTAGTTGTCTTGTTCTAATAAAATAAAGGATGAAAGATGAAAAAGGCAATCATTAAGTAAGTCAAATAAAAGATTATTTAAAAGAAAGAAAAACTCATAAAACTTAAAGAGAAAAAAAAATAGGAAAGAGAAAAAGGATGAGGAATAATTTTAAAAAATAGAAAAATAATAAAAGCAAATAACCTTAAAATAGAACTTGCAGTCGATAGGCAGCTTTTATTGTGAGCAACACCTGCTGAGTAGTGATTCAGGCACCCTACCCTCTGCTATATAAGGTGTCATCTTTGTAGCATCACACTGGGGCAATGTTGAACCAAGAGAAACACAAAAGAAGAATGTAGACAAGTGACCCTTTCTTATGTCATTGAAGCCTATGTTCATGGAATTGAATGAATGATCAATCTCCTCCTATGCTACATAGGCTAATAGTGGTAGAGTTTAGAAAAGAAAAAGGAAGACCAAGTAAGAAGGAAAACAAGAAGGCTGACTATGAGTGATTCCTTGAAATGATCACAAAGTAAAAGAAGTCTGAAAGGAGGAGAGAATTAGGAGGCTGTGAAAGAAAGCAAAGAATAGGCAAAAAGACATAGAAAAGAGAGGGAGCAAGGCTAAGAAAGGGGGAGCTCATAAGAAACAGTGGAGAAAATAAAAGAAAGTTGAGAAAGAAAAAGAAAAGAATAAAAAGAGAATAAGAAAGAAAACACGAGAGAATTAAGAAAAAGAGCAACAAGGAAAAGAAAGAACATGAAAAGAGAGAGAAAGATTTAATGTCTGAGAAAAGATAAAAGAAAGAGAGAGTGAGAGTGAGAAAGCAACAAACAAGTAAAGAAAGAATTGAAAGGGGAAAAGATTGAAGAAAAAGGAGAGCTAGGGAGAACTTTCAAAGTGCTCTATTCCACAAGCATAAGAATAGAGTTTTGTGCGTGTTGAGTGAAAGAAGAAAAGAGAAACACCAAAAAAATAAAAAAGAGTTGAGAAAAGAGATAGAAAATGAACTAAAAAAAAAGAAAGAGGAGATGCCAAGAAGTAGTAGTCAATAAAGAGAAAAGTCATGGGATGGACAAAACAGAGGAGAAGAGATAACGCGAGGCTAGAAAAGTGTCTACCCTATTTTCATAAACAAAGAATAGAGCTTAGGAACATGAAATGAAATGGAGCTGGGACAGAAGCAATAATGGAAGAGTATCAATGTGAAACAATAGAGATGAACTTGCCAAAGTGTACCATTACCTAAAAATAAACTTCATTTTACAAGTGTGAAAGCTAAGGGAGAATGGAATGAATCTGGAAGGATAGCCACAAAGGTAAGCCCACTCTTCCCAAATGCTTTCAAAACCTGTATAATCTAACCCTATGAACTTGTGCACTCTAGAAAGATTGGAAAGCAACTATTTTTTATTAAAAAAAATAGGGATTTTAAAGTGACGATATGAACATATTCTTGGGAAAAATCATCGTAACACACTTATGTTGCAATACAGTTGGTGTACCAATCCTAATAACATCATTTCTTTAATAGTTTTCACTTTTCTTTTTGAATGATTTTATTAGGACTAGTACACCAAATCAACTACCAACTAAGTGTGCTATGACTAGTTAATATTTTGACAACATAAGGTTCTCTAAAGAGCTTTGAATTATGAATGTCTTGTTTGCTTATTTTGAGGTATGGGTCATGTTGAAATATTACAAAGTACTAGAGTAAACATTTTGTATTGTGTGACCATTTCTATTATTTTTATTTTTATTATCATTGTTATGTTAACTTTTCACTCTTAGTTGGTTATATATGTTACTTGACATCCGCATTATTCTTTTTTCTTTTTAAACATTTTTTGTTCTTGTTCTTTACTTCCAACTTATTTTTCCTTCCTATAATTTTTTTTATTCTTGTCCTTATTTTTAAAAGCAGTCATCATTTTATAATTTTAATCTCTTCCAGCAGCATCTCCCTAAGCTTTAAAGGTTAACATTAGAGTTTTAAAAAAATAAGAAGTAATTTTTGCTGCAAAGTCATGTGAAGTCATTTATCTCCTTAGGCTTTTGAGAATAAATAGTATACGCATTTGAAATCTTTTTAACCCATAGGCCTTGAAGGTTACCACTCAAATCCCAAAAATGCAAAAATAAAGAGATGAAAATAATTTTCAAGTTACAAAATTATATATTTTGCCCTTATTTTATAAAAAGTTGCCATGTGAGATTTTTAATCTCCTCAAGCATTTAAAACTTAACCGATAAAAGTCTTTGAAAGTTAATATCAAGTTTTTGAATATGTAATAAATAACATAATTTATTAATTACTAAAAAATTATTTTGGTCTTTACCTAAAAAGTTGCCGCATGAACTCATCAGTCTCCCATGCCCTCAGAATTAACCAAAAGAAACTATGCGAGATCTTTAGCCTCCTTAGGCTATGAAAGTTAATACATAATTATTTTAAAATAAATAAACATATAAAAGAATAAAAACACTTTTAAGTTGTAAAACAGATTTCTTTCACTTTTTAATTATTTATTCTTACTTATTCTTTTTTATAGTTGCCATGTGAGATCATCAATCTCCTCAAGCACTCTGGAATTAACCCATAAATACCATGTGAAATTTGGCCTCGAAAATTAATATTCAATTTTCAAAAAAGGAAAAAATAAAAATCATAAATAATTTCTTTTGCATTTCATATTGCCACATGAGATTGTTAATCCTCTTAAGTATTTGAAAATTAACTAGTAAAGGTCGCGTGAGATCCTTAGTTTTCTCAGGTCTTAAAAGTTAATATTTGTTTTCAAATATACAAAGATGAAACAATTTCAAAATTAAAAAAAAAATAGTTTAATTTACCTGTTATTTGTAACTAAAAAATCCTAAACTACTTCCCCTAGATAGTCTCTTTTATATTAAAATAAAGAAATCAACACTTCAAAATTTCAAAAAAAAAAAACATAAAATCAAATATCGTAAAAATGTTTTTCCTTGACAACTTTTATTCCTACTTTTTCATCAAAATAAACCATGTTATTTTTAAAAATCCCAAAAAATGTTTCTTTTAATAATTTCATTCCTCCTTCAGAATCAAAACAAAATTCTAATTTCAAAAATCCAATTATTAAATTCATTTTTGGAATTCAAAATAAAACTTCCACCTTCAAAAATTAAAAATATAAACTCTAAAATCCTAAAAATCTTTTCCCATCATAATTTCATTTTTCAAATTTAAAGTTAAAATCCCACAAATACCAAAAAAAAACCAAAAGGAGAAAAATGAAAAGAACAAGAAAGTGATATTAAACTAATTTTGTAAATTAAAACACACTAACAAAATTTCAATCCTCATTTTGTTTACAAAAATATGTTTGGTTTTAACTATCTTGTTTATTTCCCTAAATAAAAATCATCAACTAGACAACACGCCTTTTTAGATAAACTATGTAAACTTTGATCCTTATTGCAAAATATATAGGTCCTACACTTTTATCCTAGGTTAAGTCCGCCCATTGTAAATATTCTTGTTTTATTTTCATTAATTAAATTTTATTTTCTCTATTTATTTCTTTTTGTGTGTGTTTTAATATGGTGATCAAGATAAATTTAAGGTCATATTCCATTAATTTCATTTAACTAGTTTTGGGTAACCATCATTATGTACGAGTGTTATAGGGTGCCTAATACCTTTTCTGCACTTAAATAGATTCTTGAACACTATCTCTATTTTTACATATAGCCTTTCCATTTTTCTTTTACTTTAAAATGGTTTTCCAAAGTTTTTTATTAAAAATTTTGGTGGTGACTCTTGAATAAATCGACTTTCAAAATTGTTTTATGAGCCGATTTGTTTTTCTATTCTTTTTTTTTACCATTCGTGTTGTGCTCGAATGAGTTGTCTAGTGTGAAAAGAATCATAATATAACTTATGATTTCCTTATTAATTTTCCAAAATATCATTGTTATTTTAAAAAAAAATTTGTTTACTAATTGATAGAAAAAAACCTATTTATCAAATTCCAAAAATTCAAAGAATTTCCATATTTATACTCTCAAGTGTCTTCTAATAAGCATGAAAATTTAGGTTTAGAAACTAGTTGATTTGACACTTAAATCGTGCCCCTTTTCAAAATTATGTAGATTAGTTCTATTTTTAGACTCTACTGTGTTTGGGCTTAATTAAAAGAGGAACCTATATCCAATTTTCTTGAAATTACATAAATAACTTCCTCTAATAACTTCATGTTAAAATTGAAGCTCTAAAATCCAAGTTTTTGCCCTTCAAATGAACAATTTTTAGACAATGCCTGATGTTGTCATTGTCTGTCAATGTATGTACTGTTTCAAATTAAAAACCACAACAACATAATTCCAAAATTTCTATAACTTTCCAGATCAGAAGTTTAAGATGTGAAGGTGACTTATACCAAATTTCATCTTGTTTTGAAGGCTATTAGATTAATCAAATAAACCAATTCCTATGATAGTGTAAAAAAGGCTTCTAATGCAGCCAATTGTATTTCTAATTTTTTAAACAATTCATGAATTGTTTTCTTTGTTGTCACTAGAGTTTATTTTCCTAACTAAAATGATCAAATGTTGTTCTATTCTGAATTTTTGTTCTTCCACAGCACCAACTAACTAAAATTATAATTTGAGCTACAAGTTTTCCTATGTTCTCAAATTTATCTTCAATGTCATAATTTTACCCATGAATTAGCTAGCTTTTCCATTTAAGTATCATTTTTCCTTGGTTTATCTAAATTCAAGAGGCTACTACTCTATTTTGTCAACCAAAAATATGGAAGAAACACTTATGTCATCGTGATTATTTTGCTCCCTAAAATCTCTTAGCTATCATCTTCATGCTTGCAACCAAACACTTTTACATATCCTTCTTCTATTCTTGCTACACCTTGTCTCAATTAATAAATTTCATTGAATATTTATACCTATTCTCAGCCTCTCTCCTTATAACAGCAGGTTCCCCTTAGTTGGTGTCCACATAGAACAATACCCACTTAGTCAACCTATGCTCCTTTTTTTCTTAACACCTTACTTATTTGTTGTCTTTAAACTAAATGGGCTTTGGGCCACTCAGCTCCTTCTCTATTCTACCACATATCTACACTAGGCAGTAGCCAACACATTCACGTATAGTATTGCTCACCAAGGGTAAATTATATTTTATTCTACATTAAGTTTCCTTTACCATTCAACCACTCATGCTTCATTTGATATCTTCTTTTACTACCACCTCGTTAGCTTGGATGCCACTAAAATTTTCCCTTTACCAAGTGTTTTGATGACTTTTAGATCAATTGTATAGTAATCCAAAAACTTCCTTCATATGCTAAGTGTTATCTTAAGTAAATGTCACTTAAAGGAGTTTACACCCTAGGCTAACAAATGTCTTAATGTACTTCTTACCTTTGTGTTTGTCATCATATGCCAATGACAACATCTCACTTCTGCTAAGATAAAATTTCTCTTTTTTTAATTGTATATTAATTTCTCATTACTACTCCAATTAGTTGGTAAATTACCTGTCTTAAAATGACAATATTTGCCAACATAATACTAAATTTATTATTATTAATATACATTATAAGATGAATATCCAATAGGACAGTTAAGAGTATAGTTTTTGTCTTAGAAAATTTATTCCTTACATATTAGTCCTCATAATTCTCTTTTTATTTTTTCAATTCTTCACATAAAACATATAAAATATACATTATACAATTTGTCTCATTTAGCTAAGGTCATTTTTAATAACTACTAGGATCATTAAATCTGGCTTAAGTTATCCTAGGATGTTACACAATCCATGTAAGGAGCAAAAGCTATTAAGAGGGTTATGCACTGTTACACAAGCCTTCCTGCTAGCCTTGATAAACATCACTATATCATTTGCATACTTAAGGTGAGAGATCAGTTCTATCATTCCACCTATCCTGATACCTTTCCAAGTTTTATGTTTTTCCTACTTTACTATTAAGCAAGAAATGACATTGGAGTAAATAATGTAAAGGAAAGGGGAAAGAGGATCACCTTGACGAATGCCCCTTTTTCGGAAGAAGAATAAATGAGCGAACCCCATATTGTAGGATATGATAGTTGACAGTAGAAAGACATTGCATGATCATTTGGATCCATTTTGAGGAAATTTCATTTTGTGAAAAATTGCTTCAAGAAAATAAAAACAAAAAGAAGAACTGCTTCAAGAAACTACCAGAAGAGGTTATCGAAGGCCTTATATATGTCAAGCTTGAAAGCATCGTACCTCTTTTTTACCTTCATAGATCTTCTGATAACATTAAGGATCTTTGCAGCCATAATTATGTTATCAGAGATCAATCACCCTTTAAGAGAACCACTTTAAAAGGCGGAGATGTAGTATCCTAATACATTATTCATTCTATTGTTAAGGATCTTGTAAATGATTTGCATGCCATGTTGCATAAGTCGATGGGCCTAAGATCCTTGACAGTTTGAACATTGTCTCCCTTAGGGATTAAAACAATTAATGTCTTGTTCAGACTACAATGTAGGTGCCCTTTTGTGAAAAATGAGTGTACCAGTTTTGATAGGTCAGGCTTATAGATGTGCCCAAGAGCTTTATTAAGATTATGATTGAAGACTACATTATAATTTTTATGTTCAATCAAAGGGCATCAGAGACTAAAAATGTGGAAGGCATTAAGTTATAGAATCTCAATTTGTTCAATTCCCTAAGTATATCTCCAACATTAGATGATTCACTTGAGCAACATAATTCCATGTGTAAATTTCTATGTGAGCTTCCTATTCTAACAAGGTGCATGATCATATATTACCCTAGTAATTCTTTTGGAGTTATTCTTATTAGTCACAATGACATGAAAGTACTTTGTATTTCTGTCTCTGTGTATCATCCAAGACTCTTTGGCCCTCTACGCCTAAAGTATTTCTTCACAGTCACATAAGAACTCTAATTCGTGCCTTAAAGATTTCTTTGTCTTAGCAGAAGAAGAGGAATAGATTTTGTCTCATATTTCTTACAAATTGGACTTTAGATCCTTGATTTTATTTTGTAAAATCCTTACAATTTAGGAGCTCGAATTCCTGAAAGCTGTCATGGTTGTAGCAAGCTTGCTGTGAAGAATGAAGCTGAGAGGGCTTATGATGAGAAAATCCTATGTCTATCAAATAACATTCCTATTATCAGGAAAAAGATGTATAGTAAGTTTTAAATATGCAGTATAAGGCTTTGTATCAACAAGTTAGCAAAAGGTTTAGAACAAGGTAAGTGAATGATTAAAGGCAAAGAGGGACAACATGATAAAGAGATAAGTTGGCCAAAAGTTGCATCCAAAAGGTATTACAGAGTGCCTTATCTAGTCTAGCTTAGACGTTTTAGTTATCAATCTGATAATTGGTCTAGGAGAATCATTGGCCATAAGGATGGAGATCAATTAATTGGCAATAACCTCTTGAACTACATTACACCATAGTTTTAGGTACAATTATTTATCTTGTTAGTGTCAAAATGAGTCTAGTTGAAGTCACCAATAAGGATCCAGGGTTCCTTTATAATGCTTATTGTATTCTTGATCCAAGACCAAAGAATGACTCTATTGAGTTTTAGAGGGTCCATATATGTTTGTAATGTTAACCTTAATATTGTTAATAGTAGTAGATGTGTGGATCTAATTAGGAAAGCACTCTATTACAGTACATGTGATTCTAATTTTCCATGCCAAGATCATGCCTCCACTCTTACTGATTTGATCACAACCAACAGCACAAGCACAACCAAAATGATTAACAACTTTATTAACAAACAACAAGGTTTTAACTAGAAAAATGAAGGTGGGATGGTATTTATAGATGAGATATCTAAGGCAATGAACTATCATGGTTTTACTGAATCAACTGCAATTCCAACTTAAAGAATTCATGGCTCTATGGCAAGCTTTAAAAGGTAAGTTTCCTAATCCCGTGCATCTTAAGCCGCAATAGTACTAGTATAGTCATTTCTCAGTTATTCTTTCATGTTCACATTTTCTTCCCTTTTTTCCTCACACTGAATTGATTAGTTTCTTCTCTTTCATTTTTTATAAGGCAACATTCGTTGGTTAGCTTGCATACTTTCTGGTTGAGGAAAGAGGAAAACTTTGAAATCCGATGTGTTAACAGTTAAAATTTCCTTAGCTAGAGGCAAAGGAAAGATGTTCTAGAAGTGAATGATTATCATTTAATCAAAATTTAATAAAGTGCTTTACTAAGAAGGACTGCAAAGTCTGCAACAAAAAATTAAGTAAAAAAGAGGGGACTATTTTGCCTTTCCAACTCCTTTAGAAATGAAGGTGAGGAATTGTGTTTTCTAGACAAATTTGATAGTTCTAGAGCAATTACAGGGGTAAAGTTGCTTTTCTATCCTTGCCTCTGAAGTAAGTTTGATAATAATGCCTATATTATGGAAAAGCTTCCAACTACTCTTAGCTATTATAGAGATGAGCAATGGAACCCCACCAACTAAAGAGGGTATAAGAAGTGACTTAAGGAGCCGAGCAATCATGGAGTTTGATTAAATGTGTAATCGCAACAAGACCAATAGTAGCTGGGTCATCCATGTGCAAGAACATGTTATGAGGGTCTGAGAATTAGGGTTTGAAGGCATTAATTGGGTTAAGATAGGCAAAATGACCTTGAATGGAGCTGAGGTTGTGAAGATCTTGTTCTCATTGTTATGTAGGATGGGTGTAGAGTGGTGCAATGGTCCTATGTCCATGTGTTCCAATGTTTGCATGTGTTGAAGGTGAAATGTGATCCACATTTTAATGTTCTAAGCTAATAGGAAACGATAGGGGTCCTAGCTATCTATCTCCATCTCATCCATGTTTTGAAGTATACTACACTAGTTAAAATTTATGTTAGCATCAAAGAAGAAATATTCTTCTTTTCTTACCTATTCAGGGGTAGTCTCTTCATGTCAGTCAACCATCAGTGAAGGGTGTGGGCCAATGTGATTATTGGGTGATCATCCTAAATCAGAGATAGGCCTGAGGTCGTTATGGAAGTCATTGCAATTGTTATTAGGTTTAGGGAGAGAGAGTGGTGGAAGAGGATATTGTCCTAATGCATCAAAGCGCGGGGGTCATTCAATAAGTCCAAGGTGAAAGAATCCTCCCTGGCACTGATGACATTACGTGAATGTTGTTGTTCTCATTGGTCTTCAAACATAGAGTCAAGATCTTTCCATGCACAAAGTAGAGACTTCTTTCCTCACTTTCCAGCCATCTTATTCTTGTGGTGTTCCTAAAGGTCTTCTTTTTTCTTAAAGGCAACAGACATGTTGGATACCATTAGAAAACGAAGATCATGTATGTAGTTAATATCAAATTTCCTTTTAAACATTAGTTTGAGGTCCTCTTGTGCTTCCAAGGCTTATAAGCTATTCCGATCACACTTTCTTGCAATATACCCTATGCAACCACATTTGCTTACATTGCTTGAACACTTACTCACATATGCATTTCACTCATACCTTCCTTTCATTACCCAACTAAATTTTGATGGCCATCATTAATGGCATTGAGTGATCTATTAAGCATAGAACTCGAATGAAACCAAATTGTTAGAGTATAGAACCCTCCATCAACTTCTTTGGGATCTCTTAATGGTAAGCTATCTCCTCATTATGTTACTCTAGATGAAGGCCATAAAACTAGCCCATTACAGGAACCTCGTAGATTGTGAACTCATAAAGGATTAGTTTAAGCTTCCACTTCTCAACTATTAAAAGCTTATTTATCAATAACTAGGGCCCATTCTCAAGGATGAATGTTCAATCCATAGTTTTATCATGTTAGCATTTTTCTCCTTCCCCAGAATGAAATCATCGTGCAAGTGCTAAACACCATGTAGTGCCAAATCAAGGCTTTGAACTAGTATATTTTCTCGTCAAAGAGTACCACTATAATGTATGTTTTCCAAAACTCTCTAGAACGTTGAAATATACTATCATAAAATTTAAAGTAAGGTCTACTCCTTGGAAGCTAGAAGTAGCTAATACCTAGACTCGCGTCAATTGAGGATTTTAACCAATTAAGCTAATTTTCAACCACTGGTAACCTCATGCAAGATATTGTTGCTTATCCATACAAAGCCAAGCTATATTAAACCAATGTAGGAAGGTTTTAACAAAAGTGAGGAAGCCATGGCCAAAAAAATAGCAAGGATGTGAAAATTGTTATAAGAAAGCAATACAAGTAGAAGATAAAAGAATATTGCATACCAGGATTGTAACACTCCTAAAAATATCTAAGAAATAATTAGTGTGAGTGAAAAAGAATTTAAATTTGTTTTATAAGTTGAAGAAAACAAGGGCTGTTAGATAGAGTATAAATTAAAAGTTAAACAATTCTTAAAAAAAAATTTTAGAATAGTTAAAGAAGACTAAGATATTTAATAATTGATTATATAATTTGAGATTGAAACTGGCACACATGATATAGATTTTTCATGTTTCTTGGAGGACTTAGGTTCTAATCTCCTTAGGCACCTTTGAAAGTATCTTTTTTTGAAAAAAAAATTGCTACATGCTCATCAAACTAAAATTATATAATTGCCCTTAAATTCATATCTCCTTCCCTTCAACACCTTCTACTTCTTCTTCTTTCCTATCAATAAACGCTTCCATGAAGCTCTAAGATTCCTCTCCTCTTTGTGTTGTGATTTCAATGTTTCCTCATTATCTCCATCAATTTCGACTAGCCTCATCATGTTTTCCAACCCATTCATGATGGATGGTGGCTGACAAAATTTCATATTCCAACAAACATCTCCCACGTGATCCTATCAAAATAGACCTAAATAGGTGTATGTTTCTTGAAATCTTATTAAAGCTTCACATCCTTGCATGAAATTCATACTTTTCCTCGTATCTTTATGCTTAATTTAGCATCTTGGCCCCTAATTTTGCAATCTTGGTCCCAATTTCAAATTTTCCTAATTATATGACCTAAGATTCCACAAGAAGAGAAATTGAATATAATTGGATAGGGATCTCTTTAAATTGATTTGTGACTTTTTCCCTTTACACTAAATTCATTATTTCCCCTCTATAATTCACAATCAATTTCTAAATTTGGAGTCTTATTTTTAAACCCTTCTTTTCAAGGTATTGGTGGTGTAAATTCAAATTTTGGGCTTGATTTTGGTGAGATTTCATCAAATTAAGTTGGGATTTTGGTTCTTGAATGAATTTTGAGTATTTCTCCTCTAATTCTCATGTGAAATTACTAGGTTTTAGTCTCCAATTTCACACCCCTCTTGGTTGGACGGAAAAATGTGATGAGGTGATGGAAATTCAAAAGATTCAAAGATTTTAGACCAATTTTCTTCAATAATCACCACCAGATGAGGAAATTAAGCAATTAAAAGTTGTCTTTATAAGTGGTATGTTGATCCAATGATTTTTCCTAATTTTCTTTGTTATTTAGAAGAAAAAGGATGAATGAAACCTTATAATGATTGACTAAATGACCCTAAATGAGCAATTTTGATTTATTACCAAATCTTGAATTGTATTAGGATAATTTCTCATTATCTTAATAAGGATAGGCAACTCATGGTTAAGCAAACAAAATTAATTTATGTCATATATATATTATTAAATACATGAAAATGGAAATAAAATAAATAATAAAATAAATAAATATGATATTTAAGCTAAGATAGTGAAATATACTTGTGATATTGGAAGATGAAGGGTAAGTGCCCAACTTTTAAACTAAGGAAACTTGTTACATGGTAATTACACAAGTATTGGGTTAAATGTTAGAAAGTTAGTTGAATTAAGGATAATATTTGACATAAGAAGTTAAATGTGTCTTATTTATTATTATAGGATCAAATACATTGATTTTGTAATCAAGTAAGATACGAAAAGAGGTCTTAGATGACATAAAAAATTTTATCTTGTCTTACCCAAAAGTTATTTCTTTAGTTATGATTTAACACATTATATATTTACAACTTATTTGCTTCCAATTGATGTGGTTGCTAAAGCCACCACAAGTGCATCCCATCCCAATTTTACCACTAAATGACTAAAATTTAGTTATAATTTGTAAACATGTCTTATTTTGCATGCGTTATTATAATACTCTTTTAAAAGACTTCCTATGGTATCAACTTGACCCATTTTGGAAGGGCATGATCCGAGTCCGACCCGTACATCAAAGTCCGCCATTTCAATCGGCATCGGAGAGTTCCTCGAGTCTCCAGTCTACTTCCCTCTGAAAAAGAAAAAGAGGAACTTACATCGTAGTGCGGAAGAGAACACGGTTGATCGAGTGCGACGCCGAGTGGACTCTGGAAAATGTTCCTGCGCGCGATCGCACGGCCATTAATGGCCAAGGTGAAGGAGACGACGGGGATCGTCGGTCTGGATGTGGTGCCGAACGCACGAGAGGTGTTGATCGGCCTCTACACCAAAACCCTGATGGAGATCCAGTCCGTACCCGAGGATGAAGGCTACCGTAAGGCCGTAGAGAGCTTCACAAGGCTCAGGCTCAAGGTTTGCCAGGAGGAGGAGGATTGGGAAATGATCGAGAAGCGCCTTGGTTGTGGCCAGGTCGAGGAGCTCATCGAGGAGGCTCGGGATGAGCTCACCCTCATTGGCAAAATGATCGGTATGGAATGTTGATTCTTCGCTTTTCTTTCTGCCATGGAGATTGATGGTAGTTGAGCTGGTAAGAAAAATATAGGGTAAGAAAAGATAATTGTGGAAAATTTTGATAAAAATAGAAAAGTTAGCTAATTGTGTTACAATTTTTTGTTTTAAGGTATATTAATTGTTTGGCTGGTGGGAATTTAGAGGGTACAAAAAGCAATCTCAGGCTAATTGAATTTAGTGAAGTATGAAAGTAAGCTAGTATATAAATATCTTGTTTTTCTGTTATTTCAACTTTTGAAGCATTGTATAGCATGGACTTTGTTTCACTATTTATCTGCAATAGAAGTTATTCATTTTCGTGGTTTGCAGTGAGACTTTTTTTGTTTTTTGGTCCAGGGAGGCTCCTTTTGTTTCTTTCAAGCCAAATATGGCGTTGGTAGACCCAAATTCTAGTTTTTTTCCCCCCTTAATCTACAAAGTAAAAAAAACTTAGTATTTGATATAAATTTCAGCTTCACGAAGTTTATGTATTAAAAGTCCTCTTTAAACTCTTGTTACGGCACTATGTACTGGCAAACTATATATTATATCTGCCAAATCAATATCTGAACTTTTTCAGGGGAGGTAGGATTCAAAGGCAGGATGGTAGTTTCAGTGAAGTTAAAGGTGCTCGGCTTACCAGCTAAGCCACTAGGGTGAGGTGCTAAAGAGGCCCAGCGCCTCTTACACCACAAGAGGCATTGGCCTTAGACAAGTGCTTGCCTGCTAGCGTCTTTGGTGCTTTTCTCAGCGGTAAATGCAAGTGCCTGAGGCTCTTGGAGCATTTTGTATGGCTTAGAAGGTAGGGGCAGCTTAGCAACCCAGCCCAAATGTTTTCAAACAGACCTATGGTTAAATAGGAAACTACAAAACTCAGCCTTAGATGCCCATCCCAGCCTTAGAGTTTTAACAATAGGTAAAAACCATTATCAATTTAAAATATTAAATTAGGTTATTAGTTTTTCAGGGTTTAGTTAACAAACAATAAAACTTTTGACATACGGATTAATGACTTTATAAATGCATTTAATATTATTATGAGTTATGGCTTAATGATATTATCCTTGAATACTGATATTAGTAACTGAATTATTGCATATGATGATTTTTATGCCCCTTGATTTGATATTATTTTGTTTTGAAACTTTGAATAGTTGATTTCTATGTCAAATGTTATTACAAATTTACAATTATTTATTTCTTTTTGTTTCTATTGTATATTTTTAGCATTAGTCCTGTTTTAGCGCCTTGCATTACTCAGGCGTGCGCCCCTTTAGTGCCTCTTGCCTTAGACGTCTAAGAGGTCTAGTGCCTTTTGCCTTTGACTAGCTTGGGTAGTTTTAGTTTTCTCGTGAAGCATGCATTGAATTTTTCTCATATCTCTTTTGACTTCGACATCTAAATCTTCTAGCTCCTGATATTGCCACAAAGAATAACTATGGAATTCCAAAACTTCTTGTTTTCTTGACAGAGCATCAGCAGCTCAGTTCTCCTTGCCTGGCTTGTAGTTAACTTCAAACTTATACCCCATGAGATTTGACACCCATTTCTGCTAATTAGGTTCCACTATCCTCTGTTCCAGCAGAAACTTCAAAGCCTTCTGATCAGTATGGACTACAAATGGATGTCCCATTAAGTAATGGTTCCACCTTTTAATGGCAAGAACCAATGTCATAAGTTCCCTTTCATAAACCAAAGTTTGTTGAGCCTTAGGAGAAAGTATCTGACTAAAATATGCCATAGGCTTCCCCTTTTGCATCAGCATTGCCCCTACGCCTTTCTTGTATGCATCGTTCTCAATCTCGAAGGGAATAGTACAATCTGGCATGGCTAGAACAGGCAGTGAAATCATGGTTGTCTTCAATTCCTCAAAAGCTTGTTGAGCTTCAAGGGACCACTTAAAAGCATCTTTTTTTAAGAGGCTAATTGAAGGTGCTGCAATTCTCCCGTAATTTCTAACGAAGTGCCTGTAATATCAGGTCAACCCCAAGAACCCTCGCAAAGCCTTGAGATCTTTGGGTGTAGGCCATGACAGCATAGCATCAATTTTAAAGGAATCGAACTCAACTCTTGCTGCTGAAATAATATGGCTGAGATATTCAAATTTTGGCTGCACAAACACACACTTCTTAGGATTTATCACAAGCTAATGTGTTCATAATACCTCCAATGCCTGTTTCAAATGCAACATATGAGAGAGTACATTAGCACTATACACCAGAAGATCATCGAAAAATACCAGAATAAATTGCCTCAAATATGGAAAAATCTCATTCATTAGAGATTGGAAAGTGGAAGGTGCATTGGTTAAGTCAAAAGGCATAACCAAAAATTCATAATGACCCTCATGGGTCCTAAAGGCTGTCTTTTCCTCATGTCCCCCCTTCATCCGGATCTGGTGATACCCCGATTTCAAATCCAACTTTGAGAAAATTGTTGCTCCTTCGATCTCATCCAACAACTCATCTATGGCTGGAATTGGAAATTTATCTGGTATTGTCACTTTGTTAAGGGCTTGGTAATCGACGCAAAAATGCCAACACCCATCTTTTTCTTAACCAACAGCACCAAACTAAAAAAAATGCTCTTACTAGGTCTAATGATTCCAATTACCAGCATCTCCTTGAACAATTTCTCAATCTCATTTTTTAGAGAATGAGCATATCTGTAAGGTCTAATGTTTGGTGGCTATGCATCAAGTTTGAGGTTAATAGAATGATCAATAGGCCTATGAGGTGGTAATTTATTCAAAGGAATGCAGAAATCTGAGAATTTCTTCAAACAATTTCTGTATTAATGCATTCTCTTCACCATTGGACTGCTGCAAACTCATCCCTCTAAACTCAGTGTAGAATCCTTCTCCACCTCCTTTTACTGACTTCAAAATTGTGCTGAGGGACACTAAAGTGCGTACCAAGGTAAGATCCCCTTTTAAACATATCCATTTACTTCCCACCTTAAATTTCATTGTCAACAGCCTCCAATTCACTCTTGTCTCCCCTAATGACTCCTACCAATCAATGCCTAACACCAAATCAGCTTCCTCAAGGTCGAAGGGGTAATAATCCTCAACTATCTTGATCCCTTGTAACTCCAACTCCACTCTACGGCACACTCCCCTACCCCTGACCTAGTATCCATTACCTACAGTGATGGTATATGTTTTGGTCTCCTGCAAAGGGATGTTGAGTCGCTCTAGTAGTTTAGCTTATATGAAATTATGTGTTGCCTTGCTATCAATCAACACCAGCATCGATTCTCGTCTCAACAACCCCATTAACTTCATTGTTCGGTGCCCAGCCACTTCCACTATAGAATTCATCGATAATTCCATAGGTACCTCAGTATTTTCCTCCTCAACAACAACTTGCTCTCCTTCCATGTCGTCCTTCTCCTCTGACAGTAGCATAACTTGCAATGATTTATTTTTGCATCTATGCCCAGGGTGTACTTGTCTTCGCACTTAAAACACAACCCCAATTCTCTCCTTCTCGCCACTTCTACATCTATCAATCTCTTGGGTCGTCCCTCTATCTTCTTGGGCCCAGTAACACTACTAGAGCTAGTGTTAATAGCCCCTCCTTTGCTTTCCTCCCTCAACTTGTTCACCCCAGCCTTCAGTCCAGTAACACCCCTTGCAGCCTTACTCACTTCTGCTGGGGTAATTAATTTCTGACTCCCTTTAAACCCACTCCATTTTTGGTCCAACATAGGATGAGTGCCTTTGTAAAACTTCTTTTCCTTTGCTGCCTCTTAACATGTTATTCCTTTCCTCCACCTAAGATGGCATCTCCATCAGCTGTTTTAATGTAGTGGGCTGCAACATTCTAATTTATGCTCTTATTTCCTTCTTGAGACCTTGCTTAAAGGCCCCCATCTGAAACTCATTTGAAGGTTCCACCATGTGAGCTAACAACCTTTCAAACTGCTCCTTATACTCAGCTACAGTACTCTCTTGCTTGTTCGCCATGAGTATCTCATACTCATCTCCCAATTGTATCTTACGAAAGCGGCTAATTACCTCATGTTTGAACTCCTTCCAAGACTGCACAGGGACTTGTACCTCCCTCCGTTGAAATTACCCCAACACGGTACCTTCCATACACACAGCGACATCCTCCAACTTCTCTTCCTCTGCCACGAAATTCATTATGAAATACCTCTCAACCCGGAATATCCATCCATATAGGTCATTGCCTGAAAACAAAGGCAATTCCAGGTGTCGGAATTTGCCTACGTCCTTCTCTGATGACACCTCCATGTTAGTCGACTCAACATTTCCGACCTTAGTTGACTCAACATTTTCGACTGCTGAAGAGTTTCCCCATTCGAAAGCCTTACCTATCTTTATCGCTTTTATCGCCACCTACTACTCGTCCAGCTACGTGCGAAAATCTCCAAGAATGTCCATCATCGCAGCTAGCTTCACGTTAACATCATCCACACTCTTCTCCAACCCATCTACACGTTACTCCATGCTCGTTGCTACAATTCCCGACTGGAACCAGCTCTGATACCAATTGATAGGATCCAAAGGATGTGGGGAACCCACCCTGGAAAACCAGCTTGCAAGGGGGAAGAACTACACCCCTTAAGTACCCCATCAAGCATATCATACTATTCGATGTGGGACTTAAGCATCCCAGACTACCTATGTCCCTATCATAGCACTGCCCTTGAAAAGCCAACGTCCCGGTGGCTACACTCTATGATACTTCACTCAGCCTTCTTACCTATCAGAACTCTTCATAGGTAGCCTTCTCCATGACGTCGAACCCCAAGCTCTGATACCAAAATGATGGAACCAAAAGGTTCCTGTAGTATTATTTATGTATGAAATGGTGAGTTGCCTAAGTTCAGGTACAACAAACAAGTAAGAAAAATACATGAAAACCAGAACTTCCTTTGACTTTCAAGAGGTCAGGGCTCTCTCCCTCAACTCACAACTTCTTCCTCTCCTTTCACACTACCCACCCCCCAGCACACATATTCTCTCCCTCCCCCAGTCTGTTATAGTCACCCTTACACTTCTGGACACCTGTCCAGTTAGTTTTTTATCACCCCCCTGAGCTTCTATTCCCTTATTGCCTTTCCTCCTAGCATAAGTCTACTGGACCTTAGGCCCACTTCCCCCATGCCCATCACAAATCTTTTGCAGTTATGAACAATATATGAAGAACTTGTGATATGTTCCACATTGGCCAAACATCATGACTTAAGTTGGCACTCAAGCCTTGAGACTCTCCCACCCAACAAGCTACTTTTTTGGAATATG
Organism: Delonix regia; assembly: GCA_037074485.1. Taxonomy (NCBI): domain Eukaryota; kingdom Viridiplantae; phylum Streptophyta; class Magnoliopsida; order Fabales; family Fabaceae; genus Delonix; species Delonix regia. Next base: position 25,033,496 of record CM073454.1, on the reverse strand, counting down.
CTTTCCTCATGTTTAAGTAGTTTCAACTTGGAACAGGATTAAATCTGTGGATAAACATAATAGTTGGATTCCCTCTTTCACTGACCTACATTTTACCAAATTAAGCAATATTGTAGAGGTTCAAGGTTATAGCTATTTCTTGCAAGCAGAAATTTATGTTCTAATTCCTAACTAATGCTAGCTAATCCAAAAGTTTAATGGGAAAGAGGATCATATAGAATATGGCCAAGTTTGAACTGAAGTCTGTAAAGAATAATGCTACAATTGACCTTGGGATGACTACTCAAAACCAGGACAACATATAGTTTATAAACTTGCATGCTTGTGAAGATGCAAGTATTTGAATGAGGATTTCATCTCAGTTTGGGTATATATTGGAAACTTTTTAATCCAATCTTGCTTTTTTTTTTTTTTTTTTCTAATTTCATAAAATTTTTTCGTTGAGGTTTCACCTAATATGTAGTTTACTGTTTCAATGTTTAGTTAGCATTTCTCATTAATCTGTTAGGTATTCAACCTCACAAACCAGATGCTACAGATATCAGTAGATGAAAATAGCAGAAAGATAGTAGACTAACCTGACTAATTGAGGAGCCAGCAACCTCCCCGCTGAAGCTTATTCCAAAAATCCTCTGACCTTCATAGTGGCTGCCTTAGCCTTTTTATTCACATCTCAATTCTCGGCCCTCTCCAAGGCTGCCTGCTGTGATTCCCACATGCAGAAACTCCTTTAACCATAGCCTACACATTAACCATAGGGGGCATAATACAATCAGCTGTAACAATGATTTACTACACTTTAATGCCATCATTTATTGAAAATTATGTGGACACTATAAATTTTGTTTAAGCTGATCTAATTAAATCCTTATTGTATGATAATTACTAATTGTTAAATATTATTAAGTAAGCAGTTTCGATATTCTTAATATACATTGACTATATACTTTGATCATGGAAATAGCATCTTTCTGGCCATTATATATCTTTCATTGATAGAAATGTTTGTGATAGTGAATTGTTAAATGCGATTTCATATGTCTCCAAATGATAGTTGCATCATTTTTTAAAGAAGGTAAAATGATGGTTTCATTTATATGCCATGCGTTTTGTTGGAATGCAGAATGGGATCCATGGGGTGTCCCAGATGATTATGAATGTGAGGTTATTGAGAATGATGCACCAATTCCTAAGCATGTTCCTTACCATCGACCTCCTCCTCTCCCTGAAGAATTTTTCAAGACACTGGAGGCTGTTTCATCTCAACCGAAAAAGGACACTCCTGCAGCCAACTCAGGTGAATCAACCTCAAAGGCATGATGATCTGCTGCTATATGCTAACCAGTACTTTGGTTTCTCTATTTGTTTTTTTTTATTTTTATTTGCCATAATTGTTTGACATGTAGGAAGTTTCAGATTGAACAGAGTATGCGGGAGAAAGTCTTGGCTCCCCCATGACTTGATCCGTATGGAATAACAAGAATCTCTAGTCTCTTCTACTTTGTGTTATATAGGTGCGTTTAGCTTGTAGCTTTGACAGCTTTGGCTCCTAGACTTAATACTTCCACTTCTTGTGCGCAAGATCCTGACCTCTAGATAACTGACAAATCGAACTAATTAGTGTTTTTATTTTTATGACCGTCCTAAAAATGTATTTTTGCACATTTGAGTTGCATGATTTTGTGCATACTAGTCTTTTTATCTAGTGTTAAAACCTTTGCGGCTGTTTAGCATTGCACTTTACTATCAGTTTTGGTTGACCTTGTTAGCAACAAATATATATTGCAATGTCTAGAACTATAATTGTTAATAAGTTTTTTGTTAATGGGATCAATGCCTAGAGACTAAACAACAACAAAAAATATTATCACCGTGTCTCCCTAGGGCCTTTTCAGTAGAATTCCTGGAATGATCCTCTAAATTTCTTGTAAATTTTTGAGGGATGAGAGAAAAGGGTTGGATGAACAGATAAAAAGTGAGTTTCATACATATTTTAATTCTGTCACTTTTTTTTTAATTGTTTTTGAAATTTACAAAAATTTTATGAGAAGAAAATGTTGATGAGCTACTCTGAAATTTCTGGCCATATTTGATACGTGCCTGTACCCACTTTTTCTCTTCAGAGCCATCCTACCTTCTACATATCTCCCTTTCCCATTCCGTGGTCGTTATGGGTCACGTCGCACCTTAAATGGATTTATAGTAAGCTTCAACTCAAAATCAAGTAAAATTTACGGTGACCTTCATGGAGGCATTTGTACAACCTAAGGAATTAGGATGCCAACTCGTGTCTAAGATGTTTATATCAGCATTAACGATATCTGATGTCGTTCAAGATATTAAAAGGAGCAAGATGATACTATTTTGTGTAAAAAATTATTGGATCTCACATAAACATTTTTCTTCTTTTAGTTTTATCAATATTCGTAGATTACTAATTGTATATTTTATAGAGGAAATTGTATTAACATTTCTTGAAGCTTGGTTAAATTACAGTTGATACCTTCTTATGTTAAAAATTTCATTTGGCACTTCTGACACTTTTGGAGAAACCTGATGCAGCTAAAATGATACTTCTAAGTGCAATAATTGACATATTTCTGGTAGTAAACTTGAGGTACAAGTACCGCAACCGAGATGTGAAAGAATTTTTGTGTGCATTATAAAGCATGCAACTAGTGATCATGATACTTGGGGCTAGTAAATATAGAATATATCGTGATAGTTGGATATGATTAAACAAAAAATTTCCAAGATATACAAGGCTGGTTTACAAAACTGATTGAATGACATCTCATTATGCTTAATTATTTAACCACTTATTACTCTATTGCCCTTGTTACTGGGAATGAGTTTAAGAAAAACTAATCTAAGTAAATTATCAAGATAAAATTAGTAAGGGTTTTGATTTCACCTCACTCAAGTTAAATTGATTTTCATAGCATTAAATTTGGCTTAGTAACCTGTCTATCAAGCATGGCTCTGTTCCATGATTAATAATTACTTACCTATCGGTGTATCAAATTTTCAGTGTTTGCTATCTAGATCACTTTCAAGAAATTTCACCTACTGGTATCTCGTTATTAAAAAAGAGCTACTTGTAATAACCCAGTTAAGTTTCACCCCTCACTCCCTAATTAAAGCCAACTTTGAAAGTAAAGTTCAACTTTCTGTTCACTAAAAAATTAAGAGCAATTATTCATATGTATTAAAACAAAGTATAACTTCTTTCTATACCTTTAAGTGATAGAAAATATAGAAAACGGAATAGGGGCCAAGGTTGTGCATTCTATCAATAAGAACCGTTGTCTTTCCACTATCTTCATCTAATCCTCCATATACCTTGGTGTTGGCAAAGGCATGCATCTATTTACATAGTGCCAAAGTTCAGATTTATGAAAACTAGGGTTTACAAATTAGGATTTAGAGAATGGGAGAGTGTGTTGCCTAGAACTTTCCTAAAAGCTAAAAACTTAGGGTTCAAGGTTCTTTCCTCCTCATTTAGGCGCAAGGGGGCTTCATGGCCACCACAAAGTTTCGTATTGTGCAAGTTGGGAAACTCTTCTCCTCAAAGCTAGGTTTTGGCACATAAACTCTTTATGATTGGGCTTGGGTTAGGTGTCACCTTCCTTGCATGTGAATTAGACATCCAATTAAGCTTTTGATCTTGAAACTCCTCAGGTTTAGCACATACATGCAATCTTCCAAGGTATAATTCAAACTTGATCGAAGCACCTCCTTAATGGACTCTTTAAGGCTTATTATGCTAAGCTTTCAAGTTAGGCCTTCTTAACTCCTTTAATTCATCAACAAAAATTAAGGTCTGAATTAGGGTTTCCCACAATAGTTTACATAAATTTCAAAGACAATTTAATTTCAAAATTAGAATAATATGAGAAATATTAGCATCAATTTATTCATATAGTCCTCATAGGAAATTATAAAAATGTATTCATAAATAGGGGTTATCAAAACCTTCCCTCTAATATATTTTCTATTAATAGTGTTATTTTTCTGTACGATATGTATTCATTTCAAAAGTATTTACTTTCATATTAAAAATACTATATCACAATCAAAATTTTAAATTTCTTAAATGCTAGGATAGGTTAATATAATTTACTCTTCTTTCTATGACAACTTAATTTTTATACTAAACATACAAAATTTTAAATTTCATGCTATCTTATAGTCTAGAATTATGATATATATGGCACATAACATTGAAATAGATGTAAGATAAAACGGCACCAAAAGCCTCCTACTTGTGTGGTGCAGACTCCTCTGATTTGTTACTGTTAATAAATTCAGCACTTTGGTGACTTTTCTGCAAAAAGAAAAAATACGATGATGGTAGGATTAAAAATGGAAGAAAAATTTCAATAGTCGTAAAATTTCATCTAATTGTCTATATTAAATAAATTATACGATGTGACGGCAAATGCATTTGATCCGGATTCTCTTATACGTGTAATGTTGACTCTGCAAATTTGTCACTACTAATAAATTGAGCACTTCAGTGACTTTTCTGCAAAAAGAGAAAATATGATGATGGCCGAGACTAGAACAAAGGATAAGTGATGAAGACAAAAGGCAAGAAAAGATTTGCCTACTAATTGCCAGAAAGGAGGTGAAATAAAGAATCCCCACAGTTGGGCTGGAAAAGTGAAGCAGAAAATGAAGATTGGAATCAAGAAGCATGCGTGTATATAATTGGTAATTAATTGATTAATAGAAAGAATAAATCAAATAAAAAGCCATTTTTATGACAGTGCCAAGTGCCATTATAAAAATCACAATCATTAACTAGTCAGTAAATCACCTGATTAAAAGGTTGTGCCACAGAAAAAAAGAGAGACATTAGAATTTCACTGTAAAGATGTAATGTACGAAAAGTTTCTTGTGACGAGAGATTTGAATAATTTTAAAAAATATAAATGAGTTAAATCTCCATTATGTTATGTGTCCCAAAAAAGAAGTCTCCTATAGCTTTTTTGCTGTAGGGGCTATCTTGTATCTTCATGGTTATTCTTACTTCATTTAAAAGACTTATTATATTCATTTGTAAGAAAGGAATGAAAAAAATGTGAATACTATCTTCACCTTTTAGTTATTTATAAATTTTTTTATATTTTCAAATTGAAAATATTTTTTTAAGCTGTCATCCTTCGAGATTCAGGCCGTTTTGTCTAGTTATGCTACTCTAGATTCTTACATTTCACTAGTTTATAAATCGAGTTTCTCGTGCCTTAAAAGTTCCTTCTGGTTTTTGAAACAGTAAAACATGTTGAATGAATGGATTCTTTTATGCAATTAGGTAAAGTAATTTGGCATAAAGATGGGGTTTTGTTATAGATTAATGGAAGCATGCACATGACAGATAAACAAGTTTAAAGTGGTATCTCATTTAATAATGCTAACAAGATTCCGTCAAAAGCATTTAAATCTTGAAGGATAATATCTTTCTTAAAAGTATTAAAGAACCAAATTATTAAGTATGCTTGCTGGCTTTAGATTTGTAGATGCGACGAATCTCCATTTCTTTTCTATGCCATGAAATTCTTTTCTTCCCTTCTCGTTGCTATCTTCTTTTCTTTTTTTGAGAGGTTTATGAAGAAAACGTTCACAGAGAGATAATGCATAATTTGCTTTATTTCGTGTTCTGGTTTTGGCTATTGGATCAAGTAATAAAATTCCCTCTTGGCTCTTGATTACTAAAGAAGGTATGGGAATCATGAAAATGTCTTCATTTGGCAAAGGTCGTTTTAAAGTTGTTGGGGAACTTCATTTAGAACCACGTGTGATTGTCGTTTCTCAAGCTTTACTTCAACTCATCTCACCCAAAGAGTTGAAGCCGCCCAGAAAAGTTACGAGGCCAATGATCTCGTACATAAGATTAAGATAAGTTTAACCTAATTTTATGCTCATTTGTCATTGTTAGTGCTAGTCTATAAGGCCTAATAATATAAAGTCGAATATAAGATTATAAGGCCTAATAGTTAATGTCTGATAAAAATTTAATATTATATAGTATTTGGTGTAACATTCAATAAAAATTTAATACTATGTAGTATTTTATTTTTGCAATCACACTATATAGCACAAGATATGATAAAAATTAAATATTTTGACTTAAATATCATTTACTTAAAAAATTATATCTATCAAAATGATAAAGAAAAAAGAAGTTGATTTTCTTTGACACTTGTACACATTCATACTAATAATAATATATCAATACACATCAGTGGAATGCGAAAAATTAAAATTTTAAATAAAGAATAAATGAGTAAAACCTTATTTTGATTCCTTACATATGAAGTATTTCTTAATTTGGTCTCTCACAAATATGATATTTTCTAATTCGGTCCTTCATGTATGAATATTTCTCAATGTAGGTTCACAAATAAAATCATTGTCAATAACGTATTTCATATTTTTAAATTAACTTATCTTTTCATAATATTACTAATAATAATTTTATTTGTTAAGAATCAAGTGGAGAAATATCCATATGTGATGGACTTAAAAATTGTATGGAGGACTAATTTGAGAAAACAATTATGTGAGGGATCAAATCAAAGAAAATTTTTATAAGGTCGTTTTTCTTGAAATTGACCTTTTTTATGCTGTTATTGATATCAATTTTATTTGTAAGGGATCATATAGAAAAATAAGCATATGTGGGGGACTAAATTAAAAAAAAAATTACAAGGGATCAAATTCAAGAATATCTTATATCTAAGGGACCAAATTGAGACAATTTTCTACAAGTTGGTATTTTTTTAAAAAAATTAACTTATTTTTTTAGGATATTATTAATAACAATCGTATTTGTAAAGGATAAAATATAGAAATGTAAATTTATGAATGACTAAATTAAAAAGAAAATTTTATAAGAGATTAAATTGAGAATACAATAAGATATTCAATTGAAAAATGTCTTATTTGAAAGGGACCAAATTGAAAAAAACTTCTATGACGGACTAAATTAAGAAATATTTTATATATGAAGGGTTAGGAATTTCAATATGTTTAATCTATTGTTAATACAATCAAGATGTTAGGCTAGGCAACCAACACCTGAAAGGCTGTAAATTGGGTGTTTGCAGAATTTTAGTTCTTTTCAAAATTGCTTTACAAAATATTTGTTATAAATAATGCTTAGATGAGTATGATGTAAAACAACAATTATATCAATCAATGGAGGTTTAATGTAGATGTTTGGGGAGTATCAACACTTCAAGTGTAATATCAAAATAAAATAAAAGTATAAATATGATAATTCAAAATATAAAGAGTATATGGATAAAGAAAGCAAACTCAATGATTTATCTTAGTTCGACTCCAATTCAAGCCAATGTCTAGTCCCTAAACAACTATTTGGGATTTTCCACTATCTCAATAGTCAATTACAACAAGGGATAACCTCTCTCTTAATTACAAATGCCCAGAAGAACCTCTTCCTTAAACTTAAACAGGGAAACCTCTCCCTCAACCAAAGTACACCCATAAGGAACCTCCTTAAGCTTCTCTCTCTTAAAGAAAAAAAGAATACAAATGAATAAACTCTCTCAAAGAAGTAGACATACAAAATGAAGCTCTAAAAACTCAGATAATAGAGAATATGCAAGTTTTAGCTCAATAATGTTTGTTTCTCTCTCAAAGATAATATAATAAGTTAAAGATCACACTCTAATATTTGGTTCAACTCAAAAATATGTTTAGAAAGTCATATATATAGATCAAGATGAGATATAATCGTTACATACTTAAAAGAGTCATTATTCACTTTTGAAAACACTTTCTAGAGGTGACCAGTAGATTGTCAGAGGTCTCCTAATCGATTGCCCTTCAAAATATGACCATTATTTTGAATCTAGGATTTGTCAGTTGACTATCAAGGGCTTTCCAGTCAACTACCTACATTTTGTATTGTCCCAGCCAACTTGCCAAAGGTTACCAGTCGACTGGTCACTTATAGTGACATAACTTTCTCATTGTAGATGCATTCTAAGTGCAAGACCTATTGTTGGAATGCTTGTTAAGTCTATTGTTTAATGAAATAAGTTTCATATCCAAATTCAATATATTTTAGAAGATATGATCAAAATAGTGACCAAAGATCATAAAACAGTTTTATACATAATCTATATCTCATGACTCAAATTTAGATAGTCATAACTTTTTTCATTTAAACTTTATTTTAAGTGAATAACTTATCATTGAAAGCTCTTTGAGTCTATTTTCTAAGAAATCACTTTCATAACAAAATACCATATGGTTTGTGTGATATAAGCAAAATAGTGACCAAAGGTTAAAAAAAGATTTTAAGTAAAATTTATATCTCACTATCTTTTAAATCCAAACTTATATTTTGAAGACCAAAATGTCTTGAGACAATAAATGCAAATCTAAATCATTGAATTTCACAAGATAACACTTAGTCTATGATAATTATACATATTCAATCCATTGGCTATCATGATGTAACAAAGATTCAAATCCTTAACTTTTTCATTGCTTAGAGCATCTTTCCTTCTTGCTATTGTTGTGTAAAGCATGATATTGACAATATATTATCTTCACTTCTATGCTCATTCTTCTTTCATTGGATTATCCTATATAATAGATATTTCACTTGTAAACCAAACAGTTAGTCCAAATAATTAATCAATTAAGCACATATTTGTAACTCATATTTTTCATATATTTGTCATCATTAAAATAATCTCAACAATCTCCCCTTTTTTTATGATGACAAATCACCAAAGAAAAATTTTTCAAATAATAAAGAAAGCAATGTATTGAGCAAATGCACATATTTTCCTTCTCCTCTCACCTTGCACACTCCTCTCATCATGCACATATTTTTCTTCTCATTTCTCTCCCCTTTTGTCACAAACATTTAGATTATGCAACATATGATTGGAAAGAGATATTATCAAATTTATAATTCAATTCATATCTTTCAACCATGTAATGCTTGAAATTATTTCATATATGCATAGTTCTGACATATTGAAGATGTTTTCCATATGCATGATGTCACAAACATTTTCCATACATAGAATAGATAAAGAAATAAGTGGATGTTACCTTCAACAATAGATAGATAAGAGATAGACACTTTCTTCTTCTTCGAGATATCAAGAATATAGGCAAGCAAACCAAGTACTTTTAAGTCCAATAAAGTAGGCCACAAATATTTGCTCAATTATAGGTTCTATTCCCTCTTAAACAATGTATAAAATAATGTATCACCCATTTTAGTTAATTCACATGAAAAGTATTACATATGCATTTGAAACTATGCGTTGAGATCATCATCATCAACATTTGTAATTTATTTTCCCATTTCAAAATACAAGATTTTTGAATCATTCAAAGTATTTTGAAATGAGCAGGAAATTCTTGAAAAGGTTTTTCTATAAAGGATGATTATCATATACATAGAAGGTCAATAGGTATCATAATAAAAGCATAAGCCCCTCTATATTTTTAAATGATTGTCATAAATTTCAATAGTACCATTAAAAACAATGCTTCCTTTTCATGATATCATTTTCAATGAACTTTTTATGTTTCTAAGCTTTATTGAATACAATCTCAACAATTGTGTCCTTAAAACTTTTATAAAAAAAACTGGATTTGAGCAAAGTTTTGTGAGCTTCCCTTAAAAATGAGCAAGCTTTCAAGGAATATTAAAAATAGCTTGACCATGAGAAAGTATGCAATAGGAATTATAATATATTCAATCTATAAACAACCTATGCAACCAATGACATATCAAACATATTCAATCAATTAGCAAATATGTCATTGATAAGCATACACTTCAAGTTGTAGTCAATCATAATTGCCAACATGACTAATCAATCCAAAGAGTATCTTTCAATCTAAACATGAGAAATCATAAACTAATAGAGATATCCATCAATTCTAGTAATATTGAGATGCTTTTTTATTTATTGCATCCTCTTAGAATTTAGTCATTACTAGTCCACTCTTTAATGATATCCAAGATAAGATCTTTAAGTTGAGCATCTTACACTTGGTTTGCATATCAAGCTCACTACTTCAGCAGAAACTTAAAAATGATTCAACAATTAGCACAATTTGAGCCATTTAACATTTCCAAAATAATCACCTTTTGAAAATAAGATCTATTTTTAAAATGAAAGCATTTAAATAAGCAAGTTATTGATATGCTTATTTATCTAATAAAAATAGTTCATTTCAAAAAAAAATTTTAATGAAACTAAGGAAGCACAAGAAATAAGAATTTTGAAAAGCCAAAAAGTAGTTTCATGATATCCAAAGATTGTCAAACTTGTTTTTCCATCATTTTCTCCAAATCTGGCCATTTTATTTAGGTGGAGCTTATTGTTGGCTATCTCTAGATTTTCTTGTGTTATCATGCTCATCAATATATCAGACATAATGCATTTGAAAGCATATAATTCATCTCTAATTTCTTTTATGTAAGCATGTTCCATAACATTCATTTATACTTATAATTATAATTCATGTTACTCCATAATATTCAAGCCAACTTCATAATTTTCTAAAACAAGATTGAAACCAATACTTCTCTGAGAATATTCATGAGACAAACTTTTGCTTTCATGAATGATTTCACAAATCATTTCATGAAACCAATCTTCAAATGAAAATAATTTTTGACATGTGTGAATTCATTTAGAGAGTCTAGGAAACCTCACCTTCCAAGAACATAAATCCTAATAAAATTTTGCAAGTTCAAGCACAAAAGTTAGGATGTGAAGCAATATATGTCAATTAAACACAAAAGGATTCCATTTAAGCACATGTTCAAGTATGGAAGATCACTTGTAGACAAATATATACATTTCAAATGCATGTACCCTTCAAACAAATGGAATATTATATAATTAATATTTGAACATAGATTGTCAAAGAAGCACAAGGAGAACACAAATACTCCAAATAATAATTTGTGACCCAATCATATATTTTAAACAATGCATATGAAGTGGGTAAACTATAGATATCACTTTAATTGTAGTCTTTCATGTCCTTATATTCAATTATTTGGCATTGGTGTAAAGTTGTTTATTTTCCACTTTGAATTTTGACACCAATATCTAAGCTCCAAGCATGTTGAAATGTATACTTCATCAGGGGTGGTTGTTTCTCTTCCATCTATATTGCACTTTTGTTTAATGTTTTCAAGGAATAACCCTCATTGACCCTTTCACTCTTAAAGAAGAAAGGTTTACAAAGAAACAAACTCTCACAACATAGTATACAGAATAATGAAGCATTAATGTAATAGAGAACTGTTAAGAAGATGCTTCTTATGATATAAACACTCTTAAATGATTTTCTTTATTAATTCATAGTCTATAGGTTATGTATAAATAGCCAAAGGTCCTATAAATACATTAGGAATAAGAAGTAAGTCAAACTTTTCAAAATATATCCATTGCAAAGCGATTATGACTTCTCTGTCATTGACCAGTTGACTGCTCTCTTATGGCCAATTGATTGGTCCCTCTTTCCCCTCTATAAAAATTCAAATATAGACCTTGATAGTCGACTATTCACTCAAGGTCAATCGATTGATCTCTCACAAAGAGCTCCCAGTCAATTGTTCTTAAGGCAGATAATGGACTGGGCTTAATTAAGGTATAGTCAGTCGACTGTTAGCAAGTGGCCATTTAACTGGTGACTCACAAAGAGTTCCTAATCAATCAAGGCTCAAGCTGGTAGCAAATTAAGACCTCTCAAAAGGTAGATAGTCGACTGCTAGCTGGTGGCAAATTAATTAAGGACTTCAAAAGTTCCCCAAATCAACTTTTCTTCAACCTTTAAGACTCAAAATCAATTGTAAGTTCATTTTAAATGTTTCCTATAAGCTCAATATCACTTACAAAGGTTCCTAAGATATGATAATACATTGAAAAATATCTAAAACCTAAGTATTACATTGAAAACTTTTGTACAATGTTTGTTATAATCATAACCTTAATATCTTCAACAAATGGGCTCAATATTACTTGTATCATGCGAAGATATTAACTATTCTTAGTAGAAGATGTGAAACATATTATGCATAGAAGGAAGGATAGAAATGACCATGCATGTTGAGCTTATACTCCTTGCTTAGGATTGCCTTAGTCATCATAGAGTTTATTAATCCTTAAGATTCCTCTATTATCCTCCATTGTTATTGCATGCTTTTAGGCAAAGGTCACCTTTAATATATATATATATATATATATATATATATATATATAACTCTTCTTTAATGGCACTCAACCAATGTAGATCCAAGAAAGGTTAGATTAGAAATACTCTAATATGTTCATATGCCTTGAAGAATTTATTAAGCCAAAATAAGATAATTGAGCACATTGAACTAAGCACAAGCATTTTCATATATTCAATTTGCAATATACCATTAATCAATATAACAAAGGTATTGAAAGAGTGAAAAGGATTTGGGTTTTAGAGTTTTTAAATGCAGAACAGTTGACTAATAGGATTGTTAGTTCACAGTCGAACTCATTGACTAACTTATGCATCCTATTAGTTAACTAATGAAAAGCAACAAGGCATCAGTAGCCTCTGTAAGGAATTATTTGACTATTGGAGTCTTATATTTGACTGATGTGAGGGATTGGTTAACTATTCAAGGAAATTATTCAACCAATAAGAGATAGAATGTCTTATATTTGCAAATCTTTTGTATTTTATACTTGAAAAAGCACTTACAAAGATACCCTTTAACCATATATATGCAAGTAAAAAACATAAGGGATTGATAAACATTGCATATCTCATATAAATTAATCATTTAATTTCATAATCTAAAAGCATGAATCATGATCAAGTTATATTTCAATTCACATGAATGCAATGCTCATACCTAAAGCCATAAGTAACATACCTTAATGGATGTCAAATATAGTAAATGGTTACTTGATACCTTGATCTTGGTACTTGGAAGCTTCCATTTTCTTACCCATTGTCTCTCTTTATGAGGTTTAAACTTGGCAATTCTATCTTTTGGTGCTTGAGAAGCTTTCCTTTGTAATTCCTTCTTTTATATGTCAATTGGTCCATCATTAGGAGAAATTTTCTGCACAATTGAAGTACTAAAAGGACTTTTTGGTGCCCATCCCAACTTAGGTCCTTGAATGTAAGTACAATAATATCTAGAACCTTTAAAAACTGAAATATATTTATTTATCACATAAGAACTTCTTCTAATAGGACATAGGTGAGAAATATGTCCTCCACGACCATAATAATTGCAAACAATATATATATATATAAGCCTTTTGAGAAACAATTCTATAAAACTTTTGTCTTTTGTTGTTACAACATTCTGAATTATGACTTTTAAAATTCTTTTTGAAATCTTTCTTTTTTAGAGACTTAGGAGAAACGCAAGTTGAATTTTTACTAAGTAAATCACTTTCAATTTTTGAATCATGACAACTTGAGAATTCAAACTTCAAAGGTATTGTCCTATGCAATTCATCAAATGCATGTGACAGCTTTTCATAAGATAAGCTACTATTAAGTTTGGAGTTGTCATGCACCTTTGAGTCTTTGTTAGCTATATATTGAAGATTTTCCAATTCTAGTCTGGTAAGCTCATTTAAAGACTCTTTAAGAATATATGTACCTGGCCCAGCCCGGATATTATTCAATATTATTTTTTAATATATATTTTTTTAATTTTTTGAAATATCGTAATAAGTTAAAGTTTTAAAAAAAACCTAACTTAGGTTCTTCTCTGTTCTTACATTCTCAGTCTATTGATCTCTTTCTCTCCTTCTTCTTTTATGTCAAAGGCTTGAAGCCCCCTATTGGTCTCTTTCTTTCGTTCTTCTATGTGATAGCTCGAAGCCTATCGTTTGTCTTTTTCTCTTATTCTTCTATGTTAAAGGCTTGAAGTCCCCTTAATGATTATTTTACTAGTTTGTCTTTGTCAAAGGCTGTGCCATCACCACTCACCACCAGCCATATCGCTATGTCATTCATCTTCCACCCTCTACATTGCCTTGCCATTCATCTAACTCTTCGAAAGCTGCCTAAGTTCTCAATCATGTCATTTTTATAGCATCGACCACCTAAGCAATTACATCAACTTTGCTATTCATTTGTGAAGAAATTTAAGGCAATTTAAAGTGTGATCCCCTTCCTTCTATCCTTTTCCATGATTATTGTCAGTGCATTTGAAATATGGTGTGTATTTGATTGAGCATGAATCATTTGAGATATGTGGTGTAAATTTTGGATGGTTGTTGCCTGCTGGACTGGTTTAATGCTCAATACTATAATAAAACTTGATGTTCATATATGTATATATGTTTGTTTGTGAAATTTACATGCATTTTACGAGTAATGCTTAAAATAAAGATTAGGTCTTTTGCAAACATCATCTGGATATGTCAGTTAGATGTTTATTGTCATCTTTAGGTTATGTTACTTCTGAGTTCTAATGATTAGAATATACAATGAAGTTGATGAGGCGCATTATTGTCAATCTTGTTAATTTGTTATATTCAATTAGTCATGCAACATGTCCTAAGAAAAAATCACATTTAAAAGACCATAATTTTAAAATATTTAGTATGAAGGATTTTTAATTTTAAAAGTATCTTAAAATAACATTTTTATTTACTTTAAAATATCTTCACCTGAAGTCATTCATTACATATCTAAACATTAAGTTTAACTACTTGCCTGTCTAAACCCATAACACTATATAATAGCTTTATACAATAGCATTATACAATAGTGTTATTTTATAACATAGTTTTGTTCTCCAAATTATGATTAAGTGTATTCCTCCTATATTAGGATTAAATGATTAATACTTAGCCATTTAGTAATGCAATTAATGTTGCCAATTATTAAATTTAAATTGATTGATATGAATATGTTTTTTATTAAATAGATGGCATTCCATTCTTATTTGCTTCCACATTTGTGTTATTCATTGAGATGGTATAATTAATTATGGGATGGTGTAGATACTATATAGTGTAGGTGTTAATTAGTCTTACTTATTGATCAGATGTCAGACCTAAACCCAATAAGTCAACAACAACAAGTACAAGGTACATCCCAAGGCAATAATATGCCATTCAACCCAACCCCTACCACTCCAGATGTTGTTAATAGTGCCACTGACTCTACTGTGGTTGCTTCTGGCTTTACGTCTGTTACAGATTCCACAATAGTAAATGTAGGTGAAAAAAGAAAGTTACCCCTAAAGAAATTCTATGTGTGGGATCATTTTGTGAAACTTCCTTTAGCAGAAACTGGGGCGAATATAAGAGTTGCTTGTAATTACTGCAGTGCATCCTATGCTTGTGATCCAAACAAACATAATACCAATTCATTGAAAAAAAAAACATTTAGTGAGATGTAAGAAGCATCCGAGTAAGGCTGAAGAGTGCAAACAATCTATGTTAGCATTTCAAGAACCCAGCAAAGGAGTTCAACCTAAAACTTTGGTCCCTCATAGCTTCAATTTAGATGGTTATCATAAAGCCTTAGCAAAGTATGTTATTAAGGATGAGGTACCATTCTAATTAGTTGAAAAGGATGTTTTTTGAGAATTATGCAATCAATTGGAACCACGATTTCTAGTTCCATATAGAACAACAGTTGCTAAGGATTGCCACAGGTTATATCTTGAAGAGGGAAAGAAACTTAAAGATTATTTTAGTAGGTAAGGTTTTCTTGTAAGTCTCACTACAGATACTTAGACATCAGTACAAAATCTCAATTACATGTGTCCTACAACTCATTATATTGATGAAAATTGAAAGCTACAAAAGTGAATCTTAAACTTTTATCCTATTAAAAATTATAGGGATGGCACAATAGGAAAGACAATTGAGAGGTGTTTGCTACAGTGAGGGATTAATAAGGTATTCACCATGATGGTAGACAATGCAACCTTAAAGACGCAATTGTGGCTTATTAAAAGATTCGACTTAGAAATTGGGGTAGGTTAGCCTATGATAAGGATTTCTTACCCATGCATTATTGTGCGCTTATTCTGAACTTGGTAGTGAATGACAGTTTGAAGGTGATGCATAGTTCTATGTTTGCTATTCGAAATGTAGTGAGGTTTGTCCATTCTTCTCTTGCACAATTGCAATGGTTCAAAAGTTTTGTCAATAAAGAAAAAATAGAATCGAATAGTCTTCTGTGCTTAGATGTCATAACTAGGAGGAATTCCACCTACCTCATATTAAGCAATGCCATTAAGTTTCAGAAGGTGTTTAAGAGGATGATGGGTATGTTGCATATTTTACTGATGATTCTTGTTTAGCTGGGCCACTAAACACCACAGATTGGAGCAAAACATATATCTTTGCTAAGTTTTTTAAAGACTTTCTATGACACGACTTTAAGATTATCAAGATCCTTATATGTAACCCCAAATACTTACTTCGATCACATTGTATATGTACAAGATATGTTGTTGTCAAACTTTACCCATGGTGATCCTATTGTAAAGGAGATAGTAAAGAGTATATAGGTTAAGTATGATAAGTACTAAGGGATATCTGAAAATATAAACCATTTGCTAGTGATAGGGTTGGTATTTGATCCACGATGTAACATTGACTATGTGTACTCCACTTTTGACCATCTTTACTCTGATCATAATGTGTGCAAAGCCATAAAGAGTAAGATTAAAGATGCATTGCACCATTTTTATGAACATTACTCTAAAGGAGTTGTTTAAGAGTCAATTGAAACCACTTTAGAGAGTGGAACGTTTGATAGTACGACTACGAGCCGCTTATCAAGTCGCAAGTATAAATGAGAGGTATTAAAGCAAAAAAAAAGGTTTCCTCATACCATAAGTCTAAGTTAAAAAGGTATTTGGAGCAAGAGTTGGTTACTAATAGTGCCCTTTTTTATATCATGGCATGGTGGAGAGACAATGTTATAAAGTATAGGGTGTTATCCCAAATTGTACGTGATATGTCGGTTGTTTCGGTGTTAACTGTGGCTTCAAAGTTTGGTTATACTACTGGTGGGTGTGTGCTTGATGTGTTCTAGAGTTCCTTGTCCCCCAAAATGGCCCAACCCCTAATTTACACCTAAAATTAGCTTTCCCCCCTACTTAGCTTTAATGAGCGTGAATTTAATCAATTTAAAGAGTTTGAAAACATTGCATCAGCTAAGCTCTAACTCTATTTTCACTTGTCAATTTACATCAAGTAATTTCTAACTTTATTGTTTTATATCCTGTCTAATGTTCATCAGATGTCCCTAATGATTTAGGCATTACATGTAGCCAAGGTGTTATGACCATTGACTAATCTTATGTATTTGGTAAGTAATACAAGTTTCCTTTATAAATAATCAATCATCACAATATTAAGACAAGTGTTTAACTTGAATAACGTTTAGTGTAGGTTGAAGATGCGTTTTCATCCAAGGATTTTCTAAAAGTTGGACCTTCATATTTATCATTTTTATTTGACTATCTTGTTGTATTTTGTTTGTAAACTTCTGCATAAATGACCTTTGGTTTTATTTTTATGGTTATAGACTTGTGGACTTATGGTTGTATACTTATGGTTATATATCATGTTATTATCATGCCATTATGTGTTTGTTTAGTTTTATATCTTTATATGATTACATAATTTCAACCTCTTCTATGTAACACAATCCTTTACAGTTTAAAGTTCCATCATTTTATTGTATCAACTATGGTAACATGTAATGTAAACTTTCATAGTATCTCATTATATTCTATTTCTAAACATTTGCATGATGAATGAGGTTAAAATGGCCATCCTTTCAGGTTATTATATTCATTTAGAATTACATAAAGCTTTAAATATGTCGAGTCTATTTGATAGACAAAGAGTTTAAGTCAGTCCAACGTTTGTTTAAGTTATTTGAAGGCACAACTTGTAGTCTTATTGACTATTTTTCTATTTATTGATTATTTACTTTAGTGTCATGGACTACACACTGCTTTTAGGCTTGATTAAGTATAAGACTCTCGTAATATGTGATGATTTGGAAAGGACCAATGAAGTTCTGCCATCAATTCCTAAAGAGCTCCAATAATAAGTATAAGACTAGTCGTAGTGAGCTTTTCATACTTAAATATAAAAAAGGTAATTTCACAGGTTGTGTCAACTAGCATTTCACAAATTGTTCAATTTACAATTCTTTTTCACAGGTTGGGTTATAGGATTGTAAAGATCATCATACCTTCTCTAAAAAATGAATACACATTTCCATGTGAGTGTATATAGCACTTGCTCAAAATTCAATCTATGTATCTATGATTTTAATGCATCAAACATTTCTTGAATTTTTTTTAACACCCAGACATACTCTTTAAAATTTTACCTAAATTATTTCATGCATTTTTATAAGTAAAATTAAGCTGATTCATAAAATACTAGATAAAGAAATTTGCTAGCAATTCTTTTAACTTCATATGTCAATCTCCTTATGACTCAGATAGGATTCAAGCTACCAATAAATTAGTAGTCTCTGAATTGAAGAACTTGTCTATGCTAAAGTAGTGTCACTTGAAGAAATAGTTTGATCCTTCAACTGAATTGAAAGAGCTACAAAGTGTTAACAAAACCTATAAGATTATGGAGGAAAAGTTAGAATCTTAGGTAAAGCATAAGGAATCAGAGATTATATTTCTTAAGGAAAAGTTAGAAGAAGCTACTAAGCAAAATAGGTTAATTGAGAAAAGATTGAATGAAAATGGCCCATTGTTTACGCTTGATAATCTGCATATACAAGGTTAAGTTCTAGCCATTTTATCACTGTTCTTTGCCATACTGTTAGATCTATTCAAAGCTTTGTGAGGTTGATTATGAATGAAAAGAGATCTGTTTGGTGGGATATTGATGTTGCATTGAATTTTATTTATATAATGTTCTTAAAAAATTTATGTGGTTTAATATCATTAAATTTATAACAGACAGCCCTTAAAATTTGTGTTGATATTAGGCCAATGAGTGGTACAAGGCCTGTCTAACTGTGATGCACATCTTTGTTGGACTCTGCATGATATAATATTTACATAATGATATATATAGGTGGGAATTTTATAATCTTGTGTTTTTTATTTAAATCTTAGTGGATCTATAACGAATGAATGTCCTAATACTCACAAGCCAGGCTGAGTCGTATTTACTAGGCCCAGGGTGAAAAATTAACCCCACACAGCTTCTCAGGCCATGCCTCAAGTTCTTGTTTAGCCTGGCTCAACTTGGGGGTTGTGCAATCCTAACTGAAGTCATCAGTGTTCTCCCAAGTTGCATTGGTAGCATCCAAACCCTCTCATTACACTAACATAGGGAATCCATGTTTGTTGTTATTTAATAAACCTAGATTTTAACACTTGAATAAGCTATAAGACCAATCCTGCTTCTATAGTCAACAATAGTAAAGGAACGTATTGAGCAATTAGATCCCCTTCACATTTCTTTAAGAAGGATATGTGGAAAACCATATGTATTTTAGTAGTAGAGGTCAAAAGAAGCTCATAAGCAATAGATCCTACACAAACTACTATTGGGAATGGCCTAAATATTGAAGTCCCAAGTTTTGATTCTTCCCTAAGGCAATAAAGTGTTGCCTATAAGGTTGCAGCTTGACAAACACAAAATTGCCCACATGAAACTCTTGTTCAATATGCATATAGCACTATTGTGGACAATTAGTGACTTTCCATGACCTGGAACATTGTCCAAGTGGAATACGCACACTGAGTTAGCATGCCCATCTTGTAATTTTGATTTGGAGCCTATGTGTTTTCCTTATAGTTAAAAGTGGTCTTTTATGAGTCATAAATACTTTCTGAATGCAGGACATAAATTTATATTGGCTCAAGTCATTTTGATGGAAAAATGGAAAGGTGAAACCCCCTGAGCCAAGTAATGACGAAGAAGTTTTAAGACAAGTTTAAAATGTTAATGTTGTTTTTAGAAAGATGTAGAAGTTAAAGGACAGGGTCAAAGACCCTGTGGAGCTAGTGAGTTATATGTTAAGATTTAACAATGGCAAAAAAAGAGTATCTTTTTCCAACTTCCATAATAGGCAATGAACTTATTGCAACACAACCTTGATGTCATGCATATTGAAAAAAATGGTGTGATAATGTTATATTTACTATATTAAATAAAACAGGAAAATCAAAAGGCCATCCAAATGCATGGAGAGACTTGCAAGATATGAGGATCAAGTTTGATCATCTTCCTATGTTATTCACCTTAATAAATGCAAACAAGTTCATCTTTATGAAAACATTAAAGAACATCACTGTACCAGATGGTTACTCTAGTAACATGTCTAAGTGCATCAATTTGTGAGACCTATAGGCTATGCAAAGCGTTATAGTACATATAATGTTAATGGATTCAAGTTTCGTACCTTAGAATGAGACCAAAGGCTAAAAATACAAACATAGTGGAGTATTTGGTACATTTAGGACAAGGAGCTATTTAAGTAGTAGTGATGACTATATGCAGTTTAACAGTGTGCTTTACTATGGGAAATTGATTGACATCATTAAGCTAAACTATCATGCTTGTTTTATAATTACCCTGTTCAAATGTAAATAGGCCAACACAACCAACCCCAGAGTAATTACAATTGATAACTTGGGGTTTACATCTATTAATTTTGGCTGATTGATACACACGAGTAACCATGAAGTTAATGAGCTATAAATTCAAGCTTTATAGGCACAAATAGTGTATTATGTGGAACATTAATTGGATAATAATTGGTGCATACTCATACATCTTAAACCATATGACTTATACAAAATGGGAAAAGATGATGGGCATATATATTACTAAAATGAGCCATATGAGTATCAAAACTTAGATGTATTATTTCGTGATGGAGAACAAAATATATCATTAACAAGGTGTTTAGCTATACTTATATTATTTATGCCTATTTGAAAAGTGATTTTTTCTTATGTAAATACTTAATATTCTTTATGAAATTTTTTGATTATTTATCTATTTTTGCCTAATTTCAACTCCATGTAGGAATCCTAAGGATGAAACAGTTCTACACAACGAAGAAAAGTAGTTTATGCCTTACTTGTGGTCTTCAACAACCTGTACAAACTATGAGTGGGTTTTCTAGGCAAGTAATGAGTACTCAAGGCACTCCTTTAGATGACAACCCTTGTAGACATAATTGGTTACCACCCGCAATAATTGCCCACGATGATGATGATGAATACCATGAGGGTGAAGCTCCTAATGCACCTTCATAGCTTACACATAAGTCATCATGCAAGAGGGCATGGTTGGTTGATGTCATTAGTAAGTAGTTAAAGAATTATGATATATTTCATTATCATGTGTTAAATTTGGTTAAGAAAAAATCACTCATACACTATAATGTTTGGTCACTTCCTCAAGGGGAGAGAATTGAGTTGCGTTAGAATGATACTACCCAACCAATCGATGATAAGTCTAATTTATTTACTAGATTCTTAGGCCATCTTGGAAAAGATTTCAATTTATTTTCCACTAACTTCCCTGGTTAGAGGAAAGCTCCATATGAGTATAGGATTTAGTGTATAAAAACACTATTCAGGTATGGTTTACTACTTTTGTACTAGTATATGTTGTCTTAAGATATTATTACTCATTTCATTGTTGTATCTTGAAGGCTAAATTTGTAGTTGACTGTGAGTTACATAAAAATTATATCCTAAAGTCTATTGAAATGAAGTGGAAAGATCAAAGACAAGAATTATGGGAAAAGACAAATGATGGCACATGCAGTAAAGATGAACTTATTGATAAGGTTCCCACTTTCTTAAATAAAGATAATTGAACTTATAGATTGACTTATAAATATGTTTTTCCCAATGATTAGGAAACTTCATTTAAGAATAAGGATAATAGAAAGAAGTAAACAATGCACCACACTGGCAGATTAAAGTCTTTTGCGCGCAAGAAGGCGGAGATGGTAACTTTAATTTTTAGAAATCATGTTGTATTATTGTTGCTTCATTCTCTATGTTGTAATTTTTATGAGCAATAATAGGAGTTAGAGTATGGCCGCCCAATTAGCAAAGGAGAAATTTGGACAGTCACACATAAACACGTTGATAGGTCATTTGTTAACGAGGAGGCTCAAGCAGTTAGTGTAAGTGTTCATCTATTTCAATTCCTAACAATTGGTCTATATAGCTGGTGTAGAGTTTATGGAATTGATTTCTATTTAGTTGTGGTTCTTATGTAATTTCCAAATTGATTAGGTTGGCGTAGGAAAAGATTACTCAGTTTGAATATAATCCCACGTCTAGATCATAAGTACTATATACTCAGGATTCCCTAGCTTTTGCTCTAGGAATTGTGGTCGTGTTAGAAGGTTAAGGTTGGGTTCATGCCCTTCTCAAGTTTTTGGACAACCATCTCATAATTATAATGCAACAACCTCATATTCTTCTCATAACATAGAGTTACAAAATAAGGTCAACTATTTGGAATCCAAGATTGATGCGATGATGAGTTACATTATACAGAATTGTCACGGTTAAGTGCCTCTAGTGTTTACACCATTTCAATCATCACTAGTAATGTTTTTTAACTACAAATAATATTTTTTTTTATATAGTAAGTTCAATGGTTTATGTCTTATATTATATTTTCCATATCTTATGTTGCAGCCATCTGATCATGCAAGTAGTCATGCAGACTTTTCTTCAAACCAACCTAACCCAATGGAGCATTAGATTCTTCAACATTCTAATAGCTTTAGAGCCATGTCTTAGATTATGCCTTTGTTGATTATGGGATATTAAACATTGTCGCATTATGACTATTTTATGCAAGTTTGTTGTATTATGACACTCATATGTATAACTATGTAATGTATGATGATAATTATATGATTTATGGCTCTGAATGAGATTTGACAGTGGTTCTAGTCTATTTTAATAGTTGAAATTTGGTAAGGATTGAATCCAGAAAAAAATTCAATTTACAAATCTAATATTTTTTAAGAAAATACTTATAAGTAGCAGTATAAACTGTTGCAAGTAGATTTTAGAATATTAGCTACAATTAAGCCATAACCATAACTAATGTTCATTGTGATTTACAATGGTTAAACTATAGGTAATAAAAATATTTCCAACAGTTGAAGGAAATCATAGGAAATTAATTAACCACAAATGCATTCCCGGCAAGAAAGGAGTTTAGTTGTGGTTAATTCCGCTGTTTTTGACAGTGAGCTTCCAACTTGGACGTTTCAATCTATTGCTTCTCTAAAACTCACATTTCAATTCCACATTTCCAACTTCTGTTACATTTCTCACCCCATCCTCAGTCATTGCACGTGCTTAGCCTCTCTATTTAACCCGGTGTGACCCAGGTCCATATCATTGGTCATGACTTTGACTAGCGTGGGAGACTTTTTTATCCCATAGAACCAATGAGTTGGAGGCTGAATTGAAAGGTTTTGTCTCTAGGAAACCAAATTAAAAGAAAATTAACTTTTTATAGGATTATTGGTTTACTCTATAGTCTCTTATTTAAATCGATTTTTTATTCTTATTTTTAATTACATAAAATGAAACCAAATCTTAACCATATAAGATAACTACGATATGAGCTATTAGACATCGTTTTCAATCTTGTTATATTAGAAAGAGAGGTGCAAGCAATACTGGTTTTCTATGACTTCTGCTCAAATGTGACGTTCTTGTACTAATTATGGTAAACACGAGAAGATTCTAGTCACCAAAACCAAAAAATTAAGATTTTTCTAGAAGTAAAAATATATAATCCATATGGATCACTACACCGTGGAGGCTATGCTCTTCTTCCATTGTTGTTAAAAATGACTAATTATTGATTAAAAAAGTTTTAATTTCACGTATTTATATTTATAAATACTGCTCATATCTGTATAATTTTTTTTAATAATCAATGTTATTAGTAATCGTGATCGGTTAAGTATTTTACTTTTTAAACTACTGTTACAACTACATACATTATTTAACTCATTAAAATCTTATCATATTATATTCTTGATGTTGTTAAGTAATTATTAATTAAATGCAATGCATTTTTTAAAATTTAAATCAGTAATATTTTTATAATTATTGATTATTGATATATGAATGAACGTAATGCATCCAAAAAGATTGTACTTCAAAATTGGGGTTCGCTGCATCCAGGAAGCTAATTAGGTTTTTTGTGGTGGTTTCACGAGGCGAGCTGCGTGCTTAGGTTTTTCGTGGTGGTTTCATGAGGCGAGCTGCGTCCCTTCTCGTGAGCTTCTCTCACTTTGGTTAAGTTTTGTAATAAATGTGTTAGTCAAAAAATAATAGACATAATAATTAATAAATAAAACAAATAAATATGAATAAAAAATTACATAATATTATGTACTAAATAATAATAAAATTATTATTTATATTATAATAAATCATATTAAAAAATAATTAATGAATCATTTTATTTTATTTATTTTATTATAATTTTTAAACAAAATTAATAAATGTCATTTTTTTTATTAAAATTTTTAAACAATATATTTACTTTAATCATTTCATTTCATTTCATTCTATTAATTATCATTCATTCATGATTAAAGTCACAGGCAATCTTTCACTATCTTTTAAATTAAATATATATATATATATATATTATTTTTAATTTTTACTTATTAATTTGTTTTATACTTAGCCATTTAATTCAATCTTTTATTTCATATTTTCAATTAAGTGAAATTTAACAAATAAAGAATGAAAAAGTCTAACTTAAATAAGATTGTTTATATTTTTATTACTAACATTTTTAATTAACAAATCACAAGTGTATAATTAATTAATAATAATATAAAAATATATAAGTTTATTTAAAATTATATCGTTATTATCATAATATAATTAAATAATTATACATTTATTATATTGTAATTAAAATTTAATATAATAAATATAAAAAAATTATGTAAATATTTTACTCACTAACAAAAATAACAACAGCGGCGTGCGTGAGTAAACCTATTTAGAGGGGACAAAATTGCAATTGAACACATAATATAATCATGCAAGTGGAAGTTTCTTCATACTATTTTCTTTTTTTTTTTCTGGGACTGCTATTCTTTTGGGTAAAAAGAAAATAAAAGAGAATTTCTGGGTTGTTTCTAAATTATTTCTAAATTATAATTATTTTTTTCTTTTTCTGTTCCTCGATGTTCATCACTTTCCGCGTTACGAATCCATAATAGCCTCTCAGGTCAATTGTATTCTTCTCAATTCTCTCGCATAAACAAGAGTCTATCCCTCTCTCTCTCTTTCTAGACTATACTACTGCTTCTCGCTCGACGCTTGCCCTTCCATGGCTTCCGATCTCGAAGTCAAAGCTAGAGAGGCTTTCATCGATGACCACTACGAGCTCGCCGTAGACCTCCTCACTCAAGCTATCGCTCTCAACCCTAACAGCGCCGAGGTCTATGCCGACCGGTCTCAGGCTAACATCAAACTCGGCAACTACACCGGTACGCTTCTCACTTTGCCTAGTCCCTTAGTTTTGAGAAATTGCGAGGGAAAATGAGAATTTCACAATACTTTTGGATCCTCGGGTTTCTTAAATTACCCTTTTTTTTTTTTGTTTTAATATAAGTAATCAACATATGATTATGAACTGGAATTATACTTATTTAGGTTTGATATTTTGAAACTTTTGATTCTGAAATATACAATCTGGCAGGATAACAAGAATAATAAGGATGGGCTTCTGTATTTGTGGGAAATATATTCTTGGGACACACATATTCGGTGTTTTGTGGTTGAATAAAGAAATCTATTTAAGCTCTTTGTTGCCCGCGATGAATATTATTTTGCCTGAGAAGTTGTCATATAGTGGAAGTCAAGTTTGATTCTTTCTCTCCCTCTCTTCCCGGCTTCGCCTTGTTTGTGTTATCGAGCATCTGAATTTTTTGAATGCCTTTGGTGCTTTAGTGTCTCACTTTATTTTTCTCGTGGGTTTACAGTCTCTATCTCTCCCTGCTCACGTGTGTCTGTGAACTTGATTGAGCTGTATTCTCTTGGTTTTTCATATCGGTTGCCCTTGTATTTCCTTGTTTTTCCTTTGTTGTATGCTTATATTTGATATGATTTACAAATTATTGGAACTAATAGCATATGCTTTGAGCAGAAGCCATTGATGATGCAAACAAGGCAATTGAGTTGAATCCTGAACTATCCAAAGCATATTTGCGCAAAGGGTGAGTTCAATTAAAGGAATATACATCATTTCCATGATGGATTGATTTTCTCTGGTTCACGAGCACCACACTCACATGTTCAATGTGAATTGGTTGTAACATCATCAGAGTAAATTTGCTCAAGTCACCATTTGCAATGATTGAAGATCAATCACAAGCTAATACGTGTATTGTACGTAGGAGAATATTCTTTCATTTTGTAACTATAGCCTGACTATTCTTTCAATTGTATATAAAAGGCACTGTATTTTTGCTAGATTTGTACAGAATTTTATAAGCTTTCATTCTGACATATGAAGCAGTTTAATTCTCTTCATGGTATCAAAGTAGACACGATCCACATAATTCTTCTTCTCTCTGTTGTAGCCTTCTTCCACATAATTCTTCTTCATGGTTCAGATATTCTGGGATTGCGCTAGTAGCGGTTCCTTTCAAATGTACTAATTACCAATAATGGAGCAAATCCATGCAGATTGCTCTTGCTGCCTAGAATAAACTTAGTTTAATTACTTGCAAGGTTCCACAGCCGTTGTTTATACTTTCAGTGAAACAATTATATTGGGCCAACTGGGGCCAGCTTAGGTGGTTGAAGGGTGGAGGTTTGGTTAAAAGGATGAATGTTGGATCTTCATGTACAGAAAAACAATGATGCATTCTGAAATGTTTTTTAGTCAACAATATATATATATATATATATATATATATATATATAGATATAGATATGTATCAATACGTAATGTCTTTTCTAGTAACTTGTATTCCTTTAATACATAGTCCTCTCAATGTAATCTTTGCTACATACATTTTGCTGATGTGATTTCCTCTTTATGATCACACTTGTCTCCGTCACTGATACATTGATCAGTGATGCTGCCAATTCCATTCCTACAATCCTGTTTTAATAATATATAGAATTATAAAATACTGTTACATAGTTAATTCATATGCTGAGAAATAGTTTCTGGCATTGCTTACATTTTTTAACTTGCTGCAAACTGATTTAATTGTTATGGCACATTATTATATTCTGTGAATTTTGAATGTTGTTAGCAAGGATATGTATGGCCAGACCTTTCTGATTTGGTATAAATTACATTTTATTACATTATACTCAATTATTTGCACCCTAATTGATATCTTTCAAGTACTTGGTCCACTGTGCTATAGTTACTGTATTATCTCATGTAATTTTACTTGATATTTTGGTTGCAGTACTGCATGCATGAGGCTCGAGGAATATCAGACAGCTAAAGCAGCTTTGTTGAAGGGTGCTTCTTTGGCTATTGGAAATTCAAGATTCACTACCTTGATCAAAGAGTGTGATGAGCTTATTGCAGGTAAACCTTTTTTCTTTATATTGTAAAATTCTTTCCTTATGGTGAAGCTTTCTTTTTCTTCTTCTATGATGACGTTTTAGATTTCACTCGAGTTATATGAGATCTCATGTTCATGGTTTACTGTTGAGAGGGAAAATGTGGAAATATGACATTTGTCTAGTGAACTGACATGTGACCAATGGGCATATTATGGTGAACAGAAGAAACTAGTACCATAAGTATATCAGAAAAGAGCAAAATTCGTGATAAGACCACCACCTCTGATGCACCTTCAAATTATGTTAAGCCAGAGAATGACCTTTCGAAACAGGTGGTAGAAACAGTTGCTAAACCTAAATACAGGTTGGTGCACCATTTTTGTCATTTCTTTCTCTCCATTCTGAGCTTTTGATTTATAGTAGTGTGAAGTGTTGTCATATTTTTTGTTGCACATTTTTTGGTATATTAAGAGGTGTTGGGTACAATGTATTCTTCATTCTAGCGTCTAGGAAATTGGCCATCTTGGATGTTGGTGTTTGTTTATCACCTGATGATACAGTGATGGGCCTGGGCTGTCTACAAATAGGTGGGGAGAGTGTATGAAATGAATTCTAGAAGAAGGGTTGATAGTGAGCAGACGAGGGAGGGGGCTGAGCAGAATAACTAACTAAGCCATGTGTTAGCTAGTCAGTGGGAGAGGGAAGGATTATAGTAGTCAGAAGGAGTGAGAGAGAGTCAGGAAGGAAGTTGGTGAGGAGAGTCCCAGCCTCTCGAAAGCCAGAGAGTTATCTGTTTCTTCTTTGTTTTCTGTTATGGCTATATCTGTCAGTAAGGTCCCTTCCTCTGTTTCTATAAATAATTACAGTCATTTTACCAGTATCTCTTCGGTTCCCATCATAAGGACTAACCAGTTTCCCTATATATATATAAGCCAACCCATATCCCAATATGTGTGTGTGTGTGTGTATTTTCACTGTCATAACAGTTAGTTAATCTCTATCTATTCAACTAATTATAATCTGATAGCTAGACAGCCCTTTTTGTCTTTTTGTTCTCACCAGCTGGCAACACAGCTAAATAAGTCTTTTCCCCCTGGGACCCAGCCAATGATCCAGGTTCCCTTACCTCTATCTTCCTCTCTTGCTCTGTAACCCATCTTTCTTTCAGTCTCTCCCAAAATAGAGTGGCCACAGAGAGAGAGGGAGGGAGGGAGGGAGGGAGGGGTCAATGTTAGGCTGATTTGAGAGTCTTAAGCTGTGCATTTAGGTGCCCCTGACTCATGGGCTGGGCTTGTGGATTTGACCTAAAAAATGTCACAAAACCACAACATTACTGTACTGAGTCCTATCACGCCTTGCATATGATGGCTTTACTACAATTACATTTGGATCCTATTAAAAGAAACTGCTAGTCACCAGACATAAGATTGATTTTGAAAATAATATTTTTGCAGGCATGAATTCTACCAGAAGCCTGATGAAGTGGTTGTGACCATATTTGCCAAGGGAATCCCACGGGATAAAGTTACTGTTGACTTTGGTGAACAAATAGTATGTTTTGCAAATTCATACTTTTAGTCTATGCTTCATGTTTTGCAACTTCATTGCTTAAAATACTTTTAGTCTATGCTTCATATTTATTGGGTTGCTTCCCGGGGATCAAGTTGATTGCTTCCATTTCTAATTTACTCTTTTTTTTCCCTTTAGCTAAGTGTTCGTATTAATGTTCCTGGGGAAGATGGATATACTTTTCAACATCGCTTATTTGGAAAGGTATCAATGGGAGCTTCCCTTTCTATATCAAAGAAAAAATTATTTATTCTATTTGGTTTTTGTAATTTTAAACTTTGGCTTCATGTTTGTGTTTTTAGCAAACTGGCATCACATCTCTTGTTTATAATATATCTGAACTGTGTCTGTTATCGTGTGAATCATTATGGTATTTGTTTTTTGGAATCAGATAATACCTGCAAGATCCAGATATGAGGTTTTGTCTACCAAAATTGAAATTCGCCTTGCAAAAGGAGAACCTATACATTGGACATCTCTAGAATTCACGGGGGAAATTAGAGTTCAGCAAAAGCCTAATGTTTCCTCCGGTAAATTAAGATTCTTGTTAATTTGATGAATTCAAACGTATGAGAAATGTGTACCAGTAAGTATCAGATAGTACTTATCTGGCTTTCCACTCATCCTTGGATGTTTACTTGTAAAAAACAGTAATGTGTCTTTTCTGAATATGGAGAACTTGTATTGAATATTGACATATTGATCTGTTTGTTATCCTTATGGTCTAGTGCTTTAATTTTTCTAATTCTATGCTGTAGCTGTGTGCTTGCCCCCATCTCCAACGCCACCCCCTGGACGCAATTTCTTATTTCAAGTGACTTTGTGAATTTCAACCACTTTGCAACATAGGATGGACATTATAGATATTCTGCTGCTGTTTACGATAAAAGTGACTCATAATTCAGCTTAAGTAGTGAAAGCAATTAATACACATCCTATGTTACAAGCTACTCAAGTCAGCAGTTCTTTGCAAGTTGACATGAGTACTATGTTTTTTGTAGTTTCTGGGATGGTGATTTAAAAAAAAAAAATGTTTTGATAGCTGATGTTTTTATGGTTGGCTTATGGACTAAATTTGGGAGTATTTCAAGTTAGGAATTTTGTAGCAGAACGGTTCAGTTTAAAAATGATTATTCAATCAAGTGGTTAATGAAGTCCATATGTGGCTAACTCAAGCTAACTCATTATTCAATACCTTATATGCTTTACTTTTCTTAAATGATTATTGCTGTTACTGCAGGACAAAGACCTACTTACCCATCCTCAAAACCAACGAGAGTAGATTGGGATAAGCTTGAAGCTCAAGTTAAGAAAGAGGTTTGTCTGCTGCTGCTTAAAATGCTTTAAATTCTTTTTATGTTGGCCCACTTCCTGTTCCTGAGTTCTGATATTCTTCTTTGCTTGTTCATGTCAGGAGAAAGAAGAAAAGCTTGACGGGGATGCAGCATTAAACAAATTTTTCCGTGAAATATATCAAGATGCAGACGAGGACACAAGAAGAGCAATGAGAAAGTCATTTGTAAGTTTTATTGGTTTCTATCCTCACATCTGGTGAATGTGTCAACTTTTATGCCTGCCTTATTCTTGCTCCCTATCATGACCTCCAAATTTGGTGGCTGCAAATTTATCACTGGGTGCGGCTATGTTTACTGCATTTAATGTGCATTCAATTTCTTGCAGGTGGAGTCTAATGGAACAGTACTGTCTACAAACTGGAAAGAAGTCGGATCAAAGAAGGTAGAGGGAAGTCCTCCCGATGGCATGGAGTTGAAAAAATGGGAATATTAATCTGTTTTCCATTGAAGATTTTATACATATTCTTTGTCGTGTGGAATTACGCTTTGGATGCTTTGTTTTTGTTAGATAACTAACTTCTGAGTAAAAGGAGATTCAACTGTTTTTATTTTGTTGACGGTACTACGGGTAAATCTATATGCGAACCAGATCAGTCATGCTACTTCTGTTTTGTGAATGTAATGCTGCTTTAGTTCTTCTGTTTAAATTTTCATTTCCTAACCTGAGTATCCATATGCAATCTAAGCCTAAGGCCCATATTATTCTTATTGGCTACTATCTTTTCTTTTTCCTGTTATTAAGGTCAGCATATCTTTAGATTTCGTCCGGCTTATACAAGGTTCCAGATAATTTTAAAGGTGCATATCTCTATACTGCTTAAATACATTTGAAATTTTGAAATTTTGCTTCAGAGCGATTCCCCTAGAGGTTGAACTTGTGCTAGTTTGGAGATATACCATCTTATATATTGTGTCAGTAGTTGTGTTCATGAGCCACGATTGTAAGCTCTCACTGAGGCTCGCTACTAGCTTATCAGGTGGAGAACGAAGAGGGGTCTCTAGGTTTAAGTCTCCACGGCCCAGCTGTGTCGATCCTAGATGAACCCCGACCTCGGGCTGTGATTCATAAATTAATTTAAGGGCTGAACGTGTCAATCTGAACTAACCTAAGTGATAATCTTTTTCCGATCGTGAACCGAATGAATGTGGAGTATGCCAGATTGGATTGAATGAATTAAAAATATACTATTAAACTATAGTAAATGCAACCCTGCATAACCAAACAGAACTGAATAGATGTGCTGAATTGGACTCGAGTATGTGCTGAGCTACTATTTGGAATAATTGTATGCTATACTGGTCGTTAAATGTACATCTGGCATTGGTCCTAGCACTCAGATAAAAGAAAAAGAAACATGAAGAAATGGGGTAGGAGAATGTTTAAGAAATGGACTCCAGAGATTCAGAGGACAATGGTTTTTTTTTTTTTTTTGGAAGAATACCCAGAAGGAGATCACTTTTGTATTGCAGTCAAAGTTTCAAGTAGAGATGCAGCGTTTGAACAAAGCCTTGTACTAAGTCCCTTGTTATCAAGTTGCTGGAAAGAAGTATGGGCTTCGAGATACTCAGAAGGTTGTATCATCATTGTATGTGGGCAAATAAGGGGTTTATTTCCATTATTGATTTGAAGCATGATTTCAATCTCGTTAGGTTATTGAGCGGTCAAGATTATGATTACGCTATAAGTAACTCTGAAAAAATGGCAACCAGGCCTTGATACTTCCTCGGCCATTCTTGATTTAGTGGTCATTTGGGGGAGATTTTCTTCCTCTTGCATGGAAGATTCACCAGCTAGAGTGTTTTCATATTTAACTTGACTTTTGAAAAGATTAAAAAAAAAAAAAAGGAACTTTTGAATTGTCCAAACCCTAGGGAGAATATGAAAAGTGGTTGGTCACTTCCTCAATATTTGCAATATTTACCTAGTTTCTAGTCTCTGCCCTGTTTGGTATATAGGAAAGAGGTTGATAGGTGGAAATGAAAGGTGATTCCTTATGGGAATGTGTATTCCTTCCTTACCCTCATGGAATAATAGCTCATTTCAAGAAACGAAAACACTTAGACCATTTTACCATTGTGAAAATCTCCATTTTGTCGTCTGCCTCTTCTCCTTCATCCTCCATTGCAGGCCCACAACTCAACTGACCTTCATCTCCTGTGGTAGTGTTACCCTCAACTGGCCAGTGTTGAAATTGCAGGTCTGCCATGAATGTTTTCATCTCTGTCAGTGTCGACTCTTGCTCCCATTGTTGGTTGAATATTTACTAATTTTTCTATTATTGTTTAGTTAATAATTGAAAATATACATTTTTTATATTTTATTACAAATACTAACATTCATGTTTAATATTTCAATACTTAAAAAAGTTTTTAACAAAAAATTTAGAAAAATAATTAATTTAATATTTTTTTTGATCAAGTTATACTGGTCATTTATATAATTTTACTTTTTATATATTGTTTCTTGCCAACTAAGCATAGAAATAAAATGATATATTTATAATTTTTTACTATATCATACTAAACATAATTATATGATATTCAATTCTATTTTATTTTTATTATCATTCTCACTTTTACAAAAATTATTTGCACATACCAAACATGGCCAAAGGTTGTATGAGTAAACTTTTATCTTTGTTCCTTTTGGTCCTTTGTTCTTCCGAGTGTGTTGACTAAAATAGGGAGATGGGTATTCTTATGGGCTGCCAATGCTTATAATGTGTGTAACATGTCACAATGCCTTTCTTTTTGGCAAATGCATTTCATTAAAGAAAAAAAAAACCCCAAAAATAAGAAGTCAACATACACATACACACACAAAAAAATCAATACGTAAATAAAATGAAGATTAAAAAGTCAACAAGACAATTTGAACCTCCATAAAACATTTGAAGGAATATGTCAACATTCTATAAAGTAGGTAAGATTCCAAAATGGTATTGGTTGACAAAGTTTGTAGTGAGCAATGATTTTTGGGGTATATATACAATAGAAGGGTACCATCCTTTCGTAGCTGCATGAGCTACATGACACCCAGCCAACAATGAATTCATAGACTTATCCAAGGAAATTTTATTCCAATACAACTCTAAACATGAAAAACTTGATGTTTGAAGTTGTATGAATTTTATTTCGGATCTATCATATTTTTTTTGTAAACATAACTTTGGATAAAGGTAAGTTTGTATAATTGTAGTTTATATTCCACAGCTGAGTTTGTCATTTTTACAATGCAATATCTAGCACAAAAATATTTTTTTTATTATTGTATGAACGAGGGTTTGAAGAACAAAAATAATTTTAAGAAAATTACAAAGTCAAATAAAATTGTGAAAAAAAATAAAAAATCCTCAAGTTTAGTGTAAAGAAGTGTTTTTTCAGCTTTCAAACGACAAACTACTCACGTTATAAACAATGCGAATAAATCATGACATTCGGTAGAGATTTTTAAATTTTTTTTGTTTTTGGTGTTAACTTAGGTTAATCAATATTGCATAGC
The DNA here is from genome assembly GCA_037074485.1 of Delonix regia. NCBI lineage: Eukaryota > Viridiplantae > Streptophyta > Magnoliopsida > Fabales > Fabaceae > Delonix > Delonix regia. Next base: position 24,999,469 of record CM073454.1, on the reverse strand, counting down.
TTTTCTGTTTAAGAAATGGAACTTTTTATCTTAGTTTTCAATTTAGGGTTCAACCAGTGATATAAACATACATATACCTGTATGTATATCCAAATGACTCTGCCTTCAATCATGAAGGAAAAAGAACCTTATAATATTGCTATGTATATTTTCTTCCTCGTACAAAATTAGTATAAAATTGAATTTTCTTGGGTCAGAAAAAGTGACCCCTCACTCCCTCTGCATGGAATGTTTGACATATGGAATACCTATCTTGTTGGCTAGCTAGCTATTATGTGGCCAGAGAAAACCTCCCTGATGAAATGAGAAGATACAATGAACTAAAGAGAGCATGAACTTCAAATTCCAATCATAATGTTTCCTGAGAATGTTATCATCCTCAACAAGAAAAGTTAGCCCTGGAAAATGAGCACACATGCACGATCCCCCCACCTATACTGCCATTAATGGCACTAAACACTTACACGTATAGCACCTTATATATAAAACTACACTGAGACACACTGATCTGCAATGAGGAAACACAAACATGGCAAATCCACCATTCATGGAGGTTAAAATGTTGTTGGGTCCATGTTTGCTTTGTATTATTGTTCAGATGTCTTTTGTTTTTGCCTAACATATGTTCTCCGTCATACATGCCTAACATTTAGGGTTAAATATTTAGGGTTTATAGTTAAGATCTCTGTTTAATAATTATTTAATGGTATCACTTATAATGTGTAACCATTTAAGTAGTAAAATTTTGTCTATTAGGTTAGCAAGTTTCGGTCTTTAAATTATGAGGTAAAAATTTAAGTTTTTGGGTGGTTTGTATCAAATTTTTTAGTAAAATTAACATTTGGATATAATTTGTTTTTAAGTCATATATAATTGGGCTTTTGTAACTCTTTTTACATGATATATGCTTACTGACAAATTTCATAATATGCACCTAAAAAATTTTTGCTTTAATTTAGTCCTGAATTCTATCATTAGATTAAAGTGGTATCAATTAAATAATCAAGGTCATAGTACACCTCCAAAGGTTTCAACTCATGTTTTTTCCAAGAGCAGAGAAAACTACAATATTAATCTCTTTTTTTGTTAATCTTATGATAATTTACTCTTTTACAAATTTAAATTTATATAAAATTGATTATTAAATATAACAAAAAAATAATACAAAATTAATGTATTCATTCTCGTAAGATGTAATTACTTATGATGGTGAATGCTTCATTCAAGAATGTTAAAGAAATATCAAAGCTTTTGTAATGAGCAAACACCCAAAAATAGTGTTGTGTTGGCGTTTATACAGTGTCTCTGGTAAGCATTGCACTTTCTCTCTTCAAATTTTAAGAGAACCTAAGCCACGTACTGTTATATAACCTTTCTTTCTTTCTTTCTTTAGGCTTTATTTGGTACAAAGAACCTCGCTTTCTGCATTTGTTTCTCAAACTAAGCGTAATTTGCAATTATATATTCCAGAATATTCTCTGCACTTGCCACATAATACCAGGTTTCTCTCCTTTTGTTTGATCATAAGTGTAATGATAATTATATTTATTTCAGTCTTCTACATTATTTAATTACTATTTTTTAATATTTATACGAATTTAAAATTAGTAATAATTTTATCTATATTATATAATATCATTTTAATAACTTTTAATGTAATAAATCCAAAAAGATTTATATTCTTAGATATTGATGGTATGTTTCATATATTGTATGAAAGGTTTAAGAGTTTGCTTGTAAAATAAAATTTAAATTTATTTTATAAATTTTAATGTTAATTTTTTTTTTTGTAAACTCTTGTTTGTACAAAAATAAAAAAAATAAAAAGAAATTACTTTTGTATTTAACGAATTACATTGAAGAAAATTTGAATTTTTAAGTGAAAAATTAAAACAGATAATGGTCATACATATTAATATTTGATCAAAATTAAATTTTTACAACTAGAATCCGAACGCTAATAATATGATATGTTAAATCAAAATAGACACGTAACCAACACAAGAGCAAAATAGTACTTTAACCCACTAAGCCTCCGATCAAATAGACACAAAATCACAAACATAACTTAAAGAAAAGGAAATTAAATAATCTTCACAATCATTTATTAAACATGTTAAATCCAGATATATTTCACATTTAAAATTTGCATTAACATCTATTATATATAATAAAACAAACTCTGGCAGATGAATAGATGGCTGGATGAGCGGTGAGAAAGTTGTGTTAAACAAACTCTTAACTCTAAATCATCAACTTCTCATTATTTTTCACCTTTCACATATATATATATATATATATATAATTTTTTAAAATACATAAATTTTCATAGTCAACAATAAAAATAATAAAGTTATTAATTTACATAATTTTTTTGAGATAAATAACGAAGTAATTAATTAATAAACTAACTAACTGTCTTTAAATTGATAATTTTTGAATTGTAAAATTTTTTTTAAAATGAACAAAAAAATTAATGAATTCTTTTTCTAAATATATGAATTTTTTAGTGTAAATAAGAAAAATAATAAATTAATTCATTATCACTTAAATTGAACATTTTTTAAAATTTAAAATTTTTTTAGTTAATAAAAAAATTTATTCATTAATTAATTATCTCTTAAACTTTTTAAATAAAGGATTATAATTATAACATGATATGATTCAAAATTAAAATAAATATATATATATATATATATATAGTTGAACAATTTATAATGTTATCCTCCTGATAAACTTATTTTTGTCACATCTTTCTTACCAGTTTTACATAACTAATTTTATAAATTTTTTAATTTATTATATTTTTTATATTACAATATATTATTAAATTTTTTTTACTAACGTTTATAAATATTATTAATTTAAAACATATTCATATGTAATAAAATAAACTAATTTTTTTAGACTCAATGCACAAATAAACTAATTTAGAAATGTGGCTTTGCACTCAACATACAAAATAACATGGCTCAGATCATTCAAAAGATATCGGAAACATAATATTATTTTTTTTAATCACAATGTTAGAAATTTGTCATTCTTGCTTTCATTGCCTCCTAGAAAAGCGTAAGAATTCAGTGCGGCTAAATTGTTCTGGAGTTTATATAAAATAGAAAAGATTAGTCACGTAATTTCAGTGAATATATTTAAATAAAAAAAATATAATGACAGGAATATATATATATATATATATATATCCGTACGATGTTAAATGTGCTATTGAATACGATATCACATTTTCATGATGTATCAAAACATTCAATCCCTTAAATCATTTATAATTTTGAAAGCATAACTTTAACATAAACAATGCATGAAACATGTGTAAAATGTATTTAACGCCATTTTAGTTGCTCTCACAATCCAAATCTCAGAAACTTTCAATTAAATATTTGAATTTAAATGCATATATTAGGGATATTGAAAAATAAATATAATTCTGAACCTCATATAGCTCATAAAATTATATATAAAATAAATCAATTAAAATTTTGCCAAAACATATATGAAAACAATTTCATAAACTCATAAGTAACAACTTGGAATTAAAATATAGCTTGTATTCGCTAGCTTACCCGAAAATTATTAATAATAATGTGTCAGGTTTTTTTAAAGCCTTAAGAGAAAAAGATATTTAATACGAGAATGGATTTTATGTTGAACAGTACATATATTATTTAGTTAAAAAATTTTCAAACCCACATTTTTTTTTTTCTTAAATATGATCCCCTGTTGGTTCTCATCTCTATTTAGTACACTTTTAAATGAATATTTTTACTCAGTCCAAAAGTTTCAAATTTTATAGTGTAATAAAGAATCTGACTAAAACGGTTTCTAGCTTGTTACACATAACTTGCAACATTTCACAATTTAAAAGCATAAGAATAAAATTTATACTAAATCAAGTTATAATCATAATTAGGTATGTTTAAAAGAGAGTGAGTAAACATTTTGCTCTAATGATAACGAAAACTTTAGAGAAAGGCTAACAAGAAGAGTAAAAGAGGAAAAATGGTCGATTGTCGATTGAAAATGACAAAAAGATGAAGGCTCTAGCATATATATATGTAGCGTTTTGGTTGAAAATTTTTGAAAAAATTGCATTTTTACCCTAATTGTTATATTTAATATTTTGGCTCGCTTTTTTCTTCTAAATTATACTTCTATTTTAAACAACAATTAAAAAAACTATCTACATTTTCTTTTATTAATTCCTGATATGACGCAACTGAATTATATATCGTTATTTATAAATAAAGGCTAGTTTGATATATTGTATAAGATAAAGTTGGATAATATATACTCTTACATAATAAGGCATGATAAAATTTAACCTAGATTCTTTGTAGTTACTTACTTATTATAGCAATATTAAATTAATAGCATCATCTGACAATCTTTTAAAATTAAAAAATATAAATATTGACTTTTAGAAATTGAAATCAGATTTTAAAAATTACAAATAATTTTAAAACTTAATCCAACCATTACAACTAAATTAACAACACTTGATGTTAAAAACTCAACAATAGGCATCTATTTTAGATAAGATTTTGACATTAAGCAAGGATAAGTTTATATAAGATTCAAATGTATTTGTTTATTCATTTTTATACAATCAATATGAAGGGAATAAAAAATGATAAATGAACACATTCATAGATTCAGAGTAAAAGATAATCTTTTAATTGCATAATCAAATGAAATACCTACAGTGTATTGAGTGTATATCAAGTTTTTACAGTCTAAATTTTCTTTTGAATACGACTGTAAAATACTCATAAGTATTCTTCTTAAAACGTCTCAAGTATCTCTTTTTAATGAGTTATTAATTGTATAATAGTCAAGTCCTATTTATAAAAGACAAGTTTGGATTAGAGTTTAGTAATATTTCTTATCATTACTATTTTATCCTTATCTAATAAACACCTCTTATGGGTAGACTCAGTATAACATATTTAAATTTTAAATATTATATGATATTTTAACATAATCTAATCAAAGCAAAGAAAACTTAATTAATCTTATAATGATAAGTCATAATAAATAGAGCTAATTATAAAAAAAAAATTATATGATCCAATTTTACATGAACATGAGGTTACAAACAAAATTAGAGAAAGGGGATAATAATTCATGTTCCTGTGACATTTGAAAACAATGTAGGGTTCAATTGCGTAGGAGCAAAGGGACCACGCAGCCTTGAGCAACAAAGTGTGAAGCCTGCATTGAAATTCTGTTGGCGAAATCTGCAAATGTGGCGCAACTTCAAGTGTGCAATGACGAGTGGGCCCACCCAAGATGGCCATTCTTGGCCAGCTTTCTCCTCTTCACCATTATGAACCCTTTGAATTTCTGGCCCTTGCCTACGTGGCATATGCCCTTCCCTCTTCAATTTGTTCTTGATCTCCCACTCAATCATGCAGTGCTTTTCCTCCCAACAACCCCAAAAGCTTCAAAATTCAACGTCTCAAATCATCCAACCACCATGGTGCCAGTCTGTGATGTTGTTTTGAATTTCTACTCTCTGCCCAATCATACCATTTTCATATGAATCCGGATTTGTTAGGCTTGGAGCACGTTAATTGTAACTAAAACGATCAATGGATTTAGGATTTAATTTAAAGAAAAAAAATTTTTAAATTAAATATTTGAACTAAATAAAATTAATTATTACGATTTAAGTAATATTTTTTATAAATTAAAAAATAAATAAAGATATAAAATAAAATTACATATAAAATTTAAAAAATTTAAGAAATCTCACGTCTCTCGGATTTATCTCGGTGCAATAAAGATTTAAAAGTTAAAAATTTACTTTTAGATACCACTTGCAATTTAAAAAATAAATATAATTGTACACGATTATAATTTCTATTTAAAATATAGCTTCAGCAAAAAATTCAAATTAATTCCCACACACACACACACTCTCTCTCTCTCTCTAAATTATCCTTAATTTGAATTCATATTTGTCAAATGTACATTGGTTAAGATTGACGTATGTATAACGTGTTAACATAAGGATCATAGGGCTAATGTTTCTTAAACAAAGGCTTTAGTGTTAAAGTGAAAACTACCAATTATCTAAATGACAGGGTCCCAATGTATCTTTTTTGAAACCTCACAAAATTAACATATTTGATTTGACATTTAAAAGATTTTAAAACATCATTTATTAAAATAAAAGTCTACCTTATAAATTATTTTTATTTAATTCAATATTTATTTTTGTCTTTGAAACTCTAAATTATATAAAAATAAAAAATCTTATTTGAATAAATTAAATTAATAACAAAACTTTTTTTCCATATAAAATTTTTAAACATAAATCATCTTATCCTTTCTACCCAGCTCCAACCAACGGTGAATTTATTGCCAGTCTTGAAATGCTATTGGAATAGGTATATTTTTGTTTGCTTTTGACAGAGTCAAGAGCCGTTTCAATAATGCTCATAAGATTTTGTGTTCTTCGGTAAATTTCAAAGGAGTGTCTGTGATTCCTCTGCTCTAGATGAGCTCACACATTGGGATTCCAGGTCAAGAGAAGTACTGTCAAGTTTCAACCTTTCAATCTTTTGAATGAAATTTGATAACTTCTTTTTTCAAACAAAATAATCATGATTGAAAATAAAAAAAATTTAAAATATTAATTATAAATAACCATAAATTTTAAAACAAAAGTTTCAAATTTTTTTCTTAATAAATATCTCCTGTAATTTTTCTTTCCCCTCCGTGCACTCCTTGCTTTTTATCTGTGCGTGTCCAATCTCAAAATTAATGCTGCAGTAACTTCCACCACCAACACTTCACCTTTCAACACTTTTCTCAACACCATTCCATTATTCTCCCCCACTTATGTACCACCACTCAAATCAATTCCCACAAAAGTTTACCTAAAGCACTTTGGAGTTTGCACTGATTTACAACTCACCCCAAAAGTAAAATTTTTCTTTAAAAGACAGGAAAATTTTTCTTCAAAAATGAAAAATTTTGAACAGTGAATGCACTTAGAACCCTGTTTAACAGTCACATGGATGAATCGGGAACAGAAATGTCTGTGTTGGTCTGAGAGTGTATCTAATCAAACACTGCAGAAGGCCAGAGCATTTAGAGAACATAACAGAGATTTACTGAAGATCCCGTATCAGAAGGGGCTTTAATTATTCTTTCTCATTATCATTATGACCCATCAATCAAATTTACACTGACAAGCAGGGGAGCCTATGGCGCTAATCATCATTACCTAAATTACCACAAACAGACCCTATTCTCTCTAATTTCCATTTCTTTACAATACAAAATTACAACCCAAGATTTTCTACTGTTCAAATCTCTATTCTTTTCCCGCATTTTCTTGTTCGGATTCCGAGAAAACCTGTGCTTTAGATGTTTGTCACGCTTTCTTCCTTGAAGGGTTTTCACATCGAGCAAGCTGGTTTCTCTTCGGAGTGGGTGGTTGTCGAATTATATTCTGGTAACAAGATAATGTACTTTCAGACAATATGATAATGATTGATTCGAAATTTTGAACAGACTTGTTGAGAAAATACAAAATGATAGTAAATTTGGGTTCAGATTGTCACCTCTGGAGTTTAAAGATCTCTTGCAGTGAAGAATGGCGCTTTGAATCCCATCATATTGCTGCTGCAGCGTGTCATCGCTCCTTCTCGCCGGAGACCCTATGCCGACCGCCGCCGATGCCGATTTACTCTTACCCAGATGCTTACACGCACCGCGAATCCCTGCTGGAACATTCCCCTGTTTCTCTCTTTTCAAAGAAGAAACACAGGCGACAGAAGGAGACGACGTCGAAGCGTGAGATAAATCCCCTGAAAACTTCACCTTCTCGCCGTTCCTTCTTGAAATTTTCATATACAGAGGCTTTATCAGCTTCAGATACTTCTGCAAAACCTCCTTCGAAAATCTCTCCGATTTCCTTACATGGCTTCTCGAGGTACTACCACTCCTGCTAAGCGACGGAGAAAATGGGGATTCTTCGATATCCAGTTTCAACGCAAATACCTTAGTTTCTTTCTTCTGCTGCACCACGTCCTCTGTTTCTCGAGCCGAAATTTCCTTACCCTTCTTGAACATGAAGATTCTGAAGCTGGGAGCTGATTTGAGCAGAGCAATAGGAGATTGAGGCTTGGAAACAGGCTCAATGGGGAGGATTTTTCTTTTGGAAATTGGCTCGTTAGCCGACAGAGAAATGGGTTTCTCCGAAACATCGTCGTCTTTTGTTAGTCCTCCTTGTCTGGATTCAAGCCCTCTGCTTTCTTTCACTGTCTTGTCTTCCGGATTATCGTTGAATTCGCCGATAGTGTTCCCCTTGCTGTCAAAATCATGAACAGTAAGCTCCAACTCGAAAAACGAATCATCTTCTTCGGAACCATTATCTGGTTCCACCCCTGAACGAGGACCAGAGGTGGAAGTAGCTGCTATGGCGTCATGCCTCCAGAACTTAAGGAAGTTCAGAACATCCATGGAAGAAGCTAGAGAGAGAAACAAGAGAAGAAGAAGAAGAAGAGATAGTGGGGTTTAAGAAAGTCTAGCGTTGGGTTTTATAGGAGGTTGGTGAACGAACTAAAATAAAGAGAGTTCTGATAAGAATTCACCTCGTTTAATGGTTATGTATGGAGGAGCATCGAATATGGTGCTTCGGGAAGCAGAAGAGTTTAGCTTTTACTTTTAGGAGGAAAATGTCTGCTTTTTGTTTTATGTTGGACCCTTTTCCTTCTTTCCTTTTTTTTCTTTTCTTTTTTTCTTTTTCAAGGTGAGAGAATATATTCTTAATTCTTAAACAGTTTCATTCTATATAATCTGCAGATTAAATCAATTTCTTAGAGATATTATGATGTTAAATTCACTGACTAGTTTAAAGAAAAACTCAAAAAGGGAGAGAAAGAGGTAGAAGGTTGAGCATCTCTGAGGTCACAGGCCACAGATAAAGACACACCCTGTAATGCACAAAGCGTTTCAGAGTTGTTACAGTAAAATCTTTAATAGTGAGATTTATTAGCCACTCTCGCGGTCCCCAACAACCATGGTTGCTACAATCATTTGGCCTATTTTAAATGTTTTTCTTCTATAAAAAATTTAGTAAGATAGAAATGTTTATTGGTTTTGAATGTCTGAGGGAAAGGCAAAGACCTATTAATTTAAATTTAATAAACAAAATTATTATAAGTAAAATTTTCAAATATTAATAAGTTTTTTTATGACATTATTATATTGATTTATATTCAAAGAAACCATTACTTAAGGCTAAAAGCACAAACTCAACAAATTAATTATTTAGTGTGTCTTATTTTTTATATGTTAGTTCATTTTTTATTTTTTTTGTAATTTAGAATGTAGTCTAGACAACATATAGCATTAATTCACTAATGTTTTTCCCCTGTTCTCTCTATATATGGAGTGAGATTTTAACACGAAAGTTTAAGACCTAAGTGTATAGCATCTTATTTGGACCTTTATTTAGAGACCCTATTTGCCACTATTAATATTATATAATAATCAATGTCAATTTAAGGAAATGAGTAAAATATGTTTTTGTTTTGAATTATTTAAAATAATTTTTTGTTCATTAAAAATATTATATTTAATTTTTTATTTTTCAAATTTTTTGTAGATTTAGTCCTAAAATTTAAAATTTAAAATTTAATAGAGGGAATAAATTAAATAATTTTAAAAAATAAATATCAAACATGATATTTTTCAATAAATTAAGGATTATTTTATACATTTTAGTAAAATAATTACATATAACTACTTAATTCCTACTCTCTAACAATGTTTGAAAATTCTATCTGCAAAATATTTTTTTTTTTCTTGTGAGATTACAAAGCACAGAAGGATGGTGCTGGGAAGCTTCCAAAAAAGGTAGCTGCGGAGAAAAAAAAAAGATTGAAAAAAGAAAAGAAGTTGAGAAAGAAAGATAGAAAGAAGTGGAGAAGAAAGGAGAACTAAATGTCATCTGCTACTTTTCCCTCCCTTTCTTTACAGTGAGACCCATTTAAAAGGAGGGTTATTTCAGTCAGAAATTTGGGTTCTTTCACAAAATAAAGGCTCTATGCGCAAAGCTGGAATAAGCATGTTTTCCTGCTTTTTGGGTCCCCCCTCTCCTACGCGAATGTGACCATGTCCAAAATTTTTCTTTTGGGTATGTTTAAGTCAATTATTAAAAAAGTACAGATATATCATATATATATATATATATATATATATTTAGCGTAATTTTTTCGTATATATTTATACAAAAAATATATAATTTTAATCATTCATTTTTAGTATTAGAATTAATTTAATTTTTTAAAAATAAAAATTATCAAAATCATGTTTGGAGACCATAAACTAATTTTGGTCCTTCTAAAAGAGATTATATTTATTTTCTTGAACGTGACCAAGTTTATAAATTTTATTTTGGGTATATTTGATTCATATAGAAAAACCATTTAAGTCAATTATTAAAAATGTATTGATATATGAAATATGTTTTTAGTTTAATTTTTTCATATATACACTTATACAGAAAAAATATATATATAATTGTATTCACTTATTTTTAGTCTTAAAATTGATTTAATCATCTAAAAGTAAAATCTATCAAAAAAGTTCTTTTAACATAGAAAAAAGTAAATTAATTTGATTCTTCTAATTGTATAAATAAACTGTATTAATTTATAAAAAAATAAATAAATCATATTAATTTTGATACTTTCTATATTTATATGATCAAATTAATTTTATGATCCAGAGTAAGAGACTAAAATTATATTTTTTTATTCTTTTTATATATCTTTGATAAATTAACACGGTTTACTTATTTTTGTAAATTAATAAATAAAATTAAAGGTTTCTCTAAAAAAAACTTTGAATAAGTCCAAGTCTTCGGTTGCTTTGCCTGAGGGTCAAAGTCTTTTGCTATGAAAGCTGACTTGTGAAGGTGGATTTGCCTAGTCTCACACTCTTTCGCAGCCAGCCTTTTTTTTTTTAAGACTGACTTCAAGATGCTTGCAAAGGTCAGAAGAAAAAAGAATGATTAAAATATTGTCGAGTCGAAGAAGCAGATTAAAAAATAATTAACTAATTAATCAGCTACAATTTGGATAATCTAACCTTAAAATCATGAAAACTTGATTCATGAATTTCGTGTCCTTAAATTATGCTCAAGGAAGACGTCAATTCCAGAAATATGGTCTTTAAGAAAGTAACCACCCACCATGGTTTCATTAGTTGAGTACAACATGATATCAAATTAAATCCCTTAATTAAGGATAATTAGTGTACCAACCTAGGAAGATCCACTAAATACGCATTCATTAACAACTTTCAGCACAAGAAATAGTACTTCACACATAAGGCATGAGCTTCTGGTGACGTGATTATTTAGGTAAGTTTTAATTTGCTATTTCCGTGAACAATCTATACAAAGAAAAAATATATTTTTTGAAATTTCACTTTTAGTTTCTTTTCCATAAATAAATAGGCAAATCATTGATCTCATACTTAAAAGAGATGTGCTTGTTTTAAAATTTTGCTGCCAACATTTATTGGTTGATAAAAATGTTTTTTTGTCTTTCACTCGAAACATAATTGTTATTTTAATATCTAATTCATTAAAATATTTAAAATGATTTTATTTATTAAAAAATATTACATTTAATTTTTAAAATTTTTTAAAATATTAAATTTAATCCATCTACCAAACTTTAATCTTTAAATTTAAGAGACAAAATTTAGTATTTTTTGAAAAAGTGAGTGGTCAAATATGATATTTTTAAATAAACATGGATCATTTTTTACATTTCAATGAATAAAGAGCCAAAATAATAATTTTATGACAAATAAGGGACATAAAGGTGTTTTACTCTTTAATGATTAGAATTTATTTATTTTTATTGTACATGACCTACATTAATTTGGATCTTTTTAATTTATATTTTCAGTTTTTGCCAATTTTAGAGTTTATCCCACTCATCCCAATAATTTTGGACTTGAGTCCTAAGGAATAAAGATGCTATGAATTATGATATAATAGTGTAATAAAAAAAAAAAGACACAAATGAATAAGACTCACTTATATAACTCACTTGATCTGTGGGTCTATTCATTTTATGATTTGTTTTAAATTGACAAAAAATATTAGAAAATTTGAGAAGAGAAAAATGATGGATAATATAAGAGACCTTTAAAACAGCTCAAGCAAATTATTACAATTAGCAAGCTGGCTCAAAAATATAATTACCGTATAACAAAAAAGAAAACCAATAATTGAAACAATATGCATAACAATTTATAGATGTTTAAGGACAAGACATTATCAGATGTATAGAACCGAAGCCTTCTTTGTATCAATGGATTACATCATATATAATATGACAAAGAAAAAGGGTATTCCAAGAAACAGAAAAAGTGAAAGAAAAAAGAATCATATTCATATGCTACATAGTTTTGATTCCTCAACTGCCTCACCCAGTGACCTCCTCATAATAATAACATTCAAAAGCCTGCATTATGAGTGTACTTGTCAAGAGCATGTGTGTGTTCTATCTTATATGGGTTAGACATATATACATAGTGGTCCTGATGTTGAGTTGTTTGTTTCATAAGATTCCTTCTCTGTGCTCAGTGAAAATGGAAATACGTAGCTCGTTAACTGCTTATCAATCTCGTCACTGTCACATTGTTTTGTTAAATTTAAGAGAAAAAAGATAAAAGATAAAAACTGGTTAGGCCATGCACACGTACGCTTTAATCTAGGTCTGAGAACTCACTTTCAAATGCTTGGTTTTGAGTCCAAACTGATTAACTGCGACAAAATAGGAGTCTTCGTGACCTCTGATTTGAAAATGTAGGTCATAGCCAAAAGAAGATATGTACCTTCTTGCTCGTGGTGAGGTGATAATGAAATTACCATTGATCACTATGGAAGTTCAGTCTCAATCAAGATGAAACACAGCTTCGTCTTCTATAACTAACGGTCCGAAGAGTTTGAGCCACCAATTATTTATATTTATATTACATGGTATTGTTGTTATCCTTTTAAACTCTTAGATTGTAATGGTAGCATGTAGTTAAATATAATTTAATGGGTCAAAATATGTATTACACTTTCTGTAATAATATGTGATATGTTCTCTAATTATTTGATTCTTTTGAGGTTCTCATTTCAAAATTTATCTTAGAAAAAATCAAATTTTATGATTATTCATGATCATAAAGCACAATTGAATGGTTAAATGCTTTAGTTCTTCAAGTTTTTTTATACTCATACTAAAAATTAGAGTTTAGATTCCTTGTATGTTTTTCTCATGTTCATGTCATTTAGAGGGAAATTAATACAAAGTAAATGAGACGTATTAATTATTAAGGTAGATCCTATATTTCTATGTGGGACAAATAATCAATTCATTATGTCTTTTTTTTTTTTTTGCTTAATACGACAAGAACATTAAAAAAAAAAAATGAGTGGCTTAGTAGGTTTCAAATTCGCTACAGTCGAGGACGAAAATTATGTTAATTTTAAGTCATCCAATTATGCAATATAAAAAATTTGACCTATTAAATTAAATTTTATCCCATGTGATCAAAATATTATTCAATTTATTTTAAATTATTAAATTTACGTATTTTATTCAATAATATCCATTTACACAACTTTTTTTCGGCTGGGTGGGGGACGAAATCAGATTGGCTGATTTGTTTTTAGGGGAACTAGGTATTGGAGAATTGAATTGGAATCCGATTCAGGGTTTTGACTATATGATGTGGTGGCTTACATGGTATTCCATTGAATGACTTAATATTTTAACATACGACTTTCATATTGTACTGCTGAAATAGAGTACATTCTGGTTCAATGTCTAATCTATCAAATTATTTGTCATGTATGATTTATATTAATCTTAAAATTATATTATTCTTCAAGTTCATTTTATTTAAAAAATAAAATTATATATTTAATATTTATTTTATTTAATTTATTGTTTTTCAAAAAAATTATTCAAAATAGTTTGAGTAGTGATGAGTAGTGATTAGTAAACTGTCAACTATGTGATTTGTTCCACCACAATATTCAAAATGGGTCAGTACATAGACTTTTGTTCACAAGTGCTATTAAAACATTAATTAAGAATTATTTATTGCACATAATAAATTATTCTTAATCAATGAAATTAGACAATAATTATTTATTATATCTATTGCCAATAATAATAAATACATGTGTGTATATATATATATAATATCACAAAAGTTTTCTCATAGGGGTGGGTTACTCTATGGGATAGGTAATAGGAAGAAACAAATTGTGCTATAATTTAGGTTTTTAAGAAATTAATAGTGAGGAAAATCAAAAGATCAGCTTCTTAATTAATGCCTAATTTGGCGACAAAAGATTATTCGCACGCTCATCGATCATAAGAAGAATTTAAATTTCAGCACGTAAAATTAATTTAATTTATTTTTGTTTAATTATTTTATCCTCCTGCTCTTTCCAATTCCCTAAAATTTTAATAAACCAGTATGCATATGTTAATTAGTGGTTTGCACGACTCAGATCCCTCCTTCAGATCTATTTGACAAAGTCTATGTCTAACATTCCTAAATATTTTTTTATTTGATATTTTTATCTGAGAGGAAATTTAGATAATATTCTTGATAGGAAGAAAGGAAGAGAATGCATTTAGATAAAAATAAATAATAAAACAATAAAAAATGGTATCATTTTTTGTGCATTTATAATTTTGAATTTATCAATATATCTAATTATAATATAATAATATTAACTTAAAAATAATAATATTATAATTATGTCGTTATATTATAACTATGTCTACTGATACACTCAAAATTGTGAGTACACAAAAAATTTTATTTTAAAAAATAATTAAAGAAGTGTATGATACTAAATAAATGAACATCAAATTTAAAGTTTAGGCTGGATGAATTGGTTTAAAACTCTCATATTTTCGAAGGGTCCTATGTTTGAATTCTCCTGTTTAATAAGAGTTTTTTTTTTTTCTTATTTTGTCCAATAATTACAAAAATGTCTCTAGTATTATTTTTTTAAAACAACAGGGCTCAATGGGAAAATTTTTAGTTTATTCAATTGTTCAACATAATCATATTTTTCTTGTACTTTAAAAACTTTTATTATCATATGCAGAATTTTAGTTCTTGAATTATAGGGTAATGATAGATCGGAATAAATACTGTTTATAAATTTCATTTGTATTTGTCATCTATTGAGATAGGGAAACCGCTATTTTTTTTTTCTCCTATAAAGCAAATTGAAAAAAGTCACAGATCTAGATGATCTCTATTCGAAAATAAATGCATTTAGTTCATTTAGAGTTATTAAATTAAGGGGGGAAAAAAAAGGAATGAGATCTGCTACTAAGCCAATTGTACGAAAATCAACGAGAGAATCTTTTTCTAAAAGTCACTGTAAGGAATTTGTTTCATTCTTATGACGTGTACCAATTATAATTTTGGGATATTCTCTTACTATACAAAATTTTAATTTTCCTACTTTTTATTTATATTTAAATCAACCATATCCCTTTTCTTTGTCAGTCAATGTCCTCAATATATAGACATTCCAAGACGGAATGTTATATTTAAATCAAAATTTAAAAAATTAAATTGAAATTTTAATTCTTTTAATTTCAATCCAAGCATATAATGTGAGGGTGGCAAGAATATTAATTATATCTATTGAAGAAATACTGAAAGGGAAAATGAAATATATATATATATATATATATATATATATATATATGAGTTCAATTTTAAAATTAAAACTTTAAACTTACTAGGCCGATATAAGGAATTTGCTGTTAAAATTGCAGGGGATAGATATATAGAAATAATCCAAAAACAAAAAAAATTCAAGTACAATAACAAAAAAGAAAAAAGTGATAGAAAGTTAAGGTTTTTTTTTTGGGTCAAAGTTGAGGACTTATTTTAAAAGTGACATTTTTGTTGTATTGTGAATGTATTAATATATTCAATATAGGAATATAATTGTAATATGATTATTTTTTAAATTAATATTATTATAATTATATCTTTATATTATAATTAGATGTATTGATGTATGTAAAATTATGAATATATAAAAAATAACACATAATTTAAATTGTATAAAGAGAAGACGTACATGTTGAATAATTGGATAATAAAATAAATTCTACATTGAATGACTAATAAATTTGATAAATTATATCAAAAATTTTATAAAGACGTAAATTATATTACAAAATATATGTTTCACATTGATGTAAATAAGTGTGCTTTTATTAAGATCCATGAGTTAGATAGACGTAGTTTGGCAAATAATTCATTTTGTAAAATTTTTTGTACACTAATAATTTTGAGTGTATATACTAAATTATAATGTAAGGATATAATTGTAATATTATTATTTTTTATATTAGTATTATTATAATTATATCTTTACATTATAACTGATATATTAATACATTCAAAATTATGAGTCCACAAAAAATAACACCTAATAATAAATATATGAATAAATATATATTTGCATCTATTAACTTATTTTCTTTTCAGAAGTACTTTTCCTTCAGAAAAGATTGAAATTTTTTTTTACCAAAATACGCGTCAATTTTAACTGTTATATAAACTGCTAATTGACTGTCATTGTCAAAATATCTCAAGTTGTTCATTGGAAGTACCATAAATAATTGAGAAAAACTCTTTACTATCATTATTCAGATTTCCCTTCTTGTGTTTTGTTTGTTATATGTAGAACTGGCAAAATAAAGAGTGGGAAAAAAAACAACTGAACTAATTAATATTGAATTCAAATGAATATTTATTCATTATAATATTAAAATTTAATATTAATATTACAAAAAAAAAAACTTAATTGGTATCTCTAATTCTTCTTTTGATAAAAGTACCAAATTGGTTTTCTACTGTTACACTTTATGATAACATGGTTCGTCACAAATATATCGTAATAAATTAATTTTTTAAAAATTTTATTTTATATAAAATAATTAATTTTGTATAAATTTAAATTTATAAAAAGTTAATTTATCACAAATAATTTATAAAAAATTAAATTTTCACAAAATAAAAAAAATAAAGATCTATACTTTATATTTCTTACGCCGATTCTTACTTTCGTTTTCAAAGTATGAAAGTTTGAATTTGTGTTTGTTAGGATTCACGTGGGGATGAGTACGAAACTTCCCAAGTGTGTCTTTTAGGATTATAGAAATTTCTGAAACTGGTGGGGTCGTATGTTTCATACTCGTCGGCAAAAACATGATTGGTAATTACTGACAATTAATTAATTAGCTTAAATTTGGTTTTCAGCGCCCAATATTAAAACCACTTCCAAAAGTGACATATTAATTATTATCATTAAGCTTATACTTCTAAATAATATATGGCGAGAATTTCATTTTTGTCCTGATAATTTTACCCAATTTTTAATTGAGTATTTATACTTTAAAAGTTATAATTTAGTCTTCATAATTTAAATGAGTAGTTACATAAAATAAAATTTAATAAAATACTAACATAATATAACTGTATGGACCAAATTAATATATTAGTAAGTTATAAGGACTTAATTACAAATTTTTAAATTATAGGGATTAGTAAAAATTAAATGAAACTATGGGACCCACAAATATGATTTTTCCTAATTTAAATGACCTATATAAAAGTGTATAATAATGCCTGCTAAGTTTTATATTAACTATATATATCTTGTTTCCCTATAATGATATGGTAATCAAAGTTAGATGATTTGTTTTTGGTATTATCTTCGGTACACTTATAATTTTAAGTGTATCTAATTATAATATAAGGACATAATTATAATAATATTAACTCAAGAAATAATAATATTACTATTATATTCTTATATTATAATTAGATGTATTAATATATTTAAAATTGTAAGTATACTAAAGATTTTACCTTTTATCTTTTTGGGTATAATAAATATTTAATTATTGGAATGAAGGGGTATGGTGATTCAAATTCATTTTTGTTTCACTTTCATCATCATTTGCCATATTTATGAGTATTCAATATCTCTATTATATGCTGTTGATTCCTCTAATTACCAATAAATCCAAAATTATTGTGCTAATATGAGTACGTTCCCACTGTTATCCATCAACGTTTATTATTAATTATGCTGTAATAGTTTTTTTTTTAATTAATGAAGGTTTACACGATTCCTAAAAGCTACTGTTTTACACACTTAATTTTGGCAAGGCAAAAATCCACATCTGGTCCCTGAAATTTATTTGGAGTTTTCACTTTTATCCCTTTAACTTCATTTAGTTATTAAGTTAGTCCCTTAATTTTACTCTAAATTTCAGTTTTGTCCTTTAACATTATTTGCTTCTAATTCGGTCCTTTGATTTTACTTTTAGTTTCATTTTATTTTTTAAATTCATTTGATTTCAATTTGATCCCTTAACTTTATCTCATGTTTTAGTTTTATCCCTCAATTTTGTATGAATTATTAATTAAGAGTCATATATGACCTCCGGAAAATAAATGGAGTACAAAGTACCAAAGTGGAAAAAAAAACAAAGATTATAACAAATTTAGATATTAAGCACTAATTAATTCAGTCTGTAAAAGAATAAGATAAGAATTGAACCTCAAAATTATAATTACTATAATTCAAGGAGTTTTTGTATATAAATAAAAATGTCAAAGCATTATGCTCATAATTAACCAAAATTTACACAAATTGAACCATAACTTGTCGGAACAAGTTGTATAATGTTTAAAAATTTCTTGTGAAATTCTTGGCCCAGAAAAGATATTGTCAAATTAACCGCAGAATTGCAAGTATTTCCCTCGCTAAATGGCCCAGTAATGGTGGATTTTATTGGGCCCTTTAACAAGGGAGATCAAATGATTTAACTGGAAAAAGCTCCCGCCAAGCCTTCACAAAACAACTAATTGGTCAAAAACTCAAAATCCTAATCCTCCTTGTCCTGTCATCTTCTTCTTCTTCTTCTTCTACTTCCTCTCGCTGTGCCATCCTTGTGGTTGGCACAATGGTAACAAAGCAGAATCTAAGCCTACTAAAATTAGTTTGTCGGACATATCTCTACAATTCTGGCATAAATCAGAATCAAAGAGTCCAAACTGGATGCAATCAATGAAAATGAAAAGTTAAGAGAATATCTTACAACTTTGATGAAGACGACAAAAGCCATTAGATGGCCAACATAGTAGGAACATAAACTATGTTTAAGAGTCGTAGATTAGGGATAGCTATTATTTCAAAAAAAAAAATTAAATGATTTTGACATGTTTATATATATTACAGTTAGTCTTTATTAAATTATTTATATTGAAGAACAGAGGTCATTCAAAAATAAATTAATATACATTTTATCATCTATCATATAAATGTATGAGAATTAGTTAATATTTTTAGAGTAAAATGTTATTTTAATTCTTTATTTATTATTAAATTATTATTTTAATTCTTTACTTATTTTAATATTTAAAATAATTTTTTATTCATTAAAAAATATACTATTTGATTTTTTTTATTTTTTTAAAAAATATTAGATTTATTCTTTTGGATTTAAATTTTATGGTTTAATAGAAAAACTGAATTTAATATTTTTTTATAAAAATTATATTTTCTAATAAATGAAAAATTAATTTTGAGACAATGATTAACAAAATATTTTTTTCAATATTTTTGTCTTATTGAGAAAATATATTCATAAACTGTTTAAGGTGGAAGCTATGAGCGACCACGATCTCTTTATGGCCTAGTGCACCAAATTGGAATCTCATGTGTCGTCTGAGAAACATAACATAGTGCAATCTACTCTAAAATATTTTTACCGTGTAATAAAAGAAGTTCGTGTGCATAATGTATCTAATTATAATATAAAAATAGAATTATAATAATATTATAATTAATGTACTCAAATTGGTGAGCACAAAAAATTTTACCTAAAAAAAATTAATGGCTTTTGCTTAATTGAAAAATTAACTTATGTATTCTTTCTGTTGTGAGACAAAACTTATATACTTTTTTTTTCAATGCAAATAGACTCATTTTATAACTTATATACTTAATTAAATGATTAGATTAATGAAAAAAATTTCAGTCATACGTAAAACCTCTCTCTCTTGTCTTATAAAAAATAACTTTTCTTTTTTTTTTCGGTGAATTGAAACAAGAATTGTTAAAACTTAAATCCTAATAAAAAAAATTTAGTTAAATATTTGGATAAAACCTATAGCTGTTAAAGTGGGCTAACTCAACCCAACCGAATTGACCCATTCGAGTTGGTGGGTTAAACGAGTCAGCCCGTTTAACCCACCATAAGGTGGTGGGTTGAAAATCTCAACTCACCCTATCTAGTGGGTTAAGCGAGCTGACCCGTTTAACCCACCAAAAAATTAAAAAAAATAAAATAAAAAATTATAAAATTTTAAATGTGACTTTTTTAAAGCATATGTTTTGTTTAATCAATCAATTTTTATATCAATATAAATAAACAAAAAAAATAACTAGATAAAAACTAAATTTAAACGAATTAAAATAAGTAGAGTAATCCAATAATTCAATTATTCATTAATAATAAAAATATGATTATGAACAGAATATTTAAATCTAGCAAATTACAAAATAATAGAGACAACACAACACACATTATGGCTAATTTTTTTAAATAGAAAAGTACAGTGGGTTGGAGCGCTAGATTAAGTGAGTAAAAAAAAAAAAAACAGGCAACCTATTTAACCCATTTAGACCGCGAGCTGGCTCGTTTAACTCGCAAGTTAAATGGGCCAAATTGATAATAGGTTCTCAAAGAAACCTCTCAACCCAACTCACCTTTTAGGTGGGTTAAATGGGTTCGACCCGATGGGTTAAACCCGTTTTGATGGCTCTAATCAAACCCTATATCTGTTTGAATAAGTGATAACAATAACAATGAATTCATACATACATACATATATATATATATATATATATATTTATATTTATATTTATATAATAGGAACAGATCGCAATAGTTGATATATTTTGTAAGAGTTACAGTTAAGTATTTTTAAATTTTGTTTCAAATTAAATCTTTTTATATTTAATATTCAATATTTTATTTTCCATTAAAATTCAGTTTTTTCTAAATTATTATCTTATTTTCGAGTTTTATAATTTGTTATTTCTTAAAACTAGATCAATAAAAAAAATTATATTGAACTTTTATAGCAGAGAAATTAACTAACTAACACATCATTCTCCCATTCGTTGTCTTGATCTCTAGGCAGAGAGGACCATGGCGGATCATGAAGAGACGTCGGAGAAGACGGTACGTCGCAACAGCAACGAATCTAATTCGTCCTCTTCGGATTCCGATGAATTCGAAGCATCTGATCGTCACTCCTCCAAAACCAGTGGTCGAAGGCTCTTCGGCCGCGAGAGGCCTATCCACAAGGTCTTGGGTGGAGGCAAAGGTAATTTCCTTTTTACTTTGTCGTTTCGTCTTTCTTAATCTCTCTCCATTTGCATTTTGCGACTCTCGAACAATGATGCGACATTGATTCATCGATTCATGTGCTCTGTTTGGTTGATAGGAAAATTTATGCGAGAAATCTTGTAATTGTTGTTGTTCATGATCCATAGAATATATAATGTTCTATCCCTAATACAAATCGTTGAATCTAATCACATTTGACAGTTAGTCTGATTATTTGTTTCTTATTAGATTGATTTCACAGCTTATTATCTACAGTTGAAGATCATAATGTCTCGCACCAAAAATGAAGCTCTTCCTTTCTTTTTTCATTTTTGTCATCAATTAAATGAATGACTTGACTGTACGATTCTTTCGTTTTTGGGTGGTTTCTTTCAACATCACCTGTCCCGTGATTATTATGGTTGATCCCCTTTCAGCAAGTGTAATATGACGATCGCTTTACGAAAATTGGTTGATGTTATTCCAGATTTGGATGGTAGTTTGTGTAATATTCCAGATTCGAGTGACGTGTTCGAGTGAAATTAAATGAAATGAATGCTTATATTAATTTGTTCAGTTCTTAGATTTTGCCTACATGTCTCAGCGAAATCTGATACTTCATAGCTAAGAAACGGAGACGTACATAAACACCACGATATAGCAAAGAAGTGTTGGGTCGTGAGGACACGTACATCAATTCCATTTTAATAATGTCTGAGATATATATTAATTATAATTTATATCTTATTTTGTTATTAGAAATTTGACAACACTGAAATGATGAAGGGATTAGGAATCCTATCTATGTACTTGATTTCTCTATTTTGTCATCTTGTTGTCTTACATGGTAAATTAAATTTTCCCATGCAGCTGCTGAAATTGTGCTGTGGAGGAAGAAGGATGTGTCAGCAAGTGTGTTTGCTGCAGGCACTGCGGTGTGGTTTTTCTTTGAAGTGCTGGGATACCATTTCATCACTCTGGTTTGCCATCTATTGATTCTCACAATAGTTTCTGTTTTCTTGTGGAGCAAGGCATCCATTTATATCCACAAGTAAGCCACATTTGAAATAGATAAAGAATAAGTCAAAATTGGAAGAGTTTGCTATCGTTTTTTTTAAATAAAATCTTAAAATATGGATAATTTTAATTTTTACGACTTGATATTATATCATTGGTTCCTTAAAATAGATATATTTATATATTATACTTTCATTGGAAAACATGAAAATAAGAAAACGAAAATGAATGCAGCTATGTTATATGTTAATTTTGATTGAAACATCTCATTTGTTCTTGACATTTTAATTCTTAACCAGGTCTGCACCTAACATTCCAGAAATTACAATTCCTAAGGATTGTGCTCTTGAGGTTGTTTCTACTCTTAGAACCGACATTAATGCAGCCTTGGTTGCTTTCCGCAATATGTTGCGAGACGTTGCATCTGGGAAAGACTTGAAGAAGTTTCTTGGCGTAAGTTGATTCTTCCCTTCTCCTGAAACCATGTCGCTACTTGCCATGGCCTGGATTATAAGGTCTAGTCAAACATCAAATTTCAAATTTGATAAACTACTTTGTTGAAATTTGATTGTGTGGAATCTAGCTAAATATTAATATCAAAGAAGATAAATTACCTTGTTAAAATTTGGTTGTGTGGGATCCAACCAAATATTAAATGTCCCACTTTGTTAAAATTTGTGGTACTACCATGTGAAGCCTAGCAATATATGCTGAAAATATTCAAATGTTGCACATATAAGTTTGAAATGTGCATCCTATACATGTTAAATGGTGTATTGTCTTACATTACTTGGAGCCTATATAAATAGAAGTTCATTCTTACTCATTTGATCATCAAGCAGTAAAGAATTTAGTTGCATAGTGAGTGAGAGAGAGAGAGTTATTTTCTGAGTGTGAGTAAATTCTAGAAAGTTTAGGGTGTGAGAAAAATACATTGTGGATATTTTTGGGTATCACTTCTATTATTCATTAGTATTGGAATTATAATAAAATTGTAGTATTTGAATATGAGGAATCTCACTGGGAAACACTATATTTACTTCTTGTGAGAGAGAGTGAGGAAATGATATTTTGTAATGACCCTGAGTATAGTGAAGTATTTTTAGAGTATGTCCTGTGGTTTTTCCTTCGATATTTGGGGATTTTTTACGTTAAATTTTCGTATTCCTTATCTGGTTGTTTTGCACATTTTTTATTTATGTTGTGCTATGTTATTAGTAAATTTAATTCTATCAAGCATATTTAGTGCTCATTATCACATTGACATAATTATAATTTACACTGTAAATCATTCTCATTGCCTAAGAAGTGGTATCAAAGCTTGGTTAAGCTTTGGTGGGTTGTGCTGTGTAAATTATAAAGGAGAATATAGGCACCATGATCAAACTGAAAGTTGCAAATTACTCGATCTGGAAAATGAAGATAGAGGATATCCTTTACTACAAGGATCTTTATGATCTTGTAGAGAAAGGGGAAGCAAAACCAGATGATGTCACTGCTGACCAATGAAGAAAACAACACCAAAAGGCCACTAGATTAATTAGACAGTGGGTGTACATTAGCATATTCCATCATGTGGCCCCAGAGACTAATACCCATACTCTATAGAAGAATTTAAAAGATCTTTATGAGAAAAAGACTACACAGAACAAAGCGTTCACAATTAAAAAGCTGTTGAATTTCAAATATCGAGATAAAAGATCTGTTGTAGAGTACTTGAATGATTTCCAAGATTTGGTAAATCAGTTAAATAACATGAAGATAGTGCTTGATGATGAATTACAAGCACTATTACTTTTGAGTTATTTACCAGATAGTTAGGAGACCTTGGTGGTATCATTAAGCAATTTTGTATCAAGCGGTAAATTGTCTTTAATGCAAATCAAAGACAGTATGTTTAATGAAGAAACTAGAAGGAAAGATTTGGGGACACATAATTCCCAAACCCTTGTCACAGAAAACAAGGGAAAAAGTAGAAGCAAAGGATGTACTAAAAAATCCAAAGATCTATCATAATCCAATCTAAAAAAATTCATTTGCTATCATTATGATGAAGAAGGACACATAAAAAGGAATTACAAAGCTTGGAAGAATAGAGATAAGAAAAATTGGAGGAATTAAGAAATAACTAATGATAAAAGTTCCACAACCTCTATGATAGAAGGGGAAGTGGTGATACTTTCTGTTGAAGAAGAAGAGTGTCATGTTGCAGATTCATGTGTGGAATGGGTCATTGACTCTACAGCATCATGTCATGTCACTTTTAACAAGGAAATCTTTACTGTGTATAAAGTAGGGGACTTTGGCAAAGTAAAGATGGGTAATAGAAGCAATGTAGACATTATGGGGGTTGGTGATGTGTGCATTCTGACCAACGTCAGTTGTTCACTGACATTAAAGGATGTACAATATATGCCAAATTTTCGCTTGAAATTGATCTCCGTACATGCTCTAGATCTAGCCGGATACCACAACAACTTTAGTGATTACTGTTTCTTTGGCAAGCATTATAGGGTATCTTTTAGCAAAACATCAAAGTTGAAAAATAATATCTTGGATATGATTTACTTTGATGTATACTGACCCATGGATGTAGAGACTTTAGGTGGTAATAGATACTTTGTAACATTCATTGATGATGTCTCATGGAAGATGTAGGTGTTTTACCAAAAGAGGAAGGACTAGGTATTTTAATACTTTAAGAGGTTTCATGCCATGGTGGAGAGAGAAACTGCTAAACCTTTGAAGTGTCTTCAATGAGGATGAGTATACTTTCCACGAATTCAACAACTATTGCACTGAGCATGGCATCAGGCATGAAAATATGGTTTTTGGCACCCCACAGCATAATGGTGTGGTTGAAAGAATCAACAGAATCACTATGGAGAAAGTTAGATGTATACTAAGAATGGCTAGACTACCTAAGCCATTCTGGGATGAAGCTGTTCAAATGGCATGCTACCTGATTAATAGATTTCCATCTGTTCCTTTAGGATTTGATATTCCTGAGAGAGTATGGTTTGAACATGATATTAGTTATTCTCATTTAAAGGTATTTGAATGCAAAACCTTTGCATACATAAGTAAGGAGTAAAGATAAAAGTTTGATGATAGGGTCATTCCTTGCATATTTATAGGCTACGGAAATGAGGAATTTGGCTACAAGTTATGGGATCCCGAAAAAATGGAAGATTATTAAAAGTAAAGGCATAGTGTTTCATGAGCTAGAAAGTATGTCGAAGTCTGTGATTTTAGAGAAAATTGATGAACCTAGTGGTAAGGTTGATTTGACACTAGTCTCTTCTATAAAAGAAAATGCCACAGAAGGGAGAGAGTTACGTGAATAAAGGGTTGATGATAAGCCTGCTATTGATGATATCGAAGATGGAGAAGGAGTTGAACAGAGGGAGCAAATTGCTACATCACAGCTTAGGAGATCAGATAGAGAGCGTCGTCCATCCAACAGGTACCCTAGTTTGGAGTATATCCTTCTCACCGATGAGTGGGAGCCAAAAAGTTTTGAAGAAGTTCAAACTCACAAGGATAGAGTTTACTAGATGAAAGCCTTGAAAGATGAAATGGATTATGTATAGAAGAATAATACTAATGAGTGTGTAAAACTTCCTAAAGGCAAAAAGGTCTTGAAAACTAAATGGGTGTTCATGCTTAAAAGAGATGGAAGCAAGGAATAGATTTTGACGAGATCTTCTCTCCAATTGTCAAAATGAGTTCGATTCGAGTTATACTCAGATTGGCAGCTAACTTGAATTTAGAGCTTGAGCAGTTAAATGTAAACATTGCTTTTCTCCATGAAGATTTGGAAGAAGAGATCTATATGGATCAACCAGAAGGATTTGAGGAAGCTATAAAGGAGCACATGGTTTGCAAATTGAAGAAAAGTCTATATGGATTAAAGCAAGCTCTTAGACAATGGTACAAGAAATTTAACTCATTCATAGTGGGTCATGGATAATAAGGACTGACATAGATCATTGTGTATATGTCAAGAAATTTCCTGGCGATAAGTTTATCATCCTTCTGCTATAAGTAGGTGATATGTTAGCAGTGGGACAGGGTGCAAAGATGATTGATGACTTGAAGAAGGAGTTATCAAAGTCATTTGATATGAAAGATCTAGGTCCTGCAAAGCAAATTCTGGGTATGTAGATTTTGCAAGACTGGAAGGCTAGAAAGCTTTGGTTGTTACAAAAATGATATATGGAATAGGTTATAGAAAGATTCAATAGGAAGAATGCTAAGCCAATTAGCATACCATCGGCCAATCACTTTAAACTTTGAAAAACGAAGTTGCCCCACTATTGATGATGAAAAGATGGCTACTATACCTTAGTCCTCTGCAATTGGGAGTTTGATATATGCCATGATTTATACTCGGCCAAATATTGCTTATGTGGTTAAAGTTGTTAGCAGGTTCCTTTCCAATCCTGGTAAGGACCATTGGGAGCCGTGAAATGGTGAAATGGATATTGAAATATCTGAAAGGTAGTTCAAGAATATGCTTGGGCTTTAGAGGATCAGAACCAATTCTAGAGGATTGTGCTAATCCAGATATGTCAAGTGATCTAAAGGGTAGGAAATCTACCTTTAGATTTTTGTTTACTTTCATAGGGGGATCAGTGTCATGGCAATCAAAATTGTAGAAATGTGTTGCTCTATCCACTACTGAAGCAGAGTATGTTACAATGACTAAACCCAGAAAAGAAATGTTTTGGTTGAAAAAATTCCTTCAACAATTAAGAATGAAGTCAAATCGGTTTGTTATCCATTGCGATAGTCAAAGTGTTTTATATTTGAGCAAAAATGTAATTTACCATTCACGTACGAAGCACATTGAAGATAGATATCATTGGTTGTGTCAAACAATGGAGGAACAATAGTTCAAGCCAGAAAAGATCAACACTGATGAAAATCCTGCAGATATGATGACAAAGGTTGTACCGTGAGAAAAGCTGAAATTTTGTGTCGATGATTGCTTTCCAAATTATTTTCCTCTTAGCTAGAGGAAGAGAATTGTGGGGTTCAGCCAAACATCAAATTTCAAATTAGATAAATAACCTTTTTGAAATTTGATTGTGTGGGATCCAGCTAAACATTAATGTCAAAAAAGATAAACTACATTGTTAAAATTTGGTTATGCAAGATCTAACCAAATATTAAATGTCAAAACAAATAAATTACTTTGTTGAAATTTAGTGGAACTACCATGTAAAGTCTAACAATATAAGTTGAAAATATTCACTGAGTTTGAAATGTGCATCCTATGCATGTGCAAGTGGACCACTTGTGAATGTGCATTCTATTTATGTGCAAGTGGACCACTTGTGAAGAATACACCAAATGATGTATTGTCTTACATAACTTGGAGCCTCTATAAATAGAAGTTCATTCTTACTCATTTGATCATCAAGTAGTAAAGAGTTCAACTGCATAATGAGTGTGAGAAAGAGTTATTCTCAGAGTATGAGAAGAATATAGAGTGAGTAAATCCCATAGAGTTTAGGGAGTGGAAAAAATGCACTGGGGATATTTTTAGGTATTAATTCTATTAATTTATAGTACTGCAATTATTATAAAATTGTAGTATTTGAATAGGAGGGGTCTCACTGGGAAATACTATATTTACCTCTTGTGTAAGAGAATGTAGAAATGATATTTTGTAATTATCCTAAGTATAGTAAAATATTTTCAAAGTTTGTCCTATGATTTGCATTTAGGGGTTTTCTATATTAAATTTTGGTATTACTTTTTTAAATGTTTTGTACATATTTTATTTTCAATGTACTGTGTCATTGATAATTTAATTTTATCAAATATATTTGGTGCTTATTACTATATTGACATAATTATAATTTATACTATAAATTAATCTCATTACCAAACATGAATTTGGATCATACTATAAAAGTTCCAAGGGATAAATGAAAAAGAGAATGGAGTGGCAATGAAATGGGCCCATCTGGCTGTCACCCATTCTATTTCTCTCCTTAACTAGTGAAGTACTGTTGAGCATCACGAATTCTCAATCTTGCTTCGCTTGATTGCAAATGAATATACTGGATACGAATTCTCTTGCTTTTCAAAATATTTTAAAATGTTATTTTGGAGATGGAGAGCTAGTCACATTTAACTGAGTTTAATATTTATTTTGATATCTTTAAAATTGACATAGTCTCTTAAAAATAGAAAACATTAAATAAATTTAATGGCATTTGAAAAGCAAAATGAAATATTGAAAGGGCTCCAATTTTTTATTTCATATATTTGTATAAAAAATTTATAATATTTTAAATAATGAGATGACTTATTTATATTTATTAAACAGTTGCTATTAAGTTCTTTAATAAATTATGTTTAGACATTTTAAATCTTATCTTCGTCCTAGAATTGGTCTCTCTATTGTGTTCCGTACGAGTATCTGTATTCATTGTTCCTAAAACATAACTATTTGGACTAATTAAGGTGAGTTTTGTCCGGTTACCAGGTTATTGTTGGACTATGGTTTGTCTCCAGTATTGGGAGTTGGTTCAGTTTCCTTACCTTGTTCTATCTATGTAAGAATATCTTCCTTTTCTTTATTTTTCTTTTTCCTTTTTTGTCACTTTTTCTCAATTATTCTATTTATGCTTAAAGAACCATTTAAAGGAAATTTTGTTGAGACGCAGGCTTTGTGTTGATGTTCACGGTGCCACTGCTGTATGAGAAAAATGAAGAGCTGGTTGATCTCTATGGTGAGATTGTTGTAGCTGAGATAAAGAAGCAGTATGCAGTTTTTGACGAAAAGGTTTTGAGCCAGATACCCATAGGAGGTTCAACGAAGAAAAAGGATTAAGGAACATTTGATCCATTTTTTACATTCTACCGGGTTCTTGTTAATTAAAAATGGGTCTATTTTTTTGGTTTGATTAATTAGATAATCTGGGTGTTGTCCTACCGGCAATTTCATTTCTCTTTGTTATTTTGTTTTCTTTGCTTTAACCAGAGACTGAAGTATTCGCACTGATTCTGTAAAAGTGCACTTTCTTTCGGTGCAAATTGTTCAAAATTTTATTTAGTCTATGCTTCTGATTTTCTTTCTTTCTTTTGTCCAAATTTTATTTCCTGACTAATCGGCACTTGTTAATCTTGATACTCGGATGGGGTCAAACTCGATATGAATAGTGTAAAGAAAAAAATATTAGTGTTTAAAACAATAAAACCAAATCTGGATCAAATCATCATTGAATTTTTATTTTACAAGATGTTAGAAAAGTTTTTTTGGGAAACACTTAACTGTGGAACCAGAAGGGGGGTCCATGAGCGTGAAAAGTGCTGTGCACTCCACAGCATTATACAATTTTATATATGCGCTCTAATTATTACCAATTTGTCGCATTATGCTCAAGTAAGATTAGTAATGTTTTGGCACATTCCATTCTTTATATTTTTGTTATTAATTAAAATAACATAAATGTTTAGTTAATTTATAATAATACATTATTTAAAATGTATGTGATATATTTTAAAATGTAAATACTTTTTATATTTTAATTAAAAAATAACAAAATAAAAATATTGTTTTTGAAAAAAATTTATATATTATTCTCTTTATACTTATATCAGATTTTGTAATTAATTAATAATATTTAAATAATTTTTACACCTTATTTAATTTTATACTAATACTGTTAATTCTAATTTTTTAACACCGTGAAGCCATATTTTTTTTAACACGGTTTAAGTCATGCTTTTTATTTTCTTAAAAGAACTCCTTTCAATGATCATGTCGTCGCATCGCCTCTCTCTCAACACCTTTTTTTGGGCGAAGTCTGATTTTATTAAAAAAACAGAACAGAAAACAATACAAACTCCACATTGAAGGAAAAAACGAAAACTAAGGGTTACGGCGAAACGATAAAATTGCAGACTAACACAACATATGAAAAACAAAACACCAGACAACTACGGAGAACTAGCATTCTCTCTCTCCCTACCTTACTCTCCCATCTTCTTCCCCACTTCTTATGGGTTTTAGGTCTCTCATGAAAAAAATTATGACAGTTTGAACAAGAGGTAGGCACGAGAGTTTGACGCTCTGGTGCTGGGGGGATGAGGATGCGAAAAGAGGCGGCGAGGCCACCAAGAGCAGCCATTTTGGGAGGAGATGGTTGATTAAAAAAAAAAAAAATTTAACAGTGTTAAAAAATGGGAAATAACACTTGGTAAGAGTTGATGAATTGTAAAAAAATTTCCAAATGTAATTAATTAATTAGAGAATTTAATATAAATATATAAGAAATAATATATAAGTGTTTTTTTTTTTTTTTATAACTCTAACCCAGAATCATGTACCAGTTAAATGTAACTTGGAAAGGTAATTTAGTTTTACTATCCAAAATCTCTTGGTTTTGAGAGATCTTAGCAAGCCTTAGAAAATGCCATTATGATGACTATAAATCAACCAGAGAAAGCACTCTAACCAGCAGCACAGTGAAATCTCACACGTATCACATTCTCCACCCCCCTGATTTATAAGCCCATTGAGAGTTAGCCAAAAAAGCTAACAAAACCTCTCGTGTCAATGTAAAAGTACAATGAGTCACAGACCAACATTTGTCACAAACCAACAACGTGACATTTCTTAAAATACAATGAACACAAGGCCCACAAGATCTCGCATAATCATCACAGTATAATAATGGCTTGTAACCCAAAAAAATAGTACTTGGAATTTTTACTGTGCACAACACTGTTATAATTGGAATTGACAATCTGGTAGTGGCAACAGTATGCAAAGCAGATCCCTATAGGGATACTGTAATTTTTTGAAATAAAAAAATAATTGGGCTTGATCATTTTAGACTGCGTGCAATTATTTTTAAATTTTAAAAAAATGATAGCATTTTTTTATTGTACTGTAAGGAATTCGAATTTTAACACATGATGCCGCTGACAATGAGTATGGGAAGCAGGTTCAGAAACATTTAACAATATAAATACAGATAAATTTAATTAAATTTAAATTTTTGAATGTAAATTTAATAGTTTAGATTTTAAATATTATTTAATATTTATTAAAATTTAAATTATTAGATAAAAATTTAATGACCTAAATTTCTTTATATGTAAAATTAAATACAGAAAATTCAAATCCTAAACAAATGTCGCTTTACTACATGCTAATTAACAAAAAAGAAAAAAAAGAAAAAAAAAGAGAATTTGAAGAAAAAGAAGGAAATTCCATGAACATAGTGATTGTATAAATAACAGAATGTGCAGAATGAAGAACAAGGAATACGTTGGAGTTTTTCACAATTAAGTATATGAGAATAAAATAGGCATTGTATTACTTTATAAATTCAATAAAACGACGCTGGATTATTGATACGAGCTTATATATATCTTAAGCACTAAACACTTTCTTTTAAAATTGTGGAAATTCGGATGGTTTCTTCTTCGTCTTTGTCGTCTGCGCAGCATTTTACATATTACAAACATATTCGTATCTCTTTTTGCAAATTTCTTCACCTTCTCACAACTTTTATTTTATTTTATTTTCTATATTTGATGAAAAAAAAAAACTTATCTGAACAACTGAAACTAAATTCTTTAGGGCAAAAAAAATTGAACACCCACATCTCTCCGCTGATAAGATTGATATCCTCAAATTCTTCTCCTTCCACCAACTTGAACAGGCCAAGACTCTCTTCTAAAGAGGAAAACTGTGACGAGCAAAGAAAAGGAAAAAAAAAAAGAAGAAGAAGAAGAAGAAGAAAGATGGTGGGCCTGAGCTTGGTTTGGGTAATGTGCTATTTGTGAGAAGACACCCCACATTATTAGCAAAACCACCTTATGCTTGAGTTATCCCAAAATAATGTTCATGTTTGTGTTTTACGGGTGTGTTTGGTTGAAGCTGTGGAAATTTGATTTGCATCAAAAGAAATTTTGGACCTAGGTCTTCACATAGCCTATTAGGTTAAGTTTGCATATAACTTAGAATCATGCCAATTAAAGATTGGGCCAAGTTTTGTTTAACTCTTCTGGTTCGGTTAATGATTGGGTCAAAACAAATTTAATCAAGATGGCCTAAGTCCATTGTTTTTTTTTTTAAAAAAAAGTTTGCATTTAAAAGAATTTTAGTCAAGAAAACTTTTTTATAAAATTTAAAAATGAAAAGGTTAAAATTTGAAATAAATATAAAATGGATGAAAAAAATCATGATTTATAATAAAAATAATTAATTAATATTTTAAAACTTATCATCAATAATTTATTATCTAAAAATAAAGTAAATTATAAAAAAATAATGTGGAACCATGTATTAAGTGAACTTGAGATCATTTGGTAAAAAATCTAAATTTTTTTATTTGTCCTTATTCAATGTAACCAAGTCAAGCTATCCAAAGTTATGTTCACCCCTGTTTAGATCAACTAATAAGCGTGTTTTATAATTTAATGCAAACAAGATGCTGATGTGGGTGTTCAATTATTAATGTAAAAAAATAAAAAAATAAAAATGTTCATTATCTTTCGTGAAATTTTGACATTTCCAAGGAAGACGGTTTAGTTCATCTCTCTTCCAACGGATGGGTGTGGCTGTTTGATTATGGTAAGTTCTCTTTTTTTTTTTTTTTTTTGGCCTTAAAGTGCTCCACTTGCATCACTGAGCCAAGCTCATTTCATGTCACTTTTGTCCCTTTTTCTTTTGATTTAATTTATAGAACTAAATCTCATATCAAAATGGCTGGCTTGCATTGAAACAGTTTTAGGTCGTCTTCCTGCCTGTACTGGGTCATCGAATGCTCCAATATTAGTTTGCATTTCATTATTCATGTCGTAACTTCCCTTCTTCACTTTCTCTATGGCTCTTTTCGTCTCTAAAAGACAAGTCCGACTTAACCTATTTAAGTTTGGTGAAGGAGGAGAATTTTGAGTTCAGTTTTAGGTCATTTCTGCCCTAAATTTATATCCCTTTGATTTTAGTTTCCATTTTAAAGATTTTTTCTATATCAAACAAAGAAAAGAATTTGGGAGAAGATGATGAAATCTGCAGAAAAGATTTTGGGGGACTAGAGAGAGAGAAAGAAAATTTGATTGTATCCAACAGGAGAATGGGATGGCATGACATGTTTTATGGATGGAGGATGCCAAAATAGTAAAATATCAGAGACTATGTTTGAGATTATGTGACATGTTTTAATACAATAGACACTTTTTTGTTAGCATTTGGATGTAGGGTCAAATTGCACGAATTTAAAAGTTAAAAAGGTATATGGTCAACTTTTCAAGTAGGAAAGATAAATTAGGTTAATTGACGGAGACATTATGATGACAGTAAATAAGAGTTGCAACAATTTAAGATACTATAGAAGACAATATGGAATTTAAGAGGTTATTTATCTAGGGAGTTACAATCAATTAATGCAACTTCTGCAAAGTGAAATGACATATTCAGACTTCAATAAGAATTCTCATGACGAATGTAAGCAAGTTATTTTGAGTTACTGAAATATAGTTGAAATTCAAAACTTAGTTCATTATTTTGACTTAGAGTATGTTAGGTGGATTCTTAAAATATACTTGGTTGCGTTTTAGTGGTTCTTGGAGGCTTGATTCTCATTTAACTTCCTTGCACCATCATAAGTTAGAGAAAATTGTGGATTGTTAACTCAATCTTTTTGACCCAAGTCTCCATTTTACGGGTGATGACAACTTATAATGTGTATCTCTGATAAAGCCTTTAAGTTTTCATATCCCATTTGTTTACCCTATTGTATTCTCTCCTTTGTTGTTTTCCTGTTGTTTACCCTGTTTATTCTCTCATGCTACTTCAATTTTCATCTGTTAAACTATTTATCTTAAAAGATCAGGAGAAATACACTATTTATATCATAAAAATTCATCTAAATAGGTGTCACTAGAACTCACTATCTAAAGCACCCACATTGAATTTTTGTTAACTCTTTGTATTGACTTTGAACGTGAGGAGCACGCCTTTAAATTTTTGTAAAAGATTGGTTTACTTTGAAATTAAAATGGCTGTTCAGTGCAAGACAATTCACAGAAATTGAAGCATGGTCTACAATCAGTACAGCTAACAAGCCAATGTACAACTACAAAGTTCTACTATTTGAGGATACTGTCCGCATATAACTACACCACACCCATAAGATTTGGTGCAACATTACTTCTGCCACCAGAAAAAGCCAATGCATCATCCAAAACCTCCATGACAAAATATAAATCCCTTGCATGCAAACTGGCCCAGACAATACCTGACTATAATACAAGAACATACATACATACATCCCATAATACTGGTGGCCATTGCTTTGCAGACAATCCAAACAGATAGCGATCGAGAACCCCCTCTTAAACATGATGTATGATGATGATGATCTACACGTCCTTTGGAGGCTATATCTTCCTGGCTTCAAGCTCTTCGTGGATGAGGGCTGCTTCCTCTGTTCTTCATATTTCTTGGAAGAATGCTGACAAGTCCACAGTGTTACCAGCTCTTCCAACAATCTAGAGGAAGTAAGAAAGCTGCTCCTTCTTCCTTGAACCTCCCTCTCCATACAAATCATTCCACTGCTTCAGCTCACTCATTATTGATCCTTCAGCAGCAAAACTTGCAGCAACCTGCGTAAAAAAATATACATTCATAAATTTCTTTTTGAAGTCATTGCAATTGCTGAATACAAGGCTTTGCATCATGCATATGTGTGACATTGTAAAGTGATTAAGCACAAAGTCAAGTTTGTCTTCTGCTGAAATAAATTTTACTTCAAAAATATAGTGGATTACTTCAAGATGTGTAGGTGTCTTGAACCCTAAGGTAAATAAAAATTGTAGATTACTACAAAAGGCATAAGGTAAGCAAACTAAAGCGCAAAATTGATACCACCCGTAAGAGACTTGAGTCCCATTTCAGATTATATGGATCTTAGGAACTCCCAAAGGTTCATATAGAATGTTATGACCCAATTGTATGGTAAATTGAGTCTCACATCCAGTGTGTGGACCTTAGACTCTCCAGGGTTAGCTGATATTTGTAGAGAAAAAATTCAAATATGAACTTCTGATCACTCAGATCACATCCTATGTTACTGCTAAACTATGCTACTAAATATCCTCTACCTTATATATCATTTAGCCAACTGTTAGGTATCTGCCATTCAATTCCCTTGAATCATCCTTTTGAATTTGTTGACGACATAGAAAATCAGTATATGCTACTCAGAAGGAAACAAGCATTTAAAACCATTACTCCATAGCCATTTAATGTGAAGGATTTTCAAATAATCTTACCTGAGTCTTAGCATGTTTAAGGTCTTCCATGTTCAAAGGCCTCAGGGTAATCACTCGGTCGTTTTCATCTTCTTTAGTATCTGAAGCATCTTCTGAGCTTTTGGCTTCTGCCTCTCTTTTCTTCTTTTCCTGAATAAAATGGAATTTGTATTAGTCATCTCTACAGTCTAATATTAAAATTCTGCACTAATTAATTATTAATAATCAAGTTAGCTTTGTAGAAGTTGTTTAATAATTACCTTTTCCTTCAATACTTCCTGCTGCATGAGCTCCCTTACAGGTCGATATGCTGCTGTCATGCATAAATTCTGTTTTTACAGAAATTAATATCAAGAAATTATGACCACATATTGGGGTTAGTTTATTTGAATCACTAACAAGTAACAGAAAAAAGAAAAGGGAAAACCTTAAGATCGCTCCCACTATATCCTTCTGTCATGACCGCAAGCTCTTTGAAGTCTATATTTTCATGTTTTTCCTTAGATAGGAGGGTTTTCAATATCTGCTCCCTGTTCTCAACAGATGGAAGACCAACCATGATTCTGCTCAACATTAAAAAGGTACAGTGATGTCAATCACAATAGCAATAATCTCTATCTGAAAAGAAACTTGTTCAATGATACTGCTAATGACTACAAAGAACAATTTCAATCAGTCTTTATAGTTAATAATATTACTCTTGCACAGTTAATGATAATCTTCTCAATTTCAGTAACAATTATATGTATCTGTTGCTTAAAAAAATTGGATTTTGCTATGGAGAGCTCTACCTCTCAGGAGTTTGAGCTCTCCTACCATTGAATTACCTCGATATCTGTGCATATGATAATAATAAATTTTTTACACAAATATCAAGGAGATCCAACAGTGAGAGAGCTCAAGCTCTCCATTGCATTGCCCTAAAAAATTTAGAAACAAGAAGCAACAGAAAATATTGTCATCTATAGGAGCTGCCTGCTAACTACATGGAAATTAAATGCAGCAGAGACTTCATAAAAGAACACTTCAGTGAAGTCCATGAATTACGTGGTAGGCTAACTCTACGCAAGAAAAATCATTTCACACCTTTTATTCTTATTCTAGTGAAAACTCTTAAATACAAACTATCTTGTTTTCCTATGCGCGCCCAACTGTTCATAACCAGTGACAAAAAAATAACGTATAAATTTGGTCTGATGACATTACATTGTGAGACAAAAGAAGAATCAGATAATCATACGAATTTCGAGACAAAAATGTGGTCATACCTGCGCTCAAACCGTCTTATGATTGCTTCATCAAGGTCAAACGGCCTGTTGGTTGCAGCAAGAACAAGAATCTGCTCGCCAGGTTTTGTCAATAGCCCATCCCAATGGGTCATGAACTCATTTTTGATCTTCCTCATGGCCTCGTGCTCTCCAACTCTTGTTCTCTGCCCAAGCATACTGTCAACTTCATCAACAAAGATTATAGTAGGGGCAACCTTCGCTGCAAGCGTGAACAGAGCACGGACATTCTTCTCATCTTCCCCAAACCATTTTGAAGTGATTGTGGACATCGAGACATTGATGAAGCTTGCACCAGCTTCATTTGCTATTGCCTTTGCCATCATAGTTTTTCCAGTACCAGGAGGCCCGAAAAGCAATATGCCTCTACATGGCTTAAGAAGACCACCTTTGAAGAGGTCAGGTCTGCGAAGGGGAAGCATAACCATCTCTTGAAGTGATTCCTTAATTTCA
The DNA here is from genome assembly GCA_037074485.1 of Delonix regia. Taxonomy (NCBI): domain Eukaryota; kingdom Viridiplantae; phylum Streptophyta; class Magnoliopsida; order Fabales; family Fabaceae; genus Delonix; species Delonix regia. The sequence goes on along the minus strand of CM073454.1, from coordinate 24,961,920 downwards.
TCTAGTGCACCAATGTCTGCAAACGTAACCCCTATCTCGTTTGCAGGGATAACCTCGGGTCTTATTCGCTTCTCAAACTCATTGTCAGGAACTTCCTGCAAGCATGAAATTAAACTGATGGTATCACAACATATTCAACAATAGAAGGAAGTAGCCATGAAAGTGTAGCTATCACAAGATTTGCGACTCTTTTGCTTGGAGAGCCACAGTGATAAACTCATGAACCATGATGCTGGGTTAAGAACATCAGGAAATCAAGAAAGTTTGACCTTCCTTTCTTTCAGTTAAGGTTTCTTGCCAGTGTCTGAAAATTAAAAATTTCATTGTACTGCCTTTCAATATTCATCTCTTATATGTGTGTGTGTGAGTGTGTTATCGACTTGAGGTTAGCTATTGAAATTTGAGACATCGATCTTACAGCTTTCACAGGAGCAGAATTCTCGCCATCCTTTTTCGTTACAGGGGTAGATTGTTCAGTCTCACTTTTCTTTTCGGGTGCTTGGACGACAGAACGTACGTCATTCTTCGCACCAGTACTCCCTTCTCCAGTAGTGTCCTACAGTTACAGAAAATATCAATGAACGAAACTTTCAATTTGGTATGATAACCATTCTTTCAGCAGTCTCGTGTTTTCTGTAAACAAACCTTGTTAGATCCATTATTCTCCAGCTTCAGATTATCATTCTCACTAGTTTTGCCTTCCTGGAAGAGACTCAATCCGTGGGACAAACTATCCACATCCAATACCAGTAGTTAAAACCCCGTTCTTTATCAATTGCATAAAAATCATTGGTCCAGATATTTACCTATTGGATGATATAATTAACTTGCCATTTCGGTATTCAGGATGTTTTGTATTCATCAAATGGTAAGATATTGCAGATAACACAACCTCTTCAATATATTGACTCAAGAGCGTTGTGTCTGCAAGACAGATTGAGCTCAAGTCATCACATTCAATGTCATTTGAGGCAAGTACTTCAGCGATGTGGTTTCTGTCATCTTGAAACTGAAATACTTTCATGTCCTCTTCCAGCTGGGCTTTCCGACTGCCAAGATTAGTTTCGTCTTCAGGCGGTTTGATCTCAACGGTGTAAGGGAATAATATAGTGAGCCTCTCATCAACTTTTCTGCATCCATCTTCGGAATCTAATATCTGTGAACCAAGTATCAGCACTGACCCTGGAATTTTCTTTAACATTCTTTGGAACAAATTGTATAGTCTTAATGATTGGAGAAAGAGCTTCCCAGCGTTCCTGATATATAGGATGATTGGACTGGTTTCTGAGATAGAAACCAAGACCTGAAAAATTAAGAAATCTGTTTGTTAGAAATTATTTTTTCAGAGAGAGAGAGAGAGAGAGAGATACTTATAGATAGAAAGTTTTATGTGATGACATCACCTTGTGAAGTGACTGCATAAATAATTTTTCATCCAAGCATATGCTACTTGTGCGCTTCTGGGGAGCTGAAAACAGAATTCTCAAGCAGTAAGCATATATAGAAGAAGAAAATAGGATTTAAAGCATTAGCTAAGAAAACAAATAATAAGCGAAAAGTATTCAGCAATATGATATTTGATGGAGTTGACATATGAATATACAAGGAAGTCCCTTCGCGTTCTGAAGTATAATGTTAAGAATAGAAATATCAATGCTTGAGATTAGTTTTATAATTCTAAAAGCATCCCAATTAAAAGACCCAGCTAAAATCTTCAACTCTTATATAAGTATTAAGAAGAAAACTGATTTGCTAATTAAGATCCAAATGTTAGTTAAATGTAGATTTTAACAGTTATTATAATCAGGATTGAGAAAAATAACAAAAGCAGAAAGACAGAGAAAGAGAAACGAAAATGCATTCAAGTATAACCTGAAGTTGTTGGTACACAATGTGAAGAAGTACTACTCATATCAGCAGCAACAGAGGCATTCCTTCGTAGGTTTGGAGAATTATTAGAACCTTCGATACTAACGGTTCGTCGATGTAAATTTCCTGCGCGAATAATGTGAATCATGATACATTGAAGTAATGGTTATGTAAATCAAGCTAGCAGCATCTAGATAAATATTAGCTGATACATACTATTGAAAAATAAGAGATGTTATAGATGTGGTCATGACCCTTTGCAATGTCATGACTATGATCAATGACAGCAATACTAACATTGACAATTAATTATATCCACTACCAAATGCTAAAGTGTAGATCCATTATCCAATCATTAATAAACCCTATAACAAAGTAATTAGAAAGTAATAAATATCATAATTTTAGAAGGTAAGCCACGACTTCCATCTATACCTCTTGTGTCGCTGGATGAAAAGGAACCAAACAAACTGGACATTCCCTCCAAAGTCAACTCGGAAATGGACCTTTTAAAAGACTACAGAAGAAAGTAAGTTAGGAAAATCTCTCTATGATTTAGCGACCAAATAACTGTATTTTCCTTATTAAGAGCTAATGAAAAATGCACTTTACATTAGGTAAGTCAATAAGGACACACAAAAAAGCACCCCACCAATTTAACAGTCATGTCAATTCCTCATCAACTTTAAATACTAAAATGTGCATCCATGGTGAAACAAACAGAAAAGTATTTTCAGGTCTTTATGCAGAAGAACACACTACGGCCAAAAACAAAGTACAGAGTAGACTAAGCTTACTGGTTCTTTTCTTGCACATCCATATCTGCTCTGCATCTATAGAAGGCAAAACATGACATGTAAGAATATATGCAAATCTCAAATTAAATCAAATAAAGTTAAAGGCCCGTAAATGACTACCTTCCTAGAGAAGTCAGTAATATCTAGCAAAAGCAACTTTGATTCAAAGTAATGTGCTAATGCTCTGGCAAGCATTTGCTGGTAAAGTTCTACAAAAGTTCGAAATACAATTAGTATAAATCAAGCAGACTTGTGGAGCACAAGATAAAACTTGTACATAATATACCTGCAGGTCCAGAAAGCAGTATAGCTTGGCTCGCTGGTAAAAGATTCCGGGTGTGCTTGGAAATGTGAAATTGTTTCAAATGAACATATGCAGCACTTGTCAACAACACTCGAGTTCTTTCACTGCAATTACGTCAACTTATGGTTACAATAAGATATGGGCTACTTGTTCATGATTTCTGTATGATACTTTTTTAAAAGAAAGGAGAAAAAAAACATGAAAAAGAGAAGTCAAGGTCTTGAGCATAGAAAATCCTCGAAGGCTAGACCAAGCCGGTATGAATGGGCTAAAGCTCCACATGGAAGATCGCTGCTATAAATAGGTCATAATTCAGGAAATAATGATGTTATAATATAAGGTTTGCTGATACCTTACATAAGCACAAGTACTAGTAATTCGAGTACTGTGCTTGGAACGTATATGACTAAGAAGCGAGAGCCAGAGTTCAGGTTCATCAGAGATAGTAGTTAATGACAAGAAAAACGTAGAAGGGCTATTTTTACCATTTTCCTTTAGGGGTTAATAATCAATATCTTAATTCTTTATCTTTAAAGTTCTTAACATGGGTATATGTGTACTAATGCTGACATATGAACCATATGATACAAGAGCAGAACAAATGGAAGAAATTAATGCGTATGAATAAAACTGCAGGATATGGTAATAAAAGCGCATCAAGTAATATTGTCTGATATGATATAGACGTCACATAAAATTCTACAATCATACTAAATTTTTCAGAGAACAAAAGTGTGATCTTCAAACTTCCATGTCATTTTGCAGACACAAAATGGTGGAAACAATCTCTTCCTACTTTCTACCGAATTGAGTCAAACCCTTTGGTTTTATTCTTTCATGTCATTTTGTAGACACGAATTGGTAACATAGAGGTCAGCCTTCCGGGACATCTAATATTCAAGTTGTCGAAAAAGAAATCTAAAAATTACCTTAAGTAATAAGGAAACTCTTCGAATGTGACATTGCTGTTCTTCCCATCAACCACCTGCCTAATGAGCTCCTGCTCAATCATCTCCCCACAAAGCTCTCCAGACTCGCGATTCCCCCCAACCCATTTCTGCACAGTCTGACCTGAACTCAACCCGATTCCCACACCCAACCCAACCCCAACACTCAATGCCGAGAACAAAATGTGCTTCTGTTCCATCGCGGCTCCGTAATCTGTTGCAAGTCGTCAATCAAAACGACGACACCGACCCTCTCGAGACCTGGACAAGCGATTTTCGGTATTGGAAAAAGGGAAGCTTTAAAGAAAGTGGATATTAGTGATTCTGTAAGGAATCAGAAAAATGGGTGACGACGAGAAGTAGCTAGAAAATGCGAAGACGTCCGAAGACAGCGTTGGTGTGAAGGCTTTTTGAGAGGTGAATAACTCGTTGTGTGTGGCCCTCTCCTTAGGCGCTATATATAGCATGCCATACAAATGGACGTTGAACGCTTTACCGGGAGCCATACATATATCAAATATTAAAAAAGAAAATGAACAACATTTCATCTTCGGTATTTTTTATGCAAAGTTGCATGATGATACATAATAAAATAGTCTAAGATATATGATGTTACACTATTTTAGACCGTAACTTTTGAGAAATTCTTGCATTTCTTTATATATATATATATGTACAGTATTCTTGGAATTAAAAAGAAAACTTTGCTATTCCATGTATATATGCGATGTACGAAAAAAATGTTTAAAGTACCTATAAATAAATATGTCATATCACCACAATTTTAATTTTATTAAGTTTTATAAAATATACCAATTTGTATGAAATTTTTTAATAAGAAAAAAAATCAACTCGGTTATTCATTTTCACACTTTTATGACAATTTAATCATTCACGAATAATTGTAATAAATTAATTTTATGAAAATATACTTTATACAAAATTAACCTTTCATTAATATAAATGGAACGTTTAATTTTGTACAAATTTAAATTTATAAAAGATTAATTTATCACAATTAATTTATAAAAAATCAAATTATTATAAAATATAAAGGTGAGAAGCTACTTTTATACTTTCATCTTTTTAATTGTCATATGAGAAATTGAAAATTTAAATAACAACCATTGTAATATAATCTTTTTATCTAATTATACTTTGTTATTAATGTGGAGATTAGCCGACTTTTTCTGTGGTTAAAATTTTTCATTGTTAAATTATTTTAATTTTGGTGTGTATAATATAGTGTACCAAATCGATGTGCTCCCTTACTCTCTACCTTCGATTTCTTTTTCTAATTCTACATATTGAAAAATCTCTCCTTAAACTTTTATATAATGAAATATATCTGCGGTAATTTTTTAAATATAATATTTTGTTACCTGTGTTTGGTATAGTACCATTAGGATTTTTTCTTAATAAATAAATCTAAAGTTAAAGTGGGAGAGAAAGGCATGTTGGTGCCTACCTAGCTTATTGTTTTCTCTTAAAGGCCGGAAGCGCAGCAGAAGTTTCCAATATATTAAAATCTTAATGTTGGGACATGTGTATATCATAATTTTGCTTATTCCACTGAGGAGTGAGTATATGACTTGACTATTTTTTCAAAAAAAATATATTTTTTCTTTCTTTTATATATTGTTAAATTATTATTTTTATTTTTTAATAATTAAAATATTTAAAATAATCTCATTCAATAAAAAATGTTATATTTGAACCTTATTTTAATAAATTTAATCTTTATATCAAATTGTAAATTCTAAATTTATGAGATTAAATCTTATTTTTTTAAAAAAAAATTAATGACTAAGTACGATATTTTTTAATAAATAAAAATTATTTTAAATATTATAATTAATAAGAAACTAAAATGATAATTTTATAATAAATGAAGAACTAAAAAAGTATTTTACTCCTCTTTTAAAAAATGATTTAAATATAATTTTTTTAAAAAAATAAATTATTTTTACTCTAATTGAACAATTAACATCATTAATTTGATCAGGTTGTTTATCCCAATCTAATGAAAGTGCAAGACGTAATTTTCATCTCCATATTGTTAGTCTTTGCATCGAGAAACTCTCTGCATCGACTTCGGTATAAAAAATTATGTACAATATGAGCTTACCAACTGCATTAAGTAATCCTCAATTTCCATAGATGGGTGAAGTGATGGATTTGAATTAAATAATCACTTCTATTATTTATTAAATGATTAAAATGTGACTGCAAATCCAACTAAAATAATTTTGAGGAAAATATAAATTTACTCCAAAAACCTATGTTTCACAAGGATGAAAAATATATTAAATCTGTTTGCTTGCTAAATAATATCATTTTAACACATTAAGTTTTTGGTTAAATTTTTCCATTGGTTCTTGTACTTTTACTTAGCTTCTATTTTATTTTTATCATTTAAAAAGTTTATGATCCAATTTTTTAATTCAAAACCTTTTAATTTTATTCTTATAATTCAATTTCTATCAATAATATATGAATTCTGCTAACATAGTTAAATCTATATTTTAATTTAAACATTTGGAATATGCTTGATTGACATCAATTCGTCGATCCAAGGCACTACATACCTGAAAGTGGGTTTCACTTTATCATCAACTTTTACCCCTTAATTAATGAGTTATTTATATTCAGAATATTAAAATGAGAAATATTTTAATTGACTATATGTTAATAACATTTAGTCATTAAAATTTTAATAAGAACAATTAAATTGATTTTTTTAAAAAAATTATATAGACCTCATTATAAAGTTTTAAACGATAGAAAATGTATTAAATTTTATAGAAATTTATAAAGGGCAACAGAATAATTTAACCTAATCTATTTTCATGCCAAAAGATACTATTGACTCGTTGACACATGTTACATGTTTACGTCAACTAATAATTCAATATCATTATAGGGGTGATCAAGTATAATGATGTAATTTGCATGACATATATATATATATATATATATATATATATATATATATCTATATCTAGCAACTCAATTAATTTAGAATGTAAAAATCACATTGGAGCTAAATCCAAATGAACTTATATACAAACACGTAAATTCAGCAAGCAATATTTTAATAATTGAAATACAAAACTATTGGACTGAAATTAATATACTTGTGTTGACTTATTTGTACTTCTCCATTTGAGCTACTAGTGGAAAATGTATTATTAACAAATTTTTTGGTGAATGTATTATAAACAATTACATGTACGTATTTCTTACAAGGAATGCTATTTTTCCGAATTTTGATTTCATAATCATAATATAATATACTTTGCATCAATTCATTTTCTAATGTTTGGACATTTGCAAAAGATAAAATGACATAAAGTTAAATAATTTAGAGTAAATCATTGTTTGAGTGTTTGTCTTAGGATGTAATGGCATAATAAAGAAGATACTTCAAAAATCTCTCCTTATCATTTATAATCTTTTTCAATTATTTTCTCCCCAAATTAAAAGTTATGATGGAATAAAATAACTAAGTAATACAATTACCATCATATTCTTTTTAACTAAAAATTTGTTAAAAATATATAATAATAGTAATGATATATAAGTCATTTCAATTCATTAATATGTTTTTTAAATCTTTTATTGATTTGCAAATAATTAGATAATACGTGTTTTTCATTTTACTTTATTATTAATTTTTCTATTTCATCTTTGTTAAACTTTTAACAATATCTTTAATATTATATATAATTTTTATTAAATTTACCCATATGTTAAAAATTGAATAAGAAATCTATTTGCATGAAAAATCAATTGAAACTCATTCATCATTTCCTTGCAGCACGTTTCCGTCATTTCCTTGCACCTACTTTGAGACTTCTTGGCTCTGCATAATTGAAGAGAGATTGAGTGTGTCACACGTTAAGTGGCACAAACTACGAAATTCACGTTTCTTAAAGTCAGTGAAGAATGATTAAGTAAGACTTCGTGGTCAATATTATATTTTTTATTTTCTTTTAGATATTATTAAAATTTCACTGTATAATATTCGAAGGAATGCTTTTTTGCCTTAAAATTGTACAAACGACATTAATATAATGTTCAGCTTGAGCAATATGAGTAGCATGGTCCATGCATATATAGCATGCAAAGGAATCTTAATTATATATATATATATATATATAGCATGCAAAGGAATCTTAATTTTATATATATATAGCATGCAAAGGAATCCTAATTATAAAATGCAGTATGGCTCAGTGAAATATTATAACATGTGTGTTCATATTTCAGCCAATTTTGATCTATATGTGCTCAGGTGGTCATTGCTTTGATCTTGAACATGATGGAAATGGAAAAAAGAAAAAGATGCCCTGAGTTTTACTTTGGCCATAACTATTAAATAAATTCTGTTTAATTTAATTTTTGTATATAATAGACATTAAACCATAAATCTTAAACTCTAAATTACACATATCTCTATCTTTTTTTGTTGGCCACAACACATGCCTCTTTTATGTTTTATTGAAATTATGTAGACATTATTTTTATTTTTGAAATATATACTTTATTTCAATCTTAAATGTTTTTTTTTTACTAAAATATCTTCTATTAACCCAATATGTTTTTATGTGTCATGGTAGGTTAATAGCGAGTAGTTTAATAAATAAAAAATTTAATCAAAAACTGTAGCATAAGATTTTTTTTCTTTACAGAGAAAACTACATGTAAATTTTGAGAATATCGTGTAATTTACTCATGTATAGATTAATAATGCATAAATAACTAAACATGTTAAAACAAGATAATCCTAAAAAGTGTAATTAATATGTTAATATATTTGTTTATAAATAACCTAATGTATTTGTCACTGATAAAAAAAAAAAAAAAGAACTATTAGGAGATGAGACTCCTTCTTTGTCGAGATTTCCAGTCCAATATATATAATTTATAAAGTGAGAAGTTTACTCTATGATCTAAATGTTCAGAAACTTTTAAGTAATAACTATAATAAATAAAGTGTTTATTCTATTGCACGCCTCGTTCATTAAAATTATTTTTAAAAAATTGCTCACATAGCTTCAGCCTTCAGTGCCGCTACAATGTGCGCCTCACTACAAAAAGAGCCCAGAAAGAAAACCACCCAATAAAAGAGTGGCCATATCTTTTGAGGAATCTCTTTTTTTAAAAAAAAAAAATTCTCACAATTTTTTTATTGAGAAATCTTAGGGTCAAATTGTTAACACTAAACAATAAATTAAGATATATAATTAAACAGATAATGTTTTAGACAAGGTAACCAAATTAAGACCTGGGCAACTTTCATTATGTAAGGTTATATATATAATTATTTAGTTGACAAACTTAATTGGTCATTAAATTTTACTCTTAATTTATGTAATAACTAATTCGCAAAACTATATAATTAATTCTACTGTTAAGGAAATTACAACATATCATCAATACAATAAAATATATGACTGACTTTCATAGTGATGAAAATGCCTACTAATCAATTCCTCAATTTAAGTAGTTTGTAACAAGATCCCTATAGTTTAAATAAATTTTAATTTAACCCAATCATTATATTATTGTCAATATTTTACTATATATGTGAGTTAATTTTAGTTTATTATTTTTTTTATCTTTTTTAATTGTTAATATTAATCATACATAGTTGAAGTATTAAAACAATATATAGTTACTTATATTAGCAAAATTTAACAAAATACTGACAGAATTTTAATGGCATAGACTAATTAAATTGAAACATTTATAAACTATAAGGATTTCATTATAAATTTTTAAATTATAACGACCAAATTAAAACATGTTTAACATAAAAATATAATTTTCTTTTCTCTCTCTTTGAAATAGAATGTTAAAATCATAAAGTATGATAACAATTGGACAAGCCTGTTAAAGGTGAGACACTACTTAATGCTCAAACAAATGTTGGAAAGTAAGCTGTTTTGCTTCAAAACATGCAATAGACTAGAACTAAACATTCTTTATTTCCCTGTCACCATATAGAATTGATCAATTAGGGCAATGCAAGAGGTTGATTCATTGAAGGACATCATTCTCTCCCTTGTCTTCTTTCATTTCTTCTCACCAACCTTCTCTTTATCTTTAAGAAAAGCTTGTGTGGGTTAGTGGGGATCTATGCATGCATTGCCTGACCTGCCACATTGGAGATTTTTTTTGGCATGCAAATGCTAAAGTTGTGGCTTTTCAACTTCCTCAAATAAGCTTTAGTGACAAACTGAAGCTGTCAGAAAAATGAGAGCAGTGAGAGCTCTTATCAAGCTCTCAAAAGGGCATGCATAATAATCAGTGAATCTTTTGTGAGAATATGGTTCGTCTTTCTTTGTCTCTTAGCTAAGATTTGTATACCAATTGGTCTGGAGATTCCCTGGGAATCCATGCATGCTTTCATCTTTTGTCCTTTGAGACTCTTTTCCACATCAGTATCACATGCCTTGGTTCACAATCTTTCTCACATCTTGATTTGTGGGTTACACGCCATGCCACTACTACACACTACTTTACAACTAGTCTCACATTACTCTCCAACCAGAAAGCTTCTTTTATAAAGAAAATCAAACAAACTCAGAAAGCTATACTTTTTCCTTATTTTATGCATTTTTCTTTATCCCTTTCTTCTCCTATATATGAATGTTTGCTTGGCCTTATGGTTATTGTCACAGCCATGAAAAGAATGTGTGATTGATATAAAACGAAATTAATTAATGTATTGATCTCCTAAGTTCGCAAATTGAAGCATATACTTACACACACCTATGTCTAAAATACTTCAATTTATTATCTAAATAGGACAATACGAGATTATACAACCAATTTCCGACAGAACAATTAATGAGATATATAGCTCTTAATTAGCTCCTGATATTCCAAAAATAAACATTCAAAATAGTTTAGGTTTTTGCTAAGTAGTGCCCTAAGGAACATTTATTGCACCCACTCATATCAATAATTGTTGTTTTTTCACAACTTTTCATGGAATGCAATTAATGGTTTTTTAAGTTTTATTTTAAGGACAATATTACCCTTTAGTTTTTTCAAAATGTATAATCAATGTCTTTTATTTTTAAAAATTTATGACAAATCTCTAACAATTTTTATATCTACATAGATATAAGTAATATTTTCACATTATTCTTAATTTTTTTAAAAAAAATTTTGGTTTATTTTAAAATAAAGTTTAATGAGATATTAAAGAGTAATATGGAGATATTATTTAAATGTATAAATATATAAAAATTCATTAGAAATTGATTATAATTTTTTTTAAAAAAAAGAGAGTGAATATATCTTTTAAAAAATATAAAGGGTGATATTGTCCTTATAATAAAACTAAAAAAAATCATTAATTACATGTCATAAAAAGTTATTAAAAAAACAATAGTTATTAGTGTTAGTAGATGCAAGAAATACTCTTTAGCCAGTGGTAAGCAAAACCCTTATACATAAGTAACTTTCTTGTGGGGAGGAAATATTGACTATTAATTGCACATTTATATATGACAACTTATGTGGTTATTCTAATTAAATAAAGACACAAAAATTGGAGCTCCACATATAGTGAAAGACAAATTTATTATAATTTAACAGAACCAACAAACTATATAAGTATATTAGAATGACCACGGCACGGCACGACATGTAACTAAACTGTGGGTGATGGGACACTTCTACTAGTAATTTTGTATAATGCATATATAGTTATTGTCTTAATCAAAGCACAGTGCTCAAATTCTGGCTATAGACAATGACCTATATATGACAAATCTGACTATTATTCACTTGGGAGTCATTTTCATGCCTTAGGTCGTTAGGTCCCATGTGGTTCAATGTTTAGTGGGATAGAATATATAGAATGTTGAATATCATATGAATCCAATATATGTGTGGTAGAGAGCTTACCAAAGTTAATATTTTGCCATTGATAAAAATGAAGTATTTCAGGGTTAAGATCTCTATTTAGGCATATGTTTTTCAGATATTTAAACTTTTCATAATAAACTCCTATGCAATATATATATATATATATATATATATATAGAGAGAGAGAGAGAGAGATAGAGAGAGAGAGAGAGAGGCATCACATTCTCACATGTGAAGAATAAATTATGACCAGTGTTTGGCTGCGTGATGCTTTACTGAATAGCTAAGTAAAGCTTTGCTGGAATTCAAAAGTGAGCTCGAAGGTGTGGAGAGAAACCAGATATTTACTTTCCAGAAATTTGCCAATAAAGTTTTATTATCTTTAATTATTAGCTGTTTCTTTGACAATAATAAATAGTTGTTTCCGCCATACATATATGGAAAACCAAGGTTAAGCCTTGTTTATTTCTTCAAAATTCCTCTCTAAGTTTATCTTAATTCTTCCCGTAATCATGTGTACAAACATCAATAATAATAATAAGTTAATATTGAAGTTTTGCCAACTTTATTTTATTAATTTTTTTATATTAGTATCCGGGACGGATCTAGAAATTAATTTCAATTAATCAAAAAAACATAAAAATACAAATAGGAGTAATTTAATACTTCTTGATATTCTATTAACAAAAATTCATATTTGATAAATCATTAAAGCTCTACATAAAATATACAAAATATGAATTAAACTTAAATTATCATTTTATCTACTTAAGTCAAGCATTCTAAATATATTTTACGTGTATTTATGAAAGATCAAAGTCATTAATGAGAGAATCTATTAAAAATCCTCGAGATATGTTTTCTCAATATATATATGGTACTAAATAGGAATAACAATTTTGCGAGGTGGGTGTGAGGAGTGTCTCTTCGCTTCCCATCCCTATTATCAATTTTATTGCTCACTTTCCACCTTGAGGGAGATTTTTCTCCTATCCTCATTTTGGGAATGTGGATCTGTGCACATCCCCACAAGAACTTTCAATTTTCTTATAAAAATTAAAAAATAAATAATATATATATATAACTTAGATTTATAGTTCAAGATCCTTGTTTATATTATTTAAGAAGTTCTAATTAAGTTTATAAAAACTACAAATTTTCAAATAACAAGTTTTACAACAAATTCTATAAGTTACAATAAATAACTCTTAATAAGGTAAGTTAATTATGAAAAAAATTAACAAAAAGATTATTAAATTTAAAATAAAATCATTTAAATAATTCTAATTTCTATATTTATCCTTAATCCTAATTTAAAATTAATTAATATTATTTTTCTTAATATCCATTTCTTATTCTCTATTAAAATGTAATTGCAGCTTTAAAGTATTTTGAAAGTAAGCTTACTGTGTCGTCTAAGTTTTAAATAAGTAGAAAACTAATATTAATGAGTGGAATTATTTTTTTAAGTTAAACTAAATTTTTAAATTTTACTTATTATAATTATAAATAACAAATGAAATAAAATATACAAAAATTAGTGTATATATATATAATAAATATTTATATATAAAATTAGCTGAGACGGGGACCCACAAAGCAGGGGGTATAATCTCCGTTCTCATCTCCAAACTTCCATTAGGGAGAGTTTTGCCCTCATCCCTATCCCTACGAGGAAAAATTCCCCACATGCGGGTCCTCAAATAGAACAATCCCCACGGGGATCTCCAAATTTAGAGACATGTTGCTATCCCTATTACTAAACAAGTCAAAAGAAAATTGTCTTTTATCATGTTCCAGAATCTTGTCTTTTTAATTTTCATAGCTAAAAATGCTCGTTTTGTTATTGTTGTAAACATGGAAAGAATTTATACAAGAAGAATAATTCTATCAACAACTAAATAAATTTTTTACTTTTGTGTCTTTATTAGCATTTGATACAACTCTACTATTGTTGAAACTTTCCTCAACTTTGAACTTTTATAAGCATCAATTTCAAAATATTCCAATTGAATCTTTTGTTGTTGCTTTTATGGTTCTATAAAGTCATTTAGAAAAATTATCCACAAGTTTGGAAATATCAACAATCTGAAATGATTTACAATCATATTGTAGATTTAACACAAAGCTAAGAATAAGTAACTCTATTATATCCTCCTTGAAGAGAAAATTCATTTCTTGTAACAATGAATTTACAACAGAGATAAGTATATCATATTGATAGTGATATTCAATTGTATGATTATCTTTTTTATGGCAAGATTGACCTTGACCAACTTTGTAACGATAAATCAAATATGGGATTTCTATATTACGATCTTCACAACATAACTTCACTTTCTCAAGTAAAAGATCCCATCCATTTTCTCTAAACTTTTGAATAAATGCTTTTTGAGGATTATACTAATTGCAATGCATTTAACATATCTTGAGATTTATGCTACAAAGCTTGACACAAATTATTAGTAATTCCCAATATCTCAATCATACAATGCAAGATGAATATAAACTCAAAGGATGACATCATATCATAAACTCCCTTAGCTTCACTTCTCTGAGTTAATGATGTCACAAAGTATAACACAAGTTGAATCAAACATCCTCGATAAGCTAAAGAGAAGTTAAGTGAGAGCTTCATCAAGTATCACTGAATGTTTGAGAATGCCAAATTAATTTTTCCCATACTAGTTTCAATCTCACCTACATCTATCATTTCCACAAGATAAGATGCCTCAAAGTTTCTTAGTTGATCATGTTGTTTGCTTAAAGAAGCAATTAAATTTATTATGGTAGTTAAAGATGAAAAGAATTGAATGACAGTTACAACTACTAAAGTTAATTGAAGTCAATGAGCAAAATAATGAACATACTATGCAAATGGGCACTTTTTAGTAAATAATGCTTGCAATCCTCTCCATTCACCACACATGTTACTTGTACCATTATATCCTTGACCTAAAATAATTCCCATTAAGACAATAACATAATGTGAAAGGACCTCACGAAAAGCTTTTTCCAAAGCCAATGATATGGTCTCATTTATATGCAAAGAATTGTTTGCATATTAAACATTCACTATCAATGAATCTTAACACAATTTCCATTTGCTCTCTCTTTAATTCATCACAAGATTTTTCTATTATGATGCAAAACTTTGAATCACCAATCTTTTCCTGAATGAGCGATTGGTTTTTAGTTGAAAAAAGGGAAGGCATCTTTTTTTCAATTGTCAAACAAACATACAAAGCATTTTTAGTGAATTTTTTAAGACAACTGTCATTGCTACCTCATTGTATGATGCTAAGAGCTTTATTAGTTCAAGAAAGTAACCTAAATCATGCAATTCATCTTGCCCTTTAAAGGCACAACCTTGAAATGGGAGCCACTTGACAATATCCATATATACCTTAAGTTGTAATCAATCTTTTGCAACTTATTGTGTAGTTTGTTTTTCAATAACCTTATTAATATGTTGCATAGAATACTCAAGATCAAGATAAATTTTTCATAGTTGTTTTATGCAAAGAATTTGCATTTATATCCATATGAATAACAAAAGGACAATGAGATCCTTCATTGACTTTCTTCCATGACTAAAACCCCTTGACTATTTCCATGATGACTGAATGGCTTATTGAAAAGAAAACATGTAGAACAAGAAGCGACATTCTTGCTTAGTGAAAGTTTAAGCTAATTTAGGAATAACTTGTTCCAAGATGAGAGAAATCAACGTCCATTCTTAGATCTTGGAGGAATGGGTTGATACTTGATGTAAGCTTGATGAACTTCATCATGTTAATTAGGGACAAATTAACTTTCGAAGTCTCAGATCATGTTATAAAGAATAAGCATCAAACTTCTTTTTTATTATTTTTCACTTTAATATAAAAAGACATTCTCACCCTCGTGAATTTTCATCAATATTATTGTGAAAGCAATGGGTTGTTGTCATTTTTTGACCTTATTTTCTTGAAAAAAGATGTAATCTTTTTATCAACCATAATTTAATAACCTGTAATAAAATATCAAATAGCAATATATCTTACTTATTCGAGCCTTGACTATTTCTAGTTCAAAAGAAGAACCTAAAATTTCAATTTTCATCAATTATCCTGTACAAAAATAAAATTATATTTCAATAACTGATAAAATTGCAATTAAATGATAATCATAAAATTAAAAATTAAAATGATGATGATTGCATCACATGAATGAACTTAGCTAGAGATTCCCTTATGCAAATTCGTGGTACTATCAAATGAACGATGGATTTCAATATTATATAGGTAGTACCACTCTTTTTAAGAATGATGCAAATTAGGAAAACTATGTTTTTTTTGTTCAATTTGAAAATTAAATTAGGATACTAGGTTTTTTTTTTTTTGGTTTTGGCTACAAAATTATGAAAAATAAATATTATTCAAGGATAAAAATTATAAAAAAAAATCATGAAAAATATTGTTAGGCTATGTAGCTTAGGTTTTTATTCCTTTTATAAAAGGGAAAAATCTTAATAATTAATTAACCAAATGAAAAATATGAAGTAAAATTACATAAAAGTAAAAATTTTTAAAATTTCAAGGGCCGACCACCGCGTGCCCCTCTTGAATTCTCTCCTTATTTAACTTCTCAATATGTAAAGTATTTTTCTTCCAAAAAAAAAAAGCAAAGTATTCAATTATTTAGTATGGAAATTTTTTAAATCTTGGGAAATATATAATTTCTAAAATAAGCACTACATAAATACATAATTTAGGGAAACCCCAAAAAATGTAGCGTAATTATTTCAAATTCTTCCTTGCTCTCCATTGTATATGTGCAAGTCGGTGCTTTCTTTCCCCCCCCCCCCCCCTTTTATTATTTTTGTTTCTGCCATTTACTTACTCATGATGATGATATTATGAGTTTAAGTCTGATATTGTAACTATTGAATATACGATAAATTTTATCCATTAAACTTATCATTATATATTATCTTCAATAATTGCAAAAATGAATTTTTGGTTCCTTAATTTTACTTGACGTTTTATTTTCATTCCATAACTTTATTTAGTTCCAATTTCTTCCTTTAATATCACTTTAGATTTCACTTTCATCTTACAACTTTATTTGGTTCTAATTTGGTCTCTTAATCTTCAATTTCACTTTTATTCTTTAATTTCATTTTATTCTACTTTGACATTAATTTTTCAAAACTAATCAAATAATTTTTTTCACCTTTCATTTTTATTTTTTTGGAGGTTATCTATCGAAATGTCAAAGCTTCATGAATTGAGTTAGTTATTATTATTATGAGGTTCAATTCTTATCTTTCGTCACATATTAAACTAATCAGTACACTCAATAATCAAATTTATTCTAATCTTTGTGATCATAACTCTTAATTTATATAAAGTTTAAAAATTTTAAATATTTTTATTTGATAGTATTAAAAAAATATTTGAGAATTCTTTAAAAAATTAGCAGCGAAATTTGAACATTGGCAAACAAAACAACAAAATTTGAAAAAAATAAAATTAAAAGACAAAAAAAACCTAAGGTAAAATTATGAAATCAAATTAGAACTAAATAAATTTAATGGACAAAAGTAAAAAAATAAAAATAAATAAATGACCATAATAGAACTAAATAAAGTTAAAGAGTGAAAATAAAATTTAAAGTAAAGTTAAATGATCAAATTAGAACTAAATAAAATTAAGAAATGAAAGCAAAACCCCAAATAAAATTAAACAACCCAAAATGCCTTTTTGCCATTATTTTTTCATATATTAAAATTCATGATAGACCCAAATTGACAGTATTATCGTACTTTATATATTGTTAATGGCACCAAGTGACACTAATCATTTTATATTGTGCATGTGTGTGTAAATTATTAAATGATTAGTTAATTTTGAAGTCAATATCATAAAATTTTGATATATTTGAATTTTCCAGTCTCACCATCTAAGACTATTCTCTATCTTTAGATCTGTGTACTAAACATGTTTTCTGTTTTCATACTTGAAAAGTGTCCTAAAGCTATCATTTTCCAGTATATGTTTTTCCTTTTTTACAAGTATAAAGACTTCCTTATGACAGACACTTGCAATTACAAAGAAAAAGCTAAAAAAAAAGATGTTTCTGATTAAGTCATTTTCACCCTTAAACAAAGGGCATCATGTATAGTTCATCTTCCACGTATAGTTTTCAGAATCACATAATTAATAATGCATTTTGATTAAGACTAACTCCAGTTATATATAATTATTCTAATATGCTCTTCTCCTTTTCACACACACTTGGTAGGTATGAATGTTCTTTTTCATTTCATTTTAAGATTTGATGAATTTGAAGTCTTCGTGGTAGTCAATATGTATAACTTAATATGATAGGTCCACCATCTTTTTTAAAATAATTCAATTGATATTTTTTTTAAAAAAAAAATTCATACACCAGACTCAACTACATTATTGCTTAATCATCCAATCAGTCTAAAAAAAGATTTAATTTATTAAAATAAATCAATTATAAATAATATTTAAACATGAAAAAAAATAAATTATACATGTTTACTCTAAAACATATAACATAATTATTTATAACAATTTTGATTACAATATTTTGAAAAATTAATTCAATAATACATTAAGTTTAATCTCAATCTAAAGTGAATCGTATTGATTATCAGGTCGATATCATAATTTTTCTTCTAAGGTTAAGAGAAATTCTAAAACATCACGCTCATACTTTTTTTCGGTTTAATCCTTAGCTTTTATGGTATATAAATTTTTCTAGAATAGATAGACTATTATGTTTACTTGTGTAATTCATCAAAATAGTAGGTTAGATTTTAATTTTATCAATCTATATAATTTTGGATTTATGTTGGCCTTGACCCACTTAACCCATAGTAAATAGTATAGAATAATATTTGAATATTTTTTTATAAGAAATACACTTGATGAAGAAATTAATTTTTTTATTTTACTTATTTTAATTGTTTTATAATACTTAAACTAATTAAATAATCATTTTATTTGATTGTTAAAATTTGAAAGAGTTGCTTGAGGGTTAAAAATTTTAATTAATTATTTAAATTTTATAATATATTTATTATTACAATTAATGCCATTTTTTAAAAAACATTTCTAGTACAAGCTTAACTTACTTGATGAATCAAGTTGAAATTTTAGCTAGTTAAAATAAGATTGTAGACCGAATTCACCTATTTTAATATATCCAAAAATTTTGTATCTAAATTTTAAAGCTAAATAAATAATTATGTTCTCATAACACACCAATTTTTATAATTTTTAAATAAAACCCTACGTATTTTCAATTTTGCATTATAATTGGTCCGTGTGTCTTGCGGTTCTACGTTGCACGAGAGAATCCATTCCATTTTGGGCATGATTTAAAGCCCACAAAATGGAACATTTGGGCTTCAGTTCAAACACTACCAAGCCCAAAACAAAACAAATCCTTGAGCCCAGTTTAATTAATATATGCAAAAATATTTCAGATTTGTACAAAAGGACTTGCTAGGAGGAATAAAAGAATGATCCTCTAAGAAATTTAAAGATATGAAATGTGTTTTGGGATTAATTGTGAATAAGACTTGAAAATAGTATGATGTTAAGTAAAATTAATTAAATTAGGAGATGAATATATAAATAGAAATAATCTACATACCTCATAGATTAATGTTTAAGCCAACAAATATATTCCAAGATTAATAAAGAAGGCATAATGAAAAAGATATTTTTTCCAATATTGTAAGCTCTTAGGGCTAAAGACAGTTGCCTCGTGTCGTTTAGGAGAAACGTACCTCATAGTAAAGATAAAAAATAAATAAGAAAAATACTATTTGATCATTTTCTTTTGATTTTAATCACATTATGTTCTCTATAAAATAAAAGTTTTACAATAGTCCTTTTAAATTTGATTCAAAATACTTTTTTATTTTTGAATTTAATCTCCTTTAAAAAGAGATTACTTTGAGTCAGATATTAAAAGATAGAGTACAATTTTAAAACTTTTAATTTGTAAAGAATTAAAATAATTTTTGAGAAAAATACAAAATTAACCATCCATTTTTACACTTTGTTATAATTTGGTTTATCAAAAATTTAAATTTATACAAAATCAATCTTTAACAACTTTAAATTTGTACAAATAAGTTCTTCAATCCCTCTGGTTGAATTTTTGAGGGACTTATTTTGTTTAAAATAAAATTTCTGAAGAACTAATTTATCACGATAATTTGTGATAGACTAAATAATCATAAAGTGTAAAATAAGAAACTAATTTGGTGCTTTTCTCAAAAAATATGTTTTTCTAAAATTACATTGTCCTTAAAACTAGCGCATGGTTTATATGAGATTTTTTATTACAAATGTGAATTTAGCTATATGTGCGGTTTGCTTTACATATTTTAACCAATATCAACAAAATAAAAATGCATGTAAGCCACTTATATACGTTTATTAAAATTAGCAACTCCAATAGCTTATACTTTCACCGTAACATATTCTACATTGTCACTTCTGTTTGCATGACTGGACCAGAAAAATACTCGGCTTTATTTATTTCAAGAGTTCTCTCTTTTTTTATTTTTTATATTCATATCCTTTCTCATGAGATTTTTTCTTTTTCCTTCTAAGAAGGGTCAGCTTGTGAACCTTAGCCCACTTTGAAAAATACTTTCGTTACTTGAAGTGTTAGAATATCCTATAATATTTAAAAAATATATCTGTTAAGATATTATACTGTGTGAACCCATAAGGGGTGCTCATTGAAATAATGGTAAAATAGTAATTATAAGAATTATTACTAAATCCTAACTTTACCTAGCCTTCTATAAATAGGGCTAGACTAGTATACGATGAGAATAACTTATTAGAGAGTAAGATTTGAGACGCTCTGAGTATGATACCTGCGAGCATTCTACAATCATATTTGATAGGAGATTTAGCCTGTGAAAACTCGAGATACACCTAATACACTGTGGGTATTTCATTCAATCAATGATCCCAACCAGAGATCAATAAGCTTCCGTAATTAGGAGATCAATGTAAGTTTCCTTCTTGTAACTCTAAATTTATATTCTTGTATTCTTTTATTCACCTTCATGAAGAAAATTGTGAGGTTCAAAATCATAAAATTGTGTAACATTTCACCATGACTTGAACTTTCCAACATAAGACAGGAATAATTAATCATGACGTATATAATGTGGTTTGCTACTTTTATTTAATGATGCAATAGTAAATTAATTATGAAATTAATTAAAATAATTTTATGATTATGATTATAATTGTGAACATGAGAATCTAAAAAATTAAATATTCATTAGTTAATGATCAAATTATAATTTCATGGCAGATAAAAACTTAAATTCCTAATGAATTGAACTTTATTATATAATTTTTACAAACTAACAGTAAAAAAAGAAATATACCCATATACTCTTACAAGACAAAAAAATCATACATTATAAAAGGTTTAGAAATTTAGTTTAAATGTTATTGAAATATTAGTACACAACAATATGAAAAAAAAAAAAGGTTAACTCGATACAATAATATAGTCTTATAAATTTTTTTAAAATCAGTAGTGTTGGCTTAGTGCTATATAACTGAGTGTATAATAAGTTGATAGTCCAACTCTGAGATGGACAAATTTAGTTTTTGTTTTTTTGGCCATGACATGGACCCATTTAGTATATTAATGAACTGATTCCTAAATTTTGGCATCGACGAATTATTTAATCAATTCGATTAGAGAGGTAAACTATTATTTTGAACGTTTTAATTTAAGCATGCATGCATCGAATTGGATCATACCAATAAATAAATAAATAGGTAATTAAGGTCCTTGTTGTGGACAGTGAATTATGTATATCTGCAACTTTATTTGGTTTCATTTGGCCCCACACACACATCGTCTCAAGATTCTTTGTATGTATTTTGGTGTGGTTGCAATTTGTTGTGGTCATTTCACACTGCGCATAATGGATCTTAGTTTACTAATTACCATTTTAAAAATTAAAATTTTAGATATATAAAATTTTAGATATATATATATATATATATTAAAGTAAAAGCATATTTGATTTATGCATTGAGAAGATTTACGTCTTAAAATTTTTATCTAATGATGTAGACTTTAATAAATATTAAATAATTTTTAATAATTTTTTAAAATCTTTTATTTAATGACTTAAATTTTATTAAAATCACTTGCATTTAAAACTTTATAAGCAGAGCAACCCTTATCATTTTATAATGTTTTCTATAGCTTAGCACATTTTAAAAATGTCATGAAATACGTTAACTAGTGGGACTGAAGCTAGCAACGACCGAATGAAATTTTAAGAACCAAACATATAAATACATAACTATATATATTGGCGTTGTGGCTCATTATTAGAGAGGTATGTATATATGTTATGCATATCGAATTTGGACATATAAATTGTATGTGTCACACCCTAATAGTGGAGCGTGATTGGCACAGAAATGAAGGTAAACCTTGTCTTCGTAAGTAGAATAAATATGATAAACCAATTGATCTAAATACTAATATAACAAATGACATTAACAATATTTTATTCAATTCTCCAACATCATACAACCAACTCAAAGCTACACCAAATTAAACTCTCTGCTTGTGACAACAAAACTATTAGAGTATAAATAAATTATTTTAGACCTTTAACAACTAAATAAAAATGACTTGTTGTCCTTGCAAATAACGTAGAGGTAACCAATAAATCTTTTAGTCGTCTATAATCCGTAAAATGATAATTGGAATAAACACAATTCTCTAGAGGAAAAAATTAAAAAGAGAAGGGATGAATGACTATACTTAGTGAATAAATATTACATACCATACAAGGAGGGAACAAGCAAATTGATGAAGTTTTTCACAACAATATCATTTTGTAGTTTAAAACACATCAAACTTATGTATGTCGAAATTATTTCAAAAGGAAAATCATAAATCGTATTATATAATTCATAAAGTTTAGACAAATTCAGAAATATTTTACAAAACACATCATATTAAAAGCATTTGAAATCCATAAATAATAATTTTTAAAATGAGTAATATCGAAGTAGAAAATATCTCACATTACCAATCAAAATCCATAGTGAACAATAGCTCTAGGCTAGAATTCACTGTATAGATAGCAGTCAAAGTCAAGGAATACAACTTGTAAACAGTTATAACAGATCCACGTACGGTGACCATCACACACAGGGCTAGTAACATCCCTACTAGCTGACGTTAAGAACAGGTCATGGTGCACCAGGAAAAACGTTTACTAGCTACAGGGTTGTGATGTATTTCTATGAAAACTATATTTTTCATAATAGTATGCATAATAGAAAACATATCCAAATTGTAAAATTTCAATTTCTAGAAATTTGTACAATAACATAATCATTTTGAAAGTTCGTAGAATATCATACATTATGTAAATAGTTTAAAACAATCATTCAAATATGATGGAATATTACAAAGAAATTTTTCAAATTTTAGAAAGTGCAAATAAATGCCTGAATTTATAAAACAATTCAAGAGGCCTATTCCCAAGGCACTAAAGCATATAAACAAAATCATTTCACAACTGAACAATAAAAACTATTGAAAATAGGTAAGATTAGCCATATTTACTAATGCACAATAATAGTGTTCTTAACATCTTTTTCTTTATCTCACTTGTTCACAAAGTCAATGCATATGGTCTTATAATAACAAATAGTGCACATTTAACTTCCTATATTAGAAATTATTCCTTAATTCAAATGACTTCTCAACACCTAACCCAATTTTTATCTAATCATTGTGTATCAATTCCTTTAATCTCAAAATGAGATGTTAACCTTTCACCTTCCAATATCACAAGTAAATTCCACCACCTTGATTTAAATCTTATTTCCATCTATTTATTGTTTATTTATTTATATTTTCATGCATTTTATCCTATATATACTTATGACCCAAAATATTTTTTCTTTCTTAATAATTCGTTGCCTAACATTATCAATAAAATTTGGAAATTATCCTAATCATCATTCAAGATTTAATGATAAATTAAATTACTTATTTAGAGTTATTTAGTCAACCACTGTAAGGTTTTCATCTTCTTTCTTTAAGACAACAAATAAAATTTAAGAAAATTAGAAAAAGCTACCAAATCAACATAACACTTCAAACTGCAACCTTTAATTGCTTAATTTCTTCCCTTAGTAGTGATTTCTGAAGAAAATTGGTCCAAGATTTTCAAAAACTCCATTACCCCATCATACATTTTGTACAACCAAGAGGGATGTGATATTGGAGGCCAAAATCTAGCAATTTCACATGGGAATTAAAGAGAAAATAATTAGAATTCATCCAAGAACCAAAACCCTAACTTAATTTAAAGAAATCTCACCAAAATCAAGCCCAATTTCGAATTTACACCATCAACACCTTGAAAAGAGAGGTTTCAAGATCAAGACTCTAAATTTAGAAATTGATTGTTGATTACAAAGGGGAATGCACGAATTTGGTGTTAAGAAACAAAGTCATACATTAATTTGAAGAAATTATTCACCAATTATGTTCAATTTCTCATCTTGTGACATCATAGGTCACATAATTAAGAAAATTTGAAATTGGGGCCAAGATTATAAAATTGAGGGCCAAGTAATGAAATTGAGCACAAAGAATAGAGAGAAAATGATATATTACTTATGAAATGGAAGATCCACAACTCAATTTGGCGAATCTTTCTTCAATTGTGTCCAATTGGCTATTATTGGCACTGTATCATCCTTAAGATGACTAAAGAGACCTTTGCCGAAATTCTAAGAAAATTTGGCATGAACCACACTGGAATTAGCTAGAATAATGATAGAAGATGCTAAAGAAGGGTGGACATGATGAAGAAACATTGAAATTGGAGCAAGAAGAGAAAAGGGATTTTTAGAGCTTGTTGTCATGCGTGTATGTGTGAGGAGGAAAGAGAAAGAAGGAAAAAAAAAAAAAAGGAAGAGAAAAAGAAAGAAATATGATTAGGGGCTTTCTTGTAATTTCCTAACAACGAACATGTGTCAAGCTTAAAAAAAGGGGAGAAATTTTCTCTAATTGTTAGGATTTTATGCTTTATGAATTATTTGAATTTTTAATTCATACCACATGTACATTTGTTTTTGTCTTACTAAGTAACTAGTTTTTCCCACTCGAACTTAACTATCAAATAGGTAAATTTGAGGAGTGTCACATTATATTTCTCTTTTATACTTTGAAATCTTTTCTATTGGTAGTAGTAATTTGTTAAGCCTGATCATCCATCTATTGTCTCACTATTGAAGAAATGATAATAGAAATTCAGTCTTAGAAAAAAGTAAGTCAACTAACTTTGTTATTTGTGTGCACTATGCATGCAGACATTTTTTAATATTAAATTAAAAAAATATAACTAAACATAATAATCTTATACATCTTTAATTGTACATTTATTTTTTTTATTAATGTGGGACTTAAAGTCATTATAAAAACAATAAGTATGTGTGTACACTCGCTACAAGAAAAACACTAATTAGGGATGGAATTTTCTGTTCCTAATGGTGAAAAAAATCTATCGTTAATAGATCTAGGACAGATAATAGTCACCCCAAAAATTGAAGTTGCAAATTATTAGGGATGAAAAATAAAATCCGTCTCTAAATTTGGGATGGATATATCCCAAACAAAATTTTTATCTCTAAATGGAGAACATGGTAATATTGTTTAGGGACAAAATTTTTGTCACAAATCCCTCACTATCTGGGACTAACTTTTGTGAGGTAAATTTGTCCTAAATTAGGATGAATTTAGGGAGAGAATAATCTATCCCAAATTGGGATGAAATTATTCTTTCTCAAATATCCATCCCAAATGAGGACGAAATTTCCTTCCCTAAATTCCATATTAGTTTGGGATAGAAATGCTAATCCATCCCTAAGTCCCATCCCTATTCTGTTACTAATTTGTCCTTATTTTACAATTTGGAAATATACCCATCTCTTATTTGTCCATAATTCATCCTTAATGTGCAATCTGGGAATTTTTTCAACCCTAATCCATCACAAAATCTCATAGTCTTTTTTAACATTATATTGCTATTGGACATTTGCACACTTGAATACAAATAACACAACAGACAACTAGTGGACTAAAATACGTATATAGTCATAATATTAAGTATTAAAGTATATACATTAAAAATATTCATAATAAAGTCCAATATAATATAAATATCAAGCAAATCCTAATGTAATTATCAAAATGACTAAGTCCTTTAACAAACATTTAAAAAAGGACAGCATAATTTATGGGTGAATGATCAGAGGCTCGCAAGTATGCATTAGTGGCTCTGTCTTTTTGAACATGTGGAAGCTACATATGAGACCTTATTTCCTTAAGTTTATGAACTAGTATCTAGATAATGTCACCCTACTAGGAAATAATGTTAGCCTGTTAGGAGATAGTGCCTTTGAGGTAAGATATGTTGTTGTAACTTATCCTTAAAATCAGGATGCAATCCTGTTGGCGCAGTGGAACAGGGAGTGGAACTAAATACAGCTAGCTTAGGTGGTTCTCTTACTTCAACATGTCACGCATAGGGCACAACTACAGATCTCCTGGAACATAAGTGGTTGAAACATTGAAGAAGAAGTTAAAAATGTACAAAGGCACGGGAGGAAAGGAGGAGATTAATAAGAAAGGAGCAATGCTTAAAACCTGAAGAGAATTTAGAAGATAACAGAAAGGATGTTATTTTACCAATGGAAGATAGGAAAAGGCTTCAAATCGGTGATGAGCTACAAATTACATCTAGGGCATCGCCAAACAATGCTTTGAGAATGTTATGGTGGCTCATGGCGGCCATTGCGGCAAGGAAAGGACAGAAACATCAAATGGTGAGCAGTCTAGTGCCTTCAGCTCTCTCTCACACTCGTTGCTAAACATCTTTCACCAGAGGACATCAAAGGTGAAGAGAAAGAAAATGAAAGAAATAAGGAGTGAAAGTACTAACCGCATTATGAGCTTGACATCTTGAGGCCAGCCAAGGTAAGGATGATGAGAGAAAATTTTGAAGCCCTAGCTGTGGAATCAATAAGCAAGAGAGAGAGAGAGAGAGAAAGTTTTGGTGAATGACTTAGATGAGTCGAGAATGATGGGAGTGAGAATTGGAACGAGTGAAAAGTTTTAGGAAAGTTCTAAAAGGGAAAAGTTGGGAAAATATTAAATATTAAAATATTTTTTTTAATATGATATTTTTAACATGTAACAAATTTTAATATGAAAATTTAAATGGATTATTTGAGCATCAATATCATAAAAAAATTGATGCCACATGAATTTTTTAGATGGTTTAAATTATTATTAAATTGTGTGAAGAATATATTTTTAAATGAATATCTGTGATGTTTGTATTTATACGTGAATTCATAAAACTATCAACATTTATAATGTAATATATATTAATTTCCTAAAGGCGAATTCCGTTCATTCTTAAACATTTATAATATAATATATAAAATTATAATTCTTTATTGAAAGTTAAGACAGAAATAATTATTTAATATATATACCTTAATATTCAGTAATTTAGTTATTTAAATTTTAATCATGTTATTATGAACACTAAATCTTAATATAAAAATAATTAGTATTGCAAATAATTTCTATGAAAAAAAATTACAAATTCAATTAAGTAATTAATGAAATTCATTTAAACAAAGGGCCAATAAAGTAAAGAGTTTAAGAGTTGAACAAGAAAGAATAATTTCAAAATTTCACGTACAATGATTAGATACTAACATTAAAGTGTAAAGAGGGAAAACAAAGTGTAAGAGGTTATATAAATTTGTTATTTTTAATGAATTAAAGTATAATTGTGTTGCTTTTAATTATAGAAGCTCATAAATGATAATATGAAATGTGTTGTGCAGTTTTTTGTTCAACTTTCTTGGGATTCCAATTGGGACTCAAGTACTCGATTGTTTTAACAAGAGTTTAATAAAGCTTATAAAGGATCATTAAGATCGGTTATCAATCTTAAGAATGAATGGTACATTACGTATTGCCAACTATGGATGTAATATGTGCTTAAGGACTTGGGGATTTAAGTGCTTTTGTGCAAAGTTTCTTTGGATTCAAAGTGGGACTTGGGGACTTGAGTGCTAATGTGCAAAGTTGAGGCATTGTAAGGATGAAATATGCAATACGTGCTGCCAATAACTATGTATAATTAGCTAATTTCTATAATTATTGTTAATATATAATTAATTTTAAAATGAAGAAATAATTTGAACTTACCATCTTAAAATATTTACTTATATCTAAGTAAGATTGTATAAAAATTGCAAAACTCTACGTAAACAAATATTTTTCTTAATCAATTCAATCAAAAAATATTTCATAAGATACATTATATTAAAATATAAATTAAATAAGAAATTAATTTATTAATTCTTAATTTTATTTTTAATTTAAAAATAAATTAAATATTTTTAATTTAATTATCTGATAAAGAGGAAATTTTATAAAAATATTTAAAATACCATTTTTTATTAAAAAAATTTAGAGACAAATTTTTGAGAGGACAAAATTTGTCCCTAATTTAGTTTAAATTATTCTAATATAACATAATCCTATTTTGAAGCAGAATTAGAAATGTAATTTAGAGAGGAAAAAATCCATCCCTAAAATATTTTTTAATAAAAATATTCTCAAAAAAAAATATTAAGGACGGATTTACAACAAACAGGAGACAAATATTTTGACATGGAATAATCCATGTCAAATTTTTGTCTCTAAATATTTTTTTAATTAAAAAATAAAATAAAAATTTGGGACGTATTTAAGACTAATTTGACACAAATTAGACACAAAAAAACATCTGTGTCTAAAGTCCGTCCTTAATTCACTGTTTTTTTTGTAGTGACTAAATTTTAGTAAGAAAAGATATTGACACGTTATATATGTTGAGAATTAAGGCATAAGGAAGCAAAAAAGTAGTTTGCGGAGTTATTTTATTCCATGCATTATTGGCTCTTTCTCCTTCACAAAGTTGAATTCCGACGCCTATACACGCAATTAAGTGGAAGCAGTGAAGCAGCAACCACCGATGAAACTTTCTTTATGAATTATAGTTCATCAAATTAAACATGTAAAATACACATTGGAGTTTGGCTCATTCAAGACGCACATGCATATTGAATTTGAATCCCACTATACTTTAAAACCCTAATGGACAAAAATATATATTCCTATCTACCAATCAAAGGAAAGGAATTAATTCATTCTCGTATAGTGCATATGCCATTATATACTCCATTAATTCACAAGATAATCTTTTTCAAAAGTAATTATAGAACCATCATTCCTCATCATGGTAGAATAATGCTAATTTGCTGATGCAATAACAGTTTAGAAAGCAAGAACGTGACCTAATTCGTCCGAAAGTTGACTTAATTAGGTTTTGAGTTAGTCTTTTAATTTACTTTTTGTCCTCTAAACTCATCTTTTTAAGCCACATCTCCAACCTTCCATACTTTAGTCTCAAATTTTTGTTTCTATTCTTGATCAGTGGCCCAATTGAGGTTTTCTTTTTTCCATTTTTGAAGTTGTAAAATTATTTATCTAATAAAGTATACACACTCAAAAAGATGGTAGTGTTTAATATTATAGCAAACACTTTTATATAATATATAACTTTATGAAGTTCCACTATGATACATATTATTTTAAATCTTAATGTTTAATATTGTTTGTATACCATATCTTGGACTTTGGGTTAGCGCATGAGACTTTTATTTCACTTTAGAAATGGTTTGCCAACTTATATTTTTTATTCAATTATTTAATTTACAAGAGTTTTTTTTTTAATTTTAAAAATTTTAATTTATATGTATAATTTTATCTTATATTTTTTATTCAGTTATTTAATTTACAAGAATTCGCTTCCTTTAGATTTTTAAGTTTTCAAAATGCATATGTAATTTTATTATATTTTTTTCCCCAATCAATTAATTTATAAATGTTCATCTTCTTGAATTGTAAATATTTATCTCATTTAATTCAAATATTTAATCCAAAGACTTTTATCCTCTTATCCTTAGTGCACCTTATATATTGTAAGCCTAAAGCATATTGGGGGATTGCAATAAAATAAAACAATATGATGATCACATATATTTGGAGAAAATTCGAAACTAGTCATAATAATTAATCATTGCATTTATTTGGTTTCTCTTCCACTTTGCAACCCCACCTTAGAGTTCCTTAAAACCTGATAAAATAAGGATTACAGTGCCATATTCCTCTAGAAATAAAGCAAATATACCAAGTTTTATGCCCATCTTGGTATACTTGTCATAATACTAATCATTATCTTTACATGATCTGACCCACTTAATAGCTTTAAAGTTTTTAACTCAACAGCTATTTAAAAGTCTCCAGGGTGTTCAAAATTCAAAATTTTCATACAAGAGATTAATCTTTTCATACCTGAAAGAATTATCTATAAAGATGATGGAATACATGAATTCATCTGTGACATCATAAATAATAGATCCACTTATGAATCAATTAAATCCACTAATCTTGTTATACTTGTTATTGTCTATGTAGGTGATAAAATAACAAACGATTACGATCTGGAAATGCTAATTGCTTTCAGAAAGCAAGAACGTGACCTAATTCTCATTGAAGTTGATTTAATTAGGTTTTAAGTAGGTTCCCACTAAACTCATCATTTTAAATTTAAGCCACATTGGATTCCAATGTTTTATCTTACTTTACAATTCTTTTTTTTTCTTTTGGTTATAAACTATCTTTTGATATTCGGGTTGTCCCTTAAGCTACAAAACTGATTAATTTAAAATTGGGTATTATCAGACTTAATATTAAAAATAATTCTCTCAATATTTTATTATTTATATATAAATTAAGAATCGAACTCAAAACCTTATTTAAAAGAGGTATTAAGTTCCTTGCCATTGAGGCTAATAACTATTAATTCTTACTTTATAATTCTTCTACAAAAAGTAAACACACTTTATAAATGTTAGTGTTTAGTATTATAACAAACACTTTTATTAGATATAACTAGACACATTGTTAAATATTATTTTATATCTTCATCCGTAATATTGTTTTGTATTATGTGTTAGTGTATACATCTTTCATTTCACTTTAAAAATGGATTGCTAATTTGTTAATTTTCTTTTTCTCATGTATATGCCAAGACTGCAAAACTATTGAAAGATGACTTAATTAAGATAATATTACTTGTTTTCTTTTATAGAAATTATTCACATATCATGCTTAAATTTTATAATTATGCTGAAAATAAACACAAATTTGGATATAACATGAAAGGATCCGTTTTTGAAAACAGATTTTTTGCATTTTTTTCTTGTAATTTTTTTATATTAATTTGAGAGAGATAGAAGGTACATACAAAAAAATTTAGAAAATCCAAACGGGGTTGTATAGCTTTCTCAGGTGCTCAGTGACTTAATTTATGCCACTTTTTTTTTTCTTAAATTAAAACATCTTTCATTAACCTATAGGAACTTAATAATAGAAAATTTGCGTGCAAATAGAACCTAACATAAGTAGAAATTTAAAATTTATGTGGCATTTGCTAGGTCTTTGATCACTACTACAAAAAGGGAGATAAATTCTATTTCTAAAATTAGATTTCGTAATGACTTTTGTGTCTTTTTTAGTCGGTGCATAATTTTATGATTGACAGGAACATCAATAATTAAAATAATACGAATCCTTATAAAGTTTAGAAATAACTTGTACAACGTAAAATTGGAAAATGATAGATACTAATATAAGTGGGAAAAGGCTCACTCATTTAGTTCCTATCCAAATCCGGAATTTGTTGAGTTTAGAAACATGAGAGTTAATTTTTACTTTGAAAATTTAATAATTTAAATCTAGAGATAATAATATGACCATGCGATCATTTTTCTTTAATAAAATTATGAATGATTGATTTTTCATCTAATAGTTCAAATTACTCAAAGATGATCATTATTTTCCAAGTACAACATAAGAAAATCCAAATTTAGAATCTATGTTTGCTAGTAAATATTTTCTTAAACCTCCCCCTGCTCTTTCTTTCTCTGTAAAATACTATAGAGGACTCTAATTTTAATCAAGTCATTTTGAGAAGGATAACATTTCATCCTAAGAAAAGAAATGGTAATGGAGTAAATTATAACAACATTCTCTAAATTTTGTTGACATTATATAGACCTTCCTTTTATTTTCAAAATATACACAGATTTCTTCTATAACAAAAAGTTATCTGACACTTTAGTTTAATTTAAAATTTTTTGACTAAAATATTTTTTATTTTAAATATTTTAAATTGAAAATATGTATACAACTTAATAGAGTATTTTAATAAAAAAAAAATTAGAGTGAGCTAAGTTATAAGATAAATTTTTATTTCAAAAAGGTCTATATATATTAATAATAAAAAATTGTATGGTTTTAGTAAAATTTATAGAAATTTCGTATAATTGATCCAAACTAAAAATTTGCAATTGGTCTCATTTTTTTTATAAAAAAAGTTAAGGATAATCTGTCCGGCGACAGCTGAAAGTTGTTCATTCCTTTTTGTGGGAACATGAAGTAAACGGATCAAACAGTTTCATACATTCATGAGAAAAATACTTTTTAATATTTTATTTATGATAAAATTACTATTTTACTTATGTATATATTACAAAATTATTAATTTTGTTTTTCATTAATTAAAACATCTAAAATAATTTTTCAACTATTAAAAAAATTACACTTAATTTTTTATTTTTAAGAAAAAATAAATTTAATTATTTTATTAAATTTTAAATTCTAAATCTAAAATACTAAATTTAGTATTTAATTTTTTTAAAAAATAAAAAAAATTAAATGTAATATTTTTTAATAATTAGGGACCAATATTTTAATAAATAAGGATCAAAATAATAATTTTATGATAAGTGAAAGCTAAAATTATATTTTACACTTAATTAACATTAAAAGTATAAAAGTTTGAACCAAAACTTCTCTAGTTGATTTTAACTACTACTTTCATACCACTTTCGCACTTGTTTCTAGAAATGTCACAGATAAACACAACGTCTTTTCACTCTCTAAGACTTTTTTTTTGCTTTTTCTTTTTGTGACAACGACAAAAGGCTGAAATTGTTGAATCAACTTATTGCAAGTACAACCTCAGATACGTCATATTGGGTACTGCTATGGTCAATTCTTTATTTTTTTTTATAATATAATTTGCTGACAACTCATTTTGTGATCTCATATAGACCTAATTTGATTGCTTATACTTTTACTTCAAAAATTAAAAAAAAAAAAGTAATAATCTTGGATGTTCCATCGACGATGATATTTATTCTTAAGGATTTGTTGATTATGATTATAGTCAACATATCATTTAATTATATATTAAAATTATGTCTTGTAGTATTTAAATATTTGTGCAAGTTGACAAAAAATTATATATAATTCATTCATCCCCTATTGTCATATGTGTTTTAGAAAGCTATGCTTCTATGTTACATCAAAACCTTATATGTTGGCCTAAATATTTGTTACATCAAAACATTATCATCAATTTTTATAATTTATATATTTATTATATTTCTTTATTCTTTTGGTTTTGGCCAAATTATCACTTTAATCAGTTTATGAAAATGATCTGTTTCAATTTTGTCCTTTCAAAATCACTCGTATGATATTTTATAATATATAGAGTGTCATATACTTTTAGATAGATAAATTAATGAAAATAATTTATTTATATATTAGAATAATAAAAAATATTCACGAAAAATATTAAGTTAATAAAAAAATACCTTTCAAAGACCCACATGTGATAATGATAGAAAGCAAAACAGTGGTTATGTGTATTATCGTAAATTTGAATTTTAGCTTGCTGCTAGCCTGGCTGCAATTTTTTTCCTTTGTTAAATTGATTGGGATGAGCTTAGACTCACACAAATTTTGTAATGTGTGATGAATCGTCTAATAAAAAAAAAACATAATCTTTTAATTGTGATCTCCAATATTTAATCACAAAGCCAAGCTTAATTAGTTATGCCTTCAAGCAAACCATTTGTCCTCAAACTAGGAATTTAAATCTCCCATATATCTATGTTTGTAATGGCCAAAAACCAAAAAGGTTGATCTGAATCTGTTATATTTTAATAACAATATAATTGTGTAAATTTGACAGTTTAAATTTAAAATTATTTAACTGCATGCAATAAAAAATTGTAATATCAATTACGTACAGTTATAAACTTTAATTCAACAATTTACATTAAATAAAGTACATACTCCTTAGCACCCTGAAACGTGGGAAATCTATTCTTATCAAAATTCAAGATGAACTAATACAACCCCTTGATTTGGTGTTCACGATGAGAAAGATGAGTTAAGATTTTCATCATTCGAAAACCCTACTTTCTAGTATTCAAACACATGCAAAAATTTAACATCAAGTTGATGGCCAGAAAGGAAAACAAGTTATCAAGTTGCACAGTTAGATTACTGATCTAGAGAGGAAGAAAACAAAAAGTATTATATAATTTTGGACATTTTCCTCTCCAGAGAAATGACAGCCAAACACATTCATGAATCTGAGGAGCGAAATGTTGTTCACATATTCCTAAGAACATTCCCTAAAACTTAGATACCTATATATAAAATTAGAGGGACCACACGTATTTAATTATCTATAGAAGAGTCGTGCTTGATATTGCAACTGCAATTCTAGCTGTTTTTCTGCTTATAATTTATTGTATATATATAGTACATATCATAATTCTAGCTGTAAGTGGGGACTATTGCTAGGTTTGGCACTATCTGTGGCTGTAAACTATTAGGATATTTGACTTATTATATTATGATCTGTTTCTCAATGTTTCTATCAAACAAGCCCTTATTTTTGCTTATAATTAATTGTTAATTTAATGTATTTATATCTAAGTTTTAATTAAAATGAAAACGAGGTGTGTATGTGCGTGTATTTATTCGTCTGTTTGCTTTTGGTTGGTTGTGATTTATGAGCTATTTAATTGGGTCCATTATGGTTTATTAAAATTGCTTAATAAACTTGGTTTTTGACGGTGATTCAAAGACACCTTTCACTAAATATCACTGAAAATTGAAATTCAAGGACACAAAATCAGATTATATATTGGTTGAAAAAAAAATCGGCGCAGAATAAAATTTATGAATATTGCTAATAATAAATAAATATATGAGAGTAATAATAATAAATTATATGAACTATAATAATCTGATTGCTTGCTTACGATTTTCCAAACTAGTAGCAGACCAGCTATTTTAATGCGTTGAGATATGAATAGAAAAATATCCAAGATATTTTCTTTTAGAGAAAAATATTATTTTAGTACTTTATTTTTAAATTTATTCTCATTTTAGTCCTTCATAAACAGAAAGTTTTACATAATTATTTAATTTTAATTTTATTTTATTTTGGTCATTCATGAATTAAAAATTTTAAAATAATTTTTTATTGATAAACTAAATCTCATTTAAGAAGGAATTATTTTGAATTTAATGATAAAAATAAAAAATTATTTTGAGACTTTTAATGAGTGTCAAAATGAGACTAATAAAACATAAAGGACTAAAGTAATATTTATCTCTCTTTTATTTTATTTAATTAAAAGGTCACAACAAGCCATGAAATTGGTAAGTTTATAAATATATATAATCAAATATCTAGTTTTCAAAAGGGTATGAAAATATGGAGTGGTTATCTCAAACATGTATTAAAATGGGTTTGGTGAGTTATGGCTCCTAAATGAAATCTTTAGTTCCAATCAAACCAAGCAGCCGCGCGGCTTCTTGGTTGTAATGAAAGGGATATTTATGAAATCCCTCTAATCCCTTTGACTTGTTACCTTAATTTTGTCCTACTTCATTCAAACTTTGAATCTTTATAAATAGAACATTTGATTTGTTTAAATACCATTCACATCAAGTAATTTTATCTTTTAACTTTTTAGTGAAAAAAAATCCATACTCTATGGTTTTCTTTGTTAAATTCTTCACATTTCGTTCAATTTACTCTCTAATTACAGGATTATATAAAATTATATTTCTTTAAAATTAATTTCAAAAAATAAATTAATTTAAAACCACTTTTATCCAGCTGTAATGCAAATATGTACTTAATTACTTCAAAGTTTTCTATTAAGATTAATTAAGCTACATGCGTGGAATTTCCTATTTATTTAGTGCTTACGTTTGTAAAATCCAAGGCACTTTAAACTTCTTTTGCTTCCACTTCAGCTATGACTTTATTTTTTTTCCCCTCATATCTTGAAACTCTTAAAAATATTGTAATTGTACTGTACTTGTTGATACTAACAATTTTTTTATACATAATCTTTCCAACATAATTTGGTATATACATTATTTTACTGAAGCACCCAGATCACCTTCCTTATACGCCACCTTTGTAATTCACATTTCCTGGGAATAAATTTGCAGTTACATACTCACTTTAAAATTAATCTGGATTCTACGTAGTAACTGCACTATGTAGTTATTGACAAAAAGAAAACAGAATTGTGGACCCTATTTTATTAATTCTATTTTTATTTTCTGCCCAATAACTACACAATGTATAATATAATAAATACTAAAATATAGTATTTTGGTTCCTTAGCTATATAATTAATTTATTTTCAGTCTAGTTTTTATTAATTTATATTTTAATTAAATTTAATTCTTCACTTATCAACTCATTTTTAATTTAATAATTTAATAATTTTTATTTTTAATTTAATTTTTCATTCTTTAAAATATTACCACTTTTAATTCTTTACTAATCCAAATGACAACAATATTAAGGAGCTAAATAAATTAATGTCTAAATTAGTGAAGAATAAATTAAAAAACAACTTTATGATAAGTGATGAAATAAATAAATAATGAAAATAAATGACAGGTTAAATAAAAAATAAATTGATATATGATTAAAAAATTAAATTAAATTAAAAATATATAAATACTGGCCGAAATTCTATGTTATTTATGTTATCAATAATCTAAAATCCTTAAAACGCGCTCGTAATTGGTTCGTATTGTCAAACCAGCTTGCTAGTTAATCAAAAAAATATTGCGTCAATTAGCCTGGTTTCATAAGCGACGAGAGAAAGCTATTAATCTCTAACTTAAACCTACCGTATCTTGTGTGTCATTCTAAAATAATCAGCACCGGTAAATATTATCTATCTCAAACGAAACTCTTTTTGACGTAATTGTTTCGCAAGTACATATGGCCTACCTTTGAATCCCCATACTATATATAAGCCGCTTCCTCTAGCTTGAAGCCATGTGCTGAGCGTCTCCTTCCTTCTTCTTCTTCAACCAATATTTCTTTCTTTTTATTCACCAAACATAACTTTCTCTCCCCACCTGTATTCTCTTTTGGATCATCTTCTAGAATCAAAACAGACCACGATACTGTCTTTTCAGGTGTCTCAACTCACCTTGAAGCTTCTGCTTCTGCTTCTGCTTCTACTTCCATTTTTGAGTTGTATCAGTTTCTGTGACAGAGAGAAGAGATTAAGTGAATATCTTACAAAGGTACGAATTCTTCATCCTTTTCATCATACCGATCTGATCTTGAAATCTTCAAAGGCGGTTCTTGTTTTCGAAATTCTCTGACTTGGGGGATGCATTTAAGATGTTATGAGCTCTGAAACTGTATCTGCGTGTAAATATGAAAGGGACTGAAGCTTACCTTCTTTGATTTCTCTACATTCATTATTGACCCTTAATGCTTCCACGTCCACTCATTAGTTTTCTGTCCATTTATTTTCTTTTGGGGTGGAAAGTGACCATTTCCTGCTTGTTATTATGACTGACCGAGACCATTCTTGAAGAGGGATACGAATTTCCGTTTCTTCTCAATCACTAATATTGCATATTTCTGTATTTAAATTATCTGTATATTTGGCAATGTCATATTGATCTGCTTGCTGAAGGAGTATCCACTAGTATGAACCTAACATAGACATTGATAGAACAAATTTTGAAATATTTATATCTAATTTAAAGTCTCATGTCATGTCAGATACAAGAGTTATATAAACAATAGGAAATTTATTTTTTGACTATGAATCAAGTGGATGGATACGATTCATTCAAAATAAATCTGAAAGAGATTGTCAAATTTATAACGAAAAAGAAGACGAGACATCATTGATAGCTGAAGCATAATTCTTAAGTAATTATTACCTTCAACCCATTTGATGTCCATGCTAACTGATATCAAGTAGGCCATGGATTTTGCAAACATTAAATGCAGTTATAGTTGCTTCTTATTCCAAGCTTATATCAATGTTAACATTTGAAAGTAGTAAGGACGCTTTCAGAATATAAATTGGTTCCTGCTTAAGTTTCAGTCCCAAATCATATGTGCAGTTAAATAATTTTCGGAGCTTATAGATCCAACTGATACTGCAAGTAAATTTAGTGAAGGAAGTCTCAAGTTACTTAACTGGTCTTATACTTTCCAGGTCTAGCATGGAGAATAGCATAAGCAATGAAATTGTAGAGCATGGCTCAGCTGAAGTTCCATCACTAATTAAGTATATATCATCAAATGAGGTAGCTGGCTTTGATAATATCGAGGATGCTGTTGAGTTGCAAATTCTCACTTCAACTGCTAAAGTAAGATTTCTTTTATTATTATTTGGACTAATCTGCTAAAGTAAGACTGAAAATTGAAGTTATGCTGTAGATAATAGATTTTTAGATATGAGTTTCTCTGATGGTCTGAAAAATTCATAGATCCTATAAGAAAACTTGATCTTCTTAGTACTTTTTTGGTCCGCATAAATTTGATGCTCCAATAAATTTTTTTATTTATTTTTTTAGAGTATCATATAATTATGAAAGTACTAAAATGGTACTATACAATTTCTCTATCAAGGATCAAATATTCGATGGGGTTGAAATAAAATCATGCTCTTAGGTACTCATGTGATACAATAAATAAATGGAGTATTACAACTTTTCAAGGAACAAAATAGGATTTTTGACTCAATATAGCTGTTTTGTAGTTATATTTAAGATATACACTAATTTCCAACTATCTTCATACTTGTAGAAGGAAAGTCAGACAGCTTTAGGAGGAGACCAAGGTGATGAATCTGTGGTTATCAATCATCAAAGAAAGCATTCTATTTCTATCAGCATGCCGCTCTCTTCTGAAGAAATTCAGTCACACAACACAGATAGTGTTCTCTTTAACGGTGAAACAACTTTCAGTGATGGTATTCCCAATACCTCTTCTGAATCAAACACTGCAGGATC
Organism: Delonix regia; assembly: GCA_037074485.1. Taxonomy (NCBI): domain Eukaryota; kingdom Viridiplantae; phylum Streptophyta; class Magnoliopsida; order Fabales; family Fabaceae; genus Delonix; species Delonix regia. Next base: position 24,922,702 of record CM073454.1, on the reverse strand, counting down.
CAAACCACCATTCCAAACAAAATGCTATTCTCAACCAATGCCAAAAGGCCAAGTGTACCCAGAAACAGTTGATGGCAGAAAAAATTTTCAGCACAATCCAAGCATCAATAGGTTGAAGGATAACAGGTTTGATCCATTTAAGACATTTTCTGGGAGACTTGAGAGACAGCTTTCAATTCTACGTGGAAAGTCACCCAGAGAAGGCTTAGTCCAAGAGGACAATAGGTCAATGAACACAGATAGGCCTTTACCTGTTGATAGGTACTTTGATGCGTTGGAAGGTCCAGAGTTGGAAACTCTAAGGGTATGTGGTTTTCTTCTGCTAATCTAAGTAGTTGTAAACTTCTGATATTGTCAAATAAAAGCAAAGTTTCTTATAGATCGTAGATTTCATTGTACACTGCTATATACAACCGTAGGCATTTTCTTCAATTAAGTTAGGATGCTAGTGTTAGCTAGGGATTATAATAAACTAGACCTTCACATCAACGGTTCATCATTTTTCCTAATTCAACAGGCCTCAGAAGAGATTGTACTTCCTCAAGACAGGCAGTGGCCGTTTCTTCTTCGGTTTCCCATTTCATCATTTGGTATATGCCTTGGTGTTAGTAGCCAAGCAATTCTATGGAAAGCATTGGCCACATCTCCTTCCACTGAGTTCCTGCACATAAGCCTGAAAGTAAATCTTATCTTATGGGTCATCTCTGTTGCTCTTGTTGCAACCATTTTCTCCATATACCTTATTAAAATCATCATCTACTTCGAAGCAGTTCGTCGTGAGTACTACCATCCAATCCGAATCAACTTCTTCTTCGCCCCATGGATAGCTCTCTTGTTCTTAACTCTTGCAGTTCCACCATCACTTTCCAAGCACCTGCATCATGCACTTTGGTACATACTGATGACTCCATTATTCTGTCTTGAGCTCAAGATCTATGGACAGTGGATGTCTGGAGGCCAAAGGAGGCTCTCAAAGGTGGCCAATCCTACTAATCACCTCTCAATTGTTGGAAACTTTGTTGGGGCCTTGCTGGGTGCATCTATGGGTCTGAAAGAAGGGCCTATCTTCTTCTTTGCTATTGGGTTGGCTCACTACACAATCTTGTTTGTGACTCTGTACCAGAGGCTTCCGACAAATGAGACTCTCCCAAAAGAGTATCATCCAGTGTTCTTTCTGTTTGTTGCAGCACCCAGTGTTGCTTCCATGGCATGGGCTGTGATTCAAGGATCTTTTGATTATGGATCAAGGATTGCATATTTCATTGCCCTCTTCCTATATTTCTCACTTGTAAGTTTTAGTCTCTTATAATCTGGAAACTTGCTCTAATAATATGAATCATTCATTTATAACAATAAGTTACTTATATTTTCCTTATGCTTTTGCAGGCTGTCAGGGTCAACTTCTTTAGAGGATTCAGGTATGTTTAAGTCTTAAAAAAGAAATTCTTAAGTACATAAAATGTATTAACTGGCTGTGCAAGAAACCAATAAAAATTCACAAAGATGAGTGTTTTTAGTTAGTGGGATCCACTGACATATCTATTTGGATAACCTTCTATTGGCTTCTTGCACTAGCTAGCAGTATAAAGAGAGTACCTAAGAAATTCTCCTCTTATTTTGATTACTCTGTACTTAACAATTGCATTTTCTGACAAACATTTGATATGAATCTGCAGGTTCTCACTTTCATGGTGGGCCTACACCTTTCCAATGACTGGTGCAGCTATTGCTACCATAAGGTACTCAAATCAGGTCACAAACGTAGTAACAAGGGGTCTGTGTGTGATCCTTAGTCTCATCTCCACACTCACAGTAACAGCTCTCCTTGCATACACCATTCTTCATGCCTTTGTCCTCAAAGACCTCTTCCCCAATGACATTGCCATCGCCATAAGTGACAGAAAAAGAAAACCACATCATAAGAAGTGGTTCCATCTGAGACATGGAAGCAATGATCATTCCAAAGTGATTGAACATTTCTTGAAGTTTGCAAACACAGACAGTAATGACATAGAAGCTTCTCTGAAACCACCCTCCAGCACTTCAGAGAACTGATCTTGTACCTGAAGTTATATATAGGCTTATTAGTATGGTCCTGAAGCCTTAAAAGAATAATGAGATGAGAAGAATCTTTCTTATGACCTTCATTAGTCAGACATGTGAGGAACATATGTAGGGCTCTTGATATTCCCGTGACCATGTCAGAAGATGAAGGTTTTGTGTGGAAAAAGGCGAATTTTGTAGGAAAGGTCCTGTGAAATATTCTAGTTGTTCTATCTAATGTATGAGAGTAAATTTCTAGTGTTATATAAACAAAAAATGATGCCAATCCACGTATAAACCTTTAAGTCATGGGTCCTCCATGAATATGAATTTTTACAAATAAATACAAGTGTTTACAGTGTGTAATATGTCAATGTTAAAAAATTTAGATTTGCTTAATTCATTTATCAAATGAGTCAATTCTCCTAACTTGCAAATGACTTATTTATTTATTATTTTCACCTAAAATTGAAAACAATGTATTTGATAACCAAACTTTGGTTGATTAGCCATGTGTGGCTACATTGCTTTTGTTTTTACCAATCTAGTAAGCAAATGGATGGAACTTGTTATTCCTTCTCAAAGCAACGACAATTTTTTAAAATTTATCTTATGCATGTAGAACCAAAGATGCATTCCATCTACAATGCATGTTGAAGTTTGTGACCATTTATATTACACTAGCATTTCCATAACATGTAAGCCTTGTTGGAAGTGACAGCAATACTATAAAATATTTTTTCTTTTCTTAATTTTCTTTTTAGAAAGGATTTGAAAATCTTTTTTTTTTTTTTTTCCTCCTTAAAAAACAAAAATTTAATGTAAATTTTTAATTATTTTAAACTTATAACCCACCATGAGGCAGTTTGCATGAGATGGACTTATTTGTGATGGCTCTAACTGCAAATGGGTAGCTACTATTTTGCATTTTCTATATTTAATTAGATGGGTTTTGAAGCAAATAGTTTTCTTTTAACTTATTTTGTTTGTGATGTTGTGGTCCAAAAGTAAGTTAACAATTAAAAAAAAGTTTAAGAATGATTAGAGAGTAGACAATGAGAAATAATTAAATCATGGTAAATATATATGTTGAATTACTTATATTGAGAAATATTCATAGTAATAAAATAATTTAATATCTTATATTATAGTTTTTCCATTAATAAACAATTTTGAAAAATAAGAGAAAATATTTAAAATTTTTCTTTTTTTTATTCTTAAAAACACATTTTTAAATTTTTTTTGAAGTTTTTAAAACAGTTGATAAAAATCACATGATCAAACAATTTTTTTTTTATTTTTAAAAACTAAAAATTATTTTTGAAAACAACAATTAAACAAGCCATAGTCATTTCTAAAATTTTGTTGAATAAAAAGTAATCATTTATCTACTTTTAGTGAGATTACAACTATCTCATGTCTTAGCTCATTGTGAGCTCATACTTTTTTGTAATAAATTTGTTTAAGTGTTTTCAAATAAGTTTATAAGAACGACAAATTTTTTCTTTAATTCTCTGAAACTGACCAAAAAAAAAAAATTCACCCCTTTACCTATTTTTGGACTAAAAAGGTGGTTAAAAAGATGTACTCAACTACTGAACTATTGAAGTTTAAATTTTGAAATATATATATATATATATATATATATATATATATATATATATATATATATCAATAAAGAGTTTTTGGTCGGTGTATAAATCATTTTAATAATATCTATACAATACAACGAAAAGAATAAAATTTAAATACATTATGAATTCAAAATAAGGTAATTTTTCACTAAGCTAATTATAAATCAAATTACGAACTAAATTTTGGTCAGATTAAAACATTTATGTATAAATTCTGATAAATCCATGTATAAAAATTTGTTAGTTTAAGGATTAAAGATGAATATTCATTGAGTTAAGTTGGCTTTATGCAAGTCTTAGAATTCCACCCAATTTAAGGTCAAATTGTTATTTTTAAAGACTTGAGATCTAATTTGACTCAATTAATAACTAAGTTTGGTCTTTCATTTTTAATTTTAATTTTACAAAAAATTATTAATAAAAATAATATTTTAAAGAAAATAGAAAAAATTTAAGATTTTAAATAAATAAAAAAAATAAAATTTAACCTGAGATATAGTTAAGATTTGAAACAAAAATATTTTAAAATTTTATCATATATGAAGCAAAATTCTAGACCCAAACTCCAAAAAAAAAAAAAAAATTGTAGGCAAAGAAGAAAAATTGTAAACGTCAGAGTAATTCACGGTTAAAGAAATTCCAAGCACTCGAACCACACACCCACTTGCGTCGGCCGTGTGTCCGTTTTCACTCGATCTCCAATCAGGCCAACTCTGGTCTTCTCTCTTCTTCTTCCCATGCGAGAGAGAAAGCGCGTGGAATCAGAACCAAGGAAGAGTGACCAACTCTCTGATGCGTAGTTTAAGTCAATTCGATCTCCGGATTGCAGTTACTGCGGTGTTGCAGCTATGCTCACCACCCTTTGTTGCCGTCCATCCTCTCCTCTCCCCGCCTCTATCTTCCTGCCCAATAAGTCTAGGGTTTCCCTTCTGAAACGTCCCCAATTCGGGCTTTCGCTCAACGGAACCTCCCCTCGCCTTCGGGTTCAATCCAGGTTTCCTACTAAGGTTAGATTTTTGTGTACTTGTGTTTGTCTACGCATTAATTGAATTTGAATATCTGCTGTTTAGTTTCTCGGAAACTTTGTAAATATTGGAATCTACTGGAGTTATTGTATTACGGGTAATTACAAGATGGAATGAATGGCTAATAAGCGAAACGAGTAATGGAGTTTATAAGGAAGTAGAGTTGATTTGAATGGTATGGAGTGGAAACTTTCAATTTCTTATCATTCAGTTATTTATTTTGGCATTTGCTTTCCCTTCTTAAAACATTTCTTTCATGCCAAGTGCACATCATAAGAAAAGAACCAATATCCCCTTGTTACTATGTCCGTGCTCAGTAAAAAATGTTTCCTTGTTATACTACGGTCTATGGCATAGGTTAGCGTATATCCCTATAAAGCAGTGTCTACTTCATTGATGTATCTAATTACCGGTAGATATCTCCATGTCTGCAATGGGTATCGGAACATTATGTCTTTATAGCAGATTGTTCCCACCGGGTGCGGCTCAGTAACCAGAATGAAATAGTACAAGTTAGTATTTAGGTTTTGAATAGGCACTTAAAAGCCTGGCCATATCATGTCCTGTGCAATTATCAGTCTTGCAATTGAAAATCAGCCCAAGTGCTCTTCATTATCAATTATGTCAAGCTGAGATTCTCAGGTTGGCCTGAGATTAACTAGTAGAGTTGATTTCAATCTGGAAACTGTTTCAATGAAGCTAAGCATATTTTGTCAACGGAGAACCTGATTTGAAGCAGTGGCATGGAGCCATGGAAAATAATGCCATCATTTGAATAATCAGTTTCAGTGCACTTAAATCAGCATACTGAAAACTTGGGCATACTTAAATTGGTGCACCTTTTAACCTTGAAACTTGAGCTAATCCTAAAATATAGCAAGACAAAGTCATGCGCTAGCCTCATATCATATATTTCAACACGTGCATGTTATTGTTCTTGCGCCATTGCTTTGGTCTAGGCTTCTAAGGATGGAGAAGACTTTGTTAGCATTTGCTGTCATTGACTGTGACAGATGCTGGTGTTGGATAGCCAGAAATGCTATAGAGTATAGAACCTACAATTGCTGTAGACCAGGAAGGACAGGGCAGGATGGACATATACTACGAAATGAGAAACCACTAAATGATCTGATCTGCTTTAGAGTCATAGAAAGAAGAGAAGAAAAGTGATGATTGGCCTATCTTGAGGTTACAGGATTTTTTTTTTTTGATTTGTTAAAAGGGAAGCTAGGGTTAGGGTTTCAATGATTGACCTCCTCTCTACATAGCCAATAATCAAAATAATCATAATTGTTAGTCATTGTTACTGTTTTTAGCAGGGACAATAATCTATTATAAATTGTATGGCTAAGGGATGCTTTCTTTCACTTCGTATACTCTTCTGATGTTCATTTGGTGGGCCTGCTCTGAGATATGGGAAAAGGTCAAACAATGGAAGTAAATTTAAGATTATCAAATTCAGTGTCTATGAAACAAAAAGTACCAAGGACATACTACATAACATAATTGCATTTTGTAGCTACAGTTCTCATGTTAACACCCTCTTCTATTTAAATCCCTAAGTAGCTAATTTGTGTAGTTAATATCTGTCTTATCAAGAAAAACATATGATTGGCCTTGGTGTATGAAGTTGATTTACTGAGTTTATTTGGTTTTCTCTTTATTTCCCTTATTAAAGTGTTACTCCATTCTAGAAATGGAGATTTTTGTGTTATAGGCATGAAGACTTTTCATCTGAGGTTCCTAGCTCTGAGCTCATTGAAGATAAATTGTCAGAAGATTTGGTGAAGTGCGACAAATCCAAAGAATCAAATAAAGATTGGCTTTCCAGTATTCATAAGGTATTGATTTTATTTATCATGAATCTAGTATAAGAAGTAAATGAATTGTTGCTATCTCTTACTTTCTGCCTTTTTACTTCTTATCGAACATTAGAAGCTGTAATTTGTTAGTAAGTATTGATTTCTTACATTTTATTGCTCTTTCTTTAACATGCAATCTATTGCTTGTGCTTTGGTACTCTGGTCAGACTGATTTTTTTGGTGCATACATATATTGCATTGATATTTCTTATGAACTTTTAGTGATGTAGCTAAGCTAGGTTTTATTTTAATAGTTAAGTTTGGGTAAAATGTCTAGGTCTATTATTTAGTAGATTGATTTAATCACTATGTCTTCCACCCATGTTAGTTTAACCCTGAATTCATTGGGGAGTTTTGAATTTTATATAATATCTTGAAAAGTCTCAGGAATATTGAGGGTATTGTTTGCTTGAGTTTCAGGGTGCAAATGCTATTCTTGGTGTGGAACCTTGGACAGTCCCCTGGACAGGCAAAACCATTGTTCAGGTAAAGTATATTCTTCTTACCATATACCATTATGAATGGTTAACTAAGCAACATTAGATGCATCTTCTTTGATTTTGGAGTCAGGAATATGAATTTCTTCTATTTGATTTCTCAAAGTTGCTGGATTGACATAACTTTTTTCAGTTAAGAACTTAAAAATGGATTTCAGTAATGAATACCAGTAAATTATACTGTCTGGGTGATTTAGTGATTATTAACTTAGGCTGCTCAAAAGAAAAGGATGTGATGAATTTTTCTTTTTTCTTTTTAATCTAGATATGTAATTATACTAGCCATTAGGGTTAACACCATTGGCAAGCAAAGAATGGTTTGTTCTATTAGGGAATGAATTGTTGTAGGACGTGGTTTATGGTTTTGAATTGTACATATTGGTAGACAGGTTAGAAGTTCAATGTGATAGTTATTAATGTTACCTCTCTTTCTGATAATCTAGTGAATGGGAGATTTGATGCCTCTGCTTATCTTGGTGTTGGAGACTTGATATTTATGGTATTAGGAGCATTCTCATGTGTGTATTATGGGGCAGACACAGGCACACGAAACATGCATAAACTGACAACATTAAAGAGAAACAAATTTTTTAGAAGTGAAGTGGCTAAATGGAGCTAACACTGAATGGCATGTAGTATCATAAACTATCCTACATCTCTTTGTATGTATCAAGCCAACTACATGTCTGTGCTATGCCAATGTTTTATCTATGTTGTGATGCTTTATTTGCTGGGGTTGCGTGAGTTTCATTTGTCTAGCTGTAGGACATGTAATATCCCTTGCTCTCTCCAAATAGTAAACAAAATGTGTTCTTACATCCACCAATATTGTCAATTGTAGCCACCATGGGTGCAGTGGCTGTCAATTGTGGCTCTATGCTGTCTGCTAGAGTTAAAGTTTTGCATATTTCACTGATGGGCTTGTAATTATGGGGCATAGAGGTTACTCAGCTTTATCTGAGTGAACAGCAGTAAACTCTTAAAGATCACAGAATCTAAATAATGGAGAACAAACTCTGGAAACTCAGCAATGCTTTTTCAGGGTTGATGGGGCATCTTTATCGATTTATTTTCTTTCTTGATATCAGGACAGAACATCTTGAACTATTCTTCCAGGTACATTTCACTTAATATCAGGTTTAGTTCTTTGGTCCTTTTCCAAAATTTAGTCCTTGATAGGGAAATGGGTAGTATGGGATGCTTGGTGGGAATGTGATATTTAAGGGGTGTGGTTCTTTCGCTTGCAAGTTAGTTTTCAAGGATGAGTTCCTCACAATTCTTTGTGTCCTATTAATTGGTACTGCGGTTGACCACCAAGAAGGTTGAGTGAAGTGTCGTAGAGTGCAGTTGTCAGAGTTGTCGACTCTTCAAGGTAGTGCTATGATAGGGACATGGGTCGTATGGGATGTCTAAGTCCTACATTGAGTAGTATGAGATGCTTGGTGGGATACGTAAAAGGGGTGTGATTCTTCTTTCTTGCAAGTTGAATTTTAAGGGTGGGTTCCGCACACTCTCTTGAATCCTATCAATCCTAAACTGCCATATCTCAACTTATTTTATTTAGGTGTGGATATTTTTTATTCTTGTTTAATAAGTATATTAAAGTTAACCCATTTCTAATCTTAAGGTAAGTATTTCTTAGAACAATAATGAGTAACTATTATAAAGCACATTATCCTCTTGTAGGAGTGTTGGGGACCTCACGTATAAACTTGTGAAATTATTGTATTATTTATCAGAACGAGGTACAGGACCTCTGAAATGGAGACCTCTTCCACAGAATTACAGTAAAGGAGAAACAATGAAAGCAAGGAAAATGTGTGAGAACCCTCCTGGCATTCGAGAGGCCAGTCCTCTCCTTAACAGACTACCCACAGCCTACCCTCTCTCTCTCCCAACAAGCTCATTTAATCATTAGCCCCCTGACCAGATTCTGATACGTGTCTAGTTAGTTACTGCCTACATTTTCCCTCTGACCCAGCTCAGCATATCCAGCTCCCTTAGATCTCCTCCTATAGGTCTTACCCGAGCTACCCCAGGCCCTGGCCCAGGTCCAGGTCCAGGCTCAGGCTCAGGCCCATCAAGGAGTTAGATGTAACTAATTATAATAGAGCAAGTCCTAATCAACCTTCTCTCATGCTGTCATAGCACAATTAAGCTTATTTTAGAGTTGCCATAATCACAACCAACGGTTAGATGCATCCAAACCCAGCATATGCTATGTGGATGTTCTTTTTAAAGGCAAAATATGGAAGGAGTGGGGCCAAAATGGATGGAAACCTATAAGAGGAGCTCTGGACTAAAAGACTGTCTCTGAGATAATTGCTAATATTCTATTGTAGGATGAAGAAAATAAATTTCATTAGGAATATAGTGCTGTTGATTTTTTTGTCTCAATATGAGTGATATTTCATTTATAGAAAAATATCTGTTAAAATAGTACATCCAGTGAAAATGCACGAGTGCGGATTATGATATGGAGAAAATTCTTATTTCTTTGATCAACAATGTGGCAAAGGCCTGCATTGCTTTAATCAAAATTTGACTAAGATTCAAAAGCAAAAAACTCAACTTAAAGCCAAATTTTTAGTGCCCAACATATTTACAGCTTAACACACCATAAAATAAAACCAAAGAAAGACTGTTAAGTATTTAAGTTAGAAATTATAAGATAATTAAATCATCTGAATGTTTGCTTCATCATACAACATGTCAATTCTTTATGCTTAAAAATCGCAGTCTTCTCTGGCAAAAAAGATTGAAAGCTTAAAGGGATTAATTTCTTCTGAAAAGAAGTACTATTATTTGGGAAACCTTGATATGGATTTTAATAGATTGGCAATGACTGCTAAATGCTACATTAAATTTAAATTAAATTTAGTAACCTTGGATAACTAACATATTGTACAAAACCATTTTAAAGATATTAGGGTTATTGGCTTTGGGTTCACCATGTAAGTTGAGTTTACTTTAATGCAATTTATGTTACTTTCATAAGATGAACATTGACACGAGGGGCTGTGCTAGTGCCTGCACATATTTGACACTTGACAGTTGATGGTCATTCCACACTCTAGTACCTCAAAATAGTATTCTTAGGGATGAAAATGTATCTTCAAGATTTGATACTTGTTTCAAGGGTAAATTACATTTTACCTGCTTGAACTAAGGTTTAATTAATTATTGTTCGGTATTCAGGAGGCATTGTTATATTTTAAACTTTAATGAGGTGTTTTGCTATGCTTTAAAGTTCATGTACCAAGTTGTAATCAAGCCTAGGTTCAAAGGAATAAAATGTAGTTTTCTGTGCTTCCAAAGCATGTTCGGACCCCATAAAATCATATTTTAGGTAGTAATTATATTTTTGGGCAATTCATACTTTTATAGATAACAATTATGTATATTTATAAATCTTGTAATGGATATCTATGCTGACTGCTATATCCCATTATTTTTTGTTGGAGTTTATTATGTTTTGTCCTTGTTTTGTAGGCTTACTTCATAGCTCTTGATCTTCAAGAGGTACTGAAGCTTTAACATTATCAACTTTATTTTTTTTCAGACTTGACAATGCCTTGCTCATCAACTTTAACAAATTTCACTAGTGGTCATTTTCAACATCCATAGTTTCAAGCCTTGTGATATTTTCATCTTGCCTATTTGGAAATTTCTTTTTGGTTTGTGACTTAATCAAAATTTCCTCTATACGTTTGAGGCTCATTCACATGTATTTTCCCATATGATGTAGGGCCAGCGTTATTATATGTAAGGGACATAATTTTATTAGTCATGAGTTAGAGCTTTTTGATCTGGCTTCTTTCTTTGACTCCATGATTAGACTGGATATTTCCTGCAACATCTCCATTATAATATGCCAGAGTCTTCTTCAAGCTTTTTGGTGAAGCATAAGCCTGACATTTTTGTGAAGTCAAATGAATTTTTATGATCAAGTAGATAGCCAGAAAATATTCTCTCTATAAAACCATTGACAAAATCCTGTCATTGAATTTCTAACCCTTATATGTCGAAATGTTATAAATTCTGGGTTGGTGTTGAATTGTGGTGCAATTAGGTGTTTACTTTTGTGATTCTCATTGCATTCTATTTTTGTGATCCTCCACTCTAGTGCTTATGGGCATGACTTCAAATTGAAGGCCAGCACTCCTACATGTCTTAATCTCTGTCATTGAGATGGTTCTCACCAACTTTGTAGGATTGCATCAGACTGAGCCGATCTTGCTATAATATCAAGTGACACAGTAATGTAGTATTATTGAAGAAATTGAGAGGATTCTTCTTTAATTGATAATTGGCCAAAGGGCAAGCTTATAATGGAAAGCCAGCTAAGATGCAACAAAGGAAAGGATCCAGAATTCAAGTCCATATTGAGTTCCCTAAATGATGATATCAATTCAATTTTTTCTAAGGCTTTCTATCTAATAACATTTTTTTATCAAAAGAAAATTAAAGGAAAAAGGATTATGTTTTCTACAGTTCAAAATAATTACAAGATGATCAAGATTTTTTATGAGCTTCCTACCAACACGGAAGATTGCAATTTGAAATCTTTAAGTCAAGGATTTTATGACTTACAAAAAGTTCTTTTACTTTTCTCTCTTTTTTGTATCCAAGATTGGGTAAAAATTTATAGCTTGAAATGCTTCCAAATGCTAAGTAAATGGTATTAGTACTTAAAAATCCCTCTTTGTAGTCTTCACAAATTTGTAATGTGGTAAACAAGATTAAAATTTAAGATTTCGGCTGGTTGAGCATCCATTTCTAAGAGCTAGTATTGGAGCTTGATGGGCCCAGGCCCATCACACCAAACCAGGTATAGTCAAGGAAATGGTCAAAGACCTGACCTGGTACTCAAAAGGGCAGTTATAGGTGGTTATTGTTCTGGGAGAGATGAGTATTTTATCAGCAAAACATAGAGAGGAAGAGAGAGGGAAGTTATTGAATGGTTTGGGGAGAGTTTCTGGCGTCTCGAATGCCAGAAGAATTGTGTTCTGTTTGCTGTAGCGTAAGGAATCTATCTGCTTAGTGCTTGTCGAGTGCTACTGTGAGTGTTTTGTGAATTTGTGATGTTGAGTCTGTATTCCTGTTTGTGTAATTGCCAAGAGTGTCCATTTTATGTGTTGTGTTTTATAGGCTTCTTTTGGGATGTAATAATTCATTATACAGTGAAAAACTTGTGATTATATCAGAATTGGGTTCCGACAGAGCTACTGTTGGTTTACTTCTTATTCGTAAGAAAAGCCAATCAGGACTTACATAAATTGTCCTGGTTGCATTATTCTCATGTTTCCTATCACTTCTTTGAGATGCCAATTTGAAGCCTTTTACTAGCTGATTTTCATATGTTTAGTCTTGTCTTTTAGTATTGGTTATATTACATTTAGAACTGCAAACTGAATTGGGCTCTGCAGGTTATGCTGCTTTGGATTGCCTCATTTTGGTTGGTAGGATCTTGGATAGTTCCGTTTTTGGCATACACAGCGGGGTTTAGAAAAGAGTCTCTTACATACAGAGGACAAGCCTTGTACAGCCTCTTGACCGATGTTGCTGAAGGTTTGGTTGGGATAGCAATACTTCATCGTTGTCTAGCAAAGTTTCAACCACTTCCGTCTGACTGGTTCCAATTTAGACTCAAAGGCAAGTGGCCATTTGATGTTGGTTTAGGTTGCCTCATGTTCCCGCTTATCAATCAGCTGTCACAAATGAACCTAAATTTGTTGCCCATTCTTCCATCTACTCCTGTGACCATTTCAAGTGTAGAGCAATCAATTGTGGCAAGAGACGCAGTGGCAATGGCCCTCTATGCAGTGGTGGTCTCAGTTTGTGCCCCCATATGGGAGGAGATCGTCTTCCGAGGTTTCCTGCTTCCATCTTTAACGAAGTACATGCCTGTATGGTGTGCCATATTAGTTAGCTCAGTAGCGTTTGCCTTGGCACATTTTAACTTGCAGAGAATGCTTCCTCTTGTATTTCTTGGTATTGTGATGGGTGTTGTCTTTGCAAGGTCTAGGAACCTCTTACCGTCAATGTTGTTGCATAGTCTGTGGAATGCTTTTGTATTTCTTGACCTCATGAAATGATCGTTTTGCTTTATGTTTCCAGCTGGCATCTTCTCTACTCTGTATCATCAGTGGTAATGATCATATTGCAAATTGTGATAAATATCAGTGATAGTGCAAGACTAGTGTGAGAACAAGATTCCGCGTCTCTTGTTATCAAAAGTGGGAATAGAGCGTTTGCTTCATTTAAGTTTAGAATTTATAATGCATTGATATTTGAAAAAAGATAATTACATCGTGTTTAATGTGACACTGGAATCATACATAATTGAAGACTTAAAATTTTTAATAAACACTGCATATTTTTCATATCATATGAAATTGTGTTTTGTATAGGTACCAATTTATACGTTTCTTCTTAATCCAAAATTCCATGATATATTATTAGCCTCTACGGTCTAAAATCTTTCCATCTTAGCTCCATAAGTGAGACTTAAGGTTATGTTCGGAAGTTTAAAAGAAGATGGAATAGAGTAGTTATTAATGGAATGACATGGAATGGAGTGGAATGACTTAATTAGATATATTGTTTGGAAGTTTTAATAAGGGAAGGAAATGACTCATAGAATTTTTGTTTGGAAGTTATAATTAAATGAATGGAATGAAATGACTTATTAATTATTATTTTTAATATTATCCCTTATAATATAAACTTATAACTAATAATTTTATTTTCGTTCAATACATGAAATAGAAATGTTGTCCATATTTTTTTTCTTTTCTTTTACTAATTCTCCTATTTTCTCTTTCTTTTGATTTCTCAACTCACAAAATATAACATAATTATGAAATAAAATTAATATATATCTTATGTAAACAACTTATAATATGTAAAAATTACTTATTTTAAAATTGTTTTAAATAAATAAATTTGATATTTTAATTAATGATTCAATAGAAGAACGGGACAAAGATTAAATTTTTAATTCGCTAAAGAAATAAAGTTTCCAAAAGAAATACTTCACGATACAAATATTGGATAAACTCGTAATTTGAATAAATATGGAAGGGTATAATAGTGCTTTTAATTAGTGAGTCACTTCCTTCCATCTTTGATCCCCTTAATTTAGGGGGACAATAAAAATAACATTTTGAATGGTTAGGGACGATTTTAGAGGCCCTCCCTTGCCATTCTATTTCATCTTCATAAAAATATCTAAACATGCATTCATTTCAATTTAATCATTTCATTCCTTGTCACTTTTTCATTGACCCTCCATCCAAATATAGTTTAAAGGGCAAACAGTTGTCCAATGGCTGCGAGCACACCACCCTTTGCTTATGGCCATGAATTTATGGTCTTTTTAACTCTGTTAGCCTATTTTACCTCCAGCTACGATGGCTGGCTTGATTCTTCATATTATATCTGCAACTGTGTTCTTAAAAGGCATCTGTCTAGAACCTGAAATTTGGATTCTTTACGGTTGTTTATCTGTAGTTACCATCGAACTGTTTATATTAAAATAACTGGAGCATCCGACAATCAGAATTTAAAATTTAAAAATTGAAATTGATCACTTTTAGAAATCAAAATCAGTAACTTTTAAAATCTTAATCTGACAGTTAAAATCAATTTAAAAATTTGATTTGATGATTCGTATTAATATAATTGGCTTCCATATGGTGCGTATCAAATGCATTGATATCTTATCTATTTGGCACTACTATCAACTGTAAGATGAATCTGGTTGCTCTCATCCTATGGCCAATATCACTGCCACTGAGATGGAACATTATGATTCCCATAAAATTTTCCTGCTCTTGCAAGTAAAGAATTTTGTGTCACACTTAATTTTCCTTTGTACTTGCATGATTGGTGTAACATTCTTTTCAGAATTAGACTGCATTAATGAGTGTTGGATTTACTAGCAAATACTCATTGTCTTGAATGGAGACATAAGAGGGGACCAATTGTTTTCAAGTCACTCTGCTTTTCTGGCCTTTGTCTCAAGAACCTTTGTTCATGTCTGCTTCTTTATCCGACAGCCCCAGGGGCCCTTGTCTGCTACATTAAAAATTTCATCAAATTGCCAACCAAAACTATTTAGTTCATTTCAGCATGAAAACGACATCGCTTTTATTATCATTTAAACCTCTCAAGATTTGCAGCCACTCAGACTAGTAGTGGATGAACAAGCATAAATTTTCCTTACCAGGAGAACCTCATGATATTTTCTTGTTTTTTTCCCCTATTTTTTCTTTCATATTTAACTGATTCAAGGACAAAATTATAGTTACGTATGTCAATTGGTGACATGGAATTTATCCATTTCTTCCTTCAAAGTGAGAACATGTCCGTTGTCTTCTTCAATTTATTCTCTTCTGAACTGTATAAATTACGTTACTATTTCAAAATTTCACTTTATTTTTAGTTGTTTTTTATTTTAAACTTTATCAATGTCAATCATACAAAGCTATCTTTTCAATCTCTTAATTTATTCTTTTTCAATTATATCTCACTTTGAGAGTGTATTTATTTTTGGTAAATAAAAAATTGAGATAGAATAAGGTTCACATACAAGATTCAAATAGAATATTTTGTGTACATACAACCTAATTTTTTTCAATTGAGCTAAGTTTTGTTAACATTTAGAAGAGACCTTTTCGAGTTTCGATTTCCTCATTTCATGGTGACAAAATAAAGGTCATTTTTTATTCTTAGCAGTTAATAAAAATCTAATAATTCATATTTATAGATAGAAAAAATAATCATATATAATTATATTTTATTAATAAAAATTTGAACAGTTGAATTCTAAACCAACGATCCTAATTGTACAATCATCATTCTCATATCATAAGAACAACACGAGAAAATTCATTTGAGACCTTTTATATACCATATAACGTTCAGGCAATGTTTGAATTTGTTTGTGCATATTACGAAATCTACAAAAGTTATTTACATAAAATTAATTAAGATATTAGAAAAAAAATTCTACAACTTTACCCTACAAAATTGACTTGAGTAAAATTTAAATTTGTACTAGTAGATTTGACTGAGAGACTTATTGTACCAAATCAATTTTTTTTCAAAGACCTTTCTATTATTATTGGAGACAATAATGTATCCCACTAGGTTTATATTTTCCGTTAGAATAGCTCAATGGTCAGACATAACATATATTTACTATGCTCTTTTTCTTGAATAAGACTAATTTATTGCATAAAGAAGTCCATAGCTTGACTCTAAAAGACCTATTTCAGTATTCCACAAAGCCTTTTCACTCTCATGAAACAATAATGTTGTCTATAATACTATGCATATAATAATTGTCCGATGTAATATGCTTATCATCAATTAATGTGATTTAGCTTGCATGCTTATAATTAATGTGGCACAATGGAATATATTAATATCTTGGTTCTACCTTTTGTTGAAGTAGTTGGGATGTGATAATCAGAATGATAGAATCATCCTTTTAAATTGGTCACATCAATCCTTAAGCAGATTAGCACAAAACACAACAGGACAAGAAGAAAAGAGAGCAATATTCTAAGCTAAATCAACAACAACTTCCAGATTGGTAAGAACATGATTTATAGGAGAAAAATAGGGAAGCTTTGAAGTAACTAAGCATTAGTTATAATAGCAAATATTTCCCTTGTATACCTTTTATTGGGACAAAAATTAAACCAGAATAAGTTAATTTAATAGTAAGTAAATGTCAAACAGACAATATCAGTGTTCGATAATTTGATGTAAAAGTTAACATAGAGATAAAGTTTATTAAAAATGACTAAATTTATATTTAAGAGACGAATACTAAGAGTCTTCGATATTGATGAACTTAAAGAAGAAAAAAAAAATCTAAATTAAAGAGAAAATTTAAATTGAACCATACCTTATCTATTTTCTCAATTTAAACATACTTTTAGTGCAACATGCTAAACTATAGACAAGTGCTTAATGTTTCTGAATATGCATGAAACTCCTACTTTTTATTTCATTGAATATAAATGAATTAGTCTAAATTCTAGTAATAAACAAAAAAAAATGGTCTTTTGTGAAAAATTAAAGAGACATATGATTAAAAAGGAAGGGCAGGGTTAACTAGTGATGCAACAAGACATTATGGGTCTGGTATGGGGGCTCACTTTTCTGTTTCTTTTTCTTCTTTTTTTTTCTGAATTCCAATTATTAAAATTCATTGTCTCTTGCCAGACAACCACATTCCCAATTGTTGGAGAGAGATGATATATCAAGGTATATATATATATACATACACACACACACACATTCACAAACACACACAAGTTAAGAGATATGCTTCATATGAGGAGAGAGGCTTTGCTATAGCTATAGCCCACCTTCTATCTCCCTCCTTTACCCTCCCAATTTTCTCAATTATTTCCTTCCTGGCTTCCTTCTTTCCATGGAAACTTCTCAGCCTATTTCCATTGAAAGCTTCTCTTACAGTTGGCTAGTGAACATTAAGCCATCTCTAGAAGCTTCTCTTGATGCCTCAGATGAAGCTTCTTCCTTCATAGAAATGGACCCAAGAATGCCACCTTCCAAGAGATTCTTCAAAAGGAACTCACAGGACTTCAAGTTTGACTTCCCAATCTCTCAGTCCCCTCTTGCCCTTGTTGATGCAGATGAGCTCTTCTCCAATGGCTACCTCACCCCTCTTTTTGCAGAATCCTTGAAGATGGAATCTTGCAATGAAGAAGCCTCTTCCTGTTCCAACCCAGCTCTTCCCTCGTATTCACCAAAGAGTAGTGTGGATCCCAAAGGCCACTCTTCTAGATGTCCTTCTTTGAAGAGGTGTAGGACATTATCAAGGAGAATATTTCACAAGTACCTGAACTTCTTCAGTCCTTTGTGTAGAAGACTGAGGAGACATAACCAGAAGTCAGGTTCAAACCATGAAACTGTTGGTAAAAGAGGGTATTCTGAAGCATCCCCAAGAATCAGTGTAGCTTATTCTGCTGATGACTGGAGAAAGTCTTGTGATTCAGAGAGCTCAATCTACGAGGCAGTTCTGCACTGCAAAAGATCCATTGGTACGTACAAATTCAATAACGTCAAAATTATTCCTTAGTTTTTACTTAATAACAAAAGCTTTTTAGTTGAAATGGTGAGATATCAAAGGTTCTATATAATTTTGTAGTTAAGAGTTCGATTTTTATTATCGTCATTCTTCGTTTAGCATTAAGTGTGATAGACCTGTGGTACATCCATGCTTCAGTCTTTGTCATTTAAGATTAAGATGAACTTGATACTGTCGGTACTATTCTATTGAGAAACTTATTCACTTGATAACTTAAAATTTTTTAATTGAAATTTGAAATGGTTCATAAAAGTATAAACTCTTTCTTTTACAATAAACTGAAATTTGGTGGTGCTAACAATATTCCAACGCTTGGTTATTTGCAGAAAGAAGGGGTTAAGGAAGCTGCAAAAGGGAAGAAGGTTGAAGATGCAAATAAAAGTATATAAAAATAAAAACAAAAGAGAGAGAGAGAGAGAGAGAGAGAGGAATAGATTAAAATCACATGGGAGGTGAAGATATTTGGGATGAAATCATCATGAGCCACTCATCACATGTCTTTGTTCTTCTCTGCTTGAAAGATAATGATGCATGGTTGTCACAGGCAAACAAAGAAAGAGGACCAAATGCACTGAAATTAAATTTGTTTTTTATTTGGTTCATATGGGGGAGGAAACACTTTTACGACATGAGAGAATATATTCTGCCTCCCTATTTTAAGTTCTTGGATAAATCAATATGTACATAAATATGATGCTGAAAAGTAATATATATATATATATATATATATATATATTTTTTTTTTTTTTTTCCTTACATTAATTCTTCTTTACTTTGTTCTTGCTTCTTGTACAAATAAGTCATTATTCAACTCCTTGGTTTATTAATGGAGTAACTTGGAAGAGGAGATTTCTTTTCTTGTCTGCTGGATGAATTTTTTTGGGAAAAAAAAGGAAAAAGAATATGAGAAGTTTTGCATGTAATTTAAGAGAGGGATGAAATTAAAAAAAAAAAAAAACATTGATACTACCTTAATTATATCCAAGATAAAGTAGTCATGGACGGATAACTTGGGTAATTAATTCGTAAAAGTCTAATGGATCCGAGTTCAACAATGCTTTTGATAAAATACAATCTAATAAATCAAACAAAGGTTGGCTCAATTCACAGCATGGTCAACTATTTCTTTTTTCTTGAAAAATACCTAAATTACACATTATTTTCTTATATTATACAAAATTTTCACAATTTAAAAGATGACTAAAATGCTCTCAAAGTAATATAAATTTCTATTAAAAATATAATTTGGTAAAATATTAATTACCAAAAATTTTATTTCAATATTATTTACTTTATGTTGAAAACTATAAATTTTATTTATTCTAAATTTAGAAAATTGAATTTCTTATATTAGTTGAATATATATTCAATAACTGTTCTATTTAAATAATGGATGTAAGGGTGTTTTGATCAAAATAAATGTAATTAAAGGTGTATGTAAAGTAGGTTTCTTTTAATGTGAGAGTTTCGTTTAATTGATAGGAATTTGATTAAACCCTAAACTCTTGGTGTAATGACTATTTACATTTCTCATATATGAATTTTTTGAAGTACTTAAATTTTTTAGATTCAATGAGAAAAAAATAAAGTAATAAATTAATTAATTGTCTTTCAAATCATAAATCTTTTGAAGTTTGTGAATTCTTAGAAGTGAATAAGGAAATTAATAAATTAATTAATCATCTCTTAAATTAAAATTTTTTTTGAAGTTCGAATATTTTTATATCCCAATACATAATTAAATTTAATTTTTAATTAACAATTATATATACTATTAATTTAAAATGTATTGATATATAGTAAAACAGACTAATTTTTTCTACAAGCAAATGAATTAGTTTCTAAATAAAAGACATGACCTATAATTTATAGGTCTAAGGGAAAAGAAAAGTGTAATTTATCCTAACCAAATCGAAGCTGGGTTAAAGTTAACCCAAAGAAAAAAAAGTAGTCAGAATTCTGCATGAAATTTTTTGTTAGTAAACACTTGCTTTACGCCTTAAATTAAAACAATTTATTTACCTCTTAAAATATTTCTTTTCTGAAACTGGCATAGTGATCAAACACTCTAAACCAGATAATTTAGCAATGAAGATTTTCTCAGAAACTTCATTTAATTTCCACCAAGGATCCACAAAACTCCAAGCACCAACTTGCATGTCATGTATTTGAAAAAAAAATGGAACAAGAAGCATTTTAAAATATAAATAATTGATTGTCTATCACATAAATGACATATACAAACCAGTTGTGTGTGAATATATGTATAAGAAATAAAGTCTAACGTTTGTGAGAGATGAAATATTCTTTCTTAAGCAACTAAGACATGATGTGCATAGAACACAGCTATATTTACATATATTTGGACTATAAACTATTCTACAAATTTTAATTTATTGCCTGCCCTATATTAAGATAGTAGGCCACTAGGCCATTTCTCCTTTAGGCAATTCCAACATCTCCTAGTAAAGCACGTGCTAAAAGTTCAACCTTTTTTTTTTTTTCCTAATCATTAGTATGCACCGTATTATCACCACACTTTATCTATTACATATTAATAAATAGATTTTATCGTTTTTTAAAAATTCTTATATATATGTGTTTACATGTGTGAGCAATTTATTTAGTGATTTGTATGCATAATGATGTTATCTTCATGCACATATATAGATATTTTTGAATAACTTCAAATTTACCAAAAGTTTATAAATTAAGGAAACCAATTAAAAAAATAAGTATTAAAAATTTTGTTTATCATATTTATATGTATTTTTTTTATTATAGATTAGATCTAACATATTTTATTTGGGTATAAAGAATGAATGAAGGAATTTGACCAGCACTATTGCACATGCAACTCTAAGACTGAAATATAATTAATAGGTGGTGATATATCTCTTGACAGCTTTCATGGAGTGTTAGATACACATTGTTTATAATATCATCATTTTCACACTGTTATAATTAAATGGCAGTTTTTGAACCAAAATATTTTATATCTGAATTTGTGTACACCTGTTTTGAGTGAACAATGTTACTCTACTTAGTGTGTACGTATGTGTGTTTATATGTTTAGACTTTTTTCTTTCATGCCCATTATCTTTTTTATTCCCACAACAGATCCATAATCTCAATACAATTTTGTAAACTCAACTACTTGACTTTTCATCAATTTGAAAAGAATCTAAGCTTAAAATTTGAAAAATTTTTATGGAGAAAAATACTAAATTAGTTCCTTATTTTTATATTTTGTGATAATTCAATCCGTTACAAATATACTATGAAAAATTGGTCTCTCAGAAATTTTATTTTATTCAATATTATTCCCTTATTAATTCAAACGAAGGGGTTAATTTTATACAAATTTAAATTTATAAGGAATTGATTTTATATAAATTTTAATTTGTGAATTGCTGATTTATTATAATTAATTTGTGAAAAATTAAATTGTTATAAAATATAAAAGTGAAGGACTAATTTGTAGTTTTTAAATTTTTATGTGAACTAAAAATTTTAAGTTTATCTTGAGATCAAGTCTAAAACTTAAGAAAGAATTTATATTGCTTTTACTGAAAAATTATTCTTTCAATTCATCAGTTTATTTGAATCCCTTGATAGATTTAGCCCTCAGCAATTCTTTTTTAGATAAACGCTTCTTTGAAGTTTTAGTATTATTTTTTATTGTATTACATCCGGTCCCTGGGTACTACTACTTTTTATAATGGATAAATAAGTTCTCTTTTTCTTAAAAAAAGAGACAATAAATATAGAATTAGTTTTTTAAAAACAGTTTAAATAACTATATTGATTTTGTTATGAGAAAAACGTATAATCCATAAAACTAACAATTTAGATATATAGTCTCCAAATATATAAATTCATTTTGTTTTAGGGCTTCAATTTTTCAGAATCAACTAATAGTTTCGAAATATCTAACTCATGACAAATTAGTTCTTTCGTTAAATATCTCATAGTTTCTGTTTAAATTTTGCTGTATGCCAATTTCCAAAGAAATGAGTTTCTCTTGAGCAGCTCATAATTTCATATTTATAAAGCCAGGAAATATTGAATACATATAATATTTCTTTACTTTTAATTTGCCTTGACATCAAAAAGTGACTCTAGAGTCCTATACAATTTTTATGAAATAACTAATGAATTTCATTTGCTCAGACCATTAGAAAAAAAAAAACTTAGATCTCAAGGCATCAATAAAATCAATTATTAACAACAAAATTTAAATAATAATCCTAAAATACTTGACAAACACTAAATTACAATGAATTAAATATTAACCCATTTGTAAACTAAAACTATTTTGAGTTTACAAATTTGGTGACTAATTTTTAAGTGTATTCAATTAAATTTTTTATAATTTGACAATTTAATTGCATATCATTAAGTTAAACAATTTGCTTAATATTGGTTAAATTTTTAAATTTTAATTATTAAAAATATTATTTTTAATTTTAAATATAAATTGTTAAATTTATGTAGTACTTTTATTCTCACCAAAATTGTTAGAAATCTAAATTTGTTTAGATTCCAATTGACCTCTTTGAAGGGCAGGTCTCAACAAATTGGGGCTCATTGGGAGTGATTCTTAGAATGGACCCCACCTTAGGAATCTATCAATTTCACTTATCAGTGGACTAAATTATCTGAGACTCTACTGTACACAAATCTTTTACAGTAGCATTAATTTTGACTCTATAGTATGATACTGTGATGACAGTGACAATGGAAGCAGAAAGAAAGGCCCTGGAGGATCAATTTAATCTGTTACTGCAGTATTTCTTTCCTCTCTTTTTTTTTTCTCATTAACTGTTGGTAATGAGCTTGTGCACAAATTATTAAAAATATTAACGAAATTAATTGTAATAATAATTTATAATTTAAATATATGTCTTGAAATTGTCTTCATGTATAACATAAGAATATTTGTAATTAAATCATTAAAATTTGATTCTTATCACTTCATTAAATTTAGCTTATAGTGCAAGGCTTCTTTTATATTAAATATTCAATAGAGATGTAGATTTCTATTGAATTTATATATTCAATTAAATATACATTTATTATATTGTTATATTATTATTAAGCGAAAAAATATATTTTTATCTTTCACTTATCACAAAATTGATATTTTAATTTCTCACTCATTAAAATGTCCAAAACAGTCTTTTACTTATTAAAAAATGTTATATTTTATCTTTTATTTTTGAAAAAAATTCTAAATTTAGTCCATCTATCAAATTTTAAATCTTAAATCAAAATAAATAAATCTAATTTTTTTTTTTGAAAAGTAAGAGATTAAAAATAATATTTTTTAATGAGTAAAAAATAATTTTAAATATTTCAATAAGTGAAAGACTATAATAACAATATTATAATAAGGGACAAAAAATATCTTTCTTTTATTCTTCAATTGATATATAATACATATATATTAATTTATTATTTATTTATGAGTTTTTATTTTATTGTATAATAAAATTTTTGTATGAACAGGCAAATTTGTGATATGATTTAGAAAGTGAATCAATAACTGTATAGCATTGAAGCTGTACAGGGTTGCTCACATTAAAAAAATTTGAACAAAAAAAAATTGAAAAAATATATGTGGTGAAAGACCACTCTATTATTTAATTATTACTAACAAATGTTAGAGTTGAAATGAGGTGTAATTCTCATCACCTAATAGAAGATAAGAAATTGGCAATCATAATACTAAGAATGACAATAATTAAATGATGAAAATGCTGGGCCTTTCCAAAAGTTTGGAAACTTCTAAAGATACATCAATGTGTCAGGGTCTTAAATGAAATTTGTCAGCACAAAGGGTGGAGATGCTGCCTCTGTCTCTTGGAAATATGCACTCAAACTGTTCAAACCATAAAAAAGATACATCAAAGTTTTCCCCACATTGCTCTGCAATGCTGGGTGAGTGCAAATGCTACTTTAGTAGTCCACAAGCTTGTGGCATATAAGAATGTCAACCACCCACTTTTTCTTTAAGTTCACCTTGCAGGACTATGATTAGTTCAGTAAATTAGGATCCCTTACATATATATATATATATATATATATATATATATATATATGTTATTTTTTATTTTTTATAAAATTAATTATATTTTAAAAGAAATAGCTAACTTTTTAAATTTGTATTGAATATAGATAATTTTTATTAATATAAAATATCTTATTTATTAAATATAAGCCCAAATTAAAAAAAAATTATAAATTTAAATTTATAAAAAAACCTACATAACTCGACTCAATTCGATTACGTACCAAGTGCCAAAATCAAGCCACAAGACGGATGCAAACTTGACTTGGCTGGGGATTTATTCATCCCTACAAGCAGAAGACACATTCAAATTTATTTTACTTTTAATTACGCATTTCTCTCTCAATTGTCATTTGTCCGTAGGACTGCAAGGGACATCATTGCCTTTTGCCTTACTATGTGAACAGTATTGATTTAACTAATTATAAAGAGTGAAAATAATACTTTTACTTCTCATATTTTGTTTTGGTTTCTATAATTTAAAAATTTGTAATTTTTGCACAATTATATATATATATATATATATATATATATGTATTTGGTTTGGTATTTGACAGATTAAAAAATATCCATTTTAACATGTAAAGTTGCAAGCACGAATTATAAATAATTTCGTTTTGTTTGATGTTAGTGTTTTTTTTTTTAAATTTCAAAATACTTGTCATTTAAACCCCTATTTATATAAAAGTAAAAATTCTTGCTTTTGCTAATAATGAATTATATTTAAGGAAAAACTCAAATTTCTTTTGAAGTTTTCAAATATAAATTATGGTCATACAAAACTACAGTGATTCAAAATGAAGTTTGTATAACTCTAATGCAAATGCATATTTAGAGTGTTCAC
Source organism: Delonix regia (assembly GCA_037074485.1). Taxonomy (NCBI): domain Eukaryota; kingdom Viridiplantae; phylum Streptophyta; class Magnoliopsida; order Fabales; family Fabaceae; genus Delonix; species Delonix regia. Next base: position 24,897,593 of record CM073454.1, on the reverse strand, counting down.
TCAATATAGAGTTAGTTAAATTAGAAAAATTAACAAAATAATAATACAATTTTAACCATAAGAATTAAATTAAAAAATTCATAAATTATAAGAATCCAATTACAAGTTTTAAAAGCTATAAGAACTAAACCAAAAAGTAAATAGAATTAAAGGGACCAAAAGTGTAATAATTCCAAAATTACATGAACATAGTAGGTGAATCTTTTGGTGGCTGATATGCTTACATCTCATACTACGGCCACTTCAATCTAAAATTTCTTTGTAAACCAAAGAAAATCCTAGAATTTAATAGAACGAGTAAAAGTGAGAAAAGACATGACAATAACATTTAACGGTCTCCAAAAGAAAGGATCCAAGTAGTGATTGGTATTGAACCTCAAGGTACAAACCATTGCCAATAAGTGATACGTAAGAAACCTAAAGGTTAGGTGGCCCAAAAATGTTAGGCAGTGAAAGTGCCAAGAGAAATGGGTGAGAGCTTCAAATTCATCACATGCCAAGAGGGAAGATAGGGGAACATGGACAAATTGTGCTACCACAAATGCCAATTTCTTTTGTTTTCCCTGTTTGGTTTTCTGCTTATTTACATTGTTTTTATTTGGCATCTCAGCTTCTCTTGTGGGGGACCAAGGTCTCTTACATGAAGGATATTGATGGATTCAATCGAGAAATTATTACGACAAAATAATGAATTACCAACTAAAAAAGAGGAATTTTAGTTGAAATTGTGAATTTCTTATTTGAAATGCGATTAATTACTTGAGACCTTTTCTGGCTAGTCACCAAAAGTGTGGCAAATATACATTGTAAATTAATAGTTATGGTCCTTTTAGGGTCCAAAGTGAAGGATCAAATTTTATTTTTTCAATAACACTTTGTATTGTGGAAAAGTTTAGTCAAATCTATTTAAATATTGAAGCTTCATTTTGTTTAACTTCTATTAGTGACAAGAGATTTTCTACAATTATTTATTTCACTAAATCATTAGTGAAAAAAAGGTTATTTGAATAGCGACTAATGTGAGTTCCTTTAGGTGTGCCAAAATAAGGTGTGTTAGCTATTTTTCCACCAGGGTATGGGCTAGGTAGTCAAGATGACTAACCAAGGGCCTTGAAAGGAAGATTTTAGCGAATTAGTCCATGTTGAATCCACAAGGTTGAGAGAGAAGAGACAGGATCTCCTAAAGGAAAATTCTCTAGATCGTAATCAAAGTTAATCCTAAAGACTAATCATTTTTTGTTTATGGAATGTAAAAGGTGCTTAATTGTATTGATCAAAAGAAATTTTTTTTACATAAACTCATAATATGGTGACTACATAATGAGCTAAAAGAAATTGCTTCCAACTTATAAATAAGAATTTTGGAAAGTTATAAATGAAAAGGTATAAAGAAAGCTGCAAAGAAAGTTGTAAAGAAATTATGTATCGAAAGATATTAATTATTGAATATAAAAAGTAAGTTCTAAGGCAAGTCTTGATCATTTTGTTATTGTCTTCCTCATCTGTTCTACACTCCCCCTATGGCCCACAAAGTACATTGTCATGTTGAATAGTGGGATCAACTATGGATCTAAGGGGGGCACAGGGGCGGTGTTTCCTTGGATTTTTAAAATTTTAACTATTATATGTAATTTTATCTTATATTTTTTATTTTTTTCTTTAATTTATAAGAGCTCGTATCTCTTAGATTGTTAGAATTTGTCCATGTGGCTCAAATTTTTTATTTAAAGACTTTCACTACCCTTAAAATCAAATCCTAGATTTGTCCTTGAGTTGGATGATGGTCTAAGGTCTTTGCTATGACTGGATCATGGTAATTGCATCATTGTCCCTTCCTTGAAAATTGCTATCCAATTGCACCTTTCTTCTTAGATTTTTGCTAGTTTGTTATGCTTCCTCGTACGTAGGCTAGTGGCCTAACTAATGTTTTGCTTATATTTTATTAAAGGCTACCTTTTGGTAGTACTCATTGGCTAGGTGGAATTCTCAACTAACTTATAGTTGGTAATACCTAGACTCAACCACACCATAGTGGGCTTAAGCCCACTTGGCGATTTTCTAATGCTGCTAATAATATTTATCAAAACATTTGAAATAATTATTCTTAGGAAACTATAATGGCTTGATTTTTGAAGATTCCAATTTGGGAAGGGCTATTCTTGTTACGTTGTCAACTCAAAAGGGATTAATCCTCCATTTTATTGGAGGAGAGAATACCTTTATTGATGAGTAAATTTCATATACTTATTTTATATACTTTCCATTGCTTAAGTTGCATGTTTCTTGAGTATTTTATTGTTCTTATGTTGTTTTATGTGTCATGTAGGATTTTAAGTACTAGAGAGCAATTTGAAGTTGAATTGGGGAATTTGGAAACATATCTAAAAGATTTGACAAAGTGCTGAATTGCTAACCAATAATGTCCCTTAAATTAGTTATAAAATTTTTCTATAATTCTTAAAATAGAGAGCTTCCAAATTTTGGTTAGAGTTGACATCTACAGCTTTCAATAAAGTGCAAGATCATGAAATTTGGACAAGGCAAACGTGAGTAACTTGTGTACAAAGGCAAATCTTTAGTCCAAATTCGTTTGAGTATATCTACTTCGTTTAAAGTCCAAAAATAGTGATTTCATGGTTCAAATTGAAGCCCAAAATGCCTAATTTCCAATGGATTTGAAATCAACTCAATTAATGGTCTACAAAGTGAGTTATGCATCTTTTACCACCAGTTATTTAGAAATTCATTAAGTCATAATCCAACTAGGAGTCCTTGATTTATAAGATTTTTAATTGATCTCAACTTGTATAGCTTTTTAATGCCTTGGACACTTGACAACACCATAAAATATGACCGAAAGAAGGAGAATGGCTTTTTAGACTTTAACTTGGCCAATGGAGGAGTTTCTTAATTCTTGGGGTATTTCTAGAGTTTCTCAAACTCTTGTATGAACTCTCTACCATAATTCCCTCATTATAAGTAGAACTTGTGGCAGCCCTCTCTTCACTCTCATTAAGCTCTCACCCTCTCTCTCTCACACACACATTCTCAGACCTAGTGTATGGAGGCAATATTTCTACCAAGAGAAGGAAGACAATGTTGGAGACAAGATCAAGGGAGTTATGCATACTTTGATTGCCTTTCAAACAAGTTTCTCTATCTTATTCTACTTTTCCATGATTTATTTTTCCATTAGAGTTTTGCTTTCTGTAATACTAGGCTAATTTTCTTTTTAGGTTGAGGGTGATGTGGAAACCCTTAAATTTTGTTATGTTTCTATTTTAAGATTATTGTGTTTTGATTCAAACTAAGTTGCTAAGATTTTTTGGATTTATTGTTATGATTATGCTTTTACTTGTCTAGTCTGGCCATCTAAGCTTGTTATCAGTATGATCTATTATTAGTTTAAGATTGTATGTATCATATAATTCTAAATCAAGGTAGCAACTTCTTAATCAATAAATTGTTTTGTTAATTCTACATTAGGCTATAAATTCTTAAATGATTGTGTTTTCTATTGTGATTGTTGATTAAATTTAATGAATGTTCTTTAAATCAATTTTCAATTAGGTTTAGGTTTAGAACATATCAATCCTAACCATTACGAAAGTTAGAAAACTAGATGTTTTAGTTATCTATACCATTGACTTAGTATGAACTAGGAAGCATAATAATTGAAAGTCAAAACATATGTCTTAGTGGTGAAAAAATCTCTTAACTGATTCATTATCATCTCTCCAATTTACTTAATTCAATTGCTTTTGTTTCTTTGGTATTTTTGCATTTTAATTTCTAGAATTCAATTCATTCCAATCAACACTTAATCCATTTGCATTGGAGTCCTAGGTGTCATTGCATTTTAGTTTTCTTAGTTTCTAGGGTTTTGCTTTAAATTAAATCTTAATTAATTCTAAAGTAACCAATTGAATTAATTCTTTATGGGATTGATTCCCTATTCACACTTTACTAAACAAATTTTAAAACAAAATAGGGTTTTAAATTTTGTAATTTAGCAATCTATTACTTAATATTTACTTAAAAATAAGTCTATAAGAAATGTAATGGAATTCAATTTTTCATTTCACTTTTTATAATTAAATAAAATTTAAGCAGAAGATGAGTTAGCCTACAACTTGTTTACACTAAAAGTCTATGGAGTTTTCTTTTAAGAAAAAAGTGTATTATTAAAAGTAATAAATTTATTTATATGTTTTTATTTAAAAATATAAAATTTTGAATTGAAACGCTACTAGCAGTTATGATACTAAGAATAACAATTATTATAGATAGCAATCATAATGGGAAATGTTGGCTCTCCCCAAAAGGTAAACAACTTTAAAAGACACATCAATATTATTTCAGAGTATGAACTAAGTTTTTGTCTGCATAGAGGGCATAAATGATTCCTCTGTCTTAGAAATATAAGCTAAAACTTTTGAAAGACATATTGTTCCTCACATGACAATGCTACTTTAGTATTCTACAAACTGAATGAATTTGAAGAGGCCTATGTTCTAGGCATGCACTATGTTACTTCACCTTAATGCTATCCCTCATTTTGTTTGATATTTTAAGATGGAAAGCAAGAGATTGCCTTCCCATGTTTGCTTTCATTAAAGACAACAAAATTTAGGACTTAGCCCAGCCACGCCAGTCACCTTTTTTGTCTTAAAAAAATAATATTTTATTAAAGAAAGTATTAAGACTAAAAATAAAAAATTACGATTTTGAAAATAATTAAAATTTAAAAAGAATTGATATTTTCAAAATTTATTATAAATAAAATAAAAACAATATATAACATAATATTGAACTAGGTTTTATGTGAACTTTATACGTAGTCTAACTTAATTAAAATGCACATGTACACTCACGTAGACATAACTATATAATGAACATGTAACACGCTTATGCACATGCACTCATTTGTATATACACTTACATGCACAAATACAAATATAATAAATTTGTTAAATTCATGCTCATACACATGCATGCGAGCACACATACATACATGTTTTGAATACTTAACACACACAAATACATACAACAAATATATAACATAAATGCACATACACACACAAATTCAAATGCATTTATAATAAATATATTATATACATGTACATACAAATACATACACATGCACGTGAGTGCACACATATATAACAAATATATAACATGGTATAAAAACATTAGATATGTATACCAATCTTTAAAAAAAAATGATTGTATCACATATATACTTATACACATAAATATAACATAATATTACAGCATGATATTATAATATGCATATGACAACACAACATTTTAATGGAATTAATTCAGTTCTAATGGAGTTAAAATTTGAATTATAATATTATATTTTAAATCTAATTCTTGGTATTGAACAAAAGAGTTTTAACGTTTTCAAAACTTGTTTTTATTTTTTATTTTAATTTTTGAGTGTGTTTTTAAAAATAAATAATTCAAACTAGTGTTTTTTTTTTTTGTAACTTTTTATTTTCAAAACTTGTTCTAAAAAATAATTTTACAAAAATTTTTTAGTACATAAAACAAAGAATAGAATCAAATAAGCCCTATATCTTATCTTTTTCTCTTTCTCATCTTCTGTCACACATCTTCAAGAGCTTCTAACTTCTTGTAATCTATCATCTATGAAAAAGATGGCTCCAACGACAAGTTTATCTTCTTACAGAGCCAGCTCAATGTTCCCTTGTAATGGAGGCTTTAACGTTCTTCTTCCCTTCAAAGCATCAACGTTTCAACTTGGAAGATGAATTTTTGACTCTATAAAGTTTACAGATTAAAAAGGTATTTTATGTATAAATGTGTAAAAGAAGGAATCATAGTGATTGAAATGCAGAAGTTGTTTGCTCCAGCCCAGCTTTAGTGACATAGTCCATTGAAGCCCACTTTTCAGGCCCAAAAAATGAAGCCCACTTAGTTGGCTCATAATAGCCTCTCCACTAAGTCCATTTCAGTAAATAATAGTCCAGGAAGCAAATCCCAATTTCAGTTTAGTTCAATCTGGTCCAGTCTTGTTTGGACATAATTTGGGCCTACTTTGATGATTGGGCCAGCGAACCATTTTTGCCCTCTTAGACATAATTAAAAATCATACAAAAATTTTTCCTATTTTGCGGTTACATTATTACACTAATTTTTAAAAGAGTTTGCTTGAATTAGATTTGAACCCGAAAAAAGAAAAACTGTTCATGAAAAAGTGAATAAGAGCATACTGAAATTTATTGATGTATAATATACAAATAACGTTTCATAGAATGTGAATAATGATAAATAAAATATGATGGCCAATGAAAATATTGAAGAATAAACCTATTTTAATATAATAAAGAAGTTTAATTTGGTAATGTATTGCTGCTTAAATATTGTCTACAGGAGAAATAAACATTTAAGAGAGCATAATAGTGTTTGATATTATGATATACTAGCGCGGGGCGCAAACTGCAATTAGTTAAGTTCAGAGTACTAAACCTCAATTTTAGAAAATTCCAAGCTACTCAAGGTTCAATAGAATTTCGGCCATGCTAAAGATTATAGCATGGGTTTGGCAGCTGGATTAAAAGAAAAAAAAAATTAGGCAGATAACTTTTATAAGTAGTAGTCAAAAGGAAAATAAAAAATAAAAATTGGCTATTACATGTAATACTCATAATATTTATACTAAAAAAGGAAACTCAGTCAAAAACAAATATAGATACAAGCAAAATTTTATTTGATATTGCAACCAAAATCGATACCTAAACCTCACCATATACTTTTTAACACTTGTAACTCACTAACTATAATAACCAAGTATTTGTGAGGGAAATTTTGATCTAATAATATATATATATAATAATATTTTTCATTTAAAATATTTTAAAATTTCAATTTTGTTTACTAACTCTACCTAACCCATATTATTGTCCAATTATGTAACTAACTTTACCTAATATCCTCAAATAATCTGCAAATTATTCATCATATGCTTCATATCACTCTTGTAAGATCCTTCCCCGCACAACTCACAATTTCTCCCTCCGGCAGCCACCTCACCATTGTTGGCGAGCATCAGCGACTCACCACCAACATTTTCGGCCCATCCCTAACCACCACCAGCCTCCTCATCAGCAAGAACCGCTGGAAAATCGAGTTGAAGACTCCTTACGATGCATAATTTTTTTTCGGCAACTGGCACTGTTTCAACCACTGAAAAGGGTCGCTGACACCTTTTCCAAGCTGTAGTGGCACCAACGGCTGCCACATCATCAGAATTTTTCAAATTTTCTGATGGCTCAAAGGTTTGAAAAATTTGAGCTCTAAAATTGCAAAATTGGTGCATTTTTAATCCAATTAAACATAGGGTTTCACTTTTTGTAGTGATTTCACACCTTTCTCCCTCATTTGCACTGATCCATATGGTCTAATTTGCTCAAAATCAAAGAACCTTAATTTTGGCACTGTTCATCTAAAAAAGAGACCAATTTGAGTTTAATTCGAGTCGTTTGCTTCAAATTAATTTAGGATTACACTTCATAGGTAAATTTCATACCTTTTTCCTTTGAAATCACTAATCAATTGTAAATTTTAGCTTTTGAATTGAAAACTCCAGTTTAAGGGTCTGTGGGCAATTTGGAAATTTAGTGAAAATTATGTTCTTAGGACTTCTTTAATTTTATTATGCATCTAAAGAGTATTTTGAATTTTTAAAAATTTTAGTTTGAATTTTAGAACAAAATTCAAATTTTTATTAATTTTTCTAGATTTTTCATGAAGAAAAAGGAAGAAAATTAGAATGACTTGATCGTATAACAATAAATATTGTTTTAGGTTAAATGGAAAATTTGGAATTTATTAGATGACTCTTAGGTGAAATCTGTGTTATAGTAGGTGTTAGAAATTTAATAAGTGCATAATGGAATAATTGAATATAATAATAATAATAATAATAATAATAATAATAATAATAATAATAATAATAATAATAATGATAATAAGAATAATAAAATGAAATATAGGTTATAAGAATTTTAAAGTATTCTTTAAGTGGCCCATAAATTTAATTTCCAAATATTTAATAAAGAAATAGGTAAAATGGATAAATGTGAATAAGAAATGATTAATTATCTTTGTGACAAAATTAAATAATTAAATTAATTATAAGGACTGGATGTTAAGAGTATTTTATTTAATGTTTTTGGGTGGTTAGAAAACTGTCAACAAAGGAATTATAGTCAAGGATAAGAAGAGTTTGGTATACTCTTCTCAGGTAAGTAGATAATCCTAATTATGCAGAATATTATTTTAAATTATTCATGATGATTTTGAATATTGAATTATTAGAAATACTAAAATCTGAATTCTAAAGTGGTGTGATTTTGAAATTTCTGATACCTATACATGGATAATTATTTATCTTTGAAATATTGGGAACATGCCCAAAATAGAACCTGTAGCTAACGATAGTTGATGTTAGCCGTAGTGCACTACGATTGATATTCTGATAAGGTTGAGTATGATACACTTAACACCATATTCTGTTTAAGGCCTAGGGCCATTATGATATTTACTCAGAGCCTATAGTTGAATGAGTATAAATTCTGATCTATCATCACTAGCCTTGAGCTAACTCTATATCCTGAAATTGTGACTGGTTCTATAGAAAATTCCTAAATGCATTTTGTTGATGATTATTCTCTGTTTAAAATTACTAAATTATGTCTGATTATATTTAGTTTTAAATTCAAAAGATGTACTACTGTAAGTCTACCTTAAGTTTTGCAATATTATAATTATTTGTTCACTGAGTTTCCACTTATCCCATTATTTAATATTCTTTTGATCTTAGCTTTGCTCCAAAACGTCCACCTTTGGAATTTTAATCTTCGTAATTAATTCCTTGGTGAGCCTAACCTACTGCTAGAGTTATGTCTTTTATAATTATTAAGATTCCATTCAGTCGCTCCCTTGTATACAGGTTAAATGTTTGATGTATTATTATGGTGTGTCAGAAACTATCTGTTGTGGAGCAAAAGATCATCAGTGGTACCTTGGTTATCATTATGTACCCGGGCATAATCATAATTGAGTTCTTATTGGGAATCTCATAGGGTATCTAATGTCATTTTTCTGGTCTATTTCATATGTTATATTATGAGAATTTGTAATTTTGGATTTGGTGCTAAACAAATTTCTTCATATATGTTAATGGAAAATGTTGTCTAAATCATATGCCATCGCTGATCAGGCCATAGAAGAGGCCTCTGTAGGGGCTACTATTCAGCCTGACATACCACCCCTTAGTGGTCGAGGTAGGGGACGAGCACGTATGGGAAGTGTTGGTAAAGCTCGAGCAAAAGGTGACGAGCAGCTAGGCCTCCCATTAGGAATGTTCTAGAGGAGTGGACAGAACCTTCTTAACCTTAGGTCCTTATTAATGCAAAATTAGCAGCTAGACTACAGGATGTTCAAAGACTATACAGAGTCTTTCAGCCCTGATGGCGACACAAATGATTGGCCAAAATGCCCCTCCTACCATTGTGCCCCCTATAAAATAAATGAGAGCTAGAGAACCTTAGGTTAGAGCTAAAGAGATTGGTAGCAAAATGATCCTAACCAAATTCATCAAATTCAAGCCTCCCATCAGGAATGGATAATTAAGAGGACCCTTAACAGTTTATTGAAGACATTGAGTAAATATGTATGGCACTTGACAGTCCTTTAAAGAAATTAATTAATGGAGCAATTTTTACCCATGAGCGTCAGGGATACTTGTGCTAGGGATTTCAAGAGCTTACAGCAAGTCCTTAGGGGTATCAGTTGATGAATTTGTCATTCAATTTACTAAGCTGTCTAAGTACTCCTCATTTAGTTCTCACTGAGAGAGACAAAATTAAACGATTTGTGATGAGCTTGAAAAAAAATTAATTGGAGTGACTAACTTAAATATGTATCTTGGAGATAATGTTGGTGAGGAAATAGAATGGAAAAAGGCCATTGATGGCAGTTGATGTGATGTGAGAATTTCGATTAAATCATTGATGACTTTAATCTAAAGATTTAATTATGAATACATACTACATCAATTGTCACATAAGTATATCAAAACTAACTATTTTTATGAAATAGAATATGAGAAAAGAAATTTCTTGACTAGGTCTTCTTTAGAAAGCATAAATGAAAGACAAAAAGCAATCGCATGACAAGTAGAATATATCCGTCAATTAGTTACGTCATTGGAAGTAACTTATAAGTAGAGTAATTTTTTTTCTTAATGGGGAAGTATTATTTGATTGATGAAAAGACTTTATTAATCAAACCCTCAACTCCTTATTTGATGACTTTTCACATTTTTCTTACATGTATTAAGAATTTTTTTAAGTGTGTAAATTCTTTATAGTAAAAATAATGAAGTAATTAATTTGCATAAATTTTTTGTAGTTAATAAGAAAAATAATAAAATAAATAATTAATGAATTTATTATAGATCTTGGCCAAAAGGTTGAGAAAGGTATACTTAATGAATTAATTAATTGCCTTTTAAATAGGAAATTTTTTGGAATTTGAGGATTTTTTTAGAGTGAACAAAAAATTAAAAAATTATTCTTTTAAAGTCTGATAATTCTTTAGAGTGAATGAGAAAATTAATAAACTAATTAATCATCTCTTAAATTTGGAATTCTTTGTTCAGAAATTTTTTTGTATCAACGAAAATAATAATAAATTAATTAATTAACTGTATTTTAAATTTTTTAATAAATGATTATAAATATAATTTAATATGATCCAAAATTAAAGTATATATATATATATATATATATATAATTGAATAATTTATGAATGTGCTCTCTCTGTTGGCCTATCATCCTTACTTCTATCTTATCAATCTTGTATAACTAATTTATAAACTTTCTCTAATTTATTATGTTTCTTTTATATTAAAATATATTACTAAATTTAATTTTTTACTTAACATTTTTAAATGCCGTTGATTTAAAATATATTAACATATAAAAAAATAAACTAATTTTTCTGAAGTTCGTCTATCGTGCAGTCAAATAATTCCTGGTTGATGTGTAAAAGGTAAGATATTATATACGATCCTAAGGGCATCCAGTCCACTGGTCGGAACTATCAATCAACTGATTAGATATAGTATTTTAAAAAATTTAGAAAATTTGACGATTGGAGTGTTTATTGGTTTCAATAATCATGTGGTTACGCTAAAAAGTAATTAAAAACTATTGAAATGTTCAAGATCACTTTGAATACAAAAGAATTATGGAACTTGAAATTTGAATTTACAACTACTTTATTTCAGAAAAAATTGATGGAAAAATTGTAATTTAAAATTTAAAATCAAATTATTAAAAACTTGAAAATTTAATTTAAAATAAAGTTTTTTTAAAGTTAGCGATATATTTTTCTGAGCAATTTCTTGACATGCATTAATTGGGAGGCTTGGAAATATCAACTCATATCAAATATGAATTTATTGCATTTTGATTTATGATTTGTGTTTTCGTTTAATCCTTTCTACGCAGCGATCAATGTTCTATCTGAAGACAATTTTATGATTAGCGACAATATATATATATATATATATATATATATATATATATATATATATATATATATATATATATCATGGGTTTGCACTCCTACGACACTAGTTAAGAGTATCTATAGTAATACTTGTTTCTTTTTTATTGTCTTTTATAATATCTAATTAATGATTGTTTTAGTTTTATTTTTATGACAATAATACTTTTTATTTTCTCAATAGACATAATTAATAATTTTTTTAAAATTATAATTAATTTATAATAAATTTTTGTATATTCATTCTTTTAAATAATATCTCTATATTACTCTTTAATAGCGCATAAAATTCAATTTAAAAAATCAGTTTTAAAATTAAAAAAATTAAGGATAATATAAAAGTACTACTTAGATGTATAAAGATATAAAAATTGTTAAAGATTGATTATAAATTTTTTAAAATAAAATAGATTGATTATTTCTTTTAAAAAAATTAAATGTAATGTTATAAAAGTAAAAATAAAAAAAACAAATTAAATATAATGAAATGTAGTGAAAAAAAAAATAATTATTGCTATCAATGATAGCAATAAATACTCCATAACCAGTGTCCTACTAAGAAACATAGAATTTTAAGTAAAACACTACTACTAGTTTACAACTACTACTGAGAAAAAGAGAGAATAGCAGCAGTAATGCATCACTCAAGCTTGCTAAGAAAATTTAGATAGGGGGTTTCATTAGTGATTTCAAAGAGAAGGTTTACCACGAAGAAAAAAAAATTCCAAAAAAGGGATATTTTAAAGGAGAAAATCCAAAAAACGAATATTGACTAAAAAAGGATAAAAGTGGCCGCCATAATCTTAGCAAAATCTGAACATGTGTTTAAAGTAGCTAATTGAGTTAATTTCCAAATATCAATCCATAGCTATCAAGGGACTCCAAGTACGATTGGATGTGCATAAATGTAAGTAATAAGAAGCATTATAATATTTCTAGTAATCCTACCAAAGCAAACCTAGTAACCCGTGGAATTGGTGTAGATGTTAGTTGTCCTTACTGTCAAGATACGTAAGATTCCCTTCATGCACTTATGACATGTCCGTAGGCTTATGACTGTTGGGGTCTATCAGACCTATTTATAGTTGCATGCAATTTGTAATTACCTAAAAGCCAAAGGACAAAGTTGATGAATTTTGCATAATAATGTGGAAGATATGGGGAATGAGAAATAATTTTGTGTGGAAACAAGTTCTTACTTGACCAGTAAGGGTGATTAGCATAGCGCTTTCCCATGTGGAGAACTAGAAAAAGGCATAAGAGTTGAAGAAAATAACCTCAACTAATGCCCTTATGCGGGGAACAAGAGAAGCCAATAGTATGGATGAGGATAGTGCATGGGAGTGTTACATTGATGCAACAACTTTTCTTGAGGAGGGTGTTTCTGGATACTAGATTATTTTTAGAATGAAAGAAGAGAGCTTTATCAAGGCAATTTCAGGCTACGTATATGGTAGTATACCTCCAACCATTATGAAGGCAATGACATGGAGATCGCTGTTGAATTGGGCTTTATCCAACCTTTCGATGAATGGTACTATTTGTTTGGATGCCTAACAAGTTATTAGCTATATTAAGGCAAACTCTAAGAATGCTTCTAAGCATAGTCGTTAACTTGGTCAGTTAATTCAGTTAACTTGTTGAGTTAACGTTTTTACATGTAAAAAATGAGTTAACTCAGCGTCTAACTCGGTCTCAATCCTGACTCGTACTAACTCATGAGTGACTCAGTCCAATCGGCGAGTCACTACCGAGTTGGACGAGTTGAGACAAGGTTTTGCTTCAAAACTCAAAATGTACTCCACCAAACCAACGTACAAGAAGATGTCCAGTGCCTAACCACTTGGCCATAATAAATGTTTAATATATATATGACAAAAGTTATATATATACAAGTCTTGATTTTAATTTGGCCAAATGAGTAAAACTTTTTTTTGGTCCATCACTTGTAGGATATTTTTTTAAATTAATCCCTTATAAAATTTATTTTTCATTTTAATCCCTCACAGGTAAGATATTATTTTAATTTAGTCCTTCATAGAATTTTTTTTCAATTTAGTCCCTCATGAATATTTTTCAAATTGCTTCTTTCACAAATAACATCATTATTAATAATGCCCTTCATATTTTTTTATAGTTTGAATTTTATTTTGGCCCAATGAATAAAATCTCTTTTGGTCTCTCACTAATAGGTTATTCATTAATTTGATTCCTTATAAAATTTATTTCTCATTTTGGTCCCTCAAATAAAATACTTCTCAATTGAGTCACTCATAGAATTTTTTATGAATTTAGCCCCTCACATATAAATTTTTCTCAATTTATTAATAGAGGTAAACTCATATGAATCTAAATTACAAGTCTACACTCCCTTCACAGTCTACCTAAAATTACGAGTTTGACAACCTTGATTCTAAGTGTGGACTTATTATTCAAAATTGTCATTGTTCCCTTTCACTTAGAGTGATATTTCCTATAAGTGGGTTTGAAAGCAAGCAAATATGGAGGTGCATAGGCTTGCTTGAGTCTCTACGCATCATGCTAGCTTTCAGATTTGGGATGTATTTCATTCTTTTTAATTAATGCAGTACATTTTCCTCAAAAGAAAAAATAATAACATTATAGTGGAAGTGGATTGACGTTAGTCACTAGTTATTTATTTGAATATTAACAAGAAGATCTAATTTTCTGATCAAAGTCAGTTCTTGTGATGTAACTAAATTATTACAAATAATTAATGAATATAAGAAGAGAAGAAAGAGTTCTTATTTAAATCAAAATAGAATATCAAAATGGGTCGGGCCTATCATAAAATTGGAAGCGACCTCTCTTGTTCAATAGAACGAGCTTAGAATAAATCACCAAATTACCTGATCCAACCGTGAAGGTAACCCAATATTTGTATATTTCGCTGATGTCATGTGGCTGGAAACTAAACTCAATATAACATATACTCTTTGAAGCGGAAACAAGAGATAGATATAGGAGAACACTCAAATTATCTAGAATCAATCATAGACGGAAGTTTATGATCATTCTCTAAACATAGTTTACATATAGTATGAGCTTAAACAAAGATGACTTCATGCAAATTTCTCCATCCATTGTGTTAGGAGTCTCACTTTGGGAAGTCTCCTAAAAAAAAAAAAGGATTTATAAGTTTAAGAAACTCCACTACCTAATGGACTAACATTAACTCTTCCTTTAAACTTATACTTATAAAATGTGCAGCTAAAAAGTACCATCGGAACTAGGTTATCGAAACAGATGTACTTTGTCAAAACAGGAACATAGGTGAATATATTAGAAACAGAGGACGAAACCTCTCTGTTCCTGTTAGTTATGAACTCTTTAAGGGATATGACTCGAGACTTCTAAAAGGATCAGGAAAAGATGAATAGGGAAGCAAGTATAGAAACTGTGAGTATAAAAGTGTGTTCTTATCTTTGAATTCTTCCTCCCCTTCTAAACTATACTTCGAAAGAAAGCACTCAGACGTGAGGATGCAGGGGATAAGGAGTAAAGTAAGCTACCTGCCCTGTGCACCCTCTGCAATATCAAATTGTTAGAATCCAACCAAGCCAAATTAATATGACCATAGTAACAGAGAATCTAGAAAGGGTGAATAGGTTCTTGAAAAATAATGCTTTTAAATTAATGAAACTTTGTCTTAGACTTTTATGGCAGTAACAAGTTAACTCTATATAGAAACTAGTTAATTGTATTCTAACATAACCAAAATTGGGATTATTTTGAATCTGATTGATTGTTTACAAATAGAAACTTCGTATGTGAATTTTGAAAATAATCAGTTAACTTTATAGAGAATATAGTTAACTATATTGTAACAGAAGTAAATAAAAAGTAAGGAAGGGGGGAGAAATAACACCAAAATTTATCTTGGTTCAGCAAAACTTGATTACATCCCGTCCCTTTGGCACCTAAGGGATTTTCTTCACTATTTTGACACGTTTACGACATTTACTTGGAGATTTTTTGTGCTCACCGCTAACACGAGGTTTTCTGTGTTCATCCCAAACACAAGATTTTTCGTACTCACCTCTAGTATTAGGTTTCCAAGCTCACCCCTTACTAAACCTAGGTTTCCTAACTCACTTATGTCTCATTTGGTTGACAACATTGTTTGTGATGAAAAAAAAAATGAAAATGAGAGTGGGAATAAGAGAGGGAGAAGGAAAGTAAATATGTACGTTTGGTTGTAAATAGAATAGAATGAAAATGAGACAGTTACACTTTGTTTGGTTTGATGAATCAGTGAGGAAATAGAAATGAGTGAGATTAAAATTACCATATTATCCTTGAATAAAAAAATTATTGTTACAATATACATTTGAAAATATAATAATTATTAAATCTTAAAAGTAAAACAAATATATTATATACAAATTAAAGAATATAAAATAAATAAAATTATAATAATATAAAAAACTATATATTTTTTATTATAATTTCCATGTTATGTAATTAATATATAATATATAATATATATTTAAATATTGAATAATGTATTATAAATATCATAATATATAGTTTATATATTATATATTTAAATATCTAATTAAAATTAACGAATTAAAAATTCATTAATTAATATTTAATATTTATGACGTGGTTGCAATATAAAAAGGGTTGCATTTTTGGCACAAATAGTTTGATTCCTAGGAGCCCATGATAATTCCAGCCAAGTTTTGAGGGAGACAACATTCCATTATTCATGGGAGAGGGCTTGCCTAAGGGATAGGGAATCCAATGTCTATCTACCAACCAAACTAGGGAGTGGTAATCCCTCTTCCATTCCATTGCTATGAAGAAGTGAATCAATAGGGACCTTAGAACTCTCTTACAATTTTTCTCAACTCTATGTAACTTCACTCAATGGAGGAAGTTCAACAAGAAGGATTAAGAAATATAAAACCCTTAGAAGAAGGGAGTACAAGGATAATCTGAAAACTCTCTTGAAGAAGAAATATAACGCAATACAAAGCTTTTTTCACAAGAAATTCACTTAATCAAAAAGCTAAGCTTAAATCAATCTTTTTCTCATAAGATGAAGCTTGGATGATAACCGCAAGGCAAAGATGCTCTCATTATATACATCTTTATGGAAAGTGATCGTTGGTGCTTCATGCTTGATTTTTTCCATCATCTACCATGAATGTCATCCATAAGGGAGGGAGGAGATGGTTTGTTTCGTTTTTTAATATGAAAGAGTGAAGACATAATAGGAAAGTAGCTATTGCATAATAGGTGTGATAGAGACAAGACATATCTTTGGGTTGAGAGAACGATTAGCTTTAATTTAAAATAAGGACAACTTGCATCATATTCAAACATATATAGTTTTTATTCATGGTTAACTTCTATAATAAATGGGTTCTTAAAGTTTCAAATCAAGTCAATTGGGCATTTCTCTTTATTTGTGTTTTGTCATTAATCAAACATGAATATTGGGCCTAATTTTGGGCTAACACATGGAATCTCGAAATGGAAATATGTCACAAACTAAAGGCAACCTGTTGTCTAATAGAATGAGCCGAGAATAAATCTCAAAATGATTACTAAGCCTTTTCTTTAAAGAGAGAGAGAGAGGCTTGTTTGTAGAATTAGTAAACCTATTAAATTTTCAAAAATAAAGAAAAAGAAAATAATAAGGGCATCTTACATACTTACGCTACAATGGTATCCAGAGTTTGATATCACATAAATAGTACATAGCAATGCGTAGTATTTCAAAGCTTGCTAATTACCATAACAATGCAACATTATTTATATTGATTTTGCAGCAAACACTCAGTGCATGTGAAGTCCTAAGCTTGTTTCTCCTGCAGAAGGTAAGTAAAAGAGAGAACAATATTAACATTGTTTGTAAATAATACTATACATGCAATTGCTGAAAGCACGAACAGAGTGATAATAATGACAGAAGGCATGCTAAAGCTAAAAGCAAGATGAGAAAGATAAAAAAATATTACTAGATAATCTTTAAGCTACCTTTTGTATTTCCTTGCATTGACTATGACAGTAACATAGATATTGTTTGTCATATTGTTCAACCAAATTCCCTAATTCTGCTAGAACTTCTCCAATTAAATTGTTGCTTGTGAGGTCAATGCCATTTAAAAAAAAAAAAAATTGGTACCCCTAAAAATTCGTTCCACACTTTTCCACATTATCAATGCATTTAAATCATATGGATATGCTTATTTTTCGTTAGGCATATAAGAATGATTTCTATAATCTATTTAAGAACTCTCAATAGTCATTGCAGTAAAATTTTTGAAGCATTTGTGAATATGTCCAGATACATTGTTCGATGCTAGATCTAAGAATTGAATGTTTACCAAATGACAAAGATGCAATGATAAACTTCCAGAGAAATGATTATTTCGTAAGATTAAAATTTTCAAGTAATGTAATACAACCCCAATCCATGAAGGTTTAGGTCCTGACTATTTGTTGTCCCCAGAGAATTGTTGTTACTTAGGTCTAGATAGACTAATGATTTGAAATGGTTCCAACAATTAAGAAGTTGCCCTGACTATTGATTTTTAGAAAGATCTAATATGCCCTACTTTTTATTTACACCGCTTGCACATAAAAACCCATGTAGTTTTGAAAATTTATTATTGGACCGATTGGCAATCCATGCATCAAGTAGAAATTGAGGGATTAGCCCTTCAAAGTTATTTGAATCTAGAGATATTCCAAGGGATGCAGTAAATCTTCTAGGAAAATTTGGCACTGTACCTAATAAATTGTTGTTTGAAACACTGAAACTTTCTAGCTTTGGTGCCTGTAGACCCCAAAACCATTTTGGAATAGTACATGAAATTCCAGCATTAGAAATATCAAGTCTAATGAGATTCTTTCGAGTTTGCTACCATTTGGGTAATCCAGGACCTAACTTACGTGAGCTAAGATATAAGCCATCCGATTGGAATTGTGGGACCCAGTTATCGCTAAATCACAAACCCATTGAGTTGTCAGATAGGTCAAAGGACTTTAAGTAAGGCATATTAGCAAAATGGGATTCAATGAGAACACCTTTCAAAGAGTTGGAAGGAATGTACAAAGACTCCAACAAAGATGGAAATCGAAGATCTTCAAGTATTGTCCCATTCAATTAATTCACTGAAATTTCTAATTTCTATAAAGATGTGAATTTGGAAAGGTCAGAAAGTGTGCCAGTTGTTTGATTATGGCCTAAATAAGTATTGCAAGGAATATTTGGCACATCCAAATTCCAGACAAATGTTGAAGAACTGTTGGAAGCTCTTCACTCAAATGGTTACTATCTAGGGATAATGTGTGGAAGGTACATATATTCCGTAAGGATTCTAGTCCACCCATGAGTTTGTTTTCAGTGAGGTATTCTCCAAAGAATTCATTATGCTACCAAATTCATAAGGTATGGGACCCTATAAAGTCAAAAATCAAGCATAACAAGGTTGGAGCTGACATTTAAGAGCCAATAGAATACTGCGGATGACATGAAGTTATTTTTAGATAAATCAAATACAGAAAGTGAAGAAGAGGAGTTGAATTTGAAAGATTGTTGCTACCAAGGGATAGTTCCTTTTAGCTTGGTAGCTTTGCAATCATGTGAAGCCACTTGTGAGAATTTTTAAGATCAATCATGTCGTTCAATGCAAGATGGGTCTACGAGGTGAGATAAGACAGCCACTCACCTCCACCATCATTCTCTTTATCAATTTTAAGAGGAGCAATATAAAATCTAAGATAAAGCTCCTGCAAGTTCGAAAGGTTCCCTAGTTGATCAGGGATTGCTCCTACAAGATTATTCTCCAAGAGATCAAGATGCTGCAGTTGTGAGAGATTTCCAAGTTGATGTGGAATTGAATCTTCTAAGCTGTTAAGAGCTAAGATCAAGATATTGCAAGAGTGAAAGTCTCCTAAGTTTACTTGGAATATTTCCAACAAAAGCATTCAACCTAGGGTTCAAATACATCAAATATTGCAACTCTACAAGAGATGAGCTGATCTCACCTTGCAACTTGGTTGGAGAATCCCTACGCCAGTCACCGTGAAGTTCAAGTATTAGTACGTGGCCAGTTTGGTTACTACAGCGACCTCCCTCCCATTTACAACAATCTTGGCCATCCTATGTCTTCAGAAGGCCAAACTCATCTACAAGGGCAGACTTAAAGTGAAGCAAAGCTTGCCTCTCCCTCTCTATGCACCCAACCTCAGCACCTGTAAGTTGTAACTCTCCATGAACTGGGAGCTATGAGCTGAAGCTCAAGCACCAATATAGCTAATTGAAGGAGTTTCTGAAAATTGAAGTACATCGTCTTCATTCTTTAATTTGGACAAGCGAATCTATAGGTGCTGAATCTATTATATAATATATATATATATATATCTATAGCAGATTATATATATATATATAGCAGATTAAGTTGCTCATAGTGTATTATTATTTTACAACTTATGACATATAATACATTTTTCTTTGATTTAAAATAAAATTAATGGCATTCATTGTATTATATATATTATATCCTTTCTTATATTAGTTAATTATGAATTACGAGCTCGCCTTTCACTCGACGTATGACAAAGAAAAGTAAAGCTTGCATCACTAATTTCTCATTCAGTGACTTCAAAGAGAATAATTACCAAAAAAAATAAATTCATAAGGGATATTTTAAAGCAGAAAATCCAAAATGTAAATAAAAGATATTTGAAGTACAGATAAATTATTTTTTATTTCGAAGGATCTTGACATGGGATTCTAGATCCTGTCCTCAGATTCTTTTATTATATGTTTCAAGAGTTATAAGGCAGAATCATTTAAAGTAAAATAAAATTAATCATTTAGTCCTTTATAATAATTTCAAATTTTAAAATTTTTATATTAAATATTTTAAAATTTTAATTCTTGATTTCAATTTTTTCAACATAAACTGTTCAATTAAAAAATTGGACCGAATATTTGAAAAGTAAAACTAGCATTTGGGTCAAAAAATGGAAAAGAGAAGAGAAGTGGAACAAGCACCAAGATTCACGTTCAATTATTATTGTCACTCATGTTGTACAAAAAAGAAGACTTAACCAAAAAAGATTCCAAAATATTGACTAGAAAATGAAAAAAGAAAAGGTCGCTAGCAGACTCAATATGTTTCTAAGAAATTTCTTGACATGCTTTAATTTGGGGGTTTGAAAATATAAAGCCAAATCAAATATGAATTGATTATATTTTGAGTTATGATTAATATCTTCATCACTTTATAGTTCTTTAACCTTTTCTACGTGGCAATGAATGTTCTATCTTAATAAAATTTAATGTTAGTGGCGATACTTTCTAATAAAGCCAATTCTAACCATGTCTAACGAAATTGATTTTATAAGTCCCTTAATGAAATTTAAATAAGTCACCATTAATAAATTCCATACGGGATACTTTTAAAGCAGAAAATCCACCAAAAAATTTACTGGAAAAAAAATAGTTTATGATTAAGGCACCAGGTTTCACACTCAACTATCATTTTCGCTTAAGTTTCCAAAGCAGTTTTGCCAAGGAGGCTTCATTCAATGAATTCAAAGACAAAATTTCCATATGGGAGACTTTAACCAGATAATTTTAAAAGAAAAAAAAAACAACAAAATTGACTATCATCATTTTTCTCAGTAATTTCTTGGCATGCTTTACAAAAGCTAATTTTAAAGTATCAATTCAAGATATTAGTGTTCCATACTTCGACTATTAGCATCTTGGCCTTAGGAATTGTACCTAAGAATTTGTTCTCCAAATTATACTTGGTCGATACTATTAAAATTGTCTGAGAAGAAACTTATTTAATGAGTATACAGATTTAAAGATATCAATACCCTATAATAACAAAAAAAACATAAACTATCAAGCAACATGAATTTCAAATTAAGTGCTTATACCGACAAGTAATAAAATACGTTAAGAGTGGATTGATGTACATCCTTTTAGTTATTTACTTGAATATCAGCAGGAAGATGTTTTCAAATAAAATCAATTCTAGTCAAGAAAACGCAACAGATTTATTTTATTGTAAAAAACAAATCACTACTAGGAAAAAAAACAAAACAAAGACGGAAAAACTCTATGTCTAAATTTAATAAATTTTGTCTCTAAATTAGTTTGAGATAGAATCTGACACTAATCAATTTTTGTATCATAAACCTTGTTCCCTAAATGATCAGAGACCGAAAAAAGTATTCCGTGTCAAAATTGAGCTGGAAAAAATCTATATCAAATGATAAAAAGTTTTGTTGCAATGCAGAAACTAAATTCATATCCATTATTAAAATTTGAAAGATAGAGATAGAATCATTCCGCCTTAGAAGTAGTGTAAGAGGTTTAGATACAGATTTTTATCCATGACAAATAAATGTGTAACAGAATTATTCTATATCAGATTCCGTGCCTAAAATATTTTATACATAATTACATCCGTCTCAAAGTAGAAACTAGATAGTTTTCATTTGGTGTTTGATTTCATCTATAAAAAATTGATACAGAATTAGTCTGTCTTAAATTGTTTTTGGTTTTTCAGTATTTGATTCCATATCTGAATGTAAATTTTCTTTTGGTATCTATTTCCATGTCTAAATTGTAATTTTTATACCTAACTTTATAGTCCCTTTTTAGCTCTATCTTATTAATATTTCAACCCAGTAAACAAAGAGTAATAAAAATTGAAACATCTATCCATATCACATAATCAAGTAATGCAATACAAATCAGTAATAATCTATTAAAGTTTTATCAGTAGGATAACAATACAAAAGTTTAAAAGCATTATTAATAGGATAGTACTAGTGTCAATACTAATATAGTAAAAGAAATCAACTGTTTATCTCTAATCTGCTTCCTCATCATGTATGTGCTCATCTTCTTCTGGTGCTCGTTGTGTTGTAAGTGGTGCTAATGTTTAATCACTAGGTTTAAGACGCTAAGCCTTTTATCTAGTAGTTTCATCCTTTGTATCATTATTGAAAATTGTTCATCCTTGCTCTGCAACTGAGTAGTAAGATCCGAAACTATCACCTTGAGCGCAGCCACTTCAGCTTGTGTATAAGTATCAATTGAAGCTGATGAAAAGGCAGTAGATTTTACAAATGAAGCAACTCATAAACCCATCTCTTAACACAACATTTCTTACTAACGCCTCCTACAACATCCAAATAAATGCTATTGTTAGATTACCGACTACTACCCTCCCTAGTAGATACCAGGCATATCTCTTAGCTACCTACCTCTTATACTCGTCCCAAACAATAAAGTATTGAGACAAAAAAAAAAAAAGAAACAACTTTAAATGAGATATCATACTAATGAACTAATTAATCATATAAATTATAAATTATTTCAATTTCAAACTACCAATGAAAGATTATTAATGCACCTAATAAAGCTTATACTTACAGCAATGCTTACTGAAGCTAGAAAGTCCTATTAATTTTCTTACCTTTTCCATTTGTGAAGACACTAGAACATGTCCCAATGATTTGACTCCCTTCCAATTTGATTTCACTGCAAAAATTAAAAGATTAAAAGAAATTTAACTAGTAAATATCTACTTAGGATTATAAATTTCATAAAAACTACTTACCAATCGTTTTTGGTGCTTTATAACAGGGATGGAGTCTCTACAATGCACTGAAAGCCCCTTATGATCGCCTATTTTAATTGTTCTATTTTGACTTATCTTGCTATTAAGGATCTTGCCACTTTATGTCCAACTACTCACGATTACTTTGAGAAAGTCATTTGCCTTTATCCTCCCCTCTTCTTAACCTACCTATAGCAACCTTTAGCAAGTTGGATCCTTTACTATCAAAGATCTTTCTAATATGAAAACTATGCTTAGGTAGTCATTTATATTTCTCTGTATGAAGGACTAGAGCTTAAGAAAATAATATACTACTAGATCAACAACTTTGTTCAAATAAATCAATGATTAATCACCCCAAATTCAGCTCACTCCTCAATAGCCCCTCCATTTGATGCTTCCATCCAATTAGTCCATGGCCCATTAAATTTGCTTTTGAAGATTGAAGAAATATCCCCAGGTACACTTGTAGCAGGCTTATACCTAGAAAAAATATAATCTTTAATAAAAAAAGAATATATTTTTTATATTTATAACAAATTGTTAAGAAGAGATTATTAACAAATCGTATGTTAATCCAAGTCTTGAACTAATCTAAATACGCCCATCTACATCTTTGCTCCCCTATATAATGGCTAATGTATTAAATGATGACCTATATGCTAGGGTAGATAAGGTGGTTGGAAAGATGATCTATGCAATTACCTGGCATATGTATCAACGGATGAGCTAAAAGAAAGGTTAGGATGTGTTTCTATGGGTGGTGTGCTAGAAGATGGGATTTGTGAAACCCCAATTTGAGAGTTAGGAGATGTGATAGGCTGATCATATGGTTGGTAGGTACCTCTCCCTCTTCCTTTTCCCTTACCCTACCTCTTCCTCATCTGGGTTCTACCATTTATCTATATTTAGAGAAAAATCATAATATCAAAGAAGTTAAGATTTTGATGACAACAAGCATAGTAGAAAATAGTATCCACACTATATGAAATAAATATCAAATCAAAAACCACATTGTATCTCCTTCCATAACAAATCAATAGTCATCTTTATACACAACTATAAAGACATGGGTAGACTATGTCTTAGTTTCTTCTCTTATGCCCAAAAAAGATTAGTGACATCTATTTTTTAATGGACAAAACCATACTCATATTTAACACAAATCCATGTCCACTTAACTTGTCATAACCTAAACACCCATCAAGGTCAAACACAAGCTAAAATCTAGTGAACCCAATGACTAAAAAGAAATTTCTTTGTTGTAAATCATAATCACAAAGCTACAAATTCCTACTTCAAGGTAAATGGTATTTGCATTCATTTTATTACTAATCAACCAATAAGAGAGTTGAGAATATTTAGCACCATCAATACTCATGTGAATAAGATAGAAGAAAAATTAAGTAATCCATCTAACTAAGTTTAAGTCATCTAATGTAACACTAACCTTTGTAGATATTTGCGCAAATACCAAGCTAAATTCTTGAGTGTTAAAAAAGTCCAACACCAATGGCCAACGTAAAATGAATAACTAGATATACCAATAATAAGAAGCTATGACTAATGAAGAAAAATAATAGTGAATTCAATTGTAAAGATGTTCAGTATACATTAACATTAGTGATTCATTGTCTAGTCATCCTCCATGTCTTTATCATCATCCTCTTTTCCCTTATCTTGTTCTTCTTCCTCTTTATCTTATTTTTCATCATCATCTTCTTCTTCTTTTTCTTCTTTATCCTCCTCTTCCACCCCCTTCATCTCCTCTTTAATTTGTGGGTCAATATCATCATTTACAACAACTATTGGCATTTATAAGAATGATTCCTCTTGGTATCGATCATCTATTTGAATATTTAAACTCTCTAAAGTCTGAATTGTACTTCGTGCCTTGGTTCTAATGACAACTAACCAACCTTATTGTCCCTAAGGATATAGTGTATAGTAAATTTGCTCTGCTCGTTGTGAAAAAATGAATGGATCATAGTTCTTATATTTCGTAGATTCTCTAACTTCAATAATTCCTTAAATTATATCTATCTTTGTCCCTTGATCTAAAGTTGGATCAAACCAATCACATTTAAATAAGACTAGTGTCTTGTTTGGCCATCCCATATATTACAGTTCAACAATGTCAATTAAGATCTCATAGTAATCCTTCTCTATTATCTCATTCTGCCCACCTCGAACACATACACCACAATTTGTTGAACTCATCCCTTGACTTTGAGTTTTTGTGCTGAATTTGTATCCATTTAAGAAATATGTAGGCCTTTTCCTAACTTTGTTTAAAAACCCCCATGCTAAACTTTTCACAAGGTCATCTGTAATGTTGTTATTTGCATTCGAAACCTATATGACAAAAGAGATGCAATTAATGAGGTGAAAACATTAGCTAATGAGGTGCGGTTCTAATACACATATTCTTTAATTTATATGACTTCATCTACTGCAAAGAAATGTTCCAACCCAAGAACAGGGCTTTTCAATCTTCAATAAATGAACTTGATAAATCAAGTCATCAAAATTTTCTGTGTTTGGTGCACATTGGCATCTCAAGTAATCATTCTCAACCACATAGTCATAGCCTAGTTAAAACAAAGACACATGCCTTCTTTTACCAGCTGCCAAAATCAAATTCAAAAAGAAAATAGTGGATATCGAAAACTATGCTCTTCTTTTTACCAACTGCTATAAACTAATAATATACAAAAAGAAAATAATGGGCATGGAAAATTATACTCTTCTTTTTACCAGCTACCATGAACTAACAATATATAACATACATGTAACTAAAAACATAGTCTAGATCATAATATAAAGAATCAACAAGATTATTTTGAATAGGGAGTTTGTGCTCAACAAAGGATGCAGGGGAGACCCAAAAAGATTTTGTTCTATTGGTATTAATTGTGCTCTTACATATGGATAATCTCCAAAGCATGATGCAAAATAGAAGCATTATATGTGCTTTCAAGTAGATTTGATTATTCACCAAGATAGAAATGGTGGACCCACAAAGTGAGGAGAGATTGTGATGAGAGTTATGGGGAATCACAGAAGTATTTGCAATAACAAACTAAAATGAAACAACCTCCCCTAATTCCACCCTTCTGCACCTTGCACTATTCATACAATTAAGAGTTTAGATGGAGCTTGCCCACAGAATTATATCAAAGCCATAAAGATATACACAAATAGCCATTTCAATACGCATACATCTAAAATCAAAAAGCTCACAAAATCAAGCAGCCTATTTCATATTGAATTAAAATCACACACAACACAAAGAGAAAGAGGGAAATTGAAAATTTGAAAAATCCAAATAAAGCTGACCTACCAAGGAAAGGACTGATGTTCCTATCAACGCGGTGGTTAACGACGTCAGGAGGGCTCAACATGGATGACAGGGTTGAAAAAAAGGATGCTTAGGGTTCTGCAATTGCATAAGTGAAGTGAGCAACAAAGAAGAGGATTTGGTTATTTTGAAAATAAAGAAGACGACTTCTAATGAATTTCAATACCTATGTTTAGGCGCAAAACTTTGACACGGATTAAAAATTTTGACAAATTGAATCCGTATCAAATACTTTAATTATATTTATCTTAAAAAATTCATGTACTGACACGGAATCAGATAACACTAAATTTGAGATGCATACATTCCATTTTTTATTTGGTCTCAATCACAAATAATACTTCATTACATACATCATATCCAAATCGGTGTCTAATTCCATCTCTATTTAACATGATTAAAATTTTGTTTCAAATTTTCGTCTCTATTTCGCATTTTTCTAATAGTGAATATATGTCATTGTAAGTTCATCTCAATTTTATAAATTAAAATAACCTTTTCAATTGTATTCCTTAACCCACAAAAAAAAAAAAAAGAACTTATCTCTAGAATATAGTATTCATCACAAATACAACTATTGTGAATAAATATCCCGAATTGATGTTAAATTTACAGTGGGTAAAAAATAATATATAATAGTCCAAAAAGAAAATATTCTAAAATATTGTGAAGATACTTTTAATTATTCAAATAACATTATTGATAATAATATAAATAAATTGTATCCATATGGTTGTTTTCCCTTACAATTTTCTGACTTACTTTTCTAACTAGTAGAAACCTAAAATATTTAAGAGCACACTCCAGTAAATTATAAGGCAGTTTCAAACTCCAGTCAACGTGGACCCCTTCTCTCTCTCATTATCTGTCTCACCAAAAATATATTGTCTTCCCTCCTCTCTCATCTCACCAACATCCGCCAGTCCGCATTCAAGAAAAATAAAGATGGTATAGTGAGTAACTCCACGCAATCCTTGTAATTTTTTAATAAGAAAAAATATATTTATAGTATTTTGATACATTATTGTTTATTTTTTCAGATTTTGATCATTATTAATTTTACTGTAACAATACGATGCAAAAGCTTAAAAACCTAGCACTCTGAACCAAGATTAATTCATGTTCACCTATCATTGTCACTCTGAAGGACTGTTAATAGAATACAATTGGCTATTTTTTCAGAAGTAGATGACTTGATGTAAGAAGTAAAACGGGATTCATAGTTATAGGGATTGAAGCATGCAAATTAGTATTGCATAGAAATTAACTCTTATCTTATATGATGTTTTATATACTAAAAATATCCGACGAAACTTAATCTCTATATTTTTTTCTTACATTAATAATAAATGCGGTCCCATGACAATGGTTGAAGCAAAATTAATCAGGTAATATTTCAATTACGTCAAAAAGAATTAAAAAAATGAAATATATCATGAATGGATTACAATATCCAGGCCCCATTATAATGTTTTGGCCCAATCATGCTTTTAATTTGAAATATGCAAAAACCCCAACTAAGGAGCATTAGCCCAAATCATCTGTCAAATTGGGTCAGGTCTATGTCCTAGATTAAGCCCATTAAAGCCTCTTGGACTATGATATCTGACCCACTAGACTTAAGGTGATCCATGTCATCCAACTGTATACTAAATGAGGAAAAGCAGCCACATCTTGATTTTATGAAAAAGTTAATGTCTAAGGTAGCCTCCAAATTATCTGTTGAGGTTGACTTGGCTATAGATGTTCTGACAAGTAAGATGCTACAGCAATTAAGATGACACAAGAACTGCACCAGAATATGAGAATGGATCTCTAACTGTCTTTTTTTTTTTTTTTGTGAATTATCTGCAATTTTTTCTCTATCCTCTCACTTTTTTTTTTTTCTCTAGCTTTTCAAAGAAATTTACACTCAAAACTATTCCCCAAATATACCTTCCTCTGACACAAGAAATTTGATGCACAGTTCAACTTCACGTTTTTAAATGGTTTTAGCATTAAAAGACCTCCCTTGCTGAAACCCCTTGCACCCAAAATCTGATGGAGTCTCAGCTATTAAAGCATTGGAACGTTGGCATTAAATGGCTCTACCATTGAGACTAGTAAGTGTGAGGCCACATTCATTTTGCTAAAAGGTTGGTGAAACAATATAGTTGGCTATTTAAAGAGGCTAATATACATTTAAGAACAGAGAGAACTGCCAAGAAGAAGCAGAAGATCACTCCCATACTTAATTGCTTCCAATCAGCTGATTTATTCAGTGCTCTTAGTGAATTTGTGCAATGAATACTTTTATTTCAATATTTATATCTGATAAATAATAATTGACATACTTTACAAGATCAGACCATAAATATTCCTTTAACTATCTCATCAACCAGAGACACAATTTGGGCAGTCCCAAAATATTCTTGAGTTTGTTAAAACCAACCTCATTATTTTCATTGTGAAAAATATCTTGAATCATTTCAAACACCTTCCTGACAAGTCTCTTTCTCATTATTCTGACCACGAATTATAATAAGGTAGGAATCACTAAACCAACTATTAGAACCTCATAATTAAGGCGCACGAACTAAACAGACCTAAGAACCGAAAATCATTGCACTGAAATCGCCCAAAACAGAGTTCCTGGATTAAGAAGAACAACATATGTAACCTAAGAAGCATGCCACATGAATCAAGATCATAATTCTGAGAATGAAAAACAAGGGCTATGTCAGAAGAAAGCAACAGGGACTCAATCCATTGTCTGTGCACGACTCAGATCCCAACTTTAAACAACATATTGTTAAAAATTTACCATAAATTGGACAAGTTTACAATTGAAATAATAATACACGTGCAAATTTTGTAAGCTTCAATCAATCTGTAGATATTGAAAATAAAGTTCATTCAATTTTAGTAATTTGTCATGGCGCTTCTATGCAAAACTTTATTCAAAACTCTGCAGTCAGATATTCTTATATAGAGGAAAGACTTTGAATCACTTTCATGAAATGAATGGCTTTGCTTCTTATTTTTAGACATGTTGTTCAAACTATTGATTAAGTAAGCATCACTTTGGTGGACATTCTTTTCTCTTCCAATCACTTTCTAGAAATAAATGACTTTTCTTCTTACTTTTAGACATATTATTCAACCATAGTATACCGCTATGTTGTGTAATATTTTGGACTCTGCTAATCTACTGTCTATATGTGACTGTAATAAGCAACACTTAGTGCAAAAACTATTCATACACTTCAAAAGCAACTTCACATGCTTAAATAACTAACTATCTCAATTGCTAATTATAAGAAATTGAAATTATTTCCATTTCTCATGCAGCAAAAACTTTGGCTCCTGGCAAATCTACATCGTAGCGACGATCAATCTCCCGCAAAAAACTGCAAAATTAGATTAAGGTTAATGAATGGGAAAGATACTAATGAGTAAAATCTATGAAATTAAAAGCTAAAAGCAAAAATGAAAGAGACCAAGAAGTTTACCAGTTAACTTTTGAGCCACCTCTTCCATTTAGCTGCACTCAATGCTGCTTTGACATAAATCTTGTCTGCCATATTGTTTAGAAACCCAAAGTAGGCATGTCTCCAAGAACGGCAGAAAAGCATTGAGCCAAAGATCCCCCAGAATCCGATAATGAATCCAAGTGCCAAACTCAAATAGAATCCTTTAGATATAAATGAATCCTCATCTTCTTGGAATTCAACTGGTTCATGAGGTGTTTTATCCTCAGAACACAATTTATCAAGTGGTTTCCCGCAAAGATCAAGATTTTCTTCATAGCTTGAGCTATTAAAACTTTGCAGCTGTGTGCCGGTTGGGATTCTTCCAGATAAATTATTATGTGACAAATCCAACATGGAGAGACGGTCAATTTGAGCAAGGCTAGAAGGGATTGAACCATATAAATTGTTTCTTGACAAGTCAAGAAACTCCAATGACACTAATTTACCAATTTCAGAAGGAAATTCCCCAGACAAGCTGTTTCTTGATAAATTCAAAGAGACAAGTCCAACTAAATCCCCTATTTCTGTTGGAATTACTCCCTTTATTTGATTGCTTGAGAGATCAATGCTTTTAAGTAACTTACTGTTCTTAAACATTTGTGGTGCACCTTTCCACATCAGCAATGCATTTATATCATATTGATAAAAAGGTGTTGATCCATCACTGGATATAGACGGACTCACCAGATTTGTTGATGTACTCTCTTGAGCCATTGAAGTAAAATTTTTCAAGCATTTGAATATTTGCCCAGATAGATTGTTCAAAGAGAGATCCAAGAGCTGAATGCTTGTCAGATAACAAAGATGCAATGGTAAACTTCCAAAGAATCGATTGTTTCGTAAGCTTAACATTTGCAACTGTTGTAATCTATCTCCTATCCATGAAGGTATTGGTCCTGACAATCTGTTTTCCCCCACATCAAGCATTTTCAAGCTTGTGCAACTCGTCAAGGAGAAAGGTAACTCCCCAGTCAACCTATTTTTTCTCATAATTAATACTTGAAGAGCAAATAAAGATCCAAGCGAAGGCGGAACATTTCCTGTCAGGTTATTGTTACTCAAATCTAGATATATCAATGATGTGAAACCACTCCAACAATCAGGAAGTTGACCTGACAATTGATTACTCGAAATATCTAATGAGGCTAACACTTCTGCTGAGCTGTTATCACATAAAAATGCAAGAGATTCTGAAAATTTGTTTTTGGACAGATCAACAACTGATGCACTACGTAGGAATGATGGAACTGAGCCTTCAAATTGATTTGAAGCTAGTGATATATCAGGAGAACCAGTAAATCTTACTGGGAGATTTGGAATGGTACCCGACAAGTTGTTGATTGACACATTCAGCCATAAAAGATTTGGTGTCAGCAGATCCCAAAACCACTCCGGAACGACATCAGAAATTCCAGCATCAGAAATTTCAAGTACTGAGAAGTTACTTTGAGTATGCAACCAATTGGGAAAATCAGGACCTAACTTGCAAGATCTCAAGAATATCTTATCCAATTGAAAGGATGGTACCCAATTCTTGTCAAACTTCAAGGCCAATGAGTTGTAAGAGAAGTCTAGTGTCATTAAGTTGGACATGTTAGCAAAATGTGACTCAGTGATGACACCTTTCAAAGAGTTTGAAGGAATGGACAGAGTCACCAACTGAGATGGAAACTGAATATCTTCAGGAACAGACCCATTCAAACGATTTTGTGTAAGGACTAAAGTCTTTAAAGATGTGAATATGGAAAGATCTGGTAGTGTGCCAGTGATTTGATTCCAGCTTAGATCTAATTTTTGCAAAGAGTGTCTAGCACAGCCTGACAAATTTTCAAGAATTGTTGGAAGTTCTTCACTCAAGAGATTATAGGTCAAGGTCAATGACCGTAGGGTACATATATCCCTAAAGGATTTAGGTATCCCACCATTGATGAGTCTATTTTCTGAGAGGTCCAGCAACTCAAGAGAAGTCATTTTACCTAATTCATATGGAACGAGACCCTCTAAGAAGTTATTGCTAAGATCAAGCTCAACAAGGTTTGAGCTCACATTGGCCAACCACTGGAATACAATAGATGATGTGAATGTATTATCAGAGAGATCAAAAATAGCAAGAGAATTTGAAAACTTCCATCTTGAAGGGGTCAAGGGAATGATATTATCATCAGAAAGGCTACAACCTTGAAGCCTTACTTCTCTTATGCTTGGTAGCTTTCCAATCATTTGTAACCAGTTGTGAGAATAGTTCAGATTGATTACCTTGCTCAAGTCAAGTTGGGTTAAAAGAGTGAGACTCGACAGCCACTCTCCTCCCTGGTGATGATCATCATCTTCAATTTTGAGACCATTATTGTATCCAAGATCAAGCTTCTGCAACTTCGAAAGATTCCCAAGTTGATAAGGTACTGTACCTTCGAGAGTATTCTCTCCCAGATGAAGATATTGCAGTTGCGACAGATTTCCAAGCTGATAAGGAATTGCACCTCCTAGATCGTTCCTTCCAAGATCAAAATATCGCAAGTTTGAGAGATTCCCAAGTTGGGTTGGAATCTGTCCGCTAAAATGACATTCTCGGAGATCAAGGTATTGCAAGTTGCTTAGAGAGCCAAAGAATTCTGGGACACGGCTTTCACCGAAATCGTTGTAACTAAGGTTCAAATAGTTCAAATGCTGTAACCCCAGCAACGATGCACTGACATTGCCTTGTAAAATGGATTGTTGTTCTCCTGAATCATCAAATTCGCCATGAAGGTCGAGCATTTCTACGTGTCCGGTTCGGTTGCTACAGTTAACTCCCTCCCATTTGCAACAGTCTCTCTTTTCCTCTTCGCTTCCCCAGGAATCCAGGCGGCCATTGTTATCCACAAGGCCATCTTTGAACTGAAGCAAGGCTTGTCTTTCCCTCTCTGTGCACCTAACTACAGCTCCGGTAGCTCTCTCTGTATTGAGAGTCAGAAGATGAAGCTCGAAAACCAGCATGGCTCGAAGGAGTTTTAGAAAAACTGGGCTCGCAATCTTCATGCTTTTGGGTAGTGATTAGAACAATGTCTGTGGGTATTGATAGTACTATAGTTACTAATAATGATGCCAATATATAGTCTTATTACCTACCTAAAACTAAATAAGGTGTTCACATTACAATCTTGGAAAAAGTTTATGCAAGTTGCTAAGATTTTCCTTCGAAAGGCCCCCTCAGTCGCAGAAAATATTCAAATTTGAGTGCTCAGTAGGGAAAAGAAGATTCATAATTTCAACTTTATCGTAAATTAAATTATTATTTTAATGTTTATATTACCCGGTCTATTCTTCGTTTATGAAAATATACAAAGAAATTTAAATTAAAATATGATTATATATTCTAAAAAATAGCGTTAATTTCCTTTGTTAAAAATATAACTAATAAAAATAATTATTAAAATTTTATTTAATGTCATATATTTCATATTAAAAACTATAAATTTTAATATATTCTAAATATTTATTAATTTTTATAACATATAAATAATATCTATATGAGTATTCTGATAATATATATATATATATATATATATATATCATTTTTGTTTGAAAGAAAAAATAAAAGTTGAAATGGGAGTCAAATAGTCTTACCTACCAAAAATTAATTAAAAGTGTTCACATTACAATTTTGGAAAATTTTCATGCAAGTTGCAAAGGCACTATTAAGCATGTAGGGTGGCTAAATAATTTGTTTTATTAGAATTATGTGATAGAGTATTAGTCGGCGACTTAGCGTGTAAATTGATCGATATTTCCTACCAGTCATGTTAACAACAGCCCATTTAATATAAAATTAAGAGTTCATTGAATTCATTAAAGCCTGACTCTATAAACTAGACAAAGCCAGAATTCAAATCTGTATGTAAGAAAGTGCAAACACTATCGTGGGATCAATCTTCTATTGTCAATAAAGAGAGAAAATTAAAATTAAAAAAATTTCAATCCTACTGTCGTGACCTAACGCTACGGTTCTCTGCTCCATTTTGAGTTTTATTAAATGGGAATAAGGTGTGCTAATTTGAAAAGATGCTTTTACGACAGGTTCGAGGAAGATTCACACATCAATATGCCTATTTTTAATTATATGGATTTGGTTAAATAATTGTTACTTATGAGGATGGTGCATATCAAATTAAGTGGGGAATTGCCTAACAGCATCAACTCGGGTTGGTTTGTGATTGGCTAACATTCATGCATTTTTTAGTTAAATAGGCTTAGATTTCCAAATTTGAATCTTTTAAAGTATAAAATATTTTTAAAGTAGATAGAGATTAAAAACAAGATGGAATAGATAAAAAGAGAGAAAGTAAAATCTACACACACTTTCACATTTTGTGTCATACTCTCTCTTTATTTTAAAAACATTTTACAGACCTCATATCTAAATTCATTAATCCCGTACTGTAAATTTTTTACAGAAATGGATGCTGTAGACTAACAAAATTTTGAAAAAAAATTAAAAATTTTCAATTTTTTTATACTTTGCTCTTTGGCGAATAATTCGCTGACATTCATGCACTCCTTACTTAAATAGGTCTATTGATTTTGGAATTTGAATATTTTAAAGTATAAATATTTTTGAAATAAAACGA
This sequence comes from Delonix regia, assembly GCA_037074485.1. NCBI lineage: Eukaryota > Viridiplantae > Streptophyta > Magnoliopsida > Fabales > Fabaceae > Delonix > Delonix regia. The sequence continues at coordinate 24,862,876 of CM073454.1, read as the reverse complement.
TAAAAACAAAATAAATAAATAAAATAAACCTCAACAACTTCTGAAAAATATTCCTTCTCGTTAAAAATGGTTGGTACTTGCTGGGATGGTGCATCTCAGAACGTGGGAAAGTAGAAAGAAGCAACTTTGCTTTCCCCAACGTAGGCCTCCAAGTGGGAAGATGTCTATGGATAAATGAGAGATTGTGGAGCGTGGCAGTCATTATCCATCGCTGGCTTTTGTATTATTCCGATTACATTATATCATCGAAACAATGCTGTGGTGGGACTCACCAATAATGATAACTCAGTTAAATGAATGACTTGACTTTTTTTCGGGAAATGGAGTCAAATAATTGATAGAGATGTCACTATGTATGCACTGTTGCTCGACTTTAAATATATATATATATATATATTATAATTTTATCGTTAAAATAATAAAGTTGTTAATTGTACTATTTATTCTGGACTGGATAGTATTTACATACTTTAATCTTTGAGAAATTTTTAAACGATTTTTTTTTTTTGACATAATTCATACACTACCTGAGTTTATACTTATTATTTAGGGCAATTACCAACATGATTTATCCAATACCATAAATATGGCCTAGCCCAAAGTAGAACGAAAACATGAACAGAATTAAAGGTTTAAATCCTTTAATATATATAATTAATTTATTGTTTGACAAGAGAATAAAAAAACACAAACACATATTTTAGTATGTTAAAAGCTATTATTTATTTTGGCCAGTGTGACTGGCCGCCTTAATGGACGCTGCCATACTAAGTCTTATGTCTACCTCGTAAAACACAAATAACATATTTTTATTAAATTAATTCTTTGTTTTTGGACGTGATTCCTTACATTTGAAGAATAAATTACAGCGGTTGAGTCGCGTAATTTATTTAAAATAAATTTTTAGATTAAAATTTAAAATTGAATGTTATTTATTTTAAAATGTTAGACCGTATACGATTATTAAATTTTAATTCAGACTATTAAATTTGTACAATTAATTTAATAAAACATATTTATCCTCAAATGTAAGGAATCAATTTTCACTTCTTTTCTTGTTGGTGAACACTCTTAAAGTTCTAAATTTTCTTAGATTTATGACATGAGTATGTCATTAATTATATATATTTTAATTCATATATTGTTTATTAATTAAATTTTATTAAATATCATTTTTTAATCAGTTAAATTTTTTAAATAACTATATTTGTGAAAATGTTCTTTGTTCTTAATAATAATTTATTTATTTGTCAAATACCTTTAAAATATTTTAATTTTTTAAAGTATTTTTTTGGTTTTGGTTTGAGATTCATATATCAATGCATAGAGAAATTAGATTAATGAGAAAGCGTTATTAATACTTATACTCTATAAGTAATAGATATATTCTGTCCCTAACATCTCGTACTAATATACTCTCAGCAAGGGATTTAATTACCCCTTGTTAGTTTCTGACCAGTATGTGGTTGCAATGTAAGTTCTTAGACATAAAATAAAAATTTTGTTAGCTTGCTCAAAACAAATAGATAGTGTAAAATAGTTCATACATCTAGTCATTTCCATTAATGTGAAATAGATATTTTTAACCCTTTGTCTCTCATTCTTTTAAGATGATATGTGAATTTCAAATGATAAAAAACTAAATTTAAAAACTCATATTTATAAGAAAATTTAATATAACCACTCTACTAATAGTTACTATTGAATAATGTAAATAAGTAGTAAAATGAATGAAATAATAAAAGTTCATAATAATAAAATATTACACTTAGTAAATGAATCATCACCGCAATAAAAATTTATAATGATAAATTGTTATACTTAACAAATAGGTTATAGTTAAAAAAAATTAATATTATAGGTTATTATACCAAACAAAATGAACCATAATTAACATGCCAAGTCCTCCAAGTCCTCCCTAAATACTTGAATAATTTGCTATTTTTCGGTCCACATCTGGCCTGCCCATAAATTTCCTTCGTTCTTCTCTCACTATCCTTTCAGTATTGATCCATAAGTATCTCTTTGCATATCCTTATTTAAAGTGAGAAAAAAAAAAATTGGCGTGTACAATTTATCTCTTTAACCTCTAGTTTCATTAACCTACACATAAAAAATTGCATATATGGAACAATTTTCAAACAAGTGGCACAGCTAGTTTCCAAGAGCTTGCATGCCTTCATCTGTCGAATAGCTGCTAGTTGGTATTACGTATTACGATGCATATCCAGACGCGTGGAAATGATAAAGAAGCAACTCCTTTGCCCCCACAAACACCTCCAAGTTGGAAGATCTCTCTCTCTCTCTCTCTCTCTCTCTCTATATATATATACATATACACACACACAGATTTGTAACAGTGCTGTTGTGGGACTCATCAGTACTGTGAACTCAATTATAAAATATTGATATGCTATGGTATGAGATTTTAGGCATGTTATTAGTTTAAAGCAAAATAACATTTGGTCCATCATTTATGGGATATTTGTCACTTTGATCCCCCACAGAATTTTTGTTACATTTTGGTCCCTTATATGTAGATATTTTTTAATCTAATCTCTCACAAATAAAATTGTTATAAATGATATCTTCAAAATTTTGTTATTTTTAAAAATATGAAGGACATTATTGATAATGATTTTATTTGTGAATGATCATATTAAAAAATATCTATATGTGAGAGGTTAAGCTGGTAAAACATACATATAAAGGACCATATTGAAAAATACATTATTTAAGAAGGACTAAATTGAAAAAAAAATTATAAGAGATTAAATTAATAATTACCCCATATGTGATTACTTAAAATAGAATTTTAAAGTTTATTACCATTTTGACAGGTTGGAGTAAAACTTAATTTTCATTATATTTTCTTTGCAATAATAAGAAGAAAGAATGGCTTTACTAATATGAAAACGTAGTCAAATGGTTGATAGGGAGGTATATTATACGATAATACGAAGTTAACGCATGTTTGGTATGTATACACTGCTGCTGGACTTTAAGTTGAAAGTCAATTATTTATGTAATTTCTTAAAATTTTCTAGTCAGATTATTTAATAAGAACATAATACATAGGTATGTTTACTATTGTGCACAACAATATTAACTTTAAAAAATGTAATTGATATTATAATTTTATTGAAGAACCTAAAATCAAACATTTGAAAATTATAATAATTATTTGGTAAAATTAAATTTTTAGTTGGCACGAAAGTCATATGTACAACTAAACATATGACAAAAAGTTTTTCCTTTTGATTTGTACCATATATAAAACAAATTGTAATATACCCAAATAAAAAAGATATATGAGTTATTCTAATATGAAGTTGCCCAGGGAGTTCCATTATGAAGATGGTGTTCCTTTTTAAGTATGAAAAAATGGTCCTTTCTTTACAAATCTCAAAGTGGAAGATATAATGACAATCACATTATGGATAGTTAGTGCTCATTCCACAATTGCATTATAGTCTATAGACCATCTGCAAAAGTCGATCGCAAGTGTTTTCTACTTTGTGAAATTTTTAATTGCCATAGGTTCAGGCATGCTATTGTTAAAGAAAAAGTATTTCTTATGACACTATCTATATTAATTCGATTAAAATTTGGATAATTTTAATACAACCAAAGTAATTTGAGTAAAGAGACAATCGAATTTATCCCTTACTGTTTGAGTCTATATATATTGATTATATTTTCCAATTGAAACAGAATACTCGACTTTTTGGCATGGATGGATGGATTTAAGGGGGGCACAGGGCGATCACCCACCTTGAATTTTTAAAATTTTAATTTTTATATGTAATTTTATTTTATATTTTTAATTTGGTTATTTAATTTATAAAAGATCAACCTCTTTGAATTGTAAAAATTTGCCTCCCTTAGCTCCAATATTTGATTTGAAGACTTTTGCCCCCTAGAATCAAATTCTAGATCTGTCCCCGCTCGTTGGTCATAAAAATTAATTAAAGTAGAAGAATTAAAATATCAAGGCCTCCTACTATTAAACTTCAATTAGTTTCATTTGTTTTGATCATGTTTGTCAAACTTGCAAGTTTGTTGTCCTAGTTTATGAGTTTATAATTATACTTAATAAAAATAAGTCAAGTCGATATAAATTCAAACTTAATGTAAATTCCGGTAGATTCACAAATTAACTTACTATGTCTACCAAATTTATGATTTTATTTATTGAAAAACTTGTCAACCTTATTTCCCATGAAGCCATTACAATTTACCTCATTAAAAGTTTAAATATACATAAAAACAATAAAATTACATTAAATATGTACTTATTAAATTTAATAAATAAATATTATTTAGTTGGTTGTATTGAACAATTATTTTTGTATGACTATTGTAATACCCATAAAAAAAAAAAAAAAGAACTCAGTCAGAGACAAATATAAATACAGATAAAATTTTATCAGAGAATGTAACTAAAGTTAATACCTAAACTTTACTTTGTGCATTTTTAGTACTTGTAACTCAACTAAGTACGATAACTAAGTATCTGTTAAGGAAATTTTGATCTGATAAAATATATATAATAATATTTTTCATTTAAAATATTTAAAACATTCTCAATTAATTCTAATAATTCTACTTAACCCCTAATTATTCAACTAACCTCCAATTGTATCCTAAAAAACACCAAAATTTTATCACAAACTCCATCATTCTTGTACACCCTCCCTCTCATTTTGCTGCAAAAAATTCCTCCCTTCTGGCCATTGTCACCATCGCTGGCGACCATTGGCGAGCCACCAACAGCACCACCGACCCATCCTTGACCACCAGCAGCCTTCTCACCTGGTAAAATTGCCAAAAAATCACATCATAGCTCCTCACGGTGCGATTTTTTTTCTAGCCAACTGGAGCTTCCTCCGGCTGACAACTCCTTTCAACCACAGCAACCCCATCGACTTCCTAGCCATCTCCACCGACTATCACACCGCCATAATTTCATCAAATTTCCGGCAACCTAATACACCTGAAATTTGAAACTTCAATTCGCGATTTTGATGCATTTTTAATCCAATTAAACATATAGCTTCATTTTTTGCATTGATTTTTCACCTTTCTCCCTAATTTACACTGATCAATTCAGTCTATATATGCTCAGAATTGAAGAAGAACCAATTCAGGTACTGTTAATCTGAGAAAATCACTGTTCATGCAAGAAAGTAATGAAATTGAGCTCAATTCAGATTGTTTGCTTCAAATTGAGTTAGGATTACACATCTAAGGTGAATTTCGCACATTTCTCCCTTGAAATCACTGATCAATTGTGAAATTTAGCTCTGGATTGAAAAACCTCAATTTAGGGGTTTAGGGACAATTTGAGAATTTAGTGAAAATTGTGTTCTTAGGACTTCTTAAATCTTTTTAATGCATATAGGGAGTGATTTAGAATTTTTAGAAATTTTAGTTTGAATTTTATAACAAAATTATAATTTTTAGTAAATTTTCAAGATTTTTTATGAAGAAAAAGGGAGAAAACTAGAAGAAAAAATATGAATGACTTGTTTGTATAACAATAAATATTATTTGAGGTTAAATGGAAATTTTGGAATTTATTATATGACCCTTAAGGGAAAATTTTGTTATGGTAGGTGTTAAAAATTTAACAAGTGCATAATGGAATAATTGAATAAAATAATAATAATAATAATAATAATAATAAGGATAATAAAATGAAATATAGGTTATAAGTATTTTAAAGTATTTTTTTAGTGGCCCATAAATTTAATTTCTATCATTTAGAAAAGAAAGAGGTGAATTGGATAAAATAGATGAGAGATAATTAATTAGGTATGTGATAGAATTAAAATAAATAAATTTATTTGTAAGGATTGGATGATAAAAGTATTTTATTTAATATTTTTATGTGACTAGAATATTTTCAACAAAAGAATTATAATTAAAGATAGAAGGAGGTTGATATACTCCTATTAGTTGAGTAGATAATTTTAATTATGTAGAATATTATTTAAATTATTCATGATGATTTTGAATATTGAATTATTAGAAATACTGAAATCTGAATTCTGAAGTGGTATAATTTTGAAATTTCTAATATATGTACATGGATAATTGTTTATCTCTGAAATATTGGGAATATGTCCAAAATAAAACCCCGTAACTAACGGCAATTGACGTTAGCCATAGTGCACTACGATTAATATTCTGATAAGGTTCGGTATGATACCGTTACCTTCATATTCTGTTTGAGGCCAAGGGCCATTATAATATTTATTGAGAGCTTATGGCTGAATGAGTGTCTGTTTCGATCTGTTATTACTAGCTTTGGGCTAGTCCTGTACTCTATAATTATGACTGGTTTTATAGAAGATTATCAATTACATTTTGTTGATGATTTTTCTTTGTTTAATATCACTGAATTATGTTTATATGATATCTAGTTTTAAATTTCAAAAAACGTACCACGTAAGTTGCCTTAATTTCTGCAATATTAGAATTACCTGCTCACTGAGTTTCCACTCACTTATTTAACATTTTTCAAATTTCAGTGCCGATCTAGAGTGTCTACCTTCAAAATTTTAATCTTTGTGATTAATTCCTTGGTAAATCTAGCCTATTGTTAGAGCTATGTCTTTTAATATTTTTGTGATTTAGTTCAATCGCTCCTTAGTATACATTCTAAATGTTTAATTTAATATGTTACTATAGTGTGTCAAAAACTATCTGTATGAAGAGTTATGTGATCTATGTTTGTTTAATATGTATTTATATAAGTTCTGTCGTTATGAGAGTTTTGACAAATTCGTGAGGATGAATAACACCTCAACCTCGTGCCGGTTATTCCCTATTGGCTCAAGTCGTGACAATTATGTTGAAATGTTCATGCTATGATATATGAATAATTTTGTTTGACTTAGTATAATTTAAATTGCATATGAAAAATTGTTTATTGTATATAGTATTATAATAATATATATATATATATATATATATTAATAATTATTTATTAACCGAGATAAATTCTTACAAGTTTGTGGTATGAGCATATGTTAAAAGTGTTTTTTTTATGAGTTTGTCTAAACTCGCGAATTATATAACCTTAGTTTTGATTAGTATTCGATTATTACATTTTATTTCTAAATTTATTAATAAAGCCCAAATTATTGAGGTTTGGCAATTGAAAGGACCATGCCCAAGGAAAATTCATTGACAAAATTAATAATGTTTTTCTAGAAGAATTATTTTATAATGGGTATCATTTTTATGCACTCATAATTTTAATTACATCAATATACTCATATTATGGTGGAACAAAATTTCGTCAAATATTATTGATATGTAAATTTGTTTATTATTAAATACTAATTGTATATAAGTATTTGAATTTACATGTTAATCTATATAATTTTTTATTTTAAAAATTAATTCAAAAAATAATAATATTAAAATTATATAATTATATTATAATTAAATATATTAATATACTCAATCATACAAAAAATTTTACTTTTAGAAAGAATGACAATGGGAAACATAACATTGTGAAAGTTATTGTTAACATAATCATTAAAGACTTAAAGATTCGAAGTCCATAAAATTGGATTTTGGACGATTGTGACATAGTCAATATATCACATTCATTTATATTTAAAAATATAACATAAAGTTAGTGGCGACGCCATCCATTTGTCACCTTCCCATGAACTCAGCATTATCGTAAATGTCATGTCTCATGTTGAGCTAATGTCAAAATATTACTATTTACTCTTCTGGAGAATTATAATTAAGTTCTTTCCACGATGTACAGCTGGTTGCATGAATAATGATTAAAAATAATAATTTATACTGCACCTAATGTTCAATCTGTTTTACCATAAGATTTCATAGATAGAAGACGTTCAAGAGAAAATATTACAGTACTCATGATAATTGATTAGTATTTTATTCAATTTAATTAGCAGATTTATTTACCAATCTAGGAATATTTTTTTTTCTTTTAAGTCACAAGTGGTGGTGATATAGGGGTCATGACTCTGAAGTGCAACAAATTGGAGTTTCGTAACTTTCAAAATATGAAAAGAATGAGACGTTTAGAAATTGGCAACTTTATTGGCCGAAAAAGAAAAAGATATCGGCAACTTTCAAAAGTCAGACAAGGAATGCTATATATGGCTATTATTGGATATTGTAAAGTACAGTGTTCAAAGGAGTGAAAATAAAATAATGAAATCATAAAAGTATATGGAGCTTACTTCTCTTTTTAACAATGGCGAAGCAAGGACCAGTGGGAGGGGGGGGGGGGGGGTTTCTATGTTATTTAAAAAAATAGTTGTAAATAAAATATTAATAACTAATATTAGATGAAACTAAATATATAAATGTTAAACCATGTAAATGTTTAATTTCAATACATATATACATATAGAATCCACTAAATTACATATTTTACCATTGTCCTCTATGTAACTTCATATTTCAACAATTACTTCATTGTCAATATTATTGAAAATATTTCTTTTGATATAATTTATCAGACAATCATTTATTCATGCATATCTCATATTCTATTGTGTAGTGAATTTTTTCCAATCTTCATAGCTAAAAATGGTCTTTTTATAGTTGTTGTGACAATAGGTAAAATCATTACTAAGTTTAATAGTAGATGAACTAATGGATAAATAATATGTCTTTTAATCTCATCTAACTTCTTTGCAAGATAACTAATTTTTTTCAAAGATAAAAATTTAACATTAATATACTTATCAATGATGTAAGTCTCAAGTTAATTCTCAAGTTTCACCAAATCAATTGAAGACAATTCATGTGGATAAAACCTTTCAAATTCAGTTAGCTTGTTCTTATCAAAAGTTGAGAACAAATTAAGAAGATTTAAACAAGTCATACTAAAAAGCAATTATGTATTATTCTTAATAAACGATTATTTAATTCCTGAAATTGCATGTCCACAATAGCATAAAATAGATAATGATGTTATATTGTGATATCTTGAGTTTTACCTCCATGTTGCCATCTCCTTTTAGATTAAAAAAAAATATCTTATTCATATTAGGAATGTATATATTATGCATATTGCAAAATAAAGTTACTTCATGCAATAAAGATTCTCATCCACCATGCATCATAACTTGTAATCACTATTTGGCAATGGCTACCATTGTAAGTTGTAATTGATAAGCAAAACAATGTATATAGAATGCAAATTAATTTTCTTTCAAAATCAAATTTTTGAAACTATGAAATACACGTTACATGTTACTAGCACTATCATAACCTTGTCCACAAATGTTTGATATACTTGGTCCACATTTGCAAAACAATTCATTAGTTGTCATTTTTAATGATAAAGTCACTTATCATTAATATGCACTATACCAAGAAAACACTCAATAATACTTCTTTTCTTCTTAATATAATGCAACATAATGCAAAGTAATAGTCAACAATAATGGCAAATAGGTCATCCCCAAGATCATTAATAATACCATTAGCGGTTTCCATTGTAGAATCATGAGCAATATACTTTTAATTTGGGAGTTTTTCTATTTAAGAGTGTAGATGTAATTAATTACTAAAAAAGACCTTAAATTTTGTAATTACCTTAAAGGACCTAATTCAATTTATGACTTTTCAATGAACAAAATTATCCCTAAACTTAAGGATTTATTATTATTAAGGTCTACGTTACTTACAAACCATGTTTCCTTGAATTACTTTTTTTTTTCTTTTTGCATATTTGACCACATAAATTTTATTCTTAATTGGTTGAACTAACAAGTAACTTATGGACTTATTACTAACATAGTCTGCATTACTTACAAATTATATTCGTCTCAATTACGTAATGAATTTACATTTCTTACCATGTAAGTTATGTCCGTTGAAAAATCATAAATTGCGATTTGGTCATTTAAGGTAATTTCAAAATTTATGGTTTTTTTTTAGTAATTAATTGTATCTATGGGTCATAAAAATTTTTCCTTTAAATTTTAGGGATAGTTAATTGATTATTTTAGCCCTTTCTAAAATAATATGTTTTATTAATTCATTGTGATTAACAAGAAACTTAAGAAGTTTAAGCAAATTACATTGATTAACAAAATTGATTGATTCATCATAACCATAACCTAATCATGTTTTAAAGGAAATCAAATACAATCAATTTATGTAATCAAACGTCTTTAATAATGATCACAAACTTGTCCAAATTACTTAGAAATAGCAATTTCAATATGATGATTTTGTTTCATAAGATATAACACCTTTTTTTAAAATAATGTTGTGAGCATTAATAGGACTTGCAACATGAAATGTGAGTCTTTCCTTTTTGTCCCAATTTGTAAATCTTTTCTGTCCATATTACTTTCCTAACTCAGACATAAAAAGGTTATAAGTACAACACAAGCAAAATGATGCACCTTTTTTTATACTGTATTCCAACCAATTTATTAAATTAAGAGAGACAATTTTGTTATGGAATTTCCAATTCTTTTTTTCAAAAAGTATGTTGAATAAGTTGATATGATCCTTTTTGCAAGTCAAAATATTAAATAGAAAGCAGTAATATATAAAATAATTATATATATATATATATATATATATATATTGCTCTTAATTGAGTTCAAAATATTAATATATAGTGATAGAATATTAATATCCTATATCTTGTACGGGTTACTTCAAAAGGGAACATTTGTCCACCCTCGTGTATACGTGACACTGCCCCTACTTTGTATGCACTCCTTTGTTTTCAATCTAAGCTTAAAGATACTTTGTAAGTTTTACACTTCGCAAGATTCAAATTTCTTAAACAATGGACCCTTTAAATAAAATGGGTGTCAAATAAGCCCAAACTTTTGTCAACTTTTGACCCGTATAATCAGTGAAAATTTAATAAATGCATTCTAAGTTTATATCAAGTTTTTTTATTTTGGCCAAATAGGTTTATCTCAAGTATGCCCAAGAAAAAAAAATTGCAGCAAGTCGTCAATGAAAGAGGCATAACATTTAGTTTTACTAATAGAAGAAAGTTAATAAATAGACAAGGAATATCAACTAGAGGTGAATAAGTGTCACTATCAAAACAAGTCAAAGTCCACGGGTAGCTTATGTAGCCCAGAAATTAAATGTGTTGAGTTGGGCAATTGAAAAAAGAAAAATTATATAGAATATAATATTATTTTGGTCTCCCATATTTTTAATATTTTTAAAATTATTTTTTAATAAAATTTTATTTTTAATTTAATCCTTGAAAATAAAATAATTATCAATAATATTTTTTATATATTGGTCATTAATATAATTTTTAAGAATATCGTTGATAATAATATTATGTATAAATAATTAAATTAAAAAGATAATTTTATGAGAGGTTAAATTAAGAGAAAATAATTTATGAAGGATTATATTAAAAAATATTCAATAAATAAAGAATCAAAATGAGATTTTATTCAAATGATAAACTTAGAGCGAAAGAAAATAATCTTTCAACGTCGAAACCAAACACTTTGACGTGGTAAATTGCATATATTGCCCTTGAAAAGACAACAAGGCCTAATTACGTGGTTAATAATACAATACAAAGGGTGAAATGAATTTTTAAAGAAAAAGTGACAATTTCAAATGGAAGATTGTCAATTTTGTAATCGATGTTAGTGCAGTTATAATGGTATATGCTAACAGGTAACCATCATAATTATTAAATTATACTAACAAATGTTGGCCTAAGTGATAATAAGTTAATATTCTTTAAGTAAAGTCTTATATTCGATTCCTATTTTATGTATGGAAAGTGCAACGTTGGGAGGATTCCTCTAATATTAAATATGATAATATCTAATTCTAGATTAATCGGTATTATATCTTTAAAAGTTAGACTAAATATTAAAAGATAATATAAAAAAATAATTACCAAATTCTCAACTACGTCACCACATTTTGTTCACTAGAAAAATAATTTTCGGTTCATTTTAATTACTGAAAACAATTTAAGAAAATCAAAGTTAAGAAGGTACCAGTAATCAAGAATGCATAGTGCCAAGCATTCTTTATGGTATGCTTCAAGTAATAGAGGCAAAAACCTATAACATAAATTAGTACTTTTGTTCTCTTTTATTTATTCGGTAAGATATAATAAGTAAAAACTAATCAAAATACAACTGTTTAAGACAAGGCCCATGCAGCCCATTTAGCCCCTGGGCCACTTTTGGGCAAATGTGGTCTTTCAAGAAACGAGATCGTTCATTAAATGGGTTGATCAGGCCCAATTTGATGGTTCCAAACTCAATTTTAATTCATCTATATCAATACTGGACTGTAATCTAACAACTAAATAACGAATTCAGTTGGTCAAAAACATTTCTCCAACGTTGTTTACCAGGCCTAGCCTAGTTGATCTATAAGTGTTACAAAGCCCAAAATTGCATTCTAGTTTATCTCAAGAATGTCCAAAAACAAAATTGCGATGGAGGTGTGTGAATCTGAGAGGCATAATTAACCTAAAAGAATAGAGTTAATGAATGGAGTGATGAATAAACGACAGTGAAGAGGCCTTGCCGCCTTGGCCTGCTACAAGGGAATTAAGCATGATGTGTTCAAGCAAAAACTCTTGGGGCAAGCTAATTAATTTGTAGGTATAACTGTCAAAAATGAATTCGGTCCACTAATTGGAACTTGTTTAACTTATTAAAATCGTGAATTGAGTTATAATTTTAAATTTGTTTAATCTATATGGATTAAATCAATCTAATGCATTTAACTTACAAATTAAATAAGTCAATTGGATAAATTGGCCTACTTAAAAAAATTTTGTAAAATATTTAATGGCAAATGATTTTAAATGATTTTTATTTTTATTTTGTCTTAAAATATTTAATACTTAATCAATAATAAATAATATAAATTAGATCTTTTGTATTACAAATTAATTATTTAATTTATTTAACCTATCAACAGACAGACAACTGAACTGAGCATTATGACAACTCTAGCTAAAAAAGTAGGGATAATAGATCAAAATTAATACCAAGATTGATTTCTCCTCGCTACTCCAATGTCTAGTAAAACCCCGAATACGTTGGCAAGCTAAATTACTGCTTGGATATTGTTAGATTATCAAAGTTCATTTTAGACACGCAGACACTAAATAATGAAAATTAGTGATATCTCAGGTAATTTTATGACATGTTTATCTAGAGAAGTTCTTTTACATAAATGACCAGAAATTGCATAAAATCAATTTTTAATTATTATTATTATTCCCATTATGCGATTAGTAGCCCAACTATGAGTCTTATTTCATATATATTTAGTTAGCTCCATCTTTGTTTATTCTAATTTTTTTACAAGAAAAGGAAATACGTTTTTGGCATCTTGTAATTTGCTACAGTACATCACTTATTGCGCAGCACTCCTATTTTTAAGGGATTTGGATTTGTTACACTTCTCACAGCTTTGATTACTAGATGAAAATTTAATAATTTAAATTTAAATAAGTATTTCAAAATTAGATAATTTTTTTGAAGTAAAAATTATTTAATAACTATTTTCTATTCAGGATCATATTTTGGTAAAGTAACCAAAAAAAAAAAAAAGAACTAAATGTTTCTAGTAGCTTGTGTTCTATATCACATACCATACAAGTTATTCCTCTTCAATATAAAAAAATTAATATATTATGTCTTTATATATTATAATAGTTTTTTTAAAAAAATATTTTTATTTTTATATTTATTTAAGTGTTGACCATTGGCTTTGTTTTGACTAGTAGCTGTAGCAAATCCAAATTCTACATGTTACATAATAGGAAAAATAAATAGAATATCACTCAAAAAAAGGAATAATAATTAGAAATTAATAAATATTTCAAAACGTTTCGTAAATAATTTGCTATCCATTTAAAGAATTTTAAGTTACTTATGGATTGATTAAAGTCAAAATTAGAAGATACCGATACTCTATATTGCTATGCTAAAATTCCTTAATGATGTTTTCACCTTTAAAGGGTCAATTTCTCTTACCCTTGAGGTAGGAGTGTTCAAATGCTAGGTTGGGTCATATTTAAACATGACCTAAGACCCATCCTAATTAAAGGCTCGTGTAATACCCAAAAGAAAAAAAAAATTATAATTTATGTTATTTTAAGAGTTAAGGAATAGAAGAAAATTTATTTGAGATAAGGATAAAATTCACATAATAACTAAACAAAGTATGGAAAACAAGTATCTCCTAAGGAAAAAATTTGATTTGATAATACAAAATACTCCCACTTAAATTACCAAGTATCTAAAGAGGATTATTCTTCTTCAGACAAACTTAGCTTCTCATCATTTTCTTCCACCTGTGTTCATCATTGTGCAAGTCCATCATCCACGCTTATGACCACTTATGGCTGTCGTTCAACCTTGTCGATCAACGTCTAGCAACCCAGCATCCTCACTGGCATCACAGAGTCCTCCACCGGCCTCTAGGTGGCTGGAAATACTCCAGTTTCCAGTGAACGTATAGTGGCAAGTTTGCAACTCAAAATTCATCAAATTAGACATGTTTTTCTACGTTTTGGCATAGGGCTTCGATTCCTTAGTGATTTTCAGTCATTTCTCTTCCATTTCCACTAATCAATTTCATTCAATCAGCTCAAAATCAAAGAAACCCCAATTCTAGTATTGTTCATCCACAAAATTAACTGTTTACTAAAAAAAGAGACAAATTTGAGCTCAATCCGAGCTGATTACTTCAAATTGAGTTAGAACTTCATATCATACTTAAATTTAGCATCTTTCTCCTTTGAAATCATAAATCAATTATGAGTTTTAGCTACTTGATTGAAAAACCCCAAAATTTAGATGTATGTGTAATCTTTCAATGGAGAGAAAATTCGAATTTATGGGCTTCTCAAATATTATTACGCATCTAGAAAGTGATTTTAGACTATTAGAAGTTTTAATTTGAATTATAAGTTGAATTACTAATTTTCCTTATTTTTCCTAGATTTTTCATAGAGAAAAAGGGAGAAAATTTGAATGGGAGGCTTCATGGGACTTGATTAAATAACATTGAACACTAATGGAAGTTGAATGAAGGATTTTGGAATTTAATTGGATAATATCTATGGTGACATTGGTGTTGAGGGTGGGTTATTAAAATTTTAATAAGTTCATAATGAAGTAGATTAATAAAATTAAAGGCCATAAGCATTTTGGGGTATTTTCAAATGAATGTGAGCCAAAAATTTGATTTATTAAGATTTTGAGGGTAAAAAGGGTAAGTGGGACTGAAGGAGTTATGAGTTAAAGGTAAAAGAAGGACTAGATACAAAGGTAGGTAGAAGGATTAAATGGTTAAAATTTTTCATGAATATTAGAGATTAAGAACATTTCATTTAATGTTATAGGTGACTAAGACAATTGCCAACAAGGGGGGTTAATAACAAGATTAGGAAGATGTTGGTATAATTTTCTTCAAGTAAGTAAATATTATTAACTATACTTGTTTTCTGTATTTCAAAATTTTCCCTTTGTATTAGTATTGTTATACACTCTGATGCCCTGGAATGCCCTGAGAATGGACTTCCTAAGATAGATTGTCTCTTTTTTAGAATTATTCTGATTTCTTCTGAATTCTATCGAATTTTATTATAAAGTTTCAATTACAATTGTATTGAATTCTATATAAGGCTTAAAATATGTTTTATTTTTGAAACCTTTTGATGAAGGTGAATTGTGTTTCATTCTTAGAATATTTGGAATAAATTAATTATACTGAATGATATTGTCTGTATTTGATTTTTTGGAAATTTGGAGTTTTACTATTAAGTATATTAGTAATGATATCATGGTTATAAATAAGGTTGTTTTTGGGAAATTTCATCTAATACAGAACCTTATAACTAATGACAGTAGGTATTAGTCAAGGTACACCATGAACTGTATTATTATACTGAAGTTTTATGCCGTACCACTGACTGTATGTGAGCCATTTTGCTCACCACTGTTACTATACTATACTACTATCTAGTAAATTGTTGATATATGATTACTAATCTACTGTTTGGTTCGGAGGGATGTCTTTCTATTGCAACATTTTGAAAGTTCAGGGTTTATAAATGTTTATTATTAATTTTCTATTTTGTAAAGTGATTGTGAAATATTCCATCATCTTCGTATGTTTCCCTCTTGGTATAGTTACGGGTGTTTACTCACTGAGTAATTGTCACTCACTTTATTTATCTACATTTTTCAGATAGTAGTGTTGAGACTGGACCCTCCTTCACAGTATAGTGTCGAGTTAGATTCCTTTTGGTGAGCCCTGCATTGTCTGCAAGGGCAAAAGTATTCTTTTTATTATAATTAGTGTATATATTGAACTCTAATAACTCCATATGTCACAGGCAAGGTTTTGTAAGTTATATATATATATATATATACTGGGTTATTTAACTGAGAACTATTATGAGAGTGGAGCTTTCTCTCTATATATATTTTTTGTTATGTGGTGTTGTTTGTGGAAATTTTAGAAAGTCCATAATTTAGGGAAAACTCTGCCGAAAATTTCACACAAAAGTCACACAATGTAACAGATATTTATTTTTATTCTCTATATTTATTGTCTGGTACTATAGTATGATTTATTATTGGTTTATGGAGGTGATGTATGTCTTACCCTTCGTGCCAATCACATCTCTTGTTGGGGTGTGACAGCCAGTGTAAAAGATTTGTCATGAGGCCTAGCCCAACCTAGTATGGTTCGATAAGTGATTGGGTTTGGGTCAAGTTGGACCACACTTGGCTAGGTCTACAATTATTTTTTATTGGTTTTTTTGTTTATTTTTTATTTGAAAAAATCATTGTAAGTTTATAAAAATTGTTTCTTAGAAATAAAAAATAAAACATTAAGATTTGAAGTGAAAAAGAATATAATGATAAAAAAATTAAGATTTGGAATGAATTGATATAAAGTATTATAAATAAAAATAATTAAATTAATTTATAAAAATGATATATAAACAAATAAAAATATAACTAAGTCAAGTCAAAACAGGTAGTAATTGAACCTAGAGGCTACCTTGATAATTTTGCAGTTTTTTTTTTTTTTTATGTCAGGCCAAATTAGCTTAATCCCTAAATTATTTGTTCACGTTTACCCTCTGGTGTGCCACTTTGTTGAGATTTCTCAAAATCCTTGTTTCATTCATTGATTGCTCAAGGTATATTTCCTATTTTCCTTCAAGTGTCTATTTCTAATTTTTCATCGTTTGAGTTTAATGTACAAAATTTATCATTTCTAATAAAATATTTGTTTGTGCAGATCTTGAGAGACAAGGCATAAACAGGCCTATATTGATTTTTTAAAACCGAAAAAAATCTCATTAAATAATCATTTCTTTTTCTTCTAGATTCGTTGCAAATGTAACGTGGCAAATAAATCAAGTTTACTCCTTCCAGTTCCCTATCATATTATATCTCTTTCATGTTTTATATTATTTTTCACAATTATCCGTCGGATGATTCTTTGTTTTTTTTTTCTTTTTATAAGAATACTTATAGAGTCATTGATAGTGTGCATGAGAAAAAAAATTGTACATACGAATAATTAATGCTCAGTTATTAGTTTTCTGTAACTTTCATATGAAAATCACAATTAATTCAATCAGTTTAACCAATAACGTTGGACCCCACTTGATTGAATCAGAATGCTTCTTACAATTGCATTTAGATTGTTTGACCTCTGGGATAATTTGAGTTTGACGACGTGGCCAAGCTAAATTGTCTTAAATTTCTTTAGATAATAGTGCTGTATGACATGTACTGTTTGTTAGTGAAATTGTTGTTTGTGTGCTTCCTTTTTAAATATCTTCACTACTTTATACTAAAAGACACTTCCTTACAATTTTGTCATATTTTCATTGTGGCATTATTCCTATCTAGCATGATTCCAGAATTAATCATATTGATAATTACGTCACAGCAAAGTCAAACTATATTGAAAAGATGTTGCATGATGAGTGAATGATAATAACCCAACCACAAACTTAAAATCATCTTAACTAATGTGAAAAACGAGCACAGATTTTGCTTTTGGCATATTCTTTTGTCTCTAAAAACTCAGATTTTAAGGAATTATATAAATATATATTTACACAAGTGAATCCAAATTTGTTCCATTTCTTCATAAATATACAGATTGAATAGTCAGTGTTTAAAAATTGTGTGAATCTAATAGTTTATATTTACAGTTGAATACTGAAATTGATAATTTTTTTATTACAAAAAATTAATAAAATAAAAAAAATAATCTGACAATCCACATTAAACGAACCGCGTAATCCAACATGTGTCGTTCACTTAGAAAAATACTGCAAATCCATATTCCTACAAAAGCTGAAAAATCTAAATTCCAATTCTAGGAGAATATAAAATTTGTGTTAGATTCCATATCAAAACCCAATTGTTGAGTGGGTTTCAAATATGATTTTTCATACCAAACATATCAGATTTTGATTATCCCTTTGTTTAACTTATATGCCAATTAGATATACTTGAAATGTATTACAGGCTGTCATGTCAATATTTCTGCACTTTGGTGTTGCGAAGATGTCTATATGAGAAGTTTATTAATTTTTTTTTTAAGATAGTTTATCAATGTGTTTTGCTTGATAATTTTTTTAATGAGAAATTTAGTCAAGGAATGCAAAAATATTACAGTGCCTTGTAACCATGCATATAACTTGCCACTAAAGTAACTTGTCAGTTTTATTATAATTTTGTGGGAAATTGAAAATATGCAATATGAATTCTCCACCTACGCGAAATTTCTTAGAAATATAAACCAATTTTTCTCTTATTGTTTAGGATATTTTTCTTAAAAAAATAAATATATTTTAGCCTTGTCATTTTAATTTATATTAAACGTATGATTCAGTTTTGCTATGTGATAAAATTAGTCATATCAATTCACCAGAGAGATTGGGAGGTGATATTAGAGTATGGAGTTGATATGGAGATGATATTAGGCATAGTTGTGGAGATTGGGAGATGAACGCTTTAATGAATAGGAGTGATAATGCGTGGGCCCAATTTAAGATGAGTGCCTAGTTATAAAGAGACTGAGGGGAAGAAGAATGGGACTTGTTTGTGTGACGGACTCACTCTTAAGGGAGAATGTTAAACTTTAACTTCATATCACCTAGGCATGGACAAGAAACCTAATGAACTCCTCAACCTTAATTAATTCTATAATAAAATATAGTCCATCCCATTATAATTCTTGCATCTTAGGCATGGACAAGGAAACTTAATATATTCCTCAACCCCGTTTCTTGGTACTTTAAGGTTTTCTAGTTAGTGAAATCTCTTCTTCATAGAATCCAACTTTGAACAAGACTTATATATAATTACTTAAAATCATGCGAACTCTTAATTTTAGGAACCTTTGGATATCATGGTATGGCCTTATTCCGTTAGAGAAGTAATTTTTCCATCTCCAACCCAACCTATAAAACCTTTAACTAACAACCCAAGATAGCAACATGTGAAGGCAACATTTTGCAATAGCATTCTAATGTGTAAAAGCATGTATTATGTACATGTCATTTATTTTCTAAACCATAATTTTAAAACATCCCTTTAATAAAATAAGAGAAATATTTTCAACACATGTCTAGATGCATATATGATGTTTAAATTTTGATAAAATAAGATTTTGGTATTATTAGAAAAGTTCATGTTCTATGTTTCTTTTGGCCTCTTCTGTGAATTCTAACTTGAAAGCCTCAACAATCATTTAATCAAACCTCACTTTTAATCAGAAGCGTAGCTAGGGGGACCAACCTTTGCTATGATCCTCCCACTGTTCAGTTATGTATATATTGTGTGTGTGTGTGTATATATATATATATATATATTGTATGTGTAAATTTTGTTTTGACATTCCCATTAAAAAAATTTCATTTGGTCGCTGCGACTTTTAAACAGAAAAAGTCAATTTTCCCTTTTAGCTTTTCTTTATCCTATTCTCATCTATATGTCTAGCGATACTTTTTTACCATCTTCCTTCTTAGTATATGTTTAGACTTGTATGTTATTTTAAGGAATAAATATCATTTTAGTCTCTCACTTATTAAAAATTATCATTTTGGCTTTCATTTATTATAATATCTAAAATGATCCTCACTCATCACAAAATGTTACATTTAGTCTCCTACTTCTTAGAAAAATATCATATTGGTAGAGATTGATGATGCTTATGTGGATAAAGGCCTGTAAGCGATCTGCTTAGCTTTGATCTTGAAATAGAGATTCTGTTTAGCTCATCAAGCTAGAATATGACTATATCTAATATTATTTAGAAAAATAAGAAATTAAGTGTGAAATTTTCATTGAGTTGGGGATCATTTGGGTACTATAATGAATGAGACATCAAGATGGGATAAGTGAGTGACCAAAAAACTAGTTTTTTTATTTATATAAAATATAAATTAAAAATTTAAAAAGTAAAGATCACAATTTTTTCACAATATTTTTTATGTATTTTATTTACATTTCTTCATTCTTTCATTATTTGATCTCCGCTCTTACTAACTTTTTATTTTTGTGTTTTTTAATATTTTTCAACTTGCACTTTACATTTACATTTATTTATAACCTTTTTTTAGTCTCTCCTTACTTCTAGATTTGACATAAAAATGTTTCTATTATATATATATATATATATATATTACTTGAAATTAGTTTATAATTCACAAAATATAACATGAGATAAGTTATATAAAATAAGAGTTATTTGAAAAATATGTCTCATTTCATGCACATTTTATACTGTAGTATCATACAAATATTTACAGCAGTACTTACCATGATGGACTGTTAATTTGTTCATTTTATGAATATATATATATATATATACACACACACATATACACACACACATACACACACAAATATTATATATTAAAATTTACAATCTCGGCCTACTGAAAGAAAAATTCTGCCTTCGCCCTGCTTTCAATTGACTAAAGCATAAAATAGCTTCAAAAACGCGTCAAAATTTTTAGTAAAATTTTACACTATATTTCAAGTACATTTCTATAAAAAGTTTTGACAGAAATAATTTTTTGACATATGCTTGTTAGAAAAGTCCTGAGTTCACATAAGGCAAATATGAAATACAATTTCTAATAAAATATTAAAATATTCAGCATACCACAGAACAAGCTAATTATATAAATTTTACCATACTAATTTCTTCCTGTATAGTACATTATGAAGTTATCTTACCATCTCCGTAATGATCGAAACCTAAGCCTAAATTACTAGTTTTATATTTCATCCATTTTCCTTGTTCAACTAGTTATAAAATACCCAATTAATGTTCCAATGCTTTCCAATTAATCCTTGCTGTTTCTTATTGTCAACCATGAAATCATCTATTACTTATAATGCAAAGTGATATTTTCTTTCTCTGTCACTAAGTGTGACATATTATTCATATGTTTCATGAGTTCTTATATTAATTCTTTCTTGAAATTGAATCTCAGGATAGATCTGCATTTAAAATTATCTAAACTTTGATACTGAGTTTTATTGTGAAGCATCCCACCTCAGATGCATACAATTTTTAGGCAATAAAAAAAAAAAACTTTAGAAGAAACATATTGGTTTTACTTTGACACAGTGTATCATGCTTGTCCATTTTTGCAACAATAAATATATTTTAGAAAGGGGAGACATGTTTGGATGCTTTAGCAAAGAAACTCTTGTAAATTCTATCTTCTTGAATTCATCAAAACAAAGACAAGTTTTGTCTAATATGCATCCTTAAAGGATATTAACAATTTCTTCATTTAGAAACTTGTCTAGAACCCGAGGCCTTAAAGAATATCAAGTTCTTGCCTAGGCAACTTGTTTTCTTCACCTAAAACTGTGTTTACCTTTCAATGTTTCAAAACTATTTTCTTCTATTTTGGACATTTGAAACATGCCAAATTTAGCAAGTATATTGTGAAAACCAGAAGTTCATTAACATATCTTGCAACTCCAAATTAGATGGAACATCGTCTATAGAAGGGGAAGACATACCTCAATTGTTTCTTGTCTTGCCATGAAGCAAATTTGGCTTCCTCACCATCCTCTTATTTTCAACATCATCACCACTCTCAAATTTTATTATTGATTTCTTTGTACTTGATGTTTTTTAATCCTTCTTCTTGATATGTATTGACAAACTCCTTGTTTGATGGTTTGTGCCAGTAGTTTCCTTCTATATTGATTCATTCTATGGAAAATAATTTGCCATCATTCTTTGAAAAAGTATGAACTCTGGTTGATCAAGCACATTGTATCATCATCATTATCTTCTTATTCTAGTTGACCATGGTTGATCATGGACTTGAATGCAACATTCTTCCTCTTTGTATCTTCTTGTTCATGTCAGAGAAGGTAAATATATGTTGTTTTGTATGCAAAGAATACACCTCTCAACTCATCATATGTGACTAAGTTTAGGTCACCATTTTAAATGTTAATCTTGAACTGCTAGACTTTTGGTAGATACTCTTTAGGATATGTTTAACCTTTCTCCATTTGAGTATGGCTTCCCAAAAGCTTTGAGCACCCAAAATTTTAGGGAATTTATCAAACATGTCATCAATGTTTTTTTTTTATATATATATATCTTTCATCATGAATAGTCATATTCATTCAACTTAGTTCTCTTTCACCTAGTTAGTTGCTTCGTATGTGACTTCAAGCGACGCAGCATATAAGTTCCACGTCATCAGGCTTGTTCCACATTTGCTTTGCTATATCACACCTGGATATTTTGACGTACATGTTCTCTTTCACCTGGCTAGTTGCTGCATCTGTTCTTGTTCCTTTTATTTCTTGGCTTCTCCACTTCTTTGCCTTTTACAATTTTCTTGGAGTATTTAGACTCTGTGACCCAATATAGTTAATGCTTCATTATAGCCTTCTAAAGCTACTATTAAATAATGGTGGTCTTCTAAATGTACTGTTTCGTTACATGAAGTAAGAGTACGTCATCAAGTTGTTGTTACATCATTGCTGGCTATTAAGTATAAGAACAGCTAATTCCAGCTATGACACCAAATTATCATTATATCTAAAGAGAGTGAATTACAGGTGTATATTGAATTTTTGCCGATAGTCATAAATGTCAAACTTATGAATTTATTATTCAAGTTTATGAATTTATGACTGTACATAAAAAAAACGAGTTAACTCGTTGTAAACTCAGATTTAGTATAAACTCGGGTAAACTCGCGAGTTGACTTATTGAGTCTACTGAGTTTACGATTTTAACGTGTTAACTAGCTTGTAAAGTCAACAATATAATAATTTAAATTTAAGACTAAATAAGATATAGACAAACTTCTTTTCTATAAAGTCTTTACAATTTATTTTATTATAAGTTTGAATATGCATAAAAAATAATAAAATTACATTTAATATGTACTTATTAAATAAAATAAAATAAATATTATTTAACTAGTTATATTGAATAATTATTAATGTATGAGTATATTAAAATATTCATGTTGAGTATTATAAATTATGAAATATGAATAGCTTTTGTTTGATTAAGTATAATTTGAATTACATTTGAATAATTTTTTAATGTATATAGTATTTAAATTATAAAATTATATATTTTGATAACTATTTATTAATTGAGACAAACTCTTACGAGTTTATATTACAAGTTTACTTCTCTCTTATGAGTTTATCTAGACTCGCGAGTTTAACAATGTTGCCAACAACAACTTGTAAACACTTATAAATATCAAATAATAGCACCAAGGTTGTTCTAAGCAATATTATTTTATTATGGCAGCAAAAAGATCTGCATAAATTGTAGCAAAATCTTGATTCAGTAGTACGCAACAATTAATTCAACACTAGGAATATTAACACCTTAAACATGTAAAGAGTAATGTAGAGCCCTAAACCCTGAAGGAGTAAAACTACTGATGCAAAGTAGAAAATAAAATTCAATGAGAATAAGACGAATACATAAATTTATCTTGTTTAGGTTAATGAAACCTATGTCTAGTTCCTTCGTGGAGCGGAAATTTCTCATTACCAACCTACTTTTTTTGTTGTTGTAATTTTTACAACCATTCACAAAGGACAATACCATTGAAGGTTTCACTTGCATGCCCACAATAATAGGTTTTACCCAGCTCACCTAAAATAGATTACAATGGAAATTTTAACACTTACTAATAAAAAACAAACTCTAGATCTTCTTACGCATTTCCAAACTCTTGATTTTGGCTCCAATAATTTCTCCTTTATGTCAAGTAGTCGTTAAGTTTTTTTCCACATGAACTGATCTTGCTCCTCGTTTCCTGTACTATATATGTTATTACCTTGTCTAATGCAGCTAGTTAAACTTTCAATATTCTTGTTTCGTTAACAATTGTACTCATGCATAGATCATAGCAATTGATTAAATACATTAATTAATATATTTGTCACACTCATTATTAAATCTTGAGGCTAACATCAAGGCCCTCCCCCAACAATCTTAAAATAAACTCCCTTGTATTGGTACGTATAATGCATTTAGGATTTTACTATTATATATTAGGTATCCGGCCTTTTTTTCTTATTATAAAAAATTTTTAGATAAAATTAATATTTAGTCCCTATATATTACATGAGTTTTTAAATTGGTGCTTACTCTTTAATTTTTTTAAAACTAGCCCTCAAGGTTTCAAAAATTTTCAAGTAAGTCCTAACCATTAGATAGTCTTCTAACATTGTTTGAGGAATGCCAACTAAAATAGCCATTGTTGTCAAACTTAGGAGTTTAGACAGAATCATAAAATGGGTGTAGACTCATAATGTAAAATCGTATCGTAGAATTATAAGAGTTTACCTCTATTAATAAATATCTATTGAATATAATCAAATTTCAAAAATATAAATAAAAATGCATACATATATACAAAATATTATTATAATAACTCAAATTATAGAACTACAAAATAATAAAAAAATTATTAAGAAATATATTTAAATTATAGAACTTTTAATTATAATTAATTAAGTAGAGATTGAGTTTAAAAGTTTTTTAGAAAGCGTTAAGATTAAATTTATTAAAAGAAAATTAAAGACAAGTTTTGCCATTATAATACTTACTAATATAGAAATTCAAAGTAATTAAAATTTAAAATAATAGTAATTTTAATAGTAATAATAATGTAAACAAGTTAGAGTAAATATTAAATACATACATACATATATATATATATATATATATATAATGTATTTTAAGCTATGCAATTTAAAAAAAATTTAAAAATTTGAAAGTAGAGTTAACTATTTAATCAAATGTAATACATTATTTACTATTAATTACAAGTAGAATGTATTAGAGTCATAATAATGTAATTATATTTATAATATAAATTTTTTTTTATGTTTAATGGTTTAAATAATTGAGATGAGCTTAAAGTTAGTTAATTTTTCTTAAAAAAATTGATTAGAATGTTAGATTAGTCATATTTGAGCCAAAAACTTAAAAAAAATAAATTTGGTTAACTTTGGTCAAACTTGACGAGTTTACCTGAGTTTGACTGATTCTATACGAGTTTGACCGATTCTATTCGAGTTTGACCGAATTTACACTGAGTCTACTTTGATTCTGATTTTACGACCGAATTAAATCGATTTCTTCACATAAAAATGTAGAATCAACGAATTTAAAGAGTTGATTTACAATTTTGACAACTATAAAAATAACCATATGACAAATAAAATGTTAAGTCAACTCTAAAATTAATGATTCAAAATTTTTTAACTTAATTTATTGGAAAATTAAAACCTACTCTTGCATCACCCAACATCTCATCATTATGAAATCATTTGATCTCAAAGATCTCTCAGTGAACCCAGAGTTCCCATTCCTAATGTTGATAGTGTTGTCTCGCCGCCCACATCCTCCTCTTCCCTATGTTTTATCGTTCTTCTATTTTCTTTCACCCCAATATCTCTCTATCGTATTATTCAATAATTAAACTAACATTTTTATCTAGCTGGCATCTAATGTGGCATCTAGGGTCCTCAACGTCTACATGGTCAGTCCACATCACACTACATCTAAAGAAATTAGGAGTGTAACTGACGGCAAGGACCATATTAAAAAAATTGGAACTATAGGGAGTTATATGAAAAAAGAAATTGTAAGGACCAATTTACAAACTCAGATAAAGTATAAAGATTAAATGGTTAATTTTTTAAAAAAATTATTAAGAGAGCAAGAGAGAATGCATAGAGCTCACTAAAATGGATGGACCTATCTCTTTTTATTTTAGAGGAAAAGAAGTGGAGACTTTTCTTCTCTTTTTTTCTTCGTTCAAATCTCTATTTTAATTTACCTAACTACACCAATCGTTAAATGCATGGCATGTGCATTATGCTGATTCTTAATAATTTTTTTTTCTTTATATCAATAATTGTAGGAAATGAACCTTCTTTCCTTTTGTTTGTGCTTAAAATTATATAGGCTATTTGGGTTCGCAATATAATTGGGATTTTGCAATTGGAAAAAGGACAATTAATAAACCATTATGTGATTCATCTTAAACAATAATATCAGCACAAGACCTCAATTTAAAATTTCAATTGTTTATTATTAGGCCTACAATAAAAATATGATGTGCAAATGATTTTTCTTTATAAGTAATTATGCAGTGCTAAAGTGAAAATCTTATTTATCAAATTTTTACTTAAACATATGATACCAAACATTTGAAAATCGTATATAAATTTTGTTCCTTTAAATTAGTAGTTACGAAATGTGCAAACTTATTTGGAGGCTAACTTGCACATAAGTTATGGCACTTAATTAGGTAAACTAACTCCTTATATTGATATTATATATATATATATATATATATATATATATATATATATATATGCACATATAATTTGATTACTTCAAACTTCAATGACCAATTGGGAAAGAAGAAAGAAAGACAGCCTGAAACTTCTTTATGTAAACAATACATTAATTTTAAAAGCATTTTAATATTCCAGACATGAGTCAATTATTGTCTTAATAGCGTTTTATTTCATTAATATCACTCATTTTGTTTCTTAATAGCATTTTATTTCATAAATATCACTCATTCAGCCTAGCAAAACAAAAATGACTAAGTTCAGGCCCTTCATAAATTGAAAGAAGTTGTTCAACCAAAATACCTTAACGTAGATCCTCAAAGTTAATCAGAGTCAACAATCTTGAACAATATCACACAATTATACATCACATATTAATTCTCCAGCCTGGTTAAAGCTACCTATAATTTCTTATTTTGATAATTTATATTCAAATTTGCAACCAACACAAAAAATACTTCACTTTCTAACTTATCAATTTAGTAGATTGGATTGGATTCGTATAAACATACAATCTATTAAAGTCATTTTAACCTAACTTATTTAACTCATAAATAAAACAGTAAGTTGAGTTAAAATTTTAAATTTGTTCAAACATAGTGTATAGTAAATTAATCCAAGTAAATCAAATTAATTCACTTTATTATTTCCAACGGTAACATGTGAGTGTATTCTCGACAGTTTATGTAAAAACATAATTTTGTTTGATAGACTAATTGGCCTAAAATAAAATAGAATAAATATCATAGTTGTGACAAGTTTTAATTAATTTGATACAAGAACAAGTACATAGAAATTATAATATAAATAATGCCACTCAACAATTACCCGCCGATATATTTGTACGTATTAAAAGCAACAACAAAAACCTAAAACAAACCCGCTTGAAAACGGCGTCGTAAAGGGAGCAGCGTAGGTCAAGTTATTAGGACAATACGATGGCATGTCCCTCGGCATCGAAAAATAAGATAAAAAAAGCTTCGAAATCAAAGAGGAGAGCGGTAGTCATTTCCTCGATACAAACGAGGTCTCCCTTCATCTTTCGTCTTCTCAAAACCTCCGCCCAAATTCTACGGCGATTTCTCCAACACCTCTCTATAATTCCAGCTTCCCCTCATTCCTCCTCAACCTCACGCACTTCCTCCTTTCCTTCCTTCTGCTACTAGCACCACGCATCAAGCGCCCCTCAATTTCTTCCCACGACAATGTCTCAGGTGGTGGCCACACGCTCCATTAACAGCTCCTTCTTGTGCCCCAACTCTGGATCTGCACAAGACAGAGCCGAAAATTTGTTAAAGCCTTCGACTTTTGCTTCTAATGTGTTCCCCCAGAAGAAGTCCTCCAAAGTTGGTGTTCGAAGAAGCTGCTGCCAGATCACTGCGAGGAAATCTGCACCCCCACCTACTGAAGTAGTTCCCGTATCACCCGAGGATGATATAAAGGTTCGTACATTTCATAATTTCTTATAAATCTACTTCAATTTTCTATGGGAAAGTGAGGAACTGTTTGTGACTCGACTTTGGTGTGCTTAGATTGAGGAGCAGTTGCAGCATTTGCGTGGTATCCAGCAATTCGGTGACACATCAGTTGGTATGTGGTCGAAGCCCACGTTTAGACGGAAGACGAAGATAGTTTGTACGATTGGTCCTTCTACTAATACTCGGGAAATGATTTGGAAGCTGGCTGAGGCTGGGATGAATGTTGCTCGCCTCAATATGTCTCATGGAGACCATGCTTCTCATCAGAAAGTTATTGACTTGGTTAAAGAGTACAATGCACAGTCAAAGGATAACGTGATCTCGATTATGCTCGACACCAAGGCAAGTTCAACTATTAGTATATTTTTTTGTCTCTTAACAAGGCTACGTTGCTTAGATTATGTTTATCATTTCAATTTGTAGTTTACTGACAAATAAGTTTATTCAATACTAGTTGACGGCATTTATTTTGAGCAATTAAGTACATTACAGTAGTGATGGAGTATGCACTGAATGAATGTTCCATTTGTCTAGCTGAAATGGGTTTTAAGGGAAACTATAGCATATATGCAGGATATAACTGGCATATATTTATTGCTTCCATTGAGGTGACTAATCGGCATCTTTATTACGTTTGATTCACCTCTGATGGCCTAACTTTTTTGTGATCTCTTTTCAGCATGATAGGTTATACCTTGGCATTTGGTGTGCTTCATAGTTCATAATGTTATTCATCAGTCAATCGTATGCATGCACTTATTTAATATTATTTTATTTTGATTTCGTTTCTTTGGTTGGAACCACATTTTATGGCATAACGGTGATACTTTCGCTTCATATGCTGTATACTATTAGCTGTCATATGTGTAAAATAAATATGTACTGATCTTAAATTTTAACCATCACTTTCTGTTATCTGATCTTATATGTGAACTTAGTAGTTCTTTTTTAGAGATTTGTTGTTGTATTATAAGTCTATGACTGATAGTTCTTTTTTATTTTTCAGGGTCCTGAGGTTAGAAGTGGGGATTTGCCACAACCAATCACTTTGACACCTGGTCAGGAATTCACCTTCACGATTCAGAGAGGTGTTGGAACTCCAGATTGTGTCAGTGTGAACTACGATGATTTTGTCAATGATGTGGAAGTTGGGGACATGCTTCTTGTTGATGGTACAATGATCATCTGATTGTTTCAATCATTCACATCATTTACAACCGTGTTTTATGCATATTAATGCTAAGTAACCCTCACATTAGTTACGCAGAGGTTGGCAATCTTCACATAGGGTGCTTTCACCAAAAAGCCCTCCCTTCCCTATTAAATTCTGGACCCTATTTCCTTGTTTCTGACCTTAGCTTTTATGGATAATGAGTCACAAAGTGCCGGTACAGCCAAACTCATTGTTAGAGCCTTAGAGATATTAGTAAAGCCAGGGCCTTCACATAATAGATTAGGCTTTGAGTTGAAATAGTCTTTGATTTGCTATTAGAGCCTTTATAACCAAGTGGCTGGGAGTTACATACTTGGCACTTCTCTTGTATAAAAGTTTAGCACATAATATGTTGGAATTGTGTTTTTTCCACCTTCAAGCCCAAAGGGCTTTCTTGTAAAAGGGGAAGCAGGTGTTAGAGATAGTAATACTAATCATGAGCCTTCACTTAATTGCCCAAGCTTTTGAGTTGAAATGGTATTCAATACTTATCTACTATTATTTACACCCAAAATTTGTAGTCCCCAGGTCAAGCATACCAAATTGTTTAAAGACATGTTTTTTGATGGACTAATGACTCTTGACTTGTGATATAGGTGGTATGATGTCATTGACAGTTAAATCAAAGACAACTGATTCTGTGAAATGTGAAGTTGTCGATGGAGGAGAGCTCAAATCAAGGCGGCACTTGAATGTTCGAGGAAAAAGTGCAACACTGCCTTCCATTACTGGTTGGTTCTACAATTATTAATTCCTTTTTTGGGTTTCTGATAATCTATGTCCTTTTCTTTTCACCTTTATGAGTAAGTGTGTGTTTTATATGTTGAGAAATGATGTTATGCTGGTTTCTCATGGACAAATTTCACCTTGGTATGATGCAGAGAAGGACTGGGATGACATCAAATTTGGAGTAGATAACCAAGTTGACTTTTATGCTGTTTCCTTTGTTAAGGATGCTCAAGTGGTTCATGAATTGAAGAACTATTTAAAGAGTAAGAGATTGAAGAAAAAAGTGTTAAAATATGTTAGTAATGTGAGGGTTTAGAAGCATGAGTTATGATAAATTTCCCATTCATACCCCAGGCTGTGCTGCTGATATACATGTCATCGTGAAGATTGAAAGTGCAGACTCTATACCAAACTTGCATTCAATTATCACAGCTTCTGATGGGGTGCTAATCTAATCCTTGCATGATTTCTTTATATTGCTGCTTTATTTGAGTGGTTTTGCAATTTGTTGTAAATGCAGTGATTATGAGTAGCTCTGCTGATGTTGATCCATCTTTTAAAATCCTGTTCTAGGCAATGGTTGCAAGAGGAGATCTTGGTGCAGAGCTCCCCATTGAGGAGGTTCCACTTTTGCAGGTAAATTCCCTTCCAATAGAAAGCAGCTATAAAAATATTGTTATGTTGGATTAAAATTCCAGAAGTAGATATTAAGTTGAGCTTATTTTAACATCCATTATGCCTGCTAATGTCAAACTGTAGGAAGAGATAATCAGGATTTGTCGTAGCATGGGGAAGGCTGTTATTGTAGCAACTAATATGCTGGAAAGCATGATTGTACACCCAACGCCAACCAGAGCAGAGGTATCAGATATTGCAATTGCAGTTCGAGAAGGTGCTGATGCAGTTATGCTTTCTGGAGAAACTGCTCATGGGAAGTAAGTAACTAGCTTCCTGCACTTGGTGTCTCGAATTACGTTGACTTGCTAATCTAGGAAACAGTTGGTGGACTTCTTTTGTGGGTCCTTTTCTTCTCGGTTCAAACTTTATTTTGAATCTGAGAAGTTGCTTCAACAACTGTTCTACTAGATCCTTCTGCCCCTTAAAGGGAAAATAGCTCAAGTATAACATGGCTTTGATATTTCTCCTCTATGGCTATATTTCTATATTTGAGTTAGTTACGTTAGCAACCCAAAACATGGCAAAAGGAAGAAAAGTTATCTCGTAATCAATTTTGTCTTGCCATGCCTTGAGACAAATATTATTTCAACTATGTACTTGGTTAAGGGTAGACATTATGATTTTACCTTGAGCATCCTTATGTAGTTAGTGAATTGCATTATTAGCATCTGAGGTCATGGAAGACATTTTGATTATGGTTTATTTTCATTGCCAAAAAGAGGTTATAATATAATTTATTATCATGCAGGTTTCCACTGAAAGCTGTGAAAGTAATGCACACAGTAGCTTTACGAACAGAAGCAACCATTCCAGGTGGTCAAATGCCACCTAATCTTGGCCAAGTATTCAAGGTTTGAAGTTGATATGCTTAGTAGCCGTGCTACTTTTTTATTCCATCATATGCTCTTGCCACTTGACTATCAGAACTCATTGATTTTTTTCTTTCTTAACTTTGGTCCTCTGTAGAACCACATGAGTGAGATGTTTGCATACCATGCAACAATGATGTCTAACACCCTTGGAACCTCGACTTTGGTCTTCACTAGATCAGGTTTCATGGCTATCCTATTGAGCCACTATCGACCTTCCGGGACCATATTTGCATTTACAGATCAGTAAGTACTTTATTCCCTTCTCATTTATTATCAAGAAAACTTGGTTGTAGGAACCTTGGATGCTGTTTGATTAAGAGATCAGTAAAATCTGCATTTAATCTTCTGTTTCTATACCTGCGTTATATGTGTAGTATTGATATTTTTATAAAAATTTTGGCTTGTGAGTTATCTCATCTTTGGGTGGCTGTCTGTTCACCCTTTACATTGTCTCATAAAACTGCTTGCTTGGTGGCTGTTTACAATATTACAAATTCGTTAATCTTCTATGATTTATGACTGACTGATATATCTGATTGATAAGCTACGTTAAAATTTATTCCATTCTTCTTTTCCTGAAGATTTGTAATATGTACAACTTTTAGTTATATATTATATATACATGAAAGTTTTATAAGTGGCTAATATTGCTGCATGCACAGGAAGAGGATTCAACAGCGGCTGGCTTTGTATCAAGGAGTGTGTCCTATATACATGGAATTCTCTGATGATGCAGAAGAGACTTTCACAAGAGCCCTAAGTTTGCTGCAGGTACTGTTTGGAGGCCCATGCTTATGTTTTCTAGTAAATAAGGAAGTACTGAGATGTTACAGATACAGACTCAATATTTGATACTATCTTGCCAAAATTGGGGTTCAATTTTTAGTGTGTAACTAGATTTGGACCTTAATAAAACTTATTTATCTTGCACTAGCTACTGGTATGGTCCACATTTTCTAGTAACAGCAAGTAGTAATTGGCCGTTCAATCCCTTTTTTAAAGAGATTGTTAACTTTGTATTAAACTTGAATCTTGTGATTTTCAAGAAATTCTTAGGTAGATATCCATCTACAAAATTTTTTTAGATAAGTTAATTATGAATAAACAAGTAAGCATTTTAGATATGTGGAATTTGCCTTTAATATGCTTATATCTTGGCTCGATCTGTCAATTTTTCGTAGACCTGATCTTCCTAGGATTTTACATGATTTTCTTGGGTGTGGCAATGAAATGAAAAACCACCAATGAAAGGTTAAGGCGATGCATTAAGTTTGCTTGCAATTCCACTCCTTGAATTATTTATTTCACATGACTGCTTCTACCTATGCTTGTACTATTCTGTTTCCCTTTAGTGCATTTATAGTGATTATATATGCATGGTTTCTATCTTCAGAAGCAAGGCATGGTGAAGGAAGGAGAAGAAGTGGCCCTGGTACAGAGCGGCAGACAACCCATATGGAGGTTCCAATCCACTCACAACATTCAGGTCCGGAAGGTGTAAACAGAAAGAAATATGGTACAACCACTGGTGAAGTTTTGAATCCATACTAGTTAATCTAGAATAGTATCATATTACCTCTTTGCCTCTTGTTGGTTTGATGTCTGGCTTGCTTCTTTGGTTGCCCGTTTAAGTTCTCAACTGTTTCTTATTTATCGTTTACAATGTAGGCTTGTATTTTTTTTTATGATTTAAAATTATTATCAAGGTTGTAGCATTTGAATTTTTTATTAGAAACTGGAAATAAATGCAGTTTCTTATTTCCACTAGAGATTTGGAATCGAATTGTTATATTCTGTTTCATTCGGTGGTTCATGACGCTCTTGGTGATTCTGGAAAGCTCTCACTGTAAGAATGCTGCTACTTGATGCGATCTTCCCCAACCACATCTGTTCCGGTTTATACTTCATTGAGATGATTTTATGGACACTGCAAACCTGTCTGAGATTGACCAACCTTAAAAGAAGCTTAATAGAAGCAGGAATGCAAACTTTATTTATTAATGGTGGATGGGTGAAACAAATCATTAATATACATATGCATGATGTGGATTGAAATAGTTTACTTAGTTTTGTACTTCTCATTAAGACCCGCCCAAAATCTCACACTTTTAAATGGGTAAAATGACCTGAAGTCTACAGAAATTTTCATTAGTGAAGACAAGAAAACTCGGTAGAAAACTTTAAGGGGGACTTCATATTGCAAATTCTATCAATTTCAAAGAATGATTTCTTTTTAAATGTTTGATGCAATTTATAGAAAATTATTTGAAAATGTAGAATTTTTGAAAATGCAACTTACTATTGCTCGTATTCTTTTGACATTGAGAATGTTGATTCTCATGAGGGGTAGCTATTTATGTTGGAAAAAATTGTCTTTTTTTATTCCAATAAACTTCCACAAATATATAAATGGTAAATATAAAACAATTTAACAATTGACGAATAACTTAGTAATAAAATAATATGTAATAAACGTATTAACAAATAAATTGTACAATGCGTGGAAAACAGAAGATATTGTTAATGAAGCATCATTTAAATCATAAATTTCTTTCGAATGTTGTTTATAAAAGAACTTCATATTATTAGTGGAATTCCAAGTACATATGGAGGTTTTTCAAGGCATGCTGGGCTATTCATCAAGTTGCAGCCTATGTTAAGCTAATATGTGGGCTTTACTATTGGCTGCTGGAGGCCATTTCCTGAAGTTGTGACAACTCTCCGTCATGAGTTTGAATTTGCTATACCTTTCTTTTGTGTTTTTGTTATATTAAAGAGAAATAGAGAGAAAGAGTAAGACTTACCACCCATGGGGTTATACATCTTCAAATGGAACCTCATGGTTTAATTGGATCTTATTCAATTTGTGTTTATCTCTTTTCAATATAATAAGAACATGAGAAAAAAAACAATTGAGGAGATCTATCCAAATCCTCTAAAATCTTCCAACTATTTCCCACGACGTTGTCCTTCCTTTTTTGAAAAACAATTCAACAACGAAATTCCTTTCTTTGCTTTATTAACGAGGTATACTTAAATTAACAATCTTATACCGAAGTCACAACTTGATAAAACAGCATTTATATCTTGTTAACAGCTCTTCACAAGCTACTAACAAAGGAATCACTATACCCACTCTGCTTATCGTGAAACCTTGACCAGAGCATCACCCCTCCATACTTCGGCGACTTCTTGATCACCGGCAGGATTTCCGACGTCAACACATCAGCCGGAACATACCCGCTTCCAGCTGCCGCTGGAGCGGCCGGCAACCCCAAAAATATCCGTCCTGCTGGAACCGTAGTTGTCCACTTCTCCCACGAATTCAAAAGGTTAGTAACGTTCCCATTAGCATATTGGCATGGAGGATTATTATAGAACTGCACCCAGACAAAGTCAAAGAGGCCTGTGTTAAGGGCAGTGCCCAGAAACTTATCAGGAATAGGGCACTGAGGGGCCCCACCTAAGTACACCCTCCTTCCTCCCGCCCTACCATCATAAGCCTTCAAGAAGCGAGCAAGGTGCTCATAATACTGCGTAGAGCCAAGCTCAATGTCAAAATCCACACCGTCCAAAACGGCGTCGCCTAGTGGCCTGGACGATGAATTACCACCCAAGAAGGTGTCCCACAAGAACTTCGAAACGTTTCTGGCATCCTCAACGGAAGCGAGAGTGTAGCTTCCGATGCCGCCGCCGATAGAGAGCAAAACTTTGATCCCTTTGTCCTGACATTCTTTGATCTGTGAGCTAAACTTGACGCAGGAACCGGCGATCGCAGGGTTGCAATGGCCTGCGAGATTCATTTCTGGGGTTTGGCCGTTGCCGAACTTGTTGAGGAAGGCTATGTTCACGTGGGTGTATTTTCCAGTGGCACACGCTTCCGATAGGGTTCCCTCGTTGCCATTCTGGCCCCAGTAGATCGCGATGCCGCCCCGAGAGGCGCCGGAGGTTTTGAGGAGGACGAGGAAGAGGAGGAGGAAGGAGAAAGAATGAGAGATTCTGGCCATGGCGTTCAGGTACTATAAGTGGCCGTTATGAGTTTTTGGAGATATATTGTGAAGCTGTCTTGGAGTTGAATATTTATAGAGCGAGCTGTCTCCCACTAGTTTTAAAGTTTGACGTTTGAATATTGGACGGTAGGTTGCTTTGCTGTTGGCAGATGATAAAATTAAGAATGAAAGTGTCATTTCCCACTATAGCCGACTGGGCAGGTCAAAGAGTATTATAATTTAGTTGCCACTTGCAGTTAACGAATCTTGTGTCAATCAATTTGTGTGGTTTGGTTATATCCATTAAGTAATATGGTCCTATATAGAGACTTGCAAGTGAAAATGTGACATTATAATTTGGATATTTTATTTAGATTTATA
The DNA here is from genome assembly GCA_037074485.1 of Delonix regia. Lineage (NCBI taxonomy): Eukaryota > Viridiplantae > Streptophyta > Magnoliopsida > Fabales > Fabaceae > Delonix > Delonix regia. The sequence goes on along the minus strand of CM073454.1, from coordinate 24,826,609 downwards.
TAACTTTTCTTTTGAATCAAACTTGAACATAGTTTAAGGTTTAAAGATTTTTTTTTTATATCTTTACTATGTTTTTAAATTAATATGGTTAATCAATAATAACATATCTACTACCTAACTTAATTTAAAAATTATACAAATTTTCTATCATAATCATACATGTATCGTAATATTATTTAAAAACTATATATTCATTATATTTTAATTAAATAATAATATAATAAAAATATAAATAACTACTTAAAATGACAAAAACTACATAAATTTTTTTTTGGTTTCTTTGTAATTGTTCATTCTATTCAATCCCAAATATTTTTGGTGGGAAAAACAAAAATAAAATTTGACTTAAAAGTCTAAATGAAAATTTCACTTTTTTCTTTTGTTTTCTTTTTCCAATCCAAATATACAAGTGAAGTTATTCAATCAAAATATGACAAGTTTAGAAATAAACCTCATTATATAAATATATATGAAATATTGATAATATTTTTATAATTAATTTAACTTATTTATCTTTGATATTCAGATCTAAATAAAAGATTTTCTTTTGTCACTTTGTTTAGAATATGGAAAGTGGGGTAAATACTAAAGAACAAAATGGAACACCCTCTCGTTATTTGTTATAATTTCAGTCAAACAGGTTTCTAATTGTTTTAAACAGAAACTAATAGAATCAATTTATGTGACAAATGAGTCTACTTAATTACATCCAGAAGCATGAACTGCAAGTTTTATGAAGTCTCCAGCTTCTGTTCGCTGCATTATTAATTTTATTTCAGTAGAAATTAATAACTAGAAAAAAGAAATAGTATATGGCTCAATACATTGCATACAAAAAAGGCTTTCATTCTTTAAACCAACCGTTGACCATGAAAGGATTCGATGATGATACTTTAAGGATGTTGTTGAAGATATCAAAGTCTAGGTTAAGTCGAATTCGTAGATTAACTAATGATGAAGATGCAGATGATAACACAACAAACGTAAAATTCAATTATGTGGAATATATTCTGTTCTCTGAAAATGTCAAACTTATATTTAGTTACTCCAGAGTCCAGTCCACAATGCCTGCAGGTGTGCTGTGTCTAGAAGAAAAAAAATGTCAACGGTCGGCTTGGTCATCCATAATATATCTCTTTGCAATTTATCATTTAACTTATGATTTAAATAACAATTAATTAAATGTGAGGAATATAATGAGAGATATATGATTGAGTTCACATTTTCTGAGAGATTTCGTTGTCATTGTAGGAGTACATTTTCTGTATACTCACAATCTTATAACATGATATGTAAAAAATGAGCAAAATTCTATTTTCCTCCTCTTTCTCTGTGTGTGTGTGTATATATATATATATATATGAGATATTTTTTTATTCAGTCTTTCATAGATTTTTTTTTTAATTTGATCTCTTAAATATAAGATGTTTTTTAATTTGATCCCTGACAAAATTATCTTATCAATTTGGTCTCTTAAATATGGATAATTCTCAATTTAATCCCTTATATATGATAATTATACAAATATTCATAATCATTAAAAGAAATAATTATAATATATTTTTATATTCCAGTTTAATTCCCGCTAATTTATTCATTTTTTTAATTTCACTTTCTCCATTGTGTTGACATGTGACATTAGTCATGTGAAACAAGAAATCAAGTAATTTACAAACTGTATCAATAATATCTAATTTCTGTTAGTATATTTCTGAAATATGAAAAAAAAAATGGTGAATAACTGGGGCCGGAAAACTTTGTTTCTTCATTTTGGCCTGACGGGCAGCTTTGTTCAGGTCTAAGATTCACACAAAATATAATTGTTTACATTCTATTTTGATACCTTATAATTCCTACATTAAAGAAGACTCGAAACAGAGAGAGAGTACATTTTTATTCCTCATTTAAAGTAAAATTATCATTTTGATTCCTTACTTATTATAATATCTAAAATAATTCTTATATTTTTAAACAAAAAAAATAAATTTCATCCTTTTATCATACTTTAAATCAAATATCCAATATACTAAATTTAATATTTTTTTGAAAAATAAAAATTAGTTGTAATACTTTTTAGTGAGTGAAAAATCATTTAAAATAAAATGAGTGAGGCAATGTCTATTTCACTACGTTGGTTTTTAAGTATGTCAAGCAGTTATCTTTTAGTAAAACTTTACAAACATTTTTAAACGAGTCAGTGAAATTGCAAATCGAGCATTAACGTTTTTAATGACAAAATGGGGCTTGGCATGTTAAGTGAAAATTCCCACTACAACTAAGTCCATATATAAAGGTTTCAGGCTCAACATTATTTTCTCTTACGTGTCAGCCCAAAATGAAGGAATTTAGTTAAACAAGCCCAACCAAGCAAATTGTCATACTTGTAATTGCAGACTCCCTACGCTAATCAGCGAACAGCTAAGGGGGAAAGGCAAATGAGTGTTACGACTTTTCCCCATTTCTAATGATTTTAATAAATATGAAGTTTCTTTTGAAAAAAATTATCATAATATATAAAAATAATATAAATATTTCAGATCATTTTTAGGTAGGGCACTATTCTAATATAAGAGACTGTTAGACCCCACACTTAGAGTCTATTTCTTTTTAATAAATAACATCATGTTCTAAAAAAATTAACATTATTTTTTTGAGTGTTTATTACTAACATCTTAAATGTTTAAACGTATATTGTTATCATTTCAGTATATAATCTAATGTAATATTAATGCGCGAACATGATACTAATATGTTGAAAAGATATTGATTATAAGGCGTGAGCTCTAATATTATTTAATACTATAAGGTGTAAGATTTTTTTTTTCTGTTCAATAAGATGATGTACTATATACAAAAAATATTTAAAATATTAATATTGTCTATATATTGCAATGATTTTTTTTAAAATTTTAATATAAACTAAAATTAATAAAATTGAGCAACAAATCTAACAGCCCAAATACTCCAACTGCAAGCGGCTAGTTTTTTGAGCTTATTTATTTCATCAATTTACCAAAGTTATTCTTAATGAATCATTTTGAGCCTTCATCTACTCCCTTATTAAGTGTTAGTTTGTATTGTGCTTAGCTGAGTTGTTTATTAAATGTGACATGTATAACATTATCTACGATGAAAGTAGAATTTGATGCATGTCTTACAAGGCTATATGCAATGGCGGAGGGAGGGGACCAGTCCCCCACCCCTCCCTCATATATATATATATATATATATATATATATATATATATATATATATATATATATATATATATATTAAAAATTATATAATTTTTTTTTAAATGTAAAAAATATAATATTGTGAATAATTCACATAATGATATAATATATATGAAGAAAAATATTATCTTAATCCTCTATTTTTTGCTTTAGTGCTAATTTGGTATTCTACAAATTTGCAATGCCAATATGGTTCATTAAAAGTTTAACAGTAATTAAAAGTAATCCCTCCCTTATCAGACCAGGACAAGCCATTCATAACTACTTTGAAGAATTAATTTAATTGTTTTTGAGTTTTTAAGTGACTATTTTATCAATACAAATTGGTGGAAGACTAAATTGACACGGAGGAAAAAATTGGAGGACTAAAATGGTCATTTCTCATATGTATGTTATATATTAATACTTTTGTAACTATTTGTGAATGATAAAATTTAAGAGAAAAAACAACAAACTTAAAAATAATATCTTACCAAAATTTAAAAAATTCAAAAAGAAAAATTTTTGTTTAAGCTTTTATGTTAATAGACTAAAATTTGAAATATTAAATATCACTATTTTATCTCATTATTTATTTTTTATTTTCTCATTTTTTTTCACTTTATTTAATATTTAATTTTTATATTTTTAAAAGATATTTTGCTATTTTATTTTTAATGTTTCCCAACTTATTCTTTGTGAATGCATTATCACTAGCTCTATAATCTTTTATTACTTATAAGTTTTATAAATTACCATAGTTATTATTATTATTATTATTATTATTATTATTATTATTATTACCATCAATTATCAATAAATTTTATTTATTTATACCTAAAATTAGTTTATAATCTTATCAAAAGTTAATTAATGAAATACATCATATAAAATAAGATTTATTTAGAATTTTTAATCTTTTTCATGGATATTTTATATTTTCGTGTTGCACATAAGTATAACGTGCATGTCATCATACCTTTTGATTCAATATGTCATTTAGATACACAAAAATTTATATATATATATATATATATATATATATATATGTAAATAATTGTAAATTTATTATAAAATTTTTATAATTAATATAATATATTATAATTGACATTCTTGGCTCCCTACCACAAAATTTCTGCCTCCGCCCCTGGCTATATGGTCGAAACGGTTTATAAAATATTTTGGGATTATTAGTGGGATGTTGACTACAACGAATTACTTGATTTGATTATTAAATAGTAATTACACTTTTAATTTTGAACTGAGTTATTTTTTTAAAGATTGGATTATTGAGGATAGAAAACTAATAAAAAATAATAAAATTCACTCTCATCAATCTCTGCAAAAACACAAAACAAAGAAGACAAAGTAAAAGATACATTTCCTCGATATAACTACCACCATATGTTATCTTGTATATAATAGGTAATTATCAATCATATCATAAATAGGAAACATTATAAACATAATGTTGTTGAAAACATGTGATCGTCACTCTTATGTTTTAGATTCTAGTGCATCTTTCGTGAGAACGAGACCATAATTTTAGTAGTTGGGACAAAAAATTTGTAAAATCATTCAAATCCCTTCGCATTGACGCCACAGGATAGAACCTAATGCTCTCAAGTATGAGATTCTTCCCATCTTAAAGAACATATAGATATATATTGTGTAGCAAAAATGAGGGGTCACAATTCATTAATTAAACGAGAATTTTTTTTTTATAAATTCAATTTATCATATATATGTGCTTGACTAATCTAATAAAAAAATATATACTACTCATTCACTCATGATCACTTGCATGCATTTATTGATGTACTTTCTGATGTCCTATTCTAACAAAAGCATGCAAGTGCTTTTTTTATTGGTATTCTATAAAAGTTTGGTAGATAATGTAACACTCCTAAATTCTCTATTAAATAGTTTAGTTTTAGTGAGAAAAAATTTGAGTTAGTTTCATTAAACAATGAAAACAGGAGATGGTAGTTGGGGTTTGAATTTAAAATTGAAACAATTATCAATGAATAAATTTCTAAAAGGTTATAAAAGAGTAAACATTAAATAAATTAACATAACTTTTGAATTTGAGGCTGGCACAAATAGTTAAGCCTTACTTTATGCATATCTTGGCACCTTAGTTCAAATTTCCCTTTAGGCATCTTTGGAATTATTTCAAAATTTTTTAAATTTTGCCGCATGCCTCACCTAGGATATTTATGTAATTGCCCCTAGTCTTAATTTTTCCTTTCTTTCTCTTTCTTCCTTACACATACACATATAACAACAACCTCCAAGATTACCTCTCCTTTTCATGCTCTAATTTCAATGTTTCTTCATCTTCTCCACCTTTTTTTGACCTCCTTTGTCACTATTTTGGCTAATTTTAGCATGGTTCATGCTGGAATTTCTTAGAATTTTGAGAAGGTCCTTTCATTTATCTCAACAATGATGGAAAGCCAAGAAAAGTTAATTGGACATGATTGAAGAAGGATTCTTCCAAATTGAGTTGTGCATATTCCATTGGTGAGTAATCTATCATTTTGCAATCTTTGCCCTTAATTCCAAATTCCCCCAACTCTGTGACCTAGGGTTTCACAAGAGGAGAAATTGAATACAGTTGGTAAGGCATTTCTTCAAATTGATTTGTGCTTTTGCTTCCTGACATCAAATTCTTTCTTTTCCCTCTATTATCTGCAATCAATTTTTGAATTTGGAGTCTTAATTTTGAAACCCCTCATTTCAACATGATGTTGTTGTAAATTTGAAATTGAACTTGATTTTAGTGAGATTTCTTCAAATTAAGTTAGGGTTTCGATTCTTTATTTCCTCTCTGATTCCTATGTAAAATTTCTAGGTTTTGGTCTCCAATTTCACACCCTTCATTGTTGGATGAAATGTGTGATGGGCTGATGAAATTTGAAAATCTTGGACTAGTTTTGTTCAATAATCTCTACTAGAGGAAGAAATTAAGAGATTATAAGTTTTTCTTTTGAAGCATGGTTGTCAAACTCACAAGTTTATTATCTGAGTTTACGATTGCATGTAAAGAAAACAAGTCAAACTTGGTTGTAATGTTCTTGGAAATTCTCATTTAATAATTTTATCTTAGTAGAATAATTTTGTAAATATATACACTAATTGGAGGAAGGAAGGCAATACATTGAGGACAATTATGAAAATGTAAATGGTTGAAATATATATATATATATATAATAATTCAAATTGAGAAGAACTCTTTTTTTCTAAGAAACATTTTACAAGAAAATGAGCTTGGTTTAATGGCTAAGATTTAGCACCTATATCCCTGGTGTGTGGAGTTTGAATCCTTGTATGAGCATCTAGGCAATTATATATCTTTTTTTAGCTATAGCCACGTGTCCCTTGAGAAGTTAAATTACTAAAATGCTTTTTTTTTTCTTAACCTTTCCTTACACAAGTTTTCCTTTCAAACATGATTATTCCTGTTTACATAAGAGCAAGCTTCTTCTCCTATTTTCTTCACTTTGTGGCTTCGATCAGATAGTTCATCACCACACCACCAGCTCATTTCAATGAGTTAGAGGCTGGAAAAAACCCTAGAATTCTGGTTGCAACGACATCAGTGCTAGGGTTCAAAATCAGTGACATTTTAGCTTGATTTGGTGAGTTTTACACGAATTTTTGTTAGGGCTTTATATGTATTTTAGTTAGTTCTCTCCCATTTGTAGCACTTAATTTTGTGTTTTTGCTTTAGAATTCGAAAATCCCTTTCTGCCTTCTGGTGCTAGTAGCATGAATAGTAGCAAAAAAATTCAAAATTTAGCATGATTCAGGTGTGATTCCTTTGAATTACATTGGGGTTTTACTTTAAAACTTTATTTTGTGTAGTTCTCCACTAATTAGAGTGTTTAATTTCAAGAATTTGCTATAGAAATCATAATCCCTCTTGTGCATGAACCATAGTGGTCAAAATTATGAGTTAATTCGTTAAACTCGTCGATTTTACATTTTTAGGTGGGGTAATCGATTTAACTTGGTCATAGAATCAGAATTAGAGTAGACTCAGTCAAACTCGTATAGAATCAGTCAAACTAGGGTAGACTCACTGAGTTTGACCAAAGTCAACCAAATCAAATTTTTTTAAAAGTTTGTGGCCTAAATATGAACAATCCAACAATCTAATCAATTTTTTAAGAAAATTAACTAACTTTAAGTTTAACTCAATCATTTTAACCATTAAACATAAAAAAACTTATATTACAAGTATAATTACATTATTATAACTCTAATACATTCTACTTGCAATTAATACCAAATAATGTATTAATAGAGGTAAACTCTTATGATTTTATGTTATGAGTTTACATTATGAGTCTACACCCCTTTACGATTTTGCCTAAACTCGCAAGTTTGACAATATTCATGAACAATAACATAAATAATGACCTAAAATTTGAAATTTGAAATTGGGGCTTGAATTGAAGGAATTTTGTGAAATTTCTATGGGCGTTTGATATTAGGTAAGTATCTAACAATTCTCTTGTGTTAATTTGATGATTGGATTGCTTAATTACAAACCCTTCTTTCTTGGTAGGGAGTTGAAGTGTGTAAGGTGATGATATGTGATGACATCTTGAATATCTAGTGTTATTGGATCCCAAGGAGAAGAAATTTATTGTTGAAAGTGGTAAGTCACTTTGGAGAATTTTTCTCAAATCATCTTAAATTTCGTTGATGTTAGAGGATGTTTAATGAATGGGAGTGCATTGAAAATGATTATAATTAATATTTAAATTATTTTGGTTATTATTGGTATAGATTTTGACCCAGTTGTAATATTGGATAACTTAAGTGCTATAAGATGCAATGATTGAGCTATTTGGGGACTAATATTGTATTGAAATTTACAATTAAGATAATTACAATTGGCTAGTGTGTTTAATGTCATTTTCATAATAAGAAACATCAATGTCTTATGTTGGATATAATACATGTAATGCAGAGTGAAGTTGATGGACATTATGTGAACTTATGGGCATATGAGCGTTATTAAAGACATTTGAATATTTTCAGTGTAAATTATTTAAGTTGGCTATTAGTGAGATGAAACTTTTAAGTTTATGGACTATTTGGGTGCCTTGAAGTATTTTTGTGTGTGTATGTGAATATATGTTTAATTATGACAATTAAAATCATCAAGAGAAATAACGGTAACCTTAGAGAAATGAAATAAAATATCGCAATGGATTTTAAATAACAAATCATTGTGGAAACTTGTTAGAATTTATTTAAGTTAAGATGTTTCTTAGCATAAGATATTAGAGGTTTATCATTTGTTTTTAGGATCACAATGGTTGCACTTTGTCCAGCGGGTAAGGAAGTGAGTTGTGTGACCTTTGGACCAAGTGAGTAGATAACACTAATTACATGTATTTTTTTATTTATGCAATTTCGTTGTGAAAATAATTGTTATTGAATATCTCTGGGCCCTTGGATGAACTTCTTGGAATTTTAAAATTTCATCATTTCAGCTTCTGTTGAGTATTTGTAAGCTTTAGATCAAATCAAAATCTTACTGAGCATTTGACTAAATTTTCTAAATGTCTAAATTACTCTAATTTTGTATTTTCTGAAGCTCACTATTTTCAATTATCTTGTTTAGTATTTTTGAATCATTCTAATTATGTATTTATGAATTATTCTAAATATGTAAATTCTAAATTTTTTTTGATTTTGTATTTCATAATTCCTCTGATTTTGAGTTTTTGTATTAAAATGATTTTGAACATTTGAACTTCTTTGTTCTAAACTTTAAAGTATTTTGATTTTATATTCATAAATTACTTTGATTCTTTAATTATGAAGCAATATGATTCTACATATATGATGTATTGTGATTTTGAGATTTGAGCTACTTTTATCTATCTCCATGAATAAGTCTATTTATGGTTTATGAAATTTTGATTATGTGTTTAAGTATGATAAATAATTTTTTTGGGGGGAATTCATCCAAAATCGGACCTTGTAGCTAGCAATAGTAGACGTTAGCTGTAGTGCACTACGATCTGTATTCTGATATGACTAGGCATGATGCCGACATTATGATATTCTATCTGATGCCTAAGGCCATTAATATGATTATTCCGAGCTTGAAGCTCATGATTGATATATGATATGTTCTGATTATGCTAGCCTTGAGCTAGTTTTATTTTTTTGACTTTTGATGGTTCTGTTGGATATTCCTGAGAATTTTGATTTGATTTGGATATTCTCGAACATTTTGATTTGATTTGGATATTCTCGAGCATTTTGATTTGATTTGAATATTTCCAGGCATTTTATTTTAATTTGGATACTCTTATCTTGCAAATAAATTAATTCATTTTCGTTCATGATTTGTGTTATATTTTTGTCTGGGGTTTCATGTGAAGATTAACAAAGTTTTCTTCATTTTGGTATTGTTCGTATTAATTGTTAGAGGTGTTCAAATTTCAAGAAAAATAAATGGTTGCAAAAAACTCTACTGTGCCTAGTTTGTCCCTTCCTACTTCCAACAATCAAGTTGTACATGTTTGAATTTCTCTATGGCTCTAAACAGTTCTCTTGCTTTTTTGGCCTATAAATACGTGTCTCAAGAGCTTAGAAATCACAAGAAACAAAGTGAAAAACATCTTGAGTGATTCATTATTTGCTCTTTTGAGAGTTTTTATTGTTATGAGTACTTTCTTCATAAAAAGATTTGTTATTTCAAGGAAAGATATTCCTTGAAGAGAGATTAAATTCAAGAAAAGTTTTTCCTTGAAGAGAGTTTGGTTTTAGGGGAAGTATTTTTGAAGATTTATAATGGATTGCAAGTTAGTGGAAAATTTCAAGTATTTGCTTGGGGACTAGATGTAGGCTTGGATTGAAGCCGAACCAAAATAAATCTCTTTCTGTAGCCTTATACTCTTTATATTTTGAATTATTTTATTTAAGCTTTACTTTTGTTGTTGATATTTCACTTGAAGTATTATGATCTCTTACTAGACAAATTCTTTTTATATTTACTTTAAGTAATCCAATTGTTAAAGTGATTGTATGATTGTTGTAAGCTACATGGGAATAAGATTTTAAAATAAGTAAACAACATATTGTTGAATGCTCTATTGTTAGGAAACAATTTATTATCTTCATACTCTAAGCATCTACATTAAATCTCCCTTGATTGATATAATTGTAGTTTTGCTTCATACACTTCCAAGTACCTTTCATAACAAGTCTTTTAGAAAGCAATTTTGAAAAGAAACGAAATTTTTGTAAACACTCAATTCACCCCCTCTTGGGTGTTGGTTGCCTTGCTCTAACAGTATAGTCAGTAATATAAGGATTCAAAGTCAAGACCAAACAAGATATAGACAAACCCATTTTCCATGAAGCCACTATAATCTACTTTATTACAAGTTTAAAATACATAAACAATAATAAAATTACATTATGTACTTATTAAAATAAAAATAAAATGAATATTATTTAATTGTAATATTAAATTAATATTTATCTATGATTGCGCTAAAATATTCATGTTGAGTACTACAAATTATGAATATGAACAACTTTTTTTTGACTTAATATAATTTGAATTGCATTTAAATAAATTTTTTATTGTATATAGTATTTTAACCATAAAATTACATATTTATATAACTATTTATTATTCGAGATAAACTCTTATGAGTTCTTCAAGAGTCTGTTTTCCTAAACTCGCAAGTTATTCAGTAGATTTTCCTAATTTTCTTTAATTTTTTTTTTTATTGTTTTGAAGAAAGGGGATGGAGTAAACCTCCAAGTGATTAGCTAAATGACCCCAAGTAGTTAATTTAGATTAATTATCAAATCTTGAATTATATTAGTTTAATTTCCCACTATCTTAATGATGTTTGGCAACTCATAGTTTAAGAAAATGACATTATTTTGGGTTATATGTATATTTATGATTAAATACATAAAAATGGAAACAAATGAGTTGACAATAAATAAATAAATAAAAGATTTGAGTGAAGATGGTGAAATTTACTTGTGATATTGGAAGGTGATAGGTTAACACTTGATTTTGAGAATAAAGAAAGGTGATTATACAATTTCTGATATGAGAAGTTAAATGTGTGCTATTTGTTATTATAGGACCATAGGCATTGGCTTTGTAATAAAGTGAGATGAGGAAAGACATGTTAAGAATACTATTGTTGTGTGTGTTCCTTCCAGATGAGTAAATATTGCTAATCATACCAGTTTTTAGTGTTTTAAACTGTTCATTTGTGAAATATTTTTCTTTTTTATGCTTTGGTGCCTTAGGAATAGGTCTCTTGAATTGTTATGTTAATTCAAGCATTTATTTGCACTATATGAAATCTGAGAAAATTCTTTGTAATATTCCTTCATTTTTGAATGATTGTTTTGAACGATTTATATACTGTATGATATTTTGAGAACTTTTACAATGATTATGTTACTGTACAAATTTCTAGAAATCGAAATTTTGCTATTTGGATATGGTTTGATTATATATATATATATATATATATATATATATATTATGGAAAATATGGCTTTTTGCAAATACATCCAACACAGAACCTTGTAGCTAGCGATAGTAGACGTTGGCCCTGGTGCACCTTGATTTATTTTGGACCTCAGCTAATAGGGGTGTTGCTAGCCCATGTGTGACAGTCACCATACATTGATATGTTATGACTGTTTGCGACCTATATTGCTTGATGTTGACTAATATCTGTACTGTGATGCCTACCCTAGAGCTGGTGTTTGTTATGGATTTTGATTGGTTCTGTGATATGTTTTCCACTTCAACATTACCCATTTTAAAGATTATTTATGGATTTCAAATGCTTTTTAGTATGATCTATTTTGCAAAGTATCTTTGAATTTGCCTAAACTTTATAAATTATATTATACAATTTATGATTTTCCTTTTAAAATAATTTAGGCATAAGTAAGTTTGATGCATTTTGAAATGTGAAAAAGATAAATTGTGAAAAACTCTAGCGGTTTGCTTGTTCTTTCATGGTATGGTTAGTGATATTTACTCACTGAGTGTGGTCACTTATCCCTTTTTTTTTTTTTTTTTAAATTTTTTCAGATAAATGTATTGATTACAGTTATTACCTTACAGAATAGAGATGACTGAAAGATTTTATTGGTGAGCCCTGCATTGTTCTCAAGGTGAAAAGTCATTTTTATTTAGTTGTTAAATGTCTAGAAATAATTTCTTTTTACTCTAATAGCTCCATTGTTACAGTAGAAAATTTAGTTTTGTGTAGCCTTGAGTTAGTTGTATGTTATTAGAGAATTGAATTGGATATGATTCATGTCTTTCATTTTATCAGTATTTGAATCAATTAGTTTGTCATATTTGTTTAGCTTATGGAGACGAAGTTTATCTTCACACTCTACCGTTTGGGGTGTGACAGATTAAATATATACAAGTATCTCACTCAAATAAAATATGTAGTATAAAATTTATTAAAATATATGCTTTAAAATTAAACTTGTATGTGGAGATTTATATTTAAATTCATTAGGCTTGCTCAGGATGGTTTGATTAAAAAATTTAAAATCTAATTGTTTACTCTTGAACTTTACCTAGTTAAAATTACATTATCTTTTAATTGAAAACCTAAATAGTCTATTACCTTACCACTTAAGCAGTATATTAATTAAAATTACCCTTTATAATAAATACATGTGATATGCACTTCAAATGTCTCCTTTTTGCTTTATGATGTTGGCCTTAATTTGCAGCAACTATTCAAAGTGAATACCGTAAATTTCCAATAAAATATTGATAGTATTTCTATATCTTTTATTTCAGAGCAGTATGGAGTCGTACATATACATGGACCAGCCAGCCGATATTAATTGTTCATTTATTTTATTTATTAGGATAGAAGAAACTTTTCCTTTAATCAAAACTGTACTATTACAAGCCTTGTGGTCACTGGTGATCACTTGACCACAGGGTAGTAGCCATGATGGTCCAAAATGGTGGTAAAACACCGATCCAGACCTAATACTGTGGATTTATTGAAATAGCATTTAGCGTAGAGACGAATTTAGAATTTGATTTTAAGATGATGAAAGTTTTGACTTGAATCAAGGAAGACAATTTTTTATAATTTAAAGGAGATGAATTCTTATAATTTAAAAACCTAAATTAATAATATGAAATAAAATTACATGTGAAAATTAAAATTTTAAAAATTCAAAGAAGGCGATCCTCATGCCCCTTGGACCATTCCTGATTCAACAGTTGATGTAGATTGCACAAACGAAACTTAAAATTTTAAAACCAAAATCAGTAACTTTTAGTTATTGAAATTATTAACTTATAAAAATTTAATATAATGATTACAGATAATTTAAAAATTTAATTCAATAGTTCCTATTTAAATAATAGTAAATGTAGTGTTAAAAAACTCTAACAGCACTGAATCCAAATTAATAAACAACTACCTATTGTCACTATTATTCATAGATACATGCATACACTTACTTGAGTTTAACTTTTTATTTAATTTCTTCGAAATTTTGTGATGAAATTTTTTAATACTAATTTTCTGAAGTCTTCCAATGTCTTTTTCTTCTCATTAATTTTGAAAATGTTTCAATTTGGGATAAATTATTATCATATAATTATTACTATCCCTTCCTTCTTTCTTCTTCATTTTTCTTTTAAATATCTTTGTTTCTCTTCTCCTCCTCCTCCTCTCCCGTCTCCCAAACATTTCAAAAAAAGAGGTACACTAATTATGTAATATAAAATCAATTTTTTTTACTTATTTTAAATTTACCATGCACAGTAACATTTGATATGCCAAAGGTATTCTGTACATTTGTGATGATTTGTAAATAATTAAGTTTCTTTAGCCACAAAGAAATATTCCAATATAAATATGCTGCAAAAAAAAAAAAAAATCTCAAATGACTTTATAGAAGTTTGAACTAATCCTTTTCTGAAATTCCAGAATTTAATTTGTGTTTTAACCAATCATTATAAAGCAGATCTCATCAAAATAGAGGGTGACAAAACGTGATATCCCAAATTTCAATCAGGAATATCATCAATTTAACTTGTAGTGCATGTGGTAACGTGAGATGATGTCTTTTCATCCCACAAAGACACAAACTTCCAAATAACATGTTATGAAGTATAGCCACAAATAAATTGCAATGTCTGTTTGCCACTTCGCAATCCGATAATTTGTGCTCACAAACACAAAGGATAATTCTTGAGGGCACTATAGGAATTAGATACATATACATACATGGGACCGTGTACAGCTGCGATGTTGGGCGTGTTATGCATTTATTTTATCCTTGAATTCTGTCCCCTTTTGCGAGCCCGGATCCCCTCATTAGATTAATATGTTCTGGTCATTTATTGGTCCAAATTAAATTTATAGTATTATCAGACAATTCATATTAGCTTATAAGTTATCCATTTCGATAACATTTTAAAATTTGATCTAATGATTAGAAATGATTAAAAGACTTGATCCAACTATTATTGGTAAAATAATAACAACCTACTGTAAATAACTTTTAATACAAACTTTTCTTTTTGCATGCTGTGTATTATAAGAGAAAAAGAGACATGATTGTAGGTTTTCCGTATGGGACCAACAGGCAACAACCCTATCTCTTTCTCCCAGTAAATTATTGAGGAGAATCCATAATCATAAATATTGTAGTTCATCGGAGAATTGCTGTGCATGAAGATGAGGCTAATGACCTAGCCCTAGTCTGTTCATAATAATTCGATGTTCCTGTGATTTGTGCGGTCACAGAACTAAACAGTAAAAACTACCCAAGATGAGGGGAAAAAATTTTGTTTGTTATTAATACACTTATATATGTGGCCATTAATATGGTGTGTTGATCCCAATCAAATCATTATGAGAAAATAGTGAGGGCCACTAAAGTTATGATTTGATTGGAACTAACATATCACATCAGTTACTACATAAATGTGTTAGTACTGGCCAATATTTTCTTAGATTATGTTTGCCATGATTCAGTTGGATGATTCATGATGTTGTGCCTCATAGTATGGGATTGTAGCCAAACAAGATAGCTTAATTAGTCAGTAAAATCTTTGATTTCAAACTGTGTTTATAACATTGGGAAATACTATAAAGCTTTTTAAGGGGGAGTGCCCTTAAATCCAATATGAAATTAGAACATGAGGTCATGTTTGTTCATAGTGGACTGTTGGATGAAAATTTAATGGTGTAGATTTACAGAAAGAAAATTTAGTTGCACGCGGTTATATTAATTTAATATAATTCTAGACTATTAAATTTCTATCTAATGGTCCACCATGATCAACTTCATCTTCCCACCAAACATTACCAAAAACACGCATCATAGTTGCGGTTGATGCAACCGCAACTAAACCATAGAGGTTCAGCTGTGGTTCATTATGAACTGTGGCTACTAGCTACGGTTTGTATGAAACTATGAACCGCGACTAGTAGTTGCAATTTCACTAAATCACAACTAGGGTTCTTAAAAAAACCCTAGTCTGCAACTCCCATTTGAAACACACATATACACTCCATTGTAGCTGCCATCAATAGATTAGTTTATGGGAGGAAGGCTAATGCGTTTTGGTCCTTTGAGTGCTACCAACAAGCTATATTTTGCTTGTCACGTCCACTGGCCGGTCTCTCCTTGCTGTAACCCCATTGTGTCTGCCACTGCTAAGGTTAGTTCATTTTTTTTTTTTCCTTTCTTGGTTGAGGATATGGTAATCTTAATGTTAGTGTGTCAAATTAGCAATTTTGTTGTACTAGAAATAGCCTATGAATTTTTCAATAATTTTACAATGTTCAATATGAAAAAAAATTGTATAATAATTTCTTTACTTTAGTATAACATCTTTAATTATTTTTTTTTTCACTTAATTTAACATGCTCAAGTTGCAAAAACAATTATTATAATTAATTTTACAATCAAATGTGGTATGCCAATATATTTTGTTTTGTTTTGGTTTAGGGTGCCATATGTAAAATTACTTGTATAGGATTGTTATAAATTTTGATTGTTGTATATATGTTTTTTTGTGAATAGAAATTAAATGGCTATATTATGAATAGAAATGTGGAATGCCAATTTTTTTTTTTTTTCTTGTTTTGGTTTATGTTGTTATATGTAAAATTAATTGTGTAGGATTGATATAAAGTTTGATTGTCGTATATACGTTATTTTTTGTGAATAGAAATTACCTATGAGAATTGTTTTGACATGTTAAAGATTGTGTAATGGACATTTGTGCCAAGAGAACTTGTTGAAATGTCAAATGTGTGAGAGTGCTATATGCTTGTCTACTCATTTATGGAAATTATTTTGTAATAATATCAATGTTTGATTCGTACTCTAATTATTTCTTCTTGTGTGAAACTTGATACTTAGTAAGAATTTAGTGGTTATAATTTTTTTTGGGAGATGATGGTCAATATATATTAATATTGGTTGGTTTAAATCTTAGATTTGTTTTAGGAGACTTGAAGACTGATAAGTGTTGTCAGTTAAAATGGATAAGAGTTGGATTGACATGCCTTAAAATACTTTGCATTTGCTAAAAGTAGTGTTGGGGGTAGAATAATATGTCCATGTCCCAATTGCAAGTTTAAAAAATGGCATGGTAGAGAAGAAGTTCAAGATCACTTAATTATCAAATCTTTTCCTAAAGGCTACACATTTTGGCTTAGACATGGAGAGAGAAGTAGTGTGAATAGTATAACTGAAACTCTTACAATACCACATGTGGTTGAAGAGAGGATTAACATTAATGACCATATAATGGACATGGTCCATGATGCCTTTTGGTATCATCCAAACAATGAATGCAAGGATGATGCTAGAGTAATGTCATCACCACTAAATCCTACTATGACCAATGATGATGGAGAGTTTTTAGAATTAATTAGAGATGGACAACAAAGTTTGTATAATGGGTGTGAAAAGTATTCAAAGTTATTGTTCTTTGTAAAATTGTATCATATAAAGTGTATGTGTAGAATAATTGACAAAGCAATGTCATTGACATTAGCATTGTTGGCAGATGCTTTTGATATTGCTAAAATGCCACCTTCATTTTATGAGGCCAAGAAAACAATTGCTAAACTTGGACTAGACTAAACCAAAATTCATGCATGTCCAAATGATTGCATATTGTATATGGGAGAGGATGCAGAATGAGATATTTGTAAAAATTACAATATATCTAGGTGGAAAACTAGTGGGAAAAATATATCAAGTGGTGGTAAAAAGTAGAAAAATATACCTATAAAAGTGTGAAGATATTTTCCACTGAAACCTCAATTAAATAGAATGTTTATGTCTTCTAAGATAGCTGAGCATCTCTGCTGGCATGTTGTGGAAAATATAATGATGGCATGTTAATGTATCCGATAGACTTTGAAGCATGGAAAAAATTTGACATTATACATCCTCAATTTGTAGCAGATCTTTAGAATATATGCCTTAGCTTAGCTATAAATAGATTTAATCCATTTGGAAACTTAAGCACTAGTTATAGCATTTGGCTAATAATGCTCATGCCTTATCATCTTCCTCTTTGGATGTGAATGAAGTAGAGTTCATTCCTTTTTTTCAATGATCTTCCTAGGTAAACAAGCACCAGGGAATGATATAAATATGTACTTGTAATCATTAATAGAATAGTTGAAGGAATTGTGGGATATTGGTATTAAAACGTTTGATTCATATAGTAATGAGGAGTTCAATATGCATGCAAATTGTGGACTACAAGTGACTTTCTAGGTCTTAGAACATTATTTGGATGGAATGCAAATATTGGGTTAGCTTGTCCATTATGTAATTTTGACTTAATGGGTTATTGACGTTTTTTGAATCAAGGTCACAAGTTTAGATTAGCTCGTGCTCAATTCAATGGAAAAGTAGATAAGAGAAATCCACATGTTGCAATTAGTGGCTTAGATGTTTTAAGGTAGGTTAAGAATGTTAATGTTACATTCAAAAAAGAGACAAAAGTTAAAAGTCATTGTCAGAGATCTCGAGGAGGCAGTGATTCCGAGTTAGGTTCCTAACAATGGCACAGGAAAAGTATTATTTTCCAACTTCTGTATTAGGAGACAAATTTATTGCATCATCGTATTGACGTCATGCATATTAAGAAAAATGTGTGTGACAATATCATATTCACTTTGTTAAATGGTTCTAGAAAATCAAAAGATCATATTAAAGCATGAAGAAACTTACAGGAAATGGGCATCATCCTGAACTTTGGCCTGACGAACTTGGTAAATATCCTCTTGCATTATATACAATGATAAATACAAAGAAGTACCTATTTCTAAAGATTTTAAAGAATAGTACTGTGCTAGACGAGTATTCAAGCAATATCTCTAGATGTATTTATTTGAGACAATAAAAGATTGGGGATTGAAAAGTCATGACTTACATGTTCTTATGGAGAAACTTTTAACTATTGCAATGAGAGCAACACTTCCTAAACAAGTGTTAGCAATTCTAATTGATCAGTGTTCTTTCTTTAGACACCTATGTAATAAGGAGTTGAATTAACATGAACTTGATTAACTCTAAGATAGAGTAGTTATGACATTATGTCACACAAAAATGGTTTTTCCCTCTTCCTTCTTTAAAGTCATGGTTCATTTGATTGTACATATAGTTGATGAAGCAAAACTAGGAGGTCCTGTTTAATATTGGTGGATGTATCTAATAGAAAGGTCAGTATATAAACTTTTATCCCTCATTTATCTCAAGTTACATATGTTGCAAATTTGGCTTATAATGTTTGTGTTCATTAAGTATCTGGGAAAAATTAAAATCTTATGTTTGTAATATGGCTTAGCTTGAGAGATCTATAGCCGAAGGTTACATGGCACAGAGGTCTTGACTTTTTGCTCAAGATATTGAGAGGGTGTTGAAATTGTGTTCAATCGACCTACTTAAGCTGATGATCACTCTATTGTTGGCTCATATAATGTTTCGTCTTTGTTTCCACTCATTTGTAGTTATACTTACTTCACTCTATCTATAATGGAAAAGATGCAAGCACATCGACATGTGTTAACCAAATGTAGAGAAGTTGAGCCTTCCTTTTGTAAGATAATTATATAAACTTTTATAACTGAAAAATAATCACCTCGTATAGTATATTTACATATACATTGTGTAGGTAATTTAGGGGGCAGTAGTGGAGACATTTAAGAAGGCATACACAGTCTTTTTCTAAGATTGACAAGAGAGTTCATAGAGAGTTTGTTAACTAGTTCTCTCGTCAAGTGAGTACATTTTTACCATGTACCTTCATTACCTTAGTAAGTTAGTATATAATAAAATTGTCAATTTCCTTTATTTAGATAGGATGTAATAATGAAGAATCCCATTTAGATGATTTAAAGTTTTCGGCATTAGCACCAGTTGATTGTTCAAAGTGATATAGTACATACAATGTTAACAGTTTCAAGTTTCATATCTTAGAACGAGACCAGCGACTGAAAACATAAAATAGCGGAGTATTTGGTACATTCAGAATAAGGAGCTACGCAAGTAGTAGTGATAACTATATATGATTTGTGGTGTTCATATTATGGGAAGTTGGTGAATACAATTGAGCTAAACTATCATGGTCATTTACAGTTACTATAAGTATAAGTGGGCTAACAGCTAATCCTAGAATGATCGTGGTTGATGACTTAGGGTTTAGGTCTATTAATATCACCTAATTGATACACACTAGTGAGCATGAGGATCATGATCTATACATCTAAGCTTCAGAGGCTCAAATTTTTTATTATGTAGAAGATGAGTTAAAAAAGAGTTGGAGTAAAACTATACATCTCAAACCACTTGACTTATATACAATAAGAGATAGAGGTGACAATACATATTATGAATGTGAGCCATATCAATCACAAGAGTTGGATGTGTTATTTCCAAAAAAGGGAAATATATTGATGGAAAGGTGCTTAGTAATACATATTACATTATGCCTTACCTTGCATGTATCTCTTAAGTCACTGCATAACTATATGAAAATTCTATTTTTTATTTATCTCTTATGTCTTTGTTGTAATGGATGTTACCTTTAATATTGGCAGGAATTTTGAAGATGAAATGCTTGTTGAAAAAGATAAGTAGTTCATGCCATTCCCATGGAGCATTGTCTAGTGATCATGTATCATCTAAGGGTGGCTCTTCAAGATAAGTACCTAACACCTTGATCACTCCATTAGAGAGAAGGACCTATGAAGGAACTCTATTTCCAGATGAATGTGTTGCGGGTCCTGATCATGATAGTGATGGTAAGACAAATGAAATGCCTTCACAGCCACAACATCTACTATCATGCAGGAGAGCTTGGCTTGGTAATGTAGTTAGTATGAGTGTTATAAATTTGTGTTGTGTATTCCTTAAATACAATCAATTTCATGTACTAAACTTATATTAATAGATGATGGTGGCTCGGTAAAGCCTAGGACTTTAACATATAATGATGTTTGGCATCTTCCCTATGGTGAAATAGTTGTATTAAGATGGAACCCTAATGGTCATCCTATAAAAGATGGATGTGGTTTGTTAAACATATTCCTTGGGTCAGTTGGTAGAGATTTCAGATTTTCCTATTAGTTATCCTAGTTGGAAAAAAGTTCCAATGGAGTATACGGATAATGTTTAAAACATTACTATTAAGGTAATATTTGTCTACGTTTGAAACTAAGTACTTTTTTTATGTAGAACTACTAACAATATTTCTTTTACTTTGAAGGCTAAATTTGTAGTTAGCACTGAACTGCATAAGAACTATATTCTAAAATCTATTGGATAAAAGTGGAAGGAAAGAAGATAAGATTTGTGGTAGAGTAGGGATGATGGTGTTAGCAATTGAGAGCAATTGATTAGTAAATGCCCTATCAACATTGATAAAGATCATTGGGAATTATTTGTTAACTACAGTTTCAGCCCAAAGATTAAGGTGACTAGTAATATTATTTTAATAAGTTCTTTTAAATATCAAGAATAATGTATGGCTATATATATATATATATATATATATATATATATATATTTTCATTATGAATAGGAAAATGCTTAAAAAAATAGAGATAATAGAACGAAGCAACTTATGCCTCACATGGGTGGAACAAAGAGTTTAGCATGCAAAATAGCAGATATGGTAATATTAATTTGTAGTGATTATGTTGCACTCTTATTTTTAACATACATATGTGTTATTATATACTCCTTGGTTGTAGGAGTTTGAGTTAGGTTGTCCAGTAAGTAAAGGAGAAGTATGGACAACAAAATATAAGCATGTTGATGGGTCTTATGTGAATGATAATTCTTGAATAATAAGTGTAAGTGTTCCTATACTTTGGTTTGCAAATGAAGTGGGTTAAGCTTTAATTTGGTTTTGTCAGTATACTCTATTTCATTTGTGACAAAGTAATTCTATTGTAGAAATGCTTAGGTTGAAGCATTTGAGTCATTTGTAATTTTTCTTCATTTTCAATAGAGGTTGTATTGTAGCAAAAGGTCATATTTTCCTGCATCTCATGGAACCATAGCTAAGGGATTTAGCCACCCTTGGTTTAGCTGCGGTCTATCAAACCGTTGGTATTCCAATTAGCAACGGTTTCAACCACTATTAATGTTAATTCTAAATCGCGGGTATAAACCATATGTTTTTGGTAGTGAAAACATAAAGAGGATCCAAATTGCTTTAAATCTTATGGGGAGGAAATTTAACCCATCTTGCAATGCCATCTGTTGAAAAGAATGATGGGCGTAAAGAAAAGAGAAAGAATTTTTAAATCATAATTTTTTTCTTGTTTAATATAAAATCCCCTAATAAAATTGAAGAAACATAAAAATGAAAAATGAAAACTTCTAGAGGATTTTTAAGTATTAGTTTAACCATTCTCCTTTCTTCTTTATAACAAACTCTCAAAAATCTCTACCAGCTCAAATGAAAGTTTTGACCTATTTATTATGGGTGAGTTTTTGGATGGGCCCACTCATTGTATTTTTCAATTATACTATAATTAATATGAATATCTAGATAGATATCGGACCAATTATGCAGAATGCCTAATAATCTAGCAATTAGACACTACCCATTAAGATGAAGACTTGACATTTTACATTTCAAAATTTTAATTTTTTTGTCGTTTTAAATGTTGGCTTGGAAACAACTATTTATTGAAAGTGAATATTGCATGAAACTACAGTGTAGTTTTCTACACAAACTTTGCAATAATTAGTAGAAGTAAAATTATCAACAAAAATGCAACGTTCTGACTTCATATTCTGAAACTAGAATATTATATGTACGCATATATAGTTTCATGCATCATATTAGATTCTCTTTTCTTCTAAGAGATGCTTCAATGACATTGTGTTTTTTATTATAAAAATATGTAGAACTTTTGGAAAAACCGAATATGACCAAAAGAACTTATAAATTAATGATAATTTCTTTTATTAAAAATATAAATTATTAAAAAATATTTTCCAAACTTTTATTCCAATATTATTCATTTTTAGTCAAAAAGGTATAAGTTTAATTTGTTACATTTATATATATATATATATATATATATGTATTTTGATCAAAATAGGAATAACTGTAGCTTAGGCTTTTTTGACTGTAATTATGAAACACTTAATATATGTCACTTTAATTTTATGAAAAAAGAATAATAATTTCAAAAATTAAAAAAGAATATATAATTTAATCATTTTTAAAATAAAAATAATTTACCGTACTCATTGTGATAGTTGTAACCAATCTAGATCCCTTCATATTCTCGTGGGAACATGAAGAAATATACGATAAAGGTGAACTATTAGATAAAATTTCAATGGTTATATAAAATATGACTGCATATGATTATATTTCTGAACACCGTAATTTGTTTGGATAGTTTCAAATCTCAATAATTAAAAGGAATTCAAAACAATTGATTAATAAAAACACCAAAATTCAAAAACACAAAAAATATGAAAAAATAGCAAAAAGTACAAAAATGAAAAAAAAAACATAGTAATGTTAAAATATAAAAATAAGAAAATTTTTTAAACCAAAATAAAATTAACAAAATAAATAAATAAAATGAAGATGATAAAAGTAAACAAAGTTGAAATAAACTAAAAGAAATTGAAAATGGCAAAAGGAAAGTGAAGAAAAGAAAATAAAAATGAGTTGGGTACAATTGGGAAATTGGGTCCAAGTGATGATAGAAGTGAACCTAAACATTGAAGGTAAAGCCTAACCCACCTAAGTTAGAGCTTGAGGATTCAAGAGGGCTTATTTGAACCCAAGTCACTCTCAATTCATGATCCAAGATCCATGACTCTTCATGACCCCCCTTTTTAGCTTTGATTCTTATTTTCTATTTTCCATTTTCCTACTTACATGTGGCATTACATGAGGGATTTCATCTTCATTTTATTTTCATTTTCCTTGCATTTGTTTCATTTTAGATTTTATTTATTCCCTTTTATTGTATTATACCCCTGTCACTCCATTAAGGCTTCATTTTACATTTCACTACAATTTCATTTGCATTTTTATTTACATTTTAGACTTTTATTTCACATTACATGTGGTATCACCTCATTCACCATCACTAAATTTCATTTTTTTATTCACATTTAAATTATTTTAGCATACATTTCACACTTAGTACACAATTTAGGCTAGATTCATTTGGTGCATGTGCATTTCATTTGCATTTGAGGGGTTAACTTATTAGATGGGTTCCTTCTTGACCAAGTTTGGAGGTAATCTAGAAGACACTCTCCACAATTGAAGATCATCTGGCTCTTAAGAGAAGTTGGATGCTAGTGAGGAAGAAGCAAGGAAGGAGGAAGCACACTAGGTTTATTTTTTTTATCATCTCTACAATTTTCATTCTCTTAATGTCAAATTCTTCCCCTACTTCCTCTTTTGCTTGCTGAAATTCTCATGAATTAGATGCTAATTAATCATTGTGGATGTGTTATTGATGTAATAGTATTTGATCCTAAGGTGTTTGATGGATTGCTTCACATATATGCCCATTTAGATACATTTAGATATCCAATTTCATACTCAATATGATTCATGCAAACTTTTGTGAATTTTCTGGTACTTCATATGATATTATTTTACCTTGCAATTTGAAGTCAAAATTATTTCATATGTACAGATTCTTGATGAATTTTCCACTGATTTTTTAGCTAGGATGGGTAGTGGATAGGTTGCAAACTTTAGTGCTTGTCTAGAATATTTTCTATTTAAGTGAATTTTACCATGGGCTAAACTTTTGAATTTTTTGGGAAGTGTCTATATATCATTATAAGCTGAAATTTACTATACATGTTCCTAGTTTGTCATTGTTGTTGTCAAACGTTTGTGGAATTTATAGTGACCAATTGCTATGCCATTTCTACAACTTTGAACACACAACTTAGTCAACTTCGTGGATTTTTGGTATTGATCTAGAAGGTATTTTGAGCTGATATTTTTAGTACATAAACCATCTGTGAACACCCCATCCCTAATCACTTAATTATTTAATTAATGGAAACACCAATTAATTAATAATTAAGAACATAGAAAAATTAAAAATGTCAAAACTTCAAATGATATTTTCAATTGGGGGACAATTTAGAATTAAAAATAAAGAATGGGAGATAAACTCAAAATTCAAAAAAAAAAAAGCTAATTAAAATAATTATAATAAATCAAAGAAAGATAATAAAGAAATATAAAAATATAAAATATATTACAAAGAAAAAATAAAAAAATAAAAAAATAAAAATTAATTAACAATAATAGTAATAATAATAAAAATTACCAAAAAAAAGAGAGGAAAAGTGTCATAAGGCTGCCTGCACGTGAAAACCTGAGGAAAAAGCTGAAAAAAAAAAGCAAAAAGCAAAAGAAGGAGAGGAAGCAGAGAATATGATGGCACTCACACAGTGGGAGAGAGGGGAGAAAAAGTGACTCTGAAACTAAAAAAAGGGGCAAGGTCAGAATTGTGGGACTGAAAATGAGAGTGAAGAAGAAACACAGCAAGGGGGGGCGTGAAGTCTCCAGGCAGCAACTCAGAAAAGAGGGAGAGAAGTAGAGAAGATATGAGCTGAAGCCGAGGAGAAAAAGGGGAGCTACAATGATGAACTGAAGCCACCGAGACCAAAAAACTGAGAGGAGGGAGGATGGACAAATGGAGAGAGGGGACTGAGACTTAAAGTCTTCATTAAAAAATAGCTCAGAAGGAAAAGAGGGGACTGAGGTGCTGCTCGTTGTGCAGAGGAAAAGGAGAAAAGAGGAGAGACGTGGAGAAGCGAGGGGGGGAGGGAGTTTTCTGAGAGGCTGTGAAATGCTAGTGAGCAGAGACAGTGATGAGAGTGAAGAGAGAAGGAAGTAGAAAAAGGAGAAGAGAGAGGAAGATAGAAACCGAGAAGCAGAACCAGAAAACCGAGAAGCGGAAGTAAACCGAGAAGGATCCAAACTAAGCTAAAGCAGAGAAAAACACGAGACTGGAAGCAAACCGAGAAGGAAACGAGCTCCCCTATTCTGAGTATCATTGACAGGGGTAAACAGAGGAGGTGACGAGCCGAGAGAGAGAGAGAGAGAGAGAGAGAGAGAGAGAGAGAGAGAGAGAGAGAGAGAGAGAGAGAGAGAGAGAGAGAGAGAGAGAGAGAGAGAGAGAGAGAGAGAATGAGTTATAGCGGCCATGGGAGGGAGTCTGCGAAGCCCGGAGGTGACATTGGGTATGCGAGTAGAGGATTTGTGAAATGTTCAAGAACCACAGTTAAGTTCTAACGAGAAGCTCAATGCTTGCTTTGAAAGCATCCCGGTGTCTACTCTCCCTTCTGCTCCTACAAATAAAGTGGTTGAGATAAAATCAGATGCCACTCTACCGAAAGCTGTTGAAATACTGACACGCAACAATATCTTGAGCGCACTAGTGGTGGATGTTGACACACCTTCAGCTGCTAATTGAATTGACAGATATATCAGAATAGTTGAGTTCGCAAGAATTTTTGTTTGGATCCTACAACAGTTTGAACCTCCATCTCCTAGGAGTCTAACCAGTGGATGTGCTATTGTAGCTGCACTTAATGGATTAACTTAGGCCCTGAATCTACTGCAGTAACCTCAGGAAACTATTTTGAGGATCTGACCTCTTCTGAATTTTATATAAAAAAAAAAACCAAAAATGTGTGAGGCTTCAGTGATTTAAGAGTTGGCGAACCCAGACAATATCAGAAGTTGGTCTTCCTGTGATGATACTTGATTGTATCATCAAGGACATCTATAACGAGTACGTCTTGCCATTGGAAACAAGCCTCCTGGTTCTGGAAGCCAAGTCATGCATTTTAAGCCATCTGGAGTAATTTGATTGTGAAGGACTTCACCTTGTTGAAAGTACCTCTGGCCAATTGCTAACAGATCAATTATCCGAACATCTTTGCAAAGGAGGAGAGCCAATGATGGAGAATGCAGTGCACTCGGTTTTGTCTTGCTATGAAGAAAAAATGTCTATGAAGATAGATGGAAAACCTTGTCAACCTGCTGATACCAGGAAGCTTCCAATGGCATACGTGAAAAGCACTCTCGAGCCAAGTCTGTTGTCTTGTTAGTGATAACGATGATGATGGGCAACAATAGCAGAGACAGGGAAGACTCCCTCACCACGGTTCTGCCACGATAAAGATGGTCTCGGTCTGCTTTGCATGGTGAACAGTGAGTTGCTCACGTACTGTATGTCTAGCTTCCATTTTTTTATTTTTTATTTTGGTTTTTGCTTTTGCCTTTTTGGTGCATTAATATTGTAATTATTATTATTATTATTTTGGTATTGCAAGTAAGGTTTTCAGGAAGTCATCATGTGAGAATATTGTTCTCCTCGACTGCATGAGATCGCGTGAGATTTTAATCTCTATAGATCCTTAAAATTAATACATATTTGCTTTAATTAAATATTGTCTATCATTTACGAAATCATCGTGTGAGAATATTATTCTTCTCGAGTGCTTGGGGTTGTGTGGGATTTTAATCTCTTTAGACCCCGAAACTTAGTACATACTTGTTTAAAAGATAAGTAATAATAATAATGATAAATAGATAAAATAATAATAGTGCAAAAACGAATATTTTAATTGAATTATTTACAAAATAAATAAGTCAGGGTTTTATAAAATTTAATTAATAAAATGCCACGTGAGGCTTGGGTCTTCGTAGGCTTTGGAGAAATCGATCCTATTAAAATAAGACTAGCAGAATTCTGATTTCAAAACCCCAAAAAAAAAAAGAAGTCAAAATAAAGTCCCGAGAATTTTCAAATGGTTTATTTCATATTTTGGGTTCTTGTGTGAGATCGTTTGTCTCTTCAGGCATCCAAAGGTTAATTAGTAGAGACCGTGTGAGACATTGAATCTCCTCAGGTTCAAAAAAATTAATTTAAGATTTAAAGTATTGGGATGAATTAGTTAAAAATAAGGAAGTTGGTCCTACTTATTATGTAGCTAAAAATCCTAAGAAGATTTTTCATTTACTTTAAGTTTCGAATAAATTTCAATTTTAATAAAATATACAAAAATTGTAACCTCAAAATCACAGAAATATTCTTCCATCATAGTTTAAAGTTCAGAATAAATTCTAATTAATAAATATGCATATATGTATATATATATATATATATATATATAAATTAATTAAATTTCCTGCTAATTAAATCTCAATTGCAAAAATTACAAAAATCCAAAAAGTTTATAAATTCGAAAAAATTCCAAAAATTGCTTTTTGTTATAATTTTGTTCTAATTTTAACAACCAATCCTGATTTAAAAAAATTAATAATAAAAAATAAGTAAAAAAAAAACCAAAAACCAGAATATTAAATAAATTAAAAAACTAAAAAATATTCCTTTCATTATAATTACATTTCAAATTCCAGAAGAAATAGAATAAAACATAAACTTCCCAAAATCCTAAAAATCTCATTTCGTAATCATTTCATTTAAATTTCAAAATAAATATTAAAATTTCAAAAACAAACAAAAATTAAAAGGTTGAAAAATGAAGAGATCAAGAGAGCTAGATTACTTAGGTTGTTGTATATTAAAACACACAAATCCAAATTCCAATCCTGTTTTGTTTACAAAAATCTATTTAATTAGAACTCTCCTGTTCTCATCACAAAAATTATAAATCACCAACCAACAGACATGCCTTTTGGATCGAACTACGTGGACTTTGATCCCTATTACGTGGTACGTAGGCCCTAGGTTTTCATCCTAGGTCAAGTCTGCCCTTTGTAAATATCCATCTATTTGTTTTCATTCTTGCTGTTTTGTCTCCTCTGTTTAACAGGCTTGCATGTCGATAAAAAGGTAATTGAGGTAAATTTAAAAGCCATATTCTATTTCAGCTAACTGGTTTATGGTAACCGTCCTCATGGATGGGTGTTGTGGGGTGCCTAACACCTTCCCTACACTCAAACAGACTCCCGAACTCATCTCTGATTCGCAGACCATGTTGCCTTTTTCTTTTTATTTAAATTGGTTTTCCAAAGTTTTCCGTTAAAAATTTTGGTGGCGACTCCAAATAAATTGATTTTCAATTTTCATTTTGGGAATCAATTTAAACCCTTTTATTTTATTCTGCCAAAAGGTCAGTCACGACACCCTCTGTATATGTACTTTATAGGATCAATTGGTGTTGGGATTTTTCATTTTGGACATAGCACTATACCACTGATTATCTTACATAACTCAGAAATTGGTGAAAACATAGTGGTGGAACTCACTCTTGCTTCACTTTAGTGTTCATATTTAAGGTCAATTTGTGTCTAATATGGTAAAGAATGTGGCTACCCATTTTTGTTTAATATGATGGTGTCATATGGGGTTTACTTTTAAGTGTAACTTTGGGCTTAATTGTGTCTCCTATGGTGTCAATGCTATTGTGACATGATTAATCTCTGAGTTGCTTAATGTTGGTGATGTTTAATGTGTGATTTATTGGCTGTCCAAATGATATGGAAGTATGTTGAGCCTTAAACTTGGGAATCAATTTACATCTCTTTTTTTACTTTTCCACTGGGATGTCAGTTATGACAATATTAATTTTATACAAATATGAACAATTAAATTTTTATCTAACAATTTATTTTTATTAAACATGACATTATATTCCCGCCAGAACACAGACAATGTAAATTAGGTACTTTACTACATTAGACCAACCAATAATTGTTTGTTTTCTTCTATTTAGTAAAAAAACACTTTTCCTTTTATCATAATTGTACTATTATTATTATCCACAAAAAAACTATACTATTACAATTCAGATCCCTTCTTATTATAGTTGGAACATAAGGTCATGTTTAATTATGATGGACCATTAAGTGGAGATTTAATTGTCTAGATTTATAGATAGAAAATTCAACATAATGTAATATAAATTTGGACCATTGAATTTCCTTCTAATGCTTTTTGAAGTTACTATGAAGACCTTACTTGGATTGTACCTCGCTATGTGTGCTTGATTTGGGTAGGACTTATCCCTCTTGTAATCAAGTACATATATTGTGATCTTCACTTATTTGGGTGGAGGCAATTTAAGGGTCTTTGTTCTGCTACGAGGATAGAACAACCATGGATACCTTGCACAATGTTAAAACGCCTTACTAGCCAACCCTAATAGATTTTTATCCTTTAAGAGTCATCATTTGCCCAGGATCTACCCAAATATTAGGCTAAAAGAAAGCATAGTTTTATTCTTCACACAATACATAATTGAACTCTTCAGTGCATAAACATTCATTGCAAAAACCAAAAAGTTTCAAATCAAGTTTTTCACTCAAAAGTTTTTGTTTCATTAATGGTGTTGGGCTACTTAAATTTTCTTCTTTCATTAGTTTAAATCACTTCCCAAAGAATATTCCTTGGAAGAAAAGAAACAATATGTAAGCCTAATGATTTGTCGAAATAGTAACTTTCAAGAAGTGCATTAGTGAATTACTATTTTAACATAAATGACTACATATCCAAAGAGTTGCTAAAGTAGGGATTACCCCCTCTCGAGGTTGATTGCTAATTTCTTCATTGTTAATGGATCAATAAGGTCTTTGGTGAATGAAGATAAATATGTCAACACTAGTAATTCACTAATTAAATTTCTTGGAAGTTACATATTTAAATATTTTTTCCATATTCTAATCTTGTTCTGTCTTCAAGTTATGATTGAAATCTTGGAAAGATGTAATAAGTTTTTAGTGGTTAGAGGATATTATCCTTGTAACCTCTAATGCTAAACCAGTTTAATCAATCATTTTTTTAATCAAACATAAGGTTGCATCCTTGCATACTCATGATGCTTTTCATGGAAAACATCGGAATTTGGAAAATAGGGTCTTTTTTGTTCATTTGCAAGGGAAGTTAGGGCTCATGCCTGGGTCAACTACCTAAAGGTTTGAGAAATGCTTAAGTAAACAATCCTTGGCTTTTAATACCACTTCAACTTAAGCATCTTATTCCCCACCTACCATTATCCATTAAATCCATCCTAAATCATCCTAAGCTTGACATTCTCAGAGCCAAGGGTCTCTATGTTTGAAAAATCTATTTGCTTTCCACTCACTCACACATGACTATCTTTAACAATAGTAGGACCTTTTTTTCAATAGCCCCTAGTCTCCAATAATACTGAATGAATTAGAGTTGTGAACCTCACCATTAAGCTTGGCTTTTAAGGAAGCATTGGTTGCCACCTTAAGCAAATCAAGGGTGCAAGTGAAAAAGTAAAAATCTTTATATCCAATTCCCTATTTGACCATTAGATTGTTTAAGACTAAACAACTATGCCATTTTGTATGATTTATTCATTAGATAATACCTATTCGGTCAACACCATTCTATATAGCTGAAGTCCAAAGCTTGTAGAAGCTGATTTCAATAATGGAACTTATCTTATTTAATATCACTAATGCAATGATCATAGGTTTTAGTGCACCCGTTATTGCTAACATTCCTCTATGTTTCTTACTCTTTAAAAAAACCAAAAAAAAAAAAAAAATCATGCATTATTTCTTTTTGAAAACTTTCAGTTAATAGGGAAAATGTTATGATTTGAAGGCAATGCAGTCTTAAAGCCTTGGTTTCTTATAAAAAAAATAAAGATATAGTACATGTCCCTCAAGTAAGTTATGTCAAGGATACAAGGCCTTCATTTCCTTAGACACAAAGGAGTTATCCTTATTCACCATAACTGAGCCTAAGTAGGATAGTCCATTTCACCCACGACAATGAATACCTGGGTTAGGAAGTCTCTAAGAGGTTTTTATACTAAAATTCAAATATTAAGAGAGGATTATATTCTTTTCATTATCCATACACTGCTTAACCTTTGTTACCCTATTTGAGCCTTCAAAATCTTTCAAATACCCATTATGGAATGAACTTGGGAAGCAATGAGGATCCAATAATAGGAGTAATCTTAGCTTTAGAATATGTTTTGCAAAAGAGGAAAAGATAAAGAAAAATACATAAAAGTAAAAAGTGGAAAAAGGGGAAATAGGGGCCAAAAAAAAAAAAAAAGTCAAGAAGGAAACCCTTCAGAGTAAAAGTGGAAGAGCAAGAACCTCCAAGAAAGAGTTTCTTCTCCATGGAAAACCAACAGAGTAAAAACCATCGAGGAAAAGTCTTATTAGCAAGAAGAGCTAGTAGGTTTTACCAAGATCGCATTATTAGAGCAAAATTCTCATTGTGACCCTACATCAATGTTTAAGCTATTATATCCTTTCTTCCTGAGCCATGCTTTTCACACATTAAACCTTAAAACCTATTACAACCATGAAATATCCTCTCTTGTTAAGTAAATCTCACGTATAAAAATCACTCTAGAGAAGAAGACTACAGAATTAACAGGGAAAGTGAGGGGCATGGTATTTTGAGCTTAGTATCCTTTCATTTTTGAAACCTAATTACCATGCCCACATTTCATCCATTGAAATTCCTTATTGAGGTATAACTTGTTTGAACAAACAAAAATAATAGTAAAAATAAAAACTAAAAAACTAAAAAAAATCAATAAAAAGGAACTAAGGCAATCTCCCACATTCAAAATAAAAGATTTCCTCAACAATTAAAGGTTTTCAAATAGAATGCCCTATGCCTTGAACTGAGGTATCTTTCAATGACATATTATTTCCATTTTCTTTACCGTTATTTATCAGGTATACTTATGTACTTCATTGTTTCCCATGTTGCTTCAACTTGGATCTATTTTCTCCAAAGCTCACAAATTAGGCCAATCATTACTTCCTTTGGCATCTTTTTACCATAAATCATTAAGCTCACTTGCATATTCTTTCACTGCTCAAGTCCATTCAAATTAGGGAAATCTATATCCTTCAAAGACTCATAGCCTTGCATTAAAAAACACATAACTACATTGAGATTTTTATATAAAGTAAGAATAGATCTTATTTTTTGACCTTTAAAGCATTGATAATGGAAGCATTCATATGGAATGGTTTTAGGGTCATGTCTAAGGAAATCCAAATAGAACATGATATCTAGGTCAAATTTGGAACCTTAAGTCTGGGTTATTTTTAGTCAAAGCTTTTCATGGGTAGATTTGCTTGAAGCATAAGATGCTTGTGCTTAAATTCCATTCTCTATGATAGAAGTACCACTTTTAGTGCTCCTAAAACCTTTAGTCATTGGACTAAGGTAAGTAAAGAATAGGCACAATGAATCTTCCCATATACAGATGACCAATAGAATCCAATAATTTAAAAATTTTAAGCATATCTAAGCATTATATATCTGCATTGTTTTCCACATTCTTTAAAAAACTAACAAATAAGGAGTAGGATGCTCTTTTTATCACCTTAATGATTTGGAGTTGTTTTCCATTGTATTCTTGAGGCACTAACATAAGCATCCTAATTTTAATAGGGCACATTAAAGTAGAGTTCTATAATCATATTTAAACATTGAATGTGCACTTTACATCTTGCATACAAAATATAGCATTAAAAGAAAAAAAAGAAATTATGTTTATGCATACACATCATGCATCTCATATATGTACATACAATGCTTTTCATTTTTGCATATACTATGCATAGAAAATTTGAAACTTTCAAAAAGAAAAAACAAGCATTTGCATCATGCATCAGCATGTGTAGAGAATCTAAAATATCTAAAGAAAAAAAAACATGCATCATCATCACACATCTCATAGAAAGGAATACATCACACTACATTTCATAGTCACCAAGGCACATGTTGCAAGGGATCAAATTTTTCCTTGGCAAGGCACCTTTAACCTGCACTCCTTGATGTTACCTTTTTTCTTTTCAAAGCCCTGGCCACTATAAGGGACCATCTTTCTTTTCAAAGCCTTGTCCAAGATTAGTCACCCTTTTCATTTTAAAGCACTGGCCAACATCAGGTACCCTTTCATTTGAAACTCTTGGCTTGGGTCAAACCCCTTTTTCTTTTCAAATCCCTAACCAACATTAGGCCCTCTTTCAAAGCCTAGGCATGCAAGAATAATGGGAATTAAGGCAACTTTTTATTTTGATAAAGTTAGGGCAACTTCTAGTTTCATTGTGATTGGTTGCTTTGTATCCCTTGACGAACAAATTACAAGTTCATGTCTTTATTAGTTCATTAGGGAAGTATTCCCAAAATTACATTTGTTCATACTTGTCTTATAACAAGTAAAGATGGGCAACTGCGAATATCGTAATTTATCCAAACAATTTCAAATCTCATTAATTAAAGGCATTTCAAAACAATTAATTAATAAAAACACCAAAATTTGAAAATTCCAAAAAAAATATCAAAAAATAGCAAAAAGTACAAGGATGAGAAAAACAAAATAATGTTAAAATATAAAAATAATAAAAATTCGAAAATCAAAATAAAATCAATAAATAAAATGATAAATGATAAAAATAAAAAATTTGAAATAAAAAAGAAATTGAAAATGGCGAAAAGAAGAAAATAAAATAAAATAAAAATGGGTTGGCTATATTTGGGAAACTAGGTCCAAGTGATGATATAGGTGAACCTAAATATTGACGGTCAAGCCTAGGCCACTTAAGTTAGAGCTTGAGAATTCAAGAGGGCCTATTTGAACCCAAGTCACTCCCAACCTATGATCAAAGATCCTTGACCCTTCATGACCCCCTTTTTCCTTTGATTCTTATTTTCTATTTCCTTTTTCCTACTTACATGTGTCACTACATGAGGGATTTCATCTTCATTGTATTTGCATTTTCCTTGCATTTGTTTCATTTTTATATTTTATTTGTTTCCCTTTTATTGCATTTTACACATGTCACTCCATGAAGGTTTCATTTTGCATTTCACTACAATTTCATTTGCATTTTTATTTTACATTTTAGATTTTTATTTTGCATTACATGTGGCATCACCTCCTTCACCATCACTAAATTTCATTTTTTATTCACATTTAAATTATTTTGGCAAGCATTTCATACCTAGTACACAATTTAGGCTAGATTCATTTGGTGCATGTTCATTTCATTCCAAGTGGCATTACATTTGCATTTGAGGATTAAATTTTCAAATGGGATCCTTATTGACCTAGTTTGGAGGTCTCCTAGAGGATGCTCTTCACAAATGAAGATCATCTTGGCTCTTGAGAGAACTTGGATGCTAGAGAGGAAGAAACAAGGAAGGAGGAAGCACACTAGGTATATTTCTTATCATATCTCTAATTTTCTTTCTCTTAATGTCAAATTCTTCCCCTACTTGTTATTTTGCTTGCTAAAATTCAGATGAATTATATGCTAATTGATCATCATGGATATGTTATTGATGTGATGATATTTTATCCTAAGGCATTTGATGGATTGCTTTACATATATGCCCATTTAGATATCCAATTTTAGACTCAATGTGATTCATGTGAATTTTTGTGAATTTTCTACTACTTCATATGATGCCATTTTACCTTGGAATTTGGTGCTATAGTTATTTCATATGTGTAGATTCTTGATGAATTTTTTCAGTGATTTTTTAACTAGGATGGGTCGTGGTGCTTGTCATAAACAAGTTCTACTTAAGCCAATTTTACCATAGGTCACATTGTTGAATTTTTTGGGAAGTGTCTATACATAATTTTGAGCTGAGATTTGGAATACATATCTTTTGGTATATGTTTGTTGTTGTCAAATGTTTCTGGAATTTATAGTAACCAATTGGTATGCCATTTGTACAACTTTGTGCACACAACTCTGTGACCAAACAACTTAAGTATATTCAACTTTGTGGATTTTCTGGCATTGATTTAGAAGTATTTTGATATGAGTTTTTAGTAAGTGACCCCTCTATATGTATAGTTTATAGGATAAATTAGTTTTGGGGTTTTTCTTTTGGCATATGGCATTTTACCACTGATTATCATATATAATTCAGCAGTTGGAGAAAACAGAGTGGTGGAACTCATTCTTGTTTCACTTTAGTGTTCAAATTTAAGGTCAATTGGTGTCTAACAAGGTAAATAATATGCGTGCCCATTTTTGTTTAATATTATGTTGTCACATGGGGTTTACTTTGGTGTGTCACTTTGGACTTAATTGTATCTCTTATAGTATCAATGTTACTGCCACATGATTAATCTTTAAGATGCTTAATGTTGGTGTGATCTATTAGTTGTCCAAATGATATGAAATTATGGTGAGCCTTAAACTAAGGAATCAATTTACATATCTTTTTTTACTTTTTTGCAGGGAAGTCAGTTTTGACAATATTAATTTTATACAAATATTAAATTTTTATCTAACAATTTATTTGTACTAAATATGTCATTATATTCCCACCAGAACACGAGCAACATAAATTAAGTACCGTACCACATTAGACCAGCCAATTTTTGTTCATTTTCTTCTATTCGGTAAAAAACACATTTACTTTCATCATAACTGTACTATTATTATTATCCACCAAGAAAAAAACTGTTCTATTACAATTTATATCCCCTCATGTTCTAGTTGGAACATGAGATATCATGTTTAATTATAATAGATCATTAGATGGTGATTCAATGGTCTAGATATACAAATAGAAAATAAATCTGCTGGCGGTTATATTAATTTACTATAAATCTAGACTATTGAATTTCTATTCAATAGTCCATTATGATAAAAAATGACCTCATATTCCCACCAAAATGTGAGAAGATCCAAATTGGTACTATTAGTGTTAGTCTTGGAAAAATCATCCCACAATGCCTAATCCACATAGCGAACCACAAATTAAACATAGTTTTCTCTTGAATTTTTTCACAGTCCAAAAACAAAATTGTCTTTAATATAATTTGTTTTTCAAAGTAATCAAATGAAATCGAGCTAATTCACATTATTAATTATATAAATACTATTAATTCAAATTAACCATTTCCTTCTTTTTGAGTTCAGCCTTCATTGATCTGTTGTGTTGTATTATCTCATATTATAGTTCATATATAAAAGTTTTTGATGAGTCATGTTCGGTATAAAAGTTCGGATAGTTCCATTGTATTCTTCACGTTTGTTTCCAATGTATGTTTCCCATATCTGAGAGACGATTACCTGAGGAACTCACTGTACGCACAATACATATATATATATATATATATATATATATATATATATATATATATATATATATATATATATTAGTTTAACAACATGAGTGGGTTCAAACAAAGCAACGAGATCTAGTACTACAATTATTTTCCATCTAATTATTAACAAATTAAAGACTACTAATTAAGTACATAGCATTAACATCTCATTTCTATTCTTATTTACATTTTTATTCTCATTCTAATACAAATTAATGAAATTCCAACAACTAGATTAGCCTAATGTCTTGATCATACCAAGAATGTACAACTTTCTACTAGAAAAGCTGTTTGACCCCACATTCATCATCAATAGAATGGCATCTTGTTTGAAAAAAATTATATTATTTTTTTGGGTGTTTATTACTAACATAAATTTTTAAACATACATTATTAGATGTCATCTTTGGTGCACTCACAATTTTGAATGTACTAGTGTACATAGATGTAATGTAGGGACAAAAAATAGTAATATTACAATTATATTTTTATATTATAAATGAGTGTACTGGTCCATGTGAGTGTATCAAAGATCATATCTTATTATTATTATTCTTGTATGTAATCTAATACAATATTAGTGGATGAATATGATGCTAGCTTGTTGACGAGAAATTAATTGTAAAGTGTGGCGTCTAACATTATTTAATATTGGAAGTTGATACGTTTTTTTTCCTTTCTTTAGACTGTATAAAAAATATTTAAAATTAGTGTTGTCAGTATATTATGATAATTTGTTTAAAATTTTGTATCTCAACTAAACCCAATAAAATTGCAGCAATAAATTTAACAGCCCAAATACTCCAACTGCAAGCGGCTAGTTTCTTAAGGGGATTTATTTCATTGATTTACCAAGTTATTGCTAATGAATCATTTAAAGCTTGCATGGCCAGAAAAAAAAAAGAATCATTTAATGCCTTCATATAATTACAAAATTATGAAGTATCTTTTAAATTCTATTATATACATGTAAAATAGCTTCCTTTAATGTGAGAACTCTATTTAATTAATACAAAGCTTCTTATAATCAAACCATCAACTCTTCGTGCAATAAGAAAAACAATAAAATAATTAATTAATAGATTAATTAATTGTTTTTTAAATCGAGAACTCTTCAAAATATGATAATAATTTAATTAATTGATGAATTAATTAACTGCCTCTCAAATCAATAATTTTTTAAAGTTTGAGAAAGTGAACAAGAAAATTAATGGATCGATTAATTACTTTTTAAATTTCCTAATAATATATTATAAATATAACTTGACTTGGTCCAAAATTAAAGAAAGAGAAAATAATATATGATTTATTCAACAATTTGAATAATTTAACATCATACATCAATCAAAGTCAGGAGCAAAGTCAAATGTGGTTTCATTAATTTTTGAGATTCAAAAGTTCTTCAGAATAGTAACAATAAGAGTTGCTTCATACAATAAAGAAAAAATCTCTTATGGTGATGCCCTTTCAATGAGCCAATTATTGTCATTTGTCTCTTATCAATTCACAGAACTAATTTTATGCATTTTTTCAAATTTATTATGCTTTCTTCATATCACAATATTTTACTAAATTCAATTTTTTCTAATACCTAAAAACACTTATGATTTAAAATGTATTAGGATATAGCAAAACAGACTAATTTTCTTTAAGATCTATGCAATGTGCTGGCAAGTAACCTAGTATATTAGTACAGTCTTACTCTTACATAATCTGGTGCTCCATTACAAAACGAAAGACATGGAACTAGATCTTTTTATTGTTCGTGAGAAGGTTGCAGCCTAACAGCTCATAAGTAGAACATATTTCCTTCTATTGATATGGTGGCTGACATTCACACAAAGCAACTGTCAAAAACTAGTTTCATGTTTTTAAGGGATAAACTTAGTGTCTCCGATATCGGCTCTAAGTTTAAAGGGAAGTTTTAGAGATAGAGCTTTGCTTTAAGTGTGAATATGTTAGAATTAGTCTTGTAGTTACAACTGAAATGAGGCATGGGTTGTACTCTTTTTGTTATAACTGATGAGTGTTATTGATGTGCATAGATATCAGTGTTCTGCTAATAAAGGAATCATCATGAGTTCAATGAAATCAGTTTCAGTTTTCTTTTTCTGTTCTTTATATTTCTAATACTAATGAATCATTTAAAGCCTTTATGGTAAAAAAATAAAAAAAAGAATTATCTAAAGCCTTCATATAATTACGACATTATGAAGTATCTTTTATATTCTGGTGCATCTTTCGTGAGAAAGAGACCATAATTTATAAGTAATCACCACCTGCGTGGGACAAAAAATATGCAAAATCATTAAAATCCTTCACACTGACGCCACAGGCAGTTTATTTATAGAACCTGATGATGCTCTCAAGTCTGAGATTCTTCCCATCATAAATTAAGAACATATGGATATATATGTGTTGGTGCAGAAAAGAGAGGCTACAACTCATTCATCAAATGAGAAACTTCATATAAATTCAATAAGTAATGTTTGATTGACCAATTTAATAAACAATAAATACTAGTCACTTACATGCATTTATTGATGTACATTGTGATGTCCTATTCTAATACAAGCACGAAAGTGAATTTTTTTTTTATCGATATTCTATAAAAAAATTGGTAGATTAATTTTATACAAGCATCTCTCTCAAAAAAAAAAAAATGTAGTATAAAATTTATTAAAATATGTGCTTTAAAATTAAACTTGTACGTGGAAAACTGCCATGTGGTTATGTGGCATGACGGTTATAACGCATAATCATTCAGTAATTTTGACCCATATTTTATTCGACTCAACAATTTATATACCCAATCATTTCCACCCAAAATTGTAGATAGTATTTCATATTTAAATTCATTAGGCTTTATTAGGAAAGTTCGATTAAAAACATAAAAATTTAATTGAATACTCTTGTACTTTACCTGGTTAAAATTGCATTATCTTTACTAAAAAGGAATCTAAATAGTCTATAACCTTACCACTTAAGCAGAATATAAAAAAAATTACCCTATAAGATATGTTAACATACAGTTCAAATGTCTCCTTTCTGCTTTTTGATGTTGGCTTTAATTTGCAGCAACGATTGAAAGTGAATATCGTCAATTTGCACTTAAAATATTGATCCTATTGTTCTATATTTTATTTTCAGGGCAGTATGGAGTCCTACATATATATATATATATATATATATATATATATATATATATATATATGCACCAGTTAGCCAATAATTTTTCATTTATTTTCTTTATTAGGATAAAAGAAACGTTTCCTTTATTCAAAACTGTACCATTACAAGCCTTGTGGTCACCGGTCACCACTTGACCATAAGGTAGTAGCCTTGAGGGTCCAAAATGATGATAAAGTACCCATCCAAATCTAATACTGTGGATTTTGGATTGTTCCTTTTCTGAAATTCCAGAGTTTAATATGTTTTTAACTAATTATTATAAAACAGAACTCATCAAAATATGGTGACAAAACGTGATATCCTAAGTTTCTATCAAGAATATCATCAATTTAACTTGTAGTGCATGTGGTAACGTGCGATGATGTCTTTTCATCCCACAAACTTCCAAATAACACGTTATGAGGGATAGCCATTAATAAATCGCAATGCCTATTTGCCGCAATCCGATATTGTGCTCACAAACACAAAGGATAATTCTTGAGGGCACTATAGGAATAAGATGCATACATGGGACCACGTGTATAGCTGCGATATATTGGCCATGTTATGTATGTATTTTATCCTTAAATTCTCTGCCTTTATGCTGGTCCGGTTCTCCTCCTTTGATTAATATATTGTAGTTATTTATTAGTCCATATTAAATTAATAATAATATCAAACTATTCATATTAAATTAAAAGTTACCCATTTTGGTAACTTTTTAAAATTTGAACTAATGGTTAGAAATTATTAAACGACTTAATCCAATAATTATCGGGAAAATAATAATACTTGTAAATAACTTCTGATCTAAACTTTTCTTTTTGCATGTTGTGTAGTATAAGAGAAAAATAGACATGATAGTAGGTTTTCCGTATGGGACCAGCAGGCAACAATCCTATCTCTTTCTTCCAGTAAAATTATTGTAGAGAATCATAATCATGTATATTATAGTATATCTGATAATTGCTATGCTTGAAGATGAGGCTAATGACCTAGCCCTAGTATGTTCATAACAAATTCGATGTTTATGTGATTTGTCGGCTCACAGAACTAAACAATAAAAACTACCCAAGATTAGGGAAAAAATTATGAGAAAAATAGTCTTTTAGTCATTCACTTATTATAAAATTACTATATTAGTCCTAACTTAGTAAAATATCCAAAATAGTCTTTCATTTATTAGAAAATATCGCACTTAGTCCCTCATTTTAAAGAAAATTAGCAAATTTAATTCTCTAAACCCTAAATTAAAGAGACTAAATTTGGTATTTTTTTGAAAAGTGTGGGAACAAGTATGACATTTTCCAATGAGTGAAAGATCATTTTGAACATCTCAACAAGTGAGAGACTAAAATGGCAATTCAGTGATAAATAAGGGACCAAAAATGTATTTTTCTTGAAAAATATTGTTTGTTACAAATGCACTTATATATGTGGTAACTGATATAGTGTATTAATCCCAATTAAATTATTAAGAAAAAATAGTAAGGGCCACTAAAGTAATGATTTGATTAACATATCACATCAATTACCACATATGTGCTAGTATTGGGCGATATTTTCTTGGACTATATTTGCCATGATTTGATTGGATGTTTTATGATGTTGTGCCTCAAAGTAAGGGATTGTAGCCAAATGAGATAGCTTAATTAGTCAGTAAAATCTTTGATGTCAAACTATGTTTTATAACATTGGAGAATATTATAAGGGCCCATTTGGTTACTGGAAAAGATGAGAATGAGAATAGGAATAAAAATGAGTTTTGAGGGAATGGAACCTCAGGCCCATGTATTGTGTTTGATATGATATTGAAAAAAAGAGTGGGAATGGGAATGAATGTTTATCAAATTACCAAAATATCCTTATTTAAAAAAATAAAATATTTATTTTTAATTAAGAAATAATCTTTTTCCTTTTCTCCTTCATCTTCTTGCAACGTCATCCTTTCTCTTATTCATCCCAAAGTATCTTCTTGTTCTTCCATTAAATCGTCATCCTGCATTCTTCCTTTCAAAACCATTGAAGACCATCCTTTCTGAGCATGATCGAGCATTTAATCTTCATTTGGTTTTGTTCAGAGATCTAATTTGGCACAGAAAGAGTGGTCGATGAACGATAGTCAAGGGTTGAGAGAGAAAGTAGTGACAAAAGAGAGAGAGAGAGACAATGGAGGAAGATAGGCTGGATGATGAATGGAGGAGAAAGAGATGATGGAGGAAGAGAAGCTGGAGGGTGAACGGAAAAGAGAATGGGAAATGGCTTAAGGGTATTATGGTAAATTTCACTTTTATTCCTGGGAATGCTATACAAAACCTTGGGGATGGTTAGTTTGGTGATTCCTTCATATGTGGGAGTCAAGATTCCCATGATAATGGGATTCCTTCGAGCAAAGTGGAACCAAACATAGGAATGGGCCCATTCTCATTCCCTCTCCTTCCCTTTATTTCCACTAAGCAAATAGACCCTTTGTATTGGTGAGTGTCTTGAAATCTTATGCAGAGGGAATTTAACCCATCTTGTAGTGCCATATGTTGAAAAAGGAAGGAGAGCGAAGAAAAGAGAAAGAATTTTTAAATCATAATTTTTTTTTCATGTTTAATATAAAATCCTCTAATTAAATTCAAGAAACATAAAA
Organism: Delonix regia; assembly: GCA_037074485.1. Taxonomy (NCBI): domain Eukaryota; kingdom Viridiplantae; phylum Streptophyta; class Magnoliopsida; order Fabales; family Fabaceae; genus Delonix; species Delonix regia. The sequence goes on along the minus strand of CM073454.1, from coordinate 24,783,892 downwards.
ATGAAAAATGAAAGCTTCTAGAGGATTTTAAAGGATTAGTTCAACATTCTCCTCTCTTCTTTATAACAAATCCAAATAATCACTATTAGCTCTTATTAAGGATGAGTTTTTTGAAGGGTCAACTCATTTTTATTTCTCAATTTTGCTAATATATGAATATCTAGATAGATATCGAGCCAATTATGTTGAATATCTTGTAAACTAGGTAGTAAACACTACCCATTAAGATGAAGAGACAACACTTTACATTTCAAAATTTTAATATTTTTGTTATCGTTTTAAATTTTGGCTTCGAAACCACTATTTATTGAAAGTAAATATTGAATTAATATATAGTATAATTTTTTACCCAAACTCAGCAGAAATTAATAGAAGTAAAATTATCCATAAAAACATAACGTTCTGACTTCATATTCTAAAACTTGAGTATTTGTCATGACCTTAGCCAATACGATGTGACCGGCACAAGGAACGAGGTATCCCTCATCCTTGTCAGGCTATCAGATATCTCAAAGACACCATAACTTAAACTAACACTACAAGAAAACACTAATTAGGGATGGAAAAATTCGTCCCTAATTGTGTAAAAATCCATCCCTAACCTATCTAAAATGGATTGCAGAACAGAAAAACATCTATCCCATAAATAGAAGTAGAAAATCATTAGGGATGAAAAATAAAATCCATCCCTAAATTTTGTCCCAAATTGGGATGTAATTATTCTCTCTCAAATAATAGTCCCAGATTGGGACAGAAAATTCCCTCCCTAAATTCAATCCTAATTTAGGATAGAATTGCTATTCTATCCCTAAATTTCATCCACATTCTATCCTTAATCCATCCATATTTTGCAATATGGAAATATGTCCATATCTAATCTGTCTCTATTTTACAATCTTAAAATATGCTCGTCCCTGATTTGTCTATAATTCGTCCCTAATTTGCAATCTGAGAATTTTTCCATCCCAAATCTATCCCTAATTTGTCTTTAAATGACACTATCTTATTTCACATTATATTACTATTAGACATTTGCACACTTGAACACATATAACACAATAGACAACTAGTGGACTAAAATACATAAGTAGTCATAATATTAACAATAAAGTATACATAAAATTAATCCACAGTAAAGTCCTCAAGCAAATTCTAATGTAATTATCAAAATGACAACATTTTGGTCTCAATTAGGTCAAATCCAATTAACAATGAAGGTGAAAAAGAAGAAAAAGAAGAAGAAAAGAAAAAGAGGAAGATAAAGAAAAAGAAGAAGAAGATTCTTGAAGTTTTCTAGTACATAGATCGATAGAGCAATCACTGTCATGACAAAAATAAAGCAATTAGTAGAGGAAAGAGAGAATAATGTTAAGAAAATGATGATGATAAAAACTTGTCATTTCTCATTGAGATGAGAATCTGTCATTATTGCTAAAGAGTAAGCCACACAAGTGGGGGAAGAAAAACCTAAAAAAAGCTCAGATGGTAGGCTTTTTACCTATATATACTTTAAAACATGATTGAAATTTTTGTAGCATGATTGCATAAAGATATTGCTATAAAAGGGTTTAGAGTTTAGGGCTAATAAGAATAATAAGGACAAAGCATACATTTAATATAAAGAATGCTAATAAAATATATAGAATTTATGCAAAACCATAAATTGGAATTTCAAGTTTTTTTTAACTGGAAAAATGGCCTTATTTAGAAGAGAAGATAGTGCATAAAGTTAGATACACCTTATTGCTGGAAATTGAAATACACAAACTAACATTAAAGAGAATGAAGCAAAGAAAAAAAAAATAAAGAACGCTCTATTGCTAAGTTGCAGGATTTTTATATTCATATTATTATGATCATCATCATCATTATCTCTAATCTCTGGAATTATCACACCCTAAATAAGATAGTGGATATAACCAAATTAAAAATTTTAAGTTCAATCCTCTTTAGAAACCCGAAAAATAAATTAATTGGCTTAAAATTTACATTACTTTCTAAATTAAATGTTTTTTTGATCAAAATCAACTCAACTAGCTAGATTACTTCTAAATTAAATGTTCTAAACTCTTGACATCTCCCACTAATTTCAACTTATGATCAATTTTCCAATATTTTTCCTTTTTCTATTTTGGGTTATTATCTCTATGAAAAGAAAGTGGCCTGACATTAACTCTCAGTGTGATTAGAACTTTTAGTTCCATGATACGTTCTAAAAAAGATATTGAAGGAAAAAAAAAAATATTAAGGTAAGCTCAGGACCAGGACTATCATACACTTTCTACAATGAAAATTTACATGTTGTTTCAAAGCCAAGAAATGCAAGACTAGTAAAATCTTGTAGCATAATTCAAATATATATCCAATAAACTATACATCATTGTTAATATGGCATACGATGTATAGGTAATTTTGAAGAAAATTAATTTTAAATTCTTGCATAAATATACTTTAAGTATCTATAAAAAGGAAATGGATTAGGAATAAAAAAAATTACTGAGTCCAACGATTAGGAACTAGAAAATCACTTTCCAACTTCCTTGATATCAAACTCATGTTTTATAAAACCATAGATGTAAGAAATTTAGGTAACCATCCGGCCAATTTATTGTTAGTTAGATTCAGGCAATGTAGGAGGTGTTTAAAAGGCAAGGTCTTTGAGGTGTGCTATGTGGATATTTGACATAAAGTAGATTGATATTATCTGACATTGACTTGCTTTATATAACACAACTATAACCCATGTAAACCCAAAATAGATGGACTATGAAACCCCATTCATTTATGAAGCTGGGGGCATATATATATATATATATATATATATAAGTGTGTGTGGCCTCATTATATGGTAAGGATGTATACTTGCTTCTAGCTGGTATTCAACTCATGGGTATTAGCGTAGTGTGGCTTTGCTTAAGGGCCTTATTGTATTGATTATTTCCTTGCTTTTTATTTGAGCACTAATAATTTTAAAATTTCAATTCAGATAAAAAAACCTTAAAAAATCAAAACTAACTGCCACAAACTCTGCACTAAAAAAGCATGCTACTAAAGAATTTATTTGTTAAGAAATTGAATATCAAAACAAACAAATTATTAAAGAACTGAATTTAATCAACTTAGAGTCCAACAAGTTAAAAAAACGAAATTGAAAGAACAATTCAAGAAAATCATCCAAATAAAATATGTAAAATTTATTAATAAAGGATTAAATTTGAACATGTACACTAGAAAATTGACGAATAAAATACACTTTTGAGAAAAAGGAAGATGATTTCACTTACTGATGGTCGAGGGTATATGGGTTGAAGTGTAATGAAACTTCATAAGCATGTGCTGCAAATACTTAGCAACCAACACTGTAGCCAGTGAAACACTTCTTCAATCAGAGAGATTTAAGATATAGAGGAACATTTGCAAAAAGAAGAAGCTCAAATCAAATGTTAAGAAATCAAAGTACCAAATGAAAGAAATATCTAAAAACAAAAGCAATACCTGAGATATCAAAGAAATCAGAGTACAAAGTGGTTAGATGAGGCTCGAATGTGATGGAAAGGAGAGGAAGCTTGGATGGAAAGAGTGGGAGAAAGATGGAGAGCTAAGAAGAAGAAGAAGATGGAAAGCCAAGAAGATGCCCTAGCGTTCAAAATGAAAATTTGGAATATGAGTTGAACTCAAATGAAGCTTCAGATACAGTAAAAATGAGCGCCACTTTCGAAGTAGTTTGGGCGCCCACTTCATAAATTTGAGGCAAAATCAAATAAACTATGAGATATAATAAAAATTAATTAATAAAAAAGAATTAAAATTTAAAATATATTTATTACCCAAGAAAGAATTAAATTTAAAATTTAATTAATTTAGAAATTTAACTTAAATGTGAACTAATATATTTTCAAATTTAAATAGTTGATGCACATATTTTGGATTCGGGATTTAGAAAAAATGAAAGGGAAGGAATATATTTTAACAAAATTAAAAATTCAAAAATGTCATAAATAATATAAATATCTTGAAAAATATTATTTTCATTTTTAACTTTATTATTTCCATCATACAAAATTTATTTATTTATTATTATATTATATTATATTTCATATTTTGTTATTTAAATATAAATATCTTAAATTGCTTTGTTTTCCCAACATGAAATGTTTTATTGGTGCTAAAATACCAAAATGCTATCTTTTCTCAAAATCCTAACAAATTTTCAATATAGGGTTGAATTTTGTTTGTATATGTAAAATTTTGATTAAACCCAAGTAAAAGTTCTGCTAAGTGATTTTTTTAATAAAATTTTTGTTTAAACAAGTTGTGAAAATGTCATTAAATAGTTTTATTTTATAATAAAATATTTATCAATAATTACTTAACTATTATCAAACTTAATACTTAATAATAGTTATGAATGAGTTTCCTATGTTCATATTTCTGTTTAGCTTACATCAATCCAAATTTGGGTGACTTAAATTACATATTCGAAAGACACTTAAATTATGCAAAAATATTTAAAAATATATACAGAGATTTAGAAGATTTCCATGGGTGTTACAAATATATACAAAGATTTAGAATACATTTAAAATTAGAATTGTTTTTACAAAATTAAAATTTAGAATACATTTAATATATGTACCTTATATTTTACATACTCTATACTTCATAGCTTGTACATCCATTATTATTCTGTGTTTCTAATTATCCCTTTTGTCTTTTCCCTTGGAATATGGTTTTTCACAAATGTCTTAGGAATGGGATTCATTTAGATTGCCACTCTTTTTTTTTTTATTATTCTCTTTCGGATTATCAATAATTTCTGCTTTTGTTTAAAGGTATTTTGGTTAGTGAGTTTTCAAATCTCATTGTTGCTAGGTTGCTTCTTTTATTTTTGTTTGAAAGCCTATCTCCTATCTTGATCTTACATTCCTATAGTTATAATTCAGTTAAACATTAAGTATAAGATAATATTTTATCTAATTTAATAGATTTATTGTTAAAACTATATATATGATCTATAATTTATAAATTATCAAACTAATGAATAGATTAAATAATTATTTAATGAAATATTATTATATTTTAATAATGAATCGCACCATGATTAAAAAAATATAATATTTTATATCAATATATTATAGGCATCATTAATTTTTCAAGCATTTGAAATTAGTGACAAATTTTGAGATAAAGAATATTGTTTGCAATATCATGAAAATGCGTAATAAACTGTGGGTTAAACAAGTATTATACTTAAACCAAACTAAAATAATTATTTTTTTTCATCAAACAATTAAAACAAGATAGACTAATTAATGAAGATTTTCAAGCTTTTTCATTAAGAACACTTGAATCTTGTTTTGAAATTAGTAATTGTAATAATAATTTACCAAACATGTCACTACTACTCTTTATAATTCCTTTCCATAGACAACCACACATATTTACAAACTTTCTCATTCGCTTTTTCATTTTTATTTTTATTTCTTCACAGATATTTCAGTGAACCAAACAGGCTCTACATTGAGAAAACAAAACTATCAGCAGTTTACTAGGATTTTTTTGTCTTTTTCAAATGTTGTAGTTTCAATTGCCATAAATTAGCTTCAAAGCATTTCTTCCATCAAATATATTTATTTTAATTATTTATTTGATGTTTTTCTCTTAGAAATATATAATTTAATTTTACTATTTGATTCATTACTTGTTAATCCTAAATTCTAAACTCTACCATTCCACCATATATTCATACATATTTGTATATTGTTAGAATATTTTATATATATATATATATATATATATATATATATAGCCTCATTACATTACATTACACTAATAGAGTCAAATTGAAAAACATAAAAAGTGAATGACTAAATTACAAATAGAATTCAATGAGAGACTAAATAAAAAATTAACTTCTAAGTGAGGGACAAAAATGTATTTTGATATGTAATTTTCGATTTAATAATTATAATTTAAAATATATTTTCATAACATACATTAAATTCAAATATAAAGTAAATAAAAATTACTATTAATTCTCATTTTATTTTTTAATTAAACAAACTTTCAAATTATATCACTTAATATTATAAAAAAAAACATTCAGTGTTGAAATATTTATTTATTGTATTTAAAATTAATATATTATAAGGGATGAATTTTTCCCTCTCACAAATTTGTCCCTAAATTAGGTGGCTTATTCTAGGATATCATAATCCTATTTTGACATGTATTTAACACAGAATTTGATTAAGAATTTAGTGAGGGAAAAATTCATTCCTAGATTCCCTCTCAATTTTTTTTTTATAAAAAAATTACAAAATGATTTTAGGCACGGATTCTAGAAGGGATTGGGGATGTATTTTCTGACACGGAAAAGTCTATGTCAAAAATCTGTCCCCAATTTATTTTTAAAATGCAAAACTTAAATAAAATATTTGACGTGGATTTGGGACACATTTGGAACAGATTAGACACGAAAATAATTCTGTGTCTAAATTTTGTCCCTAATTTCATGTTTTCTTGTAGTGTAAAATATGGATCCTTTTCTGATAAACTTATGGCTAATACCTTTGTATGTAATTATCAAGAGAATCAGTTCAACTTCTGTGTAGAAATTTTAGCAAAGTCTCCCCTGAAATATAGACCTTCGAAAATTTCTACTATAAAATTATCTGACATACAGCAGAATGGAGAGCTCCACTCTCCCACATATGCATACAAAATAGCCCATAACTATTGAATTACATCAAGACATCCAACCTATATACAATGGAGCAACTAAGTCTATTACAAAATCTATCGTAAGAAAACCAATCCTCTCGCAATAGGTTAGGTTCATTAAAAGAATAAAAACACCACGGCTCCTACTCTATAGGTGGGAGTTTTATATTAGTGCTGGAATATGAAAATATAAAATAATGGGGTGAGTGGAAACTTAGTAAGTAGATAATACTAATAATGTAAGAAAAGGAACAGACTAACAATGGTAAAGTTTATCACCCAAAACTTTCATTGTTTAAAACTAGATGACTTACAGACATAAATCGACAGTTCCAAAAGTGGAGGAAAACCATTAATAGAATACGTTGGGAATCTTATATAGAACCAGCCACTGTTCAAAATACAGAACTAGCTCAAGGCTAGTGAAATCAGATCAGAGCATTTACCCATTATTGGTCTTAAGCTCTGAATAATTATAATAATGGCCTTAGGCCTCAAATAGAATACAGAGGTAAGGCATCATACCCAACCATATCAGAATACCAATCGCAATGCATTACAACTAACGTCAATTGCCTTTAGCTACAGGGTCCTATTTTGGATACATTCCCAAAAGTTTCTTAAATATACAAAAATCCATATTTAGAAATCAAAACTTTAGAGTCAGACTACTTCAAAATTTCATGAATAATTTTGATAATTCAGGAATACAGAATCATAAAGTCCATACAACCAAAAAAATTTCTAGACATCAGAATATGCAATAAAATTTATAAATTCATAAGTCTGTCCCAAGGTACCAGAGATAACAAAAATTTATATTTGAAAATAGATAATTCAAAACAAAAATCTTCCATAATTAAGGTTATCTACTAACCTGAGAGGAGTATACCAACCTCTTCCTAACCTTGTTTGCAATCCTCTTGCTGACAATTGTCCTAGCCACCTATAAAATTAAATAAAATGCTCTTAACCTTTAATCTTTATGAATAATTTCAATCATTTTATCATGTTACCAACCTATTTATCTAATCTTTCATTCACCTTTAACCCATCACTTCTTTAATCCCAGTTGCCCTTCTTACTTCACACAATCTTAAGAAATCAAATTTTTTTGGCCCACATTCTTTGATGATACCTTAAAATACTCATGTCTTATACTTTTATTCAAACTACTCCATTATTTATTTATTAAAATTCAAATAACCTACCATCAACACCAATGTCACCATAGAAATTATTCAATTAAATTCCAAAACCCTTCATTCAACTTGCATTATTGTTCATTGCTATGTAATCAAGTCATACAAGGTCTCCCATTCAAATTTCCTCTCTTTTTCTCTATTAAAAATCTAGGAAAAATAAGGAAAATTATCAATTCAACTTATAATTCAAATTAAAATTTTCAAAAATCTTAAATCACTTCTTAGATGCATAATAATATGAGAAGCCCTAAAAGTTCAAGTTTCACCTCCTTGCAAGATTACATATACATCTATAGCTTGGGGTTTTTCAATTCGGAAGCTAAAACTCATAATTGATTAGTGATCTCAAGGGAGAATGATGCGAAATTAACCTATGATATGAAGTTCTAGCTCAATTTGAAGCAATCACCTCTGATTAAGCTCAAATTTTCCTCTTTTTCAAGTGAACAGTGCTGCGAGTTAGGGTTCTTCAATCTGAGGCTATTTTGACCAAATTGATTGAGAATTAGGATAGAGAACTGGTTGAAATACATATGGGAAATGAATTCCTAAGCCAAATTGGAGAAAAACTCACGTAATTTTGCAGATTTGAGTTGGAAATCGCGGTGTGATATTCCGTTAGTGAAGCTGCATTTTCCAGCGAATTGGTGGGCAGAGGACGTTGTTGTGACGCCGGTAAGGATGCTGGATTGCAAGATGTACACCGACAAGGAGGCATGGTGGCCAAAAATGGTTAGAAACGTGGAGGACTTATTTACGTAGTGAGGACACATGAGGGAGAGAAAAATGGCAATGAAATGAGTTGGTTTGAGGAGAATTAGTCCATTTAGGCATTTTAGGTAATTTAATTGGGAATACTTTACTTTATTAGATCAAAATTTTCCTTTGTAGGTAATTGGTTACCATACTTTGTTAAGTCATAAGTGCTAGAAATGCACAAAATAAGGTTTAAATACTCACATTGGTTATTATCTTAAATAAAATTTTATTTGCATATATATTTAGTACGACTTGAAGTTCCTTTTTAAGTATTCCATTATTATGTAAATTTTATCCCTATCCCAAGTGAATTTTCTCCTCTTTTTCAGCTCTTAAAATAAATTAAATTATCTATTATTATTATTTCTTTTCCTTTTCCTATGTAAATATTTAGAAAAATTATCCCTCAAGGTAAAATTTTTTAATGTTAGATTTTGGAATATTGCAGTATTATTTGTACGCATATACTGTTTCATCAATTTTAGAGTGGATTCTCTTTTCTTTTAATAGATGCTTAAATTACATAGTATTTTTTATTATAAAAATTATGTAGAAATTTTTTAAAAGCAAAATATATATGACCAAAAGAACTTGAAAACTAATAATAATTTATTTTATTAAATATAAATTAGTAAAAAAAATTTAAAACTTTTATTTTAGTACTATTTACTTTTAGTCAAAATAGTGTAAATTTAATTTATGTTACATTTAAATATACATATTTAATACTTGTTAGATATTGTATAAATATTGCTTATAAATGTATATTGGTGAAAATAGGAATAATTGTAACGCAGGTTTTCTAACTGTAATTTTAGAACACTTAATTTAGGTAACTTTAATTTTATGAAAAACGAATTTTAATTTCGAAAATTAAAAAAGACTATATAATTTAATCAAATTTTTAAAAAATAAAATTGTAATTTACCGTACTTTGTGTTACAATTGTAACTTGTTGAGTCGTACATTACCACATTTGACCAGTCAATAATCGTTCTTTTTATTCTATTCGGATAAAAACACTTTTCCTTTAATCACAACTGTACTATCACTGTTTGTTGTGGAAAATCACCCCGTGACTCCACGTATACCCCAAATTAAAACGATGTGCATTTGGGATTTGAATTTAAATTAATTTATATTTAAAGAGATTTGAGTTATTAAGTTTTTATTTAATTATTTAAATTTTAATAGACGTTAAATAGCTTTTAGCATTTTTTAAAATATAAACTATTAAATTTTCATTTAGTAATTTAAAATTTATCATATTTACTTACATTTCAGAGTTCAAATATAATAAAATCCATTTTGGTCTTCTCTTAAATAAATTTCAGAGTAAAAGGAGAAAGAACTTTTTTGGGCCAACAAACAAATGGAACATTATCTTCAATCTAATTTGGTTTCAAAAGTAATGAAATAAAATCAAGTCAATTCACTTTATTAATTATATAAATACTATTCCTTCAAATTAACCATTTCCTTCTTTTTGAGTTGATTAAGTCAGCCTCTTCAATGATCAGTTGATACTGTAATATCTCATATTACAGTTTATATAAAAAAGTTTTTGATTAGTCTTGTTCGGTATAAAAGTTCGGATAGTTCCATTGTAAACTTCACGTTTGTTTCAGAGCTATGTTCCCCATATCTGGGGGACGATCACTGTACGTACAGTAGCGTGTATATATATATATATATATATATATATATATTAGTTCTACAATATGATGGGTTCAAACAAAGCAACGAGATCTAGTGCTACAGTTATGAAAAATTTTCCATCTAATTAATAACAATAATTAAGTATACAGTGACAATGGTGAATTTAAAATTCAATTTTAGAGAAAGTGGAAGTCTTTAAATTAAATATTTGAAACCAAAAAACAAATTCATATAATTAAAGGAAGCAAACTCTTATAAGATTAATGAACTAAGAAAAAATATATGATAAAATTACATATAAAAGTTTAATTTTCAAAAATCCAAAAAAAATTATACCGGTATCTTTTCTTAAATCCATCTCTATATATCAGGCAATAAAACGTTGGTAATTAACATCCTAGGTTTCCTTCAAGTTCATGAAATCAACTTTTAACGTCTTGATCAAACCACCAACATACGACTTTTATGTGAAACGTTGAGGAGGATAGACATGCATTGTCGATAGTATATATTGATAGACATGCATTGTCGATAGTATATATTATTTGACAATTTCCAAAGGAATTTACTTTGAATAGCAAAGGAACCAATGAATGCAACAGAACAAACGAAATTATTAGTCACTACCAAAACACAAAATGTGAATCGACATATCACGGTCGAGGATCTTGGTCCACTTGCCAGCTACTTGTCACACCCCAATATCCAGAGCATAACCAACACATATAATGAAACTAGCCCGTCTCTGTAAGCCTACCAAGTTGATTTTTTAACTGAATTGCAAATCATATATCATAGAAATTCATTACGAAGCAGATTCATATTCATATGTATTTTGTAGAAATTTCGGCAGAGTCTCCTCTATAACTAAAACCTCCTAAAATTGCTACAAATATCTGTCAAAACAATAATATCCATAAAAGAGAGTCCAACTCTCAATTCCATCCAGAGACAACTACAACATAGTAGGGGAATGAGGAATCTACCTGTGGTCATACATATTTATTTACAATTATTTACATCTTTAACCAATTATATTATTACAAAATACAAAAACCCCAACAAAATAGGGAAATCAAAACATCAGCAGTACTAATAGGGCTCCTCTAGCCCTTCTAGTTAGTAAATTGCTCTGGATGATTGCCTTAGATTAAGTAACATGTAAACAGGTATAATTTCAATAATAAATCAATAATACCTTTTAAACCGGTCAGTTTTTGGTAAATCATGATTTAAACCTTTAATAATTTAAGTCATAAACATGCAATAAAACAATAACGGTCATGGATTCATTCCATGGAAATTAAATCGGTCAAGGGTCATAGGCCTTGGAAATCACATTTAACAGTTGATGATCTACTGCCCTCGGAGAATCTTTCTCATCGGTCAAGGGTCCTTAGCCCTTGGGTTCTTTTATTATCGGTCAAGGGAACTCAACCCTTGGGTTCTTTTCTTATTGGTCAAGGGAACTTAGCCCTTGGATATTTTTATCAGATGGTCATGAAGTACAAGCTCACGCTATTTACACATCTAGTGCTACTTTTCATACAATCCTCTTTTATAGTTTTTGTATGGACATCACATACTAGTCATAAATTATAATTCATTTGAAAGACTAACAAGTCTAACAAATTATGCTACCATATAATAATACAATAGTAAATCATACGGTTGGAAGAGCCACCGCTTACCTGGTGGATGAAATAATCTAAAACAACTTGTAAGCCTCCTTTCCCTTGGTTAAAAGAGAATTCACCAATAATCCTTATATCACAAAAATATCATTTCCTCAATTCCCATCAACATACATCAATTTAGGCTCATGATAATCCCTCTTAACAAATTCATAAATATATTCATAAATAGAAAAGATCTACCAAAAGCAACCATACTATCTACAATTCTCATACTATCCCATAACATTAATTCATCACATAATTCTTTCTTCTCTTTAATTCATCATATTTCCATTTACCAATTTCATATCCAACTTCCTTATCGTCACTAAAAACAAGCCTTAGCTCATATTCCCTAATTCCATCACATAACTTACTCAGAATTTTCATCAATTTACATTCATTTCCTTATAAACTTCCTAAATTTTCACTTTCATCCCAAATTTCCATACTTTCCCCTTCAACCAACTTAAACCATGAAGAACAATAGGGTTTCATGTCATACACATTAAAAGTGTTCCTATAAGACCAATTTAAATCCATTAAATTCCAAAATTCCACAATTTTCTGTAAAACCCTAAAATCTAAAAAAATTTCAGTTTAATCCCTGCCAAAACAAATATAAAAAACTTGGCTAAAAACATGTTTCCAAGGTTGAAATTCAATGTGAAAGGACCGAAAGTGCTTCTCCTAACATCATTTTCATGAAAAACATATCAAAAATCACCAAAAATCCACTACAAAATGCTCATCGTGGCTGCAACAGAAGACGCCAAAAAACGAAGCTGCAATCGTTGGAAAACACGAACCTCAGCGACTAGAAGTGAGTTGTTGGTGATGGAGGACACTGGCCGAAACTGGAATGGCGGCTGACCATGGCGATGGAAGCACAGTAACAAAGAGGAAGGAGATGAAGTTTTCTTCCATGGAAGAAAATGTGACGGAAAAGGAAGAAGATAAGCAGGAGCATTTTTGTCATTTCACCTAGGGGGACATGTGTCAACACCAAAAATTTTCTAATGAAAGGAGGGAGCTGCATCTCGAGCCCGTGCCCTCTTGCTCTAGGTGCCATGCCTTACCACTAAGCTAAAACTCATATCTAATTAATAATACACACCACAAATATTTATACTCTCACTTTTGCTAACAAAATTTGCATCTTATTTTGGCAAGTGTTATACTGCTGCTCTATGGTCCAAAGAATCAGTGACTACAAACTTCACCCATGAAACACGTGCTATATATAAAATTATCTAACCACTCAATTGAGATTTTCTTGTAAAGAGTCTAGAATCAACCTACCGTATCATTTATAGATCCTTCTTATGAATACGGAAGAATCAATTTTAAAAATTTTTACAACTTTAATATTATAGTTCCTTAATGAGTCTTAATTAGTAAAGTTATGTAATTTGAATCTACCTCACCCAACAACATCTCATCCCATTCCCACCAATCTACTTCAAGAGATGTCCTCTCAGTTTGTGTTATAGTCCATGAAATATTCAGACTTTATCTCATTTTAAGATCATTTTTTGGGTAATTTTAAGAGTAAATGCTCAACACTAAGCTTGGTGGATTTATAATTTTATTCTTATCATTTTTAGAAGACCATTGAACCTATATATGTTAATAAGAAGAAAAATAAAATACTATCCATCTTACGAAGTTGACATTAATGACCCTGGCTGGCCCTAGCCCATTATAAATTGGTTGCTTCTATTGCCTTTCTCCTCACAAACAAGAAAAGCTTACCATGATGGAATAAAAATTCCAAATCATTCTGGGAGATCAATAAATAAATTAATAACCATGAAATTATACTTACTTGATGAAGTACCCAGTGTAGCTATTTTTTGTAAGTAGAGAGAGCAGCTTGTTTTGCCCAAATCTTACATAGGTTAAAGTGAGTGTAATAGAGAGAGAAAGAGAAAGGGGAATATTGAATAAGAAAAATAAGTTAATCTAATGAGTCATAAGAATGTGGGAAGTTATTTTCACATTCATAGTACTTATCTGTATTTAAAAAATATTCAAATTATTTAAAATGGTAACTTCCCACATCTTCTCAACTACTTAAATAAAAAATTAGATATGCTTATAGAATATTCCTCTTATACTTGGATATGCTTATATAGTATTCCTCTTATTCTCTTAGTCAGTAATATGATAGGATATTTACTGATAAGACTTTGGCTACAAGTTAGGGCTTCTACCCAATGGGCTTGTGCGTAATCCAACCTATCACTGATTACCCACAAATAACTCGAACCCAATCTATTCTTGGTTTATATATATATATATATATATATATCAAAATTAATTGCTTAATTAATTGATTAACCCAATGAATTGTCCTACTAATAAATTAATATCAATCCACATTATTTTTAATATATTTCATAAAATTAATTTAACATACCATATATCCATCAATCAACCTACTACATCCATGGCTTCGAAAAAGCAGTCTTTGACTCTCCTCCTCTTGTCCCTACTCTTCCTGCTTTCCCACTTTAAATCTTCCTATGCAGCTAAGAATCCTGGGATAGTCACTTGCTGGGGCCAAAACGTGAACGAAGGAGAGTTGGATGTAGCATGTGCCACTAAAAAGTATGAGATAATAAACATAGCATTCCTCATTGAATTCGGCAATGATGTATAACCCCAAAGATAAACTTGGCAGGACACCGTTCATCGAATTGCACCAAATATGCTGCCCAAATAGCCACATGCTAAAGCCTAGGCGTCAAAGTCATCCTTTCTCTCAAAAGAGACTCCTCTGACTACACCCTCACTTTAGAAGGCAACGCCAAAGAAGCCGCCACATACCTCTGGACTAACTACTTAGGAGGCCAAACTGGTTCTAGGGGTCTCCTAGGAAACGTCGTCCTAGATGGCATCGATTTGGACATCGAATATGGACGAAACTTATACTGACATGTTCTTGTGTAGGAGCTTTACAACTACAGCCAACAATAGAAGTTTTACCTCTCAGTAGCACCACAATGTCCACTTCTAAATTACAACTTAGACACAACCATCAAAACTAGGCTATTTGATTACATTTCGATTCAGTTCTACAACAATCCTCCATGCCAATACACTCTTGGGAACACTCAGAATCTGTTGAACTATTGGTACCAATGGACCACCAGTTTCAACGCCACTTGCTTCTACTTAGGGCTTCTAGCTTTTCCTGCTGGAAATGGTACTAGTGGTGGTTATATGCCAGTGGAAGTGCTCAACATTGACGTTAATCTGTATATAGAAACCTCTTCCAAGTTTCATGGGATTATATTTGGAATAGATATATAATTATGTGTTTGGTTTTAGTGATCAAATCGTACTTAGTTTTCTTCAACCTCTTGATGCTTTGATCCAATCGGCCTTAAAAGCTCTGTATCGCCTTTTATTGCAGTTCTAATGCGACTGCAAGTCTGTAACATCTCTATTATGATTATGTATGGAGAAAGTCATAGTTCTAAACCTCTCAAAAGCCTACCTTATGTGACAACTGGACTGTGGTCGAGTTATCATTGAATAAATAAAACTTTAGTTGAGTACATAGACTTTACCTGGATTTTTTTTTTAATAGGCTTGAGGTTTGGTTATACTTGTCATTTAATGTCAAAAGTGAAAATTAAAAAATATATAATAATTATTATATACTATTAATATTTGTGATTGTAATTGTAGTAGATATGTCGACAGAGGTGAGCATAAATCAAACAGGACACGACGTAGAAGTTATATTTCGGGTTAAAGTATGCAGGTTATCTGTTGAAACAATGACAACTAAAATTTTCAAGTTCAAGCGTAGCTCATTTAATTTAATTTATATAAAAATATTAGGGTAAAATAGTTTTTACTTGTTTTATGCATTTTTAATCAAGTGGCTTGAACATCCAGAATCCAAGAATCATAACTAGTGTTTACTAATTCTCATTTTCCAAATCTTGTTAGCATACAATAGTAAAACATATATATGCCCTCATCAATTTTATCTTTCATAGCCTTTTTTCAGATATTAGTTATAAAAAAGACTATTCTTCCTTATTAAGCGTAACTTTTCTTCTAATTAAAAGATCTTTTTCACTTTTAATAACATTAGAGTTTTTCAAAATTTTTATATGAACTTGTTTAAGATTATTATACTTCAAGATTTTTTTAGATCGTCCTCTATTCTAGTGTCAAATGTGCATAATTTATCATTCATCATTATTTATCAACAACAGAAGCTCATGAACAAAGAAATATAAACAAACACATTCTCCAAATAAGCCATAATAATCCTTTTAATTACTAGTTCCAAAATCTAATAGAAATATACTTAAAGAACTTAATAATATAAAGATAAAATAATTATATATATATATATATATATATAATTATATATCACTGAATTGATTATATTGCATAATGATTTATGTACGAACTTCGTTAAAATTCGTAAATATGTAATATAAATTATGAAATATGAATAAATTTATTCTTAATTTGTATAATTTGAATTGCATTTGAATTAATTTTTTTATATTTATTTTAACTATATAATTATATATTTTTATCATTATTTATTAATAAAATAACTCATACAAATTTATGTTAGAATTTTACTTTACGAATTCACTGACACTTTATAAATTCATTCATTGTTCATGAAATTCCATAAATTTATGAGTTTGACAAGAGTTTGTTTAGGTACCTCTTGTATAGAAGTTTTAGAACTCCTGTATTTTAACTATATAATTATATATTTTAATAATTCTTTATTAATCAAATATCTCATACAAATTTATGTTAGAATTTTACTTTACAAATTCACTCACACTTTATAAATTCGTTCATTCTTTATGAAATTACATAAATTTATGAGTTAGACAATAGTTTGTTTGGGTACGTCTTGTAGAAGTTTTAAAACCCCTGCATAATTAAAAAATAATAAATATAAAATTTGTTTACCTATTTCTGGTAAGAAAAATCACTTTTATATGTCATAAAAAATGAGTGAATCTTACACTTTAAATCAAAGAAGTAAGATAAACAATTGGTAACCAAGAGCCATTGTCACACCCCAATTTCCAGAGTGTGACTGGCACAGATAACGAGACTAGCTCATCTCTGTAAGCCTAACAAGTTGATTCCTTAACCGAATCGAAAATCATACATCAAGAACATTCATTACCAAGCAGATTTGCATTCATATCAAATTTGTAGAAATTTTGGCAGAGTTTCCTCTGTAACTGAGACCTCCCGAAGTTTTTATAAACATATGCCAAAACAATAGTATACATAAAAGAAACCTCAACTCTTAATTCAATCCAGATACAACTACAACACAGGGGGAATGGGGAATCTACCTGCAGTCATATATATCATTTACATCTATTTACATCTTTACCATTTACATACTAAATACAAAAAATTTAACAAGATAGGGAAACAAAAAATGTCAACAGTGCCAATAGGGCTCCTCTAGCCCTCCTGATCAGTGAATTGTTCTGGATGGCTGCCTGAAATTCAGTAAAACATAAACGAGTAGCATTCTAGTAATAAATCAAATATGCCTTTTAAACTGGTCAATTTCTGATAAATCATGATTTAACCCTTGAACACTTTAAGTTATAAACATGCAATAAAATTCATTCCATGGAAAATTAAAACGATCAAAGGTACATAACCCTTGGAAATCACATTTTAATGGTCCAAGATCCACAGCCCTCAAAAAATCTTTCTCATCGGTTAAGGGTACTTAGCCCTTGTATATTTTTAAGTGGTCAAGGGAACTTAGCCCTTGGGTTCTTGTTAAAAGACATGTGAACACCTTGATTTTTATTTAAAATATGGTTGGCTTAGAACCTAGATTTTAAAGAGGACTATCAAGACATCAAGCATCAGTCATGGACTCGTGGTCCATGCAGTTTAATCATCTATCGAGAGCATACAACATCTCAGGGTAAATCACTCGTATGGTCGAGAGCACACAACAACTCGGGGTAAATCACACATACGGTCGAGGGTATGTATCCCTCGGGTTATTCATTTCGGTTGAGAGCACACAACATCTTGGGATAAATCACCCATACAGTTGTGAGTCACAGGCTCACACTAAAACATCCATCTTATAGCATCTTCCTTAAATCTAACGAACTGTCATACATGAGTTTTCCCTTTTCAATATCAATGCTATCATAATTCCTAGTAAAAATTACCCTTTTCTATTCAATCCTCTCTTTTTAGAGCTTTGCATAGACATCTCATATCGATCATAAATCATAATTCATTTTGACGACTCACAAGTCTGCCAAATTAGGCTACCATAATATAATACAATGTTAATCATTTAGTTGGAAGAGCTATTGCTTACCTGGTGGATGATGTATGCCAAAATAACCTTGTCTCCTCACAATTAAATTCACCCACAATTCCTATATCATAAAAATATACTTTCCTCAATTCCCATCACTAAACATATTAATTTAGGTTCATTATAATGCCTTAACAAAGTCATAAAGCAACCATAATCCCATATCATTAATTCATCACATATTTCTTCCTTTTTCTTTAATTCTTCATATTTCCATTACAAACTTCATGCCACTTCATTATCATCAATAAAAACAAGTTCTAGCTCAGATTCCTTGATTCCATCACCTAACATTTCCTAGAATTTTTGTCAATTTACACTCACTGCCTTAAAAACTTTCTAAATTTTCACTTTAGTCCCAAATTTCATACTTTACCTTCAACCTAAGTAAAACTATGAAGAACAATAAGGTTTCATGTCATACACCTCAAAAGTGTTCTTATAAGACCAATTTAAACCCATTAAACTGCAGAATTTCACCATTTTCTAAAAATTCCAAAATTTCAAAACTTTTTCGTTTAGTCCCTATCAAAACAACTCTTAAAAATTTGCCTAAAATTATGCTTCCAAAGCTGAAATTAAATGGGAAAGGGCTGAAAATGCTTCTCCTAACATCATTTTCATGAAAAACCTGATTAAAACTCACGGAAATCGCTGAAAAACTCGCTGCCCATTGATATGGCGTGAACTTGCTGGAAAAGCTGTTGTTGCCAGTGAAGGAAGAAGCTGGCCGGAGGTTGAATGTGGTGGTGGACGGAGCACAGACTAAAAACAGAGAGGGAAGAAACTTTCATTCTGTAGAGGAAGGGGAAGGCTATAGGAAGAAAAAAAGGATATAACGAAGGGCATTCTTGTAATTTCACCTGGGGGTGACACGTGTCTACACCAAAAAAATTCTGAGGGAGGAGGGAGTTGCATCTTAAACCCATGCCTTCTTCATTTTGGATGACTTGTCTTACCACTAAGCCAAAGCTCACATTTAATTAGTATTACACATTATAAATATTTATACCTTCATCCTTGCTAAAAGAAAAATTTTGCATTAACTTTAGCAAGTGTTACATTCTTCCCCTTTAAAAGAATTCGGTCCCCAAATTTAAATCATGACATACCTTATGCAAATAAATAAGGGTAATGGTCACGCATGACATGTTCATCCTCCCAGGTTGCTTCCTCTTGAGAGTGATTCTTCTGTAGCACTTTTATTGAAGGGAATTCCTTGGAGCACAATTTCCTTACTTGCCTATCTAATATGGCTATTGGCTCTTCTTCATAACTCAGGCTAGCATCTATTTAAATCTCTTGTGGTGAAATTACATGTGAGGAGTCATATAAATACTTCTTGATCATAGAAACATGAAACACTAGATGAATGTTTGATAACTCTGGAGATAAAGCAAGGCGATAGGCCACATTACCAATCTTCTCTAATACTTTATATGGACCAATGAAGCGAGGACTGAATTTACCTTTCTTGCCAAAACACATCACAACCTTCATAAGGGAAACTCGGAGAAACACATGATCATCAACCATAAACTTTAACCTTTTCCTCTGATGATCAACATAGGCTTTCTGTCTACTTTGTGCTGCTAATAATCTTTCTTTTATTACCTTTACTTTTTCCACTGCATCCTGCACCAAATCAGGGCCCATATCTGTTCCTCACCTGTCTCAAACCACCCAATCAGTGAACGACATCACCGTCCATATAAAGCTTCAAATGGGACCATTTGAATACTAGCTTGATAGCTATTATTGTATGCAAATTCTACCAAAGGCAAATAGGTGTCGCAACTGCCATTAAAGTCTATAACATATGTTCTCAACATATCCTCCAAAGTTTGGATTGTTCTTTTAGATTGACCATCCGTTTGAGGATGGAAGGCAGTACTCAGATCTAACCAGGTTCCTAGTGCTTCTTGAAAAGCTTTCCAAAATTTGGAAGTAAATTGAGATCCCCGATCAGATATTATAGATAGAGGTACCCCATGCAGCTTAACAATCTCTTAAACATATAACTATGTATATTTAGTTGCACTATATGTTGTTTTCACTAGAAGAAAATGGGCAGATTTTGTTAACCAGTCCATTATTACCCATACATAATCATAACCAGTCAAGGTATGAGGCAATCCTATAACAAAATCCATAGTAATTCTCTCCCACTTCCATTTAGGAATTTCTAACCTTTGATGTAGCCCAGTAGGTTTCTGATTTTCAGCTTTAACTTGTTGACACATAATACAACAAGATACAAATTCTGCCACATCCCTTTTCATGCCTTCCCACCAATAAATTTGTTTCAAATCATGATACATTTTCGTGGCCCTCGGATGCACTGTATAAGTGAAGTGATGACCTTCTTCAAGAAGCCTATTCTTCAGACCCTTATCTTGAGGTACACATAGTCTCCCTTTTAATCGTAACACTCCTTCTGCATCAACAGAGAAATCTTGATGTTTTCCTTCCCTCTCCTCATCCATTAATTTACACAATTTTGCATCTAACTTTTGAGCGGCTTTTATTTCATTTAGAATAATAGAGTTAGCTTGTACCAGGGCTAACAACACCCCTACATAAAAAATTTCCAGATTTACCCCATATTTTCTAACTGTTGTAGTTCTTCTAACAATGGTCTCCTTACCAACTGGATATGGGCTAAACTACCCATAGATTTCCTACTCAAGGCATCAGCTACCATGTTTGCCTTGCCAGGATGATAATGAATGGTGCAATCATAATCCTTTAACAGCTCCATCCATCTCCTCTGCCTAAGATTCAAGTCTTTTTGTTGAAATATATATTTAAGACTATTGTGGTCTGAATAAATCTTACAAGTTTCACCATATAAATAATGGCGCCAAATCTTCAATGCAACTACTACTGTCGCCATTTCTAGATCATGGGTTGGATAATTTTGTTCATGTTTCATCAATTGTCGAGATACATATGCTATTACATGACCATTTTGCATCAAGACACACCCAAACCTAATGTGAGATGCATCACAATATACAGCATACCCACCTAAACCTGAAGGCAAACTCAAGACAGGTGCTGAAGCTAAACATTCCTTTAATTTTGTAAAACATGCCTTACAAGAATCATTCCTCTCAAACTTTACATTCTTATGAGTTACCTGTGTCAATGGGGTAGTTATTTTAGAAAAATCTTACACAAAGTGATGATAATAGCTAGCTAACCCTAAAAAGCTTTGTACCTCGGTAACAATTGAAGGACTGGGCCACTTTTGAACTGCCTCAACTTTGCTTGGGTCTACCTGAATCCCTTCCTTAGACACAATATGGCCCAAAAATGCCACCTGGCTTAACCAGAATTTATATTTGGAAAGTTTTGCATACAATTATTCTTCTTGTAACCGCTGTAAGACCACTCGAAAATGTTGCTCATGTTCCTCGGGACCCTTGGAATATACCAAGATATCATCAATGAACACAATAACAAATTTGTCAAGAAAAGGTTTAAACACCATATTCATCAAATCCATAAAAGTAGTTGGTGCATTAGTTAACCTAAACGACATCACAAGAAGCTTGTAATGGCCAACGGTTACGAAATGCGGTTTTAGGTATATCCTCACCCTTGATCTTTAACTGATGATAACTAGACCGAAGGTCTATTTTTGAAAAACATTGGGCTTCCTGTAGCTGGTCAAAAAGATCATCAATATGAGGCAACAAATATTTATTCTGTATTGTGACTTTGTTTAACGATCTATAATCTACACATAACCTTAGGGAACCATCCTTTTTCTTCACAAATAACACCGAAGCACCCCAAGGTGAAGTGCTAGGTCTAATGAACCCCTTTTCTAGTAAATCTTGCAACTGCTCTTTTAGCTCTCGTAACTCTGTAGGAGCCATACGATACGGAGGGATAAAGATTGGTTGTGTATTGGGAATTACCTCAATAGAGAATTCTAGTTCTCGATCTGGAGGTAAACCTGGTAATTCATCAGGAAAAACATCTAAAAATTCTTTAACCACTGGAATATCCTTTAGCCCCAGTGTTGATTCTTCTACATTCTTGACTAATGCGAGAAATCCCTGACACCCCTTGTTTAACAGTTTATAAGCTTTGAAAGCAGAAATTTGCACGGTTGAACTTATACAAGTCTCACCTTGTATTTCAAAAGGCACTACACTATGGGCTTCAAACTTCACCACTTTGTTCCAGTAATCAACCGTGGCATGACAAGATGCCAACCAATCCATGCCTAAAATTACATCAAGATCTAGCATTTGAAGTAACAGTAAATCCACCAAGGTTTCTTGATTTTCAATAGACACCGTACACAATTTGTATAGCATGTCAACTAATAAAGATTCTCTGAGAGGTGAACCCACCATAACCACATTGTCTAGCTGAGGGATTACTTTCAACCATGTAGCAAAGTGTACAGATACGTAGGAATGTGTAGATCTAGAATCAAATAATGCACATACGGGATGTGAATCTACTATAACCATACTTGTGACAACTGCATTAGAAGCCTGAGCATCCTGTCTGGATAAAGCAAACACCCTAGCTTGTCCTCGCCCAGTTGATGTCTGTCCCTGTGCTCCTCTGCCTCGCCTAGGAGCACCCTTACCACCAGAGGAAGAAGGCCCTCCTCTCATAGCAGTCATGGAAGGAGAAGGTCGAGCACTTGGCTATATAAAGTCTGGGTTCACCCTAGACTGAGCCATAGGGCAGTCTTTCTTCATACGACATACCTGTCCACAATGAAAACAAGCACGGGTCATCAAATAATGTTCTCCTAAATGATACCTCCCATAAGTGGGGCATGCTACCTTTGGGTTAGAGAATTGTTAAACCTCACGAACTCCTATAGATCTAAAATCCCCTGTGGTTGACTGATATGATCTAGGAGGTGGCACAGAAAAGTGAGAAGTCTGTGACCTGGCTGGGCCAAATGCCCTTTAAGACCAGGGCCCCCATGAAGAAGAAGAACCAGCTCTTTCTTGTTTGCTTACAGTTTCTCTTTTTCTCTTCTTGCTCAAGAATTCATCTTGCATATCTCGCTCCTCAATCAAGCGAGTGCAATCCACAACAGTTGAATAAGTGGCAAAGTTATTAGTCTGGGCAGCCATTGCCCGAAACATGGACTTTGGTAATCTAATGACAAACCGCTTAATGCGATGTTTCCCCATAGAAACTAAGTGTGGTGCAAACTTTGAGAGGTAAGTAAAGCGAATATCACACTCTGATATAGTAGTTCCAGGAACCCACCTCAATAACTCAAATTCACGTGCTCTTGCATCACGCACACTTTGCGGAATAAACCACTCTTCAAATATTTCACAAAACTCATCCCATTCCATAAGAGGTAATTCCTCTAATCGCTCCCTCAAGATAACCTGAAACCAGATATGGGCTATGTCTTGCAATTGATATTCAATAAGTTCCACAGACCTGCTACCATAACAACCCAACACCTTTAATCCTTTTCCATACCCTCCAGAAATCGTTGAGGCTCTTTTGTACTTGAGGAGCTAGAAAATTTAGGAGGCCTTAGTCACAAAAATCGAGTTACAACCTCCCCTGTGTCTTGGCTATACTGAGACTCCCTCGAATAAGTGCGAACAGAGGGGCCATGAACTCCCAGAGCTGAAAATGCCACCTTTGGTTCAGTTGTAGGAATTTTCCTTAAACATTGAGCTGTTCTAGGGCCTCTACCTAGACCTCTGTCCCAGCTTCCCCTAGGCAAAGAAACAAATTGGGCAGATGCCCTTTCAGATATCTAAGCTAGTTCACGCATGCGACGAACACCACGTGTCCGAGGCAGCATGACTTTATCTATAATTATCATGATCAAACATTTAGATATCTAGTCGTATCATCATTGAATATTCCAATCAATCCACATTGAATATTCTACTTAATTAACATTACATATTCTAATCAATCAACATTAAATCATGATAACATAGAAATAATGAGCATTCTTGTAAGACAATCCATCTTAATTATTCCTAATTCAATAACAACATGGCAAATATGACTTGATTAACCACAAGAGGCCCCTAAACCTTAGCTCTGATACCAATTTTGTCACACCCCAATTCCTGGAGTGTGACCGGCACAGATAATGAGACTAGCCCGTCTCTATAAGCCTAACAAGTTGATTCCTTAACCAAATAAAAAATCATACATCAAGGACATCCATTATGAAGTAGATTCGTATTCATATCAAATTTGTAGAAATTTCGACTGAGTCTCCTCTGTAACTTAGACCTTCCAAAGTTTTTACAAACATCTGCCAAAACAATAATATACATAAAAGAGAGCTCAACTCTCAATTCAATCCAGATACAACTACAACACAGGGGGAATGAGGAATCTACCTATTGTCATACATATCATTTACATCTATTTACATCTTTACCATTTACATACCAAATACAAAAATCTTAACAAACTAGGGAAACAAAAAATGTCAGCAGAGCCAATAGGGCTCCTCTAGCCCTCTTGCTTAGCGAACTGCTCTAGATGGTTGCCTAAAATTCAGTAAAACATAAACGGTTAGCATTTCAGTAATAAATCAAATATCCCTTTTAAACTGGTTAATTTCCGATAAATCATGATTTAACCCTTGAACACTTTAAGTCATAAACATGCAATAAAATTCATTCCATGGAAAATTAAATCGATCAAAGGTACTTAACCCTTGGAAATCACATTTTAATGGTCGAGGATCCACAATCCTTGGAAAATCTTTCCCATCGATCAAGGGTCCTTAGCCCTTGTATATTTTTATCAAGCAGTCAAGGGAACTTAGCCTTTGGGTTTTTGTTAAAAGACATGTGAAAACCTTCATTTTTATTTAAAATATGGTTGGCTCAGAACCTAGATTTTAAGGAGGACTATTAAGACATCAAGCATCAGTCATGGACTCATGGCCCATGCAGTTTAATCATCTGTCGAGAGTACACAACATCTCGGGGTAAATCACTCATACGGTTGAGAGCACACAGCAACTCGGGATAAATCACCCATACAGTTGAGGGTATGTATCCCTCGGGTTATTCATTGCGGTCGAGCGCACACAGCATCGCGGGTAAATCACCCATACGGTCGTGAGTCACAAGCTCACTCTAAAACATCTGTCTTGTAGTGTTCTCTTTAAATCTAAGGAATTGTAGTACATGAGTTTTCCCTTTTCAATATCAATGCTATCATAATCTCTAGTAAAACATTACCCTTTTCTATTCAATCCTCTCTTTTAAGAGCTTTGCATAGACATCACATACCGATCATAAATTATAATTCATTTGAAAGACTCACAAGTCCGCCAAATTAGGCTACCATAATATAATACAATGGTAATTATTTAGTTGGAAGAGCTATCGCTTACCTGGTGGATGATGTATGCCAAAATAACCTTGTCTCCTCACAATTAAATTCACCCACAATTCCTATATCATAAAAATATACTTTCCTTAATTCCCATCACTAAACATATTAATTTAGGTTCATTATAATGCCTTAACAAAGTCATAAAGCAACCATAATCCCATATCATTAATTCATCACATATTTCTTCCTTTTTCTTTAATTCTTCATATTTCCATTACAAACTTCATGCCACTTCATTATCATCAATAAAAACAAGTTCTAGCTCAGATTCCTTGATTCCATCACCTAACATTTCCTAGAATTTTTGTCAATTTACACTCACTGCCTTAAAAACTTTCTAAATTTTCATTTTAGTCCCAAATTTCATACTTTACCTTCAACCCAAGTAAAACTATGAAGAACAATAAGGTTTCATGTCATACACCTCAAAAGTGTTCTTATAAGACCAATTTAAACCCATTAAACTGCAGAATTTCACCATTTTCTAAAAATTCCAAAATTTCAAAACTTTTTCGTTTAGTCCATGTCAGAACAACTCTTAAAAACTTGCCTAAAATCATGCTTCCAAAGCTGAAATTAAATGGGAAAAGGCCGAAAATGCTTCTCCTAACATCATTTTCATGAAAAACTCGATTAAAACTCACGGAAATCGCTGAAAAACTCACTGCCCATTGCTATGATGTGAACCTGCTGGAAAAGCTGTTGTTGCCGACCAACGGCAGGCGGTGGCTGTCCAAGCGTTGCCGGTGATGGAGGAAGCTGGTCGACGGTTGAACATGGCGGTGGACAGAGCACAGACCGACAATCAAAAGGAAGAAAATTTCGTTCTGCAGAGGAAGGAGAAGGCTACGGGAAGGAGGATATAATGAAGGGCATTCTCATAATTTCGCCTGGAGGTGGCACATGTCAACACCAAAAAATTTTGGGGAAAAAGAGAGCTACATCTCGAAACCATGTCCTGTTAATTCCAAATGACTTGCCTTACCACTGAATCAACGCTTACATCTAATTAGTATTACACATTACAAAATATTTGTACCTTTATCCTTGCTAAAAGAAAAATTTTGCATTAGCTTTAGCAAGTGTTACAGCCATGTAAATCACGTGTACCTTTTTTATTTGTCATTATCTACCAGTAACAACTTCAGATGATATCTCGTTATTGCCACATCAAATACTGACGATATGTCCTCAGCCCATATTAAAGACAACCATCTCTTTGGAAATTCAAAGTGATTTATTCAGAAACAGCCATAACACTTAAAAAAAAAAAAATCTCAATCCACAAGGTTATCGTCATCTTAAGTCTTAACCTCGTCACATGATCATATATGGATCATATCTGGCAGCCAAGTGGGAGTTCACTCACAGCCATGCTGTTCAGGCAAACGTTAATTACTTAGGAAGGGTCTAAATAAGTTTTAGTTACTTGTGGCACTTTGTTTACTTTTGTGAAAAAAGTAAGTTTTTTTCTGAAAAACATTATACCAATAAAGTTGAAATTAAAAAATAGTCTTTTTTAAAATATAAAAAATTATATTTTTATTGATCACATGACTATTATTCATAAAATAATTATTTTATCATTTATAATAGTTTAGTTGACTAGAGTATGAGGTTTATAATCCATTTGTTAATGTTATAATTAAATTATAATTAGTAAAATATAATTTTCTATTAATAATATTCCCCAGATTTCGTAAAAAAAGAAAAAAGGAAAGTCTCCATATGTACTTTAAACCTCACCTAAAAGTGGTAAGATCAATGGTGATCAATTCACCGTGCATGATCAACTTCTTTATTTATCAATATTGAAGATGACAATTCGTGTACTCCCTTCCCTAATTAGCTTTCTTCTCTATCACTGAAAGCTCCATTTATTTCTAGGTAATCTATTACACATAGAAGTTTCCACACATAGCCTTCAATACAACAGAACAAGTGCTACTTATTGAAAACATTAAACACTGCCCTTGACGGCATTACTGTATCCATTCTGGACGTCATAAAACCTATTCCATAGCATCACTCCACCGTACTTTTGAGAACCCTTGATCGCCGGAAGAACCTGAGACTTTAACACATCCGCCGAAATAAAGCCCCCGCTCGGACCGGCAGCCTGAGCCGCCGGTAGCCCCAAGAACACCTGCTTTGCCTGCGACGACGTCCACTGGTTCCATGCGCTCTTAAGATTATTAATATTTCCGTTACTGTATTGGCATGGAGGATTGTTATAGAACTGAACCCACACATAATCAAAAAGTCCAGTTTTGATCGCTTTGTCCAAATGAGCATCTGGAAAAGGACATTGTGGAGCCGCAGCTAAATACACTTTCTTCTGCTTGCTGAACCCATTCAAAGCCCTAGCGAGCTCATCCCAGTGCTGTCCTGACCCGGCTTCAATGTCGAAGTCAATGCCGTCCAAGACGGCGTCGCCGAACGGACGCGAGTTGGAGCTCCCGCCGAGGAAGTTGTTCCAGAGGTAATTTGCGAGGCTGGTGGCTTCGTCGGCCGAGTTCAGAGAATAGGCTCCCGAAGAGCCTCCGAGGGAGAGGAAGACTTTGATTCCTTTGGCTTGGCAGGTTTTGATGTCGCTGCTTAAGCCGGAGCAGCCATTGTTGGCGTTGGGGTTGCAGTGGCCGGCGAGGTTTAGCCGAGGGTTTGGCCGTTGCCGAAAGTGGATAAGAAAGCTATGTTCACGAACTGGTAGTTGCCGGAGTTGCAAGCGGCGGCTAAGGTGCCTTCATTGGTGTTTTGGCCCCAATAGACGGCGATCCCGGCGCCGTCAGAGGGTTTGAAGAAGAGGGGAATGAGTAGGAGAGGGAGAAGTAGGAGGGATGGTTGCTTAGGAGATGCCATGTTTGTGGGATTGGTTTAAGAAAGAATGGGAGTATTTACTAATTTATAGGTGTTGGAGGAGGAAAAGTATGAGAACCGTGCCTTGTGGGTAACAAATTGATCATGTAAGACTTCATGCATCTGAGGAAGAAAAATGTGTACGAGGATGTAACATATGGTTCTCACTGTAATGTTTTCTTGACGAATCAAAATGATTTTATCTTATGAGTTAAGCGCAGAAGGACCGGAAGCACAAATCCTATATACTAGTAGATTTTAGTATTGAGTCATGGTTGATCAAGCTAACTTGGATAAGAGATTTGGCAATAGGGTTTACGTAAAATTAAGTGGCACAAATTAATTAAGAATCTCATCAAACACATTAGTAAGGCCGGCGTTTAAATGCCTTTTTATAAGAAGTTTAATTTACATATTTTATATCTAGAATAAAATTGTCTAAAAATCTCATCCTTAAAACTGTATATAACTAAATATTTTACATGTTGATATATATTTAATTTCATTTACATATCTCAGAAAAGTTTTAAGATACATCTTTTGGCTTATTTCTACCAAGTACTAACTATGTTACAAGCATAAGTTCAAAGGAAAAGCCTACAAACATAAGTTCAAAGGAAAAGCCCATATCAAAAGACTAGTCCATTAGGTAGAAGAATCCCTTGATCTTATAGAGAGACTCCCTGATGTGGGATTCGTAACATTGCACCCTCCTTAAAAAATCAACGTAAGCATATGCCCAAAGTGAGAGCCCATCCCAAAAGACTAGTTCATTAGGTGAGAGAACTCTTTAGTCTTATAAGCCCCTTTTCCTTAAGGAGACTCCTCGATATGGAACTCATAACAAACTAACGATACAATGTGCATATTTAAAAATTTCAGAATCATCAAGTAAATTTTTCTTTGATAATGAAAACTTTTGTGTTGAGTTGTACTATTATTTGATGCATTAATTACTCAAGTTGAAAAGGCAGTAAGTTGAACTTGGTAAAAGCCACTATTGTTGAAACACTTACCATTAATTAAGGCGTAATCAGTGGGGAATTGATGAAGTTGTCCAACATATATATACATAGACACAAACACATCATCAAAGTATAAAAAGAGCCTAAATCTTTGACCCTTTCTTCTGGAGCTATATATCTCTATATATATACATTGCCCCTATTCTTACGTGATCACACGACCTTAATCCGTTTGATCAACTTTTATTTGTTTTGTCATAGGTTAAGGCTTCATCTAGAATCTCAATTACAAAATATTGGAACTTTAGGGAGTCTTCTAAGCTTGCTAGTTTGTCTTCAAAATAACTTGATCGTGCTTGTTAGTTTTGACCAATTTGTATTCTCTGTTCAGAAAAGGATTGTTTAAGATACTTAGTCAAGCCTAACAAGTACTTAAGGTCATGACGGTGACGATCGCTATATCTGGCACAGTGAATAAAGTAATATACCACTGAAGATTTCTAAATTTTTTTCCCTTATAATATGTATAGTTGCCATAAAAATTATTTGGTGATCGTGGAATTAAATTAAAGCGACATGCGGAATTGGAATGCCTTGTCTGTCCATATATAATTATATATTATCTCTATATTTGTTCATAAATTTTTTGCTAAATACTAGGACTGTATCACTATTAAAATTAAATGTGACCATAATGAAATTAAATAACGATAAAAATTGTCACACGTCAAGTAAAAGAGGGCATTAGTATCTTCTTGCAGCAAATTAAATACTCGCTAATATGTAATATAAAATATTAAAGGAAAAATTGTACCTTTATACCCTATAATTTCATTCAATTTTTAACTTGGTCTCCATAATTTATAAATTTATAATTGAATTCTTACAGTTTACAAATGTTTTAATTTAATCTTAATTGTTAAAATTACTTAAAATTTTAAAGATGTAGCTATATCATATATCATCTTTATATTTTATATATGTATGATTTATGCTAATAATAGAGATAATAATATATAATGAAATAAAATTAACTCACATATATAGTAAAATATTAGTAAAAATATAATGATGGAGAATAAAAAAATAATTTTTTAAAATTCTAAGAATTTAAATACTGAATATTAGACTATAAGAACTAAATTAAAAATCAATTGAAACTATAAGGCCCTAAAGTATAATTTTTTCAATATTAATTACTTGTTAGATTTATTCATATATATAAATCATAATCCAACTGAAAATCTTAAATTTGAATTAGAACATTACGTGATTAATTATTAAAAAAGTAGTTATTATCTCAAAGGGGAGCAGAGATAATTAATTATCTATTAAATAGTATTTTAATTATTTGAATTATAAAAATGGGACTGCTTTGATAAATTACATTAGTTGGACATCCTACTGGTACTCTTCCTGAAAGAGCTATGAATAAAAGGCTACGGTATTTCCAAGAACCTAAGCTAAACAGAGCAGACTCACAAAGAATGTGGGAATGCACCTGCTGTGAAGCTAATTACATAATGTAATCAAGTAATTAAGTTTCACTTCCGCTATGATTATTTATATTTAGAAAACATGCTTCAATGAAAATGAAGTTGTATTTGTGTAATTCTGAATAAAATATTATTTGTTTCTCATTTATCAGCTGATTATTTTTAATTAAATTTTTTACTTATTAGTTCATTCTTAATTTGATCTATCATTCATTTTCATTCTCAATTCACTTCCTTTCTTATCAATTGGTTCTCAATTTGATTATTCATGAATCTTAAAATTAGCACATTTGGTTCCTTAGTCTTAATTAAATGAGAGAGACTAAATTGAGAATGAATTGATATAAGGGACCAAATTAAAAATAGAAATAAGTGAGGGACTAAAGTAAGAATCAATTAAAAAATGAGGGACCCCAAAATTAAAATAAAAAATAACAATGGACTGACTTGAGATTTAATTAATAAGTGATTGACTATAATAATGTTTTACTTCAAAATCCAATAAACTTAAAAAAAAAAAAAAAGGGAAAATCTAACCTAATTCATGCCTCAAATGCCAACTCCTCAAAAAGAAACAGTATTTTACATAGCACAGGGAAATTCAAATTAAAGAAATACGGAAACATCCCGAGTAATATACCAAACATGTTCAGCACACACAAATATATATATATATATATATATATATATAACAAATACATAGTATAAATACACATGCATAAATATATACTCACGCACATGCATATATACAAATACATATTCACGTACATACACATATATAAACACATGTATAATGAATTTGTTATATATATATATGCATATACACATGCATGCACATATACGTGCATACACATATACATATATATTGAACATGTAATACATACAAATACATAAAATAAATATTTCTCTTTCATTTAAATAGTAAAATAATAATTAAATTTGGATTAATTTCAATTTTAAGGGAACTAGAATTAGAATTATAATTCTACATTTTAAATTTAATTATTAGTATTAAATAAGGTTTTAGCATTTTCAAAATTTGTTTTTGAATATTTTTTTCAAGCCATTTTTTTAATTTTGAGTGTTTTTCTAAAAAACAAAGGATTCAAACAAGGTTTTTAGGTTTTAATTTTGAAAAATGTTTCAAAAATTAAAAAAATAGAGGTTTGGTCTTAGAAAATGAGCCTACATCCTCTTCCCAAACTAATGCTTGAGAGTTTCTCCACTACAGTTTAATATGTAAAAGCTTCAAGTTATCCCCGAGTTGTATACAGGGTTCAGTCACCAAGAACCACCTAATAAAATTCTCCTGTTCAGTGTTTATCCTTAAAACATAGTTGATTAGCCTCGAAGAGATAAAAAAGGTTAGTTTTCCTCACTTGTACAACAAAAACTTCACAAGGCAATAAGCAAAGCATATCTGGAGTGAGTAAATGGTCAGTAGTAGATGATGCTTTTCATTTTTCCTACATAATGTTTAAAATTGGAGGCTTGGAAGTGACTTCATGCTCTTGGGGTGGAATTGCTAGTTGATTGAAGTGATTTTGATGCAAAATTTCAAGCTATATCTATATTTCATAGAAAAGGATATCAATGTTATTGATCAAATCATGTTTCATAAATTGTTGTAAGGACATTACATTATAAAGGAGAGCATAAAATCATCTAACAAACCATTATTACTAAGATCACATGTTATTAAAAATCAAACATGATGTAGAACGCACATGATGTATTTGTCCAATACCAAACCAAAGGAGTAATAGATCCTGCAAGAAACAGAAGCATGTTAAGCATTCAAGATTAATTCAATATATATAGGATCACTTGATCATTTTTTTGCTAATTTTGTCATAAGTTAGTCAATATTCGTTATTGTAACTAAAGTTTTAAAAAAATCATATTAATAAGATGAGATGGTATGCATATAGTTATGTCGGATTGTAATTGTTGGCATAGTATAAGTATAATTTGTGTTTCAATAAAATGAGTATGATACAATGTACAATTCTATTATTTGATCACGATTTACTTGTTTTCCATTTATTTCCTATATATATATAAAGGCACAAATACATTCTTAAACAAAATACTTAGAAAAAGCACATATAGACTTATTTAGATACATATACGGTGAATTTGTCAAATAAAAGAGTGACATTATAAGATGCTAAAATACTATTAATATGAGAATTTTATTTAAGCATCGTTACCAAGTTAAGATGTTATCGTTTATTAACTCAAATTATAATATTTTTCATATCATAAGGTTAAGTTGAATGCAAAAGCAAGGGAGAGAGAAAATAAGTCATTACCTTCAAGCTAGTCTATGATGGAGAGGTATATAGCCAAAAAATTGCCACCATAACAGATATACTATCTATTACTTTGTTCACAAACTTGTAGTAGGCATGTCGCCAAAGAAGAGCAGAACAGCAATAGGCCAAGAATCCCCCAAATCCAACAGCAAATGCCAATCCCAAGCTCAAATAAAAATCTTAAGAGAAAAGTGAGTCATCATCATCTTCATTATCAAATACTTGAGACAATGCAATCTTATCATTTGGGCAATTTTTCTCAAGTGGCATTCCACAAGGATCCATATTTCCTTTATAACTAGAGGTTGTTAAATGTCACACCCCTAACTAAGGAAGTATGATTGCTAGAAAGAATGAAGTAAACTCCATCTCTGCGAACTAGAACGAGTTGGACAACATGCTCAGTCTGCTGACAAACCTAATGGTTAGTAATTACCAAAATATGCTAAGTGTTAACTCTCAATAATTTAATTATTTTTCCTATCTTTTAGGAGTTAAGAATTACTTTGTTATAGGTTTATGTAATAAAAGTAGTGTTTTAGCTATAGTTACAATTAAATTCAATTAATAGGTTAGTTATGTTTTTTTTAGTAGTTCAAGTTTTAATTTTTGGTTAGATATTTAATAATTTGTAACTAATCAATTTCACATGTTTTTGTTAGGTTTCAACACAAAGCAATATAAGCCGAAGGTATCACAAAGCTTGACTAATGAAAACCTAGATCTAAGAGATGCAAAAATTAGTTTGAAGACCTTTTGCTAAATCTGGTGTCATGATGAGTGACCAACTAGCGGTTGGTCATGACCTAAAAGGAAAATTATACCATATGAGAGCTAAGCTAAACAAATGCATTTTGGAATCCAATTTTTGCTAGATTATAAGGGGATTTCGAGGGTTTTGAAGAAAGCCTATCATTCTAGGTCATTTTGGAGCTTGAAGGGGCTAGGGAAGGTCTCAAGGAGCTCCAAAGTAAGGAGGAAAGCTCGGGTTTGAAGGATATTCACCGATTAATTTGGTTTTTCTCTTCTTCCCTTGCTTCTCTTTGTATTTCTATGCCCATTGGGATGATGCTCAATGTTGATTTATCTTCTATTGATGAGCTAAACTTATTAATTTGGGATTATGACAAATCCTAGTATGTAATAGGACTCTCTTACTCTCTTTACTT
The DNA here is from genome assembly GCA_037074485.1 of Delonix regia. Lineage (NCBI taxonomy): Eukaryota > Viridiplantae > Streptophyta > Magnoliopsida > Fabales > Fabaceae > Delonix > Delonix regia. The sequence continues at coordinate 24,749,313 of CM073454.1, read as the reverse complement.
GCAATTAATGATATGAATTGTTTACTCCATCTTGCTCTGACTACTTTCAAGTGTATAGAAACCATTAGATGATTTGGGTAACCTAAATGTACTTATGAAAAGGAATTTAGGGCTAGACCATGAATTTGGTAGTGTGAGTTCTTGAAGCTTGCAATATTGAGTAGATAGGTTCACTTTAGGATAAGAATATACCTATTGGCCTTGCATCATCACATTAAGGCTCATTCTCCATTAAGTCTCTTAATTAATTGCATAAGAAATTATAGATTGGTATAAAGGGAATGCCTATTAGTAATTCAGAAAATACTTATAGGTAATGAAGAGTCCTACACTAGCAAATTATACTATCAAGTGCAATTTTAAAGACGGTATGTTAGGTTTCTATGAAATGCTAGGGGAATCATAATCCTATATCTCTCAATTCCAAAATTATTCTAGAATGTTTTCTTCATTTTTTTTTTAGATTAGTTTTCCTTCATTACAATTTATCTTTAGCATAATTTGGATTAGGGTGCTAATTTTAATACTTAGTAATTATCTTAGTGCCAAATCCTCGTGGGAACGATACACTACTTATCATTATATTACTTGTATGATACGTATGCTTCCGTGTACGCTTTCATAGGGCAATAAGTTTTTGGCACCGTTGCTAGGGATTTGTGTGCTAACTTTTTGCTAATATTAATGCCAAGATCACTTAATCTTAACTCAAGCCTTATCTGAATTGTTCTTTTGTTTTTGTTTTGTTTTTATGTTTAAGTTTGTTTTAGTTTATCTTTATGTTAAACTTTTGCTACTATTACTTTTCTTTTCATGATGGAATATCCATGGTTAGTAGAAGGGGTATTTGGTGTGTATGAACTTGATAAGAGGTTTGATAACTCTTATATGCACACTAGTTCTACTACTCTTGCTAGTTATCCCCTTGATTTTTTAGTAATTTGTGATATTTTCGATAAAGGTCACTTTAAAGAGTAGTGGCAATATTTGTTAGAGGACGATTTCAACATGAATCAAGATAATTTTTACCATAACTCATATATTCCTAGTTGAATTCATGAGTAAAATTTTTCCTAGAATGATAGTCAAGCTCTTTTATCATTTGCCATCAATAAGAGTTGCTAGAGGATTGTAATGAATTAAAAGGGAACCATGAGAAGAGTATGGATGAAGGTGAGGTGGATATTTGTTGAAGATCAAGAGGTTACCATCCAAGTGGCTATGGCAAGGTCTATGCACCTCATTTTTTAGGGATTCCCAAATTACTAAGTTTCCATATGTTCCACTCATTCTAAGGCAATACTCAGTAAGGATATAAGGTAAATTGGGGCAACTTTTAATTCATTGGAATTGAGGCAACTTTAATTTCATTTATTTGATTGGTTATTTTTTATCTCTTTATTAGACAAATTACAAGTTCATATCTTTATTTGTTCATTAGGTAAGTATTTTAAAAAATTACATTTTCTCCATACTCACTTAATAACAAGTAAAGAGGGACAACTATAAACACCACATTTTGTCCATATTTTTTAGTTTAAATAATAATATTTAGTAAAATAGAAATATTGAAATAAAAAAAGTCCAAAAAAAGGAAGAAAGGTACAACAAAAACAAAAACAAAAAACTTATCCCATCATATTAAAAATCATAAAAATAATAATAATCGTTAAACTAAAAAATTAAAAAAATAAAAATCAACTCACCATTTAGAAGGAACAAGGAGAGATAACTTTGACTTTTATTCTCACATGCACACACCAATTGGAAGGGGAAAGAAGAAATTAAAAAGAGAAAAAAAAAAAGGAATTGAGAGGGATGAATGCATGAAAAGCAGCAAGGACCACTTTTGAGGGAGCTTTATGTGCTAGTAAGAGGAAAGAGCAAGTGGGGAATATCTTTAACTAATTGAAGGAACAACTGGAAGAAGGTGTGGAAAAGCACCAAGGAGAGAGTTGAAAAATGAAATAACAAAAAAAGAAAAAAAAATGAGATGAACGTGTGAAGAATGGAAGACATTAGAGACTTAAAAAACAACTAGAAAGGAGGAATAAAAATGGCAGGGAAAGGTAAAAAATGAAGAAAAGGGAAGTTTGGAGTGAAAAACAGCAATGACAACGATGAGAAAGCAAGAAAATAAAAAGGAAAACATCTGGAGAGTTGAAAAATGCAAGGGAAAGTGGAAGAGGTAAGCTGAAAAATAAAAGGTAGAAAGAGGGAGTGTAAGCTGAAAATCGCAAGAGAAAAGAAAGTAAGGAAAGAAGGTTTAAGAAATGAGAAGATTTAAGAGGAGAAAAAGTAGGAATAGCTACGTTCATGAATGTTTGTTGTGCATTCTCTCTTTTCTAATGCCTACATGTTTGTTAAAATGCTACATATTCCATTTGATAGATTGCCTTGCATTTTAACTTATTTGGGCTACATAATTTCATCCATCTTACTACATTGATTTATTCTTTTAGTTACCATGAATTTATAGAGTATCCAAGCTACCATAATGTTGTATTTAAGGGCAATATTTACTTGATCTTTTTGCTATTAAATGGGTGCCAAGTCTAACATGTTTTCATCTCACTAATTGTTAATTTGCACTAAAATTTAATGATGAATTTGCTGTTAAAATATTGTTGGCAGTGAAAAGTGTGATTATGTTTTAGTTTTGATATCATAATGGATTTCAACTAGTGCTGGATTTGGGTTGCATTTTTTGTGATTAAAATGATACAAAAGTTACTCAGAAATTCCTTCATTTACTATAAAAAAAAGTCTGCTACATGACCCCTCTCTCAATATCATATTGACTATCTAATATGTGCTAAGAAATTGCTTGGGTCCTACTCCTAATGGTAGGGTGTCTTGGTTTGATTTTGGTGGCAAAACATGATTTGGAATATCATGGTTTAGTCAATACAAAGAGGCTTTCAATTGTAGCATTGATTTAGGTTCCATTTTTGTGCTGAAATTTTGCTTCTAATTGTAGTGTGATTTAGGCTCCATTTTGAAGTTCAAAACACACTAGAGATTCACTCTTGTTTTTGCCTCCAACGGTAATTTGTTTTGCTTCATCGACTGCCCCAATGATACATTGAAATTTAATACATAGCTAAGTCTCTTGGCTGTCCAAATTTAGTGATATAATTAAAAGCGTATCACATCCTTTAAAGAAATAACTCACAATTGGATGCAAGCCTTGCCATTCACACCAACTCGTGCAACATTGCTTGAGTTAGAAAGTGAGGCTTAGAGTGAGAAAGACTGAAGGAGAAAGGTGGTCAAGAAGGAAAAGAACCAAGAATCCAAGTAAGGTTATTTTATTTGTTTAGTTCTTTCATTTTGCATATATTAGGATTGAGTAAAGCTTGAATGCATATTCTTCTTCCTTTCTTTATGCTTAGGCCGAGACACTAAGGAAATACTTACGGATATCAACCTAAGGTAGTTAGACTTGCTCTTTATTCCATTATGTATGAGATATATGTATCATGTTTGATATGCCATGGTGGCAGCACCAAGAGGTGCAACTTGAGCATTTTGAACCTTTGCTTCGGAAGCAAGGTAAATTGGAATGCATGTGGCAGCTTTATGGATCCAATTATGTGATGATTATATTCTCAATTGCTTTCATGTAATATATATCTATGCATTAATATGGTAAAGGGTTGTTTAACTATTAAGAATTTTCTAAATTCTCATTCCATTACCTCAAAAATTTTAGGACAAGATGATGATTCTCTTAGACATGTTTAGATTTGCTTTACACTATGATAACTTTTCCTTGGTATTCACTATCATGCTTTATAATATTAATCTAGAAATCCTTGCCAAAATGGTGACAAGAAGACTTGGTGTGCAAGAGCCATACTCACTTGGACTAACTAAGCTAAATGTCACTTTGATGATGTTTTATAGACCACTCAATGTCATTTAAAGAAGATCAAGGATGAAGAACCATGGAAGAAGATGCTAGGATGGCTAATTTCAAGTTTTATGTTGTAATATATTAGAAATTAGCCTAAGTATGATTGTTTTATAAACATAAGTTATATCATGTGACCAATGACTATGTGTAAGTGTGTATGTGTTGTAACTTTAGGCTTACTTCATGTCTATGTGTGGAATGTTCAAGTTGGAATGCTTTTTAAGAATGTGAAGAATTTTATCTTATATAGAGCTACAACTATTTAGTATATTTGTGGTAAAAGTTAGTTGATATCGTAAAGAATTGTAAATGGAAAGATTTTGATTTATTCTTGACAAGAAAGATGCACGTAGATGAAGTAAGAAATAAAAGAAACAAGATGGGATAGATATGTAAGAGAATAAGAATCTTGAAGGGATAAGATTGATAGAAGAATCTATGGGAATAGAAACTTTGTTTTTGTATGGAAATAATAAATAAAGGTAAATGAAGAGTAGAAAAGGACTAATGTGCAAACTTGTGGTAGAAAGGGGTTAAACAACAAAACAGGATTTTTTATGCATTATTCGAAGGGATCAACTTGTAAATACCTCATTTTTTCCCTACATTTATTCAAAATTCTCACTATATAGACTAAATTGAAATATAAATTAAATTGTGGGTAGAATTGGATAGCTAAGAAAATTCCCATGCAAGGTATGAAGAATACATGAGCAAAAGTGTGAGTGCACAAGGTTCTTGTTAGAATATTAACAAAATGCCATTTTAATGTAGTGTTGTTATAAAATTATTTGTTATTTGGATTATTAAGGTAATTATTTAGTTAAACTATCTTATAGTAGTCAATAGTTAGTTTAAATATACTTATTTTGATAAATTTTGATTCATAAGCAAGCGAAGAAAAATTGCTAGACAATTAAGATAAAAATGGAATACATTTGATTACTTTATATTTCAATAGGTTAAATGTATAATACTTTTTAGTTTGGTATTAATGAAGACATGTTTACAAAGTTATAATATGTAAGTTGCAAATATTATTTTCTTAATTGCATAGCTAGTAATTACATTCTTTATATGGGAAACCTTTGTAAATTGATAAATCCTAGGGTTAGTTTTCTCTGTAGATAAGGAATTATACCAAAGTATTGACCTAAAGTGTAATATTTTCTTAAGGTTAGGGTTTGAAAAATAAACAGCAAAAATTGAAGGGAGAAAGAGCAAATTCCATAATAGGTAATGAATAGCATTGAAATGGAATGGAGTTGGTTAAAATGGAATGAAAGTAAGAGCTATTTGGTTCTTGGCCAACCAAAGACATGTTTTGCATAATTCATATGAAACAAAGATGGATATTGGTTTCCTTGATGGTATGATTACTTTAGGCTAAGTGATTTTAAGAATATGCATGGCTAACTATTAAGGTGCATGGATGCTTAGGCTAGTTATTAGGCAAATGTTTAGCTTAAAAAAATGACACATATTGGAAGCCATTAATGCCATGCAAAGATTTAAGCTTATAAATAGGATGGAATGTAAGCCTTGCCATTCACACCATCTCGTGTAACCTAGCTTGTGTGAGAAAGAGAGACTTCGAGCGGGAATGTGTGGTAGAGGAAGGAAGGCTGAGAAGAGGATAGCTAGGAATTTAAGTAAGGATTATTTTATTTGTTTGTTTCTTTAATTTTGGCATGCATTAGGACTAAGTAGAGCTTAAATTCATATTCTTCTTTCTTTCATTATGCATAGGCCGAGACACTAAGGAAACATTCAAAGAGAAAAACCATATCAACCTAAGGTAGTTTGACTTGCTCTTTATTTCATTATGCATGAGATATATGCATCAAGTTTGGTATGCCAATGTGGCGGCCCCATGGGGTGTGTGTTGAGCAATTTGAGCCATTGCTTTGGAAGCAAGGTGATTTGGCATGCATGTGATGGTTTTATGGATCCAATTATGCATTGATAATGTGCTCAATTGTGATTGTTGATTACATGTAATATATATCTATGCATTAATATGGTAATAGGCTTGTTAACTATTGAGAATTTTCTTAAATTTTTATTCCATTACCTTACAAATTTTCAGGCTAAGAAGATGACTCTTATAGATGTGTTTAGATTTGTTTTACACTATGATAACATCTCCATGGTATTCACAATCATGCTTTGTAATATCAATGGTGAAATCCTTACCGAAATGAAGACTTGGCACAGAAAAGCCATACTCACCCAGTGAAACTATGCCGAATGTCACTTTGATGATATTTTATAGACCACTTAATATCATCTAAAGAAGATGGAGGATGAAGAACCATGGAAGAAGATGCTAGGATGACTAATTTCAAGTCTTGTGTTGTAATATATTAGAAATTAGCCTATGTATGAATGTTTTATAAACGTAAGTTATAACATGTGACCAATGATTATGTGTAAGTGTGTATGTGTTGTAACTTTAAGCTTACTTCTTGTCTATGTGTGGAATGTTCAAGTTGGAATGTCTTTTAAGAATGTGAAGAATTTATCTCATATAGAGCTACGATTATTTAGTATATTTGTGGTCAAAATTAGTTGATATCATAAAGAATTGTCAATAGAAAGATTTTGATTTATTCTTGACAAGAAAGATGCATTAAATGAAGTAAGAAGTAAAAGAACCAAGATGGGATAGATGTGAAAGAGAATAAGAATCTTGAATGGATAAGCTTGGTAGAAATATCTAAGGGAATAGTAACTTTGTTTGCATATGGAAATAATAAATAAAGGTAACTATATAGTAGATAGGGACTAACATGAAAAATTGTGGTAGAAAGGGGTTAAACAACAAAACAAGATTTTATATGCCTTATTCAAAGGGACTAGTGTGTAAAAACTTCAACTTTTTCCTATATTTATTCGAAATTCTCACTATAGGGACTAAATTGAAATATTAATAGAAGTATGGGTATAATTGGATAGCCAATAAAATTCTCATGCTAGGTATGTAGAATGCATGAGGGAAAGTGTGTGTGCACATGGTACATGTTAGAATATTACCAAGATGCCATTTTAATATGGTATTGTTGTAAAATTATTTGTTATTTGGATTATTAAGGTAATTATTTATTTAAACTATCTTATAATAGTTTATAATTAGTTTAAATATACTTATTTTGCTAAATTTTGATTCATAAGCAAGCAAATAAAAATTGATTGACAATTAAGATAAAAATGGAATACAATTGATTACTTTATATTTTAACTAGTTTAATATATAATACTTGTTAATTTGGCATTAATGAAGACATGTTTACAAACATATAATATGTAAGTTGTAAAGAAATATAGTTTGATATATATAAAGAATGTAATTACTAGCCATGCAATTAAGAAAATAATATTTTACTTTGTGTATGGTATTTTGTTGACAAATGTTTTCAAATAATGGAGATAATATTTTATAAAGGATAATGATATTTTATAAGAATTACATATATGTTTTAAGTAATGTATTTAAGGAAGTTTTCATTTAGTTATGCTTAATTAAAGTGTGATTGTCTATTATAGTATTAAATATCTTGATAAATTGGCATGATTACATTATGTGCTAAAAGTATGATGATTTGGTGATATAGTTAGTTGGCTGCAAAAGTTACAATGTGTAAGTTTTAATTATGTAATTGTAAATGGTTAGTTTTATTTGTATAATTTTTGCATATTACCCATAGCAACTAAATAGTATTTCTTTTGTTTATGTACGAAGTGTAATTTTGTTGACAATTAGTCACTTGGTGTTTTTCAATAAGTTTTACTATATGTCAATGTTTCAAGTAAATGATTTAAGGAACTTTCCCCTTTATTAAGCATAGTCAAAGTATGATGTATTAACATTATACAAATTTCATTTTATTGTATATTTCATGAATGAATGGTTGGATTGAAATATTCTTTCATGAAAATTTGTAAGATTTTGTTTTTAAAGAAATAAGATGTATAATGAAGATTTGATAATTTGGCCAAATGGTAACTTCACAAATCACATTATTTTGGTGATTTTGTATTCTAAATAATTTTAGAAATTTACTTGGAATATATAAGATGTTTTTTGCAAACATATTATTGATGTCTATAATATATTTTTTAATCTATGATAATCTAGTAGACAATTTATATTATGATTCAAAAATATTAGTTGTTTGAATATTACTCTACTGTAAGGTTTTATGTATTTAAATTACAACAGTATATATGATGCCACTTTGAATTTTGTTTTTCCACTGTGTCAATTTGGTGTGTGGTTCTCGGTATTTTAGTGGCAATTATTGGTTAAAACTTGGGACGTCACATTGTAATCATACTAACCAAGACACCAATATTCATCTTTGTTTTACATGAATTTTGCAAAGCATGCCATTAGTTGGCCAAGAACCAAATAGCTCCTAGTTTGGTTCCATTTCAACCAATTCCATCCTATTTCAATGCTACTCGTTACCTATTATGGAATTTACTCTTCTCCCCTTCAATTTTTCCTACTTATTTCTCGAACCCTAGCCTTAAAAAAAAAAAACACTTTAGCACATTACTATGTTATAATTCCTTATCTACAAAGAAAAATATCCCTAGGATTTATTAGTTTTCAAAGGCTTCCTATATAACTTATTAATTGCCTCTTGATGCCTTAGTAAGAATTTTATTTAGGACTTTGGACGAAAATTTTACCTTATTTTATATTTAGTTCTCAACTTATAACTGTCTTTTCAATTAAGGATAGGGACCTAATTGAAAGAAAAATTTCAGGATATTACAACACTATTCCATATAGCTGAAGTCCAAAGCTTGTAGAAACTCATCATTGGATCTTATCTTATTTAACATAATTAATGCAATGGTCATGTGTTTTAGTACACCCTTTAATTTCATTAGCTATGATAGCTATCCTCTTTGTTGAATACTTTTCCAAATGGTCAAGAAAAATATGTCCTTTGAAAACCTTTCAATTGATGGGAAAAATGTTAAAATTTGAAGGTGATACAATGCTAAAGCCTTGGTTTCATTCAAAAGTTAATCCTATAATTCATGTCCCTAAGTAAATTTTGCCAAGGATACAAGACCTTCTTTGTTTTCCTAAATGAAAAGAAGTTATCCCTAGTCACCCTAATCGAGCTTAAGTAGGGTAGTTCATTTTGCCCATTACGATAAATACCTAGGTTAGGAAGTCTCTAAGAGGTTTTTGAACAAAAATTCAAATATTAAGAGAGGATCATATTCTTTCCATTATCCATATACTGCTTAACATGTGTCACCCCCTTTGAGCCTTTAAAATCCTTTAAATACCCAATATGAAATGAACCTAGGAAGCAAAATGAATCAAATAGATAAGGGCTCTCTTAGTGATAGACTGAGTTCTTCCTACTAGATAAGGAAATGGAAAAATACAAAAAAAAAAATCAAAAATGGAAAAATTAAAAGAGAGAAAGGAGAAAAAGTCCTCAACAAGGAAACCTCTACTGAGTAAAAAGTTGAAGAATAAGAACCTCAAAGAGAGAGTTCCTTCTCCTTGTAAAACTAGTAGAGTAAACACTATCATACAAAAATTTTTATTAGCAAGAAGAGCTAGTAGTTTTTACCAAGATCATGTTATCAGAGCAAAATTCTGATTGTAACCCCACATCAATGTTTGGGTTATTATATTCTTTCAACTTAAGCCACAATTTTCAACCATTAAACCTTATTACAGTCATGAAATATCCTTTCTTGTTAAGTGAATCTCGGATATAAAAATCATTTTAGAGAAAAAGACTAGAAAACTAATGGAGAAAGTGAGGGGCATGGGATTTTGAGCCTAGTATCCTTTCATCTCTAAAACACAATTACCATAGCCACATTTCAACCATTGAAAGTCCTTGTTGAGGTATAACATATTTAACAACAAACATGGACAAAAAAATGTTTCAAAAAAATTAATAAAAGGAACTGGGCAAATTGTCCATATTCAAAATAGAACATTCCTTCATCAATTGAAGATTTTCAAATAGAATGCCTCATACCTTGAACTGAGGTTTCTTTTAGTGACATATTCTTTCCATTAGCTCTACCATGATTCATTAGAAACATTCTTGTGCTTAATCATTTCCCACATTCCATCAAATTAAGGAAGTTCGCTTTCTTCCAAACTCAAAAATTACACCAATTATCCTTCTAGTATAGAACTATGGCTTCTTCTGATTTAGCATATCCCTTCCTTTGGCAACATTTCACCATAAATCAATAAGTGTTTGTGTATTATGTCACTCCTCATATCCCTTTAAAATGTGGCATTCCATCTCCTTCGAAGACCTGTAGCCTCATGCTCCTTAGGGCATATTTTATTGTTGACCTTTCAACTAATATTAGTGGAAAAATCCATAGAGAATGACCTTAGGATCATATCCAAGGCAATCCAATTAGAACATGACATTTTGATCAAATTCAAAATGATCATGTCTGTGATATTTTCATTTAAAACCTATCATGTAAGTATTTACCTGAAGCATGAGCTACTCGTGCATAAATTCCACTCTCTATAGTGGAAGTACAACTTTCAGAGCTCCCAAGACCTTGAGTCATTGGACTGGGGCAAATAAAGCATAAGGAATCTTACTATATGTAGATGACAAAGAGAATACAACAATTTACAAATTTTAAGGACATTTGTTTGCATTGATTTTCTACATTCTCAAAACATAGTTCAAAATAAAAAGGAGTATGATGCTCTCATATCCTCCTTAATGATTTAGATCTTTCATAAAATGAAAAGTTTTTTTTCCATTTTATTCTTAAGACCTTAAAATGTAAATCCCAATTTTAATTGAGCACTTGAAGGTAGAAATCTACAATCATATCCAAGCATTGTGCATGCACTCCGCATATCGCAAACAAAATCCTGCACTTACACAAAATTGTGTTTGAGCATTTACATCATGCATCTCATATATGTATAAATAGTGCACTTCAATGTTGCACATACCATGCATAGAAAATTGGAAATTTTCAAAAACAAAAATCATGCATCTATATTTTGCATCTCACATGTGTACATATAGTGCACTGCATTTTTGCTTATACCATACATAGAAAATTGGAAATTTTCAAAAAGGAAAATCAAGCATCTCACGTACATATATGTAGTACTAAAGCACGTGGCATAAGGGATCACATTCATGCTTGGCAAGGCACCTCTAACCATTTGCTTGCATTTGCTGGGGCCTTTTTTCATTTTAAAGCCCTGACCCACGTCTAGCCCCTGTTACATTTCAAACTCCTACACAAGTTTAGGCATCCTTTCAATGTCCTTCATAAGTATAGGCATCCATTCCAAGGCTTGCACAAGCCTAGGCACCTTTACATTTCTACAGAAGTTCTACATAAGCCCAAGCACCTTTTCTTTTCTACACAAATCCACTACAAGCCCATACACCTTTCTACATAAGTCATGCACAAGCTCAGACACCTTTAATTTTCTACATAAGTGCCACATAAGCCCAGACACCTTTACATTTCTGCAAAAGTCCTACACAAGCTTAGACACCTTTACTTTTCTACAAAAGTCCTGCATAAGCCTAAGTACTTTTACTTTTCTACAAAAGTACTTCATAAGCCCAGGAACCTTTACTTTTTTGCCAAAAGTACTGCATATGTCCAAGTACCTTTACTTTTCTACAAAGGTCCTGCACAAGTCCAAGCACCTCTATTTTTTTGTAAAACTTTTGCATAAGTGCAAGGTATCTTTACTTGTTTGCAAAAGTCCTGGATAAGTTTAAGCACCTTTACTTTTCTTCAAATTTCCTACTAAGTCTAGGCACCTTTACATTTTTGTAAAATTTCTACACAAGCTCAGACACCTTTACTTTTTTGTAAAAGTCCTACATAAGTCTAAGCACCTTTACATTTCTATAAAAGTCCTGCACAAGTCTCCTTTACTTTTTGCACTGGTCCTGCATAAGTCTAAGCATCCTCTATTTATTCAGTCAAGTCCTCTACAAGTCCTGCATAAGTCTAGGTATCATAATTTATTGCAAGTCCTGCACAAGTCTAGGCATCCTTATTTATCACAATGTCTTGTATCATGTTGAGCCATCTCCACTTGTTGTTTGGGTCTAGCATCACACTTGGATACCTTTGCATGCAATCATGTTTATCAGGTTTCCTTTTCTGTTGTCATGGTTTGCATCTACACAACACGTATAGCATCGGGGTCTTCATAATTCATGCCTAATACACATCTGTCATGTAAGTCATTCTAATAAATAAGGTGTTTATCTTTACTTCTTTCCTTCATTGAAAATACCTAAAAAATATTTTTGGCTTATTTTCAACCAAGAAAATAAGTAAAGAGGGGCAACTTCAAGTACCTCACTTATAAGGGATTCCTGAATTACAAGTTTTCCCATGTTCCCCTCATTAAGGCGTTATTTGCCAAGGATATGAATTAATCAGTTCAACTTTTAATTCATTGGAATTAAGGCAACTTTAAGTTCATTCATTTGATTAATTGTTTTGTATCCCTTTACAGGAGAAATTATGAGTTCTTAACTTACTTGTTCATTAGGCAAGTATTTTAAAAAATTACATTTTCTCCATTCTCAACTTAAAACAAGTAAAGAGGGGCAACTATGAACACTGTAATTTATCCATATTTTTAGTTTAAATTATAATATTTATTAAAATTGAAATATTGAAATAACAAAAATCCAAAAAAGGAAGAAAGGCACAACAAAAAAAAGCCAAAAAAATACAAAATTACATAAAAAACTTATTACTTCATATAAAAAAATTATAAAAATAATAATAACAATCATTAAACTAAAAAAATATCAAACATGAAAATCAACTCACTATTTAAAAGAAATAAGGAGGGATAATATCAATTTTTATTCTCACATGCATACACCAAACAGAAGGGAAAATAAGAAACTTAAAAGAAGGAAACAAAAGAAAAAAAGGGATTTTGAGAAGGACAAAGGCATGAAAAGCAAGCAGGGACCACTTTGAAGGGAGCTTATCATGTAGGAAAGAGGAAAAAGCATGTGTGGAATATCTCTAATAGTTAAAGGGATAGTTGGAAGAAGGTGACAAAATTCACGTGTGAGAGAGCTAAAAAATGAAATAACGAAAAAAGAAAAAATATGAAATAAAGAATGGAGGATGTTGGAGGAACAAAAAAACTAGAGACGAGGAATAAAAACAGCGAGGGAGGTTGAAGAAGAAAAATGGAAATCTAGAGATAGAAACATAAACAAGAGAGATAAGAAAGTAAGAAAATTGAAAACCATAAGAAAAGATATAGCAAGGAAAGAAGGTTTAAGAAAGGATAAGATTTTAGAGGAGAAAAGGTAGGTCTTGTTGCGTTCAACTAGTTGATTTTGCTATCCAATATCTCAACATTTACTTTGTGGGTTTATGTCAATTAACACTATCCTGTTGCTATCCTTTAGCTTTGTTTTTTTTTTTTTTTTGCTGATGAATATTGGGCTGCATGTTATCTAGTTTTCTCTATGAATGTTTTTGGTACATTCTTTCTTTTTTGATGCCTACATGTTTGTTAAAATGCAACATACTTCCTTTTGATAGATTGTCATGCATTTCAACTCATTTGGGTTACATAATTTCATCCATCCATGCTGCATTGATTTTCTCCTTTAGTTACCATAAGTTTTCAGAGTATCCAAGCTGCTATAATGTTGTATTTGAGGGTTGTATTTACTCAATCTTTTTACTGTTAAATGGGTGTCGAGTCTAACATGTTTTCATCTTATTGGTTGTTTTTGCACTAAAATTTAATCATGAATTTTTTGCCAAAATATTTTTGGGAATTTTATGCACATACGCCTCCAAGTGCTAGAAATTTGAAGTGCTTTTTCTTCTTCCTTTGCTGGTTTGTTTTTCTATCATTTCCTACTAATCATGGTTGCAATGTCCCTCTGGTTTGGCAATGAGTTGCTACATTTTGGTTCCAATTATTTTGTGATAAAATGATACAAAAGTTACTCAAAACTTGCTTTATCAACTGTTAAAAAAGGTTTGCTATATGTCCTCTCACTCAGTATCATTTTGGATCATACTCCCAATGGTAAGGTGTCTTGGCTTGATTTTGGTGGCTGAAAAAGAATTGGTATATCATGGTTTAATCATTCCAAAAGGCTTTCAATTGTAGCATTGATTTAGGTTCCATTTCTGTGCTGAAATTTTGTTTCCAATTGTAGTGTGATTTAGGCTCCATTTTGATGTTCATAAAACACTAAAGATTTACACTTGCTTTTGCCTCCAATAATAATTTGTTTTGCATCATTCGCTACCCCATTTTTACATTGAAATTTGCTACATAGCTAAATCTCTTGGCTGTTCAAATTTGGCGATATAATTAGCATTTTTTATATCCAAATTTATTTTGAAAGGTAGGCAATTTTTTTACCCATTCTTGTTGTTTGAATTGGTTGAGAATTTATTTATTGGAAAACTTGTTCATAATCATAGCTGGTTGGAAAGTAGGAAGCAAGGAAATGAAGATCAAAACTAAAATTAATGATGAGAAAATTAGTAAGAAGAGTCTTAAAATTGGAAGAAGTAGTTCTTATTTGTATTCTACTAAATTCTTGTAAATAATGTATAATGATGAATGTATAATTAAATACCAACACACGTAAACACCAATGTATGCCTTTATTTTCATTAGGGTGTAAAGTGAGGTCTAACGCCTCCATAGGCTTGCCTTTATAAACATTTTTATACTTTCAACATTAGTGTTGCCATGTAAGACCAACCTCTTCATGTGCACCAAATGAATTTAACTCCATACCTAATACTGGACATTTACGTGTAAAACAAATTGGCCATATCCGATTACATGCATTTTAAAAAATAAGGCTAGATTTTATTTCTTTGAAGGATTCCAAATATAGTATTATTTCAATGTTTTCTTCATTTTTCAAAATTCCTTTCTTTTAAATATTTTTAAATAAAAAAATACATGTTTACATTTTTCATTGATTTTTTTCCAAATAAATGCATAAATAAATCATGTTTCAAAATAAATTATAAAAGTATATAGATAAATAAGGATAGCAAAAGAAGTGAGATTATATCGATTTTGTAAATTAAAACACACCAACCAAATTCTAAATTGTTTTGTCTGCAAATATTTATTAGATTTCAACTATTTTGTTCTTTTCAAAATGTTAAAAAATACCAACTCACTGACATGCTTTTCTAGACAAACTTCATGGACTTTGATCCCCTTCATATGGTACATAGGCCATAGGCTTTCATCCTACATTAAGTCTACCTTTAGTAAATATCCATTTTTTTGTTTGTATTAATTCCTTTTTATTTTCTCTATTTATTTTTATCTATGTTTTGG
The DNA here is from genome assembly GCA_037074485.1 of Delonix regia. Classification (NCBI taxonomy): domain Eukaryota; kingdom Viridiplantae; phylum Streptophyta; class Magnoliopsida; order Fabales; family Fabaceae; genus Delonix; species Delonix regia. The sequence goes on along the minus strand of CM073454.1, from coordinate 24,734,020 downwards.
AATGGACATTTAACATATATTTAAGGTCATATCTTGTTTACTTTGTTTGACTAATTTAGTGTAACCATCTTCATAGGCAAGTGTTGCTGGGTGCCTAACTCGTCCCACACTAAAATTAACTCCCGAATCTATCTCTAGTTACACTGATCACTTTCTAATTTCATTTGGTTTTCCATAATTTTCCTTTTAAAAATTTTGGTGCGACTCCATTAAATAGGTTTTCAAAATCAATTTTGGGAATCAATTTATTTTCTCTTCTTTGCTTTTTTGTTACCCATCCACTAAGATGTCAGGTATGACACAAAGCAACCTCTTGAAGAACACAAAAAATATTGCATGCTAAATTTAATGAACAATGATATTTGAGAGGAGTGTAAGAAGAGTCACTTGATGAATCCTTCACCAAAATTTTTAGTTCATACTAAAGGGAACCAAAAAGATTTTATTGGGTGTTTTAAGTTTTTAGAAGCTCCCACAATGGTCAATGAAGAAATTGAATATGAGCTTCCTAATATGCCAGCCAAAGTATGTAATGCTCTCAATTAGGATGAACACCAAATCCATCTGAAGGTTTTTTTACATATGACTAGGTTCAAATGTAAAGTCAGGCTAAAGACCAAAAAACAAGCACTTCTTGGGAAGCAACCCATGCATAAATAAATACAAAATGTATATATACATTGTAGTAAATAAAATTTATATCTACGTTTGGTAGATGTCAACTATATTAAATACACAAAAACAATATAGAAAATTGCACTTATTCAACATGATCTTTATCTCTAATTACTTTGTCACTCTAATTTATTAAAAAGTTGCCATTGTTCTAATGATTTATTTGCCAAAATAAATGAACTCTTTGTGCACTAGATTTGAATGTAATTAAATTGATAAGTCCCTATTTTATATAATATTTTATATCTTACTTTAGGGTTCTTATCACATTTTCTTGGAATTAAATGCATTAATTGTATAAATTTGGTTCAAGAGTGATTGCATGAAAATAAGAATTAAAAGGGCTAAATTGTTATAATTTTTGTGATTACTCTTTAATTTTAGAATTTTGGAATGAAGGGTATTACTTTGAGTTGTTTTGCAATGTAGGTTTTCATGGGAAAATTAAAGAAAATGAAAAAAAATGAATTTAGTCCAAAAATCTATTGACTCAAGACTTATAAGCCCATTTACCCAAGACCCATCTTAAATCTATTGCTCTTCCAAAAATTCACACTCCTTGAAGAATATATCCTCGACTTCGATCAACCTCTTTCACTAAATAATACCATTGTTTGGACACTACACTTCATCCAACAATTCCCCATTTAATCGACATTTTTTCCTTCACCATTTCTTATTAATTTCGACACCCCTCATCTCCATTTTCATGCCTCCTCTCCTTTCTTCATCATCTTCTCATCTCCTTTCCTTCTCTCACTCTATTGTCCATGCCTTCCTTTTCTTCTTCATTCCTTTTCCATCTTCATCTTCCCTACTCTTCTTCTTTCTTCCTCCTTTATCCTCCACCCTTTATTCCGGGGTTGAAGTGATGCAATTTTCTGTATCTTCTCTTATGTGTGGCTAGAGTCTTAGTTTCTTGGAGATTAAAATTATGGCTTAAGCTCCTATGCTGAAAAGGGGGAATTAATTATCTTAATACCATTTTCAGAATATGTATTTGATTTCCTAGTTCTTGGCTATCTTTATACAATTTTGAGACTTAAATTTTAGCCACATTATCTATATGTATTGAATGATCGTGGTTTAGATTCATCACTGCAACTTGATGATTGTATGGAAATATTTCCTTTGCAATGCTATGAGATAGTATTTTCTATCATGTTTATGATTAGATGATATAATCTTGTATATTTGCATTTGAGTGTCTCAGTTAGCATTCTTAATGAGAGAAACAAGTTGCTTTTGTTGAATTTCAATCACACAATAAGTGGTTTTTTAATAATATCTTATTTAGTTGTTGCTAACTATGTTAATAGGAGTAACCAATAAGTAAGAACACTAGACTCAAGTGTTGAGTTAAGGTTTTTTCTTAAGACTTAATGAAAAACTAGCTCCCATATTAATTTGAACAAGGATAACTATCATTCCATTACCAAGAGCATACATCATATATAATCCAACTTACTTTCATCTATCCATCTAAGAAAAACACCAAAAACAATATCTTAGGTTCCTTTTAGTTGTATATTAGTTTATTTTGATTGCATACTCATTTAGTGGATTACTTGAAATTCCAGCACATAATCTTTGCCAATTTCTTGTTTTTGATACTTAGTTTAGCTTATGATTTCAAATAAAGGCTCCATGATTAAATACAACCCGGATTACATGCCTATATTGCATTCTAATTTGGTTTAATTCTAACCCCCCTACATTGTGGTTCGGTCATAAATCTAATTTTGACTTAGTGAAATTACTAGAATTTTCCTCTCATATTTTAATACTCATTTTGCCTTCCTTATCATATGCAATAATTACCCTGCCATGGCCATGCAAACATCTCCCTCACATGACATTTGAAAGGAAAGTGAGAAATATCCTGTATAATTTTACAAGTGGTTATGAAAGTATTAAAATCAAAACCTCAATGTCAAACTTATGTCTATGAAAAATCATTGAAGTGATCAATTTTTTCATTGGCTTAAAAAAGAAAATATACTAATCTTAAATTGTCATATAAAAGAAACTATACCAATTTTACACTATCATATGAAAAAGATTAAAAGTTTAAACTAAGCAATATGTAGAAGTCAAGTTAAGAAAATCAGAGTCAGAATATGGCCAAGAAAATAGTAGTCCATCACTAATGCACCAAGTTGTACATTTTCAACTGTCATTTTCAATCAGTTTCCAAATTATTTTAGTGAGAGACTTCAATTAAAAACTATCCTAGAGAAAATGAACCAACGAAAAAAAGTTCTACTGTGAAGAAGACTTCAAAAGACTTTAAAGAACAAAATTCCATAATAAGAGTGACTATAAATTAGGCGAAAGATATAACCTTTAGTAACAACACTATTGTCGTAACTGACCTTTCAGTGGAAAGACCAAAAAAAAAAAGGAGGAGAATTGATTCCCAAATGAATCTTGAAAATCAATTTTATTAGAGTCGCTACCAAAATTTTAATGGAAAACTTTGGAAAACCAATTTAACAAAAAGAAAAGGCAAAGTGGTCTACGAGAACAGAGATGCGTTCAGGAGTCTACTTGAGTGTTAGGAAGGTGTTAGGCACCCCACAACACCTGTCCAACACCTGTCCATAAGGACAGTTAACTTAAACTAGTCAAATGAGATAGAATATGACCTTAAAATTATCTTAATTATCCTTTACTAACATACATGCTCGTTATAAGAGAAGACAAAACAACAATAATGAAAGCAAACAAATAGATATTTACAAAGGATGGACTTGACCTAGGATGAAAACCTAGTGCCTACATACCCTATAATAGGGATCAAAGTCCATGTAGTTTGACATAAAAATACGTGGCAATTAATTGGTAATTTTTACTTTTATGGAAAGAGCAAGGGAGTTGAGATTAACCAGATTCTTTTGTAAACAAAATGAGATCAAAATTTGGTTTGTGTGTTTTAATTTAGAAAAACTTGATTGATCTCACCCTCTTGCCCTCTTCATTTTTCCTCTTTTAATTTTTTTTGTTTATTTTTGGAATTTTAGCCTATATTTGGAAATTTAAATGGAATACTAATGGGAAAAGATCTTTCTGGATTTTTTTTTAGGTTAAACTTTTTTTTTGTTTGACATAGAGGTGAGATTATAATGGAAAAGTATTTTTTATTACAGACAATGGGAAAAATGCCTTTTTTAATGGTTTCATCTTGGTATTTGGGAAATAAATCTTAACTTTCAAGACCTAAGGAGATTAAGGATCTCATGTGACTTTTACTAGTTAATTCTCAAGTGCCTGAGGAGATTAATAATCTCATATGGCAATTCAAAATGTGAGGGAAATTATTTGAGATTTCTTAGATTTTTTTAATTTTCATGTTCTTTTTATTTTGAAATTATAAGTTAACTTTCAAAGGTTAAGGAGATAAAAGATCTTACATGGCTTTACTTGTTAACTTTTAAATGCCTTAGGAGATTAATAATCTCACATGGAAACTTTTCAAATGAAAGGCATAATTAATTATCTTTGTAGTTTATAAATCATTTTATCTATTTATTTTAAAAAAAATCATATTAAATTTTAAAGCCTGAGGGGACTAAGGGTTTTTCACAGCTTAAACTTGTTAATTCTAGGTGCTAATGATCTCACACAAGCATTGTTCAAAATAATAATAATAATAATAAAATAAAATGACACTAAGATAGAATAACATATAACATGCATTCCTATTTAGTGTATGTGTGTGCTGGTGCTCAAATGACATTTATATTGCTTCAAATGTTGTTTTACATAATTACAATAAAAGAAAGAAAAACAAAAAAAAAAAGTAAATAAAAGACCTAAATTAATATCACCAACCTTTCTCTTAACTATCACTTGGATCCTTATGCCCCCACAACTCCATGTTCAAGTGTGGCTAATCTTACCCATATGCCAAAATGAAAATAGCATCCCACAAATATATGTATATATATATATATAAATGATAATCACATAATGGAATGGAGTATCAAAATTTGACAACTGTTTCAAATACCAAGCCAATCATACATTATATTTACTCTTTTTTTAATATTATTACCTATTTATTTTTTTCCTAGTCTCAAATCTTAGCACAAATGCATCATAAGGTAAAAAAAGAATGATAAACTTTAAAGCTAATAAGGATCAAAAGGTCATGACCATATTCTTGCACAAAATGAAGAATCATCACCTGTTTAAACAAATGGGAATTCAACATCTCACATAAGCTTTGACTAATACTAGACAAGAAGTTTCCATTTAAATTGTGCTAGCCATAAAAACAAAACCAAATTGCAATTTACACACCAACTTAAACTCTCAATCTTCCAACTATATTTCTAACTTACCAATAAGATCAATGCTTGAGTGAAATAGAGAAATGGAAAAGCTTTTGAACATGTTCAAATATTTCACCCTCCATCATAACACGAATGTTCGCCCAAACATATTCCACACCATAGTAGGAAAATACTACTACTGAAACTTAAAATCACAGACTGAAATAAATATATATTTTCTAAAATATTTCATTAGCTCATAACATGCAACACAAACACTTGACAAGAATTGATTCATAACTAGAACATGTAAAAACAAAAAAAGCAATCCAAACACAGTTGACTCAATTCTATACCAAGCTCAGCTGAAGTATATTTTGCTGTGATTTATACCTCCCTCATCTCATCTAACAAATGTCACCTAAAATTATATAGCTAAAACATCAAAGTATAGAAAACAAGATCATAGAAGCTTACCTTTCCAAAATCATATAGTAGAATCCAAGGTCTTCCAAGTAACATCGCAGCTCTGCCCATATAAACATGAAATTAGGGAGTGTTTAGTGTGTTCTTCCAACAATTCAGCTCTCTCTCATTTTGGTCTCTCAGTCTCAGTCTTAAATTCCTCTCTATCATTCCCTCTCTCCCAATCTTCAACCTCTTCCCTCCTTTCTCAACAACCCTTTCTCGGTCGAGTTCAATGTCCCCAGCTCCTTTTAATCTGATACCTCTCTCCCTCCTTTCTCAATAGCTCTTTCTCGATCAAGTTCAGCATTTCTGACTTCTCTCAATCTTGAACCTTCCTCTCTCCTTCGCTCTCAAGCTCTTCACAAGGTCAAGTTCAACGTCTTCCCTTTTTCTCTTTCATTCACGTTGCATGGTCACTATTCTTTTCGTGTTTCTTCTGCTCTGTCAAATTTGCCACCCTCGTTTTGCAGTTCAAACGTTCATTACTCTCACCTTGCTGACCTCTATTTTATATACCCAAAAACATGGAGCCTTTTTTCTCCTCCATTCTTTTCAATTGTGTATGTGTTCTTCTTCTCACGTTTCTACACTCATTCTCCAACTTCTCTCTATCTTTTTCCTCCCTTTAGCTATATTTCATAACTCCAAAACTGGAGTAAATCCCTTCAAGGTCTCTTAACCAACTTGCTCTTTCTTTTTACGCTTTTGGGCTCACCTCTTCTTGCTCAAGCTCCCTCTAACATGCTCTCTCACATTTCTTTTATAGAGGCCTTCAACATTATTCCATGCTCTGCCCCTCTCTCTTCCTCCAGCTTACAGAGGAGGTTGTGGGCTATAGCAGAGCGGCAACTTGTAGGGGTAGGTGCTTCATTCTCTCCCTTCTTCGGTGGGTATTTATTTGGCCTTCCCTTTTCTTTTCTTTTTTTCTGATTTTTATTACTATTACTATTATTATTAATTAATTTTTTTTATTTTCTAATTTTCTATTTTTGTTTTCTTATATATATATATATATTTATAATTTTTACTTTGATTCATTATTATTTTAATTAGCTAATTTTATTTTTAGGTTTTGAGCTTATTTATCTGTAATTTCAAATTATCCCCATTTCAAGACGTCATTTAAGTTTTGTTATTATTTAACTTTCCCTATTTTTTTAATTTATTAATTAATTGGTAACTCAATTAATCAAATACTCTTAATTAAGGATAGGGCGTTCACAATTATACTAATAAAGATTCTCTAGTATACTTTAATTTGAACCACTTGATGAAAATTCAATGGTTTATATTTTTATTAATGACTGCATGTGGTCATATTTGTTATCCATAAATGTAGACCCTTTGATTTTTATCTAACAATCCAAAACAATTATGGGAGAATCTTCAGTAATAATGCTACAGTATTAAATTGGATTTATAAATTAGGTGGATCTAAACAAGTCGATCCTTTTTTTACCTAAGACTCACTTCAACTTAATCATTTTCACAGCTCTATTTATTAACACAATAATAATTTATAATAATATTTGAACTGTGGAACTATTTTAAATAAACTTGTTTAGTAGATTATTTGTTAGAAATTATGAGTTAGCCTTCCCTTATAAACATGATAAACTTATAGTCTATCGCTAATGCACCAAGCTTCACTATCAACATTTTCACCCAAATTTCCAAAGTTTGATGAGGCAGGTGTAAATTTGTCAATAACAAAAAGTTTCTCATATTGGAGACTGTCACACCCCCAAAACCTGAAGTGTGACTGGCATTGATAATAAGGACAACCCCGCTTCTGCTAGCCTTATACATTCAGCATTAACCTCACCCATCAAGATTAAAGCACCAAAGATTCACATTTATAAATTTCCCAGGTAACAACCATAGGCATCAAGGATATTCACCGGCTTAAATTCTATAGAAATTTTGGCACAGTCTCCCTTATAAATGGAATCTCCTGAAATTTCTATGATGTGTCTGTCAGCCCATACCAATCAATAATAAAGAGAGCACTTTCAGTTTTAAACAAATACAACTAAAAAGGGTAGGGAATCTTGTTTGTAGTCATCAAGATATATCTAAAAGATTTATACCACAAATCAAAACATAAAACATACAAAGAAATCTTAGCCCTTGTAGAACAATGCAATGGCACACTTGTGGCTCTATGTCCTATTCCTCGGTCTTGAGAATGGCTCTAACAAACTATCTAAAACAATCAAAGCAAATAGGTAGCATCCCAAAAGAACATAATAATGTAATGTAACCAAGAAGAAAAAAATAAAGAGAATAATTAAACAATAGGCCTAGCAAAAAATAAGATTATTTCTATACCAATTAAACGACAGTTACCGATATCCACAGTGTAACTTTATAAGTTGTCAAAGCTTACATGAGCATTGGAAAAATCGTTAGCAACAACTTTTGTTCAACATTAACAGTGCTTAAGAGGACTATCTTGAAACATAATTTGTTTGTCATAGGCACGCAATCCACAATATCATATCTATATGTCGAGACTTTAAAACAGTATGAGTGTGGAATACTATACACTATCGAATATGCATGAAATTTGATAAAATACATTTAAAAACCTTCCTTTTAGTACAAATTATAGTTGGCTCATAACTCAGATTCAAAGGAGGACTATTAAGAACATCAAACATCGATCATGGGCTTTTGGCCCATGTAATATAATTATCTGTCGAGAGCACACATCTCTCTGGGTAATCAATATCAGTTAAGAGCATGTAGCCCTCAGGTTATTCATAGTCAGTTGAGAGCACATAGCCCTTGGGGTAAACCACTCATACGATCATGAGTCGCAAGCTCATGCTAAATCATCCATCCTATGCTAGTCCTCTCTAAATCTAAGGGAATTGCCATGTGTAGGTTTCCTTCTTCCAATATATGCGCTATCAAAATACAAGTTTTGCTATTTCAATTAAAATATTACTCTTTCTATACAATTCATTTAACTCCATATACGATTCCAATCTTTTATTAACAAAAGATTGCGGTCCTAATGAAAGCAAGCTTTATAACTAGTATCAAATGAACTCTTCTCATTAAAATGAGAAGGATAATTAAATTAAGAATACATGAACTTTAGAGAAGCATGTGAAAGGATTATTTAATAACAACTTGGAAATGCTATTTGCTCAAGATACATGACCTTTCATTCAGTAAAAGAAATAGAACTATATTCCTTTAAATCATTTCAGTTAAATGTGAAGAATTTCCAACATGAAACTTTAAAGTGACAAAAAAAGGAAACATACGATATATGCAATTGATATGCATAATACTATTGGGAATGCTATTTCTTACCTGGTTGATGGAATAATTCAAGTTATTTCAAACTTCTCTCTTTACCCTCAAAAGGTACTCTTAAAGTAAGTCCCTATAACAGAGAAATACATGGTATTATTTTTATTCGCACAATAGTTCATTACAACAATATAGTTAAGCTCAAAACCCCTTACTAGCTTAGTTAAAGGCTAATAAAGTAGTACACACAATAAAGGAATGACTTAAAGATCTTATTAGATATCCTACATTCATAGCTTAAACATTCCTTCCACTAATCTACAAACCCACAATAAGGCTTTCCAAGAGAACACTATTACTCTAAAATAGATAGGGAAATCTAACGCTCTACTTACAAGCTTTAAGGCTTCTCTAACTTACTCAGCAACATTAAGAATTGCATACATATCAATGTAAACCACATACATGCCAAAGAAGAGCCTTCCACATTTTTCCCTCCATAATCCATGCATAGCACTTTTCAATATTCAATCTTTAATAATACTTATATTATCATACTTGTTAGTTTTAGCCAATGCGCCAAAAAATTTAGATGTCAAATTATCACCATACAACTTTCAAAAAAATGACACATCCTTAAATACCAATTTTAGTTACCTTTCTCTGCTGCCCAATTTTATCTAAAATTTTACTTCACCACTATTTGGACATTATTTCATCTAGCAAATCAATTCAAAATTTAGTAAAATTTGACACCCAGCTTCTTATACATGTTTTTATCCTACAATAAAAATTTCAAGTACAAATTCTTTCTTTTGGGCATCCAACAATAGAGCTTTCCCTGACTATTCTATTTTGAGATTTGGGCTCATACAGCCATTAATTTAATGTTATGGGGTTTAGGGTTTAGGTAAACTTTCCAGATCATATCCTTAGCATGATATGGTGTTTCGGACTAAGTTTCAACTTGATTAAAGGCCATTTACCTATTCTTCCACTCTAGTATACAAAACAGTGTAGTTGGTATTGTATTACAGCATATTTCCCTTCTTTTTAATTAGTAGAGCCCATCTTCCTTTTTCTTCTTTCCTTTTTGTGACCTCAACAATTATCCTTCATTAGATGCATGACTATTGATTTTCATCTAATCTGAGTACTCCTTATTGCTAACCATTCAATTTAATTTCTAACACACCCTAACTTAATCTTTCATATATACCAAGTAATCCCATGAGTTGGTGAAGATGAAATTTCATCACAAAAATTTTTATCTTTATAATTTAGCTCCTAAAACAAGTCCTTTTCCTCCTTAAGTTGAATGTCAGACTAACTTCAAATGTCAAATTTCGAAATTTTGCATCTACAAAACCCTAACACATTGATAACTAAGGTTTTAGGAATTGGGACCCAAAAAGATCTTGTTATGGTCAGAATCCAAAGGGAAAGGGACAAAAATATATCAAGAATCAGAAACCCCATGAAGATTTAGATGAAAAATCACCAAAATTCCATACATAACTCCTCACTCATGGATTCCAATGTGAAGAAGAATGAAAGGACGTTTTCTCTCACTGATTAAACCTTATCAAATTAGGGTAAGTAACAGTAAGAATCTCATGCCAGCAGCAGAAGCATAAAGATAGGAGAGCCTTCAGTGGAGTTTGCCATATGTGATGAAGAAGAATTTTTTAAAAGAAGAGAAAAATAAATGGGTTAAGGGCAAAATGATAATTTCTGTTAGGGTGACACATGTCAGGACAGGAAAATTTAAAGGAAAAAAGGAGCACAAATTTGAACCCCTGACCTTACAGTTAGGGAGCCAAAGCCTTAACCACTAAACTAGGCTCTTTTTTCAAGTCTTAATGATACTTAACTTTTATTTATACTATCACAATTTCCTTATTTATTTTCTATTTCGTTACATCAAATTTCCATAGGTGTTACAGAGGTTTTATAATGCAAAATTCTAAAGAACAAAAAAATTAAGGCTATCATTAGCTTTCTTAACAATTTATGGTTATCGTTGTGCTTCCTACCTTGATTATTTGGATTAAAGCCTTACCATTTAATATCTTGAAATTTATTTTTCTAGGTGTACTAATTCAATGTGGAGAAGTGTTAAGGCTTATTGATAGCTACTGATTATATTAAGCTCTACATTTGATAGATGTTCCATAATATGCTACATGTATTTTGCCATGTGCTTGTAAACAAAATTTGTTGAGATATTATAGTGGTTGTTAGCCACGTGTAATTCTTTTATTAATTCATTGTATTCATTCTTTAGCTATATGTACAATTGCTCACCACGAGCTAAGGCATCAAGGCTTTTACTAATGTAGTTAGTATTCCATTTTTGTTATTTCTTCTTCTTGGTATCAGAGCCCTTAAGCTCAACGCCATGGTCACCTCCTCTTCTTTTGAATCTTCCAATACTACTCAAACTTCTCAACCTACCACCAACACTTCATTCTCTTTATTCCCGAAATCTGCTATCTCTTACACTTCTTCTCCTACTTGCTCCCCAAGTTGGACAGGGCAAATTATCTTTTATGGAAAACCATGATTATGCTACTGATAACATGCAACAAATTGGAAGGTTTCATTAATGGCACTAAACCATGTCCTCTTGTAGTGATCTCTGATAAAGCAAGGGTCAAATGAAATCCAGCTTATGAAGAATGGGTGACCAATGACCAGTTACTCCTTGGATAGCCCTTAAGTAAGGAGATGGTTGAAGTTGCCTCAAAACTCATGAGCCACCAGACCTCTTTTGAACTCTAAAATATGGTAAAAGAGCTCACTAGAGCTTACACTCGTGCATGAAACGATCTTTACATGAGTGAATTCCAATGCACTTGTAATGGAGGCACCAAGACGTATGAATAATTGAGAAAAATGAAAGGCATAGATAACAATTTAGCTTTATCAGGATCACCTATCAGCACCAATGATTTAATTACTAAAAATTTAGTTGGATTTGATTCCGACTATAACCTATAGTTGTCCAATTACTTGATAAGGACAATCTCAACTGGACTGAAGTTCTATCTACTCTTTTAATAGATGAAAATCACTTAGAGTAACTTAATTCTTTTTCTACTATGAATATTAACTCTCATACTATTAATTTGGCCAAGACAAATAGCAAACCTTAGTCTTCTGACCCAAATCATAGTGGTTAGAGACAACATAGATGGGGTAGAAATAGTCAAGGAAAATGACGTGGTAATCGAAACAAGCCTACATGCTAGGTTTGTAAAAAATATGATCACTCTGCTGCCCACTATTACTATGGATATGATCATAACTACAATAGCTCCAGGAATGAGTCAAGGCAACTAAATCAAAACTGTAGAGCTTACTATGCCACTACTAACACTATCAATGACCCATCCTAGTATATTGATAGTAGTGCTAGTCATAACGTTACAAATGATGACAATAATATGGATGCAACTATAAATTTCAATGGTAAGAGACAATTCACTGTCAAAAATGTGAAACCTTAAAAATCTTGAAGTTTAGTAATACTTAATATCCAAAATCATCACATGCTCTTAATGTGCAAAATATATTATATGCCACTTAGATTTCTAAAAATGTACTAGTGTTTCTGCACTGACAAAAAATAATGATGTTTTCATTGTTTTTTATGCCCAAGGATGTGCTATAAAGGCCAAAGTCACAGGGAAATAGATAATTCAAAGGAAGGAGAAAGAGGGCCTATATGAAGTCATAGATCCTGAAAGCAACAAGTTTGCCACTGCACTTTTAACATCATATGAGAACTGGCATAGAAAATTAGGGCACCTGTCCTAAAAAATTTTATCTGAAATCCTATGTTAATGTAATATTCCATATAAAAGTAATGATGAATCATCTTTTTGTAAAGCATGTTAACTAGGAAAGTCTCATACTTTTCCTTTTGAACATTCAAAACCTCAAACTAAACAACTAATACATATAGACTTATGGGGACCCTCTCCTTTAAACTCGATAGGTGGGCACCATAGTTGTCAAACTTGCGAGTTTATTATCCGAAGTTTATGATTGTACATAAAGAAAACTAGTTAACTCCATATAAACTCATACTTAGTAAAAACTCAGGTAAACTCATGAGTTGACTTACCGAGTTTACCAAGTTTACAATTTTAACATGTCAACTAACTTGTAAAGTCAGCAACATAATAATTTAAACTCAAGACTAAACAAAATATAAACAACTTCTTTTCCATCAAACCTTTACTATTTATTTTATCACAAGTTTGAATATGCATAAAAAACTAATAAAATTATATTTAATATGTACTTATTAAAAAAATAAAATAAATATTATTTAATTAATTATATTGAATAATTATTTATGTATGACTCTCTTAAAATATTCATGTTGAGTATTACAAATTATGAAATATGAATAGATTTTGTTTGATTAAGTATAATTTGAATTATATTTGAATAATTTTTTAATGTATATAGTATTTAAACTATAAAATTACATATTTTTATAACTATTTATTAATCGAGGTAAACTCTTATGAGTTTACGTTATGAGTTTACCTCTCTCTTACGAGTTTACCTAAACTTGTAAGTTTAGCAACCTTGGTGGGCACAAATACTATATACACCTTGTTGATGATTTCTATCGTTACACATGGCTATACCACCTAAAAACAAAAGATGAAGCTATAAATGCTTTCTTGCACTTAAAAATCTTGGTTGATAGTATGTTTGAAAAGAAAATTAAAACACTGCAAAGTGATGGAAGGGTAAATATGAAATTTTCCCAACGCATAAGAAAATTTTGGCATCTCTTTCAGGTACTCATGCCCTTTCACTTACCCATAAAATAGGAGAGCAAAAAGAAAACATTGACACATAGTCAAACTCATATTAACACTGCTTGCATAGGCCCATTTACCACTGTATTATTAGTTGAAATATTTTCAAACTATAGTCTTTTTTATTAATAGAATGCCAATGCCAACTTTGAAAAGTAAATCTCTATATTTTTAGTTGTTCAAGAAGAAACCTCACTATAAGTTTAAAAACTTTTGGTTGTGCCTGTTATCTCTGTTTAAAGCCATACAATCACCATAAACTTCAGTTTCACACTCTGAGGAGTGTTTTTCTGGGATACAACACAACTTACAAAGGTTGCAAATGCCACAACTCCACAAGAAGGGTATGTGTCAAGACATGTCATATTTGATGAAAGCATTTCCCCATTTCCTTCCGAGAAAACTGCTAATACTAAAGTTTTTCCAACCTCATATTTTCCTCTTTTTTTCTCCTATACTAATCAACCTCTAAGTGCAAGTATTATGAATTCCAATGAAGATGCACATAACACAACAGATGAAGATGCACATCATGAGGGAAAAATGAACTAAATATCATTGTTAATCCTCCTATAATAATAAAAAAAAAACTTACTGTAGAACCATCATTCACAAACAGTCATCAATGCTGACTTAGAGAAAATAGGGAATCAGCAAACCCAAAATTCATTTTATAGGAATTTCAAAAGCAGTAGCAGATACTTTCATTCCCACAAAAGCCATAGAGGCTCTCAAATCAATTCCCTAGAAAAAGGTTGTGATAAGAGAATTCAATGCCTTTATAAAAAAAAAAAAAAAAAAGGCAAAATGGTACTTGACATGTTAAGTGTGAATACTCAATATAACTAAGTCCAATAGTACAGGTTGCAAGCTCATAATAATTTTCTCCTAATGTGTCTGCCCAAAAGGAAGGAATTTAGTGAAACAAAGCTTAACAAAAAAATGCTTGTAATTGAATACTCATCATTTCTAAATCAACGCACTTTGCACCTATATTGCCCATCTTTAAAAAAATTATTTTAATAAATATTAATTTTTAAAAAAAATTATCATAATATATGGAAAATTAGTATTTTTTTTTTCTGTTTGATATTACTAACATTTTAAAATTTGTACATATATCATTATCATTTCGGTATATAATTTGTTAGTCGATAATGAGCACGAGGGAGTGAATTGCTAAATATAATTTTTCACCTTTTATGCTTCCTACAAAAGTTAATTGTCACACCCCTAATTGTAAATGGTGATCAACACAGAGAACTAGGTAAGCCGAATAAATCTAATAATCTAACTAATCCAAACACTAATATACCGAAGGACATGAACAATATCCAATCCAATTCTCCAATATCATACAATCTAATCAAAACTAAAATTCTTCCTATGACAAAAAGAGCTTCCAAAGTACAAGGAAAATATTTTTTGATGTTTAACCACTAAATAAAAATAACTCTTTGGCCTTATCAACAATACATGGCTCATTAATAAGTCTCCCAATTTCCACTATATTATAGAAGGACATTTGGGATAAGCTCTACACTCTGAAAGAAAGCTAGAGAGAAGGGATGAGTGATAACATTTAGTGAGCAAATATTACTAACCATACCAAGAAGGATAAACAAGCTTGTTGAATTTCTTTATAACCATATTTTTTTCCAATTCAAAACACATCAAACTCATATACAATGAAATTATTCCAAAATAGGAAGTTTACAAATTTTAAGAATATTTTTCATAAGCTTAGTTAAATATAGAGTTGCTTTGTAAAATAGAATATACTAATAAGCATTTGAAATTCATAAATAGTCTTAAAAGAATAATACTAAAGTAAAAAACATCTCACAAGACCAATCACAAATCCCTAAACGATTGCTAGCTTAAGACTAAGAATCACAATCTATAAATGAACACTAGCTCAAGGCTAGAAATCATATCAATAACGAACACTAGCTCTGGGCTAGAAATCACATTCACTAGGTAGTCAAAGTTAAGCAATAAGGCTTGCAAATAATCAAAGGTTGAGACATTGCTCAGAATAATAAAACATATCATAGGGTACCAAAGTTAATGTCTACTGTCGCTAACTACAGGATCCTGTATTGGATGAATTTTCCATAAAAACTATACTTTTCCATAATAATATATATAATTGAAAATATGTGTAGCAACGAAATTCAAAATTTCCACAAATCCAAACAGTAAAAAAATCATTTATAGAAATTTCCCAAAAAAAATCATATAGTATGCAATTGTTCAAACAAACATTCAAATGCAATGGACTATTACAAAGAAATTTCTTAAATGTTCATAATGCACAAATAAATGCCAAGGATTTCATAATTTTTCAAAAGCCGTTCCCCAAGGCAATGGAGCAAATAAATGAAATTATTTCATAAGTGAATATTCAAAATGATGAAAACATGTATGATTTGCAACATTTACTAACCTGTGGGGGCACACACAATAATCTTGTTCTTATCATCTCTTTCCTTATCTCACTTGATTACATAATCAATACCTACAGTCCTATAACAAGTAATTTAGATTTAATTTCTTATGTCAAAATTGTCCTTAATTCAAATAAACTTTCAAATGTTTAACTCAATACTTGCCCAATCACTGCACAACAAGTTTCTCTATCTCAAAGTGAGGTGTTAACTCCTCAACTTCCAATATCATAAGCAATTTCACCACCTTGGCTCAAATCTTACCTTTATTATTAATTTATTATTCATATGTATTTAGTCCTATATATATATATAACCGAAATAATTTATTTCTCTTAACCAAGAGTTGCTTAGCACCATCAAGATGATTTGGAAATTATGCAATCACAATTCAAGAATGTGGTGATTAATTTAAATTATTATCGAATGCATATCTAATCATTTTAACAAGATTTCCTTCCCCTTTATACCCACAATAGAGTTCATTAAAACAACCATATTCAACTTGCCTCTCTTATAAAAAAATTTCTATAGCTCAAATTCCTTCTTTCTTGAGTTTTACTGATGTTAAAGGGACCCCAAATTTTGAATTATTCCACCCTTCAAGCTCTCTAATTCGTTGCCATGGTGAGATGCAAAATTGAGAGCCAAGATCATGAAATTAAATATTCAAATTAGAGGGAAAATAATCAAAATTCATTAAAGAATCAAAGTCATAATGTAATTTCATGAAAACTCACCTAATCACGCTTAATTTCACTAAAATTAAAGAGGAATTGCACAACTAAAGAGGGGTTTCAAATTTGAAATGAAATCTTGAAATTGACTATTGAAATTAGGAGGGAATTGAATGAAACACATCAAGAATGAAAAGCCCCAACATAATCCATGATTAAGCCAACTTAATTCAAAGCTAAAATGATTTCAAATTTGCATCACCATCAATGTTGAAAAGATCGGGGTTTCGAAATCAAGACTCCAAACTCATAAATTGATCATGGATCATTGAAGGGAATAACAAATTCAATGTTAGGAAGCAAAGGCACAAATCAATTTGAAGAAACTCTTCATCAATTGTGCTCAATTTCTCCTCTTATGGAACCCTACATCACAGAATTTGGGGATTCGAAATTGGGGCCAAAATTGCAAAATTAAGGACCATAAATGGAGGGGAATGGACAAGTTCCTCACCAAATGGATGAAGCACAACATAATTTGGAGAATCTTCCTTCAATCATGCTCAATTTGGCTCTTCTTACAAGCCCAACGTTGTTAATGGAGAACCACACTAAAAATTTAAAAAAAAAAAATAGAATACTTTCAATGTCAAAGGGGGGATTTGAACTAGAAAGCTATAGGATGCATAAGGCGGGGCATAACCACTTGTGTTATCCTCAAATTCAAGTGTAATATTGATTTATTTAATAATTATTCTTCTTTAATTATTTTGAAAAATTTTTCTTTAATAATTATTTTAAAATTTAATTCATACTCCAACTACATTCTCTCTCTTCATCCTACGAAACTAATTTGAAATTTTTTTTCCCTGCTTGAATGAAATATTACACAGGAAAGTTCAAGAGTATTACATTAGTAGTATATGCATCTCAAGAAAGTTAGAAGAATACAATATAAGTTCTTTTTCTTTGAGAGATCAAGTTCAAAGATCAGTAATAGATCTTAAGTAATGAGGAATAGCATAATTAAGACAGGGCAATTTAGAATGATTTAGATTAACTATATTCTACTATGGTACTACCATTTACAGCAAGAGACGTAAGAAGCCCTAAAAGTGGTGTTGCAAGAGGTGGTCCATCGATCCCAATTTAAAAGATTTTTGTTTTTTGTTTTTCCTCTGTGTATTTCGTGCCTAGTAGTTGGTCCAGAGTGATTCAACAACTTGTTTAGTGTCATCTTCTAAGGGAAGGGCCACCTAGCCTTATTGGAAATATCATAAACATAAGTTAGTTAGAACTCATGATCTTATGAAACTTAAATTTGTATTACGATTTATCTATAACTATGTGGAAATAATTGATTTAAAAGGCACTCAAATAAATATGAAGTTAATTAATAATGCATCACTCAAATAAAATATTCTGCTTGAGCCATCGTCGACTTGATTATTTTAAGTAAGATTCTATTCCCTTCTTTTTTTTACCTAAAATTTGCATCTTTAAACAAAAATAGAACATTCAATAATAAATACCTCAACCTGGCGCAAAAAGCCAAAGTTTTTCACGTATAATGATATAAAGAGGTAGAGGGAGGGAGGCTAGTGTGTGTCATGATCCTCTAAACAAGTTGTTTTGGTGTGTGAGCATGTGTCTACATTAAATTAGGTTTTGGAAGAGAATATTGTAATTTGGCCCCTATCACTTTTCATATAAAAAAAAAATGATGCACCCCATATTTTCTTTTGGAATATATTATATGTATAAAACATATGTAAACTAGTTTTTGAAAGAGAAAATTACAAGTTAACCCAAATAAAACCCAATCGATTTTTTATTTGTAACTTTAATTTTTCTTTCCCTCTTTCCAAAGTCCAAGATGAATCAATCAAAATACAAAGTCAATCTAAACAATATAATCTCCAGGGATTATGATATCAACTACTTCACACCTCTATTAGCATTATGATGTAAGAAGAGGTGCTCAAGCTCAAGGAAGAAGGAAACTGGACGAAGAAGAAGGAAAGACCGCTCGCTGGAAATATCATCCGCACTCCACTGCTACTTAATGCTACATAAGGTGTGCATTTTAGACTTTTCTTGCTTGCTTTAACCAGCTTCTGAAAGCGGAATTAGAACATGTAATTAAACATGATCACAAATTGGAAGAATAAATAAATTAATAGTCTGACCTGATGAAGACGACATCGTTGATCTGAGTATTAGTTGAGTCTAACGAGTTCAACCCACAATGTCCAAGAGCATTTCTCAAAGTATTTTGACGGTAGAAAGAGAGTGACAGATTTAGTATATGAAAACTAGGGCTTCAGTATGTTATTTATAGGGTTTTATTTTAATAATATAAATAATCAATATTATTAAAATAAAATCCTTCAGAATCTTTAAAACAATTTCTCATTTAATTAATTAATCAACATAAGCCTATTAAATCTCTCTCTGGGTAACAATCTCAAATTAGTTATCTGATGGGATAATTACTAATACTCTTAGGCTGTGGGTTGGGTTTCTGCCCAATGGGCTTGTGGATAATCGAACCCATTACTAATTATACACAAATAAAATAAAACTCAGTCCATTCTTAGTTTATAAATTACAATATCAATTGCCTAATTAGTTATAACATAAAATTAATCTAATAGCATAATTAATGCTAATCCATGTAATATTAAAAATATTCTAATAGCTTCCGCCGATATATATATATATATATATATAGAGAGAGAGAGAGAGAGAGAGAGAGAGGGGGAAGGGGGGAGAGACTTATAGGATGATTTCATATAAGACGAAATAGCATAAATGCCATATGACATATGAAATGTCAATGGTCTCTGTATTGCATATAAAACTTTTGTGCATCTAAGGGTTTTCTTACTTTTTTTTTTATCACAAATTTTTCTATTCCATATAAGACAAAAAAAGCTTTTTTTAAATTATATATAATTTAGATTTTTTATAGTTAAAACAAATAGTTGGACTTTGATGTTTGAGGGTAAAAACCTTGAAAGGCAAAGTGTGATTGCATTTGCTAGAACAATTTGGATGCTTAGCCAAAGCCCAAGTGTTTATAATCAAAGTGTATTTAGGCAAAATGTGATTTAAGCAAAGGACCCAAATAAAATAATAATTTGATGCAAAAATTCCTCAACCTAAACCTATTGACTGCATTTAATTGCAATTTATTTATTCACTTGTATTTAAATGCAAACATTTAATGATATACACTTATTAATTGCAATTAATATGAGAATGCAAACATTACTCCCGTTGTTATTTATTTTTATTTATATATGTACTTATTGATTGCAATTAATTTTTTAAATACATGTCATATACTCATATTAGATTTGTCGAATCCTATTATTAGGGAGTTAGTATTATGCGTAGGGAGTAGAATGATTTACATGCTTGAATTCTCCAAGAATATCCTTATGCTTATAAGTACATTGTTTAGATCGTTAATTGCAATTAACTCTTCTTGATGTAGCTAAAAACGTAGTTGATGTTCATGCTTTTATTATAAATTTGACTATTATTGTTAATATCATGTGTTCTTCTTGCAACTACAATGATGAATTACAAGCCACTTATGTTACTATTGTCATTTAATGTTGTTTTCATTTTACATGTGATGAAAGAAATCATATGAACTACTAGCAAGCTTTGCCAACTTTGCAATTAAAATCTCAAAATATTTGGAATGCTATGTATTTAACATCTAGCACAAAGTCCTTGATTCAGAAGTTAAGGGATTGTGGTTGGGAAGCTCTCTTAGAAAACGTTTGCTCATTTTATAACAAGCAAGCAATTCAATTTTCTAATATGGTTGCTTCATTCTCTGACATAATTTGAAGTTAAAATAAAAGAGATACTATAATAGTTGAACATCATTATCATCTTGATATATTTATTATTGTGATAGATTATCAATTGAAAGAATTGAATAGTAGATTCAATGACCAAGCAATTGAGCTTCCTATTTGAATATATCTTTAGGTCCTAAAGGAGCTTACAAGTCATTTAATGAAAACAATATTTGTAATCTTGTATAGAAATTCTATCCATTAAATTTTTCTAAGCTAAAAAGGATTTGGTTGGAATATTCCTTGCAACATTATAAGCTTGATGTACTGAATGATCCAAATTTTTAGAATATATTTACTATTTATGACTTAGGTAAAAAATTAATGGATACTAGCAAGTCAACTACTTATCATTTAATTGACTGATTGATTCAATTTGTTTTGACTCTTATGTCAACAACAACTACTAGACGAGCTTTTTAATCAATGAAACTCATTAAAACAAGGCTTTGTAACAAGATGGAAGATGATTTTCTTATAGATTACATGATTGTTTACATTGCAGTAAAGAAATTACTACTAAATTTACCATAGATGTAATAATTGATTAATAAAACACCATTGGACATAACTTAAAAAGTGAAGGTAAAATTTAGTTAATTGTTGATAAATTCTTTTCTTTAATTGTTTGATTTTTGCCTCCCTTTATTTAATGCTCTTACTGCACCACTGATAATGTACCCAATATATAATGTTAAAGTATGTACTAAAGCTCATAAAATTATTTATAATTATGATGTGTATAGATAATGCATAATTGCTCACTTAATCATGTCTCATTTTCTTAATAGAATTATCGTTCCTCATGTATATATACATGTGTGTGTCTATATATATATATATATGCTTTTATGAATGAAGTATACCTAAACATTATTTTTAATTTATGATGAAGCTTGATGACTGTGTTAGAGGGTATTTAACCACTACTCTTTACTTGTTGCTCACTCATCTCATATTGTTGGACACATGAGTGACAAATGAAGTGAGGTTGTTATTCTTCATTTTTAATTCTTCCAACCATTTACTGATAATGGAAAGTTGAGAATTAGTTGTTGTTTTATCATCTTTCATCATATTACTTATATGATTGACTTAATTCATCTATCCTTTCAATAGCTGAGTACTATCATCATTTTTGGAAACAACTATAGAGTTATCTTGAGAAGTTCCATCTCCACCACTCTGTTGCAATCTGTTTTGGCCTCTATTGCTTCCATCCCTCTAACAAAACTTGGCATTGTGTCTGTAGCTTTCATTATATATGTTTGATACATTGATGAAACCTCTTCATACTGTGTGGACACGCACTTGAAACAAGCATAACTAAGGTACAAAACTCACAACTTGGTGCCATAATTGCTTGAGAAGTAGGAAGCTGCACACTCAAGTTGTTTAGCTGAGCAAACATCTTGGACAATTGAGCTATTAATGTTTCCACTTGTGAGGTAAGAGAGCTAATATCTCTTGATGTCCTGAAGAATCATTCAATGCACTCACTGATCTTATGTCCCAGCTATTATATTGTTGACTATTTGTGGCCATCTTTTCGATCAACATCCACGCTTCTTAAGTTGTTTTATCAATCAAGAAACCTCCAAATACAGCATCAAGCACACTCTTATCATGATTTAAAAGTCCATCACAGAAGTATTGGACCATGTTCTCTTCTGGAATTTGATGATGTGGGAATTTTGATAACAAGTCTTGAAACTTGTTCCAAGACTCATAAAATGTCTCTTAATCTATTTATCTTGCTGAATTAATTTCTTTCCTAAGTGCAACAATCCTGGATGCAATAAAATACTTCATTGGAAAAGCTCTCTTCAAATTAAGCCACGACTTGCATGCATTTGCCACGTGATAGGGGAGTCTCACATACCATTCCTTGGCTTTTCCTTTAAGAGTAAGATTGAAATCCATCCATTGAACATCATCTAAGTTGGCTCCCTAGGGCTTCATGGTTACACATACCATGTACAAGGAGTTCAAATGATTGTAAGGATCTTCAAGTGTCAAGCCATAAAATTTTGGTAAGAGAGAACCTTTCAATTCAAAATTCACATCAAAATTAGGACAAGCAGCATTAAAAGATCAAAGTTAGCATCAAAAGTAGTCATCTCCCTAATGCTTCTTTTCCCATTATGTCCACTATTTTCAACTCTTCTTTCAAGATTGTCTTCATTACCATTACCATTATTTTGTACATTCTAAGGCCAAGGTATATTTTGATCTTCCATTGTGAAAAATAGATCAATATAAAATTCTAAATCAGATATAGAATCACTAGACCCACTAGATACACTTGCTTCTTCAATTGGACTTTTACAGCCTTCTAATTTCTTTTCTCTCCTTAATTTCTTGAAAGTTCTTTCAATTTGTGGATCAAATGGTAAATTTTCATAACTTTGATTCATGCACTATCAAAATTCTATTCACAAGTATCAATCAAAACTGAGTTAACCTTAATGAACATAAATATCCTCACTGAGTCCAAGCATGTAAGAGGTCTATACACTCAAAGGGGTATCAAGTATGAGCTATGTATGTGCAAAAATTCAATGAAAGCAAGTACAACAAAATTGTATTCCTTCACTTCAGCAAAAACAGAAAAAATTCTCAATGCAAATATTCTGATTTTTATGCAGAAATTTTTTCTTTACTCCAGCACAAAACAGCAACTTAAATCAGCACAAAAACAGCAACTAGAAAATAACACAGAAACAACCGAAAAACAGCTACTAGAAAAACAACAAACAGCATAACAGAAACAGAAAAAGCAGCTGCTTAAAAAACTGAACAGCAACCAGAAACAGTGAAACAACTTCAGGGAAAGAACATAACAGCAAAACAAATTCAGCAGAAAAGACAGAACAGCAAACAGAAACAGTGAACAGTAACAGTAAAAAACAGAACAGAATTCTGAAAAAGAAAGTTTTTGGTAGTTCTGAAAATTTTTCTTTATGCAAATGCAAAGGAAAAATGCAAAAGAGAATGATATGCAAATCCAAATGCAGACTAAACAAAAACCTATAATTTTGACAAGCCTAAAAAAGGAAAAACTAAACCTAATTGGCAATAGGGTTGAACATAGGCTTCATAAACCTGTATACCTCGCCCAACCCAACAAAATAGGGTTGGTCACGCCGTGTCAAAAATCAAATGGGCCAAAAAAAACTTTGTAAAATTGAGCATCTATGCCAAGTCAAGCTGGGTCCCAAAATTGCCATTCTGGCCAAGATGGCTGGCCTGGCCTAGTATACAAGCATTCTAAGTAAAATTTTCAGTGCACTCCTTTCCATGTGCATTTAGTAGGCACTCCTTTTTTATTGCCTATTGTTATTTACTATGCAAAAGTGTGACTTCTTGAGACTACCTGAACAACCATAATGCCAAAAGTAAAGGTGGCTTCACCAATTTTATACTTTATTTTATCTCTCTCTCTCTCCTCTCTCTTCAATCTCCATCCTCTTCTATTCTTTTTCTTCCTCCTTTCAAATTTTATTTCCCACACCATCAACTCTCTCTTGCACTTTCTCTTCTAATCTTCTTCTTCCTCCTTTCAACACCTGAATCCCTTTTCCCACTCCATTACATCTCTCGTTCACTCTCTCACACACACACTAATAATAGATGACCTACATAAGCAACCCACAATCTATACAATCACGAAGATCGAAGTGGTGGTGCCGTCCAAAAAATTATAACTTCAAAGCAGTGGCATCATCACGCGAACACGTACATCTTAGCAACTTCTTCTCCCTTAGGACTTGGTAATGCCCGAACTGGCCTAACCAAACTCAATTACACCCCAAGTCTAGTCAGGTTGGGAGGGGTTCTGGGAAAACAAAGACAACCCTAATGCAATGCCGGGTCGAGCCTCAAATTTAGTATATTCCTCACCGAACCCAATCCAAGAACAGCCCTAATAGGCAACACGAAAAAGACCTAAACTTAGGCACAAAACTTTTTACTTAGCTAGCCAAATAACCAAATGAATTGGCTCTCAACGACTATGCTAAAATCTTGACCAAATCACGTCGCAACGAGTAAAAATTAAACCGAATTAAAACGAAATATAGCAATGCAATTCAAGTCGTATTTACTAAAGGAGACTCTATTTGAAATCTTAAGCTAAACTATGTATAAAAAATATGCAAGTGACAAAGGTGATATGTTGGTATTCTAAATGGTTATGCAGTCAAAGAAAACTTAAATGCAACTAAAATGAACCTAAGCTACTATTTGTAGTATTTTTTGTAGATATATAAATTAAAGTGAGTTGGAAAGTATATGATAAATGTTCTTAGGAATGGAATGATACCAATCATTATCTAATTTGATAGAAGAATTAGTTCTTCATTATGTCTTAAGGAAAAACCTTAACTTGACACTTGAATCCAGCATTCTAACTTAGTGATTAGTCCTACTAATATAGCTAGCAACCACTAATTAAAACATTATTACAAAACTACTTAATGTGTGATTAAAATTAGGAAAAAACAACTTGATTCTCTTTTCAAGAGACACTCAAACGAGATACTAATACACTAACATACAAGATTATATAATTTAATCATAAACATGATAAAAAAAATATACTATCTCATTGCATTGTAAGGCACTATTTCCATACAACTATAAAGTTAAATCAACCAATCCAAATCACAATTCTCAATACACAAAGATAATATATCCAAAAATCTAGGTCTCCCACTTGCATAAAGATAATTCTAGAACTAGGAAATCTAACTCACAATCTGAAAATAATAATAAGAAATTGAAACTGCTCTTTGTAGCATAGGAACTCAAGTCTTGATCTCCATCTCCAAGAAGCCAAAACTCTAGTCACACATTGGAGAAGCTTCTACCACTAGCTATGGGGCAAGAGGTGTGGATGAAGAGGAAAGGAGATGGGATTGGATGAATTTCAAGAGGGGAAGTGAACGAACTAGGTAGATGAAGAAATTGAAAGAGAAAAATGGAAGAAATTGGAGGAGATGAAGGAAGAAGAAGAAGACGTGTTGATGGGAGGAAGAAAGAAGAGAAGATGTGATAAGAAGATGATAGGGAGGACGTCGTCCATTTGGGGATTTAAAAATTGTTCAAGAGTGATGGTGAATTTGGGAGAGAAATATGGGTCCTTTTTCTTTTTGGCAAGAGAAATATGGGTCTTGGGCCATGGGTTTTTAGATCTTTGTTCAATGGATCTTTGGGTCTTGGATTAATGAGCCTTTTGGGTTGAATGAGCTTTTGGACCTTGGGTTCTTAGGAGTCTTGGGCTGAATTTTTTTTTTTTTGCTCTCTTTCTACAATTTTCTCAACATAACGTACAATGAAAAACCAGCACATATAATACAATCTATTGCAAAATTTTATAATTGAAAAGTAATCACAAAAGTTATAATGATTAGTTCTTTTTAAATTTTATTTTATACAATCACTCTTGAATCAAATTTATCATAATTAATATATTTAAACCCAATAAAAAATAATAAAAATTCTAAAATAATATATAAAATTATGTATAAAATAAGTGCTTATCACTGCTACATGCACGGTAGGGCACGGAAGGAATAATAGAGCATGCTCTTTGCATGTGTTTCTAGCTAGCCACTCATTGTGGGGACCATATATATGTGCCGAGGTTAGATGACGATAAACCTTGACGATTGAGATTTTTTTTTTTTTGTGTTTGGATTTTTCTGATAAATCACTTTAAATTCCCGAAGAGATGATTAAATTTCTTATGGAATGGGGACGTGGCAATTAGATATCGTCTGAAGTTGTGACCGGTTGATAATGGCAAATAAAAAAGGTCAACGCGATTTACATGCCTCTTGATAAGCAATTGTTTATCTCTTCCTTTTTTGATTTAAAGTGTAGCATTCACTCATTTTTTTATCACATATAAATGTTTTTTTTTCCATGACATAGGTACAGCATTTTATGACTTTATTATTAAATTTTTAATTATGCGTAAGAAGGGGTTCAAAACTTTTACAAGGCATATGTCTAAACAACTCACGAAGAGGCAAAAAGTAAGTTATCCAAAAGCTAAGCTTGTGAGGCTGATAAGTTTACAAGAGAACTCGTCAAGAACAAGTAAACTAGTAATGTAATCTTGTAACATAAATTTGTATGAATTTTTATTAATAAATAATTATTAAAATATATAATTACATAGTTAAAATATAAATATAAAAAAAAATTATTCAAATGCATTTTAGAGTGTACTAATACAAAAGAAATTTATGCATATATTATAATCCGTAATACTAACATAAAAATTTCAACAAAGTTCATACATGACATAAATATTCAATATAACGAATTAATTTAGTAATATATTTATTTTATCTTTATTCTATTGAGTACATAGTTAATATAATTTTAACGACTATAAAAAAGTTATCTTGAAGTATAATGATCTTAAACAAGTTCATATAATAATTTTGAGAAGCTTTAATGCTATTAAAAGTGAAAAAGATCATTTATCACTAATATCTGAAAGTAAGGCTATGAAGGATAAAACTAAAAGGAATATATTTTACTATTGTGCTAGCAAGAACCGGAAATGAGAATCAGTAAACACTATTGATTGTTGGATCCTGGATGTTGAAGGCACATGATTAAAAAAGTATGAAACAGGTAAAAACTATTTTACCTTATTATTTTTGTATTGTTTAATATAAACAAAGCTAGGCCTTACCTTGAAAATCTTATATTGTAATCGCTTGAGCACATAAGTTTTATATAATTTGAGACCTGAAATATTCTAAGCAGATTCCTGTTTGATTTCTGCCCACCTCCGTCAACATATTACAATAACAAATATTAATAATACATTATAATGCTTACTTTTTTAAATTTTCAGACATTTGAATGCTAAGTGACAAAAACCCAAACCTTTAAAAAAAAATTGTTACAGTGCTACTTACTCAATTAAAATTTTATTTATTGAATGATAACTCGACCGAAGTCCAGTCATCACTTAAGGTAGGCTATAGCCTACTTATTCGATACATAGTAATAGAGAGAGGTTGCAGCCACACTAGGACTGCGACATAAGGCGATACAGAGCTTTCGAGGCAGACTGGATTATAGCATTAATTGAGAGCTCGACGGGAAACACGATATCATCACTATACCCACACACTAAATCATAGTACCTACTCCATAACATAATCCCACCAAACTTGGGAAAGGTTACGAGATATGGAATAACCTCAGTGTTGAGCACATCAACGGGCATGTAACCACCACTACTTCCAGTCGCATTAGGACAAGCTGGAAGCCCCAAATAGAAGTAAGTGGCCTCGAAAGTGGTGGTCCATCGGTCCCAATAGTGGAAAAGGTTCTGAGTATTCCCTGAAGTGTATTGGCACGGAGGGTTGTTGTAGAACTGAATCCAAATGTAGTCAAATAGCCCAGTAGCGATTGATGTGTTT
Organism: Delonix regia; assembly: GCA_037074485.1. Taxonomy (NCBI): domain Eukaryota; kingdom Viridiplantae; phylum Streptophyta; class Magnoliopsida; order Fabales; family Fabaceae; genus Delonix; species Delonix regia. The sequence goes on along the minus strand of CM073454.1, from coordinate 24,706,033 downwards.
AAGTAATAATCTGGGATTGGACATTGTGGTGCTGCTGATAGGTAAATCTTCTGTTGTTCAGTGCTATAGTTGTAAAGCTCCTTCAAAAGAACATCCCAATACAAGTTTCCACCCGCTTCGATGTCGAAATCAATGCCATCTAAGACCACGTTTCCTAGGAGACCCCCAGAACCAGTTTGGCCTCCTAGGTAGTTGGTCCAGAGGTATTTAGCAACATCTTTGGCGTCATCTTCTGACGTAAGAGTATAGCCTGCGGAGTCTCCTCCGAGGGAAAGGAAGACTTTGACGCCTAGGCTTTGGCATGTGGCTATTTGGGAGGCATATTTGGTGCAAGGGACACCCCAGTCTTCGGAACAATGTCCTGCCAGGTTTATCTTTGGGGTTTTTCCTCCGCCAAATTCAGTGAGGAATGCTATGTTTATGATCTCATACTTTTTAGTGGCACAAGCTACATCCAACTCTCCTTCGTTCACGTTCTGGCCCCAGTAGGTGACTATCCCAGGCTTCTTTGCAGCATGGGAGGATTGGAAGTGAGAAAGTAGGAAGAGTAGAGGCAAGAGGAGGAGAATCAAAGACTGTCTTTTGAAAGCCATGAATGTAGTAGGTTGATAAATGGTAAAGTTTTCTTGTGTGAGAGGAGCAACGGAGACAACCAATTTATAATGGGCTAGGGCTTGTGCACCAGCGTCAGCTCAGTAGAAAAAAGAGAGTATTTGTTTTCTTCTTTTAACTTAGGTTCAAGTCTTCTGAATTCTAGGAATAAATTATAAATCCACCAAGCTTAGTGTTGAAAGTTTACTCTTAAAATTACCCAAAAAATAAACTTAAAATGAGACAGTCTGAATTCATGGACTGTAACACAAACTAAAAGGACATCGTACAAGTAGATTCACGATGTAAATGCGAATGCGATGAGACACTATTGGGCAGATTCAATTTACATAACTTCACCAATTAAGATTCATTACATATATAATTTAAAGAACTATAATATATTAGTTGTGATTTTTTTTAATAAATGATTCTTCCTTATTTACAAAAAGAATGTATAAATGATATGTGGTCGGTTGATCCTAAACTCTATACAATTTTATCAATATATAGCACGTGTTTCACGGTTGAAGTTTGTGTCATCAATAGCTGGCAAGTGGACCAATATCGTCGATCGTGATCTTTCGAAGTTTTGGCAGTTTCTAATAATTTGCCTTTGTTTGGTTGCGTTTGGAGGTATCGTTGCTATTGAATGTAGATTCCTTTAGAGATTTACAAAAAAACTATATATTATAGACAATGAATGTCTATCCTCAACGTGTCATATAAAAGTCGTACGTTCGTGGCATGATCAAGACATTAAAAGTTGATTTCATGAACTTGAAGAAAATCTAGGATGTTAATTACGTTTTGTTGCCTGCTATGTACTTAAAAAGTGTTTTGTTAATAATTAGATGGGAAATTTTCATAAATGTAGTACTAGATCTCGTTGAATATGTGTGTATATATATATATATATAAACACGCACACATGTATGTATGTATATATGTATGAATGTATATACATACATTTGTATATTTGTATATATTAGTGTACGTACAGTGATTTGCTCCAATAGCCGTCATTTAGATATAAACATACCTCGGAAACAAACTTGAAGTTTACAATGGAACTATCCGAATTTTTGCATCGAACAAGATTTATTAATTGCTTTTATGAACTCATAACTTTTAGAAAAATATAGTAATATGAGATATTAAAGAGGAATTGTAACACTTGCCAAGTTTAATGCAAAAATAAAGTTTGTTCTTAGCAAGAATAAAAGTATAAATATTTGTGGTGTCTATTATGAATCAAATATAAGTTATGGCTTAGTGGCAAGGCATGGTATGTGGAGTCTAAGGGCAAGGGTTTGAGATATAGCTTCTTACTCCCTCAGCAAATATTTGGTACTGACACGTGTCACCCTAGGTGAAATAACGAAAATACCCTTCACTTTTTCCTTCTTCTTCTTCTTTTGCATTTCTTTCTTCCTTAGTAGAAAACTTCATCTCCTTCCTCTTTGTTGTTATGCTTCCACCACTACAATCAGCCACGCCACCACTTCCAGCTAGCATCATCCCTCACTGGCGACGCGCTTCGGACAACCACGACCTGCAGTTGCCGGTGATAACTCCGGTTTTCCGACGAGTTTCGTGACAATTGAGAAAAGAGAGTTTTGTAGTGAGTTTTTGGGGGAGTTTTAGTCGATTTTTCATGAGAATGGTTATGGTAGATGCATTTTTGGCCCTTTACAGTTGAGTTTCAACCTTAGAAGCATATTTTTAAGCAAGTTTTTTATATTTGTTCTGGTAGGGACTAAAATGAAAATTTTTGAAATTTTGGGATTTTACAGAAATTTGTGGAATTCTGAAATTTAATGGGATTAAATTGTTCTTATAGGAACACTTTTTAATGTGTATGACATGAAACTCTATTGTTCTTCTTGGTTTGACTTGGGTTGAAGGCGAAAGTATGAAATTGTGGGATGAAAGTGAAAATTTAGTAAGTTTATAAGGAAGTGAATGTAAATTGATGAAAAATTTGAGCAAGTTATGTGGTGGAATCAGGGAATATGAGTTAAGGCTTGTTTTTAATTATGATAAGGAAGTTGGATATGAAATTGGTAATGGAAATATGATGAATTAAAGATAAGGAAGAATTATGTAATGAATTAATGTTATGGGATAGTATAAGAAGTGTAGATATTATGATTGCTTTTGGTAACTCTTTTCTATTTATGAATTTGTTAAGAGACATTATTTCTAAATTGATATGTTTTAGTGATGGGAATTAAGGAAATCATATTTTGTAATATAGGGATTATTGGTGAATTTTCTTTTAACCAAGGAAAAGGAGCCAAGGTTGTTTTAGAGTACTTTACCCACCAGGTAAGTGGTAACTCTTCCAACCGTATGATTTACTAATGTATTATTATATGGTAGCATAATTTGTTGGACTTGTTAATCTTTTAAATGAATTATGATTTATGACTAGTATGTGATGTCCATACAAAAACCATAAAAGAGGATTGTATGAAAAGTGGCACTAACGATGTAAATAGTGTGAGCATGTGCCTCACGACCATCTGATAAAAATATCCAAGGGTTAAGTTCCCTGGACTGATAAGGAAAGAACCCAAGGGCAAAGTTTCCTTGACTGATAAGAAAAGAACCTAAGGGCTGAGTTCCCCTGACCAATAAGGAAAGAACCTAAGGGCTAAGTTCCCTTGACCGATAAGAAAAGAACCTAAGGGTTGAGTTCCCTTGACTAATAAAAAAAGAATTCAATGGCTAAGTTTCCTTGATCGATGATAAAATATCCAACGGTTAAGTTTCCTTGACCAATGATCAAATATACAAGAGTTAAGTATCCTTGATCGATAATAAAATATACAAGAGTAAGTACCCTTGACTGATGAGAAAGATTATCTTAGGGCTATGGATCCTTGACCGTTAAATGTGATTTCTAAGGGTTATGTAACCTTGAACAATTTAATTTTCATGGAATGAATTCATTATCGTTATTGTTATATCGTATGTTTATGACTTAAATTATTAGAGTTTTAAATCATAATCTGTAGAAAATTGAACCGGTTTTAAAGGTATTATTGATTTATTACTAAAATGCTACATATTTACATGTTACTTAATTTCAGGTAGTCATCTAAAGTAGTTTGTTGACTAGGAGGGATAAAGGAGCTATATTGGTATTGCTGATATTTTGATTTCCCTATTTTGTTGGTTTTTTTTTTTGGTATTTTGTAATAATGTAATTGGTTAAAGATGTAAATAATTATAAATAAATATGTATGACCACAGGTAGATTCTCTATTCCCCTACTATGTTGAAGTTGTCTTTGTATTCAATTGAGAGTTGAGCTTTCTTTTATAAATATTATTATTTTAGCATATATTTGTAGCAATTTCGAGAAATATTAGCTATAGAAGAAATTCTGCCGAAATTTCTACCAAAGATATATGAATGTGAATCTGCTTAGTAATGAATTTCTTTAATGTATAATTTGCAATTCAGTTAAAGAATTAACTTGTTAAACTTATAAAGATAAACTAGTCTTGTTATTTGTGCCGATTATGCTCTAGATATTGGGGTATGATTGGAACAGCATCTACTAAAATGAAGGCTGGTTTAATCTACTCAAAAAGAAGCAAATGGTTAATTGAATAAACACTATTTATATAATTAATAAAATAAATTAACTCAGTTTCATTGGGAGATTTTGATAAAGAAATTAGATTGGAGACATTGTTTTATATTGCGGTTCGCGTAAGTGTGGGTTGGGCATTGCGAGGTGATTTTTCCATGATTAATAATAATAGTACAATTATTGGCTGGTCTAGTGTAGTAATGTACGACTCTACCAGTACACTAGTGATAAAAAGTAGAGTAAATTATATTTTTCTTTTGTTTTGAGTGATTGTTTATATTATATAGTCTTTCCGTTAATTTTAAAAATTTACATTCCTTCAACCTGAAATTTAAACATAACAATGGTATTGCTTGATTACAGACAATTCTTTCTCTTGTCATTTTTCCATATTAACTCTTAAACATGCTCTTAAATATCTATAACAGGTATAACTTTTCTTTTGGACCATATACAATTATTTTAAAATTATAAAAAAATTGTACAACATCTACTATTTTATAACATAAAATTTGTTTTGCCTTAACAAAAAAAGTGTCCACAATTTCAACCCCATAGAGTTAAAGACGCACTCCCCTTTCAACCATTGATGCATTTAAGATATTACTTTTATGAACTAGGGCTAGGGCTGGGTCATTAATTTCATCTTTGAGCAGGAACAATTATCGGATGTACTGTAAAATACATGAATATAGATTTTCTATAATAACTGTACAAAAAGAAAGAGATAGGACCGTATTGCAGGTGTACACGAGGGGCTTTTAGTGCATCCAACTCCAAGCAGTGGTAAAGCCAATACCTTAGCTTGTGGAGTGCAAAATTTCTTTTTCAAAATTATTATATTTTATTTTAAAATTTTTCTATTTAACTATTATATTTTTTTTAAATGAAACTTTGGCTTAAACTCTTGAATTAAATAAAACGAGATTATTTTAGTAATAATATCCTGACTTTCTCCTTCTTAAATTTTTTTAAACATTTTAAATTTAAATAACTATTGTCTTAGTATTATTTTCCATATTAATATCACACTACAAAAAAGGGGTTTAACAATTGGTTTTTGTGGTTTAACCGCTAACAACAATTGTCAAAATTGTGGTAGATCTTGTCATGGCCAAGGGTCTAAGCACAATTTTTATTAACCATGAATACAATCGTGGTTATGATTGTCTAAAATTGTTGTTACGTCATGGCTTAAACACATATGTTTATTAACCATGGTGGTTAAATTCATTAAACTTTTAGTAGCACTTTTAACTGCTGCCACTAGTACTTGTTTTCTTATATTTTGTCTTATACTAGTTACATAAAATTTCCTTTATCATTCAAACCTGTAATTTCAGCCAAAAAAACTCCCAACAATATTCAATTTCAACTAACCAAGAACAATTCGTTGCAATAAGATAACAATTGCACGTTCATAACTAAATTTTAGCAACAGTATTTCATTACATATACGGAGTTAACAGAGTTATCGAAGTACATATTAATATAATTATAGTCCATCTAAACTAATTAAACTTACTAGAATGTATTCCACAAGATACCATGACATTGTTCTGAGTCATCTACATATATATGGTTTCAGAAACCAAAAAAAAATCTCATAGCATCTATATTATTATACTCCAAAACAATTTCATTACCTAAATACCTAAGAGTACATTTGTATCTATACATCCAGTATTTATGTACATAATAAATATACATTATTAAAAAATATATCATCACCTAATAACATGATGACAATTTGATAAATAGCTCAAAATAGCATTTTGAGACTAAAAAGTTCTATCTGATAAATCATAAAAATTTATAAATATTAAATCAATGCAAATCTTCTATATTAAATTTAGTTTCTTGTTGCTCAAAATTTTATTCATGAAGTTTAGAAGAAGATCATTGCTCTAATATATGCATATATCAACACTAGTCTCTTAAACAAATTCACAATCTTAGTAACCACTCAAAATTAAATAATAAAACAAACAAAACAAATCATATTCATAAGAGTATAGAAATGGAAGGAAGAAAAAATAATTAAAAAAAAAAAAGAAGAAGAAGGAAGAGAGATCTTATCTCTTAGTTCGGAATGTTTAACTTGCCTGGAACAAAGAGTGAAAAATGAAAGTATGAGATGATGAGATAAGACGAAAAGTTGGTAAAAAGAATAAAAATGGAGAAGCGTGGTGATTTGAGGGAGAGAGGCTAAGTGAAATGGTTAAAATAAAAAGAAAAATAGATGTGAAGTCTTAGATTGAATTGTTCACGTATGGAAGAAGCTAAAATTGTTAGAAAAAAATAAAAGTAAGGAAAAAAATAATGATAATAATAAAGTCTTTTGAAATATATATATATATATATATATATAATACTTGTATGAATTTACTAGGCATAAATAGAAATATCAATTATGAAAAGATAATTACGCAAAATTGTTATACATATGTGTCCAATGAGTTTAAAATACTAATTAATAGGAGGCATAATATCAATACTCTGTATGATAAACATACGATTCCAAAAATTGACCCCCCCCCCCCCCCCCCCCCTCTCAATTGTAGGTACTTCTGCAAGTGCATCCTAGGAATTTTCTTAGGGGAGGGTTAGGATACACAGACAGTGATCTAAGTAATTCAATGGTTCAAATTCTCTACTGCGACAAAACTACACGAGATCCCAAAAATTTAAGATACAAATAAGCATCTATTAGTTTATTTACTCGAGCATTACTCGGATTTAAAAAAGAATTAGTCTATTTTATTATATGTTTGTTAGTATTAACAAAAAATTAAATTTAATAATATTGTAATATAAAAAAATATAATAAATTAGATTAAGAGTATAAAAAAAGTTCTGGTGAGAGACCACTGAGCAAAATGAAATCAATAGGATGGTACCACTATTAGCGATCTACTTTGCCGTATGAAGTTGTTTTTTAGAAATACTCTATAATCGACCTCTGACTTTAAGTAATTAATATATGACAAAATAGACTATTTAAATAATTGAATAAGCCCTATTTCATTTTTTTTGTTTTAATTTTGAACTAAATCAAGTTATATTTATAGTATTTTATTATAACATTTAAGAAATAAATAAATAAATAATTAATTATTTTTGTTAATTTTAAAAAAATTCATATTTCAAAGAGTTTTTAATTTAAGACACAATTAATTAATTAATTAATTTTTTTATTAACTTAAAAAAATTTTAATACATATATAAAAAAATAAAAAATTACTACACAAAAGGTTGAAAATTTAATAAAAAGGGATTTCACGTGATCAAAAATCAACTTCTCATCAGAGGGAATCTTCAATATTATATATATATATATATATATGTATATATATAATAGTGCATTGAGCTCATCCTCGAGTTTGTCCCCTTGGGACCACATTATCGGCTTCGGATGTGGCAAATATTAATTTAGGACTATCCCTCAACGTGTTGTTTGGAAGTTCGTGGAATGAAAGGACATCTTCACACGTTACCACACTAAAAGTTAAATAAATGACATTCTTGATAGAAACTTAGGATATCACGTTTTGTCACTCTCTTTTAAGTGTTCTGCTCTATTTTTTTTAGTTGGAAATGATTCATAATCATATCCTGTAGTACTTGGTAGGTAACTCGTAGGCTTGTTCGGACCGTCAATAACACTTTCATTCATAATTTTATATATTCTATTGTGATTTGCCCCCCGGCCCCCTATAGTCATTCGAATATGGGAAACGCTTAAAAACAAATTAAACACTTGAATCCTAGCAAAGGAACTATCCAAACATTTATGAAGTCCTTTTAAAAAAGTTTTTTTTAGAAGCGTCTTAATTTTGGAGTAATTCTTTTTGTAGCCGTAAAGAAACTAAATTATTCTTTTCTAAAAAAAATCTTCACAAATGTAAATTAATTACAAAAATCCACTATACTAGGTAGCACTTAAAAACAATTGTTGAAACTGATATAGAGAATGGATATAGGAAAAGCATCCTCCCAGAAACGGGAAATATTTAAGACAGTTTCACAAATTTCTCTTAATTTGATAAAAGGGGATTATTAAAACGAAGTAAGTGAACCAACACATATGGCATAAATAACAAATGAATAAAATATTTTTTTGGTCTTTCATTTATTACAAAATTATTATTTTAATTCTTTACTTATTAAAATTATTAAAATAATCCTCAACTCATTAAAAAATATCTTACTTGACTCCTTTTTTTTTTTAAATAATCATATTTAGTCACTTAAATTTATGACTCAAGGTTTTGAACATGAACTAAAATTGATAATTTTTCGAAAAATAAAAAATTATGTGATATTTTTTAATAAATGAGAGATTATTTCGGACATTTTAATGAGTGAGAGACTAAAATGATAATTTTATAGTAAGTATGAGACTAAAATCATATTTTTCTCAATAAAAAAAGTCATAATTTACACCAATTCCAATTACCACCCGAATATTTGAAAGCAGATTACATGAATAAGTAAGCAGTTATTAGAAAAATATCTTTGTTTTATTACATAGCTGACTATATATATAGGACCTATCCAAAGAATACCATTTGGCACAAATGTTATATGCTTGGGGAAAAATTGAAAATGTGTACTATAGTTAGCAAAGCCAAGTAAAAATAAAATTGATTTTATTATACAATGTACCGCTTTTTTATTAATATGTTTGGGAGGTTGGAGGAGGGGAGGAGAAGAGAAATAAAGATATTCAGAGAAAATGGAAGAGAAAAGATGGAAGGGGAAGTACTAATAGTTAAATGATTATAACTGGAAGAATTTCAATATTAAAATAGGAAAAGGACTTTGAAAGATGTTAGAAAATTAGTTTAAAAAACACTTTTCATTAGAAAATTTAGAAGAAATTAAATGAAAAAGTTAAACTCATATTATTGTATGCGTGTAATCATGAATAATAGTGACGGTAGGTCTAACCATTTTGGACTATGAAGGCTATAGCGTTTTGTTGATCAAGTGGTGACCACAAGGCTTGTAATAGTACCGTTTTGATTGAAGGAAAAGTTTCTTTTATCCTAATAAAGAAAACGAGTGAACAAGCTGGTTGGTCCATATATGCGGCTCCATATTGCGGTGAAAATAAAAGATATAAAAATACTATCAATATTTTAAATTGAAATTTATGATATTCACTTTTAATAGTTGCTGCAAATTAATGCCAACGTCAAAAAGCAAAAAGGAGACATCTGAAGTGAATTTTCACATATATTTAAAGACAATGCAATTTTAATTAGGCAAATGCAAGAGTAAACAATAAAAATTTAACTTTTTTAATCGAACCATCCTAAGCAAGCCTAATGAATTTACATATAAGTACTCTATAATTTTGGGTGGAAATAATGATTGGATATATACGGCTTACGGGGTGGGATTTTACGGTTGGTGTTGTAGAAATGAAATAAACCATTTCATTAAGTTTATAAATTGTTTGTAAATCAAATTTTAAAAATTATCAACTTTGATAATTTTAAATTATTGAAATCAATAATTTTTAATTTAATATAAACTGTCAAATAATATTATTAATTAAATATAGACTGTTAGGTTATATAATTGAGAGTATGGCATCCCAACTCGTACAATCAATTTATTTATGAATATAATTAATTTATAAATAATGTACCTATTGCTTACTTAAACTTGTCTCATTTAAAAAAAAAAATAGATAAAAAATAAAATTCACATTTCTCACATATTTATGGATATATTTATAATTAGCCTAATTTCAATTTATGGTAAAGCTGTGCATGGTAAGTCGCAGAAAGGACTAATTGCACGTGCTCTGCACGGATTGTTCTCTAGACACTCATTCTTAGACCATAAATGACGATGGCGTTTTGGCAGTTTCTGTCTTTCTGAATAAATCTCTTTTTATTTCCAAGGAGACAAAGAAGCATAAGATGTGGCAATTAGATGTCGTCTAAAGTTGTTATTGGTAGACCATGGCAAATGAAAGATGTACACTTACGTGATTCATGGATTCATTTAAATTGGTAGATTAGACTTTTTCGTTTTTTTGTTTTTAAACATAGACAGTTAAATTAAATTTCAAATTACATTACGATTAATATTAAATTTTTTTAAACAGACATTTAATTTTAATTTAAACTATCAAATTAGGATTTATTATTTTGAACGTTCAAAGTTTAGGATTTTTTTTTTTTTTTTGAGTTTTAGGGATTGGTATTTTAATTATTTTAACCTTGTTCTTAGGGAAGGTGCATTTATGATTGGTGGTCAAAAAATTTGAAGAAGTATTAAATGATAGATGAATTGTTTTCAGAACTATTTAATGCACCGTGGCTAGTATCTGTAATAGGAACAAGCTGGCTATGGATTTCAACAATCGGCTAATGATTCTGGCCCATTGGTTGGGCTGTGGCACATGGGACCTCGATCATTCTCAGACAAATGAAGAGGTTCTTTCAAGGCCATGAACTTTTAAACATTGATAAAAATCTTTGATTTTTCTTTGAGTTTCTGTAAGGACACAAACAATAAGTGCCGTTGAGTTTTGGTCCCGTCGGATGGATGAGGTATTGCAAGCCACTCGTTACGACATATTATTGGTTTCTAAGTATATAAACATTTTTAGAATTGTTTTTGAAAAAATACACATTCTGGGATGGATTAGAGATGGCATTGTCACTGATTAATGGTCGAAAAAAAATTTATATTTAATTTCAATCCCTAATTTATTGTTTTCTTGTATTGCATTAAACACCCAAAAAAATAATAATATTGATTATTTTAGACCATAATGTCAGTTGTTAAAGCTAAATATACTGTAACGTGTGGAGACTAACAGTTTTTCATATAACATGCTGCTTAGTCTTTTTTCTTAATTTAAAAGATGATGTCCTAAATTGTTGGTATATAATTAATATTATATATAAATATAATATATAAATTAGACTCCTTTTAATGTAATAGTTTTGTTTCATTAATAGAAAATCTCATTTGATCAAATCTTTAGCTCCACATACGATAACTCTATACCTTTCTCATATGTCTATTAGGAATACATAAATTTTTTATAGTAAATGAAAAAATTAATGATGCAATTAATTAATTAATTAATCAACAACTTCTTAAATCAAGAATACTTTGAAGTCAATTTTTTTTTAAGTGAACGAGAAAATTAATGAATTTTCATAGTAAAAATAAAATAAAATAATTATTTGATGAATTAATTAATCACCTCTTAAATTAGACTTCTTTGAAGTCTAAAATTTTTTTTTGTAACGAACGAGAAAATTAATAAATTAATTAATCACTTCTTAAATCAAGAATACTTTGATGTTCAGACATTTTGTAAAGTTAATGAGAAAAATAATAAATTAATTAGTTATTTGTCTCTTAAATTTTTTAACAAAGGATGGTAGATATAACTTGACATTATCTAAAATTAAAATATGAGAAAATAATATATAATTAAAAATTCTATCCAACGATTTGGATTGTCTATCATCATATATTAATTAAAATTAGGAATATAGTCAAATGTAATTTCATCAGTTTCTAAGAATCCAGAGTTCTTCAAAAATAGCAATAATGCTTTTACATTAAAGAAATTCCTTTATGATGATGCCCTCTCAATAAGCTCATTGTCATTACTTCTCTCTTATCAATCTCATGAACTAATTTTATGCATTTTCTTTAATTTATTATATTTTATTTATATCATAATTCATTATTAAATTCAATTTTTTACAAACTCCTATAAATACTATTGATTTAAAATATAATGATATATAATAAAATAAAATAAAATAATTTTTTCTATGACTTGCGCAGCACATAGAAAAATAAATTAGTTATTTTTATACATTATGATATTTTTAAAAAAGTATAATTTTTTATTATTATTTTAGGGGGACCCCCGCCCCCAACGCCCCCCCCCCCATAAAATAAAATTAATAAGGGGGCACCCTCGTCATCATTAAAAAAATAAAAAAATATTTTAATAATTAATAAAATTTGAATTAAGATATATTTTAAAACATAAAATTGAAATATATTTATAAATTTAATTCTACTAATTCTTTAATATCTTATTTTATTATTATTAAAAGAAAATATTTAATCAATAAAAATTTTAAAGATAATATTAATAATGAAAATACTCAATTTTAAAATAAATATTTATTATGTTATTGTATTTTAATTATAATTAAAAAAAATCTAAGTGTTAAGATGATGTCTGGTACAAAACTTTTTAGGCTTATCACCATTGATATCAATAATTGTTCAATATTTAGCATTCCTAAATCAATAGACGTGGTTGCGAAACTTTAAAATATTTTGAATAAAAATTAGTGTAAAATAGAAAAACCAATAGACTTGGCAGTCAAACTTTAAACATTTTGATAACATAATTATAATAAAATAAGAACTAAAACCAATGATCATGGTAGTTAAAGGATTCAAAGCTTTTCCCAAGTCGCTATTTGCTAAGTCTATTATAAAATACTATTGGCCAAAAAAAAAAAAGTCTATTATAAATACTAAATATATATTAAACAATTATTGAGATCAAAGGTGATGAGCCTAGTTGGTTGCATCTGACAACATATAACATTAAAGATTTAACTCATGTCAAAGATTACATAGTTTTATTAAATATATATAATTTTAATAATAATAAAATGAAATTTTTAAGAAAATAATAAACTTAAAATTCATAAATATATCATCCCTCATCAAATTTCTGTTGGAATAATTTTAGTGGATTAGTATTAATTATATTATTAGAACAATTTTGTGTAATAATTAATTAGGCAATCAATATTAATCTAAATTAAGAATGGATTGGGTCGTTGTTAATAGTAGATAATTAGTGATGAGTTAGATTATCCACTAACCTATTGGGTAGAGACCCCAACCTATAGCCCAAACTTAGTTAGTAATTATCCTATTAAATTACTAAAAGAGTGAGAGTACTAGACTCAATTTAAATGAATATTATTATGGGCTTATTTTTAAATTACTAAGCTTATTTATTCTAATAAATAAATAAATAAATAAGGTGATTGAATGATTTATAAATAAGACCATCAGTTACTTTAGTATAGCCATAATTGACATTTATCTTAAATTCTTTCAAACTCTCTCTCTCTCTCAAATTAAGGTAGGGTTTATGGGTTGCCATTTTCTTCCTTATCTTCTTCATTGAAGATTTTTCCATGTCTGCTTCACATTCAAGTCAGATTATTCTTATTTTTCATCTCCCATTAAGATCATATTTTGACATGATAATTTTGCAATTGGTATCAGAGCCCCATAAAAATTTTGATCCTCTTTCCTATGGGTTCTTTTTGTTGGAAATTGATTATCTGTGTGAATATAAGCATGTTGATCTATCTTTATATCATCTTGTTTGACACACATAATACCATTATAACCCTCATTGGTTTTGAATTTAATACTCTATATCAAGAACAATTTCTTGAGAAAAGGATTAAGGGGTTTTTTTGTTGTTGAAGAGTTTTGAATTGAACCTAATGGAGCCTAACTCATTAGTTAAAGCTTGCAAATTTCTTGGCTGCCATTGAAGCTCCATGTTGTGTGACACCCTCATCCTTTCAAACAAGATCTCTCCTATATAGTTGCGTGTTAATTGAATTTAACTTAGGGGAAAGGTAATAATGAAAAAAATAAGAGAATGATGCCTAAATCACCACCTAAAGTTCCAAAAATTAGGAGCTTAAAAATGAGCTCAAAACCCTGAAATTTTTTAACATAATTTCTCCCAAATATTTTTTTAGCCGAAATCATTATGGGGGTTTTATAGATCTTGAAAATCTGAGTCTTTTGACACCAAGAACACTAAAAAAAATCAAGGAATCAATGGGTCCATTCTTGAAGCTCCAACCAGGTCATTTGACTTGGTTCAGACCCATCTCCATAAGGGATATGATGAATAGTGCACTTGCCAAAATCCCACTTGTGCCCCATGGCACGTGGGGTGGGACCACTTCTAGGGCTCATTTTGGCTCTCACATTAATTTATTGTTTTCTAATTAATGGTAATTTTTCTAGAATTTTTTAAAATTTAGAAATATGAATACTTGAATTTCTATAGTATTCCACAATGTATTTAACATAGTTACTCTTCGAATTTTGGGTTAAAAATTTTTGAACAAATTCTAAGTGCATCCTAGCACCATATAGTTTGAACACTATTTGAGATAGAATAATTTGATGGGCCAAATAATTTTTGAAAAAAATTATGCCTTTATAAATTCAATATTATGCTGAATTAAATTTTAAGACCAATTTCCATGTGGTTTTAGTGAATTTGGTTATGAAAATTGTTGTCCTAATTATTCAAACCTTTAGGGCAATATACTCATCTGTCATGGGTGGCATAAATTGTTACAGTTAAGCAATTGAGCAAAATTGACTGTTAAAAGCCTAAATGTATGCCTTAACGAGCAACTTGACTTAAAATGAGCATAACTTTTAGCACAAATGGAAGTTTTGGGCTTATAATACAATTCCAAAAAGTTCTTTCAGAGTCTGATGCCTAAAGGAATTGCCAATGGCAATTTGGTCAATTTTTTAGTCCCAAATTCCATCGTTTTCATTGATTTTGAGATTTTTTTTTGGGTTAGTCCATTGACTGAGACTTTGAAATTTAAGAAACTTGTTTTTAAGGCTTTATATTAAATGCTAACAAAGATTTTTTAAAGCCAATATTACCTTCAAGAATAGTAGCTATACAAAGCCATATATTTTTTGTTTGGATGTTTACCAATTTAAACAAAATTAAAGATGAAAAGTATAATTGATTTTATATTCTTAGTAGTTAATCATGCATCATTTGAAATAACACGAAAGTGTTGGCATTTACTTGTTCTTAGGCATGATTAAGCGATTTCACTTGTTGTGAAGATCCCTTAGGCAATTACACCTTGCAATTGTGAGCTCACCTATCGTAGGACCAATTGTAGTGATGTTTGTTGGTTAATTTAATTAAAACTTTTATTTCAAATCAATATTGTATAGTTATTGTTGGGTAGATTGCATTGGCAATGGATATCGGTGTAGCATTGGCAATATGATTTGATATTATTTGAATTCATGTCTTAATATTTCTTATACCCTATCGGTGTGGAGATGTTAGAGACATTCAGTTGTGTGGGTTTTTTTTTATGAATAATGAGTTTTCTTGGTTTATTGCAATCTGGGACCATTAGTTGGGATTATGATAAACAATCTTGTTAGTATGGTTGAATAAGCTAAACCTTTTGGAAGAAACTTTGTTTTATAATTATGTACGAACACATAATACATGTTTCCTAATTTTTTTACCTCAGCTCTTGTTAATAGCAACTATTAGCAATGAAAACTCTCATTGGGACAAACTATAATGATTTGAAAAGTCCTTAAAATTTGTTTTGGCAACTACACTGATGGCCCTGGCTTTAGGGTGGACACACCTGTTATACTTAGCAACAATTCCATTATTTTGGAAAGCCTTTCTTGAGTTGCGACACCACTCAAATTAAAATATGTGTGTGTGTCTATGAGTGTGAGAAGACATTAATAAAAACAACAGTGGAATATGTGAGGGCTACTCAGGCTAAGGTTTAGTCAACTTGTTAAGGCTTGATAAGGGCCATGACCTCTTCCAATTTTAAAAACACTCGATTTGACGGAGTGTTTGGTGTTCAAGGAACACATATTGAAGCTCATGTACATAGAGCTTAAATCCTTTAGTATTAGGAGATAAACCTAACATCTAACACACTTTTGCATATCTCCTGTCGTAGTTAATAACTATTGAAGGCTTCATACTATACCCAGCTAGATAAATGAATAGTTGATAAAACGGTTGAGATTTTTCATTAAAAGGATAAACTCATATGAATTGAGCCTACTCTCGTTGTGATTTCTTTAAATTTTGGATCTAGTTGTGAGTTAAATGTAAACTTGCAAAGAACTAAAAGTCCAAGTCCAAATTAAGGATAAGAATAGTGGATAGCATGTTAATGTAAAATTTAAGTTAGTTATTTTGGGACCTTCTAAGGGCAAAAGATCTTTTATAGTAACTGGATCATAACATAATAGACTATCCCTCTGGCTCTATCTAATTTGAATTCAATGTTATTGAGTTTGTCCTTTTAAATTGTTTTGGATTTTACAATTCCACCACTGGATTTGACATTATAATACTCTCAAACATTGTGATGGTAATTTTTTGAGTTATAATTCTGGAAAGAAAGGTTAATGAGATTAACTAAAGAACATCTCATGCAGTATTGATTTTGGACTTATATGGACAATATTAGTAACCATTCCTTGCTAGAGTTAGGTTCCAAGGGACAAGTGGGAGTCCAAGATTATTTAATTAACTATTGATATGAAAGTTTGTAATCCTAAACAACTTATTATGTTTCTATTATACTATAGTATGATATGCTAGATCCTTAAAATTTCTAGCTACTAGCATGGTTTATATGCGTAACATATTTTGTTATAACTGACACTTCATATTTGCTACCTTTTTCATAAAAGGTTAGTCATAATTTGTCACCATGTTTAAAATTTTCTAGAATTCACATTTGAGTTTCAAACTTGTGATTATGAGTAGGCCATCAAGACCCACTAAAGGTTTACAAGAGAAATATGAAAAAATTATAAGCCCAATATGATAATGGTAATTGAAATAAGGTAAAAGGAATTGATTGTTCCTATACTTTTCATTAGTGTCCATTAAAGGACACTTTGGAATGATTAGAAGGTTAATTAGACTTCTAATAAGAGATCAACAAACTTTAATGGATGGTTTTATCATAGATTGAGTACATGTTATGCAAATTGAATGATCAACCTTGAGTTTAAACAACTTTTAGGAAATATTATCTCAAGTTTGACGAGGTTACATGTAGCCACACTTTTGGATTTCATAATGTATGTTAAATAACATACTATTAGCTTGAAGTGTCATTAACCTCTTTGTGATGTTAACCTCTTAGTGTTAACTTAACATGATAAATTTGAATGAAACCTCTTGTGTACTTAGAATTCAATTCCATTATGATATGTCTTGTATATTTCAATTTGTCTCAAAGAAATCTTGTTGATTGAATGCTCATAGAATTGAAAGTGCACTCTTGTTCCTTTTATAATATAGAGGCCATTTAAACCTATTGGGTCCTTAATGTAACAAAGAAAGGATTAAGATGGAAAGATTCTATTTGCTTTCGTTGTTGGTAGCTCAATGTATGCTTAAGTAGACACCTGTGTTGATATAACCAGTGCTATAGTGTACATTGAATATATTTGAGTGATCTTATATTGTATTATTTGATACTTACGTATAAAGTTGTATTTCTTTATCTACAAAGTATTTAGAATCGGAAATTCTATTACAATGAATTTGATTCACTTTTAATTATTGACAATCTGGGTTCAAATTATGCAATTTGATTGATTATTTGAAATATATTTTTCATGTACATCTTATGATATTTTGGGAGAAGCAATTTTGTGGTAAAATGTCAGGTAGACACTTAAAATTGCCATAACTTTTGCATACATCTTTATGATGTCTCGAAGGAACTGTCTTGTTCGAAAGTGTCATGCGAACATTTATAGTTACTTAAACTCTGTTTGCATCTTTATGATGTTTGGAAGAGCTATTTTGTTAAAAAGTATTAAATGAATACTTACAGCTACCTCATATATATTAGTGAAGAATATGTCACTTGTTTTGCTATGGCAATTTGTTAGGGAATTTGGTCAAGGAAATAAAATTATGTTGTGCACATATTTTAAGTCTTGACTATCATTGTTTCAACAATGACTTTATTATAGGTTTCTCTAAATATTATAGGAATTTTAGCTAAATTGAACTAGATACATAATTCCTATTTTTTGGAGAGATTTATGAATCTTATACTCATGTTGAACCTTTTGGGTGATCCATTCACTAAGACTAACTTGTTAGAGTTTTTGGAAACTTCTAACTTATGGGTATTTTGAAATTTTTTGATGTCTTGGTTCAGTGGGAGTATGAGTTCTTAAGGAACACTTTGGTGTATTTTAACATTTATAACATTTATTTCCTTATCGGATTCAATGTTATTGGTTATGCCAAATTTTGGATATAATTTATAATTGAAACTTTGCAAGCATTTATAACATTGTTTTCCTTATTGGATTCAATGTTCTTAATTCATGGTTTCATTTCTAGATTTTCCTTATTCAAACTCATTGGTTCACATTTATGGTACACATATGCTTGTGGATTTATTGACTAAAGGCTTACCTATATTAATATGGGTCTTGTTGAATCCGAGACGTAGTTTTGGTCTAGTTGGAGTATGAATTGAGTCTTTAAAGGACTTTTGTGGTGTAATATCACACCAAGATATCATTTCATATTTCATTCTATTCAGATATTGAAATTAAGTCTATGACAATATTAATATCACTTGTTTCCCTATCAGATCTAGTGATATTGTGTGGTTTCATTCATGAACTTTGTATGGTTTACCATATACACATTTATGTGTTTTGACAAATATTGATTGCTTAGATTTGTTGATTGATTGTCTTAATAATAATTAAGTAATGCTATCCAAGTGGAAGATTTTTGGAATAATTTTAGTGGATTAACATTAATCATACTATTAAAACAATTTTGTGTAATAATTAATTAGGCAATCAATATTAATCTAAACCAAGAATGAATTGGATCCTTTTTAATAGTGGATAATCAATGATGGGTTAAATTATCCACTAACCCATTGGATAGAGACCCCAACCTACAATCCAAGTATAGTTAGTAATTATCCCATCAAATTATTAAAAGAGTGAGAGTACTGGACTCAATTTAAATGAATATTATTATGGGCTTGTTTTAAAATTACTAAACTTATTTATTTAAATAATCAGTTACTTTTGTGTAGCCCTAATTAACAGTTATCCTAAATTCTTTCAAACTCTCTCTATCTGAATTAAGTTAGGGTTTTATGGGTTGTCATTCTCTTCCCTATCTTCTACATTAAACATTTTCCCATGTCTACTACGCATTCAGGTAAGATTTTACTTATTTGTTATCTCCCATTAAGATCATAGTTTGATATGATAATTTTTCAATTTTGAGTTAGGGGTCCCTTTACAAAATGAGGTGCTACAATGAGGGGCATGTAGCAGGATGATCTCTCTTACGTCTTGTACAATTATTTAAAAGAATAAATTTTATTGGGCTTAGGAAGTTTGTTCTTACCACCCAGTATCACATATTTCATTACAAGTTAAGAAGCATGGATACTCCTAAATAAGATATATTCGTGTAAGGTATGTATTAGATAGGATATGTGATACAATACACTTATATATATATATATATATATATATATATATATATATATATATATATATCTCTCTCTCTGACAAGTATTTTTTAATGTTGGATACATAATTTGAAAATGTGCCATGTAATTAAATCAATGAAGTTTATTTATGTTATTAGTTTTATCTTTTTATCTTTTATTTTATTATCTTTTTCTACTATATTTCACTAAATTCTTAGGTTTTTTTATTTATTTATTGACTTGATCTGTCTTTGTTCGTCATACTTTTGCACCTATATTAAAGTCAATTTCTATTTGTTGGAATATTATATATACATACATATGCACATACATATATATACTTATATCTTAAAATTTTAAAAAATTGTTTCATATATCATATTATGTCATATCAGATATTTATACTCATATTGATGCTTCTTAGATCACATGATTCTATATCCTATGATGCCTTACATATTTTAAAAGAAAAAGTATTTTAAGCATATGAGAATAAAAATTGCAGCATAGCATCTCAATTATTTATTATTTTTACTGTAGCATGTCAGTCAACAAAATTCAGGCCATAATTTTTCCAGTGAGAAAAAATTCACAAACATTTTTTTAAAGTGACAATTAAAATTCATGAAAAATAAAGGAGCGTTCAGGCATATTCAACCTAAAAATATCATAAATTATGAGTGTGGACTAACTACATGAAAGATATCATTTGTTCGTATCCATCGAATGATTCAATGGATCATATATCATATGCGTGCACGACCGATAAAGAAAATATTCTGGAAATAATTTTTCAAATGATGAGAAATTTTTATATTTCAGACACCTGGCAGCCAGTGGAATTTCATACATACTGACAAATTTTTAGCAGTTTTTAATAATATAAAAATTTGATGGTTAACATTAATAGATACACAAATCTGTTGGTTCAAAATTAAATTCTTAAAATTTATTCCGTTGTTTCATATTTAATAAATTACGCAATCGAACGACAGTAAATCCAGATCACATACATGCCCATGTGTTACATTAATTAGCAAGGAAGGCTCATGTCTAATATTGCCAGCTTTAATTAGATCCAGTTTCGATGTCCGGTACATTGTTTGGTTTTGTGAAAATTTTCTTAAAAAGATAGTCTTTTTGTTTTCAAGATATAAAAAGTAAATTTTTATTGATCACCTAACTATTAAATATAAAATGCAAATAAATGATTATCTGTAATAAAGTGAAATATGACGGGTCTTAATGAAAAGAGATTTCTAGAAAAAGGTTCAAAAGCTGAATTAAAATCAGAGAAAACTAAAATTTTCTCTAGACTGAAATGCTAGGCAAAGGAAATAACTGGGAGCACAACTAGAACCAAGCCTTGCTCAAAGTATGATTTTAGCCAAACCTTTTACTTTTAAAACGTGAATCAGAACTCAAAAACAGGAAACAAACCAAATTTTACGGGAAAATACAATTTAACCATGAATTAAATATGGATTAGTTACACGATTGAGCCATCTAGTTACCAATTTTTTAAATTACGGTTGCGGCTATTGTGATTGCAGGCATTACGGAGACTACAATGTGTGTTGCTGCCACTGCGACCGTGATTCTTTTCAAATTAAGTTACAAAATTTTATATAATATATAATAAATGTAATGTCCGTCCGTATTAATTCATAAGTACAAGTGTTATATAATAATAAATACATAGTTTATAAACTTACAATCCATTTTCTATAAATTTTTTATTTCTTCTTTTAAATTTTCTTACTTCCCTTAAAAATTTTTATTTCTACTTCCTCACAAAATTACCCAAACTTTCCCTCATTTCGCCAATTTCCACTTTCATTTTTTGCCAAATTTTAGTCTCCCTCCATTCTAATTCTTTGTATTATTAAATAAAATTCAATTTCACAATCTAGACCATTTATCTTACCTACCCCCATATTCGTCTTCTCGTTCAATCATGGCATCCCAAATAGTGCTCATGTCTTTTCATGGAAACTTTTGCTATGCTCTAATGAATTTCTATAGATTATGGTATGTATAGAAACAAAAAAAGAAGGGATGTGGGCAAAAAATGCAAAACCCCTGATTGCCATAAATTCCTCCCAACCATCACGCTTTTGGTTAATATATTCAGGTCTTATTGTGATTTCCTAATTCGTAGCCTTTCAGTGGAAACTGGAATCTATTTTGCTTGGATTCTTTTTTGCAAATGGTACTATTCTTAGCTGGTAGTGAAGTATTTCCCCACTTTGTCCCTTCTATATCTCCTGATACTCCCTCTAAGCCACTCCTAACTCAAAAAGCCTAAACGATAAGGCCATAAATTTACAATTACCCCGCAATTGTGGGGTGATGCAAATGTTGCTTTTTCGCATCCGCAATATTGCGGCCAAATAATAAGATATGGTCTGCAATTTCAAACCATGTAGTTATAGTGTAATGAGATGTGAAAGCCATCTCCTTCGAAGAACTAGAGTTATGATGAAGATGGAGCTTATGGCAAAATCTTGCATTTAATAAGCAGTAGACACATGGACATGTAAACAAAAACTTGGCAAGAAGAGGCAATTGCAATTGATGAGTTAAGCAATGTACATAATATGCATGGGAATTACAGGCAAACTTTGCCAAGCTTTGCAATTAAAATCTCAAGATATTTTGAATGCTATGTATTTAATATCTAGCACAAAGTCATTGATTAAGAAGTTAAGAGATTGTGGTTAGGAAGCTCATTGATAAAGTGTGCACAATAGCCTGGACAATGCAAGCTCCAATGACACTGCCTTTTTATATTTTAAAAAAATTCTAAGAATTGGATTAGTTTGGTGTGTGTTAAAGAATGTTTACATGTAAGATGTTGTGTTCACATTCTGAACATAGTTGTATGTAATGGCTTAAAGGATTTGAATACCTTTATCTCTACTATTCAAAATGTTGTAAGATATGTGAGATCTTCTCCTGCAAAACTTCAAAGATTCAAAGAATTCGTTGTCAAGGAAAAGATTGAATCCAAGAGTCATGTAATAGACATTGCTACTAGGTGGAATTCCACTTATAAGATGTTGGAATATGCTATAAAATTTCAGAAGGTGTTTGGCAGGGTGGAAGATGATGATGAACATTATACAACTTACTTTATTGAAGATAGTTGTCGAATTGGTCCCCTTACAACTATAGATTGGAGTAATGTTACTATATTTGTTGAGTTCTCGCAAGTACTCTATAGAGTCACACTAAAAATTTCTGGATCATTGTATGTAATGTCAAATGTACTCATCCATCATATTACTCATGTTCAAGCTATGTGGCAAGCAAGTTATAATCATTCAAATCCTCTTATTATAGAAAGGGTAAGAAAAATAAAAAGTAAGTATGATAAGTATTAGGGGAGGCTAAAGAACTTGAACCGCTTATTAGTTATATGAATGGTGCTAGATCCTTAGTTCAAGCTTGCCTATGTAAATTCTACATTTAGTGACATGTATCATGACCTTGATGTATATGAAGCTATGAAAAGAAAAGTTAAAGATACCATGTATTGTCTGTATGAACATTATTTTAAGGGTGCTACTAGTGACGTACCTCAACCATTTGGAGATATTGGTGGGTTATAGTAGTACTATGGAAACCGAGGGGTATGAATTCCTTCTTTGGTGTCTTCAAGACCGATGGACAAGTGGCGAATAAGCCAAAAGAGCAAAGGAACTTCAGAGATAAAAACAAAGTTGGAGAAATATCTTGAGTATGAAGTACTTGATGATTATACTTGATTCAATATTTTAGCTTGGTGAAAATTCCTCAAAGTATAAAATACTATCAATAATTACACATGATGTGTTAGCCGTGCTAGTCTCCAATATGGCTTTTAAGTTCGTTTTTAGTACTAGTGGTCGAGTGCTTGATACTTTTAGGAGTTCATTATCACCTAGGATGACCAAGGCACTAATTTGCACCTAGAATTGGCTAAATTCTACAGAGTTCAACTTTGAAGAGTGAGATTTTAAGAAATATAAGGAATCTAAAACTATTGCATTTAGTAAGTTTCCCACTTTATCGATGCGTTGTGATTTTCACATTATGTTTTACTGAGGTGTTTAGCTATCTTACAAATGTTTTAGGAGGCTAAAGTAGAGCTAGAGGTAGAAGTGGATGTATCACCCAAGGGATGAATGTTGATTAATGCTTGTTTACTACTTAGTATTTACCTATGTTTGTAATTGAAAGGATGTGCTACTTTATTTCCTTGTTTGGTTTTTATTGAAGTCAAGACCTTAATATTCTGATTTAGCTATTATGCTGTGTTAGGATGGTTAAGGATATGTTAAATTGCACATTCAATTACTATTTGTGATTTAGCTTTAGTTACTATTTAGGCCTTTGTTTGCTTAGATAAGTGTTCCCTTAGTTAAAATGTAAAGATAGGAAGCCAATTCCAAATTTAAGTGCACACTTATCACAGTTAATAATAATAAGCTTCTTTATTTGAGGGGAAAAGAAAAACATGTGAATTCAAAGATGAAGGTCCAATGCCTAGGCATTAGAAATCCAATGCTGGAACATTGAAACAAAAAAGTTAGCACTTGGGCACTATAATTCCAGTAGATAGGTATTAGTTCTAAAGACTCAGTGCCTAGGCACTAAAAGTCCAACACCTAGGAGCCAAACCTTCACATTGGAATTTTAGAGTCTAAAGGTCAACGCTTAGGCCCTAGAATTCCAACACCCAGGCACCAGATCTAGTTCTTGGGCTCCAAAAATAGAGAAAACGTCCCTAGGCACAAGAAAGTCAGTGCCTGAGCATGTCATTAGAAGATATAATTTTGAAATTAGGGTTTTCAAAGATAAGATACATAATCTTTTCTTAATTTTGATCTTTACAGTTCCTGAAGCCTATAAATAAGACCTTAGGGGTTCTGCAGAACACACATCAAGTAAGAAAGCAATAGAGGCAAAGTTGAGGGACATTTCTATGTAAGGTTTCACTTGGATTAGGAGAGAGGTTCTATAAAAGGGAGTAGCAATTTATTCACAGTTAAACCTTCTTTCTTGTTTTCTTATTCATTTTTCTATGTTATTATTCTTTTTTGATTCTATGTTTTAAACATATGCCAATGCTTAGCTAGTAGGTTTAGTCTAGGATTTTGACTAAACCCTTTGTAGGGTTATTTTTGTATGGTGTCACTTTTTATCGATGTTTTGAATTCAGTTATCATTTTGTGCTTAATGCTTTTTATGAGCTTGATCACCTTGAAATTGAACTAGGATTTAGTCTAACTTGAAAGAGAAACCTAAATGAAGAACTAAATAGAAATAATCTTTGTTTTCATGTTTAATGAGTAGTATGTATAGTAATTTATAGTCAAGATGATAGTACTTGACTATCTTAGATTACCATGATTAGGATAGCGCATTATCAATTATCGTCTTAGCTTATTTCCATAGAAATATAAGGA
Organism: Delonix regia; assembly: GCA_037074485.1. Classification (NCBI taxonomy): domain Eukaryota; kingdom Viridiplantae; phylum Streptophyta; class Magnoliopsida; order Fabales; family Fabaceae; genus Delonix; species Delonix regia. The sequence goes on along the minus strand of CM073454.1, from coordinate 24,681,017 downwards.
GTCAAGAAAAATAGTAAGTTTTTGTAGGTTTGAGAGAATCACATAAGCAATTGAATTCCTAAATTAGTATACTAGTTCATAACTCAATAAAAAAGTAACTATCAATACAAAATAACTGCAAATTGTAGAGAAGTCAGAGTCATAGGGTCATTCATTTGATAGTTTATTGTTATTAGCTTTTGTTTTTTAGGTTATTCACTAAATAATCTAATTTCTTTTCCTAAGTTAAGAGATTAATAATAAGAAGCAATTTAGAGTTAACCAAGGTCCTCGTGGGAATGATATCCTTCTCCCTCTTTATTACTTATAACGATCACGTACACTTGCATGTATAGAATCAAGCAAACAACGGTCATTGGATCTCCATTCCATTTCCTATTTTTCTCTCTAAATGGATTTACATTTTTTATGCACATCTATGAATTATTGTATCTTGTGTATATATGTATATACTGTTGGTTTTATTTATAGTTACCACTCCTTAGCAAGTAACAATTTTATTTATGTGACATTTCTTACTTAGATGGCAACATCATCACACCCTAATTGCTTTTTGCAATGTAAAGGGACAGTATCCACTTCTACTTAGATGTTTAATGTTACATATTGTCAACAACATATGTTTGATGTTCCTTTTACAAAAGGAAGGCACATACAAGGGGAAGAAATGTAATGTCATCTGCCATTTTTTTAGTTATAAAGTTCGTGGTTCTCTGCAATTGTATGTTCATTAGCTACCTTCCATTTGTTCTTCTAGGTATGTTATGTTATTGTTTTCCTTTTTGTTTATAACCATTTGATGTTATTGCAAGTTCTTGGTCACATCTACTACTATATACTTCCTGCTAGTTTGAATGGATACATGGCAACCATAACTAACCTGAAAAATCTCGTAAATAAGTGGAGATTTCCAAAGTTAGACAAATCCTTTTTCCCTTAATTTTTAATCAAATATATGGGTTCTCTTGGTCCTCAAATAAATAGTTATATAAAAACAAGATAATTTGCTTGAACTATATGAATTCTAGGGCTAGTAACTCCAAAATTTGAATTATGAGAATAAGACATACTTATCATTACAAGTAAGCATCAAAAAGCTTGATGAACACATGTTAAGCATCCCAATTTATTTCTCCATTTAAATCACCAAAAAATGTCTTCATATATTATGTTTGCCCTTGTTAAAAAATAAGGTTCATTTTCCTATGAGTAAAAGATGTTAAAGACTCAGATTCAATCTACCGTGACACATTGTTTTAATTCCTTACTAAGGTGAGCCAATTGCATTGAAATTGATGCTTATAACAATACATACCATTCACAAAAGCCCCATGAGGTAGTCAAACTATTTCCTTCTAATTCTTTCAAAATTTCGCTCATAAAGCATTGGTAAAATTTCTATGACACCATTAAGATTCCAAATTTTCAAAAGTAAGGTTTCATACCTTCAATCTCCCATAGTGATTATCAAATTCTTCTCCCATCCAAGAATTGTCCAACTACTTTTCAATTATAAATTTTGGTTTGAATTGTATTACATTAGCTTGTTTTTCATTGTAGGTTATCTTAGAAAGATTAGCAGGGAAGTCTCAGTACTGTTTTCTTGATGGCTTTACAGGATACTTTCAAATTCCTATAGCTCTAGAAGATCAAGAGGTTACTACTTTTACTTGCCTCTTTAGTACATTTGCATACAAGATAATGCTTTTTCATTTATGTAATGCTCTAGGTACATTCCAACATTGTATGATGTCTATTTTTTCTGATTTTCTTGAACAATGCATTCATTTATTTATGGATGCTTTTACTGTTTATGGAAAGTTATTTGACACGTGTTTAGATAGCTTAGATAAAATCCTTGCTAGGTTGGTTTAGCCAATATGCCAGTCACAACCAATAAATTTGTGTCGTGACATTAGAGACCCTAACCTACAACTTAAGACTTGTCAATAATTATCTATTGGCTGAGGATTAAAAGAGATATTTTAAGCCATGTAATAATTATTTGGTTAATTATTAATTATGAGGAGTTATAGGAAGTCAAGAGTTATTTTTGGAAAACTTATAAATTAATTATTTCATATATTTCATCAAGTAATTGATGAAATATATAGCATTCCAACTTTGCCATTCCTAACAAACTCTTTTATCATTTTAGTATGGCTTTTCTTTTCTCTCTTTTCTATGGTTCTCCCTCTATGAAAAGGTTGGACATTGTAAGTTGCAAACTTTACTAGTTAACCATTAAAGAATTTGATAAGTTTTCTTTATTGTATCTCCTAAAGTTTCCAGCAAACAGGATCAAAGCCTGGTTGGCTCTTGATCTGTTTATTTGGTTTTTGAATAAATTAGTAAATTTACTTTTGGTAGCCTTCTTTCTCTAATGACATGGAAAAAATCTGATTTGAAAATACCTTTATATTTGTTAGCTTGGTTCATGATCCAAATTTGATAATATTTTTTATTATATTGTGATTGACTTTGTTTACTTTGGTTCATTATATGCTTTCTTTTCGCTGTAAAGGAATATGCAACTATGAACTCTATGGAAGCTTCTAACAACAATAGTCTAAAATGGTGGAAGTTTGTTGGAAATTGGAATAAGGCATCTATAGATCATGAAATTTCAAGCAAAACTATAACTAAGACATGTCCAAAACATGAAGGAAAGCTCATTGTTTTTCTGATCAATTTTGTAGCATACAACAATAATGATAGGCCAATGACAAGGGGAAAAGCATGAGAAATGCATTTTTAGGTTAGATCAATGGTGGAGAAGGGAAGAAGAAAAATGGAAGCCCCAACCTACTTTACACTTGAGAGAGAGGACGTGAGGGAGAAGAGGATATTTAAAAGGGTAATTTCATTCCTATAAGTGAAAATAACAGTTAATGTACAATTTAATTGTTGCATTAATGATGGAATATATTTTCTTGGGCCATACTTAGACTTTAAATTTTTGGATTGGGCTTTTACATATTGTGTAATTAAAACTTTTAAATTCTCACATTTATTCATCTAATTCTAAAGTAAAATTTACTCAAATTGATTTCCAAATTTAATATGTAAGGTTGAATTGAATTCCAAGGTAGAGCATATTAACTGTATTTCTTATCCAAAGTTTGCCTAATTTGTTTTTTATAGAATTAATTCTTAAGAAATAATTTCTACAATTAAACATTCATTTAGAATATGTAATGGTTAGTAGAACAAATAGGTTGACACGATCCCAGAATGAGGACATGTCCAAATTTGGGAATGAGGTAAATCTCACCCTCGTATGCCTATTTGGCACATCCTAAAAATTGAATTACATTTTGAATAAATACAACTATCAACATATGGAACTAATACATAATATATACATATAGATTAAAAGAATCAGTTTTAATACTATGTAGGAATTTCAACATAGCATCTTCCAAAATATAAACCTCTTAAAATGTCAACAATGAGAAATTTGATATACGACAAGAAAGAGAGCTTACATACAGACAGTCAACAAAATGAAATTACATAATGGGATCATTACTTGTGTACATGGAAGTCATTAGAATACAAACACAAGTATTACAACAAATAAAATAATTTTTGTACTTGAGCCCAATGCAAGGCTCACCAAAAGAGAGGTACTCGCTATGCTCTACTCCGTAAGTGGGTACAGGACCAACACTACTATCTAAAATAGTAAAACGAAGGGGGATGAGTGAAAACTCAGTGAACAGATAATACTAATTATATTAGAAAGAGATAAACAAGTTTAGTTAGATTTTTTTTTGAAAATCATACCATTACCTTTAAAGCAAGAGACATGAAATCATAATAAATGACTCAATACAAAATAAAAAGATAATCATAATGTTCACTCTCCAACCCACACAAAGCTATAGAACACAAACCAAAAATAAATTCATTATCATCATTTCTTTTATAAAAAGTTAGTTCTCATAATAGAAGAAAAATCTTATCAATAATAAGCCTATATATGGAAATTGCAAGTAAGACTTCTACCACTATCACTGCTTACAACCATCCCTTTAATTCATAATGTTTATATTTATAGTATATGTATATGAAATTAGTTTTTAACAAAAAAGGGTGGGGAACATGCAATAGAACCATCAAAATCAAATGCTAGCTCTAAGCTAGTTTAGCCAAAATAGTACATATATCAGACTCGAGCATGGCTAAGGTTTGAGTTTCTTTCTGATATCCAGTGAGATCTAATTGTTTGTTCCCTTTGGAAACACGTCAGAATTTCCTAGTCTTCCTTCACCAACATGGGCTAAAGCTAAGGCGTGATCTCCATCACTTTCTTCAGCGTCTATCTAGTCTATTTAGGGGACTATTTGGCCAGTAAATACTTTCCTATTTTTATTTGATTACTTTCTTCTAAAACCATCCTTTGATGATCGTTGTCTCACTAGAAATTTTCCTATCTTTTTTATTCAAACTCTTTAGCGATTTGGAAAGTAGAAGCCTAAGAAGCACAAAACCTTCGAGATCTCTCCCTTATGCACTGAATGGACTAACTATGTTGCCTTGTTGTCTTCATATATATGAGTAATAAACCTATTCTCATGCCTTTGTTAATGCAAATTGGGAGACAGAGATCTAGGGTTAGCAAATGGGTAGGATAGTTATAAAAAATGTTGAGTTATGATAATGTCATATTTAGGAAATTATAATGTGAAGGGAAATATTGTTGTTATGGCTGCCTAAGTTCCATGCAAGAAGAACAAGGGCATGAGTAAAAATATGTAAATGTCCTTATCTATACTTGCTATTTCCATATTGTCGTATGCACTGCCAAAGGGTTTGTACTTTAAAAAAAAAAATCAAATACTGATAGCGCTATGCAAGATTCTGTAATATAGAACTAAAGAGATATTTGATTAATAGTAATAGTGAAAACTTTTTTCTACCTAGTGAAAATTGGATCCTTAAAATAATTTCAGTAGCAATTACTTTACTGCACATTAGTGAGGCCATAGAGGAGTTTGGATTGATTTAAGTAAGGTATTAATGATAGTGTGGTGGCTAATGGATGAATTATAAAGAGAGTCGAGAAATAAATGGATGCCTATATCTAATTTATTGTTAAATTTAAGGTACAAGTGAGAACCCCTCGTTGATTCATATAAAGTGACATTATAGGGATTATTTGTTATTGTTATGAACAACGTAGGAAATTCACAAAGTTTATAAAAGAGATTTTGGTCATCTCAAACACCTTATAGTGATGGTAATTTTTTAATGAACTAAGTTGTGAATAGGAATGAATTTCTAGTAGTGAAATTTTTCTTTCCATTTTGAACTCTAAGAATTTAAGAACAACAACAACAACTTGAACATGTATAGCTACCAGCTTAGAGTGGTTGGTTTAGCAGCATTAATAAGTTTGGTAAAGAAGTTTTGAATTGAATTACATTAGCATGATAGCTAGAATGTGAATTAAAGTTTGGCTTGCAATTCGAACTTATAAGGGGCCCTACTGTAAGCACACTTCACCCAGGATAGGAGAGAAGATAGGTATTGTCAAAAGTATTCTGCTAACCAAGGAAGCAATAACATTCCCAACAATATTATATATATCATTTGTATATATTTTATATTACATTTGCATATCGCTTTAAAGGTTCATGTTTGCATTTCTTCACTTACAGTTTCATTTCACTTATGAATACCATTCAATTTAACCAAAATGATTTTAAAATGGAATATAGTTTATTTTCTTTCTACCAAATAAAATGGGATGTAGCATGAGCAGTAGCGTGCCAAGTTCCTTAAATGAAGTATCTTATTCACAGGTTTCTTATCGTTAACACTATCTTACTTACATTCTCACGTCAATGTCAGAAGCTTTTCTTATCATTTTCAAAGTTTGGTTTTAAATAGATTACAGTCTAGTCTTATTAATCTATTGAATATTTGTTGATATTTAGACTGAGTATTGTCTTTATTGAAATATTGGAACTTGTATTCTAACAGTGTTGATATTGAAGAAAGAAAACCCATGCACGACAGTTTCCTTAGATTCAATGAGGACTAGTATAGGATAGATGATTTAGCATGAGCTTCTAACTCATGACCGTTTAGTTAGTTTACCCCCAAGTGCTATGTGCCTTTGATTGACAGTGATTACCCCAAGGGCTATCAACCCTTAACCGATATTGAATACCATAAGGGCTATGTGCTCTCGAAAGATAATTATAATCCTTGGGTAAGCTCATGATTGATGCTTGATGTCTATAATAGTCTTCCTTTGAATTTGGTCATCAAGCCAACTATTTTTCATACTAAAAGTAAAGTTTTTAAACGTATTTCATCAAGATTCATGCACATTGATAGCTTGTAGTATTCCACACTCACAGATATTTTTTTTTAAAGTCTAGACAGATGGTTATGACTTCGTGGGTTACATGCTTACGATAGATGAGTCTTGTCTCATAATAGTCCTGTTGTTTTTGTGCTCCTCATTTTAATTAATGGTTTTCTCATCTTTATGATTGAACGAAAGTTGTAACAACTGATTTTCCAAAGCTAAAGCATGCTTTGATTGTATATGAAATTTCATAGCGTTTGGTACTAGATTGTTTAGTAATTTTCAGAGTGTTGAGTACTTACAGTTCTTGATTTAAGGTGTTGTAGTGATAAATCTTATTTATAGTAGGTTCACCACTTAATCATTCTCTTTAATTATTTTCTTTACTGTTTAATTACAATATTTTATCATTCTGGGATGCTACCTGTTCTTATTTCAGATAGTTAGATAAAGTAGCACTGGGCTCGAGGATAGTATGTAGAGGCCTATTGGTGAGCTTGACTTATACCACAACGACCAGGACCACTGGCACCTTTTGTAAACATCCTATTAATAGGAATTTAATTGTAATTGTCATTTATATATTTAGATGTATCCTAATGACCACAGGCATGTTCCTCCCACCCATTTGATTGATGTATATTGATTGTTTTATTGTAATTGAGAGTTTAGCTCTCTTAGGATGACTGGAATGGACTGATAGGAACTTTATAGAAATTTCAAGAGGTCTCAAATTTAAGGGAGACACTGCCAAAATTTCTACAGATCTTAGCCTTGTGTTTATCTATTGATGGCTAATTTAGAATATGGGAAATCCAATATGTAGTTCCTAAATACCTCTAGTTTGATAGATGGGTCTGTTGCTGCATGTTTTTAGGTTTGCAGGAATGGGGTATGCTGACATTATCTATGTTGATCACATTCCCGACTTTTAGGGTGTGACACAAAAATCCTTCGACCCAAGATCTAAAATCTCATACCCCAAGACCCATTCTCACCTCATTCACATCATTCTTCACTAGTTCACACGTAGCCTCTTTTCCCCATTCTTTCTCACCAATTTCATGAATTTTTCCCATTCTTTTCCCATTTATTTTTCCTATGTAATAGATAGCACTTCAAGTAAAACATTATCACCAAGTCCAACCATATATACTCTTGAGATAATTAAGTCCATTAAATAAGAGCCCAAGCACTGATACCACTTGTTGAGCAAGGCTGGAACTTAAGAGGGCGATGAATTGGGTTTTATAAAAATTTTACTAAAAAGCTTTTCTATAAAATTTAAGTGAAATAATCAAAAGGTAAATGCAAAATATAAAGAGAGTAAGGAATAAGAGTGGACACAGAGATTTATCCTGGTTTAGCTTTTGCCTAAGCTTACGTCTTAGGATTTTTCACTATCTCAACAAATCAATAAAACACCCAGGAGAACCTCTCCTAATTCCCAAGCACTGTTAACTTGACACCTTTAATGAACCTCCTTGAATTTTCTCTCAGGGATATACTCCCCTTGAACCCAAGTATTCTCTGAGCTTGACCCCTTCAAGAAACTTCTTTGAGCTTCACTCTTAGAAGATAGAAAGATTTACAAGTAATAAACTCTCTAAAATAGAGTTGATGATACAATGAAGCACTAATATGATATAAAGCCGATAAGATGATGAAAACTTATGATATGATCACTCTTGAATGTTTTTCTCTACCTCTCGGAGTCCTTAGGTCAAGTTTATATAGATTGGAGTCCAATAGATTCGTTGGGAGTGAGTATGAAATCAGGGATTTCAAAATATAGTCATTATAAATCCATTATGGCTTATCTGCCATTAACCAGTCAATTGTTCACCATTAACCAGTTGACTACTCCTTCTTTCCCTCTTATAATTTTCAAATTATGGACCCTAAAAGTCAACTAATCACTTTTGACCAGATGACTGGTTACTCACAGAGAGCTCCTAATTAAAGGTCTTTGGGCTGGCAGTTGACTAATGCATGATTTGGTTGTGACCAATCGACTGTTCACTCATAGAGAATGGCTAGTTAATCAAGCTTAAGCTGGCAGCAGACTGGGACTTCTCAGAAGGTGACCAGTTAACTGCTGGCTAATGGTCAGATGACTGTTCACTTACAAAAAGCTCCCGTTCAATTGGTTAAGACCTGACAACTGGCTAGCAAAGTGGCTAGTCAATTGCTGGCTTGTGGCTAGTGGACTGGGGACTTCCAGAATTCCCTAAATAAGCTTTTCTCAACCTTTAAGACCTGGAATCAATTAAACATTCATTTTATAAGATTCCTATCAGCTAAATATCATTTACAAAGGATCCTAAGACATGATTAAACATTGAGAACATCTAGAACCTAAGTGATATATTGAAAACTTTTCTTCTTTGAGTTTGTAATCATCAAAACTGTGATCTTCAGCAAATGGGCTAAGTAATATATACATTACTTAAATAATTGAGGGTATGTCTTCCTCATCTCTTTCTCTATCGCCTATGTAGCTTCTTCATATGATAATCCCTTCCAAACCACTTTAACTAGGTAGATGTTTGTATTTCTCAATTATTTAACCTTGGTATCAATTATTTGATTTGGTTTCATAACAAATGATAAATTATCTTGCAAATGCATTGACTCATGCTCAACGATATATGAAACGTTTAGTTTATATTTTTAAGTTGTGACACATAAAAAAACACCATAGATTTGAGCAAGATTAGGTGGAGAGCAAGTTTATAGGCTACTAGTTCTATTTGATCAAAAATTTGGAAGGGACTAATATAACACAGACTGAGCCTTTTAGATTTCAAAGACCACCCTACACTAGCAATTGGACTCACCTTAAGAAATACATGGTCGACCATTTCAAACTCTAAGTGTCTCCTTCTTTTATTAGCATAGATTTTTTTCCTATGTTGGGCAATATGCAGTCTATCTTTGATAAGTACAATTTTCTTAATGGTTTGGTTCACAATGTTTGGTCTTAATAAGCTCCTTTCTCTAAGCTCAACCCAACATATGGGTGACCTACACTTCCTCCCATGAAAAGCCTCAAAAGGTGCTATATTGATACCTAAATGATAGCTATTGTTGTCGGCAAACTCAGCTAAAGGTAGGTACGCATCCCTATTCCCTTTCATCTCTAAAACACATCCTCTAAGTTTATCCTTCAATGTTTGAATTGTCCTTTTTATTTGTTCATCAGTCTGAGGGTCATAGGTAATGCTAAAATGGAATTTATAACCTAGGCCATTCTGTAAGGATTTCTAAAACTTAGATGTAAATCTTAGATCCCTAGCTGAAATAATGCTACTAGGCACACCATGCAGTCTAACTATTTCTTTAATATATGCCTGAGCCAATTTATCCAAGGTATAAGTAGCCTTAATGGCAATAAAGTGAGTAAACTTAGTCAATCTATCAATTTTCACCTTAATAGAATCATAATCAGAGGTCGTGAGTAAGGTAATTTTCTTCATGCAATTTAAGTTATCTAAAGGCATAAGCTATTACTCTACCTTGTTGCATGAGAATAAAATCCTAAACCCTTCTTAGAGGCATCACTATATATAGTAAAGGTCTTTCTAGGGTCAGGTAGGATAAAAGCTAGTGAAGAAGTTAATGTAGCCTTTAACTCTTGGAAATCACTCTCACATTTGTCATCCCAAGTAAAAGGTTGACCTTTCCTGGTCAGTCTAGTCAGTGGCATTACTATCCTTGGATAAACCTCCTATAATACCTAGCTAAACCTAGGAAACTCTTAATCTCTAGGATTGATTTAGGCCATTCCTAAGTCACTACTACCTCAACTTTGTTAGGATCTATGGTTACCCCTTTCTTTGAGGTAACATACCTTAGGAATTTGACTTTTGATAGCCAAAACTCATACTTACTAAGTTTTGCATACAATTGTTTCTCTTTCAAGGTTTGAAGGACTATCCTAAGATGTCTCTCATGCTCTTCAAGATTCTTTAAATAAATAATAATGTCATTTCTGAAGACTACAACAAACCTATTTGGATATGTTAAAAATATCCTATTCATGTAGTCCATAAAGATAGTTGGGGCATTAGTTAAACCAAAGGGCATGACTAGGAACTTGTAATGTCCATACTGAGTTCTAAAGGCAATCTTTAGGACATCTTCTGCTTTAACTTTTAACTGATGATACCCTGGTCTCAAATCTATCTTACAAAAGATAGAGGCTCCTACCAATTGGTCAAAATGGTAATCTATCCTAGGCAAAGGATACTTATTCTTAATGGTCACCTTATTCAATTATTTGTGATCAATACATAACCTAAGGCTCCAATCTTTCTTTTAAACAAACAACACAGGTGCTCCCCACTGGGATGCACTTAGTCTAATAAAACCCTTCTCCAATAGTTCCTCTATTTGTTTCTTAAGCTCCACTAATTCTATTGGGGACATCCTATACGGGGCCTTGGAGGTAGGACCTACAATAGACACTAGGTCAATGGAAAACTCAAGTTCTCTATTAGAAGGTAAATCACTAATTTCTTTTAGGAACACTTCTTGGTAATCCCTAATAATAGGTACTTTTTCAATACCCTCTTCTACCTTATCCTGCATAGAAAAGAAGATTAAGAACCCCTAACAACCCTTCCTAAGTAATCACTCAGCCTGGGTTATAGATAGGTAGGATAGCTTAATCGATGCATCAAAGTCAAATATACAAGTAGGCATGGAAACAAGTTTTCTAGAATAATAAAGAAGAGCATTATTTGCAGACAACCAATCCATGCCAATAATAACATCAAAATCGGATAAAGGAAGACAAATCAAGTCAAGAGTAGTATGTCGATTTTCAAATTTAATCTCGCAATTTAAACAAACATCAGAAGTAATGTCAAGAGCTCCTGTAGGAATAGAAATAAACAAATCATAAAGTAAGGTATTCATTTTGAAACCCAAACCCCTAACATAGTCATATGCAATAAATGAATGTGTAGCACTGAGTCAAACAATACATGTTTAGAAGTTTCATGGATCATAATCATACCTCGTATTGATTTAGGAGACTAGTTGACCTCTAGCACTAACTCCTTTTTTTGTTTGTGTGATCTTGCAAAATGTCCAGGCTAACCACAATTATACCACACTTAGTGCCCTGCCATACAAGGTCTATTACCATGATTGTTCCCACATTTGCTACAATTATTTGGATTCATCCTCTGACCACCTTGAGTCAGAATCCTCCTATTCTTAGCACTATTGCCCTTAAACTTTTGGTTCCAGGGCTTAATACTCCTCTTATGGGATTCTACCTTTCTATCTTTCTTTTCTAATATTACATTTTTTTTTCTCTCTTGTTCAGCCTCTTTCATATTCCTCTAAGCTAATCTAACTCAATTCACCAAGTGATTAAAAATTTTAATCTCCAATGTCACCACTCTGTCCCTCAATTCTGGCCTAAGTCTCCTTTCAAATTTGGTGGCTTTTTAAGGCTCATCATCATGATGCTTTAAATAGGATGAGAATTTTGGTAACTTCACAAATTTAGTTGCATGCTTATCTTAGTCATGTCCCCTTGTTTTTACTGTGTAAACTCAGCTTCTTTGTCATCCTTCACTGAATCGGGGAAATATTTCTCATAGAAGGCCATTTGAAATGCCACCTATGTATTCACTTAGGCCGCTTCAGCTTTCAATTTCCTTTCAACCCCTTGCCACTATAACTCCACCTTATCCTCTAGCATATACTCAGCTAAAGTGAATTTCTACTCAGATGTACAACACATTATCCCAAAAAATTTTGTAAGTTGCCTAATAATTTATCTACAACATTTAGATCATACTCACCATTAAATGATGGGGGTTTTGCCTTTCTTAATTCAGTTAGGATAGAAGTGATTGAATTCCATCTCGCACCCTCTACTCTTTCTTTACTATCAACACTCACATCACCCCCAGTTCTTTCATTTCCCTTATAGTTCTCATTCTTGGGTCTATTTTGTGTTCCTCTTCCCCTCACTACTTCTTGTAATTGCCAAAGGATTTCAGCAACAGCTGTCTGGACTTCATCCTGTTCTTATAGTCTATTTATGAGTTCTTGTAATATTTGAGCCAGATTTCTCATATATGCCATGTTTAACTTGATCATAGATATATGTTATATGAAATATAATTCAAACAAAATTTTCAAACATAAGCATTTTATTTCTAGGCTTACATTTTCCTTTTAAACTTGGTAATCCTAATCCTGATGTTTTTCTTATTATATCTACTAGTCAAGCACCTACCAGTCATACCAAGTTCCTATGAATTACACTTTTGACCATTCTAAGCCTAAACTATGTCCTTAAATAATCGATAAAGATATGTAATTATACCAAAAATGTATATCAATTCCAAAATTAGAATTTCTAGTTATGCCATCATGTCCTTAAATTCCTAAACCATTATTCTGATACCATAAATGTAATGACTTAAAATAAATAAATAAATAGATAAATAAATACTTCTCTACAATTTAAATGTTATGTATGTCTAGTCTTTAAAAATAAGAATAATTATAATACTCTTAATAGCTAGGAATCTCCTTTGTGTCTTAAAATTTAGTATGGATTCAATTTCTACTTTTTTAAATCTAGATTGATCTAGGAGCCTTTCATATATATATATATATATATATATATATATATATATATATATACTTTAACATGGTTCATGTTTCAGAATGTTCCTGGCAAAGAAATATTCTTGTCCTTACCCAAGATTTGAGATTGAAAATCTCTTAATCTCATATTAAGGCATAAAGAAATGTAGTAACTCCACTTTCCAGTAACCATTTAGGCGGGGCAAACCTATGATAGATCTTAAGATTTATGGGATGAATTGCTTTACCAAGGAGCTCATAAGATTTAAATTAGTCATTTAGATAACATAGTCTATCATAGTCTTATAAGTACAAGGTCCATAAGTCTCTATAAGGATACTATGTAATTTCATTTTAATGTATTATTTTACTCATTCTATTCAATGGGATTCCACCACCAATATGTACATAGTATGGAGAAATTTGTTGTATAATAATAATAATGATAATGATAATAATAATAATTTTGATTGAATATGACTCGGATTACATTGCTATATTGGATATAATTCAGTTTAATTTTGATGCCTTACAATGTGGTTTGGTCAAGTGACTTAGGAAATTATGTCATCTTAATGTGAAAACTAAATAATTAACTTAAAACAATTGTTCAATGCTACTTAATAATTCCTAAGAGATTTCCTTCACCTTTCTTCTCCCTCCCCAACAATGATAATTTCTAAATTATTGGGAGAAACCATTAAATCAACTTACTGCTCCCTATTTCAGCTTCCAATAACCTGAACACTTCTTCCTTAAGGTCTATTAGCGTTTAAAGAAGTGAGAAATTTTGAGTTCCTCACCCTTCAAGCTCCAAAACATGTTCTCACGGACAAAATTCAAAATTGGTGACTATATTCATGAAATTGACTAATGAAAATATAAGGAAAGGGCAAATCTTACCATGAAAGCAAAGCCCTAACTAATTTGAATGAGATACACAAGATTATGTGCCAAAAAGTGAATGTCATATATTCATCTACGGCTAAAGGGGTTTTTGACATCCAAAGCCCAAATGTTGAAATTGAACATGGAAATTATAGGGCAAATAGTCAAAATCCATCCTAGAAGCAAAACCTAAATTTTGATAAAATCTAAACAAACCTTGCTCAAACACTAATGAAATCATGAAAGAAAGCTTATTGAAACCCTAGTAAACCTCTGGCCAATAGATAACTGAATAAACTAACAATGTTGTAGAGATGATGCAAGAATGACTGAATATCACCAATGAATGCGAACAGAGGGAAAGGGTGAAAAAAAATCATGATGGTTGAAGGATGTTGGTCATTGTTCATCTAAGGGAGGAAAGACACATGAAGTTACTTTCTAAGTTGCATCTCCTAGGATTAGAACATTGGTGAAAGGCATGCATAAGGTAAGGCTTAGCCATTGGTATTAGCCTCAATCTCATATTGTATATTCATTTAGTTAATATACGAATCTTCCAAATTTTCTCCTCTTCTTTTTTCATCCAAATTCCCTCAATTATTTGATTTTTCAAATTTGTCCCAAATGTATTGCCTTCTTTTCTCCTACTCAAAAATACTAAAAACAATTTTCCCACTAGAATGAAAATATTTAATGGGTGATCTTACCCATTTTTACCATACCATTCAATGTCATTTCATGGGATTTTATGAGGTTTATTGAGCTTAAATCCATGTTTTGATAATATTTAGTGGTAATATGGGATTAAAGGTGATTTCATGCAAAATGTACTTTGTAAAGGTAAGATTATAATTTTTCCATTGATTTAACTTAATTATATTAATTTAGAGAATGTAGGATATTTCAATATTTAAATTTTGCATTATAGGTCAAAGTCAAATTCAACCTAAAGAAATCACAATCAAGGACCAAGAGAATCAAGAAATTGCAGAAAAGGCTGAAGAGCATCAAAATATTGCGTTTCACTTTGTTATCTTTTTTGCCACGGCAAACTTGCTCCAACATGCAAAAATTTTAATTCAAATCCGAACCCAGCTATAAAAACCTGATCCAACTCCCCTCTTTTTATCCAATAAGGTTCCATCTAAAGAGGGCGAGTCGTCATAGAAGGGGAGAGACTTAGAGACACTCATTTCTTCACTCACTCCTTCCATCTTTTCATCTCTTCACCATTTTTCTACCCTTCCAAGGCTATTATTGGAGATTTGGAGCTTGGTAAAGTATTCCTCATCACCATAAGCAACTAAACACCACTTGGCAGGAGGAAATTCGATGAGGCATAAGCTTGGAGCATTAACTAGAGAATTTTTTCTTATTCATATCCATCTTTCCCTACTTGTAGTCATTGTATCTTGGTTAAATCATGTTGATTACATTAATAGGCTAGACTATATTGCTATAAATTCTATGTTATGGATTGGATTATGAGATTTATGCTTGATGTGTGTTTTGTAAGGATTATTGCTACATTTGATTGTGGAAATATTGGGTTTGGTTAATTAAATCTAATAGATCTTATGATTGATTGTAGTAACTTGGTAGCACTTTGTTAAGTTGCTCAAGTTGTCTTCACATTTTTACATTAATCTCCCATTAGTACATTATCAAGGGTAGTTAACGTTGTTTTGAGCCTTTGGGCTAAAGGTGTCATAAATAAATTAATTTACCTAATATTTGAATGGTACTTCAAACCACTTTTGGAAATAATTTTCTAAAGAAACTCTTAATTATCTTTTAAAAGCTAGGAAGGTTGAACTGAACCTCCAACGGGCATTTCATCATCATTTGCATTTAAACCCAATCATTTTCATTCCCTCATTCAAACTTTTTGTCAATCAACATTTCAAAACAAAAACCTAAAAAATATTTAGAGTTTGTTATGTTTTATTCATATTCAATTAAGTAGGTAAAATCAAAGACAAAACCTCAATTTTCCCATTTCTTCACATATTTTTACATTCAAATTACCTATGAATTCATTAGTGTCACTCCCTAAAACTTGGAGTGAGATTGGCATAGAAATAAGGAAACCCCGCTTCTATAAGCCTAAACCTAATCACTACTTTCCTTCAACTATTTAACTTCAAGCTTACATTCTGTAGAAATTTTGACAAAATCTCCTCCAAAATTGAGACCTCCCAACATTTCTATAATTATCTATCAACTTAATACTAATCATTTTTAAGAGAGCTTAGCTCTCAATTACAATAACAATCACTATACATTAATTGGAAAGATGTGACACTCTCCCTGTGGTCATATTGGATACATTTAGATTAAATATACATTCGTCAACATAAACCTCATGAATATACTCATAAATCAATGAAAAGCATAATTTAGCCCTTCAGGTCAAGGTGATGCTCACCAGCAACAATCTGAGTCTTATCTTCAAGTTCTAAAGGTTACTCTATTACATATATGAAATAGAAAAAGTGCAAGTTGCATCCCAGAAAGACATAATGACGTAATTTAACAATGAAGAAGTACTTTGAGAAAATGATTCAGCGATGAACCTGGTAAAGGTAAGATTTATCATTATATCAACTCAAAAGCAATAATTGTAAATAACATCCACTGAGAAACTTCATAAATTGTCAAAGCTTGGATAAGCTATAGAAAAACAAGTAGTAAAATCTTTTGTTTGACATTAGAGGCGAGAAACAATTTATTTAAAACCATAAATGATAACTAAAAGGATTGTCATGAGACATAAATTGTCTGTCATAGGCACACAGCCCATGGAGTTGTAACCATCTGCTGAGACTTAAAACAACATCTATGTGTACCACTCCAAAATTTTGACATTTAAAATTTTTACCCTGAGGGACAATTTTTTTGAACATTTACATAAGAAAAAAGGAAAGGAGAAATTATATTAACCAAAGTAACAAATTCCATGAATTTCAGACTGGCTCAAGTGGCTAAGCTTAACCCAAGCTTTTACTAAGGCCTATGTTCGAATCCCTTATCCTACATCAAAGTATGATTTTTACTAGGCTGCCACGTGTCCTTCAATAATGATATTACCAAAATACCCTCATTTCATCTTCTTTTTCTTTTTCTCCTCTTCTCGATACACTCTCACTCACCTTCTCTATCCATTTTGAGATTTCAAGCTCTCCCACCAATGAATCGCATTAGCACCACTATCCCAACACTTTACTATCAACCTTGGTCACTTAGGGTGGCTAGAAAACCTCCAAAAATTTAGCAAAAGTGGAAGTGACAATAGATTAATCTTTTTGAGCTAAAATTTATGATTATTGTGATTTTATTTCAATTTTCATTGAGGTTATGCATCTTATTAGTATTTTGTTCGGTTCATTACTGGATCCAGCCTTTAATTTTGGGTAAATTGATTAGAAATTGAAGCTTTTCTTGGCTGTCTATTGCACATGAACAGTACATGACCAATGCATGAATAGTATCTACAAAATTGAAATTTAACCAAATTCAGGTGAAATTTCGTTGCTTTGCGTGAGGGTTTTTGTTTAAAAGTGATTTTCGTGTTTTTTTTACCCATTTGAGCTCCCAATTTCATGAATTAGTGCTTGAATTTGGAAATCCCCAATTTTGGATAAAGAACATAAATAGTGTCTAAAACTCAAAATTTGAAATTGGAGCATGATTTGAAGTTGTTTTGACAAAATCCTTTAGGGGTTTTAATCCTAAGTGAGGTTATAATAATTTCTATCTGTCAATTTGATGTTTGGAACATTAAATTAAAAACCCTTATTTCTTGGTAGGGAATTGAGGTGTGTAAAGTATCGATGATTTAAGAACTTTTGATCCTCTTGTGTTATTGGACATCAAGAAGGATTGCAGGAGTTATTAAAAGTTATTGTTTGGTTGGTAAGTGATTCTATGAATTTGCCTCAATCTTATATTAAATTTCATTATTGTGTGAGGAAGTTTTGTGAATAAGAGTGCAATGAATAATTATTAATGTTTCATAAATTACTGTGTTAATGATTGGAATAATTTTTAAACTCAATTGGTAATGTTAAGCAGCCCAAGGACTACAAAGAGAATTATTTGAGATTATTGGCCTCGGGGCAAGGGCATTTTCAAAGCCTTGGAAATATATTTTAGTCCACAAATATCAGTGTTGAGCATCAATGAACACAAAGAAATAGGTATACCATTATGGGAATTAGGATTGTTAATAGGAATAATGAGAACACAAAGAAATAAGTACCACACATTAGTTTGGATAAGCTATTGTGGGAATTTCTTTTAGAAATTATTTTACTTAAGATTTTGATTAATATGGAAAGTTAATATCTATTAATTGTTATATTTTAAGGGTTAAAGCTATTCTTTTAGACCCCTCAAGTAAGAGGGAGATTTGTGTGTACTTTGATCATGTGAGTAGATAATCTTAATTATGCAAGGCTTTTGTCTTAGATTATCTAATTTCAAATACAAATTTTTATTATCTCTGGTACCTTAGGATAAGCTTCTAAATTTAAAAACAAAAGTTTGTTGGCTTATTCTACATTTTTGAATTATCTAAAATTTTGGTTTTTGAATATGGATTCTTATATATTAAAGAAACATTTGGGAATATATCCAAAATATGACCCTATAGCTAATGGTTGTAGATGTTAGCCGTAGTGCACTACGATTAGTATTCTAATATGGTTGGGTATTATGCCCTTACTTCCATATTCTATTTAAGGCTTATAGCCATGATTATGATTATTCAGAGCTTAAGGTTGATAATGGGTAATAGCTTTGATTTTATTACACTAGCCTTAGGCTAGTTCTGTATTATGAACATTTGTTGTTTCTATAGGAGATTCCCAATATATTCTGTTAAATTGGATATTTTGAATTCTCAGTTTATGTTAGTTCAATTAAGTTATGAACATGATTTGAATATTCAAGGCTGGACATATTTGACCGTTAATGGTTTTTTTTTGCTTTTGGAACTATTAATTCAACTCTGTAAGTTATTCGGTTTCAAACAACTTAGTTTCCACTCTGTTAAATTGGTGATAAACTCTATCATTGTCAATTAGTCCTTCCTCTTGTACTATTAGTTTTATCTGCTCACTAAGTTTCTACTCACCCTATTATTTAACAATTTTCTGATATCAGCGCTGATCCAAAACACCCACCTACGAAGTAGAAGTTATGGTGTTTCTATTTTTTGTAAGTCTTGCCCAATTTGAAGAAATTCAAATCTTTCCCTAAATTTCAAACCCTAATGCAACCCTGTGGATAAGTTACTAGGTTTGAAGCAAATTTCATACTGTAATTGCATGAAATTGAAGGGAAAAGGACGAAAATGGAGTAATGAATAGATAACACAACAAAAAACACTGGAGAAATTCTTCAATCACATTGAATTTTACCTTTCATCCATGGCTAGCTTCAACGAATGACATAAGGGAGTTTTTCGCCAGAAAAACTATGATCTTTGGCCAAGACCTAACCAGCAATGATGATGTGAATGACTAAAGAACAATGTTAGTGGAGTAAAATTGATTAATGAAGAAAGAAGAAGCTCCTCTACCAAGAAGAACCAAAGGTTATGGTGAAAGAAGAAAAAAATAAAAATGGGGGTATTTTCATCTTGTCAGCGTCTAAAAAAGAACAAGAGAAGGGGAGCTAAGGTTCGAACCCTCACCCTCTTGGATAATGAAAGAAAGGCCTAAGCATTATGTCGACCTTAATTTCAAAATATATCTCCACCTCTTATAATGTTATGCCTTACTAAACTTTCTTGAAAATTTTCCTCTACTAAATTTTGATTTTTTTTTCATTCCTTAGTCAAAGGAATTATAACTTGATTTATTATTACTAATTAAATTTACTGGGTTATTACAATTAGGATCCTTGAAGTGAGCACGACCTGAATTGTACCACTATAGTACATTTTTGTATCCGGTTTTAGCTTTTGACACCCTAACAACGAGGGTTCGGTCGATGGAATTTTCCATGAATATTACATAGGTGCAATCTTTAATGCAACTTTAAATGTATGTTTAAGTTGCAGTTGGACAAAGTGATTTTAAATCAATTTTATTTTTAAAATTGATTTTAGTCAAACATAATTTTACAAGAATCTCATTTATATTTTGAAACTCTCAAAGGAAAATTAAGTTTTGATAGCAATGCAATTCACCTATTGGAAAAGCAAGTTGTTCTCACTTCTATACAAACAAGGTTTGTAGGACAATAGTGATTTTAGAGAAAATCAAATGCTAAAGTAGAGATTGTAAGGCAAACTTCAGTTTTGATATGCAAACAAACTTTTAAAAATCTCAAATGCCTAACCAAATGCACTTTGGGGCTTTACATGGTACCCTAAGAGAAAGACACATGACAATGACATGGCATAATATATTCACTATATGTCATATAAAAATAACTTGTTGTATCTATACTTTGACCACAATATTTTTAAATTTTAATTATGAACCCAATAATTTTTTGGAATTTTTATTTACCCCTCTATTTTTTATTTTTTAATAACCCCACAAAATAGTAGTTTATAAATAAAAACCAAGAATAAAACTTGGAATTTAGGAAGTTATTGGAAAAATAAAGTAAAGGAGTGAGTCAATAAATTTATAAACTAGTATTTTTGTGTAGGTTATTAGGAAATAAAAAGTACAATGGGTAAATTAAAAATTTCAAAAAGAAATTTTAGTTCATAAATAAAATCCAAAAAATATTGTGGCTAAAATATAATAGGAATAAATTATTTAAGGTTAATATATATACAATCAGCATATTTTAACACATTATAGTCATCTATCTTCTTTTTAATGTATCACATAGTGATTGTATCATTTATGGTTACACAATTACTAAACAAATATGCCTCACTAATAATTAGTTTTGAACTCTATTATCTTATCATGGCAGAACTAATCACTTAGGCTTGAATTTTGGTCCTTCACAAAAGCATTTTCTCAAATAAGTCCCTCACAGTTTCATTTCTTCTCATAATAGTCTCTTCATCATAAGGCCATCTAATACGTAGTGAAGTGGCATGTTTTTTGAGTTGCTAGTATAAGATTGTCACACTCTAACTCCCGAAGTGTGACTGGCACAGATAACGAGACTAGCCCACCTCTGTAAGCCTAACACGTTAATTCCTTAACTGAATTGAAAATCATATATCATGGACATTCATATTCAAGCATACATTCATGTATGATTTGTAGAAATTTTGATAGAGTCTCCTTTGTAACTAAAACCTCCCGAAGTTTCCACAAATATCTGTCAAAACAATAGTATTCATAAAAGAGCGCTCAACTCTCAATTCAATCCAGATACAACTACAACACAAGGGGAATGGGGAATCTACCTGTGGTCATACATATCCATGTACATCTATTTATATCTTTAACCAACTACATACCAAATACAAAAAATCTTAACAAAATAAGAAAAACTAAAATGTTAGCAGTGCCAACTGGGCTCTTCTAGCCCTCATGATCAACGAATTGCTCTAAATAGTTACCTAAAATTTAGTAAAACACAAATGGGTACCATTTTAGTAATAAATCAATAATGCCTTTTAAACCAGTTAGTTTTTAATAAATCATGATTTAAATGTTTAACACTTTAAGTCATAAACATGCAATAAAATTCATTCCATGGAAAATTAAATCAGTCAAGGGTACATAACCTTTGGAAATCACATTTTAATAGTCAAGGATCCACAGCCCTCGAAGAATCTTTCTCATCGATCAAGGGTATTTAAACCTTGTATACTTTTCTTAAATAGTTAAGGGAACTCAGCCCTTGGGTTCTTGTTAAAAGACATGTGAAAACCTCTTTTTTTTTTCAAAATACAATTGGTTCAGAACCTAGATTCTAAGGAGGACTATCAAAGACATCAAGCATCGGTCATGGACTCGTGGCCCATGTAGTTTAATCATTTGTCAAGAGCACACAACATCTAGGGGTAAATTACTCATACGGTCGAGAGCACATAGCATTTCAGGGTAAATCACCCATACAGTTGATGGTATGTATCCCTTGAGTTATTTATTTCGGTCGAGAGCATACAACATCTTGCAGTCAAGAGCATACAACATCTCAATGTAAATCACCCATATAGTTGTGAGTCACAAGCTCACACTAAAATATCCATCTTATAGTGTCATCCCTAAATCTAAGGAACTGTCATGCATGAGTTTTCCTTTTCAATATCAATGCTGTTAAAATCTCTAGTAAAACATTACCCATTTCTGTTCAATCCTCTCTTTTTACATTTTTGCATAGACATCACATACCAATCATAAATTATAATTCATTTCAAAGACTAACAAGTCTACCAAATTAGACTACCATAATATAATACAATGGTAATTATTTAGTTGGAAAGCCTACTGCTTACCTAGTGGATGATATACACTAAAATAACCTTATCTTCGTCTCTTGGTTATAAAATGGAATTCACCAACAATCTCTATATCACAAAAATATACTTTCCTTAATTCCCATCACTAAAACATAACAATTTAGGTTCATTATAAGGCCTCTTAACCAATTCATCAAGCAACCATAATAATTCATTACACATTTCTTTCTTCTCTTTAATTCTTCAAATTTCCATTACATATTTCATATGCCACTTCCTTATCATTTCTAAAAACAAGTCCTAGCTGAGATTCCCTGATTCCATCACCTAACTTTCCCAGAATTTTCGTCAATTTACATTCACTACCTTAAAAACTTTTTGAATTTTCACTTTAGTCCCAAATTTCATACTTTTATCTTCAACCCAAGTAAAATCATAAATAACAATAGGATTTCATATCATACACCTTAAAAGTGTTCTTATACGACCAATTTAAACCCATTAAACTGTAGAATTGCACCATTTTTTGAAAACCCCAAACTTTCAAAACTTTTCAGTTTAGACCCCATTAGAACAACTCTCAAAAACTTATCTAAAATCATGCTTCCAAAGCTGAAATTCAATGGGAAAGGGCCGAAAATGCTTCTCCAAACATCATTATCATGAAAAAATCGATTAAAAGTCACCAAAATTGTTGCAAACTCACTGCTCTTCAACTGTCACATAACTCACCGGAAAAGTTGCTGTTGCCGGCAAACTGCAGGCGACGACTGTCCAGAAGGCGTCGCTAGTGAAGGAGTAAGCTGGCCAAAGGTCAAATGTGGTGGTGGACATAGCAGAGACAGAAAATTGTGAGAGAAGAAGATTTGTGTTCTAAAGAGGAAGGAGGGCCGCGGGAGGCAAGAAGAGAAAGTGAAGGACAATTTCATAATTTTACCTGGGGGGACACATGTCAACACCAAAAAAATTATGAGGGAGGAGGGAGCTGCATCTCAAACCCACGCCTTCTTGATTCTAGATACCTTGCCTTACTGCTGAGCTAAAGCTTACATTTGATTAATATTACGCACTACAAATATTTAAGCCTTCATTCTTGTTAAGAGAAAAATTTTTGCATTAACTTTAACAAGTGTTACAAAGATATCATACTTCCCCATCCATATCATAAAAATGACTTGTCCACATCACTAAAAACCTGTCCAAGTCAGAAAAAACCCATTCATACCATGTATCCATCTCTACTTGTTCACCCATCTCTATTTCTTTGTCCACTCTGTTCTGCTACAGGAAGACTCGACCAGAGGAAGCCATTGGTTGACCAAGCAAAGTAGGCCTATGCATTCAGCCAATGCGTCCAAGAAGCCCACTAACTCATTGGAAAAGTAGCAGCGAAGGAGTAAGCTTCGACTTTTATATAAGTTCGAGCCAATGGTACATTACCTAAAACCTAGATCTGATTTCAGTGTTCAAATTTGGTGAGGGTAAAAAGTTGGGTGAAATTGAAGCATCTCTATGGTTTCTCATTCTCTATTAATTGGGTGAACAAGTAGGATTCTGTATATCTCCATGTTTATTTCTATATCTTTTAATAGGTGAAATCAATTCCACATGTTCTTGATTTGATTTCAAATTAAAGCATCTCCATATTTTCTCATTCTCTGTTCATGCGTGAATGTTCCTAATTACCCCAGGTGAAATGCTCCTACAATATTGTTTTCATTTTTAATTTGATAAGCAGTAGATAGTAGTAGTAGTGTTTAAAGTGGTATGATCCAGTGAAAATGCACATGTGTATTTGCTCACCCCAGTAAAAAAAACTCCAGCAGTTGCTTTGATTTGGCATGGTAACCTTTGATTTCGAAGTCTAATAAAGGTTGCTATAAATCCTTTGTTTGCTTCTTGTTTCCAAATCCCAAAATTTAGAATAGTACACAATTTGAAGACTTAAATCACATTTGTGCAAAAATGCCAATCAAAGTATTCTCACACTATAATTTCCTTTAACTTCAAAGGTTTGGATATATAAGCCAGTAAACACATAAATATTGTGATAGCTAAGATAAAGAGTACGATGCTTTAAAAAATGTTACTTTAATGATTTTATTTGCGTGCAAAAAACTTGATGAGTTGACTACAACTAACTTTGGACAAAATACTTGAAGTGTGTGGCATATTTTAATGGCAAACATGGTTTAATACGAGAAGAAAATTTGACAGAAGCTATTAGCTTTAACACAATTTTTTTTTGGGTGGCTAATAAGCTTAAGTATGGAAGATTTTGAATAATTCTTTTAATGCCTCTGGTCAGCAGTCATATTACCCATTACCATAATATTGAACATCCCATTACTAAAATAAAGCCCTGACAATATATTTCATTATCGTAATATTAGACATTCCAATATTACCCAACAAATCTGACCCTAACAGTGTATTTTAACATCCCATTACTAAAAAAATAAAGAAAAGGATTCCATTTTCATAAATTATATATCCATGGAAAACATTAGTAAAAGTATCATAACTTATATATCCAAGTATAAAACATGAATTCCATTATAAAAAATTACAATATATTTCCTACTTTTCTAAAGTAAAAGATTATATATAAAATCCCTTATCTTTTTTTATGTTCATATTATTCAAATTTCAGGTCTTCACTCACATTTTCTACTATGTGCATCAAAACCTCGCCTTACTCTTTCTCTTCGATGAACGCAAGATAAAAAGCATGATTTCCTAATCCTCTTCAATGAACGCAGGTCTTCACTCGTCTCTTTGCTGCTGTGTGCTATGCGTTATCTCCATGTGTGTTGATCGGTTTTTTGTACTATGTGTTTTGTAGATCTTTGGACGCAGGTCTCTGAATATTTCTAATCTTTATGGTCAGTTCCATCAAAGGGTAAAAGCCTCATTCTCAGTGAACACAGGTCTTCAGGGTGTGTTGGGTCTTTTCGGATCTATTAGTCTTCAATTACGTGGATAGGTCAATTTTTTTATGGGGATGGGAAGGCATGATATCGGATGCCAGCAACCCAAAAAATGTGCCACATCATCATGTATTAGACGATCTTTGGATGGAGGGACTATTCTGAGAAGAAATGGAACAGTGACAAACTTATTTGAGAATATACATATGTGGAGGACGAAAATAAAAATAGGCTGATTTATGGAAGATCAAAATGAATTTTGATCTTGTCCTTTTATTTTTGACTTTTTGTCAAATTTAAACTTTTTAAAGTCTTTTGGAGTCTTTCCTCTCTAAAATATCTTTTCTTTTTGTTAATTAATTTTTATGAAAATTTTTAATTGAAGTCTCTAACAAAAATAATTCATATCTTTTAGGGAAATAATATTTCTTAACCATATAGTTTATATCTCTTAAAAAATTATTTTATTATTTTTGGTAAGTTTCTTTTGTAAAAAAGTTACTTTTCCATTGTTTTAAAATTAAATATAAACATTTTTTTACTAATATAAGATGCCTCATGTTTTAAAAGTAGATTTTTTTTTAAATTTCAAATTAAAATTCACAAAAAATTATTTTTGAAAATATAAAAATTTTAAAATTTTAAATGACCTGTTTAATGGGAGGCCTAACTCTTTAATTATAAATCGAGTCTTATTGGATTGAATCCTGTAGGACTGGGCCACACCTTGGGTTGATAAAAATTCAGCTTAATAACATTGTTAAAATTAAGCTAGGTATCAAAATCTTAGTCCGGCCCAGAATATATCCACCCTTGAATTTAATTTCATCAAGCTTCCCATAAAATAAGATGTCCTATTTGAGATTACTCACTTCCTAAACACATAGGGTAGGCTCTCTTTTATCCGGTGGCTTCGTATTGTCAATATATATATATATATATGACGTCACGGCTAATAAATGCTATGTTTAAAGAGTAAGGCAGCAAAGTACCCTGCGTACCATATGGAACTGCTTCACAGCAACAATCAGCTTTAAAGATTGACACGCAAAAACTAGAAATTAAAAAATATAATTATAAATAGAAAGTACCTTTTATATTATCGGACAATTTTCTACAATATGAAGTCTTACATAACTTGCAGTTTGAATTACAAATTTATCATATTAATTAATATGTCCATTTCATCTTTTACACATACGTTTTATTTTATGGCTTTTATATATATATATATATATAGGTATATATATATATATACTGAAATAGGATATACAAGATATACTGAAATTAGTGAATGGCTTATATATATATATATATATATATATATATATATATACAAATCATTTGAAAATAAATATTTTTTTCATTTTAAAATATACTCCACTTATATCACTATCTGGTCCACACACGAATTCGGATATCCTCCAATAAAAAAATTACATGAGGAGTGAAAAAACTTGGATCATTAGATTTCATTTGATGATCCAAATTGTTTTAAAAATTTAGATTTTTCAATAAAACTTAAATTTTTTTTAAAAATAATAATACACAAAAATTAATGAATATTTTAGATTACTTTTATACATAATGATATTTTATTAATGAAAAAATAAAAATAAAATTTTTGGTACATTCATAATTTTAAGTGCATTAGTACACCCAATTAAAATGTAGGAACATAATTATAATAATAATATTATTATTTTAGTTGATATTACTACAATTATATTTTTATATTATAACTAGATGTATTTGTATATTAAAAAATACACTAAAAATAATGCCAAAAAAATTATAAAAAGTAAATAGTATACTGTAAATTGTTAAAACTTGTTTGTATTATTATTTATCAGAATATCATCTTGTATTAAAAAAATAAACTTAAGATGTAAAAAACAAATTATAAATTATTAGAAACAGTTTATTTTTTTTAATAAGATATCATTCTCTATAAAAAAACAAGATTTAAAATATTAAAAAATCTTTATATATTATCATAAATTTATTTTTTAAAAATAATATTTATTTAAATAAAAATTTTGAAAAAACTTAGACCATCAAATTTTATGATGGTCCAAGTTTTTTTACAGGATATTCTATTATAATTTTTTTACAAGAGGGATATACGAATCCATGCAACACTAGCTGGTCCGTACACGTATAGATAAATGAAAATGATAGCTGAACATAAATCTGCGTGCACTTCAAAGTCTCTCACTTTAATTGGACCTATATTTTTTTTACAGCAAAATAATCGTGCATTTCATAAAAGATTTATTGGTCACATAATATGATCTGAGCTTTCAAAGTTCAATTTGAGTGAATTTACTCAATTTTTTTGTCAAGTTCATACTTGGCATTAAAATAATTTCGTTACATTTGCTTTACTAAAATTAATTTTCATAGACTTTGCATTTCAAATGACTGCAGTATATCCCACATTGACTTTGCATTTAGGAACAAATTCTTTAGATACTAGCCCTAACTATGATCCAAAACCAAAATAGTTGAGAAAATATTGATAAGAAAGTAAATTGTCTTTAGCCTAAAGACAAATCTACTACTAATGAATACGTCTAATAAAAATGTAGCAACTTTTGACAACTCTACCACTAATTCATACATCCAATAAAACTGATAGTAATTTTATCACTTTTTAAGTCTACAGATTTTGCATTTTATAATATATATATATATATATATATATATATATAATAGTCATTATATATAAATAAATAAATAATTAGCTACGATTTTTCAATGGCTGTGAAAAATATAGCATGTAATGCAATTTTTAGTCGCAATTCGCCCAAAAAACTGCAGGTACCTGTGGTTCATTTAACATATATAAATGATAAATGTCCTCACACATAATTGATAAGTTGATAAAGCACTTGCTTTGTCATTTTCGCAGGCAACCACGTTCAGACATCATATATAATTAATGCCCTTCTACTACTTAATACTCATCGTTTCTCTTCTCTTGTGATTCAGATATAATTATTGTTCTCGTAAATGGAATAGGAAGTATATCCTGCACTTCGTGGCATGTGGCCTTAAATTTCTAGTTGTTGAAGTAATGAACGAAGGATTTTGCTAAACAGCGTCCAAATACATTTAGTCGCCATGGATGTGTTAAGCGGTTCTCATTACTCATTTGACTGTAATAAATTCCCTGTCAGCCAAAAAACAGATTTGGATTCACTAAAGTCTGAACCGCTTAACACATCCACGACGACTAATAATTAACATTTTAAAATTGCCCTAAAAGAAAGGAAACTAAACATTTTAAAAAAAAAACAGTGAGCCCCAAGTAAAGATTAAACATCAAAGCTGAGAAAAGAGACGCCAAGCGATAGAAAAGGATCAAAGTTTAAACTTGTTGGTGGAGGTGGTGCCAAGCTGCCAGCTTGCTTCGCATTGTTTTGCGACTTCATTAAGCACAATGTAGGATGAACCGCCTTTCTCTATATCTTTGGCTGCACTCTGTTGCAACTCTCTCGCTCTGAGCCTTATAGGGTTGGGCTTCCCCTCATTGTCCTCCTTCATTATCTCTCTCAACATACTCACTGTCTCCTCCCTCTTCACTAGCTTCGTCGCTGGCAAAACCTTAGGTCGCACCCCCCATCTCCATCTCCTCCGCAAGCAGCATCGCATTCTTCCTCTGCTCTGCGTATAAGGGCCAACAGATCATGGGCACGCCGTTGGTGATGCCCTCGAGAGTGGAACTCCACCCACAATGCGACACAAATCCTCCAACAGATGGATGCCTCAATATGCTGACTTGTGAAGCCCATTGTGGAACCACTTTCCACACTTTGTGGGTCCTATCTAAGAACCCCTCTGGCAAGTAATCTGATGGGTCACCACTTCCAAACCCCTGCTGGGCGAACCACCCAAATAAATCTCAATCGGCTCAACTCCAAACCCCATGCTACCTCTATGGTCTGCTCGTACGACAGTGTTCCACCGCTACCGAATGACACGTAAACCACAGACTCATTGGGTTGCTGATCCAGCCACCCCATCAACTCGGTGGTTGAACTCGTGGGTGCCTCCTGTGGTCTCACCAAAGGTCCAACGACATATAAGGGAACTTTTAGAAGCCCACCCAACAAATTCTCATCTCTCAGTGACTGAAGGTCTTTATGTTGGAGTTCTTCCCACGTGTTCCCCAATATTCCATCCCCTTTCCGCATCCCCATCGCTAGGCCTATGTACTCTTGATATTGCTGATTGTTCCGGTCCAGCATGAGCTCAACCACATCTTTAGGATGAAGAGGACTACACCCGGGGATTTTGAGCGGTTCTTGCTAATCCACGTACTGGCCTTGGACTTGTTTATCAAGGATGGGTGAGTACAAAAGCAAGGAGAAAAACCAAGCATTGGAAGCGACGTAAATGTACTTGAGCATGTTGAACTCCTCCGCTATGGACAAACTTTAAAAGCCAAATATGTCGACTATGAGCACAGAAGGAGGGTAGGCCATGTGAGAAATCGCAGAACGGATAGCAGCCATAGCCACACGCATCATGACGCAGAGGCATTCCACGATGGCAGCGTCGTTTTCCAGGATACCAGAGACGTCTGCGGATGGGATGTGGAGGAAGTCACAAAAGTTGATGGTGGCGATGGCTGATTTCAGAATAAGGGATTCGGCTTCGGAGGTTGGGGAAGTGACGACGAGGATTGTGACCTTGAAATTGCAGTGGAGGACGAGGTGCCTTCCGAGTTCAATCACAGGGATTAGATGGCCAAGGCCTGGGCTGGAATGCAGAGCTATGTGTGGCTTCTTCATGATCTCCATGGACAACTGGAGGATGCAAGTTATGGAAATTATAAGCTTATGGGCAGGGAATCTCTCTCGAAGGAAGCAATCACTTCACTTCTGGGTTTTGAGTGGGTTTTCCAAACCCAAAGGGAGGTTTATGTAAGGTTATTACGACTCACTATAATCTAAATAATTTAAAACGAATAGTATCAATGGAGTATTATTTTTTAAGAAGTAATATTGAAAAACCGTGGTATTTTAAGAACAAAATTGGAGAAAGATAATTTTTTAAGAATAAGTCATTAATTTACTATAATAACATAGTACAAAATGTCATTAATTTAAATAAAAGGTTTTTTAATATACAAATATATATATATATATATATATATATATGAGCTCTCTATTATTATATCATCTCCTTTTTTTTTGGATAAAAGGAAAACAAACAAAAGGTTAGTCTAAATTTAACAAGCCTATTCTAAAAGAAGGGTAAGAGCTAAGAAGATGCCCAATATCCTTTCGAAGCAAGATCCAACACTGATGCATGAAGGATATTTGGCTTAGATTATTGATGTATTTCTTTTTGGACAGAGAATGTAAATGATATTGCTATGAGATTATTATTAATTAAAGATATCTTTTTTGTGCAGTCACAATTTTGAGTGTATAAGTATATTCATATTAATTTATATAATTTTATTAATTTAAATATTAACTCAAAAAATAATAATATTATAATTATATATCTACATTATAATTGAATACATTGATGTATTAAAATTTTTTTTTAATTATATCATCTTGAACCTTAGATTAATGGTCTTAAAATTTATATTAAAAAGTACTTTGTTACTAAAAACACATCTTAAGGTACAATTGAACAGCGGAGAGTCTTGACTTTTCAAATGATTTCCCTACTTTAACTGATTTTTTCCACCTGACATACCTTTTACTAGATCATAAAAATGTCAATTGGAAGGTATATTTGCCAATGTGTTGGTTCAAATTTGTAGAAATTTTGATTGAGCATTTTTAGATAAATACTCTTTATTTGACTATAATCCGACTTAGAGGTCAACTCTACTCGATCATGAATTGTATACTTACTATGCTTCAACAAGCGTTTTAGCATATATATTTTTTAACGAGTCATTGATTGTGTAGGAAGATATTTCAGAAGGAGACCAGCACCAATTTCAATATAGTTTATTAATTTTCGAAAACAATTTTGTCAAACCGACCATGATTGATCCAGTAATTAATTTATTAAACCTTTGCTTTGGCCGTTTTATCATGAACGATAATGATCAATTTTTAAAGTTTGGTGTAACACAAATTAAATCAACTTCATTCAATTTGCACTTAGCTTTCTTAAAACTTTAATATATATTATAGAAACTCTTCCTCAAATTGCCTTTTGTTAAAGAGATTAACTTTCTGTATGATATAATATTATAATTTAATTTTTAAGTTGATGTTAAAACCTAACATATATTATGTAATTTCATTATCAATATGATTGTAAAAATGGATTAGTAATTTTATTCCAAAAATAAATGCATAATGTATTAGAAATGAGTGAAGTGTTGTAAATAAAAACAAGTATCAACTATAATTTAGTAAAATATTAAAAAAATATTTATACAATTCACTTTTTAATTCATAAGCTATGCATTTACCGTACAAAATTGAGCCACTCAGCACCTTATTGGAAGGCTCAATCTCACTATCTCACTCTTCATTTTTGGTTTAAAAACTCAATATTTTTACTACACTAAGCAGTAATTTATGAATCTTAAGGGGCAGAGACAAGCTTACCACCCATCATAAAAAATTAATGGAGGCCTAAATTACACTCAAATTTAGAGCTAATTGGTAAAATTAAATCTTTGCTTTTCCTATAGTTCTGGTGATCACTCATTTTTATTTTCAAAAATCTAGTAAAGGGAGAATAGGAGATTCTATTTGTTTATTTATTTATAGATTCCCAATGAACATAGATTGAAACAAAAGCCTTTTAAACCTACAAAATTTAAATTAATACAAGAGAAAATACAAAATTGGCTTTTTTTTAGTTGTACTAAAAAAGATAAGAAGTAACCCAAAATTATTTACCCATTCATTGATTCAACTGAACAAAAATAAAAGGACACGTCAACTCCAACGTAACTTAAAACTGATATACAGTCTCAAGTCCAAAGATTACTTTTCCACTAATTAATACATCCAATGAAAATAATAGCAACTTTTCCACTTGTTAGGTCTGTGGACTTTGTCTTCTATTACATATATATAATAGTTCTTAGTCTAAAGTAAACTCCACTACTCATTAATACATCCAATTAAAATAGTAGCAACTTTATTATTTTTAAGTCTATGTACTTTGTTTTTTTATTACATGGAATAGTACAGCTCTACTACTACTCGTATTCTCTCTTATCAAATTATAAAATAGGTAAAGTACTTGTCGCTGTTTTTCAAATGAACTAGTTTATAAAAAAAATTCTATTTTCCAAATAAGAAAAGGATATCTTACAATCATAATTATATTTTAACGCTAATATTTGTGTCGAACTCACTTAGACCAAAGTCTACATCTACTAACTCACAAATGTGAAGACTTGAAAACTTTGTTAATTTATTTTTGAATTTTATGGCTTCAATTTTTCAAATCTTCCATAAAAATCTGCATTTAAGAAATAAATTTCTTTCTAAATATTTTTTTTACTCGAAACTTAAATTGTTCTAAAAAATCCCCAAGTCATCCGTCACAATTAAATTACAAATTCTATAATAATTGATTTTGATACCTTACACATCTCTTGAACATATAAATAAATAATTGTTAATGCAAATTCAACTCTGAATTTGCTTTCGACATTTCGACAAAAACATTATTTTTTTACATTTGTTTCACTGTATTTAGTTTTGTTAGAATAATATTGTTCCTCATATAAAATTTTTTTAGAAAAAATTTGTAAAAAATGTTCCTTCATATCTGTGCAAAACAGTACAATGTACCTGATTGATTGGGCCTTCCACATGGATTGAAAGTCATTATTTTTTTTATATTTTTGTAATCTTTCTATTTTAAAATATTATTCTTTAAAAAATCTCAATTTGATTTTGTGTGTTCATATTGTAGGATAATAACGTATTAAAATTTTGAATTCTTCAAACCTCATTAAACATTTAAAAGAAGAAATAAGGCAAATGAGAGATTTTGTATTGTGTTGTAAATAGATTTTATAATTTTTCTTAGTTTTCTTTTTTTGGATTTTCATCGATGTAAATGAAAGAAAGATGAATAAAAAAACTTTATTGGAGTTCATTAAGTGTCCTTAGATAATTATTACAATTTAATAAGTAATTTTGAAACTTAATTGATTGATCATTAATGTCATATTAGTGAAATTAATAAATTTTAGAATATGAAATACGGGTATAATAAAATATATTGAAGAAGATGTAAGGCCATAAGCATTTGCTACAACGAAAAAGGGATTTCAGTGTGATATTTTTACTAAATAATTTACTAGCAATTGGTTAAACTGTAGTTAATATGATCGTAGTTAAAATATTACCTGCAATATGTATCAACTGCTGGAAGTTCCGGCATTAGCTGCAATTTACTAGTAGCAACTAGAGCCACTAAGTGTCAGCCAACTAATCCCTTGAATTAATGCAGAATTTGCATTAATATTGTGGACAGTTAAATTAATATCTAACGACTCACAATTTTTTGTACAGATTATATTAAAGAAATAAAAAAATGTGAACCGTCATTTTTACACCAGAGTGCTGTAGAAAATTTGCTCTCCTAAATGTTAGCTATAGTTTTGTAACTAGAGTTATAACTAGTTCATAGAATTTTAATGTTTGTGTTGCTATATTTCTCAAACCGCTAGTATATGAATGCATTTTCAAGAAAAATTCATTTATATATTGGCACAATTTTTTTGGCAAACCTCAATTTCACCAAATAAAATTAACCAAAACCCATTCTAAAATTACATTTACATTCATAAATGACGGTCATTACATAGTTATAAATACAACATTGTCAAAATTCAATAAAATATTACAAAATCTTACTTTCAATTATAAGATCAAGTGCACGGTCATAAACTTAATTTTAACCTTACAGAATCTATTGATGTTCTAGCTCAAATTGGCCTAGAAGAAAAGTCTATATGCTCATTTGCTCGATCAAGCGGTTGTAATATAAAATATGAAAAATATAATGTAATTCATAAATGTGGTTGAACTTAAAAAAATTGAACTATAGTTGGTAGATCAGAAACATTATATGTGATATTTAGAATGTCGCAAGTTCAAGTTAAAAATAAAAATTTAATTCAAATCACTGCAAAATAAAAAATTATCTATAAAATATCTTTGGGAAGAATTAAACACAAAATTATTTTCTTCATCAAGCAAATGACCATTTCAATGTGAGTGTGTGTACCAAAATGCTCAGTAAATGATATAACCCAAAAGCTTCAGCAACAGGTCCACTAGATAGAAACACAAATGCATAGATGGAATGGAAGTCGGCAAATATAGGTCCAGTCGGACTCTTACCTATTTTTAATTATCAAATGCTCAAACCCTAAGCTGCAACCACAACTCTCTAATTTTGTTGTAAAATATGACTTAAGTTCTACTTATTTTCTCTTAAAATTGATATCATTGGATTTTATCCTTAACTTTTTTTAAAAATTAAAAAAAAACATTTTTGCTTGACTTGATGTTCACGAAATATATTAGTTGAGTACACATGAAATGTAATCTAAGTTTGTTGCAAAAATGGATAGATCCATTATTTCTATTTATAATAAGACTTATTAATTCATTCATGAACTTACTGTGGTTAAACAATTTACTTAGCAATAGATTGAGTGTAAGTGTAATATATTTTAATTTTCTGTAAAAATAGATACATCCAGAAATTTTGTTCAATAAAACTAAATACATTTATAAACTTGTATTGGTTAAACAAATACATCAGAATCATATTTTATAATTTACTATTTAATATAACTACAATACACAATATATACATTGGTTATTTAAAAAAAACTGAACATATATTGATAATTTAATAAATAATTTATATATTAACAAATATATCTATTGAATTCTAAGATATACATGGTATAGTTTTTGTTGCCATCTCATGGATATCAGAAAATATTCTAAGATAGAACTAAACTGAAAAAATAAGTAACAACTTCCACCGCTGAGGCTAAAGGAGCGCTTACATGAATCCAGCCTAGAGTAAAACGTGATTGAATAAAACAGTGCTATTTATAGCTATATATTAAAAGCAATTAGATGCATCATTATATATTGGAAAAATAACTAGTATATATATTAAACAGAGGAAGATACAATATTAGAATAAGATGTTAATAAATCATGATTAAACTGCATTCCTTCTAATCTCCAGTTGCTAATAGATAAATAGTAGATAATCAGACAGTGCTATTTATAGTTATAGCGTATGATATGCAGTAATTTATTTCCAATAATTGGACTTCCAAATATTAAGTCCACTAACATTGACAAGAGAACAGGTTGTCTGAGAGTAGACGAGGAGGATTCTCTCATACGATCTCCAACTATGATCTCCAACAGGGCATCACAAAGTCAACATGATATTAAACAATTTATTATTCACCAGAATGGGTCTAATTGAAATAGCCTATATCCAAAGGAGGCACCTTTTTAAGAATTAAAAAGCAAAGGATAAATCACATTGAGATACAAGGAGAGTACTAAAGATTAGAAGGCATGAACTTAAAGATAATTGTTTTCTTATCGAGTCCGAAGTTGATTCCTGCTTTGGAATCATAAGCGTAGTTATATAGAAAACCCTGTTTTTCTACAGGCCCACAGATTGCAAGCACAAGGAACTATCAACATTAGCAATCAAGACATTTCCTAGAAAATCAAAAACTTAAAAATTTTGACTGCTCTTACCAGGAAGTTTACAAAGTCAGATAGTCATGGGAATTTACAAACTTAAATCATCTAATTAAAAAGACATAAATTATCGAGACCAAATATTTGTTAAATCCTTAGCCATAAGACCTGTATCAGAATGTCCTATGTATTAGATTTTCTACTTTACAGGGAATAGAAGCTGTATTTTAAACCATTTAACAATTCTTACCCAAGTAGCTAAGTCATGATCTTTGAAACAGCATTTTGAAGCTTGCTTTTTCCATCCAATAACGCTTCGATGTTCAGTTTCTCTATAATTCATAGGATAAACTCGCACAAGTTTCATTTCATTAAGGATCATATCAGAATTGAAATACAAGACAGAATCCAAACATAAAGCCTGCGTTTCCCTACAAGGCAAGCATTTTTACAAACACTTGGTGGGCACACTTTGAGGAGCTAGTCCTCTTGCTCGGCAACTATAATTCCAACTCAGACTCACACTCAATTTTAAACACAGCCAGAGCCTTATCCACCCAATGAAGAATATATATACATACATACACACACACACACACACACATATATATATATATATGTGATTCTTTATAGCTCATACGCATATCAATTTGCTCGGAAATCAAGAACTATCGTACCAAGCACAAAAATTCGATGGAAATTTCACGATATCACAGATCTGCAAATTTTGACAGAAAATTTCTCTTCTCATGAATCGGAAGAGAGAAAAATAAAAAACAAAAGAGGTTCGAAATTATGTGTGAACACCAACCTAGAAAGCCGAAGAAGCAGTCCTAAATGCTCTCTCCACACGCATTCCAAAATGCTCTCTCCCTCACGTAGTCCCAGATGCTCACCCAACAGGGTGGAGGTGTGGCGAGCGGCGGCACTGAACGAACCTTCTTCACTGTGCGAAGCCTCCCAATGCTCTCTCCTCTCACGGAGTAGATAATTTTTAATAATATTAAATAAGGAAACTAATTATGATTTTTTAGATTAAGGGGAACACTGCAATTGAAGGCAAAGATTAGGGTAAGTGCAATTTTCCTCTTTAATTACATAAATGATTTAATTAAAATGGTGACACCCCGAAGACCAATTATATAAAGGATCTTTAGTAAAGAATAGCCGTTAGAAATTTCTTAAGTGTCTTTTACTTTTTTATTTTATTTTTATGTGCATTAAACATTCTTTTGAAGTCTTTCACAAGTCTCCTTGTGGCAAGTTCTTCAACTTTTTACTTTGTTGATTAATTGGATAGGTTTCTAGAAAATGACATATGTAAATTACATATGTAACTAAAACTGAAAATTGATACGTTTTCCTTTATGTGATAGTGTAAAATTAGTTAGATGTTCGCACTTTTTTAGGCCAATGTTTAAAATTGGTAATGCCAATGATTTTTCATTGATATTAAATAAGACAGATTGCTCACTGGGATTGGCTAGAAGCTTCGGTATTTGTCCAATGATAAACAAGCCACTTAAACCCTTTATCATAAATCTCTCTCTCTCTCTCTCTCTCTACATTTCTACTGGTCAATTGTAACTTTTTAATAAAATAGAGGGACATTGTCCAAACAAAATAATATCTTACATGAAAATATACTATCTAACACCATTGAATTTCCCAATAATGTTGGTATAGAAAAAATTCCAATAATGAACTCTTTACAAACTTTATTCCTTTTTTTTGGCATTTTGTACCTTCGATCACTCAATTTCTATGCAGGAGTCCTAAGTTGTTGAAATGACATGTCTTATATGCACACTTTTTTAGTATCAAAATCTACAGGTCATCCTTATAGCTCAAGATAAACTATAAATCGTACTATCGATTATCGATACTTCACATCTCATGAACAAGAGATTATAAACAAAAACAATTCACAATTGTAAGAAATTGTGAATCATATATTCTCTCTATTTGTTTTACTTTTAAGGCTGTATTGAAGATATTAGGTCACAATAGATAACTAGAATAATCATGATGTTGAATGGCTATCTAGGCTCTCTTCATCAACAAATATTGACTCCAGTAAAGTGAGAGATGTTAGTTATTCTCATCATTGGTTGAGATTTCTTATGCCAAAATCTAAGTGAATTGAGGCTATGCTGTTGTGGTATTTCTCAAGCCAATAACCTTTCTTTAACTGCATCACCTTCCAACTTTTCTACTTCACTCGTCATCCTTGATCTTTCTCATAATAAACTGAACTTAGCAGCATTTCAATAGGCCTTCAATTTCAATTTCAACCTTCAAGACCTATATAAGAGATTGTAATCTTTCAGCCAATGATCTTAATGCTTTATCTTACTATTTCAATTTTCCTTCCCTTATTGTCCTTGATGTCACTTCTATAACCTTACGTGGCTCTGAATTTGAGCTTTAATCTACAAGAGCTTAATTTAAGGAATTCTTATTTTTACTTCTCCCAATTCCAATCTTTCTCCTCTTGTCAAGCTTGGTTTGTCTTCTAATCAATTGACATCATCAACTATATTCTACTTGATTTCTAACTTCACCTCCAATCTTCATGAACTTGACCTTTTGAATAACTTGCTAAAATGTCCCATTCCAAATGGTTTGGTAAACAAAGAATTCTCTTGAACTTCTTGATCTCTCCTTGAATAAACTTCAAGTTGAAATTCCAACATCACTAGGGAATATACGCAGATTGAAGAGCTTATCTCTTTATAACAACAACTTGAGTGGGGTGCTTTCGACTTTCATTTATAATTCTTCCTGGTGCAACGAACACACATTACAACATTTGAGTTTATCAAACAATAGGATAACAAGTGTGTTACCCCACAACTTATCAATTTTGTCATCCTCGGAAGAAGTGATACTCTCTAATAACCAATTAAGTGGAGAAATATCTGAAAGCCTTGAATTCCTTATGAAGTTGCAACTGTTTGCTATGGATGGGAATTCTTTGGAAGGTGTGATCACTTAATCCCATTTTAGAAATTTATCCAATTTGAAGGAGTTATCATTGTCTGAAAATTTACTATCTCTAATAATCAGTGCAATTTGGGCTCCTTCTTTCAATTAAATTATTTGGAGATGGCATCTTCCACATTGGGTCCTAATTTTCCAAATTGACTCCATAATCAAATAAATTTATAGGCATTACATATTTCTGATGCAAGGATTTCTAATTTTGTTCCTGAGTGGTTTTGGCCAAAATTAGAATTTGTAGGCTTCTTGGACATCTCAAACAACAATTTTTAAGGTGAAATTCCAAATTTACCACTCAATCTTAATCAACATCCACAAATAATTATGACTTCAAGTAAATTTGAAGGTTCAATTCCATCATTTATGTCACAATCATCAATATTAAATATTTCCGAAAACAAATTCACAAATATGGTTCCTCTTTTATGTGGAAAAATTAAAGGTGAAGGCTTAGGTATTTTGGATGTATCAAGCAATCTATTAAAGGGGCACCTACCTGATTATTAGAGCCATCTAACCTCGTTAATGTATGTTGATTTAAGCAATAATAACTTGTTAGGAGAGATCCAATCCTCCATAGGAAGCTTTGTGAACTTAGAGGCTTTGGTTTTAAGAAACAATAGTTTTATTGGAGAACTTCCTTCGTCTTTGGCAAACTGTTCCAAGTTGTTATTGTTAGATGTGTCTGAGAATAAGTTGTTCGGATCAATACCTTCATGGATTGGGGGAAGCCTCGAACAATTGCAAATTCTAATGTTACGAATGAATTATTTACATGGTAGTCTACCTTTGCATCTTTGTTGTTTGTTACAGATTTGACTATTGAATCTTTCTCAGAATAACTTATCTAATGAAATTTCATCTTGTCTTAAGAATTATACTATCATTGCTCAAGATAGTATCAACTCAAGTATAACAAAGGCCCACTTGTATTTGATCAATCTAGCCAATACTAAAATTAACGAATATTCGTTGGATTTCTACATAACATTGGTGTGGAAAGGAGTAAATAACCCATTCAAGAATCCAAAATCCCTTCTTAAAAGTATTGATCTCTCCAGCAATGCTCTAAATGGAGAAATACCAACAGAATTTGTGGCTGGAATTGGTTTTCCTTGAATTTATCAAGAAACAATTTAAGTGAAGAAATTTCTTTAGAGATTGGAAATTTGGAATTACTAGAATTCCTAGATTTGTCAAGAAATAAGTTATCATGCACAATTCCTTCAAGTCTTGCTCATAATGATCGTCTAACTACATTGAACTTGTCAAACAACAATCTCTCTGGAAAAATCCCAAAAGGAACACAGTTGCAGATTATTGATGCCTTTAGTAATGAAGGAAATATGGATCTTTGTGAATTGCCACTTATAAAAAGTGCCTAGAAGATGAGACTCCTTCACCTAAAGTACTTGATAATGAAGATGATGACTCACTATTCTCTCATGGATTTTACTTAAGCTTGGGATTGGGATTTAATGTTGGATTTTAGGGGTTCCTACGCCCATTATTGTTCAGCTCCTGTAGGAGATATGCGTACTACAAGTTGGTGAACAAGATAACAGATAGTATCTATGTTAAGGTGGTAATTTTTTTGGCTAGATGCCTTAACGATAGAGACTAAAAGGTTATAACTTATTATCTCTCATTCTCATTTTCACATTCAACTTCACCTTATGACATGAAAAGTATCTGAGAATGAGTTAATAGGCTCTGACATTTAATTTTGTAATGATGTTTATATAAAATCCTCAATTGTTAGTTATGTAAATATTTTTAATAGTTTGTTATTTTGTAAAGTCACTCATTTAATTAAGTTGACAAATTCTTCTATTTGTATATAAAACTAGCTTAACAGTAATCAAGTAATACTATTTTGGAATTACTTGAATGCTTAACAAGCTTTTCTGTACGTTGTAGGATCTGTTACTTCTTTGGTTTGGTATAGGACAAATTCATCTTGTGCACTATACTACATGATGGTTTATCCTTAATATTAAAATATCCAAGTAATAATGGTTTATTAGATGGATTTATGCTCTACTTTATGATGTAATGTATGTACAGCAATTTAAGGGATATATTTTGAGCAATAACATTATTATCCTTTTCTATGAATATCTAGAACTAGACTATCAGTTATCTGACACTAAATTCCATTACATATAACTTGAAAATTGCGTTAAAAAATTCTCTTCAAACAACTAGCAATTCCTTCACAAGAGCATAAATGGAATCCTCTAAGCACAAGTCTAAGCATTAAATAGGAAAATCAAGAAAGGATCTCTTACTATTGAGCATTGACTCACTCTAAATTTGTGAAGATGTTGCTCGTACTCTAGCAATCATTCACTTCTTTTATACTTCTAATAACCTTATCATTATAAATGTGACCTTTTCTTTTTCATTTGTGTTTGCCTTTGGATAGTTAGTTGTTTAAAGTAATAATGATAAATAATGAGGATACACACACACCAAGATTGAACATGGTAAAAGTGGATTGTGCACACAGACACACCCCCTATGAACATGGCATGAATGGATGACAGAGTAATTTGGAAGTTAAAGGTACCTGGTTCAAACTTCAAACACAGATAAGGCCAAGGTATTTAGTTATTTATTTCATTTTATTATCTATTGCATCATTGGGAGATGATCGAAATGCCCCTTAAAGCATAGCTAAACTCATCAATTGCCCATAAGCTCCTAAGATGCCCTGTTACTCTAAAATTTTCTTCTCCTCCTATTTTCTCCGTTCAGCAAGGTAGAAGAAGAGGTTCAATTAGTTGCTCCAAAACAGAGATGTTCAGCAAGTCAAGCAAAGGAGTTATTTCAAGAAAGAATCAATCACTGGTGAGTACTAATTTTGTATTCTTCTTTTTCCTGATCATGTCTGACTTCATCCTTCTTTTGTGTTTTGAACATTCTCCCTGGAAATCTCTTGGTTAAGATCCATATTAATGCTCCGTATCATACTCTGTTTTTTCGTTAAGTGAAGTGGCTGCAACATCTGTTTTTCCCTTTTGCATAAGCTTTAGTTGAATTTGTTGTTTGGGAAAATTTTGATGTTATAAGGTGAATCTTTTGATCTCCTTTTCTTCAGCAAGTTTGTGTGGTCAACGGGTGAGATTTCCTTGAGCATGGGTTAGGTTATGGTAATGAAGTATGGGAAAGATGTGGAGGCATGCAAGTATTCATCTATAGGAACCTATGGTTTCTTAGTTATTACTTTGTACAAATAAATAGTGTGAGGAGCCCAGTTTGACTTAGAAGTGAGCTATCCTAGAAACCACTGCAAGGGCTGGGGAAGACATCATATAGGAAATTCTAATTATGAGTTAAGTAAATCTTTGGTAAAGTTGATCACTAAGAAATAAACTTCAACCCATGGGAAAAGCAAATAAATGGAAGATTGCTACTCAATTAAGGTGTTTACTAAATATTGATATATGTATTTGATTGTTAATAACTTGATTGAAATTGTTGTAAAATAAGATGGAATGAATGACAGGGCAAATTTTACCCAATTAAAGAAGGAGACATGATTGATGGCACTTCCTTGAATTTGAAATGTTAGCCATTAGGTTTAATCAAATATGTGATAATATACTGATGCGCTAAGGAGTGGCCAATGAAGACAATTA
Source organism: Delonix regia (assembly GCA_037074485.1). NCBI lineage: Eukaryota > Viridiplantae > Streptophyta > Magnoliopsida > Fabales > Fabaceae > Delonix > Delonix regia. The sequence goes on along the minus strand of CM073454.1, from coordinate 24,638,514 downwards.
AATAGAAAAACAAATCAAAGAATCAAAATATGTGCGTGCACGCACATAACATTTTAATTATCATAATTCATCATTTGATGCAATTAATTGATACTGGAAAGCGCATAACATTATAATTATCATAATTCATCATTTGATGCAATTAATTGATACTGGAAATAAAGAACAAATTTTTCATCATAACTATCATAACTTCTAACGATCTTAAAATGTGTCCTTAAATAAATTGTCAAGTAATTTTTCTTTTGATGGTTAGTAAACCAATGCTAGCCACACATCACATTCTGGGGTCACATCCTTTACAATTTCTATAATCAGAGGGATGAATAGCATGGGTTTCATTACACAGGGGTGGTACTATGTTTGAATTAACCCTTAACTAGAACCTGGTGACCCAACAATGCCTTGGATTAAGTGCTTCGAAGTAATAAGAATTTGGAAATTTTATGACTTAAAAGGTTGTGTTATGGTTTATTTTAGGGACCTAGAGGCATTTTGTAGTTTGAGTGCAGTACCAAATGAGATGGTGGGATGGAATTTTAGTTGCAATTTTTTTGGTGAGCAGATAATGTTAATTGTGTTTATTTTTCCTATCATGCATTTTTCTGTGGATTGATTTTTAATTGAAGTTCCTTTGCCTTGGTGAACAGGCTTCATGTTTTTACACTTTCTATACATGTGAGTTTTAATCCAAAACATTTTGACCTTCAGATTGTGAAAATTGTTCATTGGTACTTGGTATTATCTGAATAGTTCATATCATTTAGGGAAAATTATATCTTTTGCTCCTTATAGTTTCACTCAATTTTCAATTTGGTCCTTACACTATTTTTATCAATATTTTGCCATATATATAATTTAATTTTGCTTCAATATCTATTTTTATTTTGTTGTTAGCGTAAATCATACATATTTAGAATATTGATAACTATAAAATAGATTTATTTTTATCCACTTTCATGCTTAATCATTGTGTAATTTTTTCTTGTTAATCTAATTTCTCTTTTAACAAAGAATGCACAACTAAAAGGAAAAAGCAAACCAGAAAAAGTAGAAGAGGGTCACGAAATTTTGTATCTTTGTTTAGCCATAATGCCCAAAGAGTGTAATTAAATAATTAATCAAACAACAATATTGGTTGTAGCTCACTTGACGAAAGAAATTCAATATGAATTTTGTCATTTACTCATTATGAATTTGAATCCTTTAATATTCAGAATTTGTGTTGATTGTCAAACATTAGCACTTGTGTCTCTACATTATTTCTCAATATGTCCGGTCTCAAAACTATAACATTGAATATAAATGCTGCGAATATAATATATATGAATTCAGATTTAATAACAATTTTGCGTATATTATTAGAATGTTGAGGAACAAAATGTGTTAACTTCATAGAGATTAAACTGAAAATGAATTAATAAAAGAAGGGCAAAATTGATGATAAAAATATGTGAAAACCTATATTAAAAACCAACTAATAAGTGAAGAATCAAATTGAGAATTGAAATTGGTAAATAATCAATTTAAAAACCAATAATAACAGAAGAATTAAAATATTCTATTACTCAAAAAAATTATATTATATTTGATTTGAAGTTTTAATACATAAATGTTTCTTTTTGGCCAGTTAATACATAATGTTAACTCTTGGTACTATCATACTATGCATATATTATAAAATATTATGTGTAACATTAATCATCAACTTAGTACTATAACTCTTGGTGTAATTCCTATTAAACAACAAGCACTACAGAATTTTGCCACAATGAATAGGCAACCTTGTATTGGTGCTTTATTACAATTGAAAGATGGGACCCATGAGCAAAGGAATGGGGCGACCGAGGCAGGTAGGAGTGTGTCACTCTCCACACAATTTTGGCTTCTCCACAAAGCAAGCCTTTGGATTTGTGGATTGCATTCTCTGTTTCCTTCTATGGTATTCTTCTCTCTTAGTTCATCATTCTAAGGTTTTCTTTTCTCATGCATTAAGAATTTTCCTCACTTCTTCACCCTCTCACTCATCAAATGCCATACCTAATCCTCAAAGTCAGTTTTCAAGCTTATAATGTTGCTATTATTGCAATTTACGTAATTATTATAACTATCTCTCTTATATATGTGGCAACATTGTGCACCTTAAAAATTCTGAGAGGCTATCAAATGTTCCCTACTCTTACCGCTTACGTTGGTATTTTCAATCTTTTCAATATACCTAAACTTGGAGACGTAATTTTCTTTTGGTTTCATATACAATGCTTTGAAAAGAAGATACTTCGAAATGATCCTGTTATATATATTAGGGTTTGAGAGGGAATATGGTTTTTATTTTCTTCTTCTCTATCAGCAAAACACTATAGGTAACGGATTATTAGAATTAATTAAGAACTTTAAAAGTCTTGCCATGAATAGAATTAGATGAGAAGAGGAATATATGAGAACAAAAACAAGCTTGAAGACACTTGTATGCCTTGAGGTTTTAGTTCATGATGTGATATCAAATGAATAAGCATACTTCCTCTTCATATCTAATAAAGGAAGCTCAGTAGAATAGATCTCCCCCATAATATAAGCTCCATGAGTCCCAACCCAACTCTGATGTCATAGGATAAGTTGGTAGGTACAAAGAACAGAGACGGTGGCCCAAATCTAGAGGCAGGTGCCTAGTCAGTTAAGGAGATTGAGTGCCTTCACACTTAGGTGAAGAGGACTGATGATGCGTGAACCCAAATTAAGATTTAAAAATGAAGAGATGTAGTGGAATATATAAGGAGGAAAGGCTTATATAGACATAATGGTTTAAAATTTTGTGTCAAGATATAGTATCAAGTTCAATACAAGAGGCTTATTGGAAAAGATCTTCTCTCGTAGGTTGGGACCCTTTTTTTTCAAGTCAAACTAATCTTATTTCGTTTGTGATAATTAATTATAAGTGAAAAAGAAAGGAAATAGGAACTAAAAGATTTGTTGCTGAAATTAAAGTAGAAAGGAAAGAAAGAAAAATAAGCACAAGTCATCTGGAGAAATTCCTCGCAAAAGGCCAACTGGGTCATTTCACCATGGATTTTAAAAAGCAAAGAGCCATGCGTCAATTATCAAATTATTTAATTTGCACAATGTCCTAATAAATGAATAACATGAAGAAAAAAGAATTCTTTTTCAGTGCATATATTAAGCTTCCTTTGATTGAATAATATGCATGTGTCAAATATTTATTCATTTAAAATGAAACATGCCGTTATTTAAAAAATAAAAATGAAGAGTCCTATGCTTGAATCATTGTATGCTTTCTTCTTTAAAAGAATAGGTTTGTGTTTCAATCAATTATAACTTTTGTGATATTCAAATGTTCCATGTGTTTGTTTCTCTAGCCCAATGTTGTTGTCTAAAAGAAAAGTCCGTTTTTTTACCAATGAAAAAGAAAAGTCTTATGCATGGAAAAATGAGTACTATAATGAAAATTATTTATCCACGTAAGGCAGTACAACTACTTGTTTTGGTAACAATTTTATGCAGCATACATTTGTAATATATTGCAACTTTACTTTAAGATTTTATACAACTTGGAATGTAAAAAAATTGAAATTTACCAAAAGAAATTCTTGCAACATAATAGAACCTAATTGAGCCTGAAATTCAATCCAGATCCTTGTTCCCTATTTAATAACACAATGCCAATGATAAAGAGGTGAAAACTGATGCTTCTGCATAGCAATTTCATCTTGTTTGTATAAATTTATCTTATGGCTCAAAGAAGTATCCATATTCAACATCAAGTTATGATTTCAATATAATATCGATGCGGTGAGGAGTAGATCATGACTAATCTAAAGAATTTAGAATTATTTTTAAAAAAAATATTTATCTCTCAAGCAACGCTCTAAAAAAAATGCTACCAACTGAATTTGGTCAATTATTAAAATTTTTATATTTTTCTTGTCAAATTCTTTTATAAACATATAACAAGTAAAGAAGTCTAAGAATTTTTTTTATGTATAATTGTTATAATTCAGTAGAATTTTTTTTTAGAAATCAATTATCTAGAGTAATATTCCCACAAGTCTTTATCTCCTAACTATAACGCTTGTCAACCAAATTTTTGCCTTTCATTTGATCAAGCAATTTGGAGTTGTACTTTTGGGATTCTCATACTCAATACAATTCAATTCAATCGTTATATGAAATATGCCTAATGCTATTCTTAATTAGGCCCAATACTATTATCTCTTAATTAGCTAGTATGTTTTTCACTTTTAGTCTAATTTACATGTCATATCTCTAACTAAGGAAATGTGATTGATACAGAAAATGAAGTAAAATTCATCTCCATAAAAAGAAATGAGTCTAGTAACCTAATTAGTTTGATGACAAACCTACCAAAATGAATACTAGATTATGTCAATTTGTAAGCACAATATACATTATTTGGCTTTAATGAGGAAATTTCAGCAGTTTGCAATGAAATATGTACCTTCCAAAAATTTTTCAACCTTGAGTTGTAAATCAAAAAGTAAGAGAGTTCTACTCTCACAAGAGAATATAAACAATAGATCTAGATATACATCACATTCACAAATTCCCTTCCCGTGACAATTGGAGCTACTATATTACAAAATTTACAATGTTTAACAGTAACAAGAAATAAAATGTGACATTGCCAACAATGAAAGGCTCACTAATTGGACTCTAACATGCAACTCTACGTTGTAGTGGAATACTTAGAATATGCATAACCATATGAAAAAAATAGAATAGACAAGAGTGAGTGATAACACTTAGTAGGTAAACATTACTAACTATACAAAGACAGAAACATACTATTTATATTTGAAATTTTATACATGAATAAGTAACTATGCACAAAAAACAAATAATGAGAAATTATCAATATTCATATGAAACTTAGTCAAAAATATGAAATACAATATGGAAAATTTAATCATATTTTATCATTTAACATAAATGAAACTCATGCAAAGCAATATAGTAGGGAACACCTAACAAAACCAATAGAATATCAGAAACCCAAATCTAGCCCAAGGCTATTGCTATTAGAATAAAACTGATATTTGACACATGCATCAAATGCAAAATAATTTGAATGCTGGTCGTACACCTCAGTTAGATAGTCCACTTATGTTGGTCAAAACATAGGGCTAGTATCACCCTTACTAGCTAAGGTGTTGTCAAAGCAAAACTAGTATTAAGCATGAGCATCAAGCTTGGAATAATCAAAATAATGGTCATACTCCTCAATTAGATAATCAAAATTAATTAAGATCCACAAGGCAAGTGTCACCCCTACTAGTTGAGGTTCAAAATCACAGGGTGCCATGTCTAATGCCTACTACTCTTAACTACAAGGTTTTAGACGGGAAAGGTTCCCATAAGTTCTTTTACACAAATAAATATGTAATCAAAAAAATTTAGAACCAAATAAACTCATAAATCTATAGTAAGAGAAAATTAGAAACGTAGAATAAGAGAAAGTAAAAAAATTTTTAAATTAGATAAAATTCAAAAATTTAGAATTGGTGAAATTTGCAGAAATTATAGAATCAGAGTCTTTAGAAGTATAAATTTGAATTCTTTCACAAATACAAAATCAGAGTACTTCATAAATCCAAAGTTTTTAAAAATACTCAAAATTAGAGCAGTTCAAATAACTAAGAATTAGGTTTATTCAAAAAATAGAATCAAACTAATTCAAAATTTCATAACCAATTTATGTCAAAATCCAAATAAACAGAGATGTAAATCATAATTCCAAAGTCAAACCAGATACCAAAAAAAAGTTTTATAATTGCTATGTCCTTATTTTAAATAATATTTAACATCTCATTTTAAGGTTATTATCATATTTTATTGGACTTAAATGAATTAATTTTGATAAATTTGGGTCAAGAGTAATTGCATAAAATAAGATTGAAAAGAGGCTTAATTGTTATCATTTTTGTGATTACTTTTCAATTATTGAATTTATTACATAGGTTTGTTTTTCATTGTAGGTTATCATGGAAAAGTTGAAGAAAGAAAGCAAGAAAAGATTTAGCCCAAAATACATTGATCCAAGACCTAAAAATCTATTCACCCAAGATCCATTAAAATTCATTGATCCAAGATCCAAAAACCCATGACCCAAGACCAATCTTAAACCTATTCTCCGTTCAATTCTCAAGTCATTCTTTACCTACTAGATCCTTAATCTTCATGTGGACTTTTGTCTCACCCTATATTCCTCATTGAGGCCACCTTATATTGCTAAATTTTGGATGCCACTTCTCTCAATATGCTAGTCTCCCTTCTTCATCATTTTTCCATCCATTCAATGCCTCCTTTTCCATTTCTCCTATTTTCGCCTTCCTCTCTTCATCATCCTTTATTCAATTCATCTCTCTCCAGTATTCACATTCTTTCTTCCCTCACCTTCTTCCTTTCCCTTTTTGTTTCTTTTTCTGCTTCATCCACACTTCTTGCAATTGGTGAAATCTTCACTTATGTATGGCTAGAGTTTGGCTTCTTGAAGATGGAGAACAAAGCTTAAGTTCCTATGCTTCAAATGGAAGTTTAATTTCTCATTCCTAATTTCATATTTGTAATTGATTTTCTAGTTCTAGGATTATCTCTATATAATTGTGAAACCTAGATTTTGGGAACATTATCTTTGTGAATTTTAATTAGCTGATGTAACGTGATGGTTGCATTGCATTATTACCTTGCAATATTATGAGAGGGTATTTTCTATCATGTTTATGATTGAATTATATAATTCTGTATGCATGTATGTGGATGTCTTATTGAAGCATCTCTTGATAGAGGAACAAGTTGCTTTTGCCCAATTTTAATCACATACTAAGTGGTTTGTAATAGTGTCATATGGAGAAATTGCTAGTTATGGTAGTAGGAGTTATTATTAAGTAAGAACACTAGACTCAAGTTATCTTTAGGTTTTTCCTTAAGGCATAATGATAAATTAATTTGAACAAGGATTGTTATTATTCCATTTCCAAGAATATTCATCATATACATTTCAAATAACTTTTATTCACTAATTCTCATTTAAGAAAAATACAAAAAAATAGTTGTTTAAATTTATTTTAGTTTCATACAAGTTAACCTAATTGCATATTTATTTAGTGATAAATCAAAATTCCAAGACATGACCTTTGTTAATTGCATGTTTTTAATGCTTTATTTAGATTAGAATTTCCAATAAAGGCTCTAAGAGTGAATATGACCTAGATTGCATTACTATATTGCATCTAATTTAGTCAAATTTCGACCCCTTATGACATGGTTCAGTTAATAACACATTACTTTAAAGTTGTGAAAGCATTAGGAACAATTCTCAAGGAGAAAATTGATCACTAATTTTAGGGAAGATTGGTTTAAAATTCACCTTGTAAATGAAGCCCCAACTCAATTTGTTGAAATTACATCGAATCAAAGTTGAAATTTAAACATTTTGGAATAGTGCAAATTGTTGGGGTTTTACGATTGTAAGCTATATGTGTGATAAGTCCCAATTTTATATAATATTTAATATATTATTTTAGGGTTCTTATCAAATTTTATTGGGCTTAAATGCATTAATTATGATAAATTTGGTTCAAGAGTGATTACATGAAAACTAAATTTAAAAGGCGTTATATTGTTATATCTTTTTTATTACTCTTTAATTATAAAATTTGGAATGAATTGTATTACATTGGCTTGTTTTGCATTGTAGTTTATTTTGGGAAAATAGAAAAAAGAAAAAAAATCTCCAACCCAAAATAAAAAATCATATCCCATTCATCACACCACTTCTACATAACTCATTCCCATTTATTTTCAGCGAAACTTCATCCTAGTTCCCCTAAGAGATTTTCTTTATACAATTGTGAGACTTAGATTTTGGGTACATTATCTTTGTACGTTGAGAATTGTGATTTGGATTGGTTATTGTAGCTTGATGATTGAGTAGAAATATTCCCTTTGCAAAGCTATGAGATAATATTTTTCGTCATGCTTATGATTAGATATATATAATCTTGTATGCTTGTATTTGAGTGTCTTGGTTGATCACATTTTAAAGATGAACCATTTGCTTTTGCCCAATTTCAATCACACATTAAGTGTTTTCTTAATAGCATCATATGAAGTGGTTGCTAGCTATGTTAGTAAAAGTAATCCACAAGTAAGAATACTACACTCAAGTGTTAACTTGAGGTTTTTCCATGAGACTTAATGAAGAATTAACTCCCATATCAATTTGAACTAGGATAGCTATCATTCCATTTCCAAGAGCAGTCATCATATACATTCCAACTGACTTGCATTTATCCATTCAAGAAAAATGCTAAAAGTTGTATCTTAGGTTCATTTAGTTGCATTCAAGTTTATTTTAATTACATACTCATATAGTTTGAAAATATCAAAACAAAACCTTTGTCAATTGCATGTGTTTTGATACTTGGTTAGCTTATGATTTCAAATAAAGGTTCCTTGAGTGAATATGAGCCAAATTGCTTTCCTATATTGCATTATTATTGTATTTAATTTTGACCGGTGGCGACATGGTTTGGTCAATGGGTGAACTTGATCAATGGAAATGAGAACTTATTACTTACAACAATATGGGGGATATGATTTGATCAATAACATTGATATCCTTTTCTATTAATAGCTAGAACTAGACAATCAATTATATGACCGTGACTTGTATAAGATATAGCAGTCGAAATAATTTTATATTATTTTGTGGATTAGCATTAATCTTATTATTAGTACAATTTTGTTTATGGTTATTTATTAAGCAAGCAATCTTAAGCTAAATGATAGAATGGATTGAGTTTATATTAACTTTGAATAATCAGTGATAGGCTAGACTACCCACAAGTCCCTTAGCTATAGGTCCTAACTTACTACCAAGAGTTGTTTGTATTTAATTAACTATTAATTATAAGGAGTTAAAAAAATAGGGAGTTGTTTTTGGAAAACAAAATTTAATTATTTCACATATTTCATCAAGTAACTAATGAAATATATAACATTTTAACTTTTTCATTCCTGACACATTCAGAGTATCATTTATTAGGGCTTTCCCTTTCTCTCTTTTCTATGCTTCTCCCTAATTGAAAAGCTGAGAGGTTACAGGTTGTAAACTTTATTGGTTAATCATGGCAAAATTTGGATCTTCTCCAGATAAGTTTTTCTATTGTATCTCTCAAAATTTCTAGCAAATGGTATTAGTGCCTCATTGGCTCATGATTTCTTTATTTCATTTTTGAGTAAATTTGTAAATCTACTTTTGGCAACCTGCTTCTCTCTGATGACGTAAAAATAATCTGATTTGAAAATCCCTTTACGTTTGTTAGCCTAGTTCATGATCCCGATCTAATCATATTTTTTTATATGTTTGTGATTGCCTTTGTTTCCTTGATTCTTTATATGCTTTCCTTTTACTATAATAGAATATGCAACCAAGAACTCCATGGAAGCTTAACAAAGAAAACCTCAAAACATTTCGAACAACAACAGTATGAAAAAGGTGAAGTTTGTTGAAAATCAATATAGGACATTTTGAAGATCTTACAATTTCGAGCAAAATCATAGAAGTGTCCAAAAGACTAAGGAAACATCTTTTTTATCATCTTGATCAATAAGTCTTTTTTCACTTATATACGTTTTATTTTGAATACCAATGGAAACTTCTAATACATGTCCTATCTATTGAAGATAAAATGATAGCAATATCACTTTTGAAGCCTATAGACTTTATCTTTTGTTACATGGAATACTCCGTAGTCCAATGACTACTCTACCAATAATTAATATATAAATCTATTAAATTGTTATTTTATATAAAAGATGAAAATTTTATGTATGTATTGTTTTTAAAAAATTAATTATTAATAGTACATCCAAGAATTTTAAAGTTGAGTTAATTTTAAGAACTAGTTAAATTAAATAAAAAATTCAAGCACAACCGCAATACAAGGTGGTTGCGCTAATTAATTACATGCCTCAATCTTTTTAGGACAATAATGAAAAAGAAGAAAAAAAGAACATAAACACAAATTTCTACAAAAATGTGCCTTGTGCAGTTTCTTTGATTAGTTTTTATGTGTCATGTCTTAAAATTATATATCAAATATTAGGTCAACGAGTAATATTTCTAAAATATGAGAAATATTAAAGACAATTTATTTTAATATTAAAAAGGTAATGTAATTCAATTTTTTCTTTAATTTGAAAAATGGGCTGAAATCAAGCAGAACATGAATAACCTACACCGCTAACAATATAAAAAATATCAATATGTCCATTGTCCGTTTTATAATTTTTTAAGAAACAGAATTTAGTATGCTTGTGGTTATATATTATTATTACTTTAACTTTGTTGAAGATGAAAAGTATAATCATTAGGAGAAACTGAACTTGACACACATTAGATGTTTTATAATATTTAAAATTTCAACAAAGTGTCGCTTGATGAATGATTCTTATATTTTATTATTTGATGTAAGTCTATTTTAGGATTAAAAATCTTAAGAATTCAGTTGAATTTTTACTTAATTGATTCTTTTATTTTAAATAATAAAGCTTGTAAAATTCAATTCAGTTTTTTTTTTTTCGGTTTGGAAAACACATGTAATTCAATTAAATTGTTTACTATATTATTTGTTTTCAATAATGATACATCAGATAAATAATTATAGGATACAAAATTTTCTTGTCTGTCAATAAATTTTGGATATTAAAATTCTACCAATTTCGATGAGATTTGAATCCTATAATAAAATTAAATCTAAAACTATTATGTTTCATGTAAAGTTTACCTCTTGACTATTTAATTGACTTTTTTATTCTTGGATGGTCCAAATATTTTATATAATTTTAGCATCAACAACGTTCTTAAAATCATGAGAGTGAAATATTTTTTTGAAGTTATTTTTCCAAACTATATATGTTTTATAAAAAATCTTTTTCCAATAAAAAAATCGGTATCTCACAATTATAATTACTTTTTACCACTATTATTTTTGTGGAAATCATATAGACCGAAGTCTTCATCTACTAAATCACAAAATTCAAGACTTGAATTATTTTGTTCTTAGTTTTTGTATTTTGTGGCTTCAATCTTTCAATCTTTCGTAAAGATCTGCGTTTACGAAATAATTTTTTTTTGGAAAAAATCTTTTTTACACGAAACTTTCTTCCAAAAAATGCACAAGTCATTCCTCAAGAATAGCTTACAATTAAGCAAATTCTATAGTCAATTTGCTTTTGAGATTTTCTAAAAAAAATATAATCTTGTTGCAGTTGTTGCATTATAATTGGTTTTGTGAGAATAATATTGTTGCTAATATAAAATATTTTCTAGATAATAATTTGTAGAAAATGTTTCTTGAGATATGTATCAAATGCTAGTACAATGTAGTACCAGGTAACTGACTAATTGGCGAATCCCAATTTGTGGCAATTGGTAGATGCCAATGGTATAAAAATGTAAGGGCAGCAATTATTTTTGGCAATCATGCCATCAAAAACTTAAATATGACCATGCAGAGGCATAATTTTTACATAAATTGCAGGTACATTAATTGTAGGAAATCCAAATCACTAATTGACCCATCTATATGGACTTAAAAGTCACTATTTTTTTTTTTTATATCTTTGTAATTTTTCTCTTTGTGAAATGTTGTTCTTTAAAATTTTTAAAGTCTTCCTGTTGGCCAAAAACAAAACTCTTTGAAGTCTTCCTCAGGAAATTTTTTTTGTGGTTTGTTAATATTTTTACAAAAGATTTTAATTCAAGTCTCACAAGAATGGTTTAAAAGTTTATTGAAAATACAATTGAAAATGTACAACTCAGTGCACAAACGACGGATTAAATTTTTTTTTGGCCATACTCAAACACTAATATATATTTTGTGGCTTTAATATCTTAAAACTTTCATAAAGATTAGCAATATGAAATAGATTTTGTGGGAAAAATTTTTATACTAGAGACCACTCTTCTTCTAAAAAAATAATTTTGGTCATTTGTTATAAATTCCCAAGAATAAGGAGGATTCCCTTAAGGATATGAGAGAACGAAGATTGCAGCATTTAAGGAATGAGGTGGGCATTTTTTTTTAACCAACCAAACATGCTTAATCATGGGAATGAGAATCTCATTCCCGTTCCATGGAGTTCCATTCCTCTTACCAAACGTGCCTAAAGAGTGTAGCCTTGGAAGAAATAGGCTCAGGTAGAAAATAGAATGTGCTTTTGTTTCCACCAACACAATATGCTTAATCTTAGAGATGAGAGTCTCATTCCCATTCCATCGAGCCTCGATCATATTACCAAACAAGCCCTATTGTTATTACTCCTCCCTTAAATGCCACGACCTACTCGTATGCATCAATAAATGCACAAGAAGATGCATATGCCACACTGATACATATGTGTTGTAGCCACACCACTAAAAGCCATACATAAATTCCATGAACATTGAATTTCTCCACATTTGACAATATTTGGTTAAATGAATTTTTATTTAATGGTTTAAATTTTAATAAATATTAAATAATTTTTAACAATTTTTGAAAATATAAACAATTAAATTCCCATTGAACGATTTAAATTTTATTAAATTTACATGCATTTAGATTAAATAGCATAGGTGGAGAAATGACTCTGACACAACGAGGGAGATTTATGAATTCTCTTCATGTGAAAATCTAAATTTATCTGTATTTACATCCAATGACTTGAATTTTAATTAATATTAAACAATTTTTAACTAATGCTTAAGACAGATACATCATTTTGGTTCCTAACAAATGAGCTTATAGTCATTTTGATCCCCTATAGCTAATAAATGTCAAGTTGCGCTGTGTAAATGAACGTTTTGATATTGTTGGCTTCGTTATACTGTAACTAATTTATATTGTCTATGTTTCACACATATATTTTAATAAGAATGCTAATTGAACAGTTTGTTACATGGTTTACATTCAAGGCAAAATGATAGTGACATCACCATTTTCACCTATATCAAGGTAAAAAGAGTGTATGGACTACTTTTATTTTATCACCTACATAGAATTGTCATTACTCTAGGAGACAATTTTACTACTAATTCATACGTACAATAAAAATGATAGCAACATTATTACTTTTCAAGTCTATGAATTTTGTATTTCATTACATATATAGAATAGTCCTTAGCCTAAAAATAACTCTACCACTAATTAATACATCCAATGAAAATGATACCAACTTCACGACTTTCTAAGTCTACGGACTATGTATTTTGTTACATACATATAATAGTTATTATATAAAGAATAATTCTCAGTCCAAAGATAATTCTACTACTAACTAATACGTACAATAAAAATGATATAAACTTTATTACCTTTCAAGTCTATGAATTTTGTATTTTATTACATATATAGAATAGTCCTAAGTCCGAAAACAACTCTACCACTGATTAATACGTCCAATGAAAATGATACCAACTTTACGACCTTTTAAGTCTATGGACTTTGTATTTTGTTACATACAGATAATAGTTGTTATACATAGAATAGTCCCTAGTCCAAAGACAATTCTACTACTAATTAATACGTACAATAAAAATGATACAACTTTATTACTTTTCAAGTCTATGGATTTTGTATTTTATTACATATATAGAGTAGTCCTTAGTCCAAAAATAACTCTATCACTAATTAATATGTCCAATGAAAATGATAGCAACGTTATGACTTTTTAAGTCTATGGACTTTGTATTATGTTACATACATATAGTAGTTGTCATACAAAGAATAGTCCTCAGTCCAAAGACAATTTTATTACTAATTAATACGTACAATAAAAATGATAGCAACTTTATTACTTTTCAAGTCTATGAATTTTGTATTTTATTACATATATAGAATAGTCCTAAGTCTGAAAATAATCTACCACTAATTAATACGTCTAATGAAAATGATAGCAACTTCCTGACATTTTAAGTCTATGGACTTTGTATTTTGTTACATACATATAATAGTTATTATACATAGAATAGTCCTCAGTCCAAAGACAATTTTTTCACTAATACCTCCAATAAATTGAATAGCAACTTTTCCACTTGTTAGGTTTATGGACTTTGAATTTTATTGCATATATATATATATATATATATATAGAACAGTCGTTACTCGTTATACATAGAAGCTTCTTTAGTCCAAAGACGACTTTTCCATCTATTTATACTCCAATGAAAATTGAAGACTACATTTGTGGAATTCATATAGTCCCAAGTCTACATATACTAATTCTCAAAATTGAAGTCTCGAAACATTGTTCATTTAATTTTGTGTTTTGCGGCTTGAATATTTCAAATCTATCATAGAGATCTGTATTTATGAAATAAATGTCTTCTTTGAAGAAAAAAATTCTTTTTTACTCGAAGCTTTCTTCAAAAAAATCGACAAGTCACACATCAAGGATAGCCTTATAATTAATTTACAAATTCTATGGTTAATATGGATACCTTACACATCTATTGAACATAAGAAAATAAACAAAAAATTGTTAAAGCAAATTCTACTGCAATTAGGTTTTGACTTTTTTCTACAAAAAGTATATTTTGTTATATTTGTTAATCTACAAAAAAATTGTTGCCATATTAAAATCTTTTCATAAAAAATTTTTTGTAGAAAATGTTTCTGGAGATATCAAAAAAATCAAAGCGTTTAATGTCTTCGTCACGGCGAACTTTTTATTTTTTTCGATTGTAAAATTTTTTATGAAAGATTTTAATTGAAGTCTCTCACAAAAATAATTAAAAATGTACAACTCAGTGGATTAGCGACAAACTATATTTTTTGTTTGGCCATTCTCAAACTCTAATTTATATTTTGTGACTTTAATATATTAAATCTTTTATAAAGATCAGTAAACATGAAATAGATTTTTTGGGAAAAATAATTTTTACTGAAGACCACTCTTTTTCCAAAAAAATAAAGAAAACCCCATAAGTCATCCTAGTCCCATAACTAACATACAAATTTTCCGTTTGATTTTGAAACGGTACACATATCTAAAAAATAAAAGAAACCAAAGAAAACTGTCAAAACAGAAGTTGCGCATCATATTTTCTCTAGTTATTTTCGCTATTAAGAATTTAAACCTCTGAACAGATTAATTGTCAATTATAATTTTGTAGTAAATTATTCAATTAATTTATCTATAAACAGATATAGATGTGTTAAACATAAGTCTAACCATTTTTCATCATTCAACTTCAGATTTTTTTTGCCATGGTTGAATTTAACTGGGCTAAAGAAGCTAAAGAAAAAGTCTTTGTTTTTAACTTATTATACTCATCTTTTACAAGCCGAATTTATTCGACTCTACAGTGATTCGAAGTTTATATACATTCTGAGTTGACACTTTTTTATATATAAAAATATAAACTTCACATGTTTAACGAAAAAATTAGCAAGTTTAACAACAATGACTTAAATTCTTTGTAAATTGCAATTATTATTTCGTGTCTTTAATATGACGATTAGATTTTAGTTAATTATTTATGTTAATTACAAATTATAAGTTATAAATTAAATTTGGTTTATAAAAGAAATTAGGTGTTAGACAAACTCCTACCTTAAAGTAGGTTACATTGAAATTAGTAAATTACATCAAAATATGTTAACATTCACGCACGGGCACGCAAACCTATATATATATATATATATATATATATATATATTGGTAAGGTCATTGAGTATAAGGTGGATAGGAATTGAAATCAAAATTTGGTTGGGTTAAAAAAAAATTTTTAATTTTAAAATATACTCCACTCATATCACTATCTAGTCCACACATATGCAATTAATACCATGAGTCTATCAATCTTTCTTTCTTTCATTTTTCCAAATCAATTTCTTTAGAATTTTCTTCTGTAAAATCTTCAAAGTCTCCCCTGTGCAGCACTTCTTCTTCTACGTACAAAACAAGTGAAAGAGACAACTAGACATAAATTTTGGTGCAGTTTAATACCACCCACTTAAAAACTGAAATTGACTAAACTTCTATATATTGCTTGGTTTAAATTTATTTATAATTTTTTTCTCAAATTATTAAATAGGAAAAGTTCTTGTCGCTTTTTTTTCTTTAAATGAACTATTTTTTCATAAATTATGAACAATATTTTGAACAATGGTTCTTCATGGTTTATTAATTGGATAACGACAATAGAAAAAGAAAAAGAAGGAAGATAAAATTTACATCAAGTGCAAGAGTAATGCGATGGAAATGGTTACAACTTATAAAGCACCTTACTTTGTGATCTTGAAGGCAAAATTACAAAGAAAGCGAGCCATCAAGTTTTTGAATGATAAAACAAATAAGGAATAATTTTGAAGTATTTAGTTTTAAGTTCCCTATTTATTGTAATAAGTTTATAAATCAATATTATGACCGAATTTTCTTAACGAACACAATATTGTATACATATTATTTATTACTCAGTCAGAGTCTGGGTCATCAGGAAATCATTGGACATAATTTCTTTTACAACCAGATAATTGTGCATTTAACGATCACATGCTATCATAACTTTGATTTATAGATAAAAATATTAATTAATACGATCACATGTGATCATATTTTCTATCTATAAATTTACATTATTAAATTTTTATCCAACGATTTATCATAATCAAAGAAGACATCATATTTCTCACCAAAACATGAGGGATTTGGATTGATTTTAAAGTTGAATTTGGATGAACTTAATTACTCAATTTGTCAATTTCATTTTTGGCAATAAAATAATTTCATTACATTATTTGCTTTACTATAATTGATTTTCATAGACTTTGCATTACAAATATTAACTGCAGTATACCCGACTCTGCATTTAGGAATAAATTCTTTAGGCTATGTTTGGACGTAGGGTCAGGGAGGAAGTGACAAAGAGTAGAATGATCAAATTAGGAAAATATATGATTGGATATTTTTATGAGAAAAGAATAAAATGACAAGGTCAAGGATAAATGGAGTGGCTCAGTAATTTAAAATAATATATCATATATCATGTATTGAACAATAGTAACAATTATTAGTCATGTGTTTATGTTAAATGAGTAATATTAAAAAAAAATAATTAATAAGTTATTTCGTTCCATTCATTTCATTGTAACTTCCAAACAAAAATGATAGGAGTCATTCCTTTTCCTCATTTAAAATTCTCAAACAACATATCTACTCAAATAATTCTATTTTATTCCATAAGCAATCACTCCATTTCATTATTTTTTAAACTCCCAAACATAACCTTAGATACTAGCCTAAGTTATTATTAAAATCCACAGTAATTGAGATAAATATTGATAAGAAAGCAAACTGTAGCCACTATTTCTTTTTAATTTCTAGTCAACTTTTTTTTCTTTTTGTTTTTGGAATTTCGCTACTATAAAATTTCCTATATGGAAAATGTTTTGTTCTTGATGAATTTTCAGTTTAAAGTCTTTTAGTCTCAATAATCCACTTATTTTGTCATGTTTTTAAATAGGAGTTATGCATAATTTCATTTTGGTTTTATAAATAAAAGTTAGTGTTTTAGCTCTAATTTTAATTAAGCTTAGATAATAGGTTTATTTATGTTTTTAAGCATTAAGTGTTAAATTTTTGTTTAATATATTGATAATTTGTGATTAATTCCACTTCTATCAAACCTCTAATAGCAAAATATGGAATAGGCTCACAAAAAGTAGAAATTTTAAAAAAATAATTATATGTTCTTCAGACAACTATGATCTTTATATAAGGATAAAATATATCTTGCATTAATGTTATGCGATACTGTGATTGAAAATTACCTTCTATATCATCAGACAAATTTTTACAATATGAAGTCTTACAGTTTGAATTATAAATTTATTGTACTAATAATATGTCCTTTTCATCTTTTACGTTTTATTAAGAATACTAAATAAAAAGTCTAATACATGTCCTCTACAGTAGAAGTAACATGATAGAGACTTCACCACTCTATTAGTCTATTTCCTTTTTTGAAGGTAAAATGATAGATAGCAACTATACCACTTTTTAAGTCTATGGACTTTGTCTTCTATTACAGTCTTAATTAGTCCAAAGATCACAACCCTAGCAAAAAATAATACGACCAATAAAAATGATAGGAACGTTACCACTTTTTTAAATCCATGGACAATAAATTCTATCTTTTATTACATGGAATAGTCTTCGTTTCAGAGATAATTGGACCACTAATTAATAAATTTTTTGGGTAAATAAATTTTAAAATTAAAATCCTATCAATATTGATGAGATTTGGAAACCATAACAAAATTAAGTTTAAAATATTAAATTTCATTTTGAATAACATAATTGACTTTTTGATTTTCGAGTGATTCAAAAATGTCATTTGATTTACCGTCAGCAATATTCTCAATTTAAACCATATTCACAAAGCACATATTACAAATTTATATTAAAATTGAGACTAGATTGATAAGTGAGAAATTAAATTATTGTTTTACTCAAGATCTATAATTGAAATTGGCATATGTTAATAATATGGAGGATTTATTTCTTTCCAAATGTACATTAAATCAATGTGCAATATAAACTCTTAATATGACTTGGTTAAGGATTTAATATCGATTAATGCGCAAGCTGTCCCAAGAATACCCATCCAAAAAAATTGTAAGAGGATTAAATTCAAATTTTGAAATAATTATGTTAATTTTTAATTAATGATTCATCTATCAAAGTAAAAACGATAGAATAGAAAAAAAAATGTTTTATCATCATATAAGCTTTTATATTGAAATTCTTTGAATTTTCATGAGAATTGAAAATTTTCTTGAATAAATTTCACTACAATTATAAGGTTTTAAAAATTAATTGAGTTCTCAATTTCTGAGTGCACCAAATATGTTATATAATTTTTGGATCAATAATATTCCTAATAACATATTGGATATTTACATTTTAGTATCATCACATTTGTTTCATTATAATTGGTTTTGTTAGAAAAAGAGGAAAGTACTAGTTTGGTCGCTTGCTTATCGGTAGATTCTCAATTTGATCCATCACTTATTTCTATTCTTAATTTAGTTCCTCACTTTTCACCACATTCTCAATTTGGTCCCTCTCTTATTACCATTCTCAATTTGGTCTTTTACTCATCAATTGATTCTCAATTTTGTCATTTACTAATTTAGATGTTAGTATATTCAATTCCAAAACTTTATCAAAATTGAGGGACTAAATATACTAATATTCTAATTAGTCAATGATTGAATTAAAATTGAACTTACAAGAGAGGAATAATCTTTTTTTTCATTTATTTCTGTAGTCTTTTTATTTTTGGTTCTTTGTGAAATTTCATTCTTTAAAGTCATTGAAGTCTTCCTTACGAATAAAAAATCTCTTCTTTTTGTTGGTTAACTTTTATATGAAAATTTTTAATTGAGGTCTCTAATAAAAATAATTTGAAAGCTAATTGAAAATGATAGGAGAGCGTAAGGTTTGGTGCATTATTGATGGATTATAATTTTCTTAGCCATACTTAATTAGACTGTACTTTTCTAGAATAGATTTCTATATATTGTTTAGCTCATCAAGACTTGAAAATTGAAGAACTCATGTAAAGTATAGTATACAAATTCTACAAATAAATTATTCCCAAAAAAAATCCACGAGTCCTGCTTCAAGAATAGCCCCCCGGTCAATATACAGTTAATATATATTGTTTTTTTTTTTTTTTTGCAACATGATGATTTTGATACCTTACACGTCTCATGAAAATAAGAAAGGAATTGCTCATCTTATTTTCTTTAGAGTTATTTAACTATAGAAGTTTAAAACCTGAAAATTTGACAGATTAAATTACTTGCTAATTATAAGTGTGTATGAAACTATTCAACTAAAGTATGCATAATACATATAGATTACTGAAAACTGGCAGTTTGGATTATAAATTTATCATATTGATTAATAAGTCTTTTTCCCCTTATATACGTTTTCTTTTGAATCCCAATGGAAACGTCTAATATTAGTCCTATATTGAAGGTAATATGATAGTGATTTCACCACTTTCTAAGTCAATAACCTTCTTCGAAGGTAACATGAAGCAATACCACAAGTGGGTCTAGTTTAAGTCATTACTAGTCCAATTAATAAAAGAGAATTGAAAATAAATATAAAAAATTCTATTTAAATATAAAGTATTTAAAGGTTTACTTTTGATAAAATAATTCTACAATTAATTATTTAAAATTATTAATTAATGTTTTTATAATCCAAAATATCTTATTAATTTAACATAGGTTTATGTTTAATTAAGTTGTTATGTTTAAATACGATTTTATATCTATATATATATATATATATATATATATATATATATATATAGGGCCCTTCTGTAAAATATGTGGTCAGATTGCAGGATTCTGGTTAATCAGATTTTCGTGATTTGTTAATATTTTTCAAAATGATTTTAGCATTTGGGTAATTTAAAAAATTAGCCCAGTCATTTCACCATTAATGATTTTTCAGAAGCACGATAGTAAAATAACCTGTAGACTTGATCTTTTATTACATGAAAAACTCCTTAGTCCAAATATTACTCTACCACTAATTAATATATAAATCTATAAAAATGTTATTTTATTAATAAAAGACGAAATTTTATTACATCCATGAATTTTAAAGTTAACGTAATTTTAGGCTAATTTCAAGAAAATAAAAAATTCAAGCATAGCCACAATACAAGGTGATTTCGCTAATTAATTAAATGCCTCTGTCTTTTCAGGGCCATAATGGCAAAAAAGAAAAAGGAACATAAACACACGTTCTAATAAAATAATCCTTATGTAGTTTCATTGTTGTCATAAAAATATATATCATATATTAAGTCAACAAGTAATATTTCTAAAATATGAGAGATATTTAAGATAATTTATTTTAACATTAAAAAGATATTATTATTACTGTAACTTTGTTGAAGATAAAATGTATAATCATTACGAGAAACTGAACCCGACACACGTATGATTTTTATATTAATATTTAAATTTTATGGAAGTGTTGCCTAATGAATGATTTCTATTTTTTTTTTTTATTTAATGCAACTCCATTTTAGGATTAAAAATTTTAAGAATTCAATTGAATTTTTTCTTAATTGATTATTTTATTTTAACTAATAACGCTTGTAAAATTCAATTCAGTTTTATTTAATTGGAAAACACATAATTCAATTAAATTTTTTACTATATTATTAGTTTTCAATAATGATACATCAAACAAATAATTATAGGATACAAAATTTTCTTGTCTGTCAATAAATTTTGAATATTAAAATTCTACCAATTTCGATGAGATTTGAATCCTATAATAAAATTAAATTTTAAACTATAATATTTCATTTAAATTTTACGTCTTGAATATTTAATTGACTTTTTTTTTATTCTTGAGTGCTCGAAATATTTTATATAATTTAAGCATCAACAATGTTCTTAAAATCATGATAGTGAATTATTTTTTTGAAGTTATTTTTCCAAACTATATATGTTTTGTAAAAAATCTTTTTCCCATGAAAAACATATATCTCACAATTATAATTACTTTTTACCACTATTATTTTTGTGGAACTCATATAGACCGGAGTCTTCATCTATTAATTCACAAAACTGAGGACTTGAAGTCTTTTGTTCATTTATTTTTGTATTTAGTGGTTTCAATCTTTCGAATCTTTCGTAAAGATCTCCATTTACAAAATAATTTTTTTTGGAAAAAAATCTTTTTTACTCAAAACTTTCTTCTGAAAAATTCACAAGTTATTTGTCAAGAATAGCTTGCAATTAAAGCAAATTCTACAGTCAATTTGCTTTTGTTATATTTGTTTCACTATAATTGGTTTTGTTAGAAGAATATTGTTGCTAATATAAAATATTTTCTAGATAAGAATTTGTAGAAAATGTTTCTTGAGATATGTAACAAAAGCTAGTGCAACGTAGTGCAATGTGATAGACTGATTGGCGAATCTCGATTTGTTGCAAATGATGGATGCCAACGGCAGTGGCAATAAAGATCTAAGAACTACGATTGTTTTTAACAACCGCATGGTTAAAAAATTAAATATAGCGTGCACGATCATAATTTTCACATAAATTGCACATAAATGATCTATATGGACTTAAAAGTCACTATCTTTTTTATATTTTGTAATTTTCTTTTTGTGAAATGTTGTTCTTTAAAATCTTTAAAGTCTTCCTGTTGGCCAAAAACAACATTATTTGAAGTCTTCGTCATGACACATTGTTGATGATGAAATAGTGACTTTATCATGACACATTCTGTTCATCAATTTTCATTCAACGATTTAAATTTTACCAAATTTACATGCATTTGGATGAAATAGGGTAGGTGGAGAAATGATTTTGACACAATAGAGAAGATTTATGATTATGTTCATGTGAAAATCTAAATGTATCTGTATTTTCATCCAATGACTTGAATTTTAATTAATACTAAACAATTTTTAACAATTTCTGAAGAGAGAAACATCATTTTGGTTCCTAACAAATGAGCTTATAGTCATTTCATTCGCCATAGCTAATATATGATATCACAGCTAAAAAATGTCAAGTTGCGCTGTGTAAATGAACGTTGTGATGTTGTTGGCTTTGTTTTGCTGTAACGTAGCAAAGTGCCCTTGGTACAATAGTGAAAGTAGAGTTACCATAGGAATTCCAAGAGGTTGAGATCCATGCCTTTAATAGCGCTGATTCCAAAATGCAGACAAATTTAGTATAATTTGAATTGTTAAATGAAAATTTAATTGTTTAAATTTTAATAAATAGTTTTCAATTGTTTAATTTTTTAATATAATAGAAACGGAATCTTTGAATGAAAATTGAATTGTTCAAGTCCAAAAGTCTTACATGACTTGCAGTTTGAATTATAAGTTTATCATATTAATCAATATGTCTTTTTCATCTTGTACATGTACATTTCAATAGGAATACTAATTGAACAGTTTATTACATGTTCTACGTTCAAGGTAAAATGATAGTGACATCACCATTTTAACCTATATCCTTCTTTGAATGTAAAATGAGTATACAGACTATCTTTATTTTACCTATTTAATACGTACAATAAAAATGATTATAACTTTACTACTTTTC
The DNA here is from genome assembly GCA_037074485.1 of Delonix regia. Taxonomy (NCBI): domain Eukaryota; kingdom Viridiplantae; phylum Streptophyta; class Magnoliopsida; order Fabales; family Fabaceae; genus Delonix; species Delonix regia. The sequence goes on along the minus strand of CM073454.1, from coordinate 24,615,322 downwards.
AAGTCTCTGAATTTTGTATTTTATTATATACACAGAATAGTCTTTAGTCTGAAGACAACCCTACCACTAATTAATATGTCCAACAAAAATGATAGCAACTTCACTACTTTTTTAAGTCTATGGACTCTATTTTGTTACATACATATAGTTGTTTTTATACGTAGAATAGTTCTTAGTCCAAATACAACTTTTTCAACTAATTAATAGGTCCAATTATAGCAACTTTACCACTACTATAATCTATAGACTGTGTTTTATTGCATTCATATATAGAATAGTCGTTATACATAGAATAGTCCTCAGTCTAAAAACAATTTTCCACTAATTAGTAGTCCAATAAAATGGATAGCAACTTTACCACTTGTTAGGCTTATGGGCTTTGTGTTTTATAACATACATATATAGAATAGAGGTTTTTTTATCCACATGCATAAAAAAAAAATTTTTAAATCCTACAGTATAAAATGTATTACATTAGAATGTTACACTTTTGAAACTTGGATTGATTCCATCTGGACCCCAACCTACTTTTTTTAGACTTAAATTGACTGAGTCTCAACATAATTTTAGAACTCAGAATAAACCAATTTGAGTTTCATATTTTATTTGGGACATGGAATGATACAGCCATGCCCCACCCTACCTTTCATAAGCTTATTTTTTCACACTTCTATTTTTCTTTTATCATTCATACTTACTCAAATTTTACCCAATTTTAGGTACTTGGTCATATCTTAAAATCTAAACATAGACTAAATTATGTTAAATTTTTAAACAATTGATATTTATTTTTTATTATTTTAAAGCTATTAATCTTAAGATTATACATTTATTTTAAACAATAATTTAAATTATTATCATTCTCCTATTAAAATTATTTTTACAGTGTGAAAATTTAATTTTTATTAAAATTAATTTTATAAGATATAAAATATTTATAAAAATATGAAGAATAAATAGCTTTAAAATAATAAAAAAAATCAATTTTTTAGAATTTTCTTTTATAAAATCTTCAAAGTCTCTCCTGTGCAGCACTTCTTCTTCGTACAAACTGAGTGAAAGTTATAGCCAGACATTAATTTTGGTGCACTTTAATACCACCAACTTAAAAACTAAAATTGACTAAACTTCTATATATTGATTGGTTTAAATTTATTTATAGTCTTTTTTCTCAAATTATTAAATAGGAAAAGTACTTGTCACTTTTTTAAATGAACTATTTTCATAAATTAAGAACAATATTTTGAACAATGATTCTTCATGGTTTATTTCTTGAATAATGATTTTACATTATAATACCAACAGTAACCTACATTAAAGTAAAAAATCATTTACACACGCTAACACCCTTAAATTTCCCAACAACATAATTTATAGATAGTAAATTTTGTAATAATCAAATTATAGATTTGTATTTTTTAAAAATATATATTTTTATATTTTATGACTCCGATGTGTCAATTTCCATGTAGAAGACCTAAGTCATCGAAATGACATATTTTATGTTCACACTTATTTTTCTGAACCATAAACGTCTACAAAGTCATCCTTCAACTATAGCCTCACAATGAACTCTATAAATCTTACTATCGACTTACAATTCCTCACATCTCACGAACTGAAGAAAATAAGCAAAAGCAATTCACAATTTTGAGAAAATTGTGAATTGTAATTCTCTCTAGTTGTTTCACTTTCGCAGCTATACTGAAGATATTTTGTCACAATGAAGAGCTGCTTTTCAAAGCTTCTCTATGCATTATTAACACTGCTGTTAATATTGAGTTGCGCCACTAACGGTGATGGAGTGAATTGCATCGAGAGGGAGAGAAAAGCTCTGCTCCTATTCAAACAAGGCATCCATGTAGACTCTGGCATGCTGTCCACATGGAGGGACGATGGAAATGGAGACTGTTGCAAGTGGGAAAGAGTTCGTTGCAGTAATGAAACAAGTCATGTTCAAATCCTTGATCTTCGTGGTTCGAATTCACTTTATTTAAGAGGTACGGTCAATATTACTTTATTGATTGAGTTGCATGATATGAAACATTTGGATCTGAGTTACAATTATTTCCATCTAAGTGACATCCCAGAATCCATAGGCTCCTTCACCAATTTAAGGTATCTCAGTCTCTCTTCTTCTGGATTTGTTGGGAGTATTCCTTATCAGTTGGGGAAGCTTCCACATTTGCGATATCTTAATCTGAGAGACAATGGATTGGATGGAGGTATCCCTCATCAACTTGGAAACCTCTCAAAGCTGCTGTATCTCGATCTTGGAGGAAATGATCTTGTTGGAGTGATACCCTATCAACTTGGGAATCTCTCCATGTTGCAGACTCTTAAGCTTGATTACAATTTCAATCTCACAGTAGAGAACCAGAATAGCCGGGATGCAAAGTGGTTGTCTAAGCTCTCTTTGTTAACAAATCTTGACTTGAGTAGAGTGAGTGATGTTGGTTATTCTCATCATTGGTTGAGAATTGTATTTCTTATTCCAAATCTAAGAGAATTGCGGCTAAGAGGTTGTGGTATATCTCATGCCAATAACCTTTCTTTGACTACTCCTGCCTCCAACTTTTCCACTTCTCTTGTCATCCTTGATCTCTCCTCTAATAACTTGAACTCAGCAATATTTCAATGGGCCTTCAATTTCAACTTCAATCTTCAAGAGCTCTATCTACGTCAATGTAATCTTACAGCTAGTGACCTTAATTTTTTATCTTCCAACTTTAATTTTCCTTCCCTTGTCATCCTTGATCTCACCTATAATAACTTGAACTCAGCAATATTTCAATGGGCCTTCAATTTCAACTTCAATCTTCAAGAGCTCTATCTATGTGGTTGTAATCTTTCAGCTAATGATATTAATTTTTTATCTTCCAACTTTAATTTTCCTTCCCTTGTCATCCTTGATCTCTCTTACAATAACCTTACATCATTAAACACGCTGAATTTTAGTTCTTATCTTCAAGAGCTTTATTTAATGAATTGCAGCCTTTCATTAGATAATCTTATTTTTAAATCTTCCAATTCCAATTTATCTTCCTTTATCAAGCTTGATCTCTCTTTGAATCAGTTAACATCATCAACTATATTCTACTGGATTTTTAACTTTACCTCCAATCTTCATGAACTTGACCTTTATGGTAACTTGCTACAAGGTCCCATTCCAGATGATTTTGTAAACATGAACTCTCTTGAGCTTCTTGATCTCTCTGATAATAAGTTACAAGGTGAAATTCCAGCATCACTGGGGAATGTATGCACCTTGAAGAGCTTATCTCTTCACAACAACAACTTGAGTGGGGGGCTTTTGAATTTCATTCATAACTCTTCTCGGTGCAGCAAATACACATTACAAAGTTTGGATTTATCTTACAATAGGATAACAGGCAAGTTACCCTGCAGCCTCTCTGTTTTCTCATCCTTGAAATATTTGTCCTTGGCTAGGAATTTTTTGGAAGGAGAGATCACTGAATCCCATTTTAGTAATCTTTCCAATTTGAAGGGCATATCATTGAACGGCAATTCGTTGGATCTAAAAATAAACACCAGTTGGGTTCCTCCTTTTCGGTTGGAATATTTGTACATGTCATCTTGCAAATTGGGTCTTCACTTCCCAAATTGGCTCCATAATCAAACCAACCTACAATGGTTGGATATTTCTGATGTTGGGATTTCTGGTTTTGTACCAGAGTGGTTTTGGCCAATGTTAGAAAATATGGACTTCTTGAATATCTCAAACAACAATTTTGTTGGTGAAATTCCAAATTTACCATTCAAGCTTAATTACCAACCAGAGATAATTATGTCTTCAAATAACTTTGAAGGGGCAATTCCATCCTTTTTGTCACAGTCTTCATCGTTACATCTTTCCAATAATAAATTCACAAATTTGGTCCCACTCCTATGTGGAAAAACTGAAGGTAAAAGCTTAGGTATTTTGGATGTATCAAGCAATCTGTTGAGGGGGCAGCTTCCTGATTGTTGGAGCAATCTAAACTCATTAAATTATGTTGATTTGAGCAATAATAACTTCACAGAAGAGATCCCACCCTCTATAGGAAGCCTTGTTGACATGGAGGCTTTGGTTTTAAGAAACAATAGTTTGATTGGAGAACTTCCTTCCTCTTTGGTGAACTGCTCCAAGTTATTATTGTTGGATGTGTCTGAGAATCAGTTATCGGGACCAATACCTTCATGGATTGGGGGAAGCCTCAGACAATTGCAAATTCTAAGCATACGAAGGAATCACTTTTATGGTGGCATGCCGTTGAATCTTTGTCACTTGACACAAATTAGGGTCTTAGATCTCTCTCAGAATAACTTATCCAATGAAATTCCACCGTGTCTTAAGAATTTTGCTATTATGGCTCAAAAGAGTATCAACTCAACTAAAGCTAGTTCCCACTGGTATCTATTCAGTGGGACCAGAATTCTTGAATACTATGTTTTCTACATAAAATTGGTGTGGAAAGGTGCAAATAGCTTGTTTAAAAGGCCAGAATTCCTTCTTAAAAGCATTGATCTCTCCAGCAATACTTTAACAGGAGAAATACCAAAAGAATTTGTGTCATTGTTGGGATTGGTTTCCTTAAATTTATCAAGAAACAATTTGAGTGGAAAAATCCCATTTGAGATTGGGAATTTAGCATCACTTGAATTCTTGGATTTGTCAAGAAATAAATTATCAGGCACAATTCCTTCAAGTCTTGCACTTATTCCTCGTTTAACCACATTAAACTTATCAAACAACATTCTTTTTGGAAAAATCCCAATAGGAACACAGTTGCAGTCTTTTGATGCATCTAGTTATGAAGGAAATATGGATCTTTGTGGAATGCCACTTGACAAAAAGTGCCCAGAAGACAAGACTCCTTCAGCTCAAGTATTTGATAATGAAGTTGATGATGACTCACTTTTCTCTCAAGACTTCTATTTGAGCTCAGGCTTGGGATTTGCTGTTGGATTTTGGGGATTCTTAGGCCCTTTGTTGTTCTGCTCTTCCTAGAGACATGCATACTACAGGTTGGTTAACAAAGTAGCAAGCAATATACATGTTATGGTTGCAATTCTTTTGGCTAGATTTCTCTCCAGCAAACACTAGAAGGTAATAATTTATTTTCTATCTTTCTTATTTTTACATTCAACTTTATAATCCTATTTATATAAAAATCTCAATTGATAGTTCAATAAATATTTTTAATCTATAGTATTTTAGCATTTTATAAAGTCACTCTTTTATTTCACAAATTCATTGTATTGGTATTATATGCACTTTTTCTATACTGTTAATATTTATTTAAGAATATACCTGTAATATATATATATATATATATATATATATATATGTATGTATGTATGTAACGAAATAAATGGAAATTAAGTAAATCACCATCAAATAAAAGAATTGTATATTATATCTTACTCATTTTATTTAAACACAAATAATACTTATACAATGCCTACAATTATAATCCTACATTGTTATATGCAAACCATTTAAACTGATTAATACGAAGATTTCTAAAATCATTTATCAGAATTTAGTCTTTTTCAAACTGTTACAACTTTTATGATCCATTGCTTATTTTAAAACTACAGTTAAAATAAAAAATATTGACTAACTAATGACAAAATTAACATAAAAATGATCATATATATGAAATTATTCTTGAATCCTTAACAATAGTTTCTGTTTCTTGCAGGATCTGCTACTCCTTTAATGTGGCACAAGACCAATGCATCTTGCAAGTTCTACTACATCATGTTTGATTGTTAATAATATGTGATCCAAGTAATAATGGTTTGTTAGACGAGTTTATGCTCTCCTTTATAATGTAACAAGAAAAGGAAGAAAGCATCTTTTACTACTGAGCAGTTACTCACCTTGGTTGAGCTTTGTTTATTGCCTTGCAAACTTTTGTGGATAAGCTCTCAAGCAATAGGTTGGACAGAGGATATATATGTACATATATATATATATATATATATATGTTTGCCTATTCTCTTCTCTTAGGTACTTTATTTTTCTGCAACATATATATATATATATATATATATATATATATATATATATATTCCTAGATTTTCTTACTATTTGAAAAGGTTTTCTTTTGACTTAAAAAGTTTCAAACGGTACTCAAATTTTTTAGATGTAAAAAACCAAATCACCTACTCTCAATTTTTTTTCAAATAATTTATAATTTAAAATACATGACAATTAAATACTTTAAGCAATCCAAAGGTATGGCATAATATGCTTTTGTAATTTGTTTATTCAATGCTCGCGTCTGATCTCAATAACTACTTACTCAACTACGTATCAAATCAGCTTTCATTCTCGTTCTTGGGTCCATTTGTGTGCTATATATTCGCCATTCCATTCGTGCAGCCATCAAGTCATCTATTCACCTTTTCTTGCGAGCTTTGTATGTGTTGGAGAAGTGAGTGTGTTCCTTCATTTCCATGGCAGCCTCGGTCCCCCACCTGAGCTAACAGAATAGCACAAAACTCTTGAGCTCAAATACAGGGGGGGTTCATTGGGTACGAATTATCTCTTACTTTTATTAATTAAATATTTGAAACTGCCAACAACTTCATAACTTGTTCGAAATTAGCTTATTGAGACGAGCATATCACTTAAAATTGATTACAAATTAAATTATATTGAAGTTTTTGCATTTCCATTGGACTCATGGGACTAATTAAGAACATTCTTTTGGGACCATATTAATGAATAGGATGTTTATAGTGGCCAAGAGAGGAATTAATTCAATGATGGCTTAGAATATACTTGAAGAAAATAGAAGGCATATGATGATCTGTTACATTAATTATTGTACTTTATATATTCTTAACTATATTTTCAACTTTTCAATACATTTGATTTTGATTTGCTTTACTCTATCACCAACTATAGCCAACAGATTGGCCAACAAAATTCTTAAAGCAATTTAACAATTAAGGTCTTAATTATATTGGTAAATGAGCCTTTGGCTGTTGAAACTCAATATTAATTATAGAACCAAACTAGTGTGTATTTAGGCTCAATATTTTACTTGTTAAGGACATATATATATATATATATATATATATAAACACATTCAACAAAAGTGAACTTTTAGATAATAATGAGAGATCTTAAGAATTCTCTTCTGTAGAATTGTTAAAACGAGTTATGTGAGTTAAACAAGTTGATCTGTATAAGTTTGAGTTAAATGGGTAATAGACTGGGTTAAAATCTTGATTCACCAAATTGAGACAGGTTAAATAGGTAACCCGTTTAACCGACCAATAAAATATAAAATTTATTTTTGTTAAAAATAATCCAAAACATAAAAAATATTTTAATCTCAAAGCTAAATAGTTAATTATAATACTAAAAATTTATTATTTTTTTTATTGTTGATTAAATATTCAATATTTAAAGAAAATGATATTATGAAATATTAAACCATTCATAAAAAAATTTCCATAAAAACTCTTAAGTGAATCATCAACCAAACTAACATGTTTAACTCACAAGTGAAGTAAAACCGATTAATTTAACTCATCTGTGTTTAAAAAAGTTAAAAAGTTCAACCTAACTCACTAAAATAATTGGTTAAACAAATCAAACCCAATAAACAAAACATATTTTATCAACTCTACTCTTTTTTCAGTTCATCACATCAAAAAATAAACTTTCAAATAATAACTTCACTCACTTCAATTATTTCACTCCTTATCATAGACATATATCTAAACATACCCTTAAAAGTCACCCTCTTTCATTGGCTGAAGAGGAAATGGTTCTTTTTGTTTTTTAGAGCTGCAGGAAATAGGTCTCTCTTCTCTAATATTCTGCTGCTGAAAAGGTGAAGAATCTCTTCTTCTTTTGTCTCCAATTCTAAATATGGGTCTCCTCTACAAAAATATAACCAAAGCGTTTGACAATTTGCACAATTGCTTTAAAGCGACGGTATATAATATTATTATTATTATAAAATGTAAATATAACATAAATATCTAATAAATATCACCAAATATGTGAGGACATATTCATTTATTTATTATCGAGAACATCATTTTTTTTTTATCATAACAAAATCAATAATTAGATAATAAATATTATTTTATTAAAAAAATTTAGAATGTAATTAATGACTTTAATTATAGAAATAAATATATTAAGAAAGCAAAATGATGCTCTATATTTAATAATGATTTACATCATAACTAAAAACATCATATTTTTTAGAACATATTTTCATCACTCATCTCTAATAGAAATTAAAGGATGTTTGTCAAGACGTATTTAATTTAACATAAACTTTTCTTAAGAATTAATATAATATATTGAGTGTCTCTTTAGTTTTAAATATTAGATCCTTCGATATCCCTCTAACTTGGAATTTTACTTTGCACCACTAGGCTTAGTCTTGTAGAGATATTGACTTAACACATATATAAGAAGTTTTCTTTCATTTTTTTAGTACTCCATCAAGTTAATTAGATTATTATCACTCACAATATTGCTATCCATAACAACTATAGCGCATGATCTCCAAATTAATTGATTAAGTTTTTGTGCATTTGAAGCTAATTAAAATTCACCGTTACATAAACACCCCCATTCAAGTGCAAATTTTGAACCTTATGTGCAACTATTAAAATTCCAGAATTACAGAAAAAATCATTAATTATGCACATATTTAGTTATTCTTTTATTTCAAAGAGGTGTGTATATATTCTTATGATAGAAAGAAAGAGGATATAATTTGAACACTTTTAAGAAAGAGGGAAGTAATTTATCTTTTTTCAATGATAAGTTATTCTCTACTTAAACGATTTTAAAAGCAAATACTTTACTTGGACTTGATAAATTATTACGAATATTTATTAAAATTTCATCAAAAATTTACTTTTGATTTTTTAAAACTTTACCTTGTCATTTACTTTTGTCCATTGATTTAATTTTGTTTAATTTTATAATTTTATCTTGAGATTCACTGTCATCCATTTATTTAATTTTGCTCTAATTTGTTTGTTTATTTAATTTTCACAAATTTAAATGTTTCTTTACCTTTAGCACCGTCAACATTTTTAACCCCCAAAAAAATTCCTTATGACTTTTTGGTGACTTAGTTCCAATAACTTAATACCAATTGGATCTACTAATAACAATTCATTTCTTTATCATTGCACAAATATTTCATTTTGTAAATATGAGATAGTATACACATTTTTTTTATTGATCATACAATTTTTCTCCAAACCCTAGACCTTGCCAATACAAATCAAAGTAGTTCTTAAAGCTTGCCAAACCAAGCTCAAAGAACTTGTACCAAACCATAAATTGCCTTTAAAAGTTTACAAACATGATTAGGCGAGGTTCGATAAAATCTTCAAAACATTCACATTGATTCAAGAATAGAAATTCATATAGACAAACATAAAAGAATTCATTGTTAATGTCTAACTTCACCTAATTAAACAATACTACTACTGTAAAAATTAGTCTAATTGTGATTGCTTTGATGACTCAAATGTATATATCTTCAATATCAATGCCAAGATGATGTTGAAACCCTTTAGCCACCACATGGGCTTTATATCGTTGAACATTAAACTTTCTCTTGAATATCTATTTACTATCAACATTATTCTTCTAACCATAATAGAGAAGGGTCCAAAGTTTTGCTTCTAACAAGAGCCTTAAATTCTTCTATGATAGCTTGTTTCTCATTTGAACCTGAAGAGTGTTACAAAATTCAAAACAATGTATAGTATGAAAATATTGATTTTCTTAACTTCCAAGTCAAAATTACGAGTTTTGGTTCTATTTTTTCCATTTTACTTTTGGAGCATATTTAGATGGAAGATTGAGAAGGGAGTGAGAAGTGGAATGGTTAAATAAGAGTTAACATATGTTTGGAATTTTTTTTTTTTTTTTTTATGATGTGGAATGAAATGGCCTTAACATCCAAAACTCTACTTTTTATATTCTTTTAAATTGGGAGATCAATAATGGAAACAAATGACTTAATAATTAATTTTATGTTAAAATACAATTATACCCTTATAATTCTTGCATAAAACAACAATTATACATGCTTTTATAATAAAGCACAAAACCCTATTCTCTTTCATCCCTTTGGACTCTTGGGTAATAACATTCATACTCAGTGCTTACTATTATCAAATCTTTTAATTATTAAAATTTTTTTTAGAGAAAAATTTTAGTTGGAATGCAATATTAACTACAAGATATCGTAATTTTAGCTATTAAATTCTCAATGTTTATTATTTTTGAATATTTTAAAAACAAGAAATCCTAATTTGATACTACTTATTTTTTACTTATTAAATCCAAAGTAGTAGTAATTAATAATTATATTCTCAAACTAAATTTGTTCCATTGAGACTCTCTAAATTTCACAACCCTTTATTAAGAATCCAATAATAAATATATTATTAGTGATGTTTTTCCTTCATAAAAGAAAAGTAATATTAATAAATAAATTATGAGTCATTTTATTTCATTTATTTTATTATAACTTTCAAACAAAAATTAAAAAAATTATTATTTTTCTTCTTTAAAACTCTCAAATAACATACTAACTCTAATAATTTCATTCCATTCTAAATCATTCCATTCTATTCTCTCTTAAACTCCTAAATATAACCTCACTTCTCTTTTTTTCTTTCCATTTGAATAAATGTTATCTTCCCTTTAATTTTTTTTTTTAAAAAAAAGAACACAATTCAACTCAGCAATTTAATATATCAAAATTCACGTAATAATTTAAGTACAACATTAACCAAACATCAGTACCCTACCCACCTTAAATTACCAAAGCACCCTCTCTGCGTTGTCACTTGCGTGAGTACGTGACTCCCTCCCAAACATTGTAAACCAAAAAACCAAAATTCTAAAAATAATTTAAAAAATAAAAAATAAAAACAAAAGACCTGTCGTTGGGGTTTGGAAATGTTTCCTCATATCTTTTCATGATTTCATCTGAGACTCGGGGGAGTTTCTCCTTTTCCATATTTATTTATCAATTTTTTATTCTTTATCCTCTTTCTTCGTCTTTGACTAGTCTTCTGTCTCCTTGTCTCCGTTCAGCGACGCCGGAACCTGCATTGCTCGCCGGAATTCTCTTCCGCAACCTCCGTTGAGCGGAGGACCACCGGCTCGTGTTCCAGAAGCCGCTTCTTCCCTGTCGAAGAAACGGGTTTTCTTTTCGGGTCGAAGAAGTCCTTGAGTTGAAGAAGTACCTGCTTTGACTTGAAATTGTCAATGGAGTTTCTGGGTATCTGGTTCCCGTGAAGAGGAGCAGATCTACGGAGCTTCGTGCATTCTAGAGCGTGAAGAAGAGGTAGGTTTTGTTTGAGAGAGAGGGTGAGGTCTGGGGTGTGGATGGTAGTGGAGGGAAGAGGTTGGAGTTGCTGTATATGATGACCAGAGCTCCGGCGAGCGATTGGAGAGGGTGGTGGCGTTTAGGTCAATCTTTAACATGTAATGGCAGATCTTGCTAACTACGGGAATGCCGACCGTGAATTAGAGCAAGTCTCTCTCTCTCTCTCTCTCTCTCTCTCTCTCTCTCTCTCTCTCTCTGCGTTAAAAATTCAGCGAGAGATGTTCTAATTTTTGCGTTAGCACTGGTTTAATTTGGTGATTATGTCGGAGTTTTTTTCGTCCCTTTTGTTTCAAAGAACAATATGTTAATTGGATTTCTTGTTGAAGGCACCTTCCTTGGCCAAGAGAATTATGATCAGGTGTGTTGTGTATTTCTCTGATTAGACTACTTAGGAAAGTTGGGATTGCTTGTGACTCTAGTTGGAAAACCGAATATAACAATATGAGTAAATTTTCAATTTCCTTTTCGAAGATTGAAAAATTAATGAAATTTCTTATTCTTTTCTCTAAGAAGGAAAGTTTTGGACCCTTATGTGTAAGAAGGGTTTGATTAAATGATTTAATGCTTTACCATTACTATGGAATGGGGAGTCTCAAAAGATAAGACCGACTGTTTGTGCTCTAAAGAGATGCTTCGGTAAGTATTATGGGTAACTTTGGTTCTAAATTATTAAAGGCTCATTCTTTATTTGGATGCCAATAATGATGAAATTTCTCTGATTATCTTTTTTAAAAATAATTATTCATTGGAATGTCAATTGTATAGTTCTTTATGGTGAATCTTACATTAACCATTTTATTGCTAATTTTTAGCACTTTTGTTGAACATACAACATTTATATCTTTCAATATATTATAGATTATTTTCTTGTCTTTCTGATCTTCCTTGTGGTTTTACATGTTACTTCTGCATTTGCAGGCACTGATTGCTTTGAAAAAGGGTGCTCAGTTGCTTAAATATGGTCGTAAAGGAAAACCCAAGTTTTGTCCATTTAGGCTTTCCCATGTAAGTTAACTCAAATGAAAGCTTTTATTGGGAAGATGTTAATAAATCCTCAATTTTTCTGCTTTATTAACTACCTTGTTGGACAACACTTGAGATAGCTTCTGTTTAATGCTTGCTGATGTTGATGATCGATAGGGTGTGAAATGGCCTTTTAATTGTAATTTGATTTATTTATTTTCTATATTGAGGCCTCTCTTTGGATTTTTTGTTTTATGGGCGGGGGGGGGGGGGGTGTTAGGTGTATGAATAGTTTATTATGGATGGCATTCAGTGGATAACTTAATAGACTTGTTTTGGGGATTATTACTTTGATGTTAGTAGTTGTGCAAATTATGCGCCCATTTTTGTTAGTCTCGTGTGTTTTACTGATAACTAATAAATCAATTTCTTTTCAATTTTCTTGGTGAGAAACTGATTGATCAAAATTTGAAAGTATTTAAGCTCTTTTTAATACACTTTAAAATAATATTATGATGTGAAATTGACATTTGAAATTTGCATCTACCTTATTGCGATAGGCTAGTGACACATGACCATGGATGGGACCCATAAAGGTCCAATCGCAGCCAGTTTCCTGTGAGAACATTGTAATTTTGTGTAACTCCCATATCACTAATCATGAAGAAATGCTGCTTGAAAAAAAGATTGTGAAATACAATAGTTAGGTTGGGACTCTCATATACGTATAATTTATCAATCAAACAAGTTTTAATTTTCTTAGTTGAAGTTATACTGCATGACTGGTGATTTCAACTTAGACTGAAATAGACGTCCTTGGGTCGGGATATAAGAGAAAATGTCTTTCTTATTCTTCTAGAGGATTGAAAATTGACATAATCCATGTATCACTGTTCCTCATCCTTAGTGGCACTGATGTGGTACAACGATGGAAGTATTAAACTGAGACCATCTCTGACTAACATCCATATGTTGACTGTATACCCTGCTCCTAATATTTTCATGCCCATTTTTATTCCTCTCTTACTGTATAGGAATTAGCTTGATCAATTTCAATTTTACTAGTATGCCATATTTGAAGATGGGACCAATGAGCAAAGGAATGGGGCGACCGAGGTAGGTAGGATTGTGTGATTCTCCACACAATTTTGGCTTCTCCGTAAAGTAAGCCTTTGGATTTGTGGACTGCACTCTCTGTTTCCTTCTATAGTATTTTTCTCTCTTCACTCTTAGTTCATCATTCTAAGGTTTTTTTTTTTTTTCTCTTACATCAAGAATTTTCTTCACTGTTTCACCCTCCCACTCATCAAATGCCATACCTAATCCTCAAAGTCGGCTTTCAAGCTTATAATGTTGCTATTATTGCAATTTGTGTAATTATTATAGCTATCTCCCTGATATATGTGGCAACATTGTGAACCTTAAAATTTCTGGGAGGCTATCAAATGTTCCCTACTCTTACTTCTTACATTGGTATTTTCAGTCTTTTTAATATTTCTAACCTATACTTGGAGACATAATTTTCTTCTGGTTTCTTATAGGATGCTTTGAAATGAAAACACTTTTTTTTTATCAATGTGCATAAAAAAATTGTTTTTTTTAAATGTTACAATCCATAAAGTAATACATCAGGATACTATGCTTTGGGACTCAGATTAAATCATTCTGAATTCTAACATATTTTTTTGGGATTCAATCTGAGTTTCACTTTACTTTTTTGGATACTATAGTATATAAAGTAATACATATTGTTGCTAATATAAAATTTTTTCTAGATAAGAATTTGCAAAAAATGTTTCTTGACATATGTGTCAAATGCTAGTACAACATAGTACGTAACTGACTAATTGGCAAATCCCAATTTGTTGCAATTGGTAGATGCTAACGGTAGTTGTAGTAAAAATTTAAGGGCTGTGATTATTTATAGCGATCACGCCGTTAAAAAATTAAATATAGTCATGCACAGTCATAATTTTTATATAAATTGCAGGTACATTAATTGTAGGGAATTCAAATTACTAATTGGCCCATCTACATGGACTTAAAAGTCACTATATTTTTATATCTTTGTAATTTTTCTTTTAGTGAAATGTTGTTCTTTAAAATCTTTAAAGTCTTTCTGTTGGCTGAAAACAAAAGTCTTTGAAGTCTTCCTCATGAAATTTTTTTTCGGTTTGTTAATATTTTTACAAAAGATTTTAATTGAAGTCTCACAAAAAGAGTTTAAAAGTTTATTGAAAATACAATTGAAAACGTACAACTAAGTGCACTAGCGACGGATTAAATTTTTTTTGGCCATACTCAAACTCTAATTTATATTTTGTGGCTTTCATATCTTAAATCTTTCATAAAGATCTGCAAATATGAAATAGATTTTGTGGGAAAAAATAGTTTTTACTAGAGACCACTCTTCTTCCATAAAAATAAAGAAAACCCTAGCCCCACAATTAACATACAAATTCTACAATTGATTTGAAACCATACACATCTCTTGAAAATAAAAGGAACAAAAAAAAAAAAACTGTTAAAACAGAAGTTGCGCATCATATTTTCTCTAGTTATTTTCGCTATTAAGAACTTAAACCTCTATTTGACAAATTAATTGTAAATTATAAGTTTGTAGGAAACTATTCAATTAATTTATCAATAAATAGATATAGATATATTAAACATAAGTCTAACCATTTTTCATCATTCAACTTTAGATTTTTTTGCCATGGTTGAATTTAACTAGGCTAAAGAAAGTCTTTGTTTTTTAACTTATTAGACTCATCTTTTACAAGCCAAATTTATTCGAGTCTACAGTGATTGTAAGCTTATATACATTCGAGTTGACACTTTTTTATATATAAAAATATAAATTTAGCATGTTTAACAAAAAAATTAGGTAGTTTAACAACAATGATTCAAATTATTTGTAAATTGCAATTATTATTTTGTGTCTTTAATAATGACGATTAAATTTTAACTTATTATTGATGTTAATTACAATTATAAGTTACAAATTAAATTTGATTTTATAAAAGAAATTACGTGTTAGACAAACTCCTACCTTAATGTAGGTTACACTGAAATTAGTGAATGACTTCAAAATTTGTTAATCTTTTTTTCTCCATATATTGACTAAACTTGACTAAACTTCTATATATTGCTTGGTTCAAGTTTATTTATAATTTTTTTTCCCAAATTATTAAATAGGAAAAGTCCATGTCGCTTTTTTTTAATGAACGATTTTTCATAACTTAAGAACAATATTTTGAACTGGTTCTTCATGGTTTATTACTTGAATAACGATTTCAGAAAAAGGAAAAGAAAAAATTTACATTAATGCAAGAGTTATCCGATGGAAATGGTTACAACTTATAAAGCACCTTACTTTGTGATCATGAAGGCAACATTAAAAAGAAAGCAACCCATCAAGTTTTTGAACGATAAAACAAATAAGGAATAATTTTGAAGTATTTAGTTATAGGTTCTGTATTTATTGTAATAAGTGGAGTTCCAATTTTTATAAATCAATATTATATGATTGAATTTTCTTAATAAACACTATTGTTTACATATTATTTATTACTCATTCAAATTGTGGGTCATCAGGAAATCATTGGACATAATTTCTTTTACGGCCAAATATTTGTGCATTCCACTGAAAGATTTATTGGTCATGTAATACAATCTCCCATCTCCAATTAGGATTCCCTCATATTTTGATAAGAACATGAGGTAATGTTTAAATTTTCATCTAACAATCTATCATAATCAAGGAAAACATCATGTTCTTACCAAAATATGAGAAATTTGGATGAACTTACTCGATATTTTTTTTGGTCAATTTCATTTGTGGCAATAAAATAATTTCGTTACATTATTTGCTTTACTATAATTGATGTTCGTAGACTTTGCATTTCAAATATTAGCTACAGTACACCCAACTTTGCATTTAGGAATAAATTCTTTAGACTATGTTTGGATGAAGGGTCAGAGAGAAAGTGACAAGAAGCAGAATGATTAAATTAAGAAAATGAATGCTTAGATGTTTTTATAAGAAAAGAATGAGAGTCAAGGATGAATGGAGTGGCTTAATAATTTAAAATAATATTATATCCTATATCATGTATTGAACAATGGTAACATTATTAGTCATATGTTTATGTGAAAGGGTTAATATTGAAAAATAATAATTATTAAGTTATTCTATTATATTTATTTCATTGTAACTTCTGAACAAAAATAATAGAAATCCCACTTTTTCCTCATTAAAATTCACACACAACATATCTACTTAAATTATTCTATTCCATAAATGATCACTCAATTTCATCATTCCTTAAACTCCCAAATATTGCCTTAGATATTAGCCTAAGCTATGATCTAAATCCAAAGTAGTTGAGATAATTATTGATAAGAAAGCAAACTGTAGCCACTATTTCTTTTTAATTTCCAGTCAATCTTTTTTTGTTTTTAGAATTCCGCTACTTTAAAATTTCCTGCATGGAAAATGTTTTATTCTTGATAAATTTTCAGTTTAAAGTCTTTTACTCTCCCTCATGAAATTGCTTTGGAAATTTGAGAGAAAATTTCGCTGGCCTTGGGTTCATCAATTTGGGTGTTGACCAAAGAATTTGAATTAATGACTTTTTTTTGCATCTGGGTTGATTTTGTACTTAAAGACTAAATTATAGTCTTAAGGAAATGTATTTAATTGATTCATATATTATATCAAGTTTTAAATATTTTGTTTTATTTAAGAAAAAAATCACAGTGGCAGTGACCATAATCGGTATTGTAGCATCTGCAACATTCATAATAATCACAACGCAACAGCAACCACAATTTAAAACCTTGGTTGAACATAGGTTGGATGGAAGGCTTAATTGGTGAAGCTATGCCACTTGTATTGATCGCAAAGTTAATGTATTAAGTGCACCTAAAATTATAAATATCATACTAATGTTAACTCTCAATAATTCAGTTATTTTGTCATATTTTTATATAGGAGTTCAGCAAAATTTCATTTTTTTTTTTTTTATGAAATAAAAGTTAGTGTTTTAGCTCTAGTTTCATTTAAGTTCAGATAATAGGTTTAATTATGTTTTTAAGCATTTTAAGTGTTAAACTTTAGTTTAATATATTGATAATTTGTAATTAATTCCACTTCTATCAAACCTCTACTAGCAAAATATGGAATAGGCTCACAAAAAATAGAAAATTTAAGAAAATAATTATATGTTCATTGGACAAATTTTTACAATATGAAATCTTACACGACTTACAGTTTGAATTATAAATTTATCGTACTAATCAATATGTCTATTTCATCTTTTACGCGTTTTATTAAGAAGACTACTTGAAAAGCCGAATACATGTCCTCTACAGTGGAAGTAAAATGATAGTGACCTCACCACTTTATACCACTTTTTAAGTCTGTGGACTTTGTCTTCTATTACGTAGTCTTAATTAGTCCAAAGATCACAACTCTAGCACTAACTAATATGACCAATAAAAATGATAGCAACCTTATCACCTTTAAATCCATGGACAATGGACTTTGTCTTTCATTACATGAAATAGTCCTTGTTCCAGAGATAATTGTACCACTAATTAACAAGATTTCTGGGTAAATAAATGTTTATATTAAAATCCTATCTATTTTGAGAGATTTGAAAACCATAACAAAATTAAGTCTAAATATATTAAATTTCATTTTGAATAACATAATTAACTTTTGGATTTTCGAGTGATCCAAAAATGTCATTTGATTTACCATTAATAATGTTCTTAAAACTAGATTCGAAAAAATGTATTGGATACGAGTTTAACATAACTTTTTTTCATGAATCTGGGTGCACTTCAAAGTCTCTCACATTAGTTCAACATAACTTTTTTTTTTTTAATAGCAAAATAATTGTGCTTTTCATGAAAAATTTATTGATCATATAATATCATCTCAGCTTTCAAAGTTGGATTTAGATGAACTTGTCAATTTCATTTTTGGCAATAAAAGAATTTCGTTGCATTATTTGCTTAATTACTATAATTGATTTTCGTAGACTTTCCATTTCAAATAATAACTACAGTATACCCCACATTAACTTTGCGTTTAGGAAAAGTTCTTCAGATTCTAGTCCTAGCTATGATCCAAACTCAAAGAAGTTGAAATAATATTGATAAGAAAGCAAATTGAAGCCACTATTTCTTTTTAATTTCCACTCAATTTTTTGTTTTTCGTTTTTGGAATTTCGCTGCTTTAAAATCTCTTATATGGAAAATGTTTTGTTCTTGATAAATTTTCACTTTAAAGTCTATTAGTCTCCCTCACGAAATTGCTTTGGAAACTCCAGTGAAAATGATGGTTGAACGCAAAATTTGGGGCATTAATGGAGGACTATTCTTGTCAAAGACTCGTGCTTGTTTAAAGTTGAAAGTTGAAGTTGAGATTACTTTTCTTTTTGTCAATTTAATTTTTGACAATAAGTCACTTGTTTTTCTTTTTTTGAAATTTTGTTCTTTAAAGTCCTCGAAGTATTTCTTACGACATACTTTTTCTGAATTTTCTCTACAAAAGTATTCCATTGAAGTCTCTCACAAAATCAACTTCGAAACAGGGTGAAAATAACAGTTAGCATACAATTTAATTAGTGCATTAATATGGTGGATTATATTATTTTCGGCCATACTCAGACTTTAATTTTTCACACTTATTTATCTAATTATACATAAAATTTACTTAAACTAATTTCCAAATTTATTCTGCGTGGTTGAATTTAGTCATGATGTAACCATATATGTCCTACCCAAAGTTTGCTTAGTTTGTTTTTGATAGAATTAACATCTCGAGAAACAAGATGCAATAAAATGTCTGTTTATAGAATATGTGATTTATATTTGGAAACTCTCATAAAAATTAGATCAGTTTTGCTAGCAATATAGTTCATTCAACAAAGAAGAAAGTTTCTTTTTTTTTTTTTTTTCACTTTTATACAAACAAGGGTTTGGATGACAAAAGTAATTTTTTTAAAAAATCAAATGCTAAAGTAAACAAAAATATTTATAAAACAAACTCTTAGATGTGCAAATACACTTCTAAATATCTTAAACGCACTAAGTGCATTTACTATGTGGTACTATAAACAAAACACATCATAACTATGTGTTAAAATATACTCATTGTATATCAATCTAAAATAATATGTTATATTTATTGTTTGATTCAAATATTTTTAGATTTTATTTATGAACCTAAAACTTTTCTTGAAATTTTTTTATTTACCCCCTCTTTTTATAATTTTTTAGTAACCTCCAAAACATTAGTCTGTAAATCAAAAACAAGAATAAAATTAAGTTTAGAAGATTATTAAAAAAATAAAGAAAATACATATGGGTAAATTAACAAAATTATAAAATAATATTTTCAATTATTATTGTAAATTAGCATTGCCATAATAAATAGAGCAGTCAACTAAATGAGTCCAACCAACGCCCATAGGCAAGTGATGAATTTGGATTTAGTGAATATAGGGGAAAAATATGCGGATTTGACATTGAAATTAAAGGAAATGTGTAATTTAACGGTCTAAATTAATCTTGGAGATCGCATGCAGTCAAAAAGTTACATTCTTAACCGCGAGCTGTCTTCAAGATTTGATCTAATAATTTAGATGAAAGAATTGCAAGATATAACGGTTCGTAGTTTGCTTAGCGAACTGTAGCCACTCCAGACTTGCTAGTGATGGGTTACTGCTTGGCTTGTAAAATTTTGTCCTTTAAAATCTTTTGAAGTCTTCCTCACGGCAAAACTTTTATTTTTGTAGGTTAAAATATTTCTATTAGAGTTTTTAATTGAAGTCTCCCGCAAACATAATTTAAAAAAATAATTGCAAATGACATTTGAAGGCGTACAACTCGGTGCATTATTGATGGACTATAATTTTCGTTGGTTATATAGTCAGACTCCAATTTTCTTAGCTTGACTTGTATACATATTATTGCTTAGTTTAAACTTTTCATTTTTCAAATTTCTTCATCAAATTATGAAATATTACTTTACATAAAATATTGGTAAGCATTGAAAGTTGATGCATTTTCATCTATATGATAGTGTAAAATTAGATCGATATTCACGTAATTTTTTTTTTTTTTTTTTGCGAATGTAAAAAAGTTTTAATGATTTTTCTCAAGCATATAGCTTGAGGTTTTGATTTTCTTTCTTTGATAGTCACTCATGAAGGATATGTTCCCGTGGCTATGGAGGGTGAGAGGGAGTTGGGGAAGATGACGAGAAGGGCAAAATCGGTATTAAAAAATGAGAAGAAGATTCTAGCAATTTCACGTAGTCAATATTAGATTTAATTAACATCAAATTATTAAGTAATATAAGAGTTTTTAGTGCGGCAAATAAATCAAGAGATCATGATATGGATAAGTGCAATTTTTCCATATTGTTTTTCTGTGTAGTATTTAATAACTGGCATCTATATAATATCGGCAGTAACTTATATAAAAGTAAAGAATCATTTACATACACTAACACTCCTAAATTTCCCAACAATGTAATTTATAGATAGTAAATTTTGTAATAATCAAATTATATGAAGATGTGTACTTTTAAAAATATTTATTTTTATATTTTATAGCTTCAATGTGTCAATTTTTATGCGAAAGACCTAAGTCATCAAAATAGCATATTTTATGTTCACACTTTTTTTTCTAAACCATAGAAGTTTACAAAGTCATCCAAATAACATATTTTATGTTCACACTTATTTTTCTAAACCATAGAAGTCTACAAAGTCATCCAAATAACATATTTTATGTTCACCCTTATTTTTCTAAACCATAGAAGTCTACAAAGTCATCCTTTAATTATAGCCTTACAATAAACTCTATAAATATTACTATCAACTCATGATTCCTTACATCTCACGGACAGAAGAAAATAAACAAAAGCAATTCACAATTACGAGAAAATTGTGAATCATAATTCTCTCTAGTTGTTTCACTTTCGAGGCTATACTGAAGATATTTTGTCACAATGAAGAGCTGCTTTTCAAAGCTTCTCTATGCATTATTAACACTGCTGTTAATATTGAGTTGCGCCACTAATGGTGATGGAGTGAATTGCATCGAGAGGGAGAGAA
Organism: Delonix regia; assembly: GCA_037074485.1. Classification (NCBI taxonomy): domain Eukaryota; kingdom Viridiplantae; phylum Streptophyta; class Magnoliopsida; order Fabales; family Fabaceae; genus Delonix; species Delonix regia. The sequence continues at coordinate 24,593,814 of CM073454.1, read as the reverse complement.
AAGCTCTGCTCCTATTCAAACAAGGCATCCACGTAGACTCTGGCATGCTGTCCACATGGAGGGACGATGGAAATGGAGACTGTTGCAAGTGGGAAGGAGTTCGTTGCAGTAATGAAACAGGTCATGTTCAAATCCTTGATCTTCGTGGTTCGAATTCACTTTATTTAAGAGGTACGATCAATATTACTTTATTGATTGAGTTGCATGATATGAAACATTTGGATCTGAGTTACAATTATTTCCATCTAAGTGACATCCCAGAATCCATAGGCTCCTTCACCAATTTAAGGTATCTCAATCTCTCTTATTCTGGATTTGTTGGGAGTATTCCTTATCAGTTGGGGAAGCTTCCACATTTGCGATATCTTGATCTGAGTCACAATGAATTGGACGGAGGTATCCCACATCAACTTGGAAACCTCTCAAAGCTGTTGTATCTCGATCTTGGAGAAAATGTTCTTGTTGGAGTGATACCCTATCAACTTGGGAATCTCTCCATGTTGCAGACTCTTAAGCTTGATTACAATTTCAATCTCACAGTAGAGAACCAGAATAGCCGGGATGCAGAGTGGTTGTCTAAGCTCTCTTTGTTAACAAATCTTGACTTGAGTGAAGTGAGTGATGTTGGTTATTATCATCATTGGTTGAGAACTGTATTTCTTATTCCAAATCTAAGAGAATTACGGCTAATAGGTTGTGGTATATCTCATGCCAATAACCTTTCTTTGACTACTCCTGCCTCCAACTTTTCCACTTCTCTTGTCATCCTTGATCTCTCCTTTAATAACTTGAACTCAGTAATATTTCAATGGGCCTTCAATTTCAACTTCAATCTTCAAGAGCTCTATTTACGTGATTGTAATCTTTCAGCTAATGATCTTAATTTTTTATCTTCCAACTTTAATTTTCCTTCTCTTGTCATCCTTGATCTCTCTTACAATAGGATAACAGGCAAGTTACCCTGCAGCCTCTCTGTTTTCTCATCCTTGAAATATTTGTCCTTGGCTTGGAATTTTTTGGAAGGAGAGATCACTGAATCCCATTTTAGTAATCTTTCCAATTTGAAGGGCATATCATTGAACGGCAATTCGTTGGATCTAAAAATAAGCACCAGTTGGGTTCCTCCTTTTCGGTTGGAATATTTGTACATGTCATCTTGCAAATTGGGTCCTCACTTCCCAAATTGGCTCCGTAATCAAACCAACTTACGAAGGTTGGATATTTCGAATGTTGGGATTTCTAGTTTTGTACCCGAGTGGTTTTGGCCAATATTAGAAAATATGGACTTCTTGAATATCTCAAACAACAATTTTGTTGGTGAAATTCCAAATTTACCATTCAAGCTTAATTACCAACCACTGATAATTATGTCTTCAAATAACTTTGAAGGGGCAATTCCATCCTTTTTGTCACAGTCTTCATCGTTACATCTTTCCAATAATAAATTCACAAATTTAGTCCCACTCCTATGTGGAAAAACTGAAGGTAAAAGCTTAGGTATTTTGGATGTATCAAGCAATTTGTTGAGGGGGCAGCTTCCTGATTGTTGGAGCCATCTAAACTCATTAAATTATGTTGATTTGAGCAATAATAACTTCTCAAAAGAGATCCCACCCTCTATAGGGAGCCTTGTTGACATAGAGGCTTTGGTTTTAAGAAACAATAGTTTAATTGGTGAACTTCCTTCCTCTTTGGTGAACTGCTCCAAGTTATTATTGTTGGATGTGTCTGAGAATAAGTTATTGGGACCAATACCTTCATGGATTGGGGGAGGCCTCAGACAATTGCAAATTCTAAGCATACGAAGGAATCACTTTTATGGTGGCATGCCTTTGAATCTTTGTCACTTGACACAAATCAGGGTCTTAGATCTCTCTCAGAATAACTTATCCAATGAAATTCCACCGTGTCTTAAGAATTTTGCTATCATGGCTCAAGAGAGTATCAACTCAACTGAAGCTAGTTCCCATTGGTATCTATTCAATGGGACCGGAGTTTCTGAAGACTATGTTTTCTACATAAAATTGATGTGGAAAGGTGCAGATAGCTTGTATAAAAGGCCAGAGTTCTTTCTTAAAAGTATTGATCTCTCCAGCAATACTTTAACAGGAGAAATACCAAAAGAATTTGTGTCATTGTTGGGATTGGTTTCCTTAAATTTATCAGGAAACAATTTGAGTGGAAAAATCCCACTTGAGATTGGGAATTTAGCATCACTTGAATTCTTGGATTTGTCAAGAAATAAATTATCAGGCACAATTCCTTCAAGTCTTGCACTTATTCATCGTTTAACCACATTAAACTTATCAAACAACATTCTTTTTGGAAAAATCCCTATAGGAACACAGTTGCAATCTTTTGATGCCTCTAGTTATGAAGGAAATATGGATCTTTGTGGAATGCCACTTGACAAAAAGTGCCCAGAAGATAAGACTCCTTCAGCTCAAGTATTTGATAATGAAGTTGATGATGACTCACTTTTCTCTCAAGACTTCTATTTGAGCTCAGGCTTGGGATTTGCTGTTGGATTTTGGGGATTCTTAGGCCCTTTGTTGTTCTGCTCTTCCTAGAGACATGCATACTATAGGTTGGTGAACAAAGTAGCAAGCAATATACATGTTATGGTGGCAATTCTTCTGTCTAGATTTCTTTCCAACAGACACTAGAAGGTAATAGTTTATTTTCTCTCTTACTTATTTTTACATTCAACTTTATAATCCTGTTTATATAAAAATCTCAATTGATAGTTCAATAAATATTTTTAATCTATAGTATTTTAGCATTTTATAAAGTCACTCTTTTATTTCACAAATTCATTGTATTGGTATTATATGCACTTTTTCTATACTGTTAATATTTATTTAAGAATATACCTGTAATATATATATATATATATATATATATATGTATGTATGTAACGAAATAAATGGAAATTAAGTAAATCACCATCAAATAAAAGAATTGTATATTATATCTTACTCATTTTATTTAAACACAAATAATACTTATACAATGCCTACAATTACAATCCTACATTGTTATATGCAAACCATTTAAACTGATTAATACGAAGATTTCTAAAATCATTTATCAGAATTTAGTCTTTTTCAAACTGTTACAACTTTTATGATCCATTGCTTATTTTAAAACTACAGTTAAAATAAAAAATATTGACTAACTAATGACAAAATTAACATAAAAATGATCATATATATGAAATTATTCTTGAATCCTTAACAATAGTTTCTGTTTCTTGCAGGATCTGCTACTCCTTTAATGTGGCACAAGACCAATGCATCTTGCAAGTTCTACTACATCATGTTTGATTGTTAATAATATGTGATCCAAGTAATAATGGTTTGTTAGACGAGTTTATGCTCTCCTTTATAATGTAACAAGAAAAGGAAGAAAGCATCTTTTACTACTGAGCAGTTACTCACCTTGGTTGAGCTTTGTTTATTGCCTTGCAAACTTTTGTGGATAAGCTCTCAAGCAATAGGTTGGACAGAGGATATATATGTACATATATATATATATATATATATATATATATATATATATATATGTTTGCCTATTCTCTTCTCTTAGGTACTTTATTTTTCTGCAACATATATATATATATATATATATATATATATATATATATATTCCTAGATTTTCTTACTATTTGAAAAGGTTTTCTTTTGACTTAAAAAGTTTCAAACGGTACTCAAATTTTTTAGATGTAAAAAACCAAATCACCTACTCTCAATTTTTTTTCAAATAATTTATAATTTAAAATACATGACAATTAAATACTTTAAGCAATCCAAAGGTATGGCATAATATGCTTTTGTAATTTGTTTATTCAATGCTCGCGTCTGATCTCAATAACTACTTACTCAACTACGTATCAAATCAGCTTTCATTCTCGTTCTTGGGTCCATTTGTGTGCTATATATTCGCCATTCCATTCGTGCAGCCATCAAGTCATCTATTCACCTTTTCTTGCGAGCTTTGTATGTGTTGGAGAAGTGAGTGTGTTCCTTCATTTCCATGGCAGCCTCGGTCCCCCACCTGAGCTAACAGAATAGCACAAAACTCTTGAGCTCAAATACAGGGGGGGTTCATTGGGTACGAATTATCTCTTACTTTTATTAATTAAATATTTGAAACTGCCAACAACTTCATAACTTGTTCGAAATTAGCTTATTGAGACGAGCATATCACTTAAAATTGATTACAAATTAAATTATATTGAAGTTTTTGCATTTCCATTGGACTCATGGGACTAATTAAGAACATTCTTTTGGGACCATATTAATGAATAGGATGTTTATAGTGGCCAAGAGAGGAATTAATTCAATGATGGCTTAGAATATACTTGAAGAAAATAGAAGGCATATGATGATCTGTTACATTAATTATTGTACTTTATATATTCTTAACTATATTTTCAACTTTTCAATACATTTGATTTTGATTTGCTTTACTCTATCACCAACGTCATAACCACATATTTTTATCCAAAATTTACTAAATATTATTTATAGCCAACAGATTGGCCAACAAAATTCTTAAAGCAATTTAACAATTAAGGTCTTAAATTATATTGGTAAATGAGCCTTTGGTTGTTGAAACTCAATATTAATTATAGAACCAAACTAGTGTGTATTTAGGCTCAATATTTTACTTGTTAAAGGACATATATATATATATATATATATATATATATATATATATATATATTATTTTATAATGAAAAATATTATGACAAAAAATGCACTCATGTAATTTTTATTATATTATTTTATTATTTTTATCAGGGTATTTCAAACCTTTTATTAATGTTCCATTCCACGTTCTATCCAACCAAACATAATTAATTTTTAGTATGGTTATTCCTTTCCATTGCATACCAAAGATACTTGAAGGACAAAGTATTCCATTCCATCAACTTATATTCCATCAATCATTTTCATTCTCATTAAAATCATTCCAGCATACTAAAAGTAGCATGAATTCACCCTATTCATTTCCCTGTACTATTATTTTTTGTTACTTTTTTTTTCTCCCCTAAATTTTAGCGAAGGAAAAAAGTTTGTAGATAGGCTTCTTACTTCTCTGAACCATTGTAAACTCAATAAAATTGAACAATTTTTTTCTAACATGATCCCTGCCTTTATTAATTGAAAAACTTTGGAATTGCTTCACCATTCCAATTGTCACGACCCCTACAAATAAAGACATGACCAACACGTGAAAATGAGATAAATTATGCCTATGTAAGCTTACCTAACACTTAAGATTCCAAATATAGTATGAGCAAATAGAATTCTCAACAGATAGTTATAAACCACAATAACAAAATAAGACCATACACCTATATGCAAGGGATCCACAAAATCACAAATGCAAACTTTACAACAAAGACGTACTTGTCCTTGCAAACAATGCAAAGCTCACATATGAGACACCTGCTATACACCTAATTTGTAAGTGGGGGTCCAAAAATAACACTATCATCTAAGAAAATATATATATATATATATATATATACATATTAAGCAATGTGGGGTGAGAGAAAACTCAATGAGCATACAAGTTTAATTATGCAATTGAAGGAACAGGCTAGGTACGGTAGAGTTTTTCACAAACTATTTATTATCTCGAAATCTAAACCCTTAACAATTAATACAAATAGCTCCAATATGAGGAAAATTTTGTTAATTTTCACATGTAATCTCAAACAAAAATATAAACAAACCCTGAATGAAAATTAATCAATTTATTTGCAATATAAAAGCATCTCGATCAAAACAAAATGCTTAGAAGTATCTAAATCAAAAAAGAATGGTTGGGAATATCCAACAGAACCATCAGAAGTCCAAAATAATAGAACTAGCTCAAAAATAGCATAACCAGAACATATCACATATCAGTCATGAGCTTTAAGCTCAGAATAATCAGAATCATGTCTTAGGCTTCAGATAGAATATCATTATGGCAGTAACATGCCAAGTCATATCAGAATACAGATCGTAATGCACTACAACTAATGTCTAGTGTCGTTAGTTACAAGGTCCTGATTTTGATGCATTCCCAAAAACTTATTTAACATATATAAATCATGTTCAGAGGTCAAAGTTTAAAAAAACAAAATCCAGAATCAAACTTTCGCATAGAGATAAATAAAAGTATCGAAATCTCATAATTTCAGTACATGTATATACAGCATCAAATATCTTTATAATTAGAGAATCAAAGTATTTCCCAAATATAGAACTAGAATACATCAACTTACAGAACAGAGAATTTCAAAAGTTCATAATCATTCATAACTCATAATTTCAAATTAGAGGAATTTTGCAATACATAATCAAAATAATTCAAAATTTGCACAGTCAAAATAATTTAGAAATACACAATCAGAATGATTTAGAAATACCAAATATGATAATTCAGAGGTACAAAATCATAGTGCTTCAGAAAATGTAGAATTAGAGTAATTCAAGCATTTAGAGAATTTTGTAAAATACTCTGTAAGATTTTGATCAGATCGAAAGCTCACAAATACTTAGAGGATGCATAAATGATGAAATATTTTTAAATTCTAAGAAGTCTATCCCAAGCCATAGAAATATTCAATAACAATTATTTTCACAAGAATTTGCATAAATAAAAAAATATACATAATTAGCATTATCTTCTCACCTGGAAAAGGCATACATAGCACATTTTCTTATTGTCTCCTCTACGCACTAGATACAATGCATCTTTTATGCTCCTAAATATAAAATAAAACATAATACGATGTTAATGTCCCTTGCTATAATCATCTAAGATCGAATACATTTATAATGAATAATCCCATAATAAACTGATTAACAAGTAATTTGTCATCATTAAATGACCTCTGTCCAAATTTTACTTCCTTTCTTTAAAATTACAAATATTCCCTCAAATGATCATAATTGTCATGGCTAACAATTACATGCATATACATGTAGAAATATGCTCATGGAACCCAAATAATTCATATGTTAAAGTTTTCATGCTTCCTCCCATGACCAAGACCAACATACATATATATTGCACTTAGAAAAATTCTCCAAGGTTTTAGTAACGTTTGTATGTCCTTACAATAGAAATATCCACCAATTGTCAATTTCATTGCCTTTAAGTCTAAAAATATGATTGCACATATATTCCAAGATTATGACCTCATAAATTTAATTTGTCTAAATAGGACAGTTAATCCATTCCTCATAGCTCTTGAGTTGTTCAATATTATCTAATAACTTAAAAATTATACCCATCATAAGTAAAATAAGTATTCAATATAGCCATTGTCATTGAATTTTTCTTTATCAATCTTCCTTATACAACAATGAAATTTAGGATAATTTGAGAAAAATTTTCATATATAACTTATCACTCAATGAAAACTATCAACAAATTTTATGCCTCTTCTTGAGGTCCAATGTTGCTAAAGGAATAAGAAATTTTAACATTCCTCCACTTTAAACACTATAACTCCAAATTGAGCCCCAATTCAAATTCCAAATTTCGGTCACGGTTCACATTCTTTTCACATTACTATTCGCACGTAAGAGGGGTTTCTAATATAGCATTCTAAACATCAAATTGACACATGGAAATTGTTAGAACCTCACTTAGGATCAAAACCCCTAAAGAATTTCCTCAAAACAATTATAAATCATGCCTAAATTTTAAATTTTGAGTCTCTGCATTGTTCACATCACTAATCATATTCATAATCCAAAAATAAGAGATTTCCAAATTCAAGCACTAATTCACCTAATTAGGAGCTCAAATAGGTATAGAACAACACAAAAATCATTTCTAAATGAAAGCCTTCAAGCAAAACAATGAAATTTCACTTGAATTCGGCCAAATTTCAAATTTGTCGTTACTGTTCACTCACCGTTCTTGTGTGATGGATAGCCTAAAAGAAGCTCAATTTCTGATCAATTTTCATGAAATTAAAGGTTGAAATCCATGGAGAACAAGTCAAAATGATTATTAGCATCAAAACCCCTATTGAAATCGGATTAAATTCACCTAAATCACAACTTTTAGCTCAAAGAAATAACCTACCTTCACCACCACTTTCACCAGATTTCTTGAGGTTTTTTGGCCACCCCAGGTGACCAAGGTTGACAGTGAGATGTTAGGTTGTCGGTGCTGGTATGGATCAAGGAGAGGAAGTTGCAAAAAAATTTGAAGAGGAGGAGAGGCTCGGGGAAGAAGAAGGAAAATAGAGGAGAAGATATCTTAAGGGCATTTTGGTAAATTCACTATTGGGGACACGTGGTAGCCCAACAAAAATCATACTTGGATATAGGAGAGGGGATTCAAACTCAGGTCCTAATGCAAGCTTTGATCAGGCTTAGCCATTTGAGCCAACCTAAAATTCATGAAATTTGTTATTTGGATTAATATAATAACTCTCTTAAATATTCCATTTCTACAATTAATTTAATTGTTATATTTATTATTTATGTTTTTCTTCTTTCCTTAATGAAATGTCTTCTACCCCTTTAACTTATGTAAATATTTGGAAAAATTTTCCCTCAAGGTAAAAATTTTAAATATAAAATTTTGGGATATTACACCAATAATTTGTATAATTGGGCATATTGCCATGTTAGTGAATGGTTTGGTCCAACACGATCATGTTTCTTCTTTTTATATATTTTATTTTCTATCTTTTTCTGCCTAAAAGATCATAATACATAGAAAAGCATGAGGCCCATCAGACAATTACACATTATACTTTCAAATTAGATCAGCTTATTAGACAATACGTAACACACCTTTAAGTTCATATATAAACTATAATGCAAGAAATGAACAACTCATCTAAGTAGAAAAACAACTAAATAAAGGTTCTTCTTTCGTGCAGTGGAAAGCAATCATGCAAATCTGATAAGATGAGTTGTAAATCTTAAAGAACATATAGTCTAAAGCCAAAATTTCAGTATCTCAATAGAAAAATTGTAGAAGAGGCAAACTTAAAATCTTCAAATAGCTCTCAGAGTGTTTCTCTCCTAATCAGCTTCCTTCTGTCAGACTTGACACCCATTATTGCAAATCTGTAAAAACAAGTAAGATAGCCAAGAGACAATGGCTGCCAGCTTATTGCATCTTTCAAGTATAAAAACAAAAATAAAATCAAAATAAATTCATGTTTAGATGTCATTTGTGAATGATTCACACTATTCTTAACCTCTTAAGTCATAACTCATTAATTCAAATTCAACTGCTGATAATTATTTATTAAATGTTTTGATCAAATGTAAGAATGGATCAAAGAAAGGGGGACCAGGTTTTTAAAATTTCAATTTTTTATATATAATTTTATTTTATATTCTTAATTTTGTTATTTAATTTATAAAAGTTCGACCATTTTGAATTATAAAAATTTACCCCTCATTATTTATATATTTGATTTAAAAACTTTCGCTCCTTTTAAAATTAAATCCTAAATCTATCTCTATAAAGGATTCAATTAATCTCGTATGAGAAACCCAACGTGAGGCAAATTTAGTTTGGCACTATTGTCTGAATATCATCCATTTTTGTTAATCTAATTTCTCTTTTAACAATGAATGGACAACTAAAAGGAAAAAGAAAATAAAAAAAAAAGCAGTTGAGGGTCACGAGATTTGGTATCTTTTTTAGCCATAATACCCAATAAAAGAGTCGCACCCTTGCCCTTCTTTAACCAGAAAAACTATCATTATTAAAGACAAGAAAATATATATACATATAGATATATATAGATATATATATATATATATATATATATATATTAAAATTGCAATATACTTTTAGAAAATAAAGAAATTGGTGCATTGAAAAAACCCATAATGTGTACAATAAAATAATGAATCAAACAATAATATCTTTCTTGTAACTCACTTGACAAAAGAAATTGAACAAAAGTTTTGTCAATTACTCATTATGGATTTAAACCCCTTTAATGTTTAGATTTTACATTGAGAGTCGACATTAGCACTTGGGCCTCCGCTTTATTTCTCAATATATAATCTTATTTGAAAACTAAAATATTTAATATATTAAAAATAATTTTGTACTAGAATAATGACCGATATTACTGTGATAATTGATTCCATTATATATTATTCATATATACAAAAAAAATGAGCACTTAATTATACCCAACTAATTCAAAGACTTTGGATATTTGGAAAAATAAATTTTAAGCGAAAATCTTTCATCACCATAATGTAAATAAAAATTATTATTAATTCATTCTCAATTTGGTTTCTTACCTATTTTTATTCTCAAATCTCTCTCATTTACTTAATACTAAATGACTTAATTTGCTAATTTAAACATTTGTGAGAGACTAAATTAAGAATGAATTAATAAGGAAGGAATCAAATTACAAATTGATTGATAAGAGATGAACTAAATTGATATTCAAATTAGTGATTGACTAAATTGATAATTGAATGATAAGTAAAAGACTAAATAAAAAATTAAAATCAATAAGAGACTAAAGTAATAAATTCAACTTATATTGAGAAATAAAATAGTATTTTACTCAAAGAAATTATATAGTGTTTGATATGAAGTTTTAGTACATAAATGTTTTTTCTTTTTTGGTCACTTAGTACATAACTGTTAAATTTTGGTATCATACATATTCTTAATTATTATCAGTGTAACATTAATCATCAACTTAGTACTACTGACTCTTGGTGTAATTCCTAATAAACAATAAGCACTAAGGAAATTTACCCACTCTCTCTTGTTTGGTTCGTTATTAATTTTAATTTTTAAAATTCAGTCCATTTCATTTAGTTAAAATTAAGGGACTAAATTTAACTATAAGATTAGTAAGCTAAATTAAAAATCAACTGATAAATAGGAGATGAAATTAAAAATTGAAATTCATAAAAATTAAATTATAAATTAATTAATAAGTAAAAAATTGAAGTAAAATCTTACCCAAAAGAATTATAAAGTGTTTGATAAAAAGTTCTGGAACATAAATCTTTTTTTGGTCACTTGTATATATGTTACCTCTTGGTATTATACATATTCTAATTTGCTAACAGTCTAACATTAATCATCAACTTAATTAGTACTACTAACTCCGGGTATATAATTTCTAGAAAACATTGAGCACTTTAGAATTTTCCTACATTGAATAAGATAGGACAAGTTTATATTCTTTCTTTATTACAAATGAAAGATGGGACCATAAGCAAAGGAATCAGGCAACCGAGGCAGTTAGGACTATGTGATTCTCCATACAATTTTGGCTTCTTCTCCGCAAAGCAAGCCTTTGGATTTGTGGACCCCACCATCTATTCCTTCTTTGCTATTTCTCTCTCGCCCCTCTTCGTTCATCATTTTATGCTTTTTTTTTTCTCTTGCATCAAGAATTTTCCTCACTTTTTCACCATCCCACTCATCAAATATCATACTAATCCTCAAAGTCCGCTTTCAAGCTCATAATGTTGCTATTAATGCAATTTGTGTAATTATTATAGCGGTTGTGAACACCCCTCTCTAATCATTTAATTATTTAATTAATTAATTATTTATTAATTAATAATTAAAAATTTAAAAATGACAAAATTTTAAATGACATTTTTAATTGAAGATAATTTTAAATTAAAAATAAATTATGAGAGACAATTAAATAAATTTAAAACTAAAAAAAATTAACTAATTAAAATAATTATAATAAATCAAAATAAAATTTAAAAAATCAAAAAATAAAAATTAATTAACAATAATAGTAATAGTAATAAAAATAAAAAAATAATTATAAAGTTACGATTAGCACGAAATAGGCAAAATAACCTACAACGCACTACTTGCTTGAGAGGAAAAGTGCAGACCAAAGCTGGAAGGAGAAAAAGAGAAAAAAAGCTGGAAGGGAAAATAACAGAAGCTTGGAGAAAGAAAAGGAAGAAAGTGCGCCTCTGCTCATGCTGTTATGGCTTTGGAGTCTGCTCTGACAGCTCCTGGATTTCCCTGGCTCCTCCTCTTTTGACTGCACATTTTCTTTTGGTGTGGTGTGAGGCACCGGTGGGGGGGCCTGAAATGGCTTCATCCTGGCAATCGATGGCTTCAACTCCTTAAAAAATTCCTGAAGAAGCTCCCACCATGAGCAGGCAGTGCCACCTCATTCAAATCCACTAGCTCTATTTCCTCATCCCCCACAACAGCTCCGACAGCATCACCGACCCATCAAGCTTCCCCGAGGCCATGGTTGAATTCTTCACTAGTGGCAGCTTGCCTTTCGCCTCCAAAAACACTCTCAGCTCGTCACTCTAATTTACTTTTAACTTTTTCTCGTAATTTTTGTTCCTTCGTCAAATTCATAGCATGGATATTCAATCGCCTCAATAGTTCGTTGTTTACTGAGTATTTTCGAATCTGAAATGGGTTTGATTGATTTTGATTATGTGTGTGTGTCTTATGAATGACGTTAGAAATCATTTTGTTCTGAAGCTTCGATTCTCTTGTGCATGTTTCATTTTCTGTCTCATCCGTTGGTTCTAATTTGGTGCCCTAAGTCTGATCCCATGAGGAAGAAGCTTGATACCTATTTTCCTGCTGTGCTGATAAAGAAGATAATGCAAGTAGATGAAGACGTTGGAAAAATAGCACTAGCAGTGCCTGTTTTAGTTTCCAAAGCTCTTGAACTATTTTTGCAAGATCTTTGTGACCATACTTATGATATAACTCTTCGTAGAAGAGCAAAGACCATGAGTGCATTGCACTTAAAGCATTGTGTACAAAGCTATAATGTCTTTGATTTCCTGAGGGATATCATGAGCAGAGTGCCTGACTATGGTCATGGGCATGGGCATGGGCATACTGAATCTGGTGCTGATGATCGAGCTGTTTCAAAGAGAAGGAAAGCAATAGGTGATAATTGCAATGACAGTTATGAGGAGTCTAAGAGGAGCAAGATGCATGAGTTGAACCACACTGGCAGTACTGGTAGGGGAAGAGGCCGCGGTCGTGGTGCTCGAGCTGTTGAAAGACTGACTCATTATCAGGAGCTTGCACAGCTTGGGAGACGATTAAAAGAGAGAGAGAAGAAGAAGAAGAAGGAAGGAGAGGAAGAAGTGTTTTACTCTGTTCTGAGCACCGCGGGTAAAGATGAACAGAGGAGGCGGAGATGGAGCTGACACGGCGGCACTTGTAGGCATCAAAGTTGTTGCCGGCTAGGTTGAGGTATGGGAAGTCTGGGCCGTTGTCGAGGTCGAAGAAGGGTGATGGGTCGAGGAGGATTGACGTAGACAAGCTCAAGAGGCTGAGCATGGACAACAGAGCCACGGCGTGGAGCGTGAAGAAGCTGGTGAACTACGTGATGTTGTCCAGGCTGTTGACGATCTCGAGGACGGTGGATGATTTGCAAATGCCGAGTCGGAGATTACCAGCGAGTGGGAGGCTAGGACTTGTGCACAGAGGACTTTCAAGAATATGGCAAAGGAGGGAGCCAAATACATCGAAGAAGAAGATTTACTCAGGTTCTTGAAGAGAGACAAAGTCCACACGATATTTCCTTAATTTGAAGGAGCACTTGAAACTGGAAAAATAAAGAGGTCTTTGTTCCGAAATTGGGTGGTACATGCCTACATTGAAAGAAAAGCTTTGGCTCATTCTTTGAATGATACAAGAACGGCTGTTTTTCAACTGCATAAACTGGCAAGTGCAATTGTAGTTGTGATCATAACAGTGGTCTCACTCTTGGTAATGGGCTTGGCCACAACCAAAGTCGTCTTTGTGGTCACATCTCAACTCTTGCTCGTGGGTTTCATGTTCCAAAACATGTGCAAAATTGTCTTTGAATCCATTATTTTTGTTTTCGTCATGCAGCCTTTCAACGGTGGGAGAGGCGAGAAACCGAAGAAGAAGCCACGGTGAGTTACATGTATGCATGCCATTCTTGTCACGTCCAGGAATCTGATTTCATGTTGGTCGTCCTAATTTATTTTTTTAAATTATTATTATTATTACTTTATTTGTTTTTTTATGGGTTGACTAATTTTGGCCCTGCAAGTAAAGTTCTAAGAAAATCATCTTGTGAAAATATTATTCTCCTCGAATGTTTAGAGTCGTGTGAGATTTTAATTTTCATAAACTCCAAAAATTAGTACATACTTGTTTTTTTTTTAAATAATGATGCAAAAATAATATTTTAATTAAATATTATCTATTATTTACAAAATAATTAAGTCAGTATTTTATAAAACTTAATTATTTAAAAATGTCACATGGGACTTGGGTCTTAGTATGCTTTGGAGAATCAATCCTATTAAAAAAATAATAAAATAATTCTAATTTCAAAATTCTTTAAAAAAATGTAAAAATAAAACCCCGAGAATTTCTAAATATTTCATTCCATATTTTTGGTTGCTGTGTGAGACCTTGAGTCTCCTCAAGTTTAATAAATTGAAATTTAAAATATAGGAGAGAACTAATACTAGAATAGAGAGGTTTATCCCACCTATTATGTAACTAAAAATCCTAAGAATATTTTTTCATTCTAGTTTTACTTTAAGTATTAAAATAAATTCCAATTTCAAAAAAATAATAATAAATACAAAAATCATAAAATTCAAAATTCTAAAATATTTTAATTTTACTTCAAGCCTAAAGTAAACTCTAAATCTCAAAAATTAATAAAAAAAATCATGATCTCAAAAATTAATACAAAAATCATAAAATTCAAAAATTCCAAAAATAACTTTTTTTTTTAATCTTACCTCAAGTCTAGATTGAATTTTAATTTCAAAAATAAATGCAAAAAAAATTTAGAAGTCATAATAATATTTTTCATTATAGTTTTACGCTAAGTGTAAAATAAATTCTAATTTTGCATTGAAAAAAAATACATATATAAAAATCATAAAAAATGTATACAATATAAAAATCCTAAAAATCGTTCCAATTTCAACAATAAATTCTAATTTTTAAAATCCAAAAATAAATAAATTCAAAAATTCAAAAATATTACTTTCATTATAATTATAAATCAATTCCAAAAAAATATAAACTTCTAAAAATCCTAAAAATCTTATCCCATAATCATTTCATTTAAACTTCAAAATAAAGATTAAAATTTCAAAAATGAACAAAAATTAAAAAGAGAGAAAAATAAAGAGGTTAAGAGAACTAGATTAATCAAATTGTTGTAAATTAAAACACACAAACCAAATTCCAATTCCATTTTGCTTACGAAAATCTATTTAATTTAAACTCTCCCGTTCTTTTTACAAAATTTACAAATCATCAACCAATAGACACGCTTTTTTGGTCGAACTAAGTGGACTTTAATCCCTATCATAGGGTACATAAGCTCTAAACTTTCATCCTAGGTCAAGTTTGTCCTTTGTAAATATCTATTTGTTTGCTTGCCAGTTTTATTGTTTTTGTCCTCCTTATTTAACATGTTTCTATGTCAATAAAAAGGTAATTGAAATAAATTTAAAGTCATATTCTATTTAAATTTACTAGTTTAAGGTAACTGTCCTTATGGACGAGTGTTGTAGGGTGCCTAACACCTTCCCCACGCTCAAATAGACTACAGAACATATCTATATTTTCGTAAACCATTTTACCTTTTTCATTTTATTTTAAATTAATTTTTTAAAATTTTTCTTTGAAAATTTTGATAACAATTTCAAATAAATTGATTTTTAATATTCATTTTGAGAATCAATTTTAATCAATTTTTATTTTTTTTTATCAAAAGGTCAATTACAACAGTTTTCTCCGTTTTATATATAATTGTTCACCATATAAAAGTTATGGGAGGCTACCAGAAAGTTCCCTAGTCCTATCTCTTGCATTGGTATTTTCTATATTTTCATACCTAAACTTGGAGAGATAATTTTCTTCTTCTGGTTTCTTATCTGCTTTAAAGAGAAGACGCTTTGAAAAGGTTGTAATATATATATATATAAGGGTTTGAGAGGGAATATGGTTTTATTTTCTTCGTTTTTACCAGCCATAAAGGTAACGAATGAATGGTGGAATTAGGTGAGAATTAGACTTGAAAGGGTCTTACATTAAATAGTTATACTAAAAGAGGAAAATATAAGTGACAAAATCACACATTTATATATTTTAGGCTTTGTTTGGTGCGTCTGAAGAATTGAAAATGGAGAGAGAAATCTTGATGGAAAGCAAATTCACACTGTTTGGTACGGTGGAAGAGGCTTTCCTTAGGAGTTGGACTCCTGTTTGTACCAGAAAGTGGCTTCTAGCACCAGACCGATGGGAAGATCTCCCCCATATTATAAGCTCCCTCGATGCCCTAACCCAACTCTAATATCAAAGCTTAATTCGGCAGTTATGAAAGAATAGACATTGTCGCTTAAGTCGAAAAATAGGTGCCCAATTAGTTGAGGGGCTAGAATGCTATACACTCAAGTGAAGATGAGTGATAAGGCATAGATTCAGTTTAAGACAAGTATTTATTTATGAAGAGAGGTATTGGAATATATAAGTAGAAAAGATGCTTATAAACATAATGCCTAAAAATGTTGTGTTTAGGTATAAAAAGATCTTTTCTTATTATTGTAGGCTTCTCGGACTGTCAACCCTACTTGAATCAAATATGAGAGATATGCATTCTTTTTAGTGTTTGATGGTATATATAGAGAATTAATATTGAAATTTCTTGCAATCTATTCGGATGCTTATATTACTAATTATCATCGTAGTGTTTGAGTTGTGAACCAATTAATCTTGATTTTAATTGCATTATTAGTAAATATTAAATTCATATTTAGATACACAACAAATATGATTTGAAGTATATATAAATATTATGAAACATATATAAAATTTAGGTAATGATATTCAACTAATTTTTAATCATATGTTTCTACTATTTTGTTCTTTTCTAAGTCAAATTATTCTAATTTCATTTGTGTTAAATTATGAGTGAAAAAGAAAGAAAAAAAGAACGAGAAGGTCTGTTGATAAGTTTAAAGTAGAAAGTAAAAAAAAAAAAAGAAAAAAGAAACGCCAAACCTTCAAGAGAAATTTCCTGCAAGAGGGCAATTGGGTCATTTCCTCATGGCTTTAAAATAGCAGAAAGCCAAGCAGCAATTATCAACTTATTAGTTAATTTGATCATTTTCCTAGTAAATAAATACCAAGAAGAATTGGCCAAAAAATAAACTAATTAAAAGAAAAGAAAAATTTTATATTTTTTTCATTGTGTATTTTACGATTCCATTGATTGTAGTATGCATATGTGAAGTATTTGTTCATTTAAAATGAAAATGCTGTTATAAAAACATAAAAATAAAAGTAAGAACACATTTGTTTGAATTAGAAAATAGCCAGTGACCCTTATAATAATCAACCTTAAAATTCTTCATAAAAATAACTTTCTTCCCAATTTATTGAAACTTGTGTTTTTTTTTCTCAATAATAATAATAATAATAATAATAAATGCACAGTTATTATCCACCAAAGAGATGGTGATGGAGGAATATGCGTGAGAGGCATTTAATTAGCTAATTAAGAAGAAATTATTGGCTAGGAGAAAATTTTGTAGTCTGATGTCAATATCAGACTTTAAAATATTATTCCCTCTCTGAGATTATAAATATAATAAATAAATATATGTATGACTGTCAATTTAAACATTTAATATGACACCATTGTATTGATGAGAAACCTATTCTATCTTATGTTCATTTCATTCCTCTTTGTGAATTAATTTAGTAAATTATTAAAGTGAACTTTGTCCATTTTCATTCAAATAATTAATAAATGTACTTAACTCTAAAAGTTAATTTGATATAAGTGAGTACATATAATGTGCAAGTACACATATTGATGATATTACTATAGTTACTGTTGTTGTAATTAATTAGTTCGATATTCTCTTTAATTTTTTTCAAATAATTTTTAATATAGAAATTTAAATTGTAGTATTTTATTAAATTTAAAAATATAGTGACTAAAAAACTCATACATTGATTGAAATGCATAAGAAGTTGATCTAAACATCCAAGTATATAACTGTAATACAAAACAAAATTTATTGGCCTTTATATGGTAGCTGCATGAACTTCAATCTTTTAAATTAAAGTAAATTTAATTTGACGAATTCAATTCATATTATTTTCCTTTTCTCTCTCTTCTCTCTAACACTTAGTCCTATCAATTTGTAACAAAATATATATATAAAAAAAAAACTATCAATTATTATCCCACTCACATATGCTTCTCTTTATTCATCTTATTTTTACTCAAAAGGCAATCTTGTTCCAACTTATTTGGGACAAAGAGGAGAAGTTGAAATTTTAGGTTGATCTTGAATAGTTGAGTTCAAGCGATAATGACAACTTTTTGGTTAAAAATATGTCTAATGGTAAGATAATATATTTTAATATAAACATATTTTTCTACCCTAATTAAAAAATAATAAAATATGTCTGTAAGACAAATAACATAGTCATAATTTAAAAAAAGTACAGTTTAGGGATTCAAATTATTATAGTACTTAGCAAGCTTTGGGTTTAAAAATTATGAAGAGGGAGATTGCAAAAATGGGAATTGGGTTTCATGACATTAATCTCTCTTGGCCAAACAAAGAGATTTGAAATTTGAGCTCCATTAAAAAGACCAAAAGAACAGGTCAACAAGTTCTAGTAGCAACAATGATTGACCATAAAACTCCCGTATGTCTCCATCTTTACCATCATGCTTGTGGTTGTGTAGGGATTATGTTTAAGGGTTTAGAAAAGGTTGAAATGGAATGAAAACAAGTGAAATGAAAAGTTACCTCATGCTATTATTTTAGAGTTTTAATTATGGTACTGACACTTTTGTCTATTGTACTAAAGTTATGCTTAAAATTAACTATTTTAATTATAATACTAAAAATTTTTATTTTTTATTGTTAATTAAATATTGAATATTTAAAGACAATAATATTATGAAATATTAATCCATTCATAAAATTTTTTTTATAAAAACTCTTAAGTGAATCAACACATCAAACCAACATATTTAACTCACAAGTGAAATAAGACTAATTAATTTATCCCACCTATGTTTAAAGAAGTTAAAAATTTTAACCTAACTCATTAAAATAATTGGTTAAACAAGCTAAACCCAATAAACTAAACCTGTTTTATCAACTCTACTCTTTGGTTAGTATATCCCATCAAAAAATAAACTTTCAAATAATAACTTCACTCACTTCAATTATAATCATTCCTTTTTAAGACATATATCTAAACATACCCTTAAAAGTCACTCTCTTTCATAGGCTAGGAGGAAATGGTTCATTTTGTTTTTTAAGGCAGCAGGAAATAGGTCTCTCTTCTCTAATGTTACTGCTAAAAAGGTGAAGAATCTCTTCCTCTTTTGTCTCCAATTCTAAGCATGGGTCTCCTTTACAAAAATATAACCAAAGCATTTTACAATTTGCACAACTGCTCTAAAGCAATCGTATATAATAATAATATTATTATTATTATAAAATGTAAATATATCATAAATATCTAAGATCACCAAACATGTCAAGACGTACTTAATTTAATTATAAATTATAATATTTTTCTTGAGATCTAATACAAATGGTAATCATTTATTATCGAGAATATCATATTTTTTTTAATCATAACAAAATTAATAATTAGATAATAAATATTATTTTATTTAAAAAATTTAGAATGTAATCATGACTTTAATTATAGAAATAAATATATTAAAAAAGCAAAATGATGCTCTATGTTTAATAATTATTTACATCGTAACTAAAAAACATCATATTTTTCAGAATATATGTTCATCACTCATCTCTAATAGAAATTAAACGATATTTGTGAAGACATATTTAATTTAACAGAAACTTTTCTTAAGAATTAATATAATATCTTGAGTGTCTCTTTAGTTTTAAATATTAGATACTTCGATATCCCTCTAATTTGGAATTTTACTTTGCACCACTAGGCTTAGTCTTGTAGAGATATTGACTTAACACATATATAAGAAGTTTTCTTCTATTTTTTTAGTACTTCATCAAGTTAATTAGATTATTATCACTCACAATATTGCTATCCATAACAACTATAGCGCATGATCTCCAAATTAATTGATTAAGTTCTTGTGCATTTGAAGCTAATTAAAATTCACCGTTACATAAACACCACCATTCAAGTGCAAATTTTGATCCTTATGTGCCACTATTAAAATTCCAGAATTACAGAAAAAATAATTAATTATATAGCAGTATCAGAGCTAGGAGTTGGAATCTTAATTACATCTTGTCTACTTGAAATTAAAAAAAAAATTGTTACATTTATCTTCCTGCAATACAAATAAATTGTAGTTATGCCATTTTGATCATAATATCCATATACTTATAAACTATATAATAAAACAAATATCAAATATATATTTATTTAACCAACATGAATTAGTTAACTTTTTCAAATTTAACAAATTATAATATAAATATTTATAATATTCAATTTTGATAATAACATATGCATTAAATATATATCAATAAATATAAACAATGCCACACAATTAAAGAAATTTTGGAATAGAATAACTTTAGGTTTTCAGCGCAAAATAAATAACGTTAATATAAATTTTAAGAAAAGAATTCTCAATGAAATTATACTTTTAATACAAGAAATCAATTTATCCTCCCTGAAGGCACGTATTTAGTTATTCTTTTATTTCAAAGTGGTGTGCGTATATTTTTATGATAGAAAGAAAGAGGATATAATTTGAACACTTTTAAGAAAGAGAGAAGTGATTTATCTTTTTTTAATGATAATTTATTCTCTACTTAAACGATTTTAAAAGCAAATACTTTACTTGGACTTGATAAATTATTACGAATATTTATTAAAATTTCATCAAAAATTTACTTTTTATTTTTTAAAACTTTACCTTGTCTTTTACTTTTGGCCATTGATTTAATTTTGTTTAATTTATAATTTATCTTGAGATTCACTATCATCCCTTTATTTAATATTGCTCTAATTTGTTTGGTAATTTAATTTTCACAAATTTAAATGTTTCTTTACACTTAGCACCGTCAAGATTTTTAACCCCGAAAAAAATTTCATATGACTTTTTGATGACTTATTTCCAATAACTTATTACCAATTGGATCTACTTATAACTATTTTCTTTCATCCATAGGACTATTGGGTAATAACATTCATACACATTGTTTACTATTATCAAATTTTTTAATTATCAGAATTTTTTTTGGAGAAAAATTTTAGTTAAAATGCAATATTATCTACAAGATGTCGTAATATTAGCCATTCGGTTGTCAATGTTTATTATTTTCAAATGTTTTAAGAACAAAAAATCCTAATTTGGTACTACTTATTGAATCCAAAATAGTCAAAATTAATAACTATTTCTTCAAACTAAATTTGCTTTGTTGAAACTCTTTAAAATTTACAACCATTTATAAAAAATCCAATAATAAATATATTATTATTGATATTTTTCCTGATAATATAAATAAATAAATTATGAATTATTTTATTTCATTCATTTTATTATAATTTTTAAACAAAAAACAAAAAAAATTATTATTTCTCTTTTTTAAAACTTTGAAATAACATACTAACTCTAATCATTTCATTCCATTTTATTCCATCTTAAATCATTCTATTTTATTCTCATTTAAACTCCCAAATATAACTTCACTTCTCTTTTTTCATTACATTTGAATAAATGTATCTTCCCTTAATTTCTTTTTTTTAAAAAAAAAAGAACACAATTCAACTCAGCAATTTAATATATCAAAATTCACGTAATAATTTAAGTACAACATTAACCAAACATCAGTACCCTACCCACCTTAAATTACCAAAGCACCCTCTCTGTGTTGTCACTTGCGTGAGTACGTGCCTCCCTCCCAAACATTGTAAACCAAAAAACCAAAATTCTAAAAATAATTTAAAAAATAAAAAATAAAAACAAAAGACCTGTCGTTGGGGTTTGGAAATGTTTTCTCATATCTTTTCATGATTTCATCTCTGAGACTCGGGGGAGTTTCTCCTTTTCCATATTTATTTATCAATTTTTTATTCTTTATCCTCTTTCTTCGTCTTTGACTAGTCTTCTGTCTCCTTGTCTCCGTTCAGCGACGCCGGAACCTGCATTGCTCGCCGGAATTCTCTTCCGCAACCTCCGTTGAGCGGAGGACCACCGGCTCGTGTTCCAGAAGCCGCTTCTTCCCTGTCGAAGAAACGGGTTTTCTTTTCGGGTCGAAGAAGTCCTTGAGTTGAAGAAGTACCTGCTTTGACTTGAAATTGTCAATGGAGTTTCTGGGTATCTGGTTTCCGTGAAGAGGAGCAGATCTACGGAGCTTCGTGCATTCTAGAGCGTGAAGAAGAGGTAGGTTTTGTTTGAGAGAGAGGGTGAGGTCTGGGGTGTGGATGGTAGTGGAGGGAAGAGGTTGGAGTTGCTGTATATGATGACCAGAGCTCCGGCGAGCGATTGGAGAGGGTGGTGGCGTTTAGGTCAATCTTTAACATGTAATGGCAGATCTTGCTAACTACGGGAATGCCGACCGTGAATTAGAGCAAGTCTCTCTCTCTCTCTCTCTCTCTCTCTCTCTCTCTCTCTCTCTGCGTTAAAAATTCAGCGAGAGATGTTCTAATTTTTGTGTTAGCACTGGTTTAATTTGGCGACTATGTCGGAGTTTTTTTCGTCCCTTTTGTTTCAAAGAAAAATATGTTAATAGGATTTCTTGATGAAGGCACCTTCCTTGGCCAAGAGAATTATGATCAGGTGTGTCTGTGTATTTCTCTGATTAGACTACTTAGGAAAGTTGGGATTGCTTGTGACTCTAGTTGGAAAACCGAATATAACAATATGAGTAAATTTTCAATTTCCTTTTCGAAGATTGAAAAATTAGTGAAATTTCTTATTCTTTTCTCTAAGAAGGAAAGTTTTGGACCCTTATGTGTAAGAAGGGTTTGATTAAATGATTTAATGCTTTACCATTACTATGGAATGGGGAGTCTCAAAAGATAAGACCGACTGTTTGTGCTCTAAAGGGATGCTTCGGTAAGTATTATGGGTAACTTTGGTTCTAAATTATTAAAGGCTCATTCTTTATTTGGATGCCAATAATGATGAAATTTCTCTGATTATCTTTTTAAAAAATAATTATTCATTGGAATGTCAATTGTATAGTTCTTTATGGTGAATCTTACATTAACCATTTTATTGCTAATTTTTAGCACTTTTGATGAACATACAACATTTATATCTTTCAATATATTATAGATTATTTTCTTGTCTTTCTGATCTTCCTTGTGGTTTTACATGTTACTTCTGCATTTGCAGGCACTGATTGCTTTGAAAAAGGGTGCTCAATTGCTTAAATATGGTCGTAAAGGAAAACCCAAGTTTTGTCCATTTAGGCTTTCCCATGTAAGTTAACTCAAATGAAAGCTTTTATTGGGAAGATGTTAATAAATCCTCAATTTTTCTGCTTTATTAACTACCTTGTTGGACAACACTTGAGATAGCTTCTGTTTAATGCTTGCTGATGTTGATAATCGATAGGGTGTGAAATGGCCTTTTAATTGTAATTTGATTTATTTATTTTCTATATTGAGGCCTCTCTTTGGATTTTTTGTTTTATGGGCCGGGGGTGGGGGTGTTAGGTGTATGAATAGTTTATTATGGATGGCATTCAGTGGATAACTTAATAGACTTGTTTTGGGGATTAT
This sequence comes from Delonix regia, assembly GCA_037074485.1. Classification (NCBI taxonomy): domain Eukaryota; kingdom Viridiplantae; phylum Streptophyta; class Magnoliopsida; order Fabales; family Fabaceae; genus Delonix; species Delonix regia. The sequence continues at coordinate 24,570,060 of CM073454.1, read as the reverse complement.
TACTTTGATGTTAGTAGTTGTGCAAATTATGCGCCCATTTTTGTTAGTCTCGTGTGTTTTACTGATAACTAATAAATCAATTTCTTTCCAATTTTCTTGTGAGTAACTGATTGATCAAAATTTGAAAGTATTTAAGCTCTTTTTCATACACTTTAAAATAATATTATGATGTGAAATTGACATTTGAAATTTGCATCTACCTTATTGCGATAGGCTAGTGACACATGACCATGGATGGGACCCATAAAGGTCCAATCGCAGCCAGTTTCTTGTGAGAACATTGTAATTTTGTGTAACTCCCATATCACTAATCATGAAGAAATGCTGCTTGAAAATAAGATTGTGAAATACAATAGTTAGGTTGGGACTGTCATATACGTATAATTTATCAATCAAACAAGTTTTAATTTTCTTAGTTGAAGTTATACTGCATGACTCGTGATTTCAACTTAGACTGAAATAGACGTCCTTGGGTCGGGATATAAGAGAAAATGTCTTTCTTATTCTTCTAGAGGATTGAAAATTGACATAATCCATGTATCACTGTTCCTCATCCTTAGTGGCACTGATATGGTACAACGATGGAAGTATTAAACTGAGACCATCTTTGACTAACATCCATATGTTGACTGTATACCCTGCTCCTAATATTTTCATGCCCATTTTTATTCCTTTCTTACTGTATAGGAATTAGCTTGATCAATTTCAATTTTACTAGTATGCCGTATTTGAATCACACTAATAGTCTAAGATCAGGTTTTTTCGTAGTTGTCATATTGACTTCTCAGGGTTGATCAGCCCTTCATAGTAGTAGCTTCCAGGTTGTTACCATCCATGTTGTAGAGGTTTGGCTCAAAATTTTAGATAATTACTTCTGTGCTGTTGGGAATAGGATTGAAATTTGGTATATATTTTTTTCACCATTTAGTGGGTCCAGAGTTATCTTTTTAACTTTTTTTACTTTTTGCGGGCTTCTTCACTAAGTGATGATTTCAAGATTTTGTGGGGTACCCAGCAGTTGGGTTTCAATTGCACATCTCAGGTTTATGTATCTTGGTGGATGATTATATAATTGTACTCTTGAATTCTGATTAGATTGCACCTTTACTGTGGTCACTTGCTTTTTTAAACTTAGTTAAGTTCAATGATCTCTATCACTGAAATGCCATTATAAAAGCATTAACAAGCGAAAGACTCGGGCTTTAAAATAAACTAAAGTTTAGGGTTAAACTTGTAAAATATATAAATACTAGGCACACATATGTCAACAAATTATTTGACGCATAACTATAAATCTAAAAGGAACAAATTTTAACATTCGGATCTATTTTAAAATTTTTTATGTTTATACGCTTAAACAAACATATAGCTTGTTCCATAACACTAGTACTTTTAAACATTTGATGTTATGTTTGGTGCAATAGAATCTGCCAAATGGAAAGAGAGAGGGAGAGCTCATTCCTTATAGTTTGGTTGGTAAAGTGGGTATTTCATTGCCTCACATAGGAAAAGCTGAATGCAATGTAGAAAGGAGACCCATTCCCATATAGAAGCAATGGAATGGTGCACCTTCTAAGGGAATGAAAAATATTATGACAAAAATGCACTCTTGTAATTTTTATTATATTATTTTTATTAGGGCATTTCAAATATTTTACTAATATTCCATTCCACGTTCTATCCAACCAAACATAATTAATTTTTAGTATTGTTATTCCTTTCCATTGCATACCAAACATACTTATAGGACAAAGTATTCCATTCCGACAACTTATATTCCATCTCTCATTTTTATTCTCATTAAAATCATTCTAGCATACCAAACGTAGCATGAATTCACCCCATTCATGTCCCTATACTATTATTTTCTGTTAACTTTTTTTTTCTCTCTTGAATTTTAGCAGGAGAGAAAAGTTTATAGGTAGGCTTCTTGTTTCTCTAAACAATTGTCAACTCAATGAAATTGAATAATTTTTTTCTAATATGATCCCTGCCTCTATTAATTAGCAAACTTTGGAATTGTTTCACGTCTCCAATTGTCACTACCCTCGTAAATAAGGACATGACCAGCACGAGAAAACAAAATAAACTCGCCCTCGCAAGCCTACTTGACACTTAAGATTCTAAAGATTCTAAATATAGTATGCATAAACAGAATTCTCAACAGATAGCTATGAATTACACCATTGCCTATATATAAGGGAGCCACTAAATTACAAATACAAACTTTATAACAACGAAGCCACTAAATCACAAATACAAACTTTATAACAACAAAGGACTTACCTTTACTACGAACAATGTAAAGCTCACATAAGAGACACCTACTAAATACTAATTTGTAAGTGGGGGTCCAAAAATAACGTTATCATTTGAAAATATATATATATATATTTTTTAAGCAATGTGAGGTGAGTGAAAACTCAGTGAACAGATAATATTAATTACATAATGGAAGGTTTAGACTAGGTACAGAAGAATTTTTCACAAACCATTTATTATCTCAAAATCTGAACACCTTAACAATTAATACAAATAGTTTCAAAATGAGAAAAACTTTGTTAATCTTTACATATGATCCCAAACGAAAATATAAACAAACCTTAAATGAAAATAAATCAATTTATTTGCAATATAAAAGCATCCCGATCAAAACAAAATGCTTGGGAGTATCCAAGTCAAAATTTAATTCTTAGAAATATCCAAATCAAAACAGAATGATTAGAAATATCCAACGAAACCATCAAAAGTCCAGAATGACAAAACTAGCTCAATTTAATTAAAATAAAGATGCCGTTATTAAAACATAAAAATAAAAGTAAGAACACCTTTGATAGAACTAGAAAATAGCAAGTGACCCTTATAATAATTAACCTTAAAATTCTTCATAAAAATATGTTTCTTCCCAATTTATTAAAACTTGTGTTTTCTTTTCTCAATAATAATAATAATAAAATGCATAGTTATTATCCACCAAAGAGATGGTGATGGAGGAATAAGCGTGAGAGGCATTTAATTAGCTAATTAAGGGTGAAGAAGAAATTATTGGCTGGGAGAAAATTTTGTAGTTTGATGTCTATATCAAACTTTAAAATATTAATCCCTCTCTGAGAATATGAATATAATAAATAAATATATGTATGATTGTCAATTTAAACATTTAATATGACGCCATTGTATTGATGGGAAACCTATTCTATCTTATTTCATTCCTCTCTGTGAATTAATTTAGTAAAGTATTATTTTTTCATTCAAATAATCAATAAATGTACTTAACTCTAAAAGTTAGTTTGATAAAAGTGAGTACATATAATGTGCAAGTACACATATTGATGATATTACTATAGTTATTGTTGTTGTAATTAATTAGTGCGATATTCCCTTTAATTTTTTTCAAATGATTTTTAATATAGAAATTTAAATTGTAGTATTTTATTAAATTTAAAAATATAGTAACTAAAAAACTCATACATTAATTGAAATGCATAAGAAGTTGATCTAAACATCCAAATATATAACTGCAATACAAAACAAAATTTTATTGGCCTTTATATGGCAGCTTCATGAATTTCAATCTTATAAATTAAAGTAAATTTTAATTTGATTAATTCAATTCATATTATATTCCTTTTCTCTCTCTTCTCTCTAACACTTAGGCCTATCGATTTGTAACAAAATAAAATAAAAAATAAAAAACTATCAATTATTATCCCACTCACGTATGCTTCTCTTTATTCATCTTATTTTTACTCACAAGGCAATCTTGTTCCAACTTATTTGGGACAAAGAAGAGAAGTTGAAACCTTAGGTTGGTCTTAAACAGTTGAATTCAAGCGATAATGACAACTTTTAGATTAAAAATATGACTAATGGTAAGATAATATATTTTAATATAAACATATTTTTCTAGCCTAATTAAAAAATAATACAATTTGCGGTAAGATAAATGATATAGTCATAATTAAAAAATAGTACAGTTTGGGGACTCAAATTATTATAGTACTTAGCAAGCTTTGGGTTTCAAAATTACGAAGAGGGAGATTGCAAAAATGGGAATTGGGTTTCATGACATTAATCTCTCTTGGCCAAACAAAGAGATTTGAAATCTGGGCTCCATTAAAAAGACAACAAGAAGAGGTTAACCAGTGCTAGTAGCAACAGTGATGGCCCGTAAAACTCCCATATGTCTCCATCTTTGAACATCAAGCTTGTGGTTGTGTAGGGACTATGTTTAAGGGTTTAGAAAAGGTTGAAATGGAATGAAAACAAGTGGAATGGAAAGTTACGCTCATGCTATTATTTTAGAGTTTTAATTATGGGATTGACACATTTACCTATTGTTCTAAAGTTATGCTTAAAATTAATGACACTTTTATATATATATATATATATATATATATATATATATATATATTTGTGATTACCTTTATAAAACAATATAAAGTTAGTTGTACTTATTTTTACTTTTAATTAATGAGTTATACATTTAATTTAATTCAGAAAGTCCTTTCATATAGTCCATTATTATGGGTCAACAAAAGTGGACTTTTAGATAATAATAGAGATTAGAGATTTTAGGGATCTTCTTTTGTAGAACTATTAAAACAGAGTTGACCCGTGTAGGTTTATAAGTTAAACAAGTAGTAAATTGGGTTAAAATCTTGATTCACTAAATTGAGGCGAGTTAAAACCATTCAAGTACACATTTTGAACCTTATGTGCATCTATTAAAATTCCAGAATTACAGAAAAAATAATTAATTATGCAGCAATACCAGAGCTAGGAGTCGGACTCTTAATTACATCTTGTCTACTTGAAATTATTAAAAAAAAAAAAGTGTTACATTTATCTTCCTGCAATTAAAAATAAATTGTAGTTATGCCATTTTGATCTTAATATCCATATACTTATAAACTATATAATAAAACAAGTATCAAATATATATTTATTTAACCAACATGAATTAGTTAACTTTTTCAAATTTAACAAATTATAATATAAATATTTATAATATTCGATTTTGATAATAACATATGCATTAAATATATATCAATAAATATAAACAATGCCATACAATTAAAGAAATTTTGGAATAGAATAGCTTTAGGTTTTCAGCGCAAAATAAATAACGTTAATATAAATTTAAGAAAAGAATTCCCAATGAAATTATACTTTTAATACAAGAAATCAATTTATCCTCCCTGAAGGCACGTATTTAGTTCTTCTTTTATTTCAAAGAGGTGTGCGTATATTTTTACGATAGAAAGAAAGAGGATATAATTTGAACACTTTTAGGAAAGACAGAAGTAATTTATCTTTTTTTAATGATCAGTTATTCTCTACTTAAACAATTTTAAAAGCAAATACTTTACTTGGACTTGATAAATTATTACGAATATTTATTAAAATTTCATCAAAAATTTACTTTTGATTTTTTAAAACTTTACCTTGTCTTTTAATTTTGTCCATTGATTTAATTTTGTTTAATTTATAATTTTATCTTAAGATTCACTATCATCCCTTTATTTAATTTTGCTCTAATTTGTTTGCTAATTTAATTTTCACAAATTTAAATGTTTCTTTACCTTTAGCACCGTCAAGATTTTTAACCCCAAAAAAAAATTCCATATGACTCTTTGGTGACTTAGTTCCAATAACTTATTACCAATTGGATCTACTTATAGCAATTCATTTCTTTATCCTTGCACAAATATTTCATTTTGTAAATATGAGATAGTATAGACATATTTTTTATTGATCATACAATTTTTCTCCAAACCCTATACCTTGTCAATACTAATCAAAGTAGTTCCTAAGCTTTGCCAAACCAAACTTATAGGACTTGTATGAAACCATAAATTGCCTTTGAAAGTTTGTATACATGATTAGGTGAGGTCTGATAAGATATTCAAAACCTTCACATTGATTCAAGAATAGAAATTCATATAGACAACCATAAAAGAATTCATTGTTAATGTCTAACTCTCTAAGTCTCCTAATTAAATGATACTATTACTTTAAAAATTAGTTTAATTGTGAATGCTTTGATGATTGGAATGTATATATCTTCAATATCAATGCCAAAATCATGTTGAAACCCTTTAGCCACCACATGGGCTTTATATCGTTGAACTAAACCATCAACATTAAACTTTGTCTTGAATATCTTTTTACTATCAATATCATCCTTCAAACCATAATAGAGAAGGGTCCAAGTTTTGCTTCTAACAAGAGCCTTAAATTCTTTTATGATATCTTGTTTCCCATCTGAACTTGAAGAGTGTTACAAAATTCAAAACAATGTATAGTATGAAAATATTGATTTTTCTTAATATCAAGACCAAATTACGGAGTCTTGGTTCTATTTTTGCCATTTTCTTTCTGGGAGCATGTTTAGATGTATGATTGCCATGGGAGTGAGAAGTGGAATGGTTAAATAAGGGTTAATGTATGTTTGGAAAAAAAAAATTTTATGATGGGGAATGGAATGGCCTTGACATCCAAAACTCTACTTTTTATGTTCCTTTAAATTAGGAGGTCAAAAATAGAAACAAATGACTTAATAATTAATTTTATGTTAAAATACAATTATACCCTTGTAATTCTTACATAAAATTAGAATTATACATACTTTTATTATAAAGCACAAAACCCTATTCTCTTTCATCCTTAGGACTCTTTGGGCAATTACATTCATACTCATTGTTTGCTATTATCAAATCTTTTAATTATTAGATTTTTTTTTGGAGAAAAATTTTAGTTGGAACGCAATATTAACTACAAGATATCGTAATATTAGCTATTTGATTCCCAATGTTTATTATTTTCAAATATTTTAAGAACAAGAAATCCTAATTTGGTACTACTTATTGTTTTACTTATTGAATCTAAAGTAGTCATAATTAATAACTATATTCTCAAACTAAATTTGCTCCATTGAGACTCTCTAAGTTTCACAACCCTATATCAAGAATCTAATAATAAATATATTATTAGTGATGTTTTTCCTTCATAAGGGTAATATTAATAAATGAATTATGAATCATTCTATCCATTCATTTTATTATAACTCCCAAACAAGATTTTAAAAAATTATTATTTCCCCTCTTTAAAACTCTCAAATAACATACTAACCAATGTTATCAAAATCACGATTCTAGATAGACTTGAAAAGGGGGTAAATTCGTAACATAAACTCGTAACATAGATTCATAACAGTTTACCTACACTTGTTATTTAAGCAATTGAACATAATCATATCACATAAAATTTTATACATAATTCATAATCTATAATCTATAATATATATAGTTCAATAAACTTTGTAATCCATATCTATAATCCATAATATATAATCCAAATCAACATACAAAGTTCAATAAATTCTATAATGCTTATCCATAATCCATAATATATAATCCAAATCAATATACAAAATTCAATAAACTCTATAATCCATAAGTCATAATCCATAATTTATAAAATATAATTCATAACACATGATACATAATAATCATTCATTTAACATAACAAACTCTCAATATAACTTCAATAAAGATCATTAATCCCACGACTATTATCACTTCCAGAATTTTGATCATCTCCTATATAACCTCCACCTATTTCATTCTCATTCTCACCATTATTATTATCTTCTTCTTCATCTTAGAAGTCAGCATCAAAATCCATATTGTTAAATTGTTCACCAATACTAATACCACCAATATTAGCATCAAGCTGAATAACCAAATCACCAATTTCTATTACCGTTGAAAGAGGATTAACTTAAATGGGTTCAAGAACCTCATCATTTGACTCCATATTATCTTCATTTCTCATCTCTTCAGTTATTCATTCATCATCAGAATGAATATTATCAAAATCATAAACATAAGTTCATGTAGTTTGCTTATTTTTTAACTTCAAATTACACATCACAAATGCCAAGTCATTCATCTTCTTTTGGTGTAAGCAATTTCTTTTCTTGGTATGAATATAAACAAAATAAACAATGTTGATAAGTATTCTAACCCATGAACAAAATTAAAATGAAAATAAAGAAAGAAAGTAATTTATAATTTTACAATTACTTACTCTTTCAAAAATACTCCAATTATATTCACATTCAGAAGAGCTACAACATAAGTTAAGAATGCGAATTGCTAATCTTTTAAGTTTTGGGCATCCATCTCCATAGGTTTCCCACTATTCTGCTCGAGCCAACTGTGTTCTTAATGTCTGTGCAGAATCACAACTAAACATGCCCTTTGCAAAATGGAATTCGACCAATTGGAACTCAATTTTGTCTCTTTCTCCCTTATCTTTAACTAGTCTTACTACGCATTCACACAACCCTTGCTTCATTGTATAATTAGCTTGGAAGTCAATGTTAAAGTGAAAATGAAGATTGAGGTAGTACGCAGCTGCATGTAGAAGCCTATGCAATTGAGCATCCCACCTTTCATCAATTATGTTTAATACAGGCTCATAGTTGCAGTAATCAACAAACAATCAGACCAAAATATATTAAAAATAAAGACATTACGTATATTAGTTTGTATTTACCTCCTTGAAACATTATTAAAGTTCATCTTAATATTTGTCTTTGCACTTTCCATTGCTTCATATGAATCTCATTGGTGGTTTTTCCTTTGAATCCACTAAGTGAAGAACTTTAATGAGAGGAGCAGCAGCTTTAAGGCAAGTAATAATATTCCTCCACAACTTGTTATCCATAACACTTCTTGCCACTTCCTTCCCATCCTTGGTAGTAAAAAATTTGGTATCTTTCCATTCCTCAGAATTAAATAGATTTATCAATGCCGCTTTATGGTCATTTAGACAACCTAATGTCAAATAAGCTGTGGCAAAACAAGTCACAGCAGGCCTAATCAAGCCTCTCCCTTTTGTGAATTTTCTTAACATATTGATAAGCATTGATTTTGCATAAATGTAAGTTGTAATTCTTCTGCCCTTATTTATGGTTTCTTTATACAACTCTATTTTCTTTTCTTAAGTCCTCCAACATCAAATCAATGCAATGAGCTGCACATTGTGTCCAATATAGGTGTTTTCTTTTTTCCATCAATTTTTGTCTAGTTGCCTTGTAATTTGTAGCATTGTCAGGTAATATATGCACCATATTCTCCTCTCCTAGTTTCTCAACAACTTCATCAAGCATCTCAAACACTTTATCAGCAGTTTTAAAAATATGAGAAGTGTCCAATGTATATAAAAACATAGTCCCTTTAGGACTATTGACCAAAAAATTATAAATGAAATGTCTCTTTTTATCTGTCCACCTATCAGACATAATGGAACAACCTATCTTTTTCCATTCTTGTTTAAACTCTTTAAGTATGGCATGTGTGTTCTTAACTTCCATATTCAAGTATTTTTCTCTAATCTCATGATAGGATAGAGGCTTAAACCCTTAGCCATATCTTCCAATAATCTAACACATCTTAATAAACTCAGAATTTTTTAGACAATTAAAGAGAATGACACTTGTGTAAAAAAATCGAGCTACTTATTGGCAAGCTTCTTCCCTAATATCTTTATTGAACATGTGATTAATGGTAAATTGTGAGTAACTTTGGCTGCTACTATGTTTTTTAAGAGCTCTCAATAAATTTAAGAGGTCTTGGGTATTAGAATGTCTTTGAGTGCCCAAAGTTTCCTCTTCACCAACATCAACCCATTGTCTTTTCCTTTTAGATGATACACATTTGGTTTCAATAACATGTTGTAACATTTGTGCCTTAACATCATCTGGAACACTAACACATGGTTCAACATCTATTATTATGCTAGCTAAATGATGTTTAAACCTATAGACTCCTCTACTATAAACTTTGCCACAATAACTACATTGAATTTTTTTACCATCCCCACTAACATCCTTCCCATGTTTCCACCCTATATTAGATTTATTACCAAGAAAATTCTTCCTTCCAGCAACTACATTTTTTCTAATAGGGACTAATGAAGCACTTGCACTTGAAAACATATTTTCTTTAATGTATTACAACAAAACAATATATAAGTTTATATCAACTAAAAAGAAATCCAATAAAGCTAACCAAAACAAAGATGAATAAATGTAGGAAATGAATTTGCAATTAACACAATAAGTTTTATAATTATTTCAAAAAATAATAGCAAACCAATCATACTATATCCTTGTTCAACATAATAACAGTTTTATAATTTGTTCAAGCTCATCCTTGTCCTAGCACCATTTATATCCCTATTTTACACTCCAAAAGCACTGCCACTGCTTACTTTCTTCTAATATAGTTCTAATATAGTCAAACAGATTGTATCATTATAGAATTATGATTAGAGACAAATAACTAGAGGCTACATTACATATATAGGTCATCATCATTAATCAAGTGTAGTAGCTACAAATTGGCATTGTTGCACTTGGAAAAGAAAGGTCATATTTACATATATAGTTAACCTAATGAATGGACGAGACAAAGAATTTAGAAGCTATATGCAAAATATATATATATATATATATATATATATATATATGTATGTATATATATATTTATAACAAAGCAGCCTCCCAATAGCTAGATTCCATATGCTACATTTTTTTTTTCTTTCGATTACAAATTCGCTTCCTGTCATGATACACTGTAACGTCCAACAAAGGAAGAAAAGCATATGTTACCTGAACCTAAAGAAATTACGAGCACTAAGGGAGTGGATAACACAGCCACTGAACGTGAACCACTGAACCGAGTGTGAATAGAGGAGGATGGGAGAACAAAGGCAAGGCAGCGACCAGGGAGCACTGAGCAGCAAACTGAGGCACCAAACCGAAAGGAGGAAAACCAGCCACCAAACCAAGAAGGGCATAGCACAACCAGTTAACCACTGAATCGAGAACATGAGAAATGCAACGAACCGAGACTAGGAGACGTGTGGCAGTACAGCAAACCAAGACCAGCGGCAACTGAGAGTAGGAGAGAACAGAGGGAAAGCAATGCAACAACCGAGACCAGGAGAGGAGATCGGCAGCAGTGCAACAAACCGAGACCAGCGGCAATGAGAGATCAAAGAGAAGTTGAGAATAGAGGCACTTAGGGCTCAATGAACAGATGTGGCGATGCTGCTATGAAACTTGAAGGAAGCATTTAGTTTAGGTGATCAATCACATTCACAATACATCACGATATGTTGGACTTGGGCAACACTACAGTAGGTGAGGTGATCTTGGATGCAAGGCTATCTACAGTGCAAGATTGGGCTTATTAACACAACTAGAAAATATTGGGCCTCTCATCCCTTTTTATTTTTTTTTAGGCTACAAAAATGGTGGCTATGCTAACTCGGTTGACTCGGTCAAATTCACCAAGTTTACCAAGTCAATGGCGAGTTTGACCGAGTCAATCCTGATTTTGATTTTAATTACGATTTAAAACAAAATTATTATTTACAATTGTAAAATCAACAATTCCACCAATTTAAATCGTAATTTTGACAACATTAATACTAACTCTAATCATTTCATTCTATCTTAAATTATTTCATTTCGTTCTCTCTTAAACTCCAAAATATAATCTCACTTCCCGTTTTTCTTTTCATTTGAATAAATGTTATCTTCCCTTAATTTACTTTTTTAAGAAAAAGAACACAATTCAAATGAGGCAATTTAATATATCAAAATTCACGTAATAATTTTAGTACAACATTAACCAAACATCAGTACCCTACCCCCTTAAATTACCAAAACACCCTCTCTGTGTTGTCACTTGCGTGAGTACGTTCCTCCCTCCCAAACATTTTAAACCAAAAAAAAAAAATCTAAAAATAATTTTTAAAGAAAAAAAAAAAAGAAAAACAAAAGACCTGTCGTTGGGGTTTGGAAATGTTTTCTCATATCTTTTCATGATTTCATCTCTGAGACTCAGGGGGGAGTTTCTGCTTTTCCGTATTTATTTATCAATTTTTTATTCTTTTTTCCTCTTTCTTCGCCTTTGACTAGTTGTACTTTTACACTCTCTCATTCTCTTTCTCCCTCCTCTTTTCTCTCTCTTCTGTCTCCTTGTCTCCGTTCAGCGACGCCGGAACCTGCATTGCTCGCCGGAATTCTCTTCCGCAACCTCCGTTGAGCGGAGGACCACCGGCTCATGTTCCAGAAGCCGCTTCTTCGCTGTCGAAGAAACGGGTTTTCTTTTCGGGTCGAAGAAGTCCTTGAGTTGAAGAAGTACCTGCTTTGACTTGAAATTGTCAATGGAGTTTCTGGGTATCTGGGTTCCGTGAAGAGGAGCAGATCTACGGAGCTTCGTGCATTCTAGAGCGTGAAGAAGAGGTAGGTTTTGTTTGAGAGAGAGGGTGAGGTCTGGGGTGTGGATGGTAGTGGAGGGAAGAGGTTGGAGTTGCTGTATATGATGAACAGAGCTCCGGCGAGCGATCGGAGAGGGTGGTGGCGTTTAGGTCAATCTTTCACATGGAATGGCAGATCTTGCTAACTACGGGAATGCCGACCGTGAATTAGAGCAGGTCCCTCTCTCTCTCTGCGATAAAATTTCAGCGTGAGATGTTCTATTTTTTGCGTTAGCACTGGTTTAATTTGGCGACTTTGTCGGAGTTTTTGTTGTCCCTTTTGTTTTAAAGAAAAATATGTTAATTGGATTTCTTGTTGAAGGCACCTTCCTTGGCCAAGAGAATTATGATCAGGTGTGTCTGTGTATTTCTCTGATTAGACTACTTAGGAAAGTTGGGATTGATTGTGACTCCAGTTGGAAAACCGAACGAGAAGAGGGACATATAAAAATGAGTAAATTTTCAATTTCCTTTTTGAAGATTGAAAAATTAGTGAAATTTCGTATTCTATCCTCTAAGAAGGAAAGCTTTGGACCCTTATGTGTAAGAAGGGTTTGATTAAATGATTTAATGCTTTATCATTACTATGGAATGGGGAGTCTCAAAAGATAAGACCGACTGTTTGTGCTCTAAAGGGATGCTTCGGTATGTATTATGGGTAACTTTGGTTCTAAATTATTAAAAGCTCATTCTTTATTTGGATGCCAATAATGATGAAATTTCTCTGATTATCTTTTTAAAAAATAATTATTCATTGGAATGTCAATTGTATAGTTCTAAATGGTGAATCTTACATTCACCATTTTATTGCTAATTTTTAGCACTTTTGATGAACATACAACATTTATATCTTTCAATATATTATAGATTATTTTCTTGTCTTTCTGATCTTCCTTGTGGTTTTACATGTTACTTCTGCATTTGCAGGCACTGATTGCTTTGAAAAAGGGTGCTCAATTGCTTAAATATGGTCGTAAAGGAAAACCCAAGTTTTGTCCATTTAGGCTTTCCCATGTAAGTTAACTTAAATGAAAGCTTTTATTGGGAAGATGTTAATGAATCCTCAATTTTTCTGCTTTATTAACTACCTTGTTGGACAACACTTGAGATAGTTTCTGTTTAATGCTTGCTGATGTTGATGATCGATAGGGTGTGAAATGGCCTTTTAATTGTAATTTGATTTATTTTTCTATATTGAGGCCTCTCTTTGGATTTTTTTTTATGGCCGGGGGGGGGGGGGGGGTGTAGGTGTATGAATAGTTTATTATGGATGGCATTCAGTGGATAACTTAATAGACTTGTTTTGGGGATTATTACTTTGATGTTAGTAGTTGTGCAAATTATGCGCCCATTTTTGTTAGTCACGTGTGTTTTACTGATTACTAATAAATCAATTTCTTTTCAATTTTCTTGGTGAGAAACTGATTGATCAAAATTTGAAAGTATTTAAGCTCTTTTTCATACACTTTAAAATAAAATTATGATGTAAAATTGACATTTGAAATTTGCAGCTACCTTATTGCGATAGGCTAGTGACGCATGACCATGGATGGGACCCATAAAGGTCCAATCACAGCCAGTTTCTTGTGAGAACATTGTAATTTTGTGTAACTCCCATATCACTAATCATGAAGAAATGCTTTCATTTCAAATAATACTGCCTTGTTTGTAACTGAGAAATAAGTTTCCCTTGTTGCCTCCCAAATTTCTTGGGCTGTTTGGTACAGCAACAATTTTCCCCAATCCCTGTAGTCATAGAATTGATCAACCGTGATGTAATCAGACTATTTTCAGTTTCCTACATCTTATACTTGGGATTATCAGCGTCTGGATGGTCAGTTACTCTTTAGTGACACTCAGCCTGTATTCTCCCTCGAATGAATAGCATAACGCCAATTGACTGCTGTAAGTAATTGTTGCCATTTAGGCAATTCTTTGCAATAATCATAGGTGAAGATTCAAGTGAGCCTTGAATGGTAAAAGATGATGACGTGATAATTGTGTGAGGAGACAATGAAGTCATCTCAGATGAGGAGTTATCTGCTCCTGGTGTTTTGGCTTTCTTCCCTGTGAAATGTTTGAGTTTACTTAAGGGTGTGTCACACGTCATTTATGCTCTGATACCATGTGGGATTTCAGAGTTTTAATTGATACTTTGATTCATCTTATTAAAAGCAATCTGAATACATATTTAAAAGCATGAGGAGAATAAACTTTTTTTTTGGGACCAAAGGATATGCTGTATCCTAATAAATTGAAACTAAGGTAATCCTTACCGTATTGAAATTGAAACAAGTCTAAAAAAGTAGGAGATAAAAGCAAACTAAAAATGGGAGTTATCTAAATAAGATAATGAGAAAACAACACCTAAAACAATCAAATTAATTGAGAGTTATTTAATGCTGCTTGAAAATAAGATTGTGAAATACAATAGTTAGGTTGGGACTATCATATACTTATAATTTATCAATCAAACAAGTTTTAATTTTCTTAGTTGAAGTTATATTGCTTGACTGGTGATTTCAACTTAGACTGAAATAGACGTTCATGGGTCGGGATAAGAGAAAATGTCTTTCTTATTCTTCTAGAGGATTGAAAATTGACATGATCCATGTATTGCTGTTCCACATCCTTAGTGGCACTGATATGGTACAACGATGGAAGTATTAAACTGATACCATCTCTGACGACCATCCATATGTTGACTGTATACCCTGCTCCTAATATTTTCATGCCCATTTTTATTCCTTTCTTACTGGATAGGAATTAGCTTGATCAATTTCAATTTTACTAGTTTGCCATATATGAATCACACTAATAGTCTAAACTTATTTAAGTTCTTTCTACTTATACTTATGATCTATCTGAAAAGTACAGGATGAATCATCTTTAATCTGGATTTCAAGTAGTGGAGAAAGAAGATTGAAGCTATCTTCTGTCTTGAGAATTATTCCCGGACAAAGAACAGTGAGATCTCTATACTTCTATATTATATTATGCAAATGGCTTATCATTCTCTGTTATTACTGGGTGATATTTATAAATTGATCCATATGCTTATTCATCTCCATTTTCTGTTTACTTATCCTCAATTTTCTGGCAGGCTGTTTTCCAGCGGTATCTGCGTCCTGAGAAGGACTATTTGTCTTTTTCTCTTATTTATAACAACGGAAAGCGGTCCCTTGATTTGGTTGGTGATGATTCTGAAATTCTTTGGATGATCCCATCATTATTTTTTTTTTTTTTCTATTTCCTGCACTTTCTACTATTACAACATATACCTTTTTTTTTTGTTTCTTTACAGATTTGCAAGGATAAAGTTGAGGCAGAAGTGTGGATTGCTGGCCTCAAAGCATTGATATCTTCTGGCCAAGGTGGGCGGTCCAAAATTGATGGATGGAGTGATGGGGGCCTCTATCTTGATGTAAATCCACCTCTGTGTAGTTCAATATCATTTAGCTTGTGTTATGTTTCCTTTACCAAGATCTATAGGCTGGGAGAGAAGATAGATCTTAGTCTCAGACAATAATGGAGTATTCCACCATTTTCCTTAGGATTAATGTTTTAGATGGACCAGGACAGAGAACTTACTGGTTATCTGATGCTTTGAAGAATGATGTATTGTTTCCCTGAACGAAAGAAATTGTCTTTACTTTCTGGATTAATTGCTGTTCTTTGAAAGGATGTACAGTACAGTTTTTCTGAAATGGAGTGCTGTTCTCTTTCTTATCCACTTCCTTGTTCTTGATTTAGGAGTAATTGATTGCAATGATTAGTCTAATTTAATTTTTCCACAGTGATGTGATTTTTTGTGATAGTTATTGAATAATTTTTTAGAAGCTTACCAAATTACATAGTAGGCTGCCTAATATGGCTTCATTGTTGTAATAGATGGTAACCTGCGTATAATACTTTCTGGCTGAATTACTTTCAGGATAACAGAGACTTGACATCAAATAGTCCTAGTGAAAGTTCAGTTAGTACTTCACAAGATATTAACTCTCCTGACACTTCTGTGAGTTTTATTCCTAATACTTCTCCAAAGTCTTTTCGACCGGAGAATTCTGTGAATTCTGAAAGATCACATGCACCATCAGACCCAACAAATATGCAAGTGAAAGGATCTGCTTCAGATGCTTTTCGGGTTAGTGTTTCGAGTGCCCCCAGCACATCAAGTCACGGGTCTGTGCCAGATGATTGTGATGCTCTGGGGGATGTATACATATGGGGGGAGGTTATCTCTGAGAATGTTGTGAGAGTTGGCACAGATAAAAGTGTCAATCATTTCAGCCCAAGGGCAGATGTGCTTCTCCCAAGGCCACTGGAATCAAATGTAGTTTTAGATGTACATCATATAGCGTGTGGTGTTAAACATGCTGCACTAGTCACAAGGCAAGGTGAAGTATTTACATGGGGTGAAGAATCTGGAGGACACCTAGGCCATGGTGTTGGGAAGAATGTGGTTCAACCTCATTTAGTGGAAGCTTTGGCTTCTACAACTGTTGATTTTGTTGCCTGTGGGGAGTTTCATACCTGTGCTGTTACAGTGGCTGGGGAACTATATACGTGGGGTGATGGAACTCATAATGCTGGACTTCTTGGTCATGGCACTGATGTTAGTCACTGGATACCGAAAAGGATTTCAGGTCTACTAGAGGGACTTCAAGTTGCTTTGGTCACTTGTGGTCCATGGCACACAGCCTTGATAACTTCAACTGGGCAACTCTTTACATTTGGTGATGGAACATTTGGTGTCTTGGGTCATGGAGATAGGGAGAGTGTATCATATCCTAGAGAAGTGCAAACCTTGTCAGGGTTAAGAACAATAGCTGTTGCATGTGGAGTGTGGCATACTGCAGCTGTGGTCGAGGTTATTGTGACACAGTCCAGTGCAAGTGTATCATCAGGTAAATTGTTTACTTGGGGTGACGGAGATAAAAATCGCCTTGGACATGGAGACAAGGAGGCCCGACTTGAACCAACATGTGTGCCTCTGCTTATTGATTACAATTTTTCTAAAATTGCCTGTGGACATAGTTTGACAGTTGGCCTGACAACATCAGGACGTGTTTTTACAATGGGAAGCACTGTTTATGGTCAGCTTGGGAATCCACAGTCTGATGGAAAGCTGCCCTGCTTGGTAGAAGACAAGCTTTCTGAAGAATCTGTTGAAGAAATTGCATGTGGTGCATATCATGTTGCAGTTTTAACGTCAAGAAATGAAGTTTACACATGGGGGAAGGGCGCTAATGGGAGGTTGGGTCATGGAGACGTTGAAGATCGAAAAGCACCAACATTGGTTGAAGCTTTGAAAGATAGACATGTTAAAGATATTGCATGTGGTTCAAACTTCTCTGCTGCCATATGCCTTCATAAATGGGTATCTGGTGCTGAGCAGTCTCAGTGCTCTGCTTGTAGACAGGCATTTGGTTTCACAAGAAAGAGGCATAATTGTTATAACTGTGGACTTGTGCATTGCCACTCATGCAGTTCAAGGAAAGCATTAAGAGCAGCTTTGGCTCCTAATCCTGGCAAGCCATACCGTGTTTGTGATTCTTGTTTTGCAAAATTGAACAAGGTGGCAGAAGCTGGCATTAATAATAGGAGGAATGCTATGCCTCGTCTGTCAGGTGAAAACAAGGATAGGTTAGAGAAGTCTGAGATAAGGTTGGCCAAGTCTCCAGTTCCTTCTAATGTGGATTTGATAAAGCAGCTTGATAGTAAGGCAGCGAAACAAGGGAAGAAGGCCGATACATTCTCCCTGGTTCGCACCTCGCAAGCCCCTTCATTGCTGCAGCTGAAAGATGTTGTATTGTCTACTTCTGTTGATGTAAGACGTACAGTTCCAAGACCAGTTCTTACATCATCTGGAGTAAGTTCCAGGTCTGTGTCCCCTTTCTCTAGAAGACCAAGCCCACCTCGTTCAGCTACACCTATTCCAACAACATCAGGACTTTCCTTCTCAAAAAGTATAGCTGATAGTTTGAAGAAAACAAATGAACTTTTAAATCAAGAAGTGCTGAAATTACGTGCTCAGGTACCTAATGCTTCCCCCTTTCTTGCGTGAATTAAGTATCTGTCCCTGTTCCAATTTTTCCCTCCTATGGACTTGAACCTGGCAAATGTAGAACAAGTGAAGCACCCTTTTCTTTAATTGACCAGAAAATTTTATTTT
Source organism: Delonix regia (assembly GCA_037074485.1). Classification (NCBI taxonomy): domain Eukaryota; kingdom Viridiplantae; phylum Streptophyta; class Magnoliopsida; order Fabales; family Fabaceae; genus Delonix; species Delonix regia. The sequence goes on along the minus strand of CM073454.1, from coordinate 24,551,543 downwards.
CACCATTTATGTTTATATTCTATCTTTATTTTTATAGTATCAAACTAAATCTAAATATAAATCTGGTTAGGTTGAGAGCCTGAGACAAAGATGTGAATTGCAAGAATTAGAGCTTCAAAGGGCAGAAAAGAAAACTCAGGAAGCTATGGCAGTGGCTGCTGAGGAATCTGCTAAATCTCGAGCTGCAAAAGAAGTTATAAAGTCACTTACTGCACAGGTTACCTTCTACTTAGATTACCTCTATTGGACTTGGAGCCAAATATCTTGGAAGGGGTTTTATATTTCACGAGGTGCTCTATTTTCGAAGCTTTGATCATGCAGTATTTTGAATTTGTCCTGGTTTTCTGACAAATTGAATATGCAGATTAAGCATGTATAATATTGGACTTTCATAATATATACAAATTGCTCACCGTGACAACATTATTGGTCATTTTTGTTTTTGAGCAAATGGAAGGAAATTTTCATACTATTATTGCATGAGATTTTATTATTCCCTTGTTATTAATTTTCATTTTCTTCTTTTTTTGTTCCATTTATTAAATTATATAATTCAATAATTTTATTATTTGGGAGAGAGTATTTAACACACAAAGAGAGGCCTGAGTGGAGATTTCACATCCACCTTCCCTCTTTTACTGTAATGAATTTATTGCTGTTTTACTGACTGCTCTTTCAAATTATTTCAGCTCAAAGATATAGCTGAAAGACTACCTCCTGGAGCTTATGACACTGATAATATCAGGCCAGCTTATCTGCCAAATGGTTTGGAGCCAAACAGCATCCACAATCCTGACTCAAATGGGGAGTGCCATACTAGAGCAGAGTCAATCAGTGGCTCTAGCTTGGCCTCCATAGCGCTTGAATCTTCTCTCTGCAATAGAACTGAGGTCACAGGAACCTATGGAACCAATCTTTACCAGCATAGCCGGGGCCTTGCACCTTCCAATGGGACAAATGAATATGCAGATGTTAAACTTCCCAATGGTGGTGGTGTGATTCAGGCAACCAGCAATAGCATGTTAGATACTGCAGATGGCAGGGATTCCAGGCCTCTCCAAGATGGCGACAGTGGTTCAAGATCAAAGAATGCTGTACTGGCTGCGAATGGTAATCAAATTGAAGCAGAATGGATTGAACAGTATGAACCTGGAGTATATATAACACTCATGGCCTTGCATGATGGAACGAGAGATCTAAAACGAGTGCGTTTCAGGTACTTTGATCTAGTATCATCCACATCTCCAGGTTATGTATATCTGGTATATGACAGCCAACCGTTGGAAACCTCTGATATTTGACCAGTGATAAAAGTCGATGTAGTTATAGGGATTTGAATTAACAATTGGACTAGACTTGGGTAAAGTTTTTCAGGTGTTTGCTATATAAACTAATGTAATAAAAAAAATAACGTGGGTACACTTTTTTATCACTCGGCATTACATTGTTGACTCATTGCAAAATCATAATTTTAGAAGAACCTACTAACAAACACTGAAAAAATTGAAGTTTTTTTTTTTTTTAATAATTATGGTGTGGGCGTGGGTATGTGTGTTAGACTGGTTGATGGTCTTTGATACTCAAAAGAGACCCAAGATAATTTATACTGTAATTGCTTCATGGATAATCCTTATTTTTGAGCAAATTGTGCATGCCAATATATTGATTGGGCTGGTTGGAACATGATCTGTATAGCCTCAAAACTTAAAGCTTTTTAAGGTTTCTCAATAGAGTCACCTTGTGTATCTAATCTGTTGTGAAAAATATATATGCAGCCGACGAAGATTTGGGGAGCACCAAGCAGAGACTTGGTGGTCTGAGAATCGTGAGAAGGTATATGAAAGGTACAATGTTCGTAGTAGCACGGACAAGTCTGCTAGCCAAGCAGCTCGTAGGGCAGAGGGTGCAGTTTCACCTGTCTCATAATCCTAGGAAAAATTGTAGACAGAGGGAAGTTCTCCATTGACACGTTCAGTTACAATGAGCATAATTGTAGTCAAGCCAGAATCAGTATGAGGGAAGCTAGCATGCCTTTTTGGGTTTTAAGTCCTTCTTTTTTTCTTCTCTTTTCAATCTTTTTGCCTCTGATCCTTCTCCCCTAAATTAATTGTCTTCCATTTCATTTGGGAATATGCCCTTTACATATCTGTTGTAATGTAATGTAATGTATATATGAAAAGTCATCAATTGAGATAATCTTGGCAAAGAATCTCTCCCCTACCCACGTAATCTTAGAATTTTCTTCAGTTGCTCTTTTTTTTTTTTTCAGATCTTACACGCTTCCAATTGCATGCTGATGCATCAAATTGTACCCTTGGTGATGTGAGATTTGAAATCTTCACAAACTCGTCGATGACATATGATCTTTGAGAGACTCATCATTTTTTGTTCATTCGTTTGGATTGTTTTCCTATTAGCTACATAGCAAGCACGAACAAGCACCTCATATGTAAAGTGTAGCTAATAAACTAGTAGTTCACATATTATTACTAGTTTTAATGTTTAAAATTTTGTTGAGCTTAATAAAAGGGTTTTAATAACTAATCATGTCCTTTTTGAGCTTTTCTTCCTGCATCTAAGGTTTTGAGGTTTCCGTTGTATAAGAGAAAGTGTGGGATCATCTTTGAACAGAAAATAGTGCGAGAGCACTCGTAAAGCGAATATTTGATAATGGGTGGAGAAATGGTCAAGATTGGTATAGAAAGCTCTAAACTATATAGACGAGCTACCACATGGAGACATCAAACAGAACAAAGAAAAAAATGTCTTTGGCATTTTAATATAACTCTTTGTCTCTCTCGTATCTCTACTAAAGATGGAAATATGGAAGACTAATTCAACGGCAAGAAAGTCCCTTATGACTTCCTATTTGAACCCAATTGTGTTCATGCCAGTTTTTGACTTGTAAAATTGGACGGCAGAAAAAGAGAAAGTGGGGAAGGAAAATAGGAAGGAGATTATAACTACTTCAAAATTGTGTTTGGTGATAATCTAACTATCCCCTTTTAGGTGTTTCTAGCATAATTTGCAGTTGGTGACTTCTTTCTATGAATCGATGCCTTAAGGCAATTATATATTTCAATGAAATTATAAGATCAAATTTCTTGCATTGGGAGACAAGCTTAAGAATTTTCATCGCAGGAATGGTAGCAATTTATAAGCTGAATTTATGAAAATGTATTTGATAAATGTTATAAAGGAGTATAAACATCTAAAGTCAAGAAATTCAAACCGAAAAAAAAAAAAAAAGGCAAATGAAAAGGCCAACATTAGGATGATGTGAATAGATAGATCTGAAATTTTTCATATATTAATTTTACTTTTGTGTATCACTTTATTTTTTAAATTATAAAAAAACTTTTACTTTTGACCTCTGCATTCATCATGCATACTTCTTTGGAGGCCTTTTGAAAACCTAACACATTTAACATTAACCATACCAGTAATTTTTGTGTAAGTACTATGATAAAGAGTTTTTTTTTTAAATAATATATTTCTATTACAGATAATTTGAAATAGACATAATGTAACACATAATTTACATTCACAGTTATTATAGGGCAAAACTAGATATGATAGTAAAGTTGTATCAATTAAAATGGGTTTAGCTAATATTACCTTTTAACAGTAAGAATGATAATATATGTTTAAGAAGGAATCACGAAATCCTTATATATGGCCAATGACATGTTCACCAAATTAAAGAGCTAAATGACCCTCAAATTTCAAAGGAAGTTTCAAATACAGTTTGAAACCAAGCGAGAACCTTGTTTGTTTAACCAAACCCACTTGAATTTTGCCTCTTAATTAAGCCCAAAATTTCAACTTTAACAACCTTTGACTTGGGGGTTTCGTCCTTGAAAATGACCATTTAAAATGGGTTTGACATGGCTTCAAATTATGCTTAAATAATTTGAATTCAATACATTTCATGATACAGTTTAGCTACCCCACAACGATGTCAGTTTGAGGAGATAATTAATTTTAATAATCTTCTCATAGGAAAAAAAATTTGCACAAAGAACTAGTCAGTTACTCTTGTGACCTATTTGAATGTGTCACCTATTATTCCTTTTGTAGTATATATATTACCAAATAATTGTACATAATTAAACAACATGAATTAAAGAATTATATTTAATAGATTTCTAGGGAAATAAAAATTTCCATTTTAGAGATATCTCATGTTGCCTTAAAATATGGAACATTCTTAGGTATTTAATTCAATAATCTTATTAAAAATTAATTAATTCCAAGTGCCACCCATATTAAAAATGGAAACTTGAAAATACTTTAACATCTCATATTCAATATATTGGAAATATTGTGAATCTAATTAAGAAGCCTGGTTTAACAATTATTTCTCATGATTTATACTGAAAAATCAACCCTTTAAAACGGTCGAACTCAATAATTTTGAATTAACGAAGACAAGGAAAAGGACAAATTATGGAACTTGAGGAAGAAGTTGAAGCAATATAGCTGGGTAAGAGTAGGATATATGAGAAAACAATGGTCGTACGCATTTCTTTCATACATAATAAATCAAATCAAATCAAAATGCAACTTTTAGACGATTCACACGTCACTTCCCCAAAATTTCATGGAAAGAATGGCCATTCTTAGCAACAGTTATGCTACCTTTCAGCTTTTCTCGCAATCAATTTCAAAAGTACTTGAAAAAAAGCTCCAATTTGAGAAGCACTCGTAGTAACAATGAACTCACCATAGTTTGAAGCTATTACAATCGATGACAGCTAGCCATGCTTTTTTTCTAATCTAATATTAATAGATTAAGTTAAATATACTCGGTTAGTTTTGCTGAAGAATATATCTATATATTCATATATTTATTTATGATATATTTCAATTATGTCAATATTGTTGTACTGTTTGTATCTACCAACCAGGAGCTTACTTGCAGGAACAGAAGCAGAAGCAGGTGTATAGCTGGACATTTTGCAAGTTCTATCACCTTTTGCTTTCAAGAACAAGAGCTTTCATCTTTAAGTGAAGCTAAAAATTACACATTGATTTTGAACCCTAAATGCTTCTATTACAAGTATATGAAATGAAGCTAGCTAGCTAAACCAGATATCCTCCATAAGCTGAGGAGAAGACAATCTGCATATACCCTTTAAGGCTTTAACAAGTTCTGAGTACTATCCCAAAAGAATAAAAAGGGATATATTAAAGGCAAAAGAATAAGGACCATAATACACATTACCCATCAATTTTCTTCATGATAATATATGATATCTCTGTGAGTATGTTATGGAACCCCCTCTGAGCTTTGTAATCCAATGTTGTTGTGCTTCTTTGAAGGCCCTGAAGGAGGGATTGGCACTCCTTTGGGCAAGTAGCCAAAGAAGTTATGAGGATGAGACTTGGGCTTCACTTTGAAATCTTGAGTGTGTCTTGAACCATAACATTGACAAACCAAACATAGCAGCAAAAGCAGAAGCATGAAGAGGAACACACAGAGATGATGTTTTCTTCTACCCATTTCACCAAACCAAGGAAGTAGGAAGCTCTATATTTATATATAACAAGAGAACCCCAGAAGAATGAAGAGAGAGAGAGAGAGAGAGAGAAGAGGGAGAGTTAAAAAAAAGGAAGAGAGAGAGAAAGGGTTTGTTAATGGAGAAGTTGAAGGAGAGGGTGGTGGGTTATGATTTATTTATATATGTGTATGAAAATGCTGCAAACTACAAGGAGATTTTCTGATGTGCTTAATAAATGAAACAAGGAATTTGGAGTGACGGTAGCGTCAAGGGTGGCTTGTTTATGAAGGATACATATGAAAGAATGAAAATGGTACAGCAATGAATGAATCATGGGGAAGTTAAGAGGAATTTTAAGATATCAGATTGGGTCCATTTATTTAATAGAAATAAATGGATGAAACGATTATGTATTTATTTTTGATTTGATTGGTTTTAATCTTTTTTTAGATAAGTTTCAAAATAGTTTTTATAAGATAGACTTAGTCTATCAAATGATGTGCATAAAATATTATATATATATATATATATATATATATATATGTAAATATATGCTTATATTATTTACTTTTAATCCATTTAATTGACGTAAGCATGTAGTCAAAGTAAATGCAAGAACATGCTTAGTTTATATATATTATTGACATCATGCTTATTTAAAAATGTATATAAAATGGACTTGATTGATAAAAGAAAAAGTTTATAAGCTACTTCAATTATGAATAATTATGTAGTATATGTATATCTGAATGAAATTTATTTTAACTATATTATTTTATCTATTTTAATACATAATTTAACATATTTCTCCAATCCAATTTTTCTCCAAAATTATATTATATGATATTGTGATTTTATTCTTAATAGAAGATTAATAATAGTTAAATAAATACTAACCTCCAATATAAAATTTTAATTTTATTCTTATTATAACAGTAAATACAACTAAGTAATTTGTTTTGAAAAAACTTACATTGCGTAAACAATAAACTTTATTGACAAAAAATTAATTGAAAAAATGACAATAACTTCTTTGAAAAAATATTAATAGTAATTTAACCAAACTTCCACAAAAAATATTTCTTAATTTATGTGTCTTTCACGGATTAACCGCTTTGGATATAGATGTGAGAATGAAGAGAAAGTAAATGCAAGACCATGTGCTTGAAGATTTGGGTGTTGGAAAAGGCATTTGTGTTAGGATAGCAGTATTAAATGAGACAACATGAAGCAATAGTTATTTTGTCCAATTCAATAGAGACTATGAGACCCTTTAAGAGGGCCTACAACAGTAGAGCGGGTCATCAGGACATTTGTTGAGTGATAAAGCAATTTAGATTTTTTTTATATTTTAAAAGTAATATAAAATCATATTTGATAATTGTATATTGTTGAATAAAAATTTAATTGTTAAATTTTTTATTTATAAATTTAAATTTTTATATTTTTACCTAATGATGTATCATAATTAAATATAATTCTTACAAAACATGAAGTACTATGTGCAACAACACAGCCAAACAAGTATGACCGAGTGAGTAGAAAGAGTGGACCAAAATGACTTTTTTTTTACACTTTTATTTTAGGGTTTTGTTTTGTGTACTATAGATATAGAATATATATATATAATAATATATTGGGAGCAGATAAAAGGAGAGGGTTGTCTGGTTAGGTGTGCTTGTGGGGCTATGGGGAAATAAATTAATGGCCAACAAAGGAACTGAAACTCTGAAACTGATGGGCTAAGTCTCACAGCAACGTGGAAATGTGTCCCTCACCTTTTAGCTTGGGAGTGAAATTCATAGGGCTTTCAATATGGTGATGTCATATGTCTCTCTTTCCTCTCCTCTAATATTTTGTATTTAGGTGCTTCATTTATTAATAAAATTTTAATTTAATCTGTTATATAATTTTTAATCTCAATTTAATTTTTTACTTATTAATAAAGTCTAAATTTGTTACCTCACTTAGGAATTTATTCTTAGTTTAATTCCTTATTAATTTAAATATTAACATATTAGTTCCTTAATTTTGATTATATTTGGACTAAATGTATTATAACAAGAACCAAATTGAGACTTTATTAATAAATGAAGAACCAAATTGAGATTAAAAATCAGTAAGAGGTCAAATTAAAACTTCATTGATAAGTTGTGGATCAAATAGAGGTTAAAAATCAATGAAAGGTTAAATTAAGACTTCATCAATAAGTAAAAGACTAAAATAGTATTTTACTCATTTTATAATAAGATTGATTAAAAATTATGAGAGCAGCACTTTTAATAATTTTTTTATCAATTTTCAAAGTATTTGTTGTAAGTATAAAATTTTTAAGTTAATTAATTATAAGAAAATATATTTTTAAGATTGCTAAAGATAAAGACTTAACCTAAGCAAAACTAGGAGACGACCAAATTTTGAATTCAAAATCTGACAAAGTTTTATAAATAATAAATTTCACAATTCTACTCGCCTATATTCCCAAATTTAAAGGCTACTCCTTACAATATTTATGTGGGATGGCTACAAAGTCCTTATTTGGGACGTACAGAATGAAAAATTAATCTTTGAACCCGGACCTTAGTTAATGCTACAAAGTCCTTATGGTTGAAAAATAATTTTTTGAATTTATTTATGAATTAATATTAATGTTTTATTAGTGTAATTTTTTGGATTATAATTGGACAATTAACCTTTGGTTTGAACCAAGAACTGATTGGGTTAAATTCAATAGGTAGAAACTTAATCTTCAACTTAAGATTTATTAGTAATTATTCAATCAAATTATTGATTGAGGATAAAGGGAAGATTTTGATCCTATTTATAATTAAATTGTTTATTAATTATTCAAGAAGTCATGAAAGTGAAAAGTCATCGTTTTAAAATAAATAAAACTAAATTTACATTCATAAATCATCAAATAATTGATGAGTAGTTTTTGCTTTCACTTATTTAGAAAGTAAAAAAAAAAATATTATCTTTTGGACCTTTAAACACCATTTCTTTTTTGTTTTGGCCAATCATTTCTTTTCTTATTGAATCCTTAAATTTTTAAGTTTAGACTTATCCACTAGAAGAAAAGCTTTCAAAATAAACACACAATAACATAGAAAACAAAAAAATAAAATGTCTCAAACAATTATTACAATTGTTATGCCATTTTCAAAGCCAAAAGATGCCTAACCGGTCCAAGACAATTCAACCCAAATTTAATAGGCTTAGATACTCAACAATCACATTTATTGAGCCTTACATTTTTAATTCAGTATTTGACAAAATTCCATATAAAATAAATTTCACAATTTTGGTAGCAAATAGTCCCAAATTGAAAAGCTACTCTTAACAACTTTATGTAGGATGATTATGTATAAAATACTATAATCTTACTCTTCCCACTTCCACTAAGTCACTTGATTTTATACCTATTATTAGTGTCCATCTAAAAATCTTATAAATAAGCAGAGACTAACAATTTCTTGTGAGGATCCAATCAATTTGGTCTAGTATATTGGTTTTTTATAAATGATAAAAATTAATTTTTAAACAAAATTTTTCAATATAAATCATGGTAACGTAATATTACGTTTAACTATAATTAATTTTAAAATTCATATTGGCTCAAAATAACATTCACTTAATGCAAATGTAAATATATATTATATTGATAATTTCTCAAAACTTGAAATAACTCTAATTTAAAACAAATAGAATGTATTTGGGGTTTTTTGGGTAATTTACAATATATTGAATTGATTGATATATATATATATATATATCAATACAAATATAGATACTATGCATCTAGGCACAAAAGATGTGTTTATTTAGATCACATAGCCAAACTAAATTCCCAGTTATTTGTTATTCTTATTCAAATTCAAGCAAATAGACATGATGGTGGCAAATAAAAATTTGTGGTGTCCACTGAATTGACTATTTTGCCCATGACCATATCTGCATGCAGTGGGAAAATAAATGGATGGGGTGGGCCCTAAAGGGTGGGGTAGGTTGACCAATGAATTGGATTGATAGAGTTGAAGAAGGGCCCACATGTTGGAGGCAATTAAGAAGAGGGAGATTGAAGTTGGACCAAGTTGGTTTGTGTGTGTTAGAGCAGAGACAGACATTAGGGAGACATTGATGAGGAGAGAGAAGAAAAGAATTGTGCTGTAATGAATGCTTCTCAAGTTTTGGTGAAGGAGAGGGATAGTCTATGCAGCTCATAGGAGAGTACAGCAATAGCAGTGTCAGCTCCAAAATAAGTGAGACTGAAACTTAACATAGTGTGTGGCAGTATCCTCTCACTGTATTATCAATTAATTTATCATGTGATGAGGAATAAGATAAACTTTTAAAGTTAAAAAAAAAAAATTTGATGTCCCACTTGCTAATAGAATTTTAATTTAATTGTTCGTTAGTTTTTGTTTTTAATTTATTTTTTTATTTTTTAATAGAATCTTAATTAGACCTAATTATCATATTAAAATTTTAAAAATTAAATTTAGATTTGGGTTAAAAAATTTAAATTAGTATTTTAATCAAACTTTTTTATTCAAGGTTTTATGTCAGACATATGGCGGCTTATACTTTTTAAAATTATAGTCAAATCAATTTGTTACTTCATACTTAAAATAAATAATATAACTAATTATTATTATTGCTTATAAAATTATAAATAAAGAAGTTGTAAATACAAATATGTTATTGTATTGACATAAATATTTTAAATAATAGGTATTGACTTTTATTTTATTATTAAGATGTCATGTTACACTAAGAAAATATTTAAATAATAAATTTTTTAAATTTAAAAATATTTATTCAAGCTTTTCAAGCTCGACTCAGATTTTAAAAAGAGTTTGAGCTCGACCTATTTTATAAATCATACTTTTTTAATTAATTTTTTTTAAGCTTTATTTTTTTTATGCTAGACGAACTTTTTAAGTTATAATAAGGTTTAATTTCAATTTAGTCATTCACTTATTATTCTATTCTTAATTTAGTTCATCACTAGTACAAATATTAACTCATTTAGTTCATTAGTCTTGACTAAATTTAAATTGAATATGAGAGACTAAATGAAGAGGCTATTGATAAATGAAGGACTAAATTGAGATTTCATCTATTAGTGAGGGATTAAATGATATTTTACTTAAATTTAAAGTTTCATATAATATTTGGAATAAGGTATTCTAAATTTATTTGCTAATAGAGTTCAAAGTCTCAAGAAATTCTATTAAATAATTCATATGGAACATGTAAATTTTATTTTTAAAAAAATAGAAGTTAAAAAATAGAGAATTTTCCATATTATACACCCTTGGGTTTAACTTTTGCAATTAAAGAATCAATTTAGTCCCTTAAATTATAATTAGACCAAGGTTTGGTGCTTTGTAAGGTTTTTTTTCACTTGCTTTCTTTGAATTCTCAAATTTCATATGTTAATTTTAAAGGATATCCAATATTTTCAGTTTTTGTGATAGTTTAAGGTGGTAAAGTATTATGTTTTAAAATTTTATACACAAAAAATTATTAACAAACTATAGTTCAAGTGGCCTATATATAATTTCCCCTATATATTACATCAATCTTTCACTTCTAATTATTTCAAAAACAAAAGTAATTAAAAATAATCTTACATTTCATATTTTGTAACTTTATTAAATTAAACTATTTTACTATCTAGTTATTCTTTCTACAAATCTTAATTTAATAAATAGATATAATATTACTGTAACTACCACAAAAACTAAATTACCATAAAGAAATAAATTCGATGGGAATTATTACTCGAATTAAAACAATTAAATTGCTCCTTGTGTAAAGTAAATAGGTTAAAAGTACAATTAAACATAAACTAATTTTTAATGTTGTCTAATAGAGAAATAAGGATTAGCACGTCAATTAGGTGCAAGAATCTTCTGCTGCACAGTAAAAGATAATTAAAAAAATATTACGTGAGAAAAAAAAAAAGAATTAGATAATAAAAGCATTATGTTTGCATATTGCGGCCTTTTATCTATATTTGCTGTCTACTTCATCAATAATCAACAATAAAACAGTAAATTGCATTAACTTTGACCCTTCGAATTTAAAATGAGCTGCATTTTGAGCACTACTTGAATATTTCACTCTTGGTAAAGTGACATTGGAAGATGAATGAGATTTTAACTCTCCACATTTGAATTATGAATTTGAGAGAATATGAATTGTTCAATTTTTATCAAACGTTTTAAACTTTAATAAATATTTAAAAATTTTAAATAATTTCTAATGACATATTTAAATTTAAATTATTAAATTTTTATTCAATAATTCATATTTTATCAATGTTATCTATATTTAAATTTTTAAATATCAAATCTACATCGAGATCAATGACACCCAAAAGAACCTTTTTTTGGCCTGAAAATGCATTTGCATGGTCTTGTCAAAAATCTACAAAGATTGGTAACATGAATGGATTAAAGGAGGCATGACGTGTGGTTGTCCTCTTCAGATTTCAACTTTTATATGTATTTTATATTCTTAATTTAATTTTTAATTTATAAGAGTTTGCTTTTATGAATTATAAAAATTTATTTTTCTTAATTCAAATTCTTGATTTAAACACTTTCATCCTCTTAAAATTAAATCTTAAATTCATACCTTGCTACTAAAACAATTCATCTGCAGGAAATTTGTAATGCTCAACAGCAAACTAATCAAAGAATGCTTAATTATGTTTTGGCTAAGTCAAAGACACATAGTAACCAAAACAATCCATGATCAAAGACACATAGATTTGATAGCAGTCAGAAATATCCTTGCTTGGATTATCAAACACCCATATAATAATAATTTTCAATCAATACGAGATTTATATATATTTCCAATGCCTCGTACCAAACTACTCTCAAAACTTAAAAAAATTTCTCAGGTATATTAAGGCTTGTTTGATTCTATTTTTTATTTTCATATTCTTAAAACAGTTTTGTAAAATTGCTTTTTAAAACAGTTTTTGAAAATAAAAAGTTAAAAAACTTATTTGAATTATTTGTTTTTAGAAACACTCAAAATTAGAAAAAATATTATTTTGAAAAAATAATTTAAAAACAAGTTTTGAAAATGCTAATATGTTATTGAGTATCAATAATTAAATTCATAACGTAGAATTCTTATTCTAATTTCATTAAAATTAAAATTAATTCAAAATTTTAAATTTTATGTTTGAGCTACGTAAAGAATTGGAATATAAAATTATAATTTTAAATTAGTTCTCATTTTAGCATTTAGATGAAAGATAAATATTTGTTTTATGTATTTGTATGTATTACATGTCCAATATATATGTGCACATATGCATTTGTATATGTGTGTATGTAACAAATGCATTATATATATATATATATTTGTGTGTAGGTATACACGGATGTATATTTATGCGTGTAGACATATGTTCGTGTGTATTGATGTTACATATTTGTATTTATGTGTGTTAAACATATTTAATATATATATATATATATGTGTGCACATCATTGTATATGCATGGATGTGTTTGTGCATGTATACAACAACTTTGTTATATATGGATTTGCACTTGGGCATGCAAGTGCAGGCGCGAGCGTGTGAATGTATGTGTGCGTGTGTGTTACATATTTAATATGTAAGAGTGTGTATAGAAGCATACGTATGCGTTTTAATCAAGTTAATTTGGATATTATATTTATTCAAAACCTAACTATGTATTATTTTTTATATTAATTTATTTTATTTATGACATATTTTTAAAATTTTAGTTATTTTCTATTTTAATTTTATTTATTTTATTCATTTTAAATCTTAATTTTTTGTTTATTTTTCAAAAAAATATTTTAATAAAAATAAAAGGTGATTCAATCTGGTTAGTTACTAATCAATTGGGTTAAGTTTCAAAGTTTATTAAAAAATATCTCACAACCATACTTAAATTATTTTTTACATAATTACGATTTTGCTATTAATAAAAATAATTTTGAGAAATAAAGGAAAAGATTTAAAACTTGTTCTTATTTTTTAATTCTAAAAAAACCTTTTCTGTCTTTTAATTTTTCAAAAAAATTAATAAAAAAAATAAATTACTAAACAAGTGTTTTTGTTCTTTTATATTTTGAAAATAAAAAATTGTTTTTAAATCAACAAGGTCTTAGTTTTTTTTATTTTTTCAAGTCAAAAGATAAATGTTCGCTTATATAATAGTCGTTTAAAAACTTGGTCTGGCCCAAACGTCTTAGTCATTGGGCTTTAGGCCCATCATATCGTATTTTAAAAGAAGTTCAGGGTTTCCTCAATTGAAGTGTTAATTAATTGATTACTCACGTTAATTTCTGGGAGATTGATTAACGTAAGGAAGGAGGAAGCGCGAGCTGGTGACTAACGCGGAAGTAAAGCCTTAGGGTTTTGCGAATCTTCCAAATCCAAGTCCAACTTGGTCTTCTATACCGAATCTGGGATTTCTGATTTGTCTGGCTTTTAGCTATGACGGACGGCTACTGGAATCGACAGCAGGCGCTGCTTTCCTCTTCCGCCATGCTTAAACGACCTCGTACTGACTATGGTTCGCTCTCTTCCCCCTCTTTCTATACTGATTCTTCTCTTTTAGTTCTTTTCTTGTGGTTGGTCTGCTTTTCTTATGTAAAAATGCTCACTTTGGTTGTTGATATGGGTTGCCGGATGTGTGGGGTGCTGCTTGGCTGTAATCTTCTTGTGGGAAGGTACCCACCTTGTGTTCTGTTTAATTAAAAGCTTCTATGTAGAGAAAGCATGGTTGGCATACGATTTTTGTGTTCTCTGATGCTGCTATGAATTTGATCTGGTGTCCTGCTGGATGCTTTAGGCAGAGACTAGGGAGCTTCTGGTTCGAGATTATGGTTATATGCAATCTATATAGGCGTGGCTAAACTGAAGTCATGTTATTTGTGCGAAATGTGTTTTGACTAATCTCTCCAGTGGTTTTATTTAAACTAAGTTCATGGATTATTTTGTCTTTCAAAACTAGGGTTTCAAATTATATTAATGGAAAGGAAAAATTAACTGCGGTGTGTATACTGTGTGTGTAGTTGTAAAACTGTAGTAGCAGCGAAATAATTACATACTGAACTAGTTCAAAGACAAAGTAATTTGGTGCTTTTGCTGGTGTGTGAGATCTTATTGATGAGATTAATGGTGGGCTTCATTGGTACGTGAGATATATTTTAGTTTATGGCTATCTGCCTTCTATATGGGTTGAGTTGATTTTGCTAGTCTCCAAGCGTTCTATAGGTTAAATATAAGTTGACAGAGACTGACTGTAAGATATTCTTTGGGTGTAACTGTATAGGAAATGTTTTGGTCTTGTTGTGATACCTATTTAGTTGGAATTACTAGTGGATTTAGAGTTTATCTGTATCTAGAGTTGAAGTTTATCCATTATCTCAAGTCTTAGAATTTATTATTCGGTGTTACTCGCACGTCTTTGTTTACTGTTTGGTTGAATTTTTTTATTAAAAGAAATAGATAACCCAAACAATGCGTTTCAGTGATATAATTGGCTTTAGAGTTTAGGCAATGTTTTGACCTAACCTGCCTATGTCCTATATATTCAAATGTAAACCCAGAACAGTGCAAAACTGCCAAGAAGTCTTCGGAATACGCGAAAACCATGACTGATACCCATATAATTGTCTTTTTTCTTCTATTTGCAGTTTCTATTAGCTTATATATGAGTTTAGTTTTGAGATTTTTTTTTTCGGGGGAAACTTTAGTCTAGTAGCTTTGTATTTTTGGATCTTATGATATTATTTTATATATGATATGTCATATGTAAAGTAGCGTTTCATTGTGTCTCTAAGTGTTACAGTTCAATATGATTTATGATTTGCAATTAAAAAATTAGCCTAATGTGAATTGCAATTTGATAACCATGGTTTTAGCACTTTCGTTTGTGTATTCAGATTCTCCTAGAGCTTGTTGCTCTAGTGGAGTAAGTGATAATTGCACAAGTTGACTAAAGTCATTGTTCAATTGCAAGTTAAAAGCAATTGAAGACTTCAACACTATTATGTTAGTGTCATGTAAGCAGCCCAAGTTCTTGAGACTAGTTGAGAGAAGGTTGAGGGAACTACCCAAGAGAAGTAGGTGGTGGACTTTTGTAAGCTGTTTCATTGTGATTAGATAATGTAGTCAAGGAGAGCAGCTGAGAGAATGTGAAGGTGGTTGCTCATGTGAAGCAATTCGAAGAATTCTTGGAGCTGTTGTTTGTTTGCTGAGGACGTCACTAGAGAAAATACTAGTTGTTGTGAAGTCCTTGAGTTGCAGTGTCGTACCTAGGTTTCCCAATCTTTGATATGTTTTCTATGATAAAGTGGGTTAAGTGTCTAGTATCCAATTCTAGATATGGTTTATAAATATTAAATTGGGTTTTATTTGTAACAAGTTGAAGCTTGTATAATCTTTCCCTTGAGGAGGAATATTGAGAAACTTATTTACGGAGAACTCTTACTGGATTTGGAGTTTATCTTCAATTCTTTATCTAAAGTTTTATGTTTCTCATTATCTAGAGTCTTAGAGTTTATTATTATTGAGGAATTGTAGTTATCCATTATCAGTATGTTTAGGAGTTTATATTGTGGTTAAGTTCTTTCTTTATAGTATCATAAAGGGCAGAGGGGCTTGCCACAGTGTGAGAGTTTTGCCAGTGTGCAAGCCTCCTTATTCACCATATTTTTGTTCTTATCTTAAATTTTGCAGGTCTTTCAGTGATTGGGTTGAACTTAGAAGATGTAATGGAAAATTTGGGTTTTAAGCTAGGTTAACCCTGTAACAGTAGTATAGTAGTTATAAGCAAACACAGTTGGACAAAATAAGAATATGGATTTTGTTTTTGAATAGTGTGGTGTGCCTTAGTAAATAGTTTTGATGCTTTTGAGATCTTAGTGATTAATTTTTATGTTGGGCTTTTTTGGCTTTTCTGACTTGTGGTTTTAGCATAGTTCTTATTCTTGATGGCACGTGGCGTACATAGTGCTACAGAGTGATGCATCATTTAACACTTGCAGCAGTGCTCATTTTTTGTGGCGTATTTTGTGCTAAATGCTTTAGCATTTGCACCTTTAACCAACTTGGCACCATGGCTTGCTCTTGAGAAATTTTCTTTGATGAGCAGACCTCTTAGAGGACAGGTTTGTCTTGATTTGTTGGTGGGTTAGATTTTCGAAGGTAAAACTCGTGACAAGGCTTAGCCTTGGGTTTGTGCCTTTGCTTGTGAGTGATAGATTGTCAAAATGGGAAGAAGGTTGTCAATGTGACACTTTATTTACGTATGGACACTCATAGTATGGGACCTAACTGAAAGCTTGAACCTTGAAGAAAAACCCAAAAACCTAAACTTTGGGGCATGCATGGCCGAATTCTTCAGTCTTCAATCAAGAATTGAAGTCACCACATAAATTTGCCAAACTAAACTGTAATTGAGAAAAGGGAAAGGGGCTGAAACTTGAGTGAAATTTGAATTGAACTCGTACTAGAAGAAAAAAAATCTAATATTAATGGCTGTTGACAGAGAAAACGGTCTGCATTGAAGAAATTCCTATATTGATCAAATCCTAATGACAAACACAATCATCTTCTTTCCTGAGGGAAAGATCCCTCAATAGAACAGCTAGAAATTACCTCCAGTCCTTTATTATTATAGAAAGACATAATATGGAGCACTCAAATTTCAAAGATGCATGCTCTTGCCTAGAACCCAACACTAGGGGAGAGCCCTGAAGCATAGGTATTCATATTCTACCCAGTTGGTTTTCCTTGTCCACAAACCATTAATCTCGACTTGTGTTGTATTACTTTGTGTATATTTTTACTTTAATTTCAGTTCTTTTTCTTTTGTTCAATTCTAGTTTGGTTTTGCAAATTTATGTGGTGACTTAAGTTTTGTATTGGGGATTGACAAACATGACCACCATGACTTTGAATTAGGTCCCGGCCTATGATGTTACAGATTATCTGGGTTTATATTTGTTTTGGGTTTAGGGTGAACTTTAAGGGGCAAAGTGTATTTTACCTTTTCAACACATGCCTATTAGATGCGAAAAGGTGTTAAAATTGACAGCCCATAACATTTTCACTTTTATGAAAGTTGATAGGAGTATTTTGTACGGGTTTGAACTTCATATTCTAAAGTTGTAATTAGGGTACTTATAAGAAGTAAAGTGTATTTTCCCCAAAATATTATCCTTTTTTGGTATTAGTTTAATTTTTAGTTTTGGTGCTTAAATGGATTTGGGCTACTTGATTTTTTCAATTTTTTCATCTTTATTGTCACAAGCTACTTAAATTTATCATGCATTTCCGATTTTTTTTTCTTTTACATATTTTCTTGCTTAATAAAAATTTCTGCAGCATTCTTTCAGTGCAGTTGATTGGTCATTCAGATTGCTAAATTAGTAAACAATTGTACATTTAGGTTTGGGGGATTTAAACATTGATGGTGTGACTTAATGGAAGCTGATGCATGACATAAAGCATTTGCCTTTTTGTATTGCTTTTCTCTTTTTCTTTTTATGTCATTATAAGTTTCTTATTATTTTCATATTTTGGATCTCTGCGTGCTTTTGCTGTGAATTGTTGGAGAACATGCTTATATTTTTTTTTTTAATTTTGATTATAATGGTTAAATGATAGCTGCCAACATGATACACTTTAGTTTCCATGTTGACTTCGAAATCTCAGGAAAATGCATCTAAGTTTTGCTTTCACCTAGCGTAGTTGTTTGATCTAGTCTTTTGTTGTAGTTGCTGTTTAGCATTACATGAGTGGATATATGGGACTGCAAATGGCTTAGGACTTCCATGGGAATTTGTGTTTTGCCTTTAGTGCTCTGCTGCTCTGATAGATAAATGAGTTGAGGACTAAGAACTTACTTTCTTCCTTACAGATATGTCAGCTTCTGGTCTTGCTTCAGGTAATGAGATGCACGCATATATTGCTCGAGATGATGATCGTACTGGTTCTCTTGTTATAAAGGATACAAAATCAATTGGGTCTGCTTATGACCGCTACCTTCAGAGTGCGGTAACATTTTGACATCTTATGTTTGCATGATATGTTCTCCCTCATGATTTAACTGCTAGTTTACTGAAAAGATTCATCCAATTTGGTTTTAAAGCAAATGTCTTCATATAATTCTGGAGAAGCCAGTACAATTGGTGGCGTTGGATTGGCTAGGCCTGTTGTTGGTGGAATGCCAGGCCCTGGTCCTTCACTAGCTGATCCTGCTGTCATGAGACGCCCTGGGAGTGGTGGTCATGATCTTGCACCAAATGGACGGAATGTTAATTTTGGTGGTCAGCTACCAGTGGATGCAGTTTCAAGGCCTGGACCTGAGACAGTGCCTCTACCACCAGATGCTTCAAGTACTTTGTATGTTGAAGGTCTCCCTCCTGACAGCACAAGAAGAGAAGTGGCTCGTATCCTTTTTGTTCTGAGACACTGCTCTGGGATTATATCAATTTGTTTTTTTTCATTTTCTCCTGAATTTTCTTTAATTTAGTTATTCACTTTCCTTACTACCACCTTTAGATATCTTCCGCCCTTTTGTTGGATATAGAGAAGTAAGACTCGTTACTAAGGAATCCAA
Organism: Delonix regia; assembly: GCA_037074485.1. Lineage (NCBI taxonomy): Eukaryota > Viridiplantae > Streptophyta > Magnoliopsida > Fabales > Fabaceae > Delonix > Delonix regia. The sequence continues at coordinate 24,532,403 of CM073454.1, read as the reverse complement.
AAGTGTGAGTGGTGTATTAATTGACCCAGTTGTCCTTGGTTTGTAACTATTGTGTTGATTTGTTGGCAGTTCTCAAGGTCTCTTCATGCTAAAATGCTTGTTCTTTGCAGCGTAGCGGAGATCCTCTGATCCTTTGTTTTGTAGATTTTGCTAATCCAGCTTGTGCAGCAACTGCTTTGAGTGCCTTGCAAGGTATGAACTACTTGTGCATCACTTTATGTTTTGTATGTTTTGCTTTTGTAATTGTCGAACAAAAATTACCTCAGCATGTCATAGCTTATGTTTGGGTTTTGTGTAAGCCTTTGTCGCCAGGCACTGGGGATCTATATGCTAAAAGTCGGTGTTCTTAATATTCATCTTCCAATGAATGCAAGATACCTGAGAATTTATCATATTACTGATAAAGATTTTCGGATCATAAATCTGCACTTAATGAATTTCTTAACATAAAAATTTACCCAGATTGCTCTGTTTTTGCTGACATTGCTGTTGGGTGGCACAGGTTATAAAGTTGACGAACTCAACCCCGAGTCTAGTCACTTGCGGCTTCAGTTTTCTCGGTTTCCTGGACCGAGAACTGGACCTGGATCTCGTGGTAAGAGGTAAGATGGATTGCCTAGGGGATCTGAACTGATGCACACTATAATGGTCATTTTTATACGTCATATTTTCAAGATGAGATTGTTCATGGATCGAGATACTTCACATGCAATTATATACCCCCTCTGGCCTGCGTTTCTAAGAAGGCGTCCTTGAGGCGCACATAATAGCTAGAGGTTGAGATCAAGTACAATTTCATTTGAGCAAATCTAACGGGTGGATACTTTTGGGATGTCATATCTAAATTACCGTGTTAACTTGCTGGCTGATTTATGTAGTATTTGCGTTGTAGGTTCTGAATAAATTTATCTTAAAATCAATTTAGAGTTCACATACTGGTTGTGACATAATACATTATATTTAGTATTTTAAAATATGTTTAAGTATTTTGCTAGTACTTCTATGAGGAAGAAAATATATGTTTGGATTAAAAAAAGAAAAAAAAAAAAGGAGAGAAATGATGAGAAGAGAATGTCTAAGCTAGACAATGTTAGTTTGTCAGTTTTGTTGGAGGGGAAGAGAATGAAGGATGATTAACTAGCCTTTCTTCTCTGCACTTAGTTCCTTTTGTTTGGAAAATAAAATTGATCTTTATTTTGTTATTTATACTCTTGTGAATTTACGATATTACAAATCAAGTTATTACCATTGATCATTTAATGCAGTATGAAGATATAAATGTATTATAATTTTTTGTTTATCATTTAGTGAATGATAAAACTTTACTTCCCTTTGTTTGGTGGCTTCCTTTAATTTTTTTTTCCTTGCTATTTTATTTCAATTCTTAAGCATATCAAATGGAAATCATCAAAGGATTTATTTATAACTCATTTCTACTAGATTAAAAGATCGTTCAAGCGGAAATAATAGCACGATGCTTAAGTACGAGAACAAGGATCTTATGGATATTAATTAGTACAAAAAATTGTGATGAAAGATAGACTAGGACGAAAGAAAATGAGGCTTAAAGAAAAAGAAACTATGACATGTTTACCTTCCAAGGCAAATGAAGCTGGATCAGGTGTAATAAAGAACTGTTGTGTGTTTTAGATTTTTTAGATAAGAATGAGTTATAACGATGGTCATTATAGATTTAATGGTTTAAAATGTTTTAAATGAGATTGAATTGTAACGACTGTATGTAAACACTAGAGATTTAATGATTTAAAATGCACGAAACTTGTGTAGTTATAGCACCCAGACAAACTACTTCGAAAATCTTTGGAAATTTCTTGACTGTTAAATCTCTTTCAAATAACAAGCACTCATTGAATAATTGCGGCACAATCTTAATTAAGGGGAGGAAGAATCAAATCAAATTGAGATAAAAAAACCCTAAGAAGTGAAAGAATTAAAAAACAGAAAAAAATAAACTGTTAGTTTTTATCAATCTCTGTAGTCCCGTGGTATCATTCCAAAGGAGAGGCACGAGACAACAGAGAGGGAAAAAAAAAAATCAAATGAAATATGTCTACGCATATTCATTTCTACTGTACATAATTGCATATCAGATTTTGGGTGGAAAATTTGAAGGGAATCCCTTCAAACTGAACAGAAATAGGACACGAGACAGCAGATATAGTCAACTCTACTTGGAACCTATCTAGCCTATATATGGGATAACGTTTGGTTTATCTTATTCGCTGAAGGAATTACGTGGGGTCTTCGTGGTACTGTGACTTGGTATTTGTGCACCCAACAAGCTAGGATATGGACATCACTGTAGGAAGTAGGCAGTAAAAATTTGGCACTAAGAAAGAGACAAAACTGTGGGTATTCAATATTCTCGGTCTCTGGATTTTTGGGATTTGAGATTCTTTGGACTATGTTTTTGTCATGGTTCTCATTGATGGCTACTAAATACTGGGAATTTTCATGTGTCTCATGGATATATGACAGTACAGACATTTAAGAGTGTATGTTAGTGCCAACTAACCAGGTTCACCTAGTGGTCAAATGATGCAATGTGTGATTTTTTGTAAGTATGTTGTTAATTAAAATGCTTAGATTTTAAGAACAATTTTATGTTGGTTTTTGACAAATAAATGAACTTTATATTTGATTTTTTTACAAATTTTTATTTCTTTTTTGTTATTGAAATGCTTGTAACATTAGTTCTTTTATCTAAAATTTCGTAATAGACTTAGAAATCGATCACTATGTGTTATCTACTTACTTGACATTGTTTAATTTTGAGTCTGTCTATTAGGTTTCAAGTCAAATTTTGGATGAAGATCCGAAAACAAAAATGTAACATTTTAATCATTAATTAGCATACGAGAAAAACCAAATTGAAAATATATTTAAAATAAATTTTCATACCAAAATTGTGATTGCAAAATGTAGAGAAAAGAAATTTCATTTTTTTGGTGTAAAATATCTATCAAGAATGGAACGAGAGTTTTTTCTTTTTATTTTATAAAGTTAAGCTATAAAGAATGAGAAATGGATTAACTAATGTTACTACTCGATTAAGATACTAAACAAAAACAACAATCAAAGTACCGCATATTTAGGGTTTCTTAATTAGTTATCTAGAATATTCTACATGTGAAATTCATTTAAATACAAATTGCTATAGGTTAAAGCATGCGCATTCATGCACTCACAAATAGGGAAGGGAGGGCCAGGGACGAGGAAAAATGAAAAAGCCAAAATCAAAGATTAGGGTACGTGTCCCCACATGCAAAAGCATTGTCTCAAACTCAAAGCTTCTTTTCTCTCTCTTTGCATGGCATCTTCACAAGCATATGCCTAACTTGTATTTAATCTTTTCAATCATAGAACCTGGGTAAAAGTATGAGACTTGATTCTCTTAAAATGCATTTTGTTTTTTCGTACACGTAATTAAGTGTTGTTTATTCGAAATCAATCGATCGAACTATCATAGATTTGTAAAATTATTAATGAGTTACACTTTAATTTATTTTTTTAAGAGAAAAGTACAAAATTAATTATCTATTTTTGTATTTTGTGATATTTTGGTTGCTAAAAAATTAACCATGACAAATCAATATCTTATAAATTTAAATTTGTACAAAACTAATCCTTTTGAAATTTGAATTTATACAAAATTAATATCTCCATTTGGATTAACGAAAAATTGATTTTGTATAAAATATAATTTTTTAAGGATTGTTTTGCCATGATATATTTGTGAGTGATCAAATTGTTACAAAATGTAATAGTAGGAGGTCGGTTTAATGTTTTTCTCTTTTTTCCAAAAAAATGCCTCAAAGCTTCAACTTTTAAGAAAGAATAAAATAGTAGGAATTAAAAAAAAAAGTATAGTTAAAATTCATAATTTTAAAATATGTACTATGAAGGGTTTTAATGTTTAATATTATATGAAAAGATCTATGGGCTAATTTCTTTTGTTGTGAACGACTCTACCCAAAAATTTTGAAAATCCTGTCTTAGAATTCTTTTATTATATATTTTCAAATTTTTAGAACCTTAAACATTCAAATGGATCACATCATGCTGTAAAATAAAATATGATGTCATGTAAGCAATCGATACATTGATGACTCTCTAAATTTATTTTTTAAAAAATGAAATTGAATAATCAAAACTAAATTGCTTCAGTACCGCTCAGTAATTTTATTTGTATATCATGAGAATAGAGTATTAACCATTTATAGCACCAGTTTTAATCAAATTTGAATTTCAAAACTTAAATAGTTAAATAGTTAAATTTGAATTTTTTTGCTCCAATTAAAAATTTTTTGGCGAAATATTCCTTCAAATGGATGGGTGAGAAATTCAAAAGTGGCTCCAGAACATATAAATTCATTACTATATATATTTCAATGGCTAGTTTGTTAGGAAGTGGGGGAGAATATTCAAGTAATCTTCCAACAATCAGTGGTTTTTCCTTTATGAAATGAGAAATTTAATCCTCTAGGTACTTAATTGGATGGACCCGAAAATGTATAGTTATAAAATTGATTGTATTGGTATAATTACTATATGATACATTTAGAAAAGATGTGGTTAAAATATGTTGATTGTATGCCAATTAAAAATAATTTATTATATTTATATTTTGACCCCAATATTTTTATATTTTATTTATGAACCCAAAAATTTTTAATTTTCCCCTCTACATTTTATTTTTTAGGTGTATTCAAAAATGCATAATTATAAAATTCATTTTATCGGTATAATTACTATATGACACATTTATGAGAAGATATGTAATAATGATATATCAAAATATGTTTTTAGTATATCAACTCAAAATAATTTGTTATATTTATATTTTGACCTCAATATTATTAGATTTAATTTATGAACCCAAAAATTTTTAATTTATCTATTCTACATTTTATTTTTTAGTAACCCCATAAAACATTAATTTATAATTTAAAAATAAGAATAAAATTAGAAAGTTGTAGATTTATTAAAAAAAATAAAGAAAGTACATAGGTGAATTACAAAGTTATAAACTAATATTTATGTATGAATTATTGAAATTTAAAAGTAAATAAAGTAAATTGAAAATTTAAAAAAAAATTAGGTTCACAAATAAAATCTAAAAATAATAAAGTTAAAATAAACATAATATAACATGTCATTTTCACATTATGTCCTTATAATGTGTCATGTAATGATTGTATTAGTGCAATTAATTTTATAATTATATTATAATTATTATATACTTTGATCCAATTTACGTTAGCTTATTTATCTCAGATCACCAGAAGGATAAAGAACTTTCTCTTCTTGGCAAAGACATTCACATTACTCTATCAGAATTCCTGAACCATGAATCAACATGATGGAGGCTTGGAAGAACCTGGCAAGTCTAGATGGAGGAATTTTTTCTCTTCTATTATTCTTTATTTAGATTATTTTAATTACTTTTATTAAAGTTTCGTTTGTTTCCTCGTCAAAAAAACAGTTAATAATTGAATTAAGTTGTTAATTATTACTATCATATCAATCATCTCAATAAAGAAAAAGCACACACATGGTACAAGGATGGAGAGAGATCTGACCCATATAATTTGACACTATATTGCTCTTGATCTTACCGAAAGGCCAAGAAACTTCTACATTTATTTAAACTTAAAAGAAAATGCGTATTATTGTCGACAATATATAATTTTTCTTAAGCCTCAAATTTGAAAGTTGGGTCAGTATGAGGAATATTGTGATCCGGTGACGAAGAATGAATAGAAGGAAGTCCAAAAGTAGCTGTGGAGGTGTCAACCCGAATAAAGCAGTTTGTAGATTAGACATTGAAATTTCTTAAGGTTCAACTGAGGGACAAAGAAAGTTCAGGGACATGGAGAGAGACCATACAATGATATAACTAGAGGCCACCTACCATTTAAGAGGTATACTTCGATAGGATGGCTTTTTATAAACTAATTATTTAATATTCCTGGCAATTTATTATATAAAAATAATCATTATTTTCATTTATTTATGCCTAAAATTTAGAAATTACATGATAGGCAAATTATGTTGAGGTCATTTGTTGAACACAAGAAGAAAAGTTTTTCTATGTATTATTTAAGTCTTAGATGTTTTCAATGTATTATCATATCTTAAGAGCCTTTGTAAATAATATTAAACTGAAAGAAATAATATAAAATGAATGTAAAATTGATTCCAAGCTTGAAAGGTTTAGGAAAAGTTAATTTGGGAAACTTTGAAACTCCCAAGTCGACTAGTGACAAGCCAGCTGTTGATTGCCCCCCTTGCCAAGTAGTCGATTAGTCACCTTCTAAAAAGCCTCAATCTACTACCAGCTTGAGTTTAGATCAACTAAAAGTTCTCTGTGAGTGAACAGTTGACTGGTCACCTTCTGAAAAGCCCTAATCTACTGCCAGCTTAAACCTTGATACTAGGAGTTCTTTATGAGTCAGCAGTCAACTGACCACACTTAGATCAAGCACCAGTCAGTTGCTAGCCTTAAGACTATCGACTGGGAGCTCTCTGTGAGTGACCAATTGATTGGCCAAGGGTGAGTAGTTGACTTTTGGGGTTCTGAATTTGAACTTTTGAGAAGGAAAGCAAGAGCAGTTGACTGGTCAATAGAGAACAATCGACTTGTTAATGGCAGACATGCCATAATGAGTTTTATAACAGATATATTTTGAAAGCCTTGACTTCCCACTTATTCCCAATGGATCTATTGGACTTCAATCTATATAAACTTGACCTATGAACTCTGAATTATGTAGAGAAACATTCAAGAGTGATTATATCATTAATTTTATCATCTTATTAGCTTTTTATTATATTAGTGCTTCATTGTATCATATACACTATTTCAAAGAGTTTATTATCCATAATTTTTTATTTCTTATGAGAGAGAAGCTCAAGAAGGTTCATTGAAGGAGTTAAGCTAAGAGAGAGCTTGGATTAATGGGGAGTATATCCTTGAGTATATTCAAGGAAATTCCTTGAAGGAATTAAGTTGTGAAAATTAAAGAGAGGTTCTCCTAGGTTGTTGTACTTATTTACTGAGATAGTAAAAATCCCAAGAGATTGCTTGGGGACTGGACGTAGACTTAGGTAGCTTCTTCTTACATTATGTATTCATTATTTCCAATTTGATTTTTTTTGTTTTACTTATGATTGAAAAAGCAGTCTTTCAGTAAAATTTTTATAACATCCAATTCTCCCCCCTCTTGGGTGCCAGCCTTGCTCAACAAATTATAGGCTTTTTTTATCGTAATATTATAATTAAAATAATTAAAATAATTAAAATTTGTAATCATCTTATGGGAAAATGATTTGCTCCAAATGCTTAAAGTCTTATGGCAACTCGTCATTAGTGGTGACACATCAAAGTGTGATTCATCACTGTTGATGACTAATCAAGTTGGAGATTTTTTTTTTAATATTTTATTGTAACTCATCACCTATGGTGACTAATCATGTTTTTTCTTTTAATTTATTGATTGTAACTCATTCCCAATGATGACTAATTAAGGGTGAACAATTTTTTTTTATTGTAACTCGTCACATATTATGACTAATCATATTTAGTGTGTTTGGCTTAGCGCTTGAAAGGTTTCAAAGCCCATATGCACACCGAAATAGGAGTTTACTTTACAAACATTATTGTTTGGTTTGGCTTGGATTTTTTTAAAATTTTGTCCTCCAAACCCCCATTTGCTCAGAAGTAAATAAATTATATGGATGACAAAAATCAATTTTCAAACAAAAGTTTTTGAATATAAATCACAATGATGCAAAATTATATTTGACCAAATTTAATTTTAAAAATCAAGTTAACCCAAAATCACATTAGCTCAACGCTTATCTAAACATACATATTTTTTTTTATTAAAAAAAAATCATAAGCCAACTTGCCACCATTATAATTCAAAATATTTATGATAATTGTTTTATTTAATTAATTTTTATTTCCTTTTATGATTGAATTATAATAATTTATATTTTAAATTTTATAATTTTTTTACATTTATAATAATTTATCCATTGTTCAATTGTATTTTTTACAAAGAATAAATGTAATACCCCTATATATATAATTTAGTAAAATATATTTATCCTCACCTTAAATATTTTATCACCCAAATCATTCCTAACATTCCCACTAAAAAATATTTTATCACAATAGTTATATCTTTTTATCCCTACATAATTATTTTAAACATCCACTCATATTCATTATCCTCACTTTAATTAAATTAATATCCCAATTATTTCCACTAACATTATTTTATTATCCTATTTAATTAAACTAATATCATAATTATACCTACTACTCCCACTCATATTATTTTAATACCCAATTATATCATTAAACATCATTAAAATCATGTTATGCTTCAACCATTTCTGCATGGTAACTTATCCTTTCTTCATGCTGTTGACGACCTTCGGCAATTGTCACCGCCATCGAAGGATCGCCGATGGACAGCCGACACCCCATGACCCTCACTGGTCCTTTAGCTAGCCTTACCGACAGTCAATTGCCAGAAAATAGCAAGAATTCCCAGCAATATTCATGCATAAATTCAAGCCAAATTTTGTGAGTTTTGTGTGTTTTTAATCCAATTAAACATAGGGCTTCACGTTCTGCATTGATTTAGAACCTTTCTCCCTCATTTTCACTTATCAATTTGGTCTAATTTGTTCAGAATCGAAGAAAACCTAATTCGGCTACTATTCATCCATGAAAATCATTGTTCATGTGAGAAAGTGATGAAATTAAGCTCAATTCGGGTTGTTTGCTTCAAATTGAGTTAGGATTATACTTTTAAGGTGAATTTTGCACACTTCTCCCTTGAAATCACTTATCAGTTGTGAATTTTGGCTTCCAGATTGAAAAACACTAATTTAAAAGTCTAGGAGCAATTTAAAAATTTAGTGAAATATGTGTTCTTAGGACTTCTTAAATTTTGTTATGCATCTAGGGAGTGATTTAAAATTTTTGGAAATTCTATTGTGAATTTTAGAATGAATTTCTAATTTTTAGTAATTTTCCTAGATTTTTTATGAAGAAAAAGGAAGAAAATTAGAAGGAAAAAATTAGTGTGGTTTGATTGGATAACAATAAACATTATTGAGGTTAAATGGAAAAATTAAAATTTATTAGATGAACCTTAAGTGAAATTTGTATTATGATAGGTGTTAGAAATTTAATAAGTGTATAATGGAATAATTGAATAATAATAATAATAATAATAATAATAATAATAATAATAATAATAATAATAATAATGAGAATAATAAAATGAAATATAGGTCATAAGTATTTTGAAGTATTAATTAAAAAAGTCACCCATAAATTTAACTTTCTAAAATTTAGTAAAGAAAGAGGTGAATTGGATAAAGGTGAATAATGAATAATTAATTATGTTTGTGACATAATTAAATAATTAAATTTATGAAGATTGGATGCTAAGAGTATTTTATTTATTGTTTTTGGATAGTTAGAAAATTGTCAACAAAAGAATTATAGTCGAGGATAAGAGGAGTTGTTATACTTCTTACAGGTGAGTAAATAATCCTAATTATACATAATACTATTTTAAATTATTCATGATGATTTTGAATATTGAATTATTAGAAATACTGAAATATGAATTCTGAAGTGGTATGATTTTAAAATTTTTTATACCTATACATGGATAATTATTTATCTCTGAAATATTAAGAATATGTCTAAAATAGAACCCTGTAACTAAGTCGTAGTGTACTGCGATTGGTAATCTGATAAGGTTGGGTATGATACCTTTACCACCATATTTTGCTTGAGGTTGATGGCCATTATAATATTTACTCAGAGCCTATAATCGAATGAGTATAAGCTCTGATCTGATATCACTAATTTTGGGCTAGCTCTGTATTTCATAATTATGACTAGTTCTGTAGGATATTCCCAAATGTATTATGTTAATGATTATTCTCCGATTGATATTACTGAATTATGATTGTATGATATTTGGTTTAAAATTTTGAAAGGCGTACTACTGTAAGCCTACTCTTATTTCTGTAATATTAGTATTACTTACTCATTAAGTTTCTACTCACCCAATTATTTAACATTTTTTAGATTCTAGCGCTGATCCAAAATGTCCACCTTCAGAATTTTAATCTTGGTGTTTAATTCCTTAATGAGCCTAACTTACTGCTAGAGCTATGTCTTTAATTATTTTTATGATTCAATTCAGTCGCTCCCTTGTATATAGGCTAGATGTTTGATGTATTACTATGGTATGTTAGAAAACGTCTATACGGAGAGTTAGAAATTTATTATGAATTTATGTAAGTTATACCATTATGAGGGTTCTGACAGGTTTGCGAGGATGAATGATACCTCATTCCCGTGTCGGGCACACCCTACTGGCTTAGGTCGTGACAATAAATATGTTTAATTTTTGTATATATTTTGAGAAGTGATTCTCTAAATTATATACTTTTTTGATTTTTTGTATAAAATATATTTTAATTGAATAAAAAATGTAATCAAATTATGTTACAATTTTGATACATTCAATCATTTCAATTATTATTTTAATTCATAATTGTTTAAAATAAAAAAATTAGTTATTATATTTTAGTAATTTTCTTTTAGGAGATTTAAATGACACAATAACATTTTTTCTTTTAAAATATCTTGGAGCTACAACCATAGTGTCTTTATTTTTATCTCCTATTATGATTAGATTATAATAATTTAAGTTTTAAAATTTGTAATTTTGTATTCTTAATGCATTTATAATAATCAATCTAATGTCCAATTATTTTGTTTACATTTATGAGCTACGTTGCAATTTTAAAATGTTAAAAACTGTTGACATATTAAAATTTATAGTTGATAATATTTATACATAAACGGATGTAATTCTTCCTTTTTGGGCTTTTAATAATATTATTATAAAATAATATATTTATAATATTATGTATTTGAATGATGGACTTTACAAATCTGTAGAAACTATTTAAATAGTAAGACTTTACAATGTTTTGGATCTCATTCAATTAAACTATTTATAACATATTTTAAAATATGGAAGTCCACTAATTCAAAATTGAAATTATAATATACAAAATATATAAAAACTATTTACGTAATGAGTGTCACTCAACTGATAATTTATATTAAATGAATAATAAAAATTAAAAAGTTATTGTTGTGATTCAAGGTAAATCCAAAGAAAATAATAATAAAAAAATAAATTATTATTATTTATCATATACAAAATCTACTAAAAATTTGATTTTTATTATTTTTCTTTTTCATTAAATAATAAAAATTAAATAAATGAGATTTAAAAATCTTATAAATTAATTATTTAAGTGATATATATGTATAAAACATATATCCAAGTTTTTAAACACAATAATTAAAAATTAAAAATTTAATAATAAATTAAACAATAAACTTAATATAATTATATTTTTATTCAATTAAATGATATTATATATTATTTAATATTATAAAAACTAAATAATATTATATATATTAACATATGTGTATTATCTAATTATATATATAATTATATATTATATATATACACGCACATAGAAGTGTCCATCTAAATCTCCCAATAGAAAATACCAAAATATAATTATTTAAATTGATTTGTTTATTTTAAATGGTTGTAAATAAAAATAATAATTAGAATGATTAAAAATTAATATATATATATATATATATATATCAAATAATCAAATCTAAACTTAAAACATTCAACCAATATTTTCATACTTTAATAATCAAGCCAATAAATAAATAAAATTAATTAATATAAGTTTTTTTTTATTTTTCTTAACAAATAAACTAAATAGAACTATTTTTTGAGTTCTCAAATTAAAATTTTTTATCATATCTAATAGATAAATTCTTAATATTTATGAAAAATATAAAATATATAAATATAATATTTATAAATATTTATTATTATTTATATATTTTTTAATATATACATTACTTAAAAAATAAAAAAAAAAGTGATGTTGAGATTTATCACAAATGGGGTAAATTAGGGAGGCGCACATATCGAGAATTTATTTGTTTCGAATTGAGTGAATTAGTGATAAATTAAGAAAAAAGTTTCGGCACGGATTTGTCTGATATACTAAACTTATTCGTCTTCTCAAGGGACAAATTGTATTAATTTAAAATAATCAAATTAAGTACCTGGATAAAAATATTTGTCCGAAGAGGATTTAAACAAAAAATATTTTATTTTATATTATTAAGTCAATTTCTCCCTATTACATTATATATATAATATAATATAATATCATATCATATAAAAGCTTGATTTCAAATATCAATAGGCTTAAAGAATATATACACATAAAAAAATGTAATTTTATATTATTTTCATTCTTCCAAGAATGATAAAACGATATTACATAATTTTTTGAATGAGAAAATATTCTCATATTAAAATGACATCGAATTTTTAAGTAAAACATTGATATAGAAGAACTATTTAACAATGATTAAGGTCCAACCCGATAAGCAGATGTGATTAAAATTAAACTAATGTTTAAAATAATCTTTTACTTCTTTTAAAAAGAATAAATATAACATTTAGTCTTTTTATCCAAATTTTAAATCGAAAATCGATGAATTAAATTTGATTTTTTTGGATAAAATATAAAAAATATGATATTTTTTAATAAGTGAAAAATTATTTTAAATATTATAATAGACTAATGATTAAAATAATAATTTTATAATAAACTAGTGTATAAAGAAATTCATACTTAAAAAGACAATAAATTGGCCATGACTCCAGTCCATTCAACCTTCAAAATTGACTGAGACAAAAAAGGAAGAAAAAACAAAAACAGCTAAACTTATCAAGAACTTGTAAAATCCAACTAGGTTTGATACTAAAGACACGAGTTTTTTCCCCCAAAATTAGAGCCTTAAGAGTCTATAGCAGAAATTTATTATGCTAACCAAATTTTATATTTCTAAATATTATATCTATTTTAAATATTATATTACAAAATATGGATTAATTTAATTATTAAATATTATAACTATAAATATATAACTTTTTTACATATATTTAAAAAATGGTTTGATCCTGATTTGATCTCAATTAGACCATTAATTAATTAACACTAATATTTGATCGCAATCAAGTATTTAAAATATTATAAATTAATTAATACTAATATTATTCCAGAAATAAAATTTTACTAGAAAAAGCAAATCCTGAATCTAATACTTCCTTGGACGAAAGCCAAGTCATGGTTCAACATCTTTCTTAGGCTTCGGCCACCGAGACTTTTTGAACTTCGTTTGGTAACTGTCCCAACTCAGTATAGGCCAAACACTCCCACCAAACACCACTGCTTTTACCTTCTACGAATAAAATCCTCCAATGAGCGAGTACCTAAGTTTTTTATTCAAATTTTAATAAGGATATATATTATGAATTAATGTATAATAATAAATAATAAATAAAATAAAATAAAAACCTCTATCTAAAATCTTAGCAGAATCACTAATGAAATAGAGACACTTATTCAAGATTATAGAAATATCTTGATTAATCATAACTCTTTCTTCAATTCTTGATTCTATAGGGAAGCTAATAAAGATGCTCATAGTTTTACTAAAAAGCAATTAATTTTCTCAAATTTTATATAAGGATTAAAGGTCATGCCTTCTGTTTCAATTGATCTAACAAGATGTATTTTGATTAAAAATATATATATTTCAAACCTCAAACTGTGTCGTTTGGTGTGTGCTGGATGCACGTACAAACTCCTATTTCCACCAAATGCCACTACTTTCTGACCACACGATAACTCCACATAATCACATCCTAGCCGTCAATTTCTTCATTGTCGTGTTGTGCGTAGGTCTGTTATGTACATTCGGTCTCACACTATCTTTCTCTCTCCGTCGGCAGCTGAAGTGATCTTTTATAGTCCTACCTAGAAGTTTAAAAAAGAAGTTTGTTATTATGATAATTAATTATAATAATAATAATTAAAGACTCAATTTGATCCTTTTTTATGCTCCTTTTTTTGACCAGCAACATTGAACAGCCGAAGAAGATATATATAATAGTACAATGATAACAGAAACGATCATTTGTGTATTAAAGATAAAAATAATTTTGTGTTTTAAATTTATTATTTTGAATTTTGAAATGGAAACTCAACCTCAAACTACAATTTCAGAAAATGTTGAAGGTATATATTGAAGTAGTGAAACAGACTTATAAAAATATATCACAAATTGATTAAAGGATGTACCGTAACAAATTACCATGAATCGAATGATTTAATAAAAAAATAACCCCCAAAATATTAATTTAATTTTATCCCAATGTCTAATAATGGTAGACTATGTTTACAAATTCTCTTGTTGTTTTGTTGAATTTTTTAAGAATAATTTATAATTTAAATTCTGTAAATTTGAAATTTGACGCGTTTAGTGTATTTGCACTGTTTTATTCTTTTTTTTTTTTTTTTTATTTCGCGACATAGATTTTAATTTTGTAGAGAAGAAAAACTATCTTCAAAAAAACTAAATGTACCAATTGCGCCAAATTCAAATTAAATAATTTATACATGTACAGCCACCATAATTATTAATTAGAAGCTATCTCATGTAGGATCTGAAATCCAAATGTTTTGTTTTCATTCAAAATTAATTATACACTAAATTGTTCACTTGTTATTTTTTAAAGATTCAAAAATTATATTGACCCGGTTGGTTAACTAACATAATAAATAAATGGGTGATTTTTATCCTAAAGAATAATGAGCATTATGTACGTTAATTACGTCGACAAAACCAAAAAAGTGACATTATTATTTAAGGCTAGCCATCTCATTATGTTATCCAGCTTAATCATAGATGTAATACGGCTCCTTGAAATGTATTTACATATTTTATGCAATTGAAAAACACAAGTAATTTACAAACATTAAATCATGAGGGACCCTATATTTCAAATTTGATAAAATATTTGGTGGCCCAGTCATAATATAATGACATAATTATAATATTATTATTTTTTAAATTAATATTAGTATAATTATATTTCAACATTACAACTAAGTGTATCAGTATAATTAAAATTATAAGTTTACCAAAGATTACACTCTAAATTTTAAAAGAACAATGTTTGTCATATAAGAATTAATTTTTATTTGGTTCTATCTATCAATATTGAATATAAATTTAAATAATTATTTTTTGTCATTAAATAACGAAAGGAAAAGGACCTAAGGTAACCTTTACTTTATATCTTGACTTATAAAATTGGGCTGTAAATGTCTATTCATTATTCAATTACAGCTTGGCAATATATAATTGCACAATATTATTTTAATTCTTAATTTATTATTGAATTGTAATTTTAATTTTTTATTTATATTATATTTTTAAAATGATCCCCTACTTAATGAAACTTGTCACTTTTAGTTTCCTAATTGAAAATCATTTTTAGTTTTTTACCTTAAAGATTATTATCATATGTAATTTATCGAACTAAACCTTATTAACTCATATGAAAAGATTAAAAGTAATACTTTTTAATAAATATAAAATTATTTTAAAAAATAAAATAAATAAATGACAAAATTTTTTTAATAAATAAAAGCTAAAATAATATTTTTCTCTTATATTAAATAACGAAATGAAAAGGACATAAAGGTATCCTTTAATTTTTATCTTGACTAATAAAGTTGGGTTGTAAATCTTTATTCAATTACAACTTGGCAATATATAGTGGCAAAATGAAGTTGGTGAAATTGATTGTCCTAGCTGGATAGCTTTTGTACTATTTATATGGTGCATGGTTAAACACTTTTCTAACCAATGGGACCATTTTTTCTCCTTTTTCCATGATGATAAATTCAAGGGACCATCTTTTATTTGTACAAATTCACCGACGACTTATTTGCACAAACATTATCTAAAAGTTGGCAAATATATAGACATATATATAGGATATTTGAAAGCCAATTCAAGCCTTTAAGATGCGTGGCCTTTGTGGATCTACACTCTTCTTTTCAGACATTTTGATAATGCACATGCTAACTACCCTACCAATTTTCAAATCACAGTATTTTTCTCTACTTTCTTCTTCACTTATTTTACTCAATTATATTTTAATGCTCTATGATCTTCACATATTTTTTATTGTATATAAATACAAGTAAGAACAGTTCAAATGTGTTGTAAGAACTTTGATCATGGATTTAATTCAGCTCATATATATATATATATATATATATATATATATATATCATAAATCTAGCAGCTAATTAAGTCGGTGGATTATCTAATATATCTACTAGCTTTAGTTTTACATGAAGGGTTTGAATTATGAACCAGATTCATTCTAGTTTTTTTTTTCTTTGAGAATAGATTCGTTCTAGTTAAATATGCACATTTTATTCATTGAGTCACTTTAATTATGCCTTATTTAGAGCAGTTGACCTTCAACCATCATATTTGAATGTTGAAAGCTACTAGTAATTGCCATCTTTTTGCTATATCAAACGATTCACAGAAAATAAATTAAATAAATTTATTCAAAAAATATTAGAGGTAAGGTGATTCTTAGTTAAAAATAGGACAATTATCATTTATAAGCATGTCTCTTTATAAATATTAGTTTAATGTATTTTTTTATGAGTAAATATTATTTTGGTTCCCCACTTATCACAAAATTATTATTTTGATTTATTACTCATTAAAATGTCCAAAATAATTCATCATTTATTAAAAATGTCATACAAATTAGTGCCGCAAATTTATTTTTTTAAAAAATAAAAAATTATTTTAAATATTAATAATTTTATTATAAGTGAGTGACAAAAAAAATATTTTTCTTATTTATCTTTTAAAAATAAAATCTATTTCAGACTTTTCTATCTTTCTTTGTTACTTTCTAGAAATTTCTCTCTCTCTCTTCTTACTTTCCTTTTCATTCTACAGAAACAAAGATAGACAAGGAGATCACAATAATAGATTAGTCATCAACTACTCCTACTATAAGTTGTAATTAAGGAAGAGAGTATTATCAATAGCACGTGAGAGGATGCTCTCTATACGTGTCCCCACATGCAAAAGACTCAGTGCCATCAATATGCTAAGAATTCATTATCAAAGGGGTTACAAAGGAAAGCAAGATTTAATTAAACCAAATGAGAAAGCAAAGAGATATATAGCTGGTGATGGCTTAATTTCAAGTCTAACTTCTTTTAAGTTAATGTTTTCTACTTCGGAAAAGGGTTTGGTTAGCGATGGTCATAAATCTAAGATAGATCTAGTCTAGATTGGTTAAAGGATAAATAAATTGAATTAATTATAAGAAAATGTTCAGTAAAAAAAACAAAATTAGTAAATGAAAGTAGGTATAAAAGATACCTAAATATTACCTTTATTTACTTAATCGGACTTCTCTTGACATATTTATTTCTATATTTTTATACTCCTTCGTTATTACTCATTCCTCGTTTGGGGATTATTAATCAATATTAACTGCGCGCCAACCAATTTTAATACATTAATTATCTTTAATTAATTAAACTACCGACTAATGAAAGATTATTACCAAAACGTCGTTATCCAATAACTAAGTAATGCTGGCTAGCTAGGGTATATATGTTGAATCTTACTTTAACACGGAATTGTGCTTGACGAAACTATATATCTACTTGCTTTCACATTTTGTTTTTGGTTATAATTATATGATAAGTTTAGAAATTAGCTAGTGCTAATTATTATTGATTTATTTATCAAATGGTTTTGTAAGGATAATATATATTAAAGCGATTTTTTTTAATAATTATAATTTACCTATGTATAGTAATCAGGAAAATTATATCTTCCTAAGTAGTAAATTGCTTGAAAACTTTTTAGAGTATTAAATTAATATCAACTTCATGTTTTCTCAAGACCAATTATAGATTAATTATAAATTTCGTGAAAGGAATTTTATATAAGTTATCATGTTCCTATAATATAATTTATGAGGAAAATCGTTTATCAAAATCTTCTGCCGAATATTAAGTTTTAAAAAATATAATATATATGAGGTGTATATATATATATATATATATATACCCCACATGTATTATCATTATTATTGATATTATTACAATTTTCTTTTGGTCTGAGAAGTCACCCCACATGTTATAATTATAATCCGTTAAAATAAATGACAAATTGAAGTCCATTATGCTTGATGTCTATATATGGTCAACAATAAATTAATATTTGCAATATATATTATATAAGCAAGAATTAAGGTCTCTCGCGGTGCATAATTTATTGCATCTGTCATGTTTGGTTTCCCCTTGATGCCTCATGAAGTATGAAGATACTCCCACTTGCCTAGAGGTTGCCCTACACTTCTTTATTGGGTAAATTATTAACGAACTGAATCACAAAAAATTAAAAGAAAATCACACACAGTTAGAAGACAAAGTTAATTGACCTTCGCTGTTTGTTAAAGAAAAATATTCACTCTTATAGAGGGTAGAAAGCTACAAAAGCAAAGGTGAAACAAGTCCAATCATAGGCTTGTCATGTTCTTATATTCTCTTAGTTTAACTTCCATTAATTTTTTTTTTATTAATTTTAGAAAGAAATAAATATAAAATAAATAGGATTCTCTTGAGTAGTAAGTCAGAATAGATATTTTTAAATTTCTCTATATTTATTTTCTTCTAAAAGCAACAAATTTTTTACATAAAAAAATTGAATGGATCCAAATTCATAATTTATCTTGAATGGGTTCATGATAACTGATATGAAGCACTGGCAAGCAATATATATAGTGTGGAGAAAAAAATAAAAAACTTTTAATATTAGAAATTTAAGTCTATCTTTCTCATATTTGTAGGTTACTATTAATTGGAAGAGAGAAGTTGCAAAAAAAAAAATTTGAGAGAGAGAGAGAGATGAGCTTGTAAGAGAGAACTCTTCAAAGTCTCTGATCAATCATGCCCAAAAAATCACATAGTTAGGCAACCTGCTTGTTTAATTTCAAATTAAGTTAGCTATGAGGAAGAAACAGCAAATAAAAATCAAATCAATATATATATAACAAAGAAGACTTGGTGTTTGAATATTTGAATTATTAGCCATAATGCTTCCAAAGCAAAAATATTAAAAAAATTAGGGTTATTGTCCTTCTTTTCTCTGCAAAGTAAACACCGAGTAGTGTCAACATTAATAGCTACTTTATTCCCTGCCTAGCTTGCACCTATCCAATCCAAATCCGCGTTTTCAAATCCACTTGGGATCGCAGGATATTAGTATTTAATTATTTCAGGATATTATTCTTCAACACAAGGTAATCATTTTTACTAGTTCAAAGTGAATTTACTTATTTACCGCACACAATGATTGCTTGGTGTAAAACAGGTAAACAATGAAGCTATATAAAGGGGTGGCTCTTCCTCTTATAGGAGCACAGAACCAAAACCCACTTGGGTGTAGCAAAAATGGGATCTCTTATGGCCTCTCTCACTCTCCTGTTGGCTTTGCTTTCTCTGAGCTTCCCATCACAAATCTCTGCTGGCCACTACGTCTACTCATCTCCTCCACCTCCTAAGAAGTACCCTCCGGTGGTGTCTCCTCCTTACCACTCCCCATCGCCGCCTCCTCCGGTGTACTCGCCTCCACCTCCCTACCACTATCCCTCTCCTTCTCCACCAGTTTACTCTCCTCCTAAACATCCTTATCCCTCTCCATCTCCACCAGTATACTCTCCTCCCAAACATCCTTACCCCTCTCCTTCTCCACCAGTATACTCTCCTCCCAAACATCCTTACCCCTCTCCTTCTCCACCAGTTTACTCTCCTCCCAAACATCCTTATCCCTCTCCGTCTCCACCAGTATACTCTCCTCCCAAACATCCGTATCCCTCTCCGTCTCCACCAGTATACTCTCCTCCTAAACATCCTTACCCCTCTCCTTCTCCACCAGTATACTCTCCTCCCAAACATCCTTATCCCTCTCCTTCTCCACCAGTATACTCTCCTCCCAAACATCCTTACCCGTCTCCTTCTCCACCAGTTTACTCTCCTCCTAAACATCCTTATCCCTCTCCATCTCCACCAGTATACTCTCCTCCCAAACATCCGTATCCCTCTCCATCTCCACCAGTATACACTCCTCCCAAACATCCTTACCCCTCTCCTTCTCCACCAGTTTACTCTCCTCCCAAACACCCTTATCCCTCTCCTTCTCCCCCAGTTTACTCTCCTCCCAAACACCCTTATCCATCTCCTTCTCCACCAGTTTACTCTCCTCCCAAACACCCTTATCCCTCTCCTTCTCCACCAGTTTACTCTCCTCCCAAACATCACTATCCCTCTCCTTCTCCTCCGAAGAAGCCATACCATTCTCCCTCTCCTCCACCACCAGTTTACACTCCACCAAAGGCTCCCTACCATTATCCATCTCCTCCACCACCACCTAAGGGTGGGTATGTCTACCATTCTCCTCCTCCACCAGTGAAAGGGTACCCTCCCCACCACCACCACCACCACCACCACCACCACGCTCCGCCATCGCCGAAGAAGCCTTACACTCCCCACCCAGTGTACCATTCTCCACCACCACCAGTTCCTACGTACCCTCCCCACATTCCCTCTCCAGTGTACCACTCTCCTCCTCCTCCTTCTCCCACCCCTGTCTACTCCCCACCTCACAAGCCCTACGTCTATGCTTCACCTCCCCCTCCTTACCACCACTAGATAGTGGCTTCGCGTAGCTAGCAGCTCAATGTAAGTTTCTTTTGCCTTTCTTTACCACAAGAATTAGATTTTGTGAAAAAGAAAATTTACGAGGCAAAACTTCTGTGTACGACCACGTTCACAAATGAATGACTGCAAAACTCATTTATGAATATAGTACGTAGAGATAATAAACATTCCTTGCGCAAAAATTAATTCAAAAATTTTTTTTAACAGTTTTACATTATATTATTCAGTCATTTTTATATATAAAAAATTCTTTAGATGCCGTATATGATGTTAAAGGGCAAAACAGATTGCATATTTCTGTTTTTTTTTATTAAACCTTCAAAATGAAATAATAAATGACTTTTTTTAAAGGTTCACGAGCTTACTAATTGTGCATTATTCACGTGAAAACCATTCTATTATTATCATGAGATATGATTGAGTGAGACCATTGACATGGACTAACAGAGCAATAATATTCATGTACCTCTGTAGGGTTTGAAGAATATATATTGAGCAAAATAAAGAAAGCGATGAAGCGTCGGATGGATGGAAAGAAGCACTTTACAATAGAGAAAAGAAGGATGGAAGCAAAGTTTCCGCGTTTTGTCTTGTTAAAAACTTCAGCGTTTTATAGTGAGCAAAATAAAGTGTTGACGTAGTTTGTGTCATTTTTATGCTTGGTTTGGGTAATGTATTTTGACAGTTGTAAGGCACTGCACTGAGATGGTCCATGTACTCGCTTCTGTTAAATCTATATGTAGTACATGCATGCGTGCTTTGCAATAGTAGTTTTCAACCTGCTGCTTTTTGCACAGGCTTCTGGAATCCAATATATAAATATAATAAATTATTATTATTATTCTCCCCACGATTTGAATTTTTCTACTTCAAATTGGTCGTTTTGCGTGAAGATCTAGAGAATGAATTCTCTGGTTTTCTTACTCCTCATTTTTTTTGGTTACATGGAAGATAGACGTGTAGTATATGAAGTATATCACTTAAGTGTATTAAGTGGAACTTATCACTCAAATAAACTCTTTGTCTATATATATTATGATGAAAGATATTATTTTGCCTTCAACTAAACTCATCTTTCAGCTAATTTTAAATGTGCTGGCTCATATATATAGGCTTGGTGCAGTTATTATGACTATCCCTAAAAGAATTCGACTTAAGTTGGATAAAGAAAAAAAAAATCGAAATACTTGCATGACAAATTTATGGCATTTAAGATTCCAACCAAAAAGGTAAAGAATGTAAGCTACCAAAGAATTATTGAAATCTCGTAGATGTAAAACTTTGGTATACTTAATTAATATCTTAATTTATCCTTTGCGATAACATAAATAGTAGAAAATGTACTATACCAAAATAGCAGAATAGAATGTACTATACTAGTTCGCCATTTAGATTTTATGGTACTTCGTAATTTGCATACACTCTTCTAATTCTTTTAAAAAAAAAAAAACAAAATGAGGCATAAGGTTTTGGGAGTTGGGAACGAAGAAGGCCAAAGATAGAATTCATGTACATCAGTTCCTCTAACACTTACGTCCCAGAAAAATTCCACTTAATCAAGTCATGACTCTTAAACTATTGCATACTCTTTTTTGAGTATTTTTGAGTGTACATATATAGAACTATAAGGAACCAATTAATTAAAGTATGTTAATATTTAATAGACTCCGTCACCAGACATACACTTCAATAACTTTCATTTGTTTCTTACAACGTCTTGCAAGTGTTTCTAGAGAATTCTTCTTCACTAGGAGGAACTTTTATGAGGAGGATAGTCTATTTAGATATGCTATTAAATAAATCAACTGAGAGCTATTATGTAATGATAAGTAACATTTCTGTACAGTCTAATTACAATTTTGTCCTCATGACTATTTTTAATTAACTTAATATATCTGTCTATCATGTGTCTTTTGTAGGAAAATTAATTTGCATTTCACCAAGCATGTCCATGGATTCTTAGACTCATAATGTACCTAAAGTGAACGAAATAATTATATCGTATAATTTAACGTATATTATAGACCAATTTTTTCGTTTTTCTTTGCTTCTTTTAATTTTTATATTTAGCTAGTCAGTGTTGATATGAAATTAAAAATAAATTTGCATTAAAATAATAAAAAAATTTATGGATAGGATTCAAAATTCAGAAAGACAGCGTAGAGTGAATCATGACAAAGTTGGCCACGTACATTGTCTTCGTTTTCCGAACATTTTTGGACACATCACATAACCAAGGTCCTACGTACCTTCTCGAAATGTGCCACGTGACACGTTTGTATTGGTGGGTTTGGGATGCTCAGAATTGATTCCCCTTTTATATAACATCTTTCATTTTCAGGAGTACATTCAAATCCTGTTCTTTGACAAATAAATTAGGCAAATTGTGAAAAGATTATAGTAAATGATCATTGAAAAATTCAAGTGTGTTTACAAGTGTGAGACTGTTTATGGTCCCATTAATTAGAAATGTTGTTTAGATGAAGAAAAATGTCTTCGTTATATGGATATGGGATTTGATTATAAGATGTGTGAAAATTTTTGAATAAAAAATTTGAATTAAGAAAGATAAATTTTTAAGTTGTTATCAGTTAAATAACTAAATCAAAAATATTAAATAAAACTACATATAATGGTTAAAATTTCAAAAATTCAAGAGAAGCTATCACATCCCCGTATCTCCTGGATCTATCCATGTTGTTATTAGTATAATTAAAAGAAATAGTCTTAATTAAAAAGTGAGAAAAAATGTACTATTTATAAGTTATAAATTAATAGTCAAAACTAATAAAAGATTTATTGCAAATTTACCATAATTTTTACATTTATCTCAATCACTTAATTCTGCTCTAAAAATAGTTAATTCCTTGATTATCTGCTTAATATATTTTCACAATCGTATAGTGCATCATCAACTAATTAAATAGAGAAATATACCTCCATCATAGCCGTCATTTGCTTCGTTATAACAGTCAACATACCAGTGACAAACATGGTTGAAACCTTGAACTATACATTAATGTTAGGCTTTGAAACCCAAATGAAAACTCAACACTAAGACTAAGTTTCTTGGCACTATCTCTTTCCATAAGTCGAAAATTTTCAAATTGTACGCTCAAATTAATCAACCACCAATTATGGAGAGATTCAAGGAAGCGTTTAAACTCCTTAGTATAGATAAGCTCTATCTAAAAATGCTCCGGTGCTCAAAGTCAAACAATATTTTCTGCAATTTTTATTTTTCATAACATGATCAATAATGGGTTTTTGCTGTTAAAAGTCGGCACTACATTTTAGAATATTAAACATTGTTTCAATGATTCCAAATTGCAGATAATTGGTAGAACTGTTTGTATGACATATAGTGTCGTAGTCAATTGATAAAGGAAGAAGCAAAGTCTCTAAAGTCTAATAAAAAAAAATATATCGCTATTTAATAAATATATAGTTAATTTCTACGTACCTCTTTCTGAAAATCAGGAGATGATGTCGTTGTCTACTAATTTGCAACAAATTAAGAAGGAAGAAAGAGGATCCACATAGATAGATTCCCTTCTTCCTGTTTTGATTAGTTAATTGTTATGAAAGACTAAACCTAAGTTTGAATGGATATTTCACGAGGGAGTAACAAAAAAGAAGAAGAAGATATTAGGTCTGTCGAAGGTGTTTTTGGTTAATATTTAATTTGAGAGTCTCAAGAAACAAACTTTTACACTGCGTCCACATCTTAATGTCGGTAGATTTGACAACTACAATCATATAAACATATATACTTTAGATAATATTTTCATTATTAAGTTTAACCTCTGGTTTATTTATCTAAAAATTTTTACATTTGAGCATTTTTTTTATATATAAAATCTGTTCAATGAAGGTAAAATTTTGATTAATCAAACTTTAATGAACTAAAATTTTAAATTTGCTCTCAAATTTCTTGAAAAATAAAAACCTTTTAGTACCCAAATTTCTTGAAATAAAACAAAAATTGATTTATGGTCGAGTCTTTGCAATTATTATTCATTCATGCTTGGCTGCCAAAGGCTTTAAGATTTTCCTAATGGTTGGTGAAAAGAATATGGATCTAGAAAATTTCCATCATCTCACATGATTATGTCTCTGATGGCTTTCGTTGATAAAAGCCATTAAATAATATTATAGTACTGGGGAACATTTTCTTTCAATTATTATATTTTTTTGGCCTTTAAAATAAGAATTATAGAAGTAGAAAAATAAATTAATAAACATTCAAATCACTCTTAAAATATCTAATCTATATACTTACACTCACTTGGCTGTTGTATTGCTATTTTCTAAAAATAAAAAATAATTATTTTTGAATAATGTAGATCCTTTCTTAATTACCTAAATTAATTACGAATTAAAAAGGGAAATTATAAAAAATAAATTCTTGGTTTTGTTAAGGAGAACTCTCAACCCACGGAAAAAAGGGAAAATTGAAATTAAAAAAGGGAGACATGATCTGCAATAATCAATATATATCTGATATATGGGTCCAGAAGGTATTTAATAATAATAAAAAAAGTATGGAATCACAATTATGAATGGGACCCTTTCTCATAAACAAAACAAAATCTACGTATGGGACACTATTAATTAATTAAGATTTAATTTATTTTTTATATTGTGTCTCCTTGCATGAAAACTCCTCCACACTTTTTAAGTGTGTAAAATAAAGGCATACATGCTACTGTTACTTACTGATGGAAAAAAAATCTCTCGTATAGCTATGTCCAAGTTTAAAAGATGAAAAAAAAAAAAATAATCAATGTGAAATTTGAACCATTATCAGATGAATAGTTAAGAATATAGTTTTGATTTATATGTTTAATAAAGATTCTTATAACACTGAGTAAACTTAATTTTATATCACTAAGGATTTTCCATTTGGTTTAAGAAATGATTGAGATTTTAGATCAAAGCATATAATGAGGGTTTGGATTCTCTATATTTAATAAAAAAGATAGAGGTTCCACGGATAATATTAAAAGAATTATGTAATTGGACAGTTCAAATTAAATTCTGTATGTGTTACAAAATTTTAAACTTCGAAATTTTTATAAAATATAGGGGTACATATTAACATAAACAATTTTTACAGCATGAATTTAATAATTTTTAACAGGAAAGTGAAACAGAATCCGGGAACTTACGTACGTATCAATTAAGTTTTGCTGTGGGTAATTCTTTTAGCAGCAGTTAAAAAACCGATGCTAAAGCAAAATTAACCGCTGCGAATAACTAGTATATTCTGGTAGTGCTATAATATTATAAATAGTTTTTAGTTGTTAGACTTTTTAAAATTATTTTCCACGAATTAAATACTGAACCTGCCTTTGCTAAAGCAAGATCTGGATCTCGTTGTGAATGCTTTTGAATTTAAAATCTACGAAAAACAGAGGAATTGTTTAATTTAGATTTCCAGCTAGAGCTACAAGTTGTTAGATTATGTACTTTTTTATATTGAAATTATTGAATTAAAATTTTACATCACATATAATTAAAATTTAAAATTTCAGATCGCGTGTGATTATAAAATTTTGTCATTAGATTGCATAATTTTTTTTATTATATTAACTATTGAATTTATACATTTTCTACCAAATGTAAAGAATCCAAATTAGAAATTCTTGGTCACTCTAAGTTGTAACATCTGTCTTTTTGCATAGCAATATTTGATAATGAATTTTTTAACAATTAGTTCATTAAAATATGAGAAATATTTAGATAATATACTATTTTTGTTATAAAAACATATACCAAATTCTCTTAAAATGTTTTTTAATTTTATGTTATGTTAAAAACTATGAATTTGATTTATTTAAAATTATGGAAAGTGATTATTTTATATTTTTGAAATGCAATTTTTACTATAAAAAGGTAGGATCAATACTTGAAAGGAAGAAACCAGAGTTAAACAACTATGCGAGGAGGTAAATCAGAGACTACTAAGCAAAAATAATGGGGCCGTGAAAGAAATATTTTTTTTACTTTTTGTAATGCTAAAAAATTGAGTAATATTGTTATTTCTATATTTTAATAAAAAGTAAGTAATTATCATTTAAAACTCAAGATTTAACTCTTTCATAAAATTACATAAGAGTACGTAGATGATATTAATATTATGATCATGCAGGCCACTATCGAAATGCTAGATCACTGCTCTCAATTACAGGACTACAAAATAACTTTAAAAAGTCATAACTACTTTTTTTTTTCTTTTAATTTTGTTTTCTTGGGGACAATAATTATAAGTGCTTTTTGCAGCATCTTGCCAAAGAGAAATAAAGTTCAAAAGAAAAGAAGACCAGAAAAAGCAAACCAAAGGTGTTGATCAGTTCCATATGCCTAAAAATATGAATCAGATATTAAATATGTTCCCTGCATATACTATCACCCATCGAATGATATCGTTTAATTCACTGTATATGATTCTATTTACAATAGTTATAGGACGAGAAAAATGTAATTTTGTCCCTATTTTTTTTATTTTAAGATTCATTTAATTTTTTTAAATAAAAAATATTATAATAAACTGTTAAAAAATGAATTAATTTGATATTTGGAGAACTATTATTTCTTAAAAAAAATTATTTTTATAGAATTATCTTAAAATTTTCTTACGAGGGACTAAAATTAATGTTTTTGCAGATTATAAGTTTGTGCAAAGATAAATTTAACGAGGGGTGATTGTCTTTTTGAACTTTTAAAATTTTAATTTGTGTATATAATTTTATTTTATATTTTTTATTTAATTATTTAATTTATAAGATCTCATCATCTTAAGTTATAAAACTTTATTTTAATTAATTTAAATATTTAATTTAAAGACTTTTTCTTTTCAAATTCAATGCTAAATCATTTGTCACAACTCATATAAGCAACACTAATTTATTTTTCATTGATTTCAAAAGTTATTCCATAACAGAATTCTCTATGACTTTTTCTTACAATTGATTCCTTTTTCTTTTTGTTTTTGGATTCTTGAGAAGGGAAATAAATGGATCAACTTTTACTTTTTTTTTTTAAATTTTGTGCAGACTGAATGGGACCCATGAAATGATAAATGCCAGCTAATAATTAAACTATAGGAAGTGATCGATGGTAATTTATTTATATAAATTCTAAACACAGATGTTTACCATACTAGCCGATATATTACTGATTTAATCAATCACATAATATCTCTTATTATGGCCTATATTCACCTTTTCTTTTTAAATGAGTTTGTATTTGTTTGCTATTTTATTTTCTTTTCATATTTAAGCATATAATAGTGTTTGATTTTTGACTCAATATACAAATGAATTCATTCTCAATTTTATTTTGGATAACTTAATTCTTTTTATTATCGAAAACTAATTTAATCTCTATATTTTTCTTAATTATGTTTAGTTGTAGTGTTTCACAAGACACGAGTTAGTATTGAAAAATAACGAAAACCTGTTAAATAATTAATTGTTAGTTTCTTACCAATGACACATCAAGGGTTCAATACTTTATTCACAGATTGACCCAAAACAAAAAAGATTTAAAGATATGCTAAAGGAATTTGTGTATGATGACATATTTATTTATTTTTCGAAAACAAACTCATAAGATTATTAATTTTTTAAAAATTAAAGTAATTAAGTATAACAAATATAATATTAAAATAATTATTTACTCCACTGTTTACTTTTGTATAGATAACTCATGTTTTACAGCTGCACAACAATATGTCCTATCAATTTCAATTATTAGCACTTACCTAATAATTAGGTCTTAGCTAGAGTTTGAGTTTTCATTGAATCCATGTTTAATGTCATGTGATGAGGTATGATTTTTGTCTCAACTAATGTCCCCATCATATAAATAATTACCATTAGCTAAATAGAAATTAGATAAATTTTATGAAGTTTTCTTTTATTATAAAGTTGTTTACTTTTTATAATTTATGAATTCTAGTTGGTAATAAGATAAAATGACAAAACTTACACTATCAATATATAGTTCAAGTTACACAGACATAATTTTGTTTTCTTTGAAAATTTCACTTTAATCCTTCCAGTTTGTCAAATAAGTATCCGAATTCATGCCTTATTCTTTCAAATATACTTCATATTATGTAGCAATGATATTAATACTATTCTTTTCCTCCCCCGAAACGATAAATAAAATAGAGAAAAATACAGTTTCAATTCCTTACTTAGTACAAAATTATTATTTTGATCCCTCACATTTTAAAAAATTACCGAATTTAATTCATCTATCAAACTCTGTACTCTAAGTCTGAGAGACTAAATTTAGTATTCGTTAAAAAAGTAAAGAATTAAATGTAACATTTTCTAATAAGTAAGACTATTTTTGACATTTTAATAAGAAAAGGACTAAAATGATAATTTTGTAAAAAATAAAATATCAAACGTGTATTTTATTCAATTTAAATATCTATGATTATATTCTCTATATAACTTCTTACATCTTGTGAGAGGGAAGAGCAAGTTATATCAACCAACTTGCCTTGAATATATATATATATTAAAAGTGGAAATATATAAAACTTTATTTTTTTTTTTGGGACTGGTAAAAAAGATAAAACAAAGTAAAGTGGAAGATGGGGTCAGCTTCTTGATGGGTTATTTTCTGTATGTAAGGCATGCACAGTGGGAGAATATGAAGAGAAGAGGAAAGACTATTAATTTATGAATGATGATTATGTCTATAATTAATTATTAAATATAGAATAATTTTTTTTATAAAAAAATTTATTACTATAATGAAATTCATTAATTATTACACACAAATTTTTTTAATAAAACATTTCAACATTTAATTATTAATTACATCATAACTAAAAAAAGTAAACTGTTGTACATATAAGATGATGAGTCTTAATCCATAAAAGGCTTTGGATGAACCTGCCCAAATTCCCAAATCAGATGCATTGAATACTTCTAATTGACATTGAAAGCCAAGCTTCAGTTATTTTATTTATTTATTTTTTGACATCTCTTAATATGGGTTTTATACGCCCTTGTGTAAAAGGCGTCCAGATTCTTAACAGTTGCGTCATGCAACTGTTGCAATAAAAATTAGATGTTTGAGATTTATTTTTAGTAATCGGTTATAATTTTTATATATTCTGTAGCTTTATTAATTTTAAAGGATCCTATGTAAAAGTTGAGATCTTAGCAATAATTAGAAAACTACAAAATTAGTCCCTCATTTTTATATTTATGACAATTTGATCAATTAAAAATTAATTGTGATAAATTAATTCTTTAAAATTTTAAATTTGTACAAAATTAATCTTTTAAAAATTTAAATTTATATAAAAATAGTTTTTCTATTTGTATTAATGAAAGACTAATTTTATATAAAATAAAATTTTAAGGTAGTGATTTTTTCTAAATATTTGTGAAGGATCAATACATTAGAAGATTTGGTGCTTCTCTCTAGCAATAACATTAGAAGATTTTGTAGCACCGATAAAATTTCTTTGATTTGGGAGACATATGATAAAGCAAGTGATGGCTTTGTCAGCCTTTCTTTCCCTATAATAATACAATTTTCTTCTTTTGTTGGGGTAGGTGGGTGCTCCATTTCTCTTTTTGAAGATCTATTCTTTTCCTAATAGATATGATATAATGATAATAATATTTGTTTTATAAAAGACGAAATCAAAAGTGCAAATGGCATCTACAATAATTCCTAAATTTAATACTAAAGTAATACATTTATAATTCTCGTTACACTTAGAGAAGTCTAAATGATATGGTAATATGCATTACGGGATTAAAATTTATTAACATGTAACAATGTTATTGCTTCTATATATTTCCTTCAGATATTAGATCCGTCAAATTTCCCATTAGCATATGCGTCTTGAGCATAAAACGTAAGAACATACTACACTCCAATGTAGAGAGATAATATCTTTCAAATCTATCACTAAATTAGAATAAAAATTTTTTAAAAAATAATTTATCATAAACGGAAAATTGAAAAAGTGGATAAAACATAAAAGAAATGATTTACGCAATAGAAACAAGTATATATGGATATAAATTTGTTTGATCTACCACAGATAGATATACAAATATTTATTCATAGAATACCAAGAAAAACTATGAGCCGGCAAGCATGGAACATTTGCAGTAGGGATTACCTACTACTAATTCTGCAATAAAATAATAGTAATTGGATCAAGATCCAATGACTTATATTTATTATTTTATTTTTTCAAATTAATTTCTTTAAAATGTTGATCCAATAACTCATAATCTACTTTGAACAAGTACATTATTAATTATATATCACAATTATTTAGGATAAATTGTACTTCTCTTTCTTGAGAGATGATCTAATAATGACCCATTCTTCTATATTAAAAATAAAATTATCAATTTATTTCCAGTAAAAAGTAAACATCAATTTATAAAAAATAAAAGTAACTTAATCAAGCTTTGGTGATTCATCGTTACTCACCAATATTTCACCTGTTCTATTTTCTGCATCAAATCAAACTGTTTTTTTTTTTTTTTTGTCTTGGAATATTAAAGATATATATATATATATATATATATATATAATAGTGGATGAATGAAATGACACCTGCCACATTCCAAACCCTGTCCGTTAAAACCCTGAAATAATTTGGCATCTTGCTAACTTCTAGCTCACTTACTACCATGTCATTGGGTCATCCCAGAGATTAATTGATTTATCTTATTCCATAAGAGATGTCCCTTGTTATGCACCACAAAAAAAACGAAAGATAAATCAAAATTTCGAGTTACATTATATATAGTTTATGCAAAGCACTTGAGTTTATGGTGGAAAAAAATAATTTGACTCACATCGATATATAATTATCGTTCTTTAAGAAATCTATATGCACCGGAATGTGCTTGACCACATGAACGGAAGAGCTACAAAATCTATTATGCTATTTTTTTTCTTCCTAAAATCCAAGAAAATATTGAATATTATTTACAGATTACATATAGACATGTATCCTGATAAATAATAATGGTATTTTAATATGATCAATTTCTTGAATTTTACTCCAATTCTGCATCACGGCTTGATTGCATAAAGCAAAATGAACTGTCAACAAATTGATATATTATCTCTTCCACATATCATTTCTACCATGAGGTAAAAAAGAATTTCTTGTTACCCTTGTGTACATTTAATATAATAATTTTGCTAAAAGTGAAGGCTTATTTGTACAAACCAAAAGCAAACAAGGTAACATAAGACAAGAAAAAAAATAAGAATAAAATCAAATAAAGTAAGCAAGCTAAGAGAAAACAGGCAAATATTGCAGCAAATTAACCAGTCTAGTTGTTTTCCTACTTGATCATCATACAAAAATTGAACCTATAACTCTAGATTTATGATCAATTTGCAGGATCAAACAATAAATAATACCTCAAGGAATAAAAACAGAAAGAAGGCAAAGATACCTCACCTTAATGCCGAGTACCTGTTGTTTACATACAACAAAATGATCAAGGCTCAAATAAATCAAGTTCATAATTTCCTTCATCAATTTTACATTCTCAAATTTAGGTACAGTCGGGTTACCAGAAAACTCATTCCAATAACCGCAGGTGACATATTCCTCTTGTCAAAACACCTTTTTTACAGTAGAGTTTTTTACATCATCTGACGGGCCATTATATATTTTCAAGTATATCGACTATAGCATTGGTCTATCTCTATACAGTCTCTGTCACTTCTGTATTGGTCAGCTTCTGTTAACTCCTTTTTTCCCTCAAGCAAAATGGGGGAAATAAAAAACTCTATCTATTTGAACAACCAAAGAAAGTGAAAAGATAAAAAATCCAGATTCTCATGTAACTGCCTCAAAATAATGGCAATATAATATGTTATGCATAGTCTCAAGCACCATTAGCTTCTGCATCATTCTGCAATTTGCACAACCAAAACTAAGATTAGGCCAGATGAAAGAGTGCATTTTTACCAATTAATAGAAGCAGGATTAAGTTGTTATACAATATTGTGATTAATGTTTACCCCAACTTCTTTCAGGAGATTTTCCAGTTCAACTGTTATCTCGGAGAAGGATGGCCGGTTGACTGGAATTGCTTCCCAACATCTTTGCATCAAATCTAATAGTTTCGGGTGCCCTTGCTTTGGAAGTTCTGGGCGTAGCCCCTGAAAGGATGTAAATCACTGTTACTATAATGTACAGACTTCCAGGACAATCCTGGTCGATAATATACTAAATTTAATTATTTCAATTGTGGAAGAGATGTCCTTCAATATGAGGGTAAAAATACTTAAATCAATTGTTAATTGTCAAGCAGATTCACATCAATAAGAGATTTCAGTTGAAAACATTAAACTTTATGATTAAACATTCAAGTTTCATATTGAACACAGAGCAAACCTGTCTCACGCCTAGGGCAGCTTGTAGTGGAGTCATGGCATCATATGGTACCTGTAATGCCATATATGACCAAAATTTGTTTCTATGAGAATCTCCTTGACATGTCAAAAATCAGTGTTCAGGGAATGGATGAGTAATAAAAGAGAATAAAATCTTGTAATTGTAACTTATACTATACCTTCGCTGTCACTAGTTCCCACAGTACTATGGAGAAACTGAATACATCTGCTTTCTGATCATAGGGTTGATGGTTTATAACCTTGTGGGAAAATTTGATAACAGTAAGATAGTGAAAGTAAAACCACAGAGGCAAATATATCACATGACAAGTCCGAGTATTCAGTTTTTGATTATTTGTGCTGTTTATATCTGGCTTAGGTATTGGCAGTGAGGGACATTAAGAGAAAGTAACATGTTTATTATGTTCCTTTGAAAGCATATTAAATGACGACAGAAAAATGACATCATTTCCCAATATTCATGCACCATTTGTTCTGCTGAATTGGAAATGGCTTGCATTGATTTTCCAAAACGCCAAGTTGCCACATCATTGGGGATAGACTTTTCGTGTTATGTGAATTTCTTATCCTCGTAATCTTTGTGATTATTCTTTCCTTCTACTAAAAATTATTCTTTCATCCAAAAATCAACACAGGCATATGCAGGTTTTATTGATGGTAATTCCCTAAGAGAATCTGCAGCTATACTCAAAAGGATAAACAACAAGCATATGTTGCTTGGTTGATGGCCCCCAAAAGACTCTTTCTCCTTACATGTATGTAATGTGTAGATCGGAATCAGAAGCTTTCCCCATTTGTTTCTGGTGTGTTACCTTCGTAACATTTTTTCCCAATTCTATTTAAAGGATTGGGTAATAAGAAAGAAAACAAAATATTGCAACAATAAATAGTTCAAGAGATTCAGTGGTTTGCTTGGTTGCAGAGGAATGCCCGCATCTTCAAGGGCATATCTTCATCTTTAATTCAGTTAGGGGATAGAATTATGTACATGACTTCTCCTTGGAGCTCTGCGCGTGGGTTTCTCTCCTTTCTTTCTTTCTTTTCTTTTTTTTGAATTAAATTTTGGTAAGGGAAACCGCTATACTGATATGCAAGGGAACTAAAGTTCTCATACAACATTAAGGTTGTTCAGTATTTTCTCGTTTGACCATATGATATACCTCCAAGATGTACTTTCTTTTCTTTCTAATAGAAGTTCTTGTATAATAAAAAGATAATAAATCATCAGGTGGTGCATGAATGTAGAATAGGAGTCACTATATAACGTTATATGCAACTCAATCACAAAGTAAAGATGTGTTAAAATTTATGGTTAAAGCAGAAAGAATATAATTATCTTGAACTACCCTTCATGCATTAACACTCCCACTCTCAACAAGAACAAGTAGTTGCTATCTTTGATTGCCCAGAACCCTAGGCTTTAACATGCTCGCATCCGGCACCAACATTAGTATTAAAATATCAAAAAACAATCATATTTTATCTCTACAAAACAAACCTCTGGAGCCATCCATCTATAAGTTCCAGTTTCTGCTGTCATCACTCCTCCCTGATTAAGGAACCGAGCGACACCAAAATCGGCTACTTTAACCACCTTTTAGGGAAGAAAACAAAGTAATTAATAATTGAAATGATATTGAACATTTATAGCAGTATATTTATCAGTAAATGACAATTAAAATAACAAAATTTCGAAAATTCAATAGCAACAGTTCATACATGACTATTAAGTCATTATCGATAAATAATTAAAATATGAAACAGGGCACACTTTTCTCTGAACTAGAAATGCACCTAAAAATTAGATTGCTACTCAATCAAACTAGAAATGCACCAAATAACATTAACCACATATAAAGTAAAAGTAAAGAAAAAGGGGGAAAACAGCCTGTTAAAAATAACAACTTAAATGAGCTTCTTGGGCTACTTCGTCAATTAAATCTTTTCCTTTTCTTTTGACTATCAAATGAATGTAAAGTAGGAGAATCAGAGATGAGGGAGATAAGAAGGAGACAGTGGGAAGGATGGATGAAAAAGGAAGAAGTAGAAACCCTAGATAAAATAACAATTTATAATTCAATTTAATAGTTTGTCTAACAATTTGATATTTAGGGCTATTTATAGGGAGCCCTATCACAGAATAAGACAATTAAAATAAACAAATTATATAACGAACAATAAGATAACATAAGCTTATAAAAAAGGATAACTATTAAAGTCTAGCCAATGACAATTAAATTTCAAATAATTCAAATTTTAGTTTTATCCTAAATAGCTAAATTACAAGCAAATAATAACATCTCTAGATCTATCCATTATAACTAAATTACATACAAATAATAAAATATCTGCTATAACATTCTCCATTAGAATGATACTAGATTTTTACCTGAATTAAGAATAACTATTGTTGTTCTGTGACTTCCCTTCCTCAAAACACGCTCATACAATGATAAATATAAAACATGGATTTCATCTAAGATCTGAGGAAGACACTGATGGAGGCAGCCATAATGATTGAATTGTGCCAATGATCCATATAAATCTTGAGTAGAGTTATGTATGTCACCCATTAACTCCAAATGGTATGGTTCTCATTAAGAATTATTGCTATTTAGGAAATGCCATTAATATAAAGCTGTTCACTCTGGTACGCTTGATAAATACTTCTGAATCAATTAGTTCTTCTCATGCTCTCGGGGGCTAGCAATAATGTGATGTCAATTACAATTTTGTGCTAGTTTATCAATAAGTGGTTGAGGAAAACTTATAGATTAAGTAATTTGATCAATTGGAATGAATATGCAATTCGGAAGATAACTGCATACATATGGGTCATCAATGTAATTTTACAAAGTAAAACCCAATTTAGTAAGGGTAGCATGGTATAGTATTGAAGTTAAGTTTCATAAATTCTTACATTATGGGTATCCATCAATAGATTGGCCGTCTTCAGATCCCTGTGAATGATGTTGTTCCTGTGCAAATACTCCATACCCTTGCAGACATCAATCGCAAACTTCAGTAATTGAGACAGGTCCAAGATATTATGGTTTTTATGCAAGTAATCATACAGACTTCCTCCAGGCATATACTCTGCAAGGAAGAAAAGAAATCATAAAACACTATTTTCATGATTAAATTTAATAGGAATTAAATCAGATTAAACCAGAAA
The DNA here is from genome assembly GCA_037074485.1 of Delonix regia. Lineage (NCBI taxonomy): Eukaryota > Viridiplantae > Streptophyta > Magnoliopsida > Fabales > Fabaceae > Delonix > Delonix regia. Next base: position 24,495,979 of record CM073454.1, on the reverse strand, counting down.
CAGATGAGGATACCAGAGATATATTTCAAGGTAATCAGCATTATTCCTGAGAGAATTAAGCAGAGTTTAATTGATCAATGGCAAAACAAAACTCATTTAGGTGTATGCCTTCACAAAATTTGCACGAAATTCTTCTAGTGAAGTTGACATGTTCCAACAGAAGCATCATATTCGCCAGAGAAATAAAGACATCATAATCAGTATAATGCTTGTATAAGAGAATATGAATGAAGCTACTGTTGTGAAGAAAAGCAGAGCATAGTAAACATGAAAAAGTATAATTTATGGTAATTAAATCAACTGAGTTACACAGCCCCCGGTAGGAATTTAAGTTAGCTATGCAAAGCTCACTATAGTTCATGAATTACACTTATGAAGGGAAATGAATTAAAATTAGGCATGCAGACATTGCACACACAACTATACACAGGAAACTCCCTAACACCACACATTACGTTCCTCAGGAAGGTATTAATAGCCAATGACCATTAATGGGTGAAGAAGGATTATTTCCTAGTTAATTTTCAGACCAATTGTCCTGATAACATAAAACGGGTAGATTGATTTCACAAGTCTATTCCTCACTTCCACAAAGAAATTGAAGTAAACAACTTTACAAGGAAGATTTCTTAAATGATGGGATGGACAGTCTCCCAATTGATAATAAATCAATTTTGCATGATGTTTAGGAACCTTCTCAGTCTCCGTAATGTTGATTTCCATTATGAACTAGTCCACTTTGAAAATATAGCAAAGATCACTGTTTTGTGCTAATAAATCCCCTGAAAAGTACTAAATGACAAACAGATTAGCACAATGTTTAGCAATCATATGTAAAAGCATGCTACTCACAACTTTAAAGAAAAAACGCACATGACATCTGAAACAGACAACAATTATGAAAATGCTAATTCTAAATCGTAGAAGATATTATTAACAAGCAGCAATGTAGTCCTAATCCTATCATTATCACTACTCGAGCTGAAGACAAATAGTCCACAATGAGTAAAGCACAGATACCACTGCATTATCTGTTTCCACCAATGAAATTTCTAAATAATGAACAGATCAGTACATTATTCAGCTAGCATTAACAAAAAATACTATTCAGCAACACAGAAACAGAAGGAAGCAATAGTAAATATAAAAATATCCAAATTCTTAATAAATAGCTTACAAGTTGCATCAACATGTTCTACTACCCAAGTATATAATTATTTGAAAGACAATTACAAAAGGAAAATATCTTTAAGACATGCCGTAACACAGGTAAAATCATTGTAAACCTGGACCAAAAGTGAGGAAAAACATTAGCTTAAATTTTGACTTTTGGGAACTATAGATTCCTCATTAAATGCAAGATTTTACTCTTTATTTTATTTGAAATCAACTTAAGGTTTCCTAGTTCAAACAAAATCAGTATTGCTTGGTGTTTTTCTTTGTACATTCTATGTATTCACTATTGTGCTAATTCCATCAATTTTTGAGATTGATATTCACTTAAGATTGATAGAATTTCTGGTATAGTTGCTGAAAAAATTCTTGGCGAAGGGTGGTCTATCAATTCATATTAAATTCGATCATATATAACTATACATTTGCAACAGTGGCTTGACACACAAGTGTGCATGTCAATCTAACCTTTTTTTTAATTTTATAAATAGAGAGGTAGGGGAGAGGTTTTCAAACTTCTTTGTATCTCGGAGAAAGCATGAGATGAGACCAAACTCCTGGCAGAGCCACATATATTAGTACATACGCCAAATCAAATTTTGATCAAATGAGGAGATAGATACCTGTTACAATGCACAAATTTGGAGATTTTGTACATGCACCAATGAAACGAACAACATTTTTATGATGCACCTGCCTGCATGCAAAAGTTCAGATGGCAAAAGATTTTCAGCAAAGAGAAGGCAGATGGTCAGAACCCAAATGAGAAAAGGTCAGCAAATTATACATTATTAGACTGATGGTTTTGTAGCATGCAGCATTATAAGAGATTAGTATCACTCAGAACTTGAATTTGATATCTGAGTTCCTTTTTGGATTTAAATGAAATTATAAAGCAAAGAAAAAATGAGTTTAAAGTAAATAACTATAATGTTCAATACACCCACAGTAAAAGTTTGAAAATTTTTCACATAGTGAAATCAAAAGCAAGATTTATTAGGGAAACAACATCATGATCCAGTATGAATCTTACACTGAGAGCAGGGTGATACTGACCTCAGAATTGCCACTTCTTGAGCAAATTCATCCTCTAAAGCATCATTCAAATGCTCAGATCTCAGAATCTTAACAGCAACATCTTGGCCAAGATAAACTCCATGATACCTGAGGATGTACGACAAAGCCAATTAGGAGCAATAATAAAGACAAATAATCTGAGAAAAGAGAAGTGAAATGACAACCAAGAACAAAAGCTAGAAGAAAGTAATCAATTCACAGGGAAAAAAGCTGAACTTACAAATCTCCACAAGATCCGGATGCTATTCTATCTCCTATCTTCAACAACCTCCTGTCTATTTCCCAATCACCAGATTTTGCTTCTGCTACAAAGGCCTTCTCCACAGCTGGATGGGAATTTATAGAACGAGACCAAGACCCCTATAGCATAGTACATTAGTTACAATCTTATCAGCCCTGACTACATACATACTATGAAAGGAGGGTTTGCAAAGCAGGTAAGTTGTTAAATCTCATGATTCCAAACGGAACAGGGAATTGAATGTTAAAAGCAAGCTAAACTAAGATGAAGACTTTTTTTGGACACCAGTACTTAAATAAATTAATGCATTGATCTGTTACAGACTTGTAGTTCTCAACCCTTAGTTTGAACCCTAAACCCTAAAATATGTTACATGTAACTGAGTTTCAGAGACAAGCAGTAACCTGTTTAAATAGTGAGGTTGCTAGGCAGCATATAAGCAGTGGGTTTGTCCAGCTTCTTTGGACCATCTTTTCACATTACATCTTAAAGGAATTGGAGGCAAAAAGGAGAGCAAGATCTTTTGGCAGGAAGATTTTTTTTTTTTGTATTCTAGTTTTCTCCTTTAGAGTAAAATTCCCAAGTTTTAAATCAGAGATTATATTATTCTCACTTGGAATGGAATAGAGTGTGTAGTAAGGCTACTTTGTGGGTTTCAGCTCATGTTCTTTTTGCAGTAGGAGGTTTATCTGAGAAATTTATGGAGGAACTGGAGAACTATTTTGAGCTTATGTCGTTCTTTTGTTTCCTTTGCTTCATGATCATTCTAAGAAGGATTTCCTATCCTCCTTTTCACATGTCTTCTTCCTCTTAATATATATCCTTCCCAATTTTTTATTTGCCAATAGACAAAAAAGAAATCAAATGGTTTCCTGATAAAAGAAAAGAGACTGCTAGGACAAAATTTCTAAAGCTTCTAATGAGTAACATATCCCATCCAGTCTAGAAATGAAGCATACGTTACTACTTCGGAGGCAATCTTTATAATAAAATCTGTGGTATTGATAAGCAAGAACACACCATTTTCACGTTGATTTAGTCCTGTCAGATCAACTTTATAGACTACCCAACACACAATATAGAAAATTATTTGAAAACAAGTCAAGAATTGACCATAAAGCATCACACCCATATCTGACTAGCCATATAACTTAGAAGTTAGAACCAAAGAAGAGGAGCTATATATAAAACAGACAATCTATTATTACAGAATAGTTTTTTTCCCCTTTCCAGATATAATTGTATCATACACATGATGGCAGAATTTACTAACCCCAAATTATAATTTCTATTTGAGGCAATGCACAATTAAATTCAGATTTGACAGAAGCAAGCTCTCACATTTTTCTCATTGCTCAACGAAACAATTTTAACCTCTTAAAACAAGTTGCTCAACATCTTCACTCCCCTAACGCTCATACTCATGACCTATGTTTAAGAAGATTCTAGATTTACATGTTTCATTCAGAAGCACATTCCAGGCACAGTTCAAGCCAATAAACATTTAAAATTAAAAATTCTATAGAGATATGTCAATCTAGCATCTCAAACATAAAACCAATGAATTTGTAAATAAAAGGTTAATGAGACATAGTATACCTCACTTCTAGCAACAGCATTCTCCATGGCCTCATACAAACCATCTGTGTCCTGGGCACAAGATTGCAAAGTCAGCTACATTTGGACTCAATAAGATCCCTGTCATATGAGAAAAATAATAACAGTACTCCTTAATATACTACAAGCTCAACTCCTGTAATTGACCACTTCATTTTTATCCCCTAAATTTGGAAAGTCTGACAGACATACTATTAAGTGATTGGTTATGATAAAATCCAATACAATATTTGACGGTATCCATAAATATGTTAGACAATATGTGTCAATAATAATAAACAGCAGTTAGGTTTTGAAGCCACAAGATTGTATAGGTCTTCAAAGAAGAAAAATAATGCCACCAAACATCTAATGGTGTACCTCTGTTGGCCATCCATCCACAACAAATACATCAAGAGAGTAGCCATCAGTTGTGGAAAAAACATGTGCTTCACGGATGTTAAGTCCAATATCAGACAGCAAAGCAGACAGCTGAAACAAAATAGTCATTCATCAGAAGAAAAATACGTCTGCTCATTAAATATACTCCCATGCATGCACAAGTGAGAATCTCACACAAAAATATATCAGCAGAATAAAATTATTTTTTTCACAACCGAAATTGTACTCATGCTCCTTGTTACAAGGAATCTAGAAGATAGTTAAGAAGCTGTTAGTGGTAGTTAATGCCTAGACTCCTAGTGTAAAATACAACAGTTACCCCTAATAAGAATATATTAGAGGATTCCATAAGAAAAGTTGAATGGATTAGAGGCTTATAACTGAGATACCCAAAAACTCCTAGTGTAAAATACAACAGTTACCCCTAATAAGAATATATTAGAGGATTCCATAAGAAAAGTTGAATGGATTAGAGGCTTATAACTGAGATTCCAGATTTTGGGTATCACCATGTATATCACTCTTATGTAAAACTCCACTCAAGTTTCTTAGTCCACACCATCTCACCAGGAGAAATTTAGTTCTTATTATTTTCAACCCAACATTTTCAGACAGCGACAGAACGGACATAACGGTTATTAGACATAACATGACTATCCATATATAAATCACCTGTAACTGTCAGAACTCAGAAACAATTACAAAGCAAAATGACACATCAAATAAAAAACATTAGTATCCAATGTGCCATGCAAACTTCCACATAACTTCAAGTGGCTTAAGCTTAGCTTCACTTCAGGCCAATTTGGATAGGCTTATAAAGAAAGTAAAGGAAAAAACCACAAAAAGGGACCCAGACCCTTAAAAGTTCCTGTCTGCAGAACTAAAGAAAAGAAAAGCTTCAGAAATCATTGTCATCCTGGCCAAACCCAGATCTTCTCCTACTATCTCCAACTCTAGATCCACCACCTTAAGAATTTGTTGCCACTGCAAGAGCAGCCAAAGCAGCGTTGCAGAGAATAGAGTGTGAAGAGACACAAGGTGAGACTTCAGGAAGCACAAAAAAACCCAGATGAGGATATAGAGAATCAAGAGATCTGTATAAGTGAAGAGAAAAAAGGTTGGAAAAATATAAAATTAAAAAGCTATGACATGCCTGTTTTAGGGTAGGCTATATCATATAGAAATATTGAATATCATAAGGGATAACTCTGCCTAAAATTTTTCATTATGCTGCTCCCTGATTTTCTCCCAAAAAAGCTACCGTAGGAGCTTTTTAGATGAGCCATGAAAACTTGCTTTGGAAAAAACAAAATAGCAAATTTGAATAATTCTTTATTAATAAATCTAATCCATACAAATTTTTTTTTTCTAAAATGGTTTTTTTTTATTTAAAAAAACAGTACTTTTGTCCCTAATATAAGACATTCCAAACGTTCAAACCACTTAAACCTCTATTACATTTTTTACTCTTTTTTTTTTTTTTTTTGAAAAAATGTTCATGTTCTGACGTATTCTAAATTAAAGGTTATACAAAAAGCATCATTGTGGAAACAAATACAATTTAGAGTAAAGTACTTAGACCTCCCCTGATTTTAGCTGAACATAATAGACCTCACATGAAACCAAAAAGTTACCTTACAGTTAGGTCCAATTTAAAATTGATTAAAATACCCACCATATTAACATTTTTTTTAAGTTGAAAAAATATTTATGTAGCTCAATGGAGGGTAATTTAGTCAAAAATTTTAAAATTAGACTAAAGTTTATGGCAACTTTTTGTTTCAGGGAGGTCTCTGTATATTTTAAAAATACAGAAAGTATAATTTCAGCATAGTCAAAGGAGGTCTGTGTAATCTACTCTAAAATTTTTAATAACATAACCCTTAAAATCATTTTCTCCTTTTTTCAACCCAAGAAATAAAAAAAAAGCCTGTTTTGGTGAAAGGAATTATATAGTGATTCTTAAAGAATAAGGGAAAGATTAGGGAAAATTCTCAATGAGCCACTTAATTGTAAATGGAAAACAAGAAAGAGAAAGAAAAACAGGTCATGAAGGAATCATTTTTTACATTTGGATGAAAGAATAAATTTTATAAGAAAGAAGTAAGGAATACAAACGAAAAGGAGGATCGAATATCCCTACTAACAAAGCAACAAAAATAAGTAAAGCAAAGACAAAGACTTTAATTCACATGAGCTCCTTTTTCTATTTGGGTGATTAATTCATACGAGCACTTTATTTTCTCTGCACATCTACCAAGGATATATACTGAACAAAATTATGTCCAGATTCTCCAGAGCAGCAGAGAAGTCATAAAATTCTCCCATTGCACAGTAAATCTAAGGATGAAGATGTAAACTTAAGATTTTAAGCATTACACTCCAAGTAGAGATTCCAAAGGACAGCATGCTTAACCAACTGCAATAAAACTTTGCAACTTTGCCCTTCTTAAACCTTCCAAACTGTCTAAACTTAATCAAAAGAAACAGCTCCAGGCTCTAATGGCACACCTAGAATTCACTCAACACACCAAAAATCTTACTTCAGATGTAAATGGCTGCTCACTAGAGAAAAGATGGATGTGTTGTTGTTTCCTAATTAGACTCATGTAACAAACAAAAAAGGAGAACAAGTTTTGTAAGACGGCTGATAGATTCCATTGAATTACAATTAAGAAATTAATCACAAACCAAGAACTGAAATCAGAAGTACAAATTTCTCCTTTGTAAAAACTTAATGCCATAATCATACTACCATATCAAGTGCAAAAGATGAATACCAAGCAATGGCCCTAGCAACTCATGAACTCATGTGGAAGGAATGAAACAATTGCTTCAGGAATGGCAGTTTGAAGAGATAAATCAGATGAAATTTAATTTGAGACAATCAGGCAGTAATACGATTTGTAATGAATCCTATCATTCATGAGCAGACCATACACAGAAGTATATTGTCATTTTATCATGGAAACGATACACTTAGGCACCCTTACCACTATCTTTGTCAACTTCAATGCCCAGTTAGCAGAAATATTCAACAAAGCCCTCAGAGGACGCCCCATCACCTTCATATGTAACAAGCTTGGCGCATATTATTTACATTAATTAGTGGTAATGATAGTAGTACAAATACCAGCTGTATCATAGGATTATGACCTTTTTTATTGTATTCGTTGTTTTACTTTATGTAGTACAGTGTACCACCAACAGTACTACTACCATGTACAACCTCTATTAATGCAACAAGTAATATACGCCAGATAAACCAACTACATTTCACATAAAGGTTTCTCCCCCATTTCTCTCCAATTTTATAGTAAGCATCATAATTCAAGTCAGGCTATGTACTGAAGAAAACTTCTATGTTGGTTAAAAAAACCAAAATAATAAACTCTAATTTTAGTCATTAAATTCCTTTTATTGTTGGGTAAGCAGACATTAAACACAACATCATCATTTTAACTATATCCTTTACACGAAGGAGATTGAAAACTTGGAAACTTAACTATTTTGAACAATATAATTCCAATACAGAAGAGATAAGATACACATTTCAAACATACCTGGCTTAAAAGCTTTGGCTTGTCAACAGCGGAAAATATAACTTCATGAACTGGGACACTTGATTGTTCATGCCTGCATTTTACATTATAATGTTCAACTTATTTACCACAAAAATGCCACAGGTGACAGAGATGCTGATATGCAGGCAGCATTTAGCACAGCCAAAATCTCAATTTGTAGCATAGTCAGATAGACATATTGATAAACATTATGGGTCCAATATAATTCTGAATCCTGTAAATCATGTATTTCATTTCCAAGAGCAATCAGTCAAGGCACCTATGACTAGAAGTCCAATTAACATAGCTTGCATATACAGAAAATTAATAGAGTAATTTAAATTTTACACTCTCAAAGGCATAGATTTACAAAATCATTTGGACATTTTCACCTTCATAAGATATTAGAACCATTTCATAACTATATATGATTAAAAAATCAACAGGAAGGACATTAGGATGCAAAAGTCTTTTCACAAGGCCACATTTCAAGATAAATAAGGGCCTAAGGCCTAACTGCTTTCAATTGTTTCTAATCAAGCAGCCTAGCAGTCAAGATATATAAAGCACATAACTCCCAAAAAGCATTTTGAAAATATTAAAACAGAGAAACTAAGTTTGGTGACCTAACTGTTGAAAAACTAGAGTTTGACTAATAAATCATCAAAAAGATATATTATGTAATCTTTCTCTTTTATCTCTTTTCAGTGAAAGAAGATATGTTTTTCAGAAAAGAATAAAGAGCATGAGTAGAAGGGATGATAATAATACATCTGAAACAGAAAAATGAGAAGCATAAAAATATCTAGAATGGGTTCACATATAACCCATGCAATGCTTCTGTTGGGGCCCCTTGGCTACTCACTATTAATATGAAACTAAAATTGGATTCATACAAGAGAGAGAGCAGCAACTGTATCTCTCTCCTTTGCTCACCCCCTCCTCGAAACCCAAATATATATATATATATATATATATATATATATATAAATAAATAAAACCCATAACATTCTCTTTTTTTTTTTGTCCGGCTAAAGTTAGGCATGCATGCAAGTTACTTAATGTTCTTGCCAATTTGGAAATTTATGTGCTAAGCTACAATTGTTATCATCACTAATGCATCCATCAGGTCAATTTCTATCTAATTCAACTTGTAATTTTCACCAAGAAAAGAATGTATCCTAGCCAATGATCAGAAGAGTTAAACAGCATAGATTTGGGCAGCAATAGTTGAAACAGTAAATAGCAAAACCTCAACTGATGCTCTATGTAGGCAAAACTTTTCCGCCATGACCAGGTTAGATGAATAGTACCACTTCTCTTTGAAAATTTGTTATCAGGAAAAAAAATGAAGTAACAAATGAAACGACAAATATTTTTAGGTTTTACCTCGGGCAATAATTGTCAGAAACATATCTTTCCTCCATTTCCTTGGAGTTCTTTCTAACATCCAAATTTAGATCCTCAAGCTTAGAGCAAGGCTCGAACTCAGCTGCAAAGTCTCTTGCCCTACTCAGAGACATGATATAAATGATAAATAAAAAAAAGGCATAATTGATAATTTCAGCAAAAGTTAACTGAAACCTATGTGTGGGTAAAAAATCATCATAAAGAGTAAAACATGGTAAAAAAGAAGTCAGGACAGATCATGCAGCACAGTTTAGTAGATTATCTACCTCTTATGAGATGAAACAGCTCCCCCATTAGATGCAGGAGAAGATGGCCTTGGGCTAGAATGAGTACTTACAATTTCTTGATCTTGACCATCTATTTTAGTAGAAATGTTCTGCCGACCATATTGAGGGATAAGAAAAAAGATGAAAAAATTAAACATAGGCATGGAAGACAGTAAAATATTGAATAGAAGAAAAGCAACTAAATTGCAAAGCATAATTTGTTTAAGGTACTGAGATATAGATCTAAAATTGACAAATTCAGGCCAAAGAAGAAGGGTGGCAGACAAGTAAACAACACCTTCCAAAAAACAGTAGAAAGTTTAGTGGGAAAACATAACAAAATATCAATGAGGAAGATTTTATATGAAGAGATTTGACATACAAACTTACTTAAGCATAAATTAAAGTTACATAGAAACTATATAGCCCAACTCAACAGAGGAATTAGCCCCCTAATGGAGTCCAATGTTGATGAGCCATGGGTAATCCATGTGGTACTCAACAAGCATTGTTCTTACCCCATATAAGTTAGTTTAATGGGTGGATTCCCCCTACTTGCACCGTTTCTCACCAACTGGTATCCTAACTGGGACTGACCTCCATGAAAAGGGCTGCCTATGAATGGAGCAACTTGACCAGCTCACGAGGGAGGCGCGATTCAATGTCAGGAACTTGCAGGCTAATGTGCACACCCCAGATTTTGGGAGCCAAAGTGTGCACAGTAAAGTGCAGCCATTAAGAATGTCATCTCTCCAAGGAAAGTGCTATGATAGAGTCATCCATGTGAGTACTTAAGGGGCGTAATTCTTCCCACTTTACAAGTCTATTTTAAGGGTTGGTTCCCCTAACTTGCTAAGGTCTCCATTCAGAGTCCCACAGGGGGAGCCATGGTAACCAATGTGGTACATAAGAGACATGGCTCTTCCCCCTTAAAAGCCAATTTTAAGGATGGGTTCCCACCAGTGTTGTCAAAGGCCCCTTTGCCTTAGTGCCTAAAGCCCTAAGGAGAGGCTCTATTTGAATGCAACACCTCTCATGGTGTGAGACGCGTTGGCTTCAATCAAGCACTCACCTGGTGGGGCCTTTGGCGCTTTTTTGGTAGTCCAGGTTAGAGCCTTAGTTAACAGGGTTAACTTACGAAGACTAGCCCAAATGTTAAGTGTACTTAACATCATTGTGAGCTACTTAATGATTATTATGCTTGAATGGTGATTTAGAAACCTATATTAATTGATTTGATGATTATTATGTCCTTTGACTTGATACTATTATGTTTCCAATTTTGAATAGTTTATTTATATGTCAAATATTGTTATAAAGTTACAATTATTTATACATTTTTCTTATATAGCATATTTTTAGCATTTTTCTTATTTGAACACCTTACTTCACTCAGGCGAGCACCTTTTTAATACTATTCTATATTTTGCTACATGGTATCAGAGTAGATTTGGAGGGAAGAGTAGGGCTTAAATTGTTTCTGTTTTTAAGGGCCAGAGCTCTAACCCTTTCTCCAAGGAGCTCTACAACCCACCCACCCCCCCTTTTTTTTTTTTAATCTAGAATAGCTCTTTCTGCTTTTCAACCCTATTCAAGTAATTGGTTTCTTTTTTTGGTAATTTTCCAATGAGTTTCTTTTGGATTAGGAACACTTGAGTTGACTCATAAATCTCCAATCAGCGTATCCATGTCAACAACAGTGTTAGATTCCTCACCACACTCTATGCATCACTGCGTTACTGTAATTGTTATCCCACATGCCAAGAGGTGAGGGCAGTGCGCCACTAGTAGAGACATTAACGTGACAAGAATAGGCTAATCGGCCGACCTTTTGTTGTCCTCGCCTCCCCGGCCTTGGTTTGGCATGGGTAGCTATATTAAGAGGTGATTTTGGTTCTGCCTAGTTTTTCATGCGTTTCTTGATTTAGGTCTAAAAATTTTTATTGTTTGCTTGTTATTTTAAAATTCTTAATATCGTGATGTGAGGCGTGAAACCTTAGTTGACCGGAAGAAAAATGATTGAAGATTTCAGCACTAGTTTGTGTTCTTTTTGGGTGCCAACAGCGTGCAACCTAATTAGCAAAGAGCAGCAAGGAGAATGTCAAAAGGGTCACTCATGGGAAGTAGGCGAAGGAATTTAGGAAGCTTTATTAATGTGTCAGACAACATGGCATATTGCACCTGCAATTGCTATTGGGCGATCTTGTGAGTTGCAATGTTTTGATTGGCATCCATGTGAATTGTGGTGTCGTGCCAAGTTTAAATATGCCTTTCTTTATTTTAACCATATTTTTTTAAAGAAGCTTAAGTTTGTACTACAAGCACTAATCCTTTGTACTTAACCTGATTTACATATATAAATAGACACACATGATGTCTACTTAAGTATGTCAATAAAAATCCTTCTTAATACTATACTCTGTCACTCTACACATCTAATATTAATACCTTATCACAAGGAAATAATCAATTACCCAACTATTAGAAAGCCACACCATATGATGTTACTCAATGACCACATAAAAAAATTAATTAAAAAAATGAAATATATGCACGGTACTCTTGACAAAAACCTATTTATCTAAGCTTCTAAAAGGTAACCAGAAAATCTGTGACAACCTAAATAAATTTCTTGATTTTACTAGAGAATCCAAACCCTACTCATATCAATCACAATGGACATCCCTTAATCTTTTTGTTTCCTAATAGACACAACATGCTTGGCATCTAATCACATGCATATACCTTCACATACTTGCAAAACATGAAGTATGGATGCAACAGGGGACACAAATTACAATACAACAAAGAAATGAAGACAAAATAAACAATAAGAGAATTGGACAGAATATATATTTCTAAACATAATTACATGAAAACAGATTTGTGGAAGCTAATTTGATGAAAAAATACAAGTAAAACGTTCATAAACTGTTAACAATAGCATAACAGTTTAGAAGGATTATATGAAGCTAATCATAGCCAACTGTGCAACATCCCTACATATCATAGTAAGTTCAAAAAGCATATTATTCACAATCATAATTTCAAAAGTGCAAGGGAGGAGTAAAAAGCTTTAAGGCAATGTTCTATGTTGATCTCTGATATATTTTAGTTTAAGGGCTTTGGCAGGAGTTAGTGGAAGGGCTTCATGGCAATGTGCCACCTATGCTATTCACCACAGCACTTTGTAAGGGAGACATCATGTCCTCAGCCTCTTTTGTAGCCTAATAGTTCTCTATAACAAAACGAAAAACTTCCGCTATCAAAAGGGAAAAAATGCAAGAGAGGAAGAATGAATAGTATCTGTAAAATTCCAAGTTACAACTTATAGTATAACTTATCCTCCATTATCCTATGGAACAAAAGTGTCTAGTAATCTATCATCAGTAAATTTTGATATTCCATCCCATATAGATCCTTATTAATTTTACAAACTGACTTTTCCTTCTCTCCAAAATTATAGGTATTGCACCTAAATCTCTCCGAACAATGTCAAGTTCTGGACTGAACTAAATGTGACTGGAAATTGAAGCTGCAATCTTGAAGCATGTTGTAATAATACCCTAATTGTTGCATCAGTGATTGAAGCAGTGCTTCACGTCTTTAAATATAAGCATCTTGTAAGCATTCAAAAGTCCACCCTCAACACTACCTTCCCATTATACAAAATATGACAAAAGTATCCGTCATCAATCCAGGATTCATAAGATTGAGCATCCATTCAAAACAATTTCATTTGAAATAGGAAAGTTGAAGAAAGAGGAAAAAAAAAAAAAAGAGATTGAATCCACTTAGATATTCCTCCGCACACTTTGTACTCCAACTACCCCAGTGCTTTCAGTCATGTACTACTTCAGTAGTTGAGAAGCAATTTTAAACTCAAACCATTATCTTGGAGAAATAAATGGTCCTGATATTAGCCCAAGAAGATGCTCTCTTTAAAAAGTCATTTCCTTCACTTGCACAATGCAATCTGGAATTGGAATGTGTCTAAGGTTTAGGTCATAACAATTTAAACCAAAACTGTTCAGCATGTTTTAACTCTAAATTTTAAATCATCTTTCTTCAATGGCCAGATCAATACATAATAATAAAACCACCTCCTCTTTTATTCTTTATGTTTCTACGTTTTTTAATTTTACTCTTTTAACTCATAACAAATCAGTAGTATAGAACGTAATATGGTAATAACAAGAATAGTTGAACAAAATATGCCTAAAAAATTAGATTAATCTAATATTTCATATGAAGTACCATTATCTAAACCCGTCTTTTAAGTTGCATTTCATTGAATTTTCCTGCATAATTTTAAAGCCAGATTCTTGACAAAAACTGGAGTAGTACCTCCAAAAAGCGTATATGGTAGACAGGGCGCTTTTCTGGGTCCCTTGCCAAAGCAAGAAGTCTCTGATGCAATAAAACATCTTCAGCTCTGTCCATGTTAACATCAAGCCCATAACTGAAACAAGAACAACGCACCAGTTTTAGTTATCTGTATAATTATATTTTCTCGTCACATTAAGCATATAACTTAAATTGCCTACTCTTCATGATACAGACCAAATATAGAATTAACGCAAGGTGGGAAGTTTATAGGATCTTTCAGCATTGAATGTGTACTAATCCAGTCCACACAATTCTCATAAGAAAAAGTGCAATCCGAATATTAATGCCAAAAGAAATGTTTAGAAATGTGATATTTTAGCTCTACATGTTTAAAATATATCAAAATGTTCTCCGAATTTTGTTTTTATGAACATGGTATTGACAAACCTCTTGAACATGAACAAAGAATAACATTACCGACAACCTATTATAAAAGGAAAAAAAAAAACCAGATGGATCAATTAATGTTGATCATGCTTTCTTCAAACCCAAAACTCAATTTTATTTCAGTCTACTTCGCCACCGCTTAAATACAAGGAAATCTAAGGGTTAGCATAATAAATTATTGCGATGCAAAATAGCCACATGCGATGAACGCAGTTTAGCATATATTATATCTCGCCCGCAAGAAATAAACTTATATAAATGCATACAGTGACCAGGAAGAAAAAAGCTACAGAACCAAAATCCAAATACAAATATTTAAAAATAGTTAGTTCACAACATACAGCAAATAGCGATCAGGTTGCTGTACCTTGGAGGCAATCGGTTGAAGTGAGCATCCAGCTGCTCACGAAACTCTGGATTACTCACCGCTTGGTCATGGCCAGTTTCCACTAAGCGATTGTAAACATCGTTCCTGACATCATAGTTGCTGAAACCGCTCAAGGTTCGCGGTGGAGAGGAGCTCTCCCCCACACCTTCAAGTAAATCCATTGCTTTCTCCCTCTTCCTCCACCTGTGGTTGTTCAAGCTAACGCGCGTCTCATGACCGAGAAAGAGAGGAAAAGGAATAGAAAGTGCGAGAAAGCAAGGTGAATGGCAGAGAGGATCTTTGACTGAGGCTGAAATCCGAGTGGGAAAGAGGAAATGATTTGGAGATTTCAACGAGAAGGAAGGGTAATTTCGTCCGCCACGACCGTACCGCAGAGACCGAGGAGGTCAATACAGTTTATAGAGGCGAGACAAATTCAGAAGTCCGAAAACGTGAAATCAGTTTCTTATATATGGAAAATGTTACGTTAACTTTGGGCAAGTTCGGTGAATTTTGTTCAGTACATTTTGGTTATAACTATAGACTTACATTCTATTGTCAAAATAAATATAGACTTACGCTTCTTATATGGTTTATATGTTTTTATCTAATTAAAATATTATAAGTACATAATTAATTAATAATAATATATAATTTAATTAAAAGTAATACAATTATTTATAATAATTATATATATCATAATAAAATTTAAAAATTATATATTTATTATATTTTAATTCACCAACAATATAACAAAAATATAGAGTCTTGTGTTACAATATGCTAATTTATATCAATTTAAAATAAGTGATTATTTTTATATTTTAATCTCAATATTTTTATGAACCTAAAGCCTCTTTAGATTTGTCAAGTTAGCCCCATTTAATTTTTTTCAATAATTTTTTAAAAATAATTTATAAATTAAAAATAAAAATTTAATTATTAATTTGAGGGTTATTAAAAAATTAAAAAAATAAATTATATAATTTTTATACTTTACATTAATTTTTAATTCAGTCCCCATAATTTTTTTAAAATTATTTCTTACACATTTAATTCTTTATAAACTGGTCCTCGCCATTAATCCTCCTTGTAATGCCACCCAAAATTTGACAAGGTGACTAATGCAAGTTGATGTAGATAAAATAAAAATGGATTTGAAATGAAAAATACAACAAAAATGAATAAAATAAGTAAGAGAAGCAGCTAGAGTGGATAGAGTCGAGCAATTACTAACAAGAAAATTTAAATTTTGATTTTCCATTTTTACCTCAATATTTAATTTAGTTTTTTTACTATAGAAGATATCAAAATATTTTTTTAAAATTAAAAAATAAACTCATTTGATCATTAATTTTAAAATATTTTTATTTTTAAATAATCATTTTATTAAAAAGAAAAAGAAGAGACGAAGATTCCGTTTTACAGGATCGGTAATTATAGGAATGTCTTTTTTTCTTGCCAATATAGGAACTCCTTAAGGTATTCGTAGGAAGTACTACTTGGTCTAATTTAATGGGCCTACGAAGTGCAGGTAATTACGAAATTGTCATTCTGTGTCCAAAGCTGGAAAATGGATGACGGTGTAGCCATGATGAGGATGCGACACGCCAAAAGCATGTTAACTCTCAAGGAATTACAGGATAATCAAAACGGAAAAGGTTGGATAATGTTACATGCCGTTGAGCGAAGGGGCACGTCACTGTTATTCTTTATGAAGATTTCACCAGGTGTTGTTTTGTTGTAGTACGTGGCCATCGCTCAGTAGTTCGAATCCACCCCTTGTGAGTGACGTGTCCCTTTGTGCGTTGCCTGTCAAAATTTCACCATCACAATCAAAATTTAATTAAGAATATAAAAATGTCTAATGAAACTTTATTTTATTTGCAATTTATTTATTTATGCATTAGTTGATTTTGGGTTAACTTTTTATTTAAATATTTTATTATGTATTATCTTTAGTGCACTTATGATACAACAAAACTTATAAATTTGTTAATTATTAAACATTAACTATATATAAATTTTAAAATTTATATGTTAATATATATAGTTTTATTATTTTAAATATTAATCCTAAATAATAATAATTTTAAAATTATGTAGGTACATAATAATTATATATATTAATATATTTAAAATTATAAGTACACTAAAAATTTTATTTTTTTATTAACTTTTTGGGTTACTTTTCATCAAATTTATTTTCATTTATTTCTGTTTCTAGATCATATGTTGGATTATAGTACAACATATTTAGCTTGTACTATTCTATTAAATTATTTACTCAAAAAATGATTTATCATTATTCTAATTACATTGAGCCTATCATTAAAGTTATTAATTCTAATTTACATTTTTTATTACAATCATATACTTGTGAAAATATTCTAAATTTGGAAAAAAAAGGATTACTTTATATTGGTAAAACATACATTTAATATTTTTTATTTTATATAAATAATACATATAGATATATAACTATTTTGGTTTAAATAATGTATAATCATAAATTTTATTGCAAAGAAGATTAGTGTAACTCATTTTTTTTATTATAAGCAAAAAGGAAAAAAAAATGTTTGATCGTATGTATATATGATAATTAGACCACCGATCAAATTAAATCAGTTAGATAGAAAAATAATTGATTGAGCCGTTGCAACCGAATGTAATTGATTGGACAAATTAGTGTGATCTAGCTAGTTGAGTCTTCCTCTTTAATACTCTACACTCAATAACGGCTTTCAGTAGGACGAGCTCACAAACATTAGGGTGACAAAGAAGACTGAAGCGAAAAATGTTATTTTTAATATTTTATTTTTAAATTTAATTTCATTTTAATCGATGGTACTCCACTTTTGGATACAACCGAAAAACAATTTTATATATTAAATTACTAATTGAATTAAATCCTAAAAAATATGAATTGCTATAAGTACAATGATAAGACTAATCTCATTCTTTACACGATTTCCAACCTATGAAACTATATTAAATTATACCATATATACTATAATATACAATATATATTTAATATATATATATATATATATATATATATAATATATTAGAATATTAATCTTTCACCCAAAAAAAGTCATGGAATAGTTTTTTATTTCTCAAAATTTGACGTAAAATAATTTTTTTGTTTCATTTAAGAATAAATTATTTTGGATTGGATTTTAAAATGTAAAAGATCATGTTAAATCATTCAATTTATGAAAGATTAAAATAAGATAAGATTTAAAAATAAAAAATATTATAAAAATTTTCAACTTATAAAAAACTAAAATTAAATTAAATTTAAAAATAAAGAACCAAAATAGTGTGTTTTAAATAATTTAGTCTTCTTTTACAGTGTCATACAGGCCCTCTCATTACTGACTTTATCTAGTAGAACCTAATATACTAATAGCATATACCTTATTATCTGCCTAGAGTATATTATAAATCTACGTAAGAGGCTCTAATATTATATGATCACTTAATCAATTAGAAAAATATGTTTTTGGTCTTTCATTTATTATAAAATTATTATTTTATCTTATATATTAAAATGTTTAAAATAGTTTTTATTCATTAAAAAATAACACATTAGTCTTTTATTTAAAAAAAAAATTATCAAATCTAATCATTTTTTTAATAAAAAATATTTAAATTTAAAAAACTAAATCTAAACTTTTTTAAAAATAGAAACCTAAGTATGACATTTTTCAATATATGAAAAACTATTTTGAGTACTTCAATAAGTAAGAAACAAAAATAATAATTTTATAATAAGTGAAAAATTAAAAAATATTTTATTACTTAATCTATTCAATCTGTAATATATTTCACTAGATAATTAGCTAACCCGCTATATTAAAATACTGAATAAATCAATTTATGTGAACTAAAATCCAAGATGTTATAACATTGATTTGAGGAGTGTATATTTTTAATGTAAAATAAAATTTTGTATAATTTAAACATATTTTTTAGAAAGTATAATTAATTTGTCCTTTTATTATAATTGTCATTGTCCACTGAACTAGTTATTTAAGTTATTAATTCTAACTTAAATTATGTTTTTATTACAACTATGTATTTGTGAAAGTGTCTATATGAAATAGTATACTTCATGCTTTAAACTTATGTATTAAAAATTTTCATGCATTGCTCGATAGATACTAAAATTATTCCAACGATGATAATTCCTATATTGATTTTCGTGACGCAAGCATAGTATGGGTACCACTCTTGAATTTGCTTGTAATTTCAAATTGTTCCAAACAAGATTGACTTCTATCAACTCTTTCTAATATTGGTGGAGCCATGAATATGCCAAATCATGGAAATTCAAGACAAGGATATTGAACATATATAAGAAAATATCAATTTAGATTTCTATTTTTGAAATTAGTTTTATGTTGATAATTTAATAATTAAAAATTTTGAAATAATCTTTCACTTTTAAATTTAACATGTCATTTAAGAATTGAAGGTCTCAAAGTAGATTTTTATTTTTTAAGACCCAACCTATAGTCATTCATTTCCTTTGACGAAGCCCATTTCCCATAAGTATAGGAATGAGGTTTCCATAAGAGATGTGATGGAATGAAGGTCATTCCTATGAACGAAAAGCCAAAATACCAAAATGCCCTTGTCAAAAAAAAGAGAATGACACTTTGTCATTGACAATAAACTTTCGTCAATGGTGAAAAATAGTCAAATCTATGGTGCATAATAGAAAGAAAGGTGTGTCCCTCACCATCAATGAGCTTTTGTCAAAATTCGTCTAGATCCATGTGCGAGAGAGGTTCATGGTGAAGGTGCATCCATGGCCATCGACTTCATGTTAGAATATTTTTAATATTATATGGATTAACATTAATTATTTTATTATATTAGTACCTTATTAATTTTAATTAAGCAATTAATGTTATAATTTATAAACTGAGAATGGATTGGGTTTTATTTTAATATGTGTGGATAATCGGTGATGGGTTCGATTATCCACAAGCCCGCTGGGTAGAAACCCAACTCACAGCCCAAGAGCATTAGTAATCATCCCGTCAGATTACTAATCCAAGATTGTTATCCAGAGAGAGATTTTATGGGCTTAATTTAAATTTAAACTTGTTTTAAAGATTTTGGAGGATTTTACTGAATAATATTGATTAATTATTTAAAGATTCTGGAGAATTTTACTGAATAATATTGATTAATTATATTATTTAATAAAATCCTATAAGTAACATATTGAAGCCCTAATTTGATACATACATTAAATTTGTCACTCTCTCTCTGCGTCAAAACACTCTGAGAAACGCTCTTGGGCATTGTGGGTTGAACTTGTTTGTGGGTTGAACTTATTAGACTCAACCAATACTCAGATCAACAATGTCGTCTTCATCAGGTTAGATTATTGATTTATTTATTCTCCTAATCTGTGATCATGTTCAATTACATGTTTTAATTCCGCTTTCAAATGGTATCAGAGCCACGGTTTGATGGACTATGAAATTTTTTAAATTTCCTTTCTTTAATCTCGTCTTCGTAACATGATTTAGCATATTCTAGTTTCTCTTCTTCCTTTTCCTTCTTCTTTTTTTTGAATGGTCTTCATGGTAATGTAAGGGTAAAAAAGGTTGGCTATGGTGTGACAATATAATTGAGTTTAGAACACATTATAATATTGTATAACCAATCTCTTTTGGCCTATGGTCATTTATCTTAAAATTTTGTTACCATGACCTTCCATGAGCCCATTTAAGGTCTAAGAAGGGTCGAATTAGAAAAGACTGAGGTTAGATAAATATTTTGAAATATCTAGGGAAATATTGTGTAAGCTATAATAAGCTTAGGATAAGAATTTTGACATGAAAAATTTTATGTAAAGATTAGACATAATACGGAACAATATGTTCAATTCACTGTCCCTGATTATGTGTAAATAAATTATAATTAATTTCTTTGCATTAATTATTAGATTTTATTCCTAATTTAAGCACATGCGTTAAAAGGAGTATGTTGTGCGTGGAAATTGTAATGACTTTGGTTCACATATGCCTATTGATTATGTGCTCGCCTATCGTGGGCCCAATCATGGTGATATGTCTTTTATAAATTTTATATTTGTCATTTAATTTCCAACACTTTTTTGCATAATTTAATTACCATTATCAGGGATGATTCTGAATATTGTGATAAGTCCACTAGAGAGAGTGTATGTAAATATTATGTTGATAATGGACATGCCCTATCGGTGTGACATTGTCAATATAATTTTGTTAATAAGGCCTATTTGTGGCTTGTTAGCGGTGATTTGCTGATTGATGTATTCATGGTTTCTTATATCCTATCGATATGGAGATTGTGGGTGCATTTTATGTCGTTTCTCTCGATAATGAGCTTCCCTGGTATGTATGAGTTTTCTTGATTTATCATAGTTTAAGCCCTTATGCAGGATATGATGAGTATTTTGTTACACAGTTGCTGATGCTGAGTCTTGTTACGGAAACTTTGTTATATATATAATTATGTGTTTGGGACATAATTATATATTTCCTATTTGTTTTTTTCCTCAACGTCTCTGTTCTTGCAACTATTTATGGTGAAAACTTTGAACATAATAGACTACAATAATTGGATTTAATCCTTTGATATGTATCTAGTGATCACCAAGGGAAGTTTAGGTATGAGAGAACCTAAGCCAGCGGATCTCACCGCTAAATCTAGCACAGCTGACAAGGCTTACCATAAGCAATGGTATGAGTCCAATAGCATTTGTCTGACTGTCATTAAGTATACGATTGAGAAGACTATCAGATAAAGTATTCCTGAGAGGGATACCATAGTTGAGTATCTCAAAATGGTCAATGAGAAATTCAAGAAGTTTGATAAGATTTAAAAGGCCTATTATCTCTCTTTGCTAAATAACACTCACTATGACGAAGTGTCAGGAGTGTGTGAGCACATGATAAAGCTTGTTAACTGCTACAACAAGCTAAAATCCTAGATGTGGACTTGCATGACAACAACCTGGTTTATAGAGTTCCCTAATCTCTTTCTGCTGAATATGGGGTCTTGAGAACCATTTATAATTCCTAAGAGTTAGAGTAGTCTATTAATCATATGATGCCCAAAATGACTAAAGAGGAAGAATCAATAAAGAAGGTGAATTCTTATAATTAGTGAACTATATTTCACATGGTCCATCCAACAAGGCTAGAAATGTGAAATTGAAAAAGAAAGAAAAGTGAAGGCAATGCCTATGGTAAGAAATCGTATGGACTTAAGAAAAGCAATAAGAATAATAAACCGTCCTTGGATTGGAAGGAAGTTCGATTACAGTTAGCTATGTAGGCACTGTAATCTCAGATAAAGACTTGTACGAGGATGTGCTGTGTGTGGATGACATCCTATTGGCCAATAACTCAGTGTGCTTATTAAATGAGACAAAGCACATTTTGTCATGCCACATTGATATGAAAGATTTAGGTTAACCTTTTTTTTATTTTGAGAATTCAAATTCATTGCGATAGATCTTGTGGCATTCTTAGTTTGTCTCAGACAACCTATATTGAACGAGTACTCAAGAAATTTGATATGTATTCTTGCACTCCTTGTGTACTTGTGCAGAGTGGTGATAGGTGATAGGTTGTTTAAATCGTTATGTCCTAAATGATGAAGAGAGAACTTTGATGGGCAAAGTTCCATGTGAATCAATTATTAATAGCATAATATATAGGCTCAAGTGTGCACACGTTTGAACATTGTTTTTTGTCATGTTGGTGTGCTTGGCTGATATATTTAAGTAATTCTGGGCATGATCATTAGAAAGCTACAGAAATAGTTATGATGATCCTGAACCCACTTCTGATTACATCAATACGATATTTTTGAAGGAGTTGTTTTGTTGAGAAGTGTCAAATGGACATTTACAACTGCCTTATATATATATATATATATATATATATATATATAAGTGAAGAGTATGTCGCTAATTTTGTGATGGTCACCTGTTAGGGAATATGGTTAAGGAAATTAATTTCCGTCATGTGTGTATATTTTAAGTCTTAACCATTTTGTTGCGACATGACTCTATTATACGCTTCTCTCAAAGTTACAGGAATTTCAGTTGTATCAAATTTTGACAGTCAATTCCTATTTGTTGGAGAGAATATCTGTATATCTCATACTCATTTTAGGTGATCCGTTTATCAACACAAACCCATTAGAGTTTTGGAAATATATGACTCTTGGGTATATTCGAATTTTGATGTGTTGTTTTAGTAAGAGTCTGAGTTGTGTTCTTAAGGAACACTTTGGCATATTTTGGCACTTATAACATTTGTTTCCCTATCGGATTCAATGTTTTGGTTATGCCAAAATTTTAGATATAATTCAGAATTGAAATTTTGCTGGCATTTATAACAATGCTTTCCTTATCGGATTTAATATCCTTGATCCATAATTTCATTTCTGAATTTTTTGTTATCTCAGACTCACATGGTTTACATTTGTAGTGAGCGTATGATGACGAATCTATTGATCAATGCCTACCCATAAGAGTAATTCAAATTGTATAACTCATATGGGTCTTGTTGAGTTTTGATGTAGCCTTGGTCTAGTGGGAGTATGAGTCGAGTCCTTAAGGGGCTTTTATGGTGCAATTTGACACCAAATTTATGAGTTGAGTCCTTAAAGGGCTTTTGTGGTGCAATTTGACACCAAATTTCAGAGTGAAGTCCTAAGGGGACTTTTGCATTGTAATATAATGCTTCAAATGTCATTCTGTATTCCATTCTATTCAGATATTGAAACTAATTTATGACAATGTTAATATCACTTGTTTCCCTATCGGATTCAGTGATATTTGTGTGTAGTTTCATTTTTGAATTTTATATGGTTTATAAATATACACATATTCATGTGTTTATGTGAATATTAATTACCTAATTATGTATTTGTTTATTGACCTAATAATGTAATTAATGCTATCCAAATGGGAGATTGTTAGAATATTTTTAATATTATATGGATTAGCATTAATTATTTTATTATATTAGTACCTTATTAATTCTAATTAAGCAATTAATGTTATAATTTATAAACTGAGAATGGATTGAGTTTTATTTTAATATGTGTGGATAATCGGTGATGGGTTCGATTATCCACAAGCCCGCTGGGTAGAAACCCAACTCACAGCCCAAGAGCATTAGTAATCATCCCGTCAGATTACTAATCCAAGATTGTCATCCAGAGAGAGATTTTATGGGCTTAATTTAAATTTAAACTTATTTTAAAGATTCTGGAACTGAATAATATTGATTAATTATTTAAAGATTCTGGAGAATTTTACTGAATAATATTGATTAATTATATTATTTAATAAAATCCTATAAATAACACATTGAAGCCCTAATTTGATACATACATTAAATTTGTCACTCTCTCTCTGCGTCAAAACACTCTGAAAAACGCTCTTGGGCATTGTGGGTTGAACTTGTTTGTGGGTTGAACTTATTAGATTCAACCAATACTCAGATCAACAATGTCGTCTTCATCAGGTTAGATTATTGATTTATTTATTCTCTTAATCTGTGATCATGTTCAATTACATATTTTAATTCCGCTTTCACTTCAACGATATTGATATAGGGTACCTTTTGTGCTCCATCGTCTTCTTCCACTTTGAGAGAGAAAGGGACAATTGTGGAGATGCAAAACCACCATCTCTAATTCGCTATCATCTTACACTCCCACCACCATTTCCACCGCCAATAAAAAGAAGGAAAAAACAAGCGGTCACTCTTTTGTCTCTCTCTCCTCCTTCATTGTCCTCTTCTCTGTCTTTTTCTAGTGTCGTCCTCTGGTGTCAAGAAGATGGCTGGTTGTTAAGTCTCCAGAGATGTTTTAGAGTAGGGTTTCCCTCGGGAGAAGGAAAAAAATAGAAAAAATGAATAATTAAATAATATCTTAATTTTTTCACATAAGAATATTTTAGTAATTTGTTTAATCTTCTTTCTTATTTTTATACTCTTTTTTAACATCATGCCAAACACAATACATTGATCTAAAATTTTATTCTATTAAAGTTCTTTCTCATTCTTAAACCAATAATTATTTCCATTTTCACCCTTTCCAATAATCAAATGAGCTTGTTTTATAGTTGTAAATGCTTATACGAACAAGTGATCAACTAACATAACATTTTACAAATTAATTATACAAATATAATACTCGTGCGTACACAAAGTAAGAACTCGTACTCAAGACTTCTTATTTAAAAAAAAAATTATCAAATCTAATCATTTTTTTAATAAAAAATATTTTAAATTTAAAAAACTAAATTTGAACTTTTTTTAAAATAGAAACCTAAGTATGACATTTTTCAATATATGAAAAAATATTTTGAGTACTTCAATATGTAAGAAACAAAAATAATAATTTTATAATAAGTGAAAAATTAAAAAATATTTTATTACTTAATCTATTCAGTCTGTAATATATTTCACTAGATAATTAGCTAACCCGCTATATTAAAATACTGAATAAATCAATTTATGTGAACTAAAATCCAAGATGTTATAACATTGATTTGAGGAGTGTATATTTTTAATGTAAAATAAAATTTTGTATAATTTAAACATATTTTTTAGAAAGTATAATTAATTTGTCCTTTTATTATAATTGTCATTGTCCACTGAACTAGTTATTTAAGTTATTAATTCTAACTTAAATTATGTTTTTATTACAACTATGTATTTGTGAAAGTGTCTATATGAAATAGTATACTTCATGCTGTAAACATATGTATTAAAAATTTTCATGCATTGCTCGATAGATACTTAAATTATTCCAACGATTATAATTCCTATATTGATTTTCGTGACGCAAGCATAGTATGGGTACCACTCTTGAATTTGCTTGTAATTTCAAGTTGTTCCAAACAAGATTGACTTCTATCAACTCTTTCTAATATTGGTGGAGCCATAAATATGCCAAATCATGGAAATTCAAGACAAGGATATTGAACATATATAAGAAAATATCAATTTAGATTTCTATTTTTGCAATTAGTTTCATTTTGATAATTTATAAATTAAAAATTTTGAAATAATCTTTCACTTTTAAATTTAACCTATCCTTCAAGAATTGAATGTCTCAGTGGTTTTTTACTTTTTAGAATCCAACCTATAATAATTATTCTCTAACTAAAATTAAGTTTAAAGATACATAACTTTAAATTTAACCTATCCTTCAAGAATTGAAGGTTTCAAAGTGGTTTTTTACTTTTTAGAATCCAACCTATAATAGTTATTCTCTAATTAAAATTAAGTTTAAAGATACATACTTTTTTGAGTCAGATTTTAAAAAGTAGATTAAACTTTTAATTGATGTAAGACTTAAATGAAGTTAAATTCAAAAGTAAAAATATAATTTTAATGCTTTCAATTAATAGGGAACTAAAATAAAATAAAATTTAAAAGTGAAAAATTAAAATAATATTTTTCACGTACATATAAGACACATTTGGTTGGAGGAATCTAACATTTTGGAATGGGAACAAGAACCTCATTCCTTCATCTTGTTGCATTTGGTTAGCATATTAGAAGCCCATTCCTTTCCTTTGACTAAGCCCATTTCCCATATGTATAGGGATGAGCCTTCCATAAAAGATGTGATGGAATGAAGGTCACTCTTGGGAACGATAAGCCAAAATACCAAAATGCC
Organism: Delonix regia; assembly: GCA_037074485.1. Taxonomy (NCBI): domain Eukaryota; kingdom Viridiplantae; phylum Streptophyta; class Magnoliopsida; order Fabales; family Fabaceae; genus Delonix; species Delonix regia. The sequence continues at coordinate 24,469,384 of CM073454.1, read as the reverse complement.
CTTGTCAAAAGACAAAAAAAGAGAATGACACTTTGTCATTGACAATAAGCTTCCGTCAATGGTGAAAAATAGTCAAATCTATGGTGCATAATAGAAAGAAAGGTTTGTCCCTCACCGTAAATGAGCTTTTGTCAAAATTCATCTAGATCCATGTGCGAGAGAGGTTGATGGTGAAGGTGCATCCATGGCCATCGACTTCGACGTCGTTTATGCTTCGTGCCATCAACATTGATATAGGGCACGTTTTGTGCTCCATCGTCTTCTTCCACTTTGAGTGAGAAATGGACAATTGTAGAGATACAAATCCACCATTTCTAATTCGCTATCATCTTACACTCCCACCATTATTTCCACCGTTAATAAAAAGAAGGAAAAAACAAACAGTCACTCTTTTGTCTCTCTCTCCTCCTTCATTGTCCTCTTCTCTATCTTTATCTAGTGTCGTCCTCTGGTGTCAAGAAGATGGCTGGTTGTTAAGTCTCCAAAGATGCTTCAAAGTAGGGTTTTGTTCGGGAGTAGGAAAAAACTAGAAAAAATGAATAATTAAATAATATCTTAATTTCTTCACATAAGAATATTTTAGTAATTTGTTTAATCTTCTTTCTTATTTTTATACTCTTTTTTAACATCATACCAAACACAATACATTGATCTAAAATTTTATTCTATTAAAGTTCATTCTCATTCCTAAACCTATAATTATTTCCATTTTCACTTTTTTCAATAATCAAATGAGCTTGTTTCATAGTTGTGAATGCTTATATGAAGAAGTGATCAACTAGCATAACATTTTACAAATTAATTATACAAATATAATACTCGTGCATACACAAAGTAAGAACTCGTACTCTAGACTTCTTATTTGATCTGACGGTAAGTCCAATTTTCTTTATCCAATTATCCAAAATTTTTATTGCAAAAAAGGATGACTGTAGGGGATCCGCACCTATAGCTAGTGTGCACTTTAAAATAGCTAGTCATAAATCAGGTGAAAATAAATACGCAGAGTAGCGTAATTTATCAAAACATCCAACGTGAATTTCCATGCAACTTCATTTCGTAGTCCACAACTGCTAATATATCGAAACTTAGTGTTAGAAAATGGTTTGCATTTATAGACTTTTCTGGTTTTTCCTTCCATTTTCAGATATCGTAGTCAAAATCCACGCTCTGGCTGAATAGGAAATTAGGTGAAGACTACGCTAAGTTGCTATCGAGTTTTCAGCGGCAAAAGTTTAATCCTCATTATTCAAATTTACCGTACATTATTTGATTAAAAAAATATAATTTTAATTCCTGATTTATGTATAAAGTATTATTTTAGTTTGAAAAGTAGCATATGTGACACAATGAAACCATAAATCCAAATCAATAGCCATACAACTGTACAATAGATCTATTGTATAGTAGTAGATTCACTCTCTGAAACCATGCTTATTGGATTTGATGCGATGTGCATGGGACAATATTAAATCTTATATCCTAACCAAATATGAAAAAAAAAAATATTTTAATCAATGAAGTATGAGACTATCCTTATTTTATCATATTCACATTCATTTAAACTGATATATTGGATTTCAATTTATAGCAGCAGCTCATATATGAAGTGAAATATGCATGGAACAAAATTGCAACGAGCCATGCATCTGAAGAAATTTTTTGGGGAAACCCTCTAAGATTTTTAATTATGACAGATTCTAACAAACATTGAAAAATAATAATTAATTCATATATTATGTTCAGCATCACAATTTGAAACTCAAGCTCAAATTCCCACAAATAAATAATAGCATTCCAGGATAGAGTGGTAAATGGCAAAAACTAACAACCAAGAACGGCAAAATATTTTACCCTTACAACTAGGGTTTATTCATCTTAATGTTAAATTGGTGTTCACGGTTTGGATCAGATGTGAGAAAAAGTAAAAATAGTAAAACTAAAAATAGTTTTACACGTGGTAAAATTGAACATAAATGTATAAGTATGAACAACTCATAGACCTAGTACTTTAATTTAGGATCAAGATGTAATTAAGTCAATAATTATATTCTTTCTTCGAATACAATAAACTTCTCATTAAAAAAACATTTTTAAGCAGCCCGTGCTTACTAGAAACATACGATTTAACTACCAAGGCATCAGAGGCAGACGGGATCCTAAGGATGTCATGGCCCCTCAAAGTTGTTACTTCATTTTATAATTATATATTTAATGTGTTGTGTAAATTATGTTTGGTCCCCATAAAAAAAATAACATATTCATATGGCCCTTATGCAAGGCACTCTATTTTTATAACGAGGGCCATTATGAGTTTAAACACAAAGGTAAAGACTTTTCTTCCCATAGGAAAAATGATTATCTTCATATCTATCATTGATTAACACATAAATTCGACAAATCTTTAACTACCCCCCCATTTACATTTAAAAAAAAAAATTATCAAGCTTGAAATGAATTTTATATTTCATAGTTACAAATTTTGGAACAAAAATTACCTAAAGGTGGGAATAATTAAGCATAGTCACGTCGTTCTCGATAAACTGGCAGGGGGTCCACTTAGTGGCAGAAGCAGGAGTTAGTGGGGGCAAAAGTTTTTTTTTTTTTTTTTTTTTCAATTTTTATATTTTATTTAAAAATTATATTTTAATAATATATGTTTAATAAATAATTTTTTTTAATTTTTAAATTCAATTAAATGAGATTAACTTAATAACAATATCATTATTTATCCATCTTAAATTTAAAAGCAAATTTAAATGTAAATGAGTATTTGTACAAAATATTACTATACTTAGTATTCAAGTAATGAGTAACAAAGATACAATAAAAAATATATCATCAATTAATAATATAATAATAATTCAATAAACAACCTAAAAGAACTTTTTATCTAACATTACAAGAATTTTATAATATCTTTAAGGACAATTTATAAAGCTCTAATTAAAATAAAATTTTGACATATTTAAATCTAATTATGTTAGTAGTCAATTATTGTAAAACTACTTGTTATAAAAGTGCACCAAATGTGTGTGTGTGTGTGTATATATATATATATATATATATATGTTAAATATAAAAGAATACATGATACGTATTTGAGTCTAACATGTTTAAATTAAAATACTAAATAATAAAGTAAAATATGATATAATCATATAAGATATGTATATAATTTTAAATTTTTAATGGGTTCAAAAATATTAAATAAATGGAGACATAAAATTATCATTTAATACTATATACGTCCAACTGAAAAATTTGAGAGGGGCATATGTCCACCCTCAAATACACCGCCTATGGTCCACTGCATCTATGGGAATTAAGAAAAAATAGAAGGAGGAGAACATGGATTATGTATTTCAAGTTCCAATATATATATAAGCGCTCATATGTGGCCGAAAGTTTTTTTTTTTTTTTTTCACAGTTACATGAAAAATTTAGTAACTCATAGTCCATTTTTGCCATACCATTTTTGTTTTTTTGGCATGGGAGGGTTGGGTTTGCCATGTTTTTTCAAGAACTACTAGAAGAATAATTGCAGCGACAGTGAGACAACCATAGCTAAAATGCCATACAAATTTTGGCGATGGTTGTCATTAATTAATGGTGGCTTAGGTTTTAGAATGGTTAGTAGAAATCTAGATTTACTGTATTTAAGACAAAATATATAAATCTAACGACTAAGATTAAAAGAACAACACAATCTGATAATTCACATTAATTTTGAGAACTAGTACAGTCAAAATTTAGCTTTTTGACAATTTTTATTAAGGACAGATCTCAAGGGAATGTAAGGATAGAGTAGATGTCCCCCTTAGATTTTTAAAATTTTAATTTTTATACGTATTTTTTTTTTTATATTCTTAATATGATTCTTTAATTTATAATAGTTAACACCCTTTATATTATAAAAATTGTTATTCCTTAGTTTAAATATTTGATTCAATGACTTTTGTCCTAAAATTCTATATTTGTCGAATCCCTGGTTGTCATTAATGGTGGTTTACGTTTTAGAATGGTTATTGCTATCCATCTAAAACAAAGGTGATTTTGTTGATGATTTCACATCAACCATTGCTAAATATAAATGTCCTAGCAACAATTTTCATTAACGGTTAATGATTTTTCAAAGATATTTTTATTTGTTTTCTTATTTCATATTTTTTTTTAGGAAAAATTAATCACCTAGTCCTTTAATTTTGTCTAATTTCAATTTGGTCCCTATAGTTTAGTTTTTTTTTTTTTTTTTTTATAGCAAATTACTCCTTAAAGTTTCATATTATTTGAGAGTTAGTCCCAACCGCTTAGCAGTGTATAGACATCATCAAAACTCTATTTAACTGGCCACTGGAGCACACATGAACTACAGAGTGGACATCCTTCTCACCCTATCTTTTCCATATAAGTTGGACGAAAGGTTATAGCACATATAAAAACATATGGAAGTTAAACCCTAATCTTAAACTATGTTGCATGAGGAGTTGGAAGCCTTTGCATCAGAGTTGTGGTCTTATGCTTGTGCAGCAATTTTTTGCTTTTGCTAACCATTCAACAATTGGAATGTGTCTTTTGCTTTTGCTGATATATGCTGTGTGGGCTTTGCATAAGCCTGTACAAATGACAGGTCAGATTGGGTTTCTTAATGACTTAAGGCCCAACTTGAAATTACAATGGGCTTAATTTTCAACCTTGGGCTTGGTGACCTGGCCTAAAAGACCTGGTAATATCCTAGTATGACTAGGTCAGGCTGGGTAGGGTCCAGTTTACTTGTATTTTTTCTAATTCTACAAAACAATCAGCAAACAAGAAATTCCAAACATAACCACCTTCACTAGTAACCTAACTATATAGGAAAGCTTACACATTAAATACTTTAATTATGAAAGGAAGGAAAATATCCTTTTTATTTGATTACATGACAAAGATTAGATCAATAGATATAAGTCTGAAGTTTTTATGAACCAATAATATTTCTTACCCCATTATATCTAGTGGCTTAAAAATTTTCCTAATATATTCTTGAATTATGAGAATTTGTTAAGTTTAATCCTTTAATCATAAAAATGTTTTTGAAATTACCATTAAACAAAACATGACAGCTGTAAGTAAAGCTGAAATTTCCATTACAGATTCTATCTTCCAAACTTTTAGCAACTTTAACTCACAATCTTTGTTATTCTCTCGCTCTAAAGGTCATGTCTCAAGTTCTATAAACACGAACATTTGTTCTTCTAATGTCAATGATAGCTTTGTAGCTTTTAATAAAGTGATGCACTGCTCACCTCATGTCATGGCTATATCCAATAGTCAAGTCTTTACTATTTCTTCTGAATTTTTTGTTTGGCATTATTGTTTAGGGCATGCCTCTTTACCTATAATGCAACAAGTTTTTAGTTCATGTAATGTCAAAATTGGAAATAAAGACACTTTTTATTTTTATGTTTCATATTGTGAAAGAAAAGCACATAAACTTCCATCACCTCCTTCATTAACTACATATGTTGAACCTCTATAGCTTCTTGTTATTGATGTTTGAGGTCCTACCCTTTGTGCATCTATTCGAGGTTCACTTTATTACATAGCTTTTGTTAATGCCTTTATAAGGTACACTTGGTTTTATCCTCTACAAAGAAAATTAGATGAATTCTCAATTTTTGTTAATTTTAAAACTATGGTTGAATTTCAATTCAATCATAAAATCAAAGCTTTACAAAATGATGGAGGAGGAGAATTTATGGTCTTTAATAGTTACTTAACCTAACATGGTATTTTCATCGATTCACATGTCCTTATTCTTATCAGCAAAATGGTATCATAGAGAGAAAGCATAGGCACATAGTGGACATTGGTCTTTCCTTTCTTTCTCATTATGGTTTACTAATTAAATATTAGGAGGATACCTTTGTTACTTTCACTTTTATCATCAATAGACTACCTTCATCAATTATGAAAAACACCTCTCCATATTTTTTAAATTCTATATCACTTTTCCTAATTATTCATTACTAAAAGCTTTTGGTTGAGCTTGCTATCCCTTTCTTCAACCTTACAACAACCATAAACTCTCTTTCCAGTCCATTAAGTGTATGTTTCTTAGTTACAATTTTAATTACAAAAGCTATAAATGCATGTCATCATTAGGTCATGTTTATATATCTCGAAATGTGAAATTCAATGATTATGTTTTTCTTTTAAAAACAAAGCTTTTTCTTCTCAAGTGTCTGTATTAACTACTGTAACTTTAGTTCCTAGCATCATACCTACTGTTACTCATAATCAAATGAATGGTAAAAGTTGTAAAAAATTTTTGACCTCATCACATTCAAAGTTGCCTAGTTTGATAGATCCATGTAGAATTGTTGTAGCATTAACTCTAAAGGCGTCAACTCGAGAAGCTTCCACTCAAAATATTGATTTTACAGCATTACATCAGCTTAATACAGACATTGTACCATTTATCTCTCAAAGTGAAAATGTAGAAAATACATCAGTATTAGTGTAGCAACAACAAGTTCTTCCTTCCTCTCATCTTATGGTTACATGTGAAAAAGATAGTATTTTTAAACCCAAGGTATATTCCATCACTAATACTCCTTCTAATCCATATGTTGCTTTACATGTCCCACAATAGAAAGTAGCAATGATTAGTGAGTATTAGGCCTTATTAAGGAATAAAACTTGGAGTTTAGTGCCATTAAACTTTGATAGAAAACTAATAGGCTGAAAATGGGTTTTCATAGCTAAATACAGAGTTAGACTAGTTGCTAAAGTGTTTCACTAGCAATATGGTTTTGATTACAATGAGACATTCTCACCAATAATAAAACCAGCTACAATTTGTAAAGTTTTGACTATAGCTTTAGCAAGGGTTTAAAAGGTGTTTCAGACTGATGTTAATAACACATTCCTAAATGGAAATCTAGAATAGGAGGTTTATATGCACCAGCCACTTGGATTCGAAGACTTTAATACAACTTTAATATGTAAACTACATAAAGCTCTTTATGGCTTTAAGCAAGTTCCATGAGCATGGTTTAGAAAACGTGAGTCAATTTTGCATAAGAATGGTTTTATTTCTAGCAAATGTGATCCATTTATATTTATTCAAGTTTCTCCTATTCATACTACATATGTGCTTGTATATGTTGATGACATATTAATCACTAGTACCTCTATTGATTACATTTAAAAGGTTAAAATGGAGTTGAATGATGAATTTTCTCTTTAGGATCTTGAAGAGCTCAGTTATTTTCTAGGTATTAAAGTTAAAAAGCTGAAAGATGGAACAATGGTGTTGTCACAAAAGAAATATATTATAGATCTTCTAGCTAAGGCTAAGATGTAAACTTCAAAATGTCTTCCTACACCTATGGTATCTAGGTTAATGCTTTCTAAACTTGGATCATCAGATATGTTGGATCCTCATCTTTACAAGTCCATTGTGGGTGCTTTGTAGAATGCAATAAGTACCAGACCAGAAATTTTTTTCAGTGTTAGTAAGGTGTGTCAATTCATGCAACAACCTTTGGAGAGTCATTAGAAGGCAATGAACCACATACTAAGGTATCTAAGTGGAACCTTAGCATATGGATTAACTCTGTCTAAGTCCAAGGATCATAATCTTAGAGCTTTTAGTGATGCTAATTGAGGAAATAATCTAGATGACAGAAGATCTACAGCTGGTTCATGTATTTTTCTAGGATCTAATCTTGTCTCATAGAGGTGCAAAGAAGCAAAATGTAATTGCTAGATCAAGTATTGAGGCAAAATATAGAAGTCTAGCAAATGTTGCAGCTGAGATCACTTGGTTTCAACCTTGTTGTAGTGACTTAAGATTTTTGTTTCTGTTTCAAACAATATTCCAATTATCCACTTGGTTACAAAAAAGGAAATGAGCTGAATTTTGTCCAAAGTAACAACATCTTTTAAAAAAAATTAAAATATTAGCTAGAAGTATATAATTGGTTATCTACTTTTATATTTTATGGTAATTTAGTTCTTCACAAAATATTTGTGTCAAATTAGTCTTTCATAATTCTTATGTTGTGTAATATTAGTCCCTCATGTCTTGGCGATTTATTAATTAAAATTAATAAGAAATTAAATTTGTACAAAATAATAATTATGAGAGACTAATTTAATACAAATAATTTGTGAACAACTAAATTGTTACAAAATATAAAAATAAGAATTAATTTAATAATTTTTTCTTCATATATATATATATATATATGTTATAATTGACTGTATCTTAGGAGAGAAGAAAATGTATGCAATAAATATTGTTAAAATAATTCGTGCCCATACGTGCACTAATCTTCTACGCACACACATATTTGGTGGAGAATGGGTGCCCATGTTGCTTTGCTTTGCTTCCCCACACGCTTCAGAGTTTCAGACTGTAAAAGAAACGTGACACAGCTGGTACAAGTGCAGTCTGATAAATATGTTGCTCAGAAATATTTATTCTTATCAGAGTCAGCTTGCTATGGTACAAATAAATAAATAATTAAAATAATGTTAAATATATATTTATTATTTGATAAAATATTCTTCTTTTCATTTTTAGTGTTATTCAATGATAAAAATTATTACATAAATTAATGATTTAGTATTTGAAATATTAATTTTTTCTCAATTATGCAAAAGTCTCATACTTTAATCAATTGAAATTTTCTCACAATCAAAATAGCTTTCAATGCAATTTTTCTTTCAATTTATAACCTCACATTTAGAGTTAACTAATGCCTCAAACTTTTTCTTGACTTAGTAAAATTTGCCTAAGTCATGAGCTAATGGTTACATGGTTTTCGATTATCAATTGGAATTATTTAATTGAAGGCACATATTAATAAAAAAAAATTAAAGGACTAAATTAAAAAAATTTAATTGAAGTAAAAGCTATCTTCAAAAACTCAATATTCAATATCAAAACGGAAATGAGTGCTCATGCATATATTATATTCCTAATTATAATTTTAAAACCCTATTTTATTCAATAAATTCGTCAAAAAAATAAAGTAGAATAAAAAATGTCTTATGAATAAAATATGTCATGTTTGAGCTTTTTTAAAACCCAATCTGAGCTTTAAAAATTTTAATGAATTTTTTTAATAAAAAATTTATTATTCCAAAAAAACTTAATGTATATTAACATTTTGATAAAAAAATAAAAATGAATATATCTTATTTAAAAGATTTATGTCAACAACCCATTTGTAATTATAACTTTCTTATATATAATCTTATAAGTAATAATAATAATTAACTATATTATTTAGCTCAAATCTAAAGTAATAAAATGATTTGATTATAACTTTAAAAAATCTTATTGATCTAATAAACTTGACTCAAAAAATATAAATAAAAATTTAGATAAAAAAATCAAATCAAAATATAGGTTTGAGCATTTTCTTTAAAACTTGAATTCAAACATGTTTTTTAAATGTCTAATCTAATGATGAGATCTAATATATTACAAGAGTAAAAGAGCAACTTTTATATTATTGATTGAAAAAAACTGGATGACTCCAAATGAATTTTGTAGTCTAAACAATTTTGCCTAAATATCGTCTAGTAATTTAATGGATTTGAATTTTATAGGGAGCAAGTTCTTTTTTCTTTTTTTTGGGAATTTTCCTTAAAAGTTTTAATGCGACATTTAATAATCCCAAAGAAAATATAAAATTTAAAGATCGCCTTATAAGCCTGCGTCGTCTTGTCGCATTCAACCGTGTCCACCCAAGAAAAGGTTTTTTGTTCTTTCTCAAAAGGTTCTTCGTGATTTTCCACGTTATCTCCATCATATTGTAGATATCTGATGGTTCTTACAGTCTATTTCAAAAAATAAAAAGTTAAAAAGATTATAAGGACTATTAAATATTTACAATTTAATATAACCATAGGAATAGACCTAATCTATAGAGTAGATTATTAAAAAAATTAAATTTAAATTCAAGTTCTATAAAAGTTTGAACATATATTTTAATTAAAATTTTTTTAAATTTTTATTTATTTATTTTAATCGGTTCCATTAAGTTAATCAGATTTTTTTAAATAATAATTAAGTCAATTTATTATTAAGACCTAAAATAATAATATTAATTATTATTATTTTAAAATTATAAATAAAAAATTTTAAATATAAATAAGTTATTGTATATTTTTATTAAAATGTCATGATACACACAAAAACCTTTAAGCGAAAATTAATTAGTTAGTCTGTGTACTTTATATGAATTTGTAATTATCTCCCTGCACTTTAATTTTTTCCAAATCAATCTTTATAATTTTAAAAAATTTCAAATCAGTCCCTACTGTTAGATGAACTGTTAACACTGTTTTAATCAATGCTGACATGGAACATAAAAAGCCAGCTCGTATGCCAAATCAGCCTTCAAAATGTGTTTTTAATATTATGAAATATTAACTAAGTCCATTTTGGAACAACTCATCCAGCGTGTCACTTTCTTCAGCGCAAGGCTTTGCATCCACCATAGTGAGCAAGTATGCAGACACTCCACCCTGTAAAAAGCCAACAACTCATCCACCGTGGGCATGTCACTTTCTTCATCTTGCTTTCCACTCTTCATCATCTTCTTCTTATCCATATGTTCTGAGACATCCGATTTTCTTCTGGGTACACTCGAGTTCGCTTTCAATCCACACCTTCACCTTTTGTGTTTCTATAATGGAAAGCCTTTTTCAAAAGAATTTTTTTTTGCACCGATAAGTGCCTACTGTGGATCCAGCAATCCAGCGGCTAAGCAACCCCCGCCGTCGCCGCTATGGCTGAAGCAGAAGCTGCTGCTGCTGCCTGTTGGGAATCCTCCTCACACTCATCGTCATTGTTGGCCTGGCAATAGTCCAACCACAAGGGTTGATGTCACGGTTGTTCCAGGAGGAGAGGGCGAAGTCGGGGTCGTCCTGAGAGAGCTTGAACTGGTAGAGGTAGAGACCCTCCAGGTTGAGAGAGACAGAAAATGGAAGAGGGAAGAGGAAGAAGACGATAAGAGACAAAGGAAAAAGAAGAAGCATGGAATGGTAGCTCTACTTCTGGAAAACAGAGTGAGTGAAGAAGACTGAAGAGAGTGTGGGGGTTTTGCGGGTGAATTTATCAAAGAAAGAAACAGAAAGAGAGAGAAGAAGAGTAGATAAAAACATTAACATAATCATAACAATGCCTTCTGTATCTATGTCAAGATTATAAACGTGTTAATGGGCTTTATTACAAAAAAATGGCTTTTGTTACAATTTTTTAATAATTTTTATAAGGGTCGTGACTGTCGTAAAGTGATTTTATGATAGTATGAAATGACAACGCTTTTTAAAACTCTTATAGAAATCATCGTGATGACATATTTTTGCAATGGTAAAAAAACTCTTGTTAAAGTTATCGTAAAAAGAGGTTATTGCGAGGGTTAAAAAAAGTGTCACAATGTCATGGTTTTGCAACAATTTTTTGATTGTCGTAATGACTCATCAGATCCTCGCAATCACTTGCCATTGCGTTGTTTAAAAAAACTTTGTGATAGTTTTGAAACTGTCATAATGAATTATTTAACTCTCGCAATCACTTGCCATCGTGACAATTTTGCAATTGTTGTAATACTTGCTTGACCCTGGCAATCGCTTGCCATTATAACATTTATAAAAACTGTCACAATGTCCGGGTTTTGAGATAGTTGTGCGACGGTTTTGTGATTGTCGTAATGACTTGTTTGACTCTCGCAAGCACTTGCCATTGCAACATTTAAAACCATTGTCACAATGTCATGGTTTTGCGAGTGTCGTAATGACTAATTTGAACCTTGCAAGCCCTTGCCATTGTGACATTTAAAACCACTATTGCAATTTCATGGTTTTGCCACAGTTTTTTGTTTGTTGTAATTACTCGTTTGACCCTTGCAAGTACTTGCCATTGCGACATTTAAAACCACTGTCGCAATGTCATGGTTTTGTGATAATTTTATGACTGTCATAATGACTTGTTTGACCATCGCAAGCCCTTACTTGCGATGTTTATAAAAAACTATTGCAATGATATGGTTTTGCGACAACTAAACCATTGTAATGGGTGTCATATTTTCTATGGCAATAATTTAAACCATTGCTAATAGGTTTTCTTTTTTTTAAAAAAAATAACCTTGAATTAGTATTCTACAAATATGATAAATCACCAATCACAACAACACAATTTGATACTTAAAGCCAACATGACCTACCTTGTAATCAACTATAAACATAATTACATACAAATTTGAGCATAATACCATAATCAACTCTTAATAAGATACTAAATAATTACAAAGTTTAACAACAAATAATGATAAGTCATTCTAACTAGTTAATTGTCCTTACTTGAACGAGTTGGTGATGGATTTGAAGGCAGGTTTGCACTGTTATGCTCACTAGGTACCTAAAAATTGAAGACATACTTTGATAAGCAATAAATTAAATAATAAAGATAAAAGAACATTACAACACCAAACTTATACAAAATAAAAATGTTCAGAGATCTTTGGAGGCAAATCTCCCTGGACATTTATAAGGAGAAAAGACACAATTGCATTTGTTTTGTTGTTGTTTTGCTACCAAATTAGCAATTTTAACTATTTGTTGTGCATTTATTTGGTCTCTTTTGGTCATTTGAGCTTTAAGTGATGCAACTTCTATCTGTTGAATATAAAAATAGAAATTCAATGTTCAATGATAATGTATTTTTTATTGAATATTAATTATTATTATTGGATATATTAATGGTGTATATATTATATATAAATTTACTATATATATATATATATATATTTATTTTATGCATAATTAAATCTAGATATATTGTTGAATATAAAAATAGAAATTTAATGTTCAATGGAAATGAAATATCCAAATATTCTCAAATAAATTTTATTATGGGATATTAATTGTTATTGTTGAATATATGTGTATGTTATATATGTTATCATTAAAATATACATAATTTACTTATATATATATATATATATATATATATATATAATTAAACAGCCCTTGCGACAGTTAGTATTGACTGTTGTCGTAAAGCCTTTACAATAGTCAATGTTGACCACCGTGAAGTCGTAGCTTTACAACAATCAATACTAACTGTCGCAAGGGCTGTTTAATTTTATATATATATATATATATATATATTAATATATTTATTTTATACATATATTGTGTCTAATTAAATCTAGATATATTATTGAATATAAAAATAAAAATTCAATGTTCAATGGAAATAAAATATCCAAATATTCTCAAATAAATTTTATTATGGTATATTAATTTTTATTGTTGAATATATGTATATGTTATATATGTTACTATCAAATATATATAATTTACTCATATATATATATATATATATATATATATATATACAAATATAATTAAACAACCCTTATGATGGTTAGTATGGCTTTACGACGGTCAACATTGATTTCGACCATCATAAAATTAAGGGAAACAACATACACCTTTTTTAATATTGTCATTACAATAGTCAAATATATCCGTCGTTAGGACTTAATTTTGTAATAGTTGTAATCAGCGGTCACAAAACCAAGAGTTTAAGATTGATTATTACAATGGTCAAAAATGACTAAATTAATGACAGTTACATTTTACTGTTGTTGTGGTTGTGTTTTATGACCGTCGCAAAGTGATGTTGCAAAGACTATTCTTTTGTAGTGATTTCTTTGTGTTTAATTCATGTTCATTCATAGTCATAGGTTGTTATTTACTGTGCCGTGTTTGGAGTTACTCGAATGATCATTCAAGCTACTCTTAAACATTACAACAGCTTAGACTATTTCTTCCCTTGATACTTCCCTCCCTAGTTATCCTCTTCGGTTTCACAAGGCAGATTGAAAAGCTCCAAACAGCTGCGAATTTCGAAAACATGAAGAGTAATAACGATAGAGCAACTTAAAGTAATAAAGTTTCATGATAATTAGTTTTAGTTACCCTTAAAACGTTCATAATATTAAAAGCCCACTTTGAAAGCTGATTTGGCATACAAGTTGGCTTTTTATTTTTCACAACAGCACCAATTATAACTGTGTTAATAGTGGAATCTTATTGAATCTGGGTGCGAAGATCAATTATAAATTTAGCTTATATATAAATAATTTATCCAACAATGCCATGAAGTATTTTTCTCAGATACTCACCTTAATCATAAATATACTGTAAAGATTTGATTTTGAGTTTTTAATAAATTTTTAAAACTTCGACTATTAAATTTTTATTTAATAATTTATATTTTATTAAATTCATCTGTATTTAAATTTGTAACTTCTCTTAATTTATTTTCTATACTATAATTGTCGGCTGCACGCTGTCACTTTTTGTACATAACAAATTTATTTATTTTTAAATGATAAAACGGATATGATAATCCCTATTAAAATAATCATGTAAATTGAATTATTAATATTTAAAAGCCGAAACTAATATTTAAGAGTAATCATCATATATTTTGAAACTATTATGTTATCTAGCTATGATGTAATTGATTAAATATAAATTTATTATTATAATTAAATTAATTAATTACTACATATAAACTCTTGTAATAAAATATTATTTAATATTTAATAATTAATTACATCGTAAATACTGCAAATATAAAATCATTTCTACAATTTTTATTATAGCAAAAAAATATTTACATATGTGATAATTGATATGTTAGCTTAATCAAATAAAAAATAATAATAAAGATTTGCTATTATTATGTATATAGATTTTCATTATAATTTGATTAAATTAATATATCATATTATCATGTAAAGTATGCTATTATTAGCAAATCGAAGATTTCCCTCTATAACTCTTTCTCTCGCTTTTTCTTATATATTTTGCCCAGGAAAGAACGCCTCTGTACGAATATCTATCTATACAAACTCTTCATAATTTTTCCAACACACTATCCCATCTCTCTCACTATCACACACACAAACAATGAATCATCCTTGTTTGACAGAAATAGAGAGCCCCAGTGACGACCCCAAAGCTAATGCCTTCCATGGTGCCCCTCGCAGAAGAACATGCCAAAGTAGAGAGCCCAGAGATCAAAGGAAATCTGAGCCTCACCGTCTCTGAACTCACAGGTGACTCAGAAGAAAACATGACCCAAATGATCACTAGCTACGTGGAAACTCTATCTCGCAGCAAAATGCACATTCTGGGTATTCATTTTCAAGTTCTTTTCTTTTATATTATGATTGTGATGTACCAGACACTATGTATGTACTACACAACACCTAAAGTTGCATTTGAACGACTTGAAAAGTTAGCTTATAGTGTGATGGTGATAACTTACATCTCTCAAGCTTTAACTAATGGTTTCTACTGTGATTAACTTAGCAGGCTACCCCACAAATCTAGACTTTGACTATGATGCACTTGCTCAGCTGCTGCATTTTCACATTAATAATGCTGGTGATTCATTTATGGGAAGCAGCTATACTCTCAATTCAGCAGCCTTTGAAGTCTGTGTTCTTGATTGGTTTGTTAGATTGTGGAAGATTGAGAAGACCGAGTATTGGGGATACGTTACGATTGGTGGAACCGAAGGCAATCTTCATGGGATCTTAGTAGGGTAAGTTTCGTTGTACTTCGATAAATTTTTTAAGTCTTTTGAATATTAATTTATTCGTAATTTGATTATACGATTGTAATTATATTTATAGGAGGGAACAATTGCTAAACGGGATTTTATATATACTTCACAAGAATCTCATTATTCAGTGTTTAAAATAGCAAGGATGTACAGAATGGAATGTGTTAAAGTTTAAAATCGCAAGGACAAGCCAGCCATTATCAACCTAAACATAAGTTTTTTTTTTTTTTGCTTTTCTTTTACACATAAAATGTTAAGAATGTTGAGATATTGTAAAATAAATATGGTCAAATCAATCATGAATAATTATACTGACATGTAAAAAATGCATGCATTTCTCTAGTTGGGGTTATATCTTATGTTCTTAATAACATTTTTATTTATAATTAATTTTGTCTATCTCTCTTGAAATCTAACCTTCTTGTGCTGTCATACCCACAAAACCCCATGTGCATATTGACTCACTTTCGCAATTAGTCTTAAAAGGGTGATTTTCTATTTTAGGAACAACTTTGAAAGGAGCTATTGATGACCTTGATCTAGTGCTACAAACATTGGAGAAAGTGGCTTTACTCGTGATCAGTTTTATATCCATTGTGATGGAGCTCTCCTTGGAATGATGCTTCCTTTCATTAACAGAGTGAGTGACATTTCAAACAAAAAAAAAAGAAGACATTGCTACAATTAGTTATTGTATTTAGTAATGCATACATGTAAATAGATTTGATCATAACTAAAGTAAGAAAAATTTACTTATCAATTTGAGATTCAAATGACTTGTATTTAACTTTTAAGGTCATCAGATGAAGCTTAAATTTTGATCTCAAATCAAAATTAAGCTTAATTATAGCTTTCATTCACTGTCATCTGAAAATGCTCCATTTAAATAAAATCAAACTTAATTCATGTTCAATCCATCTACAAGCCAATTTATATATGTTCGTGCGATATTGCCCAACTTGAGATGATTATGGTGGGTTTATACAGGCACCAAGGGTTAGTTTCAAGAAACCTATTGGAAGCATATCTATATCTGGCCATAAGTTCTTAGGGTACCCAATTCCTTGCAGGGTAATAATTACTTGTTTAGAGCACATCAAATTGCTCTCTAGAGATATTGACACCATAGCTTCAAAGGATGCGACAATCACAAGAAGTCGTAATGGACATGCTTACGCTCTCAAGAAGAAAGGCTTAATATGGCTCAAGAAAGAAGTCCAAAAATGCATGGAAAATGCTGAGGCTGGGATTGGAGTAATGAAGAATGAGTTTAGCAATATTGTAGTTTTTGAGAAGCCTCATGATGATGGGTTCTCTTGTAGGTGGAGTTTGGCTTGCAAAGGAAACATAGCACATGTGGGGGTGATGCAGCACGTGACCATTGAGATGTTAGACTCTTTTGTGAGTGAGTTTGTTCAAATGCGATCTATTTGTTACCAAGATGGACAAAAGAAGCAGTTGCCTCTGCATTGCAGACGAAGTTGGTATTGGCAATTGTGCTTGTAAGTTACATAGTTCAATATTATGGTGGTTAAGAGATCATTGGTCAATGTTAATTACTCTCAAAATGCAATTAGTCGTAATATGTATGACTATATTTATGATTAATCAGGAAATTTGAGACAGCATGGTCGTGGTCAATTGATATAAAAGTAATTTTTCGTATTGAGTTAATTAGGTTTATATAGACCATGCATTTGAGATTAGGAAGTTATATTCAGATTAAGAGGGAGGTAAAAAAAGTACTAAAATGTCATAACTTCTTCAATTTTTTTTTTTGGTGCTTACAATGACTTCTTCAAATTTAATCCTATAGAAAATTATCTTTAGCGATTTTAATTTTGATTAGAATATAGTCACTTGAAATTTCAACATATGACAAATAGCCTCATTTATACCACAAGTTTCTCTTTAAAAAAGGGGATCAAATGAATCGCAAGGTAGAAATTGGATCAAGTATCCTCACATAATTTCTTTTAATATATGAATTTATGTAATTAATAAGCTATCATAGATAAATTCATGACATTTTAAATAAAACTTTTATCAATTTGTCTCTTAAAGAAGAATCAATATAGATACAATACGAGTATAAGATATAACATGATACAATATATAAGATATGTTAATTTTAAAAATTCTAAGATTAGGTATGGATATGTATGTGTATATATAGATATATATATATATATTTTGTAAATAGAGATTGATAATAAAAGAAGATTATGTGAAGTATGACATAAAATGATAATAAAATAAAAGATTAAATAATAAAATAATGTCCCAATTAATAAAAATATAGACAAAAATATATTAATGTCAATGTGATATAATTTTGATACATTTTTAAAACATATCTTACAAAAAATATTGTTTTCAAACGTATACAAATGTAACGTATTGAATATGATATCCAATACGTATGTCTAGTATTTAAAAGTATTCATACTTCTTATGTTGCCACATTTCCAGATTTGAAATGTTTAATTTTATAAATTAAAACTATATGTATTACTTTTCAAAGTATCAATTGCTTTTGGTTGAATCAAACAAGTAGGTAATGATATTGCATGAAAATTATGTTAAATTAGAACATTTTGCAAAAAAGTTTATGTTATTGCGAGACGCGTGTTTGCAAATATATCCTCGTAACAAGAAACACAAACAAAATTTACCTGATATCTATTTTGTGGATGTTTTTTTAAAAAATATTAATAGTAAAAAATTCAATTATCAAAATAATTAAAATAAACTTGTTTATAAAATTATCAATTTTTTAAAATAATATTAATTTTTAAAGTAAAATAAAATCTGAACCTTCCTCTGATCTCCATTTCAAAATATCTAAAATATATTTATAAAATTTAAACTACTTTTATTTGTTTCTAATTTTTTTTAAATGTGAGTTGGGAGCCCTCCTCATTTATGAGGAGGAAGAGCGTAAATCATTGTAATTAAGTCAATTACTGTTTTAATCACTCCTATATTTAAGAATTCAAATTTATAGTCTAGAAGATCTAAGTTGTTAAATTTTTATTCAATAATTTTGATTTTAATAAATATAAAATAATTTTTAACAATTTTTTAAAATTTAAACTATTAAAATTTCATCTAATAATATAATTTTAATCAAATTTACAGTATTTAGATTTTTAACTTCATTGAATCCACTTATGAGCTTTAATAAAAGAGTTTTTGGCAAGGGACCATAACATAATTGAAAATTCAATTTCATGGCTACTGTCACGATTCAAATTTATTGGTCGTGACTGGCTCATAAGTTAAATCAACTTAACCCAACCAACATAAAATATCATCCTTATATTTTCATAAAATATCAGTAAAACATATTAGACACACTTTGAAATATATTTCAACAATTTCACAATGATATTAAATTGACCAACTTAATAATGTCTCATATTTTAAGGAAATAGCCCACACAATGCTTACAATACCTCATGACATTTACAACTCCTTGACATATAGTAGCCCCTACCTTGGAGTCAGATGTACATTGTGATTAACATAGCATGACATACAAAAAAGTTTGGACAATAAGTAAATTCCTAAAGCAATTTCACTAACACTTACGGATATGAAAAATATTAAAGAGAGAGGTGTAAGTTTATCACTGACTTAATGAGTATATAAATAGCAAAGTAAGTGGAAGAGGAAATAATAGAGGTTTTAGAGTTTTTAACAAATAACAAGTTTCGATAAAAAAATAGCATTTCTAAACTTTATAATTTTGAATAAAATAGGTATCAAGGAAAGAACCAGGATCATCATAACCGTATCCCTTTTATCGAATATGTTTTAATAATTAATACTTGTATCCCGTTACCAAATAGGTCTCAACATATTATTCTCATATCCCTTTTCTGGCTACATCTCAATAATTCATACCTGTATCCATTTACCTACTATGTCTCAATTATTTATATTTATATCCCTTTACCAGATATGTCATAATAATTCATTTTAACAAGATACACCAAGGTCGTTGTCCCTACTAACAGCTACGAGGTTCTTACTTGAATTTTCATCCAACCTTCAAATTATTAAAATTACTAAATATAAATAAATGCTAAAAAGATAATACAACAATTAAAGAAGATAAAATTATATAGAATATTATCATGAACTTAAGAGTAAAGAAAAATGAATAATTAAAGTTAAGAATTACATAACAACCTTATATTTTCACATATATTCATAATACCATATTAATAACATATAGTGTTTCAACAATATTATCCATTATCCTACAGTCCACATTTAAACATATCATATATCCATAATTGAAAGATTTGAAAATCACGAATTATTTCTCTCATAGAACGTAGAAAAGTTAGGCAAGAAAATAAAATCAATAGGTAAAATGAAATGTGCTACTTTGCGAATTATACTCACAGATAGGGATTATTAGTAGAGATTCTCTATTCCTACAACATATCCTAATTGAAGAGGTATCAATAAAGCTACCTTTTATATAAGTTAAAATATGAATGCTCCTTCCACAATCTCTATTTCTCTTCTTTCCTCTCAAATTTGAATGAGAAAATTAAGAAATGTTTAAGCTATTTATAATAGTTTTTAAGTACCATGCAAATTACTATTTAATACCATACAAATTACTATGCTACCAATAATTACTATGCTACCGCTATTTATTATGTAAGGTTATTATGCTATTGACATTTTACTATATAAAGTTACTATATTGCCAACAGTTACTATACAAATTTATTATAGTGCCGACATTTTACTATGCAAAATTATTATGTTGTCGATATTTAACTATACAAGATTACTATACTGATGATAATTACTATGTAAGGTTACTATGATGCCAATAATTATTATACATGTTACTATTTGATAGTATGCAAATTACCATTCAGTACTATAATAATTACTATGCTGTTAAAAGTTTACTATGCGCTCAACATTTACTATTTAATATCACTATTTATACTGTTCGATACTATATATGTTACTATGTTGTCGATAATTTACTATTTAAGTTACTATTTGATACTATGTATGTTACTATACAATACTTTGCAAAATAATGTTAAAACTATACTTTTATCTTATTATGTATTTTTAGGATATATATATATATATATATATATATATATATATATATATATTGGGTTATTACATTCTCTCCCTTTTAAAAAAAATTCGGTCTCTGAATTTTAGAGAGGCTACTTACCACTAGAAGTAAAGAGATGATGGTACTTGTCCCACATGACTTCTTTGGCATCCCAAGTTGCTTTTTCCCTAGTATTATTCTGCCACACCACTTTGATTGAAGCTATATCCTTGTTACTCAATCTTTTAACTTGTCTATCAGTTATGATGATAGGTTGTTCTACATAGGAAAGTTGCTCTTCTAATTTTATTGATTGCAGTTAAAGGACATGAGAAGGATCGAGTAAATATTTTCAAAGCATAAATACATGGAAGATAGGATGCGCATTTGCAAAATTTGGTGGAAGAGTCAGATGATAGGCTACAGTGCCCACCTTCTTTCGTATTATGAACCGTCCAATGTATCGAGGATTTAACTTTCCCTTCTTTCCAAACAGCAAAAGACCTTTCATGAGTGATACTTGCAAGAACACAAGGTCTCCAACTGCAAATTTTAAGTCACGACTTCTACTATCTGCGTATGCTTTTTGCCTACTCTAGGACCCCAGTAACCTTTTGCGAATTAATTTTACCTTGACCACTGATTCTTCTATTAAGCTTGAGCTTAAAAGTTTAGACTCACCTACTTCAAACTAACCAATTGGCAACCTACAAAGCCTGCTATACAATGTCTTAAAAGGTGTTATCTATATACTAGATTGATAGCAATTATTGTAGGCAAACTCATCAAAGGCAAGTATTTATCCTAATTGTCACTAAGATCTAAAACACATGCACAAAGTATATCTTCCAATATTTGAATTGTATGCTTCGATTGTCCATCAATTTAAGGAGGAAAGGTAATGCTTAGATCTAAGCGAGTCTCTAAGACTTCTTGGAAAGACTTCTAAAACTTGGTTGTAAATTATGGCCCACAATTGGAAATAATAGACACTGGCACACCCTGACGGAAGCATCTAAGTAGAGCATAGCATACTGGGCTACACTTTAGCTTGCCTTTACAAGTAGAAAGTATGCAGTCTTAGCTAACCGATCTACAATCACCCATATTGAATCATAATCTTTAAGGTTCTTAGGCAAGTTGGTAACAAAATTCATTGTGATTGTTTCCCATTTTCATTCTGGAATCTCAGTCTATTGAAGCAAGTTTGCAGGTTTCTAGTGTTCTGCCTTCATTTGTTGACACACTAGGCATTTAGAAACAATGTTACATCATTTTTCATCCCTTTCCACTAATATAACTCCCTCAAATCGTGGTACATTTTATTAGAACCTGGATGAAAAGTATATGTAGAGTGATGAGCTTCCTTTAATAACTTTCTCTATAAATCTTTGACATTTAGTACACATAACCTATAGCCACATCTTAGAACACCTTCATCATCTAATGAAAACTTTTGTACCTTCCCTTCATGGACTTCTTCCATAATCCTCTTTAACTGAATGTCTTGGTCATGTATTGCCTTAATTTTATCCACTAAGGTGGAACAAAATTATACATGGGCTAGCAGTTAGCCAAGCCTCGAAAACTCAAATAATACTCCACTTTCAATAAGCTTTTGCAATTCTTTCGTAATTAGCCTCTTATTTCCAAATATATGAGATAAGCTACCCATAGACTTAATACTTAAAGTGTCAGTAACTACGTTGGCCTTACTTGGGTGGTATAAAATATTGCAATCATAGTCTTTCAAGAGTTCCACCCATCTCCTTTGTCTTAAGTTCAAGTCTATCTGTTGAAATTTACACTTAAGACTCTTATGATTAGTATAAATTTCACAAGTTTCACCACATAAGTAGTGTCTCCATATCTTTAAGATAAATATAACCGCCACCATCTCTAAATCATGAGTGAGATAATTTTGTTCATACTTTTTAAGTTGCCTAGATGCATAGGCTATCACCCTTCCATGCTGCATTAATACACAACCCAATCTCACTCTTGACACATTATAGTAAACTGTATACCTACCATTCCCAGAAGGAAAAGCCCATACTAGTGCTCAAGTTAAGCGCTCTTTCAATTTTTGAAAACTTTCCTCAAAGTGTTTGTCTATTGAAACTCCATACCTTTTCTAGTAAAACTGGTTAAAAAAGCAGCAAGCTGGGAAAAGTCTTTCACAAATCTATAATAATACCAGTTAACCCGAGAAAGCTATATATATCGGTCACTGTGGAAGGTTTGGGCCAATTATGAACCACCTCTACTTTCTTTGAATCTACATTAATCTCATCCTTGGACATAGTATGCCCTAGGAAAGCCATATTATCCAGCCAAAACTTTCACTTAGAGAACTTGTCATATAACTGATTTTCTCTTAAGGTTTGTAAAGTCATTCTCAAGTATTTCTCGTGTTCCTTCTTACTTTTTGAGTACACAAGGATATCATCAATGAAGGTAATCACAAAACGATCTAAGTACAACTCAAAGACTCTACTCACAAGTCCATGAAAGCTATTGAAGCATTTGTATGACCAAATGACATAACAAGGAATTCGTAATGCCCATAACGAGTCTTCAAAGTTGTTTTTGGAATGTCTTCCCCTCTAATCTTCAATTGATGATATCCTGATTGCAAGTCAATCTTAGAGAAACACTAGGCCTCTTGAAGTTGGCCAAATAAGTCATTTATTCATGGCAATGGATTTTTGTCTTTCACTATCTCCTTCCTCAATTGCCTATAATCAAAACACAACCTCGTAAAACCATATTTCTTTTTCATAAACAATAATGGATTACCATATGGCAAAAAACTAAGGTGTATGAATCCCTTGTTAAGAAGATCCTGTAATTGCTCTTTCAATTCCTTAAGCTTTACAAGGGCCATACATTATGGAGGTATAGACATAGGCTAAGTACCATATCAAGTCTATATAAAACACGATCTCCTTATCTGGAGGTAAACTTGGTAACTTTTTTGGAAAAATATTGGGGGTACTCACACACTATTGGTACATGTTTTAAGGATTCTGTTGTCACCTGTGTATCTCTAGCTATTGCCAAATATCCTTTACATCTATTTCTTAACAACTTGTCAGCATGAATAATAGAAATTAGATTATTAGGTGCTAAGCTTTGATCTCCTTGAAAGGTAAAGCTTTCCCCCATGGCATATCAAATTTTACCACTTTGTTGTGATATTCAAGCGTGACATGGCATTAAGAAAGTCAATCCATGCCCAAAATCACATTAAAGTCCATTATATCAAGGACTATCAGATCAACTAGTAATTGATTTTTTTTTTTTTACTAAGATTTCACATTCCTTATACATAAGATTAATGATAATTGAATCTCCAATAGGTGTAAATACCACCAGTGGTGTATCTAAGAGTGTTGCATCTTTAACAAATCACAATGTGAAAAATGAGGACACAAAGGAATGCATAGCCCCAAGGTCAAATAAGACATGTGGATTATAAAAACAAACTAGAAGCATACAAGTAACTATAGCATTAGATGTTTGAGCATCTTAACAGGTTATAGCAAAAATATGGGCATATCCTCTCCCCACATGTCTTAGATTCCTACCCTCTGAACCTCCACCTCTAGTTTGAGATCCATTAAATGCACGACCTATAGGTCCTCCAGTTTGTCTCAAGGGTAGTGCTGGTATTGAAGATGATGGTAGCACCGTAGGGCCACAAGCTTAACTATAGAATGGTGGTGTAGATAGCACAAGACAATCTTTCTTAAAGTGGCCTTGTTAACCACATGGGTAACATACCCCGCGGTCGCAAAACAAATACCAACATGCATCTTTCTATAAGTAGGGCATAGGGGATAGGACCCAAATGATAGCCCCTACCACTACTCTACATAACACTAGAAGAATGACCACTATAGCCTCCCGTTAGTGAGGATTCTTTTGATAGCCTTAAAGACTCACTATGATCTCTCGATCACTGTAATTACCATCACGACCTAGTTAACTACTTTGATCACCTCTAATGTATTGATGTTTACGGTGGTTTTGCATATTTCTGTTACCTCTGAATCTAGTTTCAAAGAGTTTTGCACTATCAACCACATTTTAATAGGAATCATATCATAGTTTAGCCACTGATTTATGTAAATAATCTAGAAGCCTATGGACAAAGCGCTTTACACACATGTCTTCAGTTTTCACTAAATGTGGAGCATAATGGGACAATTGAGTAAATATCACTTCATATTCCTTGACGAGCTAGTTTTCTTTTGTCTCAAGACCTCAAATTCTCTGGCCTTTATGTCTTTTACTGATTGAGGGAGGAATTTCCTAAAAAATAATTGTGCGAATTCCTCCTATTCCAAAAGAGGCAAATCTTGAGGTCTTCTTTGCATCATGGTTTCAAACCAAGTTCAGGTTACTCATAATAGTTGAAATTCTACTAACTCTACTGTTCTGGTTAAGGAACACCTAAGTGCCCTGTAAAGCCAACCTACCTTGTCTAAAAAGTTTTGCAGGTCACTATTGCTTTTGCACCTGTAAAGGAGGAGGCTTGAGTTTCATTAAGGTAGATAATTGAACCTCAATGCGCTACTTATGGACTTGGCTATCCACTAATTGATCTAGCCTCTCATTGAGGGTCAGGGTCTATATGATGTGTTCTACCCTACTATTGTTGCTAAATCATCATGTCTATCATATCTCTCATTATCTACTGCATATCAAGCATCCCAGCAACTACATTAGTTACTGTCACATTTTCTTCCCTATTCTTAGGCAATTCATCTCCAACTTCTCTAATAGCCCCATTTCTTTGACCATGTTCTAGTCTACTGCTACGTCCATAGCCTTTAGTACCTTTACATCCTTAGCCTTTGGAAGCCAAAACGGTGTTACGAGGCAAGGAGAAAGCCTCATCAGGAACAAACCTCTTAGGAGCTGTCCTCTTTTATGGTAGCATTCTTTATCTGAGATATGTAATTTGGAATCTGGTGGTTATTTTAACAAGTTCTATACCTATTTAAACATGGATGGCACATGTCCTACGATTAATGACTCTATGATATGGATTTGTTAACAATAGCCTCTTGTATAAAAGGTATGCGGGCCAATTACATAATTTCATACTAGAATCTATTACTTCCCAACCTAGTGGCTACTAGAACTTAGACAGACCTTGCTTTGATACCAACTTTGTCATGACTCAAATTGATTAGTCGTGACTAGTGCATAGATTAAATCAACCTAGCCTAGCCAACTTAAGATATCATCCTTATATTTTTTTATAAAATATTGATAAAACACACTACATACACTTTGAAATATATTTTAACAATTTTACAATGATATCAAACTGACTAACTTAATTATGTCTCATAATATATTTTAAGAAAATAGCCCGCATAAGGCTTACAATACCTCCCAACATTTATAATTCCAAATAAATAGACATCTAGTAGCCACCACATTGGAGTCAGACGTACACTGTGATTGACCCAATATGACATACTAAAAAGTCTGGACAACAAGTAAATTCCCAATGCAACTTCACTAGCATTTATTGATATGCAAAATATTAAAAAGAGAGGTGTAAGTTTATCATTAACTTAATGAGTGCATAAATAACAAAGTAAGCAGGAGGGGAAACAATAGAGGTTTTAAAGTCTTTAACAAGCAACAAGTTTTGATAATTAATATAATTTCTAAACCTTATAACTTTAAATAAAATGAGTATCAAGGAAAGAACTAGGATCATCATACTTGTATTCTTTTTTTGGATATGTCTCAATAATTCATTCATGTATCCCTTTATTGGATACGTCTTAATAATTTATATATGTATCCCTTTACTGAATAAGTTTTAATAATTCATTTTAACAAGATGCACCAAGGTCGTTATCTCTGCTAATGGCTACGGGTTCTTACTTGAATTCCTATCTAACCTTTAAATTATTAAAACTAATAAATATAAATAAATACTAAAAAAATAATACAACAATTAAAGAAGATAAAATTATATGGAATATTATCATGAACTTAAGAGTAAAGAAAAAAGAATAATTAAAGTTAAGAGTTATATCACAATCTTATATTTCTACATATACTCATAATACCATTTTAATAGCATATAGTGTTTCAACAATCTTATCCATCATCTTATAGTTCACATTTAAACATATCATATATCCATAATCAAAAGATTTGAAAATCACGAATTATTTCTCTCACAAGACGCAGAGTATAAAATAAGAAAATTGAAAGTTGGACAAGAAAATAAAATCAAATGGTAAAATGAAATGTGCTACTTTGTTAATTATACACTGATCGATAGGGATCAATAGTAGAGATTCCCTATTTCTACAGTACAACCTGATTAAAGAGGTATTGACAAAACTACCTTTCACATAAGTTAAAATATGAACGCTCTTTCCACGACCTCTCTTTCTTTTCTTTCCTCTCAAATTCGAATAAAAAAAATAAAAAATGATCATGCTATCTATAGAAGGTTTTAAGTACTATGCAAATTACTATTTAATATTATATAAATTACTATGTTATCGACATTTTACTATACAAAGTTATTATATTGTTGATATTTTACAATACAAGATTACTATACTGTCAACAGTTACTATACAAGATTATTACGCAACCAACATTTACTATTTAATATCACTATTTATACTATTCGACATTATACTGTTACTATGTTGTTGACAATTTATTATGCATATTACTATTTGATACTGTGCATGTTACTATGTGACATTATGAAAATAATTTTAAAACTATAATTTTATCATATGATATATTTTTAGGATACACACACACACACATATATATATATATACACACGCACACCCTGGGTTATTACAGCTGCGACACCTGTGGTCTTTGACGCCTGACACTTCTAATAATGTTTTTTCACCTCACGTTCGTTCACGGTTGCAGCTTTCAGAGGAGAGGAGATAAAAAACAAGAACAAGTACAAGTACAATTATAAAGATTGCTCAATTATATATGATATCAAGTGCATTTCATGAATAGATAAATTGAAACCTCCTCATATATAAAATGTTCATGGTAGTCATATAGGTGAGGCTCATGTGCACCTTCCTTGTATCTTAACACAATCCAACTTGTCACCTTTTTACGACTAAACTAGATGCAGAAGAAAGCATTCGGATGTTTACACTTCCAGTCCTAATACATATTGGGTTATGCATGAAGAGTTGATAAGATATAATACACATAATATAGCATAGATACACAATAGGTCTCTCAAGAAAAGACTTGTTTCTCTTAATTTAGAGTAATCATTTCTGTGTAATGCATTCCAATCTGGTTTCCTCACTTGGTTCTTGCCTGCTTCCATGGCTTTGGCCCTTTTCACTTTCTCTCTTCTTCCCCCACAGCACACTATAAAGTCCAACCACCAATAAAATAGTTCCACCAACGCTGCCATCATAAAGGAAAAGAAACAAAACAACCAAGAACAAAAGCAACCGACCTCATTATTTTTTTCTTTTCAAAATAGAATATAAAAAAGAAACAAATTTTAGTAGAATTTTCAACTTATATCATCATCTTTTTCAATAAAAACACAATATATTGACATTTTATCCAACTCAACATACATTTATTTCTTTCGGAGAAAAACTCTTCCTATATTTATAATTTTACTAAAAAAAAATGATTAAAAAATGTGAAATTTTTATGATATTTAAAATGGAAGGAGTGGGGAGTATGTACCTTCCCCAGTGAAGAGTTTCTCTCCACATAAGTGCTGAGAATATGGCAGTGATTACAAGAGAAATGGGGGTGAACATAGCTGTAAAAACTGGGCCTTTCTCCTCTATAGTGCACACTTGGAGCCAATAGCCAATTCCTGTTACAATCAAACCCTACAATGACATATTGAATTAGACGAGTGTAGGAGAAACCTGTGATTTTTGTGTTTATTTGACATTCTAATTACCCACACACAAATTAACTCACAAAAGAGTTGGATGTAATTATTTTCAATGCTGAAAGTAGTTCCCATCGAGTTGATATCTCGCATGACATTACTCTTAGTATTTAAGCCTCAGGAGAATTTAATGTTTTGAATTTAATCTTTACCCAGAAGAAAAGAATAAAAGATAGTAGTTAGACTTGTGGTCCATTATGATCTCATCATGTGTCAACGGTGTTTCCTTATCTAGTGACTACGAGCAGTATTTTTCCTTGTCATAATAATGACTGTCACACGATTATATATAAGCGAGTGGGTAAGAATGTGACCTATCCCCTTGAAGAGAAATGCAACCACTTCTGGACCAAAAAGAGTCTCACTTTTTGCACCAATTCAGCAAGATAGAGAGCACTTTCGAAACTTATTACAAGAGATCATAACCAAGTGGATATAGTAGCCAAGCTCCACTGTGGTCTAAGACTCTAAGCAACAAAGTAGTCTTGTTCATGTGCACAAGTTCCATCGAGTCACCATATACTGTAGAATAACAAATTTCTGTATAAATTCCTTCGTGGCGCTGATGCTTTTTTGACTAGGTAGTAATATCTTAATTATAGATGAAGTTTCAATATACTCCAAGCATAAAGAATTTGTAAGATTTATGATCAATCTTAATTGTTGCACTACCTAAGTTAAAGATATAATAAAACTATTCTTGAGGTTTCTGGGAGTTGATATATATAATAAAACTATTTGAGTCTTTAATTAATACCTATCAACATGTAAAGCTTCAGCCTAGTGTATGGTGGATTTGTGCTTTATTCACACTTAATATAAAATGCTTTTGCAATAGAATGCATGTTTACTCTTAAACACAAGGTGATATATAAACATACACAGTAAGCCACAGCAAGAAGGTGAATGTCCCATCCAAGCTTCCATGCTGAAGGATTCCTCTCCATTGCGATAGCCAAGACAGCTGATTGTATGCAGCAAAAGAAGCACTGTAGTGTAGTGAGGCGAAACTTTGCAGGGTATTGCTTTACAATGAAGCCCTGAAACAAGTGAATTTGAGCAGAAGTTTATTTGAAAGAAAAGGCCAAATATTTGGAACGAAGAAAGAAATATGTCACCATCTTGAGCTTTGAGAGAAGATGAGTGGTCAAAAAATAGCATTTATATCGCAGATGAGGTTGGTGTGTTAATTCAATCAAATTATAAGAGTAATATTAGCTCAATTAAATTCTCTAACCTTTTTCTCTGTCATAATTTGATTAGAGTAGTACACCACCATCGTCTGCCATGTAAGTGTGCTATGCGCGTGTGTCTACCTTTGTTATTAGACATGGTGTGACAGTTTAGATTTAATTAGAACATTATATATATTTTATTGTACTGTGTCGGTGTCATGTCTTTTTTGGTATCAGTATCCCTTGGACCATATCTATGCATGAGACTAACTTATGTACCTGCAAAAGAAGCCACAAGGCCCAAGCAGTGTTTGCTGAGAGCATAATAATAGTTCCTTTTATGCAATCTCCTTTAGAGTGACCTGTAGTTGTTGATGAATGAGAAATATTCTGCGGGTTTGCTGGATACCAGTTCATGAAACCTACGGGAGGTCCTTTGACCAAAGCAAAAATTACTGCCCCAGACAGGCACAAGATAGAACCAAAAATCTTGGCTATCCCATGCACATGCTTTATGGAAATGCTTTCCACCCTAACATTTTGAAAACCAAAGCATTTTTATACTAACATGAGAAAAATAAAATTTCTTCTTGCTATTATAGATAGATGGAAATCCTCATTTAATTTACCTGATGATAGCAGCCATAATAAAAGTAATGACAGGGACGGTGTTTGTGGAGGCTGCAGCAAATGTTGCAGAGGTATAGTTGATTGCAACATAGTAAAGGTTTAAACTTAGTGTTAACCTACACGTTTAAGCACATTCATAAGCAAAGGATAGTTAGAAAAAAGAACACAAACAACACACACACACACACACTCAGACTTATATTAGGACTCGTGATAAAAGCTACTTGCATACCCAACTAGGGAAACTAGAAAGATTCTGCACAGTAAGTTGTATGACAAGGGATGAGAACCGTGTTTACTGCAGATTTGAGGGACAAACAAGCTTGTTATTTGAATAAGCTTAGGGAAAAGGATTTGTTAATGAAGCTGAGACACTTAAAAAGAACAGCGAAGAACCTGTCGAAGAAAGCGAACGGAGACAGAGCAAGAGAGGCAAAAGCTTGCCGGTAAACAACAAACACAAAAGGGTTCATTCCCTTGGCAATTGCAGCCTTGGACATCAAAGCCATGCCTGCATACACAAACTGAATGAAAAGCATTGCAACATAAGCCTTATTTTTTGCAACACAGAAAAGGGAACTCTTCATTTTTTTTATCTTGTTTTCTTACTGCCTGATTTGCTCACTCTCTATATGGACTTTAAACATGAGAAACTAAGTTAAATATAGATACATTGATTTTGAAGTCATCATTATATTATTGGCTATAATGCTTGACCTTTTCCTTGCTTTTGTGCAGAACTGCTGATTCTTTTTTAAAACTTGACATCAAAGTGGCACAAATTATGTGCAATGGAAAACGATAGATCTTGAAGCACTATAGTGTCATTCTCACTAGATGGACATGGAAGGAGTAATTGGCGCATGCTTGAATGTTGTACCTTTGTGTGGCACAGAACCAGCAAGTTAGTAACAGTACATATAAGAGGACAAAATGTGATGCTGCTGAGTCATACATAGGAAACTTTTGTAGGCACCAAAAATCAATTCACTGATTAGCTGCCTGGCCCAATGATATTTATCTCTTACCTAGTAATCTTGTCTTGTTGTCAAGTTCTATCAAACATAATATCTTCCACACATTTTAGTTCATTCTTAGAGACATATTGTGATTATGGCATATATATATATATATAATTATATGCTAATCCACTAAATGCAGGATCAATCTGATTTTGGTAAATATGATAGCTAGGAATTTTAGTAATGATGAAGATAACATAAACCAAAACAAACGCATAACGAGTTGCAGTACTGTTTACAATGGGAAGGACGATATATATAGTGACATATCCCATCAATATTTTGACACCATATAGAAAGCACTAAGATAGTTGAGTGGACATGCACTAAGTACTTGAGTTCTCGTTTTCAAATTCAAGCACTGTGCGACACATTCCATCAAAGGAAAAGAGAAAAGTTAGACAGAACAGGGAGTAAATGATCTCTGGATCTTTTGCATTCCAATATCATTGCTCAAATGTAGCCTAGCTATGACTAGGAGTTGAGAAATCACATCTATGGTGTTGGGAAAAATGATAAAACTATAAATTTGTGTACATCAATTTTAAATTATAATATAGTAAAATAATTTTTTGTCTATATTATTACATTTATTACTGCAAATACACTCATTGGTATATAAAAATTAAAACTATTAATGATTAAATAAGATAATATTTTAAGTAATGAAACACAAAATATGCAATAAAATATATTATTGTGTATTTAATCAAGAAAAGTACTAAATCAATTTCTAACTTTTATATTTTGTAATAATTTAGTCTTTCACAAATTGTTTATGCCAAATTAATCTTACACAATTTTTGTGTAGATCTAATTCTTTATTAATTTCTAATTAATAAATTGGCAAGTTAATATAAAGACTAATGTTGCACCAAATAAGAATTGTGAAGACGATTTGGTACAAGTAAATTTTAAAAAATTAAATGATCACAAAGTAGAAAAATAAAATGCTAATTTAATACTCGTCTTGTATTTAATCATTATTGCATCATTCAGTTAATAGAGGGTATGCAAGAATAATTCCAGAAAAATTAATGAGGTACGTATAATTCACTCATATGTTAATACTACAAAAATCTTAGTTTGATATATATATATATATATATATTCATGCATGCTAATAGTATCAATGCCATTGTTTTCTTTCACAATGTCAAGTCCAGAAACCTCCATAGATATCAAAACCAGGTGCCAGTGGAATTCTCCATAATTGTGTACTGCAGTGGGGTTGATCGTACTAAAAGATTTTATCAGAAACCACTTTGTATAACTTTTTTTTTTGGGTCAATCACGTTGTATAACATTTAAAATACGAAATAACATCTCGTCATAACAAATATGTAAAATACTGATCAGTTTATTGGATTATAACGTTCAGTAGCAAACCTGTATTCCTAATAAACTCTTGGCACTGTGCTGCAATAATTTTGTCTTACTTCTATTCTTTCCTAGACCTGTGTATCCATATGTAGAAGTATTAATTAGAACGAATCCAGCCCACCACTACATTGAAAAGTTTGGATTAAATTTTTTGGCTTATTTGATATAATTAAGTTAAATTAATTCTAAACCTTAAATCTTAAACGTACTTAACTTAATAAGTCAACCAATTTGATTCATGGGTTAACCCCTTTATTATTATTTTTTAATAATTTTTATGCCCAAAGTTAGAATTGTTATATATGTAATCAGTAACATCATACAACATACATAGCAAATGGATTGCATTCTATTTTATTTTAAAACTATAATATCTTTTTTAAGATAATAACAATCTTCTAAATATTTATCTTATGCATTTGAAACCGAATATGCATTGCACATTAAGGTCAAAGTTGGTGATCTTCTATTTTGTAGTAGTACTTTCATGTCATTTAGCCTTACAGGAAGTAACATTAGAACTATAAGATGTCTTTCTTTCGTTAATCTTTTTTGTAAGAAATATTTTAAAACAATAGAAAAAAAAAACTTTATCTATCTCGGTAAATTAAGGAAATCTAAATTAATTAATCCATTTAACCTACTAACTTATTGTGCAATAGTACTAGCACCACTTTCAAATGGTGATAATTAAAAGTGCAGTGTTTGCACGTGCTAACTCAAACCATAAGCTGGATAAATACATAATATGTAATACATACACATCTAACAATTGTTGGTCTAAGTAAGATTTTAAATTTGATCCTTTTTTTGTGTATAGAAAGTGTAACGTTGGAAAAACTATTTTAATATTGAGTCTAATAATACTCAATTTCATATTAGTCAATTCCGTAACTGAAGAACTGGACTAAATACCAAGAGATAGTATAAAAAATAATATATACACATCCAATTTTCAAGTGAGAAAAAAATGGATGTACATTCTGATCTTTCATTTTCAAAGATCTCTGTTGAGGAGAAGGCTTATCTTCTGGTCATCTGGTGGGGCCATCTCCATAACTTTTGCCCATCTCTCCGAAGATACTTCTCCCTTACTGAGGAAGCTATGCACACAAGTAAAGCAGCCTTAAGTCTAGCAAAAGAAACCACTTTTTCCATGTGCTTGAATGTTGAGTTATGGGTCTGTGACACTGCACCAGAAAGTTCCACATACACAGTGATGTTATTTTCATTGCAAATTCTGCACATGCTCAAATCACGAAGAGGTAACTTACCAAGGAGTAGAAATTGAATAATTGTTTGATTTCTTCTTAAGCTCTTCGATTGTCATGCATGTTCTAGTAGTTACAAACTTACAATATCTCATATTGTTCTTCCAGTAAAATCCATATTATTTATACTGTCAAATTATCTAAGAATATGCTCTTTAATCTATCTAATTCTTATAGTTTGGAGCTCCAGAGTTTTCCATTTGAATCTGCTTACTCTATAAACACATACACTACAATTAATCTTTGGAACTTCTTCGACTTTTAACTCTTCCACATTTTCTGGAAGATTTAATTATCCATTCTCACACAAGTAATATAGCCTCGTAATTAAACGTAATTGTAGACAGTTCTATTTTATAAAAAATTTTCATTTTTAAAATTTAAGCACTCTCTAAATAAAGAAAATTTCTATTCATGACTTGACATAATCAGCTCTTGAACGTTCAAAGTGTGCTCGAGTTAGTTAACTACTTAACATGATATATTGGATTTAAGTTTTATAAGTAAGCCACAATGTTATCTAGTTGCACCTTTCCATTAGCTCATGAAATAAAGAAATTAAGCCGAGAATATATGAATCCCACTAGGATAATGTGCTTAATGTTCCATGTACTAATTAATATATATTACAAACAGTATTATGGAAGATTTTTCATATTCATGTTTATTCAAAATGAGAACGAATGAAAGCAAAATGCAGATAGCCTTTCACATAGTCATACTGTACATGGAGATGGTTCAATCTCTAAACATAATATAACTTAATAGTGTTTAGCTGCCAAAAAGTTGTTTCTAGTAAAAGCAATATTGGTCCATTCCGTCACTAATGGAATTTCATATTTACTGATAGATTTGTTTGTCACGAAGTACAATTTTTTCTGGCAATGAATTACAGGTGACATAAATTGAACACCAAATAACATCATTTTATAAGTAGTTTTGGGCTTTTGGCAACTTGAAAATCACTTTTTTTTTTTTTTTCAAAAATTCAGGTTCCTATACTCTTATAAGAAGGACTTCATGAAAATGAAATTTAGAATGCAAATGAATATTTTAGCTTACTACAAATTTTAGTTCTGCTAATTTAAAGGATGCTCTTTCGTAAAGTTGATTCCAGATGCATTTCATACTGGTTTTAGCAATTTTAAAACAGTAATATGACAGTTTGAGAAGAGAAATGAAACCAAAGATATAGTATTTTAGATTAAAAAAAAAAATCCTAAATCTACTTCCTAAGCCTTAACAAGAAGTTCAACTAACTTACAACACGATTATATAGTTAAAACTCCAAGGCTCATCTTCACTGATTTTTAAGTCACTTCAGATAATTCCAACACAATTTTCGTTCATTCAGACAACCATCTTTTTAAGTCAGCCACACTGATTTTTACGTCATCCAGGTAACCTGAATATACATGATTAGCCTCGCTAGCTTTTACAATCTCAAAACCACTTCTAAGATTTAGACAAGTTCCAAAAACCTTTTCCAAATACAATGAAAGATATAATAGCAATTACCAAGCTCACATGAATTACTAAATGAAGCTACTGGAAAACTAAAAGAGTATTAAAAACCACTCAGCCCTCAGGAAGCAGTAAATATAAGACAATGCTTTGAAGCTTCTTTTCTATAGGTTTTGCTAACAAGTATCCTTAAGACATTGATTAATGATCATTTATTGTACATAATAAATAATCTTTAACCAATGAAATTAATCAAAAGTCAAATCTTATTAGTTAAGATTTATTTATATGAGTAATAAATGATCTTATGGCACTGATTAATAAAACTCCTATTATATTTTTTTTTTAATAATTTTTTTCGCTTCTTCCATACATGCAGCTCTTCTCCTTAAATACCTAATGATTTGCTTCGGTAGCTCTTTACCAAAAAATGGTCATTACTCACATAAAGGAGGCTGCAACAGATACTTGATTGACCCCTAAATGCAATCTCCATTTTCTTATAGGCACCAATGTTCCTTTGCCTTTAATGCAAGAGGGCTTCTAGCTAGTTTTTCTACTCTGAAGTGTTTGGAGGAGAATAGGGAGGATCCGTTCAATATTATCGAATGTGAAAGGTTTATAAGCAGCAAGGCTCTCAATTTCATATTGTAATAATTATCACTAGTCATAACACGATAGTTATATATTAAATAATACCAAATATAATACAACATTTTGCCTATTTCAATAGATTTATTACAATAATTATACTAACTAACTACACTAAAATCAACTTAATTTTTTAAGCTACTAATTATTAAATAATTTGATATTGTAACAAAATGCATAATGTTGTGCTATCTTTTAGGATAGGAAATAGTTAGCAAATGCCTTAGTATACTTAAAGTCAACTTTGAGTGCGAATATCAATTATACGTGAAACAGATTTTATATTATTCTAAGAGTTTTCAAAAATATTGTGTAAAGATACAATGCATGTTAGTACTAAAATACACACACACAAATTATTTATTAATATAGGATACACACACAAATTTTTTTTTTTTTTTGTTAATATAGGATATCTCATTTATTACATATAAATCATAATTTTTTAAAAAAATAATTGTAAATTTAAATTATTAAAAAAACTTTTAAAAACTTAGATAACTTGACTCAATCAGGTTATATCTCGAGTCCCAAGACTTTGTGGTCCGATGATAACTATAAGTCACGCCACAGGTTAGTACCAAATCTGACTCGACTCGAAATTCTAACACCCCAACATACTAGTCTAAGTTTCTTCAAGTAATGAAAATAGAAAGATGGAAAGTATATTATTCCAAAACTAGTCATACTAGTCCCTGACTCACAAGCATATTAGATAGATTAAGAATGACTTACCCTTATTTAGCGTTATAGCTATTATTAGTGTTTGGATTATTATGGACGGTGAATCCCCAAGGCATCAACACCAAGAGCAAAACCTAAAAACAAAATGTGTCACGCCTTAAACAAGAGATGTAATTGGCACAAAGAGTGAGACATATCTTACCTTCGTAAACCAATAGTAAATCATATAACTTGATCAAATTAATCACAAATTTTCATACAGAGTATACAAAAACATACCAATCAATTAACACATATAATATATAGAAAGTAAGAATAAATATTTAATGTATTACATGACTTTTGTGTGAAAATTTTGACAGTCTTGGCTGAAATATGGACTTCTCGAAATTTCTACAGATAGCCACACATACCAAAAATATATATATATATATATATATATATATATATATATATATATATATAGAGAGAGAGAGAGCTTCACTCTCACAAAAGTTCTTAGTTAAACAATCCAGTATATATACATATAAAACATACAAAACCCTACCTATAACATATAGAACTACAGGAGTTCAATATATACCATTTTTTTTCTTTTCACAACAAAAGATTACTATTGCCCTTGCAAACAATGCAAGGCTCACCAAAAGAAATCTATCTAGACCCTATATTGCGGAGAAAGGTTCAAGCTCAGACTACTATCTAAACAATGTAGAGAAATAAAAGTGAGTGATAATTACTCAGTGAGTAAAATAGTGCAATGGAAAGACATCTAACAGAACCGAACAATAAATCAGTAATCATATGCTAACTACTGCTAGTAATAATAATATAGTTCAATAATCAATAGTGAGCAAATTGGCTAATGAATAGTCAGTGGAACGACATTAATGCCTCAGTACAATGATACAGTTCATGGTGCACCATGACTAATGCCTATTACTATTAGTTACAGGGTTCTGTATGAAATAAAATTTCTAGAAACGACTTCTTTCATAAGAATGAAAATCATTACTAATGTACTTAAACAATAAAACTCCAGATTTCTAGAAATCATATAATGGACCAAACCACTAAATATAACCAGTTTATTCTAAAAATGCTCATAATGAAATATAGTACATCTTTAATAAGAGACTCTAAGAATTAGGCAGTGTCTAAATTATTATATAGAAGTTAATTTAGTTGTAAATGAAACTTTACCATAAATTTCAATGAAAATTTAGAAACAATTAGAATAATTCTTAAGAAAGAATTAAACTATCTTATGAAGCTTGTTCCCAAGACATCAGAGTGAATAAAAACACTAATTTACTAAGGAAAAATTTTGAAATATAGAAAACAAGTATGGTTAGTAATATCTACTCACTTGAAGAAGATTATACCAACCTTTTTCTAATCCTACTTACAATCTCCTTATTGATATTGTCTTAGCCACCTAAGAAATTAAATAATATACTTTTAACCTCTATTATTCAAGAATGATTTTTAACCATTTAATCATTCTACCTACCTTATTTATTTAGTCATTCATTCACTTTTAACCCATAATATACCTTTCATTATATAAAAATTCTTAGATCTTCAATTAGACTCTTTATAACTTTTTCAATTCCACTTACATCTCTTACCTCTCAAAATCTTAAGAAATTAAATTTTCATCCCATATTCTTTGACAATACCCTAAAAATGCATATGACCTTTAATTTTATTTAATATGCTTCATTATGCACTTATTTAAAATTCCAGTAATCCACCATCAACACCAATGTCACCAAAGAAATTCTTCAATTAAATACCAAAATCTTATATTCAACTTACATTATCATTCAAGGCAATTTAGTCAATTTATATAAGGTTTCCTATTCAAATTTCCTCCCTTTTTCAATTTTAAAATCTAGAAAAAAAAAAGGAAAATTAGAAATTTGATTCATAATTCAAAAGGAGACTTCCAACAATCTTAAATCACTTTCTAGATGTTTAATGATATTTGAGGAGCCTAAAAGTTTGAATTTCACATCTTTGCAAGATTACACATATACAAAAAATTTAGGATTTTTCAATTCTAAAGCTAAAACTCACAATTGATTAGTGATTCTAGGGGAGAGAGGTGTGAAAATTACATTGGATATGAAGCTCTAACTCAATTTGAAGCAATTACCCCTAACTGAGCTTAATTTTCGCCTCTTTTTCACATGACCAATACCAAGAATTGAGATTCTTTGATTTAAGGCTATTTTGATCAAATTAATCGGTGATTATGGTAGAAGGCTGGTTTAAATTCACTAAGAAACCAAATTCCTAAGCTAAATCAAAATAAAACGCACCTAAATCAGTAAATTTTTAGCTAGAAGTCATGCCACTGTTCACCCATCGAAGGAGTTGCATTTTTCAGCCAATTAATGGCTAGTGGAGGACACCCTTGTGCTTGTGAGGATGCGATGATGCTAGACGTTTATCGGCAAGGTCAAACGGTGGTCGAAAATGGACTAATGATGGGGAGAGTAGGAAGCAATGTATCCAATGCTGGTAGCTCGTGAAAGTGAAAGGTAAATAAGATGATATATTAATAAGGGTGTTTTGGTAATTTAATTGGGAATATTTTGCATTATTAGATCAAATTTTTCTTTGAAGATACTTGGTTTACACCAGTTATAGGTGTTAGAAGTGTACATGATATGGCTCAAGTATTCATTTGCTACTAACTTTGATAAAATTTCTTCTACATCCATAGTTAGTACTTCTTGAAATTCCTTTTTGAATATTTCATTATCATGAAATCTTATCCTTATTTCAAGTGAAAATTTCTTCTCTTCTTCTCCTCTTAAAATAAAATAAATATAAATTATTATTTATTATTATTTTATTTATTTATTTATTCGTTTATTTTTATAAGTATTACATTCCTCTCCCCTTTTAAGAAATTCAATTCATGAATTAAAACACCTACATACCTCAGATTTAGAACAGATGGAAGTATTTGGCCCGCATATTATCCTCAACTTCTCATGTCGGTTCCTTTTAAGAATGATGACGCCATAAGACCTTCACATATACAATCTCCTTTGAACAAAGCTTATTAACTTGTCTGTTCGAAATTGCCATGGGACTTCTTCAAACTTGGGGAATTTTAATCTTTAAAGGATAAAATTGATCTTGAGACCGAAAACAAGAGATCAAAATTGCACTTTCATCTTATTCCAATAGTAGTTAAAATAGGGTTAATGCAAAGCTAGTTAGGACTAGATTCGCAAATAAATAAGCGACTCTTTCTAATAAAAGGGGAAAATTTTTCAGTAAAAATATAATATAAAGAAAAATACAAATAATATGAATTTTTAGTGAAGGAACGATATTTTCTGTTGTTTGATCTTTTATTTGCTAAAATGCAGCATTCGCTAAAGAAATTATAAACTGTTTCCAAAACCCAGCCTCGTGGCTTAAAGCGGCTTAAGCCCACATATTAGCCCAATAATTTTTACTCGATGGGCCCAAGACTAACCAAAAGTGGGCCAAAGCCTTTTTGAGAAAAAAAATGTTACCATCCAAGCCATTAATTTGTTTACTTCTTTTATTTTGATTTATAATGAAAGCACAAGTTCAAAAGCGAAGCTTTTTGTTTCTTTATTTTTGTGCGTGATATTTTACGACCATCTTTTTTTTTTTTTTGTTAATTAACGAATTTTAAATAAATGTTAATTTCTTTCACAAATTATTAAGATGTTTCAATTATTAATATTGAATATAGCTATAGTAGCTAGCCCATGCATTGCACGAGTACCACTAGTAGTACAAAATAAAAAGAAATTAGTACAAAAGGTAATTTTAAAATATGTTGCACGAATTTTCAAATGTTTTCTCATTAAATTCACCATGGTCTATCTAGATTAACTAAGGTTAAATTGAATTAGTATTTTAATCAAATAATTTAAAATTCGGTTAGGTTTTTTGGTAACCAATTTATTTAGTTGGATTTGATAAAATATCTAAAACAATCCAAACCAAACATATGACCATTTTATTAGAAGCCACCGATTCATTAGACGGTGACTTGCAAAAATCTATTATTTATATATACAGTTATTTTTTGTGAGACTAGTATTATGACACGTGGATGGGCTATGCATCATGGAATTTGAGTTTCTTACATTCCAAAGAAAAATGTGCAACTTTAACCACTAATATTGAAATTTATATTCAAATTTGATGGCCCCAATTAAATTTAGGCGAGTGCATGTGATTATAAAAATTTCAATCTAATGATCTATATTTAAAAATTGTTAGATATCTGTTTGTGCACTATATGATCAAAAATATAAATTTTGTTGCAAAAAAAAAAATAATTAGCCGCATTCCTCCAATAAATACACAGATCTAAATTTGTATATTTAGTAACAATTGCATGTGCAAAGTATTATTGTGATTGATCCCACTTTAAATTTGTCTAATTAAAACTACAAGTAACTGTCAACTGTAGTCCATTGCAAACTTAATTAGGTACCTAATTGTGGACCAAATTTCATATGCTTTATGTTACATCAAAATTTATTGAATTTCAAACTTAGATCTTCTAAAAATTAACAAAATTTAAATGTGTGATTCAATCCATGAACAATTCTACGTAAAAAAAATACCTTCCTTGACCAAAAAACAAATAATAATAACAATAGGGAATTCCTTTATGATCAGAGGCCTATTTTTATTTTACAAAACGCAATCCATGCTAATAGCTATATTTTTACAGGGAAAAAAAAAAAATACTTGACGCCTTAATAAATATATTAAATCTAATTGATATTATGGTGAGGATTTCTTCAGACTTTGCTTTAGCTAAATTCCTTTCTTAAGAGGATTTGATGACACATTTTCCTGATCCTACGCATTGGTAATTTTTATATTAAAATATTTTTAGAATAATCAAATTTTTATTAAAAAAATACAATTTTTTTCATCTATTTTTTTTCAAGTAATTTATGATTTTGATAATTGAAATTGTATATTTTGAGGTTGCACCGACATAATCACTATTTGGTACATGAAAAAAAAAAAACATGATAATAACATGTAAGAATAATTAATTTGTTATTTTTTAAATTTTATCTATGAACCAAAAATTTATTTTTATTAATCAACTTATTTTTCTACATTTTTTCCTAATAACTCTCACATATCTTCGTTTGTACATTTTTGTAGATAACATTAACGTGCATTTTTTTACCGTTGAGATAAATTGTGTAAATAACATTAATTACTCATAGGATTATTAAAAATTCTGCTTCTTGTTTTGCACTCTCGAGTTCTGGACATTCACCTAAGCTTTGGTATGAAAGTCTACATCCCTTCATAAGGAAGGCAAATTTCAATGAGTCTTTCGCCCAGGTCTAAATAAATAAGAAAGGCATTTAATTTAAACGTGAAAATATAATTATGGTATCTCATTTTTAGCTTTGAGATTAAATTGGTTTACTAAATATAAAAAGTATAGTCCTTTAAAAATAAAACTTAAAAAAAAATTGTTTAAATAAACCAAATCAGTTCACTTTTTTTTTTTTGGAGGACTATTTTGATACATTTCATTTTTTGAAGACAAAATTAGTATTTAAAATAAAAGTGAAGGACTAAAATTATATTTTTCTCTAATTTAAATTGAAACCTCATTTATTACATGGTCTATGTATGAACAATTAGCAAATAACAATGAAACAAAAAACAAAAATTGATATAACCCATATGTCCACATGGAGAATAATGTGGGTGTTTTTGTAGGGACTAATTGATAGAACTGGAAACATAGTTGGGATTAAGAATTCGTGGGTGATTGCAAAAATGAAGGAAGCATATGGGTGGTTGATAATTTTAAAGACAAATATTTTAAAAATTTTATAGATAAAATAAAATGTAAAGGGTAAATTAGAGATAAATTCAAAAACAAGGGTTCTAGATTACAAATAAAACTTAAAAATATTGAAGTTGAAATATAAATATAAGTTAATTTAGTATACAATCAATATACTTTTACATATATATATATATATATATATATATATATATATATATATCATTGTTATAGGTCTAGCTCTTAATTATATCACATAATATTCAATTATAGTGAATCATTAGATAAAAATTCAATATTCAGATTTATAAATTGAAAATGTAATTGCAAGTAATTATATTAATTTAATATATATTTAAATTATTGAATTTTCATCTAATAGTTTATCATGATTGAATATGACCAATAGTTATATTGATTTAATATAAATTTGAACAATTGAATTTTTATCTAATAGATTATCATAATTGAATATGACCTCATATTCTCATAAATTTAAATTGATATTGTAATGTGGTCCCCTTCATGCTTTTAATGGTTTGATACTTCCATGGAACTACCCCATGAGCAACTCTATTTGGATATTCCATTAGTTGATCATTCATGAAAGTTTGGCCTGAATGTGTGTCAATTAAATAATATTATTAGTAACAAATTAATTGAGTGATATATTTTTATTATTTTATGTCCTCATTATTTGTATGTATTATTATGACAAAACTTACGAGTAGTTTTTTTTTTCACAATACAATATACCACTTTTTTAATTTTTCTAAAATAAATAAAAATTTATGTTTTATTTTAGCTTAAATTTCATTTTTTTTCCAAAATAAACAAATTTAACTTAAATTTTAAATTGGTTAACGAAGATACTTTAATAGGAAAAATTTGAAATTGAATTAAAGTATGTACTTTTACAACATATGCAAGTTTTGCATAATTTTAATAAAATTCAAGGAGAGGTTTTTGTAATTTTACTCTTTTAAAAATATTTTTTCACATACTGTATTTTAATTAAAAAATACTTAAGAATCAATATGTTTACTAAATAAATAAATATTGAGAAAAATATAATTTTAGTCATTTACTTATTATAAAATTACTATTTAGTCCCTCACTCATTAAAATATTTAAAATAACTCCTCATTCATTAGAAAATATTACATTTAATCTTTTACTTTTTAAAAAATTATCAAATTTAATTCCTTTACTAAATTTTAAATTTTAAATTTAAAAGACTAAATTTAATATTTTAAAAAAATAAAGAACCAAGTATAATATTTTTTAATGAGTAAGTAACT
Organism: Delonix regia; assembly: GCA_037074485.1. Classification (NCBI taxonomy): domain Eukaryota; kingdom Viridiplantae; phylum Streptophyta; class Magnoliopsida; order Fabales; family Fabaceae; genus Delonix; species Delonix regia. The sequence continues at coordinate 24,425,254 of CM073454.1, read as the reverse complement.
AAATAAATAAATTTTACTCAATAAATATTAGAAATTAGGGCGTGATTTAATAAATTAATACATATATAGCTCACGGGGCATCTATCTATTTTCCAATTAAAATTTAGATAAATTAACTTAATTCACAACCTTTCTCATTTTCCACTTCCCAAATTAATGGATTTCTTACGTCCACAATTTCCTTCCTGAATTACGAAGAACTCTTTTAGATGCAAGAGAGATTATACGAATGTTACTGTTCATGTACAGGAGTTTTTTCCTTTATATTATGACGGCAGTTAGCTGAGAAAAATGCGAGTAAAAGAATAAAAAAGTAAAGGAGATAGGAATCATATAACGTACCAAACGAATGAATCGTATCACAAAGTCAAAAAGAGGACGAATTTGATTCTTTAGGAAATGTAAGAATTTTTTTTTCATAAATGAAATGTAATAATTTAACAATTAATATTAAAAAATATATAATATAATGGTTTAGATTAATTTTAAAAATTATGAAAAATCAAAAATTTTAAATTTTGATTATATGCGGTCTAAAATTTTGATATAATAATTTAAATTTTAAAAAAAATGCACGATCCAATGGTTACTATATCCTTAATAGTCTAAGATTTTGATTTAATAATTCAAATGTGAAAAAAATGCACGATCAAATGGCTACTATATTCTTTTTAAAAAATGCAAGAAATCTAAATTATAAAAAGACGAGAGATCGCTTGAGTTTCTTATTTTCCTTGCGTAACAAAATGGGCCTAAGCCCAATGAGATATACACAGTTGTAACTTTAGGCCCAAGATAGAGAATTTTGTATGCGAAAGTATACGACACTGGCTTCATTCCGCCCTTGGAGATATTTTGATATTTACAAGATAACCATTTAAAAAACTTATTGTTCAAAGTTGCCCTTTTGATTTCTCTCAAACATGTTAATTTCAAACAAAAGTAAACTATAGTTAAGTGATAGAGCGTTTGCGTAACCAATAGGGTATAATTTGCTAATATACTATATGTGGATAATTAGAGGAGCTAATAACCATGTGCTAAACACATACCTGCACTTGGAAAAAATAAAAAAATTATTTTAATTTTATATAAATTGACATAAATTTTGATATGAACATATGTGTTATATATATATATATATATATATATATATATTATACTGATTTAATCATTACGTAATACAGTATGAAAAGATGATGCATGACAATAACATATCAAAATATGCTAATAATATGTTAATTGAAAGTAATTTGATACATTTATATTTCAATCCTAATATTTTTTAAATTTTATTTATAAATCTATTTTTTTTTTTGAAAATTTTAATTTACCCATTATACTTTTTATAAATTGGAAATAAGGATAAATTAAGGATGTGGAGAGTTATTAGAAAAATAAAGGTAATATATTAATAAATTTATAAATTAGTATTTTTACAAGAATTACTAGGAAATAGAAAATAAATGGGATACATTGAAATTTTTTTAAAAATTTTGGCTCAAATATAAATTTTTAAATGATTAGAATTAAAATTTAAATACAATAGATTATTTTAGGCTCAACATATTCTGATCTGTTACTGCTACATAATAATTGTATTAGCATATTCACTTTTATAGTTGTGTAAAAAATTTTATTATATATATTATATATAGTGCTATATTGAAGCGTAGCAGTAGTCATTATGGTTAAAATCTTGTTTAAAATTATTCAATTTGAAGGAATTAAAAATATTAAAGGGTAGAATTAACAAAAGGTTACCTCAAATTCTTTGATTTCCATATCTTTCAAAAATTAAACTTTTAAACAAAGAAATGATAATCATCTTTGTATCATTCATCCTCTCCCAATCATACCCTATAATTGGAATCATGATCTCAAGAAATTCCTCAATTTTTTTCATTAATAAATTTGAATCATTAAATTATAGTCCAACAATAATATTTTTTTGAAAAAATATTTTACAGTAAGGTCAGAATTGTTAGATAAAAATCTAACCGTCCAAATCTTTATTTAAAAATTTATGAAGAATCTCTTATTATAAAATCACTTACTGTAAAAGATCTTTCTCGCTGTAATTCATGATTAAAAAAACACATTTTTATTTATATATATGTTGAACGAATCAATTAAAATATAAGGCTAGTATTGATTTAAGATAACCAATTTATAATCTAGTCCTGGAACTCACGAGCTAGTTGAGTGACCAATCCTGAACTCTCATTTTCACCATGACACCTCTCCAAATTATTTTAAATAATTCTCTTTTACCACTTTTTTCTCTCTCTTTACTATCACTTAATTAAATATCATCACATTATTTTCTGGATATTAAATTTCATATAAGTTTAGTGAATTTCACACTGTCACTTTCTCGTTATAAACATATATAAGAGAAGATATTAGCACAGTTGACTTTGAAGATTTAGGTCCAGACTGCAATAATATTGTAATTAATCACTCTCTCTAAATATTTAAATAAAGAAAGAAACTACATAACCAATATGATAATACAACTTTAATCTTTATTACAGGAGCTTAATTACTCTATGCCATTATATTTTTGCTTAACCTAAAATGTTCAATGCTTCAGGACCTTGAAGTATTACTTGGAGTACTGTTTCACGAAATTGACTTTCCTCTGTCATAGTAGTTAACCATAAAGCTCTGAAAAAAGAAATATAAACTGAAAGCCATTAAATTAGTTACTACTTATACGTTAACACTTAATTGGGTATAGACTTATAATACTATGATGTGGGGTGTGGCATATTTTAATATCTCATAGCAAAATATTGGTTACTTAAAGTACTTTATTTATAAATGCTGAAAAAGATGTGACCTAAATTAAGGGTGTGCTTGGTAGAGTCCATTGATGAAATCTAAGAAAATCAGTGACTAGTCCATATGACTTCACGGTGTATATTTTTAATTGCTGATAGAATAAAAGCATGATATTCATCGTGCTCACACACACACACACACATATATATAATCTGTGTATATATGTATTGAATTAATAGTTCAATTTTCTGTTGGTTTTTTCAATTACACCAACATTCTTTTTCTTTTCATATATAAACTTTTGAAAAAAAATTATACTTTTGATACTTAGAATTTCACTTAAATTTTTATTTGATCCTTAAGGTTTAAGAATTTGTAAATAAGTCCTTAAAGTTTACAAAATTTTTTATTTAGACCTCGTTATAATTATATCTTTGTCAATATTTTGCTACATATGTGAGTTGATTTTATTTCATCATCTATTTTTTTTTATCTCTTTTGTTATTATAAAGCATACATATTTATAATGTTAATGTAGTGTATAATTAGTTATATTATCAGGAAAATTGAATAGAATATTATAAGAATTTTAATAATAGGGACTAAATCAAAATATTTGTATGCTGTAAGGATTTAATTATAAATTTTTAAATTAAATAAGGACCGAATTAATAAGTGAATGAAATTACTGGACCTAATGTATAATTTTCCCAATTTTCTTTTGAATAAAAAGAAACTACATCAACAAAAAAGAAAAGATATCATAAAAAGTCGAAGATTATTCAGAGGGATTCAGAAAATTAGGGTCGCTATGGAAAGGAATTTTTTAGGGATAGAAGTCATTAATGGCGATCACATATGGCACTGATTCGTTGGTTAAATAATCCTTCATGATCACAAGGTCGAGTAATACTATAAATTAATTAATATTATTATCTTCCCCTACATTAAAATAATGAGGAATTGTTGCTATGATACTAAATGTTCTTTAAAGTTGAATGAACTCTAATTCTTGTTAATGTACTTTATATGATAAAATTACTAGTTACTGCAAATGACAAAAAGCAAATTTGATCGAATTTGAAATAATCATTTCGCCAAATTTTATAAAACTTAAACCGTAATAATAAACATTGATTTAATAAATTATATTTTCTGAATAATTAAAAGAATGATGTAAAGCAGTAACAAACCATGAATTTATAGGAGAGGAGAATTATATATAATTGTCTGCCTATACATATTTACAAGAAAAACGATACACATACATTCATAACTTTTCCATTATCAAATATATATAGAATTTTATATGAAAAAAATGCTAGTTACTTTCACATAATTTTATCAGTTAGCAAATAATGCATTTGTTTATATATAATCCTTCATTGATGGATAGTCAAAGAATTTCATTTATTTTAGTAACATAACAACACGTAAGATTGAATCTAAAATTAATATCCTGCGAACAAATCAGATTCTGCTACTGACTTCATATATAATTAATTCACAATGAAAAAATAATCAAATTTGACAACTAGAATTATAACATATACTGTAATAGCCAGTGAATAAGACTGGATCAGCAGCATGATATATATATATATATATATATATATATATATATATATATATATATATATATATTAGGGTTAACCGCAATAATGTTGAATCATAACCACACCGCTATATATTATTAATTAGGAGAAATTAACAAGAATAATAATTGAGTAAGTTAATAAAGAGAAGCATCTGGGTTTGCTGAGTAAGAGCCAGATGAATTTTAGGGTTTAATTAAAAACATGGATGACATATGATTTGCAGGGTACATTATTATTCACATGTCCTCCATGTTAGTCTTCCTTTTTGTCTATTTGTAATACATCTGTAATTGTTAGAGCCAGCAAAGCACCTATCTGGCACCTCCACCAACAACTATATATATATATAGAGAGAGAGAGAGAGAGACAGAGAAGAGAGGGGTTAATGGAAATTGTAAATATAAGGCTAAAATGTAATTATTTTCCAGTATGTTGTGAATATATCATAGAAGCAAGAGACGCAGAGTGAAAGAGGAATATAATTGTATCTAGCATGTCAAATAGAGACAGACACAGATTGACATTATTGAGATTCATGTATGAGCTGTATAAGGCAAATGGGACCAAGGTAGCATAATTCTGTAACATCTTTCTGAGTATTCTTATAGAATTTTCTTTAATTGCTAACTAAGATTTACTGACACGGTCATTAATTGATCATATATATTCCAATCTATGTGTAAAAGATTGGAGAATTTGCTTTATTTTGTATTAGAGTTAATTAGGCAGATATATTTTGTGAGTGTTATAAGTAGATATTATACAAATACATTACTGTGACAAAACACAAATCTATGTGTATAACTTCACATAATAAAAATAGGTAATATATAGGAGAACTTGGCGATCGAATATTTATATATCTAAAGTTTAAAGAGCATAAAACATATACACTATTGCTCAGATGGCCAAAAAGAAAAGGGCAATATTGTACTGATCCAATCTGATGACATTCTTCAATATATGTTATATTTTTAAAATTGATATGTTGTGCAAAAAGAATACGATGTTTCTTAACCAATTTAATGTCATATCATATAGTGATAATGACTAGTTAAATATGATACACACCAACAATAGAGTTGCAGTGTATATAAAGTAGGGATTGAAAATATTGCGTAGTTAAATGTAAATAATTTAATTGGTATTACATATGTAGAAGCTTGCTAGGTTTTAATAACTTATGCAAATTTTTACCCACTGAGGCCTTCTTTCATTGATTATTATAAAAAAACATTCCACGAATCATCAAGAGTTCAATAGTACTCTAGAGTAGTCTGATATTCTCAACTTGAAGAATTTGAAGCTGAAAGAACTTGCGAAAGCCATTCCTAATTTTTTAAAATTAGTAGATTTAGTGTCTTCAAATTAATTTAATTTAGGAGGTCTCAATTGATCAACTCACCTTTTATTTTATTTTTTTCCAAAGGCAAATAATGTAACTATATGGGGACTCAAAAGTTCACCGAGGAAAAAATTGAAACATAAACTCACAAAGACAAGATTAGCAAAAATTTAATCAGAATAATTTTTGAAAAATTCGTCGATTAGAACAATACCCAAAAGAAAAAGCAATGTACAATACAATGTCCAAAAAAGAAGCAAACTTCATTCTTATGATTAGCTTCTTGTTTTTGGCTGCGACAAAACTTTAGTAGATTCCTCACCATCAGCATCCGGACTTTAATTTCCTTTGTGTGCATATGCATGCACATTCTATCATCATAACAAACTCGAATAAATAAGTATTCTTTGATCAGAAAAATGAATCAGGAAAAAGAAAATGAAAGCCTTTTAAGCTAAAAGGCAAATCATTTACATCGTATTTAAGAGAGAGAGAGAAAGAGAGAGAAGGCATCCATTCTATTTGCAGTTAAATCTGTGAGGTTAAGGCCAACAAAGCACATGAGAGGGTCGACAGTATGGAGAAAAACAGCAAAATGATGTCCGTAAGACAAGCAAAATGCTTATACACAAAGATAATGTCATCTCTCTCTCTCATCGAATTTTAAATTTATATACGGAGAAAATTATGCTTTCACTCTCCACAATTTTAGTCATTTTTTGTTTAGTCCCTATAGTTTAAAACTTTGTAAGTACATTCTTGTAGTTTACAAAGTGTTTTAATTTACTCTTTAAAATTAAAATTATGTAAGTATTTTGACAAATTTTTTTGATATAACTATATATATTATATCTTAATATTGTATATATGTATGATTTATACTAGCAGTAAAAATAAATATAAATAATGAAACAAAATTAATTCATGTATATGGTAAAATATTGACAAAAATATAATAATGTGGACTAAATTGTGAATCATTTAAATTAGAAGGATCTAATTATAAATTTTTAAAGTATAAAGACCAATTAAAAATTGATTGAAACTATAAGTACCAAAAACATAATTTTGCCCTTATATAAATTAGCATATGATTGTGATTATGCACAGCAATAATTTTAACACTGTGTCATCCTTTGCATCATTTTTGATAGATGTTTACCTACCTTACTTCTTCCCCCAGACCTCCCTTGATCTCTTGCATGCTAATTTAAATTACTAATATACCCTTTCCTTGCGTATCTCTTTAATATATATATATATATATATATTTCAATTGTTTATATATTATGCTATTATAAACATATTCAACTCTACATATAAAAGGTGGAATCAAATGCTTTACAAGGAGTTATTCAAACTAAAACCAGAGCCAAAACATACAAATGTTATTTGGGTCCCACCTTCCCACTCTCTTGCATTATATCTTGCTTGTTCCATTTGTCATCCCCTTCAATTATTGAGTACTTGTAATGATAAATCATTTTTGAATTGAACATAATATCTCGTCATGTTCATACAATATTGTAAGATTAATGTTATCCAAATAGACCCATTTACAAATTCATGGTAAAAGAATTTTCAATCTGTAAGTTTAAATGAATTAATCGGTGTACATGACTTGACTTTACAATCATACACATGAATATATAATTATGCTCTTGTATGACTTTCTATTTACTATTGTTATAAGCTTTTCTATTTATTTTCCTTCTCTTTATTATACCCTCAATAGAAAACTGAAATATAACCAATTTTTTAATTAGTGCAAGTACAACTCTAAAAGCCATATATATAATTATATTTTTGGTAAATAAAGCCATCAAAAATAATTGGTCCGTAAAGTCCACCACGTTGAGGCACGTTGTGGGGTCATTACAAGTTAATGGAACTATCCAATTAGCAAGAATACAAAAAAAAAAAAAATGCCCACTTTATCTCTCTGCCATCTTTCACATATAATATATATTTAATTTGGGCATCAATTAAATTCAGAAGAAAAAAGAGGGAAGAGTTAATTAACTAAATAACTCAAACTAGAAATTCATTGGCAACAGTCACTTCAAACATATATACATACAGTTGCAAATGGTCCCTAAAACACCTCAAATAATTGGCAACTCATGGAGCCTTACGAGATTTTTAGCCATAAAAAAAATCAATCTATTTATTATGTTAGGTTGAACCTAACTGAATTTGTCACCAAGTTATTTCTATTCATAAATGGTCTTTGCCTTTCCAAAGTGACCATCATCTAACTCAATATCTTTATATATAATTCATCATCATCAACACGGTAATATAATTAATTACAAATGTTTCTTAACCAACTACAAAACCCTAAAAAGTTTGTCAACCCATTGATGACCCACATTGAAGCCTACCCACGTGGCTCGATTAGCATCCAAAGTTTGCTCAAATCATTAAAAAATTATTAGATATTTTTATGGTCATATCTTCTTGTTTTCTTTTATATTTTAGGTTTAATGATGTTCATTTTAATTTATTGGATATGGGGAAGCCCTTAATGATAAATATATAGACTATTGAAAGAACCCTATGAAAATGCCCGTAACCTCATCTCATATATATTATTTTGTTCTGAACAAAGAGATTGAAATTTATGATCAATATGAATTTTGATGATGTTCAGGTCAGGGGTAATTTGGTAATTTCAGATTCCCCACAACCTGCAATTACCAAAGCTGACCTACAAATAGGCCACAACTTGTTATCTGCATCGTCGCTATCTGCAGGCTGTTCCCACTAGAACTGTTAAATTTTCAAGAATATATCATATTTAAATAAATAAAAAAATAATATCTTTCTACTTGTATAATTGTTTTTTCCCTAACATTATTATTTTCTTTAAATGTACTATATTATAATTTATCCCTTTCTTTTTCTCTTTTTTTTTTTTTCCTTTTTTCGGCAGTTACGTATGACACGCATCAGAATACTAAAGCGACTCTTCCTTTGTCATTCTTTTTCTATATTTCACAAACAAAAAAAATAAAAAACAACTGTAGATTCCACAGCCTATTAAATAAAATAAAATAATATAATTACACAGAGAAAAAGAAAGTTGCCTCAGCTAAATTTAAGCATAATTTTCCAAATTTTCTATGATGAAATTGACAGAGAGATCCCACCTATAAAATAAACTAATATATTTATTCATTCACCCCTGAGACAGCATCCATGCTCATAAATAAAAACCCTCTGTGGAGTATTCACCTTGTTTTCTGATTATTCTTTTCTCTTCAGCTGTAATTGCTTATCTCTCTCCTCTCTCTCTCTCTCTCTCTCTCTCTCTCTCTCTCTCTCTCTCTCTCTCTCTCTCTATGCAATTGGGAGACCCAAGTGTGTTGGAGACCTCCGCCGACGGGACCATGATGGCAGCCGTGACGGCGACTGCACCACCAGAAGAAGCTGCTGCCGCCTCCGCCGCCGCGAACGGTGGTACAGAGATTGAAATGATGAATCATGTAGTTAATATGGATGCAGCAAATTCAGGTGATGATATTGAGAAGAGAAGTGGAGGAGGAGGAGGAGGAGGAGGAGCAGGAAATCGGTGGCCACGCCAAGAAACTTTTGCTCTCTTGAAGATAAGGTCAGATATGGACGCTGCGTTTCGGGATTCAAGTCTTAAAGGTCCTCTTTGGGAACAAGTTTCAAGGTATATTAATATATAATATTTGAGTTATTAATTATTCTATTTTTAATTTCTTTTAGCTTGTCTCATCTTTATTATTTTTGAAGAAGGAAGTTAACTGAAATGATTTAAAGCCCTCCTTCAAGTTCATGCATAAAGATCTATGAAATTTGGATTTTCAAATCTAATCAGTTTAGGGAACATTTCCAATTCCATGCTTAAACTGATATATGGAAGATGAAACTTAGTTCCCTTCAGTGGATCTTGTTTCTCAATCATTAATTTATAGTATATCTGTTATGTTAATTCATGTTATTCCAGTTTGAGAAATGATAGAAGAATCAAACAGACTTATCATTCTGCCTCTTTAGTAAGCGAAGAAGAATTCATTTTAGGATATAGCAATATATATGTATATATAAAATAATATATGTGGACCTATAGTAGATATTAATGAACCATTCTGTACTTGTGATTTTTCTCAGAGTTTATTCGCTCAAATTTTGTTTTCTCTCTTCCTTCTTGGATTTTATCTTCTTGTTCGTTATTGAGTACTCTTTTAGGTATCAACCACCCTCATGTTTATTTAACATCAGCATCAATGAGAGACGTACCAGTGAATTTGCTTATCTGAGATTTTTACTCTTACGGCCTGCACGAAAGCAGTATAATTATTTCTTTTCTTATTTCTATATTATTAATAATGGATAACGTTTTCAGTATCTATATTTATATATATCTATAGGAAAATGGCAGAACTTGGATATGACCGAAGCGCAAAGAAGTGCAAGGAGAAGTTCGAGAACGTGTACAAGTACCACAAGAGAACCAAAGAGAGCAGAAGTGGAAAACAAGAAGGCAAAGCCTACAAATTCTTCGATCAATTACAAGCCCTTGAAAATCAATTCACCGTTTCTCACATTCCAAGACAACCACCACCTCCACCACCACAACCCCAGCAACAACCTTCTTCCCAAATGCCAACCATCTCTTATGTCACTGTGCCATCTACAATAAACCCTACCCTCATTTCTCCGTCGGCGCCGCCGCCACCCCCACCGGCCAATATTGCCACCACCATCACTAACCCTAGAAGTTTCCCAAACATAAACTTCTTCTCAACTACAACCACGACCTCGACCTCATCCTCCACTGCGTCTGACGAGGACATGGAGGAGAAGTATAGGAAGAAGAGAAAGCTGAAGGAGTACTTCCGGAGGCTTACAAGGCAGGTGCTCGCCAAGCAGGAGGAGATGCAGAAGAGGTTTCTAGAAGCCATGGACAAGAGGGAGCGGGAAAGATCAGCACAGCAAGAAGCTTGGAGGGTAGAAGAGATGGCGAGGATCAATAAAGAACATGACATTCTTATCCAAGAAAGATCCGCCGCCACCACCAAGGACGCCACCGTCATCGCATTCCTCCAGAAGTTGTCCGGCGGGCAGCAAAATCCTGCGCCGCCACCGCCTCCAAACCCGTGGGCTCCACCGCAGCCAAAACCAATAACGCAAGTAGTACAAGTACAACCTCGTGAACAACTTCAATTGTTGCCAGTTGACAACTACTTTGAAAACCAGAAAGCGAACATAACTAACGGCCATCAAGTTCGAAGTGCTTCTTCCTCTTTTTCTTCATCGAGGTGGCCAAAGGCAGAAGTTCATGCATTGATAAGGCTAAGGACGAGCATGGATCCCAAGTATCAGGAGAACGGGCCGAAAGGCCCATTGTGGGAAGACATATCTGCTGGAATGCAGAGACTTGGGTACAACAGGAGCGCCAAGAGATGCAAGGAGAAGTGGGAGAACATCAACAAGTACTTCAAGAAAGTGAAGGAGAGTAACAAGCAGAGGCGCGAGCATAGCAAGACGTGTCCTTATTTCCAGGAGCTCGATGCTCTATACAGAGAGAAGAGCAAAACCCAGAATTACAACCCCTTCTGTGCGAATAATAAGCCGAATCACGAGATGCTGATGGAGCCGTTGATGGTGCAGCCGGAGCAGCAATGGAGGCCGCCTCCGCTTCAAGTGGAGGGAGAGGGTGGCGCCGGTGCGAGGGAAAATGCAGATAATGTGGTTCAGTTCGATGTGAAAGGAGAGGGGAGATTAGAGGGGGAAGATGAAGAGGAAGAGGAAGATGATATGGAAGAAGATGGAGATAGTGGGGAAGATGATCAAGGAGGACGTTATGAAATTGCAGCAACGAATCCTAAACTTCCTTCAGTGGACACCGTTGAATGAGACAAGATAAGGAAGTTTATGATTGGCGGAAAAAGTCTTTTTGATTATATTTTTTACTAAACTAATAATTTAGTGTACCTAAAATTGTGAGATTTATTTATTTTTTAGCTTTCAAAAGTTAAAAAATATACAAATTAATTTTTGAAAATAATAAACTCACAGCAGGCGAGTTTGATATTTTCAAAAAATAATTTCTTAATTTAATAATTTTTAAAGACATATTAAATAAATCTAACAATTAATCAAAACTTAAATTGTTAGTTTAGTCTTTATTTTAGACAACACTTTGGATTGTTTGAGCTCTTTATTTATTGAATTTTTTTCCTGAAATTTATTTATAATAATAAAATATCAAAATATTAAGAAGTCTCGAAACAATCCAACAAACGAGAGGTTGATTGAGCTCCAACTCTTTTGAACGCCGCCATTGTTGTTGTTCTCTGGGATTTTGAAATGTCACACACACAGAAGCTTTGTCACAGCAAATATAAGTATATCCATTAAAGGCAAGCCACAAAACCTGCAGAGCAGAATTCGAATCCTTTAATAATGAAGATGACCCATCTGGAAAGCAAGGGCTTGTGGGGGCTGCATATATATATATATATATATATATATATATATATATATATATATATATATATATATATATGTTATAGTTATGGTAAAGAGAGACAGGAAGAGTAGTTTGTGGTAAAAAGGTGAGGATTGGGGGTTGGGGGGTCGACATCATATTCCGGCCGCCATGAACAGGACTCAGATTCAAGTTCGTTAGACAAAAAGGAAAACTGGTCACATGGGCCAGCAAAGCAGAGCTGTAGTGGAAGTACATGTTGTCTTGAACAGAAAGGGAGGTCCCATGCCATACAGGGTGTATAATATAATTTAAATCACATGCACGTCTAGTAAATTTTTTCTTATAGCAGATTCTTCCACACCTAAGAAGCACCTATATGTATTTAATATATATGATACGTGATTTGATACATTTTTATAAATTTATATAAATTTGTATATTTATATTGGATATGTTTTAAAATATATCAAAATGGCAATTAAATCTGAAATATTTATGTTTATTTTTTTTATTAGTTGTGACATTATTTTTATTATTTTGTTTTTTTAGTTTATTATCTTTTTTATCATATTTTACTAAATTTTGAGTTTCTTTGTTTATCCTCTTTATTTACCAACATTTGTAATAATCTTTTTTAATCGTATATCACAAGATTCTTGTAATGGCAATTTAAGTATGTTGATAACCACACGTACCATTAGTAATTCGTTACCTAATATATTTAAAGTTTTCAACAACTATAAACACAGTAAAGAACTGTTATATTAATGCACGGAATTTCATACGTACAAAGAAGAAACCACCTAAAAGGGCTCGCTTACATATTCACTGTTGTTGTACTTTCATTTTCCTTGTTTCTTACAAGTTTTATTTAATTGTGAAGATTGCCAATTCAATAGTAGGAAGAAGACTATTAATTTACCATATAACCCAAGACTTGGGATTTTGTAAAATAAGGTTTGGGATATCACATCAATTTTAGACTTCACTAATAAGTAAGTTTGAGTCAGCAATAAAAAATAAAACAAAATGAAAAAATCACACTGATTTACTGAGTAATTGCTTCCAATTGTAATTTTCTATTTATTACTTCTTGCATTAATTGATTCTTATTTTCGGCTTATTGCAAAACCTCTTTGCTTTTCTAATTATATCTCTAATTGACTTACTTAACCCCATGCATGAAAGAAATGGCACTTACCCAAGTTTATCTTCGACCATAATTATAATTTTCCCACTATTCTTATTTTGCTTTTTTTATTTTAAGTGAGGTAAACATAACATAACTTACAATGGTAGAAAACAATATTACAATTGGAAAAATAATTAAAGTCAACTATAAATAATTTATGGGAAGAATTATAATTAAAAATATCCAGACAAACATAAGTGTTATTAATTTCCCCAAATATAATAATTTAATTAACACGATGAAACTCTCTAAATTATATATGCATAGCTAAATGCTAATAGATAAACTAATTATATAAACTACCTGTGAAGAAGGATGCCACCACTCACATGCAAGTTTCAGAGAGCATAAGGAAGCCATTAATTCCTTAAAAGAGTAAGTTCTGAGAAACAGCAAATGGTGCATTTAAATATTACATTGGGATAAGTCAGGTGCCTCTTTCTTCCTCAGCAACATGACAACTTTACATGAGCTATCTATGGCAGGGTCCACAAAGAGGAATCTTCTACATTCTTATATTAAAATCAACTCATTTGATTACGGTATTTTATGTGTGTTTGTGTTGACATTTTTGTACTCATCAATAATATATTTTTTTTGGGGGGGGGGGGGGGGGGCGGGGGGTGTTCTCTGTACATAGATCAACAAGTTCATTATTGATCACTCATTTGCAAGTTGAAGGTTTTAATGACCTAACTTACAAGGAATGAATAGAGATAGAGAATATTGACGATTTAGATAAAGTTTATAAATACTTATTATCAGGTTATTTTTAGTGAAAATACAATATACTAAAAATGTTAAAATAAAAGACCAATCAATTATATAACATTGAATTATAAAAGAAATATGTGTCATATTTTTATTTTAAAAACTTAATGATAAATATTTAACTGACTACACACTTGAGTTATGTTTATAAGAAAATAATATTGACGATTCATATTCTTACTGTGCAAGTTAATGTAATTCTTGTGGATAAAGGAATTGATCGCACACCTTTTTAATAAGCATATCTTTAATTAAAAATTAAGTATATTAGAGAAATAATGTGGTGTCAACTCATTGGATACAAAGGAGCAGCCCATAGTAAGTCTAAACAAGTATATATATATATATATATATATATATATATATAATTAATTAATAGACTAGCTAGTTATGTTCAGTTCTTAGTTTTTCCTTTGTTTGTGAAAATTAATGGACCATATTTAGTTTTTCATAAAAGACATAATTGTTAGAAATAACACTTTGGTTGTCATGCCCTGTAACAAGACACATGACAACGTCATACATGTATAAAGAACAACCTTAAAAACATACTTAAAGCTAAAGGCAACAATATTCTCTAAAAGTCATATCACTTGCTTTCAAGTTTCAACCGCTAATTAAGCTTGACTAACTCTCTCAAGGGACAATGAGATGATCTTATTGACCCTTAGCTACTTGGAGAACTCTCCTCCGCTGAGAGAATTACCTAAGGTTGCGATTGTTGCACTCTCTTCTCTCTTATGAATTCTCATCTTAGAAGCATGAATATTTTTAAATTGAAGGTATACTTATATCAAATACGTGGTTGATATGATACTACAACAACATATGTTTTAGAAAACTATGGAATATGTTTCAAAATGTGTTGAAATAATATCAAATTGATATTTTTGGCTGTTTATTATTAGTTATAATATTATTTTATTATTTTATTTTTTGTCATATTTTACTAAATCTTTAAGTGATTCCTTATCATCTACTTTCATTATTTGTCATAATCTTCTTTTAGCACATACTATATTTGGCCAAAAATCAAAAGAAGGTCAATCTTTAATTATTTGCTGGAATTTATATATGTACACCCACATATACACAGCAATACCAATATTCTAAAATTTTAAAAATTATCGTGTATCATGTATTGGATGTCATATTAGATACTTAAACCCTTGGCTTCTTATTCTCAAATATGGATGCATGTAATTCCTAAAGTGATCTTCTTAATCAATTAAACAACTCAAGGCAGCTCTATAGGAAATTCAAAGCAATACTAATGTTATCGTTCTTGCTTCTAAAGAATTGAAAGGGATTTGATATGTGAATTAGAATTTTGTTACGATTGCAAAGAGATGATGTGGACATGAAAACCATTATACATGGTGACAAATACACAAAGTACTTTTATATCCTACTGTAAAAAAAAGTCAAGGAGAATGGACTGAAGATCTTAATTTCATAACTAAAAAATAATCAAGGTGAATAGATTGAAGACCTGGTACTATTTGAGGATTTAGCATGTGATTATTAATCAATGTATATTATGCTCAACAATCTACTTATCATGACCTAAGTTGGTAGGACGTGACCGGCACGAGGATGAGGTGTCATTCATCCTTGTAAACCTGTTGAAACCCTTATTATGGCAGAACTTATATAAATTCAAATTAAATAACATAAGTCTCATAACTTTCCATACAGGTATTTTTTGACATATCATAGTAATACATCAAACATCTAACCTGTATACAAGGAAGTAACTAAACAGAATCATAATAATAATAAAAGGCATAACTCTAGCAGTAGGCTAGGCTTACGAAGGGATTAATCATTAAGATTAAAATTTCGTAGGTGGAGCGGTACTGAGATCTGAAAAATGTAAAATAATAGGGTGAGTGGAAACTCAGTGAGCAGGTAATTCTAATGTTGCAGAAATTAAGGCAGACTTACAGTGGTACATCTTTCAAAATTTAAAACCAGATATCATACAAACATAATCCAGTAATATTAAATAGAGAATAATCATCAACAGAATGTATTTATGAATTTCCTATAGAACCAGTCATAATTTCATAATACAAAGTTAGCTCCAGGCTAGTGATGATAGATCATAACTTATACTTATTTGGCCATAGGCTATAAGTATATATCATAATAGCCCTAGGCCTCAAACAGAATATGGTGATAAGGGTATCATACCCAATCATATCATAATACTAATCGCAGTGCGTTACAGCTAACGTCAACTGCTGTTAGCTACAAGATTTTGTTTTGGCCATATTCGCAATATTTTAAAGATAAATAATTATCCATGTACAAATATTAGAAATTTCAAAATCGTACCACTTCAGAATTTAGATTTCATTATTTCTAATAATTCAATATTCAAAATCATCATGACTCATTTAAAATAATATTATGCATAATTAGAATTATCTACTCACCTGAGAGGAATATACCAACCTCATTCTATCCTTAATTATAATTTATTTGTTACAATTTTCTAGTCACCTAAAACATTAAATAAAATACTCTTATCATCCAATCCTTACAAATACATTTAATTATTTTAATTCTATCACATACCTAATTAATTATCCCTCATTCATTTTATCCAATTCACCTCTTACTTTTTTGGAAATTAAATTTATAGGCCACTTAAAGAATACTTAAAATACTTATAACCTATATTTCATTTTATTATCCTTATTATCATTATTATTATAATTATAATTACTACTATTATTATCATTACCATTATTATTGTCATTACCAATATTACTATCATTATTATTATTATTATTATTATTTTATTCAATTATTCCATTATGCACTTATTAACTTTCTAACACCTACTATAACACAAATTTCACTTAAGGGTCATCTAATAAATTTCAAATTTTCCACTTAACCTCAAATAAAATTTATTGTTATACAATCATGCTATTCTAATTTTTCCTTCTAATTTCCTTCCCTTTTCTTCATGAAAAATCTAGAAAATTTATTAAAAATTTGAATTTTGTTCTAAAATTCAAACTAAAATTTCTAAAAATTCTAAATCACTTCCAAGATGTATAACAAAATTTAAGAAGTCCTAAGAACACAATTTTCACTAAATTCTCAAATTGCCCCTAGACCCATAAATTGGGGTTTTTCAATCTGGAAGCTAAATTTCACAATTAATCAGTGATTTCAAAGGAAAAAGGTGCGAATTTCACTTTAGAAGTGTAATCCTAACTCAATTTGAAGCAAACAACCCTAATTGAGCTCAATTTCATCACTTTCTCGCATGAACAGTGATTTTCATAGATGAATAGTACTCAAATTGGGTTTTCTTCAATTCTAAGCAAATTAGACCAAATTGATAAGTGGAAATGAGGGAGAAAGGTGTGAAATCACTGCAGAAAGTGAAGCCTTATGTTTAATTGGATTAAAAATGCACCAATTTAATGAATTTGAGGCTCGGTTTCGTGCTTTCTCGAACTGCCAAAGAATTGGAGAAATTATGGCAATTTGGCCTCTGGTGAGCATTTCTAGGTGGTCGTCGGCAAGGTTGAACGAGGCTAGAGCAAGCTCCGGTTGGCCCGAAAAAAAATCACATCGTGAGGAGCTCCAACGCGATATTTCAGCAATTTTTGCCAGTGGGAAGGCTGCTGGTGGTCAGGGATTGGCTGGTGATGCTGCTGGAGGGTTGTCGATGCACACCAAAGGTGGTGATAGTGGCTATCAGAGGGGAAGATGTGATTGTGTGAGGAAGGTCTTGACAGAATGGTTTGAATGGCATCAGTTAAATTATTTACAGATTATTTGAGGATTAGTTGCATAATTGGGTAATAATATAAGTTAAGTAGAGTTAGTAGACATAACTGAAAGTTTTATAATATTTTAAATGAAAAAATATTTATTTCTTTATTATTTTTTTATTAGATTAAAATTTCCCTAACAAATACTTAGTTACCTTATTTAATTAAGTTACAAGTGTTAAAAATACACAGGGTGAGGTTTAGGTACTCACTTAGTTACAATCTCAGATAAAATTTTATTTGCATCTATATTTATTTTTAACTGAGTTTCTTTTTTGAATATAAATTTTTATGGGTATTACACTATTAGCCTTCACGACATTACTAAATTTTTAATTTGCTTTATGTTTTATCCACGTCTCAAACTCAAATTAAGGACTTGCATAGGGAATTTTATTTGTTTGAGATTAAAAATGTTCTTTCTGAACTAAAAGCCAACATTGCTCTTAGTCTGAATGATTGCAATGCCAAATTCTTTCATACTTTCTAGAATATGGTGGGTCAGGATGTCGGAGACAAGGTTATGTTCTACTTGGATATGTCCTACTTATTCAAAAGTCTCAATAATAAAATTCATAGCCTTAGTGCCAAAATCAAATCAACCTTAGTCTCCTATGGATTATAAGTTTATTAATATTCTGTGCAATGTGACATATGAAATTATTTCTAAAATCATTTGTAATAGACTAAAAGAGATTATTGACGATTATATTGCACCTAATCAAAGTGCCTTTAAAAAAGATAGATTGATCACATATAAAATCTTAATTACTTCAAAGATAAAATTTAGAGAATAAAAAGGTACCAAGAAAAGATGGTGTACTTTGAAACTAGATATTTTAAAAGGTTTTTTACAACACTTGTTAGGAGTCAGCCTTGTTTGAATGGGCTTCCTTGAGAGTTATATTCAAATAATAATGCAATGTCATGTCATAACGAGCTATCAAATTATTGCTAATGGAAATCCCACTAGACCTCTCCTCCCATACTACGGAATTTGTCGAGGAGACTCTCTGTCACCCTATCCTTTTATTCTTTGCTCTAACATCCTTTTGTGCATGTGGTTTCTACCTTTGATCAAAGATACAAGTGAAACGGCGTTGAAATTAGTCAATGTACTAAGTTTATATACATTCCACATCATGTATGCACATGATACAGTGATATTTTTTGAAGGGTAAAGCTTGCAATGTGGCACAAAACAATATTCAACAATATAGCACGGGGTTGGGCCTAGAAGCCATCTAGTCTAAATCTCTTATGACTTTTAACCTTCTCGCCCTCATATTGTTATTAATTACAAGTTCATGCTTAAGAGTGATAGGTCGGGTCAAATTTAAACATAACTTAAGATTTGGTCTAAATAAAGACTAAGACAAAATTTTTTGTCCCAAGACCTAGTATGACCTAATAATTGACTAAGTCAAATTAGATTTGATCAGGTTAGGCCCAACTTATTATTATTTTTATCATTTTTTTAAAATTTGAAAAATACTTTTTCAATTAATAAAAAGTTATTTTTTGAAAATAAAAATTAAAAAAATTAAGATTCAAAGGTAAAAAAATAGAATGCCAAAAACTTAAAATTTAAAATAAAAAATAATTAAGATTCAAAATGAACTAATATATTAAAAACTTATTATAAATTAAATTAAATTATAAAAAATAAAAATATAATTGTGCTAGGTAGTGAATGAATCCAAGACTCAACTCAACTTAGTTAACAAATCTAGCTTGGTTTAATAATTTTACAAATTTTTTAATTTGATCAGACCTAACTCGACTCAATATAATCAGACCCTACTGAATTAACTGAATTATTTCAACACTCTTAAGTCATGCTAAGACTATTTGGTGTAAATATTCTAATAGACTGGGCAAATAGTATAGCATCTTAGTAGACTTTAGCACAAACAAGCAACGCAATTATCAATGTCTAATAGATAAAATAGATTCAAAGTTGCAATCTTGGAAATCAAAGCCTTTTATCCATGCTTACATCAAACTTCTTATCATGTGAACCATCCGGAGATTGACGTATGCTAAATGAATTATTCTTCAGTGTATTGTTTTAATTAATAGTCCCTCGTAAAAAGTAAATAAATAAAGACCAGTTAGGAGAACGTGCAATAATCAAATAACTCAAGATGCCAAGAAACAGAGGGATTATCACTTTTTTATTTGATTTGCCTTTCTCTCTGCTTGCCACTAATAAATACCTTAATTCCAAAAATGAAAATTATTTGCCATTTGTGCAATGAGATTTCATGCATTGAAAATTTGTAGAGAAAAAAAAAAAGTTACTAATACACTACTTATAGAATTCACATATAAACAATATTTGCGAGATGAACATTAATGTTAGGAAGTTTTCAGAAAAGGAATATGCTGTAGACTTTAACTTAGAAATACTACGAGATATAGAATAAAATTATTATTATCAATATCACATCTTAACTAATTGCTTCATCATTAGGTGCTCTTTGAAGTTGTTTACTGGAAAACGAAAAAAAGCTAATTGCTCCATCTTGAGGGACTTTTATTATAAAAGCATTACATATTATTGCTTTGAGTCTCTTATAAGTTCAAAATTCATAATTTCGGAACAGCCCAATATATATTATTAATGTCAAAAAACGTGCGATTTCAAATGCAAACTCTTCTCCTTTACTGTACAGTCTATCAATTGTGCAGTAGATGACTGTTAGATTAAGTGAGACCCATCCCTAATCTGACGGTCCCTACTGCACAACTGAAAGGCTATACAGTAAGAGATCCATGCTCTTTTAAAGTCCCATCAAACTACGTACAATTGTATAAGGATGTATACAAATCTAAATTGGTATACTCATATCAAATCACCAAGGTCATACATATCAAAATGTTATTTTTAATTACTTACTTTTTATTTAAGATAAATTTTATGAATAATGCATATTTATGCTTAATTTTTTAAAAAAAAATTTAATTCTATTCTATTTCAAATTTTAATTTCCTTTTCCATTCTTTCGTCAAGGGAAAATTTACTTTATTAAGAAAAATTTTATATGTGATGACTAAGCCTAATCAAGTCATAAGAGTTAAGAAGTACTAAAAAAACAATTACAAAATTTACGATAAAATATATTTTTGGTCGCTCACTTATTACCAAATTGTCATTTTGTTTTTTCATTCATTGAAATATCTAATATGGTCATTCACTCATTGAAAAATGTTATATTTAGTTCCTAATTTAAAAAAAAATTACTAAATTTAATCTCTCTATTAAGCCTTAAATCTTGAATCTAAACAACTAAATTTGGTTTTTTTTTTTTAAAGATGAGACTAAATATGATATTTTTCAATAAATAAGACTATTTTAAATATTTCAATAAATAAAGAACTAAAATAATAATTTTATAATAAATGAAGGACAAAAATAATATTTTTCTCACAAAATTAATGTATAAATGACACTTTGGATTCTCACTCAAGCATATAAAGAGGGGTCCACTCCCTCACAAATGGGCTCAATCTAATCCATCTTCGAGGCCCATTATAAGAAATCATCGTCTTCAAAAAACAAAACCTGTAGCTGTATTGGATATCACGAAATATTAACCTACCTTTAATTATCAGCTAGCTCTTGCAACAAAACCAATTAAATTAATGATTGTAATTAAAGTTGGATTAAGTCACTAAAAAACTATTTTAACATCAAATCCCATCATTACAAAGTCTTCAAACAATGAACACATACGTCATTTTCAGCCTAGACAACGTACTTTGATTAACATAATCCTTGTTTATAAGATCTAATGACCTGGTTTAGAGATCCTAAAGTCTTGATTAGTTTTATTGCCCTGAGCCCCCAAAACCATCAAATTCTATAGATTAAAGCTTTGAAAATACAGGCCATTACTTGACAAAACCAGAATCATGTGACCTTTTAATAGATTACTTAGTGGCTAATCAATAATAATAGCTAGAGCTAATGATAGGGACAGTGCCTTTTTTCAAAATACTGTAAAGTGAATATCATATTCTGCAAATAGAACCTAAATAGTAGTCCTCAGTATATCCATGGTCCCATGGTGTTCATCACTATACCATTGGTTTGGACCACAATGAATAAGATATAAACAAAGGTTTAAAGTTTAATTATTCGGTATGTGTTATCAATTTTTTTTAAAACAAAAACTAGGCAAATGAATAATATTTAAATTTAACATTATCTATTATTAATTTTTTTAAAATAAATAATTTATTTCAAATTTGGGGGAAAAACAATACTTTGTCCCTACTATTGAAATTATGTTAAATTTTGTTATTGTAACTAACTTTAAATTATCTTAATTCTCTGATACATATGATTTATGTTAAGAAAAGAAATAAATATAAATAATGAAGTAACCCACATATATGATAAAATGTTGGTAAGAATACGATGACAAGTACTAGGTTAAAAATTATCTAAACTCTAAGAACCTTATCACAAAAATTTAAACTATAAGGACTAATTTAACAATTAAGTGAATGTATGGGCCAAAAGTATAATTTTTTTTATATTTTACCAGGGATGGATAAAGGGCACGAGAGGTGGTCATTCTTTGAATTTTCAAAATTTTAACTTTTATATATAATTATATTTTATAATTTTTTTCAATTTATAAGTACTCGTTGCTACTTAGATTATAAGAATTTGTCCCTTTTAATTCAAATCTTTGATTTGAAAATTTTACCCCCTTGAAATCAAATCCCAATTCCATCTCTATATTTTCACTAACCAATGTACACTTATAAAAAATCTTCATATATAAATTATTTGCTATTATTGCTCTAAAAGAGAACAAATTATTAGTTAATTCTAAAACACTAAGGTGACAATTAATTTGATTTATTAACCCCAATAAAATCATTCAAAAAAAAAGTGTGAACTATTAAAAAAATAATATTATTAAAATTGATATATTAAATCAACAAGTATATAAGTATACGCGTCAATATTTTTTTCTTCTTAAAAAGCATCTGATTTTGGGTTTGATGCTGCTGTCCTCAATCTTCTCCAATTTGTCGTGTGTATATATATATAATGTATTTTGGTCAAACTCAGGCACGCGCATGGATATTCAAAAATATATTTGGGTCAATTGCTTCTTATATATACCATTGTATAAAGATGCATCATCTTTCAAAAAATTGATTGTTTAAATGCATAAAAAAGAAGGTCATAACAATAACTTTAACTTAATTAATCTATTTATTTGAAGCCAACGTTTATTATATTGGTAGGCATATCCCTTTCCCAACGACTACAATAAACCCTGAGGATGAATCTCAAGTGGCAACATACCAAGTGCTGATTTTGACTTTCCTCCAAAAGTGATCATAACCCATTATTCTTGGAACCACTCCAATATTATTCTTTCACAAATTTTTTGAAAAAAAAATGGTTGGACGGCTTGGAGCTAGCTAAATGTGAGTCTTAATTAATTTGAAAATTATATGTATAGCTGGTTTGACCTATAGACTCCTTCTCTTTCTCTCATTAATTACATCATAGATTATCCTAGTGCCTTTGGATTAATCCTAAATTTATAGGATTGAAGTCATTTTTCCGTTAATTAATATTTTAGAACTTACACTACAAAAAATAAATTTTTAAGTGGCCACTTTTACTGTTGACGAAAAATTTTCATTGTTGCAATTAATTAATTATATTATTATTAAAAAATCACCAAAAATATAATAAAAAATAATATACTAAACCCAAGGAGCACAAATAGCATACTCTTACAAATTTTATACTTTTAAATGGCATGTCATGCGCACATGGGAAAAGGGCTTAACTAGACGTAGTTATTGAGTCAAGGTTTTAAAAATTGGATTTAAATTCAGACTCAACAAAAGTTTGAGTCTTTATTTTAATATAATTTTTTTATTTAAATTTTTATCTATATTTTTTAGGTCGGATCAATTAGGCTTTTTAAAATTATAATTAAATCAATTTGTTACTTAAAATTTAAGATAAATAACATAGTTAATTATTATTATTACTTGAAAAATTATATATAAAAAAGTTATAAATACAAATAAATGAATTGTTGTATTAACATAAATCCTTTAAATAAAATGTATTAATTTTTATTTTTTATTAAGATATCACGTTGCATTAATTTTTTTCTTTAAATAATAATTTTTTTCTTATTAAAAAATATTAATTTAGACATTTCTAGGCTCAAGTTAGGTTTTGATAAAAGCTCAAATTCGACCCATTTTACTAATGAGACTTTTTTAATTGAGCCTTTTTTGTTTGAGATTTATTTTTTGGATCAAACTTATCAAGTCAAATGAGCTTTTGAAGTTATAATCAAGTCTAGGCTTAATAGAGCATGAATAATATGATTCTAGAGAAGAGGAAAGATGAAGTAGCCACAATCGATTAATATGTTGATTTTCTTGGAGTCATTTTAGTGAATTAGAATTAATTTTATTATTAGAATAATTTTTTATGATGATTAATTAGACAATCAATATTAATCTAAATTAATAATGGATTGAATCCTTGTTAACATTATAGGTTATTCACGATAGATTGGATTAACTATAAATTTATTTGATAAAAACTTCAACCTATAATCTACTGTTGATCAGTTATTATCTAATCAAATCACTAATTAAAAGCTAATAAAGGAAGTTTGAGCTTATTTAATTGAGTTAATTAAAAGAGTTTATTTTATTAAAATAAAACATTTTTTTTATTATTAAAGATTAGCGTGACAACAACATTTCCTAAAGTAGCAAAGTTCTCTCGTGATTTTTGTCTTCATCTCTTCAGCTCTCTTGCTTCTTTAGAACATTGAGCACAATAGATTGTTGATCACTACTAATCAATAGAGTCATGGGCAATACATCTTTAATTCCAAATCAGTATTTTTTTTCTTGTAATCTCACGTTTTAAACATTATCTAATATAAAGTCACTTTAGAGTAGATTTTGCCCTAAACCCCTCCAATGATTTTGCATATTACGAGCTATTTTTCATTATTATCATTTTAGACTCTGAAATCAATTGGGGTTCATTGTTTCACGGTAGACTGATTTTGTTAGCTCCATATCTGCTAACAAAACTCATTTTCTTTACAATGTTCAAAAGTAAATTTAGTTAATCTTGACTGAAATTTTACGAAAAATAATTACATATATATGTAAAAAAAATTTAAAAAGCTATGGTAGAAATATCATTATGACTAACGATCAAACTCATAAAAGAGAGCAACATTTGTGCAGTCTTAGTGGTTCGCTGAAGAATTTAATTTCTGCCTCCATTTATGTCAAAGTCAGGGATTTATAGTCTCCTAATGATTGCTAGCTACGTACCCTCTTGCATAAGATCCAATAAAGAGATTTCTGGGACTTCGAATTAGAATGACGTGAGTGGAATTTCCTAGAGAATGAAAGTAGATTATACATCATTCAAGTAGAATTTTATACATACAAAATATTGCTTAGAGCAAAAATAAGAAAATAATTAAAGGAGAATTTGTATTAATTAAACAGAATTTTATATTAAAAAAGATTTATTTTAAATATATATAATAGATTCCATATATGTCAAAAAAACGTGTCATTTATGCTGTTATATGCTAGTTTAGTCATGATGTAATAGAGTCGTGGATGAAATTGAAAATAAAATTAATATCAAAGTGGTTAGTGGTAATTGTCTTGAATATATATATATATATATATATATATATATATATAAAGGACCAAACTAAATATCCTTATATCTAGACCAAAAAGGGCGTTTATTCATATTTTATTATAAGTATTAATTTTTATTAATCTAATAATTGGATTAGAAGTCACTTATGCACATCTTATATACTAAATTTTAGAAATATTAAATAACAATAACTAAGTAGTAAAGTAATTAACAGTCTTTTATACTTCAAAAATATCTCATACTTTAACTTTTTGACATATTCATTGAGCACAAAATATTGTTAGATTGATGTAAATATTTGCAAGTATGATTTTTATTATTATAACTCTTAATCTAACAATAAAGTTTAAAAAAAAAAAAGCATTCTACAACAAATTATTTAATGGTCAAGCGAATTGATTTTGATTGACACCAATAATGTTAACCCCTCTTTTATATGTGTGTGTGTAAAATATTTTTGTCCTTTCGCTATATATATATATATTAAAAGATAAAAATTTTTTTTGTAAAATAGCAGAAATAATGTATATTATCAACAATCATTAAGCTTACAAGTTCAAAGTAGAATTATGACCTATGTGATTCCGTTAACCAAATGAATTTCTAGGTGATAAAAAACAAGAAATTGCATTGTATTGTATGACATAAAAGCATAAGAAAAATAAAATCAAAGCGGATAACCAAGGCGCACCGGTCATTATGCTGTGTGAAATATTTTATAAGATTAAGAATATACATTGAATAATTACTTACTCCTTATTAAAAAATATTTATATGAAGTTTTCTCCAAACTAAAAGAACACTAATTAATTTCAGCAGTTTTCCTCTTCTAATCTCAAATTATGAATCTTAACTAAGCTCAATCTACCAAAATCAAATTTTAATTAATTGTTCATGAATTTTTTTTGTTTAAAAAAAATTGATGAAAATATTTAGTGCTCATAAAATATTAAAAAATCATAAGAATAAAGATTAGAGATTAAACTACCAATTTGCTATTTGTATGGTTAAATTTATTTAATTTTAATTAGTTCTTAAAAATTAGTATGTGTTCATATTGATTTCTCGAAATAACAAGTTTTTAAATATTATTTATTATAAAGTGAATATGCGCTGCTAAAAATACTATTGTATAGCAGTTTTATCATTCTAGGAGGTAAAATCATGTCATCTTTTAATTAGATAAATTACTTTTCTCTTCCCTATAATTCTGTTATGATATTTTTACTAAAACACTCTTATCTTTATTACTTATATAATAAGTACTAGTATATAATTAATTAATATAAAATTGTCACTGTTTGAAATTTAAAAAATTACAAAATTATTAATTAAAATATCAATAATTATTAAAAAAATAATTTTTTTGGAAAAATTAATTAAGTTTTAATAAAATTTTATGAATATATATATATATATATATATATATATATATATATATATAAATGAAATTATCTATAGAATGGACTATTTAAACCAGCTTTTAGTTTTGAAAGTCTAAAACTCTAATAATATGACTAACAAATCGAGTATTACAAAATCAAAATTATGATTACGATTAAGGCTCATAAACTTCCTGTTGACAAGGATGATTAGCCAAGCGCCGAAAAATGAATTTTTTGTTTTGTATTTGAAATTCCAAATATAAGTGAATTTAAGAAAATTTAAATTATTAGATAAAATTTAATGATTCATATTAATTTAAATCATTAGATAAAAATGTAATGACTTAAATCCATTTAAATAAAATAATTTGAATTCTTAACCGCGAATAATTCAAATCCTTCACAACTTGTTCACTAATCCAGATTTACAACATTTCTTAAAAGAAATTACTTATTATTAGATCACACAATTTTTTAATCTAAATCATTATATCAAAATTTTGAATTGTGCATTGTTAAAATTTGAAATTTTTTACCACGTGGTTACTAAATTTAATTTGAACCATTAAATTATGAATACATTAAATATATATTTGGATTGATGTTATTAGCGTGATTTTAGCCTAACTTAATTTTTAAAATTAATTCTGATCCAATATGATTTTACTTTACCGTGATTTATGTTTAAAATTTTTAATTTTAAAATTGATTTTTATCATCTATATAGTTCATTTAATACAAAATTAACTTGTTTTTAACTTATGTGTAAATAGGAATTTGGAGGGCAAAATTGATATTGGTAAAAATCAAATATTAAACCAAATGATAGTGTTTGCTAGACGAACCCTTATTTAAGTATGCTAATGGACTTTTGAGTTTCTTATATGTTAAATCAAACATATTCTAAATACGTATTTGGATTGGTGTTAAGTTAATGTGATTATGAATTAAGTTAATTTTAAAATTTATTTTATATTACTGTGATTCATGTTTGACAACTTTTATTTAAAAATTAATTTTTATCATTTATATAATTTATTCAATGTAAACATAATTTTTTTATTTCTATAGAAACAAAAATTAAAAAAATAAATTACTTTAAAAAATCAAATATTAAACAAAACAAAATCATTTACAAAATAAACTCGCTCTCAGACCCCTTAAAGGCTTAAACGTTAAACGAATCATACTGTAAATTCGGAGTCCTGTGTGCACTGCGCATAGTGGAGACTAGAGAGACCGGGAGTGCATGGTAATGGTAGTGTTTCTTGGGTTCTTATGAGTGAGGTTACTCGCAATGCACATGATTCCTCCCCCCGTGGACCCCACCTCCTTCGGGTTTTATCCCTCCATGTGGGATGTTGGCATTGTTACTCTGTCCCCACTACATTTTATTACTATTTATTGTCCCACTCTCTTCTCAATATTTTTTCATCTTTTTCGGATCTTTTAAATTTAATAAATGTCTTTTTTTTATATAATTTTGAGAAAAATAAAACTTTAGTTTTTCACATATAATAAAATTATTATTTTAGTCTCTCACTTATTGAAATGTCTAAAATAATTTTTCATTTGTTAAAATATGTTACAGTTGGTCATTTACTTCTCAAAAAATTATCAAATGGAGTATTTCTATCAAACTTTAAACCTTAAATCTAAGGGGTTAAATCTAGGTTTTTTTTTTTTTAAGTGAAGACTAAATGTGATATTTTCTAAAGAGTAAGAAATTATTTTAAACATTTTAATAAGTAAATAATCAAAATAGTAATTTTGGCATAAAGAAGAAACCAAAAGTGTATTAAAATTTTATTTTAATTTTTCGCTATTGGATGTTTCTATATCAATTTAGTTTTCCATAGTTTTTTTATTTCAACTTTCATAAATAAGTTATTTTTCATTATTGCCCATTACAGAATTTTTTTTCATATGTGGTCCTTTGTATATGAATATTTTTGAATATGATTCCCTAAAGATAAAATAATCTCTAAAATATGTTCCATATGATTTAAATCAACATATTTTAAAATATATTATTAATAACAATTTTCTTTACAAAAGATCAATTTAAAACTAATTATATATGAGGGACCAAAATGAGAAGATAATTTTATGAAAGACCATATTAAAAAACTAATTAAAAATAGATTAAAAATATCTTATTTGTAAAAATTAAATTATATTTTATTCTATAAGTACCTTACTTAGAACACAATGTATAGAAGTAGAGAATTCGATCTCTCCATGTCGATCTTAATTCTTTATTATCATTCTTTTTATTTTTTTTTCAGTATTTATTTTTACCAAAGCCGTTTAATTTCCATTATATTTCTAAACCACATTTTAACATTGACCATTTTTCTTATCTCCTATTCTAGTCCTATAATAACTACATTTGTGTATTACTTGTTACCAATTTTTAAAATAAAACATGATAATTATTTTATTATAATTTTTTACAGCGTTGATTTAATTTTCTATAAAAAGATTTCGACAGATAATTCTCAAAGTGGATTGAGTCTATTAACTTGCCCAACCTGGTTCGCCAATATTATAACCCTGAAAAATTATATTAGAAAATTTAGTTGGCCTTTCTACCTATCAATTTTTAGATTATGATTGAAAGTTTAAGGAATAATGGAATGAAATAATTATTAATAGAGTGACATAGAATAAAATGGAATTGAGTGGAATGTATTGAATAAATATGTTATTTGGAAGTTTTAATGAGGAAAGAAAGAGAATCATAAAATTTTTATTTTGAAGTTACAATTAAACAAATAAAATGGAATGACTTATTAATTAATTTTTTTTAATATTATCTTTTATAACATAAATATATAACTAAAAATTTTATCTTTGTTTAATATATAAAATAGAAATGTGACTTATTCTCTTATCCATATTTTTTAATTTTTTTTTACTAATTCTCATATTTTCTCTTTTTTTTTTTTTTTAACTCATAAAATGCAACATAATTATGAAATAAAATTAATATATATATATATTATGTAAAAAACTTATAATATGTAAAAATTACGTATTTTAAAATTTTTTAAATAAATAAATTTGAGATTTTAATTAATAATTTAATAGAAGAAGGGGATAAAAATTAAATTAATTATTTATGATGCAAACATTGAATAAACTTATAAGTTTAAGAAATTTGAAATGATAAAATAGTATTTTTATTCGTAAACCACTTCATTCCATCATTGATCTCCAAATTTGAGAAGACAATAAAAATAATATTTTGAATAGTTGGAAAGGGTTTTGGAGACCCTCTTTTGTCATCCTATTCGTTCCTCATAAAAATATCTAAACATATATTTATTTAAATTTGACCATTCTATTCTTTATTACTTCTTTCCAAACCCTTAATCCAAATGTGGGCTAAAGGCATGTTTAGTCGTTTTTGTAAATTTTAAGTTTCATTAAGATATTTTCTTACTTGATAAATAACTAAAATTTTATGAAGTTACTTTTACCAAGCTTTCTGAAAATGTGAGTGAATTAAATTTGATTGGGTTAAGTTGAGCAGAAATAGTTCATATTAACTCTTGAATTTATATGTTATATACAATTTTATTAAAAATAAAAAATGTATACAAATGAAAAAATATTACTCAAAATATAGGAAAATAAATAAACTAAAAAAGAAACATTCGAACATAAGCCAAAAAAGAGTCAAGGGCTTTAACAGACTGAAAACCATTTCCCCCATTTACACCGCCATGGATATAAGGTTTATAAAATAATACAAAACTAGAACCTCTTCCTCTCATTATTCATTATTGTGAAAACTGAAAATATTAAATTTTCGCTGTTTCCTCAAATTATTTATTTCGCCCCAAAAAAATAAATAAATTTGTAAAAGCAAAACATATAGACTATATGCTACCACCACCCAAGTACCAATCACTATTCCCCACCGCTAGCCCCACGTGTCATTCACCCGTACTCACGTCTACATCCAACTTCATCTACAACCCCCCGCCGCCGCGTCCTACGTCGTCGCCACCACCGTAATCCGCCCTCCTCCGACAACCCCTGCAATCTCTGACCCACCTCAGCGCTTAATTGGTTCGCCTATTCTTTTGGCCCTTTCTTCGCTCTCTCTCTTTCTCTCTCACTCAGAAGCACCCACTGAAGTTGGTGGCTTGCTTGCCACTATCTCATAGGTACTACTTCCTCCATCATCATCCTCATCGTCTTCTTCCTCTCCATCCTTATCTTCCTCCTCTTCATCTTCTTCCATTGTATCATTTCCCGCGCTTCCCATCATCACCTCCGGCCCCGGCCGTGTATCTTGCTGCTGCTGTTGCTGCGGCGGCCACTGCTGCTCCGGGCGCACCATTAGTGGCGCACCCATCATGTTCTCCGGCGGCGGCGGTGCCGACGGCAGCTTGAAATTCTTCTCTCTGTATAGAGCATCCAGCTGATGAAAGTACGGGCAGGTCTTGGAATCTTCTGGCCTCTTCTTGTTGCTCTCCTTCACCTTCTTGTAGTACTTGTTGATGTTCTCCCACTTCTCCTTACACCTCTTCGAGCTCCGGTTGTACCCCAGCCTCCTCATCGCCGCAGAGATTTCCTCCCACAATGGCCCCTTCGGCCCATTTTCATGGTACTTTACGTCCAGGTTTGTTCGTAGTTTAATCAGCGTCTCTACCTCCACTTTTGGCCACCTTGACGATGATGCAGTCGTCGTCGAAGGTGGCATCATCAGGTTATTATTCTCCCCATTGTCATTTTTCGTAACAATTTCCATATTGGTCATCATTTGTTGCGTCGACTGCGGTGCCGGTGGAGTAGAAAGAACTGGTGCTGATTGTTGCACCGCCGCGGGTTGTGGCGGAGGTGGTGCAAGTGCTGTCGCTGGTGCTGGCACTGGCAGTGGCGCAGGCGCGGGCTGCGGCGGAGGATTCGTGATATTAATGTTATTCATCGTAGGTGGCGGTTCAGCGAGATTCTGTTGTTCGGCGATCTTCTGCAAGAAAGCCATGACGGCAGCGTCTTTGGCCGCCGCTATGGATCTCTCCTGAGCCAATATTTCTCTCTCCTTATTGATCCTGGCCGTCTCCAGCATTCTCCAGGCTTCTTCTCTAACCATCCGCTCGTGCTCGCGTTTCTCTACGGCCTCCAGGAACCTCTTCTGCAGCTCCTCCTGTTTCTCTATAACCTCCTTCATCAGCCTCTCGAAGAAGTCCTTCCACTTCCGCTTCCGCTTCCGCCGCGCCTCTATCATCTCCTCGGACGACGTCGAAGAAGAACTAGAATTCGACAAGAGATCCGTCGGAATACTCGCGAACGAGGGTATAAAAGTAGGGTTTGCTGTCGTCGTTGCTGCAGCTGGTGCTGGTAGTGGGTAAAATGGAGGAATTGAAGCGCTCATTGATGGAACAGTAGTATTAGTTACATGAGGAGGTGGATTAGGCGTTACCATAAATGGAGGAGGAGGTTGAGTGGTGGTGGTGGTGGGTACGATTGAAACTGGTGGTGCAGGAAGAGGAGCTGAGTTAGAAGAAGAGGAATGGATTAATAAAGAATTATTAGGGTGGTTTTGAAGATGAAGATGATGATGATCGAGAGCCTCTAATTGATCGAAGAAACGGTACGTTTTGCCATCTGGTTTTCCGCTTCGGCCTTCCTTTGTTCGCTTGTGGTACTTGTACACGTTCTCAAATTTCTCCTTGCACTTCTTGGCGCTTCTATGGTATCCAAGCTCTGCTAGCTTCCTGACACAAACCAAGTGGCCAAAAAAATATAAAAGACAAAGATAACAGGTCTCTGGGTTTATCTTATCTCTTGAAATTCAGGTGTGAAAGCAAAGAATATAAGAGGCATAGGGAACATAAGAAGACGAAAATTAAAATTTATCTAAAAAAATGAAAGAATTAATTCAAGTACCAAAGAATACCGTGAAATGAAATGAAAGGGAACATAGAAAAGAAGATAGGAGAATATATCTAACTACCCATGAATTGATGAACAGAGATGTTATTGTTACCCATGGAAAACATATGAACCCCAAAGTTGTTTAGAAGATTGGATAATCTACCTTAATTTCCCGTAAGAGTGGGTAACTGAAAAAAGGGGGGAAAAATCAGTCTTTGGAGAACTCGATTCCTGTTGGTAATTACTTACTTGGAAAATTCAACATGAATCACAAGGAATGCCAGAAAAGCCAATTAAATCAAACCCGAATCATGAATGATTCATATCTTTTAACATGAAATTCCAAAGCGGAAAGTATATAGTAAAAAAAGGGAAGATTTAAAGGGGGAAAAATGCAAAAGTTAATGTAAATGTAAGAGAGAGAAAGAGAGTATGAGAGAGAGAGAATTGATGTGAAATTGAAGCAGAGAACACTGAGGAGAAGAGCGGAATTTTTTTTTTTTTTGGTTTTCTCAGATCTCAAACCAATGAAATGAATCGCTTCTGCTGGAATCTGCATTCAATTCTCAGACACCAGCATCGTATGAATTTTGAAACATCTAACGACGAAATCAAAAAGAAAATCATGGTACCTGGAAACCTCTTCCCACAAGGGACCCTTCACGCTGGCATCTCGAAACGCCACGTCCATGTCGGAGCGTATCTTCAGGAGCGCCAACGTCTCCTGGCGGGGCCACCGGTTGCCACCGAAACTCCGGTCATCACCACCCTCTTCACCTGAATTCGATCCAACTCCTCCTCCACCACCATCACCCGCCGCAGCAACCGCTGACTCACCACCGTCATGGGGTACTCCTCCTCCTGCCGCCGATGCAGCAGCAGCTGCCGACGCCGCCAAAGCATCATCCCCAGAGCTAGCTCCTCCACCTTCTAAAGCAGCTGAGTCCCCCAGCATAGGACTCTTATTCTCTTAATTCTTCTTTTCTCTCTCTCTATCTTACCGAACAGCACAAAGCAGCAATTACAGTACTCCCAGTTCAGTTGAGTCGCGAGGAGGAAAAAATAAAATCATAAATCCCCGAAAAAGAGAGAGAGAGAGAGAGAGAGAGGAAGGAAGGAAGGAAAGAAAGAAAGGGTGGTGGTGAATTTCTTGGATGGGTTTTGTTATGATGAACCCGCAATTTTATTTATTTATTTTGGTGGGATCTGCAAGAACTTTATTTCATTATTCTATTCATAGACAGTAATAAATATTTCCTACTATTTTCATCCTCTTTCTTCCCATTTACCCGTGGAATCTTCAGTCAATTAGTTTAATTCACCTGGGTTCTCTCACTGTAATAATAAAAAGTGGCACAGAAAGATATATACATATATTTAATTATTTACATCAATAATTCAGAAAATTAAATACCTTTTAGCAGCGATTTTTGAACAGCTGCACAAAGAGACGATGGTGATAATAAGTTGGTTTTTGTCTGTACAGCTATATTTAGTTTCAAGCCGGCCCATGTAGGTCAGCTTTTTTTTTTTTTTTTAAATAGTTTATTTATTTATTTTCCTGTAATTTTATATTTTGGCTTTTATTCTTAAGGGTGAAGATGAAGATGAAGATGAAGATGAACTGTGATTTAGGGATGTTTTTGGATTTCAGCGGCGGTTGGGGCACACTTGGAATGGAAATGACGGAACTGACCCTAACATGGTTCCTGCATTGACCTTTAATCATTGAAGCTAATCCATCGTATATTTTATTTACATCCGTGGGCTACTGATCTGGATTTGTCTACCAGGTTTTGTATTTTATTTTTATTTCTCACCATTTATTTGTGAATTTACCAAAGTACCCTTGGATTAATGAAGTTAAAATTGAAAATTAAAAAGGCTTTGATTTTCATTTTTCAACTTGTTGCGTGCAACTGTTCTAGTCTACATGTGTGGGGTGTGGCCTCTGGGGTCCTACCGTGACCGTGACCGTGACAGTGGCAACTTTGATAAAAATCTAGTGTCAAAATTATTTGCTATGAGAAAAAATCTTTCAAAAATGGAGTACTCTTAATTACCAAAAAAAAAAATATTTATTTTGAAGTGTTAGAATTGATGGACTGAGTTATAACAGGGATTTCAGGTGAAATTCATTTTTAAAATTAAATTATATTTGGTAATTAATTATGTTAGATTTTAAAGCGTCCAGTATAGATTGAATAATGAAATATTAAACCTAAAAGTTAATTTCATTAATATAATTAATTAAGATAATTATTTAATTATTAGTTTTAGAACTTGAATTTTGAAATTCAAGTATTATGTCATCTTATATATCTCTTGAGGCATGGAAAAAATTAGGAGAATAACTTCATCTTGAAAGAGAAGAAACAAATGAAGGAAAACACACACACAACGCACATACCACAGAGCAATTGAGCTGTTACTTTTCTCTGCGAATTTTAAGTGCACTTACTGTAAAAGTAACCCAAACAAAAATAAGAAGATTATCAAATACAAAATCTTTTTGCTGTAAATTTCTAAACTTGAATTTTTTGAAATATTTTTTTCCTTTCAGAATTAATATTTTAAAATATGTATATGCTCAATTACATATATCATATATGACAATCTCACACAATTTACAAGAAAAAAAAGAGAGACTAAACTAAAATTACAAAAGCAGTAAGAAACATTAATCAGCTCATATATTACATATCTAACTGAATTAGTGATTTAAGTGAGTTAATTTTTTTTTATACATATTTCTAACGTATTTACAAATTTAACATATTTTTAGACCACATTTAACTGGTTTAAACATTTTAGTAAAGTCATAATGATTATGAGGGATTTTTTACCAGGTTAATTTGATTTATAAAAAGTAAATAAAAATGACTAATAATTACATAAATTTATCATCTTTGGTGTACTTACAATTTTGAGTGCACTATACCCAGTTATAATATAAGGATATAATTATAATAATATCAATTCAAAAAATAATTACATTATAATTATATTATAATTGGGTACGCTCAAAATTATAAATACATTAAAGATTTTATTTTATATAAAATCAAAAATAGACAAATTATGTTATAGCGTTTATTGTATTTACATATTTATTAATAATTAATTTACTCTAATTTTAAATTCAGAATTTTATGTGTAATTTGCAAATATTACTTAAAAAGTTAAAAATGCAATTTTTTTTTAGTGGGAACCACTATTGAAAAGTAGTAAGATGTGGGTCATGTTATTAGCCCAAGCCATTTATGAAACAGAAGTAAATGGTGGCCAATTCTGTTGAATTTGTAACCTACCCTAATAAATATGACATCAAAATTTGATGGTTGTGATTGTGCCAAGATCATAGCTCAATTTCAAGAAAATTATTGTCAAATTATTTTTAAAATATTTGGGGACCATATAAGAGCCATATTGATGGTGGTATGATTTATTAGATGTGATATTTCCGTATATTTTCTATGTCAAAGACAATGGCCCCAACCCATACTATGCCCAATTATTAGGTATTATTATTTTTAATTAATTTCTTACTTTTATTATTAAAAAAATCCCAATTATGCCACAAATTTTGCTATGCTATTCTATGCCAACGTTCCAATTCTGTTTCAAAATTTAAATTCCACAGCCTCCTCTCTCATCCCCTTGAAAATGACTTGCTCTATGTGACAAGGTTGTTGAATGTTCAGAAGGGCTTCTTTCTTTATAATATTAATTCCTCTATTTTCTATTTATATATATATATATTTTTTTTTTTTTTCCCCTTATTTATTTTTCTTTTCCCATTTTGGATCGCTAGGATTTTGTCATTTTGTATTCAAACCGAGTGAGTTTGTTGGTGAATTATTAGAGGAGACAAAAAGTTTTGATATAATAATAATAATTAAATGAAATCAAAATAAAAGTGTTGCGTAGAAGTATTTATCACAAATATGTTTGCTAATGCTTTTTGGTAAATTATTCTTTAGCAAATTCTTTTTCATGTTGTGGACTTTTCTGTGCTTATAAATGTTTGCAGAAGACAAGTCAGTCAAACCCATGAAAATCACAAGCACCTGCGACGATTAAGGGAAAGGGTAACCCCGACTATAAGAAAAAGAAAATGAGAAAATACAATTTTAGTCATTTATTTTTTAATTTAGTGTTATTTTAATCATTCACTTTTTAAAATATTTTTTTACTTTTATGATTTGACTCACAATAGCTCTCTAATTTTGAACTTATATATTTTTATTCAGAGATAGACTATTTTAAATTAGATCTTTAAGAAGTAGAGGAGTTAGTGACAGACTAATAATTCATAGAAGATAAAAAAAGAATTAAGTTTAAAATAGATCACTATTTTAAAATATTTCAATTCATGAAGGACTATAATGAAATTAATTTTTAAAAATGAAGAACTGAAATAATATTTTTCTCAAATCTTATACACTCTCATTTAAAGAAAAATTACTTTAAATCAAATCTTAAGAAGTAGAGGATGGAATTTTAATTAATTGAGGATTAAAATGAGACTAAGTTCAAAAATTAATAACTATTTAAAAATTTTTAATTTATGAAGAACTAAAATAAAATTAATTTCAAAAGTGAAGGATCAAAATAATATTTTTTTCAAAAAAATTACTAGAAAAAAATAAAATTTTTGTGTAATTATATCATAACTATATTAAACCGTGTGAAATCCTTTTATAGACTACGTTCAACATATATCGGAGTAAAAGCAAAATAATCAATTAATAAAAAAGTGTGAAAATCGACCCTAATACAGCAAAAAAAATTTAATTTTTTTTGGGGACTGAATATTACTGAATTTATCTTTGAATTCAATGATTGCGACTTGAAAAATAAAATGGGAGTGCAAGCACATGTAGAAGGCAAGAATGTGAGACCCACTCAATTAATATGCCATTTAATGCACAAATAATTAAAGATTAGCATTTTCTTGGGGACCTATACCATAATTAGGTGTAGAAATCAAAATTTACATAGTACAAAGGGGAATCACGTTAGAAGGGTATTATGGTCAATGGCCATTGGGGGTAGTATTGTAAATTGACAAGACGTGGATCTGAAAGTTAGGTTGACATCAACGGGATGGGCATTCCCCTCTTTTATATTGTATTTTGGACAATATTGGTGAATGAATATATTAATACTATTAAAAAAAAAAACTGTTTCTTCCTTCTTTAAGTTTACATTTCAAAATTTATTTTTGGAATTTTTTTTAAAAATGGAACTCAAATTATTTAAAATATTTTTTTAAAAGAAATTGAGACTGATATCCTAGTATGATCTAGATGCATAAATGAATTTTTTAAAGATAAATTATTTTAACTATATATGACCTTATTAACCACCTTATCTCAAATATTACTACCTAATGAAAACATTTATTTAATTGTACGTTTTTAACAAAATTTGTTTCTATTATTTCTAACAAAAATAAAACCATGTGAAAGGAACACCATACGAGGACCACAAAAAGAGTTTAGGCCAAATAAAACTATCAATTTTTCTTCATTAATAATTTGTGTTTCATTTTTTTCCCTAGCTAGTTATTTACATGAGTGAAACTTTCAGATATATATATATAATTCTTGAAATTTGATCGTATGTGTGTAGCTAAATCAACTCATAACATAACTACAAGTTTTAAATATTTATTTGAAATTTTTTTATTGAATTTCATGACTATAAAATTTGTAAAAACCAAATTATTTAAAAAATTATTATAATTTTAAACTTGCTTGCCCTCAGTTCATGAATCCAGATGCATCTTTTCTGAAATAGCAGTTTCACATTCAGAAAAGTAAATCCCACAGACCACTTTATGAGTATTCCCTGAGCAATTTATTTCTTTAATATTTTTAAAAAAAAGACAATCACACATGCATATGTCTCTTTTTATTATTTAGTTTTTCCCACTGATCTTCTCTCTTTTTGTTTGTGTAACATGTGGGGATGGGATATGGGAATGGTTAATATTACTTCTGAATAAAATTAAAGATAGGAGCTGCTCATGTACAAAAAAAGTAGGCATCTCATCATAACATTTGGCATATCTTTTCTAATTCTTTTCTTGTCTCTCCCTTTAATTCTTTCTTTTCTTAAAAAAAGAAAATAATTAATATCTTTACTTATGCATATATTGCTTGTCTTGCAAAACATTAAATTAGAATTTACTGGCTTATCTCAATGCACGTCTCCTTTGCTTTGCTGGCAGAGCTTCTCTCTCTAGCTGGATACATATGCCTCTGTTGAACTTCTCTACTCATATGTTGAGAGAGAAATGTGTGAGAAGATGCCCTACCCACTCTGCCCACCATTTTGGTATTTACAGCCTATCAGATACTATACCACACAATTGTAATTTTTTTTTTTTAAAATATTATTATTTTAGGACTTATTATTTTAGTCTTTTATTTATTTTAATTTTTAAAATAATTTTTCACTAATTAAAAATTATTACTTTTAATCTCTTTACGTGAAATTGCGAGTTAACAGGGTTAGACTCAATAAATTATATGTCATGACAATTTCAAAAGTAGGAGACCAAAAAAAATTATTTTGATATCCAACTTATTATTGAATTGTCATTTTAACCATTTATTCACTTTATTTTTTAAAATAATTTTTTATTAATTAAAAATTATCACTTTTAGTTTATTTATATAAGATTGTGAACTAACGGGATTAAGTTCAACATCCTGCGTGTTGTAAAGATTTTAAAAGTGGAGAATCGAAAAATAATTTTTAATCAACAGAACATTATTTTAAAAAATAAATGATTGAAAAATAACAATTCTATAATAAATTGAATATTAGAAAAGGGTGAAGTAAGAGAAATAATAAGTGGTGGTGTTGAGATTGTAACCCAGTAAGAGAATAACTAAGTCGAGTACAATAATGATAATATATTGCTTAGAGTATGGGATGTACAAGTCATTTTGATTATGAGTTAACGAGAAAGGAAGTGGTCATTAGCATTGAAATTGACAGTGATATTTTTTTTTGTGAGGTGATTAAAGTTTAAGGATTCCTCATTTTGGCGTCTTTTTATACCAAAGGATTCTGTCCTAGCCATCATCTTGTTCATGTGGGGTTACCTTAATAATGTGAGCCTTGAACTTGATCATTTTAAGCTTGTGAGAGAATATTAAACCTATAAAACATACCTATAAACTATAATTTAAATACGATAGAATGAGATAGGATAAATCCTCATAATTTAGGCTACGGATATATTCAAGAGTGATGGAGGGGGTTGTTCTATGAATTTTTAAATTTTTAAATTTTATATGTAATTTTATCTTGTATTATTTATTTATTTTTTAAATTTATAAGAATTCATCCTTTACATTATAAAAAATTATTTCTTTGGTTCAATTATTTGATTTAAAAACTTTTATTTTTTAAAATTAAATTCTAAATTTGCCTCTAATTAAAGCTATTTAAATAGATTTAATTACTTGTATGTTTTATATATGATACGTCAGATTAATTATAAAATAAAATATTATTTTAATTTTTTACTTATTAGTTGATTTTTAATTTATTCTTTACTTGTAAATCCATTCACAATTTGATTTAGAGTTTACAATTTAAAACTAAATACAAAAACTAATATATTTAACTTATCATTCTGAATTAAATTAAATATCTCTATATTTATATTAATAAAAAATTAAAATAAAATAAAAAATTAAATTAAAACTAAAGTTATAAATGTGATAATAAAAAAAATTAGTGGATTACAATATTTTTGATGGTGTGCATGGGCATGATGATCTGCAACATACTGTTCTAGCAAGCAATTATGTGATTGGACAGAAATCACATTATGCAATGGCATTGGCAGGTTCGAGAAGTAATATATATTTCAGAATAGTGGTGATGGAACAGGTTGACTACATTATGTGAAAGCATATTCATCGATCCCCATTACATGTTGAAAAGCTAACCAACAACTATATCTATGTACCTACACCAGAAAACAAAAGAGTGTGAAAACACAAGTAAACGAAACAAAAATTCAATCGATTTATTGGACTGCATTATGAATCCAAAGAAGCACCCACAAAAACCCACACTATATATATATATATATATATATCATTGTGTAAATGTTTTTTCTTCTATGAAGTACTGAAGGCATTGAAAGTAGATAGATATGGAGAAACAAGATGAGATTTCATGATCATGATCACCAATTTTTTTTTTACTGTAAATATTGAGAACTGTCGGAGCTAAGGAAGTTAAACAATTTCACGTGTGGGGATAAACTGTCAAAATTGATGAATTAAAATTTATTCACTTGACTTCCCTCGTAAATTGATCCAGATCAATTTCCGACTATTAATTAATATTGATTATTGTGAAAAATTTAACAATTTATATTTATAATTAGTTACTGTAATTGATAACTTTTAAATATTTGATCTAACGATTACAGACAATTTAAAATCTTCATCTAGTGTTTAAAATCTTTATTACAAAAATCTGTAATGATCCTCTATAGTAGGGATTCTTGTAGCCTCGTTAAACACAGAAAAAAAAGATTAGAAAAAAGAAAGTCAATAATAGGAAATTGTGAGGTACTAATTTCAGTAAAACTTTATAATTATATGCATTAATTGTGACATTCTAAACCTGAGGAAATGTTCGCATACAACGAATCTAATAATCACATATAATTAATAAAATCATAGTACGTAGTAGCTGGCAACTTTTATAACTAGGTCATGAGATTTCAACAATTTATAGAGAAATACATTAGGCAATCAAATGTGCATCACATTACAGTTAAAGAAAAAAGTAATCACTTTACAACAGTTAAAGAAAACATATATATCATTATGAACCTAACAACCTCACAGTAAGAAGACACGAAGATTTAACTTTTGTATCATGAGAGAAACTTTTCGAGGGCAAAACTGAGAGAGGAATGATAGAAATGTTGAATAGTTTAGTGCCTGTGTGTGAGTTTGTCTTTTTACAGCAGAAACAACAGCATGGTTCAACAGAACATTATTAATTTCTGATGGAAGATAAAAAACTGTGGAACATATATATATATATATATATATATATACTGCTCTAGCTAGATGTATGTTTATTAAGATGGAGAAAGAACAAAGTCCACCTCATGTTTTGTTTCTAGTAATGAAACCCTCTTAAGATGCAATAAATAATGATACTCCAGGCAGCCCCTCAGGACAAAGAAGTTACTGAAAGTAGGGGGAAAAGGAGGATAGTGGTTGTCATTTTTGCTGAGATGATTGAGAGAAAAAGAGAAAGGAAAAAAAGAAAAAAAATTCTACTTTTGATCCCCATAATTTGAGTCAATATTTTAGTCCATATAGTTTAAAAATTTGTAATTAAATCATTATAATTTATAAAAGTTTTAATTTAGTCCCCACAGTTAAAATTATGTAAGCATTTTATACGGTTTTATATTGTCTTAATGCTTATTAAGCAAAATGAACTCATATTTATATTATGGAAAAATTTTAACAAAAATATAGTAATAGAGACTAAATGGTAAGTTATTTAAATGATGAGGGTCTAATTATAAATATTTAAAGTATAAGGACCAAATGAAAAGGTTAGTAAAACTACAGGGACCAAAAAATGTAGTTGTCCCAAAAAGAAAAGGTGAAGATATTATATACATATGCACTCATTAAATACACAACAATTTGTGGATCTGGGTGAGACTTTATATTTTACACAGGACCCATTTACAAGGAAAAAAAGAAGTTTTTTTTAACATGTAGACAAAAGGGTTTACTTCACATGGGGTGTGCATGTGATGTGAATGTACACTTACATTTTCTGTCTACCATGTGGATTAACCCTTAGATTTATCTGTCTCCAGCTAAGCAACCCACCAAGTTGATTCTTTTTTTTTTTTTTGCCCTTTGGTCCTTCCTTCTCTCTCTACCCACTCTTCTATTTTCTTGTGTTCTTGTCCAAGTAATTTCAGTTCCTCATAAATTACACACACCACATTCCCAAACAGGCTTTAGTTCTCAAGTCTCAACCCCGGAAAGATGGTCATTTAATTTATTTTCTCCCTAGTTCCTTTTTCTATCATTTTCTCCATCAACCTCTTGCTGCAAGTAGGAGGGGAGCCATCATGAGTGAAAAATAAAAAAATGAAAATTTGAATGGTGGGTTTGGATTGATAAGGAGAATGTAAAATGAAAAAAAAAAAAGTATTTACATTTTTTTATTTAGAAAATAATTTTTTTCTTATCAACTTTCTTCAATCCAAAAATATTATGAGAAAAACAAACTGTTAGATATTTCAATTATAAATTAAAAAAAAAATGAAGGGATGTATGGTTTGTGAAAACATTTTCATTTTCATTCTCTATTTTCACTTCTTAAAACTATTTTCATTTGCTAATTTTTGTGATTTAAAAAATAGTTTTGTTTTGGAAAATTAAAAATGTACTGTTCATGTTTGTTTTCATATCAAAGTTACATAAATGAGAATCAAAGTTATTTGATTTTTGAATTGGATTTTTAATACTTGTGAAATTATATATTTTGGTTTTCTTTAATAATTATTTTTAGTCTCTTCTAAAATTACGAAAATTCCATCGATCATAATTGAAAAATGCTGAAAGCGTCTTTTGAGACTTCTCCTATTTTGGCCTTAAAAAAAAATTTCCCAAAATTTTTTAAAGATTATATACCAAGCGCATTTTTAGTTAATAATGTTCTCTATACCAATGACGACAACAAAAGTTGCCACACCCTAAAATTTCTCTTCCATTCTTTTCATTTCAAACATATTTTAAGTATTTACTCTCAAATTTTTGAATAGAAATATTATAACATGCACATACAAATCTTGTTTTAAAAAAATTCACTCTTTTTTTTATTATTAAAAATCTAATAGTAAACACCTAAAAGTTGCATATAATAACTTTGTCAATGAAAACAATAATGTTAAATACAAAATTATTTTATAACTTAACTCTAATTTTTAACACTAGCCCTCTCACATTTCCCTTATATAATTAGCACTACAATAATTAAACCTGCGAGGGTCATGAGATGCTTATAAAGCAAAGTTTATCTTTAATGGACCTTATCAAAAGTTATTTACGTTGTTTATTTCAAGCTAGGTTTCTTAATTCCTAGTGCTATGTTCAGCCTCTCATTTTTATTATATTTCCTGTAAGAAAAGCTTCATTTGGCATATGATTATTAGCTACTTTTAAAGCTTGAACTGGAGTTAATAACTATAGATCAAAGATGTGGCAAATCATAGTGGAGAGTAAACAGCAAGCAATCATAGCCATGTGCAAAAGATTTAGTCTTTAATTAATATTATGCCTATGTGCTTATTATTACGTCTCTGAGAACATGTAATTATATAAGCTACCTTCAAAAAATTCCTCCGAGTGTTATATCATAGATTCATTGGAATATGGAAGCATGTGCTTACCACACGGTTAATCAGTATTATACATCCTAAGCGATCCCAAGGTTTTTTAATTAATTATCTTTATGGGTAATAATTAATACACCAGAACAGCTTCAAATACCAAAGCTCCCTCCTCTCTCTCTCTCTCTCTCTCTCTCTATATATATATAGTGCATAAATACTATTGTATTCTCATTTATTATTGTACTAATTTGCGCCTTTATTTATAAGTTGATTCTTAACTTAGTCCCTCAATTATCATTGTATTCTAATTTGGTCACTCCACTTATTTCAATTCTTAATTTAATTAGTTCCTTTCATTTAGTTGAGACTAAGTGACTAGATGTATT
This sequence comes from Delonix regia, assembly GCA_037074485.1. Taxonomy (NCBI): domain Eukaryota; kingdom Viridiplantae; phylum Streptophyta; class Magnoliopsida; order Fabales; family Fabaceae; genus Delonix; species Delonix regia. The sequence goes on along the minus strand of CM073454.1, from coordinate 24,380,508 downwards.
AATTTTATGATTAAAGAGGGATTAAATTAAAAATAGATTGATAAGAGATAGACTAAATTGATAATAGAAATTAATGAGAGACTAAATTAAAATTAGAGTTATAAACAAGGAAACAAATTAAATTTTACTCTCTCTCTATGTATATTGGTGTCTATATATATATAGTGTAAAATACTATTTTAATTCCTTACTAATTTCTATTTTATTTTAGTATTTTATTTATCAATTGGTTTTTAATTCGGTCCCTCATTCAGTTAAGACTAAGATACTAAATGCACTAATTTTAAAATTAATGAGAATAGATTGATAAGAGATAAACTAAATTGATAATAAAAATAAATGAGAGAATAAATTAAGAATGAAGTGATAAGAGAGGAATCAAATTAAAAATAAACTGGTAAGTCAAAGAATAAATTAATATTGTGCTCCCTTTATATATGTATATATGCCAAATATTTATTTTTTGGGTGAATTTTTTGGTTGGGTGATGATGCTAACCCTAATCAAGAAGCACATTAATATATAGAAGATAGTCACTGTAAAGGGTCTCAATGTGTGGGACCAAAGAAAGAAAGCATTTGTAAAAGCTCATATCGAGGAAGGAAGGTGGAGGACCCACCTGCCCGCAAACAGCAACTTACAATAGGAGGAAGAAAGGGCGACTACTGCGTAACACAAGATCACATCCCTTCTCTCACGTCCATTTCCTCTTGGCTTTTCTATTATTTCTCATTTCTTTCTTTCTTCTTTCTCTTTCCCCTTTCTCTCTCTTTTGTTTTCACTCATATCCACTTCTCTATGATGTAATGCCCAAATGGATAAATAGGATAAGCTTTCTCCCAGTGGACTTTGTATAAGCGTGTTTCATATCATCTCTCTCTCTCTCTCTCTCCCTCTGTTATCATCCCAAACGGACCACAATGGAAAATAACATCACGAATTACAATTATGTGGACACTATTTAGATATCTACACATTAAAAAGGAATAAAAAATTATTTTGATTCTTTACTTATGAATTTATTTTTAATTTAATTTGTTACTTATAAATCAAATATCAACTTAGTCCCTCTACTACCAAAAAATCACGGCATATCTGCAGTTCAATATTAGCATAAGCGGTTTGAACAGCTGCTACACGGAATACCAGTGGTTTAACAAACCACGGTAGATACCAAGTGGCTAAATCATTTAGTTGCGGTTTTTTGAAACGCGGGTAAATCCAACTTTTTGCAGCGGTTTAAACCATAGCTGTAAGAGAAGGAAAATTAGCTCCAGCGGTGTGAATCGTTGTTAATTCTAGATAAGTTTACCCAAAGCTATTAAATTTATGAGTTTAGGCAAACTCATGAGTAAGTAAAAGTTTACCTTGATTAATAAATAATTATCAAAATATGTAATTTTTTTAATTTAAATACTATAAATATTAAAAAATTATTCAAATGTAATTCAAATTATACTTAATAAAAATAAAAAGTTATTCATATTTCATAATTTGTAATACTTAACATAAATATTTTAAAAATAATTATACATAAATAGTTATTTAATATAAATAAATAATTAATATTTATTTTATTTTATTTAATAAGTACATATTAAATGTAATTTTTAAAATTTTTTTATGCATATTTAAACTTGTAATAAAATAAATTGTAAATACTTCATAAAAAAAAAGCTTGTTTATATTTTATTTAGTCTTGAGTTTTAATTATTATGTTGTTGACTTTACAAGTTAGATGACACATTAAAATCGTAAACTCAATAAACTAGGTAAGTCAATTTGTGAGTTTATTTGAGTTTGTACTAAGTTCAAGTTTACAACGAGTTGACCAATTTTCTTTATGTATACTTATAAACTTGTAAATTCAAATAATAGACTCGCGAGTTTAACAACTATGGGTTTAGCTGTAGCTCTAAACAATAATTGCGCAGCTATAGCTTTTTTAGTAATGTTATTTTAATTAAATGTGCAAGAAAAACCACATATTTTTATTCTCAATTTAATCTCTTTATTTATCAATCCATTCTTAATTTAATTTTTCACTAATATGAAAGTTAAGATTTTTAGTCCAAATTTAATTAAAAATGAAGGGCTAAATATATTGACATTTATATTAGTGAAAGGCGTAATTAAGCTAAACATATAAGTGAGAAATCTAATTGAAAATCAAATGATAAGCTAAGGAATAAAATGATGTTTTACTACTAAAAAAATGAATTAAATGTCATCTAATAATGAAAATGATAAATACTTAAAGTACGTCTAGTTAGTAAAGGAGTTTTAATTTCAGAGTAAAATTTGGATATCTATCAAATTGATTTAGAAATTTAATTAAATTTGTAAAAAGTTGATGATATCCAATGTTATCAAAATCGCGATTTAACTCGGTAGAATCGCCGATTTTACGATCCTAGATAGCAATTTCGAGTTAAAGCGCAAATAAAATCGGAATCAGGATTGACTCGGTCAAACTCGCCACTAACTCGTACAGACTCAGTAAACTCGGCGAGTTTGATCGAGTCAACCGAGTTAGCATATGAAGACACCATTTCTGTAATAAAAAAAAACATGCAATGAGTAGCCCATTTTCTTTCAGCTAATTTAGCCCAACTGCATAGCCCAACTATGCCAAAAACAAAAAACCCATTCAGTCAACAATGCTAAATTGCTTCGGTATACCTGGAAGCATGACTAAAATCAAATTCCCTAATTGCCTGCCCTGAACCTTTAGTCACTGCCTCTGTTCTCTCTCGATGGATCGGTTCATTCATCCTCCTCTGCTCTCGGTGCTCGCAGACAAAGAAGGTCGTAGGCTCACAGTAGTTCAGTGAAGGTTGCAGCAGTGTGGAAAAGGCCGCAGACTCCCGTAAAGGTCACAACTTTCTGGTGTAGCTCGCAGAGACGCCATTGACGTCAGAGAAGCCAGCAACTTGTCAGCCTTGGAGGTAACCCACTAACTCTTAACCATTGGACAAGAAGGGTGATATTCCACATGATTTTCTTGCTATTCCGGCATGGTTGATTAAATTTAGCTTAGAATTTTGCTATTCTTCACACATCATAAGCTTTGTTTAAGTTGTTGAAATCAATTTCAATGCCAGTTTAGATGGAACATGATATGAGTTCAATTATTGTGGTTTATGTTAATAGAAATGAATATGAAATATGTATTTTTTTTTTTTTTTGGTTTAGGTGTGTATCGATTACTTTGAGAATGTTTGGGGAAATAGATTATAGGTTTTTGGCTTTAGTTCTGGGACACAAACGAAATACTCTGATATTAATTAAGAGGTCCTAATGTACCTTATTTTTTGGTCACCTCTGCCCTTTTTATATATGGATTTTAGGTTTATCAGGATACTTGGGAAACTATATTTTGATGTAATGACCATGCATGTAACTCATATATATATGTTAAGATCACACTGCTCAGGAGTTATAAAACTTGCTGAAACCTGTAGGGGAAAAGGAAATTTGATCTTGTCTATCTTTTAGTTATTGAATTTTTAGTCTGATATAAATAAACTTGTTGTTACGTATTTCAACTCTAAGTAAGTGTTTCATAAGGAATTGCCATATGAATCTCCTCCTTTTGACTTTGATAATATATCATAGATAGAATAAGAAGAAACTATTGTGTAAATTATAAAGGAATGTGATTTAGTCTTTACTACATTGGAAATTCATAGGTGTCTTAAATTCTTCTCTTTGAAGCAATTTGTATGTCATGGAACAATCAGACATATATGAGCATAACTAAATATTCTAAACAATGACTCTGAATACCCTCTTCCTTTCACTTTAGGAGTACCAATTGGTATAAAGTGTGAGATCACCACAATATCACTAGTGTAAACTAGTTGTGGCTAAGTATGATCATGGATGATGATGCTTCAACACAGTATGTCTTTCTAGATTTGAACCTTTTTTAAGGCTCTGGAGATGTTTGGATTTCTACTTTTGTTGCTTTATTTTAAAGAATGCCAAAAGCTAGTTCTTTTAGGTTAAGGATATGTATCAGTTTGGAATATTTATTTGGGAATGTTGATCCAATGCAAACATATGGAGGACCAAGACATGAACCTCCATTTCTTTGTCTTGTAAAAGAAGTTTGTCTTTCTAATGTACTAAAGACATATGAATGGATTATGACATTTATTGAACTTTGTATGTTATTTTGAATGAAAAGTATACAATATGGATTATGGATTATCAAAAATAGGTACCTATGTATGAAATTTTATGTAATTTTGTTATATGGTTATGTTCAAAAGTTTAAATAATAGGTTTAGATAAACTCTTACGATTCTACGTTACAAGTTTACATTACGATTCCACCTTCCCTTTTCGAGTCTACTTAGAATTACAATTTTGACAACATTGATGATATCCCTAATCATATAATACAAAAGCAAAACTAAGATAATTTTTATAACTCACTTGAGAATTTTGAATGCTATAACCCTTTTGTGTTTTTTAATAGAAAGAGCGTAGGTGTAATATTTGTTTTTCTATGAGATGCGTATGAACATTTTTTATTAATAAATAAACTAAAAGAACATATAGACGAGATATATTGCACTATTATCTTTCTGTTATCAATGACATAAACCTATATATATAACGTTTTACTAGCCATTATATCGTTGCTAAGCAGCAAATTAAATTCTATACGAATTTTCAGCAACTTGAAACTAATGGAAAACGATCTTATGAATAAGCAGGAAAAATAAGACAAGAAATAACGTGAACAATCAATGTCAGAGCCGGTTTCAACGTTCAAACTTAAAAATAGGTTAAGAAAACAAATTAAAGGTAGAAACAGTAATAATAATAGCAGCGAAATGTGTCGCTGTTATTGAGCCACGTATAGGTAGCTTTGGCGCCGCCATTGATATGCCTTTAATTAAAACGGTCAAGGATGAATTAGAGAGTGCGTTTCAAAAGGGCATCAATTTGTCTTCTCATGGGGCTTCCTTCCAATTATCTGGCGTCAGTCGCATTAAATACCCTCAAAATAGTGGCACCAGTTCGTTTTTGAGCTTCTGAAAATATTAGTTTATTATTTCGACCTAATAATGGTGGGTATATATTTTGATTTTTAAGTATTTAAAATATTAAATTTGTTGAAAATATGAGTTGTAATTTAAAATTCATAACCTTGATTTTTATGGTTTTGAGTGAATATGGAGGTGAATTTTATACTCTCTATTGTGGAGGCTCGTTAGGATTTCAATTCTCTAAAGATTTTAAAAGAGAAAATTGAAATTGAATTGAACTGAAATCCACACATTAAAAAAATATTTAGACAATTTTTTTAAGTATTTATTATAAGATTTTTCATTCTAAAGGCACGGAAGAAACTTTTTAGAAGACTCAATATTTCATATAATACTGAATTGGAAAAAATACATTTACATATTATGTATTTATAAAAAAATTTTAAATTAACTATTTAAAAATTATACTTAAATTTTGTCATAGAATATGATCTACCAACTAATAATGGCAAACCCTACATATAGTACTTAATTTTTTAGATGAAATCTCTCCTCTAACCAAACGCGGTTAACTATTTATATAATTCATAATTTATAGGCAAAATTTTTTTTATAACAAATTGATTATAATTAAACATTTTAAAAATTTGTAATTAAACGTCATATATTAAATTTGTAATTTGTTAAGTTGGATATTGATAGACATTTCCCATAGTGTTCTAAACCATTTTTGTCAAAATTGTCCAAGTAATATTAAATGAGAGCAAGTACTTAGCAAAAACATTAAATGTTAAGATTGGGAAAATATTAGATGACTTGACACATTTATATGACAACTAATTTAGAGTATCAGTCCCGATAAAATTATTTAAAATAAAGAATAATTGTTATTAAAAAAATAATTTTATTGAGACTGATATATTAAATTAAGTGTCATATAAGTAGGTCAGGATCATCCAATATTTTTTCAAATTTTAAACCCTAAATCTATAGCTGAAGACTATAGGAGCCACTGTACGCATTGATATGAGGGTATATTATGGACATTTTTTAGGACAATTGAATTTGAATTCTTCCCTAAAATTTAATAAGTGCTTCTAAAGTTAAGGAGAAATAAAAAAAAAAAAAATGTACTCAATTCACATTCTTGCTTTTTATGTTGCTCTTTCTCTAATTTTAAAAATACTTTATAAATTTTATAATTTAAAGATATGAAGCTTGACTCAAAGTATCATGTATTATCTTAAAATCACTTTATATCAATTCGTTTTAAGGTTCATAAATATGTTTCGCTGAAGATAAAGTCAGAGTCAACAAGTTGAGAGGTAGAGGAAAACAGCTTATATATTCTTCGTTTTGACCATTCTTACCTTTGACTTGGTCTTGGTGAGAGTGAAGAAGTTTACGAAATTAATGATTTGTTATGGATTCAAGAAACAAAGCACAAACAAAAGTAAAGGAAAAATAATTATTGATAAGCTATTATGTACATAAAAATTTGCCAAGTTTGAATCCCTCGAAGTTCAGAATAATTTGCTAATTAATTACCTAATGCAATTTCAATGAGAAACCTCACAAACTCGAGGAAAAACATATGATCTCCAAGTAAAATAATAATTATGAAGACTAAACGAACAGTTTAACTTTTATTTGTAAATTTATTTAATTTTAGTCATCGAATTATAAAACTAATCATTCAAAATTAACACAATAATGAGTCGGTCGGACCACAAACAAGATAAGCTGAGCTGTTCATTCAGAACCATACCTGCCCACGTGGTCAACATGGTCATTTTTTACTTTTTACCATTCATTAAACAAACAAAAAAGAGCCAAAATTTATTGAGATAAATATATCAAGTTTAAACAAGCGTATGAATTCATTTCTTGAAACTTATGTTATCTATTTTTTATTAATATGTAAAATTTAATATTAATATATATATATATATATATATATTATAAATATTAAATCATTAAATTTTCAGTGTCAACAAAAAAAAAAAATATAATTCTTGATATATCCCAATGTGTCATTCATCTAATTTATGTAACATTTTTTTTCGTCACTTAGTTTTTTTCTTCCTATTTTCTTCCCATGGATGTTTCTAACACTCTATTATATACCAAAATATATAAGCTCAATCCTGTTAAAATGACGGACAAATAACAAATTAATCTCTTTTTTTTTTTTTCCCTCCTAATTAAGAAATGTTGATGACAAGACTAAGGTAAAATAGATTCGAATATATTATTTTTATAAATTAACTGATAATACTCACTGATTTTTAAGTACTGAAGAAATCCCAGAATTCCCAAAGACCAAACTGTCAATTTAGCCAAATGAATCCTCAAGTAACAGGACCAGAGACCAATCATTGATTGTAAGAAGTGATCTTGTCTGCTGCTAGAGATAAAAAGGGAACAACTCAGAATGTGAATGAAGAAGATGAGCAAATATATCAGAAATCACCGATATGGTAATAAACTAATTACAGTTCTTCGACAAAAAGGAGTCAAAAAAGAAGATCAAAATATTATTATTAATGATATATTATTGTTCCCCATGTATTTAACTAGCACTTGTAGACATAAAGTGAAGATCTTTACAAAGTCGATCAATGATGTGCTCGCAGAGACTCTGAATTCCTTACATTTCTTAAGAGATATAAAAATCTAATTATTAGTATTAAAAAGAAATGTATGATTTAAAAGTTTAGATTAATTGCAGAAACGGTGCGCGATCAAAAAATTTAAATTTTGACCATAGTTCAAAATTTTAATATAATAATTCAAATTGAAGAAATATGCAATCCAACGGTCAGCAATTAAAAGAAATACAGCAAAATCCAAACCAGCTCACAAGGACTTCTCGCTGTATAGTGTACGGTGTACTCGTCTGAAAATCATATTGGCTGCAACAATGACAAAGGACATTGCAGTATTAACAGTTTGTCATTTATATTAAAAGAAATATGTTTCTTCAGTTTATTACTTAATCAGTTGTTCATAGGGAATACAATAGATTGGATTACAGCATCACATCAATTCAAAACCAAAAGTATAAGAACGAAGCTTTCTATGTCCAGAGAATTATACTGAGCGAAAACATTGTTTCATGATAGGGTTTTCTAGCTAACCCAGTACCCACCGTATCATTGTAAAAACGAGTACATCGTGGTTTGCTGCTAAAGAAAGAGAGAACAACACAGGATATGAATGAAGCAGTTGAGCAAATATATCAGAAATCACCAAGATAGTGAAATACTAATAATAGTCTCTTAGACGAACAATAGTGAAAAAAAAATAAAATTAACCACACTAGTATAATTAAGTATTGATGATATACCACCTTTATCCCCGCAGTAAATTCACTGGCAATCATATTCAGATATACAGTATCGATCTTCACAAGGACATATCATAGTAAAGTGTGCACAGTGAACTTGTCAGAAAAACATTTGGGCAGCTACAATTGTACAGGACAATTAACATGGCAGTATCAACAGAAGAGTTGTGTGTGTGTGTGTGTGTGTGTATATGTAGATGTATTATATCGATTGAATGCCTTCACCAAAATATACAGGAACTTCTATCATGGAAAATAAATAGTTTACAGCTAAAAGAAATTCACCTGCTACACTTTGTTATCCATTGAGGCTCCCAAGTGCTGTTGGATTTAGTCACTAAACAGAAGCTTCTATGTCCACGGAAGTTTAATGAGCAAACACAGAATTCCATGGTAGAGCCAACAGGAGTAAGATCCAACCATATATCTGAGCATCTGTGAGAGAGAGAGAGAGAGAGAGAGAGAGAGAGGAAAAAGATAAATCCAAGAGATTAAGGAAAGAATGCTCAGAGTATAAAACCCAACTTCGGAACTGCACAACAGACAATCAACTACAACTTGCAAACTTAAATCAGCAATCAGAAGCACATGTAGTTTATTCCATAATATGAATAAAGACACAACAGCTATTTAGTTCATCACAGCTCAAATCTTTAAGGGCTAGCAAAAGAGAGCCTAAGCAGCCAGACAAAGCAATACACATCACTATGTACTAAATGCACAACACAACAAGCAAAAATCTCCCCTATAGTCACAAGTCATGCATGTAAACGACAAACGTCTGCACTAATCAAGTTATAGTTCAAATAATTCTAATACAGTCAATATCTGAAACAATTATTTAGCATCTCCAATGATGCACTGAGGCGTCCTTGATCACCTTATAAAATTTAAAATATGATAGCAAGGACAATTGCAAATCACATTAGAACCATTAAGTATTGAAGCAAAACTCAAGTGCAGTTTCTTGAGCATTTACTGTTAAGTTCTTTGATTGAATTATGACATGCGGACATTTTACAACATAACACAGCATGGACTCTTCAAATGATTCCTCAGCATGTCATTATTTTATTAAAATATCTGACAGTAAACACTTAGATTCACCTCATTTTTTCAAGTATAATACTATCAGCTATGGACCATGTAGGCTATGAGGAACTCAAAATGCTTCTAAACTGGATGCAAGGAGAATTCAACCCGGCAACATAACTGAGATCAAATTCTGTCATCAGAATCTCAGGCTTAGAAAATAAATATTTAAGAAGCAGCTGTTTGACTGTGCTCTCTGCTGAGTCTCTCAAGTGTTGTGGTATTTAGTTACTAAACAGAAACTTTCTACTTTCTATGTCCACAGAAGTATAATGAGCAAACACAAGGTTCCATGATAGAGCCAAGTCTTATACAAAGATTAACATGTCAATTAAGGGGGCTTTCTAACTTACCCACACTGGTTTAAGGGTCACTTAGCAATAGGTTAAGAAGTCAAGAAGTGGCGAGATGACTGAAAAAGATAAACTCAACATGAGAGAAAATTTAATTTTGAATTAAAAAAAGTGTACATTCAGCATTTTCAATAAGAAATGTTGCAAACATGAGGATGAACCAAGGCCTTAAAAGATACTGAGGGGGAAAAAACCCTGAAAGTAGCAGGAACACTTAAAACTCGACATTGATTGTAACAAGGAGTGTTTCTAAAGATGAACAGGGAACAACAGAGGATATAAATATAGAGGTTGAGCACTATATCAGAAATCACCAAGATAGTAATAAACTAGTAATAGTTTTGTAGACAGACAGTAAAAGAGTTGACCATATAAGGTGTTAGTGTTGATGATATAGTAACTATCTGCCCCTAATAAATTCACTGGGAATAATATTCGGAAATAAAGTAGAGATTTCACAAGGTCTGATCACATTGAAGTGTCAACAGTGAAGGTATATGAAAAACATATTGGCAGGGACTATCATACAGGACAATACATAGCGGGATAGTTTGTAATAGCAAATAATGAAATTGTATTGCCAAGCGCTTCAAAATGCTATAGCATGTAGCACATAATATTACGCAAGTAGCATTAAACTGTAGCACACAATATTTAAAAAATTCAAATTGTTAATGACAAATATATATATATATATATATATATATATAGAAAACCAAAGTCACATATTAAAAATAAAAACTCATAACAACATTTTGAACAAATGAGAATGACTTGCATTTCACGCTGAATAGTAGTACATGGTACCCTCCAGGTATTTATACACAAGTATAGACACTATAAATGGAAAGAAAATTAATTCTAAATTTGCCCACACTCCCACTCAAATTGATGAGTCGATTTTTTCTATCCCCAACTTGGATATAATGGCTTGAAATGTGGAATTGTTGAGTCTTTTACTGAGTACGTCAGCTAGTTGGGCCTCCAGTTCATACGTATGATGTGCAAATTGGATAGCTATCTAGCTTTTCTTTTATCAGGTGCTTGTTAGCTTCTATATGCTTGGTTTTGTTATGTTGCATTAGGTTTTGAGCAATCCTTGTTGCTAAATTATTATCACAGTACATTTTCATTGGTCCATTCCACTTAATTTTTAAGTGATCCAATATGATCTCTAACCAAAGTAATTCACAAATTCCAAGTGTCATAACTTTAAATTTAGCCTAAGCACTAGATCTTGCCACCAAACTTTGCTCTATACTTGTCCAAATTACAAGATTACCTACTAGAAGAGTGTAGTAGCCTGTGGCAAATCTCTTATCTATCAAGGAGCCTATTTAGTCAACATCTATATAGATTTTATAGTTAATTTTGTGTTTCTTTTGAATGATATTCAATTTCTTTGAGTGTGTGAACATCCCATCTCTATTTACTTAATCAATGGATTCACTAATTAATTAAAAATTAAGCAAATGAGGAAAATAAAAATGACAGAGGCTCAAATGACAATTTTAAGTAAAGGCAATTTAAAATTCAAAATAAATAATGGGAGAACTTTAAGGAAAAAAAATTTAAAAATTAATTAATAATAATAATAAAAAATCAAAATAAAAAATCATAAAAGACACAAAAATAGGAAAAATCCAAAAGTAAATATTAATGGTGATGATGACAAAAATAAATAAATAAATAAATAAATAATAATCAATAAATAAAATATAATAATAATTATAAAAAAAGGAAGAAAGGGGGGTCAAATTCGAAATAAATTAACGGTGGCTGTAAGTGGATGCTGCTCTGCCAACGCTATGGCCGCCTCTTCGTGCAAGATGCCATAGCTTTGAGGAAGTGACAGATAGCACAGGGAAATTAATGATGGCAGTAGAGGCAGCGTGAAAAAGATAAAGAGAGGAGCAGGTGAAGAAAGAAATGGGGAGTGGGAGAGTTGCTGTGAGAAACCAAAGGAAGAAGTCTGGAGCTTGTGTGGAAGGGAAACCAAGAACCAAGGAGGAAGTTTGGAGCTGTGAGGGAGAAATCGAGAACTGAGGAGTTTGAGAGTTGTTGTGAGGGAGAACCGAGAGAGAAGAGAGTCTGAGAGCTGCAATAGAGAAGTGAGACGAGGCAGACCGTGACGAGCTGCAGCAGACAAGCAAGATGAGGTAGACTGTGGATGCAGTAACGAGCAGAAAGGAGAGGATGGTGACCAGTTGAATCCAGCTGGAGTAGAGAAGCAAAGCAAGCTGAGAAGGAATAATATTTTTCTCTGTTCTGAGCAGCTTAAATAGGGGTGAACAGAGGTGAACGAACTGTTGAAGACCATTGGATTTCACTTTGTTATGAAGCCGAGAGAAAGGAGATCTGCTGCAGATTTTCTTTTGGTGCCGTGGAAAAGCAGGAAAAGGGAGAAAGAGTAAGATCTTCCTAATGCTTTCATGCTTATGTATATATATATATATATATATATATATATATATATATATATTATATAGGTGCTTATATATACATAGGTATATGTATATGTGTATATTTACCCCTGATGTTTGTTCTCTTCTCTTGCCATATGCCATACATGTGTATATAAAGAGAGAGAGAGAGAGAGAGATATATATATATATATATATATATATATACGTATATATACCACTTACCTTGTTTTCGGTTTTTCCTTGCCATGTTTATGTATATATATATTATATAGGTGTTTATATATATATATAGGTATATGTATATGTGTATATTTGCCTCCTGATGCTTGTTCTCTTCTCTTGCCATATGCCATACATGTGTATATAAAGAGAGAGAGAGAGATATATATATATATATATATATACATACATATACCACTTACCTTGTTTTCATTTTTTCCTCGCCATGCTTATGTATATATATATATATATATATATATATATATATATATATTATATAGGTGTTTAGATATATATAGGTATATGTATATGTGTATATTTGCCTTCTGATGCTTATTCTTTTCTCTTGCCATATGCCATACATGTGTATATAAAGAGAGAGAGAGAGAGAGAGATATATATATATATATATATATATATATGTATATACACCACTTACCTCCTGAAGCATGTTTTCATTTTTCTTCCCTGCCATGCTTATGTATATACATATTATACCGGTGTTTATATATATATATATATATATATATATATATATAGGTATATGTATGTGTGTATATTTGCCTCCTGATGCTTATTCTCTCTTCACGCCAAACGTTATACATATGTATATAAAGATATATATATATATATATATATATATATATGTACATATACCACTTGCCTCCTGATGCATGTTTTTGTCTTTTTTTTCCTTCTCGCTATGCTTATATATATACATATATATATATATATATATATATATACTATACTATACTATACATGTGTTTATATATGTATATATACATGTGTACGCGTATGTATGAATATAAGGCTATATATATATATATATATATATATATTTGCTGCTTCTTGATACATGTTTGTCTCCTCGCCATGTCTATATATATATATATATATATATATATATATGTATCTACGTATGTGTAAATATAGGGATGTACACATATATATATCTATTGCTTCTTGATGCACCTTTGTTTCCTCGTCATGTGTAGATATATAATATACTATACATGTGTTCATATGTATATATATATATTTGTGTGTGTGTAAACATAGAGATATATGTGTATATGTGCATGGATGTACTTCATTTGTCTCTCGGTGCTTGTCTCCTGTCAATATGAGATTAATTTTTGGCTCTATAAACAAGATTCCAAGAAAATCATCGAGTGAGAATATTGTTCTCCTCGGATGATTGGGATCATGTGAGATTTTAATCTCTTTATATCCCTAAAATTAATTCATATTTGTTTTAAATAACAGTAACAATAATACAAAAAATATATAACAATTAAATATTTACTTTAATTAAATATTTTTCATTATTTACAAAAATTATTGTGTGAGAATATTGTTCTCCTCAGATGATTAGGATCGTGTGAGATTTTAATCTCCTTAGACCCCCAAAATTAATACGCATTTGTTTATTTATTTTAATTAAATATTTTTTGTGATTTACGAGAATCACCAAATGAGAATATTGTTCTCCTTGGATGATTGAGATCATGTGAAGTTTTAATCTCCTTAGATCTCCAAAATTAGTACAAATTTTTTTAAAAATAAAAAAGTAATAATAATTAAGTGCTTACTTTAATTAAATATTTTCCATTATCTGCGAAATTATGGTGTGAGAATATTGTTCTCATCAAATACTTAGGGTCGTGTGAGATTTGAGTCTCTTTAGATCCCTAAAATTAGTATATACTCATTTTAAAATAATAATAACAATAATGATAATAATGCAAAAATAAATATCTTAACTAATTTTCTTTTTTTCACAAAGTGATTAAATTCATTCTTTATAATCATTTCATTTAAATTTCAAAATAAAGATTAAGATACCAAAATCAAACAAAATTAAAAACATGAAGAGATAAGGAGACTTAGATTAATTGGGTTGTTGTATATTAAAATACACAAATCAAATTTCAATCCTGTTGGTCGAACTATGTGGATTTTGATCCCTATCATAGGGTACGTAGGCCCTAGGTTTTCATCTTAGGTCAAGTCCGCCCTTTGTAAATATCTATCTGTCTGCTTTCATTCTTGCTGTTTTGTCTCTTCTGTTTAATGGGTATGTATGTCGATAAAAGGGTAATTGAGATAAATTTAAAAGCTACATTCTATTTCAGCTGACTGGTTTAAGGTTACCATCCTTATGGGCAGGTGTTGTGGGGTGCCTAACACCTTCCCCACACTCAAATAGACTTCGGAACTCATCTATGATTTCGCAGACTACATTGCCATTTTATCTTTATTTTTATTTTAAATTGGTTTCCCAAAATTTTCTGTTAAAAATTTTGGTGGCAACTCTAAATAAACTGATTTTCAATATTCATTTTGGGAATCAATTTTAAACTCTTTTTATTTTATTCTGCCGAAAGGTCGGTTACGACAAAGTGCCTTTCAAATAATGTAGAACCTAATGAGCAAAATGTAAATACATTGGTTTAGGATTGTACATGAATTAGCTCATTGCACTGACTGCATAGTCTATATTTGCTCGTGTGAGAGAAATAGATAAGTATTCAACCAATCTTTGGTACATTTCTCCATCGATATAAACACTATCACTGGTTTCTCCCAATTTGTGATAAGGATTAATTGGTGTAATAGCTGGTTTACTAGCAAGCTTACTTGTTTCCTTAAAGTGAGATAAAAATGCCTTGTTTTGAATATGCTATCTCAATTCGCAATAAATACTTCAATCTTCCAAGCTTTTTTATCACGAATTCACTAGCCAACTATCCTCTAGGTGCTTGTCTTATCATTCTTAATGGCTATAATATCATCAGTATAGACTAATAGAGCCGTAAATCCCCATAAATCTTTGTGTTTGATGAATAGTATATGGTCACCATGGCTCTACTTATATCCAGAAGTGAGCATTACTCTTGTTAATCTTCCAAACCAAGCCATAGGAAATTGTTTTAGACCCTATCGGGTTTTCTTTTGTAATTGTTCATTTACTTTTATGTTGTCTCTACACCCTAGTAGAATGTACATGTAAATTTCCTCATCTAAGTCACCATGGAGAAAGGCATTCTTTATTGCAAAGTCTAGTTGTGATTGGCAACTAAGCATAAAAAAATTCTAACTGTGTTCATTTTGGCAATTAGAACAAAGGTCTCTCACTAATCTACACTATAGGTTTGGGTATACCCATTAGCAACCAACTATGCTTTATACGTTTCTAATGATCCATAAGTTCTATACATAACTAAGAAGACTCATTTACAACCTACTAGTCTCTTTCCTTTGCACTAACCCCCATGTCTTTCTTTTTGTCCTTAATGCCTCCATCTCAATTCATGGCTTGTCTCTATTCCTCCTTGGCTAATGTCACAAATAGGGTGGCTAGGACGACAATGATATTTAAGCTTACAAGAAAGATTTTATAAGATTGGGAGAACTTTTCAAATAACACAAAATGAGAAATAGGATACAAAAGGTGTTTAGTGAACAATATATTTCCCTTTCTAATAGTAATGCCTATTTGTATACGTTTTACTAGGGACTTATTATGTATTTTGGATAAATACTTTTGATTTAGTGGCTACATAATGTTAATAACATGTATTTTATGGGTTGGATTATTTGGTTGCTTCCTTGCATTAAATTTGTTTTATTTTGCACTATTTTGATGAAAATTGTAGGAAAATTGCTTAAATGAAAGGAAACAAGGTGTTAGAGGCATAATATGTAAAGATTCAAGAATGTTTAAAGGAATTTCATTAAAAACTTAGAAGTTAGGAGAAGCCAAGGAAAAAAGTTGAGATGATATTTACTTTAAGATGGTTATTACACGCAAAGTTGTAGATTTCGTCAAGAGCCTTTCAAGAATACTAATTTGCCGAAATTTGACATTGGAAAGTGAAGCTATGGCTAAACACTGAAGCTCCATAAATAAACATCTTTATGGTGTCATGGTGCCATGATGTGATGCAAAATCTAGAGATTTGGCACTAAGGTGCCTAAAAGTGGCACCATGGAGCTAGCATGCAGTCTTATTGAGGGTAATTGTGTACTTTGATTGAGGTTATAAATGGGAAAATTAAGATTTTTTTAAGCCAAAAATCTAGGAAGGAAGGTTGGACGCACAAAATATCTCTAGTAAACAAGGGTTTTTGAAGGAAAACTTCATTCTACTTGCTCTTCCATGTTGTTTTCTTGGAAGGAGAGACTAAGTGTTGGTCTCCTTGGACCTTTCTTGGTTTTGTTTCCACATACATAAAGTGAGACTATTTCTTCCCAATTGTAATTATGAGTTGATTTATGAATGTACATTGCTTCTTGTTTAGGGCTTTTATATACTTTAGTCAATTGAGATGATTGCAAGTGGGATGAATGATATATATTGTTGAATTTTTCATAATCTCTTGTCATGGAGTCTAATGCCTATAAGGTGTTTGATGAAATGTTTTATTAGGAATTATGTGTAATTTGCCTTAACTACTTGGAATCGACTTTAATGTGAATTCATTTTTGAATTCTCAATGTTTTTTCAAGAGCTTAATATACCTTAGGATTAATTTCCTTTAAGCTACTTGGATTTGACTTTTAAGGGAAACTAATAATTAAGGTAGTGTAATTCTACCTAAGCTGCATGGATTCAACTTTTAAGTATGTTATGGTTGGTAATTTAGCTCTTGACTTTAATCACTATTGAGGAACCTTTCACTTAAATTGTTTAGATCCAACTTTTAAATGCAATTGAAATTAGGATTAGGATATACACTAGGGTTAGGTTTATCTTATTAGTGAGCTAAAAAACTTAGAATTGGAATTAGACTACATTGGTGTAAATTTGAAAATGAATTTAACAACTCAATATATCATCTCTTCAACTCTTAATTAGCTTTGTCAACTTAGCTTAGTTATTTTATTTATTATACTTGAATTGTTTCCTAATGATGAGATTTATCTAGACCATTAGTATTAATATGTAAATAATCACACTAACATATACTTTAGTACAAATTATATATTTTATAAACAAAAATTTAATCATAAGAACAATAAAGATATATCATCATAGGCATGATATTGGATCTTTTAGATACTTTTACTACTAATTAACTTGTATACTTGAGGTTCATGAGTGAACATTAAGTTCAGTGTTAGGCTTATCTACAAGACTAAAGGCAAAAGTTGTGCTTACCTCAG
This sequence comes from Delonix regia, assembly GCA_037074485.1. Taxonomy (NCBI): domain Eukaryota; kingdom Viridiplantae; phylum Streptophyta; class Magnoliopsida; order Fabales; family Fabaceae; genus Delonix; species Delonix regia. The sequence continues at coordinate 24,362,894 of CM073454.1, read as the reverse complement.
TTTCAGGGTTGGGTTTTGAGAGTTTAGCTTGTATAGGTTTAGATGTTGGAGCTTTTCTCCTTAAGTATACGTACAAATAGTTCATATTATCAACATTAACATTTTCCTTTATCATAGGTTTAGTGTTTAGGCTAAAAAGTCCAAGATTAGTGTTTGACTCAAACTTTGGAAGGACAATGAGATAGGTCAGATATAGAGAATTAGAGAAAAATCTTTCCTTATCTTTCATAATGAGATCTTCCCCCTAAAGATAAGGATGAGACCAAAGAGGAAGAAGTTCATTAATGGGAACATTTACTAAGACAAAAGTTTCTTGTTGGAGGATGATAACATGTATAACCTTTTCAATGTAGCTGAATATCCTTAAAAAAGGGTATTTAAAGTCTTTCCAACTTCCCTTTGTTATTGTGAACACCGTAATTTGTCTGGATAATGTGAAATACCAACAATTAAGAGAACCCTAAACAACTAACAAAATAACAAAATCACAACAAAAAAATTAAAAAAAAAAGAAGGAAAAATATGAAAATAATGTTAAAGTTAATGAAGTAAAACAAATAAATGTAAATTCATATGAAAATAAATAAAAAAACAACAAAACAAGCAAAGAAAATTAATTAAGGTAGTAATGTGTGAAGGACTAACAATGAATAAAAGGAAAACAAGGGAATAAAACAAAAGGGACCTACTTGAAATTCAGTCTAAAAATTAAAATAAAAATGAAACCAAATAAAATGGGATCCATTTGAAATAGGGCCTAAGAGAATGAAAATATGGGAGGTCCACTTAACATGGAGCTTAAAGATCTAAAAGCCCACTTAAATCAAGGATATTCTTTAACCCAAGACCATGACCTATGACCCATGATCCACCATAAATCTATCTCCTTTGTTTAATTTTTATAGATTTTTATTTTCCAATTAACTAACACCTTACACGTTACTCTCCACTCATTCTTCTCATATAATTTCACTTGCATTTCATTTTGCATTTTGATTCAATTTTCAGAATTTTATTTCTCTTTTTTCTCACACTTCACATGTGGCACTTTCTTCTTTCTTTTTATCCAATTTCACTTGCATTATAATTTATTCTTTGCTTAATTTTTCAGATTTTTATTTGCCACTTAGCACACAATTCAAACCACCTTCATTCCTCTCATAAAAATTTCATTTCACAAACATTTCATTTGCATCTTGACTAACTTTTTAGATTTCCTAATTTTTTCTAGCTTATTCTCACAACATTGTAGCTTTATTGGATACTCTCATCTCATTTGGGGATTTTCTCTCATCATTTCTTTTCTCTCAAGCAACCCTAGAGGCAAGTGAAGAAGGAAGCAAAAACAAAAAACCAAAAAGGTGTTAAAAGCTAAGGGAGAAAGGTATTCATCTTTACATTCTTTATCTCACTTTTCTTTTCTATCTGGGATGATTTTCAATACAACTTTGGTTGGGTTTAAGTGTTGAATTTTATATATGTGTGTGGCATGTCACTACTGGAAAAATGGAGGATAACCGCGGTAACCGTGGTTAGGTTATTAGAACTAACCACATTTCTAATAAAATTATGGTCAATATAAAAATCTAATGTCATTTGAATTACATGTCCTAATCACAGGTAACATGAAACTGTGGTTAGGACATTATCCTAACTATGGTTTCAATAAACTGTGGTTGTAACTATAAATCATAACTACATTTACATAAAACCATGGTCAGGACATGGTTCTACATACTAGAGGTTAGGACACTATATTTTGACTAGATTTTTGCGTAAACATGGTTAACCAGGGTTAGAACACCATATCTTGACCATTGTTTTTGCGTAAACATGGTTGGGACATGTTGTTCTATTTTTTTTCTTTTTATTTTACAATTGTTCTATTTTTTTATTGAATATTTTTCTTACTTTTTGGTCATGCAAATTGAAAGCTCATGAAGATGAATGATGTTTTTTCTATACAGTTATTCTATTTTTTTTATAATTATTTTGTATTTATTTTATTCTATTTTTATTACATATTCTGCTTTTATTTTATATTTTTTATTATTGTATATTTATTTCATTTTTAAATTTTAACTATTTTGTTTTTTAATTTTATGTTTAATTACATATATTATTTTGTTTTTTGTTTTTTTAATTTTTCCTCTTGATTAGGACTATTGGTTTAGTGGGGATTTTTATCATTTTTTTGCCTCTTGTTCTTTGGGTTTTATTTATTGCATTACTATTATGTTTTAATGTTAACATTGTCTTGTGAATATTATTGTAGTATTTTGTTTAGGTAAGTTCATTACATTTACATAGTTAGATTTACTTATAGTTAAATGATTTGAATCATTTGGTTTAGGTTAACAATTTGTCGTACATGTTTGATTGATTTAAGTTATATCTATATGATCTTTGTAGATGTTGAAGTTTGTAACTATTTATATGTAAACAAAACTTGTAGTATTAATTTTTTTCCCCTCTTTGTATCCTAAAGAGATGTCTATTGAAGAATTTGGTATAGGACTTTGGTGACCCATTTTGTTATTCTTTCTTTTACCTTTGAATAAGGATAAGTCTTGGATTGTTAGGCCTCAAAATACTCCTAAATATTTAGAGGGATTGAATGGATTCTTAGACTTTGTATTTGCAAATAAGAGTGTTGGTGGTAAGATAATATGCCTATGTTTGAAGTGTAAGTTTTAAAAATGACAAATTAGGGAATTTGTACGTGACCACTTGATTATTAAACCTTTACCACAAGTGGAATAGGCATAGGAAAAGAACTAATGAAGCACCTTAGAAGGTAGAACTTCAAGTAATGCCACAAGTAAGACATGAATCGATTGGTAGGGACAACCTTATACAGAACCAGGTTTGTGATGCATTTAGGGTTCACAATGATAATGAAGTTGTAAACGAAGGGGATGGTCTAGCTCCAACATTAAACTAGACGTTAAATAGTGATATGTAAGAATTTCAAGACTTACTTAAGGATGGATTACAAAATTTGTACGAAGGGTATGAAAAGTACTCAGAATTGTCTTTTTTGGTGAAATTTTATCACATCAAGTGTCTCTGTGGAATAAGTAACAAGACTATGTTAATGATTTTGAAACTGTTGGCTGATGTCTTTAAACATGCCAAGATTCCTCCATCATTTTACGAGGCCAAGAAGAATATAAACAAATTAGGGCTTAACTATATGAAAATTCATCATTGTCCAAATATTTGCATGCTATTTTGGGATAAGGATGAGAAAAGGGAAGTGTGTAAAAGTCACAGTACCTCTAGATGGAAATCAAGGGGTAAGGGTATAAAGCAGAACAAACAACTAGCAAAAGTACTTAGATACTTTCTATTGAAGTCATGGTTACAAAGGTTGTTTATATTTTCTAAAACTGCTGAGCATATGAGATGACATGCATTAGATAAGAATGATGATGGCATGATAAGACATTTGAGGGGATTCTGAGGCATAGAAGAGATTTAATCTAGCTAATCCTCATTTTGCCTTAGATCCATGTAATGTACACCTTGGTTTGGCCACAAATGGGTTTAACCCTTTTAACAATTTGAGTACAAGTTATGGGTCATTGTCTTTATTTAAGCTCAGGGCATAAATTTAGATTAGCCTAAAATTGATTTGATGGAAGGAAAGATAGGAGATGCCCGCCAAAGCCAATTATTAGCTCAATAATTTTAGAATAGGTTACAAATGTTAATGTGGTATTTAGAAAAGGCGTGGAAGAACTAGAGGAGTTGTGATTTGATGGTTATACTTAACAATGATGTAAGAAAAGTATACTTTCTAGCTTACTTATTGGTTGGATAATTTATTATGCCATAAGCTTGTTGTGATTCAAATAGAGAAAAATGTATATGACAATGTGCTTTTCACTCTAATGAACGAGTCTGGGCATTCAAAAGACCATTTCAATGCATGTAAAGACTTGTAAGAAACGGGTATTAGGCTTGAACTTTGGCCGAATGATAATGGAAGATATACTCTAGTTTTGTTAAGCTTTGTTTGGATTTGAAAAAATTACTGAAATTGAGCAATTTTTTTCACAAGAAATGTCAATCAATGAATCATTAGCCAAGGCATTAGGAACATGAGAGCATTATGGTCGAGTGTGTGGATTTGGGTCATGTGTTTGCCCAACTTAGATATTTGGTCGTGGAAGTGGATATGCAGGCCCATCCTCTGGTCCTTCTTATAATGAGTTGTAGAGTGAGGTAGAAATGCTTAAGTAGAAAATGATAGAAAAAGATGCCTAGATTGTGGAAACTAATGCCCAAAGAAAGCAAATAGAAATAGGAATGACTTTTGTTCTTCAAAGTTTTTATTGCTAAGTGTCACCTGAGCTTGCTGGTTTGCAAATAAAAGAGTAATTTTTAGGATTTTCTCTACTTCATTTATATTTTCATGTATCATATTCTTTGTTATATCATTACCTCTTAACATTTTATTTTAAATTCAGGTTTCAAGTTATTAGAGTAGTGGACACACATCATCAAGCAATGCAACTCGTTCTCCGCATTCGAGTGCTTTTATTAAGTAGTTTAGATTAACACACACACACACACACACACACACACATATATATATATATATATATATGTCAATATGTACTTGAAAGATTCTATGTATAAAATAGGGATTATGTTTATTGGAATGTGCTACAAATTATGTTAGCATGTATTTAGAGAGTTCTATGTTAATATGTAATATTGTTGGTTGGTTGAATGTGTTTCTTGGAGTTGTTATTTATAAAATTATAGGTTTATAACAAACAAAAAAATGATGTAAACAAGAAAGAAGAATGCTTTAGAAGAAAAAACCTATAGGAGTGGTTGAAAACGTTACTAATGCTTTAATATATGATCTAACAACAATTATGAATGGCTTAACCACACTTTAGAAACCGTGGTTATGACAAACTACAGTCAAGATAAATCACGGTAAAGCCATGTCTTAACCACGGTTTAACAAAAACCTTGGTCATGTTATGGTTTAACCACATTTTTTTAAAATCGTGGTTAAGGTGTTTCATAACTATGGTTTTGTTAAACTGTGGTTAAGATATGACTTTACCACGATTTTGACAACCATGGTTAAACCATGTTTTAACCACAAATATACCTACAGTTAGAAAAAAAAAAAAACTTGGTAAAGTTGTCTCCACAGTTAGTTTCATCATAGTTTTCAAAACCTTGGTTAGTTATCCTAACCACCATTATAATCGTGGTCAAACCACAAAAAAAAAACTGTGGTTAGGACTCTTTTTTTTTTTTTTTGTATTGTGTTTCCTTGTTAAGAATCATGGTGCAGGATAGCATTTTTTTAGGGCCAAATTTTGGATGCATTTATGTTAGATTGTGGTGTGTTCCATTGTTAAAAATCATGACATAGGGTAGATTTTTTATGGCTGGAAGTTCATATATAATTATTCCCTAATTAGGGGTTAATTTTCATAATATACAACTTTCAATTATGGATTGTTGTGTGCTGAAAAATTCTATGATGTTTAGGTTATGTTAACAAGGTGTTTGACAAAATGAGGCTAAGGAATTTGATGATTCATTTTGCTGCACTTTGGCTTTCTTTTAACCTTTTTATTTATGCCTTAATTACATCTAATTCTAGCTTATATATATTGTTTATTTTGTGCCTTAAATGTACCTGATTGTAGCATCAACATGTTATCCGTATTTGTGTCTTAATTCCACATATTTCTAGTATCATTTTGCTGCCCATTTTGTCTATATTTTTATACCATCATTTGTGTGTTTATAGAGTTGTTTAAGTGTTTTAATTGGGGTAACGTGCTGTCCATTTGGCCCATAAATTTTTCAGTATAGTTTAGGTTTCTTATATGTGTTTTGGGCATGTTTTAATGCTTCTATAAAAAATAAGTTATAAGACAGCTAATAAAATTACCAAGAATAAGGCTTAGATATGGTTTATTATATTTGTGTTATTAGGTTTTTCAATTTAATTTAAAATATATAATTATTTATAATAACTATATATGTATCTTGATACAACAAAAAAATTATACATTTATTGTGTTTTAATTGAAACATAAAAATATATAAAAATTGCATATAAAATTTTTCAATTATGAATCACGTAAGGCATCATTTTAATAGTAATAAGGTTTGCACAACACATAAATAAAAAATATATATAAAGAACAATTTTGATATGTTTTAAATTTAAAATTTTGTAGGAATCAAGTTGGCACAACACAAGTAAAAAAGAAAAAAAAAGAGTAAAGAACAATTTTAACATGTTTCAACTTAAAGATATTATTTCCATGCATTTTAAATTTGAAATGTTAAATATAATTATGACACCAAAATTATTTTTTAATAAAAAATAAAAGAACATATAATAAAATATTATGCTTGTGAGAACCACTCGAGTTGGAATTTGGAGGTGGGGTAATTTAGGGACATAATCCAACTATGCCTAAGACAATACTATATATTGTATCTTTTCGCTTTTGCCCTTTTCCAAAACTATGCTTGCTTGCGAATAGTATGACCATCACTGGAGAAGGGTGTGAGAAATCAGAGTTAAATATTCTCAACACCTATTCTTTTGACAAAAGTATTACATGATGATATTCTTATTTTTTATTTAGGATGCTCTATTTGTTACTTCCTATAATTTTTTAAATCCTAAACACGATAAGAATTGGCAACATACGTTGTAGGATGGCATGTGGGGCTTATAGATGAACAGGAATGGCTTATTATAATGTTATAATATAATACGGAATAACATAACATATATAGAGAAGTGTGGGAACCACGTTTAAGAATCTTAAATATCATACTTTGGAGAAGATGATGACAACATGTGGTTTCATAAGTCTACGTTTTTACCAAATTTATATATAAAAGTTGTGGCGGTGATTAACAAAATTGGTTTGTGGCTCAGACAAGTTTAAGGAGTAGCTTTTAATAGCACAATCGAAGCAACCTAACTTGAAGTATTGTTCACATAAAAATAGGTCAGACTTTAATTTGGGCTTTTTATTCTTTTGTAGGTTGGGCCGTGGCTTAAATTTGTATAGTTTGTTGGGCCTGAGCCCAACTATGTAGAAATGCAAAAGGTCCAGCTTGGTCCAAATTTTTGTCTTTTTCCTTTCAAATTTAAGTCCTTTTTCATCCTTTTTTTAAATTTTATCATTTCAATATATTTAACATAAAATCTTAAACTTTAAAACAAATTCTAGTATGATGCAATAAAATCCAAAATAGTAAAAGGCTACATGGCCTCAAATATATTCAACCTTCTACTACAATAATAGAATTTTGATTCTCATAATTTGGCAAGTTACTTATAAGCAAAAATAAATACATATTAAATTAAATAAACTCATAAGAGTGAAACAAGAGAAGTACCAAAGTAATAATTGTTAACCCTATGGTTCAATATTATAAGTTTAATGATGACAAATATGTGACAAAAATGTAGCAAATAAGTTAGACATATATTATCAACATGTACTTAATTGATTAATCATGTAATACTTTATACTAAAACCATCCCTTATACGAGATATATATATTGATATTATATCCAATAGCTCTAATATTATAGACAATCAAAATTGGAAATTTGCAAGAGGTTCGTATGCATGGTAAAAAATGTTTACATCTTACTAATTGTTATTAAAATATGTATGATGGGATATATGAATTTGACCAAGTATTTAGCTTGTAAGTTGGACTAACTATCATAGGCTTATTATTATTTTTCAAATTCATTTGGACTTACATTTATTGGCCCAATACATTTTTGTCCTTAAAATATAAGTTTTGGCTAAAAAGATAAGAGAGATATGGATTTTAATAAAGTTATTTATGGACCTTGGATCACTATTTTTAGCATATCTAAAAAAAGAACGAATTTCAAACTAAAACCTATTGCATGTGAACATAGACATAAACATCTTTCTATTTCTATATCATATGCTTAAATTTGAGTTGAAATTAGGAAGTTATGATTGTCAAAGTTTTAGGTATATATATCACACGTTTTCCTAACCTCTAGTAAAATTTTCAAAAATATCACACAAACTGATAAGAATTTTTAAATGAGACTTATTTCATATGAAACTAGACTCACATAACTTTTTAGTTGTATATCATATGCTTAACATTGATTTAAACTAAAGGAGTTATGAATCTCAATTTGCAACTTTGTATATTAATTTGTTATTTGACCTTTTGTTACTCTTTCGACAAAATCTCAACAACCATATTGAATTTTGCAATGAAACTTGCCAGGATAGAAAATAAACTTACATAGATTTTTGATAATATACAATTTGTTCAAAATAGAGTTGAAATGGAAGAGTTATGAACATATAAATTTATGGCTACGGAATAGAGGATGGCCATAAAGTCAACAAATGGAGCTACTTATTTCCAACAATCAAGTTGTACAAATTTAAATTTTTCCTTTGCTCCAAACAGTTCTTTTGCTTTTTTTGGCTTATAAATACATGTCTCAAGAGCTTAAAAATCATAATAAAGAAAGTGAAAAATATCTGGAGTGATTCATACTCTCAAATGTCTCTATTCTTACTTAGTGAGCTTTAATTGTATTATTTGCTTTTTTGAGAGTTTTTATTGTTGTGAGTACTTTCTTCTTAAAAAGATTTGTTATTTCAAGGAAAGAGAGTTTGGTTTTAGGGAGAGTATTCTTGAAGATGTGAAATAGATTGCAAGTAAATCTCAAGTATTTACTTGGGGACTGGACGTAGGATTGGGTTAGACCCGAACTAAGATAAGCTCTATTTGTATTCTGTCTTCCCTTATTTTTTTGTTGTTGCACTTTAATTGTGTCATTTATTGCTTTCCATACTTATATATTGAAAATCATTTTACATCAAGTTTTTAATTTGGAAAAGAATTTTTGTTTTTATCTTAAATTTTTATAAGAACCCCCCTCTTTGGTGCCAGCCTATTTTAACATGTGGTATCAAAGCTTGGACTCTTGGTATTAAGTTAACAGTCTTAAGAGTTAAATGGCTGCTTTTTGTGATAGTGTGTTGCCTGAAGGGCTTTCTATTAACAAACCTCCTAGTTTCAATGGTGAAAACTATACCTGTTGGTAACTAAGGATGAAACTATTTTTTGAAGTTGTTGACATTTTACCTTTAGGAGGTTATAGAAAATGGTCCATATAAGCCAATTAAAACTGAAGGTGGCAAATCTATACCTAAGCCAAAGAGTGAATGAGATGTTGTAGACAAGAAAAAAGTTTTGTTAAATGCTAAGGCTAAACTCATCCTCACAAGTGTACGTAGTCAAGAGGAATACTTTAGAATATCCAATTATGATAGTGTAAAGGAAATGTGGGAAGTCATAGAAATAGTCCATGAAGGAACCACTAGTGTTAAAGAAAATAGAATATACAATCTCACACATCAATATGAATTGTTTAAAATGAATCCTGGTGAGACATTTAAAGAAATGCAAACTAGATTTACTCATATTGTTAATCATTTAGTTGCACTGGGTAAAATGTATTTTCAAGTTGAACAGGTGTACAAGATTTTAAAATCTCTACCCATAGAGTGGCAACCTAAAGTGATAGCAATTGAAAAAGCCAAAGGAGCTTTTCTAAAATTAGTAGTAGCTCTCTTTAGAAATCTTCAAGAACATAAGCCAAGATTTAAACAATTTCTTGAAGATCAAGATAAGAAGAAAAAGAATCTTTCATTAAAAGCTACTTCATCGTACTAAGAGCAAGAAGATTTTGATGATACCTCAACTGATGGCATTGATGAAGAAACTCATAGTCTATTTGTTAAGAAGTTTAGAAAATTCCTTAAAAATAAGAAATTTAGTGGAAGAAGATCAAGAAATCAAGAAGGAAAAGAACTTCTCATATGGTACGTGTACAGAAAAATCAGTCACATCAAATGGGAATGTCTTCAATACATAAGGAAGTAAGAAAATGATGAGAGACGAAAAAGGACAAAAAAGGAAGGAGAAGACGAAAGTAAATATCTTTGCAGCTTGGGAAGAAAGTGATCTCGAATCAAATGAAGAAGAAAATCTTTATCTCATGGTAAGTAAAGACAATGAGATAAGTTCTTCACCTTCTTATGATGAATTACAAAATGCTTTTGATGAATTACATGATGAGTTTCTTAGAATTGCTAAAGCTTTAACCTCTTTTAAGAAAAAGAACTTATCCCTTGAAAAGGAATTAAAAAAAGAGAAGGAAGAAAATGACTTCTTGATAAAAACCAAAAGCTTTTTAGAAAAACAATATGAAATTTTAAAACATGACTACAATGTTATTAAAAAATAGCATGCTTGTGGAAAATTGGTATAAGAAAAAGAAAAATTAACTAATACTTTAGCAATAAAATTTACTAAAGGAAAAGACACATTAAATATCTTACTTGGAAATCAAAGATGTGTTTTTGGTAAAGTAGGACTAGGATATAATTCAAACAAATGGCATAAATATTATAAAAACTTCATTATTCTTGCCTCTATGACTAGTACTCATTTTATCACCTATTTTTATTGTGAAGAGAAGGGATATAGATCGTATACTTGTGCTTACAAGAAAGATAAGTCTTCAGAAGTTAAGAAAATATAGATACCTAAAGGTACAACTAATAAGGAAGGACCTAAAGTGATTTTGGTACCTAAAAACAAAAGTTGATTGTTTACATAGGTATGCATGAAAGCAACTGGGGAAGATGGTACTTGGGTAGTGGATGTTCCAAACACATGACTGAAGACAAAGTCAAGTTCATCTCTTTTCAGCCCAAAAATGGAGGAAGAGTCACTTTTTGTGGTAATAACCATGGAAAAATCATAGAAATAAGAAAAGTTGGTAAGAATTCTTCTACTTCCATTGAAAATATGCTTCTTGTTGAAGGTCTTAATCATAATCTTTAAATTATTAGTCAACTATATGACAAAAACAACATAGTAATTTTCAATTCAAAATTCTACATAGTTGAGAATATGGACGATAATAAGATAAAATTGGCAGGACAAAAAATTAATAATGTTTACATAATTAATCTTGATGATGAACCTTCTCTTGACTCAAAATGTCTTATTAGTGCAAATGATGACACTTGGTTATGGCATAGAAGACTTACCCATGCAAGTATTAGTCTTTTAGATAAATTGCCTAAGAAAGATTTAGTTATAGGTTTACCTAAAATAAAATTCAAAAAAGATAAACTTTGTGATGCATGCCAAAAAGAAAAATAAGTTAAAAGCTCATTTAAAGCTAAAAACACCATAACAAGACCATTACAATTACTTCACATGGATCTTTTTGGGCCATTTAAAACAATGAGTTTTGGTGGAAACTACTATGTACTTATTATTGTGGATGACTTCTCAAGACTTACATGGACACTTTTTCTTTCTCACAAAGATCAAGAATTCAAATCATTTGTTAAATTGGCAAAGTTCATTCAAAATGAATAAGGTTTGACGATTGTGACTAAGAAGTGATCATGGAGGAATATTTGAAAACAATTTTTTTTTTAATGGATTTTTATGATGAAAATGGGATTAAGCATAACTTATTCGCACCTAAAACACCATAACAAAATGGTGTTGTAGAAAGGAAGAATAGAACTTCAGAAGAAACGGCAAGAACCATGCTCAATGAAAGGAACCTTCCTAGGTATTTTTGGGCTGATGCTGTAAATACTGCATGTTATATCATGAATAAAGCTTCTATAAAGCTGATTTTGAATAAAACTCCCTATGAATTATACAAAGGAATGACGCCTAACATTTCTCATCTGCATGTGTTTGGTTGCAAATGTTTTGTGCTTAATAATGGTAAAGATAATATAGGCAAATTTGATGTAAAGTCTGATGAGACAATCTTTCTAGGATATTCTAGTACTAGCAAGGCATATAGGGTGTATAATAAAAGAAGAGTGATTGTTGAAGAATCGATTCATGTAAATTTTGATAAATCTAACCTTTTTCAACCAAGAAAGGTATCTGATAATGATATTGTAGTGAGACTTGATAATCTTACCATAAGCAAAAATCAAGAAATAGAATAGGCCAAGGAAGAAGACAAAGTAGAAGAAAAAGAAGATGAATTCACTAGGAAGAATGACTAATCTCAAATGGAGCAATATGAGGAAATACAATTAAAAAAAATAAGATGTTGTTCAAAGTCTTTCCAAAGAGTGGACAATAAAAAAGGATCACCCAATGGATCAAATTGTAGGTGATATCTCTCATAGGGTAACCATTTGAAACTCTCTTAGAAATATTTGCAATCATCAAACTTTTCTATCTCAAGTTGAACCTAAGGATGAAGTAATAAATGATAAACATTGGATCTTAGCCATGCAAGAAGAATTAAATCCATTTAAAAGAAAACAAGTACGGGAACTTATTCCTAGACCCAATGATTATCCTATTATTGGTACCAAATGGGTTTTAGAAATAAGCTTGATGAATAAGGAGTTATCACTAGGAATAAAGGTAGATTGGTCACTAAAGGATATAATCAAGATGAAGGAATTGACTATGATGAAACATTTGCTCCAATAGCTAGGTTGGAAGCTATTAGAATACTTTTAGCATATGCATGCATAAAAGATTTTAGACTATATCAAATGGATGTGAAAAGTGCTTTTCTCAATGGATATATAATGGAGGAAGTTTATGTTGAACAACCTCCTGGTTTTGAAAATCATAATTTCCCAAATCACATATATAAATTGATAAAAGCTCTATATGGTTTAAAACAAGCACCAAGAGCTTGGTATGAAAGACTAAGTACCTTTTTAATTAAAAATGGTTTTTCAAAAGGAAAGGTTGATACTGCCTTGTTCTTTAAAAAGAAAAATCATTACATTTTAATTGTTTAAATTTACGTGAATGATATAATATTTGGTGCTACTAATGAAATTTTGTGCAAAGAGTTTGCTAACATGATGGAAAGAGAATTTGAAATGTTTATGATTGGTGAACTCAACTATTTCTTAGGGCTTCAAATTAAACAACAAAATGATGGAAGCAAAACAAATAGGAAAAGCACTAGTGGGACATGTCAATTCTTTAAAAACTCTCTTGTATCTTGGTTTAGCAAGAAACATAATAGTATGGCATTGCCTATAGCTGAAGCTAAGTATATTGTAGTAGCTAGTTGTTGTGTACAAATTCTTTAGATGAAACAATAACTTGAGGGTCTTGGGGTATTCCTCAAAGAAATCCCAATTCATTGTGATAATACCAGTGCAATAAAACTTACTAAGAATCCCATTATGCACTCTTGCACTAAACATATAGAAATCCACCATACTTCATTAAAGAACATGTCTAAAAGAAAGATATTACACTTGATTTCATACAAACTAATTTTTAACTTGCTGATATTTTCACAAAACCTCTCCCAAATGAAAGATTCTGGTTTATAAGAAGAGAATTAAGCATGGTCAATCCTAATGAACATTTAATAATTTAAATGTATTGATTGCAATTTCAATTTATCCTTATTAACTTAAGCATAAGACTATTTTTTTTTTTACAAGTTTTCTTAATATTTAAAAAGATAAGAAGAATTGCATATTTGATTATATCTTGCAAGATTTGAGTTATATACTTGATAATATATTTTCAAATGTAGCCTACATATTTCCAGTCATCATTGTAATGAAATAATGATAAGTTTTGATAAGCCCTACCCTATACCAAATTGACATCATTATATGATTTACAAGAATAATAAAGGAATATATGTCTAAACTTTTCCATATACCTTTTTGTTGATGTCAAATAGGGGGAGAAGTGGAGAAGAAAAATATGTGCTTGTGCATATTACATTGCATATAATATTATTAAACATATTTTTTAGTGATTTGTTATCATATAAAAGGGGGAGATTGTTATCCCAATAGTTCAATGTTATAAGTTTAAATGATGACAAAATGTAACAAATGAGTTAAACATATAGTATCAACATGTGCTTAATTGATTAATCATTAATATGTAATACTTTATACTTGAACCATCCATTATATGAGATATACGTACTCATATTATATTCAATAGGCTCTAATATTATAGACAATCAAAATTGAATATTTACATAAGGCTAATATGCATGGTAAAACATGTTTACATTCTACTAATTGTGATTAAAATATGCATAATGAGATATTTGAATTTGACCAAGTATTTAGCTTGTAAGTTGGACTAACTATCATAGGCTCATTATTATTTGGTTAAATTCATTTGGACTTACATTTATTGGCACAATACATGTTGGTCTTCAAAATATAAGTTTGGACCAAAAAAATAAGAGAGATATAGATTTTAATGGAGCTATTTTTAGATCTTAGATCACTATTTTTAGCATATCTCACAAATCAGAAGAAATTTCGAACTAAAACCTATTGCATGTGAAAATAGACTTAAAAATCTTTCTATTCCTATATCACATGCTTAAAATAGAGTTGAAATTAGGAAGTTATGATTGTCAAAGTTTTAGGTGTGGATATCACACTTTTTCCTATCCTCTAGTCACATTTTCAACAATATCTCTCCAACTGATAAGAATTTTTAAATGAGATTTATATTATATGAAACTAGACTCACATAGATTTCTATTCTTATATCACATGCTTAAAATTGATTTAAAATAAAGGAGTTATGAATGTCACCTTTTGTCACTCTTTGACAATATCTCAACAACTGAATTGAATTTTGTAATGAAACTTGCTAGTATAGAAAATAGACTTACATAATATATAATTTTTTCAAAATAGAGTTGAATGTAGGATTTATGAATATCTAAATTTATGGCTATGGAATAGAGGATGACTATAAAGTCAACAAATGGAGCTACTTACTTCCAACAATCAAGTTGTTAAGTTTGAATTTCTCCTCAGCTCCAAACGGTTCTCTTACTTTTTTGGCTTATAAATACATGTCTCAAGAGCTCAAAAATCACAAGAAATAAATGAAAAACATCTTGAGTGATTCATACTTTTAAAGGTTTCTATTCTTGCTAGTGAACTTCGATTATGTTATTTGCTCTTTTGAAAGTTTTTATTGTTGTGAGTACTATCTTCTTAAAAAGATTTGTTATTTCAAGGAATAATATTTCTTGAAGAGAGATCAAATTCAAGGAAAGGTTTTCCTTGAAGAGAGATTGGTTTTACAGGGAGTATTCTTGAAAAAAAGAAACGAATTGCAAGTTAGTGGAAAATCTCAGCTATTTGCTTAGGGACTAGATATAGGCTTGGGTTAGAGCAGAACTAGGATAAACTCTATTTGCATTCTCTCTTCCCTTATTCTTTTGTTGTTGAACTTTAATTATGTTATTTATTGCTTTCCATACTTATATATTGAAAATCATTTTGCATCAAGTTTTTAATTTGGGAAAGAATTTTTGTTTTTATCTTAAGTTTTTATAAACACCCAATTCACCCCTTCTTGGGTCCCATCCTATTTCAACAGTAATTAGTAGAGAACTTTATATTAATTCAATAAAAAAGTAATAATTAAGGCACTCAAATAACTTAAGTTGCAAGTAGTTCAGGGTACGTCAAGTTATACAATAAAGTTCAAGCTTGGTCTATTTTATTTTGAGCTTTCAAAATTGAACTCATTTTTGGGCCAAAATTTTTTCTAAACTCATAATTATTTTTTTATCAAATTTATTGAATTGAGTGAGCATTGTAGTTGATGAACATGTATAGATAATTTAGTACATTTACCTAAACAAATGGGTTAATAGTAAAAAGAAAAAAAACTATAAACTTATTTTAAAATTAGATTATTTTTTGTTCAACTCATTGACTTGCAAGTGAAATTGAATTAGATTAACTTGCAAGTGAATAATTTACTTTTAAAAAGATTAAAGTCCTTCAATTTATTATTTTTGGCCCAAAATTAACGCTTTGTCCCAATTTATTCACCCCATGTTTTCTTAACAATATATTGTACTATGTCTAGACTTGTCATGGATGTTAGATTAGATTATGTTTGGTGGATATTGTGGACATGAATTAATTAAGTATATTTTTACATTTACTTTATGTATATGGATAGTATAGCTATAATTGTTATGGTATTTATGGTCTTAGATTTATAATTAATCTTGTGATGATTATGTTAGTATGTGTTGTTTTCATTATCAACTACTACTTGAAATATTAACTGTTGTGTCTATTTGTTTTCAAATTTTTTTTTAGTAAGATGGTAAGTTGGTTTATATCTTATGGAATGAAGGTTAATCATTGTACAACATTTGTCTGTATAAAAAAATTTTAACCAAAAAAATTAAACAAATTGTGTGTGAAAAAGCCATACAATAAATATTTTGTACAACTTATAATCCGTACTCATACCTTTTGTAAGGCAAGGGTAATAAATCTAGTATTGTCAAGGAACCAACAACACGGTGTGTTGATATCTAAGCCATCTAATGCATCATCTGGATCCCATGTTGCCACATCACCTTAGGAATGCCAAAACACACCGTTCCCATTATCATCTCAATTTAATTATTCTCTTAGGATTAGGCATGGAGAGAGGAAATTAAAGAGACAACCTGAGTTAGAGTAAGACAAACCTCAAATCATATATTGTTCTTATAACAACCATAAGTCTTCCTTCTATTGTAACTTTGGAATAATTATATGAATATCTAAACCACTTTTTCTCTCTCATAATGCTTCAACTTAAGACTTTTTTTAATCTCTATCTTGATTGAAATCCAGGCTTCCCTTTTTCTTTCTCTTTTCATCAAATACATAAGACCCAAGCAAAATCCATTTCTTTGGTTCTTGAATACATACTTCGTTCTTCTTCATTCTTCATGCCTTCCCTACGTGCAAAAATTGCAAGCTCCCAACAATGGTGCTTATGCTCCTAAAAAATGGCATTCTTCATGTTGATGCTACACCTAATCCTCGCCTTCATAAATTGTGGATTTAATCATGCCAAAAATAAAGGAGCCATTTTGTGGGAGGAAAAAGGCAATTTTGAAGCCTAAAACCACAAGTCATTTAGTAGGTTGGAGCATGCTCTCCCAAACCTAATAGGACGACATCATTTTTAGCATCCTCAGTAACCTAAGAAAATGAGTAAAGTACACAATTGGTCTTTGACTTTTGCATTTTGTGACAATTTGATCCCACATAAATTAAAATTTGTAAAAAATTAATCCCTCCATTTGTATTAATGACTGACTAATTTTGCATAAAAAAGGATTTATGAGGGATTAATTTATGATAGTTATTTGTAAGGGACTAAATTGTCCTAAAGTGTAAAAGTGGAGGATCGATTTGATACTTCTCTAAAAAAAAAAAATTTAACAATGTGTTTCGGTATTCCTAATGCAATATGGTGACACAAGATCTAAATGATGCAACAAATGGCTAAGATATCCTTGGCAGCATACTACATTTTTTTTTTATGATTTGAGATTCTCTTCATTTTTCTCCATTAATATTTCTGTCAAGTTAAAGAAAGGAAGATACAATATGAGTAAAGTTCATTTAGATGGGACTCATTTAAACTTTGAACTCTCTACTTACTCTAGCTTTATTCTTTAACAACTTTGGATCAATTTCCATAAGACGATTGGCTCATGGTTAACCAATTTTTAAAATGAGCCAATCTAGTTTAGGTCAAGAAAGGGAAATCTCATAGCATGCTTGATCGTCTAATTGTTCACTTTAACCTTTCACAACATTATATGTCATTATATATTTTAAATTCATTATATTTTATTAAAAATGAAGCTCAAAACTTTACAAGTAGGAAATTAACAAAAAAAAGACTTTACTATAAATTGAACTCATAGAAATTATTGAAACTTATATTTAAGGTAAGTGTCATTTGAGCTAATTATTATTTTCAAAATTCAATTAATTAGAAAAGAAGTTTAATTACATAATTTATTTATATGTCATTTTTTATGATTTCAATAATTGATTTATGCACTTGCAATGCTTAACCAACAACAAAAAGGAAATGGAAGAAGAATGATGTCATTTGAAGCAAAAACAACTTAGTGCAATCACACCTCCTTTCTGCCAATACATTCTTGGACATATAATAGCCACGTGCATTTTGCTAAGAACTAGGTGCCTTGAAGTGCTCAATATAAGCAAAATATTCCTTCTCTTCTTCCTATCAATTGGGATGGATGTAAATCTGACTCATTGGGTGTTAAGGTATATGGGTGAAAGCAACAACAACACTGCCTAATGGTATATTGCTTAATAAAATATTTAAGGCCAAAAGAGTGGATTCACTTGGGGGAGCGGGATGATGTTTAAGTCTAGATTTTTTACTAATATAACCATTGCT
This sequence comes from Delonix regia, assembly GCA_037074485.1. Taxonomy (NCBI): domain Eukaryota; kingdom Viridiplantae; phylum Streptophyta; class Magnoliopsida; order Fabales; family Fabaceae; genus Delonix; species Delonix regia. The sequence goes on along the minus strand of CM073454.1, from coordinate 24,344,540 downwards.
GTGTGTGTAAAAAATGACTGCATTCGATCAAGTATAACATAAAAATGATTGCACACAATCGTTTTTTACACATACAGCAACAGTTGTAACAATAGAGAATATAAATAAGCAATGCACACCCTCAATTTTCTCAAGTTAGTATAATATAATATTAAGTTTTGATATTATGCTCTAATATACCATAAAATTATGAACCTACTCGATCTATATATGTATTATATAATTTTTTTAAAAATGATTTAATATTTTAATTTAAACTCACTTGATCTAAACATGTATTACATATGAAAATTTTTATAAAAATAAAAACTCTATAATAATTTTTTCTCTCTTTTCCCTTCTCTTTTATTTTCTTATTTTCTTTTCTTTTCTATTTTCTCCTGGCATTTTTCATCTCACTTTGTCTCATGTTCATCTCATTTTCATGTTTTTCCTATCGTATTAGCTTTAACTTCTTTCCCCTCATAAATTTGTGACGTGGATAGGCTCAAAATTATGACTTTTGAGTATGAGCTTATAAAATGTGATATTTACACCTACAATCTTTAATTTTTATCTTATTGATATAGTCTCTAAGCGCAATATAAAATTTAAAAACTCAATTGAGTCAATTTAGTGGTATATTCTATGTTGTTATCTAATCAAAGTATTGATTGTGGTGCAATTTTATTAATTATCTATCATTAAAATAAAGTAAAGAAGAAAATTTGGAATTTTAATTTCTATCATTCCATTTAAACAATATATCATAGAAGTATACATTTTTTAAATAGGATATGGACAAATTTCTAAAGAAAAAATTAACATAAGTGCAACAATATTCATTTCAACTTAATATATCTAATTTCCAACAACAATATACTAAAATTAATTTACAAGATTTGCCATCAAATGTAAAAATACAAATTAAGATTGTCTCCTATCACTCTAATAACTAAGATAAAATTATATTATATTAATTTTGCCACCTCTAGTTTGGAAGCCACCTGCTAAGTGGACTTGTCACATAATCTTTGTAAGAAGGTAACTATCAATTTGGATCTCCTCATGTTTTCATGGGAACATGAGATCATATTTGATCATGATGGACCATTGAATGGAAATTCAATATTCTAGATTTATATTAAATTAAAATAACCGCTTGTAGTTATATTATCTATCTGTAATTCTAGACTATTAAATCTTCATCCAATTGTCTACATAATTAAACATGACTTCTTGTTTCCAAAAGAACATGAGGGGATCCAAACTGAGGTAATTACTACCTATGATACCTTTGTATTTGGATATTTAATGAGAACAAAGATAACTCATATGGCTCCCCTCCAAGGAGTGACTTGTTTGGTTGTTGAAATTTTTATTCATGTTATAAAACTAATGAAAAATAAAGGAGAAAATAAGAGAGAAAATTTAGATGAGAAATGAAAAGAGTATTCTCATTCACTTCTTAGTACATCATCCTTAGTACATAGTCCTATTTATAGGCTTTTAGTCCATAAAGGTAGACTTGTAGGTTACATTGACATAATTACAAATTAATCTATATAATCAGTAATAATTTAGGGGTTATTAGGAATATGAACCCAAAGGGTCACTCTTTGGGGTTTATAAACATCCATACAATCAAATGATTTATAACACTCTCCCATGGATGTCCATTAACAAATAATGTGCCCCATTAAAACTTTACTAAGAAAAACCCAATGCATAAAAACCTAGTGAAGGAAATATAGTACATAATATTTGTGACGCTTATTGTAAGTTGCCTTGTTAAAAAGCATTACCAAGGAAAACCCAGTGGGACACCTTGATTAAAGAAAAAGAGTACAGAGCGTCTATTACTCCCCCTAATGACAACATCATTTAATGTCTTCAAATCGGCACTTCCCAATACTGTTAACTAACTTCTCAAATGTGATTGTTGGTAATGTTATAGTGAACAAATATGCACGAATTTGTTACATATTGTCATTCTTGTGAAAATAATCAGTAAACAAGAATTTTGTTGAAATTTGTTGTCCTATCTCTTTTAATGTATCCTCCTTTTAGTTGATCTTTATATGCTGCATTATCTTAGTATAATATTGTTGGAAACTTTTCTATAAGAAAAACCACACATCTTTTGAATATGTTGGGTGGCTGACTTAAGCCATTCATATATTTGAATTACATCATGTATCAATTTAGCATGATATGACGAAATAACAGCTAAAATTTATTTTTCTAAAGCTGCATGACATAGTTGTATTCCCACATATATATATATATAAGAAACTTGTTTGGGATTAGGGTTTATATATATCAAACAAATATCTGCTTATGCATAATCAGTTAGTGGAGATTTAGAAAATTTGAACAAAATAAATTAATATTAATACCACAAAATTATGATATTTAAGGATCAATAAATTCTTTACCATCTTCTTGAGATTGGAATGAATCTTTATTTTTATCAAAAAAATCTCACAACCATTGGATACTCAATGGATGTGCTTCATCTATGCAGAGTTTCTTTTCAATTGATGAAAACAAATTTCATTTGTTAAGTGTTCAATCTATAAGTTGACACATAAATTTATTTTCTAAAAATTTTCATTTTCAAATAATCTATTACCCTTGAAAATTCTTTCAGAATTCCATCAATCAATTTACAATAATAAATAATTGGTTTTCAAGTTCCATTTAGAAAGTATGAGCAAATGCAATCATTTATTATTTTCTTTAAAAAATTTTACTTCTTGTATCTACAAATGTCTTTCATAAGTATATCAAGAACTTGAATTTCATGCTTCAAGCATATCAAATCCTTTAGGGATTTTCATCTACATAATATTATGTAATAATTCTTATAAGTAACTTGTGATCACATTTGTCAGACGCATAATATATAATTCATGTACTGTCAGTCTAAGGAATCATATCCACCATAAAATAATATATTTCCATAATCAACTGCCAGGTTTTCTAAAAACTTTGCGTAATAATTCATGATATATCATTCTCATTTATTTTCTCATAATATCATTTGTACCCCATTGGTTTTACACCTTCAAGTGTTTAGGTTACAGGTCCAATTAACTTTCACATATATTATTGCATCCTTCTACTTTGGTCAAGTACTTTTCTATCAATACTTCTCAATAATTCATAATCTTCACTTAATTTTATAATATTATGCATTACATTATTATGTTGTCAACAACTATTTCTTTCTAAATTTCATATTTTCTTGTAATGACATAATTTATTGAGATCTCTTCACTTACTACTTTCAGGTATTAAATCTCTTCTAGAGATTTAGTTATGTCAAGGTCTCTTCAGGAGTACCTACCTCCTTGATTTGACCATTTTAATTATTTTCTCCTTTTTATTTTTCAAAATTTTCATGGAACTAGTCATTCATATAATTGGAGCATTTACAACAAATATGCAGTTCCATCACCCCATTTGGGTTGACAAATACCTCTGGCTAATCATTTGCTAATTTTTCAATGAACCTTTTAATATTCACTTGTGATACGTGAGGATCACAAAATAATATACTAATGCATGCTACATAATATTTTTCTTCAGTTGCTTATTTTCTCCCCCTAATTTTGAGATAACCAAATAATAATGGTTAAATAATATCATAAGTATATCTCTTTTGGATATTCATCCTAACATTTTCTTTATACATCAATTGAGGACTCATCTTTGTGCAATGTGGTGGACAAACAAACTTATCAATTGCGCATTTAAAAATTCTTAAATAGGTAATATTTTGGCACATAACCCAAAAACACAATTTTTTTGGGGAGATTTTTCAAATATAACTCGTTGGCATGATACATATAGTATTCTCTTAAAATAATTATAAAACTTTGTATTTATATAAAAATTGGTTTAAAAGAATAACTGGAGGCATCAAATAAATATTCTATTAGACCATAAAGTATGAGAACATGGGTAATTTAGACTTTTCAACAAATATCCCAATAAACTTTTAATCATCAATTGCGATATAACTTCACCAGTATTGTCCATGAAAAATTTTCTTATTGTATAATCTAAAAAGTGTACACATATATTCTTGCAAACTTCATGTTGCAAGTTGAAAACAATGGTATAAACATTCTAAAGATGCATTTATTCAGAATATTTTAATAATCAGTATTGAATGAATGAGCTCATTATCAATTAAATATATTTCAAATATACAAGAGATATGATCGCAACATTGACTAGTGATGATCAAATGACTAATTTGCCCTTAAAACAAGTAATATAGGAAAATTCATTATATAAAGAATCTTCAGGTTCTTTAGTAAGAAAATCATGTAAATTCTCAAAATTTTGTTTTCGCATCATTGACTGGAGATGGCCTAACTAATCATGCCAAATATCTAAGGACTTCAGGTTCATTTTCTCATTTGATTTCATCAAATTTGTATATCTTTGGGGAAGATCTATATCGTTTTCAATATCCTCATCCATGTTTTTCACAATAAATCATTATGAAATAAATTTCTTAGTAGATTTTCATTTGAATCTAAATTGGAACTATGTTCATATAATGCATGGTAAACATAATTGCTCTTCAGGAGCTTTATTTTTTCTTGTAAAATTGTGTTTTTATTGCACTTTGGTTATTACTATTGGTTTAGTAAAATCCATTTTAAGAAGAGTGATAATTTCTCCTTCATGTTTGAACTTAAGCATTAGATAATGATTGGGTGGATCAATTCTTTTACATAAACACAAATCCATCACAATAGGACTAAATAAAGTTTATGATTTGAACATTCAATTTTTATATCATATATCAGAATTTCAATTTTGTTATAATCATGTTATTTCCTTCCATTTTGGTATTCACAAATACCAAAAAAATTTGACATACATTATTTGTGTTTTCATGCTTATATCTAAAAACTTTGATAGCATCTCATATTCATGTGAAATTTCATTAATGTTTCTCATTATCCCACTTTAGGTAGAAATTATGACAAGTCTTCATTGTATTGTCTTCCATGGTCAAATATAATGAAATATTGACATTTTCTCCAAGAAATGTCTATGTGTGATATATGGTGTTCAACATCTTTTGCTTAAAAATTTAAGGAAAATACAAATTCCTTCTCTCTTACTTATTACATATTCAGTTCATAGAATATACAAACAAAAACCTATATAACAATTTCCTTTTGAAAATTGGTGTAACATAATTAATGGATAATCTCATGATATAATACATTATTCTCTTCGAGAAATATATCAAACTTTCATTGTTAATATCCATATCACACAATATTATATAAAACAAATATAAATAAATTCAATAAATGTATCATCATTTTAAAATTGTTCTCATATTGCTCACATTTTTTTAAACATATTTGATATTAGTAAGAAATAAAATAACACATAAATAAGTAATAAAAACACACACTTTTCTTAATACAAGCGTCACAAATGTACAACTAAGGTACTTTTTTAAAGTGTTACATGTAAATATTTATTATAAGTAGACAATAAGGTGTAATTGACATTTTAATCCGTAAAAATTTATTATAATTAATCCATTATATATGCATGACTAATGACATAAATAATATGTGAGAAGTGTAATTAAAATAAAATTCTCATAAACTACATAAATTGTAATAATAAAATATATTACAATAATAATATCTCTATTAAACCTTTTATAGCCTCTTGGGCTTCAAAATAACTTTTGGACTTTTCATATGACTTTTAGTCATATTGTAAATTGTAACCACTAGTCATAAAAATAAGTTTATGATATATTAATATCCATAGTGAGTTACTTTTAACATCCTTTTGGCTTATAGGTTATAAATGGTTAATATTGCTCATAAACATGTTGAAATTGAGAGTTTCTAGTACTGTTTGACAGCATAAAATAGATAGTTATCAAGGTTATAGTAAACAAAATTTATAATTACTTTGCTTCTTCTCTAGTCATCAAAAGATGAAACACATCTTCTATAAGTATTATCCATATAAAGATAAATTTGTCAGCTTTAAAATAACTAAAAATGATGTGGCTGCTGCCCATTTAATCATGTGTAGCCTTTTGATTTTCAAGACATTTTCTAATATCAAATTAATAATCATATTACGAATATAGATAAACACTAAATCTATAAATAATATAAAGTAAGAACAAATGGATTGACCATCCGCCAAAATAATTTTTAGTGATTTTTCAATGAGTATTGTCAAATGGATGCATGACCATGTATATAGAAAAAGGATCATAAGAAAAATTCTTTACCAACATGTATAATACATATTATTTATAAAACTAAATCCTAAAATGAATTCAACCATTAAAAAATCATTTCAACAATATAATATCTTTAAAAAATAGAGGGATAAAGAGATTACCTCAAATCAAATAAGAAATAAACAAATTTGATTTGAACTGTGAACTTAGAGCAAGATCGTGCTGATAACATGTTATGAAACTAATGAAAATAAAGGAGAGAATAAAAAAGAAAATTGAGACGAGAAATAAAATGAGTATTCTCATTCACTTCTTGGTATATCATCCTTAGTACGTAGTCTTATTTATACTTTTAGTTTATAAAAGTATACCTATATGTTACATTGATAAAATTACAAATTGACCTATATAATTGGCAATAATTTGGGGGTTATTGAGAATATGAACCCAAAGAGTTACTCTTTAGGATTTATAGACATTCATATAATCAAATGATTTATACTAATTATGACTTTTTCTATGGATTCCAGCACATAGAAGGTTTTGATGACAAAGCCTTTAGAGCAATGTGTAACTTCTTGAACTTAGATAACTGCCCCAAGTGTATTCAATATAGGGAGTTGGTGCTTTATACCTTGAGAGATTGCCTGACATAAGACGCCTTTGGCTTGTGTGTCTAAATATAATATACTGCGCAACCTTCTTCTATACATGTCTGGAAGATTGAATTTCCCATAACCTATAGTATCAAAGCTAGAAGGTGATAAAATATTGTTCGGTAATAACATATATATGAATATAATATGTTAGTTTAATCAAATTTTTTATAAAATTTTCTCGCACGAAGTGATGAATATTTATTAATAAAATTATTTAATTACACTAATGTTAACTTCCATATTAATATTAGCTAATATTTCTTCCCAGGTTTTATCTAGTTGTTGAGATATATTCCGCATAGAAAGAAGCCTAATCCTGGGCTAATGTGTGGGCCGCAGGCTTGCTTATTAATCCACAAAACAATAGGAGAGACAAGTAGGCGCGAGAGTAGCTTGCAAGACAAAAGAGACGGAGCGTGAGAACGAGAGAGTGGTGTTTTCCCAAAGAATGGCTACAGAGGAAGATAGCGCGGTAAAGGAGCCATTGGATCTCATTAGGCTCAGCCTGGACGAGCGTATCTACGTCAAGCTACGTTCTGACAGAGAACTTCGCGGCAAGCTTCATGTATTTCTGCTTCTTCTTCTTCCTCTTTCTTTCTATCTCTTTCTCCATTCGCACCTACTTGTTACGGAGAAGCATGTTTTTTTTGTTGTTTTCTTCACATTCCCTCTGTTCTTTCGCATGATTCTTTGCCTAGCCTCGGCTGCTTTGAACTTTCGCTGTCTTTTTGCCACTGATTACTAGGATTAGGGTTCACTATTGCCTTTTGAATGTTCAATTCTTGGACAGTCTCGCTTTGCCTTCGGAACCTAATTTCGAATCTCGATTGATGACGATGAAAATCGGAGTTGCTTGCGGTTTTTGAGTTTGTGACTCTGTATCCTAGTTCACTTCTGCTGTGATTGCTGTTAGAAATTTTTCTTTTTTTTTGGGGGGGGGGGGGGGGGGGTTGGTCTCTTTTCTTTTTTCTAGGTTATGGATTATAAAGTTAAAACCTTGTGTTCGAAATCTGAAATGTGGGATTCTAGTTGCTGAATGTATTTAATGAAACTTGTAGCGTATATATATGGCTAAAATGTAGAAACGGCAAAGTTGTCTTGCGAAGTAAGTTTTATATGACAACTTGGACTTTGAACTTTAACAGCACTACTGCTTCTGCGCATTGACGTTTGCTGTTGGCTATTTAACGACAAATTTTTAATTCTCCATGATTATTTAGTCAACTAATCACTTGATGAAATGATTATGGCCAAGTATTTCTCTCTTCTCCCATTTTCTTTGCAAAGTGCAACATTCACTGATCAAGTTCAGGAACTGCAGAGAATTGCCACCTTGATCAAAGACTGAATATCTGGACTTGGTATCTATATTAACGGAAACATTTTGAGTGTGTAAATCCTATTCCTAAGTAGATTTAAATCTGGTTATGCCTGCTTGGATCGGCATATCCTTCCACTGACATTGGTTGTAATCAGATTCAGACTTGGTAGTTGGTACATGTTTACCCCTTGCTCTTCTTTTCAATCATTGATTTACTTGCCATATAGCCAATAATTCTTCCTATCGCCACCACGTTGGTTGAGTTGTGTTACTTCCAGAAGAGTCCAAGAAGGGGGTGAATTGGACTTTCTGTAATTCAGTAAGTTGTATATTTAATGGAAATCTTTTGTCAAAATCAAATTCTCTTCCAAAATTAGTTTTCCATTGAAAATTTTGTATAAGAAAAATATCTATTGTTTGTCTCTGAGTTTCCTAGATGCTTTTAGAATTTATGTTTGTATCTGAATGTACAAAATAGATTCATTGACTGTATTTTGTCAACTCTATGTTTATTTTGGCATAATATTGTTGGCATAGGGATGATTTTGTTTCCTGGGCATGACACCCTGTTTTATGCTCTGGGGTTCAAACGTGCAGGCTTATGATCAGCATCTAAATATGATTCTTGGTGATGTTGAAGAAGTTGTTACTACTGTGGAAATTGACGATGAGACTTATGAAGAGATTGTCAGGGTAAACCTTAATCTGTGTCCTCTCCCCCTAAAACTTTTGTGTATGATTTGGTTTGAAAAGCTAAAAAGCTGAGAAAAAAAAATATATGCTGGGAGAATGAACCATGGTAAAATTTTAATTGTAATTCTTTTTTGTTTTTTTTAAAACTTGGATTAATTACATACAATTAAGAAGCTCCCATGTTTTTACCTATTGATTTGAGGGTTGAGTTTTCCCATGCATATTTTTATTCTTAAGAGATATAATGTATCCTATGAGGAATTTTGTTTGAATCAAGGTTGGCTGTGAGAAAGGAAAGCTTTTGACAAAGGTCTGTCTCATATGGTGTTAGTGGCACATACCTTGCACCATAGTAAGTATCACATGCCATTGCGCTATTTGAAATCTGCAGTGTCACAGCCATGGTGTGGCACAAGCCACCCCGTGGCACAGCATGCTATCAGTAACTTTTGTCTGAGAAATTACAAGACAGACCCAATTTACGTCCAAGCCAATGGGGAATGGACATGTTGACATGTAACATGTTTGCAGTGGTTCCCACGAGCTAACTATACCTGTTGGCTTGTTGTGACTAGTTCTACTTCAGAATTTCTCATTGTCTCAACAAAGCACTAATTTGCTCTGACAATGAAGGAACTTTGGGGTGATTTTGAGCTTGAAGTTTTGTTCATGTTGGGGAAATATAGGATGCACGTGTTCTCACCATCCTTAGTCTTCCAACTGCACTTGTTTAACAAAGGCAACTAAAAGTGAATGCTTCCTACAATTTGTCGATGATAGTTTTCCTCGTATGATTTTTGTTTTCTTCTGATTTCAGGCAACCAAGCGGACAGTTCCTTTCCTGTTTGTGAGGGGAGATGGGGTAATATTGGTTTCCCCGCCGCTGAGGACTGCATGACGGGGACCGATGAACTCTAATGATTTTATGCAATTGGCACCACTGGTTGAGTTGTATATCTTAAACATTGACTTTGCTGCTTTTAATGAGCTTAGTTCCTATACTGGTATGCTTGTTACTGATTTCTATCAAACATGAGAATTGTGAAATATATGTGAACAAGCTTCTTTTTGGCAATGTGTAGAGCTGGCTTCACTGACAGTTGGCTCTCTAGTTTCATAGTTTGGTACCATTACATTATAGCTCATTACAAGTTACGAGGACTCGTGTATGACTTTATCGATATAGGAAAACTGATGATCATTAAGCATAATGGAATCCTACAATTAGACGGTTCCAATGAATTATAAGCAGGTATTTAACTTTTCTGTGTATTAGATTATCAACTTTTTTTTGGGGCTTCATAGGAAGTGAATGCGCCCTGCATGAAGTGTCTGGACGTGCAATTAATGACTTATTGGCCTGTTTCAAGAATAAATTTAGTACCTCAGTATATTAAAATTATTTTAAAAAACCACATTGCTAATCACAGTTTACAAAGATAAATTAAGTCAACAGTAGGTTAGACATTTCTTGTCAAGATGGGCTAAAACGTGGAATTAAATTTAGTATACAACTCCCGAAAGAGAAAGTGATTTTCTTCTTCCGGTAACATTAACAACTTTCACGAACATACACGACCAGGTATAGTATCAATCTAACAGTGAAAGTGGCTTCATGTTGTGACAGACACATGGATGCATTCCTGGTTCACACTCCTATTTACCCTCAGCAGCATAAAGTGCTTTGATTTCCTCAACATCATCATAGCTACCAAGAAATATGGGAGATCGCTCATGCAACTTCTTCGGAGCCAAGTCAAGTGCCTGTTGACATTTAGATCAGTTAGTCACTGAACAGCTTAAGTGATTTCATTTTGTTGGAACGTAGTTAAAATTTTTGTTGCATTCACGATTTTAAATATATCAGTGCACCTAGTTATAATGTAAAAATATAATTATAATAATTATTATAATTATATCTTTACATTATAACTGAATATAGTGGTACACTCAAAATTATGAGTGTAGGCTATAATGTTTTAGAATAGTTTGCTGATGTAAGAGCATAGTAGACCATAAATAACCAAGAAAACAGAAAAACTGAAATAGTAGTTTAACTACAACTTTTCCTTTCAGTGGATTACCCGTATCTTGCCGGTGAAAGCCTGGCCTCCTGCTTGTTCCATCAAGAATGACATTGGGAAGACTTCATAGAGAACGCTACCCCAGAAAAGTAAACAAGTAATCAATCTCCAGTTCAGACATCACAAACATGTATGTTTAGCTTGAATATATCGTACCGGAGTTTTCCATTGGGACTCTTTTTGTCAGCGGGGTACAAGAAGATTCCTCCATAAAGCAATGTACGATGAACATCAGCTACCATGCTGGTATTTTCAAAAATTACACGCAGAAAAAAGTCACAAGCTGGAAACAGATACTAAAACTTGAGACGCAGCAATAAATTAGTTGCAGTGATTGGCAGTAGCTTTCTATTGACATAGATGAAAAATTAAATATCATCGTGATATACTCTACCTACCGTTATTTTATTGACAAATAGTATGTTCTGGACTGGCTACTGACATCATATAAAAATAAAACAATGCAACAGTATAAGTTGTGTGGAAGGAAAGATACAATTATCTTGGAGTTGTAGGATGAATTAAATATTTCATAGAGCATCTCAGAGAACAGCGGTTGTTAATAACTAATCCATGGCATGCATATAACTTGTATAGCACAGGTGGGAAGCAAACTGTAGAGACAAGTTATAAATGACAAAAATCTAGGTGCAGTTCTTTAATATTTTCTGAAATTTTTAGATAGATTTATTATATATAAAGAAATGGTATTTTTAAGGAACTAATAATATAGTGTTGAATTGTAAAACAATGTGAACGTATCATATTTTTATTGGAAAACTTAATGATAAATATCTAAAGAACTTTACCTATGTTCCTTTTCCATTATAAAATAGCAGGAAAGAAAAAGAATTATCAATTATCTATAAACCATAAGCCTATTCTGCCAATAGTAGAGTGACGACCAAATCAAAGTTTAGATCAAATGCTATACAACACTATCTTTTGTGTGTTGAGTCCTTGTATCAGAATAATTAATGTGATTGAATGATGTCACTGTAAATTTAACAACTCACAAAATAGAACAGGTAATATTGTACAACACCTTATCTAAACACACCAAACCAAGGGCAGGATAAGCAATTAAGACTCCTTGGGCGTTGTGAAAATACCTTCCAATATATCTTAGAGATTTTGGAGATGAACCATCTTTTGGAAACTTGCATTTCTCTACATACCTGGAAAGAAGTAAGAAAAGAAAACAAAAGATGGTCAGAAATTGCAGCTTAGTGCCTGAAAATTATATAAGATTTTCATACATACTTGGAAGTAGGACCATCCCAGTTTTTAGCATTTCCTTCATTCACTGAATAGATCTTGCCTTTCTTTGGGATCTGCAAGAAGACCCTCACAACAAACAATTAATATAAGCTTTAATTATGTCAAAGAGTATATGCATAAAACTTATATTCACCTAGACATTTTATCCAAGATTGATTTATAAATGCCTCTTTCAAAAGTGGACAAAAATTACTTTATAGGAGAGAGAGATCAATAAATAGTACTGTGGCCATGAAATATCAAGGTTATTTAAAACCAAAATTTGTAGATTATGTGGTCACGATAGCGATTCTTAATTTGATGGGGCTAACTTGGAATTTCTTTTGGCAAAAAGATTATTTATATCCTAGGAAAAATCTTGTTAATAAAAACAAAATTAAACAATTATTTAGAGAAAGGATGTGGCTGAGATGTCATATTGATCAAGATAAAAATAAAATTAGAGAGTTCATATGGTTTCTAAACCCTAGAGCACTCTCTGCGGCTCTAGCTACTTCTTTTGTTATTAGTAAGATTTTGACCTAAAAATATCTAACACTTCTGGGTAGACTCTCATAAATTTATTTCAGTTTAAACAATAAAAAATTAATGGGTTCATTACTTAAATAAGAGCAAACATAAGTGTTTATAGAACTAATCAACTCAATCTGACTTAATCATATCATATTAGGTTAGGCTAAGTTAAAATAAAAATTTATATTTTTTGTTAGACCAGACAAGATTTCAGGATCACACAAAGTTCAGCCCCGTGTTTAGAGTAGGACCAAGACAAGCATTCAAAGATAGAAGAATAATATGCATAATAGTTTATCCATAAGTAAACACAGATGTAAAGAATACCTTAATGTCATGGTGAGTGAGAATGAACTCCCCAAGAGATGGATCAAGGGTGAATCCATTAACACCACTTCCAGTGCTTAACACAAGCTGCAAAATTATTAGACCAAATGATAATGGAGCAACTGAGGCATTAAAATTTTAGAATGCAAGCAAGAGAATTCATAGCTTCACGGTCCACAGATGTGCACAATAAAAGATAAACAAAGGAAAATAAGAAAGGAATTCAAATAGCTTGTTTATATCAAAAGAACAAATTTTGATCGTCTCCTATCACAGCAGTTATTGCGTGTATAAAAAATAATCACGCCAAGTCATTTTTATGTCATATTTGACTGTGTGCAGTCATTTTTAACACATATAGCAAGTACAATGACAACATTAAATCCAAATTTCAAAAAAATAAAGGAAAAAAGAAATCTCACCAACTATTATATATTATTGTCATTTTTGTTCCTAATTTATCAGTAAATTGTCTTGTTGGCCCTTTACTCATTTTATTTCTCAAAATAGTCCCCAACAAGTTGGAAATTATCACTTTTGATTTCCCATTGATTGCAAATTGTCAATTTTGGTCTCCACTTTTAAGATTGTTATCATGAATAATCTCTCAAGCTAAGTCTTATTAACTTATGCAAAATGATTAAAAGTAACAATTTTCAATTAATAAAAAGTTATTTTAAAAAATAAAATGAGTGAGTAACAATACGGTGATAAGTTATAGACAAAAATGGTATTTTTCTCTATTACCACCATTAGTTATATTGATCAGCAATTCAGGAACAAGATGACTAGGAGTGGACAGAAACAGAAACAAGTATTTAAGCAAAGGAAAAGAAAAAGAAGGATAAGGATTTATAATACCGTGCAAGAGCTGCCATACATGCAGTAACCAGCTGCCAACATGTTCTTCCCTGGTTGCATGACATCCTCTATGGTTGGTTCATGAGCATCGTTCAACATATAGATCCCGAAAATCTAGATCAAAGACACCATGATCAATTGACAATCGCAATTGCAGTTATTCTGGAATATTTTAATCCCTCTACATATAGAGTTTATACTAAAGTCATGAGGTAGAGGACTTTAAGGAGGAAGCAAAAATTGAAGGAGGAACTATACTGTGCCAATGGAAACACCACAATCAATATTAGAGGAACCATCCAGTGGATCAAAAACAACACAGTACCTGCGCCATAAAAAAAATCCATACTTATTCATTAGAGTCATGAAACCCGGGGTAAACATGTAAATAGCATAGGGAACAGACAACAGATAGGCATTTTGAGCTGAATATATTTTTAAAAAAATTGTCAAATCCTATTATGGGTAAAATATTCCATCCTAATGCGATATATACTTAATGCAAAATGGATCAACTGTCGTGCAGGGGTTCATCTATTAATTTAAAAAATTTCAACAAAAAAATTTTAAAAAATATTTGTTGGGTTAAAATGTTGTACGGCATATAACCTCTGCACTTTACTTTATGGGACTCAAGACTGGCTTACTCTGAGACATCAAAAATTCTTAGAGACCCTCAGACTATAACAGTCTGTTTTACTATTTCTTCTTTTTTTAAAAAAAAAAAATTAAACATTCGAATGTCTCGTAAATTTGGCCATTTTGAGAGAATTCTTGTCCTCCTAAAATGAAGGAAGAAAAGTTTAGCACTAAAGAAGGTTACTCTTGTTTAATCCATTTTCTGTTTTTTCTATATGCAATTACGAAAGAAATAAATGAATTTGTAAGAAAGGTGATTAACTCACTCCACCTAAAAGGACCGTCTCTCAGGTCTATGCACGTTGCATATGGATACAGATCCACTTAAGACCTATTCATGGACTCGTATTGCTTCGTAATATATATATCTTTTTTACTTACTCTTATATTATTAATTCAAAGTACCTGTTTTCGTTAGAATTTGAGAATGAAATTATTTAGATGAGTGTGAGAAATTTTATTATTGAATTATTTTTGTTATGCATAATAAATAAATAAATAAATAGATAAATATTTCAAAAATTATTATAATATACAATAACATTTTAATACTTTAAATCATTCGTTATTCAAGACAATATCCTACTAAAGAGGAAACAAAAATAAATTATAAGACCTGAAGAATCAAATCTTTTATTTGATGGAATAGTATTTTATTGAAAAAATAAAAATTATGGTATGAAGAGTAGACTTTAAATTATTGAAACTTATTCAGCATTTTTTTATAGAAATAAGAATAAATCTAAGATATTAACATATTTTTATGTATTATGATAAATATTTTTATAAAGATTATTTACTTTTAAAATAAAAAATATATACTACGCTGTAAGTCATTAAATAAAAATCCAACAACTTACTCGCAAATGATCTGCGTCCCATTGCAGATATATGATGGGCAATCTTCTTTTTCTTATGGCCCAAGTGCATGATGACCAATCTAAGGAAATTATTAGAATGCTCCTGTAAATATGTAACTAAGCATATTTGACAAATCAGACCCATAACCTATAAACCTAGTGCACCCCTCATTAATCAAAACTCACATGGTGTGAGCATTTTTCTTTTCTTGGTGACAAAGCTGGGACTGGGTTAGAATTCCAGAGTTTCATTATTTTATTGAAAAAATAAAGCTCAAATTTTAAGACCAAATCAGAGTTATTTAAAGCTTGGATCACTTAGTATAATCACATGTACTGTTAATATTTTGAGTTACTGTAGACTGCATTGCTATTATATACCAACAACAGCAGAGGATTTAGGTTTGACTTATTGTAAGATAGAGTTGTAAGGAGTTGAGATTTTTTCCGGTAGGAGATTTTTACAGTTTTTATAGTTATTAAATTTTCATCTAATTGGTTATATCTATAATTATTAAAAAAATAAAATTTTTAAATAAAAGTTTTTGAATTGTTAGATTTTGAATTGCAAGAAATCCCTACCTGAGCTGTAAGCCAGTCTATAATTTGAATTGCAAAATGTATCAAGCCTAGTACTATGAGAAATTTGAATAATTTTTCTTTTTATTTAAATTATGGGAGCACCGACTGAAAAAGTCAGAGTCCCCTAAAAATTTTTGGAGACCAAGGTGTATAAAGTATAGTATTAGGATTTGATAATTTTATTTTTAATATATCAAGCTCAGAAAGCCGAACGAGGGAAACGCAGAGCAGTAACTACTTTCCACGCTTAGAGGGTTCCACAAATGTTGCTTCCTCGTCTTCTTCCGACACTAAGATGCACTGAACAAGTATTTTACCCATCAGCCAAAGCCAATTAAGTAAGCTCAGTTCATGACTCTGCGAACCACGTAACAATGACTTACTGTTTGCCCACTGCTTATCAAAGCCTTCACGAACACGTCATTGGATAGCACATCCAGTTTCTTCTGTTCCTCTCCCTGTTTTCCAAATGACAAACATATACTACTGAAAAATGACTTCCAGGAACAAAATTTAAACAACATTATTATCTAACTAAAATATCATTTTAGTTTCTTAGAGTTTAGTTTCTCCTAAACTCAATTTAATTTGTTATTGATTTTTAATTTTAATTTTACTTTTCATTTGTAATACTAATTTTAATTTAATCCCTCCTTAATATAAATATCAATATATGTTATCTAAATTTAATTGAAAATGAAAGACTAAATATTATACTTTCATATTAGTTGAAAATTAAATTTAAAGATAAAGAGTTAAATTAAATCTAAAAATTAATTACAAATTAAATTGAAACAATAAAAGGAACAAAATAATGTTTTACACAAACATTATTAGATAGTTCACAGAGGTAAAATGATCATGTCAAATAATGATATACAAGAGCACTAGGTTCATCACTTGCCTGAACATTGGTCTCTCCGGCAAGTCCTATGAGCTTTGCAAGACCCGCCTGCACAATTAAAAGTTAAATCTATCGTTAACTCTGTTGCATCACACATTCAAACAATTCCAAAGCAGAAAACAGAGAGAAATGGAGGAACCTTGTTAACAGCAGAGCAGACGAACTTGCAGCCCAAGACAATGTGGTTGAGCAAGATGGTGAAATCGCCCCGGGATTCTGGATACTTGGACTGCTCGTTCAGCACGAACCTCGTGATGGTCATTAAGTCCGTGCGTTGAGCGTCGGCGCTGTGATCCATCTTTCGGCTTTGACCCACTTCCGAATTTGAATCTGAGTCCGGAGGCCCCCTATTTGAATCGAAAATACTGGGGAAGACGACAGAGACGGATGGGGTTATCTGTGCGCATTGGAAGTTTCGGAAGACACGTGGCGCGCGCAGGAGGGTGGAGCGAGCTCGTGGTTGTGGCGGCGGATAATGATTTTCGTCGCTATCTTCTTGTGTTGATGAGGGGATTTGTGTGTTAGGAAATGGGTCTGTGACTGTTTCTGAAGCTTTCATCGTCATGGTCATCATTTCTCTTGTGGGACCGTCCCCGACAGGTGGAAAGCGACTCTATCTTCACTTTAGACCGAGAAAATCATTTTAGTTTCAATCTGCATCATATTCTCGTGTTTATTTCTATACACACAACACATTGCTATTATTTAAGTACTCCCACGTATTTAAATAAGATTAAATATTATTTATTTTTTTGTTGATTTTTTAATGTAATATTAAAATGAAAAAAAAAGGATATAAGAAAATTCAGAGTGTTCTAATTTTTTTGAAATATTTGACTGGAGAAGTATTAACTTTATAATAATTTAATTTTTTTATATATTATCGATGTCAAATTAGTTTTTTATAATTCTTAATCATGTAAAATTAGTTCATTTGTGCTTATGAATTATGAATTAAAGTTGTATGAAATAAAAATTATAAGTAACTAATTTGACACAAATAATTTATAAAATGTTAAATTGCCACATTATGTAAAAAAAAGGAGTAAAAAATCATACTTTTATATATATATATAGATATATATAAACACATGCCAACTAATTCATTAACAAATTTTAAGAAAAATAAAAGAAGCAATAGACACAATTTAGTTTTCAAGTTAGGTGGAAAAGTATCATTTTGTTTTTTTGACACCAAAGGAATCTTTTTGAACGATAAGAATCTTTTAGGTTACTACTCTTTCTTTATTAAAGAGAGATTAGACTTTTAGATTTTATAATTTTATTCAATTTTAATTTAATTTTTATAATTTAAAAATTTATAATTTAATCCTTACAATTGATAAATATTTTATGTTAGTCCTTTTTATTAAAATTCTGTTAATATTTTGTTAAATTTTTCTAATAAATTAATATTATAATATCTTATTGTTTGAATATATATGATTTAAACTAATGAGAAAATAAAAATAGATAATAAATTTAAATAAACTCACATATATAAAATTTTATATTAAAAACATAATGACAAAGATTAAATTAAAAATTAATTAAACTTTAAATAATTAATTAAAACTATGAGGACTAAAAAAATATAATTTTCCCTTTCATAAATCAACATCCCAATTTTCCCAAATTGGAAAAAATTTCTACAAGTTCATATGTTTTAAATTAATTTTTTTTCTTAAGATATTATCGATAACAATTCAATTTGTGAGGGATCAAATGGAAAAATGTACATATGTGGGGGACTAATTAAATAGAGAGGACAATTCTATAAAGGATCAAATTGAAAAATATAATATATGTTAGGGACCAAATTGAGAAAAATTTTTATGAGTTCATATTTATTAAATCAACTTGGATTTTAAGATATTATTAATAACAAAGTTATTTGTGAATGATCAAATGAAAAAATGTATATATATGACGGAGTAAATTAAGAAGACAATTATATAATAAATCAAATTGGATAAAATTTTATATATAACATACCAAATTGAAAAAATTTTCTATGGATTCGTATTTTTTAAATTAAGTTATTTTTAAATAATATTATTGATATCATTTTTATTTATGATTTATAATATGGAGAAATATTCATATGTGAGGGACCAAATTGAAAAAAATTTACAAGTTCATATTTTTTAAATTAACTTATTTTTTTGATATTATTGATAACAATTTTATTTGTAAAGGACTAAATTGATAAGACAATTCTATGAGAGATCATACTGACAATATTTTATATGTGAGGGACCAAATTGAAAAAAATTTACAAGTTCATGTTTTTTAAATTAACTTATTTTTCTGATATTATTTATAACAATTTTATTTGTGAGGAATTAAATAGAGAAATGTATATATGGGAGGGACTAAATTGAGAAGATAGTGAGATATCAAATTGAAAAGTATCTTATCTATGAGGGATTGAATTGACAAAAATATTTTAACAAGAGTAAATTGAAAAATATCTTATATGTGAGGGATAAAAGAATATTTTACTAAAAGGATATGAAATATCTTCCTAATATAATGAAACATAATTAAGTTAAGAGAAATTATATTAGTAATACAGTACTTAACGGTATTAAATTTGATTCACTAAAATTGACAAAAAAAAAAAAATTAAAGGCAAAATAAAAGTTTATCCCAAACTTTTTGCAAAAAGATTACTTTCAGTTATTTATTTATTGTCATAAATTGTTCCTAAACATAAAAAGTAATTTCAGGTTAAATATACATTTGCCCTTTTAACATGGTACTCTGAATTTAAAACAAAGAATATTGTAATTCTATTTTTTTTTTTCAAATAATATAGTTTTGTCCCCTGTCTCATAATTAAAAAAAAAATTAATTTCAAATGCGACAATGTATTGCCTTGGATATTATATTTAGGCGTGAGCTAACAATATCAAATATATAAATAAATAACATCTGAATCAACAAATTATTCTTGGCATTGAATTTGATATGAATTATAAGATAAAGGGGTAAAAGTGGATCATTCAAAAAATAGAATGGAAAGAGATTGCCTATTTTTAAACTAGGGAATTCATGATTTATCCCATTTAATCCATTCATGTTTGCCAGTATAGATGTAGTAGCAAAATGAACCATTTTCAGCTAGGGTCGTATTTGATTGCAAGCTTCATTAATCTTAAGCTTCATTTGTACAATTTTATCAATGATATTACTATTATGGTGTTGGCCTTTTTTTATTATTATAAATATGATTGATTGTTAGGATGTCTCGATAAAACTTTTATCATTCTTATCCCTAAATATGATAACCCTCGAATCTCGAAGGATTACAGTAAATAAGTTTGCACAATGTTGCATATAAAATAAATTTGAAAGTTATTCTTTTGGATCTAATTGCCCTAGTGAAAGAGCTTTTTTCAAGGGCAGGGTTATTTCGAACAATATTGTAATCTTCAAAGGTTATGCACAAGTTGCATCATTTCGATCAACATACTCATGGCTACTGCTGAGATTAAGCATTTAACTCCCATTCCTCTACCCTCAAAAGGCGACTGCGCATGGTTCTTGTTGGTTGGAGCTTTCCTGTGGAAGACTGGGTCAAGTGTAACATTGATGGGTCATTTCAAAGGGGTGGGATTGCTAGTGAATGAGGAGGAGTCTTTCGAAACGCGATCCATGAATGGATTCTTGGTTTTGTACAAAACATAGGATCTTGCTGCGTAATGGGTGCAAAGTTTTTTTGTGGCATCATTTCATGTCTTCATCGAACTCAGGAACATAGCGTGAGGAAGCTGGGCAGGGTTATGATGCAGTAGAGGGCCTCTCTAGTAAGCACGTGGAACGTTGATTCTTATTTAACAGTCCATAAGTTTACTTTTTAAATTGTTAAATAAAAATTCAACAATTTGGATTTATTCCTAAAAAAAAAAAACAAAAATCTCTTAATTACTACAAGGGATCACTGTCCCAAGAAGCTATAACTAGAAATAAATTCCTTGATTGCAACCCAGCTTGGGCTGAGCTAGTCCGCTAGTTAGTAGCATCAACAATCTCACGAAGCAGGACCCGTGTGAGGATCAGCCACGTGCACTATAAATCAACCCTACATGATTAAATTACGTTTGCATTCCTTTTTTTTTTTTTTTTTTTCTATGATGTTAAAAAGATACGAATATATAATGAATAAGGTCAACTCAAGTGACAAGTCTCACTTAAAATTGTTAAGCTCACTTGTCTAATGAATTTTATCTATTTTATATGAGTCAAGATCTTATGTTGCATAGTAAATTATTTTATTAAGTTTTTGTTAATTTTTTTATTAAATCATCTATATTGCACAGCATACATGCCGTAAATAAGAGATCTTTATGCATTTTATATATGTCTCCTTCTAATACCACAATAACATGAAAAAGAAAATGTGAAGATTGACATCCGATCTCGACCCGCAAGTGATGTTTTCATATCTTCATGGATGACTTGAACATCTCAACCTCGCTTGAAGAATGTCTAGCCAGCCTTGAGCCTCCCCTTTGTAACCAAATAAATAAATAAATCTTTCAACAATGTAGATCTTCCATTTTATGAGATATATTCCGTAGCGAAAGAAGCCCAATTACTGGGCTAATGTATGGGCCTTGGGCCCCCTTAAGAGAGCGAAGTAGGCGCGACAGTTGGGAGTTGCTTGCAAGACATACGAGAGGGAGAAAGAGAGGGAGAGTGGTGTTTTCTCGGAGAATGGCAACGGAGGAAGAGAGCGCGGTAAAGGAGCCATTGGATCTCATCAGGCTCAGCCTCGACGAGCGTATCTACGTCAAGCTACGTTCTGACAGAGAACTTCGCGGCAAGCTTCATGTATTTCTTCTTCCTCTTTCTTTCTATCTCTTTCTCTATTCGCGCCTACTTGTTGAGGAGAAGCATGTTTTCTGTTGATTTCCTTGCATTCTCTCTGTTCTTTCACATGATTCTCTGCCTAGCCCCAGCTGCTTTGAGCTTTCGTTGTCTTTGTACGACTGATTAATAACGATTAGGGTTCACTATTGCCTTTCGAGTGTTCAATTGTGGGACATTTTCGCGTTGCTTTTCGAAACCTAATTGTAAATTTCGATTGAT
This sequence comes from Delonix regia, assembly GCA_037074485.1. NCBI lineage: Eukaryota > Viridiplantae > Streptophyta > Magnoliopsida > Fabales > Fabaceae > Delonix > Delonix regia. The sequence goes on along the minus strand of CM073454.1, from coordinate 24,322,487 downwards.
GACGATGAATATCTGAGTTGCTTGCGGTCTAGAGTCTATCGCTTTTGGGAGGGGGGTTCTTTTCATTTCTTTTTTCTAGCTGATCGATTATAAAGTAAAAACCTTCCGATTTGAAATGTAAAATGTGTGATTCCAGTTGCAGTGTATATTGAATGAAATTTGCAGGGTATTGTACAACCGGCAGAGTTGTCATGCGAACTAAGTTGTATATTATAACTTCGACTCTGAACTTTCACAGTCCTGACACTTCTGCCCGTTGACGTTTGCTGCAGGCTATTTCACTAAAAATTTATTTTCCTTAATCTTTAGTCAACCTGATCAAGTGATGACATGATTATTACCAGCCATTTCTCTCCTCCCTTTTTGGCAAAGTGCAACATTCACTGATCAAGATCAGGAAGTACGAGATTTGCCACCTTGATCAAACGCTGAATGTCTGCACTTGGTATTTATGCTAATATAAACATTCTGATTGTGTCAATCCTATTCCTAAATAGAATTAAATCTGGTTATGCCTGCTTGGTAATCGGCTTATCCTTCCACTGACGTTGATTGTAGATAAGAAAGCAGGAAGTATGAAAAGCAAAGAATAACCGAAGCTTTCCTTGTGTATTCAATCAGACTATACAACGAATATATATATATATATATATATATATATCTCTCTCTCTCTCTCTCTCTCTCTCTCTATACAAACACGCAATTGTGTTATCTGAGACCCTCTAACATGATGACAGGTGGCTAAATGAATGAATAATAATCATACGACAGAATATCTAGCACCTAAAATGTGCTCCAAATGCTATTATCACATACAGCATAGTGTAGGCTAGCTATCAGTGTGCTCTAGTCTTAACAGCTATAATCAGATTCGGACATGGTACATAATTAACCCTTGCACTTCTTTCCAATCATTTATTTACTTGCCATATAGCCAATAATTCTTCCAGTCGCCACTTGGTTGGTCGAGTTATGTTAGTTTCACTTCTAAAAGAGTCAAAGAAAGAATTGTTTTTTTTTTTTGGGGGGGGGGGGGGGGGTTTATCGCACTTCTATGATTCAATAGGTTGTATATTCAATAAAAATCTCTTGTCAAAGTTGAATTCTCTTCTAAAATTAATGTCCATTGGGAAAGTTTATAAGAAAAATTTTTATTCTTTGTATCTAAGTTTCCCAAATGTTTTAGAATTCGTGTCTGAATGAACAGAACAGATTATTTTTTGGGACAGGAATACAGAATAGATTATTTGGCTGTATTTTTTCAAATCTATGTATATTTTGGCCTAATATCATTGCCATAGGGATGATTCTGATTTGTGGGCATGACACCCTGTTATTTTCTGGGGTTCTAACATGCAGGCTTATGATCAGCATCTAAACATGATTCTTGGTGACGTTGAAGAAGTTGTTACTACTGTGGAAATTGACGATGAGACTTATGAAGAGATTGTCAGGGTAAGCCTTAATCTGTGTCCTGTTCCCCCAAAAATGTTTGTCTTATTTGGTTTAAAAAGCTAAAAGGAATAAAATGTGCTAGGAGATGGAACCATGGTAAATTGTAGTTGTAATTCTTTCTTCTTCTTTTTTTTCAAACGTGGATAGTTAAATAGTGAGCACTGCCAATGGCAAAAGACGTGATTACATAAAATTAAGAAGCTCTCATGTTTTTACCTGTTGGTTTAAGGGGTGAGTTTTCCCATTTATCTTTTGATTCTTAGAGATATATGGTATTCTATGAGGAGCTTTGTTTGAACCATGATTGGATGTGAGTAAAGAAAGCTTGACAAAGACCATCGCATAGGTGATCTGTTTGCATAGTAAGTGGCACACGCCATTGCTTTATTTGAAATTTGCAGTGTCACAGGCTCACAGCCGTGGTGTGACACAAGCGGCAAGTGTTACAGTATGCTATCAATAACTTTTGTCTGAGAAATCAAGTGGTAGACCCAATCTGACGTCCATCGAGCCTATGGGGAATGGACATGTTGGCATGTAACATGTTTCAGGTGGGTCCCACAAGCTAATGATACCCCTTGGGCCTTGGCTTGGTGTGACTAAATTATACTTTGGAATTTCTCAGTGTCTCAACAAAGCAAGCAGTAATTTGCTCTGACAATGAAGAAATTTCGAAGTGACTTTGAGCTCGAGGTTTTGTTCATGTTGGGGGAATGTAGGATGCATGTTTTCACGCCATCCTCAATCTTCCAACTGCACTTATTTAACAAAGGCAACTAAAAGTGAATGCTTTCTCCATTTTCACTACGATACTTTCCCTTGTATGATTTTTGTTTTCTGATTTCAGACAACCAAGCGGACAGTGCCTTTCCTGTTTGTCAGGGGAGATGGGGTGATATTGGTTTCCCCCCCACTGAGGACTGCATGATGGTGACTGATGAACTCTAATGATTTTTAAGTAATTGGCACCATTGCTGGAATTGTATAACTTCCCAAATGGTGACCTTACTGCTTATAAAAAGATTAGTTCCTATACTGGTATGCTTGTTATTGATTTCTATTAAAGATTAGATTCGTGAAATATACATGAACAAGCAAAGCTTCTTTGGCAATGTGTAGAGCTGGCTTCACTTATAATTCGCTCCGATGATTCTTAATTTGTTATCATTACATTATAGCTCGTTACGTGCATGTCTTGATGGATATATGAAAACTGATAATCATTAAGCATAAAGGAACCCTACAATTAGACAGTTCCGATGAAATTGTAAGCAGCTGTTTAACTCGTCTGTGTTTTTTTGTAACTCTTTTTTGGGTTTTATAGAAAGTTAATGCGCCCTACACGAGTGTCTGGACGTGCAATGTATGACTTCTTGGTAAGTTCGAACAATAAATTTAGTACTTCGGTATATTAAAATTATTATTATTATTAAAAAACCACTAAGGTAATTACAGTTTACAAAGATAGTTGAAGTCAATAGTATGTTAGACATTTTTTAGCAAGATGGGCAAAATCTCAACACGACCAGGTATAATATTAATCTAACAGTGAAAGTGGCTGCAAGGAGTGAAAGACACTTGGATGCTTTCGTGGTTCACACTCCTACTTACCCTCAGCAGCATAAAGTGCTTTGATTTCCTCAACATCATCATAGCTACCAAGAAATATGGGAGATCGCTCATGCAACTTCTTTGGAACCAAGTCAAGTGCCTGTTGACAGAAGATCAGTTAATCACAATACAGCTAAAGTGATTTTAATTTGTCGGGAAGCGTAGGTATATTGTATTAGAATAGCTTGCTATTAACCCTATCAACAGGAGACATATGATCATATCAAGTATTTCGTTTTGTGATTCTTTTGAAGATGGTGCTAACTATGTCATTCATGAACCACATTTGCAAAAAACAAGTTAACAATGAACTACAAAACCTTTAATGTCTGTGTCTAACACTAACTTGTGAGCATAGGTATAGTGTATTAGAATAGCTTGCTATTAACCCTATCAAAAGAAGACATATGATTATATCAAGTATTTCGTTCGAGTAATTTTGTTGTAGATGGTGCTTACTATGTCATCCATAAACCACATTTGCAAAAGAGAGCTAACAATAGACTATAAACCTTTAATGTCCATGTGTGGCTTACACTAACTTGTGTGCTTATATAAGCTTATTCTACGAAAATATGCCTCCACTGCATTAAAGTAGTATATTTTATTTTGTTTTTCTCATATTTGTAAGCGTCGTCCATGAGTGACGTGGTAGGCATTGACTATTAAGAAAATTTTTATCTTTTCTGGATCAGAGCTATCTAAAGATCTCTGTTGAGACTAACGATAAACATTGACCAAAAAAGAAAAGGAGCTAGAGAATATCAGAAATAGCCGAGGTCAGTTTAACAAACAAAAATTTCCTTTCAGTGATTTACCCGTATCTTGCCGGTGAAAGCCTGGCCTCCTGCCTGTTCCATTAAGAATGACATTGGGAAGACTTCATAGAGAACGCTACACCAAACAGGATAAATCATCAATCTCCATAATTTGTGAATTCAGACATCACCAAAATGTATGCCCAGCTTATATATATCGTACCGAAGCTTCCCATTAGGACTCTTTTTATCAGCAGGGTACAAAAAGATTCCTCCATAAAGCAATGTACGATGAACGTCGGCTACCATGCTGGTAATATTCAAAAGTTACACGCAGAAAAAAGTCACGAATTAGAAACAGATACTAAAACTTGAAACAAAGCAATAAATTACAATGGCAATAGCTTTCTTTGTCATACATAAAGATTATGCGCGAAAATCATCGTGATACACTCTACCTATTGTTATTTTATTGATAAATAGTATGGTCTGGACTGGCTACTGACATCATATTGTTGTTTGGATTACTATTTTTTGAAAAAAATAATGATGCAACAAAATATGTAGTATGTAAGGAAAGATAAAATTATCTAGGAGTTGTAGGACGCAGTTAAGCATTCATAGAGCATCTCAGAGAACAATGGTTGTTAACAACTAATGCGTACGAAGCATATAACTTGTATAGCAGAGGTGGGAAGTAAACTTAAGAAACAGATAATAAACGAAACAAATTTAGGAGTAATTTTTAAATATTTTCTGAAATCTTTTGATAAAATTATAATATATAAAGAAATAGTAATTTTCAAGGAACTAATAATATAGTTTTGTAAAACAATGTTCTCCACACTTGAAAACCAGCTTGTAAGGGAAAGAATCACACCCTTTAAATATTCCATCAAACATTTTATACTACTCAATGTGAGACTGACGTATCCCATACTATCCATGTCCTTATCATAGCACCGTTCCTAAAGAGCTGACGTTCTAATAGCTGCACTTTACAGCATTTCACTTGGCCTTTTTGTCCGTCAAAACCCTCCATAAGTAGCTCTCTCTGTGACATTGACGCTAAGCTCTAATACCAATTTATAGAATCCAAGTGAGTGAAGGGAATACACCCTTTAAAAATGGCAAACCATGTCCCTTAAGTATTCTACCAAGCATTCTATACTACTCAATATGGGATTTAGGCATTCCATATTACCCATGTCCCTATCAATTATATTTTTATTGCAGAACTCGACAATAAATATTTAAAGAAGTTTAGCTATGTTCCTTTTCCATTATAAATTGCAGGTAAAAGGAAAAAATTGTCAATCATCTATAAACCATAAAACCCAGTGAAAAGCAGCCTGTGTTCTGCCATGTTATTTCATGGTCGCAGATTGATGGCCAAAACAAGGGCAGGCTAAGCAATTAAGACTCCTTGGGGGTTGAGAATGCACAATACCTCCCAATATATCTTAGAGACTTTGGAGATGAACCATCTTTTGGAAACTTGCATCTCTCCACATACCTGGAAAGAAGTAAAAAAGGAAACAAAAGATTATCAGAAATTGCACCATAGTGCCTGAAAGTGATATAAGATTTTCATGCATACTTAGAAGTAGGACCATCCCAGTTTTTAGCATTTCCTTCATTCACTGAATAGATCTTGCCTTTCTTTGGGATCTGCAGGGAGACCCTCACAAGAAACAATTAATATAAGCCTTAATTATGTCAAAAAGTATATGCATAAAACTCTTATACCTGCCTAACACTGTATCCAAGATTGATTCATAAATTCTCCTTCAAAGCTGAACAATAATTACTTTATAGAAGAGAGAGATCAACAAATAGTACTGTGGCCATGAAATCCCAAGTTATTGAAGAACAATATTTGTAGATTATATGGTCACAGATGGCGATTCTTAATTTCATGGGGCTAACTTGAAATCTCCTTAGGCAAAAAGATTATTCAAGTCTTGCTAGATAGAGAACATCCAGGAAAAATTCCTGTTAATAACAATAAAATTAAACTATTATTTCAGAGATAGGATGTGGCTGAGATCTTTTTGATCAGGATAAAAATAAAATCAGATAGTTCATGTGGCCCACTAAAGTACCCTCAACGGTTCTACCCTAGTTGTTATTGCTAAGACTTCGACCTAAGACCATCCAACTCTTCCAACTCATAAATTTCAAGAGCAAGAAAAATTATTTCAGTCAGATTTCAGTTAAACAATAGATAATTTACGGGTTCATTGTTTTAATAAGAGCAGAGCAGCAAGCGAGGCCTTCGGAGATAGAAGAGTAATTCATATATTAGTGATCCTTAAGTAAACACAGATGTAAGGAATACCTTAATGTCACGGTGAGTAAGAATGAACTCCCCAAGAGATGGATCAAGGGTGAACCCATTAACACCAGTTCCAGTGCTTAACACAAGCTGCAAAGTCATTAAACCAAATGATAATGGAGCAACAAAGGCAATGCAACTTTAGAACGCAAGCAAGAGAATTCATAGCTTCACAGTGGACAGATGAGCTTAATAAAAAATAAACAAAGGAAACTCATATAGCTTGTTCATATCAAAAGAACAAGGAAATCATTAGTTATACTGATCAGGAATCAGGGCGGCAAGATGACCAGGAGTGGATGGACAGAGGGAAAAAGAATTCAAAAGAAGGGAAAAAGAAAGAAATAGGTGCACCAAGCAGAAACAAGGTATTTAAGCAAAGGAAAATAAAAAGGATTAGGATTTATAATACCGTGCAAGAGCTCCCGTACATGCAATAACCAGCTGCCAACATGTTCTTCCCTGGTTGCATGACATCTTCTATGGTTGGTTCATGATCTTTCACCATATAGATCCCAAAAATCTAGATGACAGACAACATATTCAATTGACAACCGCAATTTGCAGTTATTCTGGAATATTAATCCGTCTATAGTTTATACTAAAGTCAGGAGGTAGAGGACTTTAATGAGAAAGCAAAAAATGAAGGGGGGACTATACTGTGCCGATGGAAACACCACAATCAATGTTAGAGGAACCATCCAGTGGATCAAAGACAACACAATACCTGCGCCATCAGAAAAATCCATACTTATTCATCAGATTCAGATGCCAGGGGTAAACATGTCAATAGCATAGGTAACAAACACATCTAGGAAACAGAGAGCAGTAACAACTTTCCGCGCTTAGAGGGTTCCACAAATGTTGCTTCCTCATCTTCTTCTGACACCAAGATGCACTGAAAAGGGATTTACCCATCAGCGGAGGCCAATTAAGCCCAGTTTATGACTCAGCGAACGACTTAGTGACTTACTGTTCGCCCACTACTTATCAAAGCCTTGATGAAGACGTCATTGGAAAGGACATCCAATTTCTTTTGTTCTTCACCCTGTATTTCAAATGAGAAACAATTGCAATAGAAAAATGAATTCCAGAAAACGAAAGAAAAAAAAAAAAAAAAGTAAAAGTCAAAACGCTTCAAACTATAATAAGAGAATTCACATGGTGAAATGACCATGTTAAATAAAGATATACAAGACTACTAGATTTATCAACCACTTGCCTGAACATTGGTCTCTCCAGCAAGTCCTATAAGCTTTGCAAGACCCGCCTGCATAATTAAAAGTTAAATCTACTGTTAATACTTTTCATAACGAGCAAGCTCCTTTAATTACTACGATCTCATTTAATTATGTAAAGTGATCTCTGTAACAATTGCTTCCACAATTTTTTTTAGTTGTATTACTGTTGTACTAAAAAAATTTGATCTTGTTTCTGTATCATAGAATATCTGATGCTAAAAATATTATAATATCATTGAGTAACTTTTTCTTTTTGGTGAGCCAACGATTTTTGGGAGTCCCAAAGTAATTCAAAAAAATATTCCAGGGAACTAATAGATATTAAGGTCATCTTTGATAAAATGAGTTTTAGTCATAAGCTTGGTTACACACTACGCATATGCTGTAGACAACATAACCGCATTTTTTAACGCATGAAGGACAACACCTCAAGTTTTAGGAGAATGGATAAAGCCCAAAATTTTGTAAGACAGACGATAAAATTCACAAGTTTGAGCATGCCATTTCAGGAAAACTGTGCACAATCGCAAGCAATTCCGAAGCAGGAAAAAAAGACAAAAAAACCTTGTTAACAGCAGAGCAGACGAACTTGCAGCCCAAGACAATGTGATTGAGCAAGATGGTGAAATCGCCACGGGATTCAGGAAACTTGGACTGCTCGTTCAGCACGAACCGCGTAATGGTCATTAAGTCCGTGCGTTGGGCATCGACGCTGTGATCCATTTTTTCGGCTTCGAGCCACTTGGTTCTTCGCTACGCTCTGTCGAAACCGAACCAAGTATGAGTCGAAGTCCTCGTATTTGAACCTCGGGAGAGAGAGAGTGAGGGAAATGGGACCGCCAAGTGTTGCTCGAATCGAGGTTTGGCGGAGATAAAATATTGGGGAAGACGAAAGAGATGGATGGGGTTATCTACGGGCAACGGAACTTTTGCATGACACGTGGGGCGCGCAGGAGGGTGGAGTGATCTCGTGGTTGTGGCGGGGGATAATGATTTTCGTCGCCATCTTCTTTTCCGAAAGAGGGAACTTGTGTGTCGAGCATTGTCATTGAAGATCGGGTCTGCGACTATTTTGGAAGCCTTGTTCCTTCGTCATGGCCGTCATCTCTCATGTGGGTCCCCCCGGTTGGAAAGGAACTCCATCTTCTCCTATAATAGAGTGAGCGCCGTCGGCCTTTCCCTTCTGTACGGAAAAAGTTGTTATTTTTAATGTAATTATAAAATATTATTGAATTAATTAATAATAATATATAATTTAATTTAAAATAAATTAATTATTTTTAATAATTATATATATGCCTGATATTATAGGATAATAAAATATTTGTTATGTTATAATTAAAAAATAGTATAACAAAAATATAAAATATTTTATGTTAGTTTTTCATTATACAATTATTTTTATTGATGTAGTTATTAAAGACTAATTAAAAATATATATATATAACAATTATGTGTCAAAATATATTAATTGTATAATATCTTAAAATAATGTATCATATTTATATTTTAATTTTAATATTTTAAAACTTATTTATAAATTTAAAATTTTTTAATAGAATTTTAATTACTTACTTTATTTTTTTATTTTTTGATAATCTTACAAATCATTAATTTATAAATTAAAAATAAATAAAATTATATAATTGTAGAGTTATTAATTGCAAAGTTCTTTAAAAGTAAGAAAAATATATGGTGAATTAACAAAATTATAAATTAATATTTATGTATGAGTTATTGAATAATAAAAAATTAAAAAAGTAAATTGAAATATTAAAAGAGTTTTAAATTCATAAATTAAATCTAAAAATATAAATATAATAATTAATTTTTAAATGATTATATAGTTAACATAATATAATATATTATTACTAAATATTTTTTTTAATATGTCAGGGGGTGATTACACAACATAACAAAAGTATAAACAGTAGCATATAAGTCTAATTTATATATAAATATAAATATACATTTTCTGACACAAGTGCAGCTATAATTATGATAAGGTCGGTAGAAAAGAATCGTTTCTCAGTGGAAAGGCACTGTAAGAGAAGGTCGAAAAGAATATTTTCAGTTATGATCAGAATTTTTCACGGTAGGCAAAATAACAGATCGAAGTGTGTACAAATTTATTCTTTATCTTTTTATCTACTATTCTTTCTCTATTTTTATTTTATTTTATAAATAAACAGTTTCAATTTATCTCTGGGGATTTAAACTCTTTAAGTTAGGGATAACAAAGTTAATATGATAGCATTTAGGGGGTAAGGTAATTAGATGACATTAGAATTTAAGAAGACATTGAAAATTTTTACAAATATGTGTAATGAAATTGACAAAAATGAACATTTAAGATGACATAGAAACTTAGCCTAAATTATTGGGGCATAAAACATTTTTATTTATTTTTGTTATCAATTGTTCATGAAGTATAAAAATGCATTCTTGTCCGTTAATTTAAGAGAAATATTAACATGGTTATCCTAGTCTAAAGACAAATATCATTGTCCTCCTAACCTTTGAAAATGATATAATTTTGCCCCTTGCTCCAGAATATGTAAAACTTTAATGTCAAAGTTAACAATATATTGGCAGCCTAAATTTATCACTCAAATTGAGAGGATTTGATTTGATTTAAGTTAAGAATAGCAAAACTAATACGACAACATTTAGGGTAGGTAATAACATTAAGTCGTGTGATATTCTTATTAGCAAAGCAATATCCGTACGCTGTCTGGCCACATGGTCTCAGTTAGTCTAATTAAGCAATTAGATGCTATTAGAATTTAAAGAGTTAAAAGTTTGCTCTAGTAACGCGCTCTAAGTTCTTTGGTTGATTCCAGGTTTTTTTTGTCTGCTTTCATATCAGTACATGTTTTCTGTTTCATAATCTATAATCTATCGAATGACTTGGTGCGGATATGCAGTCAGATTTGGCGAGATTAAGCCTACAAGAAGAACAGGAAGAAGCTTGGAGATTAAAGGATGTGGTGGATAACAAAGTTACAAAGGAGAATTGTGATCTCTGTCTAGTTGGTTGTTTCTCATTGATAATGTCATCCACTTTCAATCAACGCATAATAGACTAGCCAACTTATGGCATCCAATGGGTGGTATTCATATCAAAGATCTTGAGGAAAAAAGATTTCTATTCAAATTCGATCTAAACAGATTGTTGGAGGGGGTACTAAGACCTTTAATAATCATCTCCTTATTATTCAACATATGAAAGAGGGAGAAGCCCTGTTACTCGTGGAGATTAATAATATAGATACATGGGTTTAGGTCCATGATCTTCCACTAGGGTTTACGTCTAAAAGGGCAGCCATGAATTTTGGAAATTTCCTGGGAACCTTTCTTCAATACAATTCGAAGGTCCATAGCTAATGGTAGGACGAATTCTATAAGAATAAAAGTAACGCTAGATGTAAGAGTCCCTTTGAAATAGAGGAAGAAGATAAGTTTGTCGAAAGAGAGATTCATTTATGAACTTTTTAGATATGAAAGACTAAACGCTGCTTTGCTTTTTGTGTGAATGTCGTGGCCATTGTGAAAGCTTTTGTTGACTCAAAGCCACCCTTGACTGAGGAAGAGATATGTTGTTAAACTGGGACATTTCCTTAAGAGTTGTTACCTAGAGAAACTTGCTGATGGTAAGTTGTTGGCTCAAAGACGAGAGAGGCAACAAATTAAGAAATTCAAAATTAGATTCGAAGTAGGAGGTGATCTTTTTGGGATATGGAAATATATTTGGTGTGAGACAGATATCAGGAGTTAGTTAAAGGAACCTCTCAAATTTGAATAATTTTTCACGTGTCCATCTGTTTGATATGAGTAACAGTAATTGGGCCATGACTCTTGCTTTGATAAACAAGTATGGACCTAGAGAACTCCTATTGGACCTAAATAAGGAAAATAGCCTAATCACTTGGAGCGAAGGAAAAAGAAGACAACGGTCTGAAGGAAAGATCAAGCCATTAACTAATAAGGAGAACATTGAAGATGAGTTTTGCAATAGTCCATAAAAGAGGATTGTGTCAACTTTCATATCAGTAGGATCTGCTAGTCAGACTCGACAAAAACCATGAAAATCATTAGTTGGAACTGTCAAGGATTAAGCAACCCCGAGCAGTGAGAGCTCTTAATGAGCTTGTTAAAGAATACCAACCCAATGTGATTTCCCAAATGGAAACGTTAGTTCATGAAGCACAAATAATGATGTTAAGAAGAATGTTGGATTTTGACAATTGTTTTTGTTAGAATATTGTATAATATCTAGGGTGTAAGTCTGTTAAGATATTATTTTGTGTGCACTTATAAGGAGTGCTCATTAAATAAGGGTAAAATAATAATCTCAAGAATTACTATTAAACCATAACCTTAGCTAGCCTTCTATAAATAGGGCTAAACTATTGTACGATAGAAATAACTCATTAGAGAGTGAGACTTGAGACGCTCTGAGTAGAATACCTATGAGTATTCTACAGTTGAATTCAAGAGGGGATTTAGGCTGCGAAAACCTGAGATACACCCAATACACTGTGGGTATCTCATTTGATCAGTGATTTCAGGCAAAGATCAATAAAGCTTTCGCAATTAGGAGATCAATATAAGTCTCTTACTCGAAATCTCTAAATCTATATTTGTGTTCACATTCTTAGAGAATGAATATCCTAAGAAGGGATAGGTAGGTCAAGACCTATCCTTATTTGAGATAGAGGATCTAAACGCACTAGGACCACTTCATTCGAGTGGGAGGATTATAGCAGATGATGAATTGATTTCTCATCAACAACCTTCTTCATCATTTGATGTGAATGAAAGTGTTCCTGATCCAGTTGCTCCATGTAAGAGTGACCAAATGGATCTCATTCTAAGTGGGAGTGAGACTAATGTTCTTGATCCGAGTGGGAACAATATTGATCCAAATGGGAACAATGAAACAAGATTTAATGAATCACAATTGAGATGTGATTCACATAAAAATACTCCTTACCGACGATATGAGATTGAAGGTGATGAAATTTTTACAATGCTCCTACAAAATGAAGATGAGTTGAGAAATTTAACATAGGCTCTCTTATCCCCTTCTAAGGAAAAATGGATTAAAGCTATGGAAAAGGAAATGAAGTCTATGAGAGTCAACAATGTTTGAAAACTTGTTGATCTTCCAGGAGGACGCAAGGCTATTGGGAATAAGTGGGTTTTCAAAATCAAGAAAAGAGTCGATGGTACGATTAAAAAATTTAAGGCTCGACTAGTAGCAAGGGGGTATACACAGTAGGAAGGAATTGATTATGAGGAGACTTTTTTTCCTGCTATACAATTCACCTCTATTCGCTTACTTCTTCTAGCTATAATGGTTTGTCTCAATCTTGAATTACATCAGATAGATGTAAAGACTACCTTTCTCAATGGAGAATTAAATGAAGAGATTTATATAGAATAACCTGAGGGTTTCATTAAAGATGGCCAAGAAGAAAAAGAATGTAGACTTTTAAAGTCTATCTATGGCCTTAAACAATCTTCAAGGTAATGGTATATTTGTTTTTACAAAGCAGTCATCTTTAGTGGTTTCACTATGATGAGTGAAGACAATTGTGTATATACCAAAAGATCTAAGGGCAAGTATGTGATTATAACATTATATGTTGATAACACACTCATAGTTGGAAATGATATAGAGCTGATCAACGAGGTAAAGACTTGGTTGTCATCTCGCTTTGAGATGAAAGATATGGGTGAAGCTGCATACATTCTTGGAGTTAAGATTTCAAGAAATCGTTCTAAGAAACACTTGTATCTCTTGCAAGAGAATTACATCAAAAAAGTTTTGGAACATTTTAGTATGGAAAGTTGTAACCCTGCTGACACTTCTATCAGCACAAGTCAAACCTTGAGTGTTGAAATGCGTCCTAAGATTGCCATGGAAAGAGAGTGTATGAGCCGAACTCCATATAGGAATGCGATCGGTTGTCTAATGTATGCTATGATATGTGCTAGACCTGATATCTATCAAGCAGTTGGCGTGGTGAATAGATATCAAACTGACCTAGGTCCTAAACATTGAGAAGCTGTAAAAAGGATCTTAAGATATCTGAAGGGGACTGCTGATTATGTGCTCTACTATCAAGGCAGCAGAGATCTACGATTGGAAGGATACACTAATGTTAATTATGGAGGGGACTTAGATGAGTGAAAGTCTACCTCAAGATACGTTTTCTTACTCAGTGATGGTGCCATATCATAGAGTAATAAGAAACAATCCTATATATCCTTGTCTATGATGGAGACTGAGTTCATGGCCCTATCTTCAGCAGCCCAGGAGGTTATTTGGTTAAAGAGGTTCTTGGATCAACTGTTGTGCAAAGTAGAAAACACTGAACCAGTGTTAGTGTACTGTGATAGTGAGGCTGCGATTGCATATACCAAGGATTCAAAGTACTATTGCAAAACCAAGCACATATATATCAAGTATCATTATGTGAAGAACATGGTTGCACGCAAGATTGTGAACGCGAAGTATATGTCCATGCATGAAATGCTGGTAGATTCGCTAACCAAGCCGATTTCTAGAGATGTGTTTGAGACATGTTAGGTCTTTAGGATTGCATAGAATTTAACATACTTCATTTGCATTTTTATTTTTCCCATTGTTCACAGATAGAGATGTTTTGATGTTCTTTAATAATCAACAAAAGTTTGATTTCCATGCTTACATATTTTTATTTTGAATGTTGTGTACATTTTTATTTATTATTGAGTATGTCGGGAAGACAAAAGGGTTAGTCTTCTCATACAAGTGACCACCTTAGTGTCTTTGTGACATTGGAGATGAGATAAAATTTTAAGAGAAATTATCAAGAAGATAATTTGAGAGCAACTATACTTAAAATCATATAAGTCGCTTGATTGAAGACATATGGTCATTAAATTGATTTGATGAAATAAGTTTATCATTTCTAGTCTACCTTAGTTGCTAGATGTAAGTTCGAGACATTGAGTAGATTTAGGAACTCAATTTTAGAATTGTGGTGTCTAAAATATCATCTGTATAGCATTATTTGTGAAATAGACATACATTCCACGGCAAAAGGAGAAATGTTGTAGCACATGTTTCATACCATGTGTGCAAATGCCGACCATATGGGTTAACATGAGTGCGATCTCAACTCATGATTGTATGAGACCCTTGAGCCTTTACGTTGGCTTTATATTTGTACCCTTAGACTCCAATTATGTACTTGAGATACAGCTTGGTATTTGCTATCTTAGCCTGTTGCCTAAGGACTATGAGTAATGATTCAGTCTAGTGAAACATGTCTAAAAAAACAAACTAAGTTTGTGTTAATAGGATCATGAAAAGAGAAAGATCATAAAGAGAATCTTGTTATTCTGTATTCATTGGTATACTAGTTATGACTTGTGTGTCCTGATTGTGAATACAAGATATTGTGATAGATGAGATCACTGAGAGATATCTAAATGTGATCCTTATGATCTGGGGTGCATGCGTACTTTATGATCTACATGCAGGTGCATTTTCGACAAGAGGTTATATATTTGTAACTGATGTATAGCATTGATGCTCTCATAGTATGCTAGTCACATGGTTTACTTTCCCTGTATGAACGACTGCAAATTATAAAGAGAACGTGTTCTCTTGATTTACCGAGAATATGTTTCTTAGGTTTAGAGCATATAAGCACTCCCATTATGTGTGAGTGGGAGATGTTAGAATATTATATAATATCTAGGGTATAAGTTTGTTAAAATATTATACTGTGTGCACCCATAAGGGGTGCTCATTAAATAAGGGTAAAATATTAATTATAAGAATTATTACTAAACCCTAACCCTAACTGGCCTTCTATAAATAAGGTTAGATTATTGTACAATAGAAATAACTCATTGGAGAGTGAGACTTAAGATGCTTTTAGTAGAATACCTGTAAGTATTCTGCAGTCGAATTCGATAGAGGATTTAGGCTGTGAAAACCTGAGATACACCCAATACACTGTGGGTATCTCATTCGATCAGTGATCCCAGTCAAAGATCAATAAAGCTTTCACAATTAGGGGATCAATGTAAGTCTCCTACCTGAAATCTCTAAATTTATATTTGTGTTCATTAATTCCCTTTAGTTTTAAAGTGGACAGATTGGGATGCAGTAGGGGCCTTGCTTTGTTTTAAAGGAATATAAAGGACATAAAAATTTTAAACTATTCATAGAACCATGTTAACATAAAGGTCTCTGATCGTAAAGCAGGAGAATGGAGAATGATTGGTTTTTTAGGCTTCCCTGAACGGATTAGACAAAGAGATTTATGGAGCTTACTTAAATCCTTAGCACTTGGAACTGACCTACCTTAGTTCTATTTTAGAAATTTTAATATCTGTAACGCAAATGAGAAGAGTAGTAGGTAGGAGCATCCTCAAAAACTCATCAGTGGCTTTCGTGAAACTGTCAATGAATGTGGTTTAATTGATATAAATTCCTTTAGGTATGCTTTTACCTAGGTGAACCAGTTAGGTACTAATGGAATTATTAGGGAGAAACTTGACAGATCAGTGGGCAATTAGAGCTAGCTTAACACTTTTCCAACTCACTTAATGATAGTAATTTCCACTAATTATTTTGATCATTTGCCTCTTCTTATTAAAACAGTGGCATAGAGGGAACATGGGGGCAAACAAGAAAGAGAATTAGATTTGAAAATGAATGGCTAACTTTCACTAAGCTAAACGAAAAATTGTAGGCTGGGTGGGAGAGATCGACGAACACAGAGATTTTAGGGAAATTAAAACATTGCAGTAGAGAGTTGAAGTCATAGGATAGGATAAAGCTTGCAGATGATGACAATAGATTTAAGGGAGGTGGAAAACCACATTAATTCCCATCAAGCTTCAGGATTAAAGGTTAATGCCCTTATGAAATCATTGAAGAAAGAAAGAAATAATATTTTAGAGAGACGTGAAATGAAATGGAAACAAGGAGAAAAAATTCACTGGCTTAAAGAAGGAGATTTGAATACCTATTTCTTTTATCTCAATGCCTCAACAAGAAGAAGAACAAATAGAATTAAAGCTCTTCATTGTGATAGGGGTAACTAGATTTCTAATAAAGATAGTCTTTATAGCCTAATTTTTAATTATTTTAATAAGCTTTTTTAGGCTTCTAGTTATACATCAACCTGTGTCATTTATAAAGTCTTAAAAATCATGTTTAATGAATATAATAGGGAATTAACAAAACCTTTTGAACATGCAAAGTTTAAGAAAGTAGCTTTCCAATGAAGCCTAATAAAGTTTTAGGACTAGAAAGTTTTAACCCAGCATTTTACTAGAAATTTTAGCAATTGGTAGGCCTAGAAGTGGTAAGTAATTGTCTTGTTTAGCTTCAGAATGCCACTTTCCCTGACACTCTTTGTCATACCCTAATAAATCTTATTCCTAAGACTAATAGGCCTAACTTTCTAAAGGAGGTTAGACTAACATCAATTTGCAATGTCCATTATAAGATTTTATCTAAAGTATTGGTGAACAAGCTAAAAAAAATTCTCCTAAAGATCATCTCAGAAAATCAATCTACTTTTGTACGAGGAAGGTTGATCACATATAATATTCTTCTTGCGTTCGAATTAATTTACACCATGAAGAGGAAGGTGAAAGGAAGGACATAGTTAATGACAATTAAAATAGACATTAATAAAGCGTATGACAAGTCAATTGGTGTTATTTAGAGGCCATCATAAAGAGACTAGGTTTTTGTGACATGTGGATAAGTTAGATAATGATGTGTGTCAAATTTGTGACTTATTCTATGAAACTAAATGGAGATGAAGTGGGACCAATAATCCTTAACAGAGGTTTCAAGCATGGGGATCTCCTTTCACCTTATTTGTTCATCCTTTGTGCTGAAGCATTATCTGCTTTTTTGCAAAATGTAAAGAATTTAAGACTTATTCAGGGCTGCAAGGCTAGCTTTAGAGGTCTAGCATCTCTCATTTACTGTTTGTAGATGATTCCTAGTTTTTTTTTGTAAAGCAAATAAAAGAAAGTGTTAGAATATGAAATATATTCTAGATACCAATGAAGTAGCTTCTGGACAATTTGTCAACTATAAAAAATTGGCTATCTCCTTTAGCAAGAATGTTAGGGAGGATTTTGGTAGAAAGTTATGTGACATTCTTGGGGTTAACACCTTAATTGATCATGGAAGATATATGGGTTTCTCATCTTTAATTGAATAGCAAAAAAGCAATTTTTAAATTCCTAAAGGATAAAACCTAGAGGAAATTTTAGAATTGGAAGCACATGTTTCTCTCTAGAGCAGATAAAGAAGTTATCCTCAAATTTATAGCTTAGGCAGTTCCTTCATTTTGTACAAGTGTCTTCCTAATTCCTACTTTCACTTATGAGGAGTTGCAAAAAAAGATGAATTCATTTTGGTAGGGAAGTAGCAGGAATAATAAAAAAGGTATCAAGTGGCTATCTTAGGAAAAGATATGCTCAAGCAAGTATAAAGGAGGCCTAAGCATTTGTCACCTATAGTGTTTCAATATACCAATGTTGGGTTAGCAGGGATGGCATCTGGGGACAATTCCCAATACTCTTTCCTTTTGTATTATCAAAGCTATTCCTTGAAGGGGATTTGTAACACCTTAAAATATATAAATAAATACTTCTTTGCAATTTGAATTTTATGTGTGTCTAGTCTTTAAAAAAAATAATTATTATAATATTCTTGGCAGCTAGGAATCCCCTTTATGTCTTAGTGTGCATTTAATTTCTACTTTTGTAAGTTCAGATTGATCTATGAGCCTTCCGTATAAATATACTTTAGCATGATTTATGCTCCAGAATGTTTTTAGTAGGGAAATGTTATCGCCCATACCTAAGATTTGAGATTGAAAATCTCTTAATCTCAAGTTAAGGTACAAGGAAATATAGTAACCCTACTTTTCAATGACTATTTAGACAGTGTAAATTAGCCATAGATATCAAGATTTATGCGATGAATCTCTTTGTTAATGAACTCATAAGATCAAAATTAATCATTTAGACATTATAGTCTGTCATAGTCTAACATGTACAAGGTTTATAAGACTTTATATGGGTACAATTTAATTTTATCTTAATGTCTTATTTTGCTCATTCAATTAAATGAGATTTCACCACCAATATGTACATAGTATGTAGAAATTTGTTGTACAAAATTGTTCAATCCTTTTAAAATATTATACAAAAAAATGTAGAATCCATATCAAAATAAGGTCATTAGATATTTAATCCGAACCAAATTGCATAGTAGAAATATTCACAAAAAACATACTATACTTTTAGTTCTAAAAAAATAGTAATAATAATAATACTGATAATAATAACAACAACAACAAAAATAATAATAGTAATTAACTTAAGAGAAAAAAATTCTAACGTTCCTAGATTTAACATATCTAAAGTTTGTATACTAAACCTTAGAGTAATCTATGGTCATTAAATATTTTATCTAATTATAAACACATACTAAACAATATATATGAAAACATACATGTTATTTATAGAAAAAAATAGTTTTATAATAGTCATGTAATACAAACATATTATACATATCATCCTTATAATAAGAAGTATAAACATCCAATGACATCATATTTCTATAGTCTATTACATAGTTTGCTTTGCTTTATCTTCGTTGAAATGTTCACATGAAAAATGAAAATAAATTTAGGTGAGATTATAAATCTCAATAGTTATGTATCTTATTCAAAATATACAAACATAATTATCATACATACCGTAAGAACTAAGAGTATTAATGTGGGCTATGTAAGTCAATGCATATTTGGTTTCTTTCGTAACCACAATCCCATACGTGTGGCTACCTAATCATATCATCATTGTGATCGTCATCATGTCATAATATTAATCAATTCATCATCGTGATGAGTTTTAAAAACTCAAGAGTTTAATATGTTTATAGAAATCACCATGTGGCAATTTACAAATGAATAAAACTAACAAAATGCATGCATAGCAAGATATACTGAAATATATTAATAATTTAGTTCTAGACAAGTATATAGAGAATAAAAGTACTAACAACCTCTTATGCAAGTTAGAAATTTGAATTTTCCACAAAACACTTCTTTCACTACCTCTCACTTTTTCTCCCTTCGAATGAGAAAACTAAAATGGTTCATGCTTTATGTATAAGTCTTCAAGTTTCTATACAAGTTACTATTAGATATTATACAAATAGTATCAAGTAAAACTATATTTTTATCTCTGACGATATTTTTTTCTTTTTATTTCAGTCCCTAATAAAAATTTTAAATTATAGTTTTTACCCCAAACATATTTTTTTAAATTTCATTTAATCCTTAAAATTTTATTTTTAATTCCATTTTCTTTGCACATGAAATTCTTATTGGCTAGCTAATAATTATAGGTTACATTGCAAAATTAACTTTTCACTTAATTTTACTTAATTGGGCCTAGTATATATTTAATATACTCTTAATAAATTTATATTTCAATTAAGATAGGTTTAAAAAAACTAGGATGTTAAAAGATTTATGGTCAACTGAGTTAGGTTCCAATCCGAGCTTCACTTGGAAGAGTATTTTTTTTTCATCCCATATGCTATTAAAACAAGGTATGAGATGGAGAGTGGGCAACGGAGAAAAAAAATTAAAATTTGGAGAAACCCCTGAATCCCAATAGACTATGATTTTATGGTTATTGATCCTTATGACAAAGCAACTGAAGAAGTCAAGGGTAAAGAATCTAATCAATTTTGAGGAAGGGGAGTGGAATATAAACATGTTGGCTAAGTTGTTCTTTGATAAGGACACAAAACAAATCCTTACCATTCCCATCAACTTGCAACACCTTGAAGATAAAAGGATTTGGTACTTTACTAGTAAAGGAAATTATATTGTCTGAACTACATATCATGTTGCTCATTCTTCCCTTCATGACGTCATTTATTAATCAATAAATTATGATTATGTTTCTTCTAAGAAAAAAAGAATTTAAAAAGAGTTTAAAATTTTTACAATGATGTAGAATGAAATTAACCAAAAAAAATTTAAGACAAAATGAAAACTTATCCCAAACTTTTTAGACAAAAAGATACTTTTATTTATTTACTTATTGTAAACATAAAAAATGATTCCAAAGCTAAATATATTAGTGTCCTTTTTATTCTATAAAAGTTTCAATATGGTACTTATGAGGTGTAAACATAAACAAAAGTAATTATTTGGTGGCCACATTATTACAATTGACCTACATTCAACAAAAAAGTAAATATTTTGAAATAAAACTAATTTATATTGAAAAAAATAAAGACAAAAAATGTTTTATAAAAAAAGACTAAACCAAGTCTTTATCTTGGACGAAACCCAACCTAATCATGTTTTAATATGACCTAGCCCAACCTGAAATAGCTGGGTTGACTAGGGGTGGCACTGGATTATGTTCACTCTTAAAGGCTTATAATAAAGTTTCTTGTTTCTTCTTGGAAACAATCGTCAATTAGACGGGATTTTTGAGTCACTAGACTTAGCTAGTTAATTATGCATTGTGTTTCAGTTGTTAGTTATCAATTTTTCATTAACATGTCTTGTTCATGGGCTTTGACAAGTCAATCTTTTATCTCCATATCTATTCATTCTTTGCTCTAATGTTTAGTCTTGTATGATCAAAATCACAGTATGAAAAGAATTGGGAAGGCATTCAAATTAGCAAGTATTCAGAAGCCATAACATTAGTGTATACAGATGATACCATGTTCCTTGAAGCTAAGAAAAAATCATGTGTGAAGTATTCCAATATATTATCTACCCAAGTAATTGATTCTTCCAAAACTGAAATTGCTTTTAGTTTAGGGGTTTTGCATAAATTTAAGATCTTTGCAAAGGTTTTAAGGTTCGTTATATATTAAGAGTTAGTAAGCACTTGAGAACTTGGATGGATGACATAAGAAATAGTTAATTTGTGTCTAGTTGTTAAGTAGATATATATGTAATATTATATTATGTGTTTGTGTATAATACTATATATCGTGCTGTTAGTGCTTTATATATAGAAATTTAATGTATTAACATGCATTTATGTTCCAGCACAAGTTTGCATAGATGGAACGGGTATGTGCTCTTTGACCATCGTCTCTCGGATTTGAATCTATAGTGGGATGGGAATGAAAAATATTTATTTTGGAGACCTCCCCCCAATTTGGGCCAAACCATAAGTTAAGGGATTGATAAAAAAACATGCATTTATGTGCATAATATTGTGTTATGTGTATTTATGTATACATATAGTTTCGTATTCTATATGCATGCATGTAGTTGTGCTTCATTATTTAATAGGCTGAAGACAAATTATTAGTTATTTTATAACTATATAATATTTAAGGGTAAAAGTTAGCAATGACCTTTGGAAGTTAAATGTGCTTTGTTGGAAGGAAAATAGCCATATATTAATTTTGACTTTTGAAATCGTAATTTTTAATGTAGGTGGTAGATTTGATTATTGAGCAAGAATTTGGGCATACAAAAAGCTTGAGCCAGTTTTTTTAATTAAGCTCTGTTTTTTGAATTTTTATCCATATTTTCAAACAGAGTCAATTGTGCTTTTTTAAATCATGATCAATTTTATTTGCTACTTAGGATTTGAAACAAATAATATAACGAACAATTATTATTATTTGTAAAATTATATAGTAACGTTATAAATACAAATAAGTTGTTATATTTGTATAAATCCTTTGGATAAAAAGTATTATTATTATTTTTTACGAAGATGTCATATTATACTAAATTTTTTTTTAAATAATAAAATTTTCTATTAAAAAAAATATTAACTTGGGCTTTTCAGGCTTGGGCCATATTTAGAAAAAAAAAAAGCTTAAACTCTACTTGTTTTATAAAACAAACTTTTTTAATAAAGTTTTTTTTGTTTAAACTTTATATTTTTTAGTCAAACTTCTTGAGCCACATAGATTTTTTTATTTATGATTAGGTCTAGTTAGTAGTAAGAATTAGAAATGACTCTTACCATGTGCCTTTCTATTATTTGGAATTATTATATATAATTGAAAATGCAATTCTAAAAATAAACTAAGCAAAAAAAGATTGAGATTTGAGTCCAATTCCAATTTAATACCGCAATTCTAAGACCAATAATGCCAAACGGGACCTAAAAGAATTTTGTCATTGAAAATTTGAATTGTTCCCTAGATAATTTTACTTGAATGATCAATTATTTACAATTTGTTTTTTTCAGATTGATCACTTCGTAATCCATAATTTAAATAATTTAAAATGCATTGAAGGGCAAAACTAAAAGTAGTCATTGAAAATTCAATTGAGAACATTAAAACGATAAAATTAAAGAAAAAATAAATCAATTAGCCACTATAGTTTATATCAGCATATAAATTAGTCATTATGTTTTTTTCTCCAAATCATCCCTTATATTTTTCATTTATTACAACTGCAAGTCCTTGTCTATACACCGAGGCATAACATCGTTCGGTTTTAGCTAACATGGATAATTTTGGTTGATGTAGATTGCCGACACGAAAGACGCTGATTCATTAGATGATGTGGAATATTTGTTTTAACCAGAAAAGAACTAATTTTTGAGTAGAGATCACGCACTGTATAACATACATGTTATATAATTTTTTTTTGTTATTAATTTTTAATTTTTTTTTTTCACCAAAATTTTTTATTACTTATCTTCTACTTCCTAATTTTCCTCCACCTCATCCTGCACTTCCGTGTCTCCTCTCACTCTAATTCGATGTCTCTTTTTCACCAGCTCTCTTCTTCTTCAAATTCCCTTGTGCTCTTGCATAAGAAAATCTTATTGTGATAACTGTACCTTCCCGGGTCGTCAAGATGAGTGCACAAAAGGAAAGGGTGGCTCTATGCACATCTATCGGAAGGTTTAAAATAGCATATGATGTACCTGCAATTAAACCAAGCAGTTAAGGTCATTCTAAGTTACATTATGATGTCAGGCTTACATTTCCATAACTATCACTAGTGTAAGAAAGGTTAACACTTATTTCTTATTGTCCATTCATGCTGACTTCTAATTTTACAACTCTAAACATAAATCTCTATTACTTTTAAATATTCTTTAATTATATTCAGCTATTCTCCTTATTCAAATAGAGTTCTCTTATTCAATAAATGGACTTTGATTGGAGTATATCCTTTTTGAATATTTACGTATATTTCACCTCACCCCCATTTCATTTTGATTCTTTCGTTGATTATCTTCTGTTTTCTTCGATTTCTAATATTCTCTTAATGACAAGAAACAAATTTGATAATGTTTAGAATTATAACCCAGTTCAATCACTATTACACTGCGTTTGATGTAGCACGAGAAGCATAATATCAAATAAAAAGTATATTACATGTAAGAATTTTCACGCAAAATAAACTTGTTACTTCATTCAAAATAAAAAAAAATAATGTGAAAGAATCATACCTGTGATTACATAAGATAAATAATTTTGTAATTGTTAAAACTATGAGAATTGAGTATAGATACTTCTTAGCGTTTCATTCTTAGAGAATAATATAAGTTTGATGAATTATTAAAAATTAAATTTAAAAACCCGGAGATAACTGTCATCAATATTTACTGTTAAATTGATAGGAGAATGAATAAAAAATGAATAAACCAACCTTGCATCTCACATGGCTTTCGTGGTTTTCACTTTTCAATTCATGTCAGGTAGAGTCAACCAGGTCATCTAAAATCAAAAGATATTATAAGGATTAATTGATTAAAAATACAATGAGCGATGAACAAAAAATATGGGGATGAATTTGCAAATTAGTATAAATTATAAGGATTAATTGATTAAATTTTTTAAAAGAATATTAAATGGACTAAGAATATTAAAATTTAAGAAAGGGTGAAAAATTGTCCAACTTTATTGGATTACTATATAGCTATGACATAATAATTTTTTTGCTATGATCATGATTTTATTCGAGTATAATCATAGCAAGAATATTCGATAGTGGTAGAGTTTCTCACCATATATTATAAATTATGACTTAATAATAAATAAAATAAATTATCATATCACGGTTGAACAAATAATATAATATGTTAATGTAAAATGTCTTAAATTAATAGTACAGTCAAATTTGTGTGAAGTTTGTATTTCATTTTATTTTACTGTGGGAGAAACTGTACTATGCTTGTAAGAAAGGGAAATCTAAGAATATCTATAACAGCAGACCTAGGCCCGAAAGGCTTTGAAACTCGCATAAAGGCTGTGATGGGCTTTGCTTGAAGTCCAGCTTATATAAGGCAACCCTAAAAGAATTATTGTCATTGCTTCTGTCTGTAATACTTTTTTCTCTCCTTCCATTTAACGCTCTTGCCCTTTCATCTTGCAATTGCTCTTCCTCCTGTTGCTACGATTTTTCCCCATCCATTGGGTTGGAACCCATCGATTTCGTCAGAGCCACTAGAAATTCGATTCTTTATTGCATTATTTCCTGAATAATACTTCTTTCAGTGTAAGCTTAATCTGCCTTTCTGGTGTTAGATTCGTAGTTACGCGTTGTTGTTGGTAATCGGATTCAGTCTTGATGTTCCCAGGCGACTTTATTGATTCTCATGCTGTAAATTCGCATGAGTAGATTCAATACTTCATGATTCGATGTTCATTTCTAATGTATGTATGTCTTTTCGTTCTCGATTTGCAGTATATGTTCTGAGGGCTTGGTTTTACGCACCGAGGTAAATTCGTCGAAAAGATAAAACCAAAATCTCAAATGGGTAGGAAGAAGCCGACCTCCCGCGACGATGATAACCCAACCAATGCGTCTCAAGGCGGTGGAAAGTTGAAAAAGAAGGGGCTAGTGATCGATGATGATGAGTATTCTATCGGAACGGAGCTCTCGGAGGAGCTGCCGGCTCAGGAAGAGAAGCCTGCGGTGACGGGAAATAAGAAAGGTAAGAAGGGTAACTTGAAGTTATCAAAAGCTGAGGACGAAGATGTGGAAAAGGTGATGGATGATGATGATGTACCTGAAGTTGTGTTTACTGGGAAGAAGAAGGGGAAATCGAAGAAGGGTGGTGGTAACAGTGTTTTTACTGCCCCGAGCTTTGGTTTGCTTGGTGATGAGGAGGATGGAGAGGATGATGATGAAGACAAACAATCCGGCTTAACTGGTGGGCAAGACGGTGATGAGGATGATGAACCAGTGGTTAGTTTTTCGGGTAAGAAGAAGCCCTCAAAGGTTTCCAAAAAGAAGGGTGGTAGTTTGTTCACTGCATCAGCTTTTGATGCTATTGATGATGATAATGAAGGTGCAGTGATTGATAATTCTGTGGAAAGCAGCAGAGAAGAGAATAATGAAATGGATGAACCGGTTATTGCTTTTACGGGGAAGAAAAAATCATCAAAAAGTAGCAAGAAGGGTGGTGCTGCGTTTACGGCATCTAGTTTTGGTGATTCTGATGGAGAGCAGGAAAGAAATGAAAAAGAAGATGAGGATGAAGATGTTGCTCCGATCACTTTCTCAGGGAAGAAAAAGAAGTCATCAAAGTCTTTGAAGAAGGCTGTTAATTCATTTAGTGCGGCTTTCGCTGATGAGGATGTTGATGATGATGTTTCTGCGCTTGAGTCTGCTAAAGCTAGTGAAGATAAGGTTGAGGATGAAGATGTTTCTGTAGTTACATTTTCAGGTAAAAAGAAGTCTTCTACTAAGAAAAATAAGACTTCTACGGCTAAAGCTAGTGATGACTTTGAATTTGGTAGTGAAAGTGTGGATGTTGTCGAGCCTGAGCAACCTAGTGTGGCAGACAACAACAGTGCTAATAAGAATGCAGAGGTGACTGAAACTACAAAAAATAAGAAGAAGAAGAATAAAAAGAGTGGAAGAACTGCCCAAGAAGAGGAAGATTTGGACAAGCTTCTTGCTGAGCTTGGTGAGGGGCCTACGGCAAAACCTGCGCCTCCTCTGGCACAGGATGATGAAGTTCAGGCTGCTTCTGAAGTGGCTGCTTCTGCTGCTGATGAGGGCGAAAAAGAAGGGGAAGAAGAGACAGTGGAGTCAGCAGCTGCGAAAAAGAAGAAAAAGAAAAGGGAAAAGGAAAAGGAGAAGAAGGCGGCAGCTGCTGCAGCGGCGGCAGCTGGAAGTGCACCAGATAACGAAAAGAAAGAAGTTAAATCTGAGACTACAGAATCAAAGAAGAATGATTCCAAGACTAAAGCAGCTGACAAGAAAGTGCCAAAGCATGTTAGGGAGATGCAAGAGGCACTGGCTCGAAGAAAAGAGGCTGAAGAGAGGAAGAAAAGGGAAGAAGAGGAGAGGCTAAGGAAGGAAGAAGAGGAACGACGTAGGCAAGAGGAACTTGAGAGACAAGCAGAAGAGGCAAGACGTAGGAAAAAGGAGAGAGAGAAGGAAAAGCTCCAGAAGAAGAAGCAAGAAGGTAAATTACTAACTGGTAAGCAGAAGGAAGAAGCCCGCCGTTTGGAGGCAATGAGAAAGCAGTTTCTTGCTGGTACAGGGGCTGTCTCTCTCCCTTCAGGGGACTCTGGTGCACCATCCAAAAGACCCGTATATCAGACAAAGAAGTCAAAACAAACCCAACATCATCAGAATGGTACTGCCCCTGTTAAGGCAGCTGAAATTGTAGAAGCGAAGGAAAATCAGGAGACCGTTCCTACTGCAGACTCGTTGGAACCAGAGAAGGTTGAAGTGGATTCAATGCAGGATGAGGATAAAGCTGAACCATCTGAAGCTGTTGAAGAAGGTGAAGTTGAAGATGATGTGGAGGATGAATGGGATGCCAAGAGCTGGGATGACGTTAATTTGAATGGAAAGAGTGCATTTGCTGATGAGGAGGCTGACTCTGAGCCGGAACCAAATGTGAAAAAAGAGATGAAAAATGTTGTACCAACACAAAATGCCGGTAAGATTTGCAATTTATCTAGTCTTTGCCTGATATATTTTAAGCATTGTCAAAAACTCTGATGATGGAAATAACAAGATTGATGTCATAGCGTTACCTATAATAACGATCTTGGGAATTTCTTCTTCCAGTTTGTAGAGAGCTAAAAGTCTGAACACTTGGCATGCATGAAATTATGATGATCCAGAGATCCCTACGATTTTGTTATTACATACCTCCTATCCCTCCCTTTGAAAAAGACCCTTTTCTATAGTAGTGAGTGCCAACCGCTTGCTTGACCTTTTCCATAGGTCTTTCTTTTGGGTGACCTCAGTTTAAGGCTGGCATGATGCATCTGTTGTGTTGTTTGAATTAATTATTTTTGTTGTCCAACAGTTGGTTTCTACATTTCTCTACATTTCTAAGTGATGGGTCATTTATTAGTAGTTTTACGCTGCAAAAATTGATTAATCTGGTTGATCTGGGTAGCTATCAGTTACTGCTCTTAATCCATGGGTTGATGCTTATAGGTAAGAGGTTGTCTATACTTTTGTCTGCTAACAGACTTTGAACTTGGGAGGGATAATTTGTTAGCGGTTTCACATTGCCAAATCAGATTGACCTCAGTGTAGATATCCTTTGCTACTTTTAACCGGAGGGCGATGGATGTATGCTTATTGGTTTGATATTCAATATTTGGGTTTTTTTTCCTCAACTGAATTGGATGATTGATTCCTATTTCAAAACTTTTCAGTTAGTAGTACTGCACTGCAAAAAAAGAAAAGTTTCATCTTGATATGTGTTCATTTTAGCCTACATGTTCACAAACGCATGGCTTTTTTTTTTTTTTTTTTTTTTCGTTTTTTTTTAATAAGTGTTGCTTTAGGTTCCTGCATATATATTTTTTCCTTTTATCTATTATTGTGTTATCTTGTTCATTGCATGCTTATTGTGCTATATCACTCCTTTTTTATAAGGTTGATATCAAGTAAGTAATTGGTTAGATCTTTGTCCATCATCCCCAACCAATATGGCTAGGAAGGGAAAATTCACGCTGATTCCTGAGACATAATTTGTTCTAATATGCTTAAATTAAGAGTGTATATGTGTTCATGTGCTGGGAAAAATTTAGGCGCTTATTTTTGCTGCCATAATGAAATTGCATCTCAATTAGATCCTCAAGTATTGCCTGCTGATTTGGACATTTCATTCCTTTGCTTTTCAACCTTACAGCCCCTCCAGCTGTTGTCAGATCAGCAGGCCCAGCTAAGAAAGCTGTTTCTCAGCCTCTGACTGAGCAAATTGAAAGTAAAAAGCAGGTTGAGAAGCAACCGGCAAATTCAGCTGCACCTCCTAAACCAAGTGGAGAGAACCTTCGTTCCCCCATTTGCTGTATTATGGGTCATGTGGACACAGGAAAAACTAAGCTGCTGGATTGTATTCGAGGTACTAATGTTCAGGAAGGCGAGGCTGGTGGTATCACACAACAGATTGGTGCAACATATTTTCCTGCTGAGAACATACGTGAAAGAACAAAGGAACTAAAAGCTGATGCAAAGCTGAAAGTTCCCGGTCTTCTGGTGATTGATACTCCTGGGCATGAATCGTTTACTAACTTAAGGTCACGGGGTTCAGGTTTATGTGATATTGCAATTTTGGTTGTTGACATCATGCATGGCTTAGAACCACAGACAATAGAATCACTCAATCTATTGAAAATGAGGAATACAGAATTCATCGTTGCATTGAATAAGGTGACTATTTCTGTCTTGTTCTTGTGAGTTTTTGCTTTGTTTATTTTATTGAAGTCAATGCTCATGGTTTTCATTCTGTTTGTGCAACATTCCAGGTTGACAGACTTTATGGGTGGAAAGTATGTCGCAATTCTCCTATTGTTAAGGCAATGAAGCAGCAGACTAAGGATGTGCAAAATGAGTTCAATATGAGACTTACACAGGTTGTGAAAGACTCCATGCATCTTATCCATTAATTGATAACTTCTTATTTCCTGCCCTAATTTATCTTTTTCTTTGCCAGATTATCACTCAATTCAAGGAACAGGGGTTAAACACTGAGTTGTACTATAAAAACAAAGAAATGGGAGAAACCTACAGTATTGTACCTACTAGTGCTATAAGGTAAGTGCTAGCCAGAATCTTCTGCAACCTTTGGACTCTTGGTTAACTCAGAAACGTACTCTTGGCTAGTTTAGAGTCCATTAATTGAACCTTTAACCATTTGTCATGTGGAGGAAGTTTCCAGTAGATTTCATTAATCTTAGGTCTAATGGTGCCTTGACTTGTCATTAAGAATACCCTAAAGGGGGCATGCTCACACAATCCCCTTGCTGCTTTTGATCCTGCACATGCATAACTTCTGAAATGGGGGAAATCCATCTCTTAGTTTGTCTAAGGACTGAATCACTGGTTGTATAACCTTCTTAATACTTACTGTGTTGCTGTTGTGTACTTCTGTTGATATTTTGAGTGTTCAATGTTACAGTGGTGAAGGAATTCCGGATTTGTTGTTATTGTTGGTTCAATGGACACAGAAAACAATGATTCAGAAACTTACATATAGTGATGAAGTGCAGGTTAGCTTTGTTGTCTCATAAGTTTAAGCTGCTTGAGTGCTGTGAGATGGCTTAACTGCCGGGGTCTGATTGTTGTTTGACTGTGTCCACCAGTGTACGGTTTTGGAGGTCAAGGTTGTTGAAGGCCATGGAACTACTATTGATGTTGTCTTGGTTAATGGTGTTCTTCATGAAGGAGATCAAATAGTTGTGTGTGGAATGCAGGTGAGCATCCCGAGGCTATATCTGCAACATCTTTAACCTGCACATAACTTCTGACTGATGAAATTTATTTCATAGGGGCCTATTGTAACCACAATTCGAGCCTTGTTGACACCTCATCCTATGAAGGAGCTCCGTGTTAAGGTTAGCTCACCTTCTATGCCCATTTACTTTAATTTGATTTGAATGTATACCCTCCCTTGATACAAAAAGTCTTTAACCTTATCTTTTACTTGAAAATGAGAGGCTTTTGGAGGTCTCTATTGAAATCTCTTGAGTTTAGAGGCAGTATCCTGAGATCCTTTTTCTGTTCCATTTTGTGCTTACGTCTGACTCCTGCAGTACATCTGGCCCAAGGGGGTAAATAAGAATACCTATACTGTGGTTTTTTTAAAGGCCTGTTAGAATCTGAATGATTGTCAATGGCTATATGGGTACAGATAATTGTACTTGGAGATGATATAATAGTAAGGAATTTTTCAAATAATATAGGAGACAGTGTGCTATAAATAAATTGTAGGAAATGAAATTGCACAGACAGAAATTAATAAAAAGTATAGAACTAAAATTTATAATTAATTATGCTAGTATTCATCATGTAATGCATTAAGATATTTTAAGTTTGTGTTTTGACAAGATTTAGAGTCATTTTTATGTGTTCTAGTGGATTTGCTGAGTTTCAATGCATTTATCGGACCAAAACTCTTAACACTCTCCCATGCTTTGGCTCATTTTGACCTGTGGACTGAAATGATTTAGCATTTCAGCCCAAAGATCTGAAAAGTAAAATAGGGGCGAGTGGTTGGTGTTTGTGACTCATGAACATATCCCAATTGTCTTCATTTTGGTTCTACTAAAAAATTGTGCAGTGCTACCCAGCTAACCTTATGGCTTAAATAAATGACATAAAGTATCCAATAATGAAAAATCCATTGACTCCTTTCCACTTGAAATCTTCCTTTTCTTACGCACCAAATTCGGAAGACATATGATGGGTAAATGTGACTTTTCTTTTTGCAGTAATTAACCACATAAGTTTCACCGGAAGATTTGTCTGCCCTGTTGATATTTGGTCACTTATCCTAGAACTTGAATGAATTACTAAAACTATGAAGATACTTGCAACCTGGAGGGCTTCAGTAAATCCTCTTGTTTCCAAGCCTGTTGCTGTAGACTGACCCTTCCAACATTCAAGCACATGCATACTTGGTTCTAGGCTCTGAAACAGTTGAAACTGCTAATTTTTCTTTTTTAAAAAAGCCAGCATAAATTTTGTTGAGGTGAAAATAAAGTACTCATGGTGGTTACTAAATGCATTTCTGCAAGGTTTCTTTTTATTTTATTTTTTCTTTTTGATGTCTATAACTAGTACATCTTTTTCTATAGATTTGAAACTTCTATTCTTAGGTCTGGAGTGTTGTTGCGAATAAAGTTGCTCATTGTGTTATGTATTTTTTTTTTGGCCATTTCTTTATTGTATTATGTTACTATGCACTAACTGCTGAGAGTGACCTTGCAATATGAGGTTTTTCATGGCACTTCGTCATGTACTGGGGATGGGAGCCAGCCTCTTGGGGTGGAGTTGTCTTTAAGTATGTTGTACAATAATTTAATGTTGGTCTAATTTCAGGGGACTTATCTGCATCACAAAGAAATCAAGGCTGCTATGGGTATTAAAATCACTGCCCAGGTACTTCATGCTAATATTGATCTGACCATTTTCTTACCAGTTTGTGGCCAATAATAGCTT
The DNA here is from genome assembly GCA_037074485.1 of Delonix regia. NCBI lineage: Eukaryota > Viridiplantae > Streptophyta > Magnoliopsida > Fabales > Fabaceae > Delonix > Delonix regia. Next base: position 24,290,590 of record CM073454.1, on the reverse strand, counting down.
AACTTACTCTCTTTTTTGTTTTTTAAGTGGGGGAGTTGTAATTATTTTATTCTGTTCTATCAAATGTCAGGGGCTTGAGCATGCTATTGCTGGCACTGCTTTATATGTGGTAAAGCCTGACGATGATTTAGAGGATGTTAAAGAAGCAGCTATGGAAGATATGAAGTCAGTTATGAGCAGGATAGACAGGAGTGGTGAGGGAGTTTGTGTACAGGCATCCACCCTTGGTTCATTGGAAGCGTTGCTGGAGTTTTTGAAGACACCAGAAGTGAATATTCCTGTTAGTGGTATAAGCATAGGCCCTGTACATAAAAAAGATGTAATGAAGGCCAGCGTAATGCTTGAAAAGAAGAAAGAGTTTGCCACTATCTTGGCATTTGATGTCAAAGTCAATCAGGAGGCTAAGGATCTTGCAGAAGAACTGGGTGTGAAAATTTTTATGGCTGATATCATTTATCACCTATTTGACCAATTTAAGGCCTATATTGACAACATTAAGGAGGAAAAGAAGAGAGAAGCAGCTGATGAGGCAGTCTTCCCATGTGTTCTGAAAATCTTACCAAATTGCGTATTCAACAAGAAGGATCCTATTGTTTTAGGAGTTGATATTCTTGAAGGCATTGCAAAGGTAAAAATATTTATGTGGGGTATTTACTTTTTACTGTGTTGTATCTTTTTTTTAATGCTATAATGCCTATGACTATGGGGAACAGCCATAATCTCAACACAAGGTGCCTTCTGTTTAGAATAAATCCAGCAACTAGCTATAATTGACATGGGGAATAGAAGTTTTATTTCTTTGTCTGCTGCTTTACTTCCGTTATTTTCTGTATGAAGACTTTAAATACCTCAATGGTTGGTTCAGCTATTGGTTTCCCTAATTACGCATAAATTATCCCATTTGTTTACAACTAGACTCTCAAGTTGCTATATCTTGAACTACTAGATTTCCTGTCTTTTGCTCCTTGTGACTTATAGGAGGTAGTGGAGAATCAGTTTCCGTAAGTTTATTTACTCAATTCTAGGACAGTAGCCTTTTTCTTCCCCCAAATATTGACGTTGAAAAAGAGTCTGGTTTATGGAGAAGTTCACCCTTGTATTTAGAAAGACTTTTTTCTTTTTTTTCTCCAAATATTGACATTGAAAAAGAGTCTGGTTTATGGAAAAGTTCACCCTTGTATTTAGAAAGACACGCTACATACTTTATTTGCTGAGTCTTTTTAATTCCATTTTGTACTTGGTTTTTTATTATCGATGAAGAGAGTGAATTTTAATTTTATTGATTAATGTTCCTTTTGTGGATTTTTATAAGGCTTTCCTGCCCTGTTTAGATGAACCTATTACTCACGAGTGTCACTGAGCTAAACCCCGCAGCTCTGAGCCCATAAAGGAAAAAGAATATTCAATTCTCTTTCTAATCTACCTTATCTTTTTGGGTTATGGAGCTGATGAGGGTAAACTTGTGAAATCTTTTGTATTGCTAATATACATCATATTGGTTGCATTATGAAATTGTATCTGATAATATGTGCTTGACAGGTTGGGACTCCAATTTGTATTCCTTCCAGAGAGTTCATTGACATCGGTCGCATTGCATCAATTGAAAATAACCATAAGCCTGTTGATTATGCCAAGAAAGGGCAGAAAGTAGCCATTAAGGTATGCATCTTTCTAAATTATGATGCTTCCTTACTGTGAATGGGTCTGTTTGTTTCAATGAAATTTTTTCTTTTAAACTCGTGTTGGATGTCAAAATTGAACTGGTAAATAAGGATACCCTATTTTAATATATTTATATTGAAACCAGATGATTAGAAATAGACTGGTCATAAAATTGAAATATCGGTTAAACACGCCTTGCTTAACAAGGAAAAGCTGATACCCTTGAGTTGCACCCTATGAGCTAGTAGAGACAGAAAATAGGCGATAAATAGTTGTTAAATTATTGAAGTAATATGTTAAGTGTTTTCAGAAAATGTAATGATCCATATTCCATACATACCATGATCACAAGAAGGTGCATTTTCCACCTTGTTATTGAGGAAGAGGAGAGATAATATGAGAAGGTTAGATAAGAGAAGAAAATGTAACATGTTGTTCAATGGTTGTGTTTGTAGTTTTGGAGTTGTCCTTAGAACAATATGTCCACTATGCTTTTACAGATTGTTGGCAGCAATCCGGAGGAGCAACAAAAAATGTATGGAAGGCATTTTGAGATTGATGATGAACTTGTAAGCCATATCACAAGGAGATCTATTGATATCCTGAAATCTAATTATCGGGTAAGTTATAATTAAGCATCTGGATTACCATGTATGTCTGGATTTTGTTTCATAGTTGCTTATAGCTGGTATTGAATGTAGGATGATCTGACTATGGATGAATGGAGGCTGGTTGTGAAATTGAAAAATCTTTTCAAGATTCAATGAAGACTTTGATGTGGGCGCTCAGTATTATTCTTTTCAAAGAAACATGACCTCAGCAAATTGTTCTTTTCGATAAGACATGACTTCAGCAAAGTGTCTGCTTTTATTAAAAAAAAAAACATTTGAAAGATTTGTCAGGTGGCAATCTGGATCTATCGCTGAGGTCCGATACAGATGATACAATGAGTATAGAGGGGCATTGTTTGCCAAGGAACGCGTGTGTTTTTGCACAAGAAACTCTTCTGCATAATGTCAGCTGGGGAAGTTGAGGCCATGATGGTGAGAGAATGGTAGCTGGAAATGGCAAGGCTGGAATTTTGTGAATTATTTCTTAGTTTTTTATGTTTATACATTAACTAGGCGTGGAAGCAAGTACAAGGATGTAAGCTTGGATTAGAGAGTGGCTGGAGCTGGCAAATCGTTCTACTTAGCAGTTGTTTGTTCAATGGGGAAAGAAACTTTTTACCTGAGTAAACTACATGTATCAACCTAAATTGAAGAACGTTTTGTTTGGGTATCTGTTACATTTTCTTTACCAGCTTACTCTTTTCTACAGAAAATTTCCTCCCCTGTTTAGACACAATTTTCGTTGGTCTATTTATCTGGCTGTTCATCTGCTTTACAGAAGGGCGGTGTCTGGTGTACTCCTGAGAAATGTGTTTAGTATATTAGTTTTTTGTATGTTTAGTGTCATCTGTGGTGCTACGATACATGATGATGTTATTGATTAGTATCTTATGCTATACAATTATTACGACGACATTACATTTTTGAAATTTTAGTTTTGTTACTTGTGGAGTATCATAATTTTTATCATTTATACCAGAGAAATGTAGTTAAATGGCTCATAACCTTATTTGAGTTTTGAATCGTGCATATAACTCCTCCATTTTGAAAGGTTGATAATGAATTTTTCCTCTGAAATTTTGTTCCGAGGAGTTTGAGGATAGTCATGAAATGATACCAATTTTTCAAGTTTTGGAGGTCAAGCGTAATATCTGAACACGAGTTAATTAAATGATCAAGGCATGTCATGCAATTTAACTTATGTTAATTTTATGGTTTCAGTAAAGATAAAAATGGAGCCGAAAAATTAACAAGGGGCCTGGAATATATCCTTCATGAATGTTGTCTATGCAAATATATCGTGTTTAACTATGAGAAATATTTTTACCGTACCTGCAGTCTTTATGATTGACATCTCGCCATATTCTTTATTCAAAGAAACAAAATTGTTATAATTGATCACTTTTAACCAAATACAAAGTTTGTTAAATAAAAATGAAACTTTCTTATTCAATTTAATCATGACCGTTTTATGATTTCGAGAACACAAAATACTGTTTAATCTTTCAATATCTTTTCTTTTTATCTTTTGATTGCTTCCTTTCCTACCACTCCTAATATTTCTATTAAAATAAGCACCTCCTTCTATCACATGCTAATTAGCTAGCTAACTTTTTTCCCCCCCTAATTTACATGTCTCAAATAAAATAAAATGAAATACTCCTTACCAACAGATTGAGATTCAAGCAATTCTACATGGTTTTGTAGAGAGGAAAAGAGAATGAAGGCCTACTCATTCTTCCTTTCGCTTTCTTATTAAACTCTGCACTACTAATAACCTAAATCCGTAATGAGAGCTAATTACATAATAGTTTATAAGCCAAGAAAAACCCACTTGTTACAAAGTGAGCTAATTGATTTACTTTACAAAGAAAAAGAACAATAAATTATATATACAATAATTATTTCTAATAAAAAAGCACCTCCCTCCTTCAAATGCTAATTAGGAAGCTATATTTTTTTTTGGGCAATATTCACATGTCTCGCCTCATCATTTCCAGTAAAATAGTGAAAAATAAAATAAAATGAAATACTCTATTCCAAGAGTTTGAGATATTTCATGCAATACTACGTAGTAAATAGTAATGGAGAGAAAAGAGAATGAAGATCATTCTTCCCTTCTCTCTCTTATTATACTGTGCACAATACAGATATCTAAATCCCTAATGAAAGTTAGTTAATTACATAATAATTAACAACCCCAAGAAAAACTCACTTCACAAAGTAAGCTGATTGATTCATTAGAGCCCACTTGATCCGATCAACTTGGTTAGCCCAAAAGTTATGGCCATGGCTAGCCACCCTCCAACCAAGACCCTAACCACAGACCTCAAAGCAGGAGCCCTTCCCAGAACTGCACCTAACCATCCAAAAACCATCAAGGCCAAGCTCACTGCACCCACAACCACCCCTAGCCTCAACCTATAGTCCCTTATAAAGGAGGCTCCAAGCAGTGGCACCATTGCACCCACAGAAAAGGCCAAAGCTGATGCTGCTGCTGCTTGTAAAGGGTTTGGCAAGGCCTCTTTCTCTTCCATCTCTTCGGCTTCTTCTTCTTTCCCTCTTTCGCTTTCTTTTTTAGGGTGTAATCGGTTCGGATTAGGGTTCGAGCTTTGATCCTCGATCTCAAGAGACGACTTTAATACCATTGAGCCAAAACTTACTGGTACTTTCTGTTTTCTCTTGTTTCTCTTTATTTGAGCAATTTCAATGTCTAATTGAGAGTATACAGACACAAACTCTCCTATGGCCATACTACAGGCTCCAGCCACAAGGCCTGCAAAGCCTGAGAGGATCATGGCCTTGATGTCTTGCTTCACTGCTCCCACACCCACCATAAGAGATGCTGTGGACACCAGTCCATCATTGGCTCCTAAAACTGCTGCCCTTAGCCATTGAGACCTTTTGGAATAATCAAAGTCTTTATTGTCCCTAGTCTGATCAATCTCTAGGGGTATGATTTGTGTCTCTAGGTCAGTGTTTTGAAGGGCAAATTTGGGTAATTGGTTGGATGCCATGGTTAGAGCTTGAGAGAAGAAAGAAAGATGAAGAAGAAGAGGGCGTATGGGGAAAGTGTGGAGGACACACGCCACAAGGAGGGTATTTTATAAGGGAAAATTGCCAATGTAGGCGGCAAAAGTGGGACAACCCCACTAGTTAAAGACAAATCGATGTTTTATAGTAATAAAATTTATAAGGAAAAAATGCGTAATATATTTTAAATGAGATAAAAAGATTTCTTTCATTTATTAACAAATTGTGGTTAACTTGAGAAGATTAAGCTAGTCCTTAATACAGAAAAAAGGGGTGTCAAATCTATGACTTGGGATTCTTCTATTAATTATTACATGGAAAAATCAACAAATAAAAACACAGTACAAAGCACTTAAGTAGATTGGATACACTTCAGAAATTAAAGCATCTTATAAAGTGGCAAAAGTAAAGAGATATTTATTACGGGTTGCAGGAGCAATCCTAACTTGTTGCTGAGACAAAAGTGACGTCCACCACGTTTTATCAACATGAAGACAGTAGAACACAGGATATATCCAAATCCAATGTAAATAATGTAATGTCAATGCTTTTAATCATAAAAATGGAGAGCATCAAATTTACAAAATAAAGTTGAAGATATATGTGGGAGCCGGTTGAATCAGATATAAAGCTACCAGACAATAGTTTTTCAGAATCACAAAATAGGGTTAGTGATATATACGGAAACGAAGCTGGTGGGGGATGACGAGAAAATAAATTATACAGAAAGAAAAAAAAAAAGAAAAAGGAAGAACCATTTATGGTTTTATGATGGGAAGGAATAATAAATGAAGAATGGTAGAGACAAGCATATATACGTCATTTGTCTCATCTTTTTAGGAAGTTATGCGGGATGATCTGAACGTCATGACTATGGCATGACACAGACAAAGACAAACTAAGGTACTGATAAACCATATGTAATGGCTTTCTTTACTTGCGGAAATAAGGGAGAAAGGCATAATATGTTAAGTTATATTTTTGTTTTTCCTCAAAATGGGTTAGTTTAGTCTACAAGAAGTATATAATTGTTTTGCGAATTATTTTTTCAAAGTTTAAAGTTTAGGGTTTAAATATACGAGAATATTATTTAGATATTGATAAAAAAATAATATGAACAAAAGTTATAAATGTATATATATATATATATATATATTGTTATAATTTGGCAGCTTGGGTAGGGAACTGTGTATGTTTTGTTCCATGTGGCACAGAAAGTTGACGTGTTGCATTGGGAAAAATGATCTGGACAGTTGTGTGCATATGCAATCAATAAATTCTTAGACGTGTTATTTGAATTTAGGTAAGAGAAAAAGGTGACATTTTGTGAGTTTTTATTGCTAGGTAAGAAGTATATTAATGTATGGATAATTAGATATGTAAAATTTAATTGGATAATTTAAAATATGATGTCATTTTATTTTTGATAAGAGTGTCAAATACATTTAGAGTACGTGTTTTTTTTTTTCTTTAAAGCATTAATATATACTTCTTAAATTGCTAGAACATCTCAGACTAATTTGGTTAAATACTTTAATTTAGACACACAGCCTAACCATGTGAAGGATGTGAAGACCCAGTTGTTGGATTTGAGTAGTGTCAACTTGGCTATAAGTGAATATGAAGCATGTGAAGAGCTTTCCCTAATTTATGAGCCTTCTCTGTTACAATCAGACTTGCAGAAACCCATATTCCAATATTCAAGCAAATGAAGCTCAAGGCAAAGCTTAATATCCTGTCTATAGTTTAATTAATCTCTGGTTCGAATTAAGTGGGTTTTAGACATAATTTTTTTAAAAAATTTCGCCGAATTTCAAACTTTTATTATATAAAAATTGACAAAAGCTGTGACTAGCAATTCCATCAATGATTAGTTCAACATATATTGAAATGAAACAAGAAGGACAACAACATGGATCTTGAAAACATTATTCATGCTGGGTATTGAAACTTGTTGCTGAAATCCCTGAACCAAAATGCTTTAAAACGAAAAGTTTTGCGGTTATCTGAAAACAAGACAGTCACACATACCATGAGATTTTCTTTCCTTCAATTTCTACATAATATAGGAACAAGGCACAAAAAAATATTTTTATGCATTAATTTTATTTTTAGTTTTACTTTTATCATTTATGTTATTTTGCTCCAATTCAGTCTTTCAAGCTTACCTCAAGTTTTATTTTTGTCTCTTAAGTTCATTTTGTTTTAATTTAGTAATTTTACTTGAAATTTAATTTTAATGTGTCATTTTCAACCTATTCCAACTTTGTTTCTTAACTTCTAAAAACTACTTAAATGTTTTATTCCCTTTCAACATTGTCAACACAGTTTCTCTCTAAACCTTAAATCTAGCCGTTGCCCAATGCTTTAAGTAATAGTGAGCTTCCATTGAATTGGGCAGAGGCCTCTAGTCAATCCAATTTCTAGAGATGAAATTGGGATTTGAGATTAGTGGTACTCTTTTAATTATGTCAAATAAAACAACATTGAGGAGTTGGGTATTTATTTAGTAGATTAGGCCAAAATAAGGTTTTGGCCAGTATGAAATAATTTTGGCCGAAACCTAGCTCCATAAGCCTATGTAATTAGTTTATACTCTTATCTTGTACTTAATTAGGGAATGGATGTAGGATCAACTTGGTTTGAGCCACTATAAACTCCTACATGTATAAAATTTTCTTCTTTCACTGCTCTCATTTTGTCATATCTAGTTGTTGAAGCTTTTCAAAGAGGAAATTGGTTTTTGGTAAACAGCTTGTAATCTTGTTTAAAGTTCGGTCAATTGAAGTTTCAAATGCATTTGTACATGAGTATTAACGAGACTAATTTCTTAGGAGCACTACAAATGCACACTACCCAGGAACTTGAGTTTTGAGTAAATATAAGAAGTATGAATGTTTTCAAAGAGCTGAATTCAATCCCCGTTCTTGGCTCTTTTTACACTAACATTCTTGTTGGTGCTAAATGAAGTAAATATTTGAAAATGTTTTGTAAGTTCAAGAATCAAATTGGAAGGAAATAAAATTATGTGACTAAAGTGAAATTTAAAGTAAAGGTAAGGACTAAATTAGGATCAAATGAATTTAAGGGACAAAAGTAATACCTGAAGTAAGGCCAAATTAAATTAAATAAAATAAAAAAATGGAAGTGAAATTTACGATATAACGAAGGGATCTAAAGCCCATTTTCATCTATGACTATATATAGCATAGCAACCCATAATTAATATGTATTTTTTGCCAAATTATACAAGAAAGAGATAACTAGTAAATGGTGGACCCATACCTTGAACTCCATGAAATCTTCCTTGTTTGTTTCTTTAACAATGGAGAAGGCTGAAGAGAAGAGAAAGGCTAGAGAGAAGGGGGAAAATCTGAAGGGAGGAGAGAGATTGTAGCAACCCATGAATGCCAAAATCTCTTATGATGTTATCACCCTTGGTTAGCATAAATAGGATTACTGTTACTGTTTTATAATGCCCTATAAGTTAGGGCCTCCTTTCAAAATAGGTTCATAGATAGCTTAACCTATTACAAAATAATTCAACCTTATGTAACTCAATCCACTTTAAAGAGTGCTAGACATGCACTGCTTATTTAATATCAATTTAAGTCTTTATATTTTTGGCCAAAAGATGTATTCATTCCAACAAAAGCAACACCAAAACATAGATAGAAATTAGCAAACAATCCAAACATAAACAAGAAACCAAGAAAAAAAACAACAGAAACCAAGCAAATGACAAACATAAAACACTAGCAAACAACACACAAAGTCAACCAACACCAATTCTAATAGCATAATCCTCCAACATAATAGCTATAAAAGGGGATGGGAGACCACCATCCTAATCACTCAAGCACATCACTATGGCCTAATTCCTTACAAGCCAGTGAGTAGTAAGGTTAACAGATCTTGGTATCTAACTAAGAGAAAACCCACCATGAACCTTCAAAGCATCCATCACTTCCTCTACAATAGCAGAGCATCTATAGTCTTGGCACTTGGACAAATCCTGAAAACAATCTACAATTAATCTCAAAACTAATATAAGGCACCCCACCTTCATAGCTTCTTGGTGAACTTCTCAAAGTACCAACACATTTGTCATGAAAGCATATGAGGCCTCATAAAATTAATTGCAAAAGAACCTCAAATAGCTTGATGTAGACACCAGAGAAAGTGAAGGGAAGAGTGGGAAGATTAAGGACAAAGGGAAGAGATTGAGAGAACAAGAGAGGCGAGGAAGAGAATTAGGTTAACTCAAGAATATTCAATCAAATAGTCTACCGATAACGAAGTGTTTACGACTATTTAAGGCGAGCCCTGTAACAAAACAAGATAATATAAAATCCCAACAAAATATCTAAATTTGAAATAATTCAAATAGGTAATCCTAATGTAATTCAAATCCAAATTCCTAGATTATTCAATCTTAACAAAATATCTAAATTCAAAATAATTCAAATTCCTAAATTATTCTAATTACCTAAATCTTTAAATATCTAAGCCTATCCTAAATAAAATCGAGAGTTTCTTGTGCTTAACATACGTCTTCTGTTTCTCATCATTTCCCCTGTCTTGGGAGGACACTCCTTTAGAGAGGAAAATGTTAAGCCCATTTGTTGAAGATTATGGTTTTAATGATAATAAACACCATACGAAAGTTTTTCAATTTAATACATAGGTTCTAGATATTCTTCAATGTATTATCATGCCTTAGAAACCTTTGTAAGTAATATTGAGCTGATTGAAGATGTTTAAAATAAATGTAAAATTGATTCTAAGTCTTAAAGGTTAAAGAAAAGCTAATTTGGAGAACTTTGGATGTCCCCAGTCTACTGGTAGTAGGCCAACAGTCAACTGACACCTTACCAACCAATTGTCAGGCCTTGTCCCAATCAAATGGGAGCTTTCTGTGAGGTCCTAGTCGACTGGCCTCCTTTTAAGAGGTCCTAGTTTGCTACCAGCTAGAGCGTTGATCGACTGAGAGCTCTCTATGAGTCACCAGTCAACTGGCCTCACTTAGATCAAGCCCAGTTAGCTACCAACCTCAAGACCAATTGATTAGGAGCTCATTATGAGAGACTAGTTTACTGGCCATGGGTAAGCAGTCGATTGTTGGGGCTCAGATTTGAATTTTTGAAGAGGGAAAGAGGGAACGATTGATTGGCCATGAGAGAGTAGTTAATTAGCTAGTGAAAGAGAAGTCATAATTGCTTTATAACGAACATATTTTGAAAACCTTGAATTCCCACTCACTTCCAATGGATCTATTAGACCTTAGGCTATATAAACATGACCTATAGACTCTAAATCAACAAAGGAAAAACATTTAAGAATGATCATTTCATAAGTTCTATCTTCTTATCAGCTCTTTATTACATTCATGCTTCACCGTTCAATATACTCTATTTTAGAGAGTTCATTTATATGTAATTCCTTCTTCTTTGAGAGTAAGAAGCTCAAGGAGGTTCTTTGAGAGAGTTAAGCAGATAGTGCTTGGGTTAAGGGGAAGTTCATCCCAAGTTATATTCAAGGAGGTTCATTGAAGGAGTCAAGTTGTGAGAGCTTGGCAATTAAGGGAGAGGTTCTCTTGGGTTGTTGTATTTAATTATTAAAATAGTGAAAAATCCTAAAAGGTTGCTTAGGGACTAGACATAGGCTTGGGTAGAAGCCGAACTAGGATAAATCTCTGCGTCTACTCTCTTCCTTTATTCACTTTATATTTTGCATATATGATTTAGAATCACAAAGTTTACTCTGGTTGTTTTAATTGTGAAAATTTCAAAGGATTTTAATTTCTGCAAATTTCATATAACACCTAATTCACCCCCTTTTTAGGTGCCAGCCTTCCTCAACAAGTGGTATTAGAGCTTGGGCTCTTGATTAAAGACTTAACCATCTCAAAAGTATAAATGACTGGACTTGTTGATTATGTGTTGCTTGAAGGGCTTTCTACTACAAAACCTCTTGGTTTCAATGGTGAAAATTTCACATTGGAAACTAAGGATGAAAATTTTTATTAAAGTTGTTGACATTGACCTTTGGGATGAAATTAAGGAAGGTCCATATGTGCCTATGAAAACTGAAGAAGGCAAGACCTCTGTCAAACCCAAAAGTGAATGGAATGATACAGAAAGATGAAAAGTCTTATTGAATAATAAAGCTAGACCCATTCTCACTAGTGCACTAAGTCAAGATGAATACTTTAGAGTGTAAATTGCCAAAGTGCCAAGGAAATGTGGGGAGCTTTAGAAATTGCCCATAAAGGAACATTCGGTGTAAAAGAGTCTAGAATTCATAATCTTACACAATAATATGAATTGTTCACAATTGATCTTGTATAAACTATTAAAGAAATACAAATTTGTTTTACTCACATTGTTAATCATTTGGCAGCTTTAGGGATGACAGACTCAAGCAAATCAAGCCTACAAGATCATGAAGTCACTCCCTATGGAATGGCGACCAAAGGTGACTGCCATCAAAGAAGCTAAAGGACAGTCAGTAAAATCAATTGCAGCTCTCTTTGGTAATCTTCAAAAGCATGAACCAAGATTAAAACAACTTCAGGAAGAGCAAGATAAGAAGAAGAAGGGTCTTTCTCTCATAGCAACATCAATATATCCAGATGAGGAAGAATGTGTTAATGAATCACTGAATGGAATTGATGAAGAAACCTTTGGTCTCTTTGTTAAGAAATTTCGAAGATTCTTCAATTGCAAAATAATCAATGGAAGGAGACTAATTAGAAGGAGTTAAGAAAATCCCATTTGCTATTAATGCAAAAAACCAAGACATATCAAATAGGAATGTCCTCAATTTCTGAAGAAGTAAGATAGCACAGAGAAAAAGAAAGGAAAAAGTTATGAAGACTTAGATGCTGAAGAAGATGAAGCAGCTAAGCTCTGCCTAATGGCTAAAGAAGAAATTGAGGTAAACTCTCTCCCTTCCTATGAAGAACTGCAAGATGCATTTGATGATTTACATGATGAAATTCTTAAAAAAACAAAAGCCCTATATTTTTCAAAGAAGAAAATTTTATCTTTTAAAAATAATTTATAAAAGGAGAAAGAAGAAAATAATTCATTACTTCAAATAAAAGCCTCCTTAGAAAAACAAATTGAAACATTAGAGCATAACTATAGGTCTTAAGGAAGAACATCTCTCTTTCAAAAATAAAGTTACAAAATTTACTTGTAATTGTGAACTTTTGCAAAAAGAAAAGAAAGATTTGATAAACACTATTGCAACGTTCACAAAGGGAAAAGACAACTTAAATATTCTGCTTGGAAAACAAAGATTTGTTTTTGATAAGGCAGGTCTTAGGTATAATCCTAAAAAAAGATAGAAATATTATAAAAATTTCTTTGTTCCAACAGTCATGACCAGCACTCCATGTATTACATGCTTCTAATGTGGTCAAAAGGGATGGATCCTATTCTTGCTCTTACAGAAAGAATAAATTCTAGAAGGAAAGAAAATATAAGTTCCTAAAGGAACAACTAATAATCAAGGACCTAATATGAATTGGGTACCTAAAAATAAAACTTAATATTTCTACAGGTATGTATGAAGACTACCAGAGCCAAATGGTACTTAGATAGTGGATGCTCCAAACATATGACTGAAGATAAATCCAAGTTCTTTTCTCTTCAACCAAAGAATGGAGGAAATGTCATATTTGAAGGCAGTGGACAAGCAAAGATTATTGGTATAGGAAAAGTTAGTAAGAACTCTTCCACTTCCATTGACAAATGTACTTCTTGTTGAATGATTGAATCATAATCTCCTTAGTATTAGTCAATTATGTGATAAAAATAATAGAGAAATTTAGATGAAAAGAAAACCATACTAATAGGACATAGAGTTAACAATGTTTATGGTATTGACTTAGATGATGTCCTTGTTATTGATTCAAAATGTATGATGAGTGTCAATGATGAAAGTTGGTTAAGGCATAGAAGACTTGCTCATGCTAGTATGAGTCTTTTAGAGAAGCTTGTTAAGAATGATCTAGTAGCTAGATTACCAAAACTAAAATTTGATAAAAAAATAGACTTTGTGATGCTTGTAAGAAGGGTAAACAAATTAAAAGCTCTTTTAAAACCAAGGGATTGTCTCCTCAACTAGACCATTACAATTGCTTCACATCGATCTTTTTGGACCATCTAAGACCATAAGTCTTGGAGGAAATTATTATATACCAGTAATTGTAGATGATTTCTCTAGATTTACTTGGACACTTTTCTTATTTCACAAAGATCAAGCTTTTAAATCTTTTATGCATTTGGCAAAGTTCATTCAAAATGAACAAGGCATGACCATTATAAGAATAAGAAGTGATCATAGTGGAGAATTTGAAAATAATTTGTTTATAATTGAGCATAATTTCTCTGCACCTAAAACTTCTTAACAAAATGGAGTAGTAGAAAGAAAGAATAGAATTTTAGAGGAAATGGCTAGAGCAATGCTCAATGAAAGAGGTCTTCCTAAGTACTTTTTGGGTAGATACAGTAAACATTGCATGTTATATCATGAATAGAGCAATGATAAGACAAATCTTGAGAAAAACCTGTTATGAATTATATAAAGGAAGAAAGCCTAACATTTCCCATCTGCATGTGTTTGGTTGTAAATGTTTTGCGCTTAATAATTGAAAAGATAATTTAGGTAAGTTTGATGCAAAATTTGATGAAGCAATTTTCTTATGATACTCAAGTTCTAGCAAAGCATTTAGAGTGTATAATAAAAGAACCATGATTGTAAAGGAATCTATACATGTGAATTTTGATGAATCTGACCCTCTTGAGCCAATAAAGGTATATTGTGAAGAAATTGCAGTAAATTTTGATAATCTTACAATAAAAGACAAACAAGGAGCTCAAGAAATCAAGAATGAAAGTGGGTCCACCAAGCAGATGAACAATCCTCCTTCCATGAAGAATTTAATCAAGAAATGGAGGAAGATATCACCTCGAATCTTTTAAAGGCATGGAACTTCAAAAGGGATAATCCATCTGAACAAATAATTGGTGATGTCTCCAAAGGGGTAAAAACTTGAAACTCTCTTAGAAATATTTGTAATTATGAAGTTTTTTTTACCTCAAGTTGAACTAAATGGAATTGATGAAGCCTTGAAAGATGAGTACTGGGTCTTAGCTATGCAAGAAAAGTTAAATCAATTTGGAAGAAGTCAAGTTAATAATCATCTAGTCATTGGAACTAAATGGGTTTTTAGAAATAAACTTGATGAATATGGAATTGTCACTAGAAACAAAGCTAGGCCAGTTGCAAAAGGTTACAATCAAGAAAAGCGAATTGATTATGATGAAACCTTTGCACCAATAGCTAGACTTGAGGCATTTCGTATGTCACTAGCCTTTGCATCTATAAACGATTTTAAACCGTATAAAATGGATGTTAAAAATGCCTTTGTCATTGGATACATAATAGGAGAAGTATAGGTTGACAAACCTCTAGGATTTGAGGATCAAAATCTTCTAATCCATGTATTCAAATTGACAAATGCTCTATATGTTCTTAAGCAAGCACCTAGAGAATGGTATGAAATGCTTAGTATATTTCTCATTATGAATAATATCTCTAAAGGCAAGGTTGATACAACTCTATTCTTTAAAAAGAAGAAAAATGATATTTTAATTGTTCAAATATATACGGATGATTTTTATTTGGTGCTACAAATGAAATTCTATGCAAAGGATTTGCTGAAACGATGAAAGGAGAATTTGAAATGTCTATGATGAGGGAACTTACATTCTTTTTGGGTCTTCAAATCAAGCAACAATTAAATGGTACTTTCATAAGCCAATCTAAATATGTCAAGGAATTACTTAAGAAATTTGGATTTGAAAACATCAAAGTCAAGGACACTCCAATGGGATCTACAACAAAGATGGATGCTGATGAAAAGGGATAACCTTATGACATCTCAAAATATAGAGGTATGATTGGATCCCTTTTATACTTAACTGTAAGTAGACCAGATATTATGTTTAGTATATTCAAGTGTGCCTGTTTTCAAACTTGTCATAAAGAATCTCATTACTCTGTAGTAAAGAGAATATTTAAATATATTGTTGGCACAATATAAATGGGTTTGTGGCATCCAAAAGGATCCACCAATATCTTGGTAGCATATTCAGATGCTGATTTTTTTAGTTGAAAAATTGATAGAAAAAACACCAACGGAACATGTAATTTTTTTGGAAATTCTCTTGTTTCTTAGTTTAGTAAGAAACAAAATAGTGTAGCATTGTCTATTGCTAAAGTTGAGTGTGTTGTAGCTGGTAATTGTTATGCTTAAATCCCTTGGATGAAGCAACAACTAGAGTATCTTGGTGTATACCTTAAAGAGATTCCAATTAGATGCATCAATATTAGTGCAATTAACTTCACCAAGAATCCCATTATGAATTCATGATATAAAAATATTGAAATTTGACATCACTTAAATATTGAATTTGTCCAAACTAAATTTCAATTTGCTGATATCTTTACTAAATCTTTTTTAACTAAAAGATTTTGTTTTATAAGAGGTGAAATTGGAATGGTTAATCTTAATGAATTATAAAAATAAAGATTTAAATCGTTTCGCCATTTGCTTGAAGAGAATATTCATAACTTAAGCATCATAGTGGTCTCAATTTGTTTTACATGTAGTTTATGATAATTCCTTGATATATCTCCTTGATTGGCATGATAATCACTTTCATTTGGTTAGAAAACTAAGCTTAGATGGATATAGAAGTGAAATGCTCACTAGAAGATAGGAAAATTGGTCCAAAATTGATTATTAATAACTTTTAGCATGGACTAATTGACTGCCATAGGGAGAACAATCGATTGATGGGGTTCTGAGAGAGCCAGCAGCTCAAGAAGGTCAGAGCAGTTGATTAGAGGCTTCTTGTAAGGGAGCAGTTGATTGCCAAGGAGTGGCCAGTTGACTAGGTTCCTTTTGTAACCTAATAGTTGATTAGGGGGCCAAAGGCCAGTTGACTAGGAGGCTCCAAAAAGCAAACCCCTGAGAAAATAGGTCTGACAGGAGACTAGGAGCCAAGGGCCAGTTGACTGGTAGATGCTAAAAGTAGCTATTTAAAGTAGTCGAAGCCCTAATTTTCATATCAAGCACTATTTTCACCAGCCAACTACTCTCCCCTTTTTCTTGCTTACTAATTTTTGACCAAATCCCTACTAAATCTTAGTGATTTTGTTTCCTATTTGCCTTAAATCACCAATTAATCATCTCCATCTAGGGTTTCATAAGTTTAAATTGCGATTTTCTACTTTTGTCCTTCTCACACTCGAAAATCTTCACCATTCTTAACTCTCTTAGAGTTTCTTGATCACCAATAGCTGAAAGATCCACTACCAAGCATCCAGGAACCAAGAATCCATCAAGTAGATATTCCTCCAGTCCTCTTCCACTCTTTTTTTCATGTGCACAAGAGGTGGCATTCTTTGAGAACTTCAAACAAATGAATGTTCTCTAAGTAAGTGTGTCAATCTGTAATTTCTCCAAGAAGAAGGATTTTATTTGTTTAATCTTTTCTCTAATGCTGGGTTGGACAAATTGCTAGCTTTGAAATTAGACTATAGCGCCATGGTTATCAGAGCATTCTACTCTAACCTCACCTACAACCCAACTAGCTATCTTCTTACCACCGAGGTGAGTAGGACTTAGATTGTCTTTGGGGATAAGACTTTTGTAGAGATACTTCAGCTTCCTCCTCCTTTAGGTCATTATTTTATCGACAATCTGAATTCTCTTAAGAATGTGATTGGATATAACAAGTTGGAGGCACTAAATAGGATCAATAAAATTTATATAGAGAATCCCAATATGTAGCTAAACGTTAAGTGTCTATCTTTGGAGAATAGGCTGGTACACTACATCATTACTCACTATCTCATCGACAAATTAAGGAACTTTGCCTACATGAGTGAGCCTGAGCTATTTATGATAAAATGCATATTAAAAAGAGAGAGTTTTAGGCTTACTTGGCTCATCATTTAGAGGATGATTACTTGTAAGAAGAAAAAATCTCTCCTTTGCCATTCAGGACCATAAACCATCATCTCAACTATACTCCGACATTATGGTGTGTATTCACTTGAGGATGATGTAAAGTCCCCTTAGGTGACTGGATGAAACAATCTAGCACATATGGGGTTTATCAAAACACCTCAAGGTCAATGGGTTAGGAAAACCTCCAGAGAATTGAGGTCTTCACTAGCAGCACCTACCAGTCCATTTACCTCTTCACAGCTTACTCCATCTACAGCACTAAAAGAAGAAGAAAAAGGGCCTTCTGCCACCATAACTCTATCATGTTTAGCTCCTACACTTTATTCACTGGCACATCTTGAAACCATTTTCATTCCAGAGCCTATTCTACTCGTGGAGATCCAAGCACTCCATTAGAAGATAGACACCTTTTGTCTCCAGATGCTAAGATTCTAGGAGACTATTGAGGATATGGATGCTCGCCTTCAACACGTTGAGGCCTATTATGAGAAGTCACCTTAGCGTAGGATGCTTAGATGTAGGGTTCTTAGTTCTCTTCCTCCCTTTTTGATATGACAAAAGGAGTGAGAAATAGGAATTTAGTTTATTAAGAGGTTGTTTGTTAGTTTGGGGTTGTTATTGCTTTAGTTGTTATGATTTGAACTATTTGATAGTTATTTTAGTTATTTTCATTACTAAAACTTTCTTATATTGAGCCTTGGTAGTCATTGATTAGTTATTGGCTATTTCTTAAATTTAGTGTTATGTGATAATACTTATGCTTTGTTAATAAAGAAGTTGCTTGGATAATACTTATGCTTTGTTAATAAAGAAGTTGATGTTTTGAATGTTGAAAAATACTATAAACTATTAAAGAATTAAGTGTTTTGAAAACACATATAATTGAAAAAATTTCCTATTTGGGGAATTAACAATTTCAGGTTTGTTATCATTAAAAATGGGGAGATTGTTGAGCCCATTTGCTAAAGACTTTGGTTTTGATGATAACAAACACCATACAAAAGTTGTTCAATGTAATACATAGGTTCTAGATATTCATCAATGTATTATCATGCCTTGATAACCTTTGTAAGTGATATTGAGCTGATAGAAGATGTTTAAAATAAATATAAAATTGATATAAGTCTTAAAGGTTGAAGAAAAGCTGATTTGGGGAACTCTGCAAGTCTCTAGTCAATTGGCAGTAGCCTAGTAGTCGACCAGCACCTTGCTAGCCAATTGTTAGGCCTTGTACCAGTCGAATGAGAGCGTTCTGTGAGGTCCCAGTTGATTGGCCTCTTGGGCCTAGTAAATTGGACTTTTTCTTAGAGGTCCCAGTCTATTACTAGCTTTAGCCTTGATTCACTGGGAGCTCTCTATGAGTCACTAGTTGACTAGCCCCTAGCTAGTAGTCGATTGGTTACACCCAGATTAAGCTAGTCAACTGCCAACCTTAAGACCAATCGACTGGGAGCTCATTATGAGAGACCAGTCAACTAGCCATGGGAAAGCAGTTAACTGTCATAGTTTAGATTTGAATTTTGGAAAAGGAAAAAGGGACCAGTCGACTGGCCATGGGAGAGGAATCAACTAGCTAGTGATAGAGAAGTCATAATTGCTTTATAATGGACATATTTTGAAAATCTTGACTTCCCACTCATTCCCAACGGATCTATTGGACCTCAGGCTATATAAACAAGACTTTTAAACTTTAAATCTACATCACTTTTCAATATACTTTGTTTCAAGGAGTTCATTTATCTATAATTCCTTCTTCTTTGAGAGAGAGAAGCTTAAGGAGGTTCCTTAAGAGAGACAAGTAGAAGGTGCTTAGGTTGAGGAGGAGTTAATCCCTGTGATATTCAAGGAGGTTCCTTGAAGTAGTCAAGCTATGAAAGCTTAGGAATTAAGGGAGAGGTTCTCCTTGGTTGTTGTATTTGATTATTAAGATAGTGAAAAATCCCAAGAGTTTGCTTGGGGACTGGACATAGGCTTGGGAAGAAACTGAACTTGGATAAATCTCTATGTCTACTCTCTTAAATTATTCTCCTTATATTTTACATTTATTATCTAGAATCATAAAGTTTACTTTGATTGTTTTAATTGTGAAAAAGCATTTCAAAGGATTTTAATTTCTACAAATTTCATATGACACCCAAGTCACCCCCCCTTGGGTACTAGTCTTGCTCAATAGAAAACCCTTGGCATGACTCCAAGAAGGCTAGATCTAATTATGAAAACTCCTCTTTAGTAATCCATATAGCATTGGAATCTGAATTACCTTTCCAACGAACAAGGTAGCAATGAAGAGGACCCTCTGACGGAAGTATAGTTCAATCATCCAAAATTGCTTCAACGTCTCAACAAGTGGTGGGACTACAAGAAAAGGAGGTACAAGAGAAGGGTGAACTTGGGTACTTGTAAAACCATTAGAAAGTAAAGGGGGAGGCTTGAAAGTGCCTTGTTAAGGCAGTAAATCCTCAGCATTGATAACTGGACTAATGGTCATATGAGAAGGTAACTCTAATAAGTATGCATTAGATCCAAGTTTCTTAGAAATACGAAAGGACCAGAGGCTTGTGAAAACTCTAAGAAATTAAAGTTATCAAGCATCATATATGTGAGAAAATGCTTGTTTTCAAGTCTTTCTTATATAGTTTTGATCTGACTTTTGTTATTATTTTCATTATTATGCTTGAATGAGTTGTTAGCTTGAACAAGGGATTAGGAAGAGTAATTTGCACATAAAAATTGAGAAAGAATGATGTTTGGTATGGGTATTATTCATTTGTAGGTAAAATGAAGTGGAGTTATTAAAGCCAAAATTTTCATTTGTTGTCATGACAAACCTGTGACAATTGCCACGACCGAACTCTGTGCTGAAGTTGATTATTGAAACACACATTTTGGACTCTAAGGAGTGGCTGTATGGCACGTGACTTCTTATTGGAGCTGAAGGAACCCTAATAAAGAGAAGGCAATTAGTAAGATGTACAATAGTGAGAGAATGATGAAAGATAGAAGCAGAAAATAGAGGAGGATTGTTGTATCCAATTAGAGAATCTTTCTTCAACATTTTGATGGCAGCAAGGGGAGTGTTGATAGGAGAAGAGGAAGATCAAGTTGAGAGAGAATGTAGTACATTAATTGGGATAAGAGGATTTATAGTTTGGCAAGCAATTTCATTATTATTGATCTTTATTCCATTTTTTTAGTTGTACTAGCCTATGGGTAATTTAAAGAATTTCTTGATTTTTATTATCATGAACTAAACTTTCTTAGCTGGGGTTGCTATTTGAACCTGAATTTACACAATGCTTTGAGTTGTTGTCATCATATTTAGTGAATTACATTATTGTTTAATTAAGCTTGTTATGGATGATTATGGTATTTGTTGATTGGCCACCAATTGATAGTAAATTAGCTTGAATTATGAGATCTTCAAGTAATTTGGGGATTGACATCAATATATAGGTTGTCTCACATAACCCATTCAATATTGAGTTGTAATTTGACTTTTAGAATTTGGGTTCTCATAGGAATGTGTTGAATTGCTAATTAGGGAGGTTAACATAGCTAATTTAGAGAAAATTCTATGCATTTTGTTATTGGGGTTAACGTTATGTTTTGTTGCAACGTTGTCATGACATTATTGCGACAATGATAAACAAAGTGCAAATAATGGGGAAAATAGCAATCCTAGCGCTTTTCTTTTTATTAGAAGTTGTTGATCTTTCTCTTTCATTTCCTCATTCCTTAGCTGCTGAGTTCTATTTCTAGTTTCACTAGTTAATTTCATTTGTTTAGATTAGTTATATAGTTAAAATCCCATACAAGACTTGGTATTGTATTTCATATTCATTCTATTCAAATCAAGTTAATTAACTTTAGTTTCCAGTACTCAACCCTCGTGGGATGATACTTTTTCACTACTATATTACTTGAACGATTCAGTGCACTTGTTGATCCGACCACTAAGTTTTTGGCACCTTTGCAAGGGATTGAATGATTAGAAATTAGTATATAAATTGACTTGAATTTTTTTTCTTTAGTTTTTTATTCTATTTATATTTGTGAGAGCAGGATTGATAATCTAGTTGTTTGAATTAAGAGAGAGATAATGAGTTATTACCTCTTGATCTTAAGATTGAGTGCACTTTAAGAGCTATAACAGAACAAAAAGGTTTAACGCAAGCTAAGAATATGGTTGAACAAGAGGGTAATGGGTAGAATGTGAATCCGCATCACATGTCTATTCCAATTGATGATAAGGATCGAGCTATGAGGGAATATGCTACACCATTGTTGGATGGGTTGAATTTGAGTATAGTTGACCCAATATTTAGGCTTAGAATTTTGAGTTAAAACTAGTCATATTTCAAATGATTCAATGAGTGGGTCAATTTAGTGGTTCACCTATAGAAAACCTTCATATGCATATTAAGCTACTCATGGAAGTTAGTGATGCATTCAAGTTAACTGGTGTGACTCAAGAAGCTCTCTGGCTTAAATTATTTCTGTACTTATTGTGTGATAGAGCTAGAGCATGGTTGAATTCTCTTCCACCAAAATTCCATTGCTCCATGGGATGCTCATGTTGAAAGGTTCTTGATGAAATACTTCCCTCCCACCAAGACTGCTCAACTTAGAAATGAAATTATAGCTTTCAAGTAGTTGGATGGTAAATCTTAGCTTCTCAAAACCTTTCCTTTAAGCCTTCTTTCTTCTCCTCTCCTCTCCTCTCTCTCTTTCTTTTCTCCTTCACTCTAATCTCTTTGGTCTCTCAAAACCTCTCTTTTTTAGCCCTATCTCTTCTTCCCCTCCTTTCTCCCTTTTTATTCTCTCCTTCATTCTAATCTCTTTAGCCTCTCAAGACCTTTCTCTCTCACTCTCTTTACTTGTCTCTTCTTGTTTTCTTCTCTCCTATCTCCTCTTTAACCCTAATCTATTTAGCATCTCAAGACTTCTTTTTTTAGCCTTGTTTCTTCTTCCCTTCCTCTATCCATTCTCCTCTTTCACTCTAATCTTTTAGCCTCTCAAAACCTCTCGTTTTAGCCTTGTCTCTTGTTCCCTTCCTCTCTCATTTCTCTTCACCTCATAATCCTCCCTCTTTAAAGGAAAAAACTAAGCTCACTTTCTATTCTTTTCCCCCTCCTCAACCCCCATCCAACTCTTTATTGTCCCCCATTTTCTCACCTTTTCCTCACTTTTCCCTCTTGCTTCTTCACATGCTAGCTTATTTTCTTTTCTTTAGACTTTTTATGTCCTAATCCACTCATATTGTTTCTTCACAATATGATTTTGCCTCCTATCTTTGACCATAATGTTTTTTCTTTCTTTGTTTATCTTCCTTTAGTATTTTGTTCTTTTTGCACCACTTCTTTTATTATTATTTTTTTCCTTTTGATTTTTTCCTTTATGTGTTTTTTTTTTTTTTAGCTTTCACTAAAAAATTTGATGCTCTTCTCCTTTATCTCACATGCTCCCTTGAATTTTTATTTTATTTTTAATTTATTTCACTTTTTGCTTTCTCTTTTTTTTTTTTTTTTTAAGTTTACTTGGTTTTTCATTTTATTTTGAAAGATAATTAGAGTATCTTTATGTAAAATTCTTGTTAAATTAAATTTTTGAATTTTGAAATTATGATATTTTGTATTTTTCATTACTACTTTCATTTATTTCTTCATTTTTTAATATTTTTCTTTATTTGGCATTTTTCTTTTTTCAATTACTGTTATGTTCTTCATTTTTTTTTTAATTTTTGACATTTTGGCCCCATTTTTAGTTTTTCCCTAATTATAAATATTTTCTAAAATTTCTAGACAAATTACAGTGTTCATAATTATCCTTAATAAAATCTAGAGTTTGTTACGCCTAACATATGTCTTCAGTTTCTCACGATAGCCCTTTTAGTTCCTAATTACCACTCCTAAGCTAACGTTCGCCATAGAGAAACTCCCATTGATATTTACCTTCTACTGACTATCTAAGTGTAAGGACCAAGTGCTGTTAGGCTTAATAAATACTTTTTTCCACAAGCCTATCATCCTTTTGGTTCATTCTCCAACCATTTCCATGCCAAAATTTCACAATCGCTTGGTAAGCTTTCAAAATCTCAACCAATGGATCCAGATTGCCCTGACTAAAGATCTTGTTACATCTATATTTCCAAATCTACCAACATAGCATGGATAGGAAAGCTTTATCAAAATCACTAAGATTCCAATCCAAAAACACCTTGTTTAGCCACATATTCACACTACCAATACTATAATGATTCAAAGTCAAAGTGGAGTGACTAGTAAACCATACAACCCTAGCCTATTTGCAAATAAAGATCTTATGTTCAATGGTCTTAACAATAGATCACAAGATAGGAGCCTTGGATTGGGATTTCAAACTCTTTTCCACAAAGGTTCTTTTATGGGTAAAGCATTCATGCATAGTCTTCATAAAAACTGCTTCACCTTTGAAGGGTACTTGATATTTCATATTTCTTTCCACAGGTTATTAAGATAGCCAACAGAGGAAGAGGTAGAATTACTTTAAATAGAGTTCTTATTACTGCACACCTACTGATATCTCTTATTCACAGAGTAGATCCCATTAGCAATGCCCACCCATTTATGCTGGTAATCCACTCTTCCATTAAGAATACTCTTAATAGCTCTCATTTCTTGATTACAAAGCCACATCTCCTCGTCTGATAGATCCCAAGTACGATTCACCTTAATTCGTTACTTTACAATCCTTCAAGCCTTTCACAAGGATACCAAAATTAATTTTAAAGCCTGGTAAAGAAGGTACCTAAGGATCTTTCCAAAATCATTAATTCCTTCAATTCCTAACCCTTTAACATAGGTTTTCCTTCAATAGATTCCTACCCTCCAGTAAGCTATGACAAGCCCATGATGGTCTTGTGCCACTCATAGCATTGAGGAAGTCAACATCTCTAAAATAATAGCATTTTAGTATTCTAATGGAAAGTCCTCTTGGAAAAAAGCTATCCTCTATGCTTGCTTTGCTAGTAAGGCCAAATTAAAGTGATAAAACTCCTTGAAACCCTACAACCTTTTTTGTTCATAACAACCATTTCTTCCTTTGCCATCTTCCTTCAATTGGCCCTACCAAAATTTGGTAATGAGTTTATCTAATTCTTGACATGTTATACAGGAAATTGAAAGCATTGCAATGGGAAGGTTGGGATGGGATTCGTGACAGCCTTTACTAGGACTTCTCTTCCTGCTTGAGATAACATACCATGTTTCCACCTTTTAATTCTTTTTTAAACTTTATCTTTAACAAAATCAAGGGCTTCTGCCTTGGATCTACCCTAAAGCATAGGCAAACCCAAATACTACCTTAGAGTCTTCTTTTGAAATTTCTAAAAATCCTCTAACACACCCTTAAGTTCTTGAAGGGCATTATTTAAGAAGAATATATAAGAATTTTCAACATTTACTTTCTTCTTAAAAGTAACACAATATTTGGTCAAAATCATCTTTAAGCCTTTAACATAACATTTATCAACCTTTAAAAGGAAGATTGAATCATCAGCAAAAAACTATGGGATAAGAAGCGCACCCTTTTGCCAATGTAATCACTTTAAGTCTACCCCACTCTTCATACTTCATCACCATCCTAGATAATACAGATGCAATCATAATGAATAAATAGAGAGATAAGGGATTTCCCTTGCTCAAACCCCTTTGAAGGATAATACTATTAGAAGCTAGCTTTATGTTATAGCTAACCAAGGCCACACATTCCCTATCCTTTGCCTCCTATTGCTTTATAAACCCCTTCTTGGTAATTAACTCCTTCAAAGAGTCATACTCCACCCTATCATATGCTTTGTTCATATTTACCTTGATAGCCATTTCGCACTTACCACCCTTCTTGGTCTTCAGATAGTAGAATGCTTTTAAATAACAAGTACATTGTGAAAAATCAACCTTTCTTTAACAAAGGCCCTTTGATTCTCAGTGATTAGCTTGGGTAGAATATTCTTCAACCTATTAGTAATGATCCTAGAGATAATTTTATACATAAAATTACATAAACTAATAGGTTTATACTTAGTGACTTAATCAAGATCATCAACCTTAGGTGATCATGATTAACTTAGTCATGTTTAACTTAGCCAAAGATAGCCCATTAACAAAAAACTCCCTAATAACATCAAGAGTGCTCGTTAAAAATCCTATGGAAACCATCTGGTCCCAAGGCCTTTAGACCTCCATCTCAACTAAAGCCCTCCAAACTTCCTCATTAGATTGAGCCCATTAAAAGAAGATTATCTTCTTCTTTCGAAACCATTGTATTCATAAACTCAGTACCTCTATAAAGACACGATTACCACTAGTACTAAACAACTTAACAATGAAACATTTAAATTATAGAGCAATATCTTCAGTAGATTCCATCCACATTCCATATGCATCTCTTAGTTTAATAACCTTGTTTATTTACCTTCTTTGTATAGTGGTAGCATGGAATTACTGTGTTCTTATCCCTACACTTTAGCCATTTAATACATAACCTTGTGGCCTATTATTTCTACTCCTTTTCTTATGAATCCTCTAACTATTTTGCCACACTTGACGCCTTAGTAGCCCTAGTCCCACATACCTTTATAGGAATTCCAAAATGCAAAAACAAATTCTACATTTCTTAAACATTATTAGGGAATTCATATTTACTTCACTTGATTAGAGCCCTTCCAACATGATTCAAATTAGTAAGGAAATCATCCACCATACTAACATTGTAGCATCTCTTTATCCTTAAGTTCATTTCCACCACAACCATATAACTAGCATGCTCAATGTACATTAACTTTGGGTTAAATGATATGGGGTAATAACCATATAAAAATTCATAAATAAATTGAATAGGAAAGTGATATGAAACCATAGGATCCAAGTGGATAGCTTGAAGATTTCTAGAACACATCCCTCCAGCAAAAATTACATATGGCATGGTCCAATCTCCCTTTAATATGAGCCAAACCCATTCTTTTATTACACCATGTAAATGTAAATTCTAAGTCAATAAGATTGCCATCCCACATAAACTTACAAAAAATTTTGATGCTATTTAGAGTCTGGATTCTTCCTCCTTGCTTCTCTTCATTATAGAGCAAATCATTGAAGTCCCTTATCACTAGCCAAGGAATATTAAAACTCAAATTTATGCATTTCAAATCCTCCCTCATATTTCTAGGTGGGCCATAGACAAAATTCATCACACTTGATAGCTTATTTGCTCCACCCTTTTTCCTTACATTAATAATACAAGTAAGATAAGACATCCATATTCACACCTACCTTCCACACATAGACACTCCACTAAACAATCTTTTAGGATAAACTAAAACTGACACCTCAATGCCAAATTTCCTTCTTAATTTGTCCATTATTATTTTTTGTATTCATTCTGGTTTTTACAAATAATACCAGAGAGGGCTTTAGTTTCCTTCACTGAAACCTCAATGTATTGACTATCAAGGTAATTCCTAATCCTTGATAGTTCTATGTAAGGATGCTCATGGCAACTTGGTGGCTCTTTGAGGCAAGCCAATAAGCCTATTTGCTTCCCCCTTATCCGTAAAAAACATAAAATCATTAACATGAACCCCCTTCTTGGGAAAATTTAAAGATGTGCTTTCCTTAATTGACACCTGAATAAGGTTAGGTTTCTCATTATTTTTTTGAATAGGACCCTTTCCTTTTTTCTTTCAGATCCTCTATCTCGATGAGGCCCTATACTTCATAACCTTCACCTCCTTGACGTACCCTAAATTAAAGAGCTTAGGATCAAACTCCCCTTTTACATAATCCTTTAGGACTGTTCTATGCCTCTTAGAACTAGAAGATTCCCAACTGGAGTCAGCATTTCTTTTCAAGTTAATATTCTCCAAATTCTTAATTAGTTACTCCTCATATCTAACACAATTAGTAATAACTAACTTTTTACCAATAGTGACATCTTATGATGGAAATTCCATGTAGTAGGTTGTTTTCAGTCAAAGGCCATTTTACTCCTTATCTATTAGTTAGAGAAATAGTTAGAGGACCCAAGCCCCACACTATTGGACCTTTCGTATGTCTTATCCATCATACAAAGTAATTCCTATCCAGCCTCCCTATATGGCCTAAATCCACTAAAACTATAAGGGCTTTTAAAGTTGAACCCTACCCTATAAGTACTTTTTCCCTTTTCCTTACATAGGCAATGCTCATTCATCAGCCCATTTAGGCCACCCATGCTAGATACAAACCCTCTTTCATAACAACTTCTTGAGTCTTATATGGCTAACAAGCAACTTGCATAATCTTATACAATTATGTGGCTAATCTGGAGCATGAGAAATGAAGCTGTAGGGAGGAACAGACATTCTAATCCTTTAACCATAATTCAAGAAGCCATAAGATACCTTGATGACTAGAAAAGAACCAAGGAAAGACACTAAATGGTCAAATAAAGGGAGAATATGAACACCAACGTTGATACGCTACATGCACCTTCATGGTTATGTTATACTAATACTATAACCTTTGTAGCTGAGGGCAAATGTGGCCTTGGCATCTTCTTCTGACAACGTGAAGGGGACTTAATCAAATCTATTGTAGGGTCTTTCATTGGGAGAATCCTTGTAAAAGTGACAAAAGCTAAAGCTATCTTCCTAGCGCTTACTTGGGCTTATGAAAATCTCTCAGAAGAAGGTATCATTTTCACTAATTTGTTGGAGGTGAGGAATGTTATTGCCATAGATACCTTTGATAATTTGAAGTTTAGATGCATTATTGAAGATTGTAGAGAGCTTTTCCTCCATAGAAACAATATTTCATGCAAATGGATAAAAAGATAGGGAAATATGGATGCTTATATTGTTGCTAGAGCTTCCATTACGTTTACCAATCTTCATTGTTTGGATTATGTACCAAGTTTCATTCATTCTTAATAAAGTATGATATTTTGATGTGAAAAAAAAATAGCTTCTTGAGTCTTAATGACCTTTACTTCCATATAACTACCTGTTCGATTTCTAACACAATCGTTGCTTCACAAGAGGTCACACAAATCTTTGCTATAAGTTGAAATATTTCCCATAACCTCTATTTGGTCATTCACAACCACACAATCTTCTGGCCCTTTTGGACTAAATATAAGTAAGTTAATTAGTCTAGCAATTAATCATTGTTAATCTACACTAATTAAAACCACATTTAAAGTGTCAAATTGGAAAAAAAAGTCATATAAAATGAATAGTAATAATAATAATTTATAATTTTATAAAGCAAGAGTTAAATAAAATTACTTAAATATCTACTAATTATAAGAAGTTTCTTTAAATTTAATGGATGACAAAGTTCAATAATCAATTAATTCCATCGTAGACAAGTAAAAATTATTCTTGCTCTGCTTTTTTTTTGGCATCCATCAAATCATGGCTGCTTTTGGATATTTTGAAAATCAATTCTCATTATCCCATCCAAGCATGCATGAAAATATATGCACTTGAAATGTCTCATAGAATCATATTTTTGAGGCCTAGTGTCGTAACCGACCTTCCGGCGAAATAGAATAAAAAGTTTAAAATCGATTCCCAAAAATGGAATTTTGAAAATCAATTTATTTGGAGTCGCCACCAAAATTTTTAATGGAAAACTTTGGAAAACCAATTTAAAACAAAATGAAAAAGGCAAAATGGTTTGCAAAATCAGAGATGGGTTCGGGAGTCTATTTGAGTGTGGGGAAAGTGTTAGGCACCCCACAACACCGGCCCATAAGGACGGTTACCTTAAACTAGTCAGTTGAAATAGAATATGGCCTTTAATTAATCTCAATTACCCTTTTATTGACATGGATGCATGTTAGACATAAGAGACAAAAAAAAAAAAAGTGAGAATGCATGCAAATAGATAGATATTTACAAAGGGCAGACTTGACCTAGGATGAGAGCCTAGGGCCTACGTACCCTGCGATAGGGATCAAAGTCCACGTAGTTCGACCAAGAGGCATGTTTGGGGGTTGGTGGTTTTTTTATTTGTGATGAGAATAGGAGGGTTTTAATTAAAACAGATCATTGTAAACAAAACGGGA
Source organism: Delonix regia (assembly GCA_037074485.1). Classification (NCBI taxonomy): domain Eukaryota; kingdom Viridiplantae; phylum Streptophyta; class Magnoliopsida; order Fabales; family Fabaceae; genus Delonix; species Delonix regia. The sequence continues at coordinate 24,261,145 of CM073454.1, read as the reverse complement.
TTGGAATTTGGTTTGTATGTTTTAATTTACTACAATCTGATTAACCTCGTTCTCCTGACCTCTTCATATTTTCTCTTTTAAATTTTTTTTGTTGATTTTATTATTATTATTATTTTTTTTGAGTTTTGGGAGTTTATATTTCAGGAATTAATGCATAATTTATAATGAAAGGAATATATATTTTTTTTATGAATTTTTGAATTTATTGTTGATTATGGAGACTCAAGTTCCGCATGTCATTTTTTTTATTAATTAAATTTTATGCTTGACTTATTTAAAATGTTCATTTTTACATTATTATTGATTATTGATAAACAATTTAATTCAAGTGCTATTATTTATTTGTTTATTTGTTTATTTTTGAACGAATATATGCTAATTTTTGGGTTATATGGAGATTAAAATCTCACACGAGCCCAGGAAGTCGAGGAGAGAAAAGTATTCTCACACGATACGTTTTGTATAAATATTTAATCAAAGTTGTTATTTAATTATTGTCCATTTATTTATTTTTTGTATTGTTATTATTATCATTAATATTATTATTATTTCTGAATTAATTACAGGGATTTAAGGAGATTAGAATCTCACATAATCCCGAGCAATCGAGGAGAACAATATTCTCACACGATAATTTTGCAAATAATGGGAAACAGTTCATTAAAGCAAAAATTTTAATTATGATTATTATTATGATTTAATCAAAATTAATATTTAATTATCGTTCATTTATTTTTTCACCATTCATTCATTAATATTTCATTAATATCATTATCACTTTTCAATTATTCAATTAGTTGTAAGGATTTAAGGAGATTAACATCTCACATAACCCCCGGTAATCGAGGAGAATAAAATTCTCACACGATAATTTTATGCGTCATGGCAATATTTATTTATTATCATTCACTTATTTTTCACCATTCAATCATTAATATTTCATTAATATTATTATTGCTTTTCAATTATTCAATTCATTGTAAGGATTTAAGGAGATTAACATCTCACATAATCCCCGGTAATCGAGGAGAATAAAATTCTCACACGATAATTTTATGCGTAATAGCGATATTTAATCAAAGTTAATATTTAAACAATGGTGATAAACAAAATTAAAACAAGTTTAAGCAAATGAACAGTAGCATCTTAGAACCAACGCATGAACAGTGCAGAATATATAAGATTATCTTCAACCAACTCGCATGAACAGTAACATGCATGTAGAAAAATCAGCCATGCAGCCCATGTAGCCATACCTGTGCAATTTCAGCCTCTCCCTTGTGCTCCAATGAAGAATGACCTTTTCCTCCTCACTCACATATGGTAGATGGTCCTCCAACAGTCCCGAAGTGGTTAGTCTCGGCTGGAAGCAAGTAGAAATGGCAGACAACACTTCGTTGGGCAGCATTGGAAATTCTGGTTGGTTTCAGTGCTGGAAATTCTGGCTGGAAGTGCTCACGTGTCCCTGCTCCTCGGCTGGAAGGCAAAGGCAGAAAGCTTCCCTTCCTCTCTACACTTTCCCTTCTTCCTTGTGCTCCCTAAATTCTCCTCTGTTTACCTCTGTTTTCTGGGCTCAAAATAGAGTTTTTCTTCTCCATGGTTCAGCCTCCATCAATCCTTTTTCTGCCACTTCATTTTGCATTCAGGCCCCCTTGTTTCTGCTCATCATTTTGGCATCCAACTCTCCATTTTCTGCTCCTCGGATTGTCTGAACCTCAGCTCCTTTTCTCTCCACAGTTTGGACATTGCTTCAGCTCACTTTTTCTCCTCCTTTTGGACGTTGCTTCAGCTCACTTTCTCTCCTCCTTTTGGACGTTGCTTCAGCTCACTTTTTCTCTTCCTTTTGGACGTTACTTCAGCTCACTTTTTCTCCTCCTTTTGGACATTGCTTCAACTCACTTTCTCTCCTCCTTTTGGACGTTGCTTCAGCTCACTTCTTCTCTCGGTTTCTGCCTCTCATTCAGCTCTCTCCTCCTCTCGGTTTCTACCTCTCGTTCAGCTCTCTCCTCCTCTCGGTTTCTACCTCTCGTTCAGCTCTCTCCTCCTCTCAATTTCTGCCTCTCGTTCAACTCTCTCCTCCTCTCTTCTTTATACTCCAGCCAACCTCTCTTTTTCTGCCATGTTGCTCCCTTCTCTTCTTGCTTTTTTTGCAACTTCTAGCCACTCCACTTGCTGCTCACGGTCCCCTGCTTTTTCTGCCATTTCCAGCCATGCCACTCTCTCCTTTCTCTGCACAAGCCGCTCCACTTTCTGCTCTTCTCTGAAAAACTAGCTCCCTCTTGCTTTTTTGTCCTCCTTGTCCTCTTGTTCCTTAGTAATGTATATGTGTGCATGAGTGTATGTATGTGGGAGTGAGTGAGTGTGTGTGTCCGTGGGTGAGAGTGTGTGAGAGTGTGAGTGTGAGTGTGAGTGTGTGAGGATGTGTGTCCGTGAGTGAGAGTGTGAATGTGTGAGGATGATGTGTGACATGTGTGTGAGAGCAAGTGAGCATGTGGGAGCAAATGAGCATGTGAGAGTGTGTGAGTGTGAGCAAGTGAGAGTGTTTTGCAATTTTATTTAAATTAGGTGGCCTTATTCATTTTATTTCTTTACAAGATGATTACCATGTCTCTTCTTCAAACATATATTTTGAATTTTTCTTTTTAATATTTTTGGTTCTTATATTTGGTTTTTTCCATATTACTTCTATATTTTGCCTTTTGCAATTTTGTTTTAATTAATTTTTTTCTTTTGAATTTTTAATTCTATTTATTATTATTACCATGATTATTATTATTGTTAATTCGAGTGGGGTGTTCACAGTTGCCTCTCTTTGCTTGTCTCTTAAGTTAGGGAAGTAAATAGTGAAGGAATGACCTAATCTTAAGAGCAAGCAAAGACATGAACACACCATCTTCCACATGCTAAGGGAAAACAAGTGAATAGGGACTTTACGTATCCCCGGGCCCGAATGGAGCCTGAAGCTACCTAGGCGCGATTAAATACTATTAGACAGAAATCAGAAATGCCCGGGACATGTAAATTGCCTGGATTTGCTGCAGGACTTTTGCAGGAATGTAAATTGCCTGGACTTGATGCAGGACTTTTTGCAGGAATGTAAATTGCCTGGACTTGATGCAGGACTTTTGCAGAAATGTAAATTGCCTGGACTTGATGCAGGACTTTGCAGAAATGTAAATTGCCTGGACTTGATGCAGGACTTTTGCAGCAATGTAAATTGCCTGGACTTGATGCAAGACTTTTTGCAGGAATGTAAATTGCCTGGACTTGATGCAGGACTTTTGCAGAAATGTAAATTGCCTGGACTTGATGCAGGACTTTTGCAGAAATGTAAATTGCCTGGACTTGATGCAGGACTTTTGCAGCAATGTAAATTGCCTGGACTTGATGCAGGACTTTTTGCAGGAATGTAAATTGCCTGGACTTGATGCAGGACTTTTGCAGAAATGTAAATTGCCTGGACTTGATGCAGGACTTTTGCAGAAATGTAAATTGCCTGGACTTGATGCAGGACTTTTGCAAAAATGTAAATTGCATGGTCATGATGCATGAGCGAGGTAGGTGTCGAACATGGACAAACATGTATGCGTGAGAATGGCACATCCTTAAAGGATAATAAAAATTTTATTGGTTTTGATACACATTAAAATGATACCTATTCCCTTTGTGTTAGAAGTAAGAAGACTGCTTGTGAGCGTAAAACCTCTACCTTTTATTTTGGAAATCAGAAGGGTGACAGGTTAAATCATGATTCAAGTCAATTGGAAAAACTTCAATATTGGCCAAAGTGAATGAACTGTCTAACCACGCTTCCTTCATTACGACCCTAAATCTATCGTTTCAATAGTCAACAATCCACATACTTCGCTTCTTCAGTTTAACAACAAGCAGGCTTATACTCTCTTCTTTACAATAAGCCCGAGGACAATGAAGTTGCTTCTATCTCCTTTTATACAAGGTAAACCGGTAACGAAAATGCCAAATTGCGTATATGCTGCATCCTTTAAGCCTCATCATAGTAATTGCATGGAAACACTTATTTAAAACGCATTGGGCTATTTCTGGGATGCATATCATCAGACAATATTTTGAATAGCGCTATTCACTTGAATGTTTTATTTTGCATATTGAATGTATGAGACAACCATAAAGGCAATATGGTTATGTAAGGGAAAATAGGGATGAAAGGCAAGTTATCTTAAATAAGTAAACAACTAAAGACCCTAAGGAATGTGGGTGGTAAGCCGAACGCAAGTACAAAGAATAGCAAAATACAACTGGGATGACTCTGAATTTTAGCTCCAGGTGGCAATGGTTGCTTACACCTAGTGTTGCCATTGGATACACTTATTTTGAAACTGACTAATGAAGACAACCTCTAAGGATCCTTTCGGGTTGGCAATTTAGTCTTCATACCACCTTACTTTGTCCATCCTTTGCCACCCTATCCTTCAATTGAACCTCATTCTTGAACTGGCCCTAATTGCGAATTCTCCTTTCTTTCTTCTTCTTTCTTTCTCGTCATCCCTGTTTAAGCAAAGTATTTCTTGACTGGGTCAGAGTTAACTGGTTTTCCAAGCTCCCTACCATCCATATCAGCAAAAGTCAGGGCCCCTCCAAAGAATGCTTGTGTCACCACATATGGACCTTCGTATGAAGGTGCCTATTTGCCTATATTATCTTCTTGATTTAGGAGGATCTTTTTTAGAACCAACTCTACTAGCCTGAACTGTCTAGGATGAACCTTTTGATTGAAGGCCCTTGCCATCCTTTTTTGGTATAGCTGTCCATGACACATAGCTATTAATCGCTTTTCTTCGATCATATTCAGTTGCTCATACCGCGTCTTTACCCACTCTCTCTCCTCGAGGTTGGATTCGATCAACACTCAGAGAGAAGGGATCTCAACTTCAATCGGGGTGACTGCCTCCATGCCATATACTAAAGAGTATGGAGTTACCCCCGTGGATGTTCGTACCGTCGTTCGATACCCATGAAGAGCATATGGGAGCATCTCATGCCAATCTTTATAAGTAATAGCCATCTTGCTAATGACCTTTTTGATAATTTTATTCGCTGCCTCAACTGCTCCATTCATCTGTGGCCGGTAGGGTGCAGAGTTATGGTGCTTAATCTTGAATTGACCACACAATTTCTTAATGTCAGCTCCATTTAGGTTGGAAGCGTTATCCGTGATAATCCTCTATGGTATAAAATATCGACAAATAATGTTCGATTTCAAAAATTGGAGGAAGACCCTTTGGCCAATATTGGAAAACGAACATGCTTCTATCCATTTTGTAAAATATTCAATGGCTACCAAAATGAATCGGTGTCCATTTGACGCCTTTGGGTTGATAGGGCCAATCACATCTATTCCCTACATTGAGAATGGCCACGGTGCCACCAAGTTGTGTAGGGGTTGGGGTGGAGCATTGATCCTATTGGCATATGTTTGGCATTTATGACATTTTCTCACGTGGTCAATGCAGTCTTTTCCCATGGTTAACCAGAAGTATCCACATCTTTGAATTTGTCTAGCCATAGTATGGCCATTAGCATAGGTCCCACAAATTCCCTCATGGATCTCTATCATTATCCTTCGTGCTTCTGATGCATCCACACATCTAAGCAGAGTGTTGTCCCATGACCTTTTATATAACACCTCTCCACTAAGGAAAAAATTCATCGCCAATTGACGAATGGTTTTTTTGTCATTCTCCGTTGCCTCAGCCAGATATTGCTGGTTCTGGACATAGTTCATTATATCATGGAAGTGCGTTCGTCCATCATTTTCTTCTTCCACGTTTAAGCAGCAAGCCGGGGTGTCCCGGGTCTCAACCTGGATAAGGAGCATATTAACTCCACAGTCCAACTTAATCATTACAGCTAGGGTGGCTAACGCATCAGCAAACTGATTTTTATCACGGGTCAAATGCGTGAAATTTATTTCCCTAAACCTTGACACCAATTTTGTCAGATGTTTTTGATATGGGACCAGTTTGGGATCTTTGGTTTGCCACTCTCCTTTTACTTGATAAATTACAAGGGCTGAATCTCCAAACACCTCAAGATCTTTGGCACCTAACTCTAAGGCGGCTTGCAGACCATTGACATAAGCTTCATATTCTGCCACATTATTTGTGCAGTCAAAATTGAGCTTGATTGCCACTGGATATTGCTTGCCTTCAGGCGATATTACTACCGCTCCTAATTCACTACCATGTACATTGGCTGCCCCATCAAAATACATAGTCCACTTGATTTCCTTTAGATCATCTTCTTCCAATGTCAGAATATCCTTATCTGGGAACTGGAAGTCTAGCGGTTGATATTCATCCAGGGGATTGGCCGCCAAATGCTCAGCTATAACGCTCCCTTTGACTGATTTACTGGTCATATATTTCACGTCATATTCTGAGAGTATTACTTGCCATTTTGAGACTCTTCCCGATACATGAGGACTTTCAAAAATGTATTTGATTGGATCCATCCTGGAGATTAGCCACGTTACATGATAAAGCATGTACTGCCTTAGTCTCTTTGTGGTCCACACAAGACTGCAACATGTCTTCTCAATTAACGAGTACCGTGATTCGCATTCATTAAATTTCTTGCTTAGATAATAAATGGCCTGCTCTTTTCTTCTTGATTCGTCGTGCTGTCCTAACACTGCACCCATAGACCCTGGTCGGATGGTTAAATAAAGGATAAGGGGCCGCCTCGGTATAGGTGGCACCAAGACAGGGGGGTCAAGAGGTACTCCTTTATCTTATCGAACGCGCGTTGGCAGGATTTGTTCCATTCTCCTGGTTAGTTCTTGCGTAATAATTTAAATATTTGTTCACAAGTGGCAGTTAAATTTGCGATGAACCTGGCTATGTAGTTCAAACGGCCCAGGAACCCTCGGACTTCTGTTTCTGTACTAGGTGGTGGCATGTTGCGAATCGCTCTAATTTTATCAGGGTCTATTTCTATCCCCTTCTTACTAACAATGAATCCCAAGAGCTTCCCAGATGTAGCCCCAAATACGCACTTACTAGGATTCAATCGAAGTTTGTATTTCCGTAGTCTTTCAAAGAGCTTTCGTAATACAGCCACATGACTTTCCCCTTCAGCTGATTTAGCGACCATGTCATCCATATATACCTCTATTTCTTTATGCATTAAGTCATGAAACAAGACAACCATCGCATGTTGGTAGGTGGCCCCAGCATTTTTAAGTCCAAAGGGCATTAGCTTGTAACAAAAGGTTCCCAATAGGGTAATGAATGTGGTTTTTTCCTTGTCATCGGGGTGCATCGGGATTTGATTATAGCCAGAGTATCCATCCATAAAGGAATACCTGAAGCTTTTTGCTGTGTTATCGACTAAGACGTCAATGTGGGGTAATGGAAAGTCATCTTTCGGGCTGGCCCGATTTAAGTCCCGATAATCGACACACATCCTCACTCGCCCATCTTTCTTTGGCACAGGGACTATGTTCGCGACCCATTGGGGGTATTTAGAAACTTTTAAGAAACCGGCATTCCATTGCTTCATTACTTCTTCTTTGATCTTAAGGGACATCTCTGGGCTCATCCTCCTCAGCTTCTGTTTCTTGGGTCCTATATTGGAATACAAGGGTATCCTATGGGCAGCAATTTTAGGATCTATTCCTGGCATATCTTGATAGGACCAGGCAAACACATCTATATATTCCCTAAACAACTTGATCATATCCTCCCTTTTTGGGTTATCAACTATTTTTAATTCCTTCTTATCATCCTCTGCCCCCATATTGATCACTTCAGCGGTTTCTTCGTGCGGAACAATACCCTTTTCCGCAGACTCTACTATTTTAACAAAGGTTTGAGATATGTCATCATTATCATCAGTTTCTAAATCACTTGCATCCGTGACAACACAAGGCTCATTCAAGCAGTGCCCTAGTGCTTCTGCTTTAAACAAGAGTTTCGAGGATTCAAATTCCCTGGAAAGTGGGTAGAAAAAGCAAAAATAAATATGAAAAGGCAGGATTTAAACAAGATTTTGGCAAAAGATTGAAACTACTACATTCATTCAATATTTAAAATAAAGTTTCAAGTCATTAGCTATTACAGAATTTTAAAACACGATATTAAAAGCATTACTCTAATGACATAACATCAGATAAAATTTCAGATTCCCAATTGTCTAGAGCCTTTCCTAGCTTGTCTGGCTGGATCCATGCAACCTCCGTTTGCTCTTCTTCTTCTTCACTTGCCATTATGACTAAGTCATCTGGATGTATTATCTCAGTGGGAGTAGGAAAAGTTTCTCGGAGGTAAGGTATTTCTGCTTTCCCCTTTTACTTACCCTCCTTCCATCGCGCCTTGCGGGTCTCCATGGAGAGCTCGTATCCTAGCCCCTGTCGCCCTGGATTTTCAAGCAACTCAACTAGTTCCCCTATGCCTTACAAATTTACGCCCAGTCCTTTTCCTTTTTGATACCCACTGTTCATCATGATCTTGGCCACTACCTGATTGACTCCTTTGGTGGATTCCCCCACTCCTAATGGCATTGGGTTAGTGCCCTTTTTAGAATTCCCAGCCTCCAATACTTCTAAACTCGGGAAAGAGATGTCTATGACTTGCTCGACATTTTCAATGTAAGGTACCGTACTTGACCTACTAAGAATCATTTCTTCTTCACCTTTTATGGTGATGAGCCTCCCTTCATCGATGTATTTGATCCTTTGATGCACAGTCGATGGGACTGCACCAGCGGCATGAATCCAAGGTCTCCCTAGGAGCATCATATATGCTGCGTCAATATCCATAACTTGGAACTCGACGGTAAATAAATTTGGACCGATTTCTAAAGGGAGTTCAACCTTTCCAATCACTTCCCTCCTTGTTCCATCAAAGGCTCTCACTACCAGGTCATTGTACTCGATGCATGACTTCTCAATAGGTAATTGCCCTAAAGTGGACAAGGGCAAGACATTCAGGGCTGACCCCCCATCGATGAGCACTTTAGCAATTATATACCCATAGCATTTCAGAGTAATATGGAGGGCTTTGGGCTTTCCGACCGACGTGGGGTGCATCTCATCCTCAGAGAAGGAAATCAAGGTAGAGTTTTTTACTGCATTTATCAGGTTCACGACCTTTTCCGGGGTGATATCAAGACACACATAAGCTTCATTCAGCATACTCTATAATGCCCTTCGGTGAACTTCTGAATTCATTATTAGGCTCAAAATAGAAATTCAGGCTAGAGTTTTTCGCAATTGATCCACCACATCATATTCGCTCTGTTTCATAATTTTTAGAAACTCCTCTATTTCCTCCTATCCTTCCTTCCCAGGGGCTTCCTTGAGGTTCGAGCTTTCCCTTATTTCTTGGTTTGGATTCAAAACTCCTCCCACATCTTTGGAGTATACCCGACCACTGCGAGTGATCCCTCCTACAACGTCTAAATGACTTCTTTCTGTGACAGACCTCTCTTTCGATGCCTTATTGTCAGAAGAACATTCTATCTTTAACCCGTAATTCCACGACATAGCATGATCGCTCTGATACGGAAATGGAGAGGGCACGTAAATAGTGGCGGTTGGACTTTTGACAGGCACTGGCGTGGGTACTACAAGTAAAGATCCTTGCGCTATACCTCGTGGGTCACGATTGTTTTGGATCGGGGTGGCTCCCTTAACTTCATAGAGTGGTTTGTCAACCACCAGGAAGGAGTTCCTAAGCCTTGTGGAGTCGGATGCTCCCTTGGTCCAGGCACCGTCTTTTTTTGTGATGCACACATTCCCTTTAGTAGGCTCTCGAGTTCTTTCGATGGTTAGAACTCCAAGCATCATCATCCTCTGTGTCAATTCCCTGAACTGCTCACAACCTTCAATGTCGTGACCCACTTCTCCATCATGAAACTCACAATACCTATTTTGCGACCCTCCGAGTTTGTTCTGTCCCCCATTCTGAGTGGGGACATAGCCAGTATCCTTCAAACCTTCATATAACTGCCGCATGGTATAGGATGCCTCAGCCAAGTCTTTCAAGCCAAAATCCTCCCCATCTATCATGGACACTTGCCTTTCCTTATTGTGATTTGGCAAGGGGTTGGTGACGATATTGGGGTCATTACCCATCTTTATGCCGATGTGATTATTGTCTAACAATGCTAACACGTGCTTCCTGAAGGCCTCACATTTGTCAATATTGTGCCCTGCAGCTCCCATGTGATATTCACAAGTGGCATTGGGATCATACCACTCAGGGAATGGCAGCTGAAGTGGCTTGACAGGTCTAGGGCCCATAAGCTTTTTTGCCACTAAGTCATGAAAAAGCTCTAATCGGCTAACATTGAAGTTGGGTAATGGCCTGTCATCGCGAGGCAGTAACGTTGGCTTAAACCCTCAATTTTGGGCTGTCAGCTGTTGCGGCCCAGAATAAGGTTGCGGTGGTGTCAGGTAGCTCGTGTAATTCCCCATAGTTGGGCCTCGCGGCTGGTAAGACATGGCTGGGTTCTGACCGCGAAAAGGTGCCTGGGGATATGGACTATGCATAGGGCGGGGATGTTGGAATGTGGCATGGATATAGCTAATATTCCCTTCCTTCTTTCGACTATTTGTAGGTTTTCTAGTTTCCATGAAGGTAGCTTCAAATAGCCCATCGCGCACATCAACGTCTATCCTCTCTCCAACTTGGATCAGATCAGCAAATTCATTTACGTGCGTCCCTAGCATTATCTTATGGTATGGGTCTCCCAAGGTACGGATAAAATAAGAGCATAATTCCGAGTCCAGAAGTGGCGGTTGGACTTCAGCAGCTGCGGCTCTCCATCTTTGGGCATATTCTTTAAAGGTCTCTATTCCCTTCTTCTTCAGCCCTTTCAGGTGCTCTTGTGTAGGGGCTGTATCCAGATTGAACTTGTATTGGCTCATGAACACATCAGTGAGGTCTCTCCACCTCTTTATCTTGGAGTGATCCAATTTCATGAACCAATGTAAGGCCGCACCGGTCAGACTCTCGTGAAAGAAGTTTATTAGGAACCTTTCGTCCCTAGACCATACTGACATCTTGGTGCAGTATGACTTTAGGTGGTAGTGTGGATCTCCACTACCATCGTATTTGGTAAACTCAGGCACCTTAAATTTTTTAGGGATGGGGGCCTCCAGGGCTAGACACAACTCTTCCAACTCAACAGACTTATAGTCAGTCGGCCTCTGCAGAGCTCGCAGTCTGTCTTTAACCTCTGCTATGTCCTCTTCCCAATCTTTCCTCTCATCGCCCTCTTTCATCTTGAAGCCAATGTTGGCAGCAGGCCGAGCAGGCACTGCAATTCCAATAGTTGGTTCCCCCCCAGGAATGTCATAGGTGAAAACACCACCTTGGCTCCATTCTGGGTACCCTTGTCCTTCAGCCCCTGAAGCCAAAGGGTTTGGTGGTCAGTTTACCACTGCCGGTCTTTGTGTCGGTTCGGGCACTCCGGTGGCAGAAGGACTACCCGGAGTTACTCCTGGTATTCCAACACCTATATTAGGGGTGCCATGGTCGGCATTAGTGGGGTTTGACGAAACATGGTTCGCGGCCACGCTAGAACTCATATTCTGCAACAGCTTCATCATTTCTACCAATTACGACTGCATTGCCCCCATTTAATCCTTTAGGGCCCCTACTTCTACTTTTAACCGCTGCTCAGTCTTTGATTGACTATTTTCAGCAGCCGTAGCTCTAGCCTGCACTCGGGTTATATACGTTCTTCCAGACGGCTAGGCCTGGTTAGACGAGTTCTTCCCCTCTCGGGCAATATTGGCGTCTTACCTGTCGTTATTGTCATTTTTTTAACAAAATGAATGTAAATAAAAAAATGATTACCTAGATTTCTGATTTTCGGTGTGTTAACTCGGTATAAAGGATATAAGAACCACGGACCTTTGAATCCATGAGGATACATATAGTAACACTCAATGAATCAAAGTTAATTGCTAACACAAGGGACATTTAGTATCCACATGTATAGGTTTATTTTTACACCACATAACCAATTTCCACACAAGATCTCTACTATTTCGAACGTACTTGATGGCCAAAAGACAAAACCGTGCATTATAATAAAGTGTTTGATTACATCAATCAACTTTGAAGTTACACATTAAAGGGACCCCATCTATGAGTCCATCTTACAAAATACTGAAGCTGTCTTTGTCCCTTACTCATCTAAAATTTCATCAACATTTTCAAATCCTCTATAAGGTCATGACACAGAGTGAGAAACTCAGTTACTGCTACGGGAATCTTCATGGGGATGGCATGCCCTTCTGCTTGCTTATATGCATGAACGAATTCAGGAATGACATCATTGGCAAATAGGATCATTCTTCTGAAGCGTTCCAGCCACATTTCTTTCTCGGCCACTTGCTCTTCATGGCGTGACTCCCATAGCCGAGCCTTTTCTGCTTAACGGTTGAGTTGCTCAACTAAATTTTGTATGGCTACTGCATTATCGCTCTTGACACTAATCACCTCCCTTGTCTTTTCTTCTAACCGTTTGGTGAGTACATCAATTTCTCGTTGGAGGTTACTATGAGACTTGAGCTCTTCTTCCCGCCTCATTATAGCATCTCTTTCTTTAATGGCCTTTGACAATCGAGCTTGATAATGGAGGACCTTCTTGCTACTCTCCTCAGCTCATAAATCCTTATAGTATTTTTCAACTTGTCATTCTCCTCTTTCAATTTCTTCAACTCAGTGTTCATCTCCGACTCCTTTCTCCTTTTTGCTCTTTCATTTTCTTGTAACTTAGATAAGTTCTCCAAGTGTCTTTTGCTTACTTCCTCCAGGTTTTGCAGCTTAGCCTTTTTATCTTCAAATTGTTTGGCTAAACCCTCATTAACCTCTCGTAAATCGTTACTCAATAAGAGGTTATGAGATCCTAAGGGTGGATGGATCCCCCCGGTCCTTTTCTGGAGCCAAATCTCATATTTCTTCGTGGTTGCCATGGCACGTTTCCCTAACTCAAACTTCCCTTTACGCATTACACGGCCCCATGCATCCCTTATCTGTTAGATCATTTCCATCTTCAGGGGATCAATGTAGTAGAAGCTGACCCTTCGCACAACCTCTTCAGATGGGATGTCCTGTTCATATGCGAATTGGCAGTGAGCAACCGCGGGGTTATAATTAATACATCCTTTAGAGCCCATGAGAGGAACATTAGGGAAATGTCTACAACAGTATATAATATCCTCGCTCTCCCACCAAGAGAGCTTCCACCAAATAGTGGTATCTTTAAGTTCCCCTATTTTCTTAATCCATTGATCACGACTCATTCTTGCTTGTAGTGGAGCTGACCCTTCGCGACGGGTATAATCTCGGATCGGGTGATGGGCGGTGTCAAACCTTGTGCCAAGTTGATATTCCCTGCCATAGATATGGTTAACCCACCATATATTCAAGAGTGGCAAACAACACTTCAACTTCCCTTTCTTTTCTCTATGACAAAAACTTAATGTCAAAAATGTTTCCACTAGCAATGCTGGTACGGGATTCACACAGTGATTCTCTACCATCCACAAGACACTTACCCCTACCAGTTCGACTACACCCACTGCTGATGGGAATAATACTAGCCCATATACTGCTAAAGCAAGCACTCTTCTGAAAACAACCCAGTTCCCCTTCTCAGCTAAAGCTTCCAACCTTTTCTCTAAATACTTCCTGGATAATCCTTCTGTTGCACTCGAACGGCATATTTGTACTCGTGTAGGTTCCTCCCCTAAAATCTGGGCTACAACCCGTTTGGAGGGGAGATGTCCGGGGTACAAGTAGACAGGGGTGTCCTTGGTAATAGGCATTCTCATCAATCCCCGTATTCTTCCAACGTGGGCGCAAGCTGGAAAGTTGGAAACTTGAAACATCTCAAGGAATCATCCCAATGTTGAGCTAGGGCTACAAGAGCATCGGGTTGGATAGGAACTGATAAAAACTCCAAAATATCTCCATAGTCCTTTTGAAAATGACGAAGTTGTTCCCCTCTGAGTTTCTCACTCATAATAATTAAGCTTTCTACTGATTCAGCTTCTACCTTCACGTTAAATCTCTTTCTAGATGAGGTTGTTTCTGTTGAGCTTGTGTCTTGTGGTTGTGTGGCGTCTGGTGAGTCCTTCATGTGTCTATGCCAAGTAACGAAAATGACAGTTCACTGTAACAAATCTGTGGGTTAGAAACAAAACAAAATGAGCACACAATTTATTTAATCAATAGATTACTAATCACTTTCTTCATTACTAATCGCCAAAGGCCTTATTGATCCATTGGGAATAGCAACTATAACTCTCATCCTAAGGAGAAATAAATCCTCACGTGGACGAGGCTTAAATAAGTGAACCAGGTAACCTATTGATGTACTACTTTCCTCGAAATTATTGATTTTCAAAAACTCCCAACTCCATCAATTAGGCAAATCTTACCACATTGCTGAAGTTTTCAATTGTAGCTCATTTTGCTTGGCTAACAATGCGTTAAAATGGAAATGTTGTGATAATTCAATACCCCATAAAATTTTTTTCTTTTTTTTTTTTAAAAAAAATGTAATCATGCCATGAATGATGTGTTGACATGCAAAATACGAGTGTAACATGATCCTTGGTGTCCTAACTTGGGCCAACCCTATGTGTGGGAATGGTATCCTAAAGACGATAGGTTCTAAGAAGATTATCTATTAAGGTGGTCTATTAAGGTGCATGGTTTAGGGGTAGATCTAGCATCTTAAAGCGTTATTGGTCTTCAGATTGTCCCCACTCAAAAGAGTGAGGATCTCGCGACATGAATTAGACTAAAAGAGGATAGAATCCCACTCCAATCAAATCCATATAGCGAGACACAACCTGAGTGAGGTCTTCACAGTAGTCTCTGGAAGTAAGAAGCTTCACAGGAAAAACGATATAAACCTCTACTAACCTAGGGCAATTAAGGACCCGGGTATAGAGCCCAAAAGGTGTGTGAGGTAGAGTGTCAACGTGCTTAAGATGGGAGGGAAGCATATAAAACTCTAAACCGACAGTTTATCCAACCTTTATTTATCAAACAGTCAAATTGCAAGAGAAGACAAGAGCTTATAACATAAACAGAGGTTGTCTATCCTAAGGTTCTATTCCGCATGTCATCTATCCTGACATACGTATTACAAATAAACTAACGAAATTACATGGTAACTAAGGAACTTTATGCATGTTATATGATTGAAAAGGAAGAAATACACCTATACAAATAGGAAAATAAATAGCAAATACATAAGAATATACAGGCATATCATGCGACCACAAAAGATAAATGATCAAGAAACGCCAAAAAAGAATAAACCATTAAACCAAACAAAACACAACAAGGGTAATTAAAATAACAAGAAGCCATATTATTTCAACTAACTAATTAAACAGGCTTGACTCACGAATATCCCCAGTGGAGTCGCCAAACTGTCATAACCGACCTTTCGGCAAAATAGAATAAAAAGTTTAAAACCGATTCCCAAAAATGGAATTTTGAAAATCAATTTATTTGGAGTCGCCACCAAAATTTTTAATGGAAAACCAATTTAAAACAAAATGAAAAAAGCGAAATGGTTTGCGAAATCAGAGATGGGTTCGGGAGTCTATTTGAGTGTGGGGAAGGTGTTAGGCACCCCACAACACCGGCCCATAAGGACGGTTACCTTAAACTAGTCAGTTGAAATAGAATATGGCCTTTAATTAATCTCAATTACCCTTTTATTGACATGGATGCATGTTAGACATAAGAGACAAAAAAAAAAAGTGAGAATGCATGCAAACAGATAGATATTTACAAAGGGTGGACTTGACCTAGGATGAGAGCCTAGGGCCTACGTACCCTGCGATAGGGATTAAAGTCCACGTAGTTCGACCAAGAGGCATGTTTGGGGGTTGGTGGTTTTTTTATTTGTGATGAGAATAGGAGGGTTTTAATTAAAACAGATCATTGTAAACAAAACGAGATTGGAATTTGGTTTGTATGTTTTAATTTACTACAATCTGATTAACCTCGATCTCCTGACCTCTTCATATTTTCTCTTTTAAATTTTTTTTGTCGATTTTATTATTATTATTATTATTATTATTATTATTTTTTAGTTTTGGGAGTTTATATTTCGGGAATCAATGTATAATTTATAATGAAAGGAATATATTTTTTGTATGAATTTTTGAATTTATTGTTGATTATGGAGACTCAAGTTCCGCATGTCATTTTTTTTATTAATTAAATTTTATGCTTGACTTATTTAAAATGTTCATTTTTACATTATTATTGATTATTGGTAAATAATTTAATTCAAGTGCTATTATTTATTTGTTTATTTTTGAACGAATATATGCTAATTTTTGGGTTCTATGGAGATTAAAATCTCACACGAGCCCGGGAAGTTGAGGAGAGAAAAGTATTCTCACACGATACGTTTTGTATAAATATTTAATCAAAGTTGTTATTCAATTATTGTCCATTTATTTATTTTTTGTATTGTTATTATTATCATTAATATTATTATTATTTCTGAATTAATTATAGGGATTTAAAGAGATTAGAATCTTATATAATCCCGAGCAATTGAGGAGAACAATATTCTCACACGATAATTTCGTAAATAATAGGAAATGTTTAATTAAAGCAAATCTTTTAATTATTTATTATTTATTATTCTCTTTTTTTTTTAAAAAAAAAAACAAAGGTATGCTAACTTCAGGGATCTAAGGAGATTAATATCTCACACGATCCCAAGTAATCAGGGAGAACAATATTCTCACACGATAATTTTGCAAATAATGGGAAACAGTTCATTAAAGCAAATATTTTATTATTATTATGATTTAATCAAAATTAATATTTAATTATCGTTCATTTATTTTTTCACCATTCATTCATTAATATTTCATTAATATCATTATCACTTTTCAATTATTCAATTAGTTGTAAGGATTTAAGGAGATTAACATCTCAAATAACCCCCAGTAATCGAGGAGAATAAAATTCTCACACGATAATTTTATGCGTCATGGCAATATTTATTAATTATCATTCACTTATTTTTCACCATTCAATCATTAATATTTCATTAATATTATTATTGCTTTTCAATTATTCAATTCATTGTAAGGATTTAAGGAGATTAACATCTCACATAATCCCCGGTAATCGAGGAGAACAAAATTCTCACATGATAATTTTATGCGTAATAGCGATATTTAATCAAAGTTAATATTTAAACAATGGTGATAAACAAAATTAAAACAAGTTTAAGCAAATGAACAGTAGCATCTTAGAACCAACGCATGAACAGTGCAGAATATATAAGATTATCTTCAACCAACTCGCATGAACAGTAACATGCATGCAGAAAAATCAGCCATGTAGCCCATGCAGCCATACCTGTGCAATTTTAGCCTCTCCCTTGTGCTCCAATGAAGAATGACCTTCTCCTCCTCACTCACATATGGTAGATGGTCCTCCAACAGTCCCAAAGTGGTTGGTCTAGGCTGGAAGCAAGTAGAAATGGCGGACAGCACTTCGTTGGGCAGCATTGGAAATTCTGGTTGGTTTCAGCGCTGGAAATTCTGGCTGGAAGTGTTCACGTGTCCCTGCTCCTCAGCTGGAAGGCAAAGGCTGAAAGCTTCCCTTCCTCTCTACGCTTTCCCTTCTTCCTTGTGCTCCCTAAATTTTCCTCTGTTTACCTCTATTTTCTGGGCTCAAAACAGAGTTTTTCTCCTCCATGGTTCAGCCTCCATCAATCCTTTTTCTGCCACTTCATTTTGCATTCAGGCCCCCTTGTTTCTGCTCATCATTTTGGCATCCAACTCTCCATTTTCTGCTCCTCAGATTGTCTGAACCTCAGCTTCTTTTCTCACCACGGTTTGGACGTTGTTTCAGCTCACTTTTTCTCCTCCTTTTGGACGTTGCTTCAGCTCACTTTCTCTCCTCCTTTTGGACGTTGCTTCAGCTCACTTTTTCTCCTCCTTTTCGACGTTGCTTCAGCTCACTTTTTCTCCTCCTTTTGGATGTTGCTTTAGCTCACTTTCTCTCCTCCTTTTGGACGTTGCTTCAGCTCACTTTCTCTCCTCCTTTTGGACGTTACTTTAGCTCACTTCTTCCCTCAGTTTCTGCCTTTCGTTCAGCTCCCTCTTCCTCTCGGTTTCTGCCTCTCGTTCAGCTCTCTCCTCCTCTTGGTTTCTGCCTCTTGTTCAGCTCTCTCCTCCTCTCTTCTTTATACTCCAGCCAACCTCTCTTTTTTTGCCACATTGCTCCCTTCTCTTCTTGCTTTTTCTGCAACTTCCAGCCACTCCACTTGCTGCTCACGGTCCCCTGCTTTTTCTGCCATTTCCAGCCACGCCACTCTCTCCTTTCTCTGCACAAGCCGCTCCACTTTCTGCTCTTCTCTGAAAAACCAGCTCCTTCTTGCTTTTTTGTCCTCCTTGTCCTCTTGTTCCTTAGTAATGTATGTGTGTGCATGAATGTATGCATGTGGGAGTGAGTGAGTGTGTGTGTCCGTGGGTGAGAGTGTGTGAGAGTGTGAGTGTGAGTGTGTGAGGATGTGTGTCTGTGAGTGAGAGTGTGAGGATGATGTGTGCCATGTGTGTGAGAGCAAGTGAGCATGTGGGAGCAAATGAGCATGTGAGAGTGTGTGAGTGTGAGCAAGTGAGAGTGTTTTGCAATTTTATTTAAATTAGGTGGCCTTATTCATTTTATTTCTTTACAAGATGATTACCATGTCTCTTCTTCAAACATATATTTTGAATTTTTCTTTTTAATATTTTTGGTTCTTATATTTGGTTTTTTCCATATTACTTCTATATTTTGCCTTTTGCAATTTTGTTTTAATTAATTAATTAATTAATTTTTTTTCTTTTGAATTTTTAATTCTATTTATTATTATTACCATGATTATTATTATTGTTAATTCGGGTGGGGTGTTCACACCCAGAATCTAAATTAAAGAGAAGCACTTTGTCATAACCCATTTAAATAAAACAAAAAGAAAGGCGAAATGGTCTGCGAGGTAAGAGATGGGTTCGGGAGTCTATTTGAGTGTGGGGAAGGTGTTAGGCACCTCACAACACCCGCCCATAAGGACGGTTGCCTTAAACTAGTTAGTTGAAATAGAATATGGCCTTTAATTAATCTCAATTACCCTTTTATTGACAATGGATGCACGTTAGACATATAAGACAAAAAAAGCAAAAATGCATGCAAACTTATGGATATTTACAAAGGACGGACTTGACTTAGGATGAAAGTCTAGGGCCTACGTACCCCGTGAGAGGGATCAAAGTCCACGTAGTTCGACCAAAAGGCATTTTTATGAATGATGGTTTTTTTATTTGTGATGAGAATAGGAGGATTTTAATTAAAACAGATCATTGTAAACAAAACGGGATAGGAATTTGGTTTGTATGTTTTAATTTACTACAATCTGATTAACCTCGTTCTCCTGAACTCTTCACATTTCCCCCTTTTTTTCCTTAAATTTTTTGTCGAGTTTATCATTATTATTTTTTTGAGTTTTGAGAGTTTATATTTTGGGAATTCATGCATAATTTGTAATGAAAGGAATATATTTCTTTTTTTACGAGTTTTTGAATTTATGGTTGATAAATATTGATTATTATTATCATTGATCATTGGTAGACAATTTAATTTAAGTACTGTTATTTATTGGTTCATCTGTTTGTCTTTGAACAAATATATGCTAATTTTCGGGTCCTATGGAGATTAAAATCTCACACGAGCCTGGGACGTCGAGGAGAGACAAGTATTCTCACACGATCCATTTTTGCATAAATATTTAATCAAAGTTAACATTTAATTATTGTCCATTTATTCATTTTTGATATTTTTATTAATATTATTGTCATTTCGGAATTAATTATAGGGATTTAAGGAGATTAGAACCTCACGTATTCCCACACAATTGAGGAGAACAGTATTCTCACACGATAATTTCGCAAATGATAGGGAATGTTTACTAAGGCAAGCATTTTGATTATGATTATTATTATGATTTAATCCGAATTTAACATTTAAATATGGTTAATTTATTTCCACCATTCACCCATTAATATTTCATTTGTATCATTGTTACTCTTTATTTATCCAATTCATTGTAGGGATTTAAGGAGATTAATATCTCACATAACCCCGATAATCGAGGAGAACGATATTCTCACACGATAATTTCACAAACGGCATATTAAAGCAAGCATTTTGATTATGACTATTATGATTTAATCCAAAATTATCATTGATTTATTTTCCATCATTCCCCCATTAATATTTCATTTGTACCATTGTTACTTTTTAATTATCCAATTCATTGTAGGGATTTAAGGAGATTGATATCTCACATAATCCCCGGTAATCGAGGAGAACAAAATTCTCACACGATAATTTTTATCCATCATGACAATATCCATTAATTACCATTCAATTATTTTTCAACATTCTTTCATTAATATTTTATTAGTATATATTGTCATTCCTTTATTTTTTCACCATTTATTAATTATCATTTCATTAATATTAATTGTCACTTTTCCATTATTCAACTAATTACGAGGATTTAAGGAGATTAATATCTCACATAACCCCCGGTAATCGAAGAGAACAAAATTCTCACACGATAATTTTTATCCGTCATGACAATATTCATTAATTATCATTCAATTATTTTTCAACATTCTTTCATTAATATTTCATTAATATTCATTGTCTTCCAATTATTTGATTAATTGCAAGGACTTAAGGAGATGAAAAAAAAAGCTCACATAATCCCGACAATCAAGAGCAACAAAATTCCCACATGCTAATTTCATACATAATAGCCATAATTAATCAAAGCTAAGGTCTAAACAATTGTAATGGACAAAAATAAACAAAATTAAACACGTGAACAGTAGCATTGCATGTTAGAGTGCGTGAACAGTGCACGTGCATGAAATTGCATTGAAGGAAATCGGGTGAACAGTAATGACGTGCAGCAGAATTTTCAGCCAGTGAAGAACGTGCAGCCATACCTGGTTTTTCAGCTCCTCCTTTGTGCTCCAATGAAGAAGGACCTTCTCCTCCTCACCCAACAATGGAAGATGAACCTCCAACAGCCCCTAAAAGTCGCTGGTCTTGCTGGAAGTGCAGAAAACGGACAACTTCTTTGGAGTTTCGCTTGACAGCTTTGTTGGTTTTTTTCTGGTTGGTTCTAGCGCTGGAAATTCTGTAGAAAGTGTCCCTACTTCTTGGCTGGAAGATGGAGGCTGAGAGCTTCTCTTCTTCCCCACACTTTCTCTTCTTCCTTGTGCTTCTTAAGCTCTCCTCTGTTCACCTCTGTTTTTTGAGTTTAAAACAGAGTTTTTCTCTTCCATGGTTTAGCTTCTATTCCTTCCTTTGCTGCCACTTTGTTTTGGATTCAGACTTCCTTGTTTATGCACATCATTTTGGCATCCAACTCTCCATTTTTCTGCTCCTTGGATGGTCTAAACTTCAGTACCTTTTCACCCCAGAATTTTGGACATTACTTCCACGATTTTTCTGCACTTTGGACAGCTTTGTTCAACTTTTGGTTTCTGCAGTTTGGCTCTCGATTTGCTGCCTCATTTTTGGTTCATCTTCCTGCTGTTCTTTCCTCACGTGGCTGCCTTGCTTCCTTGCTTCATTCAACTTGGTTTCTCCCACACGTTGCTGCCTTCATTCTTCCTCCTTCGTTCAGCGTTATTCCTCACGGTTTGCTGCTGTCCTTGTTGCTCTCCTTTTCTTCTTCAGCTCCTCTTCTCTTCTTGGTCACGTGGCTCTCTCCTTTTCAGCGTGATTCTCCTTTCTTTTCTCTTCCTCTCTTCTCTTCTCCAGCTCTCTTTTCTTCCCAGCCGAAACCTCTTTCTTCCCAGCGTTTTTCTCCTCCTTTCCTCTCGACTTGCTGCCTCCCCTTTATGCTCTAACGTCCCCTCTCTTTTTCTGCCCTTTGCTCCCTTTTTCCTTTGCTTTTTCTGCCACTTCCAGCCACCACTTTGCTGCACACGGTCTCCACTTTTTGCTGCCACCTCCAGCCACGCCACACTCCTCTCTCACTGCTCCAGCCACCCCACCATCTGCCATGTTGTAGAACCACTCCCATTTGCTTTTTTGTCCCCCTTTGTCCTCTTGTGCATGTGTGTGCATGGTGCATGCATGTGGTGAGTGTGTGTCCGTGGATGAGAGTGTGTGAGAGTGTGAGTGTGAGTGTGTGAGAGTGAGGTATCCGTGAGTGAGAATGTGAGTGATGTATGTCATCTGATGAGAGCAAATGATCATATGAGAGCAAATGAGCCTGTGGGAGTGTGAGTGTGAGTGTGTGAGAGTGATGTGTCCGTGAATGGGAGTGTGAGTGTGTGAGAGTGATGTGTGTCATGTGTGTGAGGGCAAGTGAGCATGTGAGGAGCAAGTGAGCATGTGAAAGTGATGTGTGCCATGTGTGTGAGCATGTGGGAGCAAGTGAGCATGTGAGAGTGTCTTGCAATTCCATTTCAAGTATGTGACTTTGTTCATTTTATTTCTTTGCAAGATGATTGCCATACATCTTGAATTTTCCTTTTTATTATCTTTGGTTCTTATGTTTGGTTTTTTTTCCATATTACTTTTATTTTGTTTGCCTTTTGCAATTTTGTTTTGATTAATTGTTATTATTATTTTATTATTTTATATTTTTTTTGAATTTTTTTAATTGTATTTATTATTATTGTGATTATTATTATTGTTAATTTGGGTGGGGTGTTCACACACTTGTTTCAAACTAAAGAATATTCACACCACTGATACTAATTTTCATGCCTGTATAGTTACAGAAAATTTGCTTTCACAAGTTGGATCATTATGAAAAAAGTGTAACAGTGCTCCATTCATGATAAGTCTAAATAGAATAAAATGACACAAACTTAATTAATTGCATCTAATTATTATGAACCCTTTGTTCTCACTCTTTTAATAGATTACATGCACTTCCATGAAGATGATGTTGTGGAGCATCTTCATATTCATTTTTGCTAACTCTCATCTTAATCAAGTATAACATTTAACTACATGTATCAACTTATTTGTTAGTTAAACTGGGAATCAAAATTTAAAACTTATTTTACATATGAAGATAGTCAAATTTAATATCCTTTAAAACTTGTTAAAAATCATTGGTGGAATATATTCAAAGAATTCAAAATATATAGTTGAAATCATAGAGGATGCTAACTAGTAGAACATTCATGATATTATTATGAATGAATAGTGTAGGCCAATAGGAAAAGCCACTGAAAGATATTGGAATGGATCCATGCATAATGTTGTGGCTGGCAATAAATCTTAGTGCTTCATAATATGATTGACTTCATGTTTTTCATCAATTTATCCTAATTTATTAATGAAATACTTCTTAAATAACTATAAAAGTCATTATAACTACATTATACTTCATTTAATCCACAAAAAATATAATAGAATATAGATAATTACAAAATAGGCTCAATGCCTAAAACCCTAATCTCCTCTTAGCACTCAAATAGATTATATTCATTCTTTACTCCTTGAATTTAGCATGGGCACATATGAAGGGCTCTACAATATATAATCACTCTCTTCCACATTTCTTAGGTAAGGGAATTGGTGTATATTGCTAGTAATTCTGTTTTAATCCTTTGAACTTGTCACTATGTCAAAAAAATGGTAAGCATAAGTCCAAGTTTCTAATAATTTTTTTTTTGGTTATTGTTGGAGTATTTTAAAGAGTTTTATTTGAGCTATATATTCAGTTTCTCTTTTTGAGCCATAATATGTATATAATATGTTAGTCTTACACTATTTTTGAATTTATAAATTTAAATTTCAAAGTAAAGATACTATTTATATCTACTAATGTATCCCTTTTGATTTGAAATAAAATAGATTTAAGCATTAATTACTGAGTTCGATATTGTATAATCTTCTGGTGCAAAGTAATAGAAGTAAGAAGGCTTAAGAAGTAGCTAGCTAGCTAGAATGCATTCTAAAGAGGAAAGCACTAATGTGAGAAAAGGGAGAGTGAATTATTATTCTAATTAATGGATGAGGGTGTATAACCCACGTAAAGATATACATTAATATATATATATATATATATATATCCTCCAATCAAAGACAGGAACTATAGTTTAATTAATTGTATATATTATAAAATCCAATATACTTCCATGAATATTTTGGGTCACCAATTCCTTTTGTGGAGCAAACAGATCATTCAAGAAAGTCCACAACTTAATTTTTGTTTCATTAACGGCCATTGTATTGAGATAGTTCTATACAAAAGCACAAGGAAGTTCAAATAGCAATGCTTTTGCAAAAAAATAGCATAAATATGAAATCTACAATAATAGCATTATCTACTCACCTAAAGAGGAGCACACTACCTCTCCCTAGAGCCTTTAACAATTAATTTAATCATGGTTAGTCCTAGGGACTTATAAAATCAAGCAACACACTCTTGACCCTTGATATCCACAAAATAGTCTAATTAATTCCTTCAATTTAGTTACTTAGATATTCATTCACTTCTAAACCATAAATATAAGCCTATATTTTTATGATTCAAAGATGATCAAACACAACCTCCCATAATCGTCCTTAACTCCTCTAGCAATCATACTACACATTTCAAATTCCAAATATTAAATAAACATCATCTTAACTAATATGATAACACGCTTAATTTAATCCCAATTAGTAACATCATATGTTTCTTTATATAATTTGATTAATTTCAATTCAATTCCTTTAAAAATTTAATTATCCATTTCCATTCAACAACTTTTTTCTCTAACTTTCTTCTTCATGATTACTAACAATCCAACTTCATTCATACCTTGGAAACAACACTTTCTTAAACCAAAATTAATTCATAACATGAAACAATATTTAACACCTTAAATCCTCTCCTCCAAGCATTGTTTTTGCCCTTGTTACATGAGCAAGAATTTATCAGTTTCACCAACGTGGCCTTAAAGGTCAACGAACCAAATCCTATAATACTCATTAAACTATAATAATAATCTAAGGCTACTTTATCAACTCCAACAAGGCTTTCTATTCATCTTTCCTTCATTTTACATCAATAAAAATCCAAGAGAACTAAGAAAAATTATCAAATCAACTTATATCACAACACAAAAGCTTCTGGTAGCATTAATCATTCCTTGAAATCCTTAGTGATGTTAGAGGAAAAACTTTAGATTCCATCACCCTACAAGTAAGAACACATATTGCCAAATTGAGGGTTTTCAATTTTGAAGCAAAAACTTGAAACTGACTATTAATTATATAGGAGAAAGAATATAATGTTATTTTAGTTATATTTAATATTTCTCAAATTTCCTCTTTCCAAGTTCCCCTATATATTTTAAATTTATACTTGCTTGCTTTAAAGGCATTTTCCTCCTTTCTCTAACTCATAAAATTGTGTTAAGAAAATTTTTCCCCACCTAAAATAACTTATTCAACATGAGAATTTCATGGGTATTACATTCTTCCCCCCATTTAGAAATTTGATTCCTGAATTCAAACACATACATACTTTAGCTTTCAAACAAATTAAGGTATATAGCTTACATCTCATCCATAATGCCTACTATCTTTCACTTTTGTAACTAATTCAACAAGCATTTCCTTTGCTCTATATGAATGTTATGTTTACCAAGAAAGATATCTAATTTGAAGTAAAATTTTCTCTTTTGACGCATTATCTTCCAACACTATGGCAAAAATATTTTCTTTTGTATTTTAATTTTTAAATACCAAAGTTCTTTTGCATCACACCCCCTCCAAACATTTTGCTAATCTTTGATTTGATTGTCTCAACTTAGTTCCTATGATGGAGTTGTGCTCCTGTAACTTTAACTTTTGCTTTTTCAAATGTCCATTAAGTTCTTGAAGAATACTACACTCTTTAGCAAGATTCTTGGCATTAGCTAATAAATGCTTATTCACTATTTATTTCGAGCATTGCTAGTTGAGATAAAGAGCTCTCTAGTTCTCACTAAATGGATGCATATTCATTCATCAAATCTCTCAATTGAGTTCTTAAAATAGACATGCGTATTCACAAATGTTCCTTCATAAATCTTTGTATGGTTCACATGTATTGACACTAACTTCAATGTTCAACCAATTTACATCTACTCATAATAAAAGGGAAATCCAAATGCCTTAGGTTTGCTAATAGTGTTATCTTAATTATATATGCATATTCAAGTCTTACCTAGTTGACATGTGATACCCTAAGCATCCATGATGGTCCCTTTAAATACTACTATTCTATAACCCAATTGTATTGTTTCTAATATTAAAAGTTTGCTAAAACTCATTTCATAAATCATGTAGGCATTAAAAGATGATACCCCTTCTTTCAGTGCGACCAAGGATGACTTATTTTTGTCAAATGATATTGTAACCTTGATAATAACCATATAAAATTGAATTGAATATATTTCAAAATTCTATCATTACAAATGTGTCAGAAATTATTTTAAACTTATCAGTAAGAGGGGTTCCAATGGCCCACAATGCTTCTCAGCATAGGCTTCAAATTCCATATGCCAAAAATATTGTGCTTATATTGCCTTTCAAATGGGTACTACCATAATGGTAAAAATTTTCAATTTACTATCAGTTATACAAAGTTTGGACCCTAAAAATCCAATTTTACCAAGCAAATCAAGGATACTTGTTATGTGACACAAAGATACCTTTCAAAAAAGGCATACCTTCAATTCCCATAACCTATCAATATGAAATATGGGGCAAATCATCATATGCATCATGAATCACCTATAACATGTCTTTAGAGTTGTGAAATGCTTCTCTCCTACGTCCTAATCCATGCTTACAAAACAGTATTTCACATGGCACTTGATTATCAATATAATCATATAACTAAATTTGTCTCTTACTTAGTAGCAACAAGCAAGAAACTTGATTACTAACATTATCATTCATTCTTGATAGAGTTTTTCATCACATTCAGTTTGTCCACAATAATTCAATAAATTTTTGTATACAATGCACAAATAATTCACTTAAAGGTGTACATCACAATTTAAGTTCACTTAGATTCTTACCAATATAATTAGAGAACTCCCAACTACTCATCACTGTTGTGAACACCCCACCTAAACTAACAATAATAATTATTATAGTAATGATAATAAATAAAATTAAAATTTAAAAAATTAATTAATTAAAACAAAATTGCAAAAAGCAAAAAATAGAAGTAATATGGAAAAAAAACCAAATATAAAAACCAAAAATATTAAAAGGAAAAATTCAAAATATATGTTTGAAGTAGAGACATGATAATCATCTTACAAAAAAAAAAAAAATGAATAGGGTTAACAAATTTGTCCAAATACAAAGAGGAGAAAAAAGCCACCTAATTAAAATAAAAATGCAAACTTGCTCACTTGCTCTCACACACTCTCACTTGCTCACTTGCTCTCACACATGCTCACACTCACACACTCTCACTTGCTCACACTCACACACTCCCACTTGCTTACATTCATACACTCCCACTCCCACATGCATACACTCACGCACACACACACTACTAAGAAACAAAAGGACACAAGGAGGGCTGAAAAGCAAAAAGGAGATGGTTGTTTCAGAGGAGGGCAGAAAAGTGGAGCAGCTTGTTTTGGAGAGAGAGTAGAAAAAGGGGAGCTCGTTGTTGGCTGGAGCAGAAAGTGGAGTAGCTGGTTTTTCAGAGAGAGCAGAAGAAAGGGAGCTCGTTGTTGGCTGGAGCAGAGAGTGGAGCAACTGGTGGTTTCAGAAAAAGCAGAAAAAGAGGAGGAGACCGTAGCAGAGGAGAAAGGAGAGCTTGGCTGGAGCATAAGAGGAGGAGACCATGGGGAGAACGAAAAAGAGAGCTTGGCTGGAGCATAAGAGGAGGAGACTGTGGGGAGAACGAAAAAGGGAGCTTGGCTGGAGCATAAGAGGAGCCTTGGCTAAAGCAAAAGAGAAGAGAGCTCGTTGTGGGAGAGGTGCAGAACCGTGGCTAGAGGAGAGAGGTGCAGAATCGTGGCGAGCTGGAAGCAGAACATTGGAAGCAGATTGTGACAAGCTGCAGCTGTGAACGTCTTCCCCTGTTTCAGACGCTGTAAACAGAGATAAACAGAGAGAAAGTGAGTTGAAGAGGTCTGCCTGGTTTTCGCGGTTTGCTGTTCCTATTTCTGGTCTTTCTATCTTTAGTTTGTTGTCTGATTTGTCATGAATGCATGTAGAAGGTTAGCTGTTATCTATCTTTCTTTGCTGTTAGATTGCTTTTAATAGACAATGAGCAAGAATGCATCAGCGTATATATATATATGTATCTGTCAGCTTCTGTTTCTGCATCTGTGTGTTTTGGTGTATGATAACAAGTAGAAGAAAGCAAGGAGAAGGGAAGCAACGTATATATATATATATATGTGTGTGTGTGTGTGTGTATGTCATATCTGTTTCTGCATATTTTTCGGTGTACAAGAACAGAAAAAAAGAAGCATGGAGATGGGGCAGCAACGTATATATATATGTGTATGTCATGTCAGTTTCTGCATGTTTTTCGGTGTATAAGAACAGAAAAAAGGAAGCATGGAGATGGGGCTGCAACGTATATATATATATATATATATGTGTGTGTGTGTGTGTGTGTATATCATGTCTGTTTCTACATGTTTTTCGGTGTATAAGAACAGAAAAAAGGAAGCATGGAGATGGGGCAACAACATATATATATATATATATGTATGTCATGTCTGTTTCTGCATGTTTTTCGGTATATAAGAACAGAAAAAAGGAAGCATGGAGATGGGGCAGCAATGTATATATATATATGCATCTGTCAACGCAAGTTTCTACATCTTGTGTTGCAATGTATGAGAACAAGAGAGAAGAGATAAAACAAAAGGGGGAGTGCATCAATGTGTATATGTATGTGTCTTGGCATGTTTATGGGCAAGAAAAAAGAAGAATAGGGAAGAATGCATTGGTGCACATTAGGGTGTATATATACATATATATGCTCATATGTATGTGTGCTTAGGTATATATATATATTTAAGGTGCAAAAAGAAAGAATGAAGTGAGAAGAAGTTCTTTTTTTTTTGGGTATATATACATATATATGTATTTGCATGAATATATGGGTGTATGCATGGTTAAACATACATAAGGTAAGAAAAATGAACCAGTAGGAAGTTGTCTTGTTCTCATTTTTTTGTCATATTTATTATGATTGTGTTGTTTTGTGTTATTATTATCATCATTATTATTTCATTTTGTTTGAATATAAGACTAATCTTGGTCCCATGGTTAAAGTTTTATGAAATTTATCGCGTGAGAATTTTGTTCCCCTCGATTGCATGAGATCATGTGAGATTTTAATCTCATTAGATCTTTTAAAAATTAGCACATTTGTTTTAAAAATAATAATAATAATTTAATATTGACTTAATTAAATATTTTTCATTATTTATGAAATTATCGTGTGAGGATTCGGTTCTCCTCGATTGCATGAGATCATGTGAGATTTTAATCTCCTTAGATCTTTTAAAAATTAGCACATTTGTTTTAAAAATAATAATAATTTAATATTGACTTAATTAAATATTTTCCATTATTTATGAAATTATCGTGTGAGGATTCGGTTCTCCTCTATTGCATGAGATCATGTGAGATTTTAATCTCCTTAGATCTTTTAAAAATTAGCACATGTGTTTTAAAAATAATAAGACTTAAATATTGACTTTAATTAAATATTTTTCATCATTTTCGAAACTATTATGTGAGGAGTCGGTTCTCTTCGATTGCATGGGAATATGTGAGGTTTGAACTTCCTTAGTTCCCTAAAATTAATATACCTCTATCTAATAATAATAATATAATAATAATAATAAAGAAAAAAACAATCATAATTAAATATTCATTCTAATTAAATATTTCCCATTATTTACGAAATTATCATGTGAGAATATAGTTCTCCTCAAATACTTGGGGTCGTGTGAGATTTTAATCACTTTAGATCTCGAAATTTAGTACATACTTATTTGAAAGATAAATAATAAGAATGATGATAAATAGATAAAATAATAATAATGCAAAAACGAATATTTTAATTGAATTATTTACGAAATAAATAAAGTTAGGGTTTTATAAATTTAACGAATTAGAATGCCACATTCAAAAATTCCAAAAATGGCTTTCTGTTATATTTTGTTCTAATTTCTATCCTGATTTTAAGAAAAAAAAAAACAAAAAATAAAAAAAAATAAGTGAAACAAAAAACCAAAATCCAAAAATTAAATAAATCTAAAAAACTCAAAAACATTCCTTTCATTATAATTACATTTCAAATTCCAAAAGAAATAGAATAGAATATAAACTTACCAAAATCCCAAAAATCTCATTCCGTAATCATTTCACTTAAATTTCAAAATAAAGATTAAAATTCCAAAAACAAACAAAAATTAAAAGGTTGAAAAATGAAGAGGTCAAGAGAGCTAGATTACTTAGGTTGCTGTATATTAAAATACACAAATCCAAATTCCAATCCTGTTTTGTTTACAAAAATCTATTTAATTTGAATTCTCCTGTTCTCATCACAAAATTTACAAATAATCAACCAATAGACACACCCATTTTGGTCAAACTACGTGGACTTTGATCCCAATCACAGGGTACGTAGGCCCTAGGTTTTCATCCTAGGTCAAGTCCGCCCTTTGAAAATATCCATATGTTTGCTTTCATTCTTGCCATTTTGTCTCCTCTGTTTAACAAGCTTGCATGTCGATAAAGGGTAACTGAGGTAAATTTAAAAGCCATATTCTATTTCAGCTGACTAGTTTAAGGTAACCGTCCTCATGGACGGGTGTTGTGGGGTGCCTATCACCTTCCCCACACTTAAACAGACTCCCGAACTCATCTCTGATTTCGCAGATCATGCTGTCTTTTTCTTTTTATTTAAATTGGTTTTCCAAAGTTTTCCGTTAAAAATTTTGGTGGCGACTCCAAATAAATTGATTTTCAAGACTCATTTTTGGGAATCAATTTAAACAAACACTTTTTATTTTATTCCGCCGAAAGGTCAGTTATGACAACTATCATTCTACTTCTTTAGAAACTTTCATATGCAAGTTTAGAGAGCCAACTTACATAATATGAAGAATTGGTAGCAACAAGGATTTACTACCACTAACATTCTATGGCTATAGTCTTAAGGGATATGATTAGCTATATCACAGTGCAATGTATAATCCAATAGCATGATTCCTATCCAAGATAAGAGTGACATACTTGAGGACGAAAAGAAAGGCACATGCATCCTATATGGTCTCTACATCACCATAGTTATGATTATGTCCATGTTAGTATCCATATATAAGCTAAACTTAGAATCTAGCAAGCCAATAATCATGATTTCATCAAAATTCCATCTATTTATGTAACTCATGATGAAACGATAAGCGTAAACAACTTTGGACCCAAGCATACCATGTCTAAGCTATAGTTGTTGCTTGATAGCAACCACTATGCATAATTTAAGCTCCTTATTTTTAGTAGTGAGCACCTCATTTTCGGCTGTCTACTGTGCAAGGTCGCTCTACATCATATGATTAAAAGAACCTAGCTTCATGGCTAAAATTAATATTTCATTAAACAAATGAAAACCTATAGGTTTTGGACTTTGCATCTTTCAATAAAATTTTACAAGGGGTTCCACTTGACAAACAACTTAATACATAATATTGTCTAAACAATCATAACCTTCATACAATATAACATAATCAAATCACCACAGAAATATCAATCTTCTTTAATGGTAAAAGTAGTGCACTAACATTTTGGAAAATAAGGATATAAAAATAGGCATACCATCTATATTTCATTCAATTTACTCTCCAAAACTTCAATAATTTAAAATCTTATAGAGTAATGTTACTTCGTTACTTTAACTTTCTCAATGATGATTTGGATTTTCAATTTCACATACTTGAATATCCATTCATGATCATCATCATTAGTCTATAATTCATCCATGGAATAAAAATTCATATTGCTAAAATTTGTGCTTCAATTTATATTCCATGAGTAGAATTAGTTAAGGAGGGAATTCCATCAGCTACCATGAACTTAGTCCTTTCCCAAGTTACCATATCTGTTTTCTGAAGCAATGAACATTATGGAAAACACATACTTGAAGCATGGTAACCTTGGCAGAGAGGTTAGTTGCTTCATTCTAAAGCATCTATACCATCCATTCCAAGCGATTTTTATATCGGATTTTTCTCTCCCTTGATCAAGCAACATATTGAATATTAAAAGGAATACTACAGTGCAACAACTTATTTAATATTTTTACTTCAAGTTTTGACTATAGACCCAATATTTGTTCTCCAATTTCCTTAAACCAATTAATACTAAAGTTTCCATAACTAACCATAATAAGCACATAATACTACTGAAAAGCATAATAGCTTCAATGAATACACTTGTCAATTTTCAATTGCAATTTCTTTTCACTAGAAAAACAAAGAGAAGTATAAATAAAAAATATAAAGAGATTAAAGTTAGAAAATATGACTTCTATAACACTCTTTGGCTTGCTCTATACATGATCTTGGTGACAGGAAACCACTAGTTTCCAATATGGTTGATGGACTAATAAATCCATGATTTTGTATACTAGGGCATGTTTGGTTTAAGAAAAGTTGTGAGGTCCATTTCCAAGTTTGATTCCACTTACCATTGAAACATCTATGATCTATTATATATATGTAAAGTAGGCTCCTTCTAGTAAGGGAGCTCCGTTTGATCGATGAGAGCTCACCATTGATCAAACTCTCAATTCTTCGTATAATGACTTTTCATCTTTCTCATATATGTATCGAGAATTTTTTTAAAGTCTATAAATTCTTTGGATTGAACGAAAAAAGTAATGAAATAATTAACTATCTCTTAAATTAATAACTCTTTTAGGTCTAAGAATTCTTTGGAGTAAATGAGAAAACTGATGAACTAATTAACTCCTACTTAGGTCAAGAATTCTTTGAAGTTTGGACATTTTTTGGAGTTAGCGTGAAATATAATGAATCAATTAATTAATGAATCAATTAATTTTTTTCTAAATTTCCTAATAATGACTATAAAATAATTTGACATTGTTCAAAATTAAAACTAGAGAAAATGATATATGGTAGAATGATTTATTTACATCACTCAAAGTTAGAGGTGGAGTCAAATGTGGCTTCATCAATTTCTGAGACTCTAAATTTCTTCATAAAAAAAATAGTGGCTTCTTCATATGAAAACAACCACTAATTCAGTTGTTCTAAAATGTATTAACATATAGCAAAATAAACTAATTTTCTTTAACACTTGTGCAACACGCACACGAATAAACTAATTCCCAATTACTTGATAGTGTGGAACTAGGACCTCGAGTGAGTGGAAGGGAAGCTTTTTTTTTTTTATTCAATTTTTAGATTTTATTTTGAAAAATGATATTTTAATAATATATATTTCAAATAAAGTTTTTCACCTCTAAATTTTTGAATTAAACTCAATGGGATTAACTACTAGATAATATAAAAAAATGGCCTAAACAATAACATGAATCATTAATACCTCAAATCTTGTCGCTTTTATTCTCTTATAGGTGATATAATTTTTGTCCTGGCCTGCCTCTTCATCAAAAAAAATATGGCCAATTCCAACGTAAGCAAGCCAAAAATGGCCTACAAATTTGTGTTAGGGTGAAGTTTGACCACGATCTATGGTAATTTCGTTGGTGCCCTCAACTATTTGAGGGCATCGGTGCCAATATTGTGTGGACCAATATACAGGTGCCACATGTCAACCAAGGCGAAGGAAAAAATAAATGATAAAATAAAAAAATCCCAAAGTTTGAGAATTTTTTTTTTTTGTATTTACTCTATAAACCCTACCAATTACTTGATATATACTAATTCCCATTAAATAAGATTAACACCACGGCCACACATTTTATTTATTTGAGTTTTTAACCCAAGTTAATTTATTTTCTCCCCATTGAAGCCTTGAAAATATTATTTGAGTATATAAAAAAATGCAACGACCTTGGAGAAGGAATGAAGCAAAAACCGGATAAAATAACAAAGAATGGAGATAAATAGTAAAATGAAAATATTAAAACAAATAATGAAGGAAAACATATAGAGATCTACCAAAACGTGGAGAAATAATAATGGGAACCTTGAGAAATATTAATAATGGAAGCCTAGATAAATAGTTTAAATTGAGCTGCTAAAACAGGCCACAAAATGAATATGGGAGAAAATTGGCGGTTGAAAATTTTTTGTTTGAAATTCTGGTTAGCTTTTATAAATATAATTTTATTATAATTAATTTATTGATTGCTTTCATCATAATGCGATTTCAAATTAGTGCTAATTGCTTGAATAATATTTTTACTCATGATCATGAAAGGTATGTGAACATCAAACAAATTTCACGTCATTGTTAAATCCAAAGGAAGACAATGAGGATTGTTACACAACCCATAGATCATACCTCAAAGCATATGAGATATTATTAGTGATGTACCAAATCATGGTTTCAAAATGCGGTCCGCATCATTTGATTCAGCTGCAATTATGCATTTATGATAGTGGCTGCAACCGCATCAATTACGGGGTGAATTAGCTTTAATTGTCCCATATATATTATCTAATGCATCTTAGGTCCTTTAACTCTCTCCCTCAGTTACTATATACACACACTCCACTGCTGCATGGAAAGAGGCCGAAAATCTTATAGAAGTGATTGTTAATGTGAGTAAATTGGTTTAGTGAATGAGGAGGTGCTTATCTCTGTTTTGCTCTGCTCCCATAGCTTAAAACTGAGGATTGGTTTTTTCGTCATTTAGGCGGATGGAGGAGAAATCTGTGTTGACATTTTCATAGCCTTATAACTTATTTTAAAGGAAATAAATTTTATGGGAGCAGGATCTAAATTTTTAAGTATATTAAATTAGAAATATATAATTAAAATTTTTAAAAATTATGTGAACAACTCTTGAATTAAATAATTATTATGTAAATAAAACATATACTAAGTATGATACATATTAATTGATTAATTTTACTAATTAAATTAACATTATTAACCAATACTTACCCATATAATTTTATGAAAGTATTAACTAAATTTTGATAATATCTTAATTACATAAAACAAATAACAAGTATTATTCTTTACATATGAAAATTAAGTAAGCTTATTGGTATATTATGTTTAATTCATTATATTTTTATTAAAATATATATTGGATATGATATATTATATACATTTGAGAGTTATAACTTATAACAATAAAATATACTATTAAATATTTTGTGTAACGCTAAAAATAATCATAGCTACAGTGACCCCAATCCACATTGTAACATCTACAACACTCATAATCATAACAGCCACAATTATGACTGCAATCGCAATTGCAATTTAAAACCTTGTACCAAATAGTATATCCATTCTATGAGTGGTACCACTAATTTTATGGTTTTGTGGTAAACTAAAAAGTTTTTGTTACGATATTTTTATATGCCAATTTATATAATACATAAAATTACATAAGCACGCCCACTTCAACCATGATTGGATTGTCATTGAACTAATGAACTGTGAATTACCTCCACCTTTTTAGTTACATAACTCACTAACCTTGATTAAAATGAAAAGAATATGATTCATTGTTTGTTATAGTGGACCTAATTCAAAAATTTCTTAAGTAATTTGTTATGGACATGAAAATTTTAATCAATGATGGTTTGTTACACTAAAATAATTTTGATGATTGAAAATAGGATTAAGTTTCGATAAAATAAAATCATATAGCCCATAATACATTTAGTGAGGCATGAGAAAGGTAATCTTTACATTCATTTCTTACATTTGATTGATTTGATTGCATAAAATCAATTCATAAACGGAAAGAAACACTACTAAAAATTAGGATTTAGTAGTGGCAATTGGTAATAGAATGTAGATCTACTTCTAAAATAGATATTTAGCAATATTAGTGGTAGAGGACAAAATCATTCATTTGCCTATGAAAATTCACAATTAACGATAGATTAACGGCATCCATATTTATTGCTAAATTTAGTGATGCATTGACGCCATTAATTCTATTGAGAAATAATTTTGAAAAACTAAATAGTTACTTTAGAGAGTGATTTAGTTTTGCCAAAATTTCCTCTATATTTGTGCCTTTTTTTCACTCCATCTCCCAGTCGCAAAACACATACTAGTATGCATCTTTCCACAAGTGGGGCAAGGAGGATGGGACACAAATGATTGCCCCCTGCCATTACTTTGCATAATACAAGAAGATTGACCATTGTGGCCTCCCCGTTGGTGAGAACTCCTTTGATAGCCTTGATGACTCACTACGATCTCTCTACCATTGTTATCACCACCACGACCTAGTTGACCACTTTGATCACCTCCAGTATGTTGCCGCTTACGATACTCCTACATATTACTAGTTGCTCTGAATCTAGCTTCAAAGGGTTTTGCACTATCAATCACATCTTCATAGGAATCATATTGTGGTTTGACCACTGATCTATATGAATAATCTAGAAGCCTATGGACAAAACACTTTGCACACATGTCTTTAGTTTTCATCAAATATGGAGCATACCATGATAACTGAGTAAATATCACTTCATATTCCTTAACAAGTTGGTCTTCTCTTTTACTTAAGACCTCAAATTCTCTGGCCTTTGTGTCCCTTACTGATTAAGGGAGGAATTTCCTAAAAAATAATTGTACAAATTCCTCCCATTCCAAAGGAGGAGAATCTAGAGGTCTTCCCTGCATTATGGTTTCAAACCAAGTTCAAGCTATTTCCAACTGTTGGAATTCAACCAACTCTACTGATCTAGTGAAGGAACACCCAAGTGCCCTACAAAGCCAGCCTACCTCATCTAGAAAGTTTTGCAGGTCTTCCATTGCTTTTGCACCTATAAAGGAAGGAGGCTTGAGTTTCATAAAGTTTGATAACTGAACCTCAATGCCCCTCCCTTGGGAACTTGGTTGTTCTCTAACTGGTCTAGCCTCTCGTTAAGGCTCAAGGGTCTACTTGATGTCCTCTATCCTGTTGTTGTTGTTGCATCATCATGCCCATTATTTCTCTCATTATTTGCTGCATATCGAGCATTTTATCAACTACATCAGCTACTGTCATATTTTCTTGCCTATTTTCAAGCAATTCATCTCCAACCCCTCTATCGGTCTCATTTCTTTGACCATGTTCTAGTCTACTACTATGTCCACGGCCTCTGAAAGCCAAAACAGCGTTACGAGGAAGGGACGAAGCCTCATCAAGAACAAACCTCTTAAGAGCTGTCCTTTTCCTTGGTGCCATTCTTTACCTGAGATAAGTGATTTGGCTTTAAATGGTTGTTCTAATAAATTCTATAGCTACTTAAATATGGATGACACATTTCCTATTATTAAAGACTCCATGATGTAGATTTGGTAACAATAGCCTCCTGTATGTAAGGTATGCTGGCTAATTTACACAATTACATACAAGATTCCATTACTTCCCAACCTAGTGGCTACTAGGACTTAGACAAATCTAGACAAACCAAGCTCTGATACTAACTTTGTCATGTCTCAAATTCATTAGCTGTGACTGGTGCATAGGCTAAATCATCTTAGCCTAGCCAACCTAAGATAATCTTTTTTTTTTCCACTTACATTTTCAAAAAAAAAAAATATCAATGATAAACATTTGACACACTTTGAATTGTAATTCAATAATTTCACAATATATATTTGGTATAATAAGGAAATAGCCAACACAAGGCTTACAAGACTTCACAAAATCCTAAACAAATAGACATCTAATAGCCTCTACCTTGGAGTTAGACGTATACTGTGATTAACCTAGATTGACATACAAAAAAGTCTAGACAATAAGAAAATTCCCAGGTTAACTTTATTAGCATTTACTGATATGAAAAATATTAAAGAAAGAGGAGTAAGTCTACCACTAACTTAGTGAATGAATAAATAGCAAAGCAAGCAGAAAGGAAAATAATAGAGACCTTAGAATTTTTAACAAACAACAAGTTTCGATAATATAATTTTATATGAAGCAGATATCAAGAAAGAACCAAGATCATTGTACTTATATCAATTTACCGGATACATCTCAATAATTCATATGTGTATCATTTCACCAAATATATCTCAATATTTCATATTTGTATCCCTTCACTAGATACGTATAAATATCTCACATCTGTATTTCTTCGTTAGATACTTCTCAATAATTTATACTTGTATCCCTTTTACTGGATATGTCTTTAATAATTCATTTCAACAAGGTGCACCAAGGTCGTTACCCCCGCTAACGGCTATGGGGTTCTTACATGAATTCCCCTCCATCTTATAAATTCTAAAATTCATTGAAGAGTGTAAATATATTTACTACCATAAAGTAATTTAAATAAAAATAATCCATAAGATAAAATAAAATAAAGAGCAATTAAGAATGAAGTGACAATAATACAAAGGATTAAAATAAAACTTGTATTCAGATCACTTGAGAACCTGTAGATCATTGGCATCTATGCCTTATTTGTCAAATTTAGAAATCATAAATCCTGTATGAGTGTTTAGTCTTTTAAAAATAATAATGATAATAATAATAATTTTAATACTCTTGATAGTTTAGAATCTTTTTTATTTCTTAAATTTACTGAATATTTAGTTTCCACTTTTCTAAGTCTAAATTGATCCAGCAGCCTTTAATATTGTTCGATTCCAAAATGTTCCTAGCAAGAAAATATAATAATCCCACATACCAGTGACCATTTAGATGATATAATCCTACCATAGATCTCAGGAGTTCTGAGATAAATTGCTTTGCTAAGGAACTCATAAAATCTAAATTAGTCATTTAGGTGGTATAGCCTGCCATAGTCATACTTGTACAAAGTGCATAAGGCTCCATAAAGGTACTATTAAATTTTATTTGTGTCTTAATTTTACTCAATCTATTTAATAGGATTTCACCACCATCATGAGCATAATATGTAGTAAATTTGTTGTATAAAATAGATCAATACTCTTAAAAGACTAGTTTAGAGAAAAAAAATATATCTATATATAGTTCATATAAAAATAAAGAAATTATAAGTTGGATAAGAAAATAAATACGTCCAATAAAATGAAAAATACTACTTTGTTAATTATGCACTCACCGATAGGGATTAATAGTAGAGATCCCCTATTCCTATAGCACAGCTCAGATGAAAAAAGTCTCCGCAAAGCTACCTCTTACACAAATATGAACACTTCTTCGACCTCTCCTTCTAGTTTTGCATGTGAAAATTAATAAATATTCATGCTATTTATAAAAAATTTCAAGTTACTATGTGTGTTACTATTTGGCACTGTGCAAATAGTAACCACACATTTTTAGTTGCAATTTGCATAATAATTACGCATTTTTGCCGACTTTTATTATGCAAGTTACTATGCCAATGTTAAAATTATATTTTTATCTCAAAAAATATTTTGATTTTCAGTTAGTCCGAAAAAATAGTTAAAATTATAATTTGGACCATAAATACTATTTTCTCCTTTCATTTTAGTCCATAAAATTGTATTTTATTTTTCTAACATTATTCTTAAAATTTATCTATTTTTGGATCATTACAATTGTAAGGTTCTGGTATTATTGATATGGGCCTAATTAGTTCTATACTCTTCCTTTTTCAATTCTATGATCATTATTTCATACTTATCATTTTTGGCAGATAAACCAAAAATCTCATAGACATTGTAACATTCAAATGATTTTTGTAGCTTTTTGGTTTTGCCATGACTCTTATCAAGTTACTGAATTCTCTTCCTTTTAAATTATGTTTTGAACATATCTAATGAGTTATTTATTTCATGGATGATATTGTATCGCTTACAATCATGTTTTCAGTTCTATTTTTGGTATTGCATTTTAGTTTGTTGCTCTTTTTTTTTGTTGTCAAAATTTACATTTGATTCCGTATTTTTTTAGTTCTATAATATCTTGAAAAATTTTATTAATAAGAAGTATTTTAATAATTAGATAATTTTAAAGAAATAAAATGATTAGCTTAAGTTATAAGATTTAAGTTCCTTATTCATAAAAAAGGCTATTAAGGAAATTAATTGGAAAAGGAATTCACAAATTTTTAGCACCCAATTAATTGTAAATAAGAATAATATAAATGTTAATGAAGTATGCAATCTATTAAAAAAATAAATGTTATCAGATTATTTTTAAATACTTGTATTGTCATAAGCTAAATTGAAGAAATTTAAGTAAGTTCATATATTTCTCTCATCTTAAAATATTTAATAGAATATAATTATTAAAATTAAGTAAAAAATATGTATACAATTAGAAATTATATAAAGACTTTATAATAAGTCAAAATATATAAAATATAATTTTAAATTAAGCTATGTCAAGTTAGTAATTTGAAAAACTAAATGAAATACATTTTCATTAAGTTAGAAATATCAAAAAAGAAGATATGTTTATATATTTAAAAACCTTTGACTGAATTACATTCATTTACTGAGTAATATAAGACGTATAGCCATTAGGTGTGTAATGAAAGGAAGAACAAGTGGCTGTATATATGGAAGTTTGGTAGCAATACAAGTGGCAAAGTTAATGAAAGATCTCTTAATAACTAATAGAATTAATGGATGATTCACCAAAACTCCTTGCCATAGAAGAAGGCTAATAGGATTACTAAGTAAAAATAAGATGGAGCAGCAGCAAATGAAAAATATGGCAGACAATAGGCTAATACGGAATGAAAACACATCTCAATCATTTCCTTCAATGCGAAGCACATCAGGGAACTAACAAGCCTATTAATAGAGCACAGCCCACTGGTGTAAGAGCATAGAGGAGAGTGCGTAGTCTATAATGGAGAGTAACATGAAAGTATACTACTCCGTTTTTATAAGGAAATAATAAGACATAACGTTAGAGAGAAAAAAAATGGTATGTTTTACATTTGTGAGAGAGCATAACGTGAATAAGATGAATTATTATGGTTGGAGTAAAGAACATAAAAAATAAAGTCGGTGAGCTCGGGTTTTGTATCGTGCCAGGTAAGACTTTAAACATTTATACAGTAGTTTTAGAAAAAACAAAGTATTACGGATATAAATTTTGATTACAGGGAGCTAGCAGTAAACAATGTAAATTAAAATTAAGTAATGAGTACAATGCAGTAGCTAAAAATAGAAGGGAAATAATGTAAGAATAAAAGATAGAGATAATATGAAGAGAAAAAGAAAACTATGGAAAACAGACTTAGTTTTACTAAAAAAAACTTTAATTAAAAAAAAAAGGAAAATATAAAATGCTGCTATGAAATTTACATAAGAGCAAATTTATATTCATATACATTATCATATTTTTGTTGGTAACACAAAACGAAATAAAAATGGGAATGAAATAATGGCTTGTATAGCAAAAAATTGTGTGGACAAGGCAGGCATCCAGGAAAGAGTAAATTGGGTGTTAGGATATTTTTAAAAAACTTTTGCAAATAGTTTTAGAAACCAAAACTAAGCAGTAACACCAAATAAAAAACCAACCAACAAATCTTATATTGCAGAATTCAAGAAAGGCAAATTACTAGACACAAAAATATGTGAATAGTTTATGTAAGATAAATTAGAAGAAAATGAAATTAATAGATAAAAATGAGAATTGAGGTAAAGTAGAGGGACCAAACTGGAAACAAATGAAATTAAATTATGAAAATGAAACATAAGGTAAAGTTAAGGAGTGAAATCAGATTCAGAACTAAATGAGGTTGAAAGATTCAAGTGAAATTTAAAATAAAATTAAGGGATTAAATTGGTACTAAATAAAATTAAAGAATGAAAGTAAAACTTGAATTCAAGTTAAATGATTAAAAATATATTTATGTCTAAAATGAATAATGATGTTAATTACTTATATTTACTAACTATTACAGAAGTCTTCAAACTTAATAGACGAACAATTTCAATAATAAATAAATTTTTTTTATGTTATAGTTTGATCGAAAAATAATTTATCATAAATAAGAAAAAAATTATTCTCTCTTTTGTGGCTGCCATCAAAATTATGGCTCTTGGCCAAATAATCAAATTCTTTCGGTTTTGGATGTATGAGAATCAATTCCCGTAATTTCTTTAAAACGTGAAAATATATGCACTAGAAACGTCTCACAGAATCATATTATGGAGGTCCCGTAATGTAAATTAAAGATAAGCACTTGTCTCAAACTAAAGGAATATTCACACTTCTCATACTGATTTTCATGCCAGTAAAGATATAGAAAATTCGCTTTCATTGGTTGGATCTTAATAAGAAAAAGATGTGGTGGAGCATCTTCATATTTATTTTTGCCAACTTTCATCTCAATCAACTATAGCATTTAACTATACATGTATCATCTTTTTTGTTTGTTAAACTGGGAAGCAAATTTAATTTAGAACTTTATTTTGCATAACAAGATGGTCAAAATTTGGAATTTAACCCTTTAAAATTTGTTCAAACTCATTAGTGGAATTCGTACATAGAATTCATAATATATAATTGAAATCACTGACGATGCTAGCTAGCTAGTAGAAAATTCATAATATTATTTCAAATGAATAGTGTATGTCAATAGGAAAAGTCTCAAATGATACTGGAAT
Organism: Delonix regia; assembly: GCA_037074485.1. Lineage (NCBI taxonomy): Eukaryota > Viridiplantae > Streptophyta > Magnoliopsida > Fabales > Fabaceae > Delonix > Delonix regia. The sequence continues at coordinate 24,218,345 of CM073454.1, read as the reverse complement.
GGATCCATGCACAATGTTGTGGCCGGCAATAAATCTTAGTGCTTAATAATATGATTGACTTCATTTTTTTAATCAATTTATCCTCATATATTAATGAAATACTTCTTAAGTAAATGTAAAAGTCATAATAATTACATTGTACGTCATTTGGTCCCCGTATATATCCTAAATCCTAGTCTCCTCACAGTACTCGAATAGATTAAATATTCATTCTTTTCATCTCGAATTTTGCATGGGCACATTTGAGGGCACTACAATATATAATCACTCTTCCACATTTCTTAGGTCAAGCTAGTTAGAAGCAAGGATCTGGGTATAGTGGCCTGTCTGTCATCTTCTGGGTTCGGAGAGTGAAAATACCGCAAGTGTTGTAGCCAGCTTAAATTCCACAATCATTCTCCATGTTGTTAGCCAGCTTAAATTCCATGTTTTTAAGAACAAAGAACTCTTGTATATTGCTAGTAATTCTGTGTTAGTCCTTTGAACTTGTCACTGTGTAAAATGTTAGCTAGAATGGATTGCTGAAGAGGAAAGCACCAATGTGAGGAAATGGAGAGTGAATTATTGTTCTAAATAATGGATCGGAGTGTGCAACCCATATGAGGATATGCATTAATATATATATATATATATATATATATATATATCCTCCAATTAAGGACAGGAACTATAGTTTAATTAATTGTATATATTGTCAAATCCAACATACTTATATGAATATTTTGGTCACCAATCCCTTTGTGGAGCCTGCAAAATTCAAAGATCCACAGCTTTTTGTCTTATTAACGCCCATTTTATCACAATAATTCGATACAACTTAATTATGTTCCTTGAAAATAACAAAGGACAACATCAAAAAATAATTTTTAAATATTTACTATTACCTGCTTTATTAAAAATATATAAATTAAGAATTTTTATTAATCAATTCTTCATAGCTGAGTCTTGAAAAAAGTTTCATCTGAAGGTTGTATTTTTCAGTAGAAACTTGATACCAAGCACCTAACACTTTAGTCTTGTCAAATAATTAATTATATCTAATGAAAAATATTGCTGATTATTCCAAGTCCACTACAAATTCGATATAACTTTGTCTCCTTGATAATAATGTAATTATAAGTCGAATTTCTATCAAAGACGAGGTGAAAAAGAAAGATACATTAACTGTAATGATTTTTATTGTCACTTGTACTAATGAACCGATTGATATAGCTTTTTATTTTTTGGGCCATTTACCAATTGATCAGTATAGCTATATATTAACAATTTAATCAAAAGTCCCAAAACATGTTTAGAAAAAGTTTTAATTATGTCAAAAATTTAAAACATAAATTTTATAAAAAAAATATTTTGATGATAAGAAAGACCTAATTGAGCCAAATTTAACTCTTTAGCTCTCGGGGGCCAAACATTAGTGAATTAGGCTAACCAGAAAAATTGACTCCTACAAGCTCAAACAACTTTTTGGGATAAAATGGGCTTTAATGAAAGAGAAGTGTAATCCTAAGAAAGCCCACATAATAGTGTTTCAATCCTATTATTCCATTTATGTCTTGTAGTGGAGTCCGGATCAACTTTGGTAGGCGAACCTTCCAGACTAAAAGTTCCCTAGTAATATCTTTGGACCATCTTATTATGGTCCAAATTGGTTAAAAATTTTTTATTTTAATAAAATTATTTTTTATAAATATTATACTTTAGATTTTTTATATAGAATAGTATCTAGTCGAAGAGAAAAAAAAAAAAAATCAATTTATGATAGTTTACTGTCTATTATTCACATCTTAAGTTTTTTTTTCGTATAAGATAGTATCTTAAGAAAAAAAATATGAATAGTTGCTAACCGTTTGCAGTCTATTTCTTATACCTTATTATTTATTTTTCTCTTTAACAAGGTACTAATCTATATTAAAAAAATCTAAAATATTAATAAATCTTAATATATTATCACATTTAAAAAAAAAATTTGTCAAGAGTGTATATCCAAAAGTCGAAAGACATAAGCAATAGAAAGAGCAGAGCACTAAGGAGAACGTCGAAAAATACTTTATTTAATTATCAAACAAATGCATAGTTCAAGAGATGCAAAATAGTTGAAAACAACAATAAAAGAAATTTGCCTGTTTTCTCACATGCTAAAATTCAAATTTATTACCAGAGGAAAGAGAAAGGCTTTGAGAAAGAGGTTACTGCCACGAAGAAAGCGAAGACTAGGTATGAAGAAAAATGAGCATATGCGTTTATGGAGAAGAATATTATGAAGGCTATGATTGTAATATTTTTGAAATTTATATGCTGAATACCTTGTTTTAAGTGGAGAATTTTTTAAAATAAGTTTATGATTGGTGAAAAGTAAAGAATGCAATTGTGGTGTGGTTAAACTTTTTGAATCGAGGTATATAAAAAGAGGAAATTTAAAATTCTTTTTATCAAACAGAGATGCTGAACACAAATCAGAGTGTAAAATCAACATCATTAATTTCTTTTTATCAGAATCCAGTCATCAAACAAAAAAAAATATCATATTCATTATGAGCTCACAAGTAGGAATCACCGGTGAGACTTCTACCATCATCCCTGCTTAATGCCATCCTTGCTTACCACCATCCCTATTTACCTCCATCCCTATAGTTCATAACATTTACATTTACGGTAGATACATAACAAATTAGTTTTCTATACAAGGGGATAGAGAATATCCAACAGAAGCATCAAAATCAAATGCTAGCTTTAGGCTAGTTAATATAATAGATCATATTTCAAAGTTGAGCGATATGACTCAGTATAATCAAAATAACGACCTTAAATCTCAAATAGAATATCATAATACGACATCACGCCTTAGTCATATCATAATACCATATTGTAGTGAATTATAGCTAATGTCTACTGTTGCTAGTTACAAGGTCTTGTTTAGGATGAATTGCCAAAAAAATAAAATCTTTTACATACATGAATACATTGTTGAATATTGTATAAAATACACCCATAAGGGATGTTCACTACATAGGGGTAGAATGGTAATTTTAGTAATTACCACTAAACATAAATCTTAGCTATCCTTTTTAAATAGGCAAGTTTGATATATGATCACTCAATATAAACTAATATTATTAGTCTACAGAGACTCTTAAACGCTCAAAAAAGAATATCTGTAAGTATTTTGCAATCGAGAATAAGAAGGGATTTAGGCTCTAGAAATCCTGAGATACATGTGATATACTGTGATTATTTCATACGATCACTGATTTCATTTAGAATCAGATCAAACTTTTGCAACTAAAGAGAAGTATGTAAGTTTTCTAATCCAAGAATTAATTTATGTATGCATTCTTTATTAATTCCTTTATTGGTATTAGAGTCGTAGGCTATTTTCCTAATTATTTGAAAATTTTAGTGGAACCTGAAATGTTATTTGGGGCAATTAGGGTTTTGAGATTAAAAGAAACAACTAATTAAGTTTTTTGGAAAATTTCCTTTAAAGCCAAAAGAAAAATTTGTTCCAAAATTCCTTGCTTCCATGAAAACATGCCTCAGTTTCAAGTTTGGAATGCTTAGGAACGCACTATCCAGAATTGCTCATACCTCTCTGTTTCATGCTTGTCGATGACAGTGGTCACCGGTGACACTCCCACAGCGGGAAGAGCAGCTATCACTGGCAACCATGTTGCCGGCACTCCTTGAAAAGCCATTGTCAGCCTCAATCGAATAAGAAATAGAAACAAAGTAACTTGGCTAAACCCTCTCCTCTTCTGTTCTATTCTAGGAAGAGACTCGTTTGAAAAGAAGCTTCCTCCCACGTCAAAGCTTGCAAAGCTGCTGTCAGCAACTCAAGATTTGTCGTGGGGAGATATATGGGTTGATAGGAACGCCAGCGGCCAAAGCAGGCTTATTCTTTTTCAAAGCACCATAGCTCTCCTCTTTGTCTAACAAGAGAGAGAGAGACGCCGGTGATGCTGACCCTTCCTATCGGCGACTTCTGTCACCATTAACGCAAGTGACGTGGGGAAAAAATGAGCTCGAAAGGAGCTCCATTAGTGTTTCCTTTGGCCCTTTTGACAGCAGCATTGACCAATGTTGTGTAGCCAGCGCCTAAAGAAGAACGGAGGAGAGAGAAGAAAGGAATTAAGGTTTCAAAATTTTTTGGATGCATTTTTCGAATAAAAAGTTTTTTGAAAATAATAATAAAAATTTTTTACAAGCCCTAATTTTTTTATCTGAAACCCTAATATCTTTGGTGATTAGGGTTGTTCAAAAAATTAAGCCCTTTATAATTTTTGGACATTTAGCTTATTGGGGTTGTTCAGAATACTGGGCCATTTAAGAACTTTTTTTTTTACTATGCCTTTAAAATTCTGGAGAGGAGTTGGGCCTTTAAATTTCTTTTGGCCTTTCGATTTTTTGAAAGTAATATTTAAGCCTTTCATTTTGAGAATTGGGTCTTTACATTTCAAAATATTTGGGCTTTTAAAGTTTAATTAGACATGTGGCCCATTTCAAAATAATGTCAAGAAGCCTAACTTTTAAAATTTTAAAGTAATGAACATTTAGACATGTTCAAAATATAAATTATGTTGTTATATTTTAACCCAAAATAAATGCAATTAATTTTTTGAGAAAAATTAATTTTTATATCTCAATAAATTTAGATTAAGTAATATGTGATTACCTACCATTATGTTAAATATTTTAACATTGTTTTTAATTTTCTTCCTATAAAAAATTTAGAAATATAATGTTAATTAGTTTAGCGTTATATATTTAATTTAATTATATGTTTATTTTTTTTAACGAGTAATAAATTTATTTGTTAAAGCATTAATTACATATTTTAAATATGTTAATTTGTTTAACATTACATATTCGATTTATTAATATGTTAATTAGTTTAACATGTTTATTATGAAATGTTAATTAGTTTAAAATTATGTAATTGATTTATCATTATGTTAATTAGTTTAACATATGATAAATTAATTTGTTAAACATGTGCTAGTTTAATATTACATATTTACTAATATGTTAATTTGTTTAACATTTGTAAAATCAAGCTTTACAATTTGTTTGCACAAGCTAATTTGTCAATCACTTATTGGGGTGATGTTTTATAATCTATAGTATATGTACGTAACCATGTGCCTACAAAATCAGTTGCAACTACTCTATCTGAGTTATGGACTAGGCAAAAACTTGATCTGAGCGTTGTGAAACCTTGGCATTATGTTGCCTATACACATAATTCCTCTCACAAATATAGCAAATTGGGTCTGAGAGGAAAGAAAAGTATATTTATTAGATATTTAAAAACCTCGAAAGGTTATGTGTTTATAGGTCAACAAGACAGTGGGAGTGTGACTGAAAGTGTTCATGGGCCAGTTGTTCCAAGTAGAAGTGACCAAATGGATCTTAATCCAAGTAGGAGCGAGACCATTATTCTTGATCAAAGTAGAAGAAACGTTTATCCAAATGAGAACAATGAAATAAGATTCAATGAATCACAACTAAGACGTGGTGTACGTAAAAAGATTCCTTGTCGATGATATGAGATCGAGGGTGGCAAACTTTTTACAATGCTCCTAGTAAATGAAAATGAGTTAAAAAATATGAAAGAGGCTTTCATATCCCCTTTTAAGGTTGAATGGACCAAAGCTATGGAAGAAGAGATGGAGTTTATAAGAGCCAACAACGTTTAGGAACTTGTTGACCTCTCAGAGAGATGAAAGGTTATTGGGTATAAGTGGATTCTCAAGATCAAGAAAAGAGCCGATGACACAGTTAAAAGATTTAAGGTTCAACTAGTGGCAAAGGGGCATACACAACAGGAAGGAATTGATTAAAAGAAGACTTTTTCTCCTACTGTACGATTTACCTCTGTTCTCCTACTTCTAGTAATAGTACCTTGTTTAGATCTTGAATTACATCCAATGGAAGTAAAGACTACCTTTCTCAATGGAGAATTAAATGAAGAAATTTATATTAAATAACTTGAGGGTTTTATTAAAGATGGCCAAGAAGAAAAAGTTTGTAGATTATTAAAGTCAATTTATGGTTTTAAATAATTTTCAAGGTAGTGGTATAGTTATTTTCATAATACGGTCATCTTTAATGGTTTCACTATGATGAGTGAACAAAATTGTGTATATACTAAAAGATATAAAGACAGGTTTGTGATATTCATGACATACTCATAACTCGAGATGATATGGAGTTTATTAACAGGGTAAAAACCTGGTTGCCATCTTGCTTTGAGATGAAAAATATGTGTAAAGGTGCATACATTCTTGGAGTTAAGATTTTAAGAAATTATTCTAAGAAATTGTTGTATCTCTCGCAAGAGAATTACATTAGAAAAGTTTTGGAACATTTTAGTATAGAAAGTTGTAACCCTGTAAACACTTTCATCAAACAAGTTAAACTTTGAGTGTCGAAATGAGTCCCAATATTACCATAGAGAGCATAGGAGTTGAACTCTATAGGAACGCAGGTGGTTATCTAATATACAATATGATGTGTACTAAGCATAATATCTGTTAAGTAATTAGCTTGGTAAGTAGACATCAAACAGACCTAGCTCTTAAACATTAGGAATCAGAAAAGAGGATCATAAGATATCTAAAGGCATTGCTGATTTTGCACCCTGCTATTAAAGTGAGAGAGATTTGTGATTGGTAGGATACACTGATGCTAATCATGAAGGAGACTTAGATGAGTGAAATTCCACCTCAAGACATGTTTTCTTTCTCAGTGTCAATGTCATATCATGGAGTAGTAAGAAACAATCTTGTGAATCCTTGTCCATGATGGAGACTGAGTTTGTGCCTTTTCTTTAGTTGCTCATAAAGGCTATTTGGTTAAAGAGGTTCTTGGATCACTTATTATGCAAAGTAAAAAACACTGAACTAGTGTTAGTGTACTATGACAATGAGGCTGCAATTGCATATACCAAGGACCTAAGGTATTATTGTAAAACCAAATACATAGATATCAAATATAATTATGTGAAGGACATGGTTGCACATAAGACTATGAATGTGAAGTCTGTATCTATGCATGAGATGCTGGTAGATCCGTTGACCATGCTTACTTTTATATATGTGTTTACGAACACATTAGATCTCTAGGATTACGTAGAGTTTAGGATGTGTCATTTGTTTTTCTTTAACATTTTCCCACTGTTCTTAGACATAGTTGTTTTAATGTTCTTTGATAATCAATAAAGTTTAATTTCCATGCTTACTTGTTCTTATTTTGAATGTTATATACATTCTTATTGTTAAGTATGTCAGGTAGATAAAGAGGTTAGCCTTCTTACACAGGTAACCATCTCTGCACCTTTGTGGCATTAAAGATGAGACAAGATTTTAAGTGAAATTATTTGGAGGATAATTTGAGAGCAATTATGCTTTAAAATCATTTAAAGTCGCTTGATTGATGACATAATGTCATTATGATTGATTTGATAAAATGAGTTCATCATTTTTAGTCTACCTTAGTTGCTAAATGTAAGTTCAAGACATTGTGTAGATCAATGAACTTAGTTTTAGACTTATGGTGTCTAAAATATCATTAGTACAACATTACTTATGAAATGGACATACACTCCAGAGGAAAAAGAGGAGTTTTATAGCACATATTTCATACCATGTGTGCAATTATCAACCATATGGGTTAACAAGAGTGTGATCTTAACTTATAATTATGTGAGACACTTGAGCCATTGTGTTGGCTCTATATTTATGACCATGGACTCTGAATACAACTTGATGTTCGCTATCTTAAGATGTTGCCTAAGGATTATGTGCAATGATTCAGTCTGGCACAACATGTCTAAAAAAACAAGCTAAGTCTATATTGATAAGATCATGAGAAGAGGAAGATTATAAAGAGAATCTCATTATTTTGTATTGACTGGTATACCAGTTATGACTTGTGAGTCATGATTGTAAATATAAGATATTATGATAGATAAGATCATTAAGAAATATTTAAATGTGATTTTTATGATCTAGGGTACATACATACTTTATGATCTACATGCAGGTGTATTTTTTATGAGAGGCTATGTATTCGTAATTGATGTATAACATTGGTGCATTCATATTATGCTGGTTACTTTCCCAATATGAATGATTGTAGATTATAAAGTGAAAATGTTCTCTTGGTTTATAGACAATATGTATCTTGGGTTTAGAGTGTATGAGAACTCCCATTATTTGTAAGTAGGAAATGTTAGATATTGTATAAAATACATCTATAAGAGGTGCTCATTAAATAGGAGTTGAATAGTAATTTTAGTAATTACAACTAAATGCTAATCCTAACTAGCCTATATAAATAAGCAAGCCTGATATGCGATAACTCAATCTACACTTATCTTACCAGTTTACAAAAGACTCTTAGATGCTTTAAAAAGAATACCACCGAGTATTATGTAATTGAGAGTGATAAGGGATTTAAGTTATGAAAATCCTGAGATATAGACGATATATTGGGTATTTTATACAATCAGTGATCTTAGTCAGAATCTAATCAAGCTTCCCTAACTAAGGAGAAATATGTAAGTCTTCTAACCCAAGAATTAAGTTATGTATGTATTCTTATTTAATTCCTTCATACATAATCAAACAAATTAGAGGTTCAAAATCCAAGTAGATTCAAAAATCCAAAATCATACTTAATCAAAGAAATAAAATCATAGTAATTTAAAATTTTAGAGTTAGAGTACATCATAATATAGAATCAGACAACTTCATAAGTGCAAAATCAAAGGGTTTCATAACATAGAATCAGAGTACTTCATAAAGTCAGAAAATTATCAAATGCTTGATATTTCCAAGTACAAATAAAACTTTATTAAAATTAAGAGATTTCAAAATACCAAAGAAACAGAATAAGAGTAGATTAAAACCTAAAAATTAGAGTAAATGATAATTACAAATTCATATTGTTTTATCATTAAAGAATCATACTTCATGAATGTCACTTGAAAATATGAAACATAGAATTCCAAAAATCTACACTCATTATAGACCTAAAACTCATTGTCATTGAAATCTAGAAATGTAAAATCAGAGTATTTCATAACTTTAGGATTATCATAATATTTAGAAATACATATGAGGTTTATAATTCTCATAGAGTTTGCCTTAAAATTTACCAAAGTTCAAATAAGAATATTTTTGTGAATAGGTAGCATAAATCATAAATCTGAATAACTAACATTATTTACTCACCTGGAAAGAAGCATACAACCTCTCCCAAAAGCCTTCAATAAGTCATTTGATCATGATTAGTCCTAAGGACCAATAAAACCAAGCAACACACTCTTAAACCTTGATATCCAAAAACAATCTAATTAATTCTATCAATTTATTTATTTAGCTATTTATTTGCTTCTAAACCATAAACATAAGCCTCAATATTTATAACTCCAAGATTATCAAACATTGTCTTCCATAATCATCCTTAACAAATCTAACAACCATACATCACATTACAAAGTCCTAATATTAAATAAACACCATCTTAATTAGCCTGATAACATGCTTGATTTAATCCCAATAGTAATATCATAGGTTTCTCATATAACTGGACTAATTTCTATTCAATTCCGTTTAAAAACCAATTATTTGTTTCAATTGGAATACACTTTCAATAAGCTTTTTCTCCCACTTCCTTCTTCATGATTACTAACAATTCAACTTCATTCATAGCATGGAAGATGACACTTTCTTAAACCAAGGCCTCGTTTGGTTGCTAGAATTAGGGCAAGGAAATGGGAATGGGAGACACTCCTATTCCGATGTTTGGTTAACAGATTGAGTCCTCATTCCCATTCCCTAGGGAGTCTGCTCTCCCTCATATAAGGGAGAGTTTTCTCCCTAGCTGAAGTTATGGAATGGGAAGGTCTCTTGGAAATGAAAATATACTTGACAAAAATGTCCCTACTTATAATAATTTTCGGACAAAAATACCTTTATAATATATCAAAACCCTAATTTATTATTAAATTTTTTATTTTTAATTTATTATTATTATATGATTTATTTTTAATTTATTATTATATTATTATTTATTTAATTTATTATTATTTATTATTAAATTATGAATTTTAATTTATTATTATTTATTATTTATTCATTTTATTATTATTTATTATTAAATGATATTTTTAATTTATTAATATTATATAATTATTTATTTAATTTATTATTTAGTAATTATTAAATTATCATTATTTATTATTATTATTATTATTTATTATTAAATTATCATTTTTAATTTATTATTATTTATTTTATTAATTAATTATTAAATATTAAATTATGATTTTAAATTTATTATTAATATTATTAATTAAAATTATATTAATATATAATTAAATAAATATTAATATATAATTATATTATTAATTAATAATTCGAAGAGATGTTTGCCTTTTTTTATTTTAGTTTTATGATAAGGGATAATATTGTAAAATATGCATACTACCTAATTGATTCCTATGTATAATCTACTAACCACACAAAATAAAGGGAGACATGTCCATTTCCATTCCTTTCCAACCAAACAGCATTTTAATATTCTCATTCTTACTCTCACTCCCATTCTTATTCCCATTCCCATTCCTATTGTATCAATTCTAACAACCAAATAGGCCCCAAATGTAATTTATAACATTAAACAATATTTAATATCTTAAATCCTCTCCCACAAGCTTTAATTTACCTTTATTCCATAATCAAGAAATTATCGGTTTCACTAATGTGGCATTAAGGGCAACAACCAAATCCCAAAATTATTCATTAAGTTATAATAATTATCTAAGGCCACTTATCAATTTCAACAAGGTTTTCCAGTCCCCATTTCCTTGTTTTATATAGATGAAAATCCAAGAAATTTTAGGAAAATTATGAAATCCATTTATCATTCAAAAAGATAACTTCCATTGGCTTTAATCCTTCACTTGGATGCTTGGTGATGTTAGAGAAGTCTAAAAACTTTAAATTTCATCACCTTATAAGAAAGAACACATAGCTAAATTGGAGTTTTTTTTTTTAATTTTGAAGCTAAAACTCGAAATTGATAAGTGAAAATAGAAGAGAGACCTTCGAAAATCACACTACAAGTGAACCCCCAAGTTAATTCAATGAAATTGCGTCCAAAATCATGCTCAAACTTGAGATTACGTTGGTTTAATGCTGCAAGTTGGTATTTTTCGATTTAGAGCTTATTAGATGAAATTGATTGATGCAAATAGGGGAGAAGGGGTCAAAATACCTTAAAGAATCGAAGTCCTATGGAGATTTCACAGAATTTCATCACATCATGTCAAATTCGAGCTTTAAAACGAGTCTGACGTTGCCGAACCCTAACATGACTTATTTTTTGCGAATTGTGGTGAAACCTATCGAATATTGGCCAGTGACATCGAGGTTGTGTGAATGAAGTAAGATTGTGGAGAAAGAACGAAAATGGCGGCCTGCTTCTTCCCTTCATGCACGAGGGATGGACGAGCATTCTGACGGAATATATATATATATATATATATATATATATATATATATATATATATATATCTTGCATTTGCGGCCTGTGTATATTTTTTTCCATTTGGATCAAAATATTTTTTTCCACAGGGGGTGGTAGATATCGATAAAAAAAATTAATATGAACAAAAGTCGGGAGTGACTGTATATTTTGTTCCATCAGACACAGAAAGCGGACTTGTTGTATTGGGAAAAATGATCTGGATGTAGTTGTGTGCATAAAAAATTAATAAATTCTTAGACGATTTATTTAAATTTAGGTAAGAGAGAAAAGGTGACATTTTGTGAGTTTTTATTGTTGCGTAAGAAGTGTATAAAATATGTAAAATTTAATTGGATAATTTAGAATATTATGGCATTTAATTTTTGATATGAGTGCCAAACACATTAATTTAGAATACTTTTCTTTTTTTAATTTTTAAAGCATCAAAACTTCTTAAATTGTCAGATTATCTCAGACTAATTTGATTAAATTTTTTCATTTGGACACAGAACCTAAACATGTGTGAAAGATGTGAAGACATAGTTGTTGTATTTGAGTAGTGTAGAGTGTAGACTACTTGGCTATAAGTGAATATGAGCCATGTGAAGAGCTTTACCTAATTTATGAGCCCTATCTTTTTCTTTTGGCCAGAATTTATGAGCCATATTTAGTGAAGATCAACGCAAGCATAATTTCTTGTTCTAGTTGTTTAATTAAGCTTTGGTTCGAATTAAAGTTGGTTCTAGACTTTTTTTTTAAAGGAAAATTCGTCTTAAACTTGTATAATTTGACAATTGACAAAAAAGTTGAGACTTGCTATTCGATCCATGATTAGTTCTACTTCGAAACTTACTAAATTTATTGGAGAAAAGTAAAAAAGACAACAATATGGATTGTGAAAACATTATTCATGTGCTAGCCTTTGAGACTTGTAGCTGAAATCCTTGAACCAAAATGCTTTGAAATAACAAGTTGTACAGTTATTTGAAAACAGAACGGTTAGACAAATGATAAAATTTTCTTTCATTTAATTTTTAACGAGATACATGAATAAGGTAAAAATATAATTTTGATTCTTTAATTTATATGTTTTTATCCTTTACTTTTATTCTACTATTTATTCTTTCAAGTTTACTGAAGTTTCATTTTTGCCCCATAATTCATTTTATTTTAATTTAATCTCTTAAATTAATTTTTATCCCCTATTTTCATTTTGTTCCAACTTTGTTCCTTGAAGTCTAGAAACTACTCAAATGTTTTATTCCCTCTTAACACTGTCAACACAATTTATCTCTAAACCTTAAACCTCGCCATTGCCCAATGCTTTATGTAAGACTAAATATTGCATAAAGAATCAAAGGGGCAATTTTATGTAAGACTAAATATTGAATTCTTTTAAAGATAAACAGAGGTGTCATGTTGTTTAGATTTGGAAAAATTAGCTTTAAAGGGAATTGATAATATATTGAGAGAATTGAATATAATATATTAAGAGGCACTTACTAATTAATAAACTTGTCAATTGTAAGGTAAAAGGGAAAATTAATTAATTAGTCCCTGTAGTTTATATCAATTTGTAAATTAATCCTTATACTTTATTTTTTCTAATTACTCCTTACGCTTTCAATTTTTTACAACCTAGTCCCTGTTAATTACCATCCTAACACTGTTTATTTTGGCTGCCATGGACTGTGCTGACGTGGACTATGAAAGTCCTTCTCTGCTGAAGTGTGTGCACATCTCTTCTTCCTTGGAGCCTCTTCTCTTTTGCTGAAGGAATAACTCAGTCACAACTCTGCTTCTTAATCTTTCCATTACAGAATAATGAACCAAATCCGAAGAAACTCACACTTCCTGGAATATATGCTTGCGGAAATCGAATCCCCTATCTCCATTTACTTCTCTGTATGTGATGAAATGGGAAACGTTGAAAAGTCTTCACCCACTCCCAGCGACCCACCCACCCAAAGTCAAGTCCTTTATACAATAATACCAATACCATTCTCAGCCTCACTAGTTCAAAACAACCATCATCCTCACTGCGTCTCTAACCTCCTAGATTCATAGCTCCAATTCAGCTTTATCTACCATGGCTTTGCCAGATTGCTCAGCGCAGTAACTAGTCCAGTTATTTGGTGCCAACACCTCCGATTCCTCTCTCAGTAAAACCATCTTTTTACGAAATTACATGCCTGGAAAAGATTAAATCTATAAAAAAACATGGTAGATAATCTGTAATACTAAACAGGGTTTTCACGATTAATATTGATTTTCAACCTTCTTATTTTAGCAACCATTAGGTGAAACTTGAAAGTGAAAGTTAAAATAAAGGCCCATACGTTGAAAGGCCAAAGTTATAAAGTAGGTCGAAAATATTAGTAGTAGGTGATGCATACACAGTATTTAGGGGCTTCAAGCGAAAAGAAGAAAAATTGTTTTGAATTAGCAATGGGGTTAGAATTATTACTGTTTTGAATCTTTCACAAAAGAAGTAGTAGAAGAAGAAAAGGTGTGACCAGAGTGTGTGGATGCACTATGCTTTATCGGATAGGAGAGGCTAGGAGGAAGAAGAAGATATGTGCAAACTTACCAGGGAAGGACTTTCGCTGTCCACGTCAGCGCAGTCTATGTCAGCCCAAGTAAGCGGTGTTAGGTTGATTAGTGATGGTAGGGACTAAATTATAAAAGATTGAAAGTGTAAGGAGTGATTTGGAAAAAAGAATAAAGTGTAAGGACTAATTCGCAAACTGATATAAACTATGGGGACCAATTGATTAATTTTCCCAACGTTAAATAACATACGAAGTTCCAAATTGAAAGAAAAGAAATTAAAATGAATAATGATTTAGAAATGTTTATCAAAATGGGATTTATATTTTAAAAAAGCAAGAGTCAAGTAAAATTACTTAAACATTTACTAATTACGAGAGGTTTCTTTAAACTTAATGGATGAACAATTTCAATAATCATCATATATTTTGTAATGTTATAATTATATATATAAATTTATCTTAAATAAGTAAAAATTATTCTCTCTCCTATTTTTAGGTTTCCATCAAAATCATGGATGCTTTTTGGATATTTTGAGAATCAATTCTCGCTATCGCTTCCAAACACAAAAATATATGCACTAGAAACGTCTCACCGAATCATATTATGGAGGCCCCAGAATCTAAATCAAAGAGGAACACTTGTCTAAAACTAAAGGAATATTCACAGAGGTGAAAAGAAGTGTAACAGAGCTCTTTTCATGATAAGTGTAAACAGAATAAAATGGCATAGAGCTAATTGCGTCTGATTATTATGTACCCTTTATTCTCACTCTTTTCATAGATTACCCGCGCCTCCATGAAGATGTTGTGGAGTATCTACATGTAATTTTTGCTAACTCTCATCTCAGTTAATTATAGCATTTAATTATATATACATATCACGTTATTTGTTAATTAAACTCGGAAGCGAATTTTGAACTTTATTTCACATAAGAGGATGGCCAAATTTTGAATTTAACCCTTCAAAGTTGTTAAAAATCATTAGTGGGCTATGTACAGAGAATTCATAATATATAATTGAAATAAAAAATGATGCAGCTAGTAGCTAGTAGAACTAGAACATTCAGGATATTATTCTATATGCATCGTGTACGCCAATAGGAGAACTCACCGAGTAAAGGTGGAATGGGTCCATGCATAATGTTGTGGCCGGCAATAAATCTTAGTGCTTCATAATATGATTGACTTCATTTTTTTAATCAATTTATCCTTATATATTTATGGCATACTTGTTAGGTAAATATAAAAGTCATTATAACTACTTTATACCTCATTTGATCCACAAGAAAGAGTACGTAGTACATGAACAATTACATACAAACTAGATCTTATACCCTACACCTTAATATGGACACATAAGAAGGGCACGACAATAGTCTCTCTTCCACATTTCTCAGGTCAAATAGTTGGAAGCAAGAATCTAGTTATAGTAGTATAGTGGCTCGGCTATCCTTGTCAGGGTTAGGAGAGTGAAAATAACGGAAAGAGCATATTAATGTTCATACAAATAGATGCCCACACATCAGAGAATGGGGGTGGCTTACACAGGAATGACACTGAAGGTCCACTATCAATCTTCATGTCGTCATAGGATAATTGAATTGGATTTGCACATGTGAATGCTGGCGTAGTCCACAGCACACAGTCATATAATTTCTCTTTCTACATTTCTCGACATGCAATATGGTTTAATCATTTAAACTTGTCACTATATTAAAAAGAAAATAGTAAATGAGTCATAGTTTCTAATAATTCTTTTTGTTACTGTTGGAGTATTTGTTGAGATTTATTTGAGCTATGCCCTTTCTCATTTGCAGTGATTTGATGTATATAAAGTTTTAGTCTCAAAAGTATTTCTTTAAAAAATTTAAATTTAAGTTGTTAAATAGATATACTAATCAATTCCTATGAATTCTAAATAAAATAAATTTAAGCATTAATTATTTATTGGGTTCGATATTGTCTAATCTTCTGATGTTGAGTAATGAATGTAAAAAAGCCCAAAAGAGGTAGTTAAGCTAGCTAGAATGGATTTCCGTAGAGGACTAAAAAGGTTGTGTGAAACGGGAAAATGGATCATTAATTATTTTAAATAATGGAAGGGAGTGTGTAACCCATTTGATGATCTGAATTAATATATATATATATATATATATGTATAACACTTCAATTAAAGATAGGAACTATAGTTTAATTAATTGTATATATGTCAAATCCAACGTACTTCCATTATTTGGGGTCACCAATATGTGGAGCCAGCAAAATTTAAAGGGGGAACGAGAATTTCTGTAGTTAGTATTTTGATTGTAGAAGATAGTTTCACATACTGAAAACACATGTTATATATATATATATATATATATATATATATTTAGATGGCATCTTGCCATTTTTATGCCTAAATGTACGGATTTGGATATTATTTTTTAAAAATATTTATGATAATATATAATTTTTTTTTCATATTTTAAATTTTATTTATACAAAATAATATCTTATTGAAGAAAAAAAATGAACTATTTTAAATAATTTATAATCTATTCCTTTCCTCTTAAGTTTGTTTTTCTTTATAGAAGATAGTATTATGATAAAAAGAGAATATATAAGTAAGTTTTACCAATTTACAGTCTGTTACTTACATCTTATAATTTATTTTTTTATCAATAAAATATCATTATGTATAAAAATGATTTAAAATATTCATAAATTTTTGTGCATTATTATATATTTTTTAAAAATTTATTTTTTTCAAAAAATAAAAAGTTATTTTTTATCAAAATAAAAAAATTGTAAAATAATTTAGACCATCAGATGAAATCTAATAATCCAAAATATTTACAGAATTTCATCTGTTTACATGAGAAAATTCAAACCCCTAAATGTACTCTATTATTCCTACTATGACAGTCGAAGATCGACAAATTTTTGTCCTATTAGTGCCCAGTGTATTAAAATAACTCCACACATCTTAATTGTGGTTCTATGAAAATAACTGCGGACAACACTAAGGTATAATTTTTAGATATTTATTATTAACTGTTTTAACAAAAAGATATTTAATTAAAAACTTTATTGTTAATTTAACTCTACATAATTGAGTCTTTTAAAAATATCTAAATGTTATATTTTCAAGTAAAAACTTAAAGCACTTAACACTTTAGTCTTGTCCACTAATTAATCATATCTAATGAAAATTTTTATTGATTATTCCAAGTCCACTATAAATTTGATATAATTTTGTCTCGATGATGATAATGGGATTATAAGTTGAATTTCTATCAAAGACGAGGGGAAAGAGAAATATACATTAACTGTAATGATTTTCATTGTCACTGCCATTGATGAACCTATTGAGCATAGCTATATATTAACTGTTTAATCAGAAGTCCCAAAAAATGTTTAGAAAAAGTTTTAGTTACGTGAAAATTTAAAAATAAGGTTTATAAAAAATATTTTGAAAATAAAAATACTTATTTGGGCGAAATTTAACTCTTTCACGCTCGTGGGCTGAAAATTAGTGAATTGGGCTAAGCAGAAAAAGTGGTTCCTACAAGCTCAATCCACATTTTTGGATGAACTGGGCTATAACGAATGAAAAGTGCAATCCTAAGGAAGCTCACGAAGGAAGAGATAACAAGTATGAAGAAAAAGGAGCATATGCATTTATGGAGAAGAATGTTATGAAGGCTGTTCTCATGATGATGCATTAATGGTGAAGTTATTGCAATACTCTTGAATTTTCCTATATCATAGTTTAGTATGATGAGAAATTTTGATTAGATTTGACATATAGAGAAAGAAAGAGAATGCAGCTTGGAGATGAATTAGATTGAAAGTAGTTCTTCTTAAAAGAGAAATTTGAAGAATAAATAAAAAAGGCTAAATATTAAATTAATTACTATAAGACTTGAATATAAAATTGATTCAAATGGCTAAGCTTCACCCCATATATTCCAAGGAAACCAAATTCAAAACTCCCATTGTGTAGTTGAGAAAATTTCTCTATTTTTTTAAACCTATCACGTGTCCCTTGCCTAAGAAAATACAAAAACACCCCTCACTCCATTCTCTCTCTCTCTCTCTCTTTTCCTTCTCTCTCTTCTTCCTTCTCGTGCCTCATTTTTCTTCATTTTGGCGTCTCTCTCCCACTGCTCTTCTCCATTGCTGTTCGCCTAAAGGAGCCATCAGACCTCTTCCTCGACGACCACCAGCATCCTAGCAATTGGAATCCACCATCAATCTGATGGAAAATCCTCTCCCATGTCTATTTGATGTAATGGTGCTTAAGGGAAAGATTTGAGTGAGATTAAAGAGTGATTTCTCCAAATTGGGTCATGCTTCTTCCACTTGGTGAGTATTTCATCCATTCCCGCTATTCTTGGTGCTCAATTTCGTGATCTTGGCCTCAAATTTCAAATTCCTTATTTTAGCAACTAAGGTTTCACAAAAGGGGAAATTGAGTGCAATTGGTGAGTGTTTCTTAAAATTTCTTTGGGGGGTTTTTCTTCATTATGGAGATTTTAACATTTCCCCTCTAACTTTTGCACCCAGTTTCAAGATTTCACTTCAGATTTAGAATGCCCTCTTTGCACTACAAAAAATTGTGGCCATAATAGTAGTTTTTTTTTACACTTAAATTGCTACTAAAACATTTTCCTACGGTTAATGCATGCAGTGTCAAAATATTGCCTGTGGTTTTTGAGAACCATTGGAAGTTCCAACATTAGCTGTGGTTCACTAACCGCAGTTAAGGCAACTAAATGTAATCTCAGTTATAATGTAACACAAATTTCTTAGGGATTATACTTAAATTGGTGATATAAGATTGTTTTGTTCTTAGAAAAATGAAGCAAAAACCATTGGGAAGAAGGGAAAAAATAAATTTAAGTGATGTGGTTTAAATATTAGATATGAACCTTGGTTTAGTGGTAAGACTTTGGCATATTGATCTTGATGGCAAGGGTTTAAACCTCAAGTGCATGCTCTTTTAGGATTTTTTTGGTGCCGCCATGTGTCCTAGCTAAAGCAAAATGACCAAGTTGCCCTTGTCTCATCTTCTTTTCTCCACTGTCTCTTTCTTCAGTAGAACATCATCTTTTTCTCTCAGGTCTATCCTTTCTCCTCTGCTTAGTCAAGTTCTGTCGCACTAGCCAGCAATCCTCTATCATCAGCATCATGTATTTGGCCACCATGCCTCACTTTTTCTGGCGAATAACACCCTTCTCTGTCTTCTATTCTGGCAGTTACAGTGAAAAAGATTTTCAGCAAGATTGGTGAGGTTACCTTTGATTCTTCATGGGGATGTTGATGGTTATTATATTTTTGGTGCTTTTCCCTTAGATTTTTGGTCGTTATATCATGTTTTTGGACTTAAATTTCTAAGATTTGTATGGTAGCTTTTCTAGGGACCAATCCAACAATTTTCCAGATTTTGGGGTTAAACATAAAATTGTATAAATTCTGAAATTTAATTGTTAAGGCTGGTATTTTAGGAATACTATTAATTTTTATGAAGTAATAGCTTATTGTTGTCCATGTATAGGCTTATTTGAAGGTGAAGGAATATTTTTAAGTGTTGTAATTGGGATTTAACTGAGTATTTAGAAATAAGAAATGTAAGAGAAGTGAATATGATTGGACTGGCAATGTTAAATTGATGAGAAGTTAGCAAGGCATATGATGGAATCAAAGAAAAAAAAAGTGAAATAAGGCTAAGGCATGAATTTTTAAATGGTAAATAAGGAGATATAGGCTTGAATTTGGTTATTGAGATGATATTTTGAAAAGGGAATATGAACTAAAGAAAGAAAAATTTCTTTAACAAGGTGAGTTTTTAAGCCAATGTTATGGATTGGTATAGGACTAGTAAATATTTTGGTTGTTCGTAGTAAGCGCTTCCAATTTATGAATGTGCTATGGGACAATGTAATGAGATCAAATAAAATGGGTATTGGTAATTGTGTGGATTAAGGAAATTTATACTTTGGTGTTATAGGGATTTATCTTGAGGAATATCTCATAACTAAGGAAATAAGGCAAGGTTAATTGAAATACTTCACCAATCAAGTAACTCCTCCAACAATATTACATGTTACATGACATTGTTTATCATTTATATTATTATGTAGTGGAATTTTTGTGGTTATTGTCCTTATGTTAACGAGGGAATAACCTATTAGACTAGGTTAGTCAGTAAAATTAATTATGAATTATCGGTGGTGTTGCATAACACTTATAAAGCGGATATAATATCACAAACAGGAATGTTACAAAATACTGGCTAATATGTTAATACGAGGTGACGTTCATGTAAGAACAATCAAAATGGGATGGTGTTAAAAGTGATTACTAGATGAATTAAACAGTGTGAGCTTGTGCCTCACAACCGTCTAATTTAAATTACCCAAGGGCTAGGTACCCTTGATCGATGAATATAGTTTCCTTTGAGGGTTGTGGACCCTTAAGCGATAAATATTTTTTTCCAAAGGTTGAGTACCCTTGATTGACTTGATTTCCATGAAAGTAAACCCATGACTGTTATTTTATATTGCACAATTGTAATTCTTTTCTCTTGTGTAATTAACACATGTTTATGCCTTATTACGGTAAATGTTTAAAATGTTAATTAACATAATACTGGTAATTTTTAAGGTTTGGGCCAACATGTATAGTATTTGATATATGAGAATTCATTATAAGTAATTTGTACAGAACACTGCATACCTCAAGGTAATTGTATTGATTATGTTATTGGAAGGCTACCTGTTTATATTTTCTTTACTTTCATATAGCCACCTAGAGCAGCGTCTTGAGTATGAGGGTTAGTAAAATTCTACTTGTGCTGTAGGAGCTACGATTCCTTATTTTGTTGGGGTATCATACTTTTGTAGTAGGGTAACTTATGGCCAAAATGTAAATCATTGTATATATGCATGGATGACCACAGAAAGATTTCCCGTCCCCCTATTTTGTTATAGTTTTATTAGTTATTGGTTGTTTTGAGAGCTGAACTCTCTTTTTTGAATTTTATTGAATGGACAGATATTTGTAATAATTTTGGTAGGCCTCATTTACAGAGGAGACTCTGTCGAAGTTTCTACAAGGCATCTGATTGATGAATTACTCAGTATTAAGTTTTTCATGAGCTTACATAATTGCATGAGTTGCATATTAGTATAATCAGTCAGGAAAACATAGTGTTTGACTTGCAAGAATAGGGTTATTCCCGTTATTTATGTCGGTTCCATATTTCCTACTTTTAGCTACGGTAGCAGTTTAAACCACTGTTGATATGTGATTTTTTTTTTTTTTAAATTGCTATGTATTTGTAGAATTTTTTTCTTCCTGCATAATTTTTATAGCGAACCTCAATTTCAAATGATGAAATTAAATAAGAACCATTACAAAATTATATTCACATCTATAAATCATAGTCATTATACATTATGTTGTTATAAATATAACATTGTCAAAATTGAACAAAGTTTTACATAGTCATACTTTCAATTATAACAATCATGACATGGTCTTAAACTTATTTTAACTTTGTAGAAACAATTGATGTTCTAAGTCAATTTGGCTTGAAGAAAAGTCTAGATGTCTGCTTGCTCGACCAGGTGGCTATAGTATAAAATATGGAAAATATTATATAATGCATATATGTCATTGAATTTATAGACATGAAATATAATTGATAGATTAGAAACATTACCTATGACATTTGAAATGCTACAAGTTTAGGATGTAGCTCTCAAACTCAATTTAAAAAGAGAGCCTTATGTGTATAAGGAGAATAAAAAAAAATCAAGTAACTTACTCCATCATTAAATGAATCTTTAAATCATAAATTCATAACAGTTAGAAAACATTATGTGTATTGCATCCAAATATAAAATAGCCATTTCAATACAATAGAATTTTGAGATTGAATTCTTTACTAATTCACCCATCAGCATCATATAATCATAAACCCAGTCCAAGACTATCAAATTTCATAGGTAGCCATATTATAATTTAGATCCCATTTAAATCTATTTTTTACTAAACTCCAATAAAATCACTTGTGCACAAAGAAAATCAAGGAGTATACTTCTTAAGAAAATTCACAAGTTGCCATATCTAATGAAAAATAGCCTATTTCAAAATCTTGCATAATTATTTTATTGTTTGCATATTCTCATTTCTTCCTTCTTTCATTTTCAAAATAGATATATAATGCAAGAAATTTCTAAATTTATAAATCAACATAAACACAATGGAGGTAACAGTAAGCAACTTACGTGTTTTGAATTATGACAGATTAAGAGAAAGTGTTCAAAGCGTATAATAGGGAAAAGACAATATATATATATATATATATATATATATATATAAGCATGATTTTCCAAATTGTATCCAATCTATTATATTAATTGTTGAAAATTTCATCCTTAGACCAACTAACTTTCATCATTATATATGATTACTAAATCAGATTCTCAAAAGTAAAAGAATGGGAAAATATGCATGCTAATTGTATAAGTGTTATACTTGCTAGTAATGTTTATATTAGGCCACCCAACTTGATAAAAGAAGAAACAATAGCCCCAAGACATAGTTGCTTATACTTTAAAAATAAATATGAAAATGAGAAACTAAGACATGAAATTGGCAAAAAAAATCAAACAAAATTTATACAAAATTAAAGCATTGGCCCTAGATAAGGCTTTCTATTTCTAAGTAAGAATGACCCAATTTGTTAGGACTTAATTAAGCAATTATCCATATTGGCATTTAATAATAAAACAAAAAGAATTACAACATCATACCAAATTATACATTGAAGACATGGATAAAGACAAACAAGGAAATAATAATAATTTTAAGATTTAATAGTTCGCTAAGTTAATTAACATGGATGATAAAATTAATTAACATTTTGTCCATTCAAGAACCTTGAGAATAGGTTTGCAAGGAATTAGCAGTCATTGACTTCTCATTAGACTTCTATGAAGTGGAAATGGAGATTACTTGTTCACTTGTCAATGGTCACACTAATATCTCCTCTTTTGAGTTTGCAAATGCATCCTCAATATAATGAACCAAGATGGTTGTTTTCCTTATAAAAAGATAAACTTATCTACATTATCAAAATTTAGAAGCCTATTAGCAAAAACTAAATAATGAAATAGATAACAATGCTTTAAGCAACTTGTAGGAGGGAAAATATAATAACTTTGATTCATGAACATTGTATAATTTGTTGGATGCAAAATGTTATGAACCATAGAAAATTATCAACAAAAACTCCAATACTATTATTCGGGAAAGTTGTTGAAACACTGCATAACATTGCCCAAGAAAAATAAAGCTAAACAACATCATTAAATTTCTCATTATTGTATACAAATTGAACAATTAGCATGAAGTTGCTTCAGTTAAACAACCACCAAAGGTAAGGGAATTTCAGTTCTACATTCTCATACTTACTATTCCATCAAAAGCCCTATACACTACCATTGCACTACCGACACCTAAAATGACAATAGTAATTGCTCATCCTTAATAGTTGAGAAGGATGGGATAATTTTGGAAAAAAGTAGGAATCATTAAATAATAATAATAAGTAGGCGCAACAATATTATGAGAAAATTTGCAAGTAAAGCCATATGAAACCACATGCCTATCCATCTCGTAGTAAAGCAAACCTAATGAGATTTTCAACAAACTGCAAATCAATATTATACAAAGTTAGAATTCATTAACAAAGAGGTTTTTACATAATTCAATTTTTCTACCAGAAACATATCAGGCTTTTATTGTAGAAATTAAAACCATTTCCATCCATAAGAAAAACTTACCATGAAGAAGACGAATGATGGCTTACAATGAGGGGAAGGTAACGACTAATGCGTCTGGTGGTTGGGCTTCAATTGGTCAACTAGCTGGTGATGAATGACAATGATGGATAGGTCATGGATTAGCAGTGGCTCCTCCTTCCTCCTCTTTCTCAAACTGTTTCCTCTCCATTCAAATCCTCCTGTGCGGCACTCATGATTGAATGGGGGATTAGCTAGGTTTTTATTGGTCTTATTGTTAAATCATTGTAGTTTAGTAACAACAGTGATTTAATTGTGGTTGAGCCATTAATTGCAGGCAAAGCCACCATTTGCTAATGGTTAGTATAACAATAGAAAATTAATCGTTGCTAAACAAGATTTTTTTGGTACTGTTGGTTGTATGTTCTTTCTTCAGTTTTAGCAAAGTTAAGTGTGACTAGGTGAGTCTTTCATGAAATTGTCTTAGGGCTTTGGTTTTTTGATGAATTCTAATTATTTTCCTAATGATTTCAATGTTTAATTCCATGATTTTGGCTTTTTATTTCTATCACACCCCTAACTAAGGAAGTATGATCGTCACAGAGGATGAAGTAAACCATGTCTCCATGAATTGGAAAAGTTAAACAACTCATACTTGTAAATCAGAAAGTAAGATAGCTCCACTCTCACAAATTAATGCAAATAGATTATTCTAGATATTCGATATAGTCACTAATTCCCTACCAGTGACAATAGGAGTTACAAGTTTTCATTTTTTGTATTCATAACCAACACCAATATTTTGCATTAAGAGTATTTCAAGGCTTTGGTTAATGCCCCCATGCCCATATGTTTAGATAATCTTCCACTAAAAGAGAATTTATTTTCCTTTAGTTCCCACAATGTAGTTACTCAATTACTTCAATTTTATAACTTCATAATTAACTAGCTTATTCACATAAACTTTCCATTAGTAAAGTTATTTCCAACATCTGACATTGATGTTTTTTAATATGTAAACAACATTGAACACAATTGTTAATCATCAACATCTATATAACAAATCCATTGCAATCCCATTCATCAAGCTTCCTCTAACAACAATGAAATTTAAGATAAGCTTGATAAAAATTCTCAAAATGACTTATCACTCAAAATGACAACTACTAGCAACTTAAATTACTCTTTTTGAGCTCCAATAAAGCTAGAGGATTAATAATTCTTTATATACCACCACTCTACACACTTCAACTCCCTACCAAGAAAAAAAGGTTTTTAATTGAGTAATCCAAACATCACATTGATAAATGACAATTGTTAGATACTTACTTAACACCAAAACTCCTAAGGAAATTTCACAAAACTTCTTCAAATCAAGTTCCAAATTGAATTTTCTAGTTATTATTCACATTCATGGCGCCTAATGTAGCATCCCTAATTTAGTGATTTTCAACACTAGTTAAATTAGATTATTGAGGGGAAATTAGAAAGAATTAACAAAGAATAAATATATTTAGTTGAATTGTTAAAGAGAATAACTTATAAGTCAATTTTATGGCACAAGGACAAAATCATAAATTTTCACTTTAAGCAATTAAAAGGCTAAGGGGAAAAATAGTCATTTTGAAAATGCCAGGGGTAAAATGGTAAATTTACAATGAGGGACTTGTGGCACCTCCCTAACCCCTGGGGCCCATGTCATAATTTAAACTTAGATATTCCTAGGGCCCACAACATAATTAGATCTTAGATATTTTATGATTTGAGATTAAATCCTAGCCATCCGTTTCTTAAGATAAAATCCTAGCCATACATTTAGACTAAATCATAACCATTGGATTAAAATCACATGCTAAAATCCAAGTTATCCTTTAGGAAAGAATTACAACTATGTGATTAAAGAGATTAAATCCTAGCCTTACACTTAGATTGAATCATAACCTTTGGATAAAAATCACATGGTTAAATCCTAGCCATCCATTTGGATCAAATTCTAACCATTAGATTAATAGATCAAATCCAGGCCATCCACCTAGATAAAATTACAACTATTGGATAGAGAAACATGTGGTTAAATCCTAACCATTTACTTAGGTTACTTCTCAACCATAAGATCTACAACATGTGGTTAAATCCTAGCCAATGAATTCTCTATAAATAACATACTCCCTACCTCATTTCTTCATATCACACCCCACTTCCTACCTCACACATACCCCACACATTTCACTCATATTCACCTATCCACTTTGGCATTGTGCACACATCAAGAAGGAAGGAAGGGATTTTTGGAAAATTACAAGATAAGAACCGTATCTAGGCAACATGGTTTAGCATATTCTTAGTTCTCTACTTCTCTTTGTTTTTCTTCTTCTTCTCCTTGAATGGTCCTCATGGTAATGTAAAGATAAAAGGTTTGACTATGGTGTGGAGATTTAATTGATGTTAGAGTGCACCATTATATCGCATGACCAATCCTTTATGGCTTTGGTCATTTATCATGAAATTTTGTTACCATGGCCTTCCATGAATCCATTCAAAGCCAAAGATGGATATAATTAGAAAAGATTGAGACTAGAAAGATATTTTGAAATATCTAGGAAAATAAAAGTTAAAACATAATAACTTTAGGCTTAGAACTTTGATTCTTGTTATGTATTCTTACATGAATATTTTGTTATTCGTGATTATAATTGTCTATGTTATTGTGTGTTTCGATATTGTATGATGAGGAGACAATATGGTAATTGAAAAGAGAACTATTATTTGAGAAATTAAACTATTATTGTACACTATGTACTTGTTGATGGTTTGAATCCTATATGATGAAAAGAAATAATCGAGATACTAAAGAAATTGATTAGGACCCTAAAGGAGCTTATGGACTTTATGTGGCTTAGCTAGCTTTGCTGCCTAAATGTCAAAATTGAACTTGTAGATTATGGCTAGTTGTGTCGCCTAAATGTTTATGTGGACCTTCAGGTTCCTTAGCAGAGTAAGAATTTAGAAAAGAAATCTTTGTAATTCTCTATCTCAACTACTCCAACCTTGACCACATAATGGATTAGATGACATATTGAGATAGAGATTGTATTACCTGACTTTGATTTGAGTTCTTGTTAGGGGTGCCTAAGCTAAAAGTAGGGTTGCACCTGCCGGTCTGGTGTCATATGCTGGGGTTTGTGAGACTCAATTGTCTAGATATGACAGCTATATACTGTGCCTTGTGAGACTTGAAAGACCCAGATATGATGTCTTAATGCCTAATAGTTGAGGACATTGTCTACCTCTTATTGCTATATGTTTGTTATGTGTATTTGTATGATGTTTATATGATATATGACATGCATACATACTTCATAAAAATCAAAATTTTAAGTCATATTATATTCCATGGATATTTCAAGTATTATATATGTTTTTATCATGTTACTGAGAATTTATTCTCATCACTCTGTTAATGATGGTTTTAAAAGGTGATTTACCAAATTTCTCTTGAAATCCATGTGGAATAGGTATTCGTCCTACCAATTAGACAAGTGCTTGTTGTTGATAAGATTGTCATTATAAGCTGTGATATAGCCTTACATGTCACACCACTTATGTTTGTGCCACTAGAGGGCATGAATCCCAATGATTTTTGTAGCCCTATAGAAGGCTTTAACATAAGTTTAGTTGGACTATTAGAGGAGGATATGGAATATGTTTAGAACTAGATAATACTAGGCCTAGATTTTGATAGTTAATAGCTATAGGCCTAATACCCCTTCTTTTAGTTCTGTTAAATTATCTATATAAAAGTATGAACAAATTAATGTATTAACTTTTATCTATAATTATACCTCTATGATAGATGTTTTGATGCATTTTTCATAATTCTTGCATCATAATAATTTTAATTAAAATTTATAATAAATTATATCAATAAATAGAAGGGGTTTACATATAAAAGGAAATTTTCAATTTCTGATGCAGAATCTCAAAATTAGACACTCAAATTAGTGGAGAACTGATCAAAATAAAGTTTTAAAGTAAAGCCCTAACAAGATTTAAAGAAATCTCACCTGAATTGTGTGAATTTTAAACTTTCCTAACACTATTCACTTTCTTCATATATATGATAAGGGTTTTTGATTTCTATTGAAATATCCTAAAATTGGAAGTTGAAATCATTAGAAAGGTAGACAAAATACCATTATGATGCAGTTTGATGTACATGGTAAGGTTCAAACCAAGCCTTCTTGGTTTGCATGGGTAAGGCTTAGCTACTTAAATTAGCCTAATTATCATGTAAAGTACTACTTGGATTAATATATGAGTTCTTCTTAATTTCCTTCCCCTAAATCATTTAAAATTTAAATTTGCTCCAAATATATATTACCATATTTTCTCTTATAATGTAAATATTTATAAAATTATTTAACTAAGATGGAATTATCAAAGAAAATTTTTTCCAAGTTAGGACTACTCCCTGAAAAACATAAAGAAGATAAGAGTAAGTGATAACATTCAGTGAGTAAATAATACTATCTTTGTTTGGAAAGGGCAAGCCAAAGGCTCCAAATTTTACCATACCATCATTGGCAAAGAGAATTGATATTGATTATTCATAATTTGGATGAAACATTGTGTGTGTAAACATATGAAATAATAAAAAAAAAGAGATAAAATCACCATTTATGGATCAAATAAACAAATGAGAATAATTTAATTGAGCAGAATAAGGATCATCCTACTAGAACCATTAGAGTATATAGACGTTGAGCATATAACATGCAAAGGTCAAATCACCATAGATATAGATCACATAACTAGGAGAAATCATATATCTCATACGTGTAGCACACAACTTGTAAAGGGTACATCACCATTGATATCAGATGCAGAGCACATAACTAGCAAAGGGGAAATCACCATAGATATAGAGCATATAGTTGACGAAAATATAATATCTTTAATGCACAGTACACATCTTGTGAAGGTTAAATTGCCACAGATATAGAGCACAGAGCTAAGAGAAATCAACAATCTTGGATGTAGAACACAAAACTCATGAAAGGTAAATTACCACATATATAGAGCACATAGCTTATAGAAATTAGAAATCTCAGATGCAGTGTTGTAACCGACCTTTCGGTAGAAATTTGAAAAAAAGAAATTAAGTTGATTCCCAAATGAATCTTGAAAATCAATTCACTAGAGTTGCCACCAACATTTTTAACTAAAACCTTGGAAAACCAATTTAAAACAAAAAGAAAAGGCAAAGTGGTTTGCCAAAACAAAAATGGGTTCAAGAGTCAATTTGAGTGTGGGGAAGGTGTTAGGCTCCCCACAACACCTGTCTATAAGGACGGTTACCTTAAACTAGTCAAATGAGATAAAATTTGGCCTTAAATTTATCTCAATTACCCCTTATTGACTTACATGCTCGTCGAAAGAGAAGACAAAAATAACAATAATGAAAGCAAACAAATAGGGCCTACATATCCTGTAATTGGGATCAAAGCCCACATAGTTCAACTAAAATTGTGTAGCAATCGTTGGTGTCTTTTAATTTTGCGTAAGGAACAAGATGGCTGAAATCAAAAAGATTTATGTAAACAAAATGAGATTGAGATTTAGTTAATGTGTTTTAATTTCCAAAATCAATTTAATGTACTTTTTCAATATTTTTCTTTGCCCTTGTTTCAATTTTTTTAAATTTATATAATTAATTTTTTTTTATTTTTGAACATGTAATTTATTTGAATTTTTTTGTTTGGAATTAAAATGAACATTTTAAAAGAAAAGGGAATTATTTTTGGTTTTTTTTTCTATGAAAGAAGAATTTAAAAAAAAATATTGGAATTTTAAAGTTTGTCTATATTTTAATTTTAGAATGAATTAAAAAGCATTCATGAAACATCTTGAAAATATTTTTGTCCTTTTTTAGCAATTTGTCTTTTTTATTTCTAGATTTTTATAAGAGTAAAGAATTAATGGGAAATAACAAAATTAATTTCATTCTTGAAAAAAATGGTGTGAAAACATGGAAATATAATCTGTAAACAGGAAAATTCATTCCACACCACTTTTTTCTTTTTTTTTTAAAAAGTATTTTTTTGAAAAGTAATTAATAAAAAATGGGCCATTGGAATCCATATTTTAAAAAATGACCAGCCGATATTGGTTTAAATCTGAGGAGACGCAAGGTCTCACGCAACCCTATTGATTGACACTTCAAGTGTCCAAGGAGACAAACAATCTCACATGGTGACTATTGAAAAAAAATTGAAGGTAGATTACTTCGATAACTTAGCAATTTTTATCTTTGAATTTTTTTAAAAAATATTATATATTGACCTTTGAAGCCCAAGGAGAATGGAAATCACACATGGTATCTTCCTAAGTGTCTAAGGAGAATAATGTTCTCATGCGGCAATACTAAGAATTAGGATAAGATAATATTAATAACAATAATAATGCTAATAACAACAACAACAACAACAACAATAATGATAACAAATTAAGCAAATACATGATGAAATGAAAAAACGAAAAACATGAAAGAACCAAAGAAAAAAAGGAACATCAAAAATTGAAGAAGAGAAAAACAAAACCACGACCTTTTTCATGCAACTGACATGCACACACACAGACACTCACACACACACACACACACACACACACATATATATATAACATAATAAAATAAAATAAAAAAGCAAGAAAAAGAAAAAGGTACATCAAGAAAGAAAGACAAAACCATGTCCCTTACATGCACACACACACACACACACACACACATATATATATATATATATAATAGGATAAAATAAAAGAAAGAAAAGGCCAAAAAAAGAAAAATCAAAACTAAGTTATCTTTCATAGGCCTGCATCATGATGTGTGAGTGGGGTATGTCTAGTTCAATATCTTATATTACATGCACTGCTCTCATAATAGCAAGAGGAACCAGCTCACACTCGCATAGCAACACACTTCGACAACTAGAAGAAAAGAAATCATGCAATAACACTTCAAAACTCTTGAAAGAAAGATTGAAGCAACCTTGTAACAAATGCTCATGATTTTAAGCAGATCCAAAAGGAACTGTGCATGCTCATGATGGAAGGTGAAGGAGAATCTATGCAGCCACATGAACCTGTGGCTGAGAATCCAAGACAAGCTGTACTGTAACATGAAGTAAAACTTATGACAGAAAAAAAGAGAAATAAGGTAGCAACAAGAGCATACTTAACTCCCTCACATGACCAAACTTGAGGTGAATCCGTGAAACACTTTATCAATTTCAACAATTCAATGTTTCACCGAAGCAATAAAAGAAACTTGCACCTTAAATACTCTTGTTGGATTTTATGGTTAAATATCAACATAAAATGAGGTCTAAAAACTTCTAACATTCCTAAGGCTTTACACAACAACTACTTTGAATAGAACTGACATCATCTTAGTGAAAATAAAGTGCACGTGTACAAGAAGGAACAAACAATATTGAACCTAGTACCCTTATTAAGATGCTGACAATAATGAAAGACGGAGTACCTCTTTATGCCTCTGTTTGGCCCTATGTTTCCTTCCTCCATTGCATTGGTCTCTCCCTTATCTTGACTTTCTTCCACGATTTGTTTCTCTCCTTTTCAGCCATGGCCTCTTTTTTCTCTCTTTTCTTCTTCTCTCCAAGCTCTCATGTCCCTCCCTTTCAATGTCTCTTAGCTCACCTTTCTCTTTTTCTTCCTCCTCTCACCTTTTTTATCCTCTATTCTGTACTTCAGAAAACAAAGGTTCACTTGGCTTACTCTTTGCCTAGCTTGGTCTTTCTCTCTCCTTTTTAGCCTTGGCCTCCTCATTCTCAGTCTCTACTTTTTGTTCCCTATTCTCTCTCCCAATGTCCCCTTATCTCTTGTCCTTCCACATCCTTTTTATATACTCTCAAGCTCTCCTTTTTGCTTTGATGCTTTCTCGATCTCCCTTTACCTTTCCTCACTACCAGAGCTTCCTCATTCACCCATCCTTCTCAATACTTGCTTCGAGCTTCACCTTGAGTAGTAGTTTGGTGAGTCCACTCTAGCACCCTTAGAAGTTTCCTCTCTTACCCTTCGATTCAGTGATAGGTTTAGTTAGCTTCTTGTCCTTTCATTTTGATGCTTCTATTTTAACTTTTGCTTCAATTTTAGCTTTACTTTTTTTTTTTTTAAATTTTCATTAATTATTTTTGTTTAATTTTTCAATTAGTTAAAAGAAACATTTACTTTTTTTTTCTTTTTCCCTTTTTGAATTATTTACTTGCTTTTCTTTTTTTTTTTCCTATTTTTTATTTTTTATTTTTTCATCTTATTTATTTATTTTTTGTTTTGTTTTTCATACTTTTTATTTTTATTTTTTTGCTTTTTCCATATTTTTTTATTTTTTTCATTTTATTTATCTTATTTTTTATTTTTATTTTGTGACTCACCATTTTTATATTTTCTTAAGTAATGAATTAACTAATTAATTAATTAATCCATTATTAATTATTATTCTTAATTTAATTTGAGATGGGATGTTCACAGTTGCCCCTTTTTGCTTGTCTCTTAGGTTATGAAAGAAGTATTGTGAAGAGATATCTTAACTTAAGAGTAAGTAAAGACGTGAACACACAATTTTTCACACTAAGGGAAAACAAATGAAAAGGGATCTCATGTGAATCTGAGTCTGGATAGGACAGTAAATTACTTAGACATGATATAGAACTTTTGAAAAAAATTTACTTGGACACAATGCAGGACTTTTGACAATAAATTGCCTACACACGATGTAGGATTTTAACAAAAAATGTAAATTTTCTGGACACGATGTAGGGCTTTTGACAGTCATGTAAATTGCTTGGACACAATGCAGGGCTTTTGAAAGAAAATGTAAATTGTCTAGACATGATGCAAGACTTTTCATAGAAAATGTAAATTACCTTGACGTGATGTAGGGCTTTTGACAAAAGATTGCTTGGACATGATGCAAGACTCTTGATAGAAAACCTAAATTGCTTAGACATAATGCAAGACATTTTGATAAAAAATGTAAATTGCCCTGACATGATGCAGGGCTTTTGACAGAAAATTGCCTCAACACAATGCAGGACTTTTGATAGAAAATGTAAATTGCTTGGACATGATGTAAGACTTTTAAATGAAAATTTAAATTGCCTAGACAAGATGCAGGAGTTTTGCATTGATTTGAAGAAGGGTATTCACCATGCATGGTATATGCCATCAGACAATGCAATGCATGTACACACGTGAGATGAAGAAGTTTACCTTCATCATTGCACTATGATTGTAGCATAATTCATCTAATGGACTTCATGTTGAGCTTAACATCTTTGTGAACATATTATTCCTCAGAAGTGAATAGATCCAAATTCTGCTGAGTTCTTGTCCCCAACATTTGAATTACACATGTTCGCATGCTAAGCATACAGTGCGTATGCTTATCTTTGTCCTTAAAACATAAATTTTGAACGTGTGGTGGGTGTAGTGTAATGTATGCACATGTGTGGGATATATGATGGACATGGAGGGTCTTGTATGCATGGTAGATCAGACATGTAGGTTTTTGTAAAAGAATGACAATTTTGTAAACTTTGACACATTCCAAAAGTGATGCCTATTCCCTGGGCATTAATCCTAAGAATGAGGTAAGAGAGCATTATGCAGGAATATAATTTTTACCTTTCTTTTGGAAACCAAAGGAGTAATATACCAAGTTATAGCTTATTCTGGTTTGAAAGAAAAGTACATTGCCTGGAGCGAAAGAATAGTCTAACTAAACTTCTCTTGTCATGACCTTTAATTTGTTGTTTCAACAGCCGATGGTTAGTACAACTTTATCCCTTTTGGCCAATACATATCAGACTTAGTTTCGCTTTCTTATAGTAGACTAGGGGATTTTGAAAATGCTTCATCTCTTTTTTTACAAAGTAGTTTGGTAATGAAATGACAGTATTT
The DNA here is from genome assembly GCA_037074485.1 of Delonix regia. Lineage (NCBI taxonomy): Eukaryota > Viridiplantae > Streptophyta > Magnoliopsida > Fabales > Fabaceae > Delonix > Delonix regia. The sequence continues at coordinate 24,184,483 of CM073454.1, read as the reverse complement.
AAATAGTAGTCTCATTGGTATCCATGACAACATGCGGTTCATTGAAACAGTGCTCAAGTGGTTTTGCTTCAATTGGAGTTTCGAGGATTTTAATTCCCTGGAAAGTGAGTAGAAAAGGCGATAATAAATATGAAATGACAGTATTTGAATAGAATTTTGACAAAAAGATTGAAATTACTGCATTCATTCTATACTCAAAATAAGGTTCAAATTGTTAGTTTGTACACAAGCTCTTAAAACGACATTCAAAATATTACTTTAACGACATGACATCTAATATTATTTCAAATTCCCAGTTGTTAAATGCTTCTCCTAGCTCGTCCAACTAGATCCACATTGCTTTTTTGAGTTATCCTTCTTTTTCATTCGTCATTGCGATTGGGTCACCCTGGTGGATTATCTCAGTAGAAGCAGGGAATGTTTCTCGGTTGTGGGGTTGTCGTAATCGACCTTTCGGCGGGATAGAAAAATATAGGTTTAAAACCGATTCCCAAAAACGGAATTTTGAAAATCGATTTAATTTGGAGTCGCCACCAAAATTTTTAATGGAAAACTTTGGAAAACCAATTTAAAACAAAACGAAAAAGGCAAAATGGTCTGCGAAATCAGAGATGGGTTCGGGAGTCTATTTGAGTGTGGGGAAGGTGTTAGGCACCCCACAACACCCGCCCATAAGGACGGTTACCTTAAACTAATTAGTTGAAATAGAATATGGCCTTTAATTAATCTCAATTACCCTTTTATTGACATGGATGCATGTTAGACATAGGAGACAAAAAAGCGAAAATGCATGCGAGCTGATGGATATTTACAAAGGGCGGACTTGACCTAGGATGAGAGCCTAGGGCCTATGTACCCTGCGATGGGGATCAAAGTCCACGTAGTTCGACCAAAAGGCATGTTTTGTGATTGGTGGGTTTTTTTTTTTTATTTGTGATGAGAATAGGAGGATTTTAATTAAAATAGATCATTGTAAACAAAACTGGAAAGAGATTTGGTTTGTGTGTTTTAATTTACTACAATCTGATTAACCTTGTTCTCCTGAGCTCTTCACATTTTCCTTTTTTAAAAATTTTTTGTCGATTTTATTATTATTTTTTTTTTTTGAGTTTTGAGAGTTTATATTTTGGGAATTCATGCATAATTTATAATGAAATGAATATATTTTTTATTTTATGATTTTTTTGAATTTATTGTTTGATAAATATTGACTGTTATTATTATTTATTATTGGTAGACAATTTAATTTAAGTGCTATTATTTATTGGTTTATCTGTTTGTCTTTGAACAAATATATGCTAATTTTCAGGTTCTATAGAGATTAAAATCTCACACGAGCCCGGGAAGTCGAGGAGACAAGTATTCTCACACGATCCATTTTGCATAAATATTTAATCAAAGTTAATATTTAATTATTGTCTAGTTATTCATTTTTGCATTATTATTAATATTATTTTAATATCATTATTATCTCTGAATTAATTATGGGGATTTAAGGAGATTAGAACCTCACATAATCCCACGCAATCGAGGAGAACAATATTCTCACACGATAATTTTGCAAATAATGGGAAATATTTAATTTGAATGAATATTTAATTATGATTTTATTATTATTATTATTATTAGATAGAGGTGTATTAATTTTAGGGAACTAAGAAAATTAAAACCTCACATATTCCCATGCAATCGAAGAGAATAAAACCCTCATATACTAATTTCATAAGTGATGGAAAATGCTTAATTAAAATCAATATTTAATTATTATTTTAAAAACAAATATGCTAATTTTTTTAAAAAGATCTAAGGAGATTAAAATCTCACGTGATCTCATGCAATCGAGGAGAACCGAATTCTCACACGATAATTTCATAAATGATGGAAATTATTTAATTAAGTCAATATATAATCATTATTATTTTTATTACAAATGTGCTAATTTTGAAAAGATCTAAGGAGATTAAAATCTCACGTGATCTCATACAATCGAGGAGAACAATATTCTCACATGATAATTTCGTAAATGATAAGGAATGTTTATTAAAGCAAGCATTTTGATTAAGATCATTATTATGATTTAATCCAAATTTAACATTTAATTATGGTTAATTTATTTTCCACCATTCACTCATTAAATTTCGTTAGTATCATCCAATTCATTGTAGGGATTTAAGGAGATTGATATCTCACATAATCCCCGGTAATCGAGGAGAACAAAATTCTCACACGATAATTTTATGTACCATGACAATATTGATTATCATCCAATTATTAATATTTCATTAATATATATTGTCATTCCTTTATTTTCACAATTTATTAATTAACATTCCATTAATATTAATTGTCACTTTTCCCATTATTCAACTAATTACAAGGATTTTAGGAGATTAATATCTCACATAACCCCCGGTAATCGAGGAGAACAAAATTCTCACACGATAATTTTATGCACCATGACAATATTCATTAATTATCATTCAATTATTTTGCAACATTCTTCCATTAATAATTCTTTAATATTAATTGTCTTCCAATTATTTAATTAATTACAAAGACTTAAGGAGATGAAAAAAAAAAAACTCACATAATCCCAACAATCAAGAGCAACAAAATTCCCACATGCTAATTTCATACATAATGGCCATACTTAATCAAAGCTAATGACTAAACAATTATAATGAACCAAAATACACTAAATTAAACACGTGAACAGTAGCATGGCATGTTAGAGTGCGTGAACAGTACACGTGCATGAAATTGCATTGAAGGAAATCGGGTGAATAGTAACGACGTGCAGCAGAATTTCGTCCAGTGAAGAACGTGCAGCCATACCTGGTTTTCCAGCTCCTCCTTTGTGCTCTAATGACCAAGGACCTTCTCTTCTTCACTCACTAATGGAAGATGAACCTCTAACAGCCCCCTAAAGTGGCAAGTCTCGGCTGGAAGTGCAGAAATGGCGGACAACTCGTTGGACAGTTTCGTTGGAATTTTCTGGTTGGTTTTAGCGCTGGAAATTCTGCAGAAGGTGTCCCTACTTCTTGGCTGGAAGATGGAGGCTGAGAGCTTCTCTTCTTCTCCACATTTCCTCTTCTTCCTTGTGCTTTCTAAGCTCTCCTCTGTTCACCTCTGTTTTGTGAGCTTAAAACAGAGTTTTTTCATCCATGGTTCAGCTTCTATCACTCCCCTTTGCTGCCACTTTGTTTTGGATTCAGACTTCCTTGTTTATGCACATCATTTTGGCATCCAAACTCTCCATTTTCTGCCCCTTGGATGGTCTGAACTTCAACACCTATTCACTCCAGAATTTTGGACGTTACTTCCACCATTTTTCTGCACATTGGACAGCTTTGTTCAGCTCCTTTTCACTCCATGATTTGGGACGTTTCTGCACGATTTTCTGCACGTTTTCTGCACCAGTTTTCTGCACCGGTTTTCTGCAGCTTGGATCTCAGTTTGTTGCCTCGTTTCTGGTTCGTCTTCAGCTCAGTTCCCTCTCTCGGTTTGGTCTTCGTCTTCTCGGTCTGGCGTTGCTCTTTCTCCCAGCGTTTTTCTCCTTCCTCTCGGCTTGCTCCCACTCCCAGCGTTCTCTTCTCGGCTTGCTGCCACTCCCAGCGTTTCTTCTCGGTTTGCTGCCACTCCCAGCGTTTCTTCTCGGTTTCCCTCTTCTCTCCACGAGCTGCCTCCTCTTTTCTCCTCCTCTCTTCTCTGCTTGCTGCCTCTCTTTATGCTCCAACGTCCCTCTCATTTTCTACCCTCTTGCTCCCTTTTTCCATAGCTTTTTCTGCCACTCCCAGCCACCACTTTACTGCACATGGTCTCCACTTTTTGCTGCCACCTCCAGCCACGCCACACTCCTCTCTCACTGCTCCAGCCACCCCACCTTCTGCCATGTTGCAGAACCACTCCCATTTGCTTTTTTGTCCCCCTTTGTCCCCTTGTGCATGTGTGTGCATGGTGCATGCATGTGGTGAGTGTGTGACCATGGATGAGAGAGTGTGAGAGTGTGAGTGTGAGTGTGTGAGAGTGAGGTATCCGTGAGTGAGAATGTGAGTGTGTGAGAGTGATGTATGTCATGTGGTGAGAGCAAATGATCATATGAGAGCAAATGAGCATGTGGGAGTGTGAGTGTGAGTGTGTGAGAGTGATGTGTCCGTGGAGGGAAGTGTGAGTGTGTGAGAATGATGTGTGTCTTGTGTGTGAGGGCAAATGAGCATGTGAGGAGCAAGTGAGCATGTGAGAGTGATGTGTGTCATGTGTGTGAGGGCAAGTGAGCATGTGAGGAGCAAGTGAGCATGTGAGAGTGATGCAATTCCATTTCAAGTATGTGACTTTGTTCATTTTATTTTTTGCAAGATGATTGCCATACATCTTGAATTTTCCTTTTTATCATTTTTGGTTCTTATGTTTGGTTTTTTTCATATTACTTTTATTCTGTTTGCCTTTTGCAATTTTGTTTTGATTAATTGTTATTATTACTTTATTATTTTATATTTTTTGAAATTTTTTTTATTTGTTATTATTATTGTGATTATTATTATTGTTAATTTGGGTGGGGTGTTCACAGGGGTATTTTCACTTTTCTTCTTGGTTTACCATCTTTTAGTTATGCCTTTACAATCATGAGGGTTTCTATAGATAGCTCATATCCTAGCCCTTGTCATCTAGGATTTTTAGGCAACTTAATTGGTTCTTCTATGCCTTGCAGTTTTGCACCTAATCCTTTTCCTTTTTTATATCCACTGTTCCTCATAATCATGGTTACCACTTAGTTAACGTCCTTAGTGGACTTCCCAGTTCCCAATCTCCTATGGTTGGCACCTTTTGTAGGGTTCCCAGTCTCTAATATCTCTAGACTCTAGTAGGAATTATCTACGACTTGTTTTGTATTCTCAATGTATGGCATCACGCTTGGCTTGCTAATCATCATCTCCTATTTTCCTTTTATGGTGATAAGTCTTCTCCTTTTATAGTGATGAGTCTTCCTTTATCAATGTATTTGATCTTCTAGTGTAGAGTTGATGGTACTACACCAATTGCATGAATCCAGGGCCTTCCTAAGAGTATAGTATATGTTGTATCGATGTCCATGACCTGGAACTTGACAGTGAATAGATTTGGTCCAATTTCTAATTGGAGTTCAATCTTTTCGATCACTTCTCTCTTTGATCCATCAAAGGTTCTTACTATCAACTCACTATATTCAATACACGATTTCTCGACTGATAATTGCCTTAAGGTGGGTAAAGGTAGAACATTCAGAGTTGATCTTTCATTAATGAGTACTTTGGTGATCACATACCCATGACATTTCAGAGTGATGTGAAGGGCTTTGGGTTTTCCTGCTAATGCGGGGTATATCTCATCTTCAGAAAAGGTGATTAAGGTAGAGTTCTTCATCACATTCATGATGTTTACTACCTTCTCTTGGGAAATGTTAGGATATACATAAGCTTCATCCAACACACTTTGTAACGCCTTTCGGTGAGATTCCAAATTCATTATATGTGTCAAAATAGAAATTCAAGCAGGTATTTTTTTGCAGTTAGTCGATAACATTGTACTCACTCTGCTTCATAATCTTCAGGAACTTATCCATTTCTTCTCTTTCCCATCTTCTAATGGCTTCTTTTGGGTTAGAGCTTTCCCTTATTTCTGGATTTAAGTTTGGAATTCCTTTTAACTCATTGGAGTAAACTTGACTACTTTTAGTAATTACACCTATAATTTCTGTATGATTCCTTTCTACGATGAGCTCTTCCTTCTATGCCTCATTGTTTTGAGAACATTCTATCAATAAACCATAATTCCATGGTACTGCATGATTGCTCTGATATGGGAATGGAGTTGGCACATGGATAATGGCTGTTAGATTTTTTATAGGCACTGGCATAGGTACAATAAGTAAGGATCCTCCTACTTTATTATATGGGTCGCAGTCACCCTAGGTTAGAGTAACCTGTTTAACCTTGTAAATTGGCATGTTAATTACCAAGAAAGAATCCCTGCCTTTGTTTGGTTAAATGATCCCCTTGTCTTAGAACCATATTTCTTTACGATGCACACATCCTCCTCTAATCATTCTTTAGTTCCCTTGATAGTCAGGACTCCAAGTGTCATCATCCTTTGTGCTTGTTCTTTAAAATGATCACGATCTTCGATGTCATGCCTCACATTTCCTTTATGGAATTCATAATAACTGTTTGATGGCCCACTGGGCATGTTTTGCTCCTCATCCTTGGTAGAAATATAATCAGTTCCTTCAGGTATTTGTATAATTGTTGCATGGTGTATGATACATCTTTCAAGTTCTTCAAAGTGAATTCATTCTTCTATTTCATGGCCACTTGCTTCCCCTTGTCATGATTTGACAATGCATTAGTGACAATGTTGGGGTCATTACCTCATTTATGCCAATATAATTGTTATCTAACAATTCATAAACATGCCTCCTAAAGGCATCACACTTATCAATGTTATGCCCCACAACTCCCATATGATACTCACATGTAGCATTAGGATTATACCATACAGGGAATGGTGGTTGAAGAGGTTTTACAGGCTTAGGACCCATAAGCTTTTTTGTCACTAGGTCATGGAAGAGTTCAGATGAGCTAACATTAAAATTAGGTAACGACCTGTCATCGCGAGGTTGTTGCATAGTCCTAGGCCCTTTGTTTTGAGGTACCATTTGTCGCGATCCAAGATGGGGTTAAGACAGTGTTTGATAGTTCATTGGTTATTCAAGGCTTGACCTTGTAGCTGGTAGGATGTGGCCTGGTTTTGGCCATTAAATGGTTATTGGGGATATTGGTTATGCATGGAGCAAATGTGTTGGTATTTAGCATGGATGTGACTGATATCCCCTTCATTTTTTTGATTACTTATGGGCTTCTTAGTTTTTGAGGATGTACCTTTAAATAATCCATCACATACATCAGCATTTATTCTTTCCCCTACCTAGGTGAGGTCAGTAAATTCACACATGTGGGTTCCCAGCATAATTTTATGATACTGATCCCCCAAGGTGCGAATGAAATAGGAGTATAATTCAGAGTCTAGAAGTGGTGGCTGGACCTCAGCTATTGTGGCTCTCCACCTTTGGGTATACTCCTTAAAGGTTTTAGTTCCTTTCTTCTTTAATCCCTTTAGATGCTCACACATGGAAGCTATATCCAAGTTAAACTTATATTGTTTCTTGAATATGTTAGTAAGATCCCTCCACTTCTTTAGTTTGGAATGGTCTAATTTCATGAACTTGTGTAACGCTGTACTAGTCAAACTTTCACGGAAAAAATTTATAAAGAATCTTTCATCTTTAGACCACACTGACATTTTGGTGCAATATGATTTCATATGACAGTGTGCAACTCCACTGCCATCATACTTGGAGAATTCTGGCGCTTTAATGTTTTAGGGATTGGTACCTCTATAGCTAAACATAACTCTGCTAGCTTGACTGATTTCCAATTAATTGGCCCTTGCAAAGTTCGTGACTTATCCTTGACTTCAGCTATATCTTCTTCCTAGTCTTTCCTATCATTGTCCTTTTGTACTTTGGGGAGTGTACCGGTGGCAGTTTGTGTAGGACTGGGGAGTATGAAAGCTAATTCTCCTTAGATGATGTCATAGGAAAAGACACCCATTGATTCCAATCCTGATACCCTTGTTCTTCTACCCCTAAAGTCAAAGGATTTTGTGGCCGATTGACTGTTGCAGGCCTTTGTATAAGCTCTGGTGATCCCATGGCTAACAGACTACCTGAGGTCACCTCTGGTATCTCAACACTTGTATTGGGGACCCCATAGTCTATATTAGCAGCGTTAGTGGCATTTGGTGGAGTATTTTTGGCAACTATGCTTGAGCTTATATTTTGTAATAATTTCATCATTTCAAGCATTTGAGACTACATAGTCCCTATTTGGTCTTTCAAGGTTATTACTTCAGTATCTAAACTTTGCTCAGATTTCAATTGACTATTTTCAGCAGACATGGCTCTAACACGTTCCCGGATGAGATACGTTCAGCTTGACGACTGAGCTTGGTTAATCAAATTCTTTCTCCCTCAAGTAATGTTTATTTCTTACCTAGTTCAAAAAATAAAACAAATCTTGATGATAAACAATTATTTAGGTTTTTGATTTATTAGTACATTGATTTGGCATAAGAAATTAAGAACTTTTGGCCTATGATTCTTTAAGGCTACCTATTGTATCACTCAATGAATCAAGGGTAACTGCTAACACAGGAGATGTTTAATGTCCATATGTTTAGGTCTATTTTGTACCACACAACCTAATCATCTTTCACTTGATACCGACATTCATCATATGTAGTAAATGGCACACTTGATAACTAAAAGAAGTGACCATGCATTTTACTGAGAACAAATGTTTGATTACACCTATTTGATTTGAGATCATACATCAAAGTTGACCCAGCCTATGGGTTGTCTAAAACTACATTCCAAAATATTGAAATTGGCCCAGTCTATCAATGGTCTAAAACTTCATCAGCATCTTAAAATCTTCCATAAGGTTATGACATAAGGTGAAGAATTTGGTTGTAGTTACGAGAGTTTTTGTAGGGATGGTGTGTCCTTCGGCTTGCTTGTATGCATATGGGAATTTAGGAATGACATATTGGTGAAGAGGATCTTCCTCTTGAAATGCTTTAGCCATATTTCTTTCTCAATTACTAGTTCTTCATGGCAAGCCTCCCACAATCGTGCCATTTTTGCCTACTAATTGAGTTGTTCAATTATATTTTGTACAATCATTGCATTTCACTCCTGACAATGGTCAACTCCCTTGTTTTTCCTTCTAGCCATTTGGCAAGCATGTTAACTTCTTGTTAGAGGTTATTAGGAGACTTAAGTTCTTCCACTTGTAACATTATAGCATCTTTTTCTTTAATAACCTTTAATAGTGAAGTATGATTATTAAGAGCTTTTTTGTTTCTATCATCAGCTTGCTTTTGAATCTTTCCTATGGTATCTTTTAGCATGCCATTTTCCTTCTTCAATCTTTTTAGTTTGGTATTCATCTCTGATTCTTTCTTCCTTTTCGCTTTTTCATCTTCCTGGGACTTGGCTAAGCTTTCCATGTGCCTTTTGCCCAGTTCTTTTAGATTTTCCAATTCAACTTTTTATTTTCTAATTGCTTAGCAAAATATTCATTAACCTCTTATAGTTTATTACTCAATAAGGGTTGTGAGGTCCGAGGGGTGGATTGATTCCACCTATCCTTTCCTTGAGCTAGACTTCATAGCCTTTTGTGGTCACTACAATAAATTTTCCTAAGGCAAATCCCTTTACACACTACTTAGCTCTATGCACTCTTTATTCCATTGATCATCTCCTCTTTCTGTGGGTCACTATAGTAGAAATTGATTCTCCGTAGAGCCTCTTCAGATAAGACATCATGTTCATATGTAAATTAGCAATGTATGACAATAGGATTATAGTTAATGCACCTTCAAGGACCCATAAGGAATACATTTGTGAAATTTTTGCAACAATAAATGATATCATCACTTTCCCACTAGGCAAGTTTCCACCGAATGGTGTTATCCTTCAACTCTTCTATCTTTTCTATCCATTTATCGTGGTTCATTTATGATTGTAGTGGGGTTGATCCTTTGCGACACTAGTAATCTCTGATTGGATGATGTATGGAGTCAAATCTTGTACCGAGCTAATATTCCTTGCCATAAATGTGATTGACCTACCACATATGTAAGAATGACAAATAACACATCAGCTTTCCTTTCTTTTCTTGGTGGTAGAAACTCAATGTCAAAAATGTTTCTACTAGAAGTGCTGGTACTGGATTTACATGGTGGTTCTCACCATCCCCAGAACACTTACTACTGCAAGATCGATTACTCCCACTGCGGAGGGGAATAATACTAACCTATATACTACCAGAGCAAGAACTCTTTTAAAAATGACCCAATTTCCTTTCTCAGCTAAGGTTTCTAACCTTTTCTCTAGGTACTTTCTGGATAGGCCTTTTGTTGCCCCAGAGTGACATAACTATATTTGTGTAGGCTCCTTACTTAGGATTTAGGCTATAACATGTTTCAAGGGGAGATGTCCAGGATACAAGTAAACAAGGGTGTTTTTGGTAACAGGCATTTATATCAACCTCCCATATTCTTCTAATGTGGGCACAAGCTGGAAGGTCGAAAATGTGAAGCATCTCAATAAATCATCCCAATATTATGCTAGGGTTACAAGAGTGTTAGGCTAGATAGAGACTGATAATAAATCTAGGATATCCCCATAATATATTTGGAACGAGGTTGTTCCCCTCAGAGTTTCTTGCTTATAACAATTAAACTTTTGACTGATTCAGCTTCTATGTTCACTTTAATTCTCTTCCCAATCAAGACTATTCCTATTAAACATGTGTCTTGAGGTTGTGTGGTTCCCAATAGTTCCATAAGATCTTTATGCCAATCGATTAAAATGGCAATTCATATTAGAAAAAAATTCATTGATTAGAAACAAAAACAAAATAGGCATATAACTTTCTTAATAAGTGAATTACTTGGCGCTTTATTCTCTATTAATCACCAAGAGTCTTATTGATTCAATGGGAATAATAGGTTTAGTTCTTAACCTATGGAAGAGGAGGCCCTCACGTGGATGAGGCTTAATAAAAATAAGTGAACTAGATAATCCACTGATATACTATTTTCACAAAATGTCATCGATTTTTAATGGTTCACAACCCCATTGATACAACATTAGGCCAAACTAACCATATGAAAAAAGCCTTCAATTTCAGCTTATTTTTTTTAGCTAATAATGTATTGAATGGAGATGTTGTGATAATCAGAACCAAATAAAATTTTTTCTAAACAAAACATGATTATGCTATGAATGATGTGACAACATGTAGAATAAGAATGAAATATGTTGCCCTAGTGTTCTAACTCGAGTTAACCCTAAGTGGGGAGATGTTACCTTAAAGACAACAGGCTTTAAAAAGGTTGGCTATTGAGTTCAGTCTAATAATATGCACGGTTCTGAGGGTAGGTCTAACATCCTAGAGAATTGTTGATCCCCAGATTGCCCCCACCTAAAATAGTGAGGATGTCACAATGTGAACTAGACTAGAAGAGCATAGAATCCCATTCCAGTCAAGTCCATATAACGAGGCACAACCTGAGTGAGGTCTTCAAGGTAATCCCTGGAAACGGGAAGCTTCATAGGAAAACCAATATAAACCTTTGCTAACTAAAGGTAAGTGAGGACCCAGGTATAGAGCCTAAAAAGTGTGTGAGGTAAGATGTTAATATCCTTAGTGTGTGGGGAGCGCATACATACCTTTGAACCTATAGTCTACCCAACCTTTATCTGTTGAGCAGATAAACGGCAAGAGAAGCTAAGAGCATACCATACAGATAGGAGTCGTCTACCCTAAGGTTTTATTCCGCATGTTGTCTATCCTAGCACATGGATTAAAAATAAACAAATAAAACCGCATAAAACGTGAGAAACTATAAGCATGTTATACAACTAAAAGGAAGATATATTCCTACACAAATAACAAAATAAATAACAAATACATTGGAATATATAGGCATATTATACGACCACACGAGAAAAATAAACAAGAAAACAATGAATTAAAACAAAAAAAAAACCTAATAAGGGTAATCAAGATAATAGAAGGCCATATCTTTTCAATTGACTAGTTAAACAGGCTAGACTCTTGAAGTGTTCCTAGTGGAGTCGCCAAACTGTCATAACTGACCTTTCGACAGAAATTTGAGAAAAAAATAAGTTGATTCCTAAATGAATCTTGAAAATCAATTTATTAGAGTCGCCACTAAAATTGTAAACGGAAAAATTTAGAAAAACCAATTTAAAACAAAAAGAAAAGGCAAAGTTGTCTGCAGAAACAAAGATGGGTTTGGGAGTCTATTTGAGTGTGGAAAAGGTGTTAGGCACCTCACAAATCCTATCCATAAGGATGGTTACCTCAAACCTGTCAAATGAGATAGAATATGGCCTTAAATTTATCTCAATTACCCTTTATTGACATGCAAGCTCGTTAAAAGAGAAGACAAAAACAACAATAATGAACGTAAACAAATAGATATTTACAATAGGTAGACTTAATCTAGGATGAAAGCCTAGGGCCTATGTACCCTATAATAGGGATCAAAACCCACGTAGTTCGGCTAAAATTGTGTAACAATTGGTTGGTGTCTTTTAATTATGTACAAAGAACAAGATAACTGAAATCAAATAGATTTTTGTAAACAAAATGAGATTGAAATTTGGTTGATGAGTTTTAATTTACAAAATCAATTTAATGTCACTTTCTCAATATTTTTCTTTTCCCCATTTTCTGTTCTTTTAATTTTTTAATTAATTTTTTTTAATTTTTGAACATGTAATTTATTTGAATTTTTTTGTTTGGAATTAAAATGAACATTTTAAAAGAAAAGGGAATTATTTTTGGTTTTTTTTTCTAAGATAGAAGAATTTTAAAATAAAAAATACTAGAATTTTAAATTTTGTTTGTCTTTTGATTTTAAAATGAATTAAAACGCATTCATGGAACATCTTGAAAATATATATTTTTTTTAGCAATTTCTCTTTTTTTAATGGGAAAGAGTAACGAATTAATGGAAAAGAACAAAATTATTATTTTTTGAACAAAATGGTGTGAAAATGTGGAAATATAATATGTAAACAAGAAAATTCATTACACACCACTTTTGCCGTTTTTTTTTTTAGGAATTTTTGTAGAAAAGAAGGAATTTCAGTGAAATAGAAACTTTAAAGATTAGTAATGTCTTTTTCAAAAATATTTTTTTGAAAAGTAATTAATAAAAAATGGGCTATTGGAATCCATATTTAAAAAAATGACTAGTCAATATTGTGTATAATCTAAGGAGATGTAAGGCCTCATACAACCCCATTGACTAACACTTGAAGTGTTCAAGGAGACAAACAATCACACACGATGACTATTAAATTAAAAACTTGAAGGCAGATTACTTTGATGACCTAACAACTTTTATTTTTGTATTTTTTTAAAAACAACTATATATTAACCTTTGAAACCTAAGGAGATTAGAAATCTCACATGGTCTCTACCTAAGTGCCTAAGGAGAATAACGTTCTCATGTAGCAATGCTAAGAATTAGGATAAGATAATATTAAAAAGAATAATAATGATAATAACAACAACAACAACAATAATAATAATAGTAATAATAACAAAATAAGCAAATACATGATAAAATGAAAAAAAACAAAGCAAAAAAAAAAATAAATAAATGAAAGAACCCAAAGAAAAAAGGAACATCAAAAATTGAGGAAGAGAAAAACAAAACCATAGCCTTTTTCATGCAAATAACATGCACACACATATATAAAACATGATAAAATAAAAAACAATACATGCACACACACACACACACACACACACACACATACACACACACACATATATATATATATATATATAACGTGATAAAATAAAAGTAAGAAAAGGCAAAAGAAAAAGTCAAAACCAAGTTATCTTTCATAGACTTGCATCATGACGTGTGAGTGGGGTATGTCTAGTTCAATATCTTATACTACATGCATTGCTCTCATAATAGAAAGAGGAACTAACTCATACTCATGCAGCAACACACATTGACTGCTAGAAGAAAAGAAATCATGCAATAACACACTTCAAAACTCATGAAAGAATGATTGAAGCAACCTTGTAACAACATGCCCATGATTTTTAGTAGATCCAAAAGGAACAATGCATGCTCATGACAGAAGGCAAAGAAGAATCTATGCAACAACATGAACTTGAGGCTGAAAACCCAAGAAAAGATATGATGTAACATGAAGCAAAACTTATGACAAAAAAAAGAGGAATAAGGTTGCAACGAAAGTATATTTATCTCCCTCACATGACCCAACTTGAGGTGAACCTATGAAACACTTATCAACTTCAACCATTTCAATGTTTCACCGAAGTAATAAAAGAAACTTGCACCATAAATACTCTTGTTAGATCTTATAGTTAAATATCAACATAAAATAAGGTGTAATAACTTCTAACATTCCTAAGCCTTTTCACAACATTTACTTTGATCAAAACTGACATCATCTTAGTGAAAATAAAGTGCACGCATACAAGAGGGAACAAACAATATTGAGCCCAGTACCTTTATTAAGATGCTGACAATAATGAAAGATAGAGTACCTCTTTATGCCTCTATTTGACCTTGTGTTTTCTTCCTCCACTGCATTGATCTCTCCCTTGTCTCGGCTTTCTTCCTTAGTTTCTCTTTCTCCTTTTCAGCCTCGGCCTCCTTTTTTTCTCTTTTCTTCTTCTCTCTAAGCTTTCATGCCCCTCCCTCTCAATGTCTCTCAACTCACCTTTCTCTTGTTCTTTGTCCTCTCCCATTTTTTATCCTCTATTCTTCACTTTGGAAAATAGAGGTTCACATAGCTTCCTCTTTACCCAAACTCGGTCTTTCTCTATCCTTTTCAATCTTGGCCTCCTCTTTCTCAGTCTCTAATTTTTGTTCCTTGTTCTTTTTCCCTATGTCCCCTTATCTCTTATTCTTCCTCCTCCTTTTTACCTACTCTCAACCTTTCCTTTTTGCTCTAATGCTCCCTGATCTCCGTCTACCTTTCCTCACTTCCCGAGCTTCCTCATTCACCCATCCTTTAATACCTAATTCAAGCTTCACCTTGAGTAGAGGTTTGGCGAGTCAACTTTGGCACCCATAGAAGTTTCCTCTCTTACCTTTCACTTCTAGTCTAGGAAGAAAGCTCTTTAGTCTCAAGCCCTTCCTTCGAAAGATAGCTGCAAGTTCCTTAGATGAAGTTCAACAATAGGGTTTAGTTAGCTTCTTGTCCTTTTCATTTTGCTTTTTCTGTTTTAACTTTCACTTCAATTTTAGCTTTATTTCCATTTTTTTAATTTTCATTAATTATTTTTGTTTAATTTTTCAATTAGTTAAAAGAAACATTTGCTTTATTTTGTTTTCTCTTTTTCCCTTTTTGAATTTTTACTTGCTTTTCTTATTATTTTTTTTCTGATTCTTTTTATTTTTTATCTTATTTTTTCATTTTTTATTTTGCTTTTCATACGTTTTATTTTTATTTTGATTTTTCCATATTTTTTATTTTTTTCATCTTATTTATCTTACTTATTATTTTTATTTTGTGACTCTCCCATTTTATATTTTCTTAATTAATGAATTAACCAATTGATTAATTAATCCATCATTAATTATTATTCTTAATTTATTTTGAGATTAGGTGTTCACATAGAGCACATAGCTTGCGAAGGGTAAATCACCACAAATATAGAGTACGTAGCCCATAATTATAAATATTGATTCAACCCCTTTGAAAATTCCATATCAAATTGTTTTCAAAACCAAAAATTTAGAATGTCAAATTTAGAGAAACTAAAATCCACAATTTGAGGAACTCATAAGCTCAAAATTTGATAAGTTCTTAGCTATAGAATTAGAAAAATTCATAAAGATAGAATAAAGCTTCTTTAGAAGTACAAAAAGTCCAAGGTCGTAGCATTTTCACAATTGGAAACATTAGTCACAATAGTGTCTTTTTGAACTCTTTATTTAAGCAAGTCAAATGTTTGAAATAGTTTTCATGTTAAGATCAATCCTTAATGAATAAACCAATCTAACTACTTAATTTACTCTTAATCAAAATTTTATGTGTAGATTACAGTGTGAATAGGAAGCTTCTCCCCATAGGCACTAAATCAATAGTTAAAACTTGTTTTTAACCAAGAAATGAGATAGAAGTGAAAACATGCATACTAAGTAATATCTACTCACTTGGCCATTGAACACAAAAGTTTCCTTCCATACAATCTCCACTATTACTTGCCAAATAAAGTAAACTCTATAACCCTAAAAACAAAAGATAATACCTCAATGTCCTATGTTAGACAATGCTTTTGAGGAGGCTCCACCAAAATTTCAACATGGGAGCCCTGTAATGAACCTTTCAACAATGGATTTAATGAATTTCATTTGCACTAGTTGCAATTGACATCAAATATAGATTAGACACATTTGCCTAATTATGTTCCTTAAGTTGATAATTAGTTTTAGTTATTTAGCTAACGAAGACAGGGTTCTGTGCCATTTACCCTACTTCTTAGGGCATGATAGTTCCTCTATCTATTGCAAGTTGATATGCAAAAAGATGATGCACTTATGTTAATGTATACTCAAATAATTAGTATTTAAGGTCCCATTGATGAAGAAACATAAGTAAAGAACTTAAGGAAGACATACACACAACATTGACTAAAATTCTTCATCAATTGCTTACTATACTTTAGCTTAGTGCATTTGCTCTGTGATAAATTAAGCAAGGTTCCTTTTAGTGAGCCATTTATAGTTCATTTCCTATTGCTTTAGGTTGCTAGGAACTTGTGAGAATCAAGTAATTGTCTAAAGGAGTAAATGTCATACAGTGGAACCCTTGGAGAAATGGGTTACCTAGTTTTATTGTAAAACCTTGAAAAGCTAAGCCAAAGTGTTAGACTTTCCAGGTGTAAAAGCACTTATTTGTTTAGCTGTGGAGGTTACCATGAAATTAGGTAGTAAAACCAATTGATTAAGCTTTGTAAAAAGATTACTTATTGTATTATAATTTCTTTCATACGGGAAATTCACCTGCTTTATAGATAGGTAGTGAATATAGGATCACCTTGATTTAAACCACAATGAATTTGAATATATGATCCTCTTTTTCATTAATTGTTTCTTCACTTTTACTTTTTAAAGGAATTGTACATTAAACAACTTTTACTTTATTTTATTATGTCAAACTATTTTAAAAAAGGTGTTCTTAGGTGAACATATCGGGCTTGTTTAGTATGCAGAAGGAAAGTGCATGGGAACAGGAAAGGGACTAGGTGCTAATGGAATGGAAACTTAGGGTACAAAATTATATTTGGTATAAAATGTAAAAGAACAGGAATGATAATTTTTTTTGGGTGTGATAAATAAAGACCAAAATACCCTATTTGATTAAAAAAACCCTTGTCTGAGTTACAGATGTCGCCGTTCATTAAGCTAAAGTTGTAGATGCCATAGATAAACAAGTTGATTGGCAATAGTATGCCTCTCATTGATGACGATGGGCACAAACCTTAGGTCCACAATGTAGAACTCAAAGATTAATAGCACGTGGATGGAAGGAACTAAACCAACTCTTATCAATGACAAAATTCACTCAAATAGATGATGTAAACATGAAAAATAAGTTGATGTCGAAGATAGATGAAGCAAAGGTAGACAATGATGAAAGTAGATGATGCTGAAGGCTGACAATAGAAAAGGTAAACAATGGTGAAGGTAGGTGATGGCTACATAATGGTGATGTAAAGTGCTTACCTGCAAGGGTATTTCCGTCATTAGCCTCCCATTCCTTGAATTAGAGTGCTTTCCTTCGCTTTAGTAGTGTAAACAACTCTCCCATCTAACATGGGATACTGCACTCCCATGGAATGTGGAATGATGCCTACTAAACACTAATTTAAGCTTTTCCCCTACCCTATCCCATTTCATTAGAGGCCTCTACCATGTATAAAACAAGCCCTTAGGAAACTCAAGTTTTATTATTCATAAAATATTTTTAAAATTATTCAAAACCTTATTCTCTCCCTCTCTTGGACCTTTTTGAACTAGTAACATCAATTACTATTAAACATAGGAAACATATATTAGTTCATATATATATAAGAATACTAGGTACTTATGAACAATTTGCAAATGGATAGATTTTTCATTGCACATTCAATATATATAGAGCTAATTTAAATTGGTAGGTTTACAAATAGGTAAATTTTGTGTCACACATCCATTAAAAGTTTGTCTACTTGATTTGCACTAAACATGATTTTGACTAAACTTAGAAGCAAAAAGTGTAAAATATAGTTTGCAAACAACAAACTAAACATGCACCATATTTTATAAACTTATGTTTGGTCCTCTAATCAAGCTTTTATAGATAGCAAAAGTAAATGTAAACATGCATAAAATGTATATTTCATCATTACCAGTGTTAATTAAACTTAGGGTTTTGCCACAACTCTTCATCTGAGAAAGGACTTCAATGCACCATTCTTAACCTGAGTGTATACCTTACAATCTCCATAATCTACATGCTGCGAGGTTACACCCATCTTAAACTAAAGCAGTGCCTTATCTCCACAATCCATGAGCTAGAATCACACTTATCTCAAACTAGAGTCACACCATACTACTCTATACACTTGGGCCATTGTCTTTATTCTTAAGCCTCCAAAACCATGAGCTTTGATTCCAATAGTTAATTATTAAGGCCTAAAGAGCTATAGGAGTAGATATATCTTTCTCATTTGGCCTTCATCAATGGACTTTCATGTTAGAATTGAAAGCCTAGTTCAAACAACCAAGACAAACAATCACACATAATTGGGTAGAAGAGTTGATGATGTGTAGATGAGACATAGTAGTTATAAGCTCATTATGCCTACTTCCAAACTAGTGGTGATAAGTTCTACTATATGAACCTTTGTGGGACTTGAGAACATATTAACCTCTCTTTCAAGATAAAAAATTCCATATATTCTCATTCACCCTTTCATTATATCAAAACTCTAGGATAACATACGAGAAACCCTTCAAAAATGTTTCTTAAATTTCTACCATAAAGAATCATGACCTTCATCTTTTAGTGTCATGGCTCTTTGCTCCCTGCTTTTTAAGTTATGCTATTTTACTATTCTTTACACAATAGGATTTTGACATGTTTTATTAGTAATGTTCTTTTCTTGGATTTTGATTTTATAGTAAATGTTTAGCTAGTTGGATGCGTGTATATATATGCTTAATCCTCGTATATTTTTTCATATAGTTAAATTGGAGTTTAAACAACTTATAAAAGTTGAGATTTAGTATAAAAGCTTTATTTTAATACTATAACTTCTAATTCATGATAGAAATTTAGTTTGTTTGTCAATTCTATCCATGATTCAAAAGTTTTTGGTTTTTAGTTTAAAAGTTCAATTTTCAAATTTAATGAAAAATTCTAATCCATGTTAAAATTCTGTTTAATAGTTTGATTTAGCTTAATTATTTCACAAGCTAAACCTTGAATGTCGAAATATGTCCTAAGGCTACCATGGAAAGAGAGCATATGAGCTAAACTCCATACACAAATGCAATCAGTTGTCTAATGTATACTCTAATGTGTATTAGTCATTATATTTGTCAAGTAGTTGGCTTAGTGAGTAGATATCAAACTGATCTAGATCCTAAACATCGGGAAAGTTGTAAAAAAGATCTTAAGATATCTAAAGGGGACTGTTGATCATGCCCTCTGCTATCAATGTGACAAAGATCTACGATTGGTAGATACATTAATGCTGATCATGGAGGGGACTTAGATGAGCAAAAGTTTACCTCAGAATATGTTTTCTTACTCAGTGATGGCGCCATATCATAGAGTAGTAAGAAACAATCTAGTGTATCCTTGTCCATGATGGAGGTAGAGTTCGTGGCCCTTTCTTTAGCAGCTTGAGAGGCTTTTTGGTAGAAGAGGTTCTTGGATCAATTGTTATACAAAGTAGAAAACATTGAATTAGTGTTAGTGTATTGTGGCAGTGATGCTACAATTGCATACGCCAAGGATCCAAAGTACAATTGCAAAACCAAACACATAGATATCAAGTATCACTATGTGAAGGACATAGTTGCATGTAAGACTATGAGCGTGAAGTATGTATCTACGCATGAGATGTTGGTTGATATGCTAACTAAGCCTATTTCTAGATATGTATTTATGAGACATGTTAGGTTTTTAGGATTGTGTAGAATTTAGCATATGTCGTTTGTATTTTTAATATTTTCCCATTTTTCACAAACAGAGATATTTGATGTTCTTTGATGATCAATAAAGTTTGATTTCCATGTTTACATATCTCTATCTGAATGTTGTGTACATTCTTATTTATTGATAAGTATGTCAGGTAGACAAAAGGGTTAGCCTTCTCACACAGGTAACCACCTCAGTGTCTTTATAACTTGATGAGACAGGATTTTAAGAGAAATTATCATATGATAATTTAAGAGCAATTATACTTAAAATCATTTACGTCGCCTAATCAATGACATATGGTTATTATAATTGATTTGATGAAATAAGTTCATCATTTCTAGTCTACCTTAATTGCTAGATGTGAGCTCAAGACATTATGTAAATCAAGGAACTCAGTTTTAAACTTGCGATGTCTAAAATATCATCTATACAACATTATTTATGAAATAGACATACACTTCACAGGAAAAGGTGGAATGTTGTAGCATATGTTTCATACCATATGTTCAAATGCTAACCATATGGGTTAACATAAGTGCGATCTCAACTTATGATTATGTGAGACCCTTGAGCCTTTTTGGTAGCTCTATATTTGTACACTTAGACTCCAATAAGGTACTTGAGATGCAGCTTGGTGTTTGCTATCTTAGAATGTTGCCTAAGGACTATGTGTAATGATTAAGTTAGGCGGGACATGTCTAGAAAAGTGAGCTAAGTCTATGTTGATAGGATCGTGAGAAAAGGAAGATCATAAAGAGAATCTCATTATTCTGTATTCAATAGTATACCAGTTATAACTTGTGTGCCCTGATTGTGAATATAAGATATTATGATAGATGAGATCATTGAGAGATATCTGAATGTGATCATATTATGATAGATAAGATCATTAAGAGATATCTGAATGTGATTCTTATGATCTAGGGTGCATGTATACTTTATGACTACAAGCACGTGTGTTTTCGATGAGAGGCTATAT
This sequence comes from Delonix regia, assembly GCA_037074485.1. Classification (NCBI taxonomy): domain Eukaryota; kingdom Viridiplantae; phylum Streptophyta; class Magnoliopsida; order Fabales; family Fabaceae; genus Delonix; species Delonix regia. The sequence continues at coordinate 24,163,616 of CM073454.1, read as the reverse complement.
ATCACTATTGATGTATAACATTGATGCTCTCATAGTATGCTGGTCAAATGACTTACTTTCCTTGTATGAACGACTGTAGATTATAAAGAGAAAGTGTTCTCTTGATTTACTGAGAATAAGTTTCTTGGGTTTAGAGTACATGTGAGTGGGAGATGTTAGAATATCATATAATATATATGAGGTTTAAATTTGTTAAGATATTATATAGTGTCTACCCATAAGGGGTGCTCATTAAGTAAAGGTAAAATAGTAATTTCAGGAATTCCTACGAAACCTTAACCCTAGCTAGCCTTTTTATAAAACGTGCTGGACTATTATACGAGTGAAAAATATATATAAACTCATATACCGAGAGAATAGTCTACAGAGACTTGAGATTTTAGGTATTCCTCTCAGATTTATATAGAACTCTAGACTATTATGAGTTGCCAACAAAATGTTTTAAAGAAAAACTTATAAAAACCATTTAAAAAAAAAAAAAGAAATGGAAAGATGGTTTGTGTAAACAAAGATAAGTTTAGGAGTTTGTTTGAGTATGGGGAAGGTCTTAGCCAACTCATAACACTTGTCCATAAAGATGGTTACCCTAAACTAGTCAAGTGGAATGAACATAATATAGCCATAATTTCATTTTTCATCATCTTATTTAAAGCACATGCAACAAGCAACAGAAAATAAAAACACAAATAATTAAAAGAAAGTAAATGAAAAATTGGTATTCATTAAGGAATTGTCTCATTTAATAGGGTTTAGGGTTTAGGATTTATTTAAGAGTCACAACTAATTTTTTTTAAAGAAAAACTTTAGAAACTATTTTTAAACAAAAAGAAATGGAAAGATGGTTTGCATAAACAAAGATAAGTTCAGGAGTTTATTAGGCAACCCACAACACCTGTTCATAGAGACGGTTATCCTAAACTAATTGTGAACACCCCATCCGAATTAACAATAACAATAATCATGGTAATAATAATAAATAGAATTAAAAAATTCAAAAAAAATAATAATAATAATTAATCAAAGCAAAATTGCAAAAGGCAAAAAAAAAAAAAATAGAAGTAATATGGAAAAAACCAAATATGAGAACCAAAAATAATAAAAAGAAAATTCAAGATATATGTTTGAAGAAGAGAGATGGCAATCATCTTGCAAGGAAATAAAATGAACAAGGCCACATACTTGAAATGGAATTGCAAAACACTCTCACTTGCTCACACTCACACACTCTCATATGCTCATTTGCTCATATATGCTCACTTGCCCTCACACACATAACACACATCACTCTAACACACTCACACTCTCACTCACGGACACACCTCCTCACACACTCACACTCACACTCTCACATGCTCATTTGCTCCCATATGCTCACTTGCCCTCACACACATAACACACATCACTATCACACACTCACACTCTCACTCACGGACACACATCCTGACACACTCACACTCACACTCTCACCCACGGACACACACACTCACCCACTCCCACATGCATACACTCATGCACACGCATGCACAAGAGGACAAGGGGGACAAAAAAGCAAGTGGGAGTTGGTTCTGCAGAGGAGGCAGAAAGTGGAGTGGCTGGTGCAGAGAAAGGAGAGAGTGGCGTGGCTGGAGATGGCAGAAAAAGGAGGGGACTGTGAGCAGCAAGTGAGTGGCTGGAAGTTGTAGAAAAAGTAAAGAGAAAAGGGAGCAACATGGCAGAAAAAGGGAGGTGGACTGGAGCATAAAGGGAGGAGTCCTCGGCTGAGAAGAGGAGAGAGCTGGAGAAGAGAAGAGAGGAAGGAAAGAGAAGGCAGAAACCCCGCTGAAAGGGAGAGGGAACCACGTGACCGAGAAGGGAAGAAGAGCTGAAGAGAAAAGGGAGAGCCACGTAAATCGAAAGGAAACAACGCTTAAGAGAAGAAAGAGAGAGCAATGAACCGAGAGGAAAAAGGGAGGGACAAAGCTGAACGAAACAAGAAAATGAAACCAGCAATGTGAGGGAGAAAAACAAAGCTGAACGAAACCAGAAAGTGAGACAGCAACGTGAGGGAAAAAAAAAAACGAACCAGAAACTGAGAGGGAGAAGAGCTGAATGAGGCTGAAACCGAGAGGAGGAGAGGGGGAGTTGTGGTGCAGAAAACCGTGGAGAGAAACGTCCAAATCTTGGAGAGAAAAGGAGCTGAAGTTTAGGCCATCCAAGGAGCAGAAAATGGAGAGTTGGATGCCAAAATGATGAGCAGAAACAAGGAGGTCTGAATGCAAAACAAAGTGGCAGCAAAGGGATGGATAGAAGCTGAACCATGGAGGAAAAAAAACTCTGTTTTGAGCTCAAAAAATAGAGGTAAATAGAGGAGAACTTAGGGAGCACAAGGAAGAAGAGGAAGTGTAGAGATGAAGGGAAGCTTTCAGCCTCCACCTTCCAGCCGAGAAGCAGAGACACGTGAAGCAGAATTTCCAGTGCTGAAGCCAACCATAATTTCCAACGAAGCTATCTGCCATTTCTGCTCACTTCCAGCCGAGACCAGCTACTTTGGGGCTGTTGGAGGTCTATCTACCATAGGTGAGTGAGGAGGAGAAGGTCATTCTTCATTGAAGCACAAGGGAGAAGCTGAAAACACATAGGTATGGTTGCACGGTTTGCCACTGCCGAGATTTCTGCATGCTGTCACTGTTCATACGAGTTGCTTCAAGACAATCTCATGCATGCTGCACTGTTCACGCATTTTAAGATGAGGTGCTACTGTTCATTTGCTTAAACTTGTTTTAGTTTTGTTTATCACCATTGTTTAAACATTAACTTTGATTAATTATTGCTATTACGTATAAAATTAGTGTGTGAGAATTTTGTTCTTCTTGATTGCCAGGTATTATGTGATATTTTAATCTCCTTAAATCCTTGCAATTAATTAAATAATTGGAAGGCAACAATAATATTAATGAAATATTAGTGAAGGAATGGTGAAAAATAATTGAATGATAATTAATAAATATTGTCGTGATGGATAAAATTATCGTGTGAGAATTTTGTTCTCCTCGATTATCGGGGATTATGTGAGATATTAATCTCCTTAAATCCCTACAATGAATTGAATAATCGAAAAGCAACAATGATAGTAATGAAATATTAATGAGTGAATGGTGAAAAATAAATGAATGATAACTAAATATTAAATCATAATAATGATCATAATTGAAATGTTTGCTCTAATGAATTGTTTCCCATTATTTGCAAAATTATCGGGTGAGAATTTTATTCTCCTTGACTACCAGGGATTATGTGAGATATTAATCTCCTTAAATCCCTACAATGAATCGAATAATTGAAAAGCAACAATAATATTAATGAAATATTAATGGATGAATGGTGAAAAATGAATGAATGATAATTAAATATTAATTTTGATTAAATCATAATAATAATAATTTAATTGTTTGCTTTAATGAACTGTTTCCTATTATTTGCAAAAATTATCGCGCAAGAATACTGTTCTCTCCGATTACCTAGGATTGCGTGAGATTTTAATCTCCTTAGATCCCTGAAGTTAGCATATCCTTTCTTTTTAAACAAAAAAAGAATAATAAATAATAAATAATCAACAGATTTGCTTTAATTAAACATTTCCCATTATTTATGAAATTATCGTGTGAGAATATCGTTCTCCTCGATTGCGTGGGATTATGTGAGGTTCTAATCTCCTTAAATCCCTATAATTAATTCTGAAATAATAATAATATTAATAATAATACAAAAAATAAATAAATGGAAAATAATTAAATATTAATCTTGATTAAATATTTATATAAAATGAATCGTGTGAGAATACCTTTCTCTCCTTGACTTCCCGGGCTCGTGTGAGATTTTAATCTCCATAGAACCTGAAAATTAGCATATATTCGTTCAAAGATAAACAGATAAACAAATAAATAATAGCACTTGAATTAAATTATTTACCAATAATCAATAATAATAATAATCAATATTTACCAACAATAAATTCAAAAGTTCAAAAAATAAATATTCCTTTTGTTATAAATCATGCATTAATTCCCGAAATATGAACTCCCAAAACTCCCAAAACTCAAAAAATAATAATAATAATAATTAAATCGACAAAAAATTTTAAAAGAGAAAATGGGAAGAGACCAGGAGAATGAGGTTAATCAGATTGTAGTAAATTAAAACACATAAACCAAATCCCAATTCTATTTTGTTTGCAATGATCTGTCTTAATTAAAATCCTCCTATTCTCATCACAAATCAAAAAACCACCAACCAGCAAAACATGCCTTTTGGTCGAACTACGTGGACTTTGATCCCTCTCACGGGGTACGTAGGCCCTAGGCTTTCATCCTAGGTCAAGTCCGCCCTTTGTAAATATCCATCTGTTTGCATGCATTCTCGCTTTTTTATCTCCTATGTCTAACGTGCATCCATGTCAATAAAAGGGTAATTGAGATTAATTAAAGGCCATATTCTATTTCAACTAACTAGTTTAAGGTAACCGTCCTTATGGGCAGGTGTTGTGGGGTGCCTAACACCTTCCCCACACTCAAATAGACTCCCGAACCCATCTCTGATTTCGCAGACCATTTTGCCTTTTTCGTTTTGTTTTAAATTGGTTTTCCAAAGTTTTCCGTTAAAAATTTTGGTGGCGACTCCTAATAAAATTGATTTTCAAAATTCCGTTTTTGGGAATCGGTTTTAAACTTTTTATTCTATCCCGCCGAAAGGTCGGTTACGACACTAATCAAGGGGAATTAAAGTAATATGACTATAATTTCATTTTTTTATTGCCCTATTTAAAACACATGCAACAAATAAGAGAAAATATAGACAAAAATAATTAAAATAAAATAAATTAAAAATAGATATGGAAAGGTGGTTTATGTAAATAAAGATACATGTGGGGGTTTATTTTTTAAAGAAAAATTTCATAAAACCATTTTTAAACAAAACAATATGGAAAGTTGGTTTGTGTAAACAAAGATATGTTTGGGGGTTTATTTGAGTGTTAGGACAGTATTAGGCATCCCACTACACTTGTATGTAGAGACAGTTACCCTAAACTTGTCACACTACTAAAAAAGGAAAATATAGACGAAAGAAATTGGTGTCTAAATCTTTAAAACTCTATGTCTAACATTTTTTGAGATGGAATCTGACACGGAACAAATTTCATATCGTAAACTTTAGTCTTTAAATATTTGTACGCGAAATTAGAAATTTTGTCACAAAATTGGTACAAAAAAATTATGTGTTAGATTTTTATAAATTTCATCTCAATATGGCAACCAAATTGGTATCCAACATTTGTTTCATAGGAGGGAGATGGACAAACTTAATGTTTAATTTCGTGTTAAAAAATTTGATACGGAATTATTTCCACCTAAAAGAAAAGGTTTATTAATTTAGTCTATGTCAAATTTTGTGTCTAAGTTTTAGATACGGAATATATTCCATCTCTAACTTCCAATTGAGTAATTATAATTTTGTATCTAATTTTGTTTCTAAATTATTGATACAAAATATGTTCCATCGCAAATTATCTTTGGATAGATTTTTTTTGTATCAAATTTTGTGTCTAAATATTTAATAGAGAATTTTTTTTCGTCTCTAATTCTATGTCTAATTTATTCTTCATCTAACTATATTTTGTATTCCCCTTTTACAAATGTCAACTAAAGTATTCCCCTTTTAATTTCAACAACTAATTTCTATCTTTTCATATTTCACCTGATAAACAATCATTATTGGCACTAAAATTCTCTATGCATCTAAGCATCCAATAGTGTGATAAAATTTTGATATTAATACTACCAAAGTGTCATAAGTTGGAAATAAATTTTAGAATAAATGAACTATTGTTTTTCTCATAATGATACTAATGTCATAACATAAGACAATCAATTGTCTGTCTTATGAACCTCCTCATCCTTATAGTCATTATTTCCCTTAGGTGCTTCCCGTGTTGTAGATGGTGGCAATGTCTGATTACTTTATGGGTCTAAGATCCTAAACCTCCATTCTAATTGCTCCATCCTTTGCACCATCATAGTAAATTGTTCACCCTTGCGCTGCAACTAAGTAGTGAGATTTGAAACTATTGCCTTGAGTGTAGCCATTTCTTCTTGTATAGCAGTATTAGTGGAAGATGATGAAGAGGTGGTTAATTTTGTGAATGAAGGAGCTTGAGACCGTAATTCCTTGGCACAACCTTTCATACTCACACTTCCAACAATTTCCAAGTATATACAGTTATCATATTGATGATTACTACCCTTAATAGGATTATGGGCATCTCTCTCAGCTATGTGCCTCTCATATCCCTCTTGGAAAAACATAAACTTTGAAATTCATCATCTTATAAAATATGATCTTTAATATTAGCGAACCCAATAATGCTTATACTTACAACAATGTATGCTAAAGCTTGGGAGTCCTATTGATTTTATTGCCCTTGAAATCTGTGAAGGCGCTGAAACATGTCCCAACAATATGGCTCCATTCCAATTTGATTTCTCTATAGAAATAGAAAGATTAAAGCAAATTCAACTAATTAATACCTAACTAGGATACTAAATTTAGTAGAAAATACTCACCATATAAGAGTGGTTAACATTTTGATGACAACATGGATGTAAAAGTAACACATTCCAACACTATTACAAGTAGGCAAATTCAAAAGTAGGTAAATACCATCTATTTGGTGTCAAAAATTCCAAACGTGGCATATCACATACAATACAAATAAATTATGCCACATCAATTTATGTAAAGGTGATAAAGAATTAGGTGTTAGACAACAAACAAGATATGCACTGAATAACATTAATCTAGGTTTCATATAATCAATTTCTTGATTATGTTCATAACATTAATTGAGAATAGTGAGCACCATCAATACCTAACCTGTGAAATTATTCACAAAGATGCCTAGCTTAATTCTTGACAGTTAAGTAGCCCAACACCTATTCCTCAAGTAAAATGAATAACATGATAAGTCATTATTAATTAATAATCAAAAGCTAATTAATAATGAAGAAAAATAATAGTGCTTTTAATAATACACATGTTCAAAATACATTAACATAGTCAAAATTAAATCCTAAAAACAAAAAAGTGAGAACATGTAATGAATAAATTACTCCATATAATTATTCAAATGGATGAATTGTTTAGCTATCCTCTTCTTAATCATTCTCCACTTCTTCATCCTCATCCTCCTCCCCCACATCTTCATCTTCATCAATATCATCTTCTTTTTCTTCTTCATCTATTTCTTTCTCCTCCTTCTCATCCTCATCCTCTTTATCACTATATTCATTATGTTCTTCTTCCTCCTCCTCTTCTTCCTCATTGTAATCATAATGTTCATCATTATCTTCTTCCTCTTTCGCCTCCCCCTCCCTCCCCCTTCACTTTGTGGTTTGATATCATCATTTACAACAACCATTGGCATTTATGGGATTGATTCCTCTTGGTAAGGATCATCTGTTTCATATTTTATACTTTTTGAAGTCTGAATTGTGCTTCATGCCTTGGTCCTGTTGAAAATTAACTAAAAACTTTAGTACTTACACATAAAACTAATGAAAATCTAATTGAAAAGGATGAGGATAAATGACCTAACCTCTTAAATGGATACATGCATCTATATTGTATAGGACCACCAACTCGTGCTTCATGGGCCAAATGAATTGAAATGTGCTTCATGAAATCAAAGAAGCTTGGAGGGAACATTTCTTCCAATTTAAACAAAATAAGGGATTGTTTTCATCCATTGCACACAATGTATCATCTCTTAGTGATGGTGATGCATGCTCTCTGAAACATTGAGAGCACTCAGTTAGTGCATTTTAGATGGGCTTAGGTAAAACCTTGAATGTAATTAGGAGCAAATGTTGCATGAATACATGGCAATTATGACTTTTAAGATTTGTTAACTTTGCTTCTCATATGTCAACACATTTACCTAAGTTAAAGATATACCCATCTGGTAGCTTCCATTGCTTAACCCATCACAAACCGCTAATCTTTGCTTTTTGTCTAAGGTTTATAGTGCTTTAGGGGGTTTATTTCTATTTCTGTCTTCACCATCATGCATCCCTAGATCATTTCATCTATAGTGTTTTGCCAAGTCTTTTTTAGCTTTTGTAGTGTCTTTTGTCTTCCCATTTGTTTCCATAATAGTGTAAAAAATATTTAAAAACACATTTCTTTCAATATGCATGACATTTAAATTATGTCAAAGAAGATTTGTTTTCCAATAAGGAATTTCCCAAAATATGATTCTTTTGGTCTAATGGTGAGCAACCCTATACCCTAGTGGACATTTTCCCTTTGACTAATTAATGTATGAATATGTCTAAGCCTTTCCCACACTTCTTTACTTGATAACCTAGGTAGGGGTGATGAGGTTTCAACAACCCCTTTACGAAAAGCTTTTTTATTCCTTCTATATTAATGTCCATGAGGCAAGAACTGTCTATGGCAGTTGAAAAAAGATGTTTTCTTGCAATGTTTAAGGGTAAATGTTTTTGAGTGCTTTATACAAATTGGGCATGCAAGTTTTCCCATTGTTTACCAACCTGATAGCATCCCATATACAGGAAAGGCATTAGTGGTCCACAATAAAGTTGTCTTCTTTAAAAAATTATGCTTCAATGAGACATCATATGTCATAATGCTATTATTCCACAATAGTTTCAACTATTTTATGAGTGGCTCCAAGTGCACATCAATTTTATCTTTTGGATTTGATGGACCATATATTATAATGGATAAGAACAAGAATTCTCTTCTTATGCACATTCATGGAGGAAGGTTGTAATGAGTAAGGATTATAGGCCACCATGAATATGTCGTGCTAGTCATATTAAATGGAGTGAACTCATCAGCGCATAACCCTAATCACACATTAGGAGGGTTATATGCAAATTCAAAATACTTCAAGTCAAAATGTTTCCATGCTTCTCCATCAAATGGATGAGACAAGTACCTTGTCTCCCTTTAATTCTCCCGATGCCACCTCATTTGACTTCCTGTTTGCATTGTGAAATAATGTAACATCCTAAAAATTTTTCTTTCAATTAGGTCCTTGTCCTTAATTAAAAAAGAAAAATAATATTTGTGGCTAAATTATAAATATAGTATAAATTTTTATCTATAACTCTAATTCAAAATTTTACTTAGGCATTAGAAGGAAAATTAAGAAAAGTGTAAGGAACCTATACGAATTAACAAAATCAAGGTATAGATTACAATATAAATAAGAAATATTAAATAAATGAAGTACTAAAATGCAAAATTTCTTTAAAACCTAGGGTGAAAAGGTAATTAAGGAAAGATTAAGGAATAATAGACGAAATATATTTCATGAGTAAAAGGCATGGCGTGAAGGCAAAAAATGGAAGAAGACAAAATGTAATTGGATTATTTACATATAGTGCCATACTAACTAAATGGCAAGAAGGAAATTTCTATGTAAAACAAAGGAAAACTTGGCATCCAAGATTGTAATCATTCTTTATTGGCTTAAGTGTGCCTAATAGGGCTAAGTGTCAAAATATTTGTAGAAACACTTAGCAAGAGAATAAATCAAAATCTTAACACCCAATAAAAATATTAAATGCTTCTACATGGGACTTTGACTATAAATAGGTGAAGAATGAGGCTTTAGCCACTCACCATTCAGATAACTCATGCAAAGCCTATCTTAAGTGAGAAAAAGTGAATTTGAGTGAGAAGTGTGAAGAAAAGCAAGAAGACCGATAGGTGTAATGCTAGGAATTCAAGTAAGTCTAAGTCTTTTGTCTTCTTTCTTCCATTTTCACATGTATAGGGTAGAAATAATGTAAATGAACTTTCTTCTTTTTATTTAAGTCACTAGGTCGAGCTTTGAAGATCAAAGTAACTAAGAGTCATGAAATTCAATTAAAGGTAGTTAAACTTGCTCTTTATTTCATTATGCATGAGATATATGTTCATGTTAAATATGTCATGGTGACAGCACCATGAGTGGTGCATTGAGCATCTTGAACCTTTGCTTTGGAAGCAAGGTAATTTGGCATGCATGTGGCAATTTTTAAGGATCCAAAAGTGATGACTATATGCTCAAATGTATTATTGTTTACATGCACTATGTATCTATGCATTAATGTGATAATTGACATGTTTAACTATTGAGAATTTATTTAAATTCTCACTTCATAAATTCACAAATTTCAGGTGTGAGGATGACCCTTCTAGAAGTGTTTAGGTTTGTTTTATACTATGATACTTTTGCCATGGTTTTCACAATTATGCTTTACAACATCAATGGAGATATACATGCCGAGATGATAACAAGAAGGTTGGGAGAGGAGGAACAATATTCACTTGAAGATACCATGCCAAATGCCACTTTAATGGTGTTTTATAGGCCACTCAATATTATCTAGAGGAGGAGAAGGATAGAAACCATGGAAGAAAATGTTAGAATGATTAATTTCAAGTTGTGTTGTAATATAGTTGAAATTAGTCTTAAGTGAGTTTAAATGTATTTTGTAATCAATAACCAAGTATAAGTGTGTGTTGTAAACCTAGGTTGTATGTAAGACAAAGTGTTTGAGTATTATGACTCATTATGGCTGAAGCTAGGAATGTATGAATAGTTTATATGATGTTTCGTGTGTATATATATATATGACAAAATTTGGTTTTATGAGTAGGGAATGTCAATTGAATATTTGATAAGATGGATGCATGAAAAGATGTATAATAAGTAAGACAATTAGAATAGAATAAGAATCTCGTGTGAATGGATGGAATATTTTATAGGTATGGGCTAAGTTGTTTGCATGTGAAAATATTAAAATATGCAAAAATGTAGTTAAGGACCTGAATGAAAATTTAAGGTGTAAAGGGGTTAAATATATAAATAGTATTTTATACATCTTCATTCAAAGGTACTTACTTGAAAATGATATATTTTTCTTGCAAATAGTTGAAATGACGCCTTAGGGACTAAATTGAAAACAAAAAGTTAAAATATGAAAGATGTGGTCAAGCATGGAAAATTTTCATGCAAAGTCACATAGAATGCATATGTGCACATAGTCGTGACTTCATCATTACCAAAATGCCACTAATGCAGTTATTATAGAAATGTATTCTTGCAGTTATTATAGAAATGTATTCTTACTCTTGCAAGTGGTTACTTTGTTCCTAATTGTATACATACGCAAAGATTTGGAATTTGTATTATATATAACCATTATTTACTTTAAGGTATTTAATTGGCAATGGCTTGATAGTTTGTTTTATGAAAACTTATCATTTTTTTTGGAATAACAATTTATTTATTGATCTTAGTTTATAAAGTATTATTCCTATGGTTAAGTATATAATCTTGTATTTTGTTAATAAAGTATATTGACCAAGTTGATATTCTTAAAATATATATAACAAGGATTGCAGAAGCAAAATATTTAATTAATTGAAAATGAATACTCACTTCATGCACTGAATAACTTATATGGCGTAAAAAAAGAGGTTGAATTCTCAAGGTACAATTTTGTAAATATTATTTCTTCTAATATAATTTAGTTTATAGTCTTTTTCAAAGAAAATTTCCATATGGTGAAATATCATATAATTCAAGTAATATGTTTTGTTATACATATTGAAGTTTATTTAAGGATTGGAATATTTTGTTAATATAGACATATGTTAAGATTATTATTCAAATTATTAATTGTACTTCCATGGAATCCTATTATGTAAATAAATGTATTTATACTTATGAATGGGAAAATATACTATGTTAAATGGTTGTATTTGTTTATTTCATAGGTATTTGAAATATGTATAGTAAGTAATAAGTTTTTTCAAGTAAATATACTCTGGTTGTTTAAAAGTGCATATTTCACTATATAACCTTTCTGTATTTTATGACATTAGAAATTAAACTTTTCATATTATTTAAGATACCATCTAGAATTTTTGTTTATCCATTGTAGCTGTAAGATTTAAATTTTTCCACTATTTTTAATAATAAATTCTAGTTAAATAATGGGACGTCACAAATAAAGTCTTTGAAGCCTTGGAATAAGAGGGAAATACCACATTTTCTTCGAAAGAATCTCTTTCACCATACCTCTTCTATTAATGCTCTTATAGCGTTGTTCACCATAAAATTTACATTTACGTATATTTGCATGTTCATCATAATACAACATGTATCGTTGAGGCAACAATGAATCTTTTGACAAACTAACCCTAGTTTAGTCACCAATTTATTCGCATGGTAGAAATCTTTAGCTATCTGATTATTATTTGGCAAAGCTTCCTTTACAAGCTGCATCCAATGATTAAAACAAGCCTCAGACATGTTAAACTCATACTTTAAACTAATAGCTATTAATGAAGTTGACAACTCTGTATGAGACTTACAACCATTCTACAAAGGAGCTTGTGTAGCCCTAAGCATATTAAAAAAAATTTCAACCTTTGGGTTAGGATCCTCAAAGATTGATTCTCCATAGCCCCTACCATGTTGCTAAAGTTAACCACCAATCAATGGTCCAACACCATCCCTTACGATCTGCTCATAGCTATCAAAGTTTTCCCTCAATTGATTGCTTCCATAGTAGGAGTTCTCTCCCACTAGTGGAATTGGAAGAGCGACTTCATCATGGTTAGTCTAGTAATAGTAGTAACTCATAAACCTCTTCTTACATAAATGTACCTTGACTTCATTAATAGAGTGGTATTCCTTGCACTTGCAATTTTTACAAGGACATCTCAACTTGCTTGCTTCTTTGTAATGAGTTTGTCTACAAGCAAATTCACTAATTCAGTATCCTAGCCCAAAATTCATCTGAATTCTCCTATCAAAACCCACTTTTTATCCACCGTTTTCTATGATCAATTACATCCATATCTATGTTAATCAAACAACTAAAAATGGCCACAAACACAAACAAACAAAAAGAGAATTTAGATATGTCTAATTCATCTTAGCCAAACAAAAATAGAATATAGATACTCAACTTAGTATCAGACAACAATGTTTCCTATATTTCCTTATTATGAAATTTTTGTGGAAGGAGTATTTGACTGAAGTAGCCATTTATTTAAAAAAAAGAAAAGGCATTTAGATAGAAACATACATTTTAGATCACTATTTAAGAAAAAATTAATATTTTAAAATTTTTTAAAGTACAAGTAGTTTGAATATAATTTTACATTTATAAAAAATTAATGACACATTAAAATAATTCTAAAAAAATTTGGGTTGAAATAGATTATTAACAGTTTTCTTTGGACACCTAAATTAACTCACTATATTTGTAGAAATTGTTGACTGTAAAGAGAGCGGGCTTTCTTATGTAGAAAACAATGTAATGGACATAAAAAATATATATATATCAAAATGCAGGTCTTCTTTATAAGAGCTCATTCCCACCTATACGAGAATATTCATTTCCCATCCATTTAATGGAGTGTCGTTCCATTTCTGAGAATGCAATCTAAAATCATTACAATATCGTCATAAAAATTTTAAAATCTGAATGCCTTGTAAAAATCAGCCCTTAAAAGACTAATATTCGTAATGTTTTTATTAAAATTCTTTTTATTAAAAAACAAATATTTTATTAAAATCTCAATCCAATCAAAATTTTAATTTCTTTATGTCATACCAATTATAATTATAAATAATAAGATTATATCTATCAAAATAAATTCTCATCCATAAGTTTATAAAATTCATTTGACCGAGCCCAATTTAACCTTACTCGTGCGAGTCAATCAATTAAAGTAAAACATAGATGGTTCAATTAAAGAGAAACCATTAAAGAGTAATCATAAAATATATTAAGGATATATTCTACCAACCAAAATAGTAATGATGACATTTTTCTTATCCCAAAGCACAAATCGTAAGTCCACCTCAACCTTTCAATTAACTAAATCATTTTGATGAAAGAGATCAAGTAACCAAGATGTAGACAATTCATATAACAGTAATTTTGTACAGCATGAACGTCATGTGTCTATAAAAATTACCAGTGATTAGCTTTAAAGTTGCAGGTGATGTTTGCAAAAGTGGCCCTAGCACATTCCTGGGTTGATAACAACCATGTCAATGTTGTTTTCCTTTACAAAACTCCAGGCTGCATCTCCATCCGAAGTCTTTGAAAGTAGATACCAGAGCTGAAAGAACAAATTATTGAGCTGCAGGAAACTTTAAAGGATTGTGAAATAGTATGCATGACGAACACCATATTTATCTAGTGCAATTGAGGTTGAAAGTATTGATATAAAACTTTGTTTAATTTAATTTAATAGTAAAAGTTGTAAAGTGAAGACTTATAAATAAATTTATTGCAATCTCTGGCCATAAAATTTATGTTGTTTATGGAAGCTGTGTTTTATACCCTCTGAAAATTAGTATACATGGCAAATTAAATTTGTTTGGGATATAGGACTACAAATTTAAACTCCCCTTACCACCACATAATTTAAATTCAATTAAAGAAGAATAAAATTTAAAAAGCTTTTTTGAAACTAAAAAATATTAAAAGTGTAGTTAATCCTAATTTTTACGTTATCAAATTTCTTAAATATATTAATGTGATTCATTGGTACTTGAGATAATAATTGAAAGTTATTAAAGAAACAGATGTAATAAGTAAATTATTAAGACATAAGCTACTTGCACCTTTTAAAGAAGTAAGATGAAACATTTTACTCTAAGATCTTGAAATACAACGTAGTACAAGAGAAGTCAGAAGGTAATTTTGAAAGAAAGAAAAACGACACATTGGCAGTAATGGAATATTTGGTATTAAATTTATCTAAATATTAAATATTAATAATAATGCTATGGTAACTTTGAGAATAACGTTGCTTCATTAATGATAATCACTTGCTCTTGTGACTCCCATTATTATGGGCAGTATTGGCTATGGGCTCAATTTGGGCCAATAATGGTAGTTATAGCCCACATTCATTTAGGACACAATGATAAGCCCATTATTTAGTATATTTCTTAGTATTATAAACGGTTATTTGACAGTTATTAAGGGGCTAAATAATTAATAGTCAGAATTCATAATCAATCACTCATTGGAAGGCATATTAAACTCGTAGCAATTTATAACTCTTAGCCAAAAAAGTTAAAATGACAAGCTATGAAATTAAATAATATATATATATCCAAAGTTTTAAATACTTATCTATCAGTGATATGTTTCTCGTCAAGAAATACAATGCTCTGATAATATATGCATGACATGATGTGTATTAATACAACTCCCACAAGTATTGATTTAAAGATAATAAATACATGACATGACATGACATGCTCTTAAATGTATATGTTTCTCTTATAGATAAATCTAATACAATATAGATATGCATAATTACATAAAATTAAAAAGTAATATTGAAGTATTTAAATTTCAACAAAGGTCCTGATCCAATTCCAGAACCACTTTTTACCTTTAATTTCTCTCTAATTGTCTAATCACCATTATCTTCATCAATTATATGTATAAAATAAATTTTATATATTAATATTCTAAAACTTTCTGATATTTTTATTTTCATTTACGCAGAAGTAGTTGATTTATATATAGGCCAATTTGTTTCCAGAAAATTAAGAACCTATAATATTGGAAATGAAATTCGTGGGTATATTTTTTAATCCATAACATTAAAAGGTTAATTTTTTATATATTACTGGGGTCGTTAATTATTACTTTGAACTATTCTTTTATAAGTAATTAATTAAACACATTTTTCAAAGTTGACAGTTGATACTTAAGAATTAAAACTAATGTATCATTAGCACTTTTTTTTTTTTTCGTAATGATTAAATATCATCAGATTATGCAATTATGTTAGGCATATCATCATAATAACAGCACTAAATTGACAACTGATGTATCAGCTATTTAGTGCTCACAAGCATACCCTAGTTATATATCTTTAATGAGTCTTTGCAATTCCTATCAACTCTGCTGGTACTGATTAACTACAATGTCACTAAATTTTCTTCACATGGACTTGTACATTAGTCATTTATCGTTAAAGAATGAAAGATGTAAAAGAAACAAAGACCTCAAAGTTTATGCTAAAAGTAATAGCATTTTAGGCATGCCCGTTTTGTGAAATGAATGCAGAGAGAGAGAGAGAGAGAGGATGTGCTCTCACTTTGCTGCAAATTTACTAGCTTTCTTATTCTTTTCCAAACGAAAGACAACATAAGGCAAAAATACAAGTGGATTCTCTCCAATATTGCTTGACAGTGATTGCTATTGCCCTTTTCTAATTCAAAATTCATAGCTTTTTCTCATTTTCTAATTCTCTACGATATTGCTTAAAAGCCATTTTTTAACAAAAAGAAATGAAAAGGTGATATGCATAAAAAGATAGGTTCACGAGTCTATTTGAGTATTAGAAAAGTATTAGGCATTCCACAACACTTATCTATATAGACGATTACCCTAAATTAGTCACGTAAGATTAACATAAATTGGCCTTAATTTCATTTTTTATCTCCCTATTTAAAACACATGCAAAAGGAAGGAGAATACACAAAACAAAAATAATTAAAAGAGAATAAATGAAAAATAAATATTTACAAATGACATACTTGACTTTAGACTAGAGCCTAAAGCCTACGTACATAACGAGAGGAATCAAAGTCCATGTAGTTTGACTAAAAATGTTAGTCCATTAGTTGGTGATTTTTAATTTTGTGAAATGAGCAACACATAAGAAGTTGGTTTGATTTTCATAAACAAAATGAGTTTGAATTTGGTTGGTATGTTTTAATTACAAATATTGTGTGACTTCACCCTCTAACTCTTTTCATTTTCTTTCTTTTCAACTTTTTGGGTTTTTTAAGTTGGTTCTTTTAGTATTTTTATGTCAATTTTGGAAGAGGAAATTATCAAAGAAAAAGTAAGTTTTTATTTTTGAAATCATGTTTTTGGATTTTTGGATCAGCATTTTTGGTATTGATTTTGAAAGAGATATGAAATTATTAAGGGAAAGGATTTTTCTAGGAATTTAGATTTTAAAATTCATTTTTTTATTTTAATTTTCCAAAATGAATTAGATTCTTAATGGAAATAATTTTATGGCATTTTTGGAATTTATGTTTTCTGGATTTTGAAATTGAGATTTTATGTTTTGAAAGATGAATAAAAGTTTTTTAAAAAAATGATTTTTGGAATTTTTATTTTTATATGTTGGATTTTTGTAATTTGAATTTTGTTTAATTTTGAGAGCAAAATGAAATTACTGACAAAAAGTATTTTTTTGATTTTTGGAATTTATTTTTTGGATTTTTGAAAATAAGATTTTCCTATTCTAAATTCAAGAGTGAAATTATGGAGGAAAAGAGTCTTTTTTTTTTTTGAAATTCATTTTTTTGTTTTGCTTTCTTGGAATTAGAATTCCGTGTTTTGATTTTTCAAAACGAGTGAAGTTCTTAAGCAATAGTATTTTGAGATTTATGGTTTATAGGAAACATAAATTACCTTTGTGACTTGGAAATTACTTTTTAGTTTTGTATTTTTGATAATCATATGTTAATTTTTTAACCTTAAGGAGACTAATGATATCAAATGGCCTCTAATGGTTTATTATTAAGTATGAGAGGAGACTGCCAATCTCACACAATGACCGTTTCAACTTAAAGGAAAAAAAATATTTTTGTAAACAATTTTTTTCTTTTTCACATCTTTAAGAATTAGATATCAACTTTCAAAACCTAAGGTGATTAAATATTTTATAAGATTTTCACTGATTAATTCCTTTTATGCCTAAGGGAATATGGCTTCCCATGTGGCAAATGAAATAATCCACTTTTGTGATATATGTTAGACAAAATTAACAAATATGATTTAATTAAGTAATATTATCATTAGTATTATTTACTCATTGATCATATATTGGCTCTTGGAATGCGAGCTAATACTTATTTAGAAAATACACAGAGTAACCAACACCAAGTAAAATCTAAAGAGACACAAAGCTTTACATGATCTTTATTGGAGCATGAGGAGACTAAAGGTTTCACACAACTTCTCAAATAAAAAAAAAATATTTAAGCAAAATAAAACATGGCATAAATTAAAATAAAATAATGATAAAATAGAAAACATAAAAAAAAATACATGACATAAATTAAAAATAAAATAAAACAAAGTTACAATGAAAATAAAGCTATACGTGATATGTGTCAAAGATAAAATGGAGCTAATTTTGAGAGTGTCACACCTGTAACTAAAGAAATGTGACTGACATAGAGAATAAAGTAAATTTCATCTCTACAAACTGAAATAAGTCAAACAATGTAATTAGTTTGATGACAAACTAAATAACTAATAAGAACTAAATTATGCCAATCCTCCACTTGATAAATTGTCTATAACTAATGCTTAAGCCTAATATTCACTATTTGACTTTTATATGGAAATTCTGATTGAGTTTCCCCTTAAATATGTACTTCCCAAAATTTTCAGGACAAAGAAATCATAATTAAAATGAAAAATGCTTCGCTATCACAAAAGAATATTATTAGGCAACTAATACCATACAACAAAAATTTTGGAAGCTTTTAGACTACAAATTTATACAGTAATCAACAACAAAAATCTGCTTCACCCTTGTAGACAATGTAGGGCTCACCAACAAATACCTAGCTTGACTCTACATAGCTGAAGGGAGTTAAAGATCACCATTTGTGTTGGCCGACAAATGGCTAGTATCAACCCTACTAACTAAGGTTCAAAATCACGATGCTTTATGGCTAAGCCTACTATTGTTATTTGTAGGGTTCAGTACAAGATGGATTCCCAAGAATAATATTTTCATACGTAAATAATGAATCCAAAATTCTAAATTAGAGAAGTTTAGAAATCTATAATCAAAAGATTGTAGTAGTCCAAAGTCAGAGCATTTCATACGCTAGCATTTTTAAAATAGCTGAAATCAAAGTTGTTTAGACAATCTAGAATTAAGTTTATCTAGAAAATAGAATCAGAGAAATTCAAAATTTCATAATCAAGATAGATGTAAATAATCATTCAAAAGTTGAACTAGATGCCTAAAGAAATAGTACAACACATTACCTTGGAGTTGTCATAACATGTAGAGCTATTCTCAAGGAGAAAACAATATATCTACGGAAGTTTGTTCCCTAAAATAGTTGAGCAAACAAAATACACCAATTTGTGATGAATGATTTTGAAATACAGAAAACAAGCATAGTTAGCAACTCACTTAAATAAGGGCACACAAACCTCTTCCTAACATTTCCCTCAATTCATTTGTTTCCAATCAATATTTGAGGTAGCTATATAAATATCAATACACTCATAGAGTCTAACATTGGAAATATAATTATTAGTTTTGTCCTTCTTTTTATTATTTTACTTATTAAACCACTAGTGAACTTCAACATTAAAACCATTTGAATTTCTAATGCACTGAGCTGTAAACCAAACTCCAATTTAAGTGTTCAAATTTACCAATGTTATTGCTAGCTTTCATTTGAGTACTGCCTTAATTAATATAATGCTTAACTTAATTCCAATGAATAACATACATAAACTTGTTATATAACTTATCTAACTTAAATTTAATTTATTTAAATTTTAATTACCCAATGCCATTTTAAAACACTTACAACTAGATTTTTTTTTCAACCTTATTCTTCATGATTACTTTCATTCCATCTTCAATAATGGCTTGGGATTTGAACTAGCTTGGTTTAATGCCATATCATCACATTAAATAATTATTTAGTGTCATCCTTCCCAATATGTCTTTTACCTTATCTAGATATTCATGAATTGTTCAACCTCAACAATATAGCTAGGGAAATGCACAAACTAATTCAAAAATTAGTTCATTAAATTAAAGTAAACACTTACCCACTAGATTACTTCCAATAAGGTTTTCCATTCTCTTTTCCTCCAAAATTAACCATAAAAATCAAGATAAAATTAGGAAAATTATCAAATTTACTTACAACTTAAGATGAAAACTCTTGATAGCCTTATTCTCTTTAGATGCTCGATGATGTTAGAGAAGTCTAAAAACTTGAAATCTCATCACCCTTCAACTATAAAAATATATAGCCAAATTGGAATTTTTAAATCCAGAAGCCAAAACTATACATTGATTACTAAAATTAAGGGAGATAGGTTTGAAATTCACCTAGAGCATGGAACACCAAGTTATATGAATAAGATCACACCAAATGAAGCCAAAAGTTAGGCATTCATGCATTCTCATACTACAAGTGAGAAGGCTTTGAAAATCACCTCATAAGTGAAGCCCAATGTCAATTCAATGAAATCACGCCCAAATCATGATTAAACTCAAAATTACATTAGTTTAACAATGCATATTAGGATTTCATGATTCAGAGCTTATTAGATGAAATGGATTGGTACAAATAGGAGTGAGGGGTTTGAAATCAATCTAGATGTAAAGCCCTAAAGAAATTTGATGGAAAATGCACCACATAGTGCTAAAATTCAGCCAAAATTGCATCATAACATACACAAGACCTAATGTGAAAGGTAGAATATAAACACATTGGAAAAGGAATGACTATTGGCTGACAATGACCCGACAATGACCCAACAATGATGAAGGAACATCGATGATGATGAATTGTGGAAGAAATTGACTGAGATGGCAGTTGGAAGAAAAAATGGAAAAGGGAGTGTCATGTGTAAGAAGAGCTCATATGAGGAAGAAGAAAAATTAAAGTTTATTTTGGTAACTTTACTAGGGGATACTTGGCTCTATGAGAAAAAAGGGTTTGCATCAAACTTCTTTGTAGGGAGATCAAAGCTTGAATATCTTTATATGTATGGGGTGAGGCTTAGCCACTTGGGCCAACCTCAAGTTCAGATATAACACTATTTCATTCTATATTTAAATCTTCTTAACTTTCCTTTTTCAACATTCACCCAATTATAATTTATTATTGCCCTAAATGCATTCCCTTCCATTTTTGACTCATAAAATCATTTAATACAAAAATTTCCCCACTCAAAATAAATTATTTAATATATCAATTTTCATGAATGTTACTGAGAGAACCAAGCACTATATGATTACAAAAATAGATCGCCTGTTGTGCACCAAAGCATACTTTTCAATTTGGAAAAAATTATAATTTGGCCTTAAAAAAATTTAAATTATTTTATTTAATCCCTGAAATATTATGTTTTGATCTAACATAATTTAATATCCTATAAATAAGTTCTTATATGTTATTTAAAATATTTTTTATATAGTTCCTTTTTTGTTTCCAACTATTACAATATTCACATCCTAACACTACACTAATTATATATTAAGATAGTAATAATATATATTCTAAAAATAAAAAAAAAACCTTATTGTAAAAAAATTTAGTATTATTTTTACATTTATATTGATTTTTTAGAATACATATCATTATTATCTTGCAATATAATCTAGTATAGTATTTGCATACAAATTAGCACCATTTGTTTGAGAGAAATAAATTAAGAGATATAGAGTTTCTAAGTTTAATGATATTTAATCTTTCTCTATTTAACTCAATTGCATGTTATATCCTAATACTTTTTTATTAATTTATTCTAATATATTTTTCAAAAAAAAATTATACTTGCAAGAATTTTTAACATTATCAATTATTAAATATTTCTTTTCAAGAAAATAACATCTTATATGAAAGAAAGTAAAATATATGTATCATTTTATTTTTATTTTAATATTTTTAAATGAAACAATATTTATTAATTATAAAAAATAAAAAAGTTGTGCGTTTGGGCGCGCAGCAAGAGATCCTCACTCATATGATTACGTTGTGTATGTCTAGCCAAGCACCACCACATCTGTTCAAGCATGTTTATAAATGCCTCAATATCGAAGCATGTTGCATCCTTGCATCTTTTTCTAAGCTTTTCCAGCAACATTGACTAGCTTTGCCCGTAAAATAAAATATAAAGCACTAACAATATATAACTCAATCCAAATCAATTAATATCATTTTATTGCAAAGGGCAACGATCATTGATGAGTTACGCTGCATCATGCAACAATTTAGAAAAACGTGCAGCCATCTCTTCCTACTTGTTAATACCCAAATAAGCCCAAAACATGTCAAACTACCTCTTCACATTATTTTCATGCAAGTTGTACCCCATTTGGAAGCTTACAAACGCATACCAAACACAATGACTAAGATTCATCTACCATCGAGAATTCACATTGAACCGAATGCTCTTTTTAGAAGTGAAACATCTATATACCCGACAGTAACTTATATTGAACCATATTCTCTCTACCTTCTACTTCTCTTCTTTTTCTCCCTCTCGCTTCTGTTTTTGATTTGTAAGAATGGGGGTCACTCTTACTCTTCTGTTCACTTTTCTCAGCTTCAAAGTCTAGCACCGAATGTGTTACAATACAAGGACCAGTGTTTAAGACATGGCTAGTATTTGTGCAAGGCCATGTGAATATAGTAATTTGTCCGGATAATATCAAACATCAATAATTAAAGGGAGTCAAAACAAATAATTAATAAAAAATACTAAAAATTTGAAAATAAACACAAAAATAATAAATGATAAAAATACAAAAATAAAAAATGAAATAGTGATAAACATAGTTGTCAAACTCATGAGTATATTATCTAAATTTACGAGTTTATGATTATATATAAAGAAAACTAGTCAACTTGATGTAAACTTAAACTTAGTACAAACTCGAGTAAACTCGCAAGTTGATTTATCGAGTCTATCGATTTTACAAGTTTAACGTGTCAACTAGATTATAAAGTCAAGAATATAATAATTCAAACTCAAAGACTAAACAAGATATAGACAAGCATCTTTTCCATGAAGCCTTTACAATTTATTTTATTACAAGTTTGAATATGCATAAAAAATAAGAAAATTACATTCAATATGTACTTATTAAAATTGTTATTGTTATTATTTTTAAAAGACTAGACACTCATACAGGATTTATGATTTCCTTATTAAACAAATAAGGCATAGATGCCAATGATATGTAGGTTCTTAAGTGATCTGAATGCAAGTTCTATCTTAATCCTTTATATTATTGTCACTTCATTCTTAATTACTCGTTATTTTATTTTATCTTCAAGATTATTTTTATTTAAATTACTTTATGGTAGTAAACATATTTACACTCTTCAATGAATTTTATAATTTAAAGGATGGATGAGAATTCATGTAAGAACCCCATAGTTGTTAGCAATGGTAACGACCTTGGTGCACTTTGCTTAATAAATTATTAAAGACGTATCTAGTAAAAAGGATACGGGCTTGAATTATTGAGATATATCCAGTGAAGGGATATAGATGTGAGATATTAAGACGTATCCAGTGAAGGGATACAAATATGAAATATTGAGATGTATTTGGTGAACGGATATAAATATGAATTATTAAGACGTATTCAGTAAAAGGGATACATTATGAATTATTGAAACATATATGGTAAATGAATATGGGTATGAAAATCTTGGTTCTTTCCTTGATACTAGCTTCATATAAAATTATACTATCGAAACTTACTATTTGTTAAAAGTTTTATAGTCTCTATTATTTTCATTTCCGCTTGCTTTGTTATTTATTCATTCACTAAGTTAGTGGTAGACTTACATCTTTCTTTTTAATATTTTTCAAATCAATAAGTGCTAGTGAAGTTGCCTTGGGAATTTTCTTATTGTCCAGACTTTTTGGTATGTTATTATGGGTTAATCATAGAGTACGTCAGACTCTAAGGTGATAGCTTCTAGATGTCTATTTGTTTAGGATTTTGTGAAGTGTTGTAAGCTTTGTGTGGGCTATTTCTTTATTATACCAAATATATATATATATATATATATTGTGAAATTGTTGAATTACATTTCAAAGTGTGTCAAATGTTTATCATCAATATTTTTCGAAAATGTAAATGAAGAAAAAAACTAATTATTTTAGGCTTGTAAGGTTAAGATGATTTAGCCTAGTGCTGGTCACAACTAATGAATTTGGGATGTGACAAAGTTTGTATCAGAGCTTGGTCTATCTAGATTTTTCTTGGTCCTAGTAGCCATTAGGTTAGGAAGTAATGAAATCTTGCATGTAATTGTATAAATTGCTAGCATACCTTACTTACCGGAGCTATTGTTACCAAATCCATATCATAAAGTCTTTAATCATAGAAAATGTGTCATCCATATTTAAGTAGCTATAGAATTTATTAACATAACCATTTAAAGCCAAATTACTTATCTTAAGTAAAAAAATGCCACCAAGGAAGAGGATGACTCTTAAGAGGTTTGTTCCTAATGAGGCTTCATCCCTACCTCGTAACGTCATTTTAGCTTCCAGAGGCCGAGGGCATAGGGGTGGCAAAGGCCATGGGCATAGTAGTAGACTAGAACATGGTAAAAGAAATGAGATTGATAGGGGGCTGGAGATGAATTGCCTGATAATAGGCAAGAAAATGTGACACTAGCTGATGTAGTTGTTGGAGTGCTCAATATGCAGCAAACGATGAGAGAAATGATGGGCATGATGATGCAGCAACAATAGTAGGATAGAGGACATCATGTAGACCCTAAGCCTCAATGAGAGGCTAGGCCAGTTAGAGGACAACCAAGTTCCCAAGTGAGGGGTATTGAGGTTCAATTATGAAACTTTATGAAACTCAAGCCTCATTTCTTTACAGGTGTAGAAGCAATGGAGGACTTGCAAAACTTTCTAAATAAGGTAGGCCATCTTTGTAGGGCACTTAGGTGTTCCTCCATTAGATCAGTAGAGTTGCTAGAATTCAGATTGTTAGGAGTAGCCTGAACTTGGTTTAAAACTATGGCGTAGGGAAGACCTCTAGATTCTCCTCCTTTGGAATGGGAGGAAATTGTACAATTATTTTTGAGGAAATTCCTCCCTCGGTCGATAAGGGACACAAAGGCCAGAGAATTTGAGGTCTTGAGATAGAGAAGACCAACTCATTAGAGAATATGAAGTGATATTTACTTAGTTGTCATGGTATGCTCCACACTTAGTAAAAACTACAGACATGCCTGCAAAGCATTTTGTCCATGTGGTTCTAGATTATTCATATAGCTCAGTGGCCAAACCACAATATGATTATTATGAAGATGTAGTTAATAGTGCAAAATTCTTTGAAGCTTGATTCAAAGGAAGCAGAAATATGTAGGAGTACTGTAAGCGGCAATGTACTAGAGGTGATCATAGTGGTCAACTAGTTCATGGTGGTAACAATAATGGTAGAGAGATCGTAGTGAGTCATCAAGGCTACCAAAGGAGTTCTCTCCAATGGGAAGGCCACATTGGTCATTCTTCGAGTATTATGCAGAGTAATGGTAGGGGATAATCATTTGTGTCCCATCCTCCTTGCCGTACTTATGGAAAGATGCTTATTGGTCTTTGTTTTGCGACTGGAAGAATATGTTACTAGTGTGGTCAACACGGCCACTTTAAGAAGGATTGTTCTATGCTATCTACACCATTTTCTAGTCAAGTGTTTGCCTCTACTGCACAGCCATAATCTCCAATACCATCAGTACCTTTAAAGCAAATTGGGGGTCTTGCAAGCCATGGATCTAGTTAATCTCAAACTAGAGGCAGAGGTTTAGGAGGGGTAGGAATCAAGGATATGTGGGGAGAGGACAGGTCCATGTTTTTGCTATGACCTGTCATGATGCTCAAGCATTTAATACTATAGTTACAGTTATACTTCTAGTTTGTTCTTTTAATGTACATGTTTTATTCGATCTTGGGTATGCATTCCTTCATGTCTCTATTCTTCGCATTACTATTTGGTAAGGATGCAACACTCTTAGATACACCGTTAGTGGTACCTACACCTATTGGAGATCCAGTCATCGCTATTCATATGTATAGGGAATGTGAAGTCTTAATAAAAGGAATACAGTTACTAGTTGATATCATAGTCCTTGATATGATGGACTTTGATGTGATTTTGGGCATGGATTGGCTATCTTCATGCCATTCCATGCTTGAATATCACAACAAAATGGTGAAATTTGAGCTGTTAGAGGGGGAAAATTTTACATTTCATAGAGATCAAAGTTTAACACCTAATAATTTAATTTATACTTTAATGCTAGTATGTTGTGAAGAAAGGGATGTAAGGGATATTTGGCGATGGTTAAAGACACACGGGGGATAAAAGAAAGCATTGAACATGTACCAATAGTGTGTGAGTACCTTGATATTTTTCCACAAGTGTTACTAGGTTTACCTCCAGATAGGGAGATCAAGTTTTGCATAAACTTGATTCTTGGTACTTAGCCAGTGTCTATACCTCTATATCGGATGGCCCTAGTAGAGCTTAAGGAGTTAAAGGAGAAATTACAAGATCTTCTTGATAAGGGATTCATACTCTCTAGTTCTTCATCGTCGGGTGCTCTGGTATTGTTTATGAAGAAGAAGGATGGTTCTCTGAGGTTGTGTATTAATTATAGGCAATTAAACAAGGTGACAGTAAAAAACAAATATTCATTACCATGAATAGATGACTTGTTTGATTAACTTCAAGGGGCCTTGTGTTCCTCTAAGATTGACTTGTGATCAGGGTATTATTAGTTAAAGATTCAAGGGGAAGACATTCCAAAGACAACTTTTAGGACTTGTTATGGGCACTATGAATTCTTGGTTATGTCGTTTGGTCTTACAAACGCTCCAGCAGTTTTTATGGACTTGATGAATCGAGTCTTTAAGCCATACTTAGATCATTTTGTGGTTATCTTCATTGACAATATCCTTGTATACTCAAAAACCAAGGAGGAACACGACCAACACTTGAGGATGACTTTACAAACCTTGAGAGAAAATTGGCTATATGCCAAGTTCTCTAAATGCAAGTTTTGGCTAGATAGTGTGGCTATCTTAGGCCAGACAATATCCAAGGATGGGATTAGTGCAGATTTAAAGAAAGTAAAGGTGCTTTAGAATTGGCCTAGACCCACCATAGTGATTGAGATACATAGTTGCCTTAGGTTAGTTGGTTATTACTATAGATTTGTAAAAAACTTTTCCAAGCTAGTCGTTCTTTTAACTAGTTTAACTAGAAAAGGTATGGAGTTTCAATGGACGCTTATGAAGAGAGTTTTCAAAAATTGAAGGAATACTTAACTTTAGTACCAGTGTTGATTCTTCCTTCAGGAAGTGGTGGGTATATAGTTTATTGTGATGCTTCAAGAGTGAGATTGGGTTGTATATTGATGCAGCATGGAAGGGTGATAGCCTATGCATCTAAACAACTTAAAAAGCATGAATAGAATTATCCCACTCATGATTTAGAAATGGTTGCAGTTATATTTGCCTTAAGGATATGGAGGCACTACTTGTATGGTGAAACTTGTGAAATTTACACTGACCACAAGAGTCTTAAGTATATGTTTCAACAAAGGGACTTGAACTTAAGACAAAGGAGATAACTGGAACTCTTGAAGGACTATGATTGTAATATTTTAGACCACCCAGGGAATGCTAATGTAGTTACTAACACTTTGAGTAAGAAGTCTATGGGTAAATTGGCTCATATAGCTGGGAGCAAAAGGCTAATTACAAAAGAATTTCAAAAGCTTATTGAAAGTTAAGTATGATTTGAGATATTAGGGCTTGGCTCACTACTAGCCCATGTACAATTTCATTCTACCTTAGTGGATAGAATTAAGGTAGTACAAGACCAAGACATTCAGTTAAAGAGGATTATGGAAGAAATCTATGAAGGGAAGGTACATGAGTTTTCACTAGATGATGGTGTTCTAAGATGTGGCCATAGGTTATGTGTTCCAAATATGGAAGATTTGTAGAGAAAGGTGTTAAAGGAAGCTTATCACTCTGCATACACTTTTCATGCAGGTTCCAATAAAATATACCATGATTTGAGGGAGTTGTATTGGTGGAAAGGGATGAAAAAGGATGTAGCAAAGTTTGTTTCTAGATGCCTAGTATGTCAACAAGTGAAGGCTAAACACCTGAAACCCGTAGGCTTGCTTTAGCATATTGAGATTCCAAAATGGAAGCGGGAAAGGATCACAATGGATTTTGTTACCGAGTCGCCCAAGACCCTTAAAGGTTAAAATTCAATATGGGTAATTGTAGATCAGTTAACAAAGACTACACACTTTCTACCTATAAAGGCTACCTATAATGTAGCCCAATATGCTAAGCTCTACTTAGATGAGATCGTTTCCTTTCATGGTGTTCTAATGTCTATTATTTTTTACTGTAGGCCATAATTTATAGCCAAATTTTAGAAGTCATTCTAAGAAGCCTTAGGGATGCACCTTGATCTAAGCACTGCCTTTCACCTTTAAACTGATGGACCATCAGAGCATACAATTCAAATATTGGAAGATATGCTTCATGCATGCGTTTTGGATTGTAGTGGCAGTTGGTATAAATACTTGTCTTTGATACAGTTTGCCTACAATAATAAATATCAATCTAGTATACAGATGACACCTTTTGAGGCACTGTATGGCAAACATTGCAAATCACCAATTGGTTGGTTTGATGTAGGTGACTTTAAACTCTTGGGCCTAAATTTAATACAAGAATTGATGGCCAAAGTGAAATTGATTCGCAAAAGGTTATTGGCAACCCAAAATAGGCAAAAAGCATATGTAGATAATAGGAGACGTGACTTTGAATTTGTAGTAGGAGACTTAGTGTTTTTCGGAATATCACCTATGAAAGGTGTACTGTGGTTTGGAAGGAAGGGAAAGTTAAATCATACATTGGGCCATTTGAGATACAAGAGAGGGTGGACACTGTAGCATACCATCTGACTCTTCGACCAAACTTTACGAATGTGCATCCTGTCTTCCATGTATCTATGCTCTGAAAATTTTTATGTGATCTTTCTCATGTCTTTCAACCGCAATCAATACAAGTAAATGAACAACTCTCCTATGTAGAGCAACCTATCGCCAGAACTGACAGACTAGTCAAGAGATTGAGAAACAAAGATAGCTTTAGTCAAAGTGGTATGGCAGAATCATATAAATGAAGAAGCAACATGGGAAGCCGAAGAAGTCATGCAGGACAAGTACCCTCTTCTCTTTGTTTCTAGTAGTAAGTAGCCTTTCTAAAATTCAGAGACCAAAATTTTTTTAATAGAGAGAGAATGTAATAACCTAAAACATATATAAATTTTAAGAACAACATTAAAAAAAATAAAATACACTTTTATGGACTTCGTATAAGTAAGACTATGGTAGGCTATGCTGCTTAAATGAAAAATTTAAAATTTTATGAGTTCCTTAGCAAAGCAATTTTTCCCCTAACTCTAAAGATCTATGGCAGGATTATATCACCTAAATGGTTACTAGTATGTGGTGTTATTATATTTTCTTGCTAGGAACATTCTGGAATCGAACCATGTTAAAGGCTCCTTGATCAATTTGGACTACGAAAAGCGGAAACTAAATATTCAGTAAATTTTAAGACATAAAGGGGATTTCAAACTATCAAGAGTATTAAAATTAAAATTATTATTATTAAAAGATTTCACACTCATACAGGATTTATGATTTCCATATAAGACAAATAAGGCATGGATGTCAATGATCTGCAAATTCTCAAGTGATCTGAATGCAAGTTCTATTTTAATCCTTTATATTATTGTCACTTCATTCATAATTACTCTTTATTTTATTTTATCTTTAGGATTATTTTTATTTAAATTACTTTATGGTAGTAAACATATTTACACTCTTCAATGAATTTTATAATTTAGAGGATGGATGGGAATTCATGTAAGAACCCTGTAACCATTAGTTGGGGTAACAACCTTAGTGCACCTTGTTGAAATGAATTATTAAAGACGTATCCAGTAAAAGGGATACAGGTATGAAATATTGAGACGCATCTAGTGAAGGGATATGGATGTGAGATATTGAGATGTATCTGGTGAAATGATATAGATATAAAATATTGAGATGTATTCCATGAAGGGATACAAATATGAATTATTAAGACGTATCTAGTAAAGGGATACATTATAAATTATTGAAATAAATGTGGTAAATGAATATGAGTATGATGATCTTAGTTATTTCCTTGATACCTGCTTCATATAAAATTATATTATCAAAACTTGCTATTTGTTAAAAACTCTAAGGTCATTATTATTTTCCTTTCCACTTGCTTTGTTATTTATTCATTAACTAAGTTAGTGGTAGACTTACACCTCTCTCTTTAATTATTTTTTAGATCAGTAAGTGCTAGTGAAGTTGCTTTGAGAATTTTCTTATTGTCTAGACTTTTTGGTATGTCAATCTGGGTTAATCACAGTGTATGTTTGATTGCATGGTGGTGGCTACTAGATGATTATTTGTTAAGGATTTTGTGAAGTGTTGTAAGCCATGTGTGGGCTATTTCCATATTATACCAAATATATATATTGTGAAATTGTTGAATTACATTTCAAAGTGTGTCAAATGTTTATCATTGATAATTTTTGAAAATGTGAGTGAAAAAAATGATTATTTTAGGCTAGTTGGGCTAAGATGATTTAGCCTATGTGCCGTTCACATCCAATGAATTTGGGGCATGACACTCTGTTTTAGCAAATTTTACCATGGGTCAATTTGTTGAATTTTTTGGGATGGGTCTTTACATCCTTTTAAGGTAAAATTTGGTATGCATGTTGTTAGGTATGCTATTATTGTTGTCAATTTTTTTTTAATTTATAGTGACCAATTGATATGCCATTTATACCACTTATTGCACGTAACTCTGTGACTTGACAACTCAAGTATGGTCAACTTTGTGGATTTTTTGGTATTGATTTAGAAGGTATTTTAAGCTAATTTTTGAATATGTAAACCTTATATATGTCTAGTTCTTAGGATAAATTGTTGTTGGGGTTTTTCTTTTAGGATATAGCACTTTTCCACTGATTATCATACATAACTCAACAACAAGAAAAAATAGAGTAGTGGAATTCACTCTTGCTGCATTTTGGTGTGCAATTTTGAGTTGAATTTGTTCTCCTATGATGATGTACATGGCTGTCCATTTCAATTAGCATGATTGTGACACATGTGGTTTACTTTGGTGTGTAATTTTGAAATGGTGCCATAGCTCCCATATCTTTTTTAATTAGTTATTCTACATTAGTATGGCACGCTGCAACTTTGGGTTGCTCAATGTTGGCTATAAATGTGTGATCTATTGGCTATCCAAATGACATGGAATTATGGTGTGCCTTAAACTTGAGAATCATGGGTAAGAGGCATTCAAATCAAGGTACAAGGGATACACAAGCAAGGATGGAAAAATGGAAGATTAGTAAGATTATGTTATCAAATTCCTTTGAGTTTGATTGTAATTGATGTATTCTTAGTCCTTTGTAATCACCATGTAATGAATATATAATTGGACACACATACAAAAACACTTATGAATGTTTTATTTAACACCAATTCACACCCACATCCATGGATGACTAATTTAACACCCACACACACTAAACACTAATGCTTAGTTTTTAAAAAATGTCATGTGAGGTCCAACGCCTCCATAGGTACTCTCTTTTGGTCCAATGCCTCCATAGGCATCTCCCACAAACATTTTTGGTTTTTATTGACATTAATGTTCTCATGTGAGACCAACATCTTCTTAAGCACCTAATGATTTACTAGTAGAGCCATGTGAGATCCAATGACTCCATAGGCATATCCCAATATTGGCCGCACATGTTTAAAATAAAATTAGGTTTCAAGTGCCCATGTTTGATCAATATTTTTACAAAAATAAATAAATTTTAAATAATTAAATAAATTCTAAAGTCTTTCTTGAAATATTTTCCAACAAATATTGAGTTCAACATCATTTGGTTCCCCAAAAATTTATTTTGTTCATTATTAAAAAAATATCATTAAAAAAAAGTGTTCATATGTTTCCAAAAATATTTCAATGTAAATACGAATAAATCATTTTTTGTCCAAATTCAAGAAAATTCACATGAAGTGAATAAAAATTTAAGATTGAGCTGATTTTGTAAATTAAAACACATCAACCAATTTCTAAATTGTTTTGTTTACCTAAATTGGCCTAATTTCAACTATCTATGTTCTCTTCCAAAAAATAAAAACTGCTAACCCACCAACACATATTTCTAAACAAAATATATTGATTTTGATCCCTATCGTAAGGTACGTAGGCCCTAGGCTTTCATCCTCGGTCTAGTTCGCCCATTGTAAATATCTATTTTTAGTTACATGTATTTTAATTTTCTTTATTATTTCTTTGCATGTTTAATATGCTCAATTTTAAATAAATTAAAAGGCATATCTATTTATTCACTTGACTAATTTAGGGTAATTGTTTTCATCGATGGGTGTTGAGGGGTGCCTTACACCTTTCTTACAGTCAAATAGACTCTTGAACCCATCTATAGTTTTGTAGGACACCTTTTATTCTTATTTAGCTTTCCAAAATTTTCCTTTTAAAAATTTTGGTGGCAACTCCAGTAAATTAATTTTTCAAAATTTGTTTCAAGAATCAATTTACACCTATTTTTTTTTACTTTTTCTACTCCAATGTTAGTTATGACACCTTGTGAGGTTCGACATGTCCATAGGTAATGAGACAGATACACCACCACAACCGTTTAAAAATTTATTACACATTTCTTTTTACTTTTTCATCAAGATGTTAGTTATGACAGTTCTAAATAGGTAAAGAGACAAATAAGCCCAAAGAGGAGAAGTCTAGTACCTTTCTTCAAATATATGGTAGCTATTGAGCAAGGATGGCACCTAAGAGGGGGTGAATTAGGTGTTATAAAAATTTTACAAAAAAACTCCATTTTAAATCAAAATTAAAACAATCAAACCAAACTTAAAAGAACAAATACATAATGCAGGAAGAGTAAGGGAGAAGAGTGGACATAAAAATTTATCTTGGTTCAGTCTCTACCCAAGCCTACATCTAGTCCCCATACGATGTCTTGGGATTTTTTACTATCACAGTAAATGAATACAACAACCCAAGAGAACCTCTCCTTATTCCCAAGCTCTTCATAACTTGACTCCTTCAAGGAACCTCCTTGAACACACTTAGTGATATACTCCCCTTCAACTTAATCTCTCTCTTAGCTTGATTAACTCATGAAACCTCCTTGAGCTTCTTTCTCACAAGAAAGAAAGAATTACTGATGATAAACTCTCTGAAATAGAGTATATGATACAATGAAGCACTAATATGATAAAGAGATGATACAAAATGATGATATATTCATGCTTGAATATTTCTCTTATTGATTCAGAGTCCATAGGTTGAGTTTATATAGATTGAGGTCCAATGGATCCATTAGGAGTGAGTGAGAAGTCAGGGATTTCAAAATATATCCGTTATAAATCCATTATGGCTTATCTATTGTCAACCAATTGACTATTCTCTCTTGATCAGTTGATTGCTCTTGCTTTCCCTATTAGAAATTCAAATTTTGGACCCCTGATAGTCGACTGCTCACCCTTGCCCAGTCAATGGTCATAAGGCTGGCAGTAGACTAGTGCTTGATGTGGGTGTGGCTAGTCAACTATTGGCTAATGGCTAGTCTATTGAGCACTCACAGAGAGCTTTCAATTTATCAAGATTCAATCCGGTAGCAGACTAAGGCTTCTTAGATGGTGACCAGTCAACTGTTCAGTCATAGAAAGCTCCCATTAGACTGGGTGAGGCCTAATAATTAGCTGGCAAGGGGGCTAGTCAATTGCTGGCATGTGGCCAGTTGACTTGGTAGTTTTAGAGTCCCCAAAATAAGCTTTTCTTCAACCATTAAGACCTAAAATCAATCTTACATTCATTTTACATAATTTCTATATGCTTAATATCACTTACAAAGGTTCTTAAAATATGATAATACATTGAAAACATCTAGGACCTATGTAATACATAGAAAAACTTTTCTTCATGTGTTTGTTATCATAAAAACCTTGGTCTTCAACAAATAGGCTCAACAGTAGCCATGGAGGATTACAGGACAAAGAAGAAATTTGAAGTAGTCTTTGGCTCTAGAGCATTATCCTTGCTAAAAAAGGATACTTACTTTATAGTTTCTTGTGTCTTTGATGTATTTGTTATCTAAGTTTGTACCATATAGTGCTTTCATTGTATCCTCCTGACCCATTGCTTATAATGCACATTTGATAAGCTTGAAATCAGTTTTCTACCTTAGATTCAACATTGTCAACCATTAAATCCAAGCTACATAGAACAAAGGAATTGTTCTTCCAATCATGGTTGTAGTAATTTATGGAATTGAATCTTTGCCTAGTACGATGCTTATTGAAATTCTAGTTTCCACTTTACTTCACCTGAAATTTCATATGTGACAATTCCACTCTACTCCACTCTATAATGGAAAAGTTGATATCATTTAAGGAGGAATTATTAGTTGATCAGTCTATTAAATCAAGTGCATTTGAGATGGGAGATGATGCCACAATTGCTCCACCACAAGAGATGAATAATAAGCTCTATCTATTGACTATCTAACCTACTTTGCAACTTTGTAAAGGAAAGGAAATAGGAAACCCATGCTCGATTCCATAACTCTATGTGTGAAGTTAGTTCCCTCTGAGGTAATGACACTCTGTCCTGATCACTCTGATTCTTCTATGGCCATTTTGTAAGAAATTGTAAACATGGGTTATAAGGCTAAGCTTGTGCTTCACAGTTTTCCTTTGAAAGCTTTTACATCTAATGTCATTATCTAGTAGTTTCAAAATAGGAAAAATAATTAAGTCTTTTGATAATTTTTCTTTTGTTAATGGGCAGAGCATGTTCTTGGATCTTTGAGTAGTCAAGTTAATTTGGCATGGCTTGAGATTTTGTCTTTATGGACTTCAAGTGTTAAAGAGGTGTCTACAATAGGTCCTTTCATTTGTCTTGTCCTACTACAGGACTTCAAGTGTTTCATCCATTTCATCAATGTATTTAGGAAATTGAATGATTATAGTAGAGGGTATCTAATGAATGATAGTCAGATAGTCGACGCTTGCAAAATGGGATTTTATAGTTTTAGCATGTGATGGATATTGTAACATCTAAGTAAAGTTTTTAAAAAAGACTATGATGACCTTAAGAAAGCATTCTCAATGTACAAGTTTGGGAATATCCCATATAGCATTAGCATAACACATGGTGCATTCTATCCCCTTCCATGATGGATGAAATTAGGAAATAAAAGGAATTTTAAATTATCATCTCTATGTTTTATAGGACAATAAAAGGAGGGCAAATTAGAGATAGAAAGACATTCCATATTCACAACTTATTTGTTGATGTTGCCATTTTCAGAGCTATAAGGACTATTTAGCATGTAATGGGATAGCTGATTCAATTTGCACTGATGCTAACAATGATATCCTTTACATTGAAAGAGTAAGTGACCTGAGTAATCTTTTTTAAAAAGAAGATTCCACTAGTAGTTGTAATATTTCTACTAAAACTGATGGTGTTGTAGTGACTAAAGTGAATCACTTTGATCTAGTAGAATAAAATCTTCTAAAAAGGATTACTATTTATAAGAATATTACTGCCCATCATATTACCACATTAAGTTTCACCAAAGTATGATATTATGATCACATAGTTTTGTAAAAGTTGAAGGCGGAGAGAGCAAAATTGTGAATTCTTTTTCTTAACACGTTGAATTGTTTAATTTGGTAGTGTAGAGCAAGGGTAGAACCTAAGAGGGGGTGAATTGGGTTTTATACAAAATTTGAGATAAAAACAAAAATCCTTTTCCAAATTGAAAACTTAATGCAAAATGATTTTCAATATAAAATTATGGAAAGCAATATATAACACAATTAAAGTACAACAATAAGAGAGTAAGAGAAGAGAGAATGCAAACAAAATTTATTCTAGTTCGGCTCCAACTCAAGCCTACATCTAGTCCCAAAGCAAATACTTGAGATTTTCCATAAACTTGCAATCTGTTACAAATCTTCAAGAATATTCCCTCTAAAACCAAACTCTCTTCAAAAGTTTAGATAACAAATTGATATGCATAACCACAAATTGAGACCCTAATAACTTTTTCATTTTAAATCCATTTTATGCATGTGATATACAAATGGAACGTTGTATGAGTCTATTTTCATATAAATGAAACCTTATTTCACAATTCTTACTAGTTGATGAGATTTTCTTGAAATTGTAACTAGAGGTCTAGAAAAAGTGTGATATTCATACCTAAAATTTTAACAATCATAACTTCTTAATTTTAACTTTATTTTAAACATGTGATATATGACGAGAAAAATGTACAAGTCTATTTTCAGGTGCAATAGGTTTCATTTCAAAATTCCCTTTGATTTATGAGATATGATAAAAATAGTAATCTAAAGTCCAAAAACAACTTCATTAAAATCTATATCTCTCTTATCTTTTTGGCCCAAACTTATTTTATGAGGACCAAAATGTATTAGCCCAATAAATGTAAGTCCAAATGAATTTAACAAAATAATAATCAGCTTATGATAGTTAGTCTAACTTACAAGCTAAATACTAGATATTTTAATAAAAATTAGTATAATGTAAACATTTTTTTTTACCATGCATATGATATTCCTATAAATATCCAATTTTGATTGTCTATTATATTAGAACCTATTGGATATAATACAAGTATGTATATCTCATATAAGGGATGATTCAAGTATAAAGTATTACATGTTAATGATCAATTTAGGCATATGTTCATACTTTATGTCTAACTCATTTGTTACATTTTTGTCACACATTTGACATCATCAAAACTAATATTATTATGCCTTAGGGTTAACCAGTAGAAGGTGGTGCAAATGCACTCGACTTTAATAGTTTGAGATTACTTCTTCACAACATAAAACATTCAAAAAACAATATACTAATGACACAAGCTTATGGAGGGCTTGATGCATCCCAAGCTTTTGTGGAGAGATTGATTAAAGAAAGCCTTACTAAGCTTGAGGATGAGGTAACTTTGCTTTATTCCATTAATATATACTTCAACCTTGAGAACAAGGTAGATTTGAAAGGAAAAGTAATGTCATAACACATGGACCAATGCTTTGGACAAGGTAGCCTAATCTCTCTGTAATGCCTAATAGGTGAAGAGACATAGGCCTAAAGGGGAGAAGTTTAGTACCTTCCCTTTAATATATGGTAGCCATGGAGGATTACATGATTTCTAGAGGAAATTTAAAAGGAGTATTTGGCTTAGGAGCTTAATCGTCCCATGAAAGGGATACATTTTCTAATATAAGTTCGTAACAAAATGTTCCTCCTCCCCCTTTTTTCTTTGTGTTTTTTCTTATTAACAATCTACTCCCTCTACTTTTATGCTCTTTTAACTTACCACTTTCATCTTTGCCTCTTTGCTCATTCGTTGGTCTATAGCTCTCTCTCTCTTAGCCTTAGTTTCCTCTTCATTATTGCAGTATCCATGTTCTTAATGTTTAGAACTAGGTTCACCTTTCTTCCATTCACGCTTCCATCTCTCCATGTCACTCTATTTAACTCTCCTTACTTCTTTTTAGCTCTCTTTAAGGTTTACTCACTTTGCTCCAAATTTCTTTCTATTTCAAACTCACTCTTCCTCATTCTTTCTCGCTCTATCTCTCATCTCTTCTTTTTACTTGAGCTCTCCCTTGTCATGGTTTTTGTTGTTGCTTCTTATATCTCTTGTTTGGTATTCTCTCTGTCAATCCATCCCTCCCATTTTTCAATTTCACATGTCCTTTTTGTGTCACTATTTTCTTGCTTAAACTTTACATAGACTTTCTTTTGTCATTTCTATGAATCCTATATTAGATAAGCAAATGAGTATAAGGCAGGTTTGCTTTTTTTCCCTTTTCTTTTGCTACATACCTACATCACAATAGTAATAGAGAGGATAAGAAGGCTAGGCATATGTTTCCTGACACATAATTGTTATCCCGTTCCCTTTTTCTTAAATTGTTTAACTCTTTTTTTTTTTTTTAGTTTTTTTCCTTCTTTTTCATTTTTTATTTTGGTTTCTTCAATTTCATTCCATAATGTAATACATTGAATCTATAATTTCATCATCATTATGATTATTATTACTTCTAACTTAAAAATCTTTCATTTTCCTTAATTTCTAAAAAAACTTGAAATTTTAAATTCTTATTTCTTTTTTCCAATTATTTCGGTTTAATTAATCTTTATTATTTTTGAAATCTTAGGGTTAGGTGTGTTGCCCTCTTCTATTTATTTATTGAATTTATTATAAGTTTTATTTAAAAGTATTATGTAACGAGAATTATGGAAAATGTATTAGAAAATCTAAACCATAGTGGTATAATTATATAAAACTAAAGTTATTACATATTTTTTTTTCATATATCTATATAGATAATTTAACAAAATTAGGGAAACGATTTTAAGCCTATAGCTATTAACTATCAAAATTTAGGCCTAGTAATATTATACTCCCACTAAACTTCAATTAAAGTCTTATTCATGGGTTGGAAAACTAGTGTGATTCACATCCTTTGGCAACACAAACGTAAGTGGTATGGCATGTAAGGCCATATCACAACTTACAATGGCAATTTTATATATAACAATCACTTGTCTAATTGGTAGGACAAATACCCATTATGCATGGACTTAAAGAGAAATTTGGTAAATCGTCATTTAGAAATATCAACAGAGTGGTGAGTATAGATTCTCAGTAACATGAAAAAGCATATATGATATTTGAAATATCCATGGAATTTAGTATGACTTAAAATTATGATTCTCTATGAAATATATATGCATGTCTAATATTATATAAACAACATATAAATATGCATTAACAAACATATGGAAAATAGCGGTGGACAATGTCCTCAACCATTAGGCATTTGGGACATCATATCTAGGTTATTATACTCTCACGAAGCCCAGCATATGACCATCATATCGAAGCAATCAAACCTTACAAACCCCAACTTATAACACCTGATTGACATAAGTGACCCCACCTTTAGTTGAGGCATCCCCCAGCGTGTACCAAAATCAAAGTCAGGTACTACAACCTTTACCTCAATATATCATCCAAGTCATCATGTGGCCAACTTTGGATTAATTTGAGAAAGAACTTGTAAGTATTTCTTTTCTAAGTTCTTCCTCTAAAAATTGATGTACTTTTGG
Organism: Delonix regia; assembly: GCA_037074485.1. Classification (NCBI taxonomy): domain Eukaryota; kingdom Viridiplantae; phylum Streptophyta; class Magnoliopsida; order Fabales; family Fabaceae; genus Delonix; species Delonix regia. Next base: position 24,124,377 of record CM073454.1, on the reverse strand, counting down.
TGGCCTGGAATCCCTTTAGTGTCTTAAAAATTCATGTGTCTATAGTTTCCACATTTTTAAGTCCAAATTGATCTAGGAGCCTTCCACATATAATTCAATGTAGGTTGTTCCTAATAGAGATACATTCTTGCCCTTACCTGGTTTTCTTGGGGTCATTTAAGTAGTACAACCTACCATAGAGCTCAGGTTCCAAGAAGAAGTGTAACAACCCCATTTTTCCCTTAATCATTTAGGCAGCACGACCTGCCATTGATTTGATGTCTCATGGGATGTAATGCTCTACTGAGGAATACAAAGGACCATATACACATTTTAGCAGCATAACCAGCCATAGGCTAAGGGTTAAACATGGACATTTAGGCAGCAGAGCTAACCATAGTCACATATATACAGGGTCTATAGGCTCCTTTAGGATCCTAATTAATTTCTTTTAATGTCTTTATTATCTTTTTTCATTAGATAGGATCCTAACCATCAATAAGTATATAGTGTACAAGAATAGTTTAATTTCACAAAGACAAGTTCTCCTCACAAACTATAATATTGTCACTCTATCATACAAAATTGAAATGCACAGTAATATAGACAATTATAATGCATGAATAACAAGATATTCATATAAGAATGCATAATATACATGAAAATTCACACATATAAGTTTAAGTCAGTAGTTATTATATTTTACATTATATTTCTCTAGATATTTCAAAAGATCTATCTAGCCTCAATCTTCTCTAATTCTATCCTTATTTGACCTTGAATGGGTTTATGGAAGGTCATAGTGACAAATTTTCAAGATAAATGATCATAAGCCATAAAGGATTGGTTATGGAGTATCATGGTGTGTTCAAACTTCAATTGCACTTCCACACCATAGCCAAACCTTTTGCCCATGCATTACCATGAAGACCATTCAAGAAGAAGAAACAAAAGAAAAGAAAAGAAAATAACATAGAATATGATAAATCATGTTACTTGGATACGCTCCCTTTCATGAAATTCTCCTAAAATTCCATTTTTCTTAGTTCAAGTATGGTGCCAAAGAGTAAATCATGTTACCTGAATATACTCCCTTTCATGAAATTCTCCTAAAATTCCATTTTTCTTGGTTTAAGTATGGTGCCAAAGGGGAGGGGTCAACGTGGGTGAAATGTGTGGGCTGGTATGAAGAAATGGGATAGGATGTAGGATATATTAAGAGAATTTGACGACTAAGATTTAACCATATGTTTTAGATCCAATGGTTAAGAAGTAACCTAAGTGGATGGTTAGGATTTAACCATATGTTTTTTATCCAATGTTTGTGATTTAGTCTAGGTGGATGGTTAGGATTTGATCATTTAATCTAATAGTTGAAATTTGATTCAAATGGATGACTAGGATTTAACCATGTGATTTTTATCCAATGGTTATGATTCGATTTAAGTGTAAGGCTAGGATTTAATATCTCTAATCCAATGGTTATAATTCATTTCAAATGGATGGCTAGGATTTAAGCATGTGATTTTAATCCAACAACTATGATTTAATCTATATGTATGGCTAGGATTTGATCTTTTTAATCCAATGGTTCTGAAATTTCTATTTTACCCCTAGCCTCCTAATTATTTAAAGTGAAAAATTATGATTATGCCCTTAAGCCTTAAAATTGACCTATAGGCTATTCTCTTTAAATGATTTACCTAGATATATTTTTTCTTGTTTAATTATTTATAATTTACCCTAAATAATCCAATTTATCCAATATTAAAAAATGCCAAATTAGGGATGTTACAAGGCATTTATAAATGTGTGTATAACGATTGGTGTTATGTACATCTTCTCTTGTTACGTAATCATGTGCTTATTTTACTGTTGATTGACTTTTGGTTTTTAATATTGTTAAAGGATGTTGAAAATGTTAATCATATGATGTATATTATTACTTCATAGCCAAGCTCTAAGATGTTAAATTATCAATATTTGTAGATAGAAAAAAACGATTTAGGGACTTGTTGATAAAGGATGATATTTCATACTAATTAATTCATCTTTGTCTTAAATATTGTTGTGAAGTACATAATTTTTAAGGAGATTTGAGATTTGAGATATTATGGTTTGAATGGATGGATAAAACTTGGATAGATAAGCCTTAAAACTAACCCGCGTATAGGGAAGAATTGAATAAATTTTTAAATTTCACATTTGCTAGTAGTAGTAGTAGTAGAGAAGAAGCGCAAAATCATTTGATTATTAAACCATTTCCAAAATGTGATACCTTTTAGCTTAGACATGGAGAGACAAGTACTATAAACACTATAACTAAAACTCCTACAATGTTATATATGGTTGAGGAAATGATTAATGTTGATAATCACATAATGGACATGGCCAATGATGCTTTTGAGCATTAACCAAACAATCATTCCATGGACCAAGATGAAATATTGTCATATCCACTAAATGATCCAATGGCTAATGAAAGTGTATAGTTTTTAAAATTACTTAAAGATGGACAACAAAGTTTGTATGAAGGATATGAGTATTTGAAATTACCTTTCTTGGTGAAATTATACCACATAGGGTGTCAATGATATTAGATTTATTGGATAACACATTTAAAATAGCTAAAATTCCACCTTCATTTTATATGAAAAAGAAAAACAATTAATAAATTTAGACTTGACTACACTGAAATTCATAAATGTCCAAACAATTACATGTTATATCTGGGGGAGGATTCAAAATGAGATACTTGTAAAAAATGCAATACATTTTGATAGAAAACAAGTGGTAAAGGTATATCAAGTGGTGGTAAGAAATAGAAAAGTTACCTACAACAATATTACAACATTTTCCACTATAACCACGATTGTAAAGGATGTTTATGTCCTTGAAGAATGTTGAGCATATGCAATGGCATACGGTGGACAATAGTCACGATTGCATGTTAAGGCATCCAGGGGACTCTGAAGCATGGAGGAGATTTGACATAATTCATCCTCAATTTACATTAGAGCCTTAAAATGTACACCTTGGATTAGCCTTAAATGGATTTAATCCATTTGGAAACTTAAGCACTATTATAGCATTTGGCCAGTGATGCTCATGCTTTATAATCTTCCCTCTTCGATATGTATGAAATAAAGTTCATTTCTTTTATCAATGACCATTCTAGGTAAGCAAATAATGGGAAATGATATAGAAATCAACCTGCAACAATTAATTATTAATCATGAGTTCATTATGGATGTAGCTTTGATGTGGACTATAAGTGACTTTCTTAGTATTGGGACATCATCTAGATGGAATACGCATATTGCATTTGCTTATTGATCATACCCATTTTTACCATACAATTTTATGTCATTTCATGAGATTTTATTGAGTTTAAATGCATGATTTGATAATATTTTGCAGTAATTTGGGTTCAAAGGTGATTTTGTGCCAAATGTACTTTGTAAGGGTAAAATTGAAATTATACTATTAATTTAACTTAATTAAATTAATTTGGAGAATGTGGGATATTACAATGATCTCACATTTCAGGTTAAAAGTTAAAGTCATGCCTAAAGAAATCACAATCATGGACTAGGAGAATCAAAAAATTGCAAAAAAGGGCCCAAGAGGATCAAAACTAACAGTTTCACTTTGCTATGCTTTTCACCATGCAAATTTGATCTAATCTTCAAAAAATTTTTATTCAAATCCAAACCCAGTTGTAAAAACTTAACTCAAATCACCACTTTTTAGTTAATAGGGTTTCTTTTGAGAAGAGGCCATTAGGGAAAGTTAAAGGGGCTAGGAAGTATCCTTTTCTTTAACTTCCTCTCCCATTCTTCTCATTTTCTCATCTTTTTACCATTTTTACCCATCGCGGTTGTTCTTGGAGACTTGGAGCTTAGGGAAGCATTCCTCATCAGCATGAGCTGCTAAACAACCCTTGTCTAGAGGAGATTATATGACATCCCAAAATATTAATCAAGAAGATACATATACAATTATACCCATAGAATATGATCACACATTTTTTATTATAGTACTAGGGGAAGTATCTAGGGACTATATTGAAAATTTTATTCCACTTCTTATACATGTGAATGTACTAAAAAATTAAGAAAGTAATATTTTAATTATCTCGTGTGGTCTTAAGAAATAAGTCTTAGAGTCTATATTCAACATTCAAGGCCCATGATATGTAAGTACTAAGGTTAAACCCATTGCCTATATGCTAGGCCCACATTATGCTTGTTGGGTTTTAAGCCCATTATCCACCTAATTGAATTTTTCTACAAGCCTATTTTTTAAGCCCAATCAAATAATTCTAAACTATGGAATTTCAAAACTCTAAACATGATCATGTGTAGGTCCTACCTCCTTTATGGTGTCTCCTTGAAAATTTTCTTAATATCTTGTCACACATGCTCCTATGCAAGAAGTGCTATCTAATCAAGACTTCTATTGGCCAACCTAATTCTAATAATCATGCTTATATATTTCCAAGGTTGTTCTACACATTCAACAAGGTAAATCTACATAAAAATACCAACTTGTCCTATCTATGCCATATTTCCATACAATCATTTCAAAATGCACCCAATAACTAAACACTTCAATTGTCATTAATCCATCACTCTTCCAATAATTCAAATTGCACATCATTACCTTCAATTTTCAACCATTCAAGCCTAATGTGCTATTCTAAGATCACTTTCGTGGTTTTTGTGCTAAGTTATTCTCTTATAGCTAATTTTATATTACTAAGTCAATTTGGGTTTTGTTCCATTCATACTTACACCTTATATTACCCATACAATATTAAGACACTCTTCTAACATTTCCATGTATGCTCGTTTCAGCCTACATGTGTTGTCTAAACCAAGGAGAATTCATTTCCTTAAATTGGGCATTAAGATCAATCCTAATAAATTATTATACTTACCTCTCTCCTTTAGCTCTTAGATTCATCATTTAGCTCCTTAACTTGCCACTTTAGGGTTTCCATGTTTGAAACACCAACTTGTCCCATCCATGACATGCATCTCAGCCAAGGTTAACGTGTGCACTTTGTAATGTAACACGCAACAAATCTAGGTTAAAGTGTGCCCTAACCCTTTTTGAATCACCTTTTTCAAGTTCCAATAGTGATTAGTCCTAAGATCATTAGTATTTCCCATGTTAGTTTCATGCTTTGTCTAATTACATCATGGTTAACTTCTTCCTTTCAATTTTTAGCCTAAGTGATAAGAACAATAAATGTGGTTATCCTTATTATATTAAGCCTAAGTTACACGTGTGGATTCATTTTAAGTGGCATATTAAACTTGTTCAACAAATTTTGCTACTAATCATATATGTATTAGGCTAGATTCAATGTATTATCTTGTATACTAAAACACTATGGCATTCTCGACCACTATGCAAAATTCATTAACCAATTTCCAATAACATAAATTAGGCTGTATAGTCTTAGCCAACATGCTTTTAAAATAAACTAGATTAATAAGCATATATCCTTGAACAAAATGGATAAAGTACTTAAACATCCATAACATTACCATAACTACCATGGTAACACATTGATCCATACAAGTTGAAGTGAAGGAAGAGAAATCCAAACCAGTGTATCTAGGGTTATATGAAAGTAAGAGAAGGATTAATATAATACAACTTCAAAATTATCCTAATATACTTGGAACCTTCCACTACACTAGGTCACTAGCCAAAATTTTCCTCCTCATTTCTTCACTTCTCTTCACGACCTATAAATGAGGCTTGCCACCACCCTCGACCATAACGTTGGCACGATGAATGGTTCCTCTAGCACAAGCCTACTCACGGTTACCTTAGCCGCCATGTTCCTTCATCTAAACAAAACACCATAATTTTATATACAAGAACAACATCCAGGCAACTTTGAATTATTCTGAAGGTATCAAATATTAGCATTTTCTCCTGAGATGTGTAAGAAAAATTTGGTGAGATTTCAATAAATCCCAATAGATAATTATGCATTCTAAATAATTAGCAAAGTACAAGAAAAGGTTAAAATCATTAATCAAGAATACCATCATAAGGACATAAACAAGGATGTCAATAATAAGGATCCCAAAACACACATAATGCATGACCGATTACCCCAGGCAATTCACATCCTTAAACCACACTTCCAAGGTGCTTTGCCCACCAGGGCCATATACTTAACAATACATGGGCTTCCCCCACCAAACGCCATATTCTCACTCCATCAAGGTGCTTCACCCACTAAGGGCTGTAACCACATTCTTGTACCAAGAAAAGATGATGAATGGCTTAGTTATCAACCTTAATTTGTTTCGGCCAAGATGTTGGTGTAGCTTCCAAAAAGCTATAAATAAAAACAATGTAATGCTTAGTTAATAAACCTAATCAAGAGATGAATTAAGATAAGAAGAATGGTGAATATGATTAAAGAAAACCCTAAGTTTACTTGCCCTAGGAGCTTCTCAGCCACTACCACCTTCTTTCTTTGCTTCACATCGGCCACCACTACCTTCCCTTGCTCTTAGCCTCCTTCACTTTCTTTCTCCCCTTTTATGCTTTCTTTCTCTCTTTACACTCTCTTGGCCTCCCTTTCTCTCAACACAAGAGCACACACCTTACTTGCACAAAATGGCTTGGTGAATGGAGTATTTATAGTGAGGGAGGCTTGGCTTTTTCTCCAAGCAAATCTAACTTGTTCACTAAGCATTTGCCAAGTGTCCTTAGCCTCCTCATGCATTAGGGCATATGTCCTTCTCCATATGTCTTACAATGATTGCTAATAGTTACTAGCACATGCTCCTTTTCATTTTGACTTAATTTTAAACTTGACCCCACACCTTTTTGTTTCTTAAAGGTTGAAATTACACTTTGTGCCCTTATATAAGAAAGTGTGCTCATCAAAAGGGGTATCATTACTCTTGATCTATCCAATGATTGTTCTCTTTTCCATTGGTCCTTGTCTCCACTTTTATGGGACTACTATTCATTTATACCCCTTAAATTCACATTTTTGTAGTTTGGTCCCTAAAAGTACTTTTTTGTTCGCAATTAAGGACAACCTTTAATTCAAATTTCTTTTAAAATTAAGATGTAGCCCTTGTACTTTGGGGATTCCTTTTTACACTTTAAAATTCTTTCATTTCTCTATTAGATCTTTAACAAAATTTATTATTTCAATGAATATATAAAGAGTTACTCTAAAGTTATACTTTACCTGGACAATTTTCAGTTAAGGATTAGTGACCTAAGTGTGAAAATTTGGGATGTTATAGATTCAATAAGGCCAAAGCTTGAAGCATCAACTAAGAAGTTTTTCTTGTTCTTTTCCATATTTCCTAGCTTTGTAGTCATTGTATCTTGGTTAAGTTATTTTGTTTACATTTATAGGCTGAACTATATCGCTATAACTTCTATATTATAGATTGGAATATGAGATTTATGCTTAGATGTGTGTTTTGTGAGTATTCTTACTACATTTGATTGTAGAAGTATTGGGTTTTGTTTAATCTAATATATCATAAAATTGATTATAGTAACTTGATAGCACTTGGTTAAGTTGCTCAAGTTATCATCACATCATTACATTAATCTCCCATTAGTGCATTAAAGAGGGTAATTAATGTTGTTGTGAGCCATTAGGTTAAAGGTGTCATAAACAAATTAACTTACAAAGTGTTTGAATTCAAATCACTTGGGGAAATGGTTTTCTAAGGAAACTCCTATTTATCATTTAGAAGCAAGGAAGGCCAAATTGGACCATTAACGGGCATTTCATCATCATGTGCATTAAACCCACTCATTTTTGTATCCTCTCATTCGATCATTTTTCCAACATACATTTTACAACAAAAATATTAAAAAAATATTTACGGTTTGTTACAGTTGATTCTAATTTAATCAAAATGGATAGAATCCAAGTCAAACCCTAATTTTCCCCATCTCTTTATAGGTTTTTACATTCAAATTACCTAGGAATAAATTAGGCTCTTTGAAGTGAACACAACCTAAATTGCACCACTATAGTGCATTTTAGTATTTGGTATTAGCATTTGACACCTTAACAATGAGGGTTCAGTCAAAACTGGTATATTGCTAGGGAGCTAGTTATTTGGTTTCTTTGGTTAATTTGTGTTGACTTGGGGTTAATCATGTGATCAGGGTAGCATCAATAGATTTTCTTTAGCATAGCATCATATACCATATTTTTTCTTTTTTTACTAATTCACTACTTTCATTTTGGATTGTTTTGTTTTGGGATTGGTTGTTGTTGTAAGTGAGGTTACGCAACCCACATCTCCACATCAATTTTGAGTTTTTGAAGTGATATATGTGTAGAGAAAGTGATTCTTGACTCATTTTCATTGGGTGTAAAGGGCTATTTTTAAAGCTATCAAAATTGTTTTTGTTGTAAAATAGCATTTTGAAACCAAATTTTGAAGTGCTAAAATTTTTTTTGGAAGTTCATAGTCTATTGGGCTAAGGCATCACTTAGTTTTTCTTACTAATTTTGAATAAAACAATTTTATGGCTTCTTCATCGTGACGAACATCTTCTCATAATAAATTTTCTTGTGTCTATGTTTTTTGTCTTTTACCGCAACAAAAAACAACTTTCATCGTGATGAAGCCTTAATCTTATGAGTTTTGCATAGTTCATTGTGATGATGTTTCCATTTCACAATAATGTGGTCTCCATGTCATTCAACGCAATGAACTTTTTCTGTGTGTGTTAGTTTCTTTTTTTTGTGTAGTTTGCCACAATGAAATTGCACTTTTGTTGTGGTGACAATTTTTTGTGTGATTTTCCTTCTTTTCTCTTTGTAGTTTGCCATGGCGAACTTGTCCATGAGTTTAAAAATATATTTTTTAATAAGAGGAAGCAAGTTTTTCTAAGTTTCTTAGGCACTACAACATTATGAAAAGTTTATCCCATCAGTACCCACCATAATTTTAAGAAAAATAAACCCACATTTAAATTTTTGCTATTTAATTGTATTAAAGCCTTTTGGTTCTTAACTCGTTCATGGTGATTAAAACCTTCTAAATGATTTCCACTCTTTGACTTGCAATCCTTGTAACTACTTATGCACAATTATTAATTTTGTGTGCAATTTATCATTGCGAGTGAACATGAAGGTTAACCTTGTTAGAAGTTGTTTGGGCTTGATTTTTCTTTCTTGAGTGATGTTCACATGATTTTACACTTTCTAGAACTTGCCTTGATTCTTAGTCAAAGCTTCATATGCATTAATGTAACATATATGATAGAGGCATTATTTTCATACGCCATATTCCATAAACATAAACCTAAACACTCATTTTTGTTGCTAGTCCATTTGAGTCATCATTCTTTATAAGTACCAATGCATGCACAATATTTTCATATTTCTAAATAGTGTTTCACTATTATATCATTACACTTATGCTTTCATCTTCATAGGCTTTGATTATAGAAAAAAAGAGAGAGAAAGAAAATTTTCAATCCCATGGTGGTTTTCGAGATGAAAGTTCATATTCAAAGAGGATTGATGTAAGAGTTTGTTTGGAAGACAAACTTAAAAGTTTGGTACATGTTCATTCATTTCTCACTCAATCTAGCCTAATCCAAAATTACAACCCTCAAAAGTTCTCTTGATCTTTTACATCATTGTATTCATGGTAGAGATTTTAGAATCGCTGTAAGTTTAGGGTAGCGTGTTTATCAAGTGGATTTAAGAGAAACATTTTGATTTAGGTCAGCTAATCAAAACACTAATTTCCTTTGGTAAATTGTATATTCTAGTAAATTACCTTGCATGTTTAATGTCATAACTGACCTTTCGACAAGAGAGAATGAAAGTGTACAAATTGATTCCCAAAATGAATCTTGAAAATCAATTTATATGAGTCGCCACCAAAATTTTTAACGAAAAACTTTGGAAAACCAATTTAAATAAAAAGAATAGGTAAAATAGTCTGTGAAATCAGAGATAAGTTTGGGAGTCTATTTGAGTGTGGGGAAGGTGTTAGGCATTCTACAATACCCATCCATAAGGACGGTTACCTTAAACTAGTCAATGGAAATAGAATATGGCTTTAAATTTATCTCAATTACCCTTTTATTGACATGGATGCATGTTAAACAAGGAGGACAAAAACAACAAAACTAGCAAGCAAATAAATAGATATTTACAAATAGTGGACTTGACTTAGGATGAAAGCCTAGGGCCTACGTACCTCGTGATAGGGATCAAAGTCCACGTAATTCGACCTCAAAAGGCATGTCTATTGGTTAATTATTTGTAAATTTTGTGATGAGAAGAGGAGAGTTTAAATTAAATAGATTTTTGTAAACAAAACATAATTGAAATTTGATTTGTGTGTTTTAATTTACAATGCCTTGATTAGTCTAGCTCTCTTGATCTCTTCATTTTTTCTTTTTAATTTTTGTTTAGTTTTGGAATTTTAATCTTTATTTTTGAAATTTAAATAGAATGATAATAGAAAAGGCTCTTGGGATTTCTTTTGAATTTTATATCATTTTTTTTTGGATTTATAGTTTTGCATTAATTTCAAAGGAGTAATTAGAAAGATTTTTAGGATTTTTATATTATATACATTTTTATGATTTTTATGTATGTATTTTTTTTATGGGAAATTATAATTTATTTTAAACTTAATGTAAAACTATAATTGGAAAATATTATTATGACTTTTGAATTTATGATTTTTTGCATTTATTTTTTGAAATTAGAATTCACTCTAGACTTGAAGTAAGACTATCATAAAAAAGATATTTTTGAAATTTTTGAATTTTATGATTTTTGTATTAATTTTTGAGATTAGAGTTTACTTTAGGCTTAAAATAAAATTAAAATATTTTAGAATTTTATTATTTTTGTATTTATTGTTATATTTTGAAATTGGAATTTATTTTAATACTTAAAGTAAAACTAGAATGAAAAAGTATTCTTAGGATTTTTTATTATATACAGACAAACCTCTCTATTTTAGAATTAGTTCATCTTGGTATTTTAAACATTAACTTTTGAAACCTGGGAAGACTCGGGATCTCACACAACCTCTACTAGTTAACTTTTAAGTGCTTGAGGAGACGGTGATCTCACGCGGGAACTCAAAATATGGAAGAAGATATTTGGGATTTCTCAAGATTTTTATTTTTATATATTCTTAAGGGTTTTGAAATTAGAATTCTTTTAGTTTTATTTTTAATAAAATTGATTTCTCAAAGTCTACAGAGACTCAAGTCCTACATGGCATTTCCTAATTAATTAAATTTTATAAAAAATGAACTTAATCATTTTGTAAATAAAAAAATTTATTTAATCAAGATATTTATTTTTGCATTATTTTTTTAAAAAACAAGTATGTACTAAATTTCAAGGTCTAAGGAGATTAAAATCTTACATGACACTAAGCACTTGAGGAGAATAAATATTCTCGCACAATGATTTTCTTAGAATTTTCTTCGTAATGCCAAAATAATAATAATAATAATAACAATAATAACAAAGCAAAATAAAACAAAAAAGAAGAAGACATTGCCAGCTAAAACATGCAAAATGTAAAATCGTATCACTATTTACCATGCATACAACTCAGGATCTCCCTTACTGTGGCTCTGCTTCAGCTTGACGGCTCTTTCTCCAGTGACCTTCCTTCTCTCAACTTTCACGGTAGCGTCACCACCTTCCACGATTTCTCCTTGGTGGCTTTCTTTCCTCCTTCTTCTTCTCCTTCCATCTTCTTTTTCCTTTCTTCTTTCTCAGATCACCTCTATCCAGAGAACTCGGAGTAGAGCACCCACCTCTCCTTCTCCTCTCCTTCTTCTCCTTCTCTTTCTCTCTCTCTCTCTCCTTGGCTTGTGATTGCACGAGTTCTCTGGTAACGTCTCTCTCTTCTCATTCTTCTTTTCTTTTGTTTCTTCTTCCTTCAATTTTCACTCAGCTGCACTCCCTCTCTTCCCTTTCTTGTCTTCTTCTTCTCCTTCTCTCTCCTCAGCCCGTGACTACATGAGCTCTTTAGCACACCTCTCTCTCTTCCTTATTCTTCCCCTTCATTCTTCTTTGTTCACCTATGCCCACGGTGCTCAGAATAGGGTAGGATTTCTTCTTATTCTCCTTCCTTCTTCTTTTTCTCTCTCTCTCTCTCCTCTTAGCTTATCGTTATAACACGTCTAGCACCGCCTCTCTCTTTTCTTTCTCCTTCCTCAGTTGAACCCTGCGTTGCCACACACCTTGCTCCTTATCTCCTCCCCTTCCTCTTCTTCATTTTTCTATTTTTGTATTATAGACTACAACTCCTTCATGATGCTAGCTGGAACACAATGTAATGGAAGTTGCAATGGCGTGAGCATGGGTTAGTTTGTAGTCACTTGGGTGTACGTGTTTGATATGCATTCAATATGGGTTTTGCATGGGAGTTACAGTGGCATGGGTGTAGTATGCGTAAGGTATAGGGTCCTGCATGGGAGCGTATGGATTCTTGCATTTTGCAATTTTGTTTTTTCTTGTTTTTTTTTTACAATTTTTAATTAATTTTTTTATTATTTTTAATCTTTTTATTATATTTTTCATATTTTCTAATTTCATATTTCATATTTCTATTTTGTGTCTCACCCATTTTATATTTACTAAATTAATAAATTAATTAATCATTAATTTTTTATTTTTATTTAATTTGGAATGAGGTGTTCACATTTAATTTACCACTATTGCTTATTGAAAAGAGTAACCATTTGAGTTATTGTTTTCATGTCATGAGCTTGTTACGTTCCCACTACTTTTGTTTCATCCTTGTTTCCTTTTTACTTGATTACTTTACCCAAGAGTGCAAAGGTTTAAGTGTGGAGGAATTGATTGTACCCATTTTTACCATACCATTTATTGTCATTTCATGTGATTTTTTGAGTTTTATTGAGCTTAAATGCATGGTTTGATAATGTTTTGTGGTAATTTGGGTTCAAAGGAGATTTCAAGCAAAATGTACTTTGTAATGGTAAAATTGTAATCATACCATTGATTTAACTTAATTAAATTAATTTGGAGAATGTGGGATATTACAATGTTTAAATTTTACATTTCAAGTCAAAAGTTAGAGTCAAGCTTGAAGAAATCACAATCATGGAACACAAGAATTGAAATCAGCAGAAAAGGGCCCAAGAGGATTAAAACTTGTAGTTCACCTTGCTGTATTTTTAGGTTGAAGGTGTCATAAACAAATTAATTTACCTAGTGTTTGAATGGTATTTAAAACTACTTAGGGAAATGGTTTTCTATGGAAACTCCCATTTCTCATTTAGAAGTTGGAAGGCCGAATTGAATCTCAAAGGGTACTTCATCATCATTTGCATTAAATCCACCTATTTTGGTATCCTTTTATTCAATCATTTTGTCAACCAACATTTTACAACAAAAAACTAAAATCTTTTTATGGTTTGTTGCATTTGATTCCAATTTAATCAAAAGGGATAGAACTAAGAGAAAAACTAATTTTCCCATCATTTATAGGTTTTTATATTTTAATTACCTAGGAATAAATTAGGCTCCTTGAAGTGAATACGACTTGTTGCAACTAAAGTGCATTTTTGTGTCTGATATTAGCTTTTGACACTGTAACAATGAAGGTTCAGTCACTTATCTATCTTGTAATTTTGACTCAACTACTATGTGCCTTTTGTATATTAGGAAATGGTCTTTATGGTCACTAACTCTTTTAGGTCAAAATCATAAATTTAGATTTTCTCACTCTTGGCTTCATGGAAAGGTAGAGAAGAGAAATCCACCTATTGCAATTAGTGGCTTGGACACTTTAAGGCATGTTGAGAATGTTAAATGTTGTATTTTAGAAATTTGTGGAAGTTGAAAGTCAGGGATGATGATCATAGGGAACTAGTTATTTTGATATGGCTCTTAAGATTAGCACAAGAAAAATATATTTTTCCAACTTCTGCATTAGGAGACCAAGTTATTGTGCAACTATCTTGATATCATGCATATTGAAAAAAATATGTGGTAATGTCATCTTCACTTCATTAAATGATACTAGAAAATTAAAAGATCATATTAAGGCAAGAAGAAGGTTATAGTAAATGGGCATACAGTCTAATCTTTGGCCTGACAAACATGGTAAATATTCTCTTGTAATATACATAATGAGAAATGCAAATATGTACCTATTTCTATAGATTTTAAAGATATATGACTTTCTTAACTTTATTTTTAACAATTATGGTTCATTTAATTTTGGCATAGTACCAATTGATCACGCAAAGCATTGTAGTACATATAATGTTATCAGGTTCAAGTTTTGTAACTTAGAACGAGACCAATGATTGAAAATGCAAAATAGTGGAGTCTTTTATACATTTAGAACAAGGAGCTATGTAAGTAGTGGTGATGAGCATATATGGTTCGATGGTGTTCCTAATTATGAAAAGTTGGTAAATATAATTAACTAACATGGTCTTTTTATAGTTACTATGTTCAAAAGTAAGTGGGCCAACATAACTAATTCTAGAGGTATCGTGGTTAATGATTTAAGGTTTACATCTATAAATTTTGCCTAATAGATACACACCAGTGACCACGAGGACTATGAGCCATATATACATGCTTTAGAGGCTTAAATGGTGTATTTTGTGGAACATGAGTTCGAGAAGAATTGGAGTGTACCCATACATTTCAAGCCATATGACTTATATGAAGTGAGAGATAGAGGTGACAATACATATTACAAATGTGAGCCATATTTATATCAAAACTTGGATATGTTATTTCAAAAGAGAGAAAAATATCTTGGCAAGGTGTTCAGTTATACATATTACATTACGTTTGAATATGTTACATTTCTTGTTTATTGCATGACTGTATATCAAGATTATGTTGTATTTATTTCCTATGCCTCTATTATAATTGTTTTAATTCGACTATAGGTAGGAATTCTAAAGATGAAATGCCTCTTGAATAGGATGAGTAGTTTAGGACACTCTCGTGGTGCAACTTGCAAGAATCCTGTACCATATAAGAGAGGCTCTTTAGGACAAGTCACTATCACCTTGAACACTCCTCTAAAGGCAATGACTTGGGAAAGAACTCTATTTCTAAACGAATTTCCTATGGATATTGATCATGACAGTGATGATGAGGCGAATGAAGCAACTTCGCTGCCATAACATCCACCATCATGTATGAGAGCTTGGTTTGTTGATATTGTTGGTATGAATGCTTTAAATTAGTAATGTGTTTTCCTTGAATAAAATTAATTTCATGTACTAAACTTGTATTCACAGATGATGAGGGCATGATAAAGCCAAAGAATTTAACTTATAATGATGCTTGGCATCTTACTCTTGGTGAGCAGGTTGTGTTGAAATGGAACCTTACTAGTTAACCAATTGGAGATTGAGGTGGTTTGTTAAACAAATTCTTAGGGTTGGTAAGTAGAGACTTCAAATTATTTACTCTCTACTATCCTAATTAGAAGGGAGTTTCAATAAAGTATAGGAATAATATTTACAACAATACTATTAAGGTAATATTTGTCTACTTTTGAAATTAACTATGTTTTACAGATGTATGATTACTTAGAGTATTTCTTTTACAACAAAGGCTAATTTTATAGTTAGCACTTAACTGCATGTGAGCTATATTATGAAATCTATTGAATAGAAGTAAAAGGATAGAAGACAAGATTTGTGGTAGAGTAGGGATAATAATGCTAGCAACTAAGAGTAATTGATAGCTAAATGACTAGATATCAATGATAAAGATCATTGGGAATATTTATTGACTATTATCCCAGCTCAAAAATTGAGTTAACAAGTAATATTTTTTTAATAAGTTCTTTTGATCCTCGTTTATAATTTATGACTATATTTTTCCCAATGAATAGGAAATGGAAAAAAAAAAGAATAAAGATAACAAAAAGAAGCAACATATGCCTCA
The DNA here is from genome assembly GCA_037074485.1 of Delonix regia. NCBI lineage: Eukaryota > Viridiplantae > Streptophyta > Magnoliopsida > Fabales > Fabaceae > Delonix > Delonix regia. The sequence continues at coordinate 24,108,431 of CM073454.1, read as the reverse complement.
CACAAGTGGAATAAAGACTTTAGCACTCAAAACTGCAAAAATGTCCTCTCTTGCATGCTCAACTTCTAAAAGATTTTAGACCTATTAGCTTATGCAATGTGGTTTATGAGATTTTCTCTAAACTTTTTTGCAACGAATTTAATGGAATTCTAAACAATTATATATCTCCTTACATAAATGCCTTCATCAAGGGTTGTTTAGTCACTTACAACATCTTGGTTGCCTTTAAGCTACTGCATCAAAGTCATTCAACAAAAAAGTATGAACTCTAAAAATGTGCTCTTAAAATGGTCATTGCCAAAGCATTTGATAGCCTTTCATGGAACATCATTGAAGTTATTTTGGTTAAAATGAACTTCCAAATTCTTGGACTCACAATATTATGCAAACTATTACTACTGTCAGTTTTCAAGTTTCTGTCATTGGGTATCTAACCCCATATATATACCCTTGATGAGGAATTTAGCAAAGACCTCTATTATCTCCATATATTTTCATAATTTGCTAAAATGTCCTCTCTTGCATGATCCTTTAGTCCAAAAAGAATAATAAATAGAGGGGGATCAGATTGGAGGGCCTACAGAGGCCATCTCACACTAGATGTATGTGGATAATACTTTTCTTTTCTTCAAAGCAAACACAAAGACCCACAATAAAGTTAAAAGCATTTTGGATTTTTTTAGTAGCTTATCTGGTCTCATCATTAATAAAAATAAGTCCCTTATGGATTTTAGTCCTAACACCCCTCATGTTTTCAAATGGTTAATGTCTAGTAATCATGGTGTCAAATAAAATAACAACTTTGGTAAATACCTTTGAACTTATATTGTTTTGGGAAATTAATTGAATAAAGTTTCTCAAGGTTAGGTTAAGAAAATAGATTGCAATCTTCAAACTTGGAAATCCAGGCTTACTTTAAATAAACTTGTCATCAACTCAAGTCTAGTCTATATGCTATCTTGCTTTGAACTACCTAAGAAATATTGTTAACTTGAAAATAGATTATTTCTTTTGGGGTTTTAAGGATCTCAAGCTTAGAATTCACTTGCTCATATAGGACTTCCTTATTAAGAATAAGCACTTTGGTGGCCTAGGCTTTAAGAACATGCAAATGTTTTAACAACTTTTTCTCACTAAGCAAGTCTAGTGGATTCAGGATGGAAGTAGCAAATCCTTCTTACCCATGCAATTATACAAGAAATATGATAATCCTAATCAAGAGGGATCCATCTTGAAATGTTCTTAGACTTCTTATATGTAGAAATGAATATCGAAGACCCAATACCTTGTGTCTTCCGAACACAAATGGCATATCAACTCTATTGAAGATATCCCTCTTAATAACCATTTTGGTGGCAAATGTAGCCACAAATGTCCTTTCCTTATCACAAAGTGGCAGAGCTTATTCTACATGACCATGGCTCCTAGAATTCGCAAAGGCTATTGGAATTATATGACATAAACACTATCAAACAGATAACTTTAGAGCCTTTTTCTATCATTGGAGTCAAAGACAAGTTGTTTTGTACAGGTGATTATAGGGGCTCATATAGGGTGAAAGATGGATTTCATCTTCTAATTCAAGGAGCAAATTTTACCCAATCACCTTATATCAACTTCACTAAATGGAAACAACTTTAGAATGTGAAACTCCCTTTTATAGTATTGTTGTTATCCTAGAAACTTATTTCAAAAGCTATGCCAATTAGCAAAGTGCTCATTAACCATCACTATACCATCAAACAATTCTACTATCTATGTTTAGCTACAAATGAAGCTCACATTTATCTATTTCTCCTTTGGTCGTTTGTAAGATGTTGCTTGTTCGCCTTTTCCCAATGTCTAGGGGTTGATCGTTTTGAAACCCATGACCTATGTTCCTTGTATCAATCTTTATGGAAAAGTCTAATATGCAGAACCTTGAAATTCTTACTAAAGAGATCTGAGTCATCCCTTATGTCATTTGGTGCACTATGAACAATGTTTTCCATAGTAAGAAGCAACCAGATTTTATGGAAGCTTTAGCACATATTAGATATATCTTGCACTCTTCTAAGTGTATTCTAGGCTTGGGTTGGTTAAAAGAAAAGGAAAGCCTTGACCTAATCTTATCAACAAAATATGCATTCCATTATAAAGAAGTAAAAGTGGTCAAGTGGTCCTAATGTGAGGAAACAATCTACCCTCTTAGCGGTTACAGGTATCATTAAATGGATCACTACCATGGACTTGGATCCTTCAATGACCAATATCCAAATTTTATGCACCGGTATTAATCTTATCCATATTATCAACTAATACACTTCATCTGCCCTTGCTTGGAGGTCCTCACTCTTCACATCAAGAATCTCATGGGTCATTTTGTCTCTTTCTCTACAGGTATGATGGTAGAAGATCAGATACCTTATTAGGGGAAAAAGCTAGCAGGATAATTGTTTCTTCGCTAAGGTTTTTGTTTTGCTTTGTCTGGTCTTGTCTCTTATCATGAAAAAATGGTTCCACTATATGAACCTTTATGGGACATAAGAACCTATCAACCTCTCTTTCAAGATCAAAATTTCCCTATTTTCACATTCAGCCTTCTGTTATATTAAACCTTTCAGATTATATAAATGCCCACCCTAATGTAGTAGAAACCCTTAGGAATTTTTCTAATTAAGAAATAACTCAAAAAGAAAAATGCCTAAATTTTAGCCATCAGGAGTCATGGCCTTCATCTTTCAGCGTCATGGCTTTCTACTCCCTACTTTTTATGTTATGCCATTTAACAATTCTTTACACTATATAAGATTTTGACATGAGTTTTCAATAATTCTCATTTCTTAGATTTTGATTTTACAGTAGATGTTTAGCTAGTTTGATACACAATATATATATATATATATATGCTTAATCCATGTATATTGGTTCATATAGTAAACTTGGAGTTTGAACATGAAATAAAAGTTGAGCTTTAGTATAAAAGCTTTGATTTGATACTAATGCTTTTAATTCATGACAGAAATTTGGCTTGCTTGTCAACTATATCTACTATACAAAATTTTATGGTTTAATGGAATTGTTCCGGTTCACATTTAAATTTTTGTTTAACAGTTCAATTTTTAGTTTAATGAAAATTCTAATCCATGATAAAATTATGTTTGATAGTTCAATTTAGCTTAATTATGTCTTAATTCATCGACAAACACTTTGGTTTGAGATGCTAATTTCATGCATGGTTATCGATACTTGGTGGATACTTTGTCTTGTCATGTTGACTTAATATTTCGTTAAGTTTACATTAATTTACCTAGCAACAAAGCGAATATACCATAATAACGTATAATATAACCAAAATATCATTTTATTACTAGTGTAAATAACAAATAATAAATTAATACATTTAACCAAATATAGCATAGTCACTTTTAATATTTAAAATATATTACAATTATTATTTTAAATAAAAAATAAAGAACATTGAAATAAAAATTTTAAAAATATATCTCTAATATAAATGTATATTTACCCATATTGGTAAAACCAATAATGTCTGGCTGAAATAAGAAAACCAGTACTGGATCCATAAAAAGTATATCATGATCCATCCTTTGATGCTTAAATTTTTGAAAAAGTTTTATGTTCTTCATTCTTGTACAACTAAATATGTTTCTTTTACTTATGATCTTTTTTATAAATATTTTAAAAGACACAATAAAATTATTGTCACTCTACGAAGTGAAAAACAAAGAACTAAAAGTTATTCATAAACTTTTGCCTTCAAAAATTGAGACTCCCAAAAGATGCCTTCCACCTTTTGCATTTTAAAGACGATTATGTAAGTTAAACATTGTCTTTTGATCTTGTAACAAACGCTTCAATCAACATCTACAACAATATAAATAAAACTATGGTTCTACAATAAAATTGCAGAAAATTCACATAACAATAGCCAATTTTTTTACTCACAAACTATAGAACATAGATAATATAAAAGCCTAAAAAGCCAATGAACCATTGATAATCTACGGGGATGGAGAATTAGCTAAATGACACAAAGCTAATTGACCAACAAACTGAGAGATAAGCTCATGTAAAGAAAAGCCCCTATCAGCAGCCAAATGAACATTTTCTAAAATTGAGTAGCTGTAGTTGTTCCTTCAATGATTCATTGAGAGCTGTAGGCAATAGGCACCAATAGGCATGTCTATGTTAGTATCATATATAAGCTAAACATAGAAGCTATAGCAAGAGAATAATCATGAAATTATTAAAATTCCTTCAATTTATGTAACTCAATATGAGACAATAGCATAAACAACTTTGAACCCAACCATATCATCTCTAAGATGTATTTGCCGTTCAATAGCAGCCACTGTGCATTGTTTGAGCTCCCTATTTTCAGCAATGAGCTCCTCACTTTCAGCAGTCAATCGTGCAAGGTCGTTCTACATTATATGAGATACAATTTAGTTTGCTTCTTTTATGGATTTGCACAAAAAAAATAACCCATCTTCATGGTCAATATAAATATTCCAATAAACAAATAAAAACCCATTAGTTTTGAATTTCACTTCTTTTCAATAAAATTTTCCAAGAGGTTCCACTTGACAAACAATTCAACACATAATATTCATCTAAACAAGTGTATCTTTCAGAGAAAATAACTCAAAATCATATCCCCATAGAAATATATTCTCCTTTCGTCGTTAATCCTACTAATATAGAAGTAATTGTGGAGTCTAGCTCCCTTTGTTTTAAGCAAACAATTCTATGATGTGTGTAAAATTAGTAACATGAATCTTAGTACTCAGACAAAGATGGTAGTACAGAATTTCTAAATGTCCACATACAATGACAGCCCATATAGTCACTAGCTTCATTCACTTAAAAATCTAGAGTCACATCATCCAATTGAAGACATAATTAACATACATCACTGGATTAATAAAGAACTTAGTTTCTTTCGTTATCTCCGTCATGAACTAGCAATGCACAATAGGTGGACGTAAATCCTACGTACGTGATACTAGCACATGATAAAGTTATAAGGGAATTATATGTCACCCATTTGAACATTTCTCACTAATAATTGAAACCTAGATAGTTTTATGAACAAATTTGAGTAAGAGGTTAAATGAAGTAAGTTATGCCAACATAGAACCAACTCACCATTTTTTAATAGAATCTCCAAATCAATGTATTTTAGGGTATATGATTCTCACATTCAAAGGAAAATAAAGATTTGGATTTAAAAATTTAAACCAAATTTCTAGTGCAGGATTCACTAAACGGAAGGAGAAGTATACAAATTTTATAAAACATATAAAGTATAGTATGCTAGAGCTCAATTTATTAGAACTTGACAAGAAAAGTTCTACACCAACATTTTAGAAATTAAGGAAACAAAAATAGGCAAAATTGTCACAAATACCATCTATATACCACAACTTTAATAATTTAAAACATTTACTTTTCAGGCAACTAGAGTAATTTTCCTTCATTACCTAACTTTCTCAGCAATGATGTGGATGGTCAATTCGACATACTTGAATTTCCATCCAACATCATCGTCATCAGTGGTCTCCTCTATTCCGTACACTGAATCAGGATTCATATTGCTTAAATTTGAATTGGAAATGTTAAAGCATTCTCTAGACAAATTCATGTTTGGCCACTTGATATCAAAATCTAATTGTTGTCAAAATCCATCTCAAGGCAATTATGATGCAAATTCAACTTCAAATCAAATGCCATGGACCCTTTCAATTTGCTAATTGTAGAAGATGGGAATAATTGAGCCTCTAATACATGCCTCTACTCTTTATTGTTGTCACACCCTGAACCCCTGGAACATAACCGGCGCAGATAATTGGAATAACCCTATTCCTGCAAGCCAATACTATATTTTCTTTATTGATTATATTAATATACAAATTATACAACAACATATGCTCACAGAAACCTTAATATTAAGTAGTATATTAATTAGATTTCAAGTAGAAATTTCAACAGAGTATCCTTTATAAATGAGACATACTGAAAATACTACAATCACTTGCCATTCATTAAAGTTCAGAAAAGAGAGTCAGCTCTCAACATAGCCAATAACTAATAAAACTATATCAAAATAAGGGAATGAGGAATCGGCTTGGGGTTGTCCATACACATAGACAATTATTTACATTTTGACCATATGCTACACTACTACAATGTGTGATACCCTAACAAAATAGGGAATTGTAACCCATGCAGCATAAGTAGAATTTTGCTAACCCTCGCACTCAAGATGCTGCTTTAGGTGGCTATCTGAAAGTAAAGAAAATATAAATGGGTAGCATTCTTGTAACAAAATCAATACAATTATCTTAAGGTATGTAGTGTTCAGTGCAAATTACTCATAATAAATTATCATATATCAAATGCTATACCTGTTGGCCCAAACCTTTAAAATGACCAATATTATGTTGATTAACATTTTAAACCTTTACTGTAATAAGGCATAAACATGTTGTTAATTACACAAGAGAAAGGAATTACAATTGTGTAATATAAAATAATGATAATGGATTTACTTCTATGGAAATCAATTCGATCAAGCGTACTCTGCCCTCGGGAAAATATATTTATCAGTTGAGGGTCCACAACCCTCAGGGAAACTATATTCATCAGTCAAAGGTACTCATCCCTTGGTTAACTTAAATCAGATGGTCGTGAGGCACAAGCTCACACTGTTTAATTGATCCAGTACTCACTTTTAATATCATCCCCTTTTAATTGTTCTTACATGAATGTCACCTTGCATTAACATATTAGCCAGTATCTTGTAACATCCTTGTCTATGATATTATATCTGCTTTATAAGTGTTATGCAACACTACCCATAATTAATAATTAATTTAAAAGACTAACAAAGTCTAGTAGGCTATCCCCTTGTTAACATAAGGACAATAACCACAAAAATTCCACTACATAATGATATAAATGATGAACAATGTCATGTACCATGTAATACTATTGGAGGAGCAACCACTTACCTGGTTAGTAAAGTATATTAATTAACCTTGCCTCATTTCCTTAGTTATGGGATATTCCTCAAGATAAATCCCTACAACACAAAAGTATAAATTTCCTTAATCCACACAATTACCAATACACATTTTATTTGATCTCATTACATTGTCCCTTAGCGCATTCATAAATTGGAAAGGCCTACAGCGGACAACCAAAATATTTACTAGTCCTACACCAATCCATAACATTGGCTCAAATCCTCAACTTATTGAAGTAAGTTTTCTTTCTTTAGTTTATATTCTCATTTCAATATATCATCTCAATAACCAAATTCATGCCAACCATATTTGCCACTTAAAATTCATGCCTTAGCCTTATTTCATTTTTCTTTGATTCCATCATATGCCTTGCTAAATTCTCATCAATTTAACATTGTCAATCCAACTATATTAACTTCTTTTATATTTCTTATTTATCAATACTCATTAAATCTCAATTTACAACACTTTAAAATTTTCCATCACCTTCAAATAAGCCTATACATGGACAACAATAAGATATCATTTCATAAAAATTAATAGTATTCCTAATATACCAACCTTAACAATTAAGTTCCAGAATTCATACAATTTTATGTTTGATCCCAAAAATTTGGTAAATCTTGGGATTGGTCCCTAGAAATGCTACCACACAAATCTCACAAATTTAAGTCCAAAACATGATATTAAAATTGAAATCTAAGGGAAAAGGACCAAAAATATGATAACCACTAACATCCCCATAAAGAACGGAAGGAAACCTCACCATTCTCACTGAAAATCTCTTCACCGTGGTTGCTAGAATAGAAGGCAAAGAAGGGGTGTTGTTCACCAATAAAATGAGGCACGACAGTCAGAAGCATGTCGCCAGTGATGGGCGATGCTGGCCAGTGCCACTAGGGCAAGTAGCGAAGCAGAGAGCATGAAAAGAAGCTAAAAGGAGATGGATTTTACAGTGAAAATTGATTGTGTAAAAAGAAAATGTGCAACAAGGGAAATATAGTCATTTTGCTTGGTTAGAACGCATGGCAGCACTAAAAAAACTTTTCTGCACTATACCAAGGGTAGTGCAGTATCAAAGTCTTACCACTAAACTAAAGCTCATATCTAACTATTAACCTACACCAATTAAATTTATTCTTTCACTTCTTTTAAGAATAGAACTATCTTATATAATCAATTTAAATGCCATCTATGATGATTTTTGTGAGTTTTACAGTTGTGGAAGGCATAAGTCCATTTATTTAGTGTAAGGAAAAAAGTTGAGTTGGCATAACTTGTACACAACTGATTCTTCTTTCAACATGTTGAGCAACATGTGATCCACAACTTTTCATTTAGTAAAGTTAAAGACAGTCAGAAAAAAAGACCAATATAGAAATTAATGTTGTTTAAAATTATCAGATACAAAAATGCGTATATAAAAATGCTCAGTATAAACACAAGCTTTCAACCAAATAAAGAAATAATTGATGTTGTGGGATCATCTGACAAAATATTCAATAATTGTAAACTTCCCCTTACCTTTTATGAATTGGAAACTAATTACAAAATTTAAAGATAAAAAAGGCCCTTGCTATTTTCAAATTCCATGATTAGCATTAGTTAAGGAAGGGAACTCCACCAGCCAATATGAACTTGATCCTCGCCAAGTTACCAAATTTGTTTTCTAAAGCTTCAAACATTTTGGGAAAGACATACCTGAAGCATAGTAACCTTGGCAGAGAGCTTAGTTGCTTCACTCTAAAGTGTTTATACCTTCCCTTCCAGGTGATTTGTATACTAAATTTTTCTCTACATTGATCTAGCAGCAGATAGCTTATTAGAAAGAATACTATGACGCAACAATTTATCTATATCTTTATATCAAGTTCAGACTTCGAACCTAAGATTTTGTGTCTAGTTTCCTTAAACCAAATACTAGTAATAAAAAATTCCACAATAATCCATAATAGGCACATAATACTGGTGAAAAGCTTAAGACTTTCAATGAATACAATTTTCAACTTTCAATTGCAATTTATTTTTTTTAAAAAAAAGGGAAGTATAAATTGAAATTATCAAGAGATCAAAGTCACAAAATATGATTTCTATTGTTTCAATATTATCAATCACTTATGCAAATCTTGTAGCTATAATGTACAATGATTGTTAAGAAATACAGTTTCACCAAAAAATGAGTGGAAAATGAAAGAAATAGTGATGTAGCATAAGTTAATGCTGATCAACCTCCTAGCTTTCTTAGGATTAACAACAATAGAATTAGTAACCATATCGGGAGCTACAACCTTCTTCAGCAACCATAAAAGAGTTAGCATGAAACTACATCAACTATGACCCAGAAATGGAATTACAGTGCCACCCACCTTCTTCCACACACCATTCTTGCTAAATTTCTTGATTGGCATTGCCAGCCAATCCCTAGCTGTTGAAGAACTTAAGAGTCAAAGGAGAAGATCTAGAGAAGGCTTATAAGGAATCACCTACTAGACCATGAATTTTGGTCGTTGGGTTCATCAAACAAATGCGAGGCCAAATGGATCACCATGAACAGGCCCGTCGTCATATGCCATAGTAGTAGGTGCATCGACAACATTGGCAGAAGCATTGTTAGCAATTGTGGTTTACCGTGCTGACGAAGGTAGGTTGGAGATGTGGAGGTTGGAATGGTCAAAAAGTAGCAGCTCATTTTAGAGTAATTGACTTCTTTTTCACTTTTCCTAAAATTTTAGAGTGATTTATGAAAGTATACCGTATGCGGAAGAAAGGGGCTAATATATGGCATGGCTCTAAAAAATATTTATTATGTATATATGTGTGTTTGTGTGCATATATATATTTATAAAATTTATATTTTTCATTTTAAAAAAAATTATTTAACTCCTCGTATTACTTAAAAATAAATAAATAGTCATTCTTTTGAACATAATAAATTTAACTTTCTCTTTCCAACATTTTTTTTACTTACTTTTATGCTATGCTTTTTATTTTCTAGATTCTTTTTAAGTTGTTTCATATAGCATTACTTTAACAATGCCTATTTGTTTTAAACTTCTGACTCTCACTTTTTTGTTTTTACTCAATTATAGGTATATAACAATTTTAAGTAGAGGCATCATCACTCTGTAATCTTCTTCACACTCCATAACTTTATTTCTCCTTCTTGAGTTTAGTTTATTTTTTAATTGTTTGAGTTTGGTGCCTTTCTAAAAAATTTTGGCTATTTCGGAGTTCATGGTTTATACTTTCATTTTATTTTTGGATGTAATAATTTATTAATTTTTGGTTCCTTACTTCATGGTTCATTTTTTTGTACATCCTTAATACCTTCAGTTTTTATTCATCCTTTACTTCACATAATTCAAAACTACAACACATTTGCACCTTATTAATGGTTTCCTCTATTCTACAATGTATTTTACTTATCCTTTTTGTTTAAGGATTAGTTGCTATATTTGTAATGATTTTTTTTTACTCGTTATACGTATTATAGTATTAGTTAATGTTTCCACAATGTGATAATAAATTTTGAAAAACATGAGTATTTGATTTAGTTATTTTTTATTTTTCAAACTCTAATTTTGGATTTCATAATTAGAAAACTAAGCGTATCTGCAACTTTTGTTATTTGATGCATAATGATATTGGTTATATATATTTGTGTAATATTTATTATTTGACTAAATATCAAATTTATTTTGTATAATATATAATTAGTAATATTTTTTAATATATTAAATATCTTAATTGCTTTGGCCTCCCTAAATATTATTGTGCAACCAACTTTAAGGAAACAAATTGCAAAAACATATGGTTTCAATGTCACAAATATATGTCTGGGGGAAGTATAGAACCCAAATTTGCTACAGTTCCTTTAAGGAACTATGCATCATTGGATTGCATAGTTATTTCATTTGAATCATTATACCAAATTTTAGGGGCCATGTACGGTTACCAAGATTAATTTGAACTGTCAAATCGCGCATGTCTTTCAATCTTAATTGTTAGATCTGTTCAATTATCCCTAAATGAACTAAATCACAATTAGGAAAGTATGTTAGAGTCTCCTCATCCTTATCAAGTTTGTTGCATATAACATTAAACATAGATTCAAATGTTAAGTTAGTTTTGAGTTTTCTTCTTGTTATGTTGTAATAGCAAAGGCCATTGGACTAGTGCTATGAAGCATAAATACAATAAATGGAATCCTATCACTAAATTTCTATGGAGTAACAATTTAGCCTCTACTCTTCATAGACACCTTTGCGTCCTCGCCGCTTTTTTTCTCAAGTGGGTGGCTTGCTTAGTAAGCTACCTTTAGCATCAGTTAAAATCATGGGGAAGGAGGCATTCCCTACTTCAATGGAAAAGGAGGAATCGTAATTTCACAGCCGCTCCTCTACAACTACCTTTTTTTCCAACAAGATCACAAACGATGACAAAGAATTGCGTAGATAGAAGGACAAAAACAACCAACGCACTTGTCCTGATTGGAACAATTGGAGAAAGAAAGAGAATGGTAGCCCCTTTCTCCCTAGCAGCATTGTTAGAGAACAATGTCGAGGATAGGGTGAGAACCTTCTATTTGTTATACCCTTTCAATGTTGGCTTTTTAGATATGGCTAGATAGAGATCAATATCTTTCCATTTATCTATGGAAAGATATATTGAGAAATGGATATTGATATGGTTTTAAGATCTATGAACAAGATAGATTTCTAAATATCCATTTGAACAAAGAGATGAATAAATATGGTGGAGCCAGCTCAAGGAAGGGTATTAACGCTCCCTTATAATCTTTCTAAACCATGAAGCGAGAAACGAGTGTTTAAATTGATTCCCAAAAACGAGTCTTGAAAATCAATTTATTTGGAGTCGCCACCAAAATTTTTAAGGGAAAACTTTGGAAAACCAATTTAAATAAAAAGAAAAAGGCAACATGGTCTACGAAATCAGAGATGAGTTCGGGAGTCTATTTGAGTGTGGGGAAGGTGTTAGGCACCCCACAACACCCATCCATGAGGACGGTTACCTTAAACTAGTCAATTGAAATAGGATATGGCCTTAAATTTATCTCAATTACCCTTTATTAATATGCATGCCCATTGAACAGAGAAGACAAAAATGACAATAGTGAAAGCAAACAGATAGATATTTACAAAGGCAAACTTAACCTAGGATGAAAACCTAGGGCCTACGTACCCCGTGATAGGGATCAAAGTCCACGTAGTTCGATTAAATGGCATGTTTATTGGTTGGTAATTTATAATTTTTGTGATGAGAATAGGAGAGTTCAAATTAAATAGATTTTTGTAAACAAAACAGGATTGGAATTTAGATTTGTGTGTTTTAATTTACAACAACCTGATTAATCTAGCTCTCCTGATCTCTTCATTTTTTTTCTCTTTTTAATTTTTGGAATTTTAAATCTTAATTTTGAAATTTAAATGAAATGATTACGGAATGAGATTTTTAGGATTTTGGGAAGTTTATATTCTATTCTATTTCTTTTGAATTTTGAAATGAAAGGAATATTTTTGAGTTTTTTAATTTATTTAATTTTTAGATTTTGGTTTTTTTTTTGTTTCACTTATTTTTTATTTTTTTATTTTTTTTTTCTTTTAAAAGTCAAGATTGAACTCAAAACAAAATATAATAGAAAGCCACCTTTGGAATTTTTGAACGTGGCATTCTAATTCGTTAAATTTATAAAACCCTGACTTTATTTATTTTGTAAATAATTCAATTAAAATATTCGTTTTTGCATTATTATTATTTTATCTATTTATCATCATTCTTATTATTTATCTTTCAAACAAGTATGTACTAAATTTCAAGGTCTAAAGAGATTAAAATCTCACATGTCCCCAAGTATTTGAGGAGAACTATATTCTCACACGATAATTTTGTAAATAATGGGAAATATTTAATTAGAATGAATATTTAATTATGATTGTTTTTTTCTTTATTATTATTATTATTAGATAGAAGTGTATTAATTTTAGGGAACTAAGGAGATTAAAACCTCACATATTCCCATGCAATCGAAGAGAACCGACTCCTCACACAATAGTTTCGAAAATGATGAAAAATATTTAATTAAGGTCAATATTTGAGTATTATTATTTTTAAAACACATGTGCTAATTTTTAAAAGATCTAAGGAGATTAAAATCTCACATGATCTCATGCAACTGAAGAGAACCGAATTCTCACACGATAATTTCATGAATAATGGAAAGTATTTAATTAAGTCAATATTCAATTGTTATTATTTTTTAAAACAAATGTGCTAATTTTTAAAAGATCTAAGGAGATTAAAATCTCACATGATCTCATGCAATCGAGGAGAACCGAATTCTCACACGATAATTTCATAAATAATGGAAAATATTTAATTAAGTCAATATTCAATTGTTATTATTTTTTAAAACAAATGTGCTAATTTTTAAAAGGTCTAAGGAGATTAAAATCTCACACGATCTCGATCCAAGTGCCTAAGGATACTAGCATTTTCACATGGCACTATCAAAATTTGGACAAGATAATAATAAGGATAGTAATAATGATAATAATATTAGTAATGAAAAGAAACAAATAAACAATATAATAAAGTATACCAAAATATAAAATATATATGAAAAAAAAGACATCGAAAATATGAGAAAGCCAAAAGACCTACCACATCAATTTTGCCATGCACGTACTCTCCCATGCATTCATCATATCTATATGGCACCATGTCCCTCTTGATATATACACACGCGCGCGCGCACACACACACTCACACACACACACACACACACATATATATATATATATGTGTGTGTGTATATAGATAAAATGTGATGAAATGCATAATACAATAAAATGAAAATAAAGTAAATAACAAAAGAAATAAGAAATAAAATAAAGTAAAATAATTAAACAAGTAAAAGATAAAAAAAAAAAAAAAGAGCATCAAAATATGAAAACAAACCCCACGTCTTGCCAACAATTGCACTCCACCCTTGCTTGGTCCTTCCTTTAGGCTTGGAAGTTGGTTCGTCATGATATTCACTCAACAAGCATTTCAATCCTTTGCCATGATCAAATTCTCAACACCATAATATCTACTCTTAATTCAATCGCATAACATATTCAAACGAACATAAAAAAATTCATAATCTTATGCTAAGGAACTAAGAGAAGCACGTGGTCGTTAAGCAAATAATGGCATAAATTCCCGCCAAGTTTTAGCATATTTGTATATAAAAATAAGAGTGATATGCAGTAGGTTTTTCGCCTAAATTTAGACAGCAATTCGAAATAAACATTCGCTACATTCAAGCCACATTCTGATAGCTTTATGAAAACTAATGTGCATCGACAATAAGAGCTACAAAATGGACAACAAAATGACCTAAGCATGCAATGAAATTAGGGGCTAAATGAAAAGCAAAATGATTTATCTATGCAGTGAAATTAGTGCTTAAGAATGGACAGCAAAATGACCTAACTAAGCAGTGAATTTGAGGCTCCAAAATGACAGCAAAATGGCATTTATATGCAGCAACCTTGGAGTTAAAGAATGACAGCAAAATGGCATAATCATGTAGTGAATTTAGAGCTAAGCCTTGATAGCAAATTGACCTAATCATGCCATAAATTTTAAGCACAACATAGGCAGCCACACAATCCTATGTGCAGCAAATTTTGGGTAAAATTCATTTGAATAAAAGAGAGCTAAGATGCTACAAAATAAACCACCAAATACCTTAGTAACAATTTATCAAACCTGTCAAAATTAAAGACCAAATGCATTAGAATTTTTCATCACATACTAAAGACAAATTGGAGATCATTTTCAGTGAAATTTGGCAGGAAATAAAGAACAAAAGTGCATCAGAATATAACAGAAGTTGACACCAAAGTAAAGCACGATTTCAGCAAATTTTGGCTGCAAATTAAGAGCCAAAAAAAAAAAACACATCAGATTTTAACAAATATGGATAGCAAAACAGAGCAACATTTCCAGCTAAAATTTTACAACAAATTCAATGAGATATGGTAGCAAATTGAGAGTAAAAACATGTCAGATTTTTAGCAAGAAATGACAGCAAATATAGCAGTGAATTTAGTGAGACTTGGTAACAACTAGAGTTGAAAATCAGTAAAGAAAGATAAGGAAATTTAGAGTTCAAACCTTAGCTCCTTTGCTCTACTTCTAAGCTATCATTTCTACCTTTCTTTCCCTTTCGTTCTTCCTCCAATGGTCTTGTAGTTTCAGCCTCCTTTCTCAGATCCTTCTTTTCCTTCTTTTTGTTTTCAGCCTCTCTTCTCTCCATTTCACATTTTCCAGCCCCCCATTTTCCTTTCTTATTTTTTCTTGCTTTATCCCTCCAAATCACCTCTGTATTTCTACGTGTTTCAACCCTAAAAATCCTCATGTTAAGCCTTCACATTTTCCAGCCCTTCTTCTGCATCAGTTTCTGCCTCTTCCGAGCTCTCTCCTCTCTCTCTTTGTCTTCATGTCTCTCTAAAGTCTCTCATCTTCTCAACGTACCTACCCTCCCCCGGCTATCTCTTTTTCTCTTTACCACGGATGGAGTAGTGATGCGACAGGTGTTTCATCCTTGTGAAATGAGTTGAAGACCTCGTTTGGCAATGCTTCTAGTATGATACCCTTCGCAAGCTTCAAATCAACAGGTCAACAAGAATTTTGCGTCCATCCTAGCTTCCTACTTCGGTTTCATCCATGCTCCAGTTCAAGCTAGTACGGTAGATAACCTTCTTCTTGGTACTGTTGCCACCAGTGGTGCCATCAACCTTTTCAGCTTCAGTCTTCAAGCTAAACCCTCAAATACTCAACGATGCTCTTACTCTCTAAATCCCAGATCTTGATGCTCTGTTTTGTGGCTACACAGAACTAGTACTTGTTAGGACTAAAACAGAGAGAATGGATGATAGCACCAGTATCGAGCGAGTATAGTCTCTTCCTTTCGGCCAAATCCCAAAGTGAAATCACACCATCCTTGCCACTACTTGCGCATAGAGACCCATCAGGAGAAACCAAAACGATGTAGGTTGAAGAGTGCTCAAGATGAACCGTCCATAGCTAATCCCCTTGGAGTATGCATCGTTGTCTTTGAATTGTATACTTGCACTCACCAAGAGTGTTTCAGAGCTCCATTGTGCAGTCACGTGAAGCCGAGATGATCTGAAGGTTCTCCATTCAAAAGGCAACGAATAGTACATCCTTAAGAGTGGAGACACCGACGGCCAAGTACCAGAGCCTGAGCTTGCTGTCCCAGGACCACGAAAGCACACATTGACTTCTCCTCTGCCTTAGCCAATGCTTTGGGCTTTGCAGCTTTCGCCATTATAACCCTGCAAAAACCCCAGTCTTCCAAAGAGCCCCATTGCTGCTATTTTAAAAGCCCCCTTGCTAAAGTGGATCCCCCTTAGAAAAAGCTATAGTAAGAAGATCAGTAGCCGCCACGCCTCAGATCATGGTCCTCGTTACAACACCTAAAGCTGCAGTAGGAGCAGCTATCTGAGCAATAGCACCTTTTTCAATTTTTTTTATTATTATTAATTTTTATTATTTTTTTTATTTTTGTTTTGTAATATATTTTTGTATTTTTATATTTTTTTATTATTTTTTCTTTGATTTATTATAATTATTTTAATTAGCTAATTTTATTTTTTTTTTATTTTGAGTTTATTTAATTATCTCCCATTCTTTATTTTAAATTCCAAATTGTCCCCCAATTGAAAATATCATTTGAATTTTTGACATTTTTAATTTTCCTATGTTCTTAATTATTAATTAATTGGTGTTTCCATTAATTAAATAATTAAGTGATTAGGGATGGGCTGTTCACAACCAATCTCTTGGAATGTTAGTACTCCTTTAACTAAATGAGATTTTCCAATTTCTTAGACAAATCTAATTAGGAAGGGCATTACAAAAGAGCAATGAAATTCCACAAAAACCACACAATCAACATCATCTATTCCTAGATAAAGTCAAATTATGGAGTCTATTATATGAGCAAGCTCATATATGAATTTTCCAATTCTATACATGAACCTTAAATTAACCCATGAGTGGCCAAGTTAAAAGAAGCATTAAAACCATAATAAACACTCAATTAATGGAAATAGAAACTTGTATTTTGCAAGAAAGCTAAGAAAACATCATCAAAGTCAAGTTACATCTTCACCCCAGCTAAAAGAGTTCAGCTATACATAGTTAAAGAGTAAAAATAGAGGTAAAAGAAGAAAAGTAAGCAAAATACATAGTTTTCTTGGTATTAAAATGAGTTGAGAGCCCTCAAATCCCTTAGAATTAACTTTTTTCCTTCTTTTCCTTCTTTCCCAACTTGTTTTCATCCAAACCCACGTAGAATTCTCCTAAATAGTGAAAAGATTCTATTTATAGTCAAAATTTCACACATTTAAAAAAAACAACAAATACTCAGGCATTACTTTGGATGTTAGGCATTGAGTGACTAAAATATAAAATAAAGGTTAAGTGGATGCTCAGGCAATAGATTGGATGCTTGGGTAGTGGTTAGGTAGACTACACATAAAGAGAGTAACAGTGAATACTTGGGCATTGGACCAGCGAAACACATGTCCTCAAAATTTCAAAGTCTTCTCTTAGGCTTCAAAATCTGAATTTGTTAGTAAAACACATAGATTTAGTGCACATAAGTCATGATAAGAGAGTTTACTAACTATAAATTAAAATTACAATGCTACAAGTGAAAACTTGGAATTCTGAGACACATTTCTACACAAACAACTGCTTTTGAAGAGGGAAATTAAGGTTAAAATCCAAGTTATCAGTAACAATCATTCAATAACATTTCAAAGAGCAATTGGAAAGGAAAAAAGTTTATTAGATGAAACATGAACATTTATAACTATCAATTTTGCAGTATATATATATACATAGTATTATAAATATTATTTTTTAACAATATTTCATGAATTTTATAATATTTTTAGAGATATGTCTTCAAGGTATAGCTAAAATAATGTGTTGACATTTTAACTTAATTATGTTTTACTTAGTTACTATAAAACTACTAACAAAAGTGAATCAAATATATACATATATCAAATATTGGATTATATACATAATACATGTGTGGGCTAATGGATTCAAATTAAAATATTAAATAACCAAAAATAGCATGACCCAATCATATATGGTATATATGTAATTTTAGTGGATTCAAAAATATAAAATTTGTGGGGTATAAAATTATAACTTAATTCCAAATACATCATTTTTTAAAGAAAAAAGAAAGTAGTGGCACCTTATCTAAGGTAGCTCCACCAATGCATATGTGAGTCTAATGAGTTCAAATTGAAATATAAAGTAGTAAAATAAAATAAACTAACTCAACGATAAAAGATCATTGATTTCAGTGAATCTAAAAAATTAATATACATGGGTGCATAAATTTATAACTTAATACTATGTAGATCAACAAAATTGTACATGTGGCTCCATTGCTGACTATCATTCCTTGTGCAGTTTCCCTTTTTGGTGAAGCTACTGAACCCTATTGTATTACCATATAAAAGACACATAGCAAACAACTTTTTAGACAAAAATTACCCAAACAATAAAATAAATTATTAATAAATCTTCATATCTTTTCACTTTTATTCTTTTATAGTGATATAATTTTCATCTTGGCTTACTTTTTACAAAAAGAAAAGTATGGCCAATTTCAACCTTTAACATGCCAAAATTGGCTTACAAATTTGTGTTTAGGTCCTGTTTCCCTTCAACATATAGTAAGTTCATTGGTGCCCTCAACTATTTGAAGGCATTATGTCCATATTATGTGGACTAATATGTAAGTCCTACTTGTCAACCAAGGAGGAGGGAATAATAAATGGTCAACTAAAAGAACTCCAAAGTTTGAGATTATTTTTGTGTATTCACACTATAGGCCCCTGGTAACTACTTGGTATATACTTATTCCTAATATTGATAAAATTCACACTATAGACACACATTTTATGCTAACATAATTATGTATAATAGTGGTAGATAAATAAATAAATCATTAAGTGTAGTAATGGAATAACACTTACCTGATGATGCACCCAATGCAGCCATAATTTGCAAGTAGAGAGAACAAATTGGTTTACCCAAAATCTTTTCTTTCATGCAAAGTAAAATTGAGAAAGTGAGGACTTTAAATAAGCCAAAAAAAAAAAATTATCATATGTCCTCAAAATGTGGGAAGTTAACTCATGCTTTGAGTATATGCTTATTCTAAAAAATAAAATATTCATATTATTTTAAACGATAACTCTCCACAACTACTCTGATTCTAGATGTAAAATTGGATTTTATAATTTATACATTTGCATAAAAATCCTCCTCTTATCCTCATAGTCAACAATTTGATAAGATAACTACTGACAAGATTTAAGCCGCAGGTTAAGGCCTCTACCTAATAAGCATGTGGGTAATCTGACCTATCAATGATTACCTACAGTTGACTCAGACCCAATCCATTCTTGGTTTATGTCGAAATTAGTTGCTTAATTAATTGATTAACTTAATAAATTGACCTAATAATAAATTAATGTTATTCCACAATTTTTTTATAAAATAATTCAACAATCTCCCACTTGGATAACATTAATTGATTATTAGAACAACTAGTTAAACAAATATCAATTAAAATTAAGCAGTTAAAAAATATACACATAAACATACACAATTCAAAAATACAACAATAAAGTATCATTGAATCTGATAGGGAAACAAATGATATTCATATAATTATAACACAAAATCATTGAACCTGATAAAGAAACAAATGATATAACCAATATCTGAGCTAAATGAATCATAAAATTAACATTCAAGATGTCATCTTACAACATAAAAAATTCTTTTAAGGACTCAACTCAAACTTTAATTAGATCATGACTACATTAAAAATTTAACAACACCTATATGAGATATATGTTTTTTAAATACTCTCATGGGCAAGCCTTTGGTCAATAGATCTACAAACATATGTTCACCAAATATCTTAACAAAATGAGTCTAAGATTCAACAAACTTTTTTCTAATGAACATGAACTTTACATCAAAGTGCTTTGTATGACTATAATTCCTATCGTTTTGAGAAAAACAAATAGCATATGAACTATCATAGTATATGGTTAGAGGTTTTGATATAGAATAAACAAGATGCATGTTGAATATCAATTTCCATAACCATGAGGCCTGTCGGGTAGCCTCATAACAAGCGATATAATCAGCTTCCATAATTGAGGTAGCTGTGATTGAGTACTTAGTACTTTTCCATGAAACAACTCCTCCAGACTTCATATTGATGTATCATGAAGTGAATACGATCATTGATGCATCATGCATAGCCAGAATCTGAATAGCCTACAATCTTTAAGGAACTGGACTTCCTGAAAGTCAACATATGATGCTTTGAACCTTGAAGGTACCATATGACTTTCTTTGTTGCCCTCTAATGATCATGGATAGGATTACACAGGTACCTACCAAGCACACCGATTGTAAAGGTAATGTCTGAATGTGTGCATATTTGAGCATACATAGGGCTGCCAACTGCAAATGCATATGGAAAATTTTCCATTACAATCCTTTCATCACCAATTTGAGGACATTGTGATTTTGACAATCTTTCACCTTTCTGTGCAGGTGTACCACAAGGCGTGCAAGATTGCATGTTGAACTTCTTTATCACTAATCAATATAGGTTGCTTGAGATAAACCCAAAATTCCATGTGATCTATCATGGTGAATCTCAATCCCAAAAATAAATGAAGCTTCACCTATATCTTTCATATCAAAATGGCATGATAACATATGTTTGGTCTCATTTAATAGACCTATAAATTACTGGCTAGTAGGATGTCATCAACATATAGTACAAGAATTTCAAAGTTACCCTTTTCAAATCACTAAGTACAATGATCACCTTATCAAACTTTAGATACCATTGCCTCAAAGCTTGCTTATGTCTATAGATGGACTTATTTAGCTTACAGAGTATATGCTCTTTCCTTAATTCTACAAATCCATGAGGTTGCTTTATATATACATCCTCATGCGAATTTCCATTCATAAATGTAGTTTCAAGGTCCATCTGGTAAAGTTCAAGAATGAATTGTGCAACATGAGCCATGACCATCTTGAGGGCATCCTTAGTAGATATAGGAGAGAATGTCGTTATATAATCAACGTCTTATTTCTGATTGTAGCCTTTAGTTAAGAGTCTGGCTTTATACCTTTTAATTTTACCTTCTAGCCTTCTGTTAATCTTAAAGAACCACTTGTAACCAACTGGTTTATGCCTATTAGATAGTTTAGTAAGTACCCAAACATCATTATGACACATAGAGGTAATCTATTCATTCATATCCTTTAACCACTTAGATGAATGAGGCCTAGTTTTAGCTTATCTGATTCAAACTCTTGCAAGTAAACTATATAATCATCTAGAATGACCAGCTTGCAAACTCTTTGAGGCCATATTAATTCAACAGCTACCTCCTACAAATCTTCCACAAGTTGTTTAATGTCAAAATCTATCGAATTTTCCATAGTAGCATCATCTCAGTTAAAGTGACCAGGGCATATTGGTGAAGATGAAATAAACAAAGGCAAGATGGAATCTTCTATATGTAGATTAATGATCTAGGGCACATCACTCCTTCAATCTAACTCATCCTTAAAATAGAACGCCCTATTTAACTCAATAACTCTAGTAGTGTGAGTTGGATAATAAAACTTATTTCCTCTTGATCCAACGTAATATCCAATGAAGAATCCACTGATCGTTCTAGGATAAAGTTTCTTAAATAGGAGATTATATGACCTTACTTCTGCTTTACATTCTCATACTCAAAGATGCCTCAAATTAGGCCTTTTACTAGTAAACAATTCATATGGCGTCTTTAAAATCGATTTATTGGGGACTTGATTTAGAATATTGACTGCAGTCTTTAATGCATTGCCCAATAGGAATTTTGGTAGTGAGGAGTGGCTGATTATGCTTTAGACCATATCCATTAAGGTATGATAGTGTATTTTAGCAACTCAATTTGATTAAGGAGTTTCTGACATTTTATATTGAGCTTCAATCTCATACTCTTGTAGAAATAAGGCAAATGGATCAGGATTCCTATTGATCTAGTATACCTACAATAATACTCATCTCCCTTATCAAATCTCACACATTTAATAGCCTTACCAGTCTTTAACTTACTTGCTACCTTAAATGCCTTGAAAGCATTTAATGACTCAGATTTCTTATGCAATAAATGAATCCACCCATACTTGGAGTGATCATATATGAATGTGAAAAAGTACTTGAATCCACCAATGGCAACTGGTGTAATAGGTCCACATATATCTGTATAGATTAAGTCTAAAATGTTCTCAGACCTATTTTCCCATTTAATCTTAGCTCTAGCAAAAAATTTTCCCTTTATACATTCGACACATGTTTCTAGGTCAGAAATCCAAATCCCTTAGTATTCCTTATTTGACCATCCTTTCTAATCTTTTGCTAGATATGTGGCCCAAACGCTGATGCATAACAAAGAGGAACTTTCATCAAATCTTTGACATTTATGTCTTATTGTAACATTAATAGGCATACTATGCGGCAAATCTAGACAAGTGTTCATATTTAAGCAATACAAACTATTCAATTAAGAAGTAGACCCTATCATAACTAAATTAAATAAAATATCAATCTTTCCCATTTCTTTACCAAAATGAATAGCCATGTCAGTCCATTATAGAACTAGAAATTAAATTCCTCCTTGAAAAGTGTACATTAACAACGTCATTTGACACTAAACAATGTCCAGATCCTAAAATTAAGGAAATAGTTCCTATGATATCAATTGCTGTTAAACTTCCTCTTACTTCTAAAACAGTCCTTTCTTTCTCACTCAGTATCCTTTTATTTATGAGCCTCTACAAGGAATTTGTCACATAAACAGTGCACTATAATACAACCACAATGAATCAAGTAAAGTTTCAAAATTGTTGGATTCAAATCATACTAAAGCTAACAGGCATACTAGACCTAAAGGGGCAATTTCAAAATAAGTACCTTCTTACTCATGCTTATTCTTCAATTTAAAGTAATATAATATCATGTGACCAACCTCTTGCAATAATGGCAATCAACCTTGAACAACTTCTTCTTACCCTTATGATGCTTGATATTCTTTATGGGTCCATAAGATTTCTTACCACTAGCTCTATTATTGAACTTCTTTCCCTTATGTTTCTCATTACTAGCTTTACTACTTGAACTTTAAGAAACATAATTAATGTTTGGAGTGTGAGAACTAGCTTTCTTTAATGATTCTTCCACTTGAGTTACGATTTAAATCATCTGGTCAATGTTTCACTCTACGTCTTTAGAATTATAAGTGGTCTTAAGGACCTCATACTTACTTTGGAGAGACTGTAACACTTTGTAGAGCAGGTAACTCTCTTTTAAGTCTATATTATATGATTTTAGCTTATTATAGTAGTTAATAAGCTTCATCATATGCTCATGCACACCTGAGACCCCATCATAGTGCATATTATCTAATAGTGAAAGATAATATGCTTTTTGAATCCTTTTAAATTTCTTGAATTTTTCACCAACAGCTCACTGATACTCTATGATAGTATCCTTCTCAAGAATGTTTTGTTTGATGGTCTTATCAATAGTGAACTTCATGATTATTAGACAAATCCTATTTGATTCATCCCACCTGTTATAATAAGCTTTGTCAACAACATTTGACTCAATGGCGGGTTCAGCTAGTCTGAAGACTCTTAGAGTTGAATCCTCCTTATTGATTGTCAAGTACATGTCTAAGGACTCACTCCAGTCATCATAGTTTGTCCCATTAAGATTCATTAAAGATAGTTGCTCGAACACAGAAATTAATGAAGCCAAAATAGGAAATCATGCATACAATAAACCAAGAAAACTTATTCATGTTGGATGGATTTAACTCATGAGAGAAATCATGCATTCATTGCTTTCGTATCGATAGGATACAAGAAAAAATGAAGGCATTTAAAGTTACTTTGCTAACATATCAAAATAGGCCTTGTCCCTAAAATTATATTAAAAATGTCTCATCGATAGGGCATGTTAATTGCTAATATAAAACCAAACCCTCTGTGCACCACTTGGTGGCTAATTTTACCGTTTATAATTAAAAAATTATTTATGGGTAAATTCTAATAATTATGAATTATAATTCATGATTACTATAATAGAAGCGACCTTAAACTTGACACCATTATAACTAGGCCTATGATAGGTGGACACTCAACCAGTTAGGTGTGGAGTATCCAGTCTGGTCATAGATTAGTTTCAATTTTTTTCATTAAACAAAAAAAGAAGAATAAAATTAACTAATTACTTAAGTAAATCCATTTTAATTTAAATAACCATAACCACAGAGAGTGAACAACATACGCTACTCTTTACCAAGCATATTTGATGCACAAAATTTTTTAGATCAAAATATTATGTTCACACTAGATTTTTAGACCCAAAGTTTTCAAGAAAATTTGAAACTCACACTTTTAGGTCTAAAAAAATTATGAAAATTAATTGAAAAATAGGAAATGGTGTGTGGAGGAAAACTATAAAGCTTTAGGGATCAAAACCAAATCATGTGAGCTACATGCGCATAGCCCACAAGTGGGCTTTGCTCCCATGATTGAACTTCATCCCTAACCTTTAGCAAGTCCTGTACCGGGTCATCCAACTTGATTCGTGATCTAAATTTTGACTCGTCATTTTAATGAGTTTCATGAGGACTAATGGGTATCATTTTTCTCAGAATTCATAGATCTAAAATATTCCTTTTATCAATTTTGAGTAAAACACATTTACCGGTAAGTATTTTAGGGTCAAAAATTGGGGTCTTTTTCAAGTCAAGAACATCCAAAAAGTTGTTCGAGTTTTAGCCAAAATTGTACATCATTCCACTCAAAATCATAAGTCTAACAAAACCCCCATAACAATTTTGATAAAAAACACATGATTTCGAAGTATTTATGGCTCGAAGAACTTGGATATCTATTGTTAATGGTGACCATTTCTTTTTCTTTATATTTCAGGCACATTCTCTATCTTCATTTTGTTTGAAATTTAGTTATTAACAAAATCACTAAATTAATTTTGAAAAAAATCTTTTATGATTCTGTGAATTTTATTCGAAAATGTTTAAGTTTTCCTAGACTAGGTTTCAATGATGACATATGGTGGCCAACCAAGTGGACTATGAACTTAAAGCTATTATATATGACAAAATTAACATATGTTGCATGATCTACAATTCTACATTAATTTCATGCATTTATAGTAAAAAAGATCATATGGAAAAAGTCATCAAGCAAGATATATATATATATATATATATGTGGAATTATGCAGGAACATGATCATATAATACATATGTATAGATAACACTCATAAAGAAATCATATGATAAAGATCATTTATAAAACCTGACTCTTATGAATTTCTAACATAATTCCATATAATAATGGGAGATGAATAAATAAATCATTAAGTACAGTAATTGAATAACACTTACCTGATGAAGCACCCAGTGTAGCCATAATTTGCAAGTGAAGAGAACAACCTACTTTACCCAAAATCTTTTCTTTCATGCAAGGTAAAAATGAGAGAGAGAAAGGACTTTAAATAAGCAAAAAATAAAAGTTTATCATGAGTCCTCAGAATGACATGTTCTGAGTATATGCTTATTTAAATAAAAAAAAATATTTGTATTATTTTAAACAATAACTTCCCATAACTACTCAAATTCTAGATCTAAACTTGGATTTTATAATTTATAAACTTGCTTAAAAATCCTCTTATTATCCTCTTAGTCAGTAATTTGATAGAATAACTATTGATAAGATTTGGGTTACAGGTTGGGGCTTCTACCCAATGTGCTTGTGGATAATCTAATCTATCACTGATTACCTACCATGAACTCAGAACGAATCTATTCTTGTTTTATGTCAAAATTAGCTACTTAATTAATTGTTTAACCCAATAAATTGACCTAGTAATAAATTAACGCTAATCCACAATTTTTTTTATAAAATAGTTCAATATTTTATTTATTATAGTTTTAAACCCAATTTTATTTAGTTTCTCTTGTTTGAAGCCTTGCAAATATATTTGAGTATGGAGAAAGATGCATTAAAATTGGAGAAGGAATGAAGCAAAAATAGGATAAAATAACAAAGAATGTAGATACATAAATAGTAGAATGAAAATATTGAAACAAATAATGAAGGAAAAAGAGATAGAGATTAGCCAAAACCTAGAGTAATAATGGAAACCTGGAGAAGTATTAAAAATGCCAGAGAAATAGTTGAAACAGAGATGAGAAAAGATTGGTAATCAGAAATTTCTGGTCTAGAATTCTAGTTGAAATTCGTAAATATAATTTTATTATAATTAATTTATTGATCGCTTTAAATATATTGCAAATGCATGTTAGTGCTGATTGTTTGAATAATATGTTTACTTACATGATAGGTATCTGAACATTAAACAAATTCTACGTTATTGTTAAATCCAAAGGTAGACAACGAGGTTTGTTACACAACTCATAGATCATATCTCAGAGTATATGAGATGTTAATTGTGGTACATCAAACTGCTAGATACATCCAGTGAGTGGTACCACTAGTTTTATGGTTTTGTCGCTTAATATATGTAAACATTTTTACTACATTTTTATATGTTAATTTATATAATACATAAAATTACATATGTGCCCACACAGTGCTTGACCATGATTGAATTGTAGTTGAACTAATGAATTGTGAATTACCTCCTTTTTTTTAATTTAGTTACATAGCCAACCTAATTTTTAAATTATTGGTTAAAATGAAAAGAATATGATCCATTGGTTGTTACAGTGGACCAAACTCATACAGTTTTTAACTACTTTACTGTAGACTCACTCCTAAAATGAAAGCCAAATGAAAATTTTAACCAATGAATATATATTTGATACACTATACTTACTTTTATGAGAATGTAATTGGGAATAAAAAAAAAATATTTTTTGGTGGAATAAAATTTTGAAGCCCATAATTACTTTTGGAATGACATGAAAAAAAAATAGCCCTTTTTATCCTTTTCTTATATTTGATAGGATAAAATCAATGAAAGAAAGGAATGAAACACTACTAATGATAGGATTTAGCAATGGCAGTTAGTAACAAAATGCTAATCTATTTCTAAAATAAACATTTAGCAATGTAATGAGTGAAACAATACAAAATCATCCATTTACCTATGGAATTTACAATTAGCGAATGATTAACGATATTTATATTTGTTGTTAAATTTTACGCTAGATGGATGTTGTTAAATCTTTTGAAAAATAATTTATAAAACTAGATAGTTATTTCAGTAATGCCAAATTTTTGTTCATGTTTGCATGTCTTTTTTACTTTGTCTTCTCTAAACTCTAACTCATTGTTTGAAACTTTGACTTGCTTTATATCCAAGACAATCCACACTTTTGTAAATAAGAATGAGTTGAAAAAAAATTAGCAAATGGTTGTATTTATGTAAATAAAGCATACAGTTTATTAGAAAAATTAATGTTATCGAAATATTTTTAGATACTTATATTAACATGGCCTAAAATGAAAAATAAATTATATAACTTTTAATTACGTGTGTGTGTGTGTATATATATATATATATATATATATATATTGTTCTAACTTGCTATCTTGGATTGCGGACTGTGTATATTTTGTTCCATCTGGCACCGTAAGTTGACGTGTTGCATTGGGAAAAATGATCTGCATATAGTTATGTACATAAAAAATTAATAAATTCTTAGGCGAAAAAAGCTGACATTTTGTGAGTTTTTATTGTTACGTAACGAGTGTATTAAATATGTAAAAATTAATTGGATAATTTAAAATATTATGTCATTTTATTTTTTATATGAGTACCAAACATACTAATTTAGAATACATTGTTTTTTTTTTTAAAGCATCAAAACTTCTTAAATTGTCTGATTATCTCAGACTAATTTGATTAAATTCTTTCATTTAGATATACAACCTAAACATGTTTGAAGAATGTGAAGACCTAATTGTTGTATTTGAGAAGCGTAGAGTGTAGACTACTTGGCTTTAAGTGAATAATATGAACCATGTGAAGAGCTTTACCTAATTTATGAGCCCTATCTTTTTTTTCCTTCTTTTGCCCGAGTTTATGAGCCTAATTTATTACAATTAGACTTTGCAAAGACTAATATTCCAATATTTTAGTCAATTAAGCTCAAGGCAAGCATAATTTCATGTTCTACTTGTTCAATTAAGCTCTGGTTCGAATTAAAGTTGGTTTTAGACTTCTTTTTTTTTTTAAATTTCGTCAAATTTTGAACTTGTATTATTTGAAAATTGACAAAAAGTTGAGACTTGCAATTCGATCTATGATTAGTTCTACTTCAAAACTTATTAAAATTTATTTTTAAAAAGTACGGAAGACAACAATATGGATTGTAAAAACAATATTCATGCTAGCCATAGAAACTTGTACCTGAAATCCTTGAACCAAAATGCTTTGAAATAACAAGTTGTACCGTTATTTGAAAACGGAACGGTTAGACAAATGATAAAATTTTCTTTCCTTCAAATTTTTACGTGTTACATGAATAAGGTAAAAATATAATTTTGATTCTTTAATTTTACTTGCCTTTATCCTTTACGTTTATTTTACTATTTATTCTTTTAAGTTTACTCAAATTTCAATTTTGCCCCATGATTTCTTTTTTTTAATTTAATCTAAAAATTTACTTTAATCCCTTATTTTTATTTTGTTCCAAATTTGTCACTTAAAGTCTAGAAACTACTTAAATGTTTTATTCCCTCTTAACACTGTCAACACAATTTATCTCCAAACCTTAAACCTCCCATTGCCCAATGCTTTATGTAAGACTAAATCACTACAAAAAACATACGGTTTAACTGCAGTTCTATACTAGCATGTTGGATTATCTGCAATTGGACGAACCATCACTAAACTTAGGGTGCCTAAACCCATTAGCTGCAGATTCATGGGGCACATGTAAATACATCTTTTTGTTGAGGTTTAAGTGAAGGAAAATTAGTTGGAACGACATGAACCACAGCAAATTCTTGCATGATTTAACAGCGGTTAATGATGAACTACAGGTAAACATTCGACAGTTTTGCAAAACCGCAGCTATATCATGTGCAAGTAATTAAATTACCTTGACTAATAGTGGTGGTTGCAGTCGTCACTAATGCTCTTGTTAAAAAAATGATAATTAAATATGGAATTTACTGGTTTTTTTTTTTTTTTTCAATACCTACTCATTTCACTTTCAACCAATAATCTCATAATCAAACACCATAACATTAATACTAACAAACCACATTGTCATTAAAGAAGAGAACTTCACATCCAACATTGTTGATGAAGTACAACACCAACATAACTTAGTATATAAAGTTCTACACCAATATAACATAGTTCATAAAGTGGAACCCCAATATAACAAAGTCGTAATGACATTCTAACATCTCTAAATCTACAGATTTTCTTTATCAAAAATATGTGGAGAATGATCCATTACACTCAGCCAATGTCCACTTGCCCGATCAAGTACCTATTTAGAAGTATATGGTATAGTAAGACACAAAGAGAATGTATTACAACTTGTAGCCTATTATCTAATATATGAAATAAAGTATAATGTATGTATTTAAAACATTACCAGTGATGTTTGGAATGCACCAAGTTCATTTAACCCTGAAAATTCTACATGATAAATCTCACTAAGGCATCAACCTTTTCATTTTGATCTTGTAATTGATAACGTTGGTCTTGTATTTGTTGACTTCGAGCTTGTGTCACTGATTGCATCTGAATGAACTGACTTTTGCAGCTCCATATTGGAAGGACAAGAAGAGCTTGCTCTAATGGAAGAATGAGAGGTATGTCCAAACACTTGGGATGGATATGGGCCAAATCCTAATCCTTGTACACAACCTGCATGCTCTTGCCTTCCTAAAGCATAGACTAAAGAATCCTCAATGGAAATTTCTTAAGACATGGACATGGAGTTAGATTCATGGATCAAAATCTTTTCCTACATAAAAAAGAAAAGTATGTGACTCAAATGCATCAACTAAAACATTTATACAAAATAAAGCCAAAATGGAGTACATTGACATA
The DNA here is from genome assembly GCA_037074485.1 of Delonix regia. NCBI lineage: Eukaryota > Viridiplantae > Streptophyta > Magnoliopsida > Fabales > Fabaceae > Delonix > Delonix regia. The sequence goes on along the minus strand of CM073454.1, from coordinate 24,078,107 downwards.
GCCAAATCAAAGGTCAACCTACTTCATTTTCAAAACATGGTATAGGAACACTTACACTTATTATTCTAGCATCGTTAATAACATAAGACCCATCAGTATGTTTATGTATAGTTGTCACACTTTTCCTCGGCTTATCGGAAGCCCTAACTCTAACTCTTACAATTAAGAAGTATATAATAACACATATGTACGTTAAAAAGACGAGTGCAACATAATTAACTACAAATTAATATTACCATCTCTGCCTTTTTGCATGTTAAACTCTTTGTTCCACTCTTGTGAGGCTTAAGTTATTTCTTTCTGTTATCCTTATTCTTTTGAACATGTTCCAAGCCATTAAGGAAAAATATATAGTCATGCATTATAAGTGAAGTTGAAAAACTTATTAAAACAGTATTACTTGATACCTTAGTCTTTGAGCGAAGATGGAAGTCAAAAAACAATGTCTGATGATCTTTGTCAATATTGTAGGGGCATTTAGCAACCAATTGCTCTTAGTTGCTAGCACCACCATCCTTACTCTACCACAAATTCTATCTTTTATTCTTCCACTTCTGTCCAATGGATTTTACAATATAGTTCTTGTATAGTTTAGTGCTAACTACAAATTTAGCCTTCATGGTAAAAGAAATACTATTAATAGTTGTACATCTAAAAACGTACTTAGTTTAAAAAGTAGACAAATATTACCTTAATAGTATTATTGTAAACATGATCCTTATACTCCACAAGAACTTTTTGCCAACTAGGATAGCTAATAGGAAATAATTTGATGTCTCTACCAACAGACCCTAGGGATCTGGTTAACAAACCACCTCTATCTTCTATAGACTGACAGTTAATGTTCCATTTCAATACAACTTGCTCACCACGGGGAAGATGCTAAACATCATTATAACTTAAAGTTCTTGGCTTTACTGAGCAATCATCATCAATTAACACAAGTTTAGTACATGAAATTGATTGTATCCAAGGAAGATATACGATAAATTTATAACATTCATATGAACTACGTTAACAAGCCAAGCTTTCCTCTGCACTAAGGGATGTTATGGCTGTGAAGGTGCTACATTCGCCTCACCATCACTATCATGATCAAAATCCCTAGCATATTCATTAGCAAATAGAGTTCCTTCATCGGTCCTTACCTCAAGTGGAGTGATCAATATGCTAGGGACTTATCTTAAAGAGCCACCCTCAAATGGTACATGTTCACTAGACGATGCTCTATGAGAATGGCCTGAACTACTCTTCGTATTCAATAGGTGTTTCATCTTCAAGATTCTTGCCAATCATGATGGTAACATCAATTACAATATAGACATAAGAGGTAAATACAAAATAGAACTTACATACAATTATGCAATGAATTAAGAGATGCATGTAAGGTAAGACACAATGTAATATGTATGACTAAGCACCTTGCCAATAATATATTTCCTTTTTTTGGAAATAATACATCTAAGTCTGGTGATTTATATGGCTCACATTTGTAATATGTATTGTCACCTCCATCACCCATTTCATATAAGACAAGTGGTTTGAGATGTATAGGTATGCTTGAACTCTTTTCTAACTCCTTTTCCACTTAATAAACCATTTTAAGCCTTTGAAACTTAGATGTATGGCTTATGATCCTTATTCTCATAGGTGTTTATCAATCAGGTGAAATTTACAAGCCTAAACCCTAAGTCATCAGCCATGATCCCCTGGCAATAATTATGTTGGACCACTTACACTTGAACATTGTATTTGCAAAACGACCATGATAGTTTAGCTCAATTATATCTGCCAACTTCCCACAATACAGAACACCACCAAACTGCATATGTTAACACTGTTACATGCATAGCTCTTTGTTCCAAATGTTCTAAAGACTTTGCTATTTTATGTTTTCAACCATTGATCTCGTTCTATGATATGAAACTTGTACCCATTAACATTGTATGCACTATAATGCTTCAAACAATCAATTGGTCCCAATGCTAAAAACTTTAAACTATCTGAATAGGATTCTCCATTGTTACATTCTATCTAAATAAAGAAAATTGACAATTCTGTTATATACTAACTTACTAAGGTAATGAAGATACATGGTAAGAATGTACTTACTTGATGAGAGAACCAGTCAATAAACTCTCTATGAACTCTTTTGTCAATCTCATAAAAAGACCATGTATGTCTTCTTAACTGTCTTCGCAAGTGCCCCCTAAATTCTCTACACAATGTATATGAGAATATATTGTACAAGGTGATTACTTTTAGTTATAAAAGTTTATATGATTAACTTATTGAAGGAAGGGCTTAACTTCTCTATAGTTGGTCAAACACATGTTAGTGTACTTGCATTTATTCCATCACAAATATATTGAAGTAAGTATAGCCACTAACGAGTGGAAACAATGTCAAAACATCGAATGACCCAACATTAGGGCAATCATTAACCTGAGTTGGTCAATTGAACACAGTTTCAATCCCCTCTAGATATCTTGAGCAAAAAGTCAAGACCTTTTAAGCCATGTAACCTTCAACTATAAATCCCTCATGCTTAGCCTTATTGTGCACATAAGACTTTAATTTTGCCAAATACATGATGGACAGAAACATTATAAGCTAAATTTGCAAATTGTCTAACGTGAAAAAATGAGTGATAAAATTTATATACTAACTTTCTATTGGATACATCCACGGATATTGAATAGACCTCCTAGTTTGGCTTTATTAACTAGATATACAACCAAACGAACCATAACTATAAAGATGGATGGGGGAAAAACCATTTTCATGTGAAATAATGTCATAACTACACTATCTTGACATTGGTCAAGTTCATGTAACTCTAATACCTTATTACATAAGTGTCTAAAGAAAGAACATAAATCAATTAGGATTATAGACACTTGCTTAGGAAGTGTTGGTCTCATTGCAAGAGGTAAAAGTTGCTACATAAGAACATGCAAATCATGACTTTTCAATGCCTCAATCTTTCACTATCTTAAATCAATGCATCTAGAGATGTTGCATGAGTATCCATTTGAAATAGTAACATTCTTTAAAATCTTTAGAAATAGGTATTGTTTGCATTTGTCATTATGTAAAATGAAGGAGAATCTTTACCATGTTCATCTTGCCAAAGTTCAAGACATATGCTCATTTCCAATTAGTCTCTTCATGCCTTATTATGATCTTTTAATTTTCTTGCATTGTTTAACAAAGTGAATATTATATTGTCACACACGGTTTTCTCAATATGCATGATGTCATGACAATGATGCAATAAATTTGTCTCCTAATACAAAAGTTGGTAAAAGATACTTTTCTTACACTATTGTTGGGAACCTATCTTAGAATCCCCACTTCTTCGAGATCTCTGACCATGACTCTCAACTTCCTCCTACCTTAAAATGTCTAAGCCACTAAGTGCAATAAGTGGATTTCTCTTTTCTATTTTTTGTTCAAATCAAGAGCAAGATAATCTAAATTTATGACCTTGATTCAAAAAATGTCTATGACCCATAAAGCACCACTTCTAACTTCATAGATGCCACATAAGAGTTGAGTCAAAATTATAAGATGGACAAACTAACCTAGTATGTGTATTCCATTTAGATAGTGTTCTAAGACCTAGAAAGTCACTTAAAGTCTACAACAAAGTTGCATGCATATTGAAATTTTCATTACAATATGAATCAAATGTTTTCATACCAACCTCCCATAACTCTTTCAACTCTTGTATTAATGGATGCAAGTATACATCTATATCATTTCCTGGTGCTCATTTACTTAGGATGATCATTGAAAGTAGGAATGAACTCTCTTTCATAAACATCCAAGGAGGAAGATTATAAGGCATGAGCATCACTGGACAGATTTTGTAACTAGTGCTTAAGTTTCTAAATGGATTGAATCCATTGGTGGCTAAGCTAAAGGCATATGTCGAGGCCAAGTTGTGAATTGAGGAAGCATATTGTCAAATTTTTTCCATGCCTCAGAGTCCTTAGGATTCCTTAACATGCCATTGTTACTATTTTCCAAGGTATGCCATTGCAAATGCTCAGCTATCTTATAAGACAAACATCCTCTACAATCAAGGTTTCAGTGGAAAATATCTTAACAATTTTGTAGGTAACTTTTTCTGCCTTTTAGCACCACTTGATATGCCTTTGCCACCAGTTTTCCACCTAGATATATTATAATTTTTGCAAGAACCTCTTTTGGCATCCTCTCCCATATATAACATGCAATCATTGGGACATGCAAGAATTTTGGTATAGTCAAGTCCAAGTTTAGCATTTGTTTTCTTGGCCTTATAAAATGAAGGTGAAATTTTAGCAATATCAAAAGCATTTGCAAACAATGCTAATATCATCGACATTTCCATGTTAGTTATTCTACACATGCACTTTATATGGTATAATTTTATAAGAAACGACAACTTTGAATACTTTTCACACCCTTCATACAAACTTTGTTGCCCATCCTTAATTAATTCTAAGAACTCTGCACTATCATTGGTCATTTTAGGATTTGGTGGTGATGGTGGTGACATTACTTCATTTTCTTCTACATATTGGTTGTTTAGATAATGCTTAAACACATCATTAATCATGTCTAGTATATGATCATGGATGATAATCCTTTCCTCAACTACATGGTGTATAATTAGACTTTTAGTTGTAGTGCCTACAATACTTTTCTCTCCATGTTTGATAAAAAAATTATAACCTTTTGTACTTCTCTAATATGTCATTTTTTAAACTTACAGCCTAGACATGGGCATATTATTTTACCATCAACACTACTACTAGCGAATGCTAAGTTTAGAAAATTATTTAATCCTTCCAAGTATTGAAGGGTGTTTCAAGGCATATCAATCCATCGCTTATCCATTTCCTATGTCAATTGTTTGTCTTCTAAACTCCTGAAACAAATATTTTATATACATAAAAAATACAAATCATACAACATTCATCAATATTCAACATTATCTTTCATTTAATTTGAAAAATGAATAAACAAACACAAGCATACATGCACAAAATTTTGACATTGCAACAATTTTTGTCCACACACAAGCAATATTGCATAAACTTTAATGTCATTAATATTTCTATAAGATTGCACACATGATATAGTTGATTTACAAGCAATAGAGACATTAAAACTATAGCATTTATAAGCATACAAAGCAAAATGATTGGTTGAACAAAAAATCCTAACAAACAACAAAGAATAAAAAGCTAAATATTAGTGCTTAAATAATTATATAATTTTATTTCTCAAATTTAACATACTAATATTAAAAACCCTACATTTGAAGTAAATAGTGCATATATTAATAATGTTCCATATAATAGAAATGAAAAAATATATAGCATTACTTTTAAAAAATGAAAAAAAAAAAATAGAGACATACTTAGATGCCTGCGGAAATGGACGTTGTGGCTACTACTAGTCAATGACAGCTACTTGGATGGTGAAGGGTGGTGAGGGCGCCAAAATTTAAAAAAAAGAACCAACTTGAAAAATAAAATACTTACTGGTAGTGTGCTTTGGATAGTGACAATTAGCAACGGTAGAGGATGACTGACGATGATTGATGGAGGGACGAACAAAGTGGGGCAGAAGGTGAGATATTGGCAACCAGATGGAAGGAGGAGGAGGAGATTGTACATAAACTTCCTTTTGTGCTATTGAAAAATCATTAGGGGGAGAAAGAGCTCGTGGCTAGGGTTTTAAGGCTAGGGTTATTAAAACCCTAGCGACAGTTTCAGCTTAAATGCAGCTAACTAGCCACAGTCATCCGTAGATGCGACTCATTAGCCATGATTTAAAACCTAATCATAGCTAACTAGTTGTGATTGTATCAATCACGGCTAGTTAGCCACTATTTATTGGAACCGCAGCCATGAGTCGGTTGATTAATTATGGTTTAGGGAACTCCACCTAAGTAAGCCACGTTTTTTTTGTAGTGAATATTGCATAAAGAATAAAAGGTGCAATTTTATGTAAGACTAAATATTGAATTTTTGGCAAGATTAACACAAGTATCCATTTTGTTTAGATTTGGAAAAATTAGATTTGAAGGAAATTGATTGCGCATGGAAGAATAGGATATAATATATTAAGAGGCACTTACTAATTAAGGAATTTGTCAAATGTACAATATAAAATAACATCTGAAGTGCCAACTGAAAAGAATAGAAATTAAAATGAATAATAATTTAGAATGTTTATCAAAATGGGATTTATATTTTGAAAAAGTAAGAGTTAAGTAAAATTACTTAAACATTTACTAATTATGAGAGGTTTTTTAAATAAGTAAAAATCATGGCTGCTTTATGGTATTTTGAGAGTCAATTCTCATTATCCCATCCAAACACAAAAATATATGCACTAGAAATCCCTTACCGAATCATATTATGGAGGCCCCATAATCCAAATCAAAGAGAAACACTGGTCTCAAACTAAAGGAATATTCACACCCCCAATACTAATATTCATGTCGATATTGATAGAAAAAATTTGTTTTCTTTGGTTGGATCATTATGAGAAGAAGTGTAACAGAGCTCATTTCATGATAAGTCAAAATGGAATAAAACAACAAAGAGTTAATTGCGTCTAATTATTATGTACCCTTTATTCTTACTCTTTTAATAGATTACACAGACCTCTATGAAGATGTTATGGAGCATCTTCATGTTCATTTTCACCAACTCTCATCATAATTACGTATAGCATTTAACAATATATACATATCAAGTTATTTGTTAATTAAACTTGGAAGCAAATTTTGAACTTTATTTTACGTAAAAGGATGGTCAATTTTTGAATTTAACCATTTAAAAATTGTTAAAAATCATTAGTGGAATATGTACAAAGAATTTATAATATATAATTGAAATAAAAAAGGATGCTAGCTACTAGAACTAGAACATTCTTGGTATTATTCTTGTCGTAACTGACCTTTCGGCAAGATGGAATTAAAACAGGTTGAAAACTGATTCCCAAAAACGAAATTTTGAAAATCGATTTTATTAGGAGTCGCCACCAAAATTTTTAATGGAAAACTTTGGAAAACCAATTTAAAACAAAACAAAAAAAGAAAGGCGAAATCGTGTGCGAGGTCAGAGATGGGTTCGAGAGTCTATTTGAGTGTGGGGAAGGTATTAGGCACCCCACAACACCCGCCCATAAGGACGGTTACCTTAAACTAGTTAGTTGAAATATAATATGGCCTTTAATTAATCTCAATTGCCCTTTTATTGACATGGATGCACGTTAGACATAGAAGACAAAAGAGCGAAAATGCATGCAAACTGATGGATATTTACAAAGGACGGACTTGACCTAGGATGAAAGCCTAGGGCCTACGTACGCCATGAGAGGGATCAAAGTCCACGTAGTTCAACCAAAAGGCATTTTGTGATTGGTGGTTTTTTTTTTTATTATTATTTGTGATGAGAATAGGAGGATTTTAATTAAAACAGATCATTGTAAACAAAACGGGAAAGAAATTTGGTTTGTATGTTTTAATTTACTACAATCTGATTAACTTCATTCTCCTGAGCTCTTCACATTTTCTCTTTTTAAATTTTTTTTGATGATTTTATTATTATTATTTTTTCTGAGTTTTGAGAGTTTATACTTCAGGAATTAATGCATAATTTATAACAAAAGGAATATATTTTTTTATTTTATGATTTCTTTGAATTTATTGTTGATAAATATTGATTATTATTATTATTGCTTATTGGTAGACAATTTAGTTTAAGTGCTATTATTTATTGGTTTATCTGTTTGTCTTTGAACAAATATATGCTAATTTTCGGGTTCTATGGAGATTAAAATCTCACACGAGCCCGGGAAGTCGAGGAGAGGCAAGTATTCTCACATGATCCATTTTGCATAAATATTTAATCAAAGTTAATATTTAATTATTTTCCATTTATTCATTTTTGTATTATTATTAATATTATTGTCATTTCGGAATTAATTATAGGGATTTAAGGAGATTAGAACCTCACGTAATCCCGCACAATCGAGGAGAACAATATTCTCACACGATAATTTCGTAAATGATAGGGAATGTTTATTAAAGCAAGCATTTTGATTATGATCATTATTATGATTTAATCCAAATTTAACATTTAATTATGATTAATTTATTTTCCACCATTCACCTATTAATATTTCATTAGTATCATTGTTACTTTTTAATTATTCAATTCATTTTAGGGATTTAAGGAGATTAATATCTCACGTAACCCCCAGTAATCGAGAAGAACAAAATTCTCACACGATAATTTTATCCACCATGACAATATTGATTATCATCCAATTATTAATATTTCATTAGTATATATTGTCATTCCTTTTTTTACCATTTATTAATTAATGTTTCATTAATATTAATTGTCACTTTTCCATTATTCAACTACTTGCAAGGATTTAAGGAGATTAACATCTCACATAACCCCTGGTAATCGAGGAGAACAAAATTCTCACACGATAATTTTATCCGTCATGACAATATTCATTAATTATCATTCAATTATTTTTCAACATTCTTTCATTAATATTTCACTAATATTCATTGTCTTCCAATTATTTGATTAATTGCAAGGATTTAAGGAGATGAAAAAAACTCACATAATCCCGGCAATCAAGAACAACAAAATTCTCACATGCTAATTTTATACGTAATAGCCATAATTAATCAAAACTAATGTCTAAACAATTATAATGAACAAAACTAAACAAATTTAAGCACGTGAACAGTAGCTTCCCATATTAAAACACATGAACAGTGAACATGCATGAAGTGGTCTTGAAGGAAATCGAGTGAACAGTAGCATGCAGCAGAATTCTCGGCCAAGTGAAGAACGTGCGGCCATACCTGGTGTTTTCAGCTCTTCCCTTGTGCTCCAATGAACAAGGACCTTCTCCCCCTCACCCAACAATGGAAGATGAACCTCCAACAGCCCCTCAAAGTCGCTGGTCTCAGCTGGAAGTGCAGAAACGGACTGCTTCGTTGGAGTTCCATTAGACAGCTTCGATGGAGTTTTCTGGTTGGTTCCAGCGCTGGAAATTCTGCAGAAAGTGTCCCTACTTCTCGGCTGGAAGATGGAGGCTGAAAGCTTCTCTTCTTCTCCACACTTCCTCTTCTTCCTTGTGCTCTCTAAGCTCTCCTCTGTTCACCTCTGTTTTTTGAGCTCAAAACAGAGTTTTTTCTCCTCCATGGTTCAGCTTCTATTCCTCCCTTTGCTGCCACTTTGTTTTAGATTTAGACTTCCTTATTTCTGCACATCATTTTGGCATCCAACTCTCCATTTTTCTGCTCCTTGGATGGTCTGAACTTCAGTACCTTTTCACTCCAGAATTTTGGACATTACTTCCATGATTTTTCTGCATGTTGGACAGCATCATTCAGCTCTCAGTTTCTACAATTTAGCTCTCGGTTTCTGCCTTGTTTCTGGTTCATTTCCCTACTATTTTTTCCTCACATGGCTGCCTTGCTTCCTTGCTTCGTTCAACTTGGTTTCTCCCTCACGTTGCTGCCTCCATTCTCTTCCTTCGTTCAGCGTTGTTCCTCACGGTTTGCTCTGGTTTCGTTGCTCTTCTTTTCATCTTCAGCTCCTCTTCTCTTCTTAGTCACGTGGCTCTCTCATTTTCAGCGTGGTTCCTCTTTCTTTTTTCTTCCTCTCTTCTCTTCTCCAGCTCTCTTTTCTTCTCAGCTGAGACCTCTTTTCTCTTCAGCCTTTTCTCTCCTCTTCCTCTCGGTTTGCTGCCACTTTTATGCTCCAACGCCACCTCCCTTTTTCAGCCACCTTGCTCTCCTTTTCCCTTGCTTTTTCTGCAACTTCCAGCCACTACTTTGCTGCACACGGTCCCCTCTTTTTGCTGCCACCTCCAGCCATGCCACACTCTTCTTTCACTGCTCCAGCCACCCCACTTTCTGCCATGTTGCAGAACCACTCCCACTTGCTTTTTGGTCCCTCTTGTCCTCTTGTGCATGTGTGTGCATGGGTGCATGCATGTGGTGAGTGTGTGTGTCCATGGATGAGAGTGTGTGGGAGTGTGAGTGTGAGTGTGTGAGAGTGAGGTGTCCGTGAGTGAGAATGTGAGTGTGTGAGAGTGATGTGTGTCATGTGTGTGAGAGCAAATGATCATATGGGAGCAAATGAGCATGTGGGAGTGTAAGTGTGAGAATGATGTGTGTCATGTGTGTGAGGGCAAATGAGCATGTGGGAGCAAGTGAGCATGTGAGAGTGTGTGAGTGTGAGCAAGTGAGAGTGTCTTGCAATTCCATTTCAAGTATGTGGCTTTGTTCATTTTATTTCTTTGCAAGATGATTGCCATGTCTCTTCTTCAAACATACATCTTGGATTTTCCTTTATATTATTTTTGGTTCTTATGTTCGGTTTTTTCCATATTACTTTTATTTTGTTTGCCTTTTGCAATTTTGTTTTGATTAATTGTTATTATTATTTTATTATTTTATATTTTTTTTTGAATTTTTTAATTCTATTTATTATTATTATTGTGATTATTATTATTGTTAATTTGGGTGGGGTGTTCACAATTCTAATTGCATAGTGTAGGCCAATAGGATAAGTCACCAAAAAATATTGGAATGGATCCATGCATAATGTTGTGGCCGACAATAAATTTGAGTGCTTCATAATATGATTGACTTCATTTTTTAATCAGTTTATCCTCATATATTAATGAAATACTTCATAATTAAATATAAAAGTCATTATAACTAATTTATACATCATTTGGTCTGCAAGAAAGAGTATGTAGTACATGAACAATTACATACAAACTGCGTCTTATACCTTACACCTTAATCCCCTCAACACTTGAATAGATTAAATTCATTCTTTTCTTTTCAAATTTAGTAGTATCTCTTCCACATTTCTCTAGTCAAGATAGTTAGAAGCAAGAATCTAGCTATAGTAGTATAGTGGCTTGTCTATCATGGTCTAGGTTAGGAGTGTGAAAATTCTGAAGAGAGCATATTAATGTTCATACAACTAAATGCCCACACATAAGAGAATAGGGGTGGTTTACACAAGAAAGACACTGAAGGCCCACTATTAATCATCATGTCGTCATAAGGCTATTGAATTGGATTTGCACACACACAAAGACATGAATATATGTATATATATGTGTGGGTATGTGTATGTATGTATATATATGTAGGTATGTATGTATAATGCTCCAATCATAGATAGGAACTATAGTTTAGTTAATTGTACATATTGTCAAATCCAACATACTTCCATTATATATTCGGGGTTTGTAATATATGCTAGAATAAAATTGGGAGATTTAGATCTGACCTGAAATAATGCCAAATTCCACTGATACATGTATAGCCTCCATGCAATGAGGAAATGACTACAACTCACAATACCTAATGGAGGCAAAAAAGTTCACACTTTAAAAGTTAAACCTTATATAGTTACTATATATAGGGTAACTAGCTCTACTAATGAGCTGTGAGTAATGGCTTCTTATAATATGGTTTATATATAGCCCAACCCATAACGAGCTATCTAATCACGTATTCAATTCATTTATAGAGTGTCAAACATCAATAATTAAATATTTGATATTATTTAAAGTATAATCTATTAACTGGCCTAATAATTATTTAATGCTAATCCATAAATTAATTAATTATTCTAATAATCTCTCGCTTGGATAGCATTAATTAATTATAAGACAATAGGTACTATAATAAGAATACTCATGATTGAAACAACAAATCAAGAACATTGAATCCAATAAGGAAAACAATGTTATAATTGCCAACAAAGTTTCAATTCCAAATTAAAAGGAATTGCAAATAACTATGTGTCAAACATTTAATATGTCAAATTACATCACAAAAGGCCCTATAAGAACTTACGGCTAACTCCCACTAGAACAAGGCAACACCAATGATTAAACAAGGCCTATATGAGTCACATGATTTTCTTAAATACTCTAATGATTTAACAAAAAAATTTTTCCTTAACAAATGACCTTTGCAAAACAAGTAATATACTTTCACTCATAGATGAGGTAGTTATATGTGTCTATTTGACAATTATCAATAAAACAGCTCCTCCAAATGTCATAAAAAATGTATACAAATGTTAAGATAATTTTGAGTGTTTTCATGACACCTTCTAACAAGATAGCTCCTTCTAAACATCATAAAGATGTATATATAAGTTAAGGTAGCTATAAGTATCAATTTTACTCTTCACCACAAAATTGCTCCTCTAAAAGCATAATAAGATGTATACAAAAGTTGATTTTAAATCATCTATACAAATCACAAAATATGAATCTAAATAGCCAATGCTTTCAAGTAGACATGACTACTACAAAACAATACGCAATCAACAATGTTGTTATAGGCATTGAATAACTTTTGAAGTAGCTTCCTAATGATCCAAAATAGGATCAATCAAGTATATACTAAGCACATTATAGCCAAGGCTATATTAGGAAATGCATATTTGAGTACACAATGAGCTGCCAAGAGTAGAAGTAGATTGAATTTGTTCCATTTCATTCTTTTCTATGTTACATTGAGGATGCGTAGATTTGGATAACCTTTCACAAACCTGAATAAGTCCACAAAGGAACAAAAGTGCATACTTAAATTTCTTGAGCACTCAATTATACAAGATTCCTTGAAAAGCATGTGACTTATCACAATGGAACTAAATTCCAAGAACACAAGAGGTTTCACTAAGATGTATCATGTTGGGTGAACACCAAGAGATTAACTTCACACAAGAGGTTAATTCCTCTTCAAGCTAATAGTATGCCATTCACACAAATCACATGTTCTGAATCCTTATATAAGAAATGATTACATAAGGATTTGATCTACTATGAATCAAAATGCATTTCTAATTACCATGAAGGTAATATAAAACTTTCTTTGCAGCCCTTTAGTGTTATAACCCAAGATTGCTTAAGTACATCTGTCAAGCGTATATACTAATAGCAATAGCAATTTCAGAAAGAATGTGTACTTAAGCATACATCGCAATCACTGATGTAGTGAAAGAAATGGGATCTATTTTATTCATCATAAAGGACACCAAAATATTTAAGTTTTTTTCCCAATTTTGAAAGGAGATATATTAGCATAAAAAGTGTTAATATTGATTCCCAAAATGAATCTTGAAAATCAATTTATTGGAGTCGCCACCAAAATTTTTAATGAAAAATTTTGGAAAACCAATTTAAAATAAAAAGAAAAAGGCAAAATGGTTTACAAAAATAGAGATGGGTTTGGGAGTCTATTTGAGTATGGGAAAGGTGTTAGGCACCCCATAACACCCTTCCATAAGGACAATTACCTTAAACTAGGCAATTAAAATAGAATATGGCCTTAAATTTATCTCAATTACCCTTTTATTGATATGCCTACTCATTAAATAGAGGATACAAAAACAACAATAATGAAAGCAAACAAGCAGATATTTACAAAGGCAGACTTGACCTAGTATGAAAGCCTAGGGCTTACGTACCCTGTGATAGTGATCAAAGTCCATGTAGTTCAACTAAAAAGGTGTGTCTATTGGTTGATGATTTGTAAATTTTGTGATGAGAACATGAGAGTTTAAATTACACAAATTTTTGCAAACAAAATGGAATTGAAATTTGGTTTGTGTGTTTTAATTTATGACAACCTGATTAATCTAGCTCTCTTGATCTCTTCATTTTCTCTCTTTTTAATTTTTTATTTAGTTTTGGAATTTAAATCTTTATTAAAATTTAAATGAAATGATAGTGGAATGAGTTCTTGGGATTTCTTTTGAATTTTATATCATTTTATTTTTTTTTATTTTAATTTTAAAGGTGTAATAAGATGGATTTATTTAGGACTTTTACATTATATACATTTTTTTTATTTTTAAAGTAAAACTATAATGGGCAAATGTTATTATGATTTCAGAACTTATGATTTTTACATTTATTTTTTAAATTAGAATTCACTCTAGACTTGAAGTAGGACTATCATAAAAATATATTTTTGGAATTTTTGAATTTTATGATACTTGTATTTATTGTTATTTTTTGAAATTGAAATTTGTTTTAATACTTAAAGTAAAACTAGAATGGAAAAATATTCATTGGATTTTGATTATACACAAACAAACCTCCCTATTTTAGAGTTAGTTTATCTTGGTATTTTAAACATTAACTTTTGAAACCTGAGGAGACTCGGGATCTTACGCAACATTTACTAGTTAATTTTTAAGTGCCTGAGGAGACGAGTGATCACATGCGGGAACCCAAAATATGGAAGAAAATATTTAGGATTTCTCGGGATTTTTTATTTTATATATTCTTAAGGGTTTTGAAATTAGAATTCTTTTAGTTTTATTTTTAATAAAATCCATTTCTCAAAGTCTACAAAGACTTAGGTCCCACATGGCATTTCCTAATTAACTAAATTCTATAAAGCACAAACTTAATCATTTTGTAAATAATAGCATGTATTTAATTAAAATTTTTACTATTTCTAAATTTATGATTTTTTTATTTATTTTTATTTTTTGAAATTTGAACTTATTTTAATACTTAAATTAAAACTAAAACGGAAAAATATTCTTAGGATTTGTAACTATACATGATAGGTAGGACAAACCTCCTTATTTTTGAATTAATTCATCCCAATATTTTAAATGTTAATTTTTTTGAAACCTAAGGAGACTTGGGATCCCACGCGGCATTTACTAGTTAACCTTTGAGTGCCTGAGGAGACAAGTGATCCTACTCGGGAACCAAAAATATGGAATAAAATATTTAGAAATTTTTGGGATTTCATTTTTACGTATTTTTAAGGGTTTTGAAATTAGAATTCTTTTAGTCTCATTTTTAACAAGATTAGTTCCCTTAAGCTTACAGAGACCCAAGTCCCACATGACACTTTGAATTAATTAAATTTTATAAAAAAACTACTTAATCACTTTGTAAATAATAGAAAATACTTGATTAAGATATTTATTTTTGCACTATTATTATTATAATTATTATTTTAAAACAACCATATACTAAATTTCAGGGTTTATGGAGATTAAAATCTTACACGACCCAAGCATTCAAGGAGAAAAAATATTCTCACACGATGACTTTCTTTGAACCTTACTTGTAGAACTGAGATTAGTCTCATATTGACATAAAAAAGACAAATGAAGTAATAATAATAATAATTAAAAAAAATTAAAAACGCCAAACATGAAAATGGTTCTTGGAGATGGAAAGAATATGGTGCATGCAATATATGATAACTCACTTGACTTTCTCCTCTAGTTTCTCACCTCTCCCACCGTCAGCTAGAAGTTCCCTTCTGATGGCCCTCATCTTCTTCTTCCTCCTTGCTTCTCTCTCTCTCTTTAGCCTACCGTGATTCCTCCTTTCTCTCTTTCATTTTGGTTCCTCTTCTCTACTTTCCCTGATTCTTAATAGATCCATCTGTAGCTTCTCCTTCTTCCTCTTAGTTTTCATAAAAGCATCTCAACTCAGCCTTGCTCTGCATCTCCATCTGGCAGCTCTTTTTTCCACCTTTCTGTCTTTACTTCTCTTTCTCTCTTCGGCCCACCGTGGTTCCCTCTGTTAAGCCTTATTTTTGGGCTACCAAAATAGAGGCTTTCCTCCCTTGCTCTTCCTTCCTTCCCTTATCTTCTTCTTCTTCTTCTCCTTCCTCAACTTGCCGATTTTCCTTCACATCTACGTTAGTTTATCGTCCCTTTCTCTCAATTCAATTTCTTCTTCCCTGCACACCCATGGCTTCTTCTCTTCTCCCTTTTATGAGCTACTGCACATCGAGACTTCATGCCTCCTTCCCCAGCTCACTCCTTTGGTTTTCCTTTCAAGTTCCTTGTCCCATTCTCGGTCCTTTTTAGCTTTCCTTTTATTCTTTTGATGTTTTTTTTTCTCTCCTCTTGGAACCATCCCATGACCCTCTCTCCCTTCCTTTCTCTTCTTCTTCCTGTCGGTGGTTTCTCTCTAACTCAATTTCTGTTACCGTCTTTCGAGTCCCCATTTTTCTCGGGGCTCCTTGGCTCTCTCTCTCTTTGCTGTCTTACTGTCTTATCCTTTTCCCTACCTTCTTCCATTAGTCTCTAAAAACTCCACTACTCTATCCCTCTGCCCAACAACTATGCTCCTTTCCAACTAGTTTTCCTCTGCAGCTTTCACATGAAAGTATGTTGTTGTCCCCCTTTTTTCCATTTCGTGTTAAGTTGCTACCTTATTACTTTTTCTTTTTTAATTTTTATTACTATTACCATTATGATTAATTAATATTTTTTGAGTTTTAATTTTCAATTTTTTTTCTTATATATATATATATTATTTTTTTATAATTTTGCCTTGATTTATTATAATTTTTTTAATTAACTAATTTTATTTATAGGTTTTGTTTTATTTAATTGTCTCCCATTATTTATTTTTAATTTTAAATTGTCCCTAATTGAGAATGTCATTTGAAGCTTTGTCATTTTTAATTTTTCCTATTTGCTTAATTATTAATTAATTGGTGTATCAATTAATTAAATAGTTAAGTAATTAGGGATGGGATGTTTACAATTGTATTTGCTAGCTTATGCTAAACTTTGATTACAGGTTTATTGTTGATTTTGTGGGATGCTTGCCACATTTATACCTTTTAAATCATGGTTTAAATGTTATTAGTTAATCTTATCTTGTAAGGCATTTTTAATCTGAAATAAGCTTAAGATTTTCTTATGGTGAATGGTATTTTATGCATTGTTAGTATTTTGGATTATGCTACTTCTTAAATTGTAGTTAGATGGATAATTGATTGCAAAAACTCTACTAGTCCTATCTTATCTCTGATACAAGTTGCTGGAATAAACTTAAGAGATTCAAAATTGACTTGAAATAATGTCGAAGTCTATTGATACATGTATCGCCTCCATGCAGTGAGGAAAGGACTATAATTCACAATACCTAATGGAGGTAAAAGGGTTCATACTCTAAAGTGAAACCCTAGCTAGTATATATAAGGTAACTAGCTCTAGTAATAAGCTGTAAGTTAGGGTCTCTCCTAATATGAGTTAATGTTTTACCCAACCTATAATGAGCTATCCAATCATGTGACCCAATCTATTTATACAGTGTCAAATACCAATAATTAAATATTTGATATTATTTAAATTATAATATAATAATTAGCCTAATAATTAATTAATTCTCATCAACAAATTAATTAATTATTCTAACAATGTGTGGAGCTATAGCAGAATTTAACAAGGGGTCTAAGATCTTTTGTAGTTAGTATTATGATTGTAGAGGATAGTTTCACATGCTTAAAACACATGTAATTTTTTTTTTTCAAACCTAGATGGCATCATTGCCATTTTCCCCCTAACTATTCTCTATCATTCCTACTATGATGATAGAAGATTGACACACTGGGTCCACAACTTTTATCTTATTAATGCCCAGTGTATTAAAATAACTCTATACAACTTAATTGTGGTTCTGTGAAAATAACTGAGGACACCATTAAAGTATAATTTTTAGATATTTATTATTAACTATTTTAATAAAAGATCATTAATCAAACATTTTTATTGTTAAGTTAACTCTATATAATTGAGTCATTAAAAAAAATATATTCAAAATGTTGTACATTCAATAAAAAATTAAAGCACTTAATACTTTACTCTTTTGTACATTCCAAACTTTAAGCACTTAATAATGAATTTTTTATTTATTTTCTAAGTCCACTATAAATTTGATATAATTTTGTCTCCTTGCTAATAATGTGATTATAAGTTGAATTTCTATCAAAGAAGTGGGGAAAGAGAAATATAGATTAAATGTAATGATTTTCATTGTTATTTGCATTAATGAACCTATTGAGTATAGCTATGAATTAACTGTTTAATCAAAAGTCCCAAAAAATGTTTAGAAATTTTTTTTGTTACCTCAAAATTTAAAAAATAAATTTTATAATATATTTTGGAAAAAAAGTGTTGATTGGGCCAAATTGAACTCTCACTCTCATGGGTTGAAAATTAGTGTATTGGACTAAATAGAAAAATTAGCTCCTACAAGCTCGATGCACATTTTTGGATGCAATGGGCTTTAATGAATGAAAAGTGTAATCCTAAAAAAGCTCACATAATTACTGTTGAGTTTCAATTCTATTAATCCATTCATGTATTTTTGTAGTGTATCAAGAGTTATACCCAAATGTCAAAAGACACAAGCAAGAGAAAGGGCATAGCATTATACTTTCTATAATGGTCAAACAAATACATAGCCAAGGAGGTGCAAAAAAGTAGGAAACAACATTAGTAGAAAATTGCTACATAAAAAATGTTATTTGCAACTTCTCTCACATGCTAAAATTCAAATTTATTACTAGAGGAAATAGAAAGACTTTGATAAAGAGAAACTTAAAAAGAAGTTACTACCATGAAGAAAGGGAAGGCCAAGTATGAAGAAAAATGAGCATATGCATTTATAGAGAAGAATGTAATGAAGGTTATGCATTTGATGAAGCAGTAATGGTGAAGTTCATGTAAAACTCTTGAAGTTCCATATTTAATAGTTCAATTGAGTGAGAAATTTTAATTAAATTCATTAAATAGAGAAAGAAAGAGGATGTTGTTCATATATAAATTGGATTGAAAGTAATTATTCTTAAAAGAGAAAATTTGAAGAATAAATGAAGAAAACTAAAATATTAAACAAAGTTAATATTTGAGTTTAAAATTGGCATAGGTGTTTAAACCTCTCCTCATATTTTCTAAGGAACCCAAGTTCTAAACTCTTAACATGTAATTGAGAAAATTTCTCTTTTTTTATAACCTAACATGTGTCCCTCACCTAAGAAAGTTCAAAAACACCCTTAACTCCATTTTGTTATCTCTCTCCTGCTTCTTTCTCTTCCTTATTCTTGTGCTTCATTTTGCTTTATTTTAGTATCTCTCACACACAGCTCTTCATCATTATCATCCATTATGGTTCTGACCAGAAGAGCCATCTAACCACCTCCTTAACCACTGCCAGCATCTTGACAGTCAAAATCTGCAATCAATATAATGGAAAATCCTCCCCTATGCCTATTCGTTGTGGTAGTGCTTAAGCGAGAGATTTGACTACTATTAAAGAGTGATTACACCAAATTGTGTTATGCTTCTTCCATTTAGTAAGCATTTTGCCCATTTCCCTTATTCATGGTGCTTAATTTTGTGATCTTGGCCCCAAATATTGAATTCCTCATTTTAGTGACTAGGGTTTCATAATAGGGGAAATTGAAAGCATATAGTGAGCATTTCTTAAAATTTCTTTGCGGGATTTTCTTCATTATAGAGATTATAACATTTTCCCTTTAACTTTTGCACTTCATTTGAAGATTTTGTTCAGATTAAGAAAGCCCTTTATGGTTGCTTGTTCTTTCTTCAATTATAGCGAAATTAAGCATGATTAGGTAAGTCTTCCATGAAATTTCCTTTGGCCTTTAGTTCTTTGATGAATTCTAATTATTTCCTTTATAATTTGAATGTTTAGTTATAAGATTTTGGTTGTTAATATCACATCCCTCCATGGTAGCCAATTAGAAAACTTGAAGGGTGGGATAATTCAAAAGACGTTGATAAACATTTAGAAAGAAAGGATTAGGGCTATTGGAAGTTTTGAACAAGCAAGGTAAGATGAATATGGTGAATTTTTGTTTTTTGGGCTCCATTGTTGGTATGACGATTGTCGTAACCGACCTTTCGGCGGGATTGAAAAATAAGGTTTAAAACCGGTTCCCAAAAACAGAATTTTGAAAATCGATTTTATTTGGAGTCGCCACCAAAATTTTTAATGGAAAACTTTGGAAAACCAATTTAAATAAAACAAACGAAAAAAAGAGGCGAAATGGTCTGCGAGGTCAGAGATGGGTTCGGGAGTCTATTTGAGTGTGGGGAAGGTGTTAGGCACCCCACAACACCCGCCCATAAAGACGGTTACCTTAAACTAGTTAGTTGAAATAGAATATGGCCTTTAATTAATCTCAATTACCCTTTTATTGACATGGATGCACGTTAGACATAGAAGACAAAAAAAGTGAAAATGCATGCAAACTGATGGATATTTACGAAGGACGGACTTGACCTAGGATGAAAGCCTAGGGCCTACGTACCCCGTGAGAGGGATCAAAGTCCATGTAGTTTGACCAAAAGGCATTTTTATGATTGATGGTTTTTTTATTTGTGATGAGAATAGGAGGATTTTAATTAAAACAAATCATTGTAAACAAAACGGGATAGGAATTTGGTTTGTATGTTTTAATTTACTATAATCAGATTAACCTCGTTCTCCTGAACTCTTCACATTTTCTTTTTTTTAAAATTTTTTTTTGTCGATTTTATTATTATTAATTATTTTGAGTTTTGAGAGTTTATATTTTGGGAATTCATGCATAATTTATAATGAAAGGAATATTTTTTATTTTATTTTATGAGTTTTTGAATTTATTGTTGATAAATATTGATTATTATTATTGGTTATTGGTAGACAATTTAATTTAAGTACTGTTATTTATTGGTTTATCTGTTTGTCTTTGAACAAATATATGCTAATTTTCGGGTTCTATGGAGATTAAAATCTCACATGAGCCCGGGAAGTCGAGGAGAGACAAGTATTCTCACACGATCCATTTTACATAAATATTTAATCAAAGTTAACATTTAATTATTGTCCGTTTATTCATTTTTTATGTTATTATTAATATTATTGTCATTTCAGAATTAATTATAGGGATTTAAGGAGATTAGAACCTCACGTAATCCTGCACAATCGAGGAGAACAATATTCTCACACGATAATTTCGCAAATGATAGGGAATGTTTACTAAGGCAAGCATTTTGTTTATGATTATTATTATGATTTAATCCGACTTTAACATTTAATTATGGTTAATTTATTTCCACCATTCACCCATTAATATTTCATTTGTATCATTGTTACTCTTTAATTATCCAATTCATTGTAGGGATTTAAGGAGATTAATATCTCACATAATCCCCGATAATCGAGGAGAACGATATTCTCACACGATAATTTCACAAACGACATATTAAAGCAAGCGTTTTGATTATGACTATTATGATTTAATCCAAATTTAACATTTAATTATCATTGATTTATTTTCCATCATTCCCCCATTAATATTTCATTTGTACCATTGTTACTTTTTAATTATCCAATTCATTGTAGGGATTTAAGGAGATTGATATCTCACATAATCCCTGGTAATCAAGGAGAACAAAATTCTCACACGATAATTTTTATCCGTCATGACAATATTCATTAATTACCATTCAATTATTTTTCAACATTCTTTCATTAATATTTCATTAGTATATAGTCATTCCTTTATTTTTTCACCATTTATTAATTAATATTTCATTAATATTAATTGTCACTTTTCCATTATTCAACTAATTACGAGGATTTAAGGAGATTAATATCTCACATAACCCCCGGTAATCGAGGAGTACAAAATTCTCACACGATAATTTTTATCCGTCAAGACAATATTCATTAATTATCATTCAACTACTTTTCAACATTCTTTCATTAATATTTCATTAATATCTATTGTCTTCCAATTATTTGATTAATTGCAAGGATTTAAGGAGATGAAAAAAAAACTCACATAATCCCGGCAATCAAGCACAACAAAATTCTCACATGCTAATTTCCTATATAATAGCCATAATTAATCAAAGCTAATGTCTAAACAATTGTAATGGACAAAAATAAACAAAATTAAACACATGAACAGTAGCATTGCATGTTAGAGTGCGTGAACAGTGCACGTGCATGAAATTGCATTGAAGGAAATCGGGTGAACAGTAACGACGTGCAGCAGAATTTTCGGCCAGTGAAGAACGTGCAGCCATACCTGGTTTTTCAGCTCCTCCTTTGTGCTCCAATGAACAAGGACCTCCTCCTCCTCACCCAACAATGGAAGATGAACCTCCAACAGCCCCTCAAAGTCGCTGGTCTTGGCTGGAAGTGCAGAAAACGGATAGCTTCTTTGGAGTTTCGCTGGACAGCTTTGTTAGGTTTTTTCTGGTTGGTTCCAGTGCTGGAAATTCTGCAGCAAGTGTCCCTACTTCTTGGCTGGAAGATGGAGGCTGAGAACTTCTCTTCTTCTCCACACTTTCTCTTCTTCCTTGTGCTTCCTAAGCTCTCCTCTGTTCACCTCTGTTTTTTGAGTTTAAAACAGAGTTTTTCTCCTTCCACGGTTCAGCTTCTCTTCCTTCCTTTGCTGCCACTTTGTTTTGGATTCAGACTTCCTTGTTTAAGCACATCATTTTGGCATCCAACTCTCCATTTTTCTGCTCCTTGGATGGTCTAAACTTCAGCACCTTTTCACTCCAGAATTTTGGACGTTACTTCCACGGTTTTTCTGTACTTTGGACAACTTTGTTCAGCTTTCGGTTTCTGCAGTTTGGCTTTCAGTTTGCTGCCTCATTTCTTGTTCATCTTCCTACTGTTCTTTCCTCACGTGGCTGCCTTGCTTCCTTGCTTCATTCAACTTGGTTTCTCCCACACGTTGCTGCCTTCATTCTTCCTCCTTCGTTCAGCGTTATTCCTCACGGTTTGCTGCTATCCTTGTTGCTCTCCTTTTCTTCTTCAGCTCCTCTTCTCTTCTTGGTCACGTGGCTCTCTCCTTTTCAGCGTGATTCTCCTTTCTTTTCTCTTCCTCTCTTATCTTCTCCAGCTCTCTTTTCTTCTCAGCCAAAACCTCTTTCTTCCCAGCGTTTTTCCCCTCCTTACCTCTCGGCTTGCTGCCTCCCTTTATGCTCCAACGTCCCCTCTCTTTTTCTGCCCTTTGCTCCCTTTTTTCCTTGCTTTTTCTGCCACTTCTAGCCACCACTTTGCTGCACACGGTCTCCACTTTTTGCTGCCACCTCCAGCCACGCCACACTCCTCTCTCACTGCTCCAGCCACCCCACCTTCTGCCATGTTGCAGAACCACTCCCACTTGCTTTTTTTGTCCCCCCTTGTCCTCATGTGCATGTGTGTGCATGGGTGCATGCATGTGGTGAGTGTGTGTGTCCGTGGATGAGAGTGTGTGAGAGTGTGAGTGTGAGTGTGTGAGAGTGAGGTGTCCGTGAGTGAGAATGTGAGTGTGTGAGAGTGATGTATGTCATGTGGTGAGAACAAATGACCATATGGGAGCAAATGAGCATGTGGGAGTGTGAGTGTGAGTGTGTGAGAGTGATGTGTCCGTGGAGGGAAGTGTGAGTGTGTGAGAATGATGTGTGTCATGTGTGTGAGGGCAAATGAGCATGTGAGGAGCAAGTGAGCATGTGAGAGTGATATGTGTCATGTGTGTGAGGGCAAGTGAGCAAGTGGGAGCAAGTGAGCATGAGAGAATGTCTTGCAATTCCATTTCAAGTATGTGGCTTTGTTCATTTTATTTTTTTGCAGGATGATTGCCATACATCTTGAATTTTCCTTTTTATCATTTTTGGTTCTTATATTTGGTTTTTTCCATATTACTTTCATTTTGTTTGCCTTTTGCAATTTTGTTTTGATTAATTGTTATTATTACTTTATTATTTTATATTTTTTTGAATTTTTTTAATTCTATTTATTATTATTATTGTAATTATTATTATTGTAATTATTATTATTATTAACTTGGGTGGGGTGTTCACAACGATGATGGAATCTTGTAGTAGTGAATAGATGATGTTGAATAATAATTTAATTTAATTATTAAATCTTGAATTTATGAATAGCATAAATCCCAAACTATATTGATAGAGTTAAACAACTTATGGATAAGGAAAAGAATTTATTTTGGAATATAAAATACAAGATTTGAGAAAAAGGGGAACAATTGTTATTACTGAGGGAACATGACTCTTGAATTATTATGTTATTCATAGCATTTATTTGCGCACTCCAAAATTTTGAGACTTTTCTTTGTAACAATCTATCTCATATGAATGATCATTTTGGATGCTTCACATATTATATGATTTTTTTTAGAACCTTCAAAATGATTTTATTATTGAATGAATTTATGGAAATTCATGATTTTGCTATTGTGCATATTTCTAATTATTTATATTAATATGGAAATTATTATTTTCATGGAAATTTATCAACTATGAGACTTTGTTGCCTGAAGCCAATGTTCATTTATAGATTGTGATTAGTCCTATGAGAAGTTTTCTACTTCCGTATTGTTCTTTAAAAGTGATTCTTATGAATTTCAAACACTCAATAGTATCATTCATTTTGCAAAGCATTTCCAAATTTACATAAGCCTCATGAATTATATTATATGGTCAGCGATCTTCCTATTTTGGAATAATTTCTTTGTACATGAGATTGATGTGTTTTCAACAGAAAATTGGCATGGTTGTGAAAAACTCTTGTGTCCTTGTCCATTCCATTTTAGTATGGTTAGTGAGATATACTCACTAAATGTTGTCACTCACCCCTTCTCTCTCTATCTTTTTTTCCAGAGAACAACGTTGATCGTAGTTATCACTCCATAGTTTAGAGACATATGAGAGATTAGCTGGAGTGTCTACATTAGTTGCAAGGGCAAAGAACTGTGTTAATTTTATGTTATCTCCATTATCAAACATGGAATATTTTAGTGTACTATAGTAGCATTTTCTTGTCATAAGCAGGGATTTTAGTTTAGTATTGTTCTGAGTTAATTGTGTGTTCCTTTATTTTGTGTCTTTTGGTATAAGTAGAGCTCTCTTTTTCTTGTTGTTCTTTGTTGTGGAGGTTTTGGGAGGTCCATACTATTGAGGAGGTTTTGCCAAATTTTCCACATAAGAACCCTAAATTTTCCACATAAGAACCCAATTAAGAACCTTTCAATAATGGTTTTAATGAATTTATGATTGACAACAAATATTGATTAGACTCATTTGCCTAATTCTATTCCTTGGATTAATAGTACGCTTTAGTTATATGGCTTATGAAGGTAAGGATTCATTTTGCAAAGCATTTTCAAATTTTCATAAACCTCATGAATAATATTACATTGTCTGTGATCTTCATATTATGGAATAATTTCTTTGCATGTGAGATTGATGTGTTTTCAACTATAAATTGGCATGGTTGTGATAAACTCATAGCCTTACCAGTTCCCCTCTGGTATGGTTAGTTACATATACTCACTGAGTGTTGTCACTCACCCCTTCTCTCTCCTTTTTTTTTTTTTAAGAGAATAGTGTTAATCATAGTTATCACTTTACAGTTTAGAGAGATTAGTTAGTGAGCCCTACATTATTTACAAGGGTGAAGAATTGTGTTCATTTTACATGAAATGTAATTTATTTAAAGTTTAATTACCTAATGCCATTTTAAAACACTTACAACTAGATTTTTTTTCAACCTTATTCTTCATAATTACTTTCTTTTCATCTTCAATAATGGCTTTGGATATGAACTAGCTTGGTTTAATACCATCTTCAATACTGTCATCCTTCCTAATGTCAATTTTACCATACTTTATAGTAAATGGGCATACAATCCTATCCTTGGCCCAAAAAATATGGTAAATATCCAAGTACCTATTTCTTAAGACTTTAAAGAATATTACCGTTGCAAACGATTACTTAAAAAATATCACTAAATGCATTAATTTGAGACAATGATATATTGGAAGATTGAAAAGTCATTACTTATGTGTTCTTATTAAACAATTTCTACCCCTGGCAATGAGAGCAATACTTCCCAAGCAAGTGTCCACAGTCCTAATTGGTCTATGTCCTTTCTTTAGACACTTATTTAATAAAGTGTTGAATGTTGGAGAACTTGACCAACTTCAAGATACAGTGGTTAAGATGTATGTCACATGGAAATGGTTTTGCCACCTTCATTTTTCACACTTATAATTCTTTAGATTGTAAACCTAGTTAATAAAGTCAAATTGGGAGGCCATGTTCAATAGCAACAGATATATCAAATTGAAAGGTATATATATAACAAAGTGATTAATGTTGGAGAACTTGACCAACTTCAAGATATAGTGGTTATGACATATATTAGATGGAAATGGTTTTTCCATCTTCATTTTTCTCACCTATGGTTTTTTAGGTTATACACCTAGTTGATGAAGTTAAATTTGGAGGCCTTGTTCAATATCAATGGATATATCCAACTGAACAGTTCATAATTAAACATTCATCCAATATTTAATCCAAGTTGCATAATTTACAAATTTGGCTTACAATTTTTTATCTCCATCAAGTATTTAGGACAAGGCTCAACCTGAGGGTTCCATAGTTAACGGTTAAATGGCCTAGAAGGTCTTGACTTTTTGCTCAATATATTTTGACGAGATTAAGACTATGTTCAATTGACCAGTGCTAGATGATCGACCTAATGTAAGGTCATCCAATGTTTTCAATTTGTTTCCACCTATAGGGAAATTGGTCGATGGTTATACTTACTTTAATCTATTTGTGAAGCAAAGATGCAAGCAAAATGACATATGTTGATTAGCTATAGAGAAGTTGAACCTTTCCTTTGGTAATTTAATTATATTTGTTTTATCACTGAAAAATAATCACCTCATACAATATATTCACATTTATGTTATGTATGGAATTAATGGAGCACTTGTGGAGATAATTAAGAAGTCATACATGATCTTCTTCCAAGATTGATAAGAAAGTGTATAAAGAGTTTATTAAATGGTTCTCTCATCATGTAAGCACATTTATACCATTTACATTAATTACATTTGTAAGTTAATATATAATAGAATTGTCAAATTTCCTTATTCAGATGGAATGTAACAATAGAGAATCTCACTTAAATGATTTAAAGTTTTTGGCGTTAGGATCAATTGATTTTGTAAAGCGTTATACTGCAAACAGTGCTTATGGGTTAAAGTTTTGTATCTTAGAGCAAGACCAATGGTTGAAAACACAAGATGGTGGAGTCTTCGGTACATATGGAACAAGGAACTATGTAAGAAGTATTGATATGTATATGTACTTCAACAATGTTCCTTATTATGAAAGTTAGTAGATATAATTAAGTTAAACTATCATGATTGTTTTACAGTTACTATGTTCAAATGTAAGTGGGCCAACATAACTAATCCTCGATGAATCATGGTTTATGCCTATAAATTTTTCCAGATTGATACACAATGATAACCACATGGACCATAAGCCATAAATCCAAGCTATGGAAGTTCAAATGGTGTATTATATAGAAGATAAGTTAAAGAAGAATTGGAGTGTACCCATACATGTCAAGCCATAAGATTTATACGAAATAGGAGATGGAGGTAACAATACATATTACAATTGTGTGCCATATCAATATCAATAGTTCGATATGTTATTTCCAAATGAGGGAAATATATCCTTGGCAAGGTGTTTAGTTATACATATTACATTATGTTTTGTATATGTTGCATTTCTTGTTTTATTGCATGAAAATATGTCAATACTATGTTATATATGTATCTTAAGCCTCTATTGTAATGGATTTTAATTTGACTATTAGCAGGAATTATGAAGATGAATTACCTCTTGAACAGGTTAAGTAGTTTAGGATGCTCACATGGTGCAACTTACAATGATCCCATTCCATCTTTGGGGGGCTCTTCAAAACATGTCCCTACCACCTTGATCACTCTTCCTAAGGAAAATACCTATGAAGGAAATCCATTTCTAAATAAATGTCCTACAGATATTGAAATCTTAGTGACGGTGAGGCAAATAAGGCACCTTTACTACATAACATGTACCATCATGTCAGAAGGCTTAGCTTATTGAAGTAGTTAGGATGAATCTATAAAATTGTAATTTAGCTTCCTTGAATACAATCAATTTCATGTACTAAACTTCTATTCACAGATGAAGATGGCACAATAAAGAGAAGGATTTTAACTTATAATGATGTTTGGCATTTTTCCTATAGTGAGTGGGATGTGGTGAAATGAAACCTTACTGGTCAACCAACAAGAGTTGGAGGTAGTTTTTAAATAGATTCTTAGGGTTGTTAGTAGAGACTTTAAATTATTTCTTCTCTAATATCCTTATTGGAAAAGAGTTCTAAAGGAGTACCAGGATAATGTTTACAACAATACTATTAAAGTAATGTTTGTCTACTTTTGAAATTAACTACATTTTTTGAATATATAACTACTAACAAAATATATGTCTCACATGGGTGTAAAAAAGTGAAGATGGTAATATCTATTTTTAGTAATTATGTTGTGCTCTTTTTGCTCTAATATATATATATGTGTGTGTGTGTGTGTGTTACTATGAACTTCTCAATTGTAGTAGTTAGTGTTAGGTCTTCTAGTTAGCAAAGTAAAAGTGAGGATAACAATACATAAACATGCTATTGGGTCATACATGAATGACGATGTTAGATAGGTCTTCTCAATTGCAGTAGTTGAAGTTAGGTCTTCTTAATTGCATATTTGATTTTAATTCCACTAATTGATATATATCTCTGTATTTTGCTAAGTGGTTAAAAGCAAGCCCTTCATAGCAAGAAAATGTGATGTTAGTGGGAATACCTCTTAGGGAATCTTTATTAATTGACACAGTTTTCAATCATGTACAGTGTCTATTAAGAACTGTGAAACCTTGGTTGACTTAATGATACTTCAAATGATAGATCTTAATGTAATCTTAGGTTTGGATTGGTTAGCTTCTTGTCATGCCGCAATTAGTTGCCAAAGAAAGGTAGTGAATTTGAAACTCCTAATGAAGTCTCTTACAAAGTACTGGGAGATAATAGTGTAGGACCAACTAAGCTAATCTCTACTTTGGAAGCACAAAAGCTCCTGAGTAGGGGATGTCAAATGTTTTTAGCATTAACAAGAGATAGAAAAACCAAATGTAGGGTTAGAGGACATTCCAATAGTTAAGGAATTCCCAGATGTTTTTCTTGATGAATTGTCGTATATACCTCTAAACAGAGAGATTGAATTTTCCATTGATTTACTTACAAACACCTAACCTATCTCTATCCCTCCTTATCATATGGCTCCCATGCAGTAAAGGGACTAAGGGCAGTTGCAAGATTTACTAGAAAAGGGATTTATTAGACCAAGTACTTTACCATGGGGTGCTCCATTTTTATTTGTGAAGAAGGATTGTTTCCTAAGGTTATGCATAGACTATAGATAGTTAAATAAGGTTATAATACGAAATAAGTATTCGTTGCCTCGTATTGACTATCTTTTTTATTAGCTACAACAGTTCAATGTTTTTCAAAGATAAATATACAATCTGGATATAATCAATTAAAAACTAAGGGTGAAGAATTTCCAAAAATATCTTTTTGTACTTGATATAACCATTTTGAAATTTTAGTTAAGTCATTTGGGCTTACTAATGCGCCAGTAGTTTTCATGCACCTATGAATAAGGAATTTAAACCATTTCTTGATAAGTTTGTTTTTGCATTCATTAACAATATTGTAGTGTACTCTAAGAGTCCAAGTAAGCATGAACAACATTAGAGGATAGTATTGCAGCAATTAAGGGAAGAACAGTTACATGCAAAACTATCAAAATGTGAATTCCAATTAAGTCAAATAGCATTCCTAGGTGACATTGTGTCTAAAGATGGGTTTCAGGTGGACCATAGTATGATTAAAGCAGTTTAAAAGTGGCCTCGCCCTTTGATGATTATTGAGGTACGTAGGGTTTTGGGTTAGGCTAGTTATTATTGTCGCTTTGTGCAAGATTTTTCTATGATTGCTCCCCCATCAACATAGTTAATGCATAACACAAGAATACTAAATTTGAGTGAATGATTCTCATGGAGCCAATTTTCAAAAATTAAAGAAATGTTTAACCTCAACACCTATTTAAAGCTTACCTTTGGTCTTTGGTGGCTATATTGTGTATTGTGATGCCTCCCACATTAGGTTAGGGTGTGTATTGATGTAGAATGGGCATGTGATTGCCTATACTTCTAGGCAATTGAGGAAGCATGAACTGAACTATCCAACTCATGATTTGGAAATGGCAGTAGTAGTCTTTGAATTAAAGATCTGACAACACTATTTATATGGTGAAGCCTATGAGATTTATACGGATCACAAAAGCCTCAAATATATGCTTCAATAAAGTGATCTAAACCATAGACAAAAGAGATAGATAGAATTATTGATGAATTGTGATTGTACTATTCTTTACCATTTAGGAAAAGCAAATGTGGTAGCTAATGCGTTGAGTAGGAAATCAATAGGAAGTCAAGCTCGTATTCAGGTGATGAGAAGACCATTAGTAGAAGAACCACAAAATTTAGGAAAAAGTGGAGTAAACTTTGAAATTTCTAATTTAGGGGTATTTCTAGTCTGTGTGTATGTTGACTCTATCATTAACAATAAAGTAAAGGCTACCCAAAAGTTATATTTGAAACTATGCAAATTAATAGATGATGTTAGATATGGGAAACATAAAGTATTTTTGGTTGACATAGATGGTGAGTTGAGGTTTGAGGGGTGGTTGAGTGTACCTCATGAGGAAGGTTTGAAGAAAAGGCTTCTCGAAGAAAGTCATCGTTCAACTTACACTGTGCATTTGGGGGCTACTCAAATGTAACCAGACTTAAAATAGTTTATTGGTGGGAAGGACTAAAAAGGGATATAGATGATTTTGTTTTTTGCTGTGTTGTATGTTGGCAAGTTAAAGTTGAACGTCAGAGACTAGTAGGGTTACATTAAAGGCTAGAAATTTCATAATGGAAATAGGAGCTAATCACTATGGATTTTTTGTTTGATTTACCTCATATCCCAAAAGGTTATGATTCCATATGGGTAATAGTAGGCAGGTTAACAAAAATTGCATATTTCTTTCAGTCAAAATAACTTATAGTGTAAGCAGGTACCCCCAGATGAATATAGATGAGATTGTGAAATTACATCGATTACCTTTATCTATAATATCTGACTAGGGGACTCAGTTCACCTCTAAATTTTGGAAGGCTTTCGCAAAAGCCTTGGGAACTAGATTAAATTTAAGCACTTCTTTCCATCCCGAATAGATGACTAGTCAAAATGAATAATCCAAACACTGGAAGACATGTTGAGGTCATGCGTGTTAGATTTTCATGGTAGTTAGGAAAATTATTTTCAGATGACCCATTTGAAGCTTTATATGGTCAGCATTTTCATTCCCTTATCAGATGGTTTGAAACTGCTGAAGCATAGATATTAGGCCTAAATTTAGGGAAAGATGTGGTGGAAAAAGTAAATTTAATTAAAGAAAGAATACTTGCATAACAGAGTAGATAGAAAGCTTATTTCTTCTATCGAAGGAGAGGGTTAAAGTTTATGGAAGTTGATTATGTGTTTCTTCAAGTTTCCTTTATGAAAGGTGTTATGTGCTTAAATAAGAAAGCCAAATTGAGCCCTAGATATATTGGTCCCTTTGAAGCACTAGAGAGAATTGGTAATGTAGGCTATCGACTTGCTTTTCCTCCTAAGTTATCCAATATTTATCTAGTGTTTCACTTGTCTATGCTCAGGAAATACCTATATGGCTCCTCACATGTGATTTTACCATAAGAGATTCAGATAGATGTTAATTTGAGTTATGAAGAGGAGCTAGTGGCCATATTGAATAAACAAATAAGAAAGCTTCATTCCAAAGAATTTCATTTAGTTAAGGTGTTTTGGAAGAATCATTCACCAGAGGAAGCAACATGGGAAGATGAGCATGTCATGCATGATAGATACCCTTTTTATTTAGAGAAGGTATGTAACTGTTTACATTCAGGGACTAAATTTCTTTTAGGAGGGAAGAATGTAACACATATAAATTAACCTATGTAGCACTTTAATAATATAAAATAATGAATGAATCAAATAGGGATAGTGGTAGTATAAATTAATGTTGGGTATATTTAGACATGCATGCAAGCTTGGTTCAGTGGAAAAACTTTAACCCTGAGGTCAGGTGTTTGAGTTTGTGCTTCCTTACTCTTTTAATTTTTTCTTGGTAGTGCCATATGTCACACCTGTAAGAAATGACCATTTTGCCCTTATTTATTTTCTTCTCCTTGATCTCCTTTTTTTTCTGCTAGCCAAAGAACTCCTAGCATCTCTTTCACCTCCTGGTCTATTTTGTCATCCCCTCTGGTGCCATTACTATTCTATGACCACCGTTGGTGAGATTTTGATCGCTGCTCATTGTTTTCCAATGAGGAAACCTTCCCTTTTCCATTCATCTATGTTGTAGTGTTGAAGTGCCAATTTGAGTCAAAAAAGATGAGAATTTGTTTGAATTTTTATAGGGGTTTTGATCCTCATTCAAAAATCATCCTTTTCCCCCTAATTTCTAATGTTGACAGCATGATTTAGGGTCTCAATTTCTGATGGGTTGCTTAGTAGCGTTCTAGGGTTGAGTTTAGGTAAAATTATGAATTCTTCAGCTTGGATTGAGGGAAATTGGTAAGAACTTCTCTAATTTCTCTTAGGGGTTTTGATCCTTACATGAAATTTAGCCTTTCCCCTCTAATTATTGGATTTAATGTTGAATTAGGCCGGTTAATTTTAGAATTTAGTAAATTGCATGCCTAGGGTTTAATTTGGGGCAAAAAATTCAA
The DNA here is from genome assembly GCA_037074485.1 of Delonix regia. NCBI lineage: Eukaryota > Viridiplantae > Streptophyta > Magnoliopsida > Fabales > Fabaceae > Delonix > Delonix regia. Next base: position 24,045,468 of record CM073454.1, on the reverse strand, counting down.
AATTACCACTTAATTTAGGGCTGGCATTGAACCAAAAAGAGGAAGGAGACCAACTTGTATTTATTGAATTATTAGGATAAAAATTTTATTATGATGTCTCATTATGGTCAAACCATGTGATTACTTAAGATGTATAAAGGAGTTAAGATATGATGGATTGGAGATTAAAATTTTGGTTAGTAAAGAGGAATATTTTGATTGGATATGAATAAAAATTCTTTATGTCTTGTTATGTGTATCTAGCTAAGTATGCAATGAAGCATAACAATAGAATGGACCAAAGGAAAGAAGAAGATGTGATGACATGAAAATTTAGATAGTAAAGAAAAAGGAATGTGGAAGGATATTAGGCAATAATATTATACCATTTTGTACTTTAATATGTATTATTGTGAGAATTATGGAAAAAAAAAAAGACAAAATAGTAATAATAATAATAATAAAGTAAACTTTCCTTCGACAGTGTATGAAATTTATCTAGTTGAGGTTGCACATAGTAATGTGGCTAAGTAAATTGGAAGAATTATAAAGATTTAAGTAGGATTTAGATGTTCTAATTTACATTGCTATGGCAAGATTTCCCTGGAGTTTTCATTCTGAGAAAGAATGAATTGGAGAAGCTACGTGAATCATAGTGTTTAAGCCTATGCATAGAGTACCAAATAGGACCTTTTTAACATCCCAAATTTTCTCATTTAGGTCCCATGTCCTTAACTAAAAATTATAGAGCAAATAACTCCTTATGTATATTTTGAAATAAAAAGTTTTGTTAAAGAGCTTATAGAAATAAAAAAAAAAAAATTAATTTTGGGTATGAAAGAAAATCCCAAAAGTACAAGAGCCATACCATAATGTAAAAACAAAAATTAATTTCAGGATTGTCCTTATTTGCAAACGAAAAATTATTTTTAAGGACCAAACTAAAAATATGCAAAATATGGAAGAAATTTTGCCAAGAAAGTGTGGACAAGGACCAATGGATAAAAGAACAATCATTGCATTGGTCAAAAAGTGAAGATTCTCCTTTTGATAAGGGCATTTCCAAATGTAGGGGTGTCGTAACCGACCTTTCGGCGGAATAAAGTAAAAGGTTTAAAACCGATTCCCAAAAGCGGAATTTTGAAAATCAATTTATTTGGAGTCGCCACCAAAATTTTTAATGGAAAACTTTGGAAAACGACCCATTTAAAATAAAAAAGAAACAAGGCAGTGCGGTCTGCGAAATCAGAAATGAGTTCGGGAGTCTATTTAAGAGTAGGGAAGGTGTTAGGCACCCCACAACACCCGTCCATAAGGACGGTCACCTTAAACTAGTCAATTGAAATAAAATATGGCCTTTAAATTTATCTCAATTACCCTTTTATCGACATGCATGCCTATTAAACAGAGGAGACAAAACAACAAGAATGAAGGCAAACAGATAGATATTTAAAAAAGGCAGACTTAACCTAGGATGAAAGCCTAGGGCCTACGTGCCCTGTGACACGGATCAAAGTTCACGTAGTTTGACCAAATGTTTTGTTTATTGGTTGATTATTTGTACATTTTGTGATGAGAATAAGAGAGTCTAAATTAATCAGATTTCCATAAACAAAACGAAATTGAGATTTGGTTTGGGTGTCTTGATTTACGACTGTCGTAACCGACCTTTCGGCGGAATGAAGTAAAAGGTTTAAAACTGATTCCCAAAAGCAGAATTTTGAAAATCAATTTATTTGGAGTCGCCACCAAAATTTTTAATGGAAAACTTTGGAAAATGACCCATTTAAAATAAAAACGAAAAAAGGCAACGTGGTATGCGAAATCAGAAATGAGTTCGGGAGTCGATTTGAGTGTGGGGAAGGTGTTAGGCACCCCACAACACCCGTCCATAAGGACGGTCACCTTAGACTAGTCAATTGAAATAAAATATGGCCTTTAAATTTATCTCAATTACCCTTTTATCGACATGCATGCCTATTAAACAGAGGAGACAAAACAACAAGAATGAAGGCAAATAGATAGATATTTACAAAAGGCAGACTTGACCTAGGATGAAAGCCTAGGGCCTACGTGCCCCGTGACAGGGATCAAAGTTCATGTAGTTCGACCAAATGTTTTGTTTATTAGTTGATTATTTGTACATTTTGTGATGAGAATAAGAGAGTCTAAATTAATCAGATTTCCATAAACAAAACGAAATTGAGATTTGGTTTGGGTGTCGTGATTTACGACTGTCGTAACCGACCTTTCAGCGGAATAAAGTAAAAGGTTTAAAACCGATTCCCAAAAGCGGAATTTTGAAAATCAATTTATTTTGGAGTCGCCACCAAAATTTTTAATGGAAAACTTTGGAAAATGACCCATTTAAAATAAAAACGAAAAAAGGCAACGTGGTCTGCGAAATCAGAAATGAGTTCGGGAGTCTATTTGAGTGTGGGGAAGGAGTTAGGCACCCCACAACACCCGTCCATAAGGACAGTCACCTTAAACTAGTCAATTGAAATAAAATATGGCCTTTAAATTTATCTCAATTACCCTTTTATCGACATGCATGCCTATTAAACAGAGGAGACAAAACAACAAGAATGAAGGCAAACAGATAGATATTTACAAAAGGCAGACTTGACCTAGGATGAAAGCCTAGGGCCTACGTGCCCCGTGACAGGGATCAAAGTTCATGTAGTTCGACCAAATGTTTTGTTTATTGGTTGATTATTTGTACATTTTGTGATGAGAATAAGAGAGTCTAAATTAATCAGATTTCCATAAACAAAACGAAATTAAGATTTGGTTTGGGTGTCTTGATTTACGATTGTCATAACCGACCTTTCGGCAGAATAAAGTAAAAGGTTTAAAACCGATTCCCAAAAGCGAAATTTTGAAAATCAATTTATTTGGAGTCGCCACCAAAATTTTTAATGGAAAACTTTGGAAAACCAATTTAAATAAAAAAATAAAAAGTCAACATGGTCTGCGAAATCAGAGATGAGTTCGGGAGTCTCTTAGAGTGTGGGGAAGGTGTTAGGCTCCCCACAACTCCCGCCCATAAGGACGATTACCTTAAACTAGTTAGTTGAAATAGAATATGGCCTTTAATTAATCTCAATTACCCTTTTTTTGACATGGATGCATGTTAGACATAGGAGACAAAAAAAAGCGAGAATGCATGCAAATAGATAGATATTTACAAAGGATGGTCTTGACCTAGGATGAAAGCCTAGGGCCTATGTACCTTGCGATAGGGATCAAAGTCCATGTTGTTCAGCCAAGAGGTATGTTTGTGGGTTGGTGATTTTTGATTTGTGATGATAATTGGAGGATTTTAATTAAAACTGATCATTGTAAACAAAATGGGATTGGAATTTGGTTTGTATGTTTTAATTTACTACAATCAGATTAACCTCGTTCTCTTGACCTCTTCATATTTTCTCTTAAAAAATTTTTTTGTCGATTTTATTATTATTATTATTATTTTGAGTTTTGGGAGTTTATATTTCGGGAATTAATGCATAATTTATAACGAAAGGAATATATATTTTTTTTTATGAATTTTTGAATTTATTGTTGATTATGGAGACTCAAGTTCCGCATGTCATTTTTTTTATTAATTAAATTTTATGCTTGACTTATTTTAAATGTTCATTTTTACATTATTATTGATTTTTGGTAAATAATTTAATTCAAGGGCCATTATTTATTTGTTTATTTGTTTATTCTTGAACGAATATATGCTAATTTTTGGGTTCTATGGAGATTAAAATCTCACACGAGCCCGCGAAGTCGATGAGAGAAAAGTATTCTCACACGATACATTTTGTATAAATATTTAATCAAAGTTGATATTCAATTATTGTCCATTTATTTATTTTTTGTATTGTTATTATTATCATTAATATTATTATTATTTCTGAATTAATTACAGGGATTTAAGGAGATTAGAATCTCACATAATCCCAAGCAATCAAGGAGAACGATATTCTCACACGATAATTTCGTAAATAATAGGAAATGTTTAATTAAAGCAAACCTTTTAATTATTTATTATTTATTATTCTTTTTTTAAAAAAAAAAAAAACAAAGGTATGCTAACTTCAAGGATCTAAGGAGATTAATATCTCACACGATCCCAGGTAATCGGGGAGAACAATATTCTCTCACAATAATTTTTGCAAATAATGGGAAACAGTTCATTAAAGCAAATATTTTAATTATGATTATTATTATGATTTAATCAAAATTAATATTTAATTATCATTCATTTATTTTTTTCACCATTCATTCATTAATATTTCATTAATATTATTATCACTTTTCAATTATTCAATTAGTTGTAAGGATTTAAGGAGATTAACATCTCACATAATCCTTGGTAATCGAGGAGAATAAAATTCTCACACGATAATTTTATGCGTCATGGCAATATTTATTAATTATCATTCACTTATTTTTCACCATTCAATCATTAATATTTCATTAATATTATTATCACTTTTAAATTATTCAATTAGTTGTAAGGATTTAAGGAGATTAACATCTCACATAATCCCCGATGATCGAGGAGAATAAAATTCTCACACGATAATTTTATGCGTCATGACAATATTTATTAATTATCATTCACTTATTTTTCACCATTCAATCATTAATATTTCATTAATATTACTATTGCTTTTCAATTATTCAATTCATTGTAAGACTTTAAGGAGATTAACATCTCACATAATCCCCGGTAATCGAGGAGAATAAAATTCTCACACGATAATTTTATGCGTAATAGCGATATTTAATCAAAGTCAATATTTAAACAATGGTAACAAACAAAATTAAAACAAGTTTAAGCAAATGAACAGTAGCATCTTAGAACCAACGCATGAACAGTGCAGAATATATAAGATTATCTTCAACCAACTCGCATGAACAGTATACAGCCATGCAAAAAAATTGGCCATGCAGCCCATGCAGCCATACCTGTGCGATTTCAGCCTCTCCCTTATGCTCCAATGAAGAATGACCTTCTCCTCCTCACTCACATACGGTAGATGGTCCTCCAACAGTCCCGAAGTGGTTGGTCTCGGCTGGGAAGCAAGCAAAAATGGCGGACAGCACTACGTTGGGCAGCGTTGGAAATTCTGGTTGGTTTCAGCGCTGGAAATTCTGGCTGGAAGTGCTCACGTGTCCCTGCTCCTCGGCTGGAAGGCAAAGGCTGAAAGCTTCCCTTCCTCTCTATACTTTCCCTTCTTCCTTGTGCTCCCTAAATTCTCCTCTGTTTACCTCTGTTTTCTGGGCTCAAAACAGAGTTTTTTCTCCTCCATGGTTCAGCCTTTATCAATCCTTTTCCTGACACTTCGTTTTGCATTCAGGCCCCCTTGTTTCTGCTCATTATTTTGGCATCCAACTCTCCATTTTCTGCTCCTTGGATTGCCTGAACCTCAACTCCTTTTCTCTCCACGGTTTGGACGTTGCTTCTGCTCATTTTCTCTCCTTCTTGCTATCTCGGTTTCTTCTCCTTCGTGTTGCTGTCTCGGTCAATTTTCTGTTGCAGTCTCGGTCTTTTTTCTGCTTCACGTTGCTGTCTTGGTTTCTACTTCTCCTGTTCAGCTCCAGTTTTTTTTTCCAGTGCTGTTTCTGCCTTGCTCTCTCGGTTTCTGCTTCTCCTGTTCAGTTTCAATTTCTTTTCCAGCGTTGTTTCTGCCTTGCTCTCTCGGTTTCTGCTTCTCCTGTTCAGCTCCTTTTCTCTCCATTGTTTGGACGTTGCTTCAGCTCACTTTCTCTCCTTCCCCCTTCTCCAGCCGAGGTCCTCTCTTCTTTATTCCCCAACCAACCTCTCCTTTTCTGCCACGTTGCTCCCTTCTCTTCTTGCTTTTTCTGCAACTTCCAGCCACTCCACTCACTGCTCACGGTCCCCTACTTTTTCTGCCATTTCCAGCCATGCCACTCTCTCCTTTCTCTGCACAAGCCGCTCTACTTTCTGCTCTCCTCTGAAAAACCAGCTCCCTCTTGCTTTTTTGTCCTCCTTGTCCTCTTGTTCCTTAGTAATGTATATGTGTGCATGAGTGTATGCATGTGGGAGTGAGTGAGTGTGTGTGTCCGTGGGTGAGAGTGTGTGAGAGTGTGAGTGTGAGTGTGTGAGGATGTGTGTCCGTGAGTGAGAGTGTGAGTGTATAAGAGTGATGTGTGACATGTGTGTGAGAGCAAGTGAGCATGTGAGAGTGTGTGAGAGTGTGAGTGTGAGTGTGAGTGTGTGAGGATGTGTGTCCGTGAGTGAGAGTGTGAGTGTATGAGAGTGATGTGTGACATGTGTGTGAGAGCAAGTGAGCATGTGAGAGTGTGTGTGTGTGAGCAAGTGAGAGTGTTTTGCAATTTTATTTTAATTAGGTGGCCTTATTCATTTTATTTCTTTACAAGATGATTACCATGTCTCTTCTTCAAACATATATTTTGAATTTTTCTTTTTAATATTTTTGGTTCTTATATTTGGTTTTTTCCATATTACTTCTATTTTTTTGCCTTTTGCAATTTTGTTTTAATTAATTAATTTTTTTGAATTTTTAATTCTATTTATTATTATTACCATGATTATTATTATTGTTAATTCAGGTGGGGTGTTCACAACGACAATTTGATTAATCTGGCTCTCTTGATCTCTCCATTTTTCTTTTTAATTTTTTTATTTATTTTTGGAATTTTAATCTTTATTTTTGAAATTTAAATGAACATATTATAAAGAGTGAATTTAATCATTTTGTAAAACAAATTTAATTAACATATTTATTTTTGAGTTATTATCATTATTGTTACTATTATTCTAAAACAATTGTGTATCGATTTTTAGGGTTTATGGAGATTAAAATCCCACATGACGCCAAGTATTCGAGGAGAACTATATTCTCACTCGATAATTTCGTAAATAATGGAAATTATTTAATTGAAGTAAATATTTAGTTATATATTTTTATTTATTTATTTATTTATTTTTAAACCAATGTGTTAAGGGTTTAAGGAGATTGAAATCTCACATGATCCCATACGATCGAGGAGAGCAAAACTCTCACATAATAATTTCATAAAATTATTTATTTGAAGATCAATATTTAATTATTATTTACTTATTTATTTATTTTTTAAACCAATGTGTACCAAATTTAGGGGTTTAAGGAGATTGAAATCTCACATAACCCTATATAATCGAGGAGAGCAAAACTCTCACGCGATAATTTCATAAAAATATTTAATTTAAGATCAATATTTAATTATTATTTATATTATTTATTTATTTATTTTATCCCAATGTGTACCAAATTTAGGGATTTAAGGAAATTGAAATCTCACATAACCCCATACAATCGAGGAGAGCAAAACCCTCACGCGATAATTTCATAAAAACATTTAATTCAAGATCAATATTTGATTATCATTTATATTTATTCATTTATTTGTTTACTTATTTATTTATTTATTTTTAAATAAACTAGATACCATGCTAACGTTTTATTACACAGTTTAAGCATCGAAACAACATTGCATTCATCACACTAGTATACGAATATCTTTGAACATATTCCCATGCATTAAATCAAATCTTAAACATATTTAAAACTAAATAGAACAAACTAGACACCATGAATCAGAAAACACTCTCCTTCACGGCACCAGGAAAAGAACATACAGTCTTCAATATATATCTATATATCCTTATATGTATACATACACATATATATGTATACCATGCTCTCTCATTCCCCTTCACAGTGCCAGAAAAAAAAAAACTGCAGTCTTCAATATATATATATCCTTATACGTATACATACACATATATATACACACACACATATATACACGTATACCATGCTCTTTCATTCTCCTTCACAGCGCCAGAAAAAAAAAAAAACTACAGTCTTCAATATATATATATATATATCCTTATACATATACATACACATATATATACACACACACATATATACACGTATACCATGCTCTCTCATTCTCCTTCACAGTACCAGGGAAAAGAAAACATGCAGTCTTCAATATATATATATATATATATATATATCCTTATATGTATACATACACATATATACACACACACATACATACACGTATACCATGCTCTCTCATTCTCCTTCACGACACCAGGAAAAATGACATGCAGTCTTCAATATATATATATATATCCTTATATGTATACATACACATATATACACACACATATATACATGTATACCATGCTCTCTCATTCTCCTTCACGGCACCAGGAAAACAATTAGCAGTCTCCAATATATATTTATATATCCTTATCGTTATACCTTTAACAGAGAACCACAAGAAAGCAATGCCACATCCCTTTCTCTTCTCTCCTTCACTGCTACTCTTTAGCTCAGATGATTCTCCTCTGTTTGCCCCTATTCACGTTGCTCAGTACAAGGGAACAAGTTTTCTGGTTTCCTCGGCTGCCATGGTAGCTTTGGCCTAGCTGGTTGTGTTCTTCAATTCCAACTTAGTTCTACTTGCTTTGTTTCTGGATTCCAACTCATTTCTTTTTGTTACTACTGCAGCTTAGTTTCTTCTCTTTATAGCCACTCTTCAGCCTCCCTTTTTTTCAGTTTCTCTTCCACAACAACTCCCCTCTTCTTCCTCGGTTCTCCCTCACAGCCACGGTCTGCACCAGCCACGGTCTGCACCTTCTTCCAACCGAGGTTCTGCTCAGCTTCTCGTTACAGCTCTGCACCTTCTTCCAGCCTGGTTCTCGTTGGTATTCCACACCTTCTTTTCTCCCTCTTCTCCAACCGAGCTCCTTTCTCTCCCTTTTCTCTAGCCAAGGTTATTTCTCTCGGCCACGTTCCTCCTCCCTTTTCTCCAGCCAAGGTTATTTCTCTTGGCCACATTCCTCCTCCCTTTTCTCCAACCAAGGTTATTTCTCTCGGCCACCTTCCTCCTCTCCCTTTTCTCCAACCAAGGTCCCTTTTATTTATGCTCCAACCAACCTCCTTTTTAGCCACGGTCTCCCCTCTTTTCCTGTTTTTTCTGAAACCACCAGCTACCTCTTTTTTTTGCTCACGATCTCCTCCTCTTTTCTGCTTTTTCTGCGATTTCTAGCTACTCCACTCTCTGCTCCAGCCAACCTCTCTCCTTTTTCTGCACAAGCTGCTCCACTTTCTGCTCTCCTCTAAAACAACCAGCCCCCTCTTGCTTTTCTGCCCTCCTTGTCCTTTTGTTCCTTAGTAATGTGTGTGTGTGCATGAGTGTATGCATGTGGAAGTGGGAGTGTATGTATGTAAGCAAGTGGGAGTGTGTGAGTGTGAGCAAGTGAGGGTGTGTGAGTGTGACCATGTGTGAGAGCAAGTGAGCAAGTGAGAGTGTGTGAGTATGAGCAAGTGAGAGTGTGTGAGAGCAAGTGAGCAAGTTTTTGCAATTTTATTTTAATTAGGTGGCCTTTTCCTACTTTTTGTATTTAGACAAATTTATTAACCCTATTCATTTTATTTCTTTACAAGATGATTATCATATTTTGAATTTTTCCTTTTAATATTTTTGGTTTTTATATTTGGTTTTTTCCATATTACTTCTATTTTTTTGCTTTTTGCAATTTTGTTTTAATTAATTAATTTTTTTGAATTTTTAACTTTATTTATTATCATTACTATAATTATGATTATTGTTAGTTTAGGTGGGGTGTTCACAAGGGGTACAAAGTGTAATTTCAATCTTGAAAGAATAAAAAAACATAGGGCCAAGTTAGAATTTATGTCAAAGGAAGCAGGAGCATGTGCTAGCAATCATAAGGGCACATATGAAGAGGGACACTTGGCAAAGACTTGGAAAACAAGTTGTATTGCTTAAGAAGTTGTTTTGCTTAGAAAAGAAGTTACTTGGAAAAAAGCCAAGCCACCCACTGCAAATGCCCATGCCAACCTAGCCATTTTGTGCAAGTAAGGAGTAAGCTCTCTTGTAGAGAGAGTGACAGGCTGAGAGCTAGAGTGCTAGAAAGAGAGAGACAAGTCAAAAAAGAAAGAAAAATAGAGAAAGAGTTTGAGAGCTTAGAGGAAGAAGGTGGCCAGTGTGAAGGAGGAAGAAGAAGGTGGTGGTGGCCAAGAGTTCAAGGGCAAGCTTAGGTTTTCCTTGATCATATTCACCATCTTTCTCATCTTAATTCTTCTCTTAACTTAGTTTATTAATTAAGCAATGTATTGTTTTTATTTTTAACCTTGGAAAAGAATTTCATCTTGCTTGGCTGAGACAAGTTGAGGTAGATAACTAAGTCATTCCTCATCTTCTTCTTGGTACAAAATTGTGATTATTGAGCCCTTATGTGGCTAAAGATATGCTCCTTGCATGGCCAAGAGCCCTTGCGTGGCTAAGGATGTGAATTGCTTAAGGCAATCAATCATGCATGATGTGTGTTCATGGATCCTTGTTATTAAAATCCTTATTGTCGTAACCAACCTTTTAGCGGGATGGAATTAAAATAGGTTTAAAACCGATTCCCAAAAATGGAATTTTGAAAATCGATTTTTCTTGGAGTCGCCACCAAAATTTTTAATGGAAAACTTTGGAAAACCAATTTAAGACAAAACAAAAAAGAAAGGCGAAATGGTCTGCGAGGTCAGAGATGGGTTCGAGAGTCTATTTGAGTGTGGGGAAGGTGTTAGGCACCCCACAACACCCGCCCATAAGGGCGGTTACCTTAAACTAGTTAGTTGAAATAGAATATGGCCCTTAATTAATCTCAATTACCCTTTTATTGACATGGATGCACGTTAGACATAGGAGACAAAATAACAAGAATGAAGGCAAACAGATAAATATTTACAAAGGACGGACTTGACCTAGGATGAGAGCCTAGGGCCTACGTACCCTGCGATGGGGATCAAAGTCCACGTAGTTCGACCAAAAGGCATTTTTGTGATTGGTGGTTTTTTGATTTGTGATGAGAATAGGAAGATGTTAATTAAAACAAATCATTGTAAACAAAACGGGATAGGAATTTAGTTTGTATGTTTTAATTTACTACAATCTGATTAACCTCGTTCTCCTGAACTCTTCACCTTTTCTCTTTTAAAATTTTTTGTTCATTTTTTTCTTTTGAGTTTTAAGAGTTTATATTTCGAGAATTAATGCATAATTTATAATGAAAGGAATATATTTTTTATTTTATGAGTTTTTGAATTTATTGTTGATAAATATTGATTATTATTATTATTGATTACTGGTAGACAATTTAATTTAAGTGCTATTATTTATTGGTTTATCTGTTTGTCTTTGAACAAATATATGCTAATTTTTGGGTTCGATGGAGATTAAAATCTCACATGAGCCCCGGAAGTCGAGGAGAGACAAGTATTCTCACACGATCCATTTTGCATAAATATTTAATCAAAGTTAATATTTAATTATTGTCCATTTATTCATTTTTGTATTATTATTAATATTATTGTCATTTCGGAATTAATTATAGGGATTTAAGGAGATTAGAACCTCACGTAATCCCACACAATCGAGGAGAACAATATTCTCACACGATAATTTCATAAATGATAGGGAATGTTTATTAAAGCAAGCATTTTGATTATGATTATTATTATGATTTAATCAAAATTAATACTTTATTACCATTCACTTATTTTCCACCATTCACCCATTAATATTTCATTAGTATTATTGTTGCTTTTCAATTATTCAATTCATTGTAGGGATTTAAGGAGATCAATATCTCACATAATCCCCAGTAATCGAGGAGAACAAAATTCTCTCACGATAATTTTATCCACCATGACAATATTAATTATCATTCAATTATTTTTCTCCATTCCTTCATTAATATTTCATTAGTATATATTATCATTCCTTTATTTTTTTTACCATTTATTCATTAATATTTCATTAATATTAATTGTCACTTTTCAATTATTCAACTAGTTGTAAGGATTTAAGGAGATTAACATCTCACATAACCCCTGGTAATCAAGGAGAACAAAATTCTCACACGATAATTTTATCCGTCATGACAATATTCATTAATTATCATTCAATTATTTTTCAACATTCTTTCATTAATATTCGTTGTCTTCCAATTATTTGATTAATTGCAAGGATTTAAGGAGATGAAAAAAACTCACATAATCCCCGGCAATCAAGAACAACAAAATTCTCACATGCTAATTTTATACGTAATAGCCATAATTAATCAAAACTAATGTCTAAACAATTATAATGAACAAACTAAACAAATTTAAGCACGTGAACAGTAGCTTCTCATATTAAAATGCCTGAACAGTGCACATGCAAGAAGTTGTCTTGAAGGAAATCGAGTGAACAGTAGCATGCAGCAGAAATCTCAGCCAAGATAAAACGTGCAGCCATACCTGGTGTTTTCCGCTCCTTCCTTGTGCTCCAATGAAGAAGGACCTTCTCCTCCTCACTCACCAATGGAAGATGGACCTCCAACAGGCCCCCAAAGTGGCTGGTCTCAGCTGGAAGTGCAGAAATGGATAGCTTCATTGGAGTTTCATTGGACAGCTTCGTTGGAGTTTTCTGGTTGGCTCCAGTGCTGGAAACTCTGCAGAAAGTGTCTCTACTTCTCGGCTGGAAGATGGAGGCTGAAAGCTTCTCTTCTTCTCCACACTCCCTCTTCTTCTTTGTGCTCCCTAAGCTCTCCTCTGTTCACCTCTATTTTTTGAGCTCAAAACAAAGTTTTTTCTCCTCCATGGTTCAGCTTCTATCCCTCCCTTTGCTGCCACTTTGTTTTGGATTCAGACTTCCTTGTTTCTGCACATCATTTTGGCATCCAACTCTCCATTATTCTGCTCCTTGGATGGTCTGAACTTTAGCACCTTTTCACTCCAGAATTTGGGACGTTGCTCCACGGTTTTTCTGCACTTTGGACAGCTTCGTTCAACTCTCGGTTTCTGCAGTTCAGCTCTCGGTTTCTGCCTCGTTTCCAGTTCGTTTCCCTGCTATTCCTTCCTCACGTGGCTGCCTTGCTTCCTTGTTTCGTTCAACTTAGTTTCTCCCTCACGTTGCTGACTCCATTCTCTTCTTTCGTTCAGCGTTGTTCCTCTCAGTTTGTTGCTGGTTTCGTTGCTCTTCCTTTCTTCTTCATCTCCTCTTCCCTTCTTGGTCACGTGGGTCTCCCTTTTCAGCGTGGTTCCTCTTTCTTTTTCCTTCCTCCCTTATCTTCTCCAGCTCTCTTTTCTTCTCAGCTGAGGCCTCCTTTCTCTCCAGCATTTTTTCTCTCCTTCCTCTCGGTTTGCTGCCACTTTATGCTCCAATGCCACCTCCCTTTTTCTGCCATGTTGCTCCCTTTTTCCCTTGCTTTTTCTGCAACTTCCAGCCACCACTTTGCTGCGCACTGTTCCCTCCTTTTGCCGCCATCTCCAGCCATGCCACACTCTTCTTTCACTGCTCCAGCCACCCCACTTTCTGCCATGTTGCAGAACCACTCCCACTTGCTTTTTTGTCCCCCTTGTCCTCTTGTGCATGTGTGTACATGGGTGCATGCATGTGGTGAGTGTGTGTGTCCATGGGTGAGAGTGTATGAGAGTGTGAGTGTGAGTGTGTAAGGAGGTGTGTCCGTGAGTGAGAGTGTGAATGTGTGAGAGTGATGTGTGTCATGTGTGTGAGAGCAAATGAGCATGTGGGAGTGTGAGTGTGAGTATGTGAGAGTGATGTATCTGTGAATGGGAGTGTGAGTGTCTGAGAGTGATGTGTCCGTGAATGGAAGTGTGAGTGTGTGTGAGCAAGTGAGAGTGTTTTGCAATTCCATTTCAAGTGTGTGGCCTTGTTCATTTTATTTCCTTGCAAGATGATTGCCATGTCTCTTCTTCCAACCTATATCTTGAATTTTCCTTTTTATTATTTTTGGTTCTTATGTTTGGTTTTTTCCATATTACTTTTATTTTGTTTGCCTCTTGCAATTTTGTTTTGATTAATTGTTATTATTATTTTATTATTTTATATATTTTTTTTTTGAATTTTTTAATTCTATTTATCATTATTATTGTGATTATTATTATTGTTAATTTGGGTGGGGTGTTCACACTTATATATAACATTGTGTTGATATCCTTGATGAATGATAATAAAATCTTCTTATACTATGTTAATTGTTTTGAATGCTTAATTATCTACTGAGATTTGTTGAAATCTCACCCATTTTTCTTATACATTCTAAGAGAAAATGCCAATGTTTGATACTTTTAGATTAATCCAAAGCTACTGAGTTTTGTTCATGTGCACACTATTATGGTATTATGTTTAAATGAAGGTGATATGGCAGCCAAGGTGACCATGAGTAGACCGGTGCTTAATGAGTCATTCATTATGCCAAACTTATGGCCAAGAGTGGTGGCAAGCCTTGTTATTGGCCATAAGTTAAAATGGAGAATGGATGTGAAAGAATTTTGGCTAGTTAACTTTTGTTAGTGGCAGGTTGGAAGTATAAAATATAATAATTTTGGTGTTGTATTATATTAATCTTTCTTCTACACCTATGTAACCTTAGATGCTCTCCTTTTTATTTCTTTTCCTTAACTTAAGTTTGTTAAGCTCATTTGCTAAGAAACAATGATTTTGATGATAACAACACAAGAAAAAAAGTATTCCCATGTGACATTTAGGTTCTAGATGATTTTAATGTTTAATCATGCATTAGGAACCTTTGTAAATGGTATTAAGTTGATAGAGATTAATTAAAATGAATGTATAATCAATCTCAAGTCTTAAAGGTTGAGAAAAATTGATTTGGGAGTTATCTATTAGTGAACAATCGAATAGCCACTAGCCAGCAATTGACTGGTCACCTGCTAAGAAGCCCCCAATTAGCTACCAGCTTGGAAATTGATGGAATGGGCACTCTCTATGAGTGAAAAGTCGATAGGTCACAAGCTAGCAGTTGACTAGTCATCTTCTTGGATGAGACCAGTCTGCTGCTAGCTCAAGCCTGATCAACTTAGAGCTTTCTAAAAGCAAGCAGTCGACTAGCCACTTTGAGCAGTTGACTAGTAACCTCTCAGATTAAGCTTCATTCAACTGCCAGCCTTGAGACCATCGACTGGGAGCTCTCTGTGAGTGACTAGTCAACTGGTCCAAAGTGAACAGTCAACTGTCAGGGTCTAGGATTTCAAAATTATAAGAGGGAATGAAGGAGTAGTCGACTAGTCAGTGGTGATAATCGACTGGTCAGTGGTGAATTATCTAATTTCCCACTCACTCCCAAGGGATCTATTTGAGTTCAATCTATATAAACTCAACCTAAGACCTTTAAAAAATCAATAAAAACATTCAAGAGTACTCATAATAGTTGTTTTCATATTCTCTTGAGCTCATTATCATATTAGTGCTTGATTGTAACATCTACTATGTTTCAAAGAGTTAGTTGATTGTAAAATGTTCTTTCTTATGAAAGTAAGTCTCAAGAAGGTTTCTTGAGAGAGTCAACCTAAGAGAAAGCATAGGTTCAGGGGGAGTATATCCCTGAGAGTGAGAATTTAATGAGGTTCCTTAAAGGTGTCAAGCAGTGTGGCTTGGGAATTAAGGAGAGGTTCTCTTGAAGTTTGTATTAATACTTTGAGATAGTAAAAAATCCCAAGACGTTGGTTGGGGACTAGACATAGGCTTGGGTAGAAGCCAAACCAAGATAAATCTTTATGCCAATACTTATCTCCTTACTCATTTACATTTTGCACATTTTTTATTCTGTTGTTGTTCTTTAAAGGAGTTTTTCAGTTTAAATTTTTATAAAACCCAATTCCTTCTACTTGGGTTTCACCTTGTTCAACAAGTGGTATAAGTGCTTGGGCTCTTGATTTAAAGACTTAACCATCTCAATAGTGTAAAATGCTAGATATAGTGATAATGTTTTACCTAAAGGGCTGTCAATTTCAAAACCTCCTGGTTTCAATTATGAAAATTTCACCTACTAGAAATTTAGGATGAAAATTTTCTTTAAAGCTATTGATATTGACCTTTGGGATGTTATTGAAGAACATCCTTATGTGCCTATGAAAAAGGAAGAAGGCAAGACTATACCCAAACCCAAAAGTGAATGGAATGAGACGGATAAAAGAAAACTTTTATTAAATAATAAAGTCAAACTCATTCTTGCTAGTACACTTAGTCAAGAAGAATATTTTAGAGTTTCAAATTGTAAAAGTGTAAAAGAAATGTGAGAGGCATTAAAAATAGCTCATGAGGGAACCGCAGGAGTAAAAGAGTCTAGGATTCATAATCTTAACCAACAATATGAATTATTTAAAATGAATCTTGGAGAAACCATTAAAAAAATGCAAATTCATTTTACTTACATTGTAAATCATTTGACAGCTTTAGGGAGATATATTCACAAATAGATCAACCTTGCAAGATCATAAAGGCTCTCCCTATGGAATGGCAACCTAAGGTGACAGCAATTGAAAATGCCAAAGGTCCGTTAGTAAAATTAGCTGCTGCACTTTTCGTAAAACTTCAAGAACATAAGTCAAGGTTGAAGCAGCTTCTTGAAGAGCAAGATAAGAAAAAGAAGAGGCTTGCTCTCAAAGCTTCATCATCAATACGTGCAGATAAAAAAGAATATGATTATGACTCTCTGGATGATATTGATGAAGAAACTCTTGGTCTCTTTATCAAAAAGTTTGGGAGATTCTTCAACAGCAAAAGAATGAGTGGAAGGAGACCAACCATAAGAAATCAAGAAACTAAAGAGCTTCCTATCAGCTATGAATGAAGAAAAATTGGGCATATCAAATGGGAGTACTCACAGTTTCTGAAGAAACAAGACAGCTCTATGAAGAAGAAATGGAAAGAAAAGAAGAAAGCCTACCTATTAGCTACTTGGGGTGAAAGTGATGATGATTCTAAGGATGTTGATGAATAAGCCAATCTTTGCCTTATGGCAAACAAAGATGAGGTAAGTTCTCTCCCTTCATATGAAGAATTACAGGATGCCTTTGATGATTTGCATGCTGAATTTCTTAAGTTAGCAAAAGCATTAAAATTTTCAAAGAAGAAAATTCTATTTTTAGAAGACAAGTTAGAGAAAAAGAAAGATAAAAACAACTCTTTATTTCAAACAAAAGATTCTTTGGAAAAACAAATTGCAAAACTAGAGTATGACTACACTAATATAAAAAATGAACATATTTCTCTTAAAAAACAAGCCTCTTGTAATTATGAAACTTTACAAAAGGAAAATAATGATTTGATAAGTACTCTTGCCAAATTTACGAAAGGAAAGATAATTTGAATATCTTACATGGCAAACAAAGATGCATGTTTAATAAAGCAGTTATTGGGTATAATCATAAGAAGAAACAAAAATATTATAAGAATTTCTTTGCTCCTGCTATTATGACTAACACACCATTTATCACTTATTATTATTATGGCAAGAAAGGGTGGGTTCATATTCTTGTCCCTACAAAGATAATAAAATTTTGCAAGACAAGAAAATATGGGTTCCTGAGGGAACAACTAACATTCAAGGAGCCAACAAGATTTGGGTACCTAAAAATGAAACTCAACATTCTTATAGGTGTGTTTGAAAGTTACTAAACAAAGTGGTACTTGGATAATGGATGCTCTAAACATATGGCTGGGGACAAATCCATATTTATTTCTCTTTAACCGAAGAATGAAGGGAATGTTACATTTAGAGGTAGTGGACATGGGAGAATCACTGGTATTAGAAAAGTTAGTAAAAGTTATATTTGATTCAAAACACTACCTAGTTGAAAATCTGGATGAAAAGAAAATAATACTTATAGGACATATAATTAACAATGTATATGTTATTGATTTGGATAGTGTCTGTACTGCAAACTTAAAATGTTTGATAAGTGTAAATGATTATAGTTGGTTATGGCATAGAAGGCTTGCTCATGCTCATATGAGTTTATTAGAGAAACTTGCTAAAAGAGACTTAATTATTGGAATATCTAAGTTGGAATTTGATAAAAACAAACTTTGTGATGCATGTCAAAAGGGAAAACAAGTTAAAAGCTCATTTAAGGCAAAATGAATCATCACCACAACTAGACCACTACAAGTAATACACAAGGATTTCTTTAAACCATCTAGGACTATAAGCCTTGGTGGTAATTATTATGTCATAGTAATTGTAGATGATTTTTGCAAATACACATGGACATATGGACGCTCTTCTTATCTCATAAAGATCATGCCTTCAAAGCTTTTCCAAAGTTAGCCAAATTTATTCAAAATGAACAAGGCATGACTATTGTGAGGATAAGGAGTGACCATGGTGGAGAATTTAAGAATAACTTACTTATGGAGTTCTGTGATGATAATGGTATTGAACACAGTTTTTCTACACCAAGAACTTCTCAGCAAAATAGAGTAGTTGAAAGGAAAATAGAACCTTAAAAGAAATTGCTAGAACTATGTTAAATGAAAGAAATCTTTGAAATATTTTTAGACTGATGCAATAAACATTGCTTTCTATGTAATGAATAGAGTCATGATTAGACCCATATTGAAAAGAATTCTATATGAGTTATACAAATGAAGGAAACTAAACATTTATCATATGCATGTATTTGGATGTAAACGTTACATACGAAATAATGGAAAAGATAACCTAGGCAAATTTGATACTAAGTTTGATGAGGCAATCTTGCTAGGATATTCAAATACTATCAAAGTTTATAAGGTGTATAATAAAAGAACTATGATAGTGGAAGGTCTATTCATGTGAGTTTTGATGAATCTAATCCTCTTGAGCGACAAAAGGCTCCTTTGAAGATGTTGCAATAAAATTTAATGATCTCACAATAAAAGATAAATAAATAGCTCTAGAAAAGGAGGATAAGAGCAAATCCATCAAGACAGAAGAACAATCCTCCTCAAATGAATCTGACCAAGAAGAAGGAGAACTCAGCAATGAGCTACCAAAGGTATGGAACTTTAAAAAGGGATCATCCACCTGAATAAATAATTGGTGAAGTCTCCAAAGGGATAACAACTCAAAACTCTTTATGAAATATCTGTAATCATCAAGCCTTCTTATCTCAAATAGAACCTCAAGGAATTGATGATGCATTAAAAAATGAATATTGGGTTCTAGCAATGCAAGAAGAATTAAATCAATTTGAAAGAAGCCATGTTTGGAAACTTGTTCCTAGACCCAATAATCGTCCTGTAATAGGTACCAAATAGGTATTTAGAAATAAGTTTGATGAATCAGGAGTTTTTACTTGAAATAAGGCTAGATTAGTTGCAAAAGAATATAATCAAGAAGAAGGTATAGACTATGATGAAACTTTTGCACTAGTAGCTAGATTGGAAGCTATTCATATTCTACTAGCTTTTGCATGCATAAACAATTTTAAGTTGTATCAAATGGATGTCAAGAATGCCTTTCTAAATGGATACATGATGGAGGAAGTTTATGTTGAACAACCTCATGGTTTTAAGGATCAAAACTTACCAAATCATGTATACAAATTAAGAAAAGGATTTTCTGGTCTTAAACAAGGTCTTAGAGCATTGTATGAAAGATTAAGTACTTTTCTTATTAAAAACAATTTTTCTAGAGGCAAAGTTGATACAACATTATTCTTTAAAAAGGAAAAGCATGATATTTTAGTTGTTCAAATTTATATGGATAATATTATATTTGGGGCCACTAATGAAAAGTTGTGCAAGGAATTGGCTAACATGATGAAAGGAGAATTTGAGATGTTAATGATGGGGGAGCTCACATTCTTCTTGGGTCTTCAAATTAAACAATAGACAAATGGAATGTTCATAAATCAATCTAAATATGGTAAAGAACTACTTAAGAAATTTGGCTTTGAAAAAGTTAAAACAAAGGACACTCCTATGAGATCTACTACAAAAATGGATGCTGATGATAAGGGATAACCATATGACATTACAAAATATAGAGGTATGATTAAATCCCTTTTATATTTAATTGAAAGTAGACATGATATTATGTTTAGTGTATGCATGTGTGCTAGATTTCAAACTTGTCCTAAAGAGTCTCTTTACTTAACAGTGAAAAGAATATTTAGATATATTGCTGGCAGAATACACATGGGTCTATGGTATCCAAAAGGATCAACCAACACCTTAGTAGGATATTCATATGCTGATTTTGCTGGTTGTAAAACTGATAGAAAAAGCACTCGTGGAACATGTCAATTCTTTGAAAATTCTCTTGTTTCTTGGTTTAGTAAGAAAAAACATAGTGTAGCATTGTCCACTACTAAAGCTGAATATGTTGCTGGTAGTTGTTATGCTCAAATTCTTTGGATGAAACAACAATTAAAGGATCTTGGTGTATATCTTAATGAAATCCATATTAAGTGTGACAATACTAGTGCAATAAATCTTACTAAGAACCCAATCATGCATTCAAGGTCTAAACATATTGAAATCAGACATCACTTCATTAAGGACGATGTTCAAAAGAAAGATATCTGTCTAGAATTTTCAAAACTAAATTTCAACTTGTTGATATCTTTACAAAACCTCTTTCTATTGAAAGATTTTGTTTTATAATAGAAGAACTTAAAATGGTTAACCCTAATGAATTATAAAATACTTAAATTGTTTCGCTATTTGCTGCTTAAATTATTACTAATTTAAGCATCAGAGTGTTTTCTTATTTATTTTGCAGGATGTTTTGATTTCTTAAAGTGTTTTAATTGTTTACAATATTGTTTGAATAAACTTTTGTGTTTAGAAGAGTTAAGTAATAAATCCTTTAGAAAATTAGAATTTTGGCCATAAAAAAATTGAATTTTTCATATTTTTAAGTCACCTGTCGACTACCAAGGCATGGCCAGTTGACTACTAGATGTCAAAGAAGTGACTAGCAGCTTAGGATACAAGGAACAACTAATTGATGGCTCTTTATATGGGAACAGTTAATTGCCAACAAGTGGCCAACTGACTGGATATATTAGGAGACCTGATAATCAATTGGTGGTGAGTAACCAGTCAACTAGGAGGTTCTTGAGACCAGCCCTATAAAAAATAGAGTTCGACAGTCGACTACTCACAAGTAACCTGTCAACTGGTCGATGGCAAAAATTTCTTTTTAGGGCAGTCAAACCCTAAAAACGTGCCATTTTTCACTATTTTCTTTAGCTGATTACTCTTCCTTTCTCTTACCTTTCACTTTGCTAGCCAAATCTCCATAAAATCTCTAAGTTTTTGTTTCCAAATCAATTAAAAACACCGTTCAAACTCAAAATCCTAGGGTTTCACCAATTAAAAGGGGTGTTTTGTTCAATTCTTCACCCTATTATGAATTCTCAGCCTTTGCTCTCAATCTCTGGCCTCCAAATGTTCTTCCATGCCTCTCCAACTTCAACAATGGCTTAAAGGCTAGCTCTTAAGTGCGTAAGGAACAAAAACGTGGTTGTTAGATCTTCTTCTGGTCCTCCTCCTCTCTTTTCTTCAATAGCACAAAAGGTAGCCTTCATTGAGAATTTTTAGCAAAGGTGTGTGCTGCCTAGTAGGTATATTCATATGCCTTTCTTGCAAGAAGATGGATTTAGGCTATTTGATCTATTGGAAATTGCTAGATTAAATTATCTTCTAAATATTAAGTTGGATTATAGCCCCAAAGTCATCAGGGCATTCTATTATAACCATTGATTGCCATAAAATGGTTAGCATCAAAATACAATGTTCATGACCTAGCACTAGAATTACAATGCCTGTCGTAACCGACCTTTCGGGAGAATAGAATGAAAATGTTCAAATTGATTCCCAAAAACAGAATTTTGAAAATCAATTTTATTGGAGTCGCCACCAAAATTTTTAACGGAAAACTTTGGAAAACCAATTTAAATAAAACAAACGAAAAAAAAGGCAAAATGGTCTGCGAAATCAGATATGGGTTCAAGAGTCTATTTGAGTGTGGGGAAGGTGTTAGACACCCCACAACACCCGCCCATAAGGACGGTTACCTTAAACTAGTTAGTTGAAATAGAATATGGCCTTTAATTAATCTCAATTACCCTTTTATTGACATGGATGCACGTTAGACATAGGAGACAAAAAAGCGAAAATCCATGCAAACTGATGGATATTTACAAAGGGCAGACTTGACCTAGGATGAGAGCCTAGGGTCTACGTACCCTGCAATGGGGATCAAAGTCCACGTAGTTCGACCAAAAGGCATGTTTGGGGGTTGGTGTTTTTTTGATTTGTGATGAGAATAGGAGGATTTTAATTAAGACAGATCATTGTAAACAAAACGGAATTGGGATTTGGTTTATGTGTTTTAATTCACTACAATCTGATTAACCTCATTCTCCTGATCTCTTCACATTTTCTCTTTTAAAATTTTTTTGTTGATTTTATTATTATTATTAGTTTTTTGAGTTTTGGGAGTTCATATTTTGGGAGTTAATGCATGATTTATAATGAAAGGAATATTTATTTTTTTGAACTTTTGAATTTATTGTTGGTAAATATTGATTATTATTATTATTGATTATTGGTAAATAATTTAATTCGAGTGCTATTATTTATTTGTTTATCTGTTTATCTTTGAACGAATATATGCTAATTTTCGGGTTCTATGGGGATTAAAATCTCACACGAGCCCAGGAAGTCGAGGAGAGAAAGGTATTCTCACACTATTCATTTTGTATAAATATTTAATCAAGGTTAATATTTAATTATTGTCCATTTATTCATTTTTTGTATTATTATTAATATTATTATTATTTCAGAATTAGTTATAGGGATTTAAGGAGATTAGAACCTCACATAATCCCACGCAATCAAGGAGAACGATATTCTCACACGATAATTTCGCAAATAATGGGAAACAGTATATTAAAGCAAGCATTTTGATTATGATTATTATAATGATTTAATCAAAATTAATATTTAATTATCATTCGTTTATTTTCCACCATTCACCCATTAATATTTCATTAATATTATTGTTACTTTTCAATTATTCAATTCATCATAGGGATTTAAGGAGAATAATATCTCACATAATCCCTAGTAATCAAGGAGAACAAAATTCTCACACGATAATTTTACCCATCATGGCAAAATGTATTAATTATCAATCAAATATTTTTCACCATTCCTCCATTAATATTTTATTAATATTATTGTTACTTTTCAATTATTCAACTAGTTGTAAGGATTTAAGGAGATTAACATCTCACATAACCCCCGGTAATCGAGGAGAATAAAATTCTCACACGATAATTGTCATAACCGACCTTTCGGCGGAATGGAATAAAAAGGTTTAAAACCGATTCCCAAAAACGGAATTTTGAAAATCGATTTATTTGGAGTCGCCACCAAAATTTTTAATGGAAAACTTTGGAAAACCAATTTAAAAGAAAAAGAAACGAAAAAAAGGCAAAATGGTCTGCGAAATCAGAGATGGGTTCAGGAGTCTATTTGAGTGTGGGGAAGGTGTTAGGCACCCCACAACACCCGGCCATAAGGACGGTTACCTTAAACTAGTTAGTTGAAGAATATGGCCTTTAATTAATCTTAATTACCCTTTTATTGACACGGATGCACGTTAGACATAGGAGACAAAAAAAGCGAGAATGCATGCAAACTGATGGATATTTACAAAGGGCAGACTTGACCTAGGATGAAAGCCTAGGGCCTATGTACCTCGTGAGAGGGATCAAAGTCCACGTAGTTCAACTAAAAGGCATTTTTGTGATTGGTGGTTTTTTTTTTATTTGTGATGAGAATAGGAGGATTTTAATTAAAACAGATCATTGTAAACAAAATGAGATAGGAATTTGGTTTGTATGTTTTAATTTACTACAATCTGATTAACCTCGTTCTCCTGAACTCTTCACATTTTCTCTTTTAAAATTTTTTGTCGATTTTATTATTATCATTTTTGAGTTTTAAGAGTTTATATTTTGGGAATTAATGCATAATTTATAATGAAAGGAATATATTTTTTATTTTATGAATTTTTGAATTTATTGTTGGTAAATATTGATTATTATTATTATTGATTATTGGTAGACAATTTAATTTAAGTGCTATTATTTATTTGTTTATCTGTTTGTCTTTGAACAAATATATGCTAATTTTCGGGTTCTATGGAGATTAAAATCTCACACGAGCCCGGGAAGTCAAGGAGAGACAAGTATTCTCACACGATTCATTTTGCATAAATATTTAATCAAGGTTAATATTTAATTATTATACATTTATTTATTTTTTGTATTATTATTAATATTATTATTATTTCTGAATTAATTATAGGGATTTAAGGAGATTAAAATCTCACATAATCCCAAGCAATTGAGGAGAACGATATTCTCACACGATAATTTCATAAATAATAGGGAATGTTTATTAAAGCAAGCATTTTGATTATGATTATTATTATGATTTAATCAAAATTAATATTTAATTATCATTCACTTATTTTCCACCATTCACCCATTAATATTTCATTAATATTATTGTTGCTTTTCAATTATTCAATTCATTGTAGGGATTTAAGGAGATCAATATCTCACATAATCCCTGGTAATCGAGGAGAACAAAATTCTCTCACGATAATTTTATCCATCATGACAATATTTATTAATTACCATTCAATTATTTTTCACCATTCCTTCATTAATATTTCATTAATATATATTGTCATTCCTTTATTTTTTCACCATTTATTCATTAATATTTCATTAATATTAATTGTCATTTTTCAATTATTCAACTAGTTGTAAGGATTTAAGGAGATTAACATCTCACATAACCCCCGGTAATCGAGGAGAACAAAATTCTCACACGATAATTTTATCCATCATGACAATATTTATTAATTATCATTCAATTATTTTCCAACATTCCTTCATTAATATTTCATTAATATTAATTGTCTTCCAATTATTTAATTAATTGCAAGGATTTAAGGAGATTAAAAACTCACATAATCCCCGGCAATCAAGAACAACAAAAGTCTCACATGCTAATTTTATACGTAATAGCAATAATTAATCAAAGTTAATGTTTAAACAATTGTAATAAACAAAACTAAAACAAATTTAAGCAAGTGAACAGTAGCTTCTCATATTAAAACCCATAAACAGTGCAAATGCATGAGATTGTCTTGAAGGAATTCGAATGAACTGTGACATGCAGTAGAAATCTCAACAGTGGCAAACCATGTAGCCATACCTGGCGTTTTCAGCTTCTCCCTTATGCTCCAATGAAGAATGACCTTCTCCTCCTCACTCACCTATGGAAGATGGACCTCTAACAGCCCTAAGGCAGCTAGTCTCGGCTGGAAGCAGAAATGGTGGACAGCTTCGTTGGACAGCTTCGTTGGAGTTTTCTGGTTGGCTTCAGCGCTGGAAACTCTGCAGAACATGTCTCTGCTTCTTGGTTTGAAGGTGGTGGCTGAAAGCTTCCCTTCTTCTCCACACTTCCTCTTCTTCCTTGTGCTCCCTAAGTTCTCCTCTGTTTACCTCTGTTTTTTGAGCTCAAAATAGAGTTTTTTCTCCTCCATGGTTCAGCTTCTATCCCTCCCTTTGCTGCCACTTTGTTTTGCATTCAAACTTCCTTGTTTCTGCTCATCATTTTGGCATCCAACTCTCCATTTTCTGCTCCTTGGATGGTCTGAACTTCAGCTCCTTTTCACTCCACGATTTGGCACGTTTCTCCACGGTTTTCTGCACGTTTTATGCACTAGTTTTCTGCACCGTTCAGCTCTCGGTTTCTGCCTCGTTTAACTCTCAGTTTCACTTAGTTTCTGGTTCATTTTCTCTGTTATTTTTTCCTCATGTGGCTGCCTTGCTTTCTTGCTTCGTTCAGCTTTATTTCTACCTCACGTTGCTAATTCCATTTTCTTCTTTCGTTCAGTGTTGTTTCCTCTCGATTTGTTGCTGGTTTCGTTGCTCTCCCTTTCTTCTTCAGCTCTTCTTCCCTTCTCGGTCACGTGGCTCTCCCTTTCAGCGTGGTTTCTGCCTTCTTTTTCCTTCCTCTCTTCTCTTCTCCAGCTCTTTTTTCTTCTCAGTCGAGGCCTCCTTTCTACTCCAGCGTTTTTTTTCTTCTTTCTTGGTTTGCTTGCTCTCCTTTATACTCCAACGCCACCTCCCTTTTTCTGCCATGTTGCTCCCTTTTCTCCTTAATTTTTTTGCAACTTCCAGCCACCACTTTGCTGCACACAGTCCCCTCCTTTGCCTGCCATCTCCAGCCATGCCACACTCTCCTTTCTCTGCACCAGCCACCCCACTTTCTGCCTCCTCTGCAGAACCACTCCCACTTGCTTTTTTTATCCCCCTTGTCCTCTTGTGCATGTGTGTGCATGAGTGTATTCACGTGGTGAGTGTGTGTGTCCGTGGGTGTGAGTGTGTGAGAGTGTGAGTGTGAGTGTGTGAGGAGGTGTCTCCGTGAGTGAGAGTGTGAGTGTGTGAGAGTGATGTGTGTCATGTGTGTGAGGGCAAATGAGCATATGGGAGCAAATGAGTATGTGGGAGTGCGAGTGTGAGTGTGAGTGTGTGAGAGTGATGTGTCCGTGAGTGAGAGTGTGAGTGTGTGAGAGTGATGTGTGTCATGTGTGTGAGGGCAAGTGAGCATGTGGGAGCAAGTGAGCATGTGAGAGTGTGAGAGTGTGAGAGTGTGAGCAAGTGAGAGTGTTTTGCAATTCCATTTCAAGTATGTGGCCTTGTTCATTTTATTTCCTTGCAAGATGATTGCCATGTCTCTTCTTCAAACCTATATCTTGAATTTTCCTTTTTATTATTTTTGGTTCTTATGTTTGATTTTTTCATATTACTTCTATTTTGTTTGCCTCTTGCAATTTTGTTTTGATTAATTGTTATTATTATTTTTTTTGAATTTTTTAAT
The DNA here is from genome assembly GCA_037074485.1 of Delonix regia. NCBI lineage: Eukaryota > Viridiplantae > Streptophyta > Magnoliopsida > Fabales > Fabaceae > Delonix > Delonix regia. The sequence continues at coordinate 24,018,654 of CM073454.1, read as the reverse complement.
TCTATTTATTATTATTACCATGATTATTATTATTGTTAATTCGGGTGGGGAGTTCACAGTTGCCTCTCTTTGCTTGTCTCTTAAGTTAGGGAAGTGAATAGTGAAGTAATGACCTAATCTTAAGAGCAAGCAAAGACATGAATACATCACCTTCCACATCGAAGGAAGATAGGGGGAGACAGGAAGATGGTGAATATCCTGAACAAAATGCCTGACTTTCGACCTAAATATAAATTGCCTGGACACGATGCAGGACTTTTGCAGAAATGTAAATGGCCTGGACACGATGCAGGACTTTAGCAGAAACATAAATTGCCTGGACTTGATGCAGGACTTTTGCAGAAATGTAAATTGCCTGGACTTGAGCAGGACTTTTGCAGAAATGTAAATTGCTTGGACTTGAGCAGGACATTTTGCAGAAATGTAGATTGCCTGGACTTGAGCAGGACTTTTGTAGAAATGTAAATTGCTTGGACTTGAGCAGGACTTTTGCATAAATGTAAATTACCTGGACTTGATGCAGGACTTTTGCGGAAATGTAAATTGGCTGGACTTGAGCAGGACTTTTGCTGAAATGTAAATTGGCTGGACTTGAGCAGGACTTTTGCAGAAATGTAAATTGCCTGGACTTGATGCAGGACTTTTGCAAAAATGTAAATTGCCTGGACTTGATGCAGGACTTTTGCAGGAATGTAAATTGCCTAGACTTGAGCAGGACTTTTGCAAGAATGTAAATTGCCTAGACTTGAGCAGGACTTTTGCAGAAATGTAAATTGCCTGGACTTGAACAGGACTTGTGTAGGAATGTAAATTGCATGGTCATGATGCATGAGCGAGGTAGGTGTCGAACATGGACAAACCTGTATGCATGAGAAAGGCACATCCTTAAAGGATAATGAAAAATTTATTGGTTTTGATACAGGTTAAAATGATACCTATTCCCTTTGTGTTATAAGTAAGTAGACCGCTTGTGATCGTAAAACCTCTATCTTTTATTTTGGAAATCGGAAGGGTGACATGTTAAATTATGATTCAAGACAATTGGAAAAATGTCAATATTGCAGAAAGTGAATGAACTGTCTAACCACGCTTCCTTCATTGCGACCCTAAATCCATCATTTCAACAGTCGACAATCCGCATACTTCGCTTCTTCACTGCAAGTGGGCTTATACTCTCTTCTTTATAGTAAGCCCGAAGACATTGCAGTTGCTTCTATCTCCTTTTAAACGAGGTAAACTGGTAACGAAAATGTCAAATTGCGTATATGCTGCATCCTTTAGGCCTCATCATAGTAATTACGTGGAAACACTTATTTAAAACGCATTGGGGTATTTCTGGGATGCATATCATCAGACAATATTTTGAATAGCGCTATTCACTTGAATGTTTTATTTTGCATATTGAATGTATGAGAGCATCATAAAGGCAATATGGTTATGTGGGGGAAAAGAGTGATGAAAGGCAAGTTATCTTAAATGAGTAAACAAACAAAAGACCCCAAGGAATGTGGGTAGTAAGCCGAACGCAAGTATAAAAAAAATAGCAAAATACAATTGGGATGACTCTGAATTTTGGCTCCAAGCGACAATGGTTGCTTACACCTAGTGTTGCCATTGGATACACTTATTTCGAAATTAACTAATGAAGACAACCCTTAAGGATCCTTTCGGGTTGGCAATACCACCTTACTTTGTCCATCCTTTGCCACCCTATCCTTCATTTGAACCTCCTTCTTGAACTGGCCCTAATTGCGAATTCTCCTTTCCTTCTTCTTCTTTTTTCCTCATCATCCCCGTTTAAGCAAAGTATTTTTTGACTGCGCCAGAGTTAACTAGTTTTCCAAGCTCCCTACCATCCATATCGGCAAGAGTCAGGGCCCCTCTAGAGAACGCTCGTGTCACCACATATGGACCTTCGTATGAAGGTGCCCACTTGCCTCTATCATCTTCTTGATTTGGGAGGATCTTTTTCAGAACCAACTCCCCTGGCCTGAACTGTCTAGGATGAACCTTTTGATTGAAGGCCCTTGCCATCCTTTTTTGGTATAGCTGCCCATGACACATAGCTATTAATTGCTTTTCTTTGATCATATTCAGCTACTCATACCGTGTCTTTATCCACTCGCTCTCCTTGAGGTTGGATTCGATCAACACTTGAAGAGAAGGGATCTTAACTTCAATCGGGGTGACTGCCTCCATGCCATATACCAAAGAGTATGGAGTTGCCCCCATGGATGTTCGTACCGTCATTCGATACCCATGAAGAGCATATGGGGGCATCTCATGCCAATCTTTATAAGTAATAGCCATCTTGCTAATGACCTTTTTGATAATTTTATTCGCTGCCTCAATTGCTCCATTCATCTATGGCCAGTAGGGTGCAGAGTTATGGTGCTTAATCTTGAATTGACCACACAATTTCTTGATGTCAGCTCCATTCAGGTTGGGAGCGTTATCCATGATAATCCTTTCTGGTATACCATATTGACAAATAATGTTCAATTTCAAAAATCGGAGGAAGACCCTTTGGCTAATATTGGAAAACAAACACGCTTCTATCCATTTTGTAAAATAATCAATGGCTACCAAAATGAATCGGTGTCCATTTGACACCTTTGGGTTGATAGGGCCAATCACATCTATTCCCCACATTGAGAATGGCTACGGTGCCACCAAGTTGTGTAGGGGTTGGGGTGGAGCATTGATCCTATTGGCATATGTTTAGCATTTATGGCATTTTCTCACGTGGTCAATGCAGTCTTTTCCCATGGTTAACCAGAAGTATTCACATCTTTGAATTTGTCTAGCCATAGTATGGCCATTAGCATGAGTCCCACAGATTCCCTCATGGATCTCTATCATTATCCTTTGTGCTTCTGATGCATCCACACATCTAAGCAGAGTGTTGTCCCATGATCTTTTGTATAACACCTCTCCACTAAGGAAAAAATTCATCGCCAATTGACGAATGGTTTTTTTGTCATTCTCCATTGCCTCAACCGGATATTGCTGGTTCTGGACATAGTTCTTTATATCATGGAACCATGGCCGTCCATCATTTTCTTCTTCTACATTCGAGCAGCAAGCCAGAGTATCCCGGGTCTCAACCCGAATAGGGAGCATATTAACTCCACAGTCCAACTTAATCATTACAGCTAGGGTGGCCAACGCATCAGCAAACTGATTTTTATCACGGGTCAAATGCGTGAAATTTATTCCCCTAAACCTTGACACCAATTTTGTCAGATGTTTTTGGTATGGGACCAGTTTAGAATCTTTAGTTTGCCACTCTCCTTTTACTTTGTAAAATACAAGGACTAAATCTCCAAATACCTCAAGATCTTTGGCACCTAACTCCAAGGTGGCTTGCAGACCATTGACACAAGCTTCATATTCTGCCACATTATTTTTGCAGTCAAAATTGAGCTTGATTGCCACTGGATATTGCTTGCCTTCAGGTGATATTATTACCGCTCCTAATCCACTACCATGTACATTGGCTGCCCCATCAAAATACGTAGTCCACTTGATTTCCTTTGGATCATCTTCTTCCAATGTCAGAATATCCTCATCTGGGAACTGGAAGTCTAGCAGTTGATATTCATCCAGGGGATTGGCCGCCAAATGCTCAGCTATAATGCTCCCTTTGATTGATTTACTGGTCATATATTTCACGTCATATTCTGAGAGTATTACTTGCCATTTTAAGACTCTACCCGATACATGAGGACTCTCAAAAATGTATTTGATTGGATCCATCTTGGAGATTAGCCACGTTACATGATAAAGCATGTACTGCCTCAGTCTCTTTGTGGTCCACACAAGACTGCAACAAGTCTTCTCAATTAATGAGTACCGCGACTCGCATTCGTTAAATTACATGCTTAGATAATAAATGGCTTGCTCCTTTCTTCCTGATTCGTCATGTTGTCCTAACGCCGCACCCATGGACCCTGGTCGAATGGTCAAATAAAGGATAAGGGGCCGCCCCGGCATAAGAGGCACCAAGACAGGGGGGTCAAGAGGTACTCCTTTATCTTATTTAACGCACGTTGGCAGGATTCATTCCATTCTCCTGGTTGGTTCTTGCGTAATAATTTAAATATTGGTTCACAAGTGGCAGTTAAATTTGCGATGAACCTGGCTATGTAGTTCAAACGACCCAAGAACCCTCGGACTTCTGTTTCTGTACTAGGTGATGGCATGCCGCGAATCGCTCTAATTTTATCAGGGTCTATTTCTATCCCTTTCTTACTAACAATGGATCCCAAAAGCTTCCCAGATGTAGCCCTAAATACGCACTTACTAGGATTCAATCGAAGTTTGTATTTCTATAGTCTTTCAAAGAGCTTTCATAATACAGCCACATGACTTTCCCCTTTAGCTGATTTAGGGACCATGTCATCCACATACACCTCTATTTCTTTATGCATCAAGTCATGAAACAAGATGACCATCGCACGTTGGTAGATGGCCCCAGCATTTTTAAGTCCAAATGGCATTACCTTGTAACAAAAGGTTCCCCATGGGGTAATGAATGTGGTTTTTTCCTTGTCATCAAGGTGCATCGGGATTTGGTTATAGCCAGAGTGTCCATCCATAAAGGAATACTTGAAGCTTTTTGCTGTATTATTGACTAAGACGTCAATGTGGGGTAATGGAAAGTCATCTTTTGGGCTGGCCCAATTTAAGTCCCGATAATCGACACACATCCTCACTCGCCCATCTTTCTTTGGCACAGGGACTATGTTCGCGACCCATTAGGGGTATTTAGAAACTTTTATGAAACCGGCATCCCATTGCTTCATTACTTCTTCTTTGATCTTAAGGGATATCTCTGGGCTCATCCTCCTCAGCTTCTGTTTCTTGGGTCCTATATTGGAATATATGGGTATCCTATGGGCAGCAATTTCAGGATCTATTCCTGGCATATCCTGATAGGACCAAGCTAACACATCTATATATTCCCTAAACAACTTGATCATATCCTCCCTTTCTGGGTTATCAACTATTTTTAATTCCTTCTTATCATCCTCTGTCCCCATATTGATCACTTCAGCAGTTTCTTCTTGCGGAACAATACCCCTTTTCCCTGACTCTACTATTTTAACAAAGGTTTGAGATATGTCATCATTATCATCAGTTTCTAAATCACTTGCATCCGTGACAACACAAGGCTCATTCAAGCAGTGCCCTAGAGCTTCTGCTTTAAACAAGAGTTCCAAGGATTCAAAATCCCTGGAAAGTGGGTAGAAAAAGCAAAAATAAATACGAAAAGGCAGGATTCAAACAAGATTTTGGCAAAAGATCGAAACTACTGCATTCATTCAATATTTAAAATAAAGTTTTAAGTCGTTAGCTATTACAGAATTTTAAAACACGATATTCAAAACATTACTCTAATGACATAACATCCGATAACATTTTAGATTCCTAATTGTCTAGCGCTTTTCCTAGCTCGTCTGGCTGGATCCATGCAACCTCCGTATGCTCTCCTTCTTCTTCACTTGCCATTATGACTAAGTCACCCAGATGTATTATCTCAGTAGGAGTAGGAAAAGTTTCTCGGAGGTGAGGTATTTCTGCTTTCCCCTTTTGCTTACCCTCCTTCCATCTCACCTTGTGGGTGTCCCTGGAGAGTTCATATCCTAGCCCCTGTCGCCCTGGATTCTCGAGCAACTCAACTGGTTCCCCTATGCCTTACAGATTTATGCCTAGTCCTTTTCCCTTTTGATACCCACTGTTCATCATGATCTTGGCCACCACCAAATTGACTCCTTTGGTGGGTTCCCCCACTCCTAATGGCATTGGGTCAATGCCCTTTTTAGAATTCCCAGCCTCCAATACTTCCAAACTTGGAAAAGAGCTGTTTATGACTTGCTCGACATTTTCAATGTAAGGTACCGTACTTGACCTGCTGAGAATCATTTCTTCTTCACCTTTTATCATGATGAGCCTCCCTTCATTGATGTATTTGATCCTCTGATGCACGGTTGAGGGGACTGCCCCAGCGGCGTGAATCCAAGGTCTCCCTAGGAGCATCGTATACGCTGCGTTGATATCCATAACTTGGAACTCGACGGTAAATAAATTTGGACCGATTTCTAAAGGGAGTTCAACCTTTCCAATCACTTCCCTCTTGGTCCCATCAAAAGCTCTCACTACCAGGTCATTGTACTCGATGCATGACTTCTCAATAGGTAATTGCCCTAAAGTGGACAAGGGTAAGACGTTCAGGGCTGACCCCCCATCGATGAGCACTTTAGCAATTATATACCCATAGCATTTCAGAGTAATATGGAGGGCATTGGGCTTTCCGACTGACGTGGGGTGCATCTCGTCCTCAGAGAAGGAAATTAAGGTAGAATTTTTCACCGCATTTATCAGGTTCACGACCTTCTCCGATGTGATATCAGGGCACACATAAGCTTCATTCAGCACACTCTATAATGCCCTTCGGTGAACTTCTGAATTCATTATCAGGCTCAAAATAGAAATTCGGGTTGGAGTTTTCCGCAATTGATCCACCACGTCATATTCGCTTTGTTTCATAATTTTTAGAAACTCCTCTGTTTTGTCCCGTCCTTCCTTCCCAGGGGCTTCCTTGAGGTTCAAGTTTTTCCCTACTTCTAGGTTTGGATTCAGAACTCCTCCCACATCTTTGGAGTATACCCGACCACTACGAGTGATCCCTCCTACAACGTCTAAATGACCTCCTTCTGTGACAGACCTATCTTTCAATGCCTCATCGCCAGATGAACATTCTATCTTTAATCTATAATTCCACGGCACAGCATGATCGCTCTGATACAGAAATGGAGAGGGCACATAAATAGTGGCGACTGGGCTTTTGACAGGCACTGGCGTGGGTTCTACAAGTAAAGACCCTTGCGCTACACTTTGTGGGTCACGATTGTTTTGGATCGGGGTGGCTCCCTTAACTTCATATAGTGGTTTGTCAACCACCAGGAAGGAGTTCCTAAGCCTTGTGGAGTCGGATGCTCCCTTAGTCCAGGCACCGTCTTTTTCTGTGATTGTCATAACTGACCTTTCGGCGAGATAGAAAAATATAGGTTTAAAACCGATTCCCAAAAATGGAATTTTGAAAATCGATCTTATTAGGGAGTCGCCACCAAAATTTTTAATGGAAAACTTTGGAAAACCCATTTAAATAAAACAAAAAGAAAGGCGAAATGGTCTGCGAGGTCAGAGATGGGTTCGGGAGTCTATTTGAGTGTGGGGAAGGTGTTAGGCACCCCACAACACCCGCCCATAAGGACGGTTACCTTAAACTAGTTAGTTGAAATAAAATATGGCCTTTAATTAATCTCAATTACCCTTTTATTGACAATGGATGCACGTTAGACATATAGGACAAAAAAGCAAAAATGCATGCAAACTGATGGATATTTACAAAGGACGGACTTGACCTAGGATGAAAGCCTAGGGCCTACGTACCCTGCGATGGGAATCAAAGTCCACGTAGTTCGACCAAAAGGCATTTTTATGATTGATGGTTTTTTATTTGTGATGAGAATAGGAGGATTTTAATTAAAACAGATCATTGTAAACAAAACGGGATAGGAATTTGGTTTGTATGTTTTAATTTACTACAATCTGATTAACCTCGTTCTCCTGAACTCTTCACATTTTCTTTTTTTTTTTAAAAAAAATTTTTTGGCGGTTTTATTATTATTATTTTTTTGAGTTTTGAGAGTTTATATTTTGGGAATTCATGCATAATTTATAATGAAAGGAATATATTTTTTTATTTTATGAGTTTTTGAATTTATTGTTGATAAATATTGATTATTATTATTATTGGTTATTGGTAGACAATTTAATTTAAGTATTGTTATTTATTGGTTTATCTGTTTGTCTTTGAACAAATATATGCTAATTTTCGGGTTCTATGGAGATTAAAATCTCACACGAGCCCGGGAAGTCGAGGAGAGACAAGTATTCTCACACGATCCATTTTGCATAAATATTTAATCAAAGTTAACATTTAATTATTGTCCATTTATTCATTTTTTGTATTATTATCAATATTATTGTCATTTCAGAATTAATTATAGGGATTTAAGGAGATTAGAACCTCACGTAATCCTGCACAATCGAGGAGAACAATATTCTCACACGATAATTTTGCAAATGATAGGGAATGTTTACTAAGGCAAGCATTTTGATTATGATTATTATTATGATTTAATCCAAATTTAACATTTAATTATGGTTAATTTATTTCCACCATTCACCCATTAATATCTCATTTGTATCATTGTTACTCTTTAATTATCTAATTCATTGTAGGGATTTAAGGAGATTAATATCTCACATAATCCCTGATAATCGAGGAGGACAAAATTTTCACACGATAATTCCACAAATGGCATATTAAAGCAAGCATTTTGATTATGACTATTATGATTCAATCCAAAATTATCATTGATTTATTTTCCATCATTCCCCCATTAATATTTCATTTGTACCATTGTTACTTTTTAATTATCCAATTCATTGTAGGGATTTAAGGAGATTGATATCTCACATAATCCCCGGTAATCGAGGACAACAAAATTCTCACACGATAATTTTTATCCACCATGACAATATTCATTAATTACCATTCAATTATTTTTCAAAATTCTTTCATTAATATTTCATTAGTATTCATTGCCATTCATTTATTTTTCACCATTTATTAATTAACATTTCATTAATATTAATTGTCACTTTTCATTATTCAACTAATTACGAGGATTTAAGGAGATTAATATCTCACATAACCCCCGGTAATCGAGGAGAACAAAATTCTCACACGATAATTTTTATCCGTTATGACAATATTCATTATTTATCATTCAATTGTTGTTCAACATTCTTTCATTAATATTTCATTAGTATTCATTGTCTTCCAATTATTTGATTAATTGCAAAGACATAAGAAGATGAAAAAAAACTCACATAATCCCAACAATCAAGAGCAACAAAATTCCCACATGCTAATTTCATACATAATGGCCATAATTAATCAAAGCTAATGTCTAAACAATTATAATGAACCAAAATACACAAAATTAAACACGTGAATAGTAGCATGGCATGTTAGAGTGCGTGAACAGTGCACGTGCATGAAATTGCATTGAAGGAAATCGGGTGAACAGTAACGACGTGCAGCAGAATTTCGTCCAGTGAAGAACGTGCAGCCATACCTGGTTTTTCAGCTCCTCCTTTGTGCTCCAATGACCAAGGACCTTCTCCTCCTCACCCAACAATGGAAGATGAACCTCCAACAGCCCCTCAAAGTCGCAGGTCTTGGCTGGAAGTGCAGAAAACGGATAACATCTTTGGAGTTTCGCTGGACAGCTTTGTTGGGTTTTTTCTAGTTGGTTCCAGCGCTGGAAATTCTGCAGCAAGTGTCCCTACTTCTTGGCTGGAAGATGGAGGCTGAGAGCTTCTCTTCTTCTCCGCACTTTCTCTTCTTCCTTGTGCTTCCTAAGCTCTCCTCTGTTCACCTCTGTTTTTTTCAGTTTAAAACAGAGTTTTTCTTCTTCCACGGTTCAGCTTCTCTTCCTCCCATTGCTGCCACTTTGTTTTGGATTCAGACTTCCTTGTTTATGCACATCATTTTGGCATCCAACTCTCCATTTTTCTGCTCCTTGGATGGTCTAAACTTCAGCACCTCTTCATTCCAGAATTTTGGACGTTACTTCCACGGTTTTTCTGCACTTTGGACAGCTTTGTTCAGCTCTCGATTTCTGCAGTTTGGCTCTCAGTTTGCTGCCTCATTTCTGGTTTGCATTCAGTTCAGTTCCTTTCCTCCTTCTTTCGGTTTGGTTTTTGTCTTCTCGGTCTGGCGTTGTGGCTTCAGCCCCTCGCTGCAGCTCAGATTTTTTGGCTTCAGCTCGTGTTTTCTCGGTCTCCCACGTTCTGCTTCTGCATTCTCACGGCCTGCACCTTCTCTTCCTTTCTTCTCGGTTTCTCTCTTCTCTCCACGAGCTGCCTCCTCTTTTCTCCTCCTTCTCTTCAGCTCGTTTTCCTCTCGGTTCGTTGCTCTTTCTCCCAACGTTCTCCTCCCTTTCTTTTCCTCTCGGCTCGTTGCTCTTTTTATGCTCCAACGTCCCCCTCTTTTTCTGCCCTTTTGGTCCCTTTTTCCATTGCTTTTTCTGCCACTTTCAGCCACCACTTTGCTGCACACGGTCTCCACTTTTTTGCTGCCACCTCCAGCCACGCCACACTCCTCTCTCACGGCTCCAGCCACCCCACCTTCTGCCATGTTGCAGAACCACTCCCATTTACTTTTTTGTCCCCCTTTGTCCTCTTGTGCATGTGGGTGCATGGTGCATGCATGTGGTGAGTGTGTATCCGTGGATGAGATTGTGTGAGAGTGTGAGTGTGAATGTGTGAGAGTGAGGTATCCGTGAGTGAGAATGTGAGTGTGTGAGAGTGATGTATGTCATGTGGAGAGAGCAAATGATCATATGGGAGCAAATGAGCATGTGGGAGTGTGAGTGTGAGTGTGTGAGAGTGATGTGTCCGTGAATGGGAGTGTGAGTGTGTGAGAATGATGTGTGTCATGTGGTGAGAGCAAATGATCATATGGGAGCAAATGAGCATGTGGGGGTGTGAGTGTGAGTGTGTGAGAGTGATGTGTCCGTGAATGGGAGTGTGAGTGTGTGAGAATGATGTGTGTCAAATGTGTGAGGGCAAATGAGCATGTGAGGAGTAAGTGAGCATGTGAGAGTGATGTGTGTCATGTGTGTGAGGGCAAGCGAATATGTGGGAGCAAGTGAGCATGTGAGAAGGTCTTGCAATTCCATTTTAAGTATGTGGCTTTTTTCATTTTATTTTTTTGCAAGGTGATTGCCATACATCTTGAATTTTCCTTTTTATCATTTTTGGTTCTTATATTTGGTTTTTTCCATATTACTTTCATTTTGTTTGCCTTTTGCAATTTTGTTTTGATTAATTGTTATCATTACTTTATTATTTTATATTTTTTGAATTTTTTTATTCTATTTATTATTATTATTGTAATTATTATTATTATTAATTTGGGTGGGGTGTTCACAGTGATGCACACATTCCCTTTAGTAGGCTCTCGAGTTCTTTCGATGGTTAGAGCTCCAAGCATCATCATCTTCTATGTCAATTCCCTGAACTGCTCACAACCTTCAATGTCGTGCCCCACCTCTCCATCATGAAACTCACAATACCCATTTTATGACCCTCCGAGTTTGTTCTGTTCCCCATTCTAAGCGGGGACATAGTCAGTACCCTTCAAACCCTCATATAACTACCGCATAGTATAGGATGCCTCAGCCAAGTCTTTCAAGCCAAAATCCTCCCCCTCTATCATGGACACTTGCCTTTCCTTATTGTGATTTGGCAAGGGGTTGGTGACGATATTGGGGTCATTACCCATCTTTATGCCGATGTGATTATTGTCCAATAATGCCAACACGTGCTTCCTGAAGGCCTTACATTTGTCAATATTGTGCCCTGCAGCTCCCATGTGATATTCACAAGTGGCATTGGGATCATACCACTCAGGGAATGGTGGCTGGAGTGGCTTGACCGGTTTAGGGCCCATAAGCTTCTTTACCACTAAGTCATGAAAATGCTCCGATCGGCTAACATTGAAATTGGGTAATGGCCTGTCATCGTAGGGCGGTAGTGTTGGCCTAAACCCTCGATTTTGGGCTGTCAGCTGTTGCGGCCCAGAATAAGGTTGCGGTGGTGCCGGGTAAGTCGTGTAATTCCCCATGGCTGGGCCTCGCGGCTGGTAAGCCATGGCTAGGTTCTGATGGCGAGAAGATGCCTGGGGATATTGACTATGCATAGGGCGGGGGTGTTGGAATGTGGCATGGATATGGCTAATATCCCCTTCTTTCTTTCGACTGTTTGTAGGTTTTCTAGTTTCCATGGAGGTAGTTTCAAATAGCCCATCGCGAACATCAACATCTATCCTCTCTCCAACTTGGATCAGATCAGTGAATTCATTTACATGCGTCCCTAGCATTATCTTGCGGTATGGGTCTCCCAAGGTACGGATAAAATAAGAGCATAATTCCGAGTCCAAAAGTGATGGTTGGACTTCAGCAGTTGCGGCTCTCCATCTTTGGGCATATTCTTTAAAGGTCTCTATTCCCTTCTTCTTCAGCCCTTTCAGGTGCTCTCGTGTAGGGGCTGTATCCAGATTAAACTTGTATTGGCTCATGAATACATCGTAAGGTCTCTCCACCTCTTTAGCTTGGAATGATCCAATTTCATGAACCAATGTAAGGTCGTGCCGGTCAGACTCTCGTGAAAGAAGTTTATCAGGAACCTTTCATCCCTGGACCATACCGACATCTTGGTGCAGTATGATTTTAGGTGGTAGTATGGATCTCCACTGCCATCGTATTTGGTGAACTCAGGCACCTTAAATTTTTTAGGGATGGGGACCTCCGGGGCTAGACACAACTCATCCAACTCAACAGACTTATAGTTAGTCGGCTTCTGGAGAGCTCTCAGCCTGTCTTTAACCTTTGCTATGTCCTCTTCCCAATCTTTCCTCTCATCGCCCTCTTTCGTCTTGAAGCTGGTGTTGGTAGCAAGCCGAGCAGGCACTGCAATTCCAATAGTTGGTTCCCTCCCAGGAATGTCATAGGTGAAGACACCACCTTGGCTCCATTCTAGGTACCCTTGTCCTTCAACTCCTGAAGCCAAAGGGTTTGGTGGTCGGTTTGCCACTACCAGTCTTTGTGTCGGTTCGGGCACTCCGGTGGCAGAAGGACTACCCGGAGTTACTCCTGGTATGCCAACACCTATATTAGGGGTGCCCTGGTCAGTATTAGTGGGGTTTGGCGAAACATGGTTCGTGGCCACGCTAGAACTCATATTCTGCAACAACTTCATCATCTCTACCATTTGCAATTGCATGGCCCCCATTTGATCATTTAGGGCCCCTACTTCCACTTCTAACCGCTGCTCAGTCTCTGATGGACTATCTTCAGCAGCCATAGCTCTAGCCCGCGCTCGGGTTATATACGTTCTCCCAGATGGTTGGGCCTAGTTAGACGAGTTCTTCCCTTCTCGGGCAATATTGACATCTTACCTGTCCTTATTGTCATATTTTTTTTTTAAAACAAAATGAATGTAAATAAAAACAATTACCTAGATTTTTTATTTTCGGTGTGTTAACTCGGCATAAAGGATATGAGAACCACAGACCTTTGAATCCTTGAGGATACATATAGTAACACTCAATGAATCAAAGTTAACTGCTTACACAAGGGACATTTAGGATCCACATGTATAGGTCTATTTTTACACCACACAACCAATTTCCACACAAGATCTCTACTATTTCAAACGTATTTGATGGTCAAAAGATGAAACCGTGCATTATAATAAAGTGTTTGGATTACATCAATCGACTTTGAAGTTACACATTAAAGGGAACCCATCAATTAGTCCATCTTACAAAATACTGAAGTTGCCTTTGTTCCTTACTCGTCTAAAACTTCATCAACATTTTCAAATCCTCTATAAGGTCATGACACAGAGCGAGAAACTCAGTTACTGCTGTGGGAGTCTTCATAGGGATGGCATGCCCTTCCGCTTGCTTATATGCATGAACGAATTCAGGAATGGCATCATTGGCAAATAGGATCATTCTTCTGAAACGTTCCAGCCACATTTCTTTCTCGGCCACTTGCTCTTTATGGCGTGACTCCCACAGCCGAGCCTTTTCTGCTTGATGGTTGAGTTGCTCAACTAAATTTTGTATGGCTATTGTATTATCGCTCTCGACACTGATCACCTCCCTTGTCTTTTCTTCTAACCATCTAGTGAGTACATCAATTTCTCGTCAAAGGTTATTATGAGACTTGAGCTCTTCTTCCCGCCTCATTATAGCATCTCTTTCTTCAATGGCCTTTGACAATCGAGTTTGATAATGGAGGACCTTCTTGCTACTCTCCTCAGCTCGTTTTTGAATCCTTCTTATAGTATTTTTCAACTTGTCATTCTCCTTTTTCAATTTCCTCAACTCGGTGTTCATCTTCGACTTCTTTCTCCTTTTTGCTCTTTCATTTTCTTGTGACTTAGATAAGTTCTCCAAGTGTCTTTTGCTTCCTTCCTTCAGATTTTGTAGCTTAGCTTTTTTATCTTCTAATTGCTTGGCTAAACCCTCATTAACTTCTCGTAAATCATTACTCAACAAGGGGTTATGTGATCCTAGGGGTGGATGGATCCCCCTAGTTCTTTTTTTGGAGCCAAATCTCATATTGCTTCGTGGTTGCCACGGCATGTTTCCCTAACTCAAACTTCCCTTTACACATTACACGGCCCCATGCATCCCTTATCTGTTAGATCATTTCCACCTTCAGGGGATTAGTGTAGTAGAAGCTGACCCTTCGCACAACCTCTTTAGATGGGATGTCCTGTTCATATGCGAATTGGCAGTGAGCAACCGCGGGGTTATAATTGATACATCCTCTGGCGCCCATGAGAGGAACATTAGGGAAATGTCCACAACAGTATATAATATCCTTGCTCTCCCACCAAGAGAGCTTCCACCAAATAGTGGTATCTTTAAGTTCCCCTATTTTCTTAATCCACTGATCACGACTCATTCTTGCTTGTAGTGGAGCTGACCCTTCGCGATGGACATAATCTCGGATCGGGTGATGAACGGTGTCAAACCTCGTGCCTAGTTGATATTCCCTGCCATAGATATGGTTAACCCACCATATATTCAAAAGTGGCAAACAACACTTCAACTTCCCTTTCTTTTCTCTATGACAAAAACTTAATGTCAAAAATGTTTCAGCTAGTAGTGCTGGTACGGGATTCACGCGGTGATTTTCCACCATTGTCGTAACCGACCTTTCAGCGGGATTGAAAAATATGGTAATGGCCAGTTCCCAAAAACAGAATTTTGAAAATCGATTTTATTTGGAGTCGCCACCAAAATTTTTAATGGAAAACCAATTTAAATTAAACAAAAAAGAGAAAGGCGAAATGGTCTGCGAGGTCAGAGATGGGCTCGGGAGTCTATTTGAGTGTGGGGAAGGTGTTAGGCACCCCACAACACCCGCCCATAAGGACGGTTACCTTAAACTAGTTAGTTGAAATAGAATATGGCCTTTAATTAATCTCAATTACCCTTTTATTGACAATGGATGCACGTTAGACATAGGAGACAAAAAAAAGCGAAAATGCATGCAAACTGATGGATATTTACAAAGGACAGACTTGACCTAGGATGAAAGCCTAGGGCCTACGTACCCCGTGAGAGGGATCAAAGTCCACGTAGTTCGACCAAAAGGCATTTTTATGATTGATGGTTTTTTTTTATTTGTGATGAGAATAAGAGGATTTTAATTAAAACAGATCATTGTAAACAAAACGGGATAGGAATTTGGTTTGTATGTTTTAATTTACTACAATCTGATTAACCTCGTTCTCCTGAACTCTTCACATTTTCTTTTTTTAAATTTGTTTTTGTCGATTTTCTTATTATTAATTTTTTGAGTTTTGAGAGTTTATATTTTAGGAATTCATGCATAATTTATAATGAAAGGAATATATTTTTTTATTTTATGAGTTTTTGAATTTATTGTTGATAAATATTGATTATTATTATTGGTTATTGGTAGACAATTTAATTTAAGTACTGTTATTTATTGGTTTATCTGTTTGTCTTTGAACAAATATATGCTAATTTTCGGGTTCTATGGAGATTAAAATCTCACACGAGCCCCGGAAGTCGAGGAGAGACAAGTATTCTCACACGATCCATTTTGCATAAATATTTAATCAAAGTTAACATTTAATTATTGTCCATTTATTCATTTTTTGTATTATTATCAATATTATTGTCATTTCGGAATTAATTATAGGGATTTAAGGAGATTAGTGCCTCACGTAATCCCGCACAATCGAGGAGAACAATATTCTCACACGATAATTTCGCAAATGATAGGGAATGTTTACTAAGGCAAGCATTTTGATTATGATTATTATTATGATTTAATCCAAATTTAACATTTAATTATGGTTAATTTATTTCCACCATTCACCCATTAATATCTCATTTGTATCATTGTTACTCTTTAATTATCCAATTCATTGTAGGGATTTAAGGAGATTAATATCTCACATAATCCCCGATAATCGAGGAGAACAAAATTCTCACACGATAATTCCACAAATGGCATATTAAAGCAAGCATTTTGATTATGACTATTATGATTCAATCCAAAATTATCATTGATTTATTTTTCATCATTCCCCCATTAATATTTCATTTGTACCATTGTTACTTTTTAATTATCCAATTCATTGTAGGGATTTAAGGAGATTGATATCTCACATAATCCCCGGTAATCGAGGAGAACAAAATTCTCACACGATAATTTTTATCCACCATGACAAAATTCATTAATTACCATTCAATTATTTTTCAAAATTCTTTCATTAATATTTCATTAGTATATATTGCCATTCATTTATTTTTCACCATTTATTAATTAACATTTCATTAATATTAATTTTCACTTTTCATTATTCAACTAATTACGAGGATTTAAGGAGATTAATATTTCACATAATCCCCGGTAATCGAGGAGAACAAAATTCTCACACGAAAATTTTTATCCGTCATGACAATATTCATTAATTATCATTCAATTATTGTTCAACATTCTTTCATTAATATTTCATTAGTATTCATTGTCTTCCAATTATTTGATTAATTGCAAAGACTTAAGGAGATGAAAAAAAACTCACATAATCCCAACAATCAAGAGTAACAAAATTCCCACATGCTAATTTCATACATAATGGCCATAATTAATCAAAGCTAATGTCTAAACAATTATAATGAACCAAAATACACAAAATTAAACACGTGAACAATAGCATGGCATGTTAGAGTGCGTGAACAGTGCACGTGCATGAAATTGCATTGAAGGAAATCGGGTGAACAGTAACGACGTGCAGCAGAATTTCGTCCAGTGAAGAACGTGCAGCCATACCTGGTTTTTCAGCTCCTCCTTTGTGCTCCAATGACCAAGGACCTTCTCCTCCTCACCCAACAATGGAAGATGAACCTCCAACAGCCCCTCAAAGTCACAGGTCTTGGCTGGAAGTGCAGAAAACGGATAGCATCTTTGGAGTTTCGCTGGACAGCTTTGTTGGGTTTTTTCTAGTTGGTTCCAGCGTTGGAAATTCTGCAGCAAGTGTCCCTACTTCTTGGCTGGAAGATGGAGGCTGAGAGCTTCTCTTCTTCTCCACACTTTCTCTTCTTCCTTGTGCTTCCTAAGCTCTCCTCTGTTCACCTCTGTTTTTTTAAGTTTAAAACAGAGTTTTTCTCCTTCCACGGTTCAGCTTCTCTTCCTCCCTTTGCTGCCACTTTGTTTTGGATTCAGACTTCCTTGTTTATGCACATCATTTTGGCATCCCACTCTCCATTTTTCTGCTCCTTGGATGGTCTAAACTTCAGCACCTTTTCACTCCAGAATTTTGGACGT
This sequence comes from Delonix regia, assembly GCA_037074485.1. Lineage (NCBI taxonomy): Eukaryota > Viridiplantae > Streptophyta > Magnoliopsida > Fabales > Fabaceae > Delonix > Delonix regia. Next base: position 24,001,129 of record CM073454.1, on the reverse strand, counting down.
TACTTCCACGGTTTTTCTGCACTTTGGACAGCTTTGTTCAGCTTTTGGTTTCTGCAGTTTGGCTCTCGATTTGCTGCCTCATTTCTAGTTTGCATTCAGTTCAGTTCCTTTCCTCCTTCTCTCGGTTTGGTTTTTGTCTTCTCGATCTGGCGTTGTGACTTCAGCCCCTCGCTGTAGCTCAAATTTTTTGCTTCAGCTCGTGTCTTCTCGGTCTCTCACATTCTGCTTCTGCATTCTCACGGCCTGCACCTTCTCTTCCTTTCTTCTCGGTTTCTCTCTTCTCTCCACGAGCTGCCTCCTCTTTTCTCCTCCTTCTCTTCAGCTCGTTTTCCTCTTGGCTCGTTTTCTTTCTCCCAGCATTCTCTCCTTCTTTTTTTCCTCTCGGCTTGTTGCTCTTTTTATGCTCCAACGTCCCCCTCTTTTATGCCCTTTTGGTCCCTTTTTCCATTGCTTTTTCTACCACTTCCAGCCACCACTTTGCTGCACACAGTCTCCACTTTTTTATTGCCACCTCCAGCCACGCCACACTCCTCTCTCACTGCTCCAGCGACCCCACCTTCTGCCATGTTGCAGAACCACTCCCATTTGCTTTTTTGTCCCCCTTTGTCCACTTGTGCATGTGTGTGCATGGTGCATGCATGTGGTGAGTGTGTATCCGTGGATGAGATTGTGTGAGAGTGTGAGTGTGAGTGTGTGAGAGTGAGGTATCCGTGAGTGAGAATGTGAGTGTGTGAGAGTGATGTATGTCATGTGGAGAGAGCAAATGATCATATGGGAGCAAATGAGCATGTGGGAGTGTGAGTGTGAGTGTGTGAGAGTGATATGTCCGTGAATGGGAGTGTGAGTGTGTGAGAATGATGTGTGTCATGTGTGTGAGGGCAAATGAGCATGTGAGGAGCAAGTGAGCATGTGAGAGTGATGTGTGCCATGTGTATGAGGGCAAGTGAGCATGTGGGAGCAAGTGAGCATGTGAGAAGGTCTTGCAATTCCATTTTAAGTATGTGGCTTTGTTCATTTTATTTTTTTGCAAGATGATTGCCATACATCTTGAATTTTCCTTTTTATCATTTTTGGTTCTTATATTTGGTTTTTTCCACATTACTTTCATTTTGTTTGCCTTTTGCAATTTTGTTTTGATTAATTGTTATTATTACTTTATTATTTTATATTTTTTTGAATTTTTTTTAGTTCTATTTATTATTATTATTGTAATTATTATTATTATTAATTTGGGTGGGGTGTTCACAACCATCCACAAGACACTTACCGCTGCCAGATCGACTACACCTACTGCTGATGGGAATAACACTAGCCCATATACTGCTAAAGCAAGCACTCTTCTGAAAACGACCCAGTTGCCCTTCTCAGCTAAAGCTTCCAACCTTTTCTCTAAATACTTCCTGGATAATCCTTTTGTTGCACCTGAACGACATATTTGTACTCGTGTAGGTTCTTCCTCTAAAATCTGGGCTACAACCCGTTTGGAAGGGAGATGTCCGAGGTACAAGTAGACAGGAGTATCCTTGGAAATAGGCATTCTCATCAATCCCCCGTATTCTTCCAACGTGGGCACAAGCTGGAAAGTTGGAAATGCGAAACATCTCAAGGAATCATCTCAATGTTGAGCTAGGGCTACAAGAGCATTGGGTTGGATAGGAACTGATAGCAACTCCAAAATATCACCATAGTCCTTTTGAAAATGATGGAGTTGTTCCCCTCTGAGCTTCTCACTCATAATAATTAAGCTTTTTATTGATTCAGCTTCTACCTTCACGTTAACTCTCTTTCTTGATGAGGTCATTTCTGTCGAGCTTGTGTCTTGTGGTTGTGTGGCGTCCGGTGAGTCCTTCATGTCTCTTAACAAAAATGACAGTTCACTGTAACAAATCCATGGGTTAGAAACAAAATGAAATGAGCACACAATTTATTTAATCAATAGATTACTAATCACTTTCTTCATTACTAATCGCCAAAGACCCTATTGATCCATTGGGAATAGCAACTATAACTCTCATCCTAAGGAGAAATAGATCCTCACGTGGACGAGGCTTAAATAAGTGAACCAGGTAACCTATTGACGTATTACTTTCCTCAAAATTATTGATTTTCAGAAACTCCCAACTCCATCAATTAGGCAAATCTTACCACACTGCTGAAGTTTTCAATTGTAGCTCATTTTGCTTGGCTAACAACGCGTTAAAATGGAAATGTTGTGATAATTCAATACCCCATACAAGTTTTTTTTTTTTTTTTAAAAATGTATTCATGCCATGAATGATGTGTTGACATGCAAAATATGAGTGTAACATGATCCTTGGTGTCCTAACTTGGGCCAACCCTATGTGTGGGAATGGTACCCTAAAGACAATAGGTTCTAAGAAGGTTATCTATTAAGGTGGTCCACTAAGGTGCATGGTTTGGGGGTAGATCTAGCATCTTAAAGCGTTATTGGTCCTCAGATTGTCCCCACTCAAGAGAGTGAGGATCCCGTGACATGAATTAGACTAAAAGAGGATAGAATCCCACTCCAATCAAATCCATATAGTGAGACACAACCTGAGCGAGGTCTTCACAGTAATCTCGGGAAGCGATAAGCTTCACAGGAAAACCGTTAAAAACCCCTACTAACCTAGGGTAATCGAGGACCCAGGTATAGAGCCCAAAAGTGTGTGAGGTAGAGTGTCAACGTGCATAAGATGGAAGGGGAGCATATAAAACTCTAAACCGACAGTTTATCCAACCTTTATTTATCAAGCAATCGAACTGCAAGAGAAGACAAGAGCTTATAACATAAACAGAGGTCGTCTATCCTAAGGTTCTCTTCCGCATATTATCTATCCTGACATACGTATTACAAATAAACTAACAAAATTACATGGTAACTAAGGAACTTTAAGCATGTTATATGATTGCAAAAGGAAGAAATACACCTATACAAATGGGAAAATAAATAGCAAATACATAAGAATATACAGGCATATCATATGACCACAAGAGATAAATGACCAAGAAACACCAAAAAAGAAAAAACCATTAAACCAAACAAAACACAACAAGGGTAATTAAAATAACAAGAAGCCATATTATTTCAACTAACTAATTAAACAGGCTTGACACACAAATGTCCCCAGTGGAGTCACCAAACTGTCGTAACTGACCTTCGGTGGAATAGAATGAAAATGTTTAAATTGATTCCCAAAAACAAAATTTTGAAAGTCAATTTTATTGGAGTCGCCACCAAAATTTTTAACGGAAAACTTTGGAAAACCAATTTAAATAAAACAAACGAAAAAAAAAAGGCAAAATGGTCTGCGAAATCAGAGATGGGTTCGGGAGTCTATTTGAGTGTGGGGAAGGTGTTAGGCACCCCACAACACCCGCCCATAAGGACGGTTACCTTAAACTAGTTAGTTGAAATAGAATATGGCCTTTAATTAATCTCAATTACCCTTTCATTGACATGGATGCACGTTAGACATAGGAGACAAAAAAGCGAAAATGCATGCAAACTGATGGATATTTACAAAGGGCGAACTTGACCTAGGATGAGAGCCTAGGGCCTACGTACCCTGCAATGGGGATCAAAGTCCACGTAGTTCGACCAAAAGGCATGTTTGGGGGTTGGTGTTTTTTTGATTTGTGATGAGAATAGGAGGATTTTAATTAAGACAGATCATTGTAAACAAAACGGAATTGGGATTTGGTTTATGTGTTTTAATTCACTACAATCTGATTAACCTCATTCTCCTGATCTCTTCACATTTTCTCTTTTAAAATTTTTTTGTCGATTTTATTATTATTATTAGTTTTTTGAGTTTTGGGAGTTCATATTTCGGGAATTAATGCATGATTTATAATGAAAGGAATATTTATTTTTTTGAACTTTTGAATTTATTGTTGGTAAATATTGATTATTATTATTATTGATTATTGGTAAATAATTTAATTCGAGTGCTATTATTTATTTGTTTATCTGTTTATCTTTGAACGAATATATGCTAATTTTTAGGTTCTATGGGGATTAAAATCTCACACGAGCCCGGGAAGTCGAGGAGAGAAAGGTATTCTCACACGATTCATTCTGTATAAATATTTAAACAAGGTTAATATTTAATTATTGTCCATTTATTCATTTTTTGTATTATTATTAATATTATTATTATTTCGGAATTAGTTATAGGGATTTAAGGAGATTAGAACCTCACATAATCCCACGCAATCGAGGAGAATGATTTTCTCACACGATAATTTCGCAAATAATGGGAAACAGTATATTAAAGCAAGCATTTTGATTATGATTATTATAATGATTTAATCAAAATTAATATTTAATTATCATTCGTTTATTTTCCACCATTCACCCATTAATATTTCATTAATATTATTGTTACTTTTCAATTATTCAATTCATCATAGGGATTTAAGGAGATTAATATCTCACATAATCCCCGGTAATCGAGGAGAACAAAATTCTCACTCGATAATTTTACCCATTATGGCAATATGTATTAATTATCATTCAAATATTTTTCACCATTCCTCCATTAATATTATTGTTACTTTTCAATTATTCAACTAGTTGTAAGGATTTAAGGAGATTAACATCTCACATAATCCCCGGTAATCGAGGAGAATAAAATTCTCACACGATAATTGTCGTAACCGACCTTTCGGCGGAATGGAATAAAAAGGTTTAAAACCGATTCCCAAAAATGGAATTTTGAAAATCGATTTTTTTGGAGTCGCCACCAAAATTTTTAATGGAAAACTTTGGAAAACCAATTTAAAAGAAAAAGAAACGAAAAAAAGGCAAAATGGTCTGCGAAATCAGAGATGGGTTCGGGAGTCTATTTGAGTGTGGGGAAGGTGTTAGGCACCCCACAACACCCGCCCATAAGGACGGTTACCTTAAATTAGTTAGTTGAAAATAGAATATGGCCTTTAATTAATCTTAATTACCCTTTTATTGACACGAATGCACGTTAGACATAGGAGACAAAAAAAGCGAGAATGCATGCAAACAGATGGATATTTACAAAGGGCAGACTTGACCTAGGATGAAAGCCTAGGGCCTATGTACCCCGTGAGAGGGATCAAAGTCCACGTAGTTCGACTAAAAGACATTTTTGTGATTGGTGGTTTTTTTTTTATTTGTGATGAGAATAGAATGATTTTAATTAAAACAGATCATTGTAAACAAAACGGGATAGGAATTTGGTTTGTATGTTTTAATTTACTACAATCTGATTAACCTCGTTCTCCTGAACTCTTCACATTTTCTCTTTTAAAATTTTGTCGATTTTATTATTTTTATTTTTGAGTTTTAAGAGTTTATATTTCGGGACTTAATGCATAATTGATTATGAAAGGAATATATTTTTCATTTTATGAATTTTTGAATTTATTGTTGGTAAATATTGATTATTATTATTATTGATTATTAGTAGACAATTTAATTTAAGTGCTATTATTTATTTGTTTATCTGTTTGTCTTTGAACGAATATATGCTAATTTTCGGGTTCTATGGAGATTAAAATCTCACACGAGTCTGGGAAGTCAAGGAGAGACAAGTATTCTCACATGATTCATTTTGCATAAATATTTAATCAAGGTTAATATTTAATTATTATACATTTATTTATTTTTTGTATTATTATTATTTCGGAATTATTTATAGGGATTTAAAGAGATTAAAATCTCACATAATCCCAAGCAATCAAGGAGAACGATATTCTCACACGATAATTTCGTAAATAATTGGGAATGTTTATTAAAGCAAGCATTTTGATTATGATTATTATTATGATTTAATCAAAATTAATATTTAATTATCATTCACTTATTTTCCACCATTCACCCATTAATATTTCATTAATATTATTGTTGCTTTTCAATTATTCAATTCATTGTAGGGATTTAAGGAGATCAATATCTCACATAATCCCCGGTAATCGAGGAGAACAAAATTCTCACACGATAATTTTATCCATCATGACAATATTTATTAATTATCATTCAATTATTTTTCACCATTCCTTCATTAATATTTCATTAATATATATTGTCATTCCTTTATTTTTTTCACCATTTATTCATTAATATTTCATTAATATTAATTGTCACTTTTCAATTATTCAACTAGTTGTAAGGATTTAAGGAGATTAACATCTCACATAACCCCCGGTAATCGAGGAGAACAAAATTCTCACACGATAATTTTATCCATCATGACGATATTTATTAATTATCATTCAATTATTTTCAATATTCCTTCATTAATATTTCATTAATATTAATTGTCTTCCAATTATTTAATTAATTGCAAGGATTTAAGGAGATTAAAAACTCATATAATCTCCGGCAATCAAGAACAACAAAAGTCTCACATGCTAATTTTATACGTAATAGCAATAATTAATCAAAGTTAATGTTTAAACAATTGTAATAAACAAAATTAAAACAAATATAAGCAAGTGAACAGTAGCTTCTCATATTAAAATGCATGAATAGTGCACATGCATGAGATTGTCTTGAAGGAATTCGAATGAACAGTGACATGCAGCAGAAATCTCGGCAATGGCAAACCGTGTAGCCATACCTAGCGTTTTCAGCTTCTCCCTTGTGCTCTAATGAAGAATGACCTTCTCCTCCTCACTCACCTATGGAAGATGGACCTCCAACAGCCCCAAGGTAGCTGGTCTCAGCTGGAAGTGCAAAAATGGCGGACAGCTTCGTTGGAGTTTTCTGGTTGGCTTCAGCACTGGAAACTCTGCAGAACGTGTCTCTGCTTCTTGGCTGGAAGGTGGTGGCTGAAAGCTTCCCTTCTTCTCCACACTTCCTCTTCTTCCTTGTGCTCTCTAAGTTCTCCTCTGTTTACCTCTGTTTTTTGAGCTCAAAACAGAGTTTTTTCTCCTCCATGGTTCAGCTTCTATCCCTCCCTTTGCTGCCACTTTGTTTTGCATTCAGACTTCCTTGTTTATGCTCATCATTTTGGCATCCAACTCACCATTTTTTTCTCCTTGGATGGTCTGAACTTCAGCTCCTTTTTACTCCACGATTTGGGACGTTTCTCCATGGTTTTCTGCACCAGTTTTCTGCACCGTTCAGCTCTCGGTTTCTGCCTCGTTCAGCTCTCGGTTTCACTTAGTTTTTGGTTCATTTTCTCCACTATTTTTTCCTCACATGGCTGCCTTGCTTTCTTGCTTCGTTCAGCTTTGTTTCTCCCTCATGTTGCTGATTCCATTTGCTTCTTTCGTTCAGCGTTGTTTCCTCTCAGTTTGTTGCTGGTTTCGTTGCTCTCCCTTTCTTCTTCAGCTCTTCTTCCCTTCTCAGTCACGTGGCTCTCCCTTTCAGCGTGGTTTCTACCTTCTTTTTCCTTCCTCTCTTCTCTTCTCCAGCTCTTTTTTCTTCTCAGCCGAGGCCTCATTTCTACACTAGCGTTTTTTTTCTTCTCTCTCGATTTACTTGCTCTCCTTTATACTCCAACGCCACCTCCCTTTTTCTGCCATGTTGCTCCCTTTTCTCCTTGCTTTTTCTGCAACTTCCAGTCACCACTTTGTTGCACACGGTCCCCTCCTTTGCCTGCCATCTCCAGCCATGCCACACTCTCCTTTCTCTGCACCAGCCACCCCATTTTCTGCCTCCTCTGCAGAACCACTCCCACTTGCTTTTTTGTCCCCCTTGTCCTCTTGTGAATGTGTGTGCATGAGTGTATTCACGTGGTGAGTGTGTGTGTCCGTGGGTGTGAGTGTGTGAGAGTGTGAGTGTGAGTGTGTGAGGAGGTGTGTCCGTGAGTGAGAGTGTGAGTGTGTGAGAGTGATGTGTGTCATGTGTGTGAGGGCAAATGAGCATATGGGAGCAAATGAGTATGTGGGAGTGTGAGTGTGAGTGTGTGAGAGTGATGTGTCCGTGAGTGAGAGTGTGAGTGTGTGAGAGATGTGTGTCATGTGTGTGAGGGCAAGTGAGCATGTGGGAGCAAGTGAGCATGTGAGAGTGTGTGAGTGTGAGCAAGTGAGAGTGTTTTGCAATTCCATTTCAAGTATGTGGCCTTGTTCATTTTATTTCCTTGCAAGATGATTGCCATGTCTCTTCTTCAAACCTATATCTTGAATTTTTCATTTTATTATTTTTGGTTCTTATGTTTGGTTTTTTCATATTACTTCTATTTTGTTTGCCTCTTGCAATTTTGTTTTGATTAATTGTTTTTTTTTAATTTTTTAATTCTATTTATTATTATTACCATGATTATTATTATTGTTAATTCGGGTGGGGTGTTCACAATGCCTGTGATGACCCATCCTCCTCCATACACCTTTCCTGCCAAATTTCTCCATTGGCATCGCCTGCCACTATTAAAAGAGAAATTGTGAAGAGTTCAGGAGAACGAGGTTAATCAGATTGTAGTAAATTAAAACATACAAACCAAATTCCTATCCCGTTTTGTTTACAATGATCTGTTTTAATTAAAATCCTCCTATTCTCATCACAAATCAAAAAACCACCAATCACAAAAATGCCTTTTGGTCGAACTACATGGACTTTGATCCCTATCGCAGGGTACGTAGGCCCTAGGCTCTCATCCTAGGTCAAGTCCGCCCTTTGTAAATATCCATCTGTTTGCATGCATCCTTGCTTTTTTGTCTCCTATGTCTAACATGCATCCATGTCAATAAAAGGGTAATTGAGATTAATTAAAGGCCATATTCTATTTCAACTGACTAGTTTAAGGTAACTGTCCTTATGGGCAGGTGTTGTGGGGTGCCTAACACCTTCCCCACACTCAAATAGACTCCCGAACCCATCTCTGATTTCGCAGACCATTTCGCCTTTTTCGTTTTGTTGTAAATTGGTTTTCCAAAGTTTTCCATTAAAAATTTTGGTGGCGACTCCAAATAAAATCTATTTTCAAAATTCCGTTTTTGGGAATCGGTTTTTAAACCTTATTTTTCTTTTCCGCTGAAAGGTTGGTTACGACAGTTTGGCGATTCCATTGGGGATATGTTCAAGAGTCAAGCCTATTTAATTAGTTAGTTGAAATAATATGGCTTCTTGTTATCTTGATTACCCTTGTTGTGTTTGTTTAGTTTAATGGTTTATTCTTTTTTGGTGTTTCTTGGTCATTTATCTCTTGTGGTCATATGATATGCCTATATGTTTGTTTGGTTTAATGGTTTATTCTTTTTTCGGTGTTTCTTGGTCATTTATCTCTTGTGGTCATATGATATGCCTGTATGTTTTAAGTATTTGCTATTTATTTTCCTATTTGTATAGGTGTATTTCTTCTTTCTCAATCATATAACATGCTTGAAGTTCCTTAGTTATCATGTAATTTTGTGGGTTATTTGTGATATGTATGTCAGGATAGATAACATGCGGAAAAGAACCTTAGGATAGACGACCTTTGTTTATGTTATAAGCTCTTGTCTTCTCTTGCAATTTGATTGTTTGATAAATAAAGGTTGGATAAATTGTCAGTTTAGAGTTTTATAAGCTCCCCTCCCATCTTATGCACGTTGACACTCTACCTCACACACTTTTGAGCTCTATACCCAGGTCCTCGATTACCCTAGGTTAGTAGGGGTTTTTAACGGTTTTCCTGTGAAGCTTATCGCTTCCAGAGACTACTGTGAAGACCTCGCTCAGGTTGTGTCTCGCTATATGGATTTGATTGGAGTGGGATTCTATCCTCTTTTAAGTCCAATTCATGTCGCGAGATCCACACTCTTTGGAGTGGGGACAATCTGAGGACCAATAATGCTTTAAGATGCTAGATCTACCCCCAAACCATGCACCTTAGTGGACCACCTTAATAGATAACCTTCTTAGAACCTATCGTCTTTAGGGTACCATTCCCACACATAGGGTTGACCCAATTTAGGACACCAAGGATCATGTTACACTCATATTTTGCATGTCAACACATCATTCATGGCATGATTACATTTTTTCTCAAAAAAAGAGAAAAGAAAAAACTTGTATGGGGTATTGAGTTATCACAACATTTCCATTTTAACGCGTTGTTAGCCAAGCGAAATGAGCTACAATTGAAAACTTCAGCAGTGTGGTAAGATTTGCCTAATTGATGGAGTTGGAAGTTTTTGAAAATCAATAATTTTGAGGAAAGTAATACGTCAATAGGTTACCTGGTTCACTTATTTAAGCCTCGTCCACGTGAGGATCTATTTCTCCTTAGGATGAGAGTTATAGTTGCTATTCCCAATGGATCAATAAGGTCTTTGGCGATTAGTAATGAAGAAAGTGATTAGTAATCTATTGATTAAATAAATTGTGTGCTCATTTTGTTTTGTTTCTAACCCATGGATTTGTTACAGTGAATTGTCATTTTCGTTACTTGGCATAGAGATATGAAGGACTCACCAGACGCCACACAACCACAAGACACAAGCTCGACAGAAATTGCCTCATCTAGAAAGAGAGTGAATGTGAAGGTAGAAGTTGAATCAATAGAAAGCTTGATTATTATAAGCGAGAAGCTCAGAGGGGAACAACTCCGTCATTTTCAAAAGGACTATGGAGATATTTTGGAGTTGCTATCAGTTCCTATCCAATCAGATGCTCTTGTAGCCCTAGCTCAACATTGGGATGATTCCTTGAGATGTTTCACGTTTCCAACTTTCCAGCTTGCGCCCACATTGGAAGAATACGGGGGATTGATGAGAATGCCTATTACCAAGGATACCCCTGTCTACTTGTACCCCGGACATCTCCCCTCCAAATGGGTAGTAGCCTAGATTTTAGGGGAGGAACCTACACGAGTACAAATATGCCGTTCGGGTACAACAAAAGGATTATCCAGGAAGTATTTAGAGAAAAGGTTGGAAGCTTTAGCTGAGAAGGGGAATTGGGTCGTTTTCAGAAGAGTGCTTGCTTTAGCAGTATATGGGCTAGTATTATTCCCATCAGCAGTGGGTGTAGTCGATCTGGCAGCGGTGAGTGTCTTGTGGATGGTAGAAAATCACCGCGTGAACCCCGTACCAGCACTGCTAGCTGAAACATTTTTGACATTAAGTTTTTGTCATAGAGAAAAGAAAGGGAAGTTGAAGTGTTGTTTGCCACTTTTGAATATATGGTGGGTTAACCATATCTATGGCAGGGAATATCAACTTGGCACAAGGTTTGACACCGTTCATCACCCGATCCGAGATTATGTCCATTGCGAAGGGTCAGCTCCGCTACAAGCAAGAATGAGTCGTGACCAATGGATTAAGAAAATAGGGGAACTTAAAGATACCACTATTTGGTGGAAGCTCTCTTGGTGGGAGAGCGAGGATATTATATACTGTTGTGGACATTCCCTAATGTTCCTCTCATGGGCGCCAGAGGATGTATCAATTATAACTGCCAATTCGCATATGAACAGGATATCCCATCTGAAGAGGTTGTGCGAAGGGTCAGCTTCTACTACACCGATCCCCTGAAGATGGAAATGATCCAACAGATAAGGGATGCATGGGGTCGTGTAATGTGTAAAGGGAAGTTTAAGTTAGGGAAACGTGCCGTGGCAACCACGAAGCAATATGAGATTTGGCTCCAGAAAAGGATCGGGGGAATCCATCCACCCCTAGGATCTCAGAACCCCTTGTTGAGTAACGATTTATGAGCAGTCAATGAGGGTTTAGCCAAATAATTAGAAGATAAAAAGGCTAAGCTGCAAAACCTGGAGGATGTAAGCAAGAGGCACTTGGAGAATTTATCTAGGGCACAAGAAAATGAAAGAGCAAAAAGGAGGAAGGAGTCAGAGATGAACACCGAGTTGAGGAAATTGAAAGAGGAGAATGACAAGTTGAAAAATACTATAAGGAGGAGTCAAAAACGAGCTGAGGAGAGTAGCAAGAGGGTCATCCATTATCAAGCTCGATTGTCAAAGGCCACCAAAGAAAGAGATGCTATAATGAGGTGGGAAGAAGAGCTCAAGTCTCATAGTAACCTCCAACGAGAAATTGATGTACTCACCAAACGATTAGAAGAAAAGACAAGGGAGGTGATAAGTGTCAAGAGCGATAATGCAATAGCCATACAAAATTTAGTTGAGCAACTCAACTGTCGTAACCGACCTTTCAGCTGGATGGAATTAAAACAGGTTTAAAACCGATTCCCAAAAATAGAATTTTGAAAATCGATTTTATTAGGAGTCGCCACCAAAATTTTTAACGGAAAACTTTGGAAAACCAATTTAAATAAGACAAACAAAAAAAGAGGCGAAATGGTCTGCGAGGTCAGAGATGGGTTCGGGAGTCTCTTTGAGTGTGGGGAAGGTGTTAGGCACCCCACAACACCCGCCCATAAGGATGGTTACCTTAAACTAGTTAGTTGAAATAGAGTATGGCCTTTAATTAATCTCAATTACCCTTTTATTGACATGGATGCACGTTAGACATAGGAGACAAAAAAAAAAACGAAAATGCATGCAAACTTATGGGTATTTACAAAGGACGGACTTGACCTAGGATGAAAGCCTAGGGCCTACGTACCCTGCGATGGGGATCAAAGTCCACGTAGTTCGACCAAAAGGCATGTTTTATGGGTTGGTGGGTTTTGATTCGTGATGAGAATAAGAGGATTTTAATTAAAACAGATCATTGTAAACAAAACGAGATTGGAATTTGGTTTGTGTGTTTTAATTTACTATGATCTGATTAACCTCATTCTCCTGATCTCTTCACATTTTCTCTTTTAATTCTTTTGTTTATTTTTGGAATTTTAATTTTAATTTTGAAATTTAAATGAAATTACTATGGGATAAGATTTTTAGGAACTTTGGGAGTCTATATTGTTTGGAATTAAAGTGAAGTTATAAAAAGAATATTTTTGAATTTTTAGATTTATTTGTTTTGTTTTTAGATTTTCAAAATTGGAATTCACCTTTGAAATTAGGACGAAAATCAAATCATTTTTCTGATTTTTTGTATTTATGTATTTTTTGGATTTTGTTTTTTTATTTATCTTTAGACTTTTTTTTTAAAAAAAAATCAACATTTATTGTGAAATTAGAACAAAATTATAAAGGAAAGCCATTTTTGGAATTTTTGAACGTGACATTTTAATTAATTAAATTTTATAAAACCCTGACTTTATTTATTTTGTAAATAATTCAATTAAAATATTCATTTTTTTTGCATTATTATTATTATTTTATCTATTTATCATTATTATTATTATTTATCTTTTAAACAAGTATGTACTAAATTTCGAGGTCTGAAGAGATTAAAATCTCATACGACCCCAAGTATCTGAGGAGAACTATATTCTCACACGATAATTTCGTAAATAATGAAAAATATTTAATTAGAATGAATATTTAATTATGATTGTTTTTTTTATTATTATTGTTATATTATTATTATTATTAGATAGAGGTGTATTAATTTTAGGGAACTAAGAAAATTAAAAATCTCACATATTCCCATGCGATCGAAGAGAATAAAATCCTCACATGCTAATTTCATAAATGATGGAAAATGCTTAACTAAAGTCAATATTTAATTATTATTTTTAAAACAAATGTGCTAATTTTTTTTGAAAGATCTAAGGAGATTAAAATCTCACGTGATCTCATGCAATCGAGGAGAACCGAATTCTCACACGATAATTTCATAAATAATGGAAGGTATTTAATTAAGTCAATATATAATCATTATTATTTTTAAAACAAATGTGCTAATTTTTAAAAGATCTAAGGAGATTAAAATCTCACATGATCTCATGCAATCGAGGAGAACTGAATTCTCACACGATGACTCCCTGAAAACCTTACTTGCAATACCAAAATAATAATAATAATGTTTACAATATTAATGCACCAAAAAGGCAAAAGCAAAACCAAAATAAAAAATAAAAAAATGGAATCTAGACGTACAGTACGTGAACAACTCACTGTTCATCATGCAAAGCAAACTGAGACCATCTTTTATCGTGGTAGAACCGTGGTGAGGGCGTTTCCTGTCTCCACTATTGCTGCCCATCGTCATCGTTATCACCAACAAGACAACGGACTTGACTCGAGAGTGCTTTTCGCGTATGCCATTGGAAGCTTCCCTGGTAAAACTATTTCTTTGTTCTGATCATCAAGTTTTTCAGTTGCATTCTCATCTCTCTCCAGCAAATCCTTAGACCAATGATGCTCAGCAGGAACCTTGTCAGATTCCTCAGTTACTGCTAAATCTAGCACACTTAGTAACGGACCACTGATCCCCAAGTTATCTGTCTTTGATTATTCAATTTTGTAAGTATCAAAAGGCGAGAATTTAAAGACAGCCTTTTCATCAACAGTGTTCTCAAACGAGAATTTATCTGTGGCAGGGACTCCTTCATCAACACATATATCCTTAGTAAAATGGTAATTAATCCCTTTGTAACAAACTATTAGTTCTGGTTCACGTTCAGTTACACCTTCATCCACAAAAAATATCTTCAGAATTCTCGCATGAATCTAATTCTTTAGGAGAATCGTGAATTGACACATTATGGGACCTTTTGGCATTAGGTGTTTCAGTATCTGCTTTAAGTCTTCACACTCCTAAAGCCTCTCAAAGTTTATGCGTTTACCTTGCTCTCGCCCCACCTTGTGCATGTAAAACAGTCAATCTTCACAGAAGAATAAATCTTGCGGACAAACCGGAAGCAGGCATAGAAGCCAATAGTCCCAGTCAGCACAAAGAAAGCATGTGAGACAATCATCATATACCCAAAGTAAAGGATGCCTGAGACAAGTTTTGTTATCTGCAATTTGGTAAAGAAGTAGGAAATAGAGTAGAGGAAAAGGTACAAAGCAGATGACCCGACAGTGAGGTAAAATCTCCACCACCAATTGTAGCCTTCAATGCACAACTGAAAGTAGCAGAGCATGATTGTGATCTCTGCACGGGTGATTAACAGTATAACAAACACTTTGAAAAGGAAGCCGAAGATGTAGTAGAACTGGTTCAGCCAAATTGAAGTCAAGATAAAGAAGAGCTCGATAAACACAGCACCAAATGGAAGAATGCCTCCAATAAGAATAGAGAAGATGGGTTTCATACACCATGGTTGCTCAGGTACTTGCCTAGGAATTTAATTGGTTTTCACAGGATCTTCAATGGCTGGCCTTTTTTTTTAAAAAAAAAACCTGGGTAACTACCCACAAATGCCAAGGGCACTGATATACCAAACCATAGGCAAACAAGAGCAAACATCGTTCCAAAAGGCATTACTCTAGAGGATTGCTCTCCCCAAATTATAGCATTCAACACAAAGAAGACAGAGAAGAGAATGCCTGGAAGCATAAATGCAGTTTTTAAAGTATTTCTCTTCCATTATGTGCCCTTGAACATTTTGTACAAACGTGCAGAGGAGTAGCCAGCACATAAACCCATAAAACCCACAATAGAACCATGGCTGTCATGAGACCTCCATCCCTTCTCTGTCTAAGAACAGCAACTGGAAGGTTATCCAAGATCATGTTTACTCAATATTCATCATCAATTTTTTCTTTGGTAGCACCCAATTTATTCAGGAAGATATGACTTAGCTCAAATGCCTGGGGATGACTTAGAACACGTTTTAAGTACTCTGATCTGACACCAGGCAGAGTTAGAAGGCAGAGGTTAATAGCCAACTGCACCTCACCAACAATATGAAGCCTACGACGAAGGATTAAATCATAGTTTCGATGGATGCTTCCCCCTGAAGAATTTTCAATTGGAATAATAACTTTGTCAGCCAGCCATAATTCAACAGCCCGCCAGAAAAATATTCCTTTTGAACACGACTTGAAAGCATCTTCAAAATCATTGCAAGGAACTATCTTGCAATTAGGGTAGGCTTTGAGAGCTGCTTCCTCACTGTATGAACCCGGTATCCCCTTGAATGATATTCGTACTTTTGCACCATCATCACAAGCAGCCAAGATATCAGATACGGACAATGGCTTTGGAAGAGAGTTCAAATCTCTACGCGATCCCACGGAGACATCACGACCCGTCTGATCAATGGAACATCCCATTATCCTGGCTGGCTTCGGTGGGTTCTCATTATCTGCAAACCTTATCCCTCGGCCAACCCCTAACCCAGAAATCTCAAACACCAATTTGCGGGATCTCTCCTGACAATTTCCCCAAGTCATAGCAAAATTAGACTGTTTGGTGCTTGAGTCATTCCAACTAACTCGAAAATTTATAAAGCCTGGTCCAACTATTGATATCACTGCCATGGCTTTTCAGTTCACGTGGTACCATCTGACATCCAGAAGCAAACACAGATAATAGCGAAGAGCAAGAAAGAGATGAAGCCAAAATTTGGTTAGGGAAAAAACTTTGCTCGTTGGATATGCTTCTCTCGAAAACGATTTGTGCTGAATCAATGTAAAATGGACGCCTCTCTACACTTTGACGTAGTCCATATAGTATTAAATTATCTGATCGGTACATTTGGGGGCAAAGGAAGGCATTGCTCGATGAATGGTTGTATATTCAAATTTCAAACAGAAAAATCATAATCGGAATGAAAAATAAGAAAAGTGACTTTCGACGAATAGGATCAAATGCATTTGCCCCCTACTCAGTTTATTCTCTTTTTCTCAATCTTGGTGCTCGAACGGAGATGCCTTCCCTCAATCTCTACTTCTCTTCTCTTCCACTTGCTGTTCACTTTCTCTTCTTCTCAGCCTGGTGTCCTGTGCTCTTTTCTCCCCATCATACACGACCACACCACTGTTTCTCCCTTGTGCTCTTTTCCTCTCAAGTTTCCGTATTCTCTCAGGCTCCTTCCTCTCTATTCTCCCTCTGTTTTTTGTTTCTGTTCTCTTTATTCTCTCTTTCTCAGTGTGGATCCTGTAACCTCATGGCAACCCCCTGAACGGACCCTACAACATTGAGGTCCCAAACTCGGTTCTACCCTTCATTCCATTCTAATGACCCAGTGCCCTTCTCTCTTTTCCCGACCCTTCAGACTTTCAGCAAACATCTCGCCTCTGTGGTGCCTGAATCTCCAACACCACTCCCTTCCCCCTGTACCTGAGTATGTTTTCTGTTGCATTCTACTGTTCCCCATAAGCGGCTACCGCTGCTCTGTTGCGGTGACCAGAGTCCCTTTTCAGAGCTCCCCTGCAGCACGTCCTCTTCTTTTTCTGCACAACAAGCTGCTTTTTTCTGATCCATTGTTTTCTTCTTTTTTTTTTTTTTTAATTTAATTTTTATTTTATTACTATTATTATTAATTATTTTTTATTTTTTATTTTTGATTTTTGCCTTGTAATATTTTTTATATCTTTATATTTCTTTATTATCTTTCCTTGATTTATTATAATTATTTTAATTAGCTAATTTTTTGAATTTTGAGTTCATCCCCCATTCTTTATTTTTAATTCTAAATTGTCCCCCAATTGAAAATATCATTTGAAGTTTTGACATTTTTAATTTTCCCATGTTCTTAATTATTAATTAATTGGTGTTTACATTAATTAAATAATTAAGTGATTAGGGATGGGGTGTTCACATCAACCGTCAAGCAGAAAAGGCTCGGCTGTGGGAGTCACGCCATGAAGAGCAAGTGGCCAAAAAAGAAATGTGGCTGGAACGCTTCAGAAGAATGATCCTATTTGCCAATGATGCCATTCCTGAATTCATTCATGCATATAAGCAAGGGGAAGGGCATGCCATCCCCGTGAAGACTCTCGTAGCAGTAACTGAGTTTCTCGCTCTGTGTCATGACCTTATAGAGGATTTGAAAATGTTAATGAAATTTTAGATGAGTAAGGAACAAAGACAGCGTCAGTATTTTGTAAGATGGACTCATAGATGGGGTCCCTTTGATGTATAACTTCAAAGTCGATTGATGTAATCCAAACACTTTATTATAATGCACGGTTTCATCTTTTGGCCATCAAATATGTTCAAAATAGTAGAGATCTTGTGTGGAAATTGGTTGTGTGGTGTAAAAATAGACCTATACATGTGGATACTAAATGACCCTTGTGTTAGCAGTTAACTTTGATTCATTGAGTGTTACTATATGTATTCTCAAGGATTCAAAGGTCCGTGGTTCTTATATCCTTTATGCCAAGTTAACACACCGAAAATAAAAAATCTAGGTAATCGTTTTTATTTACATTCATTCTGTTTTAAAAAAAAATATATGACAATAATCACAGGTAAGACGTCAATATTGCCCGGGAGGGGAAGAACTCGTCTAACCAAGCCTAGCCGTCTGGAAGAACGTATATAACCTGAGCGCGGGCTAGAGCTATGGCTATTGAAAATAGTCCATCAGAGACCGAGCAGTGGTTAGAAGCGGAAGTAGGGGCCCTAAAGGATAAAATGGGGGCCATGCAGTCGCAAATGGTAGAGATGATGAAGTTGTTGCAGAATATGAGTTCTAGCGTGGCCGCGAACCATGTTTCGCCAAACCCCACTAATGCCGACTAGGGCACCCCTAATATAGGTGTTGGCATACCAGGAGTAACTCTGGGTAGTCCTTCTGCCGCCGGAGTGCCCGAACCGACACAAAGGCCGGCAGTGGCAAACCGACCACCAAACCCTTTGGCTTCAGGGGCTAAAGGACAAGGGTGCCCAGAATGGAGCCAAGGTGGTGTCTTCACCTATGACATTCCTGGGGTGAACCAACTATTGGAATTACAGTGCCTGCTCAACCTGCTGCTAACACCAGCTTCAAGACGAGAGAGGGCGATGAGAGGAAAGATTGGGAAGAGGACATAGCAGAGGTTAAAGACAGATTACGAGCTCTGCAGAGGCCGACTAACTATAAGTCTGTTGAGTTGGATGAGTTGTGTCTAGCCCCGGAGGTCCACATCCCTAAAAAGTTCAAGGTGCTTGAGTTCACCAAATACGACGGTAGTGGAGATCTGCACTACCACCTAAAATCGTACTACACCAAGATGTCGGTATGGTCCAGGGACGAAAGGTTCCTGATAAACTTCTTTCACGAGAGTCTGACCGGCGCGGCCTTACATTGGTTCATAAAATTGGATCACTCCAAGCTAAAGAGGTGGAGAGACCTCACTGATGTATTCATGAGCCAATACAAGTTTAATCTGGATACAGCCCCTACCCGAGAGCACCTGAAGGGGTTGAAGAAGAAGAGAACAAAGACCTTTAAAGAATATGCCCAAAGATGGAGAGTCGCAGCTGCTGAAGTCCAACCACCACTTCTGGACTCGGAATTATGCTCTTATTTTATCCATACCTTGGGAGACCTATATCACAAGATAATGCTAGGGACGCATGTAAATGAATTCGATGATCTGATCCAAGTTGGAGAGAGGATAGACGTTGATGTGCGCGATGGGCTATTTGAAACCACCTCCATGGAAACTAGAAAACCTACAAACAGTCAAAAGAAGGAAGGGGATATTAGCCATATCTATGCCACATTCCAACATCCCCGCCCTTTGCATAGTCAATACCCCCAGGCACCTTTTCGCGGTCAGAACCCGGCCATGTCTTACCAGCTGCGAGGCCCAGCCATGGGGAATTACATGAGCTACCCGACACCACTGCAACCTTATTCTAGGCCGCAACAGCTGATAGCCCAAAATCAAGGGTTCAGGCCAACGCTACCGCCCTGCGATGACAGGCCATTACCCAATTTCAATGTTAGCTGATCGAAGCTTTTTCACAACTTAGTGGCAAAGAAGCTTATGGGCCCTAAACCGGTCAAGCCATTCCAACCACCATTCCCTGAGTGGTATGATCCCAATGCCACTTGTGAATATCACATGGGAGCTGCAGGGCACAATATTGACAAATGTGACGCCTTCAGGAAGCACGTGCTAGCATTGTTGGACAATAATCGCATCGGCATAAAGATGGGTAATGACCCCAATATCGTCACCAACCCCTTGCCAAATCACAATAAGGAAAGGCAAGTGTCCATGATAGATAGGGAGGATTTTGGCTTGAAAGACTTGGCTGAGGCATCCTATACCATGCGACAGTTATATGAGGGTTTGAAGGGTACTGACTATGTCCCCGCTCGGAATGGGGGATAGAATGAACTCGAAGGGTCGCAAAATAGGTATTGTGAGTTTCATGATGGAGAGGTGGGGCACGACATTGAAGGTTGTGAGCAGTTCAGGGAGTTGACACAGAAAATGATGATGCTTGGAGTTCTAACCATCGAAAGAACTCGAGAGCCTACTAAAGGGAATGTGTGCATCACAGAAAAAGACAGTGCCTGGACCCAGGGAGCATCTGACTCCACAAGGCTTAGGAAATCCTTCCTGGTGGTTGACAAACCACTCTATGAAGTTAAAGGAGCCACCCCGGTCCAAAACAATCATGACCCACGAAGTATAGCGCAAGGGTCTTTACTTGTAGTACCTGCAACAGCGCCTGTCAAGAGTCCAACCACCACTATTTACGTGCCCTCTCCATTTCCGTATCAGAGCAATCATGCTGTGCCATGGAATTATGGGTTAAAGATAGAATGTTCATCTAGCAATGAGGCATCGAAAGAGAGGTTTGTCACGGAAGGAGATCATTTAGATGTTGTAGGAGGGATCACTTGTAGTGGTCGGGTATACTCCAAAGATGTGGGAGGAGTTCTGAATCCAAACCTAGAAGTAGGGGAAAGCTCGAACCTCTAGGAAGCCCCTGGGAAGGAAGGACGGGATGAAACAGAGGAGTTTCTAAAAATTATGAAACAGAGTGAATATGACGTGGTGGATCAACTGCGAAAAACTCCAGCCCAAATTTCTATTTTGAGCTTAATAATGAATTCAGAAGTTCACCGAAGGGCATTACAGGGTGTGCTGAATGAAGCTTATGTGCATCCTGATATCACCCCGGAGAAGGTCGTGAACCTGATAAATGCGGTGAAAAATTCTACCTTAATTTCCTTCTCTGAGGACGAGATGCACCCCACGTCGGTCGGAAAGCCCAAAGCCCTCCATATTACTCTGAAATGCTATGGGTACATAATTGCTAAAGTGCTCATCGATGGGGGGTCAGCCCTGAACGTCTTGCCCTTGTCCACTTTAGGGCAATTACCTATTGAGAAGTCATGCATCGAGTACAATGACCTGGTAGTGAGAGCCTTCGATGGGACCAAGAGGGAAGTGATTGGAAAGGTTAAACTCCCTTTAGAAATCGGTCCAAATTTATTTACCGTTGAGTTCCAAGTTATGGACATCGACGTAGCATATACGATGCTCCTAGGAAGGCCTTGGATTCATGCCGCTGGCGCAGTCCCATCGACTGTGCATCAGATGATCAAATACATCGATGAAGGGAGGCTCATCACCATAAAAGGTGAAGAAGAAATGATTCTCAGCAGGTCAAGTATGGTACCTTACATTGAAAATGCCGAACAAGTCATAGACAACGCTTTTCCAAGTTTAGAAGTATTGGAGGCTGGGAATTCTAAAAAGGGCACTGATCCAATGCCATTAGGAGAGGGGGAACCCACCAAAGGAGTCAATCAGGTAGTGGCCAAGATCATGATGAACAGTGGGTATCAAAAGGGAAAAGGACTGGGCGTAAATCTGCAAGGCATAGGGGAACCAATTGAGTTGCTCAAAAATCCAGGGCGACAGGGGCTAGGATATGAGCTCTCCATGGAGACCCGCAAGGCGTGATGGAAGGAGGGTAAGCAAAAGGGGAAAGCAGAAATCCCTCACCTCCGAGAAACTTTTCCTACTCCCACTGAGATAATACATCCTAGTGACTTAGTCATAATGGCAAGTGAAGAAGAAGGAGAGCATATGGAGGTTGCATGGATCCAGCCGGACGAGCTAGGAAAAGCGCTAGACAATTGGGAATCCGAAATTTTATCGGATGTTATGTCCTTAGAGTAATGTTTTGAATATCGTGTTTTAAAATTCTGTAATAGTTAACGACTTGAAACTTTATTTTAAATATTGAATGAATGCAATAGTTTCGATCTTTTGCCAAAATCTTGTTTGAATCCTGCCTTTTCGTATTTACTTTTGCTTTTTCAACCCACTTTCCTGGGAATTTGAATCCTCGGAACTCTTGTTTAAAGCAGAAGCACTAGGGCACTGCTTGAATGTGCCTTGTGTTGTCACGGATGCAAGTGACTTAGAAACTGATGATAATGATGACATATCTCAAACCTTTGTTAAAATAGTAGAGTCTGCGGAAAGGGGTATTGTTCCGCACAAAGAAATCGCTAAAGTGATCAATATGGGGACAGAGGATGATAAGAAGGAATTAAAAATAGTTGATAACCCAGAAAGGGAGGACATGATCAAGTTGTTTAGGGAATATATAGATGTGTTTGCTTGGTCCTATCAGGATATGCCAGAAATAGATCCTGAAATTGCTGCCCATAAGATACCCTTGTATTCCAATATAGGACCCAAGAAACAGAAGCTGAGAAGGATGAGCCTAGAGATGTCCCTTAAGATCAAAGAAGAAGTAATGAAGTAATGGGATGCTGGTTTCTTAAAAGTTTCTAAATACCCCCAATGGGTCGCAAACATAGTCCTTGTGCCAAAGAAAGATGGGCGAGTGAGGATGTGTGTCGATTATCGGGACTTAAATCGGGCCAGCCCAAAAGATGGATACTCTGGCTATAACCAAATCCCGATGCACCCTAATGACAAGGAAAAAACCACATTCATTACTCCATGGGGAACCTTTTGTTACAAGGTAATGCCCTTTGGACTTAAAAATGCTGGGGCCACCTACCAACGTGCGATGGTCGTCTTGTTTCATGACTTGATGCATAAAGAAATAGAGGTATATGTGGATGACATGGTTGCTAAATCAGCTGAAGAGGAAAGTCATGTGGCTATATTACATAAGCTCTTTGAAAGATTACGGAAATACAAACTTCGATTGAATCCTAGTAAGTGCATATTTGGGGCTACATCTGGGAAGCTCTTGGGATTCATTGTTAGTAAAAAGGGGATAGAAATAGACCCTGATAAAATTAGAGCAATTCGCGACATGCCACCACCTAGTACAGAAACAGAAGTCTGAGGGTTCTTGGGTCGTTTGAACTACATAGCCAGGTTCATCGCAAATTTAACTGCCACTTGTGAACTTATATTTAGATTATTACGCAAGAACTAACCAGGAGAATGGAACGAATCCTGCCAACGCGCGTTCGATAAGATAAAGGAGTACCTCTTGACCCCCCCTGTCTTGGTGCCTCCTATGCCGAGGCGGCCCCTTATCCTTTATTTGACCATCCGACCAGGGTCCATAGGCGCGGTGTTAGGACAACTTGACGAATCAGGAAGAAAGGAGCAAGCCATTTATTATCTAAGCAAGAAATTTAACGAATGCGAGTCGTGGTACTCGTTAATTGAGAAGACTTGTTGCGGCCTTGTGTGGACCACAAAGAGACTGAGGCAGTACATGCTTTATCATGTAACATGGCTAATCTCCAAGATGGATCCAATCAAATACATTTTTGAGAGTCCTCATGTATCGGGAAGAGTCTCAAAATGGCAAGTAATACTCTCTGAATATGATGTGAAATATATGACCAGTAAATTAGTCAAAGGGAGCATTATAGCTGAGCATTTGGCAGCCAATCCCCTGGATGAATATCAACCACTAGACTTCCAGTTCCCAGATGAGGATATTCTGACATTGGAAGAAGATGATCCAAAGGAAATCAAGTGGACTATGTATTTTGATGGGGCAGCCAATGTACATGGCAGTGGATTAGCAGCGGTAGTAATATCACCTGAAGGCAAGCAATATCCAGTGGCAGTCAAGCTCAATTTTGACTGCACAAATAATGTGCCAGAATATGAAGCTTGTGTCAATGGTCTACAAGCCGCCTTAGAGTTAGGAGCCAAAGATCTTGAGGTGTTTGGAGATTCAGCCCTTGTAATTTATCAAGTAAGAGGAGAGTGGCAAACCAAAGATCCCAAACTGGTCCCATACCAAAAACATCTGACAAAATTGGTGTCAAGGTTTAGGGAAATAAATTTCACGCATTTGACCCGTGATAAAAATCAGTTTGCTGATGCGTTGGCCACCCTAGCTATAATGATTAAGTTGGACTATGGAGTTAACATGCTCCCTATCCAGGTTGAGACCCGTGACACCCTGACTTGCTGCTTGAATGTGGAGGAAGAAAATGATGGATGGCCGTGGTTCCATGATATAAAGAACTATGTCTAGAACCAGCAATATCCGGCTGAGGCAACGAAGAATGACAAAAAAACCATTCGTCAATTGGCGATGAATTTTTTCCTTAGTGGAGAGGTGTTATACAAAAGATCATGGGACAACACTCTGCTTAGATGTGTGGATGCATCAAAAGCACGAAGGATAATGATAGAGATCCATGAGGGAATCTGTGGGACCCATGCTAACGGCTATACTATGGCTAGACAAATTCAAAGATGTGGATACTTTTGGTTAACCATGGGAAAAGACTGCATTGACCACATGAGAAAATGTCACAAATGCCAAACATATGCCAACAGGATCAATGCTCCACCCCAACCCCTACCAACTTGGTGGCACCGTGGCCATTCTCAATGTGGGGAATAGATGTGATTGGCCCTATCAACCCAAAGGCGTCAAATGGACACCGATTCATTTTGGTAGCCATTGATTATTTTACAAAATGGATAGAAGCATGTTCATTTTCCAATATTGGCCAAAGGGTCATCCTCCGATTTTTGAAATTGAACATCATTTGTCGATATGGTATACCCGAGAGGATTATCACGGATAACGCTCCCAACCTAAATGGAGCTGACATTAAGAAATTGTGTGGTCAATTCAAGATTAAGCACCATAACTCTGCACCCTACTGGCCACAGATGAATGGAGCAGTTGAGGCCGCGAATAAAATTATCAAAAAGATCATTAGCAAGATGGCTATTACTTATAAAGATTGGCATGAGATGCTCCCATATGCTCTTCATGGGTATCGAACGACGGTACGAACATCCACGGGGGCAACTCCATACTCTTTAGTATATGGCATGGAGGCAGTCACCCCGATTGAAGTTAAGATCCCTTCTCTTCGAGTGTTGATTGAATCCAACCTCGAGGAAAGCGAGTGGGTAAAGACACGGTATAAGCAGCTGAATATGATTGAAGAAAAGCGATTAATAGCTATGTGTCATGGGCAGCTATACCAAAAATGGATGGCAAGGGCCTTCAATCAAAAGGTTCATCCTAGACAGTTCAGGCCGGGGGAGTTGGTTCTGAAAAAGATCCTCCTAAATCAAGAAGATAATAGAGGCAAATGGGCACCTTCATACGAAGGTCCATATGTGGTGACACGAGCATTCTCTGGAGGGGCCCTGACTCTTGCCGATATGGATGGTAGGGAGCTTGGAAAACCAGTTAACTCCGATGTAGTCAAAAAATACTTTGCTTAAACGGGGATGACGAGGAAAAAAGAAGAAGGAAAGGAGAATTCCCAATTAGGGCCAGTTCAAGAAGGATGTTCAAATGAAGGATAGGGTGGCAAAGGATGGACAAAGTAAGGTGGTATTGCCAACCCGGAAGGATCCTTAAGGGTTGTCTTCATTAGTTAGTTTCGAAATAAGTGTATCCAATGGCAACACTAGGTGTAAACAACCATTGTCGCCTGAAGCCAAAATTCAGAGTCATCCCAGTTGTATTTTGCTATTTTTTTATACTTGCGTTCGGCTTACCACCCACATTCCTTGAGGTCTTTTGTTTGTTTACTCATTTAAGATAACTTGCCTTTCATCACTCTTTTCCCCCACATAACCATATTGCCTTTATGATGGTCTCATACATTCAATATGCAAAATAAATCATTCAAGTGAATAGCACTATTCAAAATATTGTCTGATTATATGCATCCCAAGAAAAACCCCAATGCGTTTTAAATAAGTGTTTCCATGCAATTACTATGATGAGGCCTAAAGGATGCACCATATACGCAATTTGGCATTTTCGTTACCAGTTTACCTCGTATAAAAGGAGATAGAAGCAACTGCAACGTCCTTGGGCTTACTGTAAAGAAGAGAGTATAAGCTCGCTTGTAGTGAAGAAGCGAAGTATGCGGATTGTCAACTGTTGAAACGATGGATTTAGGGTCACAATGAAGGAAGCGTGGTTAGACAGTTCATTCACTTTGGGCAATATTGACGTTTTTCCAATTGTCTTGAATCATAATTTAACATGTCACCCTTCCGATTTCCAAAATAAAAGGTAGTGGTTTTACGCTCACAAGCGGTCTACTTACTTCTAACACAAAGGGAATAGGTATCATTTTAACCTGTATCAAAACCAATAAAATTTTCATTATCCTTCAAGGATGTGCCTTTCTCACGCATACATGTTTGTCCATGTTCGACACCTACCTCGCTTATGCATCATGACCATGCAATTTACATTTCTGCAAAAGTCCTGCTCAAGTCCAGACAATTTACATTTCCACAAAAGTCCTGCTCATGTCCAGGCAATTTACATTTCTACAAAAGTCCTGCTCAAGTCCAGGCAATTTACATTTTCGCAAAAGTCCTGCTCAAGTCCAGGCAATTTACATTTCTGCAAAAGTCCTGCTCAAGTCCAGGCAATTTACATTTCTGCAAAAGTCCTGCATCAAGTCCAGGCAATTTATGTTTCTGCTAAAGTCCTGCATCGTGTCCAGGCCATTTACATTTCTGTCCAAGTCCTGCATCAAGTCCAGACAATTTATGTTTCTGCTAAAGTCCTGCATCGTGTCCAGGCCATTTACATTTTTGTCCAAGTCCTGCATCGTGTCCAAGCAATTTATATTTATGTCGAAAATCAGGCATTTTGTTCAAAATATTCACCATCTTCCTGTCTCCCCCTATCTTCCCTTGATGTGGAAGGTGGTGTGTTCATGTCTTTGCTTACTCTTAAGATTAGGTCATTTCTTCACTATTCACTTCCCTAACTTAAGAGACAAGCAAAGAGAGGCAACTGTGAACACCCCACCCGAATTAACAATAATAATAATCATGGTAATAATAATAAACAGAATTAAAAAATTTTTCTAAAAAATAATAATAACAATTAATCAAAACAAAATTGCAAAAGGCAAACAAAATAGAAGTAATATGGAAAAAACCAAATATAAGAACCAAAAATAATAAGAAGGAAAATTCAAGATATATGTTTAAAGAAGAGACATGGCAATCATCTTGCAAAGAAATAAAATGAACAAGGCCACATACTTGAAATGGAATTGCAAAACACTCTCACTTGCTCACACTCACACTCTCACATGCTCATTTGCTCCCATATGCTCACTTGCCCTCACACACATGACACACATCACTCTCACACACTCACACTCTCACTCACGGACACACCTCCTCACACACTCACACTCACACTCTCTCACACTCTCACCCACGGACACACACACTCACCACATGCATACACTCATGCACACACATGCACAAGAGGACAAGGGGGACAAAAAAGCAAGTGGGAGTTGGTTCTGCTGAGGAGGCAGAAAGTGGAGTGGCTAGTGCAGAGAAAGGAGAGTGTGGCATGGCTGGAGATGGCAGAAAATGAGGGGACTGTGAGTAGCAAAGTGGTGGTTGGAAGTTGCAGAAAAAGTAAGGAGAAAAGGGAGCAACATGGTAGAAAAAGGGAGGTGGCGTTGGAGTATAAAGGAGAGCAAGCAAACCGAGAGAAAGGGAGAAAAATGCTGGAGCATAAAGGGAGAGTCCTTGGCTGAGAAGAAGGGGAGCTGGAGAAGAGAAGAGAGGAAGGAAAGAGAAGGCAGAAACCACGCTGAAAGGGAGAGGGAATGACGTGACCAAGAAGGGAAGAAGAGCTGAAGAAAAAAACAAAACCAGCAACGTGAGGGAGAAAGACAAAGCTGAATGAAGCAAGAAAGCGAAACCAGCAACGTGAGGGAGAAAAACAAAGCTGAACGAAGCAAGAAAACAAGGCAGCCACGTGAGGAAAAAAAATAGCAGAGAAAACGAACCAGAAACTGAGTGAAACCGAGAGCTGAACGGTGCAGAAAACTGGTGCAGAAAATGTGCAGAAAACCGTGGAGAAACGTCCCAAATCGTGGAGTGAAAAGGAGCTAAAGTTCAGACCATCCAAGGAGCAGAAAATGGAGAGTTGGATGCCAAAATGATGAGCAGAAACAAGGAAGTCTGAATGCAAAACAAAGTGGCAGCAAAGGGAGGGATAGAAGCTGAACCATGGAGGAGGAAAAAACTCTGTTTTGAGCTCAAAAAACAGAGGAAAACAGAGGAGAATTTAGGGAGCACAAGGAAGAAGAGGAAGTGTGGAGAAGAAGGGAAGCTTTTAGCCTCCACCTTCCAGCCGAGAAGTAGAGACACGTTCTGTAGAGTTTCCAGCACTGAAGCCAACCAGAAACTCCAACGAAGCTGTCCAATGAAGTTGTCCGCCATTTCTGCACTGCTAGCCGAGACCACTACTTTGGGGCTGTTGGAGGTCCATCTACAATAGGTGAGTGAGGAAGAGAAGGTCATTCTTCATTGGAGCACAAGGGAGAAGCTGAAAACGCACAAGTATGGCTGCACGGTTTGTCACTGCTGAGATTTCTGCATGCATGTCACTGTTCATTCAAATTCCTTCAAGACAATCTCATGCATGTGCACTGTTCACGCATTCTAATATGAGGTGCTACTGTTCATTTGCTTAAACTTGTTTTAATTTTGGTTATCACCATTGTTTAAACATTAACTTTGATTAATTATTGCTATTACATATAAAATTAGCATGTGAGAATTTTGTTGTTCTTGATTGCCGGGGATTATGTGAGTTTTTAATCTCCTTAAATCCTTGCAATTAATTAAATAATTGGAAGGCAACAATAATATTAATGAAATATTAATGAAGGAATGGTGAAAAATAATTGAATGACAATTAATGAATATTGTCATGATGGATAAAATTATCGTGTGAGAATTTTATTCTCCTCGATTACCAAGGGTTATGTGAGATGTTAATCTCCTTAAATCCTTACAACTAGTTGAATATTTGAAAAGTGATAATAATATTAATGAATAAATGGTGAAAAAATAAAGGAATGACAATTAATATTAATGAAATATTAATGAAGGAATGGTGAAAAATAATTGAATGATAATTAATAAATATTGCCATGATGGATAAAATTATCGTGTGAGAATTTTGTTCTCCTCGATTACCAAGGATTATGTGAGATATTAATCTCCTTAAATCCCTACAATGAATTGAATAATTGAAAAGCAACAATAATATTAATGAAATATTAATGAAGGAATGGTGAAAAATAATTGAATGATAATTAATAAATATTGTCATGATGGATAAAATTATCGTGTGAGAATTTTGTTCTCCTCGATTACCAGGGATTATGTGAGATATTAATCTCCTTAAATCCCTACAATGAATTGAATAATGGAAAAGTAACAATAATATTAATGAAATATTAATGGGTGAATGGTGGAAAATAAATGAATGATAATTAAATATTAATTTTGATTAAATCATAATAATAATCATAATCAAAATGCTTGCTTTAATACACTGTTTCCCATTATTTACAAAATTATCGTGTGAGAATATCGTTCTCCTCGATTGCGTGGGATTATGTGAGGTTCTAATCTCCTTAAATCCCTATAATTAATTCAGAAATAATAATAATATTAATGATAATAATAATAATACAAAAAATAAATAAATGGACACTAACTAAATATTAACTTTGATTAAATATTTATACAAAATGAATCGTGTGAGAATACTTTTCTCTCCTCGACTTCCCGGGCTCGTGTGAGATTTTAATCTCCATAGAACCCGAAAATTAGCATATATTCGTTCAAAGATAAACAGATAAACAAATAAATAATAGCACTTGAATTAAATTATTTACCAATAATCAATAATAATAATAATCAATATTTACCAACAATAAATTCAAAAGTTCAAAAAAAAATAATAAATATTCCTTTCATTATAAATCATGCATTAATTCCCGAAATATGAACTCCCAAAACTCCCAAAACTCAAAAAAAAATAAAAAAAATAAAATTGATAAAAAATTTTAAAAGAGAAAATGTGAAGAGATCAGGAGAATGAGGTTAATTAGATTGTAGTAAAATTAAAACACATAAACCAAATCCCAATTCTGTTTTGTTTACAATGATCTGTCTTAATTAAAATCCTCCTATTCTCATCACAAATCAAAAAACCACCAACCCGCAAAACATGCCTTTTGGTCAAACTACATGACTTTGATCCCTCTCACGGGGTACGTAGGCCCTAGGCTTTCATCCTAGGTCAAGTCTGTCCTTTGTAAATATCCATAAGTTTGCATGCATTTTCATTTTTTTTTGTCTCCTATGTCTAACGTACATCCATGTCAATAAAAGGGTAATTGAGATTAATTAAAGGCCATATTCTATTTCAACTAACTAGTTTAAGGTAACCGTCCTTATGGGCGGGTGTTGTGGGGTGCCTAACACCTTCCCCACACTCAAATCGACTCCCGAACCCATCTCTGATTTCGCAGACTATTTTGCCTTCTTTTTTGTTTTGTTTTAAATTGGTTTTCCAAAGTTTTCCATTAAAAATTTTGGTGGCGACTCCAATAAAATTGATTTTCAAAATTCCGTTTTTGGGAATCGATTTTAAACTATTTTATTCTATTCCGCCGAAAGGTTGGTTATGACACACGCTTCCTTCATTGCGACCCTAAATCTATCATTTCAACAGTCGACAATCCTCCTACTTCGCTTCTTCAGTTTAACTACAAGCAGGCTATTACTCTCTTCATTTCAGTAAGCCCGAGGACGTTGAAGTTGCTTCTATCTCCTTTTATACAAGGTAAACTGGTAACAAAAATGCCAAATTGCATATATGCTGCATCCTTTAGGCCTCATCATAGTAATTGCATGGAAACACTTATTTAAACACATTGGGGTATTTTTGGGATGCATCTCATCAGAAAATATTTTGAATAGCGCTATTCACCTGAATGTTTTATTTTGCATATTGAATGTATGAGACAATCATAAAGGCAATATGGTTATGTGGGGGAAAAGAGTGATGAAAGGCAAGTTATCTTAAATGAGTAAACAACTAAAGACCCTAAGGAATGTGGGTGGTAAGCCAAACGTAAGTATAAAGAACAGCAAAATACAACTGGGATGACTCTGAATTTTGGGCTCCAAGCGGCAATGGTTGCTTACACCTAGTGTTGCCATTGGATACACTTATTTCGAAACTAACTAATGAAGACAACCTCTAAGGATCCTTTCAGGTTGGCAATTTAGTCTTCATACCACCTTACTTTGTTCATCCTTTGCCACCTTATCCTTCATTTGAGCCTCATTCTTGAACTGGCCCTAATTGCGAATTCTCCTTTCTTTCTTCTTCTTTCTTTCTCGTCATCCCCGTTTAAGCAAAGTATTTCTTGACTGCATCGGAGTTAACTGGTTTTCCAAGCTCCTTACCATCCATATCGGCAAGAGTCAGGGCCCCCCCAGAGAATGCTCGTGTCACCACATATGGACCTTCGTATGAAGGTGCCTATTTGCCTCTATTATCTTCTTCATTTGGGAGGACCTTTTTCAGAAACAACTCCCCTGGCCTGAATTGTCTAGGATGAACCTTTTGATTAAAGGCTCTTGCCATCCTTTTTTGGTATAGCTGCCCATGACACATAGCTATTAATCGCTTTTCTTCGATCATATTCAGCTGCTCATACTGTGTCTTTATCCGCTCGCTCTCCTCGTGGTTGGATTTGATCAACAATCGGAGAGAAGGGATCTCAACTTTAATCGGGGTGACTGCCTCCATGCCATATACTAAAGAGTATGGAGTTGCCCTGTGGATGTTCGTACCGTCGTTCGATACCCATGAAGAGCATATGGGAGTATCTCATGCCAATCTTTATAAGTAATAGCCATCTTGCTAATGACCTTTTTGATAATTTTATTCGCTGCCTCAACTGCTCCATTCATCTGTGGCCAGTAGGGTGTAGAGTTATGGTGCTTAATCTTGAATTGACCACACAATTTCTTAATGTCAGCTCCATTTAGGTTGGGAGCGTTATCCGTGATAATCCTCTCTGGCATACCATATCGACAAATAATGTTTGATTTCAAAAATCAGAGGAAGACCCTTTGGCCAATATTGGAAAACGAACATGCTTCTATCCATTTTGTAAAATAATCAATGGCTACCAAAATGAATCGGTGACCATTTGACGCCTTTGGGTTGATGGGGCCAATCACATCTATTCCCCACATTGAGAATGGCCACGGTGCCACCAAGTTGGGTAGGGGTTGGGGTGGAGCATTGATCATATTGGCATATGTTTGGCATTTATGACATTTTCTCACGTGGTCAATGCAGTCTTTTCCCATGGTTAACCAGAAGTATCCACATCTTTGAATTTGTCTAGCCATAGTATGGCCATTAGCATGGGTCCCACAAATTCCCTCATGGATCTCCATCATTATCCTTCGTGCTTCTGATGCATCCACACATCTAAGTAGAGTGTTGTCCCATGACCTTTTATATAACACCTCTCCATTAAGGAAAAAATTCATCACTAATTGACGAATGGTTTTTTTGTCATTCTCTGTTGCCTCAGCCGGATATTGCTGGTTCTAGACATAGTTCTTTATATCATGGAACCACGGCCGTCCATCATTTTCTTCCTCCATGTTCAAGCAGCAAGCCGGGGTGTCCCGGGTCTCAACTTGGATAGGGAGCATATTAACTCCATAGTCCAACTTAATCATTACAGCTAGGGTGGCCAACGCATCAGCAAACTGATTTTTATCACGGGTCAAATGCGTGAAATTTATTTCCCTAAACCTTGACACCAATTTTGTCAGATGTTTTTGGTATGGGACCAGTTTGGGATCTTTGGTTTACCACTCTCCTTTTACTTGATAAATTACAAGGGCTGAATCTCCAAACACCTCAAGATCTTTGGCACCTAACTCTAAGGCGGCTTGCAGACCATTGACACAAGCTTCACATTTGACCACATTGTTTGTGCAGTCAAATTTGAGCTTGACTGCCACTGGATATTGCTTGCCTTCAGGTGATATTACTACCGCTCCTAATCCACTACCATGTACATTGGCTGCCCCATCAAAATACATAGTCCACTTGATTTCCTTTGGATCATCTTCTTCCAATGTCAGAATATCCTCATCTGGGAACTGGAAGTCTAGCGGTTGATATTCATCCAGGGGATTGGCCATTAAATGCTCAGTTATAACGCTCCCTTTGACTGATTTACTGGTCATATGTTTCACGTCATGTTCTGAGAGTATTACTTGCCATTTTGAGACTCTTCCCGATACATAAGGACTCTAAAAAATGTATTTGATTGGATCCATCCTGGAGATTAGCCACGCTACATGATAAAGCATGTACTGCCTCAGTCTCTTTGTGGTCCACACAAGACTGCAACAAGTCTTCTCAATTAACGAGTATCGCGACTCGTATTCATTAAATTTCTTGCTTAGATAGTAAATGGCTTGCTCTTTTCTTCCTGATTCGTCGTGTTGTCCTAACACCACACCCATAGGCCCTGGTCGGATGGTCAAATAAAGGATAAGGGGTCGCCCCGGTATAGGCGGCACCAAGACAGGGGGGTCAAGAGGTACTCCTTTATCTTATCGAATGCGCATTGGCAGGATTCATTCCATTCTCCTGGTTGGTTCTTGCGTAATAATTTAAATATTGGTTCACAAGTGGCAGTTAAATTTGCGATGAACCTGGCTATGTAGTTCAAATGACCCAAGAACCCTCAGACTTCTGTCTCTGTACTAGGTGGTGGCATGTCATGAATCGCTCTAATTTTATCAAGGTCTATTTCTATCCCCTTCTTACTAACAGTGAATCCCAAAAGCTTCCCAGATGTAGCCCTAAATACGCACTTACTAGGATTCAATCGAAGTTTGAATTTCCGTAGTCTTTCAAAGAGCTTTCGTAATACAGCCACATGACTTTCCCCTTCAGCTGATTTAGCGACC
The DNA here is from genome assembly GCA_037074485.1 of Delonix regia. NCBI lineage: Eukaryota > Viridiplantae > Streptophyta > Magnoliopsida > Fabales > Fabaceae > Delonix > Delonix regia. The sequence continues at coordinate 23,967,200 of CM073454.1, read as the reverse complement.
ATGTCATCAACATACACCTCTATTTCTTTATGCATTAAGTCATGAAACAAGACAACCGTCGCACGTTGGTAGGTGGCCCCAGCATTTTTAAGTCCAAAGGGCATTACCTTGTAACAAAAGGTTCCCCATGGGGTAATGAATGTGGTTTTTTCCTTGTCATCAGGGTGCATCGTGATTTGATTATAGCCAGAGTATCCATCCATAAAGGAATACCTGAAGCTTTTTGCTGTGTTATCGACTAAGACATCAATGTGGGGTAATGGAAAGTCATCTTTTGGGCTGGCCCGATTTAAGTCCCGATAATCGACACACATCCTCACTCGCCCATCTTTCTTTGGCACAGGGACTATGTTCGCGACCCATTGGAGGTATTTAGAAACTTCTAAGAATCTAGCATCCCATTGCTTCATTACTTCTTCTTTGATCTTAAGGGACATCTCTGGGCTCATCCTCCTCAGCTTCTGTTTCTTGGGTCCTATATTGGAATACAAGGGTATCTTATGGGCAGCAATTTTAGGATCTATTTCTAGCATATCCTGATAGGACCAGGTGAACAAATCTATATATTCCCTAAACAACTTGATCATATCCTCCCTTTCTGGGTTATCAACTATTTTTAATTCCTTCTTATCATCCTCTGTCCCCATATTGATCACTTCAGCGGTTTCTACGTGCGGAACAATAACCTTTTCCGTAGACTCTACTATTTTAACAAAGGTTTGAGATATGTCATCATTATCATCGGTTTCTAAATCACTTGCATCCGTGACAACACAAGGCTCATTCAAGCAGTGCCCTAGTGCTTCTGCCTTAAATAAGAGTTTCGAGGATTCAAATTCCCTAGAAAGTGGGTAGAAAAAGCAAAAATAAATACGAAAAGGCAGGATTCAAACAGGATTTTGGCAAAAGATCGAAACTACTGCATTCATTCAATATTTAAAATAAAGTTTCAAGTCGTTAGCTATTACAGAATTTTAAAACACGATATTCAAAACATTACTCTAAGGACATAACATCCGATAAAATTTCGGATTCCCAATTGTCTAGAGCTTTCCTAGCTTGTTCGGCTGGATCCATGCAACCTCTGTATGCTCTCCTTCTTCTTCACTTGCCATTATGACTAAGTCACTAGGATGTATTATCTCAGTGGGAGTGGGAAAAGTTTCTCGGATGTGAGGTATTTCTGCTTTTCCCTTTTGCTTACCCTCCTTCCATCATGCCTTGCGGGTCTCCATGGAGAGCTCGTATCCCAGCCCCTATCACCCTGGATTTTCGAGCAACTCGACTGGCTCCCCTATGCCTTGCAGATTTATGCCCAGTCCTTTTTCCTTTTGATATCCACTGTTCATCATGATCTTGGCCACTACCTGATTGACTCCTTTGGTGGATTCCCCCACTCCCAATGGCATTGGGTCAATGCCCTTTTTAGAATTCCAAGCCTCCAATACTTCTAAACTCAGGAAAGAGCTGTCTATGACTTGCTCGGCATTTTCAATGTAAGGTACCATACTTGACCTGCTAAGAATCATTTCTTCTTCACCTTTTATTGTGATAAGCCTCCCTTCATCGATGTATTTGATCCTCTGATGCATGGTCGATGGGACTGCGCCAGTGACATGAATCCAAGGTCTCCCTAGGAGCATCGTATACGCTGCGTCGATATCCATAACTTGGAACTCGACGGTAAATGAATTTGGACCGATTTCTAAAGGGAGTTTGACCTTTCCAATCACTTCCCTCCTGGTCCCATCAAAGGCTCTCACTACTAGGTCACTGTACTCGATGCATGACTTCTCAATAGGTAATTGCCCTAAAGTGGACAAGGGCAAGACATTCAGGGCCGACCCCCCATCGATGAGCACTTTAGCAATTATATACCCATAGCATTTCAGAGTAATATGGAGGGCTTTGGGCTTTCCGACCGACGTGGGGTGCATCTTGTCCTCAAAGAAGGAAATCAAGGTAGAATTTTTACCGCATTTATCAAGTTTGTGAACACCCCATCCCTAATTACTTAATTATTTAATTAATGGAAACACCAATTAATTAATAATTATGAACATGGGAAAATTAAAAATGTCAAACTTTAAATGATATTTTCAATTGGGGGATAATTTAGAATTAAAAATAAAGAATGGGGGATAAACTCAAAATTTAAAAAAAAATTAAATAAAAAAAATAATTAGCTAATTATAATAATTATAATAAATCAAAAAAAAGATAATAAAAAAATATAAAGATATAAAATATATCACAAGGCAAAAATCACAAATCAAAAAAATAAAAATTAATTAATAATAATAGTAATAATAATAAAAATTAAATTAAAAAAAAAAAGAGAAAACAATGGATCAGAAAAGGAAGAAAAAAGCTGAAAAAGGAAGGCAAAAAGAGAGGAGGATGCTGGTGGTGCAGGGAGCAGCTCGTGGGAGAGAGAAAGAGGAATGCTATCAAATCTCTTCTCTTTTTGGCTCTGTGATGCTTTTCTGCAGGAGGTGCCTCCTCAGTCCGGTTTTGGGCAGATTGGACAGAAAGAACTGTAGCAGAAAAGGAGAAAGAGAAGGCAGCTCTCCTAAGGTTTCCCCCGGGGTGAATTCGGTGTCGGGGCAGCCCCTTCGGATTCAAGGCAGATGTCATTTTGCCACTTGTTATATTACGCCAGGTGAAGTCCCTTTGACAGCTAGCCCAGCCTCTCTATTTCAAGCTCAGGAGAGAAAGGAGTGGGGGAACGGTTTCGCAAGGGGCACGAACGCTCTAAAATAAGGCAAAAAAACTCTCTTTTACTGGGGGCTGCAAAGCTTTAATTTAATAAGAGAAGAGAGCTCGGATCATGCCAAGAGAGGAGCTGGCACCGCAGCACTTTGAATGGTTGATGCTGAGAAGGTCAACAATAGGGGGCTCGGTGCCATTGCTCAGGCAGAGTCTCTGTGTTACAAGCTTCTTGGAGGGCTTGCTGTCTGAAGGGCTTGCTATGGTGTCCTTAGGTTAGTTATGGAAAGTGGTGCCAAAGGTTGTGAGGATATTGTTAGTGGTAAGCTCAGGGCTCAGCGTGCCAAATCAATGAAATTCAAGGATGGGTACATGATATCATCCAATCAGCCTGTCAAGGAATATATTGACTAAACCCATTTCGGATCTTGTCACCATCCACCCACCAAAAGGAGGAAGACGAAGATGGCTACCACCTCCGTTTCTACGATCACCACTCTTTTCTTCCTTCTCTTCTTCGTCTATTATGTGGACTCTTTCTACCTTCCCAGCAACAATCCCATCCTCAGCTTGGTCAACAATACCCGGTTTATTACATGCCTGCAAGACAGAGCCAACCTTACAACTTGTCGATGCAGCGGTAGCAGTAGCATAATATCAGTGAACCCGCCACAACTGTCCCTTCTAGCCGCCCCCAAGCTCAGCCAAATCAGACAATGGCTCCACCACCTGCAGCTTACAATCCCATCAGAAATGTTCCCATTCCGAAGGCTGAAATGGCAGCTGGCACATACAGAACCGCGACTACAGATAAACTCTGTTTTCACACAGGAAGAACAGAGCAAAACAGAGGGAGAGAAAGGAGAGGTCCTCCGAATCACCTCCTGACGATCTGAGTTTCGAAATTCACTGACTCGGGGATACAGGCAGCACTTCCTTTGCTCGCCATGCATCGACGCAACAGTCCCCATTTGCCATTTTTTTATTGAGTTACCAAATCTTCGCTTCTCACTCTGGCACCAATCACGTTTACAGTTTTTATAACGGGGATCCCAACTCCCTGGATTTCTGATCCCGTGAGATATTATTAGTTTCTGAGTCGAAGCTCGGATCCTTTGTATCTGAGTTGAAAGCTGAAACCGCTTCGTTTGGGAGGTTTTGGGGTACGGATTTGATCGGTTTGAAGGCGAACGAATTCTGGATTTTGAATTTCTGGGAGGAAATTCAGTGCGTAGCGAAGAAAGAATTCGTGGCCACCTGAAGAGTACATCAGTAAATTCACTTTACAGCTGCTTGATTTTGATAGTGCTGCCCCCACCTGAACAAGTTTGGAGGAGAAGATTAAACAGTCATGCCAATATCCTTAAAGAATTTAGCGTGACTTTTATGGAAGCATTAAAGATGGTTCGACTAGGTATACGGATTTGGTCATATGTTAGGGAAGAGGTGCACTAATAGATCCTTTCACTAGAGAAAGTGGCAAGCCATTTGCATCTCAAGGAGTTCCTCTTGGAGGGATGGGAAGTGGAAGCATATCAAGAGGATTTAGAGGGATGGAGGAAACAAAAGTTTTGCATCCGTTTTGGCTCTTGGTCAGCATGAAGGGTTAGGGTCTCGTAGGAAAGGTGATGATCAGGGTATATCATCGTGGGGCTGGAATCTAAGTGGTCAGCATTCAACTTATCATGCTTTATTTCTAAGAGCTTGGACAATATATGATGGACTGGGAGGATGGCTTATGTGAGACTGATGCTGATGGCTCGTTCTTGCATGAGAATTGGAACAAAGATTTACGACTATTTGCTGATGGAGAGGATGGTGGACAACAGCTACTTCAGTTGTTTATTTTGCGTGCAGAAGCTGGGTTGCAAGCAATATCTGATGATGGTCTTGTACCCAGCCTCCAATGCATAGGTTCATTGAAGGCAAGGTTGGCGTGCTTATTTGATTGGCAAATTGTCAAGTCATCTTCAACCCCGCCAGAACCAAGGTAGTATCAGCATCCACATGACGAGATATTCAAGCCTAGAAGAGCTGGCAACCATGCATTTACAGATGTTAAATACAAAGGTGACTGGATGAAACGTCTCATATCCAATGATGAGATTGCATGGCTTGCAAAACTGCTTGTTCGGTTGTCTGCTTGGTTGAATGAGAGTCTTGGACTAAATCAAGCAGAGAGCAATGCAATGGATTCTACATGGTCTTACGTCGAGGGTGAACCTAAGGATGTTGGCCTCAAAGAAGGTTGTAATGGTTTTGATATTATACATTGCTTTTAGCTTATTAAAGAAACTTGTTGGAGCATTTTAAAGCTGGTAGGGAAGAAGATATATTGAATATACAGGGTGTATAGATAAGTGTAGAAAATATGGAGAGAATGAAAAACTGAAAGAGATTGGCGAAGAACCAACGTGAAGGCACCAAGAGCAGAGGTTTGAGTTTCTTCATGCATGCATGTCACTGTTCATACGAATTGCTTCAACACAATCTCATGCCTACTGCACTGTTCATGCGTTTTAATCTGAGGTGCTACTGTTCACTTGCTTAAATTTGTTTTAGTTTTGTTTATTACCATTGTTTAAACATTAACTTTGATTAATTATTGCTATTACGTATAAAATCATTCGTGTGAGAATTCGGTTCTCCTTGATTGCATGAGATCACGTGAGATTTTAATCTCCTTAGATCTTTTAAAAATTAGCACATTTGTTTTAAAAATAATAATAATTATGTATTGACTTAATTAAATACCTTCCATTATTTATGAAATTATCGTGTGAGAATTTGGTTCTCCTCGATTGCATGAGATCACGTGAGATTTTAATCTCCTTAGATCTTTCAAAAAATTAGCACATTTGTTTTAAAAATAATAATTAAATATTGACTTTAATTAAGCATTTTCCATCATTTATGAAATTAGCATGTGCAGATTTTATTCTCTTCGATTGCATGGGAATATGTGAGATTTTAATTTTCTTAGTTCCCTAAAATTAAGACACCTCTATCTAATAATAATAATAATATAACGATAATTAAAAAAAAAACAATCATAATTAAATATTCATTCTAATTAAATATTTCCCATTATTTGCAATATTATTGTGTGAGAATATAGTTCTCCTCAAATACTTGGGGTCGTATGAGATTTTAATCTCTTCAGACCTCGAAGTATAGTACATACTTGTTTAGAAGATAAATAATAATGATGATGATAAATAGATAAACTAATAATAATAATGCAAAAATGAATATTTTAATTGAATTATTTACAAAATAAATAAAGTCAGGGTTTTATAAAATTTAATTAATTAAAATGCCACGTTCAAAAATTCCAAAAATGGATTTCCTTTATAATTTTGTTCTAATTTCACAATAAATCTTGATTTTTTTAAAAAAAAAACTCTAAAGATAAATAAAGAAACAAAATCCAAAAAATACATAAAATACAAAAAATCAGAAAAATGATTTGATTTTCGTCTTAATTTCAAAGGTGAATTCCAATTTTGAAAGTCCAAAAACAAAACAAATAAATCTAAAGATTCAAAAATATTCTTTTTATAACTCCACTTCAATTCTAAGCAATATAAACTCCCAAAATTCCTAAAAATCTTATCTCATAATAATTTCATTTAAATTTCAAAATTAAAATTAAAATTCCAAAAATAAACAAAAGAATTAAAAGAGAAAAAATGAAGAGATCAAAAGAGCTAGATTACTTAGGTTGTTGTATGCTAAAACACACAAATCCAAATTCCAATTCTGTTTTGTTTACAAAAATCTATTTAATTTGAAATCTCCTATTCTCATCACAAATAAAAAAAAAAAAAACCACCAATTACAAAAATGCCTTTTGGTCGAACTACGTGGACTTTGATCCCCATCGCAGGGTACGTAGGCCCTAGGCTCTCATCCTAGGTCAAGTCCGTCCTTTGTAAATATCCATAAGTTTGCATGCATTTTCGCTTTTTTGTCTTCTATGTCTAACGTGCATTCATGTCAATAAAAGGGTAATTGAGATTAATTAAAGGCCATATTCTATTTCAACTAACTAGTTTAAGGTAACCGTCCTTATGGGCGGGTGTTGTGGGGTGCCTAACACCTTCCCCACACTCAAATAGACTCCCGAACCCATCTCTGTCCTCGCAGACCATTTCGCCTTTCTTTTTTTGTTTTATTTAAATTGGTTTTCCAAAGTTTTCCGTTAAAAATTTTGGTGGCGACTCCTAATAAATTCGACTTTCAAAATTTCATTTTTGGGAATCGGTTTTAAATCTATTTTAATTCTATCCCGCCAAAAGGTCGGTTACGACAAGGTTCATGACCTTCTCCGGGGTGATATCAGGACGCACATAAGCTTCATTTAGCACACCCTGTAATGCCCTTCGATGAACTTCTGAATTCATTATCAGGCTCAAAATAGAAATTTGGGCTGGAGTTTTTCGCAGTTGATCCACCACGTCATATTCGCTCTGTTTCATAATTTTTAGAAACTCCTCTGTTTCCTCTCGTCCTTCCTTCCCAGGGGCTTCCTTGAGGTTCGAGCTTTCCCCTACTTCCAGGTTTGGATTCAGAACTCCTCCCACATCTTTGGAGTATACCTGACCACTGCAAGTGATCCCTCCTACAACGTCTAAATGACCTCTTTTCGTGATAGACCTCTCTTCTGATGCCTTATTGTCAGAAGAACATTCTATCTTTAAACCGTAATTCCACGGCACAGCATGATCGCTCTGATACGGAAATGGAGAGGGCACGTAAATAGTGGTGGTTGGACTTTTGATAGGCACTGGCATGGGTACTACAAGTAAAGACCCTTGCGCTATACCTCGTGGGTCATGATTGTTTTGGATCAGGGTGGCTCCCTTAACTTCATAGAGTGGTTTGTCAACCACCAGGAAGGAGCTCCTAAGCCTTGTGGAGTCGGATGCTCCCTTGGTCCAAGCACCGTCTTTTTCTGTGATGCACACATTTCCTTTAGTAGGCTCTCAAGTTCTTTCGATGGTTAGAACTCCAAGCGTCATCATCCTCTGTGTCAATTCCCTGAACTGCTCACAACCTTCAATGTCGTGACCCACCTCTCCATCATGAAACTCACAATACCTATTTTGCGACCCTTCGAGTTTGTTCTGTCCCCCATTTTGAACGGGGACATAGTCAGTATCCTTCAAACCTTCATATAACTGCCGCATGGTATAGGATGCCTTAGCCAAGTCTTTCAAGCCAAAATCCTCCCCCTCTATCATGGACACTTGCCTTTCCTTATTGTGATTTGGCAAGGGGTTGGTGACGATATTGGGGTCATTACCCATCTTTACGCCGATATGATTATTGTCTAACAATGTTAACATGTGCTTCTTGAAGGCCTCACATTTGTCAATATTGTGCCCTGCAGCGCCCATGTGATATTCACAAGTGGCATTGGGATCATACCACTCAGGGAATGGCGGCTGAAGTGGCTTGACAGGTCTAGGGCCCATAAGCTTCTTTGCCACTAAGTCGTGAAAAAGCTCCGATTGGCTAACATTGAAGTTGGGTAATGGCCTGTCATCGCAGGGCGGTAGCGTTGGCCTGAACCCTCGATTTTGGGCTGTCAGCTATTGCAGCCTAGAATAAGGTTGCGGTGGTGTTGGGTAGCTCGTGTAATTCCCCATAGCCGGGCCTTGCAGCTGGTAAGCCATGGTTGGGTTCTGACCGCGAAAAGGTGCCTAGGGATATTGACTATGCATAGGGCGGAGATGTTGGAATGTGGCATGGATATGGCTAATATCCCCTTCCTTCTTTCGACTGTTTGTAGGTTTTCTAGTTTCCATGGGGGTAGTTTCAAATAGCCCATCGTGCACATCAACGTCTATCCTCTCACCAACTTGGATCAGATTAGCGAATTCATTTACATGCGTCCCTAGCATTATCTTACGGTATGGGTCCCCCAAGGTACGGATAAAATAAGACCATAATTCTGAGTCCAGAAGTGTCGGTTGGACTTCAGCAGCTGTGGCTCTCCATCTTTGGGCATATTCTTTAAATGTCTCTGTTCCCTTCTTCTTTAGCCCTTTTAGGTGCTTTCGTGTAGGGGTTGTATCCAGATTGAACTTGTATTGGCTCATGAACACATCAGTGAGGTCTCTCCACCTCTTCAGCTTGGAGTGATCCAATTTCATGAACCAATGTAAGGCCGCGCTGGTCAAACTCTCATGAAAGAAGTTTATTAGGAACCTTTTGTCCCGAGAACATACCGACATCTTGGTGCAGTATGATTTTATGTGGTAGTGTGGATCTCCACTACCATCGTATTTGGTAAACTCAGGCACCTTAAATTTTTTTGGGATGGGGATCTCCGGGGCTAGACACAACTCATCCAACTCAACAGACTTATAGTTAGTTGGCCTCTGCAGAGCTCGCAGTCTGTCTTTAACCTCTGCTATGTCCTCTTCCCAATCTTTCCTCTCATCGCCCTCTTTCATCTTGAAGCCGGTGTTGGCAGCAGGCCGAACAGGCACTGTAATTCCAATAGTTGGTTCCCCTCCAGGAATGTCATAGGTGAAAACACCACCTTGGCTCCATTCTGGGTACCCTTGTCCTTCAGCCCCTGAAGCCAAAGGGTTTAGTGGTTGGTTCGCCACTGTCGGTCTTTGTGTCGGTTCGGGCACTCCGGTGGCAGAAGGACTACCCAGAGTTACTCCTGGCATTCCAACACCTATATTTGGGGTGCCATGGTCGGCGTTAGTGGGGTTTGACGAAACATGGTTCGCGGCCACGCTAGAACTCATATTTTGCAACAGCTTCACCATTTCTACCATTTGCGACTGCATTGCCCCATTTGATCCTTTAGGACCCCTACTTCCGCTTCTAACTGCTGCTTAGTCTCTGATGGACTATTTTTAACAGCCATAGCTCTAGCTCGCTCTTGGGTTATATACGTTCTTCCAGACGGCTGGGCCTGGTTAGACGAGTTCTTCCCCTTTCGGGCAATATTGACGTCTTACCTATCATTATTGTAATATTTTTTTTATTAACAAAATGAATGTAAATAAAAAACGATTACCTAGATTTCTGATTTTCGGTGTGTTAACTCGGCATAAAGGATATAAGAACCACGGACCTTTGAATCCTTGAGGATACATATAGTAACACTCAATGAATCAAAGTTAACTGCTAACACAAGGGATATTTAGGATCCACATGTATAGGTCTATTTTTACACCACACAACCAATTTCCACACAAGATCTCTACTATTTCGAACGTATTCGATGGAAAAAAGATGAAACTGTGCATTATAATAAAGTGTTTAATTACATCAATCGACTTTGAAGTTACACATTAAAGGGACCCCATCTATGAGTCCATCTTTCAAAATACTGAAGCTGTCTTTGTTCCTTACTCGTCTAAAATTTCATCAACATTTTCAAATCCTCTATAAGGTCATTACACAGAGCGAGAAACTAAGTCACTGTACGGGAGTCTTCACGGGGATGGCATGCCCTTCCGCTTGCTTATATGCATGAACAAATTCAGGAATGGCATCATTGGCAAATAGGATCATTTTTCTAAAGAGTTCTAGCCACATTTCTTTCTCGGCCACTTGCTCTTCATGGCGTGACTCCCACAGCTGAGCCTTTTCTGCTTGACGGTTGAGTTGGTCAACTAAATTTTGTATGGCTACTGCATTATCGCTCTTGACACTGATCACCTCCCTTGTCTTTTCTTCTAACCATTTGGTGAGTACATCAATTTCTCATTGGAGGTTACTATGAGACTTGAGCTCTTCTTCCCTCCTCATTATAGCGTCTCTTTCTTTAGTGGCCTTTGATAGTCGAGCTTGATAATGGAGGACCTTCTTGCTACTCTCCTCAGCTCATTTTTGAATCCATCTTATAGTATTTTTCAACTTGTCATTCTCCTCTTTCAATTTCCTCAACTCGGTGTTCATCTCTGACTCCTTTCTCCTTTTTGCTCTTTCATTTTCTTGTGACTTAGATAAGTTCTCCAAGTGCCTTTTGCTTACTTCCTCCAGATTTTGTAGCTTAGCCTTTTTATCTTCTAATTGTTTGGTTAAACCCTCATTAACCTCTCGTAAATCGTTACTCAACAAGGGGTTATGAGATCCTAGGGGTGGATGGATCCCCCTGGTCTTTTTCTGGAGCCAAATCTCATATTATTTCATGGTTGCCACGACACGTTTCCCTAACTCAAACTTCCCTTTACACATTACACGGCCCCATGCATCCCTTATCTGTTGGATCATTTCCACCTTCAGGGGGTCAGTGTAGTAGAAGCTAACCTTTCGCACAACCTCTTCATATGGGATGTCCTGTTCATATACGAATTGGCAGTGAGCAACCGCGGGGTTATAATTGATACATCCTCTGGCGCCCATGAGAGGAACATTAGGGAAATGTCCACAACAGTATATAATATCCTCGCTCTCCCACCAAGAGAGCTTCCACCAAATAGTGGTATCTTTAAGTTCCCCTATTTTCTTAATCCATTGATCACGACTCATTCTTGCTTGTAGCGGAGCTGACCCTTCGCGATGGGCATAATCTCAGATCGGGTGATGAACGGTGTCAAACCTTGTGCCAAGTTGACATTCCCTACCATAGATATGGTTAACCCACCATATATTCAAAAGTGGCAAACAACACTTCAACTTCCCTTTCTTTTCTCTATGACAAAAACTTAATGTCCAAAATGTTTCCGCTAGCAGTGCTGGTACGGGATTCACGCGGTGATTCTCTACCATCCACAAGACACTTACCGCTGCCAGATCGACTACACCCACTGCTGATGGGAATAATACTAGCCCATATACTGCTAAAGCAAGCACTCTTCTGAAAACAACCCAGTTCCCCTTCTTAGCTAAAGCTTCCAACCTTTTCTCTAAATACTTCCTGGATAATCCTTCTGTTGCTCCCGAACGACATATTTGTACTCGTGTAGGTTCCTCCCCTAAAATCTGGGCTACAACTCGTTTGGAAGGGAGATGTCCGGGGTACAAGTAGACAGGGGTGTCCTTGGTAATAGGCATTCTCATCAATCCCTCGTATTCTTCCAACGTAGGCGCAAGCTGGAAAGTTGGAAATGTGAAACATCTCAAGGAATCATCCCAATGTTGAGCCAGGGCTACAAGAGCATCGGGTTGGATAGGAACTGATAGCAACTCCAAAATATCTCCATAGTCCTTTTGAAAATGATGGAGTTGTTCCCCTCTGAGTTTCTCACTCATAATAATTAAGCTTTCTACCGATTCAGCTTCTACCTTCACGTTAACTCTCTTTCTAGATTAGGCCATTTCTGTTGAGCTTGTGTCTTGTGGTTGTGTAGCATCTGGTGAGTCCTTCATGTCTCTATGCCAAGTAACGAAAATGACAATTCACTGTAACAAATCCATGGGTTAGAAACAAAACGAAATAAGCACACAATTTATTTAATCAATAGATTACTAATCACTTTCTTCATTACTAATCGCCAAAGACCTTATTGATCCATTAGGAATAGCAACTATAACTCTCATCCTAAGGAGAAATAGATCCTCACGTGGACGAGGCTTAAATAAGTGAACCAGGTAACCTATTAATGTTTTACTTTCGTTGAAATTATTGATTTTCAAAAACTCCCAACTCCATCAATTAGGCAAATCTTACCACATTGCTGAAGTTTTCAATTGTAGCTCATTTCGCTTGGCTAACAACACGTTAAAATGGAAATGTTGTGATAATTCACTACCCTGTACAAGTTTTTTCTTTTCTCTTTTTTTTTGAAAAAAATGTAATCATGCCATGAATGATGTGTTGACATGCAAAATATGAGTGTAACATGATCCTTGGTGTCCTAACTTGGACCAACCCTATGTGTGGGAATGGTACCCTAAAGACGATAGGTTCTAAGAAGGTTATCTATTAAGGTGGTCCATTAAAGTGCATGGTTTGGGGGTAGATCTAGCATCTTAAAGCGTTATTGGTCTTCAGATTGTCCCCACTCAAGAGAGTGAGGATCTCGCGACATGAATTAGACTAAAAGAGGATAGAATCCCACTCTAATCAAATCCATATAGCGAGACACAACCTGAGCGAAGTCTTCATAGTAGTCTCTAGAAGCGATAAGCTTCATAGGAAAACCGTTATAAACCTCTACTAACCTAGGGCAATCAAGGACCAAGGTATAGAGCCCAAAACTGTGTGAGGTAGAGTGTCAACATGCTTAAGATGGGAGGGGAGCATATAAAACTCTAAACAGACAGTTTATCCAACCTTTATTTATCAAACAGTCAAATTGCAAGAGAAGACAAGAGCTTATAACATAAACAGAGGTCGTCTATCCTAAGGTTCTATTCCGCATGTTATCTATCTTGACATACGTATTACAAATAAACTAACGAAATTACATGGTAACTAAGGAACTTTAAGCATATTATATGATTGAAAAGGAAGAAATACACCTATACAAATAAGAAAAATAAATAGCAAATACATAAAAACATACAAGCATATCATGTGACCACAAGAGATAAATAAACAAGAAACACCAAAAAGGAATAAACCATTAAACTAAACAAAATACAGCCAGGGTAATCAAGATAACAAGAAGCCATATTATTTCAACTAACTAATTAAATAGGCTTGACTCTCGAACAATATCCCCAGTGGAGTCGCCAAACTGTCGTAACTGACCTTTCGGCGAAATAGAATAAGAAGGTTTAAAACCGATTCCCAAAAATGGAATTTTGAAAATCAATTTATTTTGAGTTGCCACCAAAATTTTTAATGGAAAACTTTGGAAAACCAGTTTAAAACAAAACGAAAAAGGCGAAATGGTCTGCGAAATCAGAGATGGGTTCAGGAGTCTATTTGAGTGTGGGGAAGGTGTTAGGCACCCCACAACACCCGCCTATAAGGACGGTTACCTTAAACTAGTCAGTTGAAATAGAATATGGCCTTTAATTAATCTCAATTACCCTTTTATCGACATGGATGCATGTTAGACATAGGAGACAAAAAAGCGAGAATGCATGCAAACAGATAGATATTTACAAAGGGCGGACTTGACCTAGGATGAGAGCCTAGGGCCTACGTACCCTGCGATAAGGATCAAAGTCCACGTAGTTTGACCAAGAGGCATTTTTGTGGGTTGGTGGTTTTTTGATTTGTGATGAGAATAGGAGGATCTTAATTAAAATAGATCATTGTAAACAAAATAGGATTGAAATTTGGTTTGTATGTTTTAATTTACTACAATCTGATTAACCTCGTTCTCCTAACCTCTTCACGTTTTCTCTTTTAAAAATTTTTTGTCGATTTTATTATTATTATTATTATTATGAGTTTTGGGAGTTTATATTTCAGGAATTAATGTATAATTTATAATGAAAGGAATATATATATATATATATATATATATATATATTTATGAATTTATGAATTTATTGTTGGTAAATATTGATTATTATTATTATTGATTATTGGTAAATAATTTAATTCAAGTGCTATTATTTATTTGTTTATCTGTTTATTTTTGAACGAATATATGCTAATTTTTTTTTTTTTGGTTCTACGGAGATTAAAATCTCACTCGAGCCCGGGAAGTCGAGGAGAGAAAACTATTCTCACACGATTCATTTTGAATAAATATTTAATTAAAGTTAATATTTAATTATTGTCCATTTATTTATTTTTTTGTATCGTTATTATTATCATTAATATTATTATTATTTCTGAATTAATTCTAGGGATTTAAGGAGATTAGAACCTCACATAATCCCATGCAATCGAGGAGAACGATATTCTCACACAATAATTTCGTAAATAATGGGAAATGTTTAATAAAAGCAAATCTTTTAATTATTTATTATTTATTATTCTCTTTTTTAAAAAAACAAAGGTATGCTAACTTCAAGGATCTAAGGAGATTAAAATCTCACACAATCCCAGGTGATCGGGGAGAACAATGTTCTCACACGATAATTTTGCAAATAAGGGGAAACAGGTCATTAAAGATAATGTCTTAATTATGATTATTATTATGATTTAATCCAAAATTAATATCTAATTATCATTCATTTATTTTTCACCATTGATTCATTAATATTTCATTAATATTATTATCACTTTTCAATTATTCAATTAGTTGTAAGGATTTAAGGAGATTAACATCTCACATAACCCCCGGTAGTCGAAGAGAATAAAATTCTCACACGATAATTTTTATGCATCATGACAATATTTATTAATTATCATTCACTTATTTTTCACCATTCATCCATTAATATTTCATTAATATTATTATTGCTTTTCAATTATTCAATTCGTTGTAAGGATTTAAGGAGATTAATATCTCACATAATCCCTGGTCTTCAAGGAGAATAAAATTCTCACACAATAATTTTATGCGTAATAGCAACATTTAATCAAAGTTAATGTTTAAACAATGGTAATAAACAAAATTAAAACAAGTTTAGGCAAATGAACAGTAGCACCTTAGATCAAAACGCGTGAACAGTGCAGAATGCATGAGATTATCTTGAAGCAACTCATATGAACAGTAACATACATGCAGAAAAATTGACCAAGCAGCTCATGCAACCATACCTGTGCACTTTCAGCCTCTCCCTTGTGCTCCAATGAAGAATGGCCTTCTCCTCCTCACTCACCTGTGGTAGATGGTCCTCCAACAGTCCCTAAATGGTTGGTCTCAGCTGGAGGCAAGCAGAAATGGCGGACAGCACTTCGTTGGGCAGCGTTGGAAATTCTGGTTGGTTTCAACGCTGGAAATTCTGGCTGGAAGTGCCCACATGTCCTTGCTCCTCGGCTGGAAGACAAAGGCTGAAAGCTTCCCTTCCTCTCTACACTTTCTCTTCTTCCTTGTGCTCCCTAAATTCTCCTCTGTTTCCCTCTATTTTCTGGGCTCAAAATAGAGTTTTTCTCCTCCATGGTTCAGCCTCTATCAATCCTTTTACTGCCACTTTGTTTTGCATTCAGGCCTCCTTGTTTCTGCTCATCATTTTGGCATCCAACTCTCCATTTTTTGCTCCTCGAATTGTCTGAACTTCAGCTCCTTTTCTCTCCACGGTTTGGATGTTGCTTCAGCTTCTCTCCCTCTCGGTTTCTAGTTTCGTTTTCTCTTCTGTTTTTTGCACCACGACTCCCTCCCTCTTCCTCTCGGTTTCTGCCTCTCGTTCAGCTTCTCTCCCTCTTAGTTTCTGGTTTCATTTTCTCTTCTGTTTTCTCCCTCACGTTGCTATCTTGCTTTCTAGTTTCGTTCAGCTCTTGATTTCTCTCTTATCCTCTCGGTTTCTGCTTATCCTCTCGGTTCTCATTTTTCTCTTGGTTTCTCTCTTATTCTCTCCCTCTTCTCTTCAACTCTTTTTCCCTCTCGGTTATGTGGTTCTCTCCCTCTTCTCTTCAACGTTGTTTCTCCTTTCTTTCTCCCTCTTCTCTTATCTTCTCTTCAGCCCCTTTTTCCTAGCCGAGGTATTCTCTCCTTTATACTCCAGCCCACCTCCCTTTTTCTGCCATGTTGCTCCCTTTTCTTCTTACTTTTCCTGTAACTTCCAGCCACTCCACTTACTACTCACGGTCCCCTCCTTTTTCTGCCATTTCCAGTCATGCCACTCTCTCCTTTCTCTGCACTAGCCGCTCCACTTTCTGCCTCCTCTGAAAAACCAGCTCCCTCTTGCTTTTTTGTCCTCCTTGTCCTCTTGTGCATGTGTGTGCATGAGTGTATGCATGTGGGAGTCAGTGAGTGTGTGTGTCCATGGGTGAGAGTGTGAGTGCGAGTGTTGAGGATGTGTGTCTGTGAGTGAGAGTGTGAGTGTGTGAGAGTGATGTGTGTCATGTGTGTGAGGGCAAGTGAGCATGTGGGAGCAAGTGAGCATGTGAGAGTGTGTGAGTGTGAGCAAGTGAGAGTGTTTTGCAATTTCATTTTAATTAGATGGCCTTATTCATTTTATTTCTTTACAAGATGATTGCCATGTCTCTTCTTCAAACATATATTTTGAATTTTTCTTTTTATTATTTTTGGTTCTTATATTTGGTTTTTTCATATTACTTATATTTTTTTGCCTTTTGCAATTTTGTTTTAATTAATTATTATTATTATTATTTTGAATGTTTTAATTCTATTTATTATTATTACCATGATTATTATTATTGTTAATTCGGGTGGGGTGTTCACACCCCTTGTATTACCAAATAAAAAAAAAAATAAAGCAACCAACATTTTGACGCGAAAGTTACCAAAAAATAAAATAAAATACTAACAAACATCAAATCTTGTCAGTTTAATTCTCTTATAGGCAATAAAATTTTCGTGTTAGCTAGCTTGCCTTTTATCCAAAAATAAGACCAATTTCAACCTTTAGCAAGTCAAAATTGGCGTACAAATTTGTGTCAGGGTCATGTTTGACCTCGACATATAGTAAATTCATTAGTGCCCTCAATTGTTTGAGGGAATCGTTGCCCATATTATGTGGACCAGTATATAGGGGTCACATGTCAAGCACAGTGGGGGAAAAGCAAATGATAAAATTAAAAAACCCTAAGTTTGAGATAATTTTTTGTAGGCCTTAGTGATTATTTGATATATACTAATTCCTAATATCAATAAGATTCACTACTTAGCTGTAGATTTTATTTATTTGAGTTTTTTAGCCAAGTTAATTTATTTTCAGCCCATTAAAGCCTCACAAATATTTTTTGAGCGTGGAAAAAATGCAACTACCTTGAAGAAGAAATGAAGCAAAAACTGAATAAAATAACAAATGGAGATAAAACAGTAAAATTAAAGTATTTAGATAATTAATGAATGAAAAAGAGATAGAAATCAGTCATAACTTTGAGAAATAATATTGGAAACATGGAAATTGAGCTACTAAAATAGGCCTGTGAACACCCTATCTTTAATTACTTAATTATTTAATTAATTGATACATCAATTAATTAATAATTAAGCAAATAAAATTTTTTAAAATGATAAAGCTTTGAATGACATTATCTGGGGACAAGTTGAAATTAAAGATAAATAATGAGAAACAATTAAATAAACTCAAAATTTAAAAATAAAATTAGCTAATTATAATAAATCAAGGAAAAATTATAAAAGATAAAAAGAATATATAAGAAAAAAATTTTGAAAATGATAAAAATAAATAAATAAAAGTTAACTAATAATAATGGTAATAATAATAATAATAATAAAAATAATATATATATATATATATATATATATATATAATAAAATGGCAACTTGCATGGGAAAAGGAAAACTGTGAGGGCGGCTATGAAAAGAAAAGAGAAGGGCGAAAAAGGCATTAAGAGCGACATCAGGGCTGGCTCTGCTGACTAAGACCTGGTAAAGCCAACTCTGGGTACTCTTCAGCATGCCATGATTCAAGACAAGGCCCTTGGGATCATCTTTTTCGGCTAGCATAATCATCACCCTGAAGCTGAGACCGAGAGAGGCGAGAGTGAGGAGAGCTTGATGATTTGAAGTTTGGAACAAGAGCTAGAGGAGAGCAAAAAACCTGAGGAGAGAAGGCAACTACGGGCTGAGAGTCAGAAAAAAGGAGGAGGCAGAAACTGGCAACTGGGGGCTAACCAGTTTATAGTGGCTACTGGTGTTCATTCTATAGGGAAAAGAAGGAAGAGCAGAGTTGACACTGAGAGGGGCTCTTCTCTTTTGTAGACAAGGAGGACTGGCTGTTGATGATCTCGGTGGAGCTAGCTGAAACAAACGGAAAGCCTAAGAGAGCAACGAGAGGGAGAGCTTGAGAAACAGTGGAGAAAAAAAGAAGAAATAAGAGGTGCAGAAAAGAAGAAATATGGAATAGTGGGGGAGGTCAAGATGAAGTTGAAAGAACAGAGAATGATAGCATAAAATAAAGAGAGCTAAATAAGAGGTGTCGAGAATCCACTAGAAGAGCACTAAGCTTGAGTGTGAAAGAAGGCGAGAATAACCAACGCTGCTACCCCGGATAAACTTTGTTTTCATGCAGGAAGAACAGAGCTAAATAGAGGCACTTGCAGACAGATGACGAAGGAGAGAGGAGATGAGTTTGAACTGGGGAGGAACGAAAGAAGAGTTCCAGATCCTGAGAGGTTGAGAAGAGCCTACTGTCAATCAGTGGCTACTTTGAACCTTCTGCGAGCATTTGTCACGGAAGGGTATGCTGCCATGCAAAGGGTCAACCAATGGAATCTAGATTTCATAGAGCATAATAAACAGGGTGATAGGTACCATGAATTGGCTCACAGTGTGGATGAGGCCCTTGGTTTCATGAGTGCTGCCAAACTCACAGTTGAGCATCCAATCATGATCACAACTGGCTTTTGGACCTCTCACGAGTGCTTGCATCTCCCTTATGAGCAAGCACTTACCAGAGAGGATTCTACTTCAGGCTTTTACTATGACTACTCAGCTCACATGTTATGGGTAAGAGAATGCACCCATCAACTTAATGGTGCTCATGTTGAATTCTTGAGAGGAGTTGTTAATCCACTTGGCATCAAGGTGAGTGATAAGATGGATCCAGATTAACTTGTTAAGCTGATTGATATATTGAACCCTAAAAACAAGCCTGGAAGAATAACAGTGATAGTTAGAAGGGGCTGAGAAGAGAGAGTTGGGCGTGAATTGAGAAGAGGCTAGCCGAGATGTGCCCTGACAGACCGAGTTAAAGAGGAGGAAGGGATGAGCCGAGAAGGAAGGAATAGGAGAAGAAGGTGAAGAGCAACTTCAGGTGAGTTGTGGAGCTCGAGAGTTGAATGCTGAAGTTCATTATTGTGGGCCTGTCACGTGCACCAATGAGTATTACTAATTTCAGCAGCCTGTAGCCCTTAGCTTCATCATCCACGGGGTCACAAAAAGTCCTAAACATCCAATCCATCCATATGGTGAAATGGCCATAGTTATGGTGATATGTAGTATAATGAATGGTATGGTGACTACCACCCATAACAGGCCACAAGTTGGCATGAATGCAGTCATGAATATTTGCAGTCCAAATGGCCTCGATGAATGTAAGAAGCAAGTGTGTAGTTAAATGAACTGGTATGATGAACAGACCAAGGTTACATGGTAATGCCTAAAGGATCCCATCAAAAGGGTGAAGCGTCAAACCAGCAAATGGGGAAAGCGTATTCTATTTGTTGTAGATATGATGGGCAGCATGAAGATGCTTGTAAAGTGGCTTTATGTCATGCAACTCTCTGTGCATCCAACAAATGCCAAACTCTACGAAAATAAGATAAATAGATAAATATGTAAGGAAGGCAAGCCAATCAACATTGTTTACTCTTGGAAAACACTTTGTCCAGTCAATTTCTGCCAAGTACTCAGAAACAGTTGGAAGCACACAGTACCAAGGCATTGCTTTCATTGCAACAGACATTTGCAAGAGCATGGCTTTACGAGAGGGAATCGAATCTTTTGGGACATAAACATTATGCTTCCAGTAATAGATACAGAAGCACCATAAGAAGCCAAAAATAGAAAAGAGAGAGAGAAAGGGAGGACAGACGGAGAGAAAGGAAGAAAGGATTGGTGCCTCTATTTTGCACTCTCAAAACAAGGGTTAACAGAGGAAGAACAAGGATTGATAATGCTTCATCATCCTCCATTCTGTCATAAGGTGCGTTGGAATTTAGTTGTATCACTCACTGCATTTTGCTGTCAAATTTTACTACCTATTAGATGCTTAACAACTTAGTTTTAGCTGTTCAAATATGCCTGAAATGGAAGATGATATTTACTTTGTTTTGCTGTCTGATGACACTCCAAATTTGCTGCACAGTGTCTTCATTCCTACTGTCAAATGTGGTTAAAAGCTAATGCATTTTCTCTTCCCTCATCATGGTCATATATATATATATGTGTGTGTGTGTGTGTGTGTGTATATGGACAGATATATATATATATATGTGAATGCCCACATGAGTGCATGAATATGATGTGGGGGGGTTTCTTTGTCCTTCCTGATACTATATTTTTTCCTTTTTTTCTCTCCTTCCATTGTTATATATATATATATATATATATATATATTTGTGTGTGTGTAAATATAGAGGTATATATGTGTATATATGCATGGAAGTACTTCATTTGCCTCTCGGTGCTTGTCTCCTGTCAATAGAAGATTAATTTTTGGCTTTATAAACAAGATTCCAAGAAAATCATCGAGTGAGAATATTGTTCTCCTTGGGTGATTGAGATCATGTGAGATTTTAATCTCCTTAGATCCCTAAAATTAGTATCCATTTGTTTAAAAATAATAATAATTAAATATTTTCCCTTATTTACGAAAATCACCAAGTGAGAACATTGTTCTCCTCGGATGATTAGGATAATGTGAGATTTTAATCTCCTTAGATCCCTAAAATTAGTACACATTTTTTTTAAAAAAAAGTAATAATAATCAAGTATTTACTTTAATTAAATATTTTCCATTATCTGCAAAATTATCGTGTGAGAATATTGTTCTCCTCGAATGCTTAAGGTCGTGTGAGATTTTAATCTCCTTAGATCCCTAATATTAATACACATTTATCTAAAAAAAATGATAATAATATAATAATAATAAAAAAAATCATAATTAAATATTCATCCTAATTCAATATTCCCTATTGTTTACGAAATTATTGTGTCAGAATATAGTTCTCCTCGAATACTTGGGGTTATCTGAAATTTTAATTTCCATAAACCCTGAAAATTAATACGTACTTGTTTTAAAATAATAATAACCATAATAATAACACAAAAATAAATACTTTTATTAAGTTTTTTTTACAAAGAGATTAATTCCTCCTTCATAATCATTTCATTTAAAATTAAAAAATAAAGTAATCAAAATTCCAAAAAAAAAATAAACAAAAAATTTTAAAAGAGAAAATGAAGAGATCAGGAAAGCGAGATTAATCAAATTGTAGGAAATCAATACACACAAATCAAATCCCAATTCTACTTTGTTTACAAAAATCTATTTTTGAACCTTCCTGTTCTCATCACAAAATTTACAAATCATCAACCAATAAGCATGCCTTTTTGGTTGAACTACATGGACTTTGATCCCTATTATGGGGTACGTAGGCCCTAGGCTTTTATCCTAGGTTAACTCCGCCCCTTGTAAATATTTATTTGTTTGCTTTCATTCTTGTTGTTTTGTCTCCTCTGTTTAACAGGCATGCATGTCAATAAAAGGGTAATTATGATAAATTTAAAAGCCATATTCTATTTCAGTTGACTAATTTAAGGTAATCGTCCTTATGGACGGGTGTTGTGGGGTGCCTAACACCTTCCCCACACTCAAATAGACTCCCAAACTCATCTTTGATTTCGCAGACCATATTGCCATTTTATTTTTTTTTTCAAATTGGTTTCCCAAAGTTTTCCGTTAAAAATTTTGGTGGCAACTCCAAATAAATTGATTTTCAAGATTCATTTTTGGGAATCAATTTAAATAATTTTTATTTTATTTTGCCAAAGGGTCGGTTATGACAAGGCCCTAGAACAAAGGTGGGAGAAAATTTTCTATTTGAAATTCTGGTTGGAATTGCTAAATATACTTTTATTATAACTAATTTATTGATCACTTTCATCATAATGCGGTTTCAGGTTAGTGCTGATTGCTTGAATAATAAATTTACTCATGATATCAAAACATCAAACAAATTTCACGTCATTCTTAAATTGGAAGGAGACAACAAGATTTGTTACACAACCCATTGATCATACCATACCTCTAAGGTGTATGAGATACTATTAGTGATGTACCAAACGGTAAATCCATCCTGTCAGTGGTACCACTAATTTGTTATCAACCCAAAAAGCTAAATGAAAATTTTAACTAATGACTATATTCAGTACACTGAATTGATTTTCGTGAGAGTGCGATTAAGACTAAAAATAGGAATGAGTATTGATGGAATTAAATTTTATTACTTATAATTATATTTGGTACAACATTAAAAAAAGTGGTTTTTTTAATCCATTTTTCATGTTTGATTGGATAAAATCAATGCAAAAGAAGGAAAGAAAGACTACTAAAAAAAATAACATTTAGCAATGCTAATTAGTAATAAATGCAGACCTGTTTTTAAAATAAACATTTAGCAATGTAATTAGTGACAAAGGACAAAATCATCCATTTACTTATAAAATTCATAATTAGTGAATCATGAACAGTAATATATTTGTCATGACCCAAAATTGATCAAATTTTATTATTTATAATTATATATGGTATGTCATAAAAAAAGTAATTTTTTTAATCCATTTTTTTTATGTTTGATTGGATAAAATCAATGCAAAAAAGGAAAGAAAGACTGCTAAAAAAAAAAGATTTAGCAATGACAATTAGTAACAAACAGAGACTTATGTTTAAAATAAACATTTAGCGATGTAATTAGTGACAGAGGACAAAATCATCCATTTACTTATAAAATTCATAATTAGTGAATCATGAACAGTAATATATTTGTCATGACCCAAAATTGATCAAATTTTATTATTTATAATTATATATGGTATGTCATAAAAAAAGTAATTTTTTTAATCCATTTTTTTTATGTTTGATTGGATAAAATCAATGCAAAAAAGGAAAGAAAGACTGCTAAAAAAATAAGATTTAGCAATGACAATTAGTAACAAACAGAGACTTATGTTTAAAATAAACATTTAGCGATGTAATTAGTGACAGAGGACAAAATCATCCATTTGCTTATAAAATTCATAATTAGTGTAGTATGGGAATAGCCTAAACAAGACTTACAACACTTTACAATATTTATAAACCCAACCAGGCATCTAATAGCCACAACCTTAGAGTCAAACGTACATGATGATTAACCCAAAATGACACATCAAAATGTCCGAACAACAAAAAAGTCCCAACTTACTTTATCACACACTAATATGTAAAATGCTAAAGAGAGAGAAGTGTAAATTTATCATTGACTTACTGAACGCATAAATTACAAAATAAGTGGAAGGGGAATCAATAGAGGCCTTAGAGTTTTTAAGAAACATTTATTTAAGTAAAGAAACAATTTCTTATCAAATAAAAACATCATTTCTAAATCTTATAATTTTGTATAAAATGTGTATCAAGGAAAAAACCAAGATCATCATACTCATATTCCTTTACCACATATGATTCAATAATTTATACTGTATCCCTTTATCGGATACGTCTCAATATCTCATATCCGTTTCCCTTCACTAGATACATCGCAATAAATCATACCTGTTTCCCTTCAATTGATATGTCTCAATATCTCATACTTGTATCCCTTCACCAAAAATGTCTTAATAATTCATACCAGTATCCCTTTACCAGATATGTCTCAACAATTCATATATGTGTTTCTTAACCAAACACGTCTTGATAATTTATTTCAACAAGGTGCACTAAGGTCGTTACTCCTATTAATAGCTATAGGATTCTTACATGAATTCTCATCCATCCTTTAAATTATAAAATCCATTGAATATAAATAAATTGTGTAAATAGGGTACATAAATAAATAATTTTATTTAAACATATTTATTTTGATAAAGTAATTTAAATGAAAATAATCTTGAAGATACAATAAAATAAAGAATGGTTAGGGGAGAAGTGACAATAATATAAATGATTAAAATGGAAAATACAATAATGCAACAATAGCTTAAAATAAACTTAGATAAAATAACAACATGAAACATGTAGGTAAAGTAAATGAAGCAATTATAATTTAGAGTTTTACCATAACCTTTGTCCTTTCATATAATATTTCTTTCTTAATTTATATAATATAACCTTCACTTTACAGTTCTCATATACCAAGTATTTTTCATAATAACAATAATTCATATAATTTAGTAATATCATTTATTATCGTGTTATTTTATATCCATACATATTATATCATATATACATTGTTGAAAAGTTCAAAAGAACATAGATTTGTTTCCTTATAAAACACAGACCATGGAATAAGGAAATTGAAAGTTTGACAAGAAAATAAAGACATTTAGTACAATGAAAAGTGTTACCTTGCTAATTATACACTAACCGATGGGGATCAATAGTAGAGATTCTCTAATCTCAAAGCACAACCCCAATTAAAGAGATGCCCACAAATCTACCTCTCACACAAGCTCAAATATGAATTTCCTATAAAATATTTCTTTCACGACCTCTTTTTCTCTTTTTTTCTCTTCATTTTGAATAAGAAAACTAAGATTTGTTCATGCTTTATATAGAAGTTTTTAAGTTACTATTTGATGTTATGCAAGTTATTCTACAAGATGTTGCTAACACATTTTTGCCAACAAAAATTTCAATAAAAGTTAAAATTATAATTTTGTCTATGACAATATTTTTCTTTTCATTTTAGTCCCTATAAAATTATAATTTCTACCAAAAGTTATTTTCCCCCTTTATCCTAGTCCTTTTGACTTGATCTGGATAAAAATGTGCATAAGCAATCTATGAATTCTTATATGTTTGTTTGAATTCAGTTTGGGGGAAAAAGGTGACATTTTGTGAGTTTTCATTGTTCGGTGAGAACTAAGAAGTGTATTAATGAATGGATATGTATAATTTGAATGGATAATTTAAATTATGATGTCATTTTATTTTTTATATTGAGTGTCAAATACATTTCGAATATCTTAGAGTTCTTATTTTTAACGCATCAATACTTCTTAAATTGTTAGATTAACTCAGGCTAATTTGATTAAATTCTCTCATTTAGACACACAATCTAAGCATATGAAGGATGTGAAGACCTAATTGTTGTATTTAAGTGTATGAACCTTGTGAAGAGCTTTTACCTAATTTATGGGCCTTTTCTGCTATAGTTAGACTTGCAGAAAACCAATAGTCCAATTATTAAGTAAATGAAGGTAAAGGCAAGCATAATATTCTGGTCTACTAGTTTGATTAAGCTCTGGTTCGAATTATACTTGTGTTTGGTATTTTTTTGAAAAAAAAAATTCAGTAGAATATTAAACATATATTATTTAAAAATTGACACAAAATAAGACTAGCAATTCCATCTATGATTAGTTCTACATTTATTGAAATAAGATTAGAAAGAAAACAATATGGATCTTGAAAACATTATTCATGCTATTGAAACTTATAGCTGAAATTTTTGAACCAAAACGCTTTCAAATAAAAATTTTACGGTTATCTTAAAACAAGACAGTTACACATATTTCTTTCCTTCATTTTTTACATGATATAAGAACAAGACAAAAATAGATTTTTAGTTTATTAATTTAATTTTAAGTTTCATTTTTATCCTTCAATATTAATTTACTCCATTTTAGTCTTTCAAGCTTACCTCAACTTTATTTTTGTTCTAATTTGGTCTCTTAATTTTAGTAAAAATTTCACTTTAGTCCCTCATTTCAACTTTTTCCAACTTTATTAAACTATTCCCTCTCAACATCATCAACACAATTTCCCTCTAAATTTAAACCTAGCCATTGCCCAATGCTTTAATAGTGAGCTTCCATTGAATTGGGAATAGTCCTCTAGTCATTCCAATTCCTTGAGGAGATTTTGGGAGTTGAGATTAATGGTATCCTTTTAATTTTGTCAAATAAAAAATTGAATTATTTGACATTTATTTATTAGACTAGGCCAAAATGAGTTTTTGGACCTCTATCAAATAATTATGCCCATAACCTTGCTCGTTAAGTTTACGTAATGGGTCTCCTTGTTTTGTTATGATTGCCCATACAGTAAAATACAAGTGCCTTGTGCCGGAGAGTAAATATAGGATTAACTTGGCTTGAACCACTATAAATTCCTTTATTTGAACATTTCTCCTGTCAAAGCTCTCATTTTATTATTCTTTGTTGTTGAAGCTTTTTAAAAGATAAAATAGGTTTTTTTTTGGGTAAAAAAGATTTAATCTTGCTAAAGTTCTCCTCATTGAAGTTTTAAATTCAATTGCACACTAGCACTACTAAATTAAAATAAAAAAATTAAGAAATAGAAATAAACTTCAAGCTAACATTAAGGATCAAAAGTTTCATTTTTATGAAAGACTAAATATAGCATAACAACCCGTATATAATTAACATGACTAACTTTTTGCACGGTTAATAGAAGTGTCCATTTTTTTCGAAATTGGAAAAATTAGCTTCGATGGGAATTGATTGCGCGTGGAAGATTTGGATCAAATATATTTAGAGGCACTTACTAATTAATAAACTTATCAATTTTAAGGTATAAAAATCACATATGAAGTGCCTAATTGAAGAAAAAATGTAATGTAAAATGAATAATAATCTAAAAATTTTTATCAAAAGGGAATTTATATTATGAAAAAAAGTAAAGTTAAATAAAATTTTCTCAATTATTTACTGATTATGAGATGTTTTTCAAAATTTAATGGATGAACAATTTCAATAATCAACATATATTTTGTAATATTATAACTTTATATATAAAAAATTTTCATCGTAAATGAGTAAAATCTCCTTTTTTTTTTTGGTTTCCATCAAAATCATGGTTCCTTTTTGGATATTTTAAAAATCAATTCTCTTTATCCCTATCCAAACTAAAAAATATATGCACCAAAAACTGTTGGAATAATTTTAAATATTTATGGATTAGCATTAATTATTTTATTAGATTAGTACCTAACTAAGCAATTGATGTTACAATTTATAAACTGAGAATGGATTGGGTTTCTTATTTTAATATGTGTGGATAATTGGTGATGGGTTCGATTATCCACAAGCTCGCTAGGTGGAAACCCAACCCACAACCCAAGAGTATTAGTAATCATCCCATCATATTACTAATCCAAGATTGTTATCCAGAGAGAGATTTTATGGGCTTAATTTAAATTTAAATTTGTTTTAAAGATTCTAGAGGATTTTACTGAATAATATTGATTAATTATATTAGTTAATAAAATCCTATAAATAACACAATGAAGCCCTAGTTTGACACACAAAAATTTATCACTCTCTCTCTGCTATCAAGACACTTTGAGAAACGCTCTTGGGTATTGTGGGTTGAACTCATTGGACTCAACTAATATTCAGAATAATGATGTCATCTCCATCAGGTCAGAATGTTAATTTATTCTCTTAATTTATATTCTTATTTAATTACATGTTTTGATTCTACTTACAAATGGTATCAGAGCCCAAGGTTTTCTTATTATAAAAAATTTATGATGATTGTTTCATCAGACAAATTTTTAATTTTAGGATTATGAAATCATCAGTTTCATAAACTACTATCATTATTCAGTACGCAGAAATATTACTGCATATGTCCAATTTTGGGTTATAATTGTCAAAAAAAATTTTTTTTGACGTGTTCACCTGTAAAACATCCCCATTAGTAAACTCAGGCACCGGTGAGATCTTCATCAGTTGCCGGTAAAAACTTGACGTCAATACTATGTTCATTGGCATTGCTGGCGAGCCCTGACAGTAATAACACACCGACGGTGAATCACGTTCAAGCCGAGGAACCAACCAACTGAAACCCACATTCTTTTTCGATTCAATTTTCACAAAACTTGGGATAGATTCGTTCGATATACCTACCAAAATGCTGTAGATCGTTGAACGTTGATCAGAAAGGGCTAAATTTGAAGCCCTGAAGCCCTGAAAACCGATGGGTCAGAGTTGGTACCCATCGGGTCTCTGGCAGGTCAAAACGACCCGCTAGAGGTTGAAGAAGAAGCACATGGGCAAGGCCTACGTGCTCCTCTGGCGTGTGGTGGCGCGTATGGCCACACCGTCAGTCGGATCAACTCCAAAATTTTGGATTCACCTCTACTCGCCCTGATCTAAATTATGGTGATTTTTTTAGAATTTTTGGAGCCTTGTAAATAGGAGTTTTGAAATTTTGCAAAATTAAAGGGTTCAAAAATAATATTTAAATAAGGTATTTTGATCTAAGAAAATTTGTACCTAGACTAGATATAATATGGGACCATGTGTTAAACTCACTCTCCCTGATTATGTGTAAATAAATCATAATGAATATTTTTGTATTAATTATTATGTTTTATTCCTATTTTAAGTGTGTGCCTTGAATGGGAATAAACCATTGGAGAAATCTGTCCTAACTTTGGATTACATACACCTAATGATTGTGTGTTCGCCTATCGTGGGCCCAATCATGGTGATATGTCTAATTATGAATAAATTTACATCACATTTGTTACTCAATTTCCTATAATTTTGGGTAGTTTAGTTGGCCTCATCAGGGAAGAGTCTGAAAATTGCGATGAGTCCATAAGAGAGTATATATATACATATATACATTAATATATGTTATATTGATGATGGACATACCCTATTGGCGTGACGTTATCAATATAATTATGAGAAATAAATACATTTGCGAATTGTTGGCATCATTTCAATCTAACGCCTTCATTATTTCTTATATCCTATCGATGTGGAAACAATAGGTGCATTTTGTTATTTCCTTCTTGATGATACAGTTGCATAAGCTGAATTTTGTGAAGGAAATCTTGCTTTATGATTATGTTTCCAGGACATAATTAATATTTCCTTATTTTGCTTTATCAGCTTATGTGTTCCAGCAACCGTCTGTGGTGAAAACTCTGAACGGGATGAACTATGACAACTGGCATAAGTCCCTTAATATGTACCTGATCATCTCCAAGGAAGATTTGGCCATAAGAGATCCAAAATCAGTAGATCTCACTGCTGGGTCTAGTGTTGCTGATAGAGCTTATCACAGGCAATGGTATGATTCCAACAGGATCTGTTTGACGATCATAAAATACACTATAGAGAAGACAATCAGACAGAGCATTCCTGAGAAGGACATCGTTGTGGAATACCTTAAAGCTGTGAGTGAAAAGTTCAAAGAGTTCGATAAGACACAAAAGGCGTATTATCTTTCACTGCTAGATAACACACATTATGATGGAGTGTCTAGTGTATGTGAGCACATGATGAAGCTGGTGAATTACTTCAACAAGCTGAAATCTCTAAATGTGGACCTAGGTGAGAGTTATCTTGTCTACAAAGTCCTACAGTCTCTTCCAGCAGAATATGGGGTTCTCAGAACCACATATAACTCACAAGAAGCTGAGTGAACCATCAATCAGATGATGTCTATCGTGACTCAAGAGGAGGAGTCATTAAAGAAATCAAATTCACGTGGTTTCAGTGAACTATGTCTCCCATGCCTCATCAAGTAAGACTAGAAATGAGAAACTTAAAGGAAAGAAATCTGAGGGCAAGCCCAATGGTAAAAGGTTCTTTGAGATCAAGAAAAACAATAAGAAGAACAAGGGTCAGAAGAACAAATTTAAGGGTAATTGTAATTACTGTAAGAAGCCTGGCTATAAAATCTCAGATTGCCTTAAACTAAAGTACAAGTGTGAGAATGAAGGTATCATTCTTGAAACTGCCCCCTTAGCTCTAGTTTGTCTTGAATCCAATAATTTTGAAACCTTTATGGATACTTGGTGGTTGGATTCTGGAGCGACTGTTCACGTAACTAATTCCATGCAGGGGCTCAACGACAGGAGGAGCCCAAATGAGAGAGAAAAGACCATTATGGGAGTGGAAGGAAGTTCAGCTGCAGTGGATTGCGTAGGAACTATAGTTTTGAACTTGTACTCTAGACATACTTTAACTTTAAATAAGGTTGTCTATGTACCTTCTTCAAGAACAAATCTAGTTTCAAGTTCTGTGTTAGACAAAGATGGATATTCCTTTTGGCAAGGAAATGGCAGACTTGACATTTATTTTAATTCAATCATTGTTGGAACTGCTAGATTACTAAATGGCTTATATTGCTTAAATGTGAATGTTTGTTTAGATTCCACTCCTATGGCATCAATTAATACTATCATAGGACATAAACGTTGAAGAATTGATGAGAACTCTTCCATGTTATGGCATCGGCATTTGGGCCATATCTCGAAAGAGAGATTGGAGAGAATGGTTAGCAAGGCATATTGCATGACCTAAACTTTTCTGATTTTGAATCTTGTATTGACTACATTAAGGGAAAACTTCCCACTAGATCTAGGAAGAAAGGGGCTAATAGGTCTAAAGCTATTTTGGAATTGATCTACACAGACATTAGTGGACCAATTACTCCATCTGCTATGGGCAATTACAAATATTTCATAACCTTCATAGACGACTATTCCAGATTTGGCTTGGTTGATCTGTTACATGAAAAATCTGACTCGCTAGATGCCTTTAAAGCATTTAAGGCTTCCGTTGAATTAAAGTCTGGAAAAGTAATTAAGAGTGTAAGATCAGACAGAGGTGGAGAATATTATGGCAGATATACTGAAACTGGGAGAAACCCTAGACTGTTTGCTCTATTCTTACAGGAACAAGGGATTGAAGCTCAGTATACTATGCTTAGCACTCCACAACAAAATGGAGTTGCTGAGAGGCGCAATCGCACCATGATGGACATGGTCAGAAGCATGATCAGTCACTCTTCGTTACCAGAATTTCTATGGGGTGATGCCCTTAAGACAGCAGCCTATGTCCTGAATCAAGTTCCAAGTAAATCTGTTGAAAAGACACCGTATGAGCTTTTCAACGGTAAGAAGCCTAGTCAGAGGCACTTTCGCGTGTGAGGTTGTAAATAAGAAGTGAGACCCTATAATCTGCAACTCAAGAAACTTAATTTTAGAACTGTCAGCGGATTTTTCATTGGGTATTGTTCAAGATCCAGAGGATACAGATTTTATTGTCCCAGTCACACTACCAGGGTTATTGAATCTGACAAGGCCTTCTATTTTGAGGATGACTTGGATAGTGGGAGTGATGTCCCTAGAGTAATTAACCTGCATCGTGTGGATAACATCTTGCCCATGCCATCATCGTCATCTCAACCGATAGATTATGATATTAGAGATGACATCCTTGTTGAGAATCTGATTAATCCTATTGTAGAAACTCCTATAACTGATATAGGAGAGCCAGCTCTTAATTTGAGGCGATCACAAAGGATTTGTAGACCTGCAATTTCAAATGACTATATAGTGTACTTGCAGGAGTTTGAGTCAGACATAATTAATGGCACAGATCCAATTACTTATGGCGAGGCTGTAGCAGGATCTCATTCATCTGAATGGTTAGAGGCTATGAATGATGAGATGTCCTTTATGTCTCGCAATCATGTATGAGAATTAACTGAGTTGCCAGATGGTTGTAAACCTGTTGGTTGCAAATGGGTCTTTAAAACCAAGAGAGGGGCCAATGGTGAAGTTGAAAGATTCAAAGCTAGGCTTGTAGCTAAAGGCTATAATAAGAAGGAAGGAATCAATTATACGGAAACGTTCTCACCCATATCTACTAAAGATGCCTTTAGAGTTGTAATGGCTCTTGTTGCACAGTTGAATCTTGAACTTCACCAGATGGATGTCAAAACTGCATTCTTAAATGGTGATTTACTTGAGGATGTTTATATGACGCAACCTGATGGATGCACTGAGGCAGGGAAAGAACACTTAGTGTGCAAGCTGAAAAGATCCATTTATGGACTTAAACAGGCCTCAAGACAGTTGTCGTAACCGACCTTTCGGCGAGATAAAATGAAAAAGTTTATAACCGATTCCCAAAAATAGAATTTTGAAAATCAATTTTATTAAGAGTCGCCACCAAAATTTTTAACAAAAAACTTTGGAAAACCAATTCAAATAAAACAAATGAAAAAAGAGGCGAAATGGTCTGCGAGGTCAGAGATGGGTTCGGGAGTCTATTTGAGTGTGGCGAAGGTGTTAGGCACCCCACAACACCCGCCCATAAGGACGGTTACCTTAAACTAGTTAATTGAAATAGAATATGGCCTTTAATTAATCTCAATTACCCTTTTATTGACATGGATGCACGTTAGACATAGAAGACAAAAAAGTGAAAATACATACAAACTGATGGATATTTACAAAGGACGAACTTGACCTAGGATGAAAGCCTAGGGCCTACGTACCCCGTGAGAGGAATCAAAGTCCACGTAGTTCGACCAAAAGGCATTTTTGAGATTGGTGGTTTTTTGATTTGTGATGAGAGTAGGAGTATTTTAATTAAAACAGATCATTGTAAACAAAATGGGATAGGAATTTGGTTTGTATGTTTTAATTTACTACAATCTGATTAACCTCGTTCTCCTGAGCTCTTCACATTTTCTCTTTTAAAATTGTTTTTGTTGATTTTATTATTATTATTATTTTAAGTTTTGAGAGTTTATATTTCGAGAATTAATGCATAATTTATAATGAAAGGAATATATTTTTTATTTTATGAATTTTTGAATTTATTGTTGGTAAATATTGATTATTATTATTATTGATTATTGGTAGACAATTTAATTTAAGTATTATTATTTATTTGTTTATTTGTTTGTCTTTGGACGAATATATGCTAATTTTTGGGTTCTATAGAGATTAAAATCTCACACGAGCCCGGGAAGTCAAGGAGAGACAAGTATTCTCACACGATCCATTTTGTATAAATATTTAATCAAGGTTAATATTTAATTATTGTACATTTATTTATTTTTTGTATTATTATTAATATTATTATTATTTCAGAATTAATTATAGGGATTTAAGGAGATTAAAATCTCACATAATCCCGAGCAATCGAGGAGAACGATATTCTCACACGATAATTTCGTAAATAATAGGGAATGTTTATTAAAGCAAGCATTTTGATTATGATTATTATTATGATTTAATCAAAATTAATATTTTATTACGATTCACTTATTTTCCACCATTCACCCATTAATATTTCATTAATATTATTGTTGCTTTTCAATTATTCAATTCATTGTAGGGATTTAAGGAGATTAATATCTCACATAATCCCCAGTAATCGAGGAGAACAAAATTCTTACACGATAATTTTATCCACTATGACAACATTAATTATCATTCAATTATTTTTCTCCATTCCTTCATTAATATTTCATTAATATATATTGTCATTCCTTTATTTTTTTCACCATTTATTCATTAATATTTCATTAATATTAATTGTCACTTTTCCATTACTCAACTAATTGTAAGGATTTAAGGAGATTAACATCTCACATAAGCCCCGGTAATCGAGGAGAACAAAATTCTCACACAATAATTTTATCCATCATGACTATATTTACTAATTGTCATTCAATTATTTTTCAACATTCCTTCATTAATATTTCATTAATATTAATTGTCTTCCAATTATTTAATTCATTGTAGGGATTTAAGGAGATTAATATCTCACATAATCCCCAGTAATCGAGGAGAACAAAATTCTCACACGATAATTTTATCCACCATGACAATATTAATTATCATTCAATTATTATTCACCATTCCTTCATTAATATTTCATTAACATTAATTGTCTTCCAATTATTTAATTAGTTGCAAGGATTTAAAGAGATTAAAAAAAAACTCATATAATCCCTGGCAATCAAGAACAACAAAATTCTCACATGCTAATTTTATACATAATAGCCATAATTAATCAAAGTTAATGTTTAAACAATGGTCATAACCAAAATTAAAACAAGTTTAAGCAAATGAATAGTAGCACCTCATATTAGAATGCGTGAACAGTGCACATGCATGAGATTGTCTTGAAGGAATTTGAATGAACAGTGACAACATGCAGAATTCTCGGCCAAGACACAATGTGCAGCCATACTTGGCGTTTTCAGCTCCTCCCTTGTGCTCTAATGAAGAAGGACCTTCTCCTCCTCACTCACCAATGGAAGATGGACCTCCAACAGCCCCCCAAAGTGGCTGGTCTCGGCTAGAAGTGTAGAGATGGCGGACAACTTCGTTGGATAGCTTCTTGGAGTTTTCTGGTTGGCTTCAGTGCTAGAAACTCTGCAAAAAGTGTCTCTACTTCTCGGCTGGAAGATGGAGGCAGAAAGCTTCTCTTCTTCTCCACACTTCTTCTTCTTCCTTGTGCTCCCTAAGTTCTCCTCTGTTTACCTCTGTTTTTTGAGCCCAAAACAGAGTTTTTTCTCCTCCATGGTTCAGCTTCTATCCCTCTCTTTGCTGCCACTTTGTTTTGCATTCAGACTACCTTGTTTCTGCACATCATTTTGGCATCCAACTCTCCATTTTTCTGCTCCTTGGATGGTTTGAACTTCAGCTCCTCTCCACTCCACAATTTGGGATGTTGCTCCACGATTTTTCTGCACGTTGGACAGCTTCATCCAGCTCTCGATTTCACTCAGTTTCTGGTTCACTTTCTCTGCTATTTTTTCCTCACGTGGCTGCCTTGCTTTCTTGCTTCGTTCAGCTTTGTTTCTCCCTCACGTTGCTGATTCCACTTTCTTCTTTCTTTCAGCGTTGTTTCCTCTCGGTTTGTTGCTGGTTTCGTTGCTCTCCCTTTCTTCTTCAGCTCTTCTTCCCTTCTCGGTCATGTGGCTCTCCCTTTCAGCATGGTTTCTGCCTTCTTTTTCCTTCCTCTCTTCTCTCCTCCAGCTCTTTTTTCTTCTCAGCCGAGGCCTCCTTTCTCTCGAGCATTTTTTCTTCTTTTCTCTCTGTTTGTTTGCTCGTCTTTATACTCCAACGCCACCTCCCTT
Organism: Delonix regia; assembly: GCA_037074485.1. Classification (NCBI taxonomy): domain Eukaryota; kingdom Viridiplantae; phylum Streptophyta; class Magnoliopsida; order Fabales; family Fabaceae; genus Delonix; species Delonix regia. Next base: position 23,931,935 of record CM073454.1, on the reverse strand, counting down.
TTTCTACCATGTTGCTCCCTTTTTCCCTTGCTTTTTCTGCAACTTCTAGCCACCACATTGCTGCACACGGTCCCCTCCTTTTCCTGCCATCTCCAGCCATGCCACACTCCTATTTCACTGCACCAGCCACCCCACTTTCTGCCTCCTCTGCAGAACCACTCCCACTTGCTTTTTTGTCCCCCTTGTCCTCTTGTGCATGTGTGTTCATGAGTGTATACATGTGGTGAGTGTGTGTGTCCGTGGGTGAGAGTGTGAGTGTGAGTGTGTGAGGAGGTGTGTCCATGAGTGAGAGTGTGAGTGTGTGAGAGTGATGTGTGTCATGTGTGTGAGGGCAAGTGAGCATATGGGAGCAAATGAGCATGTGGGAGTGTGAGTGTGAGTGTGTGAGAGTGATGTGTGTCATGTGTGTGAGGGCAAGTGAGCATGTAGGAGCAAGTGAGCATGTGAGAGTGATGTGTGTCATATGTGTGAGGGCAAGTGAGCATGTGGGAGCAATTGAGCATGTGAGAGTGTGTGAGTGTGAGCAAGTGAGAGTGTTTTGCAATTCAATTTCAAGTATGTGGCCTTGTTCATTTTATTTCTTTGCAAGTTGATTGCCATGTCTCTTCTTCAAACATATATCTTGAATTTTCCTTTTTATTATTTTTGGTTCTTATATTTGGTTTTTTCCATATTACTTCTATTTTGTTTGCCTTTTGCAATTTTGTTTTGATTAATTGTTATTATTATTTTATATTTTTTTTGAATTTTTTAATTCTATTTATTATTATTATTGTGATTATTATTATTGTTAATTCGGGTGGGGTGCTCACAACAGTGGTATTTGAAATTTGATCAGATAATCACCTCACTTGGTTTTACAGAGAACATTGTTGATTAATGTATCTATCAGAAATTCGATAAAGATAACTTTATGATACTCGTTCTGTATGTTGACGACATACTCCTGGCTAGCAACTCAGTAGCCATGTTGAATGAGGTTAAACACATTTTGTCATGCCACTTTGACATGAAAGATCTTGGTGAAGCCTCTTTCATCCTGGGAATTCAGATTCACCGTGATAGATCTTGTGGCACTCTTGGTTTATCTCAAACAACCTATATAGAACGAGTACTGAAGAAATTTAACATGCATACTTGCGCTCCTTGTGCAGCACCTGTATAGAAAGGTGAAAAGTTATGTAGATAATCTTGTCCCAATGATGACAATTCAAAAATTGAGATGAATAAGATTCCATATGCATCTACTGTTGGTAGCCTTATGTATGCTCAGGTGTGCACACGACCTGACATTGCTTTCGCTGTCAGTGTGCTTGGTAGATACCTGAGTAATCCTGGTCCTGATCATTGGAGGGCTGCAAAGAAAGTCATGAGATACTAACAAGGTACAAAGCATCACATGCTTACTTTTAGAAGTTCTGAGCCACTTGAAATTATGGGTTATTCAGATTCTGATTATGCATCTTGTATGGATGACCGCAAATCCACTTCTGGATACATCTTTATGATGTCTGAAGGAGCTGTATCGTGGAAGAGTTGCAAGCAATCAGTCATAGCTACCTCGACTATGGAAGCAGAGTATATCGCTTGTTATGAGGCTACCCGCCAGGCCATATGGTTGAGGAAACTGATATCTGGCTTGCATCTTGTTGATTTTATATCACAACCTCTAACCATATACTGCAATAGTTCATCTGTTGTCAGCTTTTCTCAAAATCATAGGAACTCCAGTCGTACTAAACACTTTGATGTTAAGTTCCTATTCGTCAGAGAAAAGATTGCTGAATCTCAGACTCGTTTGGTTCACATTCCTGGTGAACACATGTTGGCGGATTCGTTAACCAAAGGCTTGCCCATAGGAGTCTTTAAGAATCATGTGACTCACACGGGCGTTGTTAAAAATTTTGATGTAGCCTTGGTTTAGTGGGAGTCTGGATTAAATTCTTAAGGGATTTTGAATTGTTATTTGACAATTTTGAATACTATTTTATGTTCCATTCAATTCAGTTGATGGAACTTATTTATGGAAATGTCGATATCACTTGAATCCCTATCGGTTTCAGTGATTTTGTGTATGGTTTCTCCACTGAATCTTGTATGGTTTATAAATATACGCACATCCATGTGTCTATGTGAACATTATTATGCCTAATTAACTATTCGTCTATTGATCCAATAATTTAATTAATGCTATCTAAGTGGGAGATTGTTGGAATAATTTTAAATATTTATGGATTAGCATTAATTATTTTATTAGATTAGTACCTAATTAGATAATTAATGTTACAATTTATAAACTGAGAATGGACTGGGTTTTTTATTTTAATATGTGTGGATAATTGGTGATGGGTTCGATTATCCACAAGCCCTGGGCAGAAACCCAACCCACAACCCAAGAGTATTAGTAATCTTCCCGTCAGATTACTAATCCAAGATTGTTATCCAGAGAGAGATTTTATGGGCTTAATTTAAATTTAAATTTGTTTTAAAGATTATGGAGGATTTTACTGAATAATATTGATTAATTATATTAGTTAATAAAATCCTATAAATAACACAATGAAGCCCTAGTTTGACACACAAAAATTTATCACTCTCTCACTGCCATCAAGACACTCTGAGAAACGCTCTTGGGTATTGTGGGTTGAACTCATTGGACTAACCAATATTCAGAATAACGATGTCATCTCCATCTGGTCATACTGTTGATTTATTCTCCCAATTTATATTCTTGTTTAATTACATGTTTTGATTTCACTTACAAAAACGTCTCACAAAATCATATTATGGAGGCCCCAGGATCAAAATTAATGACAAGCACTTGTCTCAAACTAAAGCACCTTCAATACTAATTTTCATGTCGGTAAGGATAAAAAAAAATCGCCTTCACTGGTTGGATCATTATATGAAAATGAGTAACATAGCCATTTTCATACAAAATCTAAACAGAAAAAAATGACAGAGTTAATTAATTGCATCTAATTATCATGTACCCTTTATTCTCACTCTTTTAATAGATTACACGGACCTCCATGAAGATATTGTGGAGCATCTTCATATCCTTTTTTGCCAACTCTCATCTCAATCAAGTATAGCATTTAACTTCACATATCAACATATTTGTACAAGTCATGGGACAGAGCCCTTGGTGTGTTGGGATACCTGGTCTTGTTGTAAATGCTTGTAAAAATGAGCCAAAGTGTTAGGGTTCCCTAGTTTTAGGTGTAAAAACACTTGTCAGTTTAGGTTTGATGTTACCTGTGATTAGGTAGTAAAATCAATTTACCTTATCCTATTGTGATTCCTTTTATACCAAAAATTCCCTAGCTTTATGCTCAAGAAGTGAATGTAGGATTACCTTGATTTGAACTACATTAATTTTGATTATATGATCCTTTTTTTCCTTAATCTCACATTTACTTTTTGAAGCAACTTTATATTAAAACAACTTTTCCTTCATTTTGTTCTATCACACTATATCAAGGAAGGTGTTCTAAAGTGAACTAGGAAGGAAGCTTAAATTATGTTATTCATAAAATATTTCCGAAATGATTAAAAGTCCATTCCCCTCTCGCTCTTTTGGGCTCTTCTCGAGTAGTATTAACAATTAATTTTATTATCTCATATGATTAAGTTTTGTTATTCATAAAATATAGGCTCTAATACCAATATTTAGTTATGAGGGCCCAAGGAGCTATACTATTCTCCAATCATTAACCTAATTATTATCTCAAATGTAAAGTTGCCAAAACTATAGAACTAAGATGTAATTTTGGTTTTTTTCGTCTTTTGTTTTGTTTTTTTTACAATGTTGCAAGCTAGTAGGAGCCGCAACTATCTTTTCCAATGCAACCAATTGGGTTGTAGCTTATGCTAGGCTACAACCCATGAATTATTCTTTTAAAGTTAATTGGGTTGTAGCTAAGGCCAGGGCACCGTTGAGCAAGGCTAGAATCCAAGAGGGGGAAGAATTGGGTTTTATAAAAAAATTTGAGATAAAAATAAAAATTCTTTTCCAAATTGTAAACTTGATGCAAAATGATTTTCAATATAAAAGTAAGGAAAGCAATAAATAACATAATTAAAGTGCAACAATATGAGAGTAAGAGAAGAGAGAATACAAACAGAGCTTATCTTTGTTCAGCTCCAACCCAAGCCTACATCCAATCCCCAAGCAAATACTTGAGATTTTTCACTAATTTGCAATCTGTTACAAATCTTCAAGAATACTTCCCCCTAAATCCAAACTCTCTTCAAGGAAAAGCTTTCCTTGAATTTAATCTCTCCTCAAGGAATATATTTCCTTGAAATAACAAATCTTTTTAATAAGAGAGTACTCACAACGATAAAAACTCTCAAAAGAGTAAATAACACAATTGAAGCTCACTATCAAGAATAGAGATCATTGAGAGTATGAATCACTCAAGATGTTTTTCACTTTGTTTCTTGTGATTTCTAGAGCTCTTGAGACATGCTTTATAGGCCAAAAAAACAAGAGAATCATTTGGAGCCATGTAGAAATTCAAACTTGTTTAACTTGATTGTTAGAAGTAGTTAGCTCCATTTGTTAACTTTATGGCCATCCTCTACTCCGTAGCTACAACTTTAAATATTCATAGCTCCTTCATATCAACTTCATTTTGGATAAATTATATATCACTTAAAAGATATGCAAGTATATTTTCTATCTTGACAAGTTTCATTTCAAAATTCAATTTGGTTGTTGAGATATGATTGAAAGAGTGACAAAAAGCTTAGATAAAAAATTGATATACGTAACTGCAAATTACAATCCTCATAAATCTTTCATTGTAAATCCATTTTATGCATGTGATACACTTCTGGAAAGCTGTATGAGTTTATTTTCATATAAAAGAAACCCTATTTCAAAATTCTTACCAGTTGATGAGATAATGTTGAAATTGTAACTAGAGGTCTAGAAACAGTGTGATATTCATACCTAAAATGTTGACAATGATAACTTCTTAATTTCAACTCTATTTTAAGTATGTGATATATGGCTAGAAAGCTTTTTAAGTCTATTTTTAGATGCAATATGTTTCATTTCGAAATTCCCTTTAATTTCTGAGATATGAGAAAAATAGTAATCTAAGGTCCAAAAATAACTTCATTAAAGTCCATATCTCATCTTTTTGGCCCAAACTTATACTATAAGGACCAAAATGTATTGGCCCAATAAATCCAAGTCCAAATAAATTTAACAAAATAATAATGAGCTTATAATAGTTAGTCCAACTTATAAGCTAAATACTAGGTCAAATTCATGTATCCCAATATGCATGTTTTAATAACAATTAGTAGAATGTAACCATTTTTTACCATGAATATGAGATTCCTATAAATATCCTATTTTAATTGTCTATAATATTATAGCCTATTGGATATAATTTGAGTATGTATATCTCATATATGAGATGATTCAAGTATAAAGTATTACATGTTAATGATCAATTTACGCATATGTTTATACTATATGTCTAACTCATTTGTTACATTTTTGTCACATATTTGTCATCATCAAAACTTGTAACATTGAGCCTTAGGGTTAATAGGAAAACCTCTTAAATTTCTTTTTTTTTTTTTAAATTTCAATATACAAATGTTGTCTTATGCTTTGTTGTTTATTTCATTTCAAAATCAACATATGTTTCTTGTTTCTATGTTGTTGCAATTTTATTATTTTGCATTTACCTTTCATTCTACTCATTACTTTTCTCATTTTTGTTTTTTTCTTTCTTCTTATTTATTTACATCAATCTATGTTATATATCTCCTACATTATATAAATTTGTGTTCGTGCCTATAAGCTTTCAAATATACTAATTTTATATTATACTATTATCTATTTATTTCATTCACACTTAATATAAAATGCATATATTCTTTTTAAATTTAATGAATTTTAAGTAATTAACTTTTAATTATTTTATTATTTGACTATAAAATAGATTTTTTTAATAAATTTCTATGGTTTGTGGCCTAGCCTTGACTACAACCCAAATGAAGTTAAAAAAAACAGAAATTCAATGTGTTGTGGCCAAGGTCAGGCTATAACCCAATTGAATTAAAAAAAAAAAAAGAATTTCATGGGTTGTAGTTTAGCCATGGCCATAACCTAATTGAACCTATGTTAGGTTACAACCTGATTGGTTGTGAAGGCAAAGACAGTTGTAGTTCTTACCTACTCTCAACATTGTAAAAGAGAAAAAGCTAAAATAGCATCTTGTTTCAATAGTTTTTGTGCATTTCAGGTAATAATTATGCTAATGATTGGAGCATAGTAAAAGGGTTAATATTTCTTTCATTGGGCCTTTATTGTTAGACATTCATTTAAAATTGAAAGTCCAAGTTAAAACAACCAAGACAAACAATCATACATACAAACACATAATTGAGCAAAAGATACAACGTAGATGAAGCATACGAATTATCGTGGTTTAGCCCATCATGCCAATGTCTACATTAGTGGTGATAAGGTGCACTATATGAACCTTTATGCATGGGACATGAGAACCTATCAAACTCTCTCTTGTAAGATCAAAATTTCCCACTTTTCTCATTCACCCTTCCATCATATTAGAACTTCATAATTATATAAATGCCCACCCTTAGTAGGAAACCTTAGGAATTTTTCCCAAATTAAGAAACAAACTAAATAAAAAAAAAATCCCTACATTTCAACCATCATGAGTCATGGCGTTCATCTTCGAGCGTCATGACTCTCTACTCCCTATTTTTTAAGTTATGTTAATTCACATTTCCTTAGGCAGTTTTCTCCAATCTTGAGCCACAATGCAACATTTACAACTCTCATTTACACAAATAGATTGGAAAATTGTTTTATATGGTGGAAGCTATTATTTTTCTTACCATTATGGTAAGATAAATTGAGAGGAAAATGAAAGAAATCATGCCTAGCTTTTGCATTTTGTTAATTCATACAAGCTTTTTACACTATATAAGATTTTGACATGTTTTACCAATCATGTTCATTTATTGGATTTTTACTTTTTAGCAAATGTCTAGCTAGTTGGATGCCTTATATATGCTTAATCCTCTTATATTGGTTCACATAGTAAAATTGGAGTTTAAACATGAAATAAAAGTTTAGCTTTAGTATAAAAGCTTTGGTTTAATACTAAAACTTATAATTCATGAAGGAAACTTAGCTTGTTTGCCCATTCTATTTACTATTTAAAGTTTTCTATTTTAATGGAAGTGTTTTGGGTCATGTTTAAATTTCTAGTTAGCAGTTGAATTTTCTAGTTTAATGAAAAATTCTAATCCTTCTTTAAATATAATTTATTGGTTCAATTTAGCTTAATTATTTCTCAATTCATTGATACATACTTTGGTTTAAGATGCTGATTTCATGTTAATATTAGACAAATTTCATGAATGAATATGAACATTTAGTGGATAGTTTGTATTGTTATTGTGTATTAAATATTTCCAAAATATTACATTAATTAACCTCATAACAAAGGGTACACCACAATTAGTAACCAAAAGATCATCTATGTAACACTTATAAGTTTTTGTTCTTAGAAAGAGTAAAAGAACAAATGTTTATGTTGTAGGTTGCTAATTAGATGTTGAGCTCTGGCTTAATGGTAAGACTTTGGCTTCATAAATCTGAAGGCAAGGGTTCAAATTTCATCTTGCCACTCATCTAAAAATTTTTGGAAGCTACTATTTGTCTACGCCAAGCAAAGTGCCAAACTACCCTTGCTGCACTTTTTATCTTTCCCAATAAAAAACTTTTGCAAATTTTGTTTCAACTGCTTCATCTATTCTGTTTGGCTCTATACTACACCTATACTATTTGTTCGTTCTGTTGCACCAACTAGCAACCCTTTGTCATCGACAACATGTTTCCAACCATTGTGTCTCACTTTTCCTGCAAACAACACCCCTTTTCTATTTTCTATTCTAGCAGCCATAGGAAGAGGAGTTTATAACAACTTGGGTGAGTTTTTGCTTAGTTTTTCAAGGGGATGCTAGTGGTTAGCAAATTTTTAGTCCTTTCCCCTTAAATTTCTGTCTTAATATAATGTTTTTAGGCTCAAAATTTTGAGTTTTGTATGGTAGCTCTCCTAGGGACCAATCCAAAAATTTTTTATATTTTTTGGGTTAAACATGGAAGTGTTGGAATTCTGAAATTAAATGGTTAAGGAACATTTTAGGAACAATATTAATTTTTATAAGATGATATTTTATTTTTGTTCATATATTGGCTTGGTTGAAGGTGAAAGAAAGATGTAAAGTATGGTAAATTAAGATGTAAGTGAATAATTAGAAATAAGAAATATAAGGAAGTGAATTAAATTGATGAGAAATGAGCAAGTCATGTGGTGGAATCAAGGAAAATGAGCTAAGGCTAAGGTATGATTTTGTAATGGTAAATAAGGAGATCTAGACATAAGTTTGGTTATGGAGATGATATGAACTAAAGAAAGAAAATTCTTCTTAATTTAAAATGTGTTAAGTTGATATTATGGGTTGGTATAAGACTTGTAGATATTTGGTTATATTTGGTAAGTCCTTTCAATTTATGAATGTGATAAGAGGCCTTGGAATGAGCCTAAATCAATGTGTATTGGTGATGATTAAGGAAATTGTACTTTTATGTTATAGGGATTATCTTGTGGAATATCTTATAACCAAGGAAAAGATGCTAGGTTATTTAGAATACTTCACCCAGCAGGTAAGCAATAGCTTTTCCAACAGTATCACATAATACATGTTGTTGTTTATCAATTATATGATTTTGTAACGGAATTTTCTAGGTTACTGTCCTGTTGTTAACAAGGAAATAGCCTAAAAACTTGATTAGTTTTCAAATGAACTATAAATTATGTGTGATGCTGCTTAACTCATATAAAGTGGATATAATATCACAGACAAGCTAATATGTTATGGTGATGTGTCATTTATGTAAGAATAATCATAAATGGATTGTATTGAAAGTGAGTATTAGATGGATTAAAAAACATGAGCTTGTGCCTCACGACCATCTGATTTAAATTACCCAAGGACTAAGCACCCTTGACCGATGAATATAGTTTCCCCAAAGGTTGTGGATCCTTGACCAATAAATATATTTTCCAAAGGCTAAGTACCCTTGACTGACTTGATTTCCATGGAAGTAAATCCATGACCATTATTTTATATTGCACTGTTAAAGTCACTTTCTTTTGTGTAATTAACGCATGTTTGTGTCTTGTTATGGTAAGGATTTAAATGTTGATTTACAAAGAACTTATCATTTTAAAGGTTTGGGCCAACAAGTATAGTAATAGATATTTGAGGAGTTATTATAAAGTAAATTGCATAGAGCTCTACATACCTCATACTATTTGTATTAGTTTTGTTACTAGAATGTTACCTGTTTATATGTTCTTTAATTTCATATAACCACCCTGAATAGCTTCCTAAATGTGAGGGCTAGAAAAACCCTACTTGTACCACAGAGGATTTTATTCCTTATTTTGTTAGGGTATTATACTTTTGTAATAGTGTAATTTGGCCAAAATGTAAATAATTGTAAATGTGTATGGATGACCACAGGTAGGTTCCTCATTCCCTTATTTTGTTATCGCTTTATCAGTTACTAAATGAACTAAGAGTTGAGCTTTTGTTTTTTGGATTTTGTTTGTGATGGGCACATATTTGTAGTAATTTTAGTAGACCTCCATTATAGAGGAGACTCTGCCAAAATTCCTACAAAATGATCGTGAATTTACATTATTGCATGGTTTGTACATTAGTATAATTGGTCAGGAAACATAATGAAAGGCATACAGGAATGGGTCATTCTCGCTATCTGTACTAATTGCACTCCAGAAGTTTGGGGTGTGACAATCTAATTGCTTATATAATATAACAAATATAAAATTAATACATTTAACCAAATATAACATAGTCACTTTAATATTTAATATGTATAAAGTTTATTACTTTAAATGAAAAATTAATATCACTGAAACTAAAGTTTTAGGAAATATATATTTTTAATATAAATGTGTATAAATAATTATAACAGAAAGAAATAATGACATAATTTGAACACCTTTATTTACCCTTATTAATAAAACCAATCATGGATCTTTCATAAATCTTTTTGGGCTATTAAGGATGGCAAAATATCATTTAGCTACCTACATCATAGTATTGGAAGCGAATCCATAATAAGTAAAATCATGATCCATCCTTTGATGCTAAAGTTTTGAAAAAGTTTTAAGCTCCTCACTCCTGTATGACAAGATATGCTTCTTTTACTTATGGTATCTTCTTAAATATTTTAAAAGACACAATCAAATAATTCTTATTGTACAAACTGAAAAGAAATAACTAAAATTTATTCAAAAAATTTTGCCTTCTGAAAATTGAGACTCCAAAATGATGCCTTCCACCTCTTGCATTTTAAAGATTATTATAAAAATTTGATCATGCAACAAATGCTTCTATCAACATCTGCGACAATATAAATCAAATTGTGGTTTTACAATAAAATTGCAGAAAATACACATAACAACAACCAATATTTTTACCCTTGAACCAAAGCTAATTGGCCAGCGAACTAAGAGATAAGCACACATAAAGATGAGCCCCTGATAGTAGCCAAACAACCATTTTCTTGCTTGAGGAGTTGCAATTCTTCCTTCAATCCTTCATTGAGAGCTATAGGCACCAATAAGTGTTTCCACGTTGAAAATATCAAAATTCCTCTTATATTTGCAACTCAATATAAAACTATAAGCGTAAATAACTCTGGACCCAAGCATTCCATCTCTAAGTTGTATTTTTAATTTAATAGTAGCTTCTATTCATAGTTTGTGTTAAATTAGTTTTATGAAAAATATAAAATTAATGTGGATCGATATTATTTTATTATTAAGACAATTCATTGGGTTAATCAATTAATTAAGTAATTAAAATCTTGATATATAAACCAAGAATGGATTGGGTCTGAGTTATTTATGGGTAATTAGTGATAGGTTGGATTACCCACAAGCCTATTAGGTAAAAGCCCCAACTTGCAGCTGAAGTCATATCATTATATTTATCCTATCATAATGTTGACTGAGAAGATAAGCAGAATATTCTATAAACATAAAATCTGAGCAGTTGAGAAGAAGTGAGAAGTTACCATTTTAAATAATTTGAATATTTTATTTATTAAATACAGACAAGTACTTTAAATATGACGAAACTTCCCACATTCTGAGGACTCATCCGAATAAATTTTTTCAGCTTATTAAAACTCCTATGTGTATGACTCTCATTTTCATTGTACGAAAGATCTAGGCAAAGCAAGCTGCTCTCTTTACTTACAAAATTATGGCTGCACTGGGTGCTTCATCAAGTAAGTACAATTTTAATTTTTATGGACTTATTCATTTGTCTCCCATTATGATATGAAATTTTTATCCCTTCAATTGGTATCAAAGCCATGTTATAGATCTATATGACATTATATTGCTGTTATCAAATTTGTATATAGGCCAAGGTTAAACCTAGAGTTTTTGGATAAAATTCATCACAAATCTTGGACATTTTCTGAAGATAAACATAGGGCTTTTGTAGACAAGATAATTTCAAACAAAAATATGCCCATTATGTACCCAGAACCAAGATGAACATACTAGACCCATTAGAGCTTAGATCCAAAGTTTTTCGAGTAAAATTACTTTATGTATAGATCAAATTTGTCAAAATAAGTTTAAGGGTTTTACTCCTTCAAACATTTTGAGAAAAATAAGACTTATATTGAAGCCCAACATTAGCAAAAAATGCATCTTCCATTAAAGCCAACCCACCAAAAAAACCTTAACCCTTCAAGCCAAATTCTTCCCAAATACTATAGTTTTGTGAAAATTGATCAAGTTGTATTGTAGATTGTTAAAACATGAACAAAAGGGAACCAATGTGGTCCCCTGAAACCTTGTAATTTTATGGGTCAGGTTTTAGGTTAAAAATAGGGTCAGGGTGACCTGGTCGAAGGTAGAAGGAGATGAACAGTGATGTGGGTCAAGCCCACGCAGTCCATTGGCACGTTTGCCTCATGCGCCAGTCATCTGGTCTCTAAACTTACACAGTTCTACTCCAAGTGCCCTTTTTTACTTTTTGGTGATTTTTCCAAAATTTTGTAAACCCTAGAAATAGGATTTTTGAAATTTCTTGAAAATTTAGGGCCTCAAAACAGCATGTAACTAAGGTGTTAAATGAATTTAAACATTGTTTAGTAGTTTTAACAAGTTTAGCAGCAATTGATAGCTTAAGAACTATTTATTTAAATTTAGAATCTAAACATTGTTTGGTGTTAAATGACATTGTTTATATACCCTCTTCTAGGAGGAATTTAATTTCTAGTTCTATATTAGATAGACATGGCTATTCATTTTGGCAAGGAAATGGAAAGATTGATATTTTATTTAATTCAGTTTTGATTAGGCCTGCTTCTTTGTTGAATGGTTTATATTACTTAAATATGATCACTCATCCAAATTTATCCCATAGTGTGCCTATTAGTGTTGCAATAAGGCATAAACATCAAAGATTTGATGTGAGTTCCTCTATGTTGTGGCATCAATGTTTGGGCCATTTAACTAGAGAGAGATTAGAAAGTATGGTCAAATAGGATATACTAAGGGTGTTGGATTTCTCTGACTTAGAGACATGTGTTGATTGCATAAAAGGAAAACTTCCCGGTAGGGCTAGGATTAAAGGGTAGATAGGTTTGAAAACATTTTAGACTTAATCCATATAGACATATATGGACCTATTACACCAGTTCCTATAGGTGGATTCAAGTATTTTATCACCTTCATAAATTATCATTCCCGGTATGGATGGATTGATTTATTACATGAAAAATCTTAGTCATTAAATTCTTTCAAAACATTTAAGGCAACAATTAAGTTTAAGACTGGGAAGGCTATTAAATGTGTGTGATTTAATAAAGGAGGAGAGTTTTATGGCAGATATACTAAAATAGGTAAGAATCTTAGACCGTTTGCCTTGTTTTTGGAAGAACATAGGATTGAAGCTCAGTATACAATGCCAGACACTCTTCAATAAAATGAAGTTGCTGAAAGATGCAACCACACCATAATGGATATGGTTAGAAGCATGACCAGCCACTCCTCCCTGCCTGAATTTCTATGGGGTGATGCATTGATGACTGTGGTTTATATTCTTGAATCAAGTTCCCAATAAATTAGTTTAAAGAAGTCATATGAATTGTTTTCTAGTAAAAGGCCCAGTTTGAGACATCTTCGAGTATAGGGATGAAAAGCATAAGTAAGATCATATAATCCCCAGCTCAAGAAACTTGATCCCAGAATGATTAATGGATTCCTCATTGGATATTGAATAGGATCAAGAGGAAGTAGGTTTTATTGTCCTACTCATACTACCAGAGTTGTTAAGTCAGATAGGGTATTCTACTTTAAGGATGGCTTGGATAGTAGGAGTAATGTGCCTAGGATAATTAATCTACATATAGAAGATACCATGTTGCCTTTACCTGTTTCATCTTCACCGTCATTCCCAGGTCACTTTAATCTAGATGATACTACTGGGGAAAATCTAGTAGATTTTGACATTGAACAACCTGCAGGTGGCAACTAATAAATTGATACAGTCTCAAAGAGTTCATAGGGCAGTCATTCTATATGATTATATAGTTTACTTATAATAGTTTGAATCTGATTTGGTTGATGGAACTGACCCTATAGGGCATCATTCATCTGAGTGGTTAAATGCTATAAACAAAGAGATTGCCTCCATGCGCCATAATGATGTTTGGGTATTTAGTGAACTACCAAACAAACATAAACCAATTAATTGTAAATGGGTCTTTAAGACTAAGAGAAGGGAAAATGGTGAAATTTAAAGGTATAAAGTTTGATTCATAGCTAAAGGATACAATAAGAAAGAGGGCATTAATTTTATAGAGACAATCTCTCTTGTATATACTGAGGATGCTTTTAGGGTGGTTATGGCTTGTGAACACCCTACCTAAAATAATAATAATTATTATAGTAATGATAATAAATAAAATTAAAAATTTTAAAAATTAATTAATTAAAAACAAAAATGCAAAAAGCAAAAGATAGAAGTAACATGGGAAAAACTAAATATAAAACCAAAAAATATTAAAAGGAAAAATTCAAAATAGATATTTGAAGTAAAGACATGATAATCATCTTGCAAAAAAATAAAATGAATAGGGTCAACAAATTTTTGAATTAATCCAAATACAAAGAGGAGAGAATGGCCACCTAATTAAAATAAAAATGCAAAGTTGCTCACTTGCTCTCACACACTCCTACATGCACACACACTACTAAGAAACAAAAGGACACAAGGAAGGCTGAAAAAGCAAAAATGAGCAGGAGACACGGGAAGAAAAGGAGGGTTTGTTGCTGAAAAGTGGGAGGGAGTAGAAGCAACGGTAGTGGCTGAAAAGGGAGGCAGTGTGCACCAGAAAAAGAGAGGGAAGAGAGCAGAAAAAGAGAAGAAGGCTGGAGGCTTAAAAGGGGAGGGGCTGCTGAACCGTGAAAAGGGAGAGAAAAGAGGGAAACGAAGAGAAAAAAGGGAGGAGGCACTGCTGAAAAAGAAAGTGTAGCTGGAGGAGAAGGGAGAGAAACCCGAGATGAGTAGAGAGAGGAGAGAAAGACTAAAAAACACTGTTGGACCGTGTTGGAGAGCTGAAGGAAGATAGGTACTGCTGGGCCTTGAAACTGTGGCTGGAGAAAAAGAGAGAGAAACCCGAGACGAGTAGAGAGGGAAGAGAGAGATCGAGAAATGCTGCTAAACCAAGAATGGAGAGCTGAAGGAAGATAGGTGCTACTGGGCCTTGAAACCATGGTTGGAGGAGGAAGAAGAGGAGAGACAAAGAAGAGCAGAAGAGAGGGAAAGCAACGTGCTGAGCAGAGGAGCCACGGACTAAAAAAAAGCTATTAACGCAGAAGTTCCTTGGATACACCAACTTGTCTTTCTGTTCACCTCTGTTTGAATGATCCAAAGTAGAGGAAGTTTAGGGGCTTCGTGAGGAAGAAGAGGAAGAAGAAATTCTCTGTTTTGAGCACAAAGAGCTGAACAGAGGAGGAGTGGAAGAGAAGAAGGAGAAATAAAACGCTGAAAATGGAGGCTATCCAAGGAGATGCAACCGAGGAGAGGTGCTGCAAAAAAACTGAAGGTGTGTGAGGAGCTAAGAAGACAGCAGAAACATTGAGAAGAAGAGGAAAAGAAAGGAAGGAAGAGGGAAAGGTATCAAGAGGAAGAAGAAGAAGGAAGGAAGAAGGGAAAGTGTTGAGTTGAAGAGAAGCATTTGGCCTCTATTTTCCAGCCGAGAAGCAGAGGTTTGGGGACCGTGTTGGAGAGCTGTGAGCAAGGCATCAACCAAGGAAGGAAAGCAGTCTTTTATCTAAGTAAGAAAATATCGCTAAAGAAGAAGCACGTGAGGTATGGCTGCATGGTGGAAGTTGTTATGCATGGTTGACACTGTTCATGCGTTTTGCTTTAGATAACATTGTGTTTATTTGCTTGTTTTTTGTTTTAATTTATTTTTGTTATTTTTTTTATGTCAATGTGGATGTGGAATTGATTTCGGCTTTACAAACAAGGTTTTAAGCTATATCATCATCGTGTGAGAATATTATTCTCCTCGAGTGCTTGGGGTCGTGTGAGATTTTAATCTCTTTAGACCCCAAAATTTAGTACATACTTGTTAAAATATATATATATATATATATATATATTAATAATAACAAATAAGTAAATAATAATAATTCAAAAAAAATAAATATAAAAATTAAATTATTTACAAAATGATTAAGTTGGGGTCTTTATAAAATTTAATTAAATAAAAGTGTCATGTGGGACTCAAGTTCTCATAGGTTTAGGAGAATTGATCTTGGCTTAAATATTTCCAATTTCAAAATTTGTTTTAAAATAAATATATGAAAATAAAGTTACGTCATCATCATGTGAGAATATTATTCTCCTCGAGTGCTTAGGATTATGTGAGATTTTAATCTCCTTGAATTCCCAAAAATTAGCACACATTTGTTGTAAAAAATAATAATAATTAAATATTTACTTTAATTAAATAATTTTCCATTATTTATGAAATTATCGTGTGAGGATTTTTGTCCTCCTTGATTGCATGAGATCATGTGAGATTTTAATCTCCTTAGATCCCTAAATTTGGTACACATTGATTTTAAAAATAATAACAACTAAATATTGTGAACATCCCACCTAAACTAACAATAATAATAATTATAATAAAAACAATTAATAATATAATTATAGTAATGATAATAAATAAAATTAAAAATTTTAAAAATTAATTAATTAAAAACAAAATTGCAAAAAGAAAAAGATAGAAATAAATGGGAAAAACCAAATATAAAACCAAAAATATTAAAAGGAAAAATTCAAAATATATATTTGAAGTAAAGACATGATAATCATTTTGCAAAAAAAAAAAATGAATAGGGTTAACAAATTTGTGAATTAATACAAATACAAAGAGGAAAGAAAGGCCACCTAATTAAGATAAAAATGCAAACTTGCTCACTTGCTCTCACACACTCTCACTTGCTCACACTCATACACACCCACTCCGACATGCACACACTCACGGACACACACACTATTAAGAAACAAAAGGACACAAGGAAGGCTGAAAAAGCAAAAATGAGCAGGAGACACGGGAAGAAAATGAGGGTTTGTTGCTGAAAAGTGGGAGGGAGCAGAAGCAACAGTGGTGGCTAAAAAGGGAGGCAGTGTGCATCAGAAAAAGTGAGGAAGAGAGCAGAAAAAGAGAAGAAGGCTGGAGGCTTAAAAGGCAAGGCACTACTAAACCAAGGGGGGAAAGGAGAGGAGAAAAAGGAAGAGAAAAAAAAGGGAGGACACACTGCTGAAAGGAAAGGATGGCTGGAGGAGAGGGGGAGAAACTGAGCGGCAACAACAAATGAGCAAAACCGAGACCAACCACAAAGAGCAAACTAAGTGGAGAGTTAGGAGAAATCGAGAGAAGTGAGAGAGTTGGGGGGGACCGAGAGGTTGGAGAAAGGATATCAAGGGAAGAAAAACGAGAGCTACTGTGAGAAATTGAGCTACAGAAAGAAGGCCAAGAAATCGAGCAGCAGCAGAGAAAAACAAGGAAACACACCGTGAATTAGTGAGGGACTGAGCTGAAGTCAAGTAGAAGCAAAACTGAGCTGAAGCCAAGAAGCATCCGAACCGAACAGAGGCTGAAAGTAGCTAGAGAGAAGAGAAACCATGGAGCACTAATAACAGAGCAAACCGAGGAGAAGGAATACCTCCCCTATTTCAGACGCTGTGAACAGAGATGAACAGAGAGAAAGTGAGCTGAAGGTGTCTGCCAGGTTCCCTTAGTCTGCTGTTCCCATTTCTAGTTTTTCTATCTTTAGTTTTGTTGTCTGATCTGTCATGAATGCATGTAGAAGATTGGCTATTATCTATCCTTGTCTGTTGTTAGGTTGCTTTTGATAGAAGATGAGCAAGAGTGCATTAACGTATATATATATATATATGTATATGTCCACGTATGTTTTTGCATCTGTGTGTTTTGGTGTATGAGAAGAAGAAAAAGAAAGCAAGGAGGAGGGCAGCAATGTATATATATATATATATATGTATATGTCCACGTATATTTCTGCATCTGTGTTTCGATGTGTATGAGAACAAGAGAGAAGAGAGAAAGCAAGGAGGAGTGCATCAACGATATATATATATATATATATATATATGTATATGTCCATTTGCATCTGTGTATGTTTCGGTGAGTATAAGAAACAAGAAAGAAGAGAGAAAGCAAGGAGGAGTGCATTAACGTATATATATATATATATATATATTTATGTATATGTCCACTTGCATTTGTGTGTCTTGGTATGTATATGGGCAAGAAAAAAGAAGAACAAGAAAGAATGCATTGGTGCGCATCAGTGTGTATATACACATATATATGCTCATATGTATGTGTGCTTAGGTATATATATATATATATATAAGGTGCAAAAGAAAGAATGAATTGAGAAGAGGTTTTTTTTTTGGGGATATCTACAGGTATATGTATATATATATGTATGTACATGAATATATGGGTGCATGCATAGTTAAACATACATAAGGTAAGGAAAAATGAACCAGTAGGAAGTTGTTTTGTTCTCGTTTTTGTCATATTTGTTACGGTTGTGTTGTTTTGTTTTATTATTATTATTATTATTATTATTATCATTATTATTATTTCATTTGTTTTTATGTGAATATAAGACTAATCTTGGTCCCATGGGTAAAGTTTTATGAAATTTATCGTGTGAGAATTTTGTTCTCCTCGATTGTATGGGATTATGTGAGGTTTTAACCTCCTTAGATCCCTAAATTGGTACAAATTGGTTTTAAAAAAATAATAATAACTAAATATTGACTTTAATTAAATATTTTTCCTTATTTATGAAATTTATCGTGTGAGAATTGTGTTCTCCTCGATTGTATGGGATTATGTGAGGTTTTAACCTCCTTAGATCCCTAAATTGGTACACATTGGTTTTAAAAAATAATAATAATAATAACTAAATATTTACCTTAATTAAATAATTTCTACTATTTATGAAATTTATTGTGTGAGAATTTTGTTCTCCTCGATTGCATGGGATTACGTGAGATTTTAGTCTCTTTAGATCCTTAAAATTAATACACATTCATTTTGCAAATAATAATAACTAAATATTGACTTTAATTAAATATTTTTCATTATTTACGAAATTATCGTGTATGAATATTATTCTCTTTGATTGCATTGGATCATGTGAGATTTTAATCTCCTTAGATCCCAAAATTAATACATTTGTGTTTTTTTTAAAATAATAATATAGAATCATACAAAAATAAATACTTTAATATTTGCGAAATCATCGTGTGAGAATATAGTTCTCTTCGAATGCTTGGGGTCGTGTGAGATTTTAATCTCCATAAACCCTGAAAATTAATACGTACTTGAAATAATAATAACAATAATGATGATAACGCAAAAGTAAATGTCTTAATAAATTTTTTTATTTACAAAAGAATTAGTTCTTTCTTCATAATCACTTCATTTAAATCACAAAATAAAGATTAAAATTCCAAAAAAGGGGAGAGAGAATGAAGAGATCAGGAGAGTGGGAGTAATAAGGTTGTCGTAAATTAAAACACATAGACCAAATTTCAATCCTGTTTTGTTTACAAAAATCTATTTAATCTAAACCTTCCTGTACTCATCACAAAATTCACAAATCATCAACCAATAAACATGCCCTTTAGTTGAACTACATGGACTTTGATCCCAATCACAGACGTAGGCCCTAGGTTTTCATCCTAGGTCAAGTCCGCCCTTTGTAATTATCTATCTGTTTGCTTTCGTTCATGCTGTTTTGTCTCCTCTGTTTAACGGGCATGTATGTCGATAAAAGGGTAATCGTGATAAATTTAAAAGTCATGTTCTATTTCAGCTGACTGGTTTAAGGTAACCATCCTTATGGACGGGTGTTGTGGGGTTCCTAACACCTTCCCCACACTCAAATAAACTCCCGAACCCATCTCTGACTTTGTAGACCATATTGCCTTTTCTTTTTATTTTAAATTGGTTTCCCAAAATTTTTCGTTAAAAATTTTGGTGGCGACTCCAAATAAATTGATTTTCGAGTTTTATTTTGGGAATCAATTTACTCACTTTTTATTTTATTTCGCCAAAAAGTCGGTTACAACAAATATTTACTTTAATTAAATGATTTCTATTATTTACGAAATTATCGCGTAAGAATATTGTTCTCCTCGATTGCATGAGATCATGTGAGATTTTAATCTCCTTAGATCCTTAAAATTAGTACACATTTGTTGTAAAAATAATAACAATTAAATATTTACTTTAATTAAATATTTTCCATTATTTATGAAATAATCGTGTGAGAATTTTGTTCTCCTCGATTGCATGGGATCATGTGAGATTTTAATCTCCTTAGATCCCTAAATTTGGTACACATTGGTTTTAAAAATAATAACAACTAAATATTTACTTTAATTAAATGATTTCTATTATTTACGAAATTATCGCGTGAGAATATTGTTCTCCTCGATTGCATGGGATCATGTGAGATTTTAATCTCCTTGGATTCCCAAAATCAGCACATATTTGTTATAAAATAATAATAACAATAATAACAATATTACAAAAATAAATGTCTTAATTAAATGATATCATTTCTTTATGTGATCAAATTTGTTCTTTAAAATAATTTCATTTTATTTAAATTTCAAAATAAAGATTAAAATCCCAAAAACAAAAAAAATAATAATAAATTAAAAAGAAAGAAAAATGAAGAGGTCAAAAGGGTTAGATTAATCAGATTGTCGTAAATTAAAACACACGAACCAAATCCCAATTATGTTTTGTTTATGAAAATTCGTTTAATTGAAACCCTCCGATACTCACCACAAAATTCACAAATTATCAACCACTAAACATGCCATTTGGTCGAACTACGTGGACTTTGATCCCTATCATAGGGAGCGTGGGCCCTAGGCTCTCATCCTAGGTCAAGGCTGTCCTTTGTAAATATCTGTCTATTTGCTTTCATTCTTGTTGTTTTGTCTCCTCTGTTTAATGAGCATGTATGTCGATAAAAGGGTAATTAAGACAAATTTAAAAGCCATATTCTATTTCAACTGACTGGTTTAAGGTAATTGTCCTTATGGACGAGTGTTGTGGGGTGCCTAACACCTTCCCCACACTCTAATAGACTCCCAAACTCATCTTTGATTTCGCATACCATTTTGCCTTTTTCTTTTTATTTTAAATTGGTTTTCCAAAGTTTTCTGTTAAAAATTTTGGTGGCCACTCCAAACAAATTGATTTTCAATATTCATTTTGGGAATCAATTAAAACTCTTTTTATTTTATTCCGTTGAAAGGTCAGTTACGACATGGCTCATGTTGCACAATTTGACCTTGAACTTCACTAGATAGATGTCAAAATTGCATTTTTGAATGGAAATTTGCATGAGGACGTATATATGAAGAAACCTTATGGATTGGTGGAATAAGGGAAAGTACATCTGGTTAGTAAGCTAAATAGGTCCATTTATGGACTGAAGCATGCTTCAAGGAAGTGGTATCTGAAGTATAATGAGGTGATTGCTGCACTTGGATTCATTGAGAACATCGCATAGTAGTTCATTTAGCAGAAATTTGAAAAGTTTAACTTTGTACTTCTTGTGCTCTATGTAGATTACATCATGTTAGCAAGTAATTCTGTGGGTTTATTGAATGAGACTAAACATATGTTATCATGTCATTTTGATACAAAAGATCTTGGTAAAGCCTCCTTTGTTTTAAGAATTCATATTCACCATGATAGATCACGTGCCATTTTAAGTTTGACTTAGACAGCATATATTGATGGAGCGCTTAAGAAGTTCAACATGAACTCTTGTGCCCCTTGTGGTACTCTTGTATAGAAAGGTGAAAGATTTTTGAAATCACAATATCCTCTAAATGATAATGAAAGGATTAAAATGGAAATAATTTCATATGCATCTATAGTTGGCAACCTTATGTATGCTAAGGTATGCACATATCCAGACATTACCTTTGGGATCGATGTGCTTGGCAATTACCTGAGTGATCTAGGCCATGATCATTGGTGGGCTACAAAGAAAGTCATGAGGTATCTTCAGGGTACAAAGCATCATATGTTGACTTTCAAAAAGATTGGATCATTGGAGATTGTGGGCTATTCTGATTTAGACTATGCATCATGCATTGATGATTGTAAATCCACTCTATTGACCAAGGGGTTACTGTGGGAGTATTTAAAAATCATGCAACTCATATGGGTATTGTTAAATTTTTTATGTAATCTTGGTTTAGTAAGAGTCTAAGTTAAGTTCTAAAAGGACTATTGCATTGTAAGATGACATATTGAATATTAATTCTATGATCCATTTAGTTTTGACTTCTTGTTATAGTTATATCATTTGTTTTCCTATTAGATTCAATGATATTATGATATAATTATGAATATCATTTGTTTCCCAATCATATTCAATGATAATTCAATGTTTAATTTCTGAACTCTATATGGTTTTATGTATATTTTAGTTGCCTAATTTTTTTATTTATGTTTGTTTAACTAGTTGTCTAATAATCAATTAATACCATCCAAGTGGGAGATTGTTGAATTAATTTTATGAAATATATTAAAATAATGTGCATTAGTACTATTTAATTATTAGGACAATTCATTGGGTTCATCAATTAATTTAGCAATTAAAAATTTTGATATATAAACTAGGAATGGATTGAGTCTGAGTTATTTGTGGATAATCAATGATAGGTTGGGTTACCCACAAGCCCATTTAGTAGAGACCCCAACTTGCAGCCCAAGTCTTGTCAGTAATTATCCTATCATATTACTGATAGAGAGGATATGAGAAATATTCTATAAGCATAAAATTTGAGCAATTGAGAAGAAGTGAAAAGTTAATGTTTTAAATAATTTGAATATTTTATTTATTAAATACAAACAAGTGCTCTAAATGAGAAGTAACTTCCTACATACTGAGGAGTCATCTGAATAACTTTTATTAGCTTATTAAAACTTCTCTGTGTGTGACTATCATTTTTATTGTACGAAAGATCTGGGCAAAGCAAGCTGCTCTCTCTACTTACAAAATTATGGCTGCATTAGGTGCTTCATCAAGTAAGTACAATTTTAATTATTATTTATTTATCCAATTATCTCCCACTATGATATGGAATTTTTATTGCATCAGTTTGAGCTTCTAATTTTAGGCAGCAAGCTTCTCATTCTCAGCAGTCAACTGTGCAAGGATGCTCTTCATCATCTTAGATACAAATTAGTTTGCTTCTTTTAAGCTTTTTCCTATACAAACCTATCTTTGTCGCTAGAATTAATATTTCATTAAACAAATAAAAGCCTATAGGCTTTGGATTTCACTTCTTTCAAAAAATTTTTACAAGGGGCTCCACCTAACAAACAACTCAATACATAATATTTGTCTAAACAATTGTAGCTTTCATAAAAAAATAACTTAAAATCATATCACCACAAAAATATCAATCTCCTTTAATGATAAAAGTACTACATTAAAATCTTGGAAATAAAGAAAGAAAAATAGGCATACTTGTCACAATACCATCTATATTCCATTCAATTTACTCTCCATGACTTTAATAATTTAAAACCTTATAGATAATTTCCCTTCATTACCTTAACTTTCTCAGTGAGGATTTGGCTTTTCAATTTGACTTACTTGGATATCCATCCATCATCATGATCATTAGTGAACAATATTTCGCCCACTGAATCAAAACTTATATTGCTTAAATTCGAGCTGATAACATCATAACAGGATCTTCATTTTGCCCATTAAGCAACACGTGATCTCTAACTTTTCAGTTAGTGGAGTTAAAGGTTGTAGGAAAAAAAACCAATATAGAAAGCAATGTTGTTCAAAATTATAAGACAAATACATAAATGTGTATATAGAAATGCTCAATATGAACACAAGCTTTCAACCAAAAGAAGAAATGCTTGAAGATGTGGGTCTATTTGGTAAAACACTCAATAATAGCAAACTTCACCTATCATCTATGAACTAATTACAACATTTAAAGAAAAAACTATAATACTTATGGAAATTCCTATATAATAATTTTATCATAGTGGGAAATCTTTTTCAATATTTGCATTAGTGGAGAAAGAGAAGGTAATATATATACATAGGACAAGTGTGAAAATTTAGATAAGTGTACAAAGGAAAATTTAGGAGCCTCATGTATTAAATTAATGAACGCAAAACCTAAGAGTTAGGCAGCCATAAGTGTCTAAGCATAGCTCATGCAAACTAAGGAGTTCGATTTCAAATCCAACTATGATCATTAAAAAAAAAAAAAGTTCCACATCTCTTTACTGATGCCACATGTCCTTATAAAATGACCAAAATGCCCTTCATTTTCTTCTCCTTTCAAACATATTTTCTTTCTTTCTTACAACTGAGTTCTCCATTATTGCTAGAAGAAATTTTTGTAAATTGTTTTGAGTTTCACCATTGATCAGGAGTGATGTTGCTATCTTTCCATCTTTGACATAATCTAGGTTGTTGCTGATGAGTCAAGATGTGATGAAACTCCAAAAATCTCAACAACTCATAGAGACAAAGTAGGTCATGATTTGTATGGAACATCAAATTAATTTATGAGTTTTACTTCAAATTTTGTTAGGACTTTGGTTGTAACATGCATTTAGACCAATTCTCTTTCAATCTTAACATTTAATTTTGACTTTATGCTTCAAAAGTCAAAAATCCCTTTTTTTAGCACAAAGAACATCAACAATAATTTAAAAACTCAAATTGGAACTTGATTTGGAAGAGTTTTAAAAATTTCTTTAAGGGTTTTAGTCCCAAGTATGATTCTAACATATCTCATACATTAATTTGATGTGTTGCTAACTTATTTAAAAACCCCTTTCTCTTGGTAGGGAGTTGAAGTATGATCAATAAGAGGAATTAAAGTTATTGATAGTTTTTATTTTGAGTAGTATGTTATTTTAATACCATTTACATGTTTAGAAAACTTTAATATGATATGTTGGAATAAGAAGTGAAAGAAATTGACAAATCTTAAAGTGATGAACTTGGATGTATGTGTGTATTTACATTATTGGACTTAAAGGTAATTAAATTTTAAAGTGGTGGAAACCATTTGGACTTGAAGACAGAAGGACTTTACCCAAATCCTGGATTATTTTTCTTTGGTGGAAGAAATAAAAATTTTAACTTTAGGTCATTTGGGTCCCCAGGGAAAATTTCTATGTGAATATGCATGTATGTGCTAGTCATGCTAATTAAAAGAAATTAAAGGAATAATGATAACCATGAAGAAAAAAATAAAGTGTGGAAACATTTGAGAATACCAATTCACTTATAATTTGTTTAATGTAAGGAATGGCCTTTAAAAGTTTACTTAAGTTAAAATGCTTCCTAGCATAGGACATTAAATGTGTATCTCTAATTTTTCAGGGTTAGAGAAGTTGCATTGTTTTTAGCAGGTAAGGAAGTGAGTTATGTGTGCTTAGCCAAGTGAGCAGATAATGCTATTTATGCATATTTATGTTTTATACTATCTTTGTGAAAACATTATTTTTTAAAAACTTCCTTGTGCTTTAGGTAGGCCTTTAGAAATTATAAATCCCATTTGTATACTCTAAGTGCTTGAAACTTCTAGATTATGACTTACTCTGACTATGCAAATCTTGAATTTCATTGAGTATGAGTTTTCTAAGTTGAATGATCTTTATTTACCAAACTTCTCTATTCTGTACTTTGAAGTGTTCTAGTTTTATATTTATAAAATACTTTGACTCTTTAAATATTAAGCATTATGATTGTGTTCATATGATATACTTTGATTTTAGGAAGTTAAACTACCTTTATCTGTCCTTTGAATAAGTATGCTTCCAAATTTCAAAAACTTTGATTGGTGGATTGTGAATTTTTCTATATATTAAAAAAATTATAGGAAATTCATCCAAATAATACCTTATAGCTAATAAGTAGATGTTAGTCGTAGTGTACTATGATTTGTATCCTAATATGACCAGGCATCATGCTGACATTATGATACTTTGTCCAAGGTTTAAGGTCATTACTTTCGTTATTCTAACCATGATACTCATGATTGATATCTTATCTATTTTGGCTATGCTAGCCTTATGATAGTTCTACTTTTCTAGATTTATGATGGTTTAATTGGATTTTCCTAAGCATTCAGTTTTGATTCGAATACCTTTATGTTACAGATGATTTGACTTAATTTCATTCAAGATTTTTTTTCTATATTTTGTTTAGGGTTTTATGTGAAGATTTAATAACTTTTTCCTTATACTGTACTATTTGTATTAATCATGAAAGTTGTTCAATTTTAAGTTAACAAATGGTTTGTGAAAAACTCTACCATACCTAACATGTCATTTCCTTTGTGTACTTAGTATTATTAGCTTACAAAGTTTTCACTCACCTTATGTTGTTTAACATTTTGAAACACTCATTAAAGATGAAGATAGAGTTCTAGGATCTGAAACACTCTTAGTTCATATGGAGAGGACTACTCTCTAAAATGAAAATACATATAATCTTCTAAATTTCTATCCCTTATTGCTTATTTACATGTCTGACATACTAACTACTACTAACTACTTCATAACTACCTATCCCCTTAATTGCTACATGATAACACATAGTAAAATAAAATTGCTACCAATAACTACCCAAGCACAGTCTCTCTTTCCTAATAACTACCCACAATAGTCAATTAATTGCCATAATCACTTTTTCTAGGCCCCACTTAGTCTAAAATTTCCCCCTTCCTCCTACGAACATATGCTTTCAAAGCAATTTTGCATACAAGGGGTATGGTTAAATTAAGATTTGTTATGAAGTTGTTCCCAAATTTGATTTCATATATCACTATTGAAACATTCCTTATCATTTGGTAGTGGCAGGGCTAGGAGGATGAGTTAGTGGGAGGGAATTTTTTTTCAAATTTTATATAATTTTTAAAAATTATATTATAATAATATTTTTTAATAAATTTTTTTCTTTTAAGATTTTGAAGTAAACTAAATGAGATCAACTTTTTGATAATATCATCATTTTATCCTTTTTAAATTTAAAAGTAAGTTTAAATTAAATTGAGTATTGAACCAAGTATTCCTTTCTATATTAATATCAACTTAAGACTACCGTTGAGGGCATTTGTATCTACCCACTACTCATATAATGTATAATATTGATACACTATAAAAATATATGTTCATTTAATAACAGCATGGTAGTCCAATAAACATTTCAAAGAGTGATTAAATGAGAAAAAAATTTATCTGATGAAGCATAAAAATTTATAACTATCAATTTGTAATATATATATATATATATATATTTGTAGAGTATTATAAATATTATTTTATCTAACAACATTTCAAGAATTTTACAATATTTTTTTGGACAATTGTTTAAGGTATATGTGAACACCCCACCCGAATTAACAATAATAATAATCATGGTAATAATAATAAATAGAATTAAAAAAATTCTAAAAAAATAATAATAACAATTAATCAAAACAAAATTGCAAAAGGCAAACAAAATAGAAGTAATATGAAAAAAAAAAAAAAAACCAAATATAAGAACCAAAAATAATAAAAAGGAAAATTCAAGATATATGTTTGAAGAAGAAACATGGCAATCATCTTGCAAGGAAATAAGATGAACAAGGCCACATACTTGAAATGGAATTGCAAAACACTCTCACTTGCATCACTCTCACACTCTCACATGCTCCCACATGCTCACTTGCCCTCACACACATGACACACATCACTCTTATACATTCACACTCTCACTCACGGACACATCACTCTCACACACTCACACTCACACTCCCACATGCTCATTTGTTCCCATATGCTCATTTGCCCTCACACACATGATACACATCACTCTCACACACTCACACTCTCACTCACGGACACACATCCTTACACACTCACACTCACATTCTCACACACTCTCACCCACAAACACACACACTCACTCACTCACCACATGCATACACTCATGCACACACATGCACAAGAGGACAAGGGGGACAAAAAAGCAAGTGGGAGTGGTTCTGCAAAGGAGGTAGAAAGTGGAGTGGCTGGTGCAAAGAAAGGAGAGTGTGGCGTGGTTGGAGATGGCAGAAAAAGGAGGGGACCGTGTGCAGCAAAGTGGTGGCTGGAAATTGCAGAAAAAGCAAGCAAAAAAAGGGAGCAAGATGGCAAAAAAAGGGAGGAAGGCTGGAGCATAAAGGAGGGCAACAAACCGAGAGAAGAGGGAAAAAATGCTGGAGTAGAAAGGAGGCCTCGGCTGAGAAGAAAAAAGAGCTGGAGGAGAGAAGAGAGGAAGGAAAAAGAAGGCAGGAACCACGCTGAAAGGGAGAGCCACGTGAACGAGAAGGGAAGAAGAGCTGAAGAAGAAAGGGAGAGCAACAAAACCAACAACAAACTAAGAGGAAACAATGTTGAACGAAAGAAGAAAATGGAATCAGCAACGTGAGGGGGAAACAAAGTTGAACGAAGCAAGAAAGCAAGGCAGCCACGTAAGGAAAAAATAGCAGAGAAAATGAACCAGAAATTGAGTGAAACCGAGAGCTAAACGAGGCAGAAATCGAGAGCAGAACGGTGCAGAAAACTGGTACAGAAAACGTGCAGAAAAACCGTGGAGAAACTTCCCAAATTGTGGAGTGAAAAGGAGCTGAAGTTTAGACCATCCAAGGAGCAGAAAATGGAGAGTTGGATGTCAAAATGATGTGCAGAAACAAGGAAGTCTGAATGCAAAACAAAGTGGCAGCAATGGGAGGGATAGAAGCTGAACCATGGAGGAGAAAAAACTCTATTTTGAGCTCAAAAAACAGAGGTAAACAGAGGAGAACTTAGGGAGCACAAGGAAGAAGAGGAAGTGTGGAGAAGAAGGGAAGCTTTCAGCCTCCACCTTCCAGCCAAGAAGCAGAGACACGTTCTGCAGAATTTCCAGTGCTGAAGCCAACCAGAAAACTCCAACGAAGCTGTCCGCCATTTCTGCACTTCCAACCGAGACCAACTACTTTGGGGCTGTTGGAGGTCCATCTACCATAGGTGAGTGAGGAGGAGAAGGTCATTCTTCATTGGAGCACAATGGAGAAGCTGAAAATGCACAGGTATGGCTGCACGGTTTGCCACTGCCGAGAATTCTGCATGTTGTCACTGTTCATTCGAATTCCTTCAAGACAATCTCATGCATGTGCACTGTTCACGCATTCTTATATGAGATGCAACTGTTCACTTGCTTAAATTTGTTTTAGTTTTGTTTATTACAATTGTTTAAACATTAACTTTGATTAATTATGGTTATTACGTATAAAATTAGCATGTGAGAATTTTGTTGTTCTTGATTGCCAGGGATTATATGAGTTTTTTTAATCTCCTTAAATCCTTGCAATTAATTAAATAATTGGAAGACAATTAATATTAATGAAATATTAATGAAGGAATGGTGAAAAATAATTGAATGATAATTAATAAATATTATCATGATGGATAAATTTATCGTGTGAGAATTTTGTTCTCCTCGATTACTGGGGGTTATGTGAGATGTTAATCTCCATAAATCCTTATAACTAGTTGAGTAATTGAAAAGTGATAATAATATTAATGAAATATTAATGAATAAATGGTGAAAAAATAAAGGAATGACAATATATATTAATGAAATATTAATGAAGGAATGGTGAAAAATAATTGAATGATAATTAATAAATATTGTCATGGTGGATAAAATTATCGTGTGAGAATTTTGTTCTCCTCGATTGCTAGGGATTATGTGAGATATTAATCTTCTTAAATCCCTACAATGAATTGAATAATTGAAAAGTAACGATAATATTAATGAAATATTAATGGGTGAATGGTGGAAAATAAATGAATGATAATTAAATATTAATTTTGATTAAATCATAATAATAATCATAATCAAAATGCTTGCTTTAATATGCTGTTTCCCGTTATTTGCGAAATTATCGTGTGAGAATATCGTTCTCCTCGATTGTGCGGGATTATATGAGGTTCTAATCTCCTTAAATCCCTATAATTAATTCTAAAATAATAATAATAATAATAATAATAATACAAAAATGAATAAATGGACAATAATTAAATATTAACTTTGATTAAATATTTATGCAAAATGAATCATGTGAGAATACTTGTCTCTCCTTGACTTCCCGGGCTCGTGTGAGATTTTAATCTCCATAGAACCCGAAAATTAGCATATATTCGTTCAAAGACAAACAGATAAACTAATAAATAATAGCACTTAAATTAAATTTTCTACCAATAATTAATAATAATAATAATCAATATTCATCAACAATAAATTCAAAAACTCATAAAATAAAAAATATATTCCTTTCATTATAAATTATGCATTAATTCCCGAAATATAAACTCTCAAAACTCAAAAAAAATAATAATAATAAAATCGACAAAAACAATTTTAAAAGAGAAAATGTGAAGAGCTCAAGAGAATGAGGTTAACCAGATTGTAGTAAATTAAAACATACAAACCAAATTCCTATCCCGTTTTGTTTACAATGATATGTTTTTAATTAAAATCCTCCTATTCTCATCACAAATCAAAAAAACCACCAATCACAAAAATGGCTTTTGGTCGAACTATATGGACTTTGATCCCTATCACAGGGTACATAGGCCCTAGGCTCTCATCCTAGGTCAAGTCCACCCTTTGTAAATATCTATCTATTTGTATGCATTCTTGCTTTTTTGTCTCCTATGTCTAACATGCATCCATGTCAATAAAAGGGTAATTGATATTAATTAAAGGCCATATTCTATTTCAACTAACTAGTTTAACGTAACCGTCCTTATGGGCGGGTGATGTGGGGTGCCTAACACCTTCCCCACATGCAAATCGACTCCCGAACCCATCTCTGATTTCGCAAACTATTTCGCCTTTTTTTGTTTTGTTTTAAATTGGTTTTCCAAAGTTTTCCATTAAAAAATTTT
Source organism: Delonix regia (assembly GCA_037074485.1). Taxonomy (NCBI): domain Eukaryota; kingdom Viridiplantae; phylum Streptophyta; class Magnoliopsida; order Fabales; family Fabaceae; genus Delonix; species Delonix regia. The sequence goes on along the minus strand of CM073454.1, from coordinate 23,901,208 downwards.
GTGGCGACTCCAAACAAATTGATTTTCAAAATTCTGTTTTTGGGAATCGGTTTTAAAAATATTTTTATCCTATTCCGCCGAAAGGTCGGTTACAACAGTATAGCTAAAACAACATATTGACATTTGAACTTAATTTTATTTTACTCAGTTAATTTGAAACTATTGTTTACAAAATTGCATCAATGTGTATATGTATTAAATGTAAGATTATATACATAATACATATGGGGGTCCAATGGGTTCAAATTAAAATTTAAAATAATAAAAAAAAGTGAGTAGATAAGTTTCCACCACCGACAATTATTTCCCCATGGTGACACGTTTTTTGGCAAGCTAATGAGCCAATTGTATTACCAAATAAAAGACTTATAGCAACCAACTTTTTGACACAAAAATTACCCAAACAATAAAATAAATTATTCATAAAACCTTGAATCTTGTCACTTTCATTCTCTTACATATGATATAACTTTTGTATTGGCTAGCCATTCATAAAAAATTTAAGCCAATTTCAATCTTTAGCAAGCCAAAATTGATCTACAAATTTATGTTTAACGTTAACTTTGACCCTGACATATCTAAGTACATTGTTGTCCACAACTATCTCAGGGCACAAGTTCCCATATTATGTCGACTAATATATAGGTGTGGAATGTCAACTGTTGAAAAAAGAATAAATGATAAAAAGAACCCCAAAGTTCAAGATAATTGATTTTGTATTTACATTACAGGGCTACTATTAATTGATATATAACAATTCTTAATATTAAGACGATCCACACCATGGCCACACATTTTATTTATCTATTTTTAACCCAAGTTTATTTACTTTCTCCACATTGAAGCCTTTCAAATATTATTTGAGTGAGGAGAAAAATGCAACAACCTTAAAGAAGGAGTCAAGCCAAAATTGGATAAAATAACAAAGAATGAAGATAAATTGTAAAATGAAATTATTAAAACAAATAATGAAGGAAAAAGAGATAGAGTTCTGTCAAATTCTGAAGAAATATTAATGATGAAAGTTTGAAACAATAGTAGAAACAGAGTCACTAAAGTAGGCCCTGGAATAAAGGTAGGTGAAAATTAGCAGTATGAAAATTTAGGTCTAAAATACCAATTGGAATTTATAAATATATTTTTCTTATAACTAATTTGTTCATCACTTTCATCCCATTATTGTTGCATGTTAGAGCTAGTTGCTTGAATAATATGTTTATTCATGATCATGATAGGTATTAAAACATCAAACAAATTTAACCTCATTGTTAACCCCAACAGGAGACAATGAGGTTTGTTACACAACTCATAGATCATACCTCAAAGTATATGACATGCTGATTGTGATGCACCAAACAATAAATCTATCTTGTGAGTGGTACCATTGATTTCATGGTTTTGTGGTAAACCTAATATATGTAACTTAGTGCTTTATTTTTATGATGTCTTTCAAGAATTTCTCCCTCATCCCCTAAACTTTCCCATTTTTACCATACCTCATTTCATGGGATTTTATGAGGTTTATTGAGCTTAAATTCATGTTTTGATAATATTTTGTGCTAATCTAGGATTAATGGTGACTTTGTGCAAAATGTACTTTGTAAGGGTAAAATTGTAATTTTTTTCATTAATTTAACTTAATTTAATTAATTTGGAGAATATGGGGTATTACAATATTTAAATTTTGCATTACAAGTTAAAGTTAAAAGCAAGCTTGAAGAAATAACAATCAAGGACCAGGAGAATCAGAAAATTGTAGAAAAGGTCCAAGAGCATCAAAACATTGCATCTCACTTTGATATATTTTTTGCCATGGAAAATATGCGAACTTGTCCTAACCTGTGAAATGTTTTCATTTAAATGTGAATCCAGCTATTGAAACCCAGTCTAACTCACCTCTTTTGAGCCATTAGGGTTCCTTTTGAAGGTCAGCTGTCAGAGAAGGGGAAAAGACCTAGAGACACTCTTTCTTCATCACTCTCTCTTCTCATATTCTTATCTCTTCACCATTTTCTACTCTTCTATAGTTGTTCTTAGAGATCTAGAGATTGGTGAAGCATTCCTCATCACGTTTAGCAGCTAAACATCCCTTGCCTAGAGGAGATTTAATAAAGCTTGAGCATGGAGCATTAACTAGGGAGTTTTTCATGTTCTTTTCCATCTTGCCTAGTTTTGTATTTATTCTATCTTGGTTAGGTTATTTTGATTACATTTATAGGCTAAACCATATTCCTCTAACTTTTATATTATGGTTTGGATTATGAGATTTATGCTTTGATGTGTGTTATGTTAGGATTATTGCTACATTTGATTGTAGAAGTATTGGATTTGGTATAATCTAATATATCTTATGATTGATTGTAGTAGCTTGGTAGCACTTGGTTAAGTGGCTCAAGTTGTCATCGCATCTTTACATTAATCTCCCATTAGTGCATTAAATAGGGTAGTTTATTAGGATCTTTTTTATTAAAGGTGTCATATACAAATTAATTACCTAGTGTTTGAATGGTATTTCAAACCACTTGTGGAAATGGTTTTCTAAGGAAAGTCCCATTTATCTTTTCAAAGCTAGGAAGGCTGAATTGAACCTCCAATGGACTTTTTATCATCATTTTAATTTAAACCTAACCATTTTCATTCTCTCATTCAATCTTTTTGTCAATTTGCATTTCATAACAAAAACCTAAAAAACATTCATAGTTTGTTACATTTCATTCATATTCAATTGACCAAATAAAATCAAAGACAAAAACCCGATTTTTCCCTTTCTTCACATATTTTTACATTCAATTACCTAGGGCTTGATCATCCCCACTAATCATTTTTACTCAAATAGTTCAAAAATGAAAAAACCCTAATTTTAGTAATGTTCATGCATGAAAGTAGGGAATTTGAGCTTAATTTGATATAGTCTCAATAAATTAAGTTGGGACTTTATATCCTTGAAAAAACCTGAACTTGTAGGGAGATGAAACTTGAATTTTTTTAGCTCCTCAAGCATCACTAAGCATTTAGGAGATGACATAAGGCTCCCACAGTTTTTTATTCAAGTTGTAAGTTGATTTGAAATTTTTTTCTTAATTTTCTTAAATTTTCCATAAAGAAAATGGAAGGAAATATAAATAGGAAACCTCAGGGGACTTGATTAAGTGGCCTTAGATGATAATATTAGTTTAATGAATAATTTTAGAACTTGGATGGTTAATCTCTAATGCCACATTGATGATATTGATAAATTCTTGAATATGGTATAAGGGCATAGCGAAACACACAAGATTATGAATAAATTCTTGGACTAAGAGTGTAATTTCTCAAGTTACTAAAAAGTAGGAATTACAACTAGAGTTGGAGATGATTATGGAAATTTTTTGTTTGGAAATTTAAAAGTTAAAGCAGTAAGGCTTATGTTTTAGTTCAAAAGCATATGAATAGTTGACTGAACCCTTGTCACTAAGGAGTCAAAAGCTAATACCAGATATGAGACTCATAGTGATGCAATTTGGGTTATGTTCACTTCAAGGAGCCTAATTTGTTCCTAAGTAATTTGAATGCAAATTATGTGCAGAAATTGGGGAAAATCAAGGTTTTGCCTTTGTCTTTTGAAATTGGGTAAAATGCAATTTATCTATAATTGTTTTTGAGATTTTTTAGATGAGATGTGAGTTAACAAAATGACTATATGAGGGAGTGAAAATATAAAGCAAATGGTAATGAAATGCCCATTGGAGATTTGATTTGGCCTTTCTAACTTCTTAAATGATAAATGAGAGTTTCTTTTGAAAACCAATTCCTTAGGTGGTTTGAAATACCATTCAAACACTAGGTAAGTTAATTTGTTTATGAAACCTTTAAATCCAAAGGCTCACAACAACATTAACTACCCTTCCTTAATGCACAAATGACATATCAATGCAATGATGTGAGAATAACTTGATTAACTTATCCAAGTATTACCAAGCTACCAAAATCATTCATAAGATATCTTGGATTATACCAAACCCATTAATTCTATAATCAAATGTAGTAAGAATCATTACGAAACACACAACAACACATAAATCCCAAAATCCAATTTAACATATGAAATTTTACAGCAAAGTAATTCAAGCTATCAATATAACCAAAATGATTTAACCAAAACACAATGATTACAAGAAGGAAATGATGGAAAAGATTAAGAAAACTCCCTAATTGATGCTCCAAGCTTAGGCCTCCTCAATTCTCCTTTAAGCAAGTGATATCTTGATGCTCATGGTTGAGAAGGAAGCTTGACTAAGCTTTAAAACACCAAGAACACCCATGGAAGTGCAAAAAATGATGGAAAGATGAAGAAAATGAAGAAATGATTGAATGTGGATGAGTACTCAGCCACTCCTTCACTTGTTGGATGCCTCCACTCTGCTAAAACCCTAGTATTTAATGAGAGATGAGTTGGGTTGAATCTAACAATCAAATTTTGGGTCTAAATTAAAAAGTATGCAGGTTAGGTAGAGTTCACCGCAGTGAAAAACACAATTCATCATGGCGGACGAGGTATCAAAAAGGAGACTTTGCCGTGGCATACTACACAACAAGCACATTCCGGGTTATTTTTGTAATTCTTTAATTTTTTTGGTCCACGATTACAATTTTTTCCAACTAGTCTTTGAATTTGGCCTATAATACAAGAATTCAAATATTGTAATATCTCCAATTCAATTAATTGAAATCAAATTAGTGGGAAAATTACAATTTTACACTTAAAAAGTACATTTTGCAGGAAATTTCCTTTAATCCCAAATTACCATAAGATATTATCATATCATGCATTTTAAGTTTTTTAAATCTCTTAAAACTTCATGAATTGATATTAAATGGCAAGGTAAAAATGGGTAAGATCAATAGCTAAATAAATAGATTTAATAGAATAAGTTAAAATATTTCTAAATAGTAGAGGCTAAGAGCACATTGCTTGATGTTATAGGTATTTAAGACTGGGTTCAGAAGTGGTTAGTGTACCCCTCTCCAGCTAAGTTGATATTACTAGCTATGCATGTTTTCAATATTTTTAAATGTTCTTCTAAGAATTTATAAGCTCTACTACTTTGGGAACATACATCTTAAAATATACTAATTTCTCCTTCGGGCCTACATGGGAATTTTGCTTCCAATGTGTGTGAGCTATGTGAGCATTCTTAGCTATTTCATCACCATTTGGATGGTGTTAAGATGGCAATGAATGGTTAGGACCAAAAATCAAATGTTTGATAAGTATAGGGAGTGATTTGAAAAAAGTTAAAGCACAAGGACTAAATTAGATGCAATGTATAGGGACTAAATGATTAATTTTCCCTTTATGTTTTCATGATGGGATTGATTTGCCCATGTATTAGTCAATGGTTTAAAAATAAAGGGAGAAATTATCATTATGCTTTAAATGGATTTTAATAGTCCAATAGTTAACATCCATGAAGTGCAATAAAAGTACAATCAAACTAAGCTCGTAAAGAGTGATTATGTTTATCTTGTATTACACAAATATTGTACTAATATTTAAATGAAGAGCACCAAAATTTTTAGAAATTCCCCCATGAAAGGTAAGTTTTTCAATGCCTAGGCACGGACTCAATGCAACCTAGGCACTAATTCTAGAGAGTTTAAGCCCAAGTGTAGGGAAACAAGCACCCAGGCACTCAATTTCCTAAAAATCACTCATGAAAGTAAGGTTTTAAGCACCCAAGCATAGACACAGTGGCACTTGAGCATTAATTCTAAAAGGTTGGTGCCCAAGCGCAAGAGAACTAACACCTAGGCACCAAAAAACTAAGGCCCAAATGCCTTAAGAGAAGTACCACTAGCAAAAAATTAGCACCCAAGCTCTAGAGTTTGTCACCCAGGCACTATTATCTAAGGAAATATGGCACCCTAACGTCAGTTGTTCAGAGCCAATTGCTGCAGTTTAAAATGCCCGATGCCCAGGCTCTAATTTTCCATAGTTAGGCGACGCATTGAAAATCGTGGCTTTTACTTATAAATCACATCTTTTTATGGCAATGTAAACACACCCACACCCTTAGAGCAGTCCATCTGCCTAAACCTTCTCTCTTACAACCCAAATTAGTGTTAATTCCATAAGATTTGAGCATTGTTTCTAGGTAAATGTCGAAACCTTATATTTCTGTGCAATAAATGCTTTACATGCTATGATTGCTTCAATTTCTAGCAAATATGATGTAGAGATTATTTGATTTTTCTGCTATAAGTTGTAAACAATTAATTTTATTTATCTCTTAACATCCTTTTGTTAGTAAGTATTGTTATGTCTAACAATGAGGACGCTACACTAAATAGGTCTGAGGGTAATGAACTCACATGTGCAAATTGAAATGAAACAGTTGTACTAATAGTAGGAAAAACCAGTAACATTATTATCTATTTCTGCAAAATAGCATTCAATTTCTAATAACTTTGAACTCTCCATTAAAATATAACAGAAAAGATGGGATTGATTACATATGGGCCAACTACCTATCAATATTCTTGTCATGATGAATATAAGTGCTATGAATAACTTAGAATAAAATGCATGACATAGAACCTGCTTACTTAAAAGATAATTCAGAACAACTGAATGTATGCACTTTAATTTCTCATTTTAGACTGCATTCTAAAACTTATTTGATTATCAATTGAGACGCAATTTTAAGAACACATTTTCAAGAAGAGGATTTAAGCATTCATTAGACTGATTGTGCCATTCCTTTAGCCAACTTGAAATTTTTTTCCATAATTCTCCTTTTGAGCCTTAACTGCTTTATGTTGTTTCTCCTATCTACTATTCTCCAGCCACACCATTTGCCCTCATATACACCATTCATATCATAAAGGCATAATAGGGACTAATGGTTACAGGTGAAAAGTATAACAACCTTACAAGAATAAAAGAAAATTTGGGATATTTAAGAAATTGATATCAAGTCTCCATACGATTATTACAAAGCAATGATATTAAAAAAAAAAAAAAAGGTTGTGAAAGAATGGCACTACCTTCTCTAGAAATTTTTGCTTGGATATGGATTGAGCGTACAAATTCCTTCCTATCTACCCCTGCCTAAGCCTAACATTACAAGCTCATAAAGACCTAATGATTTTTGACTATATGTTGCACTAAAGTAGTATGAAAAGTAGGGTGAAAATTAAGCCTATGGAATAAAGTACAAAAATGGATAAATTATTAATGTGTGTTTCAAAAGGAATGAAAAATCTAGAAATAGGAGGAATCTGTATATTGCATTCTATATAAGAATTCAATAGTACTTTAACTAACTAATAAGATTAGTGTAGTTTAAAAGGCTTATATATAGTCAAAATAGTTCTCAGATGTTGTAAAATAATAGTGAAGTTGAAGCATTGTCTGAAGTTGTTTGCTCGAGGACTAGCAAACCCTTAAGTCTAAAGGTGTGATAACTCTCTAAAGAAAGTTATCTAAGCAATATTAATTGAACAAACATTACAATTCTAGATGAAAATTGTACGTATACTTACGTGTGATATTGCACCTTATCTGAGTCCAATCAACAAGTTTTTGAGTAAATGTAAATATAATGATGAAGTGAGTGTTGATCCCTTAAGGACTTGGTTCCAATTTTTATTGACAAACCTAATCTTAAGCTATAAGATCAGAAATTGATTGAGCAAATGTAAATAAAGCTTTAACTATTGATTGGTGCATAATTTTAACAAACAACCTAGGATTCTGACCCTTCACCACACGCAGGTATGCTTCCTATTGTGATTATTACCTTATTTCACTTGATGAATAAACTATTATCCTATGATTCTTACCTTCTTATATGCTTCTTTTAAATTCATACAAGTTAGGTTCTTTTCCCCTAATTCCCTATATGTTTATTAAAACTAACTGAGATAAGTCCTTTATAAATTCAAGACCTGATTGTGGTTATCAAACACAATCAAGTACTTTCATCTTGATAGCAAATTGCATTTATGTAAACAATGATTATATGCATCCAATTCAGAAAGTTAAGTAACCTTCTCAGGTTTCTAACCTCTTTCCTAAAATGATTAGGCTTAGAAAACAATAATTATAGGATGAATATAAACAATCATTCGTTTAAGTAAAACTAAAACAAACATTCAACAGATAAGCATCCCTAATATGGTCTCAGTCAAAATTCAAGGAACAATCTACTTTGGCCTCTCATAGGCATTAATACATAATCAAATATGAAAGAAAAGCATAAAGAATACAAGAAGAAGAAGGAAAGGGAAGAGTTTAGAGGAGGAATAGCACTATAAAGAGCCCCTCACTCTGCAACAAACCTTTTCCTCAATAACTCTCAAATCATAACTCTTCTCAAGTATTTCCTACATTTCTCTAGCTTGGTACCACTATTGCTTACCATTAAAACCCTATATATAGGATTTAGAAACCTTAAAAGTGGAGTATGGGTCATGTGTCATTCCCTAAATCATTAGTGCAAATTAAGGTTTTTGACGGCACACCCAGGCAAGGCCCATTTAGCACCTGGGAGGTAAGTCTCAGGTTTTGGCACTCAGGCACTGAGATATTGACACTTGGGCTCCATTTTCTAAGTTTGATTAGTGCCCAAGCATTGTCTTCATGGCGCCTAGGCATGATGTGTCTAGTTTTAGTGCCTAGGCACTGATTTTTTTAGTCATTCCTATAGTAATGGCACCCTGGTGCCTGGGCACCATCTTTTTGGAATTTGTGCTCGAGTGCTGGCATTATGGCTCCTGGGCACTGATTTCTAGTTTTGGCACCTGGGTACCATGACTCTGGCACCTAGGCATTGATTCTTGAACAAAAATTGTGTCTGCTGCTACCATTCTAACTCCTTTTTCCTGAAAGTAAACACTTAATTCTTTTTCTCAACAAATGTTAGAGGAAACTTTCAAATTTTATATGAAATCTATGTGATTTTTATCCAGAATTGCAATGTCTATTCAATTAATATTGCTTAGATAACTTTCTTTAGAAAGTTATCACTTGTATTACACAAATATTGTACCAATATTTAAATGAAATATATTTATATCTTAATGTCATAATGATTTACAATGGCAAACATGAATGGGGATATTGAAAATGATATAGATCTTCCCCAAGGATGACATCAAACAAATTTGATGACTTCGTATGAGAAAATGCACTAGAAGTTCATAAATGTTTAGCATAATTGATTTGGTCATCCCAAGTCAATGATGAAAAATAAATTGATGAAATCAAACAATTTTTTACTAAACAACCTAAAGATTTTTTATTTAATGAATACTTACATATTACTTGTTTTCTTAGGGCAAATTAGTCATTAAACTATCACCAGTCAAAGTTGCATTATATCTATTCTATCCGGAGTATACTCAATTTATAAATGGGCCCATTCATTCAATATTGATGTTGAATTATTCTGATAGATGCATCTTTACAATGGTTATAGGTTGCTATCAACATGCAACTTGAAGTTTGCAATAATTCAATTGTGCATAATATTAACAATATAAAAAATGTTTCAAAGTGAAATTGGTATCTTATGTATCCACCATAATTCCCAAAGACAGGTCCTCATTTAAGGTTAAAAAATTATAAGAATGATTGTCGCAAGGCTAATAAAATTTGATATTTTCAAAGGTTCTCACCTCAGCTTAGTGATGCTGCATGAATCATAGAAGGATTGCTACCATCGTTCAATTAGAGTGTAAGTGCTGCTATTCACCAACTAAAGGAACTTCTATTCACCAATTGTCCATCTATTCATCCTCCTCTAATATTCATTATTAGTGTGACCGTCCCTTTTAAATCTCTCTTCTCTACTCTTTAGATTACCATCTTGTACTTAAACATTTTACTGTACCACTTCCCATTTTCTGCATTTTTATTCACTGTCCCTCTTTGGAATCTAGTTCCTTCTCTATCACTATTCATCATTATATTCATTTTAAATGGGCCAATTTTTGTGCTAAGAATATGCAATGTGTGCAAATGGCATGCATAATGCTTGAAAACTTATTGGACGACTTTTATAACCTTGATAGATTTTTAGTTGAATTGATTTATAAAAATAATAAATTAATCATCACAGTGTAATTAAAAGTGTTAGAGATGGATCTTATTAAAAAAGATAATTGATATCTTTACACATCTCTCTAAAATGCTTAGTCTATCTAAATATTTCTTTGAAAATAAGTGAGGATAATATCCCACTAGGGTCCCTTCAAGCCATTTTCCTTTTTCAATTAGCCTAAAATCAACTAGCCAACATCCATTTCTTTCTTATATAGAAATACCACTCAACTTTGTAATTCAAAAACCTCATGCTTTTGCCTACTAAGTGTTAAAACAATAACATTATGATCAAGTAAAGCAAGAAAAGGAAAAAAGTCTCTTTGTAAAATGATGAAATGGTAGTAAGTAATTAGGGACCTACATTCCAACTAGTGCTGTTACTGGAGATAACCTCGGGTTCACCGCCAACTGCATATTGTGGAAGTTGAGAAATATGCTTCATCAGAGGAAGCCTAGACTGACCATAATCTTCATCACTGTCATAGAATAAATTCAAGCAAGCCAACCACAAAGCTTAAATATAGTTTTTCAAGTGCTTGATATTAGATATACTCAATCAAGAATTTAAAATAGAGCTTTTTCTATTTACTTGGCATATTATTTGTTCATATATTTAAGATTTTATTTTCAATGTGTTTGCTATAAAAATCAATTTCATTCCTATCCCCTATGAACTGATGTTAAATTCTTATGCCTATGTTTTTTTTTTTTTTGTGACTTTGGATTAATATTTTCTCATTTCTATTGGGTTGTTATTGAGTTTTATTAGCATGCCATTATTGCAACGGCAATAGGGACTTAAATGGAAATAAGCATATGAGTATATATAAAGCTTATATTAATACTTTGATGAGCCCTATCTGTAACATCTTAAATTTAAACAAGTTGATCTCATAAAGAGAAGCACACCTCTTATGCCCCTGCAAAAGGATTACATTGTGATGGTGTCTATAGAATTGAAAAGTGTTGGCAAAAACAAGGATTATAGGTAGATATTTGTTTTCTCAAGTGTTTTATTGTGGTCTTCTAGTTCTTGATGTCATGCAACTTTTTAGACAACATATTCATGATGTTTTATGTCCAATTTTTAGGTACCTAATGATCATGACTATGCAAACCTACCTTCAAATCATTCTCTAAGTCCTTCAAGCAAGAACAATGAGCTTGTTAGGATGGCTTCTGCATTATGTTAAATTATGACTGTTGTTTGTTGTTAGACTTTCTAATTGTTTAGTATCTAATTATGTTTAAAGTTAATTATGGTTTCATGTTTGTCTTTGTAACTAATTTGTATTTATAATGTGACCTTATTGGCTTCACTTGAGTATTAGATTGTATTGTTTTGATTGGTGATAAGTTTACCATATTTACAAGATATTGATTTAAAAAAATTTGACATAAAAATTAAAACAAAATATTAAAAAAAAACTATCAATAGTGGTTTAAACTATTGCCATAAAGAATATAGAAGCATTAACGATGATTTAAATAAACCATCACAATGATGAGACAATACAAAAGTTTTTGTTAACTATCATAACAGTATGTGATTACGACGATCTAAAAATACTTATGCAAAACCATGACACTGTAACACTTTTTTTTACCATTGCAATTACTTGTTTTTGCCATAACTTTAACAAGGTTTTTTTTACTGTCACAAGAGCATGTAATCGCGATGACTTCTACAAAGGTTAACAAAAAATGTTGTTATTTCATTTGTGACGGTGGTTTCTATGATGTTTTCATTGACCATTGTAGAACTCCTTTACAACGGTGAAAACCCTCATAAAAGTCATTTAAAAATTGTTGCAAAAACCATTTTTTGTAGCGAAAAATCAAATTAATCATGAGCTTACTAGCGAGAATCACAAGAAGGACTTCTACCACCGTCCTTGCATAGCACCATCCCTGTTTTCCATCACCTTGTAGTTCATGATATTTACATTTATGATAGATGCATAAGTCAGTTTTTCCTAAATCGGGTAAGGAATATCCAACCGAACCATTAGAATTAGATGTTACCTATAGGCTAATTTAACCAAATAGATCAAATATCATACTCAAGTAATATGACTTGATATAACTAAAATAACGACCTTAAGCCTCAAACAAATTATTAGAATATGGCATTACACCTCAGCCATATTAGAATATTTGATCGTAGTGCACTACGAATAACGTTAGATACAAGGTCCTATTTAGGATGGATTCCTTAAAAATTCTTTTACATACATGAATACATGATCCAAAAAATTAAAAGTTCAAAACCATAGTACAATTTGAAATCCAAAATCAAACTTATTCAGAGAAACATAATCATTCTAATTCAAAATTTTAGAGTCAAAGTACAACGTAAATGTAGAATCTGACAGCTTCATAAATGCATAATCAAGGTGTTTCATAACATAGAATCTGAGTACTTTAGAAAGGTCAAAAAATTATAAGATGCTTGATATTTCCAAGTATAAATAACACATTGTTATGATTAACAAATTTAAAATATCTTGGGAAATAGAATAAGTGTAGTTTAAAACCTCAAAGTAGCAATGTTTTCGCAAAAAAAAATAGCAAAAATTAGAAATCTACAATACTAGCACTATTTACTCACCTAGAAAGGAGCATACCACCTCTCCCTAAAGCCTTCAACAATTAACTTGATCATGATTTTAGTCCTAAGGACAACATATTATTAACCCTTGATACCCAAAAAATAGTCTAATTAGTTCTATCAATTTAGTTACTTAACTATTCATTTTCTTCTAAACTAAACATAAGCCTTTATTTTTATGATTCAAAGATTATCAAACATAGCCTCCCATAATCATCCATAACTCCTCTAGCAATCATACTTCACATTTTAAAGTCCAAATATTAAATAAACATCTTCTTAATTAGTATGATAACATGCTTAATTTAATCCCAATTAGTAACATCATATGTTTGTCCATAGAACTTGATTAATTTCTATTCAATTCCTTTAAAAATTTAATTATCCATTTCTATACAACAATTTTTTTCTCTAACTTTCTTCTTCATGATTACCAACAATCTAACATCATTTGTAGCTTGGAAATGACACTTTCTTAAACCAAAATTAATTCATAAAATTGAACAATATTTAACCCCTTAAATCCTCTCTACCAAGCATTATTTTTGCCCTTATTCCATAAGCAATAATTTATTGGTTTCACAAATGTGACCTTAAAGTTCAACCAACCAAATCCCATAATTACTTACTAAGCTCTAATAATCCTCTAAGGCAACTTTATTAACTCTTACAAGGCTTTCCATTCATCTTTCCATCCTTTTACATCAATAAAAATCCAAGAAAATAAAGAAAAATTATCAAATCAACTCATAACTCAACATAAAAACTTCCAGTAGCCTTAATCCTTCCTTTAGATGCTTAGTATTATTAGAGGAACCCAAAAACTTCATATTCCATCACCCTACAAGTAAGAACACATATAGTCAAATTGGAGTTTTTCAATTCAGAAGCAAAAACTTGAAATTGACAAATAATTGTATAGGAGAAAGGGCTAGAATTTACCTAGGATTAAAAGTCTCAACTCAATTTTATGAGGCTATACCAAGTTGAGCACCAAATTCAAACTTTCTCACATGAACAGTGCACTTTTTTGGGGTTTTTCAATTCTAGGCCAATTTAATGAAATTAATTGCTGCAAACCAAAGAGAGCTTTGAAATACATCATTGAATTGAAGCCCTAAGACAATTCAAAGAAAAATGCACTAATTTTGCTCAAACTTTAGCTAAAATCGTGTACAAAAGGGGTTTTTGGATTTTAGAGCTTAAATGGTGAAATTACTTAACGTAAACAAGGGAGAAAGAAAAATCAATCTAGAACCATAGGCCTTAGCTAAATTAATGGAAGTAACGCACCATTTACTCAAAATTCACTTGAAATTGCACCTAAACAATGTCATTTAAATTTTAAATTTTCCAGCCAACAACAAATCTAAGCATTTATAGGGCAATGATGATGAAAAGGATGCAGAACAATCATCAATGACCTTGAGCAAAGCTACAAATTGGACAAAAAATGCAGTTGAACAGAAACCATCATGAGCACATTCAAAAGAGAAAGAAAATGTGAGAAATAGGGGAAAATGAATGATAGGAAAGATATAATATTAAAGGCATTTAAGTAATTTCACTAGGGGATACTTTGCATTATCAGAACAAGAAAATTTTAGGAATACATGACTTGCACACTCTAGTGTTTAAACACAAGTGTTATGAGAGCATAGGAAAAGGCTTAGGTGCTCATGCTAGCTACAAACTTAAATATAATGTTATTTCAATTCATATTTAATATTTCTTAAATTTTCCCTTTCGAAGTTCCTCTATAAATTTTATGTTTATACTTGCTTTAAAGGCATTTTCCTCTTTCTCCAACTCATGAAATTGTATTACAAAAAAATTTTTCCACCCAAAATAACTTATTTAACATAAGAAAATTTCATCGATATTACATTTTTTCAACTTTTTTGAAATTTGGTTCCCAAATTCAAACATATATGTACTTTAGGTTTCAAACAGATTAGGGTATTTAGCTCACATCTCATCCTTAATGCCTACTATCTTTCTTGTGAGTGACTAATTCAACAAGCTTTGCCCCTACTCTATATGAATTTATGTTTACCGAGCAACATATCTAATTTGAAGTAAAACTCTTCTCCTTTGATGAATTATCTTCTAACACCATGGCAAAAAGTTTTTATTTTTTTAAAAATTTTTAAATACCAAGGTTCTTTTGCATCACACCCCCTCCAAACATTTTGCAAATCTTTAGTTTGATTATCTCAACTTGGTTACTATAATGGAGCAATGCTCCTGCAACTTTAACTTTTGCTTGTTCAAATTCCATTAAATTCCAAAAGAGACAACAAGATCCATCACATTACCTATTAAATATTGATTTGCTATACTTTTCAAGCATTGTTGCATGAGATAAAGATATATATATATATATATATACTAGTTCTGTTCAAATGGGCTCTCATTCATTCATCAAATCTCTTAATTGAGTCCTTAAAATAGACAGCATATTGACAATTGTTCTATCATAAATCTTTGTATGGTTCACATGTATTGATGCTAACTTTAACCTTTAACCAATTTACATCTTCAAGTCTTACCTAGCTTACATGTGATGTTAAGCCAGGCTACCAACACCCAGGAAGGGAATGAATTAGGTGTTTGCAAAATTTTAGTTCTTTTTAAAATTGCTTTATAAAATACTTGTTATGAATAATAGTTAGATGACTATGAAGTAAAACAACAATTATATCAATCAATTGAAGCTTAATGTAGATGTTTGGGGTATGATCAACACTTCAAGTGTAATACCAAAAATAAAAGCAAAGCATAAATATGATAATTCAAAATATAAAGAGTATAGGGATAATGAAAGCAAACTCAGTGATTTATCCTAGTTTGGCACCAATCCAAGCTTATGTCAAATCCCCAAGCAACCTCTTGGGATTTTTCACTATCTCAATAGTCAATTACAACAACAAAGGAGAATCTCTCCCTTAATTACAAATCCCAAGAAGAACCTTTTTCTAATCCCAAGCACTCATTGCTTAATTCCTTCAGGGAACCTCCTTGACATAACCAAAAGGAAGCTCCCCCTTAACCTAAGCGCTCCCAGCTTGATTCCCTTAAAGAACCTCCTGGAGCTTCTCTCTCTTAAAGAAGAAAGAAATACAAATAAATAATCTCCCTCAAAGAAGTAGATATACAAGAGGAAGCTTTAAGAACTCAAATGATAGAGAATATGCAAATTTTGGCTCAATGATGTTTTTTCTCTCTCATAGATGATATAACAAGTTGAAGATCACATTCTAGCATTTGGTTATACTCAAAAATATGTTTGGAAGGTCATATATATAGATCAAAATAAGATATAGCCATTACATACTTAGAAGAACTATTATTCACTTTAAGAAAGCATTTTGGAAGTGGCCAGTCAATAGCAAGGGGTCTCTTAGTCAAATGCCCTTATAAAAATGACCATTATTTTGAATATAGGACTCACTAGTTGACTATAGGGGGCCTCCTAGTCAACTGCCTGCATTCTACACCAGTTGACTTGCCAAAGGTGACCAGTTGGCTGGTCACTTATAATGACATAGTCTTAACTTTAAATAGTTAGAAATTTCTCATTTCAAATCCATTTTAAGTGCACAACCTATTGTTTGAAAGCTTTTTAATTTTATTTTCCAATGAAATAGGTTTCATATTATAATTCAATATATTATGGGAGATGTGATTAAATTAGCTACCCACGGTCATAATATAGTTTTATGTAGATTTCATACCTCACCACTCAACTTTATAAGGTCATAGCTTTTCATTTGAACTTCATTTTAAGTGAATGACCTATCATTGAAAAATTATTTTTGTCTATTTTCTAATAAAATAATTTTCATAGCAATATCCTATACAGTTTATGAGATATAAGCAAAATAGTAACCAAAGGTCAAAAAAAGATTTTTAAGTAAAATCTATATCTCACTATATTTTAAGTTCAAAGTTATATTTTGAGAACCAAATATTCTTGAGCCAATAAATGCAAATCTAAATTATTAAATTTCACAAGGTAACAATTACCCAATGGTAATTACACCTATTCAATCCATTGGCTATCTTGATGCAACCAAACTTCAAATCCTTGACTTCTTCATTGCTTAGAGTATCTTTCCTTCTTGTTATATTTGTGGGAAGCATGATATTGATAATATATTATCTTCACTTCAATGCCCACTCTTCTTTCTTTGGACCATCTTATATAATAGATATTTAACTTGGAAACTAAATATTTAGTCCAAATAATTAATCAATTAAACATATATTTATAATTCATATTTTTTATATATTTGTCATCATCAAAATAATCTCAAAATGTGATACCTAAGCATTAAAACAATATTGATAATAGTAACAATTAGATTATTAATAAAATCTCATTGTTTTCAAAGAAATTTCATCTATAACTTGGAAGTTTACCTTTGACTAATATTAAGTGAAGATTTAAGTACTTTTGCAATAAATTTTTAGGAAATGGAACTGAAATAGTGGTAGTAATGAAGTGAGGAAAAGTGAAAAACTTGAGGATTCCAGCACTTGGGCACTAGAAATCAAGTCCCAAAGCATCAATTCTAAAGACTCAGTGCCCAGGTGCTAAAAATCCAACACCTAGGCACCAAACCTACTCATTGAAATTTCTCAGTTAAAGATTCAACACCCAAATGCCAAAATTCCAACTCCCAGGCACCAGCTCTGGTGCCCAAGTGCAAAAAAACCATCATCTAAGAACTGAAATTTCTATAAGGATAGTGCCCAAGCACCACAAAAGTGATGCACAAGTGCCAAAAACATAGAGTTATCACCAAGGCACCAAAAAGTCATTGCCCAGGCATGCCGTCAGAAACCTTAACTAAATAGTTAGAGTTTTAGTTTGATTGAAACACCTTACACCTTTCAAACTCAAACTCTAAGATTTTTAAAGGCTATAAATAAGACCTTAAGGGCATTACGCAGTGGACAAAAAGCTATGGATCATAGAGGCAAGTTAAAGAGCTCTTGAGGGTTTTCAATAGGGTTAAGAAAAAAGTCTGTGAAGGGAAAGGCAGTTCTCTCTAAGATTGGCCTTCTCCCTAAACTCTCTTTTTTCTTCTTTCTATTTTCCTTTTTCATTTATGTTTTGCACACATACTGATGCTCTGCTAGTAGGTTTAATCTAGGAGTTTGACTAAACCCTTTTTAGGCTTATTTTTATATGATGATATCTTTCTATTGATGTTTTGAATTTAGTTTACTTATTTTCATTCTGTCCTTAATGCTTTTCTGAGCTTGATCACCTTGGAATTGAACATGGTTTTAAGCTAACTCAAAAGAGAAACCCTAAATTAAGAACTAAATGAAAATAATCTCTATTTGCATGCTTGATAAGTAGTATGTATAACAATTAGCAGTTAAGATCATAGTACTTGAATGTCTTAGATAACCACAATTAGGGTAACACTTTATATCAACTATCTTCTCAATCAATTTTCATAGAAATATGGGGAATTGGAGAAAGCAATTAGGTTTTTGTTTCTTTGACAAAACTCCATAAGCAGTAAATTATCTAGGTTAGTAAACTATTTTATAACTCAATAAGGAAGTAACTATCAAGATAAAAAAAACTACACATTGTGGTGAAGTTAGAGTCTTAGGTCATTCATTTGATAGTTCACTCAATTTTGCATTATTGTTTAGTTATTCACTTAATAATTCAATCCAATTTCCTGAGTTAAAAGTTTAAGAGTAGTACCAATCCAAAATTAAAGCTAGGTCCTTGTGGAAATGATATCCTACTCACTTTATATTACTTATCATGATCACGTGCACTTACGTGTATAGAATCAACCAAATAGCATCAATGACAGTCCTATTAAATACTATTATTCTATAACCTACTTGTACGGTTTCTAGTTTTTAAAGTTTGCTAAAATTGATTTCATAAATCATATAGGCATACAGAGATAATACCCATTCTTTTAGTGTGACTGTCGATGACTTATTTTGTTGTTGACATGTTCCAAACTTAAAGTTCACTTACATCCTATCTCGATAATGCAACTTTCCCTTAACGTATACTGTCATCATCAATCTCTATCTCACTTGACACAACTATTGCAATTGCATAGTACCTAGGCTATTATTATTATTTTTTCTAATTTTTAAGATTTCACGTATTTGATGTCATCAAATATGAAATCACAAGATATAATCATTTGATCTACTATGTCCTTACAAAATGATTCGTGCTTATTGAAACATAACAATTTAATGCTAGATAATCCCAAAATTAACATAACAAAATTTTATGCTTGTATATAAAGGCATATCCTAACACCAAAACTTAACTCCAATTGTACAGCTCTAAGAAAACAACAATTAAAACATTTCCTAGGAATATTGATGATATGGTTCTCTATAATCCTTTAAGAAAATCTTCAATGAAGATTGAACTAACCCACCAATTAGATGTTTTAGTGAATTAAGATTCAGACCTTTTGCCAGTCACCTTGAGTACAATTATGAAAACATTTTCATGTCCTGAACCATTAAAAAAATTCTTTTATCTTTTGTCCTACATTTTCATAGTAATCACTCTTCCCTTGGTCATCAATGTCCTTATCAATATGTGAACCAACAATTGGTGTCAATTTCAGTTTTGATCAACAGTAATAACTCTTCCCTTGGTCATCAAGGTCCTTATCAATATAAGAACCAACAATTGGTGTCAACTTCAGTTTTGATCAACAGTAATCTAACAATAGGCTACCTTTGCTTTTCATTTCCCGATCAAGATGGAACAAAAGGTCATACTTAAAGCAAGCAACCAGTTTAACTCAATTTATACCCAACAGACTGAATATTAACACTAAATTAGGATGAACTCATCTCTTAAACCAAATATTTCTCTAATGGTATAATAATCCTCTACCCACATGGTCTCCCGTACCTTTCCTCAAGGATACTTGTTTTGTGACACAAAGATACCTTTCTAAGAAGGCATACTTTCAATTCCTATAACCTATCAATATGAAATATCCATAAAATCACTATACGCATCATGAATCACCTATAACATGTCTTCAGAGTTCTCAAATGCTTCTCTCTTTAGCCCTAATGCATTCTTACAAAATAATATTTCACATGGCACTTGATTATCAATATAATTATATAATTAAATTTGTCTCTTACTTAGACATCCGATGGCATCAAACAAGAAACTTGATTACTAACATGGTCATTCATTATTGATAGAGTTATTTTATCACATTCAATTTGTCCAAAATAATTCAATAAAATTTTTGTATACAATAAACAAATAATTCACCCAAAGGTGTACGCCACAAGTTAAGTTCACTTAGATTCATACCAACATAATTGGAGAACTCCTAACTACTCATCATTGTCATTCTGCTTCTTCAAAATTTCATATGTATGTTCAGAGCGCCAACTTACATAATTAGAAGAATTGGTAGCAACAAGGATTTATTACCATTAACATTTTATGGCCATAGTCCTAAGGGATATGATTAGCTATATCACAATGCAATGTATAATCCAATAGCATGATTCATATCCAAGGCAAGAGGGACATACTCGAGGAGGAAAAGAAAGGCACATGCTTCCTGTAAGGTCTCTGTGCACCATAGTCATGATTATGTCTACGTTAGTAACTATATACAAGATAAACATGAAGCTAGCCAATGAATAATCATGAGTTTATCATAATTCCATCTATTTATGTAACTCATGATGAAACGATAAGTGTAAACAACTCTGGACCCAAGCATACCATCTTTAAGCTATAATTGTTGCATGATAGCAACCACTATGCATAATTTAAGCTCCCTATTTTCAACAGTGAGCTCCTCATTTTTGGTAGTCAACTGTGTAAGGTCACTCTACATCATATGATTAACATAACCCATCTTCATGGCTAGAATCAATATGTCATTAAATGAATGAAAATTGTAGGTTTTGGACTTCACATCTTTTAATAAAATTTTACTAGGGTTTCCACTTAACAATCAACTTAATACATAATATTTGTCTAAATAATCATAGCCTTCATAGAATATAACATAATCATATCACCATAAAAATATCAATCTCCTTTAAGGATAAAAGCAGTGTAGTAACATTTTTGGAAAATAAGGATATAAAAATAGGCATACCATCTATATTCCATTCAATTTACTCTCCACAACTTCAATAATTTAAAATCATATAAAGTAATTTTCCTTTATTACTTTAACTTTCTCAATGATGATTTAGATAACAGATTTCACATACTAAAATATCCATCCATTATCATCATCATTAGTGGTCTCCTCTAATTCATCTGTGGAATAAAAATTCATATTGCTTAAATTCATATTCCATCAACCACCATGAACTTGATCCTCACCCCAAGTTACCAGATTTGTTTTTTGAAGCAACAAACATTATGGGAAAGACATACCTGAAGCATGGTAACCTTGGTAGAAGGTTAGTTGCTTCACTCTAAAGCATCTATACCTTCCTTTCCAAGCAATTTGTATATCAAATTTTTATCTCCTTTGATCAAGCAACATATTGAATATTAGAAGGAACACTATAATGCAACAATTTATCTAATATTTTTTCATCAAGTTCAAACTACAGACTCAAGATTTTTCTCCAATTTTCTTAAACCAAATACTACCAAAAGTTTCCATAACGAACCATAATAAGCACATAATACTACTAAAAAGCATAACACTTTCAATGGATACACTTTTCATTTTTCAATTGCAATTTGTCTTCACTAAAAAATCAAAGAGAAGTATAAATAAAAAATATCAAGAGATCAAAGTTACAAAATATGACTTCTATAACACTCTTTGGCTTGCTCTATACTTGATCTTAGCGATAGGAAACCACCAATTTCCAATATAGTAGATGGACTAATAAATCTATGATTTTGTATACGAGGGCCACGTTTGGTTTAAAATATGTTGTGAGGCCCATTTCCAAGTTCGATTCCATTTACCATTGAAACATCTATGATCTATTATATATATGTAAAGTAGGCTTCCTCTAACATAGGAGCTCCATTTGATCAATGAGAGCTTTCCATTGATCAAACAGTCAATTCTTTGTATGATGAATCTTCACCTTTCTTATACATGTATCAAAAAAAAATTTTAAGTCCATAAATTCTTTGGAACCAACGAGAAAAATAATAAAATAATAAATTAATTAATTAATTAATTGTCTTAAATTTGAAATTCTTCGAGGTCAAAGTATTCTTGAAAGTAAACGAGAACATTGATGAACTAATTAACTACTTCTTAAATTAAGAATTCTTCAAAGGCTAGATATATTTTAAAGTTAGCTTGAAATATCATGAATTAATTAATTAATCTATTAATTGCCTCTTAAATTTCCTAATAATGGACTATAAAATAATTTGACAATGTCCAAAATTAAAGCTAGAGAAAATGATATATGGTATAATGGTTTATTCACATCACTCAAAGTTAGATGTAAAGTCAAATGTGGTTTCATCAATTTCTAAGACTCTAGAGTTCTTCATAAATGCAACAATAGTGGCTTCTTCATACGACAACACTCGCAAATTCAATTGTTCTAAAATGTATTGACATATCACAAAACAAAATAATTATCTTTAATGCTTGTGCAACACGCATGCAAATAAACTAATTCCCAATTACTTGACATTGCGGAACTAGGACCTCGAGTGAATGGAAGGGAAGGTTTTTTTCATTCAATTTTTAGATTTTACTTTAAAAAATTATATTTTAATAATATATTTTTCAAATAAAGTTTTTCCTGTCTGAACTTTTGAATTAAAGTAAATGGAATTAACTACAAGATAATATTAAAAAAAAAAAAAAGGCCTAAACAATAAAATGAATTATCAATACCTCAAATCTTGTCACTTTTATTCTCCTATAGGCGATATAATTTTTGTCCTGGCTTGCCTCTTTATCAACAAAATATGGCCAATTTCAAGCTAAGCAAGCCAAAATTGGCCTACAAATTTGTGCTAGGGTGAAGTTTAACCTCGACGTATAGTAAGTTCGTTGGTGCTCTCAACTGTTTGAGGGCATCGGTGCCAATATTATGTGGACCAATATACAGGTGCCACATGTCAACCAAGGTGAAGGAAAAAATAAATGATAAAATAAAAAAATCCTAAAGTTTGAGAATTTATTTTATATTTACACTATAAACCCTACCGATTACTTGATATATACTAATTCCCAGTAAATAAGATTCACACCATGGCCGCACATTTTATTTGTTTGAGTTTTTAACCCAAGTTAATTTATTTTCTCCCCATTGAAGCCTTGCAATTATTATTTGAGTGTGGAAAAAAATGCAACGACCTTGGTGAAGGAATGAAGCAAAAATAGGAAGCGAAAACTTGATAAAATAACAACGAATGGAGATAAATAGTAAAATGAAAATATTGAGACAAATAATGAAGGATAAACATATAGAGATCTGCCAAAACAAGGAGAAATTATAATGGAAACCAAGAGACATATTAATAATGGAAGCCTAGAAAAATAGTTAAAAAAGAGCTGCTAAAACAGGCCAGAAAATGAATGTGGGAGAAAATTGGCAGTCGAAAATTTTTGGTATGAAATTCAGGTTATAATTTTTAAATATAATTTGATTATAATTAATTTATTGATCGTTTTCATCATAGTGCGATTTCAAATTAATGCTAATTGCTTGAATAATATTTTTACTTACAATCATGACAGGTATGTGAACATCCAACAAATTTCACGTGTTAAAACCAAAGGGAGACAATGAGGATTGTTACACAACCCATAGATCATACCCCAAAGCATATGAGATGTTATTAGTGATGTACCAAATCATGGTTTCAAAATGCGGTCCGCATCATCTGATGTAGCTGCAATTATGCGTTTGCGGCTGTGGCTGCAACTGCGTCATCTCGCAATTGCTGGGTGAGTTAGCTTTAACTGTCCCATATAAATTATCTAATGCATCTTAGGTCCTTTAACTCTCTCTCCCTCAATTGTACTTATATATATCACCCCACAATATATATATATATGTATATATATATATATATATATATATGTAGATATACATTCCACTAGTGCATGGAAAGAGGCCGAAAATCTTATAGAAGTGATTGTTAATGTGAGTAAATTGATTTAGTGAATAAGAAGGTGCTTATCTCTGGCTTTGCTATGCTCCCATAGCTTAAAACTGAGGATTGGTTATTTGGTCATTTAGGCGGATGGAGGAGAAATTTGTGTCGACATTTTCTTAGCCTTATAACTTATTTTAAAGGAGATAAATTTTATGGAAGGAGGATCTAAATTTTTTAGGTAGATTAAATTAAAAATCAATGATTTAAATTTGTTAAATATAATTTTTTTAAAATCATGTGAACATTTCTTGCATTAGATAATTACTATGTAAGTCAAGCTTATAATAAGTATGATACATATTAATTAATCAATATTAATAATTAAATTAATATTATTACTTAGCCATATAATTATATGAAAGTATCAACTAAATTTTGATAATATCTTAATTACATAAAACAAATAACAATTATTATTCTTTACATATGAAAATTAAGTAAGCTTATTGGTATATTATGTTTAATCATTAATATTTTTTATTAAAATATATATCAGATATAATATATTATATATATTTGAAAGTTATAACTTATAACAATTAGATATACTATTAAATATTTTCTGTAACGTTAAAAATAATCACGCTCGTGGTGATTGCAGTTCTTATTGTAACATCCACAATGCCCATAATGGTAACTGTAACCACCACTGCAATTTAAAACCTTACACCAAATAGTATATCCAACCTTTGAGTGCACTAATTTTATGGTTTTGTGGTAAATTTAAAAGTTTTTCTTACAATATTTTTATATGCCAACTTATATAATACATAAAATTACACATGAACGCCCACAGTATTCCACCATGATTGGATTGTAGTTGAACTAATGAAATGTGAGTTACCGCCTTTTTATTTGCATTACTAGCTAACATTGATTAAAATGAAAATAATATGATTCATTGTTTGTTATAGTGGACTTAATTCAAAATTTTCTTCTTTTTCTCTTGGCCAAATTAATTCAAAAATTTCTTAACTTATTTGTTATAGACCCACTTCTAAAATAAAAGCCAAATGAAAATTTTAGCCAATGACTGTTTGTTACACTAGAATAATTTTGATGAGAGTGAAAATAGGATTAAGTTTTGATGAAATGGAATCATATAGCCCATAATTATGTTTAGTGGGGCATGGAAAAAGGTAATCTTGACATCCCTTTCTTATGTTTTATAGGATAAAATCAATACATAAAAGGAAAGAAACACTACTAAAAATTAGGATTTAGCAATGGCAATTGGTAACAAAATGCAGATCTGCTTCTAAAATAGATATTTAGCAACGTAATTAGTGGCAGAGGACAAAATCATTCATTTGCCTATGAAAATTCACAATTAACATATTTGTTGTTAAATTTAGTGACAAACTGACGCCATTAATTCTATTGAGAAAAAATTTTAAAATACTAAATAGTTACTTTAGAGAGTGGTTTACTTTTGCCAAAATTTCCTTCATGTTTGTGCCCTTCATTCCATCTCTTCTAAATCCTAACTCACTGTTTGACACTTTGAGCTGCTCTAAATTCAAGGCAACCCACACTTCTCATAACTTTCCCACTTTAGGCTTGGTTTCTATAATTTTTGTTCACCATTGTGAGGTTTTGGTTTTACTGATATGGCCCTGATTAGTTCAATCCTTTTCGTTTTTCAGTTTTATGATCATTACTTCATATTTATCATTTTATGCAGATAAACCAAAAATCTCATAGACATTGTATCATTCAAATGATTTTTGTAGTTTTTTGGTTTTGCCATGACTCTCATTAAGCTACTGAAGTGTCTTCCTTTTAAATCATGTTTTAAACATAACTAATGAGTTGTTTATCTCATGGATGATATTGTATCACTTACCATCATGCTTTTAGTAGTATTTTTGGTATTACATTTTAGTTTGTTGCTCTTTTTTTCGGGTCAAAATATATTTTGGTTATGTAGTTTTTTTAGTTTTATAATATCTTAAAAATTTTCTGAAAAAATTTCATTATTAAGAACTATTATTGTAATTAGATAATCTTAAAGAAATAAAATGATTAGCTTAAATTTTTTCAGAAAATTTTTAAGATATTAGAATTTGTGAATTTATAAAATTTAACTTCTTTATTCATAAAAAAAGCTATTCAGGAAATTAATTAGAAAAAGAATTCACAAATTCTTATCACCAATTAAATGTATATAAGAATAATATGAAATTTTAAAGGAAATTAGTATGCAGCTTTATCTACGTAAACATTAGTATGTAATCTATTAACAAATAAATGTTATCAGATTATTTTTAAATACTTGTATTTTCATAACCTAAATTGAAAAATTTTAAGTAAGCCTATATATTTCTCTTATCTTGAAATATTTAAGAGAATAAAATTATTAAAATTAAGTAAGAAATATGTATGTAGTTAAAAACTATAGAAAGAATTTATAATAAGTCAAAATATATAAAATATAAGTTTAAATTAAGTTATATCAAATTAGTAATTTGAAAATAAATGAAATAAATTTTAATTAAGTTAGAAATATTAAAAAGGAAGATATGTTTATATATAAAAAGTCCTCGACTGAATTACATTCATTTATTGAGTACTATAGAATTTATAGCCATTAGGTATGTAGTGAAAGGAAGAACAAGTGGCTATATTTATGGAAGTTTGGTGACAATAAAAGTGGCAAAGCCAAAGAAAGATCTCTTAATGACTAATAGAATTAATGTATGATTTACCAAAACTCCTGGCCAGAGAAAAAGGCTAATAGGATTACTAAGTAAAAATAAGATGAAGCAGCAGCAAATGGAAAATATAGCGGACACTAGGCTAATACGGAATGAAAACACATGTCAACCTTCGATGTGAAGCACATCAGGGAACTAGCAAGCCTATTAACAGAGCACTCCCACTCGTGTAAGAGCATAGAGGAGAGTACATAGTCTATAGTGGAGAGTAACATGAGACTATACTACTCCGTTTTTCTAAGGCAACAATAAGACAACTTTCGAGAAAAAAAAAATGGTGCGTTTTACATTTGTGAGAGAGCATAACATGAATAAGATGGATTATTATGGTTGAAGTAAAGAGCATACAAAATGAAGGCGGTGAGCTCGGGTTTTGTACAGTGCCAAGTAAGCCTTTAAACCATTATGTGGTAGTTTTAGAAAAACAGAGTATTACGGATATAAATTTAGATTATAGAGAGCTAGCAGTAAGCAATGTAAATTAAAAAATAAGTAATAAGTGCAGTGCAGTAGCTAAAAATAGAAGGGAAGTAATGTAAAAATAGAAGATAAAATAATATCAAGAGAATAAAAATGAAAAACAGACTTAGTTTTACTAAAAAAATTTTAATAAAAAAAGGAAAATATAATATGCTACTATGAAATTTATATATGAGCAGTATTTATATTCATATAGATTATCATATTTTTGTTCGTAACAAAATGAAATGAAAATGGGAATGAAATAATTGATTTTATGGCAAAAAATTGTGTGGACAAGGCAGGCAACCAGGAGAGATTTGGGTGTTAGGATAAACACTTCTGCAAATAGTTTAAGAAACCAAAACTAAGCAGTAACACCAAATAAAAAAACCAACCAACAAATCTTAAATTGCATAAAAAGAACAAATTTTGGAATTTAACCCTTTAAAATTTGTTCAAACTCATTAGTGGAATTCGTACACAGAATTCATAATATATAATTGAAATCACTGAAGATGCTAGCTAGTAGAAAATTCATAATATTATCCCAAATGAATAGTGTAGGTCAATTGGAAAAGTCTCAAATGATACTGGAATGGATCCATGCACAATGTTGTGGCCGGCAATAAATCTTAGTGCTTCATAATATGATTGACTTCATTTTTTAAATCAATTTATTCTCAGATATTAATGAAATACTTCTTAAGTAAATATAAAACTCATAACAATTATGTTGTACGTCATTTGGTCCCCATATATATCCTAAATCCTGGTCTCCTCACAGTACTCGAATAGATTAAATATTCATTCTTTTCTTCTGGAATTTAGCATGGGCACATATGAATGGCACTACAATATATAATCTCTCTTCCACATTTCTTAGGTCAAGCTAGTAAGAAGCAAGGATCTAGCTATAGTGGCTTGTCTGTCATCTTCTGGGTTAAGAGAGTGAACATACCAAAAGTGTAGCCAAGCTTAAATTCCACAATCATTCTCCATGTTGTTAGCCAGCTTAAATTCCATGTTTTTAAGAACAAGGAACTCTTGTATATTGCTAGTAATTCTGTGTTAATCCTTTGAACTTGTCACTGCGTAAAAATAAAAGTGGTAAATATAAGTCCAAGTTTCTAATAAATTTGTTCTTTACTGTTGGAGTATTTTCCGAGTTTTATTTGAGTTATATATTCTCTTTCTCTTTTCGAGCCATATGATGTATATAAAATGTTTGTCTTAAAATATTTTTAAAAAATTTAAACTGAAATTGCAAAGCGGAGATACTATTTTATTTACTAATGAATCCCTTTGGATTCTAAATAAAATAAATTGAAGCATTAATTATTGGGTTCGATATTATCTAGTCTTCTGGTGTTAAAGAATAGAAGTAAGAAGCCTAAAAGAGGTAGCTAGCTAGCTAGAATGGATTGCTGAAGAGGAAAGCACCAACGTGAGAAGAGGGAGAGTGAATTATCATTCTAAATAATGGAAGGGGGTGTGCAACCCATATGCGGATACGCATTAATATATATATATATATATATATATATATATATATATATATCCTCCAATTAAAGACAGGAACTATAGTTTAATTAATTGTATATATTGTCAAATCCAACATACTTTTATGAATATTTTGGTCACCAATTCATTTTTGTGAAGCCTGCAAAATTAGAAGATCCACAGCTTTTTGTCTTACTAACGCCCATTGTATTACAATAATGTTATACAACTTAATTATGATCCCTGAAAATAACTAAGGACAACATTAAAGTATAATTTTTAAATGTTTATTATTAGCTGCTTTATTAAAAATATATAAATTAAGAATTTTTATTAGTTAACTATACATAGCTGAATCTTGAAAAAAACTTTCATTTGAAGGTTGTATTTTTAAGTAGAAACTTGATAACAAGCACCTAACACTTTAGTCTTGTCAAATAATTAATTATATCTAACGAAAAATATTGCTGATCATTCCAAGTCCACTACAAATTCGATAAAACTTTGTCTTTCAAATTCGATATAACTTTGCCTCCTTGATAATAATGTAATTATAAGTCGAATTTCAATCAAAGTCGAGGGGAAAGAGAAAGATACATTAACTGTAATGATTTTTATTGTCACTTGCACTAATAAACCGATTGAGTATAGCATTTTTTTTTTTTGGGTCATTTACCAATTAATCAGTATAGCTATATATTAACTATTTAATCAAAAGTCCCAAAAGTATTTAGAAAAAGATTTAATTATGTCAAAATTTTAAAACATAAATTTTATAAAAAAAATTATTTTGAACATAATAAATACCTAATTGAGCCAACTTTAACTCTTTCACTCTCGTGGGCCAAATATTAGTGAATTAGGCTAACCAGAAAATTTGGCTCGTACAAGCTCAATCCACTTTTTCCGATAAGATGGGCTTTGATGAAAGAGAAGTGTAATCCTACGAAAGCGCACATAACTAGTGTTTGAATCCTATTATTCCATTCATGTCGTTTTGTAGTGGAGTCTAATCACCACCGGTAAGCTCCCCAGTAATATCTTTGAACCATAATATTAAATCTAATGGTTCAAATTAATTTTAAAATTTTTATTTTAATAAAATCATTTTTAAAAAAATAATATGATTACCAAAAATTTATTAATATTTTAGATTTTTTATATAAAATAGTATCTGTTCGAAGAGAAAAAAGAAAGAATAATTTTTGATAGTTTACCATCTATTATACACATCTTAAGTTTATATTTTTTTCGTATAAGATAGTATCTCCTTAAAGAGAAAAAATATGAATAGTTTGCTTACTGTTTGCAGTCTATTTCTTATACGTATTATTTATTTTTCTATTTAACAAGATTCTATTTTTTAAAAAAAAAGTCTAAAATATTAATAAATCATAATATATAATCATTTATGATTATGTAATCATGTATGCAAAAGAAATTTTAGGGAATTCATCCTAAACAAGACTATCACGACCCTAACCAAAAAGGCATTATTGGCACAAGGAACAAGGTATCTCGCACCTTCGTAAGCCTAACTGTCATATCAAAACTCGAACATTTATACAATATGTAGAATCTTTATCAAATAAACTAAACAACGTACCCACAAATATGTATACCAAAAATGATCAATCACCTTTGTGTAGAAATTTCAACAGAGTCTTCCTTAAAATATATATCTCCCAAATTTTCTATAACCAAAAACTTGATACACACCAGAAGAAGGAGAGCTCCACTCTTCCAATATATATGCACATATACAACAACCCACAACCAATTGATCAGAGCAAATGACCATCTTCCTATATACAAGGGGAGCTACTAAATCAAAATACAAAATTTACAACAAAAGACGAGCTCTTGCCCTCGTAACAAGACTCACCAAAAATCAAGAGACACCAGCAAGCTAGCCACGGTAAAGTATTAAAAACAATCATATTTTTGCTTTAAAACTATACATCTTCCAAGGCTAATGTAAATTGTTCAGTATGCGTAACAATCTTAAACTTCAGTAAATGTCTTGATAATAAAATTATAAAACCAATTCAAATAAAAATATATCAATACATAAGTAACTTAGGAGTATTTCAAAACCAATCAAATGCATTGGGAACGTCCTACAAAACCATTAGATATCATAACCAGAGCTAGCCCAAGGCTAGCGAAATCAGAACAGAGCAGATATCATTCACAAGTTTCAAGCTTAGAATATTCAGAATAATAACCTTAAGTCTCAAACAGAGTACCATAATAATGGTATCATGCTTACTCATATCAATATAGATTGTAGTGCACTACGGCTAACGCCTACTGTCATTAGCTACAAGGTCTTGTTTGGATACATTCCCTCAAAATATCTTTATCATATATAAATCTATAATCAAATATCAGAACTTCAAAAAAATCATAACCAAACTTTTTCATAAAGATAGATAATAGTATCAGATTTCAGAATCCTAGCACTATGTGTATACATAATCGAACACCCTCATAATTAAGAACCAAATATTTCATGAATATAGAATCAAAATACATTCAAATATAATTGACAATTCATAAGTTTAGAAATACAAAAATTCTAAAATATTTTACTCATGAAACATAACACTAAATGAAATTCCAAAATACAAAGTCATTGAATGCACTAATGTCGATATTTCAAAGATTTAAAATTCTAGAAGCTTGTCCCAAGGCATAAAGAGAGCAATAAACAATCTTTCCCAAAATAGATATTGAAAAATAGAAATCTAACATAATTAGGATTATCCACTCACTTGGCCAAAACCTACACAATTCACTCCCTTACCTATGGAGTAAAGTGTAATTGCTATGACCCTAAACACAAATGATAAACCTTTAATGTATTATGCTAGGAAACATCTTAACTTAAATAAATTTTAACAATTTCCCACAATGAGTTTGTCACACCCTAAGCTAAGGAAATGTGACTGGCACAGAGGGTGAAGTAAACCCTACCTCCGTGAACCAAATAGAATAAGGGATACAATATAATCAGTTTAATCTCTAAATCATCTATGAGCCATACTAAGTAATATTAGTCTATCACCTAATACATTCACATGGATCAAATATACATATGCATCAATAGGTAGAGATCTTGACTCTCATAATAACATCCAAAATCAAACAACTCAATACACATCCAAACAATACAAGACCTTGATTGTGACATATAGAGCTACTTGAGTTCAATATATACAATATTTACAACAAAGGAATATTCTTGCCCTTGCAGACAATGTAGGGCTCACCAAAAGGAGTCTATCTCGATGCTACATTACAGAAAAGGGTCCAAGCTCAACACTACTATATGAAAAATGTAGAGAAATGAGGGTAAATGATAACCACATAGTGAGTAAATACTACTAACTATTTCAAAAGGGGAACTGGCAAACAAAAGAGTTTTTAACAAAATTTTGATAATTTCAAATAAAATTATAAGTACTAAATTTAGTAAAGAAGTCAAATTTATGATAATAAATCATCCCTTGAAACTAATGCACTAAAGCAATTTAAGTTTATAAATTTAAAAGTACAGGTGTGGAAGACATCCCACAAAACCAATTAGTAAATCAATAATTAAATGATAACCTCAGCTAGCAATGGCAGTATAGTATAGTGTAGTATTCAATAGTGAGCAAGTAGAACATGGAGTACCATGGCTAAAGCCTACTGTCGTTAGCTACAAGGTTCTACATTAGACATACTCCCACAAAAAAACATTTTCGTTATTAACAATATAATCAATTTTCCAACATATATGCAATGGTTCTTTAGTCCAGAAAGTTTACAGTAACAAAATCATTTAGAAAGTAAACAAAAATTTATATAGACACTATGAACACCCCACCCAAATTAACAATAATAATAATCATGGTAATAATAACAAATAGAATTAAAAATTCAAAAAAATTAATTAATTAAAACAAAATTGCAAAAGGCAAAAAAATAGAAGTAATATGGAAAAAACCAAATATAAGAATCAAAAATATTAAAAAGAAAAATTCAAAATATATGTTTGAAGAAGAGACATGGTAATCATCTTGTAAAGAAATAAAATGAATAGGGTCAATAAATTTGACCAAATACAAAAAGGAGGAAAAGGCCACCTAAGTAAAATAAAATTGCAAAACACTCTCACTTGCTCACACTCACACACTCTCACATGCTCACTTGCTCCCACATGCTCACTTGCTCTCACACATGCTCACACTCACACACCCTCACTTACTCACATGCTCACTCACTCCCACATGTATACACTCATGCACACACGTACATTACTAAGGAACAAGAGGACAAGGATGACAAAAAAGCAAGAGGGAGCTGGTTTTTCAGAGGAGAGCAGAAAGTGGAGCGACTTGTGCAGAAAAAGGAGAGAGGTTGGCTGGAGCAGAGAGTGGAGTGGCTGGAAATGGCAGAAAAAGCAAAAAAGAGGAGGAGACCGTGAGCAGTGAGTGGAGTGGCTGGAAGTTGCAGAAAAAGCAAGAAAATAGGGGAGACTGGGCAGAAAAAGAGAGGTTGGCTGGAGCATAAATAAGAGAGGACCTCGGCTGGAGAAGTGGAGAACCTGAGCTGAACAGAAGAGGAGCAAGGTGGCCGAGAAAGAGAGGCAGAAACTGAGGGAGAGAACAGAAAACAGAGAGGAACGTGGCCGAGAAAGAGAAGCAGAAACTGAGGGAGAGAGAACAGAAAACAGAGAGAGCAACGTGGCCAAGAAAGAAAAGCAGAAACTGAGGGAGAGAGAGCAGAAAATGGAGAGAGCAACGTGGCCGAGAAAGAGAAGCAGAAACTGAGGAACCTGAGCTGAACAGAAGAGGAGCAAGGTGGCTGTGAAAGAGAAACAGAAACTGAGGGAGAGAGCAGAAAATTCGTTCCCCTATCCTGAGCAACGTGAACAGAGGTAAACAAAGGAGAATCATCTGAGCTAAAGAGTAACAGTGAAGGAGAGAAGAGAAAGGAACATGGCAGTGCATTCTGGTGGTTCTCTGTTGAAGGTATAACGATACGGATATATAGATATGTTGGAGACTGCTACACGTTTTTTTCTGGCGTTGTGAAGGAGGATGAGGGAGCATGATATACATATATATGTGCATGTATACATATATGGATATATATATATATATTGACTACTGCATGTGTTTTTTTTCTGGTGCTGAGAAGGAGAATAAGAGAGCATGATATACATATATAGGTGAATGTATACGTATAAGGATATATATATATATTGACTGCTGCATGTGTTCCTTTTTCTAGTGCTGTGAAGGAGAATGAGAGAGTATGATATACATATATAGGTGAATGTATACGTATAAGGATGTATATATATATTGACTGCTGCATGTGTTTTTTCTTCTGGTGCTAAGAAGAAGAATAAGAGATCATGATATACATATATAGGTGAATGTATACATATAAGGATATATATATATATATTGACTGCTGCATGTGTTCTCTTCCAGGTGCCGTGAAGGAGAGTGTTCACTGATTTATGGTATCTAGTTAGTTTTGTTTAGTTTTAAATATGTTTAGGATTTGATTTAATGCATGGGAATATGTTCAAAGGTATTCATATACTAGTGTGATGAATACAATGTTGTTTCGATGCTTAAACTGTGTAATAAAACATTAGCACGGTATCTAGTTTATTTTAAAAAATATATAAATAAATAAATATGAATAATAATTAAATATTAATCTTAAATTAAATATTTTTATGAAATTATCGCGTGAGAGCTTTGCTCTCCTCGATTGCATGGGGTTATGTGAGATTTCAATCTCCTTAAACCCCTAAATTTGGTACACATTGGGTTAAAAAATAAATAAATAAATAAATAATATGAATAATAATTACATATTAATCTTAAATTAAATATTTTTATGAAGTTTTCGTGTGAGAGTTTTGCTCTTCTAGATTGTATGGGGTTATGTGAGAATTCAATCTCCTTAAACCCCTAAGTTTGATACACATTAGTTTAAAAAAATAAATAAATAAATAAATAATATAAATAATAATTAAACATTAATCTTAAATTAAATATTTTTTATGAAATTATTACGTGAGAGTTTTGCTCTCTTCAATTGTAGGGGGTTATGTGAGATTTCAATCTCCTTAAACCCCTAAGTTTATTACACATTGGTTTTAAAGAAAAAAATTAAAAAGTAAAATAAATAAATAAATAATATAAATAATAATTAAATGTTAATCTTGAATTAAATATTTTTATGAAATTATTACGTGAGAGTTTTGCTCTTCCCGAATACCTGGGGTCGTGTAAGATTTTGATCTCCTTAAACCCTTGAATTTGGTACACATTGGTTAAAAAAATATATATAAATAAATAAAAATAAAATATATAACTAAATATTTGCATCAATTAAATAATTTCCATTATTTACGAAATTATCGTGTGAGAATGTTGTTCTCCTCGATTGCATGGG
Organism: Delonix regia; assembly: GCA_037074485.1. Classification (NCBI taxonomy): domain Eukaryota; kingdom Viridiplantae; phylum Streptophyta; class Magnoliopsida; order Fabales; family Fabaceae; genus Delonix; species Delonix regia. The sequence continues at coordinate 23,866,202 of CM073454.1, read as the reverse complement.
ATTATATGAGATTTTAATTTTTTTCTTAGATCCCGAAAATCAATACGTATGGTTTTTTTGTAAGAAAAAATATAATAATAAGAGTAATACAAAAATAAACGCTTTAATGTTCTCCACCGTTTGAAAAATTATCGAGTGAGAATATAGTTCTCCTTGAACACTTGGGGTCGTATGAGATTTTAATCTCCATAAACCCTAAAAATCGATACGTAATTGTTTTAGAATAATAGTAATAATAATGATAATAACTAAAAAATAAATATGTTAATTAAATTCGTTTTACAAAATGATTAAATTCATTCTTTATAATATTTTCATTTAAATTTCAAAAATAAGGATTAAAATTCTAAAAAAATAAATAAAAAAATTGAAAAGAGAATGGAGAGATCAAGAGAGCCAGATTAATCAAATTGTCGTAAATCAAGACATACAAACCAAATCTCAATTTCGTTTTGTTTATGGAAATATGTTTAATTTAGACTCTCTTATTCTCATCACAAAATTTACAAATAATCAACCAATAAACATGTCATTTGGTCGAACTACATGGACTTTGATCCCTATCACGGGGTACGTAGGCCCTAGGTTTTCATCCTAGGTCAAGTCCGCCTTTGTAAATATCTATCTATTTGTTTCCACTATTGTCGTTTTTGTCTTCTCTGTTTAATGGGCATGCGTGTTAATAAAGGGTAATTGAGATAAATTTAAGGCCATATTCTATTTCAGTTGACTAGTTTAAGGTAATCGTCCTCATGGACGGGTGTTGTGGGGTGCCTAACACCTTCCCCACACTCAAATAGACTCCTGAACTCATCTCTGATTTCGCAGACCGTGTTGCCTTTTTCTTTTTTTATTTAAATTGGTTTTCTAAAGTTTTCCGTTAAAAATTTTGGTGGCGACTCCAAATAAATTGATTTTCAATATTCGTTTTTGGGAATCAATTTAAACTATTTTTTTATTTTATTCCGCCGAAAGGTCGGTTACGACAGACACCTTTCATTTTAATCTTTATAGAAATCAATCAATAAAGGAGTCATTTCTCAATAGTAAAATTTCAAATTTTCAATACAATAAATCAGATAGTATTTAAATTAATACAGTTGTAAAGGATACTTTATGATAAAATCCAACAGAAATTTGTAGAAAATAGGGTAGTTCTAAAAAAGAAACAATCTATCTTAAGAAGCATGTTCCCAATGCACTAGAATGTATAAGAATTGCTAATTCACAAAGGAAAATTTTGAAATACAGAAAACATGTATTAGCTAGTAATATTTACTCACCTGAAGAGGGTTACACTAACCTCTACCTAACTCAGTTTACAATTCCCTTGTTGATAATTGTCCTAAGCACCTATAACATTAGGTAAAATACTTTTAATCTCTAATGTCCATGAATGATTTAAACCTTTCTACCTTAACTATTTTATCTAGTCATTTTTTACTTTTAACCCATAATTTTTTCTCAATTCCACCTGTGAACACCCCACCTAAATTAACAATAATAATAATCACAATAATAATAATAATAAATAGAATTAAAAAATTCAAAAAAAATATAAAATAATAAAATAATAATAACAATTAATAAAAAAAATTGCAAAAGGCAAACAAAATAGAAGTAATATGGAAAAAACCAAATATAAGAACCAAAAATAATAAAAAGGAAAATTCAAGATATATGTTTGAAGAAGAGACATGGCAATCATCTTGCAAAGAAATAAAATGAACAAGGCCACATACTTGAAATGGAATTGCAAAACACTCTCACTTGCTCACACTCTCACACTCTCACATGCTCACTTGCTCCCACATGCTCACTTGCCCTCACACACATGACACACATCACTCTCACACACTCACACTCTCACCCACGGACACACCTCTTCACACACTCACACTCACACTCTCACATGCTCATTTGCTCCAATATACTCATTTTCCCTCACACACATGACACACATCACTCTCACACACTCACATTCTCACTCATGGACACACCTCCTCACACACTCACACTCACACTCTCACACACTCTCACCCACGGACACACTCACTCACCACATGCATACACTCATGCACACACATGCACAAGAGGACAAGAGGGACAAAAAAGCAAGTGGGAGTGGTTCTGTAAAGGAGGCAAAAAGTGGGGTGGCTGGTACAGAGAAAGGAGAGTGTGGTGTGGCTGGAGATGGCAAGAAAAGGAGGGGACTGTGTGCAGCAAAGTGGTGGCTGGAAGTTGCAAAAAAAGCAAGGGAAAAAGGGAGCAACATGGCAGAAAAAGGGAGGTGGTGTTGGAGTATAAAGGAGAGCAAGCAAACCGAGAGAAAAGAAGGAAAAAATGCTGGAGTAGAAAGGATGCCTCGACTGAGAAGAAAAAAGAGCTGGAGAAGAGAAGAGAAGAAGGAAAAAGAAGGCAGAAACCACTCTGAAAGGGAGAGTTACGTGGCCGAGAAGGGAAGAAGAGCTGAAGAAGAAAGGGAGAGCAACGAAACCAGCAACAAACTGAGAGGAAACAACGCTGAACAAAAGAAGAAAATGGAATCAGCAACGTGAGAGAGAAACAAAGCTAAACGAAGCAAGAAAGCAAGGCAGCCACATGAGGAAAAAATAGCAAAGAAAACGAACCAGAAATTGAGTGAAACCGAGAGCTGAACGAGGCAGAAATCGAGAGCTGAATGGTGCAGAAAACGTGCAGAAAACTGTGGAGAAACGTTCCAAATCATGGAGTGAAAAGGAGCTGAAGTTCAGACCATCCATGGAGCAGAAAATGGAGAGTTGGATGCCAAAATGATGAGTAGAAACAAGGAAGTCTGAATACAAAATGAAGTGGCAGCAAAGGGAGGGATAGAAGCTGAACCATGGAGGAGAAAAAGCTCTGTTTTGAGCTCAAAAAACAGAGGTAAACAGAGGAGAACTTAGGGAGCACAAGGAAGAAGAGGAAGTGTGGAGAAGAAGGGAAGCTTTTAGCCTCCACCTTCCAGTCGAGAAGTAGAGACACGTTCTGCAGAGTTTCCAGCGCTGAAGCCAACTAGAAAACTCCAAGGAAGCTGTCCAACGAAGTTGTCTGCCATTTCTGCACTTCCAGCCGAGACTAGCTGCTTTGGGGCTGTTGGAGGTCCATGTACCATAGGTGAGTGAGGAGGAGAAGGTCATTCTTCATTGGAGCACAAGGGAGAAGCTGAAAATGCACAGGTATGGCTGCACGATTTGCCACTGTCGAGAATTTTGCATGTTGTCACTGTTCATTCGAATTCCATCAAGACAATCTCATGCATGTGCACTGTTCACACATTCTAATATGAGATGCTACTATTCACTTGCTTAAATTTGTTTTAGTTTTGTTTATTACAATTGTTTAAACATTAACTTTGATTAATTATGGCTATTACGTATAAAATTAGCATGTGAGATTTTGTTGTTCTTGATTGCCAGGGATTATGTGAGTTTTTTTTAATCTCCTTAAATCCTTGCAACTAATTACATAATTGGAAGACAATTAATATTAATGAAATATTAATGAAGGAATGGTGAAAAATAATTGAATGATAATTAATAAATATTGTCATGATGGATAAAATTATCATGTGAGAATTTTGTTCTCCTCGATTACCGGGGGTTATGTGAGATGTTAATCTCCTTAAATCCTTACAACTAGTTGAGTAATTGAAAAGTGATAATAATATTAATGAAATATTAATGAATAAATAGTAAAAAAAAAATAAAGGAATGACAATATATATTAATAAAATATTAATGAAGGAATGGTGAAAAATAATTGAATGATAATTAATATTGTCATGGTGGATAAAATTATCGTGTGAGAATTTTGTTCACCTCGATTACCGGGGATTATGTGAGATATTAATCTCCTTAAATCCCTACAATGAATTGAATAATTGAAAAGTAACAATAATATTAATGAAATATTAATGGGTGAATGGTGGAAAATAAATGAATGATAATTAAATATTAATTTTGATTAAATCATAATAATAATCATAATCAAAATGCTTGCTTTAATATGCTGTTTCCCGTTATTTGCAAAATTATCGTGTGAGAATATCGTTCTCCTCGATTGCGTGGGAGTATGTGAGGTTCTGATCTCCTTAAATCCCTATAATTAATTCTGAAATAATAATAATATTAATAATAATATAAAAATGAATAAATGAACAATAATTAAATATTAACTTTGATTAAATATTTATGCAAAATGAATCGTGTGAGAATATCGTTCTCCTCGATTGCGTGGGATTATGTGAGGTTCTAATCTCCTTAAATCCCTATAATTAATTCCAAAATAATAATAATATTAATAATAATACAAAAATGAATAAATGGACAATAATTAAATATTAACATTGATTAAATATTTATGCAAAATGAATCGTGTGAGAATACTTGTCTCTCCTCGACTTCCTAGGCTCGTGTGAGATTTTAATCTCCATAGAACCCGAAAATTAGCATATATTCGTTCAAAGACAAACAGATAAACAAATAAATAATAGCGCTTAAATTAAATTGTCTACCAATAATCAATAATAATAATAATCAATATTTACCAACAATAAATTCAAAAATTCATAAAATAAAAAAATATATTCCTTTCATTATAAATTATGCATTAATTCCCGAAATATAAACTCTCAAAACTCAAAAAAAAAAATAATAATAAAATCGACAAAAAAATTTTAAAGGAGAAAATGTGAAGAGTTCAGGAGAACGAGGTTAATCAAATTGTAGTAAATTAAAACATACAAACCAAATTCCTATCCCGTTTTGTTTACAATGATCTGTTTTAATTAAAATCCTCATATTCTCATCACAAATCAAAAAAACCCCAATCACAAAAATGCCTTTTGGTCGAACTACGTGGATATTGATCCCTATCGCAGGGTACGTAGGCCCTAGGCTCTCATCCTAGGTCAAGTCCGTCCTTTGTAAATATCCATCAGTTTGCATGCATTTTCGCTTTTTTTCGTCTCCTATGTCTAACATGCATCCATGTCAATAAAAGGGTAATTGAGATTAATTAAAGGCCATATTCTATTTCAACTAACTAGTTTAAGGCAACCGTCCTTATGGGCGGGTGTTGTAGGGTGTCTAACACCTTCCCCACACTCAAATAGACTCTCGAACCCATCTCTGATTTCGTAGACCATTTCGCCTTTTTCCTTTTGTTTTAAATTGGTTTTCCAAAGTTTTCCATTAAAAATTTTGGTGGCGACTCCAAATAAAATCGATTTTCAAAATTCCGTTTTTGGGAATCGATTTTAAACCATTTTATCCTATTCTGCCGAAAGGTCGGTTACGATACCACCTGTACTTCGTACTTTTCAATACTTTAAGAAATTAAATTCTTAGGCCAAATTCATTCGTAATATTCCAAATATGCTTAAGGCCTTCAACCCTCATTAATATACTTTATTATGCACTTATAAAAATTCTGATAAACTACCTTAACCACCAATATGACCTTAGAGATTATTCAACTAAATTTCAAAACCCTTCATAAAACTTACATTATCATTCAAAGCTACTTAATCAAGCCATATAAAGCTAACCATTCAAATTTCCTTTCGTTTTCTTCATGAAAAATTTAGGAAAAATAAGAAAAATTATTAATTTAACTTTTAATTCAAAATAAAAACTTCCAATTGTCTTAAATCACTTACTTGATGCTTAATGATATTAGAAAAATCCAAAAACTTTGAATTTTATCACCTGACATGTTTGCACATACACCTAAGATTTGGGGTTTTTCAATCATAGAGCTAAAACTCACAATTGATCAATGATTATAGAGAGAGGTACAAAAATTATAAAGGAGGTGAAGTCCCAACTCAATTTGATGCAATTACACCAGATTGAGCTCAATTTCCCTACTTTTTTACGTGAATACTACAATCGTGAATGAATAGTACTAGAATTAGGGTTTCTTCAATTTTGAGCTATTTAAGTGAAATTAATCAGTGAAAATGGCAGAGTGATGGCTAGAAATCACTAAGAAATCAAAGCCCTAAGCATAATCAAAGAGAAAAGCACAAAAAATTTGATTAATTTAGTTGAAAATCACATCAACATCGTGTTGGTCAAAAATGCTTCATTTTCTGGCTAAAACACTGCCGAAGAGGAACCTTTTTTGTCCGGTGAGGGTACAAAAGTGAACAATGAATGTGGCAACTCTGGATGGTGGCTCAAGGCAACGAAAAACTCATATGAGTAACTCATGCAAGGAAGGAAAAATGTGTGAGAAGAATAAGGTGTGATAAGGGACATGGAAGATATATTATTAAGGATATTTAAGTAATTTCCTATGAAATATTTTTCACTTTCAAATAAAAGTTTTTTTTGTTGAAATTACCTGATTGGCACACTCTAAGATTTAGGCACTCATGCTAGCTTCCAACCCAGATATGATACTATTTAGTTTCATACTTAATACTTACTAAATTTCTTTTTTTTCATAATTTTAAATTATACTTGTCTCATGCACTTTCTTCATTTTGTCACTCATAAAATTTTGTAAAAATTCTCTTGAAATAACTTATTTTACATATGGATATTACTAGTATTACAGAGTTGGCATTTAAAATCCATTCAAGTACTTTAATTTCATTTCTCTAAGGCCATTCATTGTTTCTGTTGATGATTTCAATGACCATAATTAATACATATATTCACATATACAACACAAATACTTTGACTATCCAAATAGTCCATAAATTTACTGTTTCATCCTTACTAGCCAACTCAATTAATTTACACTAAAATATATCAATGTCTTTAATAATGCTCATATGCCTAAAAATTCAGTTAATTTCCATCAACTTCACCTCCCATTTCTAGCATTATATCCAACATAAGACATTGATGCTTCTTATTATGAAAATAACATTAAACACACTTGCCAATTATAATTATCATATTTTTAAATTTTAATACCATATTATTCCCAAAACTACTCAATCCTTGCCTCTTTTAACACTTAAATTATCTAATATTACCCATTAGGTCAAATTTTATTTCAACAATAACCAAAGCAATCTATTCAACAATTATAATCATTTTCAATGTGCTTTCATTCATCAGGCTTCCTCTAATCAATAATTAAGTTTAAAACAATTTTGAGAAAAATTGCCAAGTGACTTACCACTTCAAAAGATAATTTCCAATAACTCCACTTCTCCTCCTCGAGGCCCAATAACACTAAGAAATCAAGAAATTTCCATATATTATCACTTGACACACTTTAACTCCTACAAATAAAATAGGGATTCTTAATTAAGCAATCCAATCATCAAATTGACTCTTGGGAAGTGTTAAATACTTACCAAAGACCAAAACCCCCTCAAAAACATTTTCAAAAAATGCCTTCAATCCAAGCCTAAATTTCAAATTTGAAATTTCAGTTACTATTCATGTTACTGTTCAAATTCTTCACCTAAAATATGGATTTTTAGATTCTAAGGCCAAATCAACACATTGGAAGCTTAAACAAGCAGAAAACCATGCGAAATCCATTTAGGAATGAAAGCCCCAATGAAATTGCAAGTTATAACACCTGAATTAAGCCAAAATTTCATTATTTATGCTACAGTTCACTATTTTCACCTGAAACATATTTTTCCTAAATTCATAGGCCAAATTCCAAAATTAGTAGCATCAAATGAGGGAGAATCATTCTAAAAATAAACTAGAGCAAAAGCCCTACCGAAATCAGGTGAAAATCTTACCACTTGAGCTCAAATTTCCCTCCAAATTCACGATTGACATAAGGCTTCATTAGAGGGAGTTTTCATAAAAAAAATACTCCTTATCTAGCCACCAGCACAACTAACAGAGACAAAAGAAGATGAAAGACTCACTATTGGTGTGATTAGAGGACAAGGAAAGGCAAAAATTAGAAATGTGATAGAGATAGCTCGTTGAAGTACCAACGAGATGAAGATGAAGATTCAAGGGGGTATTTTAGTAATTTTTCTCTTCAAAGGACATGTGGCAGCCAAGGAACAAATAATACTTTGATGCACAATTAGGATTCAAACATAGGTCCTCAAGGTTGCATGGGTCAAGTTTAGCCACTTGAGCTAGTCAAGGATTCATGAAATTTGCTACTTGAATTAATATAAAAGCTCTCCTTGAATCTCCCATATCTTGAACTAATTATATTGTTATATTTTTCCTTAATTGATTTGCTTCTTCCATCTAACTTATGTAAATATTTATAAAATTATAACTCCAAGATAAAATTTTTAACTTTAAAATTTAGGAATATTACAAGGACCCTATAACTAATAGATGTTAGTCGTAGTGCACTAAGATCTGACATTTTAATATGGCTAAGGGATAAATGCCATATTCTGATATTTTTTCTGAGGTTAAAGCGATTATTCTAATTATATCAAGACATATTACTCGAGTCTAATATCTGAACCGTTCTACAAAACTTGTCTAGAGCTAGTATCTGATCTACATGGTTTTATTGGATGTTCCCTACTCCATTTGTTAAGAAAAACTGATTTCTCATGGATTTACTATAAATGTAAATGTTATGAACTATAGGGATGGGAGCAGAAGTCCCACCTGTGATTCCCACCTGTAAGCTTGTGATTAATCTAAATTTTGATAAAAGTAAAATGATGATGATTTTAAATTTTGGTTTGTGTTTTATATCTATGTGTGGGTGAAGGTGAACGTTATGAATATCATTTTGCCTAATGCTGAACAAATTACCTTATAGTTATGTTCCATATATCAAATGCGAACAATTGGCTTATGAAAAACTCAACCACATCTGGTCTACCCCTTCCATTGCATAATAAGTATTATCTGTTCACTAAGTGTTTTCACTCACTTCTTTTATCTCCATGTTTTTTAGAGAGCAATGATGACCCTGGACCCCTTGACTACTTAGAGGAAAGTTAGATACCCTTGATGAGCTTTACATTGTTTACAAATGAGACATTGACTTTATTGTTATGTACTGTATTATCTTGTACTCTATAAGCTCCTACTGCCACAGGCTAGAAATTTGTGAATGTGTTGTATGTCTAGACTTGTCATTTATATTCTCTAGTGAAAGCAAAGCTCTCTTACTTTCTGACATATAGGTCTGTGGAATTTTGCAGAGCCCATATTTCAAAAGGCATTATGTCAAAATTTTCACACAAAAGCCAAATCGTGTATAATATGCTTATATAGTGTCATAATGTGGTAATCATAATTTGGTAGGTTTGTCATCAATTTGATTAAGTTGTCTGATTTGTTTCGGTTTATGGAGATGAGTTGTACTTTATGATCTATTTCAATCATATATTTTTTAGTTAGGGTGTGACAATGATGCACTTGATGAAGCACTAATGAAGTTCTTCTATTGATGCAATCCGATATGCAAAGAGAAGATGCACATGTGCGAAATGACTAGTCCTCAAATAATTAATAGTTAAGGTGTCATTAATAAAGTAGAGATATTGAGGATGAAATACCCGTAACATCGATTGAAATTCTTCATCTATCGCTCAAAGGATTTCAATGCACCTTTCTTTACCTGAGTGTGCACCTGGCATTCTCCACAATCCACATATTGCAGGGTCACACTCATCTTAAAGTAGAACAGTGTTATTTTAGAAATCCACAAGTTTGAATCACACCCATTTCAAACTAGAGTCACGCCTTATTACTCCATACATCTGGCCCACTGTGTCGATTCTTATCCTTGTCACACCATCGGCTCTAATACCAATAGTTTATTATTAGGGTCCAAAGACCTATAAGAGTGAAGAGATCTTTCTTTCAATGGGCCTTCACCATCTTTCATATATAATTGAAAGCCCAGTTCAAACAAGCAGGACACAAACATGCACGTACACACACAATTGAGCAAAAAAGTAGAGAGAAAACGTAGATGAAACATAGGAATTATCGTGGTTCAGCCCATTATGCCTACGTCCACATTAGTGGTGATGAGGTCCACTATATGAACCTTTATGGGACATGAGAATCTATCAACCTCTCTTTCAAGATCAAATTTCCCTCTTCTCATTCACCCTTCCATGATATTAGAACTCCAGAATTATATAAATGCCCACCCTTAGGAATTTTTCCCAAATTGAGAAATAGCTAAAATAAAAAATTAAAAAAAAAACCCCTAAATTTCAGCCATCAAGGGTCATGGCCTTCCTCTTTGAGCGTCATGGCTCTCTGCTCCATGCCTTTCACGTTATGCTATTTCACAATTCCTTAGGCAGTTTTCTCCAATCTTGTGCCACAAGGCAACATTTACAACCCTCATTTGAAGATATAGATTGGAAAAATTGTTTTCTGTGGTGGAAGCTGTTATTTTTCTTACCATTATGGTAATGTTATAGTGGTATCCGAACTCTGAAATTGGGAGGAAAATGAAAGAAATTATACCTAGCATTTGCATTTTGTTAATTCAGATAAGCTTTTTACACTGTATAAGATTTTGACATGTTTTGCCAATAATGTTAATTTCTTGGATTTTTATTTTCCACTAAATGTGTAGCTAGTTGGATGCATTATATATGCTTAATCCTCGTATATTGGTTCATATAGTAAAATTGGAGTTTAAACATGAAATGAAAGTGGAGCTTTAGTATAAAAGCTTTGGTTTAATACAAAAATTTTAATTCATGACGGAAACTTGGCTTGTTTGTCCATTCTATCTACTGTTCAAAATTTTCTGATTTAATGAAAATTTTCAGGTTCACATTTAAATTTCTATTAAATAGTTCAATTTTTTAGTTTAATTGAAAATTTCTAATCCATGTAAAAATTCTGTTTAATAGTTCAATTTCGCCTAATTATTTCTCGATTCATTGACAAACACTTTGGTTTGAGATGCTGATTTCATGCTAATATTAGACAAATTTCATGAATGATTATGAATATAGTGGATAGTTTGTATTGTCATTGTTTACTTAATATTTCCAAAAAGTTACATTTATTTACCAAGCAACAAAAGGTGTACCACAATTAGTAACCAAAATATCATCATATTGCTTATACTATATAACAAATATAAAATTAATAAATTTAACCAAATATAATATAGTCACTTTTAATATTTAAAATATATTAAGTTTATTATTTTAAATGAAAAATAAATAACACTGAAATAAAAGTTTTAAGAAATATATATTTTTAATGAAAATGTGTATAAATAATTATAATAGAAAGAAATAACGACGTAATTTGAACATTTTTATCTACCCTTATTAACGAAACCAATAATGTATGGTCGAAATAAGAAAACCAATCATGGATCTTTCATAAAATTATTTGGGCTATCAAGGATGGCAAAATATCCTTTAGCTTCCTACATTTGTAATATTGGAATAGAATTCATATAAGTAGAATCACGTCCCATTCCATCCTTTGACGCTAAAAGTTTTTAAAAAGTCCTAAGCTCCTCACTCCTGTATGAGTAGGTATGTTTCTTTTACTTATGTTATTTTCTTAAATATTTTAAAAGACACAATCAAATTATTCTCATTGTACAAACTAACAACAAACAATTAAAAGTTGCTCATAAACTTTTGCCTTTTGAAAGTTGAGACTCCCAAAAGATGCCTTCCACCTCTTGCGTTTTAAAGACAATTATATAAATTAAACTTTGTCTTATGATCATGCAACAAATGCTTCAGTCAATAATATCTACGAAAATAGAAATCAAACTATGGTTCTACATTAAAATTGCGGAAAATACACTTGACAACAACCTATATTTTTACCGTCAAACTGTAGAACACCATTGAACTGCCCAATGATAATTTACGGGGGTGAATGATTAGCTAATTGATACAAAGCTAACTGACCAGCGAACTGAGAGATAAGCTCACGGAAAGAAGAGCCCTTGATAGCAGCCAAACGACCATTTTCTAGCTTGAGGAGATGCAGTTGTTCTCTTATGATTCATTGAGAGCTATAGGCACCAATAGGCAGGTCCTTGTTAGTATCCATATATAAGCTAAACACAGAAGCTAGCAAGAGAATAATCATGAAATTATCAAAATTTCTTCTATTTATGTAATTCAATATGAAATGAAAAGCGCGAACATCTCTGGACCGAAGCATACCATCTGTAAGCTGTATTTGCTGTTTAACAGTAGCGTTTATGCACAGTTTGAGCTCCCTATTTTCAGCAGTGAGCTCCTTAATCCTTATACTCCGCAGTCAACCGTGTAAGGTCGCTCTGGATCATCTGAGACACAAATTAGTTTGCTTCTTTTAAGCTTTTGCACAAAAGAACCCATCTTCGTACCAATTAATAATTCATTTAACGAATAAAAACCTGTAGGTTTTGGATTTCATATCTTTCAATAAAATTTTACATGCATGGGGTTCCACCTGACAAACAACTCAATGCATAATATTTGTCTAAACCATCGCAGCTTTCACAGAAAAAAAAAATCTCAAAGATATCACAACATAAATATCGATCTCTTTAATTAATGACAAAAGAGCTACACTAGCATTTTGGAAAATAAGGAAACAAAAATAGGCATACTTGTCACTGATACCATCAATATTCCATTCAATTTACTCTCCACCATAGTTGTTAACTCGGCGAGTTAATCGAGTTAATATTTTTACATGTAAAAAATGAGTTAACCCGATGTCCAATTCGATCGAATCAGCGAGCGAGTCACTACCGAGTTGAGGTAAGACTTGCTTCAAAACTCAAAATGCACTCACCAGGATTCATACCCACGTGCGAGAAGACATCCAGCACCTAATCACTTGGCTAAGATGGATATTTAATATATATATATATATATATATATGACAAAAATTATATATATACAAGTCTTAATTTTAATTTAGCCAAATGAGTGAAATCTTTTTTTGGTCCCTCACTTGTAGGGTATTTTATTATATTAATCCCTTATAAAATTTATTTTTCATTTTAATCCCTCACAAGTAAGATAATATTTTAATTTAGTCCTTTATAGAATTTCTTTTCAATTTAATCCCTCATATGAATATTTTTCAATTTCTTCCTTCACAAATAACACCATTATTAATAATACCCTTCATATTTTTTTATAGTTTGAATTTTATTTTGGCCAAATGAATAAAATCTCTATTAGTCTCTCACTAATAGGTTATTTATTAATTTGATTCCTTATAAAATTTGGTTTTCATTTCGGTCCCTCAAATAAAATACTTCTCAATTGAGTCACTCATAAAAATTTTTTTATCAATTTAGTCCCTCACATATAAATTTTTCTCAATTTATTAATAGAAGTAAACTCTTACGATTCAACGTTACGAGTCTACATCCTCCTCACGAGTTTAATTAGAATTGCGAGTTTAACATCCTTGCTCTCCACAACTACAAGGATTTGAAACCTCAGAGAAATTTTCCTCATTACCTTAGCATTCTCCGTGAGGACTTGGATTTCTGGTTCGGCACACTTGAATTTCCATCAATCATCATCATCATCATCATCAATGGTCTCCACTATTTTGTCTACAGAATCAGAATTCATATTGCTTAAATTTGAGCTGATAACGTTGGAGCTTTCTCTAGACAAATTTAAGTTTGACCTACTTGATATCAAAATTGAATTGTTATCTGAGGGCACTTTTCATGCAAATTCGACGTCGAATCAGATGCCATGGACCCTTTAGATTTGCAAATTGCAAAAGAAGTGAAGGATTGAGCCTCTAAATACGAGTCTCTACTCTCCGGTGTAGGAGGTGTGAATCCTAAATACCACGACAAAAGAACCTCTAAATACAAGTTTCTACTCACCGTTGTGGGAGGTGAGAATCCCTTTATTCAGTGTAACGACAAAAGTTGAGTTGGCACAACTTGTACACAACAGATTCTTCATTCAGCCCGTCAAGCATCACGTGATCTCCAACTTTTCGTTCAGTGGAGTTAAAGACGGTCAGAAAAACGACCAATATAGAAATTAATGTTGTTTAAAATTAGGAGACAAATACCAAAATGCATATGTAAAAATGCCCAGTACGAACACTAGCTTTCAGCCGAATGAAGAAATATATGATGATGTGGGTCCATCTGACAAAACACTCAATACTAGTAAACTTCCCCCTACCTATTATGAACCGGAAACTAATTACAAAATCTAAAGAAAAAGGGGCCCTTGCTATTTTGTGAATCCATGGTTGGCATTAGTTAAGGAGGGGCATTCTACCAGCCAATATGAACTTGATCCTCGCCAAGTTACCAAATTTGTTTTCTAAAGCTACAAACATTATATGAAAGACATACCTGAAGCACGGTAACCTTCGTAGAGAGCTTAGTTGCTTCACTCTAAAGCATTCCAATGATCTAGCAGCAGATTGCCTATTAGAAGGAATACTACGACACAACAATTTATCTAATATCTTTACATCAAGTTCAGACTTCACACCCAAGATTTCTTATCTAGTTTTCTTAAACCAAATACTTTAAAAACAAATTGCACAACAACCCATACACATAATATTAGTGAAAAGCTTAAGACCATTAATGAATACACTTTTCAACTTTCAATTGTAATTTATTTTCTTTAAAAAAACGAAGAGAAGTATAAATTAAAATCATCAAGTGATCAAAGTCAAAATATGATTTGTATTGTTTCAAATCTTTCAATATTATCAATCACCGATGCAAATCCGGTAGCTATAATATACAATGATTGTTAAGAAATACAGTTTCGGCAAAAAAATTAGTAGAAAATGGAGGAAAGAGTGAAGTAGCAGAAGTTAAAGTTGATCAATCCCCAGCTCTCTTAGGATCGACAACAACAAAATCAGTAAGTTTGTCGGGAGCTACGGCCTTCTTCAGCACCGTCGATCGCCATATAAGGGTTGGCATCATACTACATCAATCATGACCCAGCCAAGGAATTACAGTGCCTGTGATGGCCCATCCTCCTCCCCACACTTATCTTGCCAAATTTCTTCATCGGCGTTGCCAGCTAATCCCAGGTCGTTGAAGAAGCGGGAAAAGATCTGGAGATGGCTTATAAGGACTCGCCTGGCTGGACCATGAATTTCGGCCATTGGGTTCGTCAGACAAATGCGAGGCCAAATGGATCATTGTGAGCAGGCTGCCACCGTGTGCTATAGCAGTAGGTGCATTGACAACAATGGCAGAGGCATTGTCGGTGACTGTGCTGGGCAGTGCTGACGAAGGGAGGTTAGAGATGTCGAGGTTGGAATGGTTCAAAAGTAGCAGCTCCTTTTAGTGATTGATTCTTTTTTTCCCCTCTTTTCCTGAAATTTTGGAGTGATTGATCGAAGTATCCTTATGCGGAAGAAAGGGGCCAGTGTATGAGATGTCTCCCAAAAATATCTATTATGTATATGTATGTGTGTATTCATGAAATTTGGTTTTTGCATCTTTAAAGAAATTTTATCTAACTCCTCGTATGACTTAAAAATTATTAAATAGTAATTCTTTCAATCATAATAAATTTAACTTCCTCTTTTCAACATTTTTTCAATTACTTTTATGTTTTGCTCGTTATTTTCTAGATTCTTTTTAAGTTGTTTCACTTAGCATTCAATTAACGATACCTATTTATTTTAAACTTCTGACCTTCACTTTTTTGTCTTTACTCAATTATAGGTATATAACAATTTTAAGTAGAGGCTTCATCACTCCACAGTACTCTTCACACTACACAACTTCATTTTGCCTTCTTTAGTTCAATTCATTTTTTATATTGTTTAAGTTTTGCACCTTTCAAAATGATTTTTGGCTATTTAAGAGTTCTATGGTTTATGTCTTCATTTCATTTTTTAATATAGTAATTTATTAATTTTTGGTTCATTGCTTCATGATTCATTTTTTTGTACATTCTTAATACCTTCGGTTTTTATTCATTCTTTACTTTACCTCGTTCAAAATTACTACACATGTGCACCCTTTTAATGGTTTCCTTTATTATACTGCATATTTTGTTTAACCATTTTGTTTATGGATTAGTTTCTAAATATATAATGTTTTTCCCTTTTACCTATCATATCTATTACATTATTAGTTAATGCACTTAAAAAAAAAAAAACATATATTTTAGCACTAGCAGCGATTAAATCGTTGCTAAAGGGTAAATGCCACTTTTTGAAGCAAAGCAAAATTAGCAGTAGCAGTATATGCTGTAGCTAAGTATCAATATTTACCTACGGTTGGACTGAACTACAGCTAAAAATTAGCTATGGTTCACAATCCACAGCTATATCAGGTCCATATAAAATTGCAACTGCCACTAATGCTCATTTTTTTTAGAAAAAAAAATACAATTACATATCAAATTTACTAATTGTTTTTTCAATACCTACTTATTTCACTTTCAACCAATGATCTCATATTCAAATACCATAACATTAATACTGATAATCCACATTGTCATTAACCAAGAGAACAACACATATCCAACATAGTTCTCAAAGTGCAACATTAATAAAACAAAGTCTTAATGATATTCTAACATCACTAAATTATAGATTTTCTCATAAAAAACAAGTAGAGAATGATCCGCTGCACTCAATTGATGTCTACTTGCTCGATTAGGTACCTATTTTGGAGCATAAGAAATAGTAAGATATAAAAAGAATCTATTCCATCTTATAGCCAATTATCTAAGATATGAAATAAAGTATGATGTATGTATTAAAAACATTACCGATGATGTTTGAACTACACCAAGATCAGGAGGTAATTGACCTGAAAATGTTGCATGGTAAAGCTCACTAAGGCATCATTTCCATTTAATCTTGTGTTTGTTGGCTTTGAAATTGTATCACTAATTGCATCTAAATTAACTAACTTTGCAACTCCATATTGGAAGGATAAGATGTGCTTGCTTTGTTGCAAGAATGTGAGGCATGTCCAAACATTTGCGATGGATATGGACCCAATCTCATTTCTTGTACATGACCAGTGTGCTCTTGTCTTCCTGAAGCATAGGCTGAAGAGTACTTAGTGGAAATTTCTTGAGGCATGGACATTGAGTTAGATTCATAGGTGGCAATCTTTTTCTACATTAAAAGGCAAGTATTAACAAATGACCTAAATGCATCAACCTAAACATTTTTACAAAAGAATTACTTCATCACCTGATCATTGGACAATGCTCCACAAGAATGGTCTAAGCTACTCATCTAGTTTAATAAGCGTTTCATCTTCAAAATTCTTGCCTATAGTGAAGGTAACATCAATTATAGTAAAGGTATAAGAGGTAAAGAAGGGATAAAAGTTTATATACCGATCTTTTTATTGGATACATCCATCAATATTGAACAAGGCCTCCAAGTTTAGCTTCATCAATTAGGTGTACAACCAAATGAACCATGACTGTAAAGAAGGAAGGGGGAAAAACCATTTCCATGTGACATAATGTCTACTATTCTATCTTAATGTTAGTCAATTCTTACCAATTCAACACCTTATTATATAGTTGTCTAAAGAAAAAACACAGATTAATTAGGATTGCAAACACTTCTTTAGGAAGAGTTGTTTCCATTGCAAGAGGTAAAAGTTACTCCACAAGAACATGTGAGTCATGATTTTTCAATCCCCTAATCTTTCACTGTATTAAATCAATTCATCTAGAGATGTTGCTTGAATACCCGCCTGACACAGTAATATGCTTTAAAATCTTGAAAAATAGGTGCTTTTTGCATTTTTCATTGTGTATAATACAAGAGGATATTTACCATGTCCATCTAGTCAAAGTTCAAGACATATGTCTATTTCCTATAAGTATCTTCATGTCGTATTATGATCTTTTGACTTTCTAGCATCGTTTAACAAAGTGAATATGATATTGTCACACACATTTTTCTCAATACACATGACATCAAGACAATGACACAATATATTAGTCTCCCATTACAAAAGTGGAAAAGGATACTTCACTTGTGTCATTGTTGAGAAACCACCTCATAATCACCACTTCCTCGAGATCTCCGACCATGACTTTCAACTTCCACCTCTTTTCTAAATGCAACATTAATATTCTTAACACGCCTTAAAACATCTGAGCCATTAATTGTAGCAAGTGGATTTCTCTTTTCTATATTTCCATCAAATCGAGAGTAACTTAATCAAAACTTATGACCATGATTCCAGAAGTATCGATGACCCATAAAGCACCACTTTCAACTACATGGAAGCCACATAGGGTGTTAAGACAAAATTATAGGATGGACAAGCTAACCCAGTATGCATATTCTATCTAGATAATGTTCCAAGACCTAAAAAGTCACTTATACTCCAACACAATGTTGCAGGCATATTGAACTCTTCGTTACTATATGAATAAAATGTTTTAATACCAACATCTCACAATTCTTTCAACTCTTTTATTAATGGTTGCAAGTATATATATATATATCATTTCCTGATGCTCGTTTACCTGGCATGATCATTGAAAGAAGGAAAGAACTCTGTCTCATACACATCAAAGGAAGAAGATTATAAGGCACAAGCATTATTGGCTAGATGTTGTAATTAGTGTTTAAGTTTCTAAATGGATTGAATCTAAGCCAAGGTATATATTACAAGGCTCTACTGCTAATTAAGGATGCATGATGTCAAACTTTTTCCATGCCTTAGAGTCCTTATGATGCCTTAACATGCCATTGTTAGTATTGTCCATAGAATGCCATTGTAGATGGTTAACTATCTTAAAAGACATAAATATCTTCTGCAATCAGGGTGTCAATGGAAAATATCTTAACACGTTAGCAAGTAACTTTTTCTATTTTTTACCACCTCTTGATATACCTTTCCTACAAGTTTTCCACCTAGATATATTGCATTTTTTGTAAGTATTTCATTCTGCATCCTCTCCAATGTATAACATGCAATTATTAGGACATGCATGAATTTTGGTGTAATCAAGTCCATGTTTAGCAATAGTTTTCTTAGCCTCATAAAACAAAGATGAAATTTTAGCAATATCAAAAGCATTTGCCAACAATGCTAATTTCATTGACATTACCTTGTCAGTTATTATACACATGCACTTTATGTGGTGCAATTTTATGAGGAATGATAACTTTGAATACTTTTCACATCCCTCATACAAATTTTGTAGTTCATCTCTAATTAATTCTAAGAACTCTACATTATCATTGGTTATAATAGGATTTGGTGGTGGCGATATTACTACATCTTCATTCATGCATTCATTGTTTGGATGATAACCATACGTGTCATGGACCATTTCCATTATGTGATTATTGTCATTAATCCTTTCTTCAACTACAAGTGGTATTGTAGGAGTTTCAATTACACTATTCACACTACTTGTCTCTCCATGGATAAGCCAAAATGTGTAACTTTTAGGAAATAGTTTAATGGTTAAGTGATCCTAAACTTCTTCTTTACCATGCTATTTTTAAACTTTTAATCTGGACATTAACATATTATTTTACCCCTAACACTACTATTAGCAAATGCAAAGTCTAAAAAGTTATTCAATCCTTCCAAATATTGAAGAGTATTTTGCAGCATGTCAATCCAACTCTTATCCATTTTCAAATGACAACTTCAAATCTCCTAAAATAATTTTTCCAACACCAAAAGAGTATAAATTGAATAATCTTAATCAATATTAGAAATTAGCTTTGATCAAATTTTAATATATGAACTAACAATCAACATATGCACAAAATTATGGCATTATAGCAATCTATATTTGTACAAATGGACATTATAAAAACTATATTCTATCAAAATTATTTCTACAAGTTATAGATAAATGAATCAATATCACAATTTCTATTTTTACATCTAAGCATTACATAAAGTATAATATGTCAACATTACATAAATTCTACATACGTCTAAATATATGTAAATCTATAATAAAATTCCAAATAAACAAATAAGATTAACAAGTTACATTTAATTGTTCATAAATTTATGTATTTAGATTCCATAATTTAAACATAAAAAATTAAAAAACATATTCATAATGAGAAAATAAATTTTGGAAAAATGAGTATTTGATTTAGTTATTTTATATTTCATATTTTTGTTGAAGCCTATTTTTGGATTTTGTAACTAGGAAAAAAAGTGTACCTGCAACTTATGTTGTTTGATGTATGTTGTAATAGTGAAGGCCACTGGACTAGCGCTTTGAAGCATAAATACAATAAAAGGAATCCCATCATTAAATTTCTGAGAAGTAGTAATTTGGCCTCTACTATTTGGCTTGCTCTGGGCTTGCTTTAAAGTATATTGATGCTTTTTCTATACTTGACATTGGTGATAGGAAACCACTAGTTTCCGGTATGGTAGATGGACTGATCAATCCACGATTTTGTGTATTAAGGGAGTGTTTATGATTTGTTGTGAGGCACATTTCCAATTTTGGTTTTATTTACCATTGAAACATTCCCAATCCCTTGACAGTTTGGGGTTAGGACCTTGAGCCAGAGGGAGGGAATTTTTTTCAACTTTAATATTTCATTTTAAAAATTATATTTTAATAATATATTTTTTAAATAATTCTTTTTTTGTAAAATTTTGAATTAAACTAAATGGAATTAACTTATTGATAATATAAAAAAAAAAGCCAAAACAATATATTAATATTAATAAAACCTCAAATCTAATCACTTGTATTTTCTTATAAGCGTTATAATTTTGTATTGTCTTGCTTTTTTTTCCAAAAATAAGGCCAATTCCAACCTCCAACAAGTGAAAATTAGCCTATAAATTTGAGTTAGTTGACCCTAACATACGATAAGTTCATTTGTGCCCACAATTGTTTAAGGGCACTAGTACTGTCGTAACCAACCTTTCGGTAGAATAAAATAAAAGTAGTTTAAATTGATTCCCAAAAACGAATATTGAAAATCAATTTATTTGGAGTCGCCACCAAAATTTTTAACGAAAAACTTTGGAAAACCAATTTAAATAAAAAAGAAAAAGGTAACATAGTCTGCGAAATCAGATATGAGTTCAGGAGTCTATTTGAGTGTGGGAAAGGTGTTAGGCACCCCACAACACCCGTCCATGAGAATGGTTACCTTAAACTAGTCAATTGAAATAAAATATGGCCTTATATTTATCTCAATTACCCTTTATTAACATGCATGCCCATTAAACAGAGAAGACAAAAACGATAATAGTGGAAACAAACATATAGATATTTACAAAGACGGACTTGACCTAGGATGAAAACCTAGAGCCTACGTACCCCGTGATAGAGATCAAAGTCCACGTAGTTCGACCCATAAGGCGTGTCTGTTGGTTGGTGATTTATAATTTTTGTGATGAGAATGGGAGAGTTCAAATTAAATAGATTTTTGTAAACAAAACAGGATTGGAATTTTGATTTGTGTGTTTTAATATACAACAACCTAAGTAATCTAGCTTTCTTGATCTCTTCATTTTACAACCTTTTAATTTTTGTTTGTTTTTGGAATTTTAATCTTTATTTTGAAATTTAAATGAAATGATTACGGAATGAGATTTTGGGATTTTGGGAAGTTTATATTCTATTCTATTTCCTTTGAAATTTGAAATGAAAGGAATATTTTTGAGTTTTTTTATTTATTTAATTTTAGATTTTGGTTTTTTTTTGTTTCACTTATCTTTTGTTTTTTTATTTTTTATTTCTTTTTTTTTAAAGTCAAGATTGAACTCAGAACAAAATATAACAGAAAACCACTTTTGAAATTTTTGAATGTGGCATTTTAATTTGTTAAATTCATAAAACCCTGACTTTATTTATTTCGTAAATAATTCAATTAAAATATTCATTTTTGCATTAGTATTATTTTATCTATTTATCATCATTCTTATTATTTATCTTTCAAACAAGTATGTACTAAATTTCAAGATCTAAAGAGATTAAAATCTCACACGACTTCAAGTATTTGAGGAGAACTATATTCTCACACGACAATTTTGTAAATAATGGGAAATATTTAATTAGAATGAATATTTAATTATGATCGTTTTTTCTTTATTATCATTGTCGTAACCGACCTTTCAGCGGAATAAAATAAAAGTTGTTTAAATTGATTCCCAAAAACGAATCTCGAAAATCAATTTATTTGGAGTCGCCACCAAAATTTTTAATGGAAAACCAATTTAAATAAAAAAGAAAAAAAGGCAACATGGTCTGCGAAATCAGAGATGAGTTCGAGAGTCAATTTGAGTGTGAGGAAGGTGTTAGGCACCCCATAACACCCGTCCATGAGAATGGTTACCTTAAACTTGTCAATTGAAATAAAATATGGCCTTAAATTTATCTCAATTACCCTTTATTAACATGCATGCCCATTAAACAGAGAAGACAAAAACGACAATAGTGGAAACAAACAGATAGACATTTACAAAGGTGGACTTAACCTAGGATGAAAACCTAGGGCCTACGTACCCCGTGATAGGGATCAAAATCCACGTAGTTCGACCAAAATGTCGTGTCTATTAGTTGATGATTTGTAAATTTTGTGATGAGAACATGAGGGTTCAAAATTAAACAGATTTTTATAAACAAAACGGAATTGGGATTTGGCTTGTGTGTTTTAACTTATGACAATCTGATTAACCTCGCTCTCCTGATCTCTTCATTTTTTCTCCTTTTAATTTTTTTGTTTATTTTTGGAATTTTAAATCTTTATTTTGAAATTTAAATGAAATGATTGCCGAATGAGATTTTAGGATTTTTGGGAGTTTATATTTTTTTGGAATTAAAATGTAATCATAATGAAAGGAATATTTTTGAGTTTTTGAATTTATTTATTTTTTAGATTTTTAAAATTAGAATTTATCGTTGAAATTAGGATGAAACTAAAATCATTTTTTCAGATTTTTGAATTTATATTTTTTTTTGGTTTTATGATTTTTCTAATTTTGAAAGTGAGATTATGAACTTTAAACTATAATGGAAAAATATTTCTATAATTTTTGAATTTACGATTTTTGTATATATATATATATATTTTTTATTAGATTTTATTTGAAGCTTAAAATAAAACTAAAATGGAAAATATTTTTAGGATTTTTAGTTACATATTAGGTTGGACAAACCTCCTTATTTTTTTATTGATTCATCCTACTATTTTAAATGTTAATTTTTGAAACCTACGGAGACTCAAGGTCTCACGCGGTCTCTACTAATTAACCATTGGGTGGCTGAGCAATCTCACACCAGAGCCCAAAAATAGGGAATAAAATATTTGGAAATTTTTTTAGGA
This sequence comes from Delonix regia, assembly GCA_037074485.1. NCBI lineage: Eukaryota > Viridiplantae > Streptophyta > Magnoliopsida > Fabales > Fabaceae > Delonix > Delonix regia. The sequence goes on along the minus strand of CM073454.1, from coordinate 23,842,989 downwards.
TTTTGTTTTTATGGATTTTGAAATTAGAATTCTTTTAGTCTTACCTTTAATAAGATCAATTCCCCAAAGCCTATGGAGACCCAAATCTCACATGACATTTTTTAATTAATTAAATTTTATAAAACACTAGCTTAATCATTTTGTAAATGATAGAACATACTTAGTTAAGATATTTATTTTTGCATTATTATTATTATTATTATTGTTATTATTTTAAAACAAGTATACACTAATTTTCACGGTTTATGGAGATTAAAATCTCACACGACCCTAAGCATTCAAGGAGAACAATATTCTCACATGATGATTTTCTTAGAACTTTCCTTGTAGAACCAAGATTAGTCTCACATTACCATAAAAAAGAAGATAAAATAATAATAATAATAATAGTGAATTAAAAAAAAATTTAGAATGAACAAAAATGAAAAATTAGTTACTGGACGTGAAACGAAAATGGTGCATGCAATATGATGATTCACCTGGCTTCGTCTTAGCTTCTTCTTCTTTTCTTTGAGTTCAGCTTCATTCTTCCCTAGTGCGTTGCTACGTTTCCCATGCTCTGTCCCATGACTGAAAAACAGAGGTGGCCTTCGAGTTCCAGTCCCCCACACATCTCTTACTCCATCTTTCTTTGTTCGGTCTCCTCTCCTTCTTCCTCAGCTCATTTCTCTCCTAAGAAGACTTAAATCTGAAGCAGCATATGAGAGGACAAACACCCCTAAGCATGTAGATGCTATGATCCACCCAGCTACTTTTCGCCTATTACTTTCATTTACATAGTTCCTTATGGCAAGCTGTTTGGGAATAAAAGGATACTCAATTGATACATCCTCTTTGACAATTAGAGGTTCATGGTTACCAGAAGTACCAACATTTGCCTCTGCATCTTTTTCATTCGTCTCATCACTACTCCAACTATATCCCAATGAAACATGATCCTGGAGAGAGGGTGGCGATGGGACCTCATTTGGAGGAATATATCTTAGATTTAATATAGATATTGCTACCATGGTGAATGCGAGAAGCGTACCCACACTAACCATCCCTACCAGTTGAGAGACATCCATAAAGAATGTCAGGAAAGCAACAAAAAGGCCTGTAGCTATTGTGCTCTTAATAGGAAACTGGCTGCACTTATTTATGTCTGAAATAAAAAGATGGCGGTAGAAGGCCATCCCTTGCCATAGCCATCAAGATTCGTGGCTGGGGAAGTATTCCACCCATCAACGATGAGCAGAGAACTATAAAAGCACTGGCATTAATTATGTAAGTTGCCCTGCATCCCATGGTTAGCAAATGCAGAAGATATGAGGGTGTCAGGATCGATTGCATAATAAGGTACTAAACCAACGACAACAATGGAGACCATCATATACCATGCACAACAAAGAAACAGTGAAGCTCCAATACCAAGTGGCAAATCACGCTGAGGATGTTTTACCTCTTCAGCAGTGCTGGCAACTGCGTCAAAACCTATATATGCAAAAAAGACAGTTGTAGAACCAGCAAGCATTCCATCTACACCGAAAGGAAAATACCCATCGTACTCTCCTTAATCCCAAGGCACAGGAGCCTAGTAATTATAAATACTAAAATCGCTCTAAAAAGTGCAGCCATATTGGGGGAGATACCACGAGCAACTGTAGCTCCACTAATTGTATATTCCAGCATCAACACCCACCCAATTAACCAAGCAACACCTTCCCCAACACAGATGTACGAATAGCGATATGCACTCCCAGCAGAAGGGCAACAACTAGCCAGCTCTGCATAGCAAAATGCTAGAAGACCAGCTGCTATTCCAGCTATTAGAAAAGAAAACACCAAGGTTGGTCCAGAATGCTCTCGAGCAATTGCTCCAACAAGAACATAGACTTCAGCACCGATTGTAGCACCAACACCAATTGCAATCAGATGGGGAACAGTTCACTCCTTGGCAAGCTGACCGTCAGACTTCTTATCAGAATCCACCCTTTTCCTCCTTTCTCTCTCCTTCCAGCAGTAGCTTTCTTTCTCCTTTCCCTCTTCTCCAAGTCTGCAAGTGTCTCTGTTTTGCTCTGTTCCTCCTGCATGAAAACAGAGTTTATCCGGGGCAGCAGCGTTGGTTCTTCTCACCTCCTCTCACACTCAAGCTTAGTGCTCTTCCTCCCTCTCGGTTTGTTCATTTTTCTGTCCGTGACTCCTTTCCTCTTTTCCAGTCGTGCCTTTCAGTCCCCTCCTTTCCTTCTGAGCTGTTTTTTTAATGAAGACTTCACGCCTCCTCTCTTTGCTGTGTTTCCACTTCTATCCTCTCTCCGTTTCTGCTTCTGCTTCTCCCCCCCTCTCCTCTCTCAGTTTCTGCTTCTGCTTCTCGGTTTTCTGGTCCCCTTTCTCAGTTTCTACTTCTGATTCTCCCCCCTTCTATCCTCTCTCGGTTTCTGCTTCTGCTTCTCGATTTTCTGGTCCCCTCTCTTAGTTTCTGCTTCTCCTTCTCCTCCTCTATCCTCTCTCAGTTTTTGCTTCTGCTTCTCAGTTTTCTGGTCTCCTCTCTCAGTTTTTGCTTCTCTTTTCTTTTCTGTTCTCTCTCGGTTTCTGCTTCTGCTTCTCGGTTTTCTGGTCCCCTCTCTCAGTTTCTGCTTCTCTTTTCTTTTCTGTTCTCTCCACTCCTTAGACCAAAAATCCTTGTTAAAGCTGAGGCATTTCAGAATTTTGCCCCCCACTCCCTGATTCTGCTGCTACCTTTGCCTCATCTCCCTCTTTTGCTTTTTCTCCTTTTTTGCAGCTTTCCAGTATAACATGTCCATGTTTTTTACTAGCTTTTTCTATTTTTCTTTTTATTACACTATTATGATTAATATTTTTGAGTTTTTTATTAATTTTTAATTTTTCCTTATATATATATTCTTTTATTTTTTATAGTTTTGCTTTGATTTATTATAATTTTTTTTAATTAGCTAATTTATATATATATATATATATATTTTTTTTTTTTTTTTTTAATTCCAAATTGTACTCCAATTGAAAATGTCATTTGAAGTTCCTATTTGCCTAATTATGAATTAATTAGTATATCAATTAATTAGATGGTTAGACAATTAGGGATGGGGTGTTCACAATCATTATATTATCATTATTATTAGATAGAAGTATATTAATTTTAGGGAACTAAGAAAATTAAAACCTCAAATATTCCCATGCAATCGAAAAGAACTGACTCCTCACACAATAGTTTCGAAAATGATGAAAAATATTTAATTAAGGTCAATATTTGAGTATTATTATTTTTAAAACACATGTGCTAATTTTTAAAAGATCTAAGGAGATTAAAATCTCACATGATCTCATGCAACCGAGGAGAACTAAATCCTCACACGATAATTTCGTAAATAATGGAAAATATTTAATTAAGTCAATATTAAATTATTATTATTTTTTTAAAACAAATGTGCTAAATTTTTTTAAAAGATTTAAGGAGATTAAAATCTCACGTAATCTCATGCAATCGAGAAGAACCGAATCCTCACACGATAATTTCATAAATAATGGAAAATATTTAGTTAAGTCAATATTAAATTATTATTATTTTTAAAACAAATGTGCTAATTTTTTAAAAGATCTAAGGAGATTAAAATCTCACGTGATCTCATGCAATCGAGGAGAACAAAATTCTCGCGCGATAAATTTCATAAAACTTTACCCATGGGACCAAGATTAGTCTTATATGCAAACAAAATGAAATAATAATGATGATAACAATAAAAATAATAATAATAACACAAAACAACACAATCATAACAAATATGACAAAAATGAGAACAAGACAACTTCCTGGTTCATTTTTCTTACCTTATGTATGTTTAACCATGCATGCACCCATATATTCATGCACATACCTATATATGTATATATACCCAAAGAAAGAGAACCTCTTCTCACTTCATTCTTTCTTTTTGCACCTTATATGTACATATACCTAAGCACACATACATATGAGCATATATATGTATATATACACACTAATGTGCACCAATGCATTCTTTCCTGTTCTTCTTTATTTTCTTGCCCATAAACATGCCAAGACATATACATATACACATTGATGCACTCCTCCTTTTGCTTTATCTCTTCTCTCTTGTTCTCATACACCGCAACACAAGATGCAAAAACTTGCGTTGACAGATGCATATATATATATATATATATATATAAATACGTTGCTGCCCCATCTCCATGCTTCCCTTTTTCTGTTCTTATACCCAGAAAAACATGCAAAAACAGACATGGCACACACACATATATATATATACACGTTGCTGCCCCATCTCCATGCTTCCTTTTTTCTGTTCTTATACCCAGAACAACATGCAGATGTAGAAACAGAAGCTGACAGATACATATATATATATATATACGTTGCTGCCCCATCTCCATGCTTCCCTTTTTTTGTTCTTATACCCAGAAAAACATGCAGAAATAGACATGGCATACACATATATACATATATACGTTGCTGCCCCATCTCCATGCTTCTTTTTTTCTGTTCTTATACCCAGAAAAACATGCAGATGCAGAAACAGAAGCTGATAGATACATATATATATATATATATATATATACGTTGCTGCCCCATCTCCATGCTTCCCTTTTTCTGTTCTTATACCCAGAAAAACATGCAGAAATAGACATGGCACACACACACACACATATATATATATATATATATACGTTGCTGCCCCATCTCCATGCTTCCTTTTTTCTGTTCTTATACCCAGAACAACATGCAGATGCAAAAACAGAAGCTAACAGATACATATATATATATATATATATATATATACGCTGATGCATTCTTGCACATTTTATATCAAAAGCAATCTAACAGCAGACAAACACAGATACAGCCAACCTTTTACATGCATTCATGATAGATTAGACAACAAACTAAAGATAGAAAAACCAGAAATGGGAACAGCAAACCGAGAAAAACAGGCAGACCTCTTCAGCTCACTTTCTCTCTGTTTATCTCTATTTACAGCGCCTGAAATAGGGGAAGACGTTCTCCAACGTTCTGCTTCCAGCTTGCCACATTTCTGCACCTTCTTCCAGCCAACGTTCTCCCCAGCCACGTTACGGTTCTGTACCTTCTTCCAGCCAACGTTCTCCCCAGCCATGGTCTGCACCTTCTTCTCCAGCCAAGGTTCTCTCCCAGCAACGTTATGGTTCTGCACCTTCTTCTCCAGCCAAGGTCCCTCTCTTAGCCACGTTACCCTTCTGCACCTTCTTCCAGCCAACGTTCTCCCCAGCCACGGTCTGCACCTTCTTCTCCAGCCAAGGTTCTCTCCCATCCACGTTACGGTTCTGCACCTTCTTCTCGTTTCACTCTTTTCCAGCCAAGGTCCCTTAAATTTATGCTCCAGCCAACCTCCTTTTTAGCCACGATCTCCCCTCTTTTTCTACTTTTCCTGAAACTAATAGCTATCTCCTCTCTCTGCTCATGGTCTCCTCCTCTTTTCTGCTTTTTCTGAAACCACCAGCTGCTCCACTCTCTGCTCCAGCCAACCTCTTTCCTTTTTTCTGCACAAGCTGCTCCACTTTTTGCTCTCCTCTGAAACAACCAGCTCCCTCTTGCTTTTCAGCCCTCCTTGTCCTTTTGTTTCTTAGTAATGTGTGTGTGTGCGTGAGTGTATGCATGTGGGAGTGGGAGTGTATGAATGTAAGCAAGTGGGAGTGTGTGAGTGTGAGCAAGTGAGGGTGTGTGAGTGTGAGCGTGTGTGAGAGCAAGTGAGCAAGTGAGAGTGTGTGAGTGTGAGCAAGAGAGAGTGTGTGAGAGCAAGTGAGCAAGTTTTGCATTTTTATTTTAATTAGGTGGCCTTTTTTCTCCTCTTTGTATTTAGACAAATTTATTAACCCTATTCATTTTTTTTTTTTTGTAAGATGATTATCATGTCTCTACTTCAAACATATATTTTGAATTTTTCCTTTAATATTTTTGGTTTTTATATTTGGTTTTTTCCATATTACTTCTATTTTTTGCTTTTTGCAATTTTGTTTTAATTAATTAATTTTTTTGAATTTTTAATTTTATTTATTATCATTACTATAATTATTATTATTGTTAGTTTAGGTGGGGTGTTCACAGGTACCCATATTACATACCAATATATAGGTACCACATGTCAACCAAGGTAGAGGAATGAATAGATGATTAAAAAAATCCTAAAGTTTGATATATTTTTTTTGGTGTTTTTACTATATAACCCTACTAATTACTTGATATATGCTAATTTCCAATATTAATAAGATCCAAACATTTTATTAATTTGAGTTCTTAACCCAATTTAATTTACTTTTTCCCCATTGAAGCCTTGCAAATATTTTAAGTATGTAGAAAAATGCAACAACCTTGGAGAAGGAATGAAGCAAAAACTAAAAGCCAAAACCAGGTGAAAGAACAAAGAATGGAGATAAATAGTAAAATGAAAAACTAAAACAAATAATGAAGGAAAAACTTATAAAGATCTGCCAAAACATGGAGAAATAATAATGGAAATCTGGAGAAATATTAATAAAGGAAGCCTGGAAAAATAGTTGAAACAGAGCTGCTAAAACAGGCCTAGGAAGAAAATTAGCAGTCGAAAATTTTTATATGAAATTCTGGTTGGAATTTAAAGATATAATTTGATTATAATTAGGGTTAAATTCCTTAAATAATATGTTTACTCACGATCATGATAGGTACATCAAACAAATTTCACATCAATGTTAAATCCAATGGAAGATAACAAGGTTTGTTACACAACCCATAGATCATACCTCATGGCATATAAGATGTTATTAGTAATGCACCAAATAGTATATCCATCGTGAGAGTGGTACCACTAATTTCATGGTTTTGTGGCAAACTTAGTATATCTAAGTTTTTGTTACTATATTTTTATATGCCAATTTATATAATACATAAAATTACACATGCATGCGTATAGTGTTTGACAGTGATTGGATTGGAGTTCAACTAATGAACTGTGAATTACCTTTTTTTTAGTTAAATAACTAATTAATATTGTTAAAATGAAAAGAATATGATCCATTGTTTGTTATACTGGACTTAATTCAAAATTTTTGTTTCTTTTTAGCCAAAATAATTCAAAATTTTCTTAATTAATTTACTATAGACCCACTTCTATAATGAAAGCTAAATGAAAATTTTAACAATGACTATGTTTGGTACACTAGAATGATTTTGATGAAAACGGGATTGGGTGTGAAAATAGGAATGTGTTTTGATGAAATGGAATCATATAGGCCATAATTATGTTTGGTGAGGCAGGAAAAGGTAGTCTTTCCATCCTTTTTATGTTTGATTGGATAAAATCAATGCACGGAAGGGAAAAAAAACACTACTAAAGGATAGGATTTCACAAATGACAATTAGTAACACAAAGCAGATCTGTTTCTAAACTAGACATTTAGCAGCGTAATTAGCGACATAGGACAAAATCATTCCTTTATGCATAAAAATTTATAATTAGCGACAAATTAGCAACATCCATATTTTTTTTGCTAAAATTAGTGATGAATGGATGCCACTAAATCTATTGAAAAATAATTTTAAAGAACTAAATAGTTACTTCAAAGAGTGATTTACTTAAGCTAGAATTTCCCTCACGTTTGCACCTTCTTTTTGCTCCACCTCCTTTAAATATTAACTAAATGTTTGACACTTTGATTTTAAATGATGAGGTTAAGTTATAAGATTTAAGTTATTGAAATTAATTGGTCTCGTTGTATTTTTGGTATTATAAATGACTTTTTAAAGAAATAAAATAACAAGTTTTAAAGAAAAAGTTATCTAGGAAATTATTTGGATAAGAAATTCACAAATTCAAAAGGCTTCACAAATTATTGCAAATGATGTTCTGGCGCCTTGCGCCATGTCTTTGGACAAAACATTGATATCTGTGATTTGGCGCCAAGATGGGCCTCTTGTATTAGCTTCATTATTTTGACTATAACTTCACACACTGACATATAATTTTAGCAACTACTACTTGTTGGAAAGGTCTCGATGAGCTTTACAACTTACAGTGAGAGAACCATCTCCAAATTCTGACGTTTAAAGGCCCAAAAGTTGTCTCAAATTTAAGTAAGATATAAAATCACATTAATAGCCCATAAATGACTAAAATATAACAAATGAACATAAGTCAACAATAAATAACCAAAAACCTCACTACCAAACATACATCTCCTAAATTGACAAGAAAGATTCAAATTTAAACTAAAACCAATAAGGTAGCATAATGAAAGAACATGAAAATAATAGGAATAACTCTATTTCATAGAGTTATCACACTCCCAAACTTGAACTTTTGATCTTCCTTGAACAAAGCAAAGGCTACAAGACAAAATTTTAGTTTATCCTTGGCAAGCATTCATGATGGCTCAAGATTTTATCCTCAACAATTGCACAATAACTTATAATTTACAAGAATGACATACAATGCAAGTCATAGTAAGATTCAATAAGTACTCTCATATCTCTTCCATCATTCTTGAGGTGTGTGTGTGTGTGCGTGTGTGTGTAAGGTAGTTATACAATCATATCATACAAGCAATGCAATCGATTTCTGTTTTTCAAGCAACCTAAATATATGGTAAATTTTAATAAAATGCTTCAAATGCTCATTTGTCTACCCTGTCTCCACTAATGTAAACCATGCATAAATTAAAGATCACCATATCTTTACAGTCTGTAAGGTGGCCATGGGTTGGGGTTATCAAACAAATGAAAAGGGATAAAAAGAATTCAAAAATCAAAAGAAATAGTGTAAGAGACTCAAGCAATTTACAAAATATAAAGTCCTTATTCTTCACACTACCACTTCATAAACCCTTCCTTTCTTCCATTTTAATCAACTTTCAAACTTCTTTTTTGTTTGTTAAGCTCACTATTCATACATTTTCTTTTTAACAAGGCCACCGCCTTTTCTTATCTTCTCTATGTCTTTTTCTTTTTAAAACATCTTTAAAAAATTAAAACAACTCTAAGTCAACCTTCGCTTTCTTTTCTATACCCTTTTTTTTTCTCTTTTTTATTTCTCATAATCTTTGCCAGTGATTAATTGCTTCATTCATAATTCACCCTTAAATCTCGCTCTCTCTTTTTTCTCAAAAGACACATGTGCTTGCAATTTTCTCTTGAATAAAATATGTAGGTTGATTATGTGGCAAGTAAAATGGAAGGCATCATATGGGTATTTTGAAGAAAATAAAATTTCATGGTTTTACTAATAAGGCTTAAATAAGGGTGCTAGGGGTGCATATCAACATATACAAATAAGGGTGAAGGCTCAGAAAGACACAAACCCGAATTAGAGTGCCTAAATCATCTATGTAATTCATGCAGAGCCACGGATTTCACCTCAAGAAAGTATAGAGCGAGTTTTAAAGATGAAAATTGAATTCACCATATAATAAATTACCTAAAAAAAATTTAACCCCAAGAACACAATAAATTCATGCAAAGCTACCTTATGCTAAAAATATCCAAAGGAAATATAGAAGGAATATGTATTACCCATTAAATCACAAAATGAAAAACATTAACATGTACTTCCTACAAACTATAGTTTATTATACAATTAACTTCATTAGAATTTGGCTTTAATAAACACAAGTAAGGATAATCATATCAATAATTACATTAAAAATGAAATTTCCCTACCTCTAAACTTAAAAATGAACATTGTTCTCAATGATCATTAGAATTTGGGTTTAATAATACTTGTAACTAACAAAACCATAATTAGTCACAAGTTAAACAATAAGATAAAAGATTATTACAACTAGAGGTTCAAATCCTTGATAGCTTCATGAGAAGAGACTTGAGCCACCATAAATGGTCCAAATCATTGAAATTTTAGCTTATAAAGCTTATTTTTCTCATAAGCTATGAGGCAAGGTCTTTTCAAATCATTTAGTAAAAGAAGTCATTTCTCTTCAGCTACTTCGAAATCAAGGTTAGACTCTTACACAACCTTAAAAGCTTTGTGGTCAAGTTTATATGGGTGACTTGTTGTGAAAACATCATTTGCCAAAGAATTAAATGCCTTGTCAACCACAATTTAATTTCCTTAAAACTTAAGTGTTACCTTTTCATCTTGCACTCTTATGGTTAGCTCACCCTTTTAGACATCAATAATGGTCCTTCCCATTGCAAGAAATGGCCTCCCAAGGATGATGGGTATTTCTCAATTTTCCACATAGCCAAACATAACAAAATCTTTAGGCAAAATAAATTCATCAACATTCACCAGCACATCTTCAATTATACCTCTCTGGTAAGCTAATGTTTGGGTAGCTAATTGTAGAGTTATAGTTGTGGGTGCAGGTTCGCCAAGTCCTAATTTATGATAGACTAATAATGGCATCAAATTAATGGTAGTGCTCAAATCACACAAAGTTTTTCACTAAACTTATCACTTATCATGCATGGGATAGTGAAACTCCTTAGATCATTGAGCTTTGGAGGGAGTTCTTTTGAAGTATGGCACAACACTCTTCTGTAAAAGTAGTTTTTCCAAATTCATCAAGTTTTCTCTTTTAAGACAAGATGTCTTTCATAAATTTTAAATAGCTAGGCATCTACTCAAGTTCTTCAACAAATGGGATGTTAATGTGTAACTTCTTAAATACCTCAAAATTTTCTTGAATTGTTGGTTAACCTTCTGTTTTTGAAATCTCTATGGCAATGGAGGTGGAAGTACATACTGAGCAAGGTTAAGCTTTATAGGATCTTTATATTGTTTTTCCCTATACCTCAGCAACTATTTCCTTCTCTTTTTCATACTCATTTATCTTGGGGCTCCCTTTGATTATTTTATTGCTCCTCAATGAAATGGCATTGCAATGTTCCTTGCCCTCTCTCCTTAGATTCAATTTAGTATTACTAGATAGGTTGCCATGGGATCTATTGTTAAGGGTATTTGTAAGTTGGCCTACCTATGCTTACAATGTATTCTGGCTCTAAATGGTGGCATCATTCTTTGACATATAATTCATAAACATGTCTTCGAAGGATGATTTCTTCTCAACTGGAGGTGGAGGGGATCTAGCATGTTGATTAGCCCCAGTAACATCAAACCTAAGTTAGTTATGAGGTCGGTTATGAGTTTTCAATGCAGTAGAGGAACTAGATTCCAAGTTATTACTCCAATAAAAATTTAGGTGCTTCCCTGACCCTAGATTATAAGTTTTAGCATAAGGGTTGTTCTAACTCTTGTTGGCTAAAAATTGAATGCTCATTGCATTACTAAAATAATCAAATTGATAATTACCTTCCTATAAATCACAACTATGTACAAGAGAACTTACTAAATTAACTAGTACTATGTGGTGCAATGCTTTTACCTATTTTGTCAACAACGATAGACAACCTTCATGTCAAGAATGCTAGCAACTCTAACAAGCCTCATCCTCTCTAAATGTCATTGGTAATTATTAAAAGACATAATCACCAACAGCTTATATGCCTCATCAACTAGCTTTGCCATCAAAGCTCCACCAGTTGCAGCATCAATGGTAGTTTTGAATAATGTAGATAACTCATTGTTGAATGTTTAGACCTTAAGCCACTTGGGAAGCCTATGATAGGGACACTTCTTAAGAAATTCCTTAAACCTCTCTCATGCTTCATATAAATTCTCATTATCAAACAAAATGAATAAAGCAATATCATTCCTCATCTTATCTGTCTTACCTAGTGGCAAGTATTTAGTAAGGAATTGTTGTGCTAACTCTGTTTATGTAGTAATAGATCCTTGAGGTAAGTCACACCTTTGCCTTATCACTTAATGAAAATGAAAATAGTCATAATTTAACTGCATCTTCACTCACCCCATTGTACTTGAATGTGTCGCATATCCTTAAGAAATTTATAATAGGGTTGTTAGGGTCTTCAATTAGCAATCCCCTAAACTACCTATCAGCTAGCAATAGTTGTATGAGGGTGTTCTCGATTAACACTAAGATCATAAAAATCATAAATAATGAAGGGTGCACAAAAACTCAGTGAACAAATAATACTAATTATATAAAAGAAGGGGTAGACTAGCCATCGTAAAGTTTTTTGAAAAATCATATGTTGCCTTAAAATCAAACATCTGTCATGGTCAATACAAATAGTGCAATAAATAGAACACGTTATAAACTTTTGTGAAGGCCTCAATAATAAAATTACAAAACCATTTTTGAATAAAAATATGTCAATACATAAGTAACACAATAGTATTCCAAAACCAACATAATGCTTAGAAACATCCTACAAAAACCATCAAATATCAAAAAATAGAACTGGCCCAAGGCTAGTATAATTAGAACATAACAGATATCAGTCATAAGCTTTAAACTCAAAATATTCAGAATAATGGCCTTAGGCATCAAACAAAGTATCATAATAGTGGCATCATGCCAATCATATCAAAATACAAATCGTAGTGTATTACGGCTCTACTGCCGTTAGTTATAGGGTACTATTTGGACTCATTCCCCAAAATTTCATTAACATATATAGATCCATAATCAAAAATTAAAATTTCATAAATTTATAGTCAGACTAATTCACTGAGACAAAAAAAAAGTAATCTGAATTTCAGAATCCCAATACCATGCATATATGAAATTTGATATCTTAATAATTAAAGAACCAAAATATTTCTTGAATATAAAACAGATTACTTCAAAATACAAACAAATAAGTTCAGAATTTCATTGATATTTTAAATCTAAAAATTCAAAATCAAATAAATTCATAAATGCAAAGTCATAAAATCCATAAATCCAAAAGTTTTAAAGTTTTCAGAGTATGCAAATGATATTTGTAATTATAAAAGACTGCCCCAAAGTATAAGGAGATCAAGAAACAATATTTGTCCAATCGTAAAATAGAAATATTGCATAATTAGGATTATTGACTCACCTAACCAAAGCCTACACAACTCACTCCCTTACCCACGGAGTAAAGTGCAACTGCTATAACCCTAAAAACAAATAATAGACCTTAAAGTTTCCATGCTAAGAAACATCTTAAATAAGGTAAATTCTACTTGAAATTTCCCACAATATCTTACTTAAATGAGTTAGCATTCTTAAACAATTTTGATGTTTCATTTCCTTTATGTAAGGTTGCCATTATTCCTCTTAATGTCTTTAATTGCCATAATAGGTAGCTATATTCACATATGTTTTAAAAATACTTCGAGACTCAAATGCTCCATAATTTAAAATCACAGTCACTAATATCCAACATAGATAAATTGCACTAAAATATTTCAAGGTTTTGATAATGCTCATATGACCATAGGTTCACATAATTTCCACCAATTTCACTTCCCATTAGTTACATTATTTCCAACATAAGACATTGATGTCTCTTAACATGTAAATGACATCAAACACACTTCTCCATCATAAATATCTAAAACTTGAATTCATAATAATAGTCCCCATATAACTCATTCATTGCTTCAAATAGCCCTCAGGTTATATAATATTACCAAGTAGGTCAAAGTTTATACCAATAATAACCAAAGTAATTTATTCAATAATTATAATCACTTTCAATGCATTTTCATTCATTAGGCTTCCTCTAACCAACAATGAAATTTAAGATAATTTGAGAGAAATTCCCAAGGTGACTTACCACTCTGAACGATAACTTTCAACAACTTAAATTCTTCTCTTTAAGGTCTAATAACGTTAGAAGATCAAGAAATCTTCAAATACCCTCACTCTACACACTTCAATTTCCTACCAAGAAATAGGGGTTTATTTAAGTAATCCAAACTGCTTGACACATGGGGATTATTAGATACTTAGTTAACATTAAAAACCCTAAGAAAATTTCCCAAAAATCTGTCAAATTGAGCTCTAATTTGAATTACTTAGTTAATGTTCACGTTCCATGTCCAAAATTGGAGATTGTCACGTTCTAAGGCTAAATCACCAAATTGGAAGCTGAAACAAGCAGAGAACAACTTGAAATTCATCTAGGAATGAAAGCCCCAATGAAATTTCAAGCCTTAATACCTGAATCTAGCCAAATTTCAAACGTTTCTACTACTATTCACTTGACTCACTTGAAACAGATTTTTCCTAAATTTAGAGGTGAAATCTCGATATTAATAGATGTAATCGAGGGAGAGACATTTGAAAAAACTATCAGAACAAAAGCCCTATCAAGATTGGAAGAAAAACTCATGGATTCAAGCTGAAATTTGATGGAATTTCATGTAACACTATTGCAAACGAACATCTCAGGCTTTCGGCCACCCTTCCGTCCAACCCTGTCTACGGTAGCTCAAAGTACCTTAGCAAACAACAATGCACAACAACCTAATGGAGCATAAGGAGGAATTGATCATGGAAAAATGATGAGCTAAACGAACGACATAAGGAGAGAAAAGCATCGTGTAAAGATGATGAAGAATATAAGAGAAGGGTATCTTTGTAAATCCATATATTAGAGGACACATGACAACCCAATTTATTAAAAACACTTTGATACACATGGGGAGATTCGAACTCGAGTCCTCTTAGTTGAATTAATATTAGAGCTATCCTTTATCTCTCTTTTCTCAACTATTTAAATTTTCATATTTTCCCCTAACTATATTGCTTCTTCCCTCTAATTAATATAATTATTCACAAAATTATTCCACAAGGATAAAATTATTAAATGAAAATTTATAGAATATTACATCGTGAGAGGCTAAGATACTAATGGCTATAATAATAAAAAAAAAAATTGGGAGATTTAGATCTATCCTAGTATAACGTTGGAATCTATTTATATGCATGTGAGGTCTACACAAAGGAGAATCTCAAATCAAAACACCTAATTATCAACGAAAGGGGAATAGGTTAACAAATGAAGCCCTAGCTAATATATATAGGATGACCAACTCTAGTAACAAGCTATGAGTTAAGGCATCTCCTAGTATAAACTCATGAATAACCCAACCTATAACGAGCTATCTAATCATTTGACCCAATCCATTTATACAGTGCCAAATACATTAAATGATTATGTGATATTATTCAAAGTATAATATGTTAATTAGCATAATAATTAATGAATGCTAATCTACAAATTAATTAATTATTCTAACAATAAATGCCCACCTTAACATAGTAGAAACCCTTAGGAATTTTTCCTAATTGAGAAAAAACTTTTTAAAAAATCCCTAAATTTCAGCCATCAGCGGGCATGGCCTTCATCTTTTGGCTTTTTCATCCTCATGCTACAGTACAAAATATTGATAATTAAGATCCCGAGTCGTCAAAAGTATGACATTCATATGTTATATTGTACTTGTTTCACATTATTTTAGATGGGGTTGCAGGGGAGGACTCCACACAACCCCACACATTTAAAAAAAAAAAAAAAAACAATCCACTAGTTGCGTGGAGTCATCCCACGCACAGCGCAAACAATGGACAAAAGATTTGGGGTGAGAGGACGTGGGGGTGGGGGCAAATTTGAGGGTGGGGGTGGTGTATGAGAGGTAGTGATATGAGAGGAAATTTGGTGAGGGAATGTGTGGAGTCTGACAGTGGGTGGATTTCTTTTTTATTATTTTAAATATTTATATTTTAAAATTTTAAAATATGTTAACATATTATATTTGATAATGATGTGTAAATTTTATAAATTGAATCATTAATATACTATTAAAATCAGAATAAATTCATCAATTTTATTTCACAGAGAAATTTTTGAAGAAATCTGATATGTATCCATTATTTCCCTGCTTTAATATGTAATTATGAGCTCAGCTAAGTGAAACTCATTTCTTTGGAAAGGGCATACTCATCAAAATTGAAGGACTAAAACTATGCGAATTTATAAATTTGGAGACCATTTAAATTGTTAGTTTACTCAAGCTATAATTAACTTATTTATCCATTATAAAAAGTAAAGTATTTAAGAATTGGATGTAATACATTCTAAATCAATATTAATTTATTTGGTATTAGGAATTGAAATTAGAATATAGAATTTTAATTTTAATTCGAATTCTATCAGACTTGTAATTGATTAAGAATTTTAAAATTTATATTTGGGCCAGGTAAAAAATTGGAATATAGAATTGTAATTCCAAATTTAATACTAATTTTATTATTTAGATAAAAGATAAATATTTTTTTTAAAATGATAAACATGAATAATATATTCAAAATAATTTATAGTTTAATTTTTTATAATTATACTAATATTAAAATTTGTATATATATATATATATCATTTGGGTATATGTGTACTTTATTAATTAAGAAAATATTTAAAATAAAAAAATTCAATTATTTTATAATTATATTAATATGAAAATTTAAAAATACAATATTCAAAGCTAAACGTTAGTAATGACTTTTAAAAATATAAAATGTTGTATTAGAAGTAGAAAAATCTTACTTCAATTTTTATATTTAAAATTGTAATTTTTGGGGATGAGGATAAGAATTGAAAATTACTTTTATTAGTTATATTTTAATTTTATGGAATTGGTGGATGGAATTGGAAATTCAATTCTAAAAGATCACCTAAACAAAAAAATTGAAATTATTATATCTAATTCTAATTTATATCCCAATTATAGACTCAATTCTTGTGGTAAACTTTTATCCATAAAGAACTACTTTAGGGCTAAATTCTAACAAGAGATTCTGGTAAATTGAGAAGTGTAAAATGAAAAAAATTTCAGTATAATAAAATTGATGAATTTATTCTGATTATAATAGTATATTAACTATTCAATTTATGAAATTTACACATTATATATGTTAATATATTTTAAAATTTTAAAATATAAATATTTAAAATAATAAAAAAGAAATTCACCCACTGCCAGGCTCCACATATTCCATTCCCAAATTTCCACTCATCTCACCATCTCATACACCACCCCCACCCTCAAATTTGTTCCCACCCCCACATCCTCCCACCCCAAATTTTCTATCCACCGGTAGTGTGGGAGGACTCCGCGCAACCAGTGGCTTGTTATTTAAAAAAAAAAACCTTGTAGGGTTGCGTTGGGGTCCTCCACTGAACCGCAGGTAAAAATGTTGTGAAACAAATACAATATAGCATATGAATAATATATTTTTGACGGCTAAGGATTTTAATCATTAATATTTTGTACTGTTACATTGAGATAAAAAAAAATCTTGGTCTTTCAGCGTCATGGCTCTCTGCTCCGGATTTAGTTTAAGTAAATTTGAAATTTCAAATGTACATAAATTTAATAAAATTTGAATTGTTGAATGAAAATTTAATGATACAGATTTCAATAAATTGTTAAAAGTTATTTTATATGTATTAAAATTTAAAATATTTGATAAAAATTTAATAATTTAAATGTTCTTAAATACAATAAATTTAAATTTTTAAATGCAGAGAATCCAAATCCCTCTACTCCTTGGTTTTATATTTTTTCACTATTTAACACTCTATAAGATTTTGACATGTTTATCAGTAATGCTCATTTCTTGGATTTTGATTTTATACTAAAAGTCTTACTAGTTGGATCCATTATATATGCTTAATCCTCGTATATTGGTTCAAATAGTAAAATTGGAGTTTAAACATGAAATAAAAGTTGAGCTTTAATTCATGACAGAAATTTGGCTTGTTTGTCAATTCTATCTACTGTTCAAAATTTTATGGTTTAATGGAATTGTTCTGGTCAATGTTTAAATTTCTGTTTAACAGTTCAATTTTCTAGTTTAATGAAAAATTCTAATCCTTGTTAAAATTATGTTTAACAGTTCAATTTAGCTTAATTATTTTCCAATTCATTGACAAACACTTTGGTTTGAGAGATGCTGATTACATGCTCATATTATGAATATTTAGTGGATAGTTTGTATTCGTCTACTTAATATTTCCATAAGATTACATTAATTTACCTAGCAACAAAAGTTATATACCATAATTACATTTATTTCAACCAAAATATCATTTTATTGCTTATGACAAATATTAAATTAATACATTTAACCAAATATAATATAGTCACTTTTAATATTATTATATATTTATTATTTTAAACGAAAAATAAAGAACATTGAAACTAAAATTTTAAGAAATATATTTTTTAGATAAATGTATATAAATGATTATAATAGAAAAAAATAACTAAGTAATTTGAACATCTTTATTTACCCTTATTAATTAAACCAATAATGTACGGCCAATATAAGAAAACCAGTGATGGATCCATAAAATTTGGAAGAGGATCCATAATAAGTTGAATCATGATCCATCCTTGGATACTAAAAAAGTTTTATCCTCCTCACTCCTGTATGACTAAATATGTTTCTTTTACTCATGATTTATTTTAAATATTTAAAAAGACAATCAAATTATTCTCATTGTACAAATTGAAAACAAACAACTAGAAGTTGTTCATAAACTCTTGTCTTTTGAAAATTGAGATTCCCAGAAGACCATGCTACACATGCTTCAGTCAACATCTACGACAATATAAATCTGATTGTGGTTCTAAAATAAAACTACGGAAAATACACATAACAATTAATAACAGCCAACGGTTTTACCCTCAAACTAAAGAACATAGATAATATAAAAGCCTAAGATGCCAATGAACAGCCCAGTGATAATCTAAGGGGATGGAGGATTAGCTAAATGATACAAAACTAACTGACCATCGAACTAAGAAAGAAGCTCACAGAAAGAAGAGCCCTTGATCGCAGCCAAACGAGCATATTCTAGTTTGAGGAGCCACAATTGTTCCTTCAATGATTCATTGAGAGCTGTAGGCACCAATAGGCATGTCCATGTTAGTATCTATATGTGAGCTAAACACAAAAGCTAGCAAAAGCGTAACCACGAAATTATCAAATTTCCTTTTGCTTATGTAACTCAATATGAGCATACCATCTCTAAGCTGTGTTTGTCGTCCAGTAGCCTATATGCGCAGTTTGAGCTCCTCATCCCCAGCAGCGAGCCCCTTATTCTTAGCAATCAACCGTGCTGGGTCTCTCTGCATCATATGAGATACAAATTAGTTTGCTTCTTTTAAACATTACACAAAAGAAACCATCTTCATGGCCAGTATAAATATTTCTTTAAGGGAATAACAACCTGTAAGTTATGAATTCCCCATCTTTAAATAAAGTTTCATAAGAAGTTCCACTTGAGGGACAACTGAATACACAAATATTCGTCTAAACAAGTGTAGCTTTCAGCGAAGATAACTCAAAATAATATCTCCACAGAAATACCAATATCCTTTCCTCATCAATTTCTACTAATATGAAAGTAAAGGTCATGACCCCTCCATAAAATGAAACAACTGAGGAGTCTCCCTCTGGTTGGAGCAAACAATTTTGTCATGTGTGTAATAGATTAGTAACATGAACCTTAGTACTCCTACAAAAATGGTAGCACAGAACTTCAAAATGTACACATAGAAACACGGCCCATATAGAGACTAGCTTCATTCACTCAAAAATTTAGAGTCACATCATCCATTGGAATACCAAACATACAGCACAGAAGGAATAAAGAACTTAGTTTCTTTCGTTATCCCCATCATGAATCAGCAATGCACACCAGATGGGCGTAAATCCTACGTACATGATACTAGCACAAGATAAAGTTATGAGGGAATTATATGACACCCATCCGTACATTTCTCAAAAATCGTTGAAACCCAGACAGATGGTAAACAAAATTCGAATATACTTTTGGAAACTGATTGGAAAACTAACTTTTTCAAAACAAATATCATTTTGGCCATTCAGAAAGAATGCAACATGGAAATCTGGTATTATAATCATGCAACACACCATGGCTACATGCATGACTCCAAGACTTGTGATAAGTGTTCCTTAATTATGGGATTCCACATACCACAGTACGTGTTGACAGCAATTCTAAAATGTGATCCGCATCATGCTAACCTGGGAATTGTTGAAATTCCATCTAAGGAACTATTGCTATATTAGTATCCAAGTGAACTGCGGTTAAGAATTACCATACAAGATAATGCAAGGAAGGGCCTTACAAACAAAGAATCTTACTACTGGTCTGCACTTGCAGGCAACGAAGAGATACATTGGAGTATTTCTCCCCACTTTCATCAAGTACTGTTAAGCCTCCTTATGAGATCTGATCAGACATTCAAAAAGAGTAGTGTAGCAGGTGTTCCCACCAGACTACAGGAGTAGTGTCGTTGGTCAATTCCACAGTTTGGTTCAAACAATCCAAGAACAGAGCTTCAGGCAATAAGAAATGGAACTTTGCATTAGTAGCTTGGGAAATGTTTGGATTCGTAAGACCAGGGTGGAACGACCATCCCATTTTATTTGGTGTTATGGTGATTATAACAAAAGAGAAAGAAGTACAAGTATTTGTACTTAGACACATCGTAATAGTTGTATGGTTCTACTGTATTATTTTTTTGAGGATTTAATGCAAGCATGCATCCATGTTTCACAACATTTCCCTGGTTACTGCTGAAACTGCTTCTTACGGTAAGATAATTATTCTTAAGCTTTACCGAACAACAAATTATAAGATAACAGAAACCAAAATGTAAATTAGAATCCATAAAACTTATCATTTTTCCAGTCCTATTAAATGTACTTTGGATCCCAAAGTCTTCTTTCTAGATGCTATGTATGTATGTCTTCATGACGACATTTTTGGGTCTAACTCCTTTCTTTCTATCAACTCTACCGAGGCTCCTCATAGCCACTTTGACTTCTAGTCCTTAAAGTTTCACACCTTCACTCAAGGTTTAATATAGTCTTAGAAATTTATTTTTGCTTAATATCACCGTCGATGATTCAAAAACTGTTTAATATCATCTTTTTCCTCAACTCTGTTGACTCCATGAACAAAATTGTATGACGTGGCTCATACACGACATAACGGGCAGAATGGAGAAAGGCATGCCAACTCAGATCCAACTCACCGTTTCTGAATAAAATCCCCAAATCAATGTATTTTAGGGTTTATGATTCTCACGTTCAAACGTGAATAAAGACTCGGATTTAGAGATTTAAACCAAATCTCAAGTGCTCGATTCACTGAATAGAAGGACAAGGACACAAATTTTATGAAACATATAAAGCATAGTTTTACTAGAGTTAACGAACTTAACAATAAAAGTGTTGCGTCAACATTTTGGAAGGAAACAAAAATAAGCATACTTGTCACAGATACCATCTATATTCCATTCATTTTACTCTCCACAACTTCAATAATTTAAAATCATGGCTTTTAATGAATCCAGAGTAAGTTTCCTTCATTACCTCAACTTTTTCAGCGACAATTGGCAGTTCCGATTCAGCATACTTGAATTCCTAGCCACCATCATCATCAATGGTCTCCTCTATTTCGTCCACTGAATCAAAATTCATATAGCTTAAATTTGAGCTGATAACGTTAGAGCTTCCTCTGGACAAATTCAAGTCTGACCCACTTGATATCAAAATCGACCTGTTGTCATAATCCATCTGCGGGCACTTATCATGCAAATCAGATGCCATGGACCCTTTTGATTCACAAATTGCAGATGGGAAGGATTGAACCTCTAAATACAAGTTTCTACTGCCCGGTGTGGGGAGGCTTGAATCCTAAAATACCAAGACTAAAGAACCTCTAAATACAAGTCTCTACTATCCGTTGTGAGAGGCGTGAATCCTTTATTTTACTGTAAGGACAAAAGTTGAGTTGGCACAAATTGTACACGACAGTCTTCAATAAGCCCGTTGAGCAACGCATGATCTCAGACTCGTCAAGGAAAAAGGACCAATATAGAAATTAATGTTCTTTACATCTATGAGACATACACAGAAATGCATATATACAAAATTACAAATTTCAGTATGAACACAAGCTTCAGCTGAAAGACGAAATAGGTCCATCTGACAAAACACCCAATAATAGCAAACTTCCCCTTACCTTCTATGAACCGGAAGCTAATTGCAACATTTAAAGAAAAAAAAAAATGCCCCTGCTATTTTGTAAATTCCATGATCAGCACTAGTTAAGAAGTGTGGTTCCATCAGCCACTATGAACTTGATCCTCACCCAAGTAACCAAATTTGTTTTCTAAAGCTATAAAGGAAAAGACATAACTGAAGCATGGTAACCTTGGCAGAGAGGTTAGTTGCTTAACTCTAAGACTTCTAATGTCTATACCTTCCTTTCCAGCCGATTTGTATACCAAAATTTTCTCTCCTTTGATCGCGAAGCAGATTGCCTATTAGAAAGAATACTATGACGTAACAATTTATTTTACATCAAGCTCAAACTTCAAAAGATTTATTTTCCAGTTTTCTTTGAACAAACACTCGTCCAAAAAAAAAATCCAAGAGGAACCATAATAAGCACATTATACTGCTGAAAAGCTAAACTGCTTCAGAAAATACACTTTTCAATTTTCGATTGCAATTTATTTTCAATAACAAAAAAAAAAAAGGAGAAGCATAAATCAAAATCATCACGAGATCAAAGTTACAAAATATAATTTTTATTATTTCAATATTACCGATCCCCAATGCAAATCTCGTACCTATATAATCGTGAAAAAGATCATCAAGAAAAACTATTTGCCCAAAAATGAGTAGAAAACAAAAGAAAGAGTGGAGTAGCAGAAGCACAAGCTGATCAACCTCCTAGCTCTCTTAGGATCAAGAAGAGAAAGTTCAGCAAGCTTATTGAGATTCATGGCCTTCTTCACACCATCGATCGCCTTAAAAGGGTTGGCATCAAACGTCAGCGACGATGACCCAGCTATGTGATTACAGTGCCTATGATGACCCTCCCACCTCCCCACACCTTTCCTGTCAAATTTCTACATCGGCGCCGCCAGCTAATCCCAGACCGTTGAAGAAATCAGAGTCCACGGACAAGCCACAGAGACGGCTGATAGGAAACCCGTCGAGCTGGACTATGATTCGTCCGACGAATGCAAGGCCAAATCGATTGTCGCAGGTGGGGAGCCGCCGTGTGCCATAGCAGTAGGCGTAGCTACGGCGATAGCGGAGGCATTGTTGGTGGTTGTGCTGGGCAGCACTGGCTAAGGGAGGTTAGAATGGTCGAAGAGTAGCAGCTTGACTGATGAAACACTGTTTTTTCTTCAGTTTTATCCAAAAGAAAGTATAGAGTATGACAGACTGCAGCGCATTTATAATATAATATTATCAAATATATTTTTATTAATTTAATATTAATAAAATATTATAAAATAATAATATTTTATATTATTTAATTACTGAATGCGCAGTATGGTTGACGCAAGGACTTTTATATGTTATCAAAGACTTATTTGCAACCTCAATGACAGGGTAAAGAAGGCCAGTATACCCAACTTTTCTTTTGCATAATTTCCATTTAGCTTTCTTAAATTTACTTAAAAATTATTAAATACTAACTCTTTTAAGTAAAAAATTTAAATTTTCCTTTTTAGCATTTTTCAATATACTTTTTATGTTATGTTCTTTATCCTTTAAAGTCCTTTTAGCTTCATTTAACTTCACTTTAATTATTCCTTTACCTTGTATCTATTTATTATTTATTTTACACCTCTAAACTTCACTGTTTAATTTTTACTCAATCGCATGGACAATTTTAAGTAGAGGCTTCAATACTTGGCAGTATTCTTCACACTTCACAACATATTCCATCTTCTTTAGTTAAGTTCATTTTTTATTGTTTGAGTTATGCAATTTTCTCTCAAGACTTTGGTTGTTTTCGTGATTCATGCCTTCATTTTATATTTGGATAAAATAATTTTTTTATTATTTTATGGTTTATTTTTTGTACATGCCTAAGTCCTTAATGTTTTGTTCAAAACTACTACACAACTTGCACATTACTTATGGTTTTCTCTTTTGTACTGCATATTACTTGTTCTCTTCATTTGAGGATTAATTGCTATATATATAAAGATTTTTTCCTATTACTTATATTACCTATTTAATATTAATTAGTTAATGTTTTATCCATATTATGACAATAAATTTTAGAAAAATAAACTTGTTTGATTTAGTTATTTTATATTTTCATTTTTGTTGAAGCTAGCCACTTTTTTTTTGTATTTTATAACTAAAAAATGAGTGTACCAATACCTTATCTTGTTTGATGTTTAACGAGATTGACTTTCGACGTGTATAAGTAATATATATTATTTGATTAAATATCAAATTTGTTTCTTATGATATATTATTGATAAAAATATTTCTTAATATATTAAATATCTTGATTAGTCTTTAAGCCCCTAACTCTATAGTTTTTATATTCCTGGCTCTACTCTTTAGCTTGCTCTTGGAAGTATATTGATGCGTTTTCTATAGATAATATTGGTGACAGCAAACCACTAGTTTTCAGTTTGGTAGATGGACTCATCTACTCATCAATCCACGATTTGTATACTATATATAAGATTATGTTAACTCTACTAATGAGATTAACATATATAATAAAATGTTAAAAATTTAAAAATAACGTTAAAATTTGAAAATTTTTATTTATAATTTAACCCTTACTATTTTTAAATTTTTATTTATCATCTCAGTTTATTTTATTTATAAAATTCACTGGTCTCTAAATTATTTATTTTACTAATAACCCAAACTCCTGATCTCATTGTCTTCGTTGCCCGTCTTTCTTCTGCTATTGCCCGTCATTTAACCTACTTGTGTGACTCATACAAAAGACGCGAATAATGTAAGATATAAAGTATCAAGTGTAAGCATTGCAGTATAAAAAAGTTTTTTAACAATAAATTTTTATAGAAGGAAGAATAAAGAATTAATGACATTGAAACAAGGAAGTATAAAAAAAAAAATGATATTGTCATATGGATCCTCTGAAACAAATAAAGAACACACCTATCGGGCATTTTCATAATTTATTTTAAGGGTGGCCTCCTTGATTCGATTGATTATGCTGATCTACAATGGCAAGGAGATGAACCATTAAGGTTACTTATCTTCACTGTGAAGCAAATATGTGCACTATTTTCTTTACGGAACATAATCGGACAAAATTACCAAATGCGGACAGTGTCCTTAATTGTATATTAGCACAACATAGTTTGGATCTTTATTTAGGGCTCCATTTTTTATACTCTATTCCTACCTTTCTCAGTTTGACATATTTTTATAACTGTACAAGGGCTATCATTTGTTGCGGAGCTAGGATTAGTTGCGGTCCTAAGATATAAAAATTTATTAAAATTTTTATATTTTATTTTTTAAAATTATATTTTTTTTAAATAAAAATTTTCCTCTAAATTGTTAAATTAAACAAAATGAAATTGATTTACTAACAATATTTTGAATTTATTCTTCTTAAATTTAAATTAACATTCTACTATATATTACTCTCACTATTAATATTAACTTCAATACCTTAATATATGTGAATATATTTATATCTATTCACTACTTATGTAATGTATAAAAAAGATACACTTAAAAATATACACTACTTGACAACATCATAATAATTAAATAAACAACTCAAAATAATATTTCAAAGGAAGTAAAAAAAAAATTATCTGATAAGCATTAACATTTATAACTCTTAATCTGCAACTATATATATATATATATATATATATTAAGTATTATATATATTATTTTATCCAATATTTTAAAAACTTTTACAGCATTTTAATTAAACGTTGAATTAAATCGATTCTTGTTTTGATATAAAAATCTAAATCAAACAGGGATGGATCTATCTTTCTATTCATATATATTACTAAAAAATGGATTTATCTCCGTGCCGGTTCCGCGTGCGCTTCGTACTCCATTGGCGCTTTGCCCTCCTCTTATTCTTCATTAGACAATTTGGATGGAATTCGCCATTTTTTCCCAACTAAAATAGAAAAGGTTGTGTCACATCAAGAAATCGATTCGTTCTCTACCTCAAATGAGATAGGAAATTTTGAACCCCCTATTTTGACTTTTGTTTAGACCCTTCATCATTCTGAATTGAGGCCCGCCCTGGTTTACGTCGTTTCAACAACCAATGGGGAGCATCTCAGTATACGACTGCACGTAGTAATTGGGACTCCTATTATATATATTATTTTACCCAACATTTCAAAAAAAAAAAACTACTGCATTTTTAAATTAAAATTTTGGTGAAAAAAACATATTTTCATTTGAACTTAATTATATGCAAGTCAATTATTGTAAAATTATTATTTACAAACATGCATCAAATGTTTACACATGAATTAAATATAAAATTATATACATAATACATATATTAGTCTAATATGTTTAAATTAAAATATTGAATAAAAAAACAGAAAAAATAAATCATTTGGTTTCTATAATTTAAATGAATTTATAAATTCGTCCCCATACTATAAAAGTCTTTTCAAATCAGTCCTATTCTTTCTGAAATTTTCAATTCAGTCCCTACTGTTTGGCGAACTCTTAGCACCGTTAATGTAGTGCTAATTTGGATTGTCCATATGCCTAGTCAGATGCCAACTCAGTTATTAAATTGATGACTCATTTTTTAAAATTAAAAATAAACTGAAACTTCAGAAAAAATATCGACTTTTTTTAACAGGTTTAAACAAAAGAAAAAGGAAAACGCAGTATCCTATTCCACTGAAGATCATCAGCTTTTAATATAAAAATAAATAAATAAAAGCTGAGGAACAACGTGGCTTTACAATTTTTTTGTGAAGTTTGCTCATCAATTATGTGCATTGCCGAGGAAAACAAACTATACATGTGGCAGTTGAAAGTTAATGTCCAAAAGAGATAACAAAAAGAAAATGCATGAACATAGAAAAATAGGAACATTCGTTCACCTCATGCGAGTGCGTTCTCTAATCCAAAACCAGAAGCATCCGATGAGTATATTCTTTGAAACTAAATGGGAAATTCTGTAGCAACTGGTAAATGATGAAATGAAAGTGAAAAGGAAAAGAGAAAAGGCTCCTTCTTGGCTTTCTCTCTCCATCTGAATTGCAATTGTGTATGCGGAGGCGTTATGAGTATATCCATGTTTGTGGAAAGCGGCTTAATGGCGAGAAATGCTATAATTTTTTTTAATTCCAAAATGATGATGTGCAGTTATTTTGAACTGCATGTAATCATTTCAAAATTTAAAAAATTTATAACATCTCTTACTGTACAATAAGAATACGAATTCATATTTCTATTTGTCAGCCACTTGAGATTGTGAAGAGATACAGATTTTATTGTGTCTTCTCAATTTATTTTTCTATGCCCAGATGATTTTCTTTAAAGTTTTAAAATATTTTTCTTTAAAAAAAAAATGAGTCATCAATTTAGGAGTTAAGTTGCCATTTGACTAGACATATAGGTAGCCTAAATCAATATTACGCTAATAGTGTTAAAAGTCTACCTAACAACAAAGACTGAGTTGAAAATTTTAGAAACAATGAGGATTAATTCCAAAAAGAATTAAAATATAAAAACCAATTTAAAAATTTATGTAAAATATAAGGATCAAATGATTAATTTTTCCTGTGTCAAACTAACCTAACCTAATCATAAAAGATCATTAATTTTTTGTTCACCAAAAAGATCATTAATTTCAGTGAGTTTAAAAAATAAAAATATGTGGGGACTTATTATCATATAGATCAAAAGAGAAATTTTTAGTATATGTGGCTCCACTACTTACTATCATTCCCTGTGGGTTTTCTTTTTTGTCAAGCTACTAAACCCCGTTGTATTAGCAAATGAAAGACTTATAGCAACCAACTTTTTGACATAAATAAACAAAAATAAATTAAATTATTAAAAAAACCTCAAATATTGTCACATCGATTCTATGCTCTTATAGGCGATATAATTTTCGTCTTAGCTTACCTTTTATAAAAGAAGAAATAAGGCCAACTTCAACCTACAGCAAGTCAAAAATGACATATAAATTTGTGCATACACTGATATAACTAATGTGATATGCCCAATCATATAATGAATTAATTAGAACTAACACACTACATTAGCTAGAGTAAATTCATCTGTGCTCTGCTGCCTATATTACATGGACCAATAAATAGGTGCCACATGTCAACGAAAGTGGAGGGAAGAATAAATGATAAGATAAAAAACCCCAAAGTTTGAGATGATTTTTTTTATATTTACACTATAGGCCCTACTAATTACTTGATATATACTAATTCCCAATATTAATAAGATTCACACCCTGGCCACACATTTTATGTAATACCCATGAAATTAATAATAATAATAAAAAAAGATAAATTAAATTATTTTAAGAACTAAAGAAAGGGAGAAAAATTTACTTGGTATAAGAGTAAAATTTGCATGATAGTAGAAGACTCAAAGGAGAACTTAAGCAGTACTAATAAAATTTTATCTAAGATGGTATCTAATGTAAGGACTTAAATCTTATCTTGTACATTCCTAGTACTTATAATTCAACAGAGTATGATAACCAAGTATTTGTAAGAAAAATTTGATCTGATAGAGTAAAATACTCCCTACTTACATTATTATTATACCCTAATTATATCATCTTATCCCCACTTACATTATTATAATACCCTAATCATATCATATTATCCCCATTTACATTATTAAAATTACCTTAATTGTACCATATAATCCTATCTGACCCTCATTTCTCCTTGTATCTCAACCATTCCACGCTTATTACTGCACAAATTCTTCCACCAATGATGTCATAACCGACCTTTCGGCAAGAAGGAATAAAAAGTATTTTAAATTGATTCCCAAAATGAATCTTAAAAATCAATTTATTGGAGTTGCCTCCAAAATTTTTAACGAAAAACTTTAGAAAACTAATTTAAAACAAAAAAAAAAGTCAAAATAGTCTGCGAAAACAAAAATGGGTTCGAGAGTCTGTTTGAGTGTGGGGAAGGTGTTAGACAACCTACAACACTCGTCCATAAGGATGGTTACCTTAAACTAGTCAACTGAAATAGAATATGATCTTAAATTTATCTTAATTACCCTTTTATTGGCATAGATGCATGTTAAACAAAGAAGACATAAGCAACAAGAATGAAAGCAAACAAATAGATATATACAAAGGGCGGACTTGACCTAGAATGAAAACCTAGGGCTTACGTACCCCGTGATAGAAATCAAAGTCTACGTAGTTCGACCAAAATAGAGTGTCTGCTGGTTGATGATTTGTAATTTTTGTGATGAGAACAAGAGAGTTCAAATTAAACAGATTTTCGTAAACAAAATGAGATTGGAAATTGATTTTGTGTATTTTAATTTACAACAACCTGATTAATCTAGCTCTCTTGACCTCTTCATTTTTTTTTCTCTTTTTAATTTTTGTTTATTTTTGAAATTTTAATATTTATTTTGAAATTTAAATAAAATGATTATGGGATAAGATTTTTAGGAGTTTACATTTTTTTTCTTGGAATTGAAATGTAATAATAATGAAAGGAATATTTTTGAATTTTTGAATTTATTTATTTTTTGATTTTTAAAATTAAAATTTATTGTTAAAATTGGAACAAAATTATAATGAAAAGCCATTTTTTGGGATTTTTGAATTTATATATTTTTTAGATTTTTGGATTTTTTCTAATTTTGAAAGTGAGATTATAATTAAAAGGAGTTTGATTTTTTTTTTATATATATTTTTAATTAGACTTTATTCTGAACTTTAAACTACAATGGAAAAATATTTCTATGGTTTTTGAATTTATGATTTTTGTATATATTTTTTAAAATTAGGATTCTCTCCAGACTTAAAGTAAGACTATCATAAAAATTGTTTTGAATTTTTGAATTTTATGATTTTTATATTAATTTTTGAGATTATGATTCTTGTATAAATTTTTATGATTAGAGTTTAATTTAGGTTTAAAGTAAAATTATCATAAGAAAATATTTTAGAATTCTTGAATTTTATGATTTTTACATTTATTGTTATTATTTTTGAAATTTGAATTTATTTTAATACTTAAAGTAATACTAGAAAAAAAAAATCCTTAGGATTCTTGATTATACACAACATGTAAGTCAAGCCTCCTTACTCTAGAATTAGTTTATCTGGTATTTTAAACATTAATTTTTGAAACCTAAGGAGACTCAGGGTCTCATGCGGCCTTTATTAGTTAACTTTTGAGTGTCTAAAGAAACGAGCGATCTCACTTGGGAACCCAAAAAATGGAAGAAAATATTTGGGAGTTTTTAGGATTTTATTTTCATGTATTTTTAAGGGTTTTGAAATTATAATTTTTTAGTCTTATTTTTAACAAGATTGATTCCCCTAAGCCTACAGAGACCCAAGTCTCACATGGCACTTTTAATTAAATAAATTTTATAAAACATTGACTTAATTATTTTGTAAATAATAGAAAATATTTACTTAAAATATTTATTTTTGCATTATTATTATTCTTTTTTTTAAAACAAATATATACTAATTTTCGGGGTCTAAGGAGATTAAAATCTCATACGACTCCAAACAC
This sequence comes from Delonix regia, assembly GCA_037074485.1. NCBI lineage: Eukaryota > Viridiplantae > Streptophyta > Magnoliopsida > Fabales > Fabaceae > Delonix > Delonix regia. The sequence continues at coordinate 23,812,489 of CM073454.1, read as the reverse complement.
TCGAGGAGAATGATATTCCCACCTCGTCAATTTTTTTGGGTCTTTCCCATTTGTCAGATTTCTCGGTGTGGCTCCCTCTTTAGTGTTCTCCTTTCTCCTTTTCCCCTTTACTTCTTCCTCTATTCAGCTCTTCTTTTGGAGCTCAAAACAGAGGATTCCCTTCTACTCTTCTTCCTTTCTCCTTCCTCTTCTTCTTGGCACCTTCCCTTTTCTTCTTAGCACCTCACCACTTCTTCGTTCTTCTTTCCTCCCTTTTATTCTCTCGATTTGTCTTGCCTGTCAGCTTTCTCGACTCCCTCTCACACTCCTTCAGCCACGACCTCTCTCTCTTTCTTCTTTTTCTCCAGAACACTCTTTTCCTTCCCTTTCACTTAGCCTACAAAATGCCCTCCTCTTGGCTTGCTTTTCGCTCCCCCCTCTTTTCCTTTCTCGGCCCAACATAGCTCCTACACAAACACTTCTTCCCTCCTTCTATCCTCTCCTCTACTCTTCTTCCTTCTTCTCCCCTTAACACACCAAGCCTTCTCCTTTTTTTCGGTGCACTTAACCTTCTCTTTAAAACTCTCCTCTCCTCCCGATTCACATCACCTTTTTAGCAACAAATCCCCCATTCCATGTTGTGTCCCTTGTCCTTTGGTCCAATCTGCCCCTTGATGCCCTTTTGTCTCTTGTGAGTGTGTGTAAGAGTGTGAGTAGAGGTGTGAGAGTGTGTGTGTCTGTGAGTGTGTAAAAGTGTAAGTGGAGGTGTGAGTGAGAGAGAGCTTGTATTTTAGCTTGGTTGCCTTTGCAATTTTTATTTTGATTTTAATTATATAACTTTTCTTTCCATTTTTGGATTTAGATTAATTCAAAATTTTGACTCTATTTTCCTTTTGCAAGATGATTAAAATGTCTTTACTTTAGAAATTTTCTCTTTTATATTTTTTAGTGTTATATTTTTGACATTTTGATTTTGTATTTGGTTTATCCCAATTTTGATTTTATATTTTGCTTTTTGCATTTTTTAATTTTGTATTTTGTTTTTTCTTATTATTATTATCATCATTATTATGTTTTATTATTTTGTCTCCATATTTTATTTAATTTTATTTTATGGCTCTCATTTTGCATTTATTTAGTTATAGGAGTAACTAGTTGATCCAATATGTAGTTATTAATTTTTTATTTTTGAGATGGGGAGTTCACAAGTGAATTGAGGCTTTTCCTACCACCATGAAAGGTCGTTAGCACTCGTTCCAGGTCGTAGCATCACTGCCGGCTTGTGAACCACCGCCACCAACCTCTAGGTGGTCGAAAATCGATGAAATTTTGGCAGCTTGAAAGAGTGCGAATTCCGCATGAAATTTCGCAAAAATTGTTGCGTTCTATCTCAATCTAGCTTAAGGCTTTTGTTTCTACATAATTTTTGGTCTTTTCTCCCTTATTTGCATTGATCAATTTGGTCCAAGCACTGTTCACTAAAAAATGAGGTAAAATTAAGCTCAATTTGGGGTGGTTGCTTCCAATTGAGTTAGAATTATATATCATAGGTGAATTTCGCACTTTTCTTTTATGAAATCACCAGTCAATTGTGAGTTTTTGTCTCCAGATTGAAAAACCCCAAATTATAGGTCTAGGTGTGATCTTGGAAGGTGGTGAAATTTGGATTTTTAGGGCTTCCTAAATATTAGTATGCATTTAGGAAGTGATTTAGAATTTTTGTAAACTTTAGTTTGAATTATAAGTTGAATTACTAATTTTTCATATTTTTCATATATTTTTTATAAAGAAAAGGGAAGAAATTAAAATGGGAAAACTTTTATGGCTTGATTAGATAGCAATGACATTAATGCAAGTTGAATGAAGGATTTTGGAATTTAATTGAACAACCCCTAAAGTGACATTAGTGTTGATGGTAAGTGTTAGAATCTTATTAAGTGCATAATGGAGTAAATTGAATAAAAATAAAGGCCATGAGTATTTTGGGGTATTATTAAGGAAAGTGGGCCAAATATTTGATTTCCTAAAATTGTGTGAAGTAAGAAAACCAAATTAGGATGAAAAAGCAATTGGTTAAAGGTGAATAAGAAATAGATAAATAGGTCGATGATAGAATTAAATAGTTGAAATTATTCATGAATATTAGAGATTTAAAACATTTTATTTAATATTATAGGTAGCTAGGAAAATTGTCAACAAAGAGATTGTAAACAAGGATAGGAAGAGGTTAGTATACTCCTCTCTGATGAGTAGATAATCCTAATTATGCAAGATTTGGTTCCAAAGTATCTATTTTCAAATATAAGTATTTGTTATCTTTGGTATCTTAGGCAGCTTTCTAAATTTATAAATTTTATTCCATATTCTGAGACCTGGAAAATTGTTGGTTCATGAGCATTAAGATTCTATAATTTGAATTACTAGAAATATTGAAATCTGAACTCTAAAGTGGTATGACTTTGAAATTGTGAATTTTGGACATGGATGTATATATATATTTCGATATATTGAGAATGTGCCCAAAACAGAACCTTGTAACTAATGGCAGTAGACGTTTGTCGTAGTGCATTGCGATTGGTAATATAATATGATTAGGTATAATGCCCTCACCTCCATATTTTGTTTGAGGGCTAAGGCTATTATTATAATTATTTAAAGGTTAAGGCTGATAATGGAGTACTACTCTAATATGTTTTCACTAGCTTTAGGCTAATTCTGTATTTTGAAACTTTGACTAGTTTTGTAGAAGATTCCCAATGTGTTCTGTTAATGGTTTTTCTTTGCTTTCGGTACTATTGATTTATGGTTGTAAGTTATCTGGTTTTAAACAATGAAAACTTTATCATTGTGAGTATGTTCCTTTTATTGCATTATTAATATTATCTACTCACTAAGTTCCCATTCACCCCATTATTTAATATTTTTTAGATTCCAGCAGCGATCCAAAACACTACCTATAGAGTAAGAAACATGTTTTTATTCTTTTGGTGAGCCTAACCTATTGCTAGAGCAATGGTTTTCTTGTTTTGTAATTAGACTTAGTTGCTCCCTTGTGTACAAACTGAATGTTTTGAAGTATTACCATGGTTGAGGGTTGTGTTATAATTATGAGTGAGAGTGAGAAACTTTCCAATCTACTGTATTTTAGGTAACTCTATTGTAACAATTTTAAGAGGTCCATGTTCAGGGGATACTCTACCAAACTTTTTACAGAGAGATTGAACTGATTCTTTTGATAATTGCATGCAAAGTTATGAGTCTTTATGTTTAATCAATAAGGGTTTATATATTGTTAAGCTCTGCTATCTAGTGATATTTGATAGGTTCTCGAAGATGAAAGATATCTCATTTCCCGTACCGGTCACGTCCTATTAGCTTAGGTCATGACATTTTATTTATCTGAGATTTTAACTTAAGTTAATTTATTTTCTCCCAATTAAAGCCTTGTAAGTATTATTTAAGTGTGGAGAAAAATGCAACGACCTTGGTGAAGGAATGAAGTAAAAACTGGATGGGAAAATTGGATAAAATAGCAAAGAATGATGATTTAATAGTAATATGAAAATATTGGAACAAATAATAAAGGTAAAAGTGATATAAATCGAAAACTTGGAGAAATAATAATGGAAACCTAGAGAAATAGTAATAACGGAAGCCTGGAGAAATAGTTAAAACAAAGCTGTTAAAACAGGCCCTAGAACAAAGGTGGAAGAAAATTGGCTATCAAAAATTTATTGTCTAAAATTTCAGGCAGAATTTACAAAATTATTTTTATTATAACTAATTTATTGATCCTTTTTCTTTATAATGTGGTTTTGTGTGAGTGCTGATTACTTGAATAATATGTTTACTCATGAAGAAAAGTTTATCATGTACATATCTCTGCAACGGAATATAGATCTTGTCAATTGTACTATCCCACGTGGTTTGGATCGAAGTCATGAGATAGACTGTAATATCTTTTTTATAACAAAAACACCAATCATCCAAAACTCTTTGTGTTTTGTGCATTCTCATCTAAAAACTCTATTATTGCTCCCCTATATAAACATTTAGATGGAGAGTCAGTTTTTTTGTAAAAGTGGGGCAGTTTTTTTTTCCAGACATGCATTAAGTTTTTTTTAATTTCCTTTTTTTAAAATTAATGATTGTCAGTTTTAAACCTTCTAGAAACTGATAACTCAAATTCTGATTTTCAAAAATTCAAAATTTGAACTTATCCTTCTAGAAACTAAAAATCCAATTTTTATCTTTAATTTATTAATTAATAATTCTACGTCTTTTAGGTCAACACATTATGAGCTGTCTATTTGCCAATATCTCCCACTCGCACATAATGGGATGAACAATATAGAATTCTTTATTGCTCTTGGACATTCATACTAGGTGTTTTGGCATGACTATTTGGGCACAACTTTTAGGAACTCTTATACTAGAAATCATTGTATTAAAACAGCATAAGAAACTACTACCCTTATATATTTATTACACACACACACACACACACACACATATATATATATATATATATATATTTATTACACATATAATAATGTTCCCCAGATGCCCTAAATTTATCTTTATACACTTTACTCATAGCAAATATAATCCTTCTCAAATATAATCTTACCTAGGCTATATTGAAAGTTTTAGTGAGAATGGAATAGAATGACCATTAATAGAAGGGAGTAGAGTGGCGAGATATATCACTCCATTATTTGGAAATTTAAGTAAGGGGGAGGGAGGGTCATTAGTGAAATGGGTACATATTATTTTTACAATATTACTTTTATAAATAAAATGTTATTAGGCTATAAATCTAGTGTAGTAGACTTCTCCAACTTTTTCCTGTATCACAAATCTAGACCGTTGGATAATTAAATATAACATAAAATCAGAGTTTAATTATTAAGAATATCAAACTTATGGATATACATAATTCAAACCAAGGGCCGAGGGAGAAATTTTTTGCTACGGGGTCAAGAATATAAATTATAATATATTTAGACATTAAACCAAATGGCCCGATCACACGCATGTTATACTTATGTGCAATGAAATAGTATAAAATATACATGAAAAGGAACAAAAATTCTAAATGAATTCTATTTTATATTATGCATATCATTAATCAACTTTTTTGATAAATTATAGACTGATTTTAAATAGAAATATATAAAACTTATTAATATTTGATTGTAATAATGATAACGATACTAAGAACAACTATAAGTACGACAATTTGTATAGCTTATCGGTAAGAAAAGACTATAGAGCTAGTAATAATATATATGCAAAGAATAAATTGAAAAATATTAAAAATAAAAAGGAATATATCTTTAAACAATTAGAAAAAATGGATATTAAATAAGCGAAAGAATAAGGAGACAAAAATTGATAATGAGATTAAAATAGTGATATTTAGTCATTCAAATTTTAGTCTATTAACATAAAATTGTAAACAAAAACCTTTCTATTTTAATTAGTTAAATTTTGGTAAGATATTATTTTTAAACTTTGTGGGGGGTTTTCTTTAAAAAATTTTATTCACAAATACTTATAGAATTATTTAAAAATCTATTATTAATTTATATCAAGTAACAATAAATGACATATGAGGAAAATACCATATTGTTATCTAAAATGACCATTTTGGTCCTTTACTTGTTGTTTTGGTGTCAATTTGATCCTCCACTAATTTGTATTGACAAAATGATCCCTCAAAAATTCTAAAATAATAAGAAGTAGTCCTCAAAATGAATATAAGTGACTTGTTCTTCACTTAATGAAGGGTTATTTGTGATTCACAGTTTCTTGGTTAAAATGTAATAATATATTTCCCATGAAGTGTCCATTGAATAGAATAAAAAAAACCCTATTTTAATCTCATTCAAAATATTTATATTAATTTTTCTTCTTTTGCTTCCTAGACATGATTATAACTTAAAAATTCTGTTGGACTCAAAAAATAAAGGTCAAATTAAAAAGTTTGATTTATAAAATAGGTCAAATTGGACTTTTTATAGAACCCCAACTAAAACTCAAAAAGCCCAAATCAATATTTTATAAAAAAGAAAAAAATTATTATTAAAAAAACTTAATTTGATCATTAAAAGAATATAACTTAAAATTTAAGTTATTAAAAAATTATTTAAATTTTAAAGATGTGAAATATAAATTCATTTGCGTGATTAACTCAATTTTAATTTAAGTGGATTTATATAAAATAATAAATTAATATGATGTGACATCTTATTTAAAAAAATTAATATTTGCATATATATATATATATATATATTTATTGTATAAGTAATAATGATTATTAATTATATTATTCATCTTAGGTCATAAGTAATAAATAAATTTAATTATAATTTTAAAAAGCCTAAAATAAATGAGCTTGAATTAGAAAGTCCAATTGAAAGTGAATTGGGACTTTTTTGTCTTTTTTTTTCTAACGAAGGCTGACCCGATAATTACATCTACTGTTCTCCTCATGCTAATCGCACATGGTGTCTGAGAAAAGATAGCGTATTATATTAATCTTCATGAAAAATCTTAATTTTTATGTGCTGCCAATAATTCAATTTAACACAAACTCACATGTCAACTTCCTTTGTTCTTCATTTTGTTCATTTCCTTGATCGAAAACCTGTACTTTCTATCTTTCTGAGTTGTACCAAAAGCATGCATGGCTTCGCCATTCGTTTCTAATTAAATAAAGTTGCTATAACTAGCTTCAAAACTACTCTAATTTAAATAGTGCCATGTGTCATTAGTGATCAAAACAATTTCCAAACATATACAAATGGCCTCTTTATAATAGTTATTAAATCTTCCTAAGACTAAAGTTGTAGTAAATTATATTAATCAGTTTTTCGGGTCCTTATTTTGAGCTCTTACACATTGGGTGAGATATCACCCCTTGGAGAAAGTTATGTTAGGTAAGAAATGAATCTTGACAATTTTTCTTCTGACATACGGTGTATGTTCATGAATACAGGTTTAACTATAATTATATAATCTAATTTTAACTTATAATTAAACATTTTATTATTTTTTGAAAAATAAATCCATATATGCCAACAAAAGTGTTGTTGGATTTACAAGTCCGTATTTGTTACAATTTGGGATTGCCAATCGTTGGATTATGCAACTTATTTAAAATAAACAGTAAAATAATAAGATTGCATACGATTTAAATAAAAGTTTTTGATAGTATGTAATTATTCAATTTTATTATAAATTGTTAGATCAATGTGATTTCTTTGATATTAATTGTTAGATTTGCACAATTTTTATTAAATTCAAAGAATCTATATCACGGATTTACTAGTACATTGTAAGCATGTTCAAAGGTAAGGTTAGACTAAATTTGAACATAACTCAGACCCCGCCCATGTTATACCCCAAAACCCAGGAGCTTGACAGGCATAGGAAATGAAGGAAAACTCTAATTCTGCCAGCTTATAGAAAGTAAAACCTCATACAAGTTTTAAATACCATATCATTCAATATGCTAATAATATTCATTCAATTTAGATAACATATACAAAATGCATAAGTTTTGTTAAAATTATAGCAAAGTTTTCCTTGTAAATGGGATCTCCTAATATTTCTACAAGAACCAATTAGCCCAAAACAAATAGAGATTCACCCTTAATAGTATAAAAAAGAAACAAAATAACTAGAAAGGGTGGGGATACACAGCCAGTAGTCATCAGGATACACATCTAGAGTGAGCAAAAAGAATATCCACCCTAAATATATATATACATTCCAAAAAGAGTATAGATAACAAAAAGATAGAGATTTCCCTCACGAAACAAAGTAGGACTCTCCAAAGGAATGCATCAATCACTCTTTAGTCCCCTCAAGCAGGTTAACACCTCTACTTATGAGATAACAAATAATTTTTCAAGCAAATAGTACCCTAAGAATCAATAACCAATTAATATATATATATATATATATATAATTGATCAATTAAAGAAGAAATTATATTAACTAAAATGAGATAAAATATTAAATAACATGAAAGTTTTCAAGAATATAAATCAATTATCTTATGAACATAATAATCATCATTTCTGCTTTGATCAAGATGCATTCATTAGCTCTACTCATTTAAAGTAGTTAAGCTTTTCTTTTCCAAAACTATTGGTTAGCCAATTGACTTGAAATATACAAGTTTAATAGTGAAGAGCAAAATAGTTGATTTCAAAAAATTTGTTTGAGGGAAGGACTACCATGGACTACCAACTAGATATCCAGTATAGGCACACAACTCACGAGGGTAAATCACAACTGGTGAGGACATACAGTCCTTGAAGGTAAGTAATCAATTGGCGTAAGATCATAGATAACAAAATGATCAACTAGCATGAGATCACACCTAACGAAATGATCAATTGGCATGAGACCACAACACATGAAATCTACCATCCCTCCTATCCACGTGTGACAATTGTCATATGGGGCTAGCATATCTAATAACCCTGCTAGTTGGGTATTCCCTAGGTGTACTAAGGGCTAACAAAATTGCTATTAACTTATAGCGTCATAGGCTAGTCTTTTGAAATCTATGAAAATAAAACCAACGTATATGGAATCTGGTGATTGTGTATATAATCAACAAATTTGGTAATTGTATGTGGCCATACAAATATGTTCTCAACTATCATTACTAATTCCATTCATGATATAGTTATGCAAGTCGCTTTTGGAAAACCATCAAATAAGGAAGAACAACAATGCATAAATAACAGTAATAATGACAATCATAAAAGTGTTCTAGCAATGAAAAAGGGATATATAAATCGCATAAAGGAGTTGGAAGCATTATTTGTGCACTTGAACGCTATTAACTATCAGGTAACCTACTCTCCCTTAACTCAGGTAGAACCCACTCTACTAAAAAGCCCTTGTTTAAGTATGACATGATGAAAGTTGGTAGACCACCATTATGGGAAATTTAAATTAATCCCTCTTCTTATTTCACACACCCTTGGTATTTATTTTATAACAAAAATCTTGTTAAAAGTGCTATAATAACTTCATCAGTCCACAACTCTTGAATCAAGCTTTAATCTCCACAAACTTGTCATCTTAAAAGTTTCTTTTACTCTCTTATAATCACCATTTACATCAAGTTTTCATGAGAATACTCACAACTCACAAAGGGTTAAAATCATATATAAATATCCAAGTGAGAACATATATTCTTGCGTATGTTCAAGTAATAAATGAATTTCTTAATTCAATCATTGCTAAATCTCAATCCAATTATTTTCTTAATACAAATTTCACTCATAAATTTCTAATAACATAATTAAATGAGCCATGTGTCAACAGGGGTGGTGCAGTGTCTTGAACCCATGACTTGAGTAATGTGGTAAACCTTACCCATCATACCAACATCAATCTCAAGTCATATGATTAATAAAATTAAATTTAACCTATCCTTACATTTTCTCTTTGAATTTTCTTTTTCTTACAAACCCAATTAAATTATTCAAAAGACAAAACCTAAGATGTTACAACCCAGGTAAACACTGGGGCAAAAATATTTGTCCTAGGACCTAATCTAACCTGATAAGTGATCAAGTTCGAGTTGATTTGGACCAAGTTGGGTCGAGTCAACCTTTATTTTTAATTAATTGTTTATTTACAAAGATTATTTGTAATTAATAAAAATGGTTTTTAGAAAGTTAAAGAGTAGGAAAAATTAAGATTTGAAGGTAAAAAAATTTTAATGACAAAATATAAAGACTTGGATAAAAAGAAATTAAGATTTGAACTAAATTAGTATATTTAAATTGTATTATAAATAAAAATAAAATCAATTAAATTATGAAGGTCACTTTCAGTTTCTTTTTTATTGTTGGTCCGAGTCACTTTCAGTTTCATCTCGTCTTGTTTGTTTAAGTTCTTTATTGGTTAAATTTAACCATTAAACTTATTTAATGAGTAAATTAAAATGGGACTCGTAAATTTCGTCAAGGAGAAAGACTCAGTTTCACATGATATGTGAATCAACTTAAGGATATTTTTTTTTAACATTAACAAAGAGATTAGATAAGACAATTCGTACACCTTTGGAGTTAAAACGGACAATGCAAATTAAGAGGTGGAAGAAGAGAAAAGGATGGGAATTTGAATATGTATTAGTGGTCTTCTAGCGGTGAACGTGAATGTTCTGAATAATTTGTAAAATGAAAATAAAAAATTTAAATTTAGAAAATAAAGAAATAACTATCTTATGGATAATTTGGATTCTTTACCGTTAAAGTGCTGGACTATGCACAGTTTGTTAATTTTTTATGCATTTTTATAGTAGACTTAAATGTGGCTTTTATAATCATATAAAGGGGCATAGTTTTTCATGCCTGCTATAAGATTTAAATGGTCATATAATATTTATAATCATCAATAACTAGCTAGAGATAATTACTCAACTAAAATCAGTATTATTTTAATTATGAGATGTACATAAATTAAAGCTACTAAATTTCTTAATATTTACCGTGGTTATGTACATTAATAGTCTTCCTATAGTGGTTATGTAAATAAATATCCTTCTTATGGTAGTTATATATGCATGACTTAAGAGTTGGCCCACTTTAATATTGTGTCTATTTTGATAACTTGGGACTCAGCTTAGCCTTATTAGTGATATGGCTTTGTTTAATTGAGATTGTGCTGAGTCACTTCTTTTATTTTTTATTTTTATTTTATCTTTACCAAAAAAGTTTATTAATAAAAACAAATTTTGTTAAAGAAAAAATGATAAAATTTGGAATAAAAAATTATAAAGATTTCTAAAGAATTAATGTTTTAAAATTGTAACATAAATAAGATTTTATATAAAATAAAAAAATAAATAATAATAAAATAATACTAAGTTAGGTGAGGCCAAGCCGAGTGTCGTGTAAACCTGAGACCCCCTATCATGACCCAAATTCATTGGTTATGACCGGCATATAGGCTAAATTGACTCAACTAGCCAGCCTAAGATAACAATTTTACATTTTCCATAAATATCGATGAAACATATTAGACACTCTTTGAAATTTAATTCAACAATTTCACAATGATATTAAACTAATCAACTTAATAATGTCTTAAAATATATATTTAGTATAAAAAGGAAAATAACCCACACAATGCTTACAATACTTCAGAACATTTATAAACCTCAAATAACTAGATATCTAGTAGCCACCACCTTGGAGTCAGACGTATACTATGATTAACCCAGAATGACATACCAAAAAGTCTGAATAATAAGAAAATTCCTATAGCAACTTCACTAGCACCTATTGATATGAAAAATATTAAAGAGAAAGGTGCAAATTTACCACTGACTTAGTGAATGCATAAATGACAAAGAAAGCAGAAGGGGGAACAATAGAGGTCTTAGAGTTTTTAACAAATAGCAAGTTTCAATTAAAAAAAACAATTTCTAAACCTTATAATTTTGAATAAAATAGGTATCAAGGAAAGAACCAGGATCATTATACATGTATCCCTTTTTCCATATATGTCTTAATAATTAATACATGTATCCCTTTATTAGATACATTTCAATATCTTATACTCATATCCTTTTTTAGATATGTCTCAATGATTCATACCCGTATCCCTTTACTAGATACATCTCAATAATTCATATCTATATTCCTTTACCATATACATCTTAATAATTCATTTTAGCAAGGTGCACCAAGGTCGTTATCCCTACTAATGGCTATGGGGTTCTTATTTGAATTCCCATCCAACCTTTAAATTATTAAAACTATTGAATATAAATATATGCTTAAAAAATCATATATAGAACAATAAAATAATTGAAGAAGATAAAATTATATGAAATATTATCATGAACTTAAAAGTGAAGAAAAAAGAATAATTAATGTCAAGAGATACATCACAACCTTATATTTCCACATATACTCATAATTCCATTTTAATAGCATATAGTGTTTCAACAATCTTATCCATCATCATATAGTACACATCCATACATATCATATATCCATAATCAAACGATATGAAAATTACAAACTATTTCCCCAATAAGACGTAGAGCATGAAATAAGGAAATTGAAAGTTGGACAATAAAATGAAAGGTGCTACTTTGCTAATTATACATTCATCGATAAGGATCGATAGGTGAGATCTCCTATTCCTATAGTACAACCTAATTGAAGAGGTATTAACAAAGCTATCTCTCACACAAGATTAAAATATGAATGCTCCTTCCATGATCTCTCTTTCTATTCTTTTTTCTCAAGTTTGAATGAGAAAACTAAGAAATGTTCATGCTATTTATAGAAGTTTTTAAGTACTATGCAAGTTACTATGTTGCCAATAGTTACTATGCCACCGACATTTACTATGCTGCCAATATTTTACTATGCACTAAAAATTACTATTCAGGGTTATTATATTGTTGACATTTTACTATGTATGATTAATATGCTACCGACAGTTACTATACATGATTACTATACTACTAACAATTACAATACTGTGAACATTTTACTATACATGATTATTATTTTATAATATGCAAATTACTATTTGTTAATATGTCAATTACTATACTATCAACAATTTACTATACAAGTTACTATATGGCCAAAATTTACTATTCAAGGTCACTATTTATACTATTTGAATGTGAAAGAGAGATAACATTTGACTAAATTTGGAAATTTCTACAGATATGCAAACAACACACTCGGATCCAAATAGTTATTTTGGATGCACTTTCATTCACCGCAATGTTATCATTTGGTATCATAGCATAGGGTTCAAGATCTGTATATTATTTTCTCTACCATGGATGAATTATAGTGAGAAACTTTATGAATAAAGGAAGAACCCTAATATTTTCGAATGAAAAATGACTAGTATTCTATAGATTCTTTCATAATTAATTTAGGGATTTTATATATCATGAAATTTTGAATGGAATGATGCCAATAACACACCTAAATTAGAATAAATGAACTCATCCTCTATTAAAGCTGCAACATAAAAACCCTAAAAATTATTGAAGCCAAATTTGTTAAACTAAGGGGGTTTTGGTTGAAATCATCATAGAAGTTTTATTAGCCTAGTAATCTCAAGCAAAATGGCACATAAAACTTGCCCAAGACACATAAAAACATCGTAGCCTTTATTGTTGTTCAACCTTGAGAAAACACATAAACTTTCGAAGCAAATATGCCAAAATGGAAGGATTTTGATTGAAATTATCATAGGGGTTTGGTAGATCTCAAAATTTTGATAATTTTAACACTAAGAATGGCCCCTAGTAACTAAGATTTTAGTGGGTTTTGAACTGGATCAAAAAAATAGGTCCAATAACCCAGTTTCAACCTAGTTGGCTAAAAAAGATAATGAATAGTGGCATTCATCAAAGCCCAATCGCGCTTTAGGGTGCATGTGGCATGTAGGCCCACCTACAAGGCTTATTTTGGCCTAAATTTTTTGGTCTCACATTTAATTTTAATTTTATATATATTGGTAATTTTTTCCAGAATGTTTTGGAAGCTTAAGTTATGAGTTCTTAAATTTCTATGGTATTCCACACTAAATTTCAAATAAGTAATCTTTGAATTTTGGGATGAAAATTTTTGTGCATATTTTATGTGTAGTTTAGTACCATATATTTTATACACTATCAGAAGTAGAGTACTTTAATAAGGCAAATAATTTATTAGAGAATATAACTTTATAAATTTAGTATTGTGTTAAATTTGAATTTTTACCCAATTTCCATGTAAATTTCACCAATTTGATTTTTCAGAAATTATGGTACTAAATATTTCATTCTATAAATATGCACTCAACCATTATAGATAAGATAAAACATGTTGCGATAGTATAATTAGGCCATATTGATTGTCGAAAGCCCAAGTGTGTACTTAAACAAGCAACTTGACTTTAAATAGGCATAGCTTTTAGCCATAAATATACAATTCTAGAAAGCTCATTCTGAGCTTGATCCCTAGGCAAATTGCCAAAATTTGATTTCAGGCTCAAATTCCATTATTTTCATTTGCTTTGGGATCTTTGAATTTCTAGAAATTTGGTTTAGGTTTCATACAAAAGACTAACAAGGAGGGTTTAAGTCCATTTTTCCCTCCAGAATATTTCTAATTATTCAAGGGATTTTCTTCTCTCTGAACTTAGATAAAATACACCATTTTGGACCTTTTATGAATTAGACATTTTATTTCCTTTTAGGAAACCTGATTAATGGCTTCATATAAAAGATGAATGGAGACTACATGTAGTAAATATGACCTTCAAAAAAGGTGATTATATAAAGCCCAATATTGTCCATCTAGATGTTCTACGATTTAATCAAAAATTGATATTAAAAGCATAATCTATTTTATAATCTTGACAATCGATCATGCATCTTCTAAAATAACAGGACATCCAAAGTGTTGGTATTTGCTTACTCTTAGACATGATTAACTGATTTCACTAGCCATGAAGATCTCTTAGGCAATTGGTGCATTTCAATTTTGAGCTCACCTATTGTGGAACCAATTATAGGAATGTTTGTTGGTTAATTTAATGAAGGCATCCATTTCAAATTAACATTGTGTAGTTATTTATGGGCAAAATTGCACTGGCAGTAGATGCACCCTATCGGTGTAGCACTAACAATATGATTTAATATTATTGAGATTTAGTTGAATTAATGTCTTGATTCTTCTTATACCTTAGGGTTGGGCAAGATACCTGATGGCCCAGTGAACTCGACCGGCTCAGCCAGATGAAAAGGGACAGATGGGCTAGACAAGAATTGGTAGTTGAAGGGTAGATCTCTGGGTTAGGTAGGGTCCAGGTGATTGGAAAAATATGATTTACCGGGGCCGACTCATAGATCATAAATATATTATTGAATATATTTGTTTATATATATTATTATTTTTTAAATTTCAGAATAAGTTAAAATTTAGAAAAAAAACCCTAACAGACTCAGTTCATTTCATTCTTTTCTATTCCCTCAGTCGCATTGCAATCCATTGAGCTCTTTCTCTCCTTTTTCTTCTATGTCAATTGTTGAAGCTTTCCACCATTTGTTCTTCTATGCGAAGGGTTGAAGCCATGCGTCCGTCACTTTCTCTCATTCTTCTTAGACCTTATCATAATTTAAAAAGCCCGCTGGGCTTGATAAGTCTGACCTAAAAAAAATAAAGGCTAAACGAAAAAGGCCAAATAAAAAAGTATGATTTGTAAAATAAGTTGGGCTCAAGCTTTTTTTAAAGCCTAGCTCAAGCTCGAAAAGCCTAAATGAATACTTTTAAAATTAGAAAAAACTTATTATATAAAGAAAAACTTAGTGTAACATGACATTTTGATAAATAAATAAAAATTAGTACCTCTTATTTAAATGATTTATGCCAATATAACAACTTATTTATATTTACAACTTCTTTATATATGATTTTACATGTAATATTAACAATTATTTATGTTATTTATCACAAATCTTAAGTAAAAAATTGATTTGACCATTATTTAAAAAGCACGATTGGCTCGACCTAAAAAATATGGATAAAAGACTAAATAAAAAAGCCTGACTAAAATACGGTCTTAAACTTTCTTTTGAGCCCAAATTCAAGCCCGATTTTTAAAAGCCCGACTCGATGAGCAGGTCTAGTTCTTTTATGTTGAAGCTCAAAACCCCCTCAGTGAGCCTTCTAGCCATTTGTTTAAAGGCTGTTTCGTTGCCACTCACCACCAACACGTCATCTTGCCATTTGTTTTCCATCCTTTGCATTGCCTTACCGTTCATCTGCCTCCTAAGAAGTCGTTTGAGATCTCAATTACATCAATTTTATAGTGCTAGCCTTTTAAGCATTTGCATTAACTTTGCTATTCATTTGTCAAGAAATCTGAAGCAATTTAAAGTGTGATTCCCCTTCTTCAATCCTCTTCCATGATTATTGTTAGTGTATTTGAATTTTGAAGTATGCTGGGTATTTGATTGAGTGAGACAATATTGGTACTATTATTGCATCGGATCTACTATCTACGGTGGTAGCTTGCTAGGATTTTTTCTCTATTGTTTTACTTTAACGTTAGCTAGAACCACTTCAACATCACTAATAATTTTAGGGAATTAAACTTCATGTTGCTTAGTATCATCCTCTTACATTTTATTTTCTTGATTAGACTTCTTTCTACATGATTTTTTCATATATTCGAATCATTTTTTTCATGCTTAATTATGGTACTCTCATTGCTAGTCTAACAATGACCTTTGCTACCATTATGAAATATAGCTTCATGGATAGTGAATGTTATATTTAAGCTTCATGGATAGTGAGTGTTATATTTAGCTTTTAACTTCACTCTTAATTGAGCAAGACACTTAAGGTTAGTAAATTCTACTTTCTTCATTAAACTCATACAAATTACTTAGTTTTCCATTCTTCTATCTTGATTTATGATTTGAGCTTTATTTAAGGATTTATCTGTCCCAAATGAATCTAGATTTGAGCTTATTTACTCTGTTGTTTTCAAGGAACAGTGTATTGCTTAGCATTTCTATTGTTAAATGAACTTTCTTGTTTATTTTCTTAATTCAACTCTTGATGCGGGTTTTTGTATATATTTCTTGGCATTTTAGATCAAGGAATCCAAGAACCACACCATAAGATATCAAAGTGAAGGTGGCATATTTTTTTATTGAATTAGTTTTTGCAGAGTATCAGTATGATGTTTAATAACCTTTTTATGTAAAATAAGTATCCAAATCCATCTTATTCTAGTGATGAAATAAAGTAGCCCTTATACATTGGTGATTATTAATACTTAGCCATTTAGTAATGCAATTAATGTTACCTATTATTAAATTTAAATTAATTGATATGAAGATGGTTTTTATTATATATATGGCACTCCTTTCTTATTTACTTCCATGTTTGTGTAATTGAATGAGAAAGTATAATTAATGATGAGATGGTATGGATACTAGATAGTGTAGGTGTTAATTAGTCTTGGTTATTAATTAGATGCCAGGCCCAAACCAGATAAGTCAACAACAACAAGTACAAAGTGCATCCCAAAGCAGCAATATGTTGTCCAACCCAACCCCTACCCCTCCGAATGTTTGTAATAGTGCCACTGCCTCAGCTGTGGCTGCTTCTGGCTCTATGCCTACTATAAATTCCATAGTGGAAAGTGTAGGTGGAAAAATAAAGTTACCCCTAAGGAAATCAGAAGTATAGGATCATTTTGTCAAACTCCTTTTAGAGGAAATTAGGGGGGATATAAGAGCTGCTTGTAATTACTGTGGTGCATCTTCTGTGGTGCATCTTATGCTTGTGATCTAAACAAACATGGTACCAATTCACTGAAAAATCATTTAGTGAGATGTAAGAAGCATCCGGGTAGGGTTGAAAAGAGCAAACAATCTATGTTAGCATTTCTAAAACCCGGTAGAGCAGGTCAACCTAAAACCTTGGTCCCTCACAGCAATAGTTTATATGGTTATTGCAAAGCCTTAACAAAGTATGTTATTAAGGATGAGGTGCTATTTTAATAAGTCGTAAAGGATGGATTTTGATAATTATGCAATCAGTTGGAACTACGATTTCCAGTTCCATCTACAACAATAGTTGTTGGGGATTGTTAAAGGTTATATCTTGTAAAAGGAAATAAATTAAAGATTCTTTTAAAAGGTTAGGTCTTTGTGTAAGTCTTACTACAAATACTTAGGCATCAGTACAAAATCTCAATTATATATGTCTCATAACTCATTATATTGATGATAATTAGAAGCTGCAAAAATTAATCTTAAACTTTTGTTCTATTGAAAATCATAGGGGTGACATAATAGGAAAGGCAATTGAGAGGTGTTTGCTAGAGTAGGGAATTGATAAGGTATTCACTGTGACGGTAGACAATGCAACCTTAAATGACACAACTATAACTTATCTAATGAAATGACTTAGAAATTGGGGTAGGTTAGTTTATGATAGGGATTTCTTACATATGCGTTGTTGTGTGCATATTTTGAACTTGGTGGTGAAGGATGGTTTGAAGGCAATGAATAGTTCTATCTTCTCCATTAGAATGTGTTGAGGTATGTCCGTTCTTTTCCTGCATGGTTGTAATGATTTAAGAGTTTTGTAGACAAAGAAAAAATAGAGTCAAACAATCTTCTATGCTTAAATGTCGCAACTAGGCAGAATTCCACATACCTCATGTTAAGTAATGCCATGAAGTTTCATAAAGTGTTTGAGAGGATGGAAGATGAAGATGTTGGGTATGCTGCATATTTTACTGATGATTCTTGTTGGTCTGGGCCATAAAATACCACAAATTGGAGCAAAGCATCTGTCTTTGCTAAGTTTTTAAAGACTTTTTATGACACAACTTTGAGATTATCAAGATCATTATGTGACCTCAAATACTTGCTTTGATCAAATCATAAAAGTACAAGATATGTTGTTGTTAAACTATACCCATGATGATCCTATTGTGAGGGATATCGCAAAGAATATGCAGGCTAAGTATGACAAGTACTGGGGGATATATAAAAATATGAACCTTTTGCTAGTGATAAGGCTAGTATTTGATCCACAGTATAACATTGACTGTGTATGCTCCACTTTTGATGATCTATACCCTGATCCTGATGTGTGTGAAGCCTTGAAGAATATAATTAAAGTTGCATTGCATCGATTGTATGAACACCACTATAAAAGAGTTGTTTAGGAATCAATTGAAACCACTTCAGTGAGTGGAACATTTGATAGTATGGCTACGAGCTGTTTATAAAATTGCAAGTATAAATGGGAGGTAATGAGATAGAGAAAAGATTCCTCATACCATAAGTCTAAGTTATAAAGGTATTTGAAGTAAGAGTTGGTTAGTGATAGTGTCTCTTTTGATATCCTGACATGGTGGAGAGATAATGCAGCAAAGTATAAGGTGTTATCCCATATTGCACATGATGTGTTAGCTATTCCGGTGTCAATCATGGCTTTAGAGTTTGTTTTTAGTATAGGTGGGTCTGTGATTGATGTGTTCCAAAGTTCCTTGTCCCCCAAAATGGCACAGGCCCTAATTTGCTCCCGAAATTGGCTTTCCCCCTAGATGCTTAGCTTTGATGAACGTGAATTTGATCAATTTGAAAAGTCTGAAAACATTGAATCAGGTATGCTCTAACTCTATTTTTACTTGTCAATTTACATCAGGTAATTTCTAACTTTATTATTCCATATCATAATTGATGTTCATTAGATGTCTCTAAAGATTTAAGCATTGCACGTAACTGATCAAGTTTCTTTTTTAATAACCAATCATAACACCATTAGGACAAGTGTTTAACTTGAATTCTTTTCATCTAAAGATTTGCTAAAAGCTGGACCTTTATGTTTATCTTTTTTACTTAACTATTTTGTTGTATGTTGTAACTGACCTTTCAGCGAGAGAATAATTGTTTAAATTAATTCCCAAAATAAATCTTGAAAATCAATTTATTGGAGCCACCACCAAAATTTTTAACAGAAAACTTTGGAAAACCAATTTAAAACAAAAAGAAAAGGTAAAACCGTCTGTGAAATCAGAGTTCAGGAGTCTATTTGAGGGTGGGAAAAGTGTTAGGCACCCAAAACACCTGTCCATAAGGACAATTACCTTAAACAATTAGGAATATGTTGCCATCAAATTTCACCATTTCCTCATCAATTGAAAATTTTGAAAGGAATTGCTTGACTTTTAGCTTTTATGGTTCCCGATCAATAAAAGTGGAACATTATACCATGAAGGTGGAGCATTAAAAACTTAAAAGAAATGAAAGGGTCCACCAAAATAAATGAATATGGCATTGATAATGTTAAATAACATATGGTCCAATGATGCAATTAGCTAGTACTGCTGCTATATAGAATAGTATTGACCGAACAAGTATCACCTGATGAAGAAATCATATGAAATGACATTGTTGTTATCTTAAATAATCCCTTGGTCAAATAAGGAACTAGGTATGAAGATTTTCCAATTTTCCATATCCTCTCTCAATTTGCTTAAGATGACACTGCATTGCTTCCACAAAGCCCAAGTGCTAAAATGGGGTTTACAATTATAATTTGGTCCATGCTATTGGAAGCTAGATACAATTAGAGGAAAGGTCCTACCATTGTTAGAGTCAGTCATGTGAGAGTTTAAGTGGAAGGCAATCAAGGTAACCTTTGGCTTTGAGAATGACAAGCTCATGGTAACTTTAGATAAATCTATGGGTGTTGGTGGCTTTTAAAAAGATCTAGATTCCAAAACTTAATGGGGGTTTGATGGTGGGCGGGTATTGGTTAGCCAAAATATAAAGTGGCCTGAGAAGTTAGGGATCGATTATATGGAATTTCATATCATCATTGGTAGCTTGATCATAACTTAAGCTAAAATTTCCATTGCAGGCGACCAACAAATATCCTATTTTCCCAAACTCCTATATTTTCTGCACAAACCATCATGAGAATACATGAATGTAATTTTATTTTATTTCAAATGAATGATTTAGCAGACTAATCACAATGAGGTTGTAATGCATTTTTTGACACAAAAATGGTCTTTCTTAAGACTTCCATTCCTTAAGATGCTTACCACTTCATTGGGAGAAGGGAAGTAACAGGTAGCTCATGAAGGAATTGGGACCTTACACAACTATCATTAAGAAAATTTAATAACCGAAATGATCTTGCAGGCCCAGTAACTTCTTTGGAAATGTCATATCGCAAGTCCTTTCATCATTGGTTATTTTGGTTTCCTTTCATAGTGATTAATTCATATTGATCTTGGTGTGAAGTGTGCTGGAAGGAAATCTCCCACCTTTCCTATGAGCCTATTACTTCAAAGGGAGATAGATTATCATTAGCTAACTTTTGGATGATATTAAAATGTGGGTTCATTTTATAATCCATGTTAAAATATTGTTTAATTCAATAGCTAAATGTCATGATCTAAAGAGGGTCACCTATGTCAAATCAAAATTAGAAAGTTGAACATTGCCAACTGGTGTTATTACTCTTTGTAAGGGCCAATGACTTATATGGTTAATCACTGTAAAAGAGACACAATGATCTTCAATTAGTTAATGGACCATTAATTCTAATCTGATACATGTATTCCTTAGGGAGCTTGTTGATCCACAAGAGGTATGTGTTTCCATATATCTCTCAAGGAGCTTATTGATCCACAAGGAGTATGTATTGGGCAATTAATTTAGTAGGGGATGAATTCCTACGCAATTGATGCCTAAAGTCTCGATCATAGGACTAATAAATTTTGCTAATGTATCAGATATGGGCATGATTATTTTGGCTTAAATGTCGTTGGCATCTCATTGATACCAACATCCTGAAGTGGAAGAATATTCTATATACCTTCTTTAAAAGACTTACTTTGATAGTCAAGTCATGAGAAATATGTATTTTGCCTACAGTTAAAGACTATTTCAAAACTTTCACCATGACATGGCATCCATTTGAGGGCATAATAATCATTGTTTATATTTGAGGGGCATGAATACAATTATTACATTGTTAGGTTTAGCCATAATTCTTAAAAGAACTTCCTCCCTTTCAGAAGACTTACCTATCCCACAGAGGAAAGGTAACAGCACTACTTCGAGAGAAAGGAGGTATCTACGCAAGTAGTGGTGACATTTATTTCCAACCAAGTAATGTATGCATTAATTAACTAACCCCTTTCATGTAAATAATTTTTGAAAAAGGGATTAAAATATTATTAATGGTTTCCTTTTAGCTAAGTACTTTTGAGGGCGATCGTGTTGAGAATAATGCACGAATTTGATCCTTTAGAATTTGGAAACTTTTACTGGTAGCGGTTGGATATTTTGTATATTGTTCCCTATTACTCACTAAGAACCTTATTGATTCATTGGGAATAATAGATTTAGCTTTCAACCCATGGAGGAGGAGGCCTTCATGTGGGTGAGGTTTAACAATAATAAACGAACCAGATAATGCACTGTTTTACTATTTGCACCAAAGATCATGATTTTTAATGGTTCACAACCCCGTTGATATAACATTAAGCCAAACTAACCATGTAGAAGAAGCCTTCAATTTTAGCTTATTTCGTTTAGCTAATAATGTATTGAATTGGGATGTTGTGACAATAAAAACCAAATAAACTTTTTCAAGACAAAATGTGATTTTGCTATGAATGATGTGATAGCATGTAGAATAAGAATGAAATATGCTCCCTTGATGTTCTAACTCGGGTCAACGCTAAGTGGGGAGATGTTACCCTAAAGATGGCATGCTCTAGAAAGGTTATCCATTGAGTTTGGTCTATTGGTGTGCACAGTTTCAAAGGTAGGTATAACATCTTAGAGGATTGTTGGTCCCTAGATTGCCCCTATCCAAAAGAGTGAGGATCTCGCACCGTGAATTAGACTAAAAGAAGATCAAATCTCACTCCAGTCAAATCCACATAACGAGGCACAACCTGATTGAGGTGTTTACAATAATCTCTGGAAGCGAGAAGCTTCACAAGAAAACCAATATAAATCTCTACTAACCTAAGGCAAACAGGGACCCAGGTATAGAGCACAAAAAGTGTGTGAGGTAAAATGTTAATGTGCTTAGTGTATGAGGGGAGCATTCAAACCTTTGAGCCTATAGTCTACCCGACCCTCATCTATCAAATAGATAAACTGCAAGAGAAGCCAAGAACTGATGATATAGATAAGAGTCATCTACCCTAAAGTTTTATTTCGCATGTTATTTATCCTAACACATGCATTACAAATAAGCAAATAAAACTAAATGACAAATGAGAAACTATAAGCATGTTATATAACTAAAGGAAAATATATACCTACGCAAATAACACAAATAAATAACAAATACATAAGAACATATAAGCATATCATATGACTACAAAAGATAAATAAACAAGAAAATAATGAAAAAAAAATAATTAAAACAAACTAAACACAACAAGGATAATCAAGATAACAGAAAGTCATATCATGTAAATTGATTAATTAAACAGGCTTGACTCTCGAGGTATCCCCAGTGGAATTGTCAAACTGTTATAACTGATCTTTCAGTGAGAGAATAAAAAGTGTTTAAATTGATTCCCAAAATAAATCTTGAAAATCAATTTATTGGAGTGGCCACCCAAATTTTTAACGAAAAACTTTGAAAAACCAATTTAAAACAAAAAGAAAAGGCGGAACGGTCTGCGAAATCATAGATAAGCTCGAGAGTCTATTTGAGTGTGGGGAAGGTGTTAGGCACCCCACAACACCCATCTATGAGGATGATTACCTTAAAGTAGTTAAAAGAGATAGAATATAGCCTTAAATTTATCCCAATTACCCTTTTGTTGACATAGATGCATGTTAAATAGAGAGGACAAAGACAACAAAACTGCAAGCAAACTAATAAGTATTTACAAAGGGTGGACTTGACCTAGGATGAAAGCCTAGGGCCTACGTACCCTATAATAGGGATCAAAGTCCACGTAGTTCGACCAAATTGGCATATCTATTAGGTGTTTTTATTTTTTTGTGAAAAGACCATGATAGTTGAAATTGAATAGATTTTCGTAAACCAAACAGGACTAAAATTTGATTGGTGTATTTTAATTTGCAAAATCAATTTAATATCACTTCCTCGCTCCTTTCATTTTCTTAGTTTTGAAAATTTTTTTAGATTTTTGGATTTTATTTTAATTTTAAAAAAATGAGGTTGCAGTGAAAAAATATTTTTTATTTTTAATTACAAATAAAAAGAAAAATAAATCCCTTTTCTATTTAGAAATTATTCTATCTTTGTATTCTAAAAATAGATATTGACTTTCAAAACTTGAGGAGACTTATGATCCCACACAGTCTCTATTAATTAACCTTTGAGTGCCTAAGGAGATCAACAATCTCACACAGTAATCCAAAATGTGAAATGAGTTATTTAGGATTTGTTACAATTTTTATTTTTATGATTTTGATTTTGAAATCATATATTTATTTTCAAAGTCTAAGAAGATTAGTGATCTCACGTTACCTCTATTAGTTAGTTTTAAAATGTCTAAAGAGGACCTATATCCTACATGGCAACTAAAAATAAAATAATAAAAATTTAATTATCTTAATTTAAAATGGAGCTTTTGGTTGGAATCACATTAAGAAAGAACCCAGTACCCAACCCAAATATATATACATATATATATATATATATATATATGACAGATAAAAATGAGAGGAGCATTGAAACTCACGTCATTCACATGCAGCTTTAGCTTCACATTCGCATCTACGCTCTTCACTCTATCAGATCATCTTCTTCGTCCTTTGCTCTGTTCTTTCACCTGATAGGCAACTGCAAGAGATCGTAGTCTTTTTTATGTAAACTTATCAATGACAGAATGAACTCTGCGTTCTATCTCTGATTTATTGTGTGTGAGATTCAAAATCTACTCTGGTACACCTTTGCTGACACGATGCATTCTACCTCTTTCGGATCACCCAACATCCCTACAATAGTAGCATCTATTGCATCTTGGTTTTCCATTCTGGAGGCATGAGCTTTGTACTTGACGAAGTAGAAGGTGCAGCTACCCCAATTGCCTGCTGAGCAAATCCATGTTTGTGTATTTCTGCATGCAACTCAGGAGCCTTAGTAGCCACTTCTAGAGACTTCCTATAAAGTTCATTTGCTAGATCCTTTTCAACAGCTCGCTGGAAGTACTCAGATGCCTTATCAAAATACATTTTTGCCTCTTCCTAATCCAGCATTAAAAAGCCATGGGAAGTATGAGCATTTCTTAGGCACTAAAGATTATCATGCTTATTGGGATTAACCACCAATGCCTCCTCCAGCTTTGAAACAGTATCTTTGACCATCTTCTATACTCTGAAACTGAGATAACTCTAATAAAGCACCTCCCCATCTTGTTAAATTTTCAGCATCGAGAGCGTCCTTGGCATATGTAGCTTCAACAGTCTTACGGGCATGCTCGAAGAACAAGAGGCGATTGTCGTAACCGACCTCTTCTCCCTTCTAATTCTCTGAAACTCTTCTTTTCATTCTCCTTTTTTCTATTAGTTTCTTTTCTCAGCACCTTTCTTCTTCATTTTTGCGTGTTGTCTTCTATTCGCTGCAGTTTTCTCTTTCACCCACACCTCACTTGTTTAGTTTTTTCTAGATCTATTTTTCACTGGCAAAACAGAGAAGATTTGGCGTTATTCTTCTTAAATCCTCTCACTCTCTCCCTCTTCAGTTTCTCTCAGCTCTCCTTTATTTCTTCTTACGTTGTATGAGCCCTATCTTCAACTCTCTTCTTTCTCTTTCTCCTGCTCCTCTGTGCTTTAGTTTCTCCTCTGCTTCGCTACACCGAAAATAGGTTGAATCTCATAGAAAAGGTACCACTCCAGCCATGTGTTGATGATCGGGGTACTTGAGAGTAGTCATATCCTGGACGAGACTACCACTGCACGCCATGGAATGTTGCTTGATGACATCATAGGTGAACCTAGTGGGGAGATCATAGAGGTAGACCTTGATAAGCGAATTTTTAGTAAAAGTGCTACTCCTGCAGAGCACAACGGAAGCAATATTGGCGGAGTTAAAGTGGAAGGAGGCGCCATCGAGTTTGGTGGAGGAATTGGTGAGGGTGGTAGGATGGAAGAAGGTGCTGAAGAGGTCGAAGGTGGCCAAGGCAACGAAGAACGTGGCTATGGTTTGCCTCAGAACCGATCTTCCCTCCACTTTCCGCCCCCT
Organism: Delonix regia; assembly: GCA_037074485.1. Lineage (NCBI taxonomy): Eukaryota > Viridiplantae > Streptophyta > Magnoliopsida > Fabales > Fabaceae > Delonix > Delonix regia. Next base: position 23,786,720 of record CM073454.1, on the reverse strand, counting down.
CTTCTTGTTACTACCTCCTCCGCCTTTAACCCCACAAACTTCAACCTCAGTCTCCTCTTTAAGCTCCCCCTTCCGTCTGGTTTCTTCCTCGCTCCCCGGTCTCTTCCAACTTCGCTTCCCTCTTTTTCTTTTTTTTCTTCTTCCCCCCCCCCCCCCCCTTGCCCATGCTTTCTTCACCATCTTCTTCCTCCTCCCTCAGCTCGCTACCCCTCAGTGCCTCTTGTCTGTCTTTTTCAAGTAGAGTTTGTTTTGTTTGTTCTTTACACACGATAGAGAGATAGAGATCTTTTATGGAATCATTAAAGAAGAAAAATGAGAATCTGGGGAAACTAGAACAAGACTACGTAAGCGAGCTGTCATTTTACTTCCCTCCTTCTCCCTCGCTTCCACTTCCTTTGTTTTTACATTTCTTTTTCCCCTTCCAGCTTTCCTCTGCAACTTCCAGTAGGTTGCAATTCCTTTCCCATTTCGTCATAGCTACAGTAGGAGTAGGAGGGTGTCTATGCATTTTTGGATTTCTTCCTTCTTTCTTGCTACCTCTCCCTAGCTTGTCATACTGTATTCCTCTTTCTCCCGTCTCAACCCACCTCTTTCGTTTTTTATTAGCCAATTCCCATTTTCTTCTGATTTTTATTACTATTACTATTATTTTTAATTAATTTTTATTTTTTTTATTTTCTAATTTCTATTCTTTTTTAATAATTATTTTTTTTTACTTTGATTTATTATTATTATTACTATTATTATTATTTTAATTAGTTAATTTTATTTTTGGGTTTTGAGTTTATTCAATTATCTCCCATTATTTATTTTTAATTTTAAATTGTTCCCACCTGAAAATGTCATTTGAGGCTTTGTCAATTTTAATTTTTCCTATTCACTTAATTATTAATTAATTGGTGAATTAATTAATTAAATCATTAGATAATTAGAAATGGAGTGTTCACATTGTATTATGTTTGTAAACTTCTACATGAATGACCTTTGGTTTTATTATTGCAATTATGGACTTATGGACTTATGGTTGTATATTATAATTCTCATGGTTACATATCACATTATTATCATGCCATTCTATGCTTGTTTAGGTTTTTATCTTTATATGATTTACATAATTTCAACCTCTTCTTCTATGTAACATAATTGTTTACATTTTGAAGTTCCATCATTTTATTGTATCAACTCAGGTAACCTGTAATGTAGACTTTCATACTATCTCATTGTATTCTATTTCTAAACTTCTACATGATGATTGAGGTTGACAGGGCCATCCTTTCAAGTTGATATATTTGTTTAGAATTACTGTTGAGGCTTCAAATATGTCAAGTCTAAAGGTGGTGACCATAATAGGTATGAGACTACAGGTGGTGACCTTTTCATACATAAATATAAAACAACTAATTTCATAGATTATGTCAACTAGCATTTCTCAAATTGTTTAGTTTACAATTCTTTTCCATAGGTTGGGTTATAGGATTGTAAAGATCGTCATACCTTTTAGGAAGATGAATGCACATTTCAACGTGAGTGTACGTAGCACTTGTTTAGATATGATTTTATTGCATTAAACATCTCTTAATTTTTTTAATTCCTAGTTGTACTCTTTAAAATTTTACTTAAATTATTTCATGCATTTTTTAAGTAAAACTAAGTTAATGCATTCTCCACACGTAGTCCCCTCTCTGAGTTAGTTTGTTCACCAAATTTTAGTCACATCTTCCAAGATTAGAAAGACGAGTTCAAAATGGTAGTAATGTCAACACAATATGATAGATTCTCAATGGATTTTTCGATAGGAAGTTTAGCAGCTATTATATCTAAGAGTGCAGTAGCACCAATAGAGAGTTAAACTTTTATTGCAAAACCAAAGGGACATGATAAAGAGAAGACAACTTAAGAGACCATATATAGGTGTATTTGATTGCTTTAAGAGGGTTTTGAGGCATGTACTTTGGGATCTATGACACCATGAAACATGTTGTTTTAGTTGGGCCTTATGAGATATGCATATGTATTTTACTTTATAAGAGAATTCTCTAGCTTACATCTTGGTGGATTTGTTATTGTTAGCAAAAGTTGAAAAATTTGTAAATTAGAATGAAGAGATAGCCTCAAAGTTGTTTTCCACATTTCTAATACGCAAATTAAATTGAACTTTATTATAATATAAATATAAATCCTTAACTCTCCAAACAACTAAATTTGATTCCATATTATGTTGACAATGACACCTCATATTAACACAATTTTTGTACATATTTTATTTTATTTTATCATTGTTCTAGCCTATATAAGACAAATTCATAGAAGTTAAATTCAAACTTAAATCAATAATACATACAATAAATTGTTAAGTTCAAGGAAAGTTAGTATTTTGGGGTATGAAAATGGATAGATAAACAGGTGGGAGACTATGGACAGGTGCTGCAACAATTGCTGATTTTAAGTACCTCTAAGGCTTATGTCCTAATACTCACAGGCATGGCATGGCCCGGATTGCATTTACCCGACCCAGTGTGTTCACTAGGCCACCAGGCCAAGGCCAAAAAACTGACCCCAGAAACTTCCCTAGGCCAAGCATTGGGCTTGAGTTTGGCCTGGCCTAATCTGGTGGTTGTGCAGCCCTATTGTACCCTATCAGTATGAATATGTTAGAGACATTTGGTCATATTGGCCTTTGATGTATAAATAATCTTATGAATATAGTTCCATATGCTAAGTCTTTTAAAGGAGATTCTATTTTATAATTGTATACATACACATAATACACATTTCCTAATTTCATTACCTCAATTCTTGTATTTTTGCAACTATCAATAGTGAAAAATCTCAGGAAGGGACAAACAATAATGACTTGAAAAATCCATAAATTGTATATTGGCAATTGCATTGATGGCCTTGCCCGTGAGATGGATACACTTATTGCACTTAGTAATAATTGCATTGTTTTGAAGAACCTTTTTTGAACTATGACACTAACCAATTAAAGAGTCTGTTAGAAGGCATCATTGGAAACAACGTGGAATATGTGATAGCCACTAAGGGGAAGGTTTAGACAACTCGACAAGGCTCAAGAAGGACCATGACTTCTCCCAATTTGAAAACGCTCGATTTAAAGGAGTGTCTAATGTTTAAAGAATACATATAGAAGCTCATGTATATTATTATAATGTTTAAATCCTTTACTCTTGCTTTAGGAGATAACATTCACATTTGACACAATTTTTTTGGTATCTCTTATCTTCAGTATAACTACTAAAGGCTTCATATTGTAACTAACTTGATAATCAGACAATTGATGAATTGATTAGAGTTGTTCCTAAGAAGGAAGAACTTAAAGGAAATGGGTAATACTCTCATTATTAATTCTTTAAATTTAAAATCTAGTTATGAGTTGAATGTAGGTTTGTAAAGAATGAAAAGCTCAAGTCCTAATCAATGATAAGAATGGTGGATAGCAACTTAATGTAATGTTTAAATTAGTTATTTTGGGACTTTAGGGAGTAAAAGAATTTTTATAGTAATTGGATCATAAGATAATGGACTATTCCTTTGACTCTAGCTAATTTGAATTCAATGTTGTTGAGTTTCTCCATCTCAATTGTTATTTGAATTTTGCAATTCAACCATTAGATCTGATATTATAATCCTTTGAAGTGTTGTAGGGTAATTGTTTGAGTCACAATTCTGGAAAGAGAGGTTGATGAAATTAACTAAAGGACATCTCATACAGTATTTATTTTTTATGTATATAGACAATATTAGTAGTTATTCCTTGCTAAGGGATAAGTGGGAGTATAAGAATATTGAGATAGCCACTAACCAGAAAGTTCATAACCCAAAGTCCTTTCTTATATTTCTGCTATATTACAGTATGATATGTTGGATTCTTAAAATTTCTAGTTACTGGCATAGTTTATTTGCATAACATATTTTGTTGCCAACGATGCTTCACATTTGTTTTCCTTTTCACAAAGGATTGGTCCTAATCTTTCACCATTTTTGAAACTTTTGGAACTTGCATTTGAGATTTTCAAACTGGTGAGTACGAGTAGGTTTATAAGACCCAATGTGAGGTTACAATAGAAATTTAAAAAGGCATTTAAGCCCAACATGATCATGGTAGTTGTAATAAGAATAAAGAATTGATGGTTCCTGTAACTTTCATCAGTGTCCATTTAAAGATACTCTTAGAATGATTATAAAGTTAATTAGAGTTTTAATTAGAGATCAACAAACCTAAATAAATTTTTTGTAAAATCATAGATTGAGCACTTGATATGCAAATTGAATGGTCCATCTTAAGTTGAAACATGCTTTTGGGTAATGTTATTTTCAATTTAATAAGGTGATATATAACAACAACTTTAATTTCATAATCTATCAAGACATAATATTAGCTTGAAGTGGTGTTAACCTCTTATGTGGTGTTAATCTCTTGTTGTTAACCAAACATAATAAATCTTAGTGAGACCTTTTGTGTTCTTGGAATTTAGTTATATTATGATAGGTCTCACATTTTTCTAGTCTATCTCAAGGAACTCATGTTGACTAAATGTTCATAGAATTCAAAAGGAACTCATGTTTCTTTTGTGGTGCACCTATTTAGATAGGTGATATAAAAGTCATTATGATCTCTTGAGTCTTTTATGTAACAAGGAAATAACTAATATGGAAAGAAACTTCCATTTGCCTCCGTTGTTGGCAGCTAGGTGTATGCCCAAGCAAGCACTTGTTCTAATATAACTTGTGCTATAGTGTGCCTAGAATATAGTTGAGTAATCATAATTTGGATTATTGAATAGCTACTTAGATAGTTGTGTTATACCTACAAGGTATTAGGAATTGCATATTTTATTGCAGTTTATTTGATTCACTTGTTATTATGTTTTAGGAGGAGCTATTTTGTGGTAAAGTGTCAAATTGACACTTACAGCTACCTTAACTTAAGAATTGTGATATTTTGGAGGAGATATCTTCTCGCAAAGTGTCAAATAGACATTCATAGCTGCCTACACTTTTGTATACATCTTTATGATGTCCTGGGAAACTATCTTGTTGGAAAGTATCGTGTGAAGACTTACAATTGCTCAACCTCTATTTGCATCTTTATGATGTTTTAGTGAAATTGTTCTATTAAGAAGTGTCAAATAGATACTTACAGTTACTTCAACCTTTGCATGAATCTTTATAATGTTTGGAGGTGCAATTCTATTGGAAAATGTCAAATGGACACTTCTAGCTATCACATATATATGGGTAAAGAATATATCACTTATTTTATGATGGTCGTTTGTCAAAAAATGTGGTCAAGAAAATGAATATTTGTTAGGCACATAGTTTGGGTCTTGACTATTTCTGTTGTGACAATGACTCTATTATAAGCTTCTCTGAAAAATTACAAGAATTTCAATTATATTAAACTTTTAATACTTCATTCATGTTTGTTGAAGAGAAGATTTATGGGCTTTTTAAGCCATATATATTAAAAATAATAATTTTTTTCAAATCTCATACGGCAAAAAGTTATAGCATTAAGATCCTATATATTATTTAAAATCAGAGAGATTGAGTTTGAAGCATGATGATTTCTATAGGGTTTTGATTAAATGGATCCGAGTCTCTTAATCTTTTTTTTTTTTTTTTTGAAACCTTCCATGAGTATGAAGTGAGAGGGAAGAAAGAATTTTGTGTGTGTGGAGTGGAGAGAAAGCAAGAGAAAGAGAAAGAGTAGTTCAATTTTGTTGGTCCCACTAGGCGGAACGCATGACACCAATAATTCTTATATATGTAATTTTTGTCCCTTAATTTTATTTGATGTTTCATTTTCATCCTTTAACTTCATTTAATTTTAATTTAGTTATTTAAGTTTTACTTTCACCCTTTAATTTCTTTTGGTTATAATTTAGTTCTTTAATTTTACTTTACACTTTATTTTCATTCTAGTGTGGAACAAAATAAAATTAATTTAAATAATTTTTGAAAATTAATGCCATATTAGAATAAAATGAAAGCAAAGAACAAAAGTAAAATCTAGGATAAGACTAAATTAGAACTAAATGAATTTAATGGAGGAAAATAAGACTTCAAATGAAATTAAGGAACCAAATTAGAATCAAATAAAATTAAAGGATGAAAGTAAAATTTAAAGCAAAGTTAAAGGATTAAATTAAAACTAAATGAAGTTAAAGGATGAAAGTGAAAACTTAAATAAAATTACCGGACAAAAAATACATTTTTATCTACAAATTACTAGCATCATGCATTTCTCCTAGTGGGACCCACAAAATTCTACCACTTTTTCTCTCTTTCTCAGTTTCCATTCTACAAGCACAAAATCTTCTTTCTCCCCTCTCACTTCAAACTCATGCACAGTTTTTAAAAAAAAAAATTAAAAGACTCAGGATCCATTCAATCCAAGTCCCATAGAAATCATCCTAATTTGGATCAATCTGTCCAATTTCAAATGGTATATAGGATCTAAGTGTAATACTTTTTGAAGTATCAAATTTGAAAAAAAAAATATTTTTTAATATATATGGCTTAAAAAGCTATCTCATACTCATATTGAACCTTTTGAGTAATTTGTTTATCAAAACTATCCCATTAGAGTTTTTCAAAAACTTCTAGCTCTTATGCCAAGTGTTTTGATATAATTCAAATTAAAACTTTGTTGGCATTTATAATATTGTTTTGCTTATCAAATTTGATGTTCTTGGTTTATAATATTGTTCTATCAATCCATTGACCAAAGGCCTACCCAAAGTAGTATTTCAAAATCATGTAACTCATATGGGTCTTGTTAAATCATTGATATAGCTTTGGTCTAGTGAAAGTATAAGTTAAGTCCTTAAGGGACTTTTGTGATGAAATAAGACATTTAAAATGTTGTTTTGTACTCCATTATGTTCAGATATTAAAACCAAGTCTACGACAATGCTAACACCACTTGTTTCTCTATCAAATCCAGTGATTTTTGTGTAGTTGCATTTCTAAACTTGGCAAGGTTTAGTCTATACATATATCTATGTATTTATGTGAATATTGATTACTTAGTTTTGTTAGTTCATTGATTGTTCTAGTAATTGATTAATGTTATCTAAGTGAGAAATTGTTAAAATAATATTATATTATTTTATGGATTAACATTAATCTTATTATTAGAATAGTTTTCTTGTGATTGTTCATTAGTCGATTAATATTAATCTAAACCTAGGATAGATTAAGTTCATGTTAGTTGTAAATAATTAGTAATGGGTTAGATTACCTACATGCTCATTGGGTAGAGATCTCAACTTGCAACTCATGTTTGTCTATAATTATCTCATTACATTGTTGACCAAGGCAATGTTTGGATAGAGGGCCAAAGAAGGAGTGGTAGGGAGTGTAATGGTCAAATTGGGATGAATGCATGTTTAAATGTTCTAATGAGGATGAAATAGAATGGTAAATGAGGGCCTCCATGACCCTCCTTAGCTATCCAAAATGTTATTTGTTGTCCCTCCAAATTGAGGGGTCAAGGATGGAAAGAAGTGACTCACTAATTAAAAATACTATTATACCCTTCCAAATTTCTTAAAATTACAAGTTTATCCAATGATTGCATCGTGAAGCATTTCTCTTGTAAACTTTCTTTCTTCAGCGAATAACAACTTTAATCTTTGGACCCTTCTTATATTGAATCATTAATTAAAATCTCAAATTTATTTATTTAAAATTTTTTTAAAATAAGTCATTTTTACATATTGTAAGTTGTTTACATAAGATATATATATATATATATATATATTAATTTTATTTCATAATTATGTTACATTTTGTGAGTTGAGAAATCAAAAGAAAGAGAAAATAGGAGAACTAGTAAAAGAAAGTAAAAAAAATATGGATAGTATTCATATTTCATGTATTGAACAAAAATAAAATTGTTAGTTATATGTTTATGTTATAAGGGGTAATATTGGAAAATTAATTAATATGTCATTCTATTCAATTCATTTAATTGTAACTTCCAAACGAAAATTTTAGAAGTTCCTCTCTTTTCTCATTAAAATTTCTAAACAACATATTTATTTAAGTCATTCCATTTCATTCAATGTCATTCCATTAATAACCACTCCATTCTATCCTCCCTTAAACTTTTAAACCTAGCCTAAGGGTTAAAAAAGGAAGTTTTAAGTCTATTCTAATTATTTAATTATTATTTAAGAGAGTTAGAGAAGTGAGGTTAGTTCTTGGAATAAATAAATTAAATTTACTTATTATTAAACCATTATATAACTGATATTATTTTATAATGTGTTAACCTTAGTCTCATCTATTTATCTTAGATCTCTTTCTCAAACTCTCTTTGAATTACCCTTTACTGATTCTCTACTATAATTTTACCCTATTGGTTAACCATGCCTTCAATTGGGTCTTCTCTAATTAACCATTAGAACATATAATTGTAGGTGTCATATTTGATACATTCATAATTTTGAATGCACCCAATTATAATGTAGGAACATAATTATAATAATATCAATTTAAAATAAATAATATTCCAATAATATCTCTACATTATAACTGGGTGCACTGGTACACTCAAAATTATAAGTGCACCAAAAATTTTTACCATAATTGTATTGTCTTTGGGAATCATTTACTGATTTATATAAAAGCACCAAAAAATATCTTGTAAAATAGATATGTGGGGGCTGAAATATCAACAAGAAAGATGCCCAGACATCCAAACTAATTTTTATTGCGTTACCCACGACTAAATCAATAAATTTTAGATACAATCATTGAGTATATGGATATTTTATACTCCCATATATCATTAAGCAATAATTAATTATAATTTAAAATCTGAAATTAATTATTAAAAATATTTAATTATGGATATACATCCCAGTGATTTCAATTCAAACATTTTATAGTAAAATATAATATTTTTGCCATAAAGTATGTTTGTGTTGAGTAGTATAAAAATAATCTATTTTAATCTCATTTAAAATATTTAAACTATTATTTCCTCTTCTTTTGTTTTTAAAATTTGATAATAACTTGAAAAGTCTGCCCAATTTAAAATAAAGGCCGATTATAAAAGCTTCATTGAGAAAGTTTAATTTGTAAAAATGTTGAACTTGAACCTTTTATAAAGCCAAATCCAAATTCAAAAAATCTATATCAATATTTTTTAAATAAGAACAAATTATTTTGTTAACCAAAAAAACTTAATTTTAAAGATGTAAAGTATAAATTTATTTGTGTGATTAGTTCAATTTTAATTTGAGTATTTATACATAAAAGAATAAATTAATGTAACGTGACAAATAAATAAACAAAAACTACTACCATTAGAAAAAAAAAAAAACTATTATCTTTTGTCTAAAAAATTTATACCATTAAAATAATTAATTTGTATTTATAACTTATATATAAAAATTCATATAAGTAATAATATCATTAATTATATTATTTATTTTAAATCTTAAATAATAAATAAATTAAATTATAATTTCAAAAGACATGTTTACCTAATAAATCTAATAAAAAAATATATGGGCATAAATAAAAATATCCATATAATAACAACTTAGGATACCCAATAATTAGGTCTATAGGTCTCCTCATGATAATCACACATGGTGTCCGAGAAAAGATACCGTCTTACATTAATCTCCATAAAATAATCTTAATCCTTGTGTGTTGCCAATGATTCAATAATTAACACAGAGACACATGTCAACTTCCTGTGTTCTTCATTTTATTGATTCATTTGATCGAAAACCTGTACTTTCTGAGCGGTACCAAAACCATGCATGGCTTCGCCATTTGTCTCCTATCAATAAAAGTGCTATAACTAGCTTCAAAACCACTCTAAATTAAATAGTGTCATTTGTCGTTAATGATACAAACAATTTCCAAACATATACGAATGGCCTCTTTATAATATTTATCTAATCTTCCTAAGACTAAAGTTATAGTAAATTTATTAGTATTTTGGGTCCTTATTTTGTGCTCTTACACTTTGGATGAGATATCACTCTTTGGACAAAGTTATGTAGGGTAAGAAATGAATCTTGACAATTTCTTTTTCGACATACAGTTTATGTTCATGAATTAAGGTTCAACTATAATTATACAATATTAATTATTATTTTTTAAAAAATTAAATCCATATATGCCAACAAAAGTGTTGTTGGATTTATAAACCTGAATTTGTTATAATTTATGATTAAATTACGAGTCATTGAATTATATATTTATTTAATATAAATTATTAAATAAATAATAAGATTACATATAATTGAAATTAAAATTTTTTTTACAGCATATAGTTATTTAAATTTATTTTTAAACTGTTAAATCTTTATATTTACTTTAATATTAATAATTAAATTTGCGCATTTAGAAGAATCCCTTTCACAGATTTACTTGTACATTGGATGGGCAACGACAGCCCCTTGGCAGCTTTAGGTTGGGATTGGATATGGAACAATTCTAGGTATGCCTACTTTTCTGTATTACACCATTTCTGTTTAAAATGAAGATTCTTCTAGAAAAATTTTTTTTTTGGGTCTTCACTAATTATAAAATTATGATATTTTATTTATTGAAATATTTAAAATAATTTTTTATTTATTAAAAAATATCATATTTAGTTATCTAATTTTTAAAAAATTATTAAATATAATCTCTTTGTTAAATTTTAAATTTTAAAATTAATGAACTAAATTTAATAATTTTTTTAAACGTGAGAGATCAAATATGACATTTTTAATATGACATGTTTTAATAAATAAAAAATTATTTAAATATTAAAATAGACAAAAAAACAGAATGATAATTTTATAATAAGTAAAACAAGTGTATTTTACTCAAAATCCTTTTATATGCATATGCTTGTATGTATATATATAAATTTTTTAAAATCAATATATATATATATATATATATATATATATAGTCTAACTGAAGAAATTGACGTTTAGTGAATTATAACTTTGGAAATGCTAATTGTAAATAAATATTAAGTTAGGAGATAGATTTAAAATATTAAGTTGTGTATTTTCTTAAATCTTATTATTATCGAAAAAAATTGAATAGAATCAACTCTTTCAATAGAAGGTATTGAAAAAATATGATAAAATAAATCAAACTTTGGCTTGTCATTTTTTATTCAGTGATTAATTTGATCATTTGAAGTCAAAACCTATTCAAATAGATATCCAAAATTAAAATTTTAACTCATTCGGTCCTTCTATACGCAAAAAACAATATTTATATTTTAAACAGTTTCATTCTGACATTCTCTCTTTTAATTCGTCAGAAGACTATTCTGACACTTTTTATCTTTACAAAACCAAATAATTTCACTACAAAAGGTACCAAAATTAAACTTTTTATTTTAAATCAAAGTTTTAATATTGAATAATAAAGATTTCGAACGCTCGTATTCAATTCAATTTATTTCACATAAATTTATTTCGATACAGAAAATATTAAACTTTTTTATATCAATAAATATTGATATTCATTTTAATTATTTTTTATATCATGTGCATTAAATTAGTCAACTTTATTTTGTTTTTACATTATTATTGGTTAAATTGAATAGAACCAACTCTTTCAATCCACACTACATCAACCATAGTTTCGGTTTATTTAACTCGTAATTTTTTTAAAATACAAAAAAAGATATAATTTTCATATCTACTTTTTTATTTTGAAATTGATTTGGCTTTCAAAAGTTGAAAAGTGTTTCAAATAACCCTATGAAACATCAATGAATTTGATCTGTTTATCTACGAGAAAGGATATTTATTTTTTAAATAGTTTCTTCTTCAAATAATTATTTTAACATTTTTAATTTTAAAAAAATTAAATTGATCTCAAGATAAAAGATAAAAAAAAAAAATCAAAATTTTGCATTTTTCAATAAAATACTAATCATTCAAATTTTTTAGTTTTTAATTCAACATTAAAATTTTCACATTTAATAATAAAGATTTATAACAGTTGTATTCAATTCAATTTATTTCACATAAATTTATTGAGAAACGCAAAATATTAAATGTTTTTATGTCTTTACATATTTATATTATTTTTAATTTTTTTTTACAAAATATGCATTGAATTAATTATGAAATTTCATATATATTTATATTTTGAAAGAAAACTTATATCTTGTTTCTTATATATTTATTTCAATTTTTTTATTAACTAATGATATATAAATAATTTTTTAAAAGATAAGTGTTAATAAAAAAGTAAATAAAATATAAAAATTATCTAAAAATTATTATTTAATTAAAAAAACTTGATATAAATATATAAGTGATAACATATAAGTTTTATTCATATATTTTTTAATTAAAATTTTTTTTATTATAAATTAAGAAGTGATTCAATTTTTAAAATAGTTTTATAATGCGAAACAATGCCATATATAGTAATTGAGAAGATAATCCTGGTCAGTGTGAAGACGATCAACTTTTTGGCGAGTAAAGTCAACAAGTTTTTTTCTTGTGATTCATCATCAATTATAGCACAATCGCCAGAATTTGTCGACGCTGTTCAGAATCAAACGCAGTTTCTTCTGGCATTCAACCTAATCAATCAATCACTACTAACTCACTCACTCTCGCACACTTGCACAAACCTCCATTTATACCCCACCACCACAACCACCACCACCACCAGAAGAATCTCTCACCCACCAAACCCACCAACGTTTGCTGAAGAAAGAAGAGAAGGAGAGATAGACAGGGAGAGAGAGAATTTTTCCTTCGATGGACCCCAAGTTCATCGGGAAGCCGCCGGTCACGGTGGACCTGGAGCAGATGCCGGACGCCCCACAGCGTGGGCCCCATCACCGTAGAGCCCACTCCGACACGTCCTTCCGCATCGCCAACTTCGATGAGCTCCTCCTCTTCGATCCTTCGGACCTCGACATCTCCAACCTCCCTTCGCCGGCGCTGCCCAACACAAACAACGCCTCCGCCGTCGCCCCTGTTGCTACAGCACACAGTGGCGGTGCGCCTGCAGCCATCGATTTGGCCTCGAAGCCGTCGGACGAATCCAACGGTCGGAATTCTCGGTCCAGGCCGGCGGTGTCCCCTATCGGCCACCTCCGGAGCTTGTCCATGGACTCTGATTTCTTCAACGACCTGGGGTTGACTGGCGGCGTCGACGGCGACAAATTTGGCGGGAAAGGTGTGGAAGAGAGAAGGGTGGGTCATCACAGGCACAGCAATTCTATGGATGAGTCATCGTCGCTGTCGTTTGAGGCCGACTCTACCATGGCGATCGACGGTGTGAAGAAGGCCATGGCTCCCGATAAGCTCGCTGAACTTGCTCTCGTTGATCCCAAGAGAGCTAGGAGGTTGATCAGCTACTTCACTCCCGTTCTTTGGCTACTCCTTTTTTCGCAAAACCCTTATTTTAAAATAATTATTGATGCGATTTTAGAGCTACAATATTTGCTCGTGATAATTTTGAAACAATAGAAATCATTTTTTTTTTCTTTACTTTGATCTCGTAAAAATTGATTTATACTTCTTTTTTATTTTATTTAAGAAATTACAATTGAAAATTGAAAATTCATTTTCCGACATAGCGTGATTTCAGCAGCATTATGTGCTTATTATGTTTCATCTTGGATCTATATATATATTTTTTTGGGGTGTTTGGCTTAAGAAAACTGGAGATGAAATCTTGGGTCTGAAGTCTGAACTTGATGTAACTGTAATAGCTAAATTGTTATTTTGTAGGATTCTTGCTAATAGGCAATCTGCTGCTCGATCAAAGGAGAGAAAAATTCGGTATACAAATGAGCTGGAGAGGAAGGTACAGACGCTTCAGACTGAGGCAACTAACCTCTCTGCCCAGGTTACCATGCTTCAGGTTTGTCCTTTCTTTACATTTATTATCTATATATAACAAAATTGATAACTTGGGTGAGGCCCAGACCAAGTCCATTGTAGTTGAAGGAAGTCCCCCACTTATTAATTAATACTGATCATGGAACCCACAAAATATTGAGGCCCCTTTTCTCTTTTTAATGTTGTAGATAATTTTTAGTTCATAAAGGAATTGGGAAGTTGGCTATTCTTGAAAGTTTGGTCAGATGGAACCCCATGTTCCAACATTTCTTCCTTTGGCTAAAAATTTGTACTTATGTGATTCTGTGTTTGCTATGTGGTTAAAAACAACATTCATGTCAAATTTCCAACTTACATGATTTTATGAACATTTTATTCTGACTGTCATATGTGGAACTCATCATAGATTTCATTTTGCGTACATTAAGCATGAAATGGCTCTTGACCTGATTATGTGTATAATATGACTATTGAGGAAAAGTCATAATATCATGATGGGTGAGAGGAAAATGTAATGCGAAGATATTGAAAGTTTTATAACTAGTCTTTTTTTTTTTTTTTTTCCAAGAGTCCACTTTTAGCCTGTAAAGTTTCACTGAAGTTTCAATTTAATCCCAGAATTTCATTTTGGTTCAATATCGTCTTCAAAGTTTTAAAACAAGTTCAATATTATCTTTTCCTTAACTTTGTTAACTCCACCGTGGAAGTGTCTGAGCTCCTATGTGGCTTAATGGGCTAAATTAAGACACTGATGTTTATAGTTGTGCCAACTCAGATCCAACTCAGCATTTGTCCTTACTCTCAAATTCCCCAAATCAATGTATTTTAGGGTTATGCCTCGGATTTCAATTTTGTGCATCAAAAGGGTTGATGCTATTTCATTTGAAGGCAAATTTGTATAATTAGTACCGAAGATGAGGTGTCATCAATTCCTGTATCATGTGCCAGTCCTTTGCTTGTATGAGGTGTCACATCCACAATTGTCATAAAACATTCTGTTCTTTATGAATGATCAAATTGATTATTGTTCTGTACAAGTCAGTTTTTTTCATCAGTTCCAGTATCATGTACCAGTCTTTTGCTTGTACTTTCATGTTTTTATAAGTATATTTGAATTTGTCTAACATCTGTGGGTTTCAACAACTGACACTATTGAGAGAGGAAAAAACTTATATGGAGTTCTTTATATCTTTACCATGATGTTCTTCATTTAAAATATGATAAAGTATATAGTTTTCAATAATATCTCTACATGTGTATGGTTATTGTAGATGACTGCATAATTTTCTAATTCAATTATACATTTTTTATATTATCATTGGTTAACCATACATTAATCATGTGTTAATTGGAAAACATATTGACAAAGATATAAAGAATTGCACCTAAGTCTAATCCTTTGAAAAATGTGAGGATGGGTGACAAAATTGCTCATATATTTATCTTGCGCCAGCATCTTATTCGTGGAACTTATGTCCATCTGTCTTTACCTTACACCAGAAGAGTTGCCTATGCGGTGCTGGTCTTAATGAAGGAGACAAAAGGAATTAAGTTCTTTAATCCTTCTATGGTGTATGCTTTGTCTTCAAATGGATGATGTGACTCTTGCTTACTATGGCATTGTATACTTGTGTCTAAATGGGCAGTGTTTGCATGTGTATATTTGAAAATTCTGTAGGACCACTATTGTCTGTGTACAAAGGCTTAGGTGTTTGTTACGGTTAATTTTAGTCATACACGACAAAAATGTTTGTCCCAAGCAGGTGGAAGACTCCTGAATTATTTCATCTATGAATTATCCTTATATCTCAGGAGGGATTGATGTTTACGTCAAGATATGATGTTTAAGTTATTTACTGTAAAACCTTACATTTGTTTAGAGGAATAGTAACTGTCTCCATGTCGAACCCAATAGCTAAACTGCAATGGTAGTTTGTTGCTACTACATAGTAACTTGGTAAAACTGTAACTTGGTCAAGGTTCTTGTGTTTATTTAGGAAATAGTGAATATTGAGTATAGAGTTGTCTGTATGTTAGATCCCCTTATATAATTTGATTGAAAAATGTGAGGTTCAAATATAACAGTTTTTATTTGTTTAATATGACCCATATAATGTAAGGAAATAATTTTACTGGTCACTAAAATGGGTACTTTTGAGAAAAAGCTTAGAAACGGCAAATTGATTTCTATCTCATGCTGCAGAGAGACACAGCAGGATTGACTGTAACTGTAGTTTGTAGCTACTGCATAGTAATTTGGTCAAGGTTCTTGTCTTTATTTAGGAAATAGAGAATATTAAGTATAGTGTTGTCTGTATGGTGGGACCCCTTATATAATTTGATTAAAAGATGTGAGGTTCAAACCTAACGGTTTTTATTTGTTTAATGTGACCCATAAAATGTAAGGAAATAAATATAATGGTCTCTAAAATGGGCACTTTTGAGAAAAAGCTTAGAAACAGCAAATTGATTTCTATCCCATATGCTGCAGAGAGACACTACAGGATTGACTGCTGAGAATAAGGAGCTTAAACTGCGCTTAGAGGCTATGGAACAACAGGCACAGCTTAGAGATGGTATGCTTGGTTCCAGAGTTGTTTATGCTTTCAAAATACTGTCATTTCATGAAAATTGGAATTGTGCTTTCTTTTTTTAGTTTCATGGTTAGAAAAACAAAAGACTCCGTTATTAGACTAACTGCTGATTGAACATTATTTCATGTATCAACACTTTCCAACTGTCTGCAGTAAAGAACAGGGGAATCATTCAGCACATTGTCTTCTTTTTTTTTTTCAAAATAGAAAAAATGCTTTCAAGGGAAAACTTATTACTCAAAGTTTGATAATTTCCTTATAATTCTTATACTGGTTTTTTAGTTAAGCTTATGAATACTAACCTGGACATACTTATTGGTGCCTACAGCTCTCAATGAAGCATTGAAGGAAGAACTGCAGCGCCTCAAGCTACAAAGCAGCCGTATGGCTGCTATGAACGGCAACCCTTCTTTTGGTGGGCTTCTTTCTCAATTCACTTCCCAGTTAGCTCTGCATCATCTTGCTAATCCTCCGTCCCAGCAGGCCCAACAGCAACCACAGCTTAGCATGCCTCCACCACCCTCCGATCAGCCTTTTAATGGGCAGGCAGGCCCTGACTTCCTGGACTTCAATCAGAAGAACTAGCTGATAACTATTAGCAGTGAATCATTGGCAATAGGGGACATTCATCGCAAGTAACATCATGTACATAATATATGTATTACTGGTGAGACTTGGGAAGATCATAATTGTGCAGTTCACTGTCCTCTTAGTCCTTTATTATCTATGT
Organism: Delonix regia; assembly: GCA_037074485.1. Classification (NCBI taxonomy): domain Eukaryota; kingdom Viridiplantae; phylum Streptophyta; class Magnoliopsida; order Fabales; family Fabaceae; genus Delonix; species Delonix regia. The sequence goes on along the minus strand of CM073454.1, from coordinate 23,769,525 downwards.
TCTACAGCTTTAGGGTAAAAACCATAGTCTGTTGTTATGTGTATTTTCTGCAGTTCTAGGGTAGAATCACAGTTTAACAGAATGTTGTAGCGCTTGGAATAATGGATGGTAGATGTTGAATGAAAGTATTTATTCAATAAGCAGCTTCTGAAATATATCAACACAGCAAGTTCATGTTTACCCATAGAGAAGTCTATTATCTTGGACCGTAAGAGGTAGAGCTCGGAGGCATTTTCTGGGTTTGTCTTAAATTCCAAGATGTGCTTGATTAGGATTATTCCATGTCGGAATAATGGACCACCTATGACGGCATGTCCCATAATCTATTAACTTAAACTCATCAACTTACCTGATTAGTAATTAATTTGATTGATTAATTAATTGATATTTAGTTTATTTTGAATTCAAATGGGTTGTCAATTAAAAGAGAGAAAATTTAAAAAAATAACAATACCTTTTTTCTTTTTAAGTGGTAAATGTTCGAAGTTAGAATACTATAAAAGGAATACATAATTCTGCAAGCAAACTTGCTCCATCCTCCTTGTGATTATTTGCTCCCAGGGTCCCTCCTGATTTTGGGCTAGCATGGCGATATTAGAGCAACAAAACCTGGATCTGAGAGTTGAGATGTTTTGACCAACATGGATGAGGCTGCTTTTTCCTCCTATCACATGTAGAAGGTAGTACAGATCTCCCCGGCTTATGAATAGAATTACCAATTGTTCCCTAGTTGGGTTAGTACAGATGTTCCCTGTTAGGATCCAATGGAGGACCTGTCTGATGTGTATTTTGCAATTGTGGTTATGGTTATGGTCCTGCGCATTGACATATGTCGATTTCCAATCCTGCACTTGTCTCCATTAAGTAGGAGAGTGACCATTATTAGTCTATTTTTCCTTGGAGCCTTGCTTTTACCTATCCCACACATTAAATTCCACTCTTGGGCTATTGGGTGAGCACTTATTCCTTGATTAGGCTTTGGATTTCCTACATTGCCACTGTTAATGCCTTTAAGGCTCTAGGCCATGTTCACATTTCCAATAATGCGTTGAATTTCCTAAAAGGCTAAATGAAGCTCTACCACATGATTAGAGTGCCAAGCTCTATTGTGCATGTTCCAAATGGTATATAAGCTAGCTAAGAAGAACTTTGTAATGTATTCCAATTTGGCTAGTTTACTCTTGGGAGCGATGAATCATTGTTGTAGCCATAATATGTTGTCCTCAGTATCAAATATATCAACTCTTAATCCTAAGGGACAAGCAAACCATATAGCTCTCACAAAGTGGCAACATATGAGAAAATGGTTGATGGTTTACTTTGCTTAGTGATAAAAATGACATTGACTAGTTATTGTCACGTGATGACGCATTAGAACCTCACCAATTGATAAGGCCTTGGTGAGCAGCTTCCAAATGAAGTTATTTATTCTAAATGGGAGGTTGATCTTCCAAATTTTCATCTAATGGGTGAAGGTACTGGGATTTGCCAGGTTAGAGGTAAGGAGATGATATCCTTCTTTCACCATATACTTTCTAGTTGTGCTGCCAGTCTAGTTAAGACTATCTTGATATACCATTATAGAGAAGGGGGTAAATATGGTTTGGTCAATGGTTCCTGGCTCGTAAAGATAGACTAGTTTGTCTTTGTCTTATCCCGTCCAATCTCTTTGGATGAGTTCCTGCATTTAAATCTTTGGGGGTTAGACTCCTTCCTTAGTTGGCATCCATATTTTGTTGCCAATAGGGATGGAGGAGCCAGTGCCTATATTCCAATGATGTCTGTTGATGACAATCTGTTGGGCTTTTGCAATTCCTTTCCATATCCATAAGGAGTTCACTTTGCTTGTCAATCTGCTAGGGTTGTATCCAAATACTTTTTGGGCAGAAGATTGGGAATTTTCGCTTCTTGGGTTCTATCAAGTACTTTCTAAGCCTGTTTGGCGAGTAGAGCTTGGTTGAAGAGGTGTGTGTTGCATATTCCCAGGCCTCCTTAGTTTCTGGGTAGTTTGAGGATTTCCCAGTTTGCAAAATGGATACATAGCCTGTTATTATATGTCCCCCAGTAGAAGTTAGCTATCTTGGCATCTATCTTCTTGCAATATTTTTTAGGGATGTTAATGAAGGAGAGGTCATATATGAAGGAAGAGTTGATGACTAATTTAATTAGTGTCAGTTTTCCTGCCTACGATAATAGGGAGGCTTTCTAAATTCGTAGTCGCCTATCAATCTTTTCTACAATTCCCCTAAAAACTTATTGTTTGCTTTTCCTAGGGTCAATTTGAAGACCTAAGTATTTCCTTATGTTTTCAACTAGCTTGATGTTAAAAATACTTGCCAAGAATTTCTTGAATCTTCTCGGGGTGTTTGGGCTAAAAACCAGGGTTGATTTTTCTTTATTGATCATTAAGTCGAAGAGACTACTAAAATGATCTAGTGTTTGATGAATAGTCATACATACCAGTGGATTTGCCTCAAAGAAGAGAAGGATGTCGTCCGCGTACATTGTATGAGTAATGGCTGCCATAGACTTTCCAATTTTAATACCCACCATGCTAGTTTTTTCCTCACTCTATACAATCATACAGGAAAGGATATTGGCACATATGTTGTATATATATGGGGAAAGGGGGTCTCCTTGTCGAATGCCTTTTCCATGGTATAGGTTCTGGTATCTCTTCCCATTTATCAGAATTTGATAAGAAACAATGGTGATGTATTGTATGATAAGATTTATTCATCTGAGAGCAAATTTTATTCTTCAGAGAACAAATTCAATGGAGTTCCAAGAGATACTATTAAAGGCCTTTATGCCCACTTTTAGCGCCCCTTGTCATTTTTCTGAGTGCTTACTTTGCTTGGTAATATTAATGATCTTAAAGGCCAAAATGATGTTATCTGTGATTAATATGCCTTTAAGAAAAGCACTCTAGGTGGGGTGATGTAGTGTCGTAGGATGTTCCTTAGTCTACGCTGATTATTTTGGATACAATCTTATACACAACATTACAAAGGTTGATGAGCAGAAAGTCTCTCATAGTTTGAGTTGGGAAGGTTTTAGGGATTAGGGCTATTAAGGTCTTATTAATGCTACTTAACACGTGCCTTTTCATCAAAGAAGGATATAACCATTCTGGTTATGTCTCCTTTAACTATGTCCAATAGTGTTGGAAAAATTTAAAGTTAAATCCATTTGGCTTCAGAGCACTATCCTAGTTAAGAACAAACATAGCTTCTTAGATCTCCTAGTCTTCTATTGGTTTCTCAAGTATGTGGTAATGATCTTGTGAGAGTTCAAGGATATTCATGTTTTCTAATTCTTATAGTACATTATCATAATCAAGGGTTGTTGGGGAAAAAGTGAGAGTATACAAGTTCTTCAATTTGTGTCTCTTCCTCCATCCATGTCCCATTATCACCCAGTAGCCTCAGTATTTTTTGACTACTTAATCTTTTAGAAACTAAGGCATGAAAGTACTTTGTGTTCCCGTCTCCATGTATTATCCATGATTGCTTGATGTGTTGGGCCCATAGCATTTCTTCATAGTTGTAAAGAAACTCTAGGTTTTGTATCAGTTCTATCTTTTTAAGCCATTTGGTTCATTGTATTTGAGTGAATGTTTGATTGGAGCTTTTGTATCTTTGTTTCAAGGCCTTGAAGTCTCCCTGGTAGGTAACTTAATACTTGGTGGTTTCAGAGATGCAAGGCAGACATTGTGCTTAGGAGCTTGTTATGGAATTTGAAACTAGGTGAACCATAAGAGGTTAGAGTCAATGATTTTTCAATCAAAGACCAGCAGTCCTCATAAGTTGTCCCAAAATTCTTGAACTTTAAGTGCTTGCCTCCTCTCTTATTATGACTTTGCTTAGTTATCAAACAGGAAGAAGAGATGAGTCTTCCATTGGGTGCAATTATCATGTCCATCTTCTTTAATGTATTTTGCTTTGAAAAAGTAATCAAAGTCCATTTCATGATTTTAATTTAACGTGGGATATTAGAATTGACAAGATGTATTCCACAAAGGTACCCATAAAACTCCTTTATTCTATACCTAATCATCAGGTTGGGCATTAATTAAGAAAAAAGTCTAAGTTTGTTTTTTAATCAAATTTTTTATTCAAACTTTTATTCATTTTTTATGATAAGTTTATTTGGTCTGACATTTTTCAAGTTATAAACAAGTCTATTTATTACTTAGAATTTAAAATATTAATAGTTACTATTACTTGTACAATTTTATATGAAAACATTAAAAATACAAATTAGTTATTATACTATTATAAATTATTTACATAAAGGGCACTAATTATATTTCCTTATTATCATATCACGTCACATTAAACTATGACTTTTATACATAATCACCTTTAATTAATTAAAATTAAACTAATCTCACTAATAAACTTATATTTTACATATTAAATTAAGATAATTTTATTTTAATATCTTAAATCTTATATTACATTCTTTTTAATAATCAAATTAAGTTTTTTAAATAATAAATTTTTATTGAAAATATATTAATTTAAGTTTTTTGAACTTGGGCCAAGGTTTAAAAAAGAAATCTAAACCTGACTTATTTTTTATAACAAACCTTTTGATCAAACTTTTTTCTTTGGGACCAAATAAGCTTTTAAAGTTGTAACTGAGTGTACTTCATCCTTAGTAAGTGTAATTTGGGAAACACAGCCAAACAAACATTTTTATCAATCAGGTTTGAATCCAAGAATTATTATCAACTATTATGAGCAGACTTTCATTTTTAATGCTTATAATTTCGGCAGATAAAATAAAATAGAATAAAATAGAATTAAATAATAATAAACTTTTGAAGTTTAAATTTGACCTCGGTACTTATCCATCTTCGCAATGTATACAATCAATTAAAGCAACACTATCTTCCCACTCATAATTTAAATAACTAACCTTCATTAAATAACAAGGCGAAAATTTAAAATTATCCTAAATTATTTCTAAAACTAAAAGTGATAGAATTGATCTACTAATTACAATTAGCGAGACAATACAATTTATCTAATTAAATAGTGATATAAAAGGAATCTGCCTTAGATTTTCTTTACACTAGATTTTCCCATCATACAATGTTTCTTTTTGGACAAATTCCATGATACAAATTTGTATTTTGGACTTAACCATCATACAAATTGAAAAACCAGATGTTACTCTTTCAAGTCCTTGATTGGGCTGATCTAATAGTTTTTTTTCCTGGACATGAGGCTGATCTAATAATTTAAAATGTACTTAAATTTTGTGACCAACCAATCCTCCCTGGCCAGAAGGGTCTAATGATTCCTTCTTTATAAAAATAAAATAAACAGACAATTTGCATTTCATAGAATGCACAAGGACGGCAACAATGAGTGGTCAACTACAGCCATGTTTTGATCGAACCAGAGATATTATTATTTATTTTCTTTCAAAGACATAAAAAAATATTTAAAATTAGTACTCTAGACCCAAATCTGAAGTTAACAACCTAAAATATTTGAATATGATTGACACCAACAATGATGAAGAGAAAAGCGATGCCCCCAAAGATCCTACCAAACAAACACTGCCTCGAAGTATATGCCTCCATAATTGACATCAGTATCAGAGAATATTAGCAAAATCACCTTTGGCTTGTCTTAACTTTTTTAACAAATAAGGTATTTTTTATATCCGGAAATTATGGAAGAAAATTTATTTCATCTCAAATTCTTAAGTTGTTAAAAATAAGAATAAGTTTATATTTTTGGTCATAAGAATAGTTAAGGATAATTTTATTATTAGGGGTGAAACTTATATGCAATTTCACAGATGTTTGTTATTAAATATTTTAATAAAATTATAAAAAATTATTTTTTTTTAAACTAACCAACGATCATTATTTTCTCAAAATAACTCTTCTAAATTGTATATTGTTACTGGAGAAACTTATTGTATCTAATTTTTATAATTAATATACAATAAGTTTCAGAATATTCTTATGACCAATAAAATAATTTCAAAGCAAAACACTGGTCATCCTCAAAGTGCTATAAAAGTCTCTGGTTTTGAGCAAGGTCTGAAACACATTAGAAATGTTATAAACACAAGAAGCACAAGATAGAAAGAGCAATCTTTTTCTTTTTCTGTTTCAATCAATTGGCAGTGCAAAAGGCAGTGAAGCAGAATGGAGCTGATAAATTTTCTGATATTTGTCATGTCTTCCATCATAGTGCTATCAGCTCTCTTTTTGCTTCACATCAGCCGTTCTCCCAAAGCAATGGAAGGCATTCCTGGCAGCCTTGGTTGGCCTATTGTGGGAGAGAGCTTCTCATTTATCTCTGACTTCTCAAGTCCCTCTGGTATATTCAGCTTCATGAACAAGAGGCAGCAGAGGTAAAATCAAAATCAATAATCAAAATTCAGAAATTTTGATTATATTAGTATTTTGGTCCTTTGAATTTGTTATTTCTAATGCATATCAGGCAGGAATTTGTTAATTTTATCTATCATGTTGATAGACAGATCTGGGTTCCTTGCATTTGGGGAACGAATTAAAGTCGTTGGATTGTGTAGTTTATTTAATGTAAATTTTTGAATGTGTATGCAGTCACCTAATTTTAATTCGAACCGTCATTACATCTACTCATTTGTCTCTATAATGTAGGGAATTCATTTCTGTTAATAGACATGTAGGATGTCATGTAAGTGCGGTCTAGATGGAGCTAATAGTTTAGGATACATACAATATCAATTTAGAACTTAAAAGATTAATTTGGCACAAAGCTAACTCAAAAGACTAAAATAGTAATTTGACTAGAAGTTCCATATGCTTATAACTCAAAGATTACTTTCTTTCTTCCCTCTACTTATTTTTCATTTTTGGAATCTTCCTCACAGATTTGGGAAGGTGTTTAAGACCTTTGTGCTTGGGAGGTTCTCTGTCTTCATGACTGGGAGAGAAGCAAGTAAGATACTGCTTACTGGGAAAGATGGGATTGTGAGCCTGAACTTGTTTTACACCGGGCAGCAAGTACTGGGCCCCACCAGCTTGCTTCAAACCACCGGAGAAGCACATAAAAGGCTAAGGAGGATAATTGCTGAACCATTATCTATGGATGGTCTAAAAAAGTATTTCCATTTCATCAGTTCTCAGGCAATGAAAACATTAGATCAATGGCCTGGAAGAAAAGTTCTGGTTCTCGAAGAGGCTTCTACAGTTAAGTGTCAATATGGCATCATGATACAGAAAATTTCAGAGTTTCACTTTTCACAATTTATGTCATACTATGCTAAGTCATTGACTGAATGTTACAGTTTACCCTGAAAGTGATTGGACACATGATCATGAGCTTAGAGCCCACCGGCGAAGAACAGGAAAAGTTTCGAGCCAATTTCAAGATTATTTCTGCCTCATTTGCATCTTTACCTTTTAAGATTCCAGGGACAGCTTTTTATCGTGGTATCAAGGTAAGAAAAGTAGTACATAACTGGCCATTAGCATTATTATTGGGTTAGGTCAGCCCATGACTATGAAGCTAATGCCTCAAAGCAGATATGAACCTTACTGTTCTGTTTAAACAGGCTCGAGATAGCATGTATGCCATGCTAGATTCCACAATTTCCAGGAGGAGAAGTGGTGAAGACTTCCAACAGGATTTCTTAGAGTCTCTGATTATGAAACACACCAAAGGAGCAGATGAAGAAGATAGTGAAAATAAACTTACTGATAAGCAATTGAAGGACAATATATTAACTCTGCTAATTGCAGGCCATGACACCACAACAGCTTCTCTCACTTGGCTGACCAAATTTCTCGAAGAAAACCCTGCTGTTTTGGAGCAACTGAGAGTAATTAATTTCTTATGAGGACTCAATGCAATTCATTTTCTTGGACTTTAGCACTAAAAAATCTGAAGTTCTAATGTTGGTTTTGCAGGAGGAGCACATGCAAATTATAGCAAACAGAAAGAATGGAACAGATCTTACATGGTCTGAAGTTAATAACATGCCTTACACAGCCAAAGTGAGCACTTTACATTAAAACATTTACTTTGTAAGCCTTCAGTAGTAGATTCAAAATTTCTTTCAAAAGCTCACCTTGATGTTCTGATATTTTTGAGCTTTAGGTGATCAGTGAAACACTTCGCAGAGCTACAGTACTACCTTGGTTCTCTCGAAAAGCTTCCCAGGATTTCGAAATTGATGGTATTGAAGATTATAATAAAATTATTTATAGGCCTTCATTTAATAGTTTAAGTTTTTGAATTGAAATAATCTTTGACATCAAACTGGACAAACTGATAGACAAACACAACAGACATTATAATTAGTGTTGCATTTTGCAGGACATAAAATTCAGAAGGGTTGGTCAATCAACCTAGATGTTGTTTCTATACACCATGACCCTGATGTTTTCCCAGATCCTCAGAAGTTTGATCCCTCTAGATTTGATGTAATCTCCTTACACACAAGACAATCTCTATCTCTCTCTTTCTTTCTTTCTTTCTTTTTTCTTTTTTAGAAATTTCTTCCATATGGATAAATAAATTTAAATAGATTCTTCATTTAATTGCAGGCGCCATTAAAGCCTTTCAGCTTTCTTGGATTTGGTAGTGGACCACGCATGTGCCCTGGAATCAACCTGGCCAAGATTGAACTTTGTGTTTTCATTCATCACCTGGTCACCAGATACAAGTAAGATGAGAACAGATAAAAACATATAATTTAATGCTGAGTCAAGCAGGAGCTAGTCTAAACCCAAATGTTATTGTTGAAGAACACTTACTGGGGATAATATCATTGACACTCTTCTCTTTAATCTACCTCTTATCGATTTTCTTGTTTAAACTAGATGAAAAACTCTATGATAAATGCAGTCTACCGAAGACAGTAGTAGAATAAGTCAGTTATGAATAAACTTATAAACATCTGTCTATTATGTGCTTATACATTTATTTATGATTGACTTGATCTTCTTATTTTTTGTATTCACTACTCTTGTCACAGGTGGAAGCCACTGGAGAAGGACGATTCTGTGCAGCCAACGCTTGTACGGATGCCGAAGAACAAGTACCCTATTATAGTTGAGCCACTGTAATTCTACCACAGGAACTACAAGCATACAAAGCAAAATCAGATAGGAGGTGGTGGGGTTGCGTGTTGTGTGAGATTGGAAGAAATCCCACGAGCAATAATTTCATTGCCTCTGTAGTATGTTAGCCCACAGCACATTTAAGCAAACACATTAACTTCACACATAAATGAAGTAATAGAAAAATCTTGAGTTGTATGAAATAGAGAGAAATAAGTGGGATCAATATATACGTGTATGAAAGATTTCAATGGACCTCTGCCGAAAAGTTTTTCTTTGACTTTCGTCCAGCTGCTTGAGGGAGGTAAGAACTAAGAAGGATTCGCCAAATGGATTTGGTGAATTTAAAAATACATAAATTTAATAAAATTTAAATTATTAGATAAAAATTTAATAATTTAATTTTTTAAAAAATTATTAAAAACTATCTAATAATTATTAAAATTTGAACCGTTAAATAAATATTTAATAACCCATATCATTTTAAATACAATGATTAAATTCTTAAATGTATAGAATTCAAATCTAAGAATTTGCCAGCTTCATAAAATATGGGAACAATTGTAAATATCCTATTTTAATTATAGAAGATTATAAAACAAGGTCAAGAAACACCACATGATTCTGATAATCAAATCTAAGGATATATGTAGTTAAATTCATATTCCTTATTATTTGGTCATTGAATTGTGTGTCGTGAGATTACACAAGTCGCAAAGACCAAATTTTATATTTTTAAATTTACCACATATGATACTAATACAAGAAATCCATATTTCAAGGTAGATTGGGCTGGTTTAAATGAAGGTTCGTCCACAACAGGTTCCTTCTTTTTATTAATTTTTTCAGTTTTATCCCAACCAACCCAAACAATAACAGAAATTAATGAACAGAAACCATAATATAAACCGACTCATGAACCGATTAACTCAAACCATAAATTTGCGGGCTGGGTTTGTAGATTCTCCGTTTGGACTAGTTTTTGTACCCTTAACTTCAGAATTTTTCTAATAATTTCATTGTACATTATTCATCATTGAGGGACAAAGGCAGGATAAATGAGCAAAAGGCCTATAATTTTCGATTTACAGGGAACATTATTTTTTGGCCATAGGGAAACATTTCAAAGAATGTAAACATTATTATAGTTCAATATATTTAGCTACTGTTAGCATTCAGGACACTACTTTTGGCTTGGCAAATCAAATTGTACAAAGAAACTGATGGCCCTAATCCTGAATTTACCATCTGTCTTAGAAGCAGCTCAGCCTCCTTCCACTTCCCATCCTCGCAAAGAACTCTGATGGTTAATCTGTGACTGGCCACATTTGGTACCATTCCTCTCTCCACCATTTCTTCAAGCAGCCTAAGGGCCCTGTATGAGCTGCCTTCTTTGCAGTAACCGTGAATCATGGTATCATATATGACACTGTTAGGTTTTATGTTCTTGTCACCCATTGATCTAAAGAGTTTTAATGCTTCTTTCATATGGCCTTTCATGCATAACCCATGTATTAGGACACTGTAAGTGTAAACATCTGAAGCCAAACCTGATTTCTCCATTAAAGAAAGCAGTTCAAATGCTTTCTCCATCTTATTTTGTCTAACAAAGGCATCAAGAAAAATAGTATATGTTACTTTGGAAGGAGCAATGCTTCTCTCCTCCATTTCCCTCACCAAGTCAAGAGCTTCTTCTAAATTCCCAGTCCCAGTATATCCTGCAATCAATATATTATATGTCACTAGTGATGGAGATGGTCCACTTGATTTCAATTTGTTAAATAATTTAACTGCAACGTCCGTCTTTCCAGCATCACTAAAGCCCTTTATTAGGGCGTTATATGTGATTACATTAGGACTTAAACCAGCATTGTTTACTTGATCAAGCAACTTCAAAGCTTCCCAAAGCTTCTTCACTCGACACAACCCACAAATCAAAATGGTGTACGTCACAACACCACATGCCACACCATTCTCGCACATTTCTTTGAACACTTTAAAACCTTCATCCATGTTCCCGTCATTACAGTGTTCATTAATCACACAATTGTAGGTATAACTATTGGGTACAACTTGATTTCGCTTCATAGTTTCATACATTTGAAATCCTTCCTTCTTTAGTCCGTGCTTAAAAAACCCATTCATTAACACAGTGTATGTATGCTGATTAGGAACTAAACGCAACTTCTCCATCTTGCAAAACAATTTCTTTGCCAGTTGAAGATCACCATTCTTGCAGCAGCCATTAATCAATGCAGTGTATATGACAACATTCAGAGGCCATGCCATCTCTTCCAACTGAGCAAAAAGCTGAAAAGCTTTATTCATGTCACCAGCTTCACAACAACCCTTCATCAAAATCCCAAAACTGTAAATATCTAGCACAGCATTTCTTTTTGTTTCATTAAAAATCCACCATGCTTCTCCAAAATGATTAGATCTAATAAGTGAGTTCAAAAGATTATTGAACGTGTTTGATCTTGGGACAATGCCCTTGTCAATCATCTGTTTAAAGATATAGAGGGCTTGATCAGGTAACTGACAATGGACATGGGCATTAACAAGTGCTTCACAAAGAAGGGCATATGTTGGATCTGTAAAGAAACAGGTTTGAGTTAGCTGATCCATGAATGAAGATGGAGAGAACTTACAAGAAAATTGTCCAGATATCACCCGCACAAGTAGAGACTGGGCTTCAGATAGCATGCCAGAGCTGAGGAGATGGTGTAAGATGAAGGATATCGATTGGTAAGTGTGACAAATTCCCTGGAAAGTTGAGCAATGGAAGAAGAAGAATGCTTTTTCTGGGGGGAGTTTCACCATTTTTTGGATGAGAACGAGAATTTCAAGGGAATGAGACATTATCCTATTTTTCATCACTATTTATTTCCGGCCTCTGTTACTCCCAATTTATTTCTAGTCTTCACCTGGTAAACAAGCATAAACAAGAGAACCAGAAATGGATCTGTGATCTTTACAATGGAGTTCTCGTCGTTGTTGCTTCTTTCAAGATCATAGGAAAGACAATTAAATACTCTGAAATGTATGCTAAACAACAACATCCTTCACTCACATTTCTAGAGAGATTATCATCAATTACTACAGTACTTTCAAGCTCTAGCCAATGCCTTAACTTAATGCTGTTCCACTACATGTGAACCTCAAGTGTTACCAAAGAAGACACAGAAATAGACGAACATACAGAAATTGAAAGAATATACAGCATAGAGGACATATCAGATCTAATGCAAGAACAACTACACGGGAAAAAAACAGGCACTCTTCCATTTTATTGTTGTTGAGAAGCCATGTAGCAAGCCACAATTTTCACAAATCTTGTTGAATGCTGAAAGGATCCAAAGAAAAAAAAAAAAGAAGCACATGTCATACAAACGTTTTCAGAAATGACTGAAACTAAACTACATCTCCTTTGCGCAGCTTAGCACAAGCACAATCAGTGGATAACAAAAACTCCACAAAGCAGCAAACGGGAATACCCAAAAAACCTACCAGCAAACCAGGTAAACCATCATTACCCTAAACCATTAGCATTCCGAAACTTCAAACAACATCAACAGTGAACCCCGGAAATCAGAAAAACTATCAAACAAAACTATTATCCAGACAACCATAGATAAAAATTTAATTCCTGAATCCCTACGCAACAAACATTCATTTAAACTCTGATAACACGAAGACAATAGCAGTATTGAGACTATGGTAGATGCAGCTTAGTGAATCTGGTTATCCTTCCCCCTGCAGTATGGGTGATTAAAGAATGAAGAATTTCTCTAGGGTGGTCAAAACCAAGAGTTTAATTATCTCACGAAGGGAGGATAAACTCGTAAGTGTTCTCATACGTCAATAATAGCTATGAAACTGTGTATTACAATCATAAACAATACTTCAAATACAATATAGAGTGGGAAAACAAAAATGTATATATAGCATATTCAAATATTTATATACAACATTACAACAAGCCAGCAAAGTATTTAGCATAAGCCACAGGCCAACAGAAGCAAATAGTTAAAGCTCAACCTTACCCTTACCAGTCTACACTATAAACTCTAAAGTCTACCCAAAGCCTGACACTTTCTGGTTTCTGATGCTATTTTTCAAACTCATACTACTTATCCTAATAATTTAATATAAAGAGCTACCTCTTCCCTATTTCAAGCTTTCGACTTACCTAAGAGAGAGCTTGGATTTGGAGCTTCAATGGAAGCAAGATGCAGAAGCAGCCCTACCAAAAACCAGAAACCATAGAACTGCCCCCGTTGGCAGAGAAATGCTGGTTGTCAAGAGTTCGATCGGCTTCAATTTGTAGGCAAGAGGAAGGGAATAGCATGGCAATGGGTTTGATCTTAGGCTGAGCTCGGGTTTTCCAATGCCTCCAAACGCACCGTTCAATGGATTTTTGTCATATAATATGGGCTTGGTTTGGGGCCTTCATTGTATCATAGGGGATGGAAAAAATGAGTGACAAACGAAGCCCATATCCAGGTATAGCAGAACCTTAAACAGTGTGTTGTCTAGACAAGCTAGTAACTCGGCGATTTTTCAGGTTTTCGAGTTTGTCTGTGACGAGGGTAATATTGCCGGGTGGGTCAGGATCAATGAGTATTTATTCGGTTTCCATCTCCACCATCAATTGTTTTCTATCTGATCCTCATTTTCCATTGCAGGTCTATCCAAAAAATAAAGCAAATCATATCAAGTAAAATGGAAGAATTGTACATTGAAGATAAATCATAATTAACTAAACAAAATATAATTAATGTTTATATTATAGTACAACACATTATCCAAAAAAATTAGAATATTCCCTACAATTATATATTGTAAAATCTTTATGAATATTAAATGCCTACCAAGTAATTTAATTTAAGAATAGCTTACTTTCTAAAAATTTTAAATTCACTTTTTCCCCTTTTGAATTCTTATTAAACTTAATATATCTTTTATCTAATCATGACTTTTTTATCTACATAAATTACGTTTGAGCAATTTTTATTGATATTATTTTTTATTTACAATTTAATTCCTCCGGAAATATCAAAAGTACAAAGTATTACACATACTCATTCATGTATAAATATCATCAACTACAATTTTAAATACATCACACACTTTTTTCGCACTTCAAAATTGTAATATAACCCATCAATTAAATCAATCAAAATTTACACAAAAACAATTGGGCAATAGATTATTTATCATAAATGCAGAAAGAGCTACAAAATTACAAATTTTAAAGTATCAATTAAATGCTCAAACCTAATTCAATCGTCAGAGGAGAAGAAAAAGACAGGAACTAGATCATAGCTCCAAAGTACTCCAAAAATGACACTACTAAATCGTCCAAATTTCCAAGAAAAAGAAGATTAAAATGTAATAAGTGAAATTGATTTTTATGCTAAATTGATTTCTTCTTAGTTTACATTATTGTAAATACAAATTCATAATGACTAAAAATACAAAAATTAGTAATACATGCACATAAAACTTTCATAGGCATTTATGTAAAATTAACGGGGATGGAGACCCCACATGATATGGAGTATGATCTTTGTCATGTCCCAAACAAGGAAGGTAACCAGTACAAAGATTGAAATAAATCTTGCCTTTATGAGTCATATAACCATAGCTAACTATCAACTTGAAAAACAAACTTTGGCCAAAGAATCCAATCTTTAACACAAGTTAACCATAAAATATACAAAATGACAATCATTAAATCCATTGCTAAAAATTATCCACAAGGATCCTATTTGAAAATTTTGGTAGAATCTCCCTTAAAATACAGACCTCTCAAAGCCTTCACAACAAAGAACCCACATATGAAATAGTAAAGGAGAGCTCTACTATCACCAAAGGGCACAAAATGAAAGAACATATAACAAACTCAAATCTATACTGAACTAAATTCTTGCTTGTGGCGGAACACACACAACAAATAAGTTCCTAAAGTTTCTTTTGTTATCTCACTTGATTATAAAACTAATGCCAATGGTCTTGTAACAATAAATAACACACATTTAACTTTTTATATAAGAAATTATCCTTAATTCAAATAATTTCCCAATACTTATGAAATCACTGCGCATCAAGTTTCCTCAATCTCATAATCAGGTGTTAATACTTCAACTCCCTTGAATATTGACAATTTCTTCACGTTCACTCAAATCTTGTATTTATTCATTCATTATTTATCAATTTTTTATTTTCTATTCACATGTAATTAATTGTGTGTGTGTGTGTGTATGATCCAAAATAAATACTTCTTCTTAGCCAAACATAGCATAAGTTCATCAAGAAAATTTGGAAATAATGCTAATCATAATTCAAGATTTAATGATTAATTTAATACTTATTCTAGGTCATTCAGGCAATCACCATAAGGGTTTCCTTCATCCCCTTTTCCACAATAACTATGAAAATTTGAGAAAATTACGAAAAGTCACCAAATCTATGTACCACTTCAAACAATAACTTCCAAATGCTTAATTATTTATTCCTTCAGTGACTATTGATGAAAACAGGTCCAAGATTTTAAAATTCCAACATCTCCTCACATTTACGTTCAACCAAGAAGGGTTTGAAATTGGAGGCCAAAACCTAACAATTTCACATGGAAATTGAGGAAAAATTATCAAAATTTATTAAAGAACCAAAACCTCAACTTAATATGAAGGAATCTAACCAAAATTAAGCCCAAATTTGAATTTACACTACTAATTATTAAATATTTTAGTCTCATCTAATTATTTTAGGAATTTATTCTTTAAATATTATTTAAATTCTTAGTTCATACCCATTAACATTTCCTTGTTTCATTTATCCTATAAAGATAATTTAAAATCTTTCTCACTTAACCTAAATATTACTTAGTGAACTTCTTCCTTTATCCATCCCTAACCCCATGGGAATAAAATCCCTGAATGCGGGAGCAATCCATATAGAGATCCCTAAAATTGGGAACGTTTTGGGAAAACAAATTCCTTACACAGCAAGGGTTGTTGTAGGATGAAATCTAGTCCCCCAAATTAATCTAATATCATTCCTAAAGCCACATTGTCAAGGAAGCCAAGATATTGTTTTAGTTTATTGAAATGTAGGGTTTTGTCTTGATTTATATTAAATATGAAATTAATAAACACCATGCATTTTGGAAGGGATTTTTTGACCAAACAATGTGTGTTGACCTCTTGCACATTGCATCCCTCTCCCATGATTTGCCTCCCATGTTTTTCAAAGTTATTGCCATTCACACCAAAGTTGTTGGATTTAGCAGTTGGTAGGTGAAGATATAAGGAGAACCACACCATCATTAACATGAACAAGAAGAATCATAATAGAAAGAAGAAGATGCACCGTATGGGTGATTAAGAAGAAGCATGATGTTACGCCTTCACTCTTGCTAAGTCCTTCTAGCATATTCTTTATCTAGTATTGTCATAAATGAAATTTCGTCAGAAGGTGAGAAAAAAGAAGAGAAAATAAATTGATTCAAAAAAAAAATTTGAAAACTAATTTATTGGAGTCGCCACCAAAATTTTTTTAAATAAAAAGTTTTAGAAAACTAAATGATAATGAAAGGGTGGTCTGCGTAATTAGAGATAAGTTCAGGAGTCTATTTGAGTGTGGAGAAGATGTTAGGCTCCCCACGACATCCAACCATGAGGTTGGTTACCTTAAAGTAGTCAAACAAAATAAAGGATATGACCTTAAATTAGTTTTAATCACCCAAATTAAAACACATGCAAAAATAAACAAAAAAGGAAAAAATAAAATTAATGCAAACAAAGAATAAATATTTACAAAGAGCAAACTAGACCTAAGAGGAGAGCCTATGAACTATGTACCATATGATAGGGATCAAAGTCAATGTAGTTCATCTAAAATTGCGTGTTGGTGAGTTGTTTTTTTTTTTTGGTGAAAACAACTAGGCAGTTACAATCATATTGATTTTTGTAAAGAAAACAAATTATATTTTGGTTGGTGTGTATTAATTCATGAAATATGTGTAATCTTACCCTCTTGCTCTCTTAATTTTTCTTATTTTTTGGACTTGTTCAAGAAAAACTTTATTTGTATTATTTTAATTTGAAAATAATCAATGGAAAAGGTGAATGCTTTGTTATTTGATCTTTTTGGTTTTTGAAAAGATAAAAGTTTAACAAAAACATAAAGAAACCTTGAAATGATAGTTTATTTCATGACATTTGAAGAAAACAAAATAAAACTTTATTTAACAATGCATATAATCATATATGGGCCATTGGAATCCAAAATTTATTTAAAAAATGGGTGCCCAGTATTAGATAATGCCTATGGAGTTGTAAAATCTCACATGACCCCACTAGTGAATTTATTAAGTGCTCATGAAGATGTTGGTCTTACACGACAACACTAATGCGAAAAGTAGAAGTATTTATAAAATGTGCATATGGAAGCGTTGGACCTCACACGACAACATCAAGGTGTAGAGTAGAATTATTTACAAAGCATGCCTATGAATGCATTGGCCTCACATGGCAAGGAACCAAAGATGGCTATAGAGGTGTTGGACCTCACATGACAACATTAAAACACAAATGATAAACTTTCATGGGTGATTGTGTGTGTTGCTGTTCAATTAAATACTCATGAACATATATTGCTTACAAAATTTCAAGAGTACACAAATTACAATTAAACTCAAAGCAATAACTTGATCTAGCTAGTTTTGCCACCAATTTGTGCCATCCTTGCTTGGGTGTTTCTGTCACAACTCAAATTTATTAGTCGTGATTGGCACATAGGCTAAACCAACTTAGCCTAGCTAGCCTAAGATAACACTTTTACAATTTCCCTAAAATATCAACAAATGCATTAGACACACTTTAAAATATGATTCAACAATTTCACGATGATATCAAACAAACTAACTTAATAATGTCTCAAAATATATATTTAGTATAATAAGGAAATATCTTACAAAAGGCTTACAACACTTTACAATTTATAAACCCTAAACAACCTGACATTTAGTAGCCACCACCTTAGAGTTAGACGTACATTGTGATTAATCCAAAATGACATACTAAAAAGTTTGGAAGATAAAAAAATTCCTAGAGCAATTTCACTAGCACCAACTAATTTTAAAAAAATATTAAAGAGATAGGTGTAAGTCTACTATTGACTTAGTGAGTGCATAAATAATAAACTAAAAGAAAGGGAAAACTTAGAATTTTTAACAAATTTTATTTAAGTAAAAAAAACAAGTTTCAATCATATGAAAACACCATTTCTAACCCTTATAATTTTGTATAAAGTGGGTGTTACGGAAATAATTGGGATCATCATGCCATAAATTGGCATTTAATTCCTTTTCTTATCATTTTACTTATATTATTTCACAGTGCCATTATAATGATCCATATTAATATTTTTTACATTGTATATGATGCCAAGCATATAAACTTGTATCTTATACTAGATACGTCTTAATAATTCATACTTGTATCCTTTTACTGGATACATCATAATAACTCATACCCTTATTCCTTTACTGCATACATCTCAATATCTCATACTTGTATCCTTTTGTTGGATACTTCTCAACAAGGTTGTCAAACTCGCGATTCTACGTAAACTCATAATGGGAAGGTAGACTCGTAACGTAAACTTGTAACGTAGAATCATAAAAGTTTACAATAATGGATATTAAACATAATTGTATCATATAAATACATAAAATTTCATACATAAATACTCATTTTATGATCCATAATCTACATTCTATACTTTTCATTCAAGTCAATATACAAATTTCAATAAGCTTCATAATTTATTATTCATGATAAAATAATACTCATTTAACATAACTAAGTCTCAAATAAAAACAATATATAAGTTCGTATTAGCTAAAGAAGAAATCCTAATTTCTTAACCATTATAGAAAAGAAATAAAAAAAAATATAGATTGATCTTTCATCACAAATTAGCTAATGAAAAATCCTAATTTCCTTACCATATATGCATCAAATTTTAGCAATGTGCATTAATAATATATAAATTCTTCGTTATTTTTGGGTAACTATATTAAATAATTAATATTTAAATTTTTTACTATGTTAAAACTTGATTGGTTTACATTGAGACTCCAAAAGTGTTAAAGTGTTCAATATATCAAGTTAATTAAATCATAGCTTAAAAAAAAAAAAATATATATATATATATATATATATAGAATCAAGCAGTAATATTGTAGTAATTGTATATAATGTATTGCATATATATAACAAAGGTAACATTGTGGCTGAGTGGCATGGCTTACTGGGAACAAGCCGTAGGGACGGGGGTTCGAGTCTGCTAAATGTATTTTTTTGAAAAAATGAGAGATGAAGACCAGCTGAGCCTCGTCGATTTCACCGAGTCAGGTCCGAGTTAGTGGGTGAGTCAACTTGATTTGCTTAACTCAGAACGTGAACTCGGTGAGTCAACTGAGTTGACTTGCGAGTTTGATAACACTGCTTAACTCAGAACATGAACTCGGTGAGTCAACCAAGTTGACTCGCGAGTTTGATAATACTGCTTCTCAATATCTCATGCCTGTATCCCTTTATTAGATACTTTTTAATATCTCATACTAGCATCCCTTTATCGAATATGTCTCAATATCTCATACCTTATCCTTTTACCAGATACGTCTCAATATCTCATACTCGTATCTTTTTACCGGATATGTCTCAATATCTCATACTCATATACCCTTACAAGATATGTCTCAATATTACATACTTGTATCCCATTACTGGATACATCTCAATATCTCATACCTATATCCCTTTATTGAATATGTCTAAATGTCTCATCTCAACAAGGTGTACCTAGGCCATTACCCTCGTTAACAACTTACGAGGTTCTTACATGAATTTCTATTCAACCTTTAAATAATATTAAAACTATTAAATATGAATAAATGCTTAGAAAAATCATATATAAAATAATACAACAATTAAAGAAGATAAAATTATATGAGATATTATCAAGAACTTATGAGTAAAGAAAAAGGAATAATTAAAGTCAAGAGTTTTACCACAACCTTATATTTCCACATATACTCCAATATTTTCACTTTGCACTTTTGAAGTAACAAGTGCTCTTTTCATCAATAGTAGCTCTTCTAAGTCAATAACCTTGTTCATCATCATATAGTACACATCCATGCATATCATATATCCATAATGGAAAGGTTTGAAAATAATGAATTATTCCCTTATAGAATGCAGAGCATGGAAAAGGCAAATGAAAGAAATAAAGTCATTTGGTAAAATTAAAGGTGCTACTTTGCTAGTTATATGCTCACTGATAGGGACTAATAGTAGAGATCCCTTAATTCAATAGCACAACTCAGTTGAAGATGTATCCACAAAGCTACCTCTTACATAAGTTTAAATATAAACTTTCCACAAAACACTTCTTCCACAACCTCTCTTTCACTTCTTTGTGGAGCCCATTTGCTAAAGATTAATGTTTTGAAGATTACAAACTCAGAAGAAAAGTTTTTCAATGTATCATTTAGGTTCTGGATGTTTTCAATGTATAATCATGTCTTAAGAACCTTTGTAATTGATATTAAGCTAATAGGCATCATGTTAAATAAATATAGAATTGATTCCAGGTCTTAACAATTGAGAAAAACTAATTTGAGGAACTTTGGAAGTCCCTAGTTGACTAGCCACTAGGCAGCAGTTGACTGGTCACCTCTGGAGAAGTCCCCAATCTACTGCCAAATTGAAGCCTAATCAACTGGACATTCTCTATGAGTGAACAGTCAACTGATTACCTTCTGAGAGGCACCAATTAACTGCTAGCTAGAGCCTTAATTGATTGGGAGCTTTTTGTGAGTGAACAGTTGATTGGCCACTAGCCAACAGTCGACTAGTCACACCTAGATCATGGATCAGTTAACTACCAACCTTTAGACCGTCGACTGGGAGCTCTTTGTGAGTGACTAGTAGACTGGTCAAGAGTGAGCAGTCGATTGTCAGGGTTCAGACTTTAAAACTTATGAGAGGAAAAGAAGGAGCAATTGACTAGTTAGTGATGAACAGTAGACTAGTTGACTAGTTGATCAGGCAAGCCATAGCAGATTTATAATGACTATATTTTGAAATCCATGATTTCCCACTTTCTCTTAACGAATCTATTAGACCTCAATCTATATAAACTCGACTTGGAGACTCTAAAACTACATGAAACACATTCAAAAGTGATTATAACATAAGTTTGTGTCTTCATAATAGCTCACTATCATACTAGAGATTCATTGTGTCATATACTCTATTTTAGAGAGTTTATCATCTATAATTTATTCTTTCTTCTAAGAGAGTATCAAGCTATGGTAAAGCTTGGGTTCAGAGGGTAATATATCCCTATGAGAGAAATTCAAGGAGGTTCCTTGAAGGAGTCAAACTATGAGAGCTTAAGAAATAGGAGAGGTTCTCCTGGTGTTTTATTACTTTGTTGAGATAGTAAAAAATCCCAAGAGGTTGCTTGGGGATTGGATGTAGGCTTGGGTAGAAGCCAAACCAGGATAAATCCTTGTGTTCACTCTTCTCCCTTACTCTTTTTACATTATGCATTTACTCTTTGATTGTTTTACTTCAATTTTACAAGAGAATTTTTTACTAGAATTTTTATAAAACATAATTCATCCCCTCTTGGGGTCCAGCCTTACTCAACAGGTAGTATTAGAGCTTGGGCTCTTGTTTAAAGGATTTAACCATCTTATGAGTATTAATGGCTAGACTTGGTGACAATGTTTCACCTGGGGGGCTATCTATTACCAAACCTCCTAGTTTCAATGGTGAAAATTTCACATACTAGAAACTAAGGATGAAATTTTTTTTGAAGTTGTTGACATTAACCTTTGGGATGTAATTGAGGAAGGTCCATATGTGCCTATGAAAGAAGAAGAAGGCAAGACCTCCATCAAACCTAAATATGAATGGAATGAAACAGAAAGTAGAAAAGTTTTATTAAACAGCAAAGCCAAACTCATTCTCATTAGTGCATTGAGTCAAGAAGAATACTTCATAGTCTCAAATTGTCAAAGTACCAAAGAGATGTGGGATGCTTTAGAAATAACTCATGAGGGAACCTCTGGTGTTAAAAAGTCCAAGATTCAAAATCTTACATAGCAATATGAATTATTCAAAATGAATTCTGGAGAAACAATAAAAGAAATGCAAATTTGTTTTACTCATTGTAAATCATTTGGTAGCTTTGGGGAAGACATATTCACAAATAGGTCAAGCTTACAAGATCATGAAGGCACTTCCCATGGAATGGCAACCCTAGTTGACACCAATTGCGGAAGCAAAATGACCATCAATAAATTCAGTTGTTGTTCTTTTTGGAAATCTTCAAGAGCATGAACACAGATTGAAGCAACTTCTTGAAGAATAAGACAAAAGGAAGAATGGTCTTATTCTGAAAGCATCATCATTAATGTATCTAGATGAAAAAGATTGCAACAATGATTCTCAGGATGAGATTGATGAAGAAACTCTTGGTCGCTTTGTTAACAAGTTTAGGAAATTCTTCAACTACAAAAGAATCAATGGAAGAAGAACAACTAGAAGAGGTCAAGAAGCCAAAGAACTTCCTATCTGTTATAAATACAGAAAACTTGGACACATCAAATGGGAATGCTCTCAATATATGAGAAAAAAAGACAACACTGACAATAAGTAGGGAGAAGAAAATACGAAAGCATACTTGTTAGCTGCCTGGGGAGAAAGTGATGAAGATTCTAATGATAAAGAAAATGAAGAAGCCAACATTTGCTTTATGGCTAATGAAGATGAGGTAAGCTCTCTTTCTTTTATGGAGAATTACAAAATGCATTTGGTGATTTACAAGATGAGTTTCTTAAGATAGCTAAAACTCAGAAACTTTCAAAAAGGAAATTCCATATTTAGAAAATGAGAAGAAAAAGAATAGCTCACTAATCAAGATAAAAACTTTGGAAAAACAAATTAAGATATTAGAGCATGACTACATTAGTCTAAAAAATGAACACCTTTCTCTAAAAAATAAAGTTTTTTATAATTGTGAAACTTTGTAAAATGAAAAGAAGGATTTACTGAACACTCTTTCAAAATTCACCAAAGAGAAGATAATTTAAAATATTATGCTTGGAAAACAAAGATGTGTTTTTGACAAAGCAGGTATTGGATATAATCCTAAGAAAGACAAAAATATTACAAGAATTTCTTTGTTCCGGCAATGATGACCAGTACTACATTTATCACATGTTTCTATTGTGGTAAGAAGGGACATGGATCATACATATGCCCTTAGAGAAAGAACAAAGTTCTAGAAGGAAGGAAAGTATTGGTTCTCAAGGGAACAACTAACATTCAAGGACTTAACAAGAATTAGGTACCTAAGAATAAAACTTAATGCTTTTGCAAGTATATATGAAGGATACCAGAACAAATTGGTACTTGAATAGTGGATGCTCCAAATATATGACTGGAGACAAATCAAAGTTTATTTCCCTTCAACCAAAGAATAGAGGAAATGTCACATTTAGAGGCAGTGGATAAGGAAAAATCATTGGCATTTGGAAAGTTGGTAAGAACATTTCCAACTCTATTAACAATGTACTTCTTGTTGAAGGTTTAAATCATAATCTCCTAAGCATTAGTCAACTATGTGATAAAAACAATAGAGTCATATTTGATTCAAGACATTGATTGGTTAAAAATTTAGATGAGAAGAAAACTATATTGATAGGACATAGAATAAACAATGTATAAGCTATTGATTTAGATGATGTTCCTTTTAGCAATTCAAAATGCTTGATTAGTGTCTATGATGATAATTGGCTATGGCATAGAAGGCTTGCTCATGCTAGTATGAGTTTATTAGAAAATCTTGCCAAGAGAGACCTTCTAACTTGATTGCCTAAATTAAAATTTGACAAAAATAGACTTTGTGATGCACGTCAGAAGGGAAAACAAATTAAAAGCTCCTTTAAGGCAAAAGGAATTATCTCCACTACTAAATCACTACAATTACTTCACATGGATCTCTTTGGACCTTGTATGATCATAAGTCTTGGAGGAAATTACTATGTATTAGTAATTGTAGATGGTTTCTTTACATTTACTTGGGCACTTTTCTTATCTCACATGGCTCAAGCATTTAAATCTTTTTTGAAACTAGCAAAGTTCATTCAAAATGAACAAGGCATGACCATTATGAGAATAAGAAGTGATCATGGTGGAGAATTTGAAAATAATCAATTTATAAAATTATGTGATGATAATAGAATTCAACATAATTTCTCTACACCAAGAACTCCTCTACAAAATGAAGTTGTAGAAAGGAATAATAGAACTTTAAAAGAAATGCCTAGAACCATGTTAAATGAAAGAAATCTTCCTAAGTATTTTTAGGTTGATGCTGTAAATACTAAATGTTATGTTATGAATAGAGCAATGATTAGACCTATATTGAAAAAGGCTCAATATGAGTTATGCGAAGGAAGAAAACCTAACATCTCCCATTTATATGTATTTGGTTGTAAATGCATTGTGCTCAATAATGGAAAAGATTTAGGTAAATTTAATGTTAAGTCTGATGAGGTAATTTTCATAAGATATTCCAGCTCTAGCAAAAATTTTAGGGTATATAACAAAAGAACCATGACTATAAAAGAATCTATACATGTAAATTTTGATGAGACTAATCCTCTTGAGCCAAGAAAGGTATCTTGTGAGAAAATTGCAGTTAAGTTTAATGACCATACAATAAAAGATAGACAAACAACTCAAGAAATCAAGAATGAAAGTGAGTCCATCAAGATAGGTGTACAATTGTCCATGCATGAAGAAATTGACCAAGAAATGGAGGCAGAAGTCACTCACAATCTCTTAAAGGCATGGAATTACAAAAAGGATCATTCGCTTGAATAAATAATTGGTGATATTTCAAATGGGGTAACAACTTAAAAATCACATAGAAATATCTGTAATCATCAAGCATTTTAATCGCAAATAGAACCAAATGGAATTAATGAAGTCTCGAAAGATGAATATTGGTTTCTAGCTATGTAATAAGAGTTAAATCAATTTGAAAGAAGTTAAGTTTGGAAACTTGTCCCTAAACCCAATAATCATCCAATAATTGGCACTTGTTGAGCAAGGTTGGAATCCAAAAGGGGGTGAATTGGGTTTTATAAAACTTTTATTGAAAAAATCTTTTAGAAATATAGACAACAAAATCAAGCTTGAAATAATAAATGTTAAATGTAAAAAGGAGTAAGGGAGAAGTATAAACACATAGATTTATCCTGGTTTAACTTCTACCCAAACCTACGTCCAGTCTACAAGCAACCTTTTGGGATTTTTCACTATCTCAGAAAATCAATACAACACCTAGGAGAACTTCTCCTAAATTCCCAAGCTCTTACAACTTGACTCCTTCAAGAAATCTCTTTAAATTTCTTTCTTAGGGATATACTCTCCCTAAATAAAAACTCTATCTTAAATTGACACACTCAAGGAACCTTCTTAAGCTTCACTCTCTAAAGAAAGAAGGATTTACAAGTAATAAACTCTTTGAAACAGAATGGATGATCCAATGAAGAACTAATATAACATAGAGTTGATAAAATAATGAAAACTAATGATATCATCACTCATGGATGTTTCTCTTATCATTTCAGAGTCTTTAGGTCGAGTTTATATAGATTGAGGTCCATTAGATGTATTGGAAAAGAGTAAGAAAGAAGAGTTTTCAAAATATATTTGTTATAAATTTGTTATGGCTTTTCTGCCACCAACTCATTGACTGCTTACTCTTTCCCTCTCATAATTTTGTAAATTCTGGACCCCGAAAGTCGACTACTCACTCTTAACCAGTTGACTGGTCACTCACAAAGAGCTCCCAGTCGATGATCTCAAGGATGGTAGTTGACTAATGCTTGATTTGGGTGTGACCAGTTGACTGCTTACTCATAGAGAGCTCCTATCGATCAGGTTTGAGTTGGCAATTGACTGATCCCTCTAAGAAAGTGATTAGTTGACTGCTGGCTTGTGACCAATCGACTGTTCACTTGTAGATAGTGCCCAGTCGATCATAACTCAAGCTGGTAGCAGACTAGAGGCTTCTTAGAAGGTAACCTGTTAATTGCTGGTTAGTGTCTAGTTAACTGTTCACTAACAGAAACTCCCAAATCAACTTTTTCTTAACCCTTAAGACCTAGATTGATTATGCATTCATTTTAAATGATTCTTATAAGCCTATTATCATTGACAAAGGTTGCTAAGATATAATTATACATTGAAAACATCTAGAACCTAAGTAATATATAAGAAAACTTTTCTTCTTTTGTTGTTATCATCAAAAACTTGGTCTCTTAGCAAATGGGCTCAACAATCTCCCCCTTTTTGATGATGACAACCTTGAAAATGTTTGTTCCTCACATAGAAAAGTTTTTAAGGTGAAGTTCTTTTTAAAAGTTCACTTTATTTAACTTTCACATCTTTTAACATTAATTAGTTTCCTTGTTTATACAGATAATATTAGATGATAACAGTAGATAACGATAATCATTTATTTGAAATAGCTACTTTTATTGAAATAATAAGCATAACATAAATAGATAATCATAAGGTTCAAACACAATAAAAGCACAATGAAACTAGAAATCATAAGCTAACAAGGAAACACTTAAGTTCAAAATCAAAACTCCTAAACTTATAATTTCCCTCCCCTTTTGTCACATCAAAAAAGGAGGATGAGAATTCAATTACCCCTTAAATGCCTAGAAATCCGAATGCTGCTCATGATATGACTCAATGCGCTTGAGCATAACATTCATGTCTTCTATTGTTTTGGAAGATTATGCATCTGAAGGTAGAATGTGTCCACTTTCTGGTGCAAGGAACAAATCTCAGCAAGTAGGAGAGGCTTTGAAATCACCACAGTTTGGAGCTGAGCTGGGTGTAACCCATTGATGTAGAAGCCTATGGAGATGGAGGTATGAGAGCATATGGAGATGGTGGCATGGGAAAAGATAGTCCTTCTACAGCTGGTGCTGTGAATGAAGGAAGAGAAGGAGGAGGAGGCACATAAGTTGCTGGAGGAAGTTGAGGCCTAGGGACACTTTAGGCTTTCCTAATCCATTGTCCTTAAGGAGTCTTGATGAATCCCATCCTTTGTAGATTATTTTAGCCAATTTGGAGAAGGGATTCCACATCATCCTCAAGTGGTGATATGTCATAGTGGCAAAAGATTGTGGCTATGATATTCACATAAGGCAAAGGAGATGACTTCTTCTTCTTGTAAGTGGCTATCATTTGAGTGATCAACTTTGAATGCTTAAAGCTTTCTCCATCCAATATGCATTTCATCATAAACATCTCAGGCTCACTCAGATAAGTAAAATTACCTGACTTGTTGATAAGGTAATAAGCAATGATGTAATGCAGTAGCCTATATTCTAATGACAAATCATTGACATTGATTAGAGTGTTGGGATTGTCAATGGCCATCACACTAATCCTATTCATGATCACCAATTTGTTATAACCAACCACAGTCTTGAGGGAATTAGGATGATTAGTAAAGTAATAGCCAGTAGGGGATGGAAGATTCAGAATTTTTGCTAATGTTTTATCACAAAAAATAATTCATGTTCCTCTAACCTCAGTGGTGATAAGATGAGTAGTGAGATTGTAGGCAAGATTAAAGTAAAATTCCCTAATAACTTCTAGGCTATAATCAAGCTCTAAACTTAGCAGATGATTTAACCTAGCATTGGCAAATAAATCAGGAAGACTAAATCCCTCTTCTTAGTGTAAAAAAGGATGCACATACCTCCTTGAAAGAACCCCTCTTTATTAGAAGTTCTCTATGAAGGCCATTTCTTGAGCTTTTGAAGTGAAGAGAGGTGGAGGGTTAGATTATGAGCCAACGGTGGTGTTCTTGGTCCTTGCATGCTTAGGAGTTGGTCTTTTGGCCATGGTTAATGATGGATAGGCACGAATGATGTTGGAGAGGCAAGAACTCAAGAAAGATTGGAAAGATTTCAGATAAGGAAGGAAAAGAGTAGAAAATCCCCTTTTAAACTGATGAAACCCTAGATTGAGTTGTTTAATCGATGATTTTAGTTGATTTGGAAACAAAATACCAAGAGTTTGTGAAGATTTAGCCAGAAAATTGGAGACTAAGAAAAGGGATGAGCAATTGGTTGGTAAAAAAAGTGAAAGTGGCAAGTTTTTCGGGTTTTGACTACCTTAACTAGCAAATTCTATCATCGACCAGTCAACTGGTCTCTTGTGAGTAGTCAACTATTGGCTTCTATATTTCACAATTTTGCTCTCTGAAACCTCATAGTTGATTGGTCACTGACCACCAGTTGATTGTCAGCCTATTTATTATGCCTAGTCAATCGTCCACTTGTTGGCAATCAATTGCCCTCTTACAAAAAGCTATCAGTCAGTCGCTCCTCACTTTCTTGAGCTGTTGGTCACTCTCCTACCCTCTACTAGTCAATTGTCCACTCCTTGGCAGTTGACTGGTCACTTTAAAATGTGAGCAATTAATGTATTTTGGGCTAACTTTCTTAATTTCTAATGAGTATTCTACTTAAAAATACATTTAACAATAAATATTTAACTAGATATCATGTCAAACAAGTAGAATTCATTCTGCAAAATAGATTAAAACCATTATGATGCTTAAGTTAGTGATTATTCTCTAATGGCGAAACAATTTAAATTTATAGTTCATTAGGATTAACCATTCCAAGTTCTCCTTTTATAAAACAAAATCTTTTAGTAAAAAGAGGTTTAGTAAAGATATCAGCAAGTTGAAACTCAGTTTCGATAAACTCAAGGCTAATATCTTTCTTTTAGACATGGTCCTTAATGAAGTGATGCCTTATTTCTATATGTTTAGACCTTGAATGCATAATAGGATTATTAGTAAGGTTAATGGCCCTGGTATTGTCACATTTGATTGGAATTTGTTTAGGATTGATGCCAAGATCTTCTAGTTGTTGCTTCATCTAGAGTGTGAACACCCCACCCAAATTAACAATAATAATAATCACAATAATAATAATAAATAGAATTAAAAAATTCAAAAAAAATATAAAATAATAAAATAATAATAACAATTAATCAAAACAAAATTGCAAAAGGCAAACAAAATAAAAGTAATATGGAAAAAACCAAACATAAGAACCAAAAATAATAAAAAGGAAAATTCAAGATGTATGTTTGAAGAAGAGACATGGCAATCATCTTGCAAAGAAATAAAATGAACAAGGCCACACATTTGAAATGGAATTGCAAAACACTCTCACTTGCTCACACTCACACACTCTCACATGCTCACTTGCTCCCACATGCTCACTTGCCCTCACACACATGACACACATCACTCTCACACACTCACACTCCCATTCATGGACACATCACTCTCACAGACTCACTCCCATTCACAGACACATCACTCTCACACACTCACACTCACACTCCCACATGCTCATTTGCTTCCATATGCTCATTTGCTCTCACACACATGACACACATCACTCTCACACACTCACACTCTCACTTACGGACACACCTCCTCACACACTCACACTCACACTCTCATACACTCTCACCCACGGACACACACACTCACCACATGCATGCACCCATGCACACACATGCACAAGAGGACAAGGGGGGACAAAAAAGCAAGTGGGAGTGGTTCTGCAACATGGCAGAAAGTGGGGTGGCTAGAGTAGTGAAAGAAGAGTGTGGCGTGGCTGGAGATGGCAGCAAAAGGAGGGGACCATGTGCAGCAAAGTGGTGGCTGGAAGTTGCAGAAAAAGTAAGGGAAAAAGGGAGCAACATGGCAGAAAAAGGGAGGTGGCGTTGGAGCATAAAGGAGGGCAGCAAACCGAGAGGAAGGGAGAGAAAAAACACTGGAGAGAAAGGAGGCCTCGGCTGAGAAGAAAAGAGAGCTGGAAAAGAGAAGAGAGGAAGGAAAAAGAAAGAGGAACCATGCTGAAAAGAGAGAGCCACGTGACCAAGAAGGGAAGAGGAGTTGAAGAAGAAAGGAAGAGCAACAAAACCAGCAACAAACCGAGAGGAACAACGTTGAACAAAAGAAGAGAATGGAGTCAGCAATGTGAGGGAGAAACCAAGTTGAACGAAGCAAGGAAGCAAGGCAGCCACATGAGGAAAGAACAACAAGGAAAACGAACCAGAAACGAGGCAGAAACTGAGAGTTGAACTGCAGAAACTGAGAGCTAAACGAAGCTGTCCAACATGCAGAAAAACCATGGAGCAACGTCCTAAATTCTGGAGTGAAAAGGTGCTGAAGTTCAGACCATCCAAGGAGCAGAAAAATGGAGAGTTGGATGCCAAAATGATGTGCAGAAACAAGGAAGTCTGAATCCAAAACAAAGTGGCAGCAAAGGGAGGGATAGAAGCTGAACCATGGAGGAGGAAAAACT
This sequence comes from Delonix regia, assembly GCA_037074485.1. Lineage (NCBI taxonomy): Eukaryota > Viridiplantae > Streptophyta > Magnoliopsida > Fabales > Fabaceae > Delonix > Delonix regia. The sequence goes on along the minus strand of CM073454.1, from coordinate 23,738,917 downwards.
CTATTTTGAGCTAAAAAAAAAGAGGTGAACAGAGGAGAGCTTAGAGAGCACAAGGAAGAAGAGGAAGTGTGGAGAAGAAGAGAAGCTTTCAGCCTCCATCTTCCAGCCGAGAAGTAGAGACACTTTCTGCAGAGTTTCCAGCGCTGGAGCCAACCAGAAAACTCCAACGAAGCTGTCCAACGAAACTCCAACGAAGCTGTCCGTTTCTGCACTTCCAGCCGAGACTAGCCACTTTGGGGGGTTGTTGGAGGTTCATCTTCCATTGTTGGGTGAGGAGGAGAAGGTCCTTCTTCATTGGAGCACAAGGGAGGAGCTAAAAATGCCAGGTATGGCTGCACGTTCTTGACTTGTCCGAGAATTCTGCACGTCATTACTGTTCACTCGATTTCCTTCAACACAATCTCATGCATGTGCACTGTTCACACACTCTAATATGTAATGCTATTGTTCACGTGCTTAAATTTGTTTATTTTTGTTCATTATAATTGTTTAGACATTAGCTTTGATTAATTATGGCTATTACGTACAAAATTAGCATGTGAGAATTTTGTTGTTCTTGATTGCCGGGGGTTATGTGAGTTTTTTTTTCATCTCCTTAAATCCTTGCAATTAATCAAATGATTGGAAGACAATTAATATTAATGAAATATTAATGAAAGAATGTTGAAAAATAATTGAATGATAATTAATAAATATTGTCATGATGGATAAAATTATCGTGTGAGAATTTTGTTCTCCTCGATTACCGGGAGTTATGTGAGATGTTAATCTCCTTAAATCCTTGCAATTAGTTGAATAATGGAAAAGTGGCAATTAATATTAATGAATAAATGGAAAAAAATAAAATAAAGGAATGACAATATATATTGATAAAATATTAATGAAGGAATGGTGAAAATAATTGAATGATAATTAATATTGTCATGGTGGATAAAATTATCGTGTGAGAATTTTGTTCTCCTCGATTACCGGGAATTATGTGAGATATTAATCTCCTTAAATCCCTACAATGAATTGAATAATTGAAAAGTAACAGTAATATTAATGAAGTATTAATGGGTGAATGGTGGAAAATAAATGAATGATAATTAAATATTAATTTGGATTAAATCATAATAATAATCATAATCAAAATGCTTGCTTTAATATGTTGTTTGCGAAATTATCGTGTGGGAATATCATTCTCCTCGATTGCGTGGGATTATGTGAGGTTCTAATCTCCTTAAATCCCTATAATTAATTCTAAAATAATAATAATATTAATAATAATACAAAAATGAATAAATGGACAATAATTAAATATTAACTTTGATTAAATATTTATGCAAAATGGATCGTGTGAGAATACTTGTCTCTCCTCGACTTCCCGGGCTCGTGTGAGATTTTAATCTCCATAGAACCCGAAAATTAGCATATATTTGTTCAAAGACAAACAGATAAACAAATAAATAATAACACTTAAATTAAATTGTCTACCAATAATCAATAATAATAATAATCAATATTTACCAACAATAAACTCAAAAATTCATAAAAATAAAAGAATATATTACTTTCATTATAAATTATGCATTAATTCCCGAAATATAAACTCTCAAAACTAAAAAAAAATGATAATAATAAAATCGACAAAAAATTTTTACGAAGGGAAAATGTGAAGAGTTCAGGAGAACGAGGTTAATCAGATTGTAGTAAATTAAAACATACAAACCAAATTCCTATCCCGTTTTAGTTTACAATGATCTGTTTTAATTAAAATCCTCCTATTCTCATCACAAATAAAAAAAAAATCACCAATCACAAAAATGCCTTTTCGTCGAACTACGTGGACTTTGATCCCTCTCACGGGGTACGTAGGCCCTAGGCTTACATCCTAGGTCAAGTTCGTCCTTTGTAAATATCCCTCAGTTTGCATGCATTTTCGCTTTTTTGGTCTTCTATGTCTAACGTGCATCCATGTCAATAAAAGGGTAATTGAGATTAATTAAAGGCCATATTCTATTTCCACTAACTACTTTAAGGTAACCATCCTTATGGGCGGGTGTTGTGGGGTGCCTAACACCTTCCCCACACTCAAATAGACTCCCAAACCCATCTCTGACCTCGCAGACCATTTCGCCTCTTTTTTTGTTTGTTTTATTTAAATGGGTTTTCCAAAATTTTCCGTAAAAATTTTGGTGGCGACTCCAAATAAAATTGATTTTCAAAATTCCGTTTTTGGGAATCAGTTTTAAACCTTTCATTTTAATTCCATCCCGCCGAAAGGTCGGTTACGACATAGAGGATTTAGGCACAACAATTACTAATTGCAACATATTCAACTTCAACAATAGACAATGTCACACTATTTTGTTTCTTTCTAAATCAAGAAACAAGAGAATTTCTAGAGAATTAACATGTTCCACTGGTGCTTTTTCTATTAGTCTTACAACTGGCAAAATTAGCATCTAAATATCTTACAAATGTATTACTAGATCCTTTTGGATACCATATATCCATTTGCATTGTGCCAGCAATATATTTAAAGATTCTCTTTACTGCTAAGTAATGAGATTCTTTAAGATAAATTTGGAATTTGGCATAAAGTAAACAATAAACATAATATAGGTCTACTTGCAATTAAATATAGAAAGGATCCAATCATGCCTCTATATTTTGATATGTCATATGGTATCCCTTTTCATCAACATCCATATTCACAATTGATCCCATTGAAGTATCCTTTATTTTAATATTTTCAAATCCAAATTTCTTGAGTAATTCTTTGACATTTTGATTGATTTATGAAGGTTCCATTTATTTGTTGTTTGATTTGAAGACCTAAGAAGAATGTAAGCTCCCTTTTCATAAACATTTCAAATTCTCCCTTCATCATTACAGCAAACTCTTTGTATAGATATTCATTAATGGCACCAAAAATATCATCATCTAAATTAATTTGAACAACTAGAATATCATGTCTTTTCCTTTTAAAGAATAGATTTGTATCAACTTTACCTCTAGAGAAAGTATTTTAATGAGAAATGTACTCATTCTTTCATACCATGCTCTAGGTGCTTGTTTAAGACCATATAAAGCTTTTCTTAATTTGAATACATGATTTGGAAGATTTTTATCCTTAAAACCTGGAGATTGATTTACATATACTTCTTCCATTGTGTATCCATTAAGAAAGAAACTCTTGACATCCATTTGATATAACTTAAAATCATTTATGCATGCAAAGGCTAGTAGCATATGAATTGCTTTTAATCTAGCTACTGGTGCAAAGGTTTCATCATAACCATTACCTTCCTCTTGACTGTAACCTATTGCAACTAACCTAGCCTTATTTCCAGTAGTAGCTCCTAATTCATTAAGCTTGTTTCAAGAAACCCATTTTGTGTCAATTACTGGATGATTATTAAGTCTAAGGACAAGTTTTCGAACTTAACTTCTTTGAAATTGGATTAACTCTTCCAGTATAGCTAGAACCTAATAGTCATCTTTCAAGGCTTCATCAATTATATTAGGTTCTATTTGAGATAAAAATGTTTGATGATTGCAAATATTTCTAAGTGAGTTTCAAGTTGTTACCCTTTAGGTGACCTCACCAATTATTTGTTTAGGTGGATGATCATTTTTGAAGTTCCATGCCTTTAGGAGCTTATGAGTGACTTCCTTCTCCACTTCTTAGTTAGACTCTTCAACTAAGGAGGATTTTTCATCTGTCTTGATGGATTAACTTTCTTTCTTGATTTCTTGAGCTATCTACTTTACTATGAGATCATTAAATTTAACTACAATTTCTTCAAAGGAGGTCATTCTTGGCTCAAGAGGGTCAGACTCATCAAAGTTTACATGAATTGATTCTTCTACTATCATAGTTCTTTTGTTATATACCCTATAGGCTTTGTTTGTAGTAGAATATCCTGAAAAGGTTGCTTCATTTGATTTAGCATCAAATTTACCTAAATTATCTTTTCTATTATTAAGTACAAAAGATTTACATCATAATACATACAGATAGGAAATATCAAGTTTTCTTCCTTTGTATAACTCATATAGAGTCATTTTCAATATAGGCCTAATCATTGCTCTATTCATAACATAACTTTCAGTATTTACATCATCAGCCTAAAAATATTTTCAAAGATTTCTTTCATTTAACATAGTTTTAGCCATTTCCTCTGAAGTTCTATTCTTCCTTTCCATAACTCTATTTTGTTGAGGAGTTCATGGTGCAGAGAAATTATGTTGAATTCCATTATCATCACAGAACTTCATAAACAGATTATTTTCAAATTCTCCACCATGATCACTTCTTATTCTCTTAATGGTTGTGCCTTTTACTTCGCCAATTTTAGAAACGATTTGAATGTTTGACCTTTGTGAGATAAAAAGAGTGTCCAATTGTATTTATAGAAATCATCTGCTATTATTAATACATAACAATTTCCTCCAAGACTCATTATTTTGGAGGGTCTATAATGATCCATGTGAAGTAATTGCATTGGTCTAGTTGTGGCAATAATTCCTTTTGCTTTAAAGGAGCACTTAATTTGTTTTCCCTTTTGACATGCATCACATAGTTTGTTTTTATCAAATTTTAATTTAGGCAATGCAATAACAAGATCTTTCTTGGAAAGCTTCTCTAAGAGACTTATACTAGCATGAACAAGCCTTATATGCCACAACCAACTATCATCATTTACACTCATAAAACATTTTCAATTGGTAGGAGGAATATCATCCAAGTCAATAACATATACATGGTTAATTCTATGTCCTATGAGTATAATTTTCTTTTCATCCAAATTTTCAAGCAAGCAATGTTTTGAATCAAATATAACTCTATTGTTCTTATCACATACTTGACTAATGCTTAGGAGATTATGATTCAAACCATCAACAAAGAACATGATAACTCTATGAAAGAAAGTTATCTATAAAAATATTGATAGTGGAAACACTTAATTTATAAATAAAATCACATTGATTGTAAAGAAATTTCATTTATGACATGGAAACTGACCTTTGACCAATATTAAGCAAATATTTAAGCATTTTGTGTGATGAATTTACAGGAAATGGATATAGAAAAGTACTAGCAAAGAATGGAGGACAAGTGAAAAATAAGAAGATTCTAGTGTCTGGGCATGAGAATTCTGGTGCCTGGGCACCAATTCCAAAGACTCAACACCTGGGCACCAAATGTGCACGTTGAAATTTTGTTATTTTGAATAGTAGTGCCCAAGTGCCAAAACTAGAGAGTTGGCACCCTGGCACCATAAAGAGAGTGCTCAGGCATCACGCTTGCTTGAAAGATGGCGTCCAGGCACCAATATCTCAGTGCCTAGATGCTAAAACTAGAGACTAAGTGCCCAGGCACCAAATAAGCCCTGCTCGGGCACATCGCTAGAAACCCTTATTTGTTCTAATGATTGAAGGCTCCATACTCGACCCACACTCTACTTTTAGGGTTTGGAGGCTTATATATAGGGTCCTAAGTTAAGTGTTGCTAATGAGAGGGGTGCCTAGGGCCTATGTACCCTGCGATAGGGATCAAAGTCCACGTAGTTCGACCAAAAGGCATGTTTTGTGGGTTGGTGGTTTTTGATTTGTGATGAGAATAGGAGGATTTTAATTAAAACAAATCATTGTAAACAAAACAGGATTGGAATTTGATTTGTATGTTTTAATTTACTACAATCTGATTAACCTCGTTCTCCTGACCTCTTCATATTTTCTCTTTTAAATTTTTTTGTCGATTTTATTATTATTATTATTATTTTTTGAGTTTTGGGAATTTTGGGAGTTTATATTTCGGGAATTAATGCATAATTTATAACGAAAGGAATATATATTTTTTTGAATTTTTGAATTTATTGTTGATTATGGAGACTCAAGTTCAGTATATCATTTTTTATTAATTAAATTTTATGCTTGACTTATTTAAAATGTTCATTTTTACATTATGATTGATTATTGGTAAATAATTTAATTCAAGTGCCATTATTTATTTGTTTATTTGTTTATTCTTGAACGAATATATGCTAATTTTTGGGTTCTATGGAGATTAAAGTCTCACACGAGCCTGGGAAGTCGAGGAGAGAAAAGTATTCTCACACGATACATTTTGTATAAATATTTAATCAAAGTTAATATTTAATGATTGTCCATTTATTTATTTTTTGTATTGTTATTATTATCATTAATATTATTATTATTTCTGAATTAATGATAGGGATTTAAGGAGATTAGAATCTCACATAATCCCAAGCAATCGAGGAGAACGATATTCTCACACGATAATTTTGTAAATAATAGGAAATGTTTAATTAAAGCAAATCTTTTAATTATTTATTATTTATTATTCTTTTTTTTAAACAAAAAACAAAGGTATGCTAACTTCAGGGATCTAAGGAGATTAATATCTCACACGATCCCAGGTAATCGGGGAGAACAATATTCTCACACGATAATTTTGCAAATAATGGGAAACAGTTCATTAAAGCAAATATTTTAATTATGATTACTATTATGATTTAATCAAAATTAATATTTAATTATCATTCATTTATTTTTTCACCATTCATTCATTAATATTTCATTAATATTATTGTTGCCTTCCAATTATTTAATTAATTGTAAGGATTTAAGGAGATTAACATCTCACATAATCCTTGGTAATTGAGGAGAACAAAATTCTCACACGATAATTTTAGGCGTAATGGCAATATTTCTTAATTATCATTCACTTATTTTTTTTTTACCATTCATTCATTAATATTTCATTAATATTATTGTTGCCTTCCAATTATTTAATTAATTGTAAGGATTTAAGGAGATTAACATCTCACATAATCCCCGGTAATTGAGGAGAACAAAATTCTTACACGATAATTTTATGCGTAATAGCAATATTTAATCAATGTTAATATTTAAACAATGGTAATAAACAAAATTAAAACAAGTTTAGGCAAATGAACAGTAGCATTTTAGAACAAAATGCATGAATAGTGCAGAATGCATGAGATTATCTTCAACCAACTCGCATGAACAGTAACATGCATGCAAAAAAATTGGCCATGCAGCCCATGCAGCCATACCTGTGCGATTTCAGCCTCTCCCTTGCGCTCCAATGAAGAATGGCCTTCTCCTCCTCACTCACCTATGGTAGATGGTCCTCCAACAGTCCCGAAGTGGTTGGTCTCGGCTGGGAAGCAAGCAGAAATGGCGGACAACACATCTTTGGGCAGCGTTGGAAATTCTGGTTAGTTTCAGCGCTGGAAATTCTGGCTGGAAGTGCTCACATGTCCCTGCTCCTCGGCTGGAAGGCAAAGGCTGAAAGCTTCCCTTCCTCTCGACACTTTCTCTTCTTCCTTGTGCTCCCTAAATTCTCCTTTGTTTACCTCTGTTTTCAGGGCTCAAAATAGAGTTTTTCTCCTCCATGGTTCAGCCTCTATCAATCTTTTTCCTGCCACTTCGTTTTGCATTCAAGCCCCCTTGTTTCTGCTCATCATTTTGGCATCTAACTCTCCATTTTCTGCTCCTCGGATTGCCTGAACCTCAGCCCCTCTTCCTCTTGGTTTCTGCCTCTCGTTCAGCTCCCTCTTCCTCTCAGTTTCTGGTTTCGTTTTCAGTCTGTGCCCATCTTTTATTTCTGCTCCTGCTTTTTCTCTTCTGTTTTTTGCACCACGACTCCCCCTCTCTTCCTCTCAGTTTCTGGTTTCGTTTTCACTCCGTGCCCTTCTTCTGTTTCTGCTCCTGCTTTTTCTCTTCTGTTTTCTACACCACGACTCCCCTTCTCTCCCTCTCGATTTCTGGTTTTGTTTTCAGTCCGTGCCCTTCTTCTGTTTCTGCTCCTGCTTTTTCTCTTCTGTTTTCTCTTCTGTTTTCTGCACCACGATTCCCCCTCTCTTCTTCTCGTTTCTGGTTTCATTTTCAGTCTGTGCCCTTCTTCTGTTTCTGCTCCTCTCGTTTTTGCTTCTGCTTTTTCTCTTCTATTTTCAGTACCACGACTCCCCTTCCCCCCCTCTCCAGCCAAGGTCCTCTCTTCTTTATACTCCAGCCAACCTCTCTTTTTTTGCCACGTTGCTCCCTTCTCTTCTTGCTTTTTCTGCAACTTCCAGCCACTCCACTTACTGCTCACGGTCCCTTGCTTTTTCTGCCATTTCCAGCCACGCCACTCTCTCCTTTCTCTGCACAAGCCGCTCCACTTTCTGCTCTCCTTTGAAAAACCAGCTCCCTCTTGGTTTTTGTCCTCCTTGTCCTCTTGTTCCTTAGTAATGCATGTGTGTGCATGAGTGTATGCATGTGGGAGTGAGTGAGTGTGTGTGTCCGTGGGTGAGAGTGTGTAAGAGTGTGAGAGTGTGAGTGTGAGTGTGTGAGGATGTGTGTCCGTGAGTGAGAGTGTGAGTGTGTGAGAGTGATGTGTGACATGTGTGTGAGGGCAAGTGAGCATGTGGGAGCAAGTGAGCATGTGAGAGTGTGTGAGTGTGAGTGTGAGCAAGTGAGAATGTTTTGCAATTTTATTTCAATTAGGTGGCCTTATTCATTTTATTTCTTTACAAGATGATTACCATGTCTCTTCTTCAAATATATATTTTGAATTTTTCTTTTTAATATTTTTGATTCTTATATTTGGTTTTTTTTTTTTATATTACTTCTATTTTTTTGCCCTTTGCAATTTTGTTTTAATTAATTATTATTATTTTTTGAATTTTTAATTCTATTTATTATTATTACCATGATTATTATTATTGTTAATTCGGGTGGGGTGTTCACATCCATTCTTATCACAATAGAAACATATGATAAATAGAGTGCTAGTCATGATTGCTGGAACAAAGAAATTCTTATAATATTTTCATCTTGTCTTAGGATTATATCCAATATTTGCTTTATCAAAAATACATCTTTGTTTTCCAAGCATAATGTTTAAATTATCCTTCCTTTTAGTGAACTTAGCAAGAATGTTCAATGAATCTTTCTTTTCTTTTTGATAGTGTTCACAATTACAAGCATTTTTTTTTCTTTAAAGAAAGTTGTTCATTTTTTATACTAATATAGTCACGTTGTAAATTTGCAATTTGTTTTTCTAAAGAGATTTTTTATTTGAAGCCGAGAGTTATTTTCTTCCTTTTCCTTTTCTAAACTACTTTCTAGTGCTAGGTTTCTCTTCTTTGAAAGTTTTAAAATTTTTGTAACTTAAGATATTTAGCATGTAAATCATCAAATGCATATTGTAATTCTTCATAGGAAAGGAGATAACTTACCTCATCTTCATTAGCCATAAGGCAGAGGTTGGCTTCTTTATCTTCATTGTCTGAATCCTCTTCACTTTCTCCCCAAGTAGATGATATGTAAGACTTCTTCTTTTCTTTCCTTTTCTTCTTGTATGAGTTGCCTTGCTTCTTTAAAAATTGAGAACATTCCTATTTAACATGTCCTGGTTTTCTACATTCATAACATATGGGAAGTTCTTTGGTTTCTTGACTACTTCTAGTTAGTCTCCTTCCATTCATTCTTTTATTGCTGAAGAATCTTCTAAACTTCTTAATAAAGAGACCAAGGGTTTCTTCATTAGTTTCATCTAGAGAATCATTATCACATTCTTCTTCATTTGGATACATTGATGATGAAGCTCTGAGAACAAGGCCTTTTTTCTTCTTATCTTATTCCTCAATGAGCTGCTTCAATCTTGGCTCATGCTCTTAAAGATTTCCAAAGAGATCAACAACTGATTTGATTGACGGTCCTTTTGCTTCTTTAGTTGTTGTCACCTTGGGTTGCCATTCTATAGGAAGGGCTTTCATGATCTTGTAACCCTAGTCGATTTGTGAGTTTGTCTTCTTTAGAGCTATCTAATGATTTACAATGAGAGTAAAATGAAATTGTATTTCTTTAATGGTTTCTTTAGGATTCATCTTGAATAATTCATATTGTTGTGTAAGATTATGAATTCTGGACTCTTTTACTCCTGAGGTTCCCTAATGAGCTATCTTCAAAGTCTACCACATTTCTTTTACACTTTTGCAATTTGATACTCTAAATATTCTTCCTGGTTAAGTGCATTGGTAAGAATAAGTTTGACTTTATTATTTAACAAAAATTTTCTTCTATCTATTTCATTTCAATCACTTTTGGGTTTAATAGAGGTCTTGTATTCTTTTTTCATAGGCACATATGGACTTTCCTCAATCACATCGAAAAGGTCAATGTCAGCAGCTTCAAAGAAAATTTTCATCCTTAGTTTCTGGTAGGTGAAATTTTCACCATTGAAACCAAAAGGTTTTGTAATGGATAACCCCTCAGGTAAAACATTATCACAAAATCCTTCCATTTATACTTGTGAGACAGTTAAGTCCTTTAAATAAGAGCCCAAGCTTTGGTACCACTTGTTAAGCAAGGCTGGAACCTAAAAGGGGGAAGAATTGGGTATTATAAAATTTTTACTAAAAAATCCTTTTATAAACAAAGATAATAAAATCAATCTTGAAACAATAAATGTTGAATGTTAAAAAGAGTAAGGGAGAAGTATAGACACAAAGATTTATTTTGGTTCAGCTTCTACCCAAGCCTATGTCCAGTCCCCAAACAACTTCTTGGGATTTTTACTATCTCAGAAAATCAATACACACCTAGAAGAACCTCTCTTTAAATTCCCAAGCGCTCATAGCTTAACCCCTGAACCTCCTTGAATTTCTCTCTCAGAGATATATTCCCTTTGAATCCAAGCTCTCTCTAAGCTTAACACCCTCAAGGAACCTCTTTGAGCTTCATTCTCTGAAGAAAGAAAGATTTACAAGTAATAAACTATCTAAAATAGAATGGATGATACATTGAAGCACTAATATAATGTAGAGCCAATAAAATAATGAAAACTAATGATATAATCACTCTTAAATGTTTCTCTTATCATTTCAGACTCTTTAGGTCAAGTTTATGTAGATTGAGGTACAATAGATCTGATAGGAATGAGTAAGAAATGAGAGTTTTCAAAATATATCCATTATGTCTTCTCTTCCACTGATCAGTTGTTAGTTCACCACTGACCTGTCGACTGTTCACTCTTTCCCTCTCACAATTTTCAAATTTTGGACCTTGACAGTCAATTGCTCTCCCTTGAATAGTTAACTAGTCATAAAGAGCTCCTAATCAATGGTCTCAGGTGTGACCAATTAGCTATTGGTAAGTGACCTGTTGACTGTTTACTTATAGAAAGCTCCAAGTCGATCAAGGTTTGAGCTGCCAATTGACTGGTCCTTCCAAGAAAGTGACCAGTCAACTATTCACTCACAGAGAGCTCCCAGTCAATTAGAACTCAAGCTAGCAGTAGACTAGGGGCTTAGAAGGTGACTAGTCGACTGCACGCTAATGGCCAATTGACTATTCACTAACAGAAACTCCCAAATTAACTTTTTCTCAACCTTTAAGACCTGGATTCATTATACATTTATTTCAAATGATTCTTGTATGCTTAATGACATTTACAAAGGTTCCTAAGACATGATTAAACATTGAAAACATCTATAACCTAAGTAATACGTAAGAAAATTTTTCTTGTATTGTTATCATCAAAACCTTGACATCTCAGTAAATGGGCTTAACAACTTTAAATGAGTTTTTAGAAATAAGCTTGATGAAATTGGAGTTATTACTAGGAATATGGCTTGACAATATGCAAAAGGTTATAATCATGAAGAAGGAATTGATTATGATGAAACCTTTGCACCAGTAGCTAGATTAGAAGCAATTTGTATGCTACTAGCCTTTGCATGTATAAATGATTTTAAGTTGTATCAAATGGATGTCAAGAGTGCCTTTCTTAACGGATACATAATGAAAGAAGTATATGTTGAACAAATTCCAGGTTTTGAGGCTAAAAATCTTCCAAATCATGTATTCAAATTAAGAAAAGCATTATATGGTCTTAAACAAGCACCTAGAGCATGGTATGAAAGGTTGAGTACGTTTCTTATTGAGACTAATTTCTCTAGAGGCAAAGTTGATACAACCTTATTCTTTAAAAAGAAAAGGCATGATATTTTAGTTGCTTAAATTTATGTGAATGATATTATATTTGATGCTACTAATAAAACTTTATGCAAAGAGTTTGATGAAATAATGAAAGGAGAATTTGAAATATCAATTATGGGTGAACTTACTTTCTTCTTGGGTCTTCAAATTAAGCAACAACCACATGGAATCTTCATAAATGAATCCAAATATACCATAGAATTACTCATGAAATTTGGATTTGAAAAATATCAAAACAATATATACCCAAATGGGATCAACTGTAAAAATGGATGCTAATGAAATGGGGTAACCCTATGATAACTCAAAATACAGAGGCATGAATGGGTTCCTGCTATATTTAACTGCATGTAGACCTGACATTATATTTAGTGTATGTATTTGTGCCCAATTTCAAACTTGTCTTAAGGAATCTCATTACCTAGTAGTAAAGAGCATTTTTAAATATATTGCTGCCACAATACAAATGGGTTTGTGGTTTCCAAAAAGATCCACTAATACTTTGGTAGGTTATTCAGATGTTGTTTGTTGGTTGTAAGGCTGATAAGATAAGCACAAGAGGAACATGCCAATTCTTTGAAAATTCTCTTGTTTCTTGGTTTAGTAAGAAATAAAATAGTGTGGCATTATACATTGCTAAAGCTAAATGTATTGCGACTGGTTATTGTTATGCCCAAATCCTTTGGATGAAGCAACAACTAGACGATCTTGGTATATAGCTTAAAGAAACTCCAATCAAATATGACAATACCATTGTTTTTTACCTTTCCAAGAATCCCAATATGCATTTAAGGTCTAAACATATAGAAATTAGGCATCACTTCATTAAGGACCATGTTCAAAAGAAAGATATTAGCCTTGAATTTATCAAAGCTAAATTTCAACTTACTAATATCTTTACTAAACCTCTTTTTACAGAAAGATTTTGCTTTATAAGAGGTGAACTTGGAATGATAAATCCTAATGAGCTATAGATTTAAATATTTTGCCATTTGTTTGAAGAGAATATTCATTAACTTAAGCATCGAAGTGGTTTCAATTTATTTTGCAGAAAGTTTGTGATGACCTCTTATGATTTCTACTTGTTTTACTTGAACATTTGTGGTATGATATGTATTTAAGTAGAATACTATCTAGAAATTAAGAAAGTTGGTTAAAAAAATTTGCAATTTGGTCACATTTTATAGTGACTAATCAACTGCCAAGAGTGGCAAGTTGACTGGTGATGGTTTGGGAGTGACTAACTGCTCAGGGAAGTCAGGAACAACTGATTGAGGGTCCTTTCTAAGGGATTAGTCGACTGCCAAGGAGTGACTAGTTGACTGGGCATCCCTTATTGCCTGATTGTCGACTGGTGCTAAGTGACCAGTCGACCAAGAGATTCCAAAGAACAACTCTAAGAAAAATATAGGCCAATAGTCAACTGCTCACAAGTGACCAATCGACTAGTTGATGATAGAAATTGCTATTAAAAGTAGTCAAAACCCTAAAATCTCATAACTTTCACTATTTTTAGCAGCCGATTGCTCATCCTTTTTCTTGTTTTCCAATTTTTCGACCAAATCCTTACCAAATCTTGATGATTTTGTTTCCAAATCAATTAAAATCACTTATTGAACTCCTTAATCTAGTGTTTCATCATTTTAAAAGGGGATTTTCTGCACTTATCTTCTTCTACTAAAAAATCTTGCAATCTTTCTTGAGTTCTTGCACCTCCTTCCTCTTCAATGGCTTAGAGTTCCTCTCTTAAGCGTGCTAGGTCTAGGAATCCAACTGTTGGCTACTTCTCTAGTCCTCCTCCTCTCTTCTTCTCTATGGCATATGGGATTGCCTTTTTTGAAAATTTTCAATAAAGGGGGGTTCTTCCAAGTAGGTATGTGCATCTCTTATTGGTTCAAGAAGAAGGGTATAATCTTTTTTATTTGCTTTCCAATGCTAGCTTGAATCATCTATTGAGTCATAAGCTTAATTATAGCCCCAAGGTCATCAAGGATTTTTATTCCAATCTTACCTGCAATCCTACTACCTATCTTATATTGGCTGATATTCTGAATTTTCCTCCTCCTACTGGCCATTATTTCATTGATCATCCTATTTCTCTCAAGGCAGTATCAGGGAACAACAAATTAGAGGTCATGAATAGGGTAAGTGAAGTGGCCATTAATAATCCCAATACTCCAATCAGTGTCAATTAGTTATCTTTGGAGAATAGATTGTTGTATAACATCATTGCACATTGTTTGGTCAACAAGTTAGGTAACTTTGCTTATCTAAGTGAACTTGAGTTGTTTATGATGAAGTGCATACTAAAGGGAGAAAGCTTCAAGCTTTCATGGCTGATCACTTAGAGGATGGCAACTTACAAGAAAAAGAAATCATCTCTTCTGCCTTATGAGACTATCATAGCAGCCATTCTTCATCATTACGACATCTTACCTCTTGAGGATGATGTGGAGTCTCCTCTCTAAATTGGTTGGAATAATCTACAATGGATGGGGTTCATTAAGTCTCCTTTAGGACAATGGGTTAGGAAAGCCTAGAGAGCCTCTAGGCCACTACCTCCTCTAGCAACAGATGTTCATACTCCTCCTCCATTTGCAGAACCAACAGAAGAAGGACCATCTTTTCTTATGCCACCATATCCTTCTACTCCCATACGTCCATCTCCATAGGCTTCTACCTCAAAGGTTTACACCCTAGCTTAGCTTGAGATTGTGGTAATTCCTGAGCCTATCTTTCTTACTAAGATTCGAGTCATGCATCAGAAGATGGACAACTTTAGCTTTCAGATACAAAATCTTTAGGAGACATTGAAGGATATGAATGCTAGACTTAAGCATATTAAGACATATCATGAGTAACATTTTGACTTTTAGAGTTTAGAGGGCAGTTTGGTTCTCTTTGACCCTTTTTGATGTGACAAAAGGGGAGAGAAATTATGAACTTAGAAAGGAATTAGGATATTTGATATTTGATTCATTGAACTTAGTTTTGTATTTGTGTTTGTTTCCATGTTTATTTGCTTCAATTGTGTTTAACTAAGTTGATTTCAATAAAAATAGTTATTTCAATTAATATGATTGTTAGATATCAGTTATTACCATCTATTATTATTTGTATAAATAAGGAAACTAATTGAAATTTAAAGAAGTGAAAGTTAGATAATGTGACCATATCAAAATTTCTCTAAAATAAAGGATTTTATAAGCACACTACTTTGAAAAATATTTTTTTTTGTGAAACACTAACAATATCAAGTTTGTCATCATAAAAAAAGGGGAGATTATTAAGCCCATTTGCTAAAGATCAAGGTTTTGATGATTACAAACTCAAAGAAAAGTTACACTTAGGTTCTAGATGTTTTCAATGTATAATCATGTCTTGAAAACCTTTGTAATTGATATTGTGCTTATAGGAATCACATAAAATAAATAAAGAATTGATTATAGGTCTTAAAGGTTGAGAAAAGCTGATTTGGGGAACTCTGGAAGTCCCCAGTTGACTGGCCACTAGCTAACAGTTGATAAGTCACCTTCTGATAAGTCTCCAGTCTGCTACCAGCTTGAGGCATGATCAACTAGACACTTTCTATGATTTAACAGTCAATTTGCCATTAGCCAGCAGTTGACTGGTCTCCTTCTAAGAGGCACTAGTTAGTTGCCACCTCGAGTCTTGATTGACTGGGAGCTTTTTGTGAGTGAACAATCGACTAGCCACTAGCTAGCAGTTGACTAGTCACACCCAGATTAAGCATTAGTCAACTGCCAGCCTTGAGACCATCGATTAGGAGCTCTCTATAAGTGACTAGTCGACTAGTCAAGAGCAAGTAGTCGACTGTTAAGATCCAGACTTTGAAAATTATAAGAGGGAAAGAAGGAGCAATCAACTGGTCAGTGATGAATAGTCAATTGGTAGATGGCAGACATGCCATAATGGATTTATAATGACTATTTTTTGAAATCCTTAATTTTTCACTCTCTCCCAATAGATTAATTAGACCTCAATTTATAAACTTGACCTAGGGACTCTAAAACTATAAGAAACACATTCAATAATGATTATATTAGAGCTTCATTGTATCATCTACTATGTTTCAGAGAGTTTATCATCTATAATTTATTCTTTCTTCTATGAGAGAAGTTCAAGGAGGTTCCTTAAAAGTGTCAAGCTAAGGTAGAGCTTGGGTTCAGGGGGAGTATTTCCTTGAGAGAGAAATTCAATGAGGTTCCTTGAAGGAGTCAAGCTGTGAGAGCTTTGGAAATAGGAGAGGTTCTCCAGGGTGTTGTATTGATTTATTAAGATAGTAAAAAATCCTAAGAGGTTGCTTGGGGACTGGACGTAGGCTTAAGTAGAAGCCAAACCAAGATAAATCCTTGTGTCCATTCTACTCCCTTACTCTCTTTACATTTTACATTTACTCTTTGATTGTTTTACTTTAGTTTTACAAGAGAGTTTTTAGTAAATTTTTTATAAAACCCAATTACCCCTCTTTTGGGTTTCAGCCTTGCTCAACATTCTTCTTTCTTTACACTTGTGCTATTTAGAGAAGCTTTCAATTTACCATATGTTACTATACCAGTTACTATTTGGCATTATACAAATAATATTTAAACATGTTATTACCGACAATTTACTTACACAAATAGTGTCTAATGCATTTTTGTCAACAATTACAATATAAATTAATATGTAATGTTAAAATTATATTTATATCTTAGACAATATTCTTTTTCATATTAGTCCTTAATAAAAATGTTAAAATTATAATTTCTACCTCAAACATTATTTTCTCCTTTCATTTTAGTCCTACTGACACTTAACTTGTTTTAACCAACAGTTTTATAAAAATGTTAAAATTGAAATTTTATTGAGACAATATTTTTTCTTTTTCATTTTTAGTCCCTGATTAAAAGGTTAAAATTATGATTTCTACCCCATATATTATTTTCTACTTTCATTTTAATCCTTAAAATTATATTTTATTTATCTAATGTTATTCTTAAAATCATCTTGGGTTTAACTAGGTGACTATACTATTTTTTGTACCCCTATAAAGGTCATATATCTTTATGTATATATTTAGAATGTTACATATTATATATATATATATATATATATATATATATAAGGTTGTTACGTTCTTTGCTCTTTGGCTTAAGAACAACTTAGTCATGGTTCCCAAGTCTTAAATCAACTAATTCCCACATAAATTTGGGCAACAAAATCTCACATACTTCATAACCAAAATTGAGTAAAATAAATTAGGGAGCAAAATGAATGAGATAAACATGTAAACATTTAACACTATTTTATTGACAAAAAAAAAAAAGAGTATTAATGTTGTAAATTGACATCAAAATATAGGGATAAACACATAAATTCCAACATGCTTCATCGTTGTAAAATATGAGCTAACATGCCATCAAACACAAGCAAAATTGGACAATATATAAGCTCTAGTAAAGCACATTCAAGGCACAAAATGGACAACCTAATTAAGCTTGAAAGAGCCATAATATTGACTAAATGTGACAACATATTTAAGCTAAAAAGAAGCACACTTAAGGCACAAAATGAACAATATAAATAAGACAGAATTAGGCACAATTAAGGCACAAATCATGGGAGTGAAATAGAACCAAAATGTAGCAAACTAATCCACAAAATTCCCTAGAAACAAATCATGAAACACCTTGTCTACAAAACCCAAATGCACTAGAATTTTTCAACATATATTGACAACAAATTGGATGTGAAAACCATACAAAAACTTGAACCAATTTAGGTGACCAAAAGGGGCTCTAATTGGGAGCATTTTACCATATTCAAGCACACCAAAGAGGTCTAAACCATGATGAAAAAATTCTAGCAAAAATGGATAGCACACAAGCATTAATTGGAAGCGAATTAAAGCATCTTAAAATGCCTACATCACATGAAAAATAATCTGGGCAAAAAGGGCAGCAAATAATCATCAAATTGGAAGCAAAATGGAGTACATAAAACACGCTAAAGATGTCTCAAACATGCTAAAAACTCTGAGTGAAAGTGGACATCAAATAAACATAAATTGGGAGTAAAAATGGTGCATATAAACACTATACAGAGGACTAGATGGACAGAATACAAGAAGCTACAATGGAGACCATTAAACCAAAGTCTTTTCAATCCTTTCATCCATCAAGAAGAAAACAGAGAAGAGCCTTAAGCCTTAGTTTCTTGAAGCTTGAATTCTCCCTCTTCCTTCTCCTTCTTTGGATGTCTCTCCCTTTTCTTTCTTCATAATTTCTTCAGCCTCTCTTCTCTTCTCTTGCATGCCTTTCTCACTAGCTTTTCCCTTTTTTTTTTTCCTTTCTTAACCCATTTTGTCCTTTTTTTCTTCCTAGCCTTTCATGTTCTCTTCTTTTATTTCAAGGCTTATCTTCTATAATGCTCCTCCCTTTCTTTAGCCTATTCACTCTCTTTTATAGTAGAAAAAACAATGATTTCCTTAACAAATTTTCAAATTGCCCATTAGTCCTAATTTTTCCTTTTCCAGGGTTCCTGTTTCATTTTGTTTTGGTTTTAGAGAAAGGAAATTCCTAGTGTGTCTCCTTTTTCTTTTTTTCAACCATTGATCATTTCTTGGTTATTTTCAATCAGAAAAACTATGATTTCCTTTTTCCTTTTTCCAATAATTGATCTTTCCTTGTTTATTTTCAATTCTTCTTTATTTTGATAAGTTTCCTATTTCATTTTACCTTCCTTCTTGAGAAAGGAAGAAAAAGATATCAATTCTTTTCTCTTTTTTTAATCATTGACTAAAAAAAGAGAATTAACTAAAACAAAAACATATGATTATACTTAGTTAAAATGAAATTAAAATGATCAAAAAGTAACAATGACTCAAAAATAAAATTAAAATTAATTGCAACTAAGAAGCCAAAATCATGACTAAAAATTAACTCAAAAATCAAGATGAAGTTGACCCCAAATTATTAATTTTAGAAATGCCTAGTCAAAATATGGTGTTTATAAATATTGAGAAGAAGAAACTGAGTAGCTGATGCATGAAGGTTTTTTAATGCTTCATTCGTAAAATTTTTTCTTTTGTGGTATTAGAAATAAGAAGAAACCCAGTAGGTTTTAATACATCATTCATAAAGATTTTTTAATTTGATAGTGACTGGCTTTCAACTTTATTAACCATTAACAATATTGCTTTATATTGATCAACATAGATTTTTAATATAAAAATATGATTTTAGTGTGTTGTTGATTTAATATATGATGTTGCGTATGTTTAGATTAGATGTCACAATTGACAACTTGGTTGAGCGCGACATAGATTGCACGAAAAGAAAAAAGAAATAGTCAACTTCCAAAATAATTTAAAAATTAATTTATTTTAGGAGTTGCCATCAAAATTTGTAAAGGAAAACTTTGGGAACCAATTTAAAACAAAATGAGATGGCAAAGTGGTTTGTGAAAATAAAAATGGGTCAGGAGTCAGTTTAAGTATAAGGAAGGTGTTAGGCATCCATAATACTCATTTGTAAAGACTGTTACCCTAAACTAGTCAAATGAAATTAACGAAATATGACATCAAATTTATTTTGATTACCTAGATCAAAACACATGCACATTATAGAGAAAACTGAAATAGAGATAATAAGAAAGAACAAATATATATTTACAAAGTGTAGACTTAACCTAAGATGAGTGCCTAAGGCCTACATACCTTGTAATAGGGATCAAAATCTATGTAGATCGTCTAGAATGACATGTCAATTAGTTGATGAATTTTATTTTTTGCAAAAAGGAACAAGAGATTTAAAATCAAACAAATTTTCATAAACAAAATGAGATTGAAATTTGCTTTGTGTATTTTCAGCCTGATCTCATTCCCATGCTCTCTTTAATTTCTCTTTTCTTAATTTTTTTTTCAAATTTTGGGAATTTGAATTTGAATTTTGAAATTGAAATCAAAATTATGATTGGAAAAGGATTTTTGAATTTATTTTTTTTATTTTAGAAGTTAGAATTTTTATTTGAATCCAAAAAGAAGTGAAATTAGTGAGGTAAAGGATTTTTTTTAAGATTTATGGAATTTATGCTTTTGGATTTTTTTATGAAATTAGAATTCTTTATTTTAATTTTCCAAAATAAATGAAATCATTAAAGAGTTGTACATTGGATTTTTTAGAAAAAAAGGGAAAAAGAACAAAACTAAGTTTTTCCATAGAAGTTTATTATTTTGTATTTTTGAAAAATTATATGTTAACTTTCAAAGTCTAAAGATATTTGAGATCTCACGCGGCCTTTACTTGTTAACTTTTAAGTAACTAAGGAGACTAATGATCTTATATGACAATTACAAATAAATAAATAAATAAAATGACAAAAGAAATGATTTTTGTAAACTGTAATTTCTTTTATTTATTTATTTACTTACTTGTTTATTTGTTATAAGAAAAATTATATGCTAACTTTCAAAACCTAAGGAGACTAGGGTCTCACAAGACTTTTACCGGTTAATTTTTAAGTGTCTAGAGAGATTGATAGTTTACATGGCAACCTTTTAGAAAAGAGGAACAATTAATTATTTTCATAATTCAAGAATCAATTTATTTAGTTCTAGAAATGGTGCATTTTGGTCTTCTTGAAGAAGTGGGCTCTAGGAGAGCCATTTGATCAATCCAGTGGCTTCAATTCAAGGCATAGCAGGCCTTGCTATAGTCCATTGACAACAATGGATCTTTGCTCGAACTTTTTGCCATTTGTAAACTAGATTTACCTACCTGGAATGTTTAGTGCACTCTTAAGAAAATAATGAACTTATAACATAAACATATAATAATTTATATCAATAATTACTAAAAAAAATATAATTGTGTATAGTTAAAATATAATATATAATAAAAATGTTATTTAAATACTATTCAATATATACTAATTCAAGAGAAATTTATTTATATATCATAATCCATAAAAGTTGATATAAAAATTTCAACGAAGTTCATATATAAATAATCATTTAGCATAATCAATTAAATAATATATTTATTTAAGTACATATATAACATAATATTATCCTTTTTTTAAATAGCCAACAAAAACTTAGTATAGTACAACGGCTTCTTGAAAAAGATGTTCTTCTATATCCTTTTAGTCTTAAGTTTGAATACTAATGTTACTGATTCAATATTTAAGGAAATCTATACTTTAATATTCTTTTCTTTTCAATTTAATTGCTTAACTAGTCCTAGAAACATTATCTCAATTGAGTCATGTATGAGTTTATAAATTTGCACTTGCATCATAGTGTTTGTATCAGTGTTTCCAAGTTGATGTCACATAGGAAAGGAAATTGAAGGAGAACCCACAAAATTTGATCCATCTCTTTGTCCTTGGAAGAGAGGAAAGAAAAAGACTAAAACTAAGTGGTCATTAATACAATAACATGGAATTGAGTGAAATAACTTGAGCAGATATATTGTTTGGAAGTTTTAATAAGGAAAGGGAGGGACACCTATCAGTTTTGTTTAGAAGTTACAATGAAATGAATGGAATGGAATGACTCATTAATTCTTTTTTCAAAAGTAACTCTGTTAATATAAACACATGACTAATAATTTTGTCATTGTTCACTATATAATATTACATTATTCTCCTATTTATATTTCTTTATTTTATTTACTAATTATCATGTCTATTTTTTTTTGCAGTTTAATACATTTATTACAAAATATTTATATTAATTCAAAAAATTTTAAAAGAAAAACTTAAAAAGCCAAAATGAAACATTGTTGATTAAAAAAAAAAAAGATGAAACTAATCTACATTGTAATTTTTTCCATTCTTTCTTTTTTATTTTGAAATTTTTAAGTAAGAAAAAAAAAAGAGAGGTCATGACCATAATGATAGAAATTAGATAAAGTTATAACAATTAGAATAGTTTTTCATAAATGATGGGTATATTGAAAAAAAATCATTTCATTTCTTGTCATTCCTTTCGGCCATCTATCCAAATATAGCCAAAGAAACTTAACCTTGTTAAGTTTCTCTTTCCCTTGGTCTTTTGTGTGTGTTGGAATCAATTTTTCCCTACAAAATCCCTTTAATTGTCTTTGTCTTCCTTTCTCTGATGGCAGAAGGTTTAGAAGAGCACAAATTTTGTAGCATGAGTTTTCTTGCTTTGCTAGCTTGGTTAGCCAGAATTTTAGAATTGAAGTTGCTTTACTTTCCAAAAAGTACTTATTTTAGTTTTTTGAAGTGTTCGATTAAGCTTTTATAAAGAATATACTGCGTTTAAGTAGTAAAAGGAGTACTTTTTTAAAGGATGAACAAAATTTAACCTTCTCTTTTCAGTTTGCACAAGCGAAGCAAAAAATATTTTTCATAAGACCAAAATATCCTTAATCAAAATTATTAATTACCTTATAATCCCATGTTTCAACCTATAATTTCCTCTTTCCTTTTTTTTTTTTCAAAGATTTTCCAAACACAACAATATTAATTAAACAATTTATCAAATAATTTTACTACACAAACTATTTCATTAATTTTTATTGTGCCCTTTTTTAAAATTTCATTAAAAATATATTTTAATATAAATAAAAGAGCAAATTCATTTGTATATATTCAATAGTAATTACAACATGAAGACAATGATGTTTTAAAGCATGTTGATTAGTGTTAACCTAAAATAATTAGTTATATTTGCATTTTAATCATGATATGTTTTTAGATTTTGTTTATGAACCCAATGCCCCTTGTTTTTACATTATTATTTATTTTCCCAATAAACATCCAAAACCATTAGTTGGAAAATTGGGATGAAGAGTAGGATTATAGATCTGGAGGTTATTGGGAGAATAAAAAAAGTATATGTATGAGTTGACAAATTTACATAAGGATGTTTTTAGGGGATTATTGAAAAATAATGAAAATAGAGGGATGAGTTGAGAAAATATGAAACCATGAGTTTCAGGTTCATGAGTAAAATTCAAAAAGAAGTTAAAATGTAAGTACTGGAAATATTTTATGTTGAAATCCATTAATATAGTATTACATATTATCACTATGTACCATTCTCATAATATGCCAAACGATAGTTGCATTAGCCATTATCGACAATCTAAGGATGCGCAACTATATACTTGGACAATTATATAATTCAACAGCTATAACAACAATCTAACAACATAACAAAAATACAAAGAGCTGCATGCTAGTTTTTTTTTTTTTCCCAATAACTAATTCTTAATCAACATGGTATTGAATTATGCAACCTGCAAACACAATTGTCAACACCAACTTCCTTTATAATGAGTAAAGGTAGTTGATTCTACCCATCTTGCAACCAAATTGATTGTTGCTGAACAAAGTCACACACAAAGGAGTCCAACATCTCAATTGTCACATGCTATGTTAACACCGCATGTGCTATGTTTCCTTTGCAAGCTAAACTCCACTTATGAGAGAACCTATCATTCAAAGGCCTCTCGAACACTATGATATTACTCAACTCATTTTTCATGACTCCAATGCCAACATGTCATAGTTTATGTTGTAGGAAAATAGCATTTTCTATGCACTTCTCCACTTCTTTCTTGATCTCTATTAAACCTTTCATTTTTAGAGAAAACCATAGAAAGATTGGAGCATGCTCATTATGGCTCCTTATGATCATGGCATCCTTTAAAGCTATGTATTCAATATCTCTAGAGAAGATATAAATGTGTACTATACAACTTAATATAACCCACAAGGGAAAGGGCACCCCAAAAATTTATGGCTAGAAATAGCTATACTTCTGATAGGTTGTTTGAAACTAACCTTTGGTGCCTGTAGATCCATAAAGGTTATCTCTTGTTATGAAATGTAGAGAACATAAAGCAATTATGTGTGTGTCATGTGCATAGATAAGGGTTACTCATATAGATGATGAATGGAAACATCATTCCAAATAGTGCTTTATCACAACGAATATAGAATTGATTCCGAGGGAAACCACATTCATTGAGTGTTTAGATGACAAGATCAAGGTTATCAATAGCTCCTTTCATAGTAGTCCCTAGAAAAGAAAATCATGTAGCTCAACATACACATGGGCATTTTTGGCAATGTGATATGGTGGTTAGATATCATTACCAAAATTTTTAGATAAACAGAATATATTTTCATTTTAAAATAAATATGCAAGTATTCTAAATGTGGAGTCTATTTAAAAATCACACATGTCTGGTATGTTTATATACTTATTTATGATTGACTTGACTAATTCATTATTTAAATTTTCAATGTTCTTAATGCTTTTTATGATAGACAAGAGCAAATATATATATACCTATGTTTATATTAATGATGGCTGACTTGTCCTCGTGAGTAATGATTCTTGTGAGGTATATGGAATCCCATATCAGGTAGTTCCCCCTCCTATATATATACATATTTATGTCATAGGTTAATTAATACCATAAGGCTTCATTGGTGATAGTAAAAGAAAGCAATAAAAACTATACCCAACTAGAATCCCATGAAGATTGCCTTCAGTTCAACTAGTGGTGATGTATCCCCAATAATCATTCTTCTCAATCTCCCATAAGTTAGCAAACCAATCAAGAGCTGGTCTCAATAAATGGATCACTAACATTGTTAATGTGAAAATGTGACAACAGTCCTGATGCATCATAATTGAAATCTTGATTGGTTGGGTAACCTACTTGGTTAATTACATTGGAAACCATAATTAGTTAAAGCTTGATGGGGTAGTTTCTAAGCATAATAAATTATAAGATGTGATTCTAATAAAGTTTCATTTTTAGAGTATTAGTATTTCATAAAACGACAAGGGAAAATTGTGATAAAGGAAAAGAAAAAGATGAAAATGGTTACCTAGAAAGTGAATTTTGCTATGAGATAGAGTTTCCACATAGCTAGTGATGACTTGCGCCAAATTTTCTTTAGAGTCTCTAATTATATGGGAGATGGTAAGGCTCAAATCTCCATTCCTTTGGCTCTCTACTTTGCTACGTTCTTTTATGAGAGGCTGCGATGTTGGAAGTAGCTTTGTGGTAGTTGTCAGAATGATAGCACTTGGCAATGGCATGTTCCACTCCATTAGATCATCCATTGCCTTTATGCGAGAGATAGAAAAAAAATAGAGAGAGATGTGAGATTGGAGCAATGAAGATTTTGTATTGAGAGATAATATATTTATAGGCTTTAAGTTCACAAGCCATAAGTGAATAGTGAATATTAGCAAGTGCTTTCTTGTTAGATATGGAAAAAATCATGGGTAATAATGAAGATATGATATATATGTATAAAATTTACAAGTAAAATCATGCAAATCAAAATTAATATATATATATATATATATATATACACATACACATATAAATACACACACACACATATATATATATATATTGTGGAGCGAGGTAGATTTGATTGTAAGCATGGGCTTCCCTAGATTTTTCTGAAAATTTTTTTGTATGTATATTATATTACGTTTTAATAGTGTACCACAATATCTTGTAAAATTTTGAATCTACAAGACCTACATAAGAAATATATAATTTTTTTTTCATGATTTGACATTTTAACTTCTACCCGCTAAACCCACATATACATTATGTACATAACTTTTACAAAAAAAAAACTTTATAATAATAATTATTTCTTTTTCTTTTTAGTCACTTCTCTTTTATTCTTTATTTTTTCTTCTTCCATCTAAATGCATGAAAATTGGGGAAAATTACCATTGCAAGGAAAGCATGTTTTCCTGGTGGCCATTTTCACGCAGTTTTTAAAAACCACTGAAAAATTAACAATGTCTAGTAGTTTCATAAGCACAATCATGAACTATCGAATATTTAATCAATTTTTGGTGGTTTTATCTCTTTAGGCGGACATATTGACCATCGATAAGTGTTTTCTAAAATGCGCCCTCTTCTTCCTTCTCTTTCACATTTGGCAGACGATGGTTGTAAGTTTGCTAATGGGTGTGCAGACGCCGACATATTTGGTGCTAAGTATTTCTTCTCGCTTTTATTTTCACTCGATTTTTTTGCCTTTCTTGTTTGATTTATCTCATTATTCACATGTTATTCTCCATCTGATGTCTATGTCTAAAACCTTGTCTACAAAACCCTACTTTTCATTCTTGCAGGTGAGGTGGGACAATGACCATCTCTCGGTTGAAGCTGATGAAGACCTTTTTGCCTTTGGGTTCAACTGTACCAAAGGTATGTATGTTATTCATTGTTTTATGAATTTATGGAATCATTCAATTGTACCCAAGGTTATTATGTGATACATTTCAAAAAGGAAAACAAGCAAGAGAGTGATGGACGTGAGGAAATAGTTAGTTTTACTAGTTGTATTGCTTCAAAATAATAGTTGTGAACTTTGAAAAACTGTAAATTTCAAGATGTTAGAAGTTTTTATCTCATGTAAATATAACTATAGAAGATTGATTAGTTAAAAAAGGTATGAACTTAAATAATGCTTCAACTACCACAAAAGACAATAGTTTGTAACAAGTAACGTGTTTGGCATTACTTGATTAAGGGTCAAAATCAGGAAACTAGTAATGTGTTGTGTAGGTAATCTGATCGACAAATAAGTGATTATCATAAGGAGGGAGAGGTGAAGGGTCCCTATCTAGTGACCACAGTATGTTCTAGCAAATCCTTGTTGTTCTAGCGAAGTCTAATGTACCTCTCTTTCTCTTTTTACTTGGATCTCCTTCATTATCATTGAAGCTCTCTTAGACATCCATCCAAGAATTTGCATTAGGTAGACAAGGTTCCTCTTTTTCAGTAACCCATTCATCGTCTGATTCAAGATCAGATAAGCAAATAGGATCATATGTTTCTCCTTTTACTTCCCTTTGCTTTTGTCTAATTTCAAGTTGAAGGTTGTATTTGACAAATATAAGAGCATTCAATCTTTGCCACTCTAAGTGATTTCTTCTCTTAGAGTGGACATGATCAAACACACACTAATTTCGTTTGCACCTGGTAGCATTATAGGTTAGGCTA
This sequence comes from Delonix regia, assembly GCA_037074485.1. Lineage (NCBI taxonomy): Eukaryota > Viridiplantae > Streptophyta > Magnoliopsida > Fabales > Fabaceae > Delonix > Delonix regia. Next base: position 23,711,861 of record CM073454.1, on the reverse strand, counting down.
AGGATGCGAATGGCAAGTGATTGTAACTCTTTGCACTCTTCTCTAAAACTATTCCCCCATAAGGCTAGCAAAAGAAAGTATAAATGATACTTAATTAGATATTTAATCAATTTAATGTATTAAAGAAGCAATACATCATTATAAGATCAATAATTACCAGGCTGTTTCTTCTCTCTAGTTGCAACTACCAAGCTATATCCAAAAAGACCTCTGCCTTGTCAAATTTCTCAATTTGAGAGTCAATTTTGACTCTAGTCTTAATATCAGGACACATCTTCTCCAATGTTTTGTACAATACAACTATTACTTCAATGTCAATGATAAAATTTGGATTATAATGGAACCTATTATGATAATGTAAGCTACTATAAGAAATTAAATATCAAGCAAAAATATTTCATGAAAAAAAATTATTTCTAACAAATTTAGTTACTTAGGATTAAGAAAATATGTCACTGCGTGAAGAGGCCTATGGAGTTGATAATCCTAACGCTTGTCTATGATTTCCCAAACCTTTTTATACTTTCTTTACACATTATTAAAATTTTTTGCTATTTGTTCCTTTGCTCTATCCATAGCCTCATATATGTATCCCATCGCTGGCTTTGAATCGCCATCTACAAGTCTAAGAACTTTAACCAAAGGTGACACGTAATTCAAGCAGTACTGTCGTAACCGACCTTTCGGCGAAATAAAATAAAAAGAGTTTAAATTAATTCCCAAAAATGAATATTGAAAACCAATTTATTTGGAGTCACCACCAAAATTTTTAACAGAAAACTTTGGAAAACCAATTTAAAATAAAGAGAAAAAGGCAACAGGGTTTTGCGAAATCAAAGATGAGTTCAAGAGTCTATTTGAGTGTGGGGAAGGTGTTAGGCGCCCCACAACACCCGTCCGTAAGGACGGTTACCTTAAACCAATCAGCTGAAATAGAATATGGCTTTTAAATTTATCACGATTACCCTTTTATCGACATACATGCCCGTTAAACAGAGGAGACAAAACAACAAGAATGAAAGCAAATAGATAGATATTCACAAAGGGCAGAATTGACCTAGGATAAGAGCCTAGGGCCTACGTACCCCACGATAGGGATCAAAGCCCACGTTGTTCGACCACAAAGGTGTGTCTATAGGTTGAATGTTTGTAAATTTTATGATGAGAACGAGAGAGTTTAGATAGAACAAATTTCCATAAACAAAACGAAGTTGAGGTTTGATCTGTGTGTCTTAATTTACGACAATCTGATTAATCTAGCTCTCTTGACCTCTTCATTTTTCATTTTACAATTTTTTGTTCATTTTTGGAGTTTTAATCCTTATTTTGAAATTTAAATGAAACGAAATGATTATACAGAAAGAATTCGGTCGCGTAAAGAAAAGAAATTATTTGATTAAGACGTTTACTTTTGTAATATTGTTATTATTGTTATTATTTCATAACAAATAGGTGCTGGTTTTGGGAGTGCAAGGAGATTAAAATCTCACATGCTCCTATGCAGTCAAGGAGAACAATATTCTCACACGATAATTTCGTAAATAATAGAAATCATTTAATTGAAGTAAATATTTAGTTATTTTATTATTTTTTTATATATATATATTTTTTAAACCAATGTGTACCAAACTTAGGGATCTAAGGAGATTGAAACCTCACATAATCCTATACAATCGAGGAGAGCAAAGCTCTCACACGATAATTTTGCAGATAAAAATATTTAATTAAGATCAATATTTAATTATTATTTATATTTATTTATTTATTTTTTAAAACAAATGTATACTAATTTCAGGGATATAAGGAGACTAAAATCTCACATAATCTCGTACAATCGAGGAGAGCAAAACTCTCACGCGATAATTTCATAAATAATAAAATATTTAATTTAAGATCAATATTTAATTATTATTTTTATATATATATTTTTAAAACAAATGTATACTAATTTTAGGGATTTAAGGAGACTAAAATCTCACATAATCCCATACAATCGAGGAGAATAATATTCTCACACGATAATTTTGCAAATAATAAAAATATTTAATTAAGATCAATATTAAATCAATATTATTATTATTATTATTATTATTTTTGTATCGTTATTATTTATAGCATGTATTAATTTTTAATTAATAATTTTTCTGGGATCTAAGGAGATCTGAATCTCACACGATCCCAAGACACTTGAAGAGAATAATATTCTCACTTGATGACTTTCTTAGAACTTTATTTATAAAGCCAAAATTAATCTCCTATTGACACAAGGGTAACAATGATACATATATCTATATACATTTATACGTACACACACACACATATATATATACATACATATAGACGCATATAATAATATATATGAGTATGATAGAAAAAGAAGAGCAAGCTTCAGGGAAAAATAGGAAGCATATATCTATATATCACCACGCATATTTATATATACAGCTATATACACACACACACATATATATATATATATAAACTCATATGTGATATATATGTGAGTATTGTATGAGAGGTAAAGAGCTTCAGGAAGCATGAACTCATATACCCATACACATATATATATATATATATACATCCATATTCATATATATATATATATATATATTTATATATGTATAAACACATATATAGTATATATGTAAGAAAAGAGCAAGCTTCAAGAAAACATGGAAAACCTATATCCTTTCTCTTTCACTCTCCTCCACGGCACCAGGGAAAAATCTGTAGTAGTTTTCAATATATATATATGTATCTTCATACATATATACATACACATATATACACACACACATATATATACATGTATACAACAATGGAAGGAGAGAACAAACATGCATCAGGTAAGATCAAGGCTATCCATATCATATACGTGCACTCATAGTTGTTTTCACATATCTATGTATATATATATCTATCTATATACACACCCTATATATATATATATATACATCTACCTATATATATATATATATATCTTTATAGATATATATAGACACACATATAATGTATATGATCCTGATGGAAAAGGAAAGCAAGCATTAGCCGAGAGTGAAGAACTTAAAATCGCCAGCACGTAGGTAAGGAGTAAGCAGATAAATAAACAAGATTACCAAAGCTTAGAAGTGTTTTCTTGCCAAGGTCAGATCCCTTACCAGCTACCCTTCAACAGAAAACCACAAGAAAGCAAGAGCAACGCCAACGTCCCTTTCTCTTCTCTCCTTCACGGCTACTCTTAGCTCAGGTTATTTTCCTCTGTTCGCCCTTGTTCACATTGCTCAGAACAGGGGAGCAAGTTCTAGGTTTACTCAACTGTCACTACAGCTCGGCCCAACTGGTTATGTTTTTCGGTTCCAACTCAATTCAGCTCGCTTTGCTTATGGATTCCAGCTCGGTTTGGCTTGTCACTGCTGCAACTTGGTTTCTCCTCCTTTCAGCCACTCTCTAGACTTCCTTTTTCGATTTCTCTTCCACAACAGCTCTACTCTTCTCCCTCAGTTCTCCCTCACAGCCACTCTTAGCCTCCTCAGTTCTCGGTTTCTCACAGCAACTCTCCTACTCTCTCAAGTCTTCTTCGTTTTTTTTTTCTTGCCTCTGCTGCAACCCTCTCTCGGCTTCCTCCCTCAACAATAGCCCTCCTTCTTATTAGCTGAAGCCTCCATCATTATCACCTGCTCCTGTCATCTCCTCAGCCGAGCTACAGACTGCCACCACAGCTACGAGCAAGTTGCCCACTTACAGCCGAAAAAGATCACCGCCAAAAACTGCATCCCCTAGAAGCTGCGTTCTCTTACCTGCCTAAGTAATTCTTTTTTTAATTTTTTATTATTATTTTTTATTTTATTATTATTTATTTATTTATTTATTTTATTTAATCCCTTGTTATTATTATTATTATTATTATTATTATTATTATTATTATTATTATATTTTATTTATTTATTTATTGTTATTCATTTGTTTTTTTGTCATCATCCCCATTAACATTTATTTTTGAATTTTTCATATTTTGTATTTTTTATGATGATTTTTTTTTATTTTGATTTGTTATTATTATTATTAATTCTTATTTTCCAATTTTGTTGTTTTTTTTTCTTAAATTCCCTCATTATTCGTTTTGAATTTTAATTTGTTTTTTGCTTAAAAATATCATTTGAACCTCTGTCCTTTTTATTTTCCTCTTTTGCTTAATTAACAAATCCATGATAAACTTAGATAGAGATGAGGTGTTCACAAGTACTTTACAAATTTCCAAAACCTTGAATAAGTTTGAACAATATTTTCTACAACTTTAGCTTCAATTTTAGATGTATATGTGCTATAGCCCTCTTTTCTGATGCAAACATAGATTGCAACGTAATTTTTTTGATCTAAGATAGATTTCATTGTCAAGAAAGATGTGGCAAACCTAGTTATTGCTAGCCTTGCTAACTTTTTACCTTTGGAATAGCTTCTAAACAAATTTAGCACCCATATGTGCCTATAAATGAAAGTCGTGATTCTTTTTGCCTTTCCAATGGTATTATAGAAAACTGTGAGGCTACTAATATCTTCAAGAATTAAATTAATACAATGAGTAGCACAAGGGGACCAAAAGATATGCTTTCTTTTGTCCTACAATTTGTTTCCAGCAGATACAAGGGCTGAAGCACAACCTATAACTACTTGCACCACATCTTCTTCCCCAATTTCTATCACCATCTCATATAGTAGTTCAAACATTTTTTTAGCATCTTTAATAAAACTACTAGTATCAATAGATTTTATGAAAATAGTGCCCTTAAGACTATTAACAAGAAAATTAGTAAGGGATCTACCCTTTCCATTAGTCCATCCATTTGACATCAATGTGCAACTAGTTTTTTTCCATTCAAGTCTATATTTATCCAAATTAGCATGGATAAGGTCAACTTCTTTTTTCAAATAGGAAACTCTCACTTCATGGTAAGTAGGTGGCTTCAATCCTCTACCATATTCACTAATAGACTTCACCATTTCAATAAAATAAGGACTCTTCACCAAAGTAAATGACAATGCATTAGCATATATACATCTACATATATCCCTAATTACTACATCGCGATCCTTCACTATTCTATTTATAGTTTTTCGCTTCATATTAGACTTCAAGGAACTTGAGCCACCACCCCCTTTTCCTTTACCCATAAAAGCTTCCATTGACCCTTTTTTGTGTGACTGAATTTCTTTATCATCAGAATCAAAACATTCAACAACATCATCTTCATTGTCCTTCTTCAGAATTAGATCATCTAACATTTTCATAAATAAATTTTTTACCTCTTCAGGAACTTGTTCACAAGGTGCAACCTCTTTATGTGTTCCAACTAGTTGATGTTTCATCTTGAATGCTCCTCCCCACATTGTTTTAAACAATAGTTACACTTAACATGTAACCTAGTGTTAAGAGACTTATAATGATCCCATGCAATATCTTTCTTTGTTTTCTTGTTAGGAGCCATATCTTGAAATCTAGAAACTTAAAGTCTTAAACAATTAAAAAAGAGAATAGAGAACATAAATACTAAGATGAAGAAAGAAAATAAAAATTATGATGAAGAAAGAAAATAAATATTACAATAAAGAAAGAAAACAAATATTAAGATGAAGAATAAAAATAAAAAATTAAGATGCTAGTTAAGATTGAACTTTGAATTTGATAATATCTTAATACAATAATAGATAGAAATAGAAGAATTAAAATACAGAGAAGTTCTTTCAAAAAAGAAAAAAAGAAATATGCTTACTTTTTCTAGAATAATGGAGGAACATGTGGTAGCATGCTTGAAAGAATTAGAGTACATAGGAGTATATTATATTAGGTTTAAATAGTCAAAGTCAAAGTCAAAGTTTGCTTTTAATGAAGTAATTCAAATTTGAAAAGTAACTAACTTCATTATCATAAAAAATGGCCTATTCGATGAAGTCATAGAAGACTTATTGTCTTATTCAACCCATGAACGAAACAATGTCGTATTGCCGTTTACTAACATAAACAACACAATGTTGCTATACTGCCTATACAGAAGTAAATTTTTAAAAAAGAAAAAATAGTGTCTTCATCTTCCCCAGTCGGGTCACTTGACTTCAGACTAGCCTATGACGCCTCCATTGTGAATCACTGACAAATCACAAATTGCTGGTTCATACATGCATCGCACGATTATGATATTCTGACGTGTGATTCTGCCTCTTTCACAATTCACTATGCAATTTGAATTGTTTTGGCAGTGAATCGAGGCATATCGTATGATTCAAATTGTGAATCGTGCATCTTTGATTATTATGTGTGAGAATGGATCAGTTGATTTATAGATAGGCCTCCACTTAATAATTTGGATCCATTCTCACATAAGACACTTATTAAACACTTATTGACACTTGTTACCGTCGTCTTGAATGAAGAGGTTGAATGTATATATATATATATATATATTAGATAGGGAAGTAATATCAATTATAAGTAAAAACATAGGTTGATTAAATGCAATTTCTTCAAGATTTTATTACTGACATGATAATCTTGTGAATTAAAAAGTGAAAGTAAATTACAAGAGGACAAAACAACATTGTACATGTCTTCCTCTTCATTATATTGGTTTAGAATTAATCCCTAATAGATATTCTTACTCTTCTCAAATGTAAGGAATATCGATCAACACTATTAAGAGATGCATGTCCAAGATTTCTTTTAAACTACATTTATAGTACTTAGACTTAATTATGGATAAGTCTTTGTGGATTTATTTTATTTAATCTGTTGTAACCCTAAAGAACCTAGGGTGCAAAATATATAGTTGATATGAGTTTAAACTTAGATTTTATTATAAATAAAATATCCCTAATAAGTAAGGATTTTTTTTTTTAGATCCTATATGATCTACACTTAATAGAAAAATAACAGAAGAATAAAAATAAAATAATCAACAAACTAATCTAAGATATTGCAACAAATTTTTAGGATATCAAAAATATAGTGTCAAATATTCCAATACTCCCTTTCAAGCTGGTGAATGAATATCCATCATTCTTAGCTTGTTGTTTAAATCTTCAAACTTTACCCGAGACAGGGCTTTTGTTAGAATGTCTGCAATTTGGTGTTGTGATGGAATGTAGACCAATTCAAACCCCTTGGATTCTAACTTTGATAAAATTTCTATCTAGTTCCACATGTTTGGTCCAATCATGATGTACTGGATTTTTAACTATGCTGATTGTGGCCATATTATCACAAAAGAGATGTATAGGATAGTTAAAAGGTACCTTGATCTCTTCAACTAAATGTTTAAGCCATCATAGATACCAAGTGAGAGTGCTCAGTATTCAGCCTTTGCACTACTCTTGGCCACCACTGGTTGCTTCTTACTTCTCCATGTCACTAAGTTACCCTAAAAATAAGTGCAGTATCTAGTGGTTGATCTTTTTTCTGTAGTGGATCCTACCTAGTTAGCATTTGAGTAGACCTTTACACTTCTGTCACTTCCTTTCATGAATGAAATCCCTTTCCTTGGGGTTCACTTTATGTACCTGAGTATCCTGTACACAAGATTTATATGTTCAATAGTGGGATTATGTATGTATTAGCTTACCTCACTAACAGGAGAAGATATGTTTGGTATGGTATGTGAGAGATATATGAGTTTCCTAACTAGCCGTTGATATCTCCCATCTCTCCCATTAGGTTATCTTCTATGAATCTTAATTTGAAGTTTATATTCATAGGTGTTTCAGTTAGTTTGCACCTTAGCATTCTTATTTCTTCTAATAGGTCTAGGGTATATTTCCTTTGTAAAACCACAATTCCTTTCTTAGAACGAGCAAATTCCATCCTTAAGAAGTATTTTAGCTCACCAAGAATTTTGATTTCAAATTCCTTAGCCATGGCATTCTTCAGGTTCTTAATTTCCTCCTCAAAGTCCCTTGTAACTATACTATCATTAACATAGGCAATTAGTATAGAGAGTTTTCCATCAAATGAGTATTTCATAAATAGGGTGTGATCATAATGTCCTTGGATGTACCCATAACCTCTAATTACATTTGAAAACTTATCAAACCAAGCTCTAGAAGACTATTTAAGTCCATACAAAGACTTATAGAGTTAGCATACCTTATTTTTCTCCATATCAATACCTGGAGGAATTTCCATATATACTTCTTCTAAGTTGCCATTTAAGAAGGCATTCTTGACTTCAAGTTAGTTAAGTTTCCAATCTAGATTAGCAGCTATAGAAAGAAGCACTTTAATTTTGTTGAGATTAGCAACAAGTGCAAATGTCTCCTGATAGTTGATTCCAGGAGTTTGTGTAAAGCGCTTGGCTACCAGCCTAGCCTTATGTCTGTTTATGCTTCCATCTGTATTATATTTTATGGTGAAAATCCATTTGCACCCTACTGCCTTTTTGCCCACTGGTAATTCAGTTATTGCCCAAGTTCCATTCCTTTCTGGAGCTATAATTTCCTCTTGTATAGCTATTATCCATTCTGTGCTATTCAAGGCTCCCTGTATATTTTGAGGTATCTTTTCGTGGGATAGGTTATCAATGAACACGGAATATTTAGGAGAAAGTTTATCGTAAGAAATAAAGTTCCCAATAGGATGTTTAGTACAAGTTCTTACCCCTTTCCTTAGTGCAATTGGCCAACCCAATTTGTCTGGGTCATTTTCAAGAGCCTTGGGATTCAAATTGGACTTTTGGCAGTGCTCAAGAGTGTTTTATTCTATTTTTGCAATTTCAAATTCAATTTTAGGCATGGGTGAGGTTATGGATGTTGTTGTGTAAAGTTGTTGGCTTTATGGTGAAGTGGTTATTTCTGGATTGGTTGTTTTGGACTGAGATTCAGGGTTAGAGGCCATGTCATTGGGAGTAACAAAAGTGAAAGGTACTATTTACTATGTGTTGCAATAAGTCCATTCATCGGAAGTCTCCCCTTGAAAGGATTTATTTGTAAAACAGGGGGTTGTTTCAAAAAATGTAGCATCCATAGAAATGTAGAATTTTCTGGTGATAGGTGAAAAACATTTATACCCCATTTTAGAGGATGAATAGCCTACAAATACATACTTAAGGGATTGGGGATCAAGTTTGCCACTATTATATATATATATATGAACAAAGCAAGTCCATCCAAAAATTTTTGGAAAGAGGCTACAGGTAAGAATAGTAGTTTTAGGGTAAGTTTTAAGCATTTTCTCTAGTGGCGTCAAATACTTTAGGGGTTTTGAGGGAATTTGGTTAATTAAATAGGTGGTTGTCAATAACTTTAGTGAACACAAGAACTTTGGTGAAGAATCCCATTTTCATGAAGAAAGTCTTTAAGATCAGTATTGAGATATTGACTTCTGTTATTAGTTCTGAGGATCTTAATAGAGGTTTGAAACTAATTCTAATGAGAGAGTGGATAATTTTGAAATTATGTGGGACTTCATATTTTTCTTTCATTAAATAGGTCCAAGTGAGTCTAGTATGGTCATCAATGATGGATACAAACTATTTGTCACCAATAAATGTTTGTGTTTGAGATGGACCCCAGACATTGCTATGGATTAAGGAGAAAGGGTGAGATGGAATGTGTGGGTGTGCAGGATAAGAGGTGCATGTGTGTTTAGATAATTGGCAAATATCACATTAAAACAAAGTGAAATTTTTATTTAATAGAGAGGGATACATTTTCATAATGTAATCAAGATTGGGTTGCCCTAATCTATAGTGTTGTATGGTAGTCTAGAGATAGAGTTACTACTAGAGAGTGAGCAAAGAATTTTTGGTTCTTGGTCAAGTAGGTAAAGATTGCCCCTTTCCTTAGCACTGCCAATCATTGTCCTTGATGCTGGGTCCTGAAAATAACTACTACCATGAAAGAACTTAGTAACATAGTTAAGGTCTTTTGTAAGTTTACTGATAGATCAGAGTTTACATGTGAGGTTAGGGACTATAATGACTTGATGGAGAACAAGATGGTTAGATAAATATATAGTCTCAAATTTGGTCACCATAGAAGAGGTGCCGTCGGTAAGGGTTACAACTAAATTTGGCTTACATGGTTTGAAATTAGTAAGGGAAGAGGAATTACTCATCATGTGGTCTATGGCCCTAGAGTCAACAACATAAGTGTTGGTTCCTTGAGTTTTGGAACTAAAGGTAAAAGATGAATTACCTGTATGGGCAATCTAGTTGGTGGAGTGTTTCTAGTTAATCTTTACTGAATATTTTAGAGTAAAAAATTCTTCCTTCAGAGGTAGTTGTCATGTGAGCTTGCCTTCATATAAGCTTCGTTGCTTATTGTTTAGTGGTTTGCCATGTAATACCCAATATCGTTCTCTGGGATGGCTAGCCTTATTACAATGACCATACGAAGGTCTGTATGATTTTTTGTGTTTGTTTTCTCTAGACTATGAAGTTTTAGCTATAAAGGCAGAATTATTAGTAACATTAGAAGGAAAGTTACTAGAGGTGGCAAGGATAGTGTCGAAGGTTATCATGAGGCCTAGATTGGTGGCTCTGATACCATGTGGATTTATTTTATTTAATCTGTCATAAAACTAGAGAACCTAGGGTGCAAAATATATAGTTGATACAAGTTTAGACTTAAATTCTAATCTAAATAAAATATCCCTAATAAGTAAGGATTTTATTTAGATCCTATATGATCTACACTTAACAGAAAAATAATAGAAGAATAAAAATAAAATAATCAACAAAGTATCTAAGATATTGTGGTAGATCTTCAAGATCTCAGAAATATACTGTCAAATCTTTCAACAGTCTTGGATCTCAAAACCAAAAAACACACTTCAATATCAAGAAGGTTTAGAAAGATTTCTAAACTATGCATTTTCAAATGCATCTAGCAATGGGAGAACTAAGTGCTGATGTTGTGATTGTAGCTTCAAAAGAATGGAGACTAGGGAAGTAGTTTACAACCACTTGAAGTGTAGTCAATTTCTAGTAGGGTATGCTTTTTTGTTGTGCCATGGGAAAACATGGTGAATAGAAAATCAAGATGCCATCAATGTCTAACACGAAAAGATTCATAGTGAGAACAATTTAGCTAGTGAAGATTCAATGCATGATATGATCCTTGATGCATTTGGGATCACTAGGCAATGCAGCTCTAATTTATCTCACATGTTGCTTGACTCTGTACATGAAACTCAGAGAATAGTGCCTAAACAAAACCAACAAAAAGGTAGAGACCCAAATGATTTTGTTGATTTAATTAAGGGTTGTAATGAAGAATTGTAAGAAGGTTGTACAAAGTACTCTAAGTAATCCTTTTTTATCAAACTCAACCATATTAAGGCTTATGTCGCATGACTGATAAAGCAATGTCCATGATATTAAAGCTATTGGAAGATGCATTTGAGAGTGCAAGGTTCCCCAAGTCATTCTATGAGGCTAAGAAAGTAATAAAAAATTAACCTTAACTATAAGAAGATTGACTTGTGCCTAAACCATTGCATGTTGTATTGGAAATACAATAAAAGTAGGGAAACATACAAGGTTTGTCACATGTCCAGATGGAAAGATAAGGGAAGTGGTGGCAAGAAGAAAAAGAAGTAACTAGCGAAAGTTTTACATCATTATTCATTGAAGCCACATTTACAAAGGTTGTTCATGTCATCTAAGACTGCTAATGACATGAGTTGATAGCAATAGTGATGATTGCATGAGGCACCTTAGAGATTCAAAGGCTTAGAAGGCATTTGATATAATACATCTCGAATTTGCATTGGATCCATGCATTATGTGTGTTTGGCCTTGCTAGTGATGGCTTTAATCCATTCGGTACATTGAGTATTAGTTACAGCATATGGCTAGTGGTGCTTAAGCGGTATAACTTGCCTTTATGGATGTGTATGAAACAAACTTCCTTTAGTTTATCAATGGTCATTCCTAGTAAGAAAATGCTAGGTAATAATATAAATGTGTATCTTGAACCATTGACTCAGAAGTTAAAGGAGTTGTAGGATGAGGGGATGCAAACATATGATTCATTGTCCAACCAAGTGTTTACAATGTGAGCAGCTTTTATATGGACAATAAGTTATTTCCTTGGCCTTGGAACCCTATCTAGTTGGAACACATATACTAGGATGGGATGTCCATGTTGTAACTTTGATGTTAAATCTTGTCTTCCTCATGGTAGGAAATGGGCATTTATGGGCCATCACCATTTCCTAAATGCTGGACATAGGTTTAGGTTAATTTGAATTCAATTTGATAGCAATATTGAGTTGAGAAATCCCCCATTGTTATTACCAGGCACAAAAATCTTGAAGCAGGTGGAAAGTATTAATGTTTCATTTAGCAAAAGTCAAGAGGTGGATGTAGGAGGAAAAAGAGCAATTAGAAAAAATGTCAAAGGACGTGACCCACAACAATGGAGGAAGAAGAGTATCTTTTTGGATCTTCCTAATTGGGAGTTTAACTTGATATGCTATAACCTCGATGTGATGCACATAGAGGAAAATGTATGTGACAATGTGTTATATACATTGCTAAATGAACTTGAGAGTAAAGAACATCTAAATGCACATAAAAACCTAGTTTCTTTAGGGATTAGACAAGATTTTTGGCCAAAGGACAATGGACAATTTCTTCCTACTTGTTTCACAATCCCAAATGCAACGAAAGATCAATTTCTTAAGACCATAAATAATGTAGTAATATTTCTAGATGTGTTGATCTTAAGAATCGTAAGATATTTGGCTTAAAGAGTCTTGATTGTTATATTCTCGTGGAGTAGTTATTGCCTATATCAATGAGGAAATTGTTGCCTAACAAAATTTATGCGGTGTTATTGGATTTATGTTCATTTTTCAAACTCTTGTAAGGAAAAGTATTGATCCTAAGAGAACTTGATATTCTTCAACTGTGAGTTATATTAACTTTATGTCACTTAGAAATTTTATTTCCTACTTCATTCTTTATGTTGATGGTCCACTTAATCATTCATTTGACTAAAGTAGCAAAACATGGAAGGCCTGTGCATTATTGATGGATGTATCCAATAGAGTTAAGGAATCCTAAATAATGAAAGTTTGTGATAACTTATTTATGTTATATTGTAGTTGTGATAATTGAAAATCTACAGGTACTTTGGACATTTGAAATCCTTTGTACACCATACGACCCAACTGGAAGGATCTATAGCTCAAGGATATATAGCAAAACAGTGTTTGATATTTTCATCAAGGCATTTGCATGAGATTGAAACAAGGTTCTATCAAGCTAGACATGTTGACGATGAACCTAATGACTGTGAGATGAATCAAGCTAAATCTATTTTTTCACGGGTGGAAAAACCAGTGGGACATGTTAAGTATTTGAATCTTACTCCTATTGAGATACACCAAGCTTATAGGCATGTGTTGTTTAACTGTGAACATATAACTCGATTTATCGAGTAAGTACAATAATTATTCCACTCGATAGTACAATACATCAAATTTATTAGTTGTTTTTACTTGAATTGTGTAACTAATGTAGGGAATTTAAGGACTTAACCAAAAGAAGACTAAGGAACTAGACTTGTTCTGTGTCGGTGATTCAGAGAACAATTCATAAGGAATTTACCACTTGGTTTTAAGTGAGACTGAGTACCACTACTAGTAGTCTTGCTAATATGATGTTACTAAACTCTAATGCAATTATTTTCCTCATCTTAGGTTATGAATGACAATAATAAAGTTCATTCAGATTATATCATCTACCTTGCATAAGGTCTACTTGTCCAAGCAAGGCAATTAAGTGAATATAATGTTAATGGTTTCAAGTTCTACACTTTGGAATGAGAGCAAGGGATGAAGACATAAAATAGTGGAGTATTTGGGACATTTGGAACTAGCAGCTATGCTAGCACAAGTGATAACGATCCAGCATTTGGAGGTGTCCCATAATATAGGAAATTGGTTAACATCATATAGTTTAACTATTATAGTCGATTCACTATAACCATGTTCAAATGTAATTAGGCTAATATGACAACAACAACTGGGTCAAAAAAGGATGCCCTTGGATTTGATGTTGTTAGTTTTGCAACAAGAGGTAAGCTCATTAATTCCCTATGAGGTATAAGTAACTAAATAGTAAGCTCATTTATTTTTTCCATCATAATCTAATTTTGGCTTCTCTGTTTCTTCTTGGACTATAAATGCATAGATGCCAATTTGAGACTGTTAGCAAGTTTTTTAACTTTAATTGCCTTTTATGGTTTAAAACTGATGTGTAGAATTAATTGTTTCAACTCAGTTCATAAAGTCCTTCATGTCATTATTTCTTTTGTGGCTTCCCATATAGTATTGTAGTTGTTTTGTACCTTTTCATTTGCCATCTTCTGTTGACAACTCTCTAATTCAATTTATTCTCTTTTTGCTACTTAATCAGTTTTTATAGTGCTTGGATTAGTATTGTTATTGTTTTGTTTTATCTACTTCTACCTGTTTTATAAATACCTCACTTTGATATGGATGAATAACTAATTGTATATTACATCAGGAAACATTAAATCCCTTATTCATCACACTTGTGCACATTATTTCTAACATTTGCAAGTGAGTCTTTACCATACAGTATTTGTCCAATTTGATTATCAAATAATCAGATTAATATATAGTCTGTAATTACATGATGTAATTATAATGCCTCCTCTGCTTTCTCCCAATGAAGTTAATATGTGTAAAACTTACCTACTGCTACTTTGCGATATATCCATAACAAAAAGTCTTATATCATTAAGATTTTGCTTCCTAACCTCATTGTTCCCTATTTTTCCTCTTTTGTTTGTTGCAACTGTTCTTTTAAGATAAGTAAATGTGGTTAAAGTGTCGTTATATGCTAGGATATGGTTGTCTCTCTCTTAACACAAATATGACCCAGTTATTATGCTTTATTGTCCTTGTTTTTCAAGCCTGAGTTTTGATTCATGTTAATGAAACAATAAAGCATGAGGAATCATGGCATGTCTGAACTTGATTAAATATATGTTGCCAACTCTAAAATCAGCCAAAGCTTTCAAGACTGCTAAATAGTGTACACACTTTCTTGGCACTATTTGCATATCAAATTTTAGTCTCTAAATATCTGGTTGTAGAAGAATGAGCTAAGATTATCAAATACTTGATAAAGATAAGTTATGTTGAGTGGACATTTTGAATATAACCTTTTCTTTATGAAGTCTTAATAAAAAAGAAAAAGGCTGAAATCCTTCTTTATTTATGACTTCATAATAATGGTTTATAATCTATTGGTAACAAGACATTCTTAGAATTAGAGGCTTTGATGGCAAAAAAGTTGAGCTTAGGAGAGCTTAAACATTGCAAAGTGTGGTTGGCCTTTTTTCTTCTTGTTATTTTCTGCTGTATACTTTTATTGCTCAGTAATATTCTACTTTCTTCATCAGTTTTTACCACTATATTACTTTTCATGCTGTTGCAACCTAACTCTATTACCTGTAATTGTTGCCACCTGTACTCTTACAAATCTCATTTTCGTTTTAGCTAATGCAGCCACTTTATTTGGTTCATATAATTCAAAGTTAAATATGTATGTCTTTCGAATTGCCTTTCAGTAATTAATTTCTATGTTGCTATCCTATTGTCCTTAAATTTATTTATGAATTCAAAATATTTATATCCTCATGAGTTAATTGACCAGGGAATCTCTTATATTTATGAATTCAAGATATTTATTTATGCACTAGTGTCATATGTTTTTCATGGCTGTGACATAGCAATCCTAATAATGTCATATTTCAAATCATTTTGCCATTGATTTTTCTCCTTTTAATTGTTGCCACATGTCTATTGCCACTGATTTGTGTTCCTTTTAATCATTGTCACTACTTACTGTCACTTATCTACCACAACTGATTTGTGTTCCTTTTAAGTCTTACATGGCAATTCTATATTGATCCCATCACCAAAGTGTAATAAAGTATAGTTTCAGATAAGATATGTTTTGCATATTAATGTTATGTTTTCTTTTTTGCTTAATTGCCTCTTAGCTATGCCAAGGGCTAAAAGGTATAAGGATTACATGAGAGATCCATTATCTTAATTGGCCCCTAATACCCTAACTTCTGTGCCCATTGATGATTTGCCTCAACCACCATTAGGATTAGCACGTTCTTTACCCCCACCTACAACACCGTCACCTAGTATTCGTCCACCTCAACTACAACCATAAACAACAAGATGTCCTTACTTAAACTCGACAATCTAATAGGTTTTGGACCATGGATGTCACAAGTAGGAACTCATACTAGCTATATAGAAGAGGAACACTTCTCCACATTTTTATTTAACCATTTAGTTTTTAATATTCAAGTTAGTAAAGTTATGTTTAACTTTGCTAGTCGACTTTCTTTTTTGGTTTTCAAATGGTCAAGGTGTTATGAAACAAGCCTAGATGAAGGTGAAGGACATTTGGGTAATGCCAAGTGGTGAGCGTATAGTTGTAGAATTCAGTCTATCTTGCCAACCAATAGGCAAGGCTGGTGGCATATTGCCAGGCTTTATAGGGTCATTAGCATCCGATCCCAAGTGCTTTGCTCTTAGTTATGCTAATTGGGAAATGATCCCTAAAGCTGACAAGGAGAAATGGTATAAGGATATTATAAAGGTAATAAATGTTGCCTTTTCGTTAATTTGTTGGAGTTAATAGATCCATATGTTATTTAATTAGTGCTACCTTGTTTTGTTATGTAGGAAAATTTCAATTTGAAGATGATATTAAGGAGAAATGGGTAATGGGGTGTCTTTCAAAGCACTAAAGGGGCAACCACTCTTACTTGTTCAAAGAATTCTACAAACTCGAATGAACCAAGAAAGAAAATATCTTGGTACATCTTGGATGGATTCCACAAGAACAATGGGTTGCTTTTATTAATTACTGCTTAAATCTAGAAACAATGGTAAAGTTAAATTTATCTTATACTTCATACAAATTGCTTTGCTACTGAGACTTCTTATCTGGTTTGTAGAAAATGGTTGAAACAAATATTGAAAATAGATAGAAGATGGTAACTCCTCACACTAGAGGATCCAAAAGCTTCGCCCATAAAAGACATGAGATGGTAAATATTGGTACATAGGTGGTTCATCTTCGAAAGCTTTACAAGTAACTGTAAATATTTAAAACATTTTAGGAAACCATGATTGGTAAACCTGTGAGTCAGGGTGCCTCCTACATTGAAACCCATAAGAGGGTGAAGGATGGCTCATTTGCCAGTAAAGAAGCAAGAGTTATATGTGTATGTTACATGTTACATGTTTACTTCATTTTAATTTATTTTCTTTCTGTGATTGTGATATTTATGTTATTTAGTTTGCTAGAAAATATTTCAACCCTTGAGACACAACAAGGTTCACCACAAATAGTTGGTCAGGATGATTCTCTTACATAAGTTTTAGGCCTAAAGCATTTAGGCAAGGTTCAAGGCTTAGGATTTGGCCCCACTCCTTCCTAGGTCTTCAGCATGAACACACATAATCCAAATAGGATGTCTGATGTTGGTGAAGGTGCTCATGTGTTTGAAGTAACTGAATTGAAGTCCCAATTGCAAGTGAAAGATGAGTAAATCAAGACATTGCAGTATTGTGTGTAGTATCTCTTCAAGGGAGTTTATGGAAATATGTCACCCCTACCAGAGCTTGTCTCAGTACTTAGCCCTGAGGTATAAATTTGGTGATTGATTGTGGAGTTTCTTTGTTGTTTTGTTTTGTAAGTAATGTATGTATATACATCCAATTTGTGTGACAAATGTTTGGTTTTCTACAGGGAGAAGCTCATGACCAGCATCCGTCATCTTCATCTAGCCACGCACCAAATAATTAGGGATTGCTTTTAAGTTATGACATTTTGTATTTTTGTAAATTTTTAGTTTGAACCATGTTATGCCCAATTGCAAATATATCTATCTACTTGGAAGATAATATTGTAGTTTTCATAAGTACTTAATATATTGTGTTCTTTTTGAAAATATCATGTTGGCAAGATGATTTAGAGGTTATCCATGGTTTTTACGTTGTAAACTTTTTGTATCATTATTTAACTAGGTCACCAAATCTATAGCATGAAAATAATTAAAAAAAAAAAAATCACAATTACAATTTGTGGCGATCACAAAACTGCCGGTGAAGAAAACCACCACAAAATTGCTTATTTACCAACGGTTACAAACCATCACTAAAAAATCACACAACTGTCGATAATCACTAAATTTGAGTTGTTAACATCACTGTCAAAAACTATTGTAACCACCGGTAAATGACAAAATTGCAGACGCCTTCGTGACTGCCAGTAAATTACGGTTTTCAAAACCTGGCAGTTATTCCCGTGGTCACCTTTTGCCTGCCACAAATTAAGTCTCGACGTTGGTAAAGTTGGCATTGTCTTGGTTGTTGGAAATTTCATTTCTTGACACATTCTAACCGTTGGAAAACAACATAACAACTGCTGCAAAATGATCTATATTTTGTAGTGTACCAAAGCAAATTCAAGAGAATAAATCGTAAGTTTTATTGGTGATAATCATAACAAAATGTTTATAAAAAGGCCCTATATAATATTTTGTAAAGAAATAAAAATAAATCAAGAATATCGAAAAGAAGGAAAATATAGGTCTCAAATCACATACAAATAACAGAATTTGAGCCAAAACTAGATCAGAACGCTGTGCTAATTGGGTTACGTATCTGCCTTTGAATAATCTATGTGGATTAATATCATAAACCAAAAAACTCGTCCTGAGCGAGAATTTATGTCCCTCAAATGTCGTGTCACCCATTAAGTTTCTAACAATCAGTTTGGTCCAATTAATTATTGGCTATATGTTCCACATCATTACATTTCTTCCTCTTTCCCTATTTCTCTTTTAGTTCCTCTTTTCTTCCTCCCATATTTTTTTTTTATTCCTTATTGGTTTTCAAAATTGGAAGCTCAAGTTGGAATTTGGAAGCTCAACTGGGTCACTGTGGTCTTTAATGCTAAGTTACTAAATTGATGAGAGTATTAATTGTGCTATAAATTTATTATCTATTAGAAATACAGAAGTTAAAAAAGTAAATTTGTAATCTCAGTTTATAGAATTTCATTATAATATCGAAGTACACTTTTTATATAAATAGAATATAGAAAAATGTTTAAAGAGAAAACAACATCAATGCAATATTAAGACTTCATGAATCTAATGATTAATTTAAAATATTTGTCATCAAAGTCAGAAAAATGATTAAACTTTCAACTTATTAATCAAGTCGCAGAAATAAGATATACATAGCACATTTACAAAAGGACCATTTCTGCTTCGGCCCTCGTTAGTTTTGCACCTAGCACTGTCATTACACACACATTGGTAAACACGAAATTCTTTAATGGATAGTTTGTTTAAAAAATTAATATTTTTATTGACTAAAATATTACATTGAAAATAACAAAAAAAATTGAAATCCTACACGGCCTTTTTTTATTTATCGTATATGCTTTAAACGTTTTTTTCAAAAAATTATGGCAAGAATGCGGATTGACATATCTTGCATTCCTGCAAAGCATTTACGGGGGACATTCCCCTCCCCATACACCCATTTTCCCCCTCTCCCCCAAGATTAAAAGAAAAATTGTTAATTATTTAATAATTAATAATTAAAATTAATTCAATTTTTATTAAAATAAATTCAGTCATTTAAAAATATATTGAGAAGTTAAATTTTGTATGAAAATTAATTATTTTTTAATATTTTTCAGTGGACAGATATTAAATATTTTGTAAAATAATAATTATTTTGAATATTTGGTAAGAAAAATAAATTTCTTTCACTGTGTAGTTTACAATATACTTGTAATATTGATTTATTTTTGTTATGAGAAGTAACATCTATCCAAATTGTAGATGAGAAATAGATAAATTAAGCTCATCCAAAAAAAAAAAAAACTTAGTCAGCTTTCGAAATTAATTAATCACCTCTCACATAATATATAATCGTAATTAGTCTCAAAAATCTCAATATGCTAATTGAAATTTTGCTATTATACACGGGCTTTATTTTTTTAACACTATAGGAAAATAAAATAAAAAATCCAATCTCCTGTAAAATAATGTATTACTTTCATATATTGTATTTGATTTTTTTCTTCATTTATTTATTATTATGACACTTTATGAATTGTGGTGAGATATATAAGGGAGTCAATAGGGAATAAAGGAGTGAGAGTTAGTAATAAAGAATAAACAATGGTTGTAGTTATTTGAATTTCAAGATAGTTCGATTCTTAAAAACTTAATTTAGGTATGTTTACTCATAGCACTTTTGACGCACAACCATTGATAAACCTAAAAAAACAATAAAATAATTTTGATTGGAGGGTAATAGTTAGTATAGCAGGGGCTAAAAAAATTAAGTAAAAAGAGAGAGGATGAGAGTGTGATTAATGTTGACTTAGATTAAACTTTGAATTGTAACGCATCAAATATTGAGAATACCCATCCTCAACTTAATTATAATTATAATTTTATAACTTTAAAATTTAACAAAAAAATCATTTTTTGCAAAATTGATATAAATATTCCAAATTAAATAATATTAATGCGGCCTTCAACTAAAAATGATGTTAATTAAATTAAGAACAATTAAATTATATTAATTAATTAAATTCAATCTTTAAATTTTTAAATAAGTTTTTATACTTTTCAAACATGTAAATATCGTCCTTGCTATTTGATTCTTGCTAATAAGCGAACAATGTAACTAAAAGATTTGATATATGTCATGAGGGATTTTAGTTGGCAAACTAACGAAGGAAAAAAGGTTTGATTTGCACCAATTAGGCTCACTTGTCATGCAAGTGATGTTTAAGGGAACCAAATTTTCTTTCATACCCCAGAAAATGATATCTCATAAGAGTACTGCTACTAAATGAGTTGGCTCGACTCATGCAGGTTGACCCATGGTGGGTTATGGGTTTAAACCAGTGAGCCTATTTAGACTCACTTGGTATGGTAGATTAGAATTTTGTTCCCGTCTACCATGTGCATTAAACCGGCTAACCTATTTAAACACAAAAAAAAAAAAAAAATCAAAAACTTACATTTCTTTTTTAAAATATGATTTTTAATTCCTCATGATAGGAAAATTAATAAGAGAAAAATATTTTGTGGTTCAGATGTCCCTTCCAGCAAGGTCTACATGTCATAGAATAAAAGGTCACTAAATTTGATATGCATTGTAAATGGAATGCATCTTCAGTTTCAAACATGTAAGAATTTTTTTTTGGGCCAACTTCAAATGCATAAGATAAATGTTAAGATAAATGTTCAGAAGACTGTTGTTACCTTGAAAAAGAGGTATTAAGTGATAAAATAAAATGCAATTCAACCCATTTGCTATGTGTGCAATGTTTTGTTACTAGATTGAGAAAAAGTTAAAAGTAGCGCAACACACCTCGCTAATCAAACTAAAGTTTGGTTACTCAATGCTATGTTTTCAAATTTGGGGGGAAAATGAAATAAATAAATAGGCCTACTAGTGAGTTAGGTGGATTATTTTATTTAATATATGGATTAAGTGGGTCATTTAATTATGGACTTTCTAAAATTTTCACATTAGGATACTTGTAAAACAAAAAGAGAGAGAGCTCCACTCTCACCAACAAAATACAACCCGACAACCATTATCATACAATGCAAAACTAAGTTCATACTTGTGACCATAGGAGCTTTTAGAGTCCAAAAGTATACAATGAAAAAAAATCATCTTCACCCTTGTCCCTACAGACAATGCTAGGCTTACCAACTCATATCTAGCTTGACCCTACAATGCAAAAGGAGGTCCAAGGTTAGCACTACTCTTAAAAAAGAAACATATGGAAAATAAAAGTAAGTGACAACTGTAACACTCTTGAATTTCGAAGAAAACAAGGGAATGTAGATGGGTATGAATTATAAATTTAAAGAATTCTCAATGAATAAATTTCTTAAATAATTAAAGAATACTAAAATATTCAATAAATTACTGTAAATCTTGAGATTGAGGTTGCCACAAGTGACTAAGCCTCCCATGTTTCCTAGAGGTCCTAAGTTTGAACCCCATATGTGCAATTGAGAAAAATTCTGTTTTTTTTTTTCTAAGTCTAACACATGTCCCTTGCACTAGAAATTACATGAGTGCCCCTAGTCCTCTTTTTTTCTCTTTTCTTTTCTTGTCTTTTTTATTCTCACCTTCCATGCTCTTACTTTTGAATGCTTACTCTCTCCTTATTGCCTTCATGCTAGCCACCACTATTAGCCTTATCTACCGCAGCTTTAGCAAGGGGGAGCCTTCACACCACCTCCTTATGCATTGCTCGTGAGGTAATGCCTAGAAACCATTGTGAATTACATGAAATTCTTCTTCTGTCACCCACTCAACGTCAAGCTGCCATGAAGAACAATTTGAGAGAATTCAAGGGAGGATTTATTTAAATCACTTCGTGCATGTCCTAATTAGTAATAACTCGTCAATTCCCATTCAATTTTGGTGTGCAATCTCATGATTTTAACCCCTGATTTTTTATTCTCCATGTAGTGCTATTAGGGTTTGTAGGAAGGGGAAATTAGGTGTGATTGGTGAGAAATTTCTTCAACTTAATTTTTGCTTTTGCTTCCTAACATCAAATTCATTATTTTCCCTTTGATTCTCATGTGACATTACTAGGTTTGGGCCATCAATTTTAGGCCCCTCTATATTGAATGTAAAGTGTAATGAGTTGTTGAAATTTTGAAATCTTAAACCATTCTTTGTCAATAATCACTAAGGGAGGAAGGAATTAAGCATTTCAAAGTTATCATTTAAAGTGGTATGATGATTCATTGACATTTATAATTTTCTAAAATTCTCGTGGTTGTTACAAAGAAGGGAGGTGAAGGAAACTTTATAGTGGTTGATTAAATGACATTAAATTAATAATTTTAATTATTCCATACATCTTGAATTTTTTTGACTGACTATTACATCATAGTTTATAATGTCAATTCTCATATGGATGAGCCTAAGACCTCTCGGATGAGCATGAGAAACCTTAACCACTAGGCTACTTTTGCTATACTCACTAAATATTGAATTGTGATTAGCATAATTTTCAAATTTTCTTGATGACATAAGGCAACAAATGGCTAAGGAAAAGAATTTATTTTGAATTATATATATATATATATATATATATATATATACATACACTACACAATTAAATACATGTGAATAGAAAATAAATAAATAATGAGTAAATAATTACAAGATTTGGGTGAAAGTGAAGAAATTGTCATTATTGAGGGAAGTTGAAATATTAATACCTTACTATTTTTTTTTTTTAAGAAACTTGGTACATAGTGGTTAGATAAATATGAGGTTAGGCATTGGGAAGTTATTTGAATTATGGATAATTTTTGGAATAAGAAGTTAAATGTGTATTATTTGATGTTATAGGACCATAGACATTGGTTTGTGATCAAGTGAGATAAGGAAAGAATCGTTAGGAACTTGATTGCCATGTGCATTCCCCCATGTAAGTCAATATTGCTAATCATGTTTGTTTTTAGTATTTTAAATTATCATTTGTGAAAAATTTTTGTTTTATATATTTTGGTGATGTTCGCTAATTTCTATGCATGCAAGTGCATGTGGTTGTGAAAAGTAATAAAGAGTGAGTAAGATATCATTGCCACGAGGACTTGGATTCAATTATGGACTAATACTATTATCAAACTTTTAAATTAGGTAAATGGATGGATTGTGTAATAACTTGTCAAAAATGTAAAATTTAGTAAAAAAACAACTAAATGAATCTAACACCTTGCCTTCACCTCAATGCATACTTTGTATTGACAGTTACTTCTTCTTGAGTTATAAATTAGTTTACTAATCTAGGTATTCAGCTGTTTATGAAGTTCTGACAAATCATCATAAACTAAGCTACTTCTCCTAACTCCCTATATTTATATGAAAGCTAGCTGAGAAGACAGTTGATACAAAGTGTTGCCCTAATCTTGGTTATCTAAGACAGTCAAGTACTGTCATCTTGATTGCTAATTGTTATTCTTACTACTCTTTAAGCATGCAAATAGAGATTATCTTCATCTAGTTCTTCATATAGAGTTTCTCTTTCAAGTTAGACTAAATGCCAATTCAATTCTAAGGTGATCAAGTTCAGAAAAGCATTTAGAGCAGAATGAAAATAAGTAAACTAAATTCAGAACATCAATCAGAAAATACTATCGTACAAAAGTAATACCACAAAGGGTTTAGCCAAAATACTAGATAAAACCTGCTAGCTTCTAATGGGCATTAGTACAGATGTAGATAACAAAGTAAAGCAATAAAGAATGTATGAAGCAGGAAGAGAGGGAGGTGTTTAGATGGGGAAAAACTCTATACTGAGCCTTCACTCAGAAACCACCCTTTTCCTCAGCAAATCTCAACTTAAATTTCTCCCTATTGATTTCCACTCTTTTCTATGCTTCCTTTCTGCTTGGATGTCTTGCTTCTTACCCTTAGTACCCTTTATATAGGCCTTATAACCCTAAAAGTGAAGTATGGGTTAAGTATGGAGCCTTCAATCATTAAACCAAATTAGGGTTTTTGGCGGTGAGCTCAGGCAAGGCTTATTTGGCACCAAGGTGCCATGTCTCAGGTTTTGGCACCCAAGCATTGAGTTTCAGGCACTTGGGTGGTGGTTTTCTGGCATGCATAGCCCCCGAGCACTGTCTTTATTGCACCTGGGTGCTAACTCTCTAGTTTTGGCACTTGGGCGGTGGTTTTCTAGTGCCTAGGTGCTATTTTCCAAAAAACTGGTGCCTTGGTGTTGGAATTTTGACACCTGAAAGTTATTTTTCTAGAAAACTGGTGCCCTAACACTAGAATTTTGGCACCTTGGTGCTTAGGTGTGGTACTATTCACTACAAAATTTTGAAGTGCAAATTTGGTGCCCAGGTGTTGGATTTTTGGTGCTCAAGTGCTAGGTCTTTGGAATTGATGCCCGAGCGCTGGATTTATAGTGCCCAATGCTGAAATCTTCTTGTTTTTCACTTTTTCCTCCTTTCTTTACTTATGCTTTTTCGGCTCCATTTCCTATAAGTTCATCACAAGAGATGCTTAAATCTATGCTCAACAATGGTTAAAGGTGCGTTTCCAAGATATAAATGAAATTTCTTTGAAATCAATGAGCTTTTATCTATATTTTAAGTATTTTTGTTATCAATATTATTCTAGATAACTTTCTTTTAGAGAGTTATTAGGTGCTTAAAATGCCTCTTAAAAGATTATGAAATTCATGGCAATTATTTGGGCATTTTAGACTTTTAAGAAATTTCTTTGTAATATTCCTTTGCATCTAAATTCCTGACATTTTTTTGTATGATATTCTCAGAAAATTTTGAATGATTTTATTACCATACGAATTTTGGAAATCCAAATTTTACTGTTTGGATATAGTTTTTAATATGTATTCATTTGTGGAAAATATGATTTTCTTAAAAATTCAACTAATACAAAACATTGTAAATAACGACAGTAGACATTAGTCTTGGTACACCATGATTTGTTTTGAACCCTTTCTAATAGGGGTGTTGCTAGCCCTATGTGTAATGACTGCCATACTATTTGTGAGCAATATTGCTTGACTCCGATTGCTATCTATACTTTGATTCCTAGCATAGAGCTAGTTTTCATTTATGGATTCTAATTGGTTTTGTGTGATATTTTCCATTTTAGTATTATTCTTTTATAATTTTTTATGAAATTTAATTGCTTATTGATATGATCTATTTTGCAAAGCATTCCTAGAATTGCTTAAGCTTTATGCATTATGTTATATGTGATTTATGACTTTTTATTTAGAATGATTAGACTTATGTGAGTTTAAATGTGTTTTGAACTGGAAAACTGTATGATTGGGAAAATCTCTAGCAATCTACTTGTTCCTTCCTAGTATGGTTAGTGATAGATTCTTACTAAGTGTTGTCACTCATTCTCTCTTTAATATATTATTTTAGAGAATAATGATGATCTCAATTTTCACTCCATAACTTAGAGACATCTGATAGATTAGTTATGAGCCCTGCATTGTTTGCAAGGACTAAAAGTTGTCCTCATTTCTATTTGTATCCAGTGTTAAACATGGAATACTTTAGTGTACTCTAGAAGTTCTTTTTGTTGTAGGCAAGATTGTAACTTTGATTAGATTGTATGATATTGGAGAAATGGGACTAGATATTGTCTGTATCCTTCATAATGTCATTACTCGAACTAGTTAGATTGTTAGGTTTATTCAACTTACAAAGGCAAGGTTTACTTTGTTATCTATGTCGGTTTCCCTCTACAACTAGGGGCGTGACAACAATACTAAGTGAGCAAATGTCACTAACTATATGAGGAAGGGAACAAACATAAATGGTAGAGTTTTTCACAAACATTTTATTATTTTAATTAAACCATATGAAGTTACATAAACCCAAGTACTTAGTTCAGTAAAACATGCATCACATTATAAAATTATAGGTTTTATACCAACCATGGATACTTTACAAAAGCAAAAAATATTGATAAGCAATTCAAAGCCATGAGTTTTCATATACGAAATGGAAAAACATCCCACAGAACAACTACTAAAATAGTAACTAGTCACTAGCTATTGCTAGCGTAATAGTATAGTACAGTAGTCAATATGATGAATTATATCATGGTGCATGATGGCTAACACCCATTGCTATTAGTTGTAGGATCTTATGCTTGATGTACTCCCAAGAAGACACTTCTATTATAACAATGCAAATCATTTCCAAATATCTAGCTAGTAAATCAATAAGTAACTAGAAAGTTTCTATTACAGTAACTAAAGACTTTAAAAATTCTAGAAAACCATATAGTATGCAAATCATTCAAACAATCCTTAAACAATAATATGGTAAGCAATCATTTATGACTTTTTAAAAATCTTATAGTATAACGAATCAACATACACAAGTCAATCCAAGTGTGAATGCAAACTTTATAACAAAATTCTCAACTATTTCTAATGTATTTAAAATAATTTTCAAGAAGATATTAGTCTATTTTAGGAAGTATGTTCCCAAAGTACAAAAGCGTACAAAATACAGTAGTTTGCAAAGGAAGATTTGAAATATAAAAAGCATGCATAATTAGTAATATCTACTTACTTGGAAAGAATACACAAACCCCTCCTAACTATATCCCTTCCAATCACTTGCTATAAATTAATGCTATATGAATTTATAATGTGAAGTAACTCATATTTAACCTCCTATGTCAGGGAATATTTAATTCAAATAAATTTCCTTGTGTCAAATTCTCACTTATTTAAATTAATTATTTAACTTCTATTAAGCTTTTTAACCTCAATATTGATAAGCATTTGGATCGCCAAATAGAATTAGCTTTTCGTATCTACTTACTTTTCTAAGCACCACGTTACATAGTCATATGACGATTTGCTTGACTTGATCACAAAGAGGAAAACCCATTAGCATACTAAATGACTCATCAGATTTAAATCTAACTCGTTTAAAGTTTAATTATTATTCCATTTTAAAACACTTCAACAAGACTTCCTTTGAACTTTCTTCTTCATGACCAAGGACTATCCCACTCCACCAATGGCTTTAGAATAGTAACACAATCCTAACCCAACACTGAATCATTGAATTAAATAAGGTCCAATGCCATGAATTCTTCCCCAACATGCTTTATCTATACCCTTTTTCCATCCTTGAGTTGACCAATTTCACTAATATGGCTTAGGAACTTAACAGATGAAGTTCAAAATTACTCATAGAAATAAAATAATTACCTAAGTCTATTTAATCATCCCCAATATGATTTTTTCATCTTTCTACCCTTTATAACCTAGAAAATTAAGAAAATATTTGGAAAATTCATTGAATCAACTTATTGAAGCAAAATCTCTCAACAACCTAAATCCTTCCTCTTAAGGCTTAAAGATGCTCAAGATTGCAAAAAATTTTGGTTTTCATCATTGTAAGCTTGAACATGTAGCCATGGAGGAAAAACTACAAATTAGTGAACCAATTGAGGGAGAAATTGATGGGCTCAATCCATTGCCTAGTCACAATCACGTGTGTCAAGTTGGGGGTTTCATATAGGGGGAGAAAGGGTCAAAATTTACTATTGAAGTGACGCCCTAACACAATATGATGAAATCATGCCAAAATCAAGTTTAAACTTGAATCCTATTTCATCATCTATGCTACAAAAATGGTTTTTGAAATTTTAAATTCAATTGTTAAAATTGGATAACAAAAATAAAGGCGAAGTGGCCAAGATACCTTAAGCAAGTGAAGCCCCATGGTGATTTGATGAAAATACACCAAATCAAAGTGAAATCATGCAAGAATTTCCCTTGAAATTGATCAATTTAATGCCAAACCTTGGATGGATGTTGGTTGACAATGAAGGTAAAATGTTAGACGTTCAGGGACAACTGCAATCGTGGTAGGGAAATGGAAAAAAAAAAAGGCCTCAAGTATGAGATTGAAGAAAGCATTGTGTAAGAAAGTAGATATGCAATGGAGAAGAAGGAAATTTGAGGGGCAATTTAGTAGTTTCATCTACAAGGGACACGTGACAAAAATTTAGAAGAAAGCAGGTTTGTTTTAGAGTTACCCACTCATAATAACTTATTTAATGAATATATTTAATTGGAATTCATTAGTCCATGTCTTTTTTAAAAATGAAATTATGCTAAATATTAATTTTTTTAAAAAAATATCATAATACACAAAGATAACACAAATATTTTAAATTATTTCTTAACTTGCAAATGTGTATGAAACGTCAAGTATTCCATCCTTTGATGTTATTAGATAAAAAAATTATATCTCCTGAAATTTGACTAAACTACATCTCATATATTTTTTCTCAAAATAATTACTTAGTTGCTTTGGTATATAATATATAATACAAGACAATCTTTCAATTTATCAATATAAATGAAATTTTTTTTCCTTTTGCTTAATATGGCTTTCTTCTAAAACTGATACTATCTAATTGTCTTGATTACATTAAAATAAAATAAAATCACATTTTCATGATGAAACATAATATTAATTCAAGGGTACTTTTAGTTAAAAAAAGAATTAAATCACATCTTATGTTGTGCAAGTCTCATAGTGTGCAAAAAAATAATTTTGCTAATAGAAAATAAAATGGAAATGAGATTTTTACCCTATATATGTGTGTGTGTGTGTGTTAAATGTAGGTTTTAGAAAATGAAAAAAAAAATACTGTAATGTATGCCTAAAAAAATTTCACACTCACATTACACATCCCTAAAGAAATTTTACTTGGTTAATTAAACTTTTAGAGAAGGAGATGCTTATTTTCCCTATTGTAATATTCCTAAAATTTATGTGCTAAATGTCCTATTTTAAGTGGAAAAGAGTTTTTTTTTTAAAAGGGGTTTTATGACTTAGATAAGAGAAAGAGAATGCATTTGGGACAATAATTAATCTTAATGATTTATAAAATTGAGGGAATATTGAAATAAGAAAATTATGATGACTTCATTAATAAATGTAGTGGCATTATTTAAGTATTAGGTTGGCACAAGTGGCTAAGTCTTATCCAATGCTCTCTCAAGACCTAGGTTTGAATCCTTCCTATTTAACCCAGGAAATTCATACTATTTTTTTTTTTTTACTGATAATGCCAAGTGTCCCCCTAGTGAAGTTACCAAAATACCATCAATATCTCTTATTCCTCTTCATATTTTCTCCTTCTCGCCCAAGCGTTTATGTCTATGGAGCAACCATTAATTTTATTCATACTCCTTTGGTCATGTGTCGTCTATGTGTTGCCAACTATTGTAAGTACTCATCGACTAGTATTAATCCCTTTCTGGCATCAGTTTGCCCAGAAACAACAAGAAATCTGATGAGGTTTGATGACATGATCTTTGTAGAAATTCAATCTTAAATAAGTGGTTTTTATTTGAATTAACTTAAGGCTTCTATTTTAGGATGAATTTTGAAGCATTCTCCTTATTCTCACTAACCAATTGCATCATTTGGGTTTTAAAGTTTCAAACCCCCTTTTTATAGTAGGTAGCATGATTTTTACTTGAAATTAGTAAAATTTCTTTGGGCATCACATTTTAAGTAATTTTTGCTCCTTTTTAGCATAAACTCAGGAATTAATTTGGCTCAGAAATGAAAAAACCCAAATTTAATACTATTCATGCGTGAAAAGGTGGAATTTGGAGCTTAATTTAGTGTAATCTCATCAAATTCTGTTAGGGCTTCTCGTCTTTGGTATATTTCGAACCATTTTCCCCTAAAATCATTGATCAATTTCAAGTTTTAGCCCTATAATTGGAAAACCCCAATTAGGTTGTGTGTGGGCACCTTTAGGATAATGCAGTTTAGAAGTCTTTAGACTCCTCTAGCTTTATCAAGCATCTAAGGGAAGGATTAATGATAACAAGAGTTATCATTTTAAGTGGTCATAATTTTTCTTAATTTTAATTCATATAAAAGGAGCGACAAAGGAATGGAAAACCTTAATGCAAAACCTTGTTGGAGTTATTTAAGTAGCCTTAGATGATTATTACAATGTAAAGAATAGTTTTAAAAATGGATTGTTTCATCCCTAATGTCACATTGGTGAAAGTTGATGATTTCTTGAATATGAAATGCAAAAAAAAATAAAGCATGTTGAACGAGATTTAAGACATTAACATTATTTAATGTCATGGAAATTATTTAAACTAAGAAGGTATCTTTTCCAAAGCCATTGATAAAGTTGAAGGGCTAGTTATTTTGAGAAGTAGAAGTGCGGGATGAACAACTTAAGAAACCATAATAATCGAATGTGTACATGTTTAAATTTTGGACTTAAGTCAATTAGTCTTCCATTGGTCTAAATTAACTTGAACTTATGGGAATAGAGACCTTACCCAATATTGTGGTATTTTCCCAAGTGCTGGATATTAGTTTTTGGCCTAGTGAATTGAAGGATGAGATTATTACCATTTAGGTCATTTACGTCCCCTAGAAATTTTCCCTAAATTATGTATTTAAGCATGAGTTAATCTTGGGAACTAAACTCCTAAAAGAATGAAAGTAAATTTTTATAAGAAGATAAGTAAATGAAGGAAATGAGGTTTACATAAGAAAATTTGTTTAAGTAAGAGATATTGCCTAGCATGGGATAGTAATGTCATATCTTTTGGTTTTAAGGTAATAGATTTTACTCTATCCAGCAAAGGTAAGGAAGACTATAAGGAAGGATAATTTTGTGTTTTGTCGCCATGTGAGTAAATAGTGCTAGCTATGTGAATTTTTATTTACTCATTCATTTTGCAAAAAATGATATTATTTGAACTTTCTTGGCTTTAGGAGCGAATGTCTAAGGTTTATAAACCTCTTGTATACTCTGAATGTATTGGAGATGTCTAGATCTATAGGTTACTTTTGCATTTTGAATTTCACTAATTATAAGTTTTTTAATTTAAAATGATCTTGAATTTTTGAACTCCTTTGTTAAATACCTTAAAGTATTTTGGTTTTGTATTCATGCATACCTAATTCTTCAAATTGAGGCATATAGATCTTGTGTGTATGATATACTTTAATTATGAGATTTTGAACTACTTTTATCTATATTTGGAAACACTGAGCACTTAATTAAATTTTTGACCTTTTAAGTTTATTGATCTTGTACTTGGGAAGTAATTTAATTCTCTATTTCTAAAGACTTTGAGTCTATGCCTCTAAATTGCTTTGATTTTGGACTTTTAAAATACTATGAATTTAGATTTATGAATTTCCTTGATTTTGTATCTATGAAATACTCAGATTTTGAAATTTTAGATTACTTTGACCATTTTTTTACAATAAGTTTGATTCTAGATTTTGAATAACTCAGATCTTAGATTTTTGAACTTACTCTAAATTCAAACTTTTGATTTGTTTGGTTATGTATTTATATATGTAAAGGGATTATTTTTGGTAATCTATTGAAGATAGGACCTTGTAGCTAACAGAAGTAGACATTTGTCATAGTGCTCTACAATTTGTTATTCAGATATGATGGAGGCATAATGCTATATTTTGATATTCTATATAAGGCTTAAGGTTGTTATTTAGATTATATCAAGTTGTATTTAAGTATGATATCTAATATATTCTATTAGATTAGCCTAGAGCTAGCATTAGATTCTGATAGTTCTATTAGAAGTTTCTTACCCCTTTTGTTGAAAATTGATTTCTCATGCTTCTATCATAAATATAAATGTTATGAACTACATGGATGGTGGTAAACAAAGATGGTGGTAAGCAAGGACAGTGGCAGAAGTCTTGTTAGTGATTCCCACCTGATGACTAATATGATTTTTCTTATGTTTGAGTACTGAATTATGATAAAAAGAAATGATGTTGATTTTAAACTTTAATTGTGTTTTTATATTTTTATGGACATGAGTGAATAGTATGAATATTTGTTCACTTTGTATTGAATAAATTACCATGTATCTGTATCTCAAGTTTCAAAAGGTTCATAGATAGTTTATGAAAAACACTACCATATTTGGTCTACCCCTTCATATGTGTAACTAGTACTATCTGCTCATAGAGTGTTTTCACTCATTCCTTTTTTCTCCATTTTTTTCTAGAGAGTAATGTAGACCA
Organism: Delonix regia; assembly: GCA_037074485.1. NCBI lineage: Eukaryota > Viridiplantae > Streptophyta > Magnoliopsida > Fabales > Fabaceae > Delonix > Delonix regia. Next base: position 23,679,146 of record CM073454.1, on the reverse strand, counting down.
TGGACCCTCAGTTGCATTGAGTCAAGTTAAATTCTTCCTGGTGAGCCATGCATTGTTCACAGGGGAGACATTAATTTTATTGGTATTTACTGTATTATCTTTACTCTAAAAGCTCCTGTTGTCATAGGTAAGGATTTGGAACTATATGGAATACCTAGGACAACATGTTTATATTAAATTGTGAGAGGGGAGCTCTCTTGCCTTCTATTTTATAGGTTTAAGTTAGGGAAATTTTAAGGAGTCCATATATTAAGGGAGACTACCAAAATTTTCACACGATAGCCAAAAAGTGAATATTTTACAGATGCATTGATGTAATTTAGAAATTGTCATTTCGTTGGTTTGTCATCAAACATTTTATGTTGTTTGATCTATTTTGGTTTGAGGAGATGAGTTTTACTTTGTTGTTTGTGCCTGTCACACTTTCTCAGTTAAGAGTGTGATACCTATGATGTTTTAATTTGGCTTATTAACCTTTGAAATTTGACAAAAATTTTCTATTACATTCTTGATTTTCCCAATATACCTCTAACAACAATAGTTTGTAAATTTAAAGACAGTTAAGATTATAGATTTGGAGCATTACTAGGAAAATAAAGAAATTTAAATGTTGACAAATCTGCATTATGATGTTTCTAGGGAGTTTATTGAAAAAATGAACAAAGTAGAAGGCCGAATTGACAAATCTAGAACAATGAGATTTGGGCTCATAAATAAATTTAAAAAATTTTATGCATAAAGTGTCAATGCAACAAATTTTTTATGTTGACATCCTTACATATTATAAGAACATGTCTTTCTATTAGTTTGTCACATATTGATTCATATAACCTCAGTTAAAAATCTACTATAGAATTCTGAAAAAAAAAGAAAAAAAAAAAAGCTATGCCAAGTCAATCTTGACAAAATTTCTAAGGAAGTAACAACTTTAGCCAGAATTAAATTGGATGACTGAGGTTGTTGAAGTTATTATTTAATGCTAATAGTATGGCATGGTTGAATTTTTAATTCTCTTGGGTCCATAATCAAATAAAATCAATAATTTTTCCTTTTAGAATGTAATTTGACAAAATAAGATACCAAAATCATTTGTAAAATGATTCAAATCTAGCTTAAATTGTTTTAAGTAATCAATTCAACTTTCAATATGGAGTAAAATACCATTTTGGTCATTTACTTATTGTAAAATTGTCATTTTGGTCTTTCACTCATTATAATGTTTGAAATGGACCTTTACTTATTGGAAAATGTCACACTTAATCTCCTAATTTTCAAAGAAAAAAATGATTTAGTCCTTGGCATTTAACACCTTGCAATTGTGAGCTTACCTATCATGGGATCAATTGCAAGTGTTTTTCTTTTGTTAATTTGATTAAGACATCTAATTCAATTAATTTTGTATAGTTACTATTGGGTAAATTGTGTTAGCAATGGATACACCTTGTCGGTGTAACACTGACAATGTAATTTGATATTATTGAAATATAAATAAGTTGATGTCTTATATTTCTCGTAACCTATCGATATGGAAATTTTAGAGAGATTTGATTTTATGGGCCCTTTGGTATGTAATGTGTTTTCTAAGTTCATCGCAATCTGAGACACTTAGTCAAGATTATGATATACAATCTTGCAAATATAGTTGCATAAGCTAAGTTTTTTTTAGGAAATCGTGTCATATTGTTATGTTTCTTACACATAATTAATGTTTCCAAGTTTTTGCTATCTTATCTCTTCTATTCTAGTAACTATCAACTGTGAAATCTCTCAGTGAGACAAACTATTTTAACCTGACAAGTCACCAAAAAAATATTTTTAAAATTGTATTGATGGCCTAGGCCCTAGGGTTAATACACTTATCATACTTAGCATTGGTTTCACTATTATTAAGATAACCTTTCTTGAATTACGACACCACCCAATGGAAATGTGTGTGTATAGGCATTAGTGGAATAGTGGTGGAATGTTTGAAAGGCCACTTGTATTTTAAGAACTTAATTCCACCATAATAAGACTCATGATTATTCTATTTGCTTTAAGGAACTCTTATAATTAAGTGCTTATAGAATTTAAAAACACTCTCATCCCTTTTGTGGTGAACATATTCAAATAGGTGAGAAGTCATTCAAAACTTGTGTCCTTATTGTAACATGTAGATAACTAAAATGAAAAGAAATTTTATCTACTTTCATTGTTGGTAGCTTGGTATATACTTAAATATACACTTGTTTTAACATTGCATATGCTATTTTGTCTTTGCATGTACTTAGTTAATCCTATTTTGGATCATTGGGCAGCTTCTTCAAAAATCATTTAATGCCTACAAGGGATTGCTATTGTTTCAAAATAAATCAGATTTTCTTGTCCATATCGGTTATTTAGATTTAGATTTTCTTATTTGTGTTGACGATTTAGTACATACTTTTGCATACATTTTTATGATGTTTTTGCAGGAACTATTTTTTGGTGAAGTGTCAAATTAATGCTTATAGCTGCCTTAACTTATGTATACTTCTTTATGATGTTTTATAGGAATTATCTCATTGGAAAGTGTCATGCAAAAAACTTGTAGTTACATCAACCTTTTGTTTGCATCTTTATGATGTTTGGAGGAATTGTTATGTTGAGAAATGTCAAGTGGACCTTATTTATGAATAAAAAGTATGATACTTGTTTAACACAAGTCTATTAGGAAATTTGGGAATGTAGGCAATGAAATGAATTCTTGTTGTGAATATATTTTGAAGCCTCAACCATTTTGTTGCAACAATAACTCTATTGTGGGCTTTTCCCAATATTATAGGACTTTCAATGATATTAAACTTTTGATGTCAAATTCCTATTCATTAGCTAGAAGATTTTAGATCCTTTGACCCATATTGAATATTCTAGGTGATACTTTAACCAATGACTTATCCATTGGAGTTTTTGTAACTTTTTTGGAATTTATAACACTATTTTCCCTATCAAATTTGATGTTCATGATTATTTGATATTCTTTGAATATCATGTTCATCTGTCCATGTTCTATCAAATAATTAATTTACACTATCGAAGTGGAAGATTGTTAAAATAACAAATTAATTTGAAAATTAGTATTAGTTAATCATTAGGCTAATTAACATATTGTACTCTGAATAATATTAAATAATCAATTTTGTATTTGACATTGATTAAATGGATTGGGTCATATGATTGGATAGCTCGTTATATGATGGGCAATCCATAAACCCAAATTAGGAGAGATTCAAAGTCATTGCTCATTATTAGAGCTAGTTACCATATATATACTAGCTACAATTTCACTTTTAGATTAAGAACTCTTTTGCCTATCAATAAATTCCAAGTTAGATCTAATATTTTATTTCAATCTCCCTATTTTATTCCAACATATCAACTAGCTCTAAATAATTATTGGCTACTTGTCCCACATCATTACATGTCTCCATCTTTTCCATTTTCTTTTTCACATACTCTATTATTCCAACATATCAACTTAGTCCAAATTGCAACTTCCCTCTTCTTCCAAATTTGTAATCGTAGGTGAGCTCAAAATTAAGTCTTGAATGTGACTTCTAAAATATAATACACACACCACTAATCCCTAATTTTATACGTCTTTAAATAATCTATAAGATCAATTTAAAATTTGGAAGGTCAAATAGGTCACTTTAATCTTTAATGCTAAGTTACTAAATTGATAAGAGTATTGATTCTTCTACAAGTTTATTATCTATTATTAATATGAAAGAATAGAAAACAAATTTATAATTTCACTTTCTAACATTTTTATTAAAAAAATACTATACACATATTATAAGGCTTTTGACTAAAGATAATATACACAATAACAAAAAGTCAAATCTTGAGTTGCCTTTTTTATTCATCCCATATCCTACAATATGGGGGAACGTTCCCACATATATTTAATGAAGGGTAAATAAATTTCTTTCAATATGTAGTTTAAAATATACTTGTAATATTGATTTATTTTGTAATGAGGAGTAACAAGTAACAACAATACAAACATTAAGAAGTATTTAAAGTAAATAAAAAATTACAATTGTTTGTATTGGGTAGTATATACTCCTCAATGTAGTTCAAAATTTACAAGCATATTCAAGATAATTACTCTTGACTTCCAAATCTATACACTTCAAAAGAAATCAAAATTTACAATTATTTTGAACTTTTCTCTAAAATTTAATAGAGAAAACATTTTCAATGAGTCAAATTTCACATATATTGAAGGGAAATGAATGAACATAAATATATTAATAGATTTTAGGGTAGGAGACTTACATTGATCTTCTAATTATGGAAGCTTATCGAACTCTGGTAGAATCATTGATCGAATGAGATACCCACAGTGTATTGGGTGTATCTCGGGTTTTCACAACCTAAATCCCTTATTGAATGCAACTGCAGAATACTCGCAGGTATTCTACTCAAAGCGTCTCAAGTCTCTCTCTCTAATGAGTTGTTTATTGTATAGTAGTCTACCACTATTTATAAAAGACTAGCTAGTGTTAGGGTTTAGTAGTAATTCTTATAATTACTATTTTACCCTTATTTAATGAGCATCTTTTATGGGTGAACATAGTATAATATTTTAATAGATTTAAACCTTAGATTTTATATGATATTCTAACATCTCTCACTCACACATAATGGGAGTGCTTGTACGCTCTAAACCCAAGAAACATATTCTTGGTAAATCAAGAGAACACTTTCTTTTTATAATCTGCAGTTATTCATATAGGCAAAGTAGGTCATGCGACCAGCATACTATGAAAGCATCAATGCTATACATTAGTTATGAATATATAGCCTCTCGTTGAAAATGCACTTGCATGTAGATCATAAAGTATTCATGCACCCCAAATCATAAGAATCATATTTAGGTATCTCTCAATGATCTCATCTATCATAATATTTGTATTCACAATCATGACACACAAGTCATAAATGGTATACCGGTGAATACAAAAATAATGAGATTCTTTTTATGATCTTCCTTTTCTCATGATCCTATCAACACAAACTTAGTTCGTTTTTCTAAACATGTCCCACCAGACTAAATTATTACTCATAGTCCTTAGGCAACACCCTAAGATAGCAAATACCAAGCTGTATCTTAAGTACTTGATCAGAGTTTAAGGGTACAAATATAGAGCCAATGCAAAGGCTCAAGGGTCTTACACAATAATGAGTTGAGATCGCACTCATGTTAACCCATATGGTTGGCATTTGCACACATGGTATGAAACATGTGCTACAACATTCCTCCTTTTCCCATGGAGTGTATGTCTATTTCACAAATAATGTTGTACAGATGATATTTTTGACAGCACAAGTCTGAAATTGAGTTCTTAGATCTACACAATGTCTTGAACTCACATCTGGCAACTAAGGTAGATTAGAAATGATGAACTTATTTCATTAAATCAATTTTGATGACCCTACGTCATTAATCAAGCGACTTATATGATTTTAAGTATAGTTGCTCTCAAATTATCATCTTGATAATTTCTTTTAAAATCTTGTCTCATCTTCAATGTCATAAAGACGCTGAGGTTGTTACTTGTATGAGAAAGCTAACCCTTTTGTTAACCGGACATACTCAATAATAAATAAGAATGTACACAACATTCAAATAAAAATATGTAAGCATGGAAATCAAACTTTTATTGATTATTAAAGAACATTAAAACATCTCTGTCTATGAACAATAGGAAAAATAAAAATACAAATGAAGTATGCTGAATTCTACGCAATCCTAAAGACCTAACGTGTCTCACAAACACATCTATAGAAATCAGCTTGGTCAGTGAATCTGCCAGCATCTCATGCGTAGACACATACTTCACATTCATAGTCTTGTGTGCAACCATGTCTTTCACATAGCAATACTTGATATCTATGTGTTTGGTTTTGCAATGATGCTTTGAATCCTTGCTGTATGCAATCGCAGCCTCACTATTGTAGTACATTAACACTAGTTCAGTGTTTTCTGCTTTGCATAGCAGTTGATCCAAGAATCTCTTCAACCAAATAGCCTCCTGGGTTGCTAAAGATAGGGCCACAAACTCTGCCTCCATCGTGGACAAGGATACACAGGATTGTTTCTTACTACTCCATGATATGGCGCCATTACCAAGTAAGAAAATGTATCTTGAGGTAGACTTTCACTCATCTAAGTCCCCTCTATGATTAGCATCAGTGTATCCTACCAATCATAGATCTCTGCCGCCTTGATAGCAGAGTGCATAATTAGCAATCCTCTTCAAATATCTTAAGATCCTTTTTACAGCTTCCCAATGTTTAGGACCTAGTTGGATTGATATCTACTCACCATGCCAACTACTTGATAAATATTAAGTCTAGTACACATCATAGCGTACATTAGACAACTGATTGCATTCTTATATGGAGTTCAGCTCATACGCTCTCTTTCCATGGCAATCTTAGGACATATTTTGACACTTAAGGTTCGACTTGTGCTGATAAAAGTGCCAGCAAGGTTACAACTTTCCATACTAAAACGTTCTAAAACCTTTTTAATGTAATTCTCTTAAGAGAGATACAAGAGTTTCTTAGAAAAATTTCTTGAAATCTTAACTCCAAGAATGTATGCAACTTTACCCATATCCTTCATCTTAAAGCAAGATGACAACCAGGTCTTTACCTCGTTGATAAGCTCCATATCATTTCCAGCTATGAGTATGTCATCAACATATAATGTCATAATCACATACTTGTCTTTAGATCTTTTTGTATATACACAGTTGTCTTCACTTATCATAGTGAAACCACTAAAGATTACTATATTGTGAAAACAAATATACCACTGCCTTGAAGATTGTTTAAGGCCATAGATAGACTTCAAAAGTCTATAAACTTATTCTTCTTGGCCCTTTAATGAAGCCTTTAGGCTGTTCCATATAAATCTCTTCATTTAATTCTCTATTACGAAATGCAGTCTTTACATCCATTTGATGTAATTCAAGATCTAGACAAGCCACTATAGCTAGAAGTAAGTGAACAGAGGTAAATCGTACAGCAGGAGAAAAAGTCTTCACATAGTCAATTCCTTCCTATTGTGTATACCCCCTTGCTACTAGTTGAGCCTTAAATTTTTCAATCGTGCCATTGGCTCTTTTCTTGATTTTGAGAACCCACTTGTTCCCAATAACCTTGTGTCCCCCCGGAAGATCAATAAGTTCCCAAACATTGTTGACTCTCATAGACTCCATTTCCTCTTCCATAGCTTTAGTCCATTTATCCTTAGAAGGGAATAAAAGTGCCTCTTTCAATTTTTTTGGCTCATCTTCATTTTGTACGAGCATTGAAAAAAGTTCACCACTTTTAATCTCATATTGTTGATGAGGAGTCTTTTTACGTGAACCACGTCTCAGTTATGATTCATTGAATCTTGTTTCATTGTTCCCATTTGGATCAATATTACTCCCACTTGGATCAAGAATGTTTGTCTACTCCCACTTGGAATGAGATCCATTTGGTCACTCCTACTCGGGGCAACTGGCTCAAGAACACTTTCATTTGTGTCAAATGATGAAGAAGGTTTCTAATGATAAACTAATTCATCATCTGCTATAATCCTCCCACTCGAATGAAGTGTACCTAGTGCGTTTAGATCCTCTATCTCAAATAAGGATAGGTCTTGACCTACCTCACCTTTCTTAGGATATTCATTCTCTAAGAATATGATATCTCTAGATTCAAATTTAGTCATGCTCCCACTGTCTTGCTAACCTATAAACACATAACCTTTTAAGGTTTCTGAGTATCTAATAAACATACTTTTCTTTCCTCTTCGGCCCAATTTCCCATACTTATGAGAGGAATCATGTGAATAGGCAACACATCGCCAAGGTTTCATAACACTTAGGTCAGGCTTTTGCCTAATCCATAACTCATATGGAGTGGTTGCAATTGATTTCGTAAGCACATAGTTAAGTACAAAGGCTGCAGACATCAATGCATCACCCCAATAGGTGATTGGCAAATTAGCTTGTGCTATTATGGACCTAACCATCTCAAGGAGCATTATATTCCTTCTTTCCACAACACCATTTTGTTGTGAAGTACTTGGGATAGTCAACTGATGAACTATCCCTTTCTCATCACATAATTCATTGAATTGAACCAACCAATATTCTCAGCCTCGATTGGTTCAAAAAGCCTTAATCTTCTTATCTAATTGATTCTTAACTAAGTTCATATGGTTTTTAAAATAACTCAATGCTTCTGACTTATAAGAAATCAAATAGACATAATCGCAACGAGTATAATCATCAATCAATGTGATGAAATAATTCACTTTGTGTTGGGCCTTGACATTCATAGGCCCACAGATGTCAGAAATCAAATAGCTCTGGTTGCTTTATCAAAGGGTTTTCTTGCAAATTTTCGTGCTAGATAAGATTCACAAGTAGAAAAATCTACTCATTCATTGCCAAGAAGCAAACCTTCTTTTGCTAATCGTTGCATTCTCTGTTCGCTAATATGACCAAGTCTAGCATGCCATATATTTATATTGTGATCATAATCATGCGTAGCAAACATGGGAAAACTAACATTATTATTAATGTAAGATTCGTCATCTAAATCCAAAGAAATAAAACGTCCAGTTACATAACCAAAACCATAAAAAAGTGAGTCATTATTCAATTTAACATAATTGTCATGGAAATGCAAATCATAGCCTAGCCTAAGTAAAACCAAAACTAAAATAACATTCTAACATTAACTTGCATGTTCCGATCCCTTTGATAGCAACCTTAGTGTTGTTGCCCACATATATCTAGAATGCTTCATAAGGAGCTCGCTGAAAGTCTACAAAGGCATCACAGTCATACGCTATGTGGTCCGTGGCTCCTGAGACTACAATCCACACAGGACAAGATTCAATAAGCATAATTGAGCTAGAAACACAAAGTTCACTAGCATAGGCAGTGTAAGTTACCTTTTTGAAAGGCTAAGGGCAATCACTCACACAGTGTCCCTTCTTTTGGCAATTAAAGCACTTAACTTTTGTTGTATTCACCTTTCGCTGCTTCTTTTTGCCTTGCTGATTAGTCTTTACCTTCTTGTTAGGTTGAGCTGGTTCTTTGTTCTTTCCCCAGCTCTTTCTCTTTGAACCACGTCTTTCACATAAAGTTGCCATGTGTAACTCAGGTATCGGTTTGGTTGATTTAAGCCTTTCTTCCTTGAGTTTGAGGTGTCTCTAGACATCTTCCAGAGTTATGATTCTGTCATTATGAGTGAGATGCATCTTCATATGCTTCCACAAACTAGGCAAAGAGTGAATCATAACATGGATCTGTTGCTTATCTGTTAAGACATTTCCAGCTTTTTTTAGCTCAGCAATCATATTTGACATCAGCCTCAGATGTTTCCTTATTGAATGTTCTAGGTGTTTCTTATATGAATCAAATTTGATTGTTAGAGAACACAATCTAGAAATGGACATAGTTCCAAACCTCATTCTCAAAGCATTCCAAAGCCCCATAGTGCTTTGGTGGTCCTTGAACTCCCTTAGGATGTCATCATCCATAGTGCTCAGTAACGTAATACGAGCAGTGCAGTTCTTTTTCTTCCAAGCATCATAAGTTTCATGATCCCGCTTATGTTAGGCCGTGTATCCAGCTTTTGGCTCTTTCATGACATTATTGAGAGCCTCAAAAGCCTTTTGCTCTTTTAGGAGATACTGGACTTTCGTACTCCATATCTCATAATTGTCGCCATTTAGCTTCAACCCCTTGTTGAGCTCAGCAACAATACTTTTGGAAACCGTAGTCATTCTTTACATAAAAAGAAAGATAGACTTAAATTAAGATTAGATAATGAAAAACATACAAGATTTAATGTTCACCATCCTTATGAATTATGACACTAAGTATCATATGATTAAGCTAATTAACCCATGCATAACCCGGAGTCGAAAGAGCATGAAGTGCCAATCATCATTCTAAGGTTGTATGCAAGGTGTAAATCAACAAAATCAAAACACAACTAAATGTCTTAATCATGCTAAAATAAATTGTAAATCATGATTTTTCAAATGCTAAACAAATTAACATTCATTATGTAACATGTCAAACTAATCAACACATTAATAAATCAATTATATAATGTTAAACTAATTAATATATTTAAATGCATAATGTTAACTAATTGACATTATATGTCTAAATTTTTTATTGGAAGAAAATTGACAAACAAAAATGTTAAACTAATTAACATAATGACAAGTAATCACATATTACTTGATTGAAATTTATTGGGATATAAAAATTAATTTTTCACCAAAAATTAATTTGATTTATTTATGGCTAAAATATAAATATGAAATTGATATTTTTGAACATATCTAGATGTTCATTAATTAGGGTTTTAACAATAGGCCTCTAATTATTATTTTGGATGGGCCACATGCCCAATTAAAAAAGACAAGGCCCAACTCAAAAAAAAAAATTAACCAAGAAAAAAAAACTCTTTTAAAGGCCCTATTTTTTTCAAAATTTTTGAAGGCCTAAAACAATTTTAGCAATGAGCCCAGATCAAACCCTATAAGCCCATTAAAAAAAATTAGGGTTTCAGATCTAAGAAAAAATTTAGGGTTCTTGAAAATTTTTTTAAAATTTCCAAAAAAAAAAAAACAACAGAATTGCTAATTTTGCAGCTTCACCAGCTTCTCATCTTTCTCTTCCCTCCTTCCTGTCACTGCCATCGTAGCTCATTGGCTAGGAGAGTGATAGCGACCATTGTCGCTAACGACGAGGAGAGAAAGTTGCTGGAAAACAAGGTTCCCAGCGATGAGAGTTCACGTTCACTTTCAATTTTTTTTTTAACATCTCAAGAGGTGCCGGTGACCATGTCGCCGGTGATTATAGACACCACCAGATGAAGAAGTGTCACCCATGACCACTATTGTTGGCGGTTAGTGCAGAAGCATAACACTCTTTTTGGTGGTCCGTAATGTAGAGGGAACAACAGAGATCTAAAAGCAAAAGTTTTGCATTTTCCCACTTTCGAGGTGTTACAAGTGACCACTGTCACGAGCGGCAATTATGAAGAGGAAGATGAAGCACAATACACAGAGAAGCTCTCCAGATTTCAAAATTTTGTTTGAAATAACCCCAAATAAAAATTTGATCCCAATAAAATATATAATTGATTAGAAAACCAGCCCATGGCTTTGATACCAATGAAGGGAATAAATGAACATAAATATATTCATAGATTTTAGGGTAGGAGACTTACATTGATCTCCTAATTACAGAAGCTTATCAAACTTTAGCTAGGATCATTGATCGAATGAGATACCCATAGTGTATTGGGTGTATCTCGAGTTTTCACAGCCTAAATCCCCTCTTGAATGCAACTGCAGAATACTCACAGGTATTCTACTCAAGGCATCTCAAGTCTCTTTCTCTAATGAGTTATTTATCATATAGTAGTTTAGCCCTATTTATAGAAGGCTAGCTAAGGTTAGGGTTTAGTAGTAATTCTTATAACTACTATTTTACCCTTATTTAATGAGCACCCCTTATGCGTGAACTCAATATAATATCTTAACAGATTTAAACCCTAGATTTTATATGATATTCTAACATATACAATTTACATGACATTCAATTCTTTTTGGTTTATTTGTATAGGTACTTAATTTTGAATCTTTTTAAACATTTAAACTATATATTTAGATTTACCAGCAAAGAAAAATGCAATTTCAAACCCTCACTTTTAACCTTAAGATTTGTTAGATCTTCCAAAGATAAAAACTGAGAAGTCTTAAAATAATCTTCCAAAGAGAAAAGAAGAATTAATTTAGTCTCTCTGATGGGTCATTTTGATTGTTGGAGTATTATTAATTTGATAATCATTTTTATATTTTCTATCTTTAGATAACTAAATTAAAGTAAAATATTTAGTGCACTCACAATCTTGAGTGCACCAGTGCACCCAGTTAAAATGTAGGAACATAATTATAATATTATTATTCTTTAGTTCACTTACAATTTTAAGTATACTAGTGCATCCAATTATAATATAGGGACATAATTATAATATTATTATTTTTTTGTTAATAATATTACAATTATATCTCTACATTATAACTGGGTGAATTGGTGAACTTGAAATTGTGAATACACCAAAGATGTCACCCTAAATTAATTTTAAAGCCAAAAGTAAAGACCAAAATTACATTTAATTTTCTATATACCATCACATTACCTTCAAGTGATCAAGTTAAGAAAAGATCTTTTAGAGCATTAACAAACAAATAACTACTTGCACGAGAAAGGAATCCAAGAGTTTATGATGGGGCGAGAAATTGACATATAATTGACAGATGCAAGCCTATATATAGTAGTTAAAAATGACTAATCAGTTGTTGTTAAGTTGATGATTAGAAATTAAAAGGAAAGAGGCAAAGTGAGTATTTTAGTTGTTGTTAAGTTGATGATTGCGCTGAACACGATGTGATTACCTTGGATTATCAAAGCAGGAACACAGAAAGAGAAGAAATTGAAACACATAACTTTTATGGAAGAGTCCAAAAGTTTGCACTTTGTAGGTTGCAGATATTAGAGAGCAAAAGTAAACGGGACATAGATGCCGATCTTTATTTTTTTGTTACATTGATATCTAATCAAAACATGACAAGTACATAGTTAATTGATAATGATATATAATTTAATTTGAAAATAATACATTTATTTGTAATAATCATATAAGTGTCATGACATAATTGATTAACTAATACGTATAATTCTTTAATTAAAAAATAGCAGTAAAACTAGATAATATTTTTTTCTTTTGAAATCCATTAAAAAATATATTAATATAAACAAAAGAGTTAATTCTTTAGTGCGTAATTCAAAAGTAGTTACTAAGGACAATCATTACGCAACTGAGGTGATAATTAATTCATTAATGTACCACAAAAGTCTTAAGCTGATCTTAATGAACTTTTTAAGGAAGCAACAACATAATTTGGAATTAAGGCCCGTTTGGTTACTAAAATCAAAGGGTAGGAATAGGAATAGGTGAAATTCATATTCCCATATTTGATTGGAAGAATGCATTAACATTCTCATTTCTTAGGGATTTCTCTCTCCCTTATCTATGGGAATGCTCTCTCCCTAGCTGGAACTTGGAATCTGAATTTCTAAGAATCATATTTTAGTTGACACAAATGTCCTCTATTACATTAAATTAAAAATGAATCATTTGGTCCCTAAACATTCACTAAGTTTTCATATTGGTCTCTATAATTTTTTTCAATTTGTTTCTTATAATTTCAGAAATTTGCAAACCACTTCCTGCTGTTAGTGCCAATACTGACACTGTAAAGGAAGTGGCTGACGTGGCTGAACCATGTTGAGGTGGAATGTCCAAGTAGAAGAGACATGCCACATGTGATGCCAATCATACGAAAAACTTATTTTTTCTGGTAAACTCTATCAAACCATAAAAGGAACCATTTAAGAGACAATGGTTAGGGCTTAGCTGCAGAGAAGTGATCAGGAAAAATCACAGAAGAGAATATAACAAAACGTTTGCTAAAGCATATGGAAGAATCACACTTGAATCCCAAATGGTTCTGTTATTGATGTGAATACCGTAGATTTATTTTGTCATTGATAATGAAGCTGAGATATTATAGTTCGAAGATCTAAAACTTTATTTCCTTTAGAATGGGTCTAGAAGCTATATATATATATATATTTAAATTAATGATGGAAGCAAAATCTGAAGCTAAACACACTTGTGCTATCGATGATATGAAGCTTTTTTTCCCTCACCGGGCAGGATAGCAGTCAATAGAGAGAAGTGACAAGATGATATGGGCTATCCTCTTTTATAACGGGTCAAAGTCGATTATAATGAGGGAGGCAAAATCAATGATGGTCTCAGTGGCTGGTGCATAATGAAATCTCTTTCTTTTATTAAGACAAATAACTAAGCATTTCTTTGAAGTTAGGCAGTTTTCATGTATGATTCCTTTGGTATTTCATTGTTTTTATGAAATTATATTATTTAATTCAATTATTGATTCAATTAGTTGAGCTAACTCTGCCATTGTGCAAGAACTGGGCTCATTCAATACTTCATCTTGAATGCAAAAACAAACTCGACCGCCTAAAAATAGGAAAAACATATTAAATACTTAATAGACACGTCTAAATCTTTTAACTATTCTTTTTGCATAGAAGAACCTAATCGTTGCCACAAAAACTAGGATTGTACTATTAGGCGGCATCCCCTCTTAGTTTTGATTAGGTAGAAGTATGGAATCATTCTGTTTTGGTTTTTCTCCACATTCTTATTGGGAGGAATTTGCCTATGATTTTTTCAACTGATATTTCGATATGGAAAGAGACATATGGTGACTATAAGAATTCCCACGCAAAAAGGGGATCATAGGATGAATGCAGTTTCAACCTTCACTAATTTCATACATCAATCAGAAGGATGCATTTATAGCTATGAATGTTGTTACACTAGCTGCAGCCAAATATATATATATGTATGTATGTATATAGATGTCTACTATGCCTATTATGCAGTGTACCACTGAGGATCAGAGTGATGTTTCTGTCTGCTTCCTCAGATCTAGTGCTAACCACGCTGGATCCCAAAACAGCAAAACGCATCGCCGTCTGTCGTATGTGACCTAGAGACGACATTTGACTTGATATAGTACTCAGTTAATCTCGAAGGAAGATCAGAAGGAAACCTCCATGCATCCTTCGTCCTCAATCGCAATTTGTTTCCTCCATGGAGCCTCACACCGCACGTGGCACTTGAGACATCTGCACCGCTCCATACTGGTTGCCAGATCACCCCATAATTAAAACGCGTCAGTACAACATCTCAATTATATTAACGCCTCAAATGCTGCAATTATTTTAATATATATTATTTTAGTTTAATTATTAATTTTGGTGTTTCATTAAATTGTTTCATTACCAAAAATTAGGGACTTGCCTGTGGTTCATTGACTGCAGTTCCTTAAACTGCAGGCAAGTCCGACAATGCCTGCCTGCGATTAAATACATAAGCACAGCTTATTCCATGCGGTAATCAAAAAGCTGAAAATTGCCTGTGGTTTTGAAAGAATCGCGGGGAATTCTTTGTTGTTCCCTGCGATTTTTGTAAATCGCAGGAAAATATTGTAAAAAAAACCTAGATTTCCTTCCCAATATCAGATTGCACGCCGCATAGAGAAGAAGAAAACGTTTGAGATGTCCATCGATAACGCACTCAAGCTGCTTGGAGTCTCTGAGAGAGCTTCCTTCGACAACATTTACTCCACGTCAATCGATTGGTCAGTTATTCTCATCTGCGTCTTCTCTTTCTCTAGCATAGTTATCCTCTTTCCAATCACTCTCCTTCGTCCTCTCTTACTCTCTCGCTTACGTTTATTAAATGCTGTTGGTGGTGCTATGAGGGACAGAGGAAGAGGATGATGCACACTCTCTCCCTGGGTTACGTTTTAGGGATTCTTTTCTCTCTGTTGTTTCTCTTTCGGAATCTCAAGGAGCTACATTTAGATATACTTTTTTTCTCATATTCATTTTGAGGGTTGAAGTGGAGATAGAGAGAGAGAGAGAGAGAGAGAGAGAGAGAGGGAGAGAGAGCAGAGTCATAATGCCTTCCATGGGGCCTTTTGATTTGTTTCTCTTCTTTCTCAATAGAGCCTTTTGTAGTCCAATCTCCAATTTCATTCAGATCCAGGTTACATTTTTCTTTCATTTTATGCTTTATTTTTCCTTTTTATTTTTATTTTTTTTATGCTGGCTTGGATCATGGTTCATTTAACTATGAAGAAATGCATAAACAGAAAGTTTTAATTCTGTGGAATTATGTTTTAAAATGAGCTTAGGACCATCGTTCAAATGAGTTGAGCTGGAGTTGTTTGTCTTAATTCCGTGATTTTTTTTTCATTGAACTATAATCTTTTGTCGCTTGGGCTTGATGGTAAAAGACGTTGAAAAAGAAAAAAAGTTTATCATTTGTTTACTGTATAATGCTGGATATATCCTTTGTTATCTATCATATGATGAATGTCGACCACCACACTATTCCAATTGATCTAGAACCGTATCCTTTATTAGGTGCGGCCCGGGAGGGAAGCTTGGACTTGCAAGAGATTAGAAGTGGTGCCCCTCAGTACTTGTCCCTTTTAAACTAGATACTCCTAGTAGCGTATTATGGGGCTCCATTTCGGGTATCAGTGGAGCCCACATTTTGAGAAGAGAAATAAATAGAGATAATTGGGGATTTTAAATTTCTTTTTTTATATATTTATAAAGGGACATAAAGTCTTGACAATATAAAGTACATATATGCAAGAAACTTAAGATAAGTGTAGAAAATAGATCTAAATGATTGAATATAGTTATCTTCTCGTAAGTTTTAGATTTTGCTCTTTTGCCATTTTAGTTTCTTAGCTTATTGGTCTTAAAAGTTTGCTTTTGAGTTCTTGAAATTCATCACCATTGAATAAATTTTCATATTTTAAAACAGTTAACCCTTACAATGCCTTTGAGAAATGAGAAATATTCCCCGATTCTATGATGATTGGTTTTAGATATTACTGTAATTTATGTAAAGTCTATATTGTCAATTAAAATTTGTATGATTGAGCAATGTTTTTTATTTTGTTCAATATAAAAGTTGGATAAAATGAGTTCCTGTATTATAGTTCTTAATCTAACAATATAGTTCAATTATATTATAAGTTCAATAATACTTATATCTTATATTATATATTCTATATTTTATATTGCAGCCGCCTAATTTTGCAAACAGACATGCTGACTTTTCTCCAGGCCAATCTGACCCAAAACATTAGTTTCATCAAGGTTGTAATAGCTATAAGACTATGTTTTGGATGTTATTGTTAAATATACTTTGCAAAACTTTATTGGATTTTGGGATTGTTATATTTATAACCATGTAATGTATGTTATATTTATAACCATGTAATGTATGATGACTATGGGATTTGTGGCTTTGAATGAAATTTGGCAATGATTTTGATTCAATTTAGTAGTTCAAATTGAGACTTCTTTCATCATTTGAACAGGCAAAAAATTTGAATATACAACTTAAATTAGTTTTTTTTAATAAAAAATCACATATAAGTGGCAATTTAAATCGCTCCCTTTTGAAAAAGCTCTATATTAATTTTCATTTTATAGCATTAGTTGTGGTTTCTCCATAAATCATAGCTAATTTTTGCACACATCACCTGTGGTTCCCCTAACCGTAGGTAAACCCTAATTTGTGAATAAAGAGGCCATTTGACCAATGTTGAAAGTCCAAGCAATTAATTATCAAAATTGGATAGGAATGCTCATTTATTAGATGATAAAAGTTGAAGAAGTTATTACATTCTTCCAAATGGTGGACTCACACATATAACCTAATTTACTCACTAGCAAAAGAAGAATTATACCAATATGGCTTATAGCAATCACATTACACCTTGAATCATAAATAACACAGTCTTACATACATCACAAACTAGTAAACATGTTCTTCATGAGCATGATAATGAACTATACAACTTACAAGCATAATTGTCAACATTAACTTTGTCTGCAATGCACAAACCCAATTAACTCTGCCTGTCTTTTAGCCAAACCAATCGTTTCAGAACAAAATCACTAACAGAGGAGTTTAACATGTCAATGGTCACGTGCTACATCACCACACATGTGCTATGTTTCCATTGTAAGCCAAATTCCATCTACGAGTAAACCCATAATCTAGAGGCTTCTCAAACACTACAGTGTTGCTATATTGATTCTTCAAGGTGTTGATTCTAGTATCTTGTAATTGATCCTGTAGGAATATAGCATTTTGCATGAAATTTTCCATTTTTTTCTCGAGCCCTATCAAATCATTATGTTTTAGAGCATACCATAGAAAGATTGGAGCATGTCCATTACAGCTTCCTGTAATCATAGCATCCTTCAAGCTATGATTTCAATGTCTCTAGAGAAGATATCGATGTATTCAATACGAGTTAATACAAACCCATAAGGAATAGGACACCCCAAGAATTTATGGCCAAAAATAGCTATACTTCCAATAATTTGTTTGAAACTAGCCCTTGGTGCCTGTGGACCACCATATTAATCTCATGTTAATCTATATTGAAGAGAAATTATAAATATATATATATATATATATATGGAAAAAAAGATGTCATTTTGGTTCATAGAACAAATATATTGATTCCTATGTTTTAATTTCTACCTAACTAACGTACAAAGGATAACATTTCCATATAGAGTAAAATATAATTTTGGTTTCTCACTAATAACAAATTTGTCATTTTGGTCCCTCACTTGTTAAAATGTCCAAAATGATCCCGGACTCATTCAAAATTGTCACATTTTATCCCTCAATTTTCAAAAAAAAAAAAAAACCAATTAGTCCCTTAGATTTTGGTTTTAAGGTTTGGTAAAGAGACTAATTTGATAATTTTCTGAAAAGTGGGTGACCAATTGTGACAATATTTTCCAATGAGCGAGGGACCAAAAGTGTATTTTTCTCTTTCCATATTTTTGTATGTGTCTATTTATGTTGAGCAACGCTAACACCCAAAAAGGGGTGAATTTGGTGTTATATAAAATTTACAGGCTTAAAAATTCTTTGCAAAGATTTTTCAAACATGAAAAAGTTAGAGGAAATTATGTTATTTGAAAATAATAAATGAAGAGTATAAAGAAGGTAAAGAAAGAGAATAAACACAAAGATTTATCCTAGTTTAGCTTCTACCCATGCCTACGTCCAGTCCTCAAGCAACCTATTGAGATTTTTCACTATCTCAATAATCAAATACAACAACCTAGGAGAACCTCTCCCTTAAACACAATTCCAAGGAAGAACCTCTTCCTAATCCTAAGCAAGCTCAGCTTGACTCCTACATGGAACTTCCTTGAACTTAACCAGGGAGAACCTCCCCCATAACCCAAGTGTTCTGTACTTGTTTCCCTCAAGGAACTTCCTTGAGCAATAATTTAGGAGAACCTCTCCCTCTAACACAATTCCTATGAAAAACTCCTTCCTAATCCCAAGCACTTTCTACTTGACACCCTTAAGGAACCTCTTTGAGATTATCTCTCACTAAAAGACAGAATTATAAAAGAATAAACCCTATAAAATAGAGTGTATAGAACAATTAAGTAATGTAATAAAGAACTAATAAGAAGATGAAACTTATGATATCATCACTCTTGAATACCTTTCTTTGTTAATTTATAGTCCATAGGTCATATTTATGTAACAAAAGGTCCATTAAATCTATTGCTACTAAGAGCGAAGTTAAACTTTTCAAAATATGTCTATTGTAAATCAATCATGACTTCTCTAACACTGCCCAGTTGATTGCTCTCTCATGGCCAATCGATTAGTCCCTCCTTCCCCATTTAAAAATTCAAATTTAAACCCTAATAGTTAATTGCTCACTTATGGCTAGTTGACTGATCTCTCATAAAGAGCTCCCAATCAATTGGTCTTGTGGTTGGCTGTTGACTAGACTTAACCTGAGTGAGGCCATTCAACTACTGGCTAGTGGCCAGTCGACTGGGGACTCATAAAGAGCTCTTAGTTAATTGAGGCTCTAGGTGGCAACAGATTGGGACCTTTTAGAGGTAGGCCAATTGACTGTGTCCTCTCTAAAACATCCTAATCAATGGGGATAAGAGCTAATAGTACATTGGTAAAGGGCCAATTGAATTCTAGGCTACTACCAGTCAACTTAGAACTTTAAGTCAACCTTGTTCATCTTATGAGACTATGAATAAATTATATATTGATTTTAAATATTGCTTAATGTCACTTACAAAGGTTCCTAAGACATGATAATACATTGAAGAATATCTAAAACCCACATATTATGTTGAAAAACTTTCATATAATGATTGTTATCCTCAAAACCTTAAGTCTTCAGAAAATAGGCTAAACAATCTCCCTCTTTTTTATGATGACAAACTTGAAATTGTAAATTCTCCAAAAAGAAAGTTTTTCAAGTATATGAGTTTCCAAAACACTAAATTTTAGTAGTTGATATAATCACAACATGTTCATTTGTTAAAGTACATGTTATCAACTACATCATTATCAAAATCATATATACTCATTCAGGCACATTCATTCAATGATTGATAGCTATAACACAACATAATTAACAATATTCAAGCTTATCACAGTGAGTATATGAACTCCATTCTCAGAATCATATGATTCAATAGTATTTAACCGAACTTGACAACCTAATAAAGCTCAATAACAGTCAATAATGTTAAAGAGTTCAACAACTAATAAACAATTCAAATGAAATAGATAAATTGATAAAGAACTGATAACCTCCTATCAATTCCTATTTCTCTTCCCCTTTGTCATATCAAAAAGGAAGGAAGAGAATACCTAACTCCTATTATAGTCATCTTAGCCTATGGTGACTGAATGTAAAAGCTCTTGATGTATCGAACACAAGCATCCATATCAGTTATGGTCTCTTGAAGTGTTTGCATTTGGAGACTAATAGTGTCCATCTTATGTTAGAATGCTTAGATCTATGCAAGAAGGATAGGCTCAGGAATGTTGACACCCTCCATAGGTGGTGACGAGTATGCAGGAGCTAGAGGTGACAGTGGTATTAGAGCTGAAGGACCCTCATCTTCCTCTGGTGCTACTAATGTAAGAGGTTGTGATGATACAGATGGCCTCATTGATGTTGTTGGAGAAGGCCCTTGTACTTTAGGGGTTTTCCTCTCCCACTTCCCCTGAGGAGTTTTAGTGATACCCAACCTTGCCATGTTATTCCATCCAATCCCTTATAGGGATTCCACTTCATCCTTAAGTGGAAAAACATTACAGTGTTTCAGTATAGTAGATATGATAGTTCTAAAAGGTAAGGGTGTGATCTAGTTTCTTTTACAAGGAACCATCCTCTAGAAAATCAACCATTCAGAATAAAATTATCTTCTTCTAGTATGCATTTCATCATAAATAGCTCAGGCTCACTTACATAGGCAAAATTTCCAAACTTGTTTATCATACAATGAGCAATGACATAGTGTAGTAGCTATTTGCCAGTGATAAATCATTAATACTTCGTTGAAATTTAGGTTGCTCTATAGGCACATCACAAATCCTATTCAAAGCCTCTAACTTATTATATTCAACAATGGCCTTCAGAAAGTTTGGATTGTCAGTGAAATAATGTCTAGTAGGTGGGGGAAGTTAGAGTATCTCAGTACGTCCCTAAAAACAATCATAGTTCCTCTAATCTTGTAGTAATTAGATAAGTAGTAAAATTATAAGTGTGGTTAGAAAAGAATTCCCTTACAACCTTTGGACTATAATCATACTTTAATGTCAAAAATTTATCCAACCTAGAATTTGTAAGGAGATCAACTAAGGAAAACCATCATCTTAAAGAAATTAAAAATTGTGGCTCTTACTTTAGAGAACATTCCTTTTTTGGAAGTTTTCAATGAATGCAACTTCTAGTGATCTTGAAGAGAAGAGTATAAAAGGTCTAGACTACTGGCATGTTCTTTGTTCTTAGACACTTGGTTAATGGTTTTTCAGCCATTAGATATCAAGAAGCTCCTAAGTGAGGCAAGAATGGTGCAAAACGCGAGTGAGAGAAAGGGGATCCCTATTTGAACCAATTAAACCCTAGATTGGGGTGAATAATAAGTGATTTGGAGTAAATAGGAAACAAAATATGCAAGATTTTATGGGGAATGGGTTGAAAATTCGAGTACAAGAAAGAAAAGAGAATAATCAGTAGGGAAAATAGTGTTAAGAATGAAAATTAGGTTTTTGATTGCTCTAAATAGCAAGTTCAATCACTGACCAGTTAACTAGTCCTTGACTCCTAATCAACTATAGGGCTTATTTTCTTAATGGGATGTTTTTAAGAACCTTTCAGTCAACTGGCCCTTAGCCCCTAACTAACTGTCAAGTTATAGAGAGATACCAGTTAACTAGTCATCCCTTTCAATTGACTACTCCCTTACCGGGGGCTTTGAGTCAACTACATTTGGCTCTTTAAGCTATTGGCCTTTCTTAAAAGGTCATCAGTCGACTACTAGCCCTATAGCAGTTGATTGGTCCATGCTTAATGTGATTAAACGTATAATTTTGGACCATTTTTCTTAGTTTCTAGTGTGCTCTTCTCTTATATACTCATTTATGCTTAGATTTCTAGCCAAACAAAAGTAATTTTCATACCATTTGAAGTGATATCTCAAAGAATAATTGTAAACTTCTTGTAAAAGCAATTTATGATCACTCTAATGCTTAAGTTAGTTAACATTCTTCTGAAGCCAATGGTGAATCAATTTAAATTTTGATTTTTACAATTCAATAGGATTAACCATTATAAGTTCAACTCATATAGAAAAAAAACATTTCATTGGAAAGAAGCCTAGTGAAGATGGCAGCAAGCAGAAATTCAGTTAGAACAAATTCAAGACTTATATATCTTTTTTGGACATGGTCACTAATGAAGTGAAGCCAAATTTCAAAATGTTTAGATTGTGAATGCATAATGGGATTCTTGGTGAGGTTTATATCATTGATATTATCACATCTGGTTGGAATCTCTTTAAGGTATACACTGAGATCCTCATGTTGTTACTTCTTCTAAAGGATTTGAGCATAACAATTACTAGCTATAACATACTCAGCTTTAGCAAATGACAATGCTACACTATTTTGTTTCTTACTAAACCAAGAAAGAAGAGAATTTCTAAAGAATTGGCATGTACCACTGGTGTTTTTTTTGGTCAGTTTTACAACCAGCAAAATCAGCATCAAAATATGCTACCAAAGTATTAGTGGATCCTTTTGGATACCACAAACATATTTGCATTGTGCCTGTAATGCATTTAAAAATTCTCGGTACTGCTGAGTAATGAGATTCTTGAGGATAAGTTCAAAAACATGCACACATGCATACACTAAACATGATATCTATCTTACTTATAGCTAAGTATAAATGGATCCAATCATTCCTCTATATTTTGAGATGTCATAAGGTTAGCCTTTTTCATCGGCATCCATATTTGATGTTGATCCCATTAAAGTGTCTTTTACTTTGACATTTTCAAATCCATATTTCTTAAGCAATTCATTGACATATTTGGATTGACTTATGAATGTTCCATTCATTTATTGCTTGATTTGAAGACCCAAGAAGAATGTTAGTATCCTAATCATAGACATTTTAAATTCTCCTTGCATCATTTTGGTAAATTCTTTGCATAGAATCTCATTAGTAGCACCAAATATATTACCATCCATATATATTTGAACAATTAAAATATTGTTTCTTTTCTTTTTTGAAAACTAATGTTGTATCAACTTTTCCTCTTGAGAAACCTTTCTCAATTAGAAATGTATTTAGCTTGTGATACCAAGCTCTAGGTGCTTGTTTAAGATCGTATTGAGCTTTTCTCTATTTGAATACATTATTTAGAAGATTTTGATCTTCAAATCTATGAGGTTGTTTAATGTTTACTTCTTCTATTATGTATCCATTGAGAAAGGCACTCTTAACATCCATTTGATACTGGTGAGAAGGTTTCATCATAATAAATTCCTTCTTCCTGATTATAACCTCCAGCAACCGGTCTAACATTATTTCTAGTCATAATTCTAAACTCATGAAACTTGTTTTTAAAATCCCACTTAATACCAATGACTAGATGATTGTTAGGTGAAGGAACAAGTTCCCATACATAGCATCTTTCAAACCGATTTAACTCTTCTAGCATTGTCAAAACCAAATATTCATCTTTCCCAGCTTCATTAATTCCTTTTGGTTCAACATGTGATAAAAATGCTTGATGATTACATACATTTTTAATAGAGTTTCGAGTTGTTACTGTAATGACCCAAAATATACATGTATAGATTTTGAGAGTAACATTAGAAAAATAAAATGAAATGAGAAAATAGTATTTAGGGTAAAAATTATAATTTTAACTTTTTTGGGGACTAAAATGAAAATATAAATATTTTTTGGGATAAAAAATATAATTTTAACCATTACATCTTAACTTGCATACTAATTGTAAGCCAAAACACGTTGTTACTGTGCAAATTTTGGCTAAAAGGTATGGTTATTATTTGCATAGTGCTAAATAGTACTTGCATAGTAACGTGAAAATTTCTATAAATAGCATAAAATTTCTTAATTTTCTCATTAAAACTAGAAAGAAAGGTCATGGAAGGAGCGAACGTTCATATTGGTATGAGACGTAGCTTTGTGGAGACCTCTTTAATCCAGTTTGTGCAGTAGGAATAGGTGATCGCTACTATTGATCCCTAGTGGTGAGTGTATAATTAGTAAAGTAGCACTTTTCATTTTACCGAATGTCTTTATTTTCTTGTCTAACTTTCAATTTCTTTATTTTTATATGGATTATATATATATACTCTAAACTAGTCTTTTAAGAGTATTGAACTATTTTATACAACAAACATCTACATATTATGCAGATAATGGTGGTGGAATCCCATTTAATAAATTGAGTAGAATTAAGACGATAAAAAGAAATTTAATGGTACCTTTATGGAGCCATAGGGACTTTGTACAAGTAAGACTATGGTAGGTTATGCCGCCTAAATGACTAATTTACATCATATGAGTTCCTTGACAAAGCAATTCATCCCATAACTCTTGAGATCTATGGTAGGATAATACCGCCTAAAAGGTCACTAGAAAGTAGGGTTGCTATATTTTCCTTACCCAACATTTTGGAACATCAACCATGCTAAAGGCCCCTGGATCAATCAGGACATAGAAAAGTGGAAACTAAATATTCAGTAAATTTTAAGACAAATGAGATTCCAAATTATCAAGAATACAATAATAATAATAATTATTATTACCAATATTATATATAAGATTTATGATTTCCATATTTGACAACTAAGGTATAGATACAAATGATTTATAGGTTCTCAAGTGTTTTAAATGCAAGTTCCATTTTGTTCCTTTATATTATTGTCACTTCATTCTTAATCACTCTTTATATTATTTTTATCTTTAAGTTTAATTTTATTTAAATTATTGTATGGTAGTAAATATGTTTAAATAAATTATTTATTTATATATCCTACTTACACTATTAAGTGGATTTTATAATTTAAAGGATTGATGTGAATTCATGTAAGAAGCCCTTAGTCGTTAGCAGGGGTAACGACCTTGGTTTACCTTGTTGAAATGAATTATTGAGATGTAACCAGTGAAGAGATATAGATATGAGATATTGAGATGTATCCAGTAAAGGGATATGAGTATGAATTATTGAGACATATCTAGTGAAGGGATATGAATATGTGATATTGAGATATATCTGGTTAAGGGATATGGGTATGAATTATTGAGACGTATCCTGTGAAGGGATACATATATAAGATATTGATATGTATCAAGTGAAGGGATACAGATATAAGATATTGAGACATATCCAGTAAAAGGGATACAGTGTGAATAATTGAAACATATTAGGTAAAGGATTATGAGTATGATGATCTTGGTTCTTTCCTTGATACTCGCTTCATTTAAAATTATAGAAATAATATTCTTATTTTATTGAAACTTATTATTTAAAAATTCTAAGTTCTCTATTGTTTTCCTTTTTTGCTTGCTTTGTTATTTATTCAATCATTAAGTCAGTGGTAGACTTACACCTCTCTCTTTAATATTTTTTCAGATCAATAAGTGCTAGTGAAGTTGCTCTGGGAATTTTCTTATTGATCATGCATTTTGGTATGTTATTCTTGCTTAATCTTAGTGTATGTCTGATTCCAAGATGGTAACTACTAATTTAGGATTTTGTGAAGTATTATAAGTCTTTTATAGGCTATTTCCTTATTATACCAACTATATATTGTGAGACATTATTAAGCTTATCTGTTCACTGTCATTGTGAAATTATTGAACTATATTTTAAAATGTGTCTAATATGTAGCAATGATATTTTTATAGAACATGTATAAAAAATGTTATTTTAGGCTGGCTGGGCTTAGTTGATTCCATCTAGGCACCAATTACAGCTAACGAATTTGGGTCATGACAAAGTGGGTATCAGAGCCAGATATGTCTAGGTTTGTCTAGGTCTTAGTAGCCTCTAGGTTGGGAAGTAATAGAATCTTATACATAATTGTGTAAATTGTCAAGCTTCCTTACAAATAGGAGGTGATTATTATCAAATCCCCACAATGGAGTCTTTAATCATTAGACATGTGTCATCCATATTTAAGTAGCTATAGAACTTGTTAGAATAACCATTTAAATCCAAATTACTTATCCGAAGTAAAAGATAACACCAAGGAAGAGGATGACTCCTAAAAGGTTTGTTCTTGATAAGACTTCCTCTCTACCTTGTAATGTCATTTTTGCTTCCAAAAGCCAAGGGCGTAGGGGTGGTAGAGGTCATAGACATAGCAATAGACTAGAATGTGGTCAAAGAAATGAGGTTGTTAGAGCGGCTGAAGATAAATTGCCTAAAAATAGGCAAGAGAATGTTACAGTAATTGATGTAGTTGCTGGGATGCTCGATATGCTGCAGACAATGAGGGAGATGTTACGCATGATGATGTAGTAACAACAATAGGGTAGAGTACATCATGAAGATCCTAAGCCTCAATGAGAGGCTAGGCCAGTTAGAGGCCATCCAATTCCATAAGGGAGAGGCATTGAGGTTTAGTTATTTACTTTATAAAACTTAATCCTCCTTCCTTTACAGGTACAAAAGCAATGAAGGACCCGTAAAACTTTCAAGATGAGGTAAGTAGACTTTACAGGGTACTTGGGAGTTCCTCAATTAGATCAGTAAAGTTAGAAGAATTTTGACTGTGAGGAGTAGCCTAAACTTGGTTTGAAACCATGATGCAGGGAAGACCTCAAGATTCACCTCCTTTAGAATGAGAGGAATTTGCACAATTATTTTTAAGAAAATTCCTCCCTCAATCAGTAATGGATGCAATGGCCAGAGAATTTGAGGTCTTGAGACAAAGAGGTGACCAACTCATCAAGAAATATGAAGTGATATTTACTCAGTTGTCACAGTATGCTCCACACTTAGTGAAAACTAAAGACATGTGTGCAAAGTACTTTGTCCATGGGCTTCTATATTATTTATATAGATCAGTGGCCAAACCACGATATGAATCCTATGAAGATGTGGTTAATTGTGCAAAAATCTTTAAAGTTGAATTCAATGGTAGCAAAAATATGTAGGACCATCACAAACAGCAATGCATTGGAGGTGATCAAAGTGATCAACTAGGTTGTGGTGGTAACTATAGTAGTAGAGAGATTATAGTGAGTTATTAAGGCTATCAAATGTATCCTCACCATTGGGGAGGCCATAGTGGTCATTCTTTTAGCATTGCGCAGAGTAGTGGTAGGGAGCAATTATTTAGGTCATATCCCTCTTACCCTGCTTGTAGAAAGATGCATACTGGTATTTGTTTTTGTGACACGAAGGGTATGTTACTAGTGCGGTCAACATGGCCACTTTAAGAGGATTGTCCTATGTTATCTGCACCACCATTCACTAGTTAAGCATCTGCCTATACTATGCTACCATCATCTCCAATACCAGCACTACCTTTAAGGCAAATTGGAGGACCTACAGGTTATGGATAAAGTGCATCTAAAATTAGAGGTAGAGGTTCAGGAGGTAAAAATTAAGGACATGCAGGTAGAGGATATGCCTATGTTTTTGCTATAACCCATCAAGATTCTCAAACATCTAATGCTATAGTTGCAAGTATACTTCTAGTTTGTTCTTATGATGTACATGTTTTATTTGACCCTAGGGCTACACATTTCTTTAAGTCCCTATTTTTTGCATTGCAATTTGCTAAGGATGCAACACTTTTAGATACACCATTAGTTGTATCTACACTTTTTAGAGATTTAGTTATCGTTGATTGGGCATATAGGGAATGTGAAGTCATAGTAAAAGGAAATCAGTTACAAGTTGATCTGATGGTTTTGATATGATGGACTTTGATGTGATTTTGGGCATGAATTGGCTTTCTTTATGCCATGTCATGCACGAATGACACAACAAAGTGGTAAATTTTGAGTTGCCAGGGGAGAAAACTTTACCATTCAAGGAGATCAAAGCTTAGCACTTAATATATAATTTTGGCTACTAGTCCTAGCAAGTTGTTAAGAAATCGATGTAAGGGATACTCGATGATGGTTAGAGATACACGAAAGATAAAGAAACCTTAGAATAGGTACAAAATGTGTGAATACCTCGATATTTTTTTAGGAGAGTTGCCAAGTTTACCTCCAAATAAGGTAATTGAGTTTTGCATAGACTTGATTTTTGGTACTCAACCTGTGTCTATTCCCCTGTACCGCATGGCCCCTGTAGAGCTTAAGGAATTAAAAGAGCAATTATAGGATCTTCTTGACAAGGGATTCATATGCCCTACTTCTTTACTATGGGTGTTGTAGTATTGTTTGTGAAGAAGAAAGATAGTTCTATAAGGTTGTGTATTGATTACAGGCAATTGAACAAGGTGACAGTAAAAAACAAATATCCATTGCCGCAAATAGATGTCTTATTTGACCAACTTCAAGGGGCCCAATGTTTCTATAAGATTAACTTATGATAAGGATATCATCAGTTGAAGATTAGAGCAAAAGACTAAAAAAAGACAATTTTTAGGACTCATTATAGGCTCTATAGATTCTTGGTTATGTCATTTAGCCTTAAAAATGCTCTGATAACTTTCATGGACTTAATGAATTAGGTCTTTAAGCTATACTTAGATCATTTTGTGATTGTCTTCATTGATGATATCCTTATGTACTCAAAAATTAAGAAGGAACACGAGCAACACTTGAGGATGACATTACAAACCTTGAGAGAAAATGGGTTATATGTCAAGTTCTCCAAGTGCAAGTTTTGGTTGGATAATGTTGCTTTCTTAGGGCACACTGTGTCCAAGGAAGGGACTAATGTTGATTCAAAGAAATTACAGGCAATTCTGAATTGGCTTAGACCTACCACAGTGATTGAGAAACGTAGCTTTCTTGGGTTAACTAGTTATTACCGTAAATTTGTTAAGGACTTTTCCAAGTTTGTTGCTCCTTTAAATTATTTAACTAGGGAAGGTGTGAAGTTTCAATGAACAAACACTTATGAGGAAAGTTTTTAAAAATTGAAGGAGCACTTAACTTCAACATCAATATTAGTTCTTCCTTATAGGAGTAGTGGGTATATAGTTTACTGTGATGCCTTAAGAGTGGCATTGGGTTGTGTAATGATGCAGCACAGAAGGGTGATAGCCTATGCATCTAGGTAACTTAAAAAGCATGAACAGAATTATCCCACTCATGATTTGGATATGGTCATGGTTATATTTGCCTTAAAGATATGGATACACTACTTGTATGGCAAAACTTGTGAAATTTACACTGATCACAAGATTCTTAAGTATATATTTCAATAGATGAACTTGAACTTAAGACAAAGAAGATGGGTGAAACTCTTAAAGGACTATGATTGCAATATTTTATACCACCCAGGTAAGGCTAATGTAGTTGTTAATGCTTTGAGTAGAATGTCTATTTGTAGTTTGGCTCATATAGCTCAAAACATGAAACTAATTACAAAAGAATTCCAAATGATTATTGAAAGTGGAGTACAATTTGAGATATTAGGGCTCAGCTACTGCTAGCATATGTACAATTTCGTTCTACCTTGGTGGATAGAATTAAAGCAGTACAAGACCAAGACATTCAGTTATAGAGGATTATGGAAGAAGTCCATGAAGGCAAGGTACATGAGTTTTCAATAGATGATTAAGGTGTTCTAAGATGTGGCTATGTGTACCAAATGTGGAAGATTTGTAGAGGAAGGTGTTGTAGGAAGCTTATTACATTGCATACACTTTTCATCCATGTTCCAATAAAATGTACAACAATTTGAGGGAGTTGTATTGATGGAAAGGGATGAAAAAGGATGTAACATAGTTCATTTCTAGTTACCTAGTTTGTCAACTAGTGATGGTTTAACACCAGAAATCTATAGGCTTGCTTCAGCAAATTGAGATTCTGGAATGGAAGTGGGAAAGGATCACAATGGATTTTATTACTAGCTTGCCCAAGACCTTCAAAGGTTATGATTCAATATGGGTAATTATATATCAATTAACTAAGACTGCTCACTTTCTACCTCTAAAGGCTACCTACAGTGAAGCCCAATATGCTAAACTCTACTTAAATGAGACTTAGATGAAATTATCTCCTTTTATGGTGTGCCAATGTGTATTATTTTTTATAATGGGCCCCAGTTTATAGCCAAGATTTGGAAGTCTTTCTAAGAATCCTTAAGGACTCACTTAAATCTAAGCACTGCCTTTCATCCTCAACCTAATAGACAATCATAGCGTGCA
Source organism: Delonix regia (assembly GCA_037074485.1). Classification (NCBI taxonomy): domain Eukaryota; kingdom Viridiplantae; phylum Streptophyta; class Magnoliopsida; order Fabales; family Fabaceae; genus Delonix; species Delonix regia. The sequence goes on along the minus strand of CM073454.1, from coordinate 23,648,642 downwards.
ATTCAAATATTGGAAGAAATGCTTCATGCATGTGTTTTGGATCTTAGTAGTAGTTTAGATAAATACTTGTCTTTGGTGGAGTTTGCCTAAAATAATAGCTATCAATCAAGTATACAAATGACACCCTTTGAGGCATTGTATGGTAGGCGTTGTAGGTCATAGATTGGTTGGTTTGAAGTAGGTGAATCTAACATTTTAGGCCCAAACTTAATACAAGAATCAGTGGCCAAGGTGAAATTAATTCGCAAAAGGTTAGTGGCGGCCCAGAGTAGACAAAAAGCTTACATAGATAATAGAAGGAATGACCTTGAATTTGCAGTTGGAGACCTTGTATTCATGCAAGTATCACCCATGAAAAGTGTTTTGCAGTTTGGAAAAAAGGGAAAGTTAAAACCCAGATACATTAGGTCGTTCGAGATATTAGAGAGGGTGGACACTATAGCCTATTGTAAGGCACTTTAACTAAATTTTGCAAATGTGCATCTTGTCTTCCATGTATTTGTGCTCCAAAAATATTTACTCGATCCATCTCATGCCCTTCAACCGTAATCAATACATTTATAAAAGCAACTCCCTTATGTTGAGCAACCTATTGCTATAATAGACAGACAAGTCAAGAGACTAAGGAACAAAGGCATAGCTTCAGACAAAGTGGTGTGGCAGAATCATATAGGTGAAGAAGCAACAAGAGAAGCTAAAGAAGTCATGCGGGATAAGTGCCCCCTTCTCTTTGTTTCTAGCGGTAAGTAACCTCTCTAAAATTTAGAAACCAAATTTTTTTTAAAGGAGAGAGAATGTAATAATCCAAAAATATACATGCATAGATTTCAAGAATAACATTAGAAAAATAAAATAAAATATTATGGACAAAAATGAAAGGAGAAAATAATATTTAGGGAACAAATAATTTTAATTTTTTTAGGGACTAAAATGAAAATAAAAATATTTTCTAAGGTAAAAAAAATTTAACCATTGCATAGTAACTTGCATAGTAAAGTTGGCAAAAACAAGTGGTTACTATTTGCACAATGCCAAATAGTAACTTACATAGTAACTTGAAGATTTCTATGAATAGTACAAACATGTCTTTATTTTCTCATTGAAATTGGAAAGAGAGGTTGTCGAAAGAGCGTTCATATTTGAGTGAAAGGTAGCTTTGTAGAGACCTCTTTAATCCAGGTTGTGTAGCAAGAATATGGGATCTCTACAATTGATCCTTAGATGTGAGTGTATAATTAGTAAAGTGGCACTTTTCCTTTTACTGAATGTCTTTATTTTCTTGTCAAACTTTCAATTTCTTTATTTTTATAAGGATTATATATATATATATATATATATATATTCTAAACTAGTCTTTTAAGAGTATTGATCTGTTGTGTACAACAAACTTCTACATATTATGCACATAATGGTGGTGGAATCTTATTTAATAAATTGAGTAGAATTAAGACGCTAAGAAGAAATTTAATAGTACCTTTATGGAGCCTTGGGGACTTTGTACAAGTAAGACTATGGCAGGTTGTGCCACCTAAATTACTAATTTACATTATATGAGTTCCTTGATAAAGCAATTCATCCCATAACTCTTGAGATCTATGGTAGGATAATACTACCTAAAAGGTCACTGAAAAGTAGGGTTGTTATATTTTCCCTACCAGGAATATTTTGGAACATGAACCATGCTAATGGCTCCTAGATCAATTAGGACATAGAAAAGAGGAAACAAAATATTCAATAAATTTTAAGACATAAATGAGATTCCAAACTATCAAGAATACAATAATTATTATTATTAATATTATAAATATTATATATAGATATATTATTTCCATATCTAACAACTGAGGTATAGATACAATTGATTTGTAAGTTCTCAAGTGTTTTAAATGCAAGTTCCATTTTGATCCTTTATATTATTGTTACTTCATTCTTAATCACTCTTTATTTTATTTTGTCTTTGAGATTATTTTTACTTAAATAACTTTATGGAAGTAAATATATTGAAATAAACTTATTTATTTATATATCCTACTTACACTATTCAATGTATTTTATAATTTAAAGGATGGATGGAAATTCATGTAAGAAACTTGTAGCCATTAGCGGGGGTAACGACCATGGAGCACATTGTTGAAACGAATTATTAAGACATAACCGAGGGAAGGGATATATGTATAAATTATTGAGACATATCCAGTGAAGAGATACTGATATGAGATATTGAGATGTATCCGGTAAAGGGACATAAGTTTAAATTATTGAGATGTATCTGGTAAAGGGATACAGGTATGAATTATTGAGGAGTATCCTACGAAGAGATACAGATATAACATATTGAAACGTGTATGGTAAAAGAGATACAATATGAATAATTGAAACATTTATAGTAAAGGAATATGAGTATGATGATCTTGGTTCTTTCCTTGATACCCGCTTCATATGAAATTTAATGTTTAGAAATAATATTCCTATTTTATCAAAACTAGTTATTTAAAAATTCAAAGGCCATTATTATTTTCCCTTTTTTGCTTGCTTTGTTATTTATTCACTCACTAAGTCAATAGTAGATTACACCTCTCTCTTTCATATTTTTCGAATCAGTAAGTGCTAGTGAAGTTGCTTTGGGAATTTCTTATTGTTCAAGCTTTTTGGTATGTTATTATGAATTAATCACAATGTACGTCTGACTCCATGGTGGTAGCTACTAGTTTGGGATTTTGTGAAGTATTGTAAGCCTTATGTGGGTTATTTCCTTATTATACCAATGATATATTGTGGGACATTATTAAGTTTATCAGTTTAATATCATTGTGAAATCGATGAGCTATATTTCAAAATGTGTCTAATATGTATCATTGATATTTTTTAGAACATGTAAAAAATGTGTTATTTTAGGCTAGCTAGGTTGAGTTGATTTAGCTTATGCACCAGTCACAGCCAATGAATTTGGGTCATGACAATTACCCCCTTAGAGACATCATGAATTATTTGCTTAGGTGGATGATCTTTGTTGAAGTTACATGCCTTTGAAAGATTTTAAGTGATATCTTCCTCCTTTTCTTAGTCAGATTCTTCATGCAAAGAAAGTTATTAGTCTATCTTGGGGGATTCACACTCATTCTTGATCTCTTAAGCTTCTAATTTATCTTTTTATTGTAAGATTATCAAATTTTACTGCAATTTCTTCACAAGATTTCTTTCTTAGCTGAATAGGGTCAGATTCATCAAAATTTACATGTATATATTTTTCACTGTCATAGTTCTTTTATTATACTCTCTAAATTCTTTGCTAGTACTTGAGTATCCTAAGAAAATTGCTTTATCAGATTTTGCATCAAACTTACCCAAATTTTCATTTCGGTTGTTAAGCACAAAACATTTACAACCAAACACATGCTAATGAGAAATGTTAGGCTTTCTTCCTTTGTATAATTTATAAGGGGTTTTCTACAAGATTGGCTTTATCATGACTCTATTCATGACATAACATGATGTATTTATTGCATCAGCCCATAAATACTTTGGAAGGTTCCATTCATTGAGCATTGTTCTTGCCGTTTCTTCTAAAGTTCTATTTAACCTTTCCATAACACCATTTTGTTGTGTTGTTCTAGGCACAAAGAAATTATGTTCAATTCTATTTAAATCATAAAATTCCATAAAAAAATTCTTTTTAAATTCTCTACGATGATCACTTCTTATTTTCATAAAGGTCATGCCTTGTTCATTTTGAATAAACTTTCCCAGCTTTATAAAAGATTTAAAGGCTTGATCCTTGTGGGATATGAAAAGTGTCCAAGTGAACTAGAAAAATCTTTTACAGTTACAAGTACATAATAGTTTCCTCTAAGACTCATTGTCCTAAATGGCCCAAAGAGATCAATGTGAAGTAATTGTAGAAGTCAAGTTATGGAGACAATTCCTTTGGAATTGAAAGAGCTCTTAGTTTATTTTCCTTTATGACAAGCATCACAAAGTTTTTTTTCATCAAATTTTAATTTGGGTAATCTAACAACAAGATCTTTCTTGGCAAATTTTTCTAATAAACTCATACTAGCAAGAGCAAATCTTCAATGCCATAACCAACTTTCATCACTGACATTTATCAAACATTTTAAATCAATAGTAGGGACATCATTTTAATTAATAACATAAACATTGCTAACTTTATGTCCTATTAAAATGATTTTCTTTTCATCCAAATTTTCAATTAGACAATGTTTTAAATTAAATATAACTCTATTATTTTTATCACATAATTGACTAATGCTAAGAAGATTATGATTTAATCCTTCAACAAGGAGTATAATATCAACAGAGGTAGAAGAGCTTTTACTAATTTTTCCTATTCCAATGATTTTTCCTTGTCCACTACCTCTTAATGTGACATTCCCTCCATTATTCAACTAGAGGGAAATGAACTTGGATTTAACTCCAGTCATGAGTTTGGGGCATGCACAGTCCAAGTACCATTTGGTGCCCGTAGCCTTCATATATACCTGTAGAAATATTAAGTTTTATTTTTAAGTACCCAATTCTTTTTAGGTCTTTGAATATTAGTTGTTCCCTTAGAAACCCATATAGTCATGCTCTAAAGTTCTTCCTTAAGGCCAATATAGTCATACTCTAAAGTTCCAATTTGTTTTTCTACAAAGGCCTTTATTTGAAGTAGTAAGACATTTTTTCCTTTCTCCATTTCTTAATCATTTCCAAGAGATAAAATTTTCTTCTTTGAAGATTTTAAGGCTTTTGCTATCTTAGTAAATTCTTTGTGCAATTCAGCAAAGGCATTTTGCAATTCTTCATAAGAAAGGAGAGAATTTACCTCATTTTCTTCTCTAGCCATTAAGCTTTCTCATCTTCTTCAACATTTGAGGCTTCAATGTTTTCTCCCCAAGTAGCTGATAGGTAGACCTTCTTCTTCTCTTTTCCTTTCTTTCCTTTTGTGCTATCCTACTTGTTTAGATATTGAGGACATTCCCATTTGATATATTTAAGTTTATTTCATTCATAGCAAATGTGATGTTCTTTGCTCTTTTGATTTCTTCTAGTTGGTATTCTTTTATTGGCTCTTTTGTTGTTATAGAATCTCTAAAATTTCATTACAAAGAGACCAAGAGTTTCTTCATCAAATTCATCCAATGATTTATGGTTGCATTCATCCTCATTTGGATATATTAATGTTGTCTTGAAAGTAAGACCCTTCTTCTTCTTATCTTGCTCCTTAAGAAGTTGTTACAACCTAGGTTCATGCTCATTGAGAATGCCAAAGAGAGTTGCAACTGATTTCACTTATGATGCTTTACCTTCCACGATAGCTGTCACTTTCAGCTACCATTCCATAGGAGTCACTTCATAATATTGTACACGTGGTCAATTTGTGAGTTTGTCTTCCCTAAAGTTGCCAATGATTAACAATATGAGAAAAATGTATTTGCATTTCTTTAATAGTTTCTCTAGTGTTCATTTTGAACAACTAATAGTATGAGATTATGAATCCTAGACTCTTTTATACCAGACGTTCCTTCATGGGCAATTTCTAAAGCTTCCCACATCTCATTGGCACTTTGATAGTTTGATACTTTGAAGTACTCTTCTTGACTGAGTGCACTAGTGAGAATGAGTTGTGCTTTATTATTCAATAAAATTTTTCTTTTATTTGCATCATTTCATTCACTTTTGGTTTGACTGAGGTCATGCCATCTTCAATTTTTATAGGCAAATACTGACCTTCTTCAATGACATTCCAAATGTTAATCTCAACAGTTTCAAAGAAAATTTTTATACTTTATTTCCAGTATGTTAAAATTTTGACCATTAAAATCAGAAGGTTTTGTAATAGATAACCCTTCAGGCAATAGACTATCACTAAGACTAGCCATTATACTCATGAGACAATTATGTCTTTAATCAGGAGCCCAAGCTCTGATACCACTTGTTGAGCAAGGTTGTCACCTAAGAGGTGGTGAATTGGGTGTTATATAAAATTTTCAGACTTCAAATCCTTTGAAAAGATTTTTCAAACTTTAAACAATAAGAATAAATTATGTAATTACATAAAAATATATCTTAGTTCAACTTCAACTAAAGCCTACATCAAATCTCCAAGCAACCTCTTGGGATTTTTCACTATCTCAATAATAAAAAACAACAACCAGGGAGAACTTTTCCCTCAAACACAATTCCTAGGAAGAACCTCTTCCTAATCCTAAGCACTTTTTGCTTAACAGCTTCAAAGAACCTCCTTGAACTTAACCAGGGAAAAGCTTCCCCTCAACCGAAGCACTCTTTGCTTATTTCCCTCAAGGAAACTCCATAAGTAATAACCAAGGCAAACCTCTTCCTTATCTCGAATATTACAGCATTTTTACGCAATCTTTTTCATCATATAAGATTTGAATTTTTTAAATCCATTTTTATATTGTATTTTAATAAGAACAAATATAAAAAATTTTAGTCCCTCAATTTAAACCACAAGTGAAAAAGGAGTTACCGAGTAATGAAAATTGTAATTTTGATCCATGAAAAAGAATCCCTTATTGTGGGAGTTTTTGGAGCATGTACAACAAACAAAATAATAATCATCTCATCAAGTTTGTAAACTATTCGTAGCCGTCAGATAAAATTTTAAAAAGTTACTAATTTTAGTAACTAAAATTTAAATACAAACTATCAAATGGTGCTATTAATTTAATATGTGTAACATATTATCTACAAAATTAAATTTAAATTAAAAATCAATTTGGTCTTTCGAAGTGAAAAATATTAAGGCAGCCCTCTAGAATAATAGTCGTCCAAAGATCAAAATAGTTCGTAATAGGGATCGAATTAATTTACTATTTAAATATGTAGGGAACCATTATGATAAATATTAAAATTATCTTAAGGCAAGAAGTAAGGGATTAGAATTACATTTATCTCTATTTGATAATTGCAACTATTTGTTGTAACATTTTATCGTGATAGATATATATATATATATTATTGCAATGCCAAAATCCGCTAAAAGCGAGTAGTAGTAGTAGACACCAATATTAAAAAGGGGGAAGGAAAATCCTCAGTCAATGGAAAACAAATCCCCTCCTCGAAGGAATTGGTTTATGCGGTAAAGTGAGACAATCATTGGCTCTAGATCTAGTGATTTTAAATAAGCTACAAAAGATATTTTTAAAATTAAAAATGAAGTATTTTTTAATACAAATATATAAATATTTTAGATATTTTCTTATACACAATGGTATTTGATTAAGGAAAAAAAGATTGTAGTACTTCTAGTATCTTGCAGTTTATTTATACATTTTATAGTTTATTATTCTTTGATATGATATCATTCTCTATTAAAAAATTAATAAATTAATATGTACTTATTTTTTAAAATACTTGTCACACCCTAAAACCTAAAGTGTGACCGACATAGATAAAGAGGAAAAATTCGCTTCCACAAGCATAAAATAGTGTTACATATTTCATATATCAAAATAAATTAAATTAGGAATCACATGCTAAACTTGAAATTCAATAATTAAAAGTCAACAATCAGTATATGCCCAGAAGTTAGAAAATTTGGTAGAACCGTCCATAACAAGGGAACCTCCTAAAATCTATAAAATCTACCTGTCAGCCCATACCAACATCCAATGTTACAATGAAATAATTTGATTCCCATAGACAAGAAATATAAAAGATACCACAAAGGATGTTAGCCCTCACAGAACAATCAAGGCTCACCAATAGTTTTCTACTTCTTATCCTTGGGTCCTAATGGTAACTCTGTTTAACTATCTGAAATAACAAAAGTGAATAGGTAGCATCCCAAAAAAACATAATGACATGATTAAACAATAAAGAAAGAGTTTAAGAGGATGATTACATAATGAACCTAGCAAACATAAGATTTCTCACTGTATCAAGTCAAAACCATAATTGTAAGTAACATAGCATTGTGGGCTCTTATAAACGGTCAAGAAATTCACTAGTCTTTAGAGACCAATAGTAAAAGCTTTAGCTTAACATTTAAGATGGTAAAAAATACTAATTCAAAAACCATGTGCAATAAAGGACTATCATTAGACATAAGACATCAGTCGTGGGCATACAACACATGCGTTAATCACCCATTTTCAAGACTTTAAAATAGTACATGTGTAAGTGTTGAATACTACAAGCTATCATATATGCATGAATCGTGCTATGCACATGTAAAAAAAAAAAAACCTTACTTTTAATATGAAAAACAATTTGTTTGGAAACCATATTGGAAGGAGTACTATCAAGGGCATAAAACATCAACATAAGCTCCCAGTCTATAGAATATCATTGTCTGTCAAGGGCATACAGCCCTCGGGGAAAATTAACTATCAATTGAAGGCTCACATCCCTCAAGGTAAACTAATCAAACGGTCATGAGTCCTAAGCTCATGTAACATATATCAGTGTCTTATATTAGTCCTCCCTAAGGCAAGAAAACTGTCATGTATGGATTTTTACATTCAATATCCACATTATTGATATCCAAATACTAGTATCAATTTAGACAATAAGCAATATTATTTCATTATGGTTTATTTAAGCCCAAGCATGATTCCAATCATTCATAGAGAAAAGACTATGGTCCTTATAAAAGCAAGCATTATAAAATAGTATCAAATGAACTCTTCTTGTTAAAAGAAGAAATGGAAGTAAAATAATAATAACAAGAACTTAAGATAAGTATGTGAAAGGATTATTTAATAGCAACTTAGGAATTCTATCTGCTCATGCTACATCACCTTTCATTAAAAAAAAAAAAAAGAACTATATTCCTTTTAAAATCATTTTTGTTAAATGGAATGAAGCTCACAAGTGAACTAAAACTATATGTGAAGAAATGCCAACATAAACCTTTAAAGTGATATTCAAATGTAATATATATATATATATATATATATATATAATATAGTTGGAAATGCTACTGCTTAGGTGGATGATAGGACAACACTAGCTATCCATAACTTTCCTCTTTACCCTTGATGAGGTACTCTCGAAGTTAGTTCCTATACGATAAAATTGCAAAACACTCTTTAATGTGTAAGATGGTCCATTAAGTATTGTAATTAATTTGGAAAATCCTCACTATTAGCTTCACTAATGGTTATAAGATTAATACACTTCATGGCGCTTAAATGGTCTCACTTATTATCTTATGGACTTGACACTTAACAACAATGCTAACTATAACACCACTAACTCACTCCTACGCACAACATGGTTCTCCATATGAATTCCATCACCACATAATCAAGCAACCTTTCACTTATGGCTTTATGATTTTCCCAATTTCTTATGGTAATAACAAGCAATCCACTCACCCATCTGCCTATCACTTTATATGCATCAAAGAAGGGGACTTTCACTTTTCTCATAATCTAAACCATAGCACATTTCACAGCTCACCATTACTGTTCATGAACACATATCTCTGTATACATATATATATATAAGAAGACATATAAGTACTTAGTTTCATGCAAGTTTTCTAGTTCAACTTGACTAATCTATGCCCCAACATGTCTTAGCCAATTCCTTCACACATTATGTAACACCCTTCTTAAACATATAGAATTTATTATAAATTTCAGTTGAAATTATTATGATGCGAGAATTTTGAAAAATACATTAGAATATCTAAAACATAGTAGTATAATTATAGATAAAATAAGTTAGTATATTAGTTTGTTTATACATTTGTATAGATAATTTAACAAAACTGGGAGAAAGGGTATCAGGCTTATATCTGTATCTATATCTATCGAAATTTAGGCCTATTATTAAAGACATCTCTAGGGCTTAGAAAACTAGTAAGATTGACGCCTTCTACTGACATGAACATAAGTGGTATGGCGCGTAAGGCCATATCATAACTTACAATGACAATCTTAATAACAAGCACTTGTCCAATTAGTGGACAAATACCCACTTCACATGGACTTCATAAGAAATTTAGTAGTTTTCCATTAAAAAAACATCATCAACAGAGTAGTGAGAATAGCTTCTGAGTAATATGAAAAAGCATACATAATATGTGAAATATCAATGAAATAAAATACGTCTTAAAATTATGTTTTACTTTGAGAAATGTATGCTTGTTAAATATCATATAAACAACATATAAATATGCATTAGTAAACATGTGGCAAAAAAAGGTAGATAATGTCCTCAACCATTAGGCATTGGGACATGATAATTGGGTTGTTCGAGTCTCACGAAGCCCAACATATGACCACTATTCCAAGTGATCAAGTTTCATGAACTCTAATGTATGACACTTGACTAGCAAGTGCAATCCTACCTTTAACTGAGGCATCCCATAGTGAGTACCTAAATCAAGGTTAAACAATACAACCTTTATCTTTATATGTCATCCAACACATCATGTGGTCAAGTTTGGATTAGTTTGAGAGAGAACTTAAAAGTATTTCTTTTATAAATTCTTCCTCTAAACACTAATGTAACTTTAGTGGTCAGGGATCCCATTAATGTCTTAAAATTTTATGTATCCTTGATTTGCACTTTTCTATGTCTAAAATGACCTAGGAGTCATCCACATATAATTCAGTACTGGTAATTCCTAGTAGAATTACACTCTTGCCCTTTCCCAGTTTTCTTATGGTCATTGAGATGGCACAACCTATCATAGAGCTCAAGTTCCAGGATATGGTGTAAGAAGTGTAATAACCCCATTTCTCTTTCGAATATTTAGGCACTTGACTTGCCATAAATTTCAAGATTCATGGGATGTAATGTTCTACTATGGAACTTAAAGTTCTACATAAACATTTTGGTTACAAAGCCAGTCATAGATTAAGTATTCAATATGGATATTTATGTGGTAGAGCCAACCATAGACACATGTATACAAGGTCCATAGGCTCATTCAGAGTCCTAATTAATTTCTATTAGAGTCTTAATTATCTTTTCCTTAAGCAGGATCCTAACCTTCAATAAGTACATAGTGTACAAGAATAATTTAATTTCACAAAGGCATGTTCTCTTCTTAAACTACCATATTGTCACCTCATCATACAATATTGAAATGCACAATAACATAGGCTATTATAATGCATCAATAACAAAATATTCATAATACCGAAGAGAAATCACATATCAAAGTTCTTAGTTTTGAGTTGTTATGTTTCACATTATATTTCCTTAGATATTTCAAAATATCTATCTAGCCTTCATCTTCTGTAATTTTACCCTTCTTACATCTTTAATGGGCTCATAGAAAGTTATGTTGACCAAATTTCAAGATAAATGACCATTGACCATGAAGGATTGGTTATGTTGTATTATAGTGTGATCATAACTTCAATTACATTTCCACACCATAGCTAATCCATTAGCCTTTCTAATATCATGAAGATAATTCTAAATCATGTTACCTAGATACACTCCCCTTTCTAGGAATTCTCCTCACAGTTTTTCCTTCCTTATTAATCTAAGTGTGGTGCCATAGTGGAGAAATGAGTGTGAATGGAGTGGGTATGGGGAACGATGTAGGGAGTGATGTGAAGAAAATGGTAAGGGTGCATGGTATCTAAAGAGAATTCGATAATTAGGATTTAAACACATGTTTTTCATCCAATGGTAGTGATTTACTCTTAAATCGTAAAATATCTATTATTTAATTATAGAGTGGGCCCCATGGATATCAAAGTTTTATTATTTCAGTGCCCGGGGACCATCTTTCTAGCATGTGTGCTGCTTGGACGCTATCCTTATGGTGCTTGGGCGCTATTTTCCAGCCCTTAAGTAGTTATTAGTGCCTGGGCATTGTTATTATTGCATCTAGGCATTAACTCTTTGTTTTTGTTCTTGGGTACTAGAATTCTGGCACCTGGGCGCTACTATTCTACAAACAGTGGTGACTAGCCACTGGCATTCGAGCACCTAAGTACTACTATTTCGGAAATAGTGGCACTTGGGTGTTGAAATTATGAGGCCTTGGTGCAGAACCTTAGATTGTGAAATTCTAAAGTGCATGTTAGATTGCTAGGCATTGGATTTTTGGCTCTTAGGCGATGAGTTTCTTAAATTCATGCCCAGGCGCTAGAATCTTCTTGTTTTTCACTTTTCCTCCTTCTTTGCTAGTACTTTTATAGTCACATGAAATGCTTAAATCTTTGCTTAATAATGGTCAAAGATAAGTTTCCAAGTTATAGATGAAATTTCTTTGAAATCAATGAGATTTTATTTATAATTTAAGTGTTGCTACTATCAATATTGTTCTAGATAACTTTCTTTTAGAGAGTTATTCGCTAGACTAGGGGGTTTGCTTGTCCTCAAGCAAACAATTCCAATCATGGCTTCACTTCACCATTTTTCACAACATCCAAGAATTACTAAATGCATATAAACCTTTTATCTGCATCAATTCTATCAATCACTAAAAGTACTATTGAATTATTAGATAAGATGCAATCAATTGATCCTTCCTACTTCTAAATTTTTTCATTCCTTTTGAAAACACATACCAATGAGTTATCCTCTTTTCTGACTTTATTCCATATGCCTACATTTAACTCCACTCTCCACACTTCTTAGAGGAACACAAGCTCATAAATCATTAGGTCTTTATAAGCTTGTAATGTCTAGGTAAGGGTGGATAAGAAAGGTATTTTAAGCTCAGACCATACAACAAGCAAGCATTTTTAGCCTTTCTTTTTACCCTAGGTATATTTTTCTTTCTACTCGCCCTTCTTTTCTTCTTCTTTCTTTCTCTTTTGCTCATTCTTTTTTTTTTTTTTTGGCATCCCTATTCATCCTACCTTCTCTATATGATATAGGCTATTTGATTGTTCAAATGCTATGATTAGTCCTTATTCTACCTCTATGATATAGATGGTGTAAATGAAGGAGTTAGCTATTATGGCTAGGTGAATTAGCATTTGAAAAAGAAAGAAGGATATTTAAGGCTTAAAGGGGGACTTCTACTGATGAAAATGTTTTGGTTAGCTAGAAAATGGCTCAATTTGTCCAAGAAATGCCTAAATCCTTTTTTAGATAGTGAGTTACCTCTTAAAATTTTAATTCAAGTTTTGATCAAATAGGTTCTAGAATGCAGTTCATATGGAACAAATCAAAGTGCATGCATTCAAATGTTCAGAATCATTTTTTAGGTAAGTAGGTTCTATCTCATGCAATTTATTCCAAGTTTCCAAAGCACTTTATGCGTCATGACAAGAATCAAGACAAATAATAGGTTCATATGCATTCAATATCATCTTTTCTACCAAGCTAATGGAAAGTTAGATGTTGTTTTTAAGTGTAACAATTGGATGCTTAATATTGAGTGCAAAAACTACTTATATTTTTACTAATTTCAAAATTTCCTAGTATAACAGAGATTACCTATGTTCATATGCATGGATCCCTCACCCTAACTTAATCTTAGCCTATACTTCCAAAGGAAAAGGATAAAAGAGGGCAATAGTCAAACTAAAATAAGATGGAATGAAGTACTCCCCTATCTATTGAAAATTCTAGTTCCTTGTCATCACATATGGTTTTGGATTCATTCTCCATTTATTGAGGTGCTAAACTCTTTTCCAACATAGATATCTAAAAGTTTAAGTGAGTATTCAAAGGGTGTTTTTCAATGAAATCCTAATGAAAGTAAAAAAATAAAAAAATAAAAAATAAATGGAAAAAAAATTAAAGAAAATTACAAGAAGCTTGGGTTGCTTCCTAACAACCGCTTCAGTTAGAGTCTTCACTGGACTTTTTCTCTAATGTGCTAAGGAATTCCACAATTTTGATCATTGCTGATCTCTCTTTCTCTACATTGTCTAATCGGTTTCCCTTTCACTGCACCAAAGGGATATATTTCCATAGTGCTAACATGCCATAACCATTTTGTTTCCATCTTCCTTGACACTAGCTTCATTTTTTCTTTATAAGGCCTATTGGATTGTAGGCTTCATGTTCTGGTCTAGTTAAGAGATGATCCTGTCCTTGGTGCAGGCTACCACGAGTTATGTCATTATTCCATATTTTAATTGCTATGCATGCATCTATCTCGATTGGATACTTCATCTTTTCCAACACCTTGAAGGTCACCTCGTCATCTTGCACTCTCATTGTTAGTTCTCCTTCATGCACATCAATGAGGGCCCTTCTTAGCACTAACAATGGTCTCCTTAAAATGATAGGTATGTCCTCCTCTTCTTCCATGTCTAGCACAATATAGTTAGCGGGGAAAATAAATTTCTCTACTTTAACCAACACATTTTCATGGATTTCTCTTGGGAAAGCTAAAGAACAATCAACTAACTACAGGATTACTGATGTAGGGGTAATTTCCCCTAAACCGAGCTTTTGAAAAATAGCAAAAGGCATTAAATTCACATTGGCTCCCAAATCACAGAGATCCTTACCAAAGAATTTATTTCCAATTGAACAAGGTATAATGAAACTACCTAGATCTTTATGTTTTGGAGGTAGCTTTTTTCTACAAAATTACACTTCAATCTTTTGTCAATGCAATAGTTTCATACTAACCCAATTTCTTTTTCTTGGTTAGGATGTCCTTTATGAATTTTGCAAGTTGGTATCTACTCTAATGCCTCAGCAAAAGGAATATTGATCTGTAACTTTTTAAACACTTTAAGAAAATTGTTAAATTGTCAATTCGTGTTTAGTTTTAGCCTTCAAGGGAATGGGATGTTCTGTGGACACATAAACTGCTTACTATTAGATAATTTTTTTTCTGTGATTTTTGCTAGTTCCTCAATCAAGTTTTCAGTTCATTGCCCATTACTTTTCTATAACCGTTGACTATTTTTAGGCTATGGTTTTTTCATTTGTTCACTGCTCCTAAGGGTAACTGCCTTGCAATGTTCAATACCTTATGATCTTTGGTTAGGTTTTGTATTGCTAGGAAATGTTCCCTGATGTCTATTTGCTAAAGTAATGGCTAATTGCCCTATGTGAGCTTCCTATTTTTTAAGGGTGGTAGTTTAGCTCAGGAACAACTATTTCACCTAATCATCTTGAAGATTGAATGATTCATGTTGCTGGCCCTGCTATTGTTTACTACTATTTTAAAAGTCTGGTAGTATTTCTAACCTAAGGGAAGTTACATTCATTAGGTTATTTTTCCAAGAGAACTTGGGATGATTTCTCCACCCAGGATTATAGGTGTTTGACAAAGGTTGGTTATCCTCCCTGTGATTATTACCTATATAGTCTACTATTTCCTATAGGTAAATGAGTGGACAATATGTACCTAAATGACCTTTCCCACAGTAATCACAAGTTAGGGTAGAAGTTTTTACCTGATGAATTTGACGACTGGGTTGTGGTTTCCTTATCACAAAACTATCCATCTTCTTATTTACTACTTCAAATGGGACTACCACCTTTGCTAAAAATGCAGTTAGATGATCTACCGCATATAGTCCAGCTAGCTTTTTTTTAGAATTTTTTTCATAGGCCCTATAATTATTTAAGGTTAGATCTTGTAGGATCTCAAAAGCATCTCCAGGGTACTGGTTTAACAATGACCCTCTTGCTGCCCCATCTACTTGATCCCGTAATGACGTGGTCAATCCATTGTAGAAGATTCTCACTTGCTCCTACACAAAGAAACCATGATGAAGACATTTTCTAAGTAGATCTTTAAAATGTTCATATGCCTCATATAAAGATTATAAGTTAAACTGCTGAAAGTTAAAGATAACTTTAAGCAATTTTTTAGTTTTAGCATGAGAGAAATATTTATTCAGAAATTTTTGCACTAGTTGAACCTAAGTTGTAATGGATCCACTAGGTTGTAAGTCTAACCAATCCTTGGCTCTTCCCTCTATGGAGAATCTATGAAGGAATACCACTTGCCTTAAAGTTGTCACAGATTTCCAAAAAAGTTCTTAAATGTGCATTAGGATCCTCAGAGGGTAAGTCATTGAATCGGTTCTCTTTTAGCATAAACATAGTGGCAGAATCAATTTTAAAGTTAATGTTATTGATTTTGAGCCTAGCTATGCTAGACTGGATTCATTCAATGGTTGGCATGATGAAGTCTCAGACTTTCCTTCGTGTGGGTACATTAACATTTTGGTTGACAACATTGGTATGGTTGTCAACCACTAGTTCTAGTGCTCTACTACTATTGTCTGCCATAACAGGTGGTTCTTCTCTTAATCTCATGGATCAATTTCTGATTAGCAAAGAAAAACACCTGAGATTAGCAATTTCTTGATAGTAGCCTCAACCAAATTAAAAGCCAAGTCTCCAGCAACAGTGTTAAAAACTTGTTTGCTAGAATCTATAAATGCAAGTGCACGTGATCATGATAAGTAATAAAGTGTGAGCAAGATATCATTCCCACAAAGACTTAGCTTTAATTCTGGACTGATACTACTATTAAATTTTTAAATTAGGCAAATAGATTGAATGTATAATTGAATAACTAAATAATAATGCAAAATTGAGTAAACAATCAACTGAATGAACCTAGGACTTTGACCTTACCTCAATGTGTAATTATTTTGTATTGACAGTTACTTCTATATTGAATTATGAATTAGTTTACTAACCTAAGGATTCATCTATTTATTTAGTTCTGTCAAATCATCATCAACCTAACTGCTTCCCCTGACTCCCTTTATTTTTATGGAAACTGACTAAGAAGACAGTTGATATAAAGCACTACTTTAATCTTGGTTATCAAAGACAATCAAGTACTATCGTCTTGACTGCTAATTACTATGTGTACTACTCTTTAAGCATGCAAACAAAGAATATCTTCATTCAATTCTTCATTTAGGGTTTCCTATAATTCAATTCTAAGGTGATCAAGCTCAGAAAAGCATTAAGGACAAAATGAAAATAAGTAAACTAAATTTAAGACATCAATTAGAAAATATTGTCATATAAAAATAACCCTAAAAAGGGTTATGTCAAAATCCTAGATAAAACCTACCAGCCACTCATAGGCATTGGTACAGAATCAAATATCAAAGATAAGCATAAATAATACAGGAAGCAGAAGGAGAGAGAGCAGTTCAGAAGGGGAAAAACTCCATATAGAGCCCTCACTCTGAAGCAAATCCTCCCTTCAACATTTCTTAACTAAGATTTCTTCTTAATTGATTCCCATTCTTCTCTATGCTTGGTGCCCCTTCTGTTTGCCCTTAGGACCCTATATATAAGCCTTAAAACACTAAAAGTGATGGGTCGAGTATGGAACCTTCAATCATTAGAGTAAATTAGGGTTTCTGGCAACAAGCCTGGGCGAGGTCCATATGGTGCCTGGTCGCCAAGTCTCTGGTATTGGCACCCTGGAACTGAGATTCTAGCACCTCAATGCCATCTTTCTGGTATGCGTGGCACCCAAGCACAATCCTTATAGCGCTTGGGTGCTATTTTCCAGCCCTTTTGTAGTTATTAGCACCTAGGCGCTATTATTCTGGAAACAATATTGCTTGTGTGTTGGATTTTTGGTGCCTAGGTATTGGAATCTTCTTTTTTTCACTTTTTCTCCCTTCTTTGCTATTCTTTTTTGTCTCTATTTCTTATAAATTCATGACATGAAATGTTTTAATCTTTGGTTAATAAAGGTCGAAGGTAAGTTTCCAAGTTATATATGAAATTTCTTTGAAATCAATGAGATTTTATTTACAATTTAAGTATTTCCGCTATCAATATTGTTCTAGATAACTTTCTTTTAGAGAGTTATCAATCCCTAATATTGACATAGGTCTTATCGGTTATGTTTGATTTTCCAGGAGCTACATTAATTCATCTTCTAAAATATATGAGTCAAGAATGTATTTTCGTAGCTAGTATACATGAAAGACATCATGAAGATTCGATAAATGTGGCGGTAATGCTAATTGGTAAGCAACTAGTCCTACTCTTTTATGAACCTAATAAGGGCCAAGATATCTAGGGTGTAAGTTCTAATTGCTCAACTAATGCCAGTAGTAGGAGTTACTTTAAGGAGAACATTATCTCCTTCTTTAAATTCTACATGTTTTCATTTTGAATTAGCATAACTCTTTTGCCTATTCTAGACTGCAAGTAGCTTTTACGTGATCTCTTTAATTCATTCTGAGATTTCTTGTACCATATCTGATCCTAATAAGGTTCTCTCTCCAACCTCATATAAGCATAAGGTGACCTACATTTACTTCCATACAATCCTTCATAAGGTGTCATTGTTATACTAGCATAATTACATGCAAACTTTGCTAATGGTAAATAGTTATCCCAATTTCCCTTTTCTTATAACATATAAGCTCTAAGCATATCTTTTAAAGTTTGAATGGTCCTTTTTGTTTGGTCATCTGTTTAGGGATGATAAGCAATACTTAGGTGTAATTTTATCCCAAAAGTTTTCTAAAAAGATCCCTAAAACCTCAAAGTAAATCTAGGATCTCTATAAAAAATAATGCTAGTTGGTACTCCAAATAGCTTAACTATTTCTTATAGGTACAATTGAGCTAACTTATCAAATGACCATTTTGCCACTGGCCTTGTGAATTTACCATTTTACCTTTATGCCTCAAAATTAAGCTATAGGTTATTTTCTTTAAATGGTATAACTAGGCATAGTTATTCTCAGCTAATTCTTCCTAATTTACCCTTAAATAATCTAATTTATCTCATATTAAAAAAAATCATTAAATTAGGGAAGTTACACATTACATGTGACACAATGAGTTGGAAGCAACCAAATTTCATTGTTGAGAAATTTATTGTAACCATTTAACTCCAAATGGTCAACTTTCATCCTCACATAAGTCAAGTAGATGCCAAATCTATGTTGGAATTCAAATTTTTACCCATGATCATACCCAAGGCACACTGTTAAGCCAATATTTGGAAATTGACACCCAAAATCTCAACATTACACTCAATTTATAAAGGTAAGAGACCCAAAATCATATAAACACTAAAAGACACATGAAAATTTTTGTGAGGTTTCTCACCGATTTTGGCTCATATGTCCTTTAATATGTGATCAGTGTTGAACATATAAGGATAATGGATTCCAACAAAAATCAAGGGTGAGCTCCAGCCTTAGCCATATCAGAAATGACCAAGGAAGGACAATGAACAGCAACACCTGTGAGAGAGGTAGAGAAACGGGGAGGATCATGGCTTGGAGTTTAACACATACAAAAGGAAAAGGAAAATGTCAAGAACAAGAAAAATATAGGTAACGGCAAAAAGTAATTTCTTGTTGCTGGGGGATAAGTGTCATAATAACAAAATAACACAGTGAAGGAAAGAGATGGATTCAAATTGGAGACATTAGAGTCATGGTTGTTATGTCATTGCCACTAAACTAGACTCTATTTCAAGTCTTAACCACACTTATCTTATATTTCCACCTTCACCATTTTCCATTTTATTTTCACTTTGATTGAATTAAATATCCACAAGAGTTACAATACTTAATTTTTATTTTATGAAAATATATTTCACTGACATATTTGGGACTATTAGATTTAGATCCAATTGTCCTCCTTATTGGAGGAAATCTATTTCTGTCAATGAGACTACATGAAATCGTGTAGCGTAGACAAGCTGTTTTTTTTTTTTTTTTTGAAACTTTTTCATGCAAAATTATGGATGAGAAGTGGATAAATTATGCTTATTGTATGAAAAACTTAGTCAACATTTAAAATAATTAAACACTAATCATGTAATATGTAAATTAATCTCAAAACTCTCACTACAATATCTCAATACGCTAATTGAATTTTTGTTATTATACATTGATATTGGCTTTTTTCTCCATATTATTAAAGAAACAAATATGTTACTTTTATATAATGTGTTTCATTATTTTTCTTTTTTCTTAATACCTGTTAAGGTCTTAATTAACAACGCCCTTCCCTCATTTATGTAGTTCACTCCCAATTCCATCCATCATTAGTTTTTTTCTTTAAACTTTCACACTCTCCCACAAAGTTCAATCCCAGCCAACGATGACTGGCATTCCCTAATCACTAGCTAGATCAACCAACTGCTTAACTTGTGTCGACAATAAGGTATATTTTTTATTTAGTTTTTCCATTACATTTTCACTTATTAATTTTCTCTCCTTTCTTCCTCTTAGTTCAATCAACTTAAGGCTGATTAATAAATGTCCTTATTACTCCTGTTGTTATGGTACGGTGAAGCCATGAGTCTTAACTTATAATGATGTTTAGTCGCTTCCCAACACTGAGCAAGTTATCTTGAATGGAACCCTTTTGATCAACTGGTTGGAAATAACACTAGTTTGTTAAATAGATTCTTACTGTCTATTGCTAAAGACTTTTCTTAATTGTCCTAATTGGAAAAGAGTTCCATTCAATTATAAAAAGCATTCCTACAAGAATACTATTAAAGTAATATTCATCAACTCTTTAATCTATCTATGCTTTTTAAAAGAACCACTGTTAACATTATTCGTGAACTTTTGGGGCTAAATTGTGGTTGATACTAATTTGCACAAGAGCTATGTTATAAAGTCTATTGGAATGAGGTAGAATGAAAGAAGAGAAGAATTGTGGTAGAGTAGGATGATGACACTTGCACCCAAAAGTAATTGATTGTCAAAGTCCCTAATGACATTGATAAAGACACTGAACAATATTTGTTGACTATCATCTTAGCTTACAAATTAAGGTAATAATATGAATTTTTTGAGTTAGTTCCTATAAAATTGGCTTATGACTATAATTTTTTCAATGAACAACAAAATGTCCAAAAAAAGAATGAAGATAGAAAGAAGCAAACCATTAGCCATACTTGTGGAACGAAGAGTATTTCATGCAAGAAGGTGAAAATGGTGATCTCAATTTTTAGTAATTATATTGTACATTTTCCTTTCAACAAGTGAATGTGTCATTATTTTCTTATCAATTGTAGGAGTTGGAGTTAGCTCGTCCAATCAACAGAGAAGAATTGAGGACAACGACTCATAAGCGCATGGATGGGTCATTTATGAATGATGAGGCTAGAACAATTAGGAATAAGGTTGTGCTACAAAAGTGTAAACACAAGTATATGTATCACCATGTAATATAATGATAGGTAGAATGTCGTTCCCACAAGGATTTGATACTAAGATAATTGCTAAGTATTAAAATTATACCCTAATCTACATCAAGCTAAAATAAATTATAATGAAGGAAAACTAATATGAAAACATGAAAATAGCAAATGAGGGTAACATTCTAGACAATTTCAGAAGTGAGAGACTAAGGATTAGGATTCCCCTAGCATTTCATAGAAACCCAACATATTCTCTTTAACATTGTGCTTAATGGTTTAATTTGCTAGTCTAGGACTCTTGATTACATATAAACATCTTTCGAATAACTAATGGGCATTCCCTTATACCAATCCATAATTCCTTAAGCAATTTATTAAGAGACTTAATAGAGAACGAGTCTTAAAGTGACTATACAAGGCTCGTTGGTATACTCCTATCCTACAAGCAAATCAATCAATTCAACATTGTAAGCCTCATAAACTCACACAACCCAATCCATGGAATAGCCCTAAATTCTCTTTCCCAAGTTCATTTAGGTTGCTCAAATCATCTAATGGTTTCCAGACACTTTGAAGCATCAAAAACAAGATTGAGTAAACAAATCGTGTTGTTAACTGCAATTAAAAAGAGTAAAAGAGTCATACTACATGCTAGGGTTCATCATAATCCCAAAATAATAATTTTAGCTCATGAATTCTGGGAAAAACAACATTCAAAATAGAGCATAAGCTAAATGAGCATAGAAATACAAAGAAAAGCAAGGGAATAAGAGAAAAACTTATTTAATCCATGAATATCCTTCAAACCCAAGCTTTCCCCTTGCCTTTGGAGCTCCTTGAAACCTTCTCCAGTCCCCTCAACCTTCAAAATGACCTAGAATGATAGCCTCCCTTTAAAACCCTTGAAATTTTGTTATAAACTAGTAAAAATTAGATTCCAAAATGCATTCCTTTTGCTTAGTTTTAATATGACATCATGACTTGCTTTCAGCATTAAGTTATGCATTATATTTTCTTTCTAAGTGTTACATCAATAATTATGACTTGTAATATGTTCCCAATATGTTTCCTACTATTTTTATATAACAAGTTATGTACCTAATCGAGTAAGCGACCATCAATTGAGTATAGCAAATTACTCACCAAACCATTCTTGACCAGGAACATCAATTGGTTTTGATGTCAAAATTTCATATAGACTATGTTATAGATGTTATTATGGTTGTTGGACTTAGTAGGACCATGTTACATTAAAATGGTTTTAGAATATTGGTAGATTAAACATGTAGTAGGAATATGATAATCTCCTATGTGTAATAACAATGTTGATGGTTGGTGTGAATGTTATTTTGAATTGATTTTAGTTTGATTTATTGGGTGAAACTACATTGCAATATAGGAAATGATTAGGTATACAAAAAAATTATATTTAAAATGAATTTATTTTAAATAAAAATGTGATCATTACCAGCCGATGAAACCGTTGCTGCTAACCCAAAAATTAAAATTTGTCAATCATATTTTAACTGCAATTGGAAAAAATCAACAGTTATATAATTAATAATTTAGCTACAGTTTAATCTACATCAACGAAAAATTACCCTTAATTTAGAAATTACCTCTGCTTGGTTTCGCCGTTGGTAGTTATTTAGCCCCGCATGTTTTACTTACAATTTGTCAAATCAAAGGTGATTAATCGCAGCTAAAAACCTGTTTTATTGTAGTGAGATTGATAAGGAGAACAGGGGATTCATGTAAAATGGAAACAATTTTTTTTTGCCTGAAGGAAATTGAAGAGTGAGAGTTTAATGAGTGGTGGTAGCTGTTGTTTGGATATTAGGATAGTTCGATTCTTAGAAACACAAGGATGTTTACCAGTTGGACTTCTTGCCCAAAACCATTGATATATGTTTTAAAATGAAAGAATATAATAATTTTGATTGGAGGTTAAGAAATAGTAGGTTTAAAAAGTGGAGACAGAGAAGGAGAATGTGACATATGTTGAGTACGATTAAATTTTGAATGATAAAAATCCCATTTTAGCCTCCCTCTCCTCCCTCTATTTCGAAATTCCAAAATGGTCCCTCACCAAGCTTTTTGTGATGTGCTTTGGTCCTTCCATCATCCTACTGTTAAATTAAAGCTGACTTGGCCCGTTAAATGATGAGTGTGCACTTGACTGGGATTGCCATTCACCTATTAGCATGCCAAATCACCATGCCATATCACCATTTTTTTACTATCCTTATCTCTTCTCTCTATTCTCTTCATCCTCTCCCTTTCCTCGTCTTCTTCCATCCTTTTTAGATACCTGATTCCTTTCTCTTTCTGACCTACCGAACCCACCTTCATCTTCAACAAAACCACACCCTGCTCTTTGAGCACCTCCTCCCCACTTCCCAAACCTAACGCCTGTATACCTGAATTCGAGGCCCCTTTCGTTAACCATAACAAATTCTGAGCACTTTCATTACTAAGAAAGAAAGAAACTAAGTAGCATATGTATAGAATGCACGAAAATTAACAGATAATAAGAGGCATTTCATTGTTTTACAGAAACAAAGGGTTTTGAAACACCATCCACCGCAATGTCAACCATTGATGAGATCGAGCACATTGTCTTTCTATTCTCACGAACCTTCCGTCGAGTAGATCCCCCATGCCATTCATCAATGGAGAGGACTAGAAGATCCCCCATGCCATTCACCAATGGTAAGTCACGCTTGTTGTGTAGAACGTGACTCACAGCTACCGCCATCAGATTGTTCATCATTAGTCCACTCATCCATCGACGGTGCAACAGGAGGTCATGCCATCTATAGAGGTTAAGTGAAAAGGCTTGAAGAGTCAGGGCGTGGCGAAGGTGTCGCGAGACACTTTTTAGAGGTCAAAGTTGAAACTGAGCGACTCGGACACGTTTGCTTGTCCATGCTCATAGAAGAGAACCTCCAGCGCTACTGGAAAACCCCAGGGAGCTTGGGCTTAAAGAGTTTGGAATTCCCATGCATGATAACACGCACGACTTCCCTAACAGTATAGAGAGGCCTGTCGGAGCCATCCTTGGGGGCAATCATGGCTGCTAAGAGGGCACCAACACTGACTTCGACAATGATGTCAAAATAATCGCCGATCTGGGCATGGGGATCGCGGGTTTGGAGACGGATTTGGTCCTCAAAGCAAATGAGGGCGGCGCCTGCAACAAAGGCTGTGGTTTCCCCACCGTCAACGCTAAGCATGCAGGTTTTATTGGTGGGAAGGAAAGAAAAAGGAATTAGGTAACGGGAAGGGATAGAAGAAGACGAGGAAAGGGAAAGGATGAGGACAATAGAGAGGAGAGAGAACGACACTAAAAAATGGTGACATGGCATGGTGATCAGGCATGTTAATGGATGAATGTCGATCCCAGTCAGTGTTTATGCAACATCAGCATTTAACAGTTGGATGAAAGAAGGATCAAAATACATCACAATAAGCTAAGTGAGGGACCATTCGGATTTTTGAAGGAGTGGGAAATCTAAATGGAAATAGATGGACGAGAGATTAAAATAAAATTTTTGTCAACGTTGAATTGTAAAATATTAAATATGAAAAAAATCCATTCTCAACCTAGTTATAATTTTAATTTGTCAACTTTAAAATTTAACAAAAAAAATCATTTTCTTTAAAAAACGACTTAAAACATTCCAAATAAAATGATAATATTAATGCCGCCCTTGACCAAAATTGATACTAATTAATTTAACAAAAATAATTTTAATTTTAACTTTTTTTAAAAATTAAGTTTATATACTTTTCAAATATGTAAATATTGTCCTTTCTGTTTGATTCTCCTTAATAAGTGGCCAAGGTGACAAAAAGATCTCATGTATGTCATGACGGATTTTAGTTGGAAAACAAGCGATGGAAAATGTTAGATTAGCACCAATTAAGGCTCACTTGCAGTGCAAGTGACATTTAAGGAACCAAATTTTCTTATATGCACAAGAAAATGATATCATGTAAAAGTAAGGCTGTCATATGAGTTAGTTCCACTCATGTAGGCTAGTCCATGGAGGGTCATGGGTTAAAATAGGGGAGCCTATATATAAGGACAGAGCCAAAACCTTAGCCGGCAGGGGCAATAATCCAGGTCTTTATAGTCATAGCCAAAAATTTTAATTTTCTTTTTATAATTGATAGCAATTATTTTAAGTTAATTATTTTATTGTTACTGAAGATTTTATATAAATATTGTTACTTTTTATGGTTTCTTTCATAAAAAAAATATCGAAATCATATTAAAAATTTTGTAGACCTAAAATAAGGTAAATATCTTGTTAGAAAATAAAACGAGTGAGAAACAAAAATAATAATTTTCTGAAAAGTTGGGGGCCAAATCAAATTTTTTTTGTTATAAAATATATTGTTTGAATAAAATGTTAGAAATTGAAATTATAGATTTACGTATGGTCAATACTAAGATTAATTAGTAACTTAGTACTATGAACGTCTAAATTGACTCAAATGAGTTTCTAAATATCAATTTTAAGCTTAAAGATTACTTCAAGAAAATAAAAATTAAAAATTGAATATGTGGGTATTACACTTTAGAAGCTTACATAAAAAGTCCTAATTTTGAACTCACCCACATCCACAAATTTAGGTGAGGAGAGAGACTGCTATTCTGAAAGTTAATGAGAAAAGAAAAAAGAAAACAAAAGGGAGGAACAAGAGAGGAATTGTGGAAGAAAAGAATAAGAGATGTAAGGTGTCATAACCCACCTTTTGTCGGAAAGAATAAAAAGAGTTCTAAATTGATTCCCAAAATGAATCATGAAAATCAATTTACTGGAGTTGTCACAAAAAATTTTAATGGAAAATTTTGAAAAACCAATTTAAAACCGAAAGAAAAGACAAAGTGATATGCAAAAACAAAGATGGGTTTGGGAGTCTATTTGAGCATGGGGAAGGAGTCAGGCACCCCACAACACCCGTTTGTGATGACGGTTACCTTAAACTAGTCAAATGAAATAGAACATGGCCTTATGTTTATCTCAATTACCCTTTTGCTTTTACATGCATGCTCGTTAAACAGATAAGGCAAAAACAACAATTACGAAAGCGAACAAATAGATATTTACAAAAAGTAGACTTGACCTAATATGAAAGCCTAGAGCCTACGTACCATGTAATAGGGATCAAAGTTCATGTAGTTCATCTAGAAATGCATGTCTATTGGTTGGCATTTTTTAACTTTTTGTGAACAGAACAAGATGGTTGAAATTAATTGGCTTTTTGTAAATAAAATGAGCTTCAATTTAGTTTGTGTATTTTGATTTATGAAATCAATTTAATATCACTTCCTTGCCCCTTTCATTTTTCTCTTTCTAATTTTTGTTTATTTTTGGAATTTATTTTTATTTAAAAAATGAGATCATAGTGAAAAAGTATTTTTTTAAATTACAAATAACATGCAAAATAAAACCCCATTTATATTATGGAATTATTCCATCATTGTTTTTTTGAAAATAGATATTAACTTTCAAGGCCTGAGGAGACTAAGGATCTCATGTGGTCTCGACTAGTTAATTCTCAAATACCCAAGGTGACTAACAATCTCACACGATAGTTTGTAATGCAAAAAAAAAAAAATTATTTATGATTTTTATTTTATTTTTGGGATTCAAAGTTCAAATTTGAAATTTAAATGAAATTAGGATAGGAAAGGAATTTTAGGCTTTTTTTATTTTATATTCTTTTTTGTATTTTTTTTAAATCATATGTTAACCTTTGAAGCCTAAGGAAATTAATGATCACATGCGGCTTTTACCAATTAAGTTTAAAGTGCCTATGAAGACTTATAATCTCAAGTGGCGATTTTCAATGTATTGCCTAAATCAATATTTTCATAAATTAAAAAACATCTTAATTATTTGTTCATTTATTTCTCTACTATCATTATTGTTGTTAATGTATCTTTATTTTTATTATTTTTTGAAAAACAACCAATTTTCAAAGCTTAGGAAGACCACGGTCTCATGTAACTTAAGTGTTCAAGGAACTAACCATCTCAAATGACAACTTTTTAATAAAATATGAGAAAATTAATTATTTGGTCATTTGTTTTGAAATTGAGGTTCATAAAAGAAGATTGAAAGAAACAGAGGCTTTTATTCTTTGTTATTATTTGTATTTAAAAATGATCTTAAACATTAGCACTAATTAATAAATGTAAAATCCAAGTTGCATACATTGAAGACTAAAACAGTAGGCCACTGAGCAAACTTGTAGAGCTCGTACCCTATATGACCTAACATGAACACCTACATTAATTTATCAAGCCAAACTCTGGTTATGAACATGCAAAGCATTTTACAGGTACCAGGCAACATAAAATATTGTGACAATACTCCTCACTCCAGAATAGCACATTGAAGGGCACGTGAGACAGCCAAATGAACCATATTTAGAAAAGTTTCAAATGCAGCAATAGGCAATTAAAAATAAAGCAGGGAAAGAAAACACCAAATGACTACACCGCCTTTTGAAATTCAAGATATCATAAGAACATGAATCTTAGCTCATTCTTAAAATAAAGTCAAACTCAAGCCTTACAACTTATATGCTTTAGAAAGAACAAGAGGGTATGAAAATTTACCGACGAAACTTAAGAATAATTTTGGTTCCCTTTATACTGCTTCTGGCAATTCTGTTCTCATGAATCTTCTCTTGTCCTCTACCTTTCTTCCACTTAACATTATTTTTATGTTGAGTGGTATCTCTTTCCGTCTTGCACTTGTTCTTCATATTCTTCATTCCTTTCGTTTACGTCTTCTTCTTTTCCTCTTGCTCGGTCTCCGATTACTGATTCCTTCTCTGGTGGCTAGACTTCTCTCTCACTCTTTCTCTGGTTGCTGCTTCTCTCTCTCTCCTTCTTCAATTATTGCCTCTCTCTCTCTCCTTCTCTGGTTGCTCCCCCTCTCGGCCTCTCTCTCTCTCCTTCTCTGATGGCTTGACTTCCCTCTTTCTCCTTCTCTAGTTGCTCTCCCTCTCGGTCTTTCTCTTTCTCTCATTCTTGTTTGTTCTTTGGCTTGGTTTTTCAGTTCTGTTTTCCTTCTCTCCCTCAACTCTCTTTCTCTCATGTTCTCCTTTAACGCTCACTCTTCCTAGTTCTCATTTCCTCTGTTTTATTCTCATGTATTGATTCTCTCCTTCCTCATTCTATTTTGAGCTTTTTCTAGTCCTTCTTATTTTAGCCCTTAGCCTATCTGTTTATCCCTGTTCTAGAATGCGAGATCAGGGGAGCTTTCTTTTGTGTTATTGATAACTTAAGCTTTTTGGGTTGCTGCCTCCTTCTTTGGTTTAACTCTCTCGTGTTTGTTTTCCTCTCATGCTGCTCTTTCCCTTGCCTTTTATTACCTATTCAGACTCTCCAATGCCACTCAACAGCTTCACTCCATCCTCTTCCTCTTCCAACACTTCAGCTCTCTCTTTCTCATCTCACGTTGCAACTCACCCACGATGTCTCCCATTTTTCCTACTCTATCATTAGTTTTCCTATTCTCTCCAGCTCTCTCCTTCTTTTCTCCATTTCTCCTTCATCTCTCACTATTTTTTTCCACCTTGATTTCTCCCCTATCATCTTCTTACTCTAGGTTTCTCTCACACTCTCCCTCTCCCCTTTTTTCTTCACAACTCCTCTTTCCTTCCTCCCTTCCCCAGTTTCTTCCTCTTTTTATCAGAGGAATTGGTCAAAGGCTCCTCTCTGTCTCCCCTTCTCTTGTCCCTTTCTCTCTTTAGATACTGCTTCCATACTTTTTAGACAACACGTCTTCTCCGATGGTGTCAGCTCTGAGCTTCCTTTTTCTTGATTCCTGCTCTGAGGGTAGAAAGAAGCCATTTTCCATCCTTTCTTCCCCGGGACTTACTGCAGCATAGCCTCTCTACATAGTAGCCTTCGTTTTTCATGTTATAGGCAGTGGGTGTAGCGTGTTTCCTCTTCTCTGTATCCTTCTTTAGCTTCTCTACTTATTATTATTATTATTATTTTAAATAAAAATTTGCTTCCTCTTAATTTTTATTTTTATTACCTACCTTGCATTATTAGAAGCTTTTCCTTATGAATTTGTTTCCAGCTTCTTTAAACTCATGATTTCTTCAAGCTCATTATTTTCATTTCCATTTTCTTGTCCCATTGTTTTTGCTTTTTGGTTAAAAAAATTTAATTTCCAATTTTATTACTTAATTTCCTAAATTTTAATTATATTTTTATCTATGCTTTCTTCTATTTTCTTTTCATAAAAAAAAATTAGGATGGGGTGTTCACACAAGGAGAAGTAAGAGAAAAGGGAAAGTAAAGATGTAAAGTGAAGGAAAAGAGGAAAAACTAATTATTATAAAATTTCTTTCTGCAGGAATTATATATATATATATATATATATATATATATACATGTATAGATTAAGTGACATCAAATTAAAATGTCAAATAGTTCTAAAAAAAAAATGCACAATCCATATGTAAGTCTTGTAGCTTCAAAATTTTAATAGTGTGGGGTCACAACATCAAAACTGATTACTATAACATACCAATTTAAAAAAAAAAAAATTGAGGGGGAGATATGCACACCATAAGCCATATGTGGCTTTTCTACTACCTATTTAGACCCACTTGGTTTGGCACGTCAAAATTTTTTTTCCTACACTAGAAAATGATATCTTGTAAAAATGGAGCTTCTAAATTTGCTAGCTCGACTTATCCATACAAGTCCATGGAGGCTCCCAAGTTTAAATGGGAGAGCATATTAAGACACACCTAGTTTGGTAGAACAAAATTTTGTTCCTGTTCCACTAACTAGCTTAAGAAAAGAAAAATATTTTATAGTTCTGATTCACTTCCAATATATAGGACCGACATGTCATGGAAATGTTCTTGTATGAAAAATGGTCATTGAATTTGATATGCATCTTCAGATTCAAATGCATAAGATAAACATTCAGAAGATTGTTGTTAGGAAAAGAGGTAATAAGTCTTTAAATAAAATGGAATTCAACCCATTTGCTATGTGTGTAGTGTTCTATTGCTGGACTGAAAAAACAGAAAGTAATGCAAAATGCCTCGCCAATCAAACTAAAGTATGGTTACTAAATACTATGTTTCCAACTTTGGGTGGAAAATGAAATAAATAAGTAGATAGGCCAACTTGCGAGCTAAGTGAGTTGGCATATTTAATATGAGTGTCAAGTGGACTGAATTAGATTAATCCACTTAAGTTAAATTGACTAAAAATTTAAACCTAACCTACTAAAATGGTGGGTTGGACAAGCCATCCTAATGGGTTAGACTTCTTGTGATAGCTTTACTTCAAAAAGAAAAGAAGAAAATGATTAACCTGAGCGAAAAAAGATGCAGATCAAGTATAGGAATAGATGAATTATCATAATGGCTAATAAATCTTATCATTAAAAGAAACCATTTGTGTAATGCAACCACAAGCACTTGAAATCTATCTGATTAAAGATAAATATTGTGATGTGTAATTCTTTTGTGTGTGTTATTTTCCAAATTTAGTTTTATATGTTTGAAATTTTAAATATTTTACATATTTGAATGTGTAATTATTCTTGTCATTGATTGTTAATTTAAATCTATATACATATATAATTATTAGTGTTATGAACATATTTTTTTACATAAACATGTGATTATTTTGCTGTTGATTAATTAAATTTTAGCTGTTGTAATTTTAGTTTTAATTTTGTTCAAAACCTATGATAGTTACATATACCTATTTAAGCAAATCCCATTAAAATTATAGTCTTCTAATGAAAAATCTTGTGGAAATCCTGTTAAAATATTGATGTATGATATTGCAGATCCAAATCCTATAAACTGAGAGGAATATATAATACTAAAGTTTTATTGGTCATATGATGTATAACATTAATTAGTATTCATGCTTTGATATGTTAACATTAATTGTTTTCTTCTCCATGCATGATAAAAAATTCCAATAGCAGTGTTTTTCCCTCATCGTTTTAACTCACCTACTGCAGCCATTGTCATTGTTAACCCCTCTCTAGCTGGTGCCAGTGTTTTCTTGCTGGAAAGGGCAGATTTGATGCTAAATTCCTTCCATATTGCATGACACTTGGGCAAAGTTGGGGTTAGTTTTCAACACATTTTGGTAAGGAATTTGCTAAAATTTTCTTCTGCTTCTTCTTTCGTATGTTGAATTTGTCCCTTCCCTTCTCTTTCCCATGATCAAACAAGAAATTTTTGGCCTCAAATTATAGATTACTCTTGGCTATTCAATTAGGGTTGGAAAGAGGGGAAAATTTCAAATTTCATTAGATTTGGCACAGATAGGTGAGTAATTTCTGAAATTGATCTGTGCCTTTTACTCCTAGTGGAATTTTTGTTCCTTTCCCTCTTTCAGTTTAAAGTTTGTATAAAGAATTCTAAGTTGATTTTGGAAATCCCAATTGGCATTCTTGTGGGAATTCAAAATGATTAGGAATTTGAGCTTTAATTAACCTCAACGGAGAAGTGATTTGAGCAATTAGAAGTTGTTGTTTTGATAAGTAATGAGAATTGATGATTTATCTCAATTTTCCATGAATTTTTATCGTTGCTGGTAGAAATGAATGAAAACTATGTCGGAGGCACTTATTGGCATTGAATAATTGTCTAATTATGTTATTAGAAAAGTTAAGAATGGAATTTGTATTAAGTGAATAATTGGATTGCAATTTAGCATTGATTAAAATTGGAAATTCAATGTATACTTGAATGTATGTGCAAATCCTAACTCCTTATGAGATGAGTGTCGTTTGAAGACTAGTTATAAATGCTTGTTGGGGATGATTATAAGTCAAGGCGCTAAGGTTGGTGGAGATAAAACTGATGCATGTGAATACTTATGGTGGGGAATCTGCTTTTAACCATACTTGTATTTAACTAAAGTGGGTCCCAAATCTAAATGGAAGGCGCTCACCAATGATTAAGTATTGAGAAGAATTAACATATGAAAAGAAATGATTTTGGGCTTCAAGGAAAGGAAGCCTTGGAGTTGGGGAAAACTATTGACAATTTTATATTACTTTTAAGAATGTTCATTTTATATTTATTAAATTTAGTATGTGGAATAAAGGCAGCAATTTATTTGAATTCCTTTAGTGGTTGAATAGTTAACTTTCTTATTAATTATACTTATGTTAGGATCTCTTCCCAAAATAATATTAACCAGGGAGAAAGAGAGTTAGATTGATTTGTAGTTCAACTTACAAGTGCGCAGATAGCATGCCCAATTTCTTCATGAGATTTATATTTTATTTTCTACAATGTTCTTCATTATTCCTTTATGTACTTTCTTGTGATAAACACCATTGTAGGCCACATTATAAGATAAAAAGACATAATAATGAATTGGTTATCCATGTCTCTACATTAGTGAAGAAGGAATAGAAGAGCAAGTATATGAAACTCCTAGGGGAAAGTTGCTACATTGTGTAGTTTGACTATGCATAAATCACTCTAATGCTTATAATTTAGCGATTGCATGGTTATACACACACATTTGTTTCATGAGAAGGAAATTTCTTCATTAATAGCAAAGAATTAAAGATGGATTGCATTATTTATTTCTCTTGTTAATCAAATGAACTTGTTGCAACTCTTGAAATAAATCATATGGCATACTTAAAAGTTGACTACATGATTGGAAGGAAAATTTAACTGCTGATTTGTTTTTGCTGGGGGATGAGC
The DNA here is from genome assembly GCA_037074485.1 of Delonix regia. NCBI lineage: Eukaryota > Viridiplantae > Streptophyta > Magnoliopsida > Fabales > Fabaceae > Delonix > Delonix regia. The sequence goes on along the minus strand of CM073454.1, from coordinate 23,615,867 downwards.
AAAATGATAAGTTTAGGGAAGTGATATGTCCCTAATTGTGTTATATTTGCTTATGTCTTACTAGAAACTTAGGATGTACTTTGGATAAATTTGTTGGATTTAGTGACCAGCAAATGCTAATTTAATGCATTTTATATATTTCATTTTGTGGGTGTGTAACATCCCAAATAATAACACTCATTCGGTAATAGGTGCAAAATTACCTTATTATAATAATAATTAAACCAATCAAAGAGGAAGGACCGATTTGAAAAGCCAAAAGGACTTAATCGAAATGTTTTGGTATAAATAAGGGTAAAGATGTCATTTTTTAAATTAAATTTAGAACTATAAGAGGATCCAAAAATCATGATTAGGGAGTTTTATGCTATTTTGGATTGGAAAATACCACAAAAGGGTGCAAAGGCGTGAATAAAGGGTAAAATGTCTAATGTTCACCAAATGACTTTTTTAATTTGACTTTTCCACCCACCATTAGCTAAGTGGGGGACAAAGGGACACCTCACCATGTTCTCCACTATATGCACGACCAAGGAAGAAAAATAAGGTGCAAAAATGGTGGAGAAAATTTTAGAAGAAAGAGAAACATAGAAGTGGATTTTTCAAGATAATTTCTTCACTTTTTGAACTCATTTTAGAAGGAAAAGTTGTAGAGCTCATTTAGAGCTATCTAATTATCCAAACATTTTCTCCTATAATGGATTTTTTCTTAGATGCAGTGAAGGATGTGGTGGATTCAAGTAGACAAAAAATAAGCAAAAGAAAGGGTAAGCTTTCTTATAATAATTTCTTAAATAGCCAGTGGAAATTTCAAGTTGAAATAGATCCTCAATGGCCAAGACCATGAAGTATCAGCTCTTCCTCACTATATTTATAATCTAGAGACTTACATGCTACATTATGTTGTATACCATTTTTATTATTATATAGTGGAAATTTGGTAGTTATTGTCCTTGTATTAATAATGGCATAGCTTACCTGACTTGATTAGTCTTTCAAATGAATTATGAAGTATATGTGGAGTTACATAACACTTATAAAGCAGTTATAATATCATAGACAGGTATGTTACAAGATACTGACTAACATGTTGTTACAAAGTGACATTCATGTAGAAACAATAAAAAGTGGATTACATTAAAAGTGAGTATTAGATAGATTAAATAACGTGAGCTTGTACTTTATGACCATCTGATTTAAATTACCTAAGGGCTAAGTACCCTTGATCGATGGATATGGTTTCCCCAAGGGCTGAGGACCCTCAATTGATAAATATATTTTTCCAAAGGCTGAGTACCCTTAACAGACTTGATTACAATGGAAGTAAGTCCATGACTTTTATTTTACATTGCACAGTTGTAATTCCTTTCTCTTGCATAATTAACACATGTTTATGCCTTGTTACATTAAGGGTTTAAATGTTAATTAACATAATACCAGTCACTTTAAAGGTTTAGGCCAACTGGTATAGTATTTGACATATGAGAATTTATAATGAATCAATTTACATAGAACACTATATACCTTAAGGTATTAGTATTGATTATTTTACTAGAATGCTACCTATTTATATTTTCTATACTTTAAGATAATCACCAAGAGAAGCTTTTTAAACATGAGGGTTAGAAGAACTTTACTTATATTGCAAAGGATATAACTCCTTATTTTGTTGGGGAATCATACTTTTTGTAGTAGTGTAGCATAATGGCCAATAAGTATATAATTGTATAGATGTTTGGATGACCACATGTAGATTCCCCAATACTTATTTTGTTATAGTTTTATTCGTTATTGATTATTTTGAGAGTTGAGCTCTCTTTATGGATTTTAATGGACTGACAGATATTTGTAGCAATTTCGGTAGGTCTCATTTATAGAGGAGACTTTGTCAAAATTTTTACAAGAAATCTGGTTGATAAAGTGCTTAGTATAAAGGTTTTCGTAAGCTTATGTTATTGTATAATTTGCATATTAATATAGTCAATCAAGAAAACATAGTGGCCGACTTGCAGGAATGGAATTATTCTCGTTATTAGTGCCAGTTGCACTTTGGGAGTTTAAGGTGTAACACATCCTAACTATAGTGTTTATCCATGGTTTAAAAAATCATGATTAAGCCAAGACTTAACCATGGTTTAAGGAACCATTGCTAGAGCACGTGGTTTAACCATAATTTAACCAAGCTGTGGTTAGACCACAAAGGACTAAGCATGGTTCACCTAAAACCATGGTTAAGTTCACGAAGAAATTGAAAAAAGAAAATTGTTAGGGCACTTTTTGAGTGTGGCCTAGCCATGGTTTACCAAAAACCATTGTTGGGCCGCCATTTGAGCATGTCCAATAACTGGATTTGCTCTAAAATAAAATAACTGTGGCTTGACAGTTAGGCCACAATTAAAGAAAACTTCTTTTTTTAAGACCTAACGACAGTTGTGCAAAAACCATACTGAGGCCTTCATTTTATTTTTTTTACCAAAATGGGCCTAATCACGTTTCATAGAAACTATGTTTAGGCTTGACAATTTTTTTTAACAATGGGCTTAACCCCAGCTTTATTTAAAACTATGGTAAGACAAATTTTTTCTATGGGTTGTTAGGACCATGTTTTTGGCATTTTTTTTTTCTAAATACATGGTCTAACTACAGTTTCCTTGGAATTATAGTGAGACAATTGGATTTTTTTGAATAGGCTAGCCACGGTTATAATAAACTATTATTGGGCCTAACTTGGGCCATTTAAGTAGGCCCTTAACCCATCCCCATTTTTTACCATCTACATTTTCATCTCCCACTAGCCATAGCTACCATTCCTCACCTCCCTCCTTCGTCCCAAATGCTAGTGCCAGCTCTAGTGATGTATAGTAGCGCCAACGATGTGTAGGAAGTCACTTTTTGGTGTTTTGGCTCCCCAAGTTAGTGATTCTTCCACTATTTTACTCTTTTGCTTCATTTAGCTACTTGGATAACATGTTTGGGACATTTTTTTGGTTGTGAAGCTTCCTTCATCTAGTTTCATTTTTATTGGGTATTCATTTTACATTGTAATTCTTCCATTTTTTTTTTTATTATTCTATATAATTGTTGGTTTTTAAAGTAGATAGAAATGTAGAATTTGTATGGCATTTATTATTTTGGATTTTTTTTTACATAGGTGCTTTGGAGTTTCGTTTATTTGGTTTTTTTATTTTGGATATTTTAATTATTCCTTTTTTTTTTTTTGTTTATTGCTATTATGAATTTTTCATTTTTTAAATTAAATGAAATATAGAATAGTACACTGGTGTATATTATTTCTTATTATTGGGAATGGAATATGGAATTTGAGTAGCTTGTAGAGCTTCCTTCACTTTTTTTTTTTATGTTTAGTTATTGTGCATATTTTTTTCCTCATGAACATATGTAAATATTGGTTTAGTGAGAATTTTTATCATTTTTTTATTGTTCATTTGCTTTTGTTCAATGTACGATTATTTTGTTTTAATATTAATATTGTCCTTTCAACATTATTATAGTTAGCTTTGTTTAGGTTAAGTTAATTACATTTATATGAGTTAGATTGACATAAATTTAAATGAGTTGAATATATTCAATTGAAATTAACCACTTATTACATGTGTGTATAGCTATACATATAATTGTCGAGAAATTTATATTTAAGAACATAATTATGGCCTTCAACATCATAAATGCTACAATGATTTATATAATTAAGTTTGAAGTTGTTAAATATCTAAACAAAACTTTATTATTAATTTTTCCTCTTTGTATCCTAAAGAGATAAATCATACAAAATTTGTCGTTTTACTTGTGTTTCCTATTTTGTCATGCTTTCTTTTGCCTTAGGAAATGGATAAGTCTTGGATTGTTAGGCCTAAAAATACCCCAAAATATTTAGAGGGATTTAATGGATTCATAGACTTTGCGTTTGTAAATAAGAGTGTTGATAGTAAGATAATATGCCCATGTCTTAAGTGTAGGTGTATGAAATGGCAAGTTAGGGAAGTTTTATGTGACCATTTAATTATTAAACCTTTCCCCCATGGATACACCTTTGGGTTAGGCATAGGGAAGGAACTAATGAGGAACCCATGAGATAGAACTTCAAGTAAGGCCACAAGTAAGAGATAAATCAATTTGTATGGGCAACCTTATTCACAACATGGTTTTTGATGCATTTAGGGTTCATAATAATATTGAAGTTGTAAATGAATGGAATGGTCTAACATCCATATTAAACAAGACATTAAATAGTAGTGTGCAAGAAATTCAAGACATGTTTGAGGATGTATTACAAAATTTATTTGAAGGGTGCAGAAAGAACTCAAAATTATCCTTTTTGGTGAAATTGTGTGACATCAAATGTCATTGTGGAATAAGTAACAAGGCTATGTCAATGATTTTGAACATGTTGGCCGATGCCTATGAACATGCAAGATTCTTCCATTATTTTATGAGGTGAAGAAAATCATAAACAAATTAGGACTGAACTACACAAAAATTCATGCTTATCCAAATGATTGCATACTAAATTGAAGGGAGGATGAAAATAAGGACATGTGTAAGAGATGCAATTACTCTAGAAGGAAATCAAAGGGTAACGGTAAAAAGTGAAACAAGCAACTGACAAAAGTTCTTATATACTTTCCTTTAACTCCAAGGTTGCAAAGGTTGGTCATGTCCTCTGAAACAGCTAAGCATATAAGATGACATGCTTTAGATAAGACCAATGATGGCATGGTAAGATGTTTGAGAGATTTTGAGGCATGGAAGAGATTTGATCGAGTAGATCCTCATTTGACCATAGATGGTTTTAACTGTTTTGGCAATTTTAGTACAAGCTATAACATGTGGCCAATGGTTTTAATGCCTTACAATCTGCTGCCATGGATGTGTATAAAGCAAAGTTTCTTCATTCTCTCCATGATTATTCTAGCGAAAAGAGCACTAAGAAATGATATTGATGTGTATCCGTAACTAATAGTAAATGAGTTGATGGACATGTGGGATGTTAGAGTGGAAACATATGATTCCTTCACCAAGGATGTATTCACTATGCACATTGCATTGATGTTATTGGTATATAATTGTCTATATTTGGAAAGGTGTTCAAATCTGTGTAATTTTAAAGCCTTACTATTTTCCATCAATAGATGATAAAGAAGAAGTTTGTACTCAATCATTAAGTGTGCATGATGCATGCTCCCTTTGAAATGGGTATAGGATTATAGTCCGTTCATTGACACTTACTAAGGTGGGCTGTTATATGTTTTCTTGGGCACCATTACCAAGGATTTTGGTGCATTTCCAATTATCTATAGGGGTTAGAGGGTTGTACTTTTTTAGTAAAAAAATTAGATGTATAGAGATACCATACAGGTAATTCCAAATTCTTTGCTTTTACATCGATGTTTTGTACAATCGCTTAACCATTATATTTTATCTTACAAACTAAGTTTGTACTCAACGATGATGTCCACAAGAGATGCGTATTATAATCTTTTAGAATAAATTGAAAAGTGAGTGGTATGACTTATATATGAATGATGGGACTCTCACTTAGGTAGAATTACTTCAAGATGTCCAATAGAATATAGACAAGGATTAGTGGGCAACTTTTATAAATTACAGACTTTCTCAGAGGACTTAGGTGATAACACACTTTTTTTAGAGTTACATATGATCTAATTTTATTATATTAATATACTCAATTTGATCACATGGAAATTGCTTTAAAGAATAAACAAAAATGAAATGATCATATGCAAAAGAGGAGGCAAGAGTTATTGGTGTGAGTGTTTGAATTATGTGATACTAAGGTGTTAACTTAAACTACTATTGAAATGATCAATTTTTTAATTGATTTGTTTCTTTTTGTTTAAATTTATAGGAAAAATTACTGAAATTGAGCAACATGACATTTTGTCATAACAAATTTCAACGAATGATGCATTAGCCCAAGGAACATGAGAGCACCAAGGATGAGTACATGAATTTGGTTTGGGTGTTTTCCTAACATAGGTATTTTGACATCATGGAAGTGGACATGGAAACTCATCCTTTGATCCTTCTTGCATTAAGATACATAATGAGCTGACAATGCTTAAGCAGAAAATTGCAAAGAAAGCGGTAGAGATGACAAAAAGAGTTGACAAGGATGAGGATGCTAAAACACAACAATTAGAAGCAAGGATGACTTTCCTCCTTCAGAGTTTACATGGTCAAGTGTCACCTGAGCTTTCTGCCTTACAAATCCAAAGAGTAAGTTTCAGCATTTTCTTAAGTTCAATTTTATTTTCATGCATTATAGTCTTTGTTATATCATTACTCATTACTCTTTTATTTGAAATTTAGGTACTAAGTGATCAAAATAGTGGACATGTACCATCTAGGAATGCAACTCTTTCTCTGCATGGATCAATGCCTTTGATAAGTAGTTTAGGTGAACTCTAATTATGTAAGTTTGTATTTGGTTAAAAACACCACTATAAATAATTACAATCAAACAACAATTATTGTATGACTGAACCATAGTTTCAATACCATGGTTAAGACAAGGCTTAACCATGGTTATCTAAAGTTGTGGTAAAACCATGGCTTAACCACACTTTAATAGAACTATGGTTAAGCCATGGCCTAACCACTATCTTCCTTACAGTAAAAAATAAACATGGTATTTCCTTATCCAGGGTCAGTTTTACCACAATTTTGACAATCGTGGTTAGCAGTCCTAACAACAGTTATAACCATGGCTAAACCACAAAAAAACTATGGGTAGGGCTCTATTTTTTTGTAGCAAGTGTTATGTAAGAAGCTTATAGTTACCTTAACCTTTTGTATGCAACTTTATGACATTTTGGAAGAGCTATTTTGTTAAGAAATATCAAATGGACACTTACAACTACCTTATTAATGAATTAATATTATAATACTTGTTTAATACAAGCCTATCAAGGAATGAGGGAATGTAGTCAAATGAAATGAATTTCTGTTGTGCATATATTTATAACATTGACTATTTTGTTGCAACAATGATTCTGTTGTGCATCTTTCCTAAGATTACATGACTTTTAGAGTGATATTAAACTTTTGGTGAAAAGTTCTCATTCATTAGCAAGAAGGTTTGAGATTCTCTTACTCATATTGAATATTCTAGGTGATTTATTAACCAATGACTTACCCATTAGAGTTTTTATAACTTTTTTGAAATTTTTAACATTGTTTTCCCAATTGTATTCATTATTCATGATTCACTGTTTCATTTTTATCTTTTTTATTATAGTTCCTATTTGATTATTTGATTTATTTGAATATCAAGTTCATCTATTCATGTACTATCTAACAACGAATTTATGCTATCCAAGTGGAAGATTGTTAGAAAAAACTAATTAATTTGTGAATTAGCATTAATTAATTATTAGGCCAATTAACATATTATACTCTAAATAATATTAAATAATCAACTTTGTATTTGGCATTGATTAAATGGATTGGGTCATATGACTGGATAGCTCTTTATAGGTTAGGCTATCCATAAACCTAAATTAAGAGAGGTCCCAACTCATAGCCCAATACTAAAGCTAGTTACCTTATACATACTAGGTATGGTTTCACTTTTAGATTAAGAACTCTTTTTCCAATCAATGGATTCTAGGTCAGTTCTAATATTTTATTTCACTATCCTTATTTTATTCTAACATATTAACTTGGTCCAAATAATTATTCGCTACCTATTCCATATCATTACATTTCTTCATCTTTCCCCCTTTCTTTTTCTTATACTTTATTCTTCTATTTCTTTGATTTTGTCTTTCTTTTTTGTCATTCAAAATTGCAACTTCCATCATCTTCCAAATTTGTAATTGTGGGTGAGCTCAAAATTAAGACTTCAATGTGAGCTTCCAAAATGAATAGACACACCACTAATCCTTATTTTTGACTTATTCTCTAAGCTCAATTAAGAATTTGAAAGGTCAAATGAGTCATTTTAGTCTTTAATGCTAAGTTACAAAATTGATAAGAGTATTGATTTTGCTACAAATTTATTATCAATTAATAATATAAAAGTAAAGAAAACAAATTTATAATATCAATTTTAACATTTTATTAAAAAGTGTTATATATAACAAATTGTAAGGATTTTTGAGCAAATATAATATGCATAATAACAAAAAGTCCAGTCTTATACTACCTTTTTTATTCATCCCATATGCTTTTCTTTTCGAAATTATGGCACCAATGCAGGCTAACATTTCCTGTAGTATGAGGGATGTTCCTATATATATTTAATAAAGGGTCCCTTTCCCGATAGCCTATTTCCCATCTCCCCTAAAATAAATAGATTTTGTTGATTTTTTATAATTGATAATTAAAATTAGTGATATTTACATTAAAATAAATTTTATTGATTTAAAATTTTCAAGTGTATCGGGGAGTTAAAGTTTTGTAAGAAAAGTAATTTTTTTTAAAATGTTGCACGGTGGATATATTATGAATATTTTGTAAAAAAATAATTGTTTTGAATTTTATGTAAGAGATTAGAGATGGAAATGATACGTTCTTGTCCTCTACTAAATTCTTAAGACCATTTAGGTGGCACAACCTGCCATTAATCTTAGAATTCAAGTTGTATCCCAAGAAGTGTAATAACATCATTTTTCTTGTTATCATTTAGGTAGTATAACTTGCCATAAATTATGGGATTAATGAGATACAATGTCTTGCTAAGGAACTCATAGGGTTAATAATATATATTAAGCTGGCATAGCCAAACATTACTAATGGTTCATAATATATATTAAGGTAGTATAACCAGCCATGTTCAAAAGGGATTCCAAACTATCAATAAGTGCATTGTGTGCTGGAGTACTTTAATCTTACAAAGAATCGTTATCTTATCAAACAATCATATTGTCACCCAATCATACAAAGTTGAAATACACAATAACATAGGCAATTATAGTGCATGAATAACAAAATATTGATGTGAGGATACGTTATGCACATGAAAATCCACACATCAAAATTTTTAGCCAAAAGTTGTTATGTCTTACATAATATTTTCCTAGATATTTCCAAATATCTATCTATTCTCAATCTTATCTAATTCTACCCTTCCTAGACCTTGAATGAGGTAATGGAAGATCATGGTGACAAAATTTCAAGATAAATTACCCTAGGCCAAAAGGGATTACTATGAAGACCATTCAAAAAGAAGAAGGAAAAAAGAAGAAGATGAACTATAATATGCTAAATCATGTTACCTGGATACGCTCTCCTTTCTTGTAATTCTCCTAAAATTGCTTCCTTCCTTCTTGATCTAAGTGTGGAGTGGAGTGGAGTGGAGAGGTGAGAGTGAATGAAATGGGTATAGGAAAGAATGTAGGGAATGGTGTGAAGAAAAGGGGTAGGGTGTAGGTTATCTAAAGAGAATTTAACAGCTAGGATTTAATCATATATTTTTAATCCAACAGTTGTGATTCTATCTCAAATCATAATTATCTAAGACATAATTATAGTGTGGGCACCATGGATATCTATTTTATTATGGTGTGGGCCACACAGGTTAAGGTAATGCCATATGTTCCTCCTTGTGAATTTATCATTTTACCCTTGAAATTTTTTAAAATGACCATTTTGCCCCTGGCCTTGTAAATTTACCATTTTGCCCTTAACATTTTTCAAAACTAACCATTTTGCCTCTATGCCTTAAAACTAAGCTATAGGTTGTTTTCTTTAAATGATTCAACTGACATATTTATTCATGTTTAATTCTTTCTTATTTCCCCTAAATAATATAGTTTATATTAAAAATCATTAAATTAGGGATATTACATATAGTCATATAACAATAAATAGCACACATTTAACTTCTTATATCAGAAAATATTCCTTGATTCAAATGACTTCCTAACGCCTAACCAATTCTTTTATAATTGCAACATACCAAGTTTCTTTAATCTCATAATGTGGTGTTAACACTTCTCCTGCTGATATTACAAGTAAATCACTCAAATCATATATATTTTTTTATTTTTTTATTCATTTGTTTTCCATTTTCATGTATTTAATCCTATTTATACATATGACCTAAAATAATTTCCTCCTTTAGTAGTGATTATTGAAGAAAATTAGCCTAAGATTTTCAAATTTCTATATCCTCATCATATGTTTCATTCAACTAAGAAGGATGTCAAATTGAAGACCAAAACCTAGCAATTTCACATGGAAATTAATAGGGAAATACTCAAGATTAAACATCCCATTATACCGTAACTCTCATTTCCATTCCCACTTGCACTCTCATTCTCTTTTTTTTTTTGTTTCAGCAACCAAACAGGTGCAATAGGAAGAACAAAGCCATTAAAGTTATAATTAAACGCTAGTAGTTTGGTGTACAATTTAATTTTTAATTTTTCGATTCATAATCTAATCATATTTATTTTTTAAACTTCATTTAGGAGTAACCCATTATATCTAGTTCTACCAAATTTGTATTCCATACAAACATTTCTTTTTCTTTTTTCTTTCTGTTATTGTTTGTTTTCAAACTAATTTGTTAATAAAGAGGTCATTTGTCAAATGTTGAAAGTCAAGCAATTAATTATCAAAATTAGATAAGAACACACATTTACTTGATGATGAAAGTTGAAGAAGTTATTGCATTCTCCTAAATGGTGGACCCACAAATATAACCTAATTTACTCACAAGCAAAAGAAAAATTATACCAATTTGGCTTATAGTTGTCACATTACACCTTGAGTCATAAATAACAGTCATACATAAATCACAAACTAGTAAACGAGTTCTTCATTAGTAAGATAATGATCTATGCAACTTATAAGTACAATTGTCAATATCAACTTCATTGACAATGCACAAGGGTAGTTGACTCTGTCCATCTTGCAAACAAACCAATTGTTTATGAACAAACTCACTAACAAAGGAGTTCAACATGTCAATGGTCCCATGCTGCATCACCACCACATGTGCAATGTTTCCATTGCAAGCCAAATTCCAACTATGAGTAAACCCATCATTTAGAGGCTTCTCAAAGGTGTCGTTTCCAGCATATCATAATTGATCCCATAGGAAGCATTTTGTATCCAATTTTCCACTTCTTTCTCAAGCCCTATCAAATCTTTCTTTTATAGAGCATATCAAAGAAAGATTGGAGCATGCCCGTTACGGCTTCTTGTAATCGTGGCATCCCTTGAAGCTATGATTTCAATATCTCTAGAAAAGATATCAATAAATTCTATATGAGTTAATAGAACCCCACAAGGGATAGGACATCCCAAGAACTTATGGCGAGAAATAGCTATACTTCCAATTGATTGTTTGAAACTAGCCCATGGTGCCTATGAATCCACCAAGTTAATCTCATCTTTGTCTATATTGAAGAGGAATTAGGAATATATATATATATATATACACATACACGTATATATGAAAAAATGTCGTTTTGGTTCGCAGAGCACATATTTTGATTCCTATGTTCTAATTTCTCCACAAGTAATGTTCAAAGGATAACATTTCTGTATAGAATAAAATATATTTTTGGTCCCTCACTTATCACAAAGTTTTCATTTTGGTCCCTCACTTGTGAAAATGTCCAAAAAAAAAATACTAGGTTTCAGGGTTTTGTAGAATGACTAAATTTGATAATATTTTGAAAAGTGGGATACCAAGTGTGACAATATTTTCCAATGAGTGAGGGACCAAAATGGTAATTTTGTTATAATTGAGGGACCAAAAGTATATTTTTCTCTTTTCATATATATGTATGTGTTTATATATACATCAGTGTTACTCACTCCTTTAATGAAAAGAAGCATCGTTCCAAATAAAGCTCTGTCACAATGAATATGGAATCGATCATGAGAGAAACCACATTCTTTGAGCGTTTGCATGACAAGATCAATGCCATCAATAGCTCCTTTCATAATAATCCCTAGAAAGGAAAATCACATAGCTCAATGTGTTCAAGGGAATTGTTGACAATTTGACAACATAAGGTGGTTTAATATAAACTGAATCTATTTTTTAAAGTAAAATCTATTGTGCACTCACAATCTTGAATGCATCTGTACACCAATTATAATGTAGGGACATAATTGTAATATTATTTTTTAGATTAACAATATTACAATTATGTCCCTATGTTATAAATGGGTGCACTAGTGCACTCAAAATTGTAAGTGTACTAAAGATGATACTATTTTTTAATCATAAATTAGATGTGAAGTTCCTTTAAAAATCACATATATATGTTTGAGATACTTATATAATGACTTTATAATTAACTTGATTATTTTAAAGTTTTGATTTTTTCAATATTCATAATACCATTGATGAGAGACAAGAAGTGAAGATACCTATGTTTAGGTTGATAATGGCTGATTTATCCTTATGTGAATGGGGCCTTAGGATCAGTAAAATCGATCTCACCGGAAGTTAGAGTGGCAACTTTCACATATTGCGTTCTATACATTCTTGCTATTTTGAACGTTGAATAATGCGACTCCCGCGATGTATATAAAATCCCATCAAGTAGTTTCTCTCTCTTGTATTTATATGTTACTGACTGATTAATACCTAAAGGCATTAGTATTGATAGAAAAAAAAAGTAACAAATGTTATACCCTACTAAAATCCTATGAAGATTGCCTTCGGTTCCACCGGTGGTAACATATCCCCAGTAATCTTTCTTCTCAATCTCCCATAAGCTAGCAAACCAATCATGAACACAAACTTCAAATGAAGCTGAGTTGAGCGCAAAGCAGTTCCCAATAAATGGATCACCGGCATTGTTTATGTGAAAATGCAACTACTGTCCCAATGCATCATAGTTAATGTCTAGATTAGTCGGATAACCTGCTTGTCACAATATGAGAAGCCAAAATTAGTTGAAGCTTAAAAGTGTTAGTTGCCAAATACATTAAATTCTGAGGCATGATTCTGATACACAACAATATATAATTTTTAAGCACAATTTAAAAAGTGGCGCTAAATAATAAAGGAACTAGTGGCAAACATAATAACTTCTCATTTTCAAAGTATTAATTCTTTGTAGAACCACATGGATGAATCATAACAAAGGAAAAGAAGAAGAAAATGTTACCAAGAATGTGCATTTTGTTGAAAGATAGAATCTCGATATAGCGAGTGGTGACTTGAGTCACATTTTTTTCGGAGTCTCCAGTTAAATGAGAGATGGTATGGATCAAATTTCTATTCTCTTGGCTCTCTACTTTGCCCCGTTCTTTTGTGAGAGGCTGCAGGCTTGGAATTAATTTGGTGGTAGTTGTCGGAATAAAAGCCCTTGGCAATGACATGTTCCCCACCATTGGATCATTCATTGCTTCACTGCGGGACACAAAATAAGAAGAGGGAGAGACGCGAAAGTTTGCAGTAATGAAGAGTTTGTATTGGGGGATAATCGATATATAGCCTCAGACTCGCAACATATTAAGCCATGACAGTGAATATTAGTGAATGCCCCCATGCTGCATACGGAAATTATAATTCACATTCAATAATTTTGATCTGATATCTGCATGTAGAATACAGATTGTGCCCAGCTGAATTACTTTAAGGAATTTTTATGTATATTGATTGGCTCACATTAGTCTTTCAATACTTAATTACTAAATTGATGGGAGAGTACTAATTATGTTACAAAATTTTTATGTTAGTGATCAAGAATGTGCGAATTGAGGAAATTAAATAAATAAACATTCACTTTTGACTGAAAAGTATTTTAATTTTGAAAATTTGAATCAATGTCAGAACGAAAGAAGCATACAAAAGTGTGTGCCACATTCTGAAACTTATTCTCCATCGCCAACATTGCTTGGATGTAATAATTAATTCTGACGACGCATTGTTGTTCAATTTTATTTTTATATTGCATGGTAAAAATAAGGCTAGTCCTTACTTACATGAAATTTGATGTTGTCTTTCTTGTCTCTTTTTTATTTTAAACTTTTGAGAGAGAGAAAAAAAGGTTCGTGAGAGTTTGCGCAAAGTGTTTCAATTAAAAAAAAAAAAAAAGACTAAGAAATGAGATAAAGAGAGAATCTTCCCCTAAAAAATTAAGAGTTAATAAAATTTAAAGAATCGTAATTCGCTATCTTAGATAATTTAAGTGCAAATTATATTAATTTTGATTAAATTTTCTTAATACTAACAAATATGTTTTTTAAAGAAATTCGTACTGTCTTACATGGCTTCCAATTCTTGGTGATCATGGGCAATGTAATGTTAACATCCACCTAAAGCAAATAGTACACGGCAACATTGGAAGGGAGAAAGGAAAACCCCTCTGTCAGTGAGGTTGTACAAAACCGTGCCTTGCTTTCGAAACCCGGAGATAACTGGATTGGTAAGAATTTTAAGTAACTGGAGATAATATAATAATATTATTATTATTAATATTAAATCAAAAATATATATTAAAATATAATTTTTTTTTTAATGACCTTCAATTACTTAGAAAATCTCCAGTAATTATTTTTCAATAACTGAAGGTGATTCGGAGGCTTGCTTTTGAATACCCTGGATCAAATTGTCAGCATCTTTCAGTTCAATAATTAAAAAAATTATGTAGTATCTTACTTATTATTAAATTATTTATTTTATTTTTTAAAATAATCTTTTATTGATTGTATTATTATCTTTAATTTTTTATTTTTAATATTGTTATTATATATAATTTTTTGAATTAAATCTTATTAACTCAAGCAAAAAATTAAAAATAAAAATTTTAAATAAGTTGAAAGATAAAAAGTAAAGTTAGAATAATAATATATTAGTTCAATTGATAGTCTTGTCCTAGTCTATTACATATTAGTACTACAGCTATTCTTAGAAACACCCTTGAACATTTCAATCCACTCCTTTTCCTTCTCTTTTTCTTGTTATATTGAACACAACTAGACACATGGACGATGTGATCCACTAAATGGTATTTAAATGATGGACTTCATTCACTGGGTGATTGTTTTTCCCAAACCTAACTAGAAAACGAGAGAAAAAAAGGATATGATCTATTTCCGACACCTATAAAACCTGTACTTTGGGTGAATTAAATATTTTTTCTTTTTGTTGTTATTAGAAAGATGCGTGAAATATCTTTAGATGCTTTCAATTTATACTTTTCCGTTAATTACAGGGAATCAAATGGGAAGGACCATATTGACCTGTTTGAAAAGTACAAACACTTATTTTTAAAGAAAGAATAGAAGTTCTGCAGCGAAATCTCCCAAACTTGTAAATTAATTAAAAAATTAATCTTGAACTATTTTTCTTTCTTCTAAAATAAGTGTTTATACTTTTCAAACAGGCCAATATGATCGTTCCCATTTGATTCCTTGTAATTAATGAAAAAAGCATAAGCTGAAAGCATCTAAAGATATTTAATGTATCTTTTTGGTTAAAAAGAAAATATATTTTATGCATCCAAATATACAAGTTTTAAAGGTGCTTGTGTCCAGGTCAAAGTTAGACCGAGATATATTGGCAATGGCAATGGCATCATTTACGTGAGATCGTGTTGGAGTAATTAATGAAGTGTTTGTATTGAGAGATAATTAATTCACAAACAGTAAATATTAGTGAATACTTTTCTCATTGGATATGGAAAAATTCAAGTGCAATAATTCATTTGATGTCTACAAGTAAAATTTACTAGTTTAATTATGTAAATCAAATATAATATATATATATATATATATATATATATATATATATATATATATATATATTGACAAAGGCAGATTGATTTGACCGTGGACGTGTGATTCCCTCAATTTTTTTATTATTTTGTTTATATATAAAGTTGAGTTTCAATCATGTACATTAATAAAGGACATTTATTATCTAAAATGATTTTAAAGCTAACTTACTAAATTGATAAAAGTATTGATTGTGCTACAAATTTATTATCTATTAACAATATAGAAGTGAAATTGTATAATTTTAAATTTAATTTCTAAAATTAAATTTAAAAAATTTACTACATAAGTAAAGCTTTTTAAATAGGACATAGAGAAATTTTTCATGAGAAAATTAGCATCAAAGCCGCAGTCTTGATCAAAGCCTCAGGTCTAATGATGAACTTAACAGATTTGTCATCAAACTTAGAAAAATGATTAAACTTTCAACTTGTCAATCTGGTAACCGAGGTGAGATATAAATAGCAGATTTACCAAAAGGTTATATCAACCTGACGCTTAATTAGCTTGGCACTTGTGCCGTTACTACACACACATTAGTAAACACAATTCTTCGGTGGATAGTTTGTTCAAAACAAATTTAAAATTTGTATATAATGTATATACATCTTATAACGCTTTTTGACTCAATTATACATTAAAAGTAATAGAAGAGTTTAATCTTGCACCGCTTTTGTTTTTTATCCTATATTATTTAAATTTCTATAAAAATTAGGGCAAAAATGCTAGTTGACATATCTTACATTCCAGCAAATAAAATCTGGGGGAGGTTTCCCCCAATAAATGAACTTAGATCCCCTATTGGGCAACATGAATGCTTCTAGCAGAGTATTAAAAATAAAAATAAAAAAAAGTTTTAATTGAATAATATGCGGCTAGATCCACAATCTTGATCAATAAATGGGGGAACATCCTTGTGTATTCAGTTAACGGGACATTCCCCCTCTCCATAGGCCCATTTTTCTCTCTTAAAGTTAAAATTTAAAAAAATATTGATGAAATAAATTGAATGAAAAATAAGTTTTTTAATGTTTTGCGGTGGATATATTTTAAACATTTTGTAAAAAAGTAGGTATATTTTGTTTGAAAATAAGTTTCCTTCACTATGTAGTTTAAAATGTATTTCGAAAATTGATTTACTTTGTTATGAGAAGCAATATTAACCCAAACATTAGGGAGTACTCAAAATAAATCAAACTTTACAATTATTTATGTTGAAAACCATAATCCTAGAGAAAAAGAACCTAGCCAAGCTAATTTATAAGTACAAGCAAGCTCAACCTAGAAAACATAACAAAGATGATGAATAACTGAAGAAGAATAGAGAAAACTCTATTATCATCGTTTTAATCTGTTCCCTTCATGAAATATCCACTTAAAATGCCTTCCTTCAAGCTCTTCCCTGACCTAGAATAAGCTCTACATCATGCCTTTATCTCTCAAGCCTCCTCTTCTGAAAAACCCTTATTTTTGCTACTTAAGGAATCCAAAAAGTTCAACTACGAAGTTGCCATCAACAATTTTTTTTTTTTGGCACCTAGGCTTCACAAGCTAAGGCCTAACATTAAAAAATATTTTGAAAAAAAACCATGGGTTGTTTTGGCACCAAGGCTCCAAGCCTCTAGAAATTGTACTAGTCTCAAGCATTTCCATAAGGCCCAGGCTTCACGAACTTGTCCCAATGCAACCTCTTGTTTCTTTGAGATTTGAACAAGATAAAACAAGTCACCATGAGTAACTCTAATTTTTTAAGATTTATGCAGGAAAATCATCAAATCAAAACTAAAACAACTTAAACAATCATAAATTCAAACTTCCCAATGCTAATGGCCTAACTAAAAAAATGATTCAAAGTCAAACTAAAATTAACAAGATTCACAATGATAGGGCATACAAATGGCTTAAATAACTCTATTTTGTAGAGTTATCAATTGTTGTAGTTGGCTCTCTAACCGCAGCTAAGGGTTTAATAACCCTAATACGACTCCCACCTAGCTTAAAAATTGTTTTCTTTAAAAAAATTACATAAAACATTCCAAATTAAATGATATTATTAATGTTGACCCTGACCAAATATGATACTAATTAAATTAATAAAAATAAGTTTAATCTTTAAATTCTTTAAAAAAATAAGCTAATAGATACTTTTCAAAGATGTAAATATGACCCTTGCTATTTCATTCTCCTTTATAAGTAGCCAAGGTAACAAAAAGATCTCATATATGTCATGACAGATTTTAGTTGGCAAACAAGCAAGGGAAAATGTTAGTTTTGCACCAATTAAGGGACATTTAAGAGAACCAAATTTTCTTTCATACATTAGAAAATGATATCATGAAAAAGTAACGCAGTCAAATAGGTTAGTTCCACTCATGCAGCCTAGTCCATGGTGGGTCATGGGTTAAAATAGGGGAGCCTATTTATAGGGGCAAAGGAGTTGACTCGCCGAGTTGGCTTAGTTGGTCTTCATCTCTCATTTTTTCGAAAAAATGCATGGGGCAGACTTGAACCCACATCCCTGCAGCTTGTTCCCAGCAAGCCATGCCACTTAGCCACAATGTTACCTTTGACATATATATGTAATACATTATATATAATTACTACAATATTACTACTTGACTTTTTATATATATACATATATATATTTTTTAATATATATATATATATATTTAATATATATATATATATATATTTTAATATATATATATTTTAAGCTATGATTTAATTAACTTGATATATTGAACACTTTAACACTTTTGGGGTCTCAATCTAAACGAATCAAGTTTTAACATAGTAAAAAATTTAAATATTAATTATTTATTATAGTTACCCAAAAATAACGAAGAATTTATATATTATTAACGCACATTGCTAAATTTTGATGCATATATGGTTTGGAAATTATGATTTTTCGTTAGCTAATTTGTGATGAAAGATCAATTTATATTTTTTATATTTCTTTTCTATAATGGTTAAGAAATTAGGATTTCTCTTTAGCTAATGTGAACTTATATATTATTTTTATTTGAGACTTAGTTATGTTAAATGAGTATTATTTTATCATGAATAATAAATTATGAAGCTTATTGAAATTTGTATATTGACTTGAATGAAAAGCATAGAATGTAGGTTATGGATCATAAAAAGAGTATTTATGTATGAAATTTTATGTATTTATATGATACAATTATGTTTAATATACATTATTGTAAACTCTTACGATTCTATGTTACGAGTTTACGTTACGAGTCTACCTTCTCCTTACGAGTTTACCTAGAATTGCGAGTTTGACAACCATGGCCAAAACCTTAGCCTGCAGGGGCAATAATCTTGGTCTTTATAGTCATAGGCAAAAATTTTAATTTGTTCTTTCTAATTGATAGGAAATATTTTAAGTTAATTAGTTAATTGTTACTGAAGAATTTATATAAAGATATAATATGAAAAAATTTGTAGATCTAAAATAAGCTAAATACCATGTTAAGAAATGAAATGAATGAGGGACTAAAATAATAATTCAATGATAAGACGAGGACCAAATTAATGTTTTTTTGGTTCTAAAATATATTGTTTGAATAAGGTGTTTGAAATTGAAATTATAAATTTACTTCTTTACTTCTATATTAATAATAGATAATAAATTGTAATATAGTCAATACTATGATTAATTAGTAACTTAGTACTATTAACAACTAAATTGACCAAAAGGAGTTTCTAAATATCAAATTTAAGCTTAAAGATTACTTCAGGATGATAAAAAATAAAGATTGAATATGTGAGTATTACACTTTAGAAGTTTATATTAAAAGCCCTCATTTTGAACTCACCCATCTCCATAAATTTAGGTGAGGAGAGAAACTACTATTTTGAAAGCTAATGTGAAAAGAAAAAAGATAAAATGGGAGGAACAAGAGAGGAAGTGAGGAAGAAAAGAATAAGAAATGTAAAGAGAAATAAGAAAAAAGGGGAAGAAAAGAAGTAAAGAGAAGGAAAAGAGAAAAAAATTAATAATTATAAAATTTCTTTTTGCAAGAATTATAAATACATAAACATGTATAGATTAAGTGACATCAAATTAAAATGTGAAATAGTAAAAAAAAATGCATAATACATTGAGTTTAGTAGGTTCAAATTTTAACAATGTGGGGTCATAACCATAGTTGTCAAACTCACAATTTTATTATCCAAGTTTATGAGTTTACGATTGTACATAAAGAAAACTAGTCAATTTGATGTAAACTTGGACTTAGTACAAACTCAGGTAAACTCACGAGTTGACTTACTGAGTTTACCAATTTTACAATTTTAACATGTCAACTAGCTTGTAAAGTCAACAATATAATAATTTAAACTTAAGACTAAACAAGATATAGACAAGCTTCTTTTTCATGAAGCCTTTACAATTTATTTTATAACAAGTTTGAATATGTATAAAAAATAAGAAAATTACATTTAATATGTACTTATTAAAAAAATAAAATAAAAATTATTTAATTATTTATGTTGAATAATTATATATGTATGATTATCTTTAAAATATTGATGTTGAGTATTACAAATTATGAAATATGAATAGTTTTTGTTTGATTAAGTATAATTTGAATTACATTTGAATAATTTTGTAATGTATATAGTATTTACACTATAAAAATACATATTTTGATAATTATTTATTAATCGAGGCTTATGATTTTAGGTTATGAGTCTACATTACAAGTTTACCTCTCTCTTGGAAGTTTGCCTAAACTCACAAGTTTAACAATGTTAGTCATAACTTTAATACTGAATACTATAACATACCAATTTAAAAGAAAAAATGAGGAGGGGACATATGCCCACGCTCAGCCATACAGGGCTTCGCTACTGCTTATTTAGACCCACTTGGTTTGGCATGTCAAAATTTCTTTACATGAACAAGAAAATGAGATCTTGAAAAATTAGAGTTGTTAAATTAGTTAGCTTGACTCATCCATGATAGTCAAGGGAGGCTCACGAGTTTAAAGGGGAGAGCATATTTAGACCTACTTAGTTTGGCATATCAAAATTTTGTTCTTACTCCACCATCGAGGTTCAATAGGCTAGCTTATTAATTATTTTTAATGAAAGATTTTCAAATCCATCCCATGAGAAGATTAAGAGTAGAAAAATATTTTATAGTTTTGATTCATTTCCAGTAAAACCCACAAGTCAAAGAAATGTTAGTGCAAAATAAAGGTCATTGAATTTGACATGCATTGTAGATGGAATGCATCATCAGTTTCATATGCATAAAATAAACATTCAAAAGATTGTTGTTACTTTGGGAAAGAGGTAATATGTCTTTAAATAAAGTGGAATTCAATCCATTTGCTATGTGTGTAGGATTTTGTTGCTAGATTGAAAAAATAAAAAGTAATGTGGAATGCCTCTCCAATCAAACTAAAGTTTGGTTACTAAATACTATGTTTCCAACTTTTAGTGAAAAATAAAATAAATAAATAAGACAACTTGCGAGTTAAGTGGATTGACATATTTAATAAGAGTGTTAAGTGGGCTAGATTAGTTTAATCCAGCTAAGTTAAATTGGCTAAAAATTTAATCCTAACCCACTGGTGGGTTTGACAAGCCATTGTAATGGGTTAGCCCTGGTGTGATAGCACCACGATAATAAAAACAAAATAGAATGATTAACCTGAGAGAAAAAAGATGTAGGTCAGGTACATGAATGGATTATCAAGTGGGCTAATAAATCTTATCATTAAGAGAAGCCATTGTTTGCAATGCAACCATAAGCACTAGAAATCCTTCTGATTGAAGATAAAAATTATGCTATGCAGTTCTTATATTTGTGTTATTTTTAAAATTTAGTTTTAAAAAATACTAATTATTTTAAAAGAAACTATTGTAACTATAACTAAAATTAAGGATTAGGTACAATTTGTGTGATTGCAACTAATCTAGCAGTGGCCACACTAAACCACCCCTAGATTGCTACTGTTGCAAATTGTCACGGTACAAGTATACACCAACAAGTAATATGGTAATGAAGAGAAAGCAAGTATTGTCCTTTGGGAACTCTAGTTACGACCTTAATTTAGTACCAATGCTACCTTATCAAAGCTATTAGTAATATTCAAATTAAACAAAAATACTGTAGAAGAACAAATAGAATGAGACTAAAGAGAAATGTATGTACCACTACTAGAAAAATGTCAAATAGAAACAGAATTTAGACATAGAAAATAAGTCGTATCATATAGAGATAGAAATAAACACGGATTTAGATATAATACATCCAATTAAATATTTTGGTTTTTGAAATGGAATTTAAAATGAATATTATCCGTCCCTATTATATTCCATATTCCGTATCAAAATATTAATTTAATACATTAATAATGATATATAAGTTAGATAAGAAATTTTTCTGTATTTATTTGGATAATATATTTTTAACATTAAAATGTTGGGATCAGATATGGAATTATTCCACATCTATATTTAGCGCCTAAACACACCTTTTTTCTTTCTTTTCATTTAGTGCCCTTTTCACATATTGAAAAGTTGAGCCCTATTTTCCTTTCATGGTGAAGATGCAGGTATGTACAAAGCTTTCATTTTTCATCTTTGCGCTAGTGGTTTGTGTGATTCTGTGGTATGCTTTGAAGAACATTGCACTGGACATCAACCTTGTCGCAGACCCCTTCGGATTGGACAACTCCTCTTGTAAGTGAGTAAGAAGCATACCTTCCTTTTGTATGGAGGGACATCCTTTCTAATACGCCTTTCCTGGTCTAGGATTAGCTTTTGATCTTCTTGCCCTTGCCTCTTCTTCTTCTTGGTCTCGCTTTTTCTCTTTCTTCTCCAAGCTAACCATCTAATCAAGCTAGAGTTAAACAAGCCTTTGGAGTTGGGGTTGAACCTACTTAGCCAGTCGAAAGGCATCTAAAGAGGTATCATTGGAAAAACCTATTTCATTTTTTTTTTTGGTGTGCCATGAAATTTCAAAAATGAAAGCACCAAGATAAAAATTTGCTTTAGTAAGTCTATCTAAATGAAGCATCTATTTCTATAGGACTGCTTGGATTTAATAGTTTGCCTTCTTGCTAAACTATTTTTCCAAAGTTGATGTCTTTCTCTAGTATGATCGGTTCAGTAGGTATAGTTCTATAAGAACACATTTTAGGATCTTGTTTATGCTCTTCTTGATTGTTGTTGATAATACCCAATTATGTTTGAGGTGGCCACATAGGAATATTTTTCCAAAAGAAACTTAAATGAATAGGGTGTAGAGGGTTCGTCTTCTTGTTACAAGCCAAAGCAAGAAAAATTGGTAAAATTACCTGATTAGGGATGAAAGAAGTGAGAGAGGGAAAAAAGATGAGAAAAAGTGAGGTAAAGATGCTTAGCAGAGTTTGGAAGAACAAGAAAACCAAGCTTCATTTTTTCTGCCTTTTGTTAGCTTTTTTTTTTTTTTTTCATTTTCTTGATTAGCAGCTTCCTATGGAAATATTATCACTTTACTAGAGAGGGTGTGTAGTGACTAGTTTCTTGTCTAATAATAATGATGAGTGGGGTTGGATTTGGATGCTTTTAGGCTGTTCTTATTGATTGCAGAAAACTAATTGTATCCATTTTGTATGAGAACAAAGCAATGTTATAGGGAGCTGGGAGACACAAACTTAGCTTCCACTGTTTATCTGTATATCATATGAGATCAAATATTGTCTTTTCTACTTTTTTTTACTTATTTTTTGTGTTTTTTCTTGGTGGATCATGTTAACTCTCTTGTCTCTCTTTTCTATCTTAAATTGACAATTTTTTTTTTAAATTAATATTGTTCATTTTATATAATTCATAACTTATTAAAATCTCACCACTAAGAAAAATAATCATACGACATACGTAGCAATCTTATCCTCCTGTTTATCTTCATTTCTTAATTTCTAATTTTCTTTTTGTACTTCTCCAACTTTTTTTCCCTCCTTTATTAATTTGTGGATAAGCGAACTTGACTTACAAGTTGAAGTAGCAAAGGATAAAAATACTTTTGGAATATCCATTGCTGTGTTTTTGTCATGCTTGTCTCAATGGACCAAAACAGTTCTATGCACATAATTATTTGATTTTGTTATATTTATCGTATGTGAAATTATAGCTATATATATATATATATATAAATATAAGAAACATTGGAAGTAGAATGCATAGTGAGCAAATACATTGTGAAGATGCTATATTACTTTCCTAGCCATGTTTACTTGAACCAAGTATGCATTGCATATAGCTCTAAGATCAGTAAGTCAAGCATGAATAGTAGCTAAAGTAAAATAGGATGTGCTAGAGACAATATTAAAATTATAATTATTCACAAGCATGCTTTCACTTAACATATTATGCTTTTGGGTAGAAAGGTCTTTACGATAAGTGAGAAGGTGTTCAATCTTTGAAATCAATGACTGACAGTAATAAGATTATAAAAGTCAATAAAGCAATTCTAGGTGAACTGCTCAACCACATTTATATGGCAAGTTGAAAATAGTCAATTCTAGATGAATTGCTCAATCACTTTTTTTTTCCTTCCTCCTTAACAATTATAAAATAAAACATATGCAAATAAATTTTTTTGTTTTTTGCTTTTGTGTGCATAAGTGAAAGGGAGAAAATCACAAATTTCATGAGCCTATCTTTTACTACGATTTAAAGAATTTACTTTGAGTAGGATGATTGATAATATGTATTTACTTTGAGTAGCTTTATTTTGGATTTGCCATATCAAGTATCAAAGTTAAGCTAAGCCCACCCCACTAGTCTATATTATGTATAGGTCGTATTTGAGGTAGAATAAAAAGGTTTATTGAAAGAAAAGGAAAACAATGTTTGATCTTTGTCATAGATTCTTGCATCTAGTGGATTAAAATTGAGTGATTAACAGCACCCTATGAGTCATTAATTATATGTTGTTTTAAGTATTGAATCGATAAGCATAGATAAGATGTCAGAGCTTGTTGATAACTATATCCTAATTATTATAAAAATGAGGAATTCACCACAATATTTTAAAATTTTTTGAATATAATTCGTTGATTATTTTTTAACATCAAGACAACTATTGTAAACTTCAAACTATTTTCTGTGAACCTATCAACCATATTAATCTTTTGTCTCAAAGAACAGACTTGGAGTATTGCACTTAATTGCTGAGGCACCCAAATGGTGTATGACTATATAGTCTATTTCTATATTGGCAATTAATATTTAATCATTATACTTGTCTATTTCAATGCCTCCATCTCTAACTAACCACTTCTTTCGTTATATATTGTTTTTTGTCCTTTTCTATTTTTTGTCTTCTTCCTCTCTTGTATGTGTGAATGTGTTGAATGGGGACTGACAAAAGAAGTGAAACAAATTTAAATAATAAGAGTAGTAGTAGTCATAGAGAAGTCAAGCCTCGTGCTCATTTTTCGTCAGTTTGTTTGCCATGTTTTTGAATTCTTCGGTTGTTACATTTCCAAGGATGAATAATGATATTAAATAAGAAAGACACTTAGGCGTTGAAAGACTTTCCCCATCCCAAGTATTAACCCACATTATAGCATATTGGTAAAAGTTATATTAAATTTAAGATCTTATAATATGTAGTTGAATAAAACTTTGCAAATTCATAATAACATAATTTAAAATTTAAATACACCATTGAAAAGAAAAATAACCTTAGTTTATTAGTATGTGTGTATATGAGATGTTTTTTAAAATTTATCAGGTAAAATCCTTAAGGTTGAAACTTGTGTACTTTGAATCTATATATAACAAAACAGAAATATGATGTCTCAAACTAACTAAAAATTATTTTTCAAACACACCTGTAATGTCATTAATAATAGGATTTATTATTATTTAGATTACTTTAAAACATTTAAATTTTGATTCTCAAAATATTTGTTAAAAGAATGGAATTCAAATTATTACATGTTTGTTTACGTGTTCAATTATCAGTAATAGGTAACCTAACGAATTATATTCAGAAAATTTTAAATATTTAATCTTCTCTTAAATAATAATCTATAATGCATGTTTCTATGTAAATGAACTTTTCTTTTTAAATGATTACTTCAACCACATACTCCTAGCCATAGTAATATGATAATAAGAAAGTATAGGAAACATAGGTGTCTAATACAAGGTTGAGTATCTAAATACTCTTTTTGTTTTGCTAGGTGTGTTGACATTGGGGAAGCAAAGATAACACATCTAAAAAGTCATGATTGCCATGTGTTTATGCAATGTTTGCTTCCAATTGCATTCAAGGCTTTACCCAAGCCCATATGGAATGCATTTACTGAGCTTTCCCAATTTTTCAAAGAGCTTGCATCAACATCACTAAGAGATGATAAATTACATGCAATGGATGAAAACATTCCACTCATTATGTGTAAATTAGAACAAATATTCCCTCCAAGTCTCTTTGATTCCATGGAGCACATTCCAATTCATTTGGCTATGAAGCAAGAGTTGGTGGTCCTATGCAATACTGATGGATGTATCCTTTTAAGAGGTCAGGTCATTTATTCTTTATTCTTTTCAATCATATTTTCATTATTTCGATATCTGAGCACTAAAGTTTTTTGTTAATTAATTTACATTTATACATACATTGAAAAAGAATGTGAGTAATCTAGCTTATATGGAAGGCTCTATTTGTGTTGCATATTTAGTTGAGGAAACATCTACATTTGCATCTTATTATTATCTACCAGAAATTCTAACTATGAGGACAAAACTACCATGTAATGATGATGGTAGTAAGGGTAGTTCCAGCTCAACACCCTTGTCTATATTTAACTACCCTGGCCGTCTAGCTAGAAAATGTACATATAGTATATTAGAAGAAAAGGAAATGAGAGTTGTAAACCTTTATGTTCTTCTAAATTGTCCAGAGGTGGAGCCCTTTTTGGATTCAGTTATCTAGTTCCCACTTATTCTCCACTTCATATAAACAAATTTATCATATCTTCACCCATCTACAATATATATGCATAATATATACCAATCTGTTATGAGAAATTAATGAAAATAACTTGCATGTAGACAAACAAATCTCTTCAACTTTTCCTTCTTAGTTTAAGGAATATGTATGTTATATATCCACCAGTTACTAATGTTTCTTCTTCAGTTGCTAATGTTACCACCTCATTAATTGCATCTCATTGACCATATAGGTTTTGAATCCAAATGACAATATTAAAGATGATCATTTGAAGAGTTTGGCATGGGGGCCTTTACATAAAGTTAAGAAATGGCATACATATTTTGTAAATAGATACAAATTTAGCACAAAAGCTCAAAGTCAAGGGATGGGTTCAAAAAATTGTGGTGTATGTGTTTCAGGTGGGGAAAATGGCATAATGGAGAATGATTATGATGGGGTTTTAACCGACATTATTGAAATGCAATATATTGGATGGCCAAACAAGACACTAGTCTTATTTAAATGTGATTGGTTTGATCTAACTCCAAATCTTAGGACAATGATAAATATAAATTATGGAATTGTTGAAATTAAAGAATCTATGAGATATAAGAACTATGATCCATTCATTTTTTCCTAACAAGCAGAACTAGTTTATTAAAACCAAGGTCTGAATTAAAATTCAAACCTTAAAAATATTAACCATGAAATAGATGATCGTTACCAAGAGGAATCAATCCCACAAATGCCAATGGTTATTGCAAATGATGATATTGAACCACAAAGTGAATGGGGGAGGGATGAAGAGGAAGAGGTGGAAGAGGAAGATATACATGATGATGATGAGAAGGAGGAGGAGGAGGAAGAAGAAGAAGAAGAAGAAGAAGAAGAAGAAGAAGAAGAAGATGAATATGAAGAAAAAGTAGAAGATGATGATGATGATGATGATGATGAGGGGGAAGAGGATGAGGATGAAGATATGGAGAATAATGAGAAAAAGAATGGCTAAATAATGCATAGAATGATCAAGAAGAGGATGACTACAGAATGTAGTCCTTTGAAGAATTATACGGAGTATACATTACAAGTTCTCATTTTTTTTTTTTAAGTTTCAAATTTCATTATTTTAATGCATTTTGAACATGTGCATAACTGAATGCACTATTATTTTTCTCCGTTAACATAAAAATTCATATTATTAATTAATGATGGTATTTTAGGTAACTCATTTTATTTGTGTGAAGGTTTCTGAGTCTTGCTTCATAATATTTCCATTAAGGAGCTTTACCTAAGGTTAGTATGGTGGTACAAGGAATTTAAATTTATAGTCTTCTATCCCAAAAAGATTTAATTTATTAGAAGATATTTCAAAATTTCTAGTGCACTTTCAAGAACTAAGGTAGATAGAACAACCATCAGATCAACAAATTAAGTTTTGGTGACCACTTTCTTGAATTGGTAAGTCCTCTTGATGGGTAATAGGTTATTTCTTCCCTGTCTTTATTTTCTAGTAACAAGGATAGTTTTAGTGTTAGACATCTGGAAATCTTATCCACTAGTCTTATTAAATGTTGACTTAATGCCATAAAAGTTTAATTTCTATATAACCAAAAACTAGAATTAATTCAATTCAAAACCAAAGATATTTAATTATTTTGCAGTTATGCTAGAAATAATTTATATATGGATTTAAATATGGCATTGAAATTTGTCTTTTCTAAGACAAAGTTTTGCTTTGAAATTTTAGTAGATGTAATATTTTTTTGTGTACAATGTAAAATGCTTAGTGTGCTTGTGTGGGATAGCCCTTACGAAAGTAAGTTCTAAGACTAAATTTTTCTTTTGCCAACCAAGTGAAAATTTTCTTTCTTCTTTCTTCCCATAAATACTTTGTACGGTACAATTGGTGCAAGGAACTTCTAATGGTATGTACCAGTATTTCATCAAGGTTAATACTATCTGTGAATAATTTTATCTTGAAACATTTTGTGTGGTTTTTTTAGGAGTATATTGATAATGACGTTAGCATTCACCTCATTCAACCAATTTTTTTTCTATGATATTATAAAAACTTGAATTATTGTTGTTTTTGGTCCTATATGAGTTTTGTATATATGTATATTTTGTGAATTATTTCTATTATATTGTTGCCCATTCTTACTTATCAATGCCCTTTTGACTTGTTATTTTATTCATTTCTCTGCTTAAGTTGGTGTGGCTTATAAAGGATGTATAAAATAGAATTCTGACCTTTTATACATACATACATACATACATATGTACATATATATATATAACCAATAAGAACATTTTTAATATTTGCTTTTAATTATTGTAATCAAATAACAGTGACGTGTTTTTCTACCTTTCAAAAACAAAAAATGTGGAATTCTTTCATCTGTTTGTATTTGAACATTTTTTGTTGATGCACCTTTGTACTAGCTTCATGTTTTGCATGTTCATTCTTGGGTACCCATTGCAGGTGGTCCCTACAATATACACAGACATTTGGGGCCATGCTACCTATTCAAATCAAGTATAGTCAAATAAACAAAAAAAGATCTCATATAATGTTGTTGATTGGGTAATACCTAATTTGGATCATATATGTTGTTGCAGAGTATTCTATGATAGAGCATTTCAATAGTTCAAAATTTAGTGCCATTCATAGAGTTTTCTTCTTTTATGGAATAAATCTAATCAAGGTAATGTTAGATCTTACATGTAGATTGAGTAGAATGCTATGAGACTTTTCCCTTATTTGCACTATTAACTTGGCATAATAATTAGTTTATTCACCAATAAAATGGTAGCTCTTGAATATTGTCATATACAACATTAGGATTTATTGCTGAATTGTCTGCTCATAAAGTTTACATGAATGGTTAATTGTATATGCCCCGTAAGTGGATTTCCTATTAAGAATCTCATTTCCATTTTAGATGATTTTGTTCAACTTATGACAATATGTGTTAACTTTGAAATATGGTTCCTAGACCTTTCAAAGTTTGAAATTATACTTAGTATGTGTGGAGACATAGAAAACACAAACAATTAACTTCAAAATCTTCTATTAAGACAACTCAACTTGAAAATCTCTTGGCATATAAAATTTAAATGGTAAGAAAATCCCATGATAGATGATACATATATACAACCAACATTAATGTCAAAACAATTTAAACGTTAATGATTCACTTCTAAAGTTTCTTGATTGGACACTTCTTGCATATTCCTTTTCAATGGTCCTACCATATGTCACCACTTACAATTGAAACCATTCTCATATTTCAAATCCATTGGGTGCCTCTCATTATATTAAAGATTAAAATTTTTTAGTTAGTGCAGTTATGTTTTTAATCTTTTTCTTGACCTTTTTAGATGGATCTGCTTGTTGAACATCAAGTGCATTTTTGGAATTTCTTGTGCATTATTAAAATTTTAGTGTGCATACAATTTTTGAGATTTAGAGCATCATATTAAATTATTTTTTAGGCACATATTTGTCAATCTCTCTTATGATAGAATGTATAGATTTTTAATCAAACTCATCAATATATATATATATATATATAATTTTAATATGTATAAAAGCACATGTTCAAGAAAAAAGCTATGACAAGTATAATTTTAATATGGTGATTTTTCTCTAAATATAGATAAATGGTTGATTTTGGTAGAGGAAGCTGTAGGGGTAGGGGTAGAGGCAAAGGCAGAGGCAAAGGTAGAGGTACATATCAACCCTCTGAACAATCTACTGCATCTTTAAGCCCTCAAATTGGAGTTGTACATATCCCATCTTCCCCTGCACCATCCATAGAAAGACACCCTAATCCCTCTTCCAGCTCATCTATTGATGCTTACGCAAGACAATTGCCTAGATCATCTCCCCAACCACCTTGCTCATTTACATAACCACCATGCCCATCTACCCCAGCACATAGGTCATCATCTAATACACTGACAATTATATAGGGAAGCAAAGATGTAGACAAATGTGTTTGGATTAGTCCAAGACTTGGTTTAACATATGTTTTTTTATTTATCTCATCTTAACAATCCATTTTACATATAAAAAATATATTCTTTTTATTGTAGTGTGTATGTATTCTAGATTTGAGCCTACTACAAGTATACTTAGGGATATCTCTTCAATATTTAAAAGCAAATTTAAAGGGCCTTAGACTAATTGGATAGAAGCATCAAATAGAGGTGCTACTGAGGAATGGTTTGCTGAATTTGGGGTAATCTATAACTAATTTATTTGAACAAAGTTATTGGTTTATTAATAGACTATTTCCTTAATGTTTGTTCCTTTGTCCAAAGAAAATATAAATGGCTCCATGAGCATAGTAATCATATTAAAAATATTTTTGATAATAAAAGATTTAACCTGCTCAAGGTCACTCTAGGTAGGTTACAAAAACAGGAGGATAAGGGGAAATGACTCCTTAAAGTATTCATGAACAGTTGGACATGAAGTGGCAAGATTATAAATGGCAAGATAAATCAAAGAAAAATAGTCAAAATAGGTGATCTGAAAAGGGGCTCTCTGTGCATTGTGAAGGCTCCATCCAACTATAAAGCACTAGAAAAGATTGATGAGTAATTTCTGATAGAGTTTATAATCCAAATTCGATATTGACTAGTGGAATTGCTTTAATCATTTTATCTTAGAAGAGAAATCATATTGGAAGGGAGCCAAACTATTAGGACATGTTTCTACACCTTCACAAACATAAAGGACAAGAAAATCAATGGGACTCCCCAACTTTAGCAAGCATTGCTATAAGTATAATGAATTTGTAAAATGTTAAAATTGATGCAATCATTCAAATAGTAAAGAGTATGTATAATGAGTCTTTTGTTATCTTTGAAAGACTGGTAGTTTCAAACTGAAATAATTTTAGTTTAGTATGATTTATATGGTTAATTAGTTCAATATTATGATCTCTTATTCAAAGTTACTTATTTTATTTATATTTTACAATACTTTGCTTTTCAGGATGAGTATGAGAGGCGAATAGCTAAAGGAGATTCCTAATATCCTATTGGGGAAGGCAGAAGTCTGCAATAAGATAATAGCATTTACTTGGATGTTGTTAAAGGTGATAGTAAAAAAGTATGTATTAAGGGATTAGGATCACAAGTTGCTTCATTTGTAAAATCTACTACCATTTTATCATCTTCAATCAACACTTCTATATAAGTTATGGTGGCTTCACTTAAAGCGATAGTTTTAGATCTTACTACACAGTTGTAGTGCAAACATGAATAATTTGCACTAATAATATAAAGGATGGAATTATTAGAGCAAATTTTTGGGATCTTAAACCTTAGTGATCAGACAGTGCCACCACTTATAACACAACAAGCACTCAAAATAGATGAATAGTTTGAGGATCAGGAGGTTGATTACAAGATAAATAGGTTATTTCTTTTATTGTATTGGTATTGATACTAGTATTATCCTACTAATAACACTTCTAAACTTTTGATTTCTTTGTACTACATTACATGGTTATGATAGGGATGGATATTTTCAATTTTTGTTATAATATTTGTTTATATGGTTGAAATATGAAGAAGATAGAAGTAAACAAGGACTAGTTGGCCTATAAATTACAATTTAGGCACGGAATTAGACACAAAATGAAAATATATCAATTGTATATTTGAGATGAAATGATTTTGTTTCAAATATTTAGATACGGAATCAAACCTAGAAAGGTAAAAATCCAATTACTAATATGAGACGGAACAATTTTGTGTCAATATTTTAGACACGGAATCAAACACTAAATAAAATATTTGAATTGCTAATATGAAACAGATGAAATTCTGTATCTATTACTTAGACATGGAATTCGATACAAAATAAACTAACTTAACCTTTTATTGGAGATGGAAAGAATTTCATATCTAAATTTCTGACACCAATTTTAATATGGATTAATTCCATCTTTGTGTTTGAAACTTTAATAATAGATACAAATTTGGTTTCTGTATTGAGATGGAACTTATAAAAATTTGACACAAAAATTTTTCGTGTCAATTTTGATACATAATGCTAAATTATGTATCTAATAATTTAGAGACCATGGTTTTTGATACGGAACATTGTCCATGTCAAATTTCATCTCTGATATTTTAAAGACATAATTTATTGGATTTAGACATAGATTTTGTCCATCTATGCTTTATTTTTTTTTCTAGTAGTGCATGAAAGAAAATTCCCTAGGATTATGGCAAAATTTGGCATTTCAAATGCAATATGGTCACTATTCTAACTTGAATTCAATGCTTATGAACTAGTCTAAGCCTTTAATATCATTATAAGAATCTATTAATCCCCTATAAATTCTATTGCCTTAAATAAATCCTTATATCCTTATGAGAATTCAATTAAAGAAATGCATTACGTATGACTAATTACTACTCAGCTAGTCTAATAGGTATATATCTATCATAAAGGCAAATTGAGCGATGGAAGCACTTAATTAATTTTGAACAAGCAATATTCTATTCTATGTCTAAATTTGGGCTTCTTCTTCAAGAATCCCTAAATTCTCAACATAAACCTAAATTGGTGGCTAAACAATGATAACTCTATGAAGTAGTTAATCCTGTCATTTTAATGCTCTTTCATTGTGCTAACTTGTTATTTTTAGTTTAAATTTGAGTCTTCTGTGTCTATTTGGGAGATGTATCTTTGGTAGCGAGGTTTTACATTATTTAGTGTTAATTTATGTTTAATTGTTTTATTTTAGTCATTTGTCGGCTATTAATGTGACTTTATATCTTACAAAGGTTGTCAAAGGAAAAAACAGGAGGTTTAAACATCCAGTAAGTGAACACTCAACTTTAAGACTACTTTAAGCCCTTAAATGTAAGAATTTGCTCACCGAAAGTTGTAGAGCTCATCGAGACCTTTTGAACAAGTGGTAGTTTGCTAAAATATGATGTCAGAGCATGAAGTTATGGTCAAAATACTGAAGTTGATTTAAGAGGTTCAATCTAGTGCTAGGCGTGAATTTTAGTATTTTGTCTTAAGACTTCGCACTAAGGCACCATGACTAGTGCCATAGCACCAAAAAGCACATACCAACTAGAAAACTAGAGCCAAGTTGCTATAACCCAGTCAAATGAAGGGTAAAGTTGGTTTTCGGCATTTTTAGATGATAAAGAATGTTTTCTTAGGGTTTCTGGGCTAGAAGAGAGCTTTTCAGAGCTCTAAGTGTTGAGTTTTGCAAGAGAAGGCACTTCAAGAGGAGTTTTAAAGAAGGAAATTGGTTAAAGCTTCAAAAATGTAGTTCATAATCTTTTTCTCTTCTTTTTCACTTTTATTGTTTATGTTTTTTTGAATTGTATTGGATTATAATCATATGAATGCTTGGCAAAACCCTTATTTCTTTAGGATTGTGGACTATATGCATGTAGATTGTTGAACTTTGTTACTTTCTTACTTGAATTTCATTATGTATTAAGTTATTCAGTTTAAATCCTATTTGTTCCCTTGTTGATTGCCACCAACTTGGGTTTATGTTAAGGAGTTAGGGATTCTTGAAAAAGAAGCCTAAATTTAGTCATAGGATTGAATACCGTACGACTAATGTAGAATTATTATTCGAATTTAACTCAATTTACCTTAAGATAGACATATACCTATTAAACGTGTAGAGTCATATTAGCCATACTTAATGCATCTAACTAAGTGGTTCTCCTAAAAATGTAGGTAACTAATTTAAAGTAAGAATTCATATGGGATTGACGAATTCTTATAATGATGTTAGAGGCTAAGGTTACTTAATAAATCAATGATTTTAAGTTTGGAAAGTATCTTATTCATATTTGAAATGTCTTAGTAATCCATAGATATAGGGAAGCCTTTTGAATCAATTTTCAACTTATTTAAGCTTGGCATTTGACCATTTGCAATTACCTGACTTTTAAATTGAATATTTGATTGCTTGGATTAGGTAATTGCATAAGCATTAGTAATTAATATCAGTATTAACTAGAATTCCCTAGAATGATACTTTTCTCACTCATTATTACTTGTTAGATTAGGTAACTTAGTAAATGCTTAATGTGAACCATATGACTTGAACTTAAAATGCTTAACCTCTAATAGTAATTACTTGTTTTCTAACTATGTTGCTCATTAGTGATTATGGTTATGCTAGTTGCATTGTCTGCTTTTTGTCTCCAATTGAGTTCTAGACTGTTGAACAGTGAGGACAATGTTTATTTTTAAGTTTGTGGGTATGGAAATTATGTTTTGGTGCAGTTTGTGTGTTTTTTTTTGGTTGTTGTCATAACCGACCTTTCGGCGGGATGGAATTAAAATATGGTTTAAAACCGATTCCCAAAAACGGAATTTTGAAAATCGATTTAATTTGGGAGTCGCCACTAAAATTTTTAACGGAAAACTTTGGAAAACCAATTTAAAACAAAAAGAAAAAGAAAGGTGGAATGGTCTGCGAGGTCAGAGATGAGTTCGGGAGTCTATTTGAGTGTGGGGAAGGTGTTAGGCACCCCACAACACCAGCCCATAAGGACAGTTACCTTAAACTAGTTAGTTGAAATAGAATATGGCCTTTAATTAATCTCAATTACCCTTTTATTGACATGGATGCACGTTAGACATAGAAGACAAAAAAGCGAAAATGCATGCAAACTGATGGATATTTACAAAGGGCGGACTTGACCTAGGATGAAAGCCTAGGGCCTACGTACCCCGTGAGAGGGATCAAAGTCCACGTAGTTCGACCAAAAGGCATTTTTGTGATTGGTGGTTTTTTTTTTATTTGTGATGAGAATAGGAGGATTTTAATTAAAACAGATCATTGTAAA
The DNA here is from genome assembly GCA_037074485.1 of Delonix regia. NCBI lineage: Eukaryota > Viridiplantae > Streptophyta > Magnoliopsida > Fabales > Fabaceae > Delonix > Delonix regia. The sequence goes on along the minus strand of CM073454.1, from coordinate 23,580,325 downwards.
CAAAACGGGAAAGAAATTTGGTTTGTATGTTTTAATTTACTACAATCTGATTAACCTCGTTCTCCTGAGCTCTTCACATTTTCTCTTTTAAAATTGTTTTTGATGATTTTATTATTATTATTATTTTTGAGTTTTGAGAGTTTATACTTCGAGAATTAATGCATAATTTATAACGAAAAGAATATATTTTTTTATTTTATGTTTTTTTTGAATTTATTGTTGATAAATATTGATTATTATTATTATTGATTATTGGAAGACAATTTAGTTTAAGTGCTATTATTTATTGGTTTATCTGTTTGTCTTTGAACAAATATATGCTAATTTTCGGGTTCTGTGGAGATTAAAATCTCACACGAGCCCAGGAAGTCGAGGAGAGACAAGTATTCTCACACGATCCATTTTGCATAAATATTTAATCAAAGTTAATATTTAATTATTGTCCATTTATTCATTTTTGTATTATTATTAATATTATTGTCATTTCAGAATTAATTATAGGGATTTAAGGAGATTAGAACCTCACATAATCCCGTACAATCGAGGAGAACAATATTCTCACACGATAATTTCGTAAATGATAGGGAATGTTTATTAAAGTAAGCATTTTGATTATGATCATTATTATGATTTAATCCAAATTTAACATTTAATTATGGTTAATTTATTTTCCACCATTCACCCATTGATATTTTATTAGTATCATTGTTGCTTTTTAATTATTCAATTCATTGTAGGGATTTAAGGAGATTAATATCTCACGTAACCCCCGGTAATCGAGGAGAACAAAATTCTCACACGATAATTTCGTAAATAATCAGGAATGTTTATTAAAGCAAGCATTTTGATTATGATTATTATTATGATTTAATCAAAATTTAACATTTAATTATGGTTAATTTATTTTCCACCAGTCACCCATTAATATTTCATTAGTATCATTGTTACTTCTTAATTATTCAATTCATTATAAGGATTTAAGGAGATTAATATCTCACGTAACCCCTGGTAATCGAGGAGAACAAAATTCTCACACGATAATTTTATGCACCATGACAATATTGATTATCATCCAATTATTAATATTTCATTACTATATATTGTCATTCCTTTATTTTTTTACCATTTATTAATTAATATTTCATTAATATTAATTGTCACTTTTCCATTATTCAACCACTTGCAAGGATTTAAGGAGATTAACATCTCACATAACCCCCAGTAATCGAGGAGAACAAAATTCTCACACGATAATTTTATCCGTCATGACAATATTCATTAATTATCATTCAATTATTTTTCAACATTCTTTCATTAATATTTCATTAATATTCATTGTCTTCCAATTATTTGATTAATTGCAAGGATTTAAGGAGATGAAAAAAACTCACATAATCCCGGCAATCAAGAACAACAAAATTCTCCCATGCTAATTTTATACGTAATAGCCATAATTAATCAAAACTAATGTCTAAACAATTATAATGAACAAAACTAAACAAATTTAAGCACGTGAACAGTAGCTTCTCATATTAAAACACATGAACAGTGCACATGCATGTAGTGGTCTTGAAGGAAATTGAGTGAACAGTAGCATGCAGCAGAATTCTCGGCCAAGTGAAGAACGTGCAGCCATACCTGGCGTTTCAGCTCCTCCCTTGTGCTCCAATGAAGAAGGACCTTCTCCTCTTCACCCAACAATGGAAGATGAACCTCCAACTGCCCCTCAAAGTCGCTGGTCTCGGCTGGAAGTGCAGAAACGGGCAGCTTCGTTGGAGTTTCGTTGGACAGCTTTGTTGGAGTTTTCTGGTTAGTTCCAGCGCTGGAAATTCTACAGAAAGTGTCCCTACTTCTCGGCTGGAAGATGGAGGCTGAAAGCTTCTCTTCTTCTCCACACTTCCTCTTCTTCCTTGTGCTATCTAAGCTCTCCTCTGTTCACCTCTGTTTTTTGAGCTCAAAATAGAGTTTTTTCTCCTCCATGGTTCAGCTTCTATTCCTCCCTTTGCTGCCACTTTGTTTGGATTCAGACTTCCTTGTTTCTACACATCATTTTGGCATCCAACTCTCCATTTTTCTGCTCCTTGGATGGTCTGAACTTTAGCACCTTTTCACTCCAGAATTTTGGACGTTACTTCCACGATTTTTCTGCACGTTAGACAGCTTCGTTCAGCCCTCGGTTTCTGCAGTTCAGCTCTCGATTTTTGCCTCGTTTCTAGTTCATTTCCCTGTTGTTCTTTCCTCACGTGGCTACCTTGCTTCCTTGCTTCGTTCAACTTGGTTTCTCCCTCACGTTGCTGCCTCCATTCTCTTCCTTCGTTCAGCGTTGTTCCTCACGGTTTGCTCTGGTTTCGTTGCTCTTCTTTTCTTCTTCAGCTCCTCTTCGCTTCTTGGTCACGTGGCTCTCTCCTTTTCAGCGTGGTTCCTCTTTCTTTTTTCTTCCTCTCTTCTCTTCTCCAGCTCTCTTTTCTTCTCAGCCGAGACCTCTTTTCTCTCTAGCGTTTTCTCCCCTCCTTCCTCTCGATTTGCTGCCACTTTTATGCTCCAACGCCACCTCCCTTTTTCTGCCACTTTGCTCCCTTTTTCCCTTGCTTTTTCTGCAACTTCCAGCCACCACTTTGCTGCACACGGTCCCCTCTTTTTGCTGCCACCTCCAGCCACGCCACACTCTTCTTTCACTGCTCCAGCCACCCCACTTTTTGCCATGTTGCAGAACCACTCTAACTTGCTTTTTTGTCCCCCTTGTCCTCTTGTACATGTGTGTGCATGGGTGCATGCATGTGGTGAGTGTGTGTGTCCGTGGATGAGAGTGTGTGAGAGTGAGGTGTCCGTGAGTGAGAATGTGACTGTGTGAGAGTGATGTGTGTCATGTGTGTGAGAGCAAATGATCATATGGGAGCAAATGAGCATGTGGGAGTGTAAGTGTGAGTGTGTGAGAGTGATGTGTCCGTGAATGGGAGTGTGAGTGTGTGAGAGTGATGTGTGTCATGTGTGTGAGGGCAAATGAGCATGTGGGGAGCAAGTGAGCATGTGAGAGTGATGTGTGCCATGTGTGTGAGGGCAAGTGAGCATGTGGGAGCAAGTGAGCATGTGAGAGTGATGTGTGCCATGTGTGTGAGGGCAAGTGAGCATGTGAGAGTGTGTGAGTGTGAGCAAGTGAGAGTGTCTTGCAATTCCATTTCAAGTGTGTGGCCTTGTTCATTTTATTTCCTTGCAAGATGATTGCCATGTCTCATCTTCCAACCTATATCTTGAATTTTCCTTTTTATTATTTTTGGTTCTTATGTTTGGTTTTTTCATATTACTTCTATTTTGTTTGCCTCTTGTAATTTTGTTTTGATTAATTGTTATTATTATTTTATTATTTTATATTTTTTTTATTTTTTAATTCTATTTATTATTATTATTGTGATTATTATTATTGTTAATTTGGGTGGGGTGTTCACAGTTGTCCTTACTTGTGTTTATGAAAGAAAATTCCAAAGATGAAGTTAATTGTATCATGAATTATGGTTTGTAAGATGTACTTGTTAATGTTTTTCATTATATGATTTATCAGGTAATGCATATATTCTTTGGACATTTTGAGCACCAAATTGCTTTGAATGAATTGATTGTGTTCCTAGGGTTAAATTTTTTTTTGATAATTCAGTATATGATAATTTTAATTTTAAGCTTTAGAACTTGCACAATACTTTCTTGCGGCAAAATTTAAAGCTTTACATGAATTAAAGATATGATTTGGGCATTAGCCTTCACCCTTGTTTGTATATGTTGATATACACCCTTTACACCCTTATTTGAGCCTTATTAGTGAAACCGTGGAACATTATTTTCTTCAAAATACCCATATGATGCATACCATTTTTTCTTGCCTCATATTCAATCTACCTACTCTATTCAAGAGAAAAGTGCAAGCACATGTGTGTTTTGAAAAGGAAAAAAAAAAGATTTAAAGTGAATAGTGGTTGGAGAAATTAATCACAGTTAAAGACAGTGAGTAAAAAAGAAAAAGAAGAAAATAAAATGTGAATAAAAAAGAAATTGAAGGTTACCTTAGAGTTGCTTGAATGTTGTAAAGATGTTAAAAAAATAGAGTTGAACCTTTTTGGATATTGGCCAGGATGACCTAAAATTTTATGTTGTAACCTTTGGTTTGTTTGAGGACAAACAAAAGTTCAAATTTTGGGTTGTGATCACTCTATGAAGTAGTGTTATTCCTATAATTTTCATGCTCTTTCATTGTGATACCTTGTTAATTTTAGTTTAAAATTGAGTATTCCTTGTCTATTTAAAAGATGTATCTTTGGTAGTGAGCTTTTAGGTTATTTAGTGTTGATTTTGTTTGATTGTTATATTTTAATCATTTGTGGGCTATTAAGTGAACATTCAACATTTTGGAGTTCATCGAGACATTTCTAACAAGTGTAGTTTATAGAAATCTAAGGTCAGAGTAAGAACTTATGGCCAAAATACTTAAATAGATTCAAGAGGCTTATTCTGGTGCCAAGGTTCCATGATCTAGTGTTAAGGCACCATTGTCAATATTTTTTCCAAAGACATGGTGCAAACGCACCTGAACAGATATACTAACCAGAAAGCTGGCATCAAGGCGCCTGAATGTAGTAAATGAATGGTAGACTAGTCTTTTGGTATTTTGGAATAATATATAACATTTTCTTAGGTTTTCTTGGCTGGGAGGAGCCTTTCTGAAGCTATAAGAGAAGTTTATCAGAGTTCTAAGGGTTGGGTTTTACTGGTGAAGGCATTTTAAGAGGAGTTTTAAGGAAGGAAATCGATTAAAGCCATGGAAACGAAGTTCATCATCTTTTTCTCTTCTTTTTTACTTTTCTTATTTATGTTTTTTGAATTGTATTGGATTATAATCATAGGATACTTGGCCAAACCCTTATTTCTCTAGGATTATAGACTATAGGCATGTAGATTGTTGAACTTTGTTACTTTTTTACTTGTATTTCAATGTATATGAAGTTATTATGTTCAAATCATATTTGTTCCCATGTTGATTTGGCCACCAATTAGGGTTTATGTTAAGGATTAATGGATTCTTGAAAGAAAATCCTAAATTTAGTTAAAGGATTGAATACCACATGATTACTGTTGAAATATTACTTGAATTTAATTCAATTTTCCTTAAGATAGACATATACCTACCGGATGTGCTGGGTTGTGTTAGCCGTACTTAATGCCTCTATCTTAGTGGTTCTTATAAAGATGTAGGGAACTAATTTAGAGTGACAAATTTTAGAAGGGATCGATGAATTCTTATAATAATGTTAGAGGCTAAGATTACTTCAAAACTTAATTAGTTTAAATTTGAAAAGTAACTGATTCGTAATTGAAGTGCCTTGGTAATCCATAATGTTGGGAAGCCTTTTGAACTAATTTTCATCTCATTTTATGTTTTGCATTTGACCATTTTCAATTACCTTACTTTTGGGTTGAATTCCCTGAGGATGATACTTTTCTCGCTCTTTACTGCCATTTAGTGATGTATACTTACATCGTGGTAATTTGTTCACAACAAGCAACAAGGGTACAATACAATATTAAACTGAATAAACTTATTCACAGTGAAATTCATGAAGAAAAGTAACTGTAATAATCAATTTACAGGCCAAATCACCATAATCCTAGAGAAAGACAAGCTGGCCTAGTTTATTCATAGGTACAATCAAGTCTAACCTAGAAAATATAACAATGATGATGAATAAAAGAGGAATAGAAAAATCACTATTAACATCACTTTAATTTGTTCCCTTCTTGAAATGTCCTTTTGAAATCTCTTCATTCAAGTTCTTCCCTAGCCTAGAATGAGCTCTCATTCATGCCTCTCTATCTCTCATTCTCCTCTTCTAAAAACCTTTATTTTCGCTACTTATGGAGTCCAAAAAGTCTAACTATGAAGTTGCCAATAGCAATTTATTGTTTTTTCAACTAGGCTTTACAAGTTGTGGCTAAGGCGTTAAAAAATAAATTAAAAAATCTTAGGTAGTTCTGACTTCTAGGCTCCATAAGCTAAAGACTAGGCTCTAAGCCTCTGGAAATTGTACTTGTCTAAAGCAATTCCTTGAGGCCTAGGCTTCACAAACGTGCCACAATCATTTGTTTCTTTAAGATCTGAACAAAATAAAACAAGTCAACTTGAGTAACTCTAATTTGTTAAGATTTAAGCATGCAAATCATCAAATCACACTAAAACAATTTAAGTAGCTATAAATTCAAACTTTGCTACACTAATTGCCCAAACGAACATAAATGATTCAAAATCAAACAATAACGAACAAGATTACACAATGATATAGCATTAAAATGGCTTAAAAAACTATTTTATAGAGTTATCAATTATTGTGGTTGGCTCTCCAACTACTGCTAAGGGTTTATTAACCATTGCATGATCCCCATCCCATTTCATCTTATTTGACACAAATTGGTGAAGGATTTCCAAAATTGATCTGTGCCCTTTACTCTTAATGGGTTTTTGATCCCCATCCTTCACTCACAATTTGAAGTTTACATCAATAATTCTAAGGTAATTTTAGAAATCCCTATTTGGCACCACGATCAGGGTTTACATAAACAATTTTAAACTAATTTTGGAAATCCCCAATTGGCAACATGATCAAGGTCTGCATCAATAATTCTAAGCTAATTTTGGAAATCCCTAATTAGCAGCATGATTAGGGTTCTTGATAGGCGAATTCAAAATGACTAGGAATTTAAGGTTCAATTAACCTCATAGGAGAAGTAATTTGAGCAATTCAAAGTTTTTATTTTGAGAGGTAAGGAAGAATTAATGATTTATTTCAATTATCCTTGAATTTTCATGGTTGTGGTAGGGTAGAAATGAATGAAAACTATGTTGGAAGGACTTTTTGTTTTGAATAATTGTGTAATTATGATATTAGGAAACTTACACATGGAATTTGTATTAAGTGAATAATTGGATTAAGATTTAGCAATAATTAAACTAGGAAATTCAATACTTGAATATTTATGAGAATCCTTACTTTTTATGAGATGAGTATCTTTGGAAGACTAGTTATAAAGGCTTGTTGGGGATGATTGTAAGTCAAGGTGCTAAGGTTGGTGGTGATAAAGTTGATGCATGTGAATACTTGGGGTGGAAAATATGTTTTTAACCACAAATGTATTTAACTAAAGTGGGTCCTAAATCTAAATGAAAGGTTGTCACCAATGATTAAGTGTTCAGGATATTTGACCCATAAAAAGAAATGATTTTGTGATTAATGTAAAGGAAGCCTTGGAGTTGTGGAAAACTATTGACAATTTTATATTACTTTTAAGAATGCTATAATTATTGCATTTACTATCTGAAATAGAGGGAGGAATTTACTTGAATTCCTTTAGTGGTTGAAAGAGAGTTAGATTAATTGGTAGTTCAGAATTTAAGTCCATAGATATCATGCCCAATTTCTTTATGAGATTTCTATTTCCTTTTTTCACAAGATTATCTTTAGGATTATCATTATTGTTATTTATTATGCGGTTTTCTCCTTTCCTAAAAGATGATTTTCCAAAAAAAAAAAAAGATTTTCATAACTATATCATGTATTGAATTGGTAAAGATAATTGAGAAATTAAGTGTACAGTTATGTACAATAGGAAAATTCATTAATTATACATAAAATACCAAATATCTTACATATTGGTTTTATTTCATTGGTCTTGGAAGAGCTAATTTAGGATGCTAGACATTAATAGTAATTCTATTAGCCCTTGGTGCACCTAGGAAATACCTAGTTAGGAGGGTTATTGGAGATGCCAGCTTTGTGTGACAGTCATCACACATGGAAAGGAGGAATGGTAGATTTCATGAGCTTTGGTTTCACATCAGTTGGTTATTTTGTGAGCTATTATCATGTGCCAGTTGGTTACTTACCCTTGAGGATAGTTGTCCTTGCCAGTTGTGATATACCCACGTGGGCTATGTGCCAATGTTATGTATTTAGTTGTCCACTTCCATTGAACAGACTATAGAGTTATAGTATTTTTATACTTCATTTTAAATTAATAAATTTTAAATGGATTGGTTTAGGAAAAGTTTGGAAAAAGAAAAGTTTAGCGGCTTTACATGCAAATTTCACTTAATAAATCTTGTGTTAAGCTGAAATTATAGTATTTATGTTAAACCTAATAGCTAAAACTAACTTTTGAAAATTTTTATGCTATTTATTATTTTACTTTATTTCATTTTTAATCTATTTCCTTTCTTTAGTTGTCTTATTATATATTAATTAGTTGAAGATTTTGGGGTGCTATCTACAAAAAACTATTATTGTTGTCTCAAATAGTAGAGTTGTCAAGCTATATATTCCCACACTTTCTAGAGTATTTTGTTTCTTTGGATGATATTTGCCAAAATTTATGCAAGACTTAAGCATGATGTACATGGCTATTGTTAATCCAGAGAGAATATTTTGTATGTTATATGTTACATTATTAAAATTTTTATAAGCAACTTACGTCCTTTCTAGTGTTGCCTTGCAAGATTAGGATTTTTCTTCACTTTTCTGCATCAGTCATACTATTAAGTTTTGGGGCATGACAAATTTGTACTGATGATCTACCTAATGTAAGGGTCATTCGATGTTTCTCTATGTTTCCTGTAGCTGGAAAACTAGTCAATGGTTATTATTACTACAATCTATCTGTAATAGAGAATATGCAAACACGTCTACATGTGGTGACCAATTGTAGAGAAGTTGAGCCTTTCCTTTTGTAAATTAATTATATTTGTGTAATCATTAAAATCTTACCACCTTGTACAATATATTCATATTTGTAAGTCGAGATATAACAAAATTGACAATTTTCCTTATTTAAATAGGATGTAGTAATAGATAATCCTACTCAGATGATTTAAAATCTCTGGTGTTAAGATTGATTATGAAAAGCAATATAGTGCATACAATGTTAATAGGTTCAAGTTTCTTATCTTAAAACAAGACCAAAGGTTGAAAATGCCAAATGGCAAAGTCATTGACACATTCAGAACAAGATGCTATGCAAATAGTAGTGAAAGACATATACTTATTTACATTGTGTATTAAATATGTTGCATCTCTTGATTTATTGTGTGATCGTAAGTTAAAATTATGCTGTAAATTTACTCCTTATGCCTTTACTATAAATGATATTAGTTTATTGCATAACTATATGTAATATATTTGTTACATATTTTCCTTATATGCCTATATTATAATTGATGTTAATGTAAACTATTGGTAAGAGTTTTGAAGATGAAACACCTTAAGCAAGATAAGTAGTTTAAGACACTTGCATGGTGCAACTTGCAATTATCTCTACCATATAAGGGTGACTATTCAAGACAATTCCTTACCACCTTGAACACTCCACTTGAGGTAAAGACTTTTGAAGGCACTCTATTTCTAAATGAATGACCTATAGATATTAATCATGACGATGATGGTAATGCAAATAAAGCACTTTCATAGCCTCAAATCCACTGCCACGCAAGTAAGCATTGCTTGTTGATGTCACTGGTATAGATGCTATAGAATTGTAATGTATTTTACTTGAATACAATCAATCTCATATACTAAACTTAGGTTTATAGATGGTGAAGGCATGGTTTAGAAAATGGCTTTAACTTAAAATGAAATTTGGCAACTTCCCTGGAGTGACCAAGATGTCATGCAATGAAAAAGGTTAACTAGTTGGAGATGGTAGTTGTTTGTTAAATAGATTCTTATGGTCTATTAGTAGAAACTACAATTATTTCCTCTCATCTATCCTAGTTGGAAAGGATTTCCAATGGATTATAAGGATAATACCTACATCAATTCTATTAAGATAATATCTGTTTACTTTAGAAATTGACTACAATTTCTGGCTATATCATTACTAATAGTATTTCTTCACCTTGAAGGTTAAATTTATAGTTTGCATTGAATCACATACAAACTCTATTCTAGATTCCATTGGACAACAGTGGAAGGATATAAGATATGATTTATGGCAAAGTAGGGATGATGACACTTGCAACTGAAAGCAATTGATTGCTAAATACACTGGTGGCATTGAAAAAGACCATTGGATATTACTTGTTGATTATCGTCTTAGTTGAAATGCTAAGGAAACATTAAATATTGTTTTAATAAGTTCTATTAAACTCTATGAACAGATATAGATTTCTCATTGAATAGGAAAATTCTTAGTATAATAGAGGTAATCGAAATAAGCAATCTATGGTTCATATGGGTGAAGCAAAGAGCTTAGCATGCAAAAAGGTTGAGATGGTAGTCTAAATTTTTAGTAATTATATTGTAATCTTCTTTTTAACATGTACATATATTATTATGTACCTATCAATCAAAGGAGTAGGAGTTAAGTTTCTAGTATGCAGAGGAGAAGTGTGGACACCAATACATAAAGATTTTGATGGGTCTTACGTGAATGATAATGCCAAAACAATAAATGTAAGTGTTTCTTTAATTCATTATGAATGTCAATTAGGTGTGATTTTGTTATGTCAATGTACAATATATCATTTGCGAGGAAGTAACTATTTTGTAGAACTTTTCTGGTTAATGCATATAAGTTACTTGGATATACTTGCCCTATTGATGTAGTTTGCTGACCATGAGTCTAATTCAATATCCATGTCTAAAAAATTTTCCCTCAATGATTCATTAGCCTTTGCTTTTGAAAGGCTAAAGTACATAAGTCATATGACATCCCAAAAATATTATTAGCAGATCCTTCTAATAAGAATTATTAAAAAAATAAGTGGGTGAGAATTTAATAACCTTAAAAATTATAAAGAAAAAGGTTTAGTGAGTTTCTAAGATTGAGAATTTGGTGATTGAGGACAGTTAGGATATAAAGCTAAGTATGTATTCAAGTTTGCAATGATTGTACAACAATTTAAATAGCTTAAAAAAAGGTTTTGGTAACTTAAGATTGGTCAATGTTAATTTGGTAATTTTAAATAAAGTCTAATTATGTTAGAATAATACCTAAATATTAAAAAATAAATATAAGCAAAGTAGTTATATTTACAAAAACGTTTAGCTAACACTAAAATAAGTAGAAAATTAATTAGAATCAAGTTGTTTTATTGCATTCTAGAATTTATAGTATGAGAAAATAATGTATATATAATCTTATTGTTCTTTTCCCTTACCCTTTAAACGATCACCGAATAGCTAAGAGAAAGGAGCATACATATGCAGCTCATGAGTAAGAAGTCCATCTTCTTTCTCATATAATGCCCAACAAATTAAAAAGTAGAAAGAGATTTAAAGTTAAAATAAAACAATATCAATTGTTAAACTGTAGATGTTAACTAGGAAGCATAATAGTATGATGTGACAGTAAAAAACCAATAGGAAGAATGGGTATAGGATAGAGAAAATTAATTGCACACATAGTAAATTTGGCAAATTAAGCCAAAACAAACATGTTAAGCTCAAGTGCTTATTCAAGTAGTAGGAAGTAAGTGATTGACGTGGCCTAATCTAGGTAAGCCACACAATTATTTACTTGGCTGCAGGATAGAAAGAAGTAAGCAAAGTCCTATAATTAGGAGGCAGCATAAGGAAAACTCAACAATGACAAAGATTAGGAAAGGCTATGTTGGCAAGAAAATATAAACATAACAAAGATTAAACAATTCATTAGAAGACACACACTCTCTTAGATTCCTTTTATGAGATGCAAATGACTTAATGGGATCACTATAAATAAAGGCCTTGGACATTTTGAAAAGGTGCCCAGTGAGTAGTATATGATCTATTTTAATGCTGTAAAGCAAAGTATGAATTTACAACAAGAGGTAAAATAAGAGAGTAAGACAAGTTGATGGTTTAATAGTAGAAATCTATAAAGGGTAGAAGAGTAAGCCAGGAGGAAACTAGTTATATTTGCAAGCTAAAATCATGTAAGTCACCTTAGCTTATTCCTTTATTTTTATTATAATAAAACATATACATTAGGAAGATGATACAATTAAAATTGTAGTTTAGCAAAACAAACTAGGAAGGATTAACAAATATAGCATTACACGATAGAACTCAGGAACTTCAAACAATGCTTGCTAGCTATTAGACCGAATCTGTTTTAGCTTGAATAGAATACAAAAGTAGTATAGTTGCTACTTTTTCAAGTAATTGCTCCTCAGTAAAGAAAGGAAGGCAAGCTCCATAACATTTAGTAAGCTTTTGATATTTGGTTTGAGATATATGTGAACATGACAAACTTATTTGTAACTCCTATGAGAATGTTTAAGAAATTATTGTATAATAAAAGCGATGAAATTTCCTAGTAACTTGTGAAATGTCATCAGATTTAATTTATAAGCTAACTCAATCTTGTGACAGAGTTCTATAGTATTTATTTGATAGCATAGATTATGTCTGCATATAGATTATTTAAGTGTTCTTATATATCCTCTAAATTTCAAGTAGGAATTATATTGTGTCACAAACAAACCTATTAATCAGGAATTAATGAAAAGTTTATGAAGTGAGCCTTTAAGCTTAAGTTGCCCTATGTTTATCACTAGTACCTCTTTGTGCTTTGAATTAGATACGCTTATCAATGCATAACCTTTTCTTCTATTACAAATATAATTTTACCCCTTATCCTGAATATCAGCGATCAACCCTTTTTAAGAGAATATTTTAGTAGCTATAGCTATATTTTGAAAAATATGTTATTAGCTAAGTGAGGTAGAGATGTAGATCAATAAAAATTCAGAAAATGGATGTGGGTTGTTGTATTGATTTGCTATTTTATGATAGACATACAAATCATATGGTTTATGATAGCAAAATTATAAAGTATTCCTTTTCCTTGTGAGACATGAAAAATGAGAAAGTGAGGAGAATAATTACAAGAAAATTGGAAAAATATATAAAAAAGAGAATGCCCTAAAAAATAAATATCAAAATGTTATAAGTTTAGGTTTTTTCAAGTTAAAAAATATGAAATTAATTGGGGAAAAGTGAGAAAGAAAAGAAGAAATTAAAAGAAGAGAAAGAGTAGAGGAATTATATTTCTAGACAGTGAGCTCAAGTATTCTCCTGACTTTGTTCATCATTATTCCTTTATCTACTTGGTTGTGATAGTCACCATTGTTGGTCACATTATAAGATAAAAAAGCTTAATAATTAATTGGCAATACATTTATCTACATTACTGAAGAGAGAATAGAAGAGCAAGCATATGAAACTCCTAGGGGAAAGGTGCATTGTGTAGTTTGACTTTGCATAAATCACTTTAGGCGATTGCATGGTTATCTACCCATTCACTTCATGAAATGAAAATTTCTTCATTAACAACTAAGCTTTGAAGATGGATTGAAATATTTATTTTTCTTCTTAATCAAATGAACTTGTTATAGTTCTTGAAAGAATCTATTTGGCATACATAAGAGGTAACTATGTGATTGGAAAGAAAATTTAACTACTAATTTGGTTTTGCTAAAGGACAGGCAAAAGATAAGTTTGAGGGGCATGATATGTCATTAATTGCTTTCTATATGTCTTACTAGATATTTAGCATGTACTTTGGATAAATTCTTTGGATTTAGTGACCAACAGATGTTAGTTTAATGCATTTTATGGATTGCATTATTTGGTTGCCTTTTTGCAATGAGTTGATTTGGCTTTTTAATGTTCTGATGATAACTACAAGAGAATTCATTTCATATATTGAAATTGAGGGATTAGAAGCTTGGAAGAGGAAGAATCAATGATTTTTTTTTATGGCCACTTACAAACATCTTTGAAGTTAGAATAACTAAGGAAGAAAGTTGAGATGGTTCTTAACCTATGACAATGAACACTCAAATTAAAAATCACTATTGGATCCCTAAATTTTAAAATTTGAATTTGACGGTTTCATACAAAATTTTAGATTTAGTTGAGATTTTTTCAATGAGTGGTAATTTGCTAAAATCCAACATCTGACTATGAAGTTATGGCTAAAATACTAAAGTTATGTTAGGAAACAAGTTCCAAATGCCTTGGTCCCCATACTTGGGAAATGTACAGAATTTTTAACTCAACACAATATATGCATCAAATAGACTGACCTATTTAACTCACAAAAAATAATTAAAAAACTTAAATTATTTTTTCCTTTAATGAAAGATTTTGAAATCCTTCCTGTGAGAAGATTAAGAAGAGAAAATTATAATACAGTTCTAATGTTAGTTCCAACAAGACCTAAATGTAAAAAAAAAAAAAATGCTAGTGCAAAATTAAAAGTCATTGAACTTGATATGCATTGTAGATAGTATGCATCTATTATTTCAAATGCACATGATAAAGGTTTAGAAGTTTGTTGTTGCCTTGGAAATGAGGTAATAAGTCCTAGAATAAAATGAAATACACCTCATTTGCTATTTGTGCAGTGTTTTACTGTTGGATTAAAACAATGGAAAATAATGCGGCATGCATTGCTAATCAAACTAAAGTAGAGTTACTAAACACTATGTCTTAAACTTTAAAAATAATAAACATGCCATCCCACATGTTAGGTAGATTGGCCTATTTAAGATTGAGCAATCAGTATTTTGTGTGAACTATGTATGAACTAGGGCCATATTAATTATAAATAATCTATTATAGGTTGCATAATCTATAAGCACATTGAATAAAGGCCCAACCTGGCTGCAATTTAAAATTATGAACTATAATTTATCTATTCAACTATGAGACATATATATATATATATTTATATATATTTTTATACATACATACATACATATAGATATATATATATATATATATATAGAAGCTCATACAATGGTGAAATAAAATAAGTTTGACATCAAAACACTGGAAGTCATGGTCAAGGATCACGACCACTAGAAGGCAACGTTTAGGAGTTTTAGTGAGGATGGAATGTAATCAACATTAATGAAAGGAAGTGGAGTGGCGAAGACTATATGTCACTCCCTTGTTTAGAAGTTTAATGAAGTAAGGGAGGAGGATCATTAATGGAATGGAAGGGCTTGCATATTATTTTTATAATATTACCCATATAAATAGAATACTACTATAGTAAATTTTTAACCAAAAAGGATATCATAGTAAATACAACACTTGGCCTCTTCATTCCATCATTGACTTTGCAATTTTGGGGAGACAAAAAATGGGGTTTTGGATAGCAAAGAGGGGCCTTAGAGTCCTTCTATAACACTCCTCAAATTTAAATGTTTAATAGTTAGGTCTAGATAGAAAAAAATGATTAGTTTAATAAGGAAAAAAAAAATTGTAGTATGAATTTAAAAAAATTTAAATGATTCATAAATAATAAAATACTAAAATAACTAAAGAAAAAATTGTCCCTTTGTTTGAGTTTGATACCTGTCCATTGTTAGGAAATTGCAAGAAAGCCCCCTATCCCTTTTCTTTCTTATTTTTCCCTTTTTTCTCTTTCCTCCTCACGTATACATGCTTGATAACAAGCTCTAAGGAACCTTCTCCTCTTCTTGCTCAAATATCAACATTTCATCATCATTTCCACCCATATTTGATATCATTTGTCATTATTCTGGCTAGTTCTAATATGGTTCATGCCAAAATTTCTTTAAAGTCTAGGAAAGGTTCCTTCATTCATCTTAACAATTATGGGGCGCCAAGAAGAGCCAATTAAATGTGTTTAAAAAAAGATTCCTCTAAACTGAGTTGTGCATCATCCATTTGGTGAGTAATCCATCTTTTTCTCTATATTCTTTGTGCACAATTTCATCATCTTGGCCATCAATTTTTGCAATCTTGGCCCTAGTTTGAAATTTTCCAAATTATAAGACCAAAAGTTCTCTGAGATGAGAATTTGAAGATAATTAAAGAGGGATTTCTACAAAATGATTTGTAACTTTTTTCCTTAACTCCAAATTTATTCTTCCCCCTCTATAATGTGCAATCAATTTTTGAATTTGAAGTCTTAATTTTGAAACCCTCTTTTGAAGTTGTTAGTGGTGTAAGTTTGAAATTGGACTTGATTTTGGTGAGATTTCTCCAAATTAAGTTAGGGTTTTGGTTCTTGGATGAATTATGAGTATTCCTCCTCTAATTCCCTTGTGAAATTACTAAGTTCGGGTCTCCAATTACACACCTCTCTTGGTTGAACGAAAAATGTGAAAAGGTGATGGAAATTTGAAAATGATGGACCAATTTTCTTCAATAATCACCACTAGAGGAGGAAATTAATCAATTAGAAGTGCATTTGAAAGTGGTATGTTGATCCAATGGTATTTCCTAATTTTATTTAATTTTCTTTGTTGTTTAGAAGAAAGGGGAATAATAAAACCACATAGTGACTAGAAAAATTACTTAAGTAATCAATTTAGATTAATTACTAAATGTTTAACTATGTTAGTATAATTTCCCACTATCTCGATGATGTTAGGCAACCCACGGTTAAGAAAGAAACAAAATTATTTTAGGTCATATGTCTATATAAGATTAAATACTTGAGAACAAAAATAAATAAATAAATATAAGAATTGAGTAAAGGTTGTGAAATATACTCATGATATTGGAAAATGAAGGGTTTTTTTTTTTTGTTGCCAGAGGAAAATGAAGGGTTAGCACCATTGTTATCAAAATCTTGTGTTGACTCGGTAAACTTGTTTAGTTAGTGTTTTAACCCTTTCAAATCATGTTAACTTCTTCCTTGACTCGTACTTCTTGCTAACTTGAACAAACTCACTTTTAACTTGGACAAACTCATTTTACTCAACATGTTAACTCCAAGTATAGCTAGACTCGAACTCTAGTCCAGTTGAGCACCTCCTGCTTCTCCACCATCCAGCTAACATCAATATTCATTAAATATGTATAAACTTTTATATATATGAAAAAACTATAATTCTTTCTTGGAAGCACAACAACAAAAAGATGAGAACAGACAATCTATTGTGAGGTTTGTTACATATATTCCACTAAATCAAGTAGCAAGTAATCATTTGACAAAATTTATCAATACTGCAAATTTATATTTCATTTTAATGATATTAACAATATAAAAAAAATTAAATTTATAATTGTTAACATTTGTTAATAGATTCTTAACTAAAAGATAACAACCATATACTATGAAAAATAAAGAAAAATTTTGAATGAAATATTTGTTGAAATTATATTATATGCATTTTGAAATATCAAAATAAATTGACTATTCAAGATAATTATATAAAAATAAGTTTGCTATTGCTTTGCTTTCTTTTTTTTTTGAAAAAAAGGATGACAAATTTACACTTGATTAGTTTTTTACTTTCAGGTTTTGAAAGGGTGACCCCAATTCATTTTTTTCAAATATAATTAATATATAATTAAAATGTATGCTGCATATTATATTTCAACTATGAAAATACATAATTTAATAGCTATTTATTAAAAATGGTAAACTTATGATTTTACATTATGAGTTCATCTCCCCTCTACGAGCATGCATAAACTCACAAGTTTGACAACCTTAGTTAGCAGCCCCCTTTGAAGTTAAGGAAACATGCTACACCATTTGTGAACACCCCACCCGAATTAACAATAATAATAATCATGGTAATAATAATAAATAGAATTAAAAATTCAAACAAAATTAATTAATTAAAAAAAAATTGCAAAAGGCAAAAAAATAGAAGTAATATGGAAAAAACCAAATATAAGAATCAAAAATATTAAAAAGAAAAATTCAAAATATATGTTTGAAGAAGAGACATGGTAATCATCTTGTAAAGAAATAAAATGAATAAGGCCACCTAATTAAAATAAAATTGCAAAACACTCACACATGCTCACACTCACACACTCTCACTTGCTCACTTGCTCCCACATGCTCACTTGCTCTCACACACATGTCACACATCACTCTCACACACTCACACTCTCACTCACGGACACACACACTCACACTCCCACTCACGGACACACATCCTCACACACTCACGCTCACACTCTCACACACTCTCACCCATGGACACACACACTCACACTCACACACTCTCACATAGGAGACAAGGGATGTTAGGGGGTACAAAAGAGGTGAAGCGTGGCAGAGAAAAGGAGGTGGTGTTGAAAAGTGGAAAGGAGGCTGGAAAAGGTGGCGGTGCAAGATGGCAGGGGGGACAACACGGATAGTGGAGTGGGAAAAGAGAAAAGCAGCGGGCTGAACGCTGCAAAGGCCGAGAATGATAAAAAAAATGGGCTTGAGGGAGATATAAAAGGAGGAAGCTCGTGGTGAGGGAAAAAAAGATAGGAGAGAAGGAGAGAAAGTGAGCTGAAGCAACGTCCAAACGGTGGAGAGAAAAGGAGCTGAATAGGAAAAGCAGAAACTGAGAGAGCAAGGCAGAAACCGAGAGAAAAACTGGAGCTAAACAGGAGAAGCAGAAACCGAGAGAGCAAGGCAGAAACAATGCTGGAAAAAAACTGGAGCTGAACAGGAGAAGCAGAAACTGAGACAGCAACGTGAAGCAGAAAACATACCTAGACTGCAACAGAAAACTGACCAAGACAGCAACACGAAGGAGAAGGAACCGAGACAGCAAGAAGGAGAGAAAATGAGCTGAAGCAATGACCAAACCGTGGAGAGAAAAGGAGCTACGGTTCAGGCAATCCGAGGAGTAGAAAATAAAGAGTTGGATGCCAAAATGATAAGTAGAAACAAGGGGGCCTGAATGCAAAACGAAGTGGCAGAAAAAAGATTGATAGAGGCTGAACCATGGAGGAGAAAAAACTCTGTTTTGAGCCCAGAAAACAGAGGTAAACAGAGGAGAATTTAGGGAGCACAAGGAAGAAGGGAAAGTGTAGAGAGGAAGAGAAGCTTTTAGCCTTTGCCTTCCAGTCGAGGAGCAGGGACACGTGAGCACTTCCAGCTAAAATTTCCAGCTGTGAGACCAGCCAGAAATCCCAACGAAGTGTTGTCTGCCATTTCTGCTTGCTTCCCAGCCGAGACCAACCACTTCGGGACTATTGGAGGGCCATCTACCATACGTGAGTGAGGAGGAGAAGGTCATTCTTCATTGAAGCACAAGGGAGAGGCTGAAATCGCACAGGTACGGCTGCATGGGCTGCATGGCCGATTTTCTGCATGGTTGTTACTGTTCATGCGTGTTGGTTGAAGATAATCTTATATATTCTGCACTGTTCATGCGTTTGGTTCTAAGATGCTACTGTTCATTTGCCTAAACTTGTTTTAATTTTGTTTATTACCATTATTTAAATATTAACTTTGATTAAATATTGCTATTACGCATAAAATTATCGTGTGAGAATTTTGTTCTCCTCGATTACTGGGGATTATGTGAGATGTTAATCTCCTTAAATCCTTACAATGAATTGAATAATTGGAAAGCAATAATAACATTAATGAAATATTAATGATTGAATGGTGAGAAATAAGTGAATGATAATTAATAAATATTGCCATGACGCATAAAATTATTGTGTGAGAATTTTGTTCTCCTCGATTATCGGGGATTATGTGAGATGTTAATCTCCTTAAATCCTTACAATGAATTGAATAATTGGAAAGCAATAATAATATTAATGAAATATTAATGAATGAATGGTGAAAAATAAGTGAATGATAATTAATAAATATTGCCATTACGCATAAAATTATCGTGTGAGAATTTTGTTCTCCTCGATTACCAGGGATTATGTGAGATGTTAATCTCCTTAAATCCTTACAATTAATTGAATAATTGGAAAGCAATAATAATATTGATGAAATATTAATGAATGAATGGTAAAAAAATAAATGAATGATAATTAAATATTAATTTTGATTAAATCATAATAATAATCATAATTAAAATATTTGCTTTAATGAACTGTTTCCCGTTATTTGCAAAATTATTGTGTGAGAATATTGTTCTCCTCGACTTCCCGGGCTTGTGTGAGATTTTAATCTCCATAGAACCCAAAAATTAGCATATATTTGTTCAAAGATAAACAAATAAACAAATAAATAATGGCACTTGAATTAAATTATTTACCAATAATCAATAATAATGTAAAAATGAATATTTTAAATAAGTCAAGCATAAAATTTAATTAATAAAAAATGACATGCAGAACTTGAGTCTCCATAATCAACAATAAATTCAAAAATTCATAAATATATATATATATATATATATATATATATATTCCTTTTGTTATAAATTATGCATCAATTCCCAAAATATAAACTCCCAAAACTCCAAAAAAAAAAAATAATAATAAAATCAACAAAAAATTTTAAAAGAGAAAATATGAAGAGGTCAGGAAAACGAGGTTAATCAGATTGTGGTAAATTAAAACATACAAGCCAAATTCCAATCCCGTTTTGTTTACAATGATCTGTTTTAATTAAAATCCTCCTATTCTCATCACGAATCAAAAAACCACCAACCCACAAACATGCCTCTTGGTCGAACTACATGGACTTTGATCCCTATCGCAGGGTATGTAGGCCCTAGGCTCTCATCCTAGGTTAAGTCTGCCCTTTGTAAATATCTATCTGTTTGCATACATTCTCGCTTTTTTTTTTCTCCTATGTCTAACATGCATCCATGTCAATAAAAGGGTAATTGAGATTAATTAAAGGCCATATTCTATTTCAACTGACTAGTTTAAGGTAACCATTCTTATGGGCGGGTGTTGTGGGGTGCCTAACACCTTCCCCACACTCAAACAGACTCCCGAACCCATCTCTGATTTCGTAGACCATTTCGCCTTTTTCGTTTTGTTTTAAATTGGTTTTCCAAAGTTTTCCATTAAAAATTTTGGTGGCGACTCCAAATAAATTGATTTTCAAAATTCCATTCTTGGGAATCAATTTAAACGCTTTTATTCTGTTCTGCCGAAAGGTCGGTTACGACACCATTATTAGACAATAATTGGGTTAGGCATTGGGAAGTCATTGGGATTATGGATAACTTATTATATGAGAAGTTAAATGTGTTCTATTTGTTATTATAAAACCATGGGCATTGGTCATATGATCAAGTGACATAAAGGAAGTGACTTTAAGAACAATATTGTTGTGTGTGTTCCTTCCAGTTGTGTAAATATTACTAATTATACCTGCTTTGAGTGTTTTAAATGTTCGTTTGTGAAATATTTTGTTTTATATGCTCTAGTGCCCTAGGAACAGGCCTCTTGAATTATTTTGTAGGTTCTGGCATTTATTTGCACTCTCTGAAAATATATAAATATCATGGTAATATTCCTTTGTATTTGAATGATCATTTTGAATGGTTTACATACTATATTATATTCAAGGAACTTTCAAAATGATTATGTTAACGAATAAATTTCTAAAAATTGTAATTTTGCTATTTGGTTATGTTTTTTATTATGTATCTTGTTATGGAAAATATGGTTTTTCTTGGAAATGCATGTAATACAAAATCGTGTAGCTAATGAAACTAGACATTGGCCAAGGTGCACCAAGATCTGTCATAAACCTTAGCTAGTAGGGATTTTGCTAGCCTAGCATGTGACAGCCACCACATGTGGATATATTCTAATTGTTTGGAAGTCATATTGCTTGACTCTGACTGTTATCTACATTGTGATTCCTAACCTAGAACTAGTGTTCATTATGGATTCTAATTAGTTCTGGGAGATGCTTTCCACTTCAGTAATACCCATTTTAAAAATTATTATTCATGGATTTTAAATGTTTTTTAGTATGATCTATTTTGCAAAGTATCCTTGAATTCACTTAAGCTTTTCGAATTATACTATACGATTTATGATTTTCCTTTATGAAATAATTTTAGCACATGTAACTTTGATATGTTTTGAACTGCAAAATGATATGATTGAGAAGAACTCTAATGTTTTGCCTATTCACTCCTAGTATGGTTAGTAATATTTACTCATTGAATGTGGTCACACATCCTTTCTTTCTTTAATTTTTTTTTCACAGAATTATGTTGATTTTAATTATCATTTCGTGATTAGAGATGACTTAAAGACATATTGGTACATTGTTCACATGGGCGAAAAGTCAATTTTATTTAGTTGTTAAACATCAGGAAATTTATTCTTTGTACTCTAGCAACTCCATGGTCTCAAGCTCAGAGTTTAGTTTTGTTAACCTTAAGTTAGTTGTAAAATATTGGATAATTGAATTAGATATCATCCATGTGTTTTGTTATATCATTATTTGGATTAGTTAGTTTGTCAGATTCGCTAGGCTCCATGATGATCACGCTTTACCATTTAAGGCATTACACCCGCCTTTGCCAATTCATTCTACCCTTAAAATAACTTTCCAACATAATGACGCACTAAATTGGTCACTTCACTCCATGTCATTCCATCTTTGACCATCCATCCAAACATAGTGTCGTAACCGACCTTTCGGCGGAATAGAATAAAAAGTTTAAAACCGATTCCCAAAAATGAAATTTTGAAAATCAATATTATTTGGAGTCGCCACCAAAATTTTTAATGGAAAACTTTGGAAAACCAATTTAAAACAAAACGAAAAAAGGCGAAATGGTCTGCGAAATCAGAGATGGGTTCGGGAGTCTATTCGAGTGTGGGGTAGGTGTTAGGCACCCCACAACACTCGCCCATAAGGACGGTTACCTTAAACTAGTCAGTTGAAATAGAATATGGCCTTTAATTAATCTCAATTACCCTTTTATTGACATGGATGCATGTTAGACATAGGAGGAAAAAAAGTGAGAATGCATGCAAAAAGATAGATATTTACAAAGGGCGGACTTGACCTAGGATGAGAGCCTAGGGCCTACGTACCCTACGATAGGGATCAAAGTCCTTCGACTAAGAGGCATGTTTGGGGGTTGGTGGTTTTTTGATTTGTGATGAGAATAGGAGGATTTTAATTAAAACAGATCATTGTAAACAAAATGGGATTGGAATTTGGTTTGTATGTTTTAATTGACTATAATCTAATTAACCTCGTTCTCCTGACCTCTTCATATTTTCTCTTTTAAATTTTTTTAATTATTTTGATTTTTTGAGTTTTGGGAGTCTTGGGAGTTTATATTTTGGGAATTAATGTATAATTTATAATGAAAGGAATATATTTTTTTTTTGAATTCTTGAATTTATTGTTGGTGAATATTGATTATTATTATTATTGATTATTATTTAATTCAAGTGCTATTATTTATTTGTTTATCTGTTTATTTTTGAACGAATATATGCTAATTTTTGGGTTCTATGGAGATTAAAATCTCACACGAGCCCGAGAAGTCGAGGAGAGAAAAGTATTCTCACACAATTCATTTTGTATAAATATTTAATCAAAGTTGATATTTAATTATTGTCCTTTTTTTTTTGTATTGTTATTATTTTCATTAATATTATTATTATTTATGAATTAATTATAGGGATTTAAGGAGATTAGAACCTCACATAATCCCACGCAATCGAGGAGAACGATATTCTCACACGATAATTTCATAAATAATAAGAAATGTTTAATTAAAGCAAATCTTTTAATTATTTATTATTTATTATTCTTTTTTAAAAAAACAAAGGTATGCTAACTTCAGGGATCTAAGGAGATTAAAATCTCACACGATCCCAGGTAATCGGGGAGAATAATATTCTCACACGATAATTTTGCAAATAATGGGAAACAGTTCATTAAAGCAAACATTTTAATTATGATTATTATTATGATTTAATCAAAATTAATATTTAATTGTCATTCATTTATTTTTCACCATTCATTCATTAATATTTCATTAATATTATTATCACTTTTCAATTATTCAACTAGTTGTAAGGATTTAAGGAGATTAACATCTCACATAACCCTCGGTAATCGAGGAGAATAAAATTCTCACACGATAATTTTATGCATCTTGACAATATTTATTAATTATCATTCACTTATTTTTCACCATTCAATCATTAATATTTCATTAGTATTATTATTGCTTTTCAATTATTTAATTCATTGTAAGGATTTAAGGAGATTAATATCTCACATAATCCCCGGCAATCGAGGAGAACAAAATTTTCACACGATAATTTCATAAATAATGGAAAGTTATTAATTAAATTAAATATTTAATTATTATTGTTTTGAAAACAAATGTGCTAATCTTAAAAAGATCTAAGGAGATTAAAATCTCACATGATCTCATGCAATCAAGGAGGACAAAATCCTCACACGATAATTTCATAAATAATGAAAAATTATTAAATTAAATTAAATATTTAGTTATTGTTGTTTTGTATTAATATTATTATTTGCAACAAATATGTATTAATCTTTTTTTGGATCTAAGGGGATCAAAATCTCACACGATCCCAAACATCCGAGGAGAACAATATTCTCACTCGATAATTTATTTAAAACTTTACTTATAAAGCCAAGAAAAAATTATTAATCCCATATACAAATAACAATACTAATAATAAATAATAACACATTAATTAACTAATCAATTAACTAATAAACTAGAAAACAAAGAAGCTGAATAGAGACATACGAAATGCACTGTAGCATGAACGTCCACATGCATGCGTGAGGATTACCTGGCTTTGTCTCGGTGGGCTGCTCTTCCCAGTGACTCTTCTCCTTCAGCGGTTCTACTTGGCTTTCCTTGGTTCACCGTAGCTCCTCCCATCGGCAGTCTTTCTCCCTCCTCGGCTCACTGCAAATCCTTCTCGGTCTCCCTTAGCTTTCAGTGTCTCACTCTCGGTTTACAGGGCTCCTCTCCTACCCTTCAGCAGCCTCTTCTTCCTCCTAATTCCCACGAAAGCACCTCAGCTCCGTCTTGCTCTGTGTCTCCCTCCAGCAGCTTTCCTTTCCACCCTTCTCTCTCTGCTTCTCTCTCTCTCAACGGTCTGCAGTAGGCAACTCTGTTGAACTCTATTTTGGGCTGCCAAAATAGAGGATTTTACTCCATATGGATGGCTTTCAGTTATGCTCCTTCTTGGCTTGCATTCGGTTCAGTTCTTTTCCTCCTCCTCTCGGTTTGATTCTCGTTTGCTCGGCCTGTTGTTGTGGCTTCAATAAATCATTGTAGCTCAGATTTTTCTCCCTGGCTTCAGCTTATATCTTCTCGGTTTCAACTCATTCTGCTTCTATAATCTCACGGCCTGCACCTCATGCTCTTCTCTCGGTTTCTCTTTTCTCTCCACAAGCTGCCTCCTCTTCCTTTCCTCTCGGTTTCTCTTTTCTCTCCACGAGCTGCCTCCTCTTTCTTCAGCGTTGTTCCTCCCTTCTTTCTCCCTCTTCTCTTTTCTTCTCTTCAGCTCCACGAGCTGTCTCCTCTTTTCTCCTCCTCTTTTTTCCAGCTCCTTTTGCCTCTCAGTTACGTTGCTCTCCCTCTCTTCTCTTCAGCTCCTTTTCCTCTCGGTTACGTTGCTCTCCCTCCCTTCTCTTCAACGTTGTTTCTCCCTTCTTTCTCCCTCTTCTCTTCCCTTCTCCTCTTCTCCCTTTTCCCAGCCGAGGTCCTCTCTCCTTTATACTCTAGCCCACCTCCCTTTTTCTACCATGTTGCTCCCTTTTCTTCTTACTTTTCCTGCAACTTCTAGCCACTCCACTTACTGCTCACGGTCCCCTCCTTTTTCTGCCATTTCCATCCACGCCACTCTCTCCTTTCTTTGCACCAGCCGCTCCACTTTCTGCCTCCTCTGAAAAACTAGCTTCCTCTTGCTTTTTTGTCCTCCTTGTCCTCTTGTGCATGTGTGTGCATGAGTGTATGCATGTGGGAGTGAGTGAGTGTGTGTGTCTGTGGGTGAGAGTGTGTGAGAGTGTGAGTGTGAGTGTGTGAGGACGTGTGTCCGTGAGTGAGAGTGTGAGTGTGTGAGGACGTGTGTCCGTGAGTGAGAGTGTGAGTGTGAGAGAGTGATGTGTGTCATGTGTGCGAGGGCAAGTGAGCATGTGAGAATGTGTGAGTGTGAGCAAGTGAGAGTGTTTTGCAATTTCATTTTAATTAGGTGGCCTTATTCATTTTATTTCTTTACAAGATGATTGCCATGTCTCTTCTTCAAACTTATATTTTGAATTTTCCTTTTTATTATTTTTGGTTCTTATATTTGGTTTTTTCATATTACTTCTATTTTTTTGCCTTTTGCAATTTTGTTTTAATTAATTATTATTATTATTATTTTTTGAATTTTTTAATTCTATTTATTATTATTACCATGATTATTATTATTGTTAATTCGGGTGGGGTGTTCACAGTTGCCTCTCTTTGCTTGTCTCTTAAGTTAGGGAAGTGAATAGTGAAAAAAAGACCTAATCATAAGAGCAAGCAAAGACATGAACACACCACCTTCCACATCAAGGGAAGACAGGGGGAGACAGGAGTAAATTCGTGCTTAGAAAGGATGGTGAATATCTTGAACAAAATGCATGGCTTTCGACATAAATGTAAATTGCCTGGACACGATGCAGGACTTTGACATAAATGTAAATGGCCTGGACACGATGTAGGACTTTAGCAGAAACGTAAATTTCCTGGACTTGATGCAAGACTTTTGCAGAAATGTAAATTGCCTGGACTTGATGCAGGACTTGTGCAGAAATGTAAATTGCCTGGACTTGATGCAGGACTTTTGCGGAAATGTAAATTGCCTAGACTTGATGCAGGACTTTTGCAGAAATGTAAATTGTCTGGACTTGATGTTGGACTTTTGCATAAATGTAAATTGTCTGGACTTGATGCAGGACTTTTGCAGAAATGTGAACTGCCTGGACTTGATGCAGGACTTTTGCATAAATGTAAATTGCCTGGACTTGATGCAGGACTTTTGCAGAAACGTAAATTGCCTGGACTTGATGCAGGACTTTTGCAGGAATGCAAATTGCCTGGACTTGATGCAGGACTTTTGCAGAAATGTAAATTGCCTGGACTTGATGCAGGACTTTTGCAGAAATGTAAATTGCCTGGACTTGATGCAGGACTTTTGCAGGAATGTAAATTGCCTGGACTTGATTCAGGACTTTTGCGGAAATGTAAATTGCCTAGACTTGATGCAGGACTTTTGCAGAAATGTAAATTGCCTGGACTTGATGCTGGACTTTTGCAAAAATGTAAATTGCCTGGACTTGATGCAGGACTTTTGCAGAAACGTAAATTGCCTGGACTTGATGCAGGACTTTTGCAGGAATGCAAATTGCCTGGACTTGATGCAGGACTTTTACGGAAATGTAAATTGCCTAGACTTGATGCAGGACTTTTGCAGAAATGTAAATTGCCTGGACTTGATGCAGGACTTTTGCTGGAATGTAAATTGCCTGGACTTGATTCAGGACTTTTTCGAAAATGTAAATTGCTTGGACTTGATGCAGGACTTTTGCAGAAATGTAAATTACCTGGACTTGATGCAGGACTTTTGCAGAAATGTAAATTGCCTAGACTTGATGCAGGACTTTTGCAAAAATGTAAATTACCTGGACTTGATGCAGGACTTTTGCAGAAATGTAAATTGCCTAGTCATGATGCCTGGGCAAGGTAGGTGTCGAACATGGACAAACGTGTATGCGTGAGAAAGGCACATCCTTAAAAGATAATGAAAATTTTGTTGGTTTTGATACATGTCAAAATGATACCTATTCCCTTTGTGTTAAAAGCAAGAAGACTGCTTGTGAGCGTAAAACCTCTACTTTTTATTTTGGAAATTGGAAGGGTGACATGTTAAATCATGATTAAGTCAATTGGAAAAACGTCAATGTGCCCAAGGTGAATGAACTGTCTAACCACGCTTCCTTCATTGCGACCCTAAATCTATTGTTTTAACAGTCAACAATCCACCTACTTCGCTTCTTCAGTTTAACTACAAGCAAGCTATTACTCTTTTCTTTTCAGTAAGCCCGAGGACGTTGAAGTTGCTTCTATCTCCTTTTATACAAGGTAAACTGGTAATGAAAATGCCAAATTGCGTATATGTTGCATCCTTTAGGCCTCATTATAGTAATTGCATGGAAACACTTATTTAAACGCATTGAGGTATTTCTGGGATGCATCTCATCTGACAATATTTTGAATAGCGCTATTCTCCTGAATGTTTTGTTTTGCATATTGAATGTATGAGACAATCATAAAGGCAATATGGTTGTGTGGGGGAAAAGAGTGATGAAAGGCAAGTTATCTTAAATGAGTAAACAACTAAAGCCCCTAAGGAATGTGGGTGGTAAGCCGAACGTAAGTATAAAGAACAGCAAAATACAACTGGGATGACTCTGAATTTTGGGCTCTAGGCGGCAATGGTTACTTACACCTAGTGTTGCCATTGGATACACTTATTTCAAAACTGACTAATGAAGACAACCTCTAAGGATCCTTTCGGGTTGGCAATTTAGTCTTCATACCACCTTACTTTGTTCATCCTTTGCCACCTTATCCTTCATTTGAGCCTCATTCTTGAACTGGCACTAATTGCGAATTCTCCTTTCTTTCTTCTTCTTTCTTTCTCGTCATCCCCGTTTAAGCAAAGTATTTCTTGACTGCGTCGGAGTTAACTGGTTTTCCAAGCTCTTTACCATCCATATCGGCAAGAGTTAGGGCCCCTCAAGAGAATACTCGTGTCACCACATATGGACCTTCGTATGAAGGTGCCCATTTGCCTATATTATCTTCTTGATTTGGGAGGACCTTTTTTAGAACCAACTCCCCTGGCCTGAACTGTCTAGGATAAACCTTTTGATTGAAGGCTCTTCCCATCCTTTTTTGGTATAGCTGCCCATGACACATAGCTATTAATCACTTTTCTTCGATCATATTCAGCTGCTCATACAGTGCCTTTATCCACTCGCTCTCCTCGAGGTTGGATTCGATCAACACTCGGAGAGAAGGGATCTCAACTTCAATCAGGGTGACTGCCTCCATGCCATATACTAAAGAGTATGGAGTTGCCCCCGTGGATGTTCATACCGTCG
Organism: Delonix regia; assembly: GCA_037074485.1. Classification (NCBI taxonomy): domain Eukaryota; kingdom Viridiplantae; phylum Streptophyta; class Magnoliopsida; order Fabales; family Fabaceae; genus Delonix; species Delonix regia. The sequence continues at coordinate 23,551,438 of CM073454.1, read as the reverse complement.
TTCGATACCCATGAAGAGCATATGGGAGCATCTCATGCCAATCTTTATAAGTAATAGCCATCTTGCTAATAACCTTTTTGATAAATTTATTCACTGCCTCAACTGCTCCATTCATCTGTGGCCGGTAGGGTGCAGAGTTATGGTGCATAATCTTGAATTGACCACAAATTTCTTAATGTCAGCTCCATTCAGGTTGGGAGCGTTATCTGTGATAATCCTCTCTGGTATGCCATATCGACAAATAATGTTCGATTTTAAAAATCGAAGGAAGACCCTTTGGCCAATATTGGAAAACGGACATGCTTCTATCCATTTTGTAAAATAATCAATGGCTACCAAAATGAATCGGTGTCCATTTGACGCCTTTGGGTTGATGGGGCCAATCACATCTATTCCCCACATTGAGAATGGCCACGGTGCCACCAAGTTGTGTAGGGGTTGGGGTGGAGCATTGATCCTATTGGCATATGTTTGGCATTTATGACATTTCCTCACGTGGTCAATGTAGTCTTTTCCCATGGTTAACCAGAAGTATCCACATCTTTGAATTTGTCTAGCCATAGTATGGCCATTAGCATGGGTCCCACAGATTCCCTCATGGATCTCTATCATTATCCTTCGTTCTTCTGATGCATCCACACATCTAAGCAGAGTGTTGTCCCATGACCTTTTATATAACACCTCTCTACTAAGGAAAAAACTCATCGCCAATTGACGAATGATTTTTTTGCCATTCTCTGTTGCCTCAGCAGGATATTGCTGGTTCTGGACATAGTTCTTTATATCATGGAACCACGGCCGTCCATCATTTTCTTCCTCCACGTTCAAGCAGCAAGTCAGGGTGTCCCAGGTCTCAACCTAGATAGGGAGCATATTAACTCCACAGTCCAACTTAATAATTACAGCTAGGGTGCCCAACACATCAACAAACTGATTTTTATCACGGGTTAAATGCGTGAAATTTATTTCCCTAAACCTTGACACCAATTTTGTCAGATGTTTTTGGTATGGGACTAGTTTGGGATCTTTGGTTTGCTACTCTCCTTTTACTTGATAAATTACAAGGGCTGAATCTCCAAACACCTCAAGATCTTTGGCACCTAACTCTAAGGCGGCTTGCAGACCATTGACACAAGCTTCATATTCGACCACATTATTTGTGTAGTCAAAATTGAGCTTGACTGCCACTAGATATTCCTTGCCTTCAGGTGATATTACTACCGCTCCTAATCCATTACCATGTACATTGGCTGCCCCATCAAAATACATAGTCCACTTGATTTCCTTTGGATCCTCTTCTTCCAATGTCAGAATATCCTCATCTGGGAACTGGAAGTCTAGTGGTTGATATTCATCCAGGGGATTGGCCGCCAAATGCTCAGCTATAACGCTCCCTTTGACTGATTTACTGGTCATATGTTTCACGTCATATTCTGAGAGTATTACTTGCCATTTTGAGACTCTTCCCGATACATGAGGACTCTCAAAAATGTATTTGATTGGATCCATCCTGGAGATTAGCCACGTTACATGATAAAGCATGTACTGCCTCAGTCTCTTTGTGGTCCACACAAGACTTCAACAAGTCTTCTCAATTAACGAGTATCGCGACTCGCATTCCTTAAATTTCTTGCTTAGATAATAAATGGCTTGCTCTTTTCTTCCTGATTGGTCGTGTTGTCCTAACATCGCGCCCATGGACTCTGGTTGAATGGTCAGATAAAGGATAAGGGGCCGCCCCGGCATAGGTGGCACCAAGATAGGGGGGTCAAGAGGTACTCCTCTATCTTATCGAACGCGCGTTGGCAGGATTCGTTCCATTCTCCAAGTTGGTTCTTGCGTAATAATTTAAATATTGGTTCACAAGTGGCAGTTAAATTTGTGATGAACCTGGCTATGTAGTTCAAACGACCCAAGAACCCTCGGACTTCTGTTTCTGTACTAGGTGGTGGCATGTCGCGAATCGCTCTAATTTTATCAGGGTCTATTTCTATCCCCTTCTTACTAACAATGAATCCCAAAAGTTTCCCAAATGTAGCCCCAAATACGCACTTACTAGGATTCAATCGTAGTTTGTATTTCCATAGTCTTTCAAAGAGCTTTCGTAATACAGCCATATGACTTTCCCCTTCAGCTGATTTAGCGACCATGTCATCCACATATACCTCTATTTCTTTATGCATCAAGTCATGAAACAAGACGACCATCGCACGTTGGTAAGTGGCCCCAGCATTTTTAAGTCCAAAGGGCATTACCTTGTAACAAAAGGTTCCCCATAGGGTAATGAATATGGTTTTTTCCTTGTCATCAGGGTGCATCGGGATTTGGTTATAGCTAGAGTATCCATCCATAAAGGAATACCTGAAGCTTTTTGTTGTATTATCGACTAAGACGTCAATGTGGGGTAATGGAAAGTCATCTTTTGGGCTGGCCTGATTTAAGTCCAGATAATCGACACACATCCTCACTCGCCCATCTTTCTTTGGCACAGGGACTATGTTCGCGACCCATTGGGGGTATTTAGAAACTTCTAAGAAACCAGCATCCCATTGCTTCATTACTTCTTCTTTGATCTTAAGGGACATCTCTGGGCTCATCCTCTTCAGCTTCTGTTTCTTGGGTCCTATATTGGAATACAAGGGTATCTTATGGGCAGCAATTTCAGGATCTATTCCTGGCATATCCTGATAGGACCAGGCAAACACATCTATATATTCCCTAAACAACTTGATCATATCCTCCCTTTCTGGGTTATCAACTATTTTTAATTCCTTCTTATCGTCCTCTGTCCCCATATTGATCACTTCAGCAGTTTCTTCGTGTGGAACAATACCCTTTTCTGTAGACTCTACTATTTTAACAAAGGTTTGAGATATGTCATCATTATCATCAGTTTCTAAATCACTTGCATCCGTGACAACACAAGGCTCATTCAAGCAGTGCCCTAGTTCTTCTGCTTTAAATAAGAGTTCCAAGGATTCAAATTCCCTGGAAAGTGGGTAGAAAAAGCAAAAATAAATACGAAAAGGCAAGATTCAAACAAGATTTTGGCAAAAAATCGAAACTACTACATTCATTCAATATTTAAAATAAAGTTTCAAGTCGTTAGCTATTACAAAATTTTAAAACACGATATTCAAAACATTACTCTAATGACATAACATCCGATAAAATTTCAGATTCCTAATTGTCTAGAGCTTTTCCTAGCTTGTCTGGCTGGATCCATGCAACCTCCGTATGCTTTCCTTCTTCTTCACTTGCCATTATGACTAAGTCACTAGGATGTATTATCTCAGTGGGAGTGGGAAAAGTTTCTCGAATGTGAGGTATTTTTGCTTTTCCCTTTTGCTGACCCTCCTTCCATTGCGCCTTGCGGGTCTCTAGGGAGAGCTCGTATCCCAGCCCCTGTCACCCTAGATTTTCGAGCAACTTGACTGGTTCCCCTATGCCTTGTAGATTTACTCCCAGTCCTTTTCCTTTTCGATACCCACTGTTCATCATGATCTTGGCCACTACCTGATTGACACCTTTAGTGGATTCCCCCACTCCCAATGGCATTGGGTCAGTGCCCATTTTAGAATTCCCAGCCTCCAATACTTCTAAACTCGGGAAAGAACTGTCTATGACTTGCTCGGCATTTTCAATGTAAGGTACCGTACTTGACCTGCTAAGAATCATTTCTTCTTCACCTTTTATGGTGATGAGCCTCCCTTCATCGATGTATTTGATCCTCTTATGCACGGTCGATGGGACTGCACCAGTGGCATGAATCCAAGGTCTCCCTAAGAGCATTGTATACGCTGCGTCGATATCCATAACTTGGAACTCGACGGTAAATAGATTTGGACTGATTTCTAAAGGGAGTTTGACCTTTCCAATCACTTCCCTCCGGGTCCCATCAAAGGCTCTCACTACTAGGTCATTGTGCTCGATGCATGACTTCTCAATAGGTAATTACCCTAAAGTGGACAAGGGCAAGACGTTCAGGGCTGACCCCCCATCAATGAGCACTTTAGCAATTATATACCTATAGCATTTCAGAGTAATATGGAGGGCTTTGGGCTTTTCGACCGACGTGGGGTGCATCTTGTCCTCAGAGAAGGAAATCAAGGTAGAATTTTTTACCGCATTTATCAGGTTCATGACCTTCTTCGGGGTGATATCAAGACACACATAAGCTTCATTCAGCACACCCTGTAATGCCTTTCGGTGAACTTCTGAATTCATTATTAGGCTCAAAATAGAAATTCGGGCTGGAGTTTTTCGCAGTTGAACCACCACGTCATATTCGCTCTGTTTCATAATTTTGAGAAACTCCTCTGTTTCCTCCCGTCCTTCCTTCCTAGGGGCTTCCTTGAGGTTCAAGCTTTCCCCTACTTCCAGGTTTGGATTTAGAACTCCTCCCACATCTTTGGAGTATACCCGACCACTGCGAGTGATCCCTCCTACAACGTCTAAATGACCTCTTTCCTGACAGACCTCTCTTCCGATGCCTTATTGTCAGAAGAACATTCTATCTTTAACCTGTAATTCCACGGCACAGCATGATCTCTCTGATACGGAAATGGAGAGGGCACGTAAATAGTGGCAGTTGGACTTTTGACAGGCACTGGCGTAGGTACTACAAGTAAAGACCCTTGCGCTATACCTCGTGGGTCACGATTGTTTTGGATCAGGGTGGCTCCCTTAACTTCATAGAGTGGTTTGTCAACCACCAGGAAGGAGTTCCTAAGCCTTGTGGAGTCGAATGCTCCCTTGGTCCAGGCATAGTCTTTTTCTGTGATGCACACATTCCCTTTAGTAGGCTCTCGAGTTCTTTCGATGGTTAGAACTCCAAGCATCATCATCCTCTGTGTCAATTCCCTGAACTGCTCATAACCTTCAATGTCGTGACCTACCTCTCCATCATGAAACTCACAATACCAATTTTGTGACCCTCTGAGTTTGTTCCGTCCCCCATTCTGAACGGGGACATAGTCAGTATCCTTCTAACCTTCATATAACTGTTGCATGGTATAGGATGCCTCAGCCAAGTCTTTCAAGCCAAAATCCTCCCCCTCTATCATGGACACTTGCCTTTCCTTATTGTGATTTGGCAAGGGGTTGGTGACGATATTGGGGTCATTACCCATCTTTATACCGATGTGATTATTGTCCAACAATGCTAACACGTGCTTCCTGAAGGCCTCACATTTGTCAATATTGTGCCCTGCAGCGCCCATGTGATATTCACAAGTGGCATTGGGATCATATCACTCAGGGAATGGCAGCTGAAGTGGCTTGACAAGTCTTGGGCCAATAAGCTTCTTTGCCACTAAGTCGTGAAAAAGCTCCGATCAGCTAACATTGAAGTTGGGTAATGGCCTATCATCGCAGGGCGGTAGCGTTGGCCTGAACCCTCGATTTTGGGCTGTCAGCTGTTGCGACCCAGAATAAAGTTGCGGTGGTGTCAGGTAGCTCGTGTAATTCCCCATAGCTGGGCCTCACGGCTGGTAAGACATGGCCGGGTTCTGACCACAAAAAGGTGCCTGGGGATATTGACTATGCATAGGGCGGGGATGTTGGAATGTGGCATGGATATGGCTAATATCCCCTTCCTTCTTTCGACTGTTTGTAGGTTTTCTAGTTTCCATGGAGGTGGGTTCAAATAGCCCCTCGCACACATCAACGTCTATGCTCTCTCCAACTTGGATCAGATCAGCAAATTCATTTACGTGCGTCCCTAGCATTATTTTACGGTATGGATCTCCCAAGGTACGAATAAAATGAGAGCATAATTCCGAGTCCAGAAGTGGTGGTTGGACTTCAGCAGCTGCGGCTCTCCATCTTTGGGCATATTCTTTAAAGGTCTCTATTCCCTTCTTCTTCAGCCCTTTCAGATGCTCTCGTGTAGGGGTTGTATCCAAATCAAACATGTATTGGCTCATGAACACATCAATGAGGTCTCTCCACCTCTTTAGCTTGGAGTGATCCAATTTCATGAACCAATGTAAGGTCGCGCCAGTCATACCGACATCTTGGTGCAGTATGATTTTAGGTGGTAGTGTGGATCTCCACTACCATCATATTTGGTAAACTCAGGCACCTTAAATTTTTTAGGGATGGGGACCTCCAGGGCTAGACACAACTCATCCAACTCGATAGACTTATAGTTAGTCGGCCTCTGTAGAGCTCGCAATCTGTCTTTAACCTCTGTTATGTCCTCTTCCTAATCTTTCCTCTCATTGCCCTCTTTCATCTTGAAGCCGGTGTTGGCAGCAGGCCGAGCAGGCACTGCAATTCCAGTAGTTGGTTCCCCCCCTGGAATGTCATAGGTGAAGACACCACCTTGGCTCCATTCTGGGTACCCTTGTCCTTCAGCCCCTGAAGCCAAAGGGTTTGGTTGTCGGTTTGCCACTGCTGGTCTTTGTGTAGGTTCGGGCACTCCGGTGGTAGAAGGACTACTCGGAGTTACTCCTGGTATTCCAACACCTATATTAGGGGTGCCCTGGTCGGCATTAGTGGGGTTTGGCAAAACATGGTTCGCGGCCATGCTAGAACTCATATTTTGCAACAGCTTCATCATTTCTACCATTTGCGACTGCATTGCCCCCATTTGATCCTTTAGGGCCCCTACTTCCGCTTCTAACCGCTGCTCAGTCTCTGATGGACTATTTTCAGCAGCCATAGCTCTAGCCCACGCTCGGGTTATATACGTTCTTCCAAACGGCTGGGCCTGGTTAGACGAGTTCTTCCCCTCTTGGGCAATATTGATGTCTTACCTGTCATTATTGTCATATTTTTTTTAAACAAAATGAATGTAAATAAAAATGATTACCTAGATTTCTGATTTTCGGTGTGTTAACTCAGCATAAAGGATATAAGAACCACGGACCTTTGAATCCATGAGGATACATATAGTAACACTCAATGAATCAAAGTTAACTGCTAACACAAGGGACATTTAGTATCCACATGTATAGGTCTATTTTTACCCCACACAACCAATTTCCACACAAGATCTCTACTATTTCGAACGTATTTGATGGCCAAAAGATGAAACCATGCATTATAATAAAGTGTTTGATTACATCAATCGACTTTGAAGTTACACATCAAAGGGACCCCATCTTTGAGTCCATCTTACAAAATACTGAAGCTGTCTTTGTCCCTTACTCATCTAAAATTTCATCAACATTTTCAAATCCTCTATAAGGTCATGACACAGAGCGAGAAACTCAATTACTGCTATGGGAGTCTTCATGGGGATGGCATGCCCTTCCGCTTGCTTATATGCATGAACGAATTCAGGAATGGCATCATTGGCAAATAGGATCATTCTTCTGAAGCATTCCAGCCACATTTCTTTCTCGGCCACTTGCTCTTCATGGCGTGACTCCCACAGCTGAGCCTTTTCTGCTTGACAGTTGAGTTGCTCAACTAAATTTTGTATGGCTACTGCATTATCGCTCTTGACACTGATAACCTCCCTTGTCTTTTCTTCTAACCGTTTGGTGAGTACATCAATTTCTTGTTGGAGGTTACTATGAGACTTGAGCTCTTCTTCCCTCCTCATTATAGCGTTTCTTTCTTTAGTGGCCTTTGACAGTCGAGCTTGATAATGGAGGACCTTCTTGCTACTCTCCTCAGCTCGTTTTTTAATCCTTCTTATAGTATTTTTCAACTTGTCATTCTCCTCTTTCAATTTCCTCAACTCGGTGTTCATCTCTGACTCCTTTCTCCTTTTTGCTCTTTCATTTTCTTGTGACTTAGATAAGTTCTCCAAGTGTCTTTTGCTTACTTCCTCCAGATTTTGTAGCTTAGCTTTTTTATCTTCTAATTGCTTGGCTAAACCCTCATTAACCTCTTGTAAATCGTTACTCAACAAGGGGTTATGAGATCCTAGGGGTGGATGGATCCCCTCGGTCCTTTTCTGGAGCCAAATCTCATATTGCTTCGTGGTTGCCACGGCATGTTTCCCTAACTTAAACTTCCCTTTACACATTACACGGCCCCATGCATCCCTTATCTGTTGGATCATTTCCACTTTCAGGGGATCAGTGTAGTAGAAGCTGACCCTTCACACAACCTCTTCAGATGGGATGTCCTATTCATATGCGAATTGGTAGTGAGCAACCGCAGGGTTATAATTGATACATCCTCTGGCGCCTATAAGAGGAACATTAGGGAAATGTCCACAACAGTATATAATATCCTCGCTCTCCCACCAAGAGAGCTTCCACCAAATAGTGGTATCTTTAAGTTCCCCTATTTTCTTAATCCATTGATCACGACTCATTCTTGCTTGTAGCGGAGCTGACCCTTCGTGACGGCATAATCTTAGATCAGGTGATGGGCGGTGTCAAACCTCGTGCCAAGTTGATATTCCCTGCCATAGATATGGTTAACCCACCATATATTCAAGAGTGGCAAACAACACTTCAACTTCCCTTTCTTTTCTCTATGACAAAAACTTAATGTCAAAAATGTTTCTGCTAGCAATGCTGGTACGGGATTTACGCAGTGATTCTCTACCATCCACAAGACACTTACCGCTGCCAGATCGACTACACCCACTGCTAATGGGAATAATACTAGCCCATATACTGCTAAAGCAAGCACTCTTCTGAAAACAACCCAGTTCCCCTTCTCAGCTTAAGCTTCCAACCTTTTCTCTAAATACTTCCTGGATAATCCTTCTGTTGCACCCGAACGGCATATTTGTGCTCGTGTAGGTTCCTCCCCTAAAATCTGGGCTATAACCCATTTGGAGGGGAGATGTCCGGGGTACAAGTAGATAGGGGGTCCTTGGTAATAGGCATTCTCATCAATCCCCCGTATTCTTCCAACGTAGGCGCAAGCTGGAAAGTTGGAAACGTGAAACATCTCAAGGAATCATCCCAATGTTGAGCTAGGGCTACAAGAGCATCGGGTTGGATAGGAACTGATAGCAACTCCAAAATATCTCCATAGTCCTTTTGAAAATGACGGAGTTGTTCCCCTCTGAGTTTCTCACTCATAATAATTAAGCTTTCTACCGATTCAGCTTCTACCTTCACGTTGACTCTCTTTCTAGATGAGGCCATTTCTATTGAGCTTGTGTCTTGTGGTTGTATGGTGTCTGGTGAGTCCTTCATGTCTCTATGCCAAGTAATGAAAATGACAGTTCACTGTAACAAATCCATGGGTTAGAAGCAAAACGAAATGAGCACACAATTTATTTAATCAATAGATTACTAATCACTTTCTTCATTACTAATCGCCAAAGACCTTATTGATCCATTGGGAATAGCAACTATAACTCTCATCTTAAGGAGAAATAGATCCTCATGTGGATGAGGCTTAAATAAGTGAACCAGGTAACCTATTGATGTATTACTTTCCTCGAAATTATTGATTTTCAAAAACTCCCAACTCCATCAATTAGGCAAATCTTACCACACTGCTGACGTTTTCAATTGTAGTTCATTTCGCTTGGCTAACAATGCGTTAAAATGGAAATGTTGTGATAATTCAATACCCCATACAAGGTTTTTCTTTTCTCTTTTTTTTTTAAAAATGTAATCATGCCATGAATGATGTGTTGACATGCAAAATTTGAGTGTAACATGATCCTTGGTGTCCTAACTTGGGCCAACCCTATGTGTGGGAATGGTACCCTAAAGACGATAGGTTCTAAGAAGGTTATCTATTAAGGTGGTCCATTAAGGAGCATGGTTTAGGGGTAGATCTAGCATCTTAAAGCGTTATTGGTCTTCAGATTGTCCCCACTCAAGAGAGTGAGGATCACGCGACATGAATTAGACTAAAAAAGGATAGAATCCCACTCCAATCAAATCCATATAGCGAGACACAACCTGAGCGAGGTCTTCACAGTAGTCTCTGCAAGCGATAAGCTTCATAGGAAAACCGTTATAAACCTCTACTAACCTAGGGCAATCAAGGACCCGGGTATTGAGCCCAAAAGTGTGTGAGGTAGAGTGTCAACATGCTTAAGATGGTAGGGGAGCATATAAAACTCTAAATCGACAGTTTATCCAACCTTTATTTATCAAACAGTCAAATTGTAAGAGAAAACAAGAGCTTATAACATAAACAGAGGTCGTCTATCCTAAGGTTCTATTCCACATGTTATCTATCTTGACATACATATTACAAATAAACTAACGAAATTACATGGTAACTAAGGAACTTTAAGCATATTATATGATTGAAAAGGAAGAAATACACCAATACAAATAAGAAAAATAAATAGCAAATACATAAAAACATACAGGCATATCATGTGACCACAAGAGATAAATAAACAAGAAACACCAAAAAAGAATAAACCATTAAACTAAACAAAATACAACCAGGGTAATCAAGATAACAAGAAGCCATATTATTTCAACTAACTAATTAAACAGGCTTGACTCTTGAACATGTCCCTAGTGGAGTCGCCAAACTGTCGTAACTAACCTTTCGGCGAAATAGAATAAAAAGTTTAAAACCAATTCCCAAAAACAGAATTTTGAAAATCAATTTTATTTGGAGTCGCCACCAAAATTTTTAATGGAAAACTTTGGAAAACCAATTTAAAACAAAACGAAAAAGGTGAAACGGTCTGCGAAATCAGATATGGGTTCGGGAGTCTATTCGAGTGTGGGGAAGGTGTTAGGCACCCCACAACACCCGCCCATAAGGACGGTTACCTTAAACTAGTCAGTTGAAATAGAATATGGCCTTTAATTAATCTCAATTACCCTTTTATTGACATGGATGCATGTTAGACATAGGAGACAAAAAAGCGAGAATGCATGCAAATAGATAGATATTTACAAGGGGCGGACTTGACCTAGAATGAGAGCCTAGGGCCTACGTACCCTGCGATAGGGATCAAAGTCCACGTAGTTCGACTAAGAGGCATGTTTGGGGTTTGGTGGTTTTTTGATTTGTGATGAGAATAGGAGGATTTTAATTAAAACATTGTAAACAAAACAGGATTGGAATTTGGTTTGTATGTTTTAATTTACTACAATCTGATTAACCTCATTCTCCTAACCTCTTCATATTTTCTCTCTTAAATTTTTTTAATTATTTTTTTTTATTATTATGATGTTTTGAGTCTTGGGAGTCTTGGGAGTTTATATTTCGGGAATTAATGTATAATTTATAATGAAAGGAATATGTTTTTTTTTTTTTATGAATTCTTGAATTTATTGTTGGTGAATATTGATTATTATTATTGTTGATTATTATTTAATTCAAGTGCTATTATTTATTTGTTTGTCTGTTTATTTTTGAACGAATATATGCTAATTTTTGGGTTCTATGGAGATTAAAATCTCAAACGAGCCCGGGAAGTCGAGGAGAGAAAAGTATTCTCACACAATTCATTTTGTATAAATATTTAATCAAAGTTGATATTTAATTATTGTCCATTTACTCTTTTTTTTGTATTGTTATTATTATCATTAATATTATTATTATTATTGAATTAAGTATAGGGATTTAAGGAGATTAGAACCTCACATAATCCCACGCAATCGAGGAGAACGATATTCTCACACGATAATTTCGTAAATAATAGGAAATTTTTAATTAAAGCAAATCTTTTAATTATTTATTATTTATTATTCTTTTTTAAAAAAACAAAGGTATGCTAACTTCAGGGATCTAAGGAGATTAAAATCTCACACGATCCCAGGTAATCGGAGAGAACAATATTCTCACACGATAATTTTGCAAATAATGGGAAACAGTTCATTAAAGCAAACATTTTAATTATGATTATTATTATGATTTAATCAAAATTAATATTTAATTGTCATTCATTTATTTTTCACCATTCATTCATTAATAGTTCATTAATATTATTATCACTTTTCAATTATTCAACTAGTTGTAAGGATTTAAGGAGATTAACATCTCACATAACCCCTGGTAATCGAGGAGAATAAAATTCTCACACGATTATTTTATGCATCTTGACAATATTTATTAATTATCATTCACTTATTTTTCACCATTCAATCATTAATATTTCATTAGTATTATTATTGCTTTTCAATTATTTAATTCATTGTAAGGATTTAAGGAGATTAATATCTCACATAATCCCCGGCAATCGAGGAGAACAAAATTTTCACACGATAATTTCATAAATAATGGAAAGTTATTAAATCAAATTAAATATTTAATTATTATTGTTTTGAAAACAAATGTGCTAATCTTAAAAAGATATACGGAGATTAAAATCTCACATGATCTCATGCAATCGAGGAGGACAAAATCTTCACACGATAATTTCATAAATAATGAAAAATTATTAAATTAAATTAAATATTTAGTTATTATTGTTTTGTATTAATATTATTATCTGCAACAAATATGTATTAATCTTTTTTTTAGATCTAAGGGGATCAAAATCTCACACGATCCCAAACATCCGAGGAGAACAATATTCTCACTCGATAATTTATTTAAAACTTTACTTATAAAGCCAAGAAAAAATTATTAATCCCATATACAAATAAAAATACTAATAATAAATAATAACACATTAATTAACTAATCAATTAACTAATAAACCAGAAAACAAAGAAGCTGAACAAAGACACACGAAATGCTCTGTAGCATGAACGTCCACATGCATGTGTGAGGATTACCTGGCTTCGTCTCGGTGGGCTGCTCTTCCCAGTTACTCTCTTCCTTCAGCAGTTCTACTCGGCTTTCCTTGGTTCACCGTAGCTCCTCCCCTCGACAGCCTTTCTCCCTCCTCGGCTCACTACAAATCCTTCTCGGTCTCCCTTTGCTTTCAACGTCTCACTCTCGGTTTACAGGGCTCGTCTCCTACCCTTCAGCAACCTCTTCTTCCTCCTAATTCCCACGAAAGCACCTCAGCTCCATCTTGCTCTGTGTCTCCCTCCAGCAGCTTTCCTTTCCACCCTTCTCTCTCTGCTTCTCTCTCTCTCTACTGTCTATAGTAGGCAACTCTGTTGAACTCTGTTTTGGGCTGCCAAAATAGAGGATTTTACTCCACATGGATGGCTTTCAGTTCTGCTCCTTCTTGGCTTGCATTTGGTTCAATTCTTTTCCTCCTCCTCTTGGTTTGATTCTCATCTGCTTGATCTGTTGTTGTGGCTTCAGTTCATCGCTGTAGCTTAGATTTTTCTCCCTGGCTTCAGCTCATATCTTCTCAGTTTCAACTCGTTCTGCTTTTATACTCTCACGGCCTGCACCTCTAGCTCTTCTCTCGGTTTCTCTTTTCTCTCCACGAGCTGCTTCCTCTTCCTTTCCTCTCGGTTTCTCTTTTCTCTCCACGAGCTGCCTCCTCTTTCTTCAGCGTTGTTCCTCCCTTCTTTCTCCTTCTTCTCTTCTCTTCTCTTCAGCTCCACGAGCTGCCTCCTCTTTTCTCCTCCTCCTCTTTTTTCCTACTCCTTTTTCCTCTCGGTTACGTTGCTCTCTCTCCCTTCTCTTCAGTGTTGTTTCTCTCTTCTTTCTCCCTCTTCTCTTCCCTTCTCCTCTTCTCCCTTTTCCCAGCCAAGGTCCTCTCTCCTTTATACTCCAGCCCACCTCCCTTTTTCTGCCATGTTGCTCCCTTTTCTTCTTACTTTTCCTGCAACTTCCAGTCACTCCACTTACTGCTCATGGTCCCCTCCTTTTTCTGCCATTTCCAGCCACGCCACTCTTTCCTTTCTCTGCACCAGCCGCTCCACTTTCTGCCTCCTCTGAAAAACCAGCTCCCTCTTGCTTTTTTGTCCTCTTTGTCCTCTTGTGCATGTGTGTGCATGAGTGTATGCATGTGGGAGTGAGTGAGTGTGAGTGTCCGTGGGTGAGAGTGTGTGAGAGTGTGAGTGTGTGAGGATGTGTGTCCGTGAGTGAGAGTGTGAGTGTGCGAGAGTGATGTGTGTCATGTGTGTGAGGGCAAGTGAGCATGTGAGAGTGTGTGAGTGTGAGCAAGTGAGTGTTTTGCAATTTCATTTTAATTAGGTGGCCTTATTCATTTTATTTCTTTACAAGATGATTGCCATGTCTATTCTTCAAACTTATATTTTGAATTTTCCTTTTTATTATTTTTGGTTCTTATATTTGGTTTTTTCATATTACTTCTATTTTTTTGCCTTTTGCAATTTTGTTTTAATTAATTATTATTATTATTATTATTTGAATATTTTAATTCTATTTATTATTATTACCATGATTATTATTATTGTTAATTCGGGTGAGGTGTTCACACATAGGCTAAGTGTTAGGGCCAAGGTTGTTGCCAATAGTATGGGATGATTTAATTTCAGTTTGTGGATAACGTCAGTTACTTTCAATTTCAGACATCCTAGAGGTGAACAAACCAAAAATTCATAATAATAGTTCAACAAAAAGGACATTCACATAAATCATGCAAGGATAATTAATTCCTTATAACTGGATGATATGGTTTTCAAAATGTACAAAGAAAGGATATAGATTCTCTGCTTTTAAAGTTAAAGAAAGATAAATAGAATAAAAAGAATAGGTGGAAAAAGAATATGTTAATCTCATATATGATTTTACACCTTTTGCATATTTTCTTTTCAAACCTTAAGGACAATTTACTCTCTTTATACTTTAAAGGATCCAATTTTATATAGTAACTCGTGTGAGTTGGGGAATTTTTTTTGTCAATATTTTTATTATATTAAAGCACTTGACTGAATTACATCTAATTTTAAAAATATTATTTAGTTGGTATAACATATGATATATAAATATATATATCACAAAAAATTTTAATTTATTTTTACTGTTAGCACGTATATAATTATATTAAGATTAATATAATACAAATGAGATGGGATATATTTCATAGCATTTGACTTCTGAGGAGACAGAGTGCCACAAGGTTCTTGAAGAAGCATTAGTGCATGAATATATAAGATAAGGGACAAAGAATCCAACACACATGGATTTATAATGGTTTGGAGCACTATTGATCCTACATCCATTCCTTAGCTTACATAGCTAGGAATTTCTCTAACTCAAACACTTAACAATTACAATGGTTAACATCACAACAATGGACACAGTCATATGACTTTTACACCAATACCTTACCAACCCATAACAAGGCTCAGCCACATAAATTTTACACTAACTCCCTTGTAACCCATAATGGGGCTTAGTCTTACAGGCTTTTGTAGCATAATAAAGACCACTAGAACTATCTCAAATTCCAGAAACCTATTGTCTATACGACAATATGAAGAGAACTCACTTCCTCACTTAGTACACACACTCTTTTACACTAAAAAGTGTTTGAATCACTAAGACATAGCTAGTGCAAATCAAGGAGGGGGAAAGGCATGAATCCTGTCATAATCGACCTTTCAGCGAAAGAATAAAAAGTGTTTAAATTGATTCCCAAAATGAACCTTGAAAATCAATTCATTGGTGTCACCACCTAAATTTTGAATAGAAAACTTTGGAAAACCAATTTAAAACAAAAAGAAAAGGCAAAACGGTCAACAAAATCAAGATGACTTTAAGAGTCTATTTGAGTGTGGGGAAGTTGTTAGGCACCCCAAAACACCCATCCATAAGGACGGTTACCTTAAACTAGTCAACTAAAATAAAGTATGGCCATAAATTTATCTCAATTACCCTTTTATTGACATGCATGCTCATTAAATAGAAAAGACAAAAACAACAATAATGAAAGCAAACAAGCAGATATTTACAAAGGGTAGACTTGACCTAGGATGAAAGTTTATATTTTTTGGTATTGAAGTGAAATTATAATGAAAAAAATATTTTTGGATTTTCAAAACTGGAATTTATTGTTGAAATTGGAATGAAGTGATAATGAAAAACCATTTTTTGGAATTTTTGAATTTATATATATATTTTTGAATTTTAGGACTTTTTTTCTAATTTTGAAAGTGAGATTATGATTAAAAGGATTTTTAGGATTTTTTTTTCTTTTTTATGATTTTTGTATTTTTTGAAATTAGAATTTATTCTAAAATTAAAGTAAACTAGAATGGTTAAATATTTCTAAGATTTTTGAATTTGTGATTTTTGTATATTTTTTGAAATTGGCATTTATTTTAAATTTATAGTAAAACTATAATGGAAAAATATTTCTAGGATTTTTGAATTTATGATTTTTGTATATTTTTGAAATTATAATTTATTTGATACTTAAAATAAATTATAATGGAAAAATGCTTGTAGAATTTTTGAATTTATGATTTTTGGATATCTAGAGTTTGCTTTAATTTTGAAAGTGAGATTACAATGAAAGAGTATTTTTAGGATTTTTAGTTTCACATAACAGGTAAGATAAACTTCCTTTCACAGAATTTTTTCATCTTTGTATTTTGAAAATGAACATTAACATTCAAAACCTGAGGAGACTTAGGATCTCATGCAACTTCTGCTAGTAAACTTTTGAGTGCCTAAGGAGACATACAATCACACGCAGGAACCCAAAATATGGAAGAAATTATTTGGGACTTCTCAGAATTTTTATTTTTATATATTCATAAAGGTTTTGAAGTTAGAATTCTTTTAGTTTTGTTTTTAACAAAATTGATTTCCTAAGTCTATGGAGATTCAAGTCCTACGTGACACTCCTAAATTAATTAAATTTTATAATGGACAAAATTAATCATTTTGTAAATAATTAAAAGGGTTATTTAATTAAGATATTTATTTTTGTATTTTTTAGAAATTATGTACTAACTTTCAAGGTCTAAGGAGATACCCAAAAATCTCATATGACCTCTACTTGTTAGATCCTAAGTGTCCAAGAAAACAAGTTTTACACTGACTCTTGAAACCTTGAATAAACCATTGCAATCAAAATGAATAACAATGGATAATGAATAAACTAAATAAATAAATGCAGACTTACCATTATGTTGAGTTCTTTGGATTGAATTCTTCCTTATTTTCAATTCCTTTAGTTCCTATTCCTGCCGAAACCTTTCAACTGGAAAAGCATCCCTCACAAGCTCAACATTTTCGTTTGTGAACAAAAAGCTACATCCACCCCCTGGTTCACTAAAATTTTTTCTAAAGGCAATCCTGATTACATATGTTGGTCGATGGCTTCGTCTTCCTTTGCTATGCAGTGAGCTTGTAGTAGCTATTCTGTAGGATTTAAATGGGTGTACATGTGAGCGGGTTTAGTTACACTTACAACAAAGTCTATGTATATCTGGTGACAGTGGCCACAACTAGTCAATACGACCTGAACACAGTGACAAACTGGCTGGAAGCAACAACTCAAGCTTGTGAGGGAGGTCAGAGGCAAGTCATCATAGTTCACAAAGATGAAAGATGGAGGAACTAAAGGCTCCATGTTTTTAAACTTTTGGAATAGGGGGCATTTGTTCTCTCTGAATTCTACCTCTCTTCCTCATTTTAGCTTTCGATCTCTCTCTCTTACTCCCTTTAATGCTCCCTTTTCACGTGTGCTTACTGGGTTAGCCTTCTCCTTCTTAGTTTTCTGGTCTTTTTCATTCATTCTTTACTTTTGGTATTTAGGAACTCAGGTGGGGGCATTTTGTTAACTCCCTTTACTTTGACCATGAAAGAGGTAGGCTCGAGACAGAACTTCTTGGCATTGTATTTGGCTGGCTTGAAGGCGAAGGACTCCACTCATCCCTCAATGGTCAGGCACTAGTTAGCTATCCTTATTCCTTAGACTTCCAAATATGCCTTCTAGGTGGGGCATTTTTGTCTTGCTCCAGAGACAAGGAGAGCAGTGGTGGCGAAGAGGATGCCATAGGTGATGTTAAGCTGAAACACCACTTACTGTCGCTTTCTTTTGGTTTCAGCTTCCCCCCATTGTTCCTTTCGATTTTCAGGCCTTCGACTATGGTCAGATATCTCTGCTTCTCAACTGAGATAACAAAGCCCCCCTCCCTCGTCTCTTCTCTTCAATCTAATGTAGCAGTAAGAGTTAGCCATGTAGCTTTCCTAAATGGTGTAATCTGCAGATCTGGAGAGGCTATGCACAGAGCCTACAACATCCTTTGTATATTTTAATGTTTTCTTTTAGACCCATGTTTTTGCCTTTTTCCCATAATATTAACTAGTATTTTTTTAATATTTTTCCTTATTTTTGTTTTTTTGACTTTTTCATATTTTTGATTTTTTATTCTCATTTATCTTATCTTATTTTTCTTCTTACGTATTTGTCTTTTATTTTTCCATATTTGATCTTTCTTTGTTTTTCCTATTTAGATTTATTTATAATTTTTTGACACCTGTTTTACATCTGCTTAATGAATTAACTAACTAATTGATTAATTACTTAATCATTAATTTTTATTCTTATCTTATTTTGGGATGGGGTGTTCATAATCTGAAAATGAATGAGACAAACTTGGTGAGAAGTGTAATCAGGAAGAAGGAAAAAGAAGAAAAAGATGAAAAGGGGGTATTTTGGTATTTTGATGTTTGGAGGACTCGTGGCAGCCAAGCAAACATAATACTCTAATTCATGTGGGGGGAATCAAACTCACGCCCTAATGGATGCTTTGGTTAAGATTAACCACTTTAGCTAGCCTATAATTCATGAAATTTGTTACTTGAATTAATATAATGGTTCACTTAAATGAGAGGCTGACATCATCTACCATATTATGCTTCATAAGGTGCCATTTGAATACTTGCTTGATAGCTATTCTTGTAAGCAAATTTGGCCAAAGGTGAGTAGGCATCCCAACTGACAGAAAGTGTGTTGATTTGTTCAGTCTATATACAATCACTTATATGGAATCAAAACCTTCCAAAGTTCAAGGTGGACTTATTATGAAATATGTAGTTATTCTTTCCATTTTCACTCTGATATCTCAAATCTTTAAAGTATACTAGTTAGTTTTGATATTCTGCCTTTAGTTAATGAGAAACAAATTCTGCTACATCTCTTTTCATTCCTTCCTACTAATACAGCTTATTCAAGTTTTGATACATCTTTGTTGCTCTTGGGTAGATTGTATAAGTGGTCTAATAATCTTTTTTCCAGGATCTCTATTTAGAGCCCATTATCACTAGGTACACATCACCATTGGTCATGTTAGCCCAAGCAACTAACACCCAAAAGGGGAGTGAATTGGGTGTTTACAAAATTTCTATTTCTTTTTAAAATTGTTTTAGAGAAACCCTTGTTCTAAATAATGCTTGGAAGAGTATGATGCAAAGCAAAAATTATAAGAATTAATGAAGGCTTAATGTAGAAGCTTGGGGTATATATATATATATATATATCAATAGTTCAAGTGTAATATCAACAATAAAAATAAAGCATAATAATGATCATTAGAATATACATTAGATAGAGATAATCAAAGAAAACTTAGTGATTTATCTTGGTTTGGCTCCTATCCAAGCCTACGTCCAGTCTCCAATCAACCTCTTAGAATTTTCAACTATTTCAAAAATCAATTACAATAACAACAATAGAGAACATCTCCCTTATTCTCAAATCCCAAGAAAAACTCTTCCTTACACTTAAATAGGGGAACCTTTCCCTCAAATTAAGCATACCATTGCGTGATTGCCTCATGGAACCTCCATGAGCTTCTATCTCTTAAAGAAGAAATGAAGGCAGAAGAATAACATCTCCCAAAGAAGTAGATATGGAAATGGAGCTCTAAGAACTCAAATGACAAAGAATTTGTAAATTTGGCTTAATAACGTTCGTTTCTCTCATAAAGATGATATAACAAGTTAAATATCACATTCTAGCATTTAGTTCTACTAAAAAATATGTTTGGAATGTCATATATATAGATCAAGATGAGATATAGCCATTATAAACTCAAAAGAGCCATTATTTACTTTTAAAAACACTTGCTAGAATCGACCAGTTGACTGCTAGGGTTCTCCATGTCAATTATCCTTCAAAATATGACTATTACTTTGAATCTATGATTGACCAGTCAACTTTCAAGGGCTCACCAATAGATTGCCTACTTTCTATACCATACCATTCGACTTGCCATATTTGGCCAGTCGACAGGTCACATACAATGACACAATCCCAATTTTAAAGGTTCATAACTTTCTCATTTTAAGTCCATTTTATATGCATAACCTATTTTTAGAAAGCTCTTTAAGTCTATTTTCTAATGAAATAAGTTTCATATTAAAACTCAATAGAGTTTTGGAGATATCATTAAAATAGTGGCCAAAGGTCTAAAAACAATTTTCTGCAAAATCCATTTCTCACCAATCAAATTTATACGGTCATAGCTTTTTCATTTGAACTCTATTTTAAGTGAATGACCTATCATTGAAAAGCTTTTTTAGTCTTTCTAATAAAATAAGTTTCATAACAAAATCTCATATAGTTTGTGAGATATAATCAAAATAGTGACTAAAGGTTAAAAACAATTTTAAGTAAAATCTATATATCACTATCTTTTAAGTCTAAACTTATAGTTTTAGCATTAAAATGTCTTAAATCAATAAATATAAATCTAAATCATTTGATTTCCCAATATAATACTTAGCCTATGATAATTATACCTATTTGATCCCTTGGCTTTCTTGATGTAACCAATCTTCAACTCTTATAATCTTTAACTTCTTGATGGCATAAAGTACATTTCTTTCTTGCTATCTTTGAGTGAAGCATGATATTGATAATGCATTCTCCTCATTTCAACACTCACTCTTCTTTCTTTGGACCATCCTACGTATAATAGATATTCTACTTGCAAACCAAATAGTTAGTGCAAATGGTTAGCCAATTAAGCACATATTTGTAACTCACATTTTTCATATATTTGTCATCATTAAAACATTCTTAGCAGAACACCATAATACCCCTTATGAGTCAAGGGTAAACTCACTTTGTTTCCATTCTTGACATCTTCAATTAATCTTTGAAGTTGAGCATCCACTCTTTAAGCTACTTTCACCCTTTCACTTAAAGAAGAGCAACTTTGAACGTGTGCCAATAACACACCTGGTTCCTTAGTTCCAAACCTAACACCATTTTCTTCTAGCTAGTGGTAATCTCCAACCAAAGGTCTTCTCACCTCAGCTATATGAGCCAAACTTCCCATTGAATTTCTACTTAAAGCATTTACCACAACAATGGCCTTGCCTGGGTTGTACAAGATAGTACAATCCTTATCTTTCTATAAATTTGTCCACCTCCTTTATCTCAGGTTAAGATCTCTTTGTACAAAAGGTGCTTGAGACTCTTATGAATAGTATAAATTTCACAAGTCTCACCATACAATTAATGGCATCATATCTTTATGGCAAACACCACTGTAGTCTTTTTTAACTCATAGGTAGGATATATTTGTTCATGCTACTTCAGTTGTCATGAGGCATAGGTAATTAAATGACATCGTTGCATTAAGACACATCCCAGCCACATTCTAGAGGCATCACAGTAAATTACATAATCACCAGATCCTGATGGTAATGCAAGAATAAGTGTTGATGTCAAATAGTCTATCAATTTTTGAAAACTTTCCATGTATGCTTCGGTCAACTAAAACTTCACATTCTTTCAAGTTAGTTTAGTTAACAGAGCTTCCATTATAGAGAAATCTTTCACAAATTGGTGATAATAATTGGCCAAACCCAAGAAACTACAAATTTCAGTAACTGTAGTAAGCCAAGGCCATTTCTAAATGGTTCCACCTTACTAGGATCCACTTTAACACCTTCCTTTGAAACCATATGGCCTAGGAAAGCCACTTTATCATGTCAGAATTGGCATTTAGAAAACTTTGCATGCAAATGATTCTTTCTTAATATCTATTGTTGTGACCAACCTTTCAGTGGAAGGAATAAAAATGTCAAAATTAATTCCTAAAATGAATCTTGAAAATCAATTTACTAGAGTCGCTACCAAAATTTTTAGCAGATAACTTTGGAAAGTCAATTTAAAACAAAAAGGAAAGGCAAAGTGGTTTGTCAAAATAGAGATGAGTTCGGGAGTCTACTTGAGTGTGGGAAAGGTGTTAGGCACCCCAAAACACCCATCCATAAAGATGATTACCTTAAACTAGATAACTGAAAAAGAATATGGCCTTAAATTTATCTCAATTACCCTTTTATTGACACGAATGCATGTTAAACAGAGAAGACAAAAAAATAACAATAATGCAAGCAAAAAAATAGATATTTTCGAAGGGCAAACTTGACTAGGATGACAGCCTAAGGCCTACATACCTGGTAGCAAGGATCAAAGTCCACGTAGTTTGAATAAAATGGCATATCTGTAGGTGTTTTTATATTTTTGTGAAAATACCGTGATAGTAAAATTGAATAGATTTTCACAAACCAAATGGGACTAGAATTTGATTAGTGTGTTTTAATTTATGAGATTGATCTAATATCACTTCCTTCAACCTTTCATTTTATCTCTTGTTTTTTTAATTTTTGGTTTGTTTTTAGGATTTTAACTTTACTTTGAAATTTAAATGAAATGATAATGGAATTGAATCTTGGAATTTTGTTTGAATTTATATTTTTCAAATTTTTGGATTTTATTTTAATTTTTAAAGTGAGATTTTAATTAAAAGTATTTTTAGGATTTTTTTTTAATTTATGATTTTTTTAAATTTTTTGAAATTAGATGTTATTTTAAACTTAAGCAAAACTATAATGGAAAAATATTTTTAGAATTTTTTATTACAACTAACAGGTAAGATAAACTTCCTCTTTTAGAATGATTTCATCTTTGTATTTTTTGGAAACAAATATGAACTTTCATGACCTGAGGATATTAAAGGTCTCACACAGCCTTTGTTAGTTAATTCTCAAATGCCTGAGGAGATTAACAATCTCACGCGACAACCTAAAAGGCAAAAGATGTTATTTAAGACTTCTTATAATTTTTGTTTTTACGATTTTTGATTTGAAAATCATATGTTAACTTTCAAAGCCTAAGGAGATTAAAGATCTCATGTGCCTTCTACCAATTGTTCCCTACATGCCTAGGGGGACTAATGATCTCACAACAACAACTTTTTAAAACTTTCCCTGAAGCAAGCGGATAAGATTCTGGCCTTTCACAATTCTCTTCGTTGGTTGCTTTCAGCCATGTGATTAGCATTTGCAGGCTGATCCACACTATTTCAGAGGGCACATGCATGGTACCGACATGGGGAATAGGATCATATTGGTGCTTGTGGGTTACTGAAGGATCTATAAAGAGATGGGGATGACGAGCTAAGGTCAGTTTCTGTTTTGAAGGAGGTTTCAGATAAGGTGTTTGATTTGTTTGGTGACATGACTAGCCTCCATCAACTCCAAGAATTCTAGCTCCACATTATTAGTGCCTTTGATCTTCATCGATGTTGCTTTTCCATCTTCCAACTAGCCTTACTCTATCAAACAGTTAGAGGGATCCCCCACCATCCTAACTTTCACCATCAGCAGCACTGTCAATACTCTGGCCAGCCCCTCACGCTCTTGTTTTTCTTCCTGTACATAAACGTACTTTCAAGCATTCTCTCAGACAGATGAACCCTTATGTTTTTTGCATTGAAACCAGCCAAGGATGATGTAAGAATTAGCTTAGTTCTCCTCCTCTCACTATCTCTCTTGGATGTTCTCTCTCCCAGGATCTCCACATTTTTCTAGTTCTTTTTAGGTTCTTCATTACTCCTCACAGTTTCTCTCTTACTCGAAGATCTTCCCCTCTTCTACTGTCAACTATCGCATTGCCTTTCCTCTCTGACTCTCTCAATGTGCTTTCTCCATGGTTTCCCTCATTGCATCACTTCCTTTCCATTGTTGTTCCATTCTTCCTCTTTTCTTGCAGGCTCTTATTTCTCTATTTCACATTGTTGAAACAATGGTGCACAGAGAGATGGTTTTTGTGTGTCCAATGAGCCTCTTTCTCAGCAACCCCCTTCTCTTTCCTTGATGTCTCTCTCTTAAACCTCTATTTCTGACATTAAAAAAAAATGAACCCCTTCCCATGTAGCCTCTCAACCCCTTTCTTCAAGTTCACTATCCCCCTTCTCCCAAGCTATTGGTAAAGCATTGCTCAGATTTAGCCAGATTGACCGTTCCCATAATGTGAAAGCATTAAAGCTATTGCCTTGATCTCAGCAAGCCTCGAAGGTAGGGTAGCTTGAATATCAAGCTAAGACATATCCTCCTTTTTGCTAACTGAACCACTATCGGGTTATATTATGAGTCGAGACCTGCTAAAGTCTAAATGAACAAGTCATCAATGAACTAGGTGCCCCTACTAAAGCCAAGTTATCAATGATAACCTTCATTTTAGAAAGGTACTTTTCCATTTTCATAATTCGCTTTCTTGTCCTATGTCATAGTTCCCTTTCTCGTCTTATGTAGTTCAATCCTATAGAGTGTAATACAAGATCTAGTATATGCACCAGCCAAATCTTTAGCACCTTGCCACAATGCTTTGGCTTTACACCTTCAGAGATGTGTTAATACATGTCTCTGCACCTAATCATGCTACGATGAATAGGGTAACTCCCAAGAGGTTCAAGTGGCAGAAGCAAGTTTGTCTTCTCTTACATTTTGTTTTCTTATATATATATATATATATATATATATTATAATTTTTAATTTAATTTATTATTATTACTATTATTATTATTATTTTAATTAGCTAATTTTATTTTTAGGTTTTGAGTTTATTTAATTGTCTTCTATTATTTATTTTTAATTTCAAATTATCCCTACTTGAGGATGTCATTTTTAATCTTTCCTATTTGCTTAATCATTAATCAATTAGTGAATCAATTAATTAAATAATTAGGTTATTAAGGATAGGGTGTTCACATCTATAGTGCCATTCTTAAATGTTGTTCATGCTCACTTTGACTCTTAGAGTAAACCAGGATGTCATTAATAAAAACTACAACAAATCAATCAAGGAAAGGGTTAAAGACTCTATTAATCAGGTCTATAAAAGTTACGGGAGCATTAGTTAGCCAAAAGACATCACTAAGAACACATAATGGTCGTAACAAGTTCTAAAAGCCATCTTAGGAATGTCCTCTCATCTTATCTTTAATTACTTATATCTTAACCATAGATCAATATGAGGAAAACATTGTGCACCCTATAACTAATCAAATGAATCATCAATACAAGGTAAAGGGTACTTATTTTGTACTATAGCCTTATTTAGTTGCCTATAATCCACTTGTAACCTAAAGATCCATCCTTTTTCTTCATATAAAGAACTAGAGCTCCCCATGGTGACGAGCTTAGGCAGGTAAAGCCTTTATCCAACAAATCTTGCAACTGATTCATCAATTCCTAAGTTCCAATGGTGCCATTCTTTAGAGAGGTATAGAGATGAGCTAGGAGTCTAGTAGCAAGTCAATGCTAAATTCAATCTCCCTATTAGGAGGTAGGTTAGGAAATTTTTCCACCAATACATCCAGAAACTCATTAACTACTAGTACTTAATGCAATGTCATAACTATTACTTCCATACCTTGGACAAAGGCTAAGTAACGACATCCATTTCTCACTAATTTCCAAGCCTAAATAGTAGATATTAAATTATTAGAGCCACAATATGATCACCCTGGATAACAACAAATGGTTCATTTAGAAACTCAAATCATATAACTTAAAGATGACAATCTAAGGGGGCATAACAAGAGACCAACCAATCCATTCCAACAATTACATCAAATTCAGTCATAGCTAATATTATTAAGTCAACCTGTTGAGCAAGGATGGGACCTAAGAGGGGGTGAATTGAGTTTTATAAAATTTTATTGAAAACTCTCTTTAAGATAGAATCAAAACAATCAAATATAAATGTAGAATTTATAAAGAGTAAGTAAGAAAAGTAGACACATCCAGTCCCTAAGCAACCTCATGGGATTTTTCACTATCTCAATAAATAAATATAACACCTAGGAGAACCTCTTATAAGATCCAAGCTCTCACAGCTTTACTTCTTCAAGGAACCTCCTTGAACTCTCTCAGGGATGTACCTTCCTAGAACCCAAGCTCTATCTTAGTTTGACACCCTTAAGGAACCTTCATAAGTTTATCCTAGATAAGAAAGAAAGAATTATAGATAATGAACCTTTTGAAATAGAGTATATGATACAACAAAGCATTAATATGATAAAGAGCTTATATGATGATAGAAACTAATGATATAATCAATCATGAATGCTTTTCTTATCCTCTCATATTCTATAGGTTAAATTTATATAGATTGGGAGTGAGCGAGAAATGAGAGATTTCAAAATATATCCGTTATAAATCTATTGTGGCTTCTCTACAATCTACCAAGCGATTGTTCACACCTGACCAAGCAACTAATCTTTCTTTCCCTCTCATAATTTTCAAATTTAGGACTTTGATAGTTGACTATTCAATCTTAACCAGTCAACTAGTAACTCATAGGGAGCTCTTAGTTAATGGTCTCAAGGCTGGCAGCAGATTGATGCTTGATCTTGGTGTGGCTAGTCAACTGGTGCCTCAGAAATAGCTCCCATAAGTTGACCAGTCGATAGTTGGCTAGTGGCTAGTCAACTATCACACATAGAGAATGCCTAGTCAATCAACGCTTAAGCTGGCAGTAGTCAAGGGACAACTCAAGAGGGGACTGGTTGACTGTTGGCTAGTGGCAAGTCAACTGCTCACTCATATAAAGCATCCATTTGATTGGACAAAGCCTTGCAACTAGCTAGCAAAGTGGCCAATTGACTGCTAGCATATGGGCAGTCAACTTTGAAGTTTATAAGTTCCCCAAATCAGTATTTTCTTAACCTTTTTTAAGACTTGGAATTAATTCTACATTTATTTTACATGATTCATATCTACTTAATATCATTTACAAAGATTCCTAAATTGTGATAATACATTGAAAACATCTTGAACCCAAGTAATACATAGAAAAACTTTTCTTGTGTTTGTTATCATTAAAACCTTAACCTTCAGTATATGGGCTCAACAATCTCCCTTTCTTTTACAATAAACAAGCCTGTAATTGTTAATACTTCACATGAAAAAGTTTTTCAAGATAATAAGCTCACACGATTCTTTGTTTTTTGTGAAAGTTGGATATGATCACATTATTTTTAACTATCACTTCTTTTAGTTTCCATGTTTATCCAAACATGTACAGATGATAGAGATAGATATCAAACAATCATATTAACTATAATCAATTCCTTCTTCTCAATTATAACCTTTTGCAAAAAGTCTAGTCATATTTTTATACCAACTCTAGATTCATCAAGCTTATTTCTAAATACCCATTTAGTACCAGTTCTTGGATGATTATTGGGTCTAAGGACAAGTTTCCATACTTGACTCATTTCAAATTGATTTAAATCTTCTTGCATAGCTATAACCTAATATTCATCTTTCAAGGCTTCATCTACTTCGGTTGGTTACATTTGAGATAAGAATGCTTGATGACTATAAATATTTCTAAGTGAGTTTTGAGTTGTTACCCCTTTGGAGACCTCATCAATTATTTGTTCAGGTGGATAATCCATTATGTAGTTCCATGCCTTTAAGAGATCATGAGTGACTTCTTTCTCCATTTCTTCAATAGTTTGTTTGCCTTTTATTGTAAGATCAATAAACTTAACAACAATTCCCTCATAAGATGCCTTTCTTGGTTCAAGAGGATCAATCTCATTAAAACTTACATGTATAGAATTTTCTACAGTCATAGTTCTTTTATTATATACTCTAAAGGCTTTGCTAGTTTTAAAATATCCTAAGAAAATTGTCCCATCAGACTTTGTATCAAATTTACCCAAATTATCTTTTCCATTATTAGGTACAAAGCTTTTACAACCAAATACATGTAGATGGGAAATATTAGGCTTTCTTCGGTTGTATAATTCATATGAAGTCTTTTTCAAGACATGCCTTATCATTGTTCAATTCATAATATAACAAGTAGTATTTACTACATTTGCCCAAAAATACTTAGGATAATTTATTTCATTTAACATGGTTCTAGCCATTTCCTCTAGAGTTTTATTCTTCCTTTCTACAACTCCATTTTGTTGAGGAGTTTTTGGAGTAGAGAAATTATGATTAATTCCATTATCATCATAGAATTCCATAAATAGACTATTTTCAAATTCTTCACCATGATCACTTCTTATTCTCACAATGGTCATGCCATGTTCATTTTGGATGAACTTTGCCAGTTTTAGAAAAGATTTAAATGCTTGATCCTTTTGAGATATGAAAAGTGTCCAAGTGAATCTAAAGAAATCATCTATAACTAGCAGTACATAATAATTTCCCCTAAGACTCCTAGTCCAAGAAGGTCCAAAAAGATCTATGTGAAGTAATTGTAGTGATCTAGTTGTGGAGATAATTCCTTTTGCATTAAAAGAGCTCTTAATTTGTTTTCCCTTCTAACATGCATTACAAAGTCTATTTTTATCAAATTTTAACTTGGTCAAACCAACTACGTGCCCTCTCTTGGCTAGCTTTTCTAATAGACTCATACTTACATAAGCAAGCCTTTTATGCCATAACCAGCTATCATCGTTAACACTTATAAGACATTTTGAATTGCTAGAAGGAACATCATCTAAATCAATAACATATACATTGTTTATTATATGTCCCATCAATATGGTTTTCTTTCCATCTAAATTTTCAACATGATAATGTTTTAAATAAAATATTACTTTACTATTTTTATCATATAATTGGCTAATGCTAATGAGATTATAATTCAATCCTTTAACAAGATGCACATTGTCCATAGAGGTGGAAGAGTTCATACTAACGTTTCCAATACCAGTGATTTTTCCATATCCATTACCTTTAAATGTGACATTTCCTCCACTCTTTGGTTGAAGGAAAATAAACTTGGATTAGTCTCCAGTTATATGTTTGGAGCATCCACTATCCAAATACCACTTTGTTCTGATGGCCTTCATACATACTTGCAGAAGCATTAAGTATATTTTTAGGTACCCAATTCTTGTTGGGTCCTTGAATGTTAGTTGTTCACTTAGGAACCCTTACTTTCCTTCCTTCAAGAGTTTTATTCTTTTTGTAAGGGTAAGTGTATGATCCATGTCCCTTTTTACCATAGTAGAGACATGTGATGAATGGAATGTTAGGCATAATTGCTAGAACAAAGAAATTCTTAAAATATTATTTCCATTTCTTAGGATTATATCCAATGTTTGCCTTATTAAAAATACATCTTTGTTTTCAAAGAAAAATGTTTAAATTATCTTTCTGTTTAGTGAACTTTGTAGAAGTGCTCAATAGATCCATCTTTTCTTTTTGTAGAAGTTCACAATTGCAAACAACTTTATTTTTTAGAGAAAGTTGTTCATTTGTTAGACAATATAGTCATGTTCTAATGTCATAAATTATTTCTACAAATAAGCCTTTACTTATATCATTTAGCTATTTTCCTCTTTCTCTTTTTCTAAATTGTCTTCTAAAGATAGAATTTCCCTTTTAGAAAATTTTAAGTTTTTGCTTTCTTAAGAAATTCATCACGTAAATCATTAAATGCGTCTTATAGTTCTTTATAAGAAGGGAGAGAGCTTACCTCATCTTTATTAGTCATAAGGTTAAGCTTGGCTTTTTCATTTTCTTTATCATCCCATTCTTCATCAATTTCTTCTGAGGCAGTAGTCAGGTATGCCTTCTTCTTTTCTTTTCCTTTATTCTTGACTATGTTGTCTCGCTTTCTTAGAAATTGAGAACATTCCCATTTGATAAGTCTAGGTTTTCTACATTCGTAGGAACTAGGAAGTTCTTTGGCTTCATGACCTTTTATAGTCGGTCTTCTTCCATTGAATCTTCTGCTGTTGAAGAATCTTCCAAATTTCTTAACAAAGAGACTAAGAGTTTTTTCATCAATTTCATCCAAATAGTCATCGTTGCAATCTTCTTTATCTGGATACATTGATAGTGATGCTTTCGGAGCAAGACCCTTCTTCTTATTGTCTTGTTATTCAAGGAGTTACTTTAGTCTGGGTTCATGCTCATAAAGGTTCCTAATGAAAGTAGCAACTAATTTTATTAATGGCCCTTTTGCTTCCTCAATTGTTGTTACCTTGGATTGTCATTCCATGGGAAGTGCCTTCAAATCTTGTAGGCTTGATTAGTTTGTGAGTATGTCTTCCCCAAAGTTTTCAAATGATTTACAATGTGAGAAAAATGAATTTGAATTTCTTTAATTGTTTCTCCAATATTCATTTTGAACAACTTATACTGTTGTGTGAGAATAAAAATCCTAGACTTTTTTACACCTAAGGTTCCTTCATGGCTATTTCTTAAGCTTCCCACATTTCTTTTGCACCTTTACAGTTTAATAATCTAAAATATGCTTTCTGATTCAATACACTAGTGAGAATGTCCTTAGCTTTATTGTTTAATAAAACTTTTCTTCTTTATGGATCATTCCATTCAATTTTAAGTTTGACAAAGGTCAAACCTTCTTTAACTTTTGTAGGCATATGTGGACCTTCCTCAATTACATTCCAATGGTCAATGTCAATAGTTTCAAAGAAAATAGATAGCCCTTCAGGCAAAACATTATCACCAAGTCCTAACATTTATACTCATGAGATGATTAAGTCCTTAATCAATATCCTAAGTTCTGATACCACTTGTTGAGCAAGGCTAGAACCTAAGATGGGGGATGAATTTTTTTTTATAAAATTTTACTGAAAAATCTCTTTTAAGACTGAAGCAAAACAATCAAATATAATTGCATAATGTAGGAAGAGTAAGTGGGAAGAGTAAACACAGAGATTTATCTTGGTTCAACTTCTACCTAAGCCTACATCTAGTCCCCAAGTAACCTCTTGGGATTTTTCACTATCTCAATAAATAAATACAACACCAAAGAGAATGTCTCCTAATTCCCATGCTCTCATAGCTTGACTCTTTCAAGGTACCTCCTTGAACTCTCTTAAGGATATACTCCCCCTGAATCCAAGCTCTATCTAAGTTTGACACCCTCAATAAACCTGTGAGTTTCTTTCTTGAAAGAAAGAAATAATTACATATAAAGAACTCTCAGAAATAGAGTAAATGATACAATAAAGCACTAATATGATAAAAAGATAATTTGATGATAGACACTAATGATATAATCACACTTGAATGTTTTTCTTATCCTCTCAGAGTCTACAGGTCAAGTTTATATTGATTAAGGTCTAATAGATCCATTGGGAGTAAGTGGGAAGTGAAAGATTTCAAAATATATCCATTATGGCTTCCCTACCATAAACCAGGCAACTGTTCATGTCAAACCAAGCAACTACTCCTTCTTTCTCACTCATAATTTTCAAATTCAGGACCCTAACAGTCGACTGCTACTCTTGACTAGTTGATTAGTAACTCACAGAGAGCTCAATCGATGGTCTCATGGCTAGCAGTTGACTAATGCTTGATTTGGGTGTGACTAGTCAATTGTTGGCAAGTGGTCGATTGACTGATGACTCACTGAGAGCTCCCGGTCGATCAAGGCTCAAGCTGGTAGTTGACTGGTGCCTCTTAGAGGATGACTAGTTGACTACTAACTAATGGACAATCAACTGCTCACTAATAGAAAGTGCCCAGTCAATCAAGGCTCAAGCTAGCAGTTGACTTAAGATTACTCAAAAGGTGACTAGTTGACTCTGGCTATTGGCCAATCATTTGCTCACTCACTGAAAGTTCTGCAACTAGCTTGTAAGGAGGCTAGTTGACTGCTCGCTTGTGTCCAGTCAACTGGGGACTTCCTTAGTTCCCCAAATCAGCATTTTCTCTACCTTTAAGACTTGGAATCAATTCTACTTTCATTTTACATCATTCCTATTAGCTCAATATTATTTACAAAGGTGCTAAATTGTGATAATATATTGAAAACATGTGGAACCTAAGTAATACATAGAAAAACTTTTCTTTTTGTGTTTGTTATCATCAAAACCTTGATCTTTAGCAAATGGGCTCAACACAACCATTTTATCATGGCCACAAATCCTAATTGTACACAATCTGCATACTTGATCCACTAAAGTGGATTCGCTTAATGGAGTTGTGACTATCAAAGGGCTCTATAAATTTGTAGGACCCTTGCCAATTAATTTTGCAAAATGCAGGGACATAAAAGAGTGAGTAGTGTCAGGATCAAGGAACACATAAGCTGCATGATAACATGCTCTAATTGTACATGTAATCACTATATTTGATACCTAAGCATCTTGTTTATTAAGAGTAAATACTTGTGCTTGGTGTCACACCACAGTGACTACCTATACTATCACATTGATTATTTACAACTTAGTTACATAATTGATCATACATTACGTTAGTGCGATTGAAAATAGAATGTTAACTTTTTCTTTTGTGAAAATAAAATTTATTATAGTAAATAATTTAATTCTGTTTCAAAAAAATTAAGATATCTCATACCAACTAAAATTTGAATAAATTATTGTAAGTTTAAGAAAGACTTCGTAATTAAACATATGGATTACTCGAATTAGTCTCTAATCTACCCTTGTTTTGGAAAACTTGAAACTACAAATAACTCATCCAAAAATCATATAATTCTAAACAATTAAAATTTCATATGTCTAGTTCATACTATAAAATTTTAGACCTAGAAATCTTAATAATTGAGCATTTTCCAAAACCAAACTCAAAACTGTCCAGTTTGGTCCTTATCTCTACGACTATTCAGTTTCGAATTTTTTGGCAATGCAACTTAATGTAGATTGCTCTCAAATTTATTATGGAACCTCTTAAACCTGTTCTTAACTTACCAATAAAATTTCAAATTAAAAATATTTTTTTTCCTCTTTAATTCTGAAAATTCCCAAAGTTGTTTAGTAGAGTTCTAAAATCTCAGCACTATTATATTTTGGGTCTTTTACTCAACTTTCTTCTCTCATATTTTTTTTTAAGACTTCAAAAATAAAAAATGAATCTATCCAAAGGCTTCATATCAAATTTCATAGCAAAATAAAACCATTGGGTATTTTATTCAAACTAAATACGCATAATAGACATACTTATGGAAAATGTACCATGTCTCTAGCATTCATTCATATATATTATACATACAAAGGGACATTCATAATAATGAATTCTTCCATATTAACTATTCCATCACAAGAGTTTAGACACATATTTCCATGGACAAACATCCGTAGTTGCTCAATTATACTACGCAACCTACTTGTCTTTATCGTTAGTTGCACTTTCACCTATATAATTGTTAATTCAAACATGGGTGAGATTTATAAATCTCAGCAGTCAAGTATCTTATTCAAAATATCCTAAACATCATCATATATGTTGTAAGAACTAAGATTAGTAGACATGGGCTATGTAACATGATGTATAAAGGCATATTTGGTTTATTTTTGTAACCACAATCCCGTACTTGTAGCTACCTCATCATGGTTGTCATTATCATCATGGTTGTCACTATGTTTAAATATTAGCCAATGTATCACCATGGTGAGTTTAAAACTCAAGAGTTCAATCTGGCATAAGAATTACCCTGTGGCAATTTTGCAGACGAACATAGCTAACCAAAAGCATACATAGCAAGATATACCAAAGTATATAAATAATCTAGTTCTATACTAGTATATAGTGAATAAGAATACTAATTACCTCTTACGCAGTCCAAGCTTTGGTTATCTCTAATATACTTTCCTTCTTTAGAATGAGGAAAAATATAATCTAGGATTCAAAATTTCAATACACGTGTAAGCATGATTAACTTTCCAAAATTTCTAAGATTCTCTTACATCTTAGCTTCAGTATCTAAATTCGGTTCCTATGTTTAAATTATTTCAAAGATTATGAGGATTTCCAGAATTAAACCTTCATGTATCCTCTTTATACTAGAGGACGTAGGACTCAGAATTCATGACTTAACTACCTAAACCAAGCTAAAATTCTAAATAGTTCATATTGGTCCTAAACTTGGTATTAATCTAGTTTCTGGTTTGTTAAAAGTGTAAACTCACTCCAACTCAAATAAAATTTAGTATAGAAGTTCCGTTAGATTTCTTAAACATTCAATTAAATTTTCATTTAGAAATTCATTCATTTACCAATTCAAATGCTTCATTTTGTGTCAATAACCTTTGCTATCTTTTTCTGTCTACATGGTACTGCTTGTGAGTAAGACATGGAAACTTATTATATGGATTAGAGAAGTTTGAAAACTAGGGCAAAATTCAGAGGAACAGACTATAGTTGCATACTCTATTTTCACATGGAAAACATAAAGCCATAAAAATCACCAAGGTACAGTCTAACTTTTAAAGCAAGTAATGTGACATTGGTGGCTTTTGCTTCACTTTAAAGGACCATTTAAGGATGAGAATTCTCTATAGCAAGGTTGTTAAACTCACGAGTTTAGGTAAACTCATAAAAGAGAGGTAAACTCGTAGCAAAAACTCATAAGAGTTTACCTCGATTAATAAATAGTTATCAAATATGTAATTTTATAGTTCAAATACTATATACATTTAAAAATTATTCAAATGTAATTCAAATTATACTTAAGCAAACAAAAGCTATTAATATTTCATAATCTGTAATACTCAATATGAATATTTTAAGATAGTCATACATAAATAATTATTCAATATAACTAATTAAATAATATTTATTTTATTTTTTAATATGTACATATTAAATGTAATTTTATTATTTTTTATGCATATTCAAACTTGTGATAAAATAAATGGTAATGGCTACATAAAAAAGAAGCTTGTCTATATCTCGTTTTGTCTTGAGTTTAAATTATTTTGTTGCTAACTTTACAAGCTAGTTGATATATTAAAATCATAAACTCGGTAGACTCGGTAAGTCAACTTGTGAGTTTACCCGAGTTTGTACTAAGTCCGAATCTACATCGAGTTGACTAATTTTTTTCATGTACAATCTTAAACTCGTAAACTCGGATAATAAACTTGCGAGTTTGACAACCATGCTCTATAGCATGAGGACTATGGCTTGAAGAAGGGAGGTGTGACCAAGAGCAAACAAAAGTTAAATCCTAAACTTAATTAAAAAAATGATAACTTAGTGTAAAAACTAGGGAGAAAATGATGGAGCAGAAATAGATTCAACAAATAAAATATTGGACTATGCTCTTACTCAAAAAATAGAGAAAAAGATTTAGTTTTAAACATTGTAGAAATCAAATATAAAAATCCATTGGGGTCCCGAAAGTAGATATACATCCGAAGGTAAAAAGAGTAAAGTGATAGTTAACACTTCTCTTCCTTACTTATCACGGATTTATGGATGAATTTAGCTATTATTAAATGAAATTGTGCATGTTATCATGTTAGATTGGTTGGCCGATGTTCTCTATATGTTGAAAACACGGATGCTCGAAGGTTGTGTATTTTTGTTTTATACGTTTGGTTTGCAATTTATGATGTAGTATTGGTTCCTTTGCTAGTATGGGACAGTCGCATAGTACCAAACTTAGCCTTGAAGGTTGTGGCCAAAGGGTGTAAAGATTTTCTCACACGATTGTATGCACAAAAACTTGCATTTGTATTTTTGAGAAAAATGTTTGATATGTAAGGGCTGCAAATAGAATGTTTTCAATGAAATGCTAACTAATGAGATTGTAAACTATCACTTTTATATGTGAATCTATTTCCAGGTAACCAAGATTCTAATCTGGAAGTGGGACCAAGAGTGTAGCACTTCAAGAAGTCCCTAATTTGCATAAAAGACCTAACATTATGTTTTGGAATTAAAATCTCTTTAACATTTAAGGATTTTCATCAATTATATAATTTATAAACTCAACAGCTAATAGACAAGGATATGGATGTGCATGAATTTAAATAATTATGTCTTATTTTCCATAATATCCGAAGTAATAGGTTAGTAAAAAGTTAAAATTTGGACAGTAAAAGTAAAAAAAACTAATTGAAACCTCACGTAGGTATTTTGTAGTTATTTACATTTTCATATGAATTTAAAGAAAACTGAAATATAGTAAGGGAGGATGTTACATGGTGAGAAACTTTTTTTAATTAAGATGTGACAAATTTACAAGCACTAATTCAAAGCATAGTAGTTAAATTAATTCATAAAGTTGAAAGAAATTCATTGAAGAATAATTCTCTGATTTAGTTCTACCTAATTCCAATTAACATTACATTTCTCTTTTTCCTTTTTCTTTTAATTTTTTGTGAATAAAAGATGTTATTTGTCATATGTTAAAAGTTCAAGCAATTAATTATCATAATAACTAACTTACAAAGGCTAATCTGTTAATCGACAAAAGTTAGAGTTTGATTATTGCGTTTAAGTTTATAGCATCCTTCCTTCTCTCAAATGTTTGACACACATATAACATAAGTAACTCAGTAAAACAAAATGAAGTACACCATGTGAACAATAGTTGCCATAAATCCTTGAATCATAAATAACCATCACAAATTATTGAATCATAAATAACATAGTCTATATAAGAAAAGTAATTACCATCACAAACAGTAAACAAATTCCTTATCAGCGTAATTTTCAATTATGCAACTTACATGCACAATTGTCAGCACCAACTTCATCTGCAATGCATAGAGGCAATTGGTTTTGTCCATCTTGGAACCAAGTCAATCGTTTCTGAACAAACTCACTCACAAAGGAGTCCAACATCTCAATGGTCACATGCTGCATCACTACCACATGTGCTATGTTTCCTTTGCATGCCAAACTCCACTTACGAGAGAACCCATCATCCAAAGGCCTCTCAAAGACTACAGTATTGCTAAACTCATTTTTCATTACTCCAATGCCAGCTTGTTGTAGTTGATCCTGTAGGAAAATAGCATTATCTATGCACTTTTCCACTTCATTCTTGATGCCTATCAAACCTTTCTTTTTCAGAGCAAACCATAGAAAGATTGGAGCAAGGCCATTACGACTCCCTGTGATCGTGGCATCCCTTGAAGCTATGTATTCAATATCTTTTGAGAGGATATCAATATATTCTAGGCGAGTTAATATAACCCCACAAGGGAAAGGGCACCCCAAGAACTTATGGCCAGAAACAGATATACTTCCGACAGGTTGCTTGAAACTAACACTTGGTGCCTGTGGATCCACCAAGTTCAAGTAATGTTGCAAAATTTTGAAGAAAACATAAAATCAATATTATATATATATTATATTTCTCTGTGTGTGTGTACTTACTCGTTTGACAAAAGGAAGTGTTATTCCAGATAGTGCTCCATCACAATGAATATAGAATCGATCATGAGGGAAACCACATTCTTTGAGTGTTTGCACAACATGATCAACATCATCAATAGCTCCTTTCATAGTTGTCCCTAAAAAAGAAAAACAAGCAACTGAATGTACGCGTCATGGCATTCTGGACAATGTGACAACTTAGGGTGTTTGGATATCATTACCAACAACTAAGAGTCTTATATAAACTGAGTATTTTTTTTTAACTTTTATATAAACATGCGAGTATTTTAGGTGTCAAGTCTATTTAAAAATCACACGTACATGTTTAATATACTTATTTATAATTGACTTGATTGATTCATTGTTTAAAGTTTGCAATATTCTTAATGCTTTAGGATAGAAAAGAGCAAACACACCTATGTTTAGATTAATGATAGCAGATTTGTCCTTGTTGGCAATGAGTGAAACCTTAAGATCAGCATAATCAATCTCACCGGAGGGTAGAGTTGCAACCTTCACACATTGCATTTTGTACATTCTTGCTATCTTGAACACTGAATAATGTGATTCTTGTGAGGTATATAGAATCCCATCTGGCAGTTTCTCCCTCCTGTTATTTTACATATTTATGTTACTGGTTCATTAATATCGAAAGGCTTCAGTGTTGATATAAAAAGGTAGCAGCAAAAACTTTACCCAACAAAAATCCCATGAAGATTGCCTTCAGTTCCACCAGTGGTAATGTATCCCCAATAATCATTCTTCGCAATCTCCCACAATTTAGCAAACCAATCAAGAACGCAAATTTCAAAGGAAGTTGAATTGAGAGCAAAGCTTGTCTTAATAAATGGATCACCAGCATTGTTAATGTGAAAATGCAACAGTTGTCCCAAGGCATCATAGTTGAAGTCTTGATTAGTTGGGTAACCTACTTAGTTAATTACATTATAAACCATAATTAGTTGAAGCTTGAAGGGGTAGTTGCCAACAAAGTGAACTCTAAGATGTGATTCTAATGCATAACATAGACCAAATATAAAATATCTAAGTACAATTCAAAATGTGGATTTATGTAACTAGGTAACTAGTGGAAAACTCAATGCAGTTTCAATTTTAGAGTATCAGTTCTTCGTTGAATGGCAAGAATAAATAATAATAAAGGGGCAGAAATGATGGAAAAGGTTACCAATTACGTGCATTTTGCTATGAGATAGAGTCTCTACATAGCTAGTGATGACTTCAATCAAGTTTTCATCAGAGTCTCCCATAAGGTGAGAGATAGAGAGGCTCAAATCTCTATTCTCGTGGCTCTCGACTTTGCTATGTTCTATGAGAGGCTGCAACGTTGAAAGTAGCTTTGTGGTAGTCGTCGAAATGAAAGCCTTTGGCAATGGCATGTTCCTTTCCATGGGATTATTCATTACTTTTATGCGAGAGAGATAGAACGAAAGGAGGGAGGAGATAGTGTTGGACTAATGAAAAGTTTGTATTGAGAAATAATCCATTTATAGGCTTTAGGCTCACTAGCCATAGGTGAATAGTGAATATTAATGAATGCTTTCTTGTTGGATGTGAAAAAAAAATATGGACAAAAATTCATATATGATATCTACATGAAAAATTTACTAGTAATGCATATATGTCATGATGAAGCATGTGTTTCCCTTAATGGTTTTGTTTAAAAAAA
This sequence comes from Delonix regia, assembly GCA_037074485.1. NCBI lineage: Eukaryota > Viridiplantae > Streptophyta > Magnoliopsida > Fabales > Fabaceae > Delonix > Delonix regia. The sequence goes on along the minus strand of CM073454.1, from coordinate 23,512,635 downwards.
TTTGTATGTATATAATATTAAATTTTAACATTTGAAAAAAAGAGGATTATGGCATCAAACTTATTCCAATGGTCAATTTCGACTCCCACAAAAAATAGACTCTAAAATGAATGGTGTGCGCATCATAAAATTCCAAATATTACCACAATTAGAAGTGCCATGTCATACTATCTGGACATAACAACTGTCCTTTGGGACGATCCAACGTCGTCCACCAGAGGCAAAGGGAGGGGGTCCTAAGGATGCCATGGCTCCTCCCCTCCCCCTTCCCCCATAAAAAAGTTGATGCTTCATTGTATATTTATATATTAATTTTTTTTATAAATTATGTTTTGCCCCCATAAAAGTAATGACATTTTCTTTTGGTCCCTATGACATTTCAAATAAGGCCAAAAGTAAACTCTCTTCTCATCTTTTGTTTATCATATACACTTCCCAAAATTTAGCTGAAGGGCATTGCCACGCCTGCAGCCTTGGACAGTCAATATATATCTTACAAAAACAGGTACCAATTTTTATATTGTATACTATTGATAAAAATTTTTTTTTAATAAGTTTAATATTTTACTTAATCTTCGTATATGAATTTTTTTTTTTGGTCCTGAATATTGTATATGAATCTAAAACCAATTTTTTGGTATACTTATACGATGGTTATTACTATTTCTTTTATAACTTTTATCATCTCTTTTACTAAAAATTATATATATATATATATATATATTATTACACGTAATATCACAAATATTTATTTCAAAACTATGATACCAAAATAAATATTAAGAAAATAGTAAAAGGGATAATAAAAAATGATATCATACTTAATGATTATGAGCAACATCGTCTTTTTATTGTATCCTTATAGCACGTGTTCATTTGCATTCAGAGCTAAAATCTACCGACATTATAGCACGTGATCATTTGCATTCAAAGCTAAAATCTACCGACATTAAGTAGTATGCGGCAATATTAAATACATGAAAGGAGAACGTGTTTTGCAGGCCATTCGCATGGGGCGAAATTGCCTGCGTCTTCTGGTTTACCTATTTAATGGGACATGGCGATGTTGTAGTCAGTAAATATTAGAAGAAATTTGAAAAAAATAAAAAAGAATATTTCCACCCGACAGCACTTAAAACATTACAATAAGGGAACTTAGCTCATTTAATTGACCTCCAATATGAACGTTTATTTATTAAATAAACGAGAAGAAAAGAAATTATGATAATATAAGAACGATTAATATTTTACATATTTTATATATAATAGTAATTTATTAAAAAAATTGTAAAATACATGTAATAAAGTTGTAAACTGTTATAAATTGTTTATATTTTTTCTATAACAAAATTCTATTCTGCATGTAAAAGTAAACATAAAATATGAAAAATAAATTGTAAATAATTTAAAATTAATTTATTATTTTTCAATTAGATATAATTATATATAAAATAATTTAACATATTAATAAATGTTTGTATATTGTCATGACTTCTTTAAAAAATTATTTTTTATTAAAATAAAAAAAAATTTGAACAGGATACCATTATGAGATTATTAAGGTTGGTTGAAAAGCTAGGTTAAATAGGATCGTGAAACTATGAGAAGCTCCTTTTATGTATATTTCTACCATTAAACGCATGTCATGGCTGCAATGAAGCCACGTACGACCACTTTATTTTCATTAAAAGATGATGAATGATCACAACCACCGGTTAACCAAGAAAGTTTAAACCGCACCGTCCAACATATTTGATCGATCCCGACGTTATATTTGGTGACAATATAATGTCATATTTAATTTTAATAAATTATTACATAAATATTTAATAATTATGATTTATAAATAGAAAGCATAACTATAAGTAGTTATATAAATTTAAAATAAATTTAGACCATAGAATTTTTATATAACAATTGCATTATTTCCTTTATAACTTTTATCATCTCTTTTACTAAAAATTTTATATATATTATTTACACGTAATATCACCCATATTTATTTTAAAACTATGATACCAAAATAAATATTAAGAAAATAGTAAAAGGGATAATAAAAAATGATATCATACTTAATGATTATGAGCAACATCGTCTTTTTATTGTATCCTTATAGCACGTGTTCATTTGCATTCAGAGCTAAAATCTACCGACATTATAGCACGTGATCATTTGCATTCAAAGCTAAAATCTACCGACATTAAGTAGTATGCGGCAATATTAAATACATGAAAGGAGAACGTGTTTTGCAGGCCATTCGCATGGGGCGAAATTGCCTGCGTCTTCTGGTTTACCTATTTAATGGGACATGGCGATGTTGTAGTCAGTAAATATTAGAAGAAATTTGAAAAAAATAAAAAAGAATATTTCCACCCGACAGCACTTAAAACATTACAATAAGGGAACTTAGCTCATTTAATTGACCTCCAATATGAACGTTTATTTATTAAATAAACGAGAAGAAAAGAAATTATGATAATATAAGAACGATTAATATTTTACATATTTTATATATAATAGTAATTTATTAAAAAAATTGTAAAATACATGTAATAAAGTTGTAAACTGTTATAAATTGTTTATATTTTTTCTATAACAAAATTCTATTCTGCATGTAAAAGTAAACATAAAATATGAAAAATAAATTGTAAATAATTTAAAATTAATTTATTATTTTTCAATTAGATATAATTATATATAAAATAATTTAACATATTAATAAATGTTTGTATATTGTCATGACTTCTTTAAAAAATTATTTTTTATTAAAATAAAAAAAAATTTGAACAGGATACCATTATGAGATTATTAAGGTTGGTTGAAAAGCTAGGTTAAATAGGATCGTGAAACTATGAGAAGCTCCTTTTATGTATATTTCTACCATTAAACGCATGTCATGGCTGCAATGAAGCCACGTACGACCACTTTATTTTCATTAAAAGATGATGAATGATCACAACCACCGGTTAACCAAGAAAGTTTAAACCGCACCGTCCAACATATTTGATCGATCCCGACGTTATATTTGGTGACAATATAATGTCATATTTAATTTTAATAAATTATTACATAAATATTTAATAATTATGATTTATAAATAGAAAGCATAACTATAAGTAGTTATATAAATTTAAAATAAATTTAGACCATAGAATTTTTATATAACAATTGCATTATTTCCTTTATAACTTTTATCATCTCTTTTACTAAAAATTTTATATATATTATTTACACGTAATATCACCCATATTTATTTTAAAACTATGATACCAAAATAAATATTAAGAAAATAGTAAAAGGGATAATAAAAAATGATATCATACTTAATGATTATGAGCAACATCGTCTTTTTATTGTATCCTTATAGCACGTGTTCATTTGCATTCAGAGCTAAAATCTACCGACATTATAGCACGTGATCATTTGCATTCAAAGCTAAAATCTACCGACATTAAGTAGTATGCGGCAATATTAAATACATGAAAGGAGAACGTGTTTTGCAGGCCATTCGCATGGGGCGAAATTGCCTGCGTCTTCTGGTTTACCTATTTAATGGGACATGGCGATGTTGTAGTCAGTAAATATTAGAAGAAATTTGAAAAAAATAAAAAAGAATATTTCCACCCGACAGCACTTAAAACATTACAATAAGGGAACTTAGCTCATTTAATTGACCTCCAATATGAACGTTTATTTATTAAATAAACGAGAAGAAAAGAAATTATGATAATATAAGAACGATTAATATTTTACATATTTTATATATAATAGTAATTTATTAAAAAAATTGTAAAATACATGTAATAAAGTTGTAAACTGTTATAAATTGTTTATATTTTTTCTATAACAAAATTCTATTCTGCATGTAAAAGTAAACATAAAATATGAAAAATAAATTGTAAATAATTTAAAATTAATTTATTATTTTTCAATTAGATATAATTATATATAAAATAATTTAACATATTAATAAATGTTTGTATATTGTCATGACTTCTTTAAAAAATTATTTTTTATTAAAATAAAAAAAAATTTGAACAGGATACCATTATGAGATTATTAAGGTTGGTTGAAAAGCTAGGTTAAATAGGATCGTGAAACTATGAGAAGCTCCTTTTATGTATATTTCTACCATTAAACGCATGTCATGGCTGCAATGAAGCCACGTACGACCACTTTATTTTCATTAAAAGATGATGAATGATCACAACCACCGGTTAACCAAGAAAGTTTAAACCGCACCGTCCAACATATTTGATCGATCCCGACGTTATATTTGGTGACAATATAATGTCATATTTAATTTTAATAAATTATTACATAAATATTTAATAATTATGATTTATAAATAGAAAGCATAACTATAAGTAGTTATATAAATTTAAAATAAATTTAGACCATAGAATTTTTATATAACAATTGCATTATTTCCTTTATAACTTTTATCATCTCTTTTACTAAAAATTTTATATATATTATTTACACGTAATATCACCCATATTTATTTTAAAACTATGATACCAAAATAAATATTAAGAAAATAGTAAAAGGGATAATAAAAAATGATATCATACTTAATGATTATGAGCAACATCGTCTTTTTATTGTATCCTTATAGCACGTGTTCATTTGCATTCAGAGCTAAAATCTACCGACATTATAGCACGTGATCATTTGCATTCAAAGCTAAAATCTACCGACATTAAGTAGTATGCGGCAATATTAAATACATGAAAGGAGAACGTGTTTTGCAGGCCATTCGCATGGGGCGAAATTGCCTGCGTCTTCTGGTTTACCTATTTAATGGGACATGGCGATGTTGTAGTCAGTAAATATTAGAAGAAATTTGAAAAAAATAAAAAAGAATATTTCCACCCGACAGCACTTAAAACATTACAATAAGGGAACTTAGCTCATTTAATTGACCTCCAATATGAACGTTTATTTATTAAATAAACGAGAAGAAAAGAAATTATGATAATATAAGAACGATTAATATTTTACATATTTTATATATAATAGTAATTTATTAAAAAAATTGTAAAATACATGTAATAAAGTTGTAAACTGTTATAAATTGTTTATATTTTTTCTATAACAAAATTCTATTCTGCATGTAAAAGTAAACATAAAATATGAAAAATAAATTGTAAATAATTTAAAATTAATTTATTATTTTTCAATTAGATATAATTATATATAAAATAATTTAACATATTAATAAATGTTTGTATATTGTCATGACTTCTTTAAAAAATTATTTTTTATTAAAATAAAAAAAAATTTGAACAGGATACCATTATGAGATTATTAAGGTTGGTTGAAAAGCTAGGTTAAATAGGATCGTGAAACTATGAGAAGCTCCTTTTATGTATATTTCTACCATTAAACGCATGTCATGGCTGCAATGAAGCCACGTACGACCACTTTATTTTCATTAAAAGATGATGAATGATCACAACCACCGGTTAACCAAGAAAGTTTAAACCGCACCGTCCAACATATTTGATCGATCCCGACGTTATATTTGGTGACAATATAATGTCATATTTAATTTTAATAAATTATTACATAAATATTTAATAATTATGATTTATAAATAGAAAGCATAACTATAAGTAGTTATATAAATTTAAAATAAATTTAGACCATAGAATTTTTATATAACAATTGCATTATTTCCTTTATAACTTTTATCATCTCTTTTACTAAAAATTTTATATATATTATTTACACGTAATATCACCCATATTTATTTTAAAACTATGATACCAAAATAAATATTAAGAAAATAGTAAAAGAGATAATAAAAAATGATATCATACTTAATGATTATGAGCAACATCGTCTTTTTATTGTATCCTTATAGCACGTGTTCATTTGCATTCAGAGCTAAAATCTACCGACATTATAGCACGTGATCATTTGCATTCAAAGCTAAAATCTACCGACATTAAGTAGTATGCGGCAATATTAAATACATGAAAGGAGAACGTGTTTTGCAGGCCATTCGCATGGGGCGAAATTGCCTGCGTCTTCTGGTTTACCTATTTAATGGGACATGGCGATGTTGTAGTCAGTAAATATTAGAAGAAATTTGAAAAAAATAAAAAAGAATATTTCCACCCGACAGCACTTAAAACATTACAATAAGGGAACTTAGCTCATTTAATTGACCTCCAATATGAACGTTTATTTATTAAATAAACGAGAAGAAAAGAAATTATGATAATATAAGAACGATTAATATTTTACATATTTTATATATAATAGTAATTTATTAAAAAAATTGTAAAATACATGTAATAAAGTTGTAAACTGTTATAAATTGTTTATATTTTTTCTATAACAAAATTCTATTCTGCATGTAAAAGTAAACATAAAATATGAAAAATAAATTGTAAATAATTTAAAATTAATTTATTATTTTTCAATTAGATATAATTATATATAAAATAATTTAACATATTAATAAATGTTTGTATATTGTCATGACTTCTTTAAAAAATTATTTTTTATTAAAATAAAAAAAAATTTGAACAGGATACCATTATGAGATTATTAAGGTTGGTTGAAAAGCTAGGTTAAATAGGATCGTGAAACTATGAGAAGCTCCTTTTATGTATATTTCTACCATTAAACGCATGTCATGGCTGCAATGAAGCCACGTACGACCACTTTATTTTCATTAAAAGATGATGAATGATCACAACCACCGGTTAACCAAGAAAGTTTAAACCGCACCGTCCAACATATTTGATCGATCCCGACGTTATATTTGGTGACAATATAATGTCATATTTAATTTTAATAAATTATTACATAAATATTTAATAATTATGATTTATAAATAGAAAGCATAACTATAAGTAGTTATATAAATTTAAAATAAATTTAGACCATAGAATTTTTATATAACAATTGCATTATTTCCTTTATAACTTTTATCATCTCTTTTACTAAAAATTTTATATATATTATTTACACGTAATATCACCCATATTTATTTTAAAACTATGATACCAAAATAAATATTAAGAAAATAGTAAAAGAGATAATAAAAAATGATATCATACTTAATGATTATGAGCAACATCGTCTTTTTATTGTATCCTTATAGCACGTGTTCATTTGCATTCAAAGCTAAAATCTACCGACATTAAGTAGTGTTCATTTGCATTCAAAGCTAAAATCTACCGACATTAAGTAGTATGCGGCAATATTAAATACATGAAAGGAGAACGTGTTTTGCAGGCTATTCGCATGAGGCCAAACTGCATGCGTCTTCTGGTTTGCCTATTTAATGGAACATGGGGATGTTGTAGTCTGTAAATATTAAAAGAAATTTGAAAAAATTGAAAAAAAATTTACTTCCTTCAATATTTTTTCCTTACAAACGAATAATTATAAATTTTAATGCTTTATCTAAAAAGTTTATTTATTTCCTTTAAAATATTATTTTAAGTTGTTTATTGAACTACTGTCAAGTTATGGTATATTTTATTTAGCATATATTTATAATGCATGATATGAATAATGAGTAAATATAAATATTTTTATGGTATTTTGATATTAAAATTGATATAAAATAATAAAAAACATATAATACAAAACTTTAAATTTACTTTTAAATTTAATGAGAAAAAAGTCAAAATATTACTGGTGAATTAGTCTCGTGTAATATATCAAAATAGAATATAAAAAGATTTTACAAAAAATTTGCGCTTCCAATAACTTCTGCAGGTCGTGGCCCCGCCCTGGCGTGCACCTTAATTATCATTAAAAGAAATGAATAATCACAACTTCCAATTTACTAAGACAGTTTTCATGAAATCTAACCTAATGTCTTTATCATGGTTGGTTGAAAATTAGCTTAAAGAGATGCTAGGATCCTTTCATTCGAGAAACAAAGAGAAGCTCCTTGCATGCATGTCTACTATTAACTGCATTTCATGGCTGCAATGAAGCCACGCACGCGCACATTTATTATCATTAAAAGAAATGAATGATCACAACCACCGATATACCAAGAAGCTTCAACCGTACCGTCCAACATATTTGATACATGAGGCCAAAACATCACTTTTCAACATGTTGAAAGGAGGTGGCGCCATTTTCCATAACGCTTCAAAATGTTGATACACAATTGACTGCGCCTTATGAAAATAACCATTACTTATTGATCACAATTATGGTATCTAGGTACAACTTGTAAAATTGAATTTAAATTTGAGTTTTAAAAAAATTTGATACCATATTTTGTTTGAGGCTTTATATTCGGATATTTATTCATATTTTTTGGTCAAATCAATTAGGTTAATCAGACATTTTAAAGTCATGATCAAGTTTATTTATTACTTAAGATTTGAAATAAATAAATTATTATTATTACTTGTAAGATTATATATATATATGAAAGTTATAAATATAAGTGAGTTGTTATATTGACATAAATAATTTAAATAAAATGTATTTATTGTTGTTTCTTTATCAAAATGTTACGTTACACTAAATTTTTCTTTAAATAATAATTTTTTTATTAAAAAATATTCATTTGAATTTTTTAGGCTTAAATCAAACTTCAATAAAAGTTTAAACTTAACCCATTTTATAAATTGAATTTTTCAAACTTTTTTATATAGGTTTTATTTTTTTGGGCTAAACTTATTAGTACAAGTAAGCTTTTTAAGTTATAATTTAGTCTCTCAAAGTCAATTTGTGTTAGAAAAAATTTCTTGTATTTTTTTTGTCATGTTTTCATATTTATTTTTTATTTCACTTTTCTTCATAATTATTATTTACTTAATAAGTAATTGAACCATATTTCTTTCAACAATAAAATATAAAAAAGAAATATTAATCCTACATCATGTAGGATTTGATAGGACTAATGACATTTGAAAATCTTCTTGAAAAACTACAAAACATTTAGTGTTGACATGGATAAAATACAAAAACACTTTTAGTGATGTCTTTCCACTTATCCCCATTAAAGGTACAAAGAAGTATTAAAACTAACAAAACATTTAGTGTTGACATTGAAAAGTTGCCACTAAAACACAATTAATGGTGATATATTGTCACCACAAATAAAGGTTTAGTGGCGACTTTTTCTTGCCAACCAAAAAAACCTTTTAGTAACGACAAGTATAATATCACCACTAGAACCTTTGGCGACAAATGGTCACCACTAAAACACTTTCGGCTGTATCTTTTCTCTTGCCACTATTAATGGGATAAACAAATATTAAAACTAAGAGAACATCTAGTGTCAATAAGGAAAAGTTGCCACTAAAACACAATTAATGGTGACAATAATGGTTTAGTGGCAACTTTTGGATGATGCCACAAAAAACTTAGTACCAACAAGTATAATGTCATCACTATAATGTTTTAGTAACAACAAATGGCTGCCACTAAATCACTTTTAATGTAGTCTTTTCATTTGTCACCAATAAAGCTATAAACAAATATTTAAACTATGAAAACATTTAGTGTCAACAAAGAAAAGTGACCACTAAAACACTTTTAGGGGCAACTTATTGTTGACACAAATAATGGTTTAGAAACAACTCTTGCTTGTCACCTCAAAAAAGATTTGTAGCAACCTTACGTTGCCCCAAAAGCATTTGTTAATTATAAACAATGATATTACATTTTACTTAATATAATTTTACTATTTGATTTTTCTTATTAAATTAAATAAATAATATATAAAATTATTGTTCAAATAAAATTAAAATAATTCTAATAATGAATAAATAATTATTTAGGAATATAAGTAATTAATAATTAATTAGTTAATATTTATGTGATAAATAATTCTATTTATCAAATAACAGAATAACAAAAATAATAAATAATTATGAAATAAATAATTTACTTTAAAATGGACTATATAAATATTAATGATATGAAATTTTAATTTCAATAAATTTAAAATTTTTAAGCAATTAAATATACGGAGACGTTAGTTTTGCAAAATAAAATTTAAATAAGTAGTTGAATATAATGCATGTCATATATATTCCAATAACATAACTTCCTTAAGTGGAGGAATAGTTGGTGCACAAGCACATGGTAACAAGTTCAAGGCTTATGTCAACTTGATCAACACGGTGTTGACTTGCTAGTTAATCTACTTCATGTAGGTCACAGGTGAGTTTAATCAAGTAAGAGGCCAATTTGAGTTGAGTGATGAGTTAATTCTCTAGTTTGACAACCATAGTTGCAACTATTTATGTTGCCACTAAAGGATTTTTAGTGGCGAGATTGATGCCACTAAAGGTCTATTTTTAGTGGCAAATAATGAAAACAATTTAAAAATTTAGTATTCAATGGTGACAAATGTTGCCACTTAACGAGTCGCTGCTAAAAGTAATTAACAATGGTGACTCAATTCTTGTTGCAAAAGATCTTCAACAATGAGGGCTCTTGTAGTGACTTGGTGGCGATGAAAATGTTGTCGCTAAAAAGTAATTAGTGGTGACATAATGACCTTTAGTTACGACTAATAAAAATAGTTTTTTGCAGTGATATATAGATTTAAAAAATGAAAAAAAGGTCAGATATGTTGAAGATTTTTTAAAGGGGGGAACTGTAGTTTATTACTTATTTTTAATTGAAACGAAATAAAAGAATAAAAAAGGCCACATTAAATAACAAGTATAAGTTACAACATTCACTATTTTACTAAGTCAAAGAAATATTTAGTATCAATATTATTGGAGATTTTACTTATCATATAAGGTAGTATCTTTTTTAACAACAATCTATATTTAGCAAAAAATGACCAATAAAGTGTAGCTAAACTAGTAATGTCATGTGATATCTTCATGGGATATTTTAACCCATTGACCATGATAAACAAGTTCAATTGTTAATACCAACTTCATCTACAGGGGTAAAAAGAGACCTAAAGAGATTGCAAAATGAAAGGGGAAGAGTTAGACGTAGCTGGGCAAGAGAAAAGAAAACTGAGATGCTAGAAGTGAAAGAGAGAGAGAGAGCCCAAGGGAAAGTGGAAGAGAATGAGAAACAAAGAGAAAGAGTGAAGGGCATTGGGTAAAGAGATAGAGTGAAGAACAGAAGGAAGCTTTGAGTAACAAAAACAAGAGAGAGAAGAGAGAAAGAGCTTTTAAGAGACCAAGAGAGTTATGAGATAAGAGAGAAAAAAGCATAATAAAAAATAGGAGAAAGACCAAAAAGCTGAGAGAGAGAGAGTTTAAAGGAGGTGATATCGGAGAGGAATAGTAGGAGACAATTGGACAGCAAAACCAGGCCCACAGATAAGAGAAAGGATCTCTGAACATCCGTGGTTCATGCATAAAGAAACAAAAGGACCTGAAAAAGATAGAACGGACAGTGAACAAAAAAGGGCGACGAGTGTGGGTGGTATGAATGAGAAGGGAGGAAAGGAAAGATACATAAAGGTAGATGGAGAGCTCAAGCGAGAGAGAGATACAAGAAGGAGCTCAACTTTAAACTCCCTTGTTCTTGAAGAAGAACCAACGAGTAGAACCGCCTAAACAATAAAGCATGAAAGTAATGTGAACGATTAACTAAGTCATGCATTGGTAGCCCCCATTAACTATTGCGCATGAATCACCGCGTAAGATGCTAATTTTTTTTTTTTTTCTAATATATTCCTTTCTCCTTGTTTTCTTGTGGACTATGACTAGAAGCAAAATATATAGCTAAGATTATTTTAGCGAAATATGGTTATTCCATTACATTGATTGATCCACTGTTAATTTCCAAATTCTATTTTAATTTAGATAAATTTTACAGTTTCTTATGGTGAATGTCCGTGTTGAAAGAGATCACCTCAAATGTTGTGTGGGTTTGATATTTCTCGGTTTAATACAATATTTTACACTTATATCCATAATATCTCATAGTGGGTTTGACTGGGATTATGATGATGACCTTGATTTTGTATGGGTTTCACATGATGTTGATTTTCAAATAGATGCTTCTAAGCAAACTCTAATATGTTGTCTCATTCTTTTGTTGGAATCATGGGTCTCTTGGATTGAGGATGGGAAAAAAACATACAAAGATCGATGGCATGTGGATCCAAGATGGGATATGCACTTTTACTGGTTTTTCCATGAAATTGCATGCCTAATCCAATGGAGGTTACTTTCCATTTTTATCTAAATTGGTTTTATTCTCATTATATTTGGTAGTGAAAAAGTAATAAGCAAATGGTGAGTTAAATATAAGTTTAATTTGGCCACTCTATAAAGTGATTGGAAACATAAAAGGATCATTTACTTGGCTAATAATAGGATGCACATGTACTTGGAATGTTATAAAGAAATTTCCTTCTAAATAAAATTTCATAATAAAGGAGACATAAAAAAAATATGCATAGCTTTCATTTTAGTGTGATGTGATATTAAACTGAATGAAGGTATTAGAAATATGGCACATTTGTATATTTATTTTATCCCATTTTATGTTATTTCATGTTATTTTTAATTTTTTAGATGTAGTCGTGTGACACTATCAATTTCCTCAACCACTTGAAAATTAACTAGTTGAAGTCATGTGTGATTTCTAGTTCTCCTTAGGCTTGGAAAATTAATACATAATTCTTTACAATAAATAAGTAAATAACAATAATTTAATTTTAAAATGATTTATTTCTCCTTTTATTTATTTTATTTTATTTGTCATCGTGTGATATCATTAATTGCCTAGGTAGTTGTAAATAAACCAGTAGAGACTGTGTGAGATTTTTAGTCCCCTTAGACTTTGAAAAATAATACATAATTATTTTACAATAAATAAACAAATAAATTGATTGATTAATACAATTTAATTTACAAAAATGATTTCTTTTTCCTTTTATTTATTAATTTTAGCTATTCTTGAGTCATTGCGTGTGATCATTGGTTTCCTCAGACACTTAAAAGTAAGCTGGTAGAGACCGTGTGAGATCTTTAACCTCCTTAGGCTCTGAAAGTTTACATATGTTTTTTTCCAAAAGTACAAAATTAGAATAATTTCTAAAAATATAATAATTTAGTTTTGCTCCTTTTTTAAAAAAATAAAAATCCCAAAATACTATTCTTTGATAATTTGATTTATTTTGGAGAATTAAAATAAAAATTCTAACTTTAGAAATCCAAAGAAACATAAATTCAAATATCCCAAAATATTTTTCCATTATAATTTCACTTCATTTTAAATAGAAATTGTAACTTCAAAAATCCTAAAAAAACATAAACTCAAAAATCCTAAAAATCCTTTCCCATTATAATTTCATTTCATTTTCAAATTTAAAATAAAAAATCAAATTCCAAATATTTAAGAAATTAAATAGGGAGAAAATGAAAGGAGCCAGGAAGCAATATTAAATTGATTTTGTAAATTAAAACACACTAGCCAAATTCATTATCATTTTGTTTATAAATTCAATTTACTTTTGTCCACCTCATTCTTTTCGTAAAAATTAAAAAAAATCACCAACCAAATGACATGCCTTTTTGGTTGAACTACATGGACTTTGATCCTAGTCAAGGGGAACGTAGGCCCTAGGCTCTCAACCTAGGGCAAGTTTGCCTTTTGTAAATATCTATTTGTTTGTTTTCATTGTTGTTGTTTTTGTCTTCTCTGTTTAATTTGCATGTGTATAAGTAAGGTGATCAAGATAAATTTAAGGTCATATTAAATTGATTTCATTTGACTAATTTAGAGTAACCGTCCTAATGAATAGGTGTTGTGGGGTGCCTAACACTTTTCCCACATTTAAATAGACTCCCGAACTCATATCTATTTCATAGACTACCTTGCCTTTTCTTTTTGTTTTAAAATGGTTTTCCAAAATTTTCCTTAAAATATTTGGTGGCAACTCCTAAAATAAATCAATTTTTAAATTACCTAGGATGTCGATTTGTTTCTCTTTTCTTTTTGCACCATTTGCATCATGCATGACACTTGAATAGGTTGTCATGTGTGAGAATAGTGGTCAATTTGTCTATCCATATTTGAGCAAAATGGATCACTTTTGAACAAACTTGTTGACAAATGAGTCTAACAACTCTTTGGTCACGTGTTGCATCATTACAACATGTGCTATGTTTCCTTTGCATGAAAAATCCCACCTACGAGTAAACCCATTATCATGTGGCCTCTCAAGCACTACAATATTGCTAAGCTCATTCTTCATGGCTCCAATTCCAGCATGTCATAGTTGATCATGCATGTAAATAACATTTTTTATACACTTCTCCACTTCTTTCCTTTCTTCTTGAGAGCGTACCAAAGGAAGATTGGAGCATGCCCACTATGGCTTCCTGTAATTATGGCATCCCTTGTAGCTATGACTTCAATATCTCTAGTGATGCCATCAATGTATTCTAAACAAGTTACTATAACCCCATAATGGACAAGACATCCTAGGAACTTATGGCTAAAAATAGCTATACTTCCAATAGGTTTCTTAAAATTAACCCTTGGTGCTTGTGGATGGTCAGGCAATATAGAAAAATTAGGCTATTTAATACAAAAGAAATGCTAAGCCCTAAACTATTAATGTGGAGGTGAGCAATCATCAATTCAAATTAGGTTATCTTTTTTTTTTTTTGAAAAAAAAAAAAACTAGTGTTTCTTTACAAGACAAAACAAAGATACAGATATCTTAAGTCATCTTCTCATTAAGGCATCGTTAGTGTATTATTCCTTAACTCGTTTAGTACACTATAATGAAGGCAAAGTTATGAGAAACAACTTTAATAATCTTAAACTTATTTTCATCTTCTGGTGTAAACAACAGAGTATCTAATTAAATAAAAAATCTGTAGTGTTGAGATTGATATAATTTGTAAGTACATAATGTGGAGATTAACATTCTCCTTTTATATATTGAAATTTCACTCACTCCTTTAATAGAAGGTAGCATCATTCCCAATAGAGCTCCTTCACATTGGTTATAGAATTGATCATGTGTGAAACCACTTTCTTCAAGGGTATGTACTACAAGATCAAGTTCATCAATAGCTCCTTTCATAATAGTCCCTAAGATAGAAAATTGCCTTATCAAACTTTGTGGCTACGTGTCAATACACATATGTGGGTTGTTGAAGGCGTGACAACATTGGAAGTTTAATTAGATAACATCCATTTGATGTTTTTAAGTAAATTGGGTTTACTAAATAGAGGCAGATAATTTAATAATCAACATTGAGGCATATCCAAGTAAGTTCTAGCTAAAAAACTCATGTATATGCCTATTACTCTTACATTTAATGTCTTAGAACATTTAAGCAATATTCATATTGGATTAGTAAGAGAAAAGGGTAAAATGACCAATGTTTAGGTTGATGATGGCTGGTTTGTCCTTGTGAGGAAGAAGTGATGCCTCAAGATCAGCACAGTCCATTTCACCAAAAGTGTGAGTAGCAACCTTCACGCATTGCATTTGATACATTCTTGCTATTTTGAACACTGAATAATGTGAATCTTCTAAGGTATATATGATTCCATCTAGCAATTGCCCCTTCCTACATATATAATTACAAATATATAATCAAATTATATATAAATTAACTTTAAACAGCTTCAAAGTTGATCAAACCAAGTGCAAGATTCATAACTTAGTCTAAAATGATTCCATAAAGATTGCCTTCAGTTCACCAGTTGTTATGTATCCCTAGAAGTAATTCTTCTTTACCTTCCACAAGCTAGCAAACCAATTGAGAACCCAAACTCCAAAAGAAAATTAATTGAGATCATAGCAGCTTCTAATAAATGGATCACCGCGATTGTTTATGTGAAAATGTTGCAACTGTGCCAATTTTCCATAGTCAAAGTCAAGATTAATTGGATAGCCTGCATAGTTTTATACAGTGAATACCATTAGTTAAATACCATGGCATATGAATATTATTAAGTACAATTTGAAGTGTTGTATAGTATCATTATTGATATCACAAATTATAATAAAGGAAAATAACATTTTTTAAAAGAAAAAATATTATCTAGATTGTGTTTTTTGTTGTGACATAAAGTCTCCAAATAGGTACTGATTACTTGAGCAAAGTTTTCTTCTTAGACCATAGTGAGAGATGGTAAGGCTCATATTTCTGTTCTTTGAAATTTTGTTGTGTCCTTCTCTAAACAAATTCAATGTTGGAAGTAGCATTGAGGAAGTTGTTGGATCATTCATTGTTTATAGGAGAAGTGTGAGAGAGAAAGAGAGAAACTATGAATATGAAAGGGAACGAGAGGTAATATTGCACTGAAATAATATAAAGTTTGTATTGACAATTGAGAGATAGCAAACCAACCATCTATATATATATAGGTATTAGGCAATCAAACAACTATAATTCATAGAAGATGGAAATAGGCAAAGAGGCATAAAAGGTCATTGTGAAATTTCAACAAAGTATACTTTCGTCATTGGACATCAGTTCTTTCTTTATAGGGCCAACGAAGGAGAACTAATAGGTAATATTATAACTAACTATGATTATGGAAATCGACTGCGTAAAGGTTGATGGAGTTGCAGATAATAATGGATGCAGGGACTATGATAGAGCAAGTATAGGCCAATGTCATTATGGTTTGTGTAGTATTTGCTTTAGGATATTTTCTATTTGGTCTGACTAGGGAAGGGGTGTAATTTAGGAGTTTGTTTGATTGTTTTGGTTGGTGGAGTCATGTATTCTATACTGATATTGCTATGTTCTTTGCAGTAATTAATAAAATTATTTCATTTGGAAGGAAGAAAAAATACTTACAAAATCACTTTCCTGACATCGTGTATGAAGTAGATATGTTTCAAGGTTTGTGCAAATTCTTCCAAAGTTGTAAGATCATTTTTCTATTTGAGTTGAAATTGTAATATGCTATGATAATTTTAGCCAATTTTTTAGTGTTCATAACTATTTGAGGGTATCTGTGTCCATTAGATGTGAACTAATACCCCAAAGTTTGAGAAAACTTTTTTTTTCATTAATACTATAAGCCCTTAGTTGGAATTTCCTATCATCTATACAGTTAGAAATTTTGACTGCATATCTAATTAGAAATTTTGATTGTTGCTTAGTTGGATCACTTTTTAAAATTTTAAATTTTCTTATTTTTTTTACAATTTATTTTTCAATTATATTGATCTTTTCATATAATTTGGTTAGCATATATATATATATATATATAATTTATTATTTTAAAAATTATTTAACTTTGATGGATTTAGTCATAGTGGTTGATTTTTTTGTCCATCTTGAGCCAAATGGATTGTTTTTGAACAAACTTGTGCATCACTACAGTATGTGCTATGTTTCCTTTACATGCCAAATTCCACGTACGAGCAAACCCATCAGCTAGAGGCCTCTCAAACGCTAATATGTATCATTATGGCTCCAATTCTAGTAAGGCGTAGCTGATCTTGCAAATAAATAGCATTTACCATGTACTTCTTCACTTCTTTCGTAAGCCTTATTACGCCTTTCTTCTTAAGAGTGTACCAAAGGAGGATTAGCACATGCCCGCTATGGCTTCATATGATTATGTCATCCCTTGAAGCTATGACATCAAAATCTCTTGATGATTAATGTACTCCAAACGAGTTATTATAATGCCACAAGGGATAGGACATCATAAGAACTTATGGCCTGATGTAGCTATGATCCCAAAGGATTTTTTGAAGCTAACCCTTGGTGCTTGAAGAAGTTAACTCTAGTTTGGGCACTATTATAAAAAAAATAAGCAATTTTATGAGGAGAATGCTAACTCCCACAATATTTATGTGGAGGTGATCAATAATCTTCAAACTAAGTTGATTGAAAAAAATAAAGAGATTATAAATGTGTGGATTTATAATTCATTTCCTTACAAAGGCATCATTAGTGTAGGGCTCCTTAACTCACAATGCAAAGTTATGACAATAAACTTAAATAATATTGTACTTATTTAGTCTCTCAGTGAAAACAATAGGGTATTTTAATTAAAGTGCCATAATGCAAAGATTGCTATAGCTTGTTTGTCATTAGCATGGAGATTAGCAATCTCTTTCCATATATTGAATTTTTACTCATAAAAGGAAGCATCTGTCCTAATAAAGCTCCATCACAATGGATATAGAGTTTATCACGTGTGAAACCACTTTCTTCATGCATTTGTGGTAGAAGATCCAAGTCATCAATAGTACCTATCGTAGCTATTCCTAAAATAGAAAATCAACTTTTTAGACTTTGCGATTATGTTTCAATGCACACATATGGGTTGTTGATGGTGTGCCTAATATTGTCTTAGAATATTTCAACTATATTCATACTACATATGGGAGAGAAAAGAGCAAAGAGACCTATGTTTAGGTTAATGATGAATGGCTTGTCCTTGTGAGCAAGAAGTGAAGTCTTTCAATTAACGTAGTCAGTCTAACCAGAGGTGAGAGTAGTAACCTTCACATTGCAATCTACACATTCTTGCAACTTTGAACATTGAATAATGTGAGTCTTCTAAGATATTTAAAA
Source organism: Delonix regia (assembly GCA_037074485.1). NCBI lineage: Eukaryota > Viridiplantae > Streptophyta > Magnoliopsida > Fabales > Fabaceae > Delonix > Delonix regia. The sequence continues at coordinate 23,494,144 of CM073454.1, read as the reverse complement.
TCCCATCCAACACTTGTTCCCTCCTATATATATGTATATGTGTGTGAGTATATTACAAATATATTATCAAAGTACTTATAAATTAAAACTAAAAGCCTTTAAAACTAAGTAAATTAAGAACAATAATTAAAAAATTACTTTATTAGGATACCATGAATATTGCATTCAGTTTTACCATTTGTTAAGTATCCTTAGTAGTGATTCTTTTCTATCTCCCACAAGCTAGCAAACCAATCAAGAACATGAACTTCAAAAGAAGTTGAATTGAGAGTGTTGGAGCTTCCAATAAATGGATTACCCATATTGTTTATGTGAAAAAGTAGTAAATGTTCTAATGTTCCATAGTCAAAGTCTAGATTAGTTTGGTTGCCTGCATAGTTTATTACATTGAGAACCATTAGTTGTAGCTTAAAGACGAGGCTATCAAGATAACATCTTAGGGCATGTGTTGGTAGGGTGGAGTGATTTTAGCAAAAATGAGAATAAGAATAGGAGTATAAATGGGCCTTGACAGAATTGAATCATGGAGCCTAAAATCATGTTTGTTATGATATGGAAATAAGTGGAAATGATAGGACTTTTTCTTCATATGATGGTTAAAGACCAAATTATCCTTATTGATAAAAATAAAAATAAAAATATTATTATTATATTTAATAAATCCTTAAACCCTTATCTCCTGATATCTCATCGTCTCCCTCTTGTGCAATATTCATCAATCTCACCTTCCTTATTGTGCAAATATTAGTTTCATCTCTAGATTTTACTTATTATTCATGAAATGAATGATATTTTTGACAAAAACCACTTGATTCTCTTAAAACCAAATAATTCCAATATATAACTGATGGAATCCCCATTCTTATGTATGTGAGCATGGGCTTTCCTACCAGCTCTCTGTTCCCTAATGCCAAATACAATTTTGTTTCATTCCTTTTCCCTTTCCTACTTCGTACTTAGCTTCTCCATTTTTTAAGGCCTAAGAAATATAGATCATGCATATCTAACATAATATGTACATACAAACACTACTACATAGAAATATATAGTTTTCTAAATACAATTTAAAGTGAATATAGTGTCATGTATCATAAATTATAATAAATTGTGGAAGAGAACTTTTACAAAAATTACTTAAAAAGTGCTTTTTTCCTATGAGATAAAGTTTCCAAGTAGGCAATAATAACTTGAGTGAAGTTTTCTTCAGAATCCCTAGTTAACTGAGAGGTTATATTTCCAATCTTTGGGATTTTAGTGTGATCATCTTAGAATAGTTTTGTCTCTCTTAACATGATAGACTTCAAAGCTAAAAGCGACATTGTGGAAGATATTGAGATGAAGTAGTTGGCATGTTCTTCACCATTGGATCATTCATAGTTTATAGGAAAAGTATGAGAGAGGATAGAATGAAATGATAGAAACTAGCTATACAAGATAGTGAGGGATAGCTAATGATGATTGTGTTGGAAAAATGAAGAGTTTGTGAACCACATACATATATATAGAGTTTAGGCATGTAAACCTTAAAACAAAAGAGACAGTCAATATAGGTAGTTGTGACTTAGGGATAGATCTAAGAAAGAGAGTGGGGGAGGTTGTGTAACACTTTTGTTACAAAGTATAGAATTTATTATAAATTTCAGTTTAAATTATTATGAAGTGAGAATTATGAAAAAAATGCTTTAGAATATCTAAAAGCATAATAGTATAATTATAGATAACAAAAGTTTGTACTTCCATTTGTTCATACATCCGTATAGAAAATTTAACAAAACTAGGAAAAGAGGAATTAGGCTTATATCTATATCTATGTTTGTATCTATCGAAATTAGGCCTAATATTAAGGACTTAAAAAAGAACTAGTAAGATTCATACCCATTTGTGCACGAACATAAGTGGTATAACAAATAAGGTTATATCACATCTTATGATATTAATAACAAGCACTTCCCAATTGGTGGGACAAATACCTATTTCACATGGAATTCAAGAGAAATTTGGTAATTCGTCATCTAAAAACTTCATCAACAGAATGGAGAGAATAGTTTCTCAATAGCATAAAAAAGCATATATGATACTCAAAATATCCATGGAATATAATCTAACTTTAAATTATGTTCTTTATGAAATATGTATGGATGTTAGATATCATAACATACAAATAAGCATTAGCAAACATATGGCAAATAGAGTAGACAATGTCCTCAACCATTTGGCATTAGGAAGTCCTATTTAGGTTGTTCGAGTCTTACAAAGCCCAGCATATAACTGCCATACCCAGATAATCAAGTCTCATGAACCCTAGCATGTGTCAACTGACCCACAGGCGCGACCCACATTTAGCTAAGGCATTCCCCAGCGGTTACTAATCTTACCCATTTTTACATATCATGTAATGACAATTCATGGGATTTTATATGATTTGTTGAGCTTAAATGCATGGTTTGATAATATTTTGTGGTAATCTAGGATGGAAGGCAATTTCAAGCAAAATATACTTTATAAGGATAAAATTGTAATTTTTCCATTGATTTTACTTAATTTAATTAAATTGGAGAATATGAGATATTGCAATACTCAATTTTTTGCATTGTAGGGCAAAGTCAAAGTCAAGCTAGGAGAAATTACAATCAAGGTCCAAAAGAATAATAAAATTGCAAAAAGTGGCCTAAGAATGCTTGTTGGATTGTTCATTACGGCAAAAATGCATTTTCGCTACAGTAAACTCATCCTAGCTAGCAAAATTTTTTATTCAGATCCAAACCCAGCTATAAGAACCCAACTCACCTCTTTTTACTATTAGGGTTCCTTATGAAAAGGCAAGCTGACAAAGACCAAAGAGGAGACCTAGATGCTCTCCTTTTTCATCTTCTTTACCTCTTCATCATTTTTTTGCTCTTCCATGGGTATACTTGGTGATTTAGAGCTTGTTGAAGCTTTCCTTATAATCATCAGCAACTAAGCTCCACTTGCTTGTAAGAGATTTAATAAGGCTAGAGCTTAGAGTAACAACTAAGGAGTTTTTCTTAAACGTTTCCATCATTTCCTTCTTGTAGTCATTTTATCTTGGTTAGATCATTTTGATTACATTGAGTGGCTGAACTATATTGTTGTAAATTCTATATTGTGGATTAGATTATGAGATTCATGCTTTGATGTATGTTTTATGAGGATTATTGCTATAATTAATTGGAGAAGTAGAGTTTGGTATAATCTAAGATATCTCATGATTAATTGTAGAAGTATTGAGTTTAAGTCATCTTCACAACTTTGCATTGATCTCCTATTGTTGCATTAAGGAGTGTAATTAATGTTGTTGTGAGCCTTTGAGTTAAAGGTCTCGTAAACAAATTAATTTACCTAGTGTTTGAATGGTATTTCAAACTACTTGTGGTAAAGATTTTCTAAATAAACTCCTATTTACCTTTTAAAAAGCTACGAAGGCCAAATTTAAGCTTTGATGGGCATTTCATCATCATTTGCATAAAAATCCAATTATTTTGTCAATTTTCACTTTATAACAAAAACCCCAAAAACATTCTCAGCCTATTTTATTTCATTCAAATTCCATCCATTTGATAAAAACAAAGACAAAACCCTAATTTTTCCCATTTCTACACATATTTTTGCATTCAAATTACCTAGAAACAAACTAAGCTCGTTGAAGTGAACACAACCTGGATTGCACAACAATAGTGCATTTGTGTCTAGTATAAACTTTTGACACCCTAGTGATGAGGGTTTAGTCAAGTTCCTAGGACAAGGTCATGCAATATGATCATTATCTTAGTATGTCATCCAAGTCATCATATGAAGAAGATTAGATTAGTTTGAGTGAGAACTATCAATATTTCTTTTGTAATCCTTTGAACACTAATGTTCTTATGACGGTTGCGAATCCCATTGGTGTTAATTTAATTCAATATATTCCTAGCAAGGATACATTATTGTCCTCTCCTGATTTCTTGCAGTCATTTAGGCAGTACAACATGTCATTGATCTCAGAGTTTAAGTTGTAGCCTAAGAAGTATAATAACACCATTTTTCTTGTAATCATTTAGGTGATACGACCAATTATAAATTATAGGATTAATGGGATATAATGCCTTGCTAAGGAACTCATAGGGTTCACAGTATATATTAAGGCAATATAGCCAACCAATACCAATGGTTCATACTATAAATTAAGGTGGCATAGCCAACCATTACCACATGAGATTCCATACTATCAATAAGTACATAGGGCATGTTTAGTTTATAGATTGGATAGGAATAAAAACGGGAATGAGCTTGGGAATGGGAATGGACTTTGATGGAATGGAATCTTTAGCTGATAACTATGTTTGGTATGAAATTTAAAAAAGTGAGAATGGAAAGAAAGATTTATAAAGTGACTATAATGCCCTCATAAAAAATTAATTATTATTTTTATTAAAATTATTATTATTAAAAATTGTTATCTTATCTTAAAAAAATTAGTATCTTATAAAAATAATATTTTTATTTTTTATAAAAAATTAATACTATTAAAATATTAATTATTATTTTTAAATTTGATAAATTATGTGTCCTTCAACATTCATCTATCTTCTCTGACATATCTTCAAAAGGATGCTTCAGCTTCAAGATATCTTTCTCTTACCACCATTTATATTAAAAATAATAATTATTATAATTGAAAATTTTAGATTCCTCCCTTGTTCTCTCTTGATCTCTATCAAAATCATCTTTCTCGTTCAATCTCTTTGGTCTTTCATTGTCCCTCTCACACATCTTTCTTGTTATCAGAGGCAATCAATACTTTCATTCCAAGTCAACATCGTCTTATCTCTCTCATTTGGGTTTATTACAGGCCACTACTACGGATGAGAGAGATAGAGGAAAGAGATGTGGCCAAAACAAAGGAAAAACCATCAAACATCAAACATCATAGCCTATTATTCAAAACCATCAAAATCTTCCATTGACAGAGTAAAGGCTGAGATAGAGGAGTGAGACAGAGGATGATGGAAGAGAGAGAGGACCTAATCTTGCTTTCACAAGCTTTCCGATCAACCTTGAATGACAAAAACGATTGAGAAAAAGAAGTGACCAAGGATAGAGCAGGAAGGTAATGGAGGAGAGTGAGAGAGAAGATGACATAGGGGAGAGTGAAAAATGGACAGAGCAGGTGGATGGGAGAGCTCAAAGGCATTATACGTTGATTTGTTCTCTTTCTTAGGAATGTTTAAGATTCCCTCTATATTGCTTAGGAATCAACATTACCACATTTATAGGAATCCAATTAACCAATGGAAGGGAATCTTGATCTAGTCTATGAAACAAACAAGGGAATGGGCTTAGGCCCATTCCAATTCCCTTATCCCTCATTCCTTTTCCAGCTACCAAACATGATAGTGTACAGGAATAGTTCACTCTCACAACGAGTAGTTCTCTTCTCAATCAACCATATTGTCACTTCATTATACAAAGTTAAAATGCACAGTAACATAGGCAATTATAGTGTATGAGTAACAAAATAGTCATGTAAGGATACATAATGCACAAGAAAATTTACACAATAAAATTCTTATCTTAAAGTTGTTATGGTTTACATAATATTTCCCTAGATATTTCAAAATATCTATCTAGCCGCAAAATACTCTAATTCTACCATTCTTAAATCTTGAATGGGCTTATAGAAGGCCATGGTGATAAAATGTCAATGTAAATGACCATAAGCCAAAATGGATTGGTTTTACAGTGTTCTAAATTCAACTACATTTCCACACCATAGCCAACCCTTTTTACCCTTACATTACTATGAAGACCATTTAAGAAGAAGAAGAAGGAAAAAGAAAATATAAGAAGAGAACTTAGAATATGTCAAATCATGTTACCTGGATATACTCTGCTTTCTTGTAATTCTCGTAAAATTGCTTCCTTCCTTCTTGATCAAAGTGTGGTGCTAAAGTGGAGAGGTGAATGTGAGTGGAATGGGTACGGGGAGGAATTTAAGGTATGATATGAAGAAGAGGGGTAAGGTGTAAGGTATTTAAAGAGAATTGAATGGCTAGGATTGAACCACATATTTTCAATCCAACGATTGTGATTCAATCTCAAATCATAAATATCTAAGATATAATTATGGTATGAACCTTATAGATATCTAATATTTTATTATAATTAGGGCCCCACATGTGTGGGCCTCGTAGCTTAACATAATGTCACATGTCTCTACTTGTGAATTTGATATTTTACCATTGGAATTTTTTCAAAATGACCATTTTGTCCCAGGCCTTGTAAATTTACCATTTTACCTTGAGCATTTTTAAAAAATGACCATTTTACCCCTATGCATTAAAACTAAGCTATAGGTTGTTATCTTTTAAAGATTCAATTGGGCATATTTATTCTTGTTCAATTCTTTTTAAATTCCCTTAAATAATTTAACTTATTTTTAAAATCAATGAATTTAAGATGTTGTAGGTTATGTATGGTTTTATCTTCCAAGATAGACAACAAAATAGAAAAAAGCCATGTTAATCATGATATATCAAAAAAAAAAAAATTAGACTTTGTTACCGAAATTTCTTAGGAATACATAAATAACACAAACAGTGTAATTGAGAGCAAATGGTGTGGCTGGGTGAATGGTTGTTTGGAAAAAACAACATAAACCAATTAATTGGCCCACATGGGAATCTTGGGAAAGAGAATTTCAGGTTGGCTAAACAAATGGCTTAATCTATCCAAATAATGCCTAAATACTTTTCCTAACAATGTGTTAATTGGCCGACATGCAATTAATCTGCTATTTCCTATTATACTCTAATAGTGAGTTCAAAGTTATTAGAAATTCAATGTTATTTTTTTTTTAAACATATGTTACAGATTTTGTCTACTGTCAATGCAACTGTTTTAATATTCATGTGTGTTCATAACCCCCTTGGCCTAGTTAACACAATGTCCTCACTACCAAAGTTAACACAACTCTCTAAACAAAAGGGTTTCATTAAATAAATAAAAATTAAAGGGACTAATATTTCCTTATCTGTTTAGAATTCTTGCTCATTTTCATTTTCGTTTCCTTGGAATCCTCATTTTCCACTTTTGTGCTCGTGCAAGTGCTAGAGTATTGCCCCATCATATGTTGAAAATCAAGTAGGGGAATAGGCAAGTAGGTATCATGTCAGGCGACATACCCTGAAAAGTAGCCATAGCTCTAAGGAATTCACCTGTGTGTAGATTGCATTGAATTTAATATTCGATGAAGAGCTCCTATTTAGCCATCCTTTCCCCCATGGTAAGCTGAGATAGGTAAGGAACTACTATGGATTTTGGTCTCGAAGCTATAGGACTTCCTTTATATTAGCTTCTCATATTTTGAAAGCCAAAGGCATTTAGCTTAGTGTAAGGCATCAGTACCCTTATGCCTTGCTATCATTTTACTCCTGCCTACTTGCACATCTTTGTTATGAAGGACAGGTACCATAAGCTGTCTTTGACATTGATTTACACTTGCATCATGCCTCAAAAGATATAAGCCCCCACGTTAAACGATCACCTTGTCACTATGCTCGATCAATGGTGATTTTGCTGATGTGCATGGTGGAAGATATTCTAGATGTTATGAACTTGAACCAAAGATGGTTCAGTTGGGTTAGTCTACTAGCACTGATTATCATGTACTTCTCCATTTTAATCACCAAGCGAAGGTCCCCATTGCATAGTTATCTCCCTAAATCTTCAAAGTACAGGTGCTCTTGCAGGAGTTAGGAGTACCCCACATGCTTAATATCTAGGAGGCCAAATATTTTGTTCATTTCATCTGCCTAATCGACACCTTCTTTTCATCTATCAACACTTTAAAATAAGTTTGCTCATGGAGGTTTGCATAGAATTCTCTGACCACTGGGAGGATAACCCCTACAGGATGCCTGCAAAATAGTCCTCAGCCTCGCTATTGTATCTCATCCCCTATGGATTTGTCAACATCATCATCTTCGCAAATTCTACCCTCCTCTATGAGCTTTTTGTTCAAAATCATGGCTTGAAATCTATGCATTGCTCCAAGTAAGGCAAAGTGGGCATCTTCTAGTAGCTGTCTTGATTCTCCTCGTTACTTCTTCCTTGGAGCCATGATGCCTGGAGAAATCACATAAATCCAATTGAATCAACTTGAAATTAGTGCGTCGGGTAGGATGTTTTGGCGAAAAAACTTTTTTGAGAGTGTAGGAGAGAGTGTGTGTGTTTAAAATGGCTCAGAGGGTCATAATTTAATAAAAAAAATTATGGTTATCAATGTAGTGCTCGAGCATTGGTGTTTGGTGCCTAAAAGCATAGATTTTTTTAAATGGAGCACTTGGACGATGAATAATTGGTGTCTAGGTGCTAAATCTTGTGAGAAAATAGCACTTGGTCCTTAAATGTTACTTTTTGTAGGTAGAATGACTTATTGGCACCTGGGTGCCTATTTGTCAATGCTTGGGTGCTAACTCTCTATAATTGGCACTTGGTTGCCTGGGTGTTATGTTCTAAACAAAATTCTTGGAAATATGCTGCACGGGCACTAGTCATCCTGTGCTTGGGCACCAACACTCTGGAATTGGCAGCTAGGCCTCACTAAGCCTATACTTAGGTGTCATTCCTGTTTCCTTCCTCTGAACTTAACCTTTTGTGGGCCTAAGTTGTCACCCTCTTTTTGTAAATCTGTACCAGAATTTTTTTTTAAAAGAAGTATAGTTCTAGTATAGATGATAATAACAAGAAATTTGAAATAAAGACATAGAAAGTGAAATGCTTAGGTTGCCTCCCAAGAAGTGCTTTAGTTATAGTCTTTAGCTGGACTTTTTCTCTTATGTATAAAAGATTTCCACAGTTTTGGTCATTACTGATCTCTCCTCCCCTATGTTATCTAATATGTTTCCCTTTCACTGAGCCATAGGGATACATTTCCATAGTGCTAACATGCCTTGACCCTTTTTTTTCCATTCTCCTTAATACTTCCTTCACTTTTTCTTTATAAGGCCTGTTGTACTTGTAGGCTATTGATTCAAATTCCAATCAAGTTGCAATATCACATGCATGTATATGTGGTTAGCAAGTAATATAATGATGAAATGAGTATTGATTCCTTAGAAACTTAGGTTGAATGTTTATTGACAAAGTTGCAAGTTGTGTAATCAAGATTTGGTTGAGTAAATGTAAGAAAAATTAAAATGTTGGTTAATGCATAATTTTAACAACCTAAGATTTTGAACTTTCACCACATGCAGGGATGCTTTCTATTATGATTAATACCTTGCTCTAACTAAAGAATAGATTGCTAACCTGGGATTCTTCCCTTCTTATATGCTTCTTCCAAATACATACAAGTTGAGCTCCCTCCCTTAGTTTCCTATATGTATTTGTAAACCAGCTGGTATAAAAACCTTATAATTCCAATTCCTAAATGTGATTATCAAAGATAATTAGGTACTTTCGTCTTAACTGCAGATTGCATTTATGTAAATAATGATTATATGCATCCAATTAAGATATTTAGGTAACCTTGTCAGGTTGACATAAATTCTATCTTGTTCTAAAATGATCAAACTTAGAAAATAATAACTGCAGGATGAATAAAAACAATTATTCATCCAATGAAAAACTATAATAATAATCAGCAGAAAAGCATCCATAGCAAGGGCTTTAGTTAAAATCCTTGAACAACTACTTAGCCTCTCATAGGCATGAATATATAACTAAATAACAATGAAGAACAAAAAGATAACATGAAGCTGAAGAAGAGGTAGATGTTTAAAAGGGGAAAAACTCTAATAAAGAGCCCTCACTTTGAATCCAACCCTTCCTTTAGCTACTCTTAACTTTTAATTCTCTCCTCAAGTGTTTTAAGGCACTCCTCCTTTCATTTTGGTCTTTTTTCTTGGAATCTCCTTTGATTCTTTCCAAAACTGATGTTAATTGAAAACTTTTAAGTTAAATATGAAATCCTAGATTGTTTTTATAAAAAATTGTGATTTTTTTCAATTAAAGTTTCCTTAAGGCTTTGCCTTGGAGAGTTAACACACCCCCAAACTTGAATGTTTGCTAGTTCTTGGGCAAACAATGTCAAATAATGCTTCTCACCACTATCTTTGTACAACAAATGAGAGTTGATTTGGTTGTCTATAAGTTGTTTAAAATGCACCAATCTTGATGATGAGGTCAAAGTAATACTAAATTCTTAGGTAAAATGCAATTTACAGTTCCTTTCACTTCTAGATTTTTCATTCCTTTTAAAAGCACACATTAATATTGTATCCTCTTTTAAAACTTTACTCCATAGGCTTAATTTTCACTCCACTTTCCACACTGCCTTAGAAAAAAACATAATCATAAATCATTAAATCTTTATGAGCTTGTAATGTCTGGCTTAGGTAGGGGTAGGTTGCGAGGGGTTTTCTAGGCTTAGTCCATATCCTAGCAGACATTTTAGAGACAGTAACGTAAAGATTCTCTCTCTTTCTTTTTTCGACTATTTAGGTGTATCTATGTTTTGCAATACTCATGTATAGTATTCTTTAGCTGCCCCTGATTTTTCTTCAATTCTTATGAGGCTTGCTATGGCATTGACCCATCACTATTAGACCCTATTATGTCATCTAAGATATAGGAGGTGTAGTGAGAAGGCAATTGGTGTGGATGGGTGAACGGTTGTGAGGAAAGAAACATTATTCAGTTAATGCTTAAAATGGGAATCTAGGGAGAGAGAATTTCTAGTTGGCTAAATAAATGGCTCAACCAGTCCAAAGAATGCCTAAATCCTATTCCTAACAATGTGTTAAAATTGTACCTTAAGTGATGATCAACTAATTTCTGTAATGTAGTTCAAGATGACAAAACAAAAAATGCATGCATTCGATTGTTTAGAGTTATCTTTAAAGTATGCAGGCTTGATATCATGTATTCGATCTCCTCCTTTTTTGTTATACTTTAATAGTGAGTTTGAAATTATTAGATATTGCATGCTATTCTCCTAGAAAATAGAATAGATTAAACTACTAGATTTACCAATTATCAATGCAACTATTTCATAATCATATGAGTTTTGTTTATAGCTCCCAAAGGCTTAATCAATGCAGTGCCCTTACTGCCAAGTTATCACAAGTTTGACAAGTACTAAGACTAAATAAAAACTACTGATACTTGCCATTTTTTTTAAGTTGCTATGGTGCCATTTTTCCATCACTACACTTTTGGGCGCTACACTTTTTACCTCTGATTAGTGAGTTCTAGAAAATTGGGCACCCGGGCACTATATTTTCCTCGTCAGGGCGTCAACTCTTTGGAAATGGCACTTTAACGTTATTTTGTCCATGCCCAGGTGTTGAATCCTCATACTGCTCCCATTTCCTGCATCAGAAATAGAATAGAGTAGAGTTAGACTTTAGTTAATAAACATGAAATTAGCTAAAAAGAAAAATATAAAGAAAAAGAAATGCTTAGGTTGGCTCCCAAGATGTGCTTTAGTTCTAGTTGTCAATAGGGGACTACCAATTTTGTTTACAGCTGAGCAGGTGGGAGGGTGCCTTAGTTCCTTATAACTGTTCCACCGCAATATGGCTTTAGTCTTTGCCCATTCACCTTGAATGTTTAGTGAGTATTTTCATTAAGGAGTTCCACTGAACCATATGGATTCATTGCCACAACAGTGAATGGTCCTGACTAAGTTGACTTTAATTTCCCAAGAAAGAGCTTCAAGTGAGAATTAAACAATAACACTCTTTGCCTAACTTCAAAATTCCTCCACTGAATCTTATTGTCATACCAGCATTTCACTTTTTCCTTATAAATTTTGTTATTCACATATGCACTCATTCTAAATTCAGTGAGTTTATTAAGTTACAAGAGCCTCTTTTCCCCGCATGTATTTAGGTCAATGTTCAGTTTCTTGATGGCCCAGTATGCCTTATGTTCCAATTCTAATGGTCAATAACACGCCTTGCCAAATACTAATTGATATGGGGACATGCCTAAAGGTGTTTTATATGTTGTGTGATAGGCCCATAAAGCATCATCTAGCTTCATCGCTAAGTCTTTACGAGATGGACAAACTATTTTTTCTAAAATGGTTTCAATTTCTCTGTTTGATACTTTTGCTTATCCATTTGTTTGGGGGTGGTAGGCTAGAGCTACCTTGTGATGTGCTCCATATTTCTTTAGGAGGATTTCAAATTTTTTATTGTAAACATGTTTCCCTTCATCACTCATGATTACCCTAGGTGTGCTGAATCACGTAAAGATTAGCCTTTTCAAGAATCTTAGCACAACCTTGGCATCGTTAGTGATGCAAGCAACAGATTTAACCTATTTAAAAACATAATCCATAGCAAGCAATATATAAATGTTACCATATGAGTTTTTGAAGGGGCCCATGAAGTTGATTACCCAAACATCAAAGAGTTTTACTTCCAAGATGAAGTTTAACAACATTTCTTGCTTCAAGGAAAGGTTTCCTATTCTTTGACATCTGTTGTAATTCTTGGCAAACTCATGGGCATCCTTGAAGAGTGTGGGCCAAAAAAATCAGGTCTATAAGATCTTAAGGGCAGTTTTCTATCCTTTGTAGTGGTTGGTATAATCAATTTCATGGCAGTGATGTAGGATGCTTTGAATCTCTTCTTCTGGAATTCACCTTCTCATAATTTGGTCCCCACATTACCTAAACAGGTATGGTTCATCCCTGATGTAGTTCTTAACCTCTTGCAAAAACCTTTTCTTTTGTTGTGAATTCATATTAGTAGGTAGGATGTTAGCAATATCATCATAGCATGGAGTATTGGTAATGTTGACAATCAGTAGTTGCTCATATGGGAATCTCTCATTAATAGGGACTTCAGTGGGCTTGTTACTATTGTTTTCAATCTTTGACAGATGATCTGCAATTTGAAACAAGACCCACCGAATTAGTCTAGGTTTAATATCCATTTTATTGATAAGAGATTTAATTGCAACATGGTCCATGTATACAATCACCTTGGTTCTGATCAAGTAAGATCTGAACTTATCAAATGTGAATACTACTACCAACAGCTATTTTTCAGTGGTTGTGTAATTTAGTTAAGCATCATTTAAAGTTTTATTGGCATAATAGATGACTCTAAAAATGTTGCCTTCTCTCTGACCAAGTACTGATCCAACTGCCAAAATCACTAGCATCACATATTATTTCAAATGGTAAGGACCAATTAGGCACGTTGATGATTGGTGTAGTAACTAGCCTATACTTTAGTTCATTAAATGCATTCAAACACTGGTTATCAAACAAAAAAGGTTTATCTTTTTCCAACAAGGTACTTAAAGGTTTTAAAATTTTTGAAAAATCTTTTATAAACCTTTTGTAGAAGCTAGCATACCTAAGGTAACTAAGCACCCCTTTCACTAAGATGGGAAGTGGCAATATCTCAATGGTTTCAAGCTTGGCTTTATCAACCCTAAGCCCTATATTGGAAACCTTATGACCCAATACTATACCTTCTTCTACCATGAAATGACATTTTCCCAGTTTAAGACAAGGTTCGTTTCCTTGCAATGTTTAAGGTGTTTGGATAGGACTTCTAGACATTCATCATATGACTACCCTAAGATAGAGAAATCATCCATGAACACCTCCAGCCCATTTTTAATAATATCAGAGGAAAAGGACATCATGCACCTTTGAAATGTGGCTGGAGCATTATTAAGTCAGAATGGCATCCGTCGAAATGTAAATGTGCCATATGGACATGTAAAAATGGTTTTCTATTGGTCTTCAGGGGCAATTGCTATCTGATTGTATCCAGAGTATCCATCTAAAAAGCAATAGAACTACTTTCTTGCAAGTCTATCCAGCATTTGATCAATAAATGGTAGATGGAAATGGTCCTTTCTAGTGGCCTTTTTAGTTTTCGATAGTCCATGCATATACGCCAACCAATGACAATGCGTGTAGGGATTAACTACTTTTTCTCATTAGTCACAACAATGATTCCTCCCTTTTTAGGCATGTACTATATTAGGCTTACTCATGAACTATCAAAAATGGGATAGACAATTCCAACACCAAGCCATTTGATTACCTCTTCCTTAACTACCTCTTTCATGATGGGGTTAAGTCGTTGCTACTATTTGATGCTGGGCTTACTTCCTTCCTCCATTAGGATCTTATGTGTGCAAAGGGATGGGCTTATTCCTTTGATATCTACAATGGTCCATCCAATAGTTGTTTTGTGCTCTCGTAGTACTCTTAGTAGTTTTTCTTCCTGCACAGATGTTAATGATGCAGAAACAATTACAGGTAAAGTAGATGAGTCTCCTAAGAATGCATACTTGAGATCTGGGGGAAGTTGTTTCAACTCTAATTTTGAGGGCTCTTCTACTGATGGTTTCATTCTCTTTATAATAGACTTAGATAAGTCAAACGACTCCCTTTGAGGATTTACCTTCCTAAATTTAGGACTATATTCCAGCCAATTTGGAAACTCCAAGAACTCTTCATCCTCCCTCTTATCTGTCAAGATTAAAGTAACTTCTAATGCATCCAAAGTTAGCACATTTTGTACTGAGGGTTTAGTATTGCATTCTATTATTTCAATGGACATACATTCAAGTTCGTCACTCAGGTGTTTTATAGCTTTCAATATGTTGAATGTTACTTTTTGGTCTTGCACCCTCATCTTCAACTCACCCTTTTGCACATCAATTAAGGCTCCACCTGTTGCTAGGAATGGCCTACCTAGGATGATTGGGATGTCTTTATCCTCTTCTATGTCTAAGATGATGCAGGGAATATGAATTTCTCTACCTTAACTAGGACATCCTCAAGGATTCCCTTCGAGAACACTAGGGATTAGTTAGCTAATTGTAAGGTAATAGATGTAGGATTGCTTGCCCCTATATCTAGTTTCTGAAAGATGGAGAGAGGTATTAAATTTATACTGGCTCGTAAATCATATAATGCTCTCCTAAAGAAAACATTACCAATAGGACAAGGAATGGTGAAACTTCTTGGGTCCTTGAGTTTGGGAGGCAACTTCTTTTATAGAATTGCATTGCACACCTCTATCAGGGCCACTATTTCGTGCTCTCCCAGTCTCTTCCTCTTCATTAGAATGTCCTTTATAAATTTGGCATATGTTGGCATTTGCTCTAGGGCTTCTACAAATGGAATATTCACCTGCAACCTTTTTAAACACTTCCAGAAACTAGTTAAATTAAGAGTCCAAATTTTTCTTTTTAAATATCTGAGGAAAAGGAATGTTCTTCTTCATGTCAATCAATTCCTCTTTCAGTTTTTCCTCATGTTTCTCAATTGGCTGTGTTTCAATTTTCTCTTTAGGTTCAGGGTCTACCAACTATCTTCCACTCTTAAGTTTTACTGCCTTGCACTGCTCTTTTCCATGTGATCTAGGTTGGGTTTTGTGTTACTTGGCAATGATCCCTGTGGTCTATTGATTCAATAGTGACCCTCTTGCAGCTCCATCCACCTGGTTTTTTGATGAAGGGGTCATTCCGTTGTAGGAAATTCTAATATATTGTTATTCAGAGAAACCATGTTGAGGACATTTCCTCAGGAATTCCTTAAACCATTCATAGGCTTCATATAAAGATTCTAATTAAAGTTATTGAAAATTAAATATGTCCTTCAATAGTTTTTTAGTCTTTGTAGACAAGAAATATTTGTTCAAGAATTTTTGTACTAGTTGTGCCTAAGTGGTTATGGATTCACTAGTAACATACTTTAAGCTGCTTCTTAGGATTGATATATCATCCACATATATAAATAAATATGTACTAATTTCATATGTCACATGAATGAAGAGGGAACACATTTACTAGCAACAAAACCATACTTCTAAATAGTAGACTTAAGCTTCTCAAACCAAGCACTCGGTGCTTGCATTAAACCATAGATAGCCTTCTTTATTTTAAAAGCCATGTTCCTATTTGTAGCTTCAAACTCAGGGGGCTAACACATGTATACTACCTATTCATGTGAACCTTAGAGGAAAGCATTTTTCACATCAATTTGATACACCTTTGAATCATTTGCAAGAGTAAAAGTTAAGATAGTTATAATGGTTGCAGGTTTTTCCATTGGAGAAAAAGTCTTGTTGAAATCAAATCCAAGCTATTAGTGGAAACATTTTTAACCAAACATGCTTTGTACTCATTCATTGAGCCATTATCATTATCTTTCACTCTAAAAACTGACTTGCACCCTATTGACATTATACCACTTGGCAGATATGTGAGCTCCTATATACCATTTTTGAGATTTAAAGAACTTAAATGCATGATTTGATAATATTTTGGGGTAATTTGGGATTAGAGACAATTTCGTGCAAAATGTACTTTGTAAGGGTAAAATTGTAAATTTTCCATTGATTTGACTTAAATTAATTAATTTGGAGAATATGGTAATTACAATATTTAAATTCTTGCATTGCAGGTTAAAGTCAAAGGCTAACTTGAAGAAATTGTAATTGAGGACTAGAAAATTGGAAAATTGCACAAAAGTCCCAAAACCTCATACTATGATTTTTGTCACGGTGAACTCATCCCATCCTGCATAGTTTTATAATTTAGCTTCAAACCTATATGAAAAGACTCGACCCAACTTGCTGCTTTTAAGCCACTAGGGTTCTTGAAGAATGGGGGTAGTCAACAACTAAGGGGGAGGCTTAAAGACTCATCCTCATTCATTCTTTCCCCTCATCTTCTCATCTTTCCATCTTTTTTTTGCACTTCCATGGTTGTTCATGGTGATTTGGAGCTTAGTGAAGAACCCCTTTCCACCATAAGCAGCTAAACATTACTTGCCTATAGGAGGTTTAATGAAGCCTAAGCTTAGAGCATTAGCTAGGGAGTTTTTCTTGTTCTTTCCCATCTTGCCTAGCTTTGTATTCATTATATCTTGTTTAACCTATTTTAATTACATTTCTAGGCTAAACCATATTGTTATAACTTTTCTATTATGGATTGGATTATGAGATTTATGTTATGATGTGAGTTTTGTAAGGATTATTGTTACATTTGATTGTGGAAGTATTAAGTTTGGTATATTCTAATGTATCTCATGATTGATTGTTGTAGCTTGGTAGCACTTGGTTAAGTTGCTTAAGTTATCATCACATCTTTGCATTAATCTCCCATTGTTCAATTAAATAGGGTAGCTACTGTTGTTGTGAGCCTTCAGGTTAAAGGTTTCATAAACAAATTAATTTACCTAGTGTTTGAATGGTATTGTAAACCACTTCTGGAAATGGTTTTTTAAAAGAAACTCTTATCTTTTATTCTCATTTTGTTACATTTCATTCAAATTCCATCTGTTTGATAAAAACAAAGAAAAAATCCCAATATTTTTCTTATTTCTTCACATATTTTTGCATTTATATTACCTAGGAACAAACTAGGCTCCTTACAGTGAACACTACCCATTTGCACCGTTATAGTGCATTTTCGTATCCAGTATTAGCTTTTGACACCCTAATGACAAGGGTTTGGTCAAACTCTTTAGGTTGACTAATGTTGATTAAAAAGGTGTTACATGATTGGTGGCTCTAGAATCTGGAAACCATATTGCTAGTTCATTGACAAACTCTTGTGCAACTAATTGCCTTTGAGCAATTGGAGGAGAACTCAAAACATTAGCACTCAATAGAATTAGTGATGCATGTAGTGGTGAGATTAAGAGAATGTAACTGTTGTTATTGGCCTTGAACTGGTGTTGAAGGAGTTTATACTTCTTCCTTGATAGAAGTTTAGATCATTCATGCAACTATATTGTGATTGTGGAAAAGGTTGAGGATAAGAGTAGTTGACATAATTGTTTTGAAATTGAGATTGATATGATTGATTAAACTTGTGAAAGCAATCCAAGACATTATGACTAATTTTGAAACAAACTTGACAAACTACCAAATTTCTACCTCTATTTCGACCACCTTTACCTCTATTTCAACCTCTTCCATGGTTCCACCTCTGAATGATCCATTACCACTTTTGTTTTCATATGAACAATTTGTAATGTCAACATATTCACCAATGTTTTTGACATATTCATCATTGTTTTTCTACCCAACACTTATTGTGTTAACTGAAATACTTTCAAAAGAGGTTACAACTTATAGATTCCTCACAATTCATGTCTCTTAAGCTAGAAGAACTGATATAGTCTCTCTAATAGTATACATAGTTCATTTTGTATTGATAAGAGTCACTAGCGCATCATACTCTTCTAGTAATCCTTCTAGTATGATCTCGGTGTGCTCCTAATCTGAAACGAGATCACCAATGGCCATCAATGCATTTGCCAATGCCTTAATTCATAGCAAGTTCCTAGTGATTGTTCATTAACCATTTTATGAGCTCTAAAGTTCTATCTAATATTGATGGATCTTAGCTCATGTGTGTGACTCAAAGAAGTTTTAAATGCTTTGCCATTGTTAGAATATCGTATAATATCTAGGGTTTAAATCTATTAAGATATTAAACAGTGTCTACTCATAAGGGGTGCTCATTAAGTAAGGGTAAAATAGTAATGATAATAATTACTACTACTGACACTCTTATCAGTACAAGCTGAACCTTGAGTGGCGAAATGTGTCCTAAGACTGCCATGCAAAAAGAGCGTATGAGTTAAACTATATACAAGAATGCAATTGGTTGTCTAATGTATGATATGATGTGTATTAGACTTGATATCTATCAAGCAGTTGGCTTGGTGAGTAGATATCAAACTGAACCAGGTCCTAAATATTAGGAAGCAGTAAAAAGGAACTTAAGATATCTGAAGGGAACTACTAATTATGTGATCTACTATCAAGGCAGCAAAGATCTATGATTGGTATGATACACTGATGCTAATCATGGAGGGGACTTAGATGAGCGAAAGTCTACCTCAGGATACGTTTTCTTACTCAGTGATGGCACCATGTCATGGAGTAGTAAAAAATAATCCTATGTATCCTTGTCCACAATGGAGGCAGAGTTCGTGGCCCTATCTTCAGCAGCCCAGGAGGTTGTTTGGTTGAAGAGGTTCTTGGATCAATTGTTGTGCAAAGCATAAAACATTGAATTAGTGTTAGTATATTGTGACAGTGAGGCTACGATTGCATACACTAAGGATCCAAAGTACCATTGCAAAACTAAACACATGTATATCAAGTATCACTATGTGAAGGACATAGCTACACGTAAGGTCTTTGTGTTTGTGAGACACGCTAGGTCCTTAGGATTGCGTAGAATTTAGCATACTTTATTTGTATTTTTTATATTTTCCCATTTTCACTGATAGAGATATTTTGATGTTCTTTGATAATTAATAAAGTTAGATTTTTCATGCTTACATATCTTTATTTGAATGTTATGTACCTTCTTATTTAGTGTTAAGTATGTCGAGTAGGCAAAAGGGTTAGCCTTTTCGCACAGGTAACCACCTCAGTGTTTTTGTGACATTGGAGATGAGACAAGATTTTAAGAGAAAGTATCAGAGGATAATTTGAGAGCAACTATACTTAAAATCATTTAAGTCACCTGATTGATGACATATGGTCATATAATTGATTTGATCAAACAAGTTCATCATTTTTAGTCTACCTTAGTTGCTAGATGTGAGTTTAGGACATCGTGTAGATCAAGGAACTCAATTTTAGACTTGTGGTGTCTAAAATATCATATGTACAACATTATTTATGAAATAGACATACACTCTATGGGAAAAGGAGGAATGTTGTAGTAGATGTTTCATACCATGTGTGCAAATGCCGACCATATAGGTTAACATGAGTGTGATATCAACTCATGATAGAGTGAAACCCTTGAGCCTTTACACTAGCTCTATATTTGTACCCTTGGACTCTGATTAGGTACTTGAGATGCAACTTGGTGTTTGTTATCTTAGCGTGTTGTTAAGGACTATGTAATATTTCAATATGAAAGGACATGTCTAAAAAAGCGAGCTAAGTTTGTGTTGATAGGATTGTGAGAAGAGGAAGATCATAAAGAGAATCTCATTATTCTGCATTCACCGGTACACCAGTTATGACTTGTGTGTCATGATTGTGAATACAAGATATTTTGATAGATAAGAACATTGAGAAATATCTGAATGTGATTCTTATGATCTAGGGTGCATGCATACTTTATGATCTACATGCAAGTGTGTTTTCGACAAGAGTCTATATATTCGTAACTGATTTATAGCATTGATGCTCTCATAATATGTTAGTCGCATGACCTACTTTCCCCTTATGAACGATTGCAGATGATAAAGAGAAAGTGTTCTCTTGATTTATCAAGAATATGTTTCTTTGGTTTAGAGCGTATGAACACTCTCATTATGTATGAGTGGGAGATGTTAGAATATCGTATAATATCTAGGGTTTAAATCTGTTAAGAAATTATACAGTGTCCACCCATAAGGGGTGCTTATTAAGTAAGGGTAAAATAGTAATTATAGGAATTACTACTAAACTCTAACCCTAACTAGCCTTTAATAAATAGGGCTAGACTATTATATGATAGATAAGATATAGAGACTTGAGATGCTCTGAGAATACGTATGAAGTATTCTACAGTTACATTCGAGAATGGATTTAAGTTGTAAAAACCTGAGATATACCCAATACACCATGGATATCTCATTCAATCAGTGATCATAGTCAGAGTCTGATCAACTTCCACAATCAAGAGAAGAATGTAAGTCTCATACCCTAAATTATTTATGAATGTGTTCATTATTTAATTCCCTTCAGCCATCCATGACTAGAGCATTCACAGCCAACTAATCTCGTTAGCATCGATTCGTACATCAATGACAAAAGCAAGGAAAATAATAAATGGTCTTGTTTTTCCTAGGTGATGTACTATGGTGAATACTTACCAAAAGCTTCATCATCAAAACTACAGAATTTGAATGAAGGTTTATAGTCTTCGTCAATAAACATTTGAAGATGATGTCCTCTTATTCCCTCGAGGACCTGTTGCTTCCAAAGAAGATAATCCTTCTCATATAGCTTTATGACACTAGATGATTAAATGCGACTGTAGAGATCCTTTCGAAGACTGTGTGAGTGTTGCAGTGGACATTGATGAGTTCTCATGGTAAAGCTTTAATATGATGTAGAGAATCTAAGGTAAAGCTAAGAAAAGAGAATACAGAGAAGTACAAAGATGAGAGCAATATCCATTTACTGGTAGAATGAAATATTCCATACAATGTAGATACACATAAGCTAAACCAAAACTGATTCTATTAATTTGATCTAACAACTAACTCTCAAACAGTTTTTGTTTCGGAAAGTGATTGCATACGATTTAAATTTGATTGTATAAGTAATTACAACATTTTTTGTAAATGAAAGTAATTCTCATTTTGGTATTAATTCAAGGTAGGAGTGAATATCTACTTGATATGCTATTCAATATATTCAAATAATTATAAAGTGATAATAGTGTGCTTTTTGGAATATCATTTTTTCGAGAATGGATCCTCCACTAGTAGCACTAAAGAAGGTCATGTGCTGCAGAATAAAAACACAATCATAATATTTTTTTTAAAAAAATTTGTTAAATATTTTGTAAATAAAAACACAATCATAATATAAGGAAAAAGATAATATTAATTTTTAGTATTAACATGTTTTTTTAACTCTTTTCATTACTATTTTAATATATAAACTAAAGCATGTTAAAGTACAGGTGGGATTTAATCTTCTCTTTAAAAAAAAAAAAAAAACTGACTATAGAGTGTGAAATCTAATAATTTTTTTCCATAATAAGATATTGAATTTTTAAACACTTATTATTATAACAATTACATTAGTATATAATTTGATTACGTAAAATTGTTCAGTTTAATTTTTTCTCTAGAATGATATCTTCCGAAGAAAAGATTTAAAATGTCAATATTATTTCTATGTATCACAGTAACTTTTAAATGTGTATTAACATTAAAACTAAAAAGTATTATTTAATACATAATTTTTAATTAAGTCATAATTTATGATAGTGTTTCTGAAAACATATAATGATTACTCTTAATCATATTATTTGCTTAACAAGTATATTTTATTTAAATGATTTATGTTAGTACAATAACTAATTTGTATTTATAAATTTTTTATTTATAATTATACAAGTAATAATAAATAAACATATGGCCTATCTCAAGTTATAATAATAAATAGACTCAATTATAAGTTAAAAAATCCAATCACACCCGATATGTCCTATCCAAAAACAACAAAAAAACTTGAATATAAAAATTTGATTAAAAACCGAGCTTAGATTCTTTTTCTAACCAAAGCCTTGTCAAATCTTTATAAAATTTGATCAAATAATCAAGTCTAGTTTAGAAATGTACGTCATACAACACTTTCCATTTTTTATGAATTAATTTTAAGTTGAACAATGTCATTCAAAAGTTCTACGTTTCATATGGGAAATCCTATAATAATATCTAACTTCTGTGTTGAAAAATAAAAAAGAATAAAAAATCCTGACACATTATTGAATAAGACTATATTTTAAGGTTCAATCTTTTTTATTTATTATTACAATGTTAGTGCATCTAGATAAATTTGATGAAAAAGGAGATATTTTTAGTTCTTTGTTTTAACTTTTAAGAGATAAAAAGTATTAAAATATTTTTTAAAAATTATCAATTTAATTCTTTAAAGGAATTAAAATAGTTCATATTTTTATATTTAAATGATTATTTTAATATTTTTTATTTTTAAAAATTAAATTAAACTAAAAAAAATTATTTTTTTTAACTTTTATATTTTCATTGGCGGCAACGTGTATGTTCCTATCATCTAGGAAGGGCAGCAAAATAGGAGAAAGCCACGTGAAACATAGATATCCACGGAAACTGGACTCAAGTACTGTAATTATTGATGCCATGGATTTGAATAAGGAAAATACTTGTATAATTTATTCTTTCCAGTGAGTTTTTATTTCTTTTTACGTCGATTTTCATATCGAAGTATTGGACTTTGACTATATGTTATACAGATATAAATAGGGCACTAGAAAGAGATTCGATCAAGATATCAGACATGAATATACACTACATGTTACTTGCACTCGTATTGATCGTAGGGTTCTAAATTTTCCTTTGATTCATGTTAATGTTTAATATATTTAATTTTGGATGAATTTTCAATCGCCTTTTTATAGGCCTATCAAGTGTCAAAGGCACTATAACCCATTATTTATCATATTGTTCCATGCCTAGTTTCAACATTATATACGTATTTGAAGTGTTAAATTTAAGTAGCTTATTAAGTGATTTTGATTAAGCATTTATTGATTAAATAACACATTATTAATTTGACTAATTTTTTATTGATTAGTTTGAGAGGTGATTTAATTCCTAATTAATGTAATATCATAAGTGTAGTTAATAAGGAGTTATATGATAATTAAAAAATTAAATAATAATAAAGAGCTATTAGATAATAAGGTTAGTTCATTATGTGACAATAATAGTCTATTTGGGGATTGATGCCTAGCTATTTGATAATAAGGTTAGTTCAAACGATGACTGTCCACTTCATGCTTTAAGCAATTAAACTATAACGGGTAAAGGTGCAGAGTCTACTCTAAATTAATAACACTAATTATTGTGTAATATGTGAAAGTTAAAGTTGTCAAGATCTCGTAAATCATTATTGACTCATGATTTTTATCCTTAAAATTAGATAAAAATATAAGAAAATATACATATGGTATTAGAGTAAAGCGTTGGATCTCATAATTTTTTATTGAGAAATTTTTTATTTTACGTATAAACCCTAATTATAAAATTTGGAATTTATTTTAATGAATTTACGTAATTTAAAAGATTAATATAGTCTTCTATAAAAAAAAAATGATTGATTCCATTTTAATAAAAATTTTACTACTTATTAGTGATTTTTTCGCTGCAACTTTATGAGTACTCATGATCATGACACCTTGGGAATTGACGTCACTCAATATTACATCTTGTCAATATAGATGTATAATAACTGAAAGAATATATAGAGAGAGAGAGAGAGAGAGAGAGTGAAAGAGAATTTAAGAATAAAATACAACCTTAAAAATAAAATAAAATATAGGGATTAATCCGTAGGATAATAAATTTCGTTGAGGCTAATATATAATAACATAGGGATCAAATTAATGCAACTTGAAATTTTTTCGGTTCAAAGTATAATTTAACCCAAAGCTTAGAAAACCCTCCGCCTTTTTTTCGAAAAAAAAAAAGCCATTCCAAACATCATTTTCGCTCCCTTTCGCAAGAATCGGCAATGCACTGTCAGGTGCAATTTTCTTTCTTTTACTTTCTTACTCTCTTTTTCTTCTATTATTTTTCTCCAATCTCTTCCTTCTCAGTGGGCATATTCAACTTCTTGCACCTTCCCTCCACCTTGGATAAGCTATAGCATAAAGATTAGGATTGGTGAAGTTTTTTGATCCATGATTGTCAAATTCAAAAATTTATTATTCAAGTTCATGAGATTAAGATTTTTAAAGGAAAATGTATTAATTCAATGTAGACTTAGATTTAGTATAAACTCAAAAGTTTTATGAGTTGACTTATTAAATTTATCAAAAATTTGATTTTATTTATTGAAAATTTTTGTGTCAACTAGCATATAGATAGTAATATAAGCATCTATACAAAATGCTAAAAGAAATATAAATACGATTATTTTTTTATGAAGTTATTATAATTCACGTTTTATTAGTTTAAATATACATAAAAAAATTAAAGTACATTAAATATATACTTATTAAAATAAATATAAAATGAATATTATTTAATTGACTATATTTAATGATTATTTATGTACTACTATATTAAAATATATATTTTGGATATTGCAGATTATAAAATTTGAATAACTTTTGTTTGACTTATTATAATTTGAATTATATTGAAATAATTTTTTATTGTATATAGTATTTTAAAAATAAATTATTAATTTTAATAGTTTTTTATTACTTGAAATTATAAATTCATACAAATTCATATTACAAATTTGTCTAAACTCCCAAATTTAACCACTATACTTTAATTTACTATTTCAAGTTGTTTGCGCGAGTTTTTGCCTATTTTATATTCCATTTTTTATTTTATTTTCTGGATTGTAATTTTGCAGCTTACCTCCAATTGTAATAATGATTTATAAGAAAACTTAAAAAACCTGACGCATTATTGAATAAGACTATATTTTATGGTTCATTCTTTAGTATTTATTATTATAATATTAATGCAGAATCATGTAGATAAATTTAAAGAAATTCTAAGAAAACAAATGAAAGAGAGAGAAGTTCTCAATTTTTTTCTAATTAATTTAATTTTCATATTTTCATTGGCCGCAAAGTATATTTCTTATCTTCCCGGAAGGACATCAAAATAGGAGAATGCCACGTTAATAATATGATATCCACAAAAATTTATCTTCGTCCCCAAATTTCTTGGGATTTTTTCACTCTCACTTTCTTTTTACTCTTTTATTTCTTGCTTGAATATTGACTTCATAGCAAATTCATTGTCATAGACCAACAATGGTATCAAAAAGAAGTATTAATAACTCTAACTTGGATTTCTTATTGTAACAGCAGGTGTCATAACATTGAAAAAATGATTATATTAAATTTTAAATTAATCGTATGTAATTGAAAAATACCCTAAAAAAGAACTGAAACACTTGTTGTTATGGCAGGTGATTTATCATCCAATATATATGTTATTTGCTGTTTTAATTGGATGGCTCTAAATTTTCCTCTGACTCATGTTAATGTTTAATATTTTTAATTTTGGATGAATTTTCAATCGCTTTTTGATAGACTTATCAAGTGTCAAATAAACGAACCATAGCCCAACATCTATCGTATAGCGCCATCCTTAGTATCAACAGGAAAAAAAATTAATGAGTATTTTTTATGTGTCACACTTATTTGAAGTGATATTGATTAATTAATTAATTAATTAACTGTTTTTAATTGATTAATTTGAGAGGTGGTTTCCTAATTAATGCATGTCAATAAGTAATTATTTGATGAGAGTAGTTAATAAGGAGTTATACCATAATAAGGAATTATCTAGTAATAAAGAACTATTAGATAATAAAGTTGGTTAATTACCTGCTAATAATGGTTTATTTGGATATTGATTCTTACTTTTGCCTATAATAAAATACATGTTGTTTCTCCCTTTTCACCACTAACACAAACATAAATAAAAAGCGGGAAAATGATAGAAAATCATTTCCACAACCTTTATAGTTTTCTTCTAAATTTCAAATGATCAATGTTCACTCTGAGCTTTAAGCAATCAAAAAATGGGTCATAGTATAAAGTCTATCGTGAATTGATAATCACTACAAAAAAAATGTTTTTTAGCGTCAGTCAAAATAGGTGTCTAACGTTGGTTATGATTGACACTAAAAGGTCTAACGTCGATTATGAAAGTCATCATATACAGTGTCGAGACACTATCTAACGTCAGTTTTAATATCCGTTGGAATAACCGACGTCAAAAGAGGAATGATATAACATCAGTTATAATCGAAGTTAGTTTCTTCAACTCACATTAGTTGTCACTGTTAGGAAAATGAACAACATTTAACACATCAGATAACATCGATCAAAATTGACATTAAATGACTATTTGATTTGTGCTTAATGACGGTAATAACCAATGTTGAATGGTTAAAATTGACGCTAAATTGGTGCCTGAATTTGAAGATAACAACAATAATAACTGACGCAAGAGTTTTTGCTATTTGCATGTTCTAACTGCGCTTATGACCAACGCAAAGAAGTAAATTCAAATTTTTATCATTCTGCTTAAACGTTGCAATATTTGTATTCCTAATATGATTTTTTTGGGTTTCCACGTCAAAATTTACAGTATAAAATTAAACCTTCACATAATTGAACTTACACATGCAAATATCTTATGACAAAAAGACACTTATATTAAATAAATATTAGTGTACATTAAGCATCTCCATAACAAATAAATCTCAATCATGACATAAAAAGCGGTGTCCAACAACTATTACATCAATTCAAGTATCAAACCAACTATTAGAAGAATAAGTCAGGGATTATAGCTTGATCATCGGCATCCTGGTAGTATTGTCCAAAACAACTTGCATCAGGTACGTGAAAGCATTACATTTAAAGTAAAAATTCATGATGATTTAGTTTAATTAATAACATTCTAAGTTAAAATTTGTATTACTTGTGGAGAAGATGGTTTTGGTACATGAAGAATCTCATGAGGTACTCTAAAATGCTTAGCAAAATATTGCAACATATTGGTCATTTGAGTTTTCTCCTGAGTACGCTTTAGTTCCATGACTTCTAATTTCTCCTTCAGTGAGTTTAACTCATTTCTTAATACACTCACCTCATTAGTGGAGGTAGTACAACCTATGGAACTTAAGCTCAAGTTAGCAAACTGATGAGTAGGATATCCAAATACTTATGAGGGACATGGTCTAATCCAACACTATGCACTATCCCAGAATGCTCTTTGCTTAACACTTGCCTAAGTGCGTCATCTGAGGAAATTAAGCTAGGATGTGACTGTGAAGATTGAGTATCCTCTTGAAGCTTTTTAGAATTTTGTTCCTATCAATTCAAATACAGAATTGATTTAGCAAATTGGAAACAAAATAAATATAAAAATTGCATTCCTTGCTTAAGCAAATATGCAAAACAATATAGGAAGGAAAGTTTCAACATAGCTATGCCATATGAGGAAGAAACAATATATAGAGTTGTCGATACAACTCTTGCTTCATCATTCACAAAGGTCCTATCTTTCCTTTTTCGAGTGGCAATAAATAATTCACCACGGCTTACTGGTCCACCTTTCTCCAATTCCTTTTAACTAAAAGATAATCAGTTAGAGCAATATAAAGTATAAAAGAAAGTAACAATGTATGCATCAACTAAAATTGTAAATCACCATCTTATGCTTCCTTCTAGCATAACCCTTGGAATTGCCAGTATAAGGAAACTTAAGCTTTTTTCTATTTGCCTTGTTTATGTTGCTTATTTCTTATAACTGAAAGAAAAACAACTATGTTATGTAATCTTAACAAACAAAACAATGATATAGGAAAATTGAAAATATTACAATGCTTCTCTCATTAGGTCAATAGTCCACAAAGCTATTCCACTGATCTTGAGATATGTTGTCTAGATAGTTACTCATAATAGTTTCTTAACTATCATTTTCACCAAATATGGCCCTATATAACCTATTTCTATACTCTTTCCTTTTGTTGCCTAAAGATCTCCATTCCCATTTAAGGCTAAGAATATTTTGAAAAGCAATCTTGTTCTACATTTAAAAGCAACAGAACTTGTCATATAACCACAAACAACTAACTAAAAATGAAGGCATCAACAAATTCTAATGTTCCACACTGTACCTTTATGAGTTTATCATAGCTTTCATGTACCTTTTAGGCACCTGCCTCCAGTCAAAGAAATTCAAAGGAATAAAATCAATATAAATGGATAGCTCTCTTAACCAAAAGCCAATCAAGCCATCAGCCTTGTCATATCCTTGTCTAAAGGGATTAACTGGACATACTACTCTTTTCCCATTTAGTAGACTCCACATATCTTTGCCTTTCATTAGCTCTATCGAAATCACTTCATTCTCATCTACCATGGAAAATGCACAACACAGATGTTGAGTATTATTACAATAAAATCACTTGATTAAAACTTAGTATTAGCATAATATAATAACTTTATTACCAATAATGTCAACCATCCAAGCCTTATCAAAAAGATGATCTGTTATTGCACGTTGCTTAGAAAAGTTCTAACATTATTTGCTTCTTGCTGGGAAGAGGTTACAACACTTGTTTGCCCAAGTTTTTATGCCTGAGATGTAGGTAAAGAAACTACTTGGTTATATGCGCTTCGAGCAAAAGTAGCAACCTTTGTTTGAGATGACCGTGTACACTTAGGTGGCATCTAGTAAGAGTTATATATAATCATAAGCAAACTTCAAAATGCATTTAAGAGTTATGAAGTTAAAATATAAACATAAACAAAAAAGAAAGTTACTAAACAAACCATGTTATCTCTTTTATCAATATTATCTAATTGAACATCAAAGTTGTTATTTGGTTGATCAAAAGATTGCTCATTGTCACCTCTTAACAATTGTAAATTATTAATATCATCAAGAAAAGTAGAAAATTTTTGTTGTTCTAAATGTAGTGGCTGGATTTGATGCCCATTCTCTTCTTTTTCACTTTCTACACCATCACTGATTTCATACAAGTCTTAAGGCTTCACATGAATTGCAACACTCCATGGCTAATTCATTTTGTCATCCACATAAAATACCATTTGTGCATGTGAAGCCAAAACGTGAGGTTCATCTTCTTCAAAATCTCTAGTATGAATAAGTGAAGAGAAATTTACTAAGTTAAATTGAAAGTCATCCTTTTTAATCCATGTAGTGCTTGCCTATTAACACTTGAAAAGAACAACTTGCATATGACTATAGTAGTTTAACTCAATAATGTATACTAATTTTCCATAGTAAAAGAAATCTGCAAATGCCACTTTCCCATCTTTTACCCTTGCATAGTATCTAGTTTTTTATGAAACTCACACACGACTATTTTGAGTTTTCAATCCTTGGTCTCATGCTGTTGTGCGAAATCTAAAACTATTAACATTGAATGCAGTAAATCTTCTAGCCCATGTTTGAGGACTTCTTGCAAGAGCTTTGATATCATCTGGAATGGTTGCATTGTCATCCTTAGCACCCTTGAATATGTACGAGTATATTAGACATATAACCTTGGTATGCTGATTAAATATAAAAGGCTGAATGATTGAACCTCACATATTCTTTTAACCAATTGGCAAAATTCTATGTCACATGTTTGTCAATTGCCACAGCTGATCTTATAAGACAATGAAGCCTAGCTTTCACTTCTTCTCTATATTTTTTGAAGAAGATATTGCTAAGGTGAAAGAGTGTCAAAACCAATTGAAAGAAAATGCTAATAGTTAGAACATTATACTTATTGAACAATTCCATTAATCTCCTTGTAATTGAACATGACACAACGATGTGCTTGCATTTTTTCAATTGGAGTTAGCTTATACTCTGAAATGCCTCCTACAAATTGGCCTAACTGAGAAAACACATATGCTTGTGATTTCTCATGACATATAGAATCATCATTGTGACTTGGCCTATTAAACCTTGTCTCTATGTCATGTAAATACCTTGAACAAAAGGTTATGATTTCTTCTGCAAGATAGCTTTTAGCAATTGAACCTTTTGCTTGTGCCTTATTTCATACATATGGCTTACAATGTCCTAGATACTTATTACAGTTGCGCAAATTAGAGCACATATCAAATTTGACATTTGAAAAGAAAAATTAGCTAAACAAATATTGAGAAATATGATTACCTTTCTATAGGATATATCCATTGATAATGAATTAGACCTCCAAGCTTCATGTACCAAGTGAACTACTTAGTGTACCATAATTGTAAAGAAAGAAGGAGGAAACAATATCTCCATTCGACAAAGAGAAACAATGATTTGATCTTGAATTTGGTCAAGCTCTTTGGTGTCCAAGACATGGCAACATATTTTTTGAAAGAATAAACATAGTTCTAGAACAACTACAATAACTTTGTGATCAATCTATGCATTTCATAGTGCTATTGGAAGTAATGGCTCAAGAAGCCCATGGGAGTCATGACTTTTGAAGCCTGAGATCTTACGATGCTTTGTGTTAATACATATAGAAATGTTTGATGCATAATGTTCATAAATTTTTATACATGTAAGTGCATGTGGTCATGAAAAGTAATAAAGAGTAAGTAAGATATCATTCCCATGAAGACTTGGATTTAATTTTGGACTAATACTATTACCAAACTTTTACACTAGGTAAATGGATGGATTATGTAATAACTTGACAATAATGTAAAACTGAGTAAACAAACAACTAAATGAATCTAACACTTTGACTTCACCTTAATGCATAGTTACTTTGTATTGATAGTTACTTCTTCCTAAGTTATGAATTAGTGTACTAACCTAAGGATTCAACTATTTATAAAGTTTTATCAAATCATCATAAACCTAACTACTTCCTCTAACTCCCTATATTTCTATGGAAGCCAACTATGAAGATAGTTGATATAAGGTGCTGCCCTAATCTTGTTTATTTAAGACAATCATGTATTGTCATATTGACTGCTAATTGCTATACTTATTGTTCCTTCAGCTTGCAAACACAGATTATCTTCATCTAGTTCATCATTTAGGACTTCCTTTTCAAGTTGGCCTAAATGCTAATTCAATTCTATGGTGATCAAGCTTAGAAAAGCGTTGATATTAAAATGAAAATAAGTAAACTAAATTCTGAACTTCAATTAGAAAATAATGTCATTCAAAATTAATCTCACAAAAGGTTTCACAAAATACTAGATAAACCTACTAGCATATAATAGGCATTATCACATATTCAAATAAAAAAAGAAAAGAATAAAGAACATAAGAAGCATGAGGAAATGAAGGTGTTCAGATAGGGAAAAACTATACAAAGCCCTCACTTTGAAACCACCCCTCTCCTTAGTAACTCTCAACTTAAATTTCTCCCCAAGTGATTTCCACTCCTTTCTATGCTTGTTTTCTCCTTGGATTCTTTGCTTCTTGCCTTTAAGGTCCTTCATATAGGCTTTAGAGACCCAACAGTGTAGCATGGGCCAAGTATAGAGTTCCTAATCATTAGTAGAGACCCCACAGTGCAGAATTGGCTAAGTATAAAGCTCCCAATCATAAGAGGGAATAAGGGTTTTCGATGGCACACCCGAGCAGGCAAATTTGGCACTTGGACACCATGTCTCTGGCTTTAGCGCCTGGGTGCTGAGTTTTTGGTGCCAAGGTACCACATTTCTGGCATGTGTGGCGATTGGGCGCCAACTCTCTGGTTTTGGCGTCTGGGAGATGGTTTTTTAGTGCATGGGCACTATTTTTCAAAAAATTGGTGCCTTGGCACTAGAATTCTAGAACTTGGGTGCTATTTTTATAGAAAACATGTGTCTTGGAATTGGAATTCTAGCGCATCGGCACAATGCTATTCACTGCAAAATTTCAAAGTGCAAACTTGGTGTCAGGCATTGGGTCTCAGGAGTTGATGCCCAGGTGTTGGATTTATAGGGCCCAGGCGTTAGAATCTTCTTGTTTTTCACTTTTTCCTCCCCTATTTGCTTGTGCTTTTCCTGTTCCAGTTCCTCCCTTCTTACTAATGGTTAGAGGTGAATTTATTAAATATAAATAACTTTTCTTTGCAATCACTGAGATTTTATTTATAAATTAAGTGTTTCTACTATCAATATTGTTCAAGATAACTTTCTTTTGAAGAGTTATCACATAACCATCTAGCATTTTAACATCCCTCAATGTTTGAAGGAAAACATCTTTCTAAACATTCAAGTTTGAATTTACCAATTTCATTTGCCCATAGCTCAGCTGTAACTCCTAAATGTTTCAAGTCCTTCCAAGCAATTAAATTGTCTTTTGTCCATCCAACTTCATTTAACAAGGTATACAACAAGTTGTCACTTACATTTTTTCAATGTGCATTACATCTAAATTGTGTCGTAACTTGTTGTTAGACCAATATAGCAATTAGAAAAATACACTTTTCTTCCTCCACTGCTAGCTTTCACTCACACTATCTTTCCCATGTGGTCTTTTTCTTCCATCAGAAATTAGTTTCTTACTAAGTGTGACTTTAACACTTTGCAACTGACTAAGGATCAAATCACCTATTGGTGTTATTGGTGGCTCTCTCATCTCCATGGTCCTATCAAAATGATTCCAATTGAATATATATCTATATTGGGGTGGCAAAAATCTATGATGACTCATAAAGCACCATTTTTTACCATAAGGAAGTCTAAAAGGCTTATGATCAAAATTATAAGATGGACTAGCTAATCTAGAATGGGTATTCCATCCAGATAGATTTCCTAAGACTGGGAAATCAATTATGGTCCATAATAATGTAACTTCCATCTTGAATGTTTGGTTTGTCAAATAATCAAATGCATTAGCCCCATATACCCATAAATCATGTAATTATTTAATCAATGGCAATAAATAAACATCAATGTCATTTCTAGGCATTTGCTTCCCTGGTATGTTCATTGACAACAAGAAAGATGCTTGTTCCATACACATCCATGGTGGATAGTTATACGGAATCAAGATCATAGGCCAAATGCTATTGTTAGTGCTCATTATTCCAAACAGATTGAACCCATCACTTGCTAAGCCAAATCTAACATTTCTAGGTTCTACAACAAATTCTTGGTATTAATTATCAAATGACATCCATGGCTCTCTATCACTTGGAGGTCTAAGTTAACCATCTGTGTTTTGTTTTATAGCATTCCATCTTATTTGTTCAGCTATTTTAGAGACATAAATAATCTTTGCAATCTTAGAGTATGGGGAAAGTAGCACAAAACCTTTGCGGGCTTATTTTTTTGTTTCTTGTTTTTACTAGTTCCACTATTATTAACCACCTTTGTATTAGTCATCCATCTAGAGGTATTGTAGCTTTTACATTTGTCGTGCTCAACATCATCACCCCAATATAACATGCAATCATTTGGATAAGCATGGATTTTTTTATAGTCAAAACCTAACTTGTTTATGGTTTTCTTGGCCTCATAAAATGATTATGGAAGCCTTCCATTTTCAAATGCATCTTTCAATAATTCTAAAATCAAGTCCATAGCTTTATCACTCACTTGACATAAACACTTAATGTGATAGAGCTTCATAAAAAATGAGAGCTTTGAATACTTTGTGTAGCCATCATACAATTCTTTGTTTTCATCATTGATTAAGTCAATGAAGTTATGTGTTTCCCCATTATGCCCATTATTGGAATCCATTTGAATTTCATTAGTAAAATGATTTACCCACCTCGGTTCGTCGATGCCTCTTTCTCTAAATACCCCATCATGCAACAATTATTGCGTATCTCCTCCTACTTGTTCTACTGTGCCACTATAAGACCTACCTCCTCTATATGTTCACCATGCCTAATCCAAGTAATATACCCTAATGGAAACGCGTTGCATATCAAGTGGTCATATATGATGTCTCTTGTAAAACATTTTTTAAAACCACAACAAATACATGGTTATTTTATAACTTTTTTGCATTAGGCCTGGAGAATGCAAAATCAAGAAAGCCTTCAACCCCATTGACATATTCAAATGAATTCGTGGCTTACTAATACAACTTTTGTCCATCACCCACCTATTCATGCATGGAGAGATGTAAACAAAACAATAAAAAAAGTATAGGAGGCCCTTATTACTAGGTCCACACCAAAATAGGAATAGCAATTGCATAATTACAAACAATTTGATTCATGTGTATGCTTCTTATCTTACCACATCCAATGAACCTATCTTAACAGACAAAAGAGGAATAAATTGTTTTTTTTTGGTCAATCAAAAGAAGAATAAACTTCATCCCAATGCTTATCAACTATATCATAA
Organism: Delonix regia; assembly: GCA_037074485.1. Classification (NCBI taxonomy): domain Eukaryota; kingdom Viridiplantae; phylum Streptophyta; class Magnoliopsida; order Fabales; family Fabaceae; genus Delonix; species Delonix regia. The sequence continues at coordinate 23,459,545 of CM073454.1, read as the reverse complement.
TAGACTATATTCTTCTCTACTAATGATGTTCATATAATAGTCACTTCTCATCAAAACCAAAATAACTAATCAAACTTCTCATACGTCTCAACATACCTATGCACAACCAAGAAAATCCCAACTTCAAGCTGCCAATTGAAAGAATAAGTGTCTGGAAATTAAAAAGAAACCAATTATTTCATATTCGCATATAAGAAATTTGTGAGTATATAAAATAATATTATATATATGGGTCAATTAATAAATCATAATATCAAGACAGTGCAAATAATTTTGGTTTTGAATATGTTGAGGAGCTCATGGATAATGACAACGCATCTAGAAATGGCAATGGGGTTTGTGGTGGTAATATAACTGATACTAAAACATCAGGAGTATAATAAACATTTCTGTTCTAAAAATTCTATAGCTTTCCAGATCTAAATTTTAACATCTTAAGGTGTCTCATACCAAATTTCATCATGATTTGATGCCATTAGGTCATTCTACCAAACCAAATTCTAAAACAGTGCCTAAAGACCAAAAATTCTATAACTTTCCTGATCTAAAATTTGGTTTCCTGTCATTTAACCTTTCCTCTGTCATTCGTATTTTTGGTATACTTTTGGCACACTCCAAAACCCCTTTTATCATTTCCAAGTTTGTTTTCATTATGACAATGTCACCAAAGCCATACAGTTACAACCTACATGTAAAACTCCAAGACATAGGGCCACACACACACACGCCTTGCATGTTCAACACATTAGCCTTCATGTCACCTCACACTCAATCATCAATAAGTAGTGGAGCCAGTTGATAGCAGATACAGAGTTTTGCTTCAACACTTTCTCAAATCCTAACTAGCTAGCTCTGCATTTTTCTTTCTACTTCTATTTCTAAAACCTCAGAGAAAAACAAACACTATCACAAAGGGAAGAAAAGATGGTAACTTCAAGAATATGTTATGTCTAATTGTTCAGACCTTGAACTTTTGTTGATGATAATCTTCCTGGCCTCCTTGGTGGCTTTTTGGCAGATGCAAAACTTGGTAGATATCTCACTGTTGTTATTTCTGCAATCATTGCTACTGTGGAAAGTTTGAATTAATAATTGATTATTCCATTATCTTTTATAACTATAATTAACACTTTTTTGAAATTATTAATCAATCCGGGAAAAGATGAATCCTAGCCCTACTCCTGGCGATGATTGCTGCAATATGAAACAGTTGGGAGAGCCATTCTCTGCGTATCTATTAAATGATGGCCCACATCTTTCAATAATTACTAACCCACATGTTCAACTTGTGCATTTCCTTGTCCATCCCGTGCCATATTTAATACTAAAAATATTCTAATATGAAGCCAAAATGGTATTTAGCTATATATATATATATATATTTTTTTTTTTTATAAAAAAATCATTTATACAATATTACCAATTTTCCCTCACCTTGTTTTTCCTTCTCTTTCTTAAAGCTCATATCTTGGTGATAAGGTAGATAACTATCAAATTATCTGGCAACTTGAAAGGAGTTGAATATACGATTTTAAAAATATAATGCAAGTATCCATACTGTAAGTAACATGTGAGGCTATCTCACATGGGGTAATATAATAAAATCTAACATCGATTTCAATTCAATCAATCACCAACTAGGAAGAAAAAACATTATTAAAAAGAATCAAATAAAAAAAATACAATCATGTGTGTTCTGGAATTTGGCAGTGCAAGAAGAGAAGTTCTAGGGTGGTAAAAAAGTAAAAATTCGTTTGCACAAATTACATGTAGAACCTACGAAAGAAAATCAAAAGTTTATAAGAAAGAGTGCAGAGAAAAAGGAAATTTTGATGAATTTATGAACCTTTGAAGTAGTAAATAATACAACCCCAATAACCCACATCGTTGAAAGTAATGAAAAGATCATAAACATATGTTGCGAGTGAAAACAGGGGAAATGATACCCAATTTTCCATGCTCACTGAAAATCCCAACTAATAACCCAAAAAATTAAATCACTATGATTCTCAACATTCCCTTGTCATAGTGCGATTAGATAGGAAAGAAGAGTGGAACAATAACCGTATATGGACAAGTGGTCTGAAATCTGATTCTTCATAATGAAATAAAATTTCATCACAAAGCATAATGAACCTATGCCTTGTTCACATTCAATCGCAAAAGACTCTTTATAAAAATGCCCCATTTATTATTCTTAGTTTACTTGTGATGGCAGCCAATTCCAAGAGATATTTGATGTAGATTACTTCATAACATCACATTGACAAATACTAACAAACTAAGAAGCAGCATAAAAGGCAACCGATTGAGCATGTACACAAAACTCAAAGCGATGGTCATCAACATTATGGAAATGCATAGGTGTAATCGGAAGGAATACTTTTTTATACAGTAAGTAACCAGTGGAGCAAAGAGGAAAACTAGCAATGAGAAGAGCATAATGGCAAACACGTGTAATCATGATGGAAGACGAGACGCAATAAAAATAAAGGCCACTACTGAAGCATGTACAGAGATACAACTGGTCAAGGCTGGATTCTTCATAGCCCCAGGGGTTTTTACAGTGGATTCTGAATAATCATGCAGAAATAAATGAAGCATTAGTCGAGACACAGATACTGCCTAAATGGAATCCGAACTAATGGATTTTGTAAGAGTCTGGTAAATGGGAGCCAAAACATATAATCCAGTTATAAAGATGGATATACTGAGGAAGTAATGGAGGAGAAGATTGAGGGAAAGCATTTATTGAGTTAAAATGAGAACCAGAAAACCTGAAACAAGAAGACTTGCATCAAGAAGCAGGAGAGAGTTTTCATCCAGAGTTGATCTTAGTGTGTAGGTCCAGACCAAGACAACGAGAGGAACAATACATAGATATTCAGAAATGGAAACCGAGTCTAGCATCACCTTTAGCATGTCCCTCTTTACAACACTGGCATTCATGACCATATCTTCAAAATAATTGTTAGCTACTCCTTTCCCAGATTTTAGTTGAGTCCTCTCATAGCTATTCGCATTGTCGAAAATTAGAATCAGAACAGAGATAAAATAAAGAGAATAAAAAAAACTTGAACATACCTTGATATAAGTTTCTTCCAGCGAGACTCACTAAAACCCTAGCCTATGGTGCAACAGAGCACAGAGAATGGCGGCGCAGCAGAGCTCGATGGTGCAGCAAAGCATGGTGGCAGCATAGCACGGCGGCAACAACCCCGAGCGAGACTCACAAAAACCCTATGCAACGGAAGTGATTAACGAAGACTCAGACAATTTTATTTATTTTTATGCATCTAACATCGGTTACTACCAATGTTAAAGAATGGTTGACAGGTTATTTTTAAAACTTCTACTTAACGTCGGTTTTAAAACTGACCTTAGATAATCGCCGTGAAAACACTCTTTTTTTGTAGTGAATATTAAATATTGTATATATGAAAATTTGAGTACTTCAAATCTTGCAAATTATGAATAATTGATTATTTCTATCCTTAGGATTAGTTAAAAGTATAAAAAAATTTACATATGGTTTCCGAGTAAATTTTAGGTTCCCACAATTTTTCATTTAGAAATTTTTTATTCTACTTATAAACCCAAATTCTGAAATTTGGAATTCTGTTAAGACCTTATGTAATTTTAAAAACTATGCATCTCTACTAAAAATGACCGATTCCATCATAATAAAAATTTTACTACATTTTAGTTTCATTGCAACTATCACTACTAGAAAGAGACGAGCAAATTCTGTATTTGAAACATGCATATTCAGTGTCTAAGTGATTCTGGGATGGAATATGACATGGAGAGTTTTTGTAACATAAATCTCAGTTTCTAAATGATTAGACTTGGAGTTAAAGATTTCGTCTCAAATTTGAAACGAGAAAATTTTGGGTCAGAGTGTAAACATTTTTGTCTCAATACAACAACCAAAGTTGTATCCGTAAATTGATTTATTAAATTGAGAAAAAATAATTCCATCTCGGATATTGTGTCTAAAACTTAGACATGGTTCGTGTTCCATCCCTAACAAAAAGTTAAATTGGTTTATTTCGTATCCAATTTTCTGTCTAAAGTTAGATACATAACTTATTCTGTCCTAGATTGAGAATTAAATTGTTCTCATTCTGTCCCAGATTTTGTTTCTATGACTTTGATATAGAATTTGTTTCGCCTCATATTGACAATTTGATTATTTCAATTTTGTATCTGATTGACATTTTGATTATTTCCTTTCTGTCTATGAATCTGAGTCTAATTTGTTCTTAATTTGTATAGCTGAAATTGCCAGTCCCCTCTCACTTCTACCTTCTTTAAATTTCAACTTGTAAACAATTTTTTATTTAAAGTAACCTATAAAAAATTATTAATAACTATCAAGCAGTATAATACAAAGTCAATAATGAAACTACGGAAGTGTAATCAGTAGGTAAATACAATAGTTTAAAATTGTTATAAGTAGAATAATCCTAATATGATAACAAAAAAAAATCAAGTGTCTATCACATAATCAGCTTCCTCATCCACATAGTGCTTATCTCCTTCACGTGCTTGTTGAGTTGAAAGTGGATGCATACTATAAAAAAAAATAAAAAAATGCAACTTTTGCAGGTTAATTTTCATTTGGCAGTTAAAAATGCCAGAAAATGAAACGGCCAACGGCTCTAAAAACGTAGAAAATATAGGAGTCGAAAAAGTTCTTTTAGTGATTTTTCTTCAATCATGGGCAAAATTGTCGAAAAACGTTTTCCAGTGATTTTTCTAGCAATTTTCATACTACTGGAAAATGTACCAGTAGTTGGCATAATTTTTGCTAGAAACCATTAAATTTTTGTTATGGTTGTAAAACCACCGATAAATGTTATTTTGAGTGGGTTCCTGGATTGCCAGTAAATGATGTCTGTGGTTATTTCCATTCCACATGCTGCATAACTAAAACTTGTATACATTCATATATAGTGGAGAAAGATATAAATACATACAGTAAAATGTGACACCTTGTATATAGATAAAGGTATATCAACCTATATATGATATAAATATTAATAATTAAACAATTCAATCCATTACATGACATAAATATCAATAATAAAACAATCTCATACCTACTTAATGTACCAAAAACCATTATGTTCTAACAATTTAAAGTGTTCAGCCATGTACATATATTTCATAAACCTCAAAAAGTTCATAAAATTTACAACCACTTGCAAAAACTCCAAAAGCTCTCACATGTCAACCTTACGAAGCATCATGTACATGACTTAAGAAAGAGGATGGGTGTTGATCCTGCACGTCACCATAAAAATATAAGTTTTAAGTGAAATTGGAGATGGCAACACAAAGTGACAATATTATACTATATATGACATTAGTGAAAAAAAATTCAAAGGTGTAAGGAGGAAAAATGGGCGTTGATGCAAAAGGCAAAGGAAACATATACTAGACCAAACATATTGAAACATTTGGTATCCCAATAAACTCGGGGTTGGTGGTGCATTTCCCTTAACATCTTTGACCTCACAATGCATTAGATTTTATATTCATTTTCTCTTTTCAATTTCATCTTGCAATTGAGATCGTTATTCAGAAATCATTTCTTTACATCCAACATCATTAGTAGTAGCAATATTCGAAGTTAATTTGATGCCCACTTCCATAGCTAACTCGAATAGTTGAAAGGGGGTGAGGCCAAATCCTAAGCCCCAAACCCTACCTGGGTGTTCTGGGCCTAACACTTACGCCAAAGAGTCATATTGTCTAATTACTTAAGATGATGTTTGTTCTTCCTCTTGACCAAAAATATCTTCCTATACATACAACAATCAAATAATGTTGGTGCTTGAAATAAAGAGAAACAAACATGATGTAACCATTTGAAACTTACTCATATAGTCTTAGCTTCATCATTCACATAGCACCCATCCTTCTTTTTATGTGTCTCAATATATAGGGCACCTCAGCTAGCAGGTCCTCTACTCTTACTTTCCTAACATTCATTAAGTGAACAATGTTATTTTTAGATCAGTTAAACATTTTATAATGAAGATATTTACTTACCATCTCATGTCTTTTTCTTGCAAAACTCTTAGATCTTGTTGTGTATGGGATTACAAGTTTCTTTCTATTTGCAATATTTGTTTCTCACATTTTCTATCATTCAAGTGGGCAAAGTGTTTGTTTTTTAATCTGATCAATTGAATAATACTTTATAGCACCAATAACAAACCCAAACACTAAGTACATTGCAGCAAGTAATCACAAAAGAAAAAGAAACCAAAGCCAACACAATTGAAAGTAAGTGATAAATTGTGTACAAAAACTTGAATACAGAAACTCTTCCCCATCAAATTAATCATGAACCCATGACTACCCTATTGCTTAGTGAAACACTTGCTCTAACAAGTTTACTATTCAGAATTGATAATTAATAAATAAAAGAATAAAAAGGACTTGAATTTACCATTGTGGCTGGCCTAAACAGCAATTAATAAGAGAAGCCCATATATCTTATGGTATCCATCCTAGATGATTCAAGATGTTTTCCTTTCTTGTTTGCTCAACTTTATAATATATTCTAAACAAGCAAGACTGATTGTCTCTCTAATGTCTTTTGAGGCTACCAATGATCCAAACCTTCCTAATCCTATCTTCAAAATGGAATTTCTCATTGAAAAAATGGAAAAGAACAATAAGTGGAATTTATTCTCAGCACAATATATTTATCCATACTTGAACATTATGCAGAAATATTTAATTATTTAAATATTTAAATATTTATCCATGGTTGATGCAATATTTAACCACACTTATGTGATCTTTAATTAGCATAATATATTTTTGGTGACAATAGATTTATCCATACTTGATCATTATGAAGAAATATTAAATTGGTGAAATATTTATCCAAACTCAATGTAATTTCCTTGTAGGCAAATCTTTTTTCTCAAAATGGAATTTTCCTTGACATAGAGGAAAACAATAGTAAGTAGAGTATATTCTCAGCAACAATCGATTTATCCATATTTGAACATTATGAAGAAACATTTAATTAGTATCAAACAAGTTTGATGCCATCATACTTGACATTTGACAAAATTAGTAATAAAATGCATTAATCTTAGCAAAATAATAACAATAATTAAGTAAATCCCATTACTATTACTAGACAATGCTAATTACTATAATAAAATCCAATAATAATTTCTCTTGCCAAGTGGCATATGAAGTAGTAATTAGCATATGCTTTCAATGAATTTGTCATCATTTTATGGTTAAGAAAATGCCCATTAAGAACGATTTGGTGCATATCACTAGTGCCTTCTTGACCAATGATATTAAAAAATACTATTTTTATAAATCTATGCAAGAAAGGAAATGCCCATTATATATTCTTTTGCACTATTGGTTTTAAAAAATAAAACTACATATGAAAGCAAGTGTAATTTGCAATCTGTGTGCCATAAGAAGACTAAAGAAGCTGAAAGGATCATGTTATATATATATATAATGTCCAAACTCAAAAGTGAGGCTACTACATGTGTTGCATGCATATATATATTTCTTTGCTCAAACAATAACCCTATATTTCCTTTGCTACTAAGAAACCCCTTTTTGGATTCATAGATTTATATATTAAGCTTGCAAATCCATCAACATCCTTAATTAGACTTAGTTATATGAAAAAAAGAATGTAAAACAACATGTTTAATATATGAAATTAAACCATCTTGAAAAAGTCAGAGACAGAGAGAGGGAGAGAAAGAGACTAATTAAAGTTGATGTTTTAATCACACCTAAAGCACAAAGTTGGTTTCATTCAAGTAATACCTTTTGAAAGGGAAAATGGAATGAGCAACTAGCTAGATGACTTTATGATATATTAACATTACCAAACATAATTTAAGAAAAAAAAAGGGAAGAATAATACCATATTCTCATTAGGAATAAATTCAATGTACTAAAATATGCAATGTTATGGATTTCACAACAACAAAAAAAAAAAAGTTCCCACCTTAATGCATTAGAAGGAGAATATTCAAATTCAATTTTCAAGAGTTGCACTCAAGTCACATGGGTGCACACACATGAAATCAAACTTCTTTATATCTAACCATCCATATTTAATATCAGGAAATACCAAATCTTATGACATACACCTAATTAGATATAAGACCAAGCGAAAAAGACCTATGACAATTGATCTTACCCATTTTTGCCATACCATTTAATGTCATTTCATGGGATTTTATGAGGCTTATTGAGTTTAAATGCATGATTTGATAATATTTTATGGCAATATGTGATTATAGGTGATTTCATGCAAAAGGTACTTTGTAAGGGTAAAATTGTAATTATGTCATTGATTTATCTTAATTAAATTAATTTTGAGAATACGAGATCTTACAATGTTTAAGTTTTGCATATTAGGTCAAACTCAATGTCAAGCTTGAAGAAATCATAGTCAAGGAGAATAGAATCAAGAAATCACAAAAAAGGCCCAAAAGCATCAAAACTTTGCATTTCATTAAACAGTGTCATTTGTAGTGATCAACTTGCTCCAAAAAATCCAAATACATAAACTTTCAATCTAGATCCAAACTCAATAGTGGAAACCTGATCCAACTCACTTATTTTCTGATAATAAGGTTAATTTCAAGGGTGCAATTGTTAGTGACCTCAGAGACATTCATTTTTTCTTTGTTCTCTCCTTACATCTTCTCTCCCCTTCACCAATTTTTTCTCTTCCATGGTTGTTCTTAGAGATTTGGAGCTTGGTAAAGCATTCCTCACCACTATGAGTAGCTAAACATTCCTTGCTGAAAGTAGATTTGGTGAGGTTTGAGCTTGGAGCATCAACTATAGAGTTTTTCTTGTTATTTTCCAACTTTCCAAGCATTATGTCTTACCTAAAAATGTGACCACAAGGCACAAAAAAAGAATATCTTAATTTTTGTAAAAAACAAAAAATAAAATTTAGGAGTTACCACTAAAATTTTTAAAGGTTTGGAAAACCAAGTTATTTAAAAAAGGTCTATGAACCAAAGATCAAGTTCGAGAGTCGATTGTACATAAAGAAGGTGTTAGGCACCTCACAACACTCATTCTCAAGAATGATTACCTAAAGTTGATTAAGTAAAATACGTATGGCCATGATTCAAATTTCAATCACTCTTATCAATCACATGCAAAATAGGGAAGTACTAAAGAAATTAAGAAAATAAAATAAAGGAATAAAAAATAAAATATTTTTGCAAAGGTAGACTTGACCTAGGATCAGAGCCTAAGGCCAACATACCCTGTGATACAGATTAAAGTCCACATAGTTCGATGAGAAATGTGTGTCTATTAATTGGTGACTTATTTTTTTGGTGAACTAAACAAGATGGTTGAAATTAATCAGCTTTTTGTAAACAAAATGAGCTTGAATTTGTTGATGTTTTTTAATTTACGAAATCAATTGAATATCACTTCCTTGCTCTTTCATTTTCTCTTTTTTTTAAATTTTTTTTAGATTTTTTGGATTTTTGGGATTTATTTTAATTTAAAAAATGAGATTATAGTGAAAAAAAGTATGTTTAGGTTTTTTAACAATAGGAAAAATGAACCTTCCTTTTTTTTTTGGGAATTATTCCATGTTTATATTTTAAAAATAGATATTAACTTCCAAGACCTAATGAGGTTTGTGATCTCACGTGGCCTCTACTAGTTAATTCTTGAGTGCCTTAGGAGATTAACAATCTCACACGGTAACTTGGAATGTGGGGGAAATTATTTAGCTTTTCTAAGGATTTCTTTATGATTTTTATTTTGCATATGTTAACTTCCAAAGCCTAAGGAGATCGATGATCTCATGTGGCTTCTATTAGTTAACTTTTAAGTGCTTAAGTAGACAAGTGATCTCATACAACAATGGCTAAAAAAAAAAATATTCATAATAATAATTTTGTGATTTAGATATATCTTTTATTTGTTATTTAATTATTTTTTTTGTAAAAAAGATGATAATAGGAATAACATAAAAGATAAAGAGGATAGAATGTTGCTTGCAAGATTTTTTGTTATGTGTATATATTAAATCAAATCATTACATCAATCCAAAATTTAATAGCAAAACAAAATAAAATAACAAGTATTCTTTCCAATCTTGTGTATTTTCCAAACCTTCAATGTATCTAGCATTTAATCATAGCAGGTAAATGACGAGCCAATCTAAAAAAGATTCCAACCCAGGCATGAACCATACATAAAACCCACAAGTATTTTTATTCTAACTTCTATGCACATATGCCATCACCAAGTGAGTAACTAAAACCCAACGTTATCATACAAGAAAAAAAATCTCTTTTCATAGTTTGACACCTATAGCTACAACACAAATATGTGGCTAGCCCCCTATCTTCAAAACATTTAACACATTAAATACAAGGCTTTTAGGGCTAAATTTAACCGCAACGAAAGTGACATTACCTAGAAAGTTGATACATAAGAGTGAAGTGTTGAAGCTTACTTGTGTGGAGTGATAACTAATTTTCTTAACACACCTTCACCTTTTAGTTAACTGCTCTAGCTCATTGTCCTTAATTGTCTCCACATTGCTCCCTTTAACTACATTTAGTGCTATGTTCTTCGATGCTTAATACTGAGTTACACAGTATTGAGTTGCATGAAGCATAGGTTCCTCCCTTCTCCTTTTTACCAATCTTTCTTCCCTCCCTTTCTTCTTGTATGAACCCCTCTATTGCAACCCATTACTTCTATGTTTCAGTCAAGAAAATAAAGAAGTTGAAGCTCTCTTCTCACTTCCTTTAGAGAACCATTTCACTTCGTCTTCTTTACCAGCTCACTCTTTTTGCCTCGCTTATTTTTTCTTCCTATTTTCACCTCCATGCAATCAGTTCTTCCATTCACTTCGCTGTCTCCTACCAACTTTGTTCACTTATACTCTCATGGTTTCTTATTTCTCTTTGTTTTTCCTTTTTAGCCTGAGAGAACTCTGCTTTTATAACTTGGAATAGGGAACATTTATTCATTCTAAACTCTTACTCTTTCTTTCTTTGCCTCTTTCACTTCTTACACTCTTTCTCAGTATCACCTTCCCTTACATAATACAGAGCATCTTCTATTCTTACCTTGCCCATAACTCTCCAATTTCTTGGTTAAACTTTCCTTTTCAGCTTATCTAAGAACTCCCTCTTAGCCTCCATTTTTTGCCTTGTTCTCTTAGGTTAGGGATGTGAAAATAGAGGTAAAGGGTGCCTTCTCCTCCATTCTTCTCAGCTTTTTGGTCTCTTAGTCATGCTCTCAAACTCTCACAAAGCTCAACTCCTTTCTTTGTTCTTCTCAGTCTCTTCCCTTCAATCTTTTGTTTCTTGTTCTCAATCTCTGTCTCTTAACTCTTACTCTTTCTCTCTTAATATCTATCTATTTCCCTGAACCCAAAACAGAGCTCCCCCATAACACTTCAGCTCTCTCTTTCATTGCATAAGCTTCCTCTCAATATCCAATGCCCTTTTTCTCCCTAAACTCTGTATCACACGTGAGAGTAAGGACCTTTTATGTTGAAACTCCCCCACAATCTAGCCTGCCCACTAGATTCTTTGAGCCATCTTTTCCTTAGGTTTTGGCTAACAACGTGGATGTAGCATGGTGTAGCACGTGTTCGTGTCTTCCCAAGCAGCATAGTCAGTGTGTGTGTATGTATAATTTAGAGGTATAGGCTTGTTTCTTTAATAATTTTTCCATATTTCATTTCCCTTATATTTTTATTTTTTCTTATTTTGATTCTTATACTTTATCTTTTTTTTTTTTTTTATTGTTCATCATATTTTCTTGATTTCTATTTTGGTTATCTTATTTTTATTTTTCTTTTTCTTTTTCATGTTTTGACTTTTTTATTTTATTTCTTTCCATATTTTTTATTTTTATTTATGACTCACCCATTTTATATTTACTTAATTAATGAATTAACCAATTGGTTAATTAATTGACCATTAATTTCTATTCTTAAGTTATTTTAGAGATGGGTGTTCACAGTTGCCCCTTTTTACTTGACTCTTAGGTACAGTTTATTAGTTTGACCTAAGAGCAAGTAAAGAAGTGAACACCTATTTTGAGTGCTAGCATAACCAAACTTTAGTAGTGCCTGCTGTTACCAGGCTTGGCGGTGTCCACGTAACTAGTCTTTAGGGGAGTGTGCCATTATAGGGCTTTCAGAGGTACTAGCCGGAACTGGGCTTTGGGTGTCTACCATTACAGGGCCTTGAAGGGAGCCAGTCTTTACAGGGCTTTAAGGGTGCCTGCCATTATAGGCTTTTGAAAGATGCCTATCTTTACAAGGCTTTAAGGGTGCCTATCTTTACAGGGCTTTGAAGGGTGCTAGTCTTTACAGGGCTTTGAAAGGTGCTTGCCTTTACTGGGCTTTAAGGAAGCTTGTCTTTATAGGGCTTTAAGGGTGTTTGTCTTTATAAGGCTTTGAGGGTGCCTATCTTTACAGGGCTTTGAAGGGTGCCTATCTTTACAGGACTTTGAAGGTTGACTATCTCAATAGGGCTTTGATAGGTGCCTGTCTTTACATGCCTTTAAAGGATGGTTGTCGTTACATGGCTTTAAAGGGTACATATCTTTACTGGGCTTTAAAGGGTGTCTGTCATTATAGGGCTTTGAAAGGTGCCTGTCATTATAACACTTTGAGGGGTGCCAGTCTTTACTAGCCTTTTAGGGGTTTTTGTCTTTACAAGGCTTTAAGGGGTGCCTGTCATTACACGACTTTGAAAGGTGCTTGGACTTGTGCAAGAATTGTGCAAAAAAGTGAATGTGCCTAGATCTATGTAGGACTTTAAAGTGATGCCTAGAATGGCGCAGGTGGAAAATTAAGTGGCACTTTGGTGAGTGCAGGTGTGATTCTCCATGACACATAAAATGAGATGTATGATGCATATGCTGCCCATGTGTGTTAGATGCATGATTCTTATGGAATATCTAGATTTGTAATAGTGCCAAAATTTTGTTTTTGCTTTTTTTTTTTTTTTTTTGCATGGAGGCTTTGCTCTTTATTATGATTCTCCATGACACATAAAATGAGATGTATGATGCATATGCTGCCCATGTGTGTTAGATGCATGATTCTTATGGAATATCTAGATTTGTAATAGTGCCAAAATTTTGTTTTTGCTTTTTTTTTTTTTTTTGCATGGAGGCTTTGCTCTTTATTATGATTCTCCATGACACATAAAATGAGATGTATGATGCATATGCTGCCTATGTGTGTTAGATGCATGATTCCCATGGAATATCTTGATTTGTAATAGTGCCAAAATTTTGTTTTTGCTTCTTTTTTTTTTTTTTTGCATGGAGGCTTTGCTCTTTATTATGATTAGAATGCTGACCCCTCCAGCCCTAAATCCAAAAAAGGATGAGAGAAGTATAGCCATCACCTTTAAAATGCATGAACCTCATAGAAATTTAAAACTGGGAGAAAGTGTTTGTTTATATTTACCTTTTAGAAAGAAACAAATTATGGTGGACATAAAAAAATAAGTGGGATGTCAACCTCATTTCCCTTTTCCTTAGACACTTTATGAAATACACTTTGTTAATACAAAAAAATAGCGTAAACACATGATACATGAATCTACTAGAAGCTTAGAAGTTATAAGATTTTCTTTTTTATTTGATTGATGCAAAATTCCTTACCTTAACTTTATAGTTTGCCCTAGTTAAACAACTTAAGGTCTTGAAGGCCTCTTCACCTATCCCTAGTCAACAGGTTTAATTTGTGAGAACTGATAACTCTCTGAAAGAAAGTTATCTAGAATAATATTGAGAGTAAAAACACTTAATTTATATATAAAATCTTAGTGATTGCAAAGAAATTTCATTTATAACTTGGAAACTGACCTTCAACCACTATTAAGCAAAGATTTCAGCATTTTGTGTGATGAATTTATAGGAAATGGGACAAAAAACGTACTAGCAATAGAGGGAGGAAAAGTGAAAAACAAGAAGATTCCAACGTTAGGCACAAGAAATGCAACGCCTAGGCATCAATTCTAGAGACTTAGTGCCCTAGGCACCAAATGTACACTTTGAAAAATTACTGTTTTGAATAGTAGTAAGGAAAAATAGTGCCAAGGCACCAGTTTCACAAAGAGTTGGTGCCTAAGCACCATTATATTAGCACCTAGGAGCCAAAACCAGACACATGGCGCCCAATTGCCAAATGGACCTCACCTGGGCGAATCGCTAGAAGCCCTAATATGCTCTAATAATTGAAGACTCCATATTCGACCTATACTCTACTTTTAGGGTTATGAGGCCTATATATAGGGTCCTAAGGGCAAATAACTAAGCACACAAGCAAAGAGGAAGCATATAGAGAAGTGGAAATCACTTGAGGAGAAATCTAAGTTGAGAGTTGTTGAGGAGTGGGGTGGTTTTAGAGTGGCGGCTTTGTATAGAGTTTTTCCCCTTCTGAACACCTCCCTCTCCTCATTCTTCATGTATTCTTATTGCTTTTCTTTGTTGTTTGAATCTGTACTAATGCCCATTAAAGGCTAGTAGGTTTTATCTAGTAATTTTGGCTGAACCCTTTGTGGGGTTACTTTTGTATGACAATATTTTCTTATTGATGTTCTTAATTTAGTATACTTATTTTTATTCTGTCCTTCATGTTTTTCTAAGCTTGATCACCTTAGAATTGAATTAGCATTTAGGCTAACTCAAAAGCAAACCCCTAAATGAAGAACTAAATGATAATAATCTCTATTTACAAGTTTAAAAAGTAGTAAGTATAGCAATTAGCAGTCAAGACAATAGTACTTGACTGTCTTTGATAACCCAAATAAGGGCAGTGCTTTACATCAACTATCTTCTCTGTTAGTTTTCATAGAAATATAGGGAATTGGGGGAAGCAGTTAGGTTTATGATGATTCGATAGAACTTCATAAGAGTTGAATCCTTAGATTAGTAAACTAATTCATAACTCGGGAATAAGTGATTGTTAAGACAAAGTAACTACAAATTGAGGTGAAGTCAAGGTGCTAGATTCATTTAGTTGTTTGTTTACTTAATTTTACATTATTGTCAAGTTATTCAAATATAAACTCCATCCATTTGCTTGATTTAAAAGTTTTAAAATAGTATTAGCCCAAAATTAAATCCAAGTCCTTGTGGGAATGATATCTTACTCACTTTTCATTAGTTTTCATGATCATATACACTTGTGTGTATAGAAACCAGCATACAAGAGCTTCTGTATTTGACTTAATCAATAAGTTTACGTGCAAGCCCCTTATGAATCAAACAAATATTCATAATGATTTCAATCATAATGTCCATACCATATACTTTTGACCCTCGAATCAATTTATTTTCTTATCTCAATCATCTCGGATGAGACCTTTGGACCTAAACCTAAAGGCATTTCCATTAATTTAAAAACACTTTACCTTTTTTTTTTTTTCCAAACATTTTAAACTTCAATTTCACTCTCTCCCCTGTAAACCAGCATTGCACTACCAAGTGTGATTTTTTTTTCCTTTCTTTTTCTTCTCCTAATCTTTTTTCTACATCTAAAAGGGTATATTTAACTTATTGCTCCTTCCATCCATCATGGACCAACAATAGCATGAAGATTATGATTAGTGGAAGTTTTTGTATTCACTATCTCCAATTATTTGTGAGTTTTTCTCCTATTCAATATTTTACTTTATTTTTTTTAATTTTATATTCTTTCATATTTTACTCTTTATTCTTTTACATACTCTATGAATGATTATAGTTTTGCAATTCACCCACCATTGTAGTTTGTGTTAAGGAAAAAGATGTAAAAATGCTAGATGCATTATTGAATAAGACTATGTTTTAAGGTTTTTTTTTTTGGGTTTATTATTATAATGATAATGCAGAAGCATGTACGTAAATTTAGATAGATTGTAAGGAAATAAATAAAATAAGAGAGAGAAGTTCTATGTTTGTTTTAATTGATTCAAATCTTATTTTTTCATAGTCAACAAAGTATTTGGTTCTTATTGTCGTAACCAACCTTTCGGCGGAATAAAGTAAAAAGAGTTTAAATTGATTCTCAAAAACAAATATTGAAAACCAATCTATTTGGAGTCGCCATCAAAATTTTTAACGGAAAAATTTGAAAAACCAATTTAAATAAAAAGAAAAAGGCAACATGGTCTGCGAAATCAGAGATGGGTTCAGGAGTCTATTTGAGTGTGGGGAAGGTGTTAGGCACCCCACAACACCTGTCCATAAGGACGGTTACCTTAAACCAGTCAGCTGAAACATAATATGGCTTTTAAATTTATCTCAATTACCCTTTTCATCAACATGCATGCTTGTTAAACAGAAGAGACAAAACAGCAAGAATGAAAGCAAACAGACAGATATTCACAAAGGACAGACTTGACCTAGGATAAGAGCTTAGGGCCTACGTACCCTACGATAGGGATCAAAGTCCACATAGTTCGACCAAAATGGCATATCTATTGGTTGATTATTTGTAAATTTCGTGATGAGAATAAGAGAGTTTAAATTAAATAGATTTCCATAAACAAAACGAAATTGAGATTTGGTTTGTGTGTCTTGATTTACGACAATATGATTAATCTGGCTCTCTTGATCTCTCCATTTTTTCTTTTTAATTTTTTTTATTTATTTTTGGAATTTTAATCCTTATTTTGAAATTTAAATGAAAATATTATAAAGAGTGAATTTAATCATTTTGTAAAATAAATTTAATTAACATATTTATTTTTGCGTTATTATCGTTATTGTTACTATTATTCTAAAACAATTACGTATCAATTTTTAGGGTTTATGGAGATTAAAATCTCACACGACCCCAAGTATTCGAGGAGAACTATATTCTCACACGATAATTTCGTAAATGATAGAAATTATTTAATTGAAGTAAATATTTAGTTAGATTTTTTTTAAAAAAAAAAACCAATGCGTACCAAATTTAGGGATTTAAGGAGATTAAAATCTCACATAATCCCATACAATCGAGGAGAGCAAATCTCTCACGCAATAATTTCGTAAAAATATTTAATTAAGATCAATATTTAATTATTATTTTATATATATATTTTTTTTAAAAAAAACAAATGTATACTAATTTTAGGGATCTAAGGGGACTTAAAATCTCACATAACCCCATACAATCGAGGAGAGCAAAACTCTCACGCGATAATTTTGCAGATAAAAAATTTTTTAATTAAGATCAATATTATTATTGTTATTATGATTATTTTCGTATTGTTATTATTTATAGCAATTATGTATTAATTTTAATTAATAATTTTCTGGGATCTAAGGAAACCTGAATCTCACACGATCCCAAGACACCTGAAGAGCATAATATTCTCATTCGATGACTTTCTTAGAACTTTATTCATAAAGCCAAAATTAATCTCCTATTGACAGGAGACAAGCACCGAGAAGCAAATGAAGTACATCCATGCATATATACACATATACCTTTATGTTTACACACACACAAATATATATATATATATATATATACATATGAACATATGTATAGTATATTATATATCTACACATGACGAGGAAACACACGTGCACCAAGAAGCAATGGATACATATATGTGTACATCTCTATATTTACACATACGCAGATACATATATATATATATATATATATAAACACATGTATAATATATGGCATGAGAAGTGAATAGGCGTCAGGAGGCAAATGTACACGTATACATATACTTATATACATATAAACACCTATATAATATACAGATACATAAGCATGGCGAGGCAGAAAAATGAAAAACAATATACATATATATACATATATCTCTTTATATACACATGTATGGCATATGGCAAGAGAAGGGAATGAGCATCAAGAGGCATATATACATATATACATATACCCATCTATATATAAACACCTATATAATATATATACATAAGCATGACGAGGCAGAAAATGAAAATGGTGTACATATATATATATATATATATATATATCTCTTTATATACACATGCATGGCATATGGCAAGAGAAGGGAATGAGCATCAAGAGGCAAATATACATATATACATATACCTATCTATATATAAACACCTATATAATATACATATACATAAGCATGGTGAGGTAGAAAACGAAAACAGTGTACATATATATATATATATATATATCTCTTTATATACACATGCATGGCATATGGCAAGAGAAGGGAATGAGCATCAAGAGGCAAATATACATATATACATATACCTATCTATATATAAACACCTATATAATATACATATACATAAGCATGGTGAGGCAGAAAACGAAAACAGTGTACATATATATATATATATATATATATCTCTTTATATACACCTCCCATATATATATGTATACATTTCCTATATATATATATAGACACACATATAACGTGCATGATCCTAATGCTCTCTCACTCTCCTTCACGGCACCAGGAAAGATATGCAGCAGTCTTCAATATATATGTATATATCCTTATACGTATACATACACATATATACACACACACATATATACACGTATACAACAATAGAAGGAGAGAACCAACGTGCATCAGGTAATATCAAGGCTATTCACATCATACACGTGCACTCATAGTCATTTTCACATATCTACGTATATATATATCTATCTATATACACACCCTATATATATATGTATACATCTACCTATATATATATATATGCCTTTATATATATATAGACACACATATAGCGCAGATGATCTTGATGGAAAAGAAAAAAAATGAACATTAACCGAGAGTGAAGAACTTAGAAGCGCCAGCACGTAGGTAAGGAGTGAATAAGATTACCAAAGCTTAGTAGTGTTTTCTTGCCAAGGTCAGATCCCTTACCAGCTATCCTTTAATGGAGAACCACAAGAAAGCAAGAGCAATGCCATGACCCTTTCTCTTCTCTCCTTCACGGCTACTCTTTAGCTCTGATGATTTTCCTCTGTTCGCCCCTGTTCATGTTGCTCGAAACAGGGGAGCAAGTTTCTGGTTTCTTCGACTGTCACCACAGCTCAGCCCAGCTGGTTGTGTTCTTCAGTTCCAACTCGATTCAGCTCGCTTTGTTTCTGGATTCCAGCTCGATTTGGTTTGTTACTACTGCAGCTTGGTTTCTCCTCCTTTCAACCACTCTCCAGCCTTTCTTTTTTTCGGTTTCTCTTCCACAACAACTCCACTCTTCTTCCTCGGTTCTCCCTCACAGCCACTCTTATCTTCCTCAGCTCTCAGTTTCACCCAACAACTCTTCCACTCTCTTAAGTCTTCTTCCTTTTTTTCTCTTCCTCTGCAGCGACTCTCTCCCTCCTTTCTTCTCTTTCCAGCAACTCTCTCTCGGCCTCCTTATTAGCTAAAGCTTCCATCATTATCTTCTGCTCCTGTCATCTCTTCAGCCAAGCTACGGACTGCCATCATAGCTACGAGCAAGTTGCCCACTTGCAGCTGAAAAAGATCACCGCCAAAAACTGCCTTCTCGAAGCTGCCGTGTTTCATTTATTATCATCATTTTATATTTTTTTATTATTATTTTTTTCCAAGTGGCAATTTCCTCTTTCTTATAGCAATTTCTAAATCTTCCAAAGTTACTCGGCCATCACCATCTATATCCAGCTCCTCAAAGAACCTTCTCCCTGTAAGAGAATTATTATTATTATTATTATATTTTATTTATTTATTGTTATTCATTTATTTTTTTGTCACCATCCCCATTAACATTTATTTTTGGATTTTTCCTATTTCATATTTTTTATGATGATTTCTTTTATTTTGATTTGTTATTATTATTATTATTTCTTATTTCCCAATTTTGTTGTTTTTTTTTTCTTCTTAAATTCCCTCATTATTCGTTTTGAATTTTAATTTGTTTTTTTTGCTTAAAATTATCATTTGAACCTCTGTCCTTCTTATTTTCCTCATTTGCTTAATCAATGAATCCATGATAAATTTAGATAGAGATGAGGTGTTCACACTTATCTTCTAGGAAGGACACCAAAACTAGAGAAAACCACCTTCATCATATAATATCCATAAGAATTGATTTATCTTCCCAAATTTCTTGATATTTTCAGTCTCAATGTCATTTCTCACATCTATTTCTTTCTTCAATCTTTGACTTTACAATAAACTCACTGTCATTACCTAGCAATGACATTATAAAGTTATATTAACTCTAATTTGGATTCTCTATCATTAAGTGTTGTATATTAAAAAACAATTGCATAAAATCTAAAATTGACCATATGTAATTGAGAAATAGCCCAAAAAAAAGTTATAGCACCTATTGTAATAGTAGGTGATTCCTAATTTACTATTAACTTAGGGCAAATTTGAATATCTGTGATATATTATTCAATATATTCCATTAATTGTAAAGTTGTGATCATGTGTTTTTAGGAATATCATTTTTAAAGAATGGATCCTTTCAACACTAGTAGCAAAGAAGAGGGTCATGTGCTACAAAATGTAGTCATTTGGCTATGTTTTACCATTTTTAATTTATTAAATACTAACCTTTAATAAAAACAATCATTATATATAAAGAGAAAGATATTATTAATTTTGTAGTTTTAACATCTTATTTTTAAAATTTATGTCATTACCATTTTAATAGATAAACTGATGTAATATTAGAGCACAAGTAGGATTTTATCATTTTAAAAAGATCAATTGTAAGTAGGGGAGTATAAAGTTTAGGTCTGGAAATATCACTGTGTCTATTTTGGGACCTCGTGGCCTAGCCCAGCCTGGCAGACCTAGCCACATACCAGGTCTCCCTAGGGCAAGCTAGGTGGGATCGGGTTTGGGAGAATTTTCTTTTTTATATATTTATTTTATTTCAAATTGTACATGTATAGTGAATATAAACATAAATTTTCTATAAGTTCTCAATCTTTGATCTTTTTACATTGTATGAATATATATTTACAAAAATAAAAAACCAATCTCACACACCTATTCACACTTTCTCAGTACAATATTTAGAAAGAAAATAAAATAGAAGTGATTCATGTGTTATCCCTTGAACACATTATTAGATTTCTCAAATTTTAATGTTGCTTAGCTTTTGAATGACATGAATAATTGGAATAACTCGTATGAGTCAATCATTATATCTTAAGTTCAATTGTGTATGTAGTATGAAATAAAAAAATTACAATCTTGACAAAACCTAAATTGAAGAAAATAATAAAAATGAATTTATATTTTTTTAAAAAAAATGATTTAGTGAGGCCAGGCTGGGCCTCTATCTTACCCTAAGACTTCATCCAACTTGATACTAAGTCTATTATGAAGAATTTGCTTTTGGCTCAATATTATGAATAACCCAACCTAGTGTGTCTAGAGTTATGTTCAACCCTAGCTATAGGGTATGTAGTCAGACACATGTTATCATAACAATTATTTTAATATATAACTTGATAAATTTGGAAGGTGTTATAATAGAGATGGATAACAGTGACTAATTTTCAAACATTTAGAAGGCGTAAGGAGTGATTTAAAAAAAAATTGTATCTACTATTTTGAAAACTAACACATACTTACCTACGGATAATTCCCTATGGTTATCTTAACCACTAGGAAATTCGAATAATATTGCGGTTAACAACTTACTGCAGTTAACATGTTATGGTTAACTAGTCGTAGCATTTTAGGAGTTAAACCATAGGGATTTACCTGCGATTTACAGCAAACTATAGGGATTTAACTGTTGTTTTCAGTAAACCAAAGATAGACCTTAATTTAAACCTAAACCTATTCCTCGTTCACAATTTACAATGTAGTGGAGATATTCTTCGAAGGAGAGAAGGAGCACCACGGAGGAGGGGTATTTACTTGAGGTTTGTTATCACCATTAAAGCACCGCTGCCAGCTGTCTGGAGCATCTCTATTTGTTAACTAGCCATTTCCTGTCATCTGCTTCCCAAGCCACTGCTACCGCTGTTACTTACACTGCCGGGAACTGCTTTTTTCACTTATTTTTATCATTTTCTTTTTCGTTTTGTATGTGTGAACACCCCACCCAAACTAACAATAATAATAATTATGGTAATGA
This sequence comes from Delonix regia, assembly GCA_037074485.1. NCBI lineage: Eukaryota > Viridiplantae > Streptophyta > Magnoliopsida > Fabales > Fabaceae > Delonix > Delonix regia. The sequence goes on along the minus strand of CM073454.1, from coordinate 23,437,444 downwards.
TAATAAATAAAATTAAAAATTCAAAAAAAATTAATCAATTAAAACAAAATTGCAAAAAGCAAAGAAATAGAAGTAATATGGAAGAAACCAAATATAAGAACCAAAAATATTAAAAAGAAAAATTCAAAATATATGTTCGAAGAAGAGACATGGTAATCATTTGTAAAGAAATAAAATGAATAGGGTTAATAAATTTGTCCAAATACAAAAAGGAGGAAAAGGCCACCTAATTAAAATAAAATTGCAAAACTTGCTCACTTGCTCTCACACACTCTCACTTGCTCACACTCACTCTCACTTGCTCACTCTCACATGCTTAGTTGCTCTCACACACGCTCACACTCACACACCCTCACTTGCTCACACTCACACACTCCCACTTGCTTACAAACATACACTCCCACTCTCACATGCATACACTCATGCACACACATACATTACTAAGGAACAAAAGGACAAGGAGGACAGAAAAGCAAGAGGGAGCTGGTTTTTCAGAGGAGAGTAGAAAGTGGAGTAGCTTGTGTAGAAAAAGGAGAGAGGTTGGCTAGAGCAGAGAGTGGAGTGGCTGGAAATTGTAGAAAAAGCAGAAAAGAGGAGGAGACCGTGAGCAGTGAGTGGAGTGGCTGGAAGTTGCAGAAAAAGCAAGAAAAGAGGGGAGACCGTGCAGAAAAAGAGAGGTTGGCTGGAGCATAAATAAAAGAGGACCTCGGCTGGAGAAGAGGAGGAGACAACGTGGCTGAGAGCAGGACCTCGGCTGGAGAAGAGAAGGGGCAACGTGGCTGAGAGCAGGACCTCAGCTGGAGAAGAGGAGGAGGAACGTGGCTGAGAGCAAGACCTCGGCTGGAGAAGAGAAGGAGCAACGTGGCCGAGAACAGAACCTCGGCTAAAGAAGAGGAGGAGTGTGGCTGGTGCAGACCATGGCTGTGAGGGAGAACCGAGGAAGAAGAAGGGAGCTGCTGTGGAAGAGAAACCGAAAAAAGGAAAGGCTAGAGAGTGGCTGTAAAGAGAAGAAACCAAGCTGCAACAGTATAAAAAAGAAACGAGCTGGAATCCAGAAACAAAGCAAGCAGAATCGAGTTGGAACTGAAGAACACAACCAGCTGAGCCAAAGCTACCATGACAGCCGAGGAAACCAGAAAATTCGTTCCCCTGTTCTGAGCAACGTGAACAGGGGCAAACACAGGAGAATCATCTGAGCTAAAGAGTAGCAGTGAAGGAGAGAAGAGAAAGGGACGTGGCATTGCCTTCTAGTGGTTCTCTGTTAAAGGTATAACGATAAGGATATATATATATATATTGACTTCTGCATGTGCTTTTTTTCTGGCGCTGTGAAGGAGAATGAGAGAGCATGATATACATATATATGTGAAGGTATACGTATAAGGATATATATATATATATATATTGACTGCTGCATGTGTTTTTTCTCTGGTGCTGTGAAGAAGAATGAGAGAGCATGATATACATATATATGTGAATGTATACATATATGGATATAGATATATATTGAAGACTGTATGTTCTTTTCCTGGTGCCGTGAAGGAGAGTGTTCACTGATTCATGGTATCTAGTTTGTTCTGTTTAGTTTTAAATATGTTTAGGATTTGATTTAATGCATGGGAATATGTTCAAAGGTATTCGTATACTAGTGTGATGAATGCAATGTTGTTTCGATGCTTAAACTGTGTAATAAAATGTTAGCATGGTATCTAGTTTATTTATAAAAAAATAAGTAAGTAAAAAAATAAATAAATAAATATAAATGATGATTAAATATTGATCTTGAATTAAATATTTTTATGAAATTATCACGTGAGGGTTTTGCTCTCCTCGATTGTATGGGGTTATGTGAGATTTCAATCTCCTTAAACCCCTAAATTTGATACATATTGGGTTAAAATAAATAAATAAATAATATAAATAATAATTAAATATTAATCTTAAATTAAATATTTTTATGAAATTATCGCGTGAGAGCTTTGCGCTCCTCGATTGTATGGGGTTATGTGAGATTTCAATCTCCTTGAACCCCTAAATTTAGTACACATTGGGTTAAAATAAATAAATAAATAAATAAAAATAATAATTAAATATTAATCTTAAATTAAATATTTTTATGAAATTTTCGCGTGAGAGTTTTGCTCTCCTTGATTGTATGGGGTTATGTGAGATTTCAATCTCCTTACACCCCTAAGTTTGGTACACATTAGTTTCAAAAATAAATAAATAAATAAATAAATAATATAAATAATAATTAAATATTAATCTTAAATCAAATATTTTTTATGAAATTATTACGTGAGAGTTTTGCTCTCCTCGATTGTAGGGGGTTATGTGAGATTTCAATCTCCTTAAACCCTTGAATTGGGTACACATTGGTTTAAAAAATAAATAAATAAATAAAAAATAAAATATATAACTAAATATTTGCTTCAATTAAATAATTTCCATTATTTACGAAATTATCGTGTGAGAATATTGTTCTCCTCGATTGCATGGGATTATATGAGATTTTAATTTTTTTCTTAGATCCCGAAAATCAATACGTATGGTTTTTTTTTTTGGTAAGGAAAAAATATAATAATAAGAATAATACAAAAATAAACGCTTTAATGTCCTCCATCATTTGCAAAATTATCGAGTGAGAATATAGTTCTCCTCAAATACTTGGGGTCGTGTGAGATTTTAATCTCCATAAACCCTAACAATCGATACGTAATTGTTTTAGAATAATAGTAACAATAATGATAATAACTTAAAAATAAATATGTTAATTAAGTTTGTTTTACAAAATGATTAAATTCACTCTTTATAATATTTTCATTTAAATTTCAAAAATAAGGATTAAAATTCCAAAAATAAATTAAAAAATTAAAAAGAAAATGGAGAGATCAAGAGAGCTAGACTAATCAAATTGTCGTAAATCAAGACACACAAACCAAATCTCAATTTCGTTTTGTTTATGTAAATCTGTTTAATTTAGACTCTCTTATTCTCATCATAAAATTTACAAATAATCAACCAATAAACATGCCATTTGGTCAAACTACGTGGACTTTGATCCCTACCATAGGGTACGTAGGCCCTAGGTTTTCATCCTAGGTCAAGTCTGCCTTTGTAAATATCTATCTGTTTGTTTCCACTATTGTCGTTTTTGTCTCCTCTGTTTAACGGGCATGCATGTCAATAAAGGGTAATTGAGATAAAATTTAAGGCCATATTCTATTTCAATTGACTAGTTTAAGGTAACCATCCTCATGGATGGGTGTTGTGGGGTGCCTAACACCTTCCCCACACTCAAATAGACTCTCGAACTCATCTCTGATTTTGCAGACCATGTTGCCTTTTTCTTTTTTATTTAAATTGGTTTTCCAAAGTTTTTCATTAAAAATTTTGGTAGCAACTCCAAATAAATTGATTTTCAAGATTCATTTTTGGGAATCAATTTGAACCACTTTTTATTTTATTCTGCTGAAAGGTCGGTTACGATAGTATGTTTTTCATTTTTTTTACTTGTGGTAATTTGGAGGTCGAAGGAATTTGATTGAAGTTTAACTTTTTCTATTACAATATTTAATGTTGATTTTAAAAAAATTGTTGTTATTGGATTACGTACTAAACATCATTATAGTACATATTTGTTTGAAATTGTTATATATTGAAGCAATGTGTATGGTAGATGATATGGTAAAATCAACAACAAAAAATTGTATATTGTTCATTATTAGGATAGTTTGGAATTGTGATGATATGTATGATAAAACAATTTATTATAGTTAGATTATAGTATATATTGGTTATTGCTAAGGTAGTTAGAAATTATGCGAATATTGTAACAATGTGTAGTGAAGATGAAATGTTAGAATCTGTAAAAAGTTTGTATATTGCTTATTGTCGGGATAGTTTGGAATTGTAATGGTATGTATGATAAAATAATTTATTATAGTAGGATTATATTTGCTTATTGTTAAAGAAGTTTGAAATTGTAATTATATTGTAATGTCATGTGTGTTAGGTCACTGGCAACAATTAAATTTGTTTCTTTGTACAATGTTACTTGTTTCTTTTTGTTTAGATATTCTTTTAAAGTACTAAATTTTATTTGGAGAGTTGAAGTAAAACAAAACCTACTTCCAAACATGGATAAGACTTGGATTAAGAAGCCTAGAAACACCCATTAGTATTTTGATGGATTGAATAAATTTCTAGACTTTTCATTTGCTAACCGAAGTGCTGAGGGTATGATTATATGCCAATGTCCTAAATGCAGGTTTAACAAATGGTAGACTAGACAAGTAGTGCATGATCACTTAGTTATTAAACCATGTCCAATAGCTTACATTGTCTTAGACATTATGAGACAAGTGATGTGGCAAATGTAGTTGAAACCCTTATGATGCTACAAGTTTTTCAAGAAGGATTGTTCTTAATGACCCTATTAAAGACATGGTTAATGATCCATTTATACAGTATCCCAGTAACCATTTGTGGAAAAAGATGAAGTCATGTATCCACCACCAAACTAAATGGTGTCAGTTAATAATACAGATTTGATAGACTTTATTAAAGTTGGACAAAAATGTTGTATGAAGCGTGTGAGAAGTATTCAAAATTATCCTTTTTGGTAAAATTGTATAGCATAAGTGTCTATGCAAAATAATTGACAAGGTAATGTCATTGATACTAGAGTTGTAGGTTGATGCCTTTGTCCATGCTAAGATTCCACCTTCATTCTATGAGCCCAATGGAAAAAAACAATTAACAAACTTGGACTTAACTGTACTAAAATTCATGCATGACCTAATGACTAAATGATGTATAGGGTAAAGGACGCAAATAGGGATAGCGACAAAAAATGCAGTATGTCTAGATTGAAACCGAAGCATACGGATATTTCTAATGGAAGTAAGAAGATGAAAAAATTACTTGCAGAAGTCTTAAGGTACTTTCCACTAAAACCAAGGTTATAGAGATTGTTTATGTCCTCCAAGACTATTGATGGTGGAAGATCAAAAGACCACTTAATTAAGTCTGATATATGGCCAGATGAGAATGGTAGATATCCTTAAGATAACTGTCTAAAAGAAAGTTATCTAGAACAATATTGATAATAGAAACACTTAAATTATAAATAAAACCTCATTGATTTCAAAGAAATTCTTATATAACTTGAAAACTTAACTTTGATAATTATTAAGCTGAGAATTAAGCATATTTTGTGATGAATCTTCAAGAAATGGAGCCAAAAAAGTACTAACAAAGAAGGGAGGAAAAATGAAGATTCTAGAGCCTAGGCACAAGAAATCCAGTGCTCGGGTACCAATGGAAGTAAGAAGAAGAAAAAATTACCTACAAAAGTCATGAGGTACTTTCCACTTAAACCAAGGTTATAGAGATTGTTTATTTCCTCTAAGACTGTTGAGTACTTGCATTGGCATGTGGTGGACAAGAGTGATGATGGCATATTAAGGCATCGAAAAGACTCTGAAGCATGGAAGGAAATTCATATATTGCATTCTCAATTTGCCTTGAATCCTCAAAATGTATGTCTTGGGTTATCTATTGATGGGTTCAATCCATTTGGTAACCTAAGCACTAGTTATAGTATTTGGCCAGTAATACTTATACCTTACAATTTTCAACCTTAGATGTGCATGCAATAGAGTTCTTTTCTTCTTTTAGTAATAATTCTAGGTAAGTGAGCACCATAAAATGATATAGATGCCTATTTACAACCGTTAGTGGAAGAGTTAAAGGAGTTATGAAACGTTAGTATTAACACTTTTGATTTGTACAACAAAGAAATATTCAATATGTGTGTAACTCTATTATGGACAATTAGTGACTTTCCAGGATATGGAACATTGTCTAGATGGAATACCCATATTAGGTTAGCATGTCCATCATGTAATTTTGACTAAAATCCCATGCGTTTTCCTTATAGTCAAAAGTGGTGTTTTATAGGTCATCAACGCTTTCTGAATGCAGGGTATAAATTTAGATTGACTTGGAGTCGGTTTGATGGAAAAGTAGAGAGAGAAATTCACCTACACTAATAAGTGATGAGGAAGTCCTATAACAAGTTCAAAATATTAACATCACATTTGGAAAAGACGTAGAAATTGAAAGATGTGGTCGAAATCCCTAAGGAGTTGGTGGCTTTGAGGTTGAGACTCAACAATGGCAAATAGTACATTTTTCCAACTTCCATAACAGGCAACTAACTTACTACAACAAAATCATGATGTCACGCATATTAAGAAAAATGCGTGTGACATTGTTATATTTGCTTTATTAAATGATGGTGGAAGATCAAATGACCACTTAATTGCACATAGAGACTTACAGGTCATGGGAATTAAGTTTGATCTATGGCCATATGAGAATAGTTGATATCCTTTTGGTAACTTTCTGAAAGAAAGTTATCTAGAATAATAATGTTAACAAAAACACTTAAATTATAAATAAAACATCATTGATTTCAAAGAAATTTCTTATACAACTTGAAAACTTACCGTTGATCATTATTTAGCTAAGAATTAAGCATCTTGTGTGATGAATCTTTAGGAAATGGATCCAGAAAAGAACCAACAAATAAGGAAGGAAAAATGAACATTCCAACGCCCGAGCATAAGAAATACAGCACAAGGGCGCTAATTGTACTGTTCGAAATTGTGTAGTGAATAGTACAAACCCAGGCACTAGAATTCCTGAGCCAGGACACCAATTTTCTAGAAAAATAACACCAAGGTGCCAATATCTCAGGGTCTGGGCGCCAAAACCAAAGACATGGCACTTAGGTGCCATTATGGCAACACCCCGAGCACTATGCTTTCCAGAAAGATGGTGCCCAGGTGCCAGTATCTCAGTGCCCTGATGCAAAAACTAGAGACTTGGCACTCAAGCATTAAATGGGCCTCACCTGGGCATATTACTAGAAACCCTAATCTACTCTAATGATTGAAGGCTCCATACTTGACCCATACTCCACTTTTAGGGTTCAATGGCTTATATAGAGGGTCTTAAGGGCAAGCAATTGAGAACCAAGCAAAGAGGAAGTATAGAAAGGAATGGAAATCACTTAGGGAGAAATTTCAATTGAGAGTTGCTAAGGAGAGGGGTGGTTTCAAAGTGAAGGCTCTGTATATAGTTTTTCCCCATCTGGACACCTCCCTCTCCTCCTGCTTTGTGTATTCTTTGTTCCTTTTCTTTGTTATCTGAATCTGTACTATTGCCTATTAGAGGCTAGTAGGTTTTATCTGGTATTTTACTGAACCCTTTGTGGGATTATTTTGTATGACAGTATTTTTTTATTGATGTTTTGGATTTAGTTTGCTTATTTTCATTATACTCTTAATTCTTTTTTGAGCTTGATCTCTTTATAATTGAATTGGCATTTAAGCTAACTTGAAGGAGAAACTTTGAATAAAGAATTGGATGAAGATAATCTCTGTTTGCATGCTTAAAGAGTAATAAGTATAGCAATTAACAGTTAAGGTGATAGTATTTGACTGTCTTTGATAATTAAGATTAGGGCAGCACTTTACATCAATTATCTTCTTAGCCAACTTTCATAGAAATATAGGGAGTTGGGGGAAGCAGTTAAGTTTATGATGATTTAACAAAACATCATAAGTAGTTGAATCCCTAGGTTCATAAACTAATTATAACTTAAGAAGAAGTAACTGTCAATACAAAGTAGTTACACATTGAGGTGAAGTCAAGATGCAATATTCATTTAGTTGTTTATTTATTCAATTTTAAATTATTTTCAATTTATTCAATTATACACTCCTTCCATTTACCTAATTTAAAAGTTTGATGAAAGTATCAGTCCAGAATTAAATCCACGTCCTCGTAGGAAGGATATCTTACTCACTATTACTTTTCACAATCACATGCACTTGCGTGTATAGATTTTAGTGAAAACCTCCCATATTCTTGAAACACTAATGCATGTTAGGGAACTTATGGACATCACACCAAGACTGTTAAGAAGTCATACATGATCTTCATTTGAGATAGATAAGAAGGTGCACAGAGAATTTGTTGAATGGATCTATTGCCATGTAAGTACATTTACTAGTTGACATTTGCTTCACCCCTAGGATGATTGTGGCCATTGTCACATTTTAGATTGGAAATGATAATACTTAGATGATTTCAAGTATTAAGCCATAAAATCAATTGATCTTGCAAAGCGATATAGTGCATATAATGTTAATGGGTTCAGGTTTTGAACATTAAAGTGAGATCAAAGGCTAAAAACACAAAATAGTGGAGTTTTTAACACAGTTGGAACAAGGAGCTATTCAAGTAATAGTGATGACAATATGTAGTTTGGTAGTATACCCTACTATGGGAAATTGGTTGATGTTATTGTGCTAAACTATCATGGTTATTTTACAATCACATTGCTCAAATGTATGTTGGTAAATACAACTAATCCAAGAGTAATAACAATTGATGACTTAGGCTTTACGTGTGTACATTTTGGTCGGTTGATACATTCCAGCAACCATGAGGATGATGAGCCATACATCTAAATTTCATAAGCTCAAATAATTTATTATGTTGAAGATGAGGTAGATGAGAATTGGTGTATCCTTATACATCTTAAGGCACATGATTTATATGAAATGAGAGATGATGATGAGAATGTATATTATGAAAATGAGCCATATGAACATCAAAAAATAGACATATTATTCCTTGGAGGAGAAGAAAAAATACCATTAGCACAGTGTTTAGTTTTGTGTTTATTAGTTATGGCATATTGAATACTAATTTTAGTTAATTTCAATTCTTTATGTAAATTATCTAATGTGTTAGTATAATTAATTTGCATGAATCCTAAAGATGAAATGATTCTATAGCATGAAGAAGAGTAGTTCATGCCCTGCTCATGGTCCTATAGCATTACCGTAGACTAAAGGTGGTTCTTCTAGGCAAGTACTGCCTACATTGAGTAATCCTTTAGAGCAACCAACCTTGGAAGTACTCAAATACCATATGAAGCACATGATGATGATGTACAAGAGGATGTGGCACCTTCATAGTCTACACATTTGCCTTTACGTAAGAGGGCTTGGTTGGTCAATGTGGTTAGTAAGTATGCTAAATAATTATGATGTATTTGACATCAATACAGTTCTTTCTTGTGTGCTAACTTTGGAATCGTTGATGAGGATGACATAACTAAGCAAAAAGAACTTACACACAATGATTTCTTGTCACTTCCTCAAGGGGAGAGGATTATACTTGATTGGAACGAAACCTTTCAACCAACAGGTGATGGTGTTGAGTTACTTAATAGATTTTTTAGGGTTTAGGGAAAGGATTTTGATTTATTTCCCATAAGTTTTCCTAGTTGGAAGAAACTTCCATATGAGTATAAGGACACTGTGTACATGAACACTATTAAGGTAATGATTATATACTTTTGTACTAATATACACTCCATGTTAAATTAATGCTAATTGTTCATATACCTTGAAGGCTACATTTATTATTGACGATGACTAATTGTAATAACTTAATTTTTTTCATTGGTTATTCTTTTCATGTAATTTCCAAATTAATTTGGCTAATATAGGAAAAAATTGTTGTACATGAAATCCGCATCACAAGTCATATCAACTCAAGATTCCTTAACACTAGCTTAAGGTAGTCAAGAGCATTGTGGCAGTGTTCGAGGGTTGGGATTAGGTCCAACCCTACCTCATGTATTTGGACCTCCACCATGGTCTTATATTTGACCAAACCCATCTACTCCTACTTATGGCTAGTTGGAGAATAAGGTCACACACTTAGAGTCTAGGCTTGATGTGATGATGAATCTTTTCGTACAAAAATATCCATGAAAGCTACCTCCAAAATATGCCATAGTTCATTTAGAATCGGTAATTCCTCAAATTAATCTACTATTGTTCATAACTATGTGTTCAATGTTATTTATGACTTGCATAACTTATATGTTCTATTGTAGTCACCAAATCAAGCAAGTGAACATAGAAGTTTCTCCCCAAACCAATCCAACCAACCGTAAGAGTAGATTACAAAGTTTGTTTGGCATTTCTCATCATTAGTGTCAATTAGGACTATGCCTTAGATGCTATAAATGAAAGTAGGACTATGTTATTCTCAAACTTATCATCAAGTATTTAGTGACTACATAATTATGTTATTTTGAGATAATGATGGTGTAGTTGATTTTATTTGGCTAGTTTTAGTCTTGAACTTGAATAGGAAAAAAATGGAATAACATATATATATATAAATTAGCTTTATTTAAAAAAATTGCAGATCAGAAGTAATTACAACTGCTGTCATATTTATGGTAAAATTTTTGTTGGTTTGACCAAATCGCGACAAATGATGTTATTAACTTAGTTGTGGTTACACATAACTGTAGCTAATTCAATTCCACATTAGAAATGGTTAGGTAAACCACAAGTAGTTATTTACCTATTCACATTTTTCTAGTCGTTAATGTAACCACATGTAACTGTTTTAGCGGCAATTTAAATCACTACTAAAGCCAAAATGAATTTTTGTAGTGACATAAAGTAGATCAACTAAATTATTAATTTTTCATTTTTAGTAAAATATTATTTAATACTTAATTATCAATTATTTCATAATTACAAATTGTGTTTATGAAAATATATGATGATGACTCTTTACTATATTATATGATTGATATTTAATGTAAGAAAATTATTGAAATATGATAACATGAGACTGTTTATGAGAAAAATATGTAAAGACTTAGATTCTTAGTTATGTAATTATGCAATCAGGCTTCAAATGTCCTATCAATTAGTTTATCAAATGATAGGGGGTTTGTATGACACATGAGATTGTATTTATTGAAAAAAATGATTCAAAATTAAATTAAGATGGCTCAGTTGTTTTGTTATAAGTGTTATTTGTAAGAAAGAAAACATTCATATTTTCTAGCAATTGTCACTTGCCACTTGTTGAACTGTATTGTAGGCAAACCAAAATGAAAGTTGGCCAAATAAGGAAATATATGAATGAGAGTTAAGAAACTTGGCCAACGAAGACAATGAATGAAATCTATGAAACTTGGCAAAATAACTAAAGTAATGAATGAGACCAAGAAACATGGAAAAATAACTAAGGCAATGAATGAGACCAAGAGACTTAGCCAATTAATTGTTGATAAAAAAATAACTAGTTCCAATTAGAAGGTAGAATTGATTGGTGTAAAAAATGTGAAAAGAAAAAACAATCATCATGCCTACCAAAAGATTGGACTTAAGTTTTGCACATGCATTTGAATTATTTAACATGAGTTTGATTTTCTTCAAATGAGTCTTAATTCATTTTTATGTTGATTTTAATGTCAAAGAATTAGACATAGTTACTTACTATAAGGTTTCTTGTAAACTGAATTATAGTTTTTAGTGAAATAAACTTTCAAAGAGTTTTCAAGAATTAAAGGTAGCCTCATGAATGTGAGTTGAGTGTTTTTTTATGGGTGTGATGTAGCCACACACTTTTTTCCTGGTGTGATGGGTTTTTTTATATGTGTATGGAGAAGAATAAATTAAGGTGCCAACCAAGCACAAAACATGCTATCTTACCTTGTTTTCAATAAAATTTGAGCAGAGGGGTGAAATGAGAAGATATTGAATTAAGTTAAGTTAAATTTGTGGGCTGAAACTAATTTTTTAAAGCAACTAAAATATTTAAAATAACAAAAGTACTCTTTAGATAAGGAAATAGTTTTTCATCAAATCAAATAATAAATTTTGATATCAGCAGAATCTCCATAAAAATGAAAATAATAATAAATCGTGTTAGAAATATGTAGTTTGGAAAGCTAAGTTAAAAGTGTGTGTGAATGAGATTTTCAAGTCTCACATTAGACAAATCTAAAGCTTTCAAGCCTACATAAGTGAATATTCATGTAAGCCTACTCTGGTGGCCCAATGAACATACCAAGCCAAGTAAATGCAAACCGAGCCAGGCAGGGCCAATGACTGTTTTATGCTCTTCTACTAGTGTTTTGTTGGTGTTGTTTCAATGGAATTTATTCAGGCTAAAAAATTTGTAAACATTATCAGCAAGATTGTTGCTAATGCATTAACAATTAAATAAAATTTAGCTACTGTAAGACATAAGGAAATCCAACATATGATGACAAGTTTCCATACCTTTGGTTCATTTAAATTTCTTGGTGTTTAACATGAGAGAGTAATTAAATTCAAAATCCTAAAAATATCCAAGATACATGGTGTATATATTAATCTCATAGCTTTCTAGTAAAATATAGATCAGCAATGTTCCACCAGTTTTTTCTTACGCCCTTTGTTAGATTTCATTGTTTTCACTGCAATACATAAGTGAAAAACAAATTAATACTAGCATTTCATAGTTCCCAATAAAATAATGTCAAAATATGATTGAAAAAAAAGGGCCAATCACTAAATAATACTAGCTATTGATGTACTTAGAATGAGAACCATAAAAGGTGGAAAGTCAAACTTCTAGACGAGAGCTAGCAACATGAAACCAAGTTGTACCATGTCAGACATGTATGAATCCATTGCATGCATTTCTTAATCTCATTCTTGTGTTATGGCCAATTATATGAATTTATTTAACACAAGAATACCAGTACCAAAATAAAAAAGTAATCTTCCATCACATCAGACTCGAACAATAAATGAAAATGGTCAATTATGGTGATCAATATAAAAGCATACCAGGAAAAACACCAGTAAATCCTACATCTTTTTCAATTAATTCATCAATAGGTACCACAAAAATGGATTCATCCTTATGCTACCCAAACAACGCTGATAAAGGATACATATTGGTGCCCATTCCCAAGCAACGTCTAGTTTCATTTCATACTGCTAGCTGATACACTGGTAAAAGAAAGAAAACAAATAAAATTAGAAAAAGGATATGGGATATTAGGTCAGAACAATATGTGGTATCATAGTTATGTTGGAATACAAATCCATCACTCCAAGTGCAAAGGAAAAGACAAATTCCAATGGATAGCACATATCAAATTAATTTAACTACATTATGTTGAAGATAATGAAGTTAAAAAGTTAAAAAGTTAAAGATAATGAAGTTAAGAAGTTTCTTCATTTTCAACTATAACAAGTAAACAAAGCCTTCATCATTTAAAAGTTCATGTTGGAGCTCAATTATAATTCATCATATCACTAACCAATATATACATGTTGCAAAAGCTAAACAAGTTGCCTCTTGCACCTACTTATTATTGTCCAAAATTCTTTGTAAAAGACCTGCACGAACATTATCAAATTGCTCATAGTCTTTTTTATCCCTAATACCTTAACATAGAAACTAATAAAAAGATCAGTATTCAACTAAAAATATCCTTAATAGGTAGGTTTAATTTAAAGGAAAAAAAATCCACTCTTCCTCTTGTCTTTTTTCATTAGTAAGGACAAAAATACTGCTAAAATGTTTACATTGCATTAACTTATATATACATACCATAATTATACAATCTCATACAAGAACATCTAATTCATTAATACATATTACATATGACAATCCAAGCTACCCTTATTGATTTTTATCAAGGTGCATAAGCTAATATAACCTTGAATGCACTAGAGCCATAAAATATATGTTGAAAGATTAAAGTGGATGGAACAACATTACACACACATGAATAATAAATTTGTTAAAATGAAAGAGCATCCAGCATGAAATGACAATAGCATGATATGTTACCATGAGAATTAGAATATACAACTATGAGTCCACAAGTCCATAACCGTAAGAATAAAACCAAATGTCATTCATGCAGAAGTTTACAAATAGAATACAACAAGATAGTGAAATTAATAGGATAAACATAAAGGTCCAACTTTTAGCAAATCCTTGATGAAAATGCAACTTCAACCTGCACCAAATGTTATTCAAGCTACACACTTGTCTTAACGTTGTTATGATTGGTTATTCAAAAAGAAACTTGTATTACTTACCAAATCCATAAGATTAGTTAATGACTATAGTACCTCAGGTATATGCAATCTTTAGAGACATATAATGAATGTCAATATATGAAACAATGAAGTTAGAAATTACTTGATGTAAATTAACTAGTGAAAATAGAGTTAGAGCTTATCTGATGTAATTCTTTTAGACTCTTTAAATTGATCAAATTTAATCTTATCAAAGACAAGCATATGGGGGAAAGCCAATTTTAGGAACAAATCAGGGCATGTGCTATTTTGGGGGACAAGGAACTCTAGTACTAAAAGCTGACTCTAAATCCACAGTTGACACTGGAATAGCCAACACATCACGTACAATTTGGGATAACACCTTATACTTTGTAGCATTATCTCTCCACCATGCCAAGATATCAAAAGAGGCACCTTAACTAACCAACACTTGCTCTAAATACCTTTCTAACTAAGACTTATAGTCAGAGGAAACTTTTCTATGCTTCAACACCTCACATTTGTACATGTAATTTGATAAACGACTCGTAGGCATACTATCAGACATTCCACTCTCTGAAGTGGTTTCAATTGACTCTTGAATAACTCCTTTAGAATAGTGTCCATACAAGCAGTGCAATGCATCTTTAATTCTATGGTTCATGCTTTGAACCCCTTAGGATCAAGGTATAGATCATTAGAAATGGAGCACACATAGTTAATGTTATACTGTGGGTCAAATACCAACCCTATCACAAGTAATGGGTACATATTTTTCGATATCCCCTAGTACTTGTCATACTTGGCTTGCATATTCTTTACAATATCCCTTAATTAGCACCTACACTATCTAGTATCTACACAATGTCATCATCAATTATACTTTCACATTCAATAACCCAAACATGGAAGCAAATAAGAAAGGAATGCCATCTATATAATAAGAATCATCTCCATACCAATCAATTTAAATTTAATAATAGGCATCAATAATTGTGTTACTAAATGGCTAACTATTAATAATCATCAATGTGTAATAGCTACTTTATTTCATCACTTGATTTGCATTACTTATGTTTCTGCATAATTGCATATATCGAATTAATCAGAATAATAGAAATATATAAAATTTATAATGAATTAGTTCTTCTTATGATTATTGATTAATAGTAGGGAATTTAATGAGACACTAAGAATGTCCTAAAAATGGTCATATTCACATGAGCAAGCATTTGACTCAAAGGAAAAAAAGAAAAATGAGCAAACATGTCAAATGGGCATGTGGCCACAATAAGGGTTTAAAGCAATGAGTTTATTATTGTTTCTGTGGAAGGAGAGGGGGAGGATAGCACATACAATATTTTATTTGCTAGACCTATTACATATCTAATGGTCTAATCTCTTAACCAACTAAGAGTTGTTTTCAAAATGTTGTTGCACTTACAGATCATTTTGGAATAACACCAGTAAAATTCCTTAAACCTCCTGTGAAGACCGCACATTACTTAAGAGTTTTGGCCTCCTTACTTTTATAATCATACCAAAACTAAATACCTTGTCAAGAGAAAATACTCCAACCATAGTTCTCTAAGGATTCCAAACAATCGTTCCACAAGTGACAGCTAATGCTTAAAAAAAAATAAATTGCACTGATGAATCAAAATTAGACAAACACACATAACACATATTTAGAAGGAATGAGCAGCATTTGGTCTTTAAATCAAATATGAAAATTTACCTATGGAATACAATTTTTGTCAAACCAAACTGTTGACATAAAATTGTCAAACACTATTCTTAATAGCTCTTCAAACACAATTAAAAATAAAATAGGACATGAAAGAATGCCAAACTACTCCCATAGGAACTAAAAGAATTTCACCCAAGACAACTTTATGGTATAGAATAGACAACTTTGATGATCCATTAACATTCATGGAAAGAATGCACACCTAACTCCCCATGCAGCACATAGAATGCTCTAAAATCTTTCGGTAAATTTCATAACAATAATGACATGAGAACTTTAAAGAATAGGAACTAAGGTTAGATAACTCACTATGATTAATGGCTTCGCTTTAACACATATGAATGCAAGAAAAGGGCTAGATGCACAACTTCAACCCTTCGAATAAAAGGATGAGCCATGGAGGTTAGAGGGCTTTAACAATCAACACAAAAGATGAAGGAGATAAATAAGAGATAGACATGATCACCGATCATGAGATAGGGCAATTGGCTCTATGATGTGAGCAGAGAAGAACAAGAGGCAATGTCACAAACTTAGGGCGTTAGGGCTTTTATTTTTTTATTTTAACTTATTATGAAATTTCAAAATATATATTTATAAATATATTCAATAATATTTTTTTATCTCTGAGTCAGGCCGAGTAAATCAAATTTTTCGAATAACCCATACTTGACTCATCCCAAATAGTATTCCTCCAACTTCCATTCTTCAGCTGACCCATTTTTCCCTTACACCCCGCCCAACCACATCATATATTAAATAAATTGGAGGAAAATAAGTGCAAATAAATAACACTAATATTTAAAAGCACTTAGAACGTTGCATGTGTGTTGGATTAAAATAGATCTAATGGCTATTAATTCTAGTATGTTTCATATTTAATTCTTCATTTTAATTTAATTTATTTTGTTTAATCTTTAAATGTTTTAGATTTTTAAACATACACAATTTTTCATTTTAAGTTTCAATGGATATAAATTTTCGGAAGGACATAACTCTTCATAAAGAGTTGTATTCATAAAGATTCTTACTAGAAATAAGAATTTTGACAGTTAGATAGTACAAAAAAAATTTGAATCCTCCTTTTCTCTTAAAATTATGAACCTTCTAAAGTTTTCCAAAAAGATTCCAGAAGTTGTTGTCCATAATCTCTCAATGCTTGGAATAAATCCCAAGGGCTGTTTGCTAAAAACCTTACAACAAACATAATGGAGGCAAATATCACCTTAACATGACTGTGACAAACACTCATTTCTAGCAATTGTTTTCATCTTCTATCTTCTTGACATATTTTTTTACAAGAATGTTAAGGTGGTATTTGTAGAAGTTGGATGCCACCCAAGAATTCACTTTCAAAGTTATGAACTAAAATTTTATCAAACTAGATAGATTCAGTGGAACAAATTTCAATCAATGGAAAGACAAACTGATTTTCTTACTCACTGCCATAAATATTTCTTACCTGCTTAATCCGATACATGCACCACTCAAAGATCTTACAAATGTTGAATCAAAGTAAATAAAGGCAGAACTCAGAGTTACAATTCACGTATGGAATTATGTTAATACAATAAAATGTTCTTTATGTTCCCAAAAATAGGAAATGTCTTGTATCTACAACCTTGTTTTGTAAGAAAGGCCTTCTAGTTGTTTAAGAGTCTAATAAACTAGTAATCTCCATGAATGAAGTGTGTAATAATTTTAATTAAATTATACTCTTTATATATTATTATTAGTTAGCCATATACTTATTATATGTTAATTTAAAACCTTCTAATAAAAATATAAGCAATTGTACTTAAGTTTAATCCTTAGAATAATACATTCAATTGAGAAAGCTTAGTCATATCCTTACCAAGCACCCTCAACTTTCTACTCTTATGTAATTTGTCATTAAGAAAAAAGAAGAAAATTAATGGTGTAAGACACAGGCAATAACATCCTATTTCATAATATATTGCAGTGTCATAAGATGATCATTCTTATGACACCTTGAAAGTTTTTTAAAAAATAATGTTTTACGCATTTCAATTAATTGAAAAAAAAAAGCAAGGATTTTATGCAAGAAATGTTTTGTTAGGAGTATGTCAGTCAAAAAACCATCTTATCATTGTTCTCTCCTTTTGTGCACCAAGGATGATTGCTCATATAAGAGAGCCAACCTCGTCAACCTGTATAAACATCATCATTATAGCTTGATTAATATGAAAAATCATCAACAAAATACACCATAACAACCTTAATTAAGCATAAGGCTCAGTTACTTATCTTTTACTACCACTCTACAAGGCAACCTAAGGGCTTAACTTTATAATTGAGGCAACCATAATTCTTAAACACTAGAGCTCAACTACACACTTGCTTTTGTAGCTTCACAAAGCCTAAAATTTTAACAAGCTTCCTAGAAACTTATCTACACAAGATGTATAAGTGAAATATCTCACAAGTATATGAATATAGCCAGAGTTACCAAAATGGCCTAGTCCATCCCACACAGGTTAGTCTATGCAATCTTGGTTTGGTAGGTCAAGATATTAAATCTGGCCCACTAGGATTAAAAAATTGAGTATTCAAAGACAAAACAAGGATAAAAGTTAAAACTACAAAAAAAAAATGTTTTCAGCAGCAACTTTTCTCTATATCACCACTAATTACTTTTGGCGGTGACATTTTTGTCTTCACTAAGTCGCCACATGAGCCAATGATGTAGATCTTTTGTAGCAAGGAAGGAGTTGTCTTACTAAATTACTTTTTGCGATGACATTTGTCACCACTAAATACTAAAGAAATTTTAGTGGCGTCACTTTAGTGGTGAGATTGACGCCATTAAAGATCTTTGTTTAATGGCATCATAAAAAGAGACCACCATAGTTGTTAAACGTGCAAGTTAACTTAATGAGTGTGTTGACATACCACTCAATTTGAATTAGGCACTTACTCGATAACTTGCAATCCAGAGCCTCAAACCCATGACCATGTGCTTGGGCACTAACTGTTCCTCCACTAAAGCAAATTGTGTTGTTAGTATATATATAACATATATAATATTTAACTACTAATTTAAATTTTATTTTGCAAAACTAATTTCCTTGTATATTTAACTACATTGTAAATTTAAAATCATATTTAAATTTTATGAGAATAATATATAAATAATCCATCTTCAAATAATTTATTTATTTAATATTTATTGTTTTTACTATATCTTTATTTGATAAATTTATTTTTATCACATAATTATTAACTTATTAATTATTAATTTCATATATTATTTATTTTATTTAATAAGTAAATTAAAGATGAAAATTATATTAATCAAATTATATTAAATAAAACATAATATCAATGATTATAATTAATAAAGGCTTTTGTGGTAACCTTGAGGGTTGCTACAAAATCTTCTTTCGGGACAACAAGCAAACACTGTTTCACACCTTTATTTGTAAGTGTTTTATTGGTGACTTTTCTTTGTTGACACTAAATGTCCTCATTGTTTAACTATTTATTATGCAATTAGCAATGACAAGTGAAAAGAAACCACTAAAAATGTTTTAGTGGTGACCATTTGTCGCCACTAAAGAGTTACAGTGGCAAAATTGTACTTGTCTCCATTAAATACATTAAGTGAAGACTTTTAGCGGTGATAATTGAAAGGTACATCACTAAAAAAGTAACTTTTAGCAACGAATTTTATTTATTGCCTTTGAAAGTCACCACTAAAACACATTTATTATTATAGAATATTAACACTTTCACCCAAAAAAAAAATTCACAAACCCATCAAGCTAGCCATTTTAACTTGCAGTTTAATTACCAAGAATAATAGGTTAAATGAGCCAATCCATTGGTTCAAACTTGTATGGTGGCTCTGAACTTTGGCTCAATATGATCACCTCAAATCTTTTGCTCACTCATTATAAGGGAATAAAACACAAATATGCTTCGCAAGCATAGTTTTGTGACATTTCTCATCAATGAATGTTTAGGGCTTTATCAACTTATAATCCTGTACCTTGTATAGATTATATGGGCTTAAATTACGCAAGATAACTAATTGAGGTAATTGGCCTAAGACAATATTTTCTTGAAACAAATTTTTAGCCCAATAGATATTTACAAAATATCAATATTTTTAGCCTAATCATAAGTTCAAAATATTTTAAAATTTTGTTACATAATGAAAATAACAAATACCTTTTGATCCATTAATAGCCATTCCAAGAACTAAATGAACAAGTATGGGGACATTTATCCCCATCCTTGACGCCAAAAATATTGCTTACTTTTCTTTTCATGAAAGAATAATATAAATTTTCAATATAGATGTAATATGTAGCTCATATATTGTTGCAAGAGAAGTTAATGTACCTTATCTTTTGGTTTCAGAAAAGAGTATAGATTATCAAACTATAGCAAATACTGTATAATTAGAACATCTTTTAAGCAAGAATATATTTATACCATTTATTTTTAATTGAAATGAAATAAATGTGAAAATAGAGGCTACATTAATTGACACAATTAAAGTTCCAACACTCACTTTTTTACTTAGTCAAATTCTAATTATTAAGTGTCCATATTATTGCAGATTTATTTATCATGTGATATTGCATCATTTTAAACATTGATTTATTTTTCTAAATTAGTATTAAAAGTTTGCAAAGTCATGGGAGTTACAAGCACAATGGTTAATACCACCTTCCGCTTGCAATGCACAATGGTTGATTTTTCGGTCCATCTTCAAGCAAGATAGAACATTTTTAAACAAACTCACTAAAAAATAAGTCCGACATTTCAATGCACGTGTTGCATCACCACAAAATGTGCTATGTTTTTATTGCATGCCAAATTCCACCTACACACAAACCTATTATCTGAAGGCCTCTCGAACACTACCATGTTGCTAAACTTATTCCCCATGGCTCCAATTTGAGCATGTTATAGTTGATCTTGCAAGTTAATAGCATTTTCTATGCATTTTATCACTTCTTTCTTAAGCCCTATTAAGTCTTTCTTCTTGTGACATACTGAAGGAAGATTGGAGCATGCCTAATATAGCTTCCTATATTAGTGGCATCCCTTGAAGCTATACTTTTAATATCTCTAGAGAATGCATCAGTGTATTTCAAACAAGTTATTATAACTCCACAAAGGATAGGATATCTTAGGAACTTATTTTCAGAAATAGTTATGTATCAAATGGGTTTATTGAAACTAACCTATTGTGTCTGTGGACCCATCAAACTGAGTGAAAGCCAAGATTGTTGACGAAATAGTTGAATAAAGTTTGTGGTGTCAATTGGGAGATAATGAAGAATACAAATATATAGGGATTTGGCAAGCAAACACTAAAAAGGAAAAATTAAGGAGAAAAAAAGAGAGGCAATCAAGTAGGAAAAAGTGAATACATGCTGAGAAATACTTCCACATGTTTTAGTGAAATAGATTCATTTGGAATTTGATTGAATCTGGACCATTTGATGAAAATTTAATGGTATACATTTTAATAAACCATTAGACATTGTTTATATGATTTTAATATCCTTTAAAATTTGAACAATGATATTAAATTTAATAGTCCAAATTTTCTAGAAAGCACTATATTTGGATTCTCAAATGTAGAAAATCCGTCCATATTTTAGATGAGAAATCCAAAGAAAATTTCATGACTAATTTGTTTGTGAAAATAAAAGACGGAAAAACTTGATGCATTGGTGAATTAGATAGTTGTATAAATGAACTACATTGTATATTTTCATATTCACTCTTTTATTTATTACTATAATTTCAATGTGAATTCCCACATTTAATATGTGATGAATTTAAATAAATTTTAAAAGATGTTCAAAAATAATAATATAAGAGAAAAAAATTTCTCGTATGCGTTTAAAGCAATTAATATGATGGTCATAATTATTGTTGAGAAAAAAATACTATTTTAATTCTTCACATTGTTTACCTTATCTCATTTTAGTCCACCACATTTGTCATGTCTCAAAATGGTCTTTCACATTTTCTAGCATTTTAAAAGTTTGTCTTTTCATGAATTAAAAGTAGAGTTGCAAGGATATTTATTGATGGGAGAATTAATTTTCTTAAGATAAAATAAATATGAAAGAGCAAACTAAAACATGATCTGATATGTAGATACTATAAAAAATATTTTTTGCCAATTATTGTTTGTCAAACTACATTGCATGGTATCCAAATCAAAATTTTCCTTTGCACTACTGAAAGAGATTCAATGGCCATCATTCAATTATTTTTAAATATTTTCTTCTAAAATGAAAGTGTATGGTGCATATCTTCCATGAAGGGCTGCAAATAATATCAACAAAAATAAAATTGTTAAAATAATATAATATAACTAGTTAGAATTAATTATTTTTGACCAAAAATAAACATTTTACCAAATTTGAGGTATATAATTCAATTTGATCTTCTCTACAACTTGCTAGCTTACTTTTCTCTATTCATTTTACTGCTTCAATCTTGAGTTCATAGCAAACTCACTGTGGTAGTCGAGCAACGACATCAAGAAGATGTATTAAGTTGGAGTAAATGACCATGACTTTATCCAATCTATTCAATTGATCAATTAATTAATTATATGCCTATTTAATTTAACAAAACGATAGAAATTGATACACTAACAGGTCTATTTATGGGAATATAAACATGAATAAATTCATATCATCAATTATATAATTATGTAGCCTGGCTTCAATGTATGTCGTATCAATTAATTTATGTAGCAATAAGGACTATTATTTAATTAGTTTATTTGCCTGTGCAATACAATTAATTTGTTTTATTATAAGTCAATACATTTTAAATTATTGGGCTCATTGCAAGGGCATCATTATAAAAACTCTTGTTTGACATATGAAGCAACTCTCATTGTTGCTCTTTTTAAAAAACTCTAAAATATCGTAATTTGATGGAATAACATTTGACTTTACTTTTAACTCTAAACAATTTAAACCTTTGAATAAACTATTCAATCATATATTATTTTCTTTTACTTTAATTTTAGACCATGTCAAGTTACATTTATAATTCCTTATAAAGTTTAAGAGACAGTTAATTACTTAATTCATTATTATTTGTAGACTTTAAAAACTATTTGAATTTCAATGAATTTCCAATTTAAAAGGTGATTAATTAATTTATTAATTTTCTCATTCACTAGAAAAAAATTTTAAACTTCAAAGAATTCACAATTTAACAGGAAATTATCTAATTCATTAGTGAATTACTTCATCAATTTTTTTGTTAACAACAAAAAATTTATCAATTTTCTTGTTAATTTTAAGAACTCACATACTTAAAAAAAATATCAATTGAAGAGGAAGTTAATTAATTACTTTATAATATTTCTTGTTGACTATAAAGAATTTATGCACCTAAAAAATTTATCAGTACATGGATAAAAATGGTGAAGAATCATCGTAGGATGTGTTGAGAGTTCGATCAACTAAGACTTCTCATCAATCAACAAAGCTCTCACATTAATGAGAGCCTACTTTAGTTATATATGATAGATATGAGAAATTATATTTATTTCAAAATTAAAGTGAGATGCTTAATATTTTGAAGGCTTAATTGACAAGAAATTTATCTTTTAGAACTTAAATTATAAATTTTTAAAAAATTATACTTTCAATCCCTATATCAATTTTTAGTTTGATCCCTATAGTATAAAAATTTGTAAATATGTCCTTATAATTTACAAATGTTTTAATTTTTTCTTTATTACTAAAATTCTGTTGATATCAATTAAATTTTGACAAGGTAACAAATTAACTATATAATATCTTAACTCTCTAAATATGTATGATTTATGCGAATAAATAAGATATAAACAGAAGGAGAATAAAGAACATAAATATATTTAGAGATTCAGAGTAGGAGACTTACATTAATCTCCTAATTATGGAAGCTTATTGATCTCTAGCTGGGATCACTGATCGAATGAGATACCCACAGTGTATTGGGTGAACCTCGGGTTTTCACAGCCTAAATCCCCTTTCAAATGCGACTGCAGAATACTCACAAGAATCCTACTTAGAGTGTCTCAAGTCTCACTATCTAATGAGTTGTTCTTATCGTACACTAGTCTAGCCCTATTTATAGAAGGCTAGCTAGAGTTAGGGTTTAGTAGTAATTCTTATCATTACTATTTTACCCTTATTTTAATGAGCACCTCGTATGGGTGCACACAGTATAATATCTTAATGGACTTATTCCCTAGATATTATACAATATTCTAACATCTCCCACTCAGACATAATAGGACTGCTCATACGCTCTAAACCCAAGAAACATATTCTCGGTAAATCAAGAGAATGTTTTCTCTTTATAGTCTGCAATTGTTCATACAGGGAAAGTAGGCCGTGCGACCAGCATATTATGAGAGCATAAATGCTATACATCAGTTACGAATATATAGCCTCTCATTGAAAATGCACCTGTATGTAGATCATAAAGTATGCATGCACCCCATATCATAAGAATCATATTTAGATATCTCTCAATGATCTCATTTATCACAATATCTTGTATTCACAATTATGACACACAAGTTGTCGTAACCGACCTTTCGGCGGAATAAAATAAAAAGTTTGATTTTTAGATTGATTTCCAAAATGAAACTTGAAAATCAATTTATTTGGAGTCGCCACCAAAATTTTTAATGGAAAACCAATTTAAAACGAAAAAGGCGAAATGGTTTGCGAAATCAGAGATGGGTTTGGGAGTCTATTTGAGTGTGGGGAAGGTGTTAGGCACCCCACAACACCCGCCCATAAGGAGGGTTACCTTAAACTAGTAAGTTGAAATAGAATATGGCCTTTAATTAATCTCAATTACCCTTTTATTGACATGGATGCATGTTAGCCATAGGAGACAAAAAAAGCAAGAATGCATGCAAACAGATAGATATTTACAAAGGGCAGACTTGACTTAGGATGAGAGCCTAGAGCCTACGTACCCTGCGATAGGGATCAAAGTCCATGTAGTTCGACCAAAAGGCATGTTTTGCGGGTTGGTGGTTTTTTGATTTGTGATGAGAATAGGAGGATTTTAATTAAGACAGATCATTGTAAACAAAATAGAATTGGGATTTGGTTTATTTGTTTTAATTTTACCACAATCTGATTAACCTCATTCTCCTGATCTCTTCACATTTTCTCTTTTAAAAATTTTTATTGATTTTATTATTATTATTATTATTTTGAGTTTTAGGAGTTTTGGGAATTCATATTTCGGGAATTAATGCATGATTTATAATGAAAGGAATATTTATTTTTTGAACTTTTGAATTTATTGTTGGTAAATATTGATTATTATTATTATTGATTATTGGTAAATGATTTAATTCAAGTGCTATTATTTATTTGTTTATCTGTTTGTCTTTGAACGAATATATGCTAATTTTTTAGTTCAATGGAGATTAAAATCTCACACGAGCCCGGGAAGTCGATGAGAGAAAAGTATTCTCATATGATTCATTTTGTATAAATATTTAATTAAAGTTAATATTTAATTATTGTCCATTTATTCATTTTTTGCATTATTATTATTATTATTATTATAGGGATTTAAGGAGATTAGAACCTCACATAATCCCACGCAATCAAGGAGAACGATATTCTCACATGATAATTTCGTAAATAATGGGAAATGTTTAATTAAGCAAATTTGTTGATTATTTGTTATTTATTATTCTTTTTTTTGTTTTTTGTTTTAAAAAGGGTATGCTAACTTCAGGAATCTAAGGAGATTAAAATCTCACGCGATCCCAGGTAATCGGGGAGAACAGTATTCTCGCGCGATAATTTTTGCAAATAACGGGAAACAGTATATTAATGCAAGCATTTTGATTATGATTATTATTATGATTTAATCAAAATTAATATTTAATTATCATTCATTTATTTTCCACCATTCAACCATTAATATTTCATTAATATTATTGTTACTTTTCAATTATTCAATTCATTGTAGGGATTTAAGGAGATTAACATCTCACATAATCCCCGGTAATCGAGGTGAATAAAATCCTCACACGATAATTTTGCAAATAATGGGAAACAGTTCATTAAAGCAAACATTTTAATTATGATTCTTATTATGATTTAGTCAAAATTAATATTTAATCGTCATTCCTTTATTTTTTTCACCATTTATTCATTAATATTAATGTTATTGTCACTTTTCAGTTATTCAACTAGTTGCAAGGATTTAAGGAGATTAATATCTCACATAATCCCCAGTAATCGAGGAGAATAAAATTCTCACACGATAATTTTGCAAATAATGGGAAACAATTCATTAAAGCAAACATTTTAATTATGATTATTATTATGATTTAATCAAAATTAATATTTAATTGTCATTCCTTTATTTTTTCACCATTTATTCATTAATATTTCATTAATATTATTGTTACTTTTCAATTATTCAATTCATTGTAGGGATTTAAGGAGATTAACATCTCACATAATCCCCGGTACTCGAGGAGACTAAAATTCTCACCCGATAATTTTAACCATCATGACAATATTTATTAATTATCATTCAAATATTTTTCACCATTCCTTTATTAATATTTCATTAATATTATTGTTGCCTTCCAATTATTTAATTAATTGCAAGGATTTAAGGAGATTAAAACTCACATAATCCCCGGCAATCAAGAAGAACAAAATTCTCACACGCTAATTTTATACGTAATAGCAATAATTAATCAAAGTTAATGTTTAAACAATGATAATAAACAAAACTAAAACAAATTTAAGCAAGTGAACAATAGCACCTCAGATTAAAACGCATGAACAGTGCACATGCATGAGATTGTCTTGAAGCAATTCGTATGAACAGTGACATGCAGCAAAAATCTCGGCAGTGGCAAATCGTGCAGCCTTACCTGTGCGTTTTCAGCTTCTCCTTTGTGCTCCAATGAAGAATAACCTTCTCCTCCTCACTCCCCTATGGTAGATGGACCTCCAACAGCCCCAAAGTAGTTGGTCTCGGCCGGAAGTGCAGAAATGGCAGACAGCTTCGTTGGAATTTCTGGTCAGCTTCAGCACTGGAAATTCTGCTTCACGTGTCTCTGCTTCTTGGCTGGAAGGTGGAGGCTGAAAGCTTCCCTTCTTCTCTACACTTCCTCTTCTTCCTTGTGCTCCCTAAGTTCTCCTCTGTTTACCTCTATTTTTTGAGCTCAAAACAGAGTTTTTTCTCCTCCATGGTTCAGCTTCTATCCATCCCTTTGCTGCCACTTTGTTTTGCATTCAGACTTCTTTGTTTCTACTCATCATTTTGGCATCCAACTCTCTATTTTCTGCTCCTTGGATGGCCTGAACTTCAACTCCTTTTCTCTCCACGATTTGGATGCTTCTCTCCATGATTTTTTGCACAGTTTTCTGCACCACGACTCCCCCACTCCTCCTCACGGTTTTTGCCTCGTTCAGCTCCTCTCCCTCTCAATTTCTGGTTCATTTTTTTCCCTCACGTTGTTGCCTTGTTTTCTGGTTTCGTTCAGCTTTGTTTTTCTCCCTCACGTTGCTGGTTTCATTTTCTTGTTTCGTTCAGCTTTGTTTTTCTCCCTCACATTGCTGGTTTTGTTTTCTTGTTTCGTTCAACTTTGTCCCTCCCTTTTTCCTCTCGGTTCGTTGCTCTCCCTTTCTTCTTCAACTCTTCTTCCCTTCTCAGTCACGTGGCTCTCCCTTTCAGCATGGTTTCTGCCTTCTCTTTCCTTCCTCTCTTCTCTTCTCCAGCTTCTCCTCTTCTTAGCCGAGGACTCCTCCCTTTATGCTCCAGCCAACCTCCCTTTTTCTGCCATCTTGCTCTCATTTCTCCTTGCGTTTTCTACAACTTCCAGCCACCCCTTTGCTGCTCACGGTCCCCTCCTTTTTCTGCCATTTCTAGCCACGCCACACTCTCCTTTCTCTGCACCAGCCACTCCAGTTTCTGCCTCCTTTGCAGAACCAACTCCCACTTGCCTTTTTGTCCCCCTTGTCCTCTTGTGCATGTGTGTGCATGAGTGTATGCATGTGAGAGTGGATGAGTGTGTGTGTCCGTGGGTGAGAGTGTGTGAGAGTGTGTGAGGCGGTGTGTCCGTGAGTGAGAGTGTGAGTGTGTGATAGTGATGTGTGTTATGTGTGTGAGGGCAAGTGAGCATATGGGAGCAAATGAGCATGTGAGAGTGTAAGTGTGTGTGTGTGAGGAGGTGTGTCCATGAGTGAGAGTGTGTGTGTGTGAGAGTGATGTGTGTCATGTGTGTGAGGGCAAGTGAGTATGTGGGAGCAAGTGAGCATGTGAAAGTGTGTGAGTGTGAGCAAGTGAGAGTATTTTGCAATTCCATTTCAAGTATGTGGCCTTGTTCATTTTATTTCTTTGCAAGATGATTGCCATGTCTCTTCTTCAAACATATATCTTGAATTTTCTTTTTTATTATTTTTAGTTATTATATTTGGTTTTTTTCCATATTACTTCTATTTTGTTTGCCTTTTGCTATTTTGTTTTGATTAATTGTTATTATTATTTTTTTAGAATTTTTTTAATTCTATTTATTATTATTACCCTGATTATTATTATTGTTAATTCGGGTGGGGTGTTCACAAAATCTTTCTTAGTTAGTTTATCTAAAAGTGTCATGCTAGTACAGGCATACCTTCTATTCCATAACCAATTATCATTATTTCACTAATCAAACATTTTAAGTCAAGAGAAGGTTCATCATCACGATTAATTTTGTAAACATTATTCATTCTTTATCCTACCAATTTTATCTTGTTATCTTCATATTCTCAACTTTGCTGAATTTTGAATTGAAAATTACTCTATTGTTTTGGTCACATAGTTGACTAATGCATTAGAGATTATGATTAATGCCTTTAAGAAGAAACACATTGTCAATGGAAGTAGAAGAATTCTTACCAACTTTTACTATCCCTATGATTTTTCCTTTTCTATTGCCATCAAAAGTGACTCCTCCTCCATTTTAAGGCTAAAAAGAGATGAACTTGGTTTTGTCTCTAGCCATGTGTTTGGAACATCAACTATCCAAGTATCATCTTCCCCCAGTTGCTTTCATGCATACCTATATAGAAATTCAATTTTTGCTTTTAGGTACCCAAATATTTTTAGGTCATTCCTTGTTAGTTGTACTATTAGGTACCTAAATTTTCTTTACTCCTTAAGGCTTATCTTTCTTATAAGCAAAAGTATACAATCCATGTCCCTTCTCTCTACAATAAAAATAAGTGATAAAGTGAGTACTAGTCATGGAGGTATGAACAAATAAGTTTTTATAATATTTTTGCCTTTTTTAATTATATACTAGTCCTGCTTTATCAAAACCACATATTTGTTTTTCAAGTGAGATATTTAATGTGTGTCTTCGTTTAGTAAATTTTGCTGAAGTATTAGTTAATTCTTCTTTTTCTTTTACCAAAATTTCACATTTGCAAAGTGATGTTTTTGTAATCTTTTCTTTACAAGAAGCATGCTCATTTTGAAGTACATTGTAGCAATGCATGAAAACTTCATATTGTTTTTCTAAATAGATTTTGATTTTTATCAAAAAGTCATTTCCTTTTTTCTCTTTCTTTAATTCATTTTCAAGAGATAGGTTCCTTTTCCTAGAAAAGTTTAAAGCTTTAGCAATTTTTAGAAATTCATCATGTAATTCATTAAAGGCATTTTGTAATTCGTCATAAGAAGGTAAAGAACTTACCTCAATGTCCTTGCTTGCCATGAAACTGGGATTTGCTTCTTTATTTTCTTCTTCATTTGAATGAAAATCACTTTCTCCCCATTTGTAGATATATATGCTTTCTTTTTCTTCTTCCTTTTTCTTTTCTCATCATTTTCTTTCTTTCTTATGTATTGAGGACATTCCCATTTGATGTGATTGATTTCTTTGTACTCATAATATGTGGGAAGTTCTTTTCCTTCTTGATTCCTTGATCTTCTTCCACTAAATTTCTTATTTTTGAGTAATTTTGGAAACTTCTTGACAAATAGGCTAAGAGTTTCATCATCAATGTCACTAACTGAGGTATCATCAAAATCTTCTTCCTATTGGTAGTGTGAACACCCCACCCGAATTAACAATAATAATAATCATGGTAATAATAATAAATAGAATGAAAAAATTCAAAAAAAAATAATAATAATTAATCAAAACAAAATTGCAAAAGGCAAAAAAAAAAAAAAAAAAGTAATATGGAAAAAACCAAATATGAGAACCAAAAATAATAAAAAGAAAATTCAAGATATATGTTTGAAGAAGAGACATGGCAATCATCTTGCAAGGAAATAAAATGAACAAGGCCACATACTTGAAATGGAATTGCAAAACACTCTCACTTGTTCACACGCACACACTCTCATATGCTCATTTGCTCATATATGCTCACTTGCCCTCACACACATAACACACATCACTCTCACACACTCACACTCTCACACACATAACACACATCACTATCACACACTCACACTCTCACTCACGGACACACATCCTCACACACTCACACTCACACTCTCACACACTCTCACCCACGGACACACACACTCACCACATGCATGCACCCTGCACACACATGCACAAGAGGACAAGGGGGACAAAAAAGCAAGTGGGAGTGGTTCTGCAACATGGCAGAAAGTGGGGAGGCTGGAGCAGTGAAAGAAGAGTGTGGCGTGGCTGGAAATGGCAGCAAAAGGAGGGGAACGTGTGCAGCAAAGTGGTGGCTGGAAGTTGCGGAAAAAGCAAGGGAAAAAGGGAGCAACATGGCAGAAAAAGGGAGGTGGCGTTGGAGCATAAAGTGGCAGCAAACCGAGAGGAAGGAGGAGAAAAAACGCTGGAGAGAAAGTAGGCCTCGGCTGAGAAGAAAAGAGAGCTGGAGAAGAGAAGAGAGGAAGGAAAAAGAAAGAGGAACCACGCTAAAAAGGGAGAGCCACATGACCAAGAAAGGAAGAGGAGCTGAAGAAGAAAGGAAGAGCAACGAAACCAGCAACAAACCGAGAGGAACAACGCTGAACGAAAGAAGAGAATGGAGTCAGCAACGTGAGGGAGAAACCAAGTTGAACGAAGCAAGGAAGCAAGGCAGCCACATGTGTGAACACCCCACCCAAATTAATAATAATAATAATGAATAGAATTAAAAAAAATTCAAAAAAATATAAAATAATAAAGTAATAATAAAAATTAATCAAAACAAAATTGCAAAAGGCAAACAAAATAAAAGTAATATGGAAAAAAAACCAAATATAAGAACCAAAAATGATAAAAAGGAAAATTCAAGATGTATGGCAATCATCTTGCAAAAAAATAAAATGAACAAAGCCACATACTTGAAATGGAATTGCAAGAGCTCCTCACATGCTCATTTGCCCTCACACACATGACACACATCACTCTCACATGCTCACTTGCTCCTCACATGCTCATTTGCCCTCACACACATGACACACATCATTCTCACACACTCACACTCCCATTCACGGACACACCACTCTCACACACTCACACTCACACTCCCACATGCTCATTTGCTCCCATATGATCATTTGCTCTCACCACATGACATACATCACTCTTACACACTCACATTCTCACTCACGGACACCTCACTCTCACACACTCACACTCACACTATCACACATCCATGGACACACACACTCACCACATGCATGCACCCATGCACACACATGCACAAGAAGACAAGGGGGACAAAAAAGCAAATGGGAGTGGTTCTGCAACATGGCAGAAGGTGGGGTGGCTGGAGCAGTGAGAGAGGAGTGTGGCGTGGCTGGAGGTGGACGCAAAAAGTGGAGACCGTGTGCAGCAAAGTGGTGGCTGGAAGTGGCAGAAGAAGCAATGGAAAAAGGGACCAAAAGGGCAGAAAAAGAGGGGGACGTTGGAGCATAAAGAGAGTAACGAGCCGAGAGGAAAAAAAAGGAGAAAAAGGCTGGAAGAAAGAGCAACGAGCCGAGAGAAAAATGAGCTGAAGAGAAGGGGAGAAAATAGGAGGCAGCTCGTGGAGAGAAGAGAGAAACCGAGAAGAAAGGAAGAGGAGGTGCAGGTCGTGAAAGTGCAGAAGCATAACGTGTTGAAATCGAGCTGATATGAGCTGAAACCAAGCTAAAAAAAAACTGAGCTATAGCAATGAACTGAAGCCACAACACCAGACCGAGAAGACAAAAACCAAACCGAGAGAAGGAGGAAAGGAACTGAACTGAAGACGAACCAAAAACGAGGCAGCAAACTGAGAGCCAAACTGCAGAAAACTGGTGCAGAAAACTGGTGTAGAAAACGTGCAGAAAATCGTGGAAGTAACGTCCAAAATTCTGGAGTGAATAGGTGCTGAAGTTCAGACCATCCAAGGGGCAGAAACATGGAGAGTTGGATGCCAAAATGATGTGCATAAACAAGGAAGTCTGAATCCAAAACAAAGTGGCAGCAAAGGGAGTGATAGAAGCTGAACCATGGATGAAAAAAATTTTGTTTTGAGCTCAAAAAACAGAGGAGAACAGAGGAGAGCTTAGAAAGCCCAAGGAAGAAGAGGAAGTGTGGAGAAAAAGAGAAGCTCTCAGCCTCCATCTTCCAGCCAAGAAGTAGGGACACTTTCTGCAGAATTTTCAGCGCTAGAACCAACCAAAAAAAAACCAACAAAGCTGTCCAGCGAAACTCCAAAGAAGCTGTCTGTTTTCTGCACTTCCAGCAAGACCAGCGACTTTTAGGGGCTGTTGGAGGTTCATCTTCCATTGTTGGGTGAGGAGGAGAAGGTCCTTGGTCATTGGAGCACAAAGGAGGAGCTGAAAAACTAGGTATGGCTGCACGTTCTTCACTGGCTGAAATTCTGCTGCACGTCGTCACTGTTCACCCGATTTCCTTCAATGCAATTTCATGCACGTGCACTGTTCACGCACTCTAACATGCCATGCTACTGTTCACGTGTTTAATTTTGTGTATTTTTGTTCTTTATAATTGTTTAGACATTAGCTATGATTAATTATGGCCATTATGTATGAAATTAGCATGCGGGAACTTTGTTGCTCTTGATTGTTGGGATTATGTGAGTTTTTTCTCAGCTCCTTAAGTCCATGCAATTAATCAAATAATTGGAAGACGATGAATATTAATGAAATATTAATGAAAGAATGTTGAAAAATAATTGAATGATAATTAATGAATATTGTCATGACGGATTAAAATTATCGTGTGAGAATTTTGTTCTCCTCGATTACCGGGGGTTATGTGAGATATTAATCTCCTTAAATCCTCGTAATTAGTTGAATAATGGAAAAGTGACAATTAATATTAATGAAATGTTAATTAATAAATGGTGAAAAATAAAGGAACGACAATATATACTAATGAAATATTAATGAAAGAATGTTGAAAAATAATTGAAAGGTAATTAATGAATATTGTCATGGTGGACAAAAATTATCGTGTGAGAATTTTGTTCTCCTCGATTACTGGGGATTATGTGAGATATCAATCTCCTTAAATCCCTACAATGAATTGGATAATTAAAAAGTAACAATGGTACAAATGAAATATTAATGGGGGAATGATGGAAAATAAATCAATGATAATTTTGGATTGAATCATAATAGTCATAATCAAAATGCTTGCTTTAATATGCCGTTTGTGAAATTATCGTGTGAGAATATCGTTCTCCTCGATTATCGGGGTTATATGAGATATTAATCTCCTTAAATCCTTATAATGAACTGGATAATTAAAGAGTAACAATGATACAAATGAAATATTAATGGGTGAATGGTGGAAATAAATTAACCATAATTAAATGTTAAATTTGAATTAAATCATAATAATAATCATAATCAAAATGCTTGCCTTAGTAAACATTCCCTATCATTTGCGAAATTATCGTGTGAGAATATTGTTCTCCTCGATTGTGCGGGATTACGTGAGGTTCTAATCTCCTTAAATCCCTATAATTAATTCCAAAATGACAATAATATTGATAATAATACAAAAAATGAATAAATGGACAATAATTAAATGTTAACTTTGATTAAATATTTATGCAAAATGGATCGTGTGAGAATACTTGTCTCTCCTCGACTTCCCGGGCTCGTGTAAGATTTTAATCTCCATAGAACCCGAAAATTAGCATATATTTGTTCAAAGACAAACAGATAAACCAATAAATAACAGTATTTAAATTAAATTGTCTACCAATAACCAATAATAATAATAATCAATATTTATCAACAATAAATTCAAAAACTCATAAAATAAAAAAATATATATTCCTTTCATTATAAATTATGCATGAATTCCCAAAATATAAACTCTCAAAACTCAAAAAATAATAATAATAAAACCGACAAAAAAATTAAAAAAAAAAAAGAAAATGTGAAGAGTTCAGGAGAACGAGGTTAATCAGATTGTAGTAAATTAAAACATACAAACCAAATTCCTATCCCGTTTTGTTTACAATGATCTGTTTTAATTAGAATCCTCATATTCTCATCACAAATAAAAAACCATCAATCATAAAAATGCCTTTTGGTCGAACTACGTGGACTTTGATCCCTCTCACGGGGTACGTAGGCCCTAGGCTTTCATCCTAGGTCAAGTCCGTCCTTTGTAAATATCCATCAGTTTGCATGCATTTTTGCTTTTTTGTCTTATATGTCTAACGTGCATCCATTGTCAATAAAAAGGTAATTAAGATTAATTAAAGGCCATATTCTATTTCAACTAACTAGTTTAAGGTAACCGTCCTTATGGTCGGGTGTTGTGGGGTGCCTAACACCTTCCCCACACTCAAATAGACTCCCGAACCCATCTCTGATTTCGCAGACCATTTTGCCTTTTTCGTTTTGTTTTAAATTGGTTTTCCATTAAAAATTTTGGTGGCGACTCCAAATAAAATCGATTTTCAAAATTCCATTTTTGGGAATCGGTTTTAAACCTTTTATTCGATTCCGCTGAAAGGTCAGTTACAACAACGTGAGGAAAGAACAGCAGGGAAACGAACCATAAATGAGGCAGAAACCGAGAGCTGAACTGCTGAAACCGAGAGCTGAACGAAGCTGTCCAACGTGCAGAAAAATCATGGAAGCAACATCCCAAATTCTGGAGTGAAAAGGTGCTAAAGTTCAAACCATCCAAGGAGCAGAAAAATGGAGAGGTGGATGCCAAAATGATGTGCAGAAACAAGGAAGTCTGAATCCAAAACAAAGTGGCAACAAAGGGAGGGATAGAAGCTGAACTGTGGAGGAGAAAAAACTCTGTTTTGAGCTCAAAAAACAAAGGTGAACAGAGGAGAGCTTAGGGAGCACAAGGAAGAAGAGGAAGTGTGGAGAAGAAGAGAAGCTTTCAGCCTCCATCTTCCAGCCAAGAAGTGGAGACACTTTCTGCAGAGTTTCCAGCGCTGGAGCCAACCAGAAAACTCCAACGAAGCTGTCCAATGAAACTCCAATGAAGCTGTCCATTTCTGCACTTCCAACCGAGACTACCCACTTTGGGGGGCTGTTGGAGGTCCATCCTCCATTGGTGAGTGAGGAGGAGAAGGTCCTTCTTCATTGGAGCACAAGGGAGGAGCTGAAAACGCCAGGTATGGCTGCACGTTTAATCTTGGCCAAGATTTTTGCTGCATGCTACTGTTCACTCGATTTCCTTCAAGACAACTTCATGCATGTGCACTGTTCATGCGTTTTAATATGAGAAGCTACTGTTCACGTGCTTAAATTTGTTTAGTTTTGTTCATTATAATTGTTTAGACATTAGTTTTGATTAATTATGGCTATTACGTATAAAATTAGCATGTGAGAATTTTGTTGTTCTTGATTGCCCGGGATTATGTGAGTTTTTTTCATCTCCTTAAATCCTTGCAATTAATCAAATAATTGGAAGACAATGAATATTAATGAAATATTAATGAAAGAATGTTGAAAAATAATTGAATGATAATTAATGAATATTGTCATGACGGATAAATTATCGTGTGAGAATTTTGTTCTCCTCGATTACCGGGGGTTATGTGAGATGTTAATCTCCTTAAATCCCTACAACTAGTCGAATAATTGAAAAGTGACAATTAATATTAATGTAATATTAATGAATAAATGGTGAAAAAACAAAGGAATGACAATATACACTAATGAAATATTAATGAAGGAATGGAGAAAAATAATTGAATGATAATTAATATTGTCATGGTGGATAAAATTATCGTGTGAGAATTTTGTTCTCCTCGATTACTGGAGATTATGTGAGATATTAATCTCCTTAAATCCCTATAATTAATTTCGAAATGACAATAATATTAATAATATTACAAAAATGAATAAATGGACAATAATTAAATATTAACTTTGATTAAATATTTATGCAAAATGGATCGTGTCAGAATACTTGTCTCTCCTCGACTTCCTGGGCTCGTGTGAGATTTTAATCTCCATAGAACCCGAAAATTAGCATATATTTGTTCAAAAACAAACAGATAAACCAATAAATAATAGCACTTAAATTAAATTGTCTACCAATAATCAATAATAATAACAATCAATATGTATCAACAATAAATTCAAAAACTCATAAAATAAAAAAAATATATTCCTTTCATTCTAAATTATACATTAATTCCCAAGATATAAACTCTCAAAACTCAAAAAAAAAAAAAAAAGACAAAAACAATTTTAAAAGAGAAAATGTGAATAATTCAGGAGAACGAGGTTAATCAGATTGTAGTAAGTTAAAACATACAAACCAAATTTCTTTCCCGTTTCGTTTACAATTATCTGTTTTAATTAAAATCCTCCTATTCTCATCACAAATAAAAAAAAAGCCACCAGTCACAAAAATGCCTTTTGGTCAAACTACGTGGACTTTGATCCCTCACACGGGGTACATAGGCCCTAGGCTTTCATCCTAGGTCAAGTCTGTCCTTTGTAAATACCCATCAGTTTGCAGGCATTTTCGCTTTTTTTGTCTCCTATGTCTAACATGCATCCATGTTAATAAAAGGGTAATCGAGATTCATTAAAGGCCATACTCTATTTCAACTAACTAGTTTAAGGTAACCGTCCTTATGGACGGGTGTTGTGGGGTGCCTAACACCTTCCCCACACTCAAATCGACTCCCGAACCCATTTCTGATTTCGCAGACCATTTCGCCTCTTTTTTTTTTGTTTTATTTAAATTGGTTTTCCAAATTTTTTCGTTAAAAATTTTGGTGGCAACTCCAAGAAAAATCAAATTTCAAAATACCGTTTTTGGGAATCGGTTTTAAACCTATTTTAATTCCATCCCGTCGAAAGGTCGGTTACGACAGTTTGTCGACTCCACTGGGGAGCTTTCGAGAGTCAAGCCTGTTTAATTAGTTAGTTGAAATAATATGGCTTCTTGTTATTTTAATTACCCTTGTTGTGTTTGTTTGGTTTAATGATTTATTTTTTTGGTGTTTCTTGGTCATTTATCTCTTGTGGTCATATGATATGCATGTATGTTTTTAACTATTTGCTATTTGTATAGGTGTATTTCTTCTTTCTCAATTATATAACATGCTTAAAGTTCCTTAGTTACCATGTAATTTTGTTAGTTTATTTGTAATACGTATGTCAGGATAGATAACATGCGGAAGAGAACCCTAGGATAGATGACCTTTGTTTATGTTATAAGCTCTTGTCTTCTCTTGCAATTTGATTGCTTGATAAATATAGGTTGGATAAGCTGTCGGTTTAGAACTTTATATGCTCCCCTCTCATCTTATGCACGTTGACACTCTACCCCACACACTTTTGGGCTCTATACCCGGGTCCTCGATTACCCTAGGTTAGTAGGGGTTTTTAACGGTTTTCCTGTGGAGCTTATCGCTTTCAGAGACTACTGTGAAGACCTCACTCAGGTTGTGTCTCGCTATATGGATTTGATTGGAGTGGGATTCTATCCTTTTTTAAGTCTAATTCATGTCGCGGGATCCTCACTCTCTTGAGTGGGGACAATCTGAGGGCCAATAACTCTTTAAGATGCTAGATCTACCCCCAAACCATGCACCTTAGTGGACCACCTTAATAGATAACCTTTTTAGAACCTATTGTCTTTAGGGTACCATTCCCACACATAGGGTTGACCCAGTTAGGACACCAAGGATCATGTTACACTCATATTTTGCATGTCAACACATCATTCATGGCATGATTACATTTTTTATAAAAAAAAAAAAAGAAAGACTTTTATGGGGTATTGAATTATCACAACATTTCCATTTTAACGCGTTGTTAGCCAAGCGAAATGAGCTACAATTGGAAACTTCAGCAGTGTGGTAAGATTTGCCTATTTGATGGAGTTGGGAGTCTTTGAAAATCAATAATTTCAAGTTAAGTAATACATCAATAGGTTACCTGGTTGACTTATTTAAGCCTCGTCCACGTGAGGATCTATTTCTCCTTAGGATGAGAGTTATAGTTGCTATTCCTAATGGATCAATAGGGTCTTTGGCGATTAGTAATGAAGAAAGTGGTTAGTAATCTATTGATTAAATAAATTGTGTGCTCATTTCATTTTGTTTCTAACCCATGGATTTGTTACAGTGAACTGTCATTTTCGTTACTTGGCATAGAGATATGAAGGACTCACCGGACGCCACACAACCACAAGACACAAGCTCGACAGAAATGGCCTCATCTAGAAAGAGAGTGAACGTGAAGGTAGAAGCTGAATCAGTAGAAAGCTTAATTATTATGAGTGAGAAGCTCAGAGGGGAACAACTCCGTCATTTTCAGAAGGACTATGGAGATATTTTGGAGTTACTGTCAGTTCCTATCCAATCAGATGCTCTTGTAGCCCTAGCTCAACATTGGGATGATTCCTTGAGATGTTTCACGTTTCTAACTTTCCAGCTTGCGCCCACGTTGGAAGAATACGGGGGATTGATGAGAATGCCTATTACCAAGGATACCCCTGTCTACTTGTATCCCAGACATCTCCCCTCCTGACGGGTTGTAGCCCAGATTTTAGGGGAGGAACCTACACGAGTACAAATATGCCGTTTGGGTGCAACAAAAGGATTATCCAGGAAGTATTTAGAGAAAAGGTTGGAAGCTTTAGCTAAGAAGGGGAACTGGGTCGTTTTCAAAAGAGTGCTTACTTTAATAGTATATGGGCTAGTGTTATTCCTATCAGCAGTAGGTGTA
Source organism: Delonix regia (assembly GCA_037074485.1). Classification (NCBI taxonomy): domain Eukaryota; kingdom Viridiplantae; phylum Streptophyta; class Magnoliopsida; order Fabales; family Fabaceae; genus Delonix; species Delonix regia. Next base: position 23,398,537 of record CM073454.1, on the reverse strand, counting down.
GTCGATTTGGCAGCGATAAGTGTCTTGTGGATGGTAGAGAATCACCGCGTGAATCCCGTACCAGCACTGCTAGCGGAAACATTTTTGACATTAAGTTTTTGTCATAGAGAAAAGAAAGGGAAGTTGAAGTGTTGTTTGCCACTTTTGAACATATGGTGGGTTAACCATATCTATGGCAAGGAATATCAACTTGGCACAAGGTTTGACACCATTCATCACCCGATTCGAGATTATGTCCATTGCGAAGGGTCAGCTCCGCTACAAGCAAGAATGAGTCCTGACCAATGGGGTAAGAAAATAGGGGAACTTAAAGATACCACTATCTGGTGGAAGCTCTCTTGGTGGGAGAGCGAGGATATTATATACTGCTGTGGACATTTCCCTAATGTTCCTCTCATGGGCACCAGAGGATGTATCAATTATAACCCCGCAGTTGCTCACTACCAATTCGCATATGAACAGGACATCCCATCTGAAGAGGTTGTGCGAAGGGTCAGCTTCTACTACACTGATCCCCTGAAGATGGAAATGATCCAATAGATAAGGGATGCATGGGGCCGTGTAATGTGTAACGGGAAGTTTGAGTTAGGGAAACGTACCGTGGCAACCACGAAGCAATACGAGATTTGGCTCCAGAAAAGGATCGGGGGAATCCATCCACCCCTAGGATCTCATAACCCCTTGTTGAGTAATGATTTATGAGAGGTTAATGAGGGTTTAGCCAAACAATTAGAAGATAAAAAGGCAAAGCTACAAAACCTGGAGGAAGTGAGCAAAAGACACTTGCAGAATTTATCTAGGGCACAAGAAGATGAAAGGGCAAAAAGGAGGAAGGAGTCGGAGATGAACGTCGAGTTGAGGAAATTGAAAGAGGAGAATGACAAGTTGAAAAATACTATAAGAAGGATTCAAAAACAAGCTGAGGAGAGTAGCAAGTAGGTCCTCCATTATCAAGCTTGATTGTCAAAGGCCACTAAAGAAAGAGATGTTATAATGAGACGAGAAGAAGAGCTCAAGCCTCATAGTAACCTCCAACGAGAAATTGATGTACTCACCAAACGGTTAGAAGAAAAGACAAGGGAGGTGATCAGTGTCAAGAGTGATAATGCAGTGGCCATACAAAATCTAGTTGAGCAACACAATCGTCAAGCAGAAAGGGCTTGGCTGTGGGAGTCGCGCCATGAAGAGCAAGTGGCCAAGAAAGAAATGTGGCTGGAACGCTTCAGAAGAATGATCCTATTTTCCAATGATGCCATTCCTGAATTTGTTCATGCATATAAGCAAGCGGAAGGGCATGCCATCCCCGTGAAGACTCCTGTAGCAGTAACTGAGTTTCTCACTCTGTGTCATGACCTTATAGAGGATTTGAAAATGTTGATGAAATTTTAGACGAGTAAGGAACAAAGACAGCTTCAGTATTTTGTAAGATGGGCTCATAGATGGGATCCCTTTAATGTGTAATTTCAAAGTCGATTGATGTAATCAAACACTTTATTATAATGCACGGTTTCGTCTTTTGGCCATCAAATACGTTCGAAATAGTAGAGATCCTGCGTGGAAATTGGTTGTGTGGTGTAAAAATAGACCTATACATGTGGATACTAAATATCCCTTGTGTTAGCAGTTAACTTTGATCCATTGAGTGTTACCATATGTATCCTCAAGGATTCAAAGGTCCGTGGTTCTTATATCCTTTATGCCGAGTTAACACACCAAAAATCAGGAATCTAGGTAATCATTTTTTTTATTTACACTCATTTTGTTAATAAAAAAAATATAATAATAATCACAGGTAAGACGTTAATATTGCCCGAGAACAGAAGAACTCGTCTAACCAGGCCCAGCCGCCTGGGAGAACGTATATAACCCGAGCATGGGCTAGAGCTATGGCTACTGAAGATAGCCCATTAGAGACCAAGCAGCGGTTAGAAGCGGAAGTAGGGGCCCTAAAGGATCAAATGGGGGCCATGCAGTCGCAAATGGTGGAGATGATGAAGTGGTTGCAGAACATGAGTTCTAGCGTGGCCGTGAACCATGTTTCGCCAAACCCCACTAATGCCGACTAGGGCACCCCTAATATAGGTGTTGGCATACCAGGAGTAACTCTGGGTAGTCCTTCTACCACCGGAGTGCCTGAACCGACACAAAGACCGGCAGTGGCAAACCGACCACTAAACCCTTTGGCTTCAGGGGCTGAAGGACAAGGGTACCCAGAATGGAGCCAAGGTGGTGTCTTCACCTATGACATTCCTGGGGGGGAACCAACTATTGGAATTGCAGTGCCTGCTCGGCCTGCTGCCAACACCAGCTTCAAGACGAAAGAGGGCGATGTGAGGAAAGATTGGGAAGAGGACATAGCAGAGGTTAAAGACAGACTGCGAGCTCTGCAGAAGCCGACTAACTATAAGTCTTTTGAGTTGGATGAGTTGTGTCTGGCTCCAGAGGTCCCCATCCCTAAAAAATTCAAGGTGCCTGAATTCACCAAATACGACTGTAGTGGAGATCCACACCACCACCTAAAATCGTACTACACCAAGATGTCGGTATGGTCCAGAGATGAAAGGTTCCTGATAAACTTCTTTCATGAGAGTTTGATCGGCGCGGCCTTACATTGGTTCATGAAATTGGATCATTCCAAGCTAAAGAGGTGGAGAGACCTCACTGACGTATTCATGAGCCAATACAAGTTTAATCTGGATACAACCCCTACACGCGAGCACCTGAAGGGGTTGAAGAAGAAGGGAACAGAGACTTTTAAAGAATATGCCCAGAGATGGAGATCCGCAGCTGTTGAAGTCCAACCACCACTTTTGGACTTGGAATTATGCTCTTATTTTATCCGTACCTTGGGGGACCCATACCGTAAGATAATGCTAGGGACGCATGTAAATGAATTCGCGGATTTGATCCAAGTTAGGGAGAGGATAGACGTTGATGTGCGCAATGGGCTATTTGAAGCCACCACTACAGAAACTAGAAAGCCTGCAAACAGTCGAAAGAAGGAAGGGGATATTAGCCATATCCATGCCACATTCCAACATCCCCGTCCTATGCATGGTCAATATCCCCAGGCACCTTTTCGCGGTCAGAACCTGGCCATGCCTTACCAGCCGCGAAGCCCAGCCATGGGGAATTACATGAGCTACCCAACACCACCGCAACCTTATTCTAGGCCGCAACAGCCGACAACCCAAAATCGAGGGTTTAAGCCAACACTACCGCCCCGCGATGACAGGCCATTACCCAATTTCAATGTTAGCCGATCGGAGCTTTTTCATGACTTAGTGGCAAAGAAGCTTATGGGCCCTAAACCGGTCAAGCCACTCCAGCCACCATTCCCTGAGTGGTATGATCCCAATGCCACTTGTGAATATCACATGGGAGTTGCAGGGCACCATATTGACAAATGTGACGCCTTCAGGAAGCACGTGCTAGCATTATTGGACAATAACCACATCGGCATAAAGATGGGTAATGACCCCAATATCGTCACCAACCCCATGCCAAATCACAATAAGGAAAGGCAAGTGTCCATGATAGAGGGGGAGGATTTTGGCTTGAAAGACTTGGCTGCGACATCCTATTCCATGCGGCAGCTATATGAGGGTTTGAAGGGTACTGACTATATCCCTGCTCAGAATTGGGGACATAACAAACTCGGAGGGTCGCAAAATGGGTATTGTGAGTTTCATGATGGAGAGGTGGGTCATGACATTGAAGGTTGTGAGCAGTTCAGAGAATTGACACAGAGGATGATAATGCTTGGAGTTCTAACCATCGAAAGAACTCAAGAGCCTACTAAAGGGAATGTGTGCATCACAGAAAAAGATGGTGCCTGGACCAAGGGAGCATCCAACTCCACAAGGCTTTGGAACTCCTTCCTGGTGGTTGATAAACTACTCTATGAAGTTAAGGGAGCCACCCCGGTCCAAAACAATCCTGACCCACGAAGTATAGCGCAAGGGTCTTTACTTGTAGTACCCACGCCAGTGCCTATCAAACGTCCAACCGCCACTATTTATGTGCCCTCTCCATTTCCATATCAGAGCGATCATGCTGTGCCGTGGAATTACGGGTTAAAGATAGAATGTTCGTCCGACAATGAGGCATCGAAAGAGAGGTCTGTCATGGGAGGAGGTCATTTAGACGTTATAGGAGGGATCACTCGTAGTGGTCGGGTATACTCCAAAGATGTGGGAGGAGCTCTGAATCCAAACCTAGAAGTAGGCGAAAGCTCGAACCTCAAGGAAGCCCTTGGGAAGGAAGGATGGGATGAAGCAGAGGAGTTTCTAAAGATTATGAAACAGAGTGAATATGACGTGGTGGATCAACTGCGGAAAACTCCAGCCCGAATTTCTATCTTGAGCCTAATAATGAATTCGGAAGTTCACCGAAGGGCATTACAGGGTGTGCTGAATGAAGCTTATGTGCGTCCTGATATCACACGGAAGAAGGTCGTGAACTTGATAAATGCGGTGAAAAATTCTACCTTAATTTCCTTCTCTGAGGACGAGATGCACCCCATGTCAGTCGGAAAGCCCAAAGCCCTCCATATTACTCTGAAATGCTATGGGTATATAATTGCTAAAGTGCTCATCGATGGGGGGTCAGCCCTGAACATCTTGCCCTTGTACACTTTAGGGCAATTACCTGTTGAGAAGTCATGCATCGAGTATAATGACCTAGTAGTGAGAGCCTTCGATGGGACCAGGAGGGAAGTGATTGGGAAGGTCGAACTCCCTTTAGAAATCGGTCCAAATTTGTTTACAGTCGAGTTCCAAGTTATGGATATCGACGCAGCGTATACGATGCTCCTAGAGAGACCTTGGATTCACGCCGCTGGTGCAGTCCCCTCGACCGTGCACCAGAGGATCAAATACATCGATGAAGGAAGGCTCGTTACCATAAAAGGTGAAGAAGAAATGATTCTCAGCAGGTCAAGTGCGGTACCTTACATCAAAAATGCTGAGCAAGTCATAGACAGCTCCTTTCCAAGTTTAGAAGTATTGGAGGCTGGGAATTCTAAAAAGGGCACTGACCCAATGCCATTAGGAGTGGGGGAAACCACCAAAGGAGTCAATCAGGTAGTGGCCAAAATCATGATGAACAGTGGGTATCAAAAGGGAAAAGGATTGGGTGTAAATCTGCAAGGCATAGGGGAACCAATTGAGTTGTTCGAGAATCCAGGGCGACAGGGGCTAGGATATGAGCTCTCCAGGGAGACCTGCAAGGTGAGATGGAAGGAGGGTAAGCAAAAAGGGAAAGCAGAAATACCTCACCTCCGAGAAACTTTTCCCACTCCCACTGAGATAATACATCCTGGTGACTTAGTCATAATGGCAAGCGAAGAAGAAGGAGAGCCTACGGAGGTTGCATGGATCCAGTTGGGCAAGCTAGGGAAAGCCCTGGGCAATTGGGAATCTGAAATTTTATCGGATGTTATGTCATTAGAGTAATGTTTTGAATATCGTGTTTTTAAAATTCTATAATAGCTAACGACTTGAAACTTTATTTTAAATATTGAATGAATGCAGTAGTTTCGATCTTTTTGCCAAAATCTTGTTTGAATCCTGCCTTTTCGTATTTATTTTTGCTTTTTCTACCCACTTTCCAGGGAATTTGAATCCCCAGAACTCTTGAATGAGCCTTGTGTTGTCATGAATGCAAGTGATTTAGAAACTGATGATAATGATGACATACCTCAAACCTTTGTTAAGATAGTAGAGTCTGCAGAAAGGGGTATTGTTCTGCACGAAGAAACCGCTGAAGTGATCAATATGGGGACAGAGGATGATAAGAAGGAATTAAAAATGGTTGATAACCCAGAAAGGGAGGATATGATCAAGTTGTTTAGGGAATATATAGATGTGTTTACTTGGTCCTATCAGGATATGCTAGGAATAGATCCTGAAATTGCTGCCCATAGGATACCCTTGTATTCCAATATAGGACCCAAGAAACAGAAGCTGAGGAGGATGAGCCTAGAGATGTCCCTTAAGATCAAAGAAGAAGTAATGAAGCAATGGGATGTCGGTTTCTTAGAAGTTTCTAAATACCCCCAATGGGTTGCGAACATAGTCCCTGTGCCAAAGAAAGATGGGCGAGTGAGGATGTGTGTCGATTATCGGGACTTAAACTGGGCCAGCCCGAAAGATGACTTTCTATTACCCCACATTGATGTCTTAGTCGATAACACAGCAAAAAGATTCAAGTATTCCTTTATGGATGGATACTCTGGCTATAACCAAATCCCGATGCACCCTGATGACAAGGAGAAAACCACATTCATTACCCCATGGGGAACCTTTTGTTACAAGGTAATGCCCTTTGGACTTAAAAATGCTGGGGCCACCTACCAATGTGCGATGGTCGTCTTGTTTCATGACTTGATGCATAAAGAAATAGAGGTGTATATGGATGACATGGTCGCTAAATCAGCTGAAGGGGAAAGTCATGTGGCTATATTACAAAAGCTCTTTGAAAGATTATGGAAATACAAGCTTCGATTGAATCCTAGTAAGTGCGTATTTGGGGCTACATTCGAGAAACTTTTGGGATTCATTGTTAGTAAGAAGAGGATAGAAATAGACCCTGATAAAATTAGAGCGATTCACGACATGCCACCACCTAGTACAGAAATAGAAGTCCGAGGGTTCTTGGGTCGTTTGAACTACATAGCTAGGTTCATCGCAAATTTAACTGCCACTTGTGAACCAATATTTAAATTATTACGCAAGAACCAACTAGGAGAATGGAACGAATCCCTGTCAACGCACGTTCGATAAGATAAAGGAGTACCTCTTTACCCCCCTATCTTGGTGCCTCCTATGCCGGGGCGACCCCTTATCCTTTATTTGACCATCCGACCAGGGTCCATGGGTGCGGTGTTAGGACAACATGACGAATCTGGAAGAAAGGAGCAAGCCATTTATTATCTAAGCAAGAAATTTAACGAATGCAAGTCGCGGTACTCGTTAATTGAGAAGACTAATTGCGGCCTTGTGTGGACCACAAAGAGACTGAGGCAGTACATGCTTTATCATGTAACGTGGCTAATCTCCAAGATGGATCCAATCAAATACATTTTTGAGAGTCCTCATGTATTGGGAAGAGTCTCAAAATGGCAAGTAATACTCTCAGAATATGACGTGAAATATATGACCAGTAAATCAGTCAAAGGGAGCATTATAGCTGAGCATTTGGCGGCCAATCCCCTGGATGAATATCAACCGCTAGACTTCCGGTTCCCATATGAGGATATTCTGACATTGGAAGAAGATGATCCAAAAGAAACCAAATGGACTATGTATTTTGATGGAGCAGTCAATGTACATGGTAGTGGATTAGGAGCGGTAGTAATATCACCTTAAGGCAAGCAATATCCAGTGGCAGTCAAGCTCAATTTTGACTGTACAAATAATGTGGCAGAATATGAAGCTTGTGTCAATGGTTTGCAAGCCGCCTTAGAGTTAGGTGCCAAAAATCTTGAGGCATTTGGAGATTCAGCCCTCGTAATTTATCAAGTAAAAGGAGAGTGGCAAACCAAAGATCCCAAACTGGTCCCATACTAAAAACATCTGACAAAATTGGTGTCAAGGTTTAGGGAAATAAATTTCACGCATTTGACCCGTGATAAAAATCAGTTTGCTGATGCGTTGGCCACCCTAGCTGTGATGATTAAGTTGGACTGTGGAGTTAACATGCTCCCTATCCAGGTTAAGACTTGAGACTCCCCAGCTTGCTACTTGAACGTGGAGGAAGAAAATGATGGACGGCCATGGTTCCATGATATAAAGAACTATGTCCAGAACCAGCAATATCCGCCCGAGGCAACGGAGAATGACAAAAAAACCATCCGTCAATTGGCAATGAATTTTTTCCTTAGTGGAGAGGTGTTATACAAAAGGTCATGGAACAACACTCTGCTTAGATGTATGGATGCATCAGAAGCACAGATAATGATAGAGATCCATGAGGGAATTTGTGGGACCCATGCTAATGGCCATACTATGGCTAGACAAATTCAAAGATGTGGATACTTCTGGTTAACCATGGGAAAGGACTGCATTGACCACGTGAGAAAATGTCATAAATGCCAAACATACGCCAATAGGATCAATGCTCCACCCCAACCCCTACACAACTTGGTGGCACCGTGGCCATTCTTAATGTGGGGAATAGATGTGATTGGCCCCATCAACCCAAAGGTGTCAAATGGACACTGATTCATTTTGGTAGCCATTGATTATTTTACGAAATGGATAGAAGCATGTTCATTTTCCAATATTGGCCAAAGGGTCTTCCTCCGATTTTTGAAATCAAACATCATTTGTCGATATGGTATACCAGAGAGGATTATCACGAATAATGCTTCCAACCTGAATGGAGCTGACATTAAGAAATTGTGTGGTCAATTCAAGATTAAGCACCATAACTCTGCACCCTACCGCCCACAGATGAAAGGAGCAGTTAAGGCCGCGAATAAAATTATCAAAAAGATCATTAGCAAGATGGCTATTACTTATAAAGATTGGCATGAGATGCTCCCATATGCTCTTCATAGGTATCGAACGACGGTACGAACATCCACAGGGGCAACTCCATACTCTTTAGTATATGGAATGGAGGCAGTCACCCCGATTGAAGTTGAGATCCCTTCTCTCTGAGTGTTGATCGAATCCAACCTCGAGGAGAGCGAGTGGATAAAGATGCGGTATGAGCAGCTGAATATGATTGAAGAAAAGCGATTAATAGCTATGTGTCATGGGCAGCTATACCAAAAAAGGATGGCAAGGGCCTTCAATCAAAAGGTTCATCCTAGACAGTTCAAGCCAGGGGAGTTGGTTCTGAAAAAGATCCTCCCAAATCAAGAAGATAATAGAGGCAAATGGGCACCTTCATACGAAGGTCCATATGTGGTGACACGAGCATTCTCCGGAGGGGCCCTGACTCTTGCCGATATGGATGGTAGGGAGCTTGGAAAACCAATTAACTCCAACGCAGTCAAGAAATACTTTGCTTAGACGGGGATGACAAGAGAAAAAAGAAGAAGAAAGAAAGGAGAATTCACAATTAGGGCCAATTCAAGAAGGAGGTTCAGATGAAGGATAGGGTGGCAAAGGATGGACAAAGTAAGGTGGTATGAAGACCAAATTGCCAACCTGAACGGATCCTTAGGGGTTGTCTTCATTAGTCAGTTTCGAAATAAGTGTATCCAATGGCAACACTAGGTGTAAGCAACCATTGTCGCCTGAAGCCAAATTCAGAGTCATCCCAGTTGTATTTTGCTATTTTTTATACTCGCGTTCGGCTTACCACATTCCTTGATGTCTTTTATTTGTTTACTCATTTAAGATAACTCGTCTTTCATCACTCTTTTCCCTTGCATAACCCTATTGCCTTTATGATTGTCTCATACATTCAATATGCAAAATAAAACATTAAAGTGAATAGCGCTATTCAAAATATTGTCTGATGATATGCATCCCAGAAATACCCCAATGTGTTTTAAATAAGTGTTTCCATGCAATTACTATGATGAGGCCTAAAGGATGCAGCATATACGCAATTTGGCATTTCCATTACTAGTTTACCTCGTATAAACAGAGATAGAAGCGACTTCAATGTCCTCGGGCTTACTGTACAGAAGAGAATACAAGCTCGTTTGTAGTGAGGAAGCAAAGTGTACAGATTGTCGACTGTTGAAACGATGGATTTAGGGTCGTAATGAAGGAAGCGTGGTTAGACAGTTCATTCACTTTGGGCAATATTGACGTTTTTCCAATTGTCTTGAATCATAATTTAACATGTCACCCTTCCGATTTCCAAAATAAAAGATAGAGGTATTACGCTCACAAGCACAAAGGGAATAGGTATCATTTTAACTTGTATCAAAACCAATAAAATTTGCATTATCCTTTAAGGATGTGCCTTTCTCACGCATACACGTTTGTCCATGTTCGACACCTACATTGCTCATGCATCATGACCATCAAATTTACATTTATGCAAAAGTCCTGCTCAAGTCTAGGCAATTTACAATTCTGCAAAAGTCCTGCTCAAGTCCAGGCAATTTACATTTCCGCAAGAGTCCTGCATCTAGTCCAGGCAATTTACATTCCTGCGAAAGTCCTGCATCAAGTCCAGGCAATTTACATTTCCGCAAAAGTCCTGCATCAAGTCTAGACAATTTACATTCCTGCAAAAGTCCTGCATCAAGTCCAGGCAATTTACATTCCTGCAAAAGTCCTGCATCAAGTCCAGGCAATTTACATTTCCACAAAAGTCCTGCATCAAGTCCAGGCAATTTACATTTCCGCAAAAGTCCTGCATCAAGTCTAGACAATTTACATTCCTGCAGAAGTCCTGCATCAAGTCCAGGCAATTTACATTCCTGCAAAAGTCCTGCATCAAGTCCAGGCAATTTACATTTCCACAAAAGTCCTGCATCAAGTCTAGGCAATTTACATTTCTGCAAAAGTCCTGCATCAAGTCCAGGCAATTTATGTTTCTGCAAAAGTCCTGTTCAAGTCCAGGCAATCTACATTTCTGCAAAAGGTCCTGCTCAAGTCTAGGCAATTTACATTTCTGTAAAAGTCCTGCTCAAGTCCAGGCAATTTACGTTTCTGCAAAAGTCCTGCATCAAGTCCAGGCAATTTATGTTTCTGCTAAAGTCCTGCATCGTGTCCAGGACATTTACATTTTTGTCCAAGTCCTGCATTGTGTCCAGGCAGTTTACATTTATGTCGAAAGCCAGACATTTTGTTCAGGATATTTACCATCCCATCTAAGCACAAATTTACTCCTGTCTCCCTCTGCCTTCCCTCGATGAGGAAGGTGGTGTGTTCATGTCTTTGCTTGCTCTTAAGATTAGGTCATTTCTTCACTATTCACTTCCCTAACTTAAGAGACAAGCAAAGAGAGACAACTGTGAACGCCCCACCCATATTAACAATAATAATAATCACAATAATAATAATAAATAGAATTAAAAAATTCAAAAAAAATATAAAATAATAAAATAATAATAACAATTAATCAAAACAAAATTGCAAAAGGCAAACAAAATAAAAGTAATATGGAAAAAACCAAACATAAGAACCAAAAATAATAAAAAGGAAAATTCAAGATGTATGTTTGAAGAAGAGACATGGCAATCATCTTGCAAAGAAATAAAATGAACAAGGCTACACACTTGAAATGGAATTGCAAAACACTCTCACATGCTCACTTGCCCTCACACACATGACACACATCACTCTCACACACTCACACTCCCATTCACGGACACATCACTCTCACACACTCACACTCACACTCCCACATGCTCATTTGCTCCCATATGCTCATTTGCTCTCACACACATGACACACATCACTCTCACACACTCACACTCTCACTCACGGACACACCTCCTCAGACACTCACACTCACGCTCTCATACACTCTCACCCATAGACACACACACTCACCACATGCATGCACCCATGCACACACATGCACAAGAGGACAAGGGGGACAAAAAAGTAAGTGGGAGTAATTCTGCAACATGGCAGAAAGTGGGGTGGCTAGAGTAGTGAAAGAAGAGTGTGGCGTGGCTGGAGATTGCAGCAAAAGGAGGGGACCGTGTGCAGCAAAGTGGTGGCTAGAAGTTGCAGAAAAAGCAAGGGAAAAAGGGAGCAACATGGCAGAAAAAGGGAGGTGGCGTTGGAGCATAAAATGGCAGCAAACCGAGAGGAAGGAGGAGAAAAAATGATGGAGAGAAAGGAGGCCTCGACTAAGAAGAAAAGAAAGCTGGAGAAGAGAAGAGAGGAAGAAAAACAAAGAGGAACCACGCTGAAAAGGGAGAGCCACGTGACCAAGAAGGGAAGAGGAGCTAAAGAAGAAAGGAAGAGCAACGAAACCAGCAACAAACCGAGAGGAACAATGCTGAACGAAAGAAGAGAATGGAGTCAGCAACGTGAGGGAGAAACCAAGTTGAACGAAGCAAGGAAGCAAGGCAGCCACGTGAGGAAAGAACAGCAGGGAAACGAACCATAAATGAGGCAGAAACTGAGAGCTGAACTGCTAAAACCGAGAGTTGAACGAAGCTATCCAACGTGCAGAAAAATCATGGAAGCAACATCCCAAATTCTGGAGTGAAAAGGTGCTGAAGTTCAAACCATCCAAGGAGCAGAAAAATGGAGAGGTGGATGCCAAAATGATGTGCAGAAACAAGGAAGTCTGAATCCAAAACAAAGTGGCAGCAAAAGGGAGGGATAGAAGCTGAACCATGGAGGAGAAAAAACTCTATTTTGAGCTCAAAAAACAGAGGTGAACAGAGGAGAGCTTAGGGAGCACAAGGAAGAAGAGGAAGTGTGGAGAAGAAGAGAAGCTTTTAGCCTCCATCTTCCAGTCGAGAAGTGGAGACACTTTCTGCAGAGTTTCCAGCGCTGGAGCCAACCAGAAAACTCCAACGAAGCTGTCCAACGAAACTCCAACGAAGCTGTCCATTTATGCACTTCCAACCGAGACTACCCACTTTGGGGGGCTGTTGGAGGTCCATCCTCCATTGGTGAGTGAGGAGGAGAAGGTCCTTCTTCATTGGAGCACAAGGGAGGAGCTGAAAACGCTAGGTATGGCTGCACGTTTAATCTTGGCCGAGATTTCTGCTGCATGCTACTGTTCACTCGATTTCCTTCAAGACAACTTCATGCATGTGCACTGTTCATGCGTTTTAATATGAGAAGCTACTGTTCACATGCTTAAATTTGTTTAGTTTTGTTCATTATAATTGTTTAGACATTAGTTTTGATTAATTATGGCTATTACGTATAAAATTAGCATGTGAGAATTTTGTTGTTCTTGATTGCCCGGGATTATGTGAGTTTTTTTCATCTCCTTAAATCCTTGCAATTAATCAAATAATTGGAAGGCAATGAATATTAATGAAATATTAATGAAAGAATGTTGAAAAATAATTGAATGATAATTAATGAATATTGTCATGACGGATAAAAGTATCGTGTGAGAATTTTGTTCTCCTCGATTACCGGGGGTTATGTGAGATGTTAATCTCCTTAAATCCCTACAACTAGTCAAATAATTGAAAAGTGACAATTAATATTAATGAAATATTAATGAATAAATGGTGAAAAAACAAAGGAATGACAATATATACTAATGAAATATTAATGAAGGAATGGAGAAAAATAATTGAATGATAATTAATATTGTCATGGTGGATAAAATTATCGTGTGAGAATTTTGTTCTCCTCGATTACTGGGGATTATGTGAGATATTAATCTCCTCAAATCCCTATAATTAATTCCGAAATGACAATAATATTAATAATAATACAAAAATGAATAAATGGACAATAATTAAATATTAACTTTGATTAAATATTTATGCAAAATGGATCGTGTGAGAATACTTGTCTCTCCTCGACTTCCTGGGCTCGTGTGAGATTTTAATCTCCATAGAACCCGAAAATTAGCATATATTTGTTCAAAGACAAACAGATAAACCAATAAATAATAGCACTTAAATTAAATTGTCTACCAATAATCAATAATAATAATAATCAATATTTATCAACAATAAATTCAAAAACTCATAAAATAAAAAAATATATTTCTTTCATTATAAATTATGCATTAATTCCCGAGATATAAACTCTCAAAACTCAATAATAATAATAATAATAATAATATTATCGACAAAAACAATTTTAAAAGAGAAAATGTGAATAGTTCAGGAGAACGAGGTTAATCAGATTATAGTAAATTAAAACATACAAACCAAATTTCTTTCCCGTTTCGTTTACAATGATATGTTTTAATTAAAATCCTCCTATTCTCATCACAAATAAAAAAAAAAATCACCAATCACAACAATGCCTTTTGGTCGAACTACGTGGACTTTGATCCCTCTCACGGGGTACGTAGGCCCTAGGCTTTCATCCTAGGTCAAGTCTGTCCTTTGTAAATACCCATAAGTTTGCAGGCATTTTCGCTTTTTTTGTCTCCTATGTCTAACGTGCATCCATGTTAATAAAAGGGTAATCGAGATTAATTAAAGGCCATACTCTATTTCAACTAACTAGTTTAAGGTAACCGTCCTTATGGACGGGTGTTGTGGGGTGCCTAACACCTTCCCCACACTCAAATCGACTCTCGAACCCATCTCTGATTTCGCAGACCATTTTGCCTCTTTTTTTTTTCGTTTGTTTTATTTAAATTAGTTTTCCAATGTTTTCCGTTAAATATTTTTGTGGTGACTCCAAGAAAAATCTATTTTCAAAATACCGTTTTTGGGAATCAATTTTAAACCTATTTTAATTCCATCCCGCCGAAAGGTCGGTTACGACAAAGAGAAGAGAGAAACCGAGAAGAAAGGAAGAGGAGGTGCAGGCCGTGAGAGTGCAGAATCATAATGTGTTGAAACTGAGAAGATATGAGCTGAAGCCAAGGAGAAAAATCTGAGCTACAGCGATGAACTGAAGCCACAACGCCAGACTGAGAAGACGAAAACCAAACTGAGAGGAGGAGGAAAGGAACTGAACCGAATGCAAGCCAAGAAGGAGTAGAACCGAAAGCCATCCATGTGGAGTAAAATGCTCTGTTTTGGTAGCCCAAAACAGAGTTTAACAGAGAGCCTTCTGTAGACCGTAGAGAGAAAGAGAAGCTGAGAGAGAAGGATGGAAAGGAAGGCTGCTGGAGGAGGACACAAAGCGAGAAAGAGCTAAGGTACTTTCGTGGGAGTTAGGAGGAAGAAGAGGCTGCTGAAGGGTAGGAGAACAACCTTATAAACCAAGAAAGAGACGTTGGAAGCTGAGGGAGACCGAGAAGGATTTGCAGTGAGCCGAGGAGGGAGAAAGACTGCTGAGGGGAGGAGCTACGGTGCACCAAGGGAAGCTGAGTAGAATCGCTGAAGAAGGAGAGTCACTGGGAAGAGCAGCTCACCGAGACGAAGCCAGGTAATCCTCACGTATGCATGTGGACATTCATGCTACAGTGCATTTCGTGTGTCTTTGCTCAGCCTCTTTGTTTTCTGGTTTATTAGTTAATTGATAGGTAAATTAATGTGTTATTATTTATTATTAGTATTGTTATTTGTATATGGGATTAATAATTTTTTTTGGGGGCTTTATAAACAAAGTTTTAAATAAATTATCAAGTGAGTATATTGTTCTCCTCGAATGTTTGGGATCGTGTGAGATTTTGATTCCCTTAAATCCCAAAGAAAAAAATTAATACATATTTGTTGCAAATAATAATATTAATACAAAACAATAATAATTAAATATTTAACTTAATTAATAATTTTTCATTATTTATGAAATTATCGTGTGAGGATTTTGTCCTCCTTGATTGCATGAGATCATGTGAGATTCTAATCTCCCTAGGTCTCCTTAAGATTAGCACATTTGTTTTCAAAACAAAAATAATTAAATGTTTAACTTAATTTAATAATTTTTCATTATTTATGAAATTATCGTGTGAGGATTTTGTCCTCCTCGATTGCATGAAATCATGTGAGATTCTAATCTCCCTAGGTCTCCTTAAGATTAGCACATTTGTTTTCAAAACAAAAATAATTAAATGTTTAACTTAATTTAATAATTTTCCATAATTTATGCAATCATCATGTGAGGATTTTGTTCTCCTCGATTGCATGAGATCATGTGAGGTTTTAATCTCCTTAGATCTTTTTTAAGATTAGCACATTTGTTTTCAAAAACAATAATAATTAAGTATTTAATTTAATTAAATAATTTTCCATTATTTATGAAGTTATCGTGTGAGGATTTTGTCCTCCTCGATTGCATGAGATCACGTGAGGTTTTAATCTCCTTAGATCTTTTTTTAAAAAAATTAGCACATTTGTTTTAAAAATAATAATTAAATATTGACTTTAATTAAGCATTTTCCATCATTTATGAAATTAGCATGTGCGGATTTTATTCTCTTCGATTGCATGGGAATATGTGAGATTTTAATTTTCTTAGTTCTCTAAAATTAATACACCTCTATCTAATAATAATAATAATATAACAATAATTAAAAAAAAACAATCATAATTAAATATTCATTCTAATTAAATATTTCCCATTATTTGAAAAATTATTGTATGAGAATAGAGTTCTCCTCAAATACTTGGAAGTCATGTGAGATTTTAATCTCTTCAGACCTCGAAATTTAGTACATACTTGTTTAAAAGATAAATAATAATAATGATGATAAATAGATAAAATAATAATAATAATGCAAAAATGAATATTTTAATTGAATTATTTACAAAATAAATAAAGTCAGGGTTTTATAAAATTTAATCAATTAAAATGCCATGTTCAAAAATTCCAAAAATGACTTTCTATTATAATTTTGTTCTAATTTCAGCAATCAATCCAGATTTTAAAAAGGGAAATAAAAAAAAAGTGAAACAAAAAAAAGAAAAAATCCAAAAATTATACAAATAAAAAAAAATTCCAAAAATGGCTTTCCTTTATAATTTTGTTCTAATTTCACAATAAATCTTGATTTTTTTTAAAAAAAAAATCTAAAGATAAATTAAAAAAAAGCAAAATCCAAAAAATACATAAATACAAAAAAATCAGAAAATTGATTTTATTTTCGTCTTAATTTCAAAGGTGAATTCCAATTTTGAAAATCCAAAAAACAAATAAATCTAAAAATTCAAAAATATTTTTTTTATAACTTCACTTCAATTACAAACAATATAAACTCCCAAAACTCCCAAAACTCAAAATAATAATAATAATAATAAAATTGAAAAAAAAATTTAAAAGAGAAAATATGAAGAGGTCAAGAGAACGAGATTAATCAGATTGTAGTAAATTAAAACATAAAAACCAAATTCCAATCCCGTTTTGTTTACAATGATATGTCTTAATTAAAATCCTCCTATTCTCATGACAAAAAAAAAAAACACCAACCCACAAACATGCTTCTGAGTTGTCGAACTACGTGGACTTTGATCCCTATTGCAGGGTACGTAGGCCCTAGGCTCTCATCCTAGGTCAAGTCTGCCCTTTTGTAAATATCTATCTGTTTGTATGCATTCTCGCTTTCTGTCTCCTATGTCTAACATGCATCCACGTCAATAAAAGGGTAATTGAGATTAATTAAAGGCCATATTCTATTTCAACTGACTAGTTTAAGGTAACCGTCCTTATGGACGGGTGTTGTGGGGTGCCTAACACCTTCCCCACACTCAAATAGACTCCCGAACCCATCTCTGATTTCGCAGACCATTTCGCCTTTTTCGTTTTGTTTTAAATTGGTTTTCCATAGTTTTCCATTAAAAATTTTGGTGGCAACTCCAATTAAATTGATTTCCAAAATCCCGTTTTTGGGAATTGATTTTTAAACTTTTTATTCTATTCCGCCAAAAGGTCGGTTACGACAGGTAGGATGAAGTAGCCTTTAACAAATGACTCTTTTTTCTTCTTGTCTTGTTCTTTAAGAAATTGTTTAAGGCTGGACTCATGTTCTTATAGATTTCCAAATAGAGCTACTACCAATCTTACCGAAGCTCTTTTGGCTTTTTTAATGGTTGTCACTTTAGGTTGCCACTCCATGGGTAAAGATTTTAAGTTCTTGTATACCTATTCAACTTGAGAGTATGTTTTACTAGTGCAGCTAAATGGTTAACAATATAAGTAAATATAGTTTACATTTCTTTAATTGACTCACCAAGATTCATTTTAAACAATTCATATTGGTGTGTGAGATTGTATATTCTACTTTCTTTAACACTACTGGTTCTGTCATGGGCTACTTTTAAGGCTTCCTACATTTGCTTTGTGCTAACATAATTGGATATTCTATAGTATTCCTCTTAGCTAGTGCACTTGTGAGGAAGAGTTTAGCCTTAGCAATTAACAAAACTCTTTTCTTGTCGACATCATCCCATTCACTCTTTGGCTTAGGTATAGATTGGCCATGTTTATTTTTAATTGGTTTATATGGGCCATTTTCTCTAACCTCCCAATGGTGAATGTCAACAACTTTTTTAAAAAAGGTTTCAACCTTAGTTTCCAATATGTTTAGTTTTCATCGATGAAACCAAGAAGTATGTTAATAGAATGCCCACCATGTAACACACTATCACCATGACTAGCCATTTAACTCTTAAGACTGTTAAGTCTTAATACCAAGGGCCTAAGCTCTGATTTGGCTTGTTGAAATTGGCTGGCACCTAAGAGAGGTTGAATTGGGTGATTATAAAAATTTAAGAGAATAACTAAAATTCTTTCCCAAATTAAAAGCATGATGTAAAATGATTTTTCATATATAAGTATGGAAAGCAATAAATAACACAATTAAAGTGCAACAACAAGAGAGTAAAGGAAGAGAGAATACAAACATAGCTTATCCTGGTTTGACTCCAACCCAAGCCTGCATCTAGTCCTTAAGTAAATACTTAAGATTTTCCAATAACTTGCAATCTATTACAAATCTTCAAAAATACTCCTCCAAAAACTAAACACCCTTCAAGGAAAACCTTTCCTTGAATTTAATCTCTCATTAGGGAATATATTTCCTTGAAATAACTAATCCTTTAAAGAAAATACTCATTAAAAAACTATCAAAAGAGCAAGTAACACAATTAAAGATCACAAGTTGAAGAATAAGCAATAATAGAGATCTTTGAGAATATGAATCACTCAAGATGTCTCTTACTTTGTTTCTTGTGATTTCTAAGTCTTGAGACATGTATTTATAGCCCAAAAGGCAAGAGAACCATTTAGAGCCAAGGATAAATTCAAATTTGTAAAACTTGATTGTTGGAAGTAGCTCTATTTGTTGACGTTATGGCCATCCTATATTCCATAGTCACATTTTTAGATACTCATAGCTCCTCCATTTCAACTTCATTTTGAACAAATTATATATTACCAAACGTTTCTATAAGTCTTTTTTCTATCCTAAAAAGTTTAATTGAAAAATTCTACATGGTTGTTGAGATATTGTCAAAAGAGTGACAAATGTTTGTCGTAACTGACCATTCGGCTGAATAGAATAAAAAGTTTAAAACCAATTCCCAAAAATGGAATTTTGAAAATCAATTTATTTGGAGTCGCCACCAAAATTTTTAATGGAAAACTTTGGAAAACCAATTTAAAACAAAACGAAAAAGACGAAATGGTCTGCGAAATCAGAGATGGGTTCGGGAGTCTATTTGAGTGTGGGGAAGGTGTTAGGCACCCCACAGCACCCGCCCATGAGGACGGTTACCTTAAACTAGTCAGTTGAAATAGAATATGGCCTTTAATTAATCTCAATTACCCTTTTATTAACGTGGATGCATGTTAGACATCGGAGACAAAAAGCAAGAATGCATGCAAACAGATAGATATTTACAAAGGGCGGACTTGACCTAGGATGAGAGCCTAGGGCCTACGTACCCTGCAATAGGGATCAAAGTCCACGTAGTTCGACCAAGAGGCATGTTTGGGGGTTGGTGGTTTTTTGATTTATGATGAGAATAGGAGGATTTTAATTAAAATAGATCATTGTAAACAAAATGGGATTGGAATTTGGTTTGTATGTTTTAATTTACTACAATCTGATTAACCTCGTTCTCCTGACCTCTTCATATTTTCTCTCTTAAAATTTTTTTGTCGATTTTATTATTATTATTATTTTTTGAGTTTTGGGAGTTTATATTTCGGGAATTAATGCATAATTTATAATGAAAGGAATATATTATTTTTTTTTATGAATTCTTGAATTTATTGTTGGTAATTATTATTGTTATTATTGATTATTGGTAAATAATTTAATTCAAGTGCTACTATTTTTTTGTTTATCTGCTTATTTTTGAATGAATATATGCTAATTTTTGGGTTCTATGGAGATTAAAATCTCACACAAGCCCGGGAAGTCAAGGAGAGAAAAGTATTCTCACACGATTCATTTCGTATAAATGTTTAATCAAAGTTAATATTTAATTATTGTCCATTTATTTATTTTTTGTATTGTTATTATTATCATTAATATTATTATTATTTCTGAATTAATTATAGGGATTTAAGGAGATTAGAACCTCACATAATCCCACGCAATCGAGGAGAACGATATTCTCACACGATAATTTCGTAAATAATGAGAAATGTTTAATTAAAGCAAATCTTTTAATTATTTATTATTTATTATTCTTTTTAAAAAAAAAACAAAGGTATGCTAACTTCAGGGATCTAAGGAGATTAAAATCTCACACGATCCCAGGTAATCGGGGAGAACAAAATTCTCACACGATAATTTTGCAAATAATGAGAAACAGTTCATTAAAGCAAACATTTCAATTATGATTATTATTATGATTTAATCAAAATTAATATTTAATTATCATTCATTTATTTTTCACCATTCATTCATTAATATTATTATCACTTTTCAATTATTCAATTCATTATAGGGATTTAAGGAGATTAACATCTCACATAACCCCCGGTAATCAAGGAGAATAAAATTCTCACATGATAATTTTTATGCATCATGACAATATTTATTAATTATCATTCCCTTATTTTTCACCATTCATCCATTAATATTTCATTAATATTATTATTTCTTTTCAATTATTCAATTCATTATAGGGATTTATGGAGATTAATATCTCACATAATCCCCGGTAATCGAGGAGAATAAAATTCTCACATGATAATTTTATGCGTGATAGCAATATTTCTTAATTATCATTTATTTTTTTACCATTCATTCATTAATATTTCATTAATATTATTGTTGCCTTCCAATTATTTAATTAATTGCATGGATTTAAGGAGATTAACATCTCACATAATCCCTGGTAATCGAGGAGAACAAAATTCTCACACGATAATTTTATGCGTAATAGCAATATTTAATCAAAGTTAATGTTTAAACAATGGTAATAAACAAAATTAGAACAAGTTTAGGCAAATGAACAGTAGCACCTTAGATCAAAACGCATGAACAGTGCAGAATTCCTGAGATTATCTTGAAGCAACTCGTAAGAACAGTAACATGCATGCAGAAAAATTGGCCAAGCAGCCCATGCAACCATACCTGTGCGCTTTCAGCCTCTTCCTTGTGCACCAATGAAGAATGACCTTCTCCTCCTCACTCACATATGGTAGATGGTCCTCTAACAGTCCTAAAGTGGTTGGTCTCGGCTGGAAGCAAGCAGAAATGGTGGACAGCACTTTGTTGGGCAGTGTTGGAAATTCTAGTTGGTTTTAGCGCTGGAAATTCTGGCTGGAAGGGCTCACGCGTCTCTACTCCTCGGCTGGAAGGCAAAGGCTGAAAGCTTCCCTTCCTCTCCACACTTTCTCTTCTTCCTTGTGCTCCCTAAATTCTCCTTTGTTTACCTCTGTTTTCTAGGCTCAAAACAGAGTTTTTTCTCTTCCATGGTTCAACCTCTATCCATCTTTTTGCTGCCACTTTGTTTTGCATTCAGGCCTCCTTGTTTCTGCTCATCATTTTGGCATCCAACTCTCCATTTTCTGCTCCTCAGATTGTCTAAACTTCAGCTCCTTTTCTCTCCACGGTTTGGACGTTGCTTCAGCTTCTCTCCCTCTCGGTTTCTGGTTTTGTTTTCTCTTCTATTTTCTTCACCACGACTCCCTCTCTCTTCTTCTCGGTTTCTGCCTCTCGTTCAGCTTCTCTCCCTCTCGGTTTCTGGTTTTGTTTTCTCTTCTGTTTTCTCCCTCACGTTGCTGTCTCATTTTCTGGTTTCGTTCAGCTCCCTCTTCCTCTCGGTTTCTCTCTTATCCTCTTGGTTTCTGCTTCTCCCCTTCAGCTCTCATTTTTCCCTTGGTTTCTCTCTTATTCTCTCCCTCTTCTCTTCAACTCTTTTTCCCTCTCGGTTACGTTGTTCTCTCCCTCTTCTCTTCAGCTCCTTTTTCCTCTCGGTTATGTGGTTCTCTCCCTCTTCTCTTCAGCTCCCCTTTTCCAGCCGAGGCCTTCTCCTCTTTATACTCCAGCCAACCTCTCTTTTTCTGCCATGTTGCTCCCTTCTCTTCTTGCTTTTTCTGCAACTTCCAGCCACTCCACTTACTGCTCACAGTCCCCTGCTTTTTCTGCCATTTCCAGCCACGCCACTCTCTCTTTTCTCTGCACCAGCCTCTCCACTTTCTGCCTCCTCTCTCTTACTTTTTTGTCCTCCTTGTCCTCTTGTTCCTTAGTAATGCATGTGTGTGCATGAGTGTATGCATGTGGGAGTGAGTGAGTGTGAGTGTCCGTGGGTGAGAGTGTGTGAGAGTGTGAGTGTGAGTGTGTGAGGATGTGTGTTCGTGAGTGAGAGTGATGTGTGACATGTGTGAGGGCAAGTGAGCATGTGAGAGTGTGTGAGTGTGAGCAAGTGAGAGTGTTTTGCAATTTCATTTTAATTAGGTGGCCTTATTCATTTTATTTCTTTACAAGATGATTACCATGTCTCTTCTTCAAACATATATTTTGAATTTTCCTTTTTATTATTTTTGGTTCTTATATTTGGTTTTTTCCATATTACTTCTATATTTTTTTTTTGCCTTTTGCAATTTTGTTTTAATTAATTAATTTTTTTGAATTTTTAATTCTATTTATTATTATTACCATGATTATTATTATTGTTAATTCGGGTGGGGTGTTCACAATGTTAAATAACAATTGATACACAAAACCGCAAATTGTGACACACGTAGCTCCATAATTTTGAATTGACTTTTTGTATATGATATATGAATGGAATGCTATGCAAGTCTAGTTTGTATGAAATAAATCTCATTTCAAAATTCTTACCTATTATTAAGATATTGTTGAAATTGTAACTATAGGTCAGTATAAAGTATAATATCCATACCTACAACTATGACAAGCATAACTTCTTATTTTCAACTCTATTTTAAGTATGTAATATATGACTAGAAAGATGCTTAAATCTATTTCTAGATACAATAAGTTCCATTTCAAAATTTCCTCTGAATTGTGAGATATAATAAAAAAAAGTGATTCATGGTCCAAAACTAACTCCATTAAAATCCGTATCTCTCTTATCTTTTTAGCTCACACTTATTTTTTGAGGACCACAATGTATTTGGCAAATAAATGTAAGTTTAAATGAATTTAAAATAATAATAAGCCCACCTATGCCCTATTAGAAAAAGTTCTTATGTCATAATGAAATATATTTAGGTTTCTAGAGGTTTTGAAAATCGTTGCAGTAACATACAAGGACCAAAGTTAAGATGGGCACCAAAAAGTTTCTCTAGTACTTCAATTTTGCAAAAAAATTCTCATAATAATGTACAAAAATGGTAAGGGAAATAAGGAACTGCAAAGTCTTAAATAGCAAAAGATAGAATTGCTAAGTTCAAAATTTGTATGGAGAAGTAATGGGTAAAACAATGGATTCCTGCAAATGCAAAGCTCAAGGTATTAAGTCATAAAACCTCTTATTTGACTATGTTTGATATTCATTGAGGTATATTGCTTATGGTCTTATGTATGTGCATTGCATTAATAGAATTCATGTGAATATATTGCAATTGATATATAACTTGAGCATGATTCACATCCTTAGACTGTTGATTTGGGTAATTTACATGAGATACGCAATGCTTGGTATCAATTTCGTATGCTTTATACTATGCTTATATTTTGTTAAAAGGGATATCAAGGCATATGAACATATTAAATCTTTTACAATCTAACCTCTCTTGGTTCTTAATTGGTTAGGTGCCAAAGAAGAAGAGTTATATTTCTTTGTAAAGATAAGAGTGATCTCCTCCTTAAGTATGCAATAAAAATGGAAGATAATGGAAGAATCTTGAGGATTAAGCAACTCTTTAATGATTAAGGCAATTCTAAGAAGATGAGTACAAGTTCCAATTAATGGTCAATTCTATTGACAATGAATAATTAATATCTCGTAATGTTATTGTTTTCTTTTCTTATCAAAATAAATTAAAAAGGTCAATGTCATGAACCATTACTTGAATTTAAATATGATTTTGTAGGTGACACTTTTATCCTTTTTTGATAAATAATGTAAAATTTCAAATATTACTATACATTAAACCTTGGGACCCAATATGTATTGATACCATGAAAAGTGCCCATTTGGTGAAGACATTAAGGTTTTGATGATTACAAATTTCTTATGAAAGTTTTTTAAAGCAATACATTGGTTTTTTATGTTTAATATTGTATTATCATGTCATAGGAACCTTTATAGGTACTAATAACTGATAGAATATGTTAAAATTTGTTATATAATTGATTTAGTCCTATAGGTTGAAAAAGGCTGACTTTGAGAACTTTATTTGTTCCTAGTCTACTATAAGCTTAAGCCTCTATCAGCTAGCAGCTTTTTGTAAGAGACCAGTTGGCTAGTAGTCAATAGTCGAGGTCCAAATTTGAATTTTTAATTAGGGAAATAGGGACTAGTTGACTAGCCATAAGAAAGTAGTCAACTGGGAAGTGGCGGAAAGGCCATGATTTTTTTTCAACTGATATATTTTAAAAAGTTTGACTTCTCTCTTACTACCAATAGATATCTTGGACCTCTAACTATTTATACATGACTTATGGACTCTAAATTAATGAGGAAAAAACAATCAAAAGTGTAATATAAATGGATGAGAAACAACCAACATTGATGAAGAATACATTTCCAAATGCTTGGAGCCTGGATATTGGTGCAAGTGGAAAATAAGCAACTTCACACGAATGTCAAATAATTTAATACATGGACATGAAAGACTAAATTAGGGTGATATTTATATCTTACCACTTTATATACATTGTTTAAAATATCATGATTAAGTGAGAAATTATTATTTAGAGTACTTGAATCCTTCTTGTGCTTCTCTTGCAATTTATATTCAAATCCTAATTATATGATATCACATTCGCTAGAAAGTACTTGTTTTGAAATATATATATATATAGTTGTCTGCAAGTGATCTATATATGGTCAAGTGGGATCCTTTTGTGCTTAATTGAAATATATTGTTTCACTTCCTATCCTATTATCTTATACATATCTTTAGCTTGAACTTGAAAGATTTTATAATTGATTTATGTTTTTCATATGTGAGGTCACCTAGACTCCTTGAGTTGAACTTTTGCATGTAAAAAATTGTTTTCATATACTTATTTGTAAAAAGGTTTTATGAAATGATTTATGTAATCTTTCTTAAAAGCAAAATTTTGCTCATAAATATTCATAAAGAACTTGGTTTCAATCTTGTTTTAGAGGATTATGAAGTTAGCATAAGTGTTACGGAGTAACATGAGTTGTAATCATGGGTAAATATTAATGTAGCAGAACATACTCACCCAAAAGAAATTATAGATGAATCTTATGCTTCCAAATGCATAATGTTTGATATATTGATGTGAATGATAATAAGTAAACCTAGAGATAGTTAAAAATAAGCTTCGCCAAAATAAAATGGAATGATTTGGAGAAGATGATGAAAAACAAGTTTGCAATCTTTGGATACGCATAGACAAAATTTTAGCCTTACAAAATTTCTTATCTCTCATGCTTTCTTAAATTTTACTTAAATTTCTTCAAAATGTTTGGAATGATCAATGTTCTGTGATAAATTGGAAAATCTATAATTTGTTCATTTTAATGCTTTCATTCAATTTTGAACATAGATTTCTTACTTGCTAATTGTATTTATGTTGAGAATGTTTAATGCTTCAAATAATGGTAATTGTTGAATCATCTTTAAGTTTCTACTTAAGCAGTGAGCTTGATATGCAAGCTAAGTGTAAGAAGCTCAATTAAAAGTTCCTATATTGGATGTCATTAAAGAGTGAACAAGTGATGGCAAATTTCCAAAAGGATACAACAAATCAATAAGCATCTCAATATTTCCAAATTGATGAGTATCTTTATAACTTTATGATTTCTCATGTTAAGATTGAACAATACTCTTTGGATTGGTTACTCATGTTGGCAGTTGTGACTGACTATAACATAGAGTGTATACTTACCAATGACATATAAGCTAATCAATTGAATATGCTTGATTTGTCATTGGTTGCATTGGATGTTTATAGATTGAATATGTTATGTTCCTATTGCATATTTTTTCATGTTTGAGCTATTTTCCATATTCATTAAAAGTCTACTTGTTCTTAAAGGAAACTCATAAAACTTTAAAACAAAGCTTACAATTTGTTTTTAAATTATTAAACCTTCAAAGTTTCCATTTGATTTTTTAAGCTGTATGGATTCAAAGTTTTGATATTATATTCCGTAAAGCTTGAAAATGAATTGAAAATTATTGTATGAAAGGAAGCCTTGCTTTCAATGTTACAACTTTTTTTTTTTGGGATATCATTCAAACAAATAAAGGGAGTTATACTTTTCATGTGGCATCTTTTGATCTCCTATGGTATTTTTCTTTCATAAAAATACTTTTTATTTCCTTTCATAATATTTTGATTGATATGAAAATTTCTTATTTTGAAATGGGAAAAGAAATTAAAAGTGTTGATGATGATTGTCTCCAATACATAGCTTTGAATGGCTTTATAATGCTTTTCATATGGATAATTTAAATAGGAACTTAACAAAATATCATACTTATGTCTCTCACCTTTTGAAAAAAGAAATAAGATATTTTCAAGAAAGATTTTTCTTCAAGATAAGTAAAATGGGTAGTACATTATTTTTGTGCATTGTTTAAGGGGAAGTGTCGTAACCGACCTTTCGGTGGAATAAAAAATAAAAAGTATTTAAATTGATTCCCAAAAACGAATATTGAAAATCAATTTATTTGGAGTTGCCACCAAAATTTTTAACGAAAAACTTTGGAAAACCAATTTAAATAAAAAAGAAAAAGGCAACATGGTCTGCGAAATCAGAGATGAATTCGGGAGTCTATTTGAGTGTGGGGAAGGTGTTAGGCACCCCACAACACCCGTCCATGAGGACGGTTACCTTAAACTAGTCAATTAAAATAGAATATGGCCTTAAATTTATCTCAATTACCCTTCATTAACATGCATGCCCATTAAATAGAGAAGACAAAAACGACAATAGTGGAAACAAACAGATAGGTATTTACAAAGGCAGACTTGACCTAGGATGAAAACCTAGGGCCTATGTACCCCGTTATAGGGATCAAAGTCCACATAGTTCAACCAAAATGGTGTGTCAGTTGGTTGATGATTTGTAAATTTTGTGATGTGAACAAGAGGGTTTAAATTAAATAGATTTCGTAAATAAAACACAATTGTGATTTGGTTTGTGTATTTTAACTTACGACAATCTAATTAATCTCGCTCTCTTGATCTCTTCATTTTTTCTCTTTTTAATTTTTTTGTTTATTTTTGGAATTTTAAATCTTTATTTTGAAATTTAAATGATTA
This sequence comes from Delonix regia, assembly GCA_037074485.1. Taxonomy (NCBI): domain Eukaryota; kingdom Viridiplantae; phylum Streptophyta; class Magnoliopsida; order Fabales; family Fabaceae; genus Delonix; species Delonix regia. Next base: position 23,371,171 of record CM073454.1, on the reverse strand, counting down.
TAAAGAAAGAATTTGATCGCGTAAGGAAAAGAAATTATTTAATTAAGACATTTATTTTTGTAATTGTCGTAACTGACCTTTTGGCGGGATGGAATAAAATGTTTAAAACCGATTCCCAAAAACGGAATTTTGAAAATCAATTTTTTTGGAGTCGCCACCAAAATTTTTAACGGAAAACTTTGGAAAACCAATTTAAAATAAAAAGAAAAGGCAAGATGGTCAGCGAAATCAGAGATGGGTTCGGGAGTCTATTTAAGTGTGGGGAAGGTGTTAGGCACCCCACAACACCCGCCCATAAGGACGGTTACCTTAAACTGGTTAGTTGAAATAGAATATGGCCTTTAATTAATCTCAATTACCCTTTTATTGACATGGACGCACGTTAGACATAGGAGAGAAAAAAAAAGCGAGAATGCATGCAAACTGATAGCTATTTACAAAGGGTGGACTTGACCTAGGATGAGAGCCTAGGGCCTACGTACCCCGTGAGAGGGATCAAAGTCCACGTAGTTCGACCAAAAGGCATTTTTGTGATTGGTGGTTTTTTTTTATTTGTGATGAGAATAGAAGGATTTTAATTAAAACAGATCATTGTAAACAAAACGGGATAGGAATTTAGTTTGTATGTTTTAATTTACTACAATCTGATTAACCACGTTCTCCTGAACTCTTCATATTTTCTCTTTTAAAAATTTTTTGTCGATTTTATTATTATTATTATTTTGATTTTTGAGAGTTTATATTTCGGGAATTAATGCATAATTTATAATGAAAGGAATATATTATTTTATTTTATGAATTTTTGAATTCATTGTTGGTAAATATTGATTATTATTATTATTGATTATTGGTAGACAATTTAATTTAAGTGCTATTATTTATTTGTTTATCTGTTTGTCTTTGAACGAATATATGCTAATTTTCAGGTTCTATGGAGATTAAAATCTCACACGAGCCCGGGAAGTTGAGGAGAGACAGGTATTCTCACACGATCCATTTTGTATAAATATTTAATCAAGGTTAATATTTAATTATTGTACATTTATTTATTTTTTGTATTATTATTAATATTATTATTATTTCGGAATTAATTATAGGGATTTAAGGAGATTAGAACCTCACATAATCCCACGCAATCGAGGAGAACGATATTCTCACACGATAATTTCGCAAATAACGGGAAACAACATATTAAAGCAAGCATTTTGATTATGATTATTATTATGATTTAATCGAAATTAATATTTAATTATCATTCATTTATTTTCCACCATTCACCCATTAATATTTCATTAATATTATTGTTACTTTTCAATTATTCAATTCATTGTAGGGATTTAAGGAGATTAATATCTCACATAATCCCCGGTAATCGAGGAGAACAAAATTCTCACATGATAATTTTATCCACCATGACAATATTAATTATCTTTCAATTATTTTTCACCATTCCTTCATTAATATTTTATTAATATATATTGTCATTCCTTTATTTTTTTTTAACCATTTATTCATTAATATTTCATTAATATTATTATCACTTTTCAATTACTTAACTAGTTGTAAGGATTTAAGGAGATTAACATCTCACATAACCCTCGATAATCGAGGAGAACAAAATTCTCACACGATAATTTTATCCATCATGACAATATTTATTAATTATCATTCAATTATTTTTCACCATTCCTTCATTAATATTTCATTAATATTAATTGTCTTCCAATTATTTAATTAGTTGCAAGGATTTAAGGAGATTAAAAAAAACTCACATAATCCTCGGCAATCAAGAACAACAAAATTCTCACATGCTAATTTTATACGTAATAGCCATAATTAATCAAAGTTAATGTTTAAACAATTGTAATAAACAAAACTAAACAAATTTAAGCAAGTGAACAGTAGCATCTCATATTAGAATGTGTGAAGAGTGCACATGCATGAGATTGTCTTGAAGGAATTCAAATGAACAGTGACAACATACAGAATTCTCGGCAGTGGCAAATCGTGCAGCCATACCTGTGCGTTTACAACTTCTCCCTTGTGCTCCAATGAAGAATGACCTTCTCCTCCTCACTCACCTATGGTAGATGGACCTCCAACAGCCCCAAGGCAGCTGGTCTCGGCTGGAAGTACAGAGATGGCGGACAACTTCGTTGGACAGCTTCGTTGGAGTTTTCTGGTTGGCTTCAGCGCTGGAAACTCTGTAGAACGTGTCTCTACTTCTCGACTGGAAGGTGGAGGCTGAAAGCTTCTCTTCTTCTTCACACTTCCTCTTCTTCCTTGTGCTCCCTAAGTTCTCCTCTGTTTACCTCTGTTTTTTGAGCTCAAAAAAGAGTTTTTTCTCCTCCATGGTTTAGTTTCTATCCCTCCCTTTGCTGCCACTTTGTTTTGTATTCAGACTTCCTTGTTTTTACTCATCATTTTGGCATCCAACTCTCTATTTTCTGCTCCTTGGAAGGTTTGAACTTCAGCTCCTTTTCACTCCACGATTTGGGACGTTTCTCCACGATTTTCTGCACGTTTTCTGCCCCAGTTTTCTGCACCGTTCAGCTCTCGGTTTCTGCCTCATTCAGCTCTCGGTTTCACTTAGTTCCTGGTTCATTTTCTCTGCTATTTTTTCCTCATGTGGCTGCCTTGCTTTCTTGCTTCGTTCAGTTTTGTTTCTCCCTCACGTTGCTAATTCCATTTTCTTCTTTCGTTCAGTGTTGTTTCCTCTCGGTTTGTTGCTGGTTTCATTGCTCTCCCTTTCTTCTTCTGCTCTTCTTCCCTTCTCGGTCACGTGGCTCTCCCTTTCAGCGTGGTTTCTGCCTTTTTTTTCCTTCCCATTTTCTCTTCTCCAGCTCTTTTTTCTTCTTAGCCGAGGCCTCCTTTCTACTCCAGCATTTTTCTTCTCTTCTCTCGATTTGCTTACTCTCCTTTATACTCCAACACCACCTCCCTTTTTTTGCCATGTTGCTCCCTTTTTCCCATGCTTTTTCTGCAACTTCCAGCCACCACATTGCTGCACACGATCCCCTCCTTTTCCTGCCATCTCCAGCCACGCCTGTCGTAACCGACATTTCGGCGAGATGGAACTAAAACAGGTTTAAAACCGATTCCCAAAAACGAAATTTTGAAAATCGATCTTATTAGGAGTCGCCACCAAAATTTTTAATGGAAAACTTTGGAAAACCGATTTAAAACAAAACAAAACAAAAAGAAAAAGGCGAAATGGTCTGCGAGGTTAGAGATGGGTTTGGGAGTCTGTTTGAGTGTGGGGAAGGTGTTAGGCACCCCACAACACCCGCCCATAAGGACAGTTACCTTAAACTAGTCAGTTGAAATAGAATATGGCCTTTAATTAATCTCAATTACCCTTTTATTGACATGGATGCACGTTAGACATATAAGACAAAAAAGCGAAAATGCATGCAAACTTATGGATATTTACAAAGGATGGACTTGACCTAGGATGAAAGCCTAGGGCCTACGTACCCCGTGAGAGGGATCAAAGTCCACGTAGTTCGATCAAAAGGCATTTTTATGATTGATGGTTTTTTTTTATTTGTGATGAGAATAGGAGGATTAAAACAGATCATTGTAAACAAAACGGGATAGGAATTTGGTTTGTATGTTTTAATTTACTACAATCTGATTAACCTCGTTCTCCTGAACTCTTCACATTTTCTCTTTTTTTTTTTTAATTTTTTTGTCGATTTTATTATTATTTTTTTTTTTGAGTTTTAGGAGTTTATATTTTGGGAATTCATGCATAATTTATAATGAAAGGAATATATTTTTTATTTTATGAGTTTTTGAATTTATTGTTGATAAATATTGATTATTATTATCATTGATCATTGGTAGACAATTTAATTTAAGTATTGTTATTTATTGGTTTATCTGTTTGTCTTTGAACAAATATATGCTAATTTTCGGGTTCTATGGAGATTAAAATCTCACATAAGCCCGGGAAGTCGAGGAGAGACAAGTATTCTCACACGATCCATTTTGCATAAATATTTAATCAAAGTTAACGTTTAATTATTGTCCATTTATTTATTTTTGTATTATTATTAATATTATTGTCATTTCGGAATTAATTATTGGGATTTAAGGAGATTAGAACCTCACGTAATCCCGCACAATCGAGGAGAACAATATTTTCACACAATAATTTCTCAAATGATAGGGAATGTTTACTAAGGCAAGCATTTTGATTATGATTATTATTATGATTTAATCCAAATTTAACATTTAATTATGGTTAATTTATTTCCACCATTCACCCATTAATATTTCATTTGTATCATTGTTACTTTTTAATTATCCAATTCATTGTAGGGATTTAAGGAGATTAATATCTCACATAATCCCTGATAATTGAGGAGAACGATATTCTCACACGATAATTTCACAAACAGCATATTAAAGCAAGCACTTTGATTATGACCATTATGATTTAATCCAAATTTAACATTTAATTATCATTGATTTATTTTCCATCATTCCCCCATTAATATTTCATTTGTACCATTGTTACTTTTTAATTATCCAATTCATTGTAGGGATTTAAGGAGATTGATATCTCACATAATCCCTGGTAATCGAGGAGAACAAAATTCTCACACGATAATTTTATCTCTCATGACAATATTCATTAATTACCATTCAATTATTTTCAACATTCTTTCATTAATATTTCATTAGTATATATTGTCATTCCTTTATTTTTTTACCATCTATTAATTAATATTTCATTAATATTAATTGTCACTTTTCCATTATTCAACTAATTACGAGGATTTAAGGAGATTAATATCTCACATAACCCCCAGTAATTGAGGAGAACAAAATTCTCACACGATAATTTTTATCCGTCATGACAATATTCATTAATTATCATTCAATTATTTTTCAACATTCTTTCATTAATATTTCATTAATATTCATTGTCTTCCAATTATTTGATTAATTGCAAGGATTTAAGGAGATGAAAGAAAACTCACATAATCCCGGCAATCAAGAACAACAAAATTCTCACATGCTAATTTCATACATAATAGCCATAGTTAATCAAAGCTAATGTCTAAACAATTATAATGAACAAAAATAAACAAAATTAAACACGTGAACAATAGCATTGCATGTTAGAGTGCGTGAACAGTGCGCATGCATGAGATTGCATTGAAGGAAATTGGGTGAACAGTAACGACGTGCAGCAGAATTTTCGGCCAGTGAAGAACATGCAGCCATACCTGGTTTTTCAGCTCCTCCTTTGTGCTCCAATGAAGAAGGACCTTCTCCTCCTCACCCAACAATGGAAGATGAACCTCCAACAGCCCCTCAAAGTCGCTGGTCTTGGCTGGAAGTGCAAAAAACGAACAGCTTCTTTGGAGTTTCGCTGGACAGCTTTGTTGGATTTTTTCTGGTTGGTTCCAGCGCTGGAAATTCTGCAGAAAGTGTCCCTACTTCTTGGCTGGAAGATGGAGGCTGAGAGCTTCTCTTCTTCTCCACACTTCCTCTTCTTCCTTGTGCTTCCTAAGCCCTCCTCTGTTCACCTCTGTTTTTTTTAGTTTAAAACAGAGTTTTTCTTTTCTATGGTTCAACTTCTATTCCTTCCTTTACTGCCACTTTGTTTTGGATTCAGACTTCCTTGTTTATGCACATCATTTTGGCATCCAACTCTCCATTTTTCTGCTCCTTGGATGGTCTAAACTTCAACACCTTTTCACTCCAGAATTTTGGACGTTACTTCCACGGTTTTTCTGCACTTTGGACAGCTTTGTTCAGCTCTCGGTTTCTGCAGTTTGGCTCTCGGTTTGCTGCCTCGTTTCTGGTTCATCTTCCTGCTGTTCTTTCCTCACGTGGCTGCCTTGCTTCCTTGCTTCATTCAACTTGGTTTCTCCCACACGTTGCTGCCTTCATTCTTCTTCCTTCGTTCAGCGTTATTCCTCACGGTTTGCTGCTGTCCTCGTTGCTCTTCTTTTCTTTTTCAGCTCCTCTTCTCTTCTTGGTCACGTGGTTCTCTCCTTTTCAGCGTGGTTCCCCTTTCTTTTTTCTTCCTTTCTTCTCTTCTCCAGCTCTCTTTTCTTCTCAGCAGAAACCTCTTTTTTTCCAGTGTTTTTTCCTCCTCTTCTTCTTGGCTTGCTGCCTCCCTTTATGCTCTAACATCCCCTCTTTTTTTCTGCCCTTTGCTCCCTTTTTCCCTTGCTTTTTCTGCCACTTCCAGCCACCACTTTGCTGCACACGGTCTCCACTTTTTGCTACCACCTCCAGCCACGCCACACTCCTCTCTCACTGCTCCAGCCACCCCACCTTCTGCCATGTTGCAGAACCACTCCCATTTGCTTTTTTGTCCCCCTTGTCCTCTTGTGCATGTGTGTGCATGGGTGCATGCATGTGGGGAGTGTGTGTGTCTGTGGATGAGAGTGTGTGAGAGTGTGAGTGTGAGTGTGTGATAGTGAGGTGTCTGTGAGTGAGAATGTGAGTGTGTGAGAGTGATGTATGTCATGTGGTGAAAGCAAATGATCATGTGAGGAGCAAGTGAGCATGTGAGAGTGATGTGTGCCATGTGTGTGAGGGCAAGTGAGCATGTGGGAGCAAGTGAGCATGTGAGAGTGTCTTGCAATTCCATTTCAAGTATGTGGCTTTGTTCATTTTATTTTTTGCAAGATGATTGCCATACATCTTGAATTTTCGTTTTTATCATTTTCGGTTCTTATGTTTGGTTTTTTTTTTTTCCATATTACTTTTATTTTGTTTGCCTTTTGCAATTTTGTTTTGATTAATTGTTATTATTTCTTTATTATTTTATATTTTTTGAATTTTTTAATTCTATTTGTTATTATTATTGTTAATTTGGGTGGGGTGTTCACAGTTCTTATATTTGGTTTTTTCCATATTACTTCTATTTTTTTTTCCATTTGCAATTTTGTTTTAATTCATTATTTTTTTTCAATTCTATTTATTATTATTACCATGATTATTATTATTGTTAATTCAGGTGGGGTGTTCACAGGCTTTTTGTTACATAACATTAATAAGACATGTATCACCTCAATCCCCAAAATTGAACATCCACATTCCTTTCATGATTTTAGACTAATTAGCTTATGCAACATCCTCTACAAAATTCTCTATAAGCTTCTTAGCAACAAACTTAAATCTATTCATCTAAATCTTATCTCTCTGTTACAAAGCGCCTTCCTTAAGGATCATTCTTTTACAAATAATATTTTGCTTGCACTTGAAATTTTAAATAAAATCCACTTTATGAAAAGAAAAAAAGGCTACCTGGTGATCAATTAAGCTGGATTTAACCTTTGATGGAATATCTTGGGTTTTCCTAGAAGTTGTATCGAATCATATGGGATTTCTTGGAAATTGGATCCAATTAATAAAGTATTACAACATGACTATTAGCTACTAGGTCCTTCTCAATGGTGCCTCTTTAGACTCATTTTTACCATCTAGAGGTGTCAGACTAGGTGTTCCTCTATCTCTCTACCTTTTCATTATGAGCATAAATGTTCTCTCTTATATGATTTCCTCTTCTAAAATCAAAAAATATTATAAGGGAATTAAGATTTGTTAAGTTGTTGCATTTATCTTTTACCTAATGTATGTGGATGATACCATTTTATTTTTTGAAGCCTGTCTTAATATTTGTCACACAACTCGAAACACCTTAGCATACATTTTCCACCATTTATGGCCTTGAAATTAGTCAATAAATCTTTCATGATCTTTAGATTGAATGCCTCATACTATTTTCAAAAAAATATGCTAGGCATCCTAGAGATTAAATATGGCTCAAAGTTAAGGAAGCATTTTGTGCTATGAATGATCCGAGAGGAAACAAGAAAGAGGTATATGAAAGTCTTGTTAAGAATATTGATATAAAACTATAGGGGTGGAAAGCCAATCTTCCTTCCCAAGCTAGTAGAGTGACTTTAAGTAAATCTGTTCAAAATTCTACCTTTATATATCAACTTTTTTGCATTGACCTTTCTCAAAGTTTTTTCCCAAGAATGGACAACAAAATTGCAAATTTTTTCAAAGGTTATAAACATGGCAACCCATGCATTCATGTTATGTTGGTCAAAGCTCTATCTTCTAAAGAATTTTGGTGGCTAAGGTTTTAGATCTATGAAGGTGTTTAATTCTACTTTCTTGACAAAACAAGTTCAAAAGCTCTTTGACTATAGCAATAACAATTTCATCATAAACATCCTTAGAGCAAAAATTTTTTCATAGTTAACACTTATGTAAACTTCTATCTTGATCCTCTAGCTCTTGGATTTGGAAAGGTGTACAAAAATCCCATGACATTGTTACCACCAACCTAACCTAGAAAATTGGTATGGGTAGTAGAGTATCTATCAATTTCCACTTGTGGTGGTCATTGCAACTAGATCGTGACAGTGACTTAATTGTTTCTAATCTTATTATGCAAAATAGGTCTAATTGGAATGTCATTTTATGAAAGGATTTATACCCATCAGTAGTTGAAGAGCATATTTCCTTTCCTCCAAAAAATTAATTTGGAAAGGTAATTGCTTGGGTAGCTATACAGTTCAAGATCGAAAACATTTCTCCACTAAAATTTTAGGGCCTTATGGTAGTAACCACTTTATTCATACCCTGGTTTGGAAAAGCATTTGGAATTTTCATTTTCCTTATCATATCTTTTTTCTCTAGAAACATTTAATAAATGCACTTATGCTAGGTGACAATCTCCTTAGGCATTGAATCCCTAAAGAATCAACTTGCTTTTTCTGCAGGTGCGCCCAGGAATCATTGTAACATCTCTTTCTGATATGCCTACTTGCTAGAACTTTTTGGCCATGTTCAGTACACATGAATGATGTTTGTAGGAATGGAAAACTGAATGAAGAATGGAATAGAAAGTAATAGAAATGATACATATAAGCAAAAGTTATGTTTGGTATGTCTTAGAATGGAATGAGTTCATAAAACAATTTTATATTTGATATGAAGGAAATTGGAAAGTAAAGTAAGATTAATGTTTGAATGGCCTCCAATATCACAACTAATAAACAAGAAAAAGAAAACCTCTCTATGAAGGATTTTTTGTCCTTAAAACATTCATTCTATACCTCATTCCTAAGGTACAATGAAGGAATGTTGATTGCTATATTTAAGGGAGTTTGGTTTCCTAAGGAAAAGGTTTAGGTATTTCATTCTACATACCAAACACCTCTTACAAAGGAATCCTTTCTCCCATTCCCTTTCCATCAGTCACTTTCTAGCATACCAAACACACCTAATGGTTGACCTCCCCTTTTGGTCTTAGAGCAGATTGCTTTTAAGAGAATAGTATCACCAATAGGATCATGAAATGGTTCATAAATGATGACACTACCCGCAGTGAAGATGCCACTGATAAGACCTACTTGATTGTTGTTACACCTTATGTTATCTAGCAACCAAGAAATGCCATTCTTTTTTAAAACAAACAGGCAACTTGTTAGCTACAAGAAAATGGATTCATCATATCATCAAGGAATCCTTCACTTATTGGAGTATAAACTTAGAAAGGTCAACCATTTGAACAAAATGTCATGCTAACATTCCTTCGGTTAGTCCAACCTCCCATATAGGATGGACAATTCTCGACCAGATAACTCATTCCAAATTGTGTAAGAGAGCTTTCTACCTCTTAGACTTTTACATCTTTTTTTATGGTCAACTTATATGGCCATGGCAATGGAAAGAAAATAATCAGATGGGTAAGCATCCCACCTTCATTTGGGCCATAAAAGTCATTGTTTGGATCATATCTCAAGATCTTTTAGAGAACCCATGCAATTCTTCAATCTAATTGGTTCTTGCAACAACTTTTATGGCTCATGTGCTCCGATCTAACTATTAGATGGATTCCACCCTTCTAGTTGTGGGTGATGATATCACCTCTTATTTCTAATTTGTCAAGTTATAACATAGGCTTGTCAACTTTCAATTAATCATAATGTCCTATTGCTGTTTCTTGTAAAAAATAATAAGAGTAATAATTCTTTTATATAATAAAATAAATTGGCAAAAAAAATCGTCACTCACTTCAAATGATGGAATGCCTGACATCCCACGCAAGTTTGCATGTTAGAAGTTGTTTAGTTTTGTTCTCTTCAACACGTGCCCATTCAATATAAGAAATTATTTAAATTTAGTATTATCTTTAAATATTATGAAAATTTTTACAAAAATTATTATTTAATAAATTTAATTTTAAAAAAATGAAACAAACAAATGAACTACACAACGCAATATGTACTTTCAAAAAGAGAGAAATTTGATAGGTTAAGTTAAAATTTTCAACCAATTAAACATAGGTAAATCAAATTAACACAACCCAACACACATCCTACATATTAAGTAAACCCACCTGTTTATTTATTTATTTTATTTTCCACTCAAAGTTGAAAACATAGCATGTGGTAATCAAACTTTGATTGGCAAGGTATGCTGCGATACTGTCCTTTTTCTAATCTGGTAACAAAATACAGCACACTTAGTAAATAGGTTGAATTTTATTTTATTTTAAGACTTGTTATCTCTTTTCTAAGTTAACCACAATCTTCAAAACATTTATCTTATGCATTTAAAGTTGGCCATAAAAAAATCTTATGCATTTTAAACTGATGTTGCATTCCATCTACAATGCATACTAAATTATGTGTCAGTTTAAGTGCTAGAATTTATGTGACTTGTAGGCCTTGGAGAAGGTGACGTCAAAACCATAAATTACTATTCTTTTGTTAATTTTCTAGTTAGAAGGATCTCAAATTTTTTATTTAGAAATTAATATAAATTTTTTTTTTTTGTGATTTAAATAAGGTAGCTTATTTAACTCACATTTTGAACAAGAAAGAAAATTCTAACTTGCCAAATCAAGTGAGTCTAAATAAGTTTGCCTATTGAAACCTGTAACCTACCATTCATAGGCCAACTTGTGTGAATTGAGCTAACTCGTTTGACATCTTTACACTTATGAGATTCCATTTTTTTGTGCATGAAAGAAAATTTGGTTCCCTTAAACATCACTTGGATGACAAGTGAGCCATAATTGGTGTAACTCTAATCATTTTCATTCCTTTGTTAGTTTGCCAACTATAATCCCTCATGACATATAAGAAATCCTTTTGTAACAATGGCCACTTTTTAACGAGAATTAATTGCGAAAGGACCATTTTTACATGTTTGAAAATAATTGTGAACACCCCATCCTTAATTATAAAATTATTTAATTAACTGATTTACCAATTAGTTAATAATTTAGCAAAATATAAAAAACTAAGAATAATAAAAATTCAAAAAACACCTTCAAATGAGGTGATGGGAAATTGGAAATAGCTAATGGGAGAACTTTAAGATGAATAAATAAATATTAGAAAAATCAAAATCAAAAGTAAACAAATCATAAAATGAGAAAATCCAAAAAAAATAAAAAATCAATTGTAAATCAAAAACAAAAAATTAAAAAAAATCAAAAATGAGAAAAATGAGAAAATCTAAAAAAAAATAGAATGGAAATAATAAAAAATAAATAAATAAATAAAGCAAAACAAGATACATGTGTGTAGGTTACTTGGCAAGGGAGGAAGAGAATTAAGTAGCTCCCTCCTACAAGTGGCAAACAAGCACCATCTGCAACCGCATGCAACCTTTGCAATCTGGTGCCTGTTGATGATAGGAGTAGAGCATGATGGATGAAGCATCTATAAAAGGAGGAGGACGAAATTTTAATTGTTTTTGTTAATTATGGTCCATTTTATTAGGTACAACAACTTATAATGTTAATTTTTCCTAGCTATGGTCCATTTTTAGGTATAACCACCTATCATTGTTGACTTTCATCATGGCTATGATCCATTCACTAAGTACAATATCCCATTATTGTGAACTTTCATACCATTAATGGAGTGGTTGAAACAAGTTCTCCTAAACTTTCTCATCATTTGAAACTCAAACACTATCTTGAGAGTAAGGGACAAAGGCTTAGAAGCATACATCTCATATAAATGGAAATGGCTGAAGGTATGAATTTTTCACATTTTTCTTTGTTCTGAGCAAGCTAACGAGTTTGTTTTATGTCTAGGAACTTACATGAAAGATGTGAGAGGAGAGTTGGAAAACAAGAGTAAATGGGGAGGGACATTGAGAAGTTGAGAAGAATTTAAGGGATGAAAAGGCAGAGGAGAGTAAGTGAAGTAGCAAACTTGAGTGAAAAAAGGGGGAAAATGTCGTTATTTTGGTCCCTGTTCATGTATATTAAAAACAAGGATCATTAGAGGAGCTCAAGAGTGATAGCTGACAGAGAGAAGGAATTTGAGAAAGAAGCTTTTAGAAGAAAGCAAGAGCCATAATAACTGAGAAGTGGAAGAGCTAAGAGGAGTTAAGAGGAATACATAGAACACAAGGAAGGCCACCTTCACTATAATGATTTACCACATTCTGCTTTATTATTTTTTCCTTCTCTATCTTTATGATGGTGATGGACTACTCTTCCATTGCTATTGGCACATAGACTCTATTTTGGGGCTCTCCTCCCACCTATTGACAGAGATAAAATGAGATAGCAATGCCATTCCCATTTTAACTTGTTGCAATGCTCATTATTTGCTGTCTAAAAGAGATTTTGTTCTTTCATAATCTCCCTCTCTTTCATGTTGAAGTTTGATGTTGAATTAAAGGATATTTGACCATATGATTTTAACCATTTTTCTTGTCATAGGTACCAAGCTTTATGACTAAATACTCCTTTTTTTTACTACCATGTTAGTTTAGGTTAGCCAGCTACATCATCTCTATTCCTTTGCTCTTATGGTGCCCAATCTTATGATGCATGTTTCTTTCTTTTTTTACCTGCCATAGTGTATATTTCAACAATATATTTCATCTTTGTAATTGCCTTGGTATATGTTTTTGGCTATTATAACACGTTTCTTGTTAATATTGAATCCTTAAGGCTACTACGCTATTTGACATCATTTCTATCATGTTTGATTTCAATTATTTTGTTCACTTCACAAAAATTAAAAATACCAATGAATTGACATGCCATTTTAGTTAAACTAAGTAGACTTTGATCCCTATTGTTGGGTATGTTGACCCTAGGCTCTATTCCTAGGTAAAGTTTGCCCTTTGTAAATATCATTTTTCCTTTCTTTCATTAATTTTCTTTTAATCATTTTTATTTTTGTTTTCTCTTTCAATTTTCATGTGTTTTAAGGGTAATTATGGTAATTTTGAGGCTATATTTTGTTAATTTCATTTGACTAGTTTAGGGTAAATTCCTCCATGGAAGGGTGTAGTGGGGTGCCTAACACCTTCCCCATACTAAAATAGACTCCCAAACCCGTCTTTATTTTCATAAACCACCTTGCCTTTTTTTTTTTTTTAAACTGGTTTTCTAAAATTTCCCTAAACCCTAAACCCTTGAAAATTTTGGTGGCAACTCCTAAGTAAATCAGTTTTTAAATTCTCTTGGAAGCCAATTTATTTCTCTTTTCTTTTCATGCCATCCATGTTGTGCTTGACCTTCTGGGTTGTTAAGTGTGACAATTTGGTGACTCCACTAGGGATAGTTCATGAGTTACGCCTGTTTGATTAGTCAATTGAAGTGATATGGCCTTTCTTTTATTCTAATTACCCTTCTTGCTTGTTTTTCCAATTATTGTATGTTTATCTTTCACTGTTTTCTCTGTGTAGTCTGTGTATGTTTTCTAGTTTTAGCTATATAACATGTTTGTATGTCCTTATCTATTTGGTGTTTATTTTTATTGTGTGTTACCATTTGTTTGTTGTATATCTTTGTTATATATGCTATGATAGATAACATGCAGTATAAAATCTTAAGGTAGATGACTCCAATTTGTATTATATGCTTTCGACTTCTTTCTATGTTTATTTACTTGGCCGATAAGGGTGGGTAAACATTAGATTAATAAGTTTGTATGCTCTCTTCACACATTGAGTACTTACACATTATACCTCACACACTTATTGGGCTCTATAGCCAAGTCCTTGCTTGCCTTAGGTTAGTAGAGGTTTTTATTGGTTTTTCTATGGAGCTTTACGCTTTTAGAGATTACCATAAAGACCTCACTTAGATTGTGCCACATTTTGTGGATTTGATTTGAGTAGGATTTTGTCCTATTTTAGTCTGATTCATGTCGTGAGATCCTTACTCTCTTGTTTGGGGCAATCTGGGATCATTCCTTTAAGATATTAAACCTGGCTTTAGTGCCTTGAACATTAATAAATCAAGTTTGGTAGCTAACCATGCTAAAGCCTGTTGTCTTCAAGGTGACATCTTTACTTATGGTTGACCCATGATACGACACCAAAGGAGAATAATTTGTCTTTTTTCTAAAGCATGTTATTACATCATTCATGGCATAATCACTTTTTGTTTTATTTTTCATCTTCTTTTTTGATAGAAATCTTTTAAAATCAAAGTCTTTTAGTATTGATTTTGCAAGCAAATAAAAGATTGTCGCTACATCACCATTTAATACATAATTGGGCTATGCTAAATCTATTTTACACAAATTAATTTGGCCTAATGTTGTGTCAATGGGGTGCAAACTATAAAAATTTGTGATAATCATTGAAATCGTATATTAGTAGATTATTTGATTGACCTATTTGCACTAAGCCACATCTGCATATGGACCACCCCTTCCTCGAGTTAGCAACAAAACCTTTTCTTCCCAATGAATCAATAGCGCTCTTTGTTAATAATAGGGAATCAAGTGCCAAATAATTCACTGATTGAATAGTAGAAAGGTTGTATACCTACTTCATTTTTTGTTTCTAACCAATGTATTTTTTAGTACAAATTTTCATCATAGTTAGTTGGCATAATGGTCTAATGGAACCATTGGGAACCACATAACCTCAAGACCAAGCTTAACAGGGGTAGTCTTGACTGAAAAAAAAGGTCAGAGTTAAAATGGAGGCCGAATTGATCTAGAGTTTGATTGCTTTAAGTAAGAAACTCAAAGGCGGACAACTTTGTGATTTTCAAAGAGACTATAGGAATATCGTTGATTTGTTATTAGTCCCTATCCAACCTGATGCTCTCTTAACACTATCTCAGTAGTAGGATGATCCACTGAGGTGTTTCACATTTCCTACCTTCTTGATTGTGCCCACATTGGAGTAATATAGGGGGTTGATGAACATGCCTATTAGCAAAGATAACCTTGTCTATTCTTACCTGAGACACCTCCCCTCAAAGCGTGTTATGGCCTAAATTCTTGGGGTGGAGCCTACCTGAATCCAATTATACCACTCGGTGGTGACTAAAAGATTATTTAGAAAGTACATAGAAAAAAGGTTAAAGACCTTGGCTAAGAAAGAAGATAGGGTTATTTTTAGCAAGGTTCATGCTCTTATGGTGTTTGGGTTGGCATTGTTCGCTTCAACTATAAGGGTCATTAATCTTGTAGTAGTGAGTGTTTCTTGGATGGTAGAGAGCCACCCTATGAACATTAAGTTGAGACATTCTTGACATTAAGTTTCTACCCAAGAAAATAAAGGAAAACTAAAATGCTGACTATTGCTCTTAAAAAGGGAAAATGCCAAGCTAAAAATTGCCATTAGAAAGATTCAAAAGAAGGTTAAAGAAAGCAACAAGAAAACCCTCAATCATCATGTTCAACTATTAAGAGCTATTAAAGAAAAAGGCACTTTCATGAAACAAGTGGAAGAACTTAAGTCTCCCATTAACCTTCAATAAGAAATCAACATGCTTGCCAGACGGCTAGAAGAAAAAACAAAGGAATTGGCCCTTATCAAGAGTGACAATATGATAATGGTACAAAACATTATTAAACTGCTCAAAGAACTAGCTAAAAAGGCACAATTATAGGAGGCTCACCATCAAGAGCAAGTGATAGAGAAACAAATGTGGCTAGAGCATTTCAAAAGGATGATTCTTTTTGCTAACAACGTCATTCCTAAATTTGTTTATGCATATAACCATGCTGAAAGGCAGGTCTTCCCTGCCAAGACTTCTACAACTATAACTGAATTCTTCACCATATGCCATGACCTTATAAGTTATTTGAAGAAGCCAATGAAGTTTTATAAGACCCATAGGCTGGGTCAGTATTGATGTATACTCATATTTTAGAAATCAAATTAAATAATGAAACCAAATATTTTGTTCAGAGTAAAATGCATGGTTTCTCCTTTTAGTAATTAATTGTGCCATTTACTATATATGATGAACTTCTATAGCAAGTAGAACATGACTTGGTTGTGAGATATAGAATAGACCTACACATGTGGACATTAAATGTCCCTTGTGTTAACAATTAGCCTTGATTCATTAAGTGACCCAATAGGTATCCTCAAAGAATCAAGGGCCCTAGGTTCTTAAGTCCTTATGCCAAATTAACAGACTGATAAATCGTAATCCTAAATAAAAGTTTTATGATTAAAATTTACTTTATTGTGAATTTGTTTGATAAAAAAAATAAACAAACAATACATAGAGGAAAAAGAATTTTTCTAACCAACCTTGACCGTCTTCTCGAACATATCTCATCTAGGAACTTGTTAGAGCCAAGTTTACTGTAAATAGCCAATCTAAATCTAAACAAAGGTTAAAAGCAGAAGTAGTGGCCTTAATGGATCAAATAGGGACCATGCAATCTTAAATGCTTAGAATGGTGAAATTATTACAGAATATTAGTGTGAACACCCCATCCCCAATCACTTAATTATTTAATTAATGGATACACCAATTAATTAATAATTAAGAAAATAGGAAAATTAAAAATGTCACAACTTCAAATGATATTTTCAATTGGGGGACAATTTAGAATTAAAAATAAAGAATGGGAGATAAACTCAAAATTCAAAAAATTAACTAATTAAAATAATTATAATAAATCAAAGAAAGATAATAAAGAAATATAAAAATATAAAATATATTACAAAGCAAAAATCAAAAAATAAAAATTAATTAACAATAATAGTAATAATAATAAAAAAAATTTTAAAAAAAAGAGAGAAAAGTATTATAAGGCTACCACCACATGAAAACCGAAAAAAAAGCTGAAAAAGAAAGGCAAAAAGCAAAAGGAGGCTGGTGGTGCAAAGGAGCAGAAACGAAAGGAGAAACAGAAACAGTGAGAGAGGGGGAGCTCGTGGTGCAGAGGGTGTAGAAAAGAAAAGAGAAATAGCACCACATCTGGAGGCAAGGAGGCCCGTGGGATAGGGAACAGAAAAGAAAAAAAGAGAAACTCAGAACAGAGGGGGGGAGGTAGAGAAGATATGAGTTGAAGCCAAGGAGAGGGGGGGCAGCTTGTTGTGCAGAGAAAAAAGGAGAAAAGAAAGGGACGCTCACGCTAGGAGTTCGTTGCGGCAGGAGCAAGGGGAGGTTTCAACATAAAGTTCAACATTGCAAATCCTACCACTGGATGCCAGAAGAAGCTGGAGATCGATGACGATAAGAAGCTACGAGCTTTTTGGGACAAAAGGATCTCACAGGAGGTCAGTGGTGACGCTCTGGGTGAGGAATTCAAAGGCTATGTCTTCAAAATCATAGGTGGGTGTGACAAACAAGGCTTTCCAATGAAGCAGGGTGTGCTGACCCCTGGACGTGTTCGTCTCTTACTCCATAGAGGAACTCCTTGCTTCTAAGGATATGGAAGGCGCAATGGCGAATGCAGGAGGAAGTCTGTTCGTGGGTGCATTGTGAGCCCAGACCTTTCTATTCTGAGCTTGGTAATTGTGAAGAAGGGTGAAAATGATTTACCTGGCCTAACTGACGTCGAGAAGCCAAGCATGAGAGGACCAAAGAGAGATCCAAAATCCGCAAGCTGTTTAACCTTTCCAAGGAGGATGATGTGAGGAAATATGTCAACACCTATCATCGTACCTTTACAACAAAATCTGGGAAAAAGGTGAGCAAGGCCCCTAAGATTCAAAGACTGGTCACTCCTTTGACACTCCAAAGAAAGCGTGCCAGAATTGCAGACAATAAAAAGAGAATTGCGAAGGCAAAAGCAGAAGCAGTTGAGTACCAGAAACTCCTGGCCTCCAGGTTGAAGGAGCAGAGGAGCCACGGACTGAAAAAAACTGTTAACGCAGAGGGGCCACAGACACATTGAGTTGCCTTTCTTTTCACCTCTGTTTGAATGATCCAAAGCAGAGGAAGTTTAAGGGCTTTGTAAGGAAGAAGAGGAAAAGAAAGGAAGGAAGAGGGAAAGGTATCAAGTGGAAGAAGAAGAAGGAAGGAAGAAAGGAAGGTGGTGAGTTGAAGAGGGGCATTTGGCCTCTGTTTTCCAGCCGAGAAAGTAGAGGTTTGGGGACTGTGTTAGAGAGTTGTGAGTGAGGTGTCAACTGAGGAAGGAAGGCAGTCTTTCATTTGAGCAAGAAACAATGTTGAAAAAGGAGCACGTAAGGTATGGCTGCATGGTAGAAGTTGTTGTGCATGGTAGACACTGTTCATGCGTTTTGCTTCAGATAACATTGTGCTTATTTGCTTATTTTTTGTTTTAATTTATTTTTGTCATAATAACAATAATAATAATCATGGTAATAATAATAAATAGAATTAAAAAATTCAAAAAAAAATAATAATTAATTAAAACAAAATTGCAAAAGGCAAAAAAAAAAAAAATAGAAGTAATATGGAAAAAAACCAAATATACGAACTAAAAATAATAAAAAGGAAAATTCGAAATATGTGTTTGAAGAAGAGACATGGCAATCATCTTGTAAAGAAATAAAATGAATAAGGCCACCTAATTAAAATGAAATTGCAAAACACTCTCACTTGCTCACACTCACACACTCTCATATGCTCATTTGCTCATATATGCTCACTTGCCCTCACACACATAACACACATCACTCTCACACACTCACACTCTCACTCACGGACACACATCCTCACACACTCACACTCACATGGACATACACACTCACCCACTCCCACATGCATACACTTATGCACACACATGCACAAGAGGACAAGGGGGACAAAAAAGTAAAAGGGAGCTAATTTTTTAGAGGAGGCAGAAAGTGGAGTGGCTAGTGTAGAGAAAGGAGAGAATGGCGTGGCTGGAGATGGCAGAAAAAGGAGGGGACCATGAGCAGCAAGGGGGTGGCTGGAAGTTGCAGAAAAAGTAAGGAGAAAAGGGAGTAACATGGCAGAAAAAGGGAGGTGGCGCTGGAGTATAAAGGAGAGCAACAAACCGAGAGAAAATGGGGCTGAAGAGAGGAGAGGGAGAGCAACATAACCCAGAGAAAGGGGAGCTGAGGGGAAGAGAAGAGAAGAAGGAGAAAGAAGGGAGAGCAACGTAAACCGAGAGGAAACAACACTGAAGAGAAGAAAGGGAGAGCAACATAAACTGAGAGGAAACAATGCTGAAAAGAAGCAAGGGAGAGCAATGAACCGAGAGGAAAAAGGGAGGAACAAAGCTGAACAAAACCAAAAAACAAGGCAGCAACGTGAGGGAGAAAACAGAATAGAAAATGAAACCAGAAACTGAGAGGGAGAGGAGCTGAACAAGGCAGAAACCGAGAGGCGGAGAAGGGGAGTCGTGGTGCAAAAAACTGTGGAGAGAAACCATGGAGAGAAACGTCCAAACCGTGGGGAGAAAAGGAGCAGAAGTTCAGACCATCCAAGGAGCAGAAAATGGAGAGTTGGATGCCAAAATGATGAGCAGAAACAAGGAGGTCTGAATGCAAAACAAAGTGGCAGCAAAAGGATGGATAGAGGCTGAACCATGGAGGAGGAAAAACTCTGTTTTGTGCTAAAAAAATAGAGGTAAACAGAGGAGAACTTAAGGAGCACAAGGAAGAAGAGAAAGTGTAGAGAAGAAGGGAAGCTTTCAGCCTTCACCTTCCAGCCGAGAAGCAGAGACGTGTGAACAGAATTTCCAGCACTGAAGCCAACCAGAATTTCCAACGAAGCTGTCCAACGAAGTTGTCCACCATTTCTGCTTGCTTCCAGCCGAGACCAGCTACTTTGGGGCTGTTGGAGGTCCATCTACCATAGGTGAGTGAGGAGGAGAAGGTCATTCTTCATTGGAGCACAAGGGAAAGGTTGAAAACGCACAGGTATGGTTGCACGGTTTGCCACTGCCGAGATTTCTGCATGCATGTCACTGTTCACACGAGTTACTTCAAGACAATCTCATGCATGCTGCACTGTTCATGCGTTTTAATATGAGGTGCTACTGTTCATTTGCTTAAACTTGTTTTAGTTTTGTTTATTACCATTGTTTAAACATTAACTTTGATTAATTATTGCTATTATGTATAAAATTAGCGTGTGAGAATTTTGTTCTTCTTGATTGCCGAGGATTATGTGAGATTTTAATCTCCTTAAATCCTTGCAATTAATTAGATAATTGGAAGGCAACAATAATATTAATGAAGGAATGGTGAAAAATAATTGAATGATAATTAATAAATATTGTCATGATGGATAAAATTATCGTGTGAGAATTTTATTCTCCTCGATTACCAGGGGTTATGTGAGGTGTTAATCTCCTTAAATCCTTACAACTAGTTGAATAATTGAAAAGTGATAATAATATTAATGAAATATTAATGAATAAATGGTGAAAAAATAAATGAATTATAATTAAATATTAATTTTGATTAAATCATAATAATAATCATAATTAAAATGTTTGCTTTAATGAACTGTTTCCCATTATTTGCAAAATTATCGTGTGAGAATTTTATTCTCCTCGATTACCGGGGATTATGTGAGATATTAATCTCCTTAAATCCCTACAATGAATTGAATAATTGAAAAGTAACAATAATATTAATGAAATATTAATGGATGAATGGTGAAAAATAAATGAATGATAATTAAATATTAATTTTGATTAAATCATAATAATAATCATAATTAGGGCTTGTCCCCACTTTGAATCTATTTGATAGAGCCCTCAGCCCAAGGCAAGCGATTGAATTCTATTCGATTATGGGTTAGGTGGAACCTGAAACTAGCGCTTACAAATGAGTTAGCAAAAGGAAAAAGACAATTCTCAAATGCGTACAAGACTTTCTTTGTTTAAGGGGCCAGTCTGCGATGGATGCTCGTGCATGAAAAAGGGCTTTGATCTACTCACTTACACTTATATAAGTGAGCCAATCTCTGCAGGACAAGATATCTATTTGGTCATTGGGAAGTAAGGCTTAAGTCGACGAAAAAGTTAGGAAAGGGGATCATATGGCTCGGGTTGCCCATTCATGTTAAGGAGTAAGGAACTTCCAAGCGAGCGAATGAGCCGAATGTTTTTTAAGAGAAGATAGACCCGGTTCTGGGGACAAGAGAAAGGGATAGGAAGCCCGAAGAAGGAAGGAAACCTTGTTAAGTATACTCGTTCGAACGGACAGCTTTTCTTCCCCAGAGTTGGCTCCAAGATAAGCACCCAAGCTTTGAATGTAGATCTTCCTAGCCAGCGAAAAGAATGAGATTGGTTTCCAAGCTTAGAGGAGAATCCACAAAGAGGACAGGCTCAATCGATTGAAGGATAGAGCAGAGCATCTAAGCGAGTAAAAGGGGCTAACTTGGATGCCCGGGCATGGGCTCGACAGCGAAACCTGATAGTTAGAAGACCACTCGGATTAGTATGAAGATTCCTTTTCTACCAGTCCAGGGATTTAGCTTGATGTGAAAGGTCTGGATGAATGCCCAGGCGATAAGATAAGGTAAAATGCTCGAGGAACGAACATAGGATGTGCCGAGGGAAAACCGAACTGTTTGCTTTTAACGAACTGTTTCCCGTTATTTGCAAAAATTATCGCGCGAGAATACTGTTCTCCCCTGTTACTTGGGATCACGTGAGATTTTAATCTCCTTAGATCCCTGAAGTTAGCATACCCCTTTTTTGAAACAAAAAAAAAGAATAATAAATAATAAATAATCAACAGATTTGCTTTAATTAAACATTTCCCATTATTTACGAAATTATCATGTGAGAATATCGTTCTCCTCAATTGCGTGGGATTATGTGAGGTTCTAATCTCCTTAAATCCCTATAATTAATTCCGAAATAATAATAATATTAATAATAATACAAAAAATAAACAAATGGACAATAATTAAATATTAACTTTGATAAAATATTCATACAAAATGAATCGTGTGAGAATACTTTTCTCTCCTCCACTTCCCGGGCTCGTGTGAGTTTTTAATCTCCATAGAACCTGAAAATTAGCATATATTCGTTCAAAGATAAACAGATAAACAAATAAATAATAGCACTTGAATTAAATTATTTACCAATAATCAATAATAATAATAATCAATATTTACCAACAATAAATTCAAAAGTTCAAAAAAAAATAATAAATATTTCTTTCGTTATAAATCATGCATTAATTCCTGAAATATGAACTCCCAAAACTCAAAAAAAAAATAATAATAATAAAATCGACAAAAAAATTTTAAAAGAGAAAATGTGAAGAGATCAGGAGAATGAGGTTAATCAGATTGTAGTAAATTAAAACACATAAGCCAAATCCCAATTTTGTTTCATTTACAATGATCTGTCTTAATTAAAATCCTCCTATTCTCATCACAAATCAAAAAACCACCAACCCGCAAAACAGGCCTTTTGGTCGAACTACGTGGACTTTGATCCCTATCGCAGGGTACATAGGCCCTAGGCTCTCATCCTAGGTCAAGTCTGCCCTTTGTAAATATCCATTTGTTTGCATGCATCCTCGCCTTTTTGTCTCCTATGTCTAACATGCATCCATGTCAATAAAAGGGTAATTGAGATTAATTAAAGGCCATATTCTATTTCAACTTACTAGTTTAAGGTAACCGTCCTTATGGGTGGGTGTTGTGGGGTGCCTAACACCTTCCCCACACTCAAATAGACTCCCGAACCCATCTCGGATTTCGCAGACCATTTCGCCTTTTTCGTTTTGTTTTAAATTGGTTTTCCAAAGTTTTCCATTAAAAATTTTGGTGGTGACTCCCCAATAAAATTGATTTTCAAAATTCCATTTTTGGGAATCGGTTTTAAACCATTTTATTCTATTCTGCCAAAAGTTCGGTTACAATAGGTTATGTGAGATTTCAATCTCCTTAAACCCCTAAATTTGGTACAGATTGGTTAAAAAAAATAAATAAGTAAACAAATAAATAAATAATATAAATAATAATTAAGTATTGATCTTGAATTAAATATTTTTATGAAATTATCACATAAGAGTTTTGCTCTCCTCGATTGTATGGGATTATGCGAGATTTTAATCTCCCCAAACCCTTGAATTTGGTACACATTGGTTTAAAAATAAATAAATAAATAAGAATAAAATATATAGCTAAATATTTGCTTCAATTAAATAATTTCCATTATTTACGAAATTATCATGTGAGAATATTGTTTGCCTCAATTGCATGGGATTATATGAGATTTTAACCTATTCTAGATCCCGAAAATCAATGTGTATGTGCTTTTTTTGTAAGAATATAATAATAAGAATAATACAAAAATAAACGCTTTAATGTCCTCCATCATTTGAAAAATTATCGAGTGAGAATATAGTTCTCCTCGAATACTTGGGGTTGGTGGGATTTTAATCTCCATGAACCCTAAAAATCGATACGTAATTGTTTTAGAATAATGGAAACAATAATGATAATAACTAAAAAATAAATATGTTAATTAAATTTGTTTTACGAAATGATTAAATTCACTTTTTATAATATTGCCACTTAAATTTCAAAGTAAGGATTAAAATTCCAAAGATAAATAAAAATTAAAAAGAAAATGGAGAGATCCAAAGAGCCAGATTAATCAGGTTATCGTAAATCAAGACACACAAACCAAATCTCAATTTCGTTTTGTTTATGGGAATCTGTTTAATTTAAACTCTCTTACTCTCATCACAAAATTTACCAATAATCAACCAATAAACATGTCATTTGGTCGAACTACGTGGACTTTGATCCCTATCATGGGGTACGTAGGCCCTAGGTTTTCATCCTAGGTCAACTTCGCCCTTTGTAAATATCCATTTGTTTGCTTTCATTCTTGCTATTTTGTCTCCTTTGTTTAACAGGCTTGCATGTCGATAAAAAGGGTAATTGAAGTAAATTTAAAAGCCATATTCTATATTTCAGCTGACTGGTTTAAGGTAACCGTCCTCATGGACGGGTGTTGTGGGGTGCCTAACACCTTCCCCACACTCAAACAGACTCCCGAACTCATCTCTGTTTTCACAGACTATCTTGCCTTTTCTTTTTCTTTTAAATTGGTTTTCCAAAGTTTTCCGCTAAAAATTTTGGTGGCGACTCCAAATAAATTGATTTTCAAGATTCGTTTTTGGGAATCAATTTAAATCATTTGTTTTATTTTATTCCGCCAAAAGGTCGGTTACGACAGTTTGGCGACTCCACTGGGGATACTTCGAGAGTCAAGCCTATTTAATTAGTCAATTGAAATAATATGGTTTTCTATTATTTTGATTACCCTTGTCGTGTTTTGTTTGGTTTAATTTTTCTTAATTCTTCTTTGGTGTTTTCTTGCTTATTTATCTCTTGTGGTCGCATGATATGCCTGTATGTTCTTATGTATTTGCTATTTATTTTTCCTATTTGTATAGGTGTATATTTTCATTTTCAATTATATAACATGCTTAATCTTCATTATTTGCCATATAATTTTCGTTAGTTTATGTCTAATACATATGTCAGGATAGATAACATGCGGAATAAAACCTTAGGATAGACGACCCCTGTTTATGTCGTAAGCTCTTATCTTCCCTTGCAATTTAGCTGTTTGATAAATGAAGGTTGGGTAAACTATCGGTTTAGAGTTTTATATGCTCCCCTCACATCTTAAGCACGTTGACATTCTTCCTCACACACTTTTGGGCTCTATACCTGGGTCCTCACTTGCCTTAGGTTAGTAGAGGTTTATATTGGTTCTCTTGTGAAGCTTCTCGCTTCCAAAGATTACTGTGAAGACCTCGCTCAGGTTGTACCTCGGTATGTGGATTTGATTAAAGTGGGATTCTATCCTCTGTGAGTCCAATTCATGTCGTGAGATCCTTATTCTTTTGAGTGGGAGCAATCTGGGAACCAATAATCCTCTAAGATGTTAGACTCACCCTTGGAACTGTGCACAGTAATAGGCTGAACTCAAAGGAGCATATTTCACTCTCATCTCACATGTTGTCACAACATTCATGGCATGATTACATTTTTTCTAAAAAAATTTATATGGCTTTAATTGTCACAACATCGCCATTTGATGCATTATTAACTAAACAAAATGAGCTGAAATTGAAGGCTTTTTCAGTGTGGGAAGTTAGCCCGATGTTGTATCAATGGGGCTGTGAACCATTAAAAATTGATGATATTTTAGGAAGATAGGGTATTAGTGGGTCATTTAGTTCACTTATTTTTAAGCCTAGCCCATGTGAGGGCCTCCTCCTCCTTGGGTTGAGAGCTGCACTTATTATTCCCAATGAACCAATAAGGCTCTTTGTGAGTAATAGGGAACAATATGCAAAATATCAAACTGCTACTTGTAAAAGTTTTCAAATTCTAAAAGATCAAATTCTTGCACTATTCTCGAACCAATTGCCTTAAGAGTACTTGGTTAAAGGAAACTATTAAGAACATTTTAACCCATTTTTCAACAATTATGTACACGAAAGGGATTAGTTAATTGATGCATGCATTACTTGGTTGGAAATAAATAAATTGCTATTACTCGTGTAGATACTTCTTTCCCTCGAAGTAGTGGCTGCTACCTTCCCTCTGTGTGACAAGTGAGTTTCTTGAAGGGGAGGGAGTTCTTTTAAGAATTATGGTCAAGCCTAATGGTGTAATAATCATATTCATGTCCCTCAAATCTAAGCAATGATTATTATGCCCTCAAATGTATGTTGTGTCATAGTGAAAACTTTGAAATAGCCTTTAATCATGGGTGAAATACATATTTCTTGCGACTTGACTGTCCAAAGAAATCTCTTAAAGAACATATACAGAATGTTCTTCCAAGCCAAGATGTTAGTATCAAAGGAATGTCAATAACATTTAAGCTAAAATAATCATGCCTATATCCGATGCATTAGCAAAATTTATTAATCCTTTGATTGAGACTTTAGGCATCAATTATGTAAGAATGCATCCCCTACCGAATTGATTGCCCAATACATATCCCCTGTGGATCAATAAGCTCCTTGAGGGATATGTGGAAACACATGCCTCCCATGGATCAACAAGTTATCATTGTGTCCTTTTTGTAGTGGTTAACCATGTAAGTCACTGACCCTTACAAGGAGTAATAACACTAGGGGCAGTGTTCAACATCCTAATCTTGATTTGACATAGGCGACCTTTTTTTTAGATCATGAAATTTAGCTATTGAGTTAGACATTATTTTAACATTGTCGTAACCGACCTTTCGGTGGAATAGAATAAAAAGTTTAAAAATCGATTCCTAAAAAAAAATTTTGAAAATCAATTTATTTGGAGTCGCCACCAAAATTTTTAACGGAAAACTTTGGAAAACCAAATTAAAAGAAAAAGAAAAGGCAAGATGGTCTGCGAAAACAGAGATGGGTTTAGGAGTCTATTTGAGTGTGAGGAAGGTGTTAGGCACCCCACAACACCTGCCCATAAGGACAGTGACCTTAAACTAGTCAGTTGAAATAGAATATGGCCTTTAATTAATCTCAATTACCCTTTTATTGACATGGATGCATGTTAGGCATAGGAGACAAAAAAAGCGAGAATACATGCAAACTGATAGATATTTACAAAGGGAGGACTTGACCTTGGATGAGAACCTAGGGCCTACGTACCCTGCGATAGGGATCAAAGTCCACGTAGTTCAACCAAGAGGCATGTTTGGGGGTTGATGGCTTTTTGATTTGTGATGAGAATAGGAGGATTTTAATTAAAACAGATCATTGTAAACAAAACGGGATTGGAATTTGGTTTGTATGTTTTAATTTACTACAATCTGATTAACCTTGTTCTCCTGACCTCTTCATATTTTCTCTCTTAAATTTTTTGTTGATTTTATTATTATTATTATTATTTGAATTTTGGGAGTTTTGGGAGTTTATATTTCGGGAATTAATGTATAATTTATAATGAAAGGAATATATTTTTTTTTTTATGAATTCTTGAATTTATTGTCGGTAAATATTGATTATTATTATTATTGATTATTGGTAAATAATTTAATTCAAGTGCTATTATTTATTTGTTTATCTGTTTATTTTTGAACGAATATATGCTAATTTTTGGGTTCTATGGAGATTAAAATCTCACACGAGCCTAGGAAGTCAAGGAGAGACAAGTATTCTCACACGATTCATTTTATATAAATATTTAATCAAAGTTAATATTTAATTATTGTCCATTTATTTATTTTTTCGTATTGTTATTATTATCATTAATATTATTATTATTTCTGAATTAATTATAGGGATTTAAGGAGATTAGAACCTCACATTATCCCACGCAATCGAGGAGAACGATATTCTCACACGATAATTTCATAAATAATGGGAAATGTTTAATTAAAGCAAATCTTTTAATTATTTATTATTTATTATTCTTTTTTAAAAAAAAAAACAAAGATATGCTAACTTCAGGGATCTAAGGAGATTAAAATCTCACACGATCCCAGGTAATCGGGGAGAACAATATTCTCACACGATAATTTTGCAAATAATGGGAAACAGTTCATTAAAGCAAACATTTTAATTATGATTATTATTATGATTTAATCAAAATTAATATTTAATTATCATTCATTTATTTTTCACCATTCATTCATTAATATTTCATTAATATTATTATCACTTTTCAATTATTCAATTAGTTGTAAGGATTTAAGGAGATTAACATCTCACATAACCCCCAGTAATCGAGGAGAATAAAATTCTCACACGATAATTTTATGCATCATGACAATATTTATTAATTATCATTCACTTATTTTTGGACCATTCATTCATTAATATTTCATTAATGTTATTGTCACTTTTCAATTATTTAATTAATAGTAAGGATTTAAGGAGATTAACATCTCACATAATCCCTGGTAATCGAGGAGAACAAAATTCTCACACGATAATTTTATGCATAATAGCAATATTTAATCAAAGTTAATGTTTAAACAATGGTAATAGACAAAATTAAAACAAGTTTAGGCAAATGAACAGTAGCACCTTAGAACAAAATGTGTGAATAGTGCAGAATGCATGAGATTATCTTGAACCAACTCGTATGAACAGTAACATGCATGTAGAAAAATCGGCCATACAGCCCATGCAGCCATACCTGTGCGATTTCAGCCTCTCCCTTGTGCTCCAATGACGAATGACCTTCTCCTCCTCACTCACCTATGGTTAATGGTCCTCCAACAGTCCCGAAGTGGCTGGTCTCGGCTGGGAAGCAAGCAGAAATGGCGGACAACACGTCGTTGGACAGCGTTGGAAATTCTGGCTGGAAGTGCTCACGTGTCTCTACTCCTCGGCTGGAAGGCATAGGCTAAAAGCTTCCCTTCCTCTCTACACTTTCTCTTTTTCCTTGTGCTCCCTAAATTCTCCTTTGTTTACCTCTATTTTCTGGGCTCAAAACAAAGTTTTTCCTCCTCTATGGTTCAACCTCTATCAATCCTTTTGCTGCCACTTCGTTTTGCATTCAGGCCTCCTTGTTTCTGCTCATCATTTTGGCATCCAACTCTCCATTTTCTGCTCCTCAGATTGTCTGAACTTCAGCTCCTTTTCTCTCCACGGTTTGGACGTTGCTTCAGCTTGTTTTCTCTCCTTCTTGTTGTCTCGGTTTCTTTTCCTTCGTGTTGCTGTCTCGGTCCGTTTTCTGTTGCTGTCTTGGTCTGTTTTCTGCTTCACGTTGCTGTCTTGGTTTTTGTTTCTCCTTCGTGTTGCTGTCTCCTCTTCTCCAACATTGTTTCTCCCTTGCTCTCTCGGTTTGTGCTTCTCCTTCGTGTTGTTGTCTCGTTTTCTCCAGCGTTGTTTCTCCCTTGCTTTCTTGGTTTCTGCTTCTCCTTCATGTTGTTGTCTCCTCTTCTCCAGCGCTGTTTCCCCCTTACTTTCTCAGTTTCTACTTCTCCTTCGTGTTGTTGTCTCCTCTTCTCCAGCGTTGTTTCTCCCTTGCTCTCTCCCTCTTCTCTTCTCTTCTCTTTTCTCACCACGAGCTGCCTCCTCTTTTCTCCTCCTCCTCTTTTTTCTAGCTCCTTTTTCCTCTCGGTTACGTTGTTCTCTCCCTCTTCTCTTCAGCTCCTTTTTCCTCTCGATTACGTTGTTCCCTCTCTCTTCTCTTCAGCTCCCTTTTTTCCAGCTGAGGTCATCTCTTCTTTATACTCCAGCCCACCTCTCTTTTTCTGCCATGTTGCTCCCTTTTCTTCTTACTTTTCCTACAACTTCCAGCCACTCCACTTACTGCTCATGGTTCCCTGCTTTTTCTGCCATTTCCAGCCACACCACTCTCTCCTTTCTTTGCACAAGCCGCTCCACTTTCTACCTCCTCTGAAAAACCAGCTCTCTCTTGCTTTTTTGTCCTCCTTGTCCTCTTGTTCCTTAGTAATGCATGTGTGTGCATGAGTGTATTCATGTGGGAGTGAGTGAGTGTGTGTGTCCGTGGGTGAGAGTGTGAGTGTGAGTGTGTGAGGATGTGTGTCAGTGAGTGAGAGTGTGAGTGTGTGAGAGTGATGTGTGACATGTATGTGAGGGTAAGTGAGCATGTGGAAGCAAGTGAGCATGTGAGAGTGTGTGAGTGTGAGCAAGTGAGAGTGTTTTGCAATTTCATTTTAATTAGGTGGCCTTATTCCTTTTATTTCTTTACAAGATGATTGCCATGTCTCTTCTTCAAACATATATTTTGAATTTTCCTTTTTATTATTTTTGGTTCTTATATTTGGTTTTTTCCATATTACTTCTATTTTTTTTGCCTTTTGCAATTTTGTTCTAATTAATTAATTTTTTGAATTTTTATTTCTATTTATTATTATTACCATGATTATTATTGTTGTAACCGACCTTTCGGCAGAATAGGATAAAAGTGGTTTAAATTGATTCCCAAAATGAATTTTGAAAAATCAATTTCATTTGGAGTCACCACCAAAATTTTTAATGGAAAACTTTGGAAAACCAGTTTAAATAAAACAAACGAAAAAAAGGCAAAATGGTCTGCGAAATTAGAGATGGGTTCGGGAGTCTATTTGATTGTGGGGAAGGTGTTAGGCACCCCACAACACCCGCCTATAAGGACGGTTACCTTAAACTAGTTAGTTGAAAATAGAATATGGCCTTTAATTAATCTTAATTACCCTTTTATTGACACGGATGCACGTTAGACATAGGAGACAAAAAAAGCGAGAATGCATGCAAACTGATGGATATTTACAAAGGTCGAACTTGACCTAGGATGAAAGCCTAGGGCCTACATACCCCGTGAGAGGGATCAAAGTCCACGTAGTTCGACTAAAAGGCATTTTTGTGATTGATGGTTTTTTTGATTTGTGATGAGAATAGGAGGATTTTAATTAAAACAGATCATTGTAAACAAAACGGGATAGGAATTTGGTTTGTATGTTTTAATTTACTACAATCTGATTAACCTCGTTCTCCTGAACCCTTCACATTTTCTCTTTTAAAATTTTTTGTCGATTTTATTATTATTATTTTTGAGTTTTGAGAGTTTATATTTCAGGAATTAATGCATAATTTATAATGAAAGGAATATATTTTTTATTTTATGAATTTTTGAATTTATTGTTGGTAAATATTGATTATTATTATTATTGATTATTGGTAAACAATTTAATTTAAGTGCTATTATTTATTTGTTTATCTGTTTGTCTTTGAATGAATATATGCTAATTTTTGGGTTCTATGGAGATTAAAATCTCACATGAGCCTGGGAAGTCGAGGAGAGATAAGTATTCTCACACGATTCATTTTGCATAAATATTTAATCAAGGTTAATATTTAATTATTGTACATTTATTTATTTTTTTGTATTATTATTAATATTATTATTATTTTGGAATTAATTATAGGGATTTAAGGAGATTAAAATCTCACATAATCCCAAGAAATAGAGGAGAACGATATTCTCACACGATAATTTCATAAATAATAGGGAATTTTTATTAAAGCAAGCATTTTGATTATGATTATTATTATGATTTAATCAAAATTAATATTTAATTATCATTCACTTATTTTCCACCATTCACCCATTAATATTTCATTAATATTATTGTTGCATTTCAATTATTCAATTCATTGTTAGGATTTAAGGAGATCAATATCTCACATAATCCCCGGTAATCGAGGAGAACAAAATTCTCACACAATAATTTTATCCACCATGACAATATTTATTAATTATCATTCAATTATTTTTCACCATTCCTTCATTAATATATATTGTCAATCCTTTATTTTTTCACCATTTATTCATTAATATTTCATTAATATTAATTGTCACTTTTCAATTATTCAACTAGTTGTAAGGATTTAAGGAGATTAACATCTCACATAACCCCCGGTAATCGAGGAGAATAAAATTCTCACACGATAATTTTATCCACCATGACAATATTTATTAATTATCATTCAATTATTTTTCACCATTCCTTCATTAATATATATTGTCATTCCTTTATTTTTTTCACCATTTATTCATTAATATTTCATTAATATTAATTGTCACTTTTCAATTATTCAACTAGTTGTAAGGATTTAAGGAGATTAACATCTCACATAACCCCCGGTAATCGAGGAGAACAAAATTCTCACACGATAATTTTATCCACCATGACAATATTTATTAATTATCATTCAATTATTTTTCACCATTCCTTCATTAATATTTCATTAATATATATTGTCATTCCTTTATTTTTTCACCATTTATTCATTAATATTAATTGTCACTTTTCAATTATTCAACTAGTTGTAAGGATTTAAGGAGATTAACATCTCACATAACCCCCGGTAATCAAGGAGAACAAAATTCTCATACGATAATTTTATCCATCATGACAATATTTATTAATTATCATTCAATTATTTTTCAACATTCCTTCATTAATATTTCATTAATATTAATTGTCTTCCAATTATTTAATTAATTGCAAGGATTTAAGGAGATTAAAAACTCACATAATCCCCGGCAATCAAGAACAACTGAAGTCTCACATGCTAATTTTATACGTAATAGCAATAATTAATCAAAGTTAATGTTTAAACAATTGTAATAAACAAAACTAAAACAAATTTAAGCAAGTGAACAATAGCTTCTCATATTAAAACGCATGAACAGTGCACATACATGAGATTGTCTTGAAGGAATTCGAATGAACAGTGACATGCAGCAGAAATCTCGGCAGTGGCAAACTGTGTAGCCATACCTGGCGTTTTCAGCTTCTCCCTTGTGCTCCAATGAAGAATGACCTTCTCCTCCTCACTCACCTATGGAAGATGGACCTCCAACAGCCCTCAAGGCAGCTGGTCTCGGCTGGAAGTACAGAAATGGCGGACAACTTCATTGGAGTTTTCTGGTTGGCTTTAGTGCTGGAAACTCTGCAAAACATGTCTCTGCTTCTTGGCTGGAAGGTGGTGGCTGAAAGCTTCCCTTCTTCTCCACACTTCCTCTTCTTCCTTGTGCTCCCTAAGTTCTCCTCTGTTTACCTCTATTTTTTTAGCTCAAAACAGAGTTCTTTCTCCTCCATGGTTCAGCTTCTATCCCTCCCTTTGCTGCCACTTTGTTTTGCAATCAGATTTCCTTGTTTCTCCTCATCATTTTGGCATCCAACTCTCCATTTTCTGCTCCTTGGATGGTTTGAACTTCAGCTCCTTTTCACTCCACGATTTGGGACGTTTCTGCACGTTTTCTGCACTAGTTTTCTGCACCGTTCAGCTCTCGGTTTCTGCCTCGTTCAGCTCTCGGTTTCACTCAGTTTCTGGTTCGTTTTCTCTGCTATTTTTTCCTCACGTGGCTGCCTTTCTTTCTTGCTTCGTTCAGCTTTGTTTCTTCCTCACGTTGCTGATTCCATTTTCTTCTTTCATTCAGTGTTGTTTCCTCTCGGTTTGTTGCTGGTTTCGTTGCTCTCCCTTTCTTCTTCAGCTCTTCTTCCTTTCTCAGTCACGTGGCTCTCCCTTTCAGCGTGGTTTCTGCCTT
The DNA here is from genome assembly GCA_037074485.1 of Delonix regia. NCBI lineage: Eukaryota > Viridiplantae > Streptophyta > Magnoliopsida > Fabales > Fabaceae > Delonix > Delonix regia. Next base: position 23,337,987 of record CM073454.1, on the reverse strand, counting down.
CTTTTTCCTTCCTCTCTTCTCTTCTCTAGCTCTTTTTTCTTCTCAGCTGAGGCCTCCTCCCTTTTCTGCCATCTTGCACCCTTTTCTCCTTGCTTTTTCTACAACTTCCAGCCACCACTATGCTGCACACGGTCCCCTCCTTTTTTTGCCATCTCCAGCCACGCCACACTCTCCTTTCTCTGCACCAGCCACCCCACTTTCTGCCTTCTCTGCAGAACCACTCCCACTTGCTTTTTTGTCCCCCTTGTCCTCTTGTGCATGTGTGTGTATGAGTGTATGCATACGGTGAGTGTGTGTGTTCGTGGGTGAGAGTGTGTGAAAGTGTGAGAGTGAGTGAGAGTGTGAGTGTGTGAGAGTGATGTGTGTCATGTGTCTGAGAGCAAATGAGCATATGGGAGCAAATGAGCATGTGGGAGTGTGAGTGTGAGTGTGTGAGAGTGATGTGTCCGTGAGTGAGAGTGTAAGTGTGTGAGAGTGATGTGTGTCATGTGTGTAAGGGCAAGTGAGCATGTGAGAGTGTGTGAGTGTGAGCAAGTGAAAGTGTTTTGCAATTCCATTTCAAGTATGTGGCCTTGTTCATTTTATTTCCTTGCAAGATGATTGCCATGTCTCTTCTTCAAACCAATATCTTAAATTTTCCTTTTTATTATTTTTGGTTCTTATGTTTGGTTTTTTCATATTACTTCTATTTTGTTTGCCTTTTGCAATTTTGTTTTGATTAATTGTTATTATTATTTTTTTAGAATTTTTTTAATTCTATTTATTATTATTACCATGATTATTATTATTGTTAATTCGGGTGGGGTGTTCACAATTATTATTGTTAATTCAGGTGGAGTGTTCACAAACATGGATTATAAAATGAACCCACGTTTGAATGCCATCTAAAAAACTAGCTAATAGTCGTCTATCTCCCTTTGAGGTAATAGGCTCTTAGAAAGGGTGGGAGATTTCCTTTTGGCACACTTCACACCAAGATCAACACAAGTTAATCATCATGAACGGAAACCAAAGTAACCAATGGTGAAAGGACTTGTGATATGACCTTTCCAAGTAAGTTACTAGGTTGGTAAGATCATTTCGATTAAATTCTTCCCTATGTCAGTTGTGTAAGGACCTAACTCCTTCATAAGATACTTATCACTCCCCTGTTCCCAGTGAAGCGGTAAGCATCCTGAGGAATGAAAGTATTAAGAAAAACTATTTTTGTGTCAAAAATGCATTACAGCCTCATTGTGATCAATTTGCTAAATCATTCTTTAAGATAAAAGAAAGTCACATTCATGCATACTCATGATGGTTCGCATAGAAAATACAGGAATATGGGAAAATAGGATCTCTTTTGGTCACCTGCAATGGAAATTTTGACTTGAGTTATGATCAAGCTGCCAATGATGAAATGAAATCCCATGTGATTAATCCCTGACTTCTTGGACCACTTCATATTTTGGCTAAGTAATTCCCACCCGCCATCACACCCTACTAAGTTTTGGGATTTAGATCTTTCCAAAAGATGTCAACACCCACAGATCAATCTCAAGTTACCATGAGCCTATCATTCTCAAAGCCAAAGGTCACCTTGATTGCCTTCCACCCATATTCCCACATGACTGACTTTAACAATGGTAGGACCTTTCCTCCAACCACATCCAACTTCCAATAGTATAGACCAAATTATAATTGTGAACCCCACATTAGTAATTAGGCTCTATGGAAGCAATGCATTGTCATCTTAAGCAAATTGACAGGAGATGTGAAAAATTGGAAAATCTCCATCCCTAGCTCCTTGTTTGACTAAGGGATTGTTTAAGAGAACGACAATGTCATTTCATATGAGTTCTTCATCAGGTGATGCTTGTCTAGTCAACACTATTCTGTATAACTGGGGTGCCAGCTAATTGCATCATTAGGCCATATGGTATTTAACAATATCAATGCCACAACCATATGTTTTGGGTAGACCCTTTCATTTCTTCAAAGTTGTTGATGCCCCATCTTCTTGTTACACTCTTCCATTTTTAATGATCAGGAACCATAAAAGCCAAAAGTTGAGCGATTCCTTCGAAAATTTTCAATTGATGAGGAAAATGGTGAAATTTGAAGTCAACGTAATCTCAAAGCCTCAGTTTCTTTAAAAAAAAAAAACAACAAAGGCAGTGTATATTCCAGGAACAGGCTATACCAAGGATACGAGGCATTCTTTGTCTCTTCGATTGTGGAGAAGCTACCCCTAGCCACCCCAATTGAGCATGAGTAGGGAAGTTTTTTTTTTCTCACCTTTAATAAAGAACCCTTTGAGTTAGGTTGTCTCTAGGAGGTTTTTGTACTGAGATTCACATATCTAGAGAGGATCAATTTCCTTTCCTCACCTGAACACTACTTAATCGCTGCCACTGGCTTTGAACCTTCAAAATTTTTCAAATCCCCAACCTGAATTCTACCCGGGAAACAGTGAGAATCCAATACATAAAAGCACCCATAATCTTTAAATTAGCTTTCTTTGAAGGTAAAGAAATAGCAAAGTGCACAAAAGTCAATAATGGAAAAAATGAAAAAGGCAAAAGAGTGAGATTTCTTAAAAAAATAGGGTTCATTCACCCCTTGGAAAAAAATGGAGTACGACCCTTAAAAAGGACTGTTTTATGATCATGAAGAGCCAATGAATCTCACCAAGACTACATGGTTGTCAAAGTAAAATGCTCATCGCCACCTTACACCGACGTGTAGGCCATTACATCCTTTTTTCTTAAGCCTTAATTATCACCCACTAAATCCCGTCACAACCCTATAATATCCTCTCTAGTTGGAGTGAATCTCGGGTATAAAAATCATGGTAGAAGAGGAAACTAGAAAATCCATGGTGAAAGTGGGGGGGGTAAAGGACTTTAAGCCTAATGCTCATTTTTAAAAAAACCAACTGCCATAACCCCCTTTTTACCTGGGTAAGGGATTTTAAGCCATTTTTAAAACCTAACTCCCATGACCACCTTTCAACCTGGGTAAGGGATTTTGAGCCTAATATCATTCTTAAAACCTAACTACCATGGCCACCTTTTGACCCTTGAAAGTCCTTGTTGAGCTATGGCTTGCTTGGAATATATTGGGGCAAAAAGAAAGTCAAATCAAAAATTCAAAAAAATCAATCAATAAAAAGGAACCGAGGTGATTGTCCAAATTCAAAATAGAACATTTACTCATTAATGAAAAGTTTCCAAATCGAATGCTACATGCATTAAACTAAGGTATCTTTTAATAGCGTATCCCTTTCCACTGCTTGCCTCGATTCATCCAGCTAGTTCTTGTGCTTTATCATTTCCCATAATTGCATCAAATTGGGGCAATCTCTTGCTTACCAAATCTGTCATATTGTATTCAAATTGTGCCAATCATACTGTTGGCTTGGAACTAGGACTTCTCTTGGTTCCATACACCCTTTCATTTTGCATCACTTTGCCACCAATCATTAAGTCTGTTTGCACATTCTATCTGATGTCCTTTCAAAGTGGGGCTATTTGCCTATTTCAAGGATGTGTAGCCTCGCATTCCTTAACATACGATTGTGTTGTGATTGTCAACTCAAATTATGGCACATTTTTGTGTTGACTTTTCAATCAAACTGGGGCAATTTGTTGTTTGCCAAATTCATCACTTTACATTTAGACTATGTTAACTATGCCACTGGCTCGGAACTAGGACTTCTCCTAGTTCCGTACACCCTTTCCTTTGGCATCACTTTACCACAAATCATTAAGTCCATTTGCACATTCTCTTTGATGTCCCTTTAAAATGGGGCAATTTGCCTCTTTCAAGAACATATAGCCCTGCACTCCTTAACTCATGATTGTATTGAGATTGTTAAATCAAACCATGGCACCTCTTTTTGTTGACTTTTCAAGCAATACCAGCAGAAGTATTCATATGGAATGACATTAAAATCATGTCCAAGGCAATCTAAACGGAACATGACAACTTGGTCAAATTTGAAATTTCAAGCTTAAGGTGTTTCCATTTAAACCCTACCATGCTAGAGTTGCTTAAAGTATGGGGTGTTCATCAAGACCTTGAATCTTTGGATTAGGGTAAATAAAGGATTGAAAAAAAGAATTCTCCTATATGCAAGTGACCAAGGGAGTCCAACCATTTACAAATTTTAAGGGCATCTGAGCATCATGCATTTGCATTGCTTTCCCACATTCTTAAAATATGCTTCAAAATAAAAAGGAGTTAGACACTCTCTTCTTCCCCTAAATGATTTTAGTTTGTCATAAAAGGAACAATTTTTCACCTGGCATGCACACTACATTTTACAGATAAAATCATGTATCAATAAAAAAGAAATCGTGTTTTACATCATGCATTCAGCACGTGTACTTACATTGCACTCCATTGTTTCATATCTCATGCATATAGAATTTAAAATTTCCAAAATTTTCATAAATTGAGCATATACATCATGCATCCCACATATGTACATACCCCATTGTGAACACCTCATCCCTAATCACTTAACTATTTAATTATTGGAAACACCAATTAATTAATAATTAAGAACATGAGAAATTTAAAAATGTCAAAACTTTGAATGATATTTTCAATTGGGGGACAATTTAGAATTAAAAATAAAGAATGGGAGATAAACTCAAAATTCAAAAAAATTAGCTAATTAAAATAATTATAATAAATCAAAGAAAGATAATAAAGAAATATAAAGATATAAAATGTATTACAAGGCAAAAATCAAAAATCAAAAAATAAAAATTAATTAACAATAATAGTAATAATAATAGAATTTAAAAAAAAAAAAAAAAAGAGAAGACAATGGATCAGAAAATGAAGAAAAAGCTGAAAAAGGAAGGCAAAAAGAGAAAAAAAAGCTGTGGTGTCAGTTTTGGCGTGCAAAAGCTGAGCAACGTGGTGGGTTTTGCGAAAGCCTGGTGGGTCAGTTTTGGTGCTCCTGATTCAAAAACACACACTGGTATGCACTGCAACAACGGCAGTGGTGTCCCGGTTCTGCTGAACTTCTAGTGTTTCAAACACCTATGGTTTTAAAAAAATAAAAAAGGAGGGGAGTGTAAGATGGGTATTAGATAATTCTGTGTGGGGAGCTTTAAAGGATGGTTTTAAAAAAATAAAAAAGGAGGTGGGGGAAAGGGAAGGTGATTAAAGTGCATGGTAAATGGCATGGGAAGAACTTGGATGAATTGGAGACCTGCGTCGTAGATGGTTGTGAGCTTAAGGCTGATAAAGGGTTGGGGCTACCCTATCCTTTGGAAGCAACTGGCGCTTCGTTCATAGAGGCTGAAAGAAAGCAAGGTGTCATGAGAGTGTTATGGGATTCAAACAGAATGTATGTGTTGCGGTCTGAATGAGTCCAACCATCTACTTCAATGGCTGCAATGATCCATTTGCTACATGCTATAAACTGTTTTTTTTTTACTTCACTTGGGCTTGCTGTTTGCACACATGAGCTTGCTTAAGAGGGGGTGCAAAGCACTAATTTAATAAGAGAAGAGAGCTCGGATCTTGCCGAGAGAGGAGCTGGCACCGTAGCACTTTGAATGGTTGATGCTGAGAAGGTCAACAACAGGGGGCTCGGTGCCATTGCTCAGGCAGAGTCTCTGCATTACAAGCTTCTTGGAGGGCTTGCTGTCCGAAGGGCTTGCTATGGTGTCCTTAGGTTTGTTATGGAAAGTGGTGCCAAAGGTTGTGAGGTTATTGTTAGTGGTAAGCTCAGGGCTCAGCGTGCCAAATCTATGAAATTCAAGGATGGGTACATGATATCATCCAATCAGCCTGTCAAGGAATATATTGACTAAACCCATTCCGGATCTTGTCACCATCCACCCACCAAAAGGAGGAAGACAAAGATGGCTACCACCTCCGTTTCTACGATCACCACTCTTTTCTTCCTTCTCTTCTTCGTCTATTACGTGGACTCTTTCTACCTTCCCAGCAACAATCCCATCCTCAGCTTGGTCAACAATACTCGGTTTATTACATGCCTGCAAGACAGAGCCAGCCTTACAACTTGTCGATGCAACGGCAGCAGCAGCATAATATCAGTGAACCCGCCACAACGGTCCCTTCTAGCCGCCCCCAAGCTCAGCCAAATCAGACAATGGCTCCACCACCTGCAGCTTACAATCCCATCAGAAATGTTCCCATTCCGAAGGCTGAAATGGCAGCTGGCACATACAGAACCGCGACTATAGATGAACTCTGTTTTCACGCAGGAAGAACAGAACAAAACAGAGGGAGAGAAAGGAGAGGTCCTCCGAATCACCTCCTGACAATCTGAGTTTCAAAATTCACTGACTCGGGGATACAAGCAGCACTTCCTTTGCTCGCCACGCATCGACGCAACAGTCCCCATTTGCCATTTTTTTGTTGAGTTACCAAATCTTCGCTTCTCACTCTGGCACCAATCGCGTTTACACGTTTACAGTTTTTATAACGGGGATCCCAACTCCCTGGATTTCTGATCCCATGAGATATTATTAGTTTCTGAGTCAAAGCTCGGATCCTTTGTATCTAAGTTCAAAGCTGAAACCGCTTCGTTTGGGAGGTTTTGGGGTACAGATTTGATCGGTTTGAAGGCGAACGAATTCTGGATTTTGAATTTCTGGGAGGAAATTCAGTGCGTAGCGAAGAAAGAATTCGTGGCCGCCTGAAGAGTACATCAGTAAATTCACTTTACAGCTGCTTGATTTTGATAGTGCTGCCCCCACCTGAACAAGTTTGGAGGAGAAGATTAAACAGTCATGCCAATATCCTTAAAGAATTTAGCGTGACTTTTATGGAAGCATTAAAGATGGTTCGACTAGGTATACGGATTTGGTCATATGTTAGGGAAGAGGTGCACTAATAGATCCTTTCACTAGAGAAAGTGGCAAGCCATTTGCATCTCAAGGAGTTCCTCTTGGAGGGATGGGAAATGGAAGCATATCAAGAGGATTTAGAGGGATGGAGGAAACAAAAGTTTTGCATCCGTTTTGGCTCCTGGTCAGCATGAAGGGTTAGGGTCTCGTAGGAAAGGTGATGATCAGGGTATATCATCATGGGGCTGGAATCTAAGCGGTCAGCATTCAACTTATCATGCTTTATCTCCAGGAGCTTGGACAATATATGATGGACTGGGAGGATGGCTTATGTGAGATTGATGCTGATGGCTCGTTCTTGCATGAGAATTGGAACAAAGATTTACGACTATTTGCTGATGGAGAGGATGGTGGACAACAACTACTTCAGTTGTTTATTTTGCGTGCAGAAGCTGGGTTGCAAGCAATATCTGATGATGGTCTTGTACCCAGCCTCCAATGCATAGGTTCATTGAAGGCAAGGTTGGCGTGCTTATTTGATTGGCAAATTGTCAAGTCATCTTCAACCCCGCCAGAACCAAGGTAGTATCAGCATCCACATGACGAGATATTCAAGCCTAGAAGAGCTGGCAACCATGCATTTACAGATGTTAAATACAAAGGTGACTGGATGAAACGTCCCATATCCAATGATGAGATTGCATGGCTTGCAAAACTGCTTGTTCGGTTGTCTGCTTGGTTGAATGAGAGTCTTGGACTAAATCAAGCAGAGAGCAATGCAATGGATTCTACATGGTCTTACGTCGAGGGTGAACCTAAGGATGTTGGCCTCAAAGAAGGTTGTAATGGTTTTGATATTATACACTGCTTTTAGCTTATTAAAGAAACTTGTTGGAGCATTTTAAAGCTGGTAGGGAAGAAGGTATATTGAATATACAGGGTGTATAGATAAGTGTAGAAAATATGGAGAGAATGAAAAACCAAAAGAGATTGGCGAAGAACCAACGTGAAGGCACCAAGAGCAGAGGTTTGAGTTTCTTCATGCATGCATGTCACTGTTCATACGAATTGCTTCAACACAATCTCATGCCTGCTGCACTATTCATGCGTTTTAATCTAAGGTGCTACTGTTCACTTGCTTAAATTTGTTTTAGTTTTGTTTATTACCATTGTTTAAACATTAACTTTGATTAATTATTGCTATTACGTATAAAATCATCGTGTGAGAATTCGGTTCTCCTCGGTTGCATGAGATCACGTGAGATTTTAATCTCCTTAGATCTTTTAAAAATCAGCACATTTGTTTTAAAAATAATAATAATTATGTATTGACTTAATTAAATACCTTCCATTATTTATGAAATTATCGTGTGAGAATTCGGTTCTCCTCGATTGCATGAGATCACGTGAGATTTTAATCTCCTTAGATCTTTCAAAAAATTAGCACATTTGTTTTAAAAATAATAATTAAATATTGACTTTAATTAAGCATTTTCCATCATTTATGAAATTAGCATGTGCGGATTTTATTCTCTTCGATTGCATGAGAATATGTGAGATTTTAATTTTCTTAGTTCTATAAAATTAATACACCACTATCTAATAATAATAATAATAATATAACAATAATTAAAAAAAAACAATCATAATTAAATATTCATTCTAATTAAATATTTCTCATTATTTGCAATATTATTGTGTGAGAATATAGTTCTCCTCAAATACTTGGGGTCGTGTGAGATTTTAATCTCTTCAAACCTCGAAGTTTAGTACATACTTGTTTAGAAGATAAATAATAATAATGATGATAAATAGATAAACTAATAATAATAATGCAAAAATGAATATTTTAATTGAATTATTTACAAAATAAATAAAGTCAAGGTTTTATAAAATTTAATTAATTAAAATGCCACGTTTAAAAATTCCAAAAATGACTTTCCATTACAATTTTGTTCTAATTTCTACAATCAATCCAGATTTTAAAAAGGGAAATAAAAATAAAAACAAGTGAAACAAAAAAAGAAAAAACAAAATCCAAAAAATACATAAATACAAAAAAATCAGAAAAATTATTTGATTTTCGTCCTAATTTCAAAGGAATTCCAATTTTGAAAATCCAAAAATAAACAAATAAATCTAAAAATTCAAAAGTATTCTTTTTATAACTTCACTTCAATTCCAAACAATATAAACTCCCAAAATTCCTAAAAATCTTATCCCATAATAATTTCATTTAAATTTCAAAATTAAAATTAAAATTCCAAAAATAAACAAAAGAATTAAAAGAGAAAAAAATGAAGAGATCGAGAGAGCTAGATTACTTAGGTTGCTGTATATTAAAACACACAAATCCAAATTCCAATCCTGTTTTGTTTACGAAAATCTATTTAATTTGAACTCTCTTATTCTCATCACAAAAATTAAAAACCACTAACCCACAAAACATGCCTTTCGGTCGAACTACGTGGACTTTGATCCCCATCGCAGGGTACGTAGGCCCTAGGCTCTCATCCTAGGTCAAGTCCATCCTTTGTAAATATCCATTTGTTTGCATGCATCCTCGCTTATTTGTCTCCTATGTCTAACGTACATCCATGTCAATAAAAGGGTAATTGAGATTAATTAAATGCCATATTCTACTTCAACTGAATAGTTTAAGGTAACCGCCCTTATGGGCGGGTGTTGTGGGGTGCCTAACACCTTCCCCACACTCAAATAGACTCCCGAACCCATCTCTGACCTCACAGACCATTTCGTCTTTCTTTTTTGTTTTATTTAAATGGGTTTTCCAAAGTTTTCCGTTAAAAATTTTGGTGGCGACTCCAAATAAAATCGATTTTCAAAATTCCGTTTTTGGGAATCGGTTTTAAACCATATATTTTTCAATCCTACCGAAAGGTCGGTTACGACACCCATGCATAGAAAATCCAAAATTTTCAAACAAGAAAAATCAAGCATTTGCATCATACATTTTACGAGAGGACATGCATCACCTTGCATAGTCACCAAAGCACGTGCCACACGGAGTCACATTCTTATGCAGCACAAACCCCATTTAAAGTCCCTGCATCATGTCCAGAGCAATTTACATTTCTGTAAAAGTCCCTGCATCGTGTCCAGGGCAATTTACATTTCTGCCAAAGTCCTGCATCGTGTCCAGGCAATTTACATTTCTGTCAAAAGTCCCTGCATCGTGTCCAGGGCAATTTACATTTCTGTCAAAATCCTACATCGTGTCCAGGGCAATTTACATTTCGGTCAAAAGTCCCTGCATCGTGTCCAGGGCAATTTACATTTCTGCCAAAGCCCTGCATTGTGTCCAGGGCAATTTACATTTATGCAAAAGTCTTGCATCATGTCCAGGCAATTTACATTTCTGTCAAAAGTCCCTGCATTGTATCCAGGGCAATTTACATTTCTGTCAAAGTCCTGCATCGTGTCTAGGGCAATTTCCATTTATGTCAAAAGTCCCTGCATCGTGTCTAGGGCAATTTACATTTCAGCAAAAGTACTGCATCGTGTCCAGGGCAATTTACATTTCTGCCAAAGTCCTGCATCGTGTCCAGGCAATTTACATTTCTGTCAAAAGTCCCTGCATCGTATCCGGGCAATTTACATTTCTATCAAAGTCTGGCATCGTGTCCAGGGCAATTTCCATTTCTGTCAAAAGTCCCTACATCGTGTCCAGGGCAATTTACATTTCAGCCAAAGTCCTGCATCGTGTCCAGGCAATTTACATATATGCAAAAGTCTGGCATCGTGTCCAGGCAATTTACATTTCTGTCAAAAGTCCCTGCATCGTGTCCAGGGCAATTTACATTCCTGCCAAAGTCCTGCATTGTGTCTAGGCAATTTACATTTCTATCAAAAGTCCTGCATCGTGTTCAGGCAATTTACATGTCTGCAAAAGTCCGGCATCGTGTCCAGGAAATTTACATTTTTGTCAAAAGTCCTGCCTTGTGTCCAAGCAATTTTCCTTTCGAAAGTCTTGCATCATGTTTTGGTAACTCAAGGTCCTATTCAGGTGCTGACTATTGCTAGTATTCCCTCAACATGAGGAATGGTGTGTTCATATCTTTGCTTGCTCTTAAGTTAGGTCATCTCATCACAACGTTCACGTCCCTAACCTAAGAGACAAATAAAGAAGGGCAACTGTGAACACCCCATCCCTAATCACTTAATTATTTAATTAATGGATACACCAATTAATTAATAATTAAGAAAATAGGAAAATTAAAAATGTCAAAACTTCAAATGATATTTTCAATTGGGGGACAATTTAGAATTAAAAATAAAGAATGGGAGATAAACTCAAAATTCAAAAAATTAGCTAATTAAAATAATTATAATAAATCAAAGAAAGATAATAAAGAAATAGAAAAATATAAAATATATTACAAAGCAAAAATCAAAAAATAAAAATTAATTAACAATAATAGTAATAATAAAAAAATTTTTTAAAAAAAATAGAGAGAAAAGTATTATAAGGCTGTCACCACATGAAAACTGAAAAAAAAGCTGAAAAAGAAAGGCAAAAAGCAAAAGGAGGCTGGTGGTGTAGAGGGAGCAGAAACGAAAGGCAAAAAGTAAAAGGAGGCTGATGGTGTAGAGGAGCAGAAACGAAAGGAGAAATAGAAACAGTGAGAGAGAGGGAGCTCGTGGTGCAGAGGGTGCAGAAAAGAAAAGAGAAGCAGCACCACATCTGGAGGCAAGGAGGCTCGTGGGACAGGGAACAGAAAAGAAAAAAAGAGAAACTCAGAACAGAGGGGGGGAGGTAGAGAAGATATGAGCTGAAGCCAAGGAGAGGGGGGTCAACTTGTTGTGCAGAGGAAAAAGGAGAAAAGAGGGGGACGCTCACGCTGGGAGTTCGTTGCGGCAGGAACAAGGAGAAGTTTCAACATGAAGTTCAACATTGCAAATCCCACCACTGGATGCCAGAAGAAGCTGGAGATCAATGACGATCAGAAGCTACGAGCTTCTTGGGACAAAAGGATCACACAGGAGGTCAGTGGTAACGCTCTGGGTGAGGAATTCAAAGGCTACGTCTTCAAAATCACAGGTGGGTGTGACAAACAAGGCTTTCTAATGAAGCAGGGTGTGTTGACCCCTGGACGTGTTCGTCTCTTGCTCCACAGTGGAACTTCTAGCTTTCAAGGATATGGAAGGTGCAATGGAGAACGCAGGAGGAAGTCTGTTCGTGGGTGCATTGTGAGCCCAGACCTTTCTGTTCTGAACTTGGTAATTGTGAAGAAGGGTGAAAATGATTTACCTGGCCTGACTGACGTCGAGAAGCCAAGCATGAGAGGACCAAAGAGAGCATCCAAAATCCGCAAGCTGTTTAACCTTTCCAAGGAGGATGATGTGAGGAAATATGTCAACACCTATCGTCGTACCTTTACAACAAAATCTGGGAAAAAGGTGAGCAAGGCCCCTAAGATTCAAAGATTGGTCACTCCTTTGACACTCCAAAGAAAGTGTGCCAGAATTGCAAACAATAAAAAGAGAATTGCGAAGGCAAAAGCAAAAGCAGTTGAGTACCAAAAACTCCTGGCCTCCAGGTTGAAGGAGCAGAGGAGCCACAGACTGAAAAAAACTGTTAACGCAGAGGGGCCACGGACACATCTAGTTGCCTTTCTATTCACCTCTGTTTGAATGATCCAAAGCAGAGGAAGTTTAGGGGCTTTGTGAGGAAGAAGAGGAAAAGAAAGGAAGAGGGAAAGGTATCAAGAGGAAGAAGAAGAAGGAAGGAAGAAAGGAAGGTGGTGAGTTGAAGAGGGGCATTTGGCCTCTGTTTTCCAGCCGAGAAAGCAGAGGTTTGAGGACTGTGTTAGATAGCTGTGAGTGAGGCGTCAACTGAGGAAGGAAGGCAGTCTTTCATCTGAGCAAGAAACAATGTTGAAGAAGGAGCACATGAGGTATGGCTGCATGGTAGAAATTGTTGTGCATGGTAGACACTGTTCATGCGTTTTGCTTCAGATAACATTGTGCTTATTTGCTTATTTTTTGTTTTAATTTATTTTTTTCATTTTTCATTATTCTTATTGTCATTTTTTTCATGTCAAATGTGGATGTGGACTTGATTTCGGCTTTACAAACAAGGTTTTAAGATATATCATCATTGTGAGAGAATATTATTCTCCTCGAGTGCTTGGGATTATGTGAGATTTTAATCTCCTTGGATCCCCAAAATTAGCACACATTTGTTGTAAAAATAATAATAATTAAATATTTACTTTAATTAAATAATTTTCCATTATTTATGAAATTATCGTGTGAGGATTTTGTCCTCCTCGATTACATGGGATCATGTGAGATTTTAATCTCCTTAGATCCTTAAAATTAGTACACATTTGTTGTATAAATAATAACAATTAAATATTTACTTTAATTAAAAATTTTCAATTATTTATGAAATTATCGCGTAAGAGTTTTGCTCTCCTGGATTGTATGGGGTTATGTGAGATTTCAATCTCCTTAAACCCCTAAATTTGGTATACATTGGTTAAAAAAAATAAATAAGTAAACAAATAAATAAATAAATATAAACGATAATTAAGTATTGATCTTGAATTAAATATTTTTATGAAATTATCGCGTGAGGGTTTTGCTCTCCTCGATTGTATGGGGTTATGTGAGATTTCAATCTCCTTAAACCCCTAAATTTGGTACAGATTGGTTAAAAAAAATAAATAAGTAAAAAAATAAATAAATAAATAAAAATGATAATTAAATATTGATCTTGAATCAAATATTTTTATGAAATTATCGCGTTAGGGTTTTGCTCTCCTCAATTGTATGGGGTTATGTGAGATTTCAATCTCCTTAAACCCCTAAATTTGGTACAAATTGGTTAAAAAAAATAAATAAGTAAACAAATAAATAAATAATATAAATAATAATTAAGTATTGATCTTGAATTAAATATTTTTATGAAATTATCACGTAAGAGTTTTGCTCTCCTCGATTGTATGGGATTATGTGAGATTTTAATCTCCCCAAACCCTTGAATTTGGTACACATTGGTTTAAAAATAAATAAATAAATAAGAATAAAATATATATAACTAAATATTTGCTTCAATTAAATAATTTCCATTATTTACAAAATTATCATGTGAGAATATTGTTCGCCTCGATTACATGGGATTATATGAGATTTTAACCTTTTTTTAGATCCCGAAAATCAATGTGTATGTGTTTTTTTTGTAAGAATATAATAATAAGAATAATACAAAAATAAACGCTTTAATGTCCTTCATCATTTGAAAAATTATCGAGTGAGAATATAGTTCTCCTCGAATACTTGGGGTCGGTGGGATTTTAATCTCCATGAACCCTAAAAATCGATACGTAATTGTTTTAGAATAATGGTAACAATAATGATAATAACTCAAAAATAAATATGTTAATTAAATTTGTTTTACGAAATGATTAAATTCACTTTTTATAATATTGCCACTTAAATTTCAAAGTAAGGATTAAAATTCCAAAGATAAATAAAAATTAAAAAGAAAATGGAGAGATCCAAAGAGCCAGATTAATCAAGTTATCGTAAATCAAGACACACAAACCAAATCTCAATTTTGTTTTGTTTATGGGAATCTGTTTAATTTAAACTCTCTTACTCTCATCACAAAATTTACCAATAATCAACCAATAAACATGTTATTTGGTCGAACTACATGTACTTTGATCCCTATCATGGGGTACGTAGGCCCTAGGTTTTCATCCTAGGTCAACTCCGCCCTTTGTAAATATCCATCTGTTTGCTTTCATTCGTGTTGTTTTATCTCCTCTATTTAACAAGCTTGCATGTCGATAAAAAGGGTAATTGAATAAATTTAAAAGTCATATTCTATATTTCAGCTGACTGGTTTAAGGTAACCGTCCTCATGGACAGGTGTTGTGGGGTGCCTAACACCTTCCCCACACTCAAACAGACTCCCGAACTCATCTCTGTTTTCGCAGACCATCTTTCCTTTTCTTTTTCTTTTAAATTGGTTTTCCATTAAAAATTTTGGTGGCGACTCCAAATAAATTGATTTTCAAGATTTGTTTTTGGGAATCAATTTAAATCATTTTTTTTATTTTATTCCGCCGAAAGGTCGGTTACGACAATTAGCTCAAATGTGGCAACTAATAATACTCTACCAAATGCTAGCAATATAATAAATACTGACCATAGAGCCCCTGATATAGGCATTGAGATACTAGGAGTGACTTTAGGTAGTTCATCTACCATGGCAATGCCATATCCCATGCAAAGATCTGCAGCAATAAATCAGCCACAAAATCTTTTGACCTTAGAGGTAGAAGGACAAAGATATCTAGACTAGAATCGTCTTCACATACGATATCCTTATAAGAGAGCCAGCTGTCATATTCACCATTCCAACATAGCCCATCACCAATACACCCCCTAAACCCAAAGACGACAATGATAAGAAATAATAGGAAGAGGACATAACAGAAGTTAAAGATAGACAATAAGCCTTATAAGTGCCAATTAATTAGAAATCTGTCTAGTTAGATGAGCTGTGTCTAGTTCCAGAGGTGCCAACTCCTAGGAAGTTCAAGGTGTCAGAATCTACCAAGTATGACAATAGCGAGGATCCATACTATCATTTGAAATCATATTGAACTGAGATGTCAATAAGATCTAGAGATGAAAAATTCGTCATAAACTTCTTCCATGAGAGTCTTATTAGTTCAATGCCACATTGGTTCTTGAAGTTAGACCATTCCAAACTTATGAAGCGGAGAGACCATACAGACATATTCATGTGGCAATATAAGTTTAACTTAGAGATTACTTCTACCCAAAAACATTTAAAGGCATTAAAGAAGAAGGGAACTGAGACCTTGAAAGGATATGCCCAAAGAGGGAGAGCAATGGTAGCTGAGGTCTAGCTGCCCTTTCTAGATTTTGAATTATGCTCTTACTTCATTTACACCTTGGGGGATCCACATCACATGATCATGTTAGGAACATATGTGCATGATTTTGCTAACCTTATCTAGCTAGGGGAAAGAATAGATGCAGATGTAAGGGAAGAATTATTTGAAGGTGCTTTCCCAAAAACAAAGAAGCTCATAAATAATCAAAAAAGGAAGGGGATGTTAGCCATGTCCATGCTATGTATCAGCAGGCTCACTCCATGTAAAACCATACCCTCCACACATCACTAAACAACCAAAACTAGCTTACACCCTATAAGCAAAGAGTTTAAGCCTCACATGGCAAGGGAACTAAAGAGTAATTAGAGGAAGGCATATGCATCCTAAAGGATGGTTCTAAAACTATGGGATCGTCTAACTCAACAAAGCACAAGAGTTCTTTCTTGGTGAGTAACAAACCAATTTATAAAGTTAAAGAGGTTTCTCCAACCTAGGGCAACAACAACCCATAGGATGCTTCAGGAAGATCCTTACTTGTCACACTTATGCTAGCTCCAACCATTATCCTTATGCTAGCCCCATTTCCATATCAGAGCAATCGTGCAGTACCATGAAAGTATGTTTTAAAGATATAATGTTCACAAAATTGCAAGACAAGAAAGAATTAATTGAGCAGCCTAAAAATCCTAGGCAACATTGATTGGGATATTAGCTAGGAACCCTCATGGTTAAAAGTACACAACTGGGAGGACAAGACAAGAAGAATAGAAATTCCCCACATTCGTGAAACATTTCCTACCTTTATTAAGATAACCCACCGGTGACCCATTGTAATGACGGAAGAAGAAGAAGAAGAACTCAGGAAAGGGATGTGGATCTAGTTGGATGAGTTAAAAGGAGCTCATAACAATTGGGAATTTAAAATGATATCAGATGTCATGCCCTTAAAGTAATATTTTGAATGTCATTTTAAGAACTTTTATGCTAGTTAGCACTTTGAAATTTATTATGATTATGGAATGAATGTAGTAATCTCATATCTTTTTTTGTCAAATTCTCCTTAAGGGGAAAGCCACGTAATCATGTTGAGAAAGTTATTTGAGAGGCCACGAAGATACAAACTCTGATCGAATCCCAGTAAGTGTGTGTTTGAAGCCTCATTAAGGAAGCTTTTGGGATTTATTGTCAATAAAAAGGAATAGAAATGGATCCTAAAATAATTAAAGAATTCATGACTTGCCACCACCTAAGACATTAGCAAAAGTTTGAGGGTTCTTAGGGCATTTAAATTATATAGCTAGGTTTATTAGAAACCTAACTACCACTTGCAAACCAATAATCAAATTATTATGTAAGAACCAACCAGGAGAATGGTATGAGACTTGCCAATGAGCGTTTGATAAGATAAAAGAATATGTTTCAAGTCCCCCTATCATGGTGCTACCTACACTAGGATGGCCCCTTATCCATTATCTGAGAATCTAACTTGGGAACATGGACGATGTACTAAGGCAGCATGGTAAGTACAAAAGAAAGGAATAGGAAAATTAAGACATGAGCAAGAAGTTTAATGAATGCAAGTCGCAATATCCATTGATTAAGAAAACTTGTTATGGCCTTGTGTTGACCTCAAAGAGACTAAGGCAATGCATGTTATATCATGTCACATGGTTGATTTCCAGGATGGATCTAATCAAATACATTTTTTAGTGTCCTCACATGTCAGGAAAAGTCTCTGAGTGGCAAGTAATACTCTCAAAATATGATGTAAAGTATATGACTCACAAGTCGGTTAAAGGAAGCATCATAGCCAAGCATTTAGTAGTCAATCCCTTAAAAGAATACCAACCCTTAGACTTTCATTTCCTAAATGAGGATATTCAAATTGTAGTGGAAGATGAACTAAAGAAGGTTAAATGGAGAATGTATTTTGATAGGGTAGCCAATGTACATAGTAGTGGATTAGGGATTGTGATATTATCCCTAAATAGTAAACAATATCTAGTGGCAATCAAGCTTGGTTTTGATTGTACAAACAATGTGGTAGAGTATGAGGCCTATGTTAATGGCTTATAAGCTGCCCTAGCATTAAGTATCAATGATCTTGTTGTCTTTGAGGATTCAGCCCTTATAAGTTATCAAATGAAAGGTGAATGGCAGACTAAAGATCTAAAATTGATCCTATACCAAATGTACCTAACTGAATTAGTTTCAAAGTTTAAGATGATTACTTTCCCACACATGACTAGCATCAAGAATTAGTTCACTGACGCATTGGCTACTCTCATGGTAATGATCAAACTAGATTGTGAGGTCATCATACTACTAATATGAATTGAAACTCAGAGCACCCCAGCTTATTGCCCAAATATTAAGGAAGAAAGTGATGGACAACCATGGTTCTATGACATAAAAACCTATATTCGAAAAGGACAATATCTGGTAGGAGCATTTGAAAGTGATTAGAAAATTGTCTATTGCTTAGCAATGAATTTCTTTCTTAGTGGTGAAATATTGTACAAAAAAGCATTGAAATGAACAATGCTTCAACGTTTAGATGCATTAAAAGCATGAAGGGTTTTAACTAAGGTTCCCAAAGGGACGTGTGAAACACATGCTAATGGCCATACCAAGGCCAAACAAATACAATGATGTGGGTACCCTACATTGATTACATTAGGAGATGCCACAAGTGTTAGACGTATGTTGATAAGGTCAATGCCCTGCCTCAACCATTACACAACCTTATGGTACCCAAGCGATTCTCGATATGGGAAATCAATGTGATTGGTCCAATCAATTCGAAGGCATCTAATGGGCATTGCTTGATTTTAGTAGCCATTAATTACTTAACAAAATAGATAGATGAATGCTCATTCTTTAATATTACTCAATGGGTCTTTCTTCAATTCTTGAGATTAAACATCATATGTCGATATGGGATACCAGAAAGGATTTTCACTAATAATTCTCCTAATTTGAATGGAGCTAACTTGAAGAAGTTGTGTGAGCAATTTAAAATCAAGCATTATAATTCTGCACCTTACCAACCATAGATGAATAGGGTAGTCGAGGGAGTAAATAAGAACATAAAAAATATCATTGGTAAAATGACTATCACTTACAAAGACTGGCATGAACTACTCTCATATACTTTCCATTGGTATTGTATGTCAATAAGAACATCCACAAGGGCAATCCCTTACTCTTTAGTATATGGCATGGAGGTTGTCATCCAAGTTTAAGTTGAGATTCCTTCTTTCCATTTACTGATAAAATCCTACCTATAGGAAAGTGAATGGATTAAGACATGGTATGAGTAATTAAATATGATTGATGAAAATTAACTAATGGCTATGTATGATGGGCAACTATATTAGAAAAGGATGGCAAGGGCTCTGAATAAAAGATTCATCCTAGATAATTCATGCTAGGGGATTTATTTAAAAAAAAATCCTTCCAAACCTTAATGACAATAATTAACTCTGATGTAGTGAATAAATACTTTGCTTAAAAAAAGTGAATGAAAATTGAGAAATTTTACAATGGAGTCCCATTAAGCCAAAAATTTGAAAAGGTGACTTACGCAAAAGTTTGGGCAACAAACAATGAATGAAGTGGTGAGCTACATGAAGGTCAAAACACTTGCCTCAAAAGAGTCATAAGAGATATCATTATCAATCTATTTCAAAAATGTGCATCCATGACAACACCATGGAGCAAGCAAATAGTGCTACCAGGAGCCAAAAGTGATAGACATTCTTTTTGCCTTTTTGTTCTTCATTCTATTTGTATCCAATTTATCACTGCTTCACCTTGGAATCTTATGACCTCTCTTAAGAAATAAAGTAATTCATTCATTCAGTGGAATCACTTCCTATTACTCTTTTCTTTACACCATTACATCACCATCATAATTACTGAGTTCATTCAATATGAAAAATAAGTATTCAATTGAACGTGGCATTCAAAATTTTGTTTTACAACATGGATTTTAAGAACATTATAATTCTTAGGTAAGTGCCTCCAGACAATTACATGAAACAAAGTCTAAAGCATGAAATATAAACGTCTAAGTCACTTTTTTTTGCTACTAAACAACTTTGTAAAAACAGACGAAGCATTTTTGAATCCCCTGGTCTACCAAGAGGATGAGAAACTAATTCATAAATCTAAAAGGGTCTAACTATCTAGGCCAAAGAAGGATAAAGTTGTGCTGACCATCAGCTATCAAAATAACAAATTAAAGGTTATGACGAGAAAAGTTTGGTTAGACAATTCTTTCACTTCAAGCAATATGATTTTCTTCTAAACCTGAATAAGTTGTAACCTGGTATTTTAGAATTCCACGTATATTACTCATTTGATTTCCAAAAGAAAAGGCGAAATTTCTATATCATCATAGCATTTTCTTGCCTCATTCTTGGCATTGATGCCCATCAAATAGGTATCTTAGTTAGAATGTGTCAAAGATGATAAAGTGTTCACTTACTTACACACAAAATATGCGTATCCCATCTACCATGCATGCAAGACTCTCCATATTCATCATATATTCTATATGTGTACATATATTACACGGTACACACCACACATATGGAATCAACATTTTAAGGATAGAGACATGAATATGAATCATGTGTTTTACGTATGAATGTATGTCATATTACATCTTACATATGCCAAGACATGCATTGAGGAATCATATCCCTTTTAGGCATAAGCACTTTTATTGATTAGGAAAAATCATACTGAAGGTTCACAAGGTTTAGGTTCAAATGTCGGGGAGAAGAACTTGGCAAAGATTGGATTTGTTCACTTATAGGGAACAATATATTCTCAAAGAATTTAGACCCTTCATGCAATCCATTAGACAAATCTTACTATAATATGACTATAATAATGGAAGGTAAACATCTGCATCTCACATGTGTACATACATTACCCTATATAATAGCATATATCATGCATGCTGATCCCCCTTTTTAAATCAATACAAAAGTTTGTCCAAGCATGCTTTTAAAGTCCAACATCATGTCTAGGTAATTTACATTTCCTTCAAAGTCTTGCATCATGCCAAGCAATTTACTTTCTTTACAAAAGTCCTATATCACTTCCAGGAAATTTAGTTTTCTTTTAAAGTCCTATATCGTGGCATGCAATTTACTTTACTGTCAAAAGTCCTGCATCATGTCCAAGTAATTTAATTTTCTTTCAAAGCCCAGCATATAGATTTGATCACGAACTAGGCCCTCGTAAAAAGTGGATCGAGCTTGCATTTAGGCCTTTTTTTTGTGAGCCTAGGCCCAAACATATGCCTAATTTTTTTCAAAACTTAGGCTCAAGCTCAAGCCTGGTAAAAAAATTTATAATACAAGAAAACTTGATAGATATAATTTGTTAAACAAAAAAAAATAATAGTAAAATTGAAAGAAATGGTTCTCATTCATAAAATTTAATAAAAATATTAAATATATTTATATGGTCCATTATCATGCAATGTCAACAAATTTAGTAAAAATATTAAATATATATATATATAATTTAGTTTGGGTCGGACTTTAGAACGATAAATAGTGGTCTCGCTGACAATGGATCCTTACCAGAGAGGATCGCTAAGCTTAGGCCTTATCGATACTGAGTTCTTGCCAATTTGAAATGCAGAGTGAGGTTGGAAGAAAGAGGGGTAATTTTGACATCTACGGCTCATTTCCAATCCTACCTAGGCATTCCATTTGAGTTTCATGGGAATATCCATTCCCAATAGATTGGGTTCGAGCTTTTCAGAGGGATAGGGAATGGGCTTCCCATTCCATATGGCTGAATCCTAAAACCAAACATGGCCTAAGTGTTTTAATTTTTTTTGGTTGTCAAACTAGAGTTTTTTTTTAAATTATCTTATTTACATATTTTACTCAAATGTTTGAGCTTTTTAATCTAGTTGTTACAATATGATAATGAACAATATCCTAAACAATAAAAATTAATTCATCAAAATACTATAAAATGTATTTGGAATATTTTAAAATTAAAAGGGTTGTATAGAAGAGCTATACACAACTCTTAATTTTACTTTTGAAAAGATAACATAAGGATTGCTTGACCCTACCCTTGCATATATTTTTTGGGGGCATTTGTGATAGGGTAGATAGAGATGTGGGTGGGAGTGGAGAGATGAAAGAGGAAGCATGTCGTGAGGTAAGATGGGGTTTTTTGGTTTTAATTTGACTATTTTCATAATTTAGTTAACTATATATTTTAAATTCTGTAATATATATATATATATATATATTAAAATGATAAATGATTTAAGTGAATTTTTTTAAAATAGGTAGAGAACTATTAATCAAATTTAATTTGAAATATATATAAACAGTATAAATTTGTAAATTGAATAAAATAATTATATATATATATATATATATATGTATGCATACTATAAAATTTATTAATGATGTCTAAATTTAATTATATTTAATAGTTTCAATATATTAACAAGTTTTATGTCAGAAGAAAAAGTGATGTTTGATGAATTAAATCATTATGTTATGTTAATAAAAAATTTGTTGACCATGTGTAAAAGCAAATTTCAATTCTTCTTGACACTAACATTTTCTTGTTGAATTTTTTTGTCAAAGATCTTTAAACAAAAATTTGTTACTGTGGTTGATGAAGGTTGGCTATGGAAATATAATATTTACTGTCTTAATTATTAGCTAATTCAAGAGAAATTTTGTGGTTTGCTTATTTCCTTGACAATTTCTCTTGAACTAAGCTCTGAGGTTATTTTATTCAACTTATAAATATAAAGAGTTTGTATATAATTCAAAATAAATTTAATTGATAGTACACTACATATTTGGAAAAGAAATATATACACTTAGCTCTTTTAAAATTTTAATACAATGGCAAAGTCAAGACCCAGAGTCAATGGGGATATTTTTTTAAAATTTTTTTAGATTTTTGAAATACGCCTTAATTTACCTACTTAATATTTAATAAGACAAAGAAATCAAGATAATATAATGGAATATGAAAAAAATTAAACAATTCTTAAAGAATAAATGTTTGAGATAGTTAAAGAAGACTAAGACATTTAATATATGATAATAAAGATTGAGATTGAGATTGACACATGTGGTTTGACTTATTAGTGAGTAATACAAATTGAGTTATGCACCTTCCATTTGGTGAGTAATTTATCATTCTCTCTCTATTCTTTGTGCTCAATTTCATCATATGGTCCTCAATCTTGCAATCTTGGCCCTAATTTCAAATTTTCCCAATTATGTTATTTAGGGTGCCACAATAGGTGAATTGAACATAATTAGTGACGTATTTCTTCATATTCATTTGTGACTTTGTTTCTTAACCCTAAATTCATTATTTCCCCTCTATAATCTACAATCAACTTCTAAATTTGGAGTGTTTTTAAAACCCCTATTTTCAAGGTGCTAGTGGTATAGATTCGAAATTGACCTTGATTTTTGTGAGATTTCATCAAATTAAGTTAAGTTTTGGATTTTTCGTGAATCATGAGTATTTTTCCTCTAAATCCATGAGAAATTTCTAAGTTTGGTCTCCAATTTCACACCTTCTTGGTTGCACAAAATGTGGGATGGGTTACTGGAGTTTTGAAAATCTTGGACAATTTTTCATCAAGAATCACTACTAGAGGATGAAATTAAGCAATTAGAACTGTTGTTTGAAGTGGTATGTTGATTCAATAGCTGTCCTAATTTTTTTTTATCTTTTTTGTTGTTTTCTTGAAAGGGGATGAAGGAAACCATGTAGAAATTGACTAAATGACCCTAAATGAGTAATTTTGATTAATTACCAAATCTTGAAATTTATTAGGATAATTTCCCACTATCTTGATAAGGTTAGGTAAATTTTGGTTAAGAAAAAGAAATTAATTTGGGTCATTGGTATATATAGGATTGAATACCTAAAAATTCATATAAATATCATATTTGAGCCAAGATGGTGAAATGTACTTGTAATATGGGAAGATGAAGGGTTAGCACCCCACTATAAGATTAAGTAAACTTGGTACACAATAGTTAGACAAGTATTGCGTAAAATGTTAGGAAGTTATTTGAATTAAGGATAATCATTAACATAAGAAGTTAAATATGTGTTATTTATTATTATAAGACTGTAGGCATTAGTTTTATGATCAAGTGTGATAAGGAAAGAGATGTTAAGAATTGGATTGTCTAGTGCATTCCCTCTAGGTGAGTAAATATTGCTAATCATACTTGTTTTCAGTATTTTATACTATTTTCCTTTGAAATATTTTTGTTTTATACACTATTATGCCTTGGGAACTGGCCTCTTAAATTATTTGTCAATTATGGCATTTATTTACACTCGTTGAAATTTAAGAAATTTCTTTGTAATATTCCTTCATATCAAAATGATTGTTTTGAACAATTTATATATTGTATGATATTCTTGAAAACTTCTAAATGATTTTGTTATCGTATGAATTTCTAGAAATTTGGATTTTTTTTAATTTCACATATTTTCAATTATTTAAATTATTTCTAAAAGTTTTTATTTTTGAAATTTATCCGATACAGGACCCTATAGCTAATGATCATAGACGTTTGTTGTGGTGCACCATGCTTTTGTTATTTTGAGCCTTCGCTTATGTGCGAGCCTTATTGCTCAATTTTGATTATTATGGATTACGATACTAACCCTTAAGCTAGCTTTATATGGATTGCGATACTTAGCCTTGAGCTAACTTTTGATATGGATTGTGATACCTATCCATGTGCTAGTTTTTGTTATGGATTATGATACCTAGCCTTGGGCTAGCATTCATATATTGATTTGTGATTGGTCCTGTGAAATATTTACCACTTCGGTTATTTTCCCTTAAAATCATTTATGAAATTCAAATGCCTATTAGCATAATTTCTTTTACAAAGTATATATGGATTTGTGAAATTCTTATAAATTATGTTAAATGATTAATGATTTTCCTTTTGGAATAATTTTAGCAAATAAAAGCTTGATGCACATTGAATTACAAAATGATATGGTTGTGAAATACTCTAGCGGTTTACCTATCCCTTCCTAGTATGGTTAGTAATATTTGCTCACCAAGTGTAGTCACTCATCCCTTCCCTATTTGATTTTCTTATTGGCGAGTCTTGCATTATTTGCAAGGGCAAATAGTCATTTTTATTTAGTTGTTAAATGCCTAGATATATTTTCTTTGTACTTAGTAGCTCCATTGTAACTAATAGAGAGTTTTAGTTTCGTGTAGCCTTAAGTTAATTATATGATATTGGAAAATTAAATTGGATATTGTTCATATATTTTGTTATATCAATATTTGGATAAGTTAGTTTATCATATTTGTTCTACTTAGGGAGACGAGGTTTACCTTTCTTCATGCCAGTCACGATCGGTTGTTTGGGGCGTGGCAATTTTTGAAAAAAAATATTGTATTTCTTAAATAAAGTTCTTTCCTTTAAAATTTTGAATTAATAAAAAATAAGATTAATTTACTAACAATATCATCATTTAATCCTTCTTAAATTTAAAACTAATTTTAAATTTGAATTAGTATTATACCAAATATTACGTAACCTAATATTCATGTAATGAGTAATTGAGATACAGTTTAAAAGTATACTATCATTTTAATAATATCATGATTGTTTAATAAATAACTCATAAGAGCATTTTATCAAACAACATTTCAAGAATTTTATGATATTTTTAGGAAGTATTTTTTAAGATAACTAAAATAACATATTGACATTTAAACTCCATTATGTTATACTCAATTATTCTAAAATCACTATCTACAAAAGTGTAGCAAATATATACATATAAATATATAAAATTATATACATAACATGTGTGGGTCTAATAGATTCAACTTAAAATATTAAATAACGAAAACTAACATAACCTAATCACATAAGATATGTATATATTTCAATGAGTTCAAAGTATTAAATATGTGTGCTACAAATTATAACTTAATACCATGTATATTAAATTAAAAAAATTGCGGTGTATATATGTGTGTGTATATATATATATTACATAATTTAAAATATATATTTAACTAAATTATGAAAATAATAAAACTAAAAAAAAGAACCCTCACCCTACCTCATACTTCCTCTCTCATCTCCCTATCCTTATGATATCCTAGTCAGCCTCATCACACACGCCACCCAAAATATTAGTAAGGCTCAATGAATGTTGTACAACCTTTTTTTCCTTACTATATATATATATATATATATATTTACTAATCTCATATTACACAATATACATGTTATGCAATAGGAGATCCTAGTTCTAAAAATATATCCCTACTAGGGATCCTTGCCCCTGAAAAGGAATATGCCATTGCCAAAATATCTCGATCTCATATGGACTCAGACATAGACACCTATAAAACATGTACATTAACTTTAGATGTTCAAAATATCTTTAGATGCATTCAATTTAAACTTTTCTACGGTGGATATAATATATAAAGGTTGTATGGGAAATCATTTATTATAATAAAACTCTCAAACTTGTAAATTAATTTAAAAAGCAAACTTAAACTCTTTTGTTTATAATTTTCAAACAGGCTAATGTGCTCCTTCCCATTCGATTGTTGGCAATTAATGGAAAGTTGCAAATTGAAAGCGTCTAAAGATATTTCATGCATCTAAATTTCTTTCTAATTAGTCAACTAGAAGATTTAGTCAATTTAAGGCAATGGATTCGAAGGATAGCCCAATTTCTTATAATTAATGACCATTCCATCCCATCTGCTAAAAAACTCCTAAGCATAGCCATCAGGTGAAATGGAATGGCAAAGGCCACACCAAGACCCCTCCTTGCCATCCAAAACCAAATTTTGGCATCCCTCTAAATTAGAGGATCAAGGACGAAATGGAATGGTCTAAAAATTTAATTACTAATTTACCCATTGTCATAATTGACATTGGGGAAGATAGGTAAGAAAGAATGAAGAAATAGATGTAAATTGATTACCAAGAAAATGAATTTTGAAAACCAATTCATTAGAGTTGCCTTAAAAATTTTTAAGCAAAAATTTTGGAAAACCATATAAAAATGAAAGGTGGTATGTGAAACCAAAGACGGGTTTATGAGTGCATTTAAGTGAGGGAAAGGTGTTAGGCAACCCACAACACCTATCCATGAAGATGGTTACCTTAAATTAATTAAGTGAAAAAAAATTATGGCCTTAAAATAATTTTTAAATTTCCCACATTGAGACACAAAAATAAGAAAGAAAAATAAAATGAAATTAATGTAATTTAAAAGAGATATTTAGAATGGGTGAACTTTGCAATATCTTAGGATGACAAAAAGAAAAAACTCATTTCTAATTAGAGAAAAAAAAGGATACCCTAAATATAGGTTGCGTTTTTAAGTGGAAATTTTCTAGAATTGGAGACTACCTTGTATATGACAAAGAAGATTTTTTGAAATTACAAGTATGTAATGAGTATCTATGAACCTATGACTAGTATAATTATTCCTCTTTCTTTTATAGGTGCCATGCATGAGAGCTCCTTATCAAAAAGTAAACTCTTGTTGTTTTCTTCTTTCCATGAAACTACGTGTATGACATTCCCTTCTTGCATATGAAGTGGTATGGATGTGTTCTTGGGCCCAAGCTTGATGGACTTATTGTATTGAAGTTTTTTTTTTTATCAAGGCCAAGCCCCCTTTATACCCAAGTTGAGGCTGACTCAATTCCCCCTAATTTTTGAGCTTGTTTTATTCTGTATATTTATAATTATTAAATCAATATAAGGGTTGCCACAGATTTGACCTAAGAAGAGAGCCTAGGGCCTATATACCCTACAATAGGATCAAAGTCCACATAGTTCATCTAAACATGCGTGTTGTGGGGTCAAAGTCCATTAATACCCTAAGTTTAATTCAAACGTGTAACCAGTATTGGGATATGCCTATGAAGTCGTTCGATCTCACATGGCCCCACTAGTGAATCTTTGGGAGCTCATGAACATGTTGGGCTTATATGGCAACATTAATGCTATGAAAAACCATATTAATGTTTGTAGGAGAAGCCTAAGGAGGTGTTGGACCTCACATGACAAGAAAACCAAAAGAGAATACCTATGGAGGCATCATGAGAGTTTGTGTGTGTGCGTGTCCTTATATTCATGACACAGAGATTACAAAGGACTAAGAATACATTAATTACAATTAAGCTCAAAGGAATTTGATGACTTAATCTTACTAGTCTTCCAATTTGTCATCCTTGCTTGTATGTCCCATGTACCTTGATTTGAATGTCTCTTAACCATGATTCACAAGTTTAAGGCTCACTTTAACTCCATATCATTTGGACAATCAATAGCTCATACATTAAACACCACTTGCATTAAGCAACTCAAAGATTAATGACATCACAATAACATTGACACCATAGGAGACACAATTAAACCCAAAGTTACACACCAAAGTAAACCCCACATGTCACTATCATGTTAGCTAAAATGGATAGCAATGTACATCATCTTGGGAGACAAAATTCAACTTAAAATTGCATACCAAAATGAAGCAAGAGTGAGTTCCACTACTCTATTTTCTCTAGTTCCTGAGTTATGTATGATAATCAATGGCAAAGTGCTATATCCCAAGAGAAAAACACCAACACCTATTTATCCTATAAACTAGACATATAGAAGGTTCACATACTTAAAAATCAATGCAAGATGCTTTCTATATCAATACCAGAAAAATCCACAAAATTAACTATACCCAACCTATCTGGTCAAAGAGTTGTTGTACAAAGTTGACAAATGGCATATCAATTAGCGACCATAAATTCCAAAAAAATTCAAAAACAACATTGACATGCTGACAACATGAATACCAAATTTCAGCTAAAAAGAATGTATAGACCTTTCCCAAAAAATTCAACAAGTTTAGTCATGCTAAAATTCACAAAAATAGAACATGTTCAAGTGAAGCACTAAAGTTCACCACTTATTCCATTACTCTATTTTCTC
Source organism: Delonix regia (assembly GCA_037074485.1). Lineage (NCBI taxonomy): Eukaryota > Viridiplantae > Streptophyta > Magnoliopsida > Fabales > Fabaceae > Delonix > Delonix regia. The sequence continues at coordinate 23,309,232 of CM073454.1, read as the reverse complement.
TACTTGCTGGGTTATATATGATAATCAGTACCAAAGCGTTGTATCACAAAAGAAAATTTGCAACCCAAATTTATTCTAAAAACTAGACATATAGAGGTTTTACACTTAAGATACTTTCTAGATCAATACTAGTAAATCCACAAAGTTGACTATACCTAAGTTTTTTGGTCACAGAGTTGCATGCAAAAAGTTGTACAAATGGCATATCAACTAGTCATTATAATTTCTAGAAAAATTCAATAACAACAGTGACATACTAAATGACTTGTATACGAAAATTTAGCTTAAAAAGATGTATAGATACTTCCTAGCAAAGTTAGTCAATGGTAAAATTTATTGAAATAGAATATGTTTAGGACAAGCATTAAAGTTCACCACTTATCCATTACACATCCTAGATAAAAAAAAATTTGTAGAAAATTCATTAAGAGTTTACACATATGAAATAACTTTGACACCAAATTATAAGGTAAAATGACATTATATGAGATACCAGAAAATTCACAAAATTCACATGAGCCACATTGAGCCTAAAAATGGATATGTAATGTGAGCAAAGGAATTCATTAGTCATCATGAAATCAAAAACCACTAGTACAACAACACCTCCATGGTGACTAATTAACATCTAGCCTATGATAATTTCAACCACCAAAAGAAGAATTAGAAACAAAGAAAGCAAAATTGAAGAGAAGTCATGAAGAATTACCTAAAGTCCTCCCTTAGCCTCTGTCCTCCTTTCTTGCCTTCTACACTTTAATATTTCCGAGCCTCTCAAAACCTCTCCTTGCTTTGTTCCCTTTTCTCTTATCTCTTCATCTCCTCTCTTTTTAAAGAAAACTCAATCTCCCTTTCTATTCTTTTTGCTCTCCTTAACCACCTTCCAACACACCATTGTCTCCCATTTTCTCACCTTTGGACCACTTTTCTCTCTAGCTTTATTCCACATGTTCCTGTCCTTTATTATTTTTTCAACTTAGTTAATGTGAACAGTGATTGATTCCCTCCACACATCATCTTCTAGTATATTCAACTCACATGCTCTCCCTTAATTTTCTATATTTTTCTTTTTATTTGAAGACAAGTTAATTTTTTCTTATTTTTACTCCTTTTTAATTTTCTTATTAAAATATCCTTATTCCATATTTTATTTATTTTCTTTAATTTTTCAAAATTTTTAAATTTCATGCATTATATTATTACTTTCCCATTGTCATTTTTATTTATTGAAATTTTTTATATTTTCAAAATTTTCTCTTTTCTTTTTTAATTATTGCTATTTTCTTTATTTCTTGAATTTTTTATTTGCCTCTTTTTTCTTGATTATTGTTATTTTTTAAATTTTCTCAAATAAATTACAGTGTTCTCAATTGCCCATCTCTACTTGTTATTAGGTAAGTATGGAGAACATGTAATTTTAAAACTACTTGCCTAATGGATAAGTAAAGATATGAAGTCTTAATTAGTCTGATAAAGGGAAACAAAACCATCAATCAAAAATTTGCTTCTGTTCCTAAAAAAACTAATTCTATTCTTAATAAACATTGTTCCAATTTCTTTATATCCATGGCAGATAATTCTAATGAATAACACCTCTGAATGAGCACCCCATAGGGAACATGGGAAAACTTAATAATTCATAAGTACCTCACAAATGAGGTGCATAGAGTTGTTTGTCTTTACTTATTTGCTTTGTTGAAAATGAACCCTACAAAATTTTTGGGTATTTTCAACAAAGGAAAGAAGTAAAGACATACACCTCATTTATTAGAACAACTTAAAAGAAAATTGTGTATCAATAAACCCTGATGAAAACTATGATGCCATATGTATCATAGAGATGCCAATCCTATCAACTAATTAGGAAACCTGTGTATGATTTTAAGAAATGAAAAGGTGCCTAACACTAGCTAGGGCTTCAAAAAGAAAAGGGCTCCTAACGCTGGCCATGGGCTTGAAACAAAAATAGAGCCAGATGCTAGGCAGGGCTTTGAAAAGAAAAAGGTTCTTGACATTGACCAAGGTTATAAAAAGAAAAGGTTGTTTGACACTGGCTAGAGCTTTAAAAAGAATAGGGTGTCTGATGCTAGCCAGGGCTATAAAAAGAAAAGGATGCCTGATGCTAGTGCAGGCTTTGCAAAGAAAAGGGTGCCAGATGCTGGCGAGGACTTTGAAAAGAAAAAGGGTACAGGTCAAGGCTTTGAAAAAAAAAGTGTGCATGACGTTGGCTAGGGCTTTGAAATGAAAAGGGTGCCAAACACCGGCTATGGCTATGAAAAGAAAAGGGTACCAGAAGCTGGCCAGGGCATTGAAAAGAAAAGTAAGTGTATTTGAGAAAACCAAGTTAAATTTTTATGCTTAGTAATAAAAAAGTCCATAACCCTTGAAGTTTATGCAATGCAATATGCATGGTGTATGATTCAATGCTTGATTTCCCTTTGGAATAATATTTGTACACATGTAAGGTGCATGATGCAGATGTTTGATTTTTCTTTTTTAAAAAATTCAAATTTTCTAAGAATGGTGTATGCATAATTGAACTAAAGTATGTACGCATGTGGAATGTATTGTGCAGATGTAAAGTTCTTCACCTATAAGGATATTGCCCCAAATTGCCTAAATTCCTTATGCCTGCTTGTTTATTTATTTGTTATATACATTCTTACTTTTATCATCATTCATTTTTGTTTTTTGTTTTTATTTAGTTGAGAAGTATCTTATTCCTTGATATTGAATCATTGTTGATTTCCTTCCATAGAAGAAGTTGCATTGCCCCAGGTGACAAAACTTGTCTAACCAGCTACTCTCTTGGATAACACTCAAGCAATTATGCATTTTTAGTAGTTAAGCTTCTTGATATGGTAGTTGTTGATTAGGTATATAACATATTGATTATATCTTTACTGATAGCAAAAGTTTAACCTAATCGTATTTGTGTCATCATGTAATCATAAATACTGAAAAACACTAAATAAGTGTTATCAACAGTTCAAAATATATGTCAATTAATAAAAATCATAAGTGTCTTGTTCAATGAGAAATTACTTTGCATGTGGAATGAACTTTGTGTTTAGTATGCTAAGAAAAGCAAACTAATGAACACAATGTAAGAGAAAAGTGAGTTCTTTAGATGAATAAACTACTTCATTTATTGAAGGGAAATTAATACAAAGCTTAAGACAAGCAAGTAACATTAAAAATGAAAGGCCAAATTGGATGAAAATTAGATAGAGGGTTGTCCATAATTTTGATTTCAAAAGAGAATGTTTGATAAACCTTTTTATTATCAAAGGTATGCCTTTTTATGAGAACCAATGACTAAACTTGTCTCGAACTAATCCATCCTTAGGAAATGTACAAATGTTAGGTCCTTATACTCTTCTCAACCTTTTGCTTAAGTTTTTTTTAATCATTAGTCATAACTTTTGCTTAAGCTACCCTTTCAAGTTTTCGACCTAAAAAGCTTTTTCTTTTTTTCTTCTATTTTTCTTTTCATTAACTATAATTTTTTCTTAAGTCACCCTTTTAGCTTTCAACTCAATATGTTCCTTCTTTTTTTTTTTTTTAACAAAGTACTTCTTTACTGTATCATTTAACAACCAGAACCAGCTTACATCCTATCAGCAAATAGTTTAAGCCTCAAATGGTAATGTGAAATATCAAACATCACCTTAACCCTGCCTAGGATCACAACAAATGACGGCTCAAAATAGAGGGCCTAGGCCTATACAACAACCTCATGATGATAAGCCATTACGCAATTTTAATGTTAGTCAATTTGAGCTTTTTCCATGACCTAGTGCCAAAGAAGTTTATAGGTATTTAGCCTATGAGACCACCTTAACCACCATTCCATGCATGGTATGATCCCAATGACTCCCGTGAGTATTATCATTTGAAATCATATTGCACTAAGATGTCAATATGGTTTAGAGCTGAAAAATCCCTCATATACTTCTTCCACGAGAGTCTGACTGGTTTGACAATCCATTGGTTCTTGAAGTTAGACCATTCCAAACTCATGAAGTGGAAAGACCATACAGACATATTCATGAGGCAATGTAAGTTTAACTTGGACACTGCTCCTACCCGTGAACATTTTAAGGGACTAAAGAAGAAAGGAACTGAGACCTTGAAAAGATATGCCCAAAGGTGGAGAGTAACAGTAGTTGAGGTCTAACTACCCCTCATAGATATTGAATTATGCTCATTGACCAAACTTTCATTGTTAGGGTGTCATAAGTTAAACCGGATACAAAAATGCACTATTGTTGTGCAATTCGAGTTGTGTTCACTTCAAAGAGCCTAGTTTGTTCCTAGGTAATTTGAATGCAAAAATGTGCTAAGAAATGGGAAGAATCAAGGTTTTGTTTTTGTTTTTGTCAAATGGATGCAATTTGAATGAATGCAATAAATGAGAATTTTTTAGGATTTTTGTTATAATATGAAGATTGATAAAATAATTGGATTTAATGCAAATGATAATGAATTGCCTGTCAGAGATTTGATTCAACCTTTCTAGCTTCTTTAAAGATAAATCAAAGTTTCTTTAGAAAACTATTTCCATAGATGGTTTGAAATACCATTCAAACACTAGGTAAATCAAATTGTTTACGAAACCATTAACCCAAAGGCTCTCAACAACATTAACTATCCTATTTAATGCACTAATGGGAGATCAATGTAAAGATGTGAGGACAACTTAAGCAACTTAACTAAGTGCTTCCAAGTTACTATAATCAATCATAAGATATATTAGATTATACCAAACCCAATACTTCCACAATCAAATGTAGCAATAAACCTTACAAAACATATAATTCAATCTATAATATAGACGCTATAGCAATATGGTTCAGCCTAAATATGTAATCAAAATAACTTAACCAAGATAAAATTAAAACAAAACTAGGCAAGATGGAAAGGAATAAGAAAAGCTCCTTAGTTAATGCTCCAAGCTCAGGCCTCATCAAATCTCCTTTGGGCAAGTGGTGTTTAGCTAGTTAAGGTGGAGAGGGATGCTTCACCAATACCAACCATGGAAGTGCAGAAAAATAATGGAAAGATGAGAAAAGTAGAAGGAGAGTCTCCTGGATTGCCCCTAGCTTGCTAGATGCCTCCACTCTACAAAAACCCTAGTATTTCATGGAAGGCGAGTTGGATCAAATCTTGCAATTGAATTTGAATATGAATTAAGAAGGAGACTTCACTATGGCGAACTACACAGCAAGCCTACTTAGGCCATTTTTGTAATTTTTCAATTTTTCCAATCCTTTATTGTAATTTCTTCTAGCTTACCATTGACTTTGACCATTTGAAAGTACATTTTGCATGAAGCCGCCTCTAATCCCAAATTACGACAAAAAATTATTAAAACATGCATTTAAGCTCAATAAACCTTGTAAAATGCCATGAAATGACATTGAATGACGTAGTAAAAATGGGCATGATCACTCCTACTTCATTTGCACCATAGGGTACCCACATTATAAGAACATGTTAAGAACATATGTGCATGATTAGACTGACCTTATCTAGGTAGGAGAATGAATAGATGTTGATGTAAGGGATGAATTATTTGAAGGTGCTTCCACATAAACAAATAAGCTTATAAATAATCAAAAAAAGGAGGGGGATATTAGCCACATCCATGCTACATATCACCAGGCTCACTCCATGCATAACCAGTACCCCCAAGCATCATTTGACTACCTGAACTTGCTTACATCCTATCAACGAAGAGTTCAAGCCTCAAATGGCAATGTGAACTATCAAACATCCCTTCAACCCTGCCTACAACAAATGATGGCTCGAAATAGAGGGTGTAGGTCTATGCAAAAGCCTCGCGATGATAAGCCATTACCGAATTTTAATGTTAGTCAATTTGAGCTTACTGCCAAAGAAGCATATAGGTCATTTGCTTGTGAGACTACTTCAACCACCATTCCCTGTATGGTATGGTCCCAATGCCTCTCGTGAGTACCATATGGGAGCAATAGGGTATAACATTGGTATGTGGGATGCCTTTAGAAGGCATGTTTTGATGTTATTGGATAACAATCGTATTAGCAAAAAAGCAAGTAATGATCTTAATATTGTCAGCAATCTATTGCCAAATCATGATAAAGGGAAGCAAGTGGCTATGATAAACAGTGATGAGGTCACTTTGAAACACCTGAAAGATGTATCATGCACTATGAAACAAGTATACCAATGTCTGAAAGACACTGATTATATCTTTGTGAAGGGCAAGGATCATAGCATGCCTAAAAAGCTATTAAGAGTGTATTGTGAATTTCATAAAGGAAATATGGGGCATGATATTAAAAATTATGATCATTTTAAAGAACTAGCTCAAAGAACGATGATACTTGGAGTCCTAAGTGTTAAGGGACTAAAGAGCAACTAAAGGAAGGAATATGCGTCCTAAAGGATAGTTCTAAGACTATGGGATCATCCGAAACAACAAAGCACAAGAGTTCTTTCTTAGTGAGTAATAGACCGATTTATGAAGTTAAAGAGGTTTCTCCAACCTAGGGCAACATCAACCCACAGGATGCGTCAGGAGGATCCTTACTTGTCACACATATACTAGTGCTAAACAAAAATCTAACAACCATTATCCTTATGCCAACCACATTTCCTTATCAGAGTAATCATGTAGGACTATGGAATTATGATTTAAAGATATAATGTTCTCATAATGATACAACACATGAAGAAAAGCACGTCATGAAAAAGAATCATCCAAAAATAACAAGTGAGATTACCTAGAGCAATTTTGATTAACCCAAATATTTAGAAGGGATCCCAAACCCAAATTTAGAAGTTAGAGAAAGCTCCAACTCAAAGGAAGCCCTTAGGAGAAGGGAATAAGAAGAAACAAATGAGTTCATAAAGATAAAGAAGCTGAGTGAGTACGACGTTGTTGATCAACTACAAAAAATACTTGAAAGAATTTCTATCCTAATACTTTAATGAATTCAAAAGCCCAATGGAAGGCATTACGAAGTGTGCTAAATAAGGCTTATGTATGTCTTGACAACACCCTAAAAAAGGTTGTGATCATGGTAAATGTAGTGAAGAACTCTACCTTGATTGCCTTTTCTAAAGACAAGATATACCTTGCATTAATCGAAAAACCCAAAGCCCATCATACTACTCAGAAATGCCAAGGGTATATGATGGCTAAAGTCCTTATTGATGGAGGTTCTACTCTGAATGTCCCACCATTATTCACCTTAGGGCAATTACCAATGGAGAAACCATGTATTAAGCATAACGATGTGCTAATGAGAGCTTTTGATGAAACACGAAGGGAAGTGATAAAAAAGATCAAGTTCCCATTAAAAATTAGGCCAAATCTATTCACCGTTGAGTTCCTGATCATGGACATCAATGCAACATATACTATGCTCCTAAAAAGGCCCTGGATTCATGTAGTTAGTGCAATACAATTAACTATACGCCAGAGAATCAAAAACATTGATGAAGGGTAACTTATCACCATAAAGGGAGAAGAAGAGCTGAGCTTAGCAAGCCAAGTGCAATGACATACATTGAGAATGCAAAATAAGTCATAGATAACTCTTACCAGAGTCTGGAGGTATTAGAGAATATTAAGTCTATTATAGGTTCGAACCTAAAGGTATTAGGGATCGAAGAGTCTACTAAAGATGTCAACTAAGCGAAGATCAAGATTATAAAAAGTAGTGGATATGAAAATGGAAAATGATTGGGTTCAAATTACAAGGCTCTCAAGAACCAATTGAGCAGCCTAAAAATCCTAGACAACATGGATTAGGATATCAGCTATCTCTAGAAACCCTTACGGTTAAAAATGAATGACTGAGGGAGGGAAACACAAGAAGGATAATAGAAATACCTCATTCAAGAAACATTTCCTACCATTACTGAGATAAACCACCAAGGTGACCTAGTCGCAATGACAAAAGAAGAAGAAGGAGAACTCAGGAAAGGGAAGTGGATCTAGTTGGATGAGTCAGAAGGAGCTCTCAACAACTGGGAATTTGAAATGATATCAAATATCATGTCCTTAGAATAATATTTTCAATTGTCATTTTAAGAAATTTTATGCTAGTTAGCACTTTGAAACTTATTTCAATTATGGAATAAATGCAGTAATCTCATATCTTTTTCTGACAAATTCTCTTAAAATCACATCCTTTCCTAATTATTCTTGCCTTCTCTAGTCACTTTCTAAGGTATTAGAATCTCTGAAACTCTTATCTGGTGCAAAAGCTTCCAAGCATTGTTTGAACAAGCCGCATGTAGTCTCAGATACAAGCGATTTTAAAATTGATAATAATGATGAGTTATCTCAAACCCTTGTTAAAATTATAAAATCCTTGGGAAGGTGTATCACTCCACTCTAGGAAATCATAAAAGTAATTAACATAAAGACAGAAATAGATGCAAAGGAGTTAAAAATAGTCAATAAACCAGAAAGGAAAGAGATGATTAACCTGTTTAAATAATATATAGATGTGTTCACTTGGTCCTATCAAGATTTGCTAAGAATAAACCCTAAAATGGTTGCCCATACAATACCCTTATATCCAAATGTAGGGCCTAAGAAATAAAGATTAAGAAGAATAAGCCCAAAGATGTCCCTTAAAATCAAGGAAGGAGTAAAGAAGCAATAGGATACAGGCTTCCTAGAAGTTGCCAAATACCTATAATAGGTCACACACATAGTCTTAGTACCAAAGAAAGATAGGCTAGTGAGATTGTGTGTTCATATCAGTGTTTTGGTTGACAATATAGCAAGAAACATTAGGTATTCCTTCATAAATAGGTATTTTGGCTACAATCAATCCCTATGCACCCTGATGATGAAGAAAAAACTACTTTCAACACTCAATAGAGAACCTTCTACTACAAAGTGATGCCATTTGAGCTTTAAAATGCTAAGGCAACCTATTTGCACACGCACACATTGGTGGTCTTATTTCATGACCTAATGAATAATGTAATTGACGTAGAAGTGGAAGACACAGTGGTGAAGTCAGTAAAAGGTGAAAGCCATGTAGCCATGTTGAGAAAGTTATTTGAAAGGCTACAAAGATACAAACTCCTATTGAATCCCAGTAAGTGTGTGTTTGAAGCCTCATTAGGGAAGCTTTTGGGATTTATTGTCAATAAAAAAGGAATAGAAGTGGATCACAAAATAATTGAGGAATTCATGACATGCCACCACCCAAGACAGTAACAAAGGTTTGAGGGTTCCTGGGGTGTTTAAATTATATAGCTAGGTTCATCAAAAACTTAACTGCCACTTACAAACTAATAATCAAATTATTATGTAAGAACCAACCAGGAGAATGGTATGAGACCTGCTAATGAGCATTTGATGGGATAAAAGAATATCTTTTAAGTCCCCTTAGCATGGTTCCACCTGCTCTAGAATGGTCCCTTATCCATTATCTGACAATCCAACTAGGGTGCATGGGCGTTGTACTAAGACAACATGATAAGAAAGGAAACAATGAGTAAGCAATTTGTTACCTAAGCAAGAAGTTTAATGAATGCAAGTTACGATATCCATTGATCAAGAAAACTTGTTATAGCCTTGTGTAGACCTCAAAGTGACTAAGGCAATACATGTTATATCTGAGCTAATTGGTTTTCCTATCTCCCTTCTATTCATGTCGAATAGAATGTGTGCACCCCCTGAAAATGCTTTCTTTACCACATATGACCTTTTGTAAGAAGGCAACCATTTGCTCCTAATATCATTTCGATTTGGGATAATCTTCTTTAACACTAATTCCCCTGGTTTAAACTCCCTTGGGCTGATCCTCTAATTGAAAATGCTTACCATTAGTTTGTGATATAGTTACCCCTGACATATAGCTGTTAATCATTTTTTGTAATCAAATTTAATTGTTCATGATAACTCTCTGAAAGAAAGTTATCTTGAACAATATTGATACTAAAAACACTTAAAATATTTATAAAATCGAATGCATGCTTTTTTATTTGCCACCATAAACTACATTCTAAAACCTAATTGATCATCACTTGAGGCACACTTTTAACACATTGTCTGAAATAGGATTTAGGCATTCTTTAGAATGATTGAGCCATTTATTTAGCCAACCAGAAATTCTCTCTCCCTAGATTCCTTTTTTTAAGCCTTAACTATATAATGTTTCTTTCTTCACAACCATCTTCCTATCCACGACAATTGCCCTCCAACTACACCCCCATATCTTAGAGACATAATAGGGTTAGATAGTGATGGGTCAATGCCATAGAAAGCCTTATAAGAATTGAAGAAAAAAATAGGGTAGCTGAGGAATGTTATACATGAGTCTTGCAAAGCAAGGATACACTTAAATAGTCAAAAAAAAAAAAGGTGAGATTAAAATCCCCTATATATTCAAAAAAAAAGAAGAGAGAATTTTTACATCACTGTCTCTAGAATGTCTACTAGGATATAGACTGAGCCTAAAAAATCCCTTCCAACCTACCCCTACCTAAGCCAGACATTACAATTTCATAAAGACCTAATAATTCCTGATTATGTGTTTTTCTAAGGCAGTGTGAAGAGTGGAATGAAAATTAAGCTTATAGAGTAAAGTTTCAAAAGAGGATAAAATATTAATGTGTGTTTTCAAAAGGAATGAAAAATCTAGAAGTGAAAAGAATCTGTAGATTGCATTATATCTAAGAAGTCAATACGTACTTTGACCTTTGATCAAAATTAATGCAATTTAAAAAGCTTATAGACAATCAAATCAACTTTCATTTATTATACAAAGATAGTGGTGAGAAACATTATTTGAAATTGTTTGCTCGAGGACAAGCAAACCTTCAAGTCTGGGGGTGTGTTAGCTTTCCAAAGCAAAGCCTTGAGGAAATGTTAATTGAACAAATATCACAATTTTTTTGAAAATAATCTAGGATTTCATATGTAACTCAAAAATTTTCCACTAACATTGGTTTTGGAAAGAATTAAAGGATAATTAGGAAGAATGGCCAAAACAAAAGGGGAAGTACAGAAGTGACAGCATCTAGGTGCCACAAAGACAGTGCTCGGGCACCAAATCCAAAGAGTCGTGCCCAAGCACCATTTGAATAATGCCCGGGCATGAATTTTAGAGAGATGGCACCCAGGCACCAGAAAATCAATGCCAGATGTCAAGTGTTATAGAAGTAAGAAGTGTGTTTGGGGAAATAGTGCCCAAGCACCAGAAAACCAATGCCGAAGCGCCAATCATTTTCAGAGCATGGCTCCCAGGCACTTGTATCTTAGTGTCTGGGCACCAAAACTAGAGACTTGGTGCCCTAGCATCAAATTTTCTTCGCCCAGACATGCTACCATAAATCCTAATTTTCTTTTATTGAAGGAGGCTCAATACTTGGCCCATGATGCACTTTTAGGGTTTCTAAGGCCTATATAAAGGGTTATGAAGGCAAGCAACTATAACAAGCAAGGAGTTGTGCCTTGGAACACTTGAGAAGAGAATTGGTAGTAGTGAGTGGCTGAAGAAAAGGTTATTTTCTGAGTGAGCGCTCTATATAGTGTTTTTCACCTTTTGAACATCTCCCTCTTCTTCAGCTTTATGCTATCCTTATGTTCTTCCTTGTTATTTAATTCTGTACTCCTGCCTATGAAAGGTTAAATACTTGTTCCTAGGATTTTGACTGAGCCCTTATTAGGGTTGTTTTTCTATTCTATGTTATGACAGTTTGCATTGAATGAATGATTGTTTATATTCATTATGAATTTATTATTTTCTAAGTCTAATCATCATAGAAAAGAAAATAGAATTTATGTCAACTTGACAAGGTTACCTAAATATCTAAACTAGATATATATAATCACTATTTGTATAAATGCAATTCGTAGTTAAGATGAAAGTATTTAATTGTCTGTGACAATCACATTTTAGCTTTGGATTTATAAGGTTCTCATCCTAGCTAGTTTCCATAGACATATAAGGAACTAAAGGGAAAGAACTCAACTTCTATGCATTTGAAAGAAGCATATAAAAAGGAAACAATCCAAGATTAGTAATTCATTCATCAGTTAAAACAAAATCATAATTATAACAGAAAACATCACTACATATGGTGAAGTATCAAAATCCTAAGTTGTTAATATTCTGCATCAACCAAACAAATTTATCTTATAATTGCTCAATCAATCCTTGACTTCGTACATTGCAACTTCTGTCAATAAATATTGAACCATAGTCTCTGAGAGATCAACACTTAATTCATTATTGTATTACTTGCCAACCACGTATACATGCATGTTATTTTGCACCTTGATTGCAATTTTTACCAACAATAATGCCCAACGATAGAATTCCAATGCTAGGGCACCAGTTTTCTAGAACAATAGCATACAAGCAACATTATACCAGTGCTCAGGGGCCAAAACCAATGACATGGCACCCAGGCACCAAATGGGCCTTGCACAAGCATGCCACTAGAATCCCTTATTTACTCTAATGATTGAAGGCTGCATACTTAGCCCACACTCTACTTTTAGGGTTCTAAGGCCTATATATAGGTTCCTAAGGGTAAGCAGCGTGACACATAAGCAGAAAGGGAGCATAGAGAGGAGTGAAAATCCCTTGAAGAGAAATCTAAGTTGAGAGTTGCTAAGGAGACAGATGGTTTCAAAGTGGCTTTATATAGTGTTTTTCCCTTTCTGAACACCTCCCTCTCCTCCTTTTTTATGTATTCTTATTGCTTTTCTTTGTTATTTGAATCTGTACTAATGCCCATTAGAGGCTAGCAGGTTTTATCTAGTATTTTAGCTAAACCCTTTGTGGGGTTACTTCTGTATGACAATATTTTCTAATTATTGTTCTGAATTCAATTTACTTATTTTCATTCTATCCTTAATGCTTTTCTGAGCTTGATCACTTTAGAATTGAATTAGCATTTAGGCTAACTTGAAAAAAAACCCTAAAAGAAGAACTAAATGAAGTTAATCTCTATTTGCATGCTTAAAGAGTAGTAAGTATGGCAATTAGCAATCAAGATGACAGTAATTAACTATCATAGATAACCAAGATTAGGGCAATGCTTTACATCAACTGTCTTCTTAGCCAGCTTTCATAGAAATATAGGGAGTTAGAGGAAGCTATTAGGTTTATGATGATTCGACAGAACTTCATAAGTAGTTGAATCCCTAGGTTAGTAAACTAATTCATAACTCAAGAATGAGTAACTATCAATACAAAGTGACTACACATTAAGGTGAAGTCAAGATGCTAGATTCATTCAATTGCTTGTTTACTCAATTTTATATTATTGTTAATTATTCAATTATACACTCCATCCATTTACCTAATTTAAAAGTTTGATAATAGTATTAGTCCATAGCTAAATCTAAGTCCTCGTGGGAATGCTATCTTACTCACTCTTTATTACTTTCGTAATCACATGCACTTACATGTATAGATTTCAGCGAATAGTTCATATCAGGCTTTAATCCATTCTCCTTCATCTAAGTTGAATTCTATTAAAACCCAGAGAGATGGTATTTTAATTTCTATTGGTGTCACCACTTCCATTCTATGTACCAAAGAATATAGTGATGCCCCAGTTGATGTGTGTACCATTGTACGGTACCCATGAAGTTCATATGGGAGGATCTTATGCCAATCTTTACATGTAACGATCATTTTCCTAATATTCTTCTTGATGTTCATGCTAGCTGATTCAACTGCACCATTCATTTGTGGCTGATAAACAGTTGAATTATGATGTTTAATCTTGAATTGAACACAAAAATTCTTGACTTCAACACAATTTAAATTGGTGGTATTATCTGTGATGATTCTTTCTGAAAGACCATTTTGACAAACAATTTTCATCCTCTAGAGTCAAAGGAAGGTTTTTTGAGTAATATTGGCAAACAAACTAGCTTCTACCCACTTTGCAAAGTAGTCGATAGCCATAAGACAGAAGCAATGTCCATCTAAGGCTTTTAGATTGATTGGACCTATCACGTCGATTCCCTAGGTAGACAATGACCATTGTTACACTAGGTTATACAATGAATGTGGAAGAACATTAATCTTATTTGTGTATATTTGACATTTATGGCATTTACTAACTTAATCCATAGAATCATTTTTCCATAGTCATCTAGAAATAGCCACACTGCTAAATCTACTTGGTCATTGTATATCCATTCACAATTGTTCCACAAATTCCTTAATGTATCTTTGACATGATTCTTTGGTCTTTGACTAAATCAATGGATATGAGCAATGTTCCTCCCTATGATCATACATATAACACCTCTCCATTTAAGAAGAAATTCATTGCTAAAGCGTTGAATGGTTTTTTTATCACTTTCAGGTTCCCAATTTAGATATTGCCTACTTTGCATGTAAGTCTTTATTTCATGAAACCATGGCTTATCATCATGATTTTTTATCACATTCATGTATTACACAGGGGAGCTTCGAATTTCAATTTGTATTGGCAACACATTAACACTACAATCAAACTTCATCATTACTACTAAAGTAGCTAAAGCATCTGCGAATTAGCTTTTGACAAGTGTAATGTGCTTGAAAGAAATCCTTTCAAATTTTTCAATCAATTTGATCATGTATTTCTGATGTAGAACTAACTTTGGGTCTCTAGTTTGCCACTCCCTTTTCACCTATTAAATTATAAGATAGAAATCTTTGAAGACATTGAGATCATTGATGCCTAATGCTAATGTAGCTTGTAGGCCATTGACACAAGCTTCATATTTGACCACATTATATATGCACTCAAAGTCTAATTTAATTGCTATTAGATATTGCTTCCCCTTCAAAGATATTATAACAACTCCCAAACCATGTCCATGCACTTTTTGCTGCTCCATTAAAATACATCCTCCATTAAGTTTCTTATCTCTCTTCATCAACAACTGTGAGAATGTCAACATCTGGGAATTAGAAATCTAGAGGTTGATAATTCTCTAATGGACATGTAGCCAAGTGGTTAGCTCTAACACTCACTTTAATGGACTTTTGAGTCATAAAGTTTATGTCATATTCATAAAATATCACTTGCCACCTTGAGACCTGACCAGAAACGTAGGGACTCACAAAATTGTACTTGATCAGGTCAATTCTAGATATTAGACATGTGACATGATACAACATATATTGCCTCAATCTCCTCGTTGTCCATATTAATCCACAACATGTCTTCTCAATTAGCGAGAATCATGTTTCATAATCATTAAATTTCTTAGTAAATGGCTTACTTTTTATAGCCTAACTCATTGTGTTGCCCCAATACTTATCTATTGGTCTTAGTCGAATCGTTAAATATAAAATCAGAGGTCGTCTAGGTGTAGAAGGTACCAAAATTAGTGAATTCAAAAGGTATTCTTTAATCTTGTCATATGCTTGCTAGCAATCTTCATTCCACTCTACAGAATGATTTTTCTATAATAGTTTGATATGGGTTCACAAGTTGCAATGAGCTTTACAATAAATCAAGATATATAATTCAAGTGACCCAAGAAACTTTATACCTCTTTTTTAGATTGAGGTGGTGGCATGTTCCAGACAAGTACTAAGGTTCACCCCTTATCCACAACCCTTCATAAATCAAAAATTAGTGGAAAATTTATCAAGAATATACACATATGAAATAATTGCAAGGTATAATGGCATTATATCATATAACAAAAAATTTGCATGCGACACCTTGAGCCACATTGAAATCAAAATCACAACTACATAAACACCTCCATCGTGAGTAATTCACATATAGCCCATGATAATTTCAGCCATCAAAAGAAGAATGTGAAATAAAGAGCAAATTGAAGAGAAGTCATGATGAATTACCTAAAGTCCTCCCTTAGCCGCTTTCCTCCTTTCTTGCCTTCTTCACTATAATATTTCATAGCCTCTCAAAACCTCTCCTTCCAACCTTGTTGCTCTTCTCTTCTCTCTTCCTCTCGTCTTCTTTTAAAGAAAACTTAAGCTCCCTTTCTATTGTTTTGGCTTTCTTTAACCAACTACCAACTTACCATTGTCTCCTATTTCCTCACCTTTTGACCACTTTTATGTGTTGCTTTATTCCACATGTTCTCTTAATCTCTTTTCTTATTTCAATTTAATTTTTCCATTTTCCTTTTCTCCAGCCCATTAATTTCCTATATGTCCCCTATTATTATTTTTTCAACTTAGTTAAAGTGAATAGTGCTTGATTTCCTCCGCACATTATATTCTAGTATATTCAACTCACATGCTCTCTCTTAAATTTTTCTTTTTAATTTGAAAACAAGTTAATTTTTCTTTATTTCCTCTCCTTTTTAATTTCCTTATTAAAATATTATTATTCCAAATTTTATTTCTTTTCTTTAATACTTTGAAATGTTTAGATTTCATGCTTTATATTATTACTTTCTATTGTCTCTTCTTTATTTACTGAAATTTTTTATATTTTGATTTTCTCTTCTTATTTTTTTTAATTATTGTTATTTTCTTTATTTATTGAATTTTTTTCCTTATTTTTCTTGATTATTGTTATTTTTAAAAAATTTTCAAACAAATTATGGCATTCACACCCATAGCTTATTAATTATAATTACAATTATCATCAAATGAGAAAAACTATTGCCTTCATATCATCATCATGCTTCTTCCATAAATGAACTGTGATAGCATTCTTACAAAATTGAACAATGGCCAGTATTCTTACTATCTTTTTGTTAACTTTCATTCAATGACCAATCTAGCTAAAAATATAGTAAATATACTATGAACACCCTGCCTAGAAATTCTAAAACAATAAAATTAAAAACAACTAAAAATTGAAAAATATTAACATAATTCTAAAAGAAATGAAATAAAATAACATGAAAACATTAATAGTATTTAAAATTTTTAAAAAAATCAAAATTAAAAATCCAAAAAGAAAAGACCAATTTTTTAAAGAAAAAAAAAAAGAATACAAAAAGCATATGAAGCCTGACGAATTCACATTGCATCTTCAGCAAATATCAAACAAAAAAAAGCTAAAAAATTCAAACCAAAGAAAAAAAGAAGAAGAAGGAATGGTTAAAATTGAGAATCAAAAAATTAAAATCAGCAATGACAATGACAAAAAATTCTTTCGTAGTGACATTCAACCCAAATAGCTTTACCATTGTCAAGCTTGATACTGATAGCAGTGAGAAGAAGGATAGTAGGATCAAAAAGGACCCAAATAGTTAGGAGGCCAACATTCTTTGTGATCTACGTGGCTCCATCAACCATTCTAAGGGCTCAAATTAAGTTTCTTTGTACTTTAGCAAGTAGGATTGTGGTATTGACCGAACCCTTGTCGCTAGGGTGTCAAAAGCTAATATAGAATATGAAAATGCACTATAATGATGTAATTTGGATCGTATTCACTTCATGGAGCCTAATTTATTCCTAAGTAATTTGAATGCAAAATATGTGCAGAAATTGGAAAAAATCAGGGTTTTGCCTTTGCCTTTTAAAATTAGGTAAAATGCAATTTATCTTTTATTGTTTTTGAGATTTTTTATATAAAATGTGAGTTAACAAATGACTAAATGAGAAGTGAAAATATAATGCACATGATGATGAAATGCCTATTAGAGATTTAATTTGGCCTTTCTAGCTTCTTAAAAGATAAATGGGAGTTTCTTTTGAAAACTAATTCCTTAGGTGGTTTAAAATACCATTCAAACACTAAGTAAGTTAATTTGTTTATGAAACTTTTAAACCCAAAGGTTCACAATAATATTAGCTACCCTTCTTAATGCACAAATAAGAGATCAATGCAAAGATGTGAGAATAACTTGAGCAACTTAACCAAGTATTACCAAGCTACCACAATCAATCATAAAATATCTTGGATTATACCAAACCTAATAATTCTACAATCAAGTGTAGCATTAATCCTTACAAAACATACATCAATACATAAATCCCAAAATCTAATCCAACATAGGAAATTTTATAGCAAAGTAATTTAGCCTGTCAATTTAACCAAAACACAAGGATTACATGAAGGAAATGATGGAAAAGATTAAGAAAACTCCCTAACTGATGCTCCAAGCTCAGGCCTCCTCAATTCCCCTTTGGGTTAGTGATATTTAGATGGTCATAGTTGAGAAGGATGCTTTACCAAGCATCAAAACACCAAGAACATCCATGGAAGTTTAGAAAAAAGATGGAAAGATGAAGAAAATGAAGAAAGGAGTGATTATGGATGAGTTCTCAGCCTTTTCTTCACTTATTAGATGCCTCAAGCCTGCAAAAACCCTAGTATTCAAAGGGAGATAAGTCGGGTCAGATCTTTTAGTCTGATTTGGATCAAAAATAAAATGATGTAGGTTAGGTAGAGTTTGTCGCAGCGAATTACACAGAGAAGAAAGGCACACAATTTGACTTCGCCACTGCAAACTACACAGTAATTGCAATCCTAATCCTTTCTGCAATTTTTTTACTTTTTCTAGTCCTTGGTTGTGATTTCTTCCAACTTAGTCTTTGAATTTGACCTGTAATGTAAGAATTCAAATATTGTAATATCTCTAATTCAATTAATTTAAGTCAAATTAGTGGAAAATTTTCAATTTTACACTTAAAAAGCACATTTTCCAGGAAATTGCCTCTAATTCCAAATGACCATAAGATATTACCAAATCATGAATTTTAAGTCCCTTAATCCTCATAAAATCCCATGAATTCATATTAAATGGTATGATAAAAATGGGTAAGATCAGGTATTCTAAGGGTAACCTCTAAAACTAAACCCACACAGCAACCTAGTGTACACAGATATCTTTTAGGATTAGGTCACCATTTTTCTACAATATGGGGGGAGTTCATTATAGACCAAGGGCCATTTTCATTCAAGAATGATTGCTCCTTAGAGTCTTGAAATTCCATGGGGTATTTATCACCCTCACTACTAACCATATGAAACTCTACCTTCAACTTCCATATACCATGCAACACCATATCTAGTCTATGAATAGGGATTTTTTGCCATATATTAGAATGCCAACAAAGCAAGTTCGCTAGTAAAAGTGGGTACTAGCTATTAGAAATTGATAGTTTGGAAAACTAAGCTAAAGAGTATGTAGCCATGGTTGACTTCCATGTCCCACATTGGATAAATCAAAAAGCTTTAAAGTGTATATATATATATATATTGATATCCACATCACATATTAAATTAGAAAATTAGAGGAAAATTAATGCTATTAAATAATTTATATTTAAAAGGTGTAACATCCTTAATTTAATAATATAAGCTAAATTAATTAAGGGAAATCTGAAAGAATTAAACAAGAATAAATATGCCCAGTTGAATCATCTAAAGAAAACAATCAATCACTTAGTTTTAGGGCATAGGGGTAAAATGGTCATTTTTTAAAATAGTAAATTTACGAGGCCAAGGGGCTAAATAGTCATTATAAAAAATTCCAAGGGTAAAATGGTAAATTCACGAGTAGTTATGTGGTTGTGGTTGACTTCCATGTCCTACGCATATAGGGTCACACTATAATAGAATATTAAATACCTATGGGTCCCACATCAAAATAAAATATTAAATCTCTGTAAGACCCACACTATAATTATAGCTTAGATATTTACGATTTGAGATTGAACCACAACTGTTGCATTAAAAATATGTGGTTAAATCCTAGCCATCAATTTTTCTCTAAATTCCCTACACCCTACCCTTTTCTTCACACCATTTCCTACATTCCTCCCATACCCATTTCACTCACTCTCACCTCTCCACTCCATACTTAGATCAAGAAAAGCAAGGAGGAAGGCAACAATTTTAGGAGAATTACAAGAAAAAAGAACGTATCCAAGTAACATGATTCAACAAATTCTAGTTTCTTTTCTTCTCTTTTCCTTCTTTTTCTTGAATAGTCTTCTTAGTAATCCCTTTTTGGCTTATGGTCATTTATCTTGAAATTTTGTTACCATGACCTTCCATGAGCCCATTCAGGGTCTAAAAAGGGTAGAATTAGATAAGATTGAGGCTAAGTAGATATTTTAAAATATCTAGGGAAATATTATGTAAGGCATAATAACTTTAGGATAAGAATTTTAATGTGTGAATTTTCTTGTGCATTATGTATCCTTACATGAATATTTTTGTTATTTATACACTATAATTGCCTATGTGCATCTCAACGTTGTATGATGGGGTGATAATATGATTGTTTGATAAGAGAATTACTTTTTGTGAGATTAAACTATTCCTATACACTATGTACTTATTGATAGTTTGGAATGCCATTTGATAATAGCTAGTTATGCCACATTAATATATATTATGTACCATTAATAATGGCTGGCTATGTCACCTTAATATATATTATGAACCATTAGTAATGGTTGCCTATGCCACCTTAATATATGTTGTAAACCTTATTAGTTCCTTAGCAAGGCATTATATCCCATTAATCTTGTAATTTATAGTAGATTATATTGCCTAAATGATAATAGGAAAAATGGTGTTATTACACTTTTTGGGCCACAACTTGAATTTTAAGATCAATAGTTGGCTTGTCGCCTAAATGGTCTTAAGAATCCAAGAGAGGAGAAGAATGTATCCTTGTTAAGAATATCTTGAATTAATATTGACACTAAAGGAATTCCTAACTATTATAAGAACATCAGTGTTCATAGGATTACAAAAGAAATCTTAATAGTTCTCTCTAAAACTAATCCAATCTTAACTATATGATGGCTTAGGTGACATATTATGATAAAGATTATATTGCCTGACTTTGTCTTGGGTACTCGCTGGGAGACACCTCAGCTAAAGGTAGGGTCATGCTTGTTGGTCAGGTGTCATATGCTGAGGTTCATGAGACTCAATTGCCAGGGTATGATAGTCATATGTTAGGTTTTGTGAGACTCAAACAACTTTGATATGACGTCCCAACACCTAATGGTTAAGGATATTGACTATTTCTATTTGTCATATGTTTGCTAATGCATATTTGTATGTTGTGATATCTGACATTTATACATATTTCATAAAGATCATAATTTATAGTCATATTATATTCCACGGATATTTCAAGTAATATGCTTTTTCATGATACTGTGAAACTATTCTCACCACTCTATTAATGATTTTTTTATACGGCAAATTACCAAATGTCTCTTGAAGTCTGTCCAAAATGAACACTTGTCCCATCAATTAAGAAATGCTTGTTATTAAGATCATCTTTACAAGATGTGATGTGGCCTTGCGTGTACCACTCATGTTCGTGTTATAAGAGGGCTTGAATCTTACTAGTTTTTCAAGTCCTGAATGAGTCCTTAATATTAGGCCTAATTTCAATAGATACAAACATAGATATAAATATAGGCTTAATACCCCTTCTCCCAATTTTGATAAATTATCTATACAGATGTATGAACTAATGGATGTATGGACTTTTATTATCTATAATTATACTATAATGTTTTAGATATTCCAATGTATTTTCATTATTCTCATTTCATAATAAATTTTAACTGAAATTTATAATAAATTTTATACTTTGTAAGAAGGGTGTTACAAAAGGCATTTAGCACTTAACACTTGTCATGTGGCATATGCATGTGCATTGGATTGAGGGAAAAAAATCCAACTGTTCTAATTTCTAATTTAGTTCATATTTTTTATTTATTTATGTTCAAATTTAAGCATTTAATTTTTCCAATGGTCATAATTTTTCATTCAAAATTTTGAACAAATATAAACTGTCAGAGGAGTACAACTTTTCATGAAAAGTTGCATTCATACAAATTCTGGCTATAAATCAAAATCTAAGTAGATTAGAAAAGTAAGAAAATTCATCATAATCTTCCTCTCCTCTTATACATTCTACTCTATCTTTTCAAAAGTTTCATTAAGAGATTTCTAGATGTTGTTGTCTGTAAATCCTTAAATACTTGGAATAACTCCTAGGGGTGATTTACGTTTAAACCCTGCATCAAACATAGATATCACCTTAAGAACAATGTGGTAAAAACTTATTATTAGGCACTATTTTCATCTTGAATACATATTATGGGTTCTTTTTCTATTACAACCTTAAGGTGATATTTTTTGAAGATGGAGACTTCCCATGAATTCACTTTCAAAGCCATGAACTAAGATTTTATTAAACTAGATAGATTTGATGGAACAAACTTCATATCAACTTGATCTTGCACTGGCCTAATTAGAATTCCTATTGATGATGTATCATAGCAAAGAAAGGCAGAACACAAAAAGAGGACTAAGGATGAAGTTTCTTGCCATGGTCATATTCTAAATACATTGTTAAGTTGTCTATATGATCTCTACTCATCTTTCAAACCTCCAAAAGAAATCTAGGATGCTCTTGAAGCCAAATACAATACAAGAAAGTGCAAAACATATAAGTTTCTTATTTTGGAATATTTCGATTACAAATTACATTATCCTACACTGATTCTAGACAAAGTTCATGATCTACAATTTTTGGTTTCTAAACATAAAGATATAAAAATTGACATTCCTAAATCTGTGCAATTGGGGGCAATCATTGCAAAGTTAAACCCAAGTTGGCATTATCTTAGAAAGAAATTGTTGCATGCCACAGAGAGTTTCACCTTAGACCAGATTTTGACACATTTGCTTATTGAACAAGAAACACAAATTTTACAAAAAAAAGCATACAGAATCTAAGTCAAAGGTTAATTTTATAGATGCAAACAATCAAAATCTGAACCATTTTGGAAAAACAAGAGGACAAATGGAGTTACTGGACATTTTGAAAAGGATTGCAGATATTGGAAAAGGCAAAAAATAGAATTACTAATACAACAAATGTGTTAAGACTGAATCTAATGAGATTGTTGTTATGATCTCTGAATTGTGTAATAGTATGATCTCTGAGTTAAACATGGTTGTCATTGCTAAGTCTTTTGACTGGTGGTACGGTTAAGGAGCAACAATTCATGTTTATCATGACAAGAATCAATTCAACAATTATTATGTTGCAAAACAAGGACAAGAAGTTCTTATAGGCAATGGAAATACAACATATTTACTTGGCAAGGGTGGCATAGAGTTATAATTCACTTCTGGAAAGAAATTAATACTACAAAATGTTCTTCATGTCCTAGAAATTAGGAAGAACCTAATATTTGCAAATATGTTATGTAAGAAAAGGTTAAAGGCGGTCTCAGAGTCTAACAAACTTGTAATCTCCAATAATGGAGTATTCATGGGCAAGGGTTTACTCTTGTGATGTAATGTTTAAGTTAAGCATTATTAATAAATATTCAATTTCTGCTTATATTATTAAGCAACTTTTTCATTTATTGCATGGTAGATTAGGACAAGTTAATTATAAAAGTTTAAAGTATATGTCAAAACATGGTTTGATCACATGTGAAAATAAAATTAATGATACATGTGAAATCAGTGTACAAGCTAAAATGACAAGAAAACCATTTCCTTCAATAGAAAGAAATTCTGAAATCTTAGAACTTGTGCATTCTGATATTTATGAATTATATGGCATGTTGACTAGAAAAGGAAATAAATACTTTATTACCTTTATTTACAATTTTTCAAGATATGCACATGTGTACTTAATGAAATCCAAGGATTAAGCTTTTGAAATGCTTACATACTACAAGTCAATGATAGAAAATCAAAGGTAGAAGAAAATAAAAAAACTTATAAGTGATAGAGGTGGAGAATATTTTTCTATAGAATTTACAAATTTTTGGGAAAGTAATGGTATAGTACATCAAACTAGTGCTCTTTACTCCCTACAATAAAATGGTCTAGTACAAAGAAAAAATAGAACACTAGAAGAAATGACAAAAGTTTGGATTCTAAGTGCAAGTTTGCCTACTAATTTACAGGGAGAGCAGTATTGGCTGCTAATTATGTATTAAATAGAATACCTTCAATGACAATCAAAACTTTCCAATATGAGTTATTGAAAGGAAGAAAGCCAAATTTAAATTACTTTAAAGTTTGAGGATGTTTAGCATTTTATAAAGTCCTAAAACCTAACAGAACCAAATTAAGACAATGAGCCTTAAAATATGTTTTTGTAGGATATGTAAAAAAGTCAAAAGCATATTGACTCTTAGATGTTGGATCTAATATAATTGTAAAATATAGATATGTAGAATTCTTTGAAGATAAATTTATTAATGATACTATAATAATAGTTCATGAGGAAATGCCTAGTAGTTAAAACAAAGATACTACATCTCTTAGAATTTTAGTAATGGTACCTCAAACTGAAATTGAACCTATAAGGAGTCAAAGAGTGAGAAAAGGAAAACATTTAGACTTTGATTTTTTTCTTCCCAATCATTTGTTTTCTTAGTCAAAGGTAGTAGGGAAAGTGTTATAAGTGAAATACCCATTTTATTGCATATAGAGCAAGATCCCAATACCTATAGTGAAGCCATGGCATCAAAAGATGCTAGTTTTTGGAAGAAAGCTATTAATGATGAAATGGATACAATATTACCAAATAACACTTATGTATTAGTTGTCTTAGCTCCAGGATAAAAACCCCTAGGTTGTAAATGGGTATTTAGATGAAAATATCATACAAATGGTTCAATATAAGCTTTTAAATCAAGGTTGGTGGCTAAGGGTTTTAGACAAAAGGATGGGATTGACTATTTTAATATTTATGCTCCAATTGTAAGTATAACATCCATAAGGCTTTTATTAGACTTAGCCTCGCTTAACAATTTGTATGTGCATCAAATGGATGTTAAGATAGCCTTCATAAATGGTGAATTAAAAGAAGAAGTATACATGGAATAACCTAAAGGCTTTGTACTGCCTAGAAACAAAAAGAAAGTTTGTAATTTGGTTAGGTCATTGTATGGTCTGAAATAGGCACTAAAATAATGGCATGAAAAGTTTGATTCAATCATATTGTCTCATGGTTTTAGGCATAACAATGTAAATAAGTGTGTTTATTCAAAATTCACAAATGAGTATGGTGTTATCATCTAATTATATGTGGACAATATGTTTGTCGTTAGGACAAATATGGTTGCTATGAATGATAGTAAGAAGTATCTATCCTCAAAATATAAAATGAAAGATCTTAAAGAGGTAGATACAATCTTAGGGGTAAAAGTAACAAGGCATAGTGGGGGTTTTGTCTTGAATCAATCTCATTATATTGAGAAAGTGTTAACTAAATTTCAACACTTAAATATAAAGGAGGTAAGCACACCCTATGATCATTGACATAACTTAAAAGAAAACACTAACAGATTAATTGTACAAGTTGAACATGCTAGCATCATTTAGAGTTTAATGTGTGATATGCATCGTACAAGACCAGAAAGATACACTGGTTCTAATTAGGTAACTAATGCAAGTGACAATAAATCAACTTTAGGTTGGATTTTTACTCTTGCTAAAGGAGTATTTTCATGGGCTTCCAAAAAATTGACGCGTATAACTCATTCCACAATGGAATCAGAGTATGTTACCTTAGCAACAGCATGTAGAGAGGGATAATGGTCAAGAAACTTATTATTATAAATAAAGATGCGGCCACAACTAATGCCAACAATCTCTCTATAATGTGATAATAAAGGAACTATGTCTAGAGAATTTAACAAAGTGAATAATGGTAAATTTAGACATATCAACCGAAGGCATGATTATTTTAGACAATTGACTTGTGATGCAATAGTCACAATTCAATATGTGAAGACAAGTAACAACTTGGCAAATCCTTTCACTAAAGGACTTATAAAAGAGGTTGTTGAGAAAACTTCAAAATGAATGGGATAAAAACCCTTCAAATAGAGTCACCAGTAATGGAAACCCAACCTTTAATTAGACCAAATCTAGTTTAAAGGTTCAATGGGTAAGAATAAGTTATTAATAAGTGGCTAGATGCATTGGGAAATATAGTAACCATTATAGGTTGAGTGCACAATATAGGAACTTAAGTGTTCAAGGTGAGTACAATTCTTAATGGATTCAGGAAAGCCTGAAAGACTAAGGCTCAATGGAACCCACCTATGTGATTAGTGGAAATGTTCATAAAAAGCCTTGGGATAAGCACATGGCCATATAAGTGCTACGACCATTCTAAAACATTTGGAATTAATAATAAGACTATTTGTGTGGTGTTACCAATGCCAACATAAGAATTGTGGTACAATGCTTTAGACAACCATCAATTTGTTAACGCTTTGAAATACTTACACTAACGGTAGGTACACGTTGAAAGATACCTAACACTATACATAGCCTTATGAAAAAGAGAGGATAACAAAGTGGATACTTAGTTTTCCAAACTAAGTTAGGGACTGTTAGAAATTGATAGTTTAGAAAACTAAGTTAAAGAGTATGTGGAAGTGGTAAACTTTCAAGTCCCACATTGGATAAATCTAAAGGCTTTAAAGCCAATATATATAGATATCCACATCACATATTAAATTAGAAAATTGCAAGAAAATTAAGTGCTATTAAATAATTTATATTTAAAAAACACTTAGCACTTGCGTGTGTGTTGGATTTAAAAAAAAAAAATGGTTCTAATTTCTAATATGGTTCACATTATTTATTTATTTATTTATTTAAATAAATAAATTATTTTTGTTCAAATCTAAATGTAATTCTATATTCAAATTTTTAAATTGATATAAACTTTAAGAGGAATACAACTTTTCATGAAAAGTTTCATTTGTATTGTGAACACCCCACCCAAATTAATAATAATAATAATTACAATAATAATAATAAATAGAATTCAAAAAATTCAAAAAATATAAAATAATGAAGTAATAATAACAATTAATCAAAACAAAATGAAAGTAATATGGAAAAAAACCAAATATTAGAACCAAAAATGATAAAAAGGAAAATTCAAGATGTATGGCAATCATCTTGCAAAAAAATAAAATGAACAAAGCCACATACTTGAAATGGAATTGCAAGACCTTCTCACATGCTCACTTGCTCCCACATGCTCACTTGCCCTCACACACATGACATACATCACTCTCACATGCTCACTTGCTCCTCACATGCTCATTTGCCCTCACACACATGACACACATCATTCTCACACACTCACACTCCCATTCACGGACACATCACTCTCACACACTCACACTCACACTCCCACATGCTCATTTGCTCCCATATGATCATTTGCTCTCACCACATGACATACATCACTCTCACACACTCACATTCTCACTCACAGACACCTCACTCTCACACACTCACACTCACACTCTCACACATCCATAGACACACACACTCACCACATGCATGCACCCATGCACACACATGCACAAGAAGACAAGGGGGACAAAAAAGCAAATGGGAGTGGTTCTGCAACATGGCAGAAGGTGGGGTGGCTGGAGCAATGAGAGAGGAGTGTGGCGTGGCTGGAGGTGGCAGCAAAAAGTGGAGACCGTGTGCAGCAAAGTGGGGGCTGGAAGTGGCAGAAAAAGCAAGGGAAAAAAGGAGCAAAGGGCAGAAAAAGAGAGGAGACATTGGAGCATAAAGGGAGGCAGCAAGCCGAGAGGAAAGGAGGGAAAAAATGCTGGGAAGAAAGAGGTTTCGGCTGAGAAGGAAAAGAGAGCTGGAGAAGAGAAGAGAGGAAGAGAAAAGAAAGGAGAATCACGCTGAAAAGGAGAGAGCCACGTGACCAATAAGAGAAAAGGAGCTGAAGAAGAAAAGGAGAGCAACAAGGACAGCAGCAAACCGTGAGCCATAACGCTGAACGAAGGAGGAAGAATGAAGGCAGCAACGTGTGGGAGAAACTAAGTTGAATGAAGCAAGGAAGCAAGGCAGCCACGTGAGGAAAGAACAACAGGAAGACGAATCAGAAATGAGGCAGCAAACCGAGAGCCAAACTACAGAAACCGAAAGCTGAACAAAGTTGTCCAAAGTGCAAAAAAACCGTGGAAGTAACGTCCAAAATTCTGGAGTGAAAAGGTGTTGAAGTTTAGACCATCCAAGGAGCAAAAAAATAGAGAGTTGGATGCCAAAATGATGTGCATAAACAAGGAAGTCTGAATCTAAAACAAAGTGGCAGCAAAGGGAGGAAGAGAAGCTGAACCATGGAAGGAGAAAAACTCTGTTTTAAACTAAAAAAACAGAGGTGAACAGAGGAGAGCTTAGGAAGCACAAGGAAGAAGAGAAAGTGTTGAGAAGAAAAGAAGCTCTCAGCCTCCATCTTCCAGCCAAGAAGTAGGGACACTTGCTGCAGAATTTCCAGCGTTGGAACCAACCAGAAAAAACCCAACAAAGCTGTCCAGCGAAACTCCAAAGAAGCTGTCCATTTTTTGCACTTCCAGCCAAGACCAGCGACTTTAAGGGGCTGTTGGAGGTTCATCTTCCATTGTTGGGTGAGGAGGAGAAGGTCCTTGTTCATTAGAGCACAAAGGAGGAGCTGAAAAACCAGGTATGGCTGCACGTTCTTCACTGGCTGAAATTCTGCTGCACGTCGTTACTGTTAACCCAATTTCCTTCAATGCAATTTCATGCACGTGCACTGTTCACGCACTCTAACATGCAATGCTACTGTTCACGTGTTTAATTTTGTTTATTTTTGTTCATTATAATTGTTTAGACATTAGCTTTGATTAATTATGGCCATTATCTATGAAATTAGCATGTGGGAACTTTGTTGCTCTTGATTGTTGGGATTATGTGAGTTTTTTCTCATCTCCTTAAGTCCTTGCAATTAATCAAATAATTGGAAGACAATGAATATTAATGAAATATTAATGAAAGAATGTTGAAAAATAATTGAATGATAATTAATGAATATTGTCATGACGGATAAAAATTATCGTGTGAGAATTTTGTTCTCCTCGATTACCGGGGGTTATGTGAGATATTAATCTCCTTAAATCCTCATAATTAGTTGAATAATGGAAAAGTGACAATTAATATTAATGAAATGTTAATTAATAAATGGTGAAAAATAAAGGAATGACAATATATACTAATGAAATATTAATGAAAGAATGTTGAAAAATAATTGAATGGTAATTAATGAATATTGTCATGGTGGATAAAAATTATCGTGTGAGAATTTTGTTCTCCTTGATTACCAGGGATTATGTGAGATATCAATCTCCTTAAATCCCTACAATGAATTGGATAATTAAAAAGTAACAATGGTACAAATGAAATATTAATGGGGGAATGATGGAAAATAAATCAATGATAATTTTGGATTGAATCATAATAGTCATAATCAAAATGCTTGCTTTAATATGCCGTTTGTGGAATTATCGTGTGAGAATTTTGTTCTCCTCGATTATCGGGGATTATGTGAGATATTAATCTCCTTAAATTCCTACAATGAATTGAATAATTAAAGAGTAACAATGATACAAGTGAAATATTAATGGGTGAATGGTGGAAATAAATTAACCATAATTAAATGTTAAAGTCGGATTAAATCATAATAATAATCATAAACAAAATGCTTGCCTTAGTAAACATTCCCTATCATTTGCGAAATTATCGTGTGAGAATATTGTTCTCCTCGATTGTGTGGGATTACGTGAGGTTCTAATCTCCTTAAATCCCTATAATTAATTCCGAAATGACAATAATATTAATAATAACACAAAAAATGAATAAACGGACAATAATTAAATGTTAACTTTGATTAAATATTTATGCAAAATGGATCGTGTGAGAATACTTGTCACTCCTCGACTTCCTGGGCTCGTATGAGATTTTAATCTCCATAGAACCCGAAAATTAGCATATATTTGTTCAAAGACAAACAGATAAACCAATAAATAACAGTACTTAAATTAAATTGTCTACCAATAACCAATAATAATAATAATCAATATTTATCAACAATAAATTCAAAAACTCATAAAATAAAAAATATATTCCTTTCATTATAAATTATGCATGAATTCCCAAAATATAAACTCTCAAAACTCAAAAAAATAATAATAATAAAATCGACCAAAAAAAAAATGTGAAGAGTTCAGGAGAACGAGGTTAATCAGATTGTGGTAAACTAAAACATACAAACCAAATTCCTATCCCGTTTTGTTTACAATGATCTGTTTTAATTAAAATCCTCCTATTCTCATCACAAATAAAAAAAAAACCACCAATCATAAAAATACCTTTTGGTTGAACTACGTGGACTTTGATCCCTCTCACAGGGTACGTAGGCCCTAGGCTTTCATCCTAGGTCAAGTCCATCCTTTGTAAATATCCATCAGTTTGCATGCATTTTCGCTTTTTTGTCTTCTATGTCTAACGTGCATCCATGTCAATAAAATGGTAATTGAGATTAATTAAAGGCCATATTCTATTTCAACTAACTAGTTTAAGGTAACCGTCCTTATAGGCGGGTGTTGTGGGGTGCCTAACACCTTCCCCACACTCAAATAGACTCCCGAACCCATCTTTGAGCTCGCAGACCATTTCGCCTTTCTTTTTTTGTTTTATTTAAATTGGTTTTCCAAAGTTTTCCGTTAAAAATTTTGGTGGTGACTCCCAAATGAATCGATTTTCAAAATTTCGTTTTTGGGAATCGGTTTCAAACTTTATTTTTCAATCCCGCCAAAAGGTCGGTTACGACATGTATAGATTCTAGCTATAAATCTGAATCTGAGCATATTAGAAAAGTAAGAAAAATCATGATAATCCTCCTCTCCTCTAATTCATTCTACTGTGTCTTTTCAAATATTTCACTAAGAGATTTCTAAAAGTTGCTCTCTAAACGTTTAGGATAACTCTTATGGATGATTTGCCATTAAATCTATAGAGGCAAATATTAACTTAAGGATAGTGTTGTACACACAAATTTCTGGGCACTATTTTCTTCTTTGATACATATTCTGGGTTCTTTTTCTATTACACTAGTAAGCATGTGTCTGAATACTGATGAAGGGACCAAAGTGTGGTAGAGAGTAGAATATGTATCCATTAATAGAGGTTAAAGAAGATGAGTCTTTTCTAGAGGAACTACACTCCGTCCAAAAACACCATTTTGTCAGATAGTTTTGGGGCTCCTTGTGGTACCAAATAACAAAGACCATGCAATAGTTGAGCTTGAAATCTTGGTAAATACACCAATCAGATATGAGAACACTAAAAATAAGAGACCTAACAGTAGAAGGAAGAAGACTACAAATGCATGCAAAGAAAAATCAGTAAAGGTACTTAGCCAGCCCATGCAGCACAGGCACCGGGAGACCCAGAGGAGAGAACAAAACCAAAGACCAAATTACCCAAGCTGTCAAAAGTGAGATGCAACTTGAGAAATAACCAAACCTACAAAGTAACCATTAAGCTACATGCAACCCAGGAAGATGAAAAGAGACATATTTCTGAACACATAAGAAATAAGAGAACAAACATTCACAACTCAAACAGAGTACATGATACAAAGTTGTGAAACCAAAACAAAACCAACATACAAAAAGCTAGAACGAAAAAAGCACAAGGCATAAAAGGAGAAGAAATCATCAAAGAGAGCATGAAGATAACAATGAGGGAGATAGCGATGAGAGAAGATGAATTGCTATTAAGGAGATCCAGTAGACCGGAAAGCTTTCAGAGAAGGACTCGTTTTCATCATTTTATTTCCAAAAGAATTATATCTTTTGAAAATTGACTAAACTACATCACGTATACTTTTTTATAAAAATATTACTTGGTTACTCTGTTATATAATATATAATACAAAACAATCTTTCAATTTATTCCTATGAATGAATTTTTTCTTTTTTCGTAATATGCCTTCCTTCTAAAAATGAAACTATTTAATTGTCTTGATTGCATTAAAAATAAATAAAACCATAGTTTTGTATCGGCACTTAATATTGATTTAGGTGTACCTTTTATTAAATTAAGAATAAAATCACAGTCTTATGTTGTTTACCTAATATCATACTGTGCAAAAATTAACTTTATTAACACAAAATAAATTGGAAAATAGATTTTTGCCCCATATATATTGTACTTTTTCAAAAATTAATAAAAATTAGTGCAATTTATGGAAAATAATTCCCACTCACATACACGTCCTTGACATATTTGACTTGGTTGGTTAAACATTTGGGGAATAGTATGCTTATTTTCCCTAGCATGTTTTTTTTATTTTGTTTATTATCCATAGTAAAGCCCATTATTTTTAAATTTGTCAAAATTTTTCCTTTAGTTTGTTTATTTTCCCTATAAACCTCCAGCAACATTAATTTATCTAAAACCTACATCATTGTACACTTATATTGATAGTTGTGACTATTTCTTTTATAACTATTATCATCTCTTTGACTAAAAATTATATATATATATATATATATGTATATATATGTTATATACACATAATACCAGTCATATTAATTTATAAATTATTATACAAAAATAAATATTAAGAAAATAGTAATAGAAATAATAAAAGTGAAATCACACTATATGATTATGAGCAACATCGTCTTTTGATATCTTTTTTTCTTGGTCAAAGTTCTTATTGTATCCTTATAGTACTTCATTGGTGATAATTAGCATTGCAATGCCAAGTACACAGCAATAAGGCCAAACAAAAAACTCGAAACCTGGTGTACCTGGCCCAGCCCAGGCTAATCAGGCCGGACCGAGCCAGGGGACAAGAGGCACCAGGTTGAAGCTTGGAAAAAAAGGAAGAATAAGAGTCTACTAGACCAGGCTGGGTTTAGGTCAGTGGAGAAATGGGATCCACCCAGCCCGGTAGACATATTTTAATTATATATTATTTAATTTATTTAATTTTTTGTTCAATTTTGTATCATTTATCTTATCTTTCACTCTCACCTATCGCAGACTCATAGCCCTAACCTAACTCTCGGTCTCAAATTCTCAATTAAGTCTTGACTCTCACTGACTCCAACTCTATCACTCTTTCTCTCCTCTCGAGTTCGAGACAGTCTCTCTGTGAACTCGTCGCCGCTGTCTCTCTGTGCTCATCTGTCATTGCACAAAGGCGAGTCTGCTATTATGAAGGTATAAGTATGATTTTGTTCTTCCCTCCCAACATACTTTATACCTGCTTACCATTCAATCCTATTTCAGGCTCATACTTTGTGGTTTTATTAGTGATATGGTTAAATCAAATTAACCAACGAATGATATATGTAAGGTTTCAATTTTTAGTTCAAATTTCTTCTTGGAGATTTTATTTGGTTTTTGAAAGTTTTGGCTTTGAGATTTTGGATGATTAGGTATACATAGTTCCATAGTGATTATTTAGAACTCAGTATAAGAATTTACTAAATGCATCTTTGATTCTTTATTCTAAGGAATGGGAGCATTGCTTTAATTAGCAAATACCAAAATAGTATGCCGGAAAATCTATGAACTTAGTTTAATTCTGTCTTTCATTTTTCCTTCTTTGATATATTAAGGAACAAAAAAATGAAAAAAAGTCAGATGTTAACCTATGCCAAAATGGCCTTACTTATGTTGTTGGCTTACTGTTACATTGGGAGTAAGAAACCCTAAGTTTAGGCTATGTGATTTCTGTAATTAATTTCACTATAGACATTGGTGCATCTTCAATTTGAGCATAAAAAAAGCCTTATCTATGTAGCAACTCAAGTGAAAGCCTTACCTTAGGAAGAAATTTGTACATAAAAGAATTTCATTTCGCTGGCTTTGTAGCTGAAGCGTCTGAACCTGAGAGAATTAATTTAAAGAAAAAAACTTAACTAACGTATACCAATAACAAGGAGAAAATAGATATAGCTAGTTTTAGTTGGAGCTTAGGTGCTTGACCCACTTTACGAAATGCCAATTAAGCATTTTCCTTTTGATTCACTACTACTAGGGGTTTGGTATCATTGCCCCTCAGAGGAATTATATTTGAATGTCCACAGTAACTTTGAGAAATTTTATACATCAACTCACATGATACATTTGTTTTGTTATTTCCACTCTAAAGGAAAGTGAGCAAGTTTCAAACACAAAAAGATAAACATAAATATGTAGAAAAATTCTTGAGCATATATTCATTCTACTTTTCATCTTTTCCTTTAATTTATCATTCAACTAAGAAAATTCAGAAGTTAACCAATTCCAAAGAGGTCGTAAATAACCTGCACTTAGGATGAAACAAGAAGTATTGTGGTTTTACTAACCAGAACTTGGTTTTTCTAATGCATAAGGTGTATGAGTTGTTGAATTCCTTTTTCATATTTTAGGTGTATGAATATATGTTTAAATAATGCATTAAACTATGTGAAATAATATTTGCACATAACTATCAAGTTGGTATAGATCTATATGATTATTTATATGTTGCACATCAACTAAATGGAATCATGAATCCATGACTAATATTTAGTGAAATGATTTAAAAGAACTATATAATAGATTTTTCTTGATTAAATACATTGGGTTGTGAAGTATGAGTAGGCCATGTAAATTGAATAATGTAAACTGATGATGGTGTTTTACTTCTTAGGGTAGTATAAGTTTGTTTAACTTTTCTATTACATTTCAGGTCTAGAAGAATTTAATTTGGATAAGAGTAAGTGTCAAGAACATTTTGACGTTTACAAGGAGTGTAAGAAAAAGGAAGTATAGAATTATCAGCATTTACTCTACCTTGTATTGTTATACATTGCATATTTTGAAAGACTCAGAATTGATCCTCAACTATTGCATTTGAATGATGGTGTTCTACCTAAAATGTGAGGTACGAAAAATAAAGGTCATTATATCTTGGAGGTTAAATTATAATTTATGCTCTTGTGTTTTGCACTGAACTCAATTCACCTCCCTTTGGTTCAAAGTGCCACATTCAACACCTTTGTGGTTTGTTCAATTACCCTTAACTATCATATGATATTTTACATCCATATTTTTTTTATAAGAAATAATAATGAAAATGTTAAAGCGATGAAAAATATAATTCTTAAATGTTTGTTTTGTATAGCTCATACATTGTCATTGTGTGAGAGACTATTGCTAGTAGTGAGTGGACAACTTCAATTTTGAAATCATAGGTTAATTCTAATAGCTTTAATAGATTATGGATTTGTTTAAGTTATAGGTGGAGCAAACTTTGAGCTATGGAATTGTTTATCTTGTGTGATTATCTAAGTGGCTAAGTGCTAATACAAGAGAGCTGAATAAGACACTTCAAACCACAAGGAGGGGATCTTATTTTGGGTCGAACCATGAGGGAGTAAAATGTAACTTACCCCATATTGGATGGTAATTTTCATGTAAGTCTATATGGAAGTAATCTTAAGCACTGCTGCCTTGCTTCTGTAATCTTACCTTACCTTTCCCCATTTTAGGGAATCAGACAAGTACCATTTTTGTCCTTTATGTTTAGGGTGAATTTCAATTTCGTGCCAAAATGTTTCTTTTTCTAAGTCAATTTTGTCCTACATGTTCATTAATCTCGATGTCTTCTTACTTGCTAATGCCATCCTTTTGTCAATATAATTAGTTGGCTTGTCAAACATATAGGTTATGGATTGGGGATTGTTTAGGCTGTGTTTATGCATGTTTATTGTTCCATATTGATCAAAGTTGTGATATGGTTAGCTTATTTCTTTAGTCTTTTTGCTTTGGTAGGCCCTTTTCATTTTCAAAGTTGTAAAGAAGTGATAGTGATCATTTCAAAGCCCAATACCTGCTTTAGTATTAAACTTAAGTTGCAAACTTCTAGTTTAATATGCTATTAAATGTTCCACTATCTTACTTGATGTTGGATAGATGGATTCTAGTAGTCAACAATCCCCAGGAAAAGGCCAATCCTGAGCCAGCAACGTGCCTTCTTCCAACCTGAACCCGATAACTACAAGACCTAATGATAATACCATGGCTCTAACATCTACATCCGCATATGCATCTGCAGTGGAGTCTACTGCAGTAGGTGAGAAGAGAAAACTTCCTTCACGAAAGTCGGGTGTGTGGGAGCATTTTACAAAGCTCCCATTAGAAAAGACCAATAGGGAGGTTTGAGCTTATTGTAATTACTGTAGGGCTTCGTATACTTGTGACCCTAACAAACATGGCACAAACTCCCTTAAAAAACACCTAGGGAGATGTCAAAAGCATCCTAATAGGGCTCATGAGACATCTCAATCTATGTTAGCCTATCTAACCCCACCAGGTTCATCTTAACCAAGAATATTGGTCCCACACACGTATAATGCATATGCGTGCCAAAAAGCTATGGCTAAATATGTTATATGTGACGAGGTGCCATTTTGAGCCATGGAGAGGTATGGGCTTAGAAGTCTATTAAATTAATTTGAACCTAGATTTCCTCCTCCCTCAAGAATGAATGTTGCTAGAGATTGTTACAAAAGGAAGGTAAAGATCTCAAGGCTTTCTTAAAGAACTTATGTAATTGTGTTTGTTTGACAACTAATTGTTGGACATCAGTGCAAAACTTCAACTATATATGTCTCAGCTTATTTCATTGATGAGCACTAGAGGTTGCAAAAGAGGATCTTAAGTTTTTGTCCTGTTGAAAATCATAGGGGTGACACCATAAGAAAAGCCATTGAGAAATGTTTGCTTGGGTGAGGGATTGAAAAGGTGTTTACAATGATGGTTGATAATGCAAGCTCGAATGAGACAACAATTACTTATTTAAAGAAACGTTTGAAAAGTTGGAATGGGTTGGTATACAGGGGAGATTTTTTACATGTAAGGTGTTGTGATCATATTTTAAATTTAGTTGTAAATGATGGGTTGAAGGATATTACTTCCATTTGAAATGCAATGAGATACGTTAGGTCTTCTCTGGTGAGATTGCAACGATTTAAAAGTTTTGTGGAGACTAAAAAAATCAAGTCAAAAAGTTTAGTGTGCTTGGATGTTCCAACCAAATGGAACTCCACTTACTTGGTGTTAGGGCATGCCGTAAAGTTTCAAAGGGTATTTGATAGAATGGAGGACAAAGATGAGGGGTTTAATGCTCACTTTAGAGAGGATACACGTCAAAAAGGTCTGCCCAATGCTTTAGATTGGAGTAATGTAGTTGTATTTGTGAAGTTTCTGAGGGTGTTTTATGACATGATGTTAAGGTTATTCGGATCGTCGCATGTGACAGCAAATACCTACTTCCATGAAATTGCACATTTTTAGACCTTGTTACTTGCAAGTTCCATGCATCAGAATCCAGTTATTGGGGAAATGGCTCATAATATGAAAAGTAAGTACGAAAAACATTGGGGATACTTAAAAAACCTTAACATGTTGCTTGTAATAAGGGTAGTATTGGACCCTAGGTACAAGCTTGCATATGTGAATGCCACCTTTAAAGACATGTAACCTAATCCTAAAGTATATGAGAGCATGAAGAAAAGGGTCAAAGACAGTTTGTATCATCTGTATAAACATTATTCTGATGCGGTTGTTCCAGGATCAATTGAAACACTTGGGGGTTCAAGTCTGGCATCAAACACTTCAGAGTCTAGAGGTCTAGACAATCCAAACTTTTTTCCCATCTGGCCCACGGGATAAATGGAAGTCTTTAAAGAGGGTCAAGGTTGGTGTAGACCAAAAATCAAAGTTAGAAAAGTATCTGGAAGATGAAGTACTTAATGATGAATCTGCATTTGATATCTTGGCACAGTGGAAAGAAAATTTATCAAAATATAAAGTACTCTCTTGGCTTACACGTGATGTCTTAGTCATGCCAATGTCTACTGTCACTTCTGAATCAGCATTCAACACTAGTGGATGAGTGATTGATGTGTTTAGGAGTTCATTGTCACCCAGGATGACTGAGGCACTTGTGTGTACCCAGGATTGGCTAAGCCCTTGAGACTCCAAGTTTGATGATCGTGACTTTAACCAGTTTGAAGAATTCAAAAGTTCTGCATCTGATAAGCTCTTAGTGAGTTAATATCTAAAGTTCTCTTTTCATTGTCAAGTTTTAAAAATTAATATCAATTTGTTTGATTTCTACTGATGTTTCCGGGGATTCAAGTGTTACACACGAGATGTTATGAACAGTTATTGAAGTTTAGTATTTTTTTTTTATTTCCAGTTTATGAACACTTAATGTATGTTATCTCTGGCTCATAGACAGAAATGTTATTGGTTTTCATTGGTATGATGTCAGTAATTTTTAAGGCCACATTTTGAGGCCACTTTTTAAGTCGTTCCTATTGGTAACTATTATATTGTCTTTATTTGCCCTATCATTATTTATTGACAATGAAGTTGGTTTTTTAACAAAATTTAGAGTAAGTTGATATAATTTTCCTTTAAATATTTGGATTCACTTTGGCATAAACCCGATGACATTACACTAACTTAGGCTTGGTTTTCTTTGTGTGTATGCCACTGCCCACTGGTGTCTATACCTTCTTTGTAAGGCCACACATCTTGTGGACAACACTAACAATGTTGGTCACTTCCAAAAGGTATATCTTCATCTGTGATGCTCCTTTAATTTTGTTCAAGAATTACAATTTCATACTAAAACTTTTGGTTTTTGACTTCTTATGGTTATTAGGTGTTGATAGCCATTGAACATCAGGGGAAGAATTTGGTTCTATGACTGTTTACGATATAAAAGTCTTTATGATCAAGTGGTCAAGGGTTCAATTCATGCCACTGTGGCTAGACTGTTTGCTAAAGCTAGATTCTTTAGAAATTGTTTAACCATTGTTGTTTAATGTGTAATGTCAGCTTGACTCGAGGAGTGGAGCTAAAAGGTCACTTGTTTATCCTCCTAAACAACTCCTATAAGTCTTCTTTTTCAATCAAAATTAGTAAGTAAAATGCCATTCTGTTATGGTTTGTTGTTTGAAATTGTGATGTTAAATTAATCTGATACTAGCATTTCATTGTGGCTTACTATTTTTTGTATTACAATATAGATCAGATGTGTCATAAGTGATATTACCATTTTCATGTTCATTCTAACAACCTTGTTCTCCTCAACATTAAATAAAACCCTATGAAATGGGTACCCACTTCAAAAGAAGCTACCTATCACATTTTTACTAAATGGACGCTGATGATGATCAAATTCTGTATATATATATTTTTAGACTGACCACTATCACATTTTGCATTCATCCTGCCTTATTGTGGCAAAATTAATATATTATGGCTCATGCAGTTACTTCATCATCCATATGCCTTTCTTTTCTTTTGATGTATCTAAGTGTGAGTCTTTTTATTTAATTTTGATGCTCATGTCTAGCATACTCAGATGGGGGATTCTGCAGATTCTTACTCCAACAGTCCAAATGCTAAGGCTTTTTGTAGCTTCAACAAATTTCTAACTCAATCCAACTGTAAGAGATATACGAGCTTGGTTGATTTAGATTTTGATACTTTCATGTCTCAAGAAATCCATTATGGTCACTATCATAATTATTGAAAGACTTCCCTCTGGAGTTTTTGCTTATCCATTTGAACTACTGCATCTTGTTCAGCGTAGTGGTAAATACTCTACATAAATTTTTTTCATATAGGGAAAAGCATTAATTTTTTTCATATAGGGAAAAGCATCTTGTTTAATTAGTAAAAATGATTTGAATCTTTTGAAGCATAATGAGGGAGTGCAAGAATCTACTATCAACATACTGGTTTATTGGTGCTGTTATGGTATTATGTTAGGTAACCTTTCTTAAGCACAATGCCTCATGATTAATTGTTATTTCAGATGGGCTTGATATGTTAAAATTGAAAGGATATTTGGCATTTTTTTTTCCCTTTCTATTCCCCTATTTGGCCAAGGATAGTTGAAAGACATGAACATGCTAACATCACAACATTGTTCCTTGATGGCTCAAACCTTTCAGCTAGCTGTATTTTTATTGTGTTATCCACCAGATAACTTGGTTGGGATTGTGGTTAAGATAGTAATGCTGAAAGATTTACATGCTTCTTTCCATGGTAGTGTCTAATGTTTGCAAAGTAGTCTCTTAACTTGTGCCACTCTGGCCTGGTGGACCCTTATGCCTGTGTGAGCTTGTTTAAGGTTACTCACAATCATCATTTAGTTGAGGATGGGTCTCATATGAAGGAGAGATTCATGGTTTAGTAAGTAGAGGTTTATTTCAACCTTGGGAAAATAATGATCAGGTTGGAGTTTATATTTGATATTTGAAACCTAATCATGTATAGCTTTTTTAGGTGATTGCAATACCTAATATTTGTGTATGGTTGTTTTTTAGAGTCTCTTTATGGGCATCAAATTGGTTTTGCATATGTGTTTATGAATTGCTAATTGGAATATGAGGAATTTCTTTTAAATATGTTTAAAACTTAAAATACAAACTTCGCCTTGAAATGTTTAATCATTTGGTAAAATCTCCTTAAATTGATCTAGTGCTTTGGTCACTTTTATTTATTTATTTTTTTTAACTATTGATTACGGCCTTAGCATAGATGCTTCACCACTTTTTATCTTAGTGTTTCCTTTTGATTTATTTATAGGAGGAGAAAGCATCTATTGCCATAGTTTTGCACACAATTTAAAGTATTGAATTGTTGATTACTTTCTTTAAAAGATTTTGAAAGATATAAAACTCTTTAAGAAGATATGTTATTGAATAATTCATTAAAAATTCAAATGTGCCATCAATACTAGTGCCATGTATCTTCTTTCATTTCTTTCTATATGTAAAACATATTTTCATTACATACAAGAGAAGTTGTGATTGGTCTACTTCATCATTTGTTTCTACAGGTAAAATCTGCTACACCAGTGACTAAAGAGGA
This sequence comes from Delonix regia, assembly GCA_037074485.1. Taxonomy (NCBI): domain Eukaryota; kingdom Viridiplantae; phylum Streptophyta; class Magnoliopsida; order Fabales; family Fabaceae; genus Delonix; species Delonix regia. The sequence continues at coordinate 23,268,522 of CM073454.1, read as the reverse complement.
ACTTGGAAAGGCTACTTGGACTTTTCTTCATACTCTTGCTGCTCAGGTTATGGCTCCAATGGATTTTATGACACTGCTTCCCTTTGTCTTTCTAACTATTTTTTCGACTTTCTCATGTTTACTAAATTTTTGTTGTCCATCATACATATACAAAATTATCTTCTGTGTGAGAAGGTGATCAATGTACTAGTGCCCATTTTCCTCCCCTTTTCCTTGTCTTGCTCATTTGACATGTTCTATAACTAATTTTACCGTATGTCTTATAATATGGAAAGTAGTGTTTGGTTTTGATATAGCCTTTACATAATATGTCTCAGCATCTCACCATAAAGCAATAGTATTGGGAAACACCTCTTTTTTAATCTCAATCTTTTATCTATTATATTGAAATTCTGACTTAGCTATTTTAGAATTTTTGGTTTCCCTGCATTACCGCAATTGCTTACCATGCTTAAAATAATAGACTTGTTTTCTTCTGTATTGCTACCTTTAAACTTAATAATCACTATTCTATGTAGTAAATAGTATGCACAGACCCAACTCGGCCTCGCTATCCCAACTCGGCCCAGTAATATCACTGGGTCCCAAGCCTTGGGCTTGTTTTTCTATTTGATATATTTTCGGGTCGGGCCTCGAGTCTAAGAGTGACCCAGTCTAGCCTAACCCTTGTGCGGCCTTACGCAACAATATTAGAATGGGCAAAGGAAAAGCCTATGTAAATGTGGGCATTTGATCCCCTGTTGTGGCCCACAGCAAGGGCTGCTATGCCAAATTTTCAATGTTTGATTTATCGGACTGTTATTTTTTTTACACGTGGCTAGTTTTTTTCCATTTTTTAATAGCAACACCCTTGTCATCCTTAATACCTACTGTCATGCAGAAGCCAATAGGAATGATTTTGGCGCCCCTATCTAGAGAAGTAAAGCACAAACAAGACATGGTATTGAGCACAATTCTAGATCTGAATCCTTCCGATTTGCAAATCATCATACTCTCCGGCCAAGCAACATGCCCAACCAAGAAGGAGTGGTCAAACACCTTCACAACCACATGCAATGGAATGGCGTTGTTCCTCCGGAGTGCCGCTCGGATCCCCCCATTATCTGCCTGAATGCTCACATTTGATGGAAACCGGCCACCAAGCCCCTCCACGCCGATATTGACAGCAAGAAAGTCTTCGGCATGGGTCCAGACATGTTCTTCACCAACGCTGTGAGGTGGCGGCTTTTCTCTGCCATCTGGTTTGGGGAATGATCCTTATGGCATGCCTTTGTTGGATCGACGTTTCTCTGGAACTGGAAGCATAGCTCTTGCCTTTCTCTTTTCTCTCTGTTGGAGTCCATTGGTCAATCGCTCAGTTGCTAATAAAAAAATTTTTTCAAAACTGGACACGTGTCAAAAAATAGTGGTCTAATAAATTAAACGGTCGTGATTTGGCACAGCAGCCCCTACTGTGGGGATCCCTACGGTAGGGAATCCGGACGCTTGATGTTGTATAAAAACCTTATATGCTATTCCCATTGGCTCTAAGTGTCTGCAGGCCCATTTTGGTTAATGGAAATTTTGGGAATGAGTTTGAGAATAAAAATAAGATTTGATGGAATAAAATGTTAAGTTCATGTTTTGTATTTGATATGATATTGACGTATGGAATAAGAATGAGAATAAAATTTACTCAAATTATTAAAATAATTTTATTTGAAAAACTTACAATATTAAATATTTATTTTTAGAAATAGGAGGGCATCATAGTTATTACAGTGTCTATTACTGGGAACATCAACCATTCCCTCAAATTTTCGAGGGATTGGCCACTACCACATTTATAGAAATAGGGGGAATGCCATTCTCTTATCAATCTTACATTTTCTTGTTTAACTCTACGGGAGGTGGATCAACTTCACAGTAGAAAAATATGTGATAATATATGAAAGATCTAATAATAATTTAGATTTTTTATATATAATGGTATCTTATTGAAAAGAAATAAATTGTAAAACGTAAAGAAAATATTGTGAATTGTTTAAAGCTGTTTGTATTTTTTCTCTTTAGCATAATACCATTTTATATGAAAAAATAAATAAGATTATTAAATTTGCGAGTTTAAGCAAACTTGTAAGAAATAAATAAATTCATAACATAAACTCGTAAATGTTTACCTCAATTAATAAATAATTATCAAAACATGTAATTTTATAGTTTAAATATTATATACATTAAAAATTTATTTAAATATAATTCAAATTATACTTAATCAAACAAAAACTATTCATATTTCATAATTTATAATACTCAACATGAATATTTTAAGATAGTCATACATAAATAATTATATAATATAACTAATTAAATAATATTTATTTATTTTTAATAAGTACATATTAATTGTAATTTTATTATTTTTTATGCATATTTAAACTTGTGATAAAATAAATTTTAATGGCTTTATGGAAAAGAAGTTTATCTATATCTCATTTAGTCTTAATTTTAAATTATTATGTTGTTGATTTTACAAATTAGTTAACACGTTAAAATCATAAGCTCAATAGACTCATAAAATTAACTCGTGAGTTTAGCCGAATTTGTTTTAAGTTTAAATTTACAGCGAGTTGATTAATTTTCTTTATATACAATTATAAACTCGTAAACTTAGATAATAAATTCGTGAGTTTGACAATTATTATAAAGGATAAAGTGTAAATCATTAGAAATTACTCATTTTTTCTTCAACTGATTATTTATTTTATATGAAAAGATTTTATAAATTAGTAAATTTTCATGTACTATACATTTAAAAAAAATTAAATTTCATTAAATAAAAAATTATAAACTAATTTGGACCATTAGATTTTACACATTGGTCCAAATGAGTTTACTCTTAGTTGAAAACCTAGCTTAAATAGGCGCGAAAATCCTATCCTTATTAGGGAAACAAGAGAAGCTCCAGATATGCATGGTTCCACCGTTGGATGCATTTCATGGCCACCATAAAGCCACGTTTTAGGTCATTTATTGAAGGACGTGGAAATTTATCTTTTCATTAAAACAAATGACCAGATCACAACCATTGATTTGCCAAGAAAATTTGAACCGTCATATTGATACATGAAGCCAAAATATAACTTTTCAATAGTGACAATGCTTGGAAGGAGGAGGCTCCATTTTCCTTTACGCTTCAACATTTCGCGCTTTTGCCTGGAGAAATACCGTTTACTTTCTTTTTTTTATCATTCTCATTTGATTTTGAAGGTAACCATTACTTAATGATAATTTCCATATTTTCATTTTTTATTTGGTTTCATTTTTAATAGCTATTAGTAACAAATAATTTACAGTCCCAAAAAAAAAATATAAATAATTGATTGAACCACATTTCTTTTAACGTTAGAAGTTAAAAAAGAAATATTGACAGTACATCATATACGATTTGACGGCACCAATGACATAAGGAAGAATATTTGAAATATATTGGCTCAATCACATATTTGAGATCATCCAAAAAAACTCCCAAGATACATTTTGGGCCAGATTTTTAAATTCTGTTATTCAATATTTAATTTAAATCAAAACTATTTGTATTAAAAATCATATTTTTATGTCACATATTCAGACAATTAAAAGCTTCGATTCTACAACATGTTTTATATTGTCTCTCTAGCTTTTTCTGCAAATTCATCCAAAAATGCTTTGTCGGAACTGGCCAAATTATTATCAATACTTTCCATTTTTTAAAAAGAAAAAAATATTTGCTTGCGTTCGAAAACATTCACAAACACAAGTATTCCAACTATTCAAATTGTCTAGAACGGATTCCCTTCTGTGGAGAAACTAATGTGCAATTACACTTGAAATAATAATAATTGTTAGATCAAGCTTTTAAGTTATTTATAGCTATCAAATCAAATTTTCAAAAGGTTATCAAATTCAAATTTTAAAGTTTAAACGTGAATTGTCAAATCTTGCAGTAAAATTAATATATATCATCGAATTTCATTAGAGATAAAAAATTGTATGAGGTTTGTATTCCAAATTTTCTTGGGATTTTTTAAAGGTACATCTGACTTCATTTAATTAAGGGGAAATAAAGCTTTTTCCTACTCATTTATTGCACAATTGTTATTCTAGTTTTATTCTCGTTGTAATGACTAAAAAGATTTTTCACTCGTTAAAAAATATCATTCTTAGTCCATTAATTTATTTATAAGTAAGGTTTTAAAAAAGTATTTTACTCTATAAGTGACAAGAAACCGTTTTCAATTAAAATGTCCAAATTTACAAGTGATAATTCAAATAGTATTTGAATTAGTTTATAAAATTTTAAAAAAATCATTTAGGAATACTTAGTTGAATCTAGTTCTACCAAATTCCTATTCAGTTTACATTTCTCTTTTTTTTCCTATTTTTTTTCAATTTTAGGGAATAAAGTAGGTTATTTGACAAATGTTGAAAGTTCAGGCAATTATTATCATAATAATTAAATCACATAAGCTCAATTGTTAATTGACAAAAGTTAGAGGTTATTGCATTTTAGTTCTTTTCTTTTTGTGTATGAGTACAACCTCCTTTCTTCTCTCAAATGGTCCGCATATATATAACCTAATTAACTTAGAACAAAATGAATCACACTAGTTGACCAATAGCTGTTACATATCCTTGAACACAAATTACATAGTTAATATACGTAAAATAATTACCATAAAAAAATTGAAAACAAATTCATGATTAGCATGATTTTGAATTATGTAACTTACAAGCACAATTGTTAGCACTAACAGTGTCTACAATGCATAGAGGTAGTTGATTAGCCCATCTTGGAAACAAGTCAACTATTTCTGAATAAACTCACCCACAACGGAGTCCAACATCTTAATGGTCATGCGTTGCATCACCATCCCATGTGTTAGGTTTCCTTTGCAAGCTAAACTCCACTTATGAGAAAACCCTTCATCCAAAGGCCTCTCAAACACTATAGTAGTGCTAAACTCTTTTTTTATGACTCTAATGCCAACATGTCATTTGATTCTGTAGGAAAATAGCATATTGTATGTACTTTTCCACTTCTTTCTTAACACGTAACAAACCTTACTTTTTCAGAGCAAACTATAGAAAGATTGGAGCAAGCCCATTATGGTTCCACGTGATCATGCCATCCCTTGAAGCAATGTATTCAATATCTCTAGAAAGGATATCGATGTATTCTATACGAGTTAATAAAACACCACAAGGGAAAGGACGCCCCAAGAACTTATGGTCAGAAATAGTTATACTTCTAGTAGGTTGTTTGAAACTGACCCTTAGTGCCTATGGATCCACCAGTTCATCTCATGTTACAAAATATTGGAAAGATCATAAAGCAATTATGTGTGTGTGTGCACGCACACTGGGTTACACACTTTTTTTTTTTTAAAGCAAGCATCATTCCAAAATAGTTCTCTATCATAATGAATATAGAATTAATCACGATGGAAACCACGTTCTTTGAGTGTTTGCACAATAAGATCAATGTCATCAATAGCTGCTTTCATAGTAGTTCTTAGAAAAGAAAATAAAGTAGTTCAACATACACGTCAACATTGTCGACAATGTGGCAACATGCACAGGGTGGTTGGATATCATTACCAAAATTCATAGATAAACTAAGTATATTTTTACTTATAAACAAACATGCAATTATTTAGTTGTGAAGTCCATTTAAAAATCACAAATGTCTTATATATATATATATATATATACACACACACACACACACATATAATATGACTGACTTGATTAATTCATTTTTTGAAATTGTCAATATTCCTAGTGCCATTTATGATAGACGAGACCTATGTTTTCATTAATGATAGGAGATTTTTCCTTGTAAGCAATGAGCGAAACCTTACGATCAGCGCAATCAGTCTCACCAGAGGTTAGAAAGGCAACCTTCACGCATTGGGTTATGTAAATTCTTGCAATTTGGTAACTGAATAATGTGATTATTGTGAGTTATATAGAATCCTGTCAGGCAATGTTGTTAAACTTACGAGTTTAGACAAACTCGTACAATAGATATATACTCATAACATAAACTTATAATGAAAACTCATAAGAGTTTACCTTGATTAATATATAGTTTTCAAAATATGTAATTTTATAGTTTAAATACTATATACATTAAACAAATTATTCAAATGTAATTTAAAATATACTTAATCAAACAAAATCTATTAATATTTCATAATTTGTAATACTCAACATGAATATTTTTAATATAGTCATACATAAATAATTATTCAATATAATCAATTAAATACTATTTATTTTATTTTTCAAATGAGTACATATTAAATGTATTTTTATTATTTTTTATGCATATTCAAACTTCTGATAAAATAAATTGTAATGATTTCATGAAAAAGAAGCATGTCTTTATCTCATTTAGTCTTGAGTTTAAATTATTATATTGTTGACTTTACAAGCTAGTTGACATGTTAAAATAGTAAATTCGGTAAGTCAACTCGCGAGTTTACCTAATTTTGTATTAAGTCTAAGTTTATATTGAGTTAACTAGTTTTCTTTATCTACAATTATAAACTCGTAAACTCAAATAATAAACTCACGAGTTTGATAACTATGTCAAGGAGTTTGTCCCTTTGCACACACACACATATATATATATACATACAAACACACACACACACACACATATATATATATACATACAAACACACACACACACACACACATATATATATATATATATATATATTTGTATATATATATTTATGTTATTGATTGATTAATACTAGAAGGCTTGAGCGTTGATAGAAAAACGAAAGCAACAAAAATTATACCCAACTAAAATTCCTTGAAGATTGCCTTCAATTCCTCGAGTGTTAATTTGTACCCAATAATCATTCATCTCAATCTTTCACAAGTTAGCAAACCAATCAATAACACAAACTTCAAATGAAGCTAAATTGAGAGCATAGCTAGTCTCAATAAATAGATCAATAACAATGTTAATATGAGAATGCCGCAGTTGTCCTAATGCATCATAGTTAAAGTCCTGACTAGTCTGGAAACCTGCTTAGTTAATTACATTTGAAATCAAAATTAGTCTAAGCTTGAAGGGGTAAGTGCCGAACAAAGTGAATTATAAGATGTGATTCTAATACATAACTGAGATCAATATATATAATATTTTGCTGTTTGAGAAGAGCATAGCTTTTAAAAAAGGAAAGGAAAAATTCATCTTTTGGTCCATATAGTTTGCTCAAATTCTTAAATTGGCCCTTACAATTTGCTTTTACTTTTTTTTTTTGGAAAAGGGATCAATTCCTATACTTTAACATTTAAGATATAGTCCTCATTGTTTGCGTCTGTTATAACTTGGTTACATCATGGCTATTGTGGTAGACTAATTGAACATATGTGCTAGTAAATCTCGATTAGCAAGCTAACATGGAAGAGAAAACCCATTACATTCAGTGACCTTTCTATTATCCTTACATGCTACAAGCATGTGCCCAAGCTGTCACTCTTAATCTCACTTCTCATCACTTTTTCGGCTCCATACTATCTCTTAACTTGTTATTTTGGTCCTTTGCTCATTATAATGACCAAAATGGTCCCCAAATCATTGAAAAATGTTACATTTAGTCCAACACTTTTCAAAAAAAAATATCATATTCAGTTTCTCAACTTTGGATTTAGGGTTTTTGTAAAGGGATTAAATCTAGTATTTTATTTTTTTTTCAGATGTGAGAGATAAAGTGTAACATTTTCCATTGAGTTAGGGGATTATTTTAGATATTACAATGAGTGAGAGACCAAATAATAATTTTGTGGTAAATGAGTAATCAAAAAGGTATTTTACTCTATAAGCAGCATGTAACACCCTTAATCACTAACTTGGAAAATTAGCAAATGATATGAATATATTCGTGGAAATTGGGATTATTTTCTAACTCTAAGAAATGTTCTAAAAAAACCCCATAAATTTTATGGTAATTCATAGTGACAGTTAATAATTACTTGCTCACGTATTCATTTATTTTGAGCTAAATATAGGGAATTTTCCCACATTACATTATTTAATTAATGAATTCATTAGTTATATGGATGAGATATTTAGCCAATTTTAAGACATATAATTGAACAAAAGTGGTCATATAAAATAAAGTAAATTAAGTAATATAATAATAATAATAATAATAATAATAATAATAATACCAATACTATTAGCGTAAACACTTACAATTTATTAGAAATTTTTTGGCCTTAGTCTAAGATTTGATAATTTGATCATTTAAGAATGTTTCATTTTTGAACATTCTTAGGCACTATGGTGAATATTTTGTAAAATTATATTTGACTTAGTCAAATAAATAAGGAGGCATGTATTTTTTAATTTAACTAATTAATAGTATATCAATCCATAATCAAATAAATTTGAAATACCTCACATTAATTGCTGAGGAAACAAATAGTAAATGTGACAAATAGAAAGTCGGACCTTGGCTAATTTTAAGGTGGATGAGAAATTGAAGGAGATCAGAAAAATCAATTAGAGCATAAGGTGGCTACGTAGGAAGCAACTAAATAAGATAAAAACCAACCTAAATAAACTAGCATGAAGTAGCCAAATGCGTGAGGAAAGAATAGAAACATGACAAAACCAAGTAACCTACTATATTGATTATTTGGTATTTCCTCTGAATTTCTACAACTTAAGATGGGTGCCTTTGGGCCCTAAAACCTTACCAAAATTGAGATAAATAAAAAAAAATAGTAAAATGAAGAAAAATAGGATAGGAAAAAAATATAATGGAATAACAAGACGTGGAAACATATCATGTGGATTATAAAAGTTTGAAATGTAGGACAAAAGCCAGTGGAACATATTGCAAATGCATGCTCTATTTTTAGGAAAACACAAAGCCACAAAAATGTCCAAGGTACAGTCCAATTTACAAAACAATTAATGTGATGTTGGTGGCTTTTGTTTCACTTCAAAGAACCTTTAAAGGAAGAGAATTCTCTATAAAATGAGGACCATGGCTTGAAGAAGGGAGGTGTAACCAAGAGCAAACAGAAGTTAATTCCAATGTTTTGTTAAAAGAAAAGAATTTTGGGTGAAGCAAGGGAGAAAATGAGAGAGAAGAAGTAGATTCAACAGGTAAAAATTTGGACTTTGCTCTTACTCAAAAAATAGAGAATGAGATTTAGTTCTAAACATTGCACAAATCTGATATAAAAATCCTTTGGTGACCTAAAAGTATATATACATCCAAAGGTGAAATGGGCAAAGTGATAGTTAACATTTCTCTCCCTTACTTATCTCACATTTATGATGAATTGAACTCTTATTAAAAGATATTATGCATGTTATTGTGTTAGATTGGTTAGCCAAAGTTCCCGATATGTTGAGAACATGGATGCCCAAAGGTTTTATAGTTTTGTTTTCTGTGTTTGGCTTGCACTTTATGATGTAGTATTGGTTCCTTTGCAGGTATGGGACAGTAGCATAGTACCAAACTTGGCCTCAGAGGTTGTGGCCAAAGGGTCCAAAGTTGTTCTCACACGATTGTAAGTGCAAAAATTTGTACTTGTATTTTGTGAAAAAATGTTTGATATATAAGGGCTAGAAATAGAATGTTTTCACTAAAATGCTAACTAGTGAGATTGTAAAATCTCACTTTTTATATGTAAATTTATTTCTAGGTAACTATGATTCTAATTTGGAAGTGGGACCAAGAGAGTAGCACCTTAAGAAGTCCCTAATTTGCATAACAGACTACCATTATATTTTGGAATTCAGGTTTGTATAACATTTAAGGATTTTATCAATTATATGATTTACAAACTCAATAGCTAACAAACAAGGATATGGATGTGTATGAACTTAAATAATTATGTTTTATTTTCCATAATATCCCAAGTAATAAGTTAGTAAAAAATTAAAATTTGGACAGTAAAAGTTAAAAAAAAAAAATTCAAACCTTTCATAGGTGTTTTGTAGTTATTTACATTTTCATAAGAATTTATTGAAAATCGAAATATAGTATGGAACCATGTTACATGGTGAGAAACCTTCTTTAATTAAAATATCTCAAAATTATAAGCAGTACTTCAAAGCAATTGAAAGAAATTACTTTATGAATAACTTGTCTAATCTAGTTCTACCAAATTCCTATTCACATTATATTTCTCATTTTCCCTTTTTTCTAATTTTTTGTGAACAGAAGATGTTATTCATCAAATGTTGAAAGTTCAATCAATTAATTATCATTATAACTAAATTACGAAAGCTAATTTGTTGATTGACAAAAGTTAGAGTTTGATTAATGCATTTCAGTTTTTTCACGTGTGAATATAGCATCCTTCCTTCTCTCAAATGGTTGACATACATATAACATTATTAACTCAGTAGAACAAAATGAATTACACCACTTGACCAATAGTTGCCACAAAACCTTGAATCATTAGTCTATGTAAGAAAATAATTACCATCACAAAATAGTAAACAAATTCTTGATCAGCATAACTTTCAATTATGCAACTTACAAGCACAATTGTCAGCACCAACTTCATCTGCAATGCAGAGAGGCAATTGGTTTTGTCCATTTTGGAACCAAGTTGATCATTTCTGAACAAACTCATTCACAAAGGAGTCCAACATCTCAATGGTCACATGCTGCATCATCACCACATGTGCTATGTTTCCTTTGCATGCCAAACTCCACTTACTAGAGAACCCATCATCCAGAGGCCTCTCAAAGACTATGGTATTGCTAAACTCATTTTTCATGACTCCAATGCCAGCTTGTCGTAGTTGATCCTCTAGGAAAATAGCATTTTGTATGCACTTTTCCACTTCTTTCTTGATCCCTATCAAACCTTTCTTTTTCAGAGCAAACCATAGAAAGATTGGAGCAAGCCTATTGCGGCTCCCTGTGATCGTGACATCCCTTGAAGCTATGTATTCAATATCTTTGGAGAGGATATTGATGTATTTTAGATGAGTCAATACAACCCCAGCACCCCAAGAACTTACGGCCAGAAATAGATGCACTTCCGATAAGTTGCTTGAAACTAATCATGTTGCAAAATACTGAAGAAAACATGATGAAATTATGTCTGTGTGTGTACTCACTCAGTTGATTAGAGGAAGCATTATTCCAAATAGTGCTCCATCACAATGAATATAAAATCGATTGCGAGGGAAACATACATTCTTTGAGTGTTTGGACAACATGATCAACATCATCAATAGTCTTTCATAGTAGTCCTTAGAAAAGAAAATCAAATAGCTTAATGTACACATCGGCATTCTTGACATTGTGACAACATAGGGTTGTTGGATATCATTATTAAGAGTCTTAGATAAATTGAGTATATTTTTAATTTTAAATAAGCATGCAAGTATTTTAGATATGAAGTCCATTTAAAATTCGCATATGTCTTATATTTTTGTCTATTTATTTATGATTGACTTGATTAATTTATTGTTTGAAATTTGCAATGTTATTAATGCTTAGTATAGACAAGAGCAAACATACCTATGTTTACATTAATGATAGCAGATTTGTCCTTATTATCCATGAGTGAAACCTTAAGATCAGTGTAATCAATCTCACCAGTAGGTTGAGTTGCAACCTTCACACATTGCATTCTACACATTCTTGCTATTTTGAACACTAAATAATGTGATTCTTCTTAGGTATATAGAATCCCATTAGGTAGTTTCTTCCTCCTATATATTTACATATTTATGTTATTGGTTGACTAAAACCAAAAAGCATCAATGTTGACATAAATAGAAAGCAATAAAAATTATACCCAACCAAAATCCCATGAAGATTGCCTTCAGTTCCACCAGTGGTAATGTATCCCCAATAATCATTGTTTGCAATCTCCCAAAAGTGAGCAAACCAATCATAACACTTGCCAAAATATGAAGCAAATTTTTATTCTTAGCAAGAATGAAAACATAAATATTTATGGTGTGTATTATTAATCAGAGATGAGCTTTGGCTTAGTGGTAAGACCTGACACTTGGAGCAAGAGGGCATAGGTTTGAGATGCAGCTCCCTCCTCCCTCAGAAAATTTTGGTGTCGACATGTGCCCCCCCAAGTGAAATAATGAAAATACTCTTGCTTATCTTTTTATTCCTTCCTATCACTTTGTCTTTCTCGGCAAAAAAATTCATCTCCATTCCCTTTGTTTTTGTGCTCCACCACCATGGTCAGCCTCACCACCACCTCCGGTCGGCTTCCTCCCTCACCAGCAACACGTTCCAGACCAACACCACCTACAGTTGCCGCCAATAGCAGTGTTTTCCAATGGTTTCCGTGATAGCCGAGAAAAACGAGTTTTGCAGCGAGTTTTTGGTGAGTTTTGATCAAATTTTCATGAAAATGATGTTAGAAGAATCATTTTTGGCCTTTTCCCATTAAATTTCAGCCTTGGAAACATGTTTTTAGGCAAGGTTTTGAGATTTGTTCTGACAGGGACTAAAGTGACAAATTTTGAGATTTTGGGGTTTTACAAAAAATTATGGAATTCTAGAATTTAATAGGTTTAAATTGATCTTATAAGAACACTTTTAATGTGTATGACATGAAACCATATTGTTCTTCATGGTTTAATTAAGGTTGAAGGTGGAAGTTTGGGAATTTGGGACTAAAGTGAAAATTTAGGAAGTTTTTAAGGCAATGAATGTAAATTGATGAAAAACCTGAGTAAGTGATGTGGTAGAAATCAAGGAATATGAGCTAAGGCATGTTTTTATTAATGATAAGGAAGTTGGATATGGAAGTGGTAAGTGGAAATATGATGAATTAAAGGGAAGAAAGAATTATGTGATGAATTAATGTTAGGGGAAAGTATGAGAAGTGTAGATATTATAGTTGCTTTTGGTAACTTTTTTCTTTTAGTGATGGGAATTGAGGAAGTTATATTTTTTTGATATAGGAATTGTTGGTAAATTCTATTGTACTAAGAGAAGAAGATAAGGTTATTTTAGCTTACGTCATCCACCAAGTAAGCGGTAGCTCTTTCAACTTATGATTATCATTGTATTGTTATATGGTAGCATAATTTGTTAGACTTGTTAGTCTTTCAAATGAATTATGATTTATGAATGGTATACAATGTCTATGCAAAAATTGTAAAAAGAGAGGATTGTCTAGAAAAGGATATTGTTTTACTAGAGATTCTGACATCATTGATATTGAAAAAGGAAAAACTTATGTATGATAGTTCCTTAGATTTAGAGAGGACTACTATAAGACGAATGTTATAGTGTGAACTTGTGACTCACAACCGTATGGGTGATTTACCCGAGGGCTGTGTGCTCTTGACCGATAGTGAATAACCCGAGGGATACATACCTTCAACGGACAATGAGTTACCCCAAGAGTGGTGTGCTCTCAACAAATGATTGATTTACCCCAAGAGCTGTGTACTCTTGACAGATGATTACATTGCATGGGTTACATGACCATGACCGATGCTTGATGTCTTTGATAGTCTTCATTTGAATCTAGGTTCTGAGCCAACTGTATTTTGAATAAAAAGGAAGGTTTTTACATGTCTTTTAACAAGAACCTAAGGGTTGAGTTTTTTTGACTGTTTGATAAAAGTATACAAGGGCTAAGTATCCTTGACTGATGAGAAAGATTCTCTGAGGGCTGGGGGGTCCTCGACCATTAAAATGTGATTTCCAAGGGCTATGTACTCTTGATCGATTTAATTTTTATGGAATGAATCCATGACTGCTATTGCATGTTTATAACTTAATATGTTAAGGTTTTGAATGATTATTTACAGAAAACTAACCGGTTTGAAGGGTATTATATTGATTTATTACTCTAATGCTACCTATTTATGTTTTATTGAATTTTAGGCAATCATCCAGAGCAGTTTGCTGACCAAGAGGGCTAGAGGAGCCCTATTGGTACTGCTGATGATTTGATTTCCCTATTTTGTTGGGCTTTTATATTTTGTAACAATGTAATTGGTTAAAGATGTAAATAATTGTAAATGAATATGTATAACCCTAGGTAGATTCCCCATTCCCCTACTATGTTGTAGTTCTATGTTGATTTGAGAGTTGAGCTCTCTTTTATGGGTATTATTGTTTTGGCATATATTTGTAGCAATTTTGGGAGGTCTCAGTTATAGAGGAGACTGCCGAAATTTCTACAAAATAGATATGAATGCGAATATGCTTGGTAATGAATGCCTATTTTGTATGATTGCAATTCAGTTAAAAATCAACTTGTTAAGCTTATAGAGACGAGCTACTATCATTATTTGTGCCGGTTACACTCAGGATATTGGGGTGTGACACCAATCAAGAACACAAACTTCAAATGAACCTGAATTGATAGTGAAGTTAGCTTTAATAAATGGATCACCAACATTGTTTATATGAAAATGCAATAGCTGTCCCAGTGCATCATAGTTGAAGTCTTGATTAGCTGGGTAACCTGCTTAGTTAATTACATTAGAAGCCATAATTAGTTGAAGCTTAAAGGGATAGTTTCCAAACAAAGTGGATTATAAGATGTAATCCTAAGACATAACATAGACCAAATATATAATATTTAAGTACATTTTCAAATGTGGTGTTATGTAACTAGGAAACTAGTGCAAAACACAATGAAGTTTCAATTTTAGAGTATTAGTTCTTAATAAATCAACAAGGATAAATCATAATAATGGAAAAAGGAAGGATGAAAAAAGTTACCAAGAGTGCGCATTTTGCTAAGTGACAGAGCCTTCACATAGCTAGTGATGACTCCAGCCAAGTTTTCTTTTGGGTCTCCTATGAGGTGAGAGATGGTAAGACTCAAATCTCTATTCTCTTGGCTCTCTACTTTGCTACGCTCCTCTATAAGAGGCTGCAGTCTAGAAAGTCGCTTTGTCGTAGTTGTCGAAGTGAAAGTCCTTGACAATGGCATGTGGTTCCCTTCCATGGGATCATTCTTTACTTTTATGCGAGAGACAGAACAAAGAGAGGGAGGGATGTGAGATAGTGTTGGACTACGAAGAGTTTGTATTGAGAGATAATCCATTCATAGGTTTTAGGCTCACTATCCGTAGGTGAATAGTAAATATTAATTAATGTTTTCTGTTAAAAAAAATATGGGCAAAAATTCTTATATGATACCTACATGTAAAATTGACTAGTAATATATATATATATGTGTGTGTATGCATGTATGTATATTTTATGATGGAGCATGTGTTTCCCTTAATGGTTTTTTTAAAAGAACTTGTATGTATATAATATTGAATTTTAACAGTTTAAAAAATAGGGTTATGGCGACAAATTTATTCCGATTGTCAATTTCAACTCTCGCAAAAAAAAAAAAAAAAAAAACTCTACAATAGATAATGTGTGCGTCATAAAATTTCAAATATTACCACAGTCAGGAGTGGGCATGTCACGTTATCCGGACATAACAATTGTCCTTTAGGACGGTCATGAGATCCAACGTGATCCACTTCTAATTTTTTAAAAGGTCGACCTTGATAGGTCTTTGAATCATACACAAAAATATTGTCTCCTTGTCTCTCTCTAGAAGCATAACATTTTTATGTAATATTTTTATAATATAATATTTGAATTTTTTTAATTATATATGAATCTAAAACCTACTTTATTGTACACTTATATGATAGATGTCACTATTTCTTTTATAACTTTTATCATCTCTTTTACTACAGATTATATTTATATATATATATATATATATATGTATATATATTAATTACGCATAATATCAGTCATATTTATTTTAAAATTATCTTACCAAAATGAATATTAAAAAAATAGTAAAAGAGATAATAAAAAATGATATCATACTTAATGATTATGAGCAACATCGTCTTTTTATTGTATCCTTATAGCACGTGAACATGAGCATTCAATGCTAAAATCTACCGACATTAAGTAGTATACGGCAAGATTAAGAACAAGAAAGGAGAACGTGTTTTGTAGGCTATTCTCATGGCGCCAAACTGTCTGCATCCTTTACCTATTTAATGGGACTACATATCCCTGCTGTAAGAAAATATACAGCAGGGATGCTGTAAGAAAATATACAGCAGGGATGCTGTACTCTATAAATATTAAGAGAAATTTAAAAAATTTTAAAAAAAATATTTTCACCCTACAGTACTTACAATATGATAATGAGAGAACCTAGCTCATTTAATAGACCTCTAATAGGATTATTAAATAAACGAGAAGAAAAGAAATTAAGATATTATATGAATGATTAATATTTTACATGTTCTATATATAATAGTAATTTATTAAAAAATAAAATTTAAAATATAAGTAATAAAATTGTAAACTGTTATAAATTGTTTATATTTTTTCTATAACAAAATACTATTCTGCATGTAAAAGTAAACTTAAAATATGATAAATAAATTGTAAATAATTAAAAATTAATTTAATATTTTTCAATTAAATATAATTTCATAAAAATAATTCAACATATTAATAAATGTTTGTATATTGTCATGACTTTTTCCAAAAAATATTTTTTATTAAAATAAAAAAATTTTGAACAAGATACAATTATGTGTTTATTAAGGTTGTTTGAAAAGCTAAATTAAATATAAGTTTGTTAAATTTGCAAGTTTAGACAAACTCATAAGAGAAAAATAAATTCATAACGTAAACTCGTAAGAGTTTACCTTGATTAATAAATAGTTATCAAAATATGTAATTTTATAATTTAAATACTATATACATTAAAAATTTATTCAAATGTAATTCAAATTATACTTAATCAAACAAAAGCTATTCATATTTCATAGTTTATAATACTCGACATGAATATTTTAAAATAGTCATACATAAATAATTATTTAATATAACTAATTAAATAATATATATTTTATTTTTAAAAATAATTACATATTAAATATAATTTTATTATTTTTTATGCATATTCAAATTTGTGATAAAATAAATTGTAAAGGCTTTATGGAAAAGAAGTTTATCTATATCTTGTTTAGTTTTGAGTTTAAATTATTATGTTGTTAACTTTACAAGTTAGTTATATGTTAAAATTGTAAATTTGATAGACTCGGTAAGTCAATTCAAGAGTTTATCCAAATTTATATTAAATTTAAATTTACATCAAATTGGCTAAATTTTATTATGTGCAATTATAAACTCGTAAACTCATAATAATCTTGCAACAATTATAGTTAAATAGGCTTGTGAAACTATGAGAAGCTCTTTTTATGTATTTTTCTACCATTAAATGCATGTCATGGCTGCAATGAAGCCATGTACGTCCACATTTATTTTCATTGAAAGAAGATGAATGATCACAACCACCGACAATCCAAGAAAGTTTCAACCGCAGCGTCCAACATATTTGATACATGAAGCCAAAGCATCGCTTTTCAACACGTTGAAAGGAGGTGGCGCCATTTTCCTTTACGCATCAACATGTTGATATTCATTGCAACTTTAGAAAGTAACCTTTACTTCATCTCAATTGCTTCATTATTCGATGGAGTTTTAAACATTAGACATCAATTCAGACTAAAACAAATTTAAATTTGTATTTTAATTGAAATTTTTTATTTAGATTTTTATTTATAACTTTTAGATCAAGCCAATTTAGTTTTTTTAAAAATAATAATTAAATTAATTGGTTACTTAAAACTCGATTGAATAACATAGTTAATTATCATTATTATTTATAATATTATATATAGAGAAATTGTAAATATAAATATTTAAAATATGAGGTATTAATTTTTATTTCTTTATTAAATTGTCACGTTACATTAAATTTTTTTAAAATAATAAATTTTTTACTAAAAAATTATTTATTCAAACATTTCAGATTTAACTCGAGCTTTAAAAAAATTTGAACCCAACTCTTTGATAAATCGAGATTTTTTATTTGAATTTAGTTATTTTTTTTTTTGAAATTAAACTTATTGAACCAAGTAGACCTTTTAAGTTATAGTTAAGTCTTTTAAAATTAATTTTCTTTTTTGAAAAATTTCCCTTTTTTTCCATATTTTCATCATTATTTTTTATTTCATTTTTATTCACAACTATCATTTAAACGATAGAATATAACCGAGAAATATTGCCCCTACTTCATGTAAGATTTGACGGGACCAATGACAGAAGCAATTGACCCAATGACATGTTGGAGATCATCTAGAAAAAGCCCAATATACATTGTGGGACAGATTTTTAAATTATGATATTTTATATTTATTTTTTATCACAATTATTTGGTATTATAAAACAAAATTTCATATTTAACATAATCAAAACAATTAAAAACTTCGATTCTACAAATTGTTTCATATTCACTCCATAATTTTTTCTACAACTTCATCAAAAAATGATTTTACGACGTTGGCCAATTTATTATCAGTACCTTCCATTTTTAAAAAAATGTTTTTTTGCTTATGTTCCAAACCATTCACAAACACGATTATTCCAGCTATCTAATTTGTGTGGCGAGATACTCAATGCAGTTACACCTAAAATAATAATAATATTTGTTAGATCAAAATTTGAAGTTACTTATTGGCAATATCAAAAACGTGTTTTTGGTTTACCTATTTAATGGACCTCTAGTGGGGAACGTTTATTTATTAGAAAACGACAAGGGAAAAAAGTTAGGATAATATATGAAAGATTTATTAATGTTTTACAATTTTTATATATAATGGTATTTTATTAAAAATATAAATTATGAAATATGAGGAATAAAATATAAATTATTATAAGCTATTTATATTTTTCTTTTTACTAAGATGTCATCTTGTATGAAAAAATAAACTTAAAATTGTGAAGAATATATCATAAATTACTAAACACTACTTATTTTTTTCTTCAACAGAATATCATTATGTATGAAAACATTTAACATATTAATAAATCTTTATATATTATCATAAGTTTTTCAAAACATAATTTTTATTAAAAGATTTTGAATTAATTGGGATGATGAAATGCAAAGGTCCAAATGATATTATTAAGGTTGGCTGAAAAGCTAACTTAAATAGGCTCTAGGATCCACTCCTTTTTCCAGAATTATAGAGAAACTTTTTTAGCCCGTATTTCATCCATGAAATGCATTTCAGGGCTGCAATGAAGCCACATACGTGAACTCAGTGGCAGAGCCACATATAAGTGAGGGAGGCATTTGCCCCCTCTCGGATATTTTTTAATTTATATTGTATTGAAGTCTGAGTTTATGCTCACATGCATTTGGATTTCATGAATTCACTGAAATTATTGATTTTAAATGATTTGGTTATGTAATTTTGTTTCATTATTTGACATATTATTTTAAATCCATTAAACTCATATATATATATATATATATATATATATATTATGTATGTAATTTTATATTTAATTTTTGTGTAAACATTTAACATAGTCTTGTAAATAGTAGTTTTACAATAATTAAATAGAACATAGTTAAGTTCAAATATCAATATGACATTTTTGGTTAGAACTTGAAGAATTGTCCCAATAAATGCAAGAAAAAAAATTTGAAATGTTGATGGATAAAATTAATATTTATAATGCTCTATAAATATGTTTTCCTTACAAACCAATAATTATAAATTTTAATGCTTTATCCGATAAATTTATTTACTTCCTTCAAAATACCATTTTGGATTGTTTATTGAACTAATATAATATTGTCAAGTTGGGTCCCTACTATTGTGTGATGAAATTAAAATTACAAAGTTGGTCACCCTGAGACTCGAAACCACGTGTTGGATGAAAGACCAATATTCTAACCATTGAACCACCACACTATCTTGTGCCTGGGTTTTGTTTTCAAACATATTTAAAGTTTAGAAATGCGTGTTTAGATTTTCTTTTATTTAATTAATGTTCAAATTCTTGAAAATTTATTTTGACCAACTTAAGTCTTATTGGGCAATATTTGGAGATTTTTGTGAAATTGAATGTTATGCCATTTAATTAAATGCTTAATTTCTTAAAAATTAATTTTAAGTAATATTCTATGACATCTTCGGATAAATTTTAAATGAAGGGATATTTAATTAATTAATTTGTCACTTTTTGGCTTTGTTGACTAATTAATTAATTGATTAAAAAGCCCATTATAAAAATTGCTTGTTTATGCATTTCGCATGGTCATTTATAAGCATTTAAGAAAATGTTGATGTCATGTAATATGTATAATTTTGGCATAATTAGAATTTAGCCATAACTCCTTTAATTATTTTAAAATTATACATTAAGTTAAAAAATTACATAAAGGAAAATAACATTAAGTTGTAATTAATCATCTTCAATGTGGTAATCATCATCTCATAGGAATGTTATCATAGATATGATTAATTAGGAAGAAATAGTGAATTTTTCCATTTCTTAATTTACCCCTAGAGATTGAGGAAAGAGAGTATTATTTGCTAGTTTCATCATGATTTATGTATGATCATAATTAAATAAAACTTAGCCCAAAAGTAGTTTTATTTACTACTAGGCTCATGTTTAATTTACATGTTTATATTGGTAGTACATGTTATATGGAATTTTCAATGTTGCTTCAATTATTGATATATGCATGTAATGTTTATGCAGGTTTTCAACCACTTAACATTTTTTATTTTCAAGTTCTCAAACTTAATGGGGATTTTTACAAGATTTGGAAGGAAAAAATTCTTCTCCAATTAGGGTGGATGGACATTGATTATGCCATTAGAAAAGATGAACCTCCTATACTTACTAGTAGTAGTGCATCTACAATAACTCTTTATGAACATTGGGAGCGATCTAATCGCCTCAACATGATGTATATCAAATCTAAGATATCTAATTGTATATGTGGACCAATAAGAGAGCATAAGAACGTATGTGACTTGTTAAAAACCATTGATGAACAATTTGAATTCTTTGAAAAGGCTTTAGCAAGTACCCTATTGTCAAAATTATCCACCAAGAAGCTCACTAGCTTAAGAGGTGTGCGAGAGCACATCATGCAGATGAGGGATATTGCGGCTCAATTGAGAACACATGAGGTTGAAATTCCTAATTCTTTCTTAGTGTACTTCATTATGAATTCCCTACCACCTCAATATAGGACCTTCAAAATCTCTTACAACACACAAATAGAAATGGTCAATCAATGAAGTATTAACCATGTGTGTTTAAAAGGAAGAAAGACTCTTAGCGAAAATGAGAGAAAATGCACATATGGCAACTCAAAGGAAAGACAAGAAACAAGCCAAGGGAAAATGGAAGGATAAAGCGCCCATTTAAGGTGATATTAAGAAGGAGTCCAAGTGGTTTTTTTGTAAGAAGAAAGGACACATAAAGAAGAACTACAACAAATTCAAGGCCTGACTTAAAAAGTAAGGTAATTAAATCACATTCTTTTATTATGAATCCAATATGGTAGATGTTAGTAGTAACACATGGTGGATTGATTATGGTTCAACAACCCATATTTCAAAGAACTTACAAGGCTTTCTAAACTAAAGGAAGCTGACAAGAAGTGAGCAATACATCTACTCAGGAAACAAGATGGGCACACTTGCAAGTTGGTTTTAAATTCTAATTATGTTCTAATTTCGGATAAGACCTTTTTTGTACTAAATTTCTTAAGAAACTTGATTTCTATTTCGAAGCTTATTCCATTGGGATATTCCTTTGAATTTTCGAGTAATATGCTGAAGTTATTTTATAAATATAATCCTATTGGAAATGGTACAATTTGTGAAGGTCTTTTTTGAATTCAATTACAAGACAATTCATTACATGAAAACATGCATGCTTCTAGTAGCATAGGTATAAAGAGATGTGTTACAAATGAAAATTCCTCTATATTGTGGTATTGTAGACTTGGTCAAATCTCACTATAGAAGGTAAAAATGTTAGTAAAGGAATGAGTATTGAATACTCTCGACTTCACTAGCTTTGATACTTATATAGACTACATCAAGGGAAAGCTGACTAATAAGACCAAAAAAGGTGCTAAAAGGAGTTATACCTTGTTGGAGATCATACATACGGATATATATAGAATAGATATGGACTCAAGTAGTTAGAAATATTTTATCACCTTTATTGATGCTACTCACGATATGTGTATCTTTACCTGCTTAATAATAAGAATGAGACATTAGAAGCCTTTAACTTTTTAAAGCAAAGAGAAGCAATGTGGCAAACAAATTAAGATAGCTAGATTATATAAAGGTGGTGAGTATTATGGTAGATACACTGAAGATGGACAAATACTTGGTCTGTTTATGAAGTTTCTTCAAAAACATGGGATTGTTGATGAATACACTATGCTTGGTTCCTTAGACTAGAATGTTGTTGCTAAAAGAAGAAACCAAACATTGTTGGACATGGTGCGAAGCATGTTTTGCAAATCCAAGCATCCTAAGTTCTTGTGGACTGATGCACATAAGACGGTTGTGTATATACTTAATCGAGTTCCAACCATAGTTGTTGAAAAGACGCTATTTGAATTAATGAAAGGTTGGAAATCAAGTTTGAGGCATATGCACTTATATGGATGCTTGTAAGAGGTGCATATTTATAATCCATAAGAGAAGAAACTGGACCCAAGGACTATCAGTGGCTACTTTATTGGGTATGTTCAAATGTCTAAAGGATAAAGGTTTTACTGTCCACTATATAACACCAAGATTGTGTAGTCAAGAAATGCTTAATTTCTTTAGAATAACTTAATCAGTAGGAGTAATCAAACTTAGAACATAGATTCTAATAATGATCAATTGAGAACTCAAACTCTTTCATCAAGTAATAGATTGGTCATAATTCATATCCTTCAAGTGCAAGCGGGTGTTGAAAATTCAATCATCTAAGAATCATAAAGTATTAACCATGACCTAGTTAATCCAGTTGTGCAACAGTCACAAGAATCTGTTAAGCAACTAGTTAAGGAACATGCTCCCTAAGAGAATGTTGACTCAACATTAAGAAGATTGACCAGGATTTGGAGGTCAGTGATTCCTAATGATTATGTTGTGTACCTACAAAAGTTTGACTATAACATAGGAGTGGAAGATGATCTTGAAATGTTTTCACAAGCCATTAACTATAAAGAATCTAATTTGTGGCTTGATGCTGTGAAGGAAGAGATGGATCTTATGACATTTAATGGAGTCTAGGATCTCGTTGAGTTGCCTAGTGGCTAAAAGACCATTGATTGTAAATGGGTCTTTAAGACAAAAAGAGACCTATTAGGCAAGATCAAGAGATATAAAGCACAATTCGTAGCTAAAGAATTTACTTAAAAGGAAGGAGTCGATTACAAGGGAACATTTTCTTTTGTATCGAAGAAGGATTCCTTCCTTATTATATTAGTATTAATTGACCATTTTGACTTAGAATTACATAAGATGGATGTAAAAAATGACATTTCTTAATGGGGATATAGAGGATGAGGTATATATGAAACAACCTAAAGGATTGTCCTTTAATGCTAGTCAACATTTAGTTTGCTAGCATAAAAAATCCATATATAGATTGAAACAAGCCTCCCGCCAGTGGAATCTTGAGTTTCATAAAATTATCTCCTCATTTAGATTTGTGGAGAATGTTATGGATCAACATATATACCAGAAGGTTAGTGGGAGTAAAATATGTTTCCTTATGTTATATGTGGATGACATATTACTTGTAACTAATGAGAAAGGGTTTCTATATAAGGTGAAATAGTTTCTCTCTAAGAACATTGATATGAAGGATATGGGTCAAACATCTTATGTCATTGGCATTAAGATCCATGGAGACAAAACTCAATGTATTTTGGGTTTGTCGCAAGAAACCTATATTACCAAAGTCTTAGAAAGATTTTAGATGAAAGATTGTTCTCCAGGTGTAACACCTATTGTGAAAGGTAATAAGCTTAACTTGAACCAATGCCTGAAGAACAATCTGGAAAGAGAACAGATGTGTAACATTCCATATGTTTTAGTTGTTGGAAGCCTTTTGTATGCTCAGGTTTGTACGATACCTAACATTGCATTTGTTGTTGGAATGTTAGGCATACATTAGAACAATCCAGGAATGGATTATTAGAGAGCTATAAAGAAGGTTATGAGGTGTCTCAAAGGTACCAAAAATTACATGTGAATGTATAAGCAAACTAAGAACCTTGAGATAATTGGCTACTCTAATTTATATTTTTTTGGATATATTGACTCTTTGAAATCAACATCCAGATATATCTTTATGCTTGCCGGTGGAGCTTGTCTTAGAGACTGCAAAGCAGTCTTTGACTGCTACTTCTACTATGGAAGTTGAGTTCGTGTCTTGTTTTAAGGCAACATCACATGGTGTATGGCATAAAAGCTTTATTTATGGTATTGGAATTTTAGATTCTATCTTAAGGCCATTGAGAATATATTGCGACAACTTAGCTGCAATTTTTCTAGCTAAGAATAACAAAAGTTAAAGTCAAAGCAAACACATTGACATTAAGTACTTAGTCATTTAAGAGCATGTCAAGGAAAAAATTTCCATTGAACACATAAGAGCTAAGTTGATGATTGCTTATTCCTTAACAAAAGGCATGCCACCTATGAAGTTTAAGGATAATGTAAATAGAATAAAACTTGGTTCCACATTAAGTATTTGATGTATATTATCATCATTTGTAATAATGCTCATATTTATTTTAATATGAGTTATTTTTCTCATTTTGTGTGCACCTTTATATTTAGAGAATAAACAACATTAAGAAGACCCAGAATAAGCATAAGGCTTACTTATTAAATTATGGTAGGATGAGAAAGTGATATTTATTGTGAAACACAAAAAGTAATACTCACTTATAAGGGATTTACTACTGTGGTTTATGCATTCAACTTCTCATTTTTAGAATGTTTATGGCAGATGATATTAAAGTTATTGAGTGTAATAGACCAAACGGGAGAATGTTAACCTTGCTAGCTGTGGTCCATTTCTAGACTATCATTATGGACGATTATTGTAAACTTTTTTGTTGGCTATGGTCCATTCTCTAAGTACAATATCTCATTATTGCAAACTTTCATTATTATATACACTTTTCCTACCCACATGCATTATTCAATGGTAACCATTGATGGAGTGATTGCCTCAATCTTTCCTATAAATATGGGTCCCTAAGTCTGATTTCTCATCACTTGAAGCTAACACACCATCTTAGAGAGTGAGAAACAAAAGGTTAGAAGCATCCATTTTAGATTAATGGCAATGGTTGGAAATATATATTTTTCTGTATTATTTCTTTGTTTTGAGAAAACTAACAACTATGTTTTATGCTTAAGAACATACAGAAAGGAGGTGGCACCATTTTCCTTTGTGCTTCAACATGTTGATACAAAATTGAATGAGCCTTTTGAAAATAAACATTACCTATTGATCACAATTACCATATCATTAGGTCATGAATTTGAATTTAAGTTCAAAGAAGTTGGGGTCGATATTTTAATAAGGTTTTTTATTTGGATATTTATTCATGTTTTTAGGTCAAACTAAGCAGGTTATTAGACTTTTTAAAATTATGATCAAGTTAATTTGTTATTTAAGACTTCAAATAATTAGCATAGCTAATCATTATTATTACTTATAAGATTATATATAGGGAAGTTATAAATATAAGTGAGTTATTGTATTGATATAAATCCTTTAGATAAGAAGTGTTAGCTTTTATTTTTTTACCAAAATGTTACGTTGCACTAAGTTTTTCATTAAATAATAAGCTTTTTATTAAAAAAATATTCATTTGGGCTTTTTAGACTTAGACCAAACTTAAAAAATATTTGAGTTTGACCTGTTTTATAAATTGAATTTTTTCAAACTTTTTTATTCAAGTTTTATATTTTTCCAGATTGAACTTATTAGGGTATGTGAGCTTTAAAGTTATGATTAGGTCTCTTAGTCATTTTTTTATGGAAAATTTCCTTCTTTTTTTTTTTTTCCCAAATTTTCATTTTTCTTTGTTATCATTTTTCTTCATAATTATTATTTACTTTAATAATTAATGGAACCATATTTATTTCAACGACAGAATATAAAAGAGACGTATTAACCCTACATCATGTGGGATTTGACGGGGCCAATGACATAAGCAAGAATATTCAAAATATATTAACCCCATGACATATTTGAAAATCATCTAGAAAAAGCCCAATACACTTCGCAGGACAGATTTTCAAATTATGACATTTTATATTTAATTTTCATTAAAACTACTTTGTATTATAAATCAAATTTTAACATTTCACATAATCAAAACAATTAAACACAATTAAAAGCTTCGATTCTACAAATTGTTCCATATTATCTCCGTCAAATTGTGTGGAGAGATACTCAAATGCAGTTACACCTAAAATAATAATAATTTTTGTAGCCATCAAATCAATTTTTCAAAATAATATTAATTTCGATTTCTAAATTTAAACGTCTACATTCAAATCTTACAATTAAATTAAAGTAATATTATTAGTGCACTCACAATTTTGAGTGTAATAGTACATCCAGTTATAACATAGGCAAGATTGTTAAACTTACGAATTTATGTAAACTTGTTAGAGAGGTAAACTCATAATGTAGACTCGTAATGTAAACTCGTATAAGTTTGCCTCAACTAATAAATAGTTATCAAAATATATAATTTTATAGCTTAAATACTATATGCATTAAAAAATTATTCAAATGCAATTCAAATTATACTTAATCAAACAAAAGCTATACATATTTCATAATTTGTAATACTCAACATGAATATTTTAATATGGTCATACATAAATAATTATTCAATATAACTAATTAAATAATATTTATTTTATTTTATTTAATAAGTACATATTAAATGTAATTTTATTATTTTTTATGCAAATTCAAACTTGTCATAAAATAAATTGTAAAGACTTCATGGAAAAAAAGTTGTCTATGTCTTATTTAGTCTCGAGTTTAAATGATTATATTGCTGACTTTACAAGTTAGCTGATACGTTAAAATCGTAAACTCGGTAGACTCGGTTAGTCAACTCGCAAGTTTACTTGAATTTGTACTAAATTCGAGTTTATAACGAGTTAACTTGTTTTCTTTATGTATAATCGTAAATTTGTAAACTTGGATAATAAACTTGTGAGTTTGATAATTATGAATATAGGGATATAATTGTAGTATTATTTTTTTATTAATAATATTATAATTATGTTTTTATATTATAACTGAGTATACTTCTACACTCAAAATTATAAATAGACTAAAAATGACACATTAAATTAACGTATAACAGTGGATCCCTCAATAAATAGAAAACTATAGGATAGTTGGATTCAAATTTGTCCGGAGATTTCTAAAGGTAGTAGTGATCTGACTTCATTTAATTAATGAGAAATATAACTTTTTGGTACTTTTTTTTTGGGTCACTAACTTTTTGATTTTTGGTAAATTTGTTATTTTAGTCTCCAATTATGCCTAAGATGATTCCTCACCCTTAATCCCTAAATTAATTGTTTTAATAATTTTCAATAAATGAGAGACCAAAAATATATTTTTTAAATAAGTGGCAAGTAACATTTTTTAATTAAAATGTCACAAATTTATGAACGGCAATTGAATGCATAGTAGTTAAATTAATTCAAAAGATTGAAAAAAAAAATTCATTTAGAAATACCTTGTTGAATCTAGTTCTACCAATTTCCTATTCAATTTACACTTCTTTTTTTTCTGTTTTTCAAATTTTGTAATTAAATTAGGTTATTTGACAAATGTTGAAAGTTGAAGCATTTAATATTATCATAATTATATCACTATTGCACTTTATTTTTAATTTTTTTTTTATGTATGAATATAGCTTCCTTCCTTCTCTCAAATGGTCGACACACATATAACCTAATTAACTTGGTAGAATAAAATTAAAAAAAGCTAAATTTATACTGTGATTAATGTTCTAATTCATTAAATTTATATAATTACACCACTGCAAATGAAACGCATCGTAGGAATACTAAAATAAATATCATTACTATCTCAGTTCATTATCCAATTTAAACTACATATTAAATATGTAAAATTATTCTATTTCAATCATTTTAATTATTTCATATTTGTTCTTCATTCCATCAATTTATTTAAAAAAAAATCCCATGCCTAGAATAATTTCACCAATCATTATTATTTTTTCTTCTTCTTTCATTACTTATGTCCAAAATTTAGATTTTGAGGGAAAAAACAACTAAGCATAAATCTAAAATAAAAATACAACATCAAATTAAATATGGTATTTACGTTATAATATGATCACCGAAGCATTTTGTTGTGGCTGGAGACTGTGGCGGAGCCACATACATTTGCCCCCTCAAATTTTTTTTATATACATTGTATTAAACTTTTATTCTTTTGCCCTTATATATTTGATTTTTTGAACCCACTAAAAATTATTGAACTTGATGATTGGATCATGTTATTTTGTTTTGTTATTTAATATATTAATTTGAACCCATTATACTCACATGTGTATTATGTATGTAATTTTATATTTAATATTTGTGTAAACATTTGATACATTTTTGTAAATTGTAATTTTACAATAATTATGTAGAATATAATTAAATTTAATTGTATATATACTATTTTTTGTTAGACCTTGAACAATTGTCCCTATAAATGCTATAATAAAATTTTGTAAAGTTGATGGGTAAAATAATATTTATAGTCCGCTATAAATACTTTTTGGAAAAATTATTCATTTGGTCCCCATAGTTTTCAACAATTTTCAATTTGGTCACTAATTTTTTTTTTTTTCAAATCACTCCCTAAAGCTACCAATCTTTTGAAAAACACTCCCTACCGTCCAAGTCCGTTTAGATTCCATCCATTTGATGATGATTTAGCAGATAGAGATGATGTAAAGGGCTTATGTGGCTGCTTACTTTACACTTGGAATCCACCTGAGCAATATATATTATATTCTAAACAAAAGAGAGATAAAACGAAATTAGAGTAAAAAACAGAGAAAAAAACATGCAGTCTCTCTATCCTTTTTCGTTTTACCTCGATAACCAGTGTTTGGTCTCTGCAATCCTTCGATTCATCAGTTTTTGATTTTCCATACTATTGAATGAGTCATTGAAGCTAGGAAGAGCTAACTTCACCATTTTCGCTCACTTCGAAACGAAAAAGACCCAAAGATCGAAGTGTTAACTTATTATTATAAGTTGCATCTGAATCGCCCTTTTACAAAGCTTTATATAAGATCATACATGTAGTGGCTCGTGAAGGCAGGACCATTGGCACCGTCCATGGACCCCATGAGTGGTTGGATAATGCATTATTAGTTGCCAATATTTTACCATCAAATATTCCACCAAAATTTCGTAGATGTGCCCTTTAATGTTTGGAAAAAACTGAGTTGGATAGGAGAGTCAAATTGAAATAATTTGTGCATGAAATCGGATAATGAAGAATGTACAAAATAAAAGGGAGTGAAATAAAATATAGAGCATCTAACTTGGTTTTGACCCACCCTGGTGGTTCTATTCTAGCGTGAAAGCATTTGAGAAGATTGTCGATTAATTTTGTTTTTTAAGTAATCATTTATTGGTTTTATATTTATACGACTCAAGTGCTTATATTTTACTTTGGACAAAAGGAGCAAGATCTAACACCAATTGAATTGTTTCTTCGAACCCATTGAAGTAAGATAGATGATAGTTGGGAAGATGGAAAATTAATGGTCACATTTGTAAGTGTTATTTTGTGTCTAATTGATATCATTTATTGCATCTCTTCACGTATTTTGGCTTCTTCTTTTTTTAAAAAAAGATGAATAAAGCGCCTCAAAATGTAGTGAGGAGTTGCTGATATATGATTCAGAATTACAATCAAAACTACATTTATGGATGAAAGCGGTCGGAAGCAATAAAAATAAAAGGACAAGTATATGATTTGGAAGGTAGTTTGTGCAAAATCATTAGAGATCCAACTTAAAGATACGACCTTGACATGGATAGATTCTCAAGCCCACGGAGAGGTCGAAGTACTTCTGCGGAGGATTGCACCAGTTGTTGACGTCAAGCTTCAAGTAGTTGGGAGGGCAAAAGTTTGTGGCGGTTACTTTGATGCACCATCGAGGGTAGTTGACGCACTTGACCTTGAAGCAGGCCCTGCATATAAGGTCATCATTGAAGAGAGTTGTGCTCGTAGCAGTTGTTTCGAGGTTTGTGCTTAGGTCAGAACGAACAAAAACAAGAGGCGAAAGTGGACAATAGGGTGACTGACGAGTGGATTTGAAGAGTGTGCATAGTGATTGGCAATAGACTTCCTCTGGAGTAGGTTCATTGTGTTGGTGATCTTTATTTTCAACGGTATAAAAAATCAGAGATTGATGAACCGAACAATCGTAGAAAACCAGAACTAGTTTATGGAGGTGAAATGAGAAGAGGGGATTCCTTTTTCCCTATATTTTGTTCTCTCTATTCCATTTAAAAAATATATATTTTGTTGCAAAGTGCCAAGTAAACAGCCACGTAAGCACTCCATGGATGGCATTTAAACGGATTTAGATGGTAGGGAGTGTTTTTCAAACAATTGGTAATTTTAGGGAGTGATTTGAAAAAAAATCTAAGGACCAAATTGAAAATTAGTGAAAACTATATGGACCAAATGATAAATTTTCCCATATTTTTTTTTATAAATTGACGGTTATAAATTTTAATGCTTTATTTGATAAAATTATTTATTTTATTCAAAATATTATTTTGGGTTGTTTATTGAACTATCGTGATATTGTGAAGTGATTGTATATTTTGTTTAATATATCTTTGTTATGCATTATATAAATAATGAGAAAATATAAATCTTTTCATAGGTACTTAGACTGTGAAATTAATATTAAAATGGAGAATAATATATAGTATAATATTTTAAAGTTACCTTTAAATTTAAGAAGAAAAAAATTAAGATAATTCTAATAAATTAACATCACTTAGTTTAGTTTAAAAGTTTATATAAAAGAATTTTATTTTAAAAATATAATTTTTTAAAATAAAATATAAAAAAATTAAAATAATTGGTCCCCACTGCTTTCCAGTCCTGGCTCTGCCCCTGGTTGGAGATATAATTTATCTCACCTTAATTACAACTTCAACAAAAATAGGGCCATTAACTACAATTTTGTGGAAAAGTCTTGAAACCCCAGCATATTTGTATTAGAAATGGAAGTTGCTAAGTGAGAGAAAGTAAAGGATATGACATCTAAAATGGTGAAGGGGACCATTTTATGAATGCTTTTTAGGGGACAATTTTTCTTTTCCAAATTCTATTTGTGTTAGCCCTGTCCAAAAATGATAGGACCAATGTTGTAAAAATCTCAATTTTAGGTAAACTCAAAAAAAAGGGGCTAGACTCAGAACGTAAACTTGTAATGTAGAATCATAAGAGTTTACCTACACTTGTTATTTAAGCTATTGAACATAACCATATCACAAAATCACATAAAATTTCATACATAAGTACTTATTTTATAATCCATAATCCATAGTTCATAATTCATAATCCATAATACATAATCCATAACACATAATACATAATAGTCATTCATTTAACATAACAAACTCTCAATATAAATTCAATAAAGATCATCAATCTCACCACTATCATCACTGCCATAATCTTGATCTTCACCTATAAAACCTCCACTTATGTCATTCTCATTTTCACCATTATTATTATCTTCTTCCTCATCTTGGAAGTCATCATCGAAATCCATATTATTGGATTGTTTACCAGCACCAGTACCAACAACATTAGCATCAAGCTAAACCACCAAATCACCCATTTCTATTGCCATCACAAGAGGATTAACTTGAATAGGTTCAAGGACCTCATCATCTTCCTCTACATTACCTTCATTCCCATCTCCTCAATTATCCATTCATCATCAGAATGCGTATCATCAAAATCATAAACATAAGTTATTGTAGTTTGCTTATTTTTTAACTTCAAATTGCAAATCACAAATTCCAAGTCATTCATCTTCTTTTAGTGCAAGCAATTTCTTTTCTTGGTATGAATCTAAACAAAATAAACAATGTTGATAAGTATTCTAACCACTAAAAAAATTAAAATGAAAATGAAGAAAGAAAATAATTTACAAGTTTATAATTACTTACCCTTTTAAAAGCACTCCAATTTCATTCACATCCAGAAGAGTTACAACATAAGCTAAGAATACGAATTGCTAATCTTTTAAGTTCTAGGCATCCATCTCCATAAGCTTCCCACCATTTTACTGAGGCCACTTGTGTTCTTAATGTTTGTGCAGAACCATAGCTAAACATACCCTTTGTGAAATGGAATTTAACCAATTGGAACTCAATCTTGTCTCTTTCTCCCTTATCTTTAACTAATCTTGCTATGCATTCATACAACCCTTGCTTAACTATATAATCAGCTTGGAAGTCAGTGTTGAAGTGAAAATGAGAATTGAGGTAGTACATAACTACATGTAAAGGCCTATGTAATTGAGCATCCCACCTTTCATCAATTATGTTGAATACAAGCTCATAGCAGTAGTAATCAACAAACAATGAAGTCAAAATATATTAAAGATAAAGACACCAACATAAGGTATACTAGTTTGTATTTACCTCCTTGAAACATTATTAAAGTTCATCTTAATTTTTGCCTTTGCACTTTCCATTGCTTCATATATGAACCCCATTATTGGTTTTTCATTAGAATCCACTAAGCGAATAACTTTAATGAGAGGAGTAGCAACTTTGAGGCAAGTAATAATATTCTTCCACAACCTATTATCCATAACACATCCTGCCACTTCCTTCCCATCTTTGGTAGCAGAAAATTTGCTATCTTTCCATTCCTCAGAATCAAATAGATTTATCCATACCACTTTATGCTCATTAAGACAACCTAATGTCAAATAAGCTGTGGCAAAACAAGTCACAACTGGCCTATTCAAGTCTATCCCTTTTGTGCATTTTCTCAACATATTGATGAGCATTGATCTTGCATAAATGTAAATTGTAATTTTTCTGCCCCTACTTATGGTTTCTTTATGCAACTCTATTTTTTTTTTTCTAAATCCTCCAACATCAAATCAATGCAATGGGCTGGACATGATATCCAATACAGGTGTTTTCTTTTCTCCATTGATTTTTGTCCAATTGCTTTGTAATTTGCAACATTGTCTATTATTATTTACACCACATTCTCCTCTTCCACTTTCTCAACAACTTCATCAAGCATTTGAAACACTTTGTCAGCAGTTTTAGAAATATGAGAAGTGTCTAGTGAATATAAAAACACGGTCTCTAAAGGACTATTGACCAAAAGATTACAAATGGAATGCATTTTATGATCCGTTTCCCATTAGACATAATGGAACAACCCATATTTTTTTTCCATTCTTGCTTAAAATCTTCAAGCATGACATGTGTGTTCTTAACTTCTATATTCAAGTATTTTTCTCTAATCTTATGATAGGATGGGGGCTTAAACCTTTGGCCATATCTTCCAATAATCTCACTCATCTTAATAAACTTAAGATTTTTTATAGAATTAACGGGAATAGCACTTGTGTAAACAAATCGAGCTACTTGTTAGCAAGCTTCTTCTCTAATATCCTTCTTGAACATGTGATTAATGGTAGATTGTGAGCTACCTTGGCCATTGCTATGTTTTTTTAGAGCTCTCAATAAATTCATGAAGTCTTGGGAATTAGAATTTCCTTGAGTACCTGGAGTTTCCTCCTCATGAATATCAAGCCATT
This sequence comes from Delonix regia, assembly GCA_037074485.1. Taxonomy (NCBI): domain Eukaryota; kingdom Viridiplantae; phylum Streptophyta; class Magnoliopsida; order Fabales; family Fabaceae; genus Delonix; species Delonix regia. Next base: position 23,234,721 of record CM073454.1, on the reverse strand, counting down.
ATCTTTTCCTTTTAGATGATGCACATTTGGCATCAATAACATGTTGTAACACTTGTGCCTTAACATAATCTAGAACACTAACACATGGTTCAATATCTATTCTTGTGCTAGCTAAATAATGTTTGAACCTATAGACTTCTCAACTATAAACCTTGCTATAATAACTACATTGAACTTCTTTATCATCCCCACCAACATCCTTCCAATATTTCCACCCTATATTAGATCTATTACTTGGAAAATTCTTCCTTCTAGTAGCCAAGGTTGTCAAACTTGCAAGTCTAGGTAAAATCGTTTGAGGAAGGTAATCTCATATCGTAGAATCGTAATGTAGAATCGTAAGAGTTTACCTATAATAAAAAATAATTATTAAAATATGTAGTTACATAGTTAATAGTAAACTATTAATCATTGCATTTAGTAATTTTAGTTATTAGTCTAAATTTAAAAATAAATTTAATATTTTGATTATAGTTGAATAAGTGATAATTAAATATAGATATTTTTTAAAATTTTATATATTTAAATCTAAATATAATAACTACTAATAATCAAATACTAGTAATTTTAAATTTGAATTAAAATGATTTATAGAGTAATAAATATAATTATTAAAGATTACTTTGTCAAAACATGTCAAAAATGGACAATTAGTATTGTTGGTATGGAAATTTCAATAATTAAGTACCTACTTCGTGCATCACAATCTAAAAGAATTGAACAATCGCATATAGTTATTACATGGAAAGTCCAGATGCAAATGAACCATCACAAAATGATAAACAGCTTTTACTAGTAAACTTGATGTCTTATTGTTATGATATAATTGCTATATAAAGAGAGAGATGTAAGTCATTGAGATTTGCTGAATTATGGTGCCTCAGCCCTTAGTTATATAGCCTCTTCAAGAACAAAAAGTCACGCCGAATCTGGTAAGTCGAACAAATTCATTAATTCACTCAAATGGCAAGTCAAACAAATCAAGGGAGGGATATATATATTTGATTATACCCATGATCAGGGCAGAAAATTAAACTAATCATAATTAACATAATGCTTCCCCAAAAGAGAGGGTTAGATAATAATCCTTAACTGTAAGAATTAAGTAATAATCTGGTAGTTTATGTGTGTTCTGTGCCAAAAAATGGGGGATAGAGTATAGTAAGTTTCATGCATGATCTAGTGCAGTTTAACAACACACTAATAGAGATTTAATGACAATAACGAAATTAAAAAATTTCTAAAACTATAGAATCTAATTATAAATTTACTAATTTCTATAACCAAAGCCAACATAGTTGAGTTGAACAAACAAATATATGTACAATTGTAGAGTTGTTTTTGTCATGTTATATACATATATAAATATAAATATACATACATACATACATATATATATATATATATATATATATTAATTGACTTGGTACTCTAAGGACAACTATGCATGTCTTGTGGCTAGGAGAACTAGATTTGTTGAGCAATTTAGAATATAGTAGTTGGTCATATCATTTGAATCCAAACAATATCTTGAGTTTACATTTGACAAGAGTAATTTTATTAATTTTTCTAGACTTGTGAATCTTCTAGGATAATTATGAATAATAAATCAAAGGTGATTCAATATTATAACAACCTTGCACTACCTTACCTTTCTTCTATTGATTTAATTAATTTAATTAATTTATATATACTGTAACAAACGACATAATATTATTACCTAAATATATAAAATGCAGGCATGGAATATTTCAAATCAATGGAGAGAAAGTAGATCTATGGTGCATTGTTTAATTTATCAGTTTCTCATCTTCTTCTTGTATAAAAGGTTGATCTTGATTGTCCTTCATCAAGCCCACTTTCAATTAAACTATCAAGGTCAACAATAACCTCGGCAAGATCCTACTATATATGTGACACAAGAACTTCTGCTCAAGTGTGGGCCATATGCCATCCAGTTGTCATTTTTTCTTCATCCTCTTTCCTCCTTTTTCACTTTCTAACCAAGATGAAAGAAAACCTTCAGAACAAGATTTTGAAAATGAACCAAACTAGCAAGACAACTCATTGGGATGTTGCTTAAGAATAAGAAGGGCTCCTAACTCTATTTGGGCCATGTTAGAATATTGTATAATATCGAGAGTTTAAATCAGTTAAGATATTATACAGTGTCCACCTATAAGGAGTGCTCATTAAGTAAGAGTAAAATAGTGATTTTAAGAATTACTACTAAACCCAAACCCTAGCTAACCTTTTATAAAAGGGACTATACTATTATACTGTAGAGCAAATATAGATTAATATACCAAGAGAATAGTCTATAGAGACTTGAGACACTCTGAGAGGAATACTTGCAAAGTATTATGCAGTTGCATTAAAGAGAGGATTTAAGCTATGAAAACTCAAGACACACCAATACACTGTGGGTATCTCATTCGATTAATGATCCCAGCTAGAGTCTGATTAGCTTCTGTAATAAGGAGAAGTATGTAAGTCTCCTACCCTGAATTATCTATGAATGTGTTCATTATTTAATTCCTTCATTGGTATCAGAGCCATAGGCTAGTTTGTTGATCAGTTTACATATTTTATTTAGATCTAAGATATTATTTGGGGCTTTATTAATTACGATTTTTGAGATAGAATTTGTTTGAAAATTTTTGCTCATTTTCCATTCCAGCCAAGAACTCACTGATCCTTACCCTAATTTCTTAAATTAGGGTTTCAAAATTTACAAAAAATTGAATTTTATTCTAGAAACTCTCTTCTACCATCTCTGTATAGAGCTTTTCCTCCCACTTTTGAACTTAGCCACCAACAATAGTCGTTACTAGTGAAGCTCCATCAACGGGAAGAGCTCATTGTTAGCACCCCCTAGTTGGAAATGCCGGCCTCACCACCTCCATTGTGGAATACACGAAATCCAACTCCCTCATCTACTTTTTTCAACCTGAGCTACTGATCTTTGCCGCCTCCTATCACCAGTGGCTGTGGCTGCTGGCAACACAATGTAGCGCATCGATGCTACCAGTGACATCTATCACCTTTCTTGCCGCCATAAGCTATCAGCAGGGATGAAAAAGACCAGCCACCTCCTGTGTTGAACAAGAGAGAGAGGTGGAGAGAGAGTGACTCTTTCTGCCTCGTCGCCAGTGGCAATGGCCACTGATGAAGCACCCTTCTCGGTGACACTCACTTTAAGGTGGACCATGGCTGTTGGTGGTTTATACTCCATTGACATCGACAATAGAGGATTGAATGAGCTTAAAGAAGAGCTCCTTCGATGGTGGCAATGGATGTTACAGGCCCATGACCAACAACGAGTCATTATTACATTGCTAGCACCCACGACTGGGCAGCTGACAAGCAGTGATAGAGTTGCTAATGGCGGTGGTAGTAAGAGTGGAAGAAGGGATCTAAGGTTTCTTCAGATATTTGAATTTTTTAAAAAAATTTTAAAAACCCTAAATTTTTTTTAGATCTGAAACCCTAAAATTTTTAAGTAATTGGGCTTATAGGGTTTGATCTAGGCTCATTACTAAAAGTTTTGTTTTAGGCCTCTAAAAATTTTGAAGAAGAAATGGGCCTTTAAAAGAGTGTTTTTTTTTTCTTTTCGCCACTCATTTCTTTAAGGAATTTTAGGCATTATATTCTTAGAAGAGTTTTTTCAGGTGGGCCTTTTCATTTTATTAGAAGAAGTTATAGGTCTTGTAAGAATTTATTTTAATTGGGCATATGACTCATTTCAAAAATAATAAATTAGATGCCTAATTGTTAAATCCCTAATTAATGAACATCTAGATATGTTTAAAAATATAAATTATGTATTAATATTTTAGCCCCAAATAAATGCAATTAATTTTTGGTGAAAAATTAAAGTTTTATGCCCTAATAAATTTCAGTCAAGTAATATGTGATTACTTGTCATTATGTTAATTAGTTTAACATTGTTTTTATTAAATTGTTTTGTTAATTTTCTACCTAAAGAAAATTTAGAAATATAATGTTAATTAGCTTAACATTATGTATTTAATTGTGTTAACTTGTTTAACATGCGTAAGCCCTTACCCTTAATGTGTTAATTGAGTTACATAATTGATTTATTAATGTGTTAATTAGTTTAACATGATAGTTTACAAATGTTAATTTGATTAACATTTGAAAAATCATGATTTACAATTTGTTTATAGCATGATTAGGACACTTAGTTGTGCTTTGATTTCGTTGATTTACACTTTGCATGCAACCTTAAGATGATGATTGGTACTTTATGCTCTTTCGAATACGGGTTATGCGTGGGTTAATTAGCTTAATCATATAATACTTAGTGTCATAATTTGTAAGCATGGTGAACATTAAATCTTATGTGTTTTTTTAATTATCTGATCCTAATTCATGTCTGTCTTTCTTTTTATGAAAAGAATGACTACAACTTCCAAAAGTATTGTTGCTGAGCTCAACAAGGGCTTGAAGCTAAATGACAACAATTATGAGATCTAGAGTATGAAAGTCCAATATCTCCTGAAAGTGCAAGAGGCTCTTGAGGCTCTCAATAATGTCATGGTCGAGCCATAAACTGGAAACATGGCCCAGCATAGGTGGGACCGTGAGGCTTATGAGGCTTTGAAGAAAAAGAACTCTACTATTCGCATTACGTTGCTGAGCACTTTGGAAGATGACATCTTAAGGGAGTTCAAGGACCACCAAAGCGCTATGGGGCTTTGGAATGCTCTGAGAACAAGGATTGGAACTACTTTCATATCCAAATTGCATTCTCTGATGATCAAATTTGACTCATATAAGAAATGCTCAGAACATTTGATGAGGAAACATTTGAGGCTGATGTCAAATATGATCGTTGAGCTACAAGATGCTAGAAATGTCTTAACAAACAAGTAGGAAATCCAAGCCTTCATTCGCTTTTTGCCTAGTTCGTGGGAGAATATGAAGATGCATCTCACTCTCAATGACAGAATCACGACTTTAGAAGAGGTCTGGAGGCACCTTGAACTTGAGGAAGAAAGGCTTGAATTAGCCAAGCCGATACCTGAGTTGCACATAGAAACTTCAGGTGGAAGACATGATTCAAAGAGAAAAAGTTAGGGAAAGAACAAAGGACCAACTAAACTTAAGAAAAAGTCAAAAACTAATCAGCAAGGTAAAAAGAAGCAGTGAAAGGTGAATAAGACAAAGGTTAAGTGCTTAAATTGCCAAAAAGAAGGGACGCTATGCGAGTGATTGCCCTAAGCCTTCTAGAAAGGTAACCTATACTTCTTATACTAGTGAAATTTGTGTTTCTAGCTCTATTATGCTTATTGAATCTTGTCCTGTGTGGATTGTAGACTTAGGAGCCATGGATCACATAGCTAAGGACCGTGAAGCCTTTGTTGACTTATGGTGAGTTCCCTATGGTTGCTGTCAAAGGGATTGGAACATGCAAGTTAGTCCTGCGTGGTGGTCAAGACCTAATCTTACATGATGTTCTCTATGCGCCTCAAATTCATCAGAATGTTATTTCAATTTTGGTTTTACTCTGGCTAGGCTATGACTTGTATTTCTATGACAATTGTGTTAAATTGAGTTATAACTTAATTTTTTATGGTTTTGGTTATGTAACCAAAGGTTTTATTTCTATGGATTTGGATAATGAATCTTACATTAATAATAATGTTAGTTTTTTCATGTTTGCCTCTACACATGATTATGATCACGATGTAAATATATGACGTGCTAGACTTGGTCATATTGGCCAACAAAGAATGGAATGGTTAGCAAAAGAGCATTTACTTCCCAGCCTTGAATGAGTAGATTTGTCTACTTGTGAATCTTGTCTAATAGGAAAATATGCTAGAAAACCTTTCGGTAAAGCAACTAGAGCCGATTTTCTATTGCAATTAATTCATTTTGACATCTGTGGGCCTATGAATGTTAGGGCCAGGCATGGAGCGAATTACTTCATCACATTTATTGTTGATTTCTCATAAGTCAAAAGCATTGAGCTACTTTAAAAACTATATGAACTTAGTAGTTAAGAATCAATTAGATAAAATGATTAAGGCTCTTCGAATCGATTGAGGCTGAGAATATTTGTTGGCTTAATTCAATGAATTATGTGATGAGAAAGGGATAGTTAATCAATTGACTATTTCAAGAACTCCACAACAAAATGGTGTTGCAGAAAGAAGGAATAGAACGCTCTTTGAGATAGTGGCTAATTTGCCAATCACCTATTGGGGTGATGCATTGTTGTCTACAACCTATGTACTTAACCACAAGGAAAGAAAAGTATCTTTATTAGATACTTAAAAACCTCAAAAGGTTATGTGTTTATAGGTCAACAAGAAAGTGGGAGTGTGACTGATTTCAAATCTAGAGATGTCACATGAGAATGAATATCCTAAGAAGGGTGAGGTAGGTCAAGACCTATCCTTATTTGATATAGAGGAACTGAATGCACTAGGTCCACTTCATTCAAGTGGAAAGATTATAGCAGATGATGAATTAGTTTCTCATCAGCATTCTTCTTCATCATTAGATGTGAATGAAAGGATCTCATTCCAAGTGGGAATGAGACCATCATTCTTAATCCAAATAGGAGCAATATTAATCTAAATGGGAATAATGAAGTAAGATTCAGTGAATCACAATTGAGACGTGGTACACATAAGAAGACTCCTCACCGACGATATGAGATTGAAGGTAGCAAATTTTTTACAATGCTTCTACAAATTGAAGATGAGCCAAGAAATCAAAAAGAGGCTTTCTTATCCTCTTCTAAGGATAAATGGACTAAAGCTATGGAAGAGGAAATGGAGTTTATAAGAGTCAATAATGTTTGGGAACTTGTTGATCTTCTAGAAGAATGGAAGGCTATTAGGAACAAGTGGGTTCTCAAAATCAAGAAAAAAGCCGATGGCATGATTGAAAAATTTAAGGCTTGACTAGTAGCAAAGGGGTATACATAGCAGGAAGGAATTGACTGTGAAGAGACTTTTTCTCCCGCTATACAATTTACCCCTGTTCGCTTACTTCTAGCTATAGTGGCTTGTTTAGATCTTAAATTACTTCAGATGATTGTAGAGACTGCCTTTCTCAATGAATAATTAAATGAAGAAATTTATATGGAATAGCCTAAGGGTTTCATTAAAAAGGGCCAAGACAAAAAGTTTGTAGACTTTTAAAGTCTATATATGGCCTTAAACAATCTTTAAGGCAGTGGTCTATTTGTTTTCACAATATAGTCATCTCTAGTGGTTTCACTATGATGAGTGAAGATAATTGTGTATATAACAAAAAATGTAAGGATAAGTATGTGATTGTGACATTATATGTTGATGACATACTCATGGCTGGAAATGATATGGAGCAGATCAATGAGGTAAATACTTGGTTGTCATCTCGCTTTGAGATGAAAGATATGGGTAAAGCTGCATACATTCTTAGAGCTAAGATAAGAAATCATTCTAAGAAACTCTTGTATCTCTCGCAAGAGAATTACATCGAGAAGGTTTTAGAACATTTTAGTATGGAAAATTGTTACGCTACTGATACTTTTATTAGCACAAATTGAACCTTGAGTGCCGTAATGTGTCATAAGACTGCCATCAAAAGAGAGCATATTAGCTGAACTCTATACAGGAATGCAATCAGTTGTCTAATGTATGCTATGATGTGTACTAGACTTGAGACTTGTCAAGCAGTTGGCTTGGTGAGTAGATATTAAACCAACCCAGGTCCTAAACATTGGGAAGCTATAAAACAGATCTTAAGATATCTAATGGGGACTGCTGATTATGCGCTCTGCTATCAAGGTGGCAGAGATCTACTATTCATAGGATATACTGATGTAGATCATGGAGTGGACTTCGATGAGTAAAAGCCTACCTTGTGATATGTTTTCTTACTCAGTGATGACACCATATCATAGAGTAGTAAGAAACAAGCTTGTGTATCCTTGTCCACGATGGAGGTAGAGTTCGTGGCCTTTTCATCAGCAGCTCAGGAAGCTATTTAGTTAAAGAGGTTTTTAGATCAATTGTTGTGCAAAGCAGAAAACATTGAACCAGTGTTAATGTACTATGATAGTGAGGCTGCGATTGCATTCACCAAGGATCCAAAGTACCATTGCAAAACCAAATACATAGATATCAAGTATCACTATATGAAGGACATAGTTGCACACAAAACTATGAACGAGAAGTATGTATCTACGTATGTGATGCTGGCAGATTTACTGACTAAGCCTATTTCTAGAGATATGTTTGTGAGATACGTTAGGTCTTTAGGATGACATAGAATTTAGCATACTTCATTTGTATTTTTAATATTTTTCCATTGTTCATAGATAGAGATATTTTGATATTATTTGATAATTAATAAATTTTGATTTCCATGCTTACATATCTTTATTTGAATGTTGTGTACATTCTTATTTATTGTTAAGTATGTTAGGCAGACAAAAGGGTTAGCCTTCTCACACAGGTAACTACCTCAGTGTCTTTGTGACATTGGAGATGAGACAAGATTTTAAGAGAAATTATCTGAGGATAATTTGAGAGCAACTATACTTAAAATCATTTAAGTAACCTGATTGATGACATGTAGTCATTATAATTGATTTGAGGAAACAAGTTCATCATTTATAGTCTACCTTAGTTGCCATAAGTGAGTTCAAGACATTGTGTAGATCAAGAAACTCAGTTTAAGACTTATGATGTCTAAAATATCATCTGTACAACATTATTTGTGAAATAGACTTACACTACATATGGGTTAACATGAGTGTGATCTTAACTTATGATTGTGTAAGGCTATTGAGCCTTTATGCTGGCTCTATATTTGTACCCTTTGACTCTAATCAGGTACTTGAGATGTAGCATAGTGTTTGCTATCTTAGTGTGTTGCCTAAGGACTATGTGTAATGATTGAGTCTATCAGGACATGTCTAGAAAAGCGAACCAAGTATGTGTTGATAGGATCTTGAGAAGAGGAAGATCATAAAGAGAATCTCATCATTCTGTATTTACTAGTATACCAGTTATGACTTGTGTGTCATGATTGTGAATAGAAGATATTATGATAGATAAGATATTGAGAGATATCTGAATGTGATTCTTATGATCTAGGGTGCATGCATATTCTATGATCTACAAGCAGATGTGTTTTAGACGAGCGGCTATATATTCGTAACTAATGTATAGCATTGATGCTCTTATAGTATGCAGGTTGCATGACTTATTTTCCCTATATGAACAACTGTAGATTATAAAGAGAAAGTGTTCTCTTGATTTATTGAGAATATGTTTCTTGGGTTTAGAACGTATGAGCACTACTATTATGTGTGAGTGGGAGATGTTAGAATATCATATAATATCTAGGGTTTAAATCTGTTAAGATATTATACATTGTTCACATATAAGGGGTGCTTATTAAGTAAGGGTAAAATAGTAATTTTAGGAATTACTACTAAACCCTAACCCAAGCTAGCCTTTGATAAAAGGGCCTAGACTATTATACGATAAAGTAGATACTAATTGATATACAGATGAAATAGTCTATAGAGATTTAAGACGCTCTAAGAGATTTACCTATGAAGTATTATGCAATTGGATTAGAGAAGTATGTAAGTCTCCTACCTTGAATCATCTATGAATATGTTCATTATTTAATTCCTTCAGGCTAAAATTCACTACTCTCCAAAATATTTATCTTTTCATGACAAAAAGACATTTACTTGTTGTTAGATGCATACCAACTATGAATTCTAACAGAGACAGAATGGATTATGATGTTATGGGTCCAAGCGGAGGAGTCTAAGAAGCAAACCACAATGTTTAAACTTTACAGTTCTGATAAGGAAATTTGACTTCAATGTGGCAGTCAAAAGTTGAAATTATTCAAATTAAGCTAACCATTCAAACAAATTATAGAAAAATCAACCCTCAAACAAACCCAATCAAAGATTCATTGAGCATGCACCAAGCAAACATAGAGAATAGTAACATGTAATTGATTACTTAGATGGAGCTTGCCCACATAATAATATCACAGCCACAAAGATAATATCATGAGGATAGCCTTCCTATACACATATAGGAGCTCACCTATTCAATTAGGAAAATACAAAATCAAGCACCCTTATCTCATAGTGAAGCAAAATCAAAGAAGAGAGATTGAGAAATTGGGATGTAGAGAAAATTAGAAAGAGCAATCTTACACAGGACTGTATCGATGCCGCTGAAGCCCCATCAAGGTAATGGTTAGCCACGCTAAAAGGGCTCAACATGAAGGAGACAGGTGGGAGAATGAGAGTAGAGGGCTCAGAAATGGTGTATGTAAGGAGAGCAGCGAAATGATGGCTTGATTTTTCTAACAAAAAGATTAAACTTTTTCTAAATTAGAATATGACAAAAAATTAACTTTTTCTGAATTAGAAGATGCACGTAGAGGTGCTAAATTTGGACACAGATGTAATCGATGTCAATATTTTTAATATTTATACAATATCCAATCTGTGTCAAATATTAATATTAAATATTTTGACACAGATTAATTCCGTACATGACGTTTCAATCATAATTAGCTTAACAAATTTATGTATGGGCCCGAAATTAGATACCACTAAAGCTTAATACAGATACATTACATTTCAGATTGTGTCTTAAACATAAATAATACTCAACTACATGTATCATGTCCAACTTTGTGTTTGATTCTATCTCTATTTAACATGATCAAAATTTCATGTCAATTTTCCATCTCTATTTTACATTTTTCTAGTAGTGACCAGTTAATATGATCATGAGCATGGTCTTCCCTTAATTTTGTTAAAAAAATTATGTGTATATAATATTAAGAGCACAACAACTATAAATGTGTCAAGTAAAATATTAAAGATCATGAATAACATAATGTTGTTGGCATTTTGACCACTAACATAATTTATCATTCACTAACTGTACCCAAACGATTGGGCTCAATATTGTGATTGATAGCACTTATCAATAAATAAAATTTCACATGAAATATAGATAGCTAAACACAAATTATTCATGCATGTCTAAGTAACACAAATAGTAAACTTCTAAGTAACACAAATCATTCATCCATGCCTTCAATAGATTTTAATTGTATTAAAGAACTCATGTAGAAATGCTTGATACATAATCATCTCCCACTTGTTTGTTGCACATAAGACTATTTTTTGTTTAAAAAAAAGAAACAGTTATTAGCAAAAAATATAGAGAAATAACTACAAAAGGAGGAAATTATTAAAGTAATCATGTCATAATAGCATGAAAAGTTAAAAGAGGAAGGAATAACAAAAATCCATGAATTGTAGCCTAAAGCATAAAATTCTAAAAAAGATAAACCACCATATGAAGTGTTAAAATATATAGCAAAACCAATACTAATCTATTACGACTAATTCAAGTTAATTAAGTTCAACTTGAAAATTGCACTAGATATAAAGATTTTAAATCATCGGAACTAGAGAAATGTATAACAAAAATAATAGCCAGATTGCAGAGAATCCATCATCTTGAAGTACATTTCAAGTTCTTCCAACAAGAAACATTCATCGTTCAAGGTATTCTAGATTACTCAAGGTAACGATAGTCATATAGATGCATGTTAAACTTTATATTTTGATTTGCTTAATGATTTAATAATAACAACAAACAACTATCATCAAAAGGCACCAAGAAACTCTTACCATTCTTCACTTTCAATTGACTCTTAATATAAACTTCGTCAACTCCCAATTTATGAAGATTTTCCTTTACTTCATTAGTCTCAGCCCTACAGAATCAAGCAACTAAGTAATAGATAAATGAAAGAAATTGATGATTTTAATAAACTCAACTTATTAAGTTATTAATTAAATCATCAAAATACTATTACAGAATGCCTATGACTTTTTTAACAAAGAGGCATCTCACCACTTAATTGCCATGAGTGCACAACTAGCATGTATTTAAAGGGAAAAAAACTTGTAAAGGTTTGGCTATTTAGAGAAGTTTGGTCATATAGGAATTAGAAAAAGACAAAAGGATGCCACCTATTACATGAATGCATGACACCATGGGTAACTCACATTAGGATGTGAATTTTTCTCATAATTTCATATCCATTGAATGTTATGCCCGACATTTGGAGTGTGGGATAAGATGGGAGAGAAAAATGATGTGGGACTAATTAAAAAAGGTAGAAGAGGACAAATTTGTGCCATCATATCATTCCATATTACAAGGCCATTCAATTTTTCCAACTCCATTGCATGAGGTGGCTGTGCATCTTTAAATCAAAATTTACTTTAGATTTTCTTAAGCAAATAGGTATGAGAATGCTTGGGGGGACCATACATTGAAGAAAGTTAATCAAGCTTAGTGCTTGAAAGCAAGTGAAATTGACTTCTAGAAAATATTGTTGCCTTTAGCTTTACGTATGTTTTTAAGGTTGTTCTTTATACATGTACGACTTTGTCATCTATCCTGTTGTGGGGCATGACAACTATAAAGTGTTATTTCTAACAATTATGTCTTTTACAAATAACATAATAATGCCAACTAATTTTCACAAATAATAAAAATTGAAGAATTGAACATAACTAGCTAGTCTATTAATTTTGTGTTTATATATATATATATATCAAATCCAAATAACAAATTAGAGACAGAGATAAAAAATACTAACTTTTTGATACAATCCTTGAATGCCTCTTGGGCTTTCTTTCATTTCCCATAATTTGTAATATGAAAATCTAAGGCAATTGTATTGTTTTATTTATTTGGCTATTGCACCTAATAGAATAATATAGTCAAACTTGAAATGCTAAATAATACTGAGAATGATAAAGCATATTAAAAACCATACACACATTCACATATATATATATATAAAGGTAATCTTATATATGTTGTTAACTTACATTTAGCTCACATGAGAGAAAACATACTTTCTGAGAGTGCATCTCAATGCTTTTATCTCTTTTATCTATATTCCCATTGCTTAGATAGGTCCTTAAGCCTGAAACCAAAATACCTAGAAAAAAAAAGGAAGAAGAAAGACTTTATATCCAAGTAATGTTAACTTTTATATCCAAGTAGCAGATGTTAAACCATGTCAACTATTAGAAAGCTTTTAGAGAGATGCAAAATTATACTAAAATACAAGTAGCTTCTATCACACTTGGCAGCCTAGTGGATCACGACGCAAATGTTAAGACAAGAAAAGGAAAGATGGTCTGCAAAATTAGAGATTGGTTTGGGAGTCTATTTAAGTGTGAGGAAGTTGTTAGGCACCCCACAACACCCATTTGTATGGATGGTTATCTGGAACTAGTTAAGTGAAATCAATGTAATATGACCTTAAATTTATCTCGATCACCCTTATCAAAACACATGCAAAGTGAACAGAGAAATCATAAGCAAGATTAATTAAAAATTAGATATTTACAAAGGACAGACTTGACCAGGGATGAGAGCCTAAAGCCTACGTACCCAGTGATTGGGATCAAAGTCCAAGTAATTCAATGATAAATGCGTGTCAGTGGGTTAATGTATTTTATTTTTTATGAAAAGATCAACATAGTTGACATTAACTAATTTTTGTGAAAAAAAAAAGATTTTGAGATTTGGTCAATGTGTTTTAGTTTACAAAATCAATGTAGTCTCATTTCTTTTGCTCTCTTATTTTCTCTTTTTTTTGGGAGTTTTGAAAACATGGTTTATTTATGCTTTACTTGAAAAAAAGAGGAAAATATTTTTTATTTTTAAGTTTAGACTATTTGAAAGGCACATGTAATGGACCATTGGAACCCAAAGCTTATTTAAGGCAAAAATGATTAAGGATGGGCCGTTAGAATTGAAAATTGTTTTAAACACATGCAACTGGTATTGGAATATGCCTATGGAGGCGTTGGATCTAACATGGCCCTACAAGTGAATCAATAGGTGCTCATGAAGATGTTGGCCTTGCACTAATGTCTCACTAAGTGCTTATGAAGACGTTGGTCTCACACGACAACATTAATGTTAAGAAAAACTTATATGTAAGTAAAATATGTCCATAGAGGCTTTGAACCTCACATGGCAAGGGAAGCAAATGAGACTACCTATGGAGGCGTTGGACCTTACATGGTGCATTTTCAAAAATATTAAGCATTGGTGTTTGGTGTGTATGAGTGTTTAATCAATCATCCATGGGTCTGGTTGTGTGTTGGTGTTAAGTAAAACATTCATGGGTGTTTGTTCGTGTGAGTGTCTAATTACATATTCATTACATGTTGATTACAAAGGACTAAGGATATATCAATTACAATTAAGCTTAAAGGAATTTCATAACTTAATCTTACTAGTCTTCTGATATGTCAACCTTGCTTGTGTGTCCCTTGTACTTAATTTGAATACCTCTTAGCTATGATTCCCAAACTCAAATCCACCATAATTCCACAGAATTTGGGCAACCAATATCTTACACATTAAACATCTCTAGAAAAGACATAATTAAGCCCAAATTACACACCAAAGTAAACCACATATGTTACAATCATGTTAGCTAAGATGGACAACCGTGTACATCATCATAAGAGCCCAAATTCAACTCAAAATTGCATACCAAAATGAAGCAAGAGTGAATTCCACTATTTTGTTTTCTTTAATTGTTGAGTTATGTATGATATTTAGTACAAAAGTGCTATATCCCAAAAGAAAAACCCTAACACCAATTTATCCTATGGAATAGACATATAAAGGGTTCACATACTAAAAAATCAGCCCAAGATACCATCTAGATCAATTCATGGGATTTTATGATATTTATTGAGCTTAAATGTATAATTTGATAATATTTTGTGGCATTATGGGATTAGAGGCAATTTTGTGAAAAATGTAATTTGTAAGGATAAAAATGTAATTTTTCTATTGATTTTACTCAATTTAATCGAATTGGAGAATATGGGATATTACAATACTTAAAATTTTGCATTGTAGGTCAAAGTCAAAGGTAAGCTAGAAGAAATTGCAATCAAGACCAGAAGAATAAAAAAATTGCAAAAATGGCCTAAGAATGCTTACTGTGTTTTTTGCCATAGCAAACACATCCCAGCTTGCAAAATTTTTTATTCAAATCTTAACCCAGCTGTGAGAACCCAACCCAACTCACCTCTTTTTAGCTATTAGGGTTCCTTTTGAGGAGAAGTCGTGAGAGACCAAAAGGGAGACCTAGAGACTCTCTTTCTTCATCTTTTCCTCCCATTTTCTCAACTTTCCATCATTTTTCGGCTTTTCAATGGCTATTCTTGGCGATTTTGAGCTTGGTAAAGTTTTCCTTATCACCATGAGCAGCTAAACACCACTTGCCCAGAGGAGATTTAATGAGGCCTGAGCATGGAGCATTAACTAGGGAGTTTTTCTTAATATTTTTCATCATTTTCTTCTTGTAGTCATTGTATCTTGGTTAGATCATTTTGGTTATGTTGAAAAGCTGAACTATATTATTGTAAATTCTATATTGTGGATTAGATTCTGAGATTCAAGCTTTGATGTATGTTCTGTAAGAATTATTGCTACATTTGATTATGGAAGTATTAGGTTTGGTATAATCAAATATATCTCATAACTGATTGTAGTAGCTTGGTAGCACTTGGTTAAGTTGCTCAAGTTGTCTTCACATCTTTGGATTAATCTCTTATTGTTTCATTAAAGAGGGTAGTTAATGTTGTTGTGATCCTTTGGGTTAAAGGTTTCATAATCAAATTAATTCACCTAGTGTTTCAATGATATTTCAAACCACTTGAGAAATTAGTTTTCTAAAGAAACTCTCATTTATCTTTTAAGAAGCTAAGAAGGCTGAATAAAAGCTCCAATTGGCATTTTACCATCATTTGCATTAAAATCCAATTATTTTGTTAATCTTCACTTCATAACAAAAATCCTAAAAACATTCTCAGTTTGTTGTATTTCATTCAAATTCCATCCATTTGACAAAAACAAAGACAAAACCCCAATTTTTCTCATTTCTTGACATATTTTTGCATTCAAATTACTTAGGAACAAACTAGGCACCTTGAAGTGAACACGACCCAAATTGCACCACTATAGTGTATTTTTATATCTAGTATTGGCTTTTGACACCCTAACAATGAGGGTTCGGTCAAAACTAGTGTCGTTGCTGGGGAACCATTTAGTTGGTTGCATCAGCAATTTATGTGTCAATTTTGTGTCAACTTGGGGTCAATTGTGTGATCAAGGAAGCCATAATAGATTTTCTTTTGAATAGCATTTCATACCATACTTTTCATTCTTTGCTATTATACTAATTTCGTTTTGGATTGGGGCATTTTCGGATTGGTTGCTATCATTTGTGAGATTGTCACATCAATTTTGAGTTTTGAAGTGACTTTTATGTAGAAAAAGTTATTCTTGATTCATTCACATTTGTAAAGGACTCTTTTCAAAGTTATCAACCTTGTTTTTCATGAAAAATAATATTTGGAAACCAAATTTTGAAGTGCTAAACATTTTTGGAAGAGCATAGACCATTAGACTTTGGATTTTGTTTTCTCATATTAGATTTTGAAAATGTCAAATTTTTAGCATCTCCACCACGGCCAAAATCACTTTTTGCCGTGATGAACTCTTTCAAAATCTTAGCATCCTTGCCTCTGTGTTCTTTGCCACGACAAAAAGCAACTTTCACCTCAGTAAATTGCTTTATTCTTTGAAATTTTTTTTTCCTCTGTGTACTTCATCGCGACGTAGATTTTTTACTCTGAGTTTTTCACCATGTGACTTTACCTTATGTACTCCCTTGTCTATTCACTCCATACACTCTTGCATACATACACTCTCATACATTTTTTGTGTGTTTGTGCTTCCATACTTGTTTGGAATTGCTTGTGCATGCCTAGAAAATCCAAAACTCCTCTAACTCCTTTGAACCCTCAAATTGAAAGAAGTTTGAGGAAGATAAGGAAAGAAAAAAGGGTAGAGGGCTTTAGTGCGCTAATCATAGTGAAAGAACATATTACAGGGGAGATTGAGCTTGACCTAGATGTCCTTATTGAAGTGACAATGGACCCTGCAAACCCTAATGGTATTAACATTAACAACAATGGAAGTAATAGAGCTAATGGGCATAAGAGAATGGGCAAGAATAATGAAGCTAACAACTAGAGAAGAAGAACGATAGGGAAGTCACACAATCAGATGCTAGTTTTGAATGATTGCATGGTGCTTACCCTAATTTTGAGGTAAATTTTGAGATTAAAGGTCCAATGATACACTCACATCCTAAATTTTATGGTTTGGCATGTGAAAATTCATACACATCTTAATGCTCTACACATACATTGCATGATCATGAAGCATGTAGCAACAAGGGTTGAAGATGTGACATTCTTGAAGGAAAAGCAAAAGAGTGGTACATGAGCTTGCCCATCTACATGGAAAATATCAGCTAATCTTGGACCAACTTGAGAAAGGCATTTTAGGAGAAATACTTCCCATCTACCAAAGCTTCTACTGCAAGAAAGAAGATTTCTACAGCTAAACAAGATGAACTTAAATGTTTCTATGATTTTTAGAGTCAATTTCAAGACATACTGTCTAAGTGCCCCAACCACAAAATACAAGAGGAGCACTTGGTGCAATATTTTTACAATGGGCTTCTGCCTCATGATGTGGACATGTTGAATGTTGCTCCTAATGGGTTAGTAGAAGATATGAAAGTCGGTGAGGCATGGGCTTTAATTAGAAAGTTTTCCTCGAATCAACAGTACATTTGATCGAGAGACGCTAAAGTAATGAAAGAAATAGAATAGTCTCCAAGAGGCAAGCTTCTAGTCAAATTGGCTCATGATATGGCTAAGCTACCATTACTATTGAGAGTCTTAAAGTTAGACCACCTCAATCTCTAGCTATGGTAGCTACTAGTTGTACCTATGACAACTCATCAATGCATATGACCAATGACTGGCCTAAGCAGTATGAAGAGGTCTTAGTCATGTATCAACAACAACTAGGACAATTTTAGAAGAGAGATTCTTCCTCTAATACATATAACCTTGGATGGAAGGACCACCTAAATTTCAAGTGAGGGGAGGCAATAATCAAAGCAACCCCAACTACCAAGGAGGTTCTTTAGCCTATTAAGGAAATACTTCTAATTTCTAAGGGGGTTCCTTGAGCTAATTTTAGAAGTTAAACTTTTCCAATATGATGGTCCCCACTTAGCAAGGTTCTTCATCCAAAAATAATGACCTACAATTGATTTTGAAAGGAATCTCAAACTTGTCATCACAAATGGAGAGGGATAAATCAAATACTGATGGGAAAATCACCATCATGAATAAAAAATTTGAATCATTCTTTTCAAATGCCTTTGCCATGATTGAACAAATGGAGACTAAGCATGATAGTCTAAGCACTTATGTCACCCAACTCTCCAATAGAATGGGTGAGCAACAAGCCAAAACGAGTGGAGCATGCCTTCAAACACTGTGATCAATCTAAAGTCATTGAATGCCATAAACCTTCAGAATGGAATGCAAGTGAGATTTGTTGATGAGGGCAGTGTAGATGATGCAAATATGGGTGATAACCAAAGCCATACTCCCACTTCCATATGGCATTCTAAAAGCTCTAAAGAAGCAGAGTTATTGTTGAAGAGCAAAGTTGCATGGCTCAAAGATGATTAAGAGAAACTTTCCCATGTAGGAGAACAATAAAAGGAAAAAGAAATTCTAAAGCAAGTAAGTGAATTAACATCCAACAAGGATAAAAGAGAAATAAGGAAAAAGGAAGCCTTAATTGTCAAAGGTAAATAGGTGAATATCCAAGACCTTTCCCTTGCTAATTCATACCACATGTCTAAAAGGGTAGTTACTTCAAAAACTATGCAAGATATCATTGAATTCATTAGCAAATTGGAAGTTAACCTACCCTTCTTAGATTTGATTAGGAATGACCCTCCCTATGCTAAATATCTTAAAGAACTATGCACAAATAAAAGGAAGTTCAAAGCTAACGAAAAATGCAAGTTAGTTCCAATGTTTCTGCCTTATTCAAACCATATGAAATGCCAAGACACCAAATCTTTTACCATCCCATGCACTATAGGTGGAGTTACTATAGGGGTAGCCTTGCTAGATCTAGGGGTACCCATTAATGTTATACCTCAATCGGTTTATAAATCATTGGGTATTAAGACCCTACAACCTACTATAGTTGTTTTGCAATTAGTTGAAAGATCAATTAGGAGACCTTATGGCATCAAAAAGGATATCCTAGTGCAAGTCAAAGGTATATTGATTCTTGTAAATTTATATGTGCTTAACATGGCTAATGAATTGTCTCATAACACTACTCTCATCCTTGGTTGTCCTTTCTTAAGGACTGCTAATACCATGATTAGCATGAAAGAAGGCACCATTTCTATAGAGGTGGGAGATCTAAAAGTTAATTTTAACATGTATGAGGCAATGAAGCATCCATATAAGGATTATTCACTTTTGGCGATCAATGTTATTAATGTCTATATTGATAATGCATATACTGACTTTAAATTTAATGACAATGTTTCCATTTATGAATCTTACTCTTGTGACTCTATCATCGATGAGTAAGCCCTATGCAAGTTATGCCTAAGAAGAGTGGAGTGACTATTGTTAAAAATGATAAGGATGAGATAATTCTAACTAGATTTCAAATGCATGGCATGTGTGCATAATTTATAGGAAACTTAACAAAACCACACGCAAAGACCATTTTCCCTTTCCCTTTATTGATCAAATGCTAGAGAAGCTTACTGGAAAATCTCATTACTGTTTCCTTGATGGCTTTTCTGGCTAATTTCAGGTACTTATTACACCGAAGGAACAAGAAAAAACCAAAATCACCTGCCTCTATGAGACCTTTGCCTATATACGCATGCCTTTTAGACTGTGTAACGCTCTAGGGACCTTCTAATGTTGTATGATGGCTATTTTTAATGAATTCTTAGAAGAAAGTATGGAAGTTTTCATAGATGACTTCACAGTCTATGGTAGCCCCTTTAACTCATGCTTGCTCAGCCTAGAGAATGTTTTGCAAAGGTGCATTGAAAAGAGTTTAGTTTTAAATTTTGAAAAATGCCATTTTATGGTTAACCAAGGAATAGTTTTGGGACACCTAATTTCTAGCAAGGGAATAGAAGTAGACAAATCCAAAATTGAAGTAATCTCCTCCCTTCCATACCCCACCAACCTTAAGGAAATTAGATCATTTTTGGGTCATATAGGTTTCTATAGGAGAATTATAAAAGATTTTAGTAAAATTGCATGTCAACTTTCATAGCTATTACAAAAAGAAAATGAATTTGATTTCAACAATACATGTAAGGCTACCTTTGATAAGTAGAAAGCTAAGCTTGTTTCTCCTCTTATACTAGTCGTACATAATTGGAATTTACATTTTAAATTGTCATGCGATTCTTCTAATTTTGCTGTTAGAGCTATGTTTAGACTAAATGAGGTCTGACTTTCTAGAGTCATTGCTTTTGCTTCAACAACACTAGACACAGCACAAGTCAACTATACCATGACTAAAAAAGAATTGGTTGCCATTGTCTTTGCTCTAGAAAAGTTTAGGCCTTATATGCTTAATTCTAAAGTTATAGTTTTCGCTAACCATGTAGTTGTGCGGTACCTTTTCAAAAAGCCACATTGCAAGCCAAGATTGCTTAGGTGGGCTCTCATCCTTCAGGAGTTTGACATAGAAATCAAGGATAGAGCAGGTGTTGAAAATCATGTAGCTGACCATCTAACCTGCTGTGGTGAACTCTTTCTAGCCTATAAAATTTTTTATTCAGATCTGAACCTAGATGTGAGAACCTGACCCAACTCACCCCTTTTTAGCAATTAGGTTTTCTTTTGAAGAGAACCCATGAAAGACCAAAGGAGAGACCTAGAGACTCTCCTTCTTAATCTTTTCCTCCCATTTTCTCATCTCTCTATCATTTTCCTACTCTTCCATAGGTGTTCTTGGTGATTTAAAGCTTGGTGAAGCTTTCCTTATCACCATGAGCAGCGAAACTCCACTTGCCAGAGGAGATTTAATGAGGTATGAGCTAAGGGCATCAACTAGGAAGTTTTTCTTAATCTTTTCCGTTATTTTATTTTTGTAGTCACTGTATTTTGGTTAGATCATTTTAATTATGTTGAAAAGCTAAACTATATTGTGGATTAGATTATGAGATTCATGCTTTGATGTATGTTTTGTAAGAATTATTGCTATATTTGATTGTGAAAGTATTGGGTTTGGTATAATAGAATATATCTTATAACTGATTGTAGTAGCTTGGTAGCACTTGGTTAAGTTGCTCAAGTTGTCTTCACATCTTTGCATTGATATCTCATTGTTGCATTAAATTGGGTAGTTAATGTTGTTGTGAGCCTTTGGGTTAAAGGTTTCATAAACAAGTTAATTCACCTAGTGTTTGAATGGTATTTCAAACCACTTGTGAAATTGGTTTTTTAAAGAAACTCATATATCTTTTAAGAAGCAAGGAATGACTGGCATTTTACCATTATTTGCATTAAAATCTAATTATTTTGTTAATATTCACTTCTTAACAAAAACCCTAAAAACATCCTCAATTTGTTGCATTTCATTCAAATTCCATCCATTTGACAAAAATAGAGACAAAACCCTAATTTTTCCCATTTCTTCACATATTTTTGCATTCAAATTACCTAAGAACAAACTAGGCTCTTTGAAGTGAACATGACCTAGATTGCACCACTATAATGCATTTTTTAATCTAATTTTGGCTTTTGACACCCTAACGATGTGGGTTCGGTCAAGCCTAAAAATGGATATCTAAGGTGAGCAAAGCAATTCATCAAACATCTTGAGATAAAAAATCACTACCATACCAATGCCTTTGTAGTGACTAATTAACATCTAGCACATGATAATTTCAGCCATTATGATATGAATTTGAAACAAAGAGATCAAGATTGAAGAGAAGTTATAAAGGATTAACTTGATGTCCTCCCTTAGCCTTTTTCCTCCATTCTTGCCTCCTTCATGATAATATTTCTTAGCTCTTCAAAACTTGTCCTTTAAGGCTTGTTTCTTCTCCAATCTCTCTTTTTACTCTCTCCCTCATTCTGATCTCTTTAGTCTCTCAAAACCTTCCTTTTTTTAGCCCTTTCTCTTCTTCCCCTCTTCTCTCCTTTTTATTCTCTCCTTCACTCTAATCTCTTTAGCCTTTCAAGACCTCTGTCCTTCTTTTCTTGTCTCTTTGTCCTTTCTTCTCTCCTTTCTCCTCTTTCACCCTAATCTCTTTAGCATCTCAAGACCTATCCTTTTAGCCTTGTCTCTTCATCCCTTCCTCTTTCCTTTTTCCTCATCCGATGCTCCTCCCTTTTCAAAGAAACAAATAAGCTCACTTTCTATTCTTTTTTTTGACTCAACCACCATCCAACTCACCATTGTCCCCCATTTTCTCACCTTTTGCACACTTTTCCTTCTTGCTTCTTCACATGCTAGCTCATTTTCTTTTCTTTAAACTTTTCATGTCCCAATCCGCTAATATTGTTTCTTAACAATGTCATTTTGCCTTCTATCTTTGACCATCATATTTTTTTCTTTCATTGTTTATCTTCCTCTTGTATTTTGTTCATTTTGCACCAATTCTTTTGTTAATTTTTTTTTTTGGCCTTTTGATTTTGTCTTTTATGTGTTCTTTTTTTTTTTTTTAAGCATTCACTCAAAATTTTGATGCTCTTCTCCTTCATCTCACATGCTTCTCTTAAATTTTTATTTTGACTTTCGATTTATTTTACTTTTTGCTTTCTCTTTATTCTTTTTCTTTTTAGTTTACTTATCTTTTCTTTTTATTTTGAAACTTAATTACAGTATCTATGTTTAAAATTCTTATTAATTTTTTTAATTTCAAAATTATTACATTTTTTATTTTTCATTGTTGTTTTCCTTTATTTCTTCTTCATTTTTTTGAAATTATTTTCTTTATTTGACATTTTTCTTTTTTTAATTATTTTTATTTTTTTATATTTTTTACATTTTGGCCACATTTTTTAGTTTTTCCATAATTATTAATATTTTATAAAATTTATAGACAAATTATGGTGTTCACAGCTTCAAACTATTAATAAAAGCGCAATGGAAGACTTTACATTCATTCATCAATTATAATCTAATCAACTTGGCTACAAACATGGGATTTAGATGATTAGTTTTGTGAATAAGGGTAACATAAACTCATTATATCTAAATGCATAAATGTACCTTAAAGAAGACAAACCAAACACAAATACCCTTTGTAATGGACATCTTGTTATCCATCTAATTTATAAGTGACAACTTGAAATAAGAAAATCAGGGCCACCTATATAATCAATAATGTGGAAGTAGGAAATTAACTAGAACACTGGAAATTAACCGAGTACCTACAATTTACGACCACCAAATTTGAAATCCTTGCATTTTAGTTTTGTGGTTTTATTTTTTGAGAAATCTCAAACTATTATTGCAAATTTCTTGAAAACAATACCCCTTCCTTCCTTATTCTCCATTCTAACACCCTCCAACCTGATTTATTTTGCACCCTTTGACTAGCTACAAACCCAAAAAGATAAAAATTAAAAAAACCATAATTCTTATGAATTGATACCATAAAAACTCAAAAGATTGCCCTTGTAAGTTAAGCACGTGTGTCTCTTTCACTCACTCTATATGTATATATATATATTCCTCTATGCCTTCTCTCAACAACTTAAGTATGTATATATATATATTATTGGATGCCAAAGATTTAGATGTGCTTAAACAGACTCAGTGGAGTTTGGAAAAGAAAAATGAATAGAAGTCCCAATCTAGAGATGGATGTTAAAGCACCAATATGCATTGTTAAGAGAAGGCATGGAGGAGGTCATTGAATCTTAAAAGTTAAAACTCTCAATTCTTGAAGTACATATCAGCAATGGCATCAAAACTGGAAGAGAGGAACTCACCAAGATGCTGGGAGAGAAAACACATTTGAAGCGAGAAAGAACGACGGATGGTAAGCAAGCATTGCCCAAAAATGGTTGTTGATAGAGATCAGAGCAATGGTAATGGATAGTAAGAGGAAGGAGATGGTGTGCAATAATAAACAAGGAAAGCCCACAAGGGCTTATCTGCTCTGCTACTGCTGTGTGATTTGAGCGAGAAAGGAGAGTTAAGTTGAGGTTATTTAGGAATGAATGGATGGAGGTGATCATTCAAAATGGACTTTGTTGGTTAGAGTTTACTTTAAAATATAAAGAGGGAAATGAATTTTAAAGTGTATAGATAGTGTCATAACTAACATAGTAGTGGATGGGTGAGAAGATATGTAAGAAATATTTGTAAATTAATTCTCAAAAAATTTTTGAAAATTAACTCATTAGAGTCACCACCAAAATTTTAAAACAGAAAATTTTAGAAAACTAAATAAAAACAAAGGGTGGTCTACATAACCAGATAAGGGTTCATGAGTCTATTTTGAGTGCGGGGAAGGTGTTAGGCCCCCAACAACACCCATTTGTGAGAATGGTTACCCTAAATCAATCAAGCAAAGTAAAAGACATGGCCTTAAGTTTATTTAAAATTACCCATACAAAAACTTGCATTAAAATAATAGAGAAAGATGAAAAGTAAAGTTGACATAAATATGAAAATATTGATATTTATAATGGATGGACTTGACCTAGGAGTTGATTTTTTTAATTTTTGAGAAAAGACCAAAATAGTTGAAACTAAACCAATTTCACAAACAAAATATTTTGGAAATGGTTGGTGTGTTTTAAGTTTATGAAAATGATATAATCTCACCTCTTTTGCTATCCTTAATTGAATTTTTTAAATTTTGAAAACATGATTTATTGAGAGTTCCATTGGAAAAAAAAACTATGGAAAAAAGTGAACTTTTTTTTTTTTTAATATTTTCCAAAAAACATGGGTATTTTATTCAAAAAAAAAAGTCATTTTCATCATTATTATTTTTTGTAAAATGATTTAGTTTAGATTTAAAAAAGATGTGAAAATAATACAAAATAAGACATTGACAAAACAAATTTTCACCAAACAATTATATTTACATTGATTTAATTGGATTTAATTTTGTAAAAAAAGCATATAATAAACATGGACCCTTAAAGCCTAACTTTATTTTAGAAGATGTGTATAATAGGAAATGGACTGCTGAGACCCCAAATTCACTTTAAAACATGTACAACCGTTATTTGGATATGCCTACGAAGTCTTTGGATTTCACATGGGCCACTAGTGATTCCTTAGGTGCTCATGAAAACTTAGTCTCACATGGCAACACTAATGTTAAGAACCATAAATGTATGAAGGATGTGCTTATGGAGGTGATAACTCTCTAACGAAGAGTCATTTAAAGCAATATTAATTGAAAAAACATTTCGATTCTAGATAAAATCTTTTGGAAAAAGAGTTAAAGAGATGTAATTAGAAGAAGTTGAAAAATTCCACTGCCCAAGCATAACATTTCAGCTTCTGGCCACTAAAATTTGAGAATTAGTGCCTAGGTACCAAAACTAGAAAGTTGGAGCCCAGGCACTAGTTGCTGCATCAGGATAGAAAGGTCTAGGAAAATGGCACCCCGATAATTGGGTCTCAGTGCCTAGGCATCTAAACAAGAGATATCACCTCCAGACGTCATGAAGACATCATCCTCTCACTATCTATCCACAAAAAATGATGCCCAGGCACCAGTATCTAAATGCTTGGGCACCAAAACTAGAGAGTTGAAGCCTAGGCGCCAAATGGACCTCGCTTGGGCATGAAATCAAAAAACCTAATTGGCACAAATGAATTAAGTCTCTGTGCATAACTTAAACTCCACTTCTAGGTTTTTGAAGCCTATATATTGGACCCTAAGGGTTTACAGCAGGACCATAAAGCTAGAGAGGAGTGGAAACACTAAAAAGCATATTAGGTTTGAGAGCTACCAAGGAAAGGGGTTTTGCTACAGAGTGAGGACTCTTTATAGAGTTGTGCCTCCTCTGAACTCTTCCCTCTTCTTTCTTTTTGTATTCTTTCTATTTTTCTTCTCATATTTGATTATACATTAATGCCTATGAATGGCTAAGTAGGTTGTTCTTAGGATTTTGACTGAACCCATATCAGGAATGCTTTTATGTTGAATGATTGTTACAGTTTTACTTAAATGAATGATTGTTTATATTCATCCTGTGATTATAGTTTTCTAAGCCCAATCATTTTAGGAAAGAAGTTAGAAATTAGGTTAACCTGACAAGGTCACTTAAATTTCTGAACTGGAAGCATATAATCATTGTTTGCATAACTGTAATTCACTGTTAAGTGATCTTTTCTGGTGACTTTGTTCAATTTTTGATAGTCCATGCATACTCGTTAACCAATAATAGTGCGTGTTGGGATTAAGTCTTTTTTTTTACCCCATTGGCTACAACAATTATTCCTCCCTTTTTAGGCATCACTGTACTGGGCTTTAATAAGAACTATCAAAAATGGGATAGATAATTCCAGCATTGAGTCACTTTATTACCTCCTCATTTACTACCTCTTTCATTATAGGGTTAAGTCTTTTCTACTGTTCTATGCTAGGTTTGCTTCTTTCCTCCATCAAGATCTTGTGTGAGTAGAAAGATGGATTGATTCCCGTGATGTATGCTATGGTCCACTCAATAGTAGTTTTGTGCTCTCTTAATACTCTTAATAGTTTTTCCTCTTGTACACTTGTTACTGATGCAGAAACTATGACAGGTAAAGTGGATGAATCTTTAAAGAATGCATATATAAGATGTAGGGGAAGTTGTTTTAGTTCCACATTAGGGGCCTCTTCTATTGATGGTTTCATCCTTTTAAAAGTGGACTCAAATAAGTCTAAGGTTCTCGTTGTAGGTTGACCTTTCCAAATTTAATACTATACTCTAACCAATTTAGGAACTCTAAGAATTCATCATCCTCTCTTTCATCTGTCAAGACTAGAGACTTCCAATGCATCTAAGATTAGCATAATGTGCACTGAGTGGTTTGTAATGCAATTTATTGTCTTTATTGACTTACATTTTGGCTCTTCAATGGGTGTTTTATTGCCTTCAGTATGTTAAATGTTATTTCCTGGTCCTGCACCTTCATAATCAACTCACCCTTTGTACATCAGTTAGGGCTCCACTTGTTGCTATGAATGGTGTACCCAGAATGATTGGGATATGCTTATCTTCATCCATATATAAGATAAAAAAGTCTGCAAGGAATATAAATTTTTCTACCTTAACTAGGATGTCCTCCAAGATTCCTTTTGGGAACACTAAGGTTTGGTTGGCTAATTGTAAGGTAATTGATGTAGGATTAATTTCCCCAAGACCCAATTTCTAAAAGATAGAGTGAGGCATTAAATTTATACAGCTCCTAAATCATATAGAGCTCTCCGAAAGAAAACATTATCAATAGAGCAAGGGATGGTGAAAGTTCCTGGATCCTTGAGTTTATGAGGCAACTTATTTTATAGAATTACACTGCACTCCTCTATCAAGGCCATTGTCATGTGCTCTACCTGCCTCCTCTTTTTAATTAGAATGTTTTTCACAAATTTGGCATATGTCGACATTTGTTCTAGGGCTTCTCTGAATGGTATATTTACCTGTGACCTTTTAAACACTTCAAGGAACCGATTAAACTGTGAGTCCAGATTCTTCTGCTTTAATCTTTGAGCAAAAGGAATGTTTAGTTTCTTGTTAGTTAAATCCATATTCTCCTTTAGTTTTGTTTTATGCTTTTTAGTTTCTTGTGTTTTAATTTCCTTTTTTGCGGGCAATGTTTAGGTTCAATCTATTCTAATTGTCTTTTGCTCTTAAGGTTAACTGCCTTGCACTGATATATTCCTTGTGACCTCGGGTTTTATGTGTTGTTGGGGATGGTTCCCTGAGGTCTATTGGCTAAGGCATATGCTAACTGGGCTATGTGTGTCTCCAGGTTTTTCAAATTGGCAACTTTGCTTATCAGTAACTGTTTCACCTAATCGTCATGTAGACTAGATGGTTCATGTTTCTGGTTTTGTTGTTACCTATGATTCTGAAAATCAGGGGGTGAATTTGGTTTAAGGGAGGGTGTACTCGACTAATTATTCTTCCACGAATAGTTAGGGTGATTTCTCCAACTAGGATGTAATTATTGGATATTGGTTGATTTCCTCTAAAATTGTTACCCACATAATTTACTGTTTCTTCTTAATTAGTTAGTGGGCATTGTGCACTTAATGCTAGATTATCTAACCACTTGTCCATTGCTTCAAACTAGGCTACCACCTTTGCTGAGAACGTTGTTAGTTGGTCAACCTCAATTACTATAATAGTCCTTTTTCCTTAAGCTCTCTTGTAAGCCCTATAGTTGTTTGAGGTGAGATCTTCTAGTCTTTCAAACGTATCTTCAATGTATTGGTTCAACAGTGATCTTCATGTAGCTCTATGTAGTTGATTTCTTGAAGATGTGGTTAGTCTGTTATAGAAGATTCGAATATCTTAGTGCCTAGAGAAACCATGGTGAGGACATTTTCTAAGCAATTTTTTAAAATGCTCATAAGCTTGATATAAGGATTCTAAATCAAATTGTTGAAAATTAATGATGTCCTTTAAAGTTTTTCGATTTTAGCAGGGGAGAAATACTTATTCAAATTTCTGTACTAATTATGCCCTAGTTATTATGGATTCACTATGTAGTGAATCCAACCAATCTTTGGCTCTGCCCTTTGAAAAAACCTAAACAACTTAAGGCAAATGGCTTAAGAAGATATGTCAGTTAACCTAAGCTTGGGTGTCAACCCTTGGATCAGGTGCTCTGCTATTATTACTGGCTAAGGTAGGTGATTCCACCTGTTGACTCCTTCATCAATTTCTGATTTTTCCTCACATATGCTCTATTTTTAGGTCTAAGGGCAGAATCTCAGCTTTACCTCTTGTACGCATGCATGAACACCTGATATAGAAAAGAAGCCCCTCAGATTTAAGAACTTAAGTATAGTTTCAGCAAAATTAAATGGCAAGTCCCTGGCAACAGTACCAAAAACTTGTTGATTGAATGCAGATAAGGTGCTATATAACACACTAGTATACGTGGTCAAACAAATAATATAATGAAGTGAGTGTTGATCCCTCAGAGACTTGGTTCCAATTTTTACTAACAAACCTATTCTTAAGTAGTATAATTAGAAATAGATTGAGCAATTGTACATAAAGCTTTAATTGTTGATTGGTACAAAATTTTAATAAACAACCTAGGATTATGACCTTTCACCACATGCATGTATGCTTCCTTTTGTGATTATTACCTTGTTTCACTTGATGAATAGACAGTTAATCTAGGATTCTTTCCTTCTTATATGCTTCTTTTGGACTCATACAAGATAGGTTCTTTTCCCCTAATTCCCTATATTTCTATGGAAACTAGTTGAGATAAGACCTTATAAATTCAAGACCTAAATGTGGTTATTAAAGAAAATCAAGTACTTTCATCTTGACTGCAAATTACATTTATACAAACAATGATTATATTCATCTAGTTTAGAAAGTTAACTAACCTTATCAAGTTGATCAAATTTTTAACCTCTATCCAAAGATGATCAGGCTTAGAAAACAATAACTACAGGATGAATATAAATAATCATTTATTCAAGTAAAACTAAAACAAACATTTAACAGAGAAGCATCCTTAATATGGGCTTAATCAACATCCTAGGAACAAGCTACTTTAGCCTCTCATAGGCATTAGTACATAATCAAATATGAAATGAAAAGTACAAAGAATACAAGATGAAGAAGGAGAGGGAAGAGCATGGAGGAGGAATAACTCAAAAAAGAGCCCCTCACTTTGCAGCAAACCTTTTCCTGAACAACCATCAAATTAGAACTTTTCTCAAGTGTTACTCACACTTCTCTAGCTTGGTGCCTTTGCTGTTAACCCTTACGACCCTATATATAGGCTTCAAAAACTTTAAAAGTAGAGTACAGGTCGTGTATGGAGCCCTAAATCATTACTACAAATTAGGGTTTTAGACAGCATGCCCTGGTAAGGCCCATCAGGTGCCTCAGCACTTAGGCACTATGATATTGGTACTTTGGCACCATTTTCTGAGTTTGATTAGCTCTCGGGTGTTGTTTTCATGGCGCCTGGGCATAATGTGTCTAGTTTTGATGCCTAGGAACCGTCTTTTTAGAATTGGCTTATGGGCACCATCTTTTTAGAATTGGCTCCCAAGCACTGGAATTGTGGTTCCAAGGCATTGACTTTCTAGTTTTGGCACCTGGGCGCTGACTTTCTAGTTTTAGGGCCTATCCACTATGATTATGGTGCCTAGGCACTAATTCTCAAACTTTTTGTAATTGTGTTTGCTGTTACCATTCTGGCTCCTTTTCTTGAATGTAAACATTGAATTCTTTTTCTCAACAGATGTAAGAGGAAACTTTCAAAGTTTTTATGAAATCTGTGTGATTTTTATCCCAAATTGCAATGTTTGTTTAAATAATATTGCTTAGATAACTTTCTTTAGAGAGTTATCAGGGTCATACATCTTCCGGGGCATAATTCAGGTGTCCAACATTGTAAAAGACAGCTTATGGTACCCCTCTCTAATAACTGAAATGTGCAAGCGATCAAGTGTAAAATGGGAGCAAGGCGAAAAGTGTACTCATTCATACCATTCATATCTCAGAGGCATAACAGGGGTTGATGTTAACAGGTGAAAAGTATAACAGCTTTACGAGAAGGAAGGAAAAGTAGGGATATTTAAGAAATTAATAAGAGTTCTGCATATGACTATTTCAAGTAATTATACATATATATATATAAGAGAATATGACCCTAGTGAAAAAAGAAAGGCTAAGAAAAAGTGGTAATACTGTCTCTAGAAATGTTTCTTTGTGATATGGACTAAGCCTAAAAACTCCTTCTCATCTACCCCTACCTAAACCTGACATTACAAGCTTATAAAGACCTAATGATTACTAACTAAGTGTTTCTCTAAAGTAGTGTGGAGAGTGAGGTGAAAATTAAGCCTTTGGAAATAAAGTTACAAAAGAGGATAAAGTTATTAATGTGTGTTTTTGAAAGGAATGAAAAGTCTAGAAGTAGGTGGGATTTGTAGATCACATTCTATGTGAGAATTCAATAGTAATTTGACTAACTAATAAGATTAATCCAATTTAAAAGGCTTATATATAGTCTAACAATTATTGGATATTGTAAAAAATGGTGTAGTTAAAGCATTGTTTGAAGTTATTTGCTCCATGACTAGCAACCCTCAAGTCTGGGGGTGTGATAACTCTCTAAAGGAGAGTTATTTAAAGCTATATTAATTGAAGAAACATTTCGATTCTATATATAATCTCACAGATTTCATATATAACTTGAAAGTTTACCTCTAACAATTATTGGAAAAAAAGTTAAGTGTTTACTTTCACGAAAAGGAGCCTAAATAGCAGTAGTAGACATAATTAAAAGTATAAAAATTTAGCACCCAGGCACAACATTTCAGTGCCTAGGCACCAAAATTCGTGAATCAGCGTCCAATCGCCAATTGTTGTAGGAGGGTAAAAAGGTCTAGGAAAATAGCGCCCAGGCATCAAAACCATAGACATCATGCCCAGGCACTGTGATGACATCACCCAAGTGCAATCCAAATACAGAAAATGACACCCAAGCACCAGTATCTTAATGCTTGAGCGCCAAAACCAAAGAGTTGACTCCCAAGAGCAACATTGGCCACACTTGGGCGCGTAGTCAGAACCTGAATTGGAAAAGATGAATTGGGGCTCCATGATCAACTTAAACTCCACTTCTAGGGTTTCTGAAGCCTATCTATAGGACCCTGAGGGTGTGTCGCAAGGGGCTTAAAGCAAGACAGGAGTGGAAACACTATAAAGAAGATTTGGTTTTGAGAGTTGCTAAGAAGAGGGGTTTTACTACAAAGTGAGGGGCTCTTTATAGAGTTATGCCTCCACTGAACTCTTCCCTCTTCCTTCTTCATCTTATATTCTTTTTTTTTCTTCTATATTTACTTATGCACTAATACCTATGAGTGGCTAAGTAGGTTGTTCCTAGGATTTTGATTGAACTTATGTCAGGAATGCTTTTCTGCTAAATGGTTGTTACCTGTTTTACTTGAATGAATGATTATTTATATTCATCCTATAGTTAATGTTTTCTAAGCCTGATCATCTTAGAAAATAAGTTAGGAATTAGGTTAACTTGACATGGTCACTTAAATTATTGAACATGATGCATATAATCATTATTTGCATAAGTGTAATTCGCAGTCAAGACGAAAGTAGTTGATTGTCTTTGATAACCGCATTTAGGTCTTGAGTTTATAAGGGTATTGACTCAACAAGTTTCCATAGACATACAGGGAATTAGGGGAAAAGAACCTTACTTGTGTGAATTCGAAAGAAGCATATGAGAAAGAAATAATCTTAGGTTAACAATCTATTCACTAAGTGAAACAAGGTAATAATCATAACGGAAAGCAAACCAGCATACAGTGAAGGTTCAAAATCCTAAGTGTATTAGTCAAGATTCTTAATCAATCAACAATTAAAACTTTATTTACATTTACTCAACCTAATTATGATCAACTAGCTTATGAATAGATTAGTAAGTAGAAATATGAACTAAGTCTTTGAGAAAAAGCCAAGAAAAATATGCAATTTTCTAAAATGCTCTGATGATGCCATGCCATCCTTTTTATCTCCATATCATCCCCTCTCTCCAAAGAAATAAGCCTATGTATCACGTGTTTTCATCATTTTTCCTTCTTTTGAGTTTCATTTTTATTTATTTTTATTTCCTTGTTGTTTATTCATATATATATATATATACATAGATTATTGAATTCTTTCACTTTCTCTCTTTTCTTTTTTCAAAAAGATCATTTGAATTTCTTTTTAATTTAAAGTTGGTAATCTTAGCTAATTTTCTATTTGACTTTTTTGTTTAGGTTTAGACATCCATCTCCTGTTACTTTTTTTTTTTTTTTTTTGATATATGATTTAAATTTATATAGATTTGATTTTTTTTATTTTTTTATTTCCCTTTTCTTCTTTTATCCTTTTTTAGAATTTTTATTTGATTTTGATATCTTAGTACTTATTTTGATGTTTCCTTAGTTATTGCAACTTTTGAATTTCCCATTAAGCTCTAAAATTATTGCTATTTCCTTTATTTTTTTTTATTTTGATATTCACTTAGTTATTGCTACTTTCTAATTTTCTAGACAAATTACAGCATTCACAGTTAAACAGTTGCTGCTCTTTACTTGTTCTTAGGTGAGTGTGGAGAAAGTGTAATTTTGAAAACACTTGTCTAATGAACAAGTAAAGATATGAACTTGTAATTTGCTTGGCCAAGGGACACAAGACAACTAATCAAAATGAACTAATAGAACAAGGCTAAAAGTTGCCCCAATTCCATTGAATTAAAAATTGGCCATGTTCTCTTATATCTTTGGCAATTAATTTCAATGAATAACATCTCAGAATGAGCATAATATGAAAAAACTTAATAATTCAAGAATAACTCATAAATGAGATGCAATAAAGAGGAAAGCTAGCATAACTGATGGAATGAAAGGGTGTATTAAAACACATGATCATTGCATTGGTGATGTTAAATATGATAAGATCCAAAGATGAAATCAGCTTCTACAAGCTTTGGACTTCAATTATATAGAACAATGTTGACCAAACAAGCATTATCAAGTGAAGAAATCATATGAAATGCTATTGTTGCTTAGTCTTTAGCAATCTAATGGTTAAATGGGGAATGAGGTATGATTATTTCCTCCTTCCCACACCGTCCTTCAATTTGTTCATGATGACAATGTAATGTTTCACAAGCCCAACCCCATGGTGAGACTCACAAATCTAATTTGGATAGTGCTATTGGAAGCCAAGGACAATTGAAAAAAGGTCCTATTGTTACCAAAGCTAGTCATGTGAGAGTTAGGTGCAAGGCAAGTAATTTTGCAATCATGGTGGTTTTAGCTTTGAGAATGTAGAGTTTGGGATAATTCATGATGGATTTAATAGGGTGTTGGTAGCCTTTGGAAGAGTTTGGGCTTCCTTGAATTTAATAGGAATGATAGGGCAAGGAATAACATGCTTAAGTGTGAGGTGGTATGAAAAGTCAAGGATTTGTTACTTGAGCACTTCTCAAACCTTTTGGTAATTGGCCTAGGCATATGTCCATACTACCCTTGCAAGTGACTAAAAGAGATCCTAATGATGTTAACAAAACATAAGATTTGAATGAAGAACTTGATTTGAAACTTTTGGTTTTCAAAATGAATATTTATGCCATGAAGAGTGCAACTATGCATTATGCAAAGAATGAAATTGCTATCCATTGGCTTATTATTTGGGTAGAACCTAAGCAAAGGCTAGACTCATAATGAATAAAGTTATATTAGGGCTGGTTATCAGGACTTTCTAATGATGTGCATGGTATTCAGGGTTGTTCTGTCCTCCTAATATAAAAAAGGCCTTTAGATTACCTCCACCAAAGAAATGAAGATCTCAATATATGTACTTGATTATAAGAGGGATAGGCTCTACCCAAATCAAGCACACATAACATGGTACAATCTAAGCAAGGTCTTCATGGTAACCTCATAGAGCATATACTTTGCTGGGAAACCAATATAAACCTCTACTAACCTAAGGTAATTGAAGATTCAGGTTTAGAGCCCAAACAAGTGTGTAAGGTTAGATGTGCCAGTGAACATGTGTGAGGAGAGCTTACAAACCTAAAATCCTAAGTCCTACGCAACCCTTATCTGCTAAGCAAATTAGCTAAAATAGAAACCAATACCAAATAACCAACTAATATGAGTCATCTATGTAAGGTTTATCCCACATGTTATCTGCCTTAATACAAATGTTATAGAGATAACAAATAAATAAGAACATGAAAAAATATTTAATAGAAGTAGGAGCATATTATACATGAGCAAAATGAGAAATTAAACAAACAAAAAACAAACTATACAACCTACAACAAAGAAAATAAATTGATGTGTAACATAGAAAGAAATGGAATATCAAAGCAAAAGAAATGGGTAATGCGAAAATAAAAGAAAAGTTATATCACTTTGCTTTACTTTCGAACTATCCCCAGTGGAGTTGATAAAATTGTCATAACTAACATAGTGGTGGACGGGGGAGATGATCTTATAAGAAATATATGAGAATTGATTCCCAAAATGAATTTTGAAAATCAACTCACTGGAGTCACTAACAAAATTTTTAAATAGAAAATTTTGGAAAACCAAATAAAAACAAAAAGGTGGTCTACATAACCAAAAATGGGTTTAGGAGTCTATTTGAGATTTTGAGTGTGGAGAAAGTGTTAGGCACTACACAACACTCATTTGTGAGAATGGTGTGAACACCCTTTCCCTGATTACCTAATTATTTAATTAATTGATACACCAATTAATTAATAATTAAGTAAATAAGAAAAATTAAAAATGACAAAGCTTCAAATGACATTCTTAAGTGGGGACAATTTGAAATTAAAAATAAATAATGGGAGACAATTAAATAAACTCAAAACCCAAAAATAAAATTAGCTAATTGAAATAATAATAGTAGTAATAATAATAAATCAAAGTAAAAATTATAAAAAAATATATAAGAAAACAAAAATAGAAAGTTAAGAAATCAAAAAATAAGAATTACTTAATAATAATAGTAATAGTAATAAAAATAAAAATAAATGATAAGGCTACAAATATCACGAAATAGGAAAAAGAGGGCAGCAAGCTAGAAACTACAGAAGGAAAGCTGAAGAGGGAAGCACTGTTGGGCAGACTGATGGAACCTCAAAGCCTTCTAAACCACTGGCTCCATTAGATATAGAACTTGCTGCTTTAGCAGCAGCACCCACCTAGCCTAAGGGAAATACATCTATAAGTTCTGATGTGAGAGGGAACAAGAGGAGGACCCACTTTGAGAGTCAAAGACAGAGGGACAGGACCCATTACTTTTCTGAGCATTAGAACGTTGGAGCTTAACAGAGCTAAAGTCGAATAAGAAGAGGGGGAAGTGCTCAGCCCCGGGGGTAGGGAAAACAGAGTTCCATGTGTGTGAGTTGGAAGGAGAGATTGAAACCCAGAGAGCAGAAATAAAGTGGAAAGAAAGGAGGCCATGGGCTGAAGCCAAGCCGAGACGAAAGAGCTAAGAGAAGAAGAGGAATAAGAAGGGAAGAAGAAGAAGAAAGGAGAAGAGAAGAAAGAAGAAGAGAAGGGAGAGAAAGAAAGAGAGAGATTCGATGGGCTGTGAGGACCGAGCCAAGGAAGAAGAAAGAGAATAAGAAGATAAGGGAAAGAAGAAGAAACAAGGAAGGGAGCGCTCTTTGTTTCAATAGCTTGAAAATAGGGCCTAACAGAGGAAGCTGAGACCGAAGAGAGAGAGAAAAGAAGAGAGAGAAAAGAGGAGAGGAGGGCCGTCGAAGAAAGATGAAGAACAAAACTGAGCCGAGATGATGCTGTGAGAACTAAAAGGAAGAAGGAGAAGGAGCAGGCGAAGTCAAGGGAGTCCAAGAGAGCAAAGGAAGCCGAGACTAAAGGAAGGGAGAGCAAACAACATGGCACCACCGAAGAGAGAGAGAGAGAGAAGTAGAGAGAGGAAGGAGAAGAGGAGGGTAGCCGGAAAGAGTCCTTGTCGATGGTAAGAGGCCGAAGCAAAGCCATAGGTATGGAGTAGTGTTATGTTCCAATCATGTGCTGCATATATGGTTATCAATTTTGCACCAGATTTCATTTTAGCTATTTGTAAATTTTTTTTAATTTTTAATTTTTTTAATTTCTTTTATTTTTTATTATTTATTTATTCATTTATTATTTATTTTCTTATATATATATATATATATATATATATATATATATAAATGCATGAAGAAGGCTTTCTTGGACGTGGATGTTTGTTGCATGCAATGTGCAATGTACGTGGTGCATATTGGTTACATGCAAAGTGGTTTGGGCATTCATGCTTTTTTTTTTTTCTTTTGTCTGTTGTCTTTTGTTTTTTTTTTTTTGTCTTTTTTTTGTTTTTTGTTTTTTTCTTCTTTTTTTTTACATTTTATTTTTTTTATTTTATTTTATCATGTTGTACATATATATGTGTATATATATATATATATATATATATATGTATGTATATATAGAGAGGTGTCTTTTGCCACGTATGTGTATAATATATGCATGAAGAAAAGTGATCTTGGACATGCATGGAGTGCGTGCAAGGACGTGGGTTATCTTCTATTTTTCATGCATCATTATTTTTTAATTTAATTTAATTGTTTATTTTGTTCTTATCATATGATTGTTACTATCCTTATTATTATTTTATCTTAATTTTCAATGGTGTCACGTGAGAATATTAGTCTCCTTAGGCACTTAGGTAAAAGTCATGTGAGATTTTTTTAATCTTCTTAGGCTTTGAAGGAGATAAGATTTAATTTGGCAAAACTCCAAAATAAAATTTCAAGGTCGTTGGAATAATCTACCTTCATGTTATAATAATTGTCACGTGAGGTTTTTCTCGTATGGCACCTAGGAAGTAGACTAGTGGAAGCATGTAAGACTTTTAATCTCTTTAGGCTTTAAAAGTTAATACCTGATTTCGAAATCAAAAATCATAAAAAAAAAAAAAAATCCCATGAAATCTTAAATAATCTCTTCCATATTCTGGGTTGCTGCGTAAGATCCTAAATCTTCTTAGGCGCTTGTAAATAAATTAGTAGAAGTTGCGTGGGATCCTTAGTCTCCCTCAGGCATTGAAATTTAATGCCCATTTTCAAAATACAAAGATAAAATAATTCCAAAAAAAAAAGGTTTGTTTTACTTGTTATTCATAATTAAAAATCCTAAAAAATGTTTTCTTCATTATGATCTCATTTTCAAAATTAAAACAAAAAAAAAATGCAAAAATCCCGAAAAATGGTTTTCCATTATAATTTCATTCCAATTTCGACTATAAATTCCAATTTTGAAAATAAAAAAAAAAGTTCAAAAATATTTCTTTCTTTATAATTTTACTTCAATTCCAAACAATATAAACCCCCAAAAATCTCAAAATCTGTTCCCATTATCATTTCATTTTAAGTTCAAAAATAAAGGTTAAAATTTCAAAAATAAACAAAAATTAAATAGAGGAAAAATGAAGAGATCAAGAGAGCTAGATTAATCAGTTTGTTGTAAATTAAAACACACAAATCAATTTCCAATCCCGTTTTGTTTATTAAAATCTGTTTAATTTGAACTCTCTTGTTCTCATCATAAAATTTACAAATCACCAACTAATAGACACGCCTTTTAGGTCGAACTACGTAGACTTTGATCCCTATTACGGGGTACGTAGGCCCTAGGCTTTCATCCTAGGTCAAGTCCGCATTTTGTAAATATCTATTCGTTTGCTTCCATTATTGTCGTTTTTGTCTTCTCTGTTTAACGAGTATACATGTCAATAAAGAGTAATTGAGATAAATTTAAGGTCATATTCTATTTCAGCTGACTATTTTAAGTTAACTGTCCTTATGGCCAGGTGTTGTGGGGTGCCTAACACCTTCCCCACACTCAAATAAACTCTCAAACCCATCTATGTTTTCACAAATCATTTTGCCTTGTTCTTTTTGTTTTAAATTGGTTTTCCAAAGTTTTCCGTTAAAAATTTTGGTGGCAACTCCAATAAATTAATTTTCAAGATTAATTTTAGGAATCAATTTTAACCACTTTTTATTCTTCTTGCGAAAAGGTTGGTTACGACAAATGATTACTGTAAATCAGTCAAACGAAGTAAAAGACATAGCCTTAAGTTTATTTAAAACTGACCATACAAAAACATGCACTAAAAACATAGAGAGAGATGAAAAATAAAGTTGACGTATATAGGAAAAAATGGATATTTACAATGAACGAACTTGACCTAGAATGAGAGCCTAAGGTCTACATACCCTTCAAGAGATATCAAAGTTCATGTAGTCCATCTATAAATGCATGTCAGTGGGTTGGTTTTTTAATTTTTGAGAAAAGACCAAAATAGTTGAAATTAAACCAATTTTTGCAAACAACATGATTTTGAAATTGGTTGGTGTGTTTTAATTTTATGAAAACTGTATAATCTCATCTCTTTTGCTCTCCTCATTTGATTTTTTTTTTTTAATTTTGAAAACATGATTTATTGAAACCTCCTTTGGCAAAAAAAAACTATGGAAAAAGTGAACATTTTTTTTTTAATATTTTCAATAAAACATGGGTATTTTATTTGAACAATCAAGAGACCTAATTAGGTGATAAACCGTCACTGTATAAATAGGATTGCCAAATGAAGTAAAGTAAACTTTCATTGTAGCCAAAAGTAAAAGCCTATTTTTATGCTTCATGAATACCAGAATGGACCCTAAGTTGCACTACTTTTGGAACCAATTTCAGCTTAAGATAGGACTCCAAATACACCACGATTGAATGCATTTTGAAGAAAACAAATTTCATAATATTGTAGCTTTTCTTTTTGAATACCCAAATCACAAATGCACACCATTATTTCAAGTAAATCTCCAAACAATTTCTCAACCCCAATTGGACAGCCCCATTGATTACCATTCCAACATTTGAACTAAAGCATTATACAATAGAATTATCACAACCAAAACAAAGACATTGTAGTGAATTTCTATTCCATTTATCATCAAACACATTAGCAAACTTCAACACCAAGTGATAGTCCGAAGTTCAGAATAGCTACTTGAAGGGATCTTGAAAATTTTATCAAACATCTTGTCACCAAAAGAGATGAGAATGTGCAGCAATTTACGGCAAAGAGCATGCATCACAACTCTGTCAGCAAAACAGACAGCGAAACATGACAGATTCAAACGCTACATATGGCAGCAAAACAGAGGTAAATGTATAGCAGAATCAACCTTATTTTTTAGCCGAAACAATGAGGAATTTCAACACAAAAAGGACGAACAATAAACAGAGATAAACAGTACAATGAAATAACAGCAGAACAGAGGCAAATACACAACAAAATCAGCGTTTTTTACAATAGAAACAAAGCAAAATTTAACATAGAAATGAGTAGCAGAGATTGAAATGAAAAGTGCAGAAAAATTAACGCTGTTTCTGACAGCAAACTGTGATGATAATGCAGCAGAAACAACATTATCTTCAGCTGAAACAAAGTAGAGTTCATGGTAGAAAATGAGCATCTGAAATGGGTGTAGATAATGCAGTAAATTTAACACTAAATGACAGCAAAATTATGGTAATTTTTCAGCAGAAACAACTTCTTTTTCACTAGGAACAGAGAAGAACGCCGCAAAAAGAATGAATAGCAGAAATAAGGATTAAGAGTGAAGAAAGACAACATTCCCTTTGACAGAAATTAAAGGATAAAGTCAGCAAGAGAATGATTACCTCGTTCACCTCTTCCTCCATTCTCTAGACTTTCCTGTTCCTTTTTGTAGTTTTTTTTTCTCTCTCTGCCCTCTGGCCTTTCTCATCATCCGGATGCTCTTTCCGTTTTTTATCACTATTATGGCAGCCTTTTTCCACTCTTCCCTCGTGCTCCCATTTCTCTCTCTTCCAGAAGAAATCCAGCTCACTTTCTAGCCCCTTCTTAGTATGTTAGAATATTCTTCTCTTCCTTCTGCTTTTGCCAACACGTCACCCTCCTTCCATGTGAGAAAAAGCCATGAAAAATATGTCACCTTCTAAAATACTCCGATGATGCCACGCCTTCTTTTTCATCTCCACATCATCCCCTCTCTCCATATATTTATTTTTATTTCCTTGTTGTTTATTCATATATATATATATATATATATATATATTATTGAAATTTTCCTCTTTCTTTCTTCTCTTTTCAATTAAAGGTTGGTAATCTTAGCTAATTTTCTATTTGACTTTCTAGTTCAGGTTTAAATCTCGATCTCCCATTACATTTTTTCTATTTTCTGATTTTTGATATATGATATAAATTTGAAATTTTTTTTATTTTCTTATTTTTAATTTTTTCTTCTTTTTTCTATTTTTAGAATTTTTATTTGATTTTGATATCTGAGTATTTATTTTGATATTTTCTTAGTTATTGCTATTTTTGAATTACCTATTAAGCTCCAAAATTATTTCTATTTTGATTATTTTTTATTTTGGTTTTTATTTTGATATCCCCTTAGTTATTGCTATTTTTAAATTTTTTGGACAAATGACGGTGTTCACATATAGATAGATAAATAGATACTACATCTATATATTTTTAATTTTATCCACTTAAAAATATTCAAAATAATTATTTTCTATAAAAATAAGATTTTAAATATATTCCTTAATATGGTCTAAATTTTTAAATTAAAAAATTCAAATAAAAAATTTAAAAATTAGAATAAGAAAATTTATATATAAAATTTATTTTTAATTAATAAAAATATGTATTTTGAAAATATGAGAATAGAAAAAATTTAAGATTTAATGGTAATGAAAACAGAATGACAAAAAATTAAGATTTGAAATGAAAAATAATTAAGATTGGAAATGAATCAATATGTTAAAAACATATTATAAATAAAAATAGATTAAATTAAATTATATATTTAAAGCAAATTAAGTCACCATGCAAGTTTATACATAGAAGTATTTTTTTCTTTATCTGTAATTCTATTTAGCTTATATCAATCCAAAATTAGGAGACTCAAATTATATAAAAGTATGGAAAATTTTATAATAATTAAATCATACATTAAGAGTGAGGAGAGTTAATAATTAAATTAAACTGAGCTGTTGGGTTTTTAAATAAATTACAAATTCTATTGAATAAACCTAATAGCAAATATAAATATATTAATTTAAAAGAAATAAGTAAAATTATAAATATTAATTATTGTAAAAAGTATTTAATTTACGCCTTCTCCCAACCATGAATACCATAATTTAGTTTATTTAAATTCATAATGAAATAAGAACTTAAAATTACCTAGGATGCGACAAGAATGCAGGGTAGAATAAAATGAGAAAACAATAAGAAAGATATTACACTATTTTTACATCGCCAAAATGAAAATTAATGGCAAGTTTATACCGCAGCCACCTTGTTGCAAAAGGATTAAATAATACATTTGGAGTTAATTGCAAATTATTTAATGTAAAAACTTTCTTGAATATAACACCACCTCTCTGATTAATTTTAAACCTTTTTTAAATTGTTTCATAAATTATAAAAATAAGGGACCAGCTAAATATTAAAAAATAGAATAAGATTCTCCATTGAGAAAAAAATTAGTCATTGAATATTTTAGAATACATTTGAAATTAGAAATTTTTTATAGAAAATTAAGATAGAAAAAATTATTTAATATATATACCTTAATATTCAGTAATTTAGTTATTTAAAATATAAACATGTTATTATGAACACTAAATGTTAATATAAAAAATAATAAATACAGCAAATCATTAAAGAGCCAATAAAGTAAAATTGATAATGTAATGATAATAAAATTACAAATTCATTTAAATAAATGTAATGAAATCCTTTTAAATGAAGAGCTAATAAAGTAAATAGCATAAAATGAGTTAAACAAGAAAGAACAATTTCAAAATTTCCTAACTAGTTAGGTACAATAACTAGAAACTTAAATTAAAGTGCAAAAAGGGAACTTGTGAGCTTGTCAGCCAGCTGTGCCGGTACATTCTCTGTGTAAAATGTTTACATAATTTATTTTTCAACCTTGCTCAACTCCTTTTTCCAATTTTCTTAATTCTTTCAATTATTTGATGAAGATTTTTCCTATAATTAGTAATTGTAGGTAAAAGTGTTATTATATAAGTTCTTACGCTCAACTCTAGTCAACTTTACCTTCAATGTATTATTAATTAAACCTCCATTGTCTTAATTGAACCTAATTGTATGTATAATAAATAAAAAAATAATTTTATTCCAATAACATTGTGTATCTATTCGATCAGACCTATAAGAATTTAAGATATGGCCTTATAATTTCCCTTTGTTAATAAGTTCAATGTATGTAATTGTGCTAAATGTAAATATCTGATTACATAAGTCTACCTAAGTGTACGATATATATTAGATGTCATAGAGCATATGTAATTAAACTTAAATGACAGCTCATTGTAATTTATTAATGATTTTAAAATATTTTTAGCATTTATTAATTTGTATATAAATATTATTTGATGAAAAACAAATAAATAAACATTATAAGAAATAATATACTAATTAAAAAATTTATTTATATTAATTTAAAGAAAAATATATTAGGGATAAAATTTTCCATCCTTGAAATCTGTTCCTAAATAAGTTTAACTATACTATAATAATTTATTCTCATTTTGACATGAATTTAATATGGAATTAGGGACTGAAAGGGAAAATTTCAACCCTAAATTCCGTCCCAAAAATATTTTGATAAAAATAAAATTAAAAGTAATTTTGGGATGTAATTAAAACATAATTAGGTGTAGATATTTTGACATGGAAATATCCATCTCCAAAATCTGCTCCATATTTTTAAGAAAAATTCGAAATTAGATAAAATTTTTGGGATGACTTTTACCACAGATTTCTCACACATTAGTGATAGATTATAATTTGTCCTTAATTTTTGTCCCTAAAATCGTGTTTTCATGTGGTGTTAGATACAAATTAGAGACCTATCCTATGATGCCCTTTAAGCCAAAATTTTTGGCCCTTAAATTAAACTCAACCTTGCAAACTCAGGATTTAATCGGTCTGGGTTAAACTAGCTTTGGTTAGCCAAGTCACTTCATCTAAAACTCATATTTCACCTATCGTTTATTTTGCCCACTCTATTCTTCTTCCGTCTCCTCTCACTCTACTCACCCTACTTCTCTTTATAACTTTCTGCCTCATCTGAGTCTCATTAGAAACCTAAGAAACATAAACCATAATCAATTTT
Organism: Delonix regia; assembly: GCA_037074485.1. Taxonomy (NCBI): domain Eukaryota; kingdom Viridiplantae; phylum Streptophyta; class Magnoliopsida; order Fabales; family Fabaceae; genus Delonix; species Delonix regia. The sequence goes on along the minus strand of CM073454.1, from coordinate 23,190,694 downwards.
GGATAATGTGGAGTGTGGCAAAAATCGAATACTCGTCCTTATGTGTGTCAAGAAAGAGATTAGAGACAATGGAAAATGTCAAACAAGATAACAGAGATGGCGAAGAGCGGAGAGTTACATATCTTCATCAGCAAGTAGCAACTCCACTAGAGCTAATAGAAGTGGTGGAAAGGTAAAGTGTACAAGGAAAGGTATAGTAACTCATAAAAATATTATCGTTTCTTTTCGTTCAAACTTCAAATTATATCCACATTAAATTATGTCTATTTGTCCTCTTTTGCTCTCTTTTGTTTTTGTTGTTGCCTTTAAAAGTTGAAGGCATGATCACTTATTACCTTGAATGGCACGTAAACGTTAAATATAAAGCTGGTCCTTTACACCACCCAATGGCACTAAATATTAATACATTTATTGCTGCTACTTTTTATTGTTACCCATCACCATCAATTCTTTTACGACACTTTTGATCTTCCAACCTTTCTTCTTCTTCATTCTTTTCTATCCTAAAAGACTAAAAGAAGGTGCATGCTAGGCCGGGCTAAGCCTAGGTAGTCAAGAAAAATGTCTAACCCAGTCCTAGCCCAGTTTTTGACTGCTGGTAACTCTTTTATTTGGTCTGTTGGCTGCTTGATGACTTGGGCCAACTTGACCTGAATCAGAAGAGCTAGACCAAGCCTACCGGGTTGTTGTGTTGCCTTAGAAATGGTCAATTTTGAACCCTGCAAAAATGGACTCTACAATGAATGCCATAAAATCTCAGATATTATGACAATTAAATCACTTGTCATAATATCTTGACCTAACAATTGTAACATTCCATAAATGTACTTATTAAATAGTTAAGAATGAGTGGAAAAAAAAATCAGTTAGTTTAAAGAAAAAGAAAGAGAGAATGTAAATGTATTATGAATCAAAATTTTAAATAATTTATAAAAGATAAAATCCTGAAGTAATTGAAAAAATTTTCTCATTTTTTAAGAGCTTGACATCTATCCATTATTAAAAATATATAATATTACCATTTTTTTTTTCCCTCTTTCTTCCTTTTCTTTTTTCTTTTATCACTCCTCATTCCATTCATGATTACTCTCTTGTACATACCTTCTTCATTGAGTTTCATCACCGGCAACCATTATTCTAGCATCATCCACCATCACTCTAGCAAGAGGGACCATCATTGCACCTTTACAACCACTACCGGCAAGGAGGTGGCCAGATTACACCATTGCTTAAAAGGAGATGCTTTCCTCTTTTCACAACTTCAAGAGTCATTAAGTGAGTAAATCAGGTGGAATTTGGTGTGAAATTCTTTAAATTCATATGTGCTTTCTCTAATTGGTGGATAGCTCGACCTTTCCCCTCTAAGTTTATCCTCCAATTTTGGAGAATTAATCTTTAATTTCAGACCTCTTCGTTTAGCAATCATAGGGTTCTTCAAGAATCGAAATTGGGTGTAATTGAGGAGGAATTTCCCCACATTTGGTTGTGTCTTTGCTTCCTACCATATAATTTTACCTTCCCCTCAAGAATTTACAATCAATTTATGAGTTTGGTGTTGTAATTTGGAAACCCCTCTTTTTAGTGCATTGGAAGCGTAATTTTGAAAGTAGTCTTGATTTCAAAGAGATTTCTTTAGGTTGGAGTTTTGGTTCTTTAATGAGTTCTTATTATTTTCCGTCTAATTCTAACTTGAAATTGCTAATTTAGGACTTCAATTTCAAAACCTCTTTGTTTGAATGTGGAGCAAGAAGTAATTTCAAAAATTTGAAATTCTTGGAAAAATTTCCATCGATAATTACTACTAGAGGGAGGAATTAGACATTTGGATACTATCGTTTGAGGTGGTGTGTTAATTTGAAGGCTTTTCCTAATTTTTCTTTAATTTTCATTGTTGTTTTGAAAAAGATGAATGAAGGTAACCCTGCAGCAATTGACTAAATGACCATAGGTAAGTAATTTATATTAATTACCAAAATCTTAAAGCTACCTTAACGATGTTAGCCAACTCATAATTAAGAATAGATATTAATTTTAGGATATATATATATATATAAGATTAAATACATGACAAAAGGGAAAGTAAATAATTGAACAATAAATAAATGAATATAGAACTAAATATAAAATCTCAGCTATGTGGCAAAATTTACATTTGATATTGGAGCATAAAGTTTTACCTCCCCACTTTGAGATTTAGGAGACTTAGAACGTAGTAATTTGACAAGTATTAAATTAGGCATTGAAGATTATTTGAAGTTAGGATAATTTCTTATCTAAGAACTTTAATGTGCATTATCTGTTATTATAAGACCATAGGCTTTGGTTTTGAAAGAGAAGATAGGAAAAAGGATTGTTGTGAGTGTTATCCCCCATGTGAGTAAATATTGCTAATCATACCTATTTTTAGTGTTTTAATATGTTTGCTGTAAAATATTTTTGTTTTATACGCTCAGGTGCCTTAGGAACAGTTCTCTTGAATTATTGTGATTATTCTAACATTTATTTACATTTCCTAAATTTCATTTTGAATATTCCTTCACATTGAATGATCAGTTTAAATGATTTATATACCATATGTTTTTATGGAAAATTTAAGAAATGGTTTTGTTACTATTTGGATTTATGGAAGTTTGGAATTTCATTATTGCATAAAATTTTGATTATTTATATCATTGTGGAAAAACATTGTTTTTGTGGAAATTCATCCAATATTGTACCTTGTAGATAATGACACTAGACATTAGCTTTAAAGCACTATGATTTCATTATTTTGAGCATTGCCACAACCTTTAATTATGTGTGAGCCTTATTGCTCGATTTCAATATGGATTGTGATACCAAGTCTTGAGCTAGCTTTCGATATGGATTGTGATATCTGGGCTTGAGCTAGCTTTCATTATGGATTGTGATAACTAGCCTTAGGCTATCTTTTGTATATGGATTTATGATTGGTCCTATGAGATGTTTACCATTTTGGTTTTATTCCCTTAAAATCATTTATGAATTTCAAATGTTTATTAGTATCATTTGTTTTACAAAGTATGTATGGATTTGTGAAAGTCTTATAGACTATATTAAACAATTTATGATTTCCATTTTTGGAATAATTTTAGCGTATGTAAGTTTAATAAGTTTTGAAATGCTAAACAAAATGGTTGTGAAAAACTTTTGTAGTTTGATTGTCCCCTCCTAGTATGGTAAGTGATATTTGCTCACTTAGTGTGTTGTCACTTATCCAGACTAACTGGTGAGTCTTGCATTGTTCACAAGGGTGAAGACTAGTATTCTTTCATGTTCCTTCCATTAAAGAATATGGAACATTTTTATGTGCTCTTGAAGCTCCTATTTTTTCTCTCATAGGCAGGAATTTTAGATTCGTATAATTCTACGCTAATGGTGTGATCATTTTAGCTTTATGTTTTTTGTTAAGAGCAGAGCTCTTTTATCTTGTATGGTGTATGGATTCTCTGTTGTGAAGGCTTTTGGAAGCCCATATTTTAGGAGAAATTCTACTAACATTTCCATTTATAGTCTTATAAAGAACCTTTTAGTAATGAACTTGTTGAATTTTATTTGCATTAGTTATGGTTCACGTTAAGAATAGGTCAGACTTAATTACTTAATTATATTTGTTAGACAGATAGTTAGTTTACTTTTGGGCCCTAAAGGAGAGGTTTATTTCACTTTCCATGTCGGTCACCCTCAACAGTTAGGGGCGTGACAACATCAATCCTTTTGGACAACAAAGAGGACCATTCGACATGTTCCACTTTCCATTTTTAAAAAAGTGGTCCCTAAGTGGACAATGACACACACAATGAGTTATGAATGAGTGTTTGCTAGTCCTAATTGTTTAATTATTGTGCTAGTAGAATTTCGCCATCTAGTCCTTCTTATAATGACTTCGAGAATGAAATTGCTCCACTTAGTTTACAAATGGTATAAAGAGTTTAACTAGATGCTTAACGAGATGTATGAGATGCACAGCAAGGAAATCAAATTGCTGAGATGCAAGCAAAGCAATAATAAACTAATGCAACCATAGCTTTTCTTCCCAAAACTATCTAGGGAGATTTTGCACTTGAGCTCACTGTCTTACTAACTCAAGTGTATTTTCATACTTTTCATTTTCCACAAGTCATTTGATTTAATGTTATTCTATTTTAATATTCAATTTATTGCTCATGATAATTTATCTTCAACCTTAGTTACCAAGTGGTCAAAGCACTAGATACCTACCCATAACTCATTTGCCGAGTCCTTTTAGTAGGAATAATTAATTAGGACAACTTCCAATTATGTATAAACTTGACTTCTAGTAGATGAACTTTTAATTTATTAGTTGGGATGGCTTCCAATTCTAGTAAACAAACTTGAAGTTTATTAGGATTTAGACTTTATAATTTATATTGTATTTAAAATTACTCACAGTTTAGATGGGTATTAAATTATTTATGTTGTTGGATGGAAAATTTTTTTTTTTCCATATTTTAGTTTTTTTATTTGATCTCTTTTTTATTTCATCACCCACCACACACTTGTATTTATGAGTAATTGTCATATGATGTGAAGCTGCCACCAAATGTTCATGGACATACCTACAAAAGAGTTCCACATCATTTTCTTTTGGATATGCTAGGTTTAGTAAAATTTGACTTTCCATACACATGGAGTAAATTATTCCTTTAATTCATCTAGATACACTAAAATTAAGAACTCACGTAATGACTAATTGCTATTATAATTATTTGGTGAAGTCATAGTCATTACAAATATAATTGAGATATGCCAATATCACTGCAAAAAATGATTAGATTTAATGGCAACTCAAAAAATTCATCATTGAAATTGGACTTTCAGTGGTGACTATTTAATAGTCACCACTAATGGTTTACTATCGCCATTAATGACATTTTATGACAACAAGTGAAAAGTCACCACTAAAACTATTTAGCGGTGACTAAAATCTTGCCACTAATAACGTGTTAGTGGCAACTTTCCTCTTGTTGCCACATAAGGTATAAGTGGATGTTTAAAAAAGTGAATATTTAGTAACAACAATTTGATGTTGCCACCATAATGCTATTAGTGGCGACGTATTTGCACCAAGAAAAGTAATTTAATGATGACTTTTGCTTCTTGCCACAAAGTTTCTTGTGGCAACCAATTAGGTTTCCACAAAATGTCAAATGTGGCGACATTTTGATGTTGCCGCAAAAGCATATTTTATTTATAACTATTTTCATGAAATTTTATATGATATTTTTATTGAAAATAAATTACGTATTTGATTTACTTGTTAAATTAAACAAATAATATTTAAATTTGCAAATGAACTCAAATAATAAAATAAAATTCAAATTCAAATAATGGATAGATAAATATTTAGGAATATAAGTAGTTATTAATTAATTGGTTGACATATAATTATTTAATAAATAATTCATTTTAAGAAATGATGGAATAATATGAATTCAATATGAAAAGTATAAATAAATAGGGAAAAAATAGAATTGAAAATTTCATATTTAAATATCAATTATGTAAATAAAAAATTGAGTAAATAATAATTCTATCAGACAAATATATAATAATAAAAAGTTCATATGTAATATAAATATAAATAAATATATAGTTTATGATATCAATAATGAATAAAATAAATATTTAAATAAAATTATTTTAATTAATAAAAATTAATATTTTATTTTAATCATTAAACTAAATAAAAAAATTTTAATTTTTTTGAAATGAAATAATAGAGTAAAATTAAATATAACTTGAATAATGAATAAATAATTATTTAGGAACATAGGTAGTTAATAATTAATTAGTTAATCAGTTAATAAATAATTAGGTAATTAGTAATCCAATTTACATAATTAAGGACTAATATAATTCAACATAAAAATATAAGTAAATTGTGAAATTTATAACTCAGTCAAAAATTTTGATATTTAAATATTAATTATTTAAGCCATATATTTTGTTAGATTTTAAATTTATAAATTCAATCAACTTAATAAATATATTTAATAAATATATAATAATAATGATAATAATAATAAAAATAATAATGAATATGAAATATGAAATATAAATATAAATAATTATACAGCAGGTAATGCAAATAATGAATAAAATAATGTAATATGAAAAAATACAAAAATTTGATAAGTAATAATTTAGTAATATAGAAACTTAGTAATTAATTGGTTATGAAATTAATATTTCAATTTATGTAATAAAGGAATAATATAATTCAATATAAAAATAAAAATGAAATTCATAACTAATTTACATATTCAAATATTTAAATATTAATTATTTATGCCATATATGTTCTTAAATTTTAAATTCAGAAATTGAATAAACGTAATAAATATATTTAATAAATATATAATAATAAATAATAAATATGTAATATAAATATAAATAATTGTATAGTAAATGATACAAATATTGAAAAAAAAAAAAAGTAATAAGACGAAATACAAAAATTGATAAGTACTAATTTAGTAATATATTGATTAATAATTAAGTAATTAGTAATTCAATGGATCATATAAAATTAAAATATTTAAATTGTAAATAAAAATATGGAAATATATAAAATAAATAATTCAGTTTAAGATTGAATATTTAAATGTAATTTAATTGAAATATAAATTTTGATAAATTTTGAATTTATTTATTGAATAAATATATAATAATAGTAATAATATTATTAAATATACTTGTCATATAAATATAAATAAATATAATATAAGAAATGAATGAAAGATAATTTGATGAAACAAATTCGAATTATAAAATAAAATAAAAATAAATAATTGAAATAACAAATAAATAATGATTTAATGATATAGATAATTAATAAATTCATAATTATCCCGGTTGGTTTATTATATTAAAAGTGAAAGTGTGATCTAAGTTAAATCAGATCGCATCGCTTTAATACCATACCCACATTCAACTTGACACGTGTCCCAAGTCCCAAGCCTTAAAGAAATCATCTTCTCCCATTTCAGCCGTGGGTTTTCACGTCTTGTCATTTGGGTTTCATTCTTCGTCCTTTAGCTAGGGATTTCATCGTGACTCTTTCCATCTTCCTTCTTCGTCCATCATCTCCCAACCCTGAGGATGCCTTCAAAGTCTTGTAACCCGTGGGCTTACTTGCCCACTCAAAGTCTTGATCTTTTTCAATATATAACAACGAGAATTTTCTTTTCAAAGTTGGAAAAGTAAGATTTGAATAGTCCTTATTAGCAAAAAAAATTAACCTTTTATCTCATTTTTTCATTTAATTAAGACTACATATACTTGGTCATAATTATTTAATTGAACAAAAAGTCATAATCATAGAGAAATATAATAATGTTCCCCTTTGGTAGATTTGAATGGTCATGAAAACACATGCATTAAAACAGTATTAAATGGGCCTCATTAAATATTAATTAAAATTTATCTTTTTTTCTTTTATTCAATATTTGTGTCCTATATATGCTGCTTTTTGGATTTGAGTAATTGAGAATGCCACAAATTATTAGACTTCTTAAATTAGAAAAGCAGGTGGCATCTTAATTAGCCAAATAAAATAAAATAGAATGAAATATTTTCACATACTTGAGGGATCAATCTTTTCATATTTATTTCTTGGCCCCAGAAGAAGAAAATAAATATTTTTATTTATTTGTTTGTTTGTTTGGTACTATTTCTCTGTCTGTGTCTCTTCTGGATCATAATGAAGCCACCAAAGAATGTCTCTCATTTAAGCCTAGTGTACCAATCATGAACATATAAATATCCAGCTAACTCTAAAATTAAAAGGCGTATATTCAATCATCATAAAAATATTCTGAAATTAAATTATCTGTCATGAGTAGGGAAATTTTACTTTATTTTGGTATTATTGAAAAATTTAGTATTACTGTTATTTGTATTTTAAAAATAGATTGAAATTTAAAATTAAATTACATAACAACTATTAACATTGAATAGAATTATATATCAATATATAAATGACAATAATATTAAAAGTAAACTCAATGTATCTAAGATATTGCAAGTTTTTTTTTTCTAAATTGAATTTTAGTTCTTTCACTGTTTTAGACTACCATAATGTAAGATATAAGGGTACAAAAATTCATATTATTTAATTAATAATTAAAATTTTATAGACTTAACATTTTGGAATATAATTTTTTTTATAATTTTTGTTAAAATGAGCTACTAATTAAAATAAAGTTATTTGATATCTCTGAAAAAATCAGAATGCCACTTCATACTTGAATTTCAGCTTGAACAAACCGACTATCTTGAACGCCTCAAATTCAAGCAGTTAAGATTATGGTAACAATTTACTAAATAAATAAATACCTTATATTACACCAAGAAAGAAAAAATTAATACCTCGGTGTGAGCTCAATGTGCATGTGTTTTTTTTTTTTTTAAGTTACTCTGTGCTCTCCTAATATATATTTAAATTCTATGACTTCCTCATTTATTATGAACAGATATAAAAAATTTTCATAAAACTAAATTATGGCCAAAATACCTTCATGAATAATATTTAATTTCTTTTTTTAAAGTATCTATTCAAAAATACATTTCAAACTTTTAATGAATGAAGTTTACTAAATTGTTAAATAATACAAGATGATCTAGTTGTATATTACAATTCAGACCTACTTGTACATTCCATTTTTATTTGTGTGTACTGTTCATGTTGATTCAAGTCTTGAGAATGTTTTACTAAAATGTTTATGCTCTGTAGGTGTTTATAAATGGTTCAAAATCTTCAATAGACTGAGTAATATCCCACACTTCTTTTCTTCCCAGCTGGAAACAAAATTTCTGATCTGGTATTTACAATTTTACGTATTTTTTTTTTACTTGTAGAGTTTTAAATTTACTATGTATATTAGAAATGTAATACTATTTAAGATAACACTTCTCAACTTTACTTTTATTCAGTTACTTATAAAATTTCAGAATTTAATAGGCAAGAATTACATGCAATTTTTTTTGCTTGGTACTTTTTTGAGAATCAATTTGTGCAATTATATAATGTTTGTGAATATTACTTGTGAACCTTTTATGAGATATATAGGAATTAGGGATGGATAAAAGTTGGTTAAAGATTTGGAATAGAGCTGATGTTGCATATATACAAGGAGTTGATAGTTTTCTCTAATGGGCTTTTAGTTAACCAGGGGCGACCAATATGATTCGATGCCCATGCAAGAGTTGCATAAACACAACATTCAAGTTGAGATGTGAAGTTAAAGAAGATATATTTAACAAGGGTTTTTGTGAGAGTTATGAAGTGCGGGATTCACATAGAGAAGTTTGAACCCATCCCGAAAGTCCCGTTTATGAGTACACTAAAGAATTGGAAGAGGATAATGGAGAGAGGGATATTCTTGAAGAGGATGACATTGTTAATATAATTCACGATGCATATAGACCTTCGAATTTGGAGGATATGAATTGGTACTTCTAAATAGAATGAGCAACCTAATACATAGGCTAGAAAGTTTTTTGAGTTGGTAGATGAAGCTTAAACTAACCTCTATCTAGGTTGTACCAAAGTGTCAAAGCTATCTTTTATAGTTAAACTACTTCACTTGAAGTGTCTTAACCATTGGAGCAACAAATCGATGAATGCATTGCTAAGTTTATTTAAAGAAGTTCTTCCTGAGGGTGCATTAGTTTCTAACTCTTACCATGAGGTGAAGAAGGTTATTAGGGATCTAAGATTGGATTATACAAAGATAGATGCATGTGGGAATGATTGCATTTTATATTGGCAGGAGCATGCCAATGCACAATCATGTCCAAAGTGCAAGATGTCTAGGTGGAAGTTGGACAATCATAAAGGCAAGAAAGTACCTTGTAAAGTGTTGCAACATTTTCCAATAAAACTCATGTTGTAAAGGTTTTACATAGCTTCCCACACTGCTAAAGAGATGAGGTGACACAAAGAGGGACACATTGATGATGGTGTGTTAAGACATCCCTTTATCTCAATTGCTTAGAAATTCATTGATGAATAACATCTTAATTTTCCTAACAATCCTAGAAATGTTTGATTAGGTCTAGCAACTAATGGGTTCTTGCTTTATGGGAATATGAGTACAAGTCACGGTATTTGGCCAGTTATGCTACTTCCATATAATTTGCTGTCATGGTCACGTATGAAGCATCCATACTTTATGATGACACTTTTAGTGGCCCAAGCATCCAAGTGATGATATAAATTTGTATTTACAACCAATGATTGAAGAACTACACGAATTATGTGTAGAAGGGATAGAGACATTTGATTCTCATTCACAATCTAATTTTAATATGCGCGCAGCAATAATGTGGGCAATTAAGGACTTTGACATATGGGAACCTTTTAGGATGGTTAACCAAAGGGAAACTTGCATGCCCTTGTTGCCATAAAGACACACATTCTATGTCATTAAGAAACAAGTTGGGTTACATGGGCCATCATTGATTCTTACCCATTAACCATCTGTGGTGTAGGAATAGGAAGGCATTTAATGGGAAAGTTGAAAATACAATTGCACCTTCTCTTTTGACAGGTGATAAAACAATTAGGCAATTGATGAATCTGGACAATGTGACATTTGAGAAAGGTCAAAAGTGAAAGCACAACCAATGTAATAATGCTTACAATTGGAGAAAGAAAAGTATCTTTTTTCAATTGTCCTATTGGAAAACTCTTATTCTCTTATATAACCTTGACATCATGCACATAAAGAGAAATGTGTCTAATAATATCATGTCAATGGTTATGCAATTAGTAGGAAAGACAAAAGACACATTGAAGAGTTGATATAACTTGGTAGATTTGGGAATTAGGCAACAATTACATCCAATAGAACATAGGAACAAAATTTTTATGCCTGCAGCATGCTATGCATTGTCTCCCTAAGAAAAAATGAAAGTTTGTAACTTCTTGGCTAATTTGAAAGTGTTTGATGCTTTTTCCTCAAACATTTCAAGGTGTGTCAATGTTCGTGAGTGAAAAATCTCGAGATTAAAATGCCATGATCACTATGTATTATTACAAAACATATTCCCAATTGCAATATGTGGTTTGTTACCTAAGGAGGTGTCAAAACCAATAGTAATGGTGGGTGGGTTTTTCAAGAATTTATGTTCCAAGTGCTTAATAATAGGAGATCTTGATAAAGTTAAAACACAAATAGCAATCACCTTGTGTAAATTAGAAATTGCGTTTCCACAAGCTTTCTTTGATATCATGGTCCACTTGCCTATTTATTTAGCAAGAGAGGCAAAGCTTGGCATACCCTTACAATATCTTTGGATGTACCCAATTGAGAGGTAATACATTACTACATATTGTTTCTTTGACATGCATACTATGCACCTTTTGTGTGGAACTTATGTATGCAGGTATTTATGAACACTCAAAACATATGTTCGCAACATGGTACAACTAGAGGGTTTGATTGTATAAGGTCATTTAGCAGATGAATGCCTTACATTTTGCACCCAATGCTTAAAAAATATCCCAACCAAGTTCGATAGACCTCTAAGAAATGATGATGGACCTATTCCAAATTATTATATGTAAATCTTCAAAAAAAGTGGGCAACCTAAGGGAGCTTATAAAGCTAAAGTTCTATTAGTCTCAGAGTCCAATCAAGCTTGTATGTATGTACTTCAAAATTGTGAGGAAGTTTAGCCATTCATGGAGTAATTTTATAATACTTATCTATATCTTAGATAAAAATTGTATTATTTATCTTATTCCTTCATGGTTTAGTGCACATGTAGGTTTCCCTTGGCTTTACCCCATGTTGTTTTTCCTCATGCAATAATATACTCATACCATTACTTGTTACCTGTAGATTTTAAAGTTATGTACATGTGGCAAAGTTAGTGAAGACCTCATACATTTGCTCAAATTGGTGTTCACTTCTTATGGTCAATGGATTTAGATTCCATACAAGTGATTGTGCCTTGGGCAGGAAAACACAAAATAGTGGAATTCTTGTAAGGGGTGATGATTCTGATGTTAGAAAAGAGTATTATGGTGTCTTGGAGGACATAAATGAGTTAACGTATGTTAGAAATATGAAAGTATTTGTCTTCAAATGTCATTGGTGGGATGTGGGATGTAGGATGTTTAGAAAGAGGATACAAGGTTGATGAGTATGGAATGGCCATGGTGAACACTTGATATTCATTGAATACAAATGAGCCATTTATTTTGGCATCTCAAGTAGAACATGTTTTTTATTTGAAAGATATTACTGAATAAGATTGGCTTATTGTTGTTAAGACTCATCCTTATGACCTATTTAACATATCCATAATGGAAGATAATGATGTAGGAGGTGATGAAGAGGAATTACTTAGTGATAAAGCATATCAACAAGATGAAGTAGAACAAATATGGTGCTAACTGGTGACACTGAAAATGACGTTATGGTTTCTTTGCATAAGGTAGATGTTTAATGATAACAAATAAGTTCCATAAGTCAAATTCATAAAAAAAGTTGGCATAATACATCTCATTTGATAGATGACTTCATTAATGACAATGACAATGATGTTGTTAATTATGGAGAAGATGATGAAGAATTACTTGATGATGATGATGCTAGCGAGACAAAATATGACTAATAATGACTAAGTGTGTGGTAATTTATAAGTCAACGTTGAGACATCAAACATATGTTTTGCACTATATATTTCTCCTTGATCAATTTAACATTTGAACTTGTTTTCTCGTACATTATATTTGCAATTTATTGTAGGAAATGTCAGGTACCAAATGCATTAGGGGAGGAGGATGAGGTAGAAAAGGCATTACACGTTGCAGTGCTCAAAGGAGACATGACCAGTGTGAAGTGACATCTCAATTACAGTCACATAAGTCACAGATAGGTGATGCACCTGAGCCTAAAGGTTCTCTACTGGCCTTACAACCAGTTACCAAGCAAAAACTTATGGCTTCTCCCATATTGCCATTGCAACTTCAGAGTAGTAGAGGTATCTCTTTATGCATTTTGAATAAGTATAATGGAATCAATTATCTATATTTGAGTGTATAATTATGGTTTTATCTCTACATGTTATAGCTTCTTGTAGCACTTTCAAAAAAAGTAGAGGGAAGTACAAGAGCATCTCAGTTGATATGAAAACAAAATATGGTGATAAGATAAAAGTTGATATTCTAAAAGATGTAGATAGAGTAGTTGGAAAAGGGGCTCGTGATCTTGTCAACTATTATGAGTGGGTGATATGAACTACTATCTTATTTAAAGATGGAGAGTGGGATAAATTTTCTCAAAAGATTGGGAGACAATGTGGTTGAAAGTTAAGGTAAATAATTAACTGGCTAGGAATATCTTTAATTTATTACTGGATGTTGGTTATATTTATATGTGCAACCACTTATGCATATCATTTATAGGATAAATTTGAAGCCATGGACAGTCAACGAGAGATAGTAATGAAAGCTTTTTGTCTTAGTAGTATGCAACAACTTTTTCAAAATTGGAAAACTAGTTTACATAAACTATACATGAAGTGTGAGACTGATGAGGAGAAACACGCAACTATACTTAAGCAAGTTAGCCATGAAGATTGAGAGTGGTTATGTTAGCACTTTGAATCTAATAAGTTCAATGTATTTAGTTATTTACAAATTATTCTAACATATTTTCTTGGTTTCTAATGGATAACCTTATTAATTTAATTCATTGTAGTCATTAAGTAGGAGGAATAAACTAAACAGGAGTAAGCAACTTACTAAGCATACATGCAGGACACGATCATTTGCAGAGGTGGAGGAGTCAACAATGTGAGCATATTCCTTTCTTCTTCTTTTTTTGCATGTATAGTCACAATTAGATTATATTGTACTTACAATTACTAAGTAAATTTCTTTTTGACATATAACATTGTAGAGGGATCTAGTGACTGGCAAAAAGGCATCAGCTGATCGAGTTTGGGAATTGTAACACACTCGTCAAACTAAAGACGGGGATATAGTGTGGTTAGATCTGAAATCATAGGAAATTCACATATGTCTTATATATTTAATGACTTCCAATCCTCCATTCAATTATGTTTTATACTCTGAGGTTTTAACTATTCCAATAATTGTAGGGGCGTATTTGTGATCTAGTTATTCAACATTCGTGATCCAGTTATTTAGCAACAATCAGAGGACACTCAGATGGCAATGATAGGAGATGAGATCCTAGCAATGGTATTAGGTGAAAGGTCAAGGTATGTGGTGGAAAGGGGTATGGGAAGAAACTACCAAAAAATAAAACTATAAATCAAGCTAATGTAGACTCTAGAGTGTCTTCTGCTATTAAGCAAGTGCATGAGTAAATGCAAGCTAAAAGGGAGAGACAACGAGAAGAAGACCGTGCCAATATTTGTGAAAAAATGGAGAAAAATTTGGAGATAAAGTTGTAGGAGGAATGAGCCCAACTACAACAACAAATGCAGGCAGAGATTTGAGCTCAAATGGCTAGCATTATGGCTATCTTGATAGATATGTTTTACAGTTCTTTATTTCTCTTTACAATGGTAGAAATTTGGAAGTGAAATTTTTTTTCCATTAGGAACACATACTTCTTTAAAGTAAATCATTAGGTGGAGCAAACTAATGAGCTTGCAAAATATTGTTTAGCTAAGTTAAAGGTAAAACTTAATGTTAACTTACTACAAAAATACTTAAACATATGTGTGCTGATTTATGAGCTATATGCTCTAGAAGCATTTTGTGTGTAACTTATAACTTGTTCTAGATGTTATCACTTTCAAATATGTTGGTATCAATGTTTTGTTGCAGGAAATGACAATGATTATTATCATGACACATGAAGGTTTTGAAGTAGAGAAGCAAGTTCCAATGAAGAAAGTGATTGCACATGTTGGAGGAATTAATTTATGGGTTGCTATTGCCTTTGGATGAATAGAATTATAGTAATTATCATATATGATTGTGAACACCCCACCTAAACTAACAATAATAATAATTATAGTAATGATAATAAATAAAATTAAAAATTCAAAAAAATTAATTAATTAAAACAAAATTGCAAAAAGCAAAAAAATGAAGTAATATGGAAAAAACCAAATATAAAAACCAAAAATATTAAAAGGAAAAATTCAAAATATATGTTTAAAGTAGAGACATGATAATCATCTTGTAAAAAAAATAAAATGAATAGGGATAATAAATTTGTCTAAATACAAAGAGGAGAAAAAGGCCACTTAATTAAAATAAAATTGCAAAACTTGCTCACTTGCTCTCACACACTCTCACGTGCTCATACTCACACACTCTCACTTGCTCACTTGTTCTCACACATGCTCACACTCACACACCCTCACTTGCTCACACTCACACACTCCCACTTGCTTACATACATACACTCTCACTCCCACATGCATACACTCACGCACACACACACATTACTAAGGAACAAAAGGACAAGGAGGGCAGAAAAGCAAGAGGGAGCTGGTTGTTTCAGATGAGAGCAGAAAGTGGAGTAGCTTGTGCAGAAAAAGGAGAGAGGTTGGCTGGAGCAGAGAGTGGAGTAGTTGGTGGCTTCAGAAAAAGCAGATAAGAGGAGGAGACTGTGAGCAGAGAAAGGAGGCAGCTGGTGGTTTCAGAAAAAGCAAAAAAAGAAGGTTGGCTGGAGCATAAGAGAGGGGGACCTTGGCTGGAGTAGGAGAGGGGCAGAAGGGCAACAAGAACCAGGGAGGAAGAAGGTGTAGAAGGGCAACGAGAACTAAAGAGGAAAGAAAGTGCAGAAGGGCAACGAGAACCTTGGCTGGAAGAAGGTGCAGAACTGTAACGAGAAGCTGAGCAGAACCTCGACTGGAAGAAAGTGCAGACCGTGGCTGGAGAAAAACCTTGGCTGGAAGAAGGTGCAGACCGTGGCTGGAGCAGAACCTTGGCTGGAAGAAGGTGCAGACCATGGCTGTGAGGGAGAACCAAGTAAGAAGTGAGGAGCTGTTGTGGAAGAGAAACTAAAAAAAGAGAGGCTGGAGAGTGGCTGAAAAGAGAAGAAACCAAGCTGCAACAGTAACAAAAAAAAAACGAGCTGTAATCCAGAAACAAACCAAGCAGAATCGAGTTGGAACTGAAGAACACAATAAGCTGGGCTAACGCTACCATGACAGCCGAGGAAACCAGAAAACTCGTTCCCCTGTTTTGAGCAACGTGAACAGGGGCAAATAGAGGAGAATCATCTGAGCTAAAGAGTAGCCGTGAAGGAGAGAAGAGAAAGGGACGTGGCATTGCTCTCACTTTCTTGTGGTTCTCTGTTAAAGGTATAACGATATATATATATATATATATATTAAAGACTGCTGCATGTTTTTCCTGGTGCCGTGAAGGAGAATGAGAGAGCATGGTATACGTGTATATATGTGTGTGTGTATATATGTGTATGTATACGTATAAGGATATATAAATATATTGAAGACTGCTGCCTTTTCCTGGTGCCGTGATGGAGAGTGCTTTCTGAACTTCCTGTTTCTGTAATCAAGAAGCAAATGTTGGGAAAGATAAACTGAGATAAAAACTGAAAAGAATAAAAATAAGAAGGGAGAGCGTACAAGAAAAGTTCAAACAGAGAAGAAACTGAGATGGAAAAGGGAAGTGTACTTGATGTGAAATACAAAAATGTTGTTTTGAGGTTTAAATTCTGTTTAGAAATGCTGGTATGCTGTTCAAATTATCTCACTTGGTTTTAAGCACATGCATGGTATTTAAACATAGTTTTGACGTAGCATTGGCGTGTTTACATGCTGGTACGTAGAATGCACTGTTGTTTTAATGCTTAAATTCATGGTGTCTAGTTTGTTCTGTTTGGTTTTAAATATGTTTAAGATTTGGTTTAATGCATGGGAATATGTTCAAAGATATTCGTATACTAGTGTGATGAATGCAATGTCGTTTTGATGCTTAAACTATGTAATAAAACGTTAGCATGGTATCTAGTTTATTTTAAAAAAATAAATAAGCAAACAAATAAATAAATAAATAAAAACAATAATTAAATATTGATCTTAAATTAAATATTTTTATAAAATTATTGTGTGAGGGTTTTGCTCTCCTCGATTGTATGAGGTTATGTGAGATTTCAATCTCCTTAAACCCCTAAATTTGGTATACATTGGTTTAAAATAAATAAATAAATAAATAAAATATAAATAATAATTAAATATTGATCTTAAATTAAATATTTTTATGAAATTATTGCGTGAGAGCTTTGCTCTCCTCGATTGTATGGGGTTATGTGAGATTTCAATCTCCTTAAACCCCTAAATTTGGTATGCATTGGTTTAAAAAAAAAAATAAATAGAAAAATATAAATAATAATTGAATATTGATCTTAAATTAAATATTTTTATGAAATTATCGCGTGAGGGTTTTGCTCTCCTCGATTGTATGGGGTTATGTGAGATTTCAATCTCCTTAAACCCCTAAATTTGGTACACATTGGTTTAAAATAAATAAATAAATAAAAATTAAATATTGATCTTAAATTAAATATTTTTATGAAATTATTGCGTGAGAGCTTTGCTCTCCTCGATTGTATGGGGTTATGTGAGATTTCAATCTCCTTAAACCCCTAAATTTGGTACGCATTGGTTTAAAAAAATAAAAAAATAAATATAAATAATAATTAAATATTGATCTTAAATTAAATATTTTTATAAAATTATTACGTGAGAGTTTTGCTCTCCTCGATTGTATGGGATTATGTGAGATTTCAAAAAATAAATAAATAAATGAATAAAAATAAAATATATAACTAAATATTTGCTTCAATTAAATAATTTCCATTATTTATGAAATTATCGTGTGAGAATATTGTTCTCCTTGATTGCATGGGATTATATGAGATTTTAATTTTTTTAGATCCTGAAAATCAATACGTATGTGTTTTCTTTGTAAGGAAAAAATATAATAATAAGAATAATACAAAAATAAACGCTTTAATGTCCTCCATCATTTGCAAAATTATCGAGTGAGAATATAATTCTCCTCGAATACTTGGGGTCGTGTGGGATTTTAATCTCCATAAACCCTAAAAATCGATACGTAATTGTTTTAGAATAATAGTAACAATAATGATAATAACTCAAAAATAAATATGTTAATTAAATTTGTTTTACAAAATGATTAAATTCACTCTTTATAATATTTTCATTTAAATTTCAAAATAAGGATTAAAATTCCAAAAATAAATAAAAAAATTAAAAAGAAAAATGGTGAGATCAAGAGAGTCAGATTAATCAAATTGTCGTAAATCAAGACACACAAACCAAATCTCAATTTCATTTTGTTTATGAAAATCTGTTTAATTTAGACTCTCTTATTCTCATCACAAAATTTACAAATAATCAACCAATAAACATGCCATTTGGTCGAACTACGTGGACTTTGATCCCAATCTTAGGGTACGTAGGCCCTAGGTTTTCATCCTAGGTCAAGTCCACCCTTTGTAAATATCCATCTGTTTGCCTTCATTCTTGTTGTTTTGTCTCCTCTGTTCAACAAGCATGCATGTCGATAAAAGGGTAATTGAAGTAAATTTAAAAGCCATATTCTATTTCAGCTTACTGGTTCAAGGTAACCGTCCTTAAGATGGGTGTTGTGGGGTGCCTAACACCTTCCCCACACTCAAATAGACTCCCGAACTCATCTCTGATTTTGCAGACCATGTTGCCTTTTTCTTTTTTATTTAAATTGGTTTTCCAAAGTTTTCCGTTAAAAATTTTGGTGGCGACTCCCATTTAAATTGATTTTTAAGTTTCATTTCGGGAATCAATTTAAATTACACTTTTATTTTATTTCGCCGAAAGGTTGGTTACGACAGTTTGGCGACTCCACTGGGGATAAATTCGTGAGTCAAGCTTATTTAATTAGTCAATTGAAATAATATGGCTTTCCATTATCTTGATTACCCTTGTTGCGTTTTGTTTGGCTTAATTTTTCTTAATTCTTCTTAGGTGTTTTCTTGTTTATTTATCTCTTGTGGTCGCATGATATGCCTGTATGTTTTTATGTATTTGCTATTTATTTTTTTTCCTATTTGTGTATGGCTTCCTTTTCAATTATATAACATGCTTAAAGTTCCTTAGTTACCATGTAATTTCGTTAGTTTATTTGTAATACATATGTCAGGATAGATAACATGCGGAATGGAACCTTAGGATAGACGACCTCTGTTTATGTTGTAAGCTCTTGTCTTCTTTTGCAATTTGGCTGTTTGATAAATGAAGGTTGGATAAACTGTCGGTTTAGAGTTTTATATGCTCTCCTCACATCTTAAGCACGTTGACACTCTACTTCACACACTTTTGGGCTCTATACCCAGGTCCTCGCTTGCCCTAAGTTAGTAGAGGATTATATTGGTTTTCCTGTGAAGCTTCTCACTTCTAGAGATTACCGTGAAGACCTCGCTCAGGTTGTAACTCGCTATGTGGATTTGATTGGAGTAGGATTTTGTCCTCTTTTAGTCTTATTCATGTCGTGAGATCCTCACTCTTTTGAGTGGGGGCAATCTGAAAACCAGTAATGCTTTAAGATGCTAGATCTACCCTCAGCACTATGCACCTTAATGGACCAAACTTAATAGATAACCTTCTTAGGGCCTATCGTCTTTAGGGTACTGTTCCCACATATAGGGTTGTCCCGAGTTAGGACACTGATAGAGAATATTATAGTCTCGTTTTGTATGTTGACACACCATTCATGGCATGATTACATTTTTTAATAAAAAAATCTTTTATGGGGTATTAAATTATCACAACATTTCTATACGATGTGTTATTAGCCAAATGAAATGAGCTAAAATTGAAGGTTCCGTCAGTGTGGGAAGGTTAGCCTAATGGTGCATTGATGGAGTCGGGAGATTCTTGAAAATCAATAATTCTTGTGAAAATAATATATCAACAGATTATCTGGCTCACTTATTTAAGCCTCGCCCATGTGAGGATCTATTTCTCCTTGGGTTGAGATTTATATCTGTTATTCCCAATGGATCAATAAGGCTCTTGGCGATTAATAGTGAATAAAGTGACAAGTAATCTATTGATTGAATACATTATGTGCTCATTTCATTTTGTTTCTAACCAATGGACTTGTTACAGTGAATCTTCGTTGGCATAAAGATATGAAGGACCCATCAGACACCACACAACCACGAGATACAAGCCCAATAGGAATGGTCTTGACTAGGAGGAGAGTTCAAGTGAAGGTAGAAGTTGAATCAGTGGATAGTTTAATCGTTATGAGTGGGAAACTTAAAGGGGAGCAGCTCCACCATTATCAAAAGGATTATGGAGAAATCTTAGATTTGCTATTAATCCCTATCCAGCCCGATGCACTTGTAGTCTTAGCCCAACATTGGGAGGATTCATTGAGATGCTTCACGTTTCCAACTTTCCAACTTGCACCCACTTTGGAAGAATACGGGGATTGATGAAGATGCCTGTTACCAAAGACACCCCCGTCTACTTGTACCCTGGGCATCTCCCTTCCAAACGCGTTGTGGCCTAGGTTCTGGGAGAGGAACCTACACGAGTACAATTATGCCGCTCTAGTGCAACAGAAGGATTATCCAGGAAATATTTAAAGAAGAGGTTGGAAGCTTTAGCTGAGAAGGGGAACTGGGTTGTTTTCAGAAGAGTGCTTGCTTTGGCGGTATATGGGTTAGTGTTATTCCCATCAGCAGTGGGCGTAGTTGATCTGGCAGTAGTAAGTATCCTGTGGATAGTGGAAAATCACCGTGTGAATCCAATACCAGCACTTCTAGTGGAAACGTTTTTGACATTAAGTTTTTGCCATAGAGAAAAGAAAAGAAAGTTAAAGTGTTGTTTGCCACTGTTGAATATATGGTGGGTTAATCATGTTTATGGTAGGGAATATAAGCTTGGTATGAGATTCGACACCATCCATCAGCCGATCCGAGATTATCCACGTCGCGAATGATCAATCCCAATATAAGCAAAAATGAGCCGCGATCAATGGATTAAGAAAATAGAAGGACTTGAAGATACCACCATTTGGTGGAAGCTCTCTTGGTGGGAAGGTGAGGATATTATTTACTGCTGTGGAAATTTCCCTAATGTTCCTCTTATGGGTGCCCGAGGATGCGTTAATTATAATCCCGCGGTAGCGCATTGCCAATTCGCGTATGAGCAGGACATCCCGTCTGAAGAATCTGTGCAAAGAGTCGGTTTCTACTATAGTGATTCTCTAAATGTGGAAATGATCCATCAGATAAGGGATGCATGGACCCATGTAATGTGTAAAGGGAGGTTCGAGTTAGGGAAGCGCACCATAGCAACCACGAAAAGATATGAGGCTTGGCTTAAGGAAAGGACCAGTGGGATTCATCCACCCTGGGATCTCGTAACCCTTTATTAAGCAACAACCTACAGGAGGTTCATGAATGTTTAGCCAAACAATTAGAAGGTAAAAAGGCTGAGCTACAAAGCCTGGAGGAAGTAAGCAAAAGACACTTGGAAAACTTATCCAAGTTACGAGAAGACGAGAGAGCAAAAAGAAGAAAAGAGGCAGAGATGAACATCGAGTTGAGAAGATTGAAAGAGGAAAATGACAAGTTGAAGAACACCGTAAGGAGGATTCAAAAACGGGCTAAAGAAAACAACAAGAAGGCCCTCCATTATCAAGCTCGATTGTTAAAAGCTGTTAAGGAAAAAGATGCCATGATAATGCAGGTGGAAGAATTTGAGTCTCCTAGTGATCTCCAACGAGAAATTGATGTACTTGTCAAATAGCTAGAAGAAAAGATGAGTGAGATGACCAGGGTCAAGAGTGATAATGCGATAGCCATACAAAACTTGATCGAACAGCTCAACCATCAGCAGAAAAAGGCTCGATTGTGGGAGGCTCATCATGAGGAGCAAGTGATTGAGAAAGAAATGTGGCTAGAGTGTTTCAAAAGAATGATTCTGTTTGCCAATGATGCCATTCCTGAATTCATTTACGCATATAAGAAAGCTGAAGGACACACTATCCCTACAAAGACTCCTATGGCTGTAACTGAATTTCTCACTTTATGTCACAACCTTATGGAGGATTTGAAGATGTTAATGAAATTTTAGATGAGTAGAGACAGAGAAAATTTCAGTATTTTGTAAAGTGAATTCATGGATTGGGTTACTTTGATGTATGACGTAATCAAACATTCCATTTTAGTAAAATGCATGGTTTCTTCTTTCGGCTATCAAATATGTTTGTTACTGCATATATGAAATATCAGAAATCATGTGAAAAAGTAGGTTGTGTGGTGCAAAATAAACGTACACATGTGGATATTAAATGTTCCTTGCGTTAGCTGTTAACTTTGATTCATTGAGTGTTACAATACGTACCCTCAAAGATTCAAAGGTCCATGGTCCTTATACCCTTTATGCTAAGTCAACATATTGAAAAATCAGAAACCCAGGTAACTATTTCATTATTAAAGTCCATTTTTTTTTACTAAAAACAGAGCAGGTAAAAAGCCAATATTGCTCGAGGGGGGAAGAATTCGTCTAGCCAAGCTCAGTCGCCAAGAAGAACGTATTTAACTAGAGCGCGTGCTAGAGCTATAGCCACTGAAAATAGCCGATCAAAAACTAAGCAGCGGTTAGAAGCTGAAGTGGGAGCCCTGAAGGATCAAATGGGGACAATGCAGTCTCAAATGTTAGAAATGATGAAGCTATTACAAAATATGAGTTCGAGTGTGGCTGCAAATAACGTTCCACCGAACCCCACTAATGTAGACCACGGCGCCCCTAATATGAGTGCTGAAATACCAGGAGTAACTTCGGGTGGCCCTTCTGCCACCGGGGTTCTAGAACTGACACAAAGACCTACGACAGTGAGTCGGCCACCAAATCCCTTGGCTTCAGGGACAGAAGGACAGGGGTATCAAGAATGGAACCAAGGAGGTGTTTCCCCTTATGATCTTCCAGGAGGGGAGCCGGCTATCGGGATCATTAGTCCCGTTCAGCCCGTTGCCAATACTGGCCTTAAGATGAAAGAGAGCAATGAGAAGAAGGATTGGGAAGAAGATATAGCAGAGGTTAAGGACAGGCTACGAGCTTTGCAGAGGCCGACTAACTGGAAGTCAGTCGAATTGGAGGAATTATGTTTAGCCCCGGAGGTACCCATTCCCAAGAAGTTCAAAGTGCCTGAGTTCACCAAGTATGATGGTAGTGGAGATCCGCATTATCATCTAAAGTCATACTGCACCAAAATGTCCATTTGGTCTAGAGATGAGAGGTTTCTTATAAACTTCTTCCACGAGAGCTTGACCAGGGCAGCATTGCATTGGTTCATGAAATTAGATCACTCTAAACTAAAGAGATGGAGGGATCTTATTGATGTGTTCATGAGGCAATACAGGTTCAACCTCGATACAGCACCCACACGAGAGCACTTAAAAGGGTTGAAGAAGAAGGGAACAGAGACCTTTAAGGAATATGCTCAAAGATGGAGGGCTACAGCAGCTGAGGTTCAGCCACCGCTTCTAGACTCAGAATTATGTTCTTATTTCATTCGTACCCTGGGGGACCCCTATCGTAAGATAATGCTCGGGACCCATGTCGATGAATTTTCTGATCTCATCTAGGTTGGAGAGAGGATAGATACTGACGTATGCAAGGGTTTGTTTGAAAGCACCTCTATAGAAGCCAGGAGGCCTGCAGGCAATCGAAAGAAGGAGGGGGATGTTAGTCACATCCATACTGCATACCAACACCGTCGCCCCACATATAATCAATATCCTCAAACGCCATTTCACAGCCCAAACCCAACCATGTCTTACCAGCCCCGAGGTCCAGCTGTGAGTAGTCATATGAGTTACTCAACACCACCACAATCCCATCTTGGATCACAACAAATGACGGTCCAAAATAGAGGGTTTAGGCCTATGCAACAACCTCGTGATGATAGGCCGTTACCTAACTTCAATGTCAGTCGATCGGAGCTCTTCCACGATTTGGTGGCTAAAAAGCTTATGGGCCGAAGCTAGTTAAACCACTTCAACCACCATTCCCAGGGTGGTATGACTCTGGCGCTACTTGTGAGTACCATATGGGAGCTACGGGACACAACATTGACAAATGTGATGCCTTCAGGAAACACGTCTTGGCATTATTAGACAATAACCATATTGGCATAAGAACAGGTAACAACCCTGACATCGTCACCAATCCCTTGCCAAATCATAATAAAGGGAAGCAAGTGTCCATGATAGATGGAGAAAAGCCTAGCTTGAAAAACTTGACAGATGTGTCATCCACCATGAAGCAGTTATATAAAAGCTTGAAGGACGCTAATTATATCCCAACTCGGGATAAAGAGCGAAACATGCTCAGAGGGTCACAAAATAGCTACTGCGAGTTTCATGATGGAGAAGTGGGTCATGACATTGAAGAATGTAAGCAATTTAAGGAATTAGTGCAAAGAATGATGTCGCTTGGAATCCTGACCATTGAAGGAACTCAAAGACCCATTGAAGGGGATGTGTGTGTCACAGAGAAAAATGGTGCTAGAACTGAGGGATCACTTGACCCTACAAAGCCCAGGAATTCCTTTCTAGTGGTTAATAAACTAATTTACGAAGTTAACAAGACTGCCCAAGCCTAAAGCAACTATGACCCATGAGGTACAATAAAAGGATCCTTGCTCGTCATACACACACCGACGCCGATAAAAAATCCAACTGCTATTATCCATGTGCCATCACCATTTCCATATTGGAGTGATCACGCCGTGCCATGGAATTATGGGCTGAAAATAGAATGGTCCCATGATAATGAGGCATCAGGAGGAAGGCCTGTTGTAGAAAAAGGACAGTCAGAAATGATAGGGGGAATTACTCGCAGTGGTAGAGTATATTCTAAGGACAGTGAGGGAGTCCTAAATTCAAACCCGAAAAAAGGAGAAAGCTTGAACCTCAAAGGAACCCCTAGAAAAGGAGAACGAGAGGAGACCAATGAGTTCCTAAAAATTATGAAGCAAAGCGAATATGATGTGGTCGATCAGTTGCGGAAAACACCAACCCGAATTTCCATTTTGACCCTAATAATGAATTCAAAAGCTCATCGAAAGGCGTTACAAAGTGTGTTGGATGAAGCCTACGTACGGCCTGACATCACCCCGGAGAAGGTGGTAAACATGATAAATGCGGTAAAGAATACCACCTTCATCGCATTTTCTGAGGATGAGGTATACCCTGCACTAGCTGGAAAGCCCAAAGCCCTCCATATTACTTTGAAATGCTATGGGCACGTAATCGCTAAGGTACTCATTGATGGAGGATCTGCGCTAAACGTTTTACCCTTATCCACTTTAGGGCAATTACCAGTTGAGAAGTCATGCATCGAATATAACGACATGGTAGTGAGAGCCTTCGATGGGACGAGGAGGGAAGTAATTGGAAAGGTTGAACTCCCATTGGAAATTGGTCTGAATATATTTACCGTCGAGTTTCAAGTCATGGACATTGATGCAGCATATACGATGCTTTTGGGAAGACCTTGGATCCATACAGCTGGTGCAGTCCCATCAACAGTGCACCAAAGAGTCAAGTATATTAGTGAAGGAAGGCTTATCACCATAAAATGCGAAGAAGAGATGATCATCAGCAAGCCTAGCATGGTACCTTACATTGAAAATGTCGAGCAAGTTGTGGACAGCTCATACCAGAGTTTGGAAGTGCTAGAAGCTGGGAACTCTGCCAAAGGTGCCAACTAGAACCCAGAAGGAGTAATGGGATCTGCCAAGGATGTCAATCAAGTAGTGGCCAAGATCATGATGAGTAATGGGTATCAAAAAGGAAAAGGATTGGGCGCGAAGCTGCAAGGTATAGGGGAACCGGTTGAGTTGCTTGAAAATCCAGGGCGACGAGGGTTAGGGTATGAGTTGTCTATGGAAACTCGGAGGGCACGATGGAAGGAAGGTAAACCAAGAGTGTCGTAACCGACCTTTCGGCAGAATTGAAAAATAAGGTTTTGAAACCGATTCCCAAAAACGGAATTTTGAAAATCGATTTATTTGGAGTCGCCACCAAAATTTTTAATGGAAAACTTTGGAAAACCAATTTGAAACAAAACGAAAAAGGCGAAATGGTCTGCGAAATCAGAGATGGGTTCAGGAGTCTATTTGAGTGTGGGGAAGGTATTAGGCACCCCACAACACCTGCCCATAAGGACGGTTACCTTAAACTAGTTAGTTGAAATAGAATATGGCCTTTAATTAATCTCAGTTACCCTTTTATTGATGTGGATGCACGTTAGACATAGGAGAAAAAAAAGCGAAAATGCATGCAAACTGATGGGTATTTACAAAGGGCGGACTTGACCTAGGATGAAAGCCTAGGGCCTACGTACCCCGTGAGAGGGATCAAAGTCCACGTAGTTCGACCAAAAGGCATGTTTTATGGGTTGGTGGTTTTTAATTTTTGTGATGAGAACAGGAGAGTTCAAATTAAATAGATTTTTGTAAACAAAACAGGATTGGAATTTGGATTTGTGTGTTTTAATATACAGTAACCTAAGTAATCTAGCTCTCTTGATCTCTTCATTTTTTTCTCTTTTAATTCTTTTGTTTATTTTTGGAATTTTAATTTTAATTTTGAAATTTAAATGAAATTATTATGGGATAAGATTTTTAGGAATTTTGGGAGTTTATATTGTTTGGAATTGAAGTGAAGTTATAAAAAGAATATTTTTGAATTTTTAGATTTATTTGTTTTTTTTGGATTTTCAAAATTGGAATTCACCTTTGAAATTAGGACGAAAATCAAATCATTTTTCTGATTTTTGTATTTATGTATTTTTTTTTGGATTTTATTTTTTTAAATTTATCTTTAGATTTTTTTTAAAAAAAATATTTATTGTGAAATTAGAACAAAATTATAAAGGAAAGCCATTCTTTGGAATTTTTTTAATTTATATATTTTTGGATTTTTGGATTTTCTTTTTTCTTGTTTCACTTATTTTTATTTTTATTTTCTTTTTTCTTAAAATCTGGATTAATTGTTGAAATTAGAACAAAATTATAATAGAAAGCCATTTTTGGAATTATTGAACGTGGCATTTTAATTAATTAAATTTTATAAAACCCTGTCTTTATTTATTTTGTAAATAATTTAATTAAAATATTCATTTTTGCATTACTATTATTATTTTAATATCATTATTATCTCTGAATTAATTATAGGGATTTAAGGAGATTAGAACCTCACATTATCCCACGCAATCGAGGAGAACCGAATTCTCACATGATAATTTCATAAATAATGGAAAGTCTTTAATTAAGTCAATATATAATCATTATTTTTTTAAAAAACAAATGTGCTAATTTTTAAAAGATCTAAGGAAATTAAAATCTCACGTGATCTCCTACAATCGAGGAGAACCGAATTCTCACACGATAATTTCATAAATAATGGAAGGCATTTAATTAAGTCAATATATAATCATTATTATTATTTTAAAAACAAATGTGCTAATTTTAAAAGATCTAAGGAGATTAAAATCTCATGTGATCTCCTGCAATCGAGGAGAATTGAATTCTCACACGATGACTCCCTGAAAACCTTACTTGCAATACCAAAGTAATAATAATAATAATTACAATATTAATGCACCAAAAAGGCAAAAGTAAAACTAAAATAAAAAATAAAAAAGGAAGCTAGACGTACAGTACGTGAATTACTCATTGTTCACCACGCAAAGCAAACTGAGACCATCTTTTATTGTGGCTGAACCGTGGTGAGGACGTTTTCCCTGTTTCTACTATTGCTGTCCATCGTCATCGTTATCACCAACAAGACAACGAACTTGACTCGAGAGTCCTTTTCACGTATACCATTGGAAGGGGAAATAGAACCAATGTTAGGCAGGCAAAATTTCCACTGGTATGCCAGCTTGGGACACTGCATCAAGCTCTCTTCAATTAATCAAGCTACAACTTTACTTGAAGGCCAATAAATATATCCTACATCAATTTTGAGTTTGATGGGATCGGTTTTCAGTTGTCATGCTCGTATCAGGAAGCCCCTTGAACTGCAGCAGCTTCGTTCATATTGTTATCCTGGTTTTGTCTCATAGCATACCCATGACCTCAATGATGACCTCCGTTAGAATCCGTCCTCCAATGCTTATTTCCAGGACTGCGACCCCAAGAAAGATGCACTGTCTGCTTCCTAATTACTGTCCCATTCGATGCCTGAATTGCTTCCTCAGCATTCTTTCTGTCAAAAAATTGAACAAAACCACAACCTTTACCCAAAGGTATTTTGACAGAGACAACCTCACCAAATTGCAAGAATGGTTGTCTAAGATCATCATCATTGACATCAGAATCAAGCCCTCCAACAAAAATAGTTATGTTACTTAAGTCCCCTTCAGGCTGCGTACCTTGGTTGGTAGCACCATTAGATGAATGTCCATTAGCTAATACCACGGCTTGGGAAGAATACTGTTGCTGATATCCATAGGATTTCTTTAGGGTTGCAACACCTATTCGCATAGGCCTACTTGAACAATAGAATCCATTCATCTCAGTCATGGCCCTAGAACTCTCATTTTCATCCCCAAACCTTACAAAACCATAACCTTTTGAATAGCCAGTATTAGAATCAAAGACAACTTTTGCTCCCTTAACAGATGAATATCTACTAGCATAGGTTTCCTGCAGCATGGCATCAGTAACATCTACAGCCAAGTCCTCAAAAAATATAGACAGGTTAGAACTTGCATCTATTCTCCTATCATCGGCACTGAATGTAGCCCAATTCAGACGAAAGGGCTGATCAGTATTTGGCATCATAGTATTATTATAGCTGTTCAAAATCTTCTTAGCTGTTGCGCGCGAATAAAACTCAACAAATCCATACCCCTCTGACTGACCAGTTTGCTTATTTCGTATAACCTTGGCTGATAAAACCTTGCCCGTATGAGCAAAACTGTTGTGGAGGTAGTTCTCATCCATCCAATGATGAAGGTCACCGAGCCAGATCGTCCTGATCTCATCGGTGGACCCTTGCTTCTGCTGCTGCTGCTGCGGCTGATAGGGCGGCGACTGCAGCTTGAGCTGCTGCTGTTGTTGCTGAGGAGGAGGAGGTGGATAATGGTGGACGTAAGGCATGTAATGTTGCAGATACATCATCATCTGCTACTGCATCATGGCCATGGCAGCAGCAGGGTACTGCATAGCCATCCATTGGTGCTGGTAGTGATGCTGGTGCTGCGGCGTCCACTGCTGCTGGTGCTGCTGTTGATTCAGATCCGTACCGTTTGTGGGTTGAGCCATGGGTTCCAGACTTGCACAAGTTCCTTCTCTCTCCCTTCCTTCCTTTTGCTCTCTGACTCCGGAAGTTGTCGAGCTGAAATTGAAGTGCAATAGCAGAGTATAGAGAGAGAAGGAGAGGACCTAGTCCAAGCAGGGTTAGACGCCAAGACCAGGTATAGAGAGAGAGAGAGAAAGAGAGAAAGAGAAAGCGAAGCAGAGACGGGAGAAGGAGTCCGTTGGAACAGTGGTGGCTCTCAGCTCCCGTGGGCTCCCCCTGGCCTCCTATTTGGTGGAAAACCCCTGCTTTGTGGTTTTTGTCCAGTTCTGTCCTCTGAAACGAAAGCCAACCTCCTACCCCCTCCCGTAGCTGAGTCTGTTTTTTTGTTGCATTCTACTGTTCCCCATAAGCGGCTGCTGCTGCTGCTGTTACGGTGACCAGAGTCCCTTTTCAGAGCTCCCCTGCAGCCACGTCCTCCTCTTTTTCTGCACAACAAGCTGCCTTTTTCTGATCCATTGTTTTCTTTTTTTTTTTTAATTTAATTTTTATTTTATTACTATTATTATTAATTAATTTTTATTCTTGATTTTTGATTTTTGCCTTGTAATATATTTTATATCTTTATATTTCTTTATTATCTTTCCTTGATTTATTATAATTATTTTAATTAGCTAATTTTTTGAATTTTGAGTTTTTCCCCCATTCTTTATTTTTAATTCTAAATTGTCCCCCAATTGAAAATATCATTTGAAGTTTTGACATTTTTAATTTTCCCATGTTCTTAATTATTAATTAATTGGTGTTTCCATTAATTAAATAATTAAGTGATTAGGGATGGGGTGTTCACAAAGAGAAAGAGCAGAAATACCCCACATTCGGGAAACGTTTCCTGTTTTTGCTGAGATAATACATCCAGGCGACCTAGCCATAGTGGCGAGTGAAGAGGAAGGAAAGCGCACAGAGGCCCCATGGATCCAGTTGGACAAGCTAGGAAAAGCACTTGACAATTGGGAATCTGAAATGTTACCAGATGTTATGTCATTAGAGTAATATTTTGAATATCATCTTGAAAAGTTTTGTAATAGCTAACAATTTGAACTTTATTTTGAATATCGAATGAATGCAGCCATTTCAATCTTTTTCCAAAATCTTGCCTTTTCATATTTATTCTTGCCTTTTCTACCCACTTTCCAGGGAATTTGAATCTTTGAAGCTCTTGTCTGAAGCAGAGCCGCTTGGGAACCGTTTGAATGAGCCTCATGTTGTCACGGATATGAATGATTTAGAAATTGATGATAATGATGACACATCTCGAACCTTCCTTAAAATAATAGAATCTACAGAAAAGGGTATTACTCTGCATGAAGAAGCTACAGAAGTGATTAATATAGGGACTGAGGATAATAAGAAGGAATTAAAGATAGTTGATAACCTAGAAAGGGAGGAAATGATTAATTTTTTTAAGGAATATATGGATGTGTTTGCCTGGTCCTACCAAGATATGCTAGGAATAGACCCTAAAATTGCTGCCCACAAGATACCCTTGTACCCTGATGTAGGGCCTAAGAAGCAGAAGTTAAGGAGGATGAGCCCAGAGATGTCCCTCAAAATCAAGGAGGAAGTAGTGAAGCAATGGGATGCTGGTTTCCTATAAGTCTCTAAATACCCCCAATGGGTCTCGAACATAGTCCCTGTACCAAAGAAAGACGGGCGAGTGAGGATGTGCGTCGATTATCGGGACTTAAATTGAGCCAGCCCAAAAGATGACTTTCCTTTACCCCACATTGACATCTTAGTCGATAATGCAGCAAGAAGCTTCAGGTATTCCTTCATGGACAGGTATTCTGGATATAATCAAATTCCGATGCACCCAGATGACAAAGAAAAAACCACATTCATCACCCAATGAGGAACCTTTTGTTACAAGGTAATGCCCTTTGGGCTTAAAAATGTTGGGGCCACCTACCAACGGGCGATGGTAGTCATGTTCCATGACCTGATGCATAAAGAAATAGAGGTAGATGTGGACGACATGGTTGCTAAGTCAACTGAAGGGGAAAGTCATGTGGCAGTGTTATGAAAGCTCTTTGAAAGACTGTGGAAGTACAAACTCTGGTTGAATCCTAGTAAATGCATATTCGGGGCCACATCAGGGAAGCTTTTAGGATTCGTCGTCAGCAAGAAGGGAATAGAAGTAGACCCAGATAAAATTAAGGCAATTCATGATATGCCACCGCCTAGCACAGAAACGGAAGTTCGAGGGTTCTTGGGGCGTTTGAATTACATAGCTAGGTTCATTGCGAATTTAACTGACACTTGTGAACCGATATTTAAATTATTATGCAAGAACCAACTAGGTGAATGGAATGAGACTTGCCAGCGAGCATTGGACAAGATAAAGGAATACCTCTCGAATCCCCCTATCCTGGTGCCGCCTACGTTAGGGTGGCCCCTTATCCTTTATTTGACGGTCCCACCAAGGTCCATGGGTGCTGTGTTAGGACAGCATGATGAATCAGGAAGAAAAGAGCAAGTCATTTATTACCTGAGTAAAAAATTTAATGAATGCGAGTTGCGGTACCCGTTAATTGAGAAGACTTGTTGCAGTCTCATGTGGACCACAAAGAGACTGAGGCAATATATGTTTTACCATGTCATACGGCTGATTTCCAGGATGGATGTCGTAATCGACCTTTCGGCAGAATAAAATAAAAGTTATTTAAATTGATTCCCAAAATGAAACTTGAAAATCAATTTATTTGGAGTCGCCACCAAAATTTTTAACGGAAAACTTTGGAAAACCAATTTAAATAAAAAAGAAAAAAAAGGCAACATGGTCTGCAAAATCAGAGATAAGTTCGGGAGTCTATTTAAGTGTGGGGAAGGTGTTAGGCACCCCACAACACCCGTCCATAAGGACGGTTACCTTAAACCAGTCAGCTGAAATAGAATATGGCTTTTAAATTTACCTCAATTACCCTTTTATCGACATGCATGCCTGTTAAACAGAGGAGACAAAACAACAAGAATGAAGGCAAACAGATGGATATTTACAAAGGGAGGACTTGACCTAGGATGAAAACCTAGGGCCTACATACCCTGAGATTGGGATCAAAGTCCACGTAGTTCGACCAAATGGCATGTTTATTGGTTGATTATTTGTAAATTTTGTGATGAGAATAAGAGAGTCTAAATTAAACAGATTTCCATAAACAAAACGAAATTGAGATTTGGTTTGTGTGTCTTGATTTACGACAATTTGATTAATCTGGCTCTCTTGATCTCTCCATTTTTCTTTTTAATTTTTTTATTTATTTTTGGAATTTTAATCCTTATTTTTGAAATTTAAATGAAAATATTATAAAGAGTGAATTTAATCATTTTGTAAAACAAATTTAATTAACATATTTATTTTTGAGTTATTATCATTATTGTTACTATTATCCTAAAACAATTACGTATCAATTTTTAGGGTTTATGGAGATTAAAATCCCACATGACCCCAAGTATTCGAGGAGAACTATATTCTCCCTCGATAATTTTGCAAATGATGGAGGACATTAAAGCATTTATTTTTGTATTATTCTTATTATTATATTTTTTCCTTACAAAAAAACACATACATATTGATTTTTGGGATCTAAAAAAGATTAAAATCTCATATAATCTCATGCAATTGAGGAGAACAATATTCTCACACGATAATTTCATAAATAATGGAAATTATTTAATTGAAGCAAATATTTAGTTATATATTTATTTTTATTTATTTATTTATTTATTTTCTTTAAACCAATGTGTACCAAATTCAAGGGTTTAAGGAGATTGAAATCTCACATAACCCATACAATCGAGGAGAGCAAAACTCTCACGTAATAATTTCATAAAAATATTTAATTTAAGATCAATATTTAATTATTATTTATATTATTTATTTATTTATTTTTTAAACCAATGTGTACCAAATTTAGGGGTTTAAGGATATTGAAATCTCACATAACCCCATACAATCAAGGAGAGCAAAACTCTCACGTGATAATTTCAAAAAAATATTTAATGTAAGATCAATATTTAATTATTATTGATATTTTATTTATTTATTTATTTATTTATTTTAAAACCAATGTGTACCAAATTTAAGGGTTTAAGGAGATTGAAATCTCACATAACCTCATATAATCGAGGAGAGCAAAACTCTCACGCGATAATTTCATAAAAATATTTAATTTATGATCAATATTTAATTATTATTTATTTATTTATTTTAACCCAATGTGTACCAAATTTAAGGGTTTAAGGGGATTGAAATCTCACATAACCCCATACAATCGAGAAGAGCATAACCCTCACGCGATAATTTCATAAAAATATTTAATTCAAGATCAATATTTAATTATCATTTATATTTATTTATTTATTTGTTTACTTTTTTATTATTTTTAAATAAACTAGATACCGTGGCTGTGAGGGAGAACCGAGGAAGAAGAGGGGAGCTGTTGTGGAAGAGAAACCAAAAAAAGAGAGGTTGGAGAGTGGCTGAAAAGAGAAGAAACCAAGCTGCAGCAATAACAAAAAAAAAAACGAGCTGGAATCCAGAAACAAACCAAGCATAACCGAGTTGGAACTGAAGAACACAACCAGCTGGGCCAACACTACCGTGACAGCCGAGGAAACCAGAAAAGTCGTTCCCCTGTTCTGAGCAACGTGAACAAGGGCGAACAGAGGAGAATCATCTGAGCTAAAGAGTAGCCGTGAAGGAGAGAAGAGAAACGGACGTGGCATTGCTCTCACTTTCTTGTGGTTCTCTATTAAAGGTATAATGATATATATATATATATATATATATATATATATTAAAGACTGCTACATGTTTTTCTTGGTGCCGTGAAGGAGAATGAGAGAGCATGGTATACGTGTATATATGTGTGTGTGTATATATGTGTATGTATACGTATAAGGATATATATATATATATTGAAGACTGCTGCATGTTTTTCCTGGTGCCGTGAAGGAGAATGAGAGAGCATGGTATACGTGTATATATGTGTGTGTGTATATATGTGTATGTATACGTATAAGGATATATAAATATATTGAAGACTGCTGCCTTTTCCTGGTGCCGTGAAGGAGAGTGCTTTCTGAACTTCCTGTTTCTGTAATCAAGAAGCAGATGTTGGGAAAGATAAACTGAGATAAAAATTGAAAAGAATAAAAATAAAAAGGGAGAGCGTACAAGAAAAGTTCAAACAGAGAAGAAACTGAGATGGAAGAGGGAAGTGTACTTGATGTGAAATACAAAAACGTTGTTTTGAGGTTTAAATTCCATTTAGAAATGCTGGTATGCTGTTCAAATTATCTCACTTGGTTTTAAGCACGTTCATGGTATTTAAACATAGTTTTGATGTAGCATTGACGTGCTTACATGCTGGTACGTAGAATGCACTGTTGTTTTAATGCTTAAATTCATGGTGTCTAGTTTGTTCTGTTTGGTTTTAAATATGTTTAAGATTTGATTTAATGCATGGGAATATGTTCAAAGATATTCGTATACTAGTGTGATGAATGCAATGTCGTTTCGATGCTTAAACTGTGTAATAAAACGTCAGCATGGTATCTAGTTTATTTTAAAAAAATAAATAAGTAAACAAATAAATAAATAAATATAAACAATAATTAAATATTGATCTTAAATTAAATATTTTTATGAAATTATCGCGTGAGGGTTTTGCTCTCCTCGATTGTATGGGGTTATGTGAGATTCCAATCTCCTTAAACCCCTAAATTTGGTACACATTGGTTTAAAAAAATAAATAAATAAAATATAAATAATAATTAAATATTGATCTTAAATTAAATATTTTTATGAAATTATTACGTGAGAGTTTTGCTCTCCTCGATTGTATGGGATTATGTGAGATTTCAATCTCCTTAAACCCTTGAATTTGGTACACACTGGTTTAAAAAAATAAATAAATGAATAAAAATAAAATATATAACTAAATATTTGCTTCAATTAAATAATTTCCATTATTTATGAAATTATCATGTGAGAATATTGTTCTCCTCGATTGCATGGGATTATATGAGATTTTAATTTTTTTAGATCCCGAAAATCAATACGTATGTGTTTTCTTTGTAAGGAAAAAATATAACAATATGAATAATACAAAAATAAACGCTTTAATGTCCTCCATCATTTGCAAAATTATCGAGTGAGAATATTGTTCTCCTCGAATACTTGGGGTCGTGTGGGATTTTAATCTCTATAAACCCTAAAAATCGATATGTAATTGTTTTAGAATAATAGTAACAATAATGATAATAACTCAAAAATAAATATGTTAATTAAATTTGTTTTACAAAATGATTAAATTCACTCTTTATAATATTTTCATTTAAATTTCAAAATAAGGATTAAAATTCCAAAAATAAATAAAAAAATTAAAAAGAAAAATGGAGAGATCAAGAGAGCCAGATTAATCAAATTGTCGTAAATCAAGACACACAAACCAAATCTCAATTTCGTTTTGTTTATGGAAATCTATTTAATTTAGACTCTCTTATTCTCATCACAAAATTTACAAATAATCAACCAATAAACATGTCATTTGGTCGAACTACGTGGACTTTGATCCCAATCTCAGGGTATGTAGGCCCTAGGTTTTCATCCTAGGTCAAGTCCGCCCTTTGTAAATATCCATCTGTTTGCCTTCATTCTTGTTGTTTTGTCTCCTCTGTTTAACAGGCATGCATATCGATAAAAGGGTAATTGAGGTAAATTTAAAAGCCATATTCTATTTCAGCTGACTGGTTTAAGGTAACCGTCCTTATGGATGGGTGTTGTGGGGTGCCTAACACCTTCCCCACACTCAAATAGACTCCCGAGCTCATCTCTGATTTCGCAGACCATGTTGCCTTTTTCTTTTTTATTTAAATTGGTTTTCCAAAGTTTTCCGTTAAAAATTTTGGTGGCAACTCCCATTTAAATTGATTTTCAAGTTTCATTTTGGGAATCAATTTAAATTACACTTTTATTTTATTCCGTCGAAAAGTCGGTTACGACAATGATGTTGAAAGTCTTGTTTGTATGTACTTGAGGAATTACTTTCATGCCACTATTGCTTAATGTAGTTTGTACTAGTTGTATGTTATCTTTGCTTCTATGTTCAAATATTTAGAAGAATTAACTTTCAGTTCTCGTTTGTATGTTGTCCTTTCAAATAGTTGATCTTATATTTGACAATATTTAGTTTCAATTTAAGTATAATTGCAAATATTTGTATATTACATTTTTGTGTTTAAATTTTGTTTCCAGTGTTTAGGCTGTAATTGGTTGGTCATATAAGAAACATCATAGGTTATTTACTCAATTGTTATGTTCTATCAAGTTTTCAAAGGCTCAATCAATTTAAAAATAATAAAAAATTAAAAATAACTGTTAATAGCAATGGTTGCCACTAGATACATTTGGTGGCAAAATTGAACAGCCATTAAATGGCATTAGTGGTGACTTAATAAGTTGCCATTATATATGTTTAGTGGCTCTCTGGTGGCGACAAATAAGTGATGCAACTAATACTCCCTAGTGGTGGCTACAAGGTGTTGCTATTAATGATATTTAATGGTGAATACCAGCTGTTGCCACTAAAACAATTTAGTGGCGACTAAGTAGTTGCCACTAAAACTATTTGGAGGTGACTAAGCTCGCCACTAAGACGATTCCTTTTGTGGTGACCTAACTATAAAATGTGATATATGCACACTTAGTGGCGACATATTGTTGCCACAATTTGGTTCTAATGGCGATTAAGGTCGCCACAAAAAGGTATTTTTAGTGGCAACTCCTTTTGTCGCCACAAAATGTATTTAGTTACAAGACCTCAAGCAACAACTTTGTGACAACAAGTTTGTCACCATTAAAGAATATACTAGGTGCATGGAGCTTGATCAAGGAACATAGTTATACACTAAAAATTCAATGAATTTTTTTTCCAATAATTCATGATGTACACCTGTGAAAGAACTCATTATACTATGACATCAATCTTTTCAATAGTTATCTTTTAAAATTTGTTCATGAATATTTTATTTTTCAATAGTGAGAATGATTTTTTCTTGTAAAACTACAATAAAATTTCTTTATTAGTATCCCATCTTAATTTCTTTTTCAATCATATATGTAGTACCGCTAAAATTAGGTAGACACAATAACGTTATTATATTATCTTGATTATGAATCAACTTGCTTTACTTTTGTGCTCTGTATTCTTAGCATATATAAGGACAACACACACATACACTCACACACACACACACACACACACACACACACACACACACATACACACACACACACACACATATATATCTATGTATCTACATATATAATTATGCAAACTTCCAACCTAATATTAAGCACAAGAAGAAAAATTAAGACTAATCTAATGGGAATTATATTGTATTTGTGTTATGCATGATGATGCCATTATAAAAAGATTTTACTTACTAGAAGAATAAAGTAATATTTGTCCAAAAAGGAAAATCAGAAAGGCAAAAAAAAAAAGTTTCCATATTACAAGTTTTTGTTTTCCAAATGGAAGGTAGGATTACTTGGTATTCTCGTGATACTCATATGTTTGAAGCTGCTTGCTATAAATATTAAATTAATAATTGTTGTACGATTTTTTTCTTAACATAATCAGCTAATCATTTGTTGGATTTCCCATATCAACCAATGTCTAATATTACATCGAAATGTGTACTGTTAAATTTTATAGTTTACTTTATGTAAATCGTCGAATTAAATTTTTAGATTTCGATTTTGGTAACTCAAATTTATCGATTTTGGTTTCTTAACTTTGAATGTGAACCATTGGATTTGCATAATTTTTTAAAACTGATTTTTTGAATAAATGCAAAAACCCCCCAATTTGAAGTTGTTGAAAGATCAAAGAAAAAAAGCTTAGAAAATAGCATACAAATGGATGCATCACCCAAAATCGTATAGGGA
The DNA here is from genome assembly GCA_037074485.1 of Delonix regia. Taxonomy (NCBI): domain Eukaryota; kingdom Viridiplantae; phylum Streptophyta; class Magnoliopsida; order Fabales; family Fabaceae; genus Delonix; species Delonix regia. The sequence goes on along the minus strand of CM073454.1, from coordinate 23,152,339 downwards.
AAAGAAAATTTTGATTGGTATCTATTGCGTTATGACTCTAGGCAACACGAATTTATGATTATCATAGGGACAAACTTGGAGGTTGCTTCAATGACAAAGCTCCCAATGGTTTAGATGCATTTCATAATTTATTTTGAGCTATTTGTTCTTGTCTTCTTCTATGGATGCCTACATTACACAACTTTTTTCTTCGATTATAAAAATACTCACAATTCTCCTTAAAATTAAAATACGATTGACATATCAACAAAAATATTATTAATTTTTTAAAACTTTTACTTCAATGTTGTTTATTTTGTGCTGAAAAATATTAATTAATTTATCATAAATTTAGAAAATAGAGTTTTTTTTTATATTGGTTAAATATATATTACTTATTATATTATATAAAAATACAAACAATATTCTGGTCAAAAGAAGTGTAATTTTATCTTATTGTTTGTTCCACGAAAAGACAGTGTACTATATCTTTTAATTTTAGGGGAGAAAAGCATATACTACCCAAAAAAAAAAGTATTTATAGCGCCAACTTTTAACTACAACACATAAAAGTCGTCACTAAAAGTGCTTTCTTAGTGGCGACCTTTCAATTGTTGCTACTAAAAGTTTTTAGTGGTGACAATTTTGTTGCCACTATAACTCTTTAACGATGTCTTTCCACTTGTCACCATAAAAGGTACAAACAAATATTTAAACTAAAAGAACATTTAGTGTTGACAATGAAAAGTTGCCACTTTTGCTTGTCGCCACAAAAAACTTCTAATAATAACAAGTATAATATCATCACTATAACTCTTTAGTGGCGACAAATGGTCGCTTCTAAAACACTTTTAGTGGTATCATTTCACTTGTCGCCAATAAAGCTATAAGCAAATATTTAAATAAAGAAAATATTTAGTGTTGACAAAAGAAAAGTTGCCACTAAAACACTTTTAGTGGTGACATATTTGTCACCACAAATAAAGGTTTAGTAGCGACTTTTGCTTGTTGCCACAAAAAAACTTACTATAAACAAGTATAATGTTGTCACTATAACTCTTTAGTGGCAACAAATGACCGTTATTAAAACATTTTTAGTGGTGTCATTTCACATGTCACTGTTGATGATATAAACAAAGATTTAAACTAAGAAAATACTTAGTGTCAACAAAGAAAAGTTGCCACTAAAACACTTTTATGGCGATATATTGTTGCCACAGATAAAGGTTTAGTGATCATTCTTGCTTGTCACCTCCAAAAAAGATTTTGTAGCAACCCTTATAGTTTGCACAAAAGCATTTGTTAATTATAATCATTGATGATACAATTTATTTAATATAATTTCATTAATACAATTTTGATATTAGATTTTCCTTATTAAATTAAATAAATTATTGTTCAAATAAAAGTGAAATAATTCTAATAATGAATAAATAATTCTATAACAATATAAGTAATTAATAATTAATCAGTTGATAATTATGTGATAAATAATTCCATTTATCAAAAACAAAATAGTAAAACAATAAATAAATATGAAATAAACAATTTGCTTAAAAATGGACTATATAAATATTAATTCTGTGAAATTTTAATTTCATTAAATTTTAAATTTATAACATAGTTAAATATATGGGGAAGTTAGTTGTTCAAAATAATATGTAAATTAGTAGTTAAATATAAGATATGTCATATATGTATTAACAACACAACTTGCTTTAGCGGAAGAATAGTTAAGGCACAAGCACATGGTCAGGTTCAAGTCTCTTGGATTGCAATTTATGTTAAAATGTCAACTCAATCAACATTGCAAGTCACGGGCAACTTTAAACAAGCAAGAGACCAATCTAAGTTGAGTGGTGAATTAACTCTTAAGTTTGGCAACCATAGTGGAAACTATTTACGTCACTACTAAACAAGTTTTAGTTGCGAGATTGATGCTACTAAATGTTTAACTTTAGTGGTGACTAATGAAAAACAACTTAAAAATTTAGTATTTAGTCAATAAATGCTGCCACCTAATGGTATTGGCGATGACAAATGTTGTCGCTATAAGCAATCAAGTGGTGACTCATTTCTTGCTACAAAGATCATCAGCCACAAGGGCTCTTGTGGCAACTTAATGGTGACAAAAATATCATTGCTAAAAGTAATTAGTGGTGACATAAAGACCTTTAGTGACAACTAATAAAAACATTTTTTTTGTAGTGATATATAGATTCTCAAAATGAAAAGGTCATATATGTTGAATAGTTTTTTAAAAGAGGGAAGTGTAATTTATTATTCATTTTTAAGTGAAATGAAATCAAAGAATAAAAAATGGCCATGTTAGATGACAAGTATAAGTTATAACACTCATTATTTTACTAAGCTAAATTAGAAATATTAAATATCAATATGATTGGAGATTTTACTTATCCTATGAGGTAGTATCTTTTTAAAGAATGATTTATGTTTGGTAAGAATGGCCAATAAAGTACAGCCAAACTAGTAATGTCGTGTGATATCTTCATGGGATATTTTAATCCATTGACCATGACAATGAATCATGTGATAAACAAGCACAATTGCTAATACTAACTTCATCTACAATGCATAGTGGTTGATTCCTCTGTCCATCTTTAGTCAAATGGAACACTTTTTAACAAACTCATCGAAAAATGAGCCCAACATCTCAATGGTCATGTGTTGCATCACATCAACATGTGCAATGTTTCCTTTGCATGCCAAATTCCACCTATGAGTAAACCCATCTTCATGAGGCCTCTCAAACACTATGATATTGCTGAACTCATTCTTCATGGTTCTAAATCCACATGTCGTAGCAGATCTTGCAAGTAAATAGCATTTTCTGCATACTTCTCCATTTCTTTCTTTACCCCCATTAAGCCTTTCTTCTTGAGAGCGTGCCAAAGGAAGATTTAAGCTTGCCCACTATGGCTTCCTATGATTGTGGCGTCCTTTGAGCCTATGACTTCAATATCTCTAGATATGCCATCAGTATATTCCAAACTAGTTACTATAACCCCATAAGGTACAGGATATCCTAGGAACTTATGGCCAGAAATAGCTATGCTTCCAATGGGTTTCTTGAAACTAATCCTTAGTGCCTGTGGATAATTAGTCAATATAGAAATAGCTAAACTTACCCGACAAAGATTCCATGAAGAACTCCTTTAGTTTCACCAGTTGTTATGTAACCCCATAAGTGATTCTTCTCTTTCACCTACAAGCTAGCGAACTAAGAACCTAAACATCAAAAGAAAATGAATTGAGATCGTAGCAGTTTCCTATAAATGGATCACCAACATTGTTTATGTGAAAATGCTGCAACTGTGCCAATGCTCCGTAGTTAAAGTCTAGATTAATTGAATAGTCAGCAAAGTTTTATACAGTGAATACCATTAGCTGAATACCATGACATAAGAATATTATTAAGTACAACTTGAAGTGTTGTATAGTATCATTATTAGTATCACAAATTATAATAAAGGAAAATAACATTTTTTTTTGAAAAAAAAGATTACCTAGATTGTGTTTTTTGTTGTAAGATAAAGTTTCCAAGTAGGTAGTGATTACTTGAGCTAAGTTTTCTTCTCTGTCCCTAGTGAGATGAGAGATGGTAAGACTCATATTCCTATTCTCTACGATTTTGGTGTGTTATTCTCTGAACATCTTCAATGTTGGAAGTATTTTTTGTGGAAGTTGCGAGATCATTCATTGTATATATGAGTAGCATGAGAGAGAAAGAGAGAACTATGAATAATAAAGGGAATGAGAGGTAATATTGTGCTAGAATAATGTAGAGTTTGTGTTGACAATTGAGAGATAACAAACCAACCATTCATATATATATATATATTGGCATTAGGCACGCAAACTAAAAAAGAAAGACAATCATGTAGTTGAAGGTTTATTACATTCAGATAAATATGGGAAATAATACATGAGTAATTTGTGTATTTAAAAACTTAGGAAAAACTTGATGCATTATTGAATAAGATAGTTTCATGAATGGATTTCATTGTATATTTTCTGGTTCACTCTTTTATATTTATTACTATATATATAATTTCAGTGTAGATTTCTTGCATTTAATTTTATATAAATTTAATGAGATGAAAAGAAGAAAAAAAGGATAAAAAACCAATTTTTGTTCATTTTAAAACTGTTGCTCCATCCCTAGCATTAAAGAAATCCAAAATGATGATCCACTTATGGCTTGAATTGTTATTGACACAAATTCATCCGTTACTTTCAACCAAAGATATCATAGATGTGAGTTAATTAATTTTATTTGCATTGAAGAAAACATTTATATTTTCTAGCTTTAATCGTCACTGGTCATACATAACAATTATAAACGAAACTTGAGATCTAGATTCCTCATTCAATAGTCAATATTAAAAGATTATTCAGATTTAATCGTTTAAGTAACCACTTATAATAATAAAAATTTAATATCTATTATATGATTTTAAATTTTAATCCATTGAAATACATTAAATAATGTAATTCAATGGCTAATATCTTAGTTCATTAAGGCAAAGATTTTTCTTTTGGCCGCAAAGGTAATGAATAGACCTTATAGTGAGTAAAAGAGGACAACTTGAGTCAAAATGAACCTTTGCATGAGCTTTCTTGTTACTAGCTGTTGGTTCGACCGTTACTGGCCATTGAGCTTCTATTAAAGGGACCAACCTAATAGAGACTTGCTGGCAAGGTCATCGGCAAGGAAGCACTAGTAGCGGAGGGTTACTACTCACTCTGTTAAAGGAACACCCTTTCATCAGTGATTTGGCATCACCAGAGCTGTTGGTGAACTGCTATATGAAGTCGTTCATTTCTATGTTCAGTTTTGCATTCATCTTTGCCTTCATTTATGCTAGAGTTACAGTGACTCTGGATTGTTGGCATGCTCTGTTTCATAGGCTAATGGCATCGAATGATATCTTCTATGTTTTCACCTGTGGCTTTCTATTAAGTGTTCCTCGGTGAAGGTTATAGTCTTGGTAAAGAAGAGGTGATTTTGATCCCTATAGTTTTGTTTCCTTGTTGCACTGTGTTTTCTAGTTTGTATTATGCCCTTGGTTGCTCTGTTTCTGTGTTGTTAATTTCAATTTGTTATTTTTAGGGGTTTTCAATTGTTTGTAGCATTATGTTCTCTTTGGTGTTTTTTCTTAATGAGGAAGGGGTTATACTCATTTGTTCTTGTTTTGTTTTATGGAAATATTCATAGTTAATTTTATTACTCTTTTAAGTTTAAACTTTAGTCTATATGGATTTGTGGAGAATGCTTGAATGGGGGAAGAGCATGATATTTTGGCAAGAAGTACAAAAAAGTTTAAGATAATAAAGGCTATGCATAAAGATTTAGAGGATGTGTACAATGTTAACAAATTGCTAGATATAAATAATGAAGAACCCCTCATGAAGAAGTAGAGATGGAAGGAGAATATAAGAAGGAGGTTAATGAATCTAATTTTACAAGGAAACCTACATACAAAGATATGGTAATGAACAAAGATGAAAATTATAATCGAGAAGAGGTTGTTTAGATGGTGACAGAAGATTATGTTGTAGAGGAAGTTAATTTCTCTAAAGAGTTTGCTAAACCTTTTGATCTGAATCCTGTGGTACAGGTTACCCTGGAGTAGTACGAACAATGGTAATGCCCATGGAAGCTATCTTTGTATGTCAAGCTTCAGGGAAAGAAAGTTAGTTTCAAGACCATGGAATCTTGGGTCTAGAGAAGATGGACTCAAAATGGAGCAGTTAAGGTTATGGATTTAGCCAAAGATTTTTTCCTTGTTCATTTTGCTGAGAAAACAAACTATAATTATGCTCTGTATGAGGGTCCATAGCTTATAGCTTATCACTATCTTATGGTACAATGTTGGAGACCTTTATTTCAACCTTCCCAAACAGAAATTAAAAAAAATAGAAGCTTGGGTTCGTATTCTTGTGTTATCAGTAGAATTATGTAATAAAGATTTTGTTTAGAGAGTAAGCTCAAAATTGGGTACTATGCTAAAAATTGATGAACTAACTTTTATCCAATCTAGGGGTAAATATGCATGCTTATGCATGGAGATCAATCTTAACAGACAATCGATGCTTACTATTACTGCGCTTGATAAGACCTACTTAGTGGAGTATGAAGGTCTGCATTTCATCTATTTTAGTTATGGTACATACAGTCATAAGGCAAATAATTGCCTTTTAGCTAAACCAAACTAGACACCTAGACAACCCTCAAAGGTAGGTTATAGTGAATCCCCAGTGAATATGGGAGCTGAAGGTGTAGATGCTGTAATAGAAATTGTTAGTATCTAAAATAATGGACAGAATCCTCTCAACAACAATGATTTAAATGATGCAATATGTAAAACAATGTTAAATGAAATTTCTTCTCCAACTAATTATTTTGGACCATGGATGGTTGTTAAGTGATTGAAATGAAACTATATGGGAACAAGACATAATTCGACAAAGAGAAAGCAAATAAGGTGAACCTTGGTTTTAATAGTATATGTTATTCTATATTGAAGAATGTTTCTGAGGTGGATATGTCTAACAAGGAGGAAGAGAATAACTTTCATAGGAGGGTTAAGGGTGATTTAGAAATTGGTGAAAATATTCCCAAGAAAGATATAGCTAACAAAACCATGGGTAGACATCAACAAAGAATGGCTCAACAAAGAATAGCGTTGAAGACATCAACAAGTAGCCTGCCTCTCAGAGGGATCTTGGGTTGGCCTTAAAGAGATCTTTAGCCAAACTATGGGTTCTTGGTGTGTAGGAGCCAATTATAACTCCGTTTTGACTATTGATGATACTAGCGGCTCCTTTAATATGTCATGTGACTCTATCATTTTTCTGGACACTTTACTTGATTGTGGCCTTCATGACATTGGTTTCCAAAGACAACCTTTTACCTAACAACACAATAATATCAAAAGAAGACTTAATCATTTTGTTGCTAATAGCCTTTGGCCCACTTTCTTTGATAACGTCATAGTTAAGCATCTCCCTTAGCTCAAGTCGGATCACATTCTAATTTTTCTTGATTTTAAGGGTAATGACTTAACTAATAATGTTGGGAAGCCTTTTTTATTTTTAGCTTCTTGGTTAGCTCATGATAATTTTTAGGACCTTCTAAAAAGGTTATGGTTTAAAAATTGGGATCTCAATTCCAATATCAATTCTTTTACTGAAGTTGCTAAAGATTGGAATAAAAACATTTTTGGTGAAATAATCAAGAAAAAGGATAAAATCCTATTGAAACTTAAAGGTATAAGTTGTCCTCTGAAATTTCAAACTATTGTCTACCTGGAGAAACTTCAAAATTAGTTATGGAAGGAGTATGAGGTTTTAGCCATCCAAGAGGAAATTTATTGGAAATAACTCTCCAGATGTAAATGGCTTTTGTATGGTGATTGTAACACTTCATATTTCCATGGTATGGCTTCTGCTTAGAAAAGGAAGAATATAATTATTATGGTAAAAGATGATATCAGGTTATGGGTTGAATACTAAAACTCTTTGCAAGAAATGAGAATTTCCTTTTTAAAGAAGATTTAAGAAATGGAAGACTCCTATGACTAATTTCCCGTCTCCATTATGTTTCCTAATTTAATAGATATCAAGTTTTTGTCCCTAGCAAAAGAAGTCACAAAAGGAGAAGTCAAAATTGCTTTTTTTAATATAGGTGCTTGGAAAGCGCTTGGTCCTAATGGTATTCCTACAATGTTTTACCAATGTAATTGGGATCATGTGAAGGACTATATAGTTGATTAGGTGACCAAGGTGTTCACTAAGCCTACTATTATTCAATTTGGGAACCTCACCTTCATCTCTCTTAATCCAAAAGTTCCTAACCTTGAGATGATGAAACATTATAAACCCATTGGATTGTGTAATGTGGTGTACAAACTGGCCACTAAAATCCTTGCCACTAGACTTAAAGAAGTTATGCCTAAAATTATTGGCCCAAATCAATGTAGTTTTGTTCCAGGGTGGCAAAGCGATGATAATATTATTATTACCCAAGAAGTTGTTCATACTATGAGGACTAAACAGGGTAATGTTTGTTTTATGGCCCTCAAAGTGGACCTTGAGAAAGCCTATGGTAGGCTTTCTTGGGAATTTATAAGGGAGACTTTGAATGATATTGGTCTTCCAATAATATTATTTGGTGGAGTATAACTTCTGCTAACGTGCAATTGCTTTGGAATGGTCATGCTACTGAACCTTTTTGTTCCCTCAAGAGGAATTTGTCAAGGGGACCTCATTTCCCCTTACTCTTCATCCTTTGTATAGAGAGGTTATCTTATTCCATCTCTTTAGCCATAGAGCAGAAATGTTGAGATCCCATTATTTTATATAAAAGAGGACCTACCCTCTCTCACCATTTCGTTGATGATCTTATTTTGTTTAGTACAACCTCTTCTCAACAAGCTCAAGTTATTAAGGAGACTTTGGAGGTTTTCTATATAAGCTTGAGTAAGATGGTTAATAACTCAAATTTTGTTATTTATTTCTTTGCTAATGTCTTGCAAGAAAAAAAGACATAAGGTTAGCCAGGTTTTAAGTATGAATATAACTAATTATCTTGGAAAGTACTTGGGTGTTCTTGTGTTTCATGATAGATGTTCATATAGAGATTTCCAGTACCTCATTCTAGAATGATGAATCATTTAAATAGTTGGAAAGCTAATACTCTTTCCCTCACTGGGAGAATCACTTTGGCTCAATCAGCTTTTGCTTCCATTCCTACTTATGTAGGGATTTTATTTGGAATGGTTCTACTAATAAGAAAAAAATTCATTTGATTAGCTAGGATAATATTTGTGAACCCAAGAAGTTTGGTGGCTTAGGGTTCCGAAGAGCGAGAGATTTTAACCAAACTTTTATTATGATGCAAGCGTGGAACTTAATTCACAAGAAAGATGATTTAAGGGTTAAGGTGATCCATAGCAAATATAGTTATTCTGAAGCTATTATTTTAATAGTTCATTAACATAATGCGGCTTCTAATTTTTGCTGGGGTATTATTCAAATATGGGCACCCTTTTATTGAAATCTTATTTGGCATTTGGAAAATGATAACTTGATTTATTTTTGGACTAACCATTGGGTTCTAGAAGTGCATAGGCTTGAAGTTGCTACTATCATTGATATTAATGACAGTATTCGGGATGAGCTTATGGCAGATTATGTCCTTAATAATGAAGATTTGAATGTTATTATGCTTCAATAAGTTCTTACTACTGATTGTGTGGGCATTATCATTCCTCAAAAAGTCTCCCCTTTAGTTGAGGATGTTGACTTTATGGCCTGACTTCCGAATACTATAGGTATGTCTTCTTGTAAATCAACTTTTGAATCTTGCTTTAGTACTAATTGGAATTTTCAAAATGATCTTTTAGGGAAGATTTAGAAGCTAGGTGTTCCTTAGCGTATTCGAGCTTTCATGTGGCTTGTTGCTAATGATGCTTTTCTCACAAATAGTGCCAACCATCATCATTCCTTGGTTGCATCCCTTAGTTGTTCTCTTTGTGGTTTTGATAATGAAACAATGCTCCATGATCACTAATACTGAACTCTAGGGCCTACTTTATGGGTTAAAGATTTGTTTTGAACATGGCTATAGATCTATACTTGTGGAACATGATTCTTTGATAACGGTTTAAATGATCTAAAATTTATAGGAAAATTTACATAGAAGTTTACACCTAGTTCATGCTATAAGGCATTGGTTGAATTTGGACTAGTCTGTCAAAATTAATCATATCTTTTGTGAAGTTAACTTTGCCGCTAATACTTTCGCCAAGCACGATCATAATCAAACTCCCTCCTTTGATGTTTTCATACTATACCTAGCTTTTCTTCTCTAGTTATTACTGCTAATTTGCAGGGTGTTTGTCACCCTAGGCTTGTTGCTTCTTAGTTTCTTTATGTTAGGCATTCCACCCCGTTGTTTAAAAAAAAAAAAAAAATAGTGAGTAGAAATTGATGGAACAAAAAAGAAGGGTAAAATTGGTTGCAATTTAGAAGGTTGACAATGAAATCTCATGGAATTAATGTGGAAAAGATAAAATAGTAATCATACCAACCAAATGATTCGGCTAAAGTATTGACATTATTGATGTAACATGGAGTGGAATTATTAATTTGACGTGAAGAATTTGATTGTCCTTCTACTAAGTTTTTATTTGTTTATACATCAAATTTATATTAAAATAGTAAATACAGATAGTATAAGTTATAAAGATGTTGATTCTATACATATTTACACTCATTCTCAAGGACACGTATATTGGGTTTAGGTCAACTTTTAGATCAATTCAAGAGCCAACTTGACTATGACAAAATTTTTGGACTTAGTTCATATATGATTCGGTTGAATCAATTAGGTCTCATATTAAAATTCTTTCATATTTTTAAATTATTTTTTATAAATTTGAATTTAATAAAATAGTCGATATTTAATTAAAGTATATAAAATTAGCTCTTAAAAAAACTATAACATATATAAAAATAAAAAATTTGGAAAAAATAAAAAATAAATAAGGTCAGGATAGGTCGGGTCTATACATTGATTCCCTACCTGAAACCAAGTCTGATATAAAAGACTTAATCACTTAGCTTGTTTTGTTTCAAACCCAGCCCAAACCAATGAGATAGGATCAGGTTGGACCAAGTTGAACTAAGTTTTGAACACCCCTACTCAGTGTCTTACTCTTTGTCTCACTTTAAAAGTAATGTACAAACTCCATACTTTACGCAATATAATTTCTTTGTGGCACTAAAACAAGATTCTTTGAGTATAACTTATACTCTAATTTTCATATTAAAATAACATTTAAATCATAAAATATATAAAATACTTTTTTATAAAATATATAACACTAAAACTAAAAATTGAAGTAAAATATCATACAAATATTAAAAGACATACCACACATTCATACAAGAATTATGAGAGCTCAAAATATTCAAATTATAAAATTGAAGAAGGTTCACACTTTTTTATTTATGACTATGTTTTATTCACGACTATAATTCATAGAAGATGGAAATAGGTGAGTAGAGGCATAGAAGGATGTTATGCAATTCCAACAAAATAAACTTTCGTCAATGGACATTAGTTCTTTCTATACAGGGCCAACGAAGGAGAACTAATAGATAACATTATAACTTTGCCAACTTAGAAAGTGACTTTTTCTTTTTTTTTAATGGAAAGAAAGATGCAAGATATATGATCTCCTCTAGCTATGATTTTGGAAATGTAATGCGTGAAGGTTAATGTAGTTGCAGATAATAATGGATGTGGGGACTATGATAAGGCAAGTATAGGCTAATGTCTTTATGGTCTTTGTAGTATCTACTTTAGGAAATTTTCAATTTGGTCTGATAAGGGAATAGGTGTAATTTGGGAGTTTGTTTGATTGTTTGGGTAGGTGGATTCATGTATTCTATACTGATACTACTATGTTCTTTATTGTTATTAATAAAATTATTTTATTTAGTGGAAAAAAAAAACTTACAAGATCACTTTCCTGACATCCGTTATGAAACAAATTTGTTTCAAGGTTTATGCAAATTCATCCACAGTTTTAAGATCATTTTTCTAATGTTGTAGAAATTGTAATCTTTATGATAATTTCATAGTCAATTTTTCAATGTCAGTACCCCAAAGTTTGAGATAATTTTTTTTCATTCATACTATAAGCCCTTAGTTGAAATTTCCTACCATCTACATCATTAGAAATTCTAACTACATATTTAATTAGAAATTTTTAAAATTTAAAAATTTTTATATATTTTTTACAATTTAGTTTTTCAATTATATTGATCATTTCATAAAATTTGGTTAACTTATACATATAGCATTTTTATTATTGTAAAAAATTATTTAACTTTCATGGAATTAGTCATAGTGGTTGAATTTTTTATCCATCTTAAGCCAAATGGATAGCTTTTGTACAAACTTGTTGACAAATGTGTTCAACATCTCAATGGTCACATGCTACATCACTACAACATGTACTATGTTTCCTTTGCATGCCAAATTCCACCAATGAGTAAACCCATCATTTAAAGGATTCTCAAAAACTATTATGTATTCTCATGGATCCAATTATAGCATGGTGTAGCTTATCTTGCTAGTAAATAGCATTTTCCATGCACTTCTCCACTTCTTTCTTGAGCCTATTACACCTTTCTTCTTAAGAGTATACCAAAACAAGATTAGAGCATGCTCACTGTGGCTTCCAGTGATTGTGGCATCCATTAAAGTTATGACTTCAAAATCTCTATAGAGAAGACATAGATGTACTCCAAATGAGTTATTATAACCCCACAAGGGATAGGACATCATAAGAACTTATGGCCTAAAGTAGTTATGCTCCCAATGGATTTTTTGAAGCTAACACTTGGTGCCTATGGAAGGCCAACTAAGGTTTTGGGCAATATTATAGAAATAATAAGCAATTTTTTAAGGAGAAAACTAATCCCTACACTATTTATGTAGAGGTGATCAGTAATCTTCAAACTGAGTTAATTAAAAAAAAATAATGAAATAATAAATGTAAGGATATATAATTCATTTACTCACAAAGGCATCATTAGTGTAGGGCTCCTTAACTCATAATGCAAAGTTATGACAATAAGCTTAAATAAACTTGTACTCATTTAGTCTCTCAATGAAAACAACAAGGTATTTTATTTAAAGTGCCATAATGCAAAGATTGTTATAGCTTGTAAGTCTTTTGCATGGATATTAGCAATCTCTTTTTGTATATTGAATTTTTTCTAACCTGCTTAGTACGAGGAAGCATCATTCATGATAAAGCTCCATTGTAATGGATATAGAATTTATCACATGTGAAGCCACTTTCTTTAAGTGTTTGTACTACATGATGCAAGTCCTCAATAGCTCATTTCGTAGTTGTTCCTAAAATAGAAAATCAACTTTTAAGACTTTACAATAATGTTTTAATACACACATGTGGTTTGTTAAAGGTGTGCCTAATATTGTCTTACAATATTTCAAGAATATTCATACAAGAGATGGGAGAAAAAAGAGCAAAGAGACCTATGTTTAGGTTCAGGATGACTGGCATGTCCCTGTGAGCAAGAAGTGAAGTCCTTAGATCAATGTAGTCAATCTCACCAGAGTTGCACCCTTCACACAGTACATTTTACACATTCTTGCAACTTTGAACACTGAATTATGTGAGTCTTCTAAGGTATATAAAATCCCATACGACAATGGTTCCCTCCTGTATATATGTATATACACGTGTGTATATTACAAATATATTATCAAAGTACTTATAAATTCACACCAAAAGGTTTTAAAACTAATTAAATTAAGTACATCAATTAAAAATTACCCTATTAGGATCCCATGAAGAATGCCTTTGGTTTTACCCAGTTGTTACGTATCCCCATTAGTGATTTTTTTCTGTCCCCCACAAGCTAGCAGACCAATCAAGAACACAAACTTCAAAAGAAGTTGATTTGAGAGTGTAAGAGTTTCCCATAAATGGATTACCAACGTGTTTGTGTGAAAATGCAATAACTATGCATATGCTCCGCAGTCGAAGTAAAGATTAGTTTGGTACCCGCGTAGTTTATTACAATGAGAACCATTAGTTGAAGATTAAAGCCAAGGTTGTCAGGATAATATCAAAGAGCATGTTTGGTAAGGTGGAGTGATTTTAGTGGAAATGAGAATAAAAATAGGAGTAGGAATGAGCCTTGATGGAATTGAAACATAGGGCCCAAAATCATGTTTGTTATGATATGAAAATGAGTGGAAATGATAGGATTTTTTTTTTCATATGATGGATGAAAACCAAATTATCCTTATTAATAAAAATAAGAATAAAAATAAAAATATCATTATATTTTAATAAATACCTAAACCCTTATCTCCTAGTATCTCGTCGTCTCCCTCTTATGTAGTATTCATCAATCTCACCTTCCTTCCTGTGCAAATATTAATTTCATCTCTGGATCTTGCTTGTTATTCATGGAATGAGAAATATTTTTGTGAAAAACCACTTGATTCTCATAAAACCAAATACTTCCATTATATAATTGACGGAATTCCCATTCCTATGTTAGTGAGAATGGGCATTTCCACCAACTCTTTGTTCCCTAATGCCAAACACAATTTTGTTTCTTTCCTTCTCCCTTTCTAACTTCATACTTAGCTTCATCATTTATTAAGGCCTAAGAAATATAGATTATACATGTGCAATATAATATGTACCTACAAACACTAATACATAAAAATATATAGTTTTTTAAATACAATTTAAAGTGATTATAGTGTCATGTATCATAAATTATAATAAATTATGGAAGGGAACATTTAAAAAAATTACTCAAAAGTGCATTTTTCTGTGAGATAAAGTTTCCCAGTAGGCCGTGATAACTTGAGCCAAGTTATTTTTAGAATCCCTAGTTGACTGAGAGATCAAATTTCCATTCTTTCAGATCTTGGTGTGATCTTCTCTAAATGGTTTTGTGTCACCTAACTCAACAAACTTCACGACTGGAAGTGGCACTGTGGTAGTTACTGTGATGAAAATCATTGGCATATTCTTCGCCATTAGAATGAGAAAAACTAGCAATATATGATAGTGAGGGAGAGCTAATTATGATTGTGTTGGAAAAATGAAGAATTTATAAACCACATACACATATATAGAGTTTCAACATGCAAACCTCAAAAAGAAGACAAAAGACATAGTCATTGTAAGTGATTGTGATTTAGTGATGAATCTAAGGGCAAGAGTGAGGGCTTTATGTATGGTTCCACAAAAGATAAAAATTTGTTCATAAAATTTCTTAGGTATACATAAATAATTAATATTCACTTTCTTTTCTCTCTTATATTCCTTAATTTAATATTGACTTCATAGCAAACTCACTGTCAATGCCCAGTAACGACATCATGAAGATGTATTAACACCAACTTGGATTCTTTATCATAATAGTAAGTGCTTTTGTAGAGAAACTAAATTAAAGCAGATAAAAGAAAATATAAAGAAGCACAGAGATGATAGTAGTATCTATTTATTGATAGAATGAAATATACTATATAATGTTGAGAGGGTGGCTCTTAGGTCATGTTATTAAAGTATATTGCAATTCCCCCTGCATAGACTAGTAGAGTTGCAGATTAAACATGTAATTGCTTCCATGTTTACTAAGTTTCAGACTTGAAGCCATAGGTGTAGGGAAACTCTTTGCAATATCCATTTTTACCTTCTGTAACAAATCAGAAATATATTTTCATTAGGACAACAACAAACTTTCATTTGTCTTCTTCTTTACTTCTATTCTCAAAAAGTAATTGAGCTCCCCTAAGTCATTTAATGCAAAATTAGAATGTACTTGCTTATTAAGTTTGGTAATATACTTTAAGCTACTTCTTAGGATTAAGATATCATCCACATATATAAATAAATATGTACTACTTTCATTTGTCACATGAATGAAGAGTGATGGGTCATATTTACTAGCAACAATCTAATACACCTTCTAATCATTTGCAAGAGTAGCAATCAAGAGAGTTATAATGGTTGCAAGTTTTATCACTAGAGAAAAAGTCTTATTGAAATCAAATCCATGCTATTGGTGGAAACCTTTTGCAACCAAATGTTCTTTATACTTGTTTAATTAAGTCATCAATATTCTCTTTTACTTTAAAAACCCACTTGCACCCTATGGTCATTCTACCATTTGGTAGAAATGTGAGCCCCCATGTACCATTCTTTACTAAACAGTTATATTCATATATCATGGCTTGTTTCCAATCTGGATCATGTATAGTAGTAGTTAGAAAAGATGGTAAAGCCTTAGTTAGAAACACCTTAGGCTTAAAAATAGTAACTTTGGCCTTATTAGTGATCAAATGTATAGACAGACCTTGAACATATGTATTTATCATATTGGTATTAGCATTAGAACTTGAAGATATATTATCCAAAAAAATAGAATTTTCACTATTTTAGATTCATTATCAGTAGATCCTATAGAGTTCGATACTAATGAGTCACACAAAGGATTAGTAGCAGTGCCAAAACAATTAACAACTTGAGTATGCAAACAAGAACTAAAGAAATTTGAGCTAAAACTGGTTATTTTCAATAAGATGAAGTATGAGAAGAAGCATGAGATTGTGTTGAGCCTATTTGTTGAGAAACAAAGGTTTTAATGATAACAACACAAGAAGAAAAGTTTTGATATGTATTAATTAGGTTCTAGATGTTTTCATTGTTTAATCATATCTTAGGAACCTTTGTAAATGGTATTAAGCTGATAAGAATCATTTAAAATGAATGTATAATTAATCCCAGGTCTTAAAGGTTGAGAAAAGCTGATTTAGAAGTTTTCTATCAATGAACAATCGACTGGCCACTAGCCAGTAATCGACTGATCACCTGCTAGGAAGCCCCCAATATGCTACCAGCTTGGAAAATGATCGACTAGGCATTCTTTGTGAGTGAACAGTCAATTGGTCACAGCTAGCAGTTAACTAGTCACCTTCTTGGATGAAACCAGTTAATTGCTAGCTCAAGCCTGATCAACTAGAAGCTCTCTGGGAGCCAGCAGTCAACTGGCCACTATGAGCAGTCAACTGGTCACCTCCCGTATTAAGCATCAGTCTACTACTAGCCTTGAGACCATTTGCTAGGACCTCTCTATGAGTGACCAGTCAACTAGTCCAAAGCGAGCAGTTAACTGTCAGGGTCCAAAAATTCAAAATTGTGAGAGGGAATGAAGGAGCAGTCAACTGGTCAATGGTGAATAGTCAACTAGTCAGTTACAGACAAGTTATAATGGATTCATAACAACTATATTTTAAATTATCTTATCTCCCACCCATTCCTAACTGATCTATTAGGCCTCAATCTATATAAACTCGACCTGAGACCTTTGAAACATTAAGAACATTCAAGAGTGCTTATATCAGTTGTTTTCATATTCTAATCAGCACATTATCATATTAGTGCTTCACTGTATCATCTACTATGTTTAGAGAGTTTATTCATTAGTAAAACTTTCTTTCTTCTGAGAGAGAGACTCAAAGAGGTTCCTTGAGAGAGTCAAGCTAGATAGAGAATAGGTTCAGGGGGATTATATCCCTGAGAGAGAAAGAATTCAAGGAGGTTCCTTGAAGGAGTCAAGCTATTTTAGGAATTAGGGAGAGGTTCTCCTAAGTATTGTACTATTTTGAGATAGTGAAAAATCCTAATAGGTTGCTTGGGGACTGGATGTAGGCTTGGGTAGAAGCTGAATTAGGATAAAACTCAGTGTCTGTTATTCTTCCTTACTTTTTTACAGTCAGCACTAATTTATTTTTGCTGCTCTTATTTTTTAGAAAAGTTTTTCAATAAAATTTTTATAAAACCCAATTCACCCCCCTCTTAGGTTTCAACCTTGTTCAACAAGTGGTATCAAAGCTTAGGCTCTTGATTTAAAGACTTAACTGTCTCAAAAGTATAAATGGCTGGATGTGGTGATAATGTTTTACTAGAAGAGCTGTCCATTACAAAACCTCCCGGCTTCAATGGTGAAATTTCACCTATTGGAAACTTAAGATGAAACTTTTCTTTGAAGTTGTTGTCATTGACCTTTGGGATGTAATTGAGGAAGGTCCTTATGTGCCTATGAAAGAAGAAGAAGGCAAGACCATACTCAAACCCAAAAGTGAATGGAATGAGACAAATAGAAGAAAAGTTTTATTAAACAATAAAGTTAAACTCATTCTTACTAGTGCACTCTGTCAAGAAGAATATTTTAAAGTTTAAAATTGTGAAAGTGCTAAAGAAATTTGGTAGGCTTTAGAAATAGCTTATGAGGGAAGCTCAGGAGTGAAAGAGTCCAAGATTCCTAATCTTACACAACAATATGAATTATTCAAAATGACTCCAAGAGAAACCATTAAAGAAATGCAAATTCATTTTACTCACATTATAAATCACTTGGAAGCTCTAAGGAAGACATACTCACAGATTGATCAAGCTTACAAGGTCATGAAAGCTCTTTATATGGAATGGCAGCCAAAGGTGACAGCAATTGAAGAAGCAAAAGGACCATCTGTAAAATCAGTTGCAGCTTTTTTTTTGGAAATCTTCAAGAGCATGAGCCAAGGTTAAAGCAGCTCATTAAGGAACAAGATAAGAAGAAAAAGGGACTTGCACTCAGAGCCTCATCATCAATACATCTAGATGAGGAAGAAGATGATGATGATTCTTTAGAGGAAATTAATGAGGAAACTCTTAGTCTCTTTGTCAAAAAGTTTAAAAGATTCTTCAACAGCAGAAGAATGAATGGAAGGAGACCAAATAGAAAAAGTCAAGAAACTAAAGAACTTCCTATCTTCCATGAATGCAAAAAACTTAGGCATATTAAATGGGAATGTTCTCAGTTTCTAAAGAAACAAGACATCTATGAGAAGAAGAGAGGAAAAGAAAAGAAGAAGGCATATATGTCAGCTGCTTGAGGAGAAAGTGATGAAGATTTAGAAGAAGAAAATGAAGAAGTTAATCGTTGCCTTATGGTAAATGAAGAAGAGGTAAGCTCTCTCCCGTCTTATAAAGAATTACAAGATGCTTTTAATGATTTACATGCTAAGTTTCTTAAGTTAGCAAAAGCGTTAAAATTTTCAAAGAAGAAGATCTTATTTTTAGAAGAAGAATTAGAAAATAAGAAGGAAGAAAATAATTCCTTAATACAAACGAAAGATTCTTATGAAAAACAATTTGTAAAATTAAAACATGATCTCAAAAAATAAAGGTGTTTTTTTATAAAGCTAGTATTGGGTATAATCCTAAGAAGAGGCAGAAATATTATAAGAATTTCCTTGTTCCTACTGTCATGACCAATGCCCCATTTATCACTACTATTATTGTGGAAGGAAAGGGCATGGTTCATATTCTTGTCCCTTTAGAGATAATAAATTCTATATGGCAAGAAAACGTGGGTTCTGAAATAAAAAACTAACATTCAAGGACCTAACAAGATTTGGGTACATAAAAGAAAAACTTAATGGCTTAGCTAATATGTATGAAGGCTACCAAAACAAAGTGGTACTTGGATAGTGGTTGCTCCAAAGACATGACTAGAGACAAATCCAAGTTCATTTTTCTTCAACCTAAACATGGAGGGAATGTCACTTTTAGAGGTAATGGACAAGGAAAAATTATTAGTATTGGAAAAGTTGGTAAGAACTCTTCCACCTCTATTGACAATGTGCTGCTTGTTAAAAGGTTGAATCATAATCTTCTGAGTATTAGTCAATTATGTGATAAAAACAATAGTTATATTTGATTCAAAACATTGCATGGTTGAAAATCTATATGAAAAGAAAACTATTCTAATAGGATATAATGTTAACAATGTATATGTTATTTACCTAAATGATGTCCTTTCCACTAACTCAAAATGTTTGATAAATGTTAATGATGATAGTTGGGTTTGGCATAGAAGACTTGCTCATTCTAGTATGAGTTTATTAGATAAGCATACTAAAAGAGACTTAGTAGTTGGATTGACTAAGTTAAAATTTGATAAAAACAAACTTTGTGATGCATGTTAGAAAGGAAAACAAGTTAAAAGCTCATTGAAGGCAAAAGAAATCATCTCCACTACTAAACCATTACAATTACTACATATGGATTTATTTGGACCATCTAGAACTATAAGTCTTGGTGAAAATTATTATGATTTACTAATTGTGGATGACTTTAGCAAATTCACATGGACACACTTCTTATCTCACAAGGACCGAACTTTCAAATCATTTCTAAAATTAGCCAAGTTCATTCAAATGAATAAGGCATGACCATTGTGAAAATAATAAATGATCATGGTGAAGAATTTGAAAACAGCCTATTTATGGAGTTTTGTGATGATAATGGAATTGAAAATAATTTTTTTTGCACCAAAAACTCCTTAACAAAATGAAGTAGTTGAAATGAAGAACAAAACCTTAGAAGAAATGGCTAGAACCATGTTAATTGAAAGAAATCTTCCTAAATATTTTTGGGCTAATGAAATAAACACTGCTTGCTATGTTATGAATAGAGCTATGATAAGCCCCATACTGAAAAAGACTCCATATGAGCTGTATAAAGGAAGAATGCCAATATTTCTCATATACATGTATTTGGATGCAAGTGTTTTATGCTTAACATTAGAAAAGATATTTTAAGCAAATTTGATGCTAAATCTAATGAGGCAATCTTCCTGGGATATGCAAATACTAGCAAAGCCTATAGCATGTATAATAAAAGATAATGTTAGTAGAGGAATCTATTCATGTTAATTTTGATGAATCTAACCCTTTTGAGCTAACAAAGGTTTCCTCTCAAGAAATTGCAGTGAAATTCAATTATCTCTCAATAAAAGATAAGCAAATAGCTTATGAAAAGAAGAATGAAGGTGAATCCATCAAGACAAAAGAACAATTTGCCTTGCAAGATGAATTTGATCAAGAAGAAGAGGAAGTCAACAATAAGCTACTAAAGGCATGGAACTTTAAAAAGGATCATCCACCTAAACAAATAATTGATGAAGTCTCTAAAAGGGTAACAACTCAAAACTCTTCTAGAAATATCCGTAATCATCAAGCCTTCTTATCCTAAATATAACTAAATGGTATTGATGAAGTCTTGAAAGATGAACATTGGGGTCTAACTATTCAAGAAAAACTAAATTAATTTGAAAGGAATCAAGTATGGAAACTTGTTCTTAGACCTAATAATCATCCAGTAATTGACATTAAATTGTAACACTTGCTAAGTAAATTTTGCTAAGTTAATGCAAAATTTTTTATTTTAGCAAGAATGAGGTATAAATATTTGTATGATTGTATGATTGTAACTCAGTTAAGAACCAACTTGTTAGGCTTACAGAGGTGGGCTAGTCTCGTTATCTGTGTCAGTTACACTCCGGGAGTTGGGGCGTGACATAAATGGATGTTTAGAAATAAGCTTGATGAGTCTAGAGTTGTTACTAGAAATAAGGCTAGGTCGGTTGCAAAAAGTTATAATCAAGAAGAAGGAATAGACTATGATGAAACCTTTGCACCAGTAGCTAGATTGGAAGCCATACATATGTTACTAGTCTTTACATGCTTAAATGGCTTTAAGTTGTATTAAAGGGATGTCAAGAGCGTCTTTCTTAATGGATACATAATGGAAGAGGTACATGTTAAACAACCTCCTAGTTTTGAGGATTGAAACTTTTTAAATCATGTATTCAAGTTAAGAAAAACATTTTATAGTCTTAAACAAGCCCTTAGAGCATGGTATGAAAGATTAAGTACGTTTCTCATTAAAATGATTTCTCTAGAGGCAAAGTTAAGACAACATTATTTTTCAAAAAGAAAAAGCATGATGTATTAGTTGTTCAAATTTATGTGTATGATATCATATTTGGTGCAACTAATGAAACATTGTGCAAGGAATTTGCTGACATGATGAAAGGAGAATTTGAAATGTCTATGATGGGTGAACTCACATTCTTCTTGGGTCTTCAAGTCAAACAGCAAGCAAATTGAACCTTCATAAATTAGTCAAAATATATTAAAGAATTTCTTAAGAAATTTAGACTTGAAAATGTAAAAACAAAAGACACTCCTATGGGATCAACTGTCAAAATGGATGTTGATGATAATGGGAAACCATATGACATCACAAAGTATAGAGGTATGATTGGATCCCTTTTATATTTGACTGTAAGTAGACCTGACATTATGTTTAGTGTATGCATTTATGCCAAATTTAAAACATGTCCTAAAGAGTTTCATTACTTAGCAATAAAGAGAATCATTAGATATATTGCTAGTACAATACAAATGGGTCAATGGTATCCAAAAAGATCCACTAATACCTTGGTAGGATACTAACATGCTAGTTTTGTTAGTTGTAAGACTGATAGAAAAAGTACCAGTGGAACATGTCAGTTCTTTGGAAATTCTCTTATTTATTGGCTTAGTAAGAAACAAAATAATGTAGCATTGTCCACTGCTGAAGCTAAATGTGTTGCTGCTAATAATTGTTGTGCTCAAATTCTTTAGATGAAACAACAATTAGAGGATCTTGGTGTATATCTTAAAGAGATCCCTATTAAATGTGACAATAATAGTGCAATAAATCTTACCAAGAACCTAATCATGCATTTAAGGTCTAAACATATTGAAAACAGGCATCACTTCATCAGGGACCATGTTCAAAAGAAAGATATCAATCTTGAGTTTATCAAAACTAAATTTCAACTTATTGATATCTTTACAAAACCTCTTTCTATTGAATGATTTTATTTTATAAATGGTGAACTTGGAATGGTTAATCCTAATGAATTATAAATACTTCAATTGTCGCCATTTACTTATCAGAATCATTAGTAACATAACCATCAGAGTGTTTTCTTACTTATTTTGCAGGAGTCTTTGAATTTTTGAAGTGTTTTACTTGTTCATCATATTGTTTGAATGATTTTCTATGCTTAGAAATGTTGTAAGGTGATAAATCCTTTAGAAAATTAGAATTTTGGCCTTAAAATTTTAATTTGGTCACATTTTAAAGTGACCAATCGACTACCAAGGAGTGGCAAACAAGTCAACTGGTAGGAGTCAGAGAAGTGACTAGCTGCTTAAGAGTTGGAGAGTAGCTAACTGATGGCTCTCTGCAAGAGAACAATCGACTGCCAACAAGTGGTCAGTGGACTGGACACATTAAGAGGGACTAAGAGTCGACTAATGGTGAGTAACTAGTCGACTAGGATGTTCTAGAAAGCATCCCTAAGAAAATAAAGGCCAACAGTCACTATTCACAAGTGAATAGTCAACTGGTCAAGGCCAAAAAGCGATACTAAACAAAAATGGGGGTCGACCATCGACTAGTCAATGACAAATATTGCTATTTAGAGAAGTCAAACCCTAAAATCTTAGCATTTTTCCCTATTCTCTCCAACTGACTACTCTTCCTCTTTCTTGTCCATCACTTTGCTGGCTAAATCCATATAAAATCTCTAAGATTTTGTTTCTAAATCAAGGAAATCTCTATTTAATCTCAAAATCCTAGGGTCTCCACCGATTAAAAAGGGGTTTTTCTGCATGCTTTCATCTCATATGAATTCTTGGCCTCCTAACCTTCATCCTTGCCTCTCCAAGATTAAGAATGGCACAAAGACCAGTTCCAAAACGTGCAAGAACTAAGAATGTGGCTGGTTGCTCATCCTCTTTTGCTCCTCCACCACTCTTCTCATTAAGGACTCAAGTGACTTCCTTTATTGAGAACTTTCAACAAAGGGGAGTGCTTCCTAGTAAGTATGTTCATCTTCCTTTCTTACAAGAAGAAGGATTTAGGATATATGATCTTTTGGAAAATGCTGAGCTAAATTTTCTCCTGAATATTAAGTTAGATTATAGCCCCAAAGTCTCAAGGCCATTTACTATAACCTCTCATACAATCCTATTACTTATTTGATAACTACTGAGGTTAGAAGTTCTAAGCCTACATTTGGTGAGGAAACTTTGGCAAACATTCTCAACCTTCCCCTTCCTACTAGTCTTTATTTTACTGACCATTTGAATTCATTGTAAATTATGAATGGGTATAATAAATTGTAAATCATGAATTGAATAAGTGAGAATATCATTGACAATCCAAACACTCCTATCTATGTCAATGAGATTTCCTTGGAAAATCGGTTACTGCACTACATCATCACTAATTGCCTAATCAATAAGTTTGGCAATTTTGCAACCTTAGTGAGCTAGAGATGTTCATGATGAAGTACCTCTTGGACAGGCATAGGATCAAGCTTTCTTGGCTCATCACTGAGAGAATTGCTGCTTGGAAGAAGAAGAAATCCTCTCCACTACCTTATACGGGGATCATAGCCACCATTATTTGTCGTTATGATATATCACCATTAGAGGATGATGTGGAATCCCTTTTACAAATTGGGTGGAATAACCTTCAAAGGATGGGTTTCATTAAGAACCCTCAAGAGGAATGGGTTAGGAAAGCCCAAAGGTTCCTCAGGCCACCTTCTCCATCGGCTACTAATGTACCTCCTCCAACTTCTCCATATACAGGACACATTGAGGAAGGTTCATCCTTTCACATGCCATTGCCAACTGCTCCCATGCCTCCTTCACCTCATGATCACACCTCCATGGGCTACACGCCACCTCAGCCTAAGTCCATCATCATTCTAGAACCTATTCTCTTGGTTGAGATTCAAGCTCTTCATATTAAGATGGACACTTTTAGCCTCCAAATTCCAACTCTTCAAGAGACTATGGAAGATGTCAACACTTGCTTAGAGTGCATTAAGTCCTACCATGAGCAGAGTCCTAATTTCTAGGAGCTCAAGACATAGGATTTTGGTTTTCTTCCCCCCTTTTTAATATGACAAAAGGGGAGAGAAAAGTAGGCTTTAGGCTTTATGTACTTATGCACTTGATTTGATTTTGCGCTTGACATTGGGATGTGGTTTCTATTTATGTTTCCTTGTTTGGTTTTTCTACTTTAACTCAATGTGAATTTTATCATGCTTTTTAATGAAAGTAGCTATGTGATTACAAATGTTGTTCATCTCATTCATTGCTATCTATTGTTATTATATACTGCTGTCATTATCTACTATTGTCATATGAAAACAACAAGGAAATTGATTAACGACTGTAAGAAATCAAAGCTAAATCATTAAAAATTTCACAAAATCAAAAGTCATTATGTTAGAAACTTTTCTTTGTAAAGAACTAACATTTGCAGGGTTGTCATTATAAAAAAAAAAAGGGAGATTGTGTTGAGCGTATTTGCTGAGAAACAAAGGTTTTGATGATAACAACACAAGAAGAAAAGTTTTGAAATGTATTAACTTGGTTCTAGATATTTTCAATGTTTAATCATGTCTAAGGAAACTTTGTAAATGGTATTGAGCTAATATGAATCATTTAAAATGAATGTATAATCAATCTCAGGTCTAAAAGCTTGAGAAAAGCTAATTTGGGAGTTTTTTGTCAGTGAACAGTTGATTGGCCACTAGCCAACAATTGACTGATCACCTATTGAGAAGCCCCCAATGTGCTGCTAGCTTGGAAACTGATTGATTGGGCACTCTCTGTGAATGAATAGTTAATTGATCACAAGCCAGCAGTCGACTGGTCACCTTCTTGGATGAAACCAGTCAACTGCCAACTCAAGCCTGATCAATTGGGAGCTCTATAGAAGTCAGTAGTTGACTGGCCACTATGAGCAGTCAACTGGTCACCTCCCATATCAAGCATCAGTCAACTGCCAGCCTTGAGACCATCAACTGGGAGCTCTCTATGAGTGACCAGTCGACTGGTCCAAAGTGAGCTATTAACTATCGGGGTCCAGAAATTCAAAATTGTGAGAGTGAAAGAAGGAGCATTCGACTAGTCAATGGTGAACAATCGACTAGTTAGTGACAAACAAGTTATAACGGATTCATAATAGCTATATTTTGAATTATCTTATCTCTCACTCACTCCCAACAGATCTATTGGGCCTCAATCTATACGAACTTGACCTAAGACCTCTAAAACATCAAGAAGAACATTCAAGAGAGCTTATATCATTTGTTTTCATATTCTAATTAGCTCATTATCATATTGGTGCTTCACTGTATCATCTACTTTGTTCAAAGAGTTAATTTATCTGTAAAGCCTTCTTTCTTCTGAGAGAAGGACTCAAGGAGGTTCCTTGAAAGAGTCAAGCTAGATAGAGCTTAGGTTCAAGGGGAGTATATCTCCAAGAGAGAAAGAATTCAAGGAGGTTCCTTGAATGAGTCAAGTTGCGAGAGCTTAGGAATTAGGGAGAGGTTCTCCTGAGTATTGTACTATTTTGAGATAGTGAAAATTCTTAATAAGTTGCTTGGGGACTGGATGTAGGCTTAGGTAGAAGCTGAACCAGGTTAAAACTTTATGTCTATTATTCTTCCCTACTATTTTACATTTAACACTTATTCATTTCTATTGCTCTTATTTTTTAGAAAAGTTTTTTAGTAAAATTTTTATAAAACCCAATTCACCCCCTCTTAGGTTCCAACCTTGCTCAACTGATTGTCTATCATAAGGGAAACAAAACTCATTAAAAGTAACATATCTAGAAATATAAACTCTACTATTAGGATCTAAACATTTGTACACTTTATGTTTAGAGATATATCTTAGAAAAGTACATTCATGAGTACAAAACCTAAACTTGTGTGTGTGGTAAGATCTCAACATAGGATAACATACCTAACCAAAGACTTTGAAGATATGATAATATGGTGTAACATGAAAAGTTTGGTTATAGGAATTTCATGATTTATGGATGCTAATGGAAGACTATAAATATGATGAGTAGTTGTTAAAAAGGCATCTTCCTAATAGGAGAATGGAAGTCCAACATGAGATAGCAAGATAAGTTCACACTCTACTATATGCCTATTTGTGTTCCAATGTACCATTCTATTGATGAGCACATGGACATGTGAGCCTGTGTATAATCTCATGAGTGGAAAGATAGGATTAGAATGATCAAAACTACCCTCCAAAATCATATTGAAGAACTTTAATTTTGGTATTTAACTAAAGTTCAACCATGGTTTTGCAATTTGTAAAAGCTATCAAGGCATTAGATTTTTGTTTGATGGGGTAACATTATGTGTAGCATGTGAAAACATCAGTGAGTGTAATGTAATACCATGAACCATTGGATGAGGGATAGGGTGATGGACCTCATTGGATGAGGGATAGGGTGATGGACCTTAAATATCAGTATAAACCAGTTGAAGATGTGTGTGATAAAAAATTTTAGGAAGAAGGAGAAAGTTGTTTATAAGCGTTCCCTTGACAACAAGCAACACAAAAGGGAAAAGATGCTTTATTTGAAAATTTCACATTATAAGCATTAAGAACTTGAACAATAGTAAACTGATTTAGGTAACCTAGCTAACATTGCCAAATATACATGATTTCATCATTTTTGCACTAAACCAAACGTAGTAGAATTAGTTACAATTGATGAAGAAATAGAATTTAGACAATTTGGTACATTAGTACATTACACAGTTAAGAAGAAACATTTGTATGTGCTAAGAATGATGAAGAGTGGCTTTAAGGTACTTTACATAGTTTAACAACATTAAAAGAATAGATTCCATCTTATCTTAACTTGCCTTCAAGCAAGACTTCCTTGGTTACTAGTGATTTAACAAAGCAAGATAAGGGATAGAATTCAAAATAAGCATTGTTATCCTTAGCAAACTATGTGATACTGATTAAGTTTTTAGTTATGGTAGAAATATGTAAAAGATTTTTAAGAACTAATGAAGAGTTAGGACTAGTGGAAGAAGGAAAAAAAGAATTCCTAATGCTATTAATTTGTAAACCTGCATCATTTCCAATGAGAACTTGTTTAGTACCATTATACTCTTTAAGTTAACTGATGTTAGAATAAAAAAGTGTTACATGGTTGGTGCCTTCAGAATCTGGGAACCATGCAGCTAGTTCATAGACAAACTCTAGTGTAGCTAATTACCTTTAGACAATTGGAGCAAAACTCAAAACATTAGCACTCATCAAATTTGGTGATGTAATGGTGAGATTAAGCGGATGTGACTGTTGCTATTAGCCTTCAATAGGTGTCGAAGAAGAGTTTATATTGCTTCCTTGATAGAAATTCTGATAATTCATATAACTCTATTGCGATTGTGGAAAAGGTTGAGGATATGAGTAGTTGACGTAATTATTCTGAAATTGAGATTGATATGATTGATCAAACTTGTGAAAACAATCCAAGACATTATGAATCATGAATAGATTTGACAAATTACTGAATTTCTACCTCCATTTCGACCACCTCTACCTCTATTTTGACCTTTTCTACCTCTGAAAGATCTACCACCACTTCCGCTATCATATGAACGATTTGTAGTGTCTACATATTCACTAGTGTTTTCCAAATATTCATCATTATTTTTTTGCGCAAGACTCACAATATACGAAGTGATTCAATCTCTCCAACAGTATACGAAGTTCATTTTGTATTGATAAGAGTCACCAGTGCATGATACTCAATTGGCAACCCTTTCAATATGATCTTTGTGTGCACTTGATCAGAGACCAGATTACCAATCACCACTAATACATCCACCAATGACTTAATTCGTCACAAGTACTCAGAGATTGTTCTTGAACCTTTTTAGTGCTCTAAATTCCATCTTATACTAATGGATCTTAGCTCGTGTGTGTGACTCAAAGAAGTTTTGAATACATTGCCCTGCATGATTGGAGTGTTCACAACCAACTAATCTCTTTAGCATTGATTATGATAGGGATAAGATAAATAAATGAACATATTCATAGATTCAAAGTAGGAGACTTACATACTTCTCCTAATTGCAGAAGCTGATCAAACTCTGGCTAGGATCACTGATTAAATGAGATACGCACAGTGTATTAGGTGTATCTTAGGTTTTCACAGCCTAAATCCTCTCTCGAATGTGACTGTAAAATACTCGTAAGTATTCCTCTTAGAGCGTCTCAAGTCTCTCTTTTTATAAAAGTTATCTATCATATAATAGTCTAGCCCTATTTATAAAAGGCTAACTAGGGTTAAGGTTTAGTAGTAATTCTTATAATTACTATTTTACCCTTATTTAATGAGCACCCCTTATGGGTGGACTTTGTATAATATCTTAACAAATTTAAACCATAAATATTATATGATATTCTAATAGATTCGAACATCGTTAACAAAAGCCAGGAAAAGAACAACTGGTCCTACTTTCCCTAGGCTATATACTTTAACGAATAGTTACCTAAAGCTTCATTATTAGAACTACTAAATTTTAATGGGGTGAGCACTGTAGCGGACGGTGATGGGTTCTCCATGGTAAAGCTCTAATGCCATCTGGTGAAACTGAGCTAAGTCTAATAAAAGAAAATACAAAGAAGTACAGAGATGTGAGTAATATCCATTTACTGATAGAATGAAATATACCACACAATGCAAATGCATGTGAGCTAAACCAAACTTGATTCTGTTGGTCAGATCTAACAAACTAATCAGTATAACTAACTCATAATAGTTTTGGTTTCAAAAAGTGATTGCGTATGATTTAAACTTGATTGTATATAGTTTAGAAAAAAAGTCTAAAAAATAATTACAACATTTATTGTAAAAGCAAGTAATTCTCATTTTAGTATTAATTCAGGATAAGTGTGAATATCTACTTGATATGTTATTCAATATATTCAAATAATTATAAAGTGATGATAGGGTGGTTTTTGGAATATCATTTTTTCGAGAATGGATCCTTCGCTAGTGGCACAAGAGAGGGTCATGTGTCGTAGAACGTGGTCATTTGGCTGCGTTTTACTTTTTTAAAATTTTTGTTAAATATTTTTTAAATAAAAACACAATCATAATATATAAGGAAAAAGATAATATTAATTTTTTAGTATTAACTTCTTCTTTTTCTCAAACTCTTGCCATTACTATTTTAATATATAAACTAAAGCATGTTAGAGTACTGGTAGGATTTAATCTTCTTTTTCTTTTAAGAAAATGACTATAGATTGTGGAATCCAATAATTTTTTTTTCAATAATATGATCTTGAATTTTTAAACACTTATTATTATAACACTTAAATTAGTACATAATTTGATGTTGTATGTCAAAAATTGTTTAGTTTAGTTTTTCCTCTTGGATGATATCTTCCAAAGAAAATATCTAAAATGTTTATATCATTTTTATGTACCACAATAATTTTTAAATATGTATTAAAATTAAAACTAAAAAAAATTAAATACAGAACAACATTTTATTTTTTATAAATTTACTGCTTTAATTAAATTCATTAGTTACTGCACATGAAATTTTTTATAAAGTATTATTTGATACATAATTTTTAATCATGTCATAATTTATGATGGTATTTTAACCATATTATTTGCTTAATTAATATCTTTTATCTAAATGATTTATGTCAGTACAACAATTAATTTGTATTTATAATTTTTTATATATAATTGTACAAGTAATAATGATAATTAACCATATGGTCTATTTCAACTTCTAACTAATAAATAGACTCAATTATGACTTAAAATACCTATTATGCCCAATAAACCCTTCTCAAAAAAAAAAAAACCTGAATATAAAAGTTTGATTAAGCTCAAATTCTTTTCTAACCAAAGCCTAATAAAATTTCTATAAAACTGACCCAATAATCAAATCTAGTGTGGAAATGTATGTCATACAACACTTTCCATTTTTTATGAATTAATTTAAAGTTGAACTATTTCATACAAAAGTTCCTCGTTTCATATGGGAAATCCTATAATAATATCTAACTTCTGCGTTGAAAAAAAAAAAAGAAGCAAAAGCCTGACACATTATAAAATAAGACTATATTTTATGGTTCAATCTTTTTTATTTATCATGATAATGTTAATGCAGACGCATTTGGATAAATTTGATGAACGAGGAGAAATTTTTAGTTCTCTGTTTTAACTTTAAGAGATAAAAAGTATTAAAAAAAATTAATTATAAATTTAATTCTTTAAAGGAATTAAATTAGTTTATATTTTTATATTTAAATGATTATTCTAATAATTTTTATTGTCTAAAAGTTAACTGAAACTAAAAATTATAAATTAGAATTTTCTTTCAACTTACATATTTTCATTGGCGGCAACGAATATGATTCGTTTCATCTAGGAAGGGCAGCAAAGTAGGAGAAAGCAACGGGAAACATAGATATCCACAAAAACTGGACTCAAGTACTGCAACTATTGATACTCATGGATTTAAATAAGGAAAATACTTATCTAATATATTCTTTTCAGTGAGTTTTTATTTCTTTTTACGTCGATTTTGATATCAAAATATTGGACGTAGACTATATGTTATAGAGATATAAATATGGCACTAGAAGGAGATTAGATCAAAATATCAGACATAAATATACACTATATGTTAGTTGCACTCGTTTTGATCGTATGGCTCTAAATTATCCACTGATTCATGTTCATGTTTATTATATTTAATTTTGGAAGAATTTTCAATCGTTTTTTTAAAGACTTATCAATTGTCAAAGGCACCATAACCCATATCATATTGCTCCATGCCTAGTATCAACAGTATAAATGTATTTGAAGTGTTAAATTTATGTAGCTTATTAAATCATTTTGATTAAACATTTAATTGATTTAATAACACAATATTAATAGACTAATTTTTGATTGATTAATTTGAGAGTTGATTTAATTCCTAATTAATGTAATATCATAAGAGTAGTTAATAAGGAGTTATATGATAATAAGAAATTATATAATAATAAAGAGCCATTAGATAATAAGGTTAGTTCAAACAATCAATGTCCACTTCATGCTTTAAGCAATTAAACAATTATGGGCCAAGGTGTAGAGTCTATCCTAAATTAATAATACTAAATATTTTGTAATATGTAAACATTTATGTTGTCAAGATTTTGTAAATCATTTTTGACTGATGATTTTATCCTTATAATTAGATAAAAATAGAAGAAAATATAGATATGGTATTAGAGTAAAGTATTGGATCTCATAATTTTTTATTCTCCGCATAAACCTTAATTATAAAATATGGAATATATTTTAAAGAGTTTACTTAATTTAAAAGATTAATAAAGTCTACTACAAGAAATGATCGATTCCGTTATAATAAAAATTTTACTACTTATTAGTGAATTTTCGCAGCAACTTTATATGAGTACTCATGAATCATGATCATAAGACCTTGGGAATTGAGAATGAATCCCTCCAACAATTATTATTATTTTAATTAGCTAATTTTAATTTTGGGTTTTAAGTTTATTTAATTGTCTCCCGTTATTTATTTTTAATTTTAAATTATCCCCACTTGAAAATGTCATTTGAGGCTTTATTATTTTTAATTTTTCCTATTCACTTAATTATTAATTAATTGATGAATCAATTAATTAAATAATTAGGGAATTAGGGATGGGGTGTTCACAATGAGCATAAAACATCTTGATGTAAGGGATTAATAGGATTAGATTTAAGCTCTAAAGTGAAGCATGGCTTCATTGTGCCATTATGCTTGGTTATACTTAGGAACTCTTGACAATACAACTTAAGGAACAAGTGGATTCAAATCCATTGGAATAATATGAATATGGGTATTTATTTGGTCCTTATTATTACTTTGTGTTATTATTTTTGTTTTTGTTTTTGTTTTTACCTACTTTTGTTTTTTTGTTTTATTAGCAAATTATCATTACTTATCCTTAAGACCTTACATACCCCTCCAACACTTGTTAATCCGCAAAAGACAAATGTTCAATAGTCAATTGGATAAGGGATGAATCCTTTATTATGTGAAAATTGGGCATAAGGATAGTAAGATTTTATGCATACAACTTGACTATAGTCGCATTCTTTTGCTTCACTCATTCGTTTTAAGATCTATGATTTAATTGTACAACAACATTTTATGTAAATTAGAGAAAGTTATGCTAATAGTACACTAATGGCTGTGGTTATTGCAATATTAAGCCATTACATAAGTTCAAAAAAACTCAATTTCCTCAGGAGATAAAGGATCTCACAGGGAAAAGTAATTGACCATTAATTAGAGAGAGCGAACAATCTTCTACACTGTTAACAATAGAGGTTTCTTTTCAGTCTATGGTTGCATTGAACAGTCATTGGTTCACTCTAATGCCGACTACATTTTTTTTTTTTGCAAGTAATAATTAGTTCTAAAAGTTCCCCTTTCAAAGGAAATTAATATGTAAGAGAATACCCATCTAATGCATGATTATAAAGCCTTGAGGTTTGAAAACCCCTTATAAGCTATGGGTAATTTTGTTAATGCATACTTTCATTGTAATTATTGTGTGTCCTATAGTACAATGACATCACATCAACCACTCCAGTGAGGAGCGACATTGAATCACCCATTTATAAGTTTGATAATGAAATAATAGTATGCATGTTGTGTGTCAGGGAAAGAATATGGATGCCTTCCTTTGTCATAACTCAATGAAACCTTAAGCTAAAGATGTTAAACCTAAAGATGCCAAGTGCTAACTAAATGGGTAGGATTACTAAGGTTTGACTATTATAGTGCAGGTTGAGAGGGTGGATCTATCTTCCTAAAAGAATAAAGGTTCTCGAACTGCCTCCACCACAAGGATGAAGATCTTGCTATACAAACCTAACCATAAGAGGAGGAAAATCCCACATAGGTTAGGCTCATACAACATGGCACAATTTGAGTGAAGTCTTCATGGTAACCTTAGGAGGTGTAAAGCCACAAGTGGAAATCAATAGAAACTCCACCTAACCTAAAGTGCACACAGACCCGGGTATAGGGCCCAAAAAGAACATTGGAGAGGTAATGTGTATTTGTGGAGTGTGTGAGGAGAGCAATCATTTTGCTTGCCTAAAGACTTCCCACCTTTCATCTGCTAAGTAGATTAGACAAGAAAAGAGCAATTAAATTTATGAGAGTCATCTACCTTAGCTCATATTGTTCATATAGCCAAACATATTATTAAAATAAAAACAAATATATAATAAACAAATAAACAAAGCATCTATATGTTGTCTATCCTAAATATATACAAGTGTATTTAAACAAACACCTATGTAAAGTGTTAATTAAGGCATGTGAATCAAAACATGTTATCTGAACTAAGCATAAAAGGCAAACAACATGTAAGAGAGTAATCAAAATAAAAGAAAAGAGTCATATTATTTTCCACAATCAATTTGAATGGACTTGACTCTAAAAAATTCCTAGTGGAGATGCCAAATTGTCACACTAGAAATGTGACTGCAGGCAGCGAACAACAAGAATAATCTTAATTTTCGCTTAAAAAAATGAAAACCAAAATTTAGGAGTCGGCACCAAAATTTTAAAAGGATAAATTTTGGAAAATCAATTTATAAGATAAGGTGGTCTGTGAATCAATAATCAAGTTTAGAGTTGGTTGTGCATGGGGAAAGTGTTAGGCACCCCACATCACTTGTTTCTAAGAACGATTATCCAAGTTGATTATGCAAAAATTATATGGCCTTAATTTTAACAAGAATTACTCTTATAATTCACATGCAAATAAAAGAAACATGAAAATGACAGACAAAATAAAGCAAGACAAACATAAGAAAAATTGATTATTTACGAAGGATAGACTTGACATAAGATTAGAGCCTAGGGCCTATATATCTTACAGTAGGGATCAAAGTTCACATAATTCATCCAAAATATGTGGCAGTTGGCTAGTGGTTTTATATTTTCGTGAAAAGAATAGGAGAATTAAAATTAAACAAACTTTTGTAAATAAAACGAGATTGAAATTTGGTTAGTGTGTTTTAATTTATGAAATCAATTTAATATCACTTCCTTGCTTCTTTCATTTTTTCTTTCCAAATTTTTTTTGATTTTTGGATTTTATTTTAATTTTGAAAGTGGAATTATAATGAAAAAGTATTTTCAGGATTTTTAGTGACCCACTCCCTCATGTATCTGCAGCATCAGTCTCAACAAGAAGAACCATTAAAAAAGAAAGAAAAAGAAAAAAATGGAAAAAAATTGCAATAGAGCACCATGAATTGAAAAATAGAAGCAACTATGTTTTTTTTTTTTGTTACTTTATATTTGGGTGATGCTATTAGACTAAGGTTAACGAGAGTCAACCCCTTAACCTCCGCAAAATTATGAAATGCAAATGTTCTTACCCAAAGCAGTTGCTCACTTAATTTTGATGCTTTTACCTGACTCATAACCCTAAAAATAAAAAAACAAAGCTTGAGGAAATGAACATGTAAGCTTACCTACTTTTGTGCTGCCTTTCTTTTTTTTGTCTTCTTTCAATTTCTTCTTGTTCCTCTATCGCCCATGATTGCTCAACGCTTACTGCCTCTGTAATGGTGTCCCCAAAATAGGGATATTGGCTTCACACCTTGCTTATCTTCCACTCGGTCTCACCTCCTCTCTCTCGCGAGCTCACTCTTCCTCTCTAGTCTTTCTTGTTTATGGAGAGCTTGAGTACTGGAGAAAGAAGGCCAAATAGTGATGCTTCACCTCTGTTTCTCCCAACTCCCCTCAATCACACTCTCTCTCTTTCTTTTCTCCCAACGCCTCTCATGGTTTCAACTTCTCAACGTCTTTGATCTTCTTTGTTTTCTCCAAACTCCTCCCTTTCTCATAAGCTCACCTCCCTCCCTTCTCTTGTCTCTCTGTTTCTCTTTATCTCCACTCGTTCCTCACCACCTGAGAACCTCCCTGTTTTTTATTCCAGAAATGCCTTCATTCCTTGCCTTTTCCAACTGCTCTTTTTCGGTTTCTCCACTGCTCAATCTCTCCCATACCATGTTGCTACCCTTATCCTTATGCGTGCCCCTGTATATCATGGGTGTAGCATGGGTTTTGCATGGGTGAGGCATGGGTTTTGGCAGCTTTTCCTCCTTTCAATCTCTTGCAAACACACCAGCGTTTTTCCCACCACCCCTCGGACTGTATGTGTGAATAGGTATATGTCAAAGGGGTATGGGTTTCTGTCTCTTTAATCATTTTTTATTTGTTTTGTTTTCCTTATTTTTTTTATTTCTTTTTAATCTTTTTCCTTATTTTGTTTTATTTCATTTTTATTTTTTATTTTTATTTTCTCATTATTATTATTTTATTTTTTATTTTAATTTTCTCATTATTAATTTTTTTTATTTTATTATTTTTTATTTTCTGATTTGCCCATTTTATATTTGTTTACTTAATTAATTAATCATTAATTTTTATTTTAAATTTATTTTGGGGTGGGGTGTTCACAAACATTTTTCGCATACTCTTCAAAGATGATGACTTTAAATAGTCATAAAATAAATTTATCATGTATCATTTGAATTGGAAAATTAACACACATTTAGAAAACATGAGGTTTTAAATACATAAAATATTTCTTTTATTTTAAATGATAACTCTACTTCTTCTACTACTCTGATTTTATATTTAAAAAATTAGATATTATAATTTATAAATTGACTTATAATAAATCCTCCTCTTATCTTCTTAATTAGCAATTTGATAGAATAAATACCGATAATATTTGGGCAGCTGGTTGTGGTCTTTACGAAATGACCTTGTGGGTAATCTAACCTATCACTGATTACTCACAATTAACTCAGACACAATTTATCTTTAGTTTATGTCAAAATTAATTACTTAGTTAATTAACCCAATAAATTAAACTAATAATAAATTAATGTTAATCTACAGTATTTTAAACAATATTTCAACATTTTCAACATGTTAAAAGGAGGTGGCGCCATTTTCATTTGCGATTCAACATGTTGATACACGGTTCAGATGCTCTACAGTCATTTAATATGATCGTTGAGGATATTAGAAACAAACCATACATTTTATATTAATTTTTTAAAAAATTTTTATTATTTTTTATGACAACTTTTTTTTTTTAGTCAACTTTTTTTATAGTAAAAATTTTGACCTCCTCGTTGATATACAATTCATTGCGCAACCATCAACGATCACAATTACTAGATCATTGGGTCTAACTTTTAAATAGAAAAAAAGTTCAGTCCTTATTTTAATGCTGTTGTTTATTTAGATATTTATTCATATTTTTTTTAGTTAAATGAATCAAATCAATAAGACTTTATTAAGTAATGATCAAGTCATTTTATTAATTAAAACTTGAGATAAATAATATAATTAATTATTATTATTACTTATAATATTATATATAGAAAAATTATAAATATAAATGAGTTATATATTGATATAAATTTTTTAAATAAGATAATTAGTTTTTATTTTTTATCAATATATCACATTACAATAAATTTTAAAGTAATAAATTTTTTATTAAAAAATGTTTATTCAAACTTTTCAAATTTGTAATAAAAGCTTGAGTGTGACATGTTTTATAAATCAAACATTTTTTATTTAAATTTTACTTTTTTGAATTTGACTCATCAGAGACTTTTTAAGTTTTAATAAGGTTTTTTAAAATAATTTTCTTTTTGGATAGAAAATTTCCTCTTTTTTTTTTTATCATATTTTCATTTTTAGTTTTG
Source organism: Delonix regia (assembly GCA_037074485.1). Taxonomy (NCBI): domain Eukaryota; kingdom Viridiplantae; phylum Streptophyta; class Magnoliopsida; order Fabales; family Fabaceae; genus Delonix; species Delonix regia. Next base: position 23,115,194 of record CM073454.1, on the reverse strand, counting down.
ATTTCATTTTTTCTCATAACTATTATTTATTTTAATAATTAATTGAACCATTTTTTTTCAACAATAGAACACAGAAGAGAATTACAGACCCTACACCATGTAGGATTTGACGGGACCAATGACGTTAGCAAGAATATTCGAAATATATTGACCCAATGACATGTTTAAGATCATTTAGAAAAAGTCCAATATACATTGTAGGACAGATTTTTAAATTATGACATTTTATATTTAATTTTCATGAAAACTATTTTGTATTATAAATCAATTTTTTATACTTCACATAACCAAAACAATTAAAAGCTTCGAATCTACAAATTGTTCCATATTCTCTCCATAGCTATTTTTACAACAACAAAAAAAAAAAAAATTCGCTTGCGTCCATTTTTTTTGAAAAAAAAAGCTTCACTTGCTTTAGAAAAAATTCACAAATATGAGTTCCAGCTATCCAAATTTTAGAGAGAGATACTCAAATGCAGTTACACCTAAAATCATAATTATTATTATAACAATCCAATGAAATTTTCAAAAATATATTAATTCTGATTTTTAAATTTAAAACTTGAACGGTCAAATCTTGCAATTAAATTAATGTACGTCACTGGATCCCACTAAGAATAGAAAATTGTAGGATATTTGGATTCAAAATTGTCTCGAGATTTCTTCAATGTTGTGGTGTAACTTCATTAAATTAAGGAAAAATATAATTTTTTGATTATTTAATTACCGTAAATTTATCATCACTCAGTATAATATTTAAAATAATTATTTAAAAATATATTTTATTCTATAAGTGGCAAATAACTTTTTTTTTAATTAAAATGTTACAAATTTACGAACAATAATTGAAGTATAGTAGTTAAATTAACTCAAAAAATTGAAAAAAAAAAATCATTTAAGAATCCCTATTGAATCTAGTTCTACCAAATTCTTATTCAATTTACACTTATCTTTTTTTCTTTTCCTTTTGTTCAAAATTTTGTAAATAAATTAGGTTATTTGACAAATGTTGAAAGTTCATGCAATTAATTATTATAACAATTAAATCACAAAAGCTCATATATTAATTGACAAAAGTTAGAGATTATTGCATTTTATTTTATTTTATGTGTGAATATAGCATCCTTCCTTCTCTCAAATGGTCGACAGGCATATAACCTAATTAACTCGGTAGAATAAAATTGAAAAAACAACTTAATTTATACTGTAATTAATATTCTAATTCATTGAATTTATATAAATACACCACTACAAATGAAATACATCATAGGATTACTAAAATAAGAATCATTACTATCTCAATTCATCATTCAATTTAAACTACATATTAAATATGTAAAATAATTCTATTTCTATCTTTTTTTAAGTATTTCATATTTGTTCTATTTGCCATCAAGTTATTTCAAACAAACAAAAAAAAAACCCATGCCTAGAATAATTGCTCCAAATATGATTATTTTTTTTTCCTTCTTCTTTCGTTCTTTATGTCCAACAATTATATTTTGTGGAAAGCAAAAACAACTAAGCGTAAATCTAAAATAAAAATACAACATCAAAATAGGATATGATATTAACCGTATAATACGATCACCGAAGCATTTTGTTGTGGCAGGAGATATAATTTTTTTCACCTTAATTGCAAATTCAACAAAACATAGGGCCACCAACTACTATTTCTTTGAAAAATCTTCAACCCCTGCATTTTTGTATTAGAAATGGAAGCTGCTAAGTGAGAGAGGAAAGGATGCAGCATCCAAAAAGGCGAAGGGGACCATTTTATGAATGCTTTTGAGGGGACCACTTTACTTTTCCATATTATTTTTGCTTTAGTTAGTCCTGCCCAAAGAGACAGGACAATATCATGTCTCTTGGTACAGAAAGCTATTATCGACAGAATATTCTATCAATAACTTTCTAAAAAATATGGTTTCCAAATCACCGGTTTATGTGTCAGAAAGCGTCAAAATCTTTGACTGGGTTTAGATTTGGTAAATTTAAAAAGTTAAATGCATGTAAATTTGATAGAATTTAGATTATTAAATAAAAAAAATTAATGATTCAAATTTTAAAAAGTTATCAAAAATTATTTTATATTTATTAAAATTTAATTTATTAAATAAAAATTTAATAGTTCAAATCTTCTTAAATATAGTAGATCTAAATTCTCAAATTTAGAATTCATATCCTCTTTTAATAAATTAAAGGGATACGGACTCAATCAGCTCTTGTCTAATGAATTTTTTTTTTGGGACTTGAATTGAATTAATCAAAATCACTAAATTTATAGTATTATGATATAATACTTTTGATGTAGGATATATATATATATATATATATATATATAGTAGTATTTGACTGAACAAAATAAATAGGAAAATATGAGATTAAGCTTTTCAAATTTTTTCTTTTAATATGATACCATTTTATATATAAAAAAAATGAACTTAATACGTAAAGAATAGATTATAAACTATTAGAAATTATTTTTTCGTTCCTTGAAAACAAGATACCATTCTATATAAACAAGATTTAAAATACTAATAATTTTTTGTGTATCATCATAACTTTTTTAATTAATTAATATTTACTAAAATAAAAAGCTTTGAACCAATTTAGATCACTATGGTCCAAATGGGTTTACTAAAGTTTGTTCAGGAGGAAGCTTAAATAGGTTGAAGGATCCTCTCCCTTTTTTGGAAACAACAGAAGCTCCTATTATGCAAAGTCAATTTCTTTTTGGATTTAAAAATTATTATTATTTCTTTTCATATTTTCATTTTTTTTATTTGATTTCATTTTTCTTTCATAATTATAAGTAACATAAATAATTGATTGAATCACATGCCTTTCAATACGATTTGACGGCACCAATGATATGAGCAAGAATATATGAAATATATTAGCCTAACGACATATTTGGAATCATCTAAAAAAAAGCCCAATATACATTGTGGGCTAGGTTTTTAAATTCTGATATTCTATAATTAATTTTTCTCAAAACTAGTTGCTATCAAATTTTCATATTTCACATAATCAAAACTATAAAGAACTTCGATTCCACGACTTGTTTCTTATTCTCTCCATAGCTTTTTCTCCAACTTCATCAAAGAATGATTTGATGACATTAGCCAATTTATTATCAACTATTGAGAAAGGCTAGAACTTAAGAGGGGAGTGAATTGGATTTTATAAAACTTTTATTGAAAAACTTTTTCAAAAACAAAAATAAGCTTGAAAAAATAAATGCATAATATAAAAGGAGTAAGGGAGAAGTATTGACATAGCGATTTAACCTAGTTTGGCTTCTACTCAAGCCTATGTTCAATCCTCAAGTAACCTCTGAGAATTTTTAACTATCTCAGAATATCAATACAACACCCAGGAGAACCTCTCCTAATTTCTAAGCTCTCATAGTTTGACACCTTCAAGGAACCTCATTGAATTCTCTCTTTCAGGGACATACTCCCCTTGAACCCAAGCTCTATCTAGCTTGACTCTCTTAAGGAACCTCCTTGATTTTCTCTCTTAAAAGAAAGAATTATAGATAAAAGAAACTCTCTGAATAGAGTAGATAATACAATGAAGCACTAATATGATAAAGAGCTAATAAGATAATGTAAATTGATGATATAATCACTCTTAAATGTTTCTCTTGATGTTTCAGAGGTCTCAGGTAGATTTTATATGATTAAGGTCCAATAAATCCATTGGGAGTGAGTGAGAAATCAAAGAATTCAAAATATAGGCGTTATAAATCCATTACAACATCTCAGTCACTGACTAGTCAACTATTCACCATTGACCAATCGACTGCTCCTTCATTCCCTCTCACAATTTTCAAATTTGGACCCTGACAGTTGATTGCTCACTCTAAACCAATTGATTGGTCAGTCATAGAGAGTTGCTAGTTGTTCAGGTTTAAGTTGGCAGTTGACTGGTTCTTGATTTGGGAGGTGACCAATTGACTGCTCATAGTGGCCAGTCAATTGCTTGTTTCCAGAGAGCTCCCAGTTGATCAAGCTTAAGCTAGTAGTTGACTGGTCTCACCAAGAAGGTGACCAGTAAACTGCTGGTTCTGACTAGTTGACTATTCACTCACAGTGAATGACTAATTGATCAGTTCTTAGAAGGTGACCAGTCGACTGTTCAATGACAGAAAACTCCGAAATCAGCTTTTCTCAACCTTTAAGACCTGAGATTGATTATACATTCATTTTAAATTATTCTTATTAGCTCAATACCATTTACAAAGTTTCCTAAGACATAATTAAACAATGAAAACATCTAGAACCTAAGTAATAGATATCAAAATTTTTCTTCTTGTGTTGTTATCATCAAAACATTGATCTCTCAGCAAATGAGCTTAACAATATCCCCTTTTTTATAATGACAACCCTGCAAATTTAGTTCTTTACAAAGAAAAGTTTTCAACATAATCTCTTTTGTTCTTATGAGAATTTTTAATGATTTTGATTGATTTATCACAACCTTTAATTGGTTTCCTTATTTTTGCATATAACAACAATAGGTAATGTGGCAGCAACTGATAGTAGTAAATGACATCAACATTATTTGTAATCAAAATATCTACTTTTATTCAAAACCAAAGCATGACATAAATCAATCTAAGCAATCAAGTTTAAACAAAGAAATCAAACAAGGAAATATAATCTGAATCAAATCATAAATGTTAACAAAATCAAAGGCCTAAAGCTTAAAGCCTATGTTTCTCTCCCTTTTGTCATATCAAAAAGGAAGGAAGAGAACATTGAATCCTAAGTCCTAAGCTCCCTAGAAATCAGGACTCTGCTCATGGTAGGACTCAATACGCTCTATGCGAGCATTGACATCTTCCACTATCTCCTGAAGGGTTTGAATCTGCAGACTAAAAGTGTCTATCTTCTTATGAAGATCTTGAATCTTAGCCTCTGGCTGAGCTGGTGTGTAGGCCATGGAGGTATGAGCATGTGGTGATGGCATGGGAGTTGTAGGTAATGGCATGTGAAAAGATTGACCTTCCTCAGTAGGTCTTGTATGTGGAGAAGCTGGAGGAGGTACATCAGCAGCGGGTGGAAGAGGTGGCCTTGGCACCCTTTAGGCTTTCCTAACCCATTGCCCTTGAGGTGTCTTAATGAACCCTATTCACTGAAGGTTATTACACCCAATCCGTAGAGGGGATTCCTTATCATCTTATAAAAGTGAAATATCGTAGTGGTGGAGGATAGTGGCAATATCAGTAGCATATGGTAGTGGAGATGACTTCTTTTTGCACGTTGTCATTCTTTAATTGATGAGCCATAATAGCCTAAAAATTTCTCCGTCTAAGATGCACTTCATCATGAACGTCTTTGGCTCACTGAGATATGAAAAATTGCTTGCATTATTGATGAGAAAATGGGTAATGACATAGTACAGTAGCCTATTCTCCAATGACAAGTCATTGACATTAATAGGTGTGTTTAAGTTGTCAATGACATTCTCACTTATCTTATTCATGATTTCCAATTTATTGTACCTAGCCACAGTCTTCAATGAATTCGGATGCTCAGTAATATAGTGTCTAGTAGGAGTGGAAAGATTGAGAATGTTATCTAAGGTCTTATCCTCAAACATTATCCTAAAGCCTCTAATCACAGTAGTAATTAGATAAGTAGTTGGAATGTACATAAGGTTCAAGTAAAATGCATTGGTGACTTTAGGGCTATAATCCAACTTAATACTTATAATATAATTCAAACCAGCACTCTCTAACTGATCAAATAGCTTAAATCCCTCTTCTTATAGGAAGGGAAGATGAACATACCTACTAAAAAGTACACCCTTTTGCTGAAAGTTCTCAACAAAGGCAATCTCTTGAGCCCTTGAAGAGATAAGAGGTGAAGAAGTAGAAGAAGGCCTAACAACCACGTTCCTCAACCTTGCGCGCTTTGGAGCCGGTCTCCGAGCCATTGTTGATCTTGGAGAGGCAAGGAGGAAGGTTTGGAGGCAAGAGATTGAGAAAGGAAGCCAAGAATTCAGAATAAGGTGGAAAATTGCACAAAACACCTCTTTTAATCAATAAAACCCTAGGATTTTGAGTTTAAATGGTGATTTTGATTGATTTGGAAACAAAATCATAGAGATTTTATGGAGATTTGGTTGGCAAAGTGAAGGGCAAGGGAGAGGAAGAGCAGTTGGCTGGAGGGAATAAGAAAAAAAAAACAAGTTTTTAGAGTTTGATTGCTCTAAATAGCAATATTTATTTTCGATCAATCGACTGTCAGCCTCTATTTTTCATAGGGCTACTCTTTGGAACCTCCCAATCAACTTGTCACTCACCATAAATCGACTATCAAGCCTGTCGTAACCGACCTTTCAGTGGAATAAAATAAAGGTGTAGTTTAAATTGATTCCCAAAAATGAATCTTGAAAATCAATTTATTTGGAGTCGCCCCCAAAATTTTTAACGGAAAACTTTGGAAAACTAATTTAAATAATAATAAAAAAAAAAGGCAACATGGTCTGTGAAATCAGAGATGAGTTCGGGAGTCTATTTGAGTGTGAGGAAGGTGTTAGGCACCCCACAACACCCGTCCATGAGGACGGTTACCTTAAACTAGTCAATTGAAATAGAATATGGCCTTAAATTTATCTCAATTATCCTTTATTAATATGCATGCCCATTTTAACCGAGAAGACAAAAACGACAATAATGGAAATAGACAGATAGATATTTACAAAGGCAGACTTGACCTAGGATAAGAGCCTAGGGCCTACGTACCCTGTGATTGGGATCAAAGTCCACGTAGTTCGACCCAAAAGGCGTATCTGTTGGTTGGTGATTTATAATTTTTGTGATGAGAACAGGAGAGTTCAAATTAAATAGATTTTTGTAAACAAAACAGGATTGGAATTTGGATTTGAGTGTTTTAATATACAGCAACCTAAGTAATCTAGCTTTCTTGATCTCTTCATTTTTCAACCTTTTAATTTTTGTTTGTTTTTGGAATTTTAATCTTTATTTTGAAATTTAAATGAAATGATTACGGAATGAGATTTTTGGGATTTTGGGAAGTTTATATTCTATTCTATTTCTTTTGGATTTTAAATGTAATTATAACGAAAGGAATATTTTTGAGTTTTTTAATTTATTTAATTTTTGGATTTTGGTTTTTTTTGTTTCACTTATTTTTTTATTTTTTATTTCTTTTTTAAAATCAGGATTGAAATTAGAACAAAATATAACAGAAAGCCATTTTTGGAATTTTTGAACGTGACATTCTAATTTGTTAAATTTATAAAACCCTGACGTTATTTATTTTGTAAATAATTCAATTAAAATATTCGTTTTTACATGATTATTATTTTATCTATTTATCATCATTCTTATTATTTATCTTTCAAACAAGTATGTACTAAATTTCGAGGTCTAAAGAGATTAAAATCTCACACGTCTCCAAGTATTTGAGGAGAACTATATTCTCACATGATAATTTTGTAAATAATGGGAAATATTTAATTAGAATGAATATTTAATTATGATTGTTTTTTTCTTTATTATTATTATATTATTATTATTATTAGATAGAGGTATTAGGGAACTAAGGAAATTAGAACCTCACATATTCTCATGCAATTGAAGAGAACCGACTCCTCACACAATAGTTTCGAAAGTAATGAAAAATATTTAATTAAAGTCAATATTTAATTATTATTATTTTAAAACAAATGTGCTAATTTTTAAAAGATATGAGGAGATTAAAATCTCACACGATCTCATGCAATCGAGGAGAATCGAATCCTCACACGATAATTTCATAAATAATAGAAACCAATGTGTACCAATTTAGGGATCCAAGGAGGTTAAAACCTCACATAATCTCATACAATCGAGGAGAACAAAATTCTCACACGATAAATTTCATAAAACTTTACCCATGGGACCAAGATTAGTCTTATATTCATATAAAAACAAAATGAAATAATAATGATGATAATAAAAAATAACACAAAACAACACAACCATAACAAATATGACAAAATGAGAACAAGACAACTTTCTACTGGTTCATTTTCCTTACTTTATGTATGTTTAACTATGCATGCACCCATATATTCATGTACATACATATATATACCTCTATGTTTACATAAATATATATATATATATATATATATATATATATACAATGGAAGAAAAAAACATAAGGAAGGACAAAGAACCCTCAACGCCACATGCATGCACTCACATGGGCATTCATATGTATATATATTTATATATCTACATATGCACATACACACATGTATATATCTTCATACATCTATATAGATACATATATGTGGATATATATATATAAACGTGACAATGGAAGAAAGGAAAAGCATCAGTAAGAAGACTTACATGCCACATGCATATATTCATGTATATATATATATCTATATATGCACACACACCTATGTATATATCTTCATACATCTATATAGATACATATATGTGGACATATATAAACATGACAATGGAAGAAAGGAAAAGCATCAGTAAGAAGACTTACACGCCACATGCATATATTCATGTATATATATATATATATATATATCTATATATGCTCATAGCTATATATATATATATGTATATAACGATGGAGGGATGAAGAAAATGCATTAGGAAGCAAGGAAACTCCTATAGACACATGCTTATATGTATATATATGTATATGTATATATATTTCTCAGCTCAAAAAAATGCCTCAGGAAGCAAGGAAACTCAGATACACACATGCCTACATATATATATGTTCTTGGCCCAACAAAAAATGCATCAGGAAGCAGAAAAATGCATCATGGCACCCTAAGTTTCTCTTGGCCAGACTTACCTCTGTTTGCCCCTGTTTAAAGCTGTTTAGAACAGAGGAAGACGTTCACAGCTTCAGCTCATCATAATCTGCTTCCAGCTCACCACGGTTCTGTACAGCTCTCTTCTCCAGTCACAGTTTTGCACCTCTCTCCTCCAGCCACAGTTTTGCACCTCTCTCCTCCAGCCACGGTTCTGCACCACTCTCCTCCATCCACGGTTCTGCACCACTCTCCTCCAGCCACGGTTCTGCACCTCTCTCCTCCAGCCACGGTCTCCTCCTCTTATGCTCCAGCCAAGGTCTCTTTCTCCTCTGCCCCAGCCACCGAAACAACGAGCTGCCCCCTTCTCCAACAATGATCTCCCTTTTTTCTCCTCCAGCCAACAACTAGCTCTCCTTTTTCTGCTCTCTCTGAAAAACCAGCTGCTCCACTTTCTGCTCCAGCCAACAACGAGCTCCCCTTCTTCTACTCTCTCTGGAAAACCAGTTGCTCCACTTTCTGCTCCAGCCAACAACGAGCTCCCTTTTTTCTACTCTCTCTCCAAAACGAGCTACTCCACTTTTCTGCTCTCCTCTGAAGCAACAAGCTGTTCCCTCCTTTTTCTCTCTCCTCTGAAATAACCCTCTCCTTTTTGCTTTTCAGCCCTCCTTGTGTCCTTTTGTTTCTTAGTAGTGTGTGTGTGTGCGTGAGTGTATGCATGTGGGAGTAAGAGTGTAAGAATGTAAGCAAGTGGGAGTGTGTGAGTGTGAGCAACTGAGAGTGTGTGAGTGTGAGTGTGTGTGAGAGCAAGTGAGCAAGTTTGCATTTTTATTTTAATTAGGTGGCATTTTTCTCCTCTTTGTATTTGGACAAATTTGTTAACCCTATTCATTTTATTTTTTTATAAGATGATTATCATGTCTCTACTTCAAACATATATTTTGAATTTTTTCCTTTTAATATTTTTGGTTTTTATATTTGGTTTTTTCCATATTACTTCTATTTTTTGCTTTTTGCAATTTTGTTTTAATTAATTAATTTTTTTAATTTTAAATTTTATTTATTATCATTAGTATAATTATTATTATTGTTAGTTTAGGTGGGGTGTTCACAGTTGCCTCTTAATGTGCCCAGTTGATTGGCCACTTATTAGCAGTCAACTATTCTCTTATAGAGAGTAATAAGTTAGTTGTTCCACTCTTCCTGAGTAGCTGGCCACTTCTTTGACTCTACCAGTCGACTAGTCACTTAAAAATATGACTGATTCAAATTTTTAAGACTAAAATTCTAATTTTTAAAGGATTTATCACTTAACAATGCTTTTTAAGCGCATAAGTTCATTTAAACAATATTGTGAACAAGTGAAACACTTTAAGAAATCAAAACATCATGTAAAATAAATAAGAAAACACTCTGATGCTTAAGTCAGTTATGATTTTGATCAGCAAATGGAAAAACAATTTAAGTCTTTTTTTTATAACTCATTTGGATTAACCATTCCAAGTTCACCTCTTATTAAGTAAAATCTTTCAATAGAAAGAGGTTTTGTAAAGATATCAGCAAGTTAAAATTCAGTTTTGATAAATTCTAGACTGATATCTTTCTTTTGAATAGAAGTGATGCCTAAATTCTATATGTTTAGACCTTGAATGCATGATTAGGTTCTTAGTAAGATTTATTGCATTGGTATCGTCACACTTAATAAGGATCTCTTTAAGATATACACCTAGATCCTCTAATTGTTATTTCATCCAAAGAATTTGAGCATAACAATTACTAACAACAACATATTCAGCTTTAATAGTAAACAATGCTACATTTTTTTGTTTCTTACTAAACCAAGAAACAAGAGAATTTTCAAAGAATTAACATGTTCCACTGGTACTTTTTCTGTTAGTATTACAACTGGCAAAATCTGCATCTAAATATCCTACCAAGGTGTTGGTGGATCCTTTTGGATACCATAGACCCATTTGTATTGTGCCAGCAATATATCTAAAGATTCTTTTTACTGTTAAGTAATGAGACTCTTTAGGACAAGTTTGAAATCTAGCATACATGCATGCACTAAACATAATATCAAGCCTACTTGTAGTTAAATATAAAAGGGATCCAATCATACCTCTATATTTTGTGATGTCATATGGTTGTCCCTTCACATTAGCATTCATTTTTGTAGTTGATCCTATAGGAATGTCCTTTTTTTTGACATTTTCAAAACCAAATTTCTTAAGTAATTCTTTAACATATTTATATTGATTTATAAAAGTTCCATTTGCCTGTTGGTTAATTTGTAGACCCAAGAAGAATGTGAGCTCCCCTATCATTGACATTTCAAATTCTCCTCTCATCATGTCAGCAAATTCCTTGCACAACTTTTCATTATCGGCACTAAATATAATATCATCCATATAAATTTGAACAACTAAAACATCATGCTTTTTCTTTTTTAAAAAATAATGTTGTATTAACTTTGTCTCTAGAGAAATTATTTTCAATAAGAAAAGTATTTAATCTTTCATATCATGCTCTAGGGGCATGTTTAAGACCATACAATGCTTTTGTTAATTTCAATACATGATTTGGAAAGTTTTGATCCTCAAAGCCAAGAGGTTGTTCAACATAAACTTCTTCCATTATGTATCCATTAAGAAAGACACTCTTGACATCCATTCAATAAAACTTAAAATTATTTATGCTTGCAAGCTAGTAGCATACGAATAGCTTCCAATCTAGCTACTAGTGCAAAAGTTTCATCATAGTGTATACCTTCTTCTTAATTGTATCATTTTGCAACTAATCTATCCTTATTTCTAGTAACAACTCCTGATTCATCAAGATTATTCCTAAATACCCATTTAGTACCTATTACAAGATGATTATTAGGTCTAGGAACAAGTTTCCAAACTTGGTTCCTTTCAAATTGATTTAATTCTTCTTACATTGGTAGCACCCAATATTCATCTTTCAATGCATCATCAATTCCATTAGGTACTATTTGAGAAAATAAAGCCTGATGATTACAGATATTTCTAAGTGAGTTTCAAGTTGTTACCCCTTTGGAGACTTCACCAATTATTTGTTTAGGTGGATAATCCTTTTTGAAGTTCCATGCCTTTAGTAGCTCATTGCTGACTTCTTCTCCTTCTTGGTCAGATTCTTCTGACAAGGATTGTTCTTCTGTCCTGATGGATTTGCTCTTATCCTTCTTTTCTTGAGCTGTTTATTTGTCATTTATTGTGAGCAATAAATTTTACTGCAATATCTTCAGAGGATAACTTTCTTGGCTTAAAAGGGTCAAATTCATCAAAATTTACATGAATAGACTTTTCTACTATCATAGTTCTTTTATTATACACCCAATAAGCTTTGCCAGTATTTGAATATCCTAAGAAGATTGCCTCATCAAACTTAACATCAAATTTACCAAGGTTATCATTACCATTATTTAGCACAAAATATTTACATCCAAATACATGCAGATGAGAAATATTTGGTTCTCTTCCTTTGTATAGCTCATATGGAGTCCTTTTCAATATGGGTCTAATCACAGCTCTATTCATTACATAACAAGTTATGTTTCAAATATCAGCCCAAAAATATTTAGGAAGATTTTTCTTATTTAATATGGTTCTAGCGATTTCTTCTAAAGTTCTATTCCTTTTTTCAACTAATCCATTTTGCTGAAGAGTTCTTGGTGCAAAATAATTGTGCTTAATACCATTATCATCACAAAACTCCTAAGTTATTCTCAAATTCTGCACCATGATCACTCCTTATCCTCACAATAGTCATGCCATGTTTAATTCAAATAAATTTGGCTAATTTTAGGAAAGTTTTAAAGGCTTGATCTTGGAGATAAGAAAAGTGTCCATTTGTATATGCTAAAATCATCTACAATTACTAAAACATAATAATTTCCACTAAGATTCATAGTCCTAGATGGTCCAAATAAATCCATGTAAAGTAATTGTAATGATCTAGCTGTAGAGATGATTCCTTTTGCTTTAAAAGAACTCTTGACTTGTTTTCTCTTTTGACATGCATCACATAATTTGTTTTTATCAAATTTTAATTTAGGCAATCCAACTAGGTCTTTCTTGGCAAGCTTTTCTAAGAGACTCATACTAGCATGAGCAAGCCTTCTATGCCATAACCAACTATCATTATTTACACTTATCAAATATTTTGAATTTGTAAGAGGAACATCATCCAAGTCAATAACATATATATTATTAATTCTATGTCCTATGAGTATAATTTTCTTTTCATCTAAAATTTCAACCAGACAGTGATTTGAATCAAATATAACTATATTGTTTTTATCACATAATTGACTAATGCTCAGAAGATTATGATTCAATCCTTCTACAAGAAGCACATTATCAATGGAGGCAGAAGAATTTTTACCAACTTTTCCAATGCCAATAATTCTTCCATGACCACTACCTCCAAATGTGACATTTCCTCCATTGAAGAAAAATAAACTTAGATTTATCTCCAATCATATATTTGAGCATCCACTATCCAAGTACCACTTAGTTACAATAGCCTTCATGTATACCTACAGGAGCATTAGGTCTTATTCTTAATTACCCAAGCTTTGGTAGATCTTGGAGTGTTAATTATTCCTTTAGGATCCCATATTTTCTTTCCTTCCACAATTTTATTATTTTTGTAGAGACAAGAGTATGATCCATGCCCTTTCTTACCACAATAGTAACAAGTGATAAATGAAGTGTTAGTTTTGACAGCAAGAACAAAGAAGTTCTTATAATATTTTTGCCTCTTCTTAGGATTATATCCATTACCAACTTTATCAAACATGCATCTTTGTTTGCCAAGTAAGATATTTAAGTTATCTTTTCCTTTAGTAAATTTGGTAAGAGTATTTATCAAATCATTTTTCTCTTTTCGTAGGAGTTCACAATCATAAGAGATATGTTTATATTTTAAATTAGTATAGTGATATTCTAATTTCACAATTTTTTTTTTCAAAATAATCTTTTGTTTAAAGTAAGGAATTATTTTCTTCCTTTTTCTTCTCTAATTCTTCCTCTAAAAATAGAATTTTCTTTGAAAATTTTAAGACTTTACTAACTTAAGAAATTCAGCATGTAGATCATCAAAAGCATCTTGTAATTCTTCATATGAAGGGTTACCTTATCTTCATTTGCCATAAGGCAGAGGTTGGCATTGTCATCTTAATCTTCTAAATCCTCATCACTTTCTCCTCAAGTAACTGACAAGTAGGCCTTTTTATTTTCTTTTCCTATTTTCTTCTCAGAGATATCTTGTTTCTTTAGAAATTGTGAGCACTCCTATTTGTTATGCCCAAGTTTTTTGCATTCGTAGCAGATAAGAAGCTCTTTAGTTTCTTGATTTTTTCTGGTTGGTCGCCTTCCATTCATTCTTCTGTTGTTGAAGAATCTTCTAAACTTTTTGACTAAGAGACCAGGAGCTTCTTCATCAATTTCATCCAAAGAGTCATCATTACATTCTTCTTCATCTGGATGTATTGATGATGAAACTCTGAAAGCAAGTCCCTTCTTTTTCTTATCTTGCTTTTCAAGAAGCTGCTTCAACCTTGGCTTATGTTCTTGAAGATTTCTGAAGAGTGCTATAACTAATTTTATCGATTGACCTTTGGCCTCTTCTATTGCTATCACCTTTAGTTGTCATTCCATTTCATGATCTTGTAAGCTTGATCTATTTGTGAATATGTCTTCTGTTGTAATCGACCTTACAACGAGAGAAAATAAAAAGTTTAAATTTGATTCCCAAAAATGAATCTTGAAAATCAATTTATTTGGGGTTGCCACCAAAATTTTTAACGGAAAACTTTGGAAAATCAATTTAAAATTAAAATAACAAGGAAAAATGGTCTGCGAAAATAAAGAGGGGTTTAGGAGTCTATTTGAGTGTGGGAAAGGTGTTAGGCACCCCACAACACCTGTCCCTAAGGACAGTTACCTTAAACTAGTAAGTTAAAACAGAATATGGCCTTAAATTTATCTCAATTACCCTTTATTGACGTGCATGTCTGTTAAATAGAGAAGATAAAAATGACAATAACAAAAGAAAATGAGTAGATATTTACAATGGGCGTACTTGACCTAGGATGAAAGCCTAGGGCTTACGTACCCTGTAGTAGGGATCAAAGTCCACGTAGTTTGACCCAAATGGTGTATCTGCTGGTTGGTGATTTTTAATTTTTGTGTTGAGAACATGAGGGTTTAAATTAAACAAATTTTTGTAAACAAAACAAAATTGGAATTTGGTTTGTGTGTTTTAATTTACGACAACCTGATTAATCTCACTCTCCTGATCTCTTCATTTTCTCTCCTTTTAAATTTTTTTGTTTATTTTTAGAATTTTAATCTTTATATTGAAATTTAAATGAAATTATTATAAGGAATGAACTTAATCATCTTGTAAATAATGTGATAAAAAAAATACTTAATTAAGATATTTATTTTTGCATTATTATCATTATTGTTATCATTATTTTAAACAAACATGTACTAATTTTCGAGATCTAAGGAGATTAAAATCTTAGATGATCCCAAGCACTCGAGGAGAAAAATATTCTCACACGATGATTTCATAAATGATAGAAAATATTTAATTAAAGTATTTATCTTTGCATTATTATTATTATTGTGAACACCCCACCCGAATTAACAATAATAATAATCATGGTAATAATAATAAATAGAATTAAAAAATTCAAAAAAAAATATAATAATAACAATTAATCAAAACAAAATTGCAAAAGGCAAACAAAATAGAAGTAATATGGAAAAAACCAAATATGAGAACCAAAAATAATAAAAAGAAAATTCAAGATATATGTTTGAAGAAGAGACATGGCAATCATCTTGCAAGGAAATAAAATGAACAAGGCCACATACTTGAAATGGAATTGCAAAACACTCTCACTTGCTCACACTCACACACTCATATACTCATTTGCTCATATATGCTCACTTGCCCTCACACACATAACACACATCACTCTCACACACTCACACTCTCACTCTCACTCACGGACACACCTCCTCACACACTCACACTCACACTCTCACACACTCTCACCCATGGACACACACACTCACCCACTCCCACATGCATACACTCATGCACACACATGCACAAGAGGACAAGGGGGACAAAAAAGTAAGTGGGAGTTGGTTCTGCAGAGGAGGCAGAAAGTGGAGTGGCTGGTGCAGAGAAAGGAGAGAGTGGCATGGCTGAAAGTGGCAGAAAAAGGAGGGGACCGTGAGCAGGAAGTGAGTGGCTGGAAGTTGCAGAAAAAGCAAGGAGAAAAGGGAGCAAGATGGCAGAAAAAGGGAGAGGGCGCTGGAGTATAAAAGAGAGCAACAAACCGAGAGAAAAGTGGGCTGAAGAGAAGTGAGGAAGAACAACGTAACCAAGAGAAAGGAAGGCTAAAGAGAAGAGAAGGAGGAGAAAATAGGAGGCAGCTCGTGGAGAGAAGAGAGAAACTGAGAGAAAGTGAGGCTGAAGAGAAGAGAGGGAGAGCAATGTAACCGAGAGAAAGTAAGGCTGAAGAGAAGAGAAGAAGGAGAAAATAGGAGGCAGCTCGTGGAGAGAAGAGAGAAACCGAGAGAAAGTGAGGCTGAAGAGAAGAGAAGGAGGAGAAAATAGGAGGTAGCTCATGGAGAGAAGAGAGAAACCGAGAAGAAAGGAAGAGGAGGTGCAGGCCGTGAGAATGCAGAAGCATAACGTGTTGAAACCGAGCATATATGAGCTGAAGCCAAGGAGAAAAATCTGAGCTACAGCGATGAACTAAAGCCACAACGCCAGACCGAGAAGACGAAAACCAAACCGAGAGAATGAGGAAAGGAACTAAACCGAATGCAAGCCAAGAAGGAGCAGAACCGAAAGCCACCCATGTGGAGTAAAATCCTCTGTTTTGGCAGCCCAAAATAGAGTTTAACAGAGAGCCTACTGCAGACCGTAGAGAGAAAGAGAAGCTAAGAGAGAAGGGTGGAAAAGAAGGCTGCTGGAGGAGGACACAAAGTGAAAAAGAGCTAAGGTACTTTCGTGGAAGTTAGGAGGAAGAAGTGGCTGCTGAAGGGTAGGAAAATGAACTAGAAACCGAGAGAGAGATGTTGGAAGCTGAGGGAGGCCGAGAAGGATTTGCAGTGAGCCGAGGAGGGAGAAAGACTGCCGAGGGGAAGAGCTACGGTGCACCAAGGGAAGCTGAGTAGAACCGCTGAAGGAGGAGAGTCACTGGGAAGAGCAGCTCATCGAGATGAAACCAGGTAATCCTCATGCATGCATGTGGACGTTCATGCTACAGTGCACTTCGTGTGTCTTTGCTCAGCCTCTTTGTTTTCTGGTTTATTAGTTAATTGATAGGTTAATTAATGTGTTATTATTTATTATTAGTATTGTTATTTGTATATGGGATTAATAATTTTTTTGGGCTTTATAAGCAAAGTTTTAAATAAATTATCGAGTGAGTATATTGTTCTCCTCGGATGTTTGGGATCGTGTGAGATTTTGATCCCCTTAGATCCCAAAGAAAAAATTAATGCATATTTGTCGCAAATAATAATATTAATACAAAACAATAATAATTAAATGTCTAACTTAATTTAATAATTTTTCATTATTTATGAAATTATCGTGTGAGGATTTTGTCCTCCTCGATTGTATGAGATCATGTGAGGTTTTAATCTCCTTAGATCTTTTTAAGATTAGCACATTTGTTTTCAAAAACAATAATAATTAAGTATTTAATTTAATTAAATAATTTTCCATTATTTATGAAGTTATCGTGTGAGGATTTTGTCCTGCTCGATCGCATGAGATCATGTGAGGTTTTAATCTCCTTAGATCTTTTAAAAAATTGGCACATCTGTTTTAAAAATAATAATTAAATATTGACTTTAATTAAGCATTTTCCATCATTTATGAAATTAGCATGTGCGGATTTTATTCTCTTCGATTGCATGGGAATATGTGAGATTTTAATTTTCTTAGTTCCCTAAAATTAATACACCTCTATCTAATAATAATAATAATATAACAATAATTAAAAAAACAATCATAATTAAATATTCATTCTAATTAAATATTTCCCATTATTTGCAATATTATTGTGTGAGAATATAGTTCTCCTCAAATACTTGGGGTCGTGTGAGATTTTAATCTCTTCAGACCTCGAAATTTAGTACATACTTGTTTAGAAGATGAATAATAATAATGATGATAAATAGATAAACTAATAATAATAATTCAAAAATAAATATATTAATTGAATTATTTACAAAATAAATAAAGTCAGGGTTTTATAAAATTTAATTAATTAAAATGCCACATTCAAAAATTCCAAAAATGGCTTTCTATTATAATTTTGTTCTAATTTCAACAATCAATCCAGATTTAAAAAAAAAAAGGAAATAAAAATAAAAACAAGTGAAACAAAAAAAGAAAAATCAAAAATCCAAAAAATATATAAATTAAAAAAATTCCAAAAAATGGCTTTCCTTTATAATTTTGTTCTAATTTCACAATAAATCTTGATTTTTTTTAAAAAAAACTTTAAAGATAAATTAAAAAAAAACAAAATCCAAAAAAAATACATAAATACAAAAAATCTGAAAAATGATTTGATTTTCGTCCTAATTTCAAAGGTGAATTTCAATTTTGAAAATCCAAAAAAAACAAATAAATCTAAAAATTCAAAAATATTCTTTTTATAATTTCACTTCAATTCCAAACAATATAAACTCCCAAAATTCCTAAAACTCAAAATAATAATAATAATAATAAAATCGACGAAAAAATTTAAAAGAGAAAATATGAAGAGGTCAGGAGAATGAGGTTAATCAGATTGTAGTAAATTAAAACATACAAACCAAATTCCAATCCCGTTTTGTTTACAATGATCTGTTTTAATTAAAATCCTCCTATTCTCATCACAAATCAAAACCCACCAACCCATAAAATATGCCTTTTGGTCGAACTACGTGGACTTCGATTCCTATCGCAGGGTACGTAGGCCCTAGGCTCTCATCCTAGGTCAAGTCCGCCCTTTGTAAATATCCATCAGTTTGCATGCATTCTCGCTTTTTTTGTCTCCTATGTCTAACGTGCATCCATGTCAATAAAAGGGTAATTGAGATTAATTAAAGGCCATATTCTGTTTCAACTAACTAGTTTAAGGTAACTGTCCTTATAGGCGGGTGTTGTGGGGTGCCTAACACCTTCCCCACACTCAAATAGACTCTCGAACCCATCTCTGATTTCGCAGACCATTGCGCCTTTTTCGTTTTGTTTTAAATTGGTTTTCCAAAGTTTTCCATTAAAAATTTTGGTGGCAACTCCAAACAAATTGATTTACAAAATTCCGTTTTTAGGAATAGGTTGATAACCTATTTTATTCTATTCCGCCGAAAGGTCGGTTACGACAATAATTTTTTAAAACAAATATATACTAGTTTTTGGAATCTAAGGAGATCAAAATCTCACATGATCCCCAGCACTTGAGGAAAACAATATTCTCACACAATGATTTCATAAATGATAGAAAATATTTAATTAAAGTATTTATCTTTGCGTTATTATTATTATTTTAAAAAGCTAATATGTATTAATTTTCAGAATCTATGGAGATTAAAATCTCACATGATCCCAAGCACTCGAGGAGAGTAATATTCTCACACGATGATGACATGACTTTATTTTTCATGTATTATGAATTCTGAAATTGGAATTATTTAAGCCTTATTTTTAATAAGATCAATTCCCTTAAGCCTAGGGGACCCTAGTCCCATATGACACTTTAATTTTTATAAAACACCGATTTAATCATTTAGTAATAATAGAAAATATTTAATTAAAATATATATTTTTGTATTATTATCATTTATTTATTTTTAAACAGGTATGTACTAATTTTTGGGGTCTATGGAGATTAAAATCCCACACGACCCCAAACACTTGAGGAGAAAAATATTCTCACACGATGATTTTCTTAAAACCTTACTTATGGAACCAAGATTAGTCATATATTCACATAAAAACAAGTGAAATAATAATGATGATAATTCAAAACCAAGTAATAAAAACAAAACAAAACAACACAAATAATAATAATATAGTAATGAGACGTCGTTGCATGAACTTTCCAGGAAAAGGAAAGGCAACTTCCTACTGGTTCATTTTTCCCCACCTTATATATATACTTATGCACACACATATATATTCATGTATATCTATATATATATATATATATATATATATATATACATATACCCATGGACATCCCAAGAAGAAAAAAAACAACCTCTTCTCGGTTCACTCTTTCCTTTTTACCTTATATGTATATATACCTAGGCACACATATATATTGGCATATATATATATATATATCATTCTTGTTCTTGTTTTGACTCTTGCCCTTATACATACCTATGCACACACAGATGTAAGCATATATATATATATATATCACTCTCGCTCTCTATTGGACTCTTGCCTTTATACATATATATATATATATATATATATTTATATCAGTAACATCAGCTTGCAACCAGTGAATCCAACACGATGAAGGAACCAACTTGCAAATATTATGTAGCGAGTTTTAATGTTGTTGGACACCCAAATCGAGACCCTCACTCATCTTCTCTCAAGCACAACCCAACAAAAAAAAAAGGAAGATAATAGCCAAGTTTTTGCATGCATTTATGGCTGACCAGTAATGAAACTAGGGACAGGAAAATAAGAAAATTAAATAACAAAATGAAGGAACCTGGTGGACACCTTCAGTAATGTTTTTTTCTTTTCTCTGTTTACCTCTATTTTAATGCATTTGAACAGAGTAGTTGGTTTCAACTGTGTTACCTGGTGAGCCGACGAAGGGAAGGCTAAGCGATGGCATGATTCTTCGGTTTGTGGCTTCGTGGTCTTCGACTCAGATTCTTTTCTCCACTGTTACTCCTCTTCTTTTTCTCTAGCAGACCCTTGGCCTCCCTTCTTCAGCACTCTTCTTCTTCTCCTCCAGGCTTGGTAGCCTCTCAGTTTCTCCTTCAGCCTTGGCAGCCTTTTGGTTTTTCCACAGCCTTGGCAACCTCTCAGTTTTTCCATCGCCTTGGTAGCCTCTCTGTTTTTCCACAACCTTGGCAGCATCTCAGTTTTTCCACAGTAGCCTCTCAATCTCTCTTCTCTCCAGCACTCTCCTTCTTTCCCTCTAGCAAACCCTTGGCCTCCTTTCTCCAGCATTCTTCTTCTCTCCAACCCTCTTGGCCTCTCGTTTCTCCACTATCACTCATCTTCTTTCTCTGCCACTCTTCAGTTCTTGTCCCTCTCCAGCCTCTCAGTCTCCCTTCTCCTTCAGCAGCTCATAGTCTCTCTTCTCCTTCAACTTTCATGGTCTCTCCTCTCTTCCAGCAACTCACGGTCTTGCTTTTTAATCTGCCATAGCTCTCCCTTCTATAGCCATCATCCCTACCCTCCAGCCTGCACATAGGGGAGGCGTGTAATCTTCTCTGTCAGTTGCATGCCACTTTTCTCGCTTCACATCTTCTCTTTTTTTTTCTTTTTGTCTTTTGATTATTCATATTTTATTATATTTCCTTACCTTTTGATTTTATCTTAATTTCAATGTTTCTAATTTTAGTTATTATCATTATTTATCTTTATTTTTGGATTTTTTTAAATTTTCTATTTTTGGTGTTTATATTATTTTTCTCTTTTTATGATTTTTCATTACTAATTAATAATATTTAAAATAATTAAGTAATTTTGAGTGAGGTGTTCACATCTTTCCTAGAGCTGCCAAATGATTCATAATGTGAGTAAAACGAATTTGCATTTCTTTAATGGTTTCTCCAAGAGTCATCTTAAATAATTCATATTGTTTGGTAAGATTATGAATCCTAGACTCTTTTACTCTTGAGGTTCCCTCATGAACTATTTCTAAAGCCTCCCATATCTCTTTTACACTCTCACAATTTGAAACTCTGAAATATTCTTCTTGAATGAGTGCTCTAGTAAGAATGAGTTTGGCTTCATTGTTTAATAAAACTTTTCTTTTATCTGTCTCTTTCCATTCACTTTTGGGTTTGGGTGTGGTCATGTCTTCTTCCTCTTTCATAGGCACACAAGGACCTTCCTTAATTACATCCCAAAGGTCATTGTCAACAGTTTCAAAGAACATTTTCATCCTAAGTTTCTAGTAGGTGAAATTTTCACCATTGAAACCAGGAGGTTTTGTAATGGATAGACCTTTAGGTAAAACATTATCACCATATCCAGCCATTTATACTCTTGAAATGGTTAAGTCTTTAAATCAATAATCCAAGCTCATATACTAGTTGTTGTGCAAGGGTGGAACCCTAAAGGGGGTGAATTAGGTTTTAGAAGACTTTTACTGAAAAACTTCTTCAAAATTAGAAATAAGCTTGAAATAATAAATGTAGAATATAAATGGAATAACGGAGAAGTATTAACCTAGAGATTTATCCTGGTTCAACTTCTACCCAAGCCTACATCTAATCCCCAACCAACCTCTTGGGATTTTTTACTATCTCAGAATATTAATACAACACCCAAAAGAACCTCTCCTAATTTCCAAGCTCTCACAACTTGACTCCTTCAAGGAACCTCCTTGAATTCTCTCTCTTAGGGATATTTTCCCTCTGAACCCAAGCTCTATCTAGCTTGACTCTTTCATGGAACCTCCTTCAGTTTCTCTCTCAAAAGAAAGAATTACAAATGAAAGAAACTCTCTAAATAGAGTAGATAATACAATGAAGCACTAATATGATAAAGAGCTAATAAGATAATATAAATTGATGATATAATCACTCTTAAATGTTTGTTTTAATGTTTCAGAGCTCTCAGGTTGAGTTTATATAGATTGAGGTACAATAAATCTGTTGGGAGTGAGTGAAAAATCATAGAATTCAAAATATAGACGTTATAATCCGTTATAGCTTCTCTGTCACTGACCAGTCAACTGCTCCTTTATTCCCTCTCACAACTTTCAAATTTTGGACCCCAACAATCGACTGGTCAGTTACAGAGAGTTTCTAGTCATTTAGGTTTGAGCTGATAGTTGATTGGTGCTTGATCAAGGAGGTGACTAGTCAACTGCTTACTTCCTAAGAGTTCCCAGTTGATTAGGCTTGAACTATTAGCTAATTGGTCTCATCCAAGAAGGTGACTAGTTGACTACTGGCTTGTGACCAGTCAACTATTCACTCATAGAGAGTGACTAGTTGATCAGTTTCAAGCTGGTAGCAGATTGGGGGCATCTCAGAAGGTGACCAATTGACTGCTGGCTAGTGGCCAATCGACTATTCACTGACAAATAACTCCCAAATCAACTTTTCTCAACCTTTAAGACATGGGATTGATTATACATTCATTTTAAATGATTCCTATCAGCTCAATACCATTTACCAAGGTCCTAAGACATGATTAAACAATGAAAACATATAAAACCTAAGTAATACATATCAAAACCTTTCTTCTTGTGTTGTATCATCAAAACATCGATCTCTCAGTAAATGAGCTCATCATCAAAACCTTCCATTTTTTCTTAAAAAAAAAAAATCTTTGCTTGCTTTAAAAAACATTCATAAGTATAAGTATTCTAACTATCAATTTCATTTTCTTAATTTTAAATGTGAATTGTCAAATCCTGTAATTAGATTAATATACAACATTGGATCCCACTAAAGATTGAAAATTATATGAGATTGGGACTTTAAACTATCTTGAGATTTTTTAAAAGGTAATAGTTTGACTTTATTTAATTATGGAGAAATATAGCTTTTTGATTCCCTACTTGTCGCAATTTTATCATTTCAGCCTTTTACTCATTTGTAATGTCTAAAATGGTTCCTCACTCATTGGGAAATATCATATATAGTCCCTCAATTAACCTTTTTAACATTTTTTCAATAAGTGAGGGACCTAAAATATATTTTATTCTATAAGTGGCAAGTAACCTTTGTCGATTAAAATGTCACAAATTTATCAGTGGTAATTGAAAGCATAGTAGTTAAATTAATTAATAAAATTGAAAAAAAAAATTCATTTAGGAATACCTTGTTGAATCTAGTTCTACCAAATTCTTTTTCAACTTTCATTTCTCTATTTTACCCTTTTCTTTCAACTTTTTTTTTAAAAATAAAATAGGTTATTTGTCAAATGTTAAAAGATCAAGTAATTAATTATCATAATAATTAAATCATGAAAGCTCATTTGTTAATTTACAACAAATAGAGGTTACTACCTCGTAGGTTTTTTTTAATGCCTGAATATAGTATCCTTCCTTCCCTCAAATGGTTGACACACATATAACATAATTAACCCAGTAGAACAAAATGAAATAGACAAGTTAACCAATAGTTGTCACATATCCATGAATCACAAATAACATAGTTTACATATGTAAAATAATTAACATCACAAACTAACTAACACATTCTTGATCAACATAATTTTGAATTATGCAACTTACTAGCTCAATTATCAACACCAACATCATTTGCAATGCATAGAGGTAGTTGATTGTGTTTATATTGAACTGAGTTGACCATTTCAGAATAAACTCACTCACAAAGGAGTCCAACATCACAATGGTCATTTACTACATCACCACCACATGTGCTATGTTTCCTTTGCAAGCCAAACACCACTTACTAAATAACCCATCATCTAAAGGCCTCTCAAACACTACAATATAGCTAAACTCATTTTTCATGACTCTAATGCCAATGTCTTGTACTTGATTCAGAAAGAAAATAGCATTTTATGTGCACTTTATCAATTCTTTCTTAATCCTTATCAAACCTTTCTTTTTCAAGAAAAACCATAAAAATGTGTTATGACATCTCTTAAAGCTATGTATTCAATATCTCTAGAGCAAATCTTGATGTATTCTATAGGAGTTAATATAAGACCACAAAGGAAAAGGCACCCCAAGAACTTATGGCTAAAATAACTATACTTCCAATAGATTGTTTGAAACTGAGCCTTAGTGCTTGTGGATCCATCTAGCTAATCTCATGTTTTAAAATATTGGAGAGAAAATAAAGCAATTATATGTGTGTGTATGTACGTGCGTGCACAAGTTTACTCATTAGTTTGATTAAAGGAAGCATCTCCAAATAGTGCTCCATCACAATGAATATAGAATTGATTGCAAGGGAAACCACATTCTTTGAGTGTTTGCACAATGATATCTACATCATTCGTAGCTGCTTTCATAGTAGTCCCCAGAAAAGAAAATGAAGTAGCACAACATGCACGTTAGCATTGTTGACAATGTGACAACATAGTGGTTGGATATCATTACCAAGATGTTAAATAAACTGAGTATATTTTTAATTTTAAATAAACATGCAATTATTTTTGTTGTGAAGTCCATTTAAAAATCACCTATGTCTTATATGTTTATATATTTAATTATGAGTGACTTGATTAATTAAATGTTTGTAATTTTCAATTTTCATAATGCCTTTTATTGCAGACAAGCAAATATACCTATGTTTAAGTTAATGATAGAAGATTTGTCCTTATGAGTAATGAGTGAAACCTTGAGATCAGTGTGATCAATCTCACTGGAGGTTAAAGTGGCAACCTTCACCCATTGCATTATGTACATTCTTGTTATTTTGAGCACTGAATACTATGATTCTTGTGAGGTATATAGAATACCATCAAGTAGTTTATCCCTCTTGTATATATGCATATTTATATTATTGTGAGGTATATAGAATACTAAAAGACTTTAGTGTTGATAGAAAAATAAAGTAACAAAAACTATGCCCAACTAAAATCCCTTAGAGATTGCCTTTAGTTCCACCAGTGGTAATGTATCCCTAATAATCATTATTCTCAATCTCCCATAGGTTAGTGAATCACTAGTGAACACAAACTTCAAAGGAAGTTGAATTGAGAGCATAGTTGGTCTTAATAAATGGATCACTAGCATTGTTAATATGAAAATGCAATAGTTGTCCTAATGCTTCATAGTTAAAGTCTTGGTTAGTTCGGTAACCTACTTAGTAAATTACATTAGGAACCATAATTAGTTAAAGCATGAAAGGATAGTTGCTAGACAAAGTGAATTATAAGATGTGATTCTAATAGATAATATTGACCAAATATATAATATTTATGTTCTGTATAAAATGTGGCATTATGTAACTAGGGAACTAGTGGAAAACACAATAAAGTTATTTTTAAAAATGAGCTCTTCGTAGAACAATGATAACTCTATGGGAATAAAGTTATTAAAGTCATTTTCATGCTTTATCATGGTGTAATCTTGTTAGTTTTAGTTAAAGTTTACATTATTTTTGTTTAAGTTGTTTTAGTGTTGTTTGGATGATTCACATGCTTAAATCTTAGCAAATTGGAGTTTCTCATGTTGTCTCCACTTTTGCTCAGGCCATGAATGGAAGAGAGGAGTGTTTTGACATTAAGAAACTGAATGTCCTAAATTCGAGACAACTTTTAAACCCTTAGATGTCAAAAGTTGGAGATGGCTATTTCATGGAAATTGTAGAACTCTTTGAGACCTTTCCAGTGAGTGATAGTTCACCAAATTCCATCATTAGAGTGCAAAGTTACAACTGAAATAGTAAAGCTAGTCTTATAGGCTACGATCTGGCACCAGAAACTAGGGTCTAGGCTCTAGAGTATCCAGAGAGTTAGAGCCTAGGCACCAGAACCTGCTGATGCAACCCAAAAGTTGGCACCTAGGTACTAGAAACTGAAGCCAAGACGTTAAAAGGCAGTAAAAGAGGGACAAGTGCGTCTTTTCACATGAGGAGCCCAATATATCAGTGGTATACTAAGGTTTTTATTTGGGGGGAGACTCTGGAGAGAGGAGACATGAAGGAGAGCAATATGGAGCCAATTTAGAGCTTGGAGAAGGCATCTAAGCAAAGAAATCAAGAAAGGAACCGATTAAAGCGACGAAAACACGTTTTTCATCTTTGCCTCTGTTCTTTTTCTTCCTTTTTGCTATGTTTTCTAATATGAGCTTGATTGTAACACTAAATATGCTTGGCTTGGTTCTCTTTCTCTAGGAATATGGCTATTTGGCATATAGATTAATTATTATTGTTACTTTTCTCCTTAAAATTCACTGTGAATGAGTTTATTCAGTTCAACTTTTTATTGTGCCCTCTTTGCTTGGCCACCAATTAGGGTTTATGTTTAGGATTTAGGAATTATTGAATAAAAGCCTAAATTTAGTTACAGGATTGAATACTGCATGATTGATGTTGAATTATTGCTTGAATCTAACTTAATTTACCTTTCTGATAGACGTATACCTAATGGTCATACAAAGTCATGTTAGCCATACTTAATGCATCTCTCTAAGTGGTTTTCATAAAGATGTAGGGAATTAATTTAGAGTGATAGAATTTATAAGGGATTGACAGGTTCTTATAATGATATTAAGGGCTAAGATTAACTCATGAGCATTGAATTCAAGTTAAGAAAATAGCCATATTGCAATTGAAATGCCAAATTAAATCATAATCCTAAGGAGGTTGCTTTGATATGTACTCAATCTTCTTAGTCTCACTTGTTTAGTTCTTTTGTGCTATTTTCTTTCTTGATCATTTTAAATATTGTGATTAGCTTGGATAAAGTAACTGTGATAACATTAGTACTTAGTCAGAGCTTTAACAAGAGTTCCCAGACACTCATTTCTCCACCACTGTATTACTTGTCGAGGGTGTACCCTTGCACCATAGCATTTTACACGCAACAAACAAGGATATGTCATAATAAATGGGAAGACAAGATGAAAATGGTTACTGAGAAAGAGTATTTTGCTGTGAGAAAGAGTCTCCACATAGCTAGTGATGACTTCAACTAAGTTTTCTTCAGAGTCTCCAATAAGGTGGGATATGGTAAGGCTCTAATCTCCATTCTTTTGGCTCTCTACTTTGTTACGTTCTTCAATGAAAGGTGTTGTGTTAGAAGTAGCTTTGTTGTAGTTGTCGAAATGAAAGCCCTTGGCAATGGGCCAATGGCATATTCCCTTCCATTGGATTATTCAATGCTTTTATGTGAGAGACAAAAAAAAAAAAAGAGAGAGAGAAATGTGAGATAGTTTTGGAGTAATGAAGAGTTTGCATTGAGAGATAATCCATTTATAGGCTTTAGCCTCACATGCCATAAGTGAATAGTCAATATTAATGAGCACTTTCTTTTTGGATGTGAAAAAAATATCACGGCCCATAATTTAAATATGTTATCTACATGTAAAATTATGCAAATCAAATTTAATATACATGTCTAGACAAATACAAACTACATTCCCTTAGTTTTGTTGGAAAATTTTGGATATATATATTATTGAGTTTTAGCACTGAAAAAGAAAAAAATTTATTGCGACGAATGTACTGCAACTATCAATGCTAAACAAAGCATGGGATCGGGACAGTTTAGATACAAATATGAGACCCAACCCAGGATGCTCTCTGGGCCGAAAGTTTTTGTCCATAAATTGAACCCAACCTTGTAGACTCAACATTTAATGTTATGGGCTAAACTAGCTTAGGTTAATCGGGTTACTTTATCTAAAACTCATATTTCACCTATCATTTATTTTACCCACTCCATTCTTCTTCCATCTCCTCTCACTGTACTCACCTTATTTCTCTCTGTAACTCCCTGCCTCATCAGAGTCTCATGAGAATCTAAGAAACCTGAACGATAATAAATTTTGGATGATGGAGAGTGTGGCAAAAAACAAATCCTCATCCTTGTGTGTGTGTCAAGCGAAAGAGTTGAGACGATGGAGAATGTCGAGCAAGAGAACAGAGATGAAAAAGAGTGGAGAGGTATTGATCTCCATTAGCAAGTAGCAACTCTACTAGAGCGAGAAAGAAGTGGAGGAAAGGTAAAGTGTACAAGAAGGAATGGGGGAAAACATAAGACACTTGCTCACTAATAATTTCATCGTTTTCTTTTTGTTCAAACTTCAAATTATATCCATATCAAATTATGTCTCTTTTGACCTCTTTAGCTTTTAATGTTGCCATTTAAAGTTAACAATATATATATATATATATATATATATATATATATATATATATAAAACTTAGATTTGAAGCACATTGTTTATGGTTCTCTAACAAGCTCAAAGATAATTAAATTCAAAATAAAACCATATTAATAATTCTAATTCCTTCATTTAACCATATATTTATAAAAAATTAATATTATTTTTCCTAATCTTCGCTTTATATTCTCTATTATATTGTGATCAGATTTCAATGGTATTTTAAAAGTAATTCTACTATATCATATAAATCTCAAAGAAGTAAAAGACTAATATGTAATTAGTAGAATTATTTTTGAAATAAAATTATTTTTATTTTTACTTTTAATTGTTATAAATATAAATTATGAGTGAAATAACTAAAAAAAATTAGTATGTGTATGTGTGTGTGTGTGTGTATATATATAATTATTGGGGATGTGAACTTCATGGGGTGGGAGGTATGATCCTTGTCTCCAACTTCAAATTTCCTTCTGGAATAGTTTTTCCTATCCCTATAGAAAAAGGTTTCCCAAATGAGAGTCTCCAAATGAGACAATTCTCCCAAAAATTCCTACATTTGGGGACATTTTGTTTTCCCTATTTATGCACTAAACTATTAGTGATTTTTTTTCCCATAATTCATGAAGTATAACTGTCAAAGAACTTATTATAACATCAATCTTTTAAATAATTATCTTTTAAATTTTAAATACAAACCATTAAATAATATCATTAATTAATATAGACCATTAAATGATTATAAAAAGTAAGCGTAGCTGAAATCTCGATTAATCTCAACTCTAAAAGAAAAAAAAAATAATCAGATGACAGAATGAAAATTTCTTTTTACAACATATAGCTAGCTAGTTGTTATGTTCGATGTATTGCTTTTTTTGTCACAAGTCAGAATTCTTGAATCTTTTTTACTTTTGATCCTGCTTGTACAAATGGGAAATAATACATTTGCATACACTATGCCTAATTGGAATAGTAATATTGCATATACTAGGTGCATGGAGCTTGATTCGGGAACATAGTTATGCACTAAGAAATCAGTGAATTTTTTTTTCCCAATAACTCATGAGTACAACTGTCAAAGAACTTATTATACAATGACATCAATATTTTAAATAATTATCTTTCAAAATTTGATCATGAATCTTTTATTTTTCAGTAGTGAGAATATTTTTTTGTGAAACTATAAAAAAAAAAATTTTAGTGACATAGATCTTAAAAAATTAACTTTATATTCGTGCTACTAACATTCTTGGAATATTGAGGACACGCACAAACACTTGCCAACTACCAACCTTCTTTTGTCTATACTTTTGACGTGATGCCTGCATAAAAGATGTTGCCCTATAGTTTAACTCTATTTCATTTTATAGTTCTCTAACCCGTTACAAAATATTAATTTATTTAAATTGCATTTGTTAAATAATATTTCAATAAATATGCTAATTATATCAGTCCAACTTATGCACATGAAGAAAAATTAAGACTAATAGAATGAGGAAAATATTTTAGTTGTCTTATGCACGGTGATATTACAGCAATATAAAAAGATTTTAGTTTATAAATGAATAAAAGTACTTGCTGCTTGCGCAAAAGAGAAAAATTTCAAAGGCAAAAAAAAGAAAAAAAAAATCTCCGTATTACAAATCTTTCGTTCAACAAATGGAAGGTACTCGGTATTCTAGTGAAACTTATTATGTTTGAAAGATGCTGGCTAAAAAAAATAAATTATAAATTGATGGACAATTTCATTTTTTCCTAACGTAATCGGCTAACCAAATGATAGTTTTCCCCTACCAAGAAGTCTCTAATAGATCCTCGATATATCTATAAGTGCTCGTCGAGACGAGACTCAATTCTCCAAGCAAATGGGTCCCCTTGAACTATATTCAGAGCAAAGCCTATGATGAAAACAATTTTTTGTATTTTTTTAAAAATATCCGAATTCAACAGTTAATATTATCAAAATTATACCAATTTAATAATTTAAAACTAAACTTAATAATTATATACAACCTTAAATTTTAAGCCAACACTTCATATTAAAGTAATTAATTGTGCAATCTTGTACAAGGAAAAGAATCTTTAGATCGGTCTGTATTGCATTCTGGCTTTAGGTGGGGAGTCTTTAGGGACAACTCGGTTAGAGGGTCGTGCACAATGCAAATGACACAAAAAGAAAATAGAAATAAATCAGCTCTTAGAATAATTTAAAAATTGATTTATTTAAGAGTTGTCATAAAAATTTTTAAAGGAAAACTTTAGAAAATTAACTTAAAACGAAAAGAAAGTGCAAAGTGATTTACAAAAATAAAGATGGATTTAGGAATCTATTTGAACATGGAGAAGGTGTTAGGCACCCTACAACACCCATCTATAAAGACAATTACTCTAAACTAGTCAAATGAAATCAATGTAATATAATCTTAAATTTATCTTGATTACTTTTACTAACATGCATGCACATTAAACAAAAAAAATAGAAACAATAACAATGAAAACAAATAAATGAATATTTAAAAAGGATAGATTTGACCTATGATGAGAACTTAGAGCCTACATAATCAACAATGAGGATTAAAATCCATGTAATTTGACAAATAAATGTTTGAAATCTAGTTGGTGTCCTTTAATTTTTGTGAAAAGAGCAAAATAACATAAATTAATTTGATTTTCATAAATAAAACAAGTTTGACATTTGGTTGGTGTGTTTTAATTATGAAAACTACTTGATTTCACTCTCTAGCTCTCTTCATTATCTCTTCTTTTAATTTTTAATTTTTGTTTAATTTTGGAAATGAAACGAATTCATTATGCTAAAGGATTATTTAAGATTTTTGAAATTACATCTTTTGGATATTTGTATTTAAAATTTCTTTATTTTAATTTAGAAAATGGAAGAAAATTATTGAAAGAGATTATTTTGGATTTTTGGATTTGATTTCTTTTTTAGATTTAAAAATGGGACTTCTTATCTAATTTTGAAAAAGAAAGAAATTGTCAAAGGAAAGGGTCTATAAGACTTTAGAGATTTTTAAATTGATGTTTTCTTTTTTCAGATTTAGAAGTTAGAATTTTTATCTCAATCTTCCAAAAAGAAATGAAATTATTAAGGGGAAATACTTTTTGGGCTTTTTGGATTTATATTTTTTTATGGTTTTTTCAAAATTATTTTTGTTTTAATTTTTTGAAAGGTTTTTGGTTTACAAATTACAGGAAAAATAAATAATTATTAGTTCCTAAGCACTTGAAGAGATAGAGATCTCACACGACTTCCATTGATTAACTACTAAAAGTCTATGGAGATTAATAATCTCACATGATGACCTATAGAGAAAAGACACAATTAATTATTTTGTAATTTAGAAATTATTTGATTTTATCACTATTTATTTGTGTTCACATATTAATTTCCAAAAATCAAGGAGACTACGGTCTCTACTTGTTAATTCTTAAGTGTCAGTGGAGACTAATAATCTCATATGACATTTTCTAAAAATAAAGAGAGAGTAAATTAATTTCTCTTTTAAAAAATTATATGTTCTTGCATTATGAGAAATCATTAATCTTTGTTCAAATTTTATTTTATCTTTGCATTTTGGAAAATTGTTAATTTTGTGAGTTGGAAATTGTTGTAGTTGTGTCATGGGCAATCATAAATTTCCAAAGCTTGGGAAGACTAAGAATCTCACATGGCTTCTGCTGGTATATTCCTAAATGTCTAAAGAGATTAACGATCTTACATGACTACCCAAAAACAAAATATTTTTGTGATTTTTGAAATTAGATATTAAATTTAAAAACCTAAAGAGACCAAGGTCTCATGAGGTATTTACTGATTAGTTTTTAAGGGCGTTAGGAGACTAATAATCTTACATGACAATTATAAATTAAAGACTAAGTGATAAATAATTTTAGTGATATATAAATTGTTTTATTTTTTGCATTATGAGAAATTGTATAGTAACTTTTAAAACCTAAGGAGATTAAATATTTCACATAACAACCTTTAGAAATAAGGCGAAATTGATTATTTTTCCATTTAGAAATTATTTAATTCCATTACTATTTATTTATATTTATCTATTTATTTATTTTAAAAATTGCATATTAATTTTCAAAACCTAAGTAGATCAAGAATCTTATATGGCATTTACTCATTAATTTCAAAGTGCATGACACGATTGATGGTCTCACACAATTGACCTTCAAATAGATACCAAATAATAATAATAATAATAATAATAATAAAATGAAACTAAAATGGAATTATGCAAGCATGCGGAACCTTATGTTTGCGTGGGCTTGTGTTCAATCAACAATGAATGTATTTTGAAAAAAAATATTTACGAAAGTGGGGCAGACAAGAAAACACTTATGATCCTTCTCTTTGTATAAACCTACACATGTCCTTTTCATAAATCCACATAGCTCATATACAAGAAAGACAAAAATTGAATGAAGTAATACCTTGCAAATTTAGATTAATCAAATCTCAAGTTGAAAACCTCATGACGTGATCATCACAAAATCGACATCTAATATCACCTTAGTAATCAAACTATTTATAATGAATTTTCCTAATATACTCAATTCTCATGCCAGTAGCACGGCCCACATAAGGAATAGCAAACAATCCAACTAAACTTCAAGGCTAATAAATAAAGAACCTTGGGATTTTAGCAAGTTTATGAGCTAGCCTATCACTCACATTTACATATCTTAGGCTCTATAGGATACAGATAACAAATGTTTATTTGCTTCCAAAAATAATTATAATATCGGATCCCAAAAAATAATCCAATCCAAAACTGAGACTTATGCTTTCAAATCAACCTCATTCCATCACTAAGCATTAGGGCCATGCCCAAAACTTCAAGATTAAAATCTCATCAAAACAGATGGGCTCTTGTACAGCAATAAAATAACGTGCCAGGATCTAGCCACATGACCACCTCAATATGCAAAGAAACATCTTTCGAAAAACACTTATGAAATGCTGCAAGAATGCAAAAGAACAAACAAAGTAGGGTAATGCTTATCAAGGTTTTAAATTGTAGTTGCGATTGCGGTTGTAGTGGCGGTTGCATTGCGATTTTTATGATTGTAGGTAATACAGATGTTATAATGCTGGTTACAGTTACTGTGACCATGATTATTTTAAATATTGCACAAAACTTTTAAAATATTTTATATAATTATTATAACTCTTAAATACATATCAATATCTTATATAACATTCAAATTAATTCAAGAAATATATATTTTATGCAAACATGTCAAGCAACTCATAAATTTTAAGCGATGAGCCATCACTACTTGGTGTATATTGGTTTAGACTTTATTCTCGTTATCATAAACAAATTATTTGTCAAATATAATAAATAGTATGTGCCTTTAGGTACATATTATTATATATATATACACACACTATTAGATAAAATCTAGATTTCATTTCTAAAAGGAGTCACTCTCTATCAAACACGTTTCAACTTTTTACAGTATCAATCCGCTTCTTCTTTTTGTCTTACTGTTCTAGCTTCTTCTTCGCAGCACCAATGCGATGTGCGTCTGTATAAGCTTCTCCATCTCTATTATTTTCATGTTTGCCTTAGCTTTTGGTGCGTTCTTCTCATTCCTTTCACTCTCAAGTCCAATCCTGCCCATAACCAAGAATGAAATAGAACCAAATCTCAACAAAAAAACAGACCTTGATTTCTGAAGTTGAAGCAAAAAATAAACAAAAGGCATCGGAGCAGAGTTCCATGACTGTTTACCTCTCATGAGAAACCAGTACCTCTTGTCTATGCGCAAGTTCTTTGATTTCGTTCAAGGAACCTCCAAACTTCTCTTTTCCCTTCAGACTTATTTTAAATCTCACTTGCTTTCCGTTTACATAGAACAAACTGAAATAGATTCTCGTTAGTTTCCACTTCCCACACATTCTAAGGAAAAACAGAAGAAAGAAGCCCTCATCCCATGTTTCTCCTTCGTTCTCTGTTCTCGGCTCTCCTTCTCACACCGTTCACTCCTCTCTTCTCTGTGTTTTCTTCTTTCTTTCGAACTCAACAGCATTTTACTCTCACCACTACGTTTCTCGGCCGACCCGTCCTTAGCACGCACGTGGCAGCCTTTACCCTCTCATCTTATTCCCCGTTTATTTTCATCCTTCTCTTCCTTTTCTTCCACTGCTCACACACTCGGCGAGCCACTCAAAGACTGGCTGGACAGGAATCACTTTTGTGCAAGTAGCGTTTGCTATAGACGGGGATATTTTGTCTCTTTCTTCTTCATTTTGCAGAGGAAATATTAATTAGTTCTGGTATAGTTTAAGTGTACTCGGACTCACTAATATTTTTCCCATTTTGCTTCCTTTCTTTTTCCTTTTATCTATTCATGTTTCTTTCAAATCTCATATGTCCGTTGCAACGTCTTTCATTTAGTTTCTTGTTTTCTTCTTCTTTGTTTTTTTCTTTTTAATTTTGGTTAATATTTATCCTTCATGATTTTATTTTTCTGCTTTTTTTTTTCTTTTGCACTTTGTTGTTTATCGTTTGTTTGTTTGTTTTTAATGACCTTAGAGCTTTTTAAGTTTTGCTTTTTCGTTTTCAATTTTTCATTTTTAAATGAATTGATCATTATCATTGGAATATTATATATGTTTTCTTAATTTCGAAATCACTTTCTTTCCATCCTTTTTTTCTAAATTTTCAGGATTTTTATTTTCAAATTATTTTATTTAAATTATTTTTAATTTTTAATTTTTGAAATTTTCTTTTAGTTCTTGTTTGTTGACTTTGAAATCTTCCATTTCCATATTTTTATTCTATTATTTTAAATTACGGGTTGGGTGTTCACAAAGATTATCATAGGGAAAACCTTGGAGATTGCTTCAATGATAAAGCTCCCAAGGGTTTAGATGCATTTCATAATTTACTTTTAAGTAATTTATTCTAATATTTTTATATATATATATGCTTACCTTACACAACTTTTTATTAAAAAAATATACAAAAATTTTCTTAAAATTCGTATACAACTAAAATATCGGCAAACATAATATGGCAAACTGTGGCAAACTGATTGAATACTTGTGCTAGTAAATCCTGGTTGGCAAGTTGACAAGGAAGAGAAAAGCCAATTACAACCGGTGACCCACCATTTACCCCCACATGCAACAAGCGTGTGTTCAGGTTGTCACTTTTAATCTCGCTTCTCGTCACTATCATTCTTAACCTCAATTCTTCTTCTCTATACTTTCTCTCAAACTCGCCATATTAGTCATTCACATATTATAATGTCCAAAATGATCTTTATTTATTGAAAAATATCATACTTAGTATTTTCACATTTCAAAAAAATATCATGTTGAGTCTCTCAACTTTGGATTTAGGGTTCAAATAAAGGGATTAAATCTAATATTCTTTTAAAAAGTAAAAGACCAAAGTGTGACATTCTCTAATGAGTGGAAGAATCATTTTGGACATTACAATAAATGACCAATTAACAACTATGCAATAAGTAAAAAACCAAAAAAATATTTTACTTTATATACGGTGTCCAACACCCTTAATAACTAACTTGGAAAAATAGCTAATGATGTGAATAAATTGTGGTATTTGGAAATATCTTCCTAGTTTTAGGAGATGTACTAAAAAGCCCATAAATGTTATGGAAATGTAAAGTGACACTTAATATTGACTTGTTTATGTATTTATTTTATTTGAACTAAATATAGATAATTTTCCCACATTCCATTATTTAATTAGTAAATTCATTAGTTATATGAATGGGATATTTAGCCAATTTTAAGACATGTAATTGAATAATGATATATGTATTATTTAATTTAATTAATTAAGAGTATATCAATTCAGAATCAAATAAATACGAAACACCTTACATTAATTGCTAAGGAAACAAGTAGTAAATGTGACAAATAAAAAGTGATATCTTGGCTAACTTAAAGGTGGATGAGAAATTGAAGGGGATAGAAAAATTGAATTGGAGCATGAGGTTGCAACGTAGGAAGCAACTAGGATGAGGCAAAAACCAAACTGGAACAATAAACCAACATGAAGTAACCAAATGAAACATGACAAAACCAAGCAACCTACTATATTAATAGAAGGTGTTTCTTTTGAATTTCTACAACTTAAAAGGCACTAAGGGCACTCCAAATGGGTGCCTTTGAGGACTAAAGCCTAACCGAAACCGAATAAACCAGGAAAAAATAGTAAAAAGAAGAAAAACAGGATAGGGAAATATATAATAGAATTGGAAGCCCCTATGATGTTTTTAATTGAGGAAAAGGCAAGGAAACTTATCATGTGGATTAGAGAAGATCGAAAAGTAGGACAAAAACTGGAGGAGCAGATTACAATTGCACGCTCTATTTTCACATGGAAAACACAAAACCACAAAAATCGCTAAGGAATAGTCCAATTTTCAAAGCTATTATTGCGATGTTGGTGGCTTTCGGTTCTCTTCAAAGAACCTTTAAAGGAAGAGAACTCTGTATAAAAGGAGGGCCTTGGCTCGAGGACAAAAAGTTAACCAAGAGCAAATAGAAGTAAAATTCAAAACTGTTAGAAGAATAAAAAAAGAGCACTCTGGTTAGGGAAAAAAAGGAGAAAATGAGGGAGAAGAAGTAGATTCAACAAGTAAAAAATTGGACTTTGTTACTCGAAAAACAGAGAATGGGATTTAGTTCTAAATAGTACACAAATCAAATAGAAAATTCCTTGGTGACCTAAAAGTAGATATACATCACAACATAAAAAGGGTAAAGTGCCTTTTGAAAATAGCTTGCACTTCTCCCCTTACTTATCTTACATTTATTGATTAATTTAAATATTATTAAAAGATGTTGTGCATATGATTGTGTTACATTGGTTGCCCAAGGTTCTTAATATGTTGGAAACATGGATGCCTTAAGGATGTGTATTCCTGTTTTCAGTGTTTGGCCTGCACTTTATGATCAATGTAGTATTGGTTCCTTTGCTGGTATGGCATGGTAAATGAGCATAGTACCGGACTTAGCCTCGAAGGTTGTGGCCAATGAGTCCAAAGTTGTTCTCACACGCTTGTATGCACAATAACTTGTATTTGTATTTTTAAAAAAAATGTGATATGTAAAGGCTGGAAATAGATTGTTTTCACTAAACTGACAACTACTGATATTGTAAAATTTCACTTTTTAATTGTAATCTATTTCTAAGTAACCAAAAATCCAATCTGGAAGTAGGACCAAGAGAGTAACACCTTAAAAAGTTCCTAATTTGCTTAAAAGACCAAACATTATATTTAGGTATTGAGATTTGTACAACATTTACGGATTTTCATCAATTATGTATTTTACAGATTCAATAGCTTACAATCTAGGATATGAACGTGTACAAATTTGAATAACTTTAATAATTATGTATTATTTTTCAGAATCAATCCCATTTTATAATTTAGTAAAGATTAAAATTGGACAGCAAAAGTAGAAAAGGATTTAAACCTATTGTAAATCTTTTATAGTAAATTACTTTTTAGTAAGAGTTTATAGAAAACCTACATATAATAAGGAAGGATGTTACATGTCGAGATATCTTTTTTAATTAAAATGTCACAAATTTACGAGTAGTAATTGAAAGTATAGTAGTCAAATTAATTCATAAAATTGAAAGAAATTCATTTAGGAATAAATTGTCGAATCTAGTTCTACCGTGTTCCTATTCAATTTACATTTCTCTTTTTTTTTTTTTTCCTTATTTTCATTTTTTATGAATAAAAGTGGTTATTTGTCAAAATTTGAAAGTTCAAACAATTGATTATTAAAATAACTATATCACGAGAGCTCATTTCTTAATTGACAAAAGCTCAAGGTTGATTATTTCACTTCAGTTTTTTTTTTTGTTTTGGTGTGAGAATATGGCATTATTCCTTCTCTCAAATGATTGACACATATATAGCATAATTAACGCAGTATAACAAAATGAATTATATCATTAGACCAATAGTTGCCATAAATCCTTGAATCATAAATAACATAGTTCATATAAGAAAAATAATAACCACCACAAACTAGTAAACAAATTCTTGATCAGCATACTTTTCTATTATGCAACCTACAAACGCAATTGTCTGCACCAACTTCAACTGAAATGCATAGAGGCAATTGGTTTTGTCCATCTTCGAACCAAGTCGATCGTTTCTGAGCAAACTCACTCACAAAGGAGTCCAACATCTCAATGGTCATATGCTGCAACACCACCACATGTGCTACGTTTCCTTTGCATGCCAAACTCCACTTACGAGAGAACGCATCATCCAGAGGCCTTTCAAAGACTACGATATTACTAAACTCATTTTTCATGACTCCAATTCCAGCTTGTCGTAGTTGATCCTGTAGGAAATTAGCATCTTCTATGCACTTTTCCACTTCTTTCTTGATCCCTATCAAACTTTTCTTTTTCAGAGCATACCATAGAAAGATTGGAGTAAACCCGTTACGACTCCCTGTGATCGTGGCATCCCTTGAAGCTATGTATTCAATATCTTTTGAGAGGATATCAATGTATTCTAGGCGAGTTAATATAACCCCATAATGGAAAGGGCACCCCAAGAACTTATGGCCAGAAACAGATATACTTCCGATAGGTTGCTTGAAACTAACCCTTGGTGCCTGTGGATCCACCAAGTTCATCTCATGTTACAAAATTTTGATGAAAACATGACAGCAATATTATATATATATATATATATATATATATATATATAGATTATATTGTACTCACTCGTTTGACTAATGGTAGTATTATTCCAGATAGTGCTCCATCACAGTAAATATAGAATCGATCACGAGGAAAACCACATTCTTTGAGTGTTTGCACAACATGATCAACGTCATCAATAGCCCCTTTCATAGTAGTCCCTAGAAAAGAGATTCAAGCAGCTCAATGTACACGCCACGACATTCAGGACAATGTGACAACTTAAGGTAATTGAATATCATTACCAAGAGTCTTATATAAACTGTGTAAATTTTTTATTTTTGGCAAGTATTTTAAGTGTGAAGTCTAATTAAAATTCACACGAGTATGATATGCTTAATATGCTTAGTTATGATTAACTTGATTAATTCATTGTTTGAAGTTTGTAGTGTTCTTAATGCCTTTGGATAGAAATGAGCAAACTCACCTATGTTTACATTAATGATAGCAGATTTGTCCTTGTTGGCAATGAGTGAAACCTTAAGATCAGCGTAATCAATCTCACCAGAGGGTAGAGTTGCAACCTTCACACATTGCATTTTGCACATTCTTGCTATCTTGAACACTGAATAGTGTGATTCTTGTGAGGTATATAAAATCCCATCTGGCAGTTTCTCCCTCCTGTATATTTACATCTTTATGTTATGGGTTGATTAATACTGAAAGGCTTCAATGTTGATATGAAAAGACAGCAACAAAAACTATACCCAATTAAAATCCCATGAAGATTGCCTTCAGTTCCACCAGTGGTAATGTATCCCCAATAATCATTCTTCGCAATCTCCCACAAGTTAGCGAACCAACCAAGAACATGAACTTCAAATGAAGTCGAATTGAGAGCGAAGTTGGAAGCAATAAATGGATCACCAACATTGTTAATGTGGAAATGCAACAGTTGTCCCAAAGCGTCATAGTTGAAGTCTAGATTAGTTGGGTAACCTGCTTAGTTAATTACATTATAAACCCTAATTAGTTGAAGCTTGAAGGGGTATTTGTCAACAAAGTGAATTATAATATGTGATTCTAATGCATAACATAGACCAAATATATGATATTTAAGTACAGTTCAAAACGTGTCTTTATGTAACTAGGGAACTGGTGGAAAACACAGTAAGATTTCATTTTTAGAGTATCAGTTCTTTGTAGAACAATAAGGATAAATCATAATAGGGGAAGTAAAAAATGGAAGAGGTTGCCGAGAAAGTGCATTTTGATATGAGATAGAGTCTCTACATAGTTAGTGATGACTTTTGCCAAGTTTCTTCAGAGTCTCCCATGGGGTGGGAGATGGTAAGGCTTAAATCTCCATTCTCTTGGCTCTTTACTTTGCTACGTTCTTCTATAAGGGGCTGTACTGTTGACAGTAACTTTCTGGTGGTTGTCGAAATGAAAGCCCTTGGCAATGGCATGTTCCCATCCATGGGATGATTCATTGCCTTTCTGCCAAAGAGAGAATAAAAAGAGGCAGGAGCGTGAGATGGTGTTGGACTATTGAAGAGTTTGTATCGAGGGATCATCCATTTATTGGCTTTAGGCTCACTAGCCATCGGTGAATACTGAATTAGTGCATCCTTGTTGGACGTGAAACAATTTTCATGGGCAAAAAATTCATATATGATATCTACGTGTAAAAAAAATTGTAAAATAAAAGTAATAAATTATAAACTATTATAAATTATTTATATTTTTCTATAACAAAATATCATCTATATGTAAATTGTAAATTATAAAAATTATTTATTTCTTTCAACGTAATAACATTATATGTAAAGTGATTTAATATATTAATAAATGATTGTATATTATCATAACTTTTATTAAAATTAAAAAATTTGAACAGGATACCGTTATGAGTTTATGCATATTTCTACCAGAAAATACATGTCATG
The DNA here is from genome assembly GCA_037074485.1 of Delonix regia. Taxonomy (NCBI): domain Eukaryota; kingdom Viridiplantae; phylum Streptophyta; class Magnoliopsida; order Fabales; family Fabaceae; genus Delonix; species Delonix regia. The sequence goes on along the minus strand of CM073454.1, from coordinate 23,073,654 downwards.
GCCAGCCACGTTGATGCACATTTATCTTCATTTAAAGAAATGAATGGTCACATTTATTTGCCAACAATGTTTCAACCGTACCGTCCAAGATATTCATTTGACTTCATTATGATAGGACAAGTTTGGCCTATTAAAAATTGATTGAAAAAGTTTGATTTTGAAACGGTTAAGGTTTTTTTTAAAATAAAAATTAATGCATTTATTTAAAAGATTTATATAATGTAATAATTTATTTGTATTTATAATTTTTCTATATATAATTTTATAAGTATTAACAATAATTAGTTATGTTATTTATTTGAAGGATTAAGAAACAAGTTAATTTGATCATAATTAAAACAAACTTGATTGACTCAATAAAACTAACTTAAAAAATATAAATAAAAGTTTGAACAAAAAATTCTAATCAAATGGACTTAGACTTTTTCATTATAAATTTAAGTCTAATTTCTAAAAATTTGGTTCAATTATGGGGTCTAAAATTGATAGATAAAGCCAAAACATTACTTTTCAACGTGTCGAAACCCTTGCGCTTTAACATTACATACACAAGTCGTCGTGCCTTTTGAAAGTAACCATTACTTACTGATCTCAAAGTCAATTTCTTTTTGCATGGAAAAGTTTTTTTATTATTATTATTTTTTCATATTTTCATATTTATTTTTTATTTAATTTTTCTTCATAAATATTATTTACTTTAATAATTAATTGAACCATATTGATTTCAATGGTGGAATGTAAAAGAGAAATATTGACCCCACATTGTACGATTTGACGGTTCCAGTGACATAGACAAAAATATTCGAAACATATTTAGCCAATGACACATTTCTGATAATCTAAAAAAAGCCCAATATACACTGTGGGACAGAGATTAAAATTATGGTACTTCATATTTAATTTTTATCAAAAATATCTTGTATTATAAATCAAATCTTCATATTTAGCATAATCAAAACAATTAAAAGCTTCGATTCCACAAATTGTTTCAGATTCCTTCTATAACTTTTTTTACAACTTCATCAAAGAATGATTTGACGGCGCTAGCCAATTTATTATTAGCACCTTCCTTTTTTTATAAAAATAATCTTCGCTTGTGTCCAAAAACATTCACAACACACGAGTATTCCAACTATCCAAAATTGTGTGGTGAGATACTCAATGCGGTTACCCCTAAAATAATAATTATTATTAGATCAAACTTTTACGTTATTTAGAGCGTTCTAATCAAATTTTTAAAAATTTATTAATTTTAATTTATAAACTTAAAACATGAATAGTCAAATCTTGCAATTAAATTAATGTACGTCGTTAGAGCCCACTGCAAATTGAAAACTGTAACATATTTAGATTCATTTAATATACAATCGATGTAGTATTTCTACAACGGTAGAGATCTCACTTCATTTAATGAAGGAGAAATATATCATTTTGATTTCTCCCTTCTCGCAAATTTGTCATTTTGATTTTTTACTCATTATAATATTTAAAATAATTTTTTACTCATTAAAAAATATACATTCAGTCTCTCAATTATTTGTTTTAACAATTTTACGATAAATAAGAAAAAAAATTATAGTTTATTCTATAAGTGGCAAGTAACCTTTTTTAATTAAAATATCACAAATTTACTAACGATAATTGAAAGCTTCAAAAAATTGAAATAAAAAATTCATGTAGGAATACTTTGTTGAATGTAGTTCTAACGAATTTTTATTCAATTTACACTTCTCTTTTTTTCCTATATTTTTCAACTTTTGTAAATAAATTAGGTTATTTGACAAACGTTGAAACTTCAAGCAATTAATTATCATAATAATTAAATCGTAAAAGCTCATATGTTTAATGACAAAAGTTAGAGATAATTGCAGTTTATTTTTTTAATATGTGAATGTAACATCCTTCTTTCTCTCAAATGGTCGAACACACATATAACCTAATTTACTCGATTGAATAAAATTAAAAAACAACTAAATTTATATTATAAGTAATAGTCTAATTCGATAAATTTATATAATTACACCACTACAAATGAAACGCAACGTAGGAATAGAAAATTAATTATTATTACTATCTCAGTTCATTATCCAATTTAAACTACATATGAAACATGTAAAATTATTCTATTTCAATCATTTTAAGTATTTCATATTTGTTCTACTTTCCATCAGTTTCTTGACAACTTAGTATGCCTTGGGTTCCAATTCAAATGGCAGATGGCATGCCTTACCGAATAACAATTGATAGGGAGACATGCCTAAAGGAGTCTTAAATGTTGGGTGAGAGGCCCAAAGAACATCATCTAGCTTTACTACCCAATCCATACAAGATGGACAAACTACTTTCTTTAAAATGATTTTAATTTCTATCTTCGATACTTTAGCTTGTCCATTCGTTTGGCGATGGTAAGCTAGAGCTACTGATGTAATCCATATTTCTTAAGGAGGGTTTCAAATTGTTTATTGCAAAAATGCTTCCCTCCATCACTTATGATTGCCCTAGGTGTGTCAAATCGTATAAAGATTTGCTTTTTCAAGAATCTTAGCACAACCTTGGCATCATTAGTGAAACAAGCAATGACCTCAACCCATTTAGAAACAAAATATATAGATGTTAGTGAATGAGTTTATGAAGGGGCCCATGAAGTCAATTACCTAGACATCAAAGTGTTCTACTTCCAAGATGGAGTTCAACAGTGCCAAAAACTTGTTGATTCAATTGTAATTGAAGTGGAACATCACACGCAAGAATACATGGTTAGCAAGTAATACAATGATGAAATGAGTATTGATCCCTCAGAGAGTTGAGTTCAATATTTACTGATAGAATTTGCAAGTTGTGTGATCAAGGATTGGTTGAGCAAATGTAAGACAAATTTGAATGTTGATTGATGTAGAATTTTAACAACCTAGGATTTTGATCTTTCACCACATGTAGGGATGCTTTCTATTATGATTATTACTTTGTTCTAACTAAAGAATAAATTTCTAACTTAGGATTCTTACCTTTTTATATGCTTCTTTCAAATGCATACAAGTTGAGTTCATTCCCCCTAATTCCCTATATGTTTATGGAAATCTATTGGGATAAGAACCTTATAAATCCAAGACCTAAATATGATTATCACAGACAATTGAGTACCTTCATCTTAACTGCGGATTGCATTTATGCAAATAGTGATTATATGCATCCAATTCAGATATTTAGGTAACTTTGTCAGGTTGACATAAATTCTATCTTCTTTCCTAAGATGATTAGACTTAGAAAATAATAATTGTAGGATGAATATAAACAATCATTCATTCAATGAAAATTGTAATAATATTCAATAAAAAAGCATCTTTAACATGGGCTTCAATCAAAATCCAAGGAACAAGCTATTTAGCCTCTCATGGGCATTAGTATAGAATTAAATAACAAATAAGAATATAAAGAATACATGGAGCTGAAGAAGAGGGAGATCTTTAGAAGGGGAAAAACTCTATATAGAGCCCTCACTTTCAAACCAATTCTTTCTTTAGTCACTCTCAAATTTAAGACCTCTCTCCAAGTGTTCAAGACACTTCCCTCTTCTTGGTGTGAGCTGCTTGCCTTCAGAACCCTTTATACAGGCCTTAGAAACCCCAAAAGTACAACATGGGCTAAGTACGTAGCACCCTATCATTAGAGAAAATTAGGGTTTCTGGCGGCACGACCAGGCAAGGCCCACCTGGCACTAGGCCACCAAGTCTTTCATTTTAGCACCCAAGTGCTATGGTATTGGTGCCTAGGCACCATTATCTAGGAATGACTGGCACCTGGACATTATCTTTATGGCGCTTGGGTATTATTTTTCTAGCCACGATTGTTCCTTTTGCAGCATTAGGCACCTAAGCATTGGTTCTTTGACGCCTGGGTGCCATCTTTATGGATTTAGCGCCCTGGAGTTGCCATTGTGGCGCCTGAGCATTGGCTTCTGGTCTTCAACAATTTTTCTTGCCATTTGGTCCTTTTTCTTGAAATATTCTTCAATTCTTTTCAAAACTGATGTTAGTGGAAAACTTTAAACTTCTGTATATGAGATCTGTAAGATTTTTATATCCAAAATTGTAATATTTATTTAATTAAAGTTTTATAAAAGGCTTTGCTTTGGAAAGTTATCACACCCCAGACTTGAGGGTTTGCTAATCCTTAAGCAAACAATTTCAAATAATGTTTCACACCACTATTTTTGCACAACAAATGAGAGTTGATGTACACTATATTTCTAAAGAAGGGTTTCAGATTTGTTGTTGCAAAAATGCTTCCCACCATCACTTATTATTGCCTTAGGTGGGTTGAATCGTGTAAATATTTGCCTTTTCAAATATCTTAGCTCAACGTTGGCATCATTAGTGAAACAAGCAACGACCTTAACCAATTTAGAAACATAATATATAGAAGTTAGAAGTTACTAAATGAGTTTATAAAGGGGCCTATAAAGTCAATTCCCTAGACATCAAAGTGTTCAACTTCCAAGATAGAGTTTAATAGTGCCAAGAACTTGTTGATTCAAATTGCAATCGAAGAGCAATATCACATGCAAATATACGTGGTGAGCAAGTAATACAATGATGAAATGAGTATCAATCTCTCAGAGACTTAAGTTGTATACTTACTAATAGAATTTGCAAGTTGTGTGATCAAGGATTGGTTGAGCAAATGTATGACAAATTTGAATGTCAATTGATGCAGAATTTTAACAATCTAGGATTTTGATCTTTCACCACATACAAGGATGCTTTTTGTTATGAATATTACTTTGTTCTAACTGAAGAATAAGTTGCTATAAGATTCTTACCTTTTTATATGCTTCTTTCAAATGCATATGAGTTGAGTTCTTTCCTCTTAATTCCCTATATGTCTATGGAAACTAGTTGGGATAAAAACCTTATAAATCCAATACCTAAATGTGATTATCACAAACAATTAAGTGCTTTCATCTTAACTGCGAATTGCACTTATGTAAACAGTGATTATATGTATCCAATTCATATATTTAGGCAACCTTGTCTGGTTGATATGAATTCTATCTTTTTTCCTATGATGATTGGACTTAGAAAATAATAACTACAAGATGAATATAAATAATCATTTATTCTAAAAGGAGTGCAATAACATTCAACAAAAAAGTATCCCTAACAAAAGCTTTAATCAAAATCCTAGGAACATGCTACTTAGCCTCTCATGGGTATTAGTACAAAATTAAATAAAAAAGAATAGCATAACGAATACATGAAACAAAAGAATGGAGATGTCTAGAAGGGAAAAAACTCTATATAGAGCCCTCACTTTAAAACCAACCCTTTCTTCAACCGCTCTTAAATTTGAGACCTCTTTTCAAGTGTTCAAGACACTTCCCTTTGCTTGGTATGAGCTACTTGCCTTCAAGACCCATTATATAGGCCTTAAAAAACCTAAAAGTGCAATATTGGCCAAGTATGGAGCTCTCTTTCATAAGAGAAAATTACAGTCTCTGGCGACGTGCCCAGCTGAGGCCTATATGGTGTCAGGGCACCAAGTCTCTAGTTTTGGCGCTTGGGCATTATGGTACTGGTGCCTGGGCACCATGTTCTAGGAATGACTGGCCCTCAGGCACTATCTTCATGGCACCTGGGCGGTATTTTTCTAGCTATAATTGTTCCTTCTGCAGCATTTAGCGCTTGTGAACTAGTTCTCTGATGCCGGGGCACCATTTTTCTAGATTTGGTGCCCGAGCGCTAGAATTGTGTCACTTTGGTGCCATCTTTATGAATTTGGCTCCCTGGGATTGGTATTGGCATTGTGGCACCTGGGCACTGGTCTCTAGTCTTCAGCAATTTTTCTTACCGTCTAGTTCTTTTTACTAATATAATCTTCAATTCTTTTCAAAACTGACGTTAGCGGAAAACTTTAAACTTTTGTATATGAAATCCATATGATTTTTATATCCAAAATTGCGATATTTGTTCAATTAAAGTTTCCTACAAGGCTTTGCTTTGAAAAGTTATCACTAAACAATTTGTATGAAAACATACATTTTATTTATAAATACAAATATCATTATAATACTCAAATGATACAAATATATTATACGCAACATCCTTATTTTAAAAGTACAAACAACAAATGACAACATATTTCCACAACCTGTTATATAGTTTGCTTTCCCTTATCTTCATTGAAACATTCACCAGAAAAATGTTGATCAACTTGGGTGTGATTATAAATATAAGTAGTCATATACCTTTTTCAAAATATACAAGCATCATTTTCTTACTTATTGTAAGAAGTAGGAGTATTAATCTGGGCTATGTAACATAATGGATATTTGGTTTCTTTTGTATCCACAATCTCATGCATGTGGTTACCTTATCATATCATCATGATGATCATCATTTCATAATATTGGCCAATTCATCATTGTGGTGAGTTTTACAAACTGAAGAGTTCAATCTATCTATAGATTTTACCCTATGTCAATTTACAAATTAATAAACCTAACCAAATGCATACATAACAAGATATACTAAAAGATATTAATAATTCAGTTTTAAATAGGTATAGAGAGAATAAAAGTACTAACTAACTCTTATGCAAGTTAGAAATATGAATTGTCTATGAAATGCTTCTTCGACTACCTCTCTCTTTCTCTTCCTTCAAATGAAAATACTAAGAATGGTTCATGCTTTTTATAGAAGTTATCAAGTTACTAGTTGACACTATATAAATAGTATCTAAACCCGTTTTTGTTGACAGTATTTATGTAAATTATAGTTAAAACTATATATTTATCTTGAATAATATTTTTTTCTTTCATTTTAGACCCTTATAAAATGTTAAAATTATAATTAGTATCCCATATATTATTTCAACCTTTCATTTTAGTCCATAAAATTCTTTTTTATTTCTTTAATGTTATTCTTAAAATCTTTTTAGGTTTAATTAGGAGGTTTTTCTATTATTTATGCTCGCACAAAGATCATATACCTCTAGTTATGTTTTTTTTTATTTGGATGTTACACTAGTGTAGATGATGTCGAGGTGGCTGTGTTGAGAGATGGCAAAGTTGACGAGGTTCTTGACATCTTGTTTGGAGCTAACATTTAAGATATGGTCCTCATTGATTGCTTTTGTAATAACTCCGTTAGATCATGGCTAATGTGGAAAACTGATTAAACATGTGTGCTAGTAAATCCTGGTTGGCAAGTTGTCATGGAAGACAAAAGCCAATTACAATCAGTGGACCTCCTTCTACCCTCACATGCAACAAGTGTGTGTCCAAGCTGTCACTCTTAATCTTAGTTCTCGTCATTTTCATTTTTAATCTCACATCTTCAGCTCCATACTATTTCTTAACTTACCATTTTGGTCATTCGCTCATTGTAATGTCCAAAATTGTCCCAATTCATTAAAAAATGTCACATTTGGTCCCATTTTTTTTAGAAAAATATTATTTTCAGTCTCTCGACTTTGGATTTAGAGTTTATATAGAGAGACTAAATCTAGTATTTTTTTTGTCAAATGTGACAAGTAAAGTGTAACATTTTTCAATGAGAGGGGATTATTTTAAGCATTATAATGGGAGATCAAAATAATAATTTTGTGATAAGTGAAAAAATAAAAAGGTATTTTACTCTGTAAATGGTGTGTAACACCCTTAATAACTAACTTGGAAAAACAACAAATGATATGAATAAAGTCGTGAAAATTGGAATTATTTTCTAATTTTATGAAATGTACTAAAAAACCTCGTAAATTTTATAGTAATTTAAAGTGACACTTAATAGTTACTTGCCTATGTATTTATTTATTTTGAGCAACTACAGGAAATTTTCCCACATTAAATTATTTAATTAATAAATTCATTAGTTATATGGATGAGATATTTAACCAATTTTAAGACATGTAATTTAATAAAGGGGTCATATACTAGTAAAGTAAATTAAGTAATAATAATAATAATAATAATAATAATAATGATAATAATAATAATAATAATAATAATAATAATAATTGTATTCATATTAATTAGTTTTTCTGTCTCTATCATATATAACTAAATTTCTATGTCTAAACTCAGTTTCTATTCATCATTTCTTTAGTAGTGATTATAGAACACTAAAAATGTTAAAGTAAAGTATCATAAATATATATATATATATATATATATATATATATAATAGCGTACCACACAAGAATTATAAGAGTTTACTGTGATAAAATTATAAATTATAAGGTTCACACTTTTTTATTTATGACTATGATTCATAGAAGATGGAAATAGGCGTAATTAAGATGTGTAAAAGGACGTTATGAAATTGTAACAAATATCCTTTCGTGGATGGACACAGCTGAATGCGTAGATAGTCTTTCAACTTTTATATTTTCTTTGGGATTGGAGCCTTAATTGTATTTCTGTGGTGCTTTTTTCTGGATAATCTGTGTTCGCGTTCTATTTCAAGCCTTCATTTTTGGTGGGAATATAACTGTCTTGGATTTGGATCCCATAAAATGAAAATTTTGTATAAATTACTTTTAAAATAAAAGTAAAATGACAAAATTAATTAAAAGAAAAGAAATAAACTCCATCTTCTACTCTACTATATGATACTCTCTCATTTATTTTGTAGGTCCTTTAAGAATTTTAAAATGTAGTAGTTCCAGTTTCATAATCGTTGTCGGTGGTTTCGGGAAAAACTTTTGTCCTAGCTTTGATTGTTAGTAGCAGGGTTTGTTCTCTTATTGTTACAGCGGTGTTTGGAAGTGTACATTAATAAAAATAATCTTAAAAATTAATTACAGTACATGTTATATCTATTTTGATAATTTTTTTATATTTTTATTATACTGTTCTTTAATTAAAACACAATAAATATATAATTTTTTAATAATATCATAACATGTACATAAACACTAAATGACAATTAGGGATGTAATAGGATTAAAATAAAAGATTTTTTGGCCAGTAGGTTAAAACAAAAGATTATAACTATAGGAATCGCTAGAATTAGAGTAACTTTTGACATATTTGTGTTCGCTGTAATGATTTGCTTCTTTTCTTTTTTTCCGTGGAATTTATCCTACATTTGATTTCAACATTCGAGTGTTTAAATTTTCTTTTTTTACCTTTTTCACAATGGATTATTAACTACTGTTTTGAATATATATTTTGTACATGTTTACTATTTTTAGGCAATAATAATTAGTAGATGTATTTCATATTATAAATTACGTTACATCCATTTGTCACAAATTCATCCATTGTTTTCAACCAACCATATATATTTGCCACGAAGAAAACATTCTTATTTTCCAGATTTAATAGTCACTGGCCACTGAACATGACACAAACCGGAAAAAAAAAAAAAATCGTCCAATTGAGGCAATGAATGAAACTTGTCAACAAGTCTTATTTGCAATCGTTTTGATCTCATGGCTCTAAATTTTCCCCTGATTCATGTTTATGGTTAATATATTTTATTTTGGATGGGTTTTCAATCGCCTTTGGACAGACTTATCCAGTGTCAAATAAAGGCACTGTAGCCCAACATTTATGATCATATTGCCCCATCCATGCTGTATTAGTATCAATAATTATTTCTCTATAATAAAATATAAATAAATAAATGACAGTAATTTCCAAACACTATAATGTTTCCCACATTTATTTGCCCCATGCTGTGTTAGGTTGGCATCAGCATTCACTGAATAATAGGAGGGGAAGGGGACAAGAAATCAATTCAGATTCTCTATATTTAATAAAAATTTTATAGATTTAAGTGATTTTTTTTTTGGCCAGAGTGAATTTAAGTGTGAAGGAAATTTGCATTCTATAGTTCATATTTAATTTCAAGACCGTATATTTCTTTCAATATTAACACTTGATTTGAGCAAAATTTGATCATGTACACTTCAAAAATTTTAATTTAATAATTTAAATTTAAGAAATTGCACAATTTAATGGTCAATAGTTCATTGAGAATTCAAATCAACAAGAAAGCATGGCCTCCCATTCGCTTCCATATATATATATATATTGCAATAGATTGTAGATAAGATTAGCATAGTTCAAAATAGAGGAGGAAATTCCATGAAAGAAGAAAGCAACTTCTATATTGCACTTGCCACGTGATTCAAATATGGACTGAGATTCCATTGGGACTTACTAACTCAAGTAAGATTGCACGACAAATACCAAAAAAATACTTTTCATGTTTAAGCTAGTTTTAACAACGAATCGATGAGTAAAACATAATAGGAATAACCTAATGATAAGATTCTTTATACTGAGTGGTCTCAGGGTTAAATCACAGTGAGGACAAATATTATAAAATATTATGTAATAGTGAGTCAAAAAAATAATACATGAGTAATACTTTTTTGGGTAATATTTTGAATTGTTTAATATAAAATTGACTCCACTTTAGTCTTAGCTTTTCTTATACTAGATTCGTTTAATGAGTTTGTTTCTTAAATGCAATAAATTGTTGGCTTTTTCATGTATCCAAATTGTATTAGACGTTATATCTGGGTTTGTTATGATATATCTCTATCGACTAGAGTTAAATGCAAGCCTAGATATAAGTGGCTAGCATATTCACCAAAGTTACCAAGACAGGAAATTTGACAGCTTAAAAGTTGTGTAAACAAGCATTCTTATAGCAGAGAATTAAGGTTCGTCGTCAAGCTTCAAATGGACGTGCATAAGAATTCAAAAGATAATCCGAATATAAAGTTGGAGTTGAAGATCTTTCAAACTAACGCTGAAACAACATCGAACGTGGACATGGGTAAAACAAAAGCCAACAATGACTAAGAAAATTACATAAGAAATTGTGCATGAATTTCTCTGAGTAATTTAATACGTTGTTTGACTATTGCGAAGAATTCATAAATGGGTCATGAAGGACAAAAGGCCACCAAGACTTGAAAATGACAACCCCACGTCTTAAAGTTAGGTTTTTTAGATTCCAAAGATGCTTTAATGCTTGCAATATAAGTTACGACTAAGTTGAATGGATGTTTTAAAAAGGGCCTCGAAGTATTGGTGGGATTCTAATGACAACATGCACTGGAATACCCATTTTACATGGTAGGCTAACATGAACGTTCTGTTGACTAATATAAAGATTTTGTTAAATAAATTCTCAACTTAATAGTTTTACTTTTCTTATACATGTATCAAGAAATTTTTTAAATGGCATAAATTCTTTATAATCAATGAAAAAAAAATAATGAAGTCATTAATTTACATAAATTCTTTATACTTAATGAAAAAAATAATAAAATAATTAATTAATTGTCTCTCAAATTGAGAATTTGTTAGATTGTGAGAATTTTTTGGAATCAACGAAAAAATTAATAAAATAATTAATTGACTATCTATTAAATTTTTTATAAAAAATTATAAATATAATTTAACATGATTCAAAATTAAAACGAAAACAAATAATATATAATTGAATGACTTATGATTGTACCTTTTCAATGAGTGCATTACCATTACTTGTCTCTCATTATTCTTACATAACTTATGTTATGGATTTTTTTTAATTTATTATGTTTTTCTCATATTACAATATATTACTAAATTTAATTTTTTTATTAATACTTAAAAATATTATTAATTTAAATTATATTGATATATAATAAAACAAATTAATTTTTTCTAAAGCTCATGCAAGGCAAATAAAGTAGTGTATAGGATTTGAAAAGTTCCAAGAAAGCTTATTATAACCTTTTGCAATAACCGATTCCATTGATTGTGGAATTAGCTTGCTATAATTTATGCACAAACTCATATCCTACAACTACATTATCCGAAATAAATCTTCTGTCCAAAAAGGCATCTTGATTTTGGAGCAATGTGATCAAGAAAAAAATTACTTCAAATGCTTGCTTAAAACCTTTGGAATAATTTTGTACTAGAAATTATATATATAGATATATGCAAAACGGCTTAAATTAATCTTTCAATATTTGGGGTATTTCACATGTAGGTATTGTCTATTCTATTTACATTTTTCAACATATAACCATGAGTAAAAAAGAGAAATTCGCAATGACCATGTTTATTACATCACTTCATAATTTGTCTGAAAAAGTAGGAAATCTAAGAACGGGATCCAAATTATTTACATTTCTTTTATAAATATATAGTTCAAACAGTTAATATTAATAAATTGTATAAATCTAACAATTTACATTTAATATTAATATACTATAATTAATAATATCAAAATAATTAATTTGATGATTCGCATCAAGTACTTTGCACGATCTAATAGTATATAGGTTGCGTAAGAAAAGACAAAAAATCCAATCTCTAGTAGAATAGGTTCAGGCGAAAAACTAGTCAATTTATATTTCTTCTACCTCCAAAAGCAAAGGCTGACCACTTGCGTTTTCTTGAAGTTTTATGTGGGACTCATGGTTAACACACCCAGAGCCAAGTTCTGTAGGTCCACAAGCCCATAAATTAAATGATGCCCAATCATATCAGGAAGAAGCTCCTTTTGTCCCCAGTTATAAAGCTCATGTACAAACGCATCATCTAGCCCAGATAGAGCCCAACCTACTCGCTGTTCATCTTGTTGGCCTTTGTGTATATTATAGCGACAAATATATTTTTTGGTCTTTATTTTATTATAAAATTATTATTTTATTTTTTTACTTATTAAAATATTTAAAATAATGATTTATTTATTAAAAAATATTATACTTAGTCTTTCACTTTTAAAAAATTTACTAAATGTAGCTCTTCTATTAAACTTTAAACCTTAAATTTAAGGGACTAAATATAATTTTTTTTTTATATTAAATGTAAGACTAAGTGAACATATTTTAATGAATGGGAGACCATTTTGAACAATTCAAAAGGTAAGAGACTAAAATGATAATATTTTGATAAGTAAATAACGAAAAAATATTTTACTCATATTATAATATTATTTTTGTGTTTATATGTGTGTCTATATATAGATACTCACATTACCAATTGCATTCCAATTTTATCGTATGTCCCTGGAGAGACATTACCAATCACACCGCAGCATACCCATTTGCCACATATTTAGAATTTCAGCTTGCAGACTTTCCAAATTTTAGTTATAATAGTTGGGGTGTTGCAGAATATTTGTTTTCTTATGGATGGGTTAAAATTGTATAAATTTGATTTTGAATCAATCTATTTATAAATTTGGTTTTGGTTAAAAATAAATTTATATGACCGTGGTTTATATTTTAAAATTTTTATTAAAAAGATGAGTTTTATTAATATAGTTTGAATAGCCAAAATGTAAGTTTTTTCCACTTTTTTATACAAATAAAAGTTTAGAAGAAAATATTAATTTTGAAATACTATTCAACGCAAACCAAATGACCTCTGGCAGAGGCATGCATATTTATTCTGATACATGGTCTAGGATATTGATATTATGCTCCTTATGTTTGAGTATTTTGAATTCATTGGACACGTGCAGGCACATACAAACACATTATATACATATGTATATATATTAAAAAGACTTTATTATTCATTTCCTTTTTCAAACTATATTAAATATCTCCGCCTCTAGTCGTCTCCTATTAAATTACACATTTCTCTTTTCTCTTTTTTCTAATTTTATTTCTTTCACTCATTTGTCCTCCCTCTCTCCCATGACACGTTTTCTTTCTTTTATTTTTTCTTTTGGCCCTTTGTGATTGCTTCACTTCAATCTTTTCCCTCTTGCATTTCTTTTTCTCCATGACAATCATAAAAAGAACATTTATAGTTATGAAAATTACGAAAAATTCACTATACAATTAAATGAGAGATATATAGATGAATGATTCCTTAATTCCTTAATAACTTATATCAAGATGCTTTTATTACTAATGACAATGAGGTGATTGTTAAATATTTGTAAAACTTGAAATTAGGTAGAAAACAATTGAAAGATATGTAATTTAGTAGGTTAGATAATATATATATATATATATATATATATATATATATTAAGAATTATTTAACATGACAACATTTAAAAATTTAGCTTCATTTGATTATAGTTATTATTATTTATTTATGGTTTTTCCAAAAAAGAAATCTCCCCCAACTAATGTCGGGTTTCGACTTTGCCACTCAAAATGGCACCATCATATATTAGGCAAACCCTTGTTGTGATATTCAAATAGACTTTTGAGCCATTCAAATATTAAATTAAACACAATATTAGTAATTTTAAGTATGTATCTTTTTATTTTGACGCAGCATATCTATGAAGAATAATGTACATATTCTTAAATAATTAGTATACAAAAGATTCTCATGCAAAAGATTGCATTGCATCAAACTCATTGCTCGGTATTGAAGCAGTTTTTATTAGTTAAAAATGATGCGAGGGATGCGGTGTGTGACTTTGTGAATTAATATTTTATTAAGAAATTGCTAGAATTGTTTTTAATATTATATGGATTAGCATTAATTTTACTATTAGATTAATATATTGTTATGACTAATTAGACAATTAATATTATAATTGATAAATTAAGAATTGATTGAATTTATATTCATTATGGGTAATCAGTGATAGGTTGGATTATCCACACACCCATTAGGCAAAGACCCAACCTACAGCCCAAGAGCATTAATAATTATCCCATCAGATTGCTAATTAAGAGTTAATTACTAAGAGAGAGTTAATAGGTTTCATTTTCTTCGAATAATGAAATAGAAAACTATTTTAAAGGATATCTAAGGATTTTATTTTAATAATATAATTAATTATTATTATTAAAATAAAACCCTATTAATTACCTTGTTGAATGCCATAATTTTAAAAAAAAAACGTTATGATAACTTTCTCTTGTGGTTGTCTACTTTGTGGTCTCTCTTAGGTACTGTGGGTTAATGTTTTTTCTCTGGTAGAATGCAACTAACACTATGTCGTCTTCATCAGGTCAGATCTTAACAAGTTGAAATCTCCCTATTCTATGTTCATGTAATAATTATCTCTCCCTATTATGTGTTCATGTATTATGCATAATTATTACATGACTTCAAATGGTATCAGAGCCTTTCTAGGTTATGAAATTTTTTGACTTCTTTGTTTTGTATTTTTTTATTTGGAAATTCCTTAGAGTTTTTTTTTTAAGTCATAAGTTTTTTTATTATTTTTCCTTTTGGGGTTATTAGAATTTGTTACTATTGCCATCTAACACGACTGCCGATGGGGCTCCTTTGGTTGAAAGCCACTGATGATTTGCATCGCCGACACACCCCTCAGCTAGAAAACTCCTTCCTAAAATCCCCATTTTTGAACTGTGATAACCAAAAAAAAAAAAATACTCTTTTCAAATGAAAAATCACTCTAATAGAAGGAAATTAGCCAAAATCACCATAGGAGATTTGTAGATCATGAATTGACAATCATTTTGATGCATATTTTGATGGCTGAACTACTGAAAATCTTTGGGTCGTGTTTTTGGGTCCGGCGGGTCGTTTGGCAGGTCGAATCGACCTGCTAGAGGTTGAAGACAATGTGCATGGGTGTTGGTGTGTGAGGCTCACGGGTTGATAATTTGACCCTCAAACGTGCTTAGTTCACCCCCACTCGCCCTATTCTAAATTACAGTGATTTTTTTAGAATTTTTTAAGCCCTAGAAATAGGAGTATTAAAATTTCATGAAGATTTAAGGCATTAAAATAGCATGTAGCTGAGGTATTTTAACATGAGAAAATTTTGATACAGACTAGACATAGTGAGTAACAACATATTCAGTTCACTCTCCTTGATTATGTGTGAATTAATAATCAGTTTGTATTATTTGTTGGATTTTATTCCTAATTTAGGCATGTATCTTAAAGATTAAGTTGTGTATGGAATTTGTAGTGACTTTGGGTCACATATACCTATTGATTGTGTGCTAGCCTATTGTGGGCCTAATCATGATAGTGTTGGCTTAATGAAATCCCATTGTTGTGGTTATTGTTTGTTTACTTAAGATAGCATGCACTGAATCATTGAGGGAGAGGTTACTATTAAGGCAACCAACAGTAAAGAGTATGATTATGTTGACGATGGACATGCTCTATCGGTGTGACATTGTCAATATAATTTTGTGAATAAGGCCTATTGGTGACCTATTAGCGGCGATTTGTTGATTGATGTATTCATGGTTTCTCATATCCTATTGATATAAAAATTATAGGTGCATTTTGTGTCATTTCTCTCTATAATATGCTTCCTTGGTGTGTATAAGTTTTCTTGATTTATCATAGTCTAAGCCCTTAAGCAGGATATGATGAATATTTTGTTACATAGTTGCTGAAGCTGAGTCTTGTTATGGAAATTTTGTTATATAATTATGTGTTCAGGATATAATTATATGTTTCCTATTTGTTTTCCCTCAGCTTCTCTGTTCTTATAACTGTTTGTGGTGAAAACTCTGAACAGGATAAATTATGATGATTGGATTGAGTCCCTTGCTATGTATTTAATGATCACCAAGGAAAGTTTGGGTATGAGAGAACCTAAGCCAGTAGATTTCATTGCTGAGTCTAGCGTTGCTGACATGGCTTACCATAAGCAATGGTATTAGTCTAATAGGATTTGTTTAACTATCATCAAGTATATGATTGAGAAGACTATTTGACAAAGTATTCCTAAGAAGGATAGCGCAGTTGAATATCTCAAAGTGATTAGTGAGAAATTCAAGAAGCTAAATAAGACTTAAAAGGCCTATTATCTCTTTTGATAACACTCGCTATGATGGAGTGTCAGGAGTGTGTAAGCACATGATTGAAGCTTGTTAACTACTACAGCAAGCTAAAGTCCTATAGTGTAGACTTGGTTGAGAGCTACTTAGTTTATAGAGTTCTTTAATCTTTTCCTGCTGAATATAGGGTCCTGAGAACCACTTATAATTCCCAAGAGTTAGAATGGTCTATTGATCATATGATGTCCATAGTGACCTAAGAGGAAGAATCAATAAAGAAGGTGAATTCTCATAATTAATTAACTATATTTCATATAGTTCATCTAGCAAGACTGGAAATGTGAAGTTGAAAGAAAAGAAAAGTGAAGACAATGCCTACGACAAGAAACTGTTTGGACTCAAGAAGAACAATAAGAATAATAAGGGTTAAGAGAATAAATAATTCAAGGGTGAATGCCATTCTTGTAAGAGGCATAGGCCATAAAATTTCTGATTGCTTCAAGTTGAAGAATAGGCATGAGAATATAGGGACTCAGAGACAAGAGGAGCCTAAATAAGAGGGAAAGGACCATTCTGGGAGTGAAAGGAAGTTCAGCTGCAGTGGATTGCATAAGAACTGTAGTTTTGAACTTGTATTCTAGACATAGTTTAACTTTATATGATGTTGTCTATGTACATTCTTCAAGGAGGAATTTAGTTTCAAGTTTTGTATTAGACAAACATGGATATTCCTTTTGGGAAGGAAATGGTCAAATTGATGTTTTCTTTAATTTAGTCATTATTGGAATTGCTAACTTAATGAGTGGTTTATATTGCTTGAATGCAAATGTTAGTTCAGATTCTATCTCTGTGGCATCTATTAATGTTGTTATTAGACACAAATGTCAAAGAATTGATAAGAATTCTTCTATGTTATGGCACCGACGTTTGGGTCATACCTCCAAAGAGAGATTAGAAGGATGGTCAGATAGGGAATATTACGTTACTTAGATTTCTCATATTTTGAATCCTATGTTGCATGTATTATGGGAAAACTTCTTAGTATAACTCGAATTTAAAGGGACAAATAGATATGAGAATATTTCAAATTAAATCCACACAAATTTAGTGGACTTATAACACTTGTTGCCATAGTTGGATTTGTTACATGAAATGTTTGAATCGATGCCTTTAAGGCATTTAAGGTTGCTATTGAATTAAAGTCTAGGAAGACAATCAAAAGTGTAAGATCAGATAGAGGTGGTGAATACTATGTGAAGTATATTGAAATAGGCGGAAACTCAGTATACTATGCCTGACACTCTACAACAAAAATAGAGTTGCTGAGAGGTGTAATCCCAACTTGATGGACATGGTCAGAAGCATGATCAGTCATTCTTCCTTACCAGAGTTTATGTGGGGTGATGCCCTTAAGATAGTAGTTTACATCCTAAATCAAGTTCTAACTAAGTCAGTTAAAGAGGCCCCATATGAACTTTTCACTAGTATGAAGCCTAGTTTAAGGCACTTTTGTGTATGGGGTTGTAGAGCAGAGATAAGACCCTATAATCCTCAGCTCAAGAAACTTGATTTCAGGATTGTCAGTGGATTCTTCATTAGGTATTATTCAGGATCCAGTGAATGTAGATTTTATTGTCCTAATTATACTACCAGGGCTATTGAATTTGATAAAACGTTTTATTTTAAGGATAACTTGGACAGTAAGAGTGATGTTCCTAGAGTAATCGATCTGCATTGTGAGGATGCCATCTTACCTATGCCATCTTTGTCATCTTTACCTATGGATCATGCTATTAGAGATGACACTCTTATTGAGAATCCAATTGATCCTAATGTGGAAACTCCTATAGCTAATGTGGGAGAACCAATCTTTAATTTGAGACGACCATAGAGGATTTATAGACCTGCAATTTCAGATAATTACCTAGTGTACTTGTAGGAATTTGAGTCAGATGTTGTTGATGACATAGATTTTGTCTTCTTTTAATAAAATTGTGTCAGGTCCTTATTCATCTAAGTAGTTGAAGATTATGAAT
Organism: Delonix regia; assembly: GCA_037074485.1. NCBI lineage: Eukaryota > Viridiplantae > Streptophyta > Magnoliopsida > Fabales > Fabaceae > Delonix > Delonix regia. Next base: position 23,054,917 of record CM073454.1, on the reverse strand, counting down.
GGTGAAATTACCTCCATACACTATAATAATGAGTAAGAACTCGCTAAGTTTCTAAATGGATATTGAAAACAACATTACTAGATGAAGACTTACATCAGGATGTGTTGTGTATGGATGACATCGTATTGGCCAGTAACTCACTGTGCTTATTAAATGAGACAAAGCACATCTTGTCATGACACTTTGATATGAAGGATATAGATGAATCTTCTTTTGTTTTAGGAATTCAGATTCATCATGATAGATCTTGTGGCATTCTTGGATTGTCTCAAGCAACCTATATTGGACAAGTATTAAAGAAATTTGATATGTGTTCTTGCACTCCTTGTGCTACACTTATATAGAGTGGTGATAGGTTGTTTAAATAGTTGTGTCCTAAATAATGATGAGAGAACTTTGATGTACAAAGTTCCATGTGAATCTATTGTTGATAGCCTAATATAGGCCTAGGTGTGCACACATTTAGACATTGCTTTTCTGGTTGGTGTGCTTAGTAGATATTTAAGTGATTATGGGTATGATCATTGGAAGGCTACAAAGACAATTATGAGGTACCTTCAGGGTGCAAAACATTACATGTTGACTATATAGTAATCAAGATCATTTGAAATAATGGGATATTCTGATTCAGATTATACATTATTTGTTGATGATCTTGAACCCACTTCTAATTACATCTATATGATGTTTTGAAAGAGTTGTTTTATTGAGAAGTATCAAATGGACATTTATAGTTGCTTTATATATAAGTGAAGAGTATGTCGCTAGTTTTGTGATGGTCACTCGTTAGAGAATATGGTTAAGGAAATTTGTTTCTGTTATGTGCATATTTTAAGTATTGACCATTTTATTGCGACATGACTCTATTATGCACTTCTCTTAAAGTTACAAGAATTTCAGTTGCGTTATATTTTGATACTCAATTCTTGTTTGTTGGAAAGAAGATCTATGAATCTCATACTCATTTTGGGTGATTTGTTTACCAAGACAAACCCATTACAATTTTGGAAACATCTGACTCTTGGGTATATTTGAATTTTGATATGTTGGTTTGGTGAGAGTCTGAGTTGTGTTCTTAAGGAACACTTTGGCATATTTTGGCACTTATAACATTTGTTTCCTATCAGATTCAATGTTTTGGTTATGCCAAAATTTTGAATATAATTCAGAATTGAAATTTTGCTGGCATTTATAACAATGCTTTCCTTATTGAATTCAATATCCTTGATTCATGATTTCATTTCTAAATTTTCGTTATCTCAAACTTGCATGGTTTACATTTGCAGTGAGCGCATGATGACGGATCTGTTGACCAAAAGCCTACCTATAGGAGTAATTCAAATCGTATAACTCATATGGGTCTTGTTGAATTTTGATGTAGCCTTGGTCCCACTAATGAGTTGAGTCCTTGAGGGGCCTTTTGTGGTGCAATTTGACGCCAAATTTTTGAATTAAGGCCTTGAGGGGCTTTTGTGGTGCAATTTGACACCAAATTTTTGAGTTGAGTCCTTATGGGACTTTTGCATTGTAATATGATGCTTCAAATGTCATTTTGTATTCCATTCTATTCAGATATTGAAACTAATTTATGACAATGTTAATATCACTTGTTTCCCTGTCAGATTCAGTGATCTTTGTGTGTGGTTTCATTTCTGAATTTTGTATAGTTTATAAATATACACACATCTATATGTTTATGTGAATATTAATTGCTTAATTATGTATTCGTTGATTGACCTAATAATTTAATTAATGATATCCAAGAGGGAGATTGTTAGAATTTTGTTTAATATTATATGGATTAGCATTAATTTTACTATTAGATTAATCTATTGTTATGACTAATTAAGCAATTAATATTATAATTGATAAACTAAGAATGGATTAGGTTTATATTCATTGTGGGTAATCAGTGATGGGTTGGATTATCCACAAGCCCACTGGGTAGCAACCCAACCTACAGCCCAAGAGCATTAGTAATTATCCCATCAGATTGCTAATTAAAAGTTAATTACTAAGAGAGAGTTAATGGTGTCCTTTTCTTCGAATAATGAAATAAGAAACTATTTTAAAGTGTATATGATGATCTTATTTTAATAATATAATTAATTATTATTATTATTATTATTAAAATAAAACCCTATAAATTACTTTGTTGAATGCCCTAATTAAAAAAAAAAAAGAAATATTATGATAACTCTCTCTTGTGGTTGTCTACTCTATGGTCTCTCTTAGGTATTGTGGGTTGATGTTTTTTCTCTGGCTGAATGCAACTAACACTATGTCATCTTCATCAGGTCAAATCTTAACGAACTGAAATCTCCTTATTCTGTGTTCATGTAATAATTATCTCTCCCTATTCTATGTTCATGTATTATGCATAATTATTACATGACTTCAGAAAAGTGTAATGTGATGGTAAACTTTGCGATACCTTAAAATTAGTTTATTTGTCATTATATTGCATAGTCCTTAAAGAAAATTATACTATTTATTACATGGCAATGCTTTTTAAATAACTGGTGTTTGTAAGTGTTAGCAAAAGAAATTAATTTTAGTAATATATGGTGATACAAAGAAAGCATAATAAATTGGAGAAAGTGCATAAAATTGGTTATGTGAAATTGGTGAGAGAGAAGGGATGACAATGAATTCATTAGAAGGGCAACACTATAAGAGGTCTTCTTTTTTGTACAAAGTAGCTTCTACTATTTCTCTTATGTTGATATCACATTTAACTTTATTTCTGACTTTGAGTAATATGTAATGATGGTTGAAGTCTACCATTAACTAAACCTTATATCGTTTTCTTTTACTATAATTTTAGACTATGTCAAGTTATATTTATAATATCATATCTAGGAATTTAAGTGACAAATAATTAATTAATTAACTATTATTCTCTTTAATTCCATAAAATGCTTAGACTTCAGAGAATTGTTGATTTAAGAGATGGTTAATTAATTCATTAACTTTTTGTTCACTTCAAATAATTCTTAGATTTCAAAGAATTCTTGATTTAATAAGTGGTAAATTAATTCATTGACTAATTACTCAATTCTTATATTTCGAAGATTCCCAATTTAAGAGGTAGTTAATTAATTAATTAATTAATTACTTCATTATTTTTCTCATTGACTCCAAAAAATTTACACACTTTACAGAAGGAATGCATATCGCCCAAAACTGTATGGGGAAAAGGGAATTTTGATTGGTGTGTATTACGTTATGGCTTTAATGGGAAATCTCCCAATGGTTTAAATGCATTTCATAATTTATTTTGAGTGATTTATTTTTGTCTTCTTTGATGGATGCTTACATTACACAACTTTTTCTTCTATTATACAAATATACACAAATCTCCTTAGAATTAAAATATGATTAAAATATCATAAAAAATTATATTAATCTTTTAAACTTTTAATTCAATGTTTGTTACTTTGTGTTGATAACTATTAATTAATTTATCATAGATTTAGAAAATTGAATATTTTTTGGTATTGGTTAAATATTTATTTATTACTTGTTTTATTATATAAAAAATAAATAACGGTATTGTGATTAAAAAAAGTGTAATTTTTATCTAATTTTTTGTTCCACGAGAAGACAGTGCACTGCATCTTTTACTTTTAGGAGAGAAAAGCATATATAGATTTTTAAAATAAAAATGAAGGTCATATACATTAAACATTTTTTAAAAGAGGAAAGTGTAATCTATTATATATTTTTAATTGAAAAAAAAATCAAAGAATGAAAAAAGGCCACGTCTGATGAAAAGCATAAGTTACAACACTCACTATTATACTAAGTCAAATTACAATAAAGTGCAACTAAAATAATGATGTCGTGTGATATCTTCATGGGATATTTTAATACATTGACCATGATAATGAATTATGTGATAAACAAGTATAATTGCTAATACTAACTTTATTTGCAATGCATAGTGGTTAATTCCTCTATCTATCTTTAAGCCAAATGGATTGTCTTGGGACGAACTCATTGACAAATGAGTCTAACATCTCAATGGTCATGTGTTCCATCACTACTTGTGCTATGTTTCCTTTACATGCCAAATTCCACCTGCGAGTAAACCCATCATCTTAAGGCCTCTCAAACACTACAATGTTGCTGAACTCATTCTTTATGGTTCTAACTCTAGCATGTCATAGCTGATCTTGCAAGTAAATTCCAGCATGTCATTGCTAAACACTATAATGTTTAGAGCGTGCCAAAGGAAGATTAGAGCATGCCCACTATGGCTTCCTGTGATTTTGGCATCGCTTGAGGCTATGGCTTCAATATCTCTATAACCCCAAAAGGGATAGGACATCTTAGAAACTTATGGACAAAAATAGCTATGCATCTAATGGTTTCTTAAAACTAACCCTTAGTGCTTGTAGATGGTTAGGCAATATAGAAAAATTAGGCTATTTAATACAAAAGAATTGCTAAACCCCAATCTATTTATCTAGGGGTGAGCAATCTTCAATTCAAACTAGGTTATTTGATAGAAAAAGAAAAACCTAGTGCTTCTTTATAAGACAAAACAAATATAAGGATATCTAAGTCATTTTCTCATTGAGGCATCATTAGTGTAAGATTCTTTAACTCATTTATTACATTAAAATAAAGGCAAAGTTAAGAGGAAACAACTTTAATAATCTTATACTTATTTTAATCTTTTTGTGTAAACAACAGAGTATATAGTTTAATAAAAATACTATAGTACAGAGATTGCTATAATTTGTAAGTACAAAATGTGGAGATTAACATTCTCTTTTATATATTGAATTTTTACTCACTCCTTTAATGAAAGGTAGCACCATTCCCAATAGAGCTCCATCATAATGGATATCGAATTGATCATGTGTGAAACCACTTTCTTCAAGGGTATGTACTACAAGACCAAGGCCATCAATAGCTCTAAACATAGTAAAAATCACCTTTTTAAACTCTATGGATATGTGTCAGTACACACATATGGGTTGTTGAGGGTGTGACAGCATTGGAAGTTTAATTAGATAACATCCACATGAGGGTTTTAAGTAAATTAGGTCTATTAAATAGTGGTAGATAAATTAATAATCGACATTTTGGCATATCCAAGTATGTTCTAACTAAAAAGCTCATGTATATACCTAATACACTTACATTTATTGTCCTAGAACTTTTTAACAATTCATACAAAATGAGTGAGAGACAAGAGCAAGAAGACCTAAGTTTAGGTTGATAATGGCTAGCTTGTCCTTGTTAGCAACAAGGGAAGCCTTCATCTGCACAGTCTATGTCACTAGAAGTATGAGTAGCAAACTTCTCCCATTGCATTTGATACATACTTGCTATTTTAAACACCAAATAATGAGAATCTTCTAAGGTAAATAAGATCCCATCTGGCAATTGTTCCCTCCTACATATATATAATTACAAATATATAATCAAATTATGTAAAAATTAACTTCGAAAGGCTTCAAAATTGATCCAATTAAGTGAAAGATTCAAAATTTACCTCACTAAGATTCCATAAAGATTGCCTTCAGTTCCACTAGTGATTATGTAACCCAGTAATGATTCTTCTCTATCTCCCACAAGCTAGCAAACCAATCAAGAACCTAAACTTTAAAAGAAATTGAATTGAGATCATAACAGTTTCCCATAAATGGATCACCACCATTGTTTATGTGAAAATACTGCAACTATGCCAATGCTCTATAGTGAAAGTCTAGATTAATTGGGTAGCCTGCATAGTTTATTGCAGTGAATACCATGACATAAGAATATTATTAAGTACAATTTAAAGTTTTGTATATAGTATCATGTATCAGTGTCACATATCATAATAAAGGAAAAGAACATTTTAAAAACATGTATTAAAATTGTGCTTTTTATTGTGAGATAAAGTCTCCAAGTAGGTAGCGATTACTTGATCCAAGCTTTCTTTTAAGTCCCTAGTGAGCTAAGAGATGGTAAGGCTCATATTTCCATTTTTTAGGATTTTGGTATGCTCTTCTTTGAACAACGTCAATGCTAAATGTAACGTTGCGAAAGCTGTTAGATCATTAATTGGATACATGAGAAGTGTGAGAGAGAAGCTATAAGTATAAGAGGGAAAGAAAGTTAAGATTGTGCTGGAAAAAGGTGTAGTTTGTATTAACAATTGACATATAATAAACTAACAATCCATACACATAGGCTTTAGGCAAGCAAACAAGAAAAAAAAAAAGACAGTCATGTAGGTAAAGTTGGTTACATTCAAACAAAACTCAAACATGTTTTATATGGGAAATAATATGAGTAATTTTTATATTAAACAAATAGGAAAAATAAGATGCATTATTGTATAAAACAATTTTAAAAATGGACTTCGTTGTATATTTTCTTGTTTACTCTTTCTTATTTATTACTATTGAAGGGAATTAAATAATGAACACATTTATAGATAATTTAGGGTAGGTGACTTACATATTCTCCTGATTACAGATGCTGATCGAACTCTTGCAAGGATTACTAATCGAATGAGATACCTATAGTGTATTGGGTGTGTCTTGGGTTTTCACAGCCTAAATCCCCTCTCAAATATGACTATAGAATACTTCATAGGTATTCTTCTCAGAGCATCTATAGCAGTTTGTATCTTTCTTATCTATTGTATAATAGTCTAGCACTATTTATAAAAGGCTAGCTAGGGTTAGTGTGAACACCTTGTCCCTAATTGTCTAATCATTTAATTAATTGATACACTAATCAATTAATAATTAGGCAAATAGGAACTTCAAATGACATTTTCAATTGGGGGACAATTTGGAATTAAAAATAAATAATGGGTGATAATTAAATAAACTCAAAACCCAAAAAAAAAAAAATATATATATATATATATATATATATAAATTAGCTAATTAACAAAAATTATAATAAATCAAAGCAAAACTATAAAAAATAAAAGAATATATATATAAGGAAACATAAAAAAAATTAAAAGTTAAAAATTCAAAAATGTTAATCATAATAGTGTAATAAAAAGAAAATGGGAAAAGGCTAGTAAAAAGAGTAGACATGTTATGCTGGTGAAAGCTACAAAAAGGAAAAAAAGCACTACTGTTGGGGGAGATTTCAGGAGCCAGTGTAAAAGCCTTTTGCACATTCATGAAGGCAGAGGTTGCTGCTCCAACAATAAGGACATGAGCAACACCACATCAGGAGAAAGGGCAGAGAAAAAGAGAGGAGCAACACCACATAAAAAAAAAGGGGAGAAATAGAGAGGGAGTAGAGGGGGATCCCAAAAAAGGGCCAGTCGAAGACTGTCACTCCTGCCAAAAACAAATAAGCAACACCACTGGAATCAGTAGAGAAAAGACAGTGCCTAAGAATGAAGTTGTGTGGTTAATTTTCAAAAAGGAAGGAAATTTTGCCTTGGACAACGGCCATAGCAGATTGAAGCTCGGTAGGGGTGAGTCGGAGTACAGTGGCACCATTGCACGATCAAAGAGAGCTGGAAGTGTGAGCAGAAGAATGTATAATAAGAAGGTAGAAGAATGAGATGAGGAGACAGGGAGGAGTCCAGGAAAAACCAGAAACTTAGCGTGGGGATTAGAGGAGAACCGAAAGAAGGAGGAAGGAGAACAAAAAACTGAAGCTAAACAGAGAATCGTGCAGTGAGGGATGCCGTGTTGGTAGAGAGAGAAAAAGTGAGACCAGGAGAGGATGGGGAAGTAGAAACAGTGAGGAAGAAAAATGAACAAAGAGAAAGAAGAAGGACTCTGTACGTGGCTGAATAGAAAGGAAAAGAGAAGAGAATGAGAAGAGGGGGAGGCACACTGTGAAGGAAGAAAGAGAGAGAGCAAAGGAGAGAGAAACTAAAAAGGGAAGAAGGAGAAGAGGAGAACGAGAGGAAGTAGAAAAAGAAGGACAGTGCAGTGGGCTGTGCATAACCCCTGTCATGAAACCAGAAAGTAGAGTCGAAGTTTGAAGTGGAACGAAGCTAAAAGTGAGAATAGGAAGAAGTAGATGAAGAAGAACGGTCAAGTGGACTGTGCGTCACTAGTCATGGAACCGAAAAGCAGAGCCAATGTCTAAAGTAGCTCGAAGAGAGATGGAGAGGAAGGAATGAACGTAGAGTGGATGAGAATAAGTTTTTTGGTCATCCCTATTTTACACCCTGGGAGCAGAGCAGTTCGGTATGAGGAAGCAGGGAAGAAAGGAAGGTGACATAGCAGTAGACATGTCAGAGATACAGAGAAAGAGAGAGAGATGGAAGTTGTGGTAGTGTTTGGCGAAAGTGTTGCTTCAACCTCATCCTCTCTTTTACGCTCAATGGCCAAGACGACTTGCAGCTCATCCAATACGAAGAAACCTACTTTTGTTTGTGTCCCTGTTATATGTTTCGGGGATGTTGTTGTATATGGGCTCGTTGAGCTTTGATGTTCTTAGTATAAAAAATGGGGCTATTGTTGTACACAAGTGTGCTCCTTCGGGCTCAGTTTATAGAAGTCCTCAGGTGTTTGAGAAGCTCTATCCTTTTATGGAGACTAGGAGCAGCAATGGAAGTGTGAATGTGTTACTCAGAGCAAGGAACCTAGGAAAGAGAAAAGCTGAGGCCTGAAAGCTATAAAACCCATTGGTATGGTCCTCCTTATTCTGCTTCATTTTCACTGTAAAACGCTAGTATTATGTTGCATTGTATGCCTCTTTTTTTTGTTCATTTTTATTTACCTTTGGAAAAACTTGATTCAAAGTTCATCTCATTTCATGTGTTTTGATGATGGGACCTGAGTTTTATTAGTGATACTATCCTGAGTTTCGAAATATAGGAGGACAGTATTTATGGCACTATTATTCCTTATCTCCTTTGTAAGAAGTGTCGTAACCGACCTTTCGGCGGGATTGAAAAATATGGTTTAAAACTGGTTCCCAAAAACAGAATTTTGAAAATCGATTTTATTTGGAGTCGCCACCAAAATTTTTAATGGAAAACTTTGGAAAACCAATTTAAATAAAAAGAAAAAGGAAGGTGAAATGGTCTGCGAGGTCAGAGATGGGTTCGGGAGTCTATTTGAGTGTGGGGAAGGTGTTTGGCACCCCACAACACCCGCCTCTAAGGACGGTTACCTTAAACTAGTCAGTTGAAATAGAATATGGCCTTTAATTAATCTCAATTACCCTTTTATTGACATGGATGCACGTTAGACATAGAAGACAAATAAGCGAGGATGCATGCAAACAGATGGATATTTACAAAGGATGGACTTGACCTAGGATGAGAGCCTAGGGCCTACGTACCCTGCGATGGGGATCAAAGTCCACGTAGTTCGACCAAAAGGCATTTTTATGATTGATGGTTTTTTATTTGTGATGAGAATAGGAGGATTTTAATTAAAACAGATCATTGTAAATAAAACGGGATAGGAATTTGGTTTGTATGTTTTAATTTACTACAATCTGATTAACCTCGTTCTCCTGAACTCTTCACATTTTCTTTTTTTAAAATTTTTTGTCGATTTTATCATTATTAATTTTTTTGAGTTTTGAGAGTTTATATTTTGGGAATTCATGCATAATTTATAATGAAAGGAATATATTATTTTTTTTATTTTATGAGTTTTTGAATTTATTGTTGATAAATATTGATTATTATTATTGGTTATTGGTAGACAATTTAATTTAAGTACTGTTATTTATTGGTTTATCTGTTTGTCTTTGAACAAATATATGCTAATTTTCGGGTTCTATGGAGATTAAAATCTCACACGAGCCCAGGAAGTCGAGGAGAGACAAGTATTCTCACACGATCCATATTGCATAAATATTTAATCAAAGTTAACATTTACTTATTGTCCGTTTATTCATTTTTTGTGTTATTATTAATATTATTGTCATTTCAGAATTAATTATAAGGATTTAAGGAGATTAGAACCTCACGTAATCCCGCACAATCGAGGAGAACAATATTCTCACACGATAATTTCGCAAATGATAAGGAATGTTTACTAAGGCAAGCATTTTGTCTATGATTATTATTATGATTTAATCCGACTTTAACATTTAATCATGGTTAATTTATTTCCACCATTCACCCATTAATATTTCATTTGTATCATTGTTACTCTTTAATTATCCAATTCATTGAAGGAATTTAAGGAGATTAATATCTCACATAATCCCTGATAATCGAGGAGAACAAAATTCTCACACGATAATTCCACAAATGGCATATTAAAGCAAGCATTTTGATTATGACTATTATGATTCAATCCAAAATTATCATTGATTTATTTTCCATCATTCCCCCATTAATATTTCATTTGTACCATTGTTACTTTTTAATTATCCAATTCATTGTAGGGATTTAAGGAGATTGCTATCTCACATAATCCCCGGTAATCGAGGAGAACAAAATTCCCACACGATAATTTTTATCCATCATGACAATATTCATTAATTATCATTCAATTATTTTTCAAAATTCTTTCATTAATATTTCTTTAGTATATATTGCCATTCCTTTATTTTTCACCATTTATTAATTAACATTTCATTAATATTAATTGTCACTTTTCATTATTCAACTAATTACGAGGATTTAAGGAGATTAATATCTCACATAACCCCCGGTAATTGATGAGAACAAAATTCTCACACGATAATTTTTATCCGTCATGGCAATATTCATTAATTATCATCCAATTATTGTTCAACATTCTTTCATTAATATTTCATTAGTATTCATTGTCTTCCAATTAGTTGATTAATTGCAAAGACTTAAGGAGATGAAAAAAAACTCACATAATCCCAACAATCAAGAGCAACAAAATTCCCACATGCTAATTTCATACATAATGGCCATACTTAATCAAAGCTAATGACTAAACAATTATAATGAACCAAAATACACTAAATTAAACACGTGAACAGTAGCATGGCATGTTAGAGTGTGTGAACAGTGCACGTGCATGAAATTGCATTGAAGGAAATCGGGTGAACAGTAACGACGTGCAGCAGAATTTCGTCCAGTGAAGAACGTGCAGCCATACCTGGTTTTCCAGCTCCTCCTTTGTGCTCTAATGACCAAGGACCTTCTCCTCTTCACTCACTAATGGAAGATGAACCTCTAACAGCCCCCTAAAGTGGCAAGTCTCGGCTGGAAGTGCAGAAATGGCGGACAACTCGCTGGACAGTTTCGTTGGAATTTTCTGGTTGGTTTTAGCGCTGGAAATTCTGCAGAAGGTGTCCCTACTTCTTGGCTGGAAGATGGAGGCTGAGAGCTTCTCTTCTTCTCCACATTTCCTCTTCTTCCTTGTGCTTTCTAAGCTCTCCTCTGTTCACCTCTGTTTTGTGAGCTTAAAACAGAGTTTTTTCATCCATGGTTCAACTTCTATCACTCCCCTTTGCTGCCACTTTGTTTTGGATTCAGACTTCCTTGTTTATGCACATCATTTTGGCATCCAAACTCTTCATTTTCTGCCCCTTGGATGGTCTGAACTTCAACACCTATTCACTCCAGAATTTTGGACGTTACTTCCACCATTTTTCTGCGCATTGGACAGCTTTGTTCAGCTCCTTTTCACTCCATGATTTGGGACGTTTCTGCACGTTTTCTGCACCAGTTTTCTGCACCGGTTTTCTGCAGTTTGGATCTCAGTTTGTTGCCTCGTTTCTGGTTCGTCTTCAGCTCAGTTCCCTCTCTCGGTTTGGTCTTCGTCTTCTCGGTCTGGCGTTGCTCTTTCTCCCAGCGTTTTTCTCCTTCCTCTCGGCTTGCTGCCACTCCCAGCATTTCTTCTCGGTTTGCTGCCACTCCCAGCGTTTCTTCTCGGTTTCCCTCTTCTCTCCACGAGCTGCCTCCTCTTTTCTCCTCCTCTCTTCTCTGCTTGCTGCCTCTCTTTATGCTCCAACGTCCCTCTCATTTTCTGCCCTCTTGCTCCCTTTTTCCATAGCTTTTTCTGCCACTTCCAGCCACCACTTTGCTGCACATGGTCTCCACTTTTTGCTGCCACCTCCAGCCACGCCACACTCCTCTCTCACTGCTCCAGCCACCCCACCTTCTGCCATGTTGCAGAACCACTCCCATTTGCTTTTTTGTCCCCCTTTGTCCCCTTGTGCATGTGTGTGCATGGTGCATGCATGTGGTGAGTGTGTGACCGTGGATGAGAGTGTGTGAGAGTGTGAGTGTGAGTGTGTGAGAGTGATGTATGTCATGTGGCGAGAGCAAATGATCATGTGGGAGCAAGTGAACATGAGAGTGTGTGAGTGTGAGCTGGTGAGAGTGTCTTGCAATTCCATTTCAAGTATGTGGCTTTGTTCATTTTATTTTTTTGCAAGATGATTGCCATACATCTTGAATTTTCCTTTTTATCATTTTTGGTTCTTATGTTTGGTTTTTTTTCATATTACTTTTATTCTGTTTGCCTTTTGCAATTTTGTTTTGATTAATTGTTACTATTACTTTATTATTTTATATTCTTTTGAATTTTTTAATTCTATTTATTATTATTATTGTGATTATTATTATTATTAATTTGGGTGGGGTGTTCACAAGAAGGATGTTTTTAGAAGATAGAATGAGGGAGCTTGTTGCTTGAAACATGTTCTGTATTGACTCTCAACAAATACGGTGGTTTTGTCTCCTTGCTTTGATTAATTGGAGACCCATATTAGAGATTGGTGTGAACACCCCACCCGAATTAACAATAATAATAATCATGGTAATAATAATAAATAGAATTAAAAAATTCAAAAAAATAAAATAAAATAAAATAATTAATTAATTAAAACAAAATTGCAAAAGGCAAAAAAATAGAAGTAATATGGAAAAAACCAAATATAAGAACCAAAAATAATAAAAAGGAAAATTCAAAATATATGTTTGAAGAAGAGACATGGCAATCATCTTGTAAAGAAATAAAATGAATAAGGCCACCTAATTAAAATGAAATTGCAAAACACTCTCAGTTGCTCACACTCACACACTCTCACGTGCTCACTTGCTCCCACATGCTCACTTGCCCTCACACACATGACACACATCACTCTCACACACTCACACTCTCACTCACGGGCACACATCCTCACACACTCACACTCACACTCACACACTCTCACCCATGGACACACACACACACTCACTCCCACATGCATACACTCATGCACACACATGCACAAGAGGACAAGGAGGACAAAAAAGCAAGAGGGAGCTGGTTTTTCAGAGGAGGCAGAAAGTGGAGCGGCTGGTGCAGAGAAAGGAGAGAGTGGCGTGGCTGGAAATGGCAGAAAAAGTAGGGGATTGTGAGCAGTAAGTGGAGTGGCTGGAAGTTGCAGGAAAAGTAAGAAGAAAAGGGAGCAACATGGCAGAAAAAGGGAGGTGGGCTAGAGTATAAAGTAGAGAAGACCTTGGCTGGGAAAAGGGGAGCTGAAGAGAAGAGAAGAGAAGAGGGAGAAATAAGAGAGAGACAACACTGAAGAGAAGAGGGAGAGAACCACATAACCGAGAAGGAAAAAGAGTTGAAGAGAAGAGGGAGAGAATAAGAGAGAAATCGAGAGAAAAATGAGAGCTGAAGCGGAGAAGTAGAAACCGAGAGGATAAGAGAGAAACCGAGAGGAAGAGGGAGATGAACGAAACCAGAAATCGAGACAGCAACGTGAGGGAAAAAACAGAAGAGAAAATGAAACCAGAAACCGAGAGGGAGAGAAGCTGAATGAGAGGTAGAAACCAAGAGGAAGAGAGAGGGAGTCGTGGTGCAGAAAACAGAAGAGAAAACGAAACCAGAAACCAAGAGGGAGAGAGAGGGAGTCGTGGTGCAGAAAATAGAAGAGAAAACGAAACTAAAAACTGAGAGGGAGAGAAGCTGAAGCAATGTCCAAACTGTGGAGAGAAAAGGAGCTGAAGTTCAAACAATCCGAGGAGCAGAAAATGGAGAGTTGGATGCCAAAATGATGAGTAGAAACAAGGAGGCCTGAATTCAAAACAAAGTGGCAGCAAAAGGATTGATAGATGCTGAACCATGGAGGAGGAAAAACTCTGTTTTGATCCCAAAAAATAGAGGTAAACAGAAGAGAATTTAGGGAGCACAAGGAAGAAGAGGAAGTGTAGAAAGGAAGGGAAGCTTTTAGCCTTTGCCTTCCAGTCGAGGAGCAGAGACACGTGAGCACCTCCAGCCAGAATTTCCAGCGCTAAAACCAACCAGAATTTCCAACGCTGCCCAATGAAGTGTTGTCTGCCATTTCTGCTTGCTTCCAGCCGAGACCAGCCACTTTGGGACTGTTGGAGGACCATTTACCATAGGTGAGTGAGCAGGAGAAGGTCATTCTTCATTAGAGCACAAGGGAGAGGCTGAAATCGCACAGGTATGGCTGCACGGGCTGCATGGCCGATTTTTCTGCATGCATGTTACTGTTCATACGAGTTGGTTTAAGATAATCTCATGCATTCTGCACTGTTCACGCTTTTTGATCTAAGGTGCTACTGTTCATTTGCCTAAACTTGTTTTAATTTTGTTTATTACCATTATTTAAACATTAACTTTGATTAAATATTGCTATTACGCATAAAATTATTGTGTGAGAATTTTGTTCTCCTCGATTACCGGGGATTATGTGAGATGTTAATCTCCTTAAATCCTTACAATGAATTGAATAATTGAAAAGCAATAATAATATTAATGAAATATAAATGGATGAATGGTGAAAAATAAGTGAATGATAATTAATAAATATTGTCATGATGCATAAAAATTATTGTGTGAGAATTTTATTCTCCTCGACTGCCAGGGGTTATGTGAGATGTTAATCTCCTTAAATCCTTACAACTAATTGAATAATTGAAAAGTGATAATAATATTAATGAAATATTAATGAATGAATGGTGAAAAATAAATGAATGATAATTAGATATTAATTTTGATTAAATCATAATAATAATCATAATTAAGACATTTGCTTTAATGAACTGTTTCCCATTATTTGCAAAATTATCATGTGAGAATATTGTTCTTCCCGATTACCTGGGATCGTGTGAGATTTTAATCTCCTTAGATCCCTGAAGTTAGCATACCTTTGTTTTTTCTAAAAAAAACAATAATAAATAATAAACAATTAAAAGATTTGCTTTTATTAAACATTTCCCATTATTTACGAAATTATCGTGTGAGAATATCATGGGATTATGTGAGGTTCTAATCTCCTTAAATCCCTATAATTAATTCAGAAATAATAATAATATTAATGATAATAATAACAATACAGAAAAATAAATAAATGGACAATAATTAAATATTAACTTTGATTAAATATTTATACAAAATGAATCGTGTGAGAATACTTTTCTCTCCTCGACTTCCCGGGCTCGTGTGAGATTTTAATCTCCATAGAACCCAAAAATTAGCATATATTCGTTCAAAAATAAATAGATAAACAAATAAATAATAGCACTTGAATTAAATTATTTACCAATAATCAATAATAATAATAATCAATATTTACCAACAATAAATTCAAAAATTCAAAAAAAAAAAAAAATATATATATATATATTCCTTTCATTATAAATTATGCATTAATTCCTGAAATATAAAATCCCAAAACTCCCAAAACTCAAAAAATAATAATAATAATAAAATTGACAAAAAAATTTAAAAGAGAAAACGTGAAGAGGTCAGGAGAATGAGGTTAATCAGATTGTAGTAAATTAAAACATACAAACCAAATTCCAATCCCATTTTGTTTACAATGATCTGTTTTAATTAAAATCCTCCTATTCTCATCACAAATCAAAAAACCACCAACCCACAAAAATGCCTCTTGGTTGAACTATGTAGACTTTGATCCCTATCGCAGGGTACGTAGGCCCTTGGCTCTCATCCTAGGTCAAGTCCGCCCTTTGTAAATATCTATCAGTTTGCATGTCATCTCGCTTTTTTTGTCTCCTATGTCTAACATGTATCCATGTCAATAAAAGGGTAATTGAGATTAATCAAAGGTCATATTCTATTTCAACTAACTAGTTTAAGGTAATCGTCCTTATGGGCGGGTGTTGTGGGGTGCCTAACACCTTCCCCACACTCAAATAGACTCCCGAACCCATCTTTGATTTCGCAGACCATTTCGCCTTTTTCGTTTTGTTTTAAATTGGTTTTCCAAAGTTTTCCATTAAAAATTTTGGTGGCGACTCCAAATAAATTGATTTTCAAAATTCTGTTTTTGGGAATCGGTCATGCACCTATTTTATTCTATTCCGCCAAAAGGTCGGTTACGACAGTTTGGCGACTCCACTGGGGACATTTGTGAGTCAAGCCTGTTTAATTAGTTTGTTGAAATAATATGGCTTCTTGTTATTTTAATTACCCTTGTTGTGTTTTGTTTGGTTTAATGGTTTTTTTTTTTTTGGTGTTTCTTGGTCATTTATCTTTTGTGGTCGCATGATATGCCTGTATATTTTTATGTATTTACTATTTATTTTCCTATTTATATAGGTGTATGTCTTCCTTTTCAATCATATAATATGGTTAAAGTTCCTTAGTTACCATGTAATTTCGTTAGTTTATTTGTAATACGTATGTCAAGATAGATAACATGCGGAATAGAACCTTAGGATAGACGACCTCTGTTTATGTTATAAGCTCTTGTCTTCTCTTGCAATTTGACTGTTTGATACATAAAGGTTGGATAAACTGTCGGTTTAGAGTTTTATATGCTCCCCTCCCATCTTAAGCACATTGACACTCTACCTTACACACTTTTGGGCTCTATACCCAGGTCCTCGATTGCCCTAGGTTAGTAAAGGTTTATAACGGTTTTCTTGTGAAGCTTATCGCTTCCAGAGACTACTGTGAAGACCTCGCTCAGGTTGTGTCTCGCTATATGGATTTGATTGGAGTGGGATTCTATCCTCTTTAGTCTAATTCATGTCGCGAGATCCTCACTCTCTTGAGTGGGGACAATCTGAAGACCAATAACATTTTAAGATGCTAGATCTACCCCCAAACCATGCACCTTAATGGACCACCTTAATGGACCACCTTAATAGATAACCTTCTTAGAACCTATCGTCTTTAGGGTACCATTCCCACACATAGGGTTGGCCCAAGTTAGGACACCAAGGATCATGTTACACTCATATTTTGCATGTCAACACGTCATTCATGGCATGATTACATTTTTAAAAAAGAAAAAAGAAAAAACTTGTTTGGGGTATTGAATTATCACAACATTTCCATTTTAACGCATTGTTAGCCAAGCGAAATGAGCTACAATTGAAAACTTCAGCAGTGTGGTAAGATTTGCCTAATTGATGGAGTTGGGAGTTTTTGAAAATCAATAATTTTGAGGAAAGTAATACATCAATAGGTTACCTGGTTCACTTATTTAAGCCTCGCCCACGTGAGGATCTATTTCTCCTTAGGATGAGAGTTATAGTTGCTATCCCTAATGGATCAATAAGGTCTTTGGCGATTAGTAATGAAGAAAGTGATTAGTAATCTATTGATTAAATAAATTGTGTGCTCATTTCGTTTTGTTTCTAACCCATGGATTTGTTACAGTGAACTGTCATTTTCATTACTTGGCATAGAGACATGAAGGACTCACCGGACGCCACACAACCACAAGACACAAGCTCAACAGAAATGGCCTCATCTAGAAAGAGAGTTAACGTGAAGGTAGAAGCTGAATCGGTAGAAAGCTTAATTATTATGAGTGAGAAACTTAGAGGGGAACAACTCCGTCATTTTCAAAAGGACTATGGAGATATTTTGGAGTTGCTATCAGTTCCTATCCAACCCGATGCTTTTGTAGCCTTAGCTCAACATTGGGATGATTCCTTGAGATGTTTCACGTTTCCAACTTTCCAGCTTGCGCCTACGTTGGAAGAATACGGGGGATTGATGAGAATGCCTATTACCAAGGACACCCCTGTCTACTTGTACCCCGGACATCTCCCCTCCAAATGGGTTGTAGCCCAGATTTTAGGGGAGGAACCTACATGAGTACAAATATGCTGTCATCCAGGAAGTATTTAGAGAAAAGGTTGGAAGCTTTAGTTGAGAAGGGGAACTGGGTTGTTTTCAGAAGAGTGCTTGCTTTGGCAGTATATGGGCTAGTATTATTCCCATCTGCAGTGGGTGTAGTCGATCTGGCAGCGGTAAGTGTCTTGTGGATGGTAGAGAATCACCACGTAAATCCCGTACCAGCATTGCTAGCGGAAACATTTTTGACATTAAGTTTTTGTCATAAAGAAAAGAAAGGGAAGTTGAAGTGTTGTTTGCCACTCTTGAATATATGGTGGGTTAACCATATCTATGCCAGGGAATATCAACTTGGCACGAGGTTTGACACCGCCCATCACCCGATCCGAGATTATGCCCATCACGAAGGGTCAGCTCCGCTACAAGCAAGAATGAGTCGTGATCAATGGATTAAGAAAATAGGGGAACTTAAAGATACCACTATTTGGTGGAAGCTCTCTTGGTGGGAGAGCGAAGATATTATATACTGTTGTGGACATTTCCTTAATGTTCCTCTCATGGGCGCCAGAGGATGTATTAACTATAACCCTGCGGTTGCTCACTGCCAATTCGCATATGAACAGGACATCCCATCTGAAGAGGTTGTGCGAAGGGTCAGCTTCTACTACACTGATCCCCTGAAGGTGGAAATGATCTAACAGATAAGGGATGCATGGGGCCGTGTAATGTGTAAAGGGAAGTTTGAGTTAGGGAAACGTGCCGTGGCAACCACGAAACAATATGAGATTTGGCTCCAGAAAAGGACCGGGGGGATCCATCCACCCCTAGGATCTCATAACCCCTTGTTGAGTAACGATTTACGAGAGGTTAATGAGGGTTTAGCCAAACAATTAGAAGATAAAAAGGCTAAGCTGCAAAACCTAGAGGAAGTAAGCAAAAGACACTTGGAGAATTTATCTAAGTCATAAGAAAATGAAAGAGCAAAAAGGAGAAAGGAGTCAGAGATGAACACCGAGTTGAGGAAATTGAAAGAGGAGAATGACAAGTTGAAAAATACTATAAGAAAGATCCAAAAACGAGCTGAGGAGAGTAGCAAGAAGGTCCTCCATTATCAAGCTCGATTGTCAAAGGCCGTTAAAGAAAGAGATGCTATAATGAGGTGGGAAGAAGAGCTCAAGCCTCATAGTAACTTCCAACAAGAAATTGATGTACTCACCAAACGGTTAGAAGAAAAGACAAGGGAGGTGATCAGTGTCAAGAGCGATAATGCAGTAGCCATACAAAATCTAGTTGAGCAACTCAACTGTCAAGCAGAAAAGGCTCGGCTGTGGGAGTCACGCCATGAAGAGCAAGTGGCCGAGAAAGAAATGTGGCTGGAACGCTTCAGAAGAATGATCCTATTTGCCAATGATGTCATTCCTAAATTTGTTCATGCATATAAGCAAGCGGAAGGGCATGCCATCCCCATGAAGACTCCCGTAGCAGTAACTGAGTTTCTCGCTCTGTGTCATGACCTTATAGAGGATCTAAAAATGTTGATGAAATTTTAGATGAGTAAGGGACAAAGACAACTTCAGTATTTTGTAAGATGGACTCATAGATGAGGTCCCTTTAATGTGTAACTTCAAAGTCGATTGATGTAATCAAACACTTTATTATAATGCACGGTTTCATTTTTGGGCCATCAAATATGTTCGACATAGTAGAGATCTTATGTGGAAATTGGTTGTGTGGTGTAAAAATAGACCTATACATGTGGATACTAAATATCCCTTGTGTTAGCAGTTAACTTTGATTCATTGAGTGTCACTACATGTATCCTCAAAGATTCAAAGGTCTGGGGTTCTTCTATCCTTTATGCCGAGTTAACACACTGAAAATCAGAAATCTAGGTAATCGTTTTTATTTACATTCATTTTGTTTAAAAAAAAATATATGACAATAATGACAGGTAAGACGTCAATATTGCCCGGGAGGGGAAGAACTCGTATAACCAGGCCCAGCCATCTGGAAGAACGTATATAACCCGAGCGCGAGCTAGAGCTATGGCTGCTGAAAATAGTCAATCAGAGACTGAGCAGCGGTTAGAAGCGGAAGTAGGGGCCCTAATGGATCAAATGGGGGCCATGCAGTCACAAATGGTAAAGATGATGAAGCTGTTGCAGAATATGAGTTCTAGCGTGGCTGCAAACCATGTTTCATCAAACCCCACTAATGCCGACCATGGCACCCCTAATATAGGTGTTGGAATACTAAGAGTAACTCTGAGTAGTCCTTTTGCCACCAGAGTGCCCGAACCGATGCAAAGACCGGTAGTGGCAAACCGACCACCAAACCCTTTGGCTTCAGGGCTGAAGGACAAGGGAACCCAGAATGGAGCCAAGGTGGTGTTTTCACCTATGACATTCCTAGGGGGGTACCAACTATTGGAATTGCAGTGCCTGCTCCGCCTGCTGCCAACACCGGCTTCAAGATGAAAGAGGGTGATGAGAGGAAAGATTGGGAAGAGGACATAGCAGAGGTTAAAGACAAATTGTGAGCTCTGCAGAGGCCGACTAACCTTAAGTCCGTTGAGTTGGATGAGTTGTGTCTAGCCCCGGAGGTCCCCATCCCTAAAAAATTTAAGGTGCCTGAGTTTACCAAATATGATGGTAGTGGAGATCCACACTACCACCTAAAATCGTACTGCACCAAGATGTCAGTATGGTCTAGGGACGAAAGGTTCCTAATAAACTTCTTTCACGAGAGTCTGACCGGCGCAGCCTTACATTGGTTCATGAAATTGGATCACTCCAAGCTAAAGAGGTGGAGAGACCTCACTGATGTGTTCATGAGCCAATACAAGTTTAATCTGGATACAGCCCCTACACGAGAGCACCTGAAAGGGCTGAAGAAGAAGGGAACAGAGACCTTTAAAGAATATGCCCAAAGATGGAGAGCTGCAGCTGCTGAAGTCCAACCACCACTTCTGGACTCAGAATTATGCTCCTATTTTATCCATACCTTGGGGGACTCATACCGTAAAATAATGCTAGGGACGCACGTAAATGAATTTGCTGATCTGATCCAAGTTGGAGAGAGGATAGATGTTGATGTGCGCGATGGGCTATTTGAAGCCACCTCCATGGAAACTAGAAAACTTACAAATAGTCGAAAGAAGGAAAGGGATATTAGCCATATCCATACCACATTCCAACATCCCCGCCCTATGCATAGTCAATATCCCCAGGTACCTTTTCACGGTCAGAACCCGGCCATGTCTTACCAGCCGTGAGGCCCAGCCATGGGGAATTACACGAGCTACCCGACACCACCGTAACCTTATTTTGGGCCGCAACAGCTGACAGCCCAAAATCAAGGGTTTAGGCCAACGCTACCGCCCCGCGATGACAGGCCATTACCCAACTTCAATGTTAGTCGATCGGAGCTTTTTCATGACTTAGTGGCAAAAAAGCTTATGGGCCCTAGACCTGTCAAGCCACTTCAACTGCCATTTCCTGAGTGGTATGATCCCAATGCCACTTGTGAATATCTCATGGGAGCTGCAGGGCACAGTATTGACAAATGTGAGGCCTTCAGGAAGCACGTGTTAGCATTGTTAGACAATAATCACATCGGCATAAAGATGGGTAATGGCCCCAATATCATCACCAACCCTTTGCCAAATCATAATAAGGAATAAGTGTCCATGATAGATGGGGAGGATTTTGGCTTGAAAGACTTGGCTGAGGCATCCTATACCATGCGGTAGTTATATGAAGGTTTAAAGAATATTGACTATGTCCCCGCTCAGAATGGGGGACAGAACAAACTCGGAGGGTCGTAAAATGGGTATTCTGAGTTTCATGATGGAGATGTGGGTCACGACATTGAAGGTTGTGAGCAGTTCAGGGAATTGACACAGAGGATGATGATGCTTGGAGTTCTAACCATTGAAAGAACTCGAGAGCCTACTAAAGGGAATGTGTGCATCATAAAAAAAGACGGTGCCTGGACCAAGGGAGCATCCGACTCCACAAGGCTTAGGAACTCCTTCCTGGTGGTTGACAAACCACTTTATGAAGTTAAGGGAGCCACCCCGATCCAAAACAATCGTGACCCATGAGGTATAGCGCAAGGGTCTTTACTTGTAGTACCCATGCCAGTGCCTGTCAAAAGTCTAACCGCCACTATTTACGTGCCCTCTCCATTTCCGTATCAGAGCGATCATGCTATGCCGTGGAATTATGGGTTAAAGATAGAATGTTCTTCTGACAATAAGGCATTGGAAGAGAGGTCTGTCACAGAAAGAGGTCATTTAGACGTTGTAGGAGGGATCACTCGCAGTGGTCGGGTATACTCCAAAGATGTGGGAGGAGTTCTGAATCCAAACCTGGAAGTAGGGGAAAGCTCGAACCTCAAGGAAGCCCTTGGGAAGGAAGGACGGGAGGAAACAGAGGAGTTGCTAAAAATTATGAAATAGAGCGAATATGACGTGGTGGATCAACTGCGAAAAACTCTAGCCCAAATTTCTATTTTGAGCCTAATAATGAATTCAGAAGTTCACCAAAAGGCATTACAGGGTGTGCTAAATGAAGCTTATGTGTGTCTTGATATCACCCCGGAGAAGGTCATGAACCTGATAAATGCGGTAAAAAATTCTACCTTGATTTCCTTCTCTGAGGACGAGATGCACCCCACGTCGGCCGGAAAGCCCAAAGCCCTCCATATTACTCTGAAATGCTAAAGTGCTCATCGATGGGGGGTCAGCCCTGAACGTCTTGCCCTTGTCCACTTTAGGGCAATTACCTATTGAGAAGTCATGCTTCAAGTACAATGACTTGGTAGTGAGAGCCTTTGATGGGACCAGGAGGGAAGTGATTGGAAAGGTCAAACTCCCTTTGGAAATCGGTCCAAATTTATTTACCGTTGAGTTCCAAGTTATGGATATCGACGCAGCGTATACGATGCTCCTAGGGAGACCTTGGATTCATGCTGCTGGTGCAGTCCCATCGACCGTGCATCAGAGGATCAAATACATCGATGAAGAGAGGCTCATCACCATAAAAGGTGAAGAAGAAATGATTCTTAGCAGGTCAAGTACGGTACCTTACATTGAAAATGCCGAGCAAGTCATAGACAGCTCTTTCCCGAGTTTAGAAGTATTGGAGGTTGGGAATTCTAAAAAAGGCACTGACCCAATGCCATTGGGAGTGGGGGAATCCACCAAAGGTGTCAATCAGGTAGTGGCCAAGATCATGATGAACAGTAGGTATCAAAAGGGAAAAGGACTGGGAGTAAATCTGCAAGGCATAGGGGAACCAGTCGAGTTGCTCAAAAATCCAGGGTGACAGGGGCTGGGATACGAGCTCTCCATGGAGACCCGCAAGGCGCGATGGAAGCAGGGTAAACAAAAGGGAAAAGCAGAAATACCTCACATCTGAGAAACTTTTCCTACTCCCATTGAGATAATACATCCTGGTGACTTAGTCATAATGGCAAGTGAAGAAGAAGGAGAGCATACGGAGGTTGCATGGATCCAGCCGGACAAGCTAGGAAAAGCTCTAGACAATTGGGAATCCGAAATTTTATCGGATGTTATGTCATTAGAGTAATGTTTTGAATATCGTGTTTTAAAATTTTGTAATAGCTAACAACTTGAAACTTTATTTTAAATATTGAATGAATGTAGTAGTTTCGATCTTTTGCCAAAATCTTGTTTGAATCCTGCCTTTTCGTATTTATTTTTGCTTTTTTTACCCACTTTCTAGGGAATTTGAATCCTCGGAACTCTTATTAAAAGCAGAAGCACTAGGGCACTGCTTGAATGAGCCTTGTGTTGTCATGGATATAAGTGATTTAGAAATGGATGATAATGATGACATATCTCAAACCTTTGTTAAAATAGTAGAGTCTACGGAAAAGGGTATTGTTCCGCACGAAGAAACCGCTAAAGTGATCAATATGGGGACAGAGGATGATAAGAAGGAATTAAAAATAGTTGATAACCCAGAAAGGGAGGATATGATCAAGTTGTTTAGGGAATATATAGATGTGTTTGCCTGGTCCTACCAGGATATACCGGGAATAGATCCTAAAATTGCTGTCTATAAGATATCCTTTTATTACAATATAGGACCCAAGAAACAGCAGCTGAGGAGGATGAGCCTAGAGATGTCCCTTAAGATCAAAGAAGAAGTAATGAAGCAATGGGATGCCGGTTTCTTAGAAGTTTCTAAATACCCCCAATGGGTCGCGAACATAGTCCCTATGCCAAAGAAAGATGGGCGAGTGAGGATGTGTGTCGATTATCAGGACTTAAATCGGGCCAGCCCGAAAGATGACTTTCCATTACCCCACATTGACATCTTAGTCGATAACACAGCAAAAAGCTTCAGGTATTCCTTTATGGATGGATACTCTGGCTATAACCAAATCCTGATGCACCCTGATGACAAGGAAAAAACCACATTCATTTCCCCATGGGGAACCTTTTGTTACAAGGTAATGCCCTTTGGACTTAAAAATGCTGGGGCCACCTACCAACGTGCGATGGTTGTCTTATTTCATGACTTGATGCATAAAGAAATATAGGTATATGTGGATGACATGGTTGCTAAATCAGTTGAAGGGGAAAGTCATGTGGCTGTATTACGAAAGCTCTTTGAAAGACTACAGAAATACAAACTACGATTGAATCTTAGTAAGTGCGTATTTGGGGCTACATCTGGGAAACTTTTGGGATTCATTGTTAGTAAGAAGGGGATAGAAATAGACCCTGATAAAATTAGAGCGATTCGTGACATGCCACCACCTAGTACAGAAACAAAAGTTCGAGGGTTCTTGGGTCGTTTGAACTACATAGCTAGGTTCATCGCAAATTTAACTGCCACTTGTGAACTAATGTTTAAATTATTATGCAAGAACCAACCAGGAGAATGGAACAAATCCTGCCAACGCGCGTTCGATAAGATAAAGGAGTACCTCTTGACCCCCCCTGTCTTAGTGCCACCTATGCCAGGGTTGCCCCTTATCCTTTATTTGACCATCCGACCAGGGTCCATGGGTGCGGTGTTAGGACAACATGACGAATCAGGAAGAAAGGAGCAAGCCATTTATTATCTAAGCAAGAAATTTAACGAATACGAGTCGCGGTACTCGTTAATTGAGAAGACTTGTTGCAGTCTTGTGTGGACCACAAAGAGACTGAGGCAGTATATGCTTTATCATGTAACGTGGCTAATCTCTGGGATGGATCCAATCAAATACATTTTTGAGAGTCCTCATGTATCGGGAAGAGTCTCAAAATGGCAAGTAATACTCTCTGAATATGACATGAAATATATGACCAGTAAATTAGTCAAAGGGAGCGTTATAGCTGAGCATTTGGCGGCCAATCCCCTGGATGAATATCAACCGCTAGACTTCCAGTTCCCAGATGAGGATATTCTGACCTTGGAAGAAGATGATCCAAAGGAAATCAAGTGGACTATGTATTTTGATGGGACAGCCAATGTACATGGTAGTGGATTAGGAGCGGTAGTAATATCACCTGAAGGCAAGTAATATCCAGTGGCAGTCAAGCTCTTTTGACTGCACAAATAATGTGGCAGAATATGAAGCTTGTGTCAATGGTCTGCAAGCCGCCTTAGAGTTAGGTGCCAAAGATCTTGAGGTGTTTGGAGATTCACCCCTTGTAATTTATCAAGTAAAAGGAGAGTGGCAAACCAAAGATCCCAAACTGGTCCTATACCAAAAACATCTGACAAAATTGGCATCAAGGTTTAGGGAAATAAATTTCACGCATTTGACCTGTGATAAAAATCAGTTTGCTGATGCGTTGGCCACCCTAGCTGTAATGATTAAGTTGGATTGTGGAGTTAATATGCTTCCTATCTAGATTGAGACCTGGGATACCCCGGCTTGCTGCTTGAACATGGAGGAAGAAAATGATGGACAACCATGGTTCCATGATATAAAGAACTATGTCCAGAACCAGCAATATCCGGTTGAGGCAACGGAGAATGACAAAAAAACCATTCATCAATTGGCGATGAATTTTTTCCTTAGTGGAGAGGTGTTATATAAAAGGTCATGGGACAACACTCTGCTTAGATGTGTGGATGCATCAGAAGCACGAAGGATAATGATAGAGATCCATGAGGGAATCTGTGGGACCCATGCTAATGGCCATACTATGGCTAGACAAATTCAAAGGTGTGGATACTTTGGTTAACCATGGGAAAAGATTGCATTGACCACGTGAGGAAATGTCATAAATGCCAAACATATGCCAATAGGATCAATGCTCCACCCCAACCCCTATACAACTTGGTGGCACCGTGGCCATTCTCAATGGGGGGAATAGATGTGATTGGCCCCATCAACGCAAAGGCATCAAATGGACACCGATTCATTTTGGTAGCCATTGATTATTTTACAAAATGGATAGAAGCATGTTTGTTTTCCAATATTGGCCAAAGAGTCTTCCTCTGATTTTTGAAATCGAACATTATTTGTCGATATGGTATACCAAAGAGGATTATCATGGATAACGCTCCTAACCTGAATGGAGCTGACATTAAGAAATTGTGTGGTCAATTTAAGATTAAGCACCATAACTCTGCACCCTACCGGCCACAGATGAATGGAGCAGTTGAGGCAGCGAATAAAATTATCAAAAAGGTCATTAGCAAGATGGCTATTACTTATAAAGATTGGCATGAGATGCTCCCATATGCTCTTCATGGGTATCGAACGACGGTACAAACATCCACGGGGGCAACTCCATACTCTTTAGTATATGGCATAGAGGCAGTCACCTTGATTGAAGTTAAGATCCCTTCTCTCCGAGTGTTGATCGAATCCAACCTCGAGGAGAGCGAGTGGGTAAAGATGCAGTATGAGCAGCTGAATATGATTGAAGAAAAACGATTAATAGCTATGTGTCATGGGCAGTTATACCAAAAAAGGATGGCAAGGGCCTTCAATCAAAAGGTTCATCCTAGATAGTTCAGGCCGGGGGAGTTGGTTCTGAAAAAGATCCTCCCAAATCAAGAAGATAATAGAGGCAAATGGGCACCTTCATACGAAGGTCCATATGTGGTGACATGAGCATTCTCTGGAGGGGCCCTGACTCTTGCCGATATGGATGGTAGGGAGCTTGGAAAACCAGTTAACTCCGATGCAGTCAAGAAATACATTGCTTAAACAAGGATGACGAGAAAGAAAGAAGAAGAAAGAAAGGAGAATTTGAAATTAGGGCCAGTTCAAGAAGGAGGTTCAAATGAAGGATAGGGTGGCAAAGGATGGACAAAGTAAGGTGGTATGAAGACTAAATTGCCAACCCGAAAGGATCCTTAGGGGTTGTCTTCATTAGTCAGTTT
This sequence comes from Delonix regia, assembly GCA_037074485.1. NCBI lineage: Eukaryota > Viridiplantae > Streptophyta > Magnoliopsida > Fabales > Fabaceae > Delonix > Delonix regia. Next base: position 23,027,601 of record CM073454.1, on the reverse strand, counting down.
CGAAATAAGTGTATCCAATGGCAACACTAGGAGGGGTAAGCAACCATTGTCGCCTGGAGCCAAAATTCAGAGTCATCCCAGTTGTATTTTGCTATTTTTTATACTTGTGTTTGGCTTACCACCCACATTCCTTGGGGTCTTTTGTTTGTTTACTCATTTAAGATAACTTGCCTTCCATCACTCTTTTCCCCTACATAACCATATTGCCTTTATGATTGTCTCATACATTCAATATGCAAAATAAAACATTCAAGTGAATAGCGCTATTCAAAATATTGTCTGATGATATGCATCCCAGAAATGCCCCAATGCATTTAAATAAGTGTTTCCATGCAATTACTATGATGAGGCCTAAAGGATGCAGCATATACGCAATTTGGCATTTTCATTACGGGTTTACCTTGTATAAAAGGAGATAATAGCAACTTCAATGTCCTCGGGCTTACTGTAAAGAAGAGAGTATAAGCCTGCTTGTAGTGAAGAAGCGAAGTATGTGGATTATCGGCTGTTGATATGATAGATTTAGGGTCGCAATGAAGGAAGCGTGGTTAGACAGTTCATTCACTTTGGGCAATATTGACATTTTTCAATTGACTTGAATCATGATTTAACATGTCACCCTTCTGGTTTCCAAAATAAAAGGTAGAGGTTTTACGCTCACACGCAGTCTTCTTACTTCTAACACGAAGGGAATAGGTATCATTTTGACATGTATCAAAACCAACAAAATTTTCATTATCCTTTAAGGATGTGCCTTTCTCACGCATACATGTTTGTCCATGTTCGACACCTACCTCGCTCATGCATCATGACCGTGCAATTTACATTTCTGCAAAAGTCCTGCATCAAGTCCAGGCAATTTACATTTTTGCAAAAGTCCTGCATCAAGTCCAGGCAATTTACATTTATGCAAAAGTCCTGTATCAAGTCCAGGCAATTTACATTTCTGCAAAAGTCCTGCATCAAGTCCAGGCAATTTACATTTCAGCAAAAGTCCTGCATCAAGTCCAGGCAATTTACATTTCTGTAAAAGTCCTGCATCAAGTCCAGGCAATTTACACTTCTGCAAAAGTCCTGCATCAAGTCCAGGCAATTTACGTTTCTGCAAAAGTCCTGCATCAAGTCCAGGCAATTTACGTTTCCACAAAAGTCCTGCATCAAGTCCAGGCAATTTATGCTTCTGCAAAAGTCCTGCATCAAGTCCAGACAATTTACATTCCTGTAAAAGTCCTGCATCAAGTCCAGGCAATTTACGTTTTTGCAAAAGTCCTGCATCAAGTCTAGGCAATTTACGTTTCTGCAAAAGTCCTGCATCAAGTCCAGGCAATTTACATTTTTGCAAAAGTCCTGCATCAAGTCCAAGCAATTTACACTTCTGCAAAAGTCCTGCATCAAGTCCAGGCAATTTGAATTTCTGCAAAAGTCTTGCATCAAATCCAGGCAATTTACATTTCTGCAAAAGTCTTGCATCTAGTCCAGGCAATTTACGTTTCTGCTAAAGTCCTGCTTCGTGTCCAGGCTATTTACATTTCTGTCAAAGTCCTGCATCGTGTCCAGGCAATTTACATTTATGTCGAAAGCTATGCATTTTGCTCAGGATATTCACCATCCTTTCTAAGCACAAATTTACTCCCGTCTCCCCCTGTCTTCCCTCGATGTGGAAGGTGGTGTGTTCATGTCTTTGCTTGCTCTTAAGATTAGGTCATTTCTTCACTATTCACTTCCCTAACTTAAGAGACAAGCAAAGAAAGGCAACTGTGAACACCTCAGCCAAATTAACAATAATAATAATCATGGTAATAATAATAAATAGAATTAAAAGATTCAAAAAAAAATAAATAAATAAAATAAATAATTAATTAAAACAAAATTGCAAAAGGAAAAAAAATAGAAGTATTATGGAAAAAACCAAATATAAGAACCAAAAATAATAAAAAGGAAAATTCAAAATATATGTTTGAAGAAGAGACATGGCAATCATCTTGTAAAGAAATAAAATGAATAAGGCCACCTAATTAAAAAGAAATTGCAAAACTCTCTCAGTTGCTCACACTCACACACTCTCACGTGCTCACTTGCTCCCACTTGCTCACTTGCCCTCACACACATGACACACATCACTCTCACACACTCACACTCTCACTCACGGACACACATCCTCACACACTCACACTCACACTCACACACTCTCACCCATGGACACACACACACACTCACTCCCACATGCATACACTCATGCACACACATGCACAAAAGGACAAGGAGGACAAAAAAGCAAGAGGGAGCTGGTTTTTCAGAGGAGGCAGAAAGTGGAGCGGCTGGTGCAGAGAAAGGAGAGAGTGGCGTGGCTGGAAATGGCAGAAAAAGCAGGGGACCATGAGCAGTAAGTGGAGTGGCTGAAAGTTGCAGGAAAAGTAAGAAGAAAAGGGAGCAACATGGCAGAAAAAGGGAGGTGGGTTGGAGTATAAAGGAGAGAAGACCTCGGCTGGGAAAAAGAGAGCTGAAGAGAAGAGAAGAGAAGAGGGAGAAATAAGGGAGAAACAACACTGAAGAGAAGAGGGAGAGAACCACGTAACCGAGAAGGAAAAAGAGTTGAAGAGAAGAGGGAGAGAATAAGAGAGAAACTGAGAGAAAAATGAGAGCTGAAGGGGAGAAGCAGAAACCGAGAGGATAAGAGAGAAACCGAGAGGAAGAGGGAGCTGAATGAAACCAGAAAATGTGACAACAACGTGAGGGAAAAAACAGAAGAGAAAATGAAACCAAAAATCAAGAGGGAGAGAAGCTGAATGAGAGGTAGAAACTAAGAGGAAGAGAGAGGGAGTCGTGGTGCAGAAAACAGAAGAGAAAACGAAACCAGAAACCGAGAGGGAGAGAAGCTGAAGTAATGTCCAAACCGTGGAGAGAAAATGAGCTTAAGTTCAAATAATCCGAGGAGCAGAAAATGGAGAGTTGGATGCCAAAATGATGAGCAGAAACAAGGAGACCTGAATGCAAAACAAAGTGGTAGCAAAAAGATTGATAGAGGCTGAACCATGGAGGAGAAAAAACTCTGTTTTGAGCCCAGAAAACAGAGGTAAACAGAGAAGAATTTAGGGAGCACAAGGAAGAAGAGGAAGTGTAGAGAGGAAGGGAAGCTTTCAGCCTTTGCCTTCTGGCCGAGGAGCAGAGACACGTGAGCACCTCCAGCCAGAATTTCCAGCACTAAAACCAACCAGAATTTCCAATGCTGCCCAACGAAGTGTTGTTCGCCATTTCTGCTTGCTTCCAGCCGAGACCAGCCACTTTGGGACTGTTGGAGGACCATCTACCATAGGTGAGTGAGGAGGAGAAGGTCATTCTTCATTGGAGCACAAGGGAGAGGCTGAAATTGCACAGGTATGGCTGCACGGGCTGCATGGCCGATTTTTCTGCATGCATGTTACTGTTCATACGAGTTGGTTCAAGATAATCTCATGCATTCTGCACTGTTCACGTTTTTTGATCTAAGGTGCTACTATTCATTTGCCTAAACTTGTTTTAATTTTGTTTATTACCATTGTTTAAACATTAACTTTGATTAAATATTGCTATTACGCATAAAATTATCGTGTGAGAATTTTGTTCTCCTCGATTACCGGGGATTATGTGATATGTTAATCTCCTTAAATCCTTACAATGAATTGAATAATTGAAAAGAAATAATAATATTAATGAAATATTAATGGATGAATGGTGAAAAATAAGTGAATGATAATTAATAAATATTGTCATGATGCATAAAAATTATCGTGTGAGAATTTTATTCTCCTCGACTGCCAGGGGTTATGTGAGATGTTAATCTCCTTAAATCCTTACAACTAATTGAATAATTGAAAAGTGATAATAATATTAATGAAATATTAATGAATGAATGGTGAAAAATAAATGAATGATAATTAGATATTAATTTTGATTAAATCATAATAATAATCATAATTAAGACATTTGCTTTAATGAATTGTTTCCCATTATTTGCAAAATTATCGTGTGAGAATATTGTTCTCCCTGATTACCTGGGATCGTGTGAGATTTTAATTTCCTTAGATCCCTGAAGTTAGCATACCTTTGTTTTTTTTTTAGAAAAGAATAATAAATAATAAACAATTAAAAGATTTGCTTTTATTAAACATTTCCCATTATTTACGAAATTATAGTGTGAGAATATCGTGGGATTATGTGAGGTTCTAATCTCCTTAAATCCCTATAATTAATTCAGAAATAATAATAATATTAATGATAATAATAACAATACAAAAAAATAAATAAATGGACAATAATTAAATATTAACTTTGATTAAATATTTATACAAAATGAATCATGTGAGAATACTTTTCTCTCCTTGACTTCCCGGGCTCATGTGAGATTTTAATCTCCATAGAACCCAAAAATTAGCATATATTCGTTCAAAAATAAACAGATAAACAAATAAATAATAGCACTTGAATTAAATTATTTACCAATAATCAATAATAATAATAATCAATATTTACCAACAATAAATTCAAAAATTCAAAAATATATATATATATATATTCCTTTCGTTATAAATTATGCATTAATTCTCGAAATATAAACTCCCAAAACTCCCAAAACTCAAAAAATAATAATAATAATAAAATCGACAAAAAAATTTAAAAGAGAAAATGTGAAGAGGTCAGGAGAACGAGGTTAATCAGATTGTAGTAAATTAAAACATACAAACCAAATTCCAATCCCGTTTTGTTTACAATGATCTGTTTTAATTAAAATCCTCCTATTCTCATCACAAATCAAAAAACCACCAACCCACAAAAATGCCTCTTGGTTGAACTATATAGACTTTGATCCCTATCGCAGGGTACGTAGACCCTAGGCTCTCATCCTAGGTCAAGTCTGCCCTTTGTAAATATCTATCAGTTTGCATGTCTTCTCACTTTTTTTGTCTCCTATGTCTAACATGCATCCATGTCAATAAAAGGGTAATTGAGATTAATTAAGGGCCATATTCTATTTCAACTAACTAGTTTAAGGTAACCGTCCTTATGGGCGGGTGTTGTGGGGTGCCTAATACCTTCCCCACACTTAAATAGACTCTTGAACCCATATATGATTTCGCAGACCATTTCGCCTTTTTCATTTTGTTTTAAATTGGTTTTCCAAAGTTTTCCATTAAAAATTTTGGTGGCGACTCCAAATAAATTGATTTTCAAAATTCTGTTTTTGGGAATCGGTCATGCACCTATTTTATTCTATTCCGCTGAAAGGTCGGTTACAACAATTGGGAAACACTTTGGAGAAGGCATACATATATATATATATATATATATATACATATACTTCTTGTTTTGTGTCTATGTACAAGCAAAATCACAAGTATACTTAGGCTCCCAAAATTGACACGTGACTTTTTTGTTTTCCTTCTAAAAAAAAAGGAAGAAAAGATAAAATAATAATAACAATAAATAAATAATAATTTTAATTCACCAATATATATATATATATATGCATATATATGATTTCCTTTTCTTAAAATCATCATGTAAGAACATTATTCTCCTCGAGTGCTTGGGGTTGTGTGAGATTTTAATCTCCATAGATCCTGAAAATTAGTACCTACTTATTTTAAATAATAATGTTGCAAAAATAAATACTTTAATATTTTCCATTATTTACAATGTCATCGTGTGAGAATATTGTTATCCTCGAGTGCTTGGGATCATGTGAGATTTTAATCTCCTTAGATCCCAAAAATTAGTATATATTTGTTTTAAAAATAATAATAAGGCAAAAATAAATACTTTAATTAAATATTTTCCATCATTTACAAAATTATCGGGTGAGGATGTTGATCTCCTCAATTGCATGGGATCATGTGAGATTTTAATCTCCTTAGATCCCTAAAATTAGCACACATTTGTTTTAAAAATAATAATAATCAAATATTTACTTTAATTAAATATTTCCCATCATTTATGAAATTATCGTGTGAGAATATTGTTCTCCTCGAATGCTTAGGGTCATGTGAGATTTGAATCTCCTTAGATCCTCAAAATTAGTACATATTCATTTTAAAATAATAATAACAATAATGACAATAATGAAAAAATAAATATCTTAATTAAATATTTTTATCACATTATTTACAAGATGATTAGGATCGTTCTTTATAATAAATTCATTTAAATTTTGAAATAAAGATTAAAATTCCAAAAATAAATAAAAAAATTAAAAAGAGAGAAAATGAAGAGATCAAGAGAGTGAGATTAATCATGTTGTCGTAAATTAAAACACGCAAACTAAATCCCAATTCTGTTTTGTTTACGAAAATCTGTTTAATTTAAACCTTCTTGTTCTCATCACAAAATTTACAAATCATCAACTAATAAACATGCCTTTTTAGTCAAATTACGTGGACTTTGATCCCTACCGTAGGGTACGTAGGCCCTAGGCTCTTATCCTAGGTCAAGTCTGCCTTTGTAAATATCTATCTGTTTGTTTCCACTATTGTCGTTTTTGTCTTCTCTATTTAACGGGCATGCATGTTAATAAAGGGTAATTAAGATAAATTTAAGGCCATATTCTATTTCAATTGACTAGTTTAAGGTAACCATCCTCATGGACGGGTGTTGTGTGGTGCCTAACACCTTCCCCACACACAAATAGACTCCCGAACTCATCTCTGATTTCGCAAACCATGTTGCCTGTTTCTTTTTTATTTAAATTGGTTTTCCAAAGTTTCCCATTAAAAATTTTGGTGGCGACTCCAAATAAATTGATTTTCAAGATTCATTTTGGGAATCAATTTAAACTTTTATTTTATTCCACCGAAAGGTCGGTTATGACAGTTAGGGTTTAGTAATAATTTCTATAATTACTATTTTACCCTTACTTAATGAGCACCCCTTATAGGTGGACTCTATATAATATCTTAACAAATTTAAACCCCAGATATTATATGATATTCTAACATCTCCTACTCACACATAATGGGAATGCTCATATGCTCTAAACCTAAGAAACATATGATTGGTAAATCAAGAGAATACTTTCTCTTTATAATCTATAGTCATTCATACAAGGAAAGTAGGCCAGACGACTAGCATACTATGAGAGCATCAATGCTATACATCAATTACAAATATATTAGCATTTCGTAAAAAACACACCTTCATGTAGATAATAAAGTATTCATGAACCCTAGATCATAAGAATCACATTCAGATATTTCTCAATGATCTCATCTATCATAATATCTTGTATTCACAATCATGACACACAAGTCACAATTGGTGCACCGGTGAATACAGAATAATGAGATTCTCTTTACGATCTTTTTCTTTTCATGATCCTATTAACATAGACTTAGCTCACTTTTCTAGACATGTCCTACTAGACTAAATCATTACACATAGTCCTTAGGCAGCATGCTAAGATAGCAAAAACCAAGATGTATCTCAAGTACTTGATCAAAGTCCAAGGGTACAAGTATAGAGCTAGTGTAAAGGCTCAAGGGTCTCACACAATCATGAGTTGAGATCACACTCATGTTCACCCAGATGATTGGCATTTGCACACATGGTATGAAACATGTGCTATAACATTACTCCTTTTCCCATGGAGTGTATATCTATTTCACAAATAATGCTGTACAGAAGATATTTTAGACACCACAAATCTAAATTTGAGTTCCTTGATCTATACAATGTCTTGAATCACATCTGGCAATTAAGGTAGACTAGAAATGATGAACTTGTTTCATCAAATCAATTATAGTGACTATACATCAATCATGCGACTTAAATGATTTTAAATATAGTTGCTATTATATTATTCTCTAATAATTTCTCTTAAAATCTTGTCTCATCTCCAATGTTGCAAAGACATTGAGGTGGTTACCTGTATAAGAAGGCTAACCCTTTTGTCTTGCATTATGAAAAAGGAAATAGATATAAGATTATCTAACTGTTATTATTAATTATAAGATTATATGTGAGCAAGTTGTAAAAAAAATGAGTTATTGTATTGGCATAAATTCCTTAAATAAGATGTATTAGTTTTTATTTATCTATAAAAATGTCACATTTCACTGAGTTTTTCTTTAAATAATAAATTTTCTTATTAAAAAATATTATTCAAACTTTACAAATCAAGTATTTTTTGTTTGGGCTTTATATTCTTTCGATTAGACTTATTGAGCTGAGTAAACCTTTTAAATTATTATTAAGTTTAATACAAAACATCCAAATGGAAAAACCATCCTTTTTTGCCTTTACAAAACAAATTTTACATTGATTTTGCTGATCACCAACCTTCTTTGTCTATATCTAAAGATGTTTTGCATTATCAAATAGTTTCTCATTGTCTAGCCTTACATTTAAGGTTTCTTATCTCCCATGTAGCCTTTATTCAATTATAAGTGACAAGATCCATGCTTCTCACATTTGATTAGTTCCTTAAGGTAAATTTTCTTTTCATCAATAATACAATGCCTAAAATGCCATATCTATGTAATTTTTATATTTGAAATTTGAGAAAGCAAAGTTTCTCATTTTTCTTCCTTTTATCACATCATTATTAATCATGGAATATTATATGTGGAGAATGAGGCATAGGTAGGTTGTGTCATATGTTATTCTTCCTCACTTTTAAGCTAAATGCTCATCAACAATCCAAGTAAATTTTGACATCACTAGTTCACATGTTCGAACATCTAGTACCATAGTGAGAGTGTCTTAGGTATTTCATGTCAAATATAATTTCCTCACTTATTTTTTGAATTTGGAGATTTTCAAGCATGATTGCTAATGCCAATTTTGTTTGCAATGCATAGTGGTTGATTTTTTTTTGTCTATCTTTGAGCCGAATAGATCGTTTTTGAACAAACTCACTTACAAATGAGACCAACATCTCAATGGTCACATGTCACCACAACATGTGCTATGTTTCCTTTGCATGACATACTCTAGTTATGAGCAAACCCATCATCTAAAGGCCTCTAAAACATTATTATGTTGCTAAACTCATTCTTCTTGGCTCCAATTCCAACATGGAATAGCTAATCTTGAAATTAAACAAAATTTTCCATGCACTTATCCACTTCTTTCTTTAGTTCAATTATGCCTTCCTTCTTGAGTGTGTACCAAAGGAAGATTGAAGCATGCCCATTATGGCATCCCTTAAAGCTATGACTTCAATATCTCTAGAGAAGCCATCAATGTACACCAAATGAGGTATTACAACCTCAAAAGGGATAGAAAATCGTAAGAACTTATGGCCTGAAGTAGTTATGCTCCAATGGATTTTTTAAAGCTAACCCTTGGTGCCTGTGGAAGGCCAACTTAGGTTTGGGCAATATTACATAAATAATAAGCAATTTTATAGGGAGATTGCCAACTCACACACTCTTTTATGTAGAGGTGGTCAACAATATTCAAATTAAGTTAATTGAAAAAAAAAGAGATAATAAATATAAGGATATATAATTCATTTTCGCAAAAAGGCATTATTAATGTAGCGCTCGTTAACTCATAATATAAAGTTATGTGAACAAACTTAAATAATCTTGTACTTATTTAGTCTCTCCATGAAAACAATAGGATATTTTAATTAAAGTGTCATGATGCAAAGATCGTTATACTTGTGAGTCATAAGTATGGAGATTAGCAATCTCTTTTTATATATTGAATTCTTACTCACTTATTTGATAAAAGGAGGCATCATTCCTGATAATGCTCCATCACAATGGTCACAATGGATATAGAATTTATCAAGTGTGAAACCACTTTCTTCAAGCATTTGTACTACAAGATCCAAGTCATCAATAGCTCCTTTTGTAGTTGTTCCTAAAATAGAAAATCAACTTTTTAGACTTTTGATTATGTTTTAATACATACATGTGGGTTGTTAAGGGTTAGCATAATATTGTCTTAGAATATTTCAACAATATTCATACTAGATATATGAGAGAAAAGAGCAAAGAGACCTATATTTAGGTTGATGATGATTGGCTTGTCCATGTCAGCAAGAAGTGTAGCAACCTTTACACATTGCATTCTACACATTCTCGCAATTTTCAACACTAAATGATGTGAGGTTTCTAAGTTATATAAAATTTTGAACATCTCATCCCTAACTACCTAATTATTTAATTAAGAGATTCACCAATTAATTAATAATTAAGCAAATAAGGAAAATTAGAAATGACAAAGACTCAAATGACATCCTTAAGTGGGGAAAGTTTGAAATTGAAAATAAATAATGGGGGGACTTTAAGACAAGAAAAATCAATATCCAAAAATAAAAATTAATAAATTAATAATAATAATAAATCAAAGTAAAAAATCATAAAAAAGGAAAATTAATAAAAAGCACAAAAATAGAAAATTAGAATGTTTAAAAATAAAAATTAATAGTGATAATAATAAAAATAAAAAAATAAAAAAATTCAAATAAAAAAGACAAAAATATAATATAATATAAATAATAATAAAAAAAAAGAGAAAATATGAAAATGAAGTATGCATGCATGAGCTTTCCCACCCATGATGGGAGAGAATTAAGCAACTCCCTCTTCGACACAATGGCCAATAAGCCATTACTCTGCCCACACACTACCCCTGCACAGCAGCATCTTCTAATGCTAATGGAAGGGATAGGAGCCGAGCAAGGATGATAGCTGAGTGTTTATAAAAAGAGGCTGAAAGACAAAGAAGGGAGGAAAAGAGTTAAGAGCTTCGAAAAAGAGAAGAGGAATTGAGAAGGGTAAGAAGAAGGCTGAGCTTGAGTGTGATGAAGAGTGAAAGTGAGGGAGCTGGATGAACGAAGGAGAGACAAGAAGATAGTTAAAGGTAAACTTTGTTTTCATGTAGGAAGAACTGAGCTAAACAGAGGCATTTGAGAAGTGGGAATGGTGATAAATTGACTCAAAGAAAAGGTAAGAGAGCTGAGCAAACAAAAAAAAGGGAGGAGCTCGGGTGAATAATGAGGAGAAAAACTAGGATAGGTTGAGCAGAAGAGAGAAATAGAGGACTTTTGTTCTAGCACCATAAAAAACAAAAAATTAAAAAGAATGGGGAGAGCTGAGTAAAGCTGGGACAAAGAGAAGGTAACTAGAAAAGAAGGATGGAACACATCTAAAGGTTAGAGAAAAGACCGAGATCAAGTAAGGAAGAAGGTTTGAGTGAGGACAAATTGCAAAAAGTAGTTAGGAAGAAAGAGTAAGAAGTAGTGATAGAATGATAGTAAGTGCAAGCCTTGATCTCTTCCTTTACTTTAATCAAAAACTCATTCTAGAATGAAAGGAATAGCTTGAGAGTTAAACTCATTATGCAAAGTCTAGATTTGATTTATTGTCATTTTGTTTTTATGTTTACCTTCACGTGCTTGCTTGGTATTTGATGTTTGATCTGAATATGTTCAAATATTATGAAATAATTTGGGTACATTTTATTAAGGTGTGGAGAAAAAAGGCATAATTTATAATGGCCTTATAAATATCAGTTTTAAATTGCAACCTCAAACAATGGAATTGAGTGCTTTAGACGTGTTGAGTTTAAATTGGTTGAAAGTGATATTAAGTTGGATGTTGTTTGCACTTGTAGGGTCCTTCATTTCATGTTCATTAGGTGATTGGAGCTAATGAGTAAATGCTGAATGATTTTGAGCATATAATTTACCTTAACTTAATGTCTCATGTGGCATAATGAAAAGAAGTGGAATTTCCTCTTGCTTCACTATCATACGTGCTGATTGAATAACATAATATAGAACACTAGCACTATAAAACAAAACTTGAGTTGTTTTAATGTGAGTTTGTCATATGTTAATCCATGGTGTGATGGACAAAATGTTGGGGAGAATATGGAAGTATTCATATTACAGTATCCTAATACATTATTTCAATTTGCATACACGAATGAATGGTTTTGGAAGGAGTTTTTAATGGCCCTGCCATGGGGATAGACATATATATATATATATATATATATAACTTCATATGCTTTTTTGTGCTACATGGAATGATAGCCTCATTCAGAGAATCTAATAACATATGAATGTGTGATGAGGCTTGGACATATGTTTAGTCATGGCATTATGGTACTTCATAGGAAATGAGAACCAAATTCTTTTTCATGACCTGAAGATCCTTATGTGTTTTCAAGTTAAAATATACTGTGAATCACGATATGGTAGTTTGTCATCAACTAAGGGGTTTACATTGGAGGTTAGGAAAATATAGGCTTTTGTTAAAATTGGAAGGATATTGTAATACCCATAAAATTTATACTTAATAGGGAACTCAGTTAGAGCTAATTGAGTATACAGATAAAATTTTGTCTGAGATAGTAACCAAAGTTAGCACCTAAACCTCACCCTGTGCATTTTTAACACTTGTAACTCAACTAAGTATGGCAACTAAGTATCAGTTAGGGAAATTTTTATATGATAAAATATATATAATAAAATTTTTTTCATTTAAAATATTTTAAAAATTCTTAATTATTTCTAATAATTCCACCTAACCCATATTATTGCCTAATTATCCAACTAACCTACCTAATATCCTTAAATAATTTGCAAAATCATTCACAACATACATTTCCTCCATCTTAATGATTTCCACAGTTCATTATACAATTTTGGTTTCTCCCTTTGGTAGCCACCATCACCTCCCCCAGCGAGCACTGACGACCCCCCAACGTCATCACCGGCCCATCCCTGATAACTGGCAACCTCCCTACTTGCAAAAATCACAAAAAAAATCACAGAAAAACCCTCATGATGCAAAAATTTTTCAGCCAATCAGAGCTTCCTTTGGCCTTGTTCAACCTTGCCGATAACTCCTCTCAGCCATAGCGGCTTCGTTAACCTCCCAAACAACTCCACCGGCCGCCACACTACTGAAATTTCATCAATTTTTTGGCGACCTAATAGCTCAAAAATAACCAAAAATTTGAAGCTTCAATTCATGATTTTGGTGCATTATTAATCCAATTAAACATAGTTCATCATTTTTTGCACTGATTTCACATCTTTCTCCCTCATTTGCACTGATATATTTGGTCTAATTTACTCATAATCGAAGAAAAACCAATTTGGGTACAGTTCATCCGTGAACATCACTGTTCATGCAAGAAAATGATGAAATTGAGCTCAATTCGGGTTGTTTGCCTCAAATTGATTTAGGATTACACTTCTAAGGTCAATTTCAAACCTTTCTCCCATGAAATCATTGATCAATTACGAAATTTAGCTTCCAGATTGAAAAACCCCAATTTAGGGGTCAAGGGGCAATTTGGGAATTTAGTGAAAATTGTGTTCTCAGGACTTCTTAAATTTTTTTTATGCATCTAGGGAATGATTTAGAAATTATAGTTTAAGTTTTTGAACAAAATTCAAATTTTAATAATTTTTCTAGATTTTTCATGAAGAAAATTAGAAAGAAAAATATGAATGGCTTATTTGTATGACAATAAATATTATTCGAGGTTAAATGGAAATTTTGGAATTTATTAGATGACCCTTAAGTGAAATTTGTGTTATGGTTGGTGTTAAAAATTTAATAAGTGCATAATGGAATAATTGAATAAAATAACAACAATAGTAATAATAATAATAATGGTAATAATAATAGTAGTGATAATAATAATAGTAATAATAATGATAACAATAATGATAATGATAATAAAAATAATAAAATGAAATATAGGTTATAAGAATTTTAAAGTATTCTTTAAGTGGCCCATAAATTTAATTTCCAAATAATTAGTAAAGAAATAGGCATAATGGATACAGAAGAATAAAGAATAATTAATTAGCTCTATGAAAAAATCAAATAATTAAATTAATTATAAGGACTGGATGTTAAGAGTATTTTATTTAATATTTTTTTAGGTGACTAGAATATTTTCAACAAAGGAATTATAATCAAGGATAGAAGGAGGTTGATATACTCCTCTCAGGTGAGTAGATAATCCTAATTATGCAAAACTATTATTTTAAATTATTCATGATGATTTTGAATATTAAATTATTAGAAATACTGAAATCAGAATTCTAAAGTGATACGATTTTGAAATTTCTGATATTTGTACATGGATTATTATTTGTCTCTAAAATATTAGGAATATGTCTAAAACAGAACCCTGTGATTAATGGTAGTTGACGTTAGCCGTAGTGCACTGCGATTGGTATTATGATAAGGTTAGGTATGATACTCTTACCTCCATATTCTGTTTGAGGCCGAGGGCCATTATGATATTTACTCAGAGCCTATGGCCGTATGAGTATCTGTTTTGATATGTTATCACTAGCCTTGGGCTAGCTCAGTACTATGTAATTATGATTGGTTCTGTAGAAGATTCTTAATTACATGCTATTGATGATTTTTCTCTATTTAATATCATTGAATTATGTCTGTGTGATATTTGGTTTTAAATTTTGAAAGATGTACCACTGTAAGTCTATCTTAATTTTTGCAATATTAGAATTGCTTACTCATTGAGTTTCCACTCACCCCATTATTTAACATTTTCCATATCTCAGCACCAATCTAGAATGTACACCTTCAGAATTGTAATCTTGGTGATTAATTCCTTGGTGAGCCTAGTCTATTGCTAGAGTTATGTCTTTCAGTATTTTTATGATTCAGTTCAGTCGCTCCCTGGTATATAGGCTAAATGTTTAATGTATTATTATGGTGTGTCAAAAACTATTTGTATGACGAGTTATGAGATCTATGTTTATTTAATATGAATTTATATAAATTATGCCATTTTAGGGGTTCCGACAAGTTTGCAAGGATGAATGACACTTTATCCTTGTGCTGGCCACGCCCTACCAGCTCAGGTGGTGATAAAGTTAGTATTAGAGCTTGGTTTATAGGTCTTTAGTATGCCTATATGTTGCGGTGGAAGGGGTCCCTAGTGGTACCTAAGTTATCATTATGTACTCGGGTATTATCATAACTGAGTTTCAGTTAGGAATCTCATAGTTTATCTAGTGTCATTTATCTAGTCTATTTCGTAACTCATATTTATGAGAGTCTGTAATTCTGGATTTGGTGCCGAACAAATTTCTTCTTGTATGTGAAGGGACAATGTTGTGTAGATCACATGCCACTGTTGATCAAGTCGTAAAAGAGACCTCTATAGGGGCTACTGTTTAGCCTAACGTACCATCCCCTAGCGGTTAAGGTAGGGCACAAGTACATGTAGGAAATGCTGGCAGAGCTCAAGTAAATGGTGAACGAGCAACTAAACCTCTCATCAGGAATTTTTTAGAGGGATGACAGAACCTTCTTAACCTCAGGTCCCTACTAATGCAGAATTAGCAATTGGATTAAAGGGTGTTCAGAGAGCTGTAGAGAGTCATACAGCGCTAATGGCAACATAAATGATTGGCCAAAATGCCCCTCCAACCATTATGTCCCTTACAAAACAAATAAGCGTTAGAGAACCTTTGGTTGGAGCTGAAGAGACTGGTAGTAGATGGATCCTAACTGAATCCATTAAATTCAAGCCTTCCACTTTTTCAGGGATGGATAATCAGGGGGACCCTCAATAGTTCATTAAAGACATTGAGCAAATATATGTGGGACTTGACTGTCCTCTAAGGAAATTAGTTACCTTCACAACTTTCTAATTGAAGAAAGTTGCCAAATCGTGGTATGAGTCATTATTACAAGGAAGACCATTTGAGTTGCCTCCTCTTGAATGGGATGAATTCAAAGAATTGTTTATGGAGCAATTTTCACCCATTAGCATTAAGGATGCTCATGCTAGAGATTTTGAGAGCTTACGACAAGTCCTTAGGGTATTAGTTGATGAATTTGTCAAACAATTTACTGAGCTGTCTAAATATGCCCCTCATTTAGTTCCCATTGAAAGGGATAAAATTAAATGATTTGTGATAAGCTTGATTAAACCATTATTTAGGGTTATAGCACCTCTGATCAATAAGTTTTCATCCTTCACTGTAGTAGTAGATTGTGCTAGAATGATTAAGATGAGGGATAGAGAAGATAATATAGTGCAGAAGAAGACAAAACGGTTAGAGGAAGGAAAACCTTCTAGGAGTTTTACCATGGGTGGATCATCTAGAGGGCCAAGGGCATCAAGTCCAGCTCAAACATTTAGGTCCAACCCAGAATCATCAATTCAAACAATGGTGAGTATCAGAAGACATAGAGGAACTCAAAGGACTTCAGACCTATTACTACATTTGATTCGACACAGTATCCAAGAAGTAGACCACCATGTTCCACGTGTGGGAAATCTCATTCTGGTCTATGTCATAAAGAATCTGGAATATGCTTTAAATGTAGGTAGGTAGGGCACATGATATGAGATTGCCATCAGACACTTTATAGCTCTAGCTAGGGTTCAGTACAATTGCCTGATTTTATGTATACGGGACCTAGGTCCCAAGGTGCATTTTCAACTTAGGGTGGCAGAGGAAATGGTGGTAGAACTTCTTCTGGTAGAGGTCAAAAATCTTCTGGAAGGGGTCAAGCATGAGTATTTGCTCTAAATAAACAAGATGCTCAAGCATTGAATGCAGTAATTACAGGTACAATTACAATATGTTCTCATGCTACTTATGTGTTATTTGATCCTAGCGCGACTCATTCTTTTATGTCTCTACACTTTGCAAAATTGATTAGCATGGGTCCTGTCAAATTAAAGGGCCCTTTAATGGTAACAACTTCATTAGGAGAATCCACTTCAGTGGGTCAAGTATGCAAGTCATGCACAATTTTAATCGACGACCATGAAACAATGATTGATTTAATTATTTTAGCCATGACTAATTTTAATGTGATCATTGGAATGGATTGGTTGGCTTGCTGTTATGCCACCATGGATTGTCATCTTAAAGTTGTAAGATGTGAATTCCTAAATGAACCACCTGTTGTTATCCAAGGCGATCGTACAGTGACTCCTAGCAACTTGATATCGGCCATTGAGTCTAGGAAGTTGTTAAAAAGTGAATGTCGAGGCTACTTAGCCTCAGTCCAAGATATAGAAGTAGCAGTTTCGGCATTGCATCAAGTGCCAGTAGTCAATGAATTTCCAGATGTATTCTTAGAAGAATTACTTGGACTACCTCCGGATAGAGAGATTGAATTTAACATTGATTTACTGCCAGGCACCCTGCCAAGCTCCATACCTCCCTATAGAATGGCACCACTGGAACTTAGAGAATTTAAGGATCAATTACAAGAGTTGTTAGATAAAGGCTTTATTCGCCTGAGCTCATCACCATAGGGAGCTTTAGTCCTATTTGTGAAGAAAAAGGATGGGTCTCTCAGGCTGTGTGTGGATTATAGATAGTTAAATACGGCAACAATACGAAATAAGTATCATTTACCTCACATTAATGATTTATTTGATTAGTTACAAGGTGCACAATGTTTTTCTAAGATTGACTTGTGGTCAGGATATCATCAATTGAAGATTAAACAAGAGGATATTCCTAAGATGGCTTTCAAGACCTAGTATGACCATTATGAATTTTTAGTGATGTCCTTTGGACTAACTAATGCTCCAACTACCTTTATAGATAAGATGAATAGGGCTTTTAAGCCTTTCCTTGATCAATTTGTTATAATCTTCATTGATGATATCTTGGTTTACTCAAAGAGTCAAGGGGAGCATGAACAACATTTAAGAATGGTGCTACAAATATTGAGAGAAAATCAATTGTATGCAAAGTTCTCTAAATGCCAATTCTAGCTTCATAAAGTGGCATTCCTTAGCTATGTGGTTTCAAATGAGGGTGTTCAAGTGGATCCTAGTAAAATGGAAGCAGTTCAAAAGTGGCCCTGACCTACTATGATCACTAAGATCCTTAGTTTCTTGGGTTTGGTTGGCTATTACCTTTGATTTGTGAAAGATTTCTCTAAAATAGCTACTCCTATGACCAAACTAACTTAAAAGAATGTAAAGTTTCAATGGACCGAAGCATGTAAGGAAAGTTTCTAGAAATTGAAGGATTGTTTGACATCAACACTTATTCTTGCGTTGCTATTAGGATATGATGACTACATGATTTATTGTGAAGCCTCGAGAGTGGGGTAAGGATGCATTTTGATACAACATGGTCGTGTGATTGCCTATGCCTCAAGACAATTAAAGAAACATAAGCAGAATTATCCTACCTATGACATAGAAATGGCTGCTGTGGTGTTTGCATTAAAAATATGGCATCACTATTTGCACAGTGAGAGTTGCAAAATTTATACAGATCATAAAAGTCTTAAGTCCATCTTTGAACAAAGAGATCTTAACTTGAGACAAAGGAGGTGGATGGAATTGCTGGAAGATTACAATTGCATTATTTTGTACCACCCAGGTAAAGCCAATGTTATGGCAGATGCCTTGAGTAGAAAGTTAATGGGAAGTCTGGCATATATAGCAGTAATGAGAAAAGCAATGATTGAGGATTTCCACCAGTTAGTAGAAAATGGTGTTAAGCTTGAAACTAAGAAGCCTAGTGTGTTATTAGTAAGTGTTCAAAGTTCCTCTTCCTTGAATGAAAGGGTAAAGGCTACTTATATAGCGAATATGCAAATTCAAAAGTTAATTGAAAAAGTCAAGAATGGAAAATAAAGCGAGTTTACTTGGGACTCTAAAGGGGTATTATGCTATGATCAAAGATTATGTGTACCCAAGGATAGAGAACTCATAAGAGAGATTCTAGAAGAAGCCCATCAAACCTATTATACCATTCACTTTAGAGCAACAAAGATGTATCAAGATTTGAAACAGTTGTATTGGTGGGAAGGAATGAAGAAGGACTTGGCAGATTTTGTTTCTCATTGCTTGGTTTGTCAACAAGCGAAAGTAGAACATTAAAAGCTAGCTGGATTACTCCAGAAAAATATAAATACCACAATGAAAATGGGAAAGAATAATTATGGATTTTATGACAGGCCTACCTCAAACTTTGAAGGGTTTTGATTCCATATGGGTGATTGTTGATAGACTGACCAAATCTGAACACTTTCTACCAGTGAAAACAACTTATGGTGTTGCCAAATATGCTCAAATATATTTGAATGAAATTGTGAAGCTTCACGGTGTCCTTATCTCAATTATTTCTTATCGAGGTCCCCAATTTACCTCTAGGTTCTAGAGAACATTTCAAGATGCACTTGGAACTTAATTAGATCTCAGCATAGCATTCCACCTATAAACTGATGGTCAATTAGAATGAACAATTCAAATCCTAGAGGATATATTAAGGTCCTGTGTTCTAGACTTTGGAGGGAGTTAGGATACTCACCTACCCTTTGTCAAATTTGCTTACAATAATAGTTATCAAGCAAGTATTCAGATGGCACCTTATGAAGCTTTGTATGGTAGACGATCTTGGTCTCCTATTAGTTGGTTTGAAGTAGGTGAAGCAAGAATACTTAGACTAGAATTAGTTCAAGATGCCATAGATAAGATGAAGATGATAAGGGAGAGATTGCTAAATGCCAAAAATAGACAGAAAACTTATGTAGACAATCGAAGGCGAGATTTGGAATTCATGGTGGGTGATTAAGTGTTCCTCCAGGTATCTCTGATGAAAAGCATAATGAGATTTAGGAGGAAAGGAAAATTAAGCCCCTGTTATATTGGGCCTTTTGAAATACTAAAAAGAGTTAGAGCAATGGTGTATCACTTAGCTCTACCTCTAGAACTAACATATGTACATCTTGTGTTTCATGTATCTCTGCTCAGGAAGTACTTACTAGATCCATCTTATGTGCTCAAAACCCAAGATGTTCAGTTAGATGTTGGGTTAACCTATGAAAAGGTTCCCGTGGCATATCTAGATAAACAAGTAAAGAAGCTTCGATTGAAGGAGATTTCATCGGTGAAGGTGTTATGGCAAAATCATTCCCAAGAGGAAGCAATGTGGGAAGCAGAGAATGAAATGCGGGCTAAGTACCCCAAATTATTTCAAAACTAAGGTATGTTGATGATTGAATTCGAGGACCGAATTTCTTAATAGGGATGAATGTAATACCCATAAAATTTATACTTAATAGGGAACTCAGTCAAAGCTAATTGAGTATGCAGATAAAATTTTGTCTGAGACAGTAACCAAAGTTTAGCACCTAAACCTCACCCTGTGCATATTTAGCACTTGTAACTTAACTAAGTACGGTAACCAAGTATCTGTTAGGGAAATTTTGATATGATAAAATATATATAATAAAATTTTTCAATTTAAAATATTTTAAAAATTCTCAACTATTTCTAATAATTCCACCTAACCCATATTATTGCCTAATTATCCAACTAACCTACCTAATATACTCAAGTAATTTGCAAAATCATTCATACGATACCACTCCTTCATCTGCATGATTTCCATAGTTTATTATACAAATTTTGGTTTCTTCCTCTGGTAGCCATCATCACCACCCACGACGAGCACCGGCGACCCTCCAGCAGCATCACTAGCCTATCCCTGATCTTCGGCAACCTCCCCATTGGCGAAAATCATTGAAAAATCGCAAAGAAAACCCTCGTAGTGCAAAAATTTTTTTGGCCAACTAAAGCTTCCTCTAGCCTTGTTCAACCTCATTGATGACTCCTCTCTGTCACAACGGCTTTGTCAACCTCCCAGCCTCCTCCACTAGCCGCTACACTACTGGAATTTCATCAAATTTCTAGCGACCGGATAGCCCAAAAATAACCTGACATTTAAAGCTTCAATTCATGATTTTGGTACATTTTTAATCAATTAAACATAGTTCTTCATTTTATGCACTGATTTTACATCTTTCTCCTTCATTTACACTGATCAATTTGATCCAATTTGCTCAGAATCGAAGAAAAACCAATTCGAGTATTGTTCATCCGCGAAAATCACTGTTCATGCAAGAAAGTGATGAAATTGAGATCAATTCAGGTTGTTTGCCTCAAATTGAGTTAGGATTACACTTCTAAGGTGTATTTTGCACCTTTCTCCCTTAAAATCTTGATCAATTGTGAAATTTGGCTTCCAGATTGAAAACCCTAATTTAGGAGTCTAGGGACAATTTGGGAATTTAGTGAAAATTGTGTTCTCAGGACTTCTTAAATTTTTTTTATGCATCTAGGGAAAGATTTAGAATTTTTAGAAATTATAGTTTGAATTTTTGAACAAAATTCAAATTTTAATAATTTTTCTAGATTTTTCATAAAGAAAATTAGAAAGAAAAATATGAATAGCTTGTTTATCTAACAAAAGATATTATTTGAGATTAAATGGAAATTTTAGAATTTATTATATGACCCTTAAGTGAAATTTGTGTTATGGTAGGTGTTAAAAATTTAATAAGTGCATAATGGAATAATTGAATACAGTAATAATAATAATAGTAATAATAATAATAATAATGATAACAGTAATGATGATGATAATAAAAATAATAAAATGAAATATAGGTTATAAGAATTTTAAAGTATTTAAGTGGCCCATAAATTCAATTTCCAAATAATTAGTAAAGAAATAGGTAAAATGGATAAAGATGATTAAGGAATAATTAATTAGCTATGTGACAAAATCAAATAATCAAAATTAATTATGTGGACAGGATGTTAAGAGTATTTTATTTAATATTTTTTTAGGTGACTAGAATATTTTTAACAAAGGAATTATAATCATGGGTAGAAGGAGGTTGGTATACTCCTCTTAGGTGAATAGATAATCATAATTTTGGAAAAATATTATTTTAAATTATTCATAATGATTTTGAATATTGAATTATTAGAAATATTGAAATCGGAATTTTAAAGTGGTACGATTTTGAAATTTCTGATATCTATACATGGATAATTATTTATCTCTGAAATATTGGGAATATGTTCAAAACAGAACCCTATAGCTAACAATAGTTCACGTTAGCTGCAATAGATTGCGATTAGTATTCTGATAAGGTTGGGTATGATACCCTTACCTCCATATTTTGTTTGAGGCTGAGGGCCATTATGATATTTACTCAAAGCCTATGACCGTATGAGTATATGTTCTGATTTATTATCACTATCCTTGGGCTAGCTTTGTACTCTGTAATTATGACTGGTTCTGTAGGAGATTCCCAATTACATGTTGTTGATGATTTTTCTCTATTTAAATCACTAAATTATGTCTTTGTGATATCTGGTTTTAAATTTCAAAAGATGTAGCACCGTAAGTCTGTCATAAATTTTGCAATATTAGAATTACCTGCTTAATGAGTTTCCACTCACCTTATTATTTAACATTTTCCAAATCTCAGCACCGATCCAAAACGTACTCCTTCGAAATTTTAATCTTAGTGATTAATTCCTTAGTGAGCCTATACTATTGCTAGAGCTATGTCTTTCAGTATTTTTATGATTCAGTTTAGTCGCTCCATGGTATATAGGCTAAATGTTAAATGTATTATTATGGTGTGTCAGAAACTATTTGTATGAAGAGTTATGAGATCTATGTTTGTTTAATATGAATTTATATAAATTATGCCATTATGGGGGTTCCCATAGGTTCGCGAGGATGAATGACACTTCATCCTCGTGTTAGTCATGCCCTACCGGCTCTGGTTGTGACAGATAGCTTAGGACAAAATTTAATGTAGAAAATATTCGAAGCATCCTCAATGTGTTGCACTTGTTTCGATTGATATGATAACGTGACCCCTTTTTTATCTACAATAAATCCTTGGTCAAAATCTTTATGGCATTAATTTTCTACTTTGGGATATCACTTTGATAATCTTATATATATATATATATATGTATATATATATACACACACACACACACACACATACATATATATATATATATATATATTTGTTAAAAGTGGTATTGATTGACATTTTTACATGAGCAAAATAATAATAATAATAATAATAATAATAATAAAAAAATAAAAAATCCTCAAAATATTTTTTCATTATAGTCCCACTTCAATTTCAAAATGAAATTTTAATTCCAAAGGATCCCAAATTTTCAAGTTATCAAATTATTTATTTGGGGCTTGTTTTTCATTGTTGTGTCGTGTGAGATCACGTGTCTCCTTAGAGATTTAAAGGATAAATGATAGAAGCTGTGAGAGACCCTTAGTCTCCTTAGGTTTAAAAAATTAATATACAATTTTTTTTAATATATATATATATAATAATGACAAATAAAAAAACATAAATTCAAAAATCATTTTCCCAATATGATTTCACTTAACTTCAAAATAAGTTCTAATTTCAAAAAAATGCAAAAAAAAAAATCCTAAAAATATTTGTCCATTATAATTTCACTTAAATTTTAAAATAAATTTTAGCTTAAACAAAAAAGATGAATTCAAAAAAACCTAAAAATATATTAAACCATCAGCCAACTATCATGTATATGGTTGAACTATATGGCTTTGATCCCTATTATAGGGTACATAGACCCTAAGCTTTTATCCTAGGTCAAGTCTGCCTTTTGTAAATATCTATTTGTTTGCTTTCATTATTATTGTTTTTGTCTTCTCTATTTAACGAGCATGCATGTCAACAATGGATAATTGAGATAAATTTAAGGTCATATTCTATCTCATTTGACTAGTTTAAAGTAACCGTCCTTATGGGCAGGTGTTGTAGGGTGCCTAACACCTTCCCCTCGCTCATATAGACTCTCAAACTCATCTATGTTTTAACAGACCACTTTGCTTTTTGTTTTTGCTTTAAATTGGTTTTCCAAAGTTTTTTGTTAAAAATTTTGGTGGCAACTCCAATAAATTAATTTTCAAGATTCATTTGTGAATCAATTTAATTTATTTTTTATTCTTCCCGTTGAAAGGTTAGTTATGGCAAAATCGCATCTGACTATTGTTCCCTCTTGTATATATGTATATGTGTGCGTATATATTGCAAATATATTATCAAATTACTTATAAGTTAATACCAAACGACTTAAAAATTGATTAAATTACAAACAAAAATTAAAAACTATCCTATTAGGATCACTTGAGGAATGCCTTTGGTTCCACCAGTCGTTATGTATCCCCAATAGTGATTCTTCTTAATTTCTCTCAACCTAGCAAACCAATTGCTTCCTATAAATGGATTACCAATGTTGTTTATGTGAAAATGCAATAATTGTGCCAATGCTTCATGGTCGAAGTCTAGATTAGTTTGGTAGCCTACGTAGTTTATTACAATTTGAACCATTAGTTGAAGCTTGAAGCTGAGGCTGTTAGGATAACATCTTAAGGCATGTTTGGTAGGGTGGTGTGATTTTAGAGGAAATGAAGATAAGAATGGGATTAGGAATGGGCCTTAATGGAATTGAATCATAGGATCCAAAATCATGTATCATATGATATGAAAATGAGTGGAAATTATAGGATTTTTTTTTATATGATGGATAAAGATCAAATTATCCTTATTGATAAAAATTTTAATAAAATATTATTATATTAAATAAATTGCTAAACCTTTATCCCCCAATATCTAGTTGTCTCCCTTTTGTGCAATATTCATCAATCTCACCCTCTCCTTCCTATGCAAATATTAGCTTCATCTCCAAATTTTGCTTGTTATTCATGGAATAAGAGATATTTTTGTCATGAAATATTGAGAGACATTTTTGTCAAAAGCCACTTGATTCTCTGAAAACCAAATAATTCCATTATATAATTGATGGAATCCCCATTCCCATGTAAGTGAGAATGGGCTTTGCCACCAACTCTCTGTTCCCAATGCCAAACACAATCTTGTTTCTTTCCCTTTCCCTTTCCTACTTCTTACTTAGCTTCCCCATTTATTAAGCCCTAAGAAATACAAATTATGCACATGTAACATAATATGTACATACAAACACTACTATATAAAAATGTATAGTTTTCTAAGTACAAATTAAAGTGATTATAGTGTCATTTATCATAAATTATAATAAATTATGGAAGAGAACATTTAAAAAAATTACTCAAAAAGTGCATTTTTCTATGAGATAAAGTTTTCAAGTCGACAATGATAACTTGAGCCAAGTTTTTTCCAGAATCCCCAGGTGACTGAGAGATCATATTTCTATATTTTGAGATTTTGGTGTGATCTTCTCTAAATAGTATTGTCTCACCTAAGCCGACAAACTTCAAACCTAGAAACGGTGATGTGGAAGTTACTATGATCAAAACCATTGCCATGTGCTTCACCATTGGATCATTCATAGTATATATGAAAAGTGTGAGAGAGATTGAGAATGAGAGAAACTAGTTATATATAACAACAAGGGAGAGCTAATTAAGATTGTGTTGGAAAAATGAAGAGTTTGTAAAGCACATACATATATATAGAATTTAAGCATGCAAACCTCCAAAAGCAAACATGAGGGACAGTCATTGTAGGTGACTGTGATTCAGGGATAGATCTAAAGGGAGAGCGGAAGAAGTCACTCTCCTTAAATTTTTAAAATTTTAACTATTATATATAATTTTATTTTATATTATTAATTTATCAGGGCTTGACTAGTTGGATTGTAAAAATTTCTCTTTTTTGGTTCAAATTATTTATCTAAAAATTTTCGTTCTCTTAAAATTAAAGTCTAGATTGACCCTACTGTAATTACATGCGAACAAAACTACTTACACATTTTAGATGGGAAATCTTACAATAATATCTAAGCTGTGTGTTGGAAAAAACCTGACACATTATTAAATGAGACACTATATTTTAAGGTTCATTCTTTTTAATTTATTATTATAATGGTAATGCAGATGAATCTAGATAAAATTGTAAATTGTATAAAGTAAATTTTCTTCCATACAGTGATGAATGAGGAGGTAGTCCTTAATTCAACTTTTATAGAAACAAAAAAATTTAATTCCTTGTTTTAATGTTAAAATTAATTCAGTCCTCTAAAAATGAAAAATATTAAAATAGTCTTTTAAAGATAAAACTCTTTAAAATCATTAATTTAATTCTCCACAGGACCAAGTTCAATTATTCATATTTGAAGGATTATGAGGACACTATTTGATTTTGAAAGACTAATTTGATACTTGAAAGGTGGAAAACTAAACTTAAATTTTTTTTTGAATTTTAATATTTTCATTGGTGCTAACGTGTATGGTTCTTATCCTCCAAGAAGGACAACAAAATAGGAGAAAGCTACGTTAACATATGATATCCAAAAAAATTTAAACTTTGTTTCCAAAATTTCTTAGGTATACATAAATAATTACTATTCACTTTCTTTTCTTTCTTCGATTCATTGATTTAATCTTGAGTTCATAGCACACTCACAGTCATTGCCAACAATGGCATCATGAAGATGAATTAACTTCAACTTGGATTCCTTATCGTAACAGTAAGTGTTTTGGTTTCAAAAAGTGATTGCATAAGATTTAAACTTGATTATATATAGTTAAATAAAAGGACTAAAAAATAATCAGAGTATTCATTATAGAAGCAAGTGAGTCTTATTTTAGTATTAATTCAGGGTAAACGTGAGTATCTACACGAGGTATTATTCAATATATTTAAGTCATTATAAAGTGATGATAGTGTGTCGTTTGGAATATTATTTTTTTCGAGAATAGATTCTAATCTAGTAGAACAAGAGACGGTCATGTACTGCAAAACAGGGTCATTTTGCTGCCTTTTACTTTTCTATAATTTTGTTAAATATTTTTAAATAAAAACATAATCGTAATATAAGAAAAAAGATAATATTAATTTTTTAGTATTAGCATCCTTTTTTAAACTCATGCCATGCTATTTTAATATATAAACTAAAGCAGTATTATAGTATTGTCGTAACGGACCTTTCAGCGAGAGAGAATGAAAAGTGATTTAAATTGATTCCCAAAATGTATCTTGAAAATCAATTATTGGAGTCACGACCAAAATTTTTAATAGGAAACTTTCGGAAACCAATTTAAAATAAAAAGAAAGAGGCAAAACAGTCTACGAAAACAAAGATGGGTTTGGGAGTTTGTTTGAGTGTGGGGAAGGTGTTAAGTACCTCACAACACCCGTTTGTAAGGACGATTACCTCAAACTAGTCAATTGAAATACAATATGGTCATAAATTTATCGCAATTACCCTTTTATTAGCACAGATGGATGTTACACAAGGAAAACAAAAACAACAATAATGAAAATAAACAAATAGATATTTACAAAGGACAGACTTGGCCTTGGATGAAAGCCTAGGACCTATGTACTCTACAATAGGGATCAAAGTCCACGTAGCTCGACTAAAATGGCGTATCTGTTGGTTGATGATTTGTAAATTTTGTTATGAGAACAAGAGAGTGCAAATTAAACATATTTTTGTAAACAAAACGGGATTGAAATTTGATTTACATGTTTTGATTTACAACAACTTGATTAATCTAACTCCATTTATCTCTTCATTTTTCCTCTTTTTAATTTTTGTTTAGTTTTGAAATTTTAATCTTATTTTTGAAATTTAAATAAAATGATAATGAGCAAAGATTTTAGGATTTTTAGGAGTTTTTATTGTTTGGAATGGAAGTGAAATTATATGAAAGAAATATTTTTGAATTCTTGAATTTATTTATTTATGGATTTTCAAAATTGGAATTTATCATTGAAATTAGGATAAAAATATAATCATTTTTTAGATCTTTGAATTAATATATTTTTTTGGATTTTTTTTTAATTTTGAAAATGAGATCATAATAAAGAAAGCATTTCTTAGGATTTTTAACTATGAATAATAGGTGAATTAAACCCTTTTTTTTTTAATTTATTTTATCTTTGTATTTTGAAAATGCGCATTAAATTTCAAGGCCTGAGAAGGCTAAGGATCCCACATAGCCTCTACTAATTTATTCATAAGCGCCTGAGGAGATTTAGGATCTCATGCGGCGATTATTAAAGCAAGAAGGTAGATTATCCTGATGACCTAGAATTTTGTTTTGAAATTTTTCTAAATTAAATCTTGTCTATTTCAAAGCCTACGGAGAATAATAGAAATCTCATGTGGCTTTTGTCTAAGTGCCTAAGGAGATTAATGTTCACATGTGGCCCTATGAAAAAATTAGGACAAGATAATAATAAGGATAGTAACAATGATAATAATACTAACGGTGATAAGAACAAAATAAATAATAAAATAAAATTAAAAAAAAGTGATGCATTAAAAAAGTGAAGGGCTTTGGGCTTTTCGGCCGGTGTAGGGTGTATCTCATCCTTAGAAAAGGTGATCAAGGTAGAGTTTTTTATTGCATTTATCATGTTCACCACCTTTTCTTGGGTGATATTAGGACGTACATAAGATTTATTAAACATGCTCTGTAATGCCTTTCGATGAGCTTTTGAATTCATTATTAGGGTCAAGATAGAAATTCGGGCCAGTGTTTTTTTCAGTTGATTGACCACATCATACTCGCTCTACTTCATAATCTTTAAGAACTCCTCTATTTCCTCTCATTCTCCCTTCTTAGGTGCCTCTCTTAGGTTTGAGCTTTACCTTACTCCCAGGTTTGGGTTTGGGGTTCCCTCTACATCCTTGGAGAATACTCAACCACTACAAGTAATTCCTCCTACAATTTTTGAATGCCTTTTTTCCGTGATGGGCCTTTCTTCTAATGCCTCATCGTCATGAGAGTATTCTATTTTTAGATCGTAATTCCATGGTACAACGTGATTGCTCTGATACAGAAATGGAGGAGGCACATGGATAACGATAGTTGGATTTTCGTTGGGCACCAGTGTAGGTACAATGAGCAAGGATCCTTTCATTGTACCTTATGGGTCATGATCGCTTTGGGTTGGAGTAACCTCTTTAACTTCATAGATTGGCTTATTAACTACTAGGAAGGAGATCCTGGGCATCGTGGGGTCAGACAATCCCTTGGTCCTAGCACCATCTTTCTCTGTGACACACACACTCCCCTTAGTGGGTTCCTGAGTCCTCTCGTTGGTCAGAACTCCAAGCATTATCATTCATTGTGCTAATGCCTTAAACTGCCACATGGTGCACGACACATTCATCAAGTTTTTCAAGGTAAGCTCTTTCCTATCATTATTTGACTAGAGGTTGGTAACAATGTTGGGGTCATTGCCTACCTTTATGCCAATACAATTATTGTCTAATAACGTTAAAACATGCCTCCTGAACGCATCACATTTGTCAATGTTATGTCCTGTAGCTCCCATATGATACTAACAAGCGTTAGAATCATACCACCCAGGGAATGGTGGCTAAAGTGGCTTAATAGGCTTAAGGCCTATAAGCCTTTTCGCCACTAGATCATGGAAGAGTTCAGATTGGCTAAGATTAAAATTGGGTGACGGCCTATCGTCTCGAGGTTGATGCATAGGCCTAGGCCCTCTATTTTGGGTCATCATTTGTTGTGGTCCAAAATGGGATTGTAGAGTGTTAGGTAACTCATATGGCTATTAATAGATGGACCTCGTGGCTGGTAAGACAGGGCAAGGTTTTGGCTGTGAAATGGTGCTTGGGGATATTGATTATGCATGGGGCAAGGGTGCAGGTATGCAGCATGGATGTGATTGACATCCCCTTCCTTCTTCCAATTGCTCATGGGCCTCTTAGTTTCTGTAGATGTACCCTCAAATAATCCATCACGCACATCAGCATCTATTCTTTCCTAGATTTGGATAAGGTTAGCAAATTCATTCACATGGGTTCCTAGCATGGTTTTACGATATAGGTCCCCTAAGGTACGAATGACATAAGAACATAATTCAAAGTCCAAAAGTGGTGGCTAGACCTCAGCTGCTGTGGCTCTTCACTTTTGGGCATATTCCTTAAAGGACTTTATTCCTTTCTTCTTCAATCCCTTTAAGTGCTCTCATGTGGGAGTTGTATCCAAGTTGAACTTATATTGCCTCATTAATATGTCAATAAGGTCCTTTCACTTCTTTAGTTTAAAGTGATCTAGCTTCATAAACCAGTGCAATGCTGAGCTAGTCAAGCTTTTGTGGAAAAAATTTATGAGGAACCATTCATTTCTAGACCACACCGACATCTTGGTGTAGTATGACTTCAGATGATAGTGGGGATCTCCACTACCATCATACTTAGTAAATTCAGGCACTTTAAACTTTTTAGGGATTGGCACCTCAGGGGCTAAACATAGCTCTTCTAGCTCAACAAACTTCCAATAAGCCGACCCTTGTAAAGCTTGTAGCCTGTCTTTGACTTCAGCTACTGTGAACACCCCACCCGAATTAACAATAATAATAATCATGGTGATAATAATAAATAGAATTAAAAATTCAAAAAAAATTAATTAATTAAAACAAAATTGCAAAAGGCAAAAAAATCGAAGTAATATGGAAAAAAATGAAATATAAGAACTAAAAATATTAAAAAGAAAAATTCAAAATATATGTTTGAAGAAGAGACATGGTAATCATCTTGTAAAGAAATAAAATGAATAAGGCCACCTAATTAAAATAAAATTGCAAAACACTCTCACTTACTCACACTCACACACATGTCACACATCACTCTCACACACTCACACTCTCACTCATGGACACACACACTCACACACTCACCCTCACATCACTCTCACACACTCACACTCTCACTCATGGACACACATCCTCACACACTCACACTCACACTCTCACACACTCTCACCCACGGGCACACACACTCTCACATAGGAGACAAGGGATGCTAGGGGGTACAAAAGAGGTGAGGCATGGCAGAGAAAAGGAAGTGGTGCTGAAAAGTGGAAAGGAGGCTGGAAAAGGTGGCGGTGCAAGATGGCAGGGGGGACAACACGGATAGTGGAGCAGGAAAAGAGAAAAACAGCGGGCTGAACGCTGCAGAGGCTGAGAATGATAAAAAAAAATGGGCCTGAGGGAGATATAAAAGGAGGCAGCTCGTGGTGAGGAAACAAGAGGAGAAGAGAGGAGGAGAGGAGAAGCAAAGGACGGACAGAGAGAAAAAAAGAAGAAAAAAAAGAGAGGAGGACGGGAGAAGCACCGAGACAGCAACGTAAAGGAAGAAACAAACTGAGGCAGCAACGTGAAGCAGGAAACAGACTGAGGTAGCAATAGAAAACTGACCGAGATAGCAACACGAAGGAGAAGCACCGAGACAGCAACGTGAAGCAGAAAAAATGACAGAGACAGCAATGTAAAGGAAGAAACAAACCAAGGCAGCAACGTGAAGCCCCGAGATAGCAACCCAAAGCAGAAAACAGATCGAGACAGCAACAGAAAACTGACCGAGACAACAACACGAGGGAGAAGAAACCGAGACAGCAAGAAAGAGAGAAAATGAGCTAAAGCAACATCCAAACCGTGGAGAGAAAAGGTGCTGATGTTCAGGCAATCCGAGAAGCAAAAAATGGAGAGTTGGATGCCAAAATGATGAGCAGAAACAAGGGGGCCTGAATGCAAAACAAAGTGGCAGAAAAAGGATTGATAGAGGCTGAACCATGGAGGAGAAAAAACTCTATTTTGAGCCCAGAAAACAGAGGTAAACAGAGGAGAATTTAGGGAGCACAAGGAAGAAGGGAAAGTGTAGAGAGGAAGGGAAGCTTTCAGCCTTTGCCTTCCAGCCGAGGAGCAGGGACACGTGAGCACTTCCAGCCATAATTTCCAGCGCTGAAACCAACCAGAATTTCCAACGCTGCCCAATGAGAAGTGTTGTCCGCCATTTCTGCTTGCTTCCCAGCCGAGACCAACCACTTCGGGACTGTTGGAGGACCATCTACCATATGTGAGTGAGGAGGAGAAGGTCATTCTTCATTGGAGCATAAGGGAGAGGTTGAAATCGCACAGGTATGGCTGCATGGGCTGCATGGCCGATTTTTCTGCATGGTTGTTACTGTTCATGTGTGTTGGTTGAAGATAATCTTATATATTCTGCACTGTTCATGCGTTGGTTCTAAGATGCTACTGTTCATTTGCTTAAACTTGTTTTAATTTTTTTTATTACCATTGTTTAAATATTAACTTTGATTAAATATTGCTATTACGCATAAAATTATTGTGTGAGAATTTTGTTTTCCTCGATTACCGGGGATTATGTGAGATGTTAATCTCCTTAAATCCTTACAATTAATTAAATAATTGGAAGGCAACAATAATATTAATGAAATATTAATGAATGAATGGTAAAAAAATAAGTGAATGATAATTAAGAAATATTGCTATTACGCATAAAATTATCGTGTGAGAATTTTATTCTCCTCGATTACTGGGGATTATGTGAGATGTTAATCTCCTTAAATCCTTACAATGAATTGAATAGTTGAAAAGCAATAATAATATTAATGAAATATTAATGATTGAATGGTGAAAAATAAGTGAATGGTAATTAATAAATATTGCCATGACGCATAAAATTATCGTGTGAGAATTTTATTCTCCTCGATTACTGGGGATCATGTGTGATGTTAATCTCCTTAAATCCTTACAACTAATTGAATAATTGAAAAGTGATAATAATATTAATGAAATATTAATGAATGAATGGTGAAAAAATAAATGAATGATAATTAAATATTAATTTGATTAAATCATAATAATAATCATAATTAAAATATTTGCTTTAATGAACTGTCTCCCATTATTTGCAAAATTATTGTGTGAGAATATTGTTCTCCCCAATTGCCTGGGATCGTGTGTGATTTTAATCTCCTTAGATCCCTGAAGTTAGCATACCTTTGTTTTTTTTTAAAAATAAATAAATAATAAATAATTAAAAGATTTGCTTTAATTAAACATTTCCCATTATCTACGAAATTATCTTGTGAGAATATCGTTCTCCTCGATTGCTTGGGATTATGTGAGATTCTAATCTCCTTAAATCCCTATAATTAATTCAGAAATAATAATAATATTAATGATAATCATAACAATACAAAAATAAAAATAAATGGACAATAATTAAATATTAACTTTGATTAAATATTTATACAAAATGTATCGTGTGAGAATACTTTTCTCTCCTCGACTTTCCAGGCTCGTGTGAGATTTTAATCTCCATAGAACCCAAAAATTAGCATATATTCGTTCAAAAATAAACAAATAAACAAATAAATAATAGCACTTGAATTAAATTATTTACCAATAATCAATAATAATGTAAAAATGAACATTTTAAATAAGTCAAGCATAAAATTTAATTAATAAAAAAATGACATGTAGAACTTGAGTCTCCATAATCAACAATAAATTCAAAAATTCATAAAAAAAAAAATATATTCCTTTCATTATAAATTATGCATTAATTCCTGAAATATAAACTCCCAAAACTCCCAAAACTCAAAATAATAATAATAATAATAAAATCGACAAAAAAATTTAAAAGAAAAAATATGAAGAGGTCAGGAGAACGAGGTTAATCAGATTGTAGTAAATTAAGACATACAAACCTAATTCCAATCCTATTTTGTTTACAATGATCTGTTTTAATTAAAATCCTCTTATTCTCATCACAAATAAAAAAACCACCAACCCACAAACATGCCTCTTGGTCGAACTACGTGGACTTTGATCCCTATCACAGGGTACGTAGGCCCTAGGCTCTCTTCCTAGGTCAAGTCCGCCCTTTGTAAATATCTATCTGTTCGCATGCATTCTCGCTTTTTTGTCTCCTATGTCTAACATGTATCCATGTCAATAAAAGGGTAATTGAGATTAATTAAAGGCCATATTCTATTTCAACTGACTAGTTTAAGGCAACCGTCCTTATGGGCGGGTGTTGTAGGGTGCCTAACACCTTCCCCACACTCAATTAGACTCCCGAACTCATCTCTGATTTCGCAGACCATTTCACCTTTTTCATTTTAAATTGGTTTTCCAAAGTTTTCCATTAAAAATTTTGGTGGCGATTCCAAATAAATTGATTTTTAAAATTCCGTTTTTGGGAATCGGTTTTAAACTTTTTTATTCTATTCCGCCGAAAGGTCGGTTACGACAGCTATGACTTCTTCCCAATCCTTCTTCTCATTATCCTCTTTTACCTTGAGGTAAGTATTGGTAACGGGCTGGGTAGGGCTAGTGAATACGACAGTCAGTTCTCTTCTTGGGAGGTTGTAAGTGAAAACGCCCCCTAATTCCATTCTTGGTACCTTTGTCTTTCTGCTCCTGAGGTCAAAGGATTTTGTGGTCGACTTATTACTACAGGCCTTTGTGTCGATTTTGGTGCTCCTGTGGCTAATGGACTACTCAAAGTTATACTTGGTATCTCAACACTTGTATTAGGGACCCCATGGTCCACATTCACAATGTTAGGGGCATTTATCGGAGCATTATTGGCAGTGACGCTTAAGCTCATATTCTACAATAAGTTCATCATTTTTAGCATTTAAGACTGCATAGTCCCCATTTGATCTTTCAAGGCTCCTACTTCGGCTTCTAACCATTGCTCAGACTCTGATCGGTTGTTTTTAGTAAACATGGCTCTGACACATGTTCGAGTTAAATACGTTCATCTTGACGGCTAAGCTTAGTTAGACAAATTCTTTCTCCCTTGGGCAATGTTTGTTTCTTACTTTTTTTGAAAAAGGAAAATAAAATAAAATAAAAAAATAAAATAGGTCTTAATAATAAAACAATTACTTAAGTTTTTTATTTTTCAGTACGTCGACTTGGCGTAAAGAACATAAGAATCTCATACCCTTAAATCTTTATGGGTACCTACTGTACCACTCAATGAATCAAGGTTAACTGCTAATGTAAGGGATGTTTAATGCCCATGTGCGCAGGTTTGGTTTGCGCCACACAACCTATTCGTTCTTTGCATGATTTTTGACATTCCACATATGCTGTAATAGGCGTATTTGATAACTAGAAGAAGAAACCACACATTTTGCTAAGAACAAAATGTTTGATTACACCATTGAGATTATACATAAAAAATGACCCTGCCTATGAGTCCGCATTACAAAATATTAAAATTGTCTTCGTCTCTCAATTATCTAAAACTTCATCAACATCTTCAAATCTCCCATAAGGTTATGACACAAGGGGAAGAATTTGGTTATAGTTGTAAGAATCTTTGTAGGGATGGTGTGCCTTTCAACTTGTCTATACGCATGAGTGAATTCAGGAATGACATCATTGGCGAATAGAATCATCCTTTTGAAGTGCTCTAGCCACATTTCTTTCTCGATAACTTACTCTTCATAGCGAGTCTCCTATAATCAAGCCTTTTTAACTTGATGGTTGAGCTATTCAATTAAGTTTTGTACAACTATCATATTATCACTCTTGACACTAGTCATCTCCTTCATTTTTTCTTTCAGCCGTTTAGTGAGCATATCAATTTCTCATTGAAGCTCATTAGGAGACTTGAGTTCTTCCACCTACCTCATCATAGCATCATTTTCTTTAACGACCTTTAACAATCAAGTTTGATAATTGAAGGCCTTCTTGTTGCTTTCTTTAGCCTGTTTTTGAGTCTTTCGTACTATGGTATCTTTTAGCTTGTTGTTTTCCTCCTTCAATATTTTCAGCTCAATAGTCGTCTCTGACTCCTTTCTCCTTTTTGCTCTCTCATCTTCTTAGGACTTGGCTAAGCTTTCTAAATGCCTTTCGTTTAGTTCCTCCAGATTTTGCAGCTTAGCATTTTTTCCTTTTAATTGCTTAGCTAGACATTCATTAACCTCTTGTAGGTTAATACTCAATAGGGCATTGTGACATCCCAGGGGTGGACGGGTTCCACCGTCTTTGAGCCAAGCCTCATTTCCATTCGTAGTTGCCATAGCATGCTTCTTTAACTCAAACCTCCCCTTACACACCACTTGGCTCCATGCATCCTTTATCTTATGGATCATTTCCACTTTCAACAGATCACTATAGTAGAAATTGACTCTCAGAACAGCCTCTTTAGACTGGATGTCCTGTTCATATGCAAGTTGGCAATGCACGACTGCAGGGTTATAATTAATACACTCTCAGGCACCCATAAGGGGAACATTAGGGAAATTTTTGCAACAGTAAATGATATCTTCACTTTCCTACTAGGCAAGCTTCTACCAAATGGTGGTATCTTCAAGTTCTTCTATCTTTTTGATCCATTTATCGCAATTCATTTTTTCTTGTAATGGAGCTAATCCTTCACAATGTGGATAATCTCAGATTGGGTGATGAATGGTGTCAAATCTCATATCAAGCTGATATTCCCTACCATAAACATGATTGACCCACCATATATTCAACAGTGGCAAATAACACTTCAACTTTCCTTTCTTTGCTCGATGGCAAAAACTTAATTTCAAAAATGTTTCTGCTAGAAGCGTTGGTATTGGATTCACATGGTAGTTTTCTACCATCCACAGGACACTTATTGCTGCCAAATCAACTACTCCCGCTACCGATGGGAATAATACTAACCTATATACTGCCAGGGCAAGAATTCTTCTAAAAACAACCTAGAATTTGGGCTACAACGCGCTTGGAAGGGAGATGTCCAGGGTACAAGTAGGCAAGGGTGTCTTTGGTAATAGGCATTTTCATCAACCCCCTGTATTCTTCTAATATGGGCGCAAGATGGAAGGTTGGAAATGTGAAGCATCTTAACGAATCATCCCAATGTTGTGCTAAGGTTATAAGCGCATCGAGTTGGATAAGGATTGATAATAAATCCAAGATGTCCCTATAATCCTTTTGAAAATGGTGAAGTTGTTCCCTTTTGAGTTTCCCACTCATAATGATTAAGCTCTTAACTGATTCGACTTCTACCTTCACTTTAACTCTTTTCCCAATCAAGGCTATTCCTGTTAGGCTTGTGTCTTGAGGTTGTGTGATGTCTGATGATTCCATCATATCTTTATGCCAATCAATGAAAATGACAATTCATGTTGTAGCAAGTCTATTAGTTAGAAACAAAATGAAATGGGCACATAACTTCTTTAATCAATATATTACTTGACACTTTATTCACTATTAATCGCCAAGAGCCTTATTTGACTCATTGGGAATAACAGATGTAGCTCTCAACCTAAGGAAGGGGCCTTACATATGCAAAGCTTAAAATAAGTGACTACGATAACCTATTGATATATTGCTTTCACAAAAGTTATTGATTTCGAATGGTTCCCAACCCCATCAATACACCATTGGCCAAATTTCCCCTATGAAAGAAGCCTTTAATTTTAGCTTATTTGGTTTAGCTAATGATATATTGAGTGGAGAATTATGATGATTAAAACAACATGAAATTTTCAAACCAACATGTAATTTTGCTATGAGTGATGTGACAACATGCAAAATGAGAGTGAAATATGCTCTTTTGGTGTTCTAACTCGGGTTAACCCTAAGCAGAGAGAGATTGCCCTAAAGACAGCAAGCTTTAGGATGGTTGTCTATTAAGTTTGGTCTATTAATGTGCACTGTTCCAAGGGTGAGTCCAACATCTTAAAGGATTACTGGTTCCCAGATTGCCCCCACCCAAAAGAATGAGTATCTCGCGACATGAATTAGACTAAAAGAGGACAGAATCCCACTCTAGTCAAATCCATATAACGAGGTATAACTTGAGTGAGGTCTTCACAGTAATCTCTTGAAGCGAGAAGCTTCATAGGAAAACCAATATAAACCTTTACTAACCTAAGGCAAATGAGGCCCCGGGTATAGAGCCCAAAAAAGTATGTGAGGTAAAATTTTAACGTGCTTAGTGGGAGAGGGGAGCATACAAACATTCAAATTTATTGTCCACCCAACCCTTATATGTTAAACAGATAAACTGCAAGAGAAGCCAAGAACTTACAACAATATAGGTAGGAGTCATCTACCCTAAGGTTTTATTTTGCATGTTATCTATCCTAGCACATATATTACAAATAAACTATATAACAAATGAGAAATTATAAGCATGCCATATAACTAAAAAGAAGATAGATACCTACAAATAAAAAAAATAACATACACATAGGAACATAGAGTCATATCATACAACCCTATGAGAGAAACAACCAAAGAGACAAAGAAAAATAAAAAACATGCAAAACACAACAAGGGTAATCAAGATAACAGAAGGCCATATCATCTCATCTGACTAGTTAAACAGGCTTGACTCTTGAAATATCCCCAGTGGAGTCGCCAAATTGTTGTAACCGACCTTTTGGTGAGAGAGAATGAAAAGTGATTTAAATTGATTCCCAAAATGTATCTTGAAAATTAATTTATTGGAGTCTCTACCAAAATTTTTAATAAGAAACTTTGGGAAACTAATTTAAAATAGAAAGAAAGAGACAAAACGATCTACGAAAACAAAGATGGGTTTAAGAGTCTGTTTGAGTGTGGGGAAGGTGTTACGCACCCTACAATACCCGTCCATAAGGACGATTACCTCAAACTAGTCAATTGAAATAGAATATGACCATAAATTTATCTCAATTACCCTTTTATTAGCATAGATGCATGTTACACAAGGATGACAAAAACAACAATAATGAAAATAAACAAATTGATATTTACAAAGGATGGACTTGGCCTTGGATGAAAGCTTAAGGCCTACGTACCCTACAATAGGGATCAAAGTCCACGTAGTTTGACTAAAATGGTGTATCTATTGGTTGATGATTTGTAAATTTTGTGATGAGAACTGGAGAGTGCAAATTAAACATATTTTTGTAAACAAAACAGGATTGAATTTTATTTGCGTGTTTTGATTTACAACAACTTGATTAATCTAACTCCCTTGATCTCTTCATTTTTCTTTTTTTTTTTTTAAATTTCGTATAGTTTTGGAATTTTATTATTATTTTTGAAATTTAAATGAAATGATAATGAGCAAAGATTTTAGGATTTTTAGGAGTTTTTATTGTTTGGAGTGGAAATGAAATAACATGAAAGAAATATTTTTGAATTTTTGAATTTATTTATTTTTGGATTTTCAAAATTGAAATTTATCATTGAAATTAAGACAAAAATAAAACCATTTTTCAAATTTTTGAATTTATATATTTTTTTGGATTTTTGGATTTTTGTTTTAATTTTCAAAATGAGATCATAATGAAGAAAGCATTTCTTAGGATTTTTAACTATGAATAATAGGTGAAATAAACCCTTTTTTTAAAATTTATTTTATCTTTGTATTTTGAAAATTGGCATTAAAGGATTTTTAACTATGAATAACAGAAGAACAATATTCTCACTCGATGATTTACGTTGAATAATAGAAACTATTCAATTAAAGTATTTCTCATTATATTTATTATTATTATAATTGTTATTTAAAACAAATATGTATTAATTTTAGGGATGTAAAGAGATTAAAATATCACATGATCCCAATCATCTGAGGAGAACAATATTCTCACTCAATGATTTTCTTGGAACCTTGTTTATAAAGCCAAAATTAATCTCATATTGACATAAAAATAACATATATATACCTCCATATACATACATAAAAAATAATCTCATATTGATAGGAGACAAGCACCGGGAGGCAAATGAAGCACATCCACGCATATATATATATATATACCTTTATGTTTACACACACACACACACACATATATATATATAAACACATGTAAAGTATATATATATATATATATATATAAGCATGGCAAGAAAAAAAAAACATGCATCAGGAGGCAACAGATATATATATATACCTCTATATTTACACATAACATACACATATATATATATATATATAAACACATGTATAGTATATATATATATAAGCATGGCGAGAGAAAAAACATGCATCGGTTGGCAACAGATATATATATATATATATATGTACCTCTATATTTACACACACACACACACACACACACACACACACACACACACACACATATATATATATATATATAAACACATGTATAGTATATATATATATATATATATATATATATAAGCATGGCGAGGAAAAAAACAAAAACATGCATCAAGAGGCAAATGGTATATGTACATATATATATATATCTCTATATACACATGTATAGTATATGGTATGAGAAGAAAATAAGCATCAGTAGGCAAATATACTCATATACATATACACATATATATATATAAACACATGTATAGTATATATATAAGCATGGTGAGAAGAATGAAAGCATTAGGAAGAGCTTACTCTTTCTCCCTCCTCCTTCTCTTTCATAGCACCAGAAGAAATCTGTAGCAACTTTTCTTCTTCTCGGCTCCAGAATGAAGTGAGCTCCAGCAGTCTTCAGTGGTTTATTCACCTCTGTTCACTCTTTGTTCACGCTGCTCGGAATAGGGGAAGGTGTTATTCCTTCTCAGCTTGCTTTGCTTCTCTGTATCAGCTCAGTTTTACTCATCTCAACGCTTCGGTTCAACTCATCACAGTCCTCTCATTTTTGCTTGTTACTGCATTCACTTTTTTACTCGTCACGGCTACTGCTCGATTTCTCCTCATTAACAACTCAGCTTCATCTTTTACTCCCCTATAGCTCAGTCCTGCCTTTTTGGTTTCCTTCCAGCTCCCTTGGTTTTCTTTTTCTCACAGCAGCTCCCTCCTCCCTTCATAGCATGGTACTCCTCGACTTCTCTCGGCAAGCTCATCCAGTTCGCCACAGCAGCTCTTGGTCTCTTTTCACTTTCAGCAGCTCTCCCCACTCTCTCGCCTCTCTCGATTTCCCTTCAGTTCTCTCCTAACTCTCTCGCCTCTCCTAACTCTCTCGATCTCTCCCAACTCTCTCACCTCTCCCAACTCTCTCGGTCTCTCCCAACTCTCTTGCCTCTCTCCCTTTTTTTCCTCCCTTCTCCAGCTGCTCTCAGTCTCTCTTTATAGAGGCCACCGTCATCATTACCTCTTCTGCTGCCTGTCACTTCCTCAGACAAGCTACGGCAACTTGCAAAAGGCGGCTACAACAATTTGCAGAGCAGTGTCAACTTGCAAAGAAACTACTATCAAATTGCCAAGAGATATGGATCAGAGTTATAAATCATATTTTTCCATTATATTATATATTTTGATTTAATTTATTTTTTAATTTAACCTTCTTTGTTTTTATTTTTGTCATCATCACTATTAAAATTTAATTTTGGATTTTTTTTAATTTTCTATTTTTGTGTCTTTTATGATTTTTTTTTATTTTGATTTGTTATTGTTATTATTAATTAATTCTTATTTTCAATTTTTGGTTTTTTTTTCTTAAAGTTCTCCCATTATTTATTTTGAATTTTAAATTGCCTTTACTTAAGAATGTCATTTGAATCTGTCATTTTTATTTTCTTTATTTGCTTAATTATTAATTAATTGGTGTATCAATTTATTAAATAATTAAGTAATTAAGGATGGGGTGTTCACAACCATATTATTTGCTTAACTAATATCTTTGAATTCATGTTAGTACAACAATTAATTTATATTTATAATTTTTTATATACATTTGTGAAAGTCATAATAATCATATAAAAAATCCATTGGAACATGAGCTCAAATTTATTTTTTAACTAAAGTTAGATCTAATTTTTATAAACTCGACTTGATAATTAGGTCTAATTTAAGAATGTATGCCATACAACACTATCCAAATTTTTTTGAATTAATTCTAAGTTGAATTATGTCATACAAAAGTTCCACGTTTCAAATTCTATAATAATTCACATTTTACTAGTTTAAGTATATATAAAACAATAAAATTACATTAATTATGTACTTATTAAAATTGAATAATTATTTAAGTACTATTATATTAAAATATTTATGTTGAATATTACTGATTATAAAATATGAATTACTTTTTTTTGACTTATTATAATTTGAATTGTATTTGTATAATTTTTATTGTATATAGTATTTTAAATATAAATTATAAATTTTACTAGTTCTTTATTACTTGAAGATATAAATTCTTATAGTTTTATAGTAGGAATTTGCCTAAACTCTCAAATTTAACAACTTTACTTTAATTTACTATTTCAAGATGTTCGAGGTGAGTTTTTCCCTATTTTATATTCCTTTTTTATTTTATTTTCCAGATTGTAATTATGCAGCTCGCCCACAATTGTAAAGTGTTATATTAGAAAAAAACTTAAAAAACGT
Organism: Delonix regia; assembly: GCA_037074485.1. Lineage (NCBI taxonomy): Eukaryota > Viridiplantae > Streptophyta > Magnoliopsida > Fabales > Fabaceae > Delonix > Delonix regia. Next base: position 22,985,652 of record CM073454.1, on the reverse strand, counting down.
TACGCATTATTGAATAGGACTATATTTTATGGTTCATTCTTTTTCATTTATAATTATAATATTACTGTAGAAGAATGTAGATAAAATTAGTGATATTGTAAGAAAACAAATAAAGGAGAGAGAAGTTTTCTATCCTTTTCTAATCAATTCAATTTTTATATTTTCAATGGAGGCAAAATATATGTTTCTTATCTTCCATGAAAGACAAATAGGAGAAAGCCATGTTAATAATATAATACCCACAAGCAAGGTTGTCAAACTTGTGAGTCTAGGTAAAATTGTTTAAGGAAGGTAAACTCGTAACGTAAAATCGTAAGAGTTTACCTATAATAAAAAATAATTATTAAAATATGTAATTACATGTTAAAATTAATATTTTTAAATTTAGACTAATAACTAAAACTACTGAATGCAATGATTAATAGTTTATTAGTTTGATTATAGTTGAATAAGTGATAATTAAATATAAATATTTTTTAAAATTTTATATATTTAAATCTAAATATAATAACTACTAATAATCAAATACTAGTAATTTTAAATTTGAATTAAAATGATTTATAGAGTAATAAATATAATTATTAAAGATTACTTTGTTAAAACAGGTCCAAAGATAATAATAGATAACTTTTCAAGTCATGACTAATGAAAAACTCAAAATAAAATTTCTATTAAAAAAAAAGCCAATAATAAATATATATTATACATTACAAATGATGAACATGAAGTTCTTATTAGTTATGTGGTAATGGGTGATGAAGTTTTTTTAAGTGTATGAGTTCAAGTATAAAGAGATATATTTTTTGAAACTAAGAAAATGAAGTGTAAATATATATAATACAACATATTTCATATATATACTGAAAGACAACGTTGGCTCAATGGAAAGGCATAGTTTTGCTATGCAGAGGTTGCAAGTTTGAGTCCTGGAGCTGTTCGCTTTTTGAAAATAATGTATCGAGTCAGAACGAGTCTGAGTTGGTCCAAGTTAGCAACCAAGTTGACTTGAAATCACTACCTAGAAACGCTAACTCGCCAAGTCAACTGAGTTGACTCGTGAGTTTGACAACACTGCCCACATGAATATATCTTCGTTCCAAAATTTCTTGGATTTTTTAAACTCTCACTTTCTTTTTACTCTTTTATTTCTTGTTTCAATCAAGACTTCATTGAAAATTCATTGCCATAGCCTAGCAATGGAATCAAAAAGATGTATTAATAACCCAAAATTTATTTGCATGTGATTGAAAAATAGCCTAAAATGCAACTGAAACAGTTATTGTAATAGCAGGTGATCTATCATCCAATATATGTTATTTGTGATTGATTTGATGGTAAGCCTCTAAATTTTCCTCTAATTCATGTTAATGTTTAATATATTTAATTTTGGATGAATTTTCAATCACTTTTTGATAGACTTATCAAGTATCAAATAAAAGCACCATAAACCAACATTTATCATATTGCTCCATGCTTGGTATCAACAGAAAAGAAAAATTAATGGGAGTATTTTTTTGATGTGTTAAACTTAATTGAATCAATTTTGATTAAGTAATTAATTAATTAATTAGTTAAATTAAATAGATACTTTTAATTGATTAATTTGAGAGGGGGTTTGCTAATTAACGGAAGTCTATAATTAATTATTTAATGAGAGTAGTTAATAAGAGTTATATGATAATAAGGAATTATCTAATAATAAAGAGTTATTAGATAAAATTAGTTAATTATGTGATAATAATTCTTTATTTGGAGAGTGATCCCTACTTTTGCCTATAATAAAGTACATGTTATTTCTCCCTTTCATCATTAACATGGATATAAATTAAAAGAAGTCAAGAGATAGAAAATCCATTCCACTCTTATAGTTTTCTTCTAAATTTCAAATGATCAATGTTCACTCCAAGCTTTAAAGCTATTAAACAATGGATCAAAGTATGCAGTCTATCCTAAATTGATAATATTGAATATTGTGTGATATGTGAAAATTTGAATTATGCAAATCCTGTAAATTATGTATAATTGATTATTTTTATCCTTAGGATTAGGTAAAAGTATATATTAAAAAAATTGCATATGGTATCCAAGCAAATTTTATGATCTCATGATTTTTCATTAAGAAGCATTTTATTCTACTTGTAAACCCTGATTCTGAAATTTGGAAATTTTTTCAAGAATTTACTACTGAGTAATGAGATTCATTAGGACAAGTTTGAAAAAGGGCACATATGTATACATTAAACACAATATCTAGCCTACTTAATATTAAATATAAAAGGGATCCAACCATACCTATGTATTTTGAGATGTCAAAACGTTGTCCCTTTTCATCAGCATCCATCTTTCTTGTTGATCCCATTAAAGTGTCTTTGACTTTAACATTTTCAAATTTAAATTTCTTAAGTAGTTCCTTGACATATTTGGATTGACTTATGAAAGTTCCAATTAATTGTTGATTGTTTAGAAGACCAAAGAAGAAAGTAAGTTCCATCATCCTAGTCATTTCAAATTCTCCTTTCATCATTTTAGCAAATTCTTTGCATAAAGTTTCATTAGTACACTAAATATAATATCATTTACATATATTTAGATAACTAAGATATCATTTCTCTTCCTTTTAAAGAATAATGTTGTATCAACATTGCCTTTAGAAAAACATTCTTGATGAGAAATGTATTAAGCCTTTCATACTATGCTCTTGGTGCTTGTTTAAGACCATATAGAGTTTTTCTCAATTTAAATACATGATTTGGAAGATTTTGAACCTCAAATCCTGAAGGTTGTTCAACATATACTTCTTTCGTTATCTATCCATTGAGAAAGGCACTTTTGACATCCATTTGATATAATTAAAATCATTTACATTTGATGTAACTTAAAATCATTTATACATGCAAAGGCAAGTACTATACGAATTGGCTCTAATCTAGCTACTAGTGCAAAGGTTTCCTCGTAATCAATTCCTTATTCTTAATTATAACCTTTCACAACTAGTTTACCTTTATTTCTACTGACAATTATAGATTTTTCAAGCTTGTTTCTAAAAATCCATTTAGTGCTAATGACTAGATGATTATTAGGTCTAGGGACAAGTTTCCATACTTGACTTCTTACAAATTGATTTAACTCTTCTTGTATAGCTAATACCTAATACTCATCTTTCATGGGTTCACTAATTCCATTTGGTTCAACTTGAGATAAAACTACTTGATGATTATAGATATTTCTAAAAGAGTTTCAAGTTGTTACCCCTTTGGAGAAATGACCAATTTTTTGTTTAAGTTGAAGATCCCTCTTGAAATTCCATACCTTTGGAAGATTCCAAGTGACATCTTTCTCCATTTCTTGTTCATATTCTTCATGCAAGGAGGGTTACTTGTCTGTCTTGGTGGACTCACTTTCATTCTTGACTTCTTGAGCTCCTTGTTTATCTTATATTATAAGATTTGTTAGCTAAGAAACTAACACCCAATACGGGGGTGAATTAGGCATTTACAGAATTTCTATTTCTTTTCAAAAATTGCTTTTCATAACTCTTGTTATGAAATGTGTTTGGAAAAGTATGATGTGAAACAACAATTATATGAATCAATGGCAGCTTAATGTGGATGTTTGGTATATATATGTATGAGCACTTCAAGTGTAATAACAATAAATGCAGAGCATAGAAATTATCATTCAAAATATAAAGAGTATATGGATAGATAAAGCTAACTCAGTAATTTATCCTAGTTCGACTCCAATCCAAGCCTATATTCAGGATTTTCCACTATCTCAATGTTCAATTACAATAACTCGGGAGAACCACTCCCTTGATTACAAATTCTAGGAAGAACCTCTTCCTAAACCCAAGCACTCATTGCTTAATTCCTTCAAGGAACCTCCTTAAACACAACCAAGGGGAACCTCCCCCTCAACCCAAGCTCTTTTTTAGCTTGACTCCCTCAAGGAACCTCATTAAGCTTCTTTCACACAAGAAAGGAAGGAATACAAATAAAAAAACTTCCTCAAAGAAGTAGATATACAAGACAAAGCTCTAAGAACTCAAATGATAGAGCATATGTAGATTTTGGCTCATGAGGGTCTGATTGATTAAAATTTACAAGTATAGATTTTTCTAAGTCATAGTTCATTTATTATACACTCAAAATGTTTTGCTAGTACTAGAGTATTTTAAGAAAATTGGTTCATCATATTTTGCATCAAACTTACCAAAGTCATCTTTTCTATTGTTAAGCACAAAACATTTGCAACCAAACACGTGCAGATGAGAAATGTTAGGCTTCTTCCCTTGTATAATTCATAAGGGGTTTTTCTTAAGACTAACCATATCATAGCACTATTCATGACATAACAAGCAGTTTTTTGTATTTTGGAAAATATGAGATTAAGCTTTTCAAATTTTTTTACCTTTTGATACAATACCATTCTATATAAAATGATTTAAATTATTAATTATTTTTGTGTATCATCATAACTTTTTCAATTAATTAATTTTTATAAAAACCAAGAAATTTAAACCAAATTAGATCACAATGATCTAAATGGGTTTAATAAGGTTTGTTGGAAAGGAAGATTAAATAGGCACAAGGATCCTTTCCTTTTTTGTAAAAATAAGAGAAGCTCTTGTTATACATATTTCCACCGTTGGATGCATCTCATGGTTGCAATGAAGCCAAATTTCATGTCACATATTGAAGCACGTGGAATTTTAATTTTCAGTAAAATAATTGCAAATTCACAACCATCAATTTGCCAAGAAAATTCAAACCATCTAACAAACTGATACACAAAGCAAAAAAATTTTTTTTTATATATTTTCATTTGTCTTTCATAACGATTAGTAACATAAATAAGTGATTAAACTACATTTCTTTGAATGATAGAAGCTAGAAGAGAAATATTGATCCTGCATCATGTACTGTTTGATGATACCAATGACATATGCAAGAATATTTGAAATACATTAGCCCAATGACATATTTAAGATCATCTAAAAAAAGCCCAACATACATTTTAGGCTAGATTTTTAAATTCAGATATTCAATTTTAAATTTTTATCAAAACTATTTTGTAACTAAAAAAATAAAAATTTCATATTTCACATAATTAAAACAATTCAAAGCGTTGTTTCTACAAATCGTTTCATGTTCTCTCTGTAGCTTTTTGTACAACTTCATCCAAGAATGATTGGATGACACTAGCCAATTTATTACCCACACCTTCCATCTAAAAAGAAAATTCTTCACTTTAGTTTAAAAACATTCACAAACATGAGTATTGCAGTTATCCAAATTGTGTGGAACAGATTCCCATTGATGGAAATACTCAAAAGCAGTTACGCTTGAAATAATAGTTGTTAGATTAAAATTTTAAGTTATTTATAACCATTATGTCAAATTATCATAAAGTTATTAATTTTAGTTTCTAAAAGTTAAACCTAAATTGTCAAATCTTGAAGTTGAATTAATATACATCACTAGATCCCACAGTAGAAAGAAATCTGTAGGTAATTTAGATTCCAAATTGTCAAGAGATTTTTTTAAAGCTAATTGTTTAACTTCATTTAGTTAAGGAGAAATATAATTTGTTGCTTCCTCACTTGTTATAAATTTGTCATTTTAGGGTCTCATATATTGTAATGTCTAAAATGGTTCCTCACTCATTAGAGAATATCACACTTGATCCCTTAATTAATCTTCTTAACAGTTTTGCAATACGTGAGGAATAAAAAATGTATCTTATTTTATAAGTGACAACTAACATTTTTCAATCTATGGCCAGAAAAAAAAAAACATTAACCTTTTTCAATTAAAATGATACAAATATGCGAGTAGTAATTGAAAGCATAATAGTTAAATTAGTTCATAAAATATTAAAAAATTTATTTAGGAATACCTTATTGAATCTAGTTCTACCAAATTCTTATTCAATATCATTTCACTTTTTTCTTAACCCTTTATTCAACTTTTTTCAAATGGTCCACACACATATAACATAATTAACTTAGCAGAAAAAATGAATTAGACAAGTTTACTAGTACATGTCACATATCCTTGAATTATAAAAAAATATAGTCTACATATGCAAAATAATTACCATCATGAACTAGCTAACAAATTCTTGATCAAGATGATTTTAATTATGCTACATACATGCTCAATTGTCACCACTAACCTCATTTGCAATGCATAAAGGTAGCTAATTTTGTCCACCTTAGAACCAAGTCAATCATTTTTTAACAAACTCTGACACAAATGAGTCTAACATCTCGATGGTCATGTGCTGCATCAGGTGAGAATCTTTTACAATGGATTGACCACATCATCACAAGATCAAGTAGATCGAGTTGTAAGAAGGTCACTGTTAAACTAGTACCCTGAGGATGCTTATGAGATCTTAGAAAATCTAACCTCAAATGATTACAAGCCTTGTGAATGAAATTCTAAAAAAAGGCCAGTTGGACTACATGGGGCAAATTAACTAATTGTATTCTTAGTAAAGGTGGTAGCCAAATTTGAAGCAATAAATAAGAAATTGGATAGTTTAGTGATAGGGAAACCACAACCTAATTATCAAATTCATCTGGTACAAAATTCTACCCTAACTTGTGCTTATTGTGAGGAGGGTCATGTAGGTACATATTGTCCACTCATTTACCTAGATGAAATAGTAAACTATTTAGGTAATAATCACAGGGAGGGTAAGCAACCCTGGTCAAATACCTTTAATCCTGGGTGGAGAAATCATCCCAATTTCTCTTGGAAAAATAACCAAATGGATGTACCATCCCTTAGACTATAAATACCACCAGGCTTTCTAAATAGTAGTAAACAATAGTAAGGCCAGCAACATGAACCATCTAGTCTTCAAGATAATTGGGTGAAACAATTACTCCTAAGCCAAGCTACCACTTTAAAAACCTAGAAGTTCACATGAGGCAATTAATGATTGCTTTAGGAAATAAACCTTAGGGAACATTGCCTAGTAATACAAATCCTAACCAAGATCACAGGGTATTGAACATTGTAAGGTAGCTACCCTTATGAGTAGTGAACATATGAAAGAACCAAAGCCTAAAAAAAGTAAACAGTCACATAAAAGTAATGGGCAGTTAACTGAAAACTTGATTAAGGAACTAGTGTAAATCACAGAAGAAAAATTATTTGATAGTAAGCAATCTAAGAATATGAAAAACATCTCATTCCCTTAAAGGCTAAAATAGAACATGAATTAACAATTTAACAATTTTCTTTAAGTGTTTAAAAAGTTATAGATCAATATACCTTTTGTTAAGGCATTAGACATATGCTAACTTATGTAAAATTCATTAAGGACATCCTAACCAAGAAAAAGAAACTTGGTAAGTATGAAATAGTTGCATTAACAGAAGAGTGCAATTCAATTCTACAGAAAAATTTGCCTCCAAAACTTAATAGCCTAAGTAGTTTCACTATACCATGTTCAATTAGAAATAAATTCTTTAGTAGGGCTTTCGACAACATAGGAGCCTGTGTGAATCTAATATCTTTTGCTATTTATCAAAAGCTTGGTTTAGGGGCTACATCAATAACCTTATAGGTAACTGATCGTTCTTTAGCTTTCCCAAGAGGAATCCTTAAAAATGTGTTGGTTAAAGTGGAGAAATTTATTTCCCTACTAACTTTATTATGTTGGACATAGAAGTAGACAAGGAGATCCCTATCATTTTAAGGAGACCATTCTTGGCAAAAGAAAGGGCCCTCATTGATGTGTAAAAAGGAGAACTAACTATAAGAGTGTAAGATGAAATGGTAACCTTCAAGGCGTTAAAATAGATAAAGTATCCAATAAAGGTAGATGCCTACATGGTGATTAAGATCTAGAATGATGACAAAACACATGGTTGCCCACACCAAGGTAGGGATCTTCCCCCAACTAGACCTAAACATGAAGCCTACAAGTCTAATAGGCCTTATAAAGAAAAAGTGAAGCCAGTGTCAGGGAAGATGGAAACAAAAGGGATAAGGCATGTTAGCACTATGGAAATGTTACCATGTAGCTTAATGAAAGGGAAACATCAACAATGATCAAAACCTTTGAAATCCCTAGCACATTAAAGAAAGACTCTAACTAAAGCACTTCTTAGAAGGCAAACCCAAGCTTCTTGCAATTTTCTTTATTTTGTGCTTTTTATTTTTATTTAAAAGTTTCTTTTTAGTATCATTAGGATTTCTTTGAAAAACACCTTCTGAGTATGCATTTAAATTTTTGGATATCTATACAAGAAAGGAGTTCAACACCTCAATAAGTGGAGGATGAATCCAAAATCACATGGGATGACAAGAATTTGGAATTTTAAATAGATAGGGGAGTACTTTATTCCTTCTTATTTCAGTTCAAGTATTACCCTCTTTTATCCTTTTCCTTTAGAAGTATAGGCTAAGCAGTAATGATACCGCTTAGATTAAGTCTAGGGGAAGGATCTATGCATATGAACACAGATAATCTTTGCTATATTAGGAAATTTTGAAATCAATAAAAATATATGTAGTTTTTGCACTCAGTTTAAGCATTTAACTTTCCATTAGCATGGCAAAAAAGATGATGTTGAATGCACATGAACCTATTATCTGTCTCTATTCTTGTTATGACACATAAAGTGCTTTGAAAGCTTGGAATAAATTGTATGATATTGAACTTGCATACCTTAAAAATATTTATGAACATTTGAGTGCATGCACTTTGATTTGTTCCTTATGAACTACATTCTAGAACCAATTTGATCACAATTTTAAGCATAATTTTAAGAGGTAACACACTTTTTGAAAAAGGATATAGGCATTTCTTAGATAGATTGAGCCATTATCTAGCTAACTAAAATTTTCATCCTTAAATGGCCCTATTTGAGCCTTAAATATCCTTCCTTCTCTTTCAAACACTCATTCACCTTGCCACACTAACTGACTTCCTCATTTACACCATTTATATCACAGAGGTAGAATAAGGACTAATTACAGCATGTGAAATATCAAACAGCCTATATCATATGCAGAAGTTACGTTGAATAGGAAGCTAAAAAAAAAAAAGAGAGAAAACTTGGCATTGTCCTCAGTGCACACAGAGGACAAATCAAAGAAAGAATGAAGGATTCAAAAGCAAGACAATGAGTGAAAACAACAATGAGCGCAAAATTAAATAAATCATAATATAAATGGGCCACCATGAGAGAAATTGGCCTTCAATAGCTTAAGTACAAATATTATAAAAAATGTCCAACTTTCCTATGAAAGTAACAAGTTTAAACAACAGGTGAAAAAATAAAAATAGGAAACAAAAGTAAAAGAAAAGAAATGATGTAATCTAAGTGGCTCTAGGTCAGACTACTCCTCTGGCAGATCTTCTCCAGACTCATCACCCATCAAGGTCTATATTAGAGCTAGCTTTGGTATCGTGAAGCCTATCACCAGAGCCTAGGGTAGCAGTATCGCTTTCTACTGGTTCTAAGGGAAGTTAGAAACCAAGATGGTAAGCTATAATGGTATCCACTTTCCTCTTATAGGCATCCATCTTCATCCTGTGATGGGCCTCATTTTCAAACTATAATTTAAGTTAGAGAATGTCCCATGAAAAGGATGCCAAGGCCACTACCAAGCTATCATTGTCACTCTCTTCATCTACCTGAGTCTGTTCAGCAACACTTTCTTCTGCCTCACTGCTCTCTTCCACCTCTATGGAGTCCTCATAGATATCAGGTCTTACCTTACCTCTGGTGTTTATTGCTTTATCATATTTCAGGACCGGTAAGGTTGAAATTTGATGTTAGTGTCAAATTTAGGGACTCTAGCTGCCTTATACATAATAGAAATCATACGCGAAAAGATCAAGCTTTGACCTTTCTATTTGCTGTAAATGGCTTTAAACAGATTATCCAAAATTAGGTCCTCTAATCTCATGGGTTAACCCATCATCAAAAGGTATATCAAAAGTGCAATTTTTTAGGGACTTAGCTAAGGTGTAATGTAGGGCAAACATTGGAGGTAATAAAGTAGAGCCAAGTTCTAGGGTCTCGGCTAAGGTCGCTGCATCTAAGGTAACTTTACCCTCTATAAGGCTGAGTCCATTAAGTGGTATCATCTCGTAAGGTAGTTGTTATGTCATCAAAAGGAAAATTAGGTTAATTTGCTAGAACAACTTTATATTGGTAGTAGGGTCTATCAGGCAACCTATAGAAATTCTTAATGGAATCAGTAGTAAAGAAGTCTACATGCACCGCCCTAAAACGAATATTCCTAGAGGAATAAAGTCTAGCATAACAGTAGAAATGTCTCATAAACTTTTTATTCCTTGACCTTGAGGATTGATCATCCTAGTGAGTCTCGCATTCTAGAGTAGGACATAGAAGGGAATATCCCTATTAGGTGCAAATCGCCTCTCTTAGATAGTCACTTTTGATTAATTTCTACCTGAATTTCCTTATAGGTCGGTTGAGGTAGGTTGCTGGAGTGCTTGGGAGCCATTAGACTGCAAGACAATTACAACACAGACAACACACAATTGACCATACAACAGCCATAAAAGATTATTCTCTACAACCTATTTCTAATAACTACTTAAATAAAAATTCATAAAAAAAGAGAAAGTACCTTAGGGTTGAGAGGGAAGAGAGGGTCCTGAGAAGGGTGACTGGAGAGAAAAGGTTATGGGGGTAAGGGTGAGATGAGAGGGATTGTGCCAGTGGATAGAGGACGGGCTACTAATGAGGGAAAGAGATAAGGGGAAAGTGTGTGACTTATGGAGTTGAGTATAGGTAGAAGAGGGAGATGGAGGTGGAAATTGATGATGGATGGCATAGGAAGCAAAGAAAAGAGAAGAAAAGGCGGTAGATGCTAGAGGATAAGAGAAAAGAGGGATGGTTGGCAGAGGGGAAAAGATATGATGGTTGGTGGATTGAAGAAAAGGGTCGCTAGTGCAATGTGATGAGATGAGGGACTGCTGTTGAAAGGGGGTCGTAGTAGGGAAGAAAAGAGAGGGGAAAGAATAAAGAGAAGGAATAGGGAAATGGTAGAGGAGAGGGGAGGAGGTCAAAGGAAGAAGGGAAAAAATGTAAAGAGTGTCATGGTGAAGATGGAAGGTTTAGCCTAAGATGTGTGTTTTTTTTTTTTCAAGATTGATGACTTTTGCTATGGTGAAATATGTAGTTCACCGTAATGATCAACACAGAGAGTTAAAGGATGAGAAAGAACTTTGCCATAGCATTTATATACCTTTGCCATGACAAACTACACAAAGAAGCTCTGAGGGTATGACTAACTTCGCCACAACAAAATCACTACTTTGCCCCAGCAAACTACACAGTGAGTTATATCTAAAAACTGACCAACTTTCACCACGAAAAGCTTAATTTTTCACCATGGCGAAGATAACAAAGAGGACAAAAATGAAATAAAGACTTAGCTATGATGAAAACATCAATTTGCCATGGCAAACTACACAGAAATGCAAGGGAAGCACATGGATCACAAACAAGTTCATTTCAAGCTGAATAGAAGGATCAGAACTAATTCATCACATACACAACAAGTATTGAGAGTTGTAAAGCAATCAAATAAGTAATTATTAATGAAAATAAAACTATGCCCATTTTATCAATAAGGCTTCCTCCCCCACACTTATCTTTCAACCAAGTTCAACAAAAATATCACAAATATAATTAAAATTATAAAAGATAAACGGAGGAAAGAAACAACCTAGGATTGCGACTTCAGTTCTTAAGCTGTTCCCAGTAGAGCTTCAAAAGGTGACCATTCACCACTTGTTTTGTTTAGTTAGTGTCATCTAAGAGCTATATGGCAACATAGGGGTGAACCTTTTCAACAGTGAAAGGTCTATCCTACTAGGCCTTCAACTTGCCATCCTTAAACTTAAATCGAGCTTTGAACTTAAGCACTTTGTCTCTAGCTCTGAATTGTTTTCTCAAGAAGCCTTTGTCATGAATTCTCTTGGTTTTCTCCTTGTACATCCTTGAGTTTTCATATGCATTAGTTCTCAGCTCACCTACCTTGTGAATCTGCATCTTCCTTTTTTCAACGGAGTCTTCCAAGTCCATATTGCACTTTCTAACCACCCAGTAGGCTCTATGTTCCAACTCCAAGGGAGGTGGCATGCTTTCCCAAATACTAAGAGGTATGGCTAAATCCCTATAAGCATTTTGAACGTAGTCCTATAGGCCTATAATGCATCCTCTAACCTTGTGCTCCAATCTTTCCATGAGGGTTGCATAATCCTCTCCAATATATGCTTAATTTCTCTATTGGAGACCTCTACTTAACCATTTGTCTATGGATGATAGGCTGAAGAGACTTTATACATCACCCCATATTTTGCAAGTAGGCCGTTAAAGAGCTTATTGCAGAAATGGGTACCATGGTCACTTACTATAGCCCAAGGGACTCCAAATCGACTGAAAATATTTGATTTTACAAAGTTGGACACAGTTGGAGCATTATCTTTTCTGGTTATGATGGCTTCTATCCATGTAGGCAAATAATCCACTGCCAATAGTATATAAGAAAACCCATTAGAGGGCAAGAAAGGACCTATAAAGTGAATATCCTAAACTTCATAAAGTTCACAAAATAACATAGGTTGTTGTGGCATTTCGTGTTTCCAACTCAATCCTCTAAAGCATTGACACTTATCCCAAGATTTACAGAAATTGAAGGAGTCTTTAATGCATGTCGGCTAGAAAAACCCATAGTCCAAAACTTTCCAGGTTGATTTCTTGCCACTAAATGCCCCCAACAAGACAAGGTGTGGCAAGCAGAGAGGATCTATCCTTACTCTTCCTCAGGCAAGCAACTCCTTATGATTTGGTCCTCACATATGCACTAAAAATGTGGTGCATCCCAAACATAATATTTTGCTTCACTCTTGAGTTTCTATGCCTGAAAAAATAGACATAAAGGCAGGCATCACTTGACCCATTATATAATTACCAATATGAGCATCCTAAGGCTCCCTAAGAGCAACAACACACAACAACAAATCGGGAAATGAGTCAAAGGTGAAATTGGAAGGTTCCACTCCCTTTGTATCAATAGGTAAACAGCTTAAAAGGTCTGCAACATGATTTTCACTCTATCTTTGATTTCCATGTCAAACTCCAAAAGGAGGAGAGCCCACCTAAGTAATCTAAGCTTGGAATGTGACTTCTTAAATAGATATTTCATAGCTACATGATTAGTAAAAACTATAACCTTAGAATTAAGCTAATAAGGCCTAAACATTTCAATAGCAAAGACAATGGCAAACAATTCTTTTTTTGTTGTGGTATAGTTCACTTGTGTCGTATCCAATGTTTTTGGGGCACTTAGACAACATGTTTTGAAATAGGCTCCAAAATTCATAAAAGGATTCAAGTTCATCATGTTTAGTTATGGAGATCTCCTTTCTTACAGCAGAAGCCTTAGTATAAGGGAAGTATTTCTTAAAGAATGCCCTCCTCAAGTTAGTCTATCATTGATAAGCATTCTCCTTATAGATAGGCAAGCTCATGTACCATTTTTTCACTTTTCCTTCAAGAGTTAGGTGAAGGACTTTCCACATCACATCTTTAATTCTTGTTGTTACTGGCTTTATGGTCATGCAATGCATGTATAGAGCATTCAAATGTATGCACAGATTTTCACCTGCCAAACCATAAAATTAGGAAGTAAGTGTATTAATAGACCTTTAATCTCAAAATCAACTTCAAAATTAGGGCAAGCACCATGTAACCGTTCAAAATTGGCATTAGATTGTGTAACTTCCCTTATTGTTCTTCTTCTCAGGTTATTAGCTCCACTATTCTCACCCACTCTCTCGTGACCATTAGCTCCATTACTCTTATTGTTGTTATTATTATGACTATTAGGATTTTGAGGGTCCATTGTCAATTGAATAGAGATTTCTAGGTCAAGCTTAGACTCTCTAATAGTATGCTATTCTACTACAATCACCTTACTGGAGCCCTTTACCCATTTTTCTTTCCTTATCTTTCTCACACTTCTTTCGAATTTAGGGTTCAAAGGAGTTAAAGGTGTTTAGAATTTCCTAGGCATGCACATGCAATCCAAAAAAAGAATGAATGTGAAAGTCACAAAAAACGTTTGAGTGTGTATGTATGCAAGAGTGTATGAGGGTGAATGGACAAGGAAGTGCTCAAAGAAAGGCAAACAATATTACTTATATAAACTTGGTTTGCCATGGTGAAAATCTGTTTATGTTGTAGTGAAGTACACAAAGGTGAAAGAAATTTTCAAAGAATGAAGCAGTTCAGTGTGGAGAACTTTGCTTTTCATCACTATGAAGAACACAAAGGCAAGGATCCTACAATTTCGAAGGAGTTTGTTGCGACAAAAAGTGATGTTTGTTGCAGCAAAGATGTAAACATTTTGGGAAAACACTCTTTTGCCAAATCCTAATGATCTATACACTTCCAAAAATGTTTATCACCTTAAAATCTGGCTTCCTAATGTGATTTAGTAACAAAAACAAGGTTGATACTCTACAACCAATGAGAATGAATCAAAAATCACTTTAAAAACTTAAAATTGGTGTGGCAATCTCACAAATGACAATAACCTATATGAAAACACCATAATCCAAAATAAGATTAGTGTGATAACAAATAATAGAAAGTATGAAATGAGATGTTATGCAAAGGAAAACCTATTTAGGCTTCCCTGATTACACAATTGACCCTAAGTCAACAAAAAATTGGCATATAGATTATCAAAGGAACCAACTAAATGGCTCCCTAACAACAACACCAATTTTAACTGAACCCTCGTCATTAGGGTGTCACAAGCTAATACCGTATACTAAAATGTACCATAGTGATGCAATCTAGGCATGTTCACTTCAAAAAGCCTAGTTTATTCCTAGGTAATTTTAATGCAAAAGTGTGAAGAAATGGGAAAATCAGGGTTGTCTTTGTTTTTGTCAAATGGATAGAAAAATGAAATTGTTTTTTGGCTTTTTTTTATTAAGTGAAGATTGATAAAATAATTGGATTTAATGTAAATGATGATGAAATGCCTATTAGAGATTTGATTTGGCCTTCCTACCTTCTTAAAAGATAAATTGGAGTTTCTATTAGAAAATCAATTCTTTAAGTGGTTTGAAATACCATTCAAACACAAGATAAGTTAATTTGTTTATGAAACCTTTAACCCAAAAGCTCACAACAATATTAACTACCCTCCTTAATGCACTAATGAGAGATCAATGTAAAGATGTGAGAATAACTTGAGCAATTTAACCTAGTGTTACCAAGCTACCACAATCAATCATAAGATATCTTGGATTATACTAAACCCATTAATTCTATAATTAAGTGCAACAATAATCCTTACTAAACACACATTAATAGATAAATCCCAAAATCTAATCTAACATATAAAATTTTACAGCAAAGTAATTCAACCTATAAGTTTAATCAAAAATAATTTAACTAAAACACAATAATTACAATAAATGAATAATGAAAACAGTTGAGAAAACTACTTAACTAATGCTTCAAGCTCAGGCCTTCTCAATTCTCCTCTAGGCAAGTGATGTCTAAATGATCATAGTTGAGAGGGATGCTTCACTAAGCTCTAAAACACTATGAACACCTATGGAAGTGTAGAAAAATGATGAAAAGATGAAAAAAAATGAAGAAAGGAGTGAATGTGGATGAGTTCTCAGCCTCTCCTTCACTTCTCCCCCCTCAAGTTTGTAGAAACCCTAGTATTTAAAGGGAGACGAGTTAGGTTAGATCTTCCAATCAAATCTAGATCAGAAATAAAAAATGATGCACATTAGGTAGAGTTCGTTGTGGTGAACTACACAAAGATGAGATATCAAAAAAGAGACTTCACTAGGGAAAAAATGTATTTTCACCATGGCTAACTACACAACAAGCACATTTCAAGTCTTTTCTGCAATTTTCTGATTTTTCTAGTCCCTAATTGCAATTTCTTCCAACTAGTCTTTGAATTTGGCCTATAATAAAAGAATTCAAATATTTTAATATCTCCAATTCAATTAATTTATGTCAAATTAGTGGAAAAATTACAATTCTATACTTAAAAAGCACATTTTGTAGGAAATTGCCTTTAATCCCAAATTACCATAAGATATTATCAAATCATGCATTTTAAGTCCTTTAAATCTCATAAAACTCCATGAATTGATATTAAATGGCGTGGTAAAAATGGGTAAGATCAGTGACATAGTGTGTATGGAATATGAAGTGAGCTATTGGGACTTTTTGTCTCATCATGTATCTAACTAACCTTTTTAAGTGGATCTAGTAAGGATAAGAAAAAGGAAATAGCCTCTTAGATCTTTTAGAGGAGCAAAGTCAAAGAGGATTGATTAGTTGAAAGCTATAATATTTTGATATATGTGACAAGAATTTAAGCATTAAAGATGTAATGTCTTGTAACATAGAAAATATGATGATATAGTGCAAAACTTTCATTGTGTATGTATAATCTTCCACATGCATGAAGGAATGATCAACTAAGAGTTAGACAAAATTTTATTATGTAATAAAGACTTCTTGAGGCATAAGTATGAGCCAATGAGGCCAAACTCAAAATTTGTCATGTTGAAACTCATTTAGTCAAGTTTTAGTTCTATGAAGAAATAATTTTGTGAGAGAAAAGAGAACGTGAAAAAGTAAGTAGATGGATTTCAAAAATTATTATCTTTAATAGAATTAATCTTAATATATAAAAGTTTATTTGTACCAAATTCCAACAAATTTTGAGTTAAATAGTTGCCCTTGTTGCAAGCTTAACGTATGAAGAATTATATAGAAAACTTTTTCTAATATCTATGATGTTAGGTGATACTTGAGGGAATCAGTGGATAAATTTTTGGTTGAATTTCTATTTACAAGCCTCTGAGAAACTAATAAAGTATTCTAGAAACTTTTTTGTCATTTGGATTCTATTTATGTGGGTTTTCACCAAATATTTGAAGTACAAATCAGGTTCCGCATCATTCCTTATAGTCATGATCAAGGATTTATCTGAGGGGACAAATAAATGAATTTGAACTGAATTTCAGGGCTCAATTACTTATCACATTATTCGTATTACTTGAAAATTTTGACAATAGTTTGAGCTACCTAAAATTTATTATTAATTTTTGCATATGACAAGTTTACTATATGAATAGTACTACCAAATTGGAATTTATCTTTCCTATTCAGCTATCTTCCCACCAAGTTTCCTACATTTTTTTATCATAGGATAGTGAACATTTGGACTACTTGCTTCAAGGATGTTATGTGTTATGGTATGACACGTTTTGGTATCTGAGCTTGGTCTAAGTACCTAACTTAACAAGTAGAAAGAAAAGCCTAGTTCTTCAAGTGATTTTATTGTTTGAATATTATGTTTTGACATGAGGATTGAATATATCTATTTGTTATGAATGAGTTGGACTATTATATGTTACATGTGGTGGTTGAAAATTTGAAGTTTGTTAATGTTTTGGCAAGCAAATAAACAATGGTAAACACTAGAAGAACAGGTGAGGGAACAACCAACCCTATGTATTATCTTCCCACCAAGTTTACTTCTTTTTATTTTAATCATTGGATTGTGGATATTTGGGCTACTTGCTTAGAGGATGTTATGTATTATTTTACGACATTGGCACAGTCAATGACACCAGAAGTGTGAGTAGCAACCGTCACGCATTACATTTAGTACATTCTTGCTATTTTGAACACTAAATTATGTGAATCTTCTAAGGTATATAGGATCCCATCTGGCAATTGTTCTCTCTTACATATATATAATTACAAATATATAATAAAATTATGTATAAATTAACTTCAAAAGGCTTTAAATTTGATCGAATTAAGTGCATGATTCAAAACTTACACTATTAACATTCCATGAACATTGCCTTTAGTTCCACCAGTTGATATATCCCCAGTAGTGGTTGCTCACTACCTGCCACAACCTAGCAAACCAATGGTGAACTCCAATTTCGAAAGAAACTAAATTGAGATCGTAGCAGTATCCAATAAATGGATCACCACCATTGTTATATGAAATTGATGCAACTGTGCCAATGCTCCATAGACAAAGTCATGATTAATTAGATAGTCTACATAGTTTATTGCAATGAATACCATGACATAGGAATATTATTAAGTACAATTTAAAAAATTTACCCAGATTGTGCTTTAACAATGGACTTCATTGTATATTTTCTTGTTCACTCTTTTTTATTAATTACTATAATTATAGTGCAGATTCCTTGAATTAAATTTTAGATAAATTTAACAAAACATAAAGAAGAATACAATTAGTTGGATCATTTTTTAAAATTTTATTTTTTATACTCTTCTACAATATAATTTTTCAATAATATTGATCTTTTCATAAAGATTGGTTAATTTTTACATAACATTTTTATTTTTTAAAAAATTATTTAACTTTTATGTATTAGATACATATATATATTATTAAAGACTTAATAGATTATTTTTAACTAATTTCAATTTCACACAACATTGTACTATAATTTTTATAATTTGATATATATATATATATATATATATCAAATGTTAAAAAACTAAATAACATTTTTGAAACAATAAAAATATTAAATACATTTTTGTTTGAAGATTTTGAAAATTGCTCAAAACCTCAATATATTATTCAATTCTTGTATTTTCTTTTCCTTTTTGTGCTTCCTTTACATTAAATGCCTACCATTCACCTCTAGATATGTGCTATGTGACAAATTTTAAATAAGATAAGCATATTCCACAACAAAGGAGGAGGTTTCGATAAAGAAGAAGACATCGACAAGGAGATTATTCGTTCCATCACCAATTGATTGAAAACCAAGACAATGGAAAATTAGTTGATCCAATTTTAAATGAATTAATTCAATTTTAACAATTGATAATATTTATGGGACTTAACATATATAGTAGACATGATCATCAAGCCAAATTTTTAAAAATTAAATTTGAATTTGGACTCAAAAAAATGTCTAAACTTATATTTTAATTGAGCTTTTTTATTCAAGATTTTATCTATAATTCTAAAGTAAGGCTTATCAAGTTAATTAACAATTTTTATGTCATTATCAAGTCAATTTGTTCGTAAGACTTGAAATTATCAACATATAATTGTTATTATTACTTATAAGATTATATATATGAAAGTTGTAAAAACAAATGAGTTGTTACATATAAGAGATATTAGTTTTAATTATTTACCATGATGTTATGTATCACTAAGTTTTTCTTTAAATAATAAGTTTTTCTTATTTAAAAATATTTATTCGTACTTTTTGAGCTCAAAACGAGCTTTAAAAAAGCCTGAGCCCATTCCATTTTACTAATCAGGTATGTTCGTATCAAGCTTTATACTCTTTGGGCCAGACATATCAAGCCAGATGAACTTTTTGAGTTATTATCTAATTTAATACAGAGCATCCAAATGGAAAACCTATCCTTTTTGCCTTGACAAAACATATTTTACATTGATTTTGCCAACCACTAACCTTTGTCTATATCTAAAGATGATTTGCTTTATCAAATAGTTTCTCATCCGTTGGCCTTAAATTTAAGGTTTCTTATATCCCTTGTTGCCCAAAATGTCATGTATGTATTTTTCATATTTAGAAATTGAGAAACCAACATTTATGATTTTTCTTCCTTTTATCACATCATTACTCAAGGAATATCATATGTGGAGAATGAGGCAAAGGTAGGTTATGTCATATGCAATTCTTCCTCACTTTTTAAGCTTTATGCTCAACATAAATCCAAGTACAATTTGACATCACAAGTTCTCATGTCCAAACATCTAGTACCATAGTGAGAGATTCTCCAGGTTTTTCATGTCAAATATAATTTCATCATTTATTTTTTAAGTTGTGTGATTGACAAGCAGAATTGCGAATACCAACATTATCTGTAATGCATAATGGTTGATTTTTTAGTCCATCTTTGAGCCAAATAGATCATTTTGAACAAACTCACTAACAAATGAATCGAACATCTCAAAGGTCACATGTCGTGTAACATCCTAAATAATAACTCTCATTCAGCATGGAATATAAAGTGAGCTATTGGGACTTTTTGTCTCATCATATCTCTAACGAATCATTTTAGGTAGATCTAGTAGGGAAAGCAAATGAAAATAGCCTCTTAGATCTTTTAAAGGAGAAAAGCTAAGAGCCTTGATTAGTTGGAAGCTATGATACTTTGATGTATGTAACAAGAATTTGAGGATCATGAATTTATTACTATGTAACTTAGAAAATATGATGCTATAGTACGAGACTTTCCTATATGTGTGTAAAATCCCACATGCATGAAGAATTGACTAACCAAGAGTTGGAATTAATTCTAGTATGTAATAGAATGTGTAGGATTAAGCGCTTACCATTAGGCCTAAAGCTATAACTATTAGTCAAGGTGCAACTCTCTTTCCTTAACAACGACCTAGCACAAGTGCCACATTTTGACAACCCAACACTTTTGCCTTTGCCACAGGACAATTACTACCACACCATGGTTAACATTCTCCCCCTCAGCAATTACCCCATTAGGAATTAAACATGTAACCTTAGCTGTGTTACCAATTGTGGGATCAATCACTTACCACTAGGCTTAAAGATATAATTGTTAGATAGGACACAATTCTATTTCCTTGACAATGACCCAGCAAAGCGCCACGTTTTAATTGGGACTCAGCCTCACACCAAGGCCTCTGCGACAGGTTAATTACTACCACTCACCTTGGGTAATAAAAGGTTCTTGAAGCATAAGTACAAGTAAATGAGGCCAAATTCAATGTATGTTGAAATCTATTTATTCAAGTTTTAGTTTTATGAAGATATAATTTTGTGAGACAAGAGAAAATGTGAAAAATTAAGTAGATTGACTCCAAAAATTATGATCTTTGGAGGAATCAATATTAGTATATCAAAGTTCAATTGTACCAAGTTCCATCAAATTTTGAGTTAAGTAGCTACCCCTGTTGTATGCTTAAAGTATGAAGAATTATGCTGAAAAGTTTTCTAATATGTATGATGTTAGGTGGCACTTGAGGAATCAATGGATAATTTTTTTGCTAAAATTTTATTTACAAGCTCCTACAATATTAATGATGAATTCTGAAAACTTTGATGCTTTTTGGATTTCATTTAGATGGGTTTTGTACAAAATAATAGTAATAAAAGTTTGATTCTACATCATTCCTTATAGCCACGATCTTGAACTTATTTGAGGGTACAAATGAACAAACTATGAATTGAAATTTGGTGCCTAATTAATTATCATGATATTCTAGTTGTTTGAAAAGTTTCACAATTTTTAGAATGTCCTAAAATTTATTATGAATTTTCAAAGTTAACTATTTTACCATACGAACAATACCACCGAATCTAAATTTATCTTTTCTATTCAACTAACCTCTCACCAAGTTTCCATGATATTATTTCTATCACTGGATTGTGAACACTTGGACTACTTTCCTAGAGGATGTTATGTATTATGATGTGACATGTTGCATCACTATAACATGTGTTATGTTTTTGTTGAATGACAAACTCCACTTATGAGTAAACCCCTCACCTTGAGGCCTCTCAAATAGTATGATGTTGCTAAACTCATTCTTCATGGCTCTAATTCCAACATTTTGTAGCTAATCTTGCAACCAAATTTGCATTTTCTATACACTACTCTACTTCTATTTGTAGCCCCACTAAGCCTTTCTTCTTAAGAGCATACCAAAGGAAGATTGGAGCATGCCCACTACGACTTCTTGTGATTGTGGCATCCTATGAGGCTATAACTTCAATATCTCAATGATGGCATCAATGTACTCTAAACAAAATATTATAACCCCCCAAGGGATAGGACATCATAAGAATTTATGGCCTAAAGTAGTTATGCTCCTAATGGATTTTTTTAAGCTAACCCTTAATGCTTGTGGAATGTCAACTTTGGCTTAGGCAATATTATAGAAATAAGAAGCAAATTTATAAAGAGAATGCTAAGCCCCACACTATTTATATGGAGGTGACCAATAAACTTCAAACTAAGTAATTGACTAAAATAAAGAGATAATAAATATATTGATATATAATTCATTTCCTCATAAATGCATCACTAGTGTAGGTCTCTTTTACTCATAATGCAAAGTTATGAGAATAAACTTAAATAATCTTGTACTTATTTAGTCTCTTGGTGAAAACAATAGGGTATTTTAACCAAAGTTCCAAAATGCAGAGATTGCAATAGCTTGTAAGTCATTAGTATGGAGATTAGCAATCTCTTTTTATATATTGAATTCTTAATAAAAGGAAGCATCATCCTAGATAAAAGCTCTATCACAATGGATATAAAATTTATCACTTGTAAAACCACTTTCTTTAAGTGTTCATACTACAAGATCCAAGTCATCAATAGCCCCTTTCATAGTTGTTCCTAAAATAGAAAATCAACTTTCTAGACTTTACGATTATGTTTTAATGCACATATGTAGCTTGTTAAGGGTTTGCCTAACCCTGTCTTAGAATATTTCAACAATATTCATACTAGATATGGGAGAGAAAAGAACAAATGGACCTATGTTTAGGTTGATGAGGACTGATTTGTCCTTGTGAGCAAGAAGTGAAGTCTTTAGATTAACATAGTCAATCTTGCCAAAGGTGAGAGTAGCAACATCACACATTGCATTCTACACATTCTTGAAACTTTAAACACAAAATAATGTGAGTTTTCTATGATATATATAATCCTATTCGACAAATGTTCCCTCTTGTATATAAGTGTATGTGTGTATATTTACAAATATGTTATCAAATTACTTACAAATTAACTTCAAAAGGCTTCAAAATTGATTAAATTAAATACAACAATTAAAAATTACCCTACTAAGATCCAATGAAGATTGTCATTGCTTCCATCAGTTGTTATGTATCCTCAGTAGTGATTCTTCTCTATCTCCCGCAAGCTAGCAAACCAATCAATAACACAAACTTCAAAAGAAGTTGAATTAAGAGTGTAGGAGCTTCCCATAAATAGATTACCAATGTTGTTTATGTGAAAATGTTGTAACTGTACAAATGCTATTGAGCAAGGTTAGGACCTAGGAGGTGGGGTGAATTGGGTTTTATAAAAATTTTAACTTAAAAACTAAAGGACAAAAACAACAAAATCAAATATGTGCATAAAGTAAAGGTATAAAGAGAGAAGTATTGACACAGAGATATATCCTGGTTCAACTTCTACCCATGTCTACGTCAAATTCCCAAGTAACCTCTTAGGATTTTCCACTCTCTTAAAGTATCAATACAAAACTCAAGAGAACCTTTACCTAATTCCCAAGCCTCACAGTTTAACACCTTCAAGGAACCGCCTTGAATTCTCACTCTCATGGATATACTCCCCCTGAACCTAAGCTCTCTCTTAACTTGACTCTCTCAAGGAACCTCCTTGAGACTCTCTCTCAGAAGAAAGAAAATTTTACAATCAAATAACTCTCTGAAATAGAGTAGATGTTACAATGAAGCATTAATATGATAATGAGCTGAAGAGAATATGAAAACAACTAATATAAGCACTCTTGAATGTTTTTTCTTTTATGTTTCAGAGGTCTTAGGTCAAGTTTATATAGATTGAGGTCTAATAGATCCATTAGAAGTGAGTGAAAAATTAGAAATTCAAAACATAGTCGTTATAGATTTGTTATAACTTGTCTGTCATTGACCAGTCTACTATTCACTTCTAACGAGTCGATTGCTCCTTCATTCCCTCTCATAATTTTCAAATTCTAGACCTTGACAGTTGACTGCTCACTTTAGGCCAGTTGACTGGTCGCTCACAGAGAGTTCCCAATCGATGGTCTCAAGGTTGGTAGTTAACTAATATTTGATCTGGGAGGTGACCAATCAACTGCTCGTAGGTGCCTGGAGATTGCTTGCTTCTAGAGAGCTCTGAATTGATTAAGCATAAGCTAGCTACTAACTAGTCTTATCCAAAAAGGTGACCAGTCGACTGTTAACTTGTGACCAATCAACTATTTATTGATAGAAAACTCCCAAATAAGCTTTTCTAAAACTTTAAGATCTATGATTGATTATACATTCATTTTAATTAGTCCTTATTAGCTGAATAACATTTACAAAGGTTACAAATACATGACTAAACATTAAATAATCTAGAACCTAAGTATCACATAGGAAAACTTTTCTTCTTGTGTTGTTATCATCAAAACCTTTATTTCTCAGTAAATGGGCTTTAACAATCTACTACTTTTTTATGATGACAACCCTACAAATGTTAGTTCTTCACAATGGAAATTTTTCAATATAATCTCTTTTGATTTTGTAAGAGTTTTAATGATTTGACTTTGATTGATTTCTTTCATCCTTTAACTGGTTTCCTTATTTTTCAATGTGATAGTGGTAAATATTATAGAAGCAGTAGATATTAGCAAATAATATCATTCATACTTAAAATAGCTACTTTTATTCAGAATCAAGGCATGACAGAAATCAAACTAAGTAATTAAGTTCAAAGAAATTTCAAATAACATTGAAACATAAGCTGAAATCAAATCCTATTGTCATCAAAATCAAATGCTCATAAAATCAAATACCTAATGCCTAAAGCCTACTTTTCTCTCCCACTTTGTCACATAAAAAAAGGAGGAAGAGAACCTAAATCCTAAGTCCTAAACTCCCTTGAAATCAGAACTCTGATTACGGAAAGACTCAATATGCTCCAAGTTAACATTGACATCTTCCACAATCTCCTGAAGAGTCTGAATCTAAAAATTGTAAGTGTCCATCTTCTGATGAAGAGCTTAAATCTCAGCCAAAAGAACGGGCTCTAAAATGATGATAGACTTAGGTTAAGCTGATGTGTAGTCCATGAAGGTGTGAACATGAGGCGATGGCATGGTAGCAGTAGGCAATGGCATGTGAAAGGATGGTCCTTACTCAGTAAAATTGGCATATGGAGAAATTAGAGGAGGCACATCAACAGCTAATGGAGGAGGTGGCTTGGGCACCCTTAGGGCTTTCTTAATCCATTCCCCTTGAGGTGTTTTAGCAAACCCCATTCACTGAATATTATTCCACGTAATCTATAAAGGAGATTCGACATCATCTTCTATAGGTGAAATGTCTTAGTGGCAGAGGATGGGGGCAATAACAGCAGCATATGGTAGTGGAGATGACTTCTTCTTCTTGTATGTTGACATTCTCTAAGTGATGAGCCATGAGAGCCTAATATTTTCTCCATCTAAGATGCACTTCATCATGAACATCTCCGAATCACTGAGATATGCAAAATTGCCTGACTTATTGATGAGACAATGGGCAACGATATAGTACAGTAGCCTATTCTCCAATGACAGGTCATTGACATTATTGGGTGTGTTTGGGTTGTCAATGGCATTCTCACTAATCTAATTCATGATTTCCAATTTGTTGTACCCTACTATAGTCTTCAATGAATTTGGAAGATCAATAAAGTAGTGTCCAATAGGAGGGGAAATATGAACACCCCATCCTTAATTACTTAATTATTTAATTAATTGATACACCAATTAATTAATAATTAAGCAAATAAAAAAAATAAAAATGACAGAGACTCAAATGACATTCTTAAGTGAAGGCAATTTAAAATTCAAAATGAATCATGGGAGAACTTTAAAAAAAAAAAAACCAAAATTTGAAAATAAGAATTAATTAATAATAATAATAATAACAAATCAAAATAAAAAATATAAAAGACACAAAAATAGAAAAACAATCCAAAAAGTAAATATTAATAGTGATGATGAAAAAATTAAAAAAAATTACAAAAAAAATAATAAAAAAGGGGTTAAATTAAAAATAAATTAAATCAAAAATACCAAAATATATAATACAATATATGTGGCAAAACATGATTTATATCTCTCGGCATTTTAACGGTGGCTTCGCTGCAAGTAGACGCTGCTCTGCAAAATGTTGTAGCCGCCTCTTCTCCACAAGTTGCCATAGCCTGTTTGAGGAAGTGACAAGTAGTAGAGGAGATAATGATGATGGTTACCTATAAAGAGAGGCTGAAAGCAGCTGGAAAAGAGAGGGTGGGGAGAGGCGAGAGAGAAGGGAGAAGATAAGAGAGTCTGAGAGTTGCTGAAGGGAGAGAAACTGAGTTGCAATGACAAATAAGCAAGACCAAGGCAGACCGTGATGAGCTAAGCAAAGCTGCAATGACAGACAAGCAAGACCAAAGCAAATTGAGCCAGACTGAACTGAAGCTGTGAACGCCCTCCCCTGTTCCAAGCAGCGTGAAGGAGAAGAGAAAGAGAAAGTAAGCTTCTTTTACTTCCTGATGCCTTCATGCTTCTCATACCATGCTTATATATATATTATATATGTGTTTATATATATATATATATATATATGTATGTAGATGTATGTATATATATATATATATACGCGTGTGTGTATATGAGTATATGCTTCCCTGTTTCCTGATGCTTGCTCTCCTCTTCTATTATGCTCATATATATTATTACATATGTGTTTATATATATATATATATGTATGTATGTAGATGTATATATATATATATATGTGTGTGGGAATATATAGATATATGCTTCCCTATTTTCCTTATGCTTGCTTTCCTCTTCTATCATGCTCATATATATTATTACATATGTATTTATATATATATATATATATGTATGTAGATGTATATATATATATGTGTGGGTATATATAGATATATGCTTCCCTGCTTCCTGATGCTTGCTCTCCTCTTCTATCATGGTCATATATATTATTACATGTGTTTATATATATATATATATATATATATGTATATATATAGATGCATATAGGTGTATATATGTATATAGGCGTGGGTGTGCATCTTTTGCTTCCTGATGCCTTCATGCTTTTTATATCATGCTTATATATATGTTACATATGTGTTTATATATATATATATATATATATATGTGTGTGTGTGTGTGTGTATAGATGTGTATATATATATATATGTGTGTGTGTATATGGGTATATGCTTCTTTTTTTTCCTAATGTCTACTTCCTGAAGCTTTCTTCTTCTTTTGTCATGCTTATATATATTATTACATGTGTCTATATATATATATATATATATATATGTATGTATGTATATATATAGATGCATATAGGTGTATATATATTATTATTATCTTTGTGTCAATATGAGATTGATATTTGGCTTTATAAACAAAGTTCTAAGAAAGTCATCAAGTGAGAATATTATTCTCATCGGGTGCTTGGGATCGTATGAGATTCTGATCTACTTAGATCTCAAAAATTAATACATACTTGTTATAAATAATAATAATACAAAAAAAAAAATTAAATATTCCCCATTATTTACGAAATTATCGTGTGAGAATATTGTTCTCCTTGATTGCATGGGATTATGTGAGATTTTAATCTCCTTAGATCCCTAAAATTAGTACACATTTGTTTAAAAATAATAATAATAATTAAATATTTACTTTAATTAAATATTCCCCATTATTTACGAAATTATCGTGTGAGAATATTGTTCTCCTTGATTGCATGGGATTATGTGAGATTTTAATCTCCTTAGATCCCAAAAATCAATGCATATGTGTTTTTT
Organism: Delonix regia; assembly: GCA_037074485.1. Lineage (NCBI taxonomy): Eukaryota > Viridiplantae > Streptophyta > Magnoliopsida > Fabales > Fabaceae > Delonix > Delonix regia. The sequence continues at coordinate 22,957,970 of CM073454.1, read as the reverse complement.
TTTTTAAAAAAATGTATAATAATAAGAATAATACAAAACTAAACACTTTAATATCCTCCATTATTCGCTAAATCATCGTGTGAGAATATAGTTCTCCTTGAATACTTGGGGTTGTGTAAGATTTTAATCTCCATAAACCTTGAAAATTAATACGTAATTGTTTTAGAATAATAATAACAATAATGATAATAACGGAAAAATAAATATGTTAATTAAATTTTTTTTTTTACAAAAAGATTAGTTCTTCCTTCATAATCACTTCATTTAAATCACAAAATAAAGATAAAAATTCCAAAAAAAAAAGGGAGAGAAAATGAAGAGATCAGGAGAGTGGGAGTAATAAGGTTGTCGTAAATTAAAACACACAGATCAAATTCCAATCCTGTTCTATTTACGAAAATCTATTTAATTTAAACCCTCCTATTTTTATCACAAAAATTACTAACGAACACACCATTTCTGGTTGAACTACGTGGACTTTGATCCCTATCACAAGGTATGTAGGCCCTAGGCTTTCAACATAGGTCAAGTCTGCCCTTTGTAAATATCTACTCGTTTGCTTTTATCATTGTCATTTTTTTTTTTATCTCTTTTGTTTAATGGGCATGCACGTCAATAAAAGGGTAATTGCGATAAATTCAAGGCTATATTCTATTTCAACTGACTAGTTTAAGGTAACCGTCCTTAAGGATAGGTGTTGTAGGGTGCCTAACACCTTCCCCGCACTCAAATAGACTTCTGAACCCATCTTTGATTGCGTAGACCATGTTGCCTTTTTCTTTTTATTTTAAATTGGCTTTCCAAAGTTTTTCATTAAAAATTTTGGTGGCGACTCCAAATAAATTGATTTTCAAGATTCATTTTTAGGAATCAATCCAAACTTTTTATTTCTCCTCGCCGAAAGGTTGGTTATGACAGGGAAGATGGAGAATGTTAGCCAAAGTCTCATCCCTAAACACTATCTTAGAGCCTCTGACCTCAGTAGTAATCAGATACGTAGTAGGATTGTATGTGAGGTTAGAGCAAAATGCCTAATGACTTTAGGGCTATAATCCGACTTAATATTCATAAGATAACTCAAACTAACATTCTCCAATATAACAAATAGCCTAAATCTTTCTTCTTGCAGGAAGGGAAGATGAACACACCTACTAGGGAGCACACCCCTTTGCGAAAAATTTTCAACAAAGGCAAACTCTTTAGCCCTTGAGGAGAAAAGTGGTGGAGGAGCATAAGTGGATCTAATAGCCACATTCTTTGTCCTTTGTGCACTTAGGAGCTGGTCTTAGAGCCATTGTTGAACTTGGAGAGGCAAGGATGAAGGTTTGAAGGCAAGAAATTAAGAAAGGAAGCTAACAATTCAAAATAAGGTGGAGAATTATAGAAAACACCCCTTTTAATCGATGAAACCCTAGGATTTTAAGTTTAAATGGTGATTTTGATTGATTTGAAAACAAAATCTCAAAGATTTTATAGGAATTTGGCCAGCAAAGTAAGGGGCAAATGAAAGAAAGAGCAGTCAGCTAGAGAGAATATGGGAAAATGGCAAGTTTTTAGGGTTCAACTACTTTAAATAGTGATTTCTGTCATTAACCAGTGAACTACTCACTAATGTACAGTCAACTGTCGACCCCTATTTTTCCTTAGAATTGCTTTCTGGCATCAACCAATCGACTGGTCCCTTGTGAGTAGTTGATTGTTGGCCTTTATTTTTCACATGGGTATTCTCTGGAAACCTCCCAGTCAACTAGTCACTCACCACTAGTCGACTGTCGGGCCTCTTAATGTCCCAAGTCGACTGGCTACCTATTAGCAATTGACTATTCCCTTACAGAGAGTCATTAGTCAGTTGTTCCTCTCATCTTGAGCAGTTGATCACTTTTCTGACCTCTACCAGCCAACTGGTCATACCTTGGCAGTCGACTAGTCACTTAAAAGTGTGACCAATTCGAATTTTTTAAGGCCAAATTTCTATTTTTCTAAAGGATTTGTCACTTAACAACACTTCTAAGCATAGAAATCCATTTAGATAGTGTTGCAAACAAATGAAGCACGTTAAGAAATCAAAATATCCTACAAAGTAAATAAGAAAACACTTCGATGCTTAAGTTAATAATGATTTTGATCAACAAATGGCAGAATAATTTAAGTCTTTTATTTTATAATTCATTAGGATTAACCATTCCAAGTTCACCACTTATAAAACAAAATCTTTCAATAAAAAGAGGTTTTGCAAAGATATCAGCAAGTTAAAATTCAGTTTTGATAAATTCTATACTGATATCTTTCTTTTGAACATGTTCCCTAATGAAGGGATGCCTGATTTCTATATGTTTAGACCTTGAATGCATGATTAAGTTCTTAGTAAGATTTATTGCACTAGTATTGTCACACTTAATAGGGATCTCTTTAAGATATACTCTAAGTTCCTTTAATTGTTTTTTCATCCAAAGAATTTGAGCACAAAAATTACCAGCAACAACATATTCAACTTCAACAATGGAAAATGCTACACTATTTTGTTTCTTACTAAACCTAGAAACAAGAGAATTTCCAAAGAATTGGCATGTTCCACTGGGGCTTTCTATATCAGTTTTACAACCAGCAAAATCAGCATATGACTATCCTACTAAGGTGTTAGTTGGTCCTTTTAGATACCATAGACCCAAGTGTATTGTGCCAGCAATATATCTAAAGATTACTTTTATTGTTAAGTAATGAGACTCTTTTGGATAAGTTTGAAATCTAGCACACATGCATACACTAAACATAATATCCAATCATACCTTTATATTTTGTAATGTCATATGGTTGTCCTCTTTAGCATCCATTTTTGTAGCTGATCCTATAGGAGTATCCTTTGTTTTAACATTTTCAAAACCAAATTTCTTAAGTAATTCTTTAACATATTTAGATTGATTTATGAATGTTCCATTTGCTTGTTTAATTTGAAGACCCAAGAAGAATGTGAGCTCCCCTATCATTGACATTTCAAATTCTCCTTTCATCAAGTCAGTAAATTCCTTACACAGATTTTCATTAGTGGCTCCAAATATAATATCATCCATATAAATTTGAACAACTAAAATATCATACCTTTTGTCCTTTAAGAGTAATGTTGTATCAACTTTGCCTCTAGAGAAATTGTTTTCAATAAGAAAAGCACTTAATCTTTCATACCATGCTCTAGGAGCTTGTTTAAGACCGTACAATGCTTTTCTTAATTTGTACACATGATTTGGAAAGTTTTAGTACTCAAAACCATGAGGATGTTCAACATAAACTTCCTCCATTATGTATCCATTAAGAATGGCATTCTTGACATCCATTTGATACAACTTAAAATTTTTTATGCATGCAAAGGCTAGTAGAATATGAATAGCTTCCAATCTAGATACTGGTGGAAAGGTTTCATCATAGTCTATACCTTCTTCTTGATTATATCCTTTTACAACTAATCTAGCCTTATTTCTAGTAATAACTCGTGATTCATCAAGCTTATTCCTAAATACACATTTAGTACCTATTACAAGATGATTATCAGGTCTAGGAACAAGTTTCCAAACTTGGCTCCTTTGAAATTGATTTAATTCTTCTTACATTACTAAAACCCAATATTTATCTTTTAATGCATCATCAATTCTATTAGGTTCTACTTGAGATAAGAAGACTTGATGATTACAAATATTTCTTAGTGAGTTTCTAGTTGTTACCCTTTTAGAGACCTCACCAATTATTTGTTCAGGTGGATGATCCTTTTTGATGTTCCATACCTTTAGTAGCTCATTGCTGACTTCTTCTCCTTCTTAGTCAAATTCATCTAAGGGGGATTGTTCTTCTGTCTTGATGGATTTGCTCTCATCCTCCTTTTCTTGAGTTGTTTGTTTGTCTTTTATTGTGAGATTATTAAATTTTATTGCAATATCTTTAGAGGATACCTTTCTTAGCTCAAGAGGATCAGATTCATCAAAATTCACATGAATTGATTCTTCTACTATCATAGTTCTTTTATTATACACCCTATATGCTTTGCTAGTATTTGAATATCTTAGGAAGATTGCCACATCAGACTTAGCATCAAATTTTCCTAAGTTATCTTTTCTATTATTCAGCACATAACATTTACATCCAAATACATGCATATGAGAAATATTTGGTTTTCTTCCTTTGTATAGCTTATATGGAGTCTTTTTCAGTATAGGTCTAATCATGGCTCTATTCATTACATAGCAAGTAGTGTTTACTGTATTAGCCCAAAAATATTTAGGAAGATTTCTTTCATTTAACATAGTTCTAGCCATTTCTTCTAAAGTTCAGTTCTTCCTTTCAACTACTCCATTGTGTTGAAGAGTTCATGGTGCCAAAAAATTACGTTCAATACCACTATCATCACATAACTCCATAAATAAGTTGTTTTGAAATTCTCCACCATGATCACTCCTTATCCTCACAATAGTCATGCCATGTTCATTTTGAATAAATTTGGCTAATTTCATAAAAGCTTTAAAGGCTTGATCTTTGTGAGACAAGAAGAGTGTCCATGTATATATACTAAAATCATCTACAATTACTAAAACATAAAAATTTCCACTAAGACTCATAGTCCTTGATGGTTAAAACAAATCCATGTGCAGTAATTGTAGTGGTCTAGTTGTGGAGATGATTCTTTTTGCCTTAAATGAGATTTGAACTTGTTTTTCTTACATGCATCACAAAGTTTGTTTTTGACAAATTTCAACTTAAGCAATCCAATAACTAAGTCTCTTTTGGCAAGTTTCTCTAATAAACTCATACTAGCATGTTCAAGCCTTCTATGCCATAACCAACTATCATTATTTACACTAATCAAACTTTTTGAATTTGTAGTAGAGATATTATCCAAGTCAATAACATATACATAGTTAATTCTATGTCCTATGAGTATAGTGTTCTTTTCATCTAAATTTTCAACCAGACTGTGTTGTGAATCAAATATAACTATATTGTTCTTATCACATAATTGACTAATACTCAGAAGACTATGATTCAATCCTTCAACAAGAAGCACATTACCAATGGAGGTGGAAGAGTTCTTACCAACTTTTTCAATACCAGTATTCTCCCATATCCACTGCTTCCAAATGTGACATTCCCTCTATACTTTGGATGAAGAGAAAAAAAATTGGAAACTTGGATTTATCTTCAATCATATGTTTAGAGCATCCATTATCCAAGTACCACTTTGTTTCAGTAGCTTTCCAACACACCTACAAGAATGTTAAGTTCTATTTTTAGGTACCTAAATCTTATTGGGTCCTTGAATGTTGTTGTTCCCTTAATAACCTACATTTTCTTGCCTTGTAGAATTTTATTATCTCTATAGGGACAAGAATATGAACGATGACCTTTCATGCCACAATAATAACAAGTTATAAATTGAGTGTTGGTCATGACAGCGGGAACAAAGAAATTCATATAATATCTTTGTTTCTTCTAATGATTATATCCAATACCAGCTTTATTAAACATACATCTTTGTTTACCAAGTAAGATATTCAAATTATCCTTTCCTTTGGTAAATTTGGCAAGAGTACTTATCAAATCATTCCTCTCCTTTTGTAGAGTTTTATAATTACAAGAGACTTGGTTTTTGAGGGAAATATGTTCATTTTTTTATATTAGTATAATCATGTTCTAATTTCACAATTTGTTTTTCTAAAGAATCTTTTCTTTAAAGTAAAGAATCTTTTTCTTCTTTCTTTTTCTCTAACTCTTCTTCTAAAAATAGAATTTTCTTTGAAAATTTTAAAGCTTTTGTTAACTTAAGAAATGTAGTATGTAAATCATTAAAATCATCTTGTAATTCTTTATATAAAGGGAGAAAGCTTACCTCATCTTCATTTGCCATAAGGCAAAGGATAGCTTCTTCAACATCATCTTCTAAATCTTCAGCACTTTCTTCTCCCCAAGCAGCTGACAAGTAGGCTTTCATCTTTTCTTTTTCTCTCTCCTTCTTAGAGCTATCATGTTTCTTCATAAACTATGAGCACTCCCATTTGATGTGCCCAAGTCTTCTGCAATCATAGTAGATAGGAAGCTCTTTAGTTTCTTGATTTCTTCTGGTTGATCTCCTTTCGCTCATTCTTCTACTATTAAAGAATCTCCTAAACTTTTTGACAAAGAGACCAAGATTTTCTTCATCAATTTCATCCAAAGAGTCATCATCACATTCTTCTTCATCTATGAAGAAGCTTTGAGAGCAAGCCCATTCTTTTTCTTATCTTGCTCTTCAAGAAGTTGCTTCAACCTTGGCTCATGTTCTTGAAGATTTTTGAAAAGTGCAGCAATTGATTTTATTAATAGACTTTTGGTTTCTTCAATTGTTGTCACCTTTGACTCTAATCCAAAGGAAGAGCTTTCATGATCTTATAAGCTTGATAGTTTGAGAATATGTCCTCCAAAGAGCTACCAAATGATTCACAATGTGAGTAAAACGAATTTGCATTTCTTTAATGGTTTCTCCAAGATTGATTTTGAATAATTCATATTGTTGGGTAAGACTATGAACCTAGACTCTTTTACTCTAGAGGCTCCCTCATGAGTTATTTCTAAAGCCTCCCACATTTATTTTGCACTCGCATAATTTGAAAATCTAAAATATTCTTCTTAACTGAGAGCACTAGTAAGAATGAGTTTAACTTTATTGTTTAATAAAACTTTTCTTCTTTCTATCTCATTCCATTCACTTTTGGGTTTGGGTATGGTCTTGCCTTCTTCCACTTTCATAGGCATTAAGGACCTTCCTCAATTACATCCTAAAGGTCAATATCAACAGCTTCAAAGAAAATTTTCATCATAAATTTCCAAAAGGTGAAATTTTCACCATTAAAACCATGAGGTTTTGTTATTGATAGCCCTTTGGGTAAAACATTATCACCATATCCAACCATTTACACTCTTGAGATGGTTACGTCTTTAAATCAAGAGCCCAAGCTCTGATACCACTTATTGAGCAAGGCTGGAACCTAAGATGAGGTGAATTGGGTTTTATAAAAATTTTAATTGAAAAACTTTTTTAATGAAGAAAAACAATAGAATTAAATATGTGCAGACTGTAAAGAAGTAAGGAGAAAAGTATTGACACAAATTTATCCTAGTTCAACTTCTACACAAGCTTATGTCCAGTGCACAAGTAATCTCTTGGGATTTTTCACTATCTCAAAGTATCAATACAAAACTCAGGAGTACCTCTCCCTAATTCCCAAGCCTCATAGCTTGACACCTTCAAGGAACCTCCTTGAATTCTCAATCTCAGGGACATACTCCCCTTGCCCAAGCTTTCTCTTAGCTTGACCCTCACAAGGAACCTCCTTGAGACTCTTTCATAAGAAAGAAAATTTTACAATCAAATAGCTCTTTGAAACAGAGTAGATGTTACAATGAAGCACTAATATGATAATGAGCTAAAGAGAATATGAAAACAACTAATATAAGCACTCTTGAATGTTTTTCTTGATGTTTTAGAGGTCTCAAGTCGAGTTTATATAAATTAAGGTCTAATAGATTTGTTGGAAGTGAGTTAGAAATTAGAGAATTAATATATATATAGCTGTTATAGATCCGTTATAGCTCATCTGTCACTGACTAGTCGATTGTTCACTACTGACTAGTCAATTGCTCCTTCATTCCCTCTCACACTTTTCAAATTCTAGACCCCCATAATCAACTGCTCACTTTGGACCAATTGACTGGTCGCTTACAGAGAACTCTCAATTGATGGTATCAAGGCTAGCAATTGACTGATACTTGATCTGGTAGGTGACCAGTCATTTGCTCATAGTGGTTAGTTGATTGCTTACTTCCAGAGAGCTCCTAGTTGATCAGGCTTGAGCTCGCAGCTAACCAATTTCATCTAAGAAGGTGACCAGTCAACTATTGGCTTGTAACCAGTCAACTATTCACTAACAGAAAAGTCCTAATTAGCTTTTCTCAACCTTTAAGACATATGATTGATTATACATTCATTTTAATTGATCTATATCTGCTCAATACCATTTATAAAGGTTTCTAATACATGATTAAACATTGAAATCATCTAGAACCTAAGTGTAACATTGGAAAACTTTTCTTCTTGTGTTGTTATCATTAAAACCTTTGTTTCTTAGTAAATGGGCTTCAACAAATGCTCCATAGTTGAAGTCTAGATTAGTTTGGTAGCCTGCATAGTTTATTACAATGAGAACCATTAATTAAAGCTTGAAGCTGAGGCTATCAGGATAACATCTTAGGGCATGTTTGGTAGGGTGGAGTGGTTTTAATGGAAATGAGAATAAGAATGGGCCTTGATGAAATTGAATCATAGGGCCCAAAATCATGTTTGGTATGATATATATTGAAATAAGTGGAAACAATAGGGCATTTTTTTCATATGATATATAGAGACCAAATTATCCTTATTGATAAAAATAAAAAATATTATTATTAAATTTAATAAATCGCTAGACCCTTATCTCCCAATATCACGTCTTCTCCCGCTTGTGCAATATTCATCAATCTCACCTTCTCTTCCTTTGCAAATATTAGCTTCATCTCCAAATCTTGCTTGTTATTCATGAAATGAAGGATAATTTTGTCATGGAATGAGACCATTTTTGTCAAAGGCCTCTTGATTTTCATGAAACCAAATAATTCCATTATATATTTGATAGAATCCTCATTCCCATGTACGTGAGAATGTGTTTTCCCACCAACTCTCAGTTCCTAAATGCCAAACACAATTTTGTTTCTTTCCCTAACCCTTTCCTACTTCATACTTAGCTTCCTCATTTATTAAGAACTAAGAAATACAAATTATGCATATGTAACATAATATGTACATAAAAACACTATTACAAAAAATATATATATAGTTTCCTAATTACAATTTAAAGTGATTATAGTGTCATGTATCATTAATTATAATAAATTGTGGAAGAGAACATTTAAAAAAATTACTCAAAAAGTGTATTTTTCTGTGAGATAAAGTTTCTAAGTAGGCAGTCATAACTTGAGCCAAATTCTCTTTAGATTCCCTAATTGACTGAGAGATCATATTTCCATTCTTTGGGATTTTGGTGTGATCTTATCTACACGATTTTGTCTTGCCTAACCCAACAAACTTGAAAGCTGGAAGCGGTGTTGTGGAAGTTGCTATGATAAAAGTTGTTGGCATGTGCTTCACCATTGGATCATTCATAGTACATATGAAAAGTGTGAGAGAGATCGAGAATGGGTAAAACTAGCTATACATGATAGTGAGGGAGAGCTAATTATGATTGTTCGAAAAATGATGAGTTTGTAAACCATATACATATATATATAGAGTTTAGGCATGAAAACCTCCAAAAGAAAACAAGAGAGACAGTCATTGCAGGTGACTGTGATTCAAGGAAGGATCTACGGGGAGAGTGGAGGTGGTCACTCCCTTTAGATTTTTTAAATTTCAACTGTTATATGTAATTTTATTTTATATTCTTAATTTAGTTCTCAAATTTATAAAAGCTTGCCCCCTTGGATCATAGAAGTTTATCTTTCTAGGTTCAAATTTTTTATTCGGAAACTTGTGCCTCTTTAGAATCAAATTCTAAACTTGTCTCAGCTGTGATTACATGGAACAAAACTTACACGTTTCAAATGCGAAATCTTATAATAATATCTAAGTTGTGTGTTGGACAAAAACTGACACATTATTTAATCTGACACTATATTTTGAGGTTTATTCTTTTATTTATTATTATAAAGTTAATGCAAACGCATTTAGATAAATTTGGAAGTTGTAAAAAGTAAACTTTCTTCCATACAACGATGAATGAGGAGATAGTTAATTCAAATTTTATAGAGAAAAATATAATTTTAGTTCCTTCTTATAATCTTAAGATTAATTTAATCCTCTAAAAATAAAAAGTATTAAAACTATCTTTCAAAAATACTTTAAAATAACTAATTTAATTCTCCAAATGACCAAGTTCAATTGTTCATATTTGAAGGATCATGTTAACACTTTCTAATTTTGAAAGACTAAAGATACTTAGAAGGTGAAGGACTGAATTTATATTTTTTAATTTTTTTACTTTCATTGGCGGTGACGTGTTTGGTTCTCATCTTCCAGGAAGGACAGCAAAATAGTAGAAAGCCACGTTAATCATATAATATCCCCATAAATTAAACTTTGTTCCCAAACTCTCTATTGTCGCCCAGCAATGGCATCATGAAGATGTATTAACTACAACTTGGATTCATTATCGTAACAGTAAGTGTTTTGGTCTTAAAAAGTGATTGCATACAACTTAAAATTGACTGTATATAGTTAAAAAGAAGTCCAAAAGATAATTGCAGTATTGATTCTAAAAGAAAGTGACCTCATTTTAGTATTAATTCAAGGTAAATGTGAATATCTACCTGATATATTAATCAATATAGTCAAATAATTATAAAGTGATGATAGTATGTTTTTTGGAGTATCATTTTTACGAGAATGGATTCCCTGGTAACAGGAGAGGGTCATGTGTTGCAAAACGCGGTCATTTGGCTGCCTTTTATTCTTTTTTATTTTTGTTAAATATTTTTTAAATAAAACATCATATAACATAAGGAAAAAGATAATATTAATTTTTTTGTACTAACATCTTTCGTCTTAAACTCATGTCATTACTGTTTAAATATATAAACTAATGCAATATTAGAGTACAGGAAGGATTTTTATTTTTTTTTTAAAAAAATGACTAGAATGTGGAATGTAATAATTTTTTTCCAATAATATGATCTTGAATTTTTGAATGCTTGTTATTACAATGATTTTAGTATATAATTTGGTGTTGTATGTCTAATTGGTTTTAATGTCATTAATTATATAGTTTAATATTTCTTCTAGGATGATATCTTCCGAAGAAAATATCTAAAATGTTAATATTAATTTTTTGTAGCATAATAATTTTTAAATATGTATTAAAATTAAAAACTAAAAAAATTAAATATAGAAAAAAAAATTACTTTTTATAAATTTATTAGTTACTACACACGAAATTTTTAATAAAGTATTATTTAATATGTAATTTTTAATCATGTCATAATTCAAGATGATGTTATGATTACTCTTAACCATATTATTTGCATATCTAGTATCTTTCATTTAAACGACTTATGTCAAAACAACAACTAATTTATATTTGTATTTATAACTTTCTTATTTACAATTATACAAGTAATAATAACAATTAACCATATAGTCTAACTCAAGGTCTAAATAATAACTAGACTCAATTGTGACTTAAAAAAAATCTCATCAAGCCCAATAAGCTCAACCTAAAATATTACCCAAAAAAATTGAATATAAAAGCTCGATTAAAAAAACAAGCTTAGATTCCTTTTCGAACCAAAGCCTAATCAATTTTTTATAAATCTATCCCCTAATAACCCTTACTCTTCTCTCTGATGATTTGATTGGGATTAATGCACCACTTCAACTACTCCATAAATGTGTTAGTATTGACTAATATTTTTTATATTATATGTTATTATTATAGTTAAGAAAGTTTAGGCTAAAAAAAATATCAAATAATTTTTTTTGGCTATAGAACAAACTCATACTCCAATACAAATATAACTAGGCAACAATCGAATTCCAAAGAAGGGCCTAACTTGCCCCAACTCTAAAAGCATCCTTCTTGTTGATTATTCCAAAATCATGTACTACTAAGTTAATTGTGACCATTAAATAATATTATTAATTAATATAAACCCTCAAATGATTATAAAAAGTAAGCATAGCATAAATCTAGATTAACCTCAAATCTAAAAGCAAAAAAATCATATGAATAAAATTGCTCTTTATGACATATAGCTAGCTAGTTTTTCTTTTTTCAATACAGGATAAGGAAGTGAACTAGTCAGTGACATTAGCATTATATAGAAAAAAGTGCTAATTCCAACCTAGAGAAAACCATTGCCAAAGTTCCTTTTGATTTTGTGTTATCAACCCAATAAAGAAGTCTAAAATGTTAGACATGAGAGTTGCTATGTCTTGACCCACATTCTAATACCATTCGTTCCCTCAATCTTATCTAAGACATGTCACAGGTCCTCATGTCCAGTGAATAGGATTCTTATCTGTTCATTGGCCAGATCAGGGTTCCTTGTTATAATCATATCTAAGAGGTGTCGCTGGTCTTCTTGTCTAGTGAATAAGATTCTTATCTATTCATTGGCTAGATTAAGGCATAAGTTCCTTGTTGTAATCCATAAAAGCATATGCCTGATGTGTATTCCAAGGTTAAGGGCATGGTTATGTATGGTGATGTGCGTCCATTTCCAATGTTGTATTGATCCCCATTTAGGAAAAGGCTTACCATTACAGTTTTGGCTTTCCTTAAAACTTTAATCTTTCATGTCTAGCACACCAAGTTCCATCCTTGATTGAATAGATGAGTGATCTTGTTTAGAGGGAGCCTCATATTTCCTTGGTTCTGCAATTAAGGTCTTTTATACTCTAGGCCATGTTCGCATTACCTAATATCTAGAGGATCTCTTAAAGGATAGATTAGGGGTTTACCTTATGGTTATAGTGCAGGAATCGATTGCACAAGTTCCATATAGTGTATAGACTAACAAAGAGGAACTTTGTTGTGTTCTCTAAATCAACTAGTTTGTCCTTCGAGATGCTGAACCATTGTTGTAGCCATAGACTAATGTCTTGACTATCATACCTACATATCCTCAATCCTAATGGGCAAGCAAGCCATATGGCTCTTGCAATGTGGCAAAAGATGAAAACATAATTGATAGTTTCATCTACTTCATGAAAGAATAGGCATTGTTTAACTACTTTAACATGATTGTTGGATATGACCTCGCCAATGGGTAAAGCCTTGGTAAGGAGCTTCCATATAAAATAGAGTTTCCTAAATGGAAGCTTGATCCTCTACAGTGTCATCTAATGTGTGAATGAGTTAGGATTTGTTAGGTTAGTATTATGGAGGTGATATCCTTCCTTCATCATGTATGATTCTTAACTCATAAAGTCAGAGTAGTTTGTCTCTATCCCAATCTGTTCTTTCAAATTTGATGAGATCCTTGACTAAGATATTAAGGGACCAGATTGCTTGTTTGACCAGCATCCACAAAATGCTATTAATTGGGATGGATGTGCTAGTTCCTAGACTCCATTGGAGTCTATTTTTGATGATATATAAAGCTTGAACTATTCCTTTCCATATTCATGATGACTTTGTTCCACTCTTTAGACTGGTTTTAAACGTATATAAATATTTCCTTGCTAGTTTGTTAGGGATCATCATGCCCTAATGATTTTCAAGGATTCACCATGCTTATTTAGCTTGGAGCGCTTGATTGAAGTTATATGTGCTTCAAATTCCCAGTCCTTCTTTTCTTTTAGGTAATTTGAGAATTCTCCATTTTTTCCAGGTGGATACATGGCTTATTGTTAAATGTACCTCAATAGAAGTTAACTATTTTGGCATTAATCTACTTATAGTATTTCTTGGAAAGACTAATACATAATAGATCATATATTATGGTAGAATTAATCGCTAATTTAATCTACATAATTCTACCTACCTGTGAGAGTAGGGAAGCTTTATCATTCTTTTCTTCTCCAAAATATTTGTCGCTTGGTCTTTCCTAGGTCAATATGGAAGCCAAGGTATTTGCCTTCATTATCAACTGGCTTGATTATGAAGGTACAAGCTAGGAATTTTTTAATCTTCTTAGAGTGTTTGGGCTGAATGGCAAGGCTGACTTTTTCTTGTTGACTGTTAATCCTGATAAACTACTGAAGGATTCTAGAGTTTGGTAGATAGTGGTGCACACTTACTAATGGCCATAAAGAAGAGTAAGGTGCCATCCACATATATAATGTGAGTGATAGGCTCAGTGGATTTTCCAATTTTGATGCCCTTCTAAGCCAACATCTTCTTTTCTGCTATAATCATGTAGGAGAGGACATTGGCTTATAAATTATAAATGTACAAGGACAAAAGGGTCTCTTTGTCTAATTCGTTTCCTTAGAAATAGATTAAGGGATTTGTTTCCATTGATCAAAATCTAGTAGGATACAATGGTTATATATTGCATGATGAGTCTTATCCATTTCAAGGGATATTTCATTCTTTGGAGAACAGCCTTAATAAAAGTCCCAGAGATGCTATCGAAGGCCTTGGCTATGTCTAATTTGAAAGGACCCTGTCGTTTCTTCGTGCATTTTCTCTTTTTGATGATGTTTATGATTTCAGAGGCAATTATATCATTGTTAGTTATTAGTTTACCTCAAAAGAAAGTACTCTAAATGGGCAAAATATAATTCCCAAGATTGTCTTTGTGCTTAGATCTGATGATTTTCTAAATGCTTTTATATGTGACATTGCAGAAAATGATAGGTCAAAAATCCCTCACAGTCTATGGAGAGGGATTTTTTGTTAGCTTGCACCCTATATTAATGAAGGATTTGATCATTCCTATTATATCTTCTTTAACTATGTCTCAATAGTGTTGAAAGAATTTAGCATTAAACCTATCAGGCCTTGGTGCACTATCATGATTAAGTGCAAAAATAACCTTATAAATATCTTGTTCCCCCACAAGTCTCTCAAGCATGTGAAAATGTTCCACTAAGAGTTCCAAAATGTCTAGATTTTCTAACAATTGTAAAACATTATTATAATCAGGGAGAATAGGGGTGTATACATGTCAGAAGTAGGATTATGCATGCTTTTCAATTTGTTCCTCTTCTTCTATCTAGACATCTTGCACATTAGCCTTACAATCTTTAAATTGCTTGATCTTCTGGAGACCAATGTGAAAAGTATCAGGTGTTTCTATATCCATGAATCACCTAAGATCATTTGGTTTATTGGGCCTATAGCATTTCCTTGCAGTCATATAGAAATTTTAAGCTATGTCTTATCTCTTTTTTTTTTTTTTTTTGGCCTACATGACATAAATTCTATCTTCTTTCCTAAGATGATCAGACATAGAAAATATTAACTGTAGGATGAATATAAACAATCATTCATTCAATGAAAATAGTAATAACATTCAATAGAAAAGCATCCCTAACATGGGTTCAGTCAAAATCCTAGGAATAGCTACTTAGCCTCTCATAGGCATGATTACAAAATTAAATAACAAGAAAGAGCAAAAAGAATACATAAAGCTAAAAAAGAGGGAGATGTTTATAAGGCAAAAAACTCTATATAGAGTCCTCACTCAGAAACCAACTCGGGCATTGTCTTTATGGCACCTGGGCACTGGTCTCTAGTCTTTTGTAATTTTCATTTCATTCTAGTCCTTTTTCCTGAAAAAAACTTTAATGCTTTCCAAAACCAATATTAATAGAAAATTTTCAAGTTGAATATGAAATCCCTGGGATTTTTTTATTCAAAATTGCAATATTTTTTCAATTAAAGTTTCCAAAAAGGCTTTGTCTTGGAAAGTTATCTTCTCTCCCTTTTGACCACCCCTCACAAAACTAACTAACGTGGCTTCCACTTCCTCCTTGCACTTGCTACTACTCCCCTTTACTAACTCTGATGTTTGGGTCCAATTAGGAGCTCCTCCTTCCGCATCGGGTTTACGCATTAAATTGGGCCTACCAACAAGACCCACATCTCTAAACACCCATTCTCCCTTTTCTTTTCTAAGACATGGCCTTTCCCTTGTCACCCTAATTTCCACCAAAATTCCTAGAGTCTTGCACCGATCCCCCTTGCTTAACATCCTCCAATCCATGCTTAAAACCATCTTCCTTCATGTGACTATCAACAATTTTACTAACATTTTCCATCATCACCTCCATACCATTACTAACAACCTCCTTACTAACAGACTTCCTTTCACACGCTAACCCTGCCACGCTCTCTCCAGGGTCTAGCTCACCATGCGTCGTTGTCCCTACTCTCAAGTCCTCTTGCTATACATCTTCATCTTTGAACAAACAAACCTCTACCACTGCTCTAACTAGTGCCACCCCCAAACCCACATTTAAGCTCAATGGTTCTAATTTCTTAGCATCACAATTCTTCTAGTCATGGCTAATTTTACCACAATTATAGTAAGAATGCTGAAGTTTCTCATACTTCACACTAATCCACAGCTTTGATAACCCAGGCCTTGTAATCCAAATTCTAGAAATTATTGATTGGTCAATATTTACCTGAACTCTAACTCTCACAAAGCTTTTTCACTTACCTCTATTCTTAAAAGGATTTTCATGTTCCATAATCTCCCCTACTTTATTTGCCAACCTCGCAACATTATTTCTTCCCATAGCCTATCTTGGAAGTCTATGAAGCTGGACCTAGAAATCACACTGTTTCATCTCCACCTTGTCCAGTTCAAGCAGCAAGGACCAAAGCTTCAAAACTAATAGAAACCCCATCACAGTCCAAGGGCTATCCCTTAATACTCTATCATAATCCGACCTCCTCTCAAAATTAAAAAACAAATAAATTCTCCCCAACATCTTTGATAGAGATCTTACTAATTGTATTCCAACTCCTAAGAATTAAGGATTTGAAGGCAGCTCTATTGACTAATTTACTAGTTGCCAGTCTTCCAATGATAGCAAGCCCTAGTCCTGTGTTCTCATCTAACTCATTCCAATCCAGCAATACCACTTCATCCTCCCCACTCCTCTGTTCCATGTCCACTTCCATGTCTACTATTACCAAGAGATAACGTCAGTCACAAAGGGTTTGTACTGCACTCAACCCTGACGTAGACGCGCCACTCAATTTATCACACTCCTACAACGAGAGAAGAAAAAGCTATTCTCAGCAGGGAGAGGTTTTTCTGCCCATACTTTGACTCTAAAACCTACTTTATTGAACACTTATATGGATAGTTGTGACTATTTCTTTTATATATAATAGTATTTTACTAAAAAAATAAGTTATAATATTATATGAAATTATGATATCCAGTAGGGAACAATTATTTATTAGAAATACTAGACGAAAAGAACTGAAAAAATAAATTATAAAATATGTGAAATAAATTGAAATTTTTTATAATTTGTTTATATTTTTTTTGTTCATAATAAGATATCATCCTGTATGAAGAAAAAAACTTAATACGAAAAAAAAAATTTTAATTATTAAAAATTAAATATTATTTATTTTAATAGGATAACATTATATATAAAATGTTTTAACATATTAATAAATCATTTTATATTATTAGAACTTTTTTGAAAAATAATTTTTATTAAAATAGCAAATTTTGAACCAATTCCATCTAATAATTCATATGAATTTATTAAAGTAGGTTTAAAAGGTTACTTAAATAGGCTCTAGGGTCCTCTCCTTTTTCGAGAAACAAAGAGAAGCTTCTTTTATACGTATTTCTACCATGAAACGCATGTCGTGGCTGCAACGAAGCCAAGGCATGTACGTGCACATTTATTTTCGTTAAAAGTAGGAAATGAATGATCACAACCACCGATTCACCAAGAAAGTTTTCAACCGTACAGGCGTCCAACATATTGATACATGAAGCCAAAATATCACTTTTCAACATGTTGAAAGGAGGTGGCACCATTTTCGTTTGCGCTTCAACATGTCGGTACATAATTTATTGCGCCTTTGAGAGTAACTATTACTTATTTATCTCTTTTTTTATTTTTAAGGAACTTGTTGATCTCAATTTTCCTCTGACCGGTCTAATTTTTAAAATTGGGCTTATTAAATTTGGATTTCAAAAAAAAAAAATTGAAGTATTTTAATTACATTTCTTATTTATGCTTTTATTAATATTTTTTAAGTCAAGTTGATTAAAATTTTTTAAGTCATAATCAAATCAATTTGTTACTTAAAATTTAAAATAAATAAAATAATTAATTATTATTATTTATAATATTATAAATAATGAAACTATAAATATAAATGTATTATTGTATTAATATAAATCATTTAAATAAGATGAATTAATTTTTATTTTATTACCAAAATACATTATACTAAATTTTTCTTTTAATAATAAGTTTTCTCTTATAAAAAAATATTTATTAAGACTTTTTCAATTAAATTTTTAAAAAAATTCAAACTTTGTCTATTTCATAAATCAAATTTTTTAATCAAACTTTTTAATTCAATTTTTTTTATTTAGCAAGTTTTTCTCTTAACGCCACTTTTTTGTTGGATGATAAACCTCCTTTATTTCTTTTCATATTTTCATTTTTATTTTTGATTTCATTTTTCTTCATAACTATTATTTACTTTAATGATTAATTGAACCATATTTCTTTCAAAGACAGGATATGAAAGAGAAATATTGACCCTCCATCATGTAGGATTTGACGGCACCAATGACATAAACAAGAATATTTGAAATATATTTTTGACCCCATGGCAAATTTGAGATCAACTAGAAAATGCCCAATATACATTGTGGGACGGATTTTTACATTATGATATTCTATATTTAATTTTTATCAAAATTATTTTCTATTATAAATCAAATTTTCATAATTCACATAATCAGAACAATTAAAAGCTTCAATTCTAGTTAATTGTTCATATTCTCTCTATAGCTTTTTCTACAACTTCATCAAAAAATGATTTGCCAGCGCTAGCCAATTTATTATCATCACATTCCATTTAAAAAAAAAAAATCTTCGCTTGCGTCCTATTTTTTAAAGGGAAAAACAAATCTTCTCTTGCATTCAAAAAAATTCACAAACACAGGTATTCCAGCTATCCAAATTATGTGGGGAGATACTCAAATGCAGTTACACCTGAAATAATAATAATTGTTAGATTAAATTTTTAAACTATTTATACCCATCAAATTAAATTTTTTAAAAAGTTATTAATTTTAATTTTTAAATTTTAAACGTGAATTGTCAAATCTTACACTTAAATTGATGTACGTTATCCAATCCCGCTGCAAATAGAAAACTGTAAAAGATTTGGAACTAAAATTGTCTCGAGATTTTTACGAAGGCAGTCGTCTGGCCACATTTAATTAAGGAGAAATATAGTTTTTTAGTTTCAAATTTATTATTTTAACATCTTACTTGATGTAATGCTTAAAATAATTTCTTACTCATTAAAAAATATTACATTTAACCCCTCAATAAATCATCTTAACAATTCTACAATAAACAAGAGACTAATAATCAAGATTGTCAAACTCGCGAGACTAGGTAAAATTATTTAGGAAAGTAAACTCATAATGTAAAATCGTAAAAATTTACCTATAATAAAAAATAATTATTAAAATATGCAATTACATAGTTAAAATCAATATTTGTAAATTTAGACTAATAACTAAAACTACTGAATACAATGATTAATGGTTTATTAGTTTGATTATAATTGAATAAGTGATAATTAAATATAAATATTTTTTAAAATTTTATATATTTAAATCTAAATATAATAACTACTAATAATCAAATATTAGTAATTTTAAATTTGAATTTAAATGATTTATAAAGTAATAAATATAATTATTCAAGATTACTTTGTCAAAACAGGTCCAAAGATAATAATAGATAACTTTTCAAGTCATGACTAATGAAAAATTCAAAATAAAATTTTTATAAAAAAAAGCCAATAATAAATATATATAATAGATTACAAATGATGAACATGAAGTTCTTATTAGTTATGTGGTAATAGATGATGAAGTTATTTTAAGTATTTGGGTTCAAGTATAAGGAGATATATTTTTTGAAACTAAGAAAATGAAGTATAAATATATATAATACAACACATATATATACTAAAAGACAACGTTAGCCTTTCCAGTGGAAAGGCATAGTTTTGCTTCGCAGAGGTTGCAGGTTCGAGTCCTCGAGCTGTTTGCTTTTTGAAAACAATGTATTGAGTCAACTCGGACGAGTTCAGCACCAAGTTAGCCAAGTTTGAACGAGTTAACTAACGAGTCAAAATGAGTTTGAGTTGGTCCAAGTCAGCAATCGAGTTGACTCGAAATCACTACCTAGAAACACTAACTCGTGAGTCAACTCGTTGACTCGCGAGTTTGACAACACTGCTAATAATATATTTGACTTATAAGCAGCAAGCGACCTTTTTTTATTAAAATGTTACAAATTTACAAAGGATAATTGAAGCCATAATAGTTAATTAATTCAAAAAATTGAAAAAAGAAATTCATTTAGGATTACCTTGTTGAATCTAGTTCTACCAAATTCCAATTCAATTTAGATTTCTAATTTTTTTTCCTTTTTTATTCAAGTTATGAAAAATAAATTAGGTTATTTGTTAAACGTCGAAAGTTTAAGTAATTAATAATCATAATAATTAAATCACGAAAGCTCATTTGTTAATTGATAGATGCTAGAGGTTTTTGCATTTTATTATATCTTTTTTATGTGTGATATAGCGTGCTTCCTTCTCTATAATGGTCCACACACATATAATCTAATTAACTCAGTAGGAAGGAAAAAACTAAATTTATACTATAATTAATATTCTAATTCATTGAATTTATATAATTACACTACTACAAATGAAACGCATCATAGGAATACTAAAATAAATTTTATTACTGACCCAGTTCATTATCCAATTTAAACTACATATTAAATATGTAAAATTATTCCATTTCAATCATTTTAAGTATTTCATACTTGTTCTACTTTCCATCAAGTTATTTTAAAAAAAATATTTCCATGCATAGAATAATTTCTCCAAACATTATTGTTTTCTTCTCTCATTCTTTATGTCCAAAATTTATATTTTGTGGAAAAAACCAACTAAGCATGAATCTCAACCAAAAATACAACATCAAAATGAAATATGATATTGACCTTATAATATGATCACGGAAGCGTTTTGTTGTGGCTGGAGATATAATGTTTCTCACCTTAATTAAAAATTTAACAAAATATATGGCCACCAACTACAATTTCATTGAAAAATCTTCAACCCCTAGAATTTTTTATCAGAAATAGAAGCTGCTAAGTGAGAGAGGAAAGGATGCAGCGTCCAAAATGGCGAAGCGGACCATTTGATGAGCACTTTTGAGGGGACTATTTTACTTTTCCAAATTCTTTTTGCTTCAGTTATCATGTCTCTTCGGGCAGAAAGCCATATCGACGGAATCTTCTATCAACTTTCTCGAAAACATGGTTACTGAGACACTTGTCTGATGTGTCAGTGAGCATAAAATTTTTTTCGAAGTTTTTAAAATAAAGGGATACGACTGAATCTGCCCCTGTCAAATGATAAATCTTTGGGCGTCGAATGGGTTTGATCAGAATCCCTAAATTTTTAGTATTAGATTATGTTTTGCTGACGTAGGATATTAATATATATATATATATATAAGTATTTCATAGAAAAATAAATTAGAAAATATGAGATTGTAAATCATTAGAAACTTTTCATAGTTTTTTCTTTTCAATACGATACTATTCTGGATGAAAAAATAAAATTTAAATTTAAAGAATAAATTATAAATTATTAGAAACTATTTATTTATTTTTCTCTTCAATAGATGCCATTATATATAAAAAAAGATTTTAAATATTAATAAATTTTTGTATATAATCATAACTTTTTGAATTAATTAATTTTTTATTAAATTAAATAATTTTAATCTAGTTTACATCACAGTGGTCCGAATGAGTTTACCAAGGTTTATTGAAAAAGAAGCTTAAATTGGCGTAAGGGTCCTCTCCTTGCAGAAACAAGAGAAGCTCCATTTATGCATATTTCCACAGTTAGATGCATTTCATGGCTGCAACGAACCCATGTTTCAACGTTCAGAAGCTGAAAGAGAACTATTGACCATACATCATGTATGATTTGATAGCACAAAAGACAAAAGCAAGAATATTTGAAATATATTGGCCCAAGACATATTTGAGATGATCTAAAAAAAGCCTAATGTACATTTTGTGCTAGATTTTTAAATTCTGATATCCTATGTTTAATTTATGTCAAAACTGTTTGGTATCAAATTCAGTATTTCACAATCAAAACAATTAAAAACTTCGATTCAACAAATTGTTTCATATTCTCTCCATAGCTTTTTCTAAAACTTCATCAAAGAATGATTTGACCGTACTAGCCAATTCATTATCAACACCTTAATTTCTTCGTTTGCGTTCAAAATCATTCACAAACACGAGTATTCCAGCTATCCAAATTGTGTGGAACGGATTCCCTTCGGTGGAGATACTCGAGCAGTTACACTTGAAATGATAATAAATGATAGATTAGATTTTTAAGTTATTTATAATCATCAAATCAAAATTTCAAAAAATTATCAATTTTATTTTTTAACTATGAATGTAAATTATCAAATCTTGCAGTTAAACTAGTTTACGTCATTGGATCCCATAGTAGATAGTAAGCTCTAGGAGATTTGGATTTGAAATTGTCTGGAGATTTTTTGGAACGTAATGGTTTAACTTCATCTAACTAAGGAAAAATATAGCATTTTTGCTTTCTTATTTGTCACAAATTTATCATTTCAATCTATTACTCAATGTAATGTCTGAAATGGTTCTTCACTCACTGAAAAATATTACATTTGGTCACTTAATTAATTTTTTAAATAATTTTGTGAGAAGTGAGGAACCAAAAATATATTTTATTTTATAAGTGGCAAGTAACCTTTTTTTAATTAAAATGTCACAAATTTACAAGCAGTAATTAAAAGCATACTAGTTAAATTAATTTATAAGATTGAAAAAATAATCATTTAGGAATACCTTGTTGAATCTAGTTCTACCATATTCTTATTCAATTTACATTTCTCCTTTTGACCTATGTTTTCTACTTTTTTTTTATAAATAAAATAGGTTATTTGCCAAATATTAAAAGTTCAAGCAATCACAAAAACTCATTTGTTAATTGACAACAAATAGAGGTTCTTGCATTGAATTTTTTTTTTTTTTCATGCATGAATATAGCGTCCATCCTTCACGCAAATGGTTGCACACACATATAACCTAATTAACTCGGTAGAACAAAATGAATTAGAGAGGTTGACCAATAAAGGTCACATATCCTTGAAACATAAATAACATAGTCTACATATGCAAAACAATTACCATCACAAACTAGCTAACAAATTCTTGATCAACATGATTTTTAATTATGCAGCTTACAAGTACAATTGTTAGCACCAACATTGTCTGCCATGCATAGAGGTAGCTGACTATGTTCATTTTGGAACCAAGTTGGTCGATAAAAAACTCACTTACAAAGGAGTCTAATGTCTCAATGGTCACGTGCTACATCACCACCACATGTGCTATGTTCCCTTTGCAAGCCAAACTCTACTTACGGGAAACTTATCATCCAGAAGCCTCTTAAACACTACAATATTGCTAAACTCATTTTTCATGACTCCAATTCCAACATGTCGTAGTTGATCCCATATGAAAATAGCATTTTGTATGCATTTTTCCACTTTTTTCTTGATTCCTATCAAACCATTCTTTTTTAGAGCAAACCATAAAAGAATTGGAACAAGCCCATTACGACACCCAGTGATCGTGGCATCCCTTGAAGCTATGTATTCAATATATATAGAAAGGATATCGATGTATTCTATACGAGTTAATACAACACCACAAGGGAATGGGCACCCCAAGAACTTGTGGGCAAAAATGGCTATACTTCCGACAAAGTTGTTTGAAACTGACCCTTGGTGCCTGTGGATCCACCATGCTCATCTCATGTTACAAAATATTGGTGAGAAAATAAAGCAATTTTATGTGTATGTATGGGCGCACACACAGGGTTACTCTTTTGTTTGATTAAAGGAAGCATTATTCCAAATAGTGCTCAATCACAATGAATATAGAATCAATCACGAGGGAAACTACATTCTTTGAGTGTTTGCACAACAAGTTCTACATTATCAAAAGCTCCTTTCATAGTAGTCCTTAGAAAAGAAAACGAAGTAGCTCATGTTAGAATATTTTTAATATTATATGGATTAGCATTAATTATTTTATTAGATTAGTACCTTATTAATTCTAATTAGGCAATTAATGTTATAATTTATAAACTGAGAATGAATTGGGTTTTATTTTAATATGTGTGGATAATCGGTGATGGGTTTGATTATCTGCAAGCCCACTGGGCAGAAATTCAACCCACAGCCTAAGAGTATTAGTAATCATCCCGTCAGATTACTAATCCAAGATTGTTATCTAGAGAGAGATTTTATGGGCTTAATTTAAATTTAAACTTGTTTTAAAGATTCTGGAGGATTTTACTAAATAATATTGATTAATTATTTAAAGATTCTGGAGGATTTTACTGAAAAATATTGATTAATTATATTATTAAATAAAATCCTATAAATAACACATTGAAGCCCTAGCTTTGACACACATTAAATTTGTCACTCTCTCTCTGCCGTCAAAACACTCTGAGAAACGCTCTTGGGCATTGTGGGTTGAACTTATTAGACTCAACCAATACTCAGATCAACAATGTCGTCTTCATCAGGTCAGATTGTTGATTTATTTATTCTCCTAATTTGTGATCATGTTCAATTACATGTTTTAATTCCGCTTTCAGCTCAACGTTCACATCAGCATTGTTGACAATGTGGCAATGTTTGTTAAAAAAAGTCCCAGATAAATTGAGTAAATTTTTTATTTCAAATAAACATGCAATTATTTTAGTTGTGAAGTCCATTTAAAAATCACCTTTGTCTTATATGTTTACAAATTTATTTCTGATTGACTTGAATAATTCATTATTTGAAATTTTCAAAGTTCATAATTCCTTTTATGATAGACAAGCAAATATATCGATGTTTATGTTTATGATAGTAGATTCATCCATGTGAGCAATGAGTGAAACCTGAACATCAACATAATCAATCTCACTAGAGGTTAGCCTAGCAACCTTCACACATTGCATTTTGTACATTCTTGCTATTTTGAGAACTAAATAATGTGATTCTTGTGAGGTATATAGAATCCTACCAGTCAGTTTCTCCCTCTTGTATATATACATATATATGTTACTAGTTGATTTGTACCAAAAGGCTTCAGTGTCAATAGAAAAAGAAAGTACAAAAACTATACCTAGCTAAATCTCATGGAGATTGCCTTCAGTTCCACCAGTAGTGATGTTCCCCCAATAATCATTCTTCTCAATCTCCCACAAATTAGTGAACCAATCAAGCACACAAACTTCAAAGGAAGTTGAATTGAGAGCATAACTAGTCTCAATATTTGGATCACCAGCATTGTAATGTGAAAATGCAAAAGCTGTCCTTATGCATCATAGTTGAAGTCTTGATTAGTTGAGTAACCTACTTGGTAAATTATATTAGAAACCATAATTAGTTGAATCTTGATGGGATAGTTGTCAAAAAAAAGTGAATTATAATATGTGATTCTAAAAGGTAACGTAGACGAAATATATAATATTTAAGTATAGTATAAAATGTGGTGTTATGTAACTATGGAACTAGTGGAAAACACGTTAAAGTTATTTTTAGATTATTAGTTCTTCGTAGAACAAGGATAAATCATAATAAAGCATAAGGAAAAATGAAAATGGTTACCGAGAAAGTGCATTTTGCTATGAGATGGAGTTTCCACATAGCTAGTGATGACTTGAGCCAAGTTTTCTTTAGAGTTTCCAATGAGGTGGGAGATGGTCAGGCTCAAATCTTCATTCTTTTGGTCCTCCACTTTGCAACATTCTTCTGTGAGAGGCTATAGTTTTGGAAGTAACTTTATGGTAATTTCCAAAATGAAAGCCCTTGGCAATGGCATATTCCCTTCCATTTGATCATTCATTGTCTTATGTGAGACATCGAACAAAAAAAGGAAGAGATGTGAGATAGTGTTAGAGTAATGAAAAGTTTGTATTGAGAGATAATCCATTTATAGGTTTTTGGCTCACATGCCATAGGTGAATAATGAATATTAATGACTGCTTTCCTTTTGGATGTGAAATATCTACACATTGCAAATCAAATTTAATATACATGTATGCCTAAATTCAAACATATATATATATATATATATATATACATGTGTGTGTGTGCATATATATATATATGTGTGTGTGTGTGTGTGTGATGGAGCCAAGTTAATATGATCATGTGCATTTTCTTCCCTTAATTTTGTTAAAAATATTTATATGTATATAATATTGAGTTATAACATTACCAAAAAAAATTGGATTATTGCAGTGAATGCACTGTGATGATTAAGGCTAAACAAAAGATGAGCCGAGTCAGTTTAAATTCATATTTGAGGCTTGACCTAGGATGCCTTCTAAGCCAAAATTTTTTACTTGTAAATTGAACTCAGCCTTGTAGACTTGAGATTTAATTGACCTGGGTTAAACTAGCTAGGGTCAGCCAAGCTTCATTATTTAAAACTCATATTTCTTTTATAGTTTATTTTGCCCACTCCATTCTTCTTCAATCCCCTTTCACTCAACTCACCCTATATCTCTCTGTCATTCCCTGCCTCATCTAAATCTCCTTAAAAATCTAAGAAACATAAACCATACTCAATTTTGGAGAATCCTTGTCCTCTTGTGTATGTCAAGCAAGAGAGTAGAGATGAAAGAGAAATAAAGAATGTCAAGCAAGAGAACAAAGATGAAGAAGAGTGGAGAGGTGCAGATCTTCATTACTGAGTAGCAACTCTACTAGAGTGAGAAAGAAGTGGAGGAAAGGTAAAGTTTACAAGAAGGTTTGAGAAAAAAATGTGAGACACTTGCTTTATGAAAACTATTGTCGTTTTCTTTTTGTTCAAACTTCAAATTATATTTATATCAAATTATGCCTATTTTATCATCTTCTGCTTTTAATGTTGCTATAAAAATTAAAGGCATGGTGACTTATTACCTTAATTGGCATGTACACATGAAATATAGAGTTGGTCTTTTACACAACCCATATTAATTCATTTATTGCTTCTTACTTTTTATTATTATCCATCACTGTCAATTCTTTTTCAACACTCTACCTCTTCCACCCTTTCTTCTACTTCAATTCTTCTCTCTCTTTAAAGATTGAAAGAGGATGCATGCCAAGCCAAGCCAACGTAGTGAAGGAAAAAGTTCAACCCAGTCCTAGCCCAACCTTTAACTTGGTGGCAACACTTTTATTTAGCCCATTAGCTGTTTCATGACTCGGCCCAACTTGACCTAAATCGGTCTAACTAGATTAAGCCTACTAAGTCTTTGTGTAGCCTTAGAAACTATTAATTTGAACCCCTTAAAAATGGACTCTACAACAAGTAGTGTGCACATTGTTAAACTGGGCAACCAACACCCAAGAGGGGGTGAATTGGGTGTTTTGCAGAATTTCAGTTCATTTCAAAATTGCTTTACAAAATACTTGTTTTAAACAATGCTTGGATTAGTACGATGTAAACCAACAATTATATCAATCAATAGATTCTTGGGTAATGTATCATCACTTCAAGTCTAATTTGAAAAATAAAAGCAAAGCATAAATATGATAATTCAAAATATATAAAGTATAGGAACGGAGAAAGTAAACTCAGTTATTTATCTTGGTTTGGCTCTAATCCAAGCCTACGTCTTGTCCTCAAGAAACCTCTAATTGATTACAATAATAAGGGAGAACCTTTCCCTTCATTATGAATCCCAGGAATAACCTCTTCTTGAACTTAAGCTCACACTGCTTGACACTGTCAAGGAACCTCCTTGTACTTAACTAGGGGAACTTACCCCTCAACCTAATCATGCTTTGCTTGAAACCCTCAAAGAACCTCCTTCAGCTGCTCTCTCTCAAAGAAGTAGATATATAGGATGAAGCTCTAAGAACTCAAATGAAAGAGAATATGCAAATTTTAGCTCAATGATGTTTGTTTCTCTCTCAAAGATGATATAACAAGTTAAAGATCACATTCTAACATTTTTTTGTACTCAAAAATATGTTTGGAAGATCATATAAATAGATCAATATGAGACATAGTATTAATTCAAATTGCAATCAAGGTGCAATATCACACGTAAGTATACGTAATTAACAAGTAATATAATGATGAATGAGTATCGATCCCTCAAAGACTTGGGTTTAATGTTTACTAATAGAAGTTTCAAGTTGTGTAATCAAGATTTGGTTGAGTAAATGTAAGACAAATTTGAATGTTGGTTAATACAAAATTTTAACAACTTAGGATTTTGAACTTTCACCACATGTAGAGATGCATTCTATTATGATTATTACTTAATTGTAACTAAAGAATGAATTGCTAGTCTAGGATTCTTCCCTTCTTGTATATTTCTTTCAAACACATATAAGTTGAGTTCCTTCCCCCTAGTTTCCTATATGTCTTTGGAAACCAGCTAGGATAAGAACCTTATCAATCCAAGACCCAAGTGTGATTATCACAGACAATTTAGTACTTTCATCTTAACTACGAATTACGTTTATGCAAATAGTGATTCTATGCATCTAATTCAGATATTTAGGTAACCTTGTCAAGTTGACATAAATTTTGTCTTTTTTCCTAAGATGATCAAACTTAGAAAATAATGACTGTAAGATATATATAAACAATCATTTATTCAATGAAAAACTATAATAACAATTAGCAGACATAGTTGTTACATACTCAAAAAAGCTATTATTTACTTTTGAAAACACTTTATGGAAGTTTCCAATCGACTGTCGGTGGTCTCCCAGTCAACTGCCCTTCAAAATATGACCATTATTTTGAATCAGAGACATGTCGATCAACTGTCAGGGGCCTCCTAGTCGATTGTCCTCATTTTGTACTGTCCAATCAACTAGCTAAAGGAGACCGATCAATTAGTCACTTATAGTGATGTAAATTCTAACTTCAAATGGTCATAACTTTATCATATTAAATTCATTTTAAGTGAATAACCTATGTTGGGAGACATTATCACAATAGTGACTGATGGTCATAAAACAGTTTTTTGTAGAATCCATATCTTAAGACTTAAAGTTAGATGGTCATAACTTTTTCATTTAATCATCATTTTAAGTGAATGACCTATCATGGAAAAGCTCTTGGAGTTTATTTTCTAATGAAGTAAGGTTCATAACAAAATACCATATGGTTTGGGAGATATAAGCAAAATAGTGACTGTCGTAACTAACCTTTCGGCGAAAGAGAATAGAATGTGGTTAAAATTGATTCCCAAAATGAATCTTGAAAATCAATCTATTTGGAGTAGCCGCCAAAATTTTTAATGAAATACTTTGGGAAACCAATTTTAAATAAAAAGAGAAAAGGCAAAATGGTCTGTGAGAATAGAGATGGGTTCAGGAGTCTGTTTGAGTGTGGGGAAGGTGTTAGGCACCCCACAACACCCGTCCGTGAGGACGGTTACCTTAAACTAGTCAATTGAAATAGAATATGGCCTTAAATTTTTCTTAATTACCCTTTATTAACATGCATGCACGTTAAACAGAGAAAGGCAAAAATGACAATAATGGAAGTAAACGGATAGATATTTACATAGGGTAGACTTGACCTAGGATGAAAGCCTAGGGCCTATGTACCCCATAATAGGGATCAAAGTTCATGTAGTTCGACCAAAAGGCGTGTCTTATTGGTTGATGATTAGTAATTTTTATGATGAAAACAGGAGGGTTCAAATTAACAAATTCTTGTAAATAAAACAGGATTGGAATTTGATTTGGGTATTTTAATTTACAACAATCTGATTAATCTAGCTCTTTTGACCTTTTCATGTTTTCTCTTTTTTAATTTTTGTTTATTTTTGGAATTTTAATCTTTATTTTGAAATTTAAATGACATGATTATAAAGAATGAATTTAATTATTTTGTAGATAAAAAAATTAATCAAGATATTTATTTTTTTACATTATTATCATTATTGTTATTATTATTTTAAAACAAGTATGTACTAATTTTAGGGATTTAACGAGATTAAAATCTCACATGGTCTCAAGCATTCGAAAAGAACAATATTCTCACATGATAATTTCGTAAACAAAGGAAAATATTTAATTAAAGTATCTATCTTTGCATTATTATTATTTTTAAAACAAATATGTACTAATTTTAGGGATCTAAGGTGATTAAAATCTCACACGATCCCAAGCATTCAAGGGGAACGATATTCTCACACAATAATTTCGTAAATAATAGAAAATATTCAATTAAAGTAAATATTTAATTATTATTATTTTTAAAAATATGTATTAATTTTAGGGATTTAAAGAGGTCAAAATCTCACATGATCTCATGCAATCGAGGAGAACAATATTCACACACGATAATTTCATAAATAATGGACAATATTTAATTAAAGTATTTATCTTTGCATTATTATTATTTTTAAATCAAATATATATTAATTTTAGGGACCTAAGAAGATCAAAATTTCACATGATCCCATGCAATCGAGGAGAACAATATCCTTACAAGATAATTTTGTAAATAATCTTATCATAGAATCAAGATTAATCACATATAAAACAAATAAAGTAATAATAATAATAATCAAACACCAAACAACCAAATATATATATATATATATATATATATATGATGCCATGCACGTTTATGAGCTAGAACGTGGAGAGAAAAAGCATATAGTTCGTGCAATTATTCGTGTTTACAACATTTTTTTTTACTCATTACTATTACCTTAATTATTAATTAATGTTTTTTGAATTTTTAATTTTCTATTTCTATTATATATTTTTTTATTTATTATTATTTTTTAAATAATTTTTTTTTATTTTTATAATTATTTTAATTAGCTAACTTCATTATATATTTTATTTTATTTTAGGTTTTGAGTTTATTTAATTGTCTCCATCATTTATTTTCAATTTCAAATTGTCCCCAATTAAAATGTCATTTGAAGCTTTGCCATTTTTAAATTCTTTTTTAATTTGCTTAATTATTAATTAATTGGTGTATCAATTAATTAAATAATTAAGTAATTAGGGATGAGGTATTCACAGTGACCATAGGTCAAAAACAATTTTAAGTAAAATTTATATCTCACTATCCAAACTTATATTTTAAGAACAAAAAAATCTTAAGTCAATAAGTGAAAATCTAAATCATTGAATTTCATAAGATAAAACTTAGCCTATGATAATTATACGTATTTAATCCATTGGCTATCTTGATACAGCTAAGCTTCCAAATCTTTCAATCTTTCATTTCTTCAAAGCTTAGAGTACTTTTCTTGCTTGCTATCTCTTCAGGTCGAGCATAGTATTGATATTTCATTCTCTTTACTTCATTGTCCACTTTTCTTTCTTTGGACCTTTTTACACATAATAGATGTTTAACTTGCAAACTAAATAGTTGGTCCAAATGGTTAATCAATTAAGCACATATTAATATTATATTTGTAACTCATATTTTTCGTATATTTGTCATCATCAAAACAATCTCAACTCACCCTATAAAATCCCATATATTTGACAATTAGAAGTCACCTATCATAATATCGTGACCTAATGATTGTCCTTTTAGACCAAAAAGTTAACCATTCCACATGTTCCACTTTCAACTTTTTGAAAAGTGGACCTCGAGTGGACAATAAGATGCACAATGAGTTGGGAATGAGTGTTAGCCTATCCCAAATGTTTAGTTATTGTGCTAGTGGAATTCTACCATCTAGACCTTCTTATAATGAGTTGGAGAATGAAGTTACTCCACTTAGGTCATAAATGGTAGGTAGAGTTTAATGAGATGCTTAACGAGACACACAAGATGGATAACAAGTAAATTAAATTGCTAATATGCAAGTAAAGTAGTAATAAACTGATGGAGCCATAACTTTTCTTTTAAGAAATGTATAAGGAGATTTGCCACCTATGCTCACTTTTTCGCTAGCTTACGAATATTTTCTATACTTCTCAATTTCTGTAAGTTATTTGAATTAATGTTCTTACGCTTTAATATTTAATTTATGGCTCATAATAAATTATCTTGAAACTTAGATACCTAGTGCTTAAAGCAGTGGATACCCAACCTCAACTTATTTGTTGAGTCCTTCTACTAAGAATAGTTAATTAGGACAACTAAAACTTGAATTCTGTTAGATGAACTTTTAATTTACTAGTTAGGACGACCTCCAATTCTATTAGATGAACTTGGGATTTGGACTTTGTAATTTATATTGTAGTTAAAATTACTCACAATTTACATGGTTATTAAATTATATATGTTGCAGGATGGAAAAATTATTATTTTTTTCCATATTTAATTTTTTATTTGATCTCATTTTTATTTAATCACTCACCACATGCCTGTATTTATGAGTAATTATTGTGTGATGTGAAGCTATCACCAAATGTTTATGGACATAGTTACAAAGGCATTGCACATCTTTTTCTTTTGATATGTTAGGTTTTCTAAAATTTGACTTTACTCACACGTAGAGTAAATTATTTCTTTATCCAAATACATTAAAATTAAGTTCTCAAATGATGATCAATTTCTATTATAATTATTTAGTAAAGTCAAAGTCATTACAAATATAATTGAGATATGCCAATATATAATTAAGAATCATATTAGTTTTGCAAAATAAGAGATCCACAAAGGTGTAGCTTTCTCATTTGAAGTTTGAAATGAGTACAATGAAAAAATACATAGATGTCATAAATGGCATAAATACCAATGTGAGATATCATTTTCAATTGTTAACATCACAAATTTAGTCATGAAGTACAATATTTTGCCACTACTAAAACCTTAATTACTTTTAATTTTTGAGGAGTGGGTAACAGTTAAACTAATGGTGACATCATATATGACTATCCTAATTGGAGTGCAAGAACATAAATTAATTAACTGAACTAGATTTCTTTCAATGATAGAAGGTGAAAGATAAATAATGGCCCTGTATCATGTACTATTTGACGGCACCAATGATGCAAACAAGAATATTTGAAATATATTGGCACAATGAAATATTAGAGATAATCTAAAAAGCACAATATACATTTTGAGTTAGATTTTAAATTCTAATATTTTATATTTAATTTTTATCAAAACTATTTTGTATTAAAATTGAAGTTTCATCTTTTAAATAATCAAAACCATAATTGCTTTATAACGGATATGTTTCCAAATCCTTGTCTTCTTACTCACTCCCAATGGATATATTGGACCCCAGGTTATTAAAACACGACCTATGGACTCAAAATTGACAAGGAAGAACATGAAAGAGTGATTATATCATAAATTATATCTTTCTATCAGCTATTTATTACGTTAGTGCTTCATGTCAAGTAGAGAGTGCTCGTGAGGGGAAGTTTATCCCTAGTTTCATTCAATGAGGTTCCTTGAAGTAGTCAAGTTGTGAGAGCTTGTCATTAGAAAGACGTTCTTCCTGAGTTATTATAATTGATTATTAAGTTAGTGGAAAATCTCAAGAGATTGTTGAGGACTGGATGTAGGTTTGGGTAGAAGCCAAACCAAGATAACACTTTATGTCTACTCTCTTCCTTTACCCTCTTTATATTATGCATTTATTGTTTTGAATCACTAAGTTTACTCTGATTATTTTAAGTGTGAAATGTCTTTTCAAAGGATTTTGTTTTTTACTGCAAATTTTATATAACACCCAATTCACTCCCTTATTGGGTGCCAGTCTTGTTTAACAAGTGGTATTGAAGCTTGGGATGTTGATTAATGACTTAATTGTCTCAAGAGTATAAACGACAAGACATGGTTATAGTGTTACCTGAAGGGTTGTCTACTACAAGGCCTCCTAGTTTCAATGATGAAAAATTCATATATGGAAAACTAAGGATGAAAATTTTCTTTGAACTTGATGACATTGACCATTGGGATGTGATTAAGAAAGGTCTATATGTGCTTATCAAAATGGAAGAAGGCAAGACCTTAGTCAAAACCAAAAGTGAATGGAATAATATAGAAAGGAAAAATGTTTTATTGAACAACAAAGCAAAACTCATTCTCACTAGTGCACTAAGTCAGTATGAATACTTTAGAGTATCAAACTATCAAAGTGCCAAAGAAATGTGGGAAACTTTAGAAATAGCCCATGATGAACATCTGGTGTCAAAGAGTCCATGATTCTTAATCTTACTTAACAATACAAATTGTTCAAAATGAATCTTGCAAAAACTATGAATGAAATGAATATTCATTTTACTTACATTGTTAATGATTTGGTTGTCTAAGGAAAGGCTTACTCACTGACAGCTCATGCCTATAAGATCATAAGACACTTCCCACAGAGCAAAAACCAAAAGCAACCGCTATCGAGGAAGTAAAAGGGCCATAAGTAAAATTAATTACAGCTCTCTTTGGGAACCATCAAGAACATGAACTAAGGTTGAAGCAACTTATTGAAGAACATGATAAAAAGAAGAAGGTTCTTGCTCTCAAAGCAACATCAATATATCCAAAAGAAGAAGAATGCAACAATGATTCTTTGGATGAAATTGATGAAGAAACCCTTAGTCTCTTTATTATGAAATTTGGAAGATTCTTTAATAGTAGAAGAATCAATGGAAGGTGACCAATTAGAAAAAAATAAAAAAAGCATGGATCATCCCATCTGATATGGATGTAGAAAACTAGGATATATCAAATGGGAATGTCCTTAATTTCTAAAAAAGCATGATAATGCAGAAAGAAGGAATGGAAATGAAAAGAAAAAGGCTTTCCAATCAACTACTTGGGGAGAAAGTGATGAAGACTTGGATGTTGAAGAAGTGATGATGCTAACCTCTGCCTAATGGCTAAAGAAGATAAGGTAAACTCTCTCCCTTCTTATGAAGAACTGCAAGATGCATTTGATGATCTATATGATGAATTTCTTAAAATTGCAAAAGCCTTAAATTTTTCTAAGAAGAAAATTTTATCCCTTGATAATGATTTAGAAATAGAGAAAGAGGAAAATAGTTCACTACTTAAAATAAAAGACTCCTTAGAAAAACAAATTGAAATATTAAACCATAAGTACATAGGCCTTAAGGAAGAACATCTTTCTCTAAGCTGCAAAATTTACTGGTAATTATGAACTTATGCAAAAAGAAAAGAAAGACTTGATAAACACCCTTGCAAAGTTCACAAAGGGAAAAGATAAGTTAAATATTTTGCTTGGAAAACAAAGATGAGTTTTTGATAAGGTAGGTATTGGGTACAATCCTAACAAAAGATAAAAATATTATAAAAAAATTTTTGTTCCAACAGTTATGACTAGCACTCTAATTATTACATACTTCTACTATAGTTAAAAGGGATATGGATCCTATTGCTCTTACAAAAAGAATAAAGTTATGAAAGGAAAGAAAATATGGGTTCCTAAGGGAACAACCAACATTTAAGGATCTAATAAGAATTAGGTACCTAAGAATAAAACTTAATGTTTCAGTTGGTTTGTATGAAGGCTACTGGAGCCCAATAGTACTTGGATAGTTGATGCTCCAAACATATGACAGGAGATAAATCCAAGTTTATTTATCTTCAACCAAAGCATGGATGAAATGTCACATTTGGAGGTAATGGACAAGGAAAGATCACTAGTATAGGAAAAGATGGTAAGGATTCTTCCACTTCTATTGACAATGTACATGTTGTTAAAGGGTTGAATCATAATCTTCATAGCATTAGTCAATCATGTGATAAAAAATAATAAAGTAATATTTGATTCAAAGCACTGCCTAGTTGGAAATTTAGATGAAAAGAAAACCATACTAATAAGACATAGAGTTAACAATGTGTATGTTATTGATTTAGAAGATGCTCCCTTTATTGATTCAAAATGTCTGATGAGTGTCAATAATGAAAGTTGGCTATGGTATAGAAGACTTGCTCATGCTAGAATGAATCTCTTAGAAAAGCTTGGTAAGAAAGATCTTGTAGTTGGATTTCCAAAATTAAAAATTTGATAAAAATAGACTTTGTGATGCTTGTCAAAAGGGAAAACAATGCTCATTGAAAAAAGTTTTTGTTAGTTTTTTAGGCAGATGCAATAAACACTGCAAGTTATATCATGAATAGAGCATTGATTAGACCAATCATGAGAAAATCCCTTTATGAATTATATAATGGAAAAGATAATTTGGGTAAGTTTGATACAAAATATGATTAAGCAATTTTCTTACGATACTCTAGTTCTAGCAAAGCAGTTAGAGTATATAATAAAATAACCATGACTGTAAAAGAATCTATACATGTAAATTTTGATAAAGCAGACCCACTTAAGCTACAAAAGTATCTTATGAAGAAATTGCATTAAAATTTGATAATCTTACAATAGAAGACAAACATGGTGCTCAAGAAATCGAGAATGAAAGTGAGTCCATCAAAACAGATGAATGATCCTCTTTGCTTGAAGAATCTGATCAAGAGATGGAGGAAGATATCACTTAAAATCTTTCAAAGGTATGGAACTTCAAAAAGGATCATCCACCTGAATAAATAATTAGTGATAATCCAAAGGGGTAATAACTCGAAACTTTCTTAGAAATATTTGTAATCATTAGGCATTTTTATCTCAAAATGAACTAAATGGAATTGATGAAGACTTAAAAGATTAGTATTAGGTCTAAGCTATGCAAGAAGAGTTAAATCAATTTGAAAGAGGTCAAGCACGAAAACTTGTCCCTAGACCTCATAATCATCAAGTCATTGGAACTAAATGGGATTTTAGAAATAAGCTTGATAAATCTGGAATTGCCACTAGAAACGAAGCTAGACTAGTTGCTAAAGGTTACAATCAAGAAGAAGGAATTGATTATGATGAAACCTTTGCAATAGTAGCTAAACTAGAGGCAATTTGCATGTTATTGGCTTTTGCATGTATAAATTGTTTTGAAGTTGTATCAAATGGATGTTAAAAATGTCTTTCTCAATGGATACATAATAGAATAAGTATATGTTGTCCCTAGACCTAATAATCTTCCAGTCATTAGAACTAAATGGGTTTTTAGAAACAAGCTTGATAAATCTAGAATTGTCACTAAAAACAAAGATAGACTAGTTGCCAAAGGTTACAATCAAGAAGAAGGAATTGATTATGATGAAACCTTTGTATTAGTAGCTAGACTAGAGGCAATTCGCATGTTGTTGGCTTTTGCATGTATAAATGATTTTAAGTTGAATCAAATTGATGTTAAAAATGTCTTTCTCAATGGATACATAATGGAATAAGTATATGTTGAACAACCTTCAGAATTTATGGATCAAAATCTTCCAAATCAAGTATTCAAATTGATAAAAGCTCTATACGGCCTTAAGCAAGCACTTAGAGCATGGTATCAAAGGCCTAGTACCTTTCTCATTAAAATTAATTTCTCTAGAGGCAAGGTTGATACAAATTTATTCTTTAGAAAGAAGAAATTTGATATTTTAATAGTTCACATATATGTTGATGATATTATATTTGGTGCTAATAATGAAACTTTGTGCAAAGAGTTTGCTTAAATGATAAAAGGAGAATTTCAAATGTCTATGATAGGAGAACTTACATTCTTCTTGGATCTTCAAATTAGCAAGCAATTAAATGGAACTTTCATAAGTCAATCCAAATATGTTAAGGAATTACTTAAGAATCTTGGATTTGAAAATATCAAAATCAAGGACACTCTAATGGCATCAACAACAAAGATGGATGTTGTGGTATCCAAAAGGATCCACCAATACCTTGGTAGGACATTCAGATGCCAATTTTATTGGTTGTAAAACTGATAGAAATAACACTAATGGGACATGCCAATTCTTTAGAAATTCTCTTGTTTCTTAGTTTAGTAGTCCACTGTTGAATTTGAGTATGTTATAGCTGGTAATTGTTGTGCTCAAATCCTTTTGATAAACCAACTACTAGAGGATCATGGTATATACCTTAAAGAGATTCCAATCAAATGCAACAATACCAATGCAATTAACCTTACCAAGAATCTCATTATGCATTCAAAATCTAAACATATTGAAATTCGGCCTCACTTCCTTAGAGACCATGTACAAAAGAAAGATATCAATCTTGAATTTGTCCAAATTGAATTTTAACTTGCTAATATCTTTACTAAACATCTTTCAACTGAAATATTTTTTTTTTATAAGAGGTGAACTTGGAATGGTTAATCTTGATGAATTGTAAAAAAAAAAAAAAAAAAGATTTAAAATATTTCACCATTTGCTTGAAGAGAATATTCACTAACTTAAGTATTAGAGTCGTCTCAATTTGTTTCATAGGTATTTTATAATAATTCTTTAAGTTATCTCCTTGATTGGCATGGTAATTACCTTCATTTGATAAGAAATCTAAGCTTAGATGAATATTTAAGTTAAATGCTCTTTAGAAACT
Organism: Delonix regia; assembly: GCA_037074485.1. Lineage (NCBI taxonomy): Eukaryota > Viridiplantae > Streptophyta > Magnoliopsida > Fabales > Fabaceae > Delonix > Delonix regia. Next base: position 22,919,691 of record CM073454.1, on the reverse strand, counting down.
AAGTAAATTAGTCCAAAATTAATCATTTAGTCACTTTTAGCTTGGACCAATTGACTGCTATAGGGATAGTAGTCAATTGATGCACTTTTATAAGAAGTCAGTAGCTCAGGAAGGCTAAAGTAGTTGATTAAAGGCTTTCTATAAGGGAAAAGTTGATTGCCAATGAGTAACCAATCGACTAGGTTCTTTCTATATCTCAATAGTTGATTGGGGGCTAAAGGCTAATCGACTAGGAAGCTCCAGAGAGCAAATTCCAAAGAAAATTGGCCTGACAATTGACTAAGAACCAAGAGCCAGTCGACTGATTAATGCCAGAACTAGCTATTTAAAGTAGTCAAAGCTTTAATTTTTCATATCAAACACTATTTTCCCTAGCCAACTACTTTTCCCTCTTTCTTGCTTACCAATTTTCAACTAAATCCCCACAAAATCTTGGTGATTTTGTTTCATATTTACCTCAAATCACCGATTAATCTCTTCCATCTAAGGCTTCATCAATTTAAATTGTGATTTTTTGCTCTCCTCACTTACACACTCAAAAATCCTCATCCTTCCTGGAGATTTTTTATCACTAATTGCAAAGATTTCTACTACTAAACACCCAAAAACCAAGAATCCATTAAGTGGATAATCCATAGCTCTTCTTCCACTCTTTTCTTCAAGACCACAAGAGGTATTCTTCATAGAGAACTTTCAAAATAGAAACGTTCTCTAAAGTAAATGCCTTAACCTTCAATTTCTTTAAGAAGAAGGATTTTCGTTCTTTAATACTGACATAAATTCTTCATAGTCTGAATGTTATTAGGGCTTTCTATTGTAACCTCTCATATAACTCCACAAATTATCTTATCATTACTAAGGTTAGAGGAACCAAAATTATTTTTAGAGAAGAAACTTTAACTGAGATATTCCGACTCCCTACTCCTACTGGATACTATTTTACTGATAATCCAAAATCCCCTAAGATAGTAATCGGATACAACAAGTTGGAAACTCTAAATAGGATTAATGACATACCCCTAAATCAGGCCATGATCCAACTTAATGTCAATGATTTATTATTAGAAAATAGACTACTACATTAAATCATAGCTCTCTGTATGATTAACAAATTTGGAAACTTTGCATGTATGATTGAGCCAGGGCTATTTATAATGAAGTGTATATTAGAGGGTGAGAATTTTAAACTGACATAATAATTTAGAAGATTGTCCCCTGCAAAAAGAAACAAATCTCTCTTCTGCCATTTGGAACCATTATATCTACCATTATGAGACATTATAATATATACCTATTTAAAGATGAAATTGAGGCTCGTCAAGAAATTGATTGGAATAATATGGGTAGAATCAGCTTTACTAAGACTCCCTTGGGACAATGGGTTAGGAAAACCCCCAAAGCACAGAGGCCTCCACCACCAGCACCAACTCGTCCATATGTCTCTTCACAGCCTCCACTATCTGTAGCACTAGAGGAAGATGAAGGGCCTTCTGTCACCATACCTCCATCACCTCTAGTTCCTATACACTACTCACCTGTATGTCCTACAACCATTGCCATTCCTGAGCCTATCCTACTTAGAAGATCTGAGCACTCCATTAGAAGATGGATACCTTAAGTCTTCAAATGTAGACATTCCAAGAGACCATAAAGGACATGGATACTCAACTTCAATGCATATAGGCCTAACATGAGTAATCACCTTAGGTTAGGATGATTAGTTATAGGAGTTCATAGTTTTCTTCCTTCCTTTTTGAAGTGACAGAATGGGAGAGAAATAGGAATTGTTAATTTGTTAGGAGGTTGTTATTATTTTGACAGTTACTATTTGCTTTAATTGGTATTAGACAATTATTTTCATTATTGAGAATTTGTTATATTGGGCTCTAGTTACTGAATAGTTATTGGCTATTTAGTAAAATTGGTGTGCTTGAATAATTACTTGGGCCTTGATAATACTTATACTTTGATAATAAAGAAGTTAATGTTTTGAATGTTCAAAAATACTAGCAACTATTAAAGAAATAAGTGTTTTGAAAAGACATACTTGAAAAACTTTCTTTTGTGAAGAATTAACAATTTCAGGTTTGTCATCATCAAAAAGGGAGATTGAGATTGTTAAGCTTATTTGCTTAAGACTATGGTTTTGATGATAACAAACACCATACAAAATTTTTTCAATGTAATACATAGGTTTTAGATATTCTTCAATGTATTATCATATCTTAGGAATCTTTGTTAGTGATATTGAGCTTATAGGAGATGTTTAAAATGAATCAAAAATTGATTCTAAGTCTTTACAGTTAAAGAGAAAGCTTATTTGGGCAACTCCTGAAGTTCCCAATCGACTGGCAATAACCTAGTAGTCGACTGGCACCTTGCTCGCCAATTGTCAGGCCTTATCCCAATCGAATCAGAGCTTTTTGTGAGGTCCCAATCAACTGGCCTCCTAGTCCCAGACAATTGGAATCCTCTTAAGAAATCCCAGTCTATTACCAGCTTTAGCCTTAATCGATTGGGAACTCTATATAAGTCACCAATCGACTGGCCACACCAAGATTATGCCTAGTCCACTGCTAGCCTCAAGATCAATCGACAGGGAGCTCTTTTTAAAGGACTAGTCGGGTGGCCCTAGATGAACAGTCGACTATCAAGGTCCATATTTAAATTTTGAAAAAGGAAAAAGGGACCAGTAGACAGTCAATGGTAAAAAAGTCATAATTCCTTTATAATGGAAATATTTTGGAATCCTTAACTTATCACTCACTCCTAACAAATCTATTGGAAGTCAAGCCATATAAACACAACCTATGGACTATAAATTAACAAGGAAGAACATTTAAGAGTGATTATATCATAAATTTTATCTTCTTATTAACTTTTTATTACATCAGTGCTTCATTGTTCTATATACTATGTTTTAGAAAGTTCATCTATCTATCATTCTTTCTTTCTTGTAAAAGAGAAGCTCAAGGTGATTCCTTAAAAGAGTCAAGTCGAGATACTTGGGTTGAGGGGGAGTTTATCCCTGGTTGTATTCAAGGAGGTTCTGTGAAATAGTAAGTTATGAGAGCTTGGGTTTAGGAAGAAGTTCTTCCAAAGTTATTGCAATTGATTATTAAGTTAGTGAAAAAACCGAAGAGATTGCTCAAGGACTGGATGTAGGCTTGGATATAAGCCAAATTAGGATAAATCTCTATGCCTACTCTCTTCCTTTACCCTCCTTATATTCTGCATTTATTGTTATGTATCACTAAGTTTATTTTGATTATTTTAAGTGTGAAAAGTCTTTTCAAAGGATTTTTTATTTGCTGCAAATTTTATATGACACCTAATTTACCCCCCCTTAGGTTCTAGCCTTGCTCAACAAATTATGTTTGGGAACTTTTATTTGAAACTTAGTTTTTGTTATCTATACAATTCATTCAGAATAAGAGCAAGTTTTATTCACTTTTGTGCAAAGAGGGATTTTGGAAGGCAAAATTGATTTTAGAAAAAAAAAAAATCAAATGTTTAACCAAACAAAAATGTTAGCAAGGCAAACCACCGTTTAGGTGTGCAAATGGACTAATGAATCTCTCAAACATCAAACCAACCACACTATATGACTACTAGATCAAATTCTTAAATCACTTGTAGTTTTTAGATAAAACTTTTACAAGTTGCCAATTTTAGTTTTAAAATTTTAAATACAAATCATTAAATGTTATTAATAATGTAATATAGACTGTTAGATGACTTCAATAAGTTAGCAAAGCATAGGAACCAGATAAATCCTAAATCTAAAAGCAGAAAAATCGTATGACAAAATAGACATTTTATTTTTACAACATATAGCTATTCGTAATGTTGAATGTATTGCTATTTTTGTCGCAAGTTAGAATTCTGGAATCTCTTTTTCTTTTAACCCCCTTGCACAAATAGGGAATAATACAATTGCATACACTATGCCCAATTGGAATAGTAATATTTCATCTAATAAATTAAAGAATTCTTTTTTCCCTATCATTCATGTGAAGTACAACTGCCAATGAACTTATTATACTATGACATCAATCTTTTAAATAGTTATCTTTTAAAATTTGTTCATGAATCATTTATTTTTCAACTGTGAGATTATTTTATATTGTGAAACTTCAATAAAATTTCTTTAACAATATCGATCTTCAAAAATTTTTTATCACATTATTATACATGACGTTGACATACAATAAAATTATTATTTTATCTTGACTGTGAACCAATTAACTATATTTGTGAATGAGGGAATCCTTCAAATTTTTTATTAATTAATATGAACAATTGGATTTTAATCTAACAATTATATATTTTTCTTGAAAAAATAAATATTCACTCAAAAATATAAATCATTATTTTAAAAATTTTTTAAATCTTCCTATTCTTGGATTATTGAGGACACACACAAACACTTGCCAACTACCATGCTTCTTTGCCTAGACATTTAATGTGATGCCGGCATGAAAGATGTTGGTTTTTTATTTTACCCTATTTCAAGTATCTTTCTTGTTCTCTAACCCGCTACAAAATATTAATTTATTTAAATTGCATTTATTAAATAATATTTCAATCAATATGTTATATTTGTCAGTCTAACTTATGCACATGAAGAAACACTATGACTAATTTAATGAGTAATGTATTGTATTTGTCTTATGCATGGTGATGTCAATATAGAAAAGATTTTAGTTAATAAATTAATACAAGTAATAACTACACAAAAAAAGAAAATTAGATAGGCAAAAAAAATTCTCCATATTACAAATATTTTGTTCTCTAAATGGAAGGTAATCACTTGGTATTCTCATGATACTTGTTATGTTTGAAGCATCTTCCTTAAAAAAAAAAATGAATTAATAATTCTTGGACCCTTTTTTTTGTTCAATTAGTTGGCTATTTAGTTTATGGTTTTCTCCAATCAAGTAATATCTGATACCAACACACTACAAAAAAATAAAGCCATTAAGTCAAAAAAATTGTGACAGTCAAAATAGATTGTTGTAAAAGCAAAACTCTACAACGGTTAATATAGCCATGATAAAAGTATAGATTTTTCAATGGTCATTCAAGCAATGTCACAAAATGAGACTTAACAACGGTCATTTCTAACTATCGTAAGGCCCACATGTAGTCCATTAAGGAAGATGAGATCCTTGGGCCTAATGATGAACACTTACGACCATCATTAGGCCTAGTTCTAACAACAGTCACCTACAATCGTAGTTAGGCCTCATTCTAGTGATCATCGTCTATGACCACTGTTAGCCTAGTGTTGATTAAAATGAATCAATTCTAACTAGACCTGACAATGGTGTAAAAGGGTACCATCATTAAGAAGAGTCCTAACAATGGAAGTAGTACGATTGTCGTTAGGATGACATTGGCTCAAGGTCTGTGTAAAGACGAGGCATAGACCACTCATTTAAACAACTGCTGTTAGAGTTGGACCTAACAACAATCAAAAAATGACTTCGTTGTGTCTAATAAAAGCATATCTAAAACTTTCAGATATGCTTCTTTCTTCTATTTCATGATTTGCTTTATTCCTCTGTCTCTTCTCTTTGGTCTATCCAGGTCTGCCCCAACTGAAGTTGCTATCATTCATCTAACTGGAGCCACATGTCCTTCAACGCTGGTTTTCTATCCGTTGCATGGCTGGCAATCCCAGTTTGTGTAGTGTTCGTTCATCTGCGATTTATTACAGCTGCCACCGTTCACTAGTCATCCTTGTTCTACCGCTACAAACCTATTGTATCGCCATTCACTAGATGTGGTTTGGTTGTCGACCATGCATGAGTCACTGTAAGTGCTTTTTTTTTTAAGTTTTTACACTTCCATTTAGTTTTTTTTGTAATTTGTTGCTGTCGCTAGTCCAAGTCTGATGGGAATCTAAACACTTCCTTATTGTTCCCCCATCGTGGTTCAGTTGCCAGCCTTTTGTCAGTCAACGATAAATGGGTTTTTTCACCTTATTTACTATTTTTTTTACTAATTTGTTGATTTTATGTTGAGATTCTTAATAATTTGAATGAATGTGTTAGGAAGAAATGTTGTTTTGAGTGGAACAATTTTTTTATGCTAATAGATTGGTTTTATTTTAAGATAAATATTACTTTGAATGGGTTAGCTTATTTTTCACTTACTATTGTGTATATTTTTTATGTATGATATATTGAAGTATTGTGAGTAACATATATATGTACAATGAGTATGCTATATGTATAATAAGTATGTTTGCGATCAAAGAGTGTTCAAATATATAAGTAATTGGTTTTTTTCCTTAACGTCTTTAAATGTTTATTGTTGTAAAACATTATATAGTTGTTTCATTTATAGAAAAATATGATGTAGTAAAGGCATATCCTTTGAATGTTCGTAGTTGATATTTTAAACTTTACTATTTTTTATTGATAGCTTTATTTATTTTATTTTTATAGGAATTAATAAGTCTTGGATTGCCAAACCCTCAAATACCCCTAAAGACTTAGAGGGACTTCAAGGTTTCTTAGATTTTGCAAATTACTAATAGGGGTGTTGAGGGTAGAATCATATGTCCTTGTCCAAAATGTAAGTTCAAAAAATGGCAAACTAGAGAACTTGTCCGAGACCACTTGTCGTAACCGACCTTACGGCGAGAAGGATAAAAGTGTTTAAATTGATTCCCACAAACGAATATTGAAAATCAATTTATTTGGAGTCGCCATCAAAATTTTTAACAGAAAACTTTGGAAAATCAATTTAAAACAAAAAGAAAAAGACAATATGGTCTGTGAAATCATAAATGAGTTTGAGAGTCTATTTGAGTGTAAGGAAGGTGTTAGGCACCTCACAACACCCATCCATAAGGACGGTTACCTTAAACTAGTCAATTGAAATAGAATATGGCCTTTAATTTTATTTCAATTACCCTTTATTGACATACATGCCCGTTAGACAGCGAAGACAAAAACGATAATAATGGAGGCAAACAGATAGATATTTTCAAAGGGCAGACTTGACCTAGGATGGAAGCCTAGGGCCTACGTACCCTACGATAGAGATCAAAGTCCATGTAGTTCGACCAAAAAGGTGTGTCTATTGGTTGATTTGTAAATTTTATGATGAGAACAAGAGGGTTTAAATTAAACAAATTTTCATAAACAAAACAGAATTGAGACTTGATTTGTGTGTTTTAACTTAAAATAACTTGATTAATCTAGCTCTCTTGACCTCTTCATTTTTCCTCTTTTAATTTTTGTTTATTTTTGGAATTTTAATTTTTATTTTGAAATTTAAATGAAATGATTATAAAAAATGAACTTAATCATTTTGTAAATAATAGAATAAATAAAAAATTATTTAATTAAGATATTTATTTTTGCATTATTATCATTATTGTTATTATTATTTTAAACAAGTATGTACTAATTTTTAAAGTTTATGGAGATTAAAATCTCACACGACCCCAAGCACTTGAGGAGAATAATATTCTCACACGATGATTTCGCAAATAATGGAAAATATTTAATTAAAGTATTTATTTTTGCATTATTATTATTTTTAAAACAAACATGTACTAATTTTTGGGTTCTAAGGAGATTAAAATCTCACATGATCCCAAGCAGTCGAGAAGAATAATATTCTCACACGATGATTTTGTAAATAATGGAAATATTTAATTAAAGTATTTATTTTAAAAACAAATATGTACTAATTTTCAGGATCTAAGGAGATTAAAATCTCACATGATCCCAGACACTCAAGGAGAACAATATTCTCACACGATGATTTCGTAAATAATGGAAATATTTAATTAAAGTATTTATTTTAAAAACAAATATGTACTAATTTTCAAGATCTAAGGAGATTAAAATCTCACATGATCCCAGGCACTCGAGGAGAACAATATTCTCACATGATGATTTCGTAAATAATAGAAAATATTTAATTAAAACATTTATTTTTACATTATTATTATTATTTTTAAAACAAGTATGTATTATTTTTCAGGATTTAAGGAGATTAGAACCTCACATGATCCCAAGCATTGGAGGAGAACAATATTTTCACACGATGATTTCGTAAATAATGAAAATATTTAATTAAAGTATTTATTTTTGCATCATTATTATTTTTTTAAAACAATTATATACTAACTCTCAAGGCCAAAGGGGATGCTCAAGAATCTCACATGACTACTACTAAGTGTTTAAAGAGATTAGTATTCTCACGTGACACCATTGAAAATTATGACAAAATAATAATAAGGATAGTAACAATGGTAACCATACTAATGGTGACAAGAACAAAATAAACACTTAAATTAAATTAAAAAAAAAATTATGCATAAAAAATAGAAGACAACCCACATCCTTGTATGCACTCCATGAATATCCAATATCACTTTTCTTCATGCATATAATATACACATGCGTGGCAAAAGACACCTCATTATATATACATATACATATATATATATATATATATATATACATGTAAATATATATACATACATATATATGTGTATATATATATATATATATAAATATGCATATATATATATATATACACACATAAATATATATATATATATATATATATGAACATGATAAAAAAAATAAAATAAAATAAAAATTAAAAAAAAAAAAAAGAGAAAAACAAAAAACCAAAAGAGACAAAAAAAAAAACAAAAGACAAAAGAAACAAAGCAAAAAAAAAACGAAGAGAAGACGAAAAAAAAAACATGAATGCCCAGTAATCAATATGCATTTTGCACACCACATATATTGCACCTTGCATGCAATGAACGTCCACATCCAGGAAAGCCTTCTACATGCATATATATATATATATATATATATATAATTCATACTTATAAAAGAAAATAAATAAATTAATGAATAACTAAAAAAATAAAAAATAACAGAAATAAAAACAAAATAATTGACGTCATGTGAATCTTCCAAGAAACCAAAAACACTCACTTTGGTTCACTTTCTTCATACATATATGCTTATATATACATACATATATATATATATATATATACATCATCCTTGCCTTTAAATGATTTATCTTTTAACATGTGACCCATACACGTAATCTTCCTGGAAATTAGAAACTCCTCTTGGTTCATTTCTTTTCTTATACATATATGCCCACATGTATGTATATATATATATATCTATATGTTCAGGGATCACTCTCATTTTCTTCCTAACTCACCTTCATTTAAATTTTTTAGCAAAACATAAGCTAGTGGCCAAACAGAAAAAAAAAAAAAACACCCACTTAGCTTCCGTCAATGACAACTTGACAGTGGCACGAAATGGAGACTGCAGCCACGTTTTTTGTGATAGATGAAACAAGAGAGGTGCAACAACCATGATTAGCACTAAGAGTAGAAAAAAAATAGAAAAGATACAACGTTGCAAACCGAGGAACCTGACAACCTTCCTAACGTCCTCCTCACCTCTGTTTGCCTCTGTTTTGGTGAGTGTGGGCAAAGGGGTTTTTTTTAGGTGATGGCAGCTCTCAAATGGTATGGGAAAGGAGGGGAAGAGGATGGAAAACCCATGCTTAATGGCAATAAAAAAAGCAGAAGGATAGTGTGAAGGAGGAAGTGAGTAAAATGGAGAGTAGGACCATTGAACATGAGATAAAATGGATACACACCGCTGCCATGTAAAATGCAAACCACATGTGTATAGACTAACTAACCTGGAGGGCCAACAAAGAGGAGGCTAGGTGATGGCGTGACTCTTCGGTTTACGGCTTCTCTTTTGGTCTGTGACTTTTCGTTTTCAGCTCAGTTTTTTTTTTTTCTCTCTCGATTTGTCTTCCCTCTTATTGGTACGGTTTCTCTTCACTCTTTTCAACTCAAGTTTTTCTCCTCTCTCTTGGTTTGTCTTCCCTCTTCTGCAGCTTGGTTTTCCTTCACTCTTTCAACTCAGAGCTCGGTTTCTCTTCACTCTTTTTTGCTTGCTTTTTCTCGATTCGTCTCCCCCCTGAAAAACCTCCCTCCTTCTTCTCCTTTTTAGCCCTTTTCATCCTCTTTTTCTGGTGCACACAACCTCCCTTTTCAGCCCCTGCCTCTGCTTCTGCTCACCTCCACTTTTTAGTAGAAAATCCCCCTTTCCTTGCCGTGTCTCTTGCCCCTTTTTCTTTTTAGCCCTCCTTATGTCCTTTTTGTCTCTTATGAGTGTGTGTGAGAGTGGTGTGTGTGTCCATGAGTGTGTGCAAGTGTGAGTGGGAGTGTGTGAGAGTGAGAGTGTGTAAAAGCAAGTTAGAGTGTGTGAGAGTAAGTTTGCATTTCCATTTTTATTTTAATTAGGTGGCCTTTCTCTCCTCTTTGTATTTGGATCAATTCAAAAATTTGTTGACTCTATTTGTTTTTTGCAAGATAATTATCATGTCTTTACTTCAAATATGTATTTTGAATTTTTTCTCTTTTAATATTTTTTGGTTTTGTATTTGGTTTTTCCCATGTTAATTCTATATTTTTCTTTTTGCATTTTTGTTTTTAATTAATTAATTTTTTATTTTTAATTTTATTTATTATTATTACTATGATTATTATTATTATTATTTTATGTGGGGTGTTCACACCACTTAATTGTTAAGTCATGTCCACAAAGATATACTTTCAGTGTAAGGCATGGGGAGAAAGGTAGAGATCTACCTTCTATACAATTTGTGTCAATGTCATATGTTGGTGAAGAAAGAATTTTCAAGGTTGATCCTATACACCATAATGTATTTAGAGTTCATCAAGACAAAGTGATGATGGGCGAAGCATAAGGTGCATTTCCATCATCTGACACAATGATGAATGAGGTGGTAAATAGGTGTATTGATTACTTAAGGAGGGACAACAAAATTTGTATGAAAGATGCGAAATATTCATTGCTATCTTTTTTGGTGAAGTTGTATCACATCAAGTGTTTATGATGAATATACGATAAAGCTATGTCTATGATAGCAGAGTTGTTTGCAAATGCCTTTGAAGCTAATAAAATTATTAATAAATTAAGGCTCAACTATATAAAAATTCATACTTGTCTTAACAATTACTAGCCATACTAGGGAGTGGATGAAGTCAGGGACGTGTGTAAACAGTGCTACACATCTAGGAGAAAACTAAAGAAAAAAGGGTAATAAGCATAAGAACACACCTGTTAAAATACTTAAATACTTTCCACTTAAATCATGGTTACAAAGGCTCTTTATGTTCCCTAAAATTGTCAAGCACATAAGTGACGTTCTATAGACATGAATAGTGTTAACATAATGAGACACCTAAGAGATTCTGAGGTGTGGAAGAAATTTGATATGTTGAATTACCAATTTGCTTCGGATCCTCTTGTGATTTTGATGCTACATTTGTTTGCCTTCCCTATAAAAGAACGTGGTGCTTCATGGGTCATCATTATTTTTTGAATCTTAGATATAAATTTATATTTGTTCGAAGTCAATTTGATGGAAAATAAAAGAAATGAAACCCCCTGCAACAATAATTTGATAAGAAATTTAAATACTGCTTGAAAATGTTGAAAACATATTTGGAAAAGATGTAGATGATGAAAATCGAGGAAGAAGATCTCATGGATCTCTTGTTGTAGGTTGTGATCCTTAATAGTGGTGTAAAAAGAGCATATTCTTTCAACTTCCTTATTAAGAGAACCATTTATTATTCCAAAGTCATGACGTAATGCACATTGAAAAAATTATTCGTGACATTATGCTTTTCACTTTACTAAATGAGTCAAGGAAATTAAAAGACCATTTAAATGCATAACAAGACTTACATGAGATGGGCACAAGGTCTGATTTGTGGCCAAATGATAATGGAAAATTTCCTCTGGCTTTGTTCAATTTGACTAATGCAAATAAGGATATCTTTCTTAGGACATTAAAGAATGTGGTTGCACCTGATGGTTAATCTAGTAACATGTATAGATATATTGATTTAAGGCAACATAAGATCAACAATTTAAAGAGTCATAACTCAAACTTTCTTATGAAACAACTTCTACCATTGGCTATTAGACAAACACTTCCTTAACAAGTGTCAATTATTTTATTGACTTGTGTTCATTCTTCTAGCAATTGTGTAATAAAGTGCTAAACATAAACAAACTTCCCTAACTCCAAGAAAGAGTTCTTCTTACATTGTGTCATTTGGAGATGATATTTTTGCCATTATTCTTCATAGTAATGGTGCATTTGAAGAAGATAAGCTTAGAGGTCCTGTCCAATGCCAATGGATATACCCCATAAAGAGATAATCTCCAATGTATTTATTCTTGCATTACAATTTTCTCTATGCCTACATATTGACCTTATTAAAGTGCATTACAATTAATAGATACTTAGGAAAGTTGAAGACTTTTTGTATGAAATAAGGTGCAGTCGGAGAGATCAATAGCTGAGTGTTAATTAGCCCAAGAAGTTTTAACTTTCTGTTTGAGTTCTTGAAACATTTAATGCAAAAGATTATTCAAGTAACAGTGGTAGTCAATGCGCTATGAACGTGTACCATATTTTGGAAAATAATTACATATAATTGAATCAAATTATCATAGTTGGTTCACAGTTACCTTGTTCAAATGCCAATATGACCACTACTAGAAGAATTATAAAAGATGAATTAGGATTCATACCTATTAATTTTTCTTGATTAATACACACAGGTAATTAAAAAGATGACGAGCCATGCATCCAAGCTTCAGAAGCTCAAATGGTATATTATGTGGAAGATGAGTTTGATAAAAAAATTAAAGTATAGCCTTACACATAAAGCCACGTGACCTATATGACATAGTTGAAGATAATGAAAATCTTATTTATAATAGTAAATTAAACCATGTCAAACACTTGGAACAATTATTCCAAGATGATGATAGTAATTTACGCTTGTTCAGGTTTGCAAGTTCCAAGTATTATATTTTATAGATTATCACGTTTTTGTAGATATGTCTCTTATGTTTTCAATTTGAACTAATGTTGCTTTTCTTAATTGATAGAAATTGTAAAGATGAAGAGGTTCTTCAGGAATTCTAAATCAAACCCTCCTAGTGGACAAGTTGCACTAAGCACAGGCACTTCAATGTTAAGCCTTGCTTGTACTAGTGATCAATCAATGCCTTTGGCTCCAAGTACTTAACCAAATGTTCTACATAATCAACCTACCTAATTCAGATGTTGTAATAAATAAGAAAAATAAAAGGAAACAAATGATTCCACACACTTGTAGAATGAAGAGTCTTAAGGAAAAAACCTAAAATGGTGAGTTCACATTAGTAAAAGGTATTACGCTCTTTTGTTGTTTGATTTGAGATGTTACATTATGGAAAACACATGTAGGAGCAAGAGTGTAAGGGTTCTATTTCCATAGGAGAGGTTTGCACTTTGCACTATAGTGCATAAGAAGGCTAATAAATCATTCTTAAATACAAATGCTCAAGTTGTTAATGTATGTTCATGAACTTTGTCAGGTTATATTATTAATTTTTAATTCACTCCAAATGGTTTAGTGTTGAAATGATTTATTGTTGTTTTATTTTGAATCAATACGTAGGAAATTATAGCTAAGTTTGAGGCATATGGCTCTTGTATGTAAAAAATTTCTATGCAAGACTCATTAGCATTGGCTCTGGGAACTCAAGAGCATTCTAGGCAAGTTCAAGGAATGGGAATGGGTGTTTGTCTAGCCCAAGTGTTTGGATATCGTGCTAGTGGGATTCCACCACGTGGGCTACCTTACCATGAGCTACAGAATGAAGTTGCATTACTTAGAGTAAAAATGGCAGAAAGAGACATACAAGATGCAAAACAAAGAGCTCAACTTGCTCATATGTTTATAGAACAATGACAAACAAATGTTGTCATGTTTTTTCCCCTTAAAAATGTCCATGAAGATTTACCACCAAATCTTACATCCATATTATCTCGTCGGTTATTTCTCTAAACTTTTATTTTGCATAAGCCACATGTTGTAATGTTCTTTTATCTTTATCATTCAATATATTACTCATGATACTATATCTTCAATTTTTAGGTACATAGTCATCAATGTAGTGCAAACCCGCCTTCAAATCATTTGCCAAATCCTTTTAGTAAGAATAATTAGCTAGTGAGGACAACTTCTAGATTATGTTAAAACTTAACTACTATTTGTTATTAGACTTTATAAGTATTTAGTATCATATTATGTTTAAACTTGACTATTGTTTTGATGTTAGACTTTTAACTAGCTATATTTATAATGTAGCATTATTGGTTTCACTTGAGTATTAGATTGTGTTGTTGTAATATTGATTTAAAAAAATTTACAAAAAAAATTCAAGCAAATTGTTTTAAAAAACTATCAATAGTGGTTTAAACAACTATCAAAATAATATACACATATTAATGGCAGTTCCGATAGGCTGTCATAAAAACAAGACATTATGACAGTTTTTGACTATTGCAAAATCATACCATTACGACAATAAAAAAACCATTGTAAAATCATGACACTACAATAATTTTTTTGGACCATTGCAATAACGTGTTTTTATGACAGCTTTAACGAGAGTTATTTGACCGTTATAAGAACATGTCATTACAATGACTTCTACAAGTATTTGCAAAACAACATTGTTTTTTTATTTATGACAATGGTTTTTACAACGTTTTCATTGACCATCAAAGAACCACTTTGCGATGATCAAAAACTCATAAAAGCCATTAAAAAAAATATCACAAAGACCATTTTTTTTTTTGTAGTGCATTTGATCCTTGTATATGAGTGTCTCGTGGTGATCGGATACAATTCTCCAAACGAAAGGGTCTCCTTAAAGTGTAAACAAAGTTAAGTCTAAGACAAAAACATATTTCCTGTATTTTTTTTCAAAAAATGTATAAATTCAATGGTTGATATTAAAGAAATTTCACAAATCAAATTATTCAAATGGCTAAAGGCTATAGTTCTTTTAAGGAACTGCACAGAATATGAATTTGCCTATGATAAGAATGCTAGAGCATATATATATATATATATATATATATATATCTCTATCTATCTATCTATCTATATATATAGCAAACAAGTGAAGTTGTTCACGAATTGTACAAAGGAAATAAGCTTGTAAAGAATGCATCCCCCGAAAAAGTATAATTTATAACATATTTTTTATTACACAAGACATCAGTCTAGCATATTATTTGCTTTTACGAGAGAAGATCATAGATTTTTAATTTAAACTAAAGGTCATATAAATTGAACATCTTTTAAAAGAGGGAAGTGTATTTTATTATTTATTTTTAATTGAAATGAGACGAATGAAATAACTATATTATAAAACAATTATAAGTTTCAACACTCACTATTTTACCAAGTCAAATTATAATTATTTAGCTTGATTATTATTGGAGATTTTATTTATCATACAAGGTAGAAATTTTAAAACATTAATATATGTTTAGTAAACATGACTAATAAACTAAAATACAACTAAACTAAAAATGTCGTGTGATATCTTCATGGGAAGTTTTGATCCATTGACCACGATGACGAATTGTGTGATTGACAAGCACAGTTGCTAATACCAACTTCGTCTGCAATGCATAGTGGTTGATACTTCTGTCCATCTTTGAGCCAAATGGATCGCTTTTGAACAAACTCGTTAACAAATGAGTCCAACTTCTCAATGGTCACATGTTGCATCACTACAACATGTGCTATGTTTCCTTTGCATGCCAAATTCCACCTACGAGCAAAGCCATCATCGTGAGGCCTCTCAAACACTACGATGTTGGAAAACTCATTCTTCATGGCTCCAATTCGTGCATGTCATAGCAGATCTTGCAAGTAAATAGCATTTTCTATACAGTTCTCCACTTCTCTCTTCAGCCCCATTAAGCCTTTCTTCTTGAGAGTGTACCAAAGGAAGATTGGAGCATGCCCGCTACGGTTTCCTGTGATTGTGGCATCCCTTGAGGCTATGACTTCAATATCTCCAGAGAAGGCATTAGTGTATTCCAAACGAGTTACTATAGCCCCACAAGGGACAGGACATCCTAGGAACTTATGGCCAGCAATAGATATGCTTCCAATGGGTTTCTTGAAATTAACCCTTAGTGCCTGTAGATGGTTATGCAATATAGAAAATAGGCTATTTAATAAAACAAAATTGCTAAGGCCCAAATTATTTATATAGAGGTGAGCAATCTTCAATTCAAACTATGTTATTTGACCAAAAAAAAAAACCCAGTGCTTCTTTACAAGACAAAACAAATTAATGTAAGAATATTTATGTCATTTTCTCATTAAGGCATCATTATTGTAAGATTGCCATATACTTATTTTGAAGAGAGAACTTTAATAATCTTGTACTTATTTTAATCTTTTTGCGCACACAACAGAGTATCGAATTTAACAAAAATACTATAGTGCCAAGATTGCTATAATCTGTAAGTACATAATGTGGAGATTAGCGTTCTCTTTTTATATATTGAATTGTTACTCACTCCTTTAATCAAAGGTAGCATCATTCTCAATAGAGCTCCATCACAATGGAAGGTTACGTATTACAAGATCAAGGTCATCAATAGCTCATTTCATAGTAGTCCCTGAAATAGAAAATCGCCTTTACAAACTCTGTGGCTATGTGTCAATACACACATATGGGTTGCTAAGGGTGTGAATGCATTGGAAGTTTAATTAGATAACATCCACATGAGGTTTTAGAACAAATCGGGTTTACTAAATAGAGGTGGATAAATTAATAATAGACATATAGACATATCCAAGTAAGTTTTAACTAAAAAGCTCATGTATATATGCCTAATAAACTTACACTTAATGTCTTAGAACTTTTCAACAATATTCTTTCTAGATAAGTGATAGATAAGAGCAAAAAGACCTATGTTTAGGTTGATGATGGCTGGCTTGTCTTTGTGAACAAGAAGTGAAGCCTTCAAATCAGCATAGTCAATCTTGCCAGAGGTGTGAGTAGCTACCTTCACGCATTGCATTCGATACATTCTAGCTATTTTGAACACGGAATAATGAGAATCGTCTGAGGCATATAAAATCCCATCTGGCAATTGTTCCCTCCTACATATATATATATATATATATATATATATATATATATATATAATTACAAATATATGATCAAATTACTTATAAATTAACTTCCAAAGGCTTTAAAATTGATTAAACTGAGTGCAAGAATAGAAGCTTACCCTACTAAGATTCCATGAAGATTGCCTTTAGTTCCACCAATTGTTATGTATCCCCAGTAGTGATTCTTCTCTTACTCCCACAAGCTAGCAAACCAATCGAGAACCCAAACTTCAGAAGAAACTGAATGGAGATCATAGCAGTTTCCCACAAATGGATCGCCACCGTTATTTATGTGAAAATGTTGCAATTGTGCCAAGGCTCTATAGTCGAAGTCCAGATTAATTGGGTAGCCTGCATATTTATTTCAATGAATTCCATTCGTTTAATACCATTGACATATGTACATTATGAAGTGCAAGTTGAAATGTCGTATAGTGTCATATATCACCTATCAAATTTGTGAGTTTAAATAAACTCATAAAAAAAAAAGTAAACTTGTAATATAAAACTCAAACAAGTATAGTTAATAAATAGTTATTAAAAAATATAATTATATAATTAAAATATTATATACAATAAAAAATATTTAAATGCAATTCAAATTATATTAAGTTAAACAAAAGTTATTTATATGTCATAACATATAGTACTCAATATGAATATTCCAACATATCATACATAAATAATCATTCAATCTAACAACTAAATATTTTTTATTTAATTTTTATTTTAAAATTATATGTTTAATGTAATTTTATTAGTTTTATATATATATATATATATATATATATATATATATATATAAACTCGTAGTAAAGTAGATTATATATAGTTTCTTATAAGGGAAGCTTGTCTATATCTCCTATTGTATTGGGTTTCAATCCTTATATTATTAACTACAAGTTAATTAATAATAAAATCATAAACTCAATAAACTTAGTAAATTAATTCACAAATTTATTCAAGTTTTCACTAAATATAAATCTATACTGAGTTATTTCGTTTTTCTTAAGTATAATTGTAAACTCTCAAAATTGGATAATAAACTTATAAGTTTAATAACCAGGTGTATCACAAATCATTAAAAAGGAAAATAACATTTTAAAAAAATTACCCAGATTGTGCTTTTTATTGTGAGATAAAGTCTCCAAGTAGGTAGTGATTATTTGAGCCAAGTTTTCTTCTGAGTCCCCAGTGAGCTGCTGAGAGAAGGTAAGGCTCATATTTTCGTTCCCTGGGATTTTGGTCTGTTCTTCTCTGAACGACTTCAACACTGGAAGTTCCGTTGTGGAAGTTGCTGGATCATTCATTGTATATATGAGAAGTGCGAGCGAGAAAGAGAGAAGCTATGAATACGAAAGGGAACGAAAGTTGAGATTGTGCTGGAATAATGTAGACTTTGTATTGACAATTGAGAGATAATAAACCAACCATCTATATAAAGGCTTTAGGCAAGGAAAAAAAAAAAAAGACAATCATGCAGGTGAAAGTTGCCACGTTCTGACGAAACTCATACATATTATTTTATATGGGAAATAATATATGAGTAATTTTGTATTGAAAAAATGGAAAAACTTGATGCATTGAATGAGACAGTTTTATGAATGAACTTTTCTGGTTCACTCTTTTTAATATATTACTATATTTATAATTTCAGTGCAGATTTCTTGCTTGTAATTTTAGATAAATTTAACGAGATGAAACAAAGAAAAGAGAATAAAAACCGAATTTAATACTTGATGTGTTTAGATAATTTTAAAGAGGCTGAAAGAAGAAAAAAGAAAATAAAAACTTCATTTTTTTTCCTTCATTTTTTCACTGCTGTTGCATCCCTGCATTAAAGAAATTGAGACTGATGATCCGTTTATCACTTGAATTGTTATTGACTCAAATTCATCCATTATTTTCAACCGTCGATGTCATAGATGTGAGACGCTAACTTTTTGTTTAATTAATTTTATTTTCCTGGAAGAGAACATTCATATTTTCCAGCTTTAATTGTCACTGGCCACACAACGAAACAGTGAATGACTACGATCTGAATTTGTTGTGTTTTAGGAAAAATGCACATATTCAACTGTTAATATTAAAAAAACTACATAAATTTAATAAATTAAATTTAAAATAATAATTATATAAAGTTATAAAATTTAACATCTATCACATATAATTTTAATTTTTAATCAATTAATTTACATTAAATAACTTACGTAATTTAACAGCTCATATTAAAACGCAGATAGCGGAGTTAGACCCTAGAATGTGACAAATCCGTTTCGCTAGAAAGTTGTCCAATTAAGGCATTGATCTTTTAATCTTGGCCATAAAGGCAATGAATGAGATCTTATTGGTGGCTAGAAATTGGTGGAATTAAAAAACGAAAAAAAAAAAAAAAAAGCCTGGTTACAATTGAGAAGGCTGACAACGATATCTTATGGAATTGATGTGAAAAAGAAAAAATAGTCATCATACCTACCAAAAAATTCGACTGAAGTATTGTCATTGCAACATGTGGTTGAATTATTAATTTGATTTGAGGGATTTAATTATCTTTTTAGTGAGTTTTTATTTGTTTTTACGGCAATTTTTTACATTAAAATATTAGACATAGATAACACTACTTACGAGGAAGTAGATGCTCTCTCTCTCAATCACAATATATATATATATATATATATATATATATATATATATATATACACACAATCATTGTTAGGGAATTAGAGATGCATGCACATATACTAGGTTAGGTTGGCTTGAATTTTTAATAAATTTGAGACTCGACTCAGTTTTAATATCGGGCCAAAATCTATCACCTAGTGTTAGATCCAATCAAGTGGATCTAGTTTGTGATTGGGCCTAGAAGATACAGTTTGTGATTCGATCGAGTCAATTGGATCTCATATTAAAATTATTCTTTTATAATTAAAAAATTAATTTTTTTGAATTTAAATTTGAAATTTTAATAATAAAATAAGAGTAAACCATATAATCAATAAGATGTACTAACTTAATAAAAATATCTATATTCAATCAAAAAATATAAATATAGTTTTTTTAAGGTGTCATCTTGGTACACTCACAATTTTGAGTACGCCAGTACACTCAATTAGAATATAATGATATAATTGTAATAATATCAATCCAAATAATAGTAGTATTACAATTATTTTTTTACATTATAACTGAGTGCACTAATACTCTCAAAATTATGAGTGCACCAAATATTTTACCTTTTTCTAATTATATAACATATAAAGGAAAATAAAAAATAATTAAGACGAGGTTGGGCTAAGTCTATACATTGGCTTGAGATTCAATCTGACATTAGGTCTCATATATGAGACTTGGTCACTTAGCCCGTTTTGCTTCAAACCTAGCCTAACAAGATTGAATTGAACAAAGTCTTGAACACCCTTACTCATTGCATCACACTCTCTTGCTTTAGAAGTATTGTTACAAACTCCAAAATTTGTTGTACAGCATCAGGTGCACTGTGGACCATTAGATCTATAGTGAAATTATGTGATCTTTATCAATTATTCTGATCCATCAGTCCACGATACACAACATTCAATGCTATACAATGCCAGATCCAAATTCCTAAACTCCATACTTTAGAAAATCCAATTTTAGTCTTACACTAAAAGATATTTTAGGCGTGTAACTAACACTCTAATTTTTATGCTAAAATAATATTTATATTGTCATTTTTAATGCAAAATAAAGAAAATAAAATTATTTTTATTATATAGTAACACTAAAACTAAAAGTTTAAATACAATATCATACAAATATTAAAAGAGATACCATACAGGAATTATGAGAGCTCACTCTATTAAAATTATAAATTTTAAGGTTCACTCTTTTTAAATTTATGACTATGTTTTATTCACGGCTATAATTCATAGAATATGGAAATAGGCGAAGAGGCGTAGAAGGATTATGAAATTTCAACAAATAAACTTTCGTCAATGGACCTCAGTTCTTTCTATACAGGGCCAACGAAGGAGAACCAATAGGTAACATTATAACTTTGCCTACTTAGAAAGTGACTTTTTTTTGTTTTTTGGTTTTATGGAAAGGTAGTTGCAAGAAATACCATCCCCTCTTGCTATGATTCTGGAAATGGTATGCTTGAAGGTTAATGGAGTTGGAGGTAATAATGGATGTGGGGAGTGATAGAGCAAGTATTGGCTAATGTCTTTATGGTCTGGTGTAGTGTCTGTTTTAGGGTATTTTCTGTTTGGTCTAATAGGAGAATGGGTGTAATTTTGGAGTTTGTTTGATTGTTTTGGTAGGTGGAGTCATGTCTTCTAAACTGATACTGCTATGTTCTTCGCTGTTATTAATAAAATTATTTCACTTGGCGGGAAAAAAAAATCACAAGATCACATTCCTGACATCCTATAAGAAACGGATTTGTTTTCAGGTTTGTGCAAATTCTTCCGGATTTGTAACATCTCTATTGTTGTAGGAATTGTAATCTTTGTCATAATTTCACAGTCAATTCTTCCGTACCCCCAAATTGAGGGTATTGGTGCCTATTAGATGTGAACTAATACCCCAAAGTTTGAGAAAAATTTTCTTTTTAATCATACTATAAGCTAAACTATATATGAACCAAATTAAAAAAAAAAGTGAAAATATAAAGACTTAAAGTATAATTTTTCCTAAATTTTATTTGTAAGAAAGAAAACATTAATATTTTTCAGCAATTGCCACTTGCCACTTGTTGAAGGCAACATATGAATGAGACTTGAGAAACTTGGCCAATTAAGGCAATGAAGGAGACCTAAGAAACTTGGCCAATTAAATATTGATGGCCCCTGTGGTGTTTTTTCAGTGAGTTTTTATTTGTTTTTCAGTCGATTTCTATATCAAAACATTAGACAAGATACTATAAGTTATATAGATATAAATATATGGCATTAAATGGAGATTTATGTGTATAAATAACACTGTAAAATTATATTAAAGTACAATATTTGTATTACCTTTTTCTATAATATAATTCTTTTATTATAGAAGAACGCTATAAAAAAGTTGAAGTAAATATCATAAAAATATATATTAAATTACGTACCACAAAAAAATTATAAGAGTTTACTATATTAAAATTATAAATTATAAGGTTCACTCTTTGTTATTTATGACTATGATTCATGGAAGATAGAAATAGGCTTAAGAGGTGTAAAAGGACGTTACGATATTGTAAAAAATAACCTTTCGTGGATGGACACAGTTGAATGAGAAGATAGTCTTTCAACTTTTATATTTTCTTTGGGACCAGAGCACTTGTAAGCTCCTAAAAGTAATTTGAATTTGTTGTATTTAGGGAGAAATATATGGGTCTAATGGTTAAGAATAAAGAAAATATGTGATATGACGATTCACATTAATCTTGATGACCGCGTGTGGTAAATATTTTTTTATCAAATAATTCAAATTTAAGGGGCTGTGCGATCCAACATTGAGTAGCATAGCTCTCCAAGGAAACTATAGCAAATATGGATTCTCTTAAAGGGTTTTTTTTTATTTTTTAGCCTTAATTGCAGTTTTGTGGTTTTTTTGTTCTGGATAATCTATGTTAGTGTTCTATTTCAAGCCTTCATTTTGGCAATATAACTGTGGAATTTTGATTCTCTAAAATGAAAAACTTGTAAAGTGATTTTGAAATTAAAGTGAAAAGACAGAGTTGGTGAAAAAAAATAAATAAAGAAATAGACCCCATACACACTTCTACTTTACTATGTGTTACTCACTCACTTTAAAGGTAATTTACAAATTTCAAACTTTAGAAGTTCCAATTTTATTCTTGTCGCTGGTGGTTTCTAGCCTTGATTGTTGGGTAGGAGGGATTTGTTCTCCTGCTGTTGCGGAAGTGCAAATTAATAAAAATAATATTAAAAATCAATTACAACACCTGCTATATCTAATTTGATAATTTCTTATATTTTTATTATATTGTTATCCATTTAAAACTTGGCAAGTATATAATTTTTCAATAATATCATGATATATGTATGAATATTACATATAACTATATTTTTTTTTAATCGAACAACTCACTTTTATATAGTTATTGATTAATCAATACCTTTATTATGTATTAATTAGGAGAACCTGGTAACAAAGATATAAAAATTATACCTAACTATAATCCTTTCATTAAAGGAGGACCATAACCTATAGAGTCTGTATAAATTCATTAATATGGAATGAGATACATAAACACTAAATAACAATTTCGGATGATAATAGGATCAAAATGGAAGATGTTTGTTTTCTTCGGCCAGTAGATTAAAATAAAAGATTATAACTAAAGGAATCCCTAGGACTTCGGCAACTTTTGACATATTTGTGTTCGCTGTAATGACTTGCTTCTTTTTTTTTCTGTGGAATTTATCCTGCATTTGTTATTAGCAATTAAGTGTCTTTCTTTTTTTCACAATGGATTATTAACTACTATTTTGTATATACATTTTGTACATGTTTACAATTTTTAGGCAATAATGATTAATAGATGTATTTCATATTATAAGTTACGTTACATCCATTTGTCACAAATTCATGCATTGTTTTCAACCAACCATATATATGTGCCACGAAGAAAACATTCATATTTTCCAGCTTCAATTGTCACTGGCCACTGAACAAGACACAAACCGAAAATTAAAAAAAAAAAAAAAAACAAAGAAAAAGAGAATCGTCCAATTGAGGCAATGAATGAAACTTGTCAACAATTCTTATTTGCAATCGTTATGGCTCTAAATTTTCCGCTGATTCATGTTAATGGTTAATATATTTAATTTTGGATGATTTTTCGATCGCTTTTTGATAGACTTATCAAGTGTCAAACAAAGGCACTATAGCCCAACATTTATGATCATATTGCCCCATGGTATTAGTGTCAATATTTATTTCTCTGTAATAAATAAATAAATAAATGAGAGTATTTTCAACCACTTCAATGTTTCCTGGCAGCACATTTATCATATTGCCCCATGCTGTATTAGGTTCGCATCAGCATTCACTAGGAGAAGCAAACGAGAAATCAATTAAGATTTCTTATATTTATTAGAAAATGTATTAATTTAATGGTTAACATTAAAAAAAAAATGTGATTTCAAATTTTAACTTTTGATCATACATGGCCCAAAATTTTTAATCTAATAATTTATATTTAAGACACTGCACAATTCGATGTTCAATAGTTCCTTTTAAGAACTACTGAAAATCCAAATCAACAAGAAAGCATGGCCTCTCATTCACTTCCATGTATGTATGTATGTATGAAAAAAAAAAAAATATATATATATATATATATATATTCATATTAAAATTGGAGATTGTACATGGTCAAAAGTTACAAATTTGATTGTGCGCGGTTCAAAATTTTTAATCTAATGGTTTAGATCTAAAAAAATGCACAATTCGACAACCAACATTTCCAACCTACTGAGGATCCAAATCAACAAGAAAGCATCACCTCCCATTCACCTCCACACACATATATATGAATGGTAATAGATTGAGGATAAGATGAGAATATTCGAAATAGAGGAGGAAATTTTATGAAAGAAGCAAGAAACTTCTATCTATGGATATATCCATATATTATTACATTTGCCACGTGATTCAAATATGGACTGAAATTCCGAAGGGAGTTACTAACTCGAGCAAGATTGCACGACAAATATGAAAAAAATATATATTTTTAATGTTCAAGCTAGTTTTAACAATGATACATGAGTAAAACAAAGTAGGAGTACCCTGACAACAAGGTTCCTTATACTCATATGAGTGGTTTCGGGTTTAAATCCTATTGAGGACACATATTATAAAATATGATGTAATAATGAGCAAAAAAAAACAATAATACATGAGTAATACTTTTTTGGGTAATATTTTGAATTGTTTAACATAAAATTGACCCCACTTTGGTATTAGCATTTTTTATATATTAGATTCGGTTAATTAGATGAGATGAGCATATTTCAAAATAGAGGAGGAAATTTGATGAAAGAAGAAAGCAACTTCTATCTATGGATATATCCATATATTATTACATTTGCCACATGATTCAAATATGGACTGAAATTCCAAAGGGAGTTACTAACTCAAGTATGATTGCACGACAAATACCAAAAAAAAATGTTTTTCATGTTCAAGCTAGTTTTAACAATGATACATCGGTAAAACATAGTAAAAGTAACCTAATAGTAAGGTTCATTATACTCACCTGAGTGGTTTCAGGTTTAAATCCTAATGAGAATACATATTATAAAATATGATGTAATAGTGAGAAAAAAAAACAATAATACATGAGTAATACTTTGCTGAGTAATATTTTGAATTGTTTAATATAAAATTGACCCCACTTTGGGATTAGCTTTTCTTATATATTAGATTCGTTTAATGAGTTTTGTTTCTTGAATGCAATAAATTGTTGGTTTTTTCATGTATCCAAATTGTATTAGACGTTATATCTGAGTTTGTTATGATCTATCTCTATCGATTAGAGTTAAATGCAAGCCTAGATATGAGTGGGGTGCATATTCACCAAAGTTACCAAGACATGAAATTTGACAGCTTAAAAGTTGTGTGAACAAGCATTATTATAGCAGAGAATTCAAGTTAGTTGTCAAGCTTCAAATGGATGAGCAAAAGAATTCAAAAGAAAATCTGAAGATAAAGCTGAAGTTGAAGATCTTTCAAACTAAGCTGAAACAAAATGGAATGTGGACATGGGTAAAACAAAAGCCAACAATGACTAAGAAAATTACATAAGAAATTGTGGATGACTTTCTCCGAGTAATTTAATATGTTATTTGACCATTGTGAAGAATTTATAATTGGGTCGTGAAGGATAAAAGGCCACCAAGACTCGAAAATGACAACCCAACGTCTCTTAAAGTTATGTTTTTTACATTTCAACAACTTTGCATGTGCCTTAACGCTTGCAATAAAAGCTTTTTAAATATAGGCCAACGATTGAGTTGAATGGATGCTTTCAAAAGAGCAAGTATGGCCTTGAATTATTGGTGGGATCCCAATGACAACATGCACTGAAAAATCCATTTCACCTAATATATTAAGTAAAGTTGGTTAATATTAGAGCTATTATGACTGATGAAAAGTCTCTGTTAAATAAAATCTCAACTCTTCGTATAATAATTTTTAAATTTTTCATACATGTCAAGAATTTTTTTTAAATGATATAAATCCTTCGTAATCAATAAAAAAATAATGAGGTTATTAATTTACATAAATCTTTTATTATTAACGAGAAAATTAATTAATTAATTAATTAAGTGTCTCTTAAATTAGAAATTTTTTTAAATTGTGAGAATTTTTAAGAGTCAACTAAAAAATTATTTAATTAATTAATTAACAGCCTATTAATTTTTTTTCAATAAGGGATTATAAATATAACTTAGCATGATACAAAATTAAAATGAGGGTTTTTTTCAAATAAATTTATTTTGAATTTTTGTTTGAAATTTTTTATTCATTTTTCTGATTTCTTCCTCACTTTTATTGAGTTTTTATATATTTTTCTTTATTTTTATTGAATTTTTTGATATTTTGGTATTTATTTAATATATCCCTAATTATTGTTATTTTATGAAAGTGCCCAAATAAATTACGGTGTTTACAAATAGTAAATAAGCTTTTGGAGTGTCGATTAAGAGATAATGAAGCATACAAATATATAGGCTTTTGGCAAGCAAACACCGAAGAGGAAAAACTACGGGGAAAAATTAAAGTGATTACATGCTGACAACACTCATTTAAAATTTGATAGAATCTAGGTAATGAAAATTTTAGGGTATAAATTTTAATAAACCGTTAAAAACTGTTTAAAGATTTTTAATATTTATTAAAATATAAATTGTAAAATTATAATTTAATGGTCCAAATTTTTTTAAATGCACTACATTTGGATTTTCAAATGTAAACAATCCATCCATGTTTTGGATGCGAAATCCAAAAAAAATCTTTTATGATTGATTTGTGTGTTGAAAGTTAAAAAAAAAAAAAAAAAAGGAAAAACTTGATGCATTATTGAATTAGACAGTTTTATAAATGAAATACATTGTATATTTTGCAAATTCACTTTTTTATTTATTACTATAATATCATTGTAAATTCCCTACATGTAATATTCGGTGCATTTAAATAAATTTAAAAAGATGTTGAAAGAAAAATAATATATGAGAAAAAAAATTCCTCACATCAATTGTACAAGTTCGGATTGAAATGTGATAAAATTAACAGGGCTATTTCTGGGAAAATAAAACATGAATAAATTCATATCATCAGTTGTATAATTATGCGGCCTGGCTTCAATATGTGCGGTCTCAGTTAATTTATGCAGCGATAAGGACTAAAGGACTATTATATAATATGAGAAATTATATTTATTTAAAAATTAAAGTGAGATGCTTTATATTTTAAAGACCAAATTGACAATAAAGTTACCTTTTAAATTTTAAATTATAATTTTTTTAAAAAAAATTATACTTTCAATCCCTACATCAATTTTTATTTTGGTCCCTACAATTTAAAAATTTGTAAATAGGTCCTTATAGTTTACAAATGTTTTAATATAGACCCTATTGCTAAAATTTTGTTAATATCTATTAAATTTTGGCGATATAATTAATTAACTATATAATATCTTAATTCTCTAAATATATATGATTTATGCTAATAAGAAAAAGATAAAAACATATAATAAAATAGAATTAACTTACATATATGGTAAAATATTGATGATGACAGGGATTAAATTAAAATGATATGAACTCTAAGGTTAATTACAAGTTTTAAAACTATAAGGATTAAATTTTTTTAAAAAAAAAAAGTGAAACTATAAAGATTAAAAGTATAATTTTTCTTAAATTTTATTTGTTAGAAAAGAAAACATTCATATTTTTCAGCAATTGTCACTTGCCACTTGTTGAACTCTATACCAACCAAAATGAAACTTGGCCAATTAAAGCAATATATGAATGAGACTCAAGAAACTTGGCCAATTAAGGCAATGAATGAAACATAAGAAACTTGGCCAATTCATTACTGATAGTAAAAGAAAACTGTCGTGCCTACCAAAAGATGGGAACAGAAATTATTGATGTTGCATGAATTTTAATTATTTGACGTTGGGAGTTCCATGTTTTGGGGAAGTTTTATTTGAATTTACGTCGATTTTTATATCAAAACATTAGACAAAGTTTCAACACTCGCTATATTACTGTGTCAGATTATAAATATTAAGTGTCAACCTTATTGGAGATTTTATTTACCATATGATATAGTATCCTTTTAAACATATCTTGAATTATTTTTCTGAATTAACATCAAAAGGCTCCAAAGTTGTGTAATTTACAAGCACAATTGCCGATACTAATTTCGTCTGCAATGCATAGTGGTTGATTCTTCTGTTCATCTTTGAGCCTAATGGATCGTCTTTGAACAAACTCATTGACAAATGAGTCCAACATTTCAATGGTCACGTGCTGCATCACTACAACATGTGCTATATTTCCTTTGCATGACAAACTCCACTCACGAGCAAAACCATCATCTAGAGGCCTCTCAAACACTACTGTATTGCTAAACTCATTCCTCATGGCTCCAATTCCAGCATGTCGTAGCTGATCTTGCAAGTAAATAGCATTTTCTATGCATTTCTCCACTTCTTCTTTCAGCCTTATTAAGCCTTTCTTCTTGAGAGAATACCAAAGGAAGATTGGAGCATGCCCATTACGACTTCCTGTGATTGTGGCATCCTTTGAAGCAATAATTTCAATGTCTCTAGAGAAGGCATCGATATATTTCAAACGAGTTATTATAACCCCACAAGGGACAGGACATCCTAAAAACTTATGACCTGAAATAGCTATGCTTCCAATGGGTTTAGTGAAACTAACCCTTGGTGCCTGTGGACCCATCAAGGACAACTCAAGTTAGACAATATTGTTGAACAATTAGGCAATATAATACCAAATAAATGCTAATCCTCATACTATATATGTGGAAGTGAGCAATCTTCAAACTAGGTTATTTGACCAAAATACACCTACTGTTTCATTGAAAGATAAAATAAATTAAGGATATCTGAGTCATTTATTGTTAAGGCATCATTAGTAGAGGGTTCTTCAACTCATTTTTAACAGCAAAATTAAAGAAAAGTAATGAGAACATAATGTAGAGATTGCTATAACTTGTAAGTAAATTAGCATGGAGGTTAGCATTCATTTTTTATATATTGAATTTTTACTTACTCCTTTAATGAAAGGAAGCATCATTCCCAAAAGAGCTCCATCACAATGAATATAAAATTGATCACGTGTAAAGCCACTTTCTTCAAGCGTTTGTACTACAAGATCAAGATTATCAATAGCCCCTTTCATAGTTGTTCCTGAAATAAAAAATCACCCTTTTAAACTTGTTGTTGTGTCTATGCATACATGTGACTTGTTGAGAATGTGAGAGTATTCGAAGTTTAATTACATGTTATCTACGGGTTATAAATATAGGTAGATAAATTAATAATAAACATTTAGGCATGTGCGAGTAAGTTCTAACTGAAAGGTTCATGCACATGCCTAATATGTTTACACATGTTTATTGTTTTAAAATTTTTCAACAATATTCATACTAGATGTGCTAGAGACAAGAGCAAAGAGACCTATGTTTAGATTGATGATGGCTGGTTTGTCCTTGTGAGCAAGAAGTGAAGCCTTCAGATCAACGCAGTCAATCTCACCAGAGGTGAGAGTAGCAACCTTCACACATTGCATTCTGTACATTCTTGCTATTTTGAACACTGAATAATGAGAATCTTCTGAGGTATATAGAATCCCATCTGGTAATTGTTCCCTCCTAGATATATATATATATATATATATATATATATATATATATATATATATATATAATTGCAAGTATAATCAAATTACTTATAATTTACATCAAATTAAAGGCTTTAAAATTGATCAAATTAAGTGCAAGAATCAAATCTTACCCTACTAAGATTCCATGAAGATTGCCTTCAGTTCCACCAGTTGTTAAGTAACCCCAGTAGTGATTCTTGTTTATCTCCCACAAGCTAGCAAACCAATCAAGAACACAAACTTCAAAAGAAGCTGAATTGAGAGCAAAGCAATTTCCCATAAATGGATCACCAGCATTGTTTATGTGAAAATGCAGCAACTGTGCCAATGCTCCATAGTCGAAGTCTAGATTAGTTGGGTAGCCTGCATAATTTATTACAGTGAACACCATTAGTTAAAGCTCCATAGTCAAATTGTTGTTGTGTCACATATCATAAAGGAAATAAACATTACTAAAATTACCCAAAATGTGCATTTTGCTATGAGATAAAGTTTCCACATAGCTAGTGATCACTTGAGCCAAGTTTTCTTCTGAGTCCCCAGTGAGCTGAGGGAAGGTAAGGCTCATATTTCCATTCTCTGGGATTTTGGTGTATTCTTCTCTGAACAACTTCAATGCTGGAAGTAGCGTTGTGGAATTTGCTGGAATGAACTTCGTCGGCATGTTCTCCGCCACTGGTTCATTCATTGAATATATGAAAAGTGTGAGAAAGAAAGAGAGACACTATGAAAGTGAGCGAGAGCTAAGATTGTTGTTGGAATAATGTAGAGTTTGTGGTGACTATTGAGAGATAATAAACCATACATATATATAGGCTTTTGGCAAGCAAATACCAAAAAATAAAGAACAATTAAGGGAAGAAAAAAGAGAGGCAACCATGCAAGAAAAATTATTACATGCTGATAAAACAACTTCCACATGTTTTAGATGGGAAATCCAAAAATATTTCGTGATTAATTTCTGTGTTGCAAATAAAAAAGAAAAAAAGGAAAAACTTGATGCATTATTGAATAAGACAGTTTTATAAATGAACTACATTGTATATTTTCAGATTCACTTTTTTAATTTATTAGTATAATTTCAATGTAAATTCCCTACATTTAATATTCAATGCAATTAAATAAATTTAAAAAGATGTTGAAAGAAAATTAATAATTCTCATATCAATTGTACGAATTCGGATTTGTTGTTGGCTATGCTAACTGCAACTGCAGTGAAGTATGTGGCAGTCCAAAATTATTTTGACAGCTGTATGTAGTTAAGGCAATTAATAATATGACTGTATGTGGTCATACTTATTATGAAAAAAAATATTATTTTAATTCTTCACATTTTGACTCTATTTCAATTTAGTTTTCTATATTTGTCATGTCTCAAAATGATGATTCAAATTTTTCAACAAAATACAAATTGGCCCCCTCATTAATTAGAGGCTGAGTTGAAGGATTATTTACTGACAAAGGAATCAATTTTTTTAATATCCAAAAAAATAAATAATCATTTTAAGATAGGATAAATATAAACAATCAAATTAAGACAAAATCAAAATATAAAAATCAAAACAATATGTTTCTCAATTATTGTTTGCTAAACTGCACCGCATGGTATCCAAATCAAAATTAACCTTTGCATTAGTGAAAGGGTTGTATTAAATAAGCTTTCTTCCGTACAACGATGAATGAGGTGATAGTCTTTCAGTTTTAATATGTTCCCAAATTTATTGAGTATGTAATTCAATTTGATCTTCTCTACGTCTAGCTAGTTTAATGAGTACTTTTCTCTCTTTTTATCGCTTCAATCTTGACTTCATAGCAAACTCACCGTGGTGGCCGAGTAATGGCATCAAGAAGATGTATTAAGTTGGAGTAATTAAACATAACCTTATCCAATCTATTCAATTAATTATATACCTATTTAATTCAACAAAATGATAGAAATGTGATAAATTTAGCAGGGCTATTTATGGGAAAATAAAACATGAATAAATTCAGATCATCAGTTATATAATTATGCGGCCTGGCTTCAATGTATGCCATATCAATTAATTTATTAAGTGCCAAGGGCTTTTATATAATATGAGAAATTATATTTGTTTAGAAATTAAAATGAGATGCTTTATTTTTTAAAGACTAAATTGACAAGAAAGTTATTTTTTAAAACTTCAATCATAAATTTTTAATAAAAAATTATACTTTCAGTCCCTATAATTTCATTCAATATTTTTATTTTGGTCTCTATAGTTTAAAATTTTCAAAATAGGTCCTTACAATTTATAAATATTGTAATTTACTTATTGCTAAAATTATGTTAATAATTTATTAAATTTTTCTGATTTAACTAATTAACTATATAATATCTTAACTCTCTGAATATGAATGATTTATGCTAATATAAAAATAAAAATAGATAATGAAATAAAATAAACTCACAAATATTGATAAAAATATAATGATAGTGACTAAATTAAAAAATACTTTAACTCTAATAGTTTTAAACTATAAGAACCAAATTAAAAAAAAGTGAAACTATAAAGACTAAAAATGTAATTTTTTCCTAAATTGTATATGTAAGAAAGAAAACATTCATATTTTTCAGCAATTGCCACATGCCACTTGTTGAAGGCAACATATGAATGAGACTGAAGAAAATTGGCCGATTAAGGCAATGAATGAGACCTAAGAAACTTGGCCAATTAAATATCGATGGCAACTGTGGTGTTTTTTTAGTGAGTTTTTATTTGTTTTTACGTCGATTTCTATATCAAAACATTAGTCGAGATACTATAGGTTGTATAGATATAAATATATGGCATTAAATGGAGATTTGTGTACAAATAACACTGTAAGATTTATATTAAAGTAACATATTTGTTTTACCTTTTTCTATAATATATTCTTTTATTATAGAAGAACACTAAAAAAGTTGAAGTAAAGTATCATAAAAAATATATATTAAATTACTTACCACACAAGAATTATAATAGTTTACTCTAAAAAAATTATAAATTATAAGGTTCACTCTTTTTTATTTATGATTATGATTCATAGAAGATGGAAATAGGCGTAATTAAGATGTATAAATGGACGTTATGAAATTGTAACAAATATTCTTTCGTGGATGGACACAGTTGAATGCGAAGATAGTCCTTCAATTTTTATATTTTCTTTGGGATCAGAGCCTTAATTGCATTTCTGTGGTGTTTTTTCCTGGATAATCTGTGTTTGTGTTCTATTTCAAGCATTCATTTTTTCTGGAAATATAACTGTCTTGGATTTGGATCCCATAAAATGAAAAACTTGTAAAATACCTTTAAAATTAAAGTAAAAGAACAAAATTAATGAAAAGACAAGAAATAAACTTCATATTCTACTCTACTATGTGATACTCTCTCATTCATTTTATGGGTCCTTTACAAATTTCAAACTCTAGAAGTTCCAATTTCATAGTTGTTGTCCCTCTAGTCTTGATTGTTGGTAGTAGGGGTTTGTTCTCTTATTGTTACAGCAGGTGTTGGAAATATAAATTAATAAAAATAATCTTAAAAATTAATTACAGTACATGTTATATCTATTTTGATAGTTTTTATATTTTTATTATATTATTCTTCAATTAAAATACAATAAATATATAATTTTTTTAATAATATCATAACATATACATAAACACTAAATGACAATTACGGATGATAGTAGGATTAAAATAAAATATCTTTTTTCCGGCCAGTAGGTTAAAATGAAAGATTATAACTATAGGAATCGCTAGAATTAAGGTAACTTTTGACATATTTGTGTTCGCTGTAATGACTTGGTTCTTCTTTTTTTTTTCTGTGGAATTTATCCTGCATTTGATTTCTGCATTCGAGTGTTTTTCTTTTTTTCCTTTTTTCACAATGGATTATTAATTACTATTTTGTATATATATTTTGTACATGTTTACTACTTTTAGGCAATAATAATTAATAGATGTATTTCTTATTATAAGTTACGTTACATCGATTTGTCACAAATTCATGCATTGTTTTCAACGAACCATATATATTTGCCGCGAAGAAAACATTCATATTTAATTGTCACTGGCCACTGAACAAGACACAAACCCAAAAAAAAAAAAAAAAAAAAACCGATATTCGTCCAATTGAGGCAATGAATGAAACTTGTCAACAATTCTTATTTGCAATCGTTTTGATCGTATGGCTCTAAATTTTCCTCTGATTTAAATTGTCGTTTAAAATATTTAATTTTGGACGAGTTTTCAATCGCTTTTTTATAGACTTATTAAGTGTCGAATAAAGGCTCTATAACCCAACATTTATGATCATATTGCCCCATGCATGATGTATTAGCATCAATATTTATGTCTCTATAAGAAAATAAAAAGAAATATATGAGAGTGATTTTCAACTACTTTAATGTTTCCTGGCAGCATATTTATCATACTGCCCCATGCTGTGATGGGTTCGCGTCAGCATTCACTGATTAATAGGAATGGAAGCAAACAATAAATCAATTGATATTCTTTATATTTACTAGAAAATGTATAAATTAAGGGTGAATATGAAAGAAATACGTAATTTAGATTATAGTTGGGAATCGCGCATGGTTAAAAATTTAAAAATTTAATCATGGTCCAAAATTTTTAATCAAAATATTTAAATTTAAGAAGTTGCACAATTTGACAGTTAACTATTCCTTTTAAAAACTACTAAAAATCTAAATCAACAAGAAAGCATATATATATATATATATATATAATAAAATTAGAAAGGTGCATGTTTAAAAATTCAAATTTTGATTGTTTGGAGTTCAAAATTTTTAATTTAATGGTTTAAATATAAAAAACTACACAATTTGATAAGCAACAATTCTTTTTTAAAAATTACTGAAAATATAAATCAACATGAGAGCATCGCCTTCCATTCACCTCCATATATATATATATATATATATATATATATATATATATATATTGTAATAGATTTTGGATAAGATGAGCATATTTCAAAATAGAGGAGGAAATTCCATGAAAGAAGAAAGCAACTTATATTCATGGATATATCCATATATTATTACATTGCCACATGATTCAAACATGGACCGAAATTCCAAAGGGAGTTACTGATTCATGTAAGACTGCATGATATATACCAAAGAAAATATATTTCATGTTCAAGCTAGTTTTAAAAATGATACATGAGTAAAGCATAGCAAGAGTACCCTAGTGGTAAGGTTCCATATACTTATCTAAGTGTTCTTGAGCTTAACTTCTAGTGAGAACAGATACTATAAAATATGATATAATAGTAAATAAAAAAATAATAATACATGAGTAATACTTTTTTAGGTAATATTTTGAATTGTTTAATATAAAATTGACCCCACCTTGGTATTAGCTTTTCTTATATTAGATTCCTTTAATGAGTTTGTTTATTAAATGCAATAAATTGTTGTTTTTTTCAT
The DNA here is from genome assembly GCA_037074485.1 of Delonix regia. Lineage (NCBI taxonomy): Eukaryota > Viridiplantae > Streptophyta > Magnoliopsida > Fabales > Fabaceae > Delonix > Delonix regia. The sequence goes on along the minus strand of CM073454.1, from coordinate 22,884,216 downwards.
GTATCCAAATTGTATTAGATGTTGTACCTGGGTTTGTTATGATCTATCTCTATCGATTAGAGTTAAAGGCAAGCCTAGATATGAGTGGGTAGCATGTTCACCAAAGTTACCATGACATGAAAGTTGACAGCTTAAAAGTTGTGTGAACAAGCATTCTTATAGCAGAGAATTCTAGTTAGTCGTCAAGCTTCAAATGGATGAGCAAAAGAATTTAAAAGATCCTCTAAAGATAAAGTTGGAGTTGAAGATCTTTCAAACTAAGGATGAAACAAAATGGAATGTGGACATGGGTAAAACAAAAGCCAATAATGACTAAGAAAATTACATAAGAAATTGTGGATGACATTCTCTGAGTAATTTATTATGTTATTTCTCTGAGTTAGTAAAGGTCTTTTCCATTCTTGTATGTAGTTTTTCCCTCATACAAAAGAGTTTTCATATAAATACCTTGCATCAATTCTTCTTTTCTCATTCTTCAATATTGTTGTCTAGTGCCACAATTCATAACAGTGGTATCAGAGCTTTGGTTGTTGGCACTATCTTACCAACATTATGGCAGCAAGATTTGAGATTGAGAAGTCCAATGGGAGTAATTTCTCTCTGTGGAAATTGAAGATGATGACGATAATGAGGAAAGGCAATTGCATTGCAGCAATTGGTAAGAAACCAGATACGATCAAAGATGACAAGTGAAAGGAGATGGATGACATTGCTATTGCTAACTTGCATCTAGCATTGGCAGATTCAATCTTCTCAAGTATTACAAAAAAGCAAATAGCAAAAGAAATCTAGGACACACTCACCAAATTGTATGAAGTCAAGTAAGTCCATAATAAAATATTCTTGAAGAGAAAATTGTACACTTTTCGCATGTCCGAGTCCACTACAGTAACAAAGCACATCAACAATATGAATACTTTGTTCTCCTAACTTTCATGATTGAACTACAGCATAGCATAAAATGAACGTGCGGAGATCCTACTTCAAAGTCTACCAGATTCATATGATGAACTCATCATCAACTTAACAAATTGCTCTCCTATGGATAATCTTGTTTTCAATGATGTTGCAGCTACTATTCTGGAAGAGGAATCTAGGCGCAAAAATAAATAAGACATGTTAACAACTACTAAACAAGTAGAGGCATTATCGATAGTAAGAGGAAGATCAGAAAAACGTGACTCTAATGGGAGTCAAAACCAAAGACGATCAAAGTCAGGAAGCAAGAAAAACATTAAGTGTTATCATTGTGGGAGAAAAGGACACGTGAAGAAAGACTATTGGTACAATAAGAAAATGGAGAGAAGGCTCTGGGAACAACTTCTCAAGGATGTGTTGTTAATACCTCTAATGATGATAAAATCTTATGTGCTAAAGCAACAGTCAGTTCAACAAGAGATCCCTTCTTCGAAACTTGGTTAATGGATTCAAGAGCGACATGGTACATGAAATCTCGACGAGATTGGTTTCATTCATGTAAGCCTATCTCTTATGGATATATGTACATGGGAAATTATCACACTTTGGAGATTGCTGGCATTGGGACCATCAAGAAGATGCATGATGGCACGATTCATACTATCTAAGAGGTACGACATGTAAATGGTCTAAAAATGTATTGTTTGTTGGACAATTTGATGACCTAAGACTTAAAACCCAAATTGAAAACAGAGTTATGAAAGTCATCAAAGGAGCGCTCGTGGTCATAAAGGAAAGAAAGAGCACTTCAAAATTATTTATGCTTCAAGGAGATACATTGAAACAAGGAGAAGCATCTATTGCTTTTACTTACTAAGAAGAATTAGCAAAAATGTAACGTTGTAGACTAGGCCACATGTCAAAACAAGGATTAAAGATTCTTGCAGAATGTGATCTCCTACCATGGCTCTAGAATGAATTCAAACCTCAAGTGAAACTTAAATTTGGAAGAAAGATTAAATGCTCGAGGACAGACAATGGTGGACAAACGTGCATAGATGGTGACTTCTTAGTATTTAGCAAGCAAAAAGGTAACCAGATGCAGTTCATAGTTATTGATGTGTCTTAACAAATTGACCTAGCATAGATGTGAACAACTAGAGATGGCAAGAAGGGAAAAGACTTTAAACCCACCAAATTTGACTTTAAGGGGAGATTGTCAAAAAGGTAAAGACAAATTTGATGTCTACTTTTTGATAATGAAGAAAAGATGGTAAAAATGTTGTTACCACTTTTTGACAAAAAAATAAAGTTGGTTGAAAATTGGTTGTCACTTTTGACAAAATGGAAGATAAGGTTGGCATCTTTTGACAAAGTGGAATATAAGGTTGACACATTTTGACAAAGTGAAAAATAAAGTTAGCAACTTTTGACGAAGTAGAAGATAAAGTTGGCACCTTTTGACAAAATAGAAGATAAAATTGTCTCCTTTTGACAAATTGGAAGATAAGGTTGTTGAAAAATTTTGAAAAGGATGCCTATAAATATGGCCTTTCCCTTTAGGTTTTGGCATTGGAATGTGAAGAGTTGTAAGAGTAGTGAAATCTCCTTTGTTGAGAGACTGAGTAGTTGTTCTTTCACTTGAGAGAGAGAATTGTGTGTTTTTTGGTTTTGGAGAGAGAGTTTGATTATCTCTCCTCACATTCAATGAAAGGTTGTACAATCTCTTGAGTTAGTGAAGGTCTTTCCCATTTTTGTTCGTAGTTTTTCCCTCATACAAAAGGATTTTCCACGTAAATATCTTGTGTCAATCTTTTTTTCTCATTCCCTAATATTGCTGTCTAATGTCGTGATTCCTAATAGGATCAATGTTTTGTCTATTTTATTTACATTTTTCAACATATAACCATGAGTAAAAAAGAGAAAAAAGCAATGACCATGTTTATTACATCACCGCATAATTTGTCAAAGCAGGGATTCTAAGTACAGGATCTGAATTTTTTACTTTTCTTTGTATAGTTTAAACAATTAGTATTCATAAATTGTACTCATTTAGCAATTCACATTTAATGTTAATATACTAAAATGGGTAATATCAAAACAATTAATTTGACAATCTATATCAATTGCATTGCACGATCTAATAGTACACACTTCGTTTAAGAAAAGACAAGAAATCAAATCCCTTGTAGAATAGGTTCACGCAAGAACTAGCCAATTTATACTTTTTCTACCTCTAAAAGCAAAGGCTAACCAATTGCATCGCTTCCAGATTGAAAACATTATTGCAATTCCCTTGTGTTCAAGATTGAAGTTCCATCTAAGACTCATGAGTAACACACCCGAAGCCAAGTTTTGTTGGCCCACAAGCCAATAAATTAATGATGCCTAACCATATTGGGCCCAATGATTAAGACAGAACCATGCCCACATTCAAGAAGAAGCACCTTGTGCACCCAGCTATAAAGTTCATGTACAAATGCATCATCTAGCCTAGATCAAGCCCAACCTACTTGTTGTTCATGAAATATGCCTCATGTGTAGTCTTAGGGTTGTTGGCCTTTGTGTCTAATATAGTGAGAAATATATTCTTTAGTTCCTTGCTTATCACAAAATTACTATTTTAGTCCCTCACTCATTGAAATATTCAAAATGATCCATCACTCACTAAAAAATGTCATACTTAGTCCTTCACTTTTTAAATATACTAAATTTAGTCTCTTTACCAAGTCCTAAATTCTATATTCAAGAGACTAATTATGGTTTTTTTTTTTTTTTAAGTGTGGGATTGAGTATAACATTTTCAATTAGTGGGAGATCATTTTAAGCAATTCAAAAAGTGAGGCACCAAATTGATAATTTTGTAATAAGTGACAAGATAATATTCAACTCTTATTATAGTATTATTTTTGTGTTTATGTGTGTGTGTATATATCAATACTCACATTACCAATCACATTGAGGATACTGGTTTGCCACGTATTTAGAACTTCAGGTTGCAGACTTTCTAAATTTTAGTTATCATTGATAACTCAGAAATAGAGTTATTCATATTATTTTCATGCTCTCTTATTGTGTTACCTTATTCGTTTTAGTTTAAATTTAAGTCTTTCTTGTTAATTTAGGATATGTGTCTTTGGTAGTGAGGTTTTGATTATTTAGTGTTGATTTATGTTTATTTGATATATTTTTAGTCATTTGTGGACTGTTTATATGATTTTATATCTTATCCAAGTTGTAAGAAGAAAAAAAAAAAGGAAGTTTTTGGCATCAAGTATGTGAACACTCAACTTTGATATGATGTTAGGCCCTCAAATGTCAGAATTTGTAGATGGCCATCCAAAAGCAAGTTGTAGCTCTCATCAATACCCTTCCAATGAGTGCTAGTTTACAAAATTATGATGTCAAAATACAAAGTTATAATCGAAATACTAACATTGATCCATGAGCTTTATACTAGCGCTAAGGTGCCAATGGTAGCAATGTTTCCAGCAAATTTACGCCAAGGTGCCATGACGTGTATAGTGACTAGAGCATTGGTGCCCAGCTGTTAAGACACAGCAAATGAAGGATAAACTGGTCATTTGACATTTGGGGCCGATATAAATCATTTTTTTAGGGTGTCTTGAAAGGGAGAGACATTCTGAAGCTAAGGGGGGTATTTTCTGAGCTCTAAAGATTAGGCTTTACTGGAGGAAGGTGTTTCAAGAGGAGTTTCAAGGGAAAAATCCAATTAAAGCTTCGAAAATAGAGCTATTCATCTTTCTCTTCTTTTACTCTTCTCTTGCTTATGTTTTCTGAGTTGTATTAGATTGTAATCATGGATTTACTAGGCTAAGCCTTTATTTATCTGGGATTGTGGACTTTAGGCATGTAGATTGTTCAACTTTGTTCCTTTCTAACTTGAATTTCATTGTGTATGAAGGTATTTCATTCAAATCTTATTTGTTCCCTTCTTGATTGACCACTAATTAAGCTTTATATTGAGGATTTGGAAATTTTTAAAAGAAAAGCCCAAATTTAATAATATAACTAAATGTTGCATGATTGATATTGATTTATTGCTTGAATTTAACTTAATTTGCCTTTAAGATAGATATATACCTATCGAATGGGCAGAGTTGTAATTAGTTGTAATTAATGTGTCTCTCTAATTGGTTCTTATAGAAATGTAGGGAATAAATTTGGAGTGATAGAATTTATAAGGGATCGATGGATTCTTATAATGATGTTAAAGGCTAAGACTAATTCATGGATTAATGAGTTTAAGTTAAGAAAGTAACTAAATCAAAATTGTAATGTCATGGTAATTCATAATCATAAGGAAGCCTTCTACACTGATTACATCTCATTTTAAGTTTTTCGTTATTGAACTTATTGCAATTTGCTTACTTTTAACTTGAATATTTGATTGCTAGGATTAGGTAACTACATACACATTAGTAACTAATAATAGTATTGACTAGAGTTTTCTAAGGACGATACTTTTCTCACTCTTTTCTAATTGGCAGTGTATTCTTGCATCGTGGCAATTTTTTCACAACAATCATAGTTAGGGTGTTGTGGAATATTTGCTTTTTATGGTTGGATTGAAGTTATACAAATTTGATATTGTTAAAAAAACAAATTTCTATGTATGCAATTTATATTTTTAAACGTTTATTAAAAAGTGAGTTTCAATAATAGAGTTCGAATAGCGAAAACGCAAGTTTTTTCTTCACTTTTTTATACAAATTAAAGTTTAGAAGAGAATATTAATTTTGGGATAAAAAATCAAGATAAACCAAATTACCACTGGCAGAGGCATGTATATTTATTTTCATACATGGTCTAGGATATACATATATATATATATATATATATATATATGTATGTATGTATGTATATATTACACTCCCTATATTTTAGTAATTTAAACTCATTTGACACGTGCACAGACGCGCGAACTCGTATATGATTATACGATATATATATATATATTGAGAATTAGTTTTACATGATAACATGATATAGTTATTATTATTTATTTACCATTTTTTAAAAAAAAATTATATATCTCCCCAACTAATATCAGGTTCAAACATCGCCACTGAAAACGACACCATCATCATATATCAAGCAGACCCTTTTGCAATATCCAAATAAACTTTTGAGCCATTCAAATATTAAATTAAACACATTACCAGTAATTTTAAGTATATATCTTTTTATTTTCATGCAACATATATATGAAGAATAATGTACATGTTCTTAAATAATTAGTATAAAAAAGATTCTCGTGTAAAAGATTGCATTCCATCAAACTCATTGCTCCAAATTGTTGCAGTTTTTATTAAGAAAAAAAAAAATTGATGCGAGGGGCGTGGGCAATCATATATATAATATATATAACTGAATTGTGCGTGAGTAACTTCCCGGTCGAATATTTAATTAAGAAAAGTGTTGCGTGATGGTAAACTTTGTGATGCCTTTAAGTTTAGTTTATTTGCTCACACATTACACAGATTTTAAGGAAAATTAATTTATTTTATTATATGTCAATATATTTTAAATCAATAATTTTTGTAGGTATTGTCAAAAATTTGAATTTTGCAATGTATACTAATATAAGTAAAGCAAAATAAAGTGGAGAAAGTATATAAAATTAATTCTGTGAGATTAGTAAGAAAAAAGTGACAATAATAAACTTACTTGGAGGGCACCAATATAAGGAATCTTTATTGTTATATGAAGTAATTTTGATTGTTACTCTTACGAAGAATTATGTAATCTCATATTTATAGATTCACATTCAACTTTATGTCTGAGTTTGAATGATGTATAACAATTGACTATCTAAATCATTAAATAAACAATATATAATTTTTTTTATTTAATTTTAGATCATATCAAATTATATTTATAGTTTTTTATTAAGAAATTTAAGAGGTAATTAATTAAATCATTTATTAATATTGTCGATGATTCCAAAAAATATTCAAACTTCAAAAAATTTTTGATTTAAGAGGTTATTTATTAATTCATTAATTTTTTCGTTCACTCTATAGAATTCTTGAATTTCAAAGAATTTTTTATTTAATAAGTTATTAATTAATTTATTAATTTTTATATTTCAAACAATTCTAAATTTAAGAGGCCGTCAATTAATTCATGAAAAATTTAATTAATTAGTCCCTATAATTTACGTAAATTTGTAAATTCGTCCCTATACTATTTTTTTTTTCAAGTTGCTCCATGCACTTTCAAATGATTATAATTCTGATCCCTGCCTTTAGACCCTCCTCTAACACTGTCAAAATATGTCTTACAAGACTGAATTTTGATGACTTGAAATGCCACATGGGATCTTATGTAAAATGGGAAAACACAAATTAAAAGTGATGCTTTTCAACGAAGGTCACGCTCTCTTAAATGTCACTGCCGCCGTTAGTGATCTTCATGGGACCGCAAAGCGTTGGGGCTGGTGTGCCGGCAATTGACGGAGGAAGAAGGGACCACATGATGAGATTCTTCACGGGCACATGGCTAAGGAGTAAGGAATGGAAGCAAGTAGTAGAACGCAACGGAAGGAGAAGCAAAACACAAAACAGAATATGAAGATGAAGGTCATACACACATCCACACTAGTAGAAGAGAAAGAATACGAGAGAAGACACTGGTAGAAGGAGAAAAGGTTCTCCGGTTTTTGTTGAGCAAAACAGAGCACTGAGAGTGAGAGGGCAGAACTAAGGAGGGGGCGAGAGAGAAGGTTGGAGCAACAGAACCGAAAAGAAAAAGGTTAGACCTTCTAAGTTCAGCTTTCGGTGCATTACTGCTCCCATTTCTGGATAATTCTGAGGCATGTTCAATTGTTAGAAATAGTGTAGAATTTCGTTTCCCTTTAAATCAAATAGAATTTTCCGCTTTTCTATGCAATTTTTTTTTTTCTGCATTCTTCTCTCAGGTATTTGGGTGTTTCACTGTAGCTTTGACTAATTCTTATGGAATTCGACATTTATTTTGCAGTTGAAAGAATTTGCCCCAAAGTTTCTTAGGTACACAAGGTGCGAAATTAAGAACCCTATGATTTTTTAGGTCTTGTGTCCTTGGAGTTAGATTGTAGAAGCGTTGTGTTGATCATGAGATGAAAAGTGGAGAATTTTCCTGTGCGTGGAGTAGTTGTCAGTGACGAGAAAAAAATGCTGGAGGTGTGGCATTCCATGTCATAAAAAATAAGCCATGTAATACATATTTTGACAGTGTTGGAGGAGGTGTATTGGCAAGGACAAAATTGCAACTATTCGAAAGTGTAAGGAGTGATTTGAAAAAAAAAATTAAAGTATATGGACCAATTTACAATTTGATGCAAACTATAAGGACTAATTGATTAGTTTTTTCCTTAATGCATTAATTAATTGCTTCATTATTTTTTTCTTTGATTCTAAAAAATTTACATATTTCAAAGAAATTTCAATGCATGTATGACAAATGTGAAGAGTATGCGCACGTAAAGTTTAATCAAATGAAGCTTTTAAATAGATCTCCTATACACATTATTTTGGCCAAGGAATATAACTAGACAAAACCACCTAAAACTGGTATATCCTTAGCCATATATTAACACTTTACACGTTTAGATATAATAAAATTGACAACATTAGAAACATTTAATACTTCTCTTAACTCGAAAAAAAAAAATTCTCCTAGAGCATTTCAGTAAAAAATACCTCTCAACTTGCTCCTCATTAATAATAAAATTTGGCTTCAAATTCATTCGTTTTATCAATGTCATGTAATGTGATAGGCAGTTGTGTTTAAATTAATTGAAAAATGATTAAGTGGAATGTTACAGAGACAATACTCCCCCTAAATAAGAAACTACTTGTAAATAAAGCTTGATTACATATGTAGTCTTTTTAGCCATTATCCTACTTAGAATTTAAATTCATTTTAATTGCACTTCCATAATAATTAAAGGTGAAAGATTAATAAAAAAATAGTGAGATAATGTTGATTTAATTAAAACTAAACAACTCAATTATTTCGTCCATTAAATTAAAAAGATAAAAAGAGTGATTGAACCTGAGTATAATTAATATTTGCAATCTAATTATCACTCCCAATTATGAAGTATTTTGTCCACTTGATACTATCGAATACACTAATTTCATGTTCACTTTTTATTTATTACTATGATTTCAATTTGAATTCCCTACATAAATGTGAAGAATTATTTTTTTATCAATTTGAATTCACTTTTTAAAAAGATGTTTAAAGAAAATTATATAAGGGAAAAAAAAATTTCTCATATAAATTGTACAAGTTCAGATGCTAGCGGTCCAAATTTATTTTAATAATTATAATCAGTTAAAGTAATTAATAGACAGTCATAATTATTGTTGAAAAAAATACTATTTTTATTTTTCACATTTTGAATACCGTCTACTCATGTTAAGTGGTTTTATCCTTAAACATTTGATAAAAAATAATTCTTTGTATTTGGATTCTATCTCAATTTTATCATTCACATTTGTTCTATGTCAAAATGATCTTTCACATTTTCTAACGTTGTGAAAATTAATTGGTCTCTTCGTAAATGGAAGGTTGAGTTAGAGTGTTATTTATTAACGAATGGACTAATTTTCATAATGTTCAAAATTGTAGAGAATCATTTTAAGATAAGGAAAATATAGAAAATCAAGTTAAGATAAGATATTAAACTTTGTTCCCAAAAGTTACTGGATATATAATTCAATTTGATCTTTTCTACGTCTAGCTAGTTTACTTTTCTCTCTCCTTTTTATCGCTTCAATCTTGAGTTCATGGCAAAACTCACCGTGGTAGCGGAGCAATGGCATCAAGAAGATGTATTAAGTTAGAATAAACATAACTTTATCCAATCTATTCAGTTAATTAAATAAATATATTCAAGTGGCATAATCTATTTTTCTCATTTAAAAAATACTGCATTGCTACTAAGTAAATAATGTTCTTGTGTTCTAATTAATAATTTTAGGTATCCGATTTTACTTAGATATGGATATAGAGAACACAAAATATTAATAAGTCATTGTCCTTTATATATATATATATATAGACTCACTCACAAGAACTAGCTCAATGATTTTACCCTTTCCTTTTCTATTAATCCAATCTTTTTTTCTTTTTTGGTTATAGGTAGAAATTAAGAAATCGTTTATACGTATAATTTAACCATCCTTAATTTGAAATATTAACTTCGATGCGTCTACCACATTTTCATGTTTATCATTAGGTTAACGTTTTGGGGATTACAAAATGTCATTCTTTTTTTATTTAAATTATATAAAATAATATAAACATAATTATTTTGATCAATTATTAATTTTTCTGGGATAAAAATTGTGTTGCTATAATTGAATTATTGAAGGATTTATTAATATTTTGTGTTCTATATATCAAAATTCAAGTAATGCTAGATATCCTAAAAAATTCATTAGGATATTAAAATTGTGTATTGGAGAGTGATGTAGTGTATTTTATTTTTATTTTTCTCATTCAAATTTAAATTTTATAGATCCTAATAATTAGGAGAAAATTTTGTATTGTTTTACTTTGCAGCAATGCTGTTTTTTCAAATGAAAGAAATTGAACTTGAAAAAGATAAAGGATAAGATGGTTATGAAAACAAAATAAAAAATAATTAATGAAATACAGTAAAATTAGATAATAAACATTATTATTATGATTATTATTATTATTGTTAATGAGTATAAAAAAATTTCTTAATTAAAACTCTAAAGTTACCAAAACCTATTAATTTATTAAGCGATGGTCGCCCCATTGTATGTGATACGAGAGATCATGTTTATTAAATTATTAGTTTAAAAAATATATATTTGTAAGAAAAAAAGCATTCATATTTTTATGCACTTGTCACTTGCCACTTGTTCAACTGTAAACACACCAAAAGAAACTCAGCCAATAAAGGCAATAAATTAGTGACTAGAATTGGCCGAAAATAGAATGTGACCTTATATTAGAAATTGATCGTATGGCTCTAAATTTTCCTCTTATATCCATTAGTGGATAATATATTTAATTTTTTTATCATGGCAAAAAAAAAAAAGATAATATATCTAATTTTGGATGAATTTTCAATCGCTTTTTGATAGACTTGTCAAGTGTCAAAATCATATTGCCCCATATTGCAGTGTTCGCATCAACAAACCCTACTGTGGCAATCACACCCTCAAAAAAATTAACCGATAAATAAATGGGAGTAATTTTCAAGCACTTTTATGTTTCTGGGCAGCACATTTGTCTTCTCCATGCTGTGTCAGTGTCGCATCTGTTTCACTATTTAAGATAGGAGGGGAAACGAACAAGAAACCCTAGCCTCCCGTTCACCTCCAAATATGTGTATTGTAATAGGTTTTGGATAAGATTAGCATATTTCAAAATAAAAGAGGAAATGAAAGAAGAAAGCAACTTATTTGCCAACAATATGGACGTTAATATCAATTATTCTTCATGGACTTAGTATCTTTGTTCATGACATTGATCCTCTTTTTGAGAGTTAGAATTTTCTATAGCTTGACAAAAATTGATTAGATCATTTTTCATTACTTTAATGTCAACATTATGTTCTTAGAGAAATACAATATAAACATCTGGAATTGTATATCTCCTTTTTCTAGTGGATCTCATCAATAGCAACAATTCTTGAAAATATCACCCTTAATCTTAATCAAGCTATCCAAAAATATAATAATTTGGTTTTATAAAAGTTGAGCTATTATTATTTGGATTTGAAAAAAGATATATAAGTACAAGGTCAAGAATGATTCTTCGCCTTCCTATGCTACTAAAATTTCTTCTAGGGGTTGTTCGATCATTGGCAGATTGACAAAGGAGAAGGAGAACATTTTGCTCAGTGACAACATGCAGTGAAAGAGATTACAAGCTGGAAAAACTTCCACATGTTTTGGATGGAAAATCCAAAATTAATATGTGACTAATTTGTGTGTTGAAAAACAAAAAAAGAAAAACTTGACGCGTTATAGAATAACAGTTTATAAAGTACATTGTATGTTTTCAGGTTCACGCCTTTTTTATTTATAATTAAAATTCCAATGCACATCCCTAAAATTAATATTCAATGCATTTAAGCAATTTAGAGAGACATTAAAAGAAAAAAAAATCAAAAAGGAGAAAAATGTTTTCTCACATCAATTGCACCTTTAGACATTGGATAAGGGTGCACACATTCCTCCCTATTGTTTTTTTAAAAAACATTACGAATATAGTATTAAATTGTTATTATACCTCATATATTTTATATTTTTGAATCCACATGACCCACACACATATATGTAACTCATGTATAATATAATTGTATAATGTTTTTTTGTTATGTATATAAGTCTATATTTAATTTATACACAACTTTGATACATTTTTCTTATGACTCATAGTTTACAATAATTGAGTAAAACACAATCAAGTTCAAATTTTAGCATATTTTTTTAACTGAACCTATAACAATTATCTTTTAAAATATAGTAAAAGCTTTTGAAAGTTGGATAAAATAATATTTGCACTGTTATATAAATATAGTCTTTTGCAAATTGAAAATATTAAATATTTATGCTTCATTGATAAATTTTATTTCAAAACACTCCTCTTAATTATTTATTGAACTATTATAATGTTGTCAGGTGGTAGTATATTTATTTAGTGTATTATTTATATATATTATATGAGTAATAAGTGCAGAAGTATGTCCTCATGAGTATTTTAGTAGTGAAATTATTGATATTGATATAATGAATAATTCTAGGTAGAATACTTATTTAAATTTACATTTGTTTCTAGATTTAGAAGGAAGAAAGTCACAATATTGCTAATAAATTACTCTTATTTAGTTTAATCTAAAAGTGTTAAGGGAAGAATTTTATTTTAAAACATAATATTAAAATAAAATTTTTTGCATTGATAAAAATTGGAAGAAAACAAACTTTTACCCCTAAGCCAAGGTCAATGAACGGGATTTGGATCATCTCCTTTTCTTTCTTCTTTTTTTGTCAGTTTATAGAGAGACAAACAAAGAGTGGGTGGAATTCATTATTTAAGTGAGTCACATATCTTCAAGTAGAACCTACTATCCTTTATCTATTTCTCTCTAATAAGACATATAAAAAGAGAAAAATGAAAACGGGAACTTCCAGATCTCAACGAAGGAGGTTCAATGGCCTATCTATAGCTCATAGAAGATGGAGAAAGGAGTTGAAGAATGTCATCAAGGGAATTGCATTAAATAAACTTTCTTCATACAATGATGAATGAGACAATCTTTCAATTCGAATATTTTCTTTGGCAATAAAATATACGGTCATTATCTTCCAGGGAGGGCAACAAAAGAGAAAGCCACATAAAACATACGATATCCACACACACACAAGAAATAAATGTTAAAGTATTATAACTATTTGTTCCCAAATTTCTTGGGTTTGTAATTTTATTTGTATTTAGTGTTGGAATAATTTCATATTATTTTGTTGATTAGCATTAATCCAATTATTAGAAAATTTTTGTGTAATTACTAATTAGGCAATTAATATTAAACTCAACCAAGAATAGATTAGGTGTTTGTTGACAATGAGGATAATTCGTGATAGGTTGGATTAACCAAAAGCCCATTAGGTAGAAACCTTAATCTACAACCCATTGTTGATAAGTGATTATCCCATTGGATCACTAACAAAGAGTTGATGGATAGAGATTAAGCTCATTTAATGAGTTAATTAGAGAGAGCTTATATTTTATTAAAATGAAACATATTTTATTATTATTATTAAATTGCTACGTAAGGAAAGGGCCATTTAACACTTCAAGTGTGTAAGAAGCATCCTTCCACTTTTGCCAAAGTAGCTCTCCCTCTCTAGTCTTCCTCTCTTCAACTCTCTTGCTCTCTGGACACTAAGCTTAGTAGGTATCTGCCACTCTGTCAAGTCATAGTCGGCATATCATTAATCTAAGTCAATGTTTATTAGTATGAAATCTCCCATTCTAAACATTATTTTGTATAATGTCATTTCAACAAATGGTATTAGAGCCTTAGGATTGCAAGTATATTGACTATTATGGATCAAACAATGCTAAAAATTGTAAACAAAAATATGAACCCTAAGTTTCATTCCATACAAAATTCGTCACCAATCTTAAGGATTCTTCATAAACAAACTTCAAGGGCTTTTATAAATCAAAGGAATTCAAATAGATTGATGCCCAATATGTGCCTAAAAATGATTTGAACATGTATGGCCCCATTAATGCCTAAACCGAAGAATTTTTAAGCCAAATTACTTAAAATATAGATTGAATCTCTTGCAAACATTTTAAGAGTTTTGTTTATGAGATGATTGTGAACCAAATGACACCTATTACAAACATCAAAACTTGTGAAATCATGATCTGCCATTGAAGCTCGAAGAACTCAAAACCCTTGGAAATTTTTGAATGTGATTCCTCCTAAATGATGTATTTTCTCTTGAGATCACTTTAGGGATTTTGTAGATCACTAAAATCTAGGAAAATCAATACCTATTTTGCACATTGAAACATTGAAAATCTTGAGTTGGAAATCTGAGTTGCAGACCTGATTCGGAAGAAGATAAAGGTTGGCGTGTGGTGGCAAAGCCCATGTGCTTACCTTTAGACCCTAAACTGCTACAACTGCACTCCACACACCATTTCCTGATTTTTGGTATTTTTTCAAAATTTTTTAGGCTTGGAAATAAGAGTTTTAAAATTTCTTGAAGATTTAAAGCCTCAAAATGCAATGTACTTGCACTACTTTGATCTCGAAAAATTTATATTTACTTGATTCTGTACACTCAAGTGCATGTGATTGCAATAAGTAATATAAAGTGTCACAATCCAAAATCATTGGTCATGACCAACGCATAGGCTAATCTAACCTAGCCTAGCAAGCTTAAAACATTCCTACGAAGTCCATAATATATCAATAAAATGAGTTAAATGCACTTTTATAATTTAATTCAAACAAATTTCTTAAAGGTTGCCTAAAATCAGGTAGCACCTCTCCAAAATTCAAAGTTTTCCAAACTTGCACAACCAATCATATTTTAATGATAATCAATAAACCAGTTTAAAAAATTCTCAAATTATACATTTAGTATATTATGGGAATAGCCTACACAAGGCTTACAACACTATACAATATTTATAAACTTGAAACAACTTGACATCTAGTAGCCACAACCTTGGAGGCAAACATACATGATGATTAATCCAAAATGACACATCAAAATATCTGAGCAACAAGAAAGTTCCAACTTACTTTATCACTTAGTAATCTATTAAATGTTAAAGAGAGAGGTGTAAGTCTACCACTAACTTAGTGAATGCATAAATCACAAAGTAAGTGGAAGGGCAAACATAGAGGCCTTAGAGTTTTTAACAAACATTTATTTAACTAAAGAAATAATTTTCAATAAAAGAAAAATATCTTTTCTAAATCTTATAATTTTGTATAAAGTGTATCAAGGAAAGAACCAATAACATTATACTCATATTCCTTTACCGTATATCATTTAACAATTCATACTATATTCATTTACTAGATACATCTTAATATCTTATACCCATATCTCTTCACCAGATACGTCTCAATAATTCATACCCGTATCCCTTCACTAGATACATCTCAATATCTCATATTTGTATCCCGTCACTGGATACATCTCAATAATTCATACTTGTATCCCTTTACCAGATACATCTCAATATCTCATATCTGTATTCTTTCACTGGATATATAATAATAACTCATTTCAACAAGGTGCACCAAGGTTGTTACCCCCGCTAACGGCTACGGGGTTCTTACATGAATTCTCATCCATCCTTTAAATTATAAAATCCATTGAATATAAATAAATTGTGTAAATAGGATGCATAAATAAATAATTTTATTTAAACATATTTATTAGCATAAACTAATTTAAATAAAAATAATCTTAAAGATAAAATAAAATAAAGAGTGGTTAGGAGAGAAGTGACCACAATATAAAGAATTAAAATGGAAAATACAATAATACAACAATCACATTTAAAAAACTTAGATAAAATACCAACATGAAACATGTAAATAAAGTAAAAGAACAATTATAATTAAAAGTTTTACCATAGTCTTTCTCATTTCATATAATACCTTTAATTTATATAATAATATAACATTCACTTTACACTTCTCATATATCAAGTGCCTTTTATAGTAGCAATAATTCATATAATATAGTAATATCATTTATATCTCAACATATTAAATCATATATACATAGTTGAAAAGTTCAAAGAACATAAATTTGTTTCCCCATAAGACGCAGAACATGGAATAAGGAAATTGAAAGTTAGATAAGAAATTAAAGACATTTGGTAAAATGGAAAAGCTTACTTTGCTAATTATACACTCACCAATAGGGATCAATAGTAGAGATCACCTATTCCCGTTGCACAACCGAGATTAAAGAGGATTCCATAAAGTTATATCTCACATAAATATGAATGCTCCTTTCACGACCTCTCTTTCTAGTTTGAATGAGAAAATTAAGAAATATCATGCTATTTATAGAAATTTTCAAGTACTATTTGGAACTGTGCAAGTTACTATGAAATAGTTAAAATTATGTTTTTTATCCCTAAAATTATTTTTCTTTCCACTTTAGTCCCTAAAAATAAGGTAAAATTATAATTTATACCTAAAATACTATTTTTTCCTTTCATTTTAGTCCATAAAATTTTATTTTATTTTTATAATGTTATTCTTAAAATCCATACATATATTTTATATTTTATATTTATTTTATTTTTTGGGTTATTACATAAAGTGAGTAAGAGATTGTTCCCACGAGGACGTAGCTTCAATTCTATTTTGATATTACTATTAATCTTTTTAACTCAAACAATTGGATTGAGTTATTAAGTGGACAACTAGAAAATGAGGCAAATTTGAGTAAACTATCAAATAAGTGAACATAGGTTTGATTTCACTGTAATGTGCAATTATTTTGTATTAACAGTTACTTCTTTTTTGAGTTATGACTTAATTTACTAACCTAGGGATTCAATTGCATATGTAATTCTCTTGAATCTACATAAACTTGACTGCTTCCATAATTCCTTATATTTCTATGACAACTAGATGAGAAGAAAATTGATAAGTCTTGTCTTAATTGTGGTTATCTAAGACAGTTTAGTACTGTCATCTTGACTATGAATTGCTATAATTATTACTCATTAAGCATGTAAATAGAGATTATCTTCATTCAGTTCTTACTTTAGGTTTCTCTTTCGAATTTACCTAAATTTTAGTTCAATTCCAAGATGATCAAACTCAGAAAAGCATTAAGCATAGAATGAAAATAAGTAAATTGAATTTAAAACATCAATAAAAAAAATAGCATCATATAAGAATAACCCACAAAGGGTTTAGTCAAAATCCTAAATTAAACCTACTAGTCGAGCATCAGTATGTGTTCAATCATAAAATCAAAAGGAATTAAAAGGATGGAAAGAGATAGTTCAGAGAGAAGGCCACTCTCAAAGTGAGTTGCAACTCCTTAATAGACTCTTTCTTAACCCTACTAAAAATCATCCTCAAGAGTGCTCCTTAACTCGCCACTATTGCATTCTAGCTTGATGTCCTCTGCAGCACATACCAAGGTCATATTTATAGGTTTTAGAAACCTTTAAAGTCCAAGTTTGAGTGGTACTAGGCATCTCAATTCCACTAAAACTCTAATTATTTAGTTAGGGTTTATGACGACACGCCCAAGCAATGACTTTTTGGCGCATAGGCACCAACTCTTTGTTTATGGCACCTAGGCATCATTTTTATAGTGCCTGGGCATTATCCTTTGAGAAATTGTAGTGCCTAGGCTATGGTTTTTTTGGCAACTGGGCACTAGCGTTGGTGCCTGGGCGCTAGAATTCTAGCACCTAGGCACTGACCCTTGGACTACAAAATTCCAAGTACAGGTTTGGCACCCCAAGCATTGGACTTTTGTTGCCTAAGCACTAAGTCTTTGGAATTGGTGCTCAGGCGTTGGAATTCTAGTGTCTGAATGCTGGACTTTCATGTTTGAATTCACATTTTCCTTTTCTCCCTCAACTACTATGGTTGCTCCAACTTCACTTCACTAAAAATTTATCATAATAAATCTTTTAAAAGAGTTAAAACATGGTCGTGCAGTACTATTTCTTAGGAATAATCATACTTCTTGCTAAATGCATCCATTATTATTCAATTTACTTTGAAAACTAAGCTTTTTATAATTGTAAAGTTGGGTCTAGTTAACTTTCTTCTAGAGAGTCAACAATTTGTGAGACAACTATACATAACAAAGAGCAATATATATTGCTCACTCTCCCTAACAATACTTAGAGGATTAAAAATAAATTCGTTTGCATAATTAGTTAATATTTTATTCCTAATATTGCACGTCAAGTGGAAAAATAAGTAAATCGATTTTATTTTGGACTATATTGGGTCATTTGCACCTAGTGTTTGTGTGTTCACCATTGTTGCGATTATTATTTGTTTACTCATAAAATACACACTGTAATTATCAAAGGAGCGGTTATTGTTGAAACAACTAGCGAAAGATAGTATAGTTAAGCTGGCAATGAACATGCCCTATCAGTAAGACATTGTCAATATAAATTTGTGAATGAGGCTTGTTTGCAGCCTGTCGGTAGCATTTCGTTGATTGATGTATTCATGGTTTCTTGTATCCTATTGATATGGAAATTATGGATGCAATTTAAGTTGTTTCTCTCAATGATATGCATCCTTGGTGTATATTGAGTTTTCTTTGTTTACTATAGTTCGAGCCCTTAGGTAGGATAATAATAAACATTTCAGTAAGTTGAGTTTTGTGATGGAAACCTTATTTCAAAATTATGTGTTCAGGAAATAATTAATGTTTCTAATTCATTTTCCTTTAGCTTCTTTATTTTAGTAACTATCTGCAGTGAAAACTTTAACTGGACAAATTATAATGATTAGATTAAGTCCCTTGATATGTATCTGATGATAACCATGGAGGATTTAGGTATGAAAGAACCTAAGCTAGTTAACCTCACTACTAAATCTATGTTGTTGACAAGGCTTACTATAGATAATGGTATAAGTCCAATAAGATTGGTCTGACTAACATAAAGTATGCAATTGAAAATATTATCAGACAAAGCATTCCTAAAAATGACACCACAGTTGAGTATCTAAAAGTAGTAAGTGAGAAATTCAAGAAGTTTGATAAGATCCAAAATGCCTATTACATTTCTTTGCTAGATAACATTCACTATGATGGACTGTTTAGAGTGTGTGAGCACATAGTGAAGCTTGTTAACTACTATAACAAGCCAAAATCCTACAATGTGGACTTGGGTGAGAGCTACCAAGTTTATCAAGTTATCTAATAGCTTCCAACTAAATATAGGGTCTTGAGAACCACTTATAATTCCCAAGAGGCAAAGTGGACTATTGATCAGATGATTTCAATAGTGACTCAAGAGGAAGAATCAATACAAAGCGAACTCTCATGCATAATTGATGAACTAAATTTCACAAGGTTCATCCAGCAAAGCTAGAAATGAAAAGTTGAAGGGGAAGGAAAGTGAGGGCAAGGCTTATGGCAAGAAATAGTTCAAACCCAAGAAGAGTAATAAGAATTATAAAGGTCAAAAGAAGAAATCATTCATAGGTGAATGCCATTACTATAAAAGGCCTAGCCATAAGATCCCTTAATGCCTTAAGCTAGAAAACAAGTGTGAGAATAAAGTATCTCTTTCCACATTGCCCTTCTAGCTCTAGTTTGTTTTGAATCCAATAGTTTTGAAATCTCTTCAAATTCTTGAAGGTTGGATTCTAAAGAGCCCATATGAAAAGGAAAAGACCATCCTTAGAGTGGAAGGAAATTCAATTGCAGTTAGTTATATAGTAATTGTAGTCTTAAACTTGCATTTTGGACATTGTTTGACTCTAAGTAAAGTAGGTTATATACCTTCATCAAGGAGGAATTTGATTTCCAGTTTTGTATTAAACAAACAAGGTTATTCCTTTTGGCAAGAAAGTGGAAGAATTGACATTCAACTTGATTATGTAATTATTAGGTCTACTTCCTTAATGAATGGATTATATTGTTTAAATATGAATGCTAGTCCAAATTCTCTACTTAGTGCTCTTGTTAATGTCGTAATAGGACACAAACCCTAAAGAATTGATGAAAATTCTTTATGTTATTGCATTGGTGTTTAGGTCATATCTTCAAAGGAAGATTAGAAAGGATGGTCAAACAGGGAATATTACATAACTTAGATTTCTTTGATTTCAAGCCTTGTGATGCTTGTATCAAGGGAAAACTTCCCGCTAGAGTTAGGATTAAAGGAGAAAATATATTTGAGAATATTTTAGACTTGATGCATAAGAATATTAGACTTAATTCCATGGGTGATTATAAATATGTCATCACCTTTATAGATGATTATTCCAAATATGGATGGGTGGATTTTTTGCATGAAAAGTCTAAATCTCTGGATGCCTTCAAGGCTCTTAAAGCTACTGTTAAGTTGAAATCTGGAAAGGCAATCAGATATGTCAGATCGAATAGAGGTGGTCAATATTATGCTAGGTACATTGAAATAGGTGGAAACCTTGGACCATTTGCCCTATTCATACAAGAACATAGGATTGAAGCCCAATATTCCATACCTGGCACTCCTCAACATAATAGAGTTGTTGAGAGGAGGAATTGAACCTTGATGGACTTAGCAAAAGCATAATTGATCATTCCTCCTTACCAGAGTTTCTATGGGGTGATGCCCTTAAAACATCGACTTGTATCTTGAACCAAGTTCCCAATAAATCAGTTGAAAAGACCCTATATGAACTTTTCATTAGAAAGAAGCCTGGTTTAAAGCATTTTTGTATATGAGGTTGCAAAGCAGAGGCGAGACCTTATAATTCTCAGCTTAAGAAACTTGATTCAATGACCCTTAATAGATTCTTTATTGGGTACTACTCTGGATCTAAAGGATGTAAATTCTATTACCCTACTCACACTACTAGAGTCATTGATCTAATAGAGCATTTTATTTTAAGGATGGCTTGGATAGTAGGAGTGGTGGTTCTAGGGCTATAAATTTGCATAATGAGGTTACCATGCTCCCTTGTCGGTTTCATCATCTCCTTCAACTGTAATTTATACTAGCTAAGATGATGTTCCTATTGAGAATTTGATTGATCCAGTCTTATAACCTCCTACAATTAGTGTGGAGGAACAAGTTGTTGAATTGAGACGATCACTGAGGATTCATAAGCCTGCAATTCTATATGATTATATTGTATATTTGCACAAATTTAAGTCAGATGCTATTGTTGACACATATCCTATCTCTTTTGAAGAAGCTGTGACAATTCCTCATTCATCTAAGTGGTTAGAGGCTATGAATGATAAAATTACCTTTATGCACCATAATAATGTGTGGGAACTTGCAAAGTGGTTAGATAGATGATAAAATAACTTCTCCAAATAAAGACTTGTATAGGGATGTCTATATGAGTTAATTTGATGGATTTACTGAATCTAAAGAAGGAAATTTAGTGTGTTAGCTGAATGGATCCATCTAAGGGCTTAAAAGAGCCTTAAGATAATGGTATCTGAAATTTGATTATTAACTCAATGAGCTTATTGGATAAGATAAAACATCTTGTTATACTACTTCGATATGAAAGATCTAGGTGAAACTTCTTTTGTTTTGGGAATTCTGATTCATCGTGATAGATCTTGTGGCATTCTTAGTTAACCTATATAGATCTAGTGCTGAAGAAATTTGATATACATTCTTACACTTTTTATGTTGCACCTGCAAAGTGCTGATAGGTTGTTTAAACCATTGTGTCCCAAAATGATAATGAGAGGACTTTATTGGATAAAGTTCCATATGCATATGTTGTTGGTAGCTTAATGTATGCTCAGGTGTGCACATGTTTAAACATTGCTTTTTCCTACTTATGTTCTTGGCTAATATCTAAGTAATCTTGGGAATGATCATTGGAAGGCTACAAAGACAATTATGAGATCACATGCTAACTTACAAGAAGTCAGAACCTTTAGAAATAGTGGGAAACTCTGATTTAGATGATGCATCATGTATTGATAATTGTAATTCTACTTGTGTATACATCTATATGATGTTTTAGAGGAGTTGTATTGTTGGGAAGTGTCAAATGGACACTTATAACTGTCTTATATATAAGTGAAGAGTATGTCGCCTATTTTGCAATTGTCATTTTTCAGGGAATATGGTCAAGGAAATCAATTTCCATTATGTCCTTATTTTGAGTATTGACCTTTTTGTTGCAACAGTGACTCTATTGTATGCTTCTCTAAAAATTACAGGAATCTTAGTTACACTGAATTTTGGTACTCAATTCCTATTTCTTAAAGACAAAAGATTTGTGAATTTCATATTCATTTTGAACATTTGGGGAGATTAGTTTACCAAGACTAACCCATTAGTGTTTTGGAAATATATAACTCTTAGGTATATTGAAATTTTGGTAAAAGGGGACACTTGTATTTTAGCACTTATAACATTTGTTACCGTATTGAATTCAATGTTATTGGTTGCCAAATTTAGGATATAATTTATAATTGAAATTTTGTCAGCATTTATAACATTGTTTTCTTTATCAGATTCAACATTCTTAATTCATAGTTTCTCTTTTGAATTTTCATTATCTCATACTTGTATAGTTCATATTTACAATGAACACATGTTTATAGGTCCATTGACCAAATGTCGACCCATAAGAGTAATTCAAATCAAGTAACTCATATGGGTCTTGTTGAACTTTGATATAACCTTGGTCTAGTGGGAGTATTAGTTAATCCCTTAAAGGACTTTTTAGTGTAATGTGACACCAAGATATTATTTTGTATTCCATTATGTTCAGATATTGGAACTAAGTATATGATAATCTTAATATCACTTGTTTCCCTATCGAATTCAGTGATCTTGTATAGTTTCATTTCTGAACTTGGTATGGTTTAGTATATACACACATCTGTGCTTTTTGTGAATATTGATTGCTTATTTTTGTTGTTTGATTGATTGTCCTAGTAATTGATTACTGTTATCCAGTTGAGATATTCTTAGAATAATTTCATATTAATTTGTAGATTAGCATTAATCCAATTATTAGAACAATTTTGTGTAATTGTAAATTAGGCAATCAATATTAAACTAAACAAGAATGGATCAAGCCTTTGTTAACAATGTGGATAATTCTATGATAGGTTGGATTAACCACAAGCCCATTAGGTAGAAACCCCAACCTACAGTCCACTGTTGATTAGTGATTATCCTATTGGATTACTAACAAAGAGTTGATAGAGAGAGATCAAGCTTATATTTTATTAAAATGAAACTAATTTTATTATTATTATTATTAAATTGCTATATAAGGGAAGAGCCATGTAACACTTTAAGTATGTAAGAAGCATCCTTTTACTTTTGCCAAAATAGCTCACTCTGGGGTCTTCCTCTCTTCAGCTCCCTTGCTCTCTAGACACTAGGCTTAGTGGGTTGCTAATCTCTACCACTCTATCAAGTCATGGTCAGTGTATCATAAACCCTAGGTCAGTGTTTATCAATATGCAATCTCCTGTTCTATACATTATTTTGTATATTGTCATTTCAGCATTTAGATCTCTTCAATTTAAAACTTTTTATTTTTCTTTAATCCTAAAAGGGTGATATACATTAAATGAATCCCATCACTCAAGTAAATCTTATATATTCAAATAGAATCAATTACTCAGCTAAAATTTATTATTATATATTTATCTCTCTTTTAATTAAAAGAAATTAAGAAAGTATAGCGACTCGAAACTCACTATCTTCACTGGCTTTCTTTTTTCTCCTCTTTTTCTTATATTAAATCTTGACTTTGTAGCTAACTCACCGTTGTAGCCCAGCAATGTATTGATTATATGCCTATTAAATTTTAAAAACTTATAAACAAGGCTATTTATAGGAAAATAAAACATAAATATGTACATATCATGAGTTATATAATCATGCAGTTTGGCTTCAATGTATGTCATATCAATTAGTTTAGAATTTTACTAACTAATGTCTTTAAGATATTATGTCTTAGGATATTGATTAAGGACAATTAATACATTTACTAACATTAATAATAAATGTTAATTGACTAATTTTTTAACATTTTATTATTGATTTTTGTTGAATTATTTTTATGATCACGTTATCTTTTTATTTGTAACTCTCTAAATTTAATTATTTAATAGTGAAGTCTAAGTTAAAAAAAATAGTTAGTTTAAAAAATAAAGAGAATATGGATTTATTATAAATTTAAATTTTGATAATTCATAAAAGATAAGATCCTAAAATAAGTAGAGAAAGGAAAAAATTCCTTCTTTTTCTGAGCCTGATATCTGTCCATTGCTAGGAAATTACAAGAATGTCCCTAATTGTTTTTTTTTTCATCTTTTTTCTTTTCTATCTTCTTTCTTTCCATTTACGATCATCCTCTCGCATTCATTTTTTAACTGAGCTACACCACTGCTAGCCACCACTCCAGCATTGTCCACTGCTACTTTAATAAGAGGGACCCTCATCTCACCTCTGTGACCCTTGCTAGTGAGGTGGTGGCTGGATTACATTGCTACTTTAATGAAAAATGGTCCCTTCTTCATACAATGTCAAGAATGGCTAAGAGAGAAAATTGAGTGGAATTTGGGGTGAAATTCTTCAAATTCTAATGTGCCTTCTCTAATTGGTGAGTAGCTCAACGTTTCCCCTTTAATTTTGGGCCCCCATTTTTGCAAAATTAATCTTCAATTTCAAACCTCTTTATTTAGCAATTTTAGAATTCTTTAAGAATCAAACTTGGGTGTAATTAGGGAGGAATTTCCCCAAATTGGGTTGCGTCTTTGCTTCCTAAAATCAAATCTATCCCTTCCCCTCAAGTATTTGTGATCAATTTCTGAGTTTGGGGTTTTAATTTTTAAACCCCTCTTGTTAGTGTGTTGGTACCGTAAATTCAAAATTGGTCTTGATTTTAGAGAGATTTCTTTAAATTAGGTTAGGGTTTCGGTTCTTTGATGAGTTATTATCATTTCCCCTCTAATTCCTACATGAAATTGCTAGATTTTAGACTCCAATTTCAAAACCCCTTTATTTGAACATGGAGCTTGAAGGAATGTCAAAATTCCAAAATTCTTGGAACAATTTTCATCAATAATTACTACTAGAGGAAGGAATTAGACATTTGGATATTATCATTTGAAGTTATAGGCTTTTCCTAAATATTCTTTAATTATCATTGTTGTTTTGATGAAGGATGAAGGAAACCTATAGCGATTGACTAAATGACCGTAAGTAATTAATTTATATTAATCACCATATCTTGAAGCTATCTTAACGATGTTAGCCAACTCATAATTAAAAATAGAAATTATTTTTGGAATATATATATATATATATATATTGGATTAAATACATCAAAAAAAGGGAAGTAAATAGGTAAATAATAAATAAATAAATAATATGAAATCTGAGCTAAGGTGGTGAAATTTACAAGTGATATATGAAGATGAAAGGTCAACACCCCACTTTGAGATTTAAGAGACTTAGTACATAGTAATTAGACAAGTATTAAATTAGACATGGGAGATTATTTGAATTCAAGAAAATTTCTCATATAAGAAATTTAATGTGCATTATCTGTTATTATAGGACCATAGGCTTTGGCATTGAAAAAGATTATAGGAAGAAGGATTGTTGTGTGTGCTCTCCCTCAAGTGAGTAAATATTGCTAATTATTCTTGTTTTTAATGTTTTAAATTGTTCGTTTATAAAATATTTTGTTTTACATGCTCTAGTGCCTTGAGGACAGCCTCTCAAATTATTTTGTTAATTCTAGCATTTATTTGTACTCTTTGAAATTTGAGAAATTTATTTCTAATATTCCATTGTATATGAATGATTGTTTTAAATGATTTACATACTGTATAATATTCTGGAAACTTTTTGAATGATTCTATTGCTATATGAGTTTTTGGAAATAAGAATTTTTCTATTTATATATGTTTATGATTATGTATGCTATTACGGAAAATATGGTTTTCATGGAAATACATCCAATACCAAACCCTATGGCTAACGATAGTAGATGTTGGGCCTGATGCTGCATGATCTATTTTGAACCCTGTAGCCACCACACATGGATCTATTCTAATTGTTTGCAAGCCATATTGCTTGACTCTGAGTACTATATATTTTGTGTATCTAGCCTAAAGCTAGTGTTCGTTATAGATTCTAATCAGTTCTGTGAGATGTTTTTTACTTTGATATTGCCCTTTTTAACTGCTTATTGATATGATATGTTTTGCAAAACATCTATAGACTTGCTTAAGCCTTACAGAATATGTTATATGATTTATGACCCCTTCATTTAAAATGATTTTGGTATATCGAGTTTAAATGTGTTTTGAAAAAAAAAACTATATGGTTGTAAAAGGCTCTAATGGCCAACCTATTCCCCTCTGGGTATGATTAGTAATATTTACTCATTGCGTGTATTGTTACTCATCCCTTCTCTCTCAGTTTTTCTCAAAGAATGACGTTGATCCAGGCTACAACCTTATAGTTTAGAGTCATCTGTTAGACTAAATGGTGAGCCTTGCATTGTTTGCAAGGGAGAAGACTAGCATTTTTTTATTTATGTTGTTTCTATTAGAAAATATGGAGTATTTTTGTGTACTCTAGTAGCTCCTTTTATCACAAGCAAGAATATTATATCAATATAGCTCTGTGTTGATAGTGTGATCACTTTAGTTTTATGTCTTTAGTTGAAAGCATAGCTCTCTTATCTTGTACAGTATATTGATTCTTTGTTGCAGAGGTTTTGAGAGGCCCATATATCAAGGAAGATTCTGCCAAAACTTTCATTTATAGTCCCTATAGGAACCTTTTTTAGTAACGAACTTGCTAAATTTCATTTGCATTAGTCATAGTTCATGTCAAGAATAGATCATACTTAATTGATTAATTGCTTTTATTAAGTGAATAGTTAGCTTCATTTCAAGGCTTACGGAGATAGGGTTTACTTTGCCCTTTGTGTCGGTTACCCTCTATAGTTAAGAGTGTGACACTATTTTTCTAAAGAAATCATAATTAATCTTGCTCATTTTAAAAATACTGCATTGCTGGAATCGAAGTAAGGAATATTTTTTTGTGTTCTACTTAATCCATGGTTACCTAGATATAGATCCAGAGAACACAAAATATTAACAAGTCTCTTTCCTTTTAATACATGTATATAGACACACATAAACTAGCTCAATGATTTTACGCTTTCCTATTCTGTCAGTCCAATCCTTTTTCCAATAGGAAAGATAGAAATTAAGAAATTGTTTACGTAATATAATTTAGCTATCCTGAATTTGCTATATTAACTTCCTTGCGTCTACCACATATTCATGTACTTTATCATTAGGTTAACGTTTTTGTGATTACCAAATGTCATTTGTTTTTGTTTTATTTAACTTAAATTAAATAAATACAGAGATAATTATTGTGATCAATTACTATTTTTTTTTTTCGGGATAACAATTGTGTTGCTATAATTGAATTATTGAAGAACTTAATAATATTTTGTGTTCTATGTATGGATATTTAAGTAACATTAGATAACCTAAAAATATTCCTTAGGATAATATATTGTGTATCCGATGGTGATGTAGTGAGTTTTTTTTTTTTTAGTTTAAATTTAAATTTAAGAGATTCTAATGTTAAGGAGGAAAATTTAGATTTTTCACTTTGCAGCAACGTAATATTTTCCAAATGAAAGAAATTGAGCTTGGAAAAGATAAAATATAATATAGTAATAAAAAATTTTAAAAAAATCGTTAATAAGATACAATAAAATTACTTAATAGACATTACAATTATTATTATTATTATTATGTACAAAAAATTATCATTAATCAATACCCTAAAGTTTGCAAAACGTATTAATTTATTGAGTGATGATAGGCACATTGTATAATACGAGAGGTCATGTTTATTAAATTATTAATTTAATATAAATTTTATTATATTATTAATTTGATATAAATATTATTTGTAGGAAAGAAAACATTCATATTTTTCAGCAATTGTCACTTGCCGCTGTTGAACTGTAGACAGACCTAAAGAAACTCTGCCAATGAAGGCAATGCATTAGTGACTAGGAATTGGCCAAAAATAGAACGTGGCCTTACTTATAGTGACTAGAAATTGATCGCATGGCTCTAAATTTTCCTTTGATTTATGTTGGTGGCTAATATATTTAATTTTGGACGAATTTTCAATCGCTTTTCATACTTATCAAGTGTCAAAATCAGGTGTCAAATAAAAGCACCATAACCCAATTTATCATGTTGCACATTGCTGTGTTAACATCAACAAACCCCACAGTGGCAAGCACATTCTGGAAAATTAAATAAATAAATAAATGGGAGTATCTTAATGTTTCTGGGCAGCACATTTATCATATTTAAACCCTGGCCTCCCGTTCACCTCCAAATATGTGTATCGTAATAGGTTTTGGATATGATTCCATGTAATTCAACTAAAAATATATGTACGCAGTTTGTTGATATCTTTTAAGTTTTTAAAAAAGAGCAAGACAGTAAAAATTCATTTGATTTTCATAAATAAAATGAGTTTGAAATTTAGTTTATGTGTTTTAATTATGAAAACAACTTAAAGTTAAGATACAAATATATATATATATATATATATATATATATTGTAATATATTACACTATTAATTTAAGATAACAATGATAACATTAAATTGTTAATTAAATAGTGTTAAATTATTAATACTTGAATATAAATATTTATATGGGAAGGAATTCATAAAGTATGGGGTAAAAAAAGTAAGTATTGAATTTATTTAATTTTATTAGATCCGAAGACAAAGTACCCAAAGTTCCTCATTCACGAAAAGTAGAGTTGGAATTTTAATTTTTAGCGATCACGGATGTCCTACAAAGAATGATGTGTTTAGAAATGACAGCATGAGTGGTAGTAAGTGAAAGAATAAAATTTCATATTCAAGTTGTTGATAGCAACAATGAAATTACACTTACCTAAATACCCAATGCAGTCATAATTTTATAAGTAAAGTAAATAATCTATTTTGCCCAAAGTCTTTTCTTTTGTGCATTAAAAAAATAATGAGAGTCACAAAGGATAAATAAATAAGTAAAAAGAGTTCTATAGTAAGTCCTCAGAATGTGGAAAGATGTTGCACATTCAAAGCAGTTGTATATTTTCATAAATAAAATATTCAAATTATTTAAAATAATAACTTCCTACTTCTTTGCTTTGATTTTAAAATTAGATATGCTTATATAATATTTTTCTCTTATACTCTCAGTCAGCAATATGAAAAAATGATTACTTATAAGATTTAGGTTGCAAGTTAGAGCCTCTACCTAATGAGCTTGTGGGTAATCAAACCTATCATTAATTACGCACAACTAACTTAGACCTAATTCATTCCTAGTTTATGTCAAGAATTTAATTACTTAATTAATTGATTAACCAAACGAATTGACCTATTAATAAATTAATGTCAATCTACAATATTTTATTTATATTTCATAAAATAATTCAATAATCTCCCACTTGAATGGCATTAATTGATTATTAGACAACTAGTTAAGCAAATATCAATAAAAAAAATTAAGCAACTAAAATACACATAAAAAATCATATAAAGTTTAGAAATAAGACATCAAAATAACATTGAATCTAATAAGGAAACAAATGATATTCATATAATTATCACATAATATCATTGAACCCGATAAGGAAACAAATGATATAATTATAATGTGAGGTCAATATCTAAACTGAATAGATCATAAAATTAACATTTAATATGTCATCTTACATTGCAAAAGTCCTTTAAAGGACTTAACTTAGACTCTGACTAGACCATGACTACATCAAAATTTACAACACCTATACAAGATACATGATTTTTAAATACTCCCATAGGCAAGCCTTTAGTCAATGGATCAACAAGCATATGTTCACCAGAAATGTGAAGCCCCGTTATTGCTTCTTTAAAAGAGATAGGGTTAATGCCATCAACCACATCAAATTCAAACTATTGCAAGTAAACTATATAATCAACTTGAATGGCAAGCCTGCAAACTCTTTGAGATTGTCTCAATTCAATAGCCGCCTTCTGCAAATCTTTTGTAGGTTATTCAATATCAAAATCTACTGGATTTTCCCTAGTAGTATCATTTAGATTAAAGTGACCAAGGAATGTCATTGAAGATGAAACAAACAAAGGCAAGGTGGTATCTTCTATATGCAGATTAATGAACCTGGGCACATTACTCCCACTATCCAAGTCATCCTCAAAATAGAATGCCCTATCTAACTCAACAACTCTAGTAGTTTGGGTAGGACAATAAAACCTGCTTCCTCTTGATCCAGTGCAATATCTAATGAAGAATCCACTGAAGGTTCTAGGATTAAGTTTCTTGGGCTAGGGATTATACAGTCTTACTTCTGCTTTACATTCCTATACTCAAAGATGCCTCAAACTGGGCCTTTTACGAAAAAAATAGTTCATACGACGTCTTTGGAACTGACTTATTGGGACTTGATTTAAAATATAGATCGCAGTCTTCAATGCATCACCCCATAGAAATTTAGGCAGGGAGGAGTGACTAATCATGCTTCTGACCATATCCATTAAGATATGGTTGCATCTTTCAGAAACTTCATTTTGTTGAGGAATGTCTAGCATTGTATATTAAGCTTTAATCCCATGTTATTGTAGAAACAAGGCAAATGGACCAGGATTCTTATCTGTTTCAGTATACCTGCCATAATACTCACCTCCCCTATCAGATCTCACTTCTTCTTCTTACCCTTATAAAGCTTTCCATACTTCTTAAGTCCATACAATTTCTTACCACTAGCTTTGCTATCGTGCTTCCCTTTCTGTTTCTCATGACCACCCTTACTACTTGAATCTTGAGAAATATAATTAATGTTCTGAGTGTGAGAGCTGGCCTTCTTCAATGAATCTTCCTCTTTAGTTACTATGGAAATCATCTGGTCAATGTCCCACTCAGCTTCTTAAGAATTATAAGTGGTCCTAAGGACCCCATATTCAATAGAGAAAGATTGTACCACTCTGTAGACCAAGGAACTCTCCCCTAAGTCTACATTATTTGATTTTAGCTTATTGTAGTAGTTAATAAGCTTCATCATATGATTGCACACCAAAGACCCCATCATAGCGCGTATTATCCAATAGTGAAAGATAATATGCTTTCTGAGTCTTTTCAAATTTCTTGAATTTTTTGCCAGCAGCCTTCAAATATTCTATGGTAGTATCATTCTCATGAATATTTTGTCTGATGGTCTTATCAATGTTGAATTTCATGACCGTCAGATAAATCCTATTTGATTCATGCCACCTATTGTAATAAGTTATCTTAGTAGCACTTGACTCAGTTATGGACTCTGCTAGTCTTTAGACTCTTAGAATTAAGCATCCTTAGTGATTGTCAAGTACATGTCCAGGGACTCACTCTAGTCGTCATAGTTTGTCCCATTAAGAGTTTTCACTGAAGATAGTTGCTGGAATGCAAAAGCTAATAAAAAAAAGAACAAAAAAAGGAAACATTAATTATGTCAAAGAAACATAATTATGAAACAAAGTTTCTTTATGAACTCAATTCATGCAACTATATACAAATTTGTTTATTGCAATCTTGCCTAAGGGTCCTAAACTACAATAAACCACAGAAAAACTCATTCATATCAAATGGATTTAACTCAAGAAAAGAATTACACAAAAAATGCATTCATAGTTTCCATATCGATAAGATACAAGCAATTATATAAAACATCAATCAAGGAATGCTGTTAACAAGTCATAAACAAGCATAATTCACAATATTATATTAACAATGTCAAACCGATAAGGTATGTCCATTGTTAATATAAACAAAACTTTTTGGACCTTATTTGGTGGCTAATTTTACCCTTAACAATTATTTAAGGGTAAATTCCAATAATTATGAGTTCATAATTCATAATTACATTAATAGGAGGGGCCTTAAACTTGATACGATCATGGTTAGGGCCACGATAGGTGGACATTCAACCACTATGTGAAGTACCTTTCTTGTTTATAGATTAATTTCAAAACACAAGATAGGAATGAAATTAACCAATTATGTAAATAAATTCATTTTAATTTATTCATACATCATCAGGGAGAGTGAACTCAGTATGTTGTTCCTCACTATGTCCAGTCAACATAAATAATTTCTCAGGTCAAAATACATCAGTTACATATTATTTTGAGGCCCTAAATCTTCAAGAAATGCCAAAATTTCTATTTCCAAGGCTTAAAAAATTATGAAAAAATCAAAAAAAAATATAGGAAAGCATAAGTGAAGTAGATCTGTAAAAATTTGGTGACTATATGAGCCTCACATGCTAATGGTGTACATAGGCTTTGCCTTATTCACCTAGTCAATCATCTTAAACCTTAAAACGGGTCAACTCAACCCGATTTTGGACCCTACACCTGACATAACTAAATATAAAGCCTCAAGAGACAAAATTGGTACCATTTTGTTCAGTTTTTAATTATCTATTGATCCCCTAAAACTATTTCTGCAATTGACGCAAGTTTTAGGATGAATTTCGATTAAAAATACTGAGGTTTTCTCATAGCTTGGACTTTCATGGAGGCTGAAGATATTTTGTAGTTTTTGAAACATTTAAATTGTATGAATGTATTTTAAATCCTTTAACGAAAATAAGCCCCAAATTTATTTCAAAAATTTTTCTTTACAAATTTGCTGAATGATTGAAAGGGAAAGAATTGGTTTACATACTATCCAAAAAATAACTCACATAAACCATCAAATATTTTACAATATATATTTATTTGACTGAATAGCCCATGGAAAAGGAAAAGGAAATTTCAAGCGACTCTAATACCAATTGAAAAGAATAAAATTCATATTTGAGTAGGAGATAAAGAAATAGATTAGTAACAACGAAATTACACTTACCTAATAAAGCACCCAATGCAACCATAATTTTATAAGTAGAGTAAACAATCTCTTTTCCCAAAGTCTTTTCTTTTGTTCATCAAAAAAAGAATGAGAGTCATAGAGGATATATAAATAAACAAAAAGAGTTCTGTAGTGAGTCCTTAAAACGTAGGAAGTTATCACACGTTCAAAATACTTGTATATTATCATAAATAAAATATTCAAATTATTTAAAACGGTAACTTTCCACTTCTCAACTGCTCTGATTTTAAAATTGGACATGATTATAGAATATTCTCTTCTAATCCTCTCAGCTAGCAATATGATAGGATAATTACTTATAAGATTTAGGTTGCAAGTTGTAGCCTATACCTAATAGGCTTGTGGGTAATTATACCTATCACTAATTACCTATAACTAACTTGGACCCAATCCATTCCTAGTTTATGTCAAAATTTTAGTTGCTTAATTAATTGATTAACCCAATGAATTGACTTAATAATAAATTAATGTCGATCCATAATATTTTATTTATTTTTCATAAAATAATTCAATGGTAAGGTGTTTTAAGTTTCATTTGCAATTGTTTGGTGTTGTAAGAGAAAGTAATGATGGTCTTACCAAGAACTAACTACAATAGGTAAGCATTATGAAAGAGGCCATATTGAGATGTTAGATGAATTACTAGGATATACTTGCAACATATTGAGAAATTTGAGCAACAAAGGCAAATGAAGAGAGAGAAATTAAAGTTTGTATTATGTGAATAGAATGAGATATAGGTGTGTCGATGTAAACTCGTTAATCTCGTGTAAACTCAACAAATTTTTGTGAGTCTCATTCAAATCTATCCAAGTCAACATTGATTATAATTTTATATGCGAGTTAATATATTTTTGTGACAAAAATAAAAACTTGGTAAATTTTACGAGTTAACTTTATCAAAAAGGTAAAGACAAATTTGATGACTACTTTTGACAATGAAGAAAAGATGGTAGAAATTTGGTTACCATTTTTGACAAAAATAAAGATAGTTGAAAATTTTGTTGCCACTTTTGACAAAGTGAAAAATAAAGTTGGTAACTTTTAACAAAGTAGAAGATAAGGTTGGCACCTTCTGACAAAGTGAAAGATAAAATTGAAATCTTTTGACAAAGTGAAAAATAAAGTTAGTAACTTTTGACAAAGTGGAAGATAAAGTTGTCACCTTTTGACAAAATGGAAGTTAAGGTTGTTGAAAAATTTTGAAAAGGATGCCTATAAATATAACATTTCCCTTTGGGGTTTAGCATTAGAGTGTAAAGAGTTGTAAGAGTAGTGAAATCTCCTTTGTTGAGAGTGTGAGTAGTTGTTGTTCCACTTGAGAGAAAGAATTATGTGTTTTCTTGTTTTTTGAGAGAGAGAGTTTAATTGTTCTCTCCGTACATTCAAAGAAAGGTTGTACAATCTCTTGAGTTATTGAAGGTCTTTCCCATTCTTGTTCATGGCTTTTCCCTCATACAAAAGGGTTGTTCACATAAATATATTGTGTCAATTCTTCTTTTCTCATTCTTTAATATTGATGTCTAGTGCCATGATTCCTAACAACAGTATCAGAGCATTGGTTATTGGCACTATCTTATCAATATTATGGTAGTAAGATTTAAGATTGAGAAGCTAAATGGGAGTAATTTCTCCCTATGGAAATTAAAGAAGATGGTGATGATGAGGAAGGACAATTGCATTACAGCAATTGGTAAGAAACTAGATACGATCAAACATGACAAGTGGAAGGATATGGACAACAATTCTGTTGTTAACCTGCATTTAGCATTGGCAAATTCAATCATGTCATGTGTTGTAGAAAAGCAAACAACCAAAGAAATCTAGGACACACTCACCATAATGTATGAAATCAAGTTAGTCCATAACAAAATATTCTTGAAAAGAAAATTGTACTCTTATTGCATGTCTGAGTCGACTATGGTAATGAAGCACATCAACAATCTAAATACTTTATTCTCCCAACTTTCATTGTTGAACTGTAACAAGCAAAAAATGAACGTGCAGAGCTCCTACTTCAAAGTTTATCAAATTCATAGGATCAACTCATCATCAACTTAACAAATTGCTCTCCAACGAATAATTTTATTTTCAATGATGTTGTAGCTGCTATTTTGGAAGAAAAATCTAGGCGCAAAATTAAAGAAAACATATTAACAACTTCCAAACAGGCAGATGCATTATCGATGGTGAGAGGAAGATCAAGAACGTGACTCTAGTAGGAGTCAAAACTAAAGAAGATCAAATTCACGAAGCAAGAAAAACATCAAGCGTTATCATTGTGGGAGAAAAGAGCATGTGAAGAAAGACTGCTGGTACAACAAGAAAAATGGAGAGAAGGCTCCAGGAACAACTTCTTAAGGACATATTGTTAATACCTCTAATGACGATAAAATCTTATGTGCTGAAGAAATAATCAATTCAACAAGAGAACCATTCTCTAAAACATAGTTAATGGATTCAAGAGATACATGGCACATGACATCCCGACGAGATTGGTTTCATTCATACAAGCCTATCTCTTATGGATATGTGTACATGAAAAATGATCATGCTTTGAAGATTGCTGGAATTGGGAGCATCAAGATAAAGATGCATGATGGCATGATTAGTACTGCCCAAGAGGTACAATATGTAAAGGGTTTAAAGAAAAATTTATTGTCTATTAGGCAATTTCATGACATCAAACTCAAAACCTAAATTGAAAACAGGATTATGAAAGTCACCAAAGGAGCATTCATGGTCATAAAGGCAAGAAAGAGCACTTCAAAATTATTCATGCTTTAAGGTGATATGTTGAAACAAGGAGAAGCATCTGTTACTTCAACTTGCCAAGAAGAATCAGCAAAAAATGTGGCATTCATGTTAGTACAAGGATTAAAGATTCTTGCAAAAAGTGATCTATTGCCAGGGCTCAAGAATGTAAGCTCACTATCCTGTGAGCATTGTATTGAAAGTAAGCAGAATAGATTGAAGTTTGATAGATATATTGCAAGAAGTAAACACATACTAGACTTAAGTCATTCTGATGTGTGGGAATCACCAGTAACATATTTAGGAAGTGCAAAATATTTTGTGTCCTTCATTGTTGATTATTCCATAAAAGTATGAGTGTACCCAATTAAGAAGAATTCTAATGTGTTTCCAATATTCAAGGAATTCAAACCGTAAGTAGAACTTGAATCTAGAAGAAAGATCAAATGCTTAAGGACATACAATGGAAGAGAGTACATAGACAGTGACTTCTTAGCATTCAGCAAACAAGATGGTATTTAAAGGCAGTTCATAGTTGCTGATACGCCTCAATAAAATGGTGTGGTAGAAAGGATGAATAGAACTCTCTTATAAAGAATAAAAGCTATGTTAAGAATTGCAAAATTAAAAAAGTCTTTCTGGGCAGAGGTTGTCAAAACTGTTAGTTTTGTGATAAATTGATCACTGTTAATAGCTATTGGTTTTAAGACTCTAATAGAGATGTGAAATGGTAAACCAATTGATTATTTATCCTTATATGTGTTTGGATGTTTAGCATATGTAATGTGCAAACCACAAGAATGATCAAAATTAAATCCGAAATCTAGGAAATGTATATTTTTGGGTTATGCTGAAGGTTTAAAGCAAGTGCTGAGGTGCTGGTACAAGAGATTTGATTCCTTTATTATCATTATTAGATACAATAGACTGAGTTCAAGCCATTGTGCATATCATAATGGTTTGATGAAAGTGATTTTATCATTTTACTATTGTACGTGGATGACATGTTAGCAATAGGCCCCAACAAAGATTGAGTCTAAGAACTGAAGAGACAATTGGCTAGAGTATTCAATATGAAAGATTTGGGACTAGCAAACAAGATTTTAAGGATGCAAATTCACCGAGATAGAAAAGATAGGAAGATTTGGCTTTCACAAAAGAATTATATGAACAAAGTCTTGAGACACTTCAACATGCAATACTATAAGCCAATTTCTACCCCACTTCATGTCAATTACAAATTATCCTCAAGCATAAGTCCTAGCAGTGAAGCAGATAGGATAGAAATGTCTTGAGTACCATATGCATTAGCAGTGGGGAGCCTTATGTATGCCATGATCTGTACGAGGCCAGATATTGCTCAGGCAGTAGGCACTATCAGCAGATTTATGGCAAATCCTAGTAGAGAGCATTGGAATACAATGAAAAGGACCTTTAGATACATTAAAGGGACCTCAAATGTTGCATTGTGTTATGAAGGATCTAAATTTACTGTCAAAGGTTATGTTGATTCTAATTTTACTGGTCATATTGATAAAGAAAATCTACCACAGGTTATGTGTTCACACTTACAAGAGCAATTGTGAACTGGTTATCCAAATTACAAATTATTATGGCCTTATCTACTACAGAAGCAGAGTATATAGCAGCTACACAAGCATGCAAGGAAGCAATTTAGATGCAAAGGTTATTGGATGAGCTTGGGCATAAGCAGCTTAAAGTTCATGTATACTGCGATAATCAAAGTGCTTTGCACTTTGCAAGAAATCCTGTCTTTCATTCAAAAACAAAACATATAAAAGTTCAATATCACTTTGTAAGAGAAGTGGTAAAAGAAAGAAGAGTAAATATGCTCAAGATTGCCACTAAAGATAACGTAGTCGATGCACTGACAAAGTCATTAAACACTAATAGTTCATATGGTGTACATTTTATTGGCCTAACAAAGATGTAAACAACCAGAGATGGTAAGAAGGGAAAAGACTTTGAGCCCACCAAAATTGACTTTAAGTAGGAGATTGTCAAAAAGGTAAAGACAAATTTGATGGCTACTTCTTGACAATAAAAAAAAGATGGTAGAAATTTTGTTACCACTTTTTGACAAAAATAAAGTTCGTTGAAAATTTTGTTGCCACTTTTAACAAAGTAGAAGATAAAGTTGGTAACTTTTGCCAAAATGGAAGATAAGGTGGCACCTTTTGACAAAGTAGAAGATAAAGTTGACATCTTTTAACAAAGTAAAAAATAAAGCTAGCAACTTTTAACAAAGTGGAAAATAAAGTTGGTAGTTTTTGACAAAGTGGAATATAAAGTTGTTAAAAATTTTTAAAGAGGATGCCTCCCTTTAGGGTTTGACATTAAAGCATGAAGAGTTGTAGACGTAGTGAAATCTCCTTTGTTGAAAAGTGAGTAATTGTTGTTTTACTTGAGAGAGAGAATTGTGTGTTTTCTTGTTTTTTGAGTAAGAGAGTTTGATTGTTTTCTCTTCATATTTAAAGAAAGGTTGTAGAATCTCTAAAGTTAGTTAAGGTCTTTCTCATTCTTGTCCGTGATTTTTCCTTCATACAAAAAGATTTTTCATGTAAAAATCTTATATCAATTCTTTTTTATACAATTGCATCTCACTACCTATTGCTTGTTCACATATCATAAAGACCAATAATAGCCTTCTATGAGGTCAAAGCTAACAAACATTGCCTAAATATGGTTGGCCAAAAAAAAAAGTATAGGGTATGAAATTTTTATCTAATAAAATAAAAAGACAAAACAAGGGCTACTTTACATTAAAAAAAAAATGCCTAATTCTAACTACAATGGTTTTCCAAATATCACGGCAATTCCAATTAAGATTTTCAAGAAAAGTAATATGCTCTATTGCGGAATAAACCCGCATCCCCACTGGACAGCACTGTGCTGTCTAGGTAGGGGATGAAGAAAAAGGGACAACATTGGTGTTGTCCAAAGTAGGGGATGAAATAAAATTAAAAATTTTAAAAATAAGTTGGACAGCTGTCTGGTAGGGATTATGGGATTCAGATTTTCAATATTTCTATAAGGATCCATATTTAAAATTGGGATACCAAAATAAAAAAAAATTCAGAAACTAAAATCAGTAATATCGATAAAAGTAATCTATCTGTATGCATCATGCGAATTGCATGATTTAATGGTACACAACTCACTTAAAAAAAATGCAAGAAATTCAATTTCTGAGAACGACGTGGAATAGGTTCAAATGAAAAACTGGCAAATTTATACTTCTTTCCTCCGAATGTGGATTCTTTACAATCATAATACTGACAGGAGAGGACAGTCACTCATAAAAATAACATTATTGTCATTTTAAGTTAACTAAAAAATAAAAAACTGAATATATAAAAGATATGCCATATTAATTTTTGCGATAAATATTTTGACCATAAAAGATCTACCGCCTTTCTTCTACCTCCAAAAGCAAAGGCTGACCACTTGCGTTTTCGGGAGGAAGAGCAATGTCCAGAAAACCTAAAGAAAAGACCCAGCGTTGCTTCCAGAATGAAAACATCAATACGATTCCTGTTCGAGGTTGAACTTCCATGTTCCACTTATGGTTAACGCACCGAAGCCAAGTGGCCCACAAGCCCAATGAGGCCCAATCATATTGGGCCCAACTATATAAGAGAACCCAGCCCACATTTAGGAAGAAGCACCTAAAGAGCGTGTACAAACGCTTCATCTAGCCCAAATAGAGCCCGACCCACTCGCTGTTCAAGAAATATGCTTCACGTGCAGTCCTATGGTTCTTGGTGAAATTGTGCCTATCATAGTGTTATTTTTGTGTTTATGTGTATCTCTGTGTGTCTATTATAGAAAATCAGCTTGCAGACTTTCTAATTTTAGTTATCATAATTAGGGTGTTGTCGAATTTTTTTTACTATGATTAGATTCAAGTTATACAACTTTAATTTTGAATTAACATGCTTTATAAATTTAATTTTGATCAAAAATAAATTTATATGATTATGATTTATATTTTGAAATTTTTATTAAAAACATGAGTTTTATTAACTTAATTGATTTTAAAAAAATTAAGTCTTTTTCGTTGTTATACAAACAAAAATTTAGAAGATAAGGTTAATTTTAAAATGCAAATTCAACACAACCCAAATGACCACGAGGCATGTATATTTCAAACTTTCTTTTATATACTTAGGGTATAAGATATTAATACTATCCTCCCTATATAATTTAGTTTTTTAAACTCATTGAATATATATATATATATATATATGTGTGTGTGTATGAATACCTTATGTAAATATTTTTTTAACACACATTATTTCATTCTTTATTTGTTCCCTTAAATCATAGTAAATATCTGTACCTCCACCTGTCTCCCATCAAATCACATATCTCTCTTTTTCTGTCTTTATAATTTTATTACTTTCACTCAGTCCTCACTCTCTTCCGTGGCACTTTTTTTTATTTTTTATTTTGACGCAGTATGAAGAATAATGTATCTGTGTTAGGAATAATTATATATTTTTTGTATAATTTTCTTATTATTATTGACTATATAATCCATCTTAATTTAAATTATAAAATAAATTATATTTATATTAATTATGAATAATCAATGATAAATTAAACTACTTACAAGTTCATTGGGTAGGAGTTTTAACTTATAACTCAAAATTTGTCAATAATTATCTTATCAAATTACTAATTAAGTTTTAAAAAATATATTTTAAGCTTTTTTAATAATTACTAAATTAATCATTAATTTTGAAATGTTAAAAGGAATCAAAATTGTTTTTAGAACACAAATTAATTAATTATTTTATATATTTCATCAATTACATTATAAATATATATTATTTTAACATTTTTATTTTTATCACTTTAAATTAAAAGATATATATCTGAGGACTTTTTCTTTTCTCTCCTCGTGTAGCTCTCATCTCTATGAAAAATTCAAGTATTACATATTACAAACTTTGCTCATTAACTATAATTAAATTTTAATCTTTTATATAACTGCATTCCATATAAATTTTCTATTTTATTCAATCCCTCGAATTTTCTAACCACATGTTCCTAAATAATTAGTATAAAACAGATTTCTCGTGTGAAAAATTGCATTCCATGAAACTCATTGCTATAAATTGATGCAGTATTTATCAGGAAAATAATGATGCAAGGCGGGCAATCATATATGTAATATGTATAACTGAATGGCGGGTGCGTAACTTCGCGATCTAATATTTAACTAAAAAAATTGTTATACATTAAAATTATAAAAAAAAAAATCACTTTAAATATTTGGATAAAATAAAATTGACGACAATAGAAACATTTAATACTTCTCCTATTTGATTCCAAAAAAACGAACTTCTCCTTTGCAATTTCTGTCAAACAAAAAACTCTCAACTTGCCCCTCTTTAACTATAAAATCATTTGTTTTATCAACGTCAAGTATAGGCAGTTGTGCTCAAAATGAGATAAAATATTTGGTATATTTATAATTTTAAATATATTAATATATTTAATTATAATTTAGAAATGTAATTATAATATTATTATTTTTTAAGTTAATATTATTACAATTATATCCCTATATTATAATTAAATACACTAATACACTCAAAATTATGAATGTATCAAAACTAATTCCTTAAAATTAATTAAAATATGCTTCACGGAATGTTACAGTGGCAAGACCTCCTAAATAAGAAACTAGTTAAAAATTAAATTGAAGTGATATGTAATTTCTTATATTTTTATTATGTTGTAATAATAATATATAATTTAAGATTAAAATAAAATAATTATCAACAATAATTAAATATATGTGTTAATATTATTATCAAACAATTAAATATTTGTTATATTATATTTAAAAAATAACAAAGTAAAAATAAAAAAAAAACTTTATATAAACTATTTTCTTATAAATGAAGCTTTATTACATATTTTGTCTTTTTAGCCATTATCTTTTTTTGAATTTAAATTCATTTTTTAATTGCACATCTATTATAGTTAGAGGTGAAATTGATTTACATAATTATAAAAGTAAATTATTCTATTAAATAAATTAGTGAGATAATGTTGCTTCAATCAAAACTAAACAACTAAATTATTTCGTCCATTAAATTAAAAAACAGAGTGATTGAACCTTAAAATAATTCATATTTGCAATGTAATCATCACTCCCAACTATGACAAGTGGAGAAAGTAATTAATATTTGCAATGCAATTATCACTCGCAACAATGAAGTATTTTCTCCACTTGATATTATCAAAGACCAAAGACGTATAACATTTTCTTGTACTGCTACTGCAACCAATTTTATTATAAAATTACTTGTATTATTAACTCTCTTTTTTTTTTAGAACGTGGAACAAAAACAAGTATGAAAGAAGACACAAAATTGATACTATTTTTTTCACTGTAAAATAATATAAGTACAGTTTGGTGGGTTCATTCTTCCAATCAACATTAGTCAAATTATTTGTAGTCAAATGGTCTTATCCCCAGCAAAATAATTTGAATAAAATAGTGTATTGGTCTCTCACTTATTATTTTGTTATTAATTTAGTCCTCATTAATTTTTATTTTTAATTTAATCTCCCACTCATTAAAAAATTATTATTTTCAATCTCTTACTAACTTGGTCAATATTAAAACTAAAGAACTAGATATATTAAGATTAAATTGAGAATGACAATAAATAAATGATCAAAACTAATAAGGGTAAAATCAAATAAAAAATATAAATTAATAAAATATTAAATTAAAAATTAACTAATAAATAAGAAAGTAAAATGCACTCACTCAAATAATTTGCACGAGTCATTGTTATTTTTTTAGTGGTTTTAATGGGTGACTAAGTTACGAGTCATGTGGCACTAGTTGTCGACTTTTTTCCAACATATTGCAAATCTGTACAAAGAAGCAAAGAGCACCAGACAATATGTCCTGAATGAAGACAAACTAAAACAATCCGAATCTTATGAATCCCCTTTCGTTTCCTAACAACTAAGACGCCCTCACCCACTTCTTCACCTTCCTTTCTAATTTCAACCTTTTTTTTTTTATTTTTTTTTCTGTTGCAGATATGAGTAATATCAACTAACCCCACTAACCCAATCTGAGTTTTTCAATATCTAATCATCTTCTAGTGATAATTAACCTTCAATCATGGACAGACTATCTTCTCTTGTGCTTCTTTTTCTACTTAGAAGGTAAAGGAAATAGTAAACTTGCCTTGACCATTTTATTTTCGGTAAAATCAATAACTTGTTTACAGTAAAATTCTTTTAACTCAAAGCGAAGAATGTTGTTCAGGAAAGTACATGTTTACTTTTTTTACGCTGAAATTCTATTAATGATGAGAAATAAATTTTGATGGGAGATCAAATTCATGTTGAAAACTGCTTCAATTTATAGAATTAATAAATAATTGAATGAAAAATGATGATTAATTTTATTATAATATCTGCAATTACAATCTAATGAAGCTTCAATATGCAGCATTCAAATAGCTATATATGGGAATATCATTACATATATGTATCTCTTCATTCACAGACTGATATACTGAAACTTACAATCTGATATATATGAATCATCATCTCAAAATAGTGTTGCAGAGAGATCAACTCAGGTTGATCTAGTATATTGACAGACTTACGAGAAGTGAGCACTGGCTAGCTGCTTCACATGATCTGGTTTATCTGCGGAATCTGGATCAGTTTCATGGAGGTTCAGAAACACCCTTTTCTTCAATCATTGATCTTGATACTTGTGAAGGAAAACCCCCTGTGACTTTGAACAGAAAGTGAAGTCC
Organism: Delonix regia; assembly: GCA_037074485.1. Classification (NCBI taxonomy): domain Eukaryota; kingdom Viridiplantae; phylum Streptophyta; class Magnoliopsida; order Fabales; family Fabaceae; genus Delonix; species Delonix regia. The sequence goes on along the minus strand of CM073454.1, from coordinate 22,840,502 downwards.
TAACATGATGATGATGATGAAGAAGAAGAGTCTTCAATCTTTTTTAATTTTTTGGTGAGATATTAATCTGTTTGTGGACACAAAAAGCTAGAGGAAGTGAGGGAGAAGAGGATAAGCATGAACAGTTTTCTCTCCCTTCCCCTCCATAATATTTCTATTGCTCTTTGGGTGTGTATAGTACAATTAATATATAAATGTGGTGCTAGGTGGACTAGGAGGACACATGCTATGGTTGAAAGTACTTGGCGTGTAGCACCAGGAATGTTCATTAGCTATCATTTTTTATTTTAATTTATTTCATTTTATTTGTAGCCTGTCGTGCCAAGCTAGCAATAAAATAAGGGGAATAAACTGGGGTGAGTAAACCCATAGATTACTGTCCACAAATGAAGTATCGTTTTGCTTGATGGGTAGTTTATGGAAAAAAAATATTGGTCGCTACTAGATTTAGATGACAGTATTGTATTATATTAAAAGATAAAAGTGGAAGCTCCGCACATAGTAATAAAATTTTATTAAAAAATAATTTGATTAGATTGATATTCACATAAGCGGTTATATAAGTATATTAATACTAATTAATATTTTTACAATTATATCCTAGCATAAGTTGCATATATTTAGGAAAAAATTATTTATGAGGAGCTTTTATGATCAAATTTTTAATAAAATATTTATGAAGAAGGTATTGTGGTTAATAGTTTTTAAAATATTCACATACTGTATTTTTAAGTCAAAAAATTGAGAACAAATACTTTTATGGAAAAATTATACTTTCAATCCTTATTGTTTCACTCAATTTTAAATTCAGTATTGATATTTAAAATTTATAATTGGGTCATTACAATTTACAAATATTATAATTTAATTCCTATTGTTAAAATTATCCTAATATTCTATTAGATTTTACTAATGTAATTAACTGTTTATTATCTTAACACTTTGAATATGTATGAGTTATTTTAATAAAAGAGATAACAATAAATAATAAAGTATAATTAAATCACATTTATAACAAAATATTAATAAAAATATATTGACAAGACTAATTAAAAATTATTTAAACTCTAATTAAGGACTTAATTAAAAATCTTTAAACTGTAAGAATCAAATTAAAAATTAAGTGAAATTTTAAGGGCCAAAAGTATAATTATTTCTACTTTTTAAAAAATTTATTTAAATTTTGTCAGATGGATTCATTTTTTAGTAAGAATAGGAACTTTTCAGTCCAAAAAATAAGAGTAGGAATTCGAATCCTTGAAGTGCAAGTCAATTTCTCTGAGGTCATTTTGACATTATTTATTTGCACATTAGCTTATAGAAGACTATCCAGATACTCTGTCCAAGAAATTGACGGTGACCTAATTTATGAAAAAGGGATAAAAAAACACTCAACATTTTATGTTTAATCACTCATTTCTATTATTAAAAAAGTATGTTTCTTTCAAAAAGTTAAAAATTGGTTCATCTTTATTTTTCAAGTCAAATTTATAGAAATGAGCATAAATATTATTTGATTAGCAGATACTTTCTGCTTTCAACCTATTTTTAAAATATTTTTCAAAAGAATGTTCCATAATTGTACGAAACACATTTTCAATCATATCATCAATTTTTAGTAAAAATGAAAATAGAACATGGCATACTCAGACGTGCCCTAAAATATGGCGGAATTCAAATGTATAATATATAAAATCATCAGAAACAGTGGTAGAGCGAGTACCTTAGGATGGAGGGGGTGTAATATTTATTTTTAAAGAATTATATTTAAATTTATATTTTTGGCATAAAATTCTTCACTTAAACTTTTGAATCAAACTAAGAGAAATTAGTTTACTAACAAGCATACATAAAAAATATATACTATTGCTCAACAATACATGATAGTTTAATAAAAAAATTTAAAAAATTATTCAAATGAAGTATTTAAATGTATAACTGTTATTTTACTAAAACAGAGTATATTTATAAAACATTATAAATATTATTTTATCTATTAACGTTTCAAACATTTTACAATATTTTTAGAGGTAATTGTTCTTTATCTAGCTAAAAAAACAAATTGATATTTAAAGTTGATTATGTTTTACTCAATTACTGTAAAATTATTATTTACAAAAATATATTACTCATAAATAGATTATAAATTTATATACATAATTGATAAATATGTGAGAGTAATGAGTTCAAATTAAAATAATAAATAATAAAAAATAAGATAACCCAATCAAGTTTAGTAATTTCAATGAGTTCAAAAAATTAAAATATATGAACCATAAAATTATAGATTAATACTATATTGATCAAACGAAAAATTTGAAGGGGCATACACAAGTGGCTTGGACATTGATCGCAAAGATTTGACAAAAAAAAATCCATCACAAAGAGACACGCTTATGAGGAAATAACATTTGTGACTAAATCTTCACAAGTCGCCACTAAAAGAAAGAGTGTAAGTTTTCACACTAAGTTGTCAAGTGAGCTCGTGAGATTAAAAACTTTCAGTAAATGCCACATTTAAGGGTCAATAGCAACGTGCATGGATCACCTCCTGTAAATTTGTTTACGAGAGAATCTCTCAAAATGATTATAAATCGTCAAATAAACATTTAATTTAAATTTAAAATTAAAAATGATCTCAAATTACGTGTAATTATTAATTATTTTGCATGATTATTAATTAAAAATTTTATTTATTAAATTTATATTCAACAATCTTTATTTTATTAAAGATTTTTCAATAATATATAAAACCAGAGAAGATTTAGATTCCTCTGGCAATTACTAAATATTTCCAATGGCGAAACAGTATGTTCATTTGGAAGGCGTGCCACTAAAATTATGAAAAATTACATATTTTCTTTTAGAACCCAAAGATAAATTAAAAATTTAAGTAAAATATCTTTACAATGGATTTTTTTACTTGATTGCTACAGTGAAATTATTCAATGTCTGACATTTATCGTCGTCATTATTAATCACCCATATATTTAAAAGATTTTTTTTTGTTGTAAATTTAATGAGTTAAGCGAAATCAGAGTTTTGTCCTATTGGATTGCAAGGGTGAGCTTCCCACAATCGAACAAGACTATTTTTTTTAATAAAAAACTACACAATATATCCTATGATTTGCACAAACATCTAGGAGGGCTGCACACCCCATCTCAAATATACAGGGGGCATGCAGCCCTAATAAAGGGGAACCCCTCCCCTACCTAATAAAAAATATTGATTAAAATTATATTTATTGAATAAATTAAATTAAATTTTAAAATATTTAAATTTTATATTTAATAAATAAAATTTCAAGATATTTTTTATATATTATATATCTATAATAATGAAGTTAAGCAGGTTAAAAAATTTCATCAAGAAGAATTCTTGTGAGATAAATTTAAAATTTAAAGAATTATTTTAAAATGCTTGAAATTTAAGAAATTAAGTTAAAATATTAAATAATTTAGCCCCTTTTTTTCCGGAGACCAAGACTACTCTATTCTAGCTTGATTTAAATTTCGGCCGGCCCTCAAGACCTAGAATAATCTTGAATTGAGAGTTTAAAATTGAATCAAAATTAAAAATCATTAGTTAATTTTGTTGGCAATTTATTTGTTGATAATTGAAAAAAGTTTTCAATAGGGTTTTTATACACGTCCAACAAAACAAAAAAGAAGAGATTTATATAAATTATATGTACACGAGTAATAAGCAGTACGCTAGAAACACAAACATTTAAATCAAGTTTTCAAGTTTTTATATAGACATCTATATAATATGTATATGAACTTGCAAAAGAATCTATATATAGATATGACTTTAATCGTAAAAAAAAATTATTAATAGAATCTTTATTCAATAAAATGAAATGTCGATATTAAAAATTTGTAATTCAATTTATTTAATAAAGAATAATTTTATTTAATAATTTTTTTATAAATTATTAAAGTATATATTTTATTAAGTAGAAGGAGGGGGTGAGGCCTCTACCCCTTATGGGGCTGCACGCCCCTAAGCCCCCATCAGATGTTGCATGGATAGAATATGGGATATTCTGTCCCGTGTTCTGTATAGTTTTTTTTAGAAAAATACTAGTTTTATTAGGTTGTGAAAAATTTATTTTTGTGACTCAATAAAACAAAACTCACACACGGAAATTCATTCATTGTGACTCATTAAATATTTTTTAAAAAAATATTTCAAATATATAGGTGAATAAAAATGAAAGCGCTGTTCATTGTAGCAATCAGGTCGAAAATCTGGTTGACTTTGAAAAAATTATCATTTTCCAGTTTATAATTAGTTTTAGAAAAGCTTATTTTATCTTCTTCATTTTTTTGTTAATGGAGTCAAAATAAATTCAGTTGAGTCAGAAACTTTTTTAATGCAAACGTTTAAGAAATCCTTTGGACTGGAGTCAGAATAAATTCTTTTTAGCACATGTATTGTTAAAAATTTATGGAGTGTCTATGTCTAATTACTTCGCGGTTTTGTTCCTTTGATTCAGAATCCCTCTGGTCCAAAAAGTAAAAGGACAACGTCATTTTCACAACGAAACAGAACAGTACTATCCTTTTATTTATATATATATATATATATAAAATAATATCCAATACACATGTAGAGCAATATTCCTGCGTTGCATTTTGCAGATGATTTGGACTCAGACATAAAAGTAAAACAATACTACTTCTTCTTCTTTTTGTTTTTTTGGAAGGTAAAGTAGAAAAATTTTAAATTGATCCTCAATTTTTATATCATGTGATAATTTAATCTTCACAAATTAATCATAATAAATTAATTTATAAAAAATTTAAATTTATACAAAATCAATTTCTCTGTTTAAATAATAAAAAATTAATTTTGTATAAAATAAATTTTTTAAAAAATTAACTTATCATGCTTAATTTATAAAAAATTAAATTATTACAAAATATAATATAAAAATAGATAACTAATTTCATAATTTTCTAGAAGGTAAAGGAATCACTTCATAACTGATGCAAATTATTAATTGATACAAATCACAAATAACAAACAAAGATAATGCAGAATCCAAAAATATGTCTATTGAAAAACGCCTCTATTGACGTGTATCAATGAGTGCTTTAAGGCTTAAAAAGCGGAAAACATGAATAGCATTACGCTGATTTAAAAAGCTTTAGTGGTTTCATGATCCATTAACCAACTATAGACAATATATATATATATATATATGTGTGTGTGTGTGTGTGTGTGTGTGTGTGTATTAAGCATGAAAACTTGAAGATTGTGTAATCTAAAATTTTATTCTAAAAAAAGGTTCAGGTTTTACCATTCAAATTGTTCGCATCTGAAATTTATTTTATTTGAATAGTTCCAATTTTGCTAACCAAAAAAGTTAGATACAATGTCTTAAATATTTGGGATGAGTTCTTTAATTAATTAATTAATAATTAGTGTTTTTCATAGTAGAATTAGTTTCTAAATGAACTGTGAAGATGTGTGTGATAGTTGGTGAGGGTGACTACTAGGAATAAAATTAACTGCTAGGGAAAAAACTTCTATAAAATTTTTTATATTTTTGTTATATTATTTTTTAATTATATTAGTTACATGTGTATTAATATTGCAGATAATTATTTTATGAATTAAATTATATATTATTAATAATTGATTTAATACTTATTATAGCAAAAATATAAGAAATTGCATATAAATTTATTTCTTTCAAATATTGGAAAGGTGTTGTTGCAATAATCAAGAATTAAATAATTTTTTCAAAATAATTTAATTTTAATAGATATTATTTTGTTAAAAATTATCATAAAACATATTATTATTTTATATGATTTCTTATACACGAGGGCATCCTATTAAAAAGAGTTAAATACTAAGATATATTAAATATATTATAAGCTATTGAAAATTGTTTAATTTTTTTCTTTTATTAGATGCTATTATATATGAAAAAATAATATACAATATTAACATATTTTATGCTAATTTTTTTAAAATTAAAATTAAATTATTTTTAAAATTTATATATAAATCCATTTCATTAAATTTTTATTTAATATCTTTGTTATGCAACAATGCGTCATCCAATTTATGGATCGGAAGTGATTCGTATCCCAGTGAATGGCATGGGATGTAGAAGTAATAAATACTAGGACAAGTGACAGGTGCCTAGAATGACGATATTTGGGTCAATTCGGTATGCAACATGTCTGTAGTATTACTTATCTTCTTTGCTTTTTTAGTAAAAGAAACATTATTAATCGAATGCTATGAAACTTGGAACAATATTTTAGACAGGGAATTAACATATCAAAAAGAAATTCTTGTTATGGAATGAGCACTATGTTAGTTTGTCTTTGATGCCATGAACATTTAACACTAGGATTTAAATAAATTAAGTGACGACAATCTAAAATGATAAAACTAAGCTTAGAGTCATCTATAATCTTTCGAGTTAATAATTGATACAATAATATTATAGTCCGAATTAATTACTTCATATTCACCTAAATTGCTATAGGTCTAAGATAGAGCTTCCTTAAATGACAAGGCTTCCATAATCATGAAATTTGAAATGCCATCAATCGTTTCTAATATAGCATTCAAGAACTACCCTTCACCAAAATAAATAATCATACAAAAACCTCCCTTCTATTCTCCTATGAAGATAGCGACATTAACTGCACAGGCATAATTACTAGGGTCAAGTTGTATTTTGACATTCTCACTAACAGCAATGTGAACTAAGCTCATTAGCTGTCTTCTAGTGTTCGCATTTCTCCATTCTGTAAGTATGTTTTTAGCTTCCACCATCAAGCTTTGCTAAGGACTTCTTCTAGTTTCCTAGATTAATATATTTCTTTTATACCAAACCATCAATGCGACAAGGCAAAATTCTTATGTTCTACTATGCGAGGATGAATCGAGCAAGTCAAAGATAATTTGAACTAAATCTTTATCTAAGTAATCTCTCAAAAGCTCCCATTTGAGCCACCAGTTAATGGCTTTTTGGCAGTGTAGAAAGGCGTGGTCAATGCTTTCAATCTCAGAGTAGAAGAGACATTAAGGGCTTAAGTTTAGACCTATTGAGAGCAACCTCATTCTAACATGAAGGACATTTCTCTCCACACGCCAAACATAGTTCTTAACCTTTAAGGGAAGATTAAGTTGCCACATCTTATTCCAGGGAAGGATTGAGATATGATTGTTATCAGACTTCCCATGGTTAGATGCCACCCAATGTCCCTATTTCACAGTGTAACATCCTTTCTTGTTATAGTGTCATATGCATTTATTCCCCCTCGTGTAGGATCCAAGGGTAATGCTTAAGATTAAGTTACTATCCTTATGCGAGAAAAGAGTGGAAATTTACTCAAATTTCCAACAACGATAATCAGAAATAAGATTTATTATTGTTAAAGACAAGTCTATGTCTTTACCAATAGCACGTGGGGTGAAGCTACCCGTTCTTAGCAACTAAGAGTTAGTCCAAACTCAAATTTTTGCTCCATCACCTACCCTTTATCTCATGCCTTGTAACAACAATGATTGTGAAAATAGAATACTCCTCTATGTAAAGCTTGGATTAGTGTGCAACTTAGTTGACTAAAAGTCCCTAGTAGGAAGGTATTTGGCTTTGAGGACTCTAAAAGAAAAAATATTGGATTCAGAGTCCAATCTCTAACCTTATTTTCCTAACATTGCATATTAAAGCAGTGAAGATTACGAAAGGCAATATCACCATCACATTTCTTATTACACATGTGGTCTTATGAGAGATCACCTTGGGGAAGACCTTCTTCAATCTGTTTACCAGAACTTTAGAAACTATTTTATAAATAACATTACATAATGAGATAACTCTCAGATCCTTAACTAAGGTAGGGTTATCTACCTTTAGGATAAGCACAAGAGTGTCTACAAGATCGTTAAGGAAAGCTCCCTACCTTAGCCAATCAACGCAGTCTTTATCCACGTCCTCCCCTATAACATGCTAGAATTTCTACAAGAAAGTTAGGTTAAATCCATTAGGTCTTGTTAACTTGTTTGAGTGTATTTGGAAGATTACTTTCTTAAACTTAGTGACATCAAAGGGATGAATAAGCCAAGAGTTATTAATATCATTGACATAACAACTCACATGATTAAGAACTAGATCAAATTCAATGTAGTGTTGTGACCAGATTCTTTTAAAGTGATCAAATATTAACCCATGAAGCCCCTATCCTTTACTAATCCAGTCACCATTATCATCCAATAGTCCAACAATGTGATTTCTTTTCCTACGGAGGTGGCTTGTGAGTAGAAAAACTTAGAATTACGGTCTTTATGTTGGAGCTGAAGAGCTTTACTTATTTGGCTCCACATAATTTCCTCTTGATCATGAATGTAATTCTTCCTATCTCTAAGTTGTTTTATGTCAACCACCTATGAAGAAGAAACATGTCTCAAACTCCTTAAATCCTACATATGCAAATCTATCACCTTTTTTCATTTTAAATTTCGAAGTTAAGCATCTTGCCCCATTTGATCAAAACCTCCCAATAGGTGCTCATTCTTTTGATATTGCTCGAGGTGGGATTTGCACGCTAGCTATTCAATACAATTCTAGGGAGCTCAGGATTAAGGATCCAAGTGTTATCTATATTATTAGTTATTTGATACTAATAAATGGTGTTTTTTCAAAAAGTTTTTACCCCAAGGTAGTCCTTGGCTTTGCCAAGGTGATTCTATCTCTTTTTATCTATTTATCCTTTGCATGACCATCTTGTTTTGTCTCATTTATGAGAAAGAAAAGTTAGGGATTTGGAGTGGGATTAAGATTAGTCCATTTGTGCTGCTATAACTCATTTGATATATGCAAATGATATAATTTTATTAGTTGAGGCAACTATCGAAATATACTCTTTGGTTTGTGATATGTTAAGCTTAAATACTTAATTATCTAGACTTAATATTGATTACGCTAAATCATTTATGGTCTTTAGTCCCCATACATCTAGTCACTTAAAAAGTTGATAGTGGGTATGCTTAAAGTCAAAATATTATAAAAAGATAGATAAATATCTAGGGAATGTGGATTAACACATGAAATAATAATAATTATATTTATCGAAATGTTATCAATAAAATTGACATAAAAATCCAGATCTAGAAATAGAAAATTCTTTTGTAGGCTGGAAGACTTACTTAAATATGGTCTAGTCTATCCTTTATTCAAGTCAAATTTATCAATTTTCATATGTCCAGTTGTTCAAAAAATACTATGTAGAGTTTGATTGAAAAATTACTAATTGTTTCTAGAAATTTAACAAGGATTGGCCTCAAATCCATATGTTGTGTTGGAATAGAATTTGCAGACTTAAGTAAGACGGTGGTCTTGGTATAACATCCAAATATGGTATTCTCAGCTTATTTTAAATGTTTATGTAAATAATATAATTCAACAAATTATTAAGACGCCAATTTCCACTACAAGTTAGAATAAAGCTCTAACATGGACAAGTAACAGCTCAAGATCATAAAGAGTCAAAGATGGTTTCAAAATTCTTTATAAAGCGTAGGAATCAATTAGTTATCAACTTTCACGAACTAGTCAAAGGTTTGAAATATCAAATTACCATTAAGAATCCTAGTTCACTTGGCGTCTCTTGGCTAACACACTTCCCATTGATGAACTTGTTGAACAACATCATATTGGTTAAAATTTTATCTATTCTTTCTGTCATGAGGCTCCAGAGACACTGAATCATGTGTTTAACGGATCTTCTCATTTCTTTTTTGTAAATTTCCTGTAAATTTTAGAGAGATATAGATACAAAAAAGACAGAGTGTGCATGAAGCCTATATTTTCTCTTTCTACCCGTTCTTTCTTTTCTCTCTATCTCTTTCCAATTTCACAAAGAAATTGACTCAAAAATCTTTAGAGGATTCAAATTCGTTTATATAGTGTATTCTTGCTATCTCATTTGTATTGTGTTATTTATATTTGAAAATTTTTATTAAAAATTTAAGTTTTATCATCCATACAATTCATCTAATCCAAATATGTGTTCTTCTCACTTTGTTGTAAATAAGAAATTAGACAAAATAATAATAATTTTTCCAAAAAATAATGTAATGTTAAATTAAACAAAATTATTTATAAAACATACATTGTTGATCCATAAAAAAATTTACAAAACATAAATTAATATGTTTTAATGTATAAATAAACTTTTCAACTATTTTAACCCACACCGAACGCATTAATAATCCCTTTAAAATGTTTTATCCAAAAATATGATTTACTATAGCTATTGAATTGGGCTTTTTGAGCCATATATATATTAAAAACATAATTTATTTTTTCAAATCCCATACAACAAAAAGTATTATATTAAGATGTTACATATTGTTTGAAATCGGACAAATTGAGTCCGAATTAGGACAATTTTTATAGGACTCGAATTGAACGGATCATAGTTTCTTAACTTTTTTTAAAAAATGTGCATGGGTATGAAGCTAGAGGGAAGAAAAAGAATTTCGTGGATTGGAGAACGAAAAAGAAAGAGGAAGTGGTAGAATTTCCTAGGCCCCATTAAAAGAAATCATGATGTCAATAACTTTTAGATAAAATTGTATTTTTGTTCATTAATTTTATTTAACGTTTCACTTTTATTTTTTTATTTTATTTAATTTTAATTTAATCTTTTAATTTTATTTTAAATTTATTTTCGTCCTTTAATTTTAATTTAGTTCTTTAATTTTACTTTTAAATTTTATTTTCATTCTAATGTGCAACAAAATAAAATTAATTTAAATAATTTTTAAAAATTAAAGTCACACTATAATAATATGAAAGTAAAGAACAAAAGTAAAATCTAATAAAATTTAAAAAATTGAGGACAAAAAATATATTTTTACCTAAAAATTATTGGCATGATGGTTTGTTCTCGTGGGACTCATGAAATTCTACCGTTCTCTCTCTCTCTCTCATTCTCCACTCCACGAAATCTTCTTCCTCCCTTGTCACTTCATACTGATGCATGGTTTTCAAAAAATACTAAGAGACTTGAATCCATTCTATACGAGCCTCATAAAAATCATCTTAATTCTGTCAGATTTCAAACAATATATCGTATCTTAATGTAATACTTTTTGCTTTATGGAATTTGAAAAATAAATTATTTTTTTAATATGCATGACTCAAAAACCTATTGGATTGAATGTATTGAAGGATTTGAATAGGGAAAAAAAGAAATATATCTATTATTTGTTTGGGCTTATGGAAGTTACACATTTAAGAAAACCGAACCCACATTGACATCGGCCCGGAAAAATTTGCCTAGGTCTCGCTCCTCAAGGAGATGGTGGAGGGGTAGTTTGGTAACTTTGTTCTTTCATATAAATACAGTTGCTCCCACCCGAAACCCTTCGTCGCCGCTATTGATCCTTCGTGTCATGGATTTACTTTTTTCTTCCGTCTTTCTTCTCTGCGCCTCTCTATGTTTTCTGTTTTACTTTCTCTTCAATTTCTTTGCGTACTATTATTATCTTCTATTTACTGTCTTATTGATGCCCAATGATGCACAAATCAAACTCTATTGAGCAGTGTTCAGCGGTTTCAGTTCTCCATTTGCTTTCGCTTGCCACCGCCACTCACTCTCTCGCTCACACACACACGCATACATACCTACATACATATATATATATATATATATATATATATATATATATATATATTTGTTTTGTGGTGGTTTGTGATGGCATTTGATGAACGCCGCTGGCTTTAAACTGTGAATGATCAATCAAAGCTATGAGATCTGAGGGCATTTTGTGGACTTTGTACACTTGTGTAGCTTTTGAATTTTAGTTGATATTTGCGTGTTTTATTTGTTGTTTTGGGGCTTGTTTTCTGATTGTTTTGGAGATTAGAATTTGAGTGAATGATGACACATGCACTGGGCTCTGAGCAGTTTTTGCTGCGTTTTTGATGGAAATGCAGCCTAGAAAACTATTTCTGACCTCTCCTCATTATATCTGCGATCTACATGAATAACTATACCACTTTAACTCACGTAAATGAAGTGGGATCTTGGCACATTGATGATTGGTATCATCAAGTTGTTTCACAATGTGCTTGATGGACTACACGCTGTATGGCATTTCCCTGGATTTTAATTATGAACCTCTAGGACTTGCTAACTATTCTGTGGGGCTTATTTGGGAGAATGGATAGAAAACACAAACCATTGTTTGGATAGTTAAAAGATAATAGAATGTGAATCTGGATGGGTTTCCCTAACCCTCATCTTCATTTAATATCCCCACTTTCCGACCACTTCAACTTGGGACTTTTATTTTTTTTTCAAATTATTGTTTTATCCTGTATAATTTAATGCTTTTTATTTTATTTTCTTCCGAACATTAATATTAATAATTTATACTTCCGACCAATTCTATTACACTAATGACATTGTTTCTTCCAAACGTCGGGTTATCGTGTATTTTCAGTGAAAATTCATATAGGTCTTTTGAAAGTTAGAGTCATTTACAAATAGTCCTTTGAATGGAATGTTCAAAATCGAATATCAGGTTCCTTGACTTTTATTATCATCTTGATTGATGATTTTACATCTTTCATTCTTGTGGCAATGGTTATCTATTGAAGTCTTTGCATTGATTTGCATTAACTTAAGATGGAGAGTTCCATATCGAGATAGGGTAAATCAAACTGTATGTTTTATATGCCCCCTCTCATTGTTGCCCAGTGATGCACAAATCAAACTCTATTGAGCAGTTTTAGCGGTTTCAGTTCTCCAGTTGCCTTCCCTTCCTACCGCCTCTCTCTCTCTCTCTCTCTCTCTCTCTCTCTCTCTCTATATATATATATATACACACACACACACGTTTTGTGGTGGTTTGTGAAGGCATTTGATGAGCGCCGCTGGCTTGAAACTGTGAATGATCAATCAAAGCTATGAGATCTGAGGGCATTTTGTGGGCTTTATACCCTTCTGCGATTTTATGAACTCTATTACTTGCTTGTTTATTTGTGGTTTGGAGGCTTTTTTCTGGTTGTTTATGAGTTAGAATTTGAGTGAATGATGATACATGCACTGGGCTCTGAGCAGTTTATGCTGTATTATTGATGGAAATGCAGCCTAGAAACCTCTCCTCAGTGCTTTTGTAAGCTCCAACAATACTGAAATCACTTTTATGCATGTAACTTAAATATAATTTTGTGCATGCACTGATGCTTGTTATCATCAAGTTGTTTCTCAACGAGTTAGGTGCTCTTACTTCAATACCGTTCCTTTGGTAATTAATCAATTCCCTATTGATGTTATATTGCATTTGTCCTCTGGATGGAACGTGTAATTACATTTAAGGGCATTTCCCTGAATTTTAATTGTGAGCCTCTAGGACATGTTGACTAATCTATAGGGCTTTGGTTGGGAGAATGCATGGAAAAACAAACCACTGTTGGATATTTTGTCTTTATCATCGTCTTCATTGATGATTTTTACATCTTTCTTTTGGCAATGGTTATTGATTGAACTCTGCATCAATTTCATGATAATCTAAAGGGGGTTAAATGCTTATGGCAACAGAAACCAGTGAGATACTGCAATATGGGGGCTTTTGTGTGGTGTCATCGATCTTTTTACTGCAAATCATACTCTTTGTATTACTTGTGGTAGCCTTTGTTTGAAACTGAACTTCACAATATATAAAAATGTTCACATGCATTGACATGTCTGAAGATTTTTACCCTCAAATATGATTTTAAATTATGTCTACTTTGTGTTATATGACTAAGAGCTGAAGCATATTTTATGGGGCACGGAGATTTTATAAAAAAATAATCATGTCTTTTTATATATATTGGACAATTACAACACCGCATGACACTGCTCCAATACGTTAAATTATTGGTGTACATTACAAATTTTATTGTGGTGCGATGTCTGGTGTCACTTTGTGCCCCTAGCTTTTTAGGTGATCTGGAATTTCTACTATGAAAGGGCTGAAGTGCTTTTACTTGCATAATTGCATTCCAGTGATTTTAAGCCTCAAGTAAACATCGAGGATCTGTGGTATCCATAAGTGAAGCTATTCTGAGGAACAATAGAACAGTTGCGGAAGCAATATCCCTTTTTGAAAACTTTTTCGAATAAGGTTAACAAAATTTTAAATTAGCTTCATATGATTCAATAGAAGAATTTCTACACAAGTGATAATTATATTGAGAAACTTTATAGTCTAAAAACTAATTCTGAGTCCGTGATAAATAAATCTTATCACATTGTTGCTACACTATTAACTTACCCATTGGCATCTGTCATGCGAATTCGAAGCCCTGCCTTCAGTTATGTTTACATTACATAATAAATTTAATCCAAAGTGCCATAAAGTAGGGAAAATTTATTAGTGTTCTTTAAAAGAAAAAAAACTGAATATTGTTCTTATTTTAAGGCGTTTTGAAGTGCCTTTCCCTGAACTGTCCTGTGTTGTGCGATTCGTTGTGTTGAATTGATGTCACATTGGATACCGAATGGGGGCGTCGAAGAGCCGATAACGGATCCGTTTGGAATACTATATTTCTTTTTATAGTAATCATGTGTGTTATAATTAACATATTATACATGTCATATATTGTTTGCAAAAGATTACGTGAAAGAATTCTCTAAATGTGATAGATACTTGTGTGTGTAATTTCCCGCGCCCGTAAGGATGGGATTAAGAATAGTGTTTACAAGACTTTTTCGAAGATATATAGTATATACACAGGCAAAATATTTAACCAGATGTAATATGTATCGCTATAGTTTAATTGAAACTTTAATACTGGTTTTCTGGATAAAATAGTTCTTCAAGAAAGACGAGTACATCTATTCAGCTTAAGGTACTCTCCTAGGGCCACAAATTTTAGAAAGAAAAAAGGGAAAATTAAACACTTGCTCCTTGTAGTTACCCTCTATTTGTAATTTGGTCCCTATAGTTTTTTTAAATTTTTTCAAATGGCTCCTTATTGTTTTATTTAGTTTTCAGTCCACCTTCTGCCATTATACTAAATGCCATCCATTGAAGCATGATCTATCAAACGGATAATAGTCAATCCTTCACATGGTTGCTGACATGGATAAGAGGTTCCAACCTAGGATATGGAGGGTGGGGAGGAGAAGGGTTATCGGTTGAAAAAGGAAACAGGGTGGGGAAGAAGGAAGAGAGACCACATATGACAGTGTTTGAATGAGAAAGAAACAAAACAGAGATAGAATACAAAAAAATACATTGAAATGATGAATTGAGAGAGAGAGAGGAAGGGAAGAGAGGTTGGAGCTTGAGAGAAAAATGAAGAAAAAGAGAATAAACGAGCTCAGTTTTGGTAGTGAATGGCGATGACGCAGTGCACCATATGAGGTTTTAGAAACGGAGTGCTGACACATATTTCTATTCATCTCTCTCTCTCTCTCTCTCTCTCATGTTGTCTCCGAATGTGCCTTTTGGTGTGCAATTAATTGGGTATATTAGAAAAATGGCAGCCTTTTCCACCAAAATAAGGAATAGCGACTTTATTTAAACACCAATAAACTAAACGTTATACTTAGCACGGAAGAAGCAAATACTCCCGATCCTGGATCTCTTCCTTTTGTTTCCTTTACCGCAAGTTTCACAGAAAAGAAGCTTCAATTCAAGTGGTTCAAGCAAAGCCCATATGAGAAATTTTCGAGATATGGCCAAAGATTTATCTCTTTGGTGACTCAATCACTAAGGAGTCCTTCGGCAAAGGAGCAAAACCTAACCATTTCGTTCGCACGGTATGAAGAAAGAGAAATAAGAGAGAGTATTTGCGTTCAAACCAAGGCTTCCTACTTCTTGCTCATCTCTCACCCTCGGTCTCTTTTTTTACCCGTATCTCGCCCCACTTGATGCTCCATTATTGCGACTTCAATATAGTTTGTTCAACCCTGTCCTTTGTCTCTGATTTGTTTCTTTCCCTCGATTCTCTCAATGTTTCTTCCTTTTTCAGTTGAGAACCTTTCTTCTCTCCACCTTCCATTGCCTGTGTGGAAATTTTGGTCCATGTCAGTAGCCATGTAAAGGACCAGCTGTTATCTGTTTGCTAGATCGTGCTTCAATGGACAGCGTTTAAACAAATATAACGGCAGGGAGGGGACTGAAAATAGAAGAAAACTACAAGAAGCCATTTGAAAAAGTTTAAACTATAAGGACTATGTAAAGAATTAAATAAAAAGCACATTCATAATTTAATTAAGTGATAGGAGACTTACATCGTATAATAGTCTAGTCTTTTTATAAAGGTTAGTTAGAATTAAGGTTTAGTAATCATTCTTATAATTATTATTTTACCCATACTTAATGAACACCTCTTATGGGTGGACACTATATAATATCTTAATAGATTTAAACTCTAGATATTATACGATATCCTGCTAGACTGAATCATTACTCATAGTCCTTAGGCAACACGCTAAGATAGCAAACACCAAACTGGATCTCAAGTACCTAATCAAAGTCCAATGGTATAAATATAGAGCCAGCGTAAAAGTTCAAGGGTCTCACACAATCATGAGTTGAGATCGCATTCATGTTAATCCATATGGTCGGCATTTGCACACATGGTATGAAACATGTGCTATACCATTCCTCTTTTTCCTGTGGAGTGTATGTCTATTTCACAAATAATATTGTTTGAATGATATTTTAGACACCACAAGTTTAAAATTGAGTTCCTTGATCTATACAATGTTTTGAACTCACATCTGACAACTAAGGTAGACTAGAAATGATGAACTTATTTCATCAAATTAATTATAATGACCCTTTGTCATCAATAAGGTGACTTAATTTTAAGTATAATTGCTCTCAAATTATTCTCCTGATAATTTCTCTTAAAATATTGTCTCATATCTAATGTCACAAAGACATTGAGGTGGTTACCTATGTGAAAAGACTAACCCTTTTGTCTACCTGACATACTTAACAATAAATAAGAATGTACACAACACTCAAATAAATATATATAAGCATGAAAATCAAACTTTATTGATTATAAAAAAACAACAAAATATCTCTGTCTATGAACAATAAGAAAAAAAATTAAAAATACAAATAAAGTATGCTAAATTCTATGCAATCCTAAAGACATAACGTGTCTCACAAACACATCTCTAGAAATATGTTTGGTCAGTGGATTTGTCAGCATCTCATACGTAGATACATACTTTATGTTCACAGTCTTGTGTGCAACCATGCCCTTCACATAATGATAGTTGATATCTATGTGTTTGGTTTTGCAATGGTTCTTTGGATCCTTGGTGTATGCAATCGCAGTCTCACCGTCACAGTACACTCAAGGTTGTCAAACTCGCGAGTTTAGGTAAAATCATCTGAGGAAGGTAAACTCATAACGTAGAATCGTAAGAGTTTACCTATAATAAAAAATAATTATTAAAATATACAATTACATAGTTAAAATCAATATTTTTAAATTTAGACTAATAACTAAAACTACTGAATGCAATGATTAATAGTTTATTAGTTTGATTATAGTTGAATAAGTGATAATTAAATATAGATATTTTAAAAAAATTTTATATATTTAAATCTAAATATAATAACTGCTAATAATCAAATACTAGTAATTTTAAATTTGAATTAAAATAATTTATAAAGTAATAAATATAATTATTAAAGATTACTTTATCAAAATAGGTCAAAAGATAATAATAGATAACTTTTCAAGTCATGACTAATGAAAAATTCAAAATAAAATTTCTATAAAAAAAAGTCAATAATAAATATATATAATGCATTACAAATGATGAACATGAAGTTTTTATTAGTTATGTGGTAATGGGTGATGAACTTATTTTAAGTGTTTAGCATCAAGTATAAGGTGATATTTTTTTAAACTAAGAAAATGAAGTGCAAATATATATAATACAACACACATATATATATTGAATGACAACGTTGGATCAGTGGAGATGTGCAATTTTGCTACCTGGATGTCACTGGTTCAAGTCCTGAGTCGTGGAAGCTGTTCTTTTTTTTTTTTTTTGAAAACAATGCTACTGAGTGAACTCGTTCAAGTTTGGACGAGTTAAGCGCCGAGTTAACCGAGTTTGAACGAGTTAATCATCGAGTCAAAATGAGTTTGAGTTGGTTCCGAGTCTAAGATTGAATTGACTCGAAATTCTTACCTAAAAACAAGAACTTGGCGAGTCAACCAAGTTGACTCGCGAGTTTGATTACATTGAGTACACTAATACTAGTTCAATATTTTATGCTTTGCACAACAATTGATTCAAGAACCACTTCAACCAAACAACCTCCTGAGTTGCTAAAGAAAAGGCCATGAACTCTGCCTCTATCGTGAACAAGGATACATAGAATTGTTTCTTACTACTATATGATATGGCGCCATCATTGAGTAAGAAAACGTATCATGAGGTAAATTTTTGCTCATTTTAGTCCCTTCCATGATCAGCATCAATGTATCCTACCAATCGCAGATCTCCGCTACTTGGATAGCAGAGCACATAATCAGTAGTCCTCTTCAGATATCTTAATATCCTTTTTACAGTTTCCTAATGTTTAGGTCCTAGGTCGGTTTGATATCTACTTACCAAGCCAACTGCTTGACAGATATCAAGTCTAGTACATATCATAGCATACATTAGACAACCGACTGCATTCCTATATGGAGTTTAGCTCATACGCTCTCTTTCCATGGTAGTCTTAGGACACATTTTGGCACTCAATGTTCGACTTGTGCTGATAGGAGTGTCAGCAGGGTTACAACTTTCCATATTAAAATGTTTCAAAACCTTTTTGATGTAACTCTCTTACGAGAGATACAAGAGTTTCTTAGAACGATTTCTTGAAATCTTAGCTCCAAGAATGTATGCAGTTTCACCCATATCTTTCATCTCAAAACGAGAAGACAACCAAGTCTTTACCTTGTTGATAAACTCCATATCATTTATAGTTATGAGTATGTCATCAACATATAATGTCATAATCACATACTTGTCCTTAAATCTTTTAGTATATAAACAATTATCTTCACTTATTACAGTGAAACCATTAGAGATGACAGTATTGTGAAAACAAATATACCACTACCTTGAAGATTGTTTAAGGCCATATATAAACTTTAAAAGTCTATAAACTTTTTCTTCTTGACCCTCTTTAATGAAACAATCAGGTTGTTCCATATAAATTCTTCATTTAATTCTCCATTGAGAAAGACAGTCTTTACATCTATCTAATGTAATTCAAGATCTAAACAAGCCAATATAGCTAGAAGTAAGCAAACATAGGTAAATCGTATAGCAAGAGAAAAAGTCTCCTCATAGGCAATTCTTTCTTGCTGTGTATACCCTTTACTACTAGTTGATCCTTAAATCTTTCAATTGTGCCATTGGCTCTTTTCTTGATTTTGAGAACCCACTTGTTCCTAATAGCCTTGTGTCCCTCTGGAAGATCAACAAGTTCCCAAACATTGTTGACTCTCATAGACTCAATTTCCTCTTCCATAGCTTTAGTCCATTTATCCTTAGAAAGGGATAAGAGAGCATCTTTCAGATTTTTTGGCTCATCTTCATTTTGCAGGAGCATTGTAAAAAGTTTGCCTCCTTTAATCTCATATCGTCGGTGAAGAGTCTTTTTACATGAGTCACGTCTCAATTGTGATTCGTTGAATCTTACTTCATTGTTCCCATTTGGATCAATATTGCTCCTACACGAATCAAGAATGATGGTCTCACTCCTACTTGGATAAGATCCATTTGGTCACTCCCACTTGGAGCAATTGGCTCAGGAACACTTTCATTCGCATCTAATGATGAAGAAAGTTGCTAATGAGAAACTAATTCATCAGCTGTTATAATCCTCCCACTCAAATGATGTGGTCTTAGTGCATTCGGATCCTTTATCTCAAATAAGGATAGGTCTAGATTTGAATTTAATCACACTCTCATTGTCTTGCTGACCTATAAACACATAACCTTTTGAGGTTTCTAAGTATCTAATAAAGATACTTTTCTTTCCTCTTGGGCCCAATTTGTCATACTTGTGAGAGGAATTATGTGTATAGGCAGCACATCCCTAAGGTTTTAAAACACTCAGGTCAGGCTTTCACCCAGTCTATAACTCATATGGAGTGGCTGCAATTGATTTCATAGACACACGGTTAAGTATATAGGTTCCAAACATCAATGCACCACCCCAATAGGTAATTGGCAAATTAGCCTATGCCATAATGGACCTAACCATCTCAAGGAGCGTTCTATTCTTTCTTTCCACAACATCATTTTGTTATGGAGTACTTGGAATAGTCAACTGATAAACTATCCCTTTCACATCACATAATTCATTGAATTGAGCCGACAAATATTATTGGCCTCGATTGGTTTGAAGAGCCTTAATCTTCTATCTAATTGATTCTCAATTAAATTCATAAAAAGGTTTTTTAAGCATCTCAATAATTTTGACTTATGAGAAATCAAATAGACATAACTGAAACAAGTATAATCATCAATGAATGATAAATTAATTCGCTTCGTGCCTAGCCCTAATATTCATAGGCCCACAGATGTCAGAATGAACTAACTGTAATAGAAAATTGGCTCTAATTGCTTTATTGAAGGGTTTTCTAGTAGATTTTCCTGCTAGACAATATTCACAAGTAGACAAATCTACTCGTTCAATGTCGGG
Organism: Delonix regia; assembly: GCA_037074485.1. Classification (NCBI taxonomy): domain Eukaryota; kingdom Viridiplantae; phylum Streptophyta; class Magnoliopsida; order Fabales; family Fabaceae; genus Delonix; species Delonix regia. Next base: position 22,819,772 of record CM073454.1, on the reverse strand, counting down.
AAGCTAACCCTCTTTTGCTAACCATTGCATTCTTTGTTAGCTAATAGGACCAAGTATAGCATGCCATGTATTTACATCGTGATCATAATCATACATAGAGGCAAAGATGGAAAAACTAACATTATTATTAATGTAAGATTCATCATCTAAATCCATGGCAATAAAACTTTCGGTTACATAACCAAAACCATAAAAAATTGAGCCATAACTCAATTTAACACAATTGTCATAGAAATACAAATCATAGCCTAGTCTAAGTAAAACCAAAACTGAAATAACATTCCGACGAATTTGAGGCATATAAAGGACATCATGTAAGATCAGGTCTCGACCACCACGCAAGACTTTGCATGTTCCGATCCCTTTGACAGCAACCTTAGTGTCATTGTCCACACTCCACAGGGAACTCGCTAAATGTCAACAAAGGCTTTACGATCCTTCACTATGTGGTCTGTGGCTCCTAAGTTTACTATCCACACAGAACAAGATTCAGTAAGCATAATAGAGCTAGAAACACAAAATTCACTATCATAAGCAGTATAGGTTACCTTTTTGGAAGGCTCAGGGCAATAACTAGCATAGTGTCCCTTCTTCTGGCAATTAAAGTATTTAACTTTTGTCATATTCACCTTTCGCTGCTTCTTTTTACCTTGCTGATTAGTCTTTGGCTTTTTCTTAGGTTGAGTTGATCCTTTTCCTTTCCCCAGCTCTTTCTCTTTGAATCACATCTTCCACCTAAAGTTGCCATGTGCAACTCAGGTATCGGCTTAGCTAATTCAAGCATTTCTTCCTTAAGTTCAAAGTACCTCCGAATAGCATCTAGAGTCGTGATTTTGTTATTGTGAGTGAGATACATCTTCATATGCTTCCACGAACTAGGAAAAGAGCAAATGACGGCTTGGATTTGCTACTCGTCTGTTAAGACATTTTCAGCATTTTTTAGCTCAGCGATTATATTTGACATCAACCCCAGATGTTTCCTCATCGAATGTTCTGGGCATTTCTTTTATGAGTCAAATTTGATCATCAGAGAATGCAATTTGGATATGGATGTAGTTTCAAACCTAGTTCTCAGAGCATTTCAAAGCCCTATAGCACTTTGGTGGCCCTTGAACTCCTTTAGGATGTCATCTTCCAAAGTGCTCAGTAATGTAATGCAAGCAATGAAGTTCTTTTTCTTTAAAGCTTCATGGTCCCGCTTATACTGGGCTATGTTACCATCTTCTGGCTCTTCCATGACATTATTGAGAGTCTCAAGAGTCTCTTACTCTTCTAGAAGATACTGGACTTTCATACACTAAATCTCATAATTGTCGCCATTTAGCTTCACCCCCTTGTTGAGCTCAGCAACAATATTTTTAGAAGCTGTAGTTATTCTTTACATTAAAAGAAAGACAAATATAAATCAGGATCAAATAATTAAAAAAAATACACAAGATTTAATGTTCACTATATTCACAAATTATGATAGTAAGTATCATATGATTAAGCTAATTAACCTATGCATAACCTGAAGTCAAAAAAGCACTAAGTGCCAATCATCGTCATAAGGTTTTATGCAACGTGTAAATCAACAATATCAAAACACAACTAAGTGTTATAATCATGCTACAAACAAATTGTAAATCATGATTTTTTTAAACTGTTAAATAAATTAACATTTGTTAACTAACATGTTAAACTAATTAATGTATAAATAAATCAATTATATAATGCTAAACTAATTAACATTCATTAATAAACATGTTAAACTAATTAACATATTTAATATATACAATTTATGCTTTAACAAATAACAGATATAGTACGTCGCATTGTTAGATCAAGAACATATATTTGAAACAGATATCTTAGGACAAGTAGTTTGCAGTTCTGGGTTTCCAACTGATATATAAATCCAAAGAGCTATAATATAAGTGTAAGGGCTTAGGTATGTTAAACAAATTCACACATAAATAAATTAAATACATAATGCTAAGCAAATTAACAAAACAATTTAATAAAAACAATGTTAAACTAATTAACATAATGACAAGTAATCACATATTACTTAATTTATTTAAATTTATTGGGATATGAAAATTAATTTTTCACCAAAAATTAATTGCATCTATTTGGGGCTAACATATAAATATACAATTTATATTTTCGAACATATCTAAATGTTCATTAATTAGGGATTTAACAATTAGGTCTTTAATTTATTATTTTGAAATGACCCACATGTCCAATTAAAATAAATTCTTACAAGACCCAAAACTCCTTCCAAAAAATGAAGAAGCCAACCAAAAAATTATTCTTTCAAGAATATAGGGCCTAAAATCCTTTTAAAAAATTGGCAAAAAAAAAAAACCCTTTAGAGGCTTAAAACACGCTCATTAAAATAACAAAAAGCCCAGATCTCTGAACAAGGCCAATTAGCTCAAAAAAATTTAAGGCCTCATAAAAATTAGGGTTTCAGATTTTTTTTAATATTTGATATTTTTTAAATGAAAAATAGAAACCCTAATCCTTTTCTCTCTTTTTTCTTCTTCCTTCCTCTTCCTTGCCGCTGCCCTTTGCTACTCTTACTGCTGCTCGTCGGTCGCCCACTCGTAGGTGCTAGCAACGCAGCGTTGGCCAATGATGTGTCCGACAATGACAGCTGATGGTAAAGAGGAGTAGAGGTTGAATTTTGGTCCCCTTCTTCGAGCTCCTCTGTTCACCGCCCTCCTTATTGGCAAGAATGGAAGCATTGGTTGTCGACACGAAGGTCGACAAATGCCACCGGCGATGGGAGCGTCTCCAACAGTAGTACGAGCAGAGAAAGTCTCTCTCTCTCTCTCTCTCTCTCTCTCTCTCTCTCTCTCTCTCTCTCTCTCTCACAATTGAAACTGGAGGTGAAAAAAAAAGGGTTATCAAGTAGTGTCGACGACGTGGTCGCCGGCGACAGTAGGGTCTAATCGATGGGGGAATGTCCTTAGTGACCACTGTCACCGGCGGTAATGAAGAATGGGAGGAAAAGCAACTACTCAGTGATGGCAAAAGGCATTTTTTGAAAAAAATTCAATTTTTTTTAATGAATTTCAAAATCCCTGATCAACAAAGCCTCAAGCCACAATGTATATCCCAATAAATTTTACAATCACGATAAGAAAATCAACATAGGGCTCTAATGCCAATGTAAGGAATAAAATAAAGAACACATTCATAATTTAATTTAGAGAGAGGAGACTTACATACTTCTCCTAATTGTGGAAGATAATCGGACTCTAGCTGGGATCACTGATCGTATGATATACCTATAATGTGTTGGGTGTATCTCAGGTTTTCACAGCCTAAATCTCCTTTGAGATATCGACCACAAAGTACTCACAGGTATTCCTCTTATAGCATCTTTAGTCTTTATAAACTGTTCTCTTTTGTATCTCTATTGTTTATTGTATAGTAGTCTAACCCTTTTATAAATGTCAACTAGGGTTAGGGTTTAGTAATAATTCATGTAATTACTATTTTATTCTTATTTAATGAGCACCCTTTATGGGCGGACACTGTATAATATCTTAATAGATTTAAACTTTAGATTTTATATGATATTCTAATAGACCAAATTACAAATAGAGGGAAACTATAGGGACCAATTATTTAATTTCCCTTAAAAAAAATCTCAAATGTACAATCTAGTCCCTCTACATTTGTGTTATGGGCTAAAGAAAGCATGTGAAAATTTTAATTTTATAAGTTATAAATAATTTGTCTATAAATTATTTAAATGCAACATACATGAAAATTTTAACTTCTATATTTGTATATATCTTAAATATATAATGGTATTAATTATATATAAATAAGCTTTTTTATAGTATAATAAAAATAAAACTTCCTATATGTCAAACAACATCTAAAAGAGTAGTTAATGAAAAAGTTATATAACGACGAAATTTTGGAATTATTCTTTAAAAATAATTAGCTACAATTGAGCAAGAAGATCACAAGAATATTATAATCAATCTTACATTATAGGGATCAAGACAAAAACACATTAAGAGGTTAACTAGTAGGATAAATATGTAAGGTGCCTTGGTTCTAGGTCTCGCCCCAAATTACTAAGGGGCCGTTTGGTTGTTAGAATTAATACAATAGGAATGGGAATCAGAGTGGGAGTGGGAATGAGAGTGGGAATATTAAATTGTCTCCCTTTACTTCGTTTAGTTTGTAGATTACACATGAAAATCAATTAGGTAGTGTGCATATTTTACTATATTATCCCTTTCATAAAACCAGAAAAAAAAGGCAGATATATCTCTAAATTATTAATTAATAATATAATTATATATTTAATTAATAATATAATAATTAATATAATATTAATAAATTAATAATAATAATTTAATAATAAATTAGGGTTTTAATATATTACAGGAATATTTTTGTTTGAAAATTAATTATAAGTGGGGGACACTTTTGTTAAGCATATTTTCATTCTTAGGAGACTAATCTCATTACATAACTTTAGCTGAGGAAAGAACTCTCCCTTATTTGAGGGAGAGCAGGTTTCTTAGGGAATGAGAATGAGGATCTAATCTGTCAACCAAATATGGAAATGGGAGTGCCTATTTTCTTGCCTTGATTCTAGTAATTAAACAGGCCATAAGTAAAAAATAAATTAAAGATATGATGTAATGCTATGTCTAAAACACGTGACACATTTCATCCAAGTTGATTAGTATGATCTCATTTAATGAGCTACTTGGAAACAAAATGCGAGGCAAAAAAAATTGATGATGTGCTGATAACTTTTATTGTGTCTATGTTCATTGTCCACGCCACGCCTCTCATGTTTTCTTTTCTCTCTTCCTTTCCACTTGTCACTCATAAGCCATTAAGAATCGTTTCACAAATTCAAACCCCACTCCTTACAATTTATTATTTAAGAACTTTCACTCAAGCCATGGAATGTTCTAAGGCATGGTGGTTTCACTTTTTACCCAACACTCACAAAAAGATTCCATTGGAGTTTTCTCCAAAAGAAAACACGATAAATTCAAAGTATTTAAATATAATTCAAAAGATCAAATCATGTTTAGTATGTGTTGAAAATAAACATTTGTTGTGATTGAAGAATTCAGGACTCATTAGATGGGACAAATATGCATTTACTTTCACAATTCTTATATATATATATAAAAATTTTTTATCTTTTAATGAAAAATAGTATAATTTTTTTAATAATATTACGTATGCTATAAGTTAGATGTTGGAAATAAAATTGATTATTAAAAACAATTTGATTTAAGGATTAAAGAATATTTTTTTGGTACCATCACAAGTTTTCCTTTTTATTAGGATGCTCAGTTTTCTAGTCATGTTAAAATTTAAGTAAAATTTTTATTGTACTCATAAGAGCGCATTAGTACATTCAATTACAGTGTAGGTACATAATATTATGACATACAAAATTTCTTGGTTGATTTTTGTAAAGAAATATTTTTAATCTAAAATGTCTATTTATATTTAGAACTTTTTGAAATTCGAATTTAGTTCAACCTAATTTGCCTCATCATTTAAACGAGTTGCATTCGTGACAAAATGATTAAACACTATCATTGAACCCAAAATACTACAGTAAAAAGCTTTTAAATATGAAACATTGAATTGAGAACACTGAAATTTATTAAAAAACATAACATTAATTCTCTTGGAATAATATAAAAATTTGAAAAATGCAATTTCTGCTTTTTTACATTGATTTGCAGTATCTATGGTGGCCATTAATGTTGTTGAATATATCATGAAAAAAACTTATATCTAATTGTTTATATTTTTTTATGTTATTCTTTAATTAAAATATGATAAGTTTTTAATTTTTCAATCATGTTAAAACACGTATATAGTTATTGCATAATATTGTATTATTTTTAAATTAAATTATATATTATTATTAGTTTATAAAACACCTGTCATACTTTTATTAAAAAATAATATAACAAAAATATAATTAACTATATATAAGTCTAATAGATATACATATAGAGTGGTTCAATAATTCTTGGAATCTTTCTAAGGTCAATGTTCCAATTATGGGATGGAAGTAACCAGTCCTGCTCTCAAATTGGGGCTACCATAAATTCTTGCTCTCTCATCATGATGTCATCTCTTAATCAAGCATTGCCCTATCCTTCTCACTTCCCATCTTTATGACATTATATATACATATATATGTATATATATCATTGTATTTTGTAGTACTAAGAAAATTAAAGGGGTATTATTGTCACTTATGTTTGATAAATAAAAGTTAAAATATTATTATGGTCTCTCAATCCAATCTCTGCAAGCAAAATAGAGGAAGAGTTTATTTTTGGAAGCGTTTCTCAGAAAGAATAGGATGATCTGATCTTGGAAGCATTTTTCATGGTACCATCTCTGCCTAAATTTTGTGCAGGTTATTATTGTCATTTGCTAAGTTTTCTATTTCATACTTATTTTATTTTTAATATAATAAAAAATATAGTAATTGAATTTTAAAATTCAATTTTATTGGGGCTCGTTCATATTACTTTTTTAATCTCAATTATTCTAGTACCTAGACACAGCCTAAAAGAAAATAAATGAGTTTATGTTTTAGCGACTAATTAGGAGAATGGAACAAAGAACGTAAGAAAATCTCATTCTTTTTTATTTAGGTCATTTTCAATCATTAATTTTTATATGTAATTTTATTTTAAGTTTTTTTATTTGATTTATTAATTTATACAAGTTCACTTTCCTTAAATTATAAGTATTTGTTCTTCTTGATTCAAATCATTGATTCGAAGAATTTTTCTCCCTTATAATCAAATCTTAAATCCATCATTATATATATTGTATATACTTGCACATTATTCCAAGGTGGAGTATGAATCATGTTCTGTCATATTAAAAAATAAATAAATATATAGAGTTAATAGGATCCACTTAAGTAGTAAGTTCCATTTGAAAACTTTAGAATTCATTTAAGTGATGACCCTCACTCATTAGTGTCTACCTCTTTTTAATATAACAAAGATATAAAATAATTTAAATTCCTTTGAAATTTAGATTCTTTGCATTTCAAAATTTAAATTTTATGCATTAACGGAATTGGGGTTGTTAAATTTGTATTCAATGATTTAAATCTTTAAAAATATTAAAAAAATTTTAACAATTTTTTAAAATTTAAAATATTAAATTTTATTTAACAGTTTAAATTTTATCAAATTTATTTTCACCGAATCCATTTCCCATTGTTTGACAGTGAATTGTCCATAATAATATCTCTTTAGATTTAGATAAACTATAAAATAAAATATATGGAAATGTCTATAATGAAAAAAAATAAAGCATGTGCCAAGTGGCTCAAAAGAAAATGTTCATCCTTTTTTAATTTTTACTTTTCTAGACCTAAAGAATTATGGATCTTATTGCTTATAAGACAGAGTACCTGGGTGCCAACCCCTTTGTTCTTCCGAATGCAATATTATATTGATAAATATAATCTATATTACTTATAATTAACTACATGTATTTTTTAATAAATAGTTAAATGAAAGGATAATCTACACGTGGATCGAGTTCCTTGTTTATGTTTTTTTTTAAAAAATATTCATCCTCTGCATTCTATCATTTTATTTATAGTTTCTTTCTTCTGCATAATCAATTTTATAAAAGGGTGCCAATTGATGCGTGCAGATCCACTCTATAAGGCAAATTTATACCGGTGAAGTTCTATAATTAATCTCGTCCGTTTGTTGCATCCCACAGTCCATGTAACACCACGTCGTCCAAGCATTTTTTTTCTCTGCAGACGCCCCCAAATGACGTCGTACAGGGAGATGGCTTAAGGTTTTTGTTGCCTTCGTTGTACAAAGCTAGTGTTCTATGATGTTCCACGCTGCTGCCATCGCCTCCGGAAGAGATTGATCGCCAATCTCTGAAAGTAACTCCCTCCCTCTGTCGACGTCCCTCTCAGATGGGTTTGAGTTCTGTACAAACGTGATTGAGTTGGCAACAATTTTTATATAAAAATGATTCCTTCCCTACCTGTTATTAATGAGTTGAAGAGATAGAATGAAGTTGTCAATGGATATGGATGGAATTTGAGTTCCGATAATCCTTAATCTCCATCTTGGATGGATTAGAAATTTTAAAAATTTTGTCTGCTGATTAGATGACAAATAATTTTGTTGAACTTATCCATGTAGTTAATTGAATAGTTCTGTAATACTTTGTTCTAGATTTGGATTCTATTTCCAATTGTCTACCACTAGCCTTCAATAATTGAGCTCACAAGCTTCAATCTAGTAATCCCAGAGACCAGAACGAAATTAGGCTTATAATTAGTAATATTGTGACAATGAGCTGCTTTGCCTCATATTATGCTCTTTAATATGGTATTTTGCTTCTCAAATTATTCTTAATGAATTTGTAAGCCTGGTTGTATATCATGAATTCCTTATTAATTCCCTTTTTGAGCCAAGTAGTTTATCATTTATTCTTATTTTGAGCCTAGTTGTTTATCATTAATTCTAATGTTCTGTTATTGTGTGTTTTATATATTGGAATTACTCATAAATATTGCTACAATCTTAAAGCATTGGACAACTCGGTACAACTAGGTTTTTCCTTCTATACAAGCTCTGAAAACCCCTACTTTGTGTTATTGGAAACTCTTAAAGTAATTTTTAACTTTGTTCATAGGTTTAGAGTTGAAGTAATGTTCTCCTTAGTTCTAGTACTGAAACTTTTATTCATGGAATTGTTTGTGTTAGAATTATTTCTACCTTTGGTATTATCCATGGCAATCAGAAATGCAAACACCAAGTTGAGTCCTTAGCATGATGAAAGTTCTCCTTTTTGCAAAGTTAGTGTTTTATTTGTTAGTCAAGGTGTGTGGCAGCAATTATGCTGTGGTGGAGGCCTAGGTATAGGGCCAAGTCATAGTCGAAATGTAGCACTTGTGCTAAGTTATTAAGGAAATAAAGTTACACCTTTACTAACAGTTATAGTTTTTGGCCTAGTGGTAAGTTCTTGATTCCCAAGCTAAGGTGTGTGATAGCAATTTTCTTGGGTCACAATCAAAACGTAGCACTTGATTTTAAATAATGATGAAACATTGAAAGAGAAAAGTTAAGGAGTACAAAATTTGATGTAGATAATATCATATCTGAATTAGAAGCCAACATGTGTACTTGGATCATATCTTATGTATTACTAACACCTATATTTGAATCTTATGGTGTGTAAATATAATATTTTCAAGATTTTTGATTTGATGGTACAAGGTATGCTCTAAGGAATTACCTAAATGCCTTTATTATTTTATCTCCTCATCATTTTTTTTCCCTTCATTCTTGTACTCCATGACATTCACATCGACTTCTATAGTTCTTCTACATTCTCCATTTTTTTGTCCAATGTCTATCATTGTTCAAGCTCACCGGTGGATATCCAATGTCATGGTACCTCGGCCAACCTAGGAACATCTCTCTTTAGCCATGTTTTGGTTAGAAAACACAGCATTCCGGTAGACACTATAGCTGACGCAATTTTAGCTTGAAATTGATTAATTTTGGTGTGTTTTTCTTCATTATGGCTTAGGGCTTTATCTTCTTGATTATTTTTCATCGCTTCTCCCTTATTTCCACCGATTAATTTGATCAAAATAGCTCCAAATCAAGAAGCCCCAATTTTTGGTATTGTTCACATGAAAAAGTAGGGAAATTGAGCTCAATTCGATGTAATTACATCAAATTGTGTTGGGACTTCACATCCGAGGTAATTTTCACACCTCTCTCCCCCAAAATCATTGGTCAATTGTGAGTTTTAGCTTTAGGATTGAAAATCCCCAATTTGGAAGTATATGTTTATGCTTGTAGGGGGATGAAATTCAAAGTTTTTAGGCTTCTCTAATATCATTAAGCATCTAGAAAGTGAATTAAGGCTATTAGAAGTTATTGTTTTAAATTTTAAGTTGGTGTAATATTTATCTTGATTTTCTCTAAATTTTCCATAAAGAAAAATGATGGAAATTCGAATGGAAAGTCTCTTAGGACTTGATTAAGTGACAATGAATGATACGGGTAGCTTAATAAAGGATTTTAGAACTTGGTTAGATGATTTCTAAGGCTACATTGGTGTTAACGGTAAATTATTGAAATTTTACACAAGTGCACAACAAATTATGTTTAATAAGGTTGAAGGCCTTAAGCATTTTTGAATCTCATAAATAAAATTGGACTAAGTGTGAACACCTCATCCCAAAATAAAATAAGAATAAAATTAATGGTTAACTGAATTGATAAATTAATTAATTCATTAATTAAGTAAATGTAAAATGAGTGTGTCGCAAAATAAAAATCAAATAATATAAAACAAAGTAAGAAATATAAATATATATGAAAAATGAAATTAAAAAAAATGTGAAAGAATAAATATGGAAAAACAAAACAAATCATAAAAAATGAGATAAAAAAATACAAAATAAAAAATATGGAAAACAAAATACAAAATCAATGATGTCAAAGACACAACATTTAAAAAAGAAAAAAATAGAAAAGAAGGAAAAGCAAATGGAATGGCATCATTGAACTGAAACGAAAAAGGCAAAATAGAAATTCAAACCTAAATAAGGAAAAGACCAAATGGCTTCAGTTTGCAACAGTGGCTTGTCACTATGAGGGCAGGTTACAGGGACTAGAGGAGTTGCAAACATAAGATAGCACTGTAGGCTAATATTGCATGAGTTGAGGATGATGGGAGGATGTGCATTTGGTGCTTCGACGTACTCCTACCGAAATAGGAAAGAGACCAAATCAGCAAGAAGGACGTGTGAAGGGCTCTGCTTCTAGCATATTGGGTAGAGGAGAAAAGGAATGCTGAGCAAGAGACCAGGACCGAGAGTCTGTAGGGAGGGGTTCATTTTTTACGTTAAAAAGAGTGAAGGGAGGAACCAAGGGAAAAAAAAGGAGGAGACATTTAAAAAAGTTGAGAAGGAATAATAGAGCCAAGAAGAGAGGAAGAGCCGAGAAAAAAGGAAGAGGAGGAAGAGTTGAGGAGAGGGAGGTAAAAAGAAGAGAAGGACCTTAGGGGGCTATGTTTTCTCAGTTGAGAAACAGAGATATAAGACCATAGTAGGAAGGAACTGAGGGGGGAGACTGCATGCACCTTGGTGTTAGCCTCCTCGCTCCAAGCATGAAGCAATAGGAAAGATGTTAAGAAAGCTAAAGTGAGGGAGACTGTGAGCGGAAAAAAGGAAAAACTAAGAGTTTGAGTTGGAAGATAGGGAAATTGTGAGTGAGAGAGAGAGTTCCTATTAGTTACCAGTAGGAGACATCACATAGGAAGGAAGAAAGTTGGGAAGAAAAATTAGGAAAAAAGAATATTAAAGGGAGAACTAGAAAGGAAGAAGAGAGGAAGAAGTGAGAAGAGCTTAAAGAACTAACAAATAGTACACTCACGACCAGAATCAAGGTAAACAAATCTCGACTCTAACTTTGCTAGGCCAAAACAGGGAAGAATAGAGGATGCATGTATGGTCTGTAGTTCATCCCCTTTTGTTCCCTCAGTTGTGAACTTGTTACTTAGTGGCCTGAGTAAGAAGGATTCGTCCAACCATGTAACTAGGGTTGAACACATTACGTTACTTCTTGATAGTTTTCTCAGAGTTTTAGGCTGATGGCATTAGCTTTCTGGTATACTCTTCCCAGGTAGTTGTTCAATTTGTGTGCTGTCATTACTATTTGCTACCTTTGCCTTTTGCTTCAAGTTAACTTCCCTATAATCTTTATGTATATGTGTTATTTCTGTGTGTCTGAGTCACTTGTTTTCGGGTGAGAGAGGAACACGAGTGAGAATCAGAGAGAATGGGGCAGTAGGAGTGAGAGGAGCTAAAAAACCGAGGAAGGACCAAGAGAGAATGAAACAGTAGGAGTGAAAGCAAAAGTGAGAGGAGCTAAAAAATAAGGAAGGACCTAGAGAGAGAAGGACCAAGAGAGAGAGGCCGAAGCGGAGAGGAGTTGAAAAACCAAGGAAGGAATGAGAGAGGATGGGGCAGCAGGAGTGAAAGAGAAAGTGAAAAAAGCTGAAAAATTGAGGAAGGCACAAGAGAGGATGGGGCAGCAAGAGTGAAAAAGAAAGTGAGAAGAGTTGAAAATTTGAGGAAGGATCGAGAGAAAGAAGGACTAAGAGAGGGAGGCCAAGGCAGAGAGGCACATGATAATGGAAGCTCATAAAGAAAGAGAGGTTTGCATATGTTGGGTGTTAGAGAAGCACGTGATAATGGAAGTTCCTCAAGAGAGAAAGGTTTGCATGTTTTGGGTGTTGGAGAGGCACGTGATAATGGAAGCTCATAAAGAAAGAGAGGTTTGCATGTTTTAGGTGTTAAAGAGGCATGTAATAATAGAAGTTCCTCAAGAGAAAAAGGTTTGCATGTTTTAGGTGTTGGAGAGGCATGTGATAATGGAAGCTCATAAAGAAAGTGAGGTTTACATGTTTTGGGTGTTAGAGAGGCATGTGATAATGGAAGTTCATAAAGTGAGAGAGGTTTGCATGTTTTGATGATTATAGAGGCGTGTGATATGCATGGCAGCTCGTAAGCTTTGCTTATCATGCTTAATTTTTTTCTTTCCTTTTTTTTTTTTTTCTCTCTTTTCTCTCTTCTTCTTTGCAAAGTCTAATTTCAAAATTGCATAAAAATAATTTTATTTTCCCCTTTATTCAGAAAAGTTATGTGATATTTGAAATCTTCTTAGAAGTCAATGGCATTTTTATTTAAGTATAGAGATTGAAATGATTTCTAAATTTCTAAAAAAAAAAAACAAAATAAAAATAAAAATAATAAATAAATATTTTATTTTACTTGATATTTGACAATTGTCGTGTGAAATCATCAACCTCCACAAGCATTTGGAAGTTGGTTAGTAGAGACCATGTGAGATCTTTAGTCTCCTTAGGTCTTAACAGTCAATATCTAAATTTAAAATGTAAAGATAAGATAATTCAAAAATATAAAAAAGGGGTTTACAATTGAAATGCTTCCTTCATTATAATCTCATTTTCAAAATTAAAACTAAAATCCAAAAAAAAAAATTCAAAAATCCTGAAAAATAGTTGTCCATTAAAAATTTCTTTTGATCCTAACAATAAATCCTAATTTCAAAAAAGAAAACTCAAAAGAGTAAAAAAAAAAAAAAACAATTTGTATTATGATTTCACCTCAATTTCAAAATAAAATTCTAGCCCCAAAAATCCCAAGAAATCTTTTTTTCATTTTTGTATAAATTTCAAAATAAGAGTTAAAATTCCAAAATAAAAAAGGAAAAATGAAGGGAGCAAGGAAGTGATATTAAATTGATTTTGCAAATTAAAGCACACAAACTAGATTTCAATTTCACTTTGGTTGTAAAGATCTATTGGATCTCAACTATCAAGCTCTTTTAACAAAAATATTAAAACCACCAGCTAACTGTCATGTATTTTTGGTCGAATTATGTGGACTTTAATTCCTATTACCAAGTACATAGGCCATAAGCTTTCATCTTAGGTTAAGTCTGCCATTTGTAAATATCTATTTGTTTGCTTTCATTATTGTTATTTTTTTTCTTCTTTGTTTAACGAGTATGCATGACAATAAAGGGTAATTAAGATAAATTTAAGGCCATATTCTATCTCACTTAACTAGTTTAAGGTAACCATATTTATGAACGGGTGTTATGGGGTGCCTAAATAGACTCCCGAGCTCATCTATGTTTTTGCATACCATTTTGTCTTTTTCTTTTTGTTTTAAATTGATTTTCCAAAATTTTTCATTAAAAATTTTGGTGGTGACTCCAGTAGATTGATTTTCAAGATTCATTTTTTGAATCAATTTATACTCCTTTTTATTCTTTCCGCCGAAAGATCGGTTATGACACTAAGAGTTTGATTACTCAAGTTATTGAAAAGTATTGAAGTATAAGTGGAGATGAAAATAATTATAGAAAATTTTGTTTGGAAACCTAAGAATTTAAATAGTGAGCTTATATTGTAGTTCAGAAGCAAATGAATAGCTAAATAAACAGATTGAAATAATATTTTAAAATATTTTTGAGATATTAGAGGTTGAGAGCACTTTGCTTGATGTTGTAGGTATTTATGATTGATTGTAATCAATGGGATTGTAAATAGAGCCAGGAAGATGTTGGTATATCCCTCTTCAGGTAAGTAAATATTACTAGTTATGTTTGCTTTTTGTATTTTTAAATCTTCCTCTAAGATTTGTATGATCTGGTGCCTTGGGAATAGACTTCCAAAGATAAATTGCTTCTTCTTGAGAATTATTCTATTTTGTTCAAAATTATATCAGACTTTATCATAAAGCTTCATTTACAACTGTACTAATTTCTATATCATGATTTAATTATTGTTTTATTTTTTAACCCTCTAAGCGAAGGTGCATTGTGTTTTATTCTCAGAATATTAAGATGAATAGGTTATACCTAATGACATTGTCCATTATTTAATTTATAGAAGTTTGAATTTTACTGTTGGGAAATGATTTATTTATTAATTGATTTCTGTAAAGATTTAAATAAAAGGTCTCTATTTGAATTTTGTATTATTTTTTAATGAATTTGGTTACTATAAACTTTATGGAATGAAGAACTACAACTTATTTGTTTGAAACTGATTATGTCGTTAATAATGAAAATGTTTTCTTAGGATACGTCTAACACATAACCCTGTAGCTAATAGCAATAGGCGTTAGCTATGATGTACCATGTATTGTATTACTGTATTGAGGCCTTGCATCGTAATACTGACAGATTATGAGCCCCCTTGTTCACTACTGATTACTACACTGTACTATATTGTATTGCTAGTTGTCATAATTGACCTTGCAGCAGAAGGAATAAAAAGAGCTTAAATTGATTCCCAATATGAATCATGAAAATCAATTTACTGAAGTCACCACCAAAATTTTTAATGAAAAACTTTAGAAAAACTAAAAGAAAAGGCAAAGTGGTCTACAAAAACAAAGATGAGTTTGAGAGTCTATTTGAGTGTGGAGAAGGTGTTAGGCACCTCACAATACCCGTCTATAAGGATGGTTACCTTAAACTAGTTAAATGAGATAGAATATGACCTTAAATTTATCTCAATTACCCTTTATTGACATATATGTTCATCAAACAGAGAAAACAAAAATAACAATAATGAAAGTAAACAAATAGATATTTACAAAGGGCAGACTTAATCTAAGATGAAAGTCTAGGGCCTACGTACCTTGTAATAAGGATCAAAGTCCACATAGTTTGACTAAAAATGTATCTGTTAGTTAGTAATTTTTTTTCTATGAAAAGAACAAGATATTTGACATTAAATAGATTTTTATAAATAAAACAAACTAAAATTTGATTGGTGTGTTTTAATTTACAAAATCAGCTTAATCTCACTCTCTTGCTCTTTTCATTTTCTATCTTTTTAATTTTTACGGGTTTTCGAACTTATATATATATATATATATATATAATTTTGAAATTTGAACTTTCTTGTTTAATTTTTGAAGAGTGCAATTGTTATTGAAATATAATCTTAGGAATTTTATATTTATGTTTTTTTTTATTTTTTGAAATTATTATTTCTCATTTTTAATTTTGAAATAAGATTGAAAATTATCAGGGAAAAATATTGTTGAGATTTTACATTATTAATTTATATTTTCATAATTTTATTAATAATAAATTTCATTTTAATTTTTGAAACTTTATTGAAAATAGGTCATTGAAATTAGAGTTTATTTTTAAGTATAATTAACCGCTATTGGACAGGACCAGAGGAGGCATAAGGCCTCACTTGGTCCCATTGATCGACCCCTAATTACCTAAGGAGACATAGAGTCCCACATGACAATTTCTATATACAAATATCAAAGATAAATTATTTTTATGATTTATTAATTTATTTTTTTATTATGGGATATCATATGTTAACTTTCAAAATTTAAGGAGATTAAAAATTTTATATGGCCTCATCAGTAAACTCCCTAGGTGCCAGAGGAGACAATAAGTCTCACACATTGATTCTAGGACAAAGAAAAGAATAAACAAACCAATCCATTAATTATGTTTTTTATTTTTTATGAACATAAATTTATTTTTGGTTTTATTTATTCTGTCAACTTCTTTCTTCCTATGATTTTATTATAAAAAAACAATAACATAATAAAATAAGATTAAAAATAAAATGAAAAAAATGAAAAGGTGAGAAATTATAATGAAATAATGACGGTATCTGAAAAAAAAGTCCAGACCAAAAATAAGAATACCGAAAAAAAAATGAATGAAAAACAAAAAATTAGAAGAAAATAGATAAAAATGAAGAAAAACTTATAATAGCAAAAGGTGAAAATAATTAAAAACAAATTGACAAGTACACATGACGTGTGAGTGGACATGCTTAAAACATAATATACCAATATATGAGTTATGCATAGAGTGCATGGCATCCTTGATATTAAGAAAGAGGATTCCATGCAGCAACACATAATGGCATTTGGACCAAAACAAGATGGAAAGTCTGGACAGGGAAACATGCTACTATATGGACTAAACACTAACAAACTGCAACCTTATTAATAGAACTTAGACCAGATATCATGCTGCCCCATTTCACGTTAGAAAGAACATGCTTGCTCCAAATAAGTGACCCAACAAAAGCCATTTATATATAAACACAGTAAAGTAGCAAAGGAAAGAAACATGAAGTAGAACTTGTAATTTCATAGTCCAACACACTGACCCACCCAAGAGCAGTGATGATCAACTTGTTCCACACAATTATCATACCGAATAATGAAAACAACGGGGAGGTCAATAGAGCATGCAAGTACCACAATATTTGATCTTCATAGTTATGCCATTGACAATTATATCCTTTGTCGGTGGCAAACGTAGGGGTGGGATCTGTCCATTGTTTGTTCTAACACTCCCATCATCATTATATAGCTCTGGAGGGTAAGCATTATGGGGTACTATACTAGGGTCTCTTCCTGGTGGTTCATTTAAAGTTGGGAAAATTGTCACTATCGTCTACCTAGTGTGGAGGCTGAGACCATTGCCTACACCATTAAGTTCAAATGCATAACCGAACTGGTGGTCCATTCCGAAGCTGGGAAAACTATCGTCGTCTAACTGGTCTAGAGGCTAAGACTGCTATCGATACCGTTAAGTTCCAATGCAAGCTTCCGCCACTTTTAGATCATCCTAGGCTCACTCTATGTGCTTCCTTGCTGGACACCCTCTCATTGTACTATACTTATAACATCCACGAGAGTAGGGTGAACCCTTGATTCGCTTCTACTCGTACCTCCTCAAAGAACTTGCCCAGCAGAATATCAGTAATCCTCGAGCTTGGAGTAAGAAGTTAGATCGTCTTTTAACTCATAACTTCCTTCTCTGGTGGTCCATTCAAAGCTAGGAACATTGGTGAGAGGAAGACTTTTTGCATCCCTACTCCCTTCTTTGCTCTTCCCTTTTCTCTGTTTCTTGCTTCTGAAAACAGAGGAGTTTAGAGCCCTTCCATGCCTTGTCTTCCCTTTTTATTGGCTTGTCTAGTCTTTTCCTTCGTCACTCTCCTTTTCTTTCAATTTTCCACCTTTGATTCCTTGACTACCCCTCTCTCGGTCTCTTCCTTCTCCTTGCAAACTTACTCCTCTATTCCTTCTTACCGTCGAGCTCTTCTTCTTCTTCTTAGCTTTTTCTCCTTCAACTTTCTCTCTCTCGGTCTCTTCTTTCTCCTTTCAAACTCACTCCTTTGTTCCTTTTTACTGTCGAGCTCTCCTCCTTCTTCTTAGCTTTTTCTCCTTCAGCTTTCTCCCTCCTTTCTAGAACTCCCTTATCTGTTTTTAACCTAAAAAATGAACACCCCTCCCTGCAGCCTCTCAGTACTCTTCCCCGGTTTTTTTCTCTTTTCGGCTCTTTTCCCCAAGCTTTCTATTTTTTTATGTAAAAAAGGAACAAACTCATGCATGCAGCCTCTCCATCCTTCTCACGCTTAACGTTCCCTTTCTCCTCTGCCCAAGATGCTTGAAGCATAGCCCTTCACACATCCTTTTCCATCCTTCTCTCGAGCTTCCTTGTCAGGAGAACCAAACGAGGTGAACGTTGCAAGCTCTTAATGCGATAGTCCAGACTTTGCTCCATTGTCTCTTCATTTCTGGTCAAGGGGAAGGAAAGAAACTTTGTTTTCTTACTCATCTGGTGTTCCTTCCTCCCAATGCCAAGGTGTAGGGTCTCATATAGGAGCTAGCATGGATCATATAAAGGACTTTGCATGCTAGCAGCATAACAAGGGTTCTGTTCGAGTAAATTCTTTTTGTTTTGTTTTTTTGAATTATTTTGTGACTCACCCATTTCCCCTCTTTTCTCTTGAATGTTATGTCTTTGATATTTTTGATTTTGTATTTTGTTTATCTTTTTTTTTTTGTATTTTGTTTTTTCATATTTTTATTTTTATTTTGTGACACCCATTTTGTATTTGTTTAATTATAGGATTAACTAATTGATCAATTAGGTAATTATTAATTTTTATTCTTATTTTATTTTGGGATGGGGTGTTCACACTAGTAAACACTACTGCTTAATTATTGATTTATTATTGGCTCTGTAGGATGTCTCCCAACCCTATACTTTAAAAATTTATAGATTTAAATTGCTTTTTTTTTTTGCACACTGTGTTTGAGTAAAGAAAACCCATTTTTTGGCATAAAGATTAGGAATTTCTACTAAAATTTAGAATTTACTGTTTTATTTCAGATGAAAGGTTTGTAAGTTCTACCATTCTTGTATATTCCCTTCCTAGTATAGTTAGTGATATTTGTTCATTGAGTGTTATCACTCATCCTTATTTTATTATGTTTTTCAATGCATAATATTGATTTTGGATTCTCCTCAGCTGTGTAAAGTGAAGTTATTTACTTGATAGTGAGCCCTGCATTATTCGCATGGGCAAGGTTGATTTTTGTTGCTAATTATTATGTTATTTTGTACTCTAAAAGCTTGTATTGTCATAGACATGGTTTAGTATTGTTTGTATATGTATTGGGTATTCTTATTAAGAGGGTGCAGCTCTCTACATTTCGATACATATAATTATTTGTGAAAATTTTGAGAAGTCCATATTTTAGTGGAAACACTGCTAAAATTTTCACATGAAGATTATTGAACGAATTATCTACGTGTGATTCATCTATGTGAATTATATTAGGTGGTCCACTTATATTACTAAGTATGACCTATAAATGAATCGGTGATTAAAAAACACCAAAGAACTTCCTAAACCACACATCCTTCTTAAAAAGAGAATCGAGAAACAATTCACATATGATTACCAATCTTACATTATAAGGATTTAAATATATAAATATATATATATATATATATATATATATATATATATATTAAGAGGTTAACTTAGTAAGGAAAAATATGTAAGGTGTCATAGCTCTAGGTCTCCCCTCAACTTACTAAGTAGAAAAATAAATTAAAGATACGATATAATGCTAAGTCTAAAACATGTGACAAATTTCATCCAAGTTGGTTAGTACGATCTCATTTAGTAAGCTACTTGGAAACAAATTGCGGGGCAAAGAAAATTGATGATGTGCTAATACTTTTATTTGTGTCTATATTCATTGCCCACGCCTCTCGTGTTTTCTTTTCTCCCTTCCTCTCCACTTGTCACTCAAAAGCCACCAACAATCATATCACAAATTCAAACCCCACTCGTTACAATTTATTATTTAAGTAAAGTCATAGAAAGTACTATTGGAGTTTTTATTAAAAAAGAAAAAATGATAAATTAAAAATATTTATTATGTATAAATAAAGTAAGTTTTTTAATATGAGAATTTTATTAATCGATAAAAAAATTTCATTGAACAGATGTTTAATTCTTCATATGATGACTTTTTACATTTATTATATATATATTAAAAATTATTTGAAGTTTGTAAATTATTTTTAGTCAACAAAAAAATAATAAATTAATTAACAGCCTCTTAAATTAAATTTTTTTTAATTGTGAGAATTTTTTGAAATAAATGATAAAATTAATAAATTATTTTTTAAAATCTAAGAATTATTTGAAATGACTGACAAAAATAATTAATTAATTAAATGTCTTTTAAATATAAAATTGTTTGAACTTTAGGTAATTTTTAAGTCAACAAAAAAAATGAATAAATAAATTAATTATTTCTTAAATTTTTTAATAAAAAATTATAAAATAACTTAACATAATCTAAAATTAAAAAAATAAATAAATAATTTATTATTGTATCATTTCAATTGTCATCATTTTTTTATTAATATCAAATAATTAATTTTATGGACGTTATCTAATTTATGATATATTTTTTATATTACAATATATTGTTAAATTTAATTTTTTACTTATATTTATAAATATTTATGATTTAAAATATATTAATATATAATAAAATGAACTATTTTGTTATAGCCGCGGACAAATATATTAGTTTAAATATAATTTGAAAGATGAATTCATACTAAATATTTAGTATGTGTCGAAAAGAAGCATTTATTGTGATTGTAGAATTCAAGAATCATTTAATGGGTAGCTATGCATTTACCGCATGAGAGAATCGATTCTCTTCTTGACTTTTATTGTGTACGGTGGTTAAAGTTTTCAGCGTCATATAGGCGTATCCAACTCTACTTGTACATTTCTTTATATATATATATACACACATATACACACACACGCACACACACATATATATATATATATATACTTTTTTATGTCAGAAATAAAATTGATTCTTGAAAATAAAACATTTGGTTTATGGATAAAAGAATAATTGTATCATCACAAGTTTTTCTTTTTACAAAAAATTTCAAGTTCATTATTCATGTTAAAATTTACAATATGATTTTGTAAAGAAATAGTATTATCTTTAATGTTTCATTCATTATTTAAAATTCGAATTGCTTTTTGAAATTACAGATTTAGCCCAAGCTAACTTGCCCCATCAATTAAATGAGTTACATTCGTGAGAAAATAAACAAACCATGTCATTTAACCTGAAATATTACAGTGAAAAGCTTTGAAAATATTATGATTAAATTGAGAAGATTGACATTTATTCAAAATCAAAACAATAATTCTCTGTTAATAATACAAAATTTTGAAAATACTATTTCTACAT
Organism: Delonix regia; assembly: GCA_037074485.1. Taxonomy (NCBI): domain Eukaryota; kingdom Viridiplantae; phylum Streptophyta; class Magnoliopsida; order Fabales; family Fabaceae; genus Delonix; species Delonix regia. The sequence continues at coordinate 22,798,567 of CM073454.1, read as the reverse complement.
TTTTTTCACATGGATTTGCAGTATCCATGGTGGCCATTATATTTTTTCTTTGGGCAAAGCCATTAATGTTATTGAATTTTTCATGTGAAGTGGTTGAATAATTCTTGGAATCTTTCAATGGTCAATGTTCCAATTATGAGATGGATGGACCAATTCTTGCTCTCATGTGGGGGGTACTATAAAAGTCATGCTCTCTAAATCATGACGTCATCTCTCAATCAAGCACTGCCTTATGCTTCTCACTTCCCATTTTTATGACATAGAACCCAGTCAAACCTAGATATATCATAGTATTTTGTAGTACTAAAAGCACTTAATTATACTATCGTCACTTACATATTTGATAAATAAAAATTAAAATAGTATTATGGTCCTTCAATCTGATCTTTGTAAGCAAAAACAGAGGAAGAGTTCAAGCGTTTCTCATGATGAGAATGGAAGAATAGGATGAACTGATTTTCCAAGTATTTATCATGATCCGATCTCCACCGATTTTATTTTTAATGTCATATCAAATATAATTAAAATTGAAATGAGAATGTAAGAAAATCTGTTCTTTTCTTTTTTTTACTCATTTCCAGTTATCAAACATTAACTTTTTACGGAAACGATAAAATTGCATGTGGAATGAGGCGGATATATATATGCTATATTTAATTATATTTATTATTTTATTATTTAATAATTATATCAAAAATATATATGTTTTAATCAAATCATTCTATATGCATCTAACAGTTAAAAGGCTTAGCTCAATAAAAGATATTCAAATTGGTCCAAGAGCTATAAAAAGATCATATATCAACAAACAATTTCACTTTTCATATTACTATTCAATTTGGAATATTTCTTCATTAATTCCATAATTGCAGCAGGTGGTGATTGCACCATCATTAGAGTTTCCTTATCCAGTAGACGAATTGAAAAACTTGCCAAAATAAAGAAGTAGCAGTTGAAAGATTCGTAAACTTTTTCAGTATAAATATGCAGCATTTCAATGAAGATGATGCGCTGAATAAGACTAATCATTTTGTTCATAGATACAAATTGTGTGCTTCTTAGTTTGTGTGATTGTATCATAGTGATGCACATACTTTATGTGTGAAAGAATGTGTGTTCTCTATGAAGAAGAGAGTTTTTTTTATATTGTCTTATCGAATGTAGTTTGTTTAGAATTTAGTATAATTCTAATGATTGGTGTTGCATTGTAAAAGTTTGTAGGGTTAAGCCTTGTTATGGGTTATCAAAGTGTTGATGTAAAAGTCTCATCACTATGCTAAGTATTGTGGATTACCAGATTAGTAGTGTAAAAGTCATGAAATTGTGTTCAATATTGTGAGGTTAATTATTATAATTGATATTTGTTTGAATCAATGAAATTCTTAGCTAAATAAGTTAAAAAATGGATGTAGGATCAAGAGTGTTTGAACTACAATAAATCCCTGTGTATTAAATTTTCTCTCATCCTTATCTTTTATATCCACATACTAACGCCTCTTTAGTAACTATGTGAGACTCTATCTTTTTAGAAATTAAATATTACAAAATATATTGTATTATATTTTATTATTTATTACTATATATGTGCTATTATTTATATATATATAATATATATGTAAAAATTAAGCATGTGCGAGCAAGTGGGTTAATTTAAAAGAAATTGTTCATCTTTTTTTTTTTTTTTTTTTTTACGTTTTAAAGTCCTAAAAAATTAAGTGGTTCTTATTAAGACACAATACTTGTGGCGCCAACCTTTTTGTTCTTCCCAATGCAAATTATATTGATACATAATCTATATTACTTATAATTAAATACATATATTTTAAATCAATTAGTTAAATGAAAGGATAATCTAACGTCAATCGAGTTCTTTGTATCTTTTTTATCTAAAAAATATTCATGCTCTGCATTCTATCATTTTTTTTTTTCTTTCTTCACGATAATCAATTTGTAAATAATAAGGTGCCAATTGCATTCTGGATGTTGCATAAGAGTTGACATATGTCTGTATGATAGAGAGTTTGTTTGAACCCTAACATCAATGTATTGTTCTAGAAGGCTTCACTGATTTGATAGGTTGAACTTTCTTTATTCTTAAATCATTCATATCTTCAACTATATATATCTTTTTGTATTTATAAATTTAAAGCAAGGCATTAATTGATTTTAAATTTTCTACTCATAACAACAGTTAGTCAGTTCATTTGTGTTTATATATATATATATATATGTGTGTGTGTGTGTATATGATAAAAGATTAAGGAAGTTACTTATGGAGTATGGAGTTGAACCCGATTTAGGGTTAGTTCTCGACTTAGACTTATATCTTAGCTCATAGCCAGAGGTATAATTATAGTTATATTTATTTATTTATCATATTAATATTATGATCTTTGCCCTTAGTTATTGTAAGTAATGGAGGGGCTAACTGATTTGATAAAAATGAGCTATAAGAATCAAATTAAAAGTTTAAATACATTAAAGAGACTAAATAATTAATATTTTAAAAAAATGAATATTGACTCCATATCCATCTCCCCTCTCCTCTCTCTCTCTGGATCTCGGTCTTTTTCATATGATTTTTGTTTGTACTGCACTCGCAATAACTTTTAATATTGATATTAGTTAATGTGTTTAAATTAGAGTTGTATAAATTTAATTTTAGTTAAAATAAATTTATTTGACCATAATTTTACCTAAAAATTAAGTTTTGCCTATAATGTACTTTCACTCATGCACAATCAAGTTTTTCTTTTATTTTTGTGCAAATTAGAGTTTAGAAGACAATAGATTTTGACAATAGAAAAATCTAATACTACACTAAATAAAATTATTTGTAAAACAAAATTGTAGCTTGATGTGTCAACAAATTTTTCATGCGTTTAAGATATTAATTGAGACACACTATTACTAGTGGAGAAAAGTATTCGATTGGTTCTCACTTTTATATTTTATAATAATTTAATTTTTTTACAAATTAATTATAATAAATTAGTTGTAAAAAATTTTATTTTATATAAAATTAGTCCTTTATTAATCTAAACAGAGTGATTAATTTTATACAAATTTAAATTTATGAGGGACTAATTTTGTACAAATTTAAATTTGTAAGAGACTTATTTGTTATAATTAATTTGTAAGAAATTAAATTGTTACAAAATACAAATTTGAGGGACTAATTTTGTACTTTTCTCATTATTGTAGATAACCCAACAATTTATAGTAGTTGTGGTTACCTTATTTGAAAATTTGTTTGAAAGCATTAAAAGTTGATGTGAAACATGAATGCTTGTCAAACAAATATAATTAAGGTTATCAATTTGACAAATTTAGACAAACTCATAAAAGAAAGTATAAGACTTGTAACATAAAATTGTAAGAATTTACTTTTATTAATAAATAGTTATTAAATATAACTAAATTTAAATAATACAAATAAAAATTCATACATAAATACATAATGCTATAGTCATAACTAAAATTATAAAACTAGGGAATGATAAATTAAATTATTAGCTAGAAAAATATACTTGAATTATAGAACTTATAATTATAATTAATTAGGTAGATATCAAGTTAAAAAAATTTTCTTAGGGCGTTGATTTTAAAATCTATTAAAAGAAAATTAAGGAAAAATTTGTCATTATAATACTCATTAATTTAGAAATCAAAAGTAATTGGAATTTAAAATAATAGTAATTTCAATAGTAATAATCTAAGGTAAAGTAAATTATATAATGATGATGATGATAATGATAATAATAATTATAATCCATTTTAAGTTGTGCAATGAGAAAAAATCTAAAAAAAATTGATAATAGAATTAATCATTTAATCACAATGTAATATGTTATTTACTATTAATAACAAGTAAAATATATTAGAATCATAACAATATATTTGTATTTGTAAAATAAGTTATTTTTAAAAATATTTAATAGTTGAAATAATTGGATTGAGTTTGAAGTTAGTTATTTTTCTTAAAAAAGAATTAATTAGAATATTAAATTATTCAGATTTGGGCTAAATTTTTTTTAAAAAAATTTAACTTAATGAATCTATCTAAATTTAATCAAGTTTATTTAAATTTGATTGGATTTACTTCAATTCTAATCTTATATCTGAGTTAGAACAATTTTGAACCCTAAAAACATACAATCCATGAATTTAATAAGTTTATTTGCAACTTTAATAACTATGAATATAATAATACATTTCGTGAAAATAATAACATGTAATAAAACATTTTAACCAAACAAAATGTCATTAGTTAAAAAAAATTAATATCGTGCGAATTATTCATTTACAATACATATACGTAAACTTTTCAATTGGTTTATTCCCCATCCGACGTTCAAGTGCTTCAAACATTAATTATTTATTCATAAAAGAAAAGGTTCTTATCGGATCTTTTTTTTCGCATTTGAAAAGTAAAAAACGACTAAGATAATGACATAAAAATTATTTTATCAATTAGTTCTTATGTCACATCATAATATTAAACCAGTCATGGATCCATTGAATATTTTATAAAGGCTTTTCACACTATGTATGTGTTAAGAGTCACATCACATCATAAATTAGATAGTTATTTTAAAAATAAATATTAAAAAGATGATTTTTCTATACGAAGCGGTCCATGTCTTCAATGAGTAGTTCCAGAAGATGCATTGCACATTTTCGCTTTATTATTTTTTAGGGGTAATTTCGTCAATCGAGTAAAAGAGCCATCATACGTCACCGTTTCCCGTTCTAGAGCCCACAGATGACAGAATAGTATCAAGAGACCAAGTCCCTGTGCGCCTTACGCGCCAACGTAGACTCAGTTTAGCCCTCCACGTCAGCCTCTGTGATCCCACCAGAAATTGGAAGACTTAGTCCCAGCCAGTCAAGCTCGTCCACGTGCTCTTCCAATGCCATGTGTCATCGAATAAAAGGATCTAATCACATAAATTGCCATGTATAGAAGAGCTAAAAGAAACATATTAGTTTGAGTCCAATAAGAAATTATTTATTATATGAATTAATTTTAAGCACAAATTATAACAAACTTTTTAAAAAGTAATGATATTTAAATAATTTTTACATATCATTCATTTTTTTATTAACACAGTTAATTTTTATTTTTTAAAAAAATTATCTACATGTAAAAAATAACATATAAATTTTTTTTGTTATGATCTATTTAATTTTAATTAAAAAAATTTCATTCAATATTTGAAAAATAATATAATCACCTCTTTTCATTTTAAAAGATACTGATATCTCAATTATGCATATAATTTAAATAATACAAAACTTGATGTATTGTAGATAATCAAGTAAAATTAGGTGGATCTTCCTTGTTTTTTTTTTTTAAAATTAATTTTCTTCCAAGAATGAGGTAAATTGTTAGAGTTATTTGACTTAATTATTTGTCATATAATGAATTTTTTTTCGGCCAATCATATAAAGAATTCATGTGACGTAATCTTATATATGTTTGTATGTCAATTTTTTATATAAAAATAAACCTAAAACAAATTAATAAAGTGAATTATTGTTTAATTTAAAAGAATATCATTGTTCTATTGGTGGCAAAAAGACACAAATTAAATTTTCGTAGTATTAACAAATAAAATTTTTAAAGCAAAAGTAGCATTTAAAGAATTTCATTTTAAATAACTATTTTTTACATATTGCCATAATATTATTCTACAACTACCAAAAGTAATTATATCAATTTACTAAAAACTTTCTTTTCTTCCCTTTTTTTTCACTTAAAGGTGCCCAGAATGATACACTATTCTTTTTTTTTTGCTCAACGATAAACTAATATTTCTATATGGTCGAATAATTAAACAAAGACTATAAATTTAAAATATTTATTATAAAATAATTTTAAATTTTAAAATTCTTAAAAACAAAATTCCTTTTTATTTTAAAAGTTTTATTCTAAGAATTTAAGAATACGTACTACCAAAATACCAAAACAAAATGTTTCAAAAGTAAAAAATATTGACACATGGCACACTGACACCATGTGTGAAAACACTGCTAGGCTTACCAATCAGAAGGCGCTGTACTAGGAACAACTCAAAAACCAACGGCAGATATTACATCCGTACATATGTTCATAGGATCTTTGCTAGTGACCCGGAATCTAGGGTCTTGCCTCCGTGTTCGAATCGCGTAAGGTGCGTGGTTAACCTACTCGCCCTCGCACAACAACCTTAACCTTAATTGTTCACTAATTACAAACATTAAAAAAGTGAAATTGTTAATCAATCCTAATTATGGAAAATGGCTTCTGCGATTTTTATAATTGTTGTTTTACTCTTTTGGCCCTTTCCTTTTCCAACCACCACTGAACGCGGTCCAATTGTCCCCCATATAATCCCTCACCATCTCATTAGGGTTCCCATCTCTCCCTCCACTCGCAATTCTCTCGTCCTTTCTCTCTCTCTAACCCTGTTGTCGGATACTTTCTCCCTACCCTCTGAAACGGATTTGTTTCCAAGCCCAACCTCCATTTTCATTCTATTACTCAGTTTTTTTTTTCTGGGTTCAAATCATATCGAGTTTTGCGTGCTGGGTTTAGTTGGGACAACTTTTGGCTTCAGAAGATTCAATTGCAAGTTGAAAATTTGAAGGCAGAGAGCTTAGTAGAATCTGACTTGTGCTGTTTTTGTTGTCGATTTTGTTGCTGTTGCTCAAATTTTGTTGGCTGAAATTCAAACTGGGTTTTCGAATTGGGGACAATTTCGGGTTTCAGGAAGATTCAAGTTTGAAATTTGGCTTCTGGGTTTGTGAAATTTGAAGGCAGAGAGTGTGTATGCGAGAATGCCTGCAGCGGATTATCAAAACTCGTCGCCTCCATCGTCGTTCACTCATTTCGGGCGTTCGCTTCTGAGTCTCCGTCGCGATCATCAGGTTCACTCCATGGAAGGGTCTACGACACCCCAATACCAAAACGGCGGCTTGGACCACGACCTCGAGTCGTTTCAGAGACTGGTCACTGAGCTATTTCACGACCTCGCTTCTGTTAAACCCGACGATTTGCTTTCCCTCTCGTGGGTTTCGAAGCTTCTTGATTCCTTCCTCTGTTGCCACGAGAACTTTAGAATGATTCTTCACAACCACGGGGGCCAAGTGTTCAAATCCCCGACGGATCGAATGGTCGCCGATTACTTCGAACGGAGCGTGAAAGCTTTGGATGTGTGTAATGCAATTCGCGATGGGATTGATCAGATTCGTCAATGGCAGAAGCTTCTGGAGATTGTAGTTTGTGCTTTGGACCATGAAAGAACCATTGGGGAAGCTCAGTTTCGTCGTGCCAAGAAAGCCCTTATTGATTTAGCAATTGGAATGCTCGACGATAAGGATTCTAATTCCAGTAATAGGTCTTCTCTTGCACATCGAAACCGATCTTTTGTTCGAAGCAGAGATAACCATCATCATCACCATCATAATCATAGAAATGTGGGTCATTTTCGATCACTCTCGTGGAGCGTTTCTCGTACGTGGTCGGCTGCGAGGCAGCTTCAGGCAATCGGGAACAACCTTAATCCCCCCAAAGCAAATGATCTTGTTGCCTCCTATGGCCTTGCGCAGCCTGTTTACACTATAAATTCAATTCTACTGTTTGTGATGTGGGCTCTTGTGGCTGCAATTCCATGCCAGGATCGTGGGCTTCAAGTCCATTTTAGTGTTCCGCGACACTTTTCATGGGCAGCACCGATGTTGTCGCTTCATGAAAAGATCATGGAGGAGTCAAAGAAGAGGGAGAGGAAGAATGCTTGTGGGTTGCTAAAGGAGATTCATCAGATAGAGAAATGTGCTAGAGTAATGAATGAACTGGCTGATTCTGTCCATTTCCCATTAACGGAGAAGAAAGAAGAAGAGGCTAGGCAGAAAGTAAAGGAGGTTTCGGAGGTTAGTGAAGCCTTGAAAGATGGGTTAGACCCATTGGAGCGACAAGTTAGAGAAGTGTTTCATCGAATTGTACGAAGCAGAACAGAGGGGCTTGATTCTCTTGGTAGGTCAAACTTCGCTGAGTAACATTTGCCCATAATTTGCTTATGAGGAAGCAAGAGAGTTCTTGTATTTAGAAAGCATATACGATTGTATAAAAGATAGGACCTCTGGTCTGTATGCTTTTTGTTTTTCTCCTCTGTTTCTGTCTTTTGACGTTGCTATTGTATAATCAAACTTCTTAGCAAGTTGCTGCATCGCTCATTGTAGCTGATTTTGTTCATGAATATGTATTAGATAGAGTTTTTGGTCATAATACTTGATCTGGAAGAGCTGATTTGTACTACAATCTTGTAATCTTCCTTGGGGTTCTTGGAATGTTTTCCCCATTAACACCACTGGACTAACTTCTGAATGACATCGTCGACAGTGAATTATGTTCTTTCCTGGCAATTTGCGTTAGCTATAATATGGTCTTCCAATGATATTAGCATTAGCATTTGATCTTATTCAGCATAGTTCGAATCCTAGTTTGAGCGGATCATACTTCTGTGTCTTTCCCTTCAACTATTCTTTCTCGGATTCTTTCAAGAAAATGGGAAGTAGAGAACTTTTGGCAAACACTCGTTATCCTTAAAATAGATGCAAATCATCAGCAGAAGTTCACTGAAATATATGTCTCAGGTGCTAGAAGCGAGTCACGTCTTACACAGCCAAAGCGGATCATGTGCTGCACATTGGCCCACATAAAAAAAAAATTTCAATAAAACAAAATTAAAGAAAAACAGAAGTCAGTGAACGACCACTGCAGAGCTGATCCGGTTCCTTACACAGCTGTTCCAATCTGAGCGAAGGGATGGGGTTTACGTACCTAAACCATCATATCATTTCATGCATATGTTTCAATCAGACTATACACTGTTGATGCACATTGCACAGTGCTTAATATAGATTGGGATTGTACAATATTAGGGACTTAATTCAAGTATATAATCTAGTTTTTCTTCATGACCCATGGCTCGGTTAATGACTAAGTTGGAGCAGATGATTTGGCTTAGTTAATAATCGAGTGGGGTTGATTTTTTTTTTTTTTGTATTTTAAATCTATAACAATATTTTTACAGAAAAAACTCAAAAAAATTTAAGAAAAATAAAAAAATAATTTTTAAAAAAATAAAATAAAAAAATTTAAATTTAAAAAGAATTAATTTTTTAAAAATTATTTATAAATAAAATAAATTATAAATTATAAAAATAATATTTCTTTTGTATAGAAATAAAACTGAATCAAGTTGAATTAAGTTCAAAATTAATATTTAAATATTTTGTCTTGACCTAACCCATTTAAACAGAATCAAATTAACTAATTCTAACAAAGCGTTAGTAAAAATATAAAGTCATATTTAATTATAGTAAATTATTTGATGAAAATTTAATAGTTTAAATTTATATTAAATTAATATAACTATATCTTTACATGGTTATATTAATTTAATATAAATTTATATAATTAAATTTTTATCTAGTCTACTATAATAAAAGATAATTTCATATTTCTATCAAAACAGAAGGGATTTAAATAGCAAACTTATCACTGTTAAACAAAACTTAAAGTTGTGATTATTGAGATTTATAACAAAATTACAGTGGGTAACAAATATTTAGCATTTTTTTTTTTAACAGGGACACCTAAAATTAAATGTGTCATTTTTAGTACACTTATAATTTTGAGTATATTAATATATCTAATTATAATATAAAAATATAATTATAATAATATTAATTTAAATTATAATAATATTTTTATATTATAATTAGTGTATGCATTTAAAATTGTAATTGTTTAAAAGATTTTACCACAAGTATAAGGTATCCTGTAATCGCTTAATCATAAAGAATGTGATGTATGGACGAATCTCTAGGAGTTTGCAGTCAATTCATTAAAGTGGTTTGACTTGGACTTGGCTCATTGCCGTCCAGAATTGAATTGGCTCGCGAGGTGATAATTCAGTTGCTGGTCAAGCAGACCACAAGTCAAGGTCTTCTTCTGGATATTCTCTTTTTATAACGCTATCGCAATCTGCCCTTTTGGTTTCACACTTGTGCCTTACACTGCCTTTGCTGTTCCAACGTGCTTTTGACATTTTAAAATGTACTTTATAGCATCAAGCTTATATATATTATCCCCCGTCTTGATTATTTTGAATTCGTGCATTTAAGAAAAAATATATGAATTTAATCATTATAATTAAAGAAATTGTATGATCTAATAATTTTAATTTTAGTGATGGTACATTATCAAAAGTTTATGTTTTGACCGTACATAATTATTAGTTTTTTATCTAATAATTTAAATTTAAAAAATTGTATAATTTAATTATGAGCAGTTGATTGTGACAACGGGAACAAATTCGGACTCCGTTCTTGGTAAGCAATCTTTGATGAGTTCTGGAAAATTGTTTCTATATATCTTTCTTTGTCTGTCTGCTTCATCTCTTTGGGCCCACCAGGAAACTGTTGTCTTTCCAGCTATGTCTTATGAGAAATGATGGTTTTGGGAAAGAAAATAGGGAAAAAGGGTCTAAAGAAGAACGATCTGGATCCCTAAGTTCTACTGAGTTGAGGTTGTATTAGCCAAACCTTTTCGACTTTAAAAACCTAAATTAGAATAAATTAATTGTTATAATTTTGGGACTAAAAAGTAACAAAAAACTATTTCAAAAAATAAAATGAAATGGAGACTAAAACAGTAATTTGATGATGAATAAAAGATCACAATGCTACTTATTTTATTTTATAATGAGAATAATTATATTTTAAGAATTGTGATGTTATTGCATGTATGTTACCAATAATTTGAATTTTTCTTTTGTCCTTTCTAATTATAAGAAGCAAATTGTAGTTTTATACACGATAGTTGACTTGAAATCAGTATTCCTCTTATGATAAGGCATCACTCAACATTATGTGATTTGTTTTCTAATATCTTAGTCATCAAGTGCTGTTTTTTATTTTAACAAAAATATTCACATGCATGTTTAAAAAATTAATAAACTTAATATTGAAATTTTGTTTCCTGTTCTTTGTGCAACTTTACTATCGTCAAAAGTTTTTTTTTTTTTTACCACTATAATTGTCAAAAGTTCTTGTTAAGATTAATTTCAAAATATTATAAAATTCTTTAAGATATAAATAAAACACACACATATATATATATATATATATATATATATATAGAGTTATTAGTTTAAACTTAATTTATGTCATTATGTCTGATAAAATTTTGATTAAAAAAGAATTACAGTGATTAAATCATCTAACATAAAAAAATTACAAAAGGGTTAAGTAACATAAAAAACCAATTGCCTTTTTTTTTTTAAAGTCAAATCGTTAAAATTATATATAATTAATCTACCAGTTGAATCAATAATAATGCTCCTAATAGCCGTCGTTCGGAGCTTGACATTATTTTTTCTGTAAGTAATATTAGCAAGATTGAATTTATAATATCGCAGTGGATTATAAAAATGAAGCTCGAATGTGATAACATATTTGAAATTATCTTTTCAAAAAGTAAGTCTCAGTAAGCTCGAATTTTACGATATTACAGTGACGCCTTAATCATGCGAATTATAGGTCAATGTGAAATCTTATATCTAATGCAAGAGTTGAAAATATATATCACTATAAAACTAAAATTACAATGTTACGAAAAGCCTTTTTTTTTTTTTAATTGATGGAAATGACAAGCTATTTAAATAGTTATCCCCAAACCCACCCAATGAATAGAGATGAATTGGGGGCTGCGAGGATTGTCATATTCTTTAAATATTTTAAAATTTTAATTTTTATATATGATTTTATTTTATGTTCTCAATTAAATTTTTCAATTCAGAAGTTTTTAAATCATAAAAATTCTTTTTTTTAGTTCAAATATTAAATCTAAGAATTTTTTTTCCTTTTAAAATTAAATTTTAAATTCATCCTTGTTTACAAAAGATGAACATTTCACAATAAACAATGCCAGAAATTCCTGCAATTATGATATGAAATGGAGTTTAATTGCTAACAAAACCATCAGTCACACCAACAAGGTGCCAAGTATCCAATGAGTGGGATTGGAAATGACTTTGTATGTGAGGTCATTTTAGATACATTAGGAAGCAAAGCTCTGATTTGGTTCCTCAGATACAAGGAATTTCTTTATTTCATCCCTTACAATTTTGTTTTTTAACTTTGATTAATAATAAAAATAGATATTTTTTCAATTTTTCCATCATGTGAATATCTTTAAATTTGATCCCTCAAAAATGAAATTATTATAAATAATATCTATTATATTTTGAAATTAACATGATCTTTAATAACATTAATGATAACAATATATATGTAAGACATTGACTTAAAAAATGTCTATATATGAACTTGAAAAAATAATTTTATGAGGGGCCAAATTTATAAAAATCTTATTTATGAAGAACTAAGATGGACAAAACTTAAAAATTTTATAAAAAATATAGCATTAGCTTATGTTCATTTTTGGACATGTGTGTATAGGGTTGGACATGAAAGATAATAAGATCTCTCACAATTCTAATTCCTAATTGCAAGAGAAATTTGATGCCCAGTTTGGACAAAAAAAAAAAAACATTTACTTTTTTCTCTAATTTCCAAAGAGAGATTTGCATTTTCCACTGTTTAAGTGTGAACTACACCAGGCGTAGTTCTTTTAATCTCTTCTACTAAATTTATCCAACGGCTAATATTTAGCCACATCATGTCACACCCTTAGCTGAAGAGATGTGATTGGCACAGAGGGTGAAGTAAACCCCACCTTTATGAACCGAACAGAATAAGGCATATCACTTAATCAGTTTAGCTGTAGAGTTATATAAGGGTCATCCTAAGTAATATCAGTCCTTCACCTAATACAATTCACATGATCAAACATATCTAATTCATTATATGGCTTTCATGAGGAAATTTTAACAGAGTCTCCTTTAAAATATAGACTTTTTGAAATTTCCACAAACAGACATATATATCAAAAGATAAAGAGCTTCGCTCTCAATAAAATTTACAATCAGACAACCCAATACATATACAAACGACATTAAACCCTGTATGTGATATATGAAGCTACTAGATTACAACATATGCAAAATTTGCGATAAAAGAATATTCATGCCCTTGCAAACAATGCAAGGTTCACTAAAAAGGATGACTCTAGACTCTACACAGCAAAGGAAGGCCTAGGCTCAGTGTTGCGATTTGAAATACATAGAGAAGCAAATGTGAATGATAATACTCACTGAATAAATACCACTAATTATATCGAGAAGGAAATAGACAAGACTGATAGAGTTTTTCGTAATCATTTATCATTTCAATGAAAACTTAAGGTATGACATAATTCATAATACTTACACACCAATAAATGTAAATTATTAAGTCCAAATCTTAAGCTGTATAACGAATTAAATGATACTTTGCAAGATAAAAGAACTAATAAGCATTCAAACCGTGATTTATGGAATAGAAGGGTGGAAATCATCTCACATAACCAATAGTAAAGGATCATAATAAGTTAGTATACATCACAAGGTCTCAGTAAAGTGATACAATTCAGAGTGCACCATGATTAATGCCTACTTTTGTCAGCTATAGGGTTCTATGTTGATGTATTTCTAATAAAACACTTTCTATTATAACCGTGCAATCAATTTTAATATCTCAATAAGTGATTTACCAAATATTTAGAAAGACATGTAGTACTTGAAAATTAGAATTCTCCAAAAGTCAAGCAGTTAACAACCCATTTAGAAATTTCTAGAAAACTATACAGTAGTCAAATTTCAATACAAAAGTAAATCAAGTGTAAGAACTCCTTTATAACAAGATTTTCTAGAGATTCCATTATGTGCAGTAAAATCCTCAAGGAGAATAAGTATATTATAAGATGTCTATTCCTAAGGCACTATAGCATATAAATTCACTAATTCATAAGTGAAAGTTTAAAATACAGAAAACAAGTATAGTTAGTAATAACTACTTATCAACAAGTATAGTTAGTAATAACTACTTATCTGAAGAGGGATATACCAACCTCTTCCTTACAATCTCATTGATGATAATCAGTCTTAAATACCTATAACATCAAACAAAGTGTTCTGAACCTCTAATATTTAGGAATAATCTAACTCATTCTATCTATGTGTTTCATTTAACTATTCACTTCCTTTAGAGTCATAATATAAGCCTTACTATTTATAACTCATTTTTGCCCCAAAATTTTCCATAATTATCACTAACTTCACTTGTACTTCATACTTTTCAGTAACTTGGGTAATCACACTCTTAGTCCAAATTTATTTATGATATTCAAAAGTGCTTAAGGCCTTGAATTTTATCTTATATACTTTGTTATGCACTTATGCAAATTGCAATAATTTATCATTAACACCAATGTAGCCTTGGAGATCATCTAACCAAGTCCAAAAATCTTACATTAAGCTACCATTATCATTCATGACCACTTAATCAAATCCTAAGAGGCTTCCTATTCAAAATTCCTTTCATTTTTCTCTATGGAAGATTGAAGAAAATTAAGATAAATATAAAATCAACTTACAATTTAAAACGATAACATTTGGTAGCCTTAAATCACCTTATAGATGCTCAATGATGCAAGAGAAGTCTAAAAACCTCGAATTTTATCCCTTTACAAGTATGAACATACACTTCCAAGTTAGGGTTTTCAATCTTGAAGCTAAAACTCACAATTGACCAATGATTTTAAGGGAGAGAGGTACAAAAATTACCTAGGATGTGAAGTCCTAACTCAATTTAATGCGATCACACCAGATTGAGCTCAAATTCCTCACTTTTTGTGCATGAACAGTACCATAATTGAATTTTTTCAATTTTGAGCTTTATGAACGAAATTAGTTAGTGGAAATGGAAGAGAGATGACAAAAAATACTAAGAAACAAAGCCCTAAGCTAAAATGATGAAAAACACACCTAAATCAATTGAATTTAGGTAAAAAATCAAGTCAGAATTGTTTTGCCAAAATTATTTCGTTTTCTGGCCAACTTGAGGCTAGAGAAGGACATTCCTAGGCTGGCCAAGGTGCAACAATGTCGGACGTCCACCGGTGAGCTCGAACGGTGGTGAATGGTGAGTAACTTAAGCTGGACGAAGGGAGGAGCATGAAAATGTCAAAGAGATGCAAAAACGTGAAGATGAGGTACATCTGATACTTATTTTATCCAATTTGGGGCATTTAAGTAATTTTGAAGATGATATTTTGCATCAAATAAAAAATTTTGAAAATATCTTATTTATACACTTTGAAATTCAATTATGGATGTTAGACATGCCTAAGATAAGGCCCAAATACTCGTGTTGGCTTCTAATTCAGATATGATATTATCTACATCTATATTTAATACTCTTCATATTTCCTTCCATCATCATTTAAAATTTATACATATCTCAAGTACATTTTCTTCTTTACTCCTATTATTAAACACATTTTATAAAAAATTCACGTTAAAATAACTTATTTTTACACATAAATTTTCATAAGTATTGCACATCATATCTATTTTTTATTAAAAATATTTTAATTGCAATATTCTGTACGTACAAGAAAAAAAGAGAGACAACATAAAGTCCGTGGCCCCTCGTATTATTTGCCACCTGTTTGTGTATACTGTATTGCATCAATTAATATATCATAGAAAGCTAGGACAAATCACTTACTGAGTATCCTGTTTGACGCTTTATCCTTCTTTTTCACTTTTGATTCGTGGAGAGTGTTACTTAATTTCTGATTTCACTTGTCAGTTTTCTTACCGTCTTTCTTCCCGAATCAAGTGTGGTCTATTTTTTCCAATTTCAGTATTCATTTCATGCATTTAGTAGACATTAAGTTTTAGTTTTCATTGGTACATTCATATGCATTGATTCTCCAACAATGTAATGAAAATCATTGATAGCATGGTTCCTCAAGCACTTTCATAAATACAGGTCCTTGGATCTACTTCTATCATCCATCCGAGCTCATATCATCTTTGAGAGTTGAAAACTAAGGTTAAAAACATCCATATTTGTTTACGTAGTTTTGATGACGAGCTACTTGTTTTTAACGCAAACAAAAGTAAAATGCTAGTTAATTCCATATAAAAAGATATAGTTCAAACTGACATATTTTATGCCAAAAGAAAAACCATTAAGAAAAAACTTACATGCAATTGCTTATATTTTTGTCATACTGTTCTCCAATTAAATTATGCCAAGTGTTTAATTTTTTTAATTATATCAAACTTGGGCTTGGCATATTTTCACACTATTTTTTATGTAAACAAAAGTAAAATGCTAGTTAATTCCATAAAAAAAGATACAAGATCAAAGTTCAAACTGATAAGTTTTATACCCAAAGAGAAATAATAAAAAAGATTCATGCAATTATTTATATTTTTATCATGCTGTTCTTCAATTAAAATATATAAAATATTTGATTTTCTAATTGTATTATATCACGTTAATGGTCATTGCCCATAATATATTATTTTAAATTAAATTATACATTATTATTAATTAACTAAACACTTACCATATTTTTTTTAATGGATAACAACACAAGGACTTTGATATAATTATGATCCAAAACAATATTGTTACATGCTTAGTTAAGACTTATAACTATAAACTCGTGTGTGTATCTATATATATATATCTGTGTGTGTATACATCGATATTTATAACTATAATCAATAACTACAAAATTCGTAAAGGATAAACATCGAATCTAACATCATCAAAATTCAATAAAATAGATTCCCTGCAGACATTTGGTGCATTTGGTCTTGGAGCTTTTTCTTCTTTTTTTTTCTCCAAAGAATCATCAATTTTTTCTCAATACTGAGTCGACTCGGGTATCACGAGCCATGCTCCCACAATCAATAATGTCAATTTCTGTTCGAATGAGCACATGCCCTTTACTCATATACCGTGCTTACTGCAAAGAAACCATGTTTATCATACTCATCATACACATTGTCCAATGTGGTAACAGAACATGTCAATCAATCTAGGTTACCAAAAAATTTTGTATAATAATATTGCAAATACCTCAACTTGTACTAAACTGTAATCAGCCCAATATTCATCAAAATTTTCTTTCAACTTTGCAACCATGTTATAAATAACTTTACATGGGGTTCCTTTTCAACAAATGAGTATGTGCCCTCAAACTCCCTTAAAATATATGTAATATGTAAGAAGTGAGATATTTGCCAGCAGAAAATATACATGTGACATTATCAAAAACTTCTAAAAGCCAGCAAGAGTTTTAAACTTTTTTCCCCTCTTCTTTAGACAGCACAAAGTTCTTATAAGCATCGTCAAGCCCAAAACCATTTTCAATAAATGGCATCATCAAGCACAATGAAAGTCAAATTCCACTCCACAGACACCTCACTAGCGACACCTAAACCAACTTGCACAATAATAATTTAAATGTTACAACAGCAACATATTTGTATTTTGAAATAAATCACCATCACACAACAAAGATCTATTCAGTACAAGTCAGAGCTTGAAACCATAGCTGTCACATTATTATAGCTTGGATTGTCAAATGTAATGTTGGTAGGAATATTAAGTAGTATGAGATGCTTAAGTGATTGTTTCCATTTGCAAACTGATTTTAAGGGTGAGTTTGCTTTGAATTCTATCATATGATATACACTCATCCGTCATATGGTTAGATCACTGAACATTGACTAACAATGTTTTCCACTTTGAAACAATAAATAAATCGGCTTCTTCTCATTAATTCCAATTTCCTCATCTTTTCATTTACATTATTTTTATCCCATTCTCAAGACTGGTTAATCTAAACATTTTCGTGGTTAACAGAACATATTGACAATAACTAGGAAAGTTGTGGTACACTTTTTAAGATTAGAACTCACAGAAAATGAAGTGGATTCTGAGGTAAAGTGAAATCAAAACTCTTTAGGAGTCATGGCTGGTTTGGTTGGTCAACTTCTCCTTTACTGAATAATTACTATTTCAAAATGATATCTTCTGTCTCTTAGGCTCCTTTCTACCTCCTACTTCTCCCTACACGATCAATTACCTGTCCCAAAAAAAAAAAAAAAGAGAGAGAGAAAGATGAGCTCAGATAATTTTGACATTAGAATTTAAACACAAATTAACAAAACAACAGATAATTGTTTTAGCTTAAGAATTATGATATAACCAAGATTGAACTTCGAGGAAGAAGTAGAATTTAAAATCCTTACAACTGGAACAAAAATAGTAGCATTCAAAAAGCATCTCCAAGCAGCATAAGTGATTTACCTCATGCTCTTTCAATGCAATTTGCATGAGTACAGAATTGAAATTTGATTTGAACTTAAACTATTGGATAAACAAAGAATATCTCTCAAAGTACACCATGCACAATTATTTTTCATAGTAATAATAGTAAGCTAGAATTTATTGAACGCATTTTACCTTTTTGCAGCACTTCTATGGCGAATGAAGAAAAATATGAGAGATGCAAGAAAGGCTGATCCTGCAATGACCATAGGAGCTTGCAGTTCCCTTTTCTTTTCACTTTCTTCCACTTCGATATCTTCAAGCATCTCTGATTCTTGGGAAATTTCCACTTCAACATCTTCATTTTCATGTACTTCATGAATTACTTCTTCTTGTGAAAATTTTGTTTTCTCAACTTCTTGGTCTGATCTCCTTTTAGTTGATTCTTGAAAATCTAATTCAGATTCTGCCTTCTCCGGTCCTTGAAATTCTAGATGTCTACCTTCAAAACATTGGTCTGTTTTGCCTTTCTCTTTAACACGTATTGTTTGAGCTGATGGTTTGTCCACTTCATTAGCTATAGCTTCTGATGCTTTAGCGCCTTCTAGAGGATAAATGGACTCTTTACCTTCTTGGAATTGTGGAAAGCCCTCAACCTTTGGAGCCTCTTGTTTTACACCTGGCCTTGCTGTTTCACATGGCTCTTTGATCAACTTTTCTATAGATGGAGATGGCAATTCTTTTGGTTCATCCTTTCTGAGCTCCGAGCTTGTTGCTTTTGAACGTGTAGCAGTAAATTTTGGAGGTTTTACTTCTCTTTTAGGTGTAACTGCTTCTAATACTCCACTAGCATGAAAGGGAATTTCCCTCCCCTTTTCTTCTTGTACTGCCCTCTTCTTTGGAATTTCCTCCTTGCTTCGGATTTCTGAAGTTTGAGGTGACATTAACTCTTCTTGTGATATTTCTGTCTCGTGGTCTGTTACAACTTCCTTAAATTCTTCAGCAACCTGTTTAATTTGAGTTGTTTTTTCACCTTTATCCTCAAACTCCAGAGTCATTTCCATTATTTCAGGCTTCTTATCTTCTTCCCTCTCAGTAATCTCTGTCCTTTTACGTTTGCAAGACAGTCTTTCTTCTCCATCTTTTTGATTCAGCTTTTCTTCTTCTGCAACCTTTTTTGTTTCTAATCTTTTCTCATCAAAATTTTCTAGCATGTATTGTTGACCTCCATCCTCCATTAAAGGTTTGAAGTATTCTTTCTCTTCTAAGTTTTGATCTGCTAGCAAATTTGGTTGCCAAGCTTCCATTTCTTTGTATTCAAACGGTGTCATGCTTGCTCTGGACTCTGGAAAGTCTATTTTAGACTTTTGCTCAATAATGCCTCCTTCTAATTTCCCTTTCTCTTCAGCCATGGATTGTTGCGTTGATGATGAAATTTTCACTTCTGGTGGTCTGGCTGATTCATATTCTTCTTTCTCCTCTCTTGCTTCTGGTACATGCATTTTTTGATATGGAAATTTCCATTTCATTCCCTTTTTTTCTAATTCAAGAGGCTCTTGGCTTTCCACTTTTACTTTTGGTAGTGGTAACTCTTTCAGTCGTGGCTCTTCAACTTCATTCTTTGGTTCAACCTCCTTTCTGATTTCTGGATATGCAACTTTCGCTTCTATTTCAAATTCTTCAGCTTTTCTGAGATGCACTTTTTCTGGTGTCTTTTGCATTGATTCTGCAGCCTGTTCCTTTCTTCTAAGCTCCTCATCTTTAATATTTTGAGTTGTTCTTTTGCTATCATCACACATTTTGCTTTTTTCTTTAGCTTCCAACTGTTGTGTTGATAGCATACTTTCTCTTTTATGTGAATCTTTTCCCAGTGCTTTTGGATCTTTTGCCTCTGGTACCTCTTGCAAAGCTTTTTCTGGTTGCTGGGTCTTGCACATTCTCTCGGTCTCTGTCTCTTTAATTTTTTCCTTTATTGTAGACTCATCATCCGCCACAACTTTAGCTTCCTCGCTCTTTCTTTTGGCCCTTTTCATTTCTTCTACCTTTGCCTCTTTTGGTCCCTCCCTTTTAGCCAGTGGTTCTTCAATTTGCGTAGGAGGCAGTTGTAGACATTGTTCATCTTCATACTTAGTTCCAGCCTTAGGCTCTTCAGTTTCCTTTTGAGCTCTCTCCCTTTTATTATCTTCCACAAAAACTCCATATGCTTCACCTAGTACCCTTTCAGTATTCTCTTTTTTCTCTTTCTCCAAAGAAGATTCAGTTTCTACAGAACCCTCTTTAAGGGCTTTAGTTTTTTCCCTATCTGCAACCTCAAAAGTATCCTTATCAAATCCTCCATCATCACCATCCTTAAAAGCAGTACCAGGTTGTCCAGCTTCCAATTGAGTTCTGCCCCCAGTTGTGGCTTTCTCAGAACCCTCTTGTTCTTCACTATGCATCTTTATAACTACCTCCCCTTTCACTTTCACTTCTCTATCCCTTTTGGACTCTGTTTCCCCCATCTGTTTGGTAACCTCTGCTATAACGGTTCCCATCACTTCAAATACTTTTCTGGCAATATTCTCTTGCACAGTTTTTCCATCTCTAGAGGGTCTAATGCTAGAGTCTTCAATTCCCTTTTTTTCTGCCACCTTTGTATAGTCTTTCTCCAGAACCTTGCATGCTTCCTCCTTCACCTTCATCGGTTTTTCTCTCTCCACCTTCTCTATAAATCCCTCAGCTTCTTGGCTCCCACTTTTGGCCAAGGATTCTTTGACCTCTTCAACTCCTCCTATCCATGCCACCTTTGAACATTCAGCTTTTGGTAACTTACTAGTTTCATCTCTGACACATTGAAACTCAGGTTCCTCTACTTCTTTCAGTTTTGCCTCCCCAACTTTGTCATCCCCTCTATCCATCATCTCAACAGGACCTTCACTTTCCTCCAATTGAAGAGGTAATTTTGAGGCCCGTTTAGGAAACTCTCTCATCATGGTTTCCATTGCTTCAAATCCTTTGTCTGTAACTTCTTTTTCCACTCTTTCTTTATCTCTATCTTCAGTTTCAAATTTAGGCTCTTTGACTTCTCCCTGCTTTGACCCATCAACCATGTCTTCTCCACTAACCCCAAAGTCTGTAGCAAGCATCATTTCACGTTCCCCTCTATCCACTGTTGTTTCTATTGCCTCAAGTCCTTCCTTACTATTTTCTGCTCCCACTCCTTCATCTTTGTCTTTAGTTTCAGACATGGGTGTTTCAATTTCACTCTGTTTTGTTCCTTCAACTGTGCCTTCTTCACCAACCCCAATAGCTGAAGCAAGCACCTTATCAGATTCAACTCCTTCCACTGTAGTTTCTATGGCTTCAAGTCCTTCCATACTAATTTCTGCCCACACACTTTCTTCATCTTTACCTCCAGTATCAAACTTAGGCTTTCTGATTTCTTTCTTTTGAGTCCCTTTGAAAATGTCTTCCACCCTATCTTTAGTTTCAATCTTAGGCTCTTCAATATCTCCCTGCTTTGTTCCATCAACCATGTCTTCCCTACTAACCCCAAAGGCTGAAGAAAGCAGAATTTCAGATCCTCCTCCTTCCACTATAGTTTCTGTTGCTTTGAGTCTTTCCTTACTAATTTCTGCTCCAACCCTTTCATCATCTTTATCTTCAGTTTCAAATTTAGGCTTTCCAATTTCTTTCTTTTGTGTCCCTTCAGATAAGCCTATCATCCTTTCTTCATCTCCACCAATAGTTTCAAACTTAGGCTCTTCAATTTCTTTCCGCTTTGTCCTTATGTCTTCCCTATCATCCCCAAATGCTGCGGTAACCACCTTTTTAGATTCCCCTCCTTCCATTTTAGTTTCTGTTGCATCAAGTCCTTCCTTACCAATTTCTGCTCCCACCCTTTCTTGAACTTTACCTTCAACTTCAAAATTAGGCATTCCAATTTCTCTCATTTGTATCCCTTGAAATATTTCATCCCCCCATTCTTTATCTCCACCTTCAGTTTCAAACTTAGGCTCTTCAATTTCTCCTTGTTTAGTCCTATCAACCATGTCTTCCACACTAACCCCAATTGCCGTATCAAGTGCCTCTTCAGAGTCCCTTCCTTCTGCTCTAGTTTCTGTTCTGTCAAACACTTCCTTACTAATTTCTTCTCCCTTGCTGTCTTCATCTCTACCTTCAGTTTCAAACTTAGGCATTTCAATCCTTTTGTTTTGTGTCCCATCACATATGTCTTCCACCCTGACTTTAGCTTGATCTTCAGTTTCAAACCAAGGCCCTTCAATTTCTTCTTGCTTTTTCCCTTCAAGGATGTCTTCCCCACTAAACCCAACTACAGACGCGAGCACCTTTTCAAATTCTCCGCCTTCCATTGTAGTTTCGATTGCATCAGGTCTTTCCAAACTAATTTCTGCTCCTACCCTGGCTTCATCTCTAGCTTCAATTTCAAACTTAGGCATTTCAATTTCTTTCTTTCTTGTCCCTTCATTTATCTCATATACCCTATCTTTACCTCTATCCTCAATTTCAGACTTAGGCTCTTCAACTTCTCCCTGCTTTGTCCTTTCAACCATATCTTTCCCACTAACCACAATAGCCGTATCAAGCACCTCGTCAGAGTCCCTTCTTTCCACTCTAGTTTCTATTGCTTCAAATCCATCCTCACTAAGTTCTACTCTCATGCTTTCTTCATCTTTACCTTCAGTTTCAAATTTAGGCATCTCAATTTCTTTCACTTGTGTCCCATCACACCTGACTTTAGCTTGATCTTCAGTTTCAAACCTAGGCTCTTCAACTTCTTCCTGCTTTTTCCTTTCAACGATGTCATCCCCACTAACCCCAGTTGCTGAAGCAAGCACCTTTTCAGATTCTCCACCTTCTGCAGTAGTTTCAATTGCATCAAGTCCTTCAGGACTAATTTTTTCAAGCCTAGGCATTCCAATTTCTTTCTTTTGTATCTCTTCATGTATGTCTTCCACCCTATCTTTATCTCTACCAACAGTTTCAAACTTAGGCTCTACAACTTCTCTCAGCTTTGTTGCTTCAACCATGTCTTCCTCACTCACCCCAAATGCTGTATCAAGCACCTCTTCAAAGTCCCTTCCTTCCACTCTAGTTCCTATTGCTTCAAATCCATCCTCACTTATTTTTGGTGCCTCGCTTTCTTCATCTTTATCATCAATTTCAAACTTAGGCATCTCAATTTCTTTCACTTGTGTCCCATCACACCTGACTTTAGCTTGATCTTCAGTTTCAAACCTAGGCTCTTCAACTTCTTCCTGCTTTTTCCTTTCAACGATGTCATCCCCACTAACCCCAGTTGCTGAAGCAAGCACCATTTCAGATTCTCCACCTTCTGCAGTAGTTTCAATTGCATCAAGTCCTTCTGTAATAATTTTTGCTTCCACCATCCTTTCATCTTTATCTTCAGTTTCAAGCTTAGGCATTCCAATTTCTTTCTTTTGTATCTCTTCATGTATGTCTTCCGCCCTGCCTTTATCTCTACCAACAGTTTCAAACTTAGGCTCTACAACTTCTCTCAGCTTTGTTGCTTCAACCATGTCTTCCTCACTCACCCCAAATGCTGTATCAAGCACCTCTTCAAAGTCCCTTCCTTCCACTCTAGTTCCTATTGCTTCAAATCCTTCCTCACTTGTTTTTGGTGCCTCGCTTTCTTCATCTTTATCATCAATTTCAAACTTAGGCATCTCAATTTCTTTCACTTGTGTCCCATCACACCTGACTTTAGCTTGATCTTCAGTTTCAAACCTAGGCTCTTCAACTTCTTCCTGATTTTTCCTTTCAATGATGTCATCCCCACTAACCCCAGTTGCTGAAGCAAGCACCTTTTCAGATTCTCCACCTTCTGCAGTAGTTTCAATTGCATCAAGTCCTTCAGGACTAATTTTTTCAAGCCTAGGCATTCCAATTTCTTTCTTTTGTATCTCTTCATGTATGTCTTCCACCCTATCTTTATCTCTACCAACAGTTTCAAACTTAGGCTCTACAACTTCTCTCAGCTTTGTTGCTTCAACCATGTCTTCCCCACTAACCCCAAATGCTGTATCAAGCACCTCTTCAAAGTCCCTTCCTTTCACTCTAGTTCCTATTGCTTCAAATCCTTCCTCACTTATTTTTGGTGCCCCGCTTTCTTCATCTTTATCATCAATTTCAAACTTAGGCATCTCAATTTCTTTCACTTGTGTCCCATCACATATGTCTTCCACCCTGACTTTAGCTTGATCATCAGTTTCAAACCTAGGCTCTTCAACTTCTTCCTGTTTTTTCCTTTCAATGAAGTCTTCCCCACTAACCCCAGTTGCTGAAGCAAGCACCTTTTCAGATTCTCCACCTTCTGCTGTAGTTTCGATTGCAACAAGTCCTTCCGTACTAATTTCTGCTCCCACCCTCGTTTCATCTTTATCTTCAGTTTCAAGCTTAGGCGTTCCAATATCTTTCTTTTGTATCCCTTCAGATATATCTTTCTCCCTGTCTTTATCTCTACCATGAGTTTCAAACTTAGGCTCTACAACTTCTCTTAGTTTTGTCGCTTCAACCATGTCTTCCCCACTAACCCCAATTCTCGAAACAAGCTCCCTTTTAGATTCTCCACCGTTTTCTGTAGCTTCGATTGCTTTTAGTCCTTCCCTACTAATTTCTACTCCCAACCTGGCTTCATCTTTAGCTTCAGCTTCAAACTTAGGCATTTCAATTTCTTTCTTTTGTATCCCTTCATATATGTGTTTATCTTTATCTTCAATTTCAAATTTAGGCTCTACAATTTCTTTCTGCTTGATCCCTTCAACCAAGTCTTCCCCACTAATCCCAATTGTCGACACAAGCACCTTTGTAGATTCTCCACCTTTTTTTGTACTTTCAATTGCTTCTAGTCCTTCCATATTAATTTTTGCTCCCACTCTGGCTTCATCTTTAGCTTTAATTTCTTTCCTTTGTGTGCCTTCACATAAGTCTTCCACCTTGTCTTTATTTGTGTCTTCAATTTCAAATTTAGTCTCTTGAATTTCATTCTGCTTGACCCCTTCAACCATGTCTTTCCCACTAACCCCAATTGCTGAAACACACACCTTTTTAGATTCTTCACCTTTTTCTGTAGTTTCGATTACTTCGAGTCCTTCCATACTAATTTTTGCTCCCACATCGGCTTCATCTTTAGCTTTAGTTTCAAACTTGGACTTCTCAATTTCTTTTTCTTTTGTCCCTTCACATATATCTTCCACCGTATCTTTATCTCTATCTTCAGTTTCAAATTTTGGCTCTTCAATCTCTCTCTGCACGATTCCTTCAACCATGTCTTCCCCACTAACCCTAATTGCCGTGGTAAGCACCTTTTCTGATTCTCCAATGTCCTCTGTTGTTTCAATTGCTTCTTGTCCTTTCATACTAATTTCTGCTCCCCCACTGTCTTCATATTTACCTTCAATTTCAAACTTAGGCATTTCAATTTCTTTCTTTTGTGTCCCTTCATATATGTTGTCCACCCCATCTTTTTCTCTTTCTTTTGTTTCAAATTTAGGCTCTTTAATTTCTCTTTGCTTTGTCCATTCAACCTTGTCTTCCCCACTAACCCCAACTGCCGTATGAAGCACCTCTTCTGTGTCCATTCCTTCCACTCTTGTTTGTATTGCTTCAAATTCTTCCTTACTAATTTCTGGTCTCTCCGTTTCTTCATCTTTGCCTTCATCTTTCAAAACGCTCTCTTTTTTCTCAATCTCAGAAGCTTTCTGACTTGACTCTCCAAATCCTTCTTCCTTCTTTACCTCTTCAATTTGGACCCCACAAATCCCTTTCACCAATTTGGGCATGACGATTTTCAATACTGATTCATCTTCATCGTACTTCGCCTTTATCCGATCCAAAATCACTCCATTAGGGATTTTGAAAACCTTTCTAAACCCTACGATTTCCACCCTATTCTTCAACATTACCCTCCCCATTATCAGCAATTCCTTTACTGGCTTCTCTCCACTTATGGAAATCTCTCTACCATCTTCACTAATCTTGATGTCAATGCTATCTCTCTTGTAACCTGCATTTTTCATGAATGCTTACTGTGGTATATATTGAACACAAAAATCCTTTTAATTCAGTAAAGCTGATGTTATAACCAATGTAAGAAAACTTAGAATATCTCATCTGCGAAATACCTGAATATCTCATCTGCGAAATACTTTACTATTTTCACTTTACTACATCTACTAGCACCAAAAGAAAACTTCAAATATCAAATTGACAGTCACACCGATCAAAACTACGAAGATAGGAGTTACATACGAAACTCACAGCAAAGTATACTGACCTTTGAGATAGGAAGTGAGGATGAACATGGCGTGAGTTTCTCTAGACACAAAGACCGGTCCTGCTCTGTCTTTGGCAATCCGAAGCTCAGAAACAGAACTGGTACCATCATCTTCTCTGGTTCTTCTGATTCTGAGTCCTACTTCTAGCTCCATAGCTTCTGTTCACATATTCCCGTACAATGGAAAAATAATTATAATAATAACGGAGTGAGAGAGAGAAAAAGTACCATTGCTTTAATGGGTAAAGGAATAGTCACATAACAGAGAGGCTTCTTGAAACGGTGTCTGCATATGGTTGTGCCTTAAGCGAATGAGGAAAGCATATATTCATTTCTTCCTCACACAGTGCTCGCGGCGAGTGTCGGCAGTGAAAAGCGTATTTTAATGTCTGTATGTCTAACGGTTCGTGCGCATGAATGAGATCTTTCGGATTCCTTTTTCTGGAAAGATACAAGACAAAATACAATGACAAAAGTAAACTATTAAGTAAACTAACTGCTATATTACCCCATAAGGACATTTACGACATGATCAAGAATTATTTATTATATGTAATTTTTAATTGATAAAATTAGTCTAAAATAATTTCTTATATTAACGAACAATAATTGTAAATATTTATAAATTAATTTCATTTATTAAAGATGTTTATAATGAATAAGTTTTAACTAGGTCACTCATTAGCAAAAAGAATATATACAATGAATGCTTTTTAATCGGTCTTAATAACATTTATTAGCAAAGCTTTAAAATATTGATATATACACAGAATAAGTTTTAATATGTGAAATATACTTAGGTAATAAGCTCTACTGCTTATTTCTTTTTAAAATTGACATTAAATTTTTGGAGAATCCAAAAAAATCTAAATT
This sequence comes from Delonix regia, assembly GCA_037074485.1. Taxonomy (NCBI): domain Eukaryota; kingdom Viridiplantae; phylum Streptophyta; class Magnoliopsida; order Fabales; family Fabaceae; genus Delonix; species Delonix regia. Next base: position 22,771,110 of record CM073454.1, on the reverse strand, counting down.
GATGTTGAACTATGTTTCATATTAACATATAATGAGAAACAGCCTTGTAGTGCCATGTGCTTGTTCCAGAATGTAGATATATGTTCACACAAATCATAACTACTATGGACTTTAGAGGTGGACTTTGAGTAATAAAAAATAAATTATATACATTATGGAAATATAAATATGCAAGTATATTTACAATAAATTTTATCTAAATATATATTGTTTGATATATTCATATATTTATTTATGATTCATTTTGTTTAACTATCTCTACCAGATTTATTTTTCTTATATAAAAAATTCGGGTGTTCTTATGCTTTTCTTGAAATTAAATCATTTCTTAGATAATTTTAAATCAAAGTTGAATTTTTTTTACGTTAATATAATATTTTTTTATTATTTTAATATACACATATTTATTTATAAAATAATCTCAAATTATTTAAGCGAAATACTTCTCTTTCTATTTGAACTAATATCACTGGGTAATTAGTTACTTTGCTCTGCATAAATCTCCTCTAGCTAAAATCTACAAATATACAAATTTTTTAAGTAAAGTTTAATTATAAAAAAATAGATAGACCAAAGTGAATTAAGAAGATATGTACGTATATTAATTTAAATTAAAATAAGACCAGTTTTTACCATATCTAAATGTTTAATTACACCAATCTACTCATTTATTTTTATGACTGAATGTATGAAAAAAGAGTACTTTTTGTAAACATCTATGCTGCCTTCTTATGGCTTGTTTTTTTTTTTTTTTTTTAAGTTTCAGCAGTTAAACGAAAAAAATTGTAGTTGTATTTGACAAAAAAATTACATCAATTTAATAGATGTTATTAAATAAAATGTATAAATTAAATGACTATAAAATTTAATTTGATAATTTAAATTTTTTATATTACATAATTAAACAGTTTAAAATTAACACAATTTTTACACTGAACTCCGAGGAATTCGAATTCTAATTAAAGCCAAAGCAACTTCAATTTTCCCAATAAAGCATTTCAGCTTAATGATCAGACTCTTGACATTTTTTCAGGGCGTATAGTATTGGTCATATAATATTGCATAGCCTTAAGTTTGAGAAGAGATAGAATAACTTCTGATCCCAACACCATGAGTGGCCATGGACAAAAGTGCACCAAAGGCAAAAGCAATAGACATTCATTCTCAAAGTATGTGCAAATACTTGTTTGATTTTTCAGGTTGTAACAGTCTTGTCGGAATTTGAAAATTTTTATTTCTCCAATTTAAAATGCAATACTATGTTTAATTAAAATTTTGTGCAGCTTTTCTCTTTAAATCAGGGAATATAATATTTTTGCTTAATTCTATTGAATTTTATATGTCAAAAGTGAACAAAATGAAGACAAACATTAATTATCGTACTAAATGTTTGAATTATTTGTAAGGGTATAATTTTATTATTAAATATTTCTAAAAGTCATATATAGGTGATAAAGGTCGGAATATTTTAAGTTAAAAAATTTTATGAGAAAAATTTGCTCAATAAAGATAACAAACATATTTGTTAAATTATAGTGTTAATCATGATGATAATTATTTATCTGAGGAAGATTTAATGTAATAAATGCAACTTTTAGGGTGTCATCTTTAGTACACTCATAATTTTGAGTACATATACTCAATTATAATATAGAGACATAATTGTAATAATATTAACCTATAAATAATAATATTATATTTATGTTCTTATATTATAATTGAATGCAATAGTGCACCAAATATTTTATCACATTTTATTTGTAATTCAGTTCAACACTAAAATTGTAAACATTTACTTTTATTAATAAACTTGAATATATATATATATATATATATATATATATATATATATATATGTAGATATATGTATCTCAAACTTGTCTAGTTACATTTTAACTTCCTCTTTGCCATTTTACCTACTTTCATTTTCGCCAAATCAAGTCATTAATGAAGCATAATGTGACCGTTCATTAGTCATGCTCTATAGTTTGTTTTCTTTTCTAGTTTCCTTTAAACAGAAAAAAAAAAAAGTCAAAGAAATCTCTGTTGGAATAATTTGAGATTTTTTATATTAACATTAATTTAATTATTATAATAATTTTGTAATTATTAGTTGGGCAATCAAAATTAGATTAAACCATAAATGAATAAGGCCCTTATTGACATTGTGGGTAATTTGTTATGGGTTGAATTAATATAGGTACATTTAGGTGGAGACTCCAACCTCAGATAGAGAGAGATTAAGCTTATTTTGTTGAGCTGATTAGAGAGCCCATATTTTATGTAATTAAAATCCAATTTTATTACTATTTTCAGGTCACTATACAATGGAAGTGGCAACATTTTCTCTTTGGTTAAGTGTGTGAAGCTCTCTCTCTCTCAAAAACTCTCTCTACTACACTTTATGCTTTCTCTATACACTAGGCTATAGCTGACGCATTTTCAAATCTAGGTCAGCGTTTGCTGACATGCAATCTCCCATTTTGAATGCCATTATTATATAATGTCAATTTAGCATATGGTATCAAAGCCTTAGGATAAAAAAAAATTTATTGGCTTGTATGGGTAGTGTAGTATTGAAAATTGCATAAACAAAGTATAAACCCTAGGATTTTTTGAACAAAATTCATGACAAATCTTGGGGATATTCAGAAACCAGCCAAGGGCTTTTGTAGATTTGAACATTGTGAACAAGATGGTGCCTATTATGTAGTCTAAAATAGGCAGAACACATTCGACCCATTAACGCTTAAAAACTCGAAATTTTTTTAAGTAAATTACTTGACGTATAGATCAAGTTTGCCAAAATGAGCTCAGGGGTGTTGTATAAGAGGTGATTTCAAGTAGAAAGACACCTATATCACCCTCCCAAAGCTCTCGTGATCTTAAGTTACCATTGAAGTTTGAAACCCTTGAACTTTTCAAACCAAAATCATCACTTTTGCTTTGTGTTTAGCTGAAATAATCATAGAGGATTTGTAGATTATTCAATAACGATCATTTTGACACTAAAATCTACCCATGAAACACTGTATAATGTTAAGTCGTGCTCCTGAGTCACAAAATACGTTGGGTCGACCCATTTGGAGGTTGAAGATGGATGAAAAATATAGAAAGGCGAAGCCTACTCGCACTATATGTGCGTGGAAGCACGTGTAGGTCATTCATTCATCATTTAGTTGCCAAGCTTTCACACTTCTGACATTGTTTTGACCTGAAAAAATTTGTGAGACAATTATACATAATAAGGGACAATATATATTACTCACTCTTCGTAACAAAACTTAGAGGAATTAAAACAAATTTATTTGCATAATTAGTGAATATTTTATTCCTAATTTTGCATGCAAAGTGAAAGAATGAGTAAATGGACTCTGTTTTAGACCATATTAGGTCATATGCGCCTAGTAGTTGTGTGTTCACCTACCGTAGGCTCAATCATGATGATGTCGAGTTTATGAACCACCATTGTTATAGTTATCATTAGTTTGCTTTCAAAATGAATACTAAATCATTAAAGGATAAGTTATTAATGAGGCAACCAGCGAAAGAGTAGTATGATTGTGTTAGTAATGTATATGCCCTATTGGTGTGACATTGTCAATATAATTTTGTGAATAAGGCATGTTTGTGACCTGTTAGTGGCAATTTGTTGATAGATGTATTCATAGTTTCTCGTATTCTATCAATATGGAAATTATGGGTGCATTTTATGTTGTTTCTCTCGATAATATACTTCCTTGATGTGTATGAGTTTTCTAGGCTTGCTGTAGTCTGAGCCCTTAGGCAGGATTATGATAAACATTTTGTTATATAGTTGAAAAAGTTGAGTTTTGTTATGGAAACCTCGTGTTATAATTATGTGTCCAGGACATAATTAATATTTCCTATTTGTTTTCCCTAAGCTTCTCTGTTCAAGCTAGGGTTGATCATTGGACTGGTGAACCCAGCCCGACCGGGTCACATCGGGTCGAATTATGACTAAGCCAAATAAAAAAATTTATAAATTTTACCAGGCCAAACTGGATCCCGGGGTTACATAAGACCCAACCTGATATATGTTTTTAAATTTTTTTTAATTTTTATAATATATTTTTAATTTGATTTAAAATAAATTTTATTTATAAATAAATTTTAAAATATTAATTCTTTTCAAATTTTTATTATTTTTCATTCCAAATCTTAAAATTTTTTTAAATCTATTTTATTTCCTTTCAAATCTTTTTTTTTTTTTTTCATTTTTTTGTTTTAAAAATATTATTTTGACAAAATAATTCATATTTTTTTTAAAGAAAAAAGCTGACCCAACCTAACTCGGCCTAGCCTGGTCACTAATCGAGTCTAGGGTAAAAAAAATTAACCTGGTATAAAACTGGGTCGGGTTTCGAGTTGGCCAAAAACCCGGCTTGGCTCGGCCCATACTCACCCCTAGTTCTAACAACTATTTGTGGTGAAACCTCGAAATGGGATAAACTATAATGATTGGATTAAGTCCATTGATATGTATATGATAATCACTAAGGAGGATTTGGCTTTGAAAGAACCTAAAGCTAGAGGAGTTCACTACTGAGTGGCGCTGCTGACAAAGCTTACCATAAACATTGGTGTAAGTTTAATAGGGTTTGTTTGATAGTCATAAAATACACAATTGATATGACTGTTAGACAAAGCACCTCTAAAAATGACACCACAATTGAGTATTTGAAAGCAGTTAGTGAGAAATCAAAGAAGTATGATAAAACTTAAAAAGCCTATAACCTCTCTTTGATGGATAACACTCACTATGACAAAGTGTTAGGAGTGTGTGAGCACATGATAAAGCTTGTTAATTACTACAAAAAGTTGAAATCCTACGGTGTGGACTTGGGTGAAAGCTACCTAGTTTATCGTGTCCTCTAATCACTTCATATTGAGTATGTTGTCTTAAGAACCATTTATACTTCCCAAAAGGCAGAGTGAACTATTGATCAGATGATCTTCGTAGTAACTCAATAGGAGGAATCAATAGAGAAAGCAAATTCTCACGCACAATCAGTGAACTATATTTCACAAGGTTCATCCAACAAGGTTGGAAATGAAAAGCTGAAAGGAAAGACAAGTGAAGGCAAGGCCTATGGCAAGAAACCATTTAGACCCAAGATAAGCAATAAGAACAATAAGAGCCAAAAGAAGAAATAATTCAAGGGTGAATGCCATTACTATAAGAGGTTTGACCACAAGATTTCTGATTACTTTAAGATGAAGAACAAGAATGAGAAAGAAGGTATTTCCTTCTATGTTACCCCTCTAGCTCCAGTTTGTTTATATTCCAATACTTTTGAAATATGTTCGGATTCTTTGTGGTTGGATTTTAGAGCAATTACTCATGTAACTAATTTCTTATAGGGCCTAAGAAATAGCAGGAGTGCAAATGAAAAGAAATAGACCATTCTTGGGGTGGAAGGATGTTCGATTGTAGTCAATAGTATAAAAATCATAATCTTAAACTTAAATTGTGGACATTGTTTGATACTATGTAATGTAGTTTATATACCTTTATCACAGAGGAATTTAATTACTAGTTTTGCATTAGAATAACAAGGTTATTCCTTTTGGCAAAGAAATAGAAGAATTGACATTTACCTTGATTTTATTATTGTTGGGTCAACTGTTAACCCTAAGTTTTGATGTTATTAGTTTTAATGATGACAAATATGTAACAAATGAGTTAGACATATAATATCAACATGTACTTAATTGATTAATCATTAGCATGTAATATTTTATACTTGAATCATCCTTTATATGAGATATATTTGCTTATATTATATCTAATAGGCTCTAATATTATAGACAATCCAAATTGGATATATATATTTATAGGAATCTCCTATGCATGGTAAAAAAAGTGTTTATATTATACTAATTGTTATTAAAATATGCATATTGGGATATATGAATTGACCAAGTATTTAGTTTGCAAGTTAGACTAACTATCATAAGCATAGACTTAAACATCATTCTAGTCATATATCACATGCTTAAAATAGAGTTGAAATTAAGAAGTTATGATTGTCAAAGTTGTAAATATAGATATTACACTTTTTCCTAACCTCTAGTCACGTTTTCAACAATATCTCACTAATCGATAAGAATTTTTAAATGAGGTTTATTTCATATATAATTTGTTCAAAATGAAGTTGAAATGCATGAACTATGAACATTTAAAGTTGTGGCTATGGAATAGAAGATGATCATAAAGTCAACAAATGGAGCTACTCACTTTCAATAATCAAGTTGTACAAGTTTGAATTTCTCCTTAACTCCAAATGATTCTCTTGCGTTTTTGGGCTATAAATACATGTCTTAAGAGCTTTGGAAAACATAAGAACCAAATGCTAGAATATGATCTTTAACTTGTTATATCATCTTTGAGAGAAAAACAAATATCATTGAGTCAAAACTTGTATATTCTCTATCATTTGAGTTCTTAGTGCTTCATCTTGTATATCTACTTTTTTGAAGAAGTGTGTTCATTTGTATTTTTTTTCTTTGAGAGAGAAAACGTTAAGGAAAGATTCAAAAATATAAAAAAATATAATATAATAAAATAATAAAAACAAATATATATATATATATATATAATAAAAATAAATAATAAAAATATAGGTTATGTTGCAAGAGTTTCCTTGAAATAGTCAAGTAATGAGTGTTTGGGATTAGGAAGAGGTTCTTCCTAAGATTTGTAATGGAGGGAGAGGTTCTCCCTGGTTGTTGTAATTGATCATTGAGAAAGTGTAAAACCCCAAGAGGTTGTTTGGGACTGGACGTAGGCTTAAGTTAAAGCCGAACCAGGATAAATCTCTGAGTTTGCATTCTCTTTCCTTATACTTTTTATATTTTGAATTATTGTATTTATGTGTTATTGATATTTAAAGTGTTGTTATATATACATATACATACTCCAAGCATCAACATAAATCATTCCTTGGTTGATATAATTGTAGTTTTGCTTCATCCACTTAGTATTTTGAAAAGAACTGAAATTTTTGTAAACACTCAATTCACCCCCTCTTGGGTGTTGGTTCTCTTATTCTAACACCTCCTTCCTTGATGAATGGTTTATGTAATTTAAATATGAATGCTAGTCCAGATACTTCACTTAGTACACCTATTAATGCAGTAGCAGGACATAAACGTAGAAAAATTTATGAGAATTCTTCCATGTTATGATATTGACAGTTAGGTTTATCTCTAGAGGGAGATTAGAGTGGATGGTCAAACAAAGAATATTACTTAACTTAGATTTCTCAGATTTTGAGTCTTGTGTTGATTGTATAAAGGGAAAACTTCCTATTAAAGCTAAGAATAAAGGGGCAAATAGATATGAGGAGATTATGGATTTGATCCACACAGATATTAATGGACTTATAACACCTATTGCCATGGGTGGTTATAAATACTTCATCAAGTTCGTTGATGATTATTCTAGATATAGATGAGTGGATTTGTTGCATGCAAAGTCTAAATATCTGGATACCTTTAAAGCATTTAAGGTTGTTGTTGAGTTGGAATCTAGAAGGGTGATCAAATATGTCAGATCATATAAAGGTGACAAATATTATGGCATGCATACGGAGATAGGTAGAAATCTTAGACCATTTGCCCTATTCTTGTATGAACATCAAATTGAAGCCCAATATACTATGTCTAACACTCCTCAACAAAATGAAGTTGCTGTGAGGAGGAGTTAAACCTTAATAGACATGGTCAGAAGCATGATTGGTTACTCTTCCTTGCCAAAACTTCTGTGGGGTGATGCTCTTAACAACTGCTTATATCTTGCATTAAGTTCTCAGTAAATTAGTTGAAAAGACCACATATAAACTTTTCACTAAAAAGAAGCCTAGTTTGAGGCGTTTTCATATATAAGGTTCCAAAGTGGAAGTGAAACCTTATAATCTGTAGCTTAAGAAACTTAATTCAAGGATCATCAGTAGATTCTTTATTGGGTATTGTTCTGTATCTAGATTATGCATATGTTATTGCCTAACTCACACTATCAGAGTCATTGATTTAAATAAAGCATATGACTTACATAATAAGAGCAACGTTTCTAGGATTATCAATCTATATAATGAAGATGCAATGTCACCCTTACCAGTTTCATCATTTCCTTCAACCGTTGTTTGTGATGGCAAATATGATAATTCAATTGAGAATCTGACTAATCCTATATTGGAACCTCCTGGAATTGCTGTGGAGGAACCAGTTGTTGTATTGAGATGGTCATAAAGGATTCGTAAGCTCGAAATTCCATATGATTGTTGCAGGAATTCAAGTCAACCATTATTGATGACACAAATCCTACATCTTTTGAAGAAACTGTATTAGGTCTTATTCATCTAAGTGGCTGGAGGCTTTGAGTGATGAAATTGCTTCCATGCATCGTAACAATGTGTAGGAGCTTACTGAGTTACTAGATGGATGTAAGCCTACTGGTTGTAAGTGGGTCTTTTAGAGCCAACAGTGAAGTTGAGAGGTAAAAAGTTAGACTTGTAACTAAGGGCTACAATAAGAGAGAAAGGATTGATCACATAGAGACCTTCTCATCAATATCTACAAAAAATGTTGTTAGAATTATAATGGCTCTTATTATGCATTTAGACCTTGAACTTCACCAAATGGATGTAAAAACAACATTTCAGAATGAAGCTTTGCACGAGGATCTATACATGAAACAACTGGATGGATTCACTAAATTTGGGAAAGAACACTTAGTGTATAAGTTGAAAATATCCATCTATGGGCTAAAACATGCCTCAAGGCAATGGTATCAGAAGTTTGATGAGGTAATCACTTCACTTGGTTTTATAGAGAATTTTTCTAATAAGTGTATTTATCAAAAGTTTGAAAGAAATAATTTTGTGATCCTTGTGTTGTGTGTGGATGACATCTTGTTAGCCAGTTACTTAATGAGCTTACTAAATGAGACAAAACACATATTGTCCTGCTGCTTTGACATGAAAGATCAAGGTGAAGCCTTATTTATTCTCGAAATTCAAATTCACCATAATAGATCTTGTGACATTCTTAGTTTGTCTCAAGTAACCTATGATGATCTAATGCTAAGGAAACTTAATATGCATTCTTGCACTCCTTGTGCTACACCTGTGTAGAAAGGTGATAGGTTGTTGAAGGAATTATGTTCTAAGAATGATGATGAGAGGACTGTGATAGACAAAGTTCCATATGTGTTTGCTGTTAGCAGCCTGATGTATGCCTAAGTGTGCACATGTCTAGACATTGCTCATGCTATTGGTATGCCTAGCAGATATCTGAGTAATCCTGAGTATGAACACTGGAAGGCTCCAAAGAAATTATTGATGTACCTTCAAGGTACAAAACATTACATATTGACTTTCACAAAGTTTGGTTCTCTTGAAATAATGGGTTATTCAGATTTAAACTATACATCATGTGTTGATGATCGCAAATCCACTGTTGGTCACATCTTTATGATATCTAGAGGAGTTGTTTTGTGAAAAGTTGTAAGCAATCAATAATAGCTACCTCAACTATATAAGTAGAGTATATCGTTTAAGGCAACTTGCCAAGCTATGTGGTTGAGGAATTTGATACTTGGCATGTGTCTTGTTGATTCTATATCACGTCCTCTAATAATATATTGCAATAGTTCATCTTCTGTTGACTTTTCTCAAAATCATCAAAATTACAGTTGTAGTAAACATTCTGATGTAAAGTTTCTATTTGTAAGAGAAAAGATTGTTGAATCTTAGACTCGTATGGTTCACATATAGGGTAAACGTATGTTGGTGGATCCATTGACAAAAGGCTTGCCCATAAGAGTTTTCAAGAGACATGTGACTCATATGGTTGTTGTTGAGAATTTTAATGTAGCTTTGATTTAATGGGAGTATAAGTTGAATCCTTAAGGGACTTTTATGGTGTAATATGACACCCAAAATATTATTTTATAATCCATTCTGTTAAGATATTGGAACTAAATAGGTGATAATGTTAATATCACTTGTCTCTTACGTAATTTCATTTTTGAACTTGGTACGATTTAGTATATACACACAACTATGTGTCCTGATGAACATTGATTGCTTAGTTACGTTGTCTAATTAATTGTTTAGATAATTGATTAATACTATTCAAGTAGGAGATTGTTGAAATAATTTGAGATTTTATGGATTAGCATTAATCCACTTATTAAAACAATTTTGGAATTATTAATTGGGCAATCAAACTTAGACTAAACCATAAATGGATCAAGTCTAACACTGTGGGTAATCTGTAATGGGTTGGATTAACCGCATGCCCATTTAGGTAGAGACCTTAATTTATAGTCCTCTATTAATTAATGATTATCCTATTAGATCACCGACAAAAAGCATATGGAAAGAGATTAAGCTTACTTTGCTGAGCTAATTAAAGTGCTTATATTTTATTAAATAAAATCTAATTTTATTAGTATTTTAATGTTACTATTAAAGGGAAGTTGCAACATTTTCTCTTCAGTTAAGTGTGTGAAAAACACACACACTCTCTCATGAAACTCTTTCTCTACTCTTTCTACATTGGGCTACGTGGGTTGTTTGTCACTATCGATTTATAAGTTATAGCTAGTGCATCTTTGAATCTAGGTTAGTGTTTGTTGACATGTAATCTCCAATTTTGGATATTATTATTGTATAATGTCAACTTAGCAATCTTACAACAAAATACTCGAAATCACTTTAGACATGAAAATGTGCACTTGGGCACAATTAATTATTTAAGTTATGGCTTTTTGTCTCAATGATTCAGATATTAAATTTGGGGAAAGATAAATACAAAATGAATGAAACCGTTTGATTAATGAGCTATACTTAAAAGGATGTGAAATACACTTCAATGGTAACATCCATTCACTTTATATTTATCTGTATTCAAAATTAGCAAAAAGAAAATGATAAATAGAGAATTGAGATAATTCAAATACAAATTGTTTGCCTTCAAAACTTTTGCTTCAATTCACGTAACAGATTCCGCACTTTGGGCTAAAGCTTGTTTTGCACTTTCATTTGACTAATATATTTTAAGACAAAAATATTATTTTGATTCCTCACTTATTACTTCTTTTTTTTTTTTTTTTTTTTTTTTGTATTTTGGTTCCCCTTCGATTAAAATTTTGATATCAATCCTCCAGTTATCCTCACTTTTATCCATTATGATCCCTACGTTAAGCTGCTGCTAGACATCTGCTGACATGGTCATTATCTAATGGCACGGCAGATTGAATGGTCAACATCATTACCAAACAAGCCCTAATCCTAGGTCCCTTACCCCTCACATACCATAACCTTAAGCCCCAAAATCAATCGAACTTCCTCCTCTCCCTCACTCAGCTGTGCAACAGGACGAGTTGGACGACAGTCGCCGGAATTAGATGTAGCGTCGCCATCTAAGCCACAGTGCTTTTCCTCCTTCTCCTTCTCTTTCTCTCTCCTCCACCCCTCACTCTCTCTTTAAGCCAAGACCGTCTCTTCCTACACCAAGCCAAGCTTCAGCTCTCTGACCCTCACAATGCCCTTCTCACCTGGAACCCCTGTGTCGCCACCCCTTCCAAGTGGTTCAGCGTCACCTGCAACTCACTCTCCGACGACGTCACTTCTCTCAACCTCACCAACTCATAGCTTGAAGGACCCTTCCCTACCGTCATTTGCCACCTTCCTTCGCTCGCATTCCTCTCCTTCTACAACAGCATGGGTCAGTGCTTTCTAGTTTACAAGAGTTGAAGAGAAGGGATTCGAGAAGTCGATCGTAATGGTCACGATTTGGTGCAAAGTACAGTGTTTGAAGCTTCGATTTGCATAGGGAGGGGTATGACATGGCGATGGCGTTGAGATTCTATTAGCTTCGGTTTGCGATGGTGTGAAAGGTATTTACAATAAGACTAAGGATTTTCAAAGGGTTGGGGAGATGAGAAAGAGAGAGAGATGTAGAGGAAAGAAACAAGACGTTATTTTAAAGTCTACTCTGTTCTTAATAGAAACCAAATTGCTTACGCTAATTTAATATCTACGAAAATAAAACAAACACAAAACAATAAAAGCACTTTTATGAAGGACTTTAACCTTTGTCCCTTTTAGTTTTTGCTTTATACATTGAAAGCAATACGACTTTAGTGAGACAGATCCATTTCAAAAAAAATTAATAAATTAAATACTCACAAATACACGCAACAGCTCTATATGATCTACAAGTTGTCCCCCCTTGAACTAGCTATATATAATATGGTAGCAAAATTAAACAAATTCATGACTAAAATCTTACGTTCGTGCATCCTAAATTACCAAAGCCACCAAGCTAAAACGGATACAAATTCATAACCAACCCCATTTATTTATTAATTAATTTTAAGTACACTAAATAGATATTTTTATCCCTCTCATCTTTAGACATCGCATGGCTAATCAGGATTCACAGGATTGGAGATCTCTATGCCTTACCACAACAGGCAAGCCTCCTTGCATTCTCGAAGTCAATGATAACACATGCTGAGGAAACTCGTCCTTATTCCGAGCCTTTATCTAGAACAATCCCATGACCGAAGCAGCTATGTACTTCATCTGAATACAGGCTAAGTCTTTGCCCAAACACAACCTCGGACCCACATGGAACACTGGATAGCGAAACGGACTCTCACCTCTGTACACTCCATTCTCAATCCACTTTCTGGCTTGAATTCGCAACAATCGTTTCCCTATAAACTCTCCGTCCTTCCCATAGCGTACATATAGTATGTTATAAACCGGTCCTTCTTAATTGCTGTCCCATCAGGCAAGATGTCGTTGCTCAAACATGCTTTAGTGTCCACTGGTACAAGTGGGTGCAACCTCATTGTCTCTGATATTATAGCTTGTAGATAGTTCATTTCTTTCAGGTCCTCGTACCCAAACGTATCGCCTACATTCTTCCCGTTTCGGGAGCGTATAGCTCTCATTTCTTCTCTTATTTCTCGCTTAACTTCTGGTCTTGAGGATAATATCTAGAAGAACCAAGTCAAAGCAGATGATGTCGTGTCAAGCCCAGCCAGGATAAAGCTTATCACGATGTCTTACAGAGATGAATGCACTGCAAAGTCAGAGATGAACGCACTGCTGAAACTGTCGACAACCACTAGAGACAAAAGGGGAGAAGATCTTCTCTTGTAAAGGAATTACAGGAGATTCCTTTACACCATTCGATCATTGTAATGGCCAAGATTTTGCCATGTGCCCCCTCTTTTTTTTTTTTCAAAATTTGGCATCAACACGTATGGTTTCACTTAAGTGAAACGATGCGTTTTAATCTTTTGAGTTCTAGCTTACGGTTAAGATTTGGCCACGTCGTGTAGTTTTTTTTTGTTAATTTCTAGCGTCAAAACAACGCTGTTTCGCTTTGGGATGCTTTTTTTTTTAAAAAAATTTTAGCGGCACAGTATCATCTTCTTCATTCATTTCGTGTCTCCATCGGCTTCGACATTTTTTGCGCAAAACAGAGAGAGAAGCAAACCGGCAGGACGCTGCAGGGAAGGGCATCCCTGTCATCGTGTCATTGCAACATCTTCTTAGGCCTCAGCTTTAAAGTTGTTCGACGAAGGACACTGGCTAGTTCGTGGAGAGAGAAGCAGCCGAGACCATTTTGAAATGCAGAGTGTGTAGCCAGAGTTTAGACGCTATACCAAGGCAAAAAGGATCCGACGAGGGTAGTCCATTTTTCAGGGTAATAAAAATAGTGCTCATCGCTGATTTTGTGCAGAGAAATCCATGGTCGAAGTAACTAAGTACTAGAGAGAGAAAGTGTGAAGATGCGCCATTAACAGGGGAGCTTTAAAGCAGAAGAAATCGTCAACCTATATGGTAGAAAAATACCTAGTCATTATGGAGAAATGTAATTAGAGCCTTTTCTTTCAGGGACAGTGCAAGCTTAATGGAAAGCTAGTATATGTGCTTGTGGAGCCATGACAAATAGATAATTATTTACTGCATGCCAATTTTCTTGAATGAATCGACAAACTTCAAACATGTATGAACTATGAAGGCTCTTTTTGCTAGTTTAGATACATTACAACATGTTAATTAATTTGATGTTAAAAAAGGGACCACATAACTGCTCAATAAATTGCACTGTAATTGGTGCAAGGAGATTTCTAAACTTTGAGTACATGTTCTCATGCAGATGTGATTGCAATTCTGCTTCTGTTGACATACCAAAGGATGAGTCTTTGAGAAAGCAAGCCATCATGTACTCTTACCAGTTTTTCACTGAATGAGTTCTTCCCTCACAAATACCAACTTGCAAATTACAAAATGTACCCCCTCCCTCCTATCTATTTATTTCTTGCTAGCTATCATTTCATGTATCCATCATACAAGCATTAATCAAGGGTTGGATTCTTTCTCAAACTTCTGTATCTTATCACTTCCTTTTCAAATTTCACCCTTGGACTGAATGCGTGGTATGGGATATGGACTTCTATTTTTGTTTAAGGTTAAAAAAATTGTCTCCAAATTGAAATAACACTTATATGTCCAGTAAAAAAAAGGTAAATTCAGAATTTGGTAATTGATGAATGTGATCAGTAAAATAAGTATTTCACAGTCTCCTCTAACTAGAATCATAAGTAACAACCAATGATAATATTTGATTCAATTGACAGGATTGATCTATCTTATTCAACAGATTCAGTTCAATTTGTCTCGACCTTGAAATTAGAACAACTAGATTCTAAATGTCGAAGGAAAGTAGATACTTTTTAACAATATTCATGGAAAATGGATCTGGTATCTAGTAAGTACTCGTTGGTTCACTATGACCATTATAATAAGTTATTGTGGAACTTTTTTGGTTGCCAAATTTGTGTAATAGATTTAACTAAATTTTTTTTATGACTTGTATTTTATTGGCATTTTCAATTTGTGTTGATTAAATTGGTTGATAAGGCTGTTGCATTTGGTGGATGTGTAGTAAGAAGCTGAATCAAGTGATATTATAATTTTGAGAAGTGATGATGGAACAACCAATGTAGGTATTATAATTTTGAATGAAAAAATAGTATTGTAGACATGGTGTTCTAAATTCATTTGTGCTGAAAAATGCTAGAGACTTAAGTACCTCAATTGTCCAAGTAACCAATGATGACAACATCGAAGTTGAAGGGAAGCCGACTGTTGGTATGGAATTTAATGATGTGGATACCGCTTTGCAATTTTGGTCCAACTATGGATTACGGGTTAGATTTAGAGTTAGAAAATAGTACTTGAACAAAAGTAAAAAAAAAAAAAAAGAATTATGACTTCGTGTAAATTTGTTTGCTGTAAAGAAAGAGTACAAAAGCAAGACAAAAGATATACGCCAGCTACTAATCATTGGCAAGAAACTAGAACAAATTGTCAAGTGAGAATGAACCTTGTAATGAAGAGAGGGAAATACATAATCAATGAGTTTGTAGAGTCCCATAATCACCCTTTTCAGCTTCCAGAGACTACGCATATGTTGGCATCCTATCGCGGTATATCCGAAGTTTAGAAACATGAGCTTGAATTGGCAGAGGACTCGAGATTGAAACAAAAAGCTGTGTTTGAATTGATGAGCACGCATGTTAGCTGTAGGACCAATCTTGGTTTTACATGGTTGGATGCAAAAAATTATCTCAGATGCAAAAGACAACGTAGTATGGTTTATGGAGAGGTAGGGATGCTATTGTATTATTTTCAAGAACAGTTGGTTGATAACCCATCATTTTTTCATGCCTATCAGGTGGATGTGGACGAACTAATAACAAATGTGTTTTAGGCAGACACACGTTTGATTATTGACTATGGGTATTTTGGTGACGTAATCTCTCTGGACACAATATATTGTACAAATCGTACACATAGACCCTTTGCACTATTCTCAAGATTCAACCATTACAGGCATGTTGTGGTGTTCAGAGTGGCCTTAATGTATAATGAGACTGCTGAGTTGTTTAAGTGATTATTTGAGACATTCTTGTCAACTCATGGAAATAAGAAACCACAGACCATTTTCACCGATTAGGACTAGGCAATGGCAAAAGCTTTAGGTAAGCCTATAATGTTTATAATTTTAGTGAAAGGAGTACAATGGCATCATATATTAAAAGTTTAATAGTTTTTATTTGTAACAAGTGAGGTGATGTCTGATACTTGACATGGCTTGTGCACATGGCACTTGATGCAGAATGAAATCAAATACATGGGTAATATGATAAACGATAGATCTCAATTCATGACTGATTTTAAGAAATGCATGTACCAGTACGATGATGAATCCCAGTTTGAAACAGCTTGGGCAAAGATGCTATCAAACTATGATGTCTAAGAGAATAGCTGGTTGAAGTCCATATACCCCCTTAAGGCAAAATGGGCTACGTGTCATATGAAACAAGCTTTCACATTAGGCATGAGAAGCACACAGTTGAGTGAGAGCCTAAACTTTGCCTTTAAGTCTTCCCTAAAACCAGATGTAAATATTACACAATTTTTTAAACTATTCGAATGGATTGTGGAGGAGAAACAGTACAATGAATTGAAGAGTGAGTACGATGCTCGGCATAAGCTTCCATGGTTGAGTTACCAACATTCATCTATTTTAAATCAAGCTACCCAAACATACACACAAACGATATTCAACTTGTTCTAGCAAGAGTTCGATTTATTTTTGCTGTCTCAATTCAACATAGGCATGAAAATCCACCTATGTTTATGTACATTTTATCCATAGCTCACCAGAAAGGTTCATAACAGGTCTTCTTTGATCTTGTTCACAAGATTGTCTCTTGTAGTTGTAGAAAGTTTGAGACATTTGGAGTCTTATGTTGCCATATTTTGAAGGTGTTCGTTTTGTTAGAAGTTGAACAAGTGCCTGAACAATATATCCTTAGTCGATGGATAAAGAATGCACGTAACGGTATTGTGCATGATGTCTGAGGGAAGGAGGTCGAGGGAAACCCCAAGCTGGCAAGTACACGTTGGTATAGACGATTATGCTCTAAAGCTATTAGACTAGCATATAAAGTGACTACATGTGAAGAGTTGCGAGCTCTGGTTGAGAAAGGTTTAGATGACATCTACAAAAAAAGTAATCAATGTTCATTTAGGGCAACAGAACGTGCACGATGAAACAAATGAACCCACTACAATAGACTTTATAGGTGTGGGCCAGGCAAGGCAATTTAAGACAAGAGATGGGTTCAAGTTACGAAAAAGACCAAAGACTTGGGTAGAGCTTCAGGGTCATAAGAGGAGAAAGGCTTCAAGTACTACGCGTTTACACTGACCACCACATCCTGTATGTAAACCTAGTGTTTGTTCATTCTTAACTTTATTGCTTCCATCTAATGTAAGAGTAATCCTAATTTTCGTTTTCTACAGGATTAGAACTCATCAAGTTCATTGTTCTATGAAGTATCATGTTTAGCAGCCCCTACACCTTGCGAGGATCATCCTGGAAATGAGAACCCTTTACATTTACAAGACTTATAATGGTAATTTTGATTTCAAACGCAATTGATACGTATTCATTGTCATAGTCACTAAAGTGTTATGTTTCTTATGTACAGGAACCACTGGAGGGTCCAACTGCGTCACTGCAAAATGAAGATCTTTAGGCTTACCTGTGCAGCGACCAATTTTTTGATATGCTCAGCACTTGTGTTTTTTACTTGCTATAAGTACTCATTTTTTGGGGTTGGATGTCTTCCTGTTCATTTTTGTGATTTAATAGATATTCATTTGTATTCTTCATCATACTTACTCGTTTATATTGATTAGCATGTATAGGAGCCACTAAAAGTTAGCCCACAGTCCCAACAAGATCAAGATATCTAAGTGTGCCTATGCAGTTGCATCATTTTTGAAATGCTCAACAACTGTTTGTAATTTTTTTATCTTTGTAAGCACTTATTTTTTGGGGTTGAGTTCCTTATAATGATTAGGATGCTCAACAACTGTATTATTTGGTAAGCATGTGTAGATAATGATATTTGACTCTTCATCTATATTTTTTTAGATACTGGCCATGTGTAAACAGTATACAAGTATTATTGCAGACAAAGAACTCATATGTATTATTCAATGAATGGTTGAGTACAAATATGTTGATCTGGCAGCATCACTATAGTTCTATATGACTCTACAATACACTTTATATTACATTAAAATTAAATTACAATGACAACATAATTCAGAATATTCCTAATCTACAATTGCATGTCACTTGTTCTAGCTAGATGTCTTTTTTCTGCTTCAAACTGATTAATGGATAATTTCCCCTATAGTCAGCCTATCAACATTTGTAATGTAGCTGTTGTTTAGTCATCAATCTTAGATTCACTTATATCTAACTCTTGTGTTCCATGTTAGTGGCTTACTGAAGTCATCTGACACATGTAAAAATTCATGAAGAGAGTCATTTTTGAAATACTCATAAACTAACATGTGTCCTTGTTCTGAAGAATAACAAACAAGCTCGGCAATGTTTGGGTGGTGAACCTTGGAAATGTTTGGAATAATCTGAGAGAATTCCTCCTAAGAGCTACCATGGAAATGTGTAGAGTCAATATTTTTCACAGCTGAAACCTGAAAAAATAATAAAGTGAAGTCCACAGCTTCTTCTAGCATTTAGACGATTTGCAAACTCATTATCATTAAAGGTTTGTACACAATCAAATACTGAAGACCTTACACTAGTTGATGGAACCTTTTACAAAGCCTTTATGTCAATTGAAGCATAATACAAGGACTTAAATTATGTCACCAATAGTAAAGTGAAGTCAATTAAAATAATAAAGTGAAGTCCACATTGACCAAGGTAACAATATGGCAACATGACTCACATATATATATATATATATATATATATATATATACTCATAGAGGTCTTTTTTAACATAAATAAGGTTCAAATTGTCTTCAGTTAAATTAATTAGCCTCGGCAAATTACAAGTTATCAATTGAGAAATGGATTAAGCATAACGAGATATTGGAAATGAACATTAGAAATATTAGGAGTATGAATTGGGAATTTTATTATTTGGTTCTTATATGGAATACAGGCCTATTGTGGTATTCTAGATAAATAGGGGTGATTTGGAATTCGAAGTAATTCAAGAAGTATTCATCATGTTGGATTTGCCTATTCTAAGAATTACTATGTATTTTAGTTAGACAGACTTTAATTTAGAATTGAATTTTTTACATTTTTGATAAAAAAAAAACTTTATTAAGAAAGAAAGATACAAATGAGGAGTGGACAGAATGTAGAGAGTACTAGTTCTTGTTCTCTTTGTGTCTTACTTTAGATTTTTCCAACCTTTTATTTCTTTTTATCCCAAATCTCTCCCTTCCTCTAACAATTCTATTCATCCTATGTCATATGGTCATAAAACCAGTCAAGCTCTCATCATCTAGTGTGAAGATAATATCAACTATACTGGTGATCACAAGTGGTAAAGCTTAAATTTAAATCCCCATAATCCTTTCCATGTGGAAAATAAAAGGTAATGGAAATGCTTATCAAATAAGTTAAATACATTTGATTTATTGTTAATCATTGACATCGTGTCAACAACTGATACTGTCAAAGACACAAAATGAATGTTGTTAATATACAACCACTTCCTTTTACACTCAACAGTCAAATCTACAACATAGATGTAGCACAATTTGTTCTAAGGTAATTCACACATAAGCAAAAAGAAAAATATTCCTTGCATAAGAAATTAAGAATTACAAGATATCATGGATAACAAGAATATGTTAGAGGGATGAGCATCAGTACCATAATCTTTGTTTAATTCTTGAGAGGCAAGAGGCGTAAAAGATCTATGATGGCCATCCCTTCATCTATAAAATTTGAAGAATGTGGAGATGATCTTCTTTTAATAAGATCAATGCCAATTATAGATAGGATCAATAAACCCAAAGCAATGCTTGCTACAACTATGCCAGTAACAACAAATTTCCCATTTTCCTATTTTTTTTCCAAAATGCTTGAAAGGAGGTGTACCAAGAGGAGGGGCTACCCCTGTTGACTAGGAGTTTCCTCCAATTCTTTAAAATCTGCAACACTAAGTCAAAAAAACAATCTAAGCACTGCATCTTTCAACAAATATGAGTGTAACAAAATACTTACTGCAGGCTACTAATATCCTTCAACTCCTCAGGGACCCAACCAGTAAATTTGTTATTTTCTCAACATTATCTCCAATATTCTCTATCTCTACCACCCCTTTATTCTGTTCTAATGTAAACATGTTTGGCTTCGGCCTCAGCATGCCCAGGCCTAACAGTATATCACATTTACAATGATTAGAAAATGATTCAATCAATCCCGTTTAATTGGCTCTAATAAAGTGATGCACAAATTTACTAGAAAACCTTGACCTTGTTCATTGTCAAAAAGAATGCTGCTTAATGATTTTAACAAATAATAGAATGAATTTAACAACCCCACTTTGAAATGCAAATACTTGGCACCCATATACATGTGTTTAGATGATTCTACACATAATATTTAGGCGCCCACATGACTAAGTACTTACATATTTTAAATGCTTCCAAATTAAATAGAGAAAGGAAGAAAATGCTATTCCAATGCAAATAGACATCAACTTACAACTCTTCAAGTGGAAGGTTTGCAAGCACATTTATTGAACTAGTGAATTGATTATTTTGCAAATGCTTGAACAAGGGCAAATAGAAGTTAATGTTGAGGATGCAAACAAGGGAACAAAAGATATTCTTCCTCATATAGGGGTTTGGTTCTTACAACTCCTTGAGGCTTGATAGTGATTTTAGATTTTAAGGCAAGTTTCCAGATAGTGAATTGAATGATAAATCCCTATATGTCATTGAATGACTAATTACTAATAAAGCTTACACGCCTATAAGAACCTTATAGTTATACACCTAAGACATTGGGAGGATGAGGGATGGTTATACTTCAATTCCAAAAATGTTCATAATGCCACAGTTTTCATTAAATTCAAATTAATGAACCATAAATTATATATAAAATTTGGTATGTGAAATATCATAGTAACAAATGTTTTTGTAAAGGGAACTCATTGTATTAGCTTAACTTGACTTTATGATGTGTGTTGTACTAGAGAAAAACAAACCATAAAGATGAGCACCAATGGGTTCAAGTAAAACTAGTTAGGTATTACCATATTAGATTAATCTAAAGGAAGAATAAGAATCATCTCCCTAACAACAATGCATTAGTTGATTCACATGCAACATTATTAAATTATTTGCTATACCATTGGAACTAGGGTCTTCATTATGGATTCCAGCTTATCTCATACTAAATGAAATATTGGCAAAACTATGAAAGTATAAATCATGATGTTAGCATCCTTGCTGCAGGTATGGTCACACTTATAGTAGTTTGAGTTTTTGAGTTTCCCAAACATTTCACTCAAGTGATTATTAAGCAAATTGCGTGCAAGATTTCTACATACACCCATACAATGTTGAGAAACAAGAAGTTTCAAAGAAATTACAAAAAAAATGAACAAAATGTAAATTATAAAAATAAAAATATATTAAAAAACTTTGCTTACAGAGTGTCAAGGTCACTCATATGAGAAATAGAATAAGGAATCCCTTCAATGAAGCTATTCTTAGAAAGATCTCTTAGTGTCAAGACAAGAGGATTAAAGCCAATCAACATATGAAGTTAATAGATGGAGACCTAAGTAAGTGAGGGGAACCCACCCTTAAAAACTAACATGTGAGAGGGAAGAACTACACCAT
Organism: Delonix regia; assembly: GCA_037074485.1. NCBI lineage: Eukaryota > Viridiplantae > Streptophyta > Magnoliopsida > Fabales > Fabaceae > Delonix > Delonix regia. Next base: position 22,749,292 of record CM073454.1, on the reverse strand, counting down.
TTAAGCACCACAAGAATTTCTTATGGCTCCCTAATGAGGGACTCCATTAATAACTCGTTTGAATTTCCATTAAAATGAAAGCACATGAATCCAAACATCTTTAATAAAGAATATTGGGAATCAATTATAATTTAAGAATAGTGAGATTTGCAAGATTAAATAGTGACAAATTAGAATATAGATCAGTAACAGTTAATTTAGTAAAATGTTGAAGTTTAGAGAATATAGAATCCTGATGAACCTTTGAAGCTCTGCTGGACAGAACACATAGATAAACTAATATAACAATTCGTGATGCATTCTTTTGAACATGGAATTCCCTCATTTTTCCTCATTATGATGATCGGAGTATATTATAAAGCAAGGACAGAAAAAGGAGAATCAAGCACATTCAGCGATGGCATAATTAATGTACAAGTCAAAAAAGGCGAGCAGATGAATTCTAAGTACAAGGAAGAAGTAAGATGCAGGGGGGAGGAAGGCTAAGTATTGATACCATCATGAGGGGCAGTCTTGCAATGAACTGCAGTGATGAAGACCACGAGCAAAGAAATCCACAACCCGCAAGGTTGTGGTGCATTTTCCTACATAAAGGACACGAGAAAAAAGTTAGAAAGAAAATCAAAGAATTTAGAAGATTGAATAAAGTATGAATAGTTCTTTTGTTGTTGTAAAGTTTGGGAATGGTTGAGAGCATGTGGGGAAAATTTCGGTTTGGTGTAAGGAGTGACTAATGAGAACCTCACGCCCTTTTTGCTGATGTGGAGTATACAACTCAGAACGCAGCTGACGGTGAGAAAATAGCAACCCTACATACTCCGCGTAATGTCAACCAACGAAGGAAGATGAAGCTTTCCTCCTTCTGTAACGAGAGAATCAGTGTACAAGGTTTTCAGGAAAGCCAAAAAAAAAGATGCAAAATGGCACCGTTTTTAAATGCATATTTTGAAAAAAAAAAAAAAGGCCATGTGGACAAATATGAAGCGTTGGATTGATCTAACGGCTTGGAAGGAATCTCTTGTAATTCCTTTACCGGAGAAGATCTTCTCCCAAGACAAAAGTAGCAAAGATGGGATGGGATGAAAGCCATTGTTCTCTAAGGCAGATGAAGTATTTGAGGTACAGGACACAAGATCCAATTTCAAGTTGGGTTTTTAAAGCTGTTATTTTTTTTTTTAAGCAATAATATGGTGTAGCTTGTAGAGTTGGCAATTTAAGTCTTCCACCTCAGCATTAGTTTGCTAGCTCATTAGATAATGACCACCTCTGCATTTTTTATGGATAGAGGGACTATTTTGGTGGATGGAAGTATTATTAGGGAATGAAAATAGAAATTTAAAAGACTAAGGGACCAAAACAAAAATGGTGCAGGAAGTGAGGGACTAAAATAGGCTCTTTGTCCATTTTCTAGTGTAAATTAAACTAAATTTTAGAGGAAGATATTGGAAGTAAATTTTATTTATATATATATATATATATATATATTGTTTAAATGTTTGTAAATATAAAATATAATTTATTGATATATATATATATATATATAATGTTTAATGTTTGTATATATATTATATATATGATTTATATTGTCTAACTACCTTGAACAGAATCACAAATTTCCCACTGCTACCTCCTGTAGAAGTTTGGGCCATGTCTCAGTCCTATTACAGCTAATTATCGTCGTGGTAAGCTATTACCTCACCAATTAGTTAATCAGATGTGAATCCTTCTTCAAGCAGATTTCTCCTTTTGTTCCTCAACCTACAGGGTATTATTAGTTAATCTTTCTTTTTAGCAAAAATTTGGGATGTTCTAGTGCTTTGCTTAAAGCTAAAGTATTTTTTGAATAATTTTATATTAAAGATGAATTTTTTAAATTGTATAATATATTTAAAATTTTACTCAAAAACTACTTATTCAAGAAAATAATCTCAATTGATTTAGGCAAAATACTTCTCTTTCCATTTGAAGGAATGCATCTAGATAATTAATTAGTTTTCTTATAAAAATTGATAAACTAAAATAAATCAAGTAGACATATAAATATATTAATTTAGATTTTATTACGGCCCATTGTTAACATATATAAATGTTTATAATTATACTAATCCACTAATTTATTTTTACGACCTGATGTACGAAAAATAAGCTTTCTGTGAACTTATAAGGCTGCCATCCTATAGCTTGCTCTATAAAAGGTCTCCCTCTATATATCAGTTAAAGCCAAAGCAGTTTCATATTTTCCAATAAGGCCGTAAAGCATTCTCAGGTGAGTTTCATGATTACACTCTAAACATTTTTTTTTTAAAGTGTATTACTTTAAGTCTGAAAAGAGATAGAATAACTTCTGATCCCCACACAAAGATTGGCCATGGAAAGAAGAGCACCGAAGGCAAAAGCAATGAATAATTATTCTCACTGCTTGTGTCAAATACATGATCTTATAATGTTTTAAATATGTATAATTTATGTTAACAACAAAAGTAAAATAAATAATAAAATAAAATTAATTCACATATATGATAAAATATTAATAAAAATATAATAATAGAGACTAAATTATAAATTATTTAAATTAGTATAACCTATTATAAATTTTTAAAGTATAAGGTATAAATTAAATACTGAGTGGAATTGTAAGAATAAAAAATGTAATTTTTCCAATGCATTTGTTTGAAGGTCGTAATACTTTTTTGTCTCTCCATTTGTCTTATTGGTATGCTCAACTCGGGCCAACAAATGAGTTTCATTATGTGACATGTGGCCCCGGTCTGGGCTTGTTCCAAATCAAAATATAACTTGGTCATGTTTATATTTTCTTTTTATTTGTCATTTTTTGAATTTTTTTGTAAAATTGATATTTTTTGAAAAATAATTAATTTTTATGTTTATGTATAATATATACTATTTTTATCAATATGAGATATCGTATTTTTTTAAATAAAATAACACTTCGTTTTTTTGTCAAAATTTTTAAAACCAAGTTTATAAAAAAAAAAAAGAATAGTTGGCCCAACATGACCTGATTCAGACCTAACCAACCTGAGTTTAAACCTAGTCCAACCAAACTGGGTCTAGAATTGGGCCAAAATTATTGACTTAGTGCCAATATTGGGCCAACCCATGGGTTAGCCAAAAACCCAACTTGCTTGGTTTAAAATTTGTTCACCCCACTTGTTGAAATTTGAAAATTTTTTATTTTTCTACTGTAGAATATAATCCATGTTTAGTTAAAACTATGTTCAGATTTTTTACAATAAAGAAATATGATATTTTAATAATTCCATTGGATTTTATATGCGAAGAGAACATAGTGAGGGTAAAAATCAATTATTATAATAAAAATTTGAATTATTAATTAGAAAGAATATAATTTTTTTTTTATATTTTCTAAAGTCGTATGAAGAATTGTATCATTATAGGTGTTTAGGGTAAGAATGTTATTTAAAAATTTTATAAGAAACATGGGCCCAATAAAATTAATTAAAAAAAATGTCAGGCTAGTATGTTTATTCTGACTATTTTATTGACTGAATTCTAATTATAGCTTGCTTTTTTCAAAGGTCTTCCTCTATCCGTTAAAGCCAAAGCAATTTCATATTTCCCAATAAAGGCAAAGCATTGACGTCTGAGCTTAATGTTTACAATCTAAGTTTTTTTTTTTTTTCAAAGCGTATGGTATTGAGCAAATAATTGCATTGTCTCGAATGTGAAAGGAAATGTGTTAACACAATCAAATCATATTATAAAAGAATTATATTGTTTGACTGGGATAATATTACTTTTTATATAATTTAACTGGATTAATATATCATCTCATTTAATATATAAATATATTATCATCATCTAATATTTTTTTCAATTTTAAGGTTGCAACACTTTTTTTGTCTCTCCATCTGTCTCATTGGAATTTGAAAAATTAAATTCTCAATGCAGAATGTAGTACTATGTTTAATTAGAACTTTGTTCAGCTTTGTCTTTAATCAAGGAATATGATATTTTACGAAATTTAAATGGATTTTATATGCGAAAATGAACAAAGTGAGAACAAACAGTAATTATTATATTAAAATTTTGAATTATTAGCAAAGGTATATCTTTACATTTTATATATTTTTAAAGTCATGGTTAGTATGAGAAATTGTATCATTATAGGTGCCAGAGATAAAGAATGTGAAGTTTAAAAATTTTAAAGGAAACATTGGCCCAAAAGCTAATAAACTAGACATTTGTCAAGGTACCATGTTAATAAATAACGACGATGATAATTATTAATTTGAAGGAGATGTAATTTTATGAATGCAAGTTGTATTTATAATTCAGTTCCATGCTAAATTTCTAAACATTTATTTTTATTAATAAATTTGAAAGATCTACATCTTTTATATGTTGCTTAAAGTTAAACAAATGTGCAGCCTTTCTTGATGAATTTTACCATTTTTGACGAATTAATTTTACCTATGGTTTATGAAGAAAAAAAATATGGAGCAGTCAAAATAAACCAAAAAAAAAAAAAAATCAAACCTGTGCACATACGTTCTAACTTGGCTTTTTGATCCATACCCTTTAAAAAAAAATTTAAATGCAACAAATAAAAAAGTATTATATCCTAATACTTTAAAAATTAGGATTAGATTGAAGGACGCAGAGTCCCAACAAGTGAATAAGAGAGGATGCTTTCGAGATAGAATAAATTATGCTGACTTGGAAGTATCCTCTCCTAGTTAGCATTCATGAACGGAAGCTTTTAAAAAAAAAAAAAATGACTCCTAACTCAAAATCATTATTTTTGAGTTAGGACGAGCCATTAAAAAAAAAAAAAGTTTTTTCCTCCCATTTGCATCTTTCTCCCTTCGCGACTTCTTCTTTTTCTTCTTCTTTTTGCTCCATCCTCTTGCAACTACTTTTTTTTTTTTTTTTGGCTTCTGAAGATCTAAAGGGTAGAAGTTTTTGCTGGTATTCATTATTAAGGTACATAACATATTTGATTTTGATATATTATTTTCTTGTAAATGTATGTGTAAAAACTTTCTTGGGATAAATGGGTATTATATTTATTTGTTGATTGTTAAGGTAAGAAGAGTAAATTAAATGTTGTTTTTAGAGTAGTTATTTTTTGCAATTTATTTCAATTATAATATTGTTGTAATTTAGGTATTTTATAATGTTGAGATCATTTTTGTAAATTGTTTGAATTATAATGTTATTGTAATTTAGACATTTATAATACTGAGATTATTTTTGGAAATTGTTTAAATTATAATATTATTGTAATTTGGGCATTTTATAATGTTAAGATTGTTTTTTAAAATTGTTTAAATCATAATATTGTTGTAATTTACGTATTCTATAATGTTGAGATTATTTTTGAAAATTTTTTAAATTATAATATTGTTGTACTTTAGGTATTTTAGAATGTTGAGAATGTCTTTGGCAAATTGTTTAAATTACAATATTGTTATAATTTAGTTATTTTAGAATGTTGAGATTGCTTTTGCAAATTGTTTTCATTATAATTGTTGTAATTTAGGTATTTTATGATATCATGTTTATTTTGGAAAATTATTTAAATTATAATATTGTTGTAATTTAGACATTTTATAATGTTGAAATTGTCGTTGCATATTATGTAAATTATAATATTGTTGTAATTTAGGCATTTTATAATATTGAAATTGTGTTTGTATATTGTTTAAATTATAATATTGTTTTAATTTAGGCATTTTATAACGTTGAAATTGTGTTTGCATATTGTTTAAATTATAATATTATTGTAATTTAGGTATTTTATGATATTAAGATTATTTTTGCAAATTTTTTAAATTATAATATTGTTATAATTTAGGTATTTTATAATGTTGAAATTGTCTTTGCAAATTATTTAAATTATAATATTTTTGTAATTTAAGTATTTTATGATGTTGAGATTATTTTTGCAAATTGTTTAAATTATAATATTGTTGTAATTTAAGTATTTTATAATGTTGAAATTGTCTTTGCAAATTATTTAAATTATAATATTATTGTAATTTAGGTATTTTTGAATGTTGAGAGTATATTTATGATTTAGTTAGGTTATAATATTGTGAATATATTTGTAATTGACTTATTATAAAAATTTGCAAATATATGTACTGTCTACTTATATGACAATTATTGAAAAATAATTGTAATTTTCTTAGTTTATAAAGTTTCGAATTTTTTAATTTAGCATTTTATATAAATGAAATTGTATAGTTTATTAAATGGAGAATTAAGAAAATAATAGTTAAAAAGTCAATTTGTAATATAATTTCTATCTTGAAATGCTATACATAATAGAATTGAATATTATGAGGGAATGAAATTGAAATTTAGTACTTGATCATTTAATTTGGCTTTATTACAATTTATTTGTTTAATAGAGAACGTGATTGTAGGGTAAGAAATGGACAACACGAATGAACTTGTATGTATATATGCGAATGGAAGAATTTACGAAGTAATCACGGCACGATGTTTGAATACATCGATGTGAAGATGCTTACAATGGACAATAACATCAACTTAGTGGACCTAAAACAGGTGGTTGGGCAAAACCTATGACTTTCCCAAAATCAGTTCATGTTCCAATTGATATATAGGTATCCAACATTGCTCAACCCAACATAATACTATACAAGTATGTTGGAAGACGATTTTGATATATAAAACATGTGGCATGTAGCGTCACGATTTCGATCAAAGCTAAGTGGGGTTAAGTTATACCCACACATCTCGACAGTTGAACTAGTAGTTAACATGGAGCACCAAGCGGTGGAGGACTATATCCCAGACACACAACCATTTTCTAGCTATTTTAGTGAGTTGAAAAATCAAACATCATTTATTAGTTCTTACTTGGGAAAGGATCCTTCAGTTTACCCTGACACTAGCAAGCCTCATCCACCCATTGAAGTGAATGATATAACTAATAATGTTGAGGACGATAATGCTTTTTAGTTTGATAAAGAGAACGAGAAGAATGAGTCAGATTATGATGGCGATGACACTGGAGATCTTTTGAATCCCATGCTAGCATCGCCTAAAATGAAGATCCTACAACAACATTTTTCTCAAAAGTGAATATGGAGGCGGCCATGGATCATGAATAGGTAGTGCTTTAGATGACAATGACTTGTGCGTCAAACTGTAATATTCTGACAAGCTAACACTAAGGCATGCAGTCAAGCTATAATTTGTATGTGCACGCCACACCTTCATGGTGTACCATTCGTCTGCAAAATATAAAGAATATTGCTATGTAAATTACGGCAACAACTACAACTAGAGGGTTAAGGCATGTAAAAAGTTAAGACGGATTCACTAGCAAATTACAAATTACGGGGGCCCACATACTTGTCTCACTACTTCCTTTTTTCAAAATCATCCGAAGTTAGATTCCAATGTCATTGCCTCATGTATTATTGGAATAGTGATGGATAGACCAGATGTGTCAGTGTCTCAAATAATTGAAAGGATGAAGAGCTTGTTCAGTTATATTGTGTCATACTGAAAAGCATGGAAGGCAAAGCATTAGGTGATGGTCTTAGCGTCTGGTAATTAGGAGAACTCATATAAATAATTGTGTAGGGATATCAGCTTCTGCATACCTAACATGTTTTCCACGCTTATCAACTACAGGACCTGTCGATTGCCATAGTAAACTCTCTCCGTCAAGCCAGTTTCTATGGTGTCGCTCGACTTGGTCAATTTGAGTTTGATCAAGCATTGGTATCAGCTCTTATAGAGCGATCGCGGCCAGAGACTCACACATTCCACACTACACATGGGAGTGCACTATAACACTAGAGGACGTTGGTGTGAAGCTTGGGTTACCTTATATGGGAATGCCGGTTATGGGACCAACAAGCTATAAGTGGCCAGATGTATGTAACCTGCTAGTTGGTGTGAAACCACCGGCTGACCAGTTTGATGGGCAATGGCTAAGTATGATGTGATTGTTACAACATTTTAATGAGCTCCCTAATGATGCAAACAACGAGCAGGTTTAGTGCTTTGCCTATGCATACATACTTAGACTCATAGAGGGCATTCTTTTCTCCAATAGGTCATCCTATTGGGTTTACTTGATGTACTAACCCTTCCTTGTAAACTTTAAAAAAGCTGGTCAGCTAAGTTGAGGATCTACAATTTTAGCACACATATACCAGGAGCTGTGTAACTTTACAAATCCTGAGGAACATAGCATAGGTGGGTGTTTAACGTTGTTGCATCTTTGCGTATAGGATCACTTTCCAATGCTTACCCTAAAGAGGCCACTTGTCTTGGATGCTTGCATTGATGTCTACCCTTTGATTCCATTATTAGGCTTTAGGTATGCATAAGTACATTGAACTTCCTCCACTATTTATCACACATAAAGCATAATCTTTATTTGTCCAATTTATGAGTGGAGGCATGTTGGCTATCCTCCTAGATATAGAGAACGTGCATTATGGCATTACCAAGTTTTCTTAGACCAATTAGGGGACAATGAGGTTTGTTATCACACTTTTGTGTACCTGTGCACTCTTTTTCTTTCTTGTATTTTACTATGGATAACCTTAATTGTTGAAAGTGATAGATAATATGGCAACCCTATCAACCAGAGAATTAATTCCAAAGTATGGCTTGGAATCTCGCAATATATGAATGGCTTGGGTGCCCCTCTATCTGCTTCCACATTGTTGAATGGCATAAACCAAATCGTGTCCTTTAACAATTTGACCACCAACAATTCATCCCTAATAGTCCAATTAACTTGGGTTCCTTGCATACATTGTAGTTGAAGAGAATAACCATGAAAAATTGGCAACAAGAGTACACACTACTCATAGACATGTGGGATAGATGACACAATTCTTTGGTACAAGCACTCTTGTCTACTGCATCCATTGATTGCAACTCAGCATACATGTGGTGGTACTGGCAACGTACCCATTTGTGGATCCATCCTGTGAGCGGTGCATCAGGCTACATGGTAACTCATATGATTTCTTCACTTGTTTCCAACATTCACTAGACTTCAAATTTTAATTTTGTGCCTTTGTTTGTAGGCTAACATTGCAGAGTGCCTTTATAGGTTAAGCTTGCGTGATCCTCTATCTATGGAGTACCCTCAATTTCTTGGAACTTTTGGCCAGGATTGCCAAGATATCTTGAAAGCACTCGGGGAGAAACGCTTCTTAATAGTTAACCAGCCAACTCTACCATCTCCAGACTTTCTTAAAGTGACCCCATAGACTAGAGGGCAGGCCCAGTAAGTAGGCATACGGGTACATGTCATTTCAAACACCACTTGTTATTGAGGAAGGCCTAAGACATAACCAAACTAGAGCTACAGCTTTATCCATGATTGTTGTAGGTATATCTCCCTTTTCTTCCACCCCAGATGCACCATATCAAGACTTTAACACTGCCGATCCTTCTATGATTACCACAACTTGTCAATATGGTAATTTTGACGATGCCAGACCATCATATTATACTCCACCTCCAACAATATCAAGTTATACACCTACTATGCCATCACCATTCTCATTCACCCTGCAATAAGTGCCCTATGATATTTACTCTACCTTTACCACTGAGTATGGTCATGACTTATTTGAATTTGGTGATTCATCCCAATATTGGTTCTTCACACCACAACAGCCAATTCCTGTGGTTCAGTCCTCAATTTCGATTTAAATGCACCATCGATTGCACCACAAGATGCACAAGAAGAAGAGGCTACATAGTTAGAGTTGCAACAACCACAACGCGCGAGGAGAATGCCTCTTTGCGGAACTAGTAGTCATTATTTCTATGAACAGGTCTCTGCATCTTATTTTTATTATTATCCGCTTAAAAACTTGTATGTATGACATGTAGTTTAGATTACTTTTTTTTACTAGTGTACTCCTAAGTATCATTTCCATAACATACCTAATATATTTATTACTTCTTTTTTAATTTCCATATTTTTTCACCATGTATTTTATTATTCACACTTAAACACTTTTTTTTCTTTTTCCATTTTCACTATCCAAAACAATCTTTAAATTAATTTTACTTCTTCTTTCATATTAAATTATTTAAAAAATTATTACAAACAAAGGAAGATATACGAATGGTGTTTAAGTGACTTGGAATGATTATGTCTGAGGCTGGGAAAAATTATTTATAGGCCTCAAAATGAAATATTCTGAGACTCATTGAAAATTTTTTTTTAAAGTGACTCGAAATGATTATTTTCGAGTCTAGAGAAAAATGCTTATAGGATTAGGAAGCCAAAAACCCTAAATCCTACACTTGAGTCCTGGTCTTTTTTTTAAAAAAAAATTTGACTAAATCAGAACCAACAGTTCCAATTTGTGCTTAGACTTTTTTAAAAAAAAATCAATGTGTGAATCAGAAAGAATAACTCCAAGTCATGAAGTTTAGGATTTAGGTATAATACTTTATAATGTCTTGTATTTAAAAAAAAAAAATTCATATGTATGCCTAAAAAATCCTTCTAACTTCCTCTTTCCCATTTTAATTGCTTCCACTTTTGCTACATCAAGTCATTGATGAACCATAACCATCTAATTTGTTTTTTATTATTATTATTTATAGTGTATTTGGTTTAGTTTTTGAAAGACTCAAAAGCCCGTTTGCACACTTAAACGGGAGTTTGCTTGGTAAACTTAGTCATTTGGTTTGTCATTTGTTTTTTAACAAAATCAACTTTGTCCTCCAAACCCCCATTTGTAAAATAGTTGTTTTTGTATTGAATAAATTGTATAAATAACAAAAATCAAATCTTAAATGAAATTTTTCAAAAATAAATCACGGTAAAGCAAAATCATGTTTGACCAAAATTGATTTTAAAAAGTAAGTTGACCTAAAATCATATTAGTACAATGTCAATCTAAATATAGTCTATCTAAATATAGTCTTAATTCCTTTAAACGAAAAAGAAAAAAAGAGAAAATTTCTATTTTTCCTTTCACCACTTCGTCTTTAGCTTCAAATTCAATCTTGGGCATTTCAATTTTTTCTTTGATGCCACTTCATATATGTCTTCGCCATCTTGATATTCAATTAGAGATTTAGGCTTTGTAATTTTTTACACCTTGATCATTTTAACCATGTCTTCCCCACTAACCCCAATTTTTAAAACAAAATCCTTCTTAGATTCTTCACCATTTACTGTAGTTTCAATTGCTTTTATCAGTCTCAATCAAAATTTATTCTTTTTCTTAATTTTGCCATTTTAGGTGTCTGTGTGTGGGAAGTTTCTTGGAAGTTCTTATAATCTTTCTTAAAGTTATTCTCGTGTTGTTAGGAGCTTGCAAGTTTCTCTTATATAGTTAGGAGCTGTTGTATTTTGTCATTTCAATTATTTACGAATTGGATTACAGAGTTGATAGTTATCAGAAATATTGATGGAGATCGATTCAGAGGGAAGCAGGGAGATGGAGGAGACATCAGTAATGCTGGAGTAGAGTGGATCATCGGGAGAGAATGAAGGAAGAAGAATGCTGGTGGGAAAGATAATCTCGGGAAAGCAAAATAATCATGCAATGATGATTGCGATGATAAGAAAAGGACAGAACTTAGTGGGGGGGTTAGATATTCTAGAAATATGCAGAAAATACTTTTGCGTTCACCTTTCATGAAGAAAAGGAATATTGGAGAATTCTAAGAGGAAGACCTTGGTCAGTTCTTGGGAATCTCTTGAACATACAATAGTAGGAGAGATTCAGTGTCATCCATGAAGGTTTTTTCAATCATTGTCCATTTTGGATTCAATTTCATAATGTCCCATTTGAGGGAATGAGTAGAGAAAATGTGAGGTGAATGGCGAGCATGGCAGGGGAGGTGATGATGCTAGAAGATCCGGTAGAGAATAGTAGAATTAGAAGGAGTTTTGTTCGAGCAAGAGTATTAATTGATCTGAGGAAGCCATTATTGCTTGGATTTTGGGTTCCTCATCCTGGTAAATTACCAGTATGGATAGAAGTAAAATTTGAGTACAACAATTTTGTCATAAATGTGGAGTTGTAATGCATGAGCCAATAAATTGTAAAATGCTGAAGAAAATGTCTACTGTGAATCCTGAGAAGGCAATGTATGGGAATTGCATAAGTGCAGCACCGATCAAGACTTAGGAATTAGTTATCATCTGTCAAAATGAATCGATGGAAGCACAAGAAGGAATGAGGGGAAGAAATAAAGTATCTATTGAGAAGGAAAAGATGAACGGAATACCAATGAAGGTGACAAATACAGAGAAGATGGTGGCATATGGAGAAAATGTTGAGGCTCGTGAAAAAGAGTGAGTGAAGGTTAGAAATAAGAAATTATATATTAACATGGCAAGGGGTGAGAAAGAAGATATGCTGTCATGTGGCATGGAGATAGAAGTATCAAACAATGTGAATATGATGTGTGCAAAAGTAAAACAGAATTATGTTATAGCAGAATCGGTGGAAAGTTGTTAGTTAGAAGAAATAATTAAGCTACAAAATGGTGCAACCCAAAAGTTGAGGGATCCTAATGATAAGGGAGATGTTAACGTCACAAAAAGAGGATGGGTAATAGAAGGCGAGGTGCAGAAGAAATATTCAAAGAAAAAGATTTATGGACAAATCGATAAGTGCGATAATGATGATATTGGACTACATTTGCATGGGCAGAAGGTGGATAGGGATGGTGCTAATAAATAGAAGGGTAAAAAAATTGAGGAAAAAGATGTAGATCAAGAGAAGGGAATCATTATAGAAGAAGTGATAAATAATAATCTAGATGTGTCATTATCTGGATATATTGACACATCTAGATTATTATGGAGTTGCCTAGTGATGAGGAAGTGGGTGGAGGTGCATTGGTAGTATATCATCAAGAAAAAATAATGAAAGAAGTTATGCAGAAAATGGGAAGGATTAATCTAAAGAGGATAAAGGAGGAGGAAGAGTGTGATTCGCTAAAATTGGAAAAAAAAGCCAAGGTGTTAAAGGAGGAAGTGTTAGGGAACCCTAGCTTGATGTTAAAGAAAGTAGAAGTAAAAAAAAGGGTGATGAAATAGGAGAAATTTAAAAAGTGAAAAGGAGAAAAATAAAAAGAAGTGTGAGGATGGAATAAAGATTGATTTAGTGGAAGTCCCTATTGCACAGTTGAATTATTTTCCTGATGATTGGTTCATTTTTGGAAGAGTTGAAGGGATGGAGGATAATGAAAGGAGAGATGAGAATACTAAAGGTTATGGTGGCTGTCCTTCATCAACCACTAAGGAGATATGAAGATCATTGCATCAAACTGTCAAGGACTGGGAGTGTCCTTGACAGTGAGAAACCTGAAGGAGGTGAATAGATAAGCAAAGCCTTCTTTAGTGAGGGAGAAAAAAATGAAAACAGTTAAGAGAAAGTGGGGTTTGATTCATGAATGGTATGTGGAGTCATGTATAAAATCTGGAGGTTTGGCTATATGGCGGAGGGATGATATATCAATCAAAGTTTTATACAGTTCAAAGAATGTTATACATGCATATGTGTCATCGGGAAGCATGTAGGTGCCAAAATTTATTACCTGTATATATGAACCAACGAAGGAGAAAGACAGAAGGAAAGTTTCAAATAAGATTCGTGAGTTGGCAAAAAAGGTTGATGCAGCATAAATTTGTATTAGTGATTTCAATGATATTTTGACATTAAATGAGAAAAAAAGGAAGAAAGCCGAGAGCAATAAGGAAGTTTGTAAACTTTCAGAACTTTGTGCATAATTGTAATTTGATGGATGTGGTTTATAAAGGATCCCAACATGGGATAATAAGAGGGTTGGGGAGGCTAATATGAAGGAAAGACATGACAGAGCAATAGGGAATGAAGCTTTCTGAGATATATTTCCAAAGGCAACAGGGTTTAATAAAGAACAGATTGTTTCTGACCATCATCTATTATTACTGGATTGATGTTTTTAGGAGGAAAAGACCCCCAAAGGCTTTTAAATTTGAAGCCTATTAGGTAGATCATCCAGATTTTGTATCAGTGGTGGGGAAAAATTAAGTGCAGAGGAGTGGTGACAGTTGTGTGGTGGATACAGTTGAGAGGTTGAATACATGTAGGGTGGCGTTAGGTAGATAGAGCAAGCATGCTTTCCCAAAAGAAAAGCTTTAATAAAACTGAAGGAAAAGCTATCTGAATGCGGAGAAGGAGATTTCAATGAGGAGATGTCTAGATTAATGGAGGAAATTATAGGGGAGATTAATAGATTTTGGGAGTTGGAAGAAAAATATTGGTGGCAGAAAGCAAGGATAAATTAGTTGAAAGCTGGAGATGAAAATACAAAGTTTTTTCATGAAACAACTATGAAGAGGAGGAAAAGAATATGATTGTGCGATTAAAAGATTCAAATGGAAGATGGGTGGAAAAGGGGGAAGAAATCAATAAAATGTTTGTGGATTACTAGCAAGAGCTATTCAAAACAATTGGAGAGAGACCAATGTTGACTGCACTGGATTATGTTGAAAAGAAAGTAACACTTGAAGAAAATAATATGCTGCTAAGATCTGTGTCGATAGAGGAAGTTAGAAATGCTGCTTTTCATATGGGTGCGCTTGGACCAGATGGGTATTCAAGAACTTTCTTTCATAAAGCATGGAATGAGGTTGGTACTGATATATTTGAAATGGTGAAAGAATTTTTTGCAAAGGGTGTTGTATTGAACAAATTGAATGAAACAAACATTGTTTTGATTCCAAAGATTGATAAACTGAAGGTGTAACTCATTTCAAACCAATTAGTCTTTGTAACTATGCATATAAAGTCATTTCAAAGGTGTTAGTTGAGAGGATGAGGAATATTTTGGATAGAATTGTGACTTCAAATCAGAGTCTTTTTTTTCCTGGAAGACTTATTCAAGACAATATATTGATAGTCTATGAAGCCTTTAACTATATGAAAAACAAAAAAGAAGGGAAGAAGTTTGAATTTGCTTTGAAGATTATTATGAGTAAGGCTTATGATGGGGTAGAATGGGATTTTTGGAAAGAAGTTTAATTAAGATTGGGATTGATCAACAATGGGTAAGAAGAGCTATGAATTGTGTTGAATATGTAGGCTTTAATATCTTGCTGTCAAGTAGAAAGATAGCTGCTTTGAATCCATGAAGAGGATTGAGACAAGGTATCCATGATCTCCATGCTTATTCATTCTAGTTGCTGATGTTTTATCTAGTATAGTGACATATCATATTGGAAATGGAGTTATGAAAGGTATAAATGCTAGACATCGCCTAGTGTTATCCCATGTGTTTTTGCTGATGACATCATTTTCTTCATGAACGGAAGAGTTGAAGGCTGTATTTTATTGAAAAGAATTTTAAAGGTTTATTGCAAGGCATCAGGGCAGGAAGAGAATCTTGAAAAATCAAGCATATTTTTTTCAAGCAATGTAACCAGAGAAGCTAAGAAGAATATCTGTGATACTCAACGAATAAATGAAGCTAAAGATTCTGGGAAATATCTAGGCCTTCTTGTATTATGGGGAGATCCAAAAATGAGGCTCTTGCATTTGTAAGGGATAAAATGAGAAGAAAGGTTCAAAGCTGGAAGCATAATTTGCTATCATATGTTGAAAGGGAGGTACAAATAAAATCTGTAGTTAATGCTATAACTGTCTATCCGATGAATTGTTTAAATTTCCCAAAAGAACTTGTACTCAGTTGGATGGGATAATTGCTAGATTCTGGTGGGGAGATAAGGATCAGGGAGGTAGAATTCATTGGAAGAATTGGAAACTATTATATATATCAAAGAAGAATGGAGGATTGGAATTTTGTGATTTTTTGAACTTCAACTTGGCATTACCAGCAAAAACTGCATAGAGAATTTGAAATAATCCCAATGAGTGTTGGTTCAAATTATTAAACGGTCATTATGTTCCAAATACTAACTTTCTAATAGCAAAGAAAGGAAGAAGAGCATCTTGGGCGTGGTCAAGCATTCTAGAGGGAGGGACTTTATCAAGAATGACTTATGCTGGAAAATTGGCAATGGAAGGAGTATTAAAGTATGGGGAGACAAATGGGTTGATGGCTGTGTGAACTATATGTTGAATCCAATTGAACTAAGGGATAGGGAGGATAGACTAATGGTGGAGAGTTCGTTGAAAAATGTGAGATAGGATTTGAGCAGAATAGAGAACAGAATATCATAGGAAGAAAAGAAAGCTATTTTGGGTGTATCTGCATCAGTTGTGGGTTCTGAAGATTGTATAAAATGGGTGGTTGCTAAGATGAGAATTATAATGTGAAGTTGGGTTACAAATATGCAAAAAAGAAAAGTATAGCTGAATAAATTGTGGGTCCAAGGAGCTCATTTGTAATGTCCAACGAAATTATGGACAGAAATTTGGAATTTAAAGGTACCAGCTATGAAGCACCGATACGGATACGCGTATCGGATACGATGCGATACAATACGCAGGATACGGTAATTTTCAAAATTTTAATATATGGGTACCGCAATATAAATATATATATATATATATATATATATATTAACACATAAAAATGAAAAAGACAAAATAATGAAACAAGCCATATATATTTTATAAAAGATGTCAATAGAGTTACAATTACAAATTAAAGTACAAATGATTAAACAAAGTAAACTAAATTAATCTTCTTCACTTTCATTAACATCACTATGATTTCCTATGAGTTCTTGCTCCAAATTTGGTTCATTTAAGGATAAATTTGCAACTTCAAGGCTTCTAGCATCATCAAATAGTTCCCAATAATCTCCATTAATATCCAACATCCTAGTTTGACCCTTGGAATACATTTCACTCTTCCTTGATAAAAGACAAAGATTAGTATGCACATAAACTAAATCTTCAGCCCTTTTTGGATTTATCTTATTCCGTTTAAGGGAGTGAATGAAAGAGTAGGTGCTCCAGTTTCTTTCACAACAAGAAGATGAACATGGTTGCCCAAGAAGCTTCAATGCAAGATTTTGAAGCATAGGGGTTGCAGAACCATAATTCATCCACCACTCTTTAGGTTCCAAAATCCACCTATCTTGTAAGGAATCAAATAATGAATATGCCTCGAAGGCTCCACAAAATTTAGAAAATTCTCGAAGAATCATCTTTCTCTCCATTGGTTCTCTAAAGTACATGCCAAAACATTTGGTCCTCTCAGTTGAAATTTCTTCATCCATATGTGGAGGAACTCTATTAGGTGCCCCTTCAAGCCACTGAGGAGTGTAATACCTATATAAACAAAAGATGATATCAAGGTCACTTGTTTAAACACACAAAATTAAATTTAAAAACAACACAAATATTATACCTTGGATTCAATGAATGGGCAAGACAATGAAGTGGACTGCAACTCTTTGTCCAACGGTTAATTATAATCCCATATACAACTTCATAAAACCTTGAATACTCATAAGGCTCTTTATTCTCATGTTTGTATATGGATGCCTTCACTTCTTCTACCATTGAATCCCACATATCGTAGACCAAATGTAGTGTTGGCTTATCAGTATCACAAAACCTAAGCATGTCATAAATAGGCTTTGTGAAAGAGATGATGTAATCAATTTTATCCCACCAAGAATCATCAAGAATGAACTCTTTGACCATATTTGCTTTTCCAACATCATCATCTCTATAAGTACTCCATTCCTCACTGATTACCATTGTTTGGAGAGGTCGTTTTATTAGTTTGAGCCTCTTGAGCATGACAATGGTAGAAGCAAATTGTGTTTCAACAATAGCCAATAATTTCAAAGGCACAAATTCATTGAAAATAGCCAACCTCATGGAATGATTCATGATAAAAGTTCTAATAAAAATGGCATCATCCCTAACTTGTGTAATCCAACGACATTCTTCAAACACAATCTCATTTGCCTCTGTGTTATTTGCAGTACATATATTTTTCAACGCAAGATTAAGTGTGTGCACAACACATGGTGTCCAAAAAATGTGTGGATACTCAGCTTCAACCAATTTACCAGTAGTTTTGCACACTGGGGCATTGTCAGTTATAATTTGAACAAAATTTTGAGGTTTAACCTCTTCAACAACTTGCTTCATCAAGTTAGCTATATAATATTTATCTTTGTACTCCTTAGATCCATCAATAGCCTTAAGAAAAATAGGACCTCCATCAGATACAGCCATAAAATTTATTAATGGTCATCGTTGGGCATCAGTCCAACCATCTGTTACTATACTCACTCCTTTCTCACTCCAAGTTCCTTTGATTGGTTCAAGTAGCCTTTCAACATTTGCCCTCTCTTTTTGCAACAAAGGACCTCTTAGTGCATTATAACCAGGAGGCTTAAACCCAACAATCACATTATTTGCAGCATATTGAAATGAGCTAATATAATATGGATTACATGCCAAATTAAATGATAAATCAACAGAATAAAATATCCTTGCAATTTCTCCACACAATTTCTCCCTATCTCTATTATTAAAGGCTCTTTCTAGACCATTCATGGCTCTCCTTTTTCCCTGGTTGTATGGACTTTCAACTACAATACTTTCATCTGGGTTTAAAGGAGATAAGCCCAAAGTTGGTGGTGGTAATGACACTTGCTTTGGTTTTGACAAATTATTAGCCACATCTTGCATAGTTTTCATTTCAACTAAACATTGGTTATCAACCTTAGAACACACAGCAATCCCTTTATCAGATACCTTTAGCAAGTGCCACTTAACTCTAGAATATAATCCATTATATTCATTGTTGCAGTAATTACACTTCCAATATCGATTTCCACCGCCAACAACTAAATTTTCACCTGCTCTACTTCTATCAACTATAGTCACATAAGCCCACAAAGGAGTTGACTCTTTTTGAAGTTCATTACTTGCTCGGTATCTAGAGGTTGAGCCAGTAGCACTACTAGATGCTCCCAAAGCCATTAATAATATAACAATTTGAATTGTATATCAAGCTAGATGTGATACCTATTGTCATGATAAATACATAAATTTAGCAAAAAATAAAATCCAACAGCATAATCCAACAACATATTAAAAAATAATTAGCTCAAAGGTTCTTTTCAACCAAGATTAAACCACACAATTTAGAGCTCAAAAATTGTAACTTCAATGTTGAAAAACAAAAGGAAGACACAGGCATTGCTTTGAATATCCACAAACAACACAAACACACAATCAACACGTAGCAACATCATGATCAACACGCAGCATCAGCATCAGCATCATAAATTATGATTCATAATCAACACGCAGCAAAAACTGAGAAAAGGAACAGCTTACAGTGCAAACACACAAACAGATGAAGCAAAAATACCTCTGTACTCGGATTATAGCTTTCAACCAAAACACACACACACAGAGGAAGCAACCCATTGGAAAACAACTATGCAGTTGAAAAACACACACATTCTGCAACAGAAAGGAACCACGAAGCACCGCCGGACCAACCACGAAGAACAAAAATGAATGACTGGCCGACGACAAAGGGCAAACAGAAACGAAAATAAAAAACGGCAAAGAAAAAAATTGACCGATGAAGCGCCGGATAACCACAAAGCACCGCCGAAAAGCCGCGACAATACGGTCAAAATGAAGCACTACACTAACGAGGACGGATCGAAGCAGAGAACAGTAAAGACGGAAATGACAAAACGGAGAAAACGGAAATGAAGCAAAAGCCAAAATAAAATGAGCTGTGCATTTCGAATCTGTTTCGAAACGCACCATACCCGTTTCGAAATGGATTTGACCCGTTTCAAAACGTTTTGACCCGTTTCGAAACATTTCTCTGCGTTTTGATACTGGAATTCATGTACCATACGCGTATCCATATCGGATACTTATCCAATACGGATAGTGAGCCTCCCAGCCATATCCATGCTTCATTGGGTACCAGCAAAAGTAAAGCACTTCATGTGGAGGGTGTTATAGCTACAGGGGAGGCTTTATTCAAGAAAAAAAAAATGTAAGAATGGTTCTTTTTGTTCAATATGCAGGGAAGAATCTGAATCTACTAAACATCTATTTTTGTTGTGCCCTTGGGTAGAAAGAATTTGGTTTGGAAGTGCTCTCTCTATCAGAATAAACAAATGAGATGTTTCATCTTTTGAAAAGTGGTGTAGTACTATTCCGCTGGAAAAAGAAATGAAAGATGAGCATAAAGCATTGTTGGCGTGCCTATGTAGGTTCATTTGGAAGGAAAGATGTGAAAAAGTGTTTCAGGATGTTGAAGTGAATGTCAGTAGGGTGATATCTAAAGCAAGTGACTATGTTGCTGCTTATTGGGATGCAAGAATAAATGGAATTTTGAGAAATGAGGGGTCTAATAGTAGAGACAATAATAACGCAAATAAGTGGATAAGTCCTCCTCAGGGGATGGTGAAAGTGAATGTAGATGGTTCTTATTCAAAACAGAAAAAAGACGCAAGTATAGGTGTAATTTTCAGAGATGAAATGGGAAGGGTGGTAGATGGTAATGGGGGAAAAGTGTCTGCTAGCTCAAGCTTTATGGTAGAGGAAATGGCTTTGAGAAGTGCTCTCTTAATGTTATGTAATGAATATCTTCATATGCATGTTTTAGTTGAATCTGATTGTGCTCAATTGGTTGATAGGGTAAATAATGCATATGTGAAAGGATGTGAATGGAGGTGTATCAATGTGGTGGAGGATTGCATTAAATTGCTGAGAGAGATTCCAAATGGCTCGTTATCCTTGATTTCAAGGAATGGGAACTTTGATGTAGATTGGGTTGCTGCAAATTCATCAAAGAGGATGTGCCCAGTTGGGTGGGTATCTATGCCACCATCCTCTCTTGTTTTGATTCTGGAAAGAGACTCTTGGCTGGCATATAATGCTCAATTTATTAGAAATGGTGTTGGTTAAGATGTAGTATGAGGAGATGTAAGTTTGTTGGTTCTGTTTGTCTGTATTTTGGTCTTGCTGTAGACAGTTGTTTGACTCTCTCATAAAAAAGTCTCTTTCATGGGAAAAAAAAAAAAAAAAGTTGCTTTCAGCCCTTTCATACTAATTTCTACTCCCGCCCTCGCTTCATCTTTAGCTTTAGTTTCAAACTTGGGCATTTCAATTTCTTTCTTTTTTGTCCCTTCTTTTTATTTTTCACCCTTTCTTTATGTCTATCTTCTATTTCAAATTTAGGCTCTTCAATTTCGTTGTGCCTGATCCCTTCAACCATGTCCTTTCCACTACCCCCAATAGTCGAAACAAGCACATTTTTAGATTCTCTACCTTTCTGTAGTTTCAATTGCTTCATATATATCTTCTACCCAATCTTTAACTCTATCTTCTGTTTCCAATTTGGGCTCCACAATTTACCCCAATTGTGAGTTCTTGATTGCTTCAAAACCATCCCAACATTCTAACCCAGGGCTTTCAATTTTGCTTTGGATTGCATCTTCGACTTCGATTATACCCCCATAGGTGGCTTCTACATGCTTCTTATCAGATAATCCCTCTTCGTCTTTCGAAATTCTCTCATGTTTAATCATGTTGGCTATGACTATTTCAATACTGATTCATCTTTATCGTACTTCGGCGTTATTTGATTCAAAATCACTCCATTAGGGATTTTGAAAGCATTTCTAAATCTTACGGCTATGTTACGTTGAAGTGAAAGTGACAAATAATGTAACCTTCAAAATGAATTAGATTTATGTTTAAATAATTTTTTTAAGATAAAGTGAAATAATAAAGGAGAAATACAAAATTTTTTTATTATTATCTAGAACCTAAATTTGGGTGTTCTTCTAAATTAGAGAGTCAAAAATGAAATGTACTAATGTATCTTTATCTTATTACTAATATATTTAATTTTAATTATTAGAATATTATCTAATTTTTTTTATTATGATCATCACCTTTCTTTCTTTTTTTTTTTAATTTAAAATTTTAAAATAAAAAGGAGAAAATTGAAGAATTTACAATGTAGATTGATTACATATATATTTTTTAATTTTTTTTGTCAACAATTTTTTTTTTTACTTTTTAAGTTTGTCTTTTAAAATTTTTTTAAATCACATAGATATTTTGTAATAAATGTATTAGATAAAAAATATGAACATTATAATTAGTAAATAAAATAAAAAAATATGTATAGGAGAATTATATAATATTATGTATTGAATAATGTTAAATTATTAGTCACGTATTTATATTATAATAGATAATATTAGAAAAAATAATTAATGAGTCATTCTATTTCATTTATTTTATTATAACTTTTAAACAAAATTAATAAATGTTTCTCTCTTTACTTATTAAAACTTTTAAACAATATATTTATTTAAATCATTTTATTTCATTTTATATAATTTCATTGATGACAATCTCATTTTATTCTCTCTTAAATTTTTAAACATAGTTTACGATGTCCATCCTATTCTTTACATTACCCTCCCCATTATCGTTATTTCCTTAATTGGCTTCTCTCCGCTTATGAAAATCTCTCTGCCATCTTCAACAATCTTGATTTAAATGCTATCTCTCTTGTAACCTGCATTTTTCATGAATGCTTACTGTGGTATATATTGAACACAAAAATCCCTTTAATTATGTAAAGCTGATGTTATTACCAATTTAACAAAACTTTGAAAATCTCATCTTCGAAAAACTCAACTATTTTCACTTCGCTACCACTACAATAGTACTCAAAAAAAGGAAAATTCCACACATCAGATTGATGGTCACACCCATCAAAATTACGAAGAAAGGAGTTTCATACAAAATTGAGAGAAAAGTATACTGACCTTTGAGATCGGAAGTGAGGATGAACATGGCGTGAGTTTCTCAAGACACGAAGACCCGTCCTTACGGCGAGTGGCAGCAACCAGTTGTTCTTTTACCTAAATTTATAAATTAAAATTTAATTTTTTAGATTCTAGTCTCCTTAATGTTTTTATTCCCATTCATTTTCACTTTATTTTTATCAAAACTTTCAAATATAAATAAAGGAAGAATATATTCTGTTTTCATTTTTGGGCAAGAGGAAAGCATATATTCGTTTCTTCTCCACAGTGCTTACGGCGAGTGTCAGCAACTAGTGGTTCTTTTGCCTAAATTTATAAATTAAAATTTAATTTTTTAGATTCTAGTCTAACAGAATTCACACACACTCGGCACGCATACGTGTGTGTATATATATATAAAATAAAAGATATATATTTATATTAAATTAATAAAAATATATAAATACATATTTATATGTATTATTTTAAAAAATTATTAAAAAATTAATCTATTAAAAATAATAAAATTTAATTTGGGATTTTTTAAAAAAATTATTTAATTTATTTGTTAAGAAAAGTAACACAATTTTATATTAATTAAAAATTTATTTTTCGTTATTTGATTGTTAAAATATGAAGATATTGGTTAATTGTTTTAGATTTAGATTTAATTATTTAATATTTTTTGTGTATTTTTTACTTATTTCAATTGTTATTTTTATTTACATCCATCCAAAATAAACAAATCAATTTCAATCATTGTATTTTAATATTTTTCTATTGGAAGATTTAGATAGTACATTAAAGTTGTTTTCTAAATATCTTTGAGCTGTAAGCACAATATCTTTTTATATATTTCCTCTTATGAATGAATTATAATAATTCATGCTCTAAAATTTGTAATTTTATAATTTTTTATGCATTTATAATAATATATCTAGTGTCCAATTGTTTTAGATAAATTTATATGAGTTACGTTGCTAATTTAAAGGATAAAAAAGTGTTAATGTATTTGAAGTTTTAGTTGATACTATTCATTTTAATTATTATTTTTATTTACAACCATCTAAAATAAACAAATTAATTTTAATCATTATATTTTAGTATTTTTTATTGGAAGATTTGGATGCACCGTAGCATTATTATTTAAATATCTCATAATTGCAAGCACAATGTCATCTTCTTTTTTTCCTTTTTTAAATATCCTCTTATTTTTGAATTATAATAATTCATGCTTTAAAATTCACAATTTTGTAGTTTTTATGCACTTATAACAATCCATCTAGTCTCCAATTGTTTTGTATAAATTTATATGAGTTAAGTTGCAAATTTAAAATGTGTTGATATATTTGAAGTTATAGTTGATAATATTTATATATGATTGAATGTAACTCTTATTTTTTGTGCTTTAAGTAATATTATTATTACATTATAATTTTTTATTTTGTTTATAAGATTATTTATTTGAATAGAAATTTGAAATAAAATAAGTTAATAAGTTTTAATATATTTCAAATAAATTTAGATACAATTATTTATATATTTGTTATTAGGTTTTTCAATTAATGCATACCACGTGTTTAGTTAACCAATACTAACATAACAAGCCTATAATCTAATTTGAAAATTATATAATTATTTACAATAATCATACACTTGTCGTGATATAATTAGAAAATTATGTACATGTCATGATATAATTAGAAAACCATGTACTTATCATGTTTTTATTACATAATATTATAGCAAATTGCATGTAAGTTTGTTTCCTTAAATAAATATTTTGGTTTCACTATTGAAGTATGAAGATGTTGCCTAAGTGTTTTAAGTTTAATTTAAGTAAAATCTTAAATTTAACTATTTGATATATTTGTTTGAATTTTAAAGTGTATGGGTTATTATAATTAATATTATTTTTTTTTATTTAAAAATATTTTTTCACAAGTTAAATAGGTTCATAGATAAATAAGTCAACCCATTTAACTCATATAATAGACTAAGTTGAAGATTTTAACCTATATAAGTATGATGAATTAAATGAATTAATCTATTTTATCTACTTTGATATATCTAATCATTTAAATAAGACTTATTACATAAATAATTTTTAAAATTTAAATAATTAAATAAATATAAATAAATTTGATAAATTTGATATAATTGTATTTCTTATTCAATTAAATAAATTTCATATAATTTTTTAAAAAATATATAATTTAATAATATCATATATAACATATATTATATAATATTATATATATAAATTAAATTTTTTCCTATACTTGATTGGTTATATGCTGATTTAAAAGTCTTCAAATATTTGTATAAAAAGTCGGATCATTTTCATGTCTTTTTTATACATTTTTGTTAATTTTAAAAATATATAAACATAAATTGAGGTGTGAACATTTCAGTAATGAGCTTACTCACTCGCTGTTAACATGTAATGTAATAGAACGGAGGTTTATTGTGCCCTCTACTTGTTCCAAAATGCACATTAGTTGAGAAAAGCCACGTTTATAGACAACTCTATGTCCTAGCCTAACTTTAAATATGTGATTCTTCCAAGGTTCTTTGAGTTAAATCATAGGCTTTTTTAACGTTACAGTACAAATTAATAATGATCCAAATCCCCAACTGCCAATCATTTTGTTCCAACATGTTTTATTGTACTTTTTTTAATGAAAAAATTAAAAAATTATGATTCCATATAAATATGTTTTTTTTTTTTTTTTGTGAAACTCCACTGACCGTGTAGAGTGCGGAAACCACGGCATAGAAGGCGCAGAAAGAGGATTCGAGGTGTTGTGTTTTCTCCTCTCATAATTTTCTTGGGAAAAACTTATTTTTGCTTCCTATGATTCCAGTCCAATTTCACATTAGTCCCTATAATTTAAAAATTTGTAATGTAATAACTATATTCATCATACTAATATATTATATTAGTCAAGCAAAAAATATGATTTCACATTCCTTGTTGTTTACTATTTTAATAAAATATATTTTACTAAAACATGTTTAAATTAAAAAATCTTTTAAAATGTTTTGTAGATTGAAAATAAAAGTTTTTGTATCTTGAAAAATATTTAAATTTAATGGTTTTTCTTTTCTTTTAAAATATTACGTAATTTGTACTGTAATATCAGATTAAAAAAAAAAGCCTTAATTACTATATATATGTTCACACAGAACACATACAATTTTCTTGGCTCCAAGAATCATTTGCATTCCTCTTGAGAAAATTAACTACAGTTTCTTTATATGGCAAGAAATTTTTAGAGATAGACATTGAGTATAAAAAATAAATTAATTACATTATGAAAATAAAATACATAAACGTATTTCCAGTAAATTTCATTTAAATATATATTGTTTGCTATATTTATATATTTATTTATGATTTATTTTTCTAACTATCTCTAACATAGTTTTTTTAGAATAAAAATTTGGGGTGTTCTTATGCCTTTCTTGAAAGTAAATCTTCTTTTTTATAATTTAAATTAAAGATGAATTTCTTTTACATTAATATAACTTATTTAATATTTTACTCTAAAAATAGTTATTTAAAAAATAATATTAAATTATCTAGGCAAAATACTTATTTTTCTATTTGAACTAATACTTCTGGGTAATTAGGTAGTTTGGTCTACTTAAATCTTCTCTAGCTAAAGTTCATAAATATACAAATTTTTAAGTAAAATTGAATTATAAAAAGATTGATAGACTAAAGTAAATCGAGTAGATATATAAGAGTATTAACTTAAATTTTGATATGACCCATTTTTACCATATCTAAATGTTTATAATCTACTAATTTATGACTGGATGTACGAAAAAGGAATACTTTTCATAAACATTTAAGGCTGCCTTTAAAATTTGGGGTTTCTGTATTTAATTTTTATACTCTTTTGTCTCTCCACTTTTATAAATGGGATTTGAACTATTTTATTTCTCCAATGTAAAATGTAATACTACGTATAGTTAGAATTATGTACAGCTTTTCTCTTTAAATCTAGGAATATAATAGTTTTACTTAATTTTATTGAATATTATGTGTCAAAAGTGAATAAAGTGATGACAAACATTAATTAGTGTACTAAAAGTTTGAATTATTAGTATGGGTATAATTTTATTATTAAACATTTAAAAAAGTTATATATAAATGGTACAGGTAGGTATATTTAAAATTCAAATATTTTATGAGAAATAACAAACATATTTGTCAAGTTACAATGTTACTATGTAATTTTATGAATCAAGTTTTTATTTTTAATTCAGTTCAACGCTGAAATTTTAAACATTTACTTTTATTAATAAATTTGAAAAATCTCTGTTTTGTAAATGTTGCACAAAGTGTGTGTGTGTGTATATATATATTTAGTAATATGGATTTTGAAAGAATCTCACAATTAAATACTCTAAAAATGGTTTCCCACTTTTTTCTTAAACATGAAAATGTGTACTTAAGCACACCAAATAATTTAACTCATGGACTTTTGTCTTTATAATTTGGATCCTATTTATCAAATATGAACAAAGATAAACATAAAAATAAGCAAAGTCACTTGATTAGTGAGCTCTACTTAAAGATGTAAATTCCACTTGAATACTAAGATCCATTCACTTTATGTTTATTATAATTTAAAAATAACAAGAAATTGATAGAAGAAAGATTAAAAGGATCCAAATGCAAATTGCTTGTCTCTAAAGCCTTGACTTCAATTTCAGGGCTCAGATTGTCTCCTGTAAAGGAGATCACAGGAAAATCTCCTGTAAAGAGTTTTGGACGTCGGATGCATCTCGCGGACAGTAGCTTGTCACGTCGCAATCCAATATGCTTTTTTTTTTTTTCAAAATGTGCAGATCATGATGGCGTCGTTTGCTGAATTCCTGAGGCCTCTTCATCGTTCTGTTCTCACTTTGGTTGCTCAGAAACTTTTGGTTGCTTTGAACCACCTTCAAACTAGGACTTTCTTTCTTAAAGGTTGTTTTGAAGTCACAACGTATTTCCTAGAGGACAAATTTTGGAGATTTCCCATAAAACTTCGGAAACCAAATATAAAGAAAATCTACAAAAAGAATCATGTGATCAACACCAACAAGCACATACATAATCTCTTGTAATGTTCTAAATATGTATAATTTATATTAACAATAGAAGTAAAAATAAATTATGAAACAAAATTAACTTACAAACATAATAAAACGTTAACAAAAATATAGTAATAGGGACTAGATTGTACATCATTTAAACTATGATGACTTAATTGTAAATTTTAAAGTCTAAGGACCAAATTAAATATTGAGAGGAATAGTAAGAATAAAAAAAATGTAATTTTCTCAATACATTTGTCTTTGAACTTAAGGTCATAACACTTTTTTTGGCTGCTCCTTTTTTTTGTTGATAAGAATGAACATAATATAGTTTGACCTTGTGACCCTGGCCTAACCAAGTTATGTTGCCCAGCTCGTGTTATGTTCAACTAGGGCCAAGACCCAATCCTGAGGCAAGCCTTGTCCATATCAAGTTATAGATACAATCTGCCCTGGTCATGTTTATATTTCTTTTCATTTTAATATATTTCTATTTTATTTCTAAAATTATCCTCTTGCTATAAATTTGATCTTTCATAAAAAAAAAAAACATATTCCTTTTTTATGTTTATCTAGAATGTAAAGTATTTTTATTAATCACACTTTGTAATTTTTTTTACAAAATTTTAAAAATAAAGTTTATGAAAAAAAAAAAAAAAAAGAGTTCACCTGACATGACCCACCTTGCCCAACTCGACTTGGTCACAAGTTAGGTCCAATTGAGCCCAATCTAGGATCAAGCCAAAATTAGTGGCTTAATGCCAACCTTGAGCTAGGCCACAAGTAGGCCAATAACCCAGCCCAACCTAACTTAAGGTTTGTTTACCATACTTGTTGGACTTTGAAAACTTATATTTCTTTAAAGTAGAATATAATACTATGTTTAGTCAAAACTTTGTTCATGTTTTTTCAAATAAAGGAATATGATACTTTACTAAATTTTATTAGATTTTATATGTCCAAAGGAAGAAATATAGGGTAAAAATTAATTATTATAATAAAAATTTGAATTATCAATTAGTATGAGCATAATTTTTTATTTTTTTAAATTTGTATTTAGTTTGAAGAATCGTATCATTATAGGTGTTAAAGGTAAGAATGTTATTTAATAATTTTATAAGAAACATGGGCCTAATAAAGTTAATTGAAAAACAAAATGATAGATAAATATGTTTATTCTGACTGTTTTATTAATTGAATTTTGGCTTAACACAACAAGAAGGTCATGACTCCTTTTATCTTAAGGTAGTCCATAGGAGCTATCTAGTGTTTGAATCTAAAACAAGATAAAAGTATAAAATTGTTCAGATAAGGCCAAACTAAAAGAGATAACAATTTAAAATATATTTCTTATAATACAGGAAACAACAACAAACAAAAAGACTCCTAAATTAATTCGCACACCAACACTCCCCCTTAAGAGGGTGAGTGGATGTCAAGTAATCCCAGCTTGTGACTTAGGTCTTCAATGCTTTGGTAAGGATGTTTCCATTTGGTAGTGAGAGGGCACATATATAAGTTTAATGATTCTTGAATTAAGCTTATCCTTGATAAAATGTCGGTCCAACTTAACATGCTTGGCCCTGTCATGGTGAACTGTTTTGTTCACTATATTGATGGTGGTCAGGTTGTCACAAAATGTTAAAATAAGACCTTCTGCAAAGATTTTAAGCTCTTCAAGTAGTCTTATTAGCCATAATCCTTCACAAATTCCATTGGATAGTGCATAGTATTCTACTTCTGCACTACTTGTTGGCACAACTTCTTGTTTCTTACTCCTCAATGTAACTAAATTGCCCTATACATAAGTATTGTATCTAAAAGTGGATCTTCTTACAATTATGAACCTACCCAATTAACATCTGTATATACTTTGACATGTTTATTCCCTTTTTTGAAAAAAATGCCTTTACCATGTGACTTCTTTAAATATTTCAAAATCTTGTAAATAACATCAATGTGCTCTTTTGGAGGTTACTCATATACTGACTTACCACATCCACTGGGAGGCATATATCAAGTCTCGTGTGAGAAGTATATTAATTTCCCAACTAGCCTTTGATATCTTCCTGGGTCAACTAGGGAGCTGTCTTCCTTAAATCTCACCTTAAACTTAATTTCCATAGAAGTGTCAGTTGGTTTGCATCCAAGCATACCAGTATATTCTAAGAGGTCTAAGGTGTATTTCCTTTGAGACATTACAATACCTTCCTTGGATATCGCCATCTTTATTCCCAAGATGTATCGTAGTTCTCCAAGGATCTTACTCCTTTGCTAAGGCTTGATTCAAAACTTCAATTTCTTTTTCATAGTCACCAGTGATAATTATGTCGTCGACATATACAAATAAGACATATAACCTCCCATTAGGTGAGAATTATATAAATAGTGTATGATTTGCATGCCCTTTAGTATATTTGTACCGTTTAATTATCTTAGTGAATCTGTCAACCATGCCATAGGTGATAGCTTGCATACCATGTTCTTACTCCCTTTTACTTCAATTCCAAGATGAGTTTCCATGTAAACTTCTTCCTCTATGTTGCCATTTAAGAAGACATTCTTCACATCAAATTGATGTAATTTCCAGTTGAAGTTTGCATCTAATGATAGAATTACTCTAATAGTATTGAATTTGGTAATAAGGCCAAAGGCTTTATGAAAATCAACTCATTGGGGTTTAAGTATACCCTTTGGATACTAACATTGCCTTATGATGGTTTAAGCTCCCATCTAGATTGGTATCCATTGTAGGTGGATTAGAAGACAAGCAAAGATGAAGGCTCATGATCCTATTAGAGCCTTCATTAGGCATACTAGTCTTCATATTTAGATGTTGTTCTTGACTTATTTTAATTGATTTTTTGTTTTCCTTAAAAAACTAAGTATATTGATGTAAGTAAAAAAATTATAGCTACATATTACAAAATTAAGTACACCAATATAATTAATAACATTGTAATGATTGTTCAAATGTTCAGATAAATGTTTTTACTAATTGCATTCTTAAATTAAGTGTTAGTAATTATACATATCATTACAGTATAGTGGTTGGTTATTAGTATACCAATGAGCTATTACCAACATATTTCTATTACTTATGTGGATAGTTATATGAATATACTTAATTTAATTGATCTATAAGAGATAAAACTAATTAGCTTAAAAAAATGTTGATGGGAATGAAAGTACTTGAGGGAAAAGTTCAAGAACACAAAGTTCCTAAGGGAGATTTACATACCAATGGTGTTTTAACTAGCTAAAGACGGTAGGCAAATGATAAAGCCACTTCCATTAGTTCATTTACCAAAATACCAAATACAATCAATCTTCTCCTACGCTGATGACATAAAAGCTTCTAATTCTAATGCTCATAATTAACATAACACCAATTCAAATGACCATATTAATGACAAAGTAATAAATAATTAGTGATTGATCTACCCATGGACAGAGGTGCTTGTCATAAAGTATAGGGAATTGAATTTCAACTCCAAGTCTTTAACTATCATTTTCATTATGGGCACATATATATCATTTTATAGTTTAAGCTTTACCTTTAATGGATGGACTAGAATTTAGGTATTTTGTATTCAGTGTTTTGTGTGTGTCTTTGATATTTAACGTCATGTTTGTTAAATAGTATTCTCATGCATAGCATGGGCCAACAATTTCAAATATAATCTAAATGGTGTGTACATTAGAATTGTGTAAGTAGACTTGTTGCTAAAACACATGAAAATTTTTGCTAATTCTGATTTTGAAATTATCCAGTATGTTTTATTTAATTAGAAAGAACTTTTGCACGTTGTATTTTATTTGGTGCAGAAAAATAATGATAAAGATTATAGTTATTCATGCCAATAGAAAAAATGATTTATTTAGTTACATGTGTTAAATTAAGATTTTGACAAGAAACCTATATTAATAAGGTCTTAGAGAAATTTTAGATGAAAGGCTGCTCACTAAGTGTTGCGCCTATTGTTAATGATGATAGGTTTAATTTAAACCAATATCGAATGAATGATTTAAAAAAGGAACATATGCGTAAAACTTCATATGCTTTTGTTGTTAGAAGCCTTATGTATGCTTAGATTTGTATTGCATTTGTCGTTGGAATGTTAGGCTAATATCAGAGTAATCTAAGAATGGATCTCTAGAGAGTTATAAAGATGATTATGAGGCATCTCAAAGGTAACAAAATAAGAACCTTAAGGTAGTTGGTCACTTAGATTTGAATTTTTTTGGTTGTATTAACTTAAGAAAATCAACTTCCGGTTATATCTTTATGCTTGCTAGTGGAGCTGTGTCTTGGAAGAGTGCAAAGTAGACTTTAACAGCTACTTTTACTATAGAGGCTGAGTTTATATCTTATTTAAGTCAATTTTGCATGATATATGGTTTAAGAGCTTTATTTCAAGGCTTAGATTTAAGGATTTTATCTTTAAGCTGTCAAGAATGTATTGTCATGACTTAGTTGTTATATTTTTTACTAAGAATACTAATAATGGAAGTCGAAGCAAGTAGGCTGACATTAAATACGTAGTCATTTGGGAACATGTCAAGGAAAATAAAGTTCCTACTAAACACATTAGCACTAAGTTAATAATTGTTGATCCTTTAATGAAAGACATACTACCAACAATGTTTAAGGATCATATAGCTAGAATAAGACTTAGTTCCATATTGAGTGTTTTATTTTGTATGCACATTTATGTTTAGAAAATAAATAAAATTGAGGGGACCCAGAATGAGTATAAGGCTTATTGAGTAAATTTTTGGTGGGTTGAGGAAGTTATATACATTGTAATATATGCAAGGTAATACTCGTTCATGGAGGACTCATTATTATGATTCACGTATTTAGTTTTTTCCTCTTAGGAAGAATAATATTCTTAGATCTTGAAATCATCCAGTCAATCGAGCCAAGCAGGAGAATGTTAGTTTTGCTTATTCTGAAAACATTACCAACATTCTAAAAGAATTTTCCACTATATCTGTAATAACCCATAAAAAAAGTATATATATATATATATATATATAATGTAACATCCTAAAAATATATGTAGTTAGATATATAATCTTTATAAAGGTATGAGTAATAATATAGCCTTCTAGTTAAACCCAAGATGATTTTAAGAATAACAATAGAAAAATAAAATAGAATTTTGTGGACTAAATGAAAGGAAAAAATGGTATCGAGGGTAGAAATTATATTTTAACAAGGACTAAAATGGAAAAAAAATATTATTTAAGATTATAATATGGTTTTAACACTATATAATAATTTGCATAATAAATTGTTGTTAAAACACGTTTGGATACTATTTGTATAATGTCAAATAGTAACTTGAATAGTACCTAATAGTAATTTAAAATTTTCAATAAATAATATGAATATTTTTTAATTTTCTTATTCGAATTTAAGAGAAAAGAAGAGAGAGGTCATGGAAGAAGCACTTGTTTTTTTAGAGGTAGCTTTGTGGATACCTCTTCAATTGAGATTATGCTATAGGAATAGGAGATTTCTACTATCGATTCCTAGAGTGTATAAAAAATAAAGTAGCACCTTTTATTTTACTTTATGATTATGTTTCCTTACCCAACTTTCATTTTTCTTATTCCATGCTCTGCGTCTTAAGGGTGACAAATCTATAATTTTTTAACTCTTCAACTATATATATATATAATATTATATATACAGATATATAATAACACGATAATAAATGATATTACTAAGTTATTTGAGTTATTACTATTGTGAAAGGCACTTGGTATATGAGAAGTACAAAGTGAAGGCTATATTATTATATAAATTAAGGAAAAAGAATTATATGCAAGGTGAACATTGGAATACCATGTGTTGTGAAAAATGGTATTGAGAATATCAATATTGTGTACTAAGATAAGGTTGTGTTGGGACCTTGAACTTTAATTATTTCTATTACATCATTTTAAAATTTCGTGATGGTGTTTAATATAAGTTCAACTTATTTAGTTGACGTATTTATTTATTTATTATTTTTTAATTATTTATAATATTGTTATTTTTCTTTCCTATAAATTGCTAATATTATCTTTTTATTTGTTGCATCATTGAAACTATTTTTTTATTTATTTACTTGTGGTAATTAATATGTTAAGTAGTATATTATCTATTCATGTAACTCATTTACACAATTTATTTATATTCAATAGTTTTAATAATTTAAATGTTGGATGAGAATTCCAATAAGAACTCGTAACCACTAGCAAAGATAACGGCCTTGGTGCACATTATTAATGAATTATTGAGACGTATCCAATGAAGGGATATGGATATGAAATATTGAGATCTATCTGGTGAAGGGATATAAATATGAGATATTGAGACGTATCCGGTAAAGGAATACAGGTATGAGTTATTGGGATGTATCTGAAGGGATATGGGTATGAATTATTGAAACATATATGATAAAAGAATACAATCATAATGATCTCAGTTCTTTCCTTGATACCAACTTCATCCAAAATTATGAAGTTTAGAAATGGTGTTTTTATTGAAACTTGCTTCTTTACCTAAATAAATGTTTGTTAAAAATTCTAAGGCCTTTATTATTTCCCATTCCACTTACTTTGATATTTATACACTCACTAAGTTAGTGACAACTTTTTCTTTAACATTTTTACATATTAGTATGTGATAAAGTAAGTTAGGACTTTCTTGTCACTCAGACATTTTGATATGTCATTTTGGGTCAATTACCATGTACATCTGACTCTAAGGTTGTGGCTACTAGATATTGGGTTATTTTGGGTTTATAAATATTGTAAAATGTTGTAAGCTTTGTGTAGGCTACTCTCATATTATACTAAATGTATAATTTAAAAGATTATTAAACTAGTTTGTTAATATTATTGTGGTATTTTTGAAATATAACTGGTTGTATAAGTTTGGAAAACATAGAATTTTGGAAAGATGTCAAATTTTAAGCAACCTACAAAAATTTTCTTTGAATTATATTTTAAAGTGTGTTTAATATATTTTATCAATATATTATAGACTTTGTAAGAATGTTATCTTAGACTTGATAGACTAAGTTGGTTTAGTCTATATGCCGGTCATGACTAATGATTTTGGGTCGTGATAATATCCCTATAGTGGTATGATATTTTTGGATTTCAATATATCAAGGATACTTCATAGTCCACTAAAATCACCCACCCTGATGTTAGGAGCTCTTTAGTTTCTTCCTATATATATGTGGTCCCTAACTTCATTTCTCATTAATTCCTTCAGCTTACACTATCTTATAGTGAGAAATAAAAATTTAGAAGAGCTCAATATAGTGTATATGTGTGTGGTTTTTCATATTATGGTATTCTGAATTCGAAGCACTGGAGGTATGTATTTCCTTATTTTAATATACTGTTTGGTTTGTTTGTATCCACGTAAAAATTCTACTTTATCAATGTGGGCACCAGCTCTATATTTCTAACACTTTCTAATTCACTTTGGATTTCAATAAAATAGACATTTTAGTATTCTTTAATGGCACATTTATTTGTACTAAAAATATTTGCACTTGTTTTCTTTGCATTTAGCACAATCGATTTGGGTTCTACCTAGATTCTCAATTTTTTTTGTAAGCCGTTCTACCACAATAGAAATCAGAACGGGCACATTTTTAAAGAAACTAAAATATAAAGGAAAATTGGGATTGCGAAGAAGAAATGAAGAAGAAGAAAAAAAAATGCTTCTAACTGTTTTTAACAGCCGTACATTTAGAATTTTTAAAAAAATCAGGCGGAAATAATCCAAATTCTAGTTCATGCTTTTAACTTAGTTTTTGTCCATGAAATTATTTATGCATAATATGTATTTTCTTAATGCTCAAATTATCTAGTTGCCTTTCATTTTTTTTAAGATATGAAATCGCAGTCTCATTAAAAAATAAAGATCTACTGAACTTTATTTAATGTTATATTAATAATAAAATCAAATTCATATTGTAAAGAAAGTAAAATGTATTGAATGAAAATAAATTATAAAAAAAAATTTCGCATTATATAATAAATATAAAAGGAGTAAAATGATATTTTAAAGAAGGGTAAGAGGTTAACATAATTTACTCTTTTTTAAAAAAAATTTTGACTCTATCTAGGATTCAAGCCCAAATCATTAGGAAGCTTCACCCACATGTTTTAAAATCCACAGCATTCTTGTATTCGCCCGCAGGATTCAATTGTACGCCCACTTCAGTCTTCAATCAGACAGAGAGCGTGAGAATAAAGAAATGAAGCATTTGTATGGAAGAACTTATCTTTGGGTGTTCACATTAACATTAATTTGGGTGTTTTTCTTTTTCTGTCGTCTGAATTGTTGCCTCTGCAGTCTGTGTATGGATTTCCAGCAACAGGGGATCTTTCAATTTATCTTAACTAGTGATCTATACTGTTGGACTTTAATCAAACGGTCTAGATATTTTTTTATAAAAATCAAATATTTTATAACAATGAATTAGGATTGTTAGATGAAAATCCAAAAGTGTAGATTATTACTTGGAAAGACTTGGAAGATCTTGGATCCCAATGCGTGCATTCCAACGTGAAATGCGTTGAAAAGGCTTTTTCTTTTTTCCGAAGTGTGTTAAATATAATTTTTTTATAAATATAATAATAACATTTTATATCTTATCCAGGATATTACCATATTAAAGAAGAAAAAATTGAATAGCTTTTAACATTCTATTTTGCATTAACATTGCACTAGATTATGTATTAACATTATAATGATGGATTTAAAAATTCAAGATGTCAGTAGTGAAAAGAAATAATAATTGACTTAACACATATGTTGTCATTTTAGTCTATAGTCTACTAGTACAGTGTCACTATTAAAGAGAAAGAAATAAATTGTGAAGTGTAATGTCTAACAGATTTTAATGTTAAAAATATTTTAATTTTTTTCTCTTCAATAAGATAGTGTACTTTATATAAAAAAAATAGCGTATGAAATGTTATTATCTTCGTATATTATGACGACTTTTATATTAAAAAAATTAATGGCAAGGAAGTTCAAATTATTTATTAATGTACAACTTGCCATTACTTAACTAATCCAGCTCTTTGGACCAGTCAAAAGCAGACTTTCATGGACTGGGAGATTTGTTTTACACCAATTTCCAAAGAACCTCCTTACGAATGTTGGTAATATCCTTTCTGAATGTTGTCTTAAACAAGTAAATTTTGCTAACACAACACAAATAATGGACTTTAAATGATATAATTAACAACACAAGGTCATGCAAAATAAGGAAGAAAGACAGTGCATGACGAATCTTAGATTGTGTTCTCTACCGAGGTTATCATGTCCTCCAATATGGAAAGACTAACAATATTTTGTGCTATTTAAAATAAAAGTAACCATTTTGTCTACTATGATGCACACATAAGGTGCCAACTAAATATATGCAAGTGTTTATTCGTATCAAGTCATAATTAATGTCAAAGGAGGTGCCTAACTTTGAAAATAATGGTAGTTGGTGGCCAAATTTTATTAATTGCAATTTAGTCCTTTGAAATTTCATTGAAACCCTTTATCCTTCCCTATAAATAGAGAGTTTTAAAACCTCATTTTTCACAACCAACAAAGGAGCAATCCTATATAGAGAGAAATTTGTGAGATATATAGAGAATTATGAGATTAATATTCTTCTATTAGTATATTATCCTTGCTATATAGAGAGAAGGTGTAACTCTTATTTTTTTTCTCATAGTGAAACTCTTTCTTCCTTGTCCATGGTTTTTTACCTTATTGGGTTTTTTCATGTTAAATTCTGTGTGTCATCTCAAATTATTTCCTACAGTTCTGCTTCTATCCAGTGTCTATTTACTCTACAATTGGTATCAGAGCCTAGTTTGATGTGTTATTATCTACTTATTGTATACTCTGTGGCTACCATTGATATAGTGGATCTCCATATCAAAAAATAAGTAAGATTATTTTCACCCAAGGTGTTGAGTACTATTCATGTGTATGGTGAACTATTCATATATATGGTATTGTTCATGCATATAGTTACTATTCACAAAAAATAGTAGGAGTTATTTTATACTCACAAATAGACTGTGATTAAAGCAATGATAGCAAAATTTAATATTGAAAAGTTCAACGACAATAATTTCTCACTGTGGAAGCTGAAGATAAAGGTCATCTTGAGAAAAGATAATTGTCTTATGACTATCAGTGAAAGACTATGGAATTCATAGATAAAAATAAATGGAATGAGATGGATAGAAATACAATTGCAAATCTTCATCTAACATTTGCAGATGAGATATTGTCCAATATAGAGGAGAAAAAGACGACAAAAGAAATTTGGGATCATTTGACCAAATTGTATGAGGCCAAGTCACTACACAACAAAATTTTGCTTAAAAGGAAATTATACACTGTGGACATCTGAAACTACTTCAGTGACGGAGCACATCAACACTCTAAATACTTTATTTTCTTAACTCACATCGTTGGGTCACAAAATAAAGGCCAATGAACGTGATGATATTTTGCTTCAAAGCCTACCCAATTCTTATGAGCAACTCGTAATTAACTTAACCAATAATATTCTTGTGGACTACCTAGTTTTCGATGACATTGTACCAACTATTCTAAAGTAAGAAAATCAGAAGATAGGTTGATTTGTTCAAAACAAGCGAAAGCATTGGCAGTGATGAAAGGAAGATAAACAAAACGTGGCTTAAGTGGGAGCCAGAATTGAGGTAGATCAAAATCAAAGAATATAACACCCTCTTACAAAGTATAGCATTTATTATAAATTTTAGTTAAAATTATGAAAAGAGAATTAAAAAAATACATTAAAATATCTAAAACATAATAGTATAATTATAAAGAACAAAAGTTCATACATAAACTTATTCATACATCTATATAGATAATCTAACAAAATTGGAGAAGGGGTATTAAGCCTATATCTAGTAAGATTCATGTCCTCTTATAACACGAACATAAGTGGTATGGCATGTAAGGTCATATCACATCTTGCAACAATGATCTTAATAATAAGCACTCCCCAATTGGTGGGACAAATACTCATTTATCATAGACTTCAAGAAAAATTAGGTAATTCGCCATCTAAAATCATCATTAATAGAATGGTGAGAATAGTTTCTTAATAACATAAAAAAGCATATGTAATACTCGAAATATCCATGAAATATAATATAACTATAAATTATGTTCTTTATGAAATATGCATGGATGTCAAATATCATAACATACAAATATGTATTAGTAAACATAAGGCAAACAAAGGTAGACAATGTCTTCAACCATTAGGCATTGGGACGTTATATCTGAGTTATTCGAGTATTACAAAACCCCAACATATTACTATCATACCCAGGCGATTGAGTCTCATGAACCCCAGCATATGACACCTAACTAGCAGGCGCGACCCCATCTTTAGCCGAGACGTCCCCTAACAGGTACTCAAGACAAAGTCAAGCAATATAATCTTTATTTTAATATGTCATCCAAGCCATCATATGATCAAAATAAGATTAGTTTGATAGAGAACTATCACGATTTCTTTTGAACACTGATGTTCTTATGATAGTCAAGAATCCCTTTGGTGTTAATTTAATTTAAGATATTCCTAGCAAGGATACATTCTTGTTCTCTCTTGATTTCTTGGGACCCTTTAGGCGACATAACCTACCAGTGATCTCAGAATTCAAGTTGTGGCCTAAGAAGTGTAATAACACTATTTTTCCTGTAATCATTTAAGTGGTATGACCTGCCATTAATTACAAGATTAATGGGATAAAATACCTTGCTAAGGAATTCATTAACAATATATATTAAGGTGGCATAGCCAGCCATTACCAATGCTTCACAATATATATTAAGGCGGCATAGCCAGCCATTATCAAATGGTTCACAGTATATATTAAGGTGAAATAGCTAGCCATTATCAAATGGAATTCCAAATTATCAATAAATACAGTGTAGAGGAATAGTTTACTCTCACAAAAAGTAGTTCTCTTCTTAAACAACCATATTGTCACCCCATCATACAAAGTTAAAATGCACAATAACATATGCAATTATAATGTATGAATAACAAAGCATTTATGCAAGGATACATAATGCATAAGAGAATTCACACATCAAAATTCTTATCCTAAAGTTGTTATGGCTTGCATAATATTTCCCTAGATATTTGAAAATATACATCTAGCCTCAATCTTCTTTAATCCGACCCTTCTTAGACCTTGAATGGGCTCATGGAAGGTCATGGTTATAAAATTTTAAGATAAATGACCATAGGCCAAAAGGGATTGGTTATACAGTATTATAGTATGTTCTAAACTCAACTACATTTCCACACTATAGCCAACCCTTTTTACCCTTACATTACCATAAAGACCATTCAAGAAGAAGAAGAAGGAAAAGGAAAAGAAAAGAAAAGAAAAGAAAAGAACCCAAAATATGCTAAATCATGTTACTTGGATACACTGTCCTTTCTTATAATTCTCCTAAAATTGCTTCCTTCCTTCTTGACCTAAGTGTGGAGTGGAGAGGTGAGAGTGAGTAAAATGGGTATGTGGAGGAATGAAGGGGAATGGTGTGAAAAAGAGCGGTAAGGTGTGGGGTATTTAAAGAAAATTCAATGGCTAGGATTTAACCACATTTTTAATCCAACAATTGTGATTTAATCTTAAATCATAAATATCTAGGATATAATTATGGTGTGAGCCCCATGAATATCTAATATTTTATTATATTAAGATAATACCACATTTCCCTCCTTGTGAATTTACCATTTTGCTCTTAACATTTTTCAAAAATGA
Organism: Delonix regia; assembly: GCA_037074485.1. Classification (NCBI taxonomy): domain Eukaryota; kingdom Viridiplantae; phylum Streptophyta; class Magnoliopsida; order Fabales; family Fabaceae; genus Delonix; species Delonix regia. The sequence continues at coordinate 22,708,590 of CM073454.1, read as the reverse complement.
CCACTTTGCCCCTATGCCTTAAAACTAAGTTTTAGGTTGTTTTCTTTAATAATTCAACTAGCATTTTTATTCTTGTTTAATTCTTTCTTATTTCTCTTAAATAATTTAGCATATATTAAAATCACTAATTTATGGATGTTACAAAGAGCAAGAAGAATATTAGGTGTTTCAAGTGTAATAAAAAATGACACTACAAAAATGAGTGTTGGAATTTGAAAAAGAACGCAGAGGCCAAAGGCAAAGATACTAAGTCATCAAATGCTCAGAGATGTGTTACAGGTACCTAAGATGATGGATAAGTCTTATACAGCGAGGCAGTAACGTTACTGAAGGCAGAAAAAGGTTTAGTGATATTTGGCTTGTAGATTCAGTTGCAACATGGCATATGACCTTACAGAGAGAATGGTTCCATCAATATAAACATGTTTCTGGAGGATATGTAGTTGTGGGATATGATCATTTTTTAGAGATTGCTAGAATAGGCATCATCAAAATAAAAATGTATGATGGTACAACTCGCATCATCCAAGAGGTCTGACATGTGAAAGGTCTCGAGAAAAATCTATTATTTTTAAGACAATTTGATAGCAATGGGTATAAAACCCAAATACAGGATCACATTATGAAAGTCATTAAAGGCGTTCTTGTAGTTATCAAAGCAAAAAAGATAGTGGCCAACCTATATATGTTTAAAGGAGAAACATAACAACAAAAAGAAGTCTCAGTTGCATCAATTGATCCAACAGCTAAGGAATCAACGATATAATGGCATCATAAACTTAGCCACATGTCAAAATGTGGATTGAAGGCTCTTGTAGAATGGAATCTTCTTCTTGGACTGAAAAAGGTTTCTCTACCTTTTTGTGAGCAATGTGTTACAAGCAAGCAACATAGGTTGCAATTCAACAACTCTAAAAAGAGAAGTAAAACTATCTTAGACCTAGTGCACTCTGATGTTTGGCAAGCACAGGTCTTATTCCTAGGAGGAGCAAAGTATTTTGTGTCATTCATCAATGACTATTCCAGGAGATGTTGGGTGTATCCAATCAAGAGAATGAGAGATGTGTTTGAAGTTTTCAAAACCTTTAAAGTGTGTGTGGAATGTGAATATGAGAAAAGGATTAAATGTTTGAGATCAGACAATGGAGGAAAATACACCAGTGATGAATTTAATACTTTCTATCAGCAAGAAAGTATCAAAAGGTAATTCACAATGGCGTACACTCCACAACAAAATGAAGTGCAAAGCGGATGAAAAAAACTTTGTTGGAAAGGACAAGAGCAATGTTAAAAACTGTTAGATTAACTAATTCATTTCGGGCAGAAGCAATCAAGACAGCTTGCTACGTGATCAATTAGTCACCATCAACCACAATTGATCTGAAGATCCCAATAAAGATATGGACTGGGAAGCCAACTAATTATACAAGCCTTTATATGTTTAGAAGTCTAGTATACAAGATGTATAATGCCTAAGAAATTACAAAGCTAGATACTAAATCTTAAATATGTTTATTCTTGGGATATGCTGACAGAGTAAAGGGGTATTGCTTATGGGATCCCACTAACCACAAGGTTATAGTCAGTAAGGATGTCATCTTTCTTGAAGAGAAACAATATATACATGAAGGTGATAGCATTTCAAAGAAAATAGTAAAGACCACTACAGTGCTGATTGAAGAATGAGAAAATAAAATAGAAGTACCAGATTCTTTTGAAGTAGAACCAAAGTACAATGTACAAAAACAATATGATTTTGTGACTCCACAAGTTCAATGGTTAACTCAGATTACATTATAAAAGGGAATATTGCATAGTGTCTACTCACAGAAAATAAAGAGCCTTCGACTTTTCAAGAGGTTGTGGAAAGCTCATGAGCTTCTCTATGGTTAGTAGCAATGCAAGAAGAAATTAAAGCCCTCCATAAGAACAAGACATGGGATCCTATTCCACTACTAAAAGGATGGAAGGCCATCAAGAACAAATAGGTGTACAAGATCAAGAAAACTAGTGATGATCAAGTTGAACGATATAGTGCTAGACTGGTGGTAAAAGGATTTGCTCATAAAGAAGGCATTGATTACAATGAGATATTTTCTCCGATTGTTCAACTCACAACAGTTCAAGTGGTCTTAGCAATGTGTGCTACATTTGACTTACATCTATAGCAGTTAGATGTGAAAAATGCATTTCTTCATGGAGATCTTAAAGAAGAAATTTATATGCTCCATCCAGAAGGGTTTGAAGAAAAAGGAAAAAAAAAACTTGGTTTACAGGTCAAACAAATCTCTATATGATCTCAAACAGGCACCGAGATACTGGTATAAGAGATTTGATTCCTTCATCATAAGCCTTGGATACAACAGACTTAATGCAGACTCTGTGCATATATCAAGAGGTTTGGTGGAAATGATTTCATTATCTTGCTATTGTATATAGACAACATGTTAGTAGCAAGCCCCAGCAAAGATCGCATTAATGAATTAAAGGCATAATTGGCTAGGGAATTTGATATGAAGGACTTAGGACTGATAAACAAGATTCTAGGGATACAAATTCATCGAGACAGAAATAACAAGAACATTTGGCTTTCTCAAAAGAATTATTTAAAGATCTTGCAACACTTCAATATGCAAGAATGTAAGCCAATCTCTACCCTACTTCTTATTAATTTTAAATTATCTTCAAGCATGAGTCATAGCAGAGAAGAAAAGAGGAAGGAAATATTTGAGTACCATAAGTATCAGTAGTAGGTAGCCTAATGTTTGCTATGATTTGCACAAGCAGTGGGAATGGTTGGTCGATATATGGCCAATCCTGGTCGAGAGCATTGGAATACTGTAAAAAAGGTCCTAAGATACATTAAAGGGACCACGAATGTTGCATTGTGTTATAGAGGATCAGATTTCACCATCAGAGGCTATACAAATTTAGATTTTGCAAGTGATCTTAACAATAGCAAATCCACCAATGGTTATGTGTTTACTTTAACAGGTGGAGCTATAAGTTAGGTTTCAAAACTGCAACCTATTATGGCCACTTCAATGACAGAGGCATAATATATTGCAACTACACAAGCTAACAAAGAAGCAATCTGATTGCAGATGCTATTAGAAGAACTCAGGTACAATCTTTAAATATTTCACTATCTTGTAATAATCAAAGTGCTATCAACCTAGCGAAGAATTTAGCATTTCATTCTAAGACTAAACACATACAAGTTCAATATCACTTTATCTGAAAAAATGTGGAAGAAGGAAATGTGGATATATAAAAAATTCATACCAAAGATAACCTAGCAAATGCAATGGAGGAAGACTGGTGTAAAGATTGATTGATTCTCAATTAAATCTTTAAGTGGGAGATTGTCAAAAGAGGTGCCTAACTTTGAAAATAATGGTGGTTGGTGACCAAACTTTATTAATTGCAATTTAGTCCTTTAAAATTGCATTGAAGCCCTTCATCCTTCTCTATAAATAAAGAGCTTCAAAACTTCATTTCTCACAACCAACAAAAGGGCAATCATATCTAGAGAGAGAGAGAGAGAGATTTGTGAGATATATAGAAAGTTGTGAGATTAGTATTCTCCTATTAGTATATTATCCTTGCTATATAGAGAAAATGTGTAACTCTTATTTTTTTTATAATGAAACTCTTTCTTCCTTGTTCGTAGTTCTTTACCCTATTGGGTTTTTCCACATTAAATTCTGTGTCATCTCAAATTATTTGCTATAATTTTGCTTCTATCCGATGTCTATTTGCTCTACAATTAAAACAATACAAGACTTTCCTTCTAATTATTATTTCTGATTTTCTCCCTTTTCAGTGACAACATTTCCATCTAGTTCTCCTTAAACTAGTTAATCTGAACCTTTCCTTTCTAAGCAGAACATAGACTACTTGGTGACAGTGAGTAGGAATGTTGTGGTACTTATTGAGATAAAAGTTCACAGAAACTAGGGGAAGTTCAATTCTGATGCAAACTGTAGTAAGAGCACTTTAGTAGTCTCAGTTCATTTGGTTGGTCTTTTGGGAGCGATAACTTCTCTTTTTGATCATTTTTACTTGATCCTTCTCCTTTTTGGATCAGTTGCCTATAAAAGAAAAACAGAAAAAAGAAACAAAATATGAGGACTGCTAATTTTAACATCAGAATTAGTAGATAATTTAGCAAAATATTTGGATAGCATATAACTTGTGATGAAACCAGTTTGAACTTAAAGGAAAGTAGTAGCATTCATAACGCTAACAAATGGAACAAATATAGTTGCATTATAATAGCATCTCCAAGAAATCAAGTTCAAAAACTGAAAAGAAAAGTAATATAACTTATTCCAACTCTTCGAATGAAGAAAACTATGAGACACCAGAAAGGATGATCCTTCAATGACCAAAGGGAAACACAACTTCTAATACTCCTCAATTTCTTCCACTCTGACATAATTTAGCTCCTCTAATTCTTGGGAGATTTCCACATCGACATCATCTTCTTGTTCGTTAACAGTGTACTCTTCATTTGCTTCCACTTGGATATCATTTAGCTCCTCTATTTCTTGGGAGAGTGGTTCATCTCCTTGTTCACCATCTTTTCCTTGTTCACTTCCTTCCACTTTGATATGTTTCAGCTCGTCTATTTTTTGGAAGATTTGAACTTGGATTTCATCTTCTTGTTCATCGGCCTTTACCTCTTCACTTGCTTTCACTTGGATATCTTTCAGCTCATCTATTTCAAGGAGGAATTCCATTTGGACTTCATCACCTTGTTCAGCAACTTCTTCCTTTTCGATTTCATGTCCTCCATGACTTTCTTTCTGTCCAATACCCTCATGATTATTTTTTACAAACCATAGGTCTACTGGGGACTCAAGCTGTGAACTTTTCAATTGCTTAACTTCTTGGTCTAATCTCCTCTTGGATGATTCTTGACGACCTAACTCTGAATCTTGCTTCTCTGGTTCTTGAGATTCTTGTTGTCCACTTTCACGACATTCATATGGTTTGCCTTTCTCTTCATTTTCTCTGGTTTCCAACGCTTTGTCTCCATGTAGGGAATAAGTGGACTCTTTACCTTTTTGCAACTGCGTATCCATCTCTGCCATTTGAGCATCGTGTTTTACACATGGCTTGTCTGGCTCTTTTCTCAACATATCAATAGATGGAGATGACACTTCTTTCCTTTGGGGCTCATTAATCTCATCTTTTGGTTCATCCTTTCTGAATTCTCTGCTTATTGCCGTTGAATGTTGAATTGTAGCTTGTGGAGGTTCTACTTCTCTTCTAGGCGTGATTTCTTCTGTTACTTCACCAGCTTCACCAGCATTAGGGGAATTTTTACTCTCCTTTTCTTCTTGTACTGATTTCGTCATAGGAGAAAATCTATGTAGACTTTTTCTTATCAGTGCCTCTATCTGATTTTCATTTCTGTTCAACTCTGGGTTGTTGAGTTGAAGATGAGCTTTTCACTTCTTATGGTTTGGCTGCTTCTTATGCTGTGACTGCTGCTGCTTTCATGCCTTCACTGCAATGATCTTGTTATTCCCAGTCTTCTGCTTCTAGTGCATGATTTTGTGTTATTGGGAATTCCCATTTCTTACTCATTCCTTTTTTGGAATTCATGAGTCTCAAGTGTGGCTTTTCAGTCTCATTCTTTGGTTCAGGCAGACACTTTACATCACATCGTTACTTTTAGATGTGTAACTTTGGCTTCTAGATGTTCTCCTTCTCGTTCAACTTTTGATTTTCTTGGATGCTCTTTCTCTAGTGTCTTCTGCATTGATTCTGCGTCTGTGTAACTTCTTTTTTGTTCCTGGCTTCTCATCTTTAACACTTTGAGTTGTTCTACATTTTTCTTTTTCAAGGATTGCCTCCAATCTTCTGCAACATTCGTACATTTTGCTTCCTAACCCCTAAACCTTAGACCTAAACTTTCTCTTTCATGCACGCCTTTGTCCCATGCTTTTGAACTTGCAAAGCACTTTTTTTATTTGTTACATGCATCCTCACTATATTTCCTCGCTCTTTTTTTGTCCTCCTTCAGTTCTTCAATCTTTGTCTTCTTTGGTCCTTCACTTTTATTGACCAGTGATTCCACTATTTGCATAGGATACCCTTGTAAACATTGTTGATCTTTATGCTTAGCTTGAACTTGGCTTTCCTCTTTTCATCTGAGTTTGCTCCCAAGTTATATTTTTCCTAAGGCCACCATATATGCTTCAACATAATAGGCTCAGTTTTTGAAGTATCTTCTTTGAGGGCCTTAGTTTACCTCTTTCCAACCCTCTGAAGTCTCAATGGCGTTAAATGCTCCTTTATAACTATTTTTAAAACCAATACTACATTGTCCAGGTTCCATATGAATTGTCTCAGAACACTCTTTTGTTTCACCATGCATCTTTATAACTACCTCCTTTTTAACGAGTGATAATGGGCGTGATTTAAAGAGTTCTGTCTCTCTGCAAATGCATCAGAATGAATCTGGGGATTTGGGCTTTCAATGGTCTGGCCTACTTTACTTTTTCTTGTTTTAAAATCCCAGACAATCTGCCAAATGATGACAGAGTAAAACAAATCAATTGTGGCTTATAAGCATATTAATAATCAAGTATAATCTATTTTTAATATTCTTAAATGTTGATAGTTAGATTGATACATTATTCTAATTTTTAACCTAAACAATTGTAGACCTCCAAAGCTGCATCCTCATGGAATGCTTTTGCACTAAGCTCTCTCTTTCGGTTAAAGCCAAAGCATCTTCATTTTGCCCAATTAGGCAAAGCATTTACATGAGAGCTTCATGATTACACTCTTACAAATTAGCAGCTGATTTGATTAGGATCTCTCTTTTCTGGATCTGATATCTTTGAATGGAAACCAACTCTTTTGGGGTGTAAAAGTTTGACCAAATAATTGCATAGCTTTAACCATTTTAAAGAGAGAGCTAGAAGAACTTTTGATTCCAGCGCCAAGAGTGGCCACAGGAAAAGTGCACCAAAAGCAATGGCCAATCATTCACTCAAAACAAAGGCAGGGAATTGGTTTAGAAACAAAACTAATGCTATATATTTTTCTAGGTTTGAAGTAGAATGCAAGTATGTGCAGCAATTTAATGCAGGAAATTTACATAGAAATGAAACCACATGCAGTTCTTTTTAAAGCCTAAAACTGAATGCAAACTGTTCATAAGAAACTGTGCAGCAGTTTAATGCAGGAAATTAGAACAAAATCGAAACCCCATTTAGTACTTTTTAAACCTAAAACGGAAAGCAAACTGTTCGGTAATTTGGAATGACAAGAGTTACATAGAAGCATAGTACATAGATATCTAAAGTACTTCGGAGCTCAAAACAGGAACCAAACATGTGAAGGAATTTAACACTGCAATTTGTTGCACAGACTTATAGTCATTTGTGATAGTTAATAGCCCAAGGTAGAATCCAAACATAAGGAGGGATTTAACACAGATTTTGTAGCCAAGATGTGTGATAGCAATTGTCTCCTTATTATAGTCCAAGTATGTATTCGAGTCACAGTCGAAACATGACGTTTGTATTATTTTTTTATTAAAAAAATAAAATAACTATAATTTTTGATCTAATAATAAACGTTTTATCTTATTATATTTGTGTGACAAAACTACAGCCATTTGCCATAGTTGCTTGCCCAAAACAGAATTTGGCTTACTCTTGTTTTTTGGGCTTCTTCCCTTCTCTCAATTTCTCTTTTCTCCTCTGTATGTCTTCTTTCACTATCTTTCTTCCCTTTTACTCTCCCTTTTGCCTCAATCTCCTTCGATTTCTCACCTCTATGATCTCAATCTCTATCAGCTCCGCTTAGTTCAAATTTCCCCATCAGCTCTGAATCTTGTACCACAATCCCAATTCTTCATTGCTTCTTCACATCTCTTCTTTCCTGTTCTGGGTGTTCGTCGAGTGCTGGGGAGTTATGATGTAATGGTGAAAGAACACGAAATTGGGATGAAAATGATTCCAAATTTAATTTTAAAATCGATTGAAAATTACATATTGATTTAAAAGATGATAGTTACTAAAAAGTTAATTTAAAATTGATCTAAAATCAAATCATGACTCAAATGATAAAAATGATTTAGAATTGAATTGAAATTTATTCAAAATTAAATCATGACTCAGATAATGAAAATGAAATAAAAAAATAACTCAAAATTGATTGACTCCAATTAAAATATGACTTAGATGGTGAAAAATGACTGAACTTTTGAATTTAAATTAACTTACAATTAAATAAAATTAACAAAGAAATTTATCAATTTGAAAAAATACTCAAACCAAGTACAATGTTCACATGTAGTTCTATGCATATATCCTTGCGTTTTACTTAATTACTTGGTGAAAATAGAAGTCAGAAAATAGCATCAAAATTAATTAACAGGTATGAATAGTTGTATTGTAAATCATAAATAGTTTTTTTTCCGCTTCATAAGAATCCTCTAAAAGTTGTTTTTTTTTTTTAACGTGGCTAGTTTTTATAACATCAAAATCAATATCTTCGTATACCTTGTAAGTTAACTTTTCAAGTTGTATACAACTAATTTTAACATTGTGGTGGGCTGAGTTTTTTTTTATTTTCGTCAATCACTTTTTAATAGAACTTTTGATATTTTGATAGAATAGTATAAATTATATAAAAAAAAAAAAAAAAAAAAAAGTCAACCTGTAAATTCCATGAGTTCAAGAGTAGAGCCAAACTCTTCTTACTACATTTGCTTATGAATTGACCGCTCAACTCAACTCACCAATTTAATGGATTAAATGAATTTGACCTATTTTAATAGCTCCATTTTAGGCTGCTCATGAAAATCCTATATACTACGAAAGGGTAAGCTAGCCATATCAAACAAGTTCCCAAGCATACTTAGCCTACTAGTATCAAAATATTGCACATAACTATAATAAGGTCAACTTCGTTTCTCTCCCTTACTAACAAAGGCTACATAATTTCATGTCAAGATCTTCACTTTCTGGAAAATTATTATGGAGCACAAGCAAAGACCTTATGGACAAAGGAGATGGGATAGTAGTACGGACTACTGGAAATTAATATTTTTAAATAATATGATAATACACAAAAATATATTAATATTTGAGATATTTTTTATATAAAATAATATTATATTAAAGAGAATATCATTATATGGGAAAATCTCTAGTAGTCTGTATTACTAAAAATGATCTCATCTCTAGTTTATGTGATTATTTTTGCCAACAGACTACCGGAAATTCTCCCATAGATTGAGCAGATCTTGATTTAATGGCCCTGAATTTATCATATATTTTTTAATTTAAATTTAATAGAAGTTAATATTTTAAAAAATATGAAAGTGTACAAAAAAACTATATTAAATGTTTAAGATTTTTTATACAAGATATTTTGTTGAACCAAAAATCTTTTACTAATTTCCAGTCTATTTTTTATATCGTACAGTTTATTTTATTTTTTTACATGATACCATTTTGTCAAATTGTAAAATATAAAGAATAAACTTTAAAATATTAAAAATTGTTTTTTTTTCTCTTTAATATAATATTAGTTTATGTAAAAAAATATCTCATATATTAATATATTTATGTATATTATCATATTATTAAAAAAATAATTTTTATTAAATTTAAATTAAAAAATAATTCCACAAATTGAAATCCAATGGACCTTAATCTCCAGTAGTCGACTACCGGAGATGATCCCATCTCATGGACAAAGAGAAGATTTGTCAACTAATTACCTTCTAAGCGTAGATTGATTTTTTTTACTTCTTTTTAAACGAAAGACTCCTTAAGATTGAAAGATGTAAACAGTGAACATATTTAGCGTAAATTTTTTATTTCTTTTTTATCATTTTAGCCACATCTCATTTTGTCAATTTTTTTTATTTAAATCTTATAAATTAAAAAATTAATTTTTTAGATCTTAACTTGACAACATTATTGTCCTCAAATACTTAAATCATATAATTCAACTCGCCTCCACATATGACAAATTACTTTTTATTTTAACCTAATAAGGGATTCGTTGACAATCTAGGTTCTGTTCTGGGTGAATCCCTTAAAAGATACGAGAGGATATATATATATATATATATATATATATATATATATATGTGTGTGTGTGTAAAATAAAAATATATAAATCTTTTATATTTATATAATATATATATTTATATGTATTATGTTTTTTAAAATATTAAAAAACTAATCTAATTAAAATAATTAAAAATTATTTTATTTATTTTATTTGTTAAGAAAATCAATCAATTTTATATTAATTCAAAAAAAAATTTTATTCATTAATTTGATTGTTAAAGCATAAAGATATTGGTTGAGTGTTTTAAATTTAGATTTAATTATTTGATATCTTTTATGTATTTCATTTCAATTATTATTTATATTTACAACAATCTAAAATAAACAAATCAATTCAATCATTATATTTTAAAATTCTTCTATTGAGAGATTTAGATGGTACAATAATATTGCTTTCTAAATATTTTAAAGCTGTAAGTACAATGTTCGTTTTTAATCTCCTCTTGTAATTGAATTATCATAATTCATGCTTTAAAATTTGTAATTTTATATTTTTTTTATGCATTCCAAAAATTCTTGTGAATTAAATAAGTTAACTCATTTAATCCATATAATAAGTCAAAATTAAAGATTTTTACTTGTTTAAATATAATAAATTTATAACTTCTAATCATTTAATTATTACTCATTATATAATAAAATTTTCAAATTTAAGTAATTAAATAAATATAGGTAAAACTGATAAATTTAATTTAATAGTATTCTTATTTATTTAAATAATTTTTATAATTAAAAATATATAATTTAACAATATTATATATAATATATTAAATAATATGATATATTAATTTAATTAAAATAGATTAAATAAAAGTTGCCATGATCCAATTGGGTACGTGGTTGATGATAAGTCTCATATGTACCTATATTTATACCCTTAATTTAGGGACTTATCATTAGTTTTTTGTTTAGTTAATCTTGGTTTATTTTTTAATATTTTTATATTCCACTTCTGTTTAGGAGTAATTAAGTTATAAATATTAGATTTTGACACTTGAGAAAGGGAGAGACAAGCTAGGGAGGGATCGAGAAGCTACTAGTCTTGCTGCAAATTTTGCTTCAGAATCTAATAAATTTTTATTTTAAAAAAATTAAGATTCATCTCACAATTTAAAATATTTCACATCTATAATGGCCCAAAAATTTTGCTTATCCAAGATGTTGACCATGGAAATGATGAGGTAGAAAGGACAAGAAAAATAAATAAAGGGACCAAGAAGTGGACAAGTGGATACTGCATATCATAAATTGGGCCAACCTGTGATAATTTCCCACCCCCGTTGTAAGCTTTTCAAAAATTTAAAAAAAAAAAAAAAAAAACAAATACGTGTTCCTTACGTTCTTATATTATGTTCCCTGATTAATTAATGATATTTGGATTTTTTTTATATTTTATTTATTTTTTTTATTAACATTATTAACTTCCACCTTTTAAAAAATTATCCACCTATCATTAGTTAATTGAAAATTTTTGATATAAATATATAAGAAATTGCATATAATTTTTTTTTGTTTTTTAAAAAAAGAAGGTCCATCCATGTCGATGGTGTCAAGTGCTTTTATACTTGTTATGAGAATCAACACTCCATTTTCCAATTCAGCATTATTGGCTATTTGGGTTTGAGTTTTTCTAAACATTTTTAAAATTTCTTTTTGTAAAATTAGAAAGATTATAAAAGGGGAAAAAATGAAATAAATTTATGCATACTTTGACTATTTTATGTCATTCTTTCTTTTCTTAATTTGTATAAAATTTAAAAGTTATTTGCCTTTAGAGACAAATTTAGCCACATTCATATTAATATATTTAGTTTAAATTTGGTTAAAATTAAATAATTAAATTTAGTAACTTCTACATTAATAAGAAACTAAATTGATAATAATTATAATAACTGAAGAATTAAATTAAGAAGTAAAAATACTAAAGGATCAAATTAAAAATTAATTGATAAGCGAGAAACAAAATAATATTTTACTTAATTTAAGTTTGTTAGATCATTTAATAAGTGTTTTATCAATATTATTGTGTTTGGTAAATTTTTAAAGATTATTTATATTGTCAAATTATTTTTAAAAAATTGTATTTAAGATAATAGGTGATGAAAGTAAAAGGAATTTATGATATTTAAAGAAAAACATCCAATTTTCTGTTTTTTGTCTCACATCGAAGAACAACTTTTACCATCACTTAAAGGAAACATTTTTTCTTTTTGCCAAAAAAGAAGGAAACGTTTTTTTTTTTTTTCGGTCTAACAATAGCTTAAGGCAAATACAACATTTTCTCATAACACTAGTTATTAGAAAAAAAAAAAAAGAAGAAGAAGAAGAAGAAGCTCGTTTTACTCTCCAAGAAGCTAGGCCAAATAAGCCATTACTTTTTTTGGCCAGAACATAAGCCATTACTACAACAAGTTGTTTGGTACATTGTTAATTATTGTGAGATTTATTTTTTAGAGGTTTCTCACCATCTCTAAATTTTTAATGATTAAATTTATAACAATCAAAGCGAAATTAACTAGAAAAATTAGAGAAATATCAAGGACGCCATATTGATTTGGCCCCAAGAGGATTGTCCAAATAGTTCACGGATTTATGCTACTTCACAATTGAAGTCTATATATTTCGAGAATAATATTTAAGAAAATCTATTTTCTTTTTTTTAAGATTGGTCTAGAACAAACCAATTATAATTTAGGTAAAAAAATATAATTTTAGTCCATCACTTTTGGTTATAAAATTAATTTAATATCTGAAAAATAAAAAAATTTCAAAATGATCCTCCAAAGTGCCCAATTTAATTTTTTTTTTCAACTTTATAAGACAAATTTAATACTTTCAATCTTTATATGACTAAATCAATATTTAATTAAAAGTACATGATCAAAATTATATCTTTTTCTAACTTATAACGAACATAGTTTTATGCTGATATTCTGATGATAAACTAGAAAGAAATTACAATTTCAGTCCAATGGCAAGAAAGTCGTTAGATAAAATATTTAAATCAATTGGGACAATATTATGACGTGATGACAATTTATAAATGAACAAATTTAACCAAATACATATATAATAAGATATAATAAAATATATTAATAATCAAGTTTTAAATAGGTATATAAAAAATAAGAATATTGACTACTTCTTATACAAGTTAAAAATCTAAATTTTTCACAAAACGATTTTTCCACTATCTCTTATTTATTTTCCTTTCTCTTAACTTTGAATGACTTAATTAAGAAAGGTTAGTGTTATTTATAAAAAAAATTTTAATTTATTATTTAATATTATGTAAGTTACTATTTAACACTATTTAGCTATGTAAGTAGAATATAATGTTAAAACTATATTTTTATCTTAGACAACTTTTGTCATTTTAGTCCCTAATAAAATGTTAAAATTATAATTTCTTTCCCTGATACTATTTTTCCTTTCAGTTTAGTCCTTAAAATTATATTTTATTTCTCGAATGTTACTCTTAAAATCATCATGAGTTTAACTACGAGGCTTTATTATTATTTATACCCCTATAAGGTTTATATATTTTGGAATGTTACAAGAAATATCTATAAGTGAGGGACCAAATTAAAAAATACTCCATATGTAAGTGCAAAATGTGAGGTTTTACTCATTTATTTTTATATTTCAATTTTCATTTTTTGTCTCATTTTACCATAAATGTGTACTGATATATTACTGTTATTATAAATATGTATAAGTGCAAAAAAAATTAAATATTTTTCTTTGAACATTTTAATGAACATAATTTTTTTTTTAAGTAAAAGACATTTTTTGTCAAAATAAATAAATTTTATTCTATGTAATTTATATAGTGTTTCACCAAAAATAAAATCATACTATTCTATGAAATACCATATTCTGTACAGCGTTGCACCAACATAGTATAGTACTAAATTATTATTTCATCTTATTCCATCAGGTTTTATCTTATCTAACTTGATAATATCAAATCTTATCCTATTTAAACTTATACAGTATACCAAAAAGGTTAAAACCCTTCTCTATAAAGAATATAAGTATATAAATATTTAACAATATATAAGAAATCATACATTTATATATACCAATACAACAGATTATTTGTTGTATAACAGGTACATGGGTGATTCATTGTTTTATAAAATTTTAACAAAATAAAATTACACCGCTAATCCAAATTCTGATATCAGCCTAATTCATCCTTTTTCCATTTCTCGCTATCAATATATATCACGCTTCAAGATCTTATCTTTTAACAATATTTTCTCATTTTGTTTCTGCAATTTATCACTTGCCTACACCTGTCAATTCTTGATTCTCAAAACCGAAGCAAAATGGACAACCCATGACCTAACGTTTGGAGCCTCTTGAAAGCATTAATCAATGTTTCCCACATCCACGGGAAAGAAAAAAAATATCATATAGTTTTAATACATTTATGTAGTTACTAATTTAGTATATTGATTTTAATAAAATTATAATTTTTTAATTTTTTTAAAAAATAATTTTATTAAAATTAGTACACTAAATTGATTATCATGTAAATATAATAAAACTAACTAATATTCTCTCCGGATAAAAAAAGCATTATTGCTGGAAGCATACCCAGTACAAATACTAATGTCAAATTAATGCCCACATCGCCATCAGTAGTTGAGCTGTTTCATTTATTCCTGAACCAATACAAATCAATTCTAGTCTAAAGTCTTCAGTTTAAAGGAAAGAAATTATTGGTGGGTAATAATATAGTTATGTAATAAATGAGGTCTTGTATTAGTTCAATCCAATCAAAAAAAATCACACAATTTAACTAAGTTGTCGTTATTTTTTTTATTATTTGATTAGACTAGTATGTATTATTACTAATTAATGTAAAAACATATATATATATATATATATATATATATGAGATTAAAACTAAATGTATTATTATGGTTTTGAAATTTAATTTTATTAACTTTTCCAGAGTTGTCAAAAAATATTTTTAAATAAACTTGTCATTTAATGAGAATGGTCAGTACTCCTAATAGAGATCAGAGAAGTGCGTCCAAGTTTAATCCAAACACATTGCAACAGAATTTTTTTTAATTTTCAATTCTCTACATATATAAAAATGACAATTTTTCGGTGGAAGAGGCTATTTAAATTGTTTCTTCTATTTTTATTATTATTATTTTTTGCAGGAAATATTTCTCTCATCGTCATTTCTTAGTGTAACATCTCGAGCACTTAAAAATTAGAATATTCACAACACACAATATATATGATAAAATCTCTATGACTTATTAAATGCCTAAATAATTTAAATTATGAAAAATGACACTCTCCAAAAATTTATAAATTTTTTCATTCCTTTTGAATTCTTGATGAAATTTAAACTTAATATATCTTTATTATATCATGCTACTTTTTTTATTTGCATAAATCACGTTTATGTGGTTTCTAATAATCTTCAATATTTTGTGTTTATAATTTATACTTCCACTCCATCTATCAATTGCCCAAAATGTAAGAGTCTCTCTCACCCATTCAAGTATATTATTAATTACAACTTTAAATACATCATATATTTTTTCTTATTAAAATTGTAATGTAACTCACAATTATTGTAATTTGTCAAAACTTGCATAAAACCAATTGGACACTAGATAATTATAAAATAATACAAATAAATATAAAATTAAAAAATTTAATGCATCAATTAAATGTTCAAACCTAACCCATAGTCACAAGAAAATGTGAAGTTCTGTTGATTTTTATGAGTAACAATATAATGTGGTCCAAGTCTCTAATAAGAAGAAGATTAGAAAGTAATGAATAAAACTAACATTTTAGGTTAACTCAATTTTTTAATTTAATTTAATATAAATATAAATAATGAATAAAATAACAAAAAATACAAAACTTAGTTATACATGGTCATAAAAACTTTTGCAACGTTGTTTGGGTTGGACTTTCGCAAAGTTGTTTGGGTTCCATAGTTTTTATTTTTAAGGATGGATTTAGGATTTGTTCTATGGGAAGCAAAAGTCTTTTAATTAAATACTTAAATTAAGAGGAAAAAATTTTTAAATCTAAAAGGGTGAGTTTTTATAAATTAAAAAATTAAATAAAAATATTTGATAAAATTAAATATAAAAGTTAAAATTTTTAAAATCTAAGCGAGATGATAGCCTCTTTCTCTTCCCAACCCTTCCTTGGATCATCCTTGGATTCATCCCCGCCTATTTTCATCTCCAAATCATATTTAAAGGGATTTACCTTCTCAATCTTGCTAAAAAACAAAGAAATTCAAAATAAAAGCTTATGAATTATCTCCGTAAAAATTTCTAAATTTAAATTATTTTTTTTCATCCATACATATTTATTAATCCTTTTTTATGGCAGTGCGTCCCATTCACGCGTGCACACAGCCACATGATATGAGTGAAAAGCATTGGCTTCTCCATCACTTTATTGAGTAATAAATATCTATGTTACCTAGGTGAAACGTATCTTTTGAATAATGTTATCGCTCGAGTCATGAATGGGCTTTTAGACCAAAGAAGTCAGTGACAAAACAAAAAAAATATAGAAATCACACAACAAACATTTTATAAAATATTATTTTTTATATTTATATTAAGAAATTTTTAAATAAATTCAGTCAGCTAAAAAATAGTAAATCAAATTAATCATACGTCAAATTAGATATCACTAAAATATCACGGATAAGCCATTAGGTGGTAGTCGGTGATAAAAGATCAAAATGATTCATTAGCATGGGTCTCTTTGTTCAAACTATTTGTTGTGTTATGTTATCAAATAAAAATGAGAAATATATTATTTTGGTCATTGGCTTTATTAAATTGTTATTTTAGCGTCTCATTTATTTTATTTTTTATAATAATTTTTAGTTATTAAAAATTATCACTTTTGATTCTTTTATATCAATTAACGATATTTAGTTAGAGAAACAAAAAAATATTAGTTGAGACTGGTATATCAACGTATCAAGGTCACACGATATTATGCTCCAAGAAAAAGAAATAAGAAAGTGGGAGTGATGAAAAAATATTAATTAATCTTAATACACTTAAGTCACAACTGATTTGGTATATTAACTTCAATAAAATCGTTCAAAAAAAAAGTAGAGACTATTAAAAAAATAATATTATTAAAATTAATACATCACATCAACTATTACTTAAATGTACTAAAATTAGACAATATTTTTTTCTAAAAGTGATAGACTTTTATCAAATATACATGACACTATGATCTAATAAAATTAGGAAAGAGAAAAGTGGAAGGCAAACCAATTTTTTGTCAACAAACTTTACTATACCCAAATTGCCCGTAAGCATGGCCAAAAAGCAAGAAAGTGTTTAAAAAAAACTACAAAGAAACAATAATAGGCACCAAAAAGAACACGAAAGAGAGAGTATTGAGGGAAATTGTAGGTGCCATTAAAAAAAACATTAATAAAACATGATTGACAATAAAAAATATATATATAATAAAATTTTATAATTTAATCTAAAAATATAAATATATAGTTGATACAATATAAGGAGAATAGTATAAGTGACAAAAAAAATTAAAAATTAAGAATGAAATTTAGTTTTTTTTTGTTGGTTTACTGTTTTTAATTTATTTCTTTTAATTACACCTGCTACATATTTTTATTTTATTTTAATTTATCTAATTACCTATGTTGTTTGAATTCATTACTTTTTTCTTTTCACAACTATTGGTTGTTAAATACAAGTACTTTACATAACTTTAAATATGAAGATCTAAGGTTTAACTGTATAAGATGTTATATTTGACTGTTGAAGGTAGATAAGTGCATGGATTTCAAAGATTATTGCTGGTGGGGTATTACAACTTTTTTCTTAATAATTTCATGATGAGTGGAGAAATATAAAAATATATTCATTGGGTATAAGCTCAAGCTAATATAATCTTTATTTACTTTTGATTTAAGGGTTGTATCTGCATGAACATACAAGCCCTAACAATGGACTAAAAAGAAATCATTATAAATAGTTTTGCCCATTCTTCATCGAAGAATAGAATATGTATATTAAGAAATTCATTCTTTTTTCATGAACAAAATCTATACATAGCTAGCCACAATATTGGCTTTGTGACAATATCAAAAGTAGTATTGGATATCTCTAATTACAAAACTAACATATAAAAGGAACTCTATTGCTCCTTTACTCATGATACAAAGGATAATCCTACAAGCTCACATTAAAAAATTAATAGCATTGTTCTCATCCAAAATACTTTCTCATCCATTATTAGGCAAAAGACAACCCCAACTTAAATTACTCTAATTCTCTTGTATGTTCATAATTGGATACTCATTGTCAGGTGTCCTAAGATATTCACTTATGTTTGGAATTTCCTACAAAGCATATAGGTTGAGATAAAGATTAAACATATCAACTATATAGGAGATTGACAATATCTTTTATTAACTACTGGAAAAACAAAAAAAGATGACATATTTGTTTAAGAATATATTGGAATTTGGATACCTGAAATAGTAATGATGTCAAAAGAAATAAAAGGGGCATAAGAAGATTGAAATGGAATGTAATTAGTGGTATAACCCTGAAACAACATAAAAAATAAAAACATTCATATATATATATATATATATATATAGATATATTATACTTCATAAGCTTTAAAGGTATAAAAAAAGTGTTATATACCTGATTTTGATAGCAATGATGCATATGAAAACCCATACTCCTTGAAGAGCTTTGATTTAAGGATTCCACATTTGATTGTTGTTGAATTTTTCTCTTCAAAGAAGTCCCCTTCTTTTGTTTCTCAATGGCACTCTTAATTTGAGTAGAACTTGCTCCTTTCGACCTCCTCTTATGAGGATCAAGGATATGAATTGAACAAACTTCTTGAGCATCAATGTCATCATTTTCCATGCAATTATTGTGATCATCACTATTACTATTAGAAAAGGCATAATTTCTAAGTTTGACTTCAAGCTCGTGGAGTCTTTTCTTTGCTATTTGGACTATTTCAATATCATTTGCACTCAAACTTATAATATTGAAAGATTCCCTCATCAAGTCCTTAAGATAATAAGCTCTTGATGTTCTCAAATCTTGTGGGCACGAAGCATTGTCATTATTTCAAACTTCTTGTCTTGCACTTTTTGTCCATCACTTCAATCATAGTCATATTCACATGATTATTCATTACACATAAAGCATGTCGGCACAACCACCCTAATAATTGAAATAACTTGCATGTACAAGAAATGGTATTATTGCTTAAGCCAATTCTCACAATATGCTCTAACTATCCAAATTCCCTCACCAAAACATAAGTATGAACTGCACTTTCATGGTTTGAACTAGTGACATGCCATGACATGCTCTCAAAGTACTCTACTTAAAGATCTTGTGAGTGTAATCATGAGTTGCTTGTCATAAAATTCCACAGTTAACACCAAGTCTTGGCATACGTCTAGCATATTTAAAAGCGTCAGCCACTTGAGCTTCACACATCTTTTCTGCTTGCTTTCCGTAGTGGTTGACAAACTCCATCAATGACATTGTCCTACAAGACAAATGTTTAAAAACATTGTTTGTGCTTTCACTTCTTTGTGTCAATCTTATTCTAGCTGAAAACATGTCACAATTGAACACAGGACACCACTTACAATGCAATAAGTACAAATTCGACAACCATTTATTATTAGCAACATTCTATTCTTCACACATATCCTTCCAAATTTGCTTCATCACATCCTCTAATTCAACTTCATGCAAAACCTGGTTGAATTTTTCCTTAAAACGACCATTAGCAAGAAGATGTGAATTGTGATGAGTGGCATTTTTAGAAATATGCCACATACATAAACGATGTTGGTATTAGGAAAAACCTTCTTAATAGCATTCAACATGGCATTATCTTGTTTCGTGACAATGGTTTTTGGTGTCTTATTTCCCATAGCCTCCAAGAATGTTTCAAACACCCAAACAAATAAGGTAATGGTCTCATCTAACATAAAAGCACAACCAAACAATACATTCTTCCAATGATTATTGAACCCGACGAATGGTGCATATACCATATTGTACTTGTTGGTATAATACGTAATGTCAAATACTACTACATCGCCAAAACAATCATAATCTAGTCTTGACATAGCATCACACTAGAAAAAATTAGTCATTCTATTTTGGTCATTTACTTGAAACAAATAATAAACATTACTTCTACTTGCTTGTAAAGACTGTAAATGTTTTAGAAGGCTCTGGCAATCTCTTGCATGCAATAAATTCATCCTCTTTGATTGTAAACAATTTTAACAATCACATAAAGTAAATCCAACATTTTTTGCTCCACCCGCTTCGTTCGTTAGATATAAATAAGTTCTTGTTGCTTTTATCTCAGAATCTATCATAGTGCTAAGAATGCTTCCCTTTGTATCCGTTATATTTTGGCAAGATCTAATCAAATGCTTTTGGTTATCCTTAATGAAAGGATGATTATGGACCTCATTGAATTGAATCACCTCCCAAACACCTCATTCAACAAGAAACTTAATTTAAGCTTTGCACCCATATCTTTTTAATGTCCTTTCAAATATTTTATCTTCACAAGGAGAAATTTCTGGATATCCCTCACAACAACACAAAAAAGTGCATCTTCGAAGCTCATTTTTTCGGTTATAAAACTTTTTCCCTTTTCAAACACCAAATAACTTTTGTGAATGCATATGCATTATATGTCTTATAAGCTTCTTTTTCACTATCAAAGATAATGCCAATTTAAAGTTGAAATTATGAATCCACTGGTGACATATGTGAATATGTTGGATTTTCTACAATAAAAAAAAATTAATAATGCTCACATTGTTCTTTCACGAAATTTATAATTGCACCTAAACATAAAAACAATAAAGAAAGCACACAAGTGTGTATATATATACGCACACACAAGTACACACACATACACAATGATATTTTGGGATGCAAATACAATATCAATAAAGTTAATAATAGAGGTGAATAATTAGAACCTGTAACTCACTTCCTTAATCACTCTAACAATCTTTTAATCTTACAATAATTAATACATACATGAATCATATATTGAACAAGTAGTATTTTATATATATAAAGAGAGAGAGAGAGAAAATCATACGCATATATTAGTTTCAGTAAGTTATACCTCTAAATATATTCACCGGCACTGCAAACCACAATCTCACTATAAAATGAGATGAACAATGAATATAAAATGATATTTGGCAAATAAGTAGTGAAAAAAGGTTCAAAAGAATTGTTAGAAACTTTATATAAAATTTGCAGAATTATCGACATACCAGTAGTAGATTAAGGGATAAGAACTTGTTTTGGGTATATCTTGTGAGTTGCAAATTCTAACATTCCTAATTTAATGATTTTTAATATAAGCTAAATTATTTAGGGGAAATAAAAAAAATTAAACAAGAATAAATATGTCTCGATGAATCATTCAAAGAAAATAACTTAAAGCTTAGTTTAAGACATAGGGGCAAAACAATTATTTTTCAAAATGCTAAGGGCAAAATGGTAAATTTACAAGGCCAAGGGCAAAACGATCATTTTGAAAAAATGTCAAGGGTAAAATGGTAAATTCACAAGGAGTGACATGTGGCATTACCTTAACATGTAGGGCCCACACCATGATAAAATATTATATATCCATAGGGCCCACATCATAATTATATCTTAGATAATTATGATTTGATATTGAATTATAACTGTTGATTAAAAATATGTGGTTAAATCCTAGCCATCAATTTCTCTTTAAATACCCTACACTCTACCCCTTTTCTTCACACTATTCTCTACATTCCACCTATACCTATTTCACTCATTCTCACCTCTCCACCCCACACTTAGATCAAGAAAGAAGAAAGCAAGTAGGAAGGGAGCAATTTTAGGAGAATTACAAATAAGGAGAGCATAACAAGTAAAGCATTGGAAATTCATATCTAGGTTATTCGAGTCTCACGAAGCCCAACATATATCTGTCATACTCAGACGATCGAGTCTCATGAACCCCAGCGTATGACACTTGACCAGCAAGCGTGACCCCACCTTTAGTTGAGGCATCCCCTAGTGGGTACTTAGGACAAAGTTAGACAATATAATCTTTATATTAATATGTTACCCAAGCCACCATGTGGTCAATATTGGATTAGTTTGATAGAGAACTATCAATATTTCTTTTGTAATCCTCTGAGCATTGATGTTCTTATGACAGTTAAGAATCCCTTTAGTGTTAATTAAATTCAAGACGTTTCCAGTAAGAATACATTCTTGTCCTCTCCTAAATTCTTAAGACCATTTAGGCGGTACTACCTGCCATTGATCTTAGAATTCAAATTGTGGCCTAAGAAATGTAATAACACTATTTTTCCTGTTATCATTTAGGCGATATAATCTGCCATAAATTACATGATTAATGAGATATAATGCCTTGCTAATGAACTTATAGGGTTCACAACATATATTAAGGCGGCATAGCCAGCCTTACTAATGGTTCACAATATATATTAAGGTATCATAGCCAACCATTATCAAAGGTTCACAATATATATATTAAGACGGCATAGCCAGCCATTATCAAATGTGATTCCAAACTATAAATAAGTACATAGTGTACATGAATAGATTAATCTCACAAAGATTAGTTTTCTTTTCAAACAATCATATTGTCACCCCATCATACAAAGTTGAAATGCGCAATAAAATAGGTAATTGTAGTGCATAAATAACAAAATATTCATGTAAGCATACATAATGTACAAGAAAATTCACTTTTCAAAATTCTTATCTTAAACTTGTTATAGCTTACACAATATTTCCCTAGATATTTCAAAATATCTACTTAGCCTCAATCTTTTCTAATTATACCCTTCTTAGACCATAAATGGGCTTATGGAAGGTCATGGTAACAAAATTTTAAGATAAATGACTATAAGCCATAAAGGGATTACCATGAAGACCATTTAAGAAGAAAAAGAAAAATAAAAGAAGAGAATCTAGAATATGCTTAGATATTACTTCCCAATGCCTAATGGTTGAAGACGTTGTCTTCCTCTATTTGCTATATGTTTGAAAATGCATATTTGTATATTATGATATCTGACATCCACACATATTTCATAAAAATTATAATTTATAGTCATATTATATTCTATAGATATTTCGAGTACCATATATACTTTTTCATGTTATTGAGAAAGTATTCACACAACTCTATTAATGATGTTTTTAGATGGAGAATTACCAAATTTCTCTTGAAGTCCATGCGAAATGAGTATTTGTCTCACCAATTAGGAAGCACTTGTTATTAAGATCGTCTTTGCAAGATGTGATATGGTCTTACGCGTCATACCACTTATATTCATGTCACAAAAGGGCATGAATCTTACTAGTTTTTCAAGTCTTAAATAAGTCCTTAATATTAGGCCTAATTTCAACAGATACAGATATAGATATGGATATAGGCCTAATACCATTTTTCCTAATTTTGTTAAATTATCTATAGGATGTATGAACAAATGAATGTACAAACTTTTATTATCTATAATTTTACTATTATGTTTTATATATTCTAATGTATTTTCATAATTCTCGCTTCATAGTAATATTAACTTAAATTTATAATAAATTTTATACTTTGTAAGAAGGGTGTTACACAAATTCATTACGCTCTCAACATTTTTTTGGTTTTCGAATGCAATTATGTCCTGAGAAGAGCCACAGAAGAGTGAAATCGAAATTCAGTTTTGATCTAACTCTTTGTATCTTTCTTATTGAACCATTTTATCCTTCATTTATATTAATTGATAAATTTATCTCATTACATTAATGAAAATCTGACACTCTCTCTTTTATTACATCTTGGCCATGCTTACGGGCAATTCTGGCGGAGCAAAGTGTGAACTTTGAAAAAAAAAATGGTTTACCTCCCACTTTTCTCTTTCTTGTTTTATTGGGGCAAGGTGTCATGTTTGCTTGATAAAAGTCTATTACTCTCAATTCTTCTATTTCTCTTTCTTGAATTTTTGTAATAGAATACCACGTCACTTTGCCACATTGGTATACCAGCCTCAGCTAATATTTCCAATAAGTAGAGGATCAAAGTAAACAATATCTAATTAATAGGGGATTATTTAGAAAAATAAAATGAGTTAAGAATTAAAATAATTATTATGTATTAAAACAATATTTTCTCAAATAAAAAAACATTGATATATCATTATTTCACTCTTCTCAATTGCAATTACTCCTAATGAACCAATTTTTGTAATTGATGCTCTAATTTCTTTTTTCCCACTAATTAGACGTTTTCTCTAATAAATGACACTAGGAAAAGAATCATTTATCTATTCTAATGTTTGCCCAATTGATTAACTTTTGCTATTAATTAACCCATTCATCTAATTCTTCCGAATTAATCATCAGGCAAAAAATTATTTTTTGGTAACAAATATTATAATAGTGACTAAGTGCAATTTTTGTTCATGTGATGTGGATGTTGTGTTAAGTTAACATCCAATATAGAGGTCAAAGCCTCTGCAATGGGGTATATGGTCAAGGGATCATGAATTCCAAAAAATTAATAGGTTGTGGGAAAAATTACATTGTTGATAAGTAAATAACATTTTTAAAGAAATATATCAACCCTAAAAATAACATATTTACTAATGAATATGACTTTGGGACCATTTGATGCCTTTTATTTTAAAAAAAAAAAAGTCTAATATATTTCTAAACTTAATTTTAAATTAGAAATGAAATACCCTATCCCCAAGGACAAATCTAAGAGGGACTTACGAGATGGTCGCCCCTTTTAGATTTTTTTAAATTTTAGATTTTATATAAAATTTTATTTTATATTCTTGATTTAGTTTTAATTTATTAGAACTCGTCTTTTATTATAAAAATTTGTCCTTTCTTATTCAAATTTTTTATCCAAAAATTTGCATCCCTTATAATCAAATTTTAGATCTATCCTTAGTGGTCCCTCAACCCAAGCAGAAAGCTAACACATGCCAACTTCATGGTCCATGCCCCATCCTTTTGAAGTTACACTAATATATGTGTACGTCTCTCTCTTAATTAATGAACATAAAATGCAAAATAATGTTTTAGATAATGAATATGAATGTTAATGTGAGTCTCTCTTTTTGTTTTATTAATCTTGTAATTTTTTATATTTCTATAACTACTTACAGTTCGTTTTTAAAAAAAAAAACATTAAAGATAAATTAAAATAAGGTTGACATGGAATTTTAAGACGCAACTTGCATTGCATTGACTAGTTCACAGCTTCTCTCACAATAAATTTGAGAAAGAAAAATTCTTGCTGAGTAAAAAAAATATTAGTATTTGGCCAAATCATTAAGTACTTTTATCAATGCATAGTGTTTCGCCAGTCTTTTGCAAAAGCATTATTTTTTTCTTTGAAATTATTAAAAAGACACGTTTGAAAATATTTTCACAATCAATACTCTAGATTTTTGTATAAAAATAATATTTATTATGGTTAATTTAATAAAATTATAGCTTTTATTTAATTATAATATAATCAATAAAATTAAAATGAATATATAAAATTTTTTAATAAAAATAATCATATACAAATTAAGAAATTATAATAAATGTATATATATATATATATATTGAAATAAATATGCAAGAAGTATGTGTGTGTAATAAAAACGGGCAGATAAGCTAGATTGATAAATTGATAAAGGTTGGTAATTTCGTAATTTTAGAATAGTGAGTGTAATTAGTTTGAAAAAACTAATTTTCTATTTTTACTTTTGCTTGTATTTCAATATATATATAATTTTTTTTCTTCCATCTCACAAAAAAAAAATTATCATTCAAAAGTGAACCTTTTAATAAAAGATGTTGAAAACTATTTTTATTTCTTTTAGAAAAAATGTCAAGCATCCGCAATGAGGCTAAAGAATACATCGTAGCTTGATTATATAATACTCTTAAACAACGATCTAAATTTTGATCAAATTTTACCGTAAAATTGATGGTGTTAGCTCTAATATGAAATTGGCATTCATTCTATTTTATTTTATCTTTTAATTTTTATTCTTTTTAATCAAAACATTAATATGAATATTTTATTCCAACATTAACTTGGTTAGGGTGCAGAATTTACATGCTTAGATTCTTGTCAGTCTCATGTCTACATATACTATATAACATTATATAGTCTAGTGTATTAAGACAAGATTAGCTTAAATTGTTGAATTGATAAAACCTTGCACAAAATCTATTAAAAGAATTATTTATTAATTACTTTTATATTTTTATAGTGTAAGTATATATAGTTTTCAATCAATTAACTTTTATAATTGATTCTCTTATTTATTTGTCCCATTACGAATTCCCTAACCCACATCTACAGTAATGTTATATCTAACTAACAATGATTTAGTAAAAGAGGATCAAATCACTGATATGCCCACTGTTTAATATTAATTAAATATAAGTAAATAAGAACGCTAATTTTTCCAAATTTCAAATTCCAAACTCATCTTCGCCCAGAAGAGTGAAAAGAATATATATATATATATATATATATATATATATATATATATATATATGAAATAACTAAAGTAAACTCAAAGTATTTATTGTAAGTGCTTAAATATTAAAAAGACTTGTTAGCTAGCTTAAAACCAAGAGATGCAGAAAAATTTATACTTTTAGCTATCGTCATTAATATGATATAGATATTTTCAAACTTTTATTTTTTATTTTTTAAGATAATGTGAGTTTTAAATGATGAGAAATTAGATTTAAGAATTTATATGTATAAAAAAGATTTAGACAACTACTCCATCATTAAATAAATAGATAAAAAAAGTGTATGTAATATAAAAATTTGTAATAATAGAATATTGCATTTAAAAAATGGATCATAACCATAATACGAAAAGTTTATAATAATAATCCGCCATGATAGTATGGAAATGGACCATAACCAGCCACATTAACATTTATATATATTGCAAATGAAAATACATACGAAGCAACACCAAGAGAAGAAATCGATCTACAAACTCACACAAGGGAGGATTATTGAACGAAGCAAGTAAACTGGGAAACATACATAAAGATAGACTGAAATAAATAGAAAAGCCAGAAGCAGGACAAGACCAATCAAAGTAGGAGACGCATTATATGGTGAAGCTTCTTTAGCTAAATATTAAATATGCGTATATATATATATATGATCAGCCAAACAGATGGTGATGCTTCTTTCCATGAGCTTCCTCGTCTTGCTCCTTTGCTTCCTTCTTCTCATGATGCTCGTGGAAGGCAAACCCACCGGCTCCGACGGCGGCGACGGCAGCGACCTCCTCTTCTATCTTGTGCCTGTGAGCATTCTCTGGGTCTTTCTCGGCCTTGTGCTTCTCATACTGTCACAGCATAATTGCAGCAAAATAGTGAGTTTGGTTTTCTTTTGATCAACCCCTTAGTTAATTAATATATTTTATTAATTAGATGGAAAACCTAAATTAAAATGACAGACTGAGATTCCAAAAGGTGCTAATTTCACCGAATTTGGAGTGAAAATGGGGTCATTGCTTTTTATATAGATCTCATAATTTATATTCGAGTTATAACTTTTTTTATTAAATGAAATTTAATTATATGCTATAAATCGATCATCTCCCATAAAAAGCTATACCTAATTATGGTCAAGTAGGTACCTTTTACGTATATACGTATATATATGCATGTATGTATATATGTGTATTAGTTTATTTATGTATCAGAAGAGTGTTAATAGAAACCTTTAAATAATATGATAAAAAAAATTTCACGTAATTATCATCAAATATCATAAACTATTACTATATAATAATTGACATATTGTTAATTAAACTGTATAAGACTTAAACGCAACCCATTATGACATGATGTAGACATTTCACAGGAATTTTCGGAATTTTTCTGCTAGATTTAAAGCCTTAATTATAGTTTGATATATATGAAAATACTTTACCAAAATGACACATAATTTTCTTACGTTACCTATAACTGTATCTTTGCCCTATAAGCTAAATTATTATCACAAATGATTTTAAGGAATTAACTTTAATTTCAGTTGATAGGATAGCATCTTTTATCAATTTAAAATCATTCAATTATATTTTTTTAATAAAAATACTGATATTATGAGCAAAGAATATTACCAATGCGTAAGCACCAGCTGCAGCAGCACCAAGCTCACCAAGGTGCTCAAGATTCTTGTGGTGCTTCTCCTCCTTCTTGTAATCAACCTCAGCTTTCTCACTCTCGCCGCCGTACCCTCCGCCACCGCCGGCAGCATAGCCACCGGTCTTCTCACTCTCACCATACTTACCCCCAGTAGTACTGTCAGAGTATCCACCGGCTCCGCCATAGCCACCTACCTTCTCGGTCTCACCGTACCCTCCACCACCACCGGCTCCATAGCCACCTACCTTCTCGGTCTCTCCGTACCCACCTTCTCCACCACCAGCTCCATAGCCACCTACCTTCTCACTCTCACCGTACCCACCGGCGCCGCCATACCCTCCACCTCCACTCTTGTAACCACCGCTCTCGGAATAGCCACCAGAGGGCTGATCGTCGCCAGAGTAACCCGTCTTGTTGTAACCAGAACCAGTGTCACCGTAGCCACCACCGGAAGGGTTGTCGGAGGAGTAAGAGGAAGGCCTGTCGCCTCCGTAAGCGGAGTCGGAGTAGCCAGAGCCCAGAGGCTTGTCCTCGTCGTCCTTCTTGTGGTGGAAGAGGCCACGGTGGTGGTGCTTCTCTTCAGCCATGGAGGTCGGATACTGAAAGTAATCAAGTGTGAGTGATGAAAGAAGAAGAAGAAAGTGAAGAAGATGGAGATTGATGGGATGAGAGAAATGGGGTAGGGATAGTAACGTATTTATAGAAAGTGAGGGATCATGTCGACGAGCCATAGGTTAAGTCCCGATTTCTTGGTTAGCCATAAATGATCGTAATGCAATCTTCAAAAATCTGGGTCCCTCTATATCCTCTACAGGACGCTATTCACACGCGGAGCCACGTCCTCGAGTTTGGGGGAAAATTTTTTTTTTTCAAAAACTTTTTTATATATTATTTTCAAAAAATTATATTTTAATATTATATATATTTTAAAATAAAATTGTTTCCCAAATTAATTTTAAAGTATGTAAGTGTGTATAAATAGGTTGTTGGAATTGTTTGGATACCACCCTTAGGTGATTTTATCCTTTCGTCTTTGTTTTAAATATATATATATATATATATATTTAGTACAAGTGAGTTTGTTCAAAATCAATTATGGGAATTCTTGGATGGGCAATGAGTTTTAGGTACAAAGAAGACAAATTTTATTCTTTAGCTTTTTATTTAAGAAAGAAATAAAATTATTCCCTCTTCAACTTTTATATTAAATTAAATAAAACTAATTTACAAATAAAATACCATTTTATCCCTTAATTACGAGTTAAATATCAAATTGGTTCCTTATTATTATACTGTCTCAATTTGGTCCATATCTCACTAAATGAATGTTAATAATATATTTAGTCTAAATTTAATTAAAAATAAAAAATTAAATATATTAATATTTATATTAGTAATTCATCAAATTAAAACTAAATTTATTAGTGAATAATATTTTACTTGATCAAATACAACTAACTTTTAGCCATTCTCTCTCTTAAATTTAGAAGCAAGTTTTCCTTTTAAAATGAGAAAAGAAAAAATTTTCCTTTTAGAATGTGGGATTTATTTCTTTTTGCGAATTAATATAAATATTTTTCGATCTGTATTCCAAAATTGATTCATTTGATAAGAGTCTTATGCGTATCAATCTCATACTATATTCGTTAATATAATAATAAAAAAGGGTACTTGGTGAAACTTAACATTAAAATAATCTGACATTATAACTATATTTAAAAGATAATAAAATTATATTTAGGTACCGTTCCTTATAATTTTACTATAAAATTTTTTAATTAATATTAAATAAAAAATATATGGTTAATCAATAATAATATAAAAAATATATAATGTTATTCGAAAATTATATAATTAAAAAAGCCATATACATCTCATAATATTATTCAAAAATTGTATATTTATTATGTTTCTATTAATGAATAGTAAAAATATAAAGAATTACACACCAATTTTTTCCGTTGTATTATACAATATTCATTGAAAAATTAATAGTCGCACATTCTCAACTTATTTGCATGCCTAAACATGACTTCTGATGTACAGCCATATAAAAGAAACAGTTATGTTTGTGTGTCTATATATATATACTGAATAACTCTATTTACGAATAGCAAAAAAATGGTTAATTTAATAAATCATACCGATGGAATTCAAATTCAAAAGGGGTGCAATAGTACACTTTCTAACTACATAATTTAATTCAATTTATAACTCAAGGAGATGGAACCACTTTTTCTTATTTTAGATCAGAATTTTATTGTGGAGCATTTTATTATGTGCAAACTTTAAATGTATTAAATTGATGTCAAATAGTATCTTCACATTATCCAAATTTTTTACGTTTATTAGGAAACGTATGGATTCAATGATTAATATTACAATAAATATATTATTTGACAATTCATGTTAAATTCAAGGACCATGCATAATTAAAAATTTTAAAATTTAACAGAATATAATATAAAATTTTTGATTTAATAGTTTAAATCTAAAAAATTATACAATCCAACGATCGAATTTCTTTTTAAGAATTATTGGAAATCTAAATTGGCCTTGGTAAGAATAAAAAATTTAGTTTAGACAGAGTTTAAAAAATACCTTAAATCATATAAAAAAAAGGTTATACTATTGAGTATAATAGAAATAATCTAATAATAAGGCTCCTTATGTTTATTCAAATAATTTTAAATTAAAATCTTAATAAAAATAAATATTATAAATTAAGACAAAAAAAATTATGTTATTAGGTAAAAGTAAGAAGTGTACATATTCTTTTGTATGGGGTTGTGTTTTGTTTGGTTAAATTGGCAACAACAGTAATTAAGGCGTGAAGCTATGAATGATGACATGACTTGTGTTTCTGAATCCTGCCAAGTCTTCTATGATGGCCCCCACTGTGATGTCGGTCGGCTTCTATGATCAATACCTATTATGTTTTTTGAGGATTGGAATTTTTCTTTATTTTAAATAAAAGTTATTATCGTTTGTCATTTTAGTTTTATTATATTGATAAATGTAACTAAATTGATTAAGTTTTTCCCTGAGTTTGTTATTGTATTTTTAATATGCTAGTAAAGAATGCAAAGCAAACTTTTGTCTGAAAAAGCATATAATATGCGAAACAGTTAATTTTATTTATGATAAATAAATTAAAAGGAAATTGAGTATAGTTTTTATAACACGGTAGTATGAGATATATTAGCTAAAACATAAGTTAATGTAATTTACTTGTAAATAAATAAACTCTCTTTCCTTTATAAATAAATTAATTTATTGAGATATCAATATTTTACTCCCATTCCATCGTTATTAACTTTTGATTTTGAATTTTATTTTTGCATCATTAATTTATTTTTATTTTTAAATATTTTATTTCAAGTAAAAGAAATGTTATCATAAAGTTTTGCGCACATTGGAACTTTTTAATTTTATTTTATGATTATGATATTAATTTTGAAAAGAAATAAATTTATGGTTTTTTTTGGGAAAAATTAATTAAAGATCCATGGCCCATATGATGGGGACGCCGGGTGAAAAGAAGAAGGGAGCAAAGTGGTTTAGTCAAAAAGAGGAAAAGGGGGGATGGTAAAGTCACATGACTGTCGCAGCAATATCCGTAAGATTTTTATTAGTCGGTAGGCTCGGTTAGGCCATGTTTGGGAGATTAGGAGGATGAAATGAAATAGTCATTAATAAAATGACATAAAATAATATAAAATGATTTAAATAAATATGTTATTTAAAAATTTTAATGAAAAAAAGAAAAATTTTTTAAATTTTTTGTTTAAAATTTATAATTAAATAAATAAAATAAAACGATTAATTAATTATTTTTTTTAATATTATTCTTTATAGAATGCAAAATTTTTGTTTATAAAAATAAAAAAATTTATAATAGTAATTTTAAATAATTAAGTCACACATTTCTATTTTTGACCCCCAAATTTAAAAGAATAAAAAAAATTATTTTAAATGGTCAAAAAAAATCTTTAGAGGCCCTCTCTTATCATTCCACTCCTTTTAAAGATAAAAATCATTCAAATATATTTTTTATTTAAATTAATTATTTTCTTCCTTACCCTTCCGACCCCTCCTGAAGTACATGAGATGGACCACACCTTCTACTATCGAAACAGTGAGAAGAGGGTAATTGCAAATAATTAAAGGATATTTAATTTTTTTAATTTGTTATTTTAACTAAAAAAGCCATTTTTGCATTTTTATGGGCATTACCGTTTACCGTCCTCATTGTGGAAAGAGGTTTGAGATGGATAATCTAGCAAAATTATTATTTATACTTAATAATAATTATATGTAATTATACGTTATTATATAAAAAGTGTAATTTAAAATTTAAAATTAATTACACTTAATTTAAAATTTTAATGTGCTTTAAATGTATTATAAAATATAAATTTAAATGTTTAGATATTATAATATTTAATTTTAATTTAATGATAGATTTAATTAAAAATTAAAATTGTATGCGCAGTTATAAAAAAAAATTATGATGTCAAATTACATATATGAGGTTTAAACTAGCCGAATACCATTGTTAAGGGAGCTTAATATTATGCCCAGGCTCAGTCATCGAATAAAAGAAGAAGTTTTTTTTAGACAATAAAGTTAAATCACCACGGTTGCTTTTAAAAGCCACTCTGCATGGTGCTTTTTCAAAACTCATCACGCATATATTATAAATTATATACATGCCCAAAATTAAGAAAAAATAAATACAGATATAACCTTACACACGTTAAATAAAGTTTTAATAAGATTTATTTTTAAGATATAAACATATTTATATTTTATTAATTTCAAATGTCTAAAATTTTTCTCATTAAAATGTCATCCTTTGTTTTTTTTTTATTTATTATGTATCAAACCATTTATGACCAATTATTTATATTCTAAGTTTTACAT
This sequence comes from Delonix regia, assembly GCA_037074485.1. Classification (NCBI taxonomy): domain Eukaryota; kingdom Viridiplantae; phylum Streptophyta; class Magnoliopsida; order Fabales; family Fabaceae; genus Delonix; species Delonix regia. The sequence continues at coordinate 22,675,265 of CM073454.1, read as the reverse complement.
AAATATTTTTTTATAAAAAAACAAGACAAGTCTCAAAAAATTATTTTAAAAAAAATTCACATTATAGGATTCCAAATTCAATTATACAAGTAATAAGTATTAAGTGTTGTTTGTTTTAATATGTATATATATAATTTCTGTGGTTAGAGTATTATTTTGATATTTATAAATTTACTTAGTTTAGATTCTATAATTTAATTTAAAAAAAAAATCAGTAATTTACTATTTTAAAATGAATTCCTATAGACTTAAAAATATCTAAATTTATTCTTATATATTCACTATGTGATTAATCTTGTGTCATGTGAATGTTCTAGATATATAATTAATGTCAACCCAATCTCAAGTTCGAAACCTAAATATGTATAGCATCACATGTCACGTATTTTAATAAATTTCACTCCATCTATTTTTACTTTTTTATTGGCATGAACTATAAATTTTTAAAGTATTAAAATATAAGAAAATATAAGTTGAGAGCTCAAAAACATAATTTTAATAACAAAAACTAAATAAAAAATTTAGAAAATTATATGGATTTAATTATAAATGTTCAAACTATAAGATTTAAATTAAAAGTTAAATAAATATATAAAGATGAAAAGAGCAGTTCAACTCATATTAAATGCAACATCTCCTATCAATTATTTTAAACTAGATACATCCATTATGTAAACTTTGGCAGTCCTTTAATACTTTTTTTTTTCATTACAACCTTTTACTTTTGGAAACAAATTTTAAAACTTTCATTGGTTGAATAAATATGAATATATTTTTCTAATTAAAGCAATTTATCAATGAAATTAAAAGTTTAGCTTTTATTTTTGAAATTTAATAATTTCTTATAGCATAAATTCAAATTTGGTCCCTCAATCAAATGTATTTATTTTATTGTATTCATGGTACACGTGGAATCTTTAGCAATAGAAACAAAAATTTAAAAAAAGAAAAAGAAAAAGAAAAAAAATTAAAAGAAGCCACAAAAATAAAACAAGTGGTTATGATAAAAGGGTCCTACCCTATAATGATAATATCCTAGGGGAGTTTCAAACTTCCAAGGGATAATAATTAATGAGGGCTCTACCTCAATCCCTCAAAATGAGAAGGGTTCATCCAACCATCTTCTGGACATGTGGTGCCAATAAGTCTCATGGAAAATCATTTTCATTTCTGTTTTCAGAGAAAAATACAATTTTGCTTTTTTATTTTTGTCTCAAAATTAATATCAAAATAGTTATTTAAAGATATACGAAATTAAATAAAATTGGTTTATCTAAAGAACCATTATTTTTTAAAAAATTTTATTTTTAGATAATTATTTTGATATTTTTCATTTTTGAGTGACCAAATTTTTAAACTAAAAATAAGAGACTAGAATTATATCTTTACCTATTTCTTTGGTTTTTTTTCCCTATCTTTCACTATTGTTACTATTGGCTTATTTTCTTCAAACAATGGACGTATACCACTTTGTGCCAATTTTTCTTTTAAGCCAATTGGTTGATAGTTTACTTGGCATTTATTACTTATTAGTTTATTTTAAGTTTGGCCAACTTATTAATTTTTATTTTTAATTTGATCCCTCTCTTATAAAAAGTTATTACTTTTGGTGTCAAGATTATGAGACTAAATGTGTTAATGTTAAGATTAGCGAGGGACTAAAACTTTTTTATGATTGAAAGATCAAATTAATAATACAAATTAATAAGAGACTGAATTGTAAATGAACTAAGAAACAAATGACTAAATTGAGTATAAAAATTTATAATAGGCCAAATTAAAAATAGTAACAAGTGAATGATTAAATTGATGAATTGATGTTTTATTCCTTATTAAATATAAGATGAATTTATAGGTAATGAATTTTTATCTAACAAAATAATTAATTGCAAAAATTAAATAATAATCAATCAACTATCGGAGATAATGGAGACGTTAAAATAATTATGTACTTATATTATATCATGAAATTATTCAGAACTTGAATTACAAATTTATTTTAAAAAATACTTGAAATTTTCATAATTAATTCATATTTTAGTACATTAAAAGATTTGTCCTCTTGACTTTACCTATATCCGTACCTCATCTTTACCACTATAACTAATTCCTAATATATTAAATTGAGCGATTGTATTAATACATGATAATCATGCATTTATATTTACCTTTTTCAAGAATCTTTTAAAAAATAAATAATATTTTAAATTTTTTTTGAAGTATGTAATTATCAAAGAGCAACTTAAATAGTATTATTAAGTGTATCTCTTTTATAATAAAAAATGATAAATGATTCTTTTTTCCTAGTTTAGCATCACATGACATAATATTTTAGCCAATTTTTTTATTTGAGTCATATTTAAGTATAAGATCCATTTGACACACTATATAAAATTATATTGTATAAACTTTTATAATATAGTTCACTTTTATTAGGTCTTTGGTATACACTATATTATATAAGTTTATATGGTTAAACTTCAATCAATTCTATTTAATATAAGTTTTACCTGCATTATGAGTCAAGCTGTATTTAATAAAATCAATTTGTATAAAAATAGATAAAAAAAATATTTTAATCCTAAAACACCATGTTCTTTCTTTCTTAATATAATAGTATATAGCATTAAAATTTTATATTAAAATCAAATAATAATAATAGCCGATAGTATAAAGGGCCTAACAAAATTTTAATAATATAAATAGTTAGTGTTGATAGAGAGAAGATATAATAATATAATATTATAACTGTTTTTTTTTTTCTAATCAAAATAAATAAGACTTCATTAATAACACAATAATATTAAGTAAATGATAGAATTGACAATGTAATCTTGTGCTTATACATAATGTGCCAAATAACTTGGTTTTATTCTATCTAATCTATCTTTTCAAAAAATTTGAAACACCGGAAAAAAGTAAAGGTAGATTTACCAAAAATACGAAAGTAGAGGTTGAGAATGGAAGAGTGGGCCCCACCAAGGAGATAATGTGGGTGGGTCCCACTTCGATGCAGTTGAAGTTTACGTTGGTGTCGGCAGGAACGGATATTTCATACATACAAATAGTTTAAACTTTTCCTGTTTTTCGAGACATGAAATAAATAAATGTTTAAGCCTTTTTTTTTTGGCCATCATCCTTTTTTAAATTTAGGAAAGTATAATAATTTTATCATTCATAAATTTGTTATGATAAATTATTTTTTAATAAATTTAAATTTATATAAAATTAAATTTTTTATAAATTAATAAGAGATTAATTTTATATAAAATTAAATTTATAAATAACTAATTTGTAACAATATTATTATAAGGAGTTAAATTATTAAAAAAATAAAAATAAAAAATCAATTTAATATTGTTCTTTTTTCAAATCTATAAAATGTATTAAGAAATACATCATGTCTAGATACAATATTATCCATATCTATATATTTCCATCTTTGATGGCAAGTTAATTTTACCTTAAAATTTAAAAGATATATCAAATAATTTTATTAATAGAGTGTTTTTTGGCAGAAAATTTGTGAGATCATATTAACGAGCAAGATGTGGGAAGTTCAAGTTCATCGCTTATCATTCTTCCTCTAAGATATTCATAACACGAACTCTTATTTTTAGCATTAGAAAAGGAAATTTTTTTTTTTGCTAATTTATATTCTTTGTAATCCAAGTTTGAATAAAGTGCTCTATAATAATATTTATTATGCACTGTAGGTTGTCGAATTAGAATAATTAATAACAATTACATAATATTAATGTAAATCCAACAACTTATAACACATAGTAGATGATGTTGCACAATATCTTATCCATAACTTTTTTGGTCTTATCTAATATCAATATTGTTTTGGGTTGAAAAGTGAAGTTTTGGCAGAATTTTCGTGCTGGAATTTTGAAAAAAAAATATATTTTTTAATTTGTGAATAGAATCAGAATTTAAGTAGTATGAAATCCCTGTGAATTTTTGTTTATCTTAAAATTTTTATTAAAATAGATTTTAAATATATTATGACAGATAAGTAATTAGTACTTAAGAAAATTATGTTGGGCTAATTTTTTTCTTAAAATGTACTATTTATTGTCCAATGACTAAATAGACATATAAAAAATACATCGTTATGTATATTGCTTAAATAGATAAATAATCTTATATGTTCGTTGCAGTGAATATGAATTAAATTTATAATTTCTAATCAATATATAAGAAATAGAATTAAAATAAAGTTATAACTAAAATAAAAAGTAACTATTCTTGGTAAAAAAAATGACAAATAAATATTATTTTTTGGTTTGTTAAGGATATCTTCTAGTCCATTTCGAATGAAAGATTAATTTGTGATAGATTAATTGAGCATGAAGGGTGATGTTATTTTAAAGTTAACGTATATAGAAATTAAATTATTGTAGTTGTTTGAAATTCAAATGTCGCCACTACTACAACCAATCAATATAAGAAAATATAACATATAAATATTATGGTTAAGAAAGAATTAGATAAAAATAGTTTTTTATAAAAAAAATCAACTTACTTATCCCATAAGCAAGCCAAACATGCTTTTATTTTGCCACGTTATTACTCTTAAAAAATCACTTTCCAGAAAAAATCTATAATAAAACAAAAAATATATATTTGACTTGTTAGGTTGCAAATTAGATCATATTTAACAAATTCATAAACAGGTTTTTTATGTCGGCACAAAAAAATTTAGAGAGAAATACTATTTTGATCCCCATATTTTGAATCTATTTCAATTTAGTCCTCCACATTTGTTTATTCTCTACATTTTCAAACATTAAGAAAATTGGTGACTCCATGAGCCCCGTGATTTGAGTTTATCCTAATCCATCTAATGGAAACATGATTTCTACTAGACAACCATTAGAGAATAGCAATAAATAAATAAATAAGCAGAGAATAAAAAAAGAAATATGTGTAAAGAATTTATTATATTATTCAGAATAATGGGAGTCTTTTATAGGCAATTACATAATCAGAGTAATTAAAAAGTTATTACACACACAAAAAGAAATATAATGGCCATTAGTTTTAAAACTCCAAAAAAATAGCTGATAAAAAATAGCAATAAAAAAATAAACAAGTAGAGAATAGAATAAGAGATATATGTAAAGAATTGACTATATTATTTAAAATAGTGAGAACTTTTTATAAGCAATTACATAACTAAAGTAATTGAAAATTTATTACAAACACAAAAAGAAACATAACGACCATCAATTTTAAAGCTATAAAAATATTGATATACCTAATAATAGACAATTAATATCCAATAAAATAGATAATTACAAAATAAAAAAACACCAACAACAACAAGCTCTTACAGTCATTTATAATTTCTCCTTCTTCAATATCATCAAGCTCAAAGATGAGAAAACTTGATATAACCTTTTGCCCGTCACTAAAATCAATGGCTTCAGGAGGTAAGTTTGAAAATGCCCATGTGATAGCAACACATAAGGCAAGAACCACACAAGTTGACAGCTTCAAAATTCCCTCTGAATAACCTGAGATAGCTTTTACGAAACCCTGTCTTGGTTCAGAACCAATATGCCAAAACTAGTATAATTTTGAGAGGCGAATAGTGCTGCATCAATGAAGCATCTCTAACTCGTCGTGGATGAGTGGTTACATGCATGCTAGGGAATATAGGCATTCGGGTAGCAAAACTCTCATGTCTCCTATTGCTCCCTTCCTTCCACTCTCTCAAGAATTTCATGGCATATCTGAGTATGTTGAAAGGGTTCGCATATTTGTTTTGCCATAGATGTCTATTCTTCGCCCCATGATGTAGAACTCCTCTTTCCCATGAGTACTTAGGACTAGACTCATGCATTTGATAAATTGATGGAGAAATTAATTTTTTTAACCTTAGAAAATGTGAAGGACTATTTTATGAGAAGATAAATATAAATCACCAAAATGAGATAGGATCGAAATATGGGAGATCAAAATGATTTAAAAAAAAAAAAATCATGAAATTGTAACCTCACATCAATAAATTGATATAAGTAGAATTCTAAAGTCAAAACATATTGACTAACTATTTACACATTACATGCTTTTCTCCATCTAGACTATCCTTTCACTAAATGCTTTTAGCAACATTAACAATAATAGAAGATAATTTTTATAATTTTTATTCGAATAAACATGCTTCTTTATAAAATCATATTAGCTTATTAACTACTCATATACTGATATAAAGAAAAATTATTTTATTACAAATTTGTTTAGGAACTCCAGCTATGAAATGTAGAGTAAGCCACCAATTTCATTCGAGTTTATTAAGTATATTTAATTTTGATTTTTGAAAATTAAAAAATATAAGAATAATTTTAAAAAATAAAATTATCGTACGTTAATTTTTTTAAATTATAATTAAATATTAATGTTAAAAAGAAATCATGTGTAATTATTTTATATTCTATAACATTAATTTACACAATTTATTAAACTATAAAATGAAATTTAACTAAATTTGTAATATTATTTAAATAACTCATTCGCAAAGACATATCGCAGACAAATAGTGTCAGGAAATAAAGGGCAGTGACTTGGGTGAATCTTAATTACAAGATAATGTCATGTATGATTAGACTTAAAAATATTTAATTAAAATAAAAAAAGAACATATGGCAGTTGCATTAAATGCTGAGATTGACCACTCAACACGCAAACTTTGGAACGGGATGGGGACTGAATCCGGATCTTCCAGAAGAGGCCATTGGAAGTATTTCGACAAAATTTAATAGTTTATATTTCTTTTAATAATAATTGCATGCAATGATATTTTGGTATAATTATAAAATTAATTAAATTAATATAATTAAGAAGAAAATATATAAAAATTATAAGTTAAAATAAGCTAATGATATATTAATTTAAATTATTTGTTATATTTATACTTTGATTTTAATAATTTTAGATTTTATTTATGAACTCAAAATTTTTAAAATTTTTTTCAATTTACACCCTTTATTTTTTACTAATCTCACAACCACTAGTTCATAAATTTAAAATGAAAATAAAAGTAGGGTGTTATGAAGTTATTATAAAAATAAAAAAAATATAATATTGAGTTAACAAAATTATAAATTAATATTTTCATGTGAGTCACTAAAAAAATAAAAAATAGAGGGAGTAAATTAAAATATTTTAAAAAAATTTTATACCCGTAAATAAAATATCAAAATAATGAAATCAAAATATAAATAAAATAAGTTATTTAAAGTTTTTATATGTAAGCATAATACCAAATGTCATTGTCATGTGTTTTGCTCTTAGCGTGTTATGTAATAATTATATTAATACATCCAATTTTATAATCATATCAAAAAATTTATCTTATATTTATTATTTATAAATTTAAATTATTTAATTTTTATCAAACAACCTACATCTCTTAAATTACCTCTTCAGTCCAAATTTGGACTCAAGAGGATCCATACTTGAAAGGAATTGATCATCTGCGAGCAAAAAATAATTTCAGACACAAAAGTTTCATTAGAGTAAATAAATATTACAAATAAAATATTGTAAGACAGCAACACTTCGATAGACGATAATGTAAAAGTAATGCAACTCATGATTTTTGTTCGCCCAAATTGTACAATATTCCATGTATATATTAACCGTCAATTACTATATATTTATCTTTTTTTTTTTTTTTATTTAATGATGAATAAGGTTGTCATATAGTAGGATAGCTCCTGAAGTATCCTAAAGCTTAGCTTTATATCGTTCTCATCCATCAATGTGCCTAATATTTTATGAAATGCATTAATTTTAAGATAAATGAAAAATTATATATAATTAAAACTTAGGTTAAAATAGTATTTTGATTCACTTTATTTATTGTTTTATTATAGATGGTCAATCATGTCAATGGCACACTACATTGGCATTTCATGAGCCAAAGATCTAGTTTGTGCAAGAAAATGAGCAAAAAGTTTAGATTAATTAAGCCTGCTATATAACAAAACATAACATGAACACAAATTCTATAATGATGGACAACTATGTCAAATTGGGTAGTGACTTTTGAAGCTATGATTCCCATAGTTGTCAATGACAACATCACACTAACAGAAAGGGCTCCTAGGGCAATGGCTTGCAACATCAAAGTGTGGCACACATATAAATACAATTTAAAATAACTATATGAAATAATGGAATATTTAATGATAGATTTCTAAAACCAGATAATGTCTAGCTTGAAGCTTCTATCTCCTGAATTTACTAATTTCCATCTCCATATCTTGGCTTTAATTTTTACTTCCTGTGAGAAAATATTCATAAAAATTACTCAATATTGTCCAAAAAAAAACACTATAAGTAGCAATAATTCATTTATACTTTCAAGGTTGTAATAATACTATGGCCAAAAGGGGAAAAAAAATAAAAGGTCGTAGTTGTACATAATGAAATAGAAACAAGCCAAACCACATTAAATGTTCTACATGTCTTGTTTGGATTTCCATGGCATATATATTGCTCTTGTGGTATAAGATGGCTCTGCACCTCCTTTAATCCTGCAACTAATGACACAACGACAAAGATAGGGATGAAGATGGTTTTTCCAAGGTTGACATGGGAAATAGAAATTTTTAATGCAATGGTGCCTTCGTCTGTTCTGAGATTATCTCATAGTAAGTGTATATGCACGGTATGGAAAATGAGTAGCTTCAAGCTTTAGCTTCCATTGTCGAGAGGGAAGACGATTGCAGGGAAAGACATACCGAACACAGTATGCAAATTTTCTGTAGTAGTATAGACCTAACTGTCCACATTAAATAATTGCATAGATTCAACGGACCATGGTTAAAAAATTACCGATTTCTGTTTTGTTCTAAATTCTATACATGGCAAATTATTTGCAAACTGTTATGCAGAATATTTTACTGTCCAACATTGATGTTGAGTTTCTTAGACGTTGAAGAGTGATCTACACCTTAATGAAGGAAGCTGCCAATATAGACATTTATGAGTTCTCAATTATCATTATTTAAGAAGACCTCTTGAAGATGATGAAAGAACTCTGAACGCCTATCTTTTTGAGAGCTATCACAACTTGAGGTTTCCGAGTTGATTTTGTTCATTGCTCCTATATATTTCTGCACCTATGAAACAATGCTTGTCTAAGTTTCTAGGAAGCTTGTACAAGTTTGTAAGGTGTTGTGAGGCCATCATTTGTGCTAAACTAAGTATATTTTGGGTATTTTATTTATTACAAAATCATTATTTTAGTCTCTCACTTTTTGAAGTATTTAAAATAATCTTTTACTCATTGAAAAATATTACATTTATTATTTTATTTTTTAAATAAATATCAAATTTAATCTCTTAGATTTAGGGTTTAGAGTTTGGTAAAAATATTAAATTTGATAATTTTTTTGAAAAGTAAAATATCAAATGTAACCATTTTCAGCAATTGAAGACCTATTTTGAATGTTTATAAATGAAGGACTAAAATGATAATTATATAATATGTGAAGGATCAAAAATACATTTTTTTTTTTTTATGTTAAACCTTCATATTTACCCTTATTGGATTTCCTGCTTTGCTGACCGTCAAACAAGGCTTTAAAGGTGTTGACCTTTCAGTTTGACGATAATCTATTGGCTCTACTATGCACAGCATTTGCCATATACAGTAAAAAATGCGGCCTCAAAATTGCCTTGTCAAGAAGGCTCTAAAACTTAAGAAGCTGAATTTTGTAATTAAGATCACCTTGTAATTGGAAAATAAAATAAAATAAAATTGTCTTGTACTTGAACTGCATTTCTTTGATAACAAAATTTGCTGGCTATGTGCTTAAAAAGAGAATATAAGATCATATTAGTCTGAAGCTGCTTAAATTTATTTGTGTTGATTTTGCTCATCTGCTAATCATATACTTCCTGATTTGATGTGTTTCTTTGGGAGAGAAGTAGTAAATTGGCCTTTCACTTTTAAATTTTATAATAATTTAATTTATCATAAATTAATTATGATAAATTAATCCTTTAAAAATTTTATTTTATATAAAATTAATCATTTATTAATCAAAATAGAAGAAGTAATTTTTACAAATTTAAATTTATAAAATATTAATTTTATACAAATTTAAATTTATAAGAAACTAAAATAAAAGACCAAATTGTCATAAAGTACAAAAATAAAAGACCAAATTTATACTTTTTTCTGTTTTTTTGGGTGTGCAATAGGAGCAGAAAAAATAACCTGTAAATTGGAAGTTGTTAGCTGTTTTGATCACAAAAATGAAAAATTGATTTTCAGGATCTTGGATTTGTCAACCGACAAAAAAAAAAAAATGGTTGCTTGCGGACGGTAGGATATGACTCATAATGTGCGAAAAAGAATTTAAAAAATGAAACCCCAATTTTAGGTCCTTTTGAACTGACAATCATTAATTACTTACTTTTGCATGTAAAACAATCAGTTCAAAGCAAAAATAAGAATATAATTTCTGCCTGATTACATCTTCCCTGCGTTTGAAATCGTCTCCGACAACAAATTGTACGAATAGAACAAGGTTTTCCAATCGACATTAGTACAATGGCAACGTTGACAAAACCATCAAATTTTTCACAGGCGCAGGTCGATGAAAATGAGATTTGTCCTCGGGTTCAAATTTGTAGAGTTAATCAGATACATCACTGCCCTGCATCACCCAAAAAAAAAAAAAAAAAGAGAATGATGTTCAAAAAACAATAGTGCAATCCTCTAATCCACTCAATCGTGTATAAAGAACCAGCATTCAATTAAACAAGCTTTTCTGTGGTTTTAATACAGCTAAAAAGTTTAAAAGATTAAGGAACTTGGAATGAAGTGACTGTGGAGGAGATAGACAAGAACTCACTTAAAATATGTCCTTAAGCACGTATTTTGTAACATTCATGATCAATTATTGGGCAACAATACAGGTTAACTAGGGTTATTGCTTAACTTTGAGACCGGCTTCTATACGTTCAATGAGCTGATCTGCAGTCAATGCTCCCTCCTGTAAAACATTAAAAAGTAAGGTTCTTTTTCACTTTTCAACTCATTGTATGAAGTTTGCAAATCAGCTCATGGCCAAAGAATGAGAAAGAGAAGAAAATTGTTACAAATTATCGCCGTCATATGATAAAAGCTAACCGTGTGGCATGACAATGGACACTTCTCAAGTAAATGACATTAAGTGCAAGAAAAAAGCCCCAATAATTATTAGGATCATGTCAATGAAATTTTTTGCAATACATTTAAACTAAAATCTGATGTGTGAATGCTTAACATTCACGATGATCATAATGAACTATGAAACATCTTTGAAAAGGGAGTAAGCACCAGACCCATGCCAATTTATGAAGCACGAACTAGGTTCTTAGCAATGTAATTGAATCAACCATCTCTTCGAGAACACAAACATCACTCACAGACAGGCCAACATCAAGTTTTCAATCAAATTGTAACAATTAGGTGATTCCACCACATGTATGAATTGACTAATGAAGAGCTAGGTCGATGCAGAGACATAGAATAACAAATTTAAGCGTATAATGATATTTCAGATCTTTTGTGATCAATTGGCACTTGAAGTTGGGCATTAAATGAAGTTTAGGATGCTGCTGCTCTTTCAGCTAATAATTAACATAACTCAGGCAAATGAGGAAGGCATTAACTGTCTTCTTAGAAACCAAAATGACTTACACTTCCTTGCCAAGATGCCTTACCAATCAAAAACAGCTGGTTCATGATGTTTACATAATATATGACAGGCATACAAGTAATATACAGAACAACTAAATAATGATAAACCCAGAAACGAATTTCATGTTTTATTTAAGCCTTCCATGAATCAAAAATTTTAAAAGGGCTAGAAGCACAGTTAGCATTTCAGAGAACATTGCAACACTGTTGATACAAACAGAAGATGCATAGAAAGCATTTAATTCAATTTCATGGTTTTAAATTAAATGTCATCTCTTGTACTCGTAAATGCAAGGGTTGTGAAATGCTGACACACAGTAAAACCACGCAAGGAGGACAAAGTTATGATGATTGATGAACAAGATAGAATTCAACTTACAAAGCGATCAAGGGTTTTTCCATCCTTGAAGATGATGAAAGTAGGCAATGCCTCAATTCTGTATTTATCGGCAATGCTTGGATACTTTTCAGTATCAATCTTCACTATCTGTATCTTATCTATAAGCCGAGTGCATACTTCATTCAGTATGGGAACCATGAATTGACAAGGACCACACCTACAAACCAGACCTGGGTAAACTAATTTGAATGTCATGATATAAATAGTTATTAGAATCCTACATCAATTAATATTAATTGACATATCTAGCAAATTTAACATATATAAAAAAAAATAGCGAAGAGAGTAAACACAAATAGGGGATGAAGTTACCAGGTAGCGTAAAAGTCAACCAAGACAGGTTTTTCTGAATTAGCAAGCAAATCATCAAAGGAGGAAAAAGTTTGTTTCTTTGCTTCAACCTACAGAAAACAATTTTAAAATTTCCTGGTCAGCTCTTAATTGACAATAAAAGTTGAAACTTCTGCTAACACATTGCAGATGCACAAAAACACATACAGAAGCTAATTATACATGGATGCAATTTGCATCATCCTTAAAATCACACTTTCAACACGATTGAGACCAACCCTAAATTTAGGTAACTATTGGATGCTGGGCTTACATAGTCAATATATACAGAAATAGGGGAAATAACATATTAAAAAAACAGAAAAAGGTGAACAAAAGAATGGCCATTTCCACAATTAATAAAGACAATCCAGCTGGGAGTTTAGATCAATTAATCCCATTTCTCTACAATAATTTAATTGACATATGAGAATAAACAATTTAATAAGTTAAACAAGCTTCATATGTAATCCCCCACTATAAGTTCCCTTCTTTTACCTCTTGTAATATTATTCTTTAACAACTACTTATACTTCATAAGTCCAGTTATTTCTACTATGCTTTTTGTTCTTTTTCTACCATTTCCATTGTAAACTCAATTGCTACACAAACACAGAAAGGCTGAGGGATAGACCTGAGCTGCTGAGCTGACCATTGCTAGACATCATATAAGCTGTCATGGTAATAAAATCTTTTATTTGGAAGGACAAAAGAAAATGATATGATAGAAATAGAAAATTAAGCAGAGAAGACTACTATATCCTGGCACTGAATTCCCTAAAACATTTCAATCTGAAGTGTATAAGATTTTGCTCAAAGACGAATAACAGTTAAACAGGGAATATATATATATATGTGTGTGTGTGTGTGTGTGTGTGTGTGTGTGCAATACATTTCTGAAGATGCTAAAAAGACAATGCCGTCCTGATGCAATTCAGTTGGCATAATGATATACAGAACTCACTCCCAAAGAGGGCAAAGTGTCAGATTAAAAGAATTTTGTGACTGATACCCAGCCAATGTGGAATCATGCTGCTACATCAACCTCATTGTGTTGGAAAATGAATATCCAGTACACTAGGAGGTTGACCATCCAGGTTTCTAATTCGAATTGATGCACAGGAGAACCACCTCCTAGTGCCTGGCCAAAAGGGTAGTGAGGCTCCACTATAACTCAGAGTTTCATTTCTCACACCCAGCCGACTAGGGACTTAGTCCTCTATCACATAAAGTTTACCTTATAATTTAATCCTGCAAGATTCCACTTCTAACTTCAACAACTCTAGCAGCAAATGGCCATTTCTGCAAAGTTCAAGACCAACAAAATATTGTTGCTTACTACTACAAAGACAAATATGCACTCTGTACCAATACATCACATAATTATTAGAATCTTACGCGGAAATTGATGACTAAGCCCCTAAAAGGTCACTCTCCTCTCACGTTATAGTTCTTCAAAAAGTAAAGACACTCAATTCAGTTCCCCAAAGATTTTACTTCAATCAAAATCGTCCTGTTAGGCTAATTTTCCCCAATGAAAAAACATGAGCCCTCGTAACCGTTAACTTATTACCTCAACTTGTTCAGGGGGTATATTGACCTTAACAAAAGTACTCAACACAAATTGAGCCGAATTAGTAAATTATTGTCTTCACTTTAATTAGTTCGAGTTGTATTTTGTTTCAATAAGGTATTAACAGCGAAAGGTCACTAATTGAAATGCCTTATTGAAACGGTAAAAATACAATAAATGCTTCGATCTGATACTAAGTACTGACATTTTCCAATCGCCTGTATGTTCCTTTAATCATTATGAAAAGTAAATTGCCACAGAATAAGCTCTTCTGTAACTCAGTATACTCTGAACAATATCATTCCATAACTATAGTAAGAATGAAAAGCCGAATTCGCAATAAGAAGCTCAACTGGTACAAATAAGCGGAAAACTCCTGCTTGCATTCCACTAAACGAACACAAAAGATAAACAACGAAATTTACGGCCCTATAAAACGAAAAACTTTGTTACCAAAGGAAGGATTCGAGGCCGTGAGGAAGCGGAGACCCCTAGGCTCCCTATTCGAAGAAGCCGTGTCCGTACAGGAAATTGCAGCGACGCAAGTGAAGATAGTTTTGTCGAGTGAGAAGAAGCTGCTGAACGAGTGGAAAGGTCGGCGTTCAAAGAAGGAATCGACGACGCTGAAACCGAGACAGCCATGGCAGAGAGAATCAGAGACCAAGAAATTTGGAATGTGTTTGAATAGTCAGAAAAAGAAGAGATCTGTTTGGTTAATGATACTACAGAGAATAAGAAACCGGGCAAGCAACTCCTAATTTCTAACGAGCTGCCTCATTACATCAATTTGTACTTTTTATTAAAAAATAGTCGAAAATGCTTGGCGAAATTATCAATTTGCATTTATCTAATTTGTCACACGAAAATTTTACTAACTTTAAAATTTATATCAAGATAGTTAAAGATAAAAATATATTTGATTCTCAAAAAATAGAGTATCGTAATTTATTGACATTTCTTTTTTATTTTTGAGAGATTACAGACGGATTTCTTTGACAAATAATAAAAAAAAAGAAGCAATACAATTTAACAAATATTTGTACTCTTCAGTAAAATTCAATTATGACAAACTTTAATTCTGGATTATTGATATATATATATATATATATATATATATATACATACATTTAATAATTTGCTATCAATAAATCACACTACTATGAATACCTAATCACAGGTTGGTTTCATTTAAAAATAGTTGAAAAGAAAGGAAACTATAAAGAATGTAAGAATGAATTCCGACTCGATGCATAGTCAATATTGCTATTTATAACAAGGGAATAACTACAATGTACAAATCAAATAATGCCAAGGGTTTGGGACGTTTTAACAAATAAAAGAATCTCTTAACAACTTGTACAACTCATCTAACTATCATCCTACATACAATATTATGGAAATATATACAAGCAGAAGTTGTGGGCACGTATACTATACTCAGGACATGTATGCTACTTATTCTAATCCTCAATAGCCCCCTTCAAACTAGAGGGTTAGTTACACACTCCTAGTTTGGTTCGCAAGTCAGTAAAAAACGTAGAGGACTATAGGACTTTGTAAAACAATCCGCCACTTTGTTAACAAAAGGCACATATCTCACTTGAATCTTTTTCACTAGTACTAGATCCCGAATGAAATAAGCATAAATTTCAATGTGTTTAGTTCTTGCATGGTACATTGGGTTAGATACTAAGGCACTTGCACTTAGATTATCACACTAGGCTTATGGGAGTTTGTTCAAGTGGAAGACCAACTTCTTTTAGTAGAGATAGTATCCATGTAGGCTTAGCAGCTAGCCAATGCCCTATACTTTGATTCTATAGTAGACCGAGTAATGACCCTTTGTCTTTTGGATCACCAAGATGTTAGAACATGGCAACCAACATCCACAAGGGGGTGAAGAAAGTACTCGCAATAATAAAAACTCTCAAAAGAGTAAATTATACAATTGAAGCTCACTTAGCAAGAATAGAAATCTTTAAGAGAATGAATCACTCAAAATGTTTTTAGCTTTGTTTCTAGTTATTTCTAAGCTCTTGAGACATGCATTTATAGGCCAAAAAAGCAAGAGAATCGTTTGGAGTTAAGGATAAATTCAAACTTGTACAACTTGATTGTTGGAAGTAAGTAGTTTCATTTGTTGACTTTGTAGTCATCCTTTATTCCATAACTGCAACTTTAAATATTCATAACTCCTTCATTTCAACTTCATTTTAGACAAATTATATATTACCGAAAAGCTCTATAAGTTTACTTTCTATCCTAATAAGTTTCATTTCAAAATTTAATTTGGTTATTGAGATATTGTTGAAAGAGTGACAAAAGGTCAAATAACAAATTGATATACGTAACCAAAAATTGAGACTTTCATAACTCTTTCATTTTAAATCCATTTTATACATATGATATAAGAATGGAAATTTGTATGAGTCTATTTTTATATAAAACAAAACTCGTTTCAAAATTCTTATCGGTTGATGAGATATTGTTGAAATTGTAACTAGAAGTCTAAAAAAAAGTGTGATATTCATACCTAAAATTTTGACAGTCATAACTTCTTAATTTCAACTCTATTTTAAGCATGTGATATATATAGAAAGATGTTTAAGTCTATGTTCAGATGCAATAGGTTTCATTTTGAAATTCCCTTTGATTTATGAGATATGATAACAATTGTAATCTAAGGTTCAAAAACAACTTCATTAAAATCCATATCTCTTTTATAATTTTTGCCCAAACTTATAATAACTCATTTGTTACATATTTGTTATTATCAAAACTTATAACAATGAACCTCAGGGTTAACACAAGAAACATGGGATTCTCCAAAGAAAACACAATAGTCACCCGTTGACTTTCTATCATCTTAATAGCATGCCTAATTGGCATCTTAGAGCCAGTCAAAAAGAGAAAGTTTGATGGTCTTATATGCAAAGCGTATTGAGATGTGCCTTTGAGATATCTAAGTATACGTTTTGTAGCCCTCCAGTGAATCAATATTGGTTTACTCAGAAATTGGCTAAGCTTGTTACTACATAAGTTATGTTGGGCCAAGTATTTGTGAGGTACCGGGCAACATCTATCAAACTTACGTACTCCTTTGAGCTAGTTAGAGGTTCATCATCACTTGGAGACAACATTTTGCCTATAGCAATAAGAGTGGGACAAGCTGAGCAATTACTAATGCTAAACTTAGCTAGCAAATCACTCATTTATTTTCTTGTTTTAGATAGAAGCCTAACTCACATTGCACAACCTAAAATCTTAGTAATTAAACCTACCAAGATCCTTGAGTGAAAAATGAGTATTCAACTTGTGAGTAAAATCTTGAAGACTTTTTGGGTTGTTCCCAATGACCAAAATGTCATCTACATAAATTAATATGAACATAACATGATTTTTGCTTCTATAGACAAACAATGAGTTATCTGCCTTAGTATTCTTAAATCTCCAACGGACCAAAGTCCATTTTAGCCTATCAAACCATTCTTTAGGGGCTTGCTTCAATCTATAAATTTCTTTTCTTAGTTGATAAACATGATTAGGCCTAGTACCATTAAGAAACCCTTATGGCTAAGACAAAAATATAGTTTTCTTAAGTATACCATTAAGGAAGGCATTTATTTATATCAAGCTGTTTAATATCCCAATTAAGTGAGACTACAAGAGTCAGAATCAACCTTATTGTCACGACTTTGGCCACTTGACTATAAGTCTCTGTGAAGCTCGAGTTAGGGTCTTGTTGGAAGCCTTTGGCGACCAACTTGGCTTTGTTTTTGTGTATGGATCCATCTAAAGCACTTTATCCAAAACACCCACTTGGATTCAATTAGGTTCATGTGTTTAGAATAGGCAATAAGGTCCCAAGTATGATATTTTACTAAGGCATTATATTCTTTTGACATAGCCTTTTTCCACTAACGAGGCTTCAAGGCTTTAGTTGTAATAGTAAGTCCAGTCTACATTTCATTTGATGGGGCTACAGATAACCTAATAAAGGGTATATTAGGTTTGAATATTCCCCTCTTACTTCTCATACCATATGATGTTTATTGTTCTGTTTAGCATTAGTGATATTTGCATCAGTAATATTTGCACATGTTAAAACCTCATTTACATCAATGTGAGGTTCCAAGTTATTCTTATTGAGCTATTGGGACTAGCTACATCATTGACCAAAAAGTTAGTGACTCAAGCCTCTGTTTCACTTCCTCAAGTTTTTAGTCCTCTTCCTGTATCAGTGTAAGTATTAATGGTTGTTAGGATATAGGACGTAGATATGATTTTCAAATTGATCATGTTCTTCAGTATTGATAAAACCATAGGAAAAAAAGAATAAGCTCTCATAAAAGACTACATGTTTAAAGATAAAGATTCTACCATCATGATTCATACATTTATAAACTTTGTGACTTCCACTATATCCCATAAACACACAATTTTGAGATTGGAATTGCAACTTATGAGCATGTATGGTTTAAGACAAGGATAACAAGTGCAACTAAAGGTCTTTAGCATATGATATTCATGATTTAACTTAAAGAGTTTAAAGTAAGGTGAATGACCCTTTAATATAGTTGTTGGTAATCGACTTATTAGGAAAATAACAGTTTGAAATGCTTCAACCCAATAACATATGTGCATATGAGCATGTACCATAATCATTAATCTAATTCTACCATATGTCTATGTTTCCTTTCAGCTCTCCCATTTTGGGAAGAGGTGTAAGGACAATAATACTGAAATACTATACTTGAACCTTGGACTCTTTTTGGAAAATTTCTATACTTTCCTCCCTAGTCACTTTGTAACACTTTTATTTTGCACTTAAACAAATTTTCTATTGTGTTTTTGAAATGTAGAAATGCATTAACAACCTTGTTATTTGTCTTAAGTGAATATAACCAAGTAAAACAACTATAATCATTTAAAAAAATTAACGTAGTATCTATAACTAGCAATTGAAGTAACAAGGGAGGATCATCATATATCAAACTGTATTAATTTAAGAGAATTTTGAAGCTTAAGATAATAGTTATTTAAAAAGGAGAGCATGTGACTTTCCTAGCTGGCAAGCATTACAAAAAGAAACTTTTCATTATTTTTTAGTGGGATTTTACACTTAGATAAAACTTAGGAAGGAACTCGAGAAGAGGGATGCTCGAGACATTTATGCCAAGTATCCTTCATTGTAATAAAAGCAACAACATTACTGTGATCTCCAGGTGTCATTAGAGGAAAATGTGGTTACTGTTAACAACTTCATATAGTTCTTCTCTCGTTATCCCTTCCATTATCACCTTACCTGACCTCTTGTCCTTCATGACACATCCATGTGAATCAAAGATAACAAACACATTATTATTTGTTGTTAGTTTAGAAATGCTAAAAAGGTTTTTAGCAATCTGAGGAGCATAAAGAATGTTATTCATTTCAAGTTATAGGGAAGAGTGTGGACCGCTGAGTTTTGAATGTCCAATCATAATATTGTCTCCATTCTTAACGATTAAGATTTTCTTATCATGTGTTGTAGTAGAGTGATTCATCTTGCTAGCATCTTTAGTGACATAGTGAGTGGCACCACTATCAACTAGCCAAGGTGAGTCATCCATATTAGGAGAGGTCATGTACGCTCCAAATTTTTTATTAGGTTTCTAAGTATGAGATGAATCAAAAGGACTAGTATGGCTTCAATCATAACGATGAAAGTAGTGGGCATCAATATGGCCCATTCAATTATAGACCTGAATTAGCTTTATTTCTTCCTCTGCTATGTCTTAAAGTTTTTATCACCACGAAAGTTTTGATTGCACTATCTTTCACAAGTAACATCATTCAAAGAGTTACACCCCTCAAATTTCACCAAGCTAGTAGCATGATTAGAGATGGTTAAGTTGTTAAAGAAATTTAGCTATTTTAAATGACTTTTAAATGTTAGCAGTGTAGCTTGGACATCAATCCAAGTACAGTTTTCTTTATCAAGTAATTGCACTATTATTAGGGTATACTTAGAATCTAGACTTGCTAAAGTTGGAGAGATTAAATTAGAAGTGCATACTAAAGCACTAGCTAACGCTAAATTATTGGTGAGATTTTTCATTTTATTTAAGAAGTCTTCCATTTTGAGTCATCCCTTCCTTGTTTGCAGAAGTTCACTCTTAAAGTGTGAGACTTTTGATCTAGTATTAGCACCATAGAGAGCAGTGAGAGCTTACCATAGCTCATAAGAGGTAGTACAATGCATGACTTGAGAGGCAACATTAGTAGTTAAATTGTTTAGCAAGCATCCAAATAGTAGTTGGTCATCAGTCATCTTAGGATTGGGTTTGCCATCACTGGAATTAGTGATAAAAGGAGGCAAAGAGGACTTGATACCATTGATGAAACCTTCCATCTTGTTGCTTCAGAAGAAGGGGAAAACCATTGTTTTCCAAAGTAATTTGTTCTCTCCATCTTGATAGAACAAGATTGGCCAATGGATGGAAAACCAGGTTTAGTAAATAGAGAAATGGCAGAAAGAGAAGGGATAAGTACTAAAGGTGTGGTTGCAAGAGAGCTAATAGTAGGGATTGGCCTTTTAGAAGAGGGCGTGGTAGCCATGGCAACAAGCCAAAAAATGTTGTGATACCGAGTTGAAAGGAAAGGAAAAAAATACTAAGAGTAAATTCTGACCTGATGCAGAGTCAGTATATTGTATTACCATTTATAACAAGGGAATAACCCCAATGTAAAAATCAAATAATCTCTAGTGTTTTGAACGTTTTAACAAATTAAAGAATCTCCTAACGACTTGTACAACTCATTTAACTATTAACCCACATACAAGATTTTGGAAATAAATACAAATAGAAGATCTGGACACGTATGCTACTTATACTTATCCTCAAGAGAGACAAGCTTATTTTTAGTCAAAAAATGATTTGAACACATGGGTTAATCAAACTTTCAATTCAAGCTTATATTAATTTCTTTAGTGCAAGGTCTATCACCTTGGGGATTTTTTCAATACATGATCAAGTCCATTTGTCACTAAATATTTGAGATAGACAATGTGAATAATGATTATTATTGCTTATGTGATTATATATAGAAAAATTATAAATAAAAATTAATAGTTGTACTAACATAAATCCATTGGATGAAGTATATTAGTTACTATTTCCTTACCAAAATGTAACATCATATTAACATATGATTTTATGTATAACTACTTTTGAATTAAAAATGAGCTAATCTAACTAATAAACTTATATTTTACATCTTTAAATTTAAGATAATTTTATTTATAATATCTTAATTCTTAAGTTACATTTTTTTTAATCATCTAATTAAGTTTTTCTTAAATAATAAATTTTTTCTTATATAAAATATTGATTTAAATTTTTTAGTACACTTTAGTAATGTTTAAACCCTACCTACTTTACAAAATAGGATTTATTTGGGCCAATACTTTTCAAAATATAATTAGGTGTAACTGGGTGGTTTGAAAAGCTTATAAAAAGTTATGGGTGAATCATCCTGTCTTAAATTGAAAAAAAGGATGACTTTATTACTTGGTTCAAAATTATATGCCTTTTTCAAATATAAAGTGCCAATCAACATATTTATTGTTAACATTTTATTATAAAATATTAAATTGCCTAAGTGTGTCCACTCTTGTACTCAGGTAGTGTGGGCATAGCTATGCTGCTTCGAGTGTGAGCATATGCCCCACTCAGTTTTTTTTTTTTTTTTCATAAATTAAATGTATGTTGCATTCAATTTTAGTATTATGCTCCCAAGTTTTTAAAAATTTTGAACTCACAACATCCACACATGTTACTCTCAAATAATTGGGTTATGTAACTTTTTTATTTATTTGATATTTTAACGTGAACCCAACTCACACATATGCTATATAAATAACTCTAACTAAAAAACACTTATTATTATTATTATTGTGAATACCCAACTCCTAATTTCAAAATAATAGAATTAAAAAAATAGTGGAAATGGAAAATTTCAAAGTAAAAAAAATTAATAATTAATAATTTTTAAATAAATATTAACTAAAATAATTTGAAAAATAAAATTCTTGAAAACTGAAAAATTTTAAAAATAAAATAAAATAAAAAAATTGATTTCAAAATAATAATAATAATCAATTCAATTTAAATTCATTAAAAAAAAAACAACAGAAAAAGGGGCTACAAATATGGAAAGCGAACAGAGAACAAAATTAAAATAGAAAAATAAAATCACAAAACCAAAAAGGAACATAAAAAAAGCTTCATAAACAAAAGAAAATAAGCTTCATATGGCCACATTTTGCCTTTTTTTTCTTTGGGTTAAAAAGTTAGTTTTTTAAAATAAATTATTATTAAATTTTGTTAAAAAATTGTAAAATTTATATATAATAATAAATTTTAAGATTATAATATATTTAAATAATAATAATAATAATAAGAAGAAGAAGAAGAAGAAATAGGATCTTCTTCTGTTCCTGCATGAACAGGAAAGGGTCCTCACTCCAAGTCAAATATTGCACGCTTCGATTTCATTCCGGAACATGCAGAAGCTAATCAAAAGAAAAAAAAATAAGCCGTTGTGAAAGGAAGCAGAGCACAAAACAAAGTGAAAGAAGGTTTATAAAGTGAAAGGGGGAATGAACAAAGAACTGATATGCTTCGAACAAATTCTTGGTTGGCTATCAGTGAAAATGTGCCGAAGGAAGTGTGGTGAAAAATCTCTAAGACACGTTGTGTTGAAGGTACATCCTGAGGTCCATGACATGTCCTCCTTATGCCGAGTAGATTATTCACTTTATTGAGGCTCCTAAACATGCTTTGAGTTCACTCTATCTATTTGATTGAATAGGGGCCTGCATATTTTACTGTGAAGCATATGCTGACAGCGAAATTAGAACTTGTAATTAAATATGATCAAAAATTGAGAGAATAAATAAATTAATAATATAATTTAATAAAAATGATATCGTTGATATGAGTATTAGTTGAGTATAACAAATTTAATCTACAATACCTTAAAGTATTTTTCAAAGTATTTTGATGATAGAGAGAGAATGATAGATTTAATATGTGAAAGTTAGGGCTTCTATGTATTATTTATAGGGTTTTATTTTAATAATATAATTAATCAATATTATTAAAATAAAATCCTCTATCATCTTTAAAATAATTTTTTATTTAATTAATTAATCAAAATAAGCCCATTAAATCTTTTTCTAAGTAATAATATTAAATTAGTAATCTGATGGGTGATTACTAATACTTTTAGGCTGTGGGTTGGGTTTCTACCCAGTGGACTTATAAATAATCGAACCCATCACAGATTATCCACATGTTAAAATTAAATACAATCCATTCACAGTTTATAAATTATAACATTAATTACTTAATTAAAATTAATAAGATACTAATCTAATAAAATAGTTAATACTAATTTATAAAATATTAAAATTATTTTAACATATCTATCAAGTGAGTTGAGGTTTAATTGTTGGTTGTTACTTTTGTTTTACTTGACACTGGAAGAATAATACTATGCTATGTCAGCGTATAAGCATTAGGGGAATGGCAAGAGTGTTGCTGTATGCTTAAATGTGTGCCTATTTAGGTGGGCCTCTGTATTGACAAGAGCATACGTTAACAGGTTCAAGATAGCAATTTTGTGTAATGGATTTTATAAAAAATAAAATCATTTCCGCATTGCCTCAAGCGTGATGGGTAGCTTTGGGAGGTTTTTCTTTTTTCTTTGTAATTTTAACATCCCTTAATGTAATTATTGATTAGGCAAAATAACTTGGCTTGATGTCTCAGTAATCATTTCTTTGGCTTGTATGTTTGAAGATAGGAATATGCCATTAGGAGGGAGGATTGATCTTGTTCAATAGCTTCACAATTATTCTTATGTTAAAAAAAGAAGGTAAAACCATCAAGTAAAAAATGTAATTAATGAAGGGCCTAATTTTCAAAAACAAAAAGAGGAGTATAGAGAGACACAACGGCCTGGCTTTCCACCTCTCGGAGTCCAAGTACCCAGATGAGCACCAACATTTACGAATATATAATATTACGTAATCATAACATTTTGTCTCCATTTTTTTTTTGTTTATTTCTTTCTAAAGTCCTTATATACAATATTGTTAAAATCGTAATTCAATTTATTAAAATTATTAATTTTATAATTTTAAATAAAAATTTTGAATTAAATTGTAATTAAAATAAAAATTAATATAAACTCGATTAGAATTGATATTATCTCACATAGAATAAGTAAAATCACCGGGGTTTGCACGAACGAAGTTGGAAAACTTTCATATTTTTCAACCTAAAGTCCATTGACCCGTTTTGTTTTTGGTAGAAGCCCAGAATTCTCTTCTGATCCCTCAGCTAACCTGGAGAAAAATCCAAAAACTCCACTAGCAAATCTAATTCTCTTCTGATCACACTCTTTCACCCTCTTGGTCTCACTCTCACGGAGTCACGGCTCACCTCACTCACACAGAACGAACGCAGGAGCAGGACTAGAGCGCGACGCAAGGCAATCTTCGGTTTGTGGTTCCCGTCGTAGCCAACAGCGTTGAAGCAGTAAGCCAGTAGCTTGGGAGTCAAGTTGCGCTGGTGAATGACCTTATTCGTCGTCGTTAGCACTCTAGAGGATGCCGGCCGAAGTAATCGTCTTCTTCTGTAAGCCGTAACTGTAATTCTCTGGTTTGTTCCCTCTTCCAGTGTTCCTTTCTTTGATTTTGCAATTTCTCAGCTTATTGAATATCTCTGGCCAAAAATGTTGAACCAAGAACTGATATTCGACTAAGAACCTATACCCCATGTATTAGAAGAATGTAAAATGAATCTAACAGAGCTATAGTTAATGTTAGCAATTGCAAGTCAAAATTTATAGGTGTACGTGAATTTGTTTACTATGATTGTGCTGTGATTAAGGTGTTACTGTGACTATATATATTTGATTATTACCTGAGGTTCACTAATCCACTTGAAAGGAATGGAGAGGCCAATCTATTGCTCATGAGCACTTTTGTGCCACCAATCACTAAGCAGCAAGTTGAACTCACCATCATAGTGGAATGGCTCTTTCTGTCCCTGTGGCAAATCCACTATCAGTGATCCATACAGTCCTGCTGCTCTCTGCATTCCGTAGTGTCCATGGTAGAAGTATGTACCAGGCTGCACAATATAATTAACTCTCACCATGTACATGAATTTTGTTTACCGCTTATATAGTTAGTTCCCCAGGCCAAGCACTGATGGAACCATACATTTATTAGAAAATTCTTAATCACAAATATGTCTTTGTAATTTTCTATTTAAAGTTCCGAGTAAAGCAACAAAGCTACTATAAGGAAATCTTTTTATCACATTATAATATGAAAGAATAGGGTGATTATTGGGTTACGTCACAGTAAAGGGGAAGAAAAGAAATTATTAGTATGGCAGCAACATGGAGAATTGGAGATTAATGAAGACATATAGTGTGATTGATAGAAATCCAATTATTCACTCGTACTTCTTTTGACTTTGGATATCTTAGATGTTATTATTAAATCAGGTTATAAGGATCTTGTTTCTGCCTTCCAAAACTGAGGATTGAGTCTGGAATAGAGGGACTGTCATCTTTTTCACAAGGCATTGGCTCTAAGTAATCTCTTTGATATGGGTTGATTTAGTTTGTTGTTGTTTATATTCTTATGAATCAATGTGGTGTTTCTTGATTTTGTGTCTGTGTTTCTTGTCCTTTTTGTCCTTGTTACTGTTATTAGTGTCATTGCTTATTCTTTAGTTGGGTTTTGTATCTTATTCTGTTTGTAATGTTGTTGTTTTTTTAATTTTGCATCATAAATTCATTTCAAAATATATAAATGACATACTGAATCTTATGTACACTATGGTTTGATCAAGTAGAAAATTTAGCTATGAACTAAAGTTGAGTGTTAGAGAGAAGCATTGTATGTATATCCATTTACAGAGAAAACCATAACCGTAAGGCAAATGAGAACTAATCTCAGCAAAAATAGATTGTTAGCTCTTTTATTTCTACAATTGTCCAAAACTTTCACAAATAAATTTTGTAGTATTATGCACTTGATATTGTGAACTATTAATAACTTAAATAATAGGTATAGGTAAACTCTTACGATTCCACATTATAAGTTTATATTACAAGTCCACCCTATTTTTTCAAGTTTACTAAGAATTGCGATTTTGACAATATTGGTCATATGAGATCGTCAGTTTCCTTAGATACTTAAAAATTAACTAGTTGAGCTTATATGAAACCCTAGTCTCCATAAACTTTAAAATTTAATATATGATTTCTAAAAATTAAAAAAATAAATGAGTAAAATAATTATAAATTATGAAATTAATTAATTTTGCCTTTTTTTTGAAAAATTGCCATGTAAGATCATTAATCTCCTCAGGTTATTAAGAATTAACTGGTAAAGGCCATATGAGACTCTAGTCTTCTCAAACTTTGAAAGTTAATATGATTTTAAAAAATATAAAAGCAAAGTTATTTCTACTTTGTAAAACATAAAAGATAAGAAATAGAAAAAAGATAACAATAATAAATAGATAAATTAAAAAAAAACCAAAAAAAAAACTTCATACTTTCTTTTGGAATTGTTCTTTAATAATAAATGAGTTTTGTTTTAATATAAAATGCTTTAATAATAAATAAATTAAATGCTTTACTATTCTTAGAATAAACAAAATATCCTTCTTTTTCTATTCAACAAGAAATACAAATAAACCCCAATTGCAAAATCCTAAAAATCAAAAGATATTTTCCTTTTAATTTCATGCCTTCTTCAAGATTGAAATAAGAATTCTTAATTAGGAATAAGCAAATGAAAAACAAAAGTTTAGAGTTCCAAAAACATTTTCCCTCTAATTTCATGACTCTTTCATAATCAAAATATGAAATCTCAATTTCAAAAATTAAAATATGAAATTCCAAAAGAAAATACATAATTCCAAAAATTAAAAAAATCCAAGAAACTTATGAATTTTATTTTTTAAATTTTACTTGAACAATAGATTAAATATTTTAATCAGATTTCGAAAATTTTCAAAAGTAACTAATGTTAGAGTAATAATTTTTTGAACCCATTATACATTTGATTCTATATACACAAGTGCATGTGATTGTAATAAGTAATATAAAATGAGTAAGATATAATTCCCACAATGATTTAGCTTTAATTCTATATTGATATTACTATTAAGCTTTTGAATTCAGACAAATAGATTGGATTATTAAGTGAACAACTAGAAATTAAATACTAATAATCAATAAACTATTAAATAAATGAACTCAAAACTCTAATTTCACCACAATGTACAGTTATTTTGTATTGACAATTACTTTTTATTAAGTTATAAACTAGTTCACTAACCTAGGGATTCAATTGCTTATGTAATTCTCTTGAATCTATATAAACCTAGCTACTTCCCCTAATTTTCTCTATTTCTATGAAAACTAGCCAAGAATACGGTCAATATTAAAGTGTTGCCCATATCTTAGTTATCTAAGATAGTCAACTACTATTGTCTTGACTGAGAATTGCTATACTTACTATTCTTTAAGCATACAAACATATATTATCTTCATTTAGTTCTTGATCTAGGGTTTCTTTTCTGAGTTAGCCTAAATCCTAGTTTAATTCTAAGGTGATCAAGCTCAGAAAGCATTAAGCATAGAATGAAAATAAGTAAACTAAATTCAAAATATCAATAAAATTATATTGTCAATATAAAACTAACTCACAAAGAGTTCTATCAAAATCCTAGACTAAATCTACTAGCCAAGCATTGACATGTGGTCAAAACATAAAATCAAAAGGAAAACAAAAAGAAGAAAAGAGAGAGTTCAAATAGAAGACCACTCTCAAAGTAAGTTGCCACTCTCTTGATAGACTCTCCTAACTTTATTAAAAGCCCTTTTCAAGAGTGCTCCTCAACTCACCTTTATTGTTCTCTAGCTTGATGTATTATGCAACACACCCTCAAGGTTTTACTTATAGGCTTTAGAAACCTCTAGAATCCAAGTTTGAGTGATACTAGGTATCTCAATTCTACTAAAACTCTAATTGTTCAGTTAGGGTTTCTGACGGCACGTTTGAGCAATAACGTTTTTTAGCCTAAGTGCCAACTCTCTATTTTTTGCACTTGGGCATCACTTTTGACCTTTAGACCTTGAAATTTCAACATGTAGGTTTGGTGCTCAGGCACTGGACTTTTGGCGCTGGACATTAAGTCTTTGGAATTGGTGCTAGGTGGCGGAATTCTAGTGCCCGGGTGTTGGACCTTTATTATTTCTCATGCTTTTCTCTTTTTCACAGCAATTATGGTTGCTCTAGCTTCACTTACCTAAAAATCTTTTAGAAAAGTTAAGAACATGGTGATGTAGTAACATTTCTAAGGGATAATCTTATTTGTTGCTAAATGTATTCATAATTATTGAATTTGCTTTGAAAACTAGACTTTTTAGTTGTAACGTTAGGTTTAGTTAACTCTCTTTTAGATAGTTAACACCTCGTCTTCCATACAACCCCTTTTTAGGTTGGGTCAATAAAATATTGAAATGACTAATGAGAATATGCCACGTCGCAGACAAATGGATGCTCATTGTTGAGTTTATGTATTTCTTTTGAAGTTGCAATTGAGACCTTGAATGTCTATGTGGAACAAGGACAAACAATTTATAGACAACCCCAAATATAAGTGTTATTATAAATAAGGCTAAAATGTTTTTAAGGTCCAATTTGTCTCAAAGAGCCTTTTATGTCAAAAGAGGTTTAAACTTTTGGGTTTTACATTAAGGCAACCAACAAAGTCAAAGGAAGTCAGTTTAATTCGCCAATAGTGTGTGCAAGTCATCTTCAACCTTAAGATGTTGGAAACACCCTTGAGGACACACTCAAGGACACCTCTATAGCAACACACTCTTCACATATCCAATTATGGTTCATGTTTGTAGAGTCAGAGGGTATCTCTTCCATAAAGGTATGTGCATGAGACTAGACTTAGACATTTACATTGCACACTATAATAGTACATTGTTCACTGATGTCTCTTTCTGGTGCACATTAGTGTGTATTTAAGATGGGTTGCCCTACCTGCAATTACAATAGTCAGCTACATTATATGAGACAGTGACTGCTTATATCCATACACAACCATCCATCATTATAGTCATCTTTTATCAATTAACTATTGGCAAGCGATAGATGGAGGGGAAGAATATATGGCATGTGTATTAGTTGGCCATTCTACCGTGTGGCCTATCTATTACATTGATATTTGGCATGCACCACATAAAGTAAATGATTGACCTTAACATCAAGGTCCTATGGCATAGTGGCAGTTAGCCCTCTGTCCTAAATAGGGATTCAGGTACAATGAATGTAGTCAATAGGATAAGGAGTGGTTTGGTTAACCATCATAGACGAAGGATGACTCATCACATGTCTAATTCGAATGTCGGATTAATCTATAAATTTTGGCCCACTTTTAGAACGAAGCAACCTTACGACAATTAACTGGTTTTTAATTGTAGATGACCGGCATACAGGGTAGACACTATTATGGATGTGTATATGTATAAATGATCTAACATGTCTTTATGTGTTATCAACTACAGGTATGGATGCAATAGTGCTACATAAAAGGAACACCTTGATGTTAAAACAAGAGATGGCATAACAAGAATATGTTTGTCTAGCCTCTAATGAGGATGTATAGAGCAACAAGGAAGATGGCATGGACTCGTGGAACAATCATTCCTTTGGAAATACCAAGAAGGACAAGTATGGCAAGGAGCACTTAACACAGAGCATAAAAGAGTAGGGGCTCATGGATTAGGGGGTACCGGCATAAGCGTTGAAAAATGTCTCAAAATTAAATGGTGGTGACATT
The DNA here is from genome assembly GCA_037074485.1 of Delonix regia. NCBI lineage: Eukaryota > Viridiplantae > Streptophyta > Magnoliopsida > Fabales > Fabaceae > Delonix > Delonix regia. The sequence continues at coordinate 22,645,311 of CM073454.1, read as the reverse complement.
TTAGGGATGAAGTTATATATTACAAATGCAATAAATTAATTTTAGTCACTCTATGTTGGTTTGTAATGTTCCTAAACAGAGATATTTTTGTATCACTAGTTGCTCCTTAGGTCTTTTTACTTTTGGATCAACTTTCAGTAGGTGATCTTGCACATTAGCTCCTCGTACTCTGCCTTACAGATGGGTTTACCCAGTGCCGCCCTTTGATGCAGAGTGAACTGGTGCTGAGCTTCATCTTCAAGGTTGGCACCTACATCGTCGTTGTTGGACAGCATAGACAAGTAGACCATGTAATCCTTGTCCACCTCGTCCAATGGCATGGAGTCGTGATGACTTGCAACTAATGTGCTTGATTGTTGGCCATAGTTTTCTAATGTATAAGGGCACTTTTGTAATTTAAGCTGTGATAAGGTAAAAGATGTAGAGCTAAGATAAAATTTTAGTCATTATAAAATACTGTGTGCTAGGAGATGATTGGCTTACTTTTAAAAACTCAACACATGTTCCTATGCATGCAAGAGACTCGCCACTTGGCAACACACATGAAAAACAAAGACAAGTGTCCTAGCTTGGAGAAGAAACCTACATGATCCCACACTATAAATAGCCATTCAAAGGAGTCATTTAGTGCAAGTGAGGTTATGCTCATGTAAAGAGAGAGGTCAAGAGCTAGAGAGAGAGAAAGGAAGGGAGAGAGAAGGAGATCGATGTGAAGAGAGGAAAAAGGAGAAAGGTGGTGGCCAAGAGTCCTAAGTGAAATTAAGCTTAAGAAATTTTTTATTTTCAACATCCTTCTTCCTAATTAAGATTAGCAACTAAGTAACTTGTTGTTTTAATTTTTAGCTCATTGGAAGGAAGATTTTCTCATTAGGTTGAGACCAATCAAAGGTCGATATTAAGCTTATTCATTTACTTTTTCTTGGTACATGAATATGATTATGTTTAGGTGGCCCTTGGTGGCATGATAATGGTGCTTTATGGGTGGCACCATGGTAGTGTGTTTAAGAATGTGGTTGCCTATGGCAATGGTTATGCATGATGTTTATATGGATCCTTATTTATTTGCATCCTTGTGATTGATATACTTGATGTATATTGGTAATTTGTTCTTGTACGTTTCTTAATGGTATTTTAATGCTTAAATATCTACTAAGATTTGTTGAAATCTAACCACTTTTTCTTTTAGAATTTCAAGTGAAAATGACATTCTTCAAAACTTTTAAGTTTATCCAAAGTTATGAAGGATTTGCTCTTTTCTTGACTATCATGGTATTTTTCTTATACGAAGGAGAAGTCATTGCCAAGATCTTTGTGAGTAAGCTCATCCAGATGATCAATATTTCATTGTGGAGTTATGGCCAAAATTCCTTACATGTGTGATCTATAAGCCTTAGATGGCATGAAGAAAATGGAAGAGATAACTTTTGTTGTAAGCTTGATGTATGGTGACAGGTTATAAGAATAGTTAGGGATTCTTTTAGTTGTAATTAAGTTAATCTCACACGAAGATTTTGTAAAACCCTAGGATTAATTTTTGTGTTTCTTTTCCATGACTTGTTCATTGTATGGAACTCATGTAGGACTTATATGAATATGGTAATGGTAATCTAGTAATGTTTATTTGGCTATGTTTGTTTAAGTACATGCAAGTTTAATGTTGAATTAAAAATTTATCATGGTGGTCGAGATATCTATATTACTCTAGCATGAATTAAATATCAATATCTATGAATTTGATTAAGCTTAATGCCTATTTTCACTTAGGCTGAGAAAGAAAAAGGAAACTAAGAATGATATGATTGAGTTTCAAGACGTGTTTAACTTTAGGATTGCTCTTTGTAATCATTGGTTGTAAATCTTGTCATCATTGGAAATGATAACTAGTAAAACCTAATCTTATTGCCACACATGGAAAAGACTTGTAGTCTTCAATAGGATATATTTTAACTAGTAGTGGCTCATTGTCACATTGAAACTTAAATGTTGATGGCATAAGTTACTTTGACCATGAAGCATAAGCAGAGATTGTGTTTTCATGGGTAACAATTTCTAAGAAAGGAAAAGAACCCATCAAGAAATAAAGGCAATTGGTGGAATGACTAGTTCTTATGGATTTTAATCTAATTTTGGTTACATTGGTCTTTATTGCCCAGTCTAGGAATTTGCAATCACTTTGGAGGCATAATAAACACTTAGGTTGAAATCATGCATAAGAATAAGAAAGGATAATATGTGTTTCAAGAATAAAGTAGCCAAAGAAATGGGTTAGTGATAGATATAAGTAAGCTTAGCATGGTTTTATCTTGGAATGATAGCTCATTTACATTGGTTGTCTTTCATCATTGGAATTGTGAAAAGAACACCTTTGAAGAAGCATGAGCAGAACAAAAATCAATGTGCATGAAAGTTGACTTAGCAAGCACCACATAACATTATAAGCATGTACATAATTTTTTCTCTCTTAGTTTGAAAATAATAGGCTTGCATGTGAACCAAGAGCAATCTTAGACATTGCACATTAGGCTTGAATTGGCTATGGGAATTGGAGAGAATTTGATGTGCAATTCTTTTTAAGAAAATTGATGGACAAATGACATCGAGGCATTTAGTGATTTGGCATACTTTATTGAAATGGAATGATTTTGCATTGTAAATTGCATGAAAATTGAATAAGATAGGACTAGTCAGATTACTATATGCATTTTCATTTGAATTTCCCTGGTTGGATGTGCAAAAGCTTCCTTGGAAATAGGTTAAGTTTCTTTAAAGAGTGAAAGGACACTTAATGGAAATAGGTGTACTTAGTTTGACCAATGGAACGACACACTTATACTTTTTCAAACTTTGCAAACTAGAAAAGTTGTCTGATGCATTTATGAAAGGGACTTGCATGGACTCACATGTGATGGGACAAGAAGTAGGAGATTTTTAGTACTTTAACTTACATATGGATGAAAGGCAAGTCCTAAACATGATCTTACATAGAAATTCTTATTTAATTCTTTGAAAATTGGTTGTTGGATTTCAAGAATTGAGCTTAAGGAAATGAATCTAATTAGGATCATTGAAGTGGACAATGGGATTAATACCCATAAGGTGTGACTTGGGCTAGTGAAGAATGAACTTTGGGTTAAGATAATAATCAAAGAAATTATTAAATTCCAATTTGATTATATGCCTATGAACCTTAGGTATAAAAGTCACATTTCTTAAACCACACAAGTGAAAGACACATGATAAAACTTTTTTCAATTCTCAATTAATTCAACACACATTAAAAAAAGAATTATAGCTTAGTCCCTATATACTATTCTCTAGTGATCCTGTATGTGTATGGTCCTTAATAATGTGGTATGTATTTCCTTAATTAGTATTTAGGAATGTCACACATTTCCTTTGCATTAGATGATCATTCAATTGTGTTGTTCAACCATTACACAAGGTAACTAGTACAACTGCATTTTGAGGACTCCCATGAGCAATCGATGTTCAACAGTCGGTCAGTCAACTGTTCTTCCTACCTTGAACATATTCATGCATACTTGTTAGAGTGGTCAACTCATGATAAAATCATTGCACCTTCACACTATCTTGCGCCCCACCACCCTTTCTCTAGCATGTTAGGCCTTTTGTAGTAACTAAATCTCTCTTTACTGCCAAATCCATCCTGATCTTCGATCCATGCGGCAATTATTCCACACTACCAGTTTCCTTTCCTTCCACCTCCTTCGATCTCCTTGTCAACAATTAGTGGGGGGTGTATGACACAATTTCCAATATTTCTAGGCAATGTGTTAAGAAACAAGACTGTGTCGACATACTTTAAAAATCTTGAAAAGCTTTGGAAAAAATTTCCCCTTTGAGGTCTTATTTACAAATTCCAATTAGGCCATTGAATGATTCCCTTAAAGGTAGTGCCACATTTGCAATTTACAAACTATCATACCCCATTAGTTGCTACTTACAAATCACCTAGCTCTGTCAAAATTTTATGCACATACACTGTGCATGGTGCCATTCTATTGGACGTTTAGAGTTGCATCGATGTAACCTAAATTGGGGTTGTGTGGAAGAATCTGCTTATTTTTTATCTAAATTTCATGAATATAACATTTACTAACAACAAATAGAGATTAATTTAAAAGATTTACTATCTCATCCAGAAAAAACTAATGGAAGGCATAATATATCTTTGAAATGATCCAAATAAGACACAAAGAACATTTTTGCAATGGACTATGTGAATTTTTCCTCCACTAACTTAGGATCTTGGCTCCATCACTGCTCATGGTGATATCAAATAATCCCTCCAATATATAGATATACACATAATAATGATTGCCTTTTTAAAATTAGAAAAGCTACAGAATCTTGAACTAAACCTAATTGACAAGTTGTGATTAATTAAAAAAATTATGTGATTCCATATCTCAATCATCTACTTTAATTTCCCTACTCACTCCATCTCATACTAGCATTTCTCCAAAAAATTCGTATTTTTAGATGTTAATTTAAACTAATATTTACATTTTTCACTTTTTGTGATAGTTTAGGAGAATAAATTGAGGGTTAACTTTCAAAGTTCAACTACTAAAGTTATAATTTAGCTATAGTTGAAAGAGATTAAATGTATTTGTCCCTTAAAATAAAAAGCCCTAATTTTGAGAAAGTGAAATATGGACAAACACATCTAAGAAGTCTCACTAATAATAGCTGAATTACAACTTAAAAAAATAAATTGAGAATCTCAACTACATGCAATAATAAAAAGAATTCACAAGTTGAGCTCTAAATAAAATCACATAATGCATATATACTACATTAAATCAAAGATTTGTTTATTGTAACTTATTTTATGGCATTAATGGCCTCAAAGCTCCAATAGTTAGAGGACGTATACAATGATAACAAACGTTCAAGGTTGCCAAGTAATGCTTATTCTATATGGTTGAAATATCTGTACTGGTTTGCTGAACTTGGTCATTGTTATATAGTATATATATGTAGTAGTTGGAGTGTCTTTGGGATATTAAATTGAATGAAAAGTTAAATATTTATCGGTTAAGTATTCATTAATGCTCATGGTTCTTATTTTTGTTCATTTGTAGCTACCAATTACACATACATGGGAGGCATTGATAAATAGGATATGCATAGCGTGTTATAGTCTAGACCCCTCTCTCTCTCTCTCTCTCTCTCTCTCTCTCTCTCTCTCTCTCTCTCTATATATATATATATATATATAGGGACATATATATGATTTATGAAATAAAAGTTTTTGGATCAAATATTTGATTAACATAGGTAAATTCTTATAGTTTAAAGGGACAAACTCTTATAAATTAAAAAATTAAATAAAGAATATAAGATAAAATTACGTATAAAAATTTAAATTTAAAAAATTCAAAGAAGGCAACTACCTTCCCGCATCCTCCCTTTAGATGACGATCAATATAATTCAAGAAAATAGGATACCAATATATAATATGAAATCACAATAAAAAATAAGAATATTTCAAAAAATTATTGATATAATTAAAAACACATATGTTGCTATTTGGATTTTTTATTATTTTTCTATAAATTTTCTAAACACCCTTTAAGATTAGTAATTTTGCCAACATTAATTATAGCTGCCTAGTTGGCAGGTCCAACGTCTTTATTAAATTAATATTTGTTTACTCTCTCAAGAAAATAGACTATCAAGATGTTTTAAAAGCTTAAAAATTAAAAGATGTATCACTTTTAGAAGTAATCTACTAGAGAATCAAAGCAAACTTGAAATAAACACTAGTTTTAACCATTAACGAGGAAGCACTATTAAAATTGACAAATGAACTTGGCTTTGAGGTTCTAACATTGATTTGGATTTAGGTTACGTAGCATATGTTTCCTTTCAATAATTGCAGTTCCCAAGCGTCAATGCCAAATTTATGGATTAATCAGCATGGCCAAAATTGGCTTCATCAAGTGCTAAACCATGAAATGAATCTTTTTAAGGCAAAATAATAATAAAATCTCGGTATGTCCAAAACCACAATGAAGATTCCGAATTTTAGGTATACATGACAAGGGGACAAGACAACCTTCTTCCTTTGACATTATTCTTAAACTCACATAGGCCTCGTTTGGTTGTGAGAATTGATACAATGGGAATGAGAATGGAAATAGGGATAGGAATGAGAATATTAAAATATTATTTGGTTAGGAAGGAATGAGAATGGATATGTCTCCATTTACTTTTGTTAGTAGATTACATATAAAAATTAATTAGGTAGTGTACATATTGTACTATATTATCCCTTATCATAAAAGCAAAAAAAACAAAAAAAAAAGGCAGACATCTATTCAAATTATTAATTAATAATATAATTATATATTAATCATATAATAATTTTAATAATTAATATAATAATATATTTAATAAATTAACTAAATTAAAAATAATAATTTAATAATAAATAATAATATATTAAGATTTTGATATATTACATGGGTATTTTTGTCTAAAAATTATTATAAGTGAGGACACTTTCGTTAAGCAATTTTCATTTCTAGAAGACCAATCTCATTCCATAACTTCAATTAGGGAGAGAAATTTTCCTTATATGAGGGAGAGTAACTTCCCTAAAAATAGGAATGAAAACTCAATCTGTCAACCAAATATGAGTTTCCATTCTCTCGTCTTGATTCTAGCAACCAAACGAGCATTTAATGTCGTCACCTTAACAAGATTATTTTTAAAGCAGCTAGCTCTCCATGTTCACGGGGCACACAAAACATTAATGCACCTCCAAACCGCACGCTAAATTTTCTGACCTACATCTAAAAAGATACAGAGAAATATATTTTTTTGATTTTTCACTTATCACAAAATTATCATTTTGATCCGTCATTAAAATGTTTAAAATAGTACCCCACTCATCGAAAATGTTACATTTAATTTCTCACTTTTTAGAATATTACCAAATTTAACCCTCTAACAAACTCTAAACTCTAAATTGAAAGAACTAAATTTGGCTTTTTTTAAAAAGTGAAAGATCAAGTTTGACATTTTTCAATGAGTAAATGATCGAGCATTTTAATAAGTGCGAGACTTAATGTAAAATGTCACACTTGATTCCTTACATTTCATAATATTATCAAATTTAATTCCTCTAAAGACCCTAAACACTAAATATAAGAGACTAAATTTAATATTTTTTTTAATAAGTGAGAAACTCAAAAAATATGTATATAGTATAGACCTATTAAGATTGGATACTTTATTATTGAAATTCATTCCACAATTCATATCAAAATAATTGTATGGATCTAATTCTTTGTATTTAAAATTAAATTAAGTTATCGATTTGAATGATTTAAAAAAACTAAAATTGATAAACTCATTTGACAATTTAAATTGCAAGAACTGAGAAGTTAAAATTGCAAAGGATATGTATCAACATTAGATTTTCTATTCTTATGTATCTCTCTCTCTCTCTCTCTCGCTCTATATATATATATATATATATATATATATAAACATACACATCAATTTTTTAGCCAAGTCATTAACTCATTGGCTTGCTTCAATACTCCCTAGCTCAGTACAATTTACTCTAATATAATGTATCAAGCTATTTTATTCTTCAAAATGGATTTTACTATTGACCAATATGTAATTTTACGTAATCTTCGCAATGGAACAACAAAGAACAGTATTTGGGTTCATGTATATATATACCTTCCATCTGCGGCAAGAGAGCTCACACCATCACAAAGAGAGAGGAGGCAACTAAACTGAGCAAAGAGAAGATGAAGAGCACTTTCTGCTCTCTGCTTATGTCTTTATTCCTTTTGTTCTGTGTATCAGTAAATGGTGAAGATCCTACTGATGACTTCACAGCTGTCCCTCTAACACCTGCAGCATGACGTACCATTAGACCAAACGTATAGCTACAAAGATGGGGTCCATCGGCTATGGGTCTATGCAGATGACAAGCCTCATGATACTAACAGCCATACTCAGCCACGCACAGAAATTCGCATCCAAGTACTTTTCTTCATACTCTCATTTGTTAGATTTGCCTGTATGTCTATTTTGTTTTCCTTGAACATTAGAATTCAGGTATGTTCTGGAGTGGGTGGAGAAGGGAAGAGAAGAATTTGAAAGGAAAAAAGCACGAATAGAAAATTATGGTTAAATCAATCCAAATCTTCTATAACAGTTATCATTACTATAAATTGTGTAATATTTTAAGAACTGTTAGATAAAAATTCAATAGTTTAAATTTAAACAGTAACTTTGACCACATGAAGTTATAATAAAATTATAAACTATTAAAGTTTCACCCAACACATCAAATAAATACTGCAGAATCTATAGTAATATTATCTCTTTTGCTGCTTCTCCAATATCTCCCATTCAAACTTACTCTAACTGAAGCATTTAGTACACTAGTATCTTAGATTTCTTAATATGTTTGACTGCAATTTGCCCATGTTAACCATTACTATTTACTTCTTTGCTTCCTAAATATGCCATTTAGACAAAGGCAAAATTGATCATCTACGAAGAAATCTTATTCCACCTATCCTGGAATGTGAAATGAAACACTTAGTTCTGTATATTTGAAGTTCAGTATCTATGTAATTATAATGAAACACTTGACAGTTTTTCTATCTTTATTTATGTAGGGGCTTGACTACCACTCTGGGGTCTGGCAATTTGAAGGCTATGGTTTTGTGCCAAATGGAACATCTGGGGCTACAGTGGCACAGATCCATGGTGCAGCCAAGGGTGCTACCACATTACTACTGAGAATATACGATGGGAATATGAGGTACTACAATGGAGACTTGGTGGCTGGGAATCTCTATGACAGGTGGTTCAGGCTTAACATAATCCATGATGTTGATGGAGGAAGTGTGACTGTGTTCATTGATGGAGAGAAGAAGTTCCGAGTGAAGGATCAAGGACCAGGTGACTTGTACTTCAAATGTGGGGTCTATGCTGCTCCTGCTGATATAAGCTATTACATGGAATCAAGATGGAGGGACATCAAAATATATAAAAAGTGATTACTACTACTATTCAATTTACAGCAAACATGTATGAGTCATATGCATTTGTATCTTATACTTTTCTTTGCAACTCCAGATAGTGTTTTATATTATTCTCCGGTTGTAAACATGATATTTCCATTTAAAGTTGATATATTTGTAATTTATATTTAATACATTAACATTTCAAATATCTAGAGAAAAGCATAAGATAATTTTATTTTGTTAGTATTTTATACCGTACAGTTATCATGTCCTTGAAGTTCTTTGGGTTTCTCAAAGTGTGCACTATTTGTCCTTAGGAAATTGTCATAATTAGAATTCAAACTGTGATACTGTACTCAAAATACAAATCACATGTTCGCCACAACCATTGGACCAAGCTTGGTGTTGATGAACAGGCAATATCTATATCCAAGCTAAATTGTTATGGGGAAAAGCAAGAGAGGTACAGGGTAAATTTTTCACCAGTCAGTTGTTGTAGCAGATGAGTCCGATAGAAGAACTAGATCAGCTTATATGGAGTATCTCCTATCCAGATCTGTTGACCCTCAAATCAACCGTTGTCCAAATGGGCTTGTATAAGTGATAATGACTATAGTCAATGGTATAGCAAATCATTATGCCAAGCCAAACATAAGATATTTTTCTTTTTTAATACAATTACAGAGAGATTCCTTGATAGATATAATCAGCCGATTAAGTTAACAAAAAACTTAATACTTGAATGTGTGCTTATTTATATTCAAATGAATGTATACATAATACGTATGAAATTTAAAGACCCTACCTTAATAAACCCCAAGATAAATCAATAGAAGAAAAGGAACAAAAGAAAGCTTTAACCCTCAGCTACACAAAATTCTTGCAGAATATCATTAGCTCTCAATCAAATAAGTAACCATTACAGGCAAATTTCAAGGAATGGAACAGCTGAAACATGATCAAGTAACCGAGCTCCTTCCATGGTGAAATCCCTTGTCATACAAATGACAGTGCCCCCTTAATGCTGCCATTGTTGAGCTGATAGCTCCCATGGTAGCAATCATGATAGAAAGAGGTGATCTTGCACTTTTCCTAATCCCTACTCCACAGGTTATGAACCTCTAATGTAATTTTAAAAAAGAGACTCGGTAGTCAAACCATCCCACAGGATATTTGACTGCAGTGAACGGAATACCCCAAAAAAAAACCGTATACAATCTTCTGAAAAATGGAAGGCTTCTATAAGAATTATCTAATGAATAGATTAAAAGAAAAAGAGTTAACGCACTAAACCTACACACCACCACAAGGCAGGCAGCACCATTTTGCAAGTTGAAGAAAAAACCACTGCAGAGGATTTGGATGGCCCTCCTCCACTGGAGATGGTCTTGGCAGCGGCAGCTCATCAGGTAGATGGCGGTGAAATGCATCAACAGCAGCAGCAACCCCATCTTCATTCTCAATCAACTTTGCGATTTCCATTGCCTGAGATTTCACCTGAAGATTCAAAATACCATTAACAGTCACAACTCACAGTCCTTTTGACTTTAGTATGTCAGACTTTGTCGAGAATCTTAGTTGAGTTTCAGAAACCACAGGAGAAAACTGGGGCGAATGATGGAAGGCCATTAATAATACCAATAACATATCGTTTTTATGGTCCATACTTCCATAACTAAAACAAAATTACAATAATAAAATTCCTCTAGCTTTCCTTCATTATCAAGTCTTAATCTAAATAATTTTGATATTTGCATTTAAATCAAATGTATAAAGAGAACGCTAAAGTTTCTGCACAGACTGGAGGAGGTAGATCTGCATCATATCAGCATCAATACGATTCGTCAACTATTCAATTCCATATTAAGACAGTCTTGATAGAGGGAATGAGAAAGTACAGAGTGAGAACATAAATTTAAATATATCTCAGGCTGGGGGAAGAGAACACATATCAATCATCAATAGATAATGTTTGATTTCAGGATAGCCATCATAATATATATATATATATATATATATATAGACACACACACAACCACACCCAAACCTGTACAATGCCTATGGTATTTTGCTTAAAAAAGCATGCATGCACTTCATAACAGAGAAATCAAACCTCAATTAGAGATTCTCAAGCAGATGAAAATTCAGTTTATGATGAAAGGCCAAGTTATATAATGGCTATTTAACAGAGGACTCCACAGGTTTTCAAAGGTTACATAAATCATACAAATATTTAGCAAATAGTTTAAAGAACAGTTTATAATCCCTTTTGAGTATAACCAAAAAATGGATGAGAGGTTGTACAACAGATACATATACATAATATGGCTAACTTTTAAATTGCTAAGTTAAGAACCCTATGAATTATACTATCTTTAGATGAACAAGAGAGAACAGTGGAAATGAGAAATCTAAAGTGAAAGATGCGTTTATTAAATAAAGAAAAAAAGAAAAAAAGTTACCTCTGGCTGGAGCATGAATATTATGGCATTTGATAAATTTTCAACACTGAGCTCCGATATTGGAATTGGAGCTGGTCCCAAACCTTTCTGATGTATCCTATCCCCCCAGAAGAACTGATCTCCAAAGAACGGAACTATGGTTGTCGGACACTGTAAGTTATGACATAAGTAAAAATTAAAAAAATTGCTTTTTATTTTAACATGTGCCTAAATCATCTCATTATTATCAGTAATCAGGAATCAACATGACCATAAATGTCATATTTCATTAGTCTTTTGGACATGCTGAACTGAAAGATTGAATGAATGCTCCAATTATGAAACAGAGGGGAGATTTTCTTAGAACACTTTAAAACATTACCCCGGCTTTTAAGCCTGTAGCTGTAGTTCCAGCACCACCATGATGCACCTGCAATTGTGCCAAAATATCTTCCAGTTATTAGCTTTATTTGTGACCAGATCTATGAGAGCTTATTACAACTTAAATGTGGGTCTTGGTATCAGGAAATAATTAAAGCAAAAGCGTTAAACTTACAACAAAAGGTAAGCAACTTTGGCACATTATAAAACATTTTCTTTCACAAAGAATCCATAAGAAAACATAAACGGATACTGACCACAGCAGAACATTGAGGAAACAACCAATCATGAGGGCATTCCTCCAGAAGGTAAACGTTGTCAGGAATTTCTGTCACTGCATTGGAAAATAAAATGCAACCGAAACTATGTTAATTATATAAAATGCATGAAACAAATTTTATCCTTCTTTAATGCATAAGGCATGCTATGAAAAGGTATATTAAATCTTAAGCCAAGTCAGAATGCAGAAAATTCAACTTACACTTGTGACTGACTCCAGTTATAAGCTGACACGAGATATTAAAACATTTGATTGAGATTGTTGGCGTAAATTTCTTTGTGAAGTTGGAGAGAAATAGAGAGAAAAGAGAGAATGGGTAGAAAGAGAAAAAATGAGTCCTATACACTCTCTCCTCTCTGTGTCTATATCTCTCCAAAATTTACAAGAAAGAAATGTAGAGGATCCATTTTGGATTGAGATGACATTGAGCTTTTTTCCAATATACACTGAAATTTTCAATCTCTAGGTTGCTTGCGATTGGCTGTATTTGTTAGGCATTGATTTCTTTCCTTCTTTTATAAACAGTATAAAGACAGTTTAACAAGTTCCACTTAGTCCACTCACCACATTTATATAACAAAATTACTACAGTACAAATGGACCAAAATGGAATACTATTCCTACAAACCAAACAGAACTGTATGCATACGATGGGATTGCCCATCTAAATCAGCATATACGTACCTCAAAAATCTTTAGTAGACGGCCAAAAAGTAGAAACAGAATTGATGGGGCTGTGATCAGTGGACTAACTAATTAAACAAGAGTACATGCTAGAAGGGTCACTCGGGACAGGGACACAGGAAGGAGGATTTTATGCTACAAGAACTGGAGGGAGTGCTGGGAGAGTATTTAAGTGAAGACCAGTCTTAGATGCAGGGAGGACAGGACTTTTTTGGCGGAAGGACTGGGAAGTGGGAAGAGTGCTAGCTCTCAAAAGCCAGCTTTTGTTTTATTTTTCTTGTCACTTCTGTTGCTGCAATTTTTTTTGTGGGATTGTACTGGAGTACCGTATTTTGGCTTGTATCAGTTCCCGAGACATGTTGTAGGACTGATATATTCATATTCCCTTTTGATTAATACAAAGCCTGAGTTCCCACTGCCATTTTCAGATCCCATTTGATTCTTTGTGCTGTCTGTGTGCGTATAGCAGGGGTATGGTATCATAGCTTCCAAAATGATTTAGACTCTAGAAAACTACAATTAAAGGGGGCCTTTCTTTTTCCAGCTCATACATAATATAGCCCTTTTCTGCATCAATAAATGGAGCCAGACCTTGTTTAATTGAAAAAAATCATTTTTCCAAAACTTTTCTATAGTTGTCATCCTCTCTAAATCAATTAATAGTCATCTTCAATTCATGGAATCACTCCTTATTGTCATAAAGGTCTTCCTCAAAAGGCTACTTTCAAACTCCAAAAAACGAGTATAACAGTTACACATCTAAAATTATCAAAGCAGTACAAAACTGGATTCATAATACAATTCGTAATAACTTGAAAGAACTAAAATTAACAAAAACGACAAAAGAAAATTAAGAAAGAAGAGGAAATACCGCTAGTCACATAATGTATTTCTGGAATTTATTGACATTAACATACAAATTGACAAAAATTGACTTGGAATTGAACTTGATTATAATTTACACGATCTTCAACAGAAATGGCCATTTGAAAAATAAGAATCAAACAAGTATAGAAAATAAATCAAGTAAAATACTTACTATTCCCCAGATTTCCCCAGCCCTTGTCAATGATTCCCCGTTGTCCTGTATCCTTTAGTGCCTCCATTATGACATGAGTAGTCCTTCTGGGATCTTCAAGAGGCTAAAAAAAGTAAAACCTAGCATTTTCATATAAAGCACTAAAAATATTTTAAAAAAAAAAAAAATGGGAACAGTGTCAAAGAATAGAAATTTTTTTTTTATTTGACATCAAGAATAGAATGTTTGTTTACTAGCACATGTATCTATATGATTCACTGATTCCAGTATAACGTAAACCTCTGACAGACAAATAAATCAACTAAGTCTCCATGGGGGAAAAAAAATATAGCCAAAACCGAACAATAACTGATGAATATTTTAAGCTACCAGAGACACCATGAGTTTACCTATACATAAACAGTTCCAAAGGTCTCGGTATATATATTCTCGTAGTTCTGCTTTTAATAAGTTAACTTCCTTTTACATGTTAAAACAAAATAGACTACTCCTCCAACCCGATAGAGCCTATTAGAACCACGTTAAAATTTGTTAGTAAATTATGACAAACAATTAAAACTTATTCAATTTTCTGGAAAAAAAAAAAGACAGAGAAATTTAATTTTAAAAGGAAATTTGCCATTTCCCTAAATCACTACAGTGACTTAGTTATGGTAAGCCAACACAGGCTTACATCTTTAAAAATAAGGTCTATACTCTGTAGAACAGAAAATGAAGTTGCTTCTTTTAAAAAATTTATCACATTGCCAACATTATTAGACACTGCAGTCCAATTGCTCAAAGATTTAAGGTAAAGATGCCCACGCAGTGGCTTCAACAGCAGTAAGATCAGGAAAATCGACTAGCAAAAACAATTTTAAAAAAGAAAGAGATCTGAGATGACTGATTGCAATGGAAGAGAAAAGGACGCAGGAGTTGACAATGGCAGAACATTCAACAAAGAAAGGAGTTGAATAAGGGCTAGATAGGTTTCCAAATGGACCAAAATGAGAAGAATTAATTGAAAAAAAAAATAGATTTTTACTTTCTGCAGGCAAATATCACTGATCATAGCTATGAAATGTTATATTTGTTACACGTGCCAACTCAAAATGATATCAATGCCAATTGTAGAGTGATAAAATGATCAAAGACTATCTTATCAATCACTATAACAGAAATTAAAATAATTATGCAAAATCAAAGTTGAATGACAGTCCAAACATGTAATGGAAAAACACCATTGCTGCATTTGAATAAGTCCACCAATTTTATATGTCTTTTCCCACTATTTTATGGGACTTATCAAGAGATTTTAATTATTAGTGAATAATATTTCCTATCTTATAATTATTTTTTTATTCTGAGGTTAATATAATATTTAGGCTAAATATTAGAATTTATGTGACTTAATTTGGAAAAATCCCAATTTTTGGTTTTTTATTTGTGTAGATAAACCCAACTGCAAGGAGTACAAAATATTGGAGTTCTTGGAAATACTTAATTGGAGGCCCAAGCTATTAAGAAGCAATGGAAATCACACCCCAACACATTAAGAACGGAGCCCCAATTCGGTTATGACAATGGATGGGCATGGAGCACACTAATTGACCCAAGCTAAAACGGAGCTCCATGACCCTATCATAAACCAAGAAAACAACCCAACTCTCCCTAGCAGTTTCTCACGCCACCTAGCACCCTTTTTCCATCCCTATTTGGAACTGTTCCAAATTTTCTATCGTATTCCAACTCCCAAACATCCTAACCTTCATACACACCCAGCTATATATTCTCAATCACCCGTTTGGTGTTCTCCATAGAAGGCTAGAGCGGAGGGAGCTCACACCAATTTGAAGCAGCAAGAAGGGAGGTCTTGGTCAAGCATGATCGTCTACAAAGGGGTGCTTCTCTTGGTCAATCTCTCTGGCATTTGTGAGAGAGATTCCTTTCCATCATTTTTCTTGATGTAATATCGTATAATTTCCATTTTTATTCTTAATTTCATTTTTATTGTGTAATTTGTGTTGTATCTAGTTACGTTGAATGCTTTAAATTGGAAGTTTGAGATTTGGTGCATTTTAAAACAAGCTATTCAATGTTAGTTAAGGGATTCTAGACTTTGATTGTAGTAATTTTGTTTTGATTGTCGTTATTTCTAACTACATTAAGTACTATGGGTTATCAAATGCCTACTAGGTGTTGGATGTGATCTTCATAAAGAGAACTACTTAGTGTATCTTGACAATTCTAGTATTTAATGAAAATTAGGATGTTTTGTGTTGTTATTAAAACTTCATTATCTTGGATTTCAATCTTATTAGTTCAATGATGGTGCATTTCATTCAACTATTATGTGAGTATGTGTTGTATGTTTAGTGCCCCTGTTTAATATCATTTAGAAACTTAAATGAATGCTGAGGTTTAGAACTGAGAAGTCACTTGCAAGATGAATAAAGAACCAAGATATGCCATAAATCTCACGTACAAAGCAAAGAACTTGTAGCAAAGTATAGTAATGTGTAATCACCTACCAGTGGAGAAGTTACCTTAGCTAAATTAGAACAACATCTATAGCACTTAATGCAGCCTATGAATAATTGAACTTAGTAGAGCTAGACTATTTAGGGCAACTCGTATCAGGTTGTTTTGAGTACCAAGCGGAGAATCAATATATTGGGAATGTTGCTATCCATTATAAGTTAATTAAATGAGCTTCAGTATTAATAATCTTGGTAAAAGAAAATAAGTGGGAATAATGTTCTTTGTGTCATGTGTCTTTTGTGTCTTGAATCTTGAGTCTTTTAATCTATATTTTGTGCCTTTTATATGTTTGTTTAATAGTCTATGCCAATGATCAGTAGTAACTAGGGTAACCTAAGTGGGACTAACGTCCTTTGTGTCTTGTGTCATTTAAATACTGTTCATAATTGTAATTAGTTTGTAAAGAAGAAAATGTTTTGAAAAATCCTAATATAGATCAATTCCTTGTGAGAACAATATCCATACTCTTTAGGTATACTTTATTACTTGAACAACTAATACACTTGCTAGCTTATATATAAGACAGTCACATCATATTCCCAGGCATCAAATTTGACAAGTCCTTGAAGGCAAGAATAACTTGAAGATCCATGCAACTCACATACAAAAAATAGAATGCAAAATTTCATCCTACTTGCTGTGAATAAAGGTTGGATCTCCCAACGAAGAAGTAGATAGTACAGCCCATAAAAAGTTATAATATCCTTAAAATCCAACGTAAAATGATATAGTGAGCAGAAATAATTTCATTGTAAAATGACTCATAGTTAAGTGAAAATCACCATACCATGCTCCCAAATCCAAAATATAAGGGTTTGGGTCCTTTCTGAATCCAGTGGACAAAATCTTCTTGTGGTTGGTACTTTGATCCAAGATTTAAGAAACAATAACCAACAACATCAACTAAAGGGCCCCAATCTGTAGATTTGTTGATTCTTGTTAGTCCTTGGTGACAGATTAAGCAAAACATGTCTACAAAGCATTTTAAGACAGCTTTATTTACAAATAATGATACTATGAGCAGCAAAAAGCTTCACTTCAGGGTCATATTTAAAGTAGAGTTGAATAGAAATGAAGAATATAATATGAATCAAAGCAAAGATATATGTCCTCCTTGATGAAACCATAGAAAAATCACTTGAGAGGACAACAGCAGACCATTATGTAACTATTGTTTACATCTTTGTCCATACCACTTGGCTTTGGAACAACATGAGGACTCCACATGTAGCCAGTTGGTAAATGAGATATTGATCCACGGTACATACTGAAGTATGCAATAGGAGCGAGCTTCAATTTCCTCTTCCTGAAGTCATTGATAATTCCCCTTATCCCCCACCAAATCAGTAGGTCCACAATTATATAGGACAGCTGGATGAAGCATAAATATTGAAAAGTATTAAATGAAAGAAGTGATTCTGCAGTTCATCCATAGAAAATTACACTCAAACTATAGAAAACTAATTTAAAAATGACAGACCCAGTAACCAGCGCTTTGAGGAACACGTGCCAAAGGGTGAGGGAACTCATATGTTGGCCTGCCTAACAAAAAATATGTGAGTGACTTCATAAAGGATTTAAAAGAGAAAAATAAGAAAAACCGTGCAGCAGATGTACAAATGAATAAGACTGATGTAGTATAAGGAATAATAGTTTGTGTTACTTGGATTAATCTATATGCTTTAGTTCAAAATTAGGTTTAAGGGCTTGTGATTTGGGATTAAGGATTTATTAGTAACAAATTTGGGAATTTAGGATAGTTCAAATTGTTTGGGACTTTTGATGTCTTATCCCATAATGGGATTAGAATTTTGTTTCCCCTTCTGAATTAGGATTTCTTGAGTCTAAGTTTAGGTTGTAGGCCCATTATTTATCTTAGGGATCTAATCTTTTATCATCTTATGGAGTTTATTTTAGATTTGTTCCTTGGTTCCTGATTCGCATCCTAGATCAAACACAGCACTAAAATTTGAAGTGGTCAAGCTTGGAATGTAGAAACTGAATACTAGGGAGTTGATGAGTTTAAATTTATATAAACAACAGTTTGCTTCTAAATTAGAGGAGACGAAAGTTACAAATGAACAATTGGCACCTTGATGACAATATGAGCATCATAATAGTAATTGCTTGTTAATATCTGGTAGAACCTAATTAAGAAGGTATCTGTTATATGAGTGACCAGCCCACAAAGATGTAGATGAGCTAAAGAAAAAGAAGAATGGGAGTTCAGATGTTAAGCCTCTCTCTCTTAATCCCCATCCTCTTCATCTCCATTCAAACTATTAATGCCGCAGGTTCCATGAGAAAATCGATGACTGAAAGTGACTTGGTCACACTTCTCAATAACTAGTATGCTTGTTCTAATTCCCACATGCTCACAGTATGTAAAACGACAAATAAACCAAGGATTGTTATTTCCGTCCGTTTATATATCCCTAATTCCCAAAACGTTATTCAGAATCATAGAATTCTCCCATTCTGTTGCCTTTGGGCTCAAAATAAAATTAAAGACATATGACTCATTAGAAATGCTATGTCTTACTAGGTTAACAAATGCATTTTATAGTCCTTGAATCAGAATGTGTTATTATTTGCAAGGGAAATATTTCATTTATCTGAATATTTGAAACCGTGTGAACATATAAATCAAGAATTAGGAAATTGTTCATATCTTATTATGGAAACACTACATTCCCTAAAATAAATTATAGAATGTCAAAATTTCCACTCAAGGGTTACGATAATTTAAACTCACGTCCAAGGCATTGTAAAGAAGATGTGAAGGGGCACCCCAAGGGCTTCAGCAACATGCACATGTCCTGCAAGCCGAAAAAGACAATGTAATATATTTAATTTATTTGTAAAGATAGTGTGCCAGACAAGTATACAACAAATTATGAAATTAGCAAACAAATATACTCTGTTAGACTAAAAATAAAGTGAAGCAAAAGAAAGTGCATTTCAATTATAATATTATGCATTTGGGAATTAAATTCCAGATATGTATTTCATTATTCATCAGCATTGATGAAAGCCCCTGAATTTCATACTGTGATGTCGGTAATTACTTCTGTGGATCCCATATTCCAGTTTTCCTTCCCAAGCACTTTGTCAACATTTATCATTTGATATAAATTTCAGATGTGTGCATATGTAAAGGGTATTAGAAAAAGAAAAGCTGATCATCAACATATCAATTTGCACATTTGTCCCTTTTGCATTCCTTTTTTTTATTGTCAACTCATCATAATGTCCAGGATGTATTACTTTATAAAGCATAACAAGAAGATGTAACAGTAATGTGTTTCTAACAAGGTTCACAATTTCTCAATCAGTTAATTGCCAAAGTGGCCACTAGAAAGATCTCAATTTTGCTTATTTTTGTACGTATCATTTTAAGGTCCTGATCACAGGAGATACAAGACCAAGCCCGAATTTATGTTTACAAGCTTTAAAAATTGCAGGTTTGTACCTCTGAAAGAAGCCAGTACACTTCAGTGATTCAATCTATGTCAAGTAGCCAATGGGCTTGAGTCAAACATCAAGGTGAATCATTTGCAAAGGTTTGCTAAATGTAATGACTCTTAGAAAATATGATATTATTATAGAATGACCATGAATTAGATTGTTTAGCTATATCACGAAGGTAGCAAAACTAAGTTCTATGGCCAGACATATTAATTAGAGGAGTTCTCTCAGGGCTAAAGATAGAATCACCAGACCCAAAGAGCACAAGAATATGATTAGCAAGTTATATTTTAAGAAAAAATTATTGTAAACCCTGAAAAGATATATAAGTCATAAACAAGGTATAAAATGAAGGAAAATACAATACACTAGTCATGTAACCACTCACCATACGCAGGAGGATTGGCAATAATAGCCTGAGATCTAAAAGGAACACCAGTTTCCAAATCAGGAGCTGTGCAAGCTGGAAGAAGGGAATCAATAATGGCCTTCAGCTGTTTTCTTTGGATAGATATTTCTGCCGGACCTGAAGGGATCAAACCTTTATTTCTGGCCATATCTGTAAAAGGAATAACCCACATTTAGTATATTGGTAAAGATATACAGTGAGAAAGAAAAAGTGGGCGAGGATTAGAATAGAAATATGCAATTATTAACCATGTTTCACAAAGAAAGAGAATCAAGAGCAGAAGTAAGCATGAAATAACATAGTCATTGCAGTAAATCTTCAGCTATTGAAAAATTTGGTGCAGAACAAATTGACAATGTTTTTGACTTAATGGTAATAGTCCTATGACTTGACATTAAGGATTTCATATAAATACAGGGATTACTTAATGGGAAAATATTGTAATTAAAGTTTCATTAAGGAAGGAAGATTATGAGGCTTCAAGAACATATTTAGTTCAGTTAGCTTTCATTTTGAATTATGCAACTATAAGGCACCAAGAAGAGAAAAGACAATATATATACACATACACACACACACACATTATTGAGCCTAATCCTTAATGCCTGAACTTTTGGATAATTCATGAATGTAACGGTGAAAGTTATAAATCCTAACAGCAATATTATTTTTTGTACTGCTCATGAAGAATTCTTTAGTAATATCATGAAGTTGGCTTTTGTAGAAATCTGATGGGCTCGGGGGAAATGGGCCTAAGGCCTAACAAGCTTATGCTAGGAGGAAAAACAAGAAGGCAGTAGAACTTCAGGGGGGAGGGAAATAACGGTGCTGAACAGGTGTCCAGCAGGGAAAAAGGGCAGTGCAACAGCTTGGAGAGGAGAGAGACTATGTAAGCGTTGGGTAGGAGGGAAGCGGTGCAAGAGAGAATAGAGAAAAGAGGGAGAGAGACCTGACCTCTGGGAAGTCAGGGAGAAGTTTTGGTGTTTTTTTTTTTTTTCTTTCTCACTAGTCCCTGTGTAAGAGCTCAGGCAGCTCACCAACTTACATAAATAAAACTATTGGAACTTTTCGGTTCCATCAAAATCACTTTCTGGAAGAAAATTAAGTGTATTTGTGCGCCATAAAGATATCATATCTGCATAATCTGAACACCAAAATGAATACATATGTCAAAGAAAATGAGCCAAAAGAAGGTCTAAAGTCAAGTTAAGACCAAAGTTAAAGTAAATTGCATCAAGAATTGTTACTCATTTAAGAAAGTATTCTTTAGGGACCTCTTACATCCTGCCAGAACCCGAGGATCACCACCCAAAGGATAGAAGTCTACAGCAGCTGATTTAACAAATGTGTCGAAATTAGCATGAGTTGCCAACCTTACATGATGACCATACTCCTGCATGTAAACAAAAAATCATCTTTAGTATTAAGGAAGTATGAATTTAATCAAGAAAACAGTTGAGATGAAGAATTCATAAGTAGTTAAAAAATCAAGCATTATATCCTCTCAAATAGATCAGTTCAACTTTCATGACAACCATGATAGAAGTTGCTTCTCTCTCAAAATGTATATATGAAAATAGATGTATCTGATGCTTGCATGTTATCTATGCTTTTTGAGGCCAGAAAAGTCAGGCTACTAACATTTCAATGACATTTAATAATAAACACTATACATACAACCAACAAAGTGAGTGTCACAACCAGTAGACAAAAGATTGCCTGAGGAACAAGATAACCACATTATGGGCCCAAAAGAAACTCACAATGCACTCATAAAGGACAGAAGTGCAGAAGAAGGCTTCATATGAATTTGCATAATATCATAACAAGAAGCTGATTAAAAGTCATGAGGAAGGAAGACGAGAAATAAATAATTCTGGATCTAATACTGAGAATGGATGATACCATTTAATGGGACTTCAACACACTTGCAAGTAGCAGATTGCTAGATTCTATTAGTTAGGACGAATAAACTGATGAACTAAAAACATCATGACGTCAAAGTAATCTATACCACAAGACATGCAAGTAAGCAAGAACCAATATCACCAGATTTGATAATGCAATCCTCATTTACAACAAGATTAATCACATGCAAATATTCAGACATACCTGAAGCCTCTTTGCAATGGCCAGAAAAGGTTGTACATCTCCTCTAGTTCCAACCACAAGTATAACAATTTGTAACCTTGGAACTGATTTTTTGGATTCAGAAATAAAACTTCCACCTGATGATGAATCTACAAAAGATTGAAGCCCTAACAATTCTGAAGTTACAGTTGAACTTTTCCCTAGATCAACTTCCACAGTCCCATCATTTTGTATCCTCACTAGTTCCACAATTAACTTTTGCTGAGATGCAAAACAAGAAAATGTTGTGATCAACCTAATAATATTGAAATGCTAAAGCACAAACCACATGTTAAGACCTCAATATCAAAAAGAAAGATAAAAATAGAAATGCTACATAGTTCAACTTTCAACAATCCAGAAAACATGTGGAGGATTAAAAGACATAAGGCTTACCCAAAGGTAAGTAGAAAAACTACTTATACTTCAATGTGGATGGGAAAGGGAAATTAGAAGAATATTAAATTTTCAGAATTTAGAAATGTACAGCTGAAAAAGTATATATACATCACAACATTTTCAACTATACCATTGTATCTAGGTACGGTCAATAGAGAGGCAACATCAGCCTTAATAAAGAGAACAAAAATATAATTAAATAAGGTAACAGAACCTCGACCTGAATATGTTGAACTTGAACAAATAAATGCACAAGTTTTTAAAAAGCTTCTTTTTCGATCAAATAAATAAATGCACTAGTAGAACTATCTCAGATATGCATCATTCGAACAATATATAACAGAAAATATAAACAAATATTAATATCTAATTTTAACTTACATAAATTAGAATACAAATCCACCAGCACAAGTCTGATATTCAATATCATGGGCATATAATGACATCAATGACTACCTTCTCACGCTCAGACAGCCTGTCCAACATTAGGTCCTGCCTTGGAGGCCCCCTCTTTTCTGTCACAGATCTAGAAAGCATAATGTCATGGTCAGCAAGAAGCTTGTTCCTCCCAGTTCCAACTGGTGCCGTGATGCAATGGTTCAAAGCTTCAAGAACAAACTTTGACACTATTAGGGTTCGGAGTTAGTCAGACTCAAAAGCAGCCTCCCTTTAACACATGTTGGGCTACATTTTATCCACTACTTGTAATAGCCAATACTATGTAAGTAAAGCATTTGCCCAATATCAAGAAATGCCAGTGAGGTCATTCATCCCATTCAGCCAACAAGATTCTTTTTTGCTTTATCATCAGAATCAACCTTGATTGTATAGTTATAGCCTTATGAGGATTCTCCCAGCCATGCTTTAAAGAAGAAATAATTTGGTCTCTTTAAACTATACTTTATGTACACTTTATGGCTCATTTGGACTATGAAGACCTTCATTAGCCTACAATTCAACAATGGAAGGCTTATTCCACAGTTATTAACTACTTATTGAGAGTGACTAAAGGAGCCATTACTTACTAGAGCTTCAGAGTACTAACCTCGAGGAGAAGGTGTGACTTCCGATGACTTCTGAGCCGAAATTGTCTTCCAATTCTCTGCCTCCTTAAAAGCTGAAGCTGAAACAACGTTTTCCTCTTTAGATGTGCTATACATTTACCTGAGATGTTCCTTCTTCGGTTGGGAGACAATACCTTCTTCTACTACTAATTTTTAAATTTTCAGCCCCCCTACTGCCCAACCCCTTCCAATTTCTTCAATTCTAAATAATTATTTAAGCCCGGCAAAATTAGTAAGAACCAAACAAAACTTGACGATAGCAACTGTAATACCCTCTCAACATACTCAAATTTACCATATAATCAGCAGTCAAACCCACCAAGCCCACTACTTCGGAAGGACTTCAGCATTTGGTTTCTGCTGGATATGTGAACGCTATCAATTCCTTCAGCTTTTCTCATATGCGCAAGGACCCATATGCACGTGGCAAGCTAGGCTCGAAGACCAAAATAAATATTTGATTATTGAAATCCTTAGCAACGAAGAAAATTGACCAACCAGCACACCCAACAGTCACTCAAAGACAAAGAAAGTTTGGTAAGCTTACAGATTGAAACATGTCCAACCAAAGTTCGACCCAATTTAAGTATAAAGAGTTACTTCAGAATTCATTTCAATTTTAAACAAAAGCAGGGAACCCAGAATCACAGTGGTGGAAGGTACCAGAAGCTGAGCAGAGGAAACAGAAATAACATGAAATCACCTTATTCACCCTTCATACCAATCATGCTAGCAATTTCGATTTACGTGGAAAAAGAAGAAAATTAAATAGAACCTTTTTTATGGGAAAAATTAATTTGGGTTTCGAAACGGTGGTTGTTTTTGACAAGGAAGTTCCCAACAAGTCTGTCTGAAGCTAAACATCACCACACATGGAGTCATACGAAACCCTGTAATATCAAGTAAGGTGTCTCAAGATGTCAAATCATAACCCAGCTTTTTTCTTAAGAGAATAGAAGAATCCAGCAAAGTTTAGAATTTTATGTTGTTTCTTGTTGAGAGAAGTTCTCGCAAAAATTCAGCATTGTGTAGCGCATCGAAAAAAAGGGTATAAGGCTTTTCTGGTGAGAAAGTAAAACTTTTTCCGTGATAACTAATGGCAAATTCCACAGTGGTTGGCTTTTTGTCCAAAAGTTTTCCTTTTTTACAGTAAAAAATTCTTTCATAGATGATATTTAGTTTTAAAAAATTTAATACTAAAATAATGAAGTTAACAATTCCCCATATATTGTAACTTAATCGGCCGAATTTGAGAAATCATTAAATTTGTAATCTCTATTTGTCTGCAAATCATATGGGATTACGAGTCCAAGAAAGAAAATTACAGAAAGCTAAGGAAAAACAGTAGGTAGGATCGTTTATTCCATAACATAGCCTATTCAGAAAGACCTGAAGGTCATTGGGGATTCAATCACAATATGAACACATGACCATTAGAGACTAAATTAACAAATTAATCAGCATATTGCCTTTTGTAATTGTGCAAGAGCTTGTCTGTATGTAACCCGTAATCCAACTATCAAACTTTTCCAAGTATTGCATATTCTAACATTATATAAACTCAGATTGTATAAGCTTTTTGTTCATGTTAAAATTTTATAAAATATTATACTATCAAACTTTTTGTTTGTACCTCGTATTGAACAGTCTTGAATTAGATAAATAAAATTGTGCCAGGAATATTTTGATCTTGCCAGATGCTATTATATCACAACAAAACTTATGATTAAAACTCTTAAGATAAACAAAGATTGCTTTTAGAGCTTGAAATTATATTTATATTATTGGAGGTTAAAAGTGATGACAATTGTAGAGATTTATCGGTAAGTGGTTGATATTCCATGTCCTACAACCTATATAGTGCCAAGACTGGTGGGTATGACAACGACAATCCCATGACAAATAAACCAAGTGAATCATAAATTCCTAGAATATTTTTTGTTTTCATTTGACAACAAACAATCTTCGTAAGGCATTAAAAAACCATATTCATCAATACTAAGATACTATATTTCAATAAAATAATTTAAGGAAAAAAGTGAAAATCATTAAAGTAATAATTTAATTGAAATTAGCACATTAAATCAACTGTTAAATAAATATATTAGTATCAATCAATATTTTTTTTCGTATTAAAACCATATAACAGGTCGCTCGTGACTTAATGGTGAAGGCAATCTTGTAACGCAATTGCAAATTAATGAACGTTATAGCATTCGCTGGACCAACATGGATATTCATTACTAGTTGAATTCAATATCAGCCGTTCATAATTCTTTCAAACGCTAGATCAGCTTTCTATTCAATTGTTTTTCATGTTGTTGTTTTTTTTTTTTTTAATGTTAATAGATATATTTTAAAATGGTTGTTAATAATTAAGGATAAATCTTTTATTGTTCGAAAGATGTCGAAATTACATGGTTTTTTTTTTTGTCTATTTCAAAAAAAAAAATTACGCTTTTTTTTTTCTAAAATTAAAAATGTTATATGTTAACATTTCTTATAATTACACCTGTTTCTATCGAAATATCATTGTATCTATTATTTATATAATATAACCAGCATTAAATATGTATTTGATTAATATAAAATAGTTAATTGATAAAATTATAATAATATTAAAAAATACTTTCAATAAGATTTTTTTTTATAAAAATTAATATTATTTTATGAACATTATATATATATATATATATATATATATATATATATCTCTCTCTCTCTCTCTCTCTCTCTCTCTTGCTTTCTGCAAAACTAAGAATGTAGCTAATATGCAATTTGATTCCAGATTGCATTATTCTTACAATAGCTGTACATTCGCGGCCTATTTTTTTGTTTTCAGATAAATTCATATCAAGAATTAATACACATAATATAGATTTCATTACATGTTGGGCTTATGTATATTTGGTTTAAGCTTTTTGAAAAATATGAGTCTAGACATAGCCTAACTTGATTTTTCACTTCGTTTTTTATTTGGATTCCAGTCCAGTATAAAGAAAATTTTATAACACCCGAGTCCAACTTGAAGTTTCATAAAGTATTCAATTTCAGTCATTTATTCTGTTTATTATTTTCAAATTTTTTGGTAAGATTTTTATTTTTTTAATTAAACATGCTTTTAACAGTGATACTATCATTATTTATGTTATAATTATGACTGAAAATATTTAAGTAGACTTGAGTAAAGACTGAAAAAGCTTCAAATAATTGAAAGAAAATTTTTAAATCTCAAATTGAATTTACAGTAAATAATGTGAGATAAATTAATTTATATATCTATTCATTTTTATTTCTTTTTCATTGCAATTGCATAGCATTTATCAACAAAAAGTATCACAGATTCGTCAAAAAGAGATCATGGAAGACTGTGCAGTGCGCAAATAAAATATTTTTTATATTTTAAAATATATTCATTTTAAAATTCATTTTTATATATAATATAGGTCATTTTCATTTTATTAATAAAGAATGCCTAAATTATTAAATTAATTATGGCCTGGTTCATTTTGTAGGTCAAATCTACCTTGTAGCTCTATAAATAAAGTACATAACTAATATATCACAATCCATATTTGGCTTTGCTTAGGAAAGGCAAGTTGTTGTAAATGTCATGATTTTATGCTTAATAATATAATTCTCAAGAAATTTATATTTTATAATTATATAAATTTAATTCTTTATTTATATTAGTCTATAAATTGAAATTATCTGTTAAGAATAAAGTAATTAATAATTAAAATTATATTATTATTTTATTATTTTTATATTTCTTATGGAAAATTTATCTTTTGGTCCTTAGACTTTACACACATTTTTCAATCAGTCCCTATAGTTCTTTTTTTTTTTTTTTGCAAATTTCCCTATACTTTTCCATGTTTGTAAGCTGCTCCCTACCATCTAATTTTCTAAAAACACATTTCATGATGACATGATAGACTAATTTCTTTCTCTTTATAAAATTGTAATGACATAGCAAATCTATTTTCTCCTTCTAATATTTTTCAACTCTCAAGACAAAAGAATGAAAAGAAAACCAATAGCAATCTACCCTATGTAAGGTAGCACCCTCCTTTTTAATTGATTTATTGTGCATCATGTCCAACAATTGAATGTAGATGAACACATTCTTTTTTACATGATTTCGATTCATTCGGAGCTCTTTTGTAGATAAAATAATAATCTCTAGAGTATGTGACGTTGTTTTTGTCTGTCTTTTTTTTTTTTTTAAGGAAAAAGAGGTTCTATTGAGATTTTGGTTTTAGAAGAATGAGGAAGAGTGTGTCCCGTAATTAGGAAAATGTGATTGACACAAAGAACAAAGTAAAGACCATCTATACGAACCAGAGTAAGTTAGACAAACCATCTTTTTGGTCATGAAGTTACATAATAACAACAATACAATATATTAGTCTATCATATGCAATTTATATTGATCATACATAAGCATATCATTAAATTACATAACCTGTGTGTGAATTTGAACAAAGTCTCCCTTAAAACGTGGACTCTTTGAAATTTTTACAACCAAGGCCTATGAATAAAAAAGGAAGAAAGTTGTATTGCTTTTTTAATGATTCTAACCAAACAACCCAATAAATATATAATACAGATAGTAAATCCCTGTATGTGACAATAAGAGCTTCCAAAGTGCAAAATTATGAAATAATTAGCAAATAGAATTAACTTTACTCATGCAGACAGTGCAGTTCTCACCATCAGATAACTAATTGGACTTAATGCAGCTAAGGAGCATCCAAGGTCAATATTATACTTTAAAAAACATAATAAAATAGGGGTAAATGAACATACTCAGTGAGCAAATATCATTAACTATACTAGAAGGAAACAGATGGAAATGGTATAGGCTTTTACAATCCTTAGGTTATTTCAGTAAACCACGATAATGCACAAACCAAATGCTTTCAAATCAATTATATATAGATCACTTTATATAATTATAAGTTTATGACAAATAATGGTACTTTATAAAAACGAGGAGTACTAATGAACATTTAAAACCATGGATTTAAAAGATACAATCATGGAAAAAATCTCACATAACCAAATTAGTAAAACAATATTTAGGTTTAGCTATCGCTAGTAATACAATACAATGCAGTAATTAGTGGTGAGCAAAATGGGTCACGATCAGTCAATGGTATGGCATAAAGCCTCAATACAGTACGGTTCATGTTGCACCATGCTACTAAACATATTTCTAGGAAAACACTTTCTTTCATAATAATGTAAACAAGTTATACTATGTAAATAGAAATTCTTTAAATATCTAACAGGTTTTGCATCCATCAAAATTCTTTCATTACTGTGAGAATCATTAACGACAAACTCAAACGATAAAACTTCAAATTTCTAGAAACAATATGATGGACCAAACCACTTGGTACAACCAGTTTATTCAGAAAATCCTTAGAATGAAATACAATATGCCTTCAATAAGAGATTATAGGAATAAGAGAATCTTTAAATCATTATACATCAATTAATGCAATTGTAAATGAAACTTTACAATAAATTTTGATGGAATTTTAAAGCAATCAGAATAATTCTCAAGAAAGAATTAGACTATCTCAGGATGTATGTTCCTAAGGCATTAGAGCGTATAGAAACACTGGTTTACAAGGGAAAATTTTGCAATACAAAAAATAAGTATAATTAGTAATATCTATTTACCTAAAAAATGACACACAAACCTCTTTTGAATGTCTCCCATTACTCATTGGTTCCCTCTCAATATCTTAGGTACCTATATAGGCATGCAACACACTCTTTGACTCATACATCCAATTATACTAATTAGCCATATCCCTCTTTCTAATCAATTCACTTATTTATCACTAAAGAACTCCAGTAATAAAATCATTTGAATCACTAATGTCTTAAGCTACAAACCTTACTCCAAACCAAGGGTTTAAATCCACTAATACTTTCATCTAAATGTCACCTTAGTTAATTCAATGCTTAACTTAATCCTAGAGAGTAACACCCATTCACTTCCTGAATAACTTATCAAATTTTAAATTAAATTATTTAATGCCATTTCATGGATACTTTCTTTCCACTTGTAATAATAGCTTGGGATCTAATACTAGCTTGAATTTAAACCAAATTATCACATTAAATAATTAATCAGTGTCATAATCCTTCCCAACATGATTTTTACCCTATGTTCCTCCACATGCATGAACCACTAAACCTTAACCATATTGCTAAGGAAATGAACTAACCAATTTAAAAATTTGCTCATTGAATTAGAATAATCACCTAAAACCTCCAGATCACTTCCAACAAGGTCTCTTTTTCTCTTTTCCTCCTTAATTAACCATGAAAATCAAGATATAATTGAGAAAATTACCAAGTCTACTTACAACTCAAGAGAAAAAAAACTCTCAATAGCCTTAATACTTGTTCTATATGCTTTAATGATAATAGAGAAACCCAAAATATTTAGTTTTCATCACTTTACAAGTATAAACATACATAGCTAAATTGGGAATTTCCAATCCTAGAGCCGATACTCGAAATTGATCACTAGTTTAGGGAGATAGGTTTAAAAATCACTTGGAACACGAAGCCCCAAGTCAACTTAATGATTTCACATCGAATCAAGCCTGTAATAAGCATTCACGTATTCTCGTACTGCAAGAAAAGGGGTTTCCCAATTCAAAGCAAAATTGATGAAATTGACCAGTGCAAACAAAAGATAAAGCTTCAAAATGCACCTTAAAAGCGAAGCCCCATGGAAATTCCAAAGGAAAACATGATATCAAGCCAAAACCCTCAAAAATTGTGAAAAAAAAAACACTGCAAAAATAGATTTTGCGATTCTGAGCTTAATATACAAAATTGACCGTTGTAAATAGAAGAGAAAAGGCTGAAAATCAACCTAGCAATGAAGCCCTAAGGAGATTTGAGGAAAAGCACACCAATCTAAGCTTGAAACGTACTGAAATCACAACTTTTAGGACTCATCGGAGCTTCGCTTTTTTTGGACCAAATAATGCCAACGATGGGACAATCATCGGTCAACAAAGACACAAAATCACCAGTGGTATATGAATGGCATGGAATTAGAGGAGGAGGAAGGATGATTGAAGTTGCTCCTTGGTAAATTCTTATAGGATACTTATGACCAAAAAAATTAAAAAGTTTCAAAGTTTTTAATAAAAAGATTTGAACTGGAGTTCCTTTATATATATGGGGTGAGATTTAACCAATTGTGTTAGCTTTATATTTAGACATGATATTACTTAATTAATATTTAGATATCCTTAATTTCTTTTTCCAATTTTTTTCAATTATTTACATTTATCTTTACCCCAAATGTATTTCTTTTCTTTTCCCACTCATAAGACAATTTATTTATTTATTTTTTAAAATAAGAAATTTGGCATGTATATTTTATGAATGTTACAGAGTGTTTTTATATGTGGTTGATGATGGGAGCAGCTTACAAACATGAATAAGTATAAGGAGTTATTTGCAGAAAAAAAAAAACTATAGGGACTGATTTGAAAATAGGTGTAAAATCAGGAATAAAAGATGAATTTTCCCCTTTTTTTTTTTTTTTTTATATTTTGTAACCACTGTGTTGTAAAGCTGAGATATTTTATTCTATTGAGCTTCAAAGTATTAACATCATTGCATTGTACAAAGAAAAAGGCAAAAGCTTTAATTAATAAATAAATGGAGGGGCAAAGGATAAAGGTATTTTGGATTTCCAACGTATTGGAATTGAAAATACGGCAGGCTAACTAATCATTTTAGAATAATATTCTCCATCATCATTCATCGGACTCCACAAAGTTCGTTGATTTTACAAACGAGGAATACTGTAAATAAATTATTAAATTTATCTAATTTTAATTTTTTAAAAATTAATAAATGCATGAGTTAATTTTTTTAAAAAATTCAAATCATTGCAGGTTAAATTTTATGTAAATACATAATTTGACCCCTAAAAAATATTTCCTAACATTTTTATCCGTGACTTTATTCTTTTATATAAATTAGTCTACTGACATTTATTATTTACTACATATTAGTTTCTTTATTAAAGCAAATTTTATGTAAACTATGTTTCCAATAATTAACTTAATATACACTTATAGCAAATTATAAACATTAAAGGATTAATGTGTTTTGAAGAATAGATTTAATGACCAAAGTGATAGGCAAAAGGTTTTAGAAACCAAATTGCATAATCACTCTTAACTCTCAGGTCAAATGATCTAAAGTCATCAGAAAAGTTATTTATAATATGGTAGTTATATATTTCATAAAATAATTTATACATTCATTAACTTTCTTAAAAACCAAAAATAAATAAATCCCATGATCAAATGACCTTTTTCATTTAATCATTTTTGTAACCTTTTAAATATAAAAAAATTATTTTACATCAGACAAAATATTTTTTAAAAACCTTGTACCATGGTTGTAATTTGGCTTAATCATAACTTAAAATATTTGTCTGCTCGTTAAGTCCGACCTTAAAAAAATAAATTTTAAATAAAAAAATTCGATTAAAAAACTCAATTTGTAAAATAGATTAGGTTTGGATTTTTTGAAAACTCAATTAAAGTCCAAAAAATCTGAATAAATATTTTTTAACAACAAAAAGAATTTATAATGTGACATCTTGGTAAATAAATGAAAAGTAAAACATTTTATTTAAAAAATTTATATTAATAAAACAACTCATTTATATTTATAATCTTAAAAATAATAATAAACATTAACTATATTATTTATCTTTAAATATTAAATAATAAATTAATTTAATCTTAATTTTAAAAAGCTTAAATAACCTAGCTCAAAACATATAAATAAAAGTTTGCGCATCTTTTTTTAACATAAATTCAAACCCAAGGTTAAAAACGAAATTGTACACAATCATATGATTTATAATTATCATATTAAACATAGAGAAACTTAAATATTTAATATTTTAGTATATTATGTTATATTTAAAATATTTAAAAATGAAACATAAAAATACTTTGAAGAGGCTGTAACCTCCTCAAAAGAAATAATTTCTTTTTTTACCCAAAACAAAATCATACAACCTTTTACTGTATAAAGTATCACCAGTACACCAGCTCCCATAGCCATATGACGGGCAGGCACCCATTCAAACTCTTTTTCTCAAAAGCCAAACACGTCTGACAATTTAACTGTCTCCTTCCCCACTCTCTCTCTCTCTCTCTCCCCAGAAAGCACAGATTTGAAAACCTTTATCTCTTTTGCGACCCCATAATTACCCACTGAGTTCCACCAACATATTGTGTAGTGTACAAAATTGAAACCTCCATCCTCAGCCTCTTCTGGTTCAGCCTTCTTTCTCTGTGTGTTTTCAGAAACAAAGGAGGTCCATGACAATAAGAATAATGTCTTCCTCTCCCATTTTCTTCTTCTTCTTCTCCTTCTTCTCAATTCTTAGCTTCCTCTTCTGGTCTTCTCATGCCTCCACAATTCTGGTGGATGGAGCTTCAGAGTGGAAAAATCCCACTGTTTATATCGGAGATTCCATTGGTATGTACTGATGAAAGAAAATTAACCCAGAACAAAAAATTTAGTGGGAAATTCATGAGCTTTGCTTAATGATGGAGATTAATGAACAGTTCTCTGTTTTTTCTGTTTCAGTTTTTAAGCACAAGCAGCATTACAATCTCTACATTTTCCAGAACCAGAGAGCCTTCAATCTCTGTAATTTCTCTCAGGCCACGCTTCTTACCAAGCCAAACACTACCTCCTTCACGGTAAGCCATTTCAAATCTCAAAAATGAGTTCTTCTGAAAATCTCTATGAAATACTCGCGGATGTAAAACGGTGTCCTATCGTCATCGAAACATTTTATGTCAGACATTCGTATCCAACACATCATCACATTTCAAATTGTCATATCTGAACGTTTGTATTGTGTGGTCTTGCATATCATTGTTTTTTTTTGTCAAAAAACCAAAAAAAAAATCTTGCTCAAAATCTCTGTCTATGTCAGCAATCTCCATCTAGATATGGCATCTCGGACCTCATCTGAGTTCTTCTGGAAATCCCTGCGCAGTACTTCAAAATTCTTCGAAATTTAAAACAATGCATGTTTAACATTACACTTCAAACTACACTTAAGAGTTCAAAGTCTCCGCCTTTGTCTGCAATCATTTTCTGGGTATGCATGAACAGATGAAAAAACATCAAATCTTGCACAATTCATAACCGAAATTCTTGATTTATCATTTACAGTGGCATCCATGGCACACTGGCTTCTTCTACTTCACCTTCAACGATGGCTCTCGCAGAGCATGCCAAGCTTCTCAGAAACTGGCGATAAAGGTCTCTAATTCGGCTGCTTCACCGCCACAAGCTCTGGCAATGTCGCCGAAGATTTCTCGGGCGGAAGCTCCAGCTCCTTCCCCCGGTGGGGAAGAGTGGTCGTCGCGTACATTTCCATGGCCGTTCCAGGCGGCATCGCCTGGGCCTTCTAGGGATAAAGGAGGCGGCGGCGGCATGCCGTTCATCAACAGCAATCCGGCGATTCCTCTGCCGACCGGCGAAGTGGACTCCGCCACCATACGCCCACTTCCGACCTCTGGTACTCCACGACAGGTGGTCTTTGTCTCTTCCTCTTTCTTTGCTTTTGGAATCGATCAATTGAATACTCCACGTGTATATTCATTTGTGTATAAAATAATATTTTATTATTTAAAATATATATTCAATATTAATATATTCTATAAAATTAACTATATTATAATTATAATTATAATTATAATAATATAAAATTATAATTTTATAATTAATAATTATTATGTCATAATAATTTTTTAAAAAAAATTTACAGCACCATCACTCATTCATGTAAAGGTAAATGATATACCATGTAATTCTAACAAAATTCATAGTTTGACAAATATATTTTCATTTAAAATTTTAACATTTAATTCAATAATACTTTATAATTAAATTACATAATAACATCAAATTATGTGACTAAATATAATAACAATAATACTGAATGCTATATAAATATTAAAAACAAACTCTTGAACCCTACCTAATTTTCATATGTGTGAATTAATTAGATTTGGGTTATTATATATTTACAAAAAGAAAATCTTTTACAATCCTATTAAACAACTTTGATACAGCGATTTCTGTTCATTTCACTAATAAAAATATAATAATTATTTTTTTCACAGTATAATATGGAATGACTAGTCTTCTTGAAATGAAGAATTACGTCATATAGTTTTATTAAGATTTGATATTAAATACTGAATTAAAATTTTTTAATTGTCTTAAATCTATAGCATTTTGCAGTGTACGAGATTGGAGAGTTTTCTTTTTTGGGGGCGATGTACACTCCATGTTCTTATATGAAAATATAAAGTGCGGCATCATTTGGCATATTATTATTCACTCTTCAATCATTCATATAAATATATTAAATGTCAAAAGTGTATTCAACATATTAGTATATAATTATAAATATAAATAAGCCGAACTTACCTTAAAAGAAAATTTTCAACATAGAATTAGTCACTTTTCCAACAACTAGTTTATTTGCATTTATTTCATTATTTATCAATACATTTTTTTATAATAATATATCTGTACATTTTAAATCAATAATATTTGTAGATATTAATAGTTAATTAATTAATTTATTAATTTTTTTTATTCATCTTAAAAAATTCTTAGGTTTCAAAAAAAATTTTAATTTACAAAAATATTAATTCATTTATTATTTTTGTAAACTTTAAAAAATTTACACACTTCAAATAATTATTTTTTAGGCTTTTAAAAATTCTTGATTTAAAAAACGATTAATTAATTTATTAATTAATTACTTTATTATATTTCTTGTTAGACTCCAAAAAAACATTTGTAGACTTCAAAAAATTTTTGTTACATATATAAAACATATAAATAGTCATTACATAATAAGAAGTCGAAAGTTTCAAAGCTTCCTAGTAAAATGGAATTTATTTACATATACTAATGGTAATAGATTTGATGGTATACTGATTGGAAGTTGTATTCCATTATGGGTGACTTGAAGGTGATGATTGGGATATTTGGATCTAAAACTGGTTTGCATTCCATGGCTTTACTGGTACTGCTGCTACTGTTATTGCTGTAAAAAACACTATGCAGGGAGAGAGAGAAGAGAAGAAGAAGAAGAAAAAGGGATGTTGGCCTAATTGATGAGCATGGAAGCATGAGAGTGGGACAGAGGAGAGCAGAGAGTCTAAAGTAACTTTAAGAGTGATGATTATACCATTTGTATTAAGATGCTCTTACTTTCTACTTTAGAATGCTTACCCTCCCTTTTTGTTCTTTGCATTTGGAATGCCATTAGTGTTCATTCCTGCTTTTGCTTTTTTCATCTTTTGTCCCCCACTCCTCACCCACTTTTTTAATCCATTACAAAATTTTTTAGATTATTCCATTATAAAAATTTACTAAACGAAATAATTATAAATAGAATGATAAATATATTAGACATTTTTCTAAGTGGGATTTTAATGTACTTATTTGATTTATGATTGATCCAGTTATGGACTAATATTTATCTTGAGAATTTTGTTTATAGGTCAAAACATGTGTTAATAACTTTATTTAATTTAGCGTTAATTGTTTTTTATTTAAATTACTTCGTCCTTTAAAATTTCGTAAAAGCTAAAAGAAATTTCTTTTCACAATGAATGAATAGTATTAATAACAAAATTCACTTCCTTGATAAATTTTTTTAAACATAAATTACGATTATATAAAATTGTATTTGATCAAAATTAAGTTTGTATAACTTCATTCCAAAGACATTCTAAGTAGTAAGGTCAACTAATCAGTGTATTTTTATTAGTTTGACTTTATATCAAAAAATAAAATATAAGTTGATATCATATGATTTTAATCTTTTCAATTTTATTACTTTAATTTCAATGTGGGTTTATCAATAAATACATATTATCATATACTATAATTCTGTTAAATTTGATGGTAATCCCCAAATCTCATTTGATTTGTTTTTCTCAAATTTCTCTTAATTTCATCTTAATATCACATTGATTTAAGCATTTGGGATGAGGCAAATATTTGAAGAAGCATGTTAAATTGTTTGATGGAGGAAGACTTTGAAGATAGGGCATGCAATTTGAAAGTGAGTTTGGTTGGGAAGAGAAGGGTTATGGATTCTCAGGAAAAATTAGGAGAACCCAAGGAAAATTGAGGATGTTACAGTCAATAATTAATCAAATATTCTGGGTTGGTGAATAATTTGGAAAGTGGGAGATTCAACAAGAAAGAGAAGGTCTAAGGATTTTGAAATGAAATTTGAGAAGAAAAGTGCTAAATTAATCCTTATTTTTAGTTCTTTTACAAATTATTACGATTAAATCAGTTCCTCATAATTTTTAATTTGTGTGATTTAATTCTTCATTAACCCTTAATTAATAAACTAACAAGATAACAGAAGAACTAATTTTATACAAAATAAAAATTATGAAAGACTGATTTAGCATAAATATTTATAAATGACTAAATTGTTACAACAGATTTTCTGAATTTACACTAAAAATATTGAGCGTTGGCTGAGATTAAAGAAATTAGAGATTGTAAATGAAATTAAAAGAAACGATATGGAATTTAAAATTTTTTTATTAGTAATTAAATATTTTGCTACATTTCTAGGGTCCCAAGCACCAAAGATGCACGGAGGAAAGAAAGGCACATGGTGGGGGAGGTGTTAGGTCACGGAGTTTCTGTAAAGCATTCACAAATATAATTTGCTGCTCTGTTTTCTTAGTGATGGGTCCCTTTCTCCATGCCTCTTGTCTTCGTCAAAATTCCAACTTTGTTCTTAGTGTGAATTACTAAAGAGGTAATTTTCTAGTGTAAATTATACACACACTCTTATTTATTGAGAGTTTATTAATTCCCTTGACATGTAATACGTATTGTAAAATATCTTTTCAAATCTATTTTTTTCGTTAACAAAGTTAAGTTTTTAATGTAATATACATTCTTTTCAAAAAAAAATGAAAATGGTAAAAAAAATTCTGTTTGATAGCCAAATTGCCCGGAATGAGGATTCCATCATATATATAATGGAATCAAGATCTACTTTCTGGGAACCAATTTTACATGATCTTCATGTCCTTTTGAAATTCCTAAAACGATAAAAATTTCCTAAAGCCCTCCATCTGCAGATCTTTGACTCTATACTTTGCTTCGGTCTTTGTTTTGAATTATTCTCCAAGCAGAGAAATATATTTTTTTTTTATCTTTTATTTATTATAAAATTATCATTTAAATTTTTTATTTATTAAAATATTTAAAATAATCTCACTTGTTAAAAAAATATTACACTTAATAATTTATATTTTAAAAATTACCAAGTCTAATTCTACAACCAAACTTTAAATATAAAGAATTAAACATGAATTTTTTAAAAAAAATAAATAACCAAATGTATCATTTTTTTGTGGGCAAATAATCATTTTAAATATTTTAATGATTAAAAAACAAAAAAAAAAAAATTTTTTTTACTCATTGTTGACCTGTTACTACCTTCGCTCTTCACGTAACTACTAAATGTGAACTAAGGTTGGATGGTTATTCTATATTACTGTCATTAGAGCGTTTCCTTTGGAAATCTGTCATCATAGTTCATACACCATTCTTTGCCCTTTGATTCTTACGGGTTTTGGTGGGGCTAAATCTTTTATATTTTTGCTTGTGATTTTGCTGTGTGAAAGCTTTTCCTGTTTACATTCGAAGATTCCAAACTTGAGGTTGGTATTCGACCACATGTCAAGATTTCTTTCCTTCTCTTACCAGGTTGACAAATGCCGATTGGACTTGGGATAAGTTTGAAGATAGACATAGACAGTATTACTGAGTACCGAGTAATTGCATTAGTCCCATAGCCATAAGAGGATAAGGTAGAAGTTCGATATATGTGGCAAATATGCTAAGAACAAAAACAATGATACAGAGCATTACTTGTATTGCTCCCTTGCTTGACCTCTTTTATCCATCAATAATGTCCTCTCAGCCATAATTTAGTAGGTATTACACATCTCTAGATAATCTTGTTTGCGTAAGTGAATTTTTAATCATAATGTATAGCAGCTAAAATGTTCAATTGAGCAATGCCTTCAAATGATAAGAGGAAGGTAGAAGCTTTCATCGCAGGCGAGGAATCTAGGCTTGCATTAGACTTATGTGGGGGACAACAGAGCAATGTTCAGTTCAAATTAGTATTCTTTATGTCCAAGTGGCTATGGATAGTGTAAACCATTAGGTGCTGTGACGATACTACATTTAGGGCATTATGTCCCTTTGTTTCATATTTTACGCTCTTCATTCTCCAGCAATCAAATCCTGAGTCTGAACATTTTCAATTAATAAAGTTGACAACTCAAAGACTTGATGAGCACAACGCATATATCTGCATTATCTTGTGCTAAAACTTAATTAAAATTAAGAGAATAAACAATAGTGCACTCAGAAAATTTATTGTCATTTTTTATTCTTCGCAATAAATACTATGCCATACTGAGTCAAATATAAATCAGTCTTGGTCTCTTATCTCATGTTAATGTGATATTAGAAAAAGATAAACACAACTTAATAGAATTCACTTAAATGGTAATTTTCACCTAAAGATGCACAACTCGCTTGTGTGACAGGGTTTAGGGTGCTATTCCGTGCCCATCTCCTTTTAATATGTCAAGGTTATGCCAGAAAGAAAAAGAGGATCCAATTTAGGGTTTATCCATTCTCATGAGTGCAAAATCATGGAGAAAACCAGGACAAACACATTTAAAGGATACAGGAAAGATCAAGAAATATCCAGCACAAAATCCATCTTCATGTGAGAAGAATACAATGCAGAAATCCTAACAACTACAATGCGCAGCTTCATACCAACACTGTTCACTACCCCAGTTTTAATGAATCCTACATAGAAACAACTGCATCTAGAGGCCGATCCCACGATAGCATTTCAATATTAAAGCAAACGCATATTTTGAAACAAATTGAATAACCAAATATTTAAAACTTCAAACACTTCCTTTCTTTTACCCAAATCAACACCAAACCTCACAAACGCAAGCTACAATCCTCAGGGAAGTTGCAAAACAATTCTAAGATTTATCTCTTTCTTCTACCTTTTTAAACATTCCAGCATCTTCTCGACATCCGAACGGCATTAAAGACACAATCTTTTAGGAATAAATGGAAAGACGAAAATAAAAATACAAATAAAAAAGGAGTCAGAAATCTCGTGTGGAAAGTGCTGCTCATAGCACCGACTTGTAGACGGCGCTGCATTAGCACAGAAACTTCATCATCCTCATAACACAAACAAAAATTATATAAGAAATGTCCAATGATGACACAAATGCTAATCTAAGAGAGAATGTACAGACATGAAAGAACGGGTAAAGAAAACTGCAGAAACTAGGGTTAGATGCTGAGATTGGGACGAAATCTAAAGAAGAAGACCATATATATATATATATCGGACCGCCAAAACGCTGCGTTTGGTTCAGTAGCCGCCGTAGCCCTAATTTGGGCAGGGCCGTCATTGCAATTAGTAACGTATCGAGCCCACAAACGAATTATAGTAAAATAATATTAAAAAACAACAACAGTTGATTTTGAGTAAATTAGAAATTTAATACTTTTAATATATTAAAAATTATGCAGCTAAGTGGCTTGCATAAAGCAAAGCAGCATAAGAGTTACACAAGCCACATAAGGTCTGACATAGTTCTAGACATATCAAAGAATTTAATAAATGTAATTCATCGTGTTTCATATGAACAACTAACACAGCAATAATTCAAATTATTATGAACAAAATGACTCCAATATAGCGATATTTATGGCTTTAATTATGCCACTTGATTGATTGCCATCATATGCTGGCAAACAAGAAATTTTAATTTATAGTAATTATATACTAATATTAAATATATAATTACTCACTGAAAATATATTTTATTTCAAATAATAAATATGAGAGATCATTAGCCTCGACGGAATATATGATATGTAGTGTAGATAATTATATTGCAAAATTTTAAATCAGAAAATTAATTTATTCAAAATGAAAAGAACAAAAAGCCGATATTAAGAATTAAAGTTATTATTATATCGATATATGATGAAATATATATTTGAACATATAAACTCTTGTTAATTATTCATATCCCTAGTCACTTGTGGCGTCCCTGTTAAAAGATTGGTGATTACTTCAAAATTGTTAAGCGAATTAGTAATTTAGTTTTTTAAAAATAATTTTTTTAATTTTATTTTAAAAAATAAAATATTTCAAATTAGTATAAAAAATTTACCTAACGAAATGATTATATTGATGAGAGAAATAACTACTAAAATATTTTAAGAAATTAAATTATTATTTTATTTTAATTTTTATTTGATGGGTAGTGAGAACTCAACTACTCCGGAACAAAAACAGTGACAAGCATTGGAAATTACAAGTGGATAATGATATGAGGTTGAGAAGTACCGCTGAGAAGGAGCAAATCGTCAAAACGTCAATCAGTATATAGGCAGTTCGGGCGATTTGGGAACGCGTAGGGCAAGAGATTCACGACACCATGCGTAGCTAGCAGCCCTGTTTAGAGCTTAATCTCTCTTCATCTCTCTCTCTCTCTCTCTCTCTCCTCCCAAATCTCTTTCTCTCTCCCCTCCCTTATTTCTCTTTCTCAGTCACTCTCTTTCTCTCAGGCAAGTTCTCTCTGCCTCTCAGTTTTACTTTGTCATTTTCAACGAATGTGCTGTGCGTTTGCTTGCTGTAAGATATCGCGATGCATAGTGAAACTTTAGGGCTGTACAATTGGAAATTGGAGATTCCTTTGTTCTTTTCGGTGTTCCTGCCGATTGCATACCAGTCTTTATTCTACGTAGTCTTAGATTCAGGATTTCAATGGATATCTGAGTTTCAGACTTGCACTTGGGTTTGTTTGATTCAGTAGGAGATGCGAAGTTCCTTTTTTTATTTTCAAATACACTTGTTCTATGAAAGCCCCAGAAGTTATCTATTCGTGTAATATTTAGAATTCTTTCTGAAGATGAATTTTAATTCATTCACTTGCAGTCAGATTAATTTATAGTAAAGAACTGTTGGCTTTGACATTAAACATGAATTGGAACAAAAAGCTGGCAATTGAGTACGTATATACTTTTTCCTTCTCTTTTTGCAGGTTGGTGTGCAATGACAGAAGCTTCCAAAGTTATTCACGTTCGAAACGTGGGGCATGAAATATCCGAAGTACATTCTCTCTCCCTCTCTGGGTTTCGTACTTGTCATTGATTTTCTTAGTATGATCATGTTACTTTTTTTTTTTTTTTAACTGTGGATAAGTTCCTAAGCTCCGTTTTAAAGTGGCCAGTGCTAGACGAGTAATGACGAGGGAACGATATTTGAATAAAAGTTTTAGACTCTGAACTCTACTTTTATCCAAGGAAGGAAGTAACTTGCTTCAACTTTCTTCAATTAAAAGAAAAAAAAAAAAACTACTCATCAAGATAAGAAAATCCTACTTTTCTAGTAAAAGGTCTACTTTACGTGTTTTAGTTATTGATTATAATATTTTTGTTAGCTCTTATGTGGGCTCTTTAAAGAGATTGATTCTTAATCCCTACCTGTCATCTGAAGAGCTGGGGATATGCAACAAACATAGATGATATCAACTTAAAAGTTTGCTGTTTCCCTTTAACCTTAGGCTATGCTGATATCAATCTTTCAGTTGCAAAAATAGTTTTTTGATGGACAGAAAATATCAATATACTGTCTGGTAGTTGCAAGAATCTAAAACTTTAATTTGGTTTCTTCTGAACCTTAGTTATGCTGTTGCTTAATTTAAGCCTGTACTTATGTTAAATGTCCCAGTCTAACTTCAATTAATGGTCAGTGAGTAAATTGTCCTGCTTCAGTGCAATGAAAAACTGAACCGGAGATCTTAAAGTAAAATTTTGCCTTTTAACTGATTTAGTCAAATGATACAGTGGTTGATATTGTGTGCTGAATATTAGTGTTGAAACAAATTCAATTTGATTCATTGGAAAATAATTATGATTGAGTATGAAATAATTAGGATTCTAAGATCTGGGCTTTGTGGTGCTCTCCTGCATTTTACATGTGTTGTAGCTCAGCTGTAGTGCAACACAATGGGAGTTGTGTGGTGAATCTAATGAGTTGAATTTTGTGAGCGGACCATGCACTGTTTTACGAGGCACATGCCACATGGCACAAAATTTATGCAGCATCAACAACCTGTTATAGATGAGAAAGCCCATGTGTTCAGTTGTTGGGCATTTAAATAATTTTCCTTAGAACAAACCATTGGGAAACTCTTAGTGCCTGGAGGTGGATTTTGCCTTTTTGCCCCTAGCACAGCATGCAGGTAGCAATATCTGACTGGTACAGATGCCGGGATATTTCTTTTCTTCTTCTGCCTCCTCCACCTCCTCCTCTTCCTCTTCCTTTGCTATAAGGTTTTACCTGTTTATTGGTGCTCTTGTACTGATAATCAGTTTATGTCCAGATGTTTGAAATTGGATAACTCTGGATTTGAAATGAAGATTTGAATTTATACATTAGATATAAGTGTCTTTTCTCTTATCAGAGTGTCAATTATGTTTTCTATATATAGCTTATCCTTTGATTGAAATATGTTATTTGGGCTACGTTATGTATGTTGTATCTTTGAAATATTGTGCAACTTCCTTTGCTATGGCAAGTTATATAAACAGGAACAACTTCCTTTGCATGCTCTAGTTTGAATACTGGATTTGATTGAACACTTTAGTACTTCTCCCTTTTCAGAGGATAAAGCTTCGCCTCTTGTTTTCTTTTTGTTGGTGGGCATGTTGCAACTGTAGATGTTAAAGAAAAAATTTTGTCAGCGTATACTTGTCAGAGGTTATGTGTCTAGCAAGGAAATTCCCGAAGATACCTATGAGCAGAACACCAAACACAGGCAATATAAACAACCCAATCATATAGCAATGGAAAAAACAACAATTTCCTTAAAGATGTAAGCTTTATGCTCAAACCAAGTGCCCAAGAACTAAAACTTGACTATTTCATTTCTAGAACCTCTGAAACATGTCAACAGAAGTGGCTCTAAATTCTGATGAGGACAGCCCAAGATAATCTACAAATTCCTGAGCTCCTACTCTGGATATAGCTACCTATGGTGTAATGTTAATACAAATAAATAGATCCTTCAGAATTTGTGTGAACATAATCCATAAATAGGATGAAAGCCAAAGTGGCAACGACATTGCTTTTGGGTTGGGTTTGTTGGCTTTTGTGATATTAGACAAACCTGCATGGTTTTGGGTGTCCAAGACACCTGAGGAAGTCCATATGATCAATAAATAGCCATGTGGGCTCCTGTTTTTGCCATATGCAAGTT
The DNA here is from genome assembly GCA_037074485.1 of Delonix regia. Lineage (NCBI taxonomy): Eukaryota > Viridiplantae > Streptophyta > Magnoliopsida > Fabales > Fabaceae > Delonix > Delonix regia. The sequence continues at coordinate 22,600,983 of CM073454.1, read as the reverse complement.
AGTTGGGTATATGACTGTGACTTTGCTTGGAAGGACCATTTTGATTGGGGAAAATTTTTTGAGGAACTAAATTGAGAGGCCTTATCTTTGAAGGACGAAATTGAGAGGAGAGTGATTTCTTTGGGGCTAAATCATTAATATACACTAACTTTTAAGCAGTTGGCAAGCTAAAGGGAAAATCATACTATTTTTATTTTAGGGAATAGATTTGCAATTAGTGATGTCTCAAGTATTTGTACTATTTTTTTCATCCCTTTTATCTCTACTTTCTCTTAAAAGAGAGAAGAATGCATTAAGGAAGGATGGAACAAGGAAGAGAGAATGCATTTTTCATAAAATGGAGAAAAATTAAACAAGTACATGGACAAACAACACCAGAAAATTGAAATAAGAATGCCCTCTGGTCTTTTAGAAATTTGAATTTCCATGAGAGAGATCTGCCTAAAGTAGTAAATGTATGAACACTAAAGTTAAGCAAGATAAACAATTCCTTCCCACTTTTTGTCCAGAAATTCAGAAGTTCTTCAAGGATTTGTAACTTTTACTTTTGTTTGGTTGCAGAATGATTTACTTCAGCTATTTCAACCATTTGGGGTCATTACTAAGCTTGTCATGCTCCGTGCAAAAAATCAGGTTTTCTTTTTCATGCATTCAAAAAAGATTCTCTGTTTCCCTTAGAATTTAACTCTGCGGCAGTTTAATGTTTTTCCTTCTTAAATACTTGCCGTTATTGCAGGCTTTACTCCAAATGCAAGATATTCCTTCTGCAGTTAGTGCTTTACAATTTTATGCAAATGTTCAGCCAAGCATAAGGTAGAAATAGATTGCTTATTTTGGTCTCTCAAAAATTAACGTGTCTATAATATTTTTTGAGGGAATTGATTCTTGGTCCCATCTTTAGAGATTTAAAAAGCACTATATATTATCATTGACATCAAGGTTGCCTTAAAATATAGTTCTTCTGTTTCTTTCTAGGGGGAGGAATGTATATGTCCAGTTTTCCTCACATCAAGAATTAACTACAATGGATCAAAATCAAGGACGTGGAGATGAGGTTGGTATTTTGAGTTTCTATACGTGTGAAGTGAATTCATCTGTGCTTGTTTATGTTGTTTGCACAAGATAGCAGAGAATTGAGCAGCCTCTTTGTGGCATTTGTCTTCTTTTTTTTCTTTTAAATAATCATTTTTTTCATTAGTCCCCCTCTATCTTTTTTTATAATCATATCTTGTTCACTTTTAGCGGGTTTAGTTTGTTAAATTGTTTTGCTCTTTAGTTCTCTTTTCTCTTCATCATGTATTTTTCTATTTATTCTCCTTTCTCTCTATCTCTTCTCTCTCTATGCTGTTCTGCTGTCGGGAACTCTCTGGATGCGCAGCCAAATCGAATCCTCTTAGTTACAGTTCATCACATGCTGTATCCTATAACAGTGGATGTGCTGCATCAAGTGTTTTCTCCCCATGGATTTGTGGAAAAGATTGTCACATTTCAGAAGTCAGCTGGTCAGATTTTCTCAGATTTCTCCCTTTCTCTTTCTTTCTATTCCGATTAAGTTTTTGGTGCTTGTGGGCTTCAAGCCTTCTCTCCATGGACTAAGGGTATATTTTGGTTATGCTATCATTTCTTTTAAAATTATACAAATATTTTATTGTTGTAAGCGGGAAAAGTAATAGGTTAAGTTTCTTTAATGTTGATGAAATTGTTGTGTTTTGATTTTAAAATGTCAAGGAAAGTAAATGCTTCAAATATTTTATCAAATATTCTCTGTGATATGATAGAGGGTTTTTATTGGCTATTTGGTATTATGGATAAAGATAATCCTTGCACTTGAGCGATGCATGTATGGTTAGTGTGTTATGCTGATTGTTTAATCCTGCATTTGCAAACTCCTCTGTAGGCTTTCAGGCTCTGATTCAGTATCAATCACGCCAGAGTGCTGTTATGGCTAGAAGTACCCTTCAGGTTGTTTCACATTCACTGAATTTTTTTTTTTTTTTGGTTGCTTCTGTTTTTTTTCTTTTGGGTGGGGGGGGGGGTGTTGCGGGAGGTAGGGAGGCTCTAATCAGCTTGTTAATCCTGATAATGTTTTTGAAATGATGATTGTATATTTGACAACCTTTAGGGGCGTAATATTTATGATGGTTGCTGTCAGCTGGATATTCAGTTCTCAAAGTAGGTTCAACTTACCTTAACAATGTCATTGTATTTTGGTTTGTGGGTTTAAAGGCTTATATTATGCTTGTGTGCTAGTCTATTTTCATTCCCTCTCCCCCACTTTTCTCTTTAATTATATTTACCTTACTGTCATTCGGACATTTGAATTTCAGCCTGGATGAATTACAAGTGAACTACAATAATGACCGTTCAAGGTGATTCAGTCAATTCCTGGGTTCCTTTTTTAGTTGATATACTCTTCTTTTATTGTCTTGTAATATTATTGCTGTTTCTTAACCTTCCACAGGGACTTCACAAACCCAAATCTGCCTACTGAGCAGAAAGGCAGATCTTCTCAAGTATGTAGTGTGTAACTCTCTTTTCATCTTGCAAATCAAATCTTCTCAAGTCATTTCTTATGGTCTTTAAACTCTTCTCTGGATCCTCCATAAAACAGCCTGGGTATAGTGATGCGGGAAGCATGTATGCTGTGCAAAGTTCTGGTGGCAGGCCAGGTGCTAATCTTTGAAATTGCCTTGGTGGGTTTGGTTTGTCTGTCAATTTGAATTATCTTTTATAATTTACTAATATGTATCTTTTATTTTTCGCAGTTGGATTTCCTCAGGTGGGTGTTATTCTGGCCAGGTTGAAGTCTCATTTCAGATTAATCATGCCCAGCTGAATAATTGTGGAAGTTACTGTGATGTTTCATCTATGAAGACTGTCTAATTGCTGATGTCTCTTCCCTTACATTTTTTTTTTTTTGGGTATACTAAATGTACATGATTCCAGGACAGCTTGGTTTTGATTAACCAAATTGTGGAAATTTGACTTTGTTGATCTTATACAAATCACTTCTTAATAGTGCGTTCTGTTCAAGATGACTTTTAATAAGCTGAGGTTGATTGGGGGAAGGAGAGGAAGAGTTTGATGGACTTCCTGACTACTGAATTGCCCAATATTTTATTACATTTTGTGATGGATGATATGATATTATAAACACATTTTCTATAAAATTTGAGATGAACTAGGTGCTGTTATGTGTGTGATTGAACTCTATTGCTTTTAAAATGTACTTATATAATATTCTTTTGAGGTCTAGATGGCAAATGCTGCTGCCATTGCAGCTGCCTTTGGGGGTGGTTTGCCTCCTGGAATAACTGGGACGAACGACAGGTGTACAGTTCTTGTCTCAAATCTTAATCCTGATGTAAGTTCTTCTTTTTAAGTTTTTTTTTTTTTAATTTAATTTTTGGTGGAACATTCTCCTTTCTTTATTTGGCTTAAAAATTCTTTATTTCAGAGAATTGATGAGGATAAACTCTTCAACTTGTTCTCCATTTATGGGAATATTGTGAGAATTAAACTTCTCCGAAATAAGCCAGATCATGCACTTATCCAGATGGGGGATGGTTTCCAAGCTGAATTGGCAGTACACTTTCTGAAGGTCGGTATCATGTATAAGTGGTGTATTGGTACCTGTATACTAGAGGAGATAACCATTGCACGTTATTTTGTAATTTTTAATCTATGAGAACAATATCCATATATAGTTAGGGAATTTATTATAACATTGCTTTGATTATTTTGCAGAATGTTTAGCAAAATTAGGAAATTTTCTTTATTTAACTTTTTTTAATGTTGATGTTTTCATGATGAGATAGGGTAAAATCATATTTGGTTTTAGTCGTTCTAATTTAATTTAGGATCTATGGGATTCCTTATAAAGTTCATCATTCCTGATACTTAAAAGTATAAAGGATGCTTCACTCCCAAAAAATACACATGCAGGTGCATTCAAAGACGAAGTCCTTATGAAGTTTGTTAACATGTCTTATGGTATTGTCACCAAGAGCCCATGAAATTTTTTCCCTAACTCCTGGAGTTAAGTTCATTTAATCTGTGGTTTATTTGGCTGACGATGCCTTTGTATGTTGTACCAAACCAAATTTAAAATTGGAAAAAATTTCTTTTCAAGGAGCTCAAATTTTTTATTTTCTGTCTCTTTATCTAGAGGATGTCTGCTGGGTAAGAATGTTTATCAATGTAACATATTTATTGTTCATTTGTTTGAATATAATGAAAGTATTGTTGAATATTTGGTATCAGTCCATGTTTGAGATGGCATTAAACATTTTGTAGTCCATTATAAAAATTGTAGTTTTGATATTCTACCATCATTCGATGCCCTCAAATTCAAATCAATAAACTGTAATTGTAAATTGTTGGTTAGTATTGCTGCTGTGAGAATCTTCATTATACCGGCTTGGTGTCAAATTCAAGTTGAGATGTTGTGTGGGTTCATAATTTGCTGGGGTTTTATTGAATCCTTGTCATCTAGGAAGCAACTGTGGCCCATCTGCAAATTCGTATGTTTCCACAAAAGATGCTCTAGTTTCAAGTGGTTCTCTAATCCTTTTCAATAATGACATACAGGGAGCAATGCTCTTTGGGAAGCGATTAGAGGTCAACTTCTCAAAGCATCCAAACATAACCCAGGGTGCTGACACACACGAGTACTTAAATTCAAATCTCAATCGTTTCAATCGCAATGCTGCCAAGAACTACCGTTATTGCTGCTCCCCTACAAAGATGATCCATTTGTCTACTCTACCTCAAGATATTACTGAAGAGGAGATTGTGAGCCTCCTAGAGGAGCACAGAACCATTGTTAATTGCAAAGTCTTTGAGATGAATGGAAAAAAGCAGGCTCTGGTTCAGTTTGAGACTGAGGAGCAGGCTACTGAAGCCCTAGTGTGCAAGCATGCAAGCTCACTTTCTGGCTCAATAATCCGTATTTCCTTTTCCCAGTTACAGAATATATGAGACTCAAGCAACTGGGGTAAGGGTTGTTAGTCCTAGTAGGGATAAGAATTCTGAATTTGGCAAGGGTAACTTTAATGCAGATGACGGGCTTTCATGTTCTCTTGTAACTGTCCATTTGCTTGCTACTTATTTTATAAGACCTTCTCTTTGACATTTTAATGTTCTAATCATTTGTCTTCTGTCTCCATTGCCTCTAATAGCTCTTTAGGTTGCTAATATAATAGAATTGGGGGTAGAATTGTTATTGTAGATTTAGAATCCTGAAGAATAGAAAGGGGAAATCACTTCCTTCTTTAAGTTGAAGGATTGCATTTTGGTTGATATAATTTTTGTTGTATATGTTTTGTAAGTCAGGTCAATCAGGCCATTTTTGTTGTATTCTCAATCCATTACCCAAAATATCTTGTCCAAGTGATTAAGGAGCTACATTTTTGGTTCGTGGTTTTAAAGTGTATCTTTTGTTCTCTGTCTCTCCTCTGTTGTAGCTTCTCATATTTATGTTGTGTATCCATTTTCTTTGTCTGTTAACTTCCTCTACTCTCTCTTCCTCTTCCTCTTCCTCTTGTTCATCTACACTTTTCTTTTTCCTTGCATGCACATGGATTGAGAACATGTTCATTACTTTCTTCTCCTTTCTCCCTCTCTAAAAGGCTGCTCTATCCCTATCAAAGGAATATAAAAATGGAAAATTTCTCTAGTGTTTATCTTCAAGTCTGACTATATATGTGTGTGTGTGTGTGTGTGTGTAGAGAGAGAGAGAGAGAGTGAAAAAATGTCATGTTAAGGTGGGAAAGTTATGCACCAGTTAGAGAACACATTGCGTAAGTGTTTCTTTTAGGAATAAGTGACACATGAACCTGATTACTAATCCTTTGTCTCTTGTAGAAACTTGATATTTTCAACAGTAAATGACTTCAGCATCGTGGCAGAAAAATCTGATAATTGATGGGAGAAGAAGGGTGAAGGGGGTGGGTTTCGATGAAGGTAAATGATAGAAACCCCTAACCAATTTTCACTTAACCATCTATACTAATTGTTAGAAGTTGCTTGACAATCAGATGAGTATACGAGAAGAGATCCTATGCTGTAATGCATTAAAAGATCCGCTGGACGGCATGATTAGCTGTACAGCCGGGGATCTCATCTCTGAGTATACATGCTTGACCTATAAACGATGCATTTGTTGCTTTGCCAAAGAATACATGCAAATTGTTATAGTTTTATGGATGGTTGTATTGATCCAATTATCAAAATTTTAGATTTAGATAACTGAAAATTAAGACATTGTTAATAGTTACGGATTTATGTGTAACCCACAAGTGCAAACATAGCTATGGGGGTATGAATGTAGTATATCGTTACATGTTTAATTTTGATCTTTTTAAATTATTACATTGGTTCTAGAAAAGTATTGCTAGTATTTATTTAATCCTTAAAAGATTATTGTTATCAATTTAGTTGTAATGTTTTGAAAGCATAATATTTAGCAATTGATTATCATCAATTTAATCTTAATTAAATTAGAATTAAGATGAAATGATTTTTCAAACTCTTGTAATGTCAAGGGTCCAAGGCCAACAAGATTAGTCTCACTCTTTGGGTATGAGGACTTGGTGGAAAATCAAAGAAATTTTTTTTTTTCTAAACATTGCAACTAAATTAATGACTATAAATCTCCAAGAATTATATTGATGGCATTGAACATTTCAATTTATTCTTGATTTTATCATATTTTGGACTCAAATTATTGTGATTTCAATTACTCATGTCTGGGTTGATATTGATAACACATTTCATATCGTAATAATTAATTATTTAATATCATAATGTCAAAGTAAACTGTTTTCATTAAAATTTATGCGGTGAATTAATAAAAGAATTTTTTATGAAGATAACATTTAAGTACATTTGTTACATTTTTTTTTTTTAAAAAAGGATACATAAATACTTTTATAGCTACATAATAATAAATATTCTTTTTTTAAAAAAATTTCCTATGCATGTTATATTCTTATGAAAAAAAATTAATAATAAAAATATCTCAATTAATGTATTATTTTAATTGTGTCATCTTTGGTGTATTTAAAATTTTGAGTACAGCAATGCGCCAAAAAAATAATATTATTATAATTATATCATTATATTATAATTAAATATACTAATATATTTAAAATTGTAAGTATACAAATGATTTTATCGTTATTTTATGATTATGAGCATTTTTTAACTTTGGACTTCTTAATGGACTTTATGATTTTAGAAGCCATTTCATATGGATATAATTTTTTTTATTTAAGAAAATATGATTCTTAAGAATGTGATTATTAGAAAACTTATTAAAATTATTAGTTTGTTCAAAATATTCTTTGTTTACAATCTTATTCATAAATATATCATCGGCAAATTAATCAATTCTTATAGGTTTCTTGTTGTCGCAGTAAGTTAAGAGATTTTTTGTTTTCATTTTATATTATCTATAGATTTAAGAATTATTTATATTCATAATATGATTACTGTTTTTTGATACTGGTAAATGCTTTAGAAACCAACTCAACGTAATTAAATGATCAATAACCATATCATTTAAACTTCATCTTTAACATATGCTAAACATGCGATGAAGTATAATACTAATTCACAATTGATATTAAAATTGCATAAAATTATTTTATAGTTGATGCCTACAGTTTAGAATATGACTAGAATTTTATACACACACACACACACACACATATATATATATATATATAATACTTGAAAAGGCTAAAAATGACTATAAAACCTAGATGATTAGTTGAATACTCTACGTGTACATGAAAGACATTTCACTTTTGTTTCATATTTTGAATGTGATCTTACAGTAACAATATTGAAGTAGTTGATTTCTATAATTTAAGTTAATATCTTCGTCATTTATGAATGAACAAAATAATAAATTTTAATTAATAATTTATCGAAATTGCATAGCTGATTAACATTATTCCCTAAAATATATCGCGCGCATACATGTTGAATGGAGAGTGGGACAATCAGTAAATTCTTTTGTGATAATTCTCATTATTAACGTTAGTTGAAATTAATGTTAATATCCTAATTAGTTCAACAAGTAGAATATATGGTTCTTGAAGAAGTAATATTATGTTTTCTCAAAGTTATATTAAATTTATGAAATATATGGTTATTATAATTGAAACACATATTTTATTGATCCAAATATATTTATTATTTGGCATGATCAATTAGATAATTTTAAATCAATTATAATACTAAAAATTATTGAGAATTTATGTGAAGGTTCATTAAAGAACTATATGCATTGTTACATTCAACAACACTTAGACCCAACAAGCCAACAAGCTATGATAAAATTTTTTTATTATAATTAGCTTTTGGTTAAGAGATGGATATTTTAAAAAAAATTTTAGATCTGTAGTTAATGTACCAATTACCCGACTACACTGCACAAAGATATATCCTCAAAACAGGTTAAAAATATATGTTTGTTATGGGCCCCTTTCTATGTTTATTGATCTTGGACCACTAATTGGTAATTTATTTATGACATAATTTGTCAATAGTTATATTAAAGATATTGTTTGCCCAATATTAAGAAAAATAATAAATAGTTGAAAAAAGAAATTATATAAGATATATTATCATTATGTTATCTAGATCATTGTACAAAGCAATATGAACAAAAAAACAATAAATAATTCATTTAAAAAATATTATAAATCAATTGATAAATGCATAAGAGAATGCTCAAATTAAAAATGCTCCAATACAAATTAATAAATATTCTACTAAGACAATCTATTGGTGCAAATAAAAATAAGTAATGTTTGAAGCGCAGAAGATCAAATAAGTTATATCATTACAAAATATATATATAAAATTTGAAAGACAAATTCATTGACACTAATTTACATTTAATAAAAATTAAAATTGTTGGTACATTCACAATTTTCAGTGTACTAATATACTTAATTATAATATAAGAATATAACTAAAATATTATTATTTTAAGATTGATATTATTACTATTATTTTTTTATATTATAACTGAATATATTGACGTATTTAAAATTATAAATGCATTAAAAATTAAATATGACACTTTAATAAATTATATTAGAGTTAGCATAGTTGCATTTTAATATTTTCTTAGTAATTTGACAATTAAAAGATACTTTTTTAATATTGATCAAATAAACTAGTATTATTTAAAAAGATATAAAATATTTTTATTAAATAAAAAAATGTTTTCGTGTGCTTTTCATATAATTTTACTTTAAAAAATTATTTTAAAACAAGCTGATATCCAACTGTAAAATTGGCAGTTCTTCTGGCAAAAAACACGTAAATTGGCACCGATGACACTTGGCCAATTATCAAGTTCCATTTCTAACGATAACTTCAAACCCGAATTCCTCGTCAAATGGATTCATTTGCGGTCCGATTACACTATCCATTCATGCTCAGGAATTGCAATTCTCTCTGGCCCAAAAATTCGGAACTTCATTTTCTCTCTTCAAGCAGGCTGTTCAGGCTGGAAAACTGCACAAGCAGCAAAACCCAACATAATAGCACTTTCGACGAGGCGGCTTTTGAGGCCGAGAGGCTGCGCCTGGATTCCGAGGCTCGGGAATCCATGGCCGAGACTTCCAGGAGAGAGGGGGAACGCAATATCGAAGACGACCCGAAAGCTTGGAAGCCGAAAGCGAATTTGGGACACAATGGAAGCCCAGAACTTCGCTCAGGACCCACGACCTGTTCACCATCGGATTCCCAATTTCGTGGGTGCTTCGGTTGCTGCTGAAAAGGTTAGCCCTATGTTCATATATGCAGCATTTACTATCAGTTTGGCTAAGAAGAAAATACGGGGAAGGTTTTGGTTCGTAGTTTTATTCAATTTTTTATGTGCTTTTAAAAGTTTGTGATGGTTCCCTGCCTTTATACTGTTAGATTCTGCTGATGTGGTCAATTATATGCTATTTTGACATTTAAAATGTGCATAATAAATACCAATAAAGCAGATAGAAGTACAAGTACATGATACAGGGAAATTCACCCAATCAAATGTGTGGCGTGTGCTGCCATGACTTGGTGAGTTAGCTTGAGTCATGTTCAGAGTGTTAAGATAGCACGGGACTGGCCAAGTCAGCAGAATTTAACACTAACTAATTAATGAAGTTTTAACACTACTGAAATTATAGAACCACCAGTGAAATTTAGCCTCATGGTAAATTTTCCTGTTTATGGGTGGAAGTGATAATACTTTGATGGGGGATCAGTAATGGCAATTGGCAAATTAGTGTTGTTAGAATTTAAGTGGAGTTCTTTGATGTGGATTTTGGCAGTTGAGGGGGCTAGATGCGTTTCAGATTGCACAATGTGTGAAGGTTAACCCAGATACTCCTCAAAAGCAAGTCAGATATCTAACTCTCTCAGGTTAGCTATTCTATTTGGTTGGCTGGGGGAAGGGAAATTGTTTTCCATGGTTAACTGCTAATTTTGCTGCTAAACTTTAACTGTTTGTGCTATGTTATAGATATATATTTAAGAAGCAAAAAGCGGATGCCTGCAAAGGTTAAAAGATTCTGAGTCATTATAAATTAAAGGGAAGAATGGTGGGGTTTAATATCTGTCAGTTCAGATACAATCATTGGTGTGTGTCCAGATTTGAACTGCTAATCTGCTTATGCATGTTATGACAAACTATTATTGGTACAGCGAGTAAGAGCATGGCTTTGAGATATGCATCACTGTTTTATAAAATAGATTATATGGTAACCAAGCTTTTAGTTTAAGAACTGGAAAAACTTCTGAATTTTTTTTTTTTTTTTGGGAGATTGAAACTAATAAACAGATATAGATAATCAATTTTGGGTTTAGACCCTGAACCCTAAACTTTGAGATATGCATCACTGTTTATAAAATGGACTGTATGGTAACCAAGCTTTTAATTTAAGGACCAAAAAAAATTCTGACCTTTTTTTTCTTGGGAAAATCAAAACTAATAACAGATATAGACAATCAATTTTGGAAGCAGCCAACTGAATTTGTGATTGAAGTGCCTCTCCAAATGATATTGGTCTTAGCATTATCATGAGTTGTCAATATTCAAGGACTGTATATCACTCAATGACTGTGGATAGCATGGCACATGACATTTAGATTATCTGCAAGCCAGATGGTCCAATTCTAAACTTATGGGTTCTACTGCCACAGATAAGATTTAAGTATAATCTTATCAGATTCTATTATTCGAGGATTGTTCTTTTTTCTTTTTCCCTTCTTTCCCCTTAACTTATGGACTTGGGTATATATATCTTTTGTTTTTTTTTTGGTCATTATTGGGGTTGTACTGGCCAGTGAGACATTACTTCTATGTTCTAACCGAACACAATGACAAATATACACTTCATGACTTCTTAGAGGACTAGGACTACCATTTAGAAACATCAAACAACACAACATGGAGTTCAACAAGATAAAATTAGAAACAATGAGTATTTGATAGTATGATTAAATCATGACATGTAGTTATTTTTCTTGTTGTTCCTTTCAAATTAGTTTACCTATGGATACATAATGCATCTCTTCTCTTTTTCTTTGGAAATCTTTAAGCTTCCAAATGATCAAGAATTAAGCACTCAGATTTTCTTGTTGCTGCTAGAACCAGCCATTGGCTTTCAGTATTTTCAAATGTCCAGTTCTTATCTGATATAGAACTTCTAATTTCTTTCCTAGCCAATCTTTGGACTATGAAGTTTGGATTCCTGAACATGTAGCTAAATGACTTTTCATTGGCAAATGAAAAGCCTTTATGTTTCAATTCTTTTGCCAAATGGTTGGACTGCATCTCCGCTAGTAAAAATGTCTAACTTCACTTGTGAGTACAGTGAAAAATTTGTAACTTGAAAAGCTTGTGACATTATGTGACAAGTGACATGAAAAATGTCTCACTTGAAAGACCTGCTGGGCTGCAGCTACCTTATGGCTTGAACATCTTGTCAAAGGACTTTCACAGAAATTATCTCTGCCCCAGGAAATACATTTTTCTGCAGGATGACTGTCTCATATGCACATCTGCCCTTAATAATTTAGTATATTCCTCTTAGCTGAGGTACATGACCTCGCCTTGGAATATCTAGTCCTCTAAGTGTTTATGGGTGTGGTTGTCAATTTGTTGTGATGAACTAATCACATCGTTGTCATTGATATATCTGTAGAGAAGTTGAAGGCTTTAATGCACTCTACTGTGACTCAGAAACAATAGCCAGAAGCTTTTTAAGTGCTTGTGAATTAAATTTGAAACTACAGTCTGATTTGAAAGATTTATGACAATTAATAATTTTAATATTGTGCATAGTATTGGAAGTAAAATGGGTAATTTCTGGTAATGGTTGTGGCAGTGGCAAAGATCATAGCAGTGGTGGTTTTATGGTTTTGCCTTTGGATTAGACTTAAATACAATTACTTATATCTTTGCTATCTTTCCTAATTAAAATATAGCAATTTTATATTTTTTTAAATTAAAATATGACAAACGTAAAGTTTAACTGCATACCATACACTTGATTGCAAAAACCTTACACTCATCATGTTTTGATCAAGGAACTAGATATTAAAGATATATAGAACTACATATAAGTTATTTTCTTTACCTTTTTACTTTGCCCAGTCTTTGATAGAGTTTGACTATGATCTGTCTTCCCCTTTAAATGTAATGAGAATTATTTAATTATTTCATCAATTACTGTGCAGATGGAAAGAAGTTGTTAACTCCTCAGCCACGGCTGAGGACTGGATTTTTCTCTATTCTCGAATCCCATATGTTAACACCAGGTACCATCAAGGAAGCCTGTACCTCTGTTGGGGTTGCCAAGCATGGAAAGCCAATTGGATTAGATGAAAAGATAAAGGTTGATCTTATTGTCATTGGATCAGTTGCTGTTGACCCAAGGACAGGTGCCCGATTGGGAAAGGGAGAGGTAAAGTTAAAGGTCTTTTATTTGGCTAATGAGTGACCTTTTGAATGCTTTCTCAATGGATCTTGAGCTTGTATTTCCCTTTAACTCAACAAAGGAGAGTGAAGTGCAGGGATTTGCAGAACTAGAATATGGGATGCTGCGGTATATGGGAGCTATTGATGATTCAACACCAGTTGTCACTTCTGGTAAACCACTTTCCCTTATTGTATTTCTATGGAGTTTCTCCTCCCTAAACCTTTTCTCCAGACATTATTTGTGTGGCTAGAGTAACTCAAGTATACTTACGCTTTCCTACGTTTTAGGGGAGCATAGAGCTTGATCATAAATTTTGAAATTCTCTATTTGAAGAATTCTTTTTCTCTATAAGAATTATTTTTTCTGTGTATGACCAACATGCTGCAGCACTTGCTAAACCCAAAAGTCACATTTCAAAAAAACTTATGATAACAATGACAACTTTAGCTACTTAAATCATAACGTATATCAATGTTTGATAAAGTCTTTTGAGTCTAAGCTTTATTCTAAAATATCTGAACCAATTTCTCTTCATGATGATCATAGCATCCCACAATTGCCTATTGATAGGGACTAAGTGTGGGGAATCCACCCTTGACAATCGCTTTGCAAGGGGGAAGAACCACACTTCTTAATTATTCCACTAGGCATCCCACACTACTCGATATGGGACTTAGGCATCCTATATTACCCATATCCCTATCATAGCACCGCCCCTGAAGAGTCAATGTCCCGATGGCTGTACTCTACGACACTTCACTCTATGATAAGGATATAGATAGTATGGGATGCCTAAGTCTCACATTGAGTAATATGGGATACTTGGTATGATTCTTCTTCCTTGCAAATCGGTTTTCAAGGGTGGATTCCCCACACTCCCTTGGGTCCTACCAATTAGTATCAGAGCCTATGGTCGACGTTACAGAGAGGGCTACCCACGGAAAGTTCTGACCGGAACAAAGGCCAAGTGAAGTGTCATAGAATGCAGCCACCAAGATGTCGGCTCTTCAGGGGCGGTGCTATGATAGAAATATGGGTAGTATGGGATACCTAAATCCCATATCGACTAGTATGGAATATTTAGTGGGGTACTTAAAGGATGTAGTTCTTCCCCATTGCAAACCAATTTTCAAGGTCAGTTTCCCACTCTCCCTTGGGTCTTATCACTTATTCATCTTCTAAGGTTTTTGTTTGATCCTCAACCACATTAATGAATACTAAGGGTTTGTTGGGGATTGTTGTGACTTATGCTTCTATTGCTTTTTTTTTTATAGCAAAAGCCACAAATTTGTAGTTGGTTAAACCTTTTTTATGGTGCTTCTTCTGGTGCTTTTTAAAAGCCGTAACGAGTTTTGAGAAGCACCCTGGGGATGCTTTTAAAAGCAGGAGTGGCAGTTAAAAGTTTAATATGTCTAAAATGCCTTTCAGATTTTAACTAAATTCCATTTATATCATTAATTAAACTTATTATAATTAGGTTATATTATCTTTTTGAGGTTTATATTGTTGCTGCTATATGTTATTTTATGTCGGTTTCTTTTTTTTTTTTGGGTCATATTTTCATTAGTTTTTCCAAAATACTAATTGTTGCTATATTTTCACTAATATAACAGCTAGCTTGATGAGTCCTTGGCTTTGTCCCTATATTATTTGTAGTCTTCAATATAACCTTCAACTAGTATATGTTATTTTAATAACTTGATGTAAAGTTCTTTGGATATTTAATATTTTAAAAAAGAAAAAGTTCAAGCATATCTACACAATTGCAACAAGTTTCGAAAAATTATTTCCAAACGCTGTCAATTAATTCTATTTTTAAAAGTGGCCTTTAAAGAATTTTTACCAAACATTATTTTTATCATTTCGAAATAGCAGATTTTTCACAGCACCTGTAGCACATCAGCTTTTGAAAGCTATAACATTTTCTAACAGTTCCTACTCCATTAAATATTGATTGTTGAAGGATGGGTTACGTGAATATCTAACAGTTCCTCTAGTGCGATTATTGAAGCTATATAAAAATTGAAAGGCTACGCATCTGACATCTATCATCAAGAGCTGTAGCATTGAGCTACAAGCTATAACGCACTTAATAATTCCTTAGTACTAACAAGCTTAGTAAATTCTGACTTTTTGGTTGCGCCATTTTATCTCAATATACCTGCTACTTTTGTTTAAATTTGAAAAAAGTTTCTTATCATAGTCTATATATTGTAATACGAGAACTACCCTTTCAGTGCATGATTGCCAATTGGTGGATGATATTCCAGTTGAAAAGCTGTTGATCCATGATGTACCAGTGGATATCATTTGTACTCCGACGCAGGTCATTTTCACAAACACATCAATTCCGAAGCCTCAAGGTTGGTGAGACAACATACTTTTTGAATAATTGTTTGTCGATCTTTTTTCTGTAGAGAGGGGTGGGGTGAATCACTGGAGTGCCTTCATTAAAATAATGCAGTGCTGATATGTATGAATTTGCATGTTTGATTTTCTTCTTTTTGTTCTGTTTTCCCATTCTGAAATCTTACTCGTCTAATTTTTAGGCGCATGCTCCCCTGGTATATCTTCCCATGGGCAAGTCCATGTTGTCATCTTGTGCATTTGGTATTATATGAAACACAACTAGATTATGATTGTTTGGAAGAATACTTTAAAAGTAAATGCTAAATGTAAAAATTTATGCGATAAAGGATATAGTTTTGAGCAAAAGCACCAAGAATACTGGTGGAGTCCCACATTGGGAGCCACAGTTAATCCAGACAAAGATCTCTTGCAATAGGAGACCCTTGTAATCCCCTACTATAGAACATCCTCGTCATGTGAGCTTTTTTTATTTAATTGTAATAAATGTTAATGTTCTTTTGAAAAATTTTATTATAATACACTAAGATATATTAATATTTTAAATTCTTTCTTATTCAGGATTGTATATTGTTGAAGAAAAAAACTGATCAGCTTTTAACAATTGATACTTTGACTGTCCATGTTTATTCTCTTCAACTAGATACTGTCCTATATAAAATTATATCTAAAATATTAATGTCTTTGTGTATTGTGATAACTTTTTTTACCAAAAAATTTAATAACTATTAAAATTAAATAAAAATGCATACAGTACATTTTGAACCATTAAATTTTCATATAATGGTTCAAAATTTCCTGTGGCAGAGACTGCGGAGATCCCATATTGCAAGGGATCCCCGCTACAGTCCTTTATTTCTGTATCTTCAATTCTACATGACAGCAAATAGGATAGGTATCCAATAGTTTCTGTTTTTTCTCAAGAAAAATATCAAATTAGTCATTCATTTTTACAGTTTGTGGTAATTTAATTTTTTTTTAATTAATTGTGACAAATCAATCTCTCATAAATTTATTTTAAGCAAAATCAATTTCTTATTAATCCAAGTAGTAAAACTGTTTTTGTACAAATTAAAATTTTGTGAGAGATTGATTTATCACATTTAATTTATGAATGACTAAATTATCATAAAGTGTAAAAATAAAAAATCAATTTTGTACTTTTCTCATCTTTTCTCCCTCATTTGTATGTCATATTTAGGGATAAAGTTAAAATCCAACTAAAACTTTGGCTACAGGAATATATTGGGACAAATTGTCTCCTGAAAAGCTTGGACAAATCCGAATACTGAGAGAGCTCAAGAAGATGATCGAACAAGAGACCAAACAGAAACTTCCTACTGGTCCGTCAGAGAAGTTGCCACCGACTGCTCAACGGAGGCGGCAACGGTGACTCTGCAAATCTGAGTTTTTGGTGGACTAATGTATAAATATGTTTAGTTAGTCAAGTTCAAAATTTGTCCGAGTGTATGTATACTATGATGTTTGAGCTACAGGATTTTGGAATCCCAATCCACATGACACAAATTTTGGCAGTATGCCAAAATTCCTAATATAGCTTGAAATATATAAGAAAATAATGGTTTAGGCTATCAAGGTAATCTCATGCTTCTGGCGGATCAAAGAAATATCCTAGCACTAAGTAAAACAAAAGAGTTCGATCAGGACAGAGCTTAGATGGAGTTTTTAAAACATTTGGTACGAGGTTTTATAATAAAAGTTTGACATTTGGATGAATAATTTATAGCCGCAAGGTTAATTTTTTATAAGAAAAAAAAAAAAGAAATAAAACCTTCATACTAAGTTTTAATTGAAATTCTCATACCAAATTACCCCAAGACAAAATGTAAATATATACATGTCACACACTGATAAACGTTAGCATACACTCATATTAGGCTGAGTATCTTAAAAACAGTAGGGAATGAAATTTTTTACTATTCAGACTTCTAAAAATACCAAAACAAAATTTAGATGTTTACGTAAAGTTTGAATATTTTGCCTGTACCTAGTTTAATATACAATGAGTATAGAAGAAAATGTTCTTTTTTATTATTTAATTTTTGATGTCGTTTAATCTAATTATTTAAATTATATTATACATAAATATACATTACAAATAATTAAAAAAATATTGTACGTATCTCAAAAAATTGAACTCAGCCACCCTATATAAACCACTTGGAAGCCAAAAAAAGTTTAAAAAATAATAATAATAATAATAATAATAAATAAATAAATAAAGCTAACTCCGGCTGATAGCTCGATCGCATGAGTGGCTTTGCCCAAAGAAAAATTCGATTGTTCATCAGCAGGTATTTCTAAGATTTCAATACCACTATGGTGCGCATTCTTTCATGTGTAAGATTGAAGGCCATTGATTTCCAAAATTACCTGTCAAATTTTGGCGGGAAACCTCCATTGCTAATTCCCTAGAGCCAGCAACGGTCCGGACTTGAATGTTGAAGTTGACTTTCGCTGTCTGGCTCTTGATTCTCTTCCTTCGTACTTCGCTTTTCTTCATGAGAATTCTTCGATTTCGCCTTCCTGACCCATTGCTCTACACTTTCGATGAAGCTGCCGCAATACCCTATCACCCGGTATGTCTCTTTCGATCCCCTTGGGCTTCACATTGAAATTCCTTATATAGTCGAGTGGAATCTGTGAACTTTAATAAAAATCACGGGCTCGCAAAAGAAGCTGAAGTATGGTCTTAACTTGGAGCACTGTGATCCGGTGCTTATCACCGCTACCCAAATTGATGGGCTGGTTGCTGAGTCTGCAGCTTCGATGATTGCGGAGTGAAGACCACCCTGATAATATTTTTGGTTGGTACGAAAATTTTGTTTTGAAGTTCGTTGAATTTTGGATTTCGATGATAAAATTGATTGCTTCAAGTTTATGTTATTTTTGGGTTTCGAATTCTACTCTGGGATTTGATTCCAGTCTATAGTTGATTTGGCTTTTGTGCAGTCCGTTGGCATTTTGGGTCCTTAGTGGCAAGAATTGCTTTCTCTTACCTGCATATGAACACGTAGAATCCATTTATAAGATGTATGTATTATAGACAATGGCTTCTGCTGTTGCTTATAATTTTTGTGCAATCATTATACAGTTATGTCAGCCTCCCATATTAATGCCAAATGTCGGCAGCCTTCATTGGTATGGTTGGCAACTACTTTATTTGTGTGGTCCGTTTTAATAGATAGATTTCTTGCCATTGTGGACTTTCATGCTAAATTCTCATGGTTTGCATGCATATTTCTTACCTACTTACTATTGCAACATTGACCATTGATGGGATGGTTTGCCTCAAACTCTCTTATAAATTTGGCTCCTAGGTCTGGTTTCTCACACCATTCAGCTCACACATAATCATCATAGAGTGAGAAACAAAAGCTTAGAAGTACCCAAAATCAAGTTCAACAGTTTTGACTTTACAACATTTTCATTCAATTGCAATGGCTGGAGGTATGATTTCTTCTGTATTATTCACTTGTTCTGGACTAAATTATTAGTATGTTTTATTTATAAGTTCTAACATTAGGTATTAGAGCCTTCAAACCTCTGCCTTGCAAAATCTTGAAAACTTTTAGAATTGAGTTGCTTATATTTTTGTGTTTTTACATTTCTGACTTCAAAAACATAAGCTTCATGAAAAATTAATCAATTTTGGCTTTTGAAATGCTAAAAGCGGAGCTTTTGAATGTAAAATATGACCAACTCTTAAACTGAGTTCAATCTAGGTCGAGTCATGGTGATGTGGCTAGAGGTTAAAGATGAGTCAAGCTACAAGTCATTTTGCACAATTTCAAGTTGTTGCATTTATGGACATTGGCTTGAATGACAGAGCGTTTTGTATATTGTTGTGTGCTGAAAATAAAATTGCAAAACTAACTACCCTAAAACTTGAACCCATGTTCTCTTGTACGAAATTGACACATTCTAACTGTGTTTTCAAAGCTTGTTTGTTGTTAAGTTTGACTAAATATTTTTCTTATTTTAATATTTTGTTTATGGGCTATTCTTATAGGCCTTATAATTGTCATAACATTTTGGGCTATTTTCCTGAACTTTTCATATGTGTTTTGGGCTTTTTGTTTCCTGGCAGGATTCGAATCCCTACCATTAGGTGTGTTAAACCAATCTTTAGACCACTAAATTAATGGACACCCTTGTATAAGGAATTGTTCTGAAGCAAATTTACCTTTAAGAAAATGCATATCCATGTATTATTGTTCAAAATATTTAATAAAATTGCTCTTGTTTAAAAAAAAATTGTTTTGAGCAATTTAAGTTTTATTAGATAATATTTGGTAGATATTTTGTCCAATATTTTATGAAAGTTAAAATTTTTGCATTTAATGCTTAATTTTTTGAAAATTAATTTTGAGCAATATTCATTGCATATTGGTTAAATTTAATAAGAGGATATTTAATGCATTGAGAGCTTCATATTAAACTTATGATATAAATCTATTGAGCAAGGCATATATTACTGAGTTTGGTATGTGCATCTCCCATTCTGTGTTATGGTTTTCCCTGAGCCACCTCAGCTGTTTTCTAAAGGAACAAATTGAGCTTCCACTAAATGTTCTCACATAATGAGACTTCAGTTCAAGAAACCTGTGACCTGTTTTGCATATTGATTAGTTACTAGTAGTTGAGACAATAGCTAAATGACCACATTTCTCTAAAGAGGAGATTCTGAGGTAAAAAAAAAAAATGTTCCCATACCAGAAGTGCATGACAATTAATTGTAATTAGCAAATACTCTTGGTAATCCTTGTTTGTGTTCTATCCATTTAACTTCGCAAAAGTTTTCTTTCAAGTCTTGGCTATAGCAAGATACTACTGATTGTAGTCAGGTTTTTTGGGAAATCAAGAAATAGGCATTGGTTGACATGGCTTTTGACCATGGCTGCCACATAGATTAATCAGTATTATTGTTTAAATGGATGAAACTGGTCCTGCAAAGTTAACTTATCTGCATCTTGTTGCTTGGTCTCATGTGTGGATTTTAGTCTAAGTTTGAAATAAATATATTATTATTCTGCTCTTAACTTTACTGTTACATAAAACGCATATGGTTAGCCAAGAGTGTCATTATCATGACTTAGTAAATTCTTTTTATGTTCTTCCCTATATGCAAGAGCCTGAAAATGAGATTGTATTATCTAAAACATGTGCTGCTGATGATGCCTTAAATTACACCAATGGCATATCTGCTATCCATGGTTTGGCAAGTATATGCAAGTATCTATGACTGCAAGATAAACTTGTGATTATAGCTCTTTATTTGATTTGGTTATTTTATTATAATTGTTGAAAATTTTCAAAAATTTTAAAATACAAAAAGAATAAAGAAAGCCAAAAATGTTCTTTTTCTATTCAGGTAAGGATGTTTCTCTAGTCATAATGATAAAATGGTACAAGAAACCTGCCTATTGCATAATTTAATTCTTTTTGTTTTGACCGAAGAGCCAAATAATGCTCTATTTCATTCATTAAGGATACAAGCAATACTTTTTGGGCCTCATATTAGGTTAAGGGACTCAAAGCAACAAGTATAACTTTGGATGTGAATTATCCTTAAAGCTAATGTGAGTAGTCTTTTCTTTCTTCCCAATATTCTGAAGCTAAGTGAATCTTTCAATGAAAATCATTATTGATCATTAGTTGGAAACAAGAAAATAAATAAATAATTAACTTTGTAATAACACTTGACATATAAATTAACTATTTAAAGTTGGAAACATAATAATATTGAGTCAAGAGACATAACAATCATCAAAGGTATTAAACTTAGTTACTACTATCACCATTCTAACATAATAATTGTTAAGTCATAACTCATAATAATATTAAGTGCACTTATAAAGTCATTAAAAACATTTTGGTTGGGCTTCTTAAGCTAACCCTAAGTAAAAAACTTAATAGGCACCTTAACTTAGGCGCCTGAAGGCGCTTGTTTGGACTGCCCAAAAGTGCCAGGATTACACTAGTTGGAAATACTTATGAAGCTCAAATTTTCCTTTTCTGCTAGTTGGGAGGGCAATCAATATGCTCTTTTCCCAGGCATCTTTTGGTCAAACCATTTAATATGTAAATATGATATTACAGTCTAGTGGCTAATGATTCATACCTCATATGGCTTTGTTTTGACCTTGAACCTTTTCTGTTTTTGGTTCTTTCAAAGCATCGTTTAGATGAACTTGTTCACTAATGTTACATGGCAAGGGCTAATCTATGTCACTATTAGTATGGCTCTCCTTACACGATCATATCTCAAAGTTTTTCTTATCACCTTTGGCTAGATTGTAATACTTAGAGTATGTGATTGATAATTACTGTTTTCTTTGAGGAAAATGAAATTTGAAATTTTTTTTCTTTTGGAATAGTAATTATGACACTAGTTTGGTTGGTGTGGATGCTTTTGACATACGATAGAGAAGACTAAAACTGCAGGACTCACTTTTCCTTCCTAGCCTCCTGGGGAAGGTGAGTGCTAAGTAGAAAGGTATGGCTTTTGGCCAGAAGTCAAATATGGTGGGTTATAAATTGAATTGTTGGCTTTCTTGGTCCCTTCAACCCACATTACGTTCCAAATTATTAATTATTCTTGTTATTTTCATTCTTTTTCCTCCACTTGAAAAGTTTTATTCCTTTTACTGAGACAGGATACTGAAATAGTTAATATGATAGGGACTAAAGGTAGGAAGTTCAACATAATGATTTATTCTGTCAACTCAACGACAACTTGGGTTTTTCTTTGAACATTATGATTTGCCAAAGGCAAATGTGATGTTGATGCTAGCATGAGAGAATCATTTAAAGATTTTTCATGTCGTAAGATCATGCAATAGATTGTTCTTCAGGTATTTTTCCAGATATAATTGTGAGTAGACAGCAGAAGTGAGAAATTGCAATGGACAAAATACTTTTATGCTTGTGACTTTAGTCTGGACTAACGTAGAAAACATTCTCGTTACGTGAAGGGAGGATTAGAAAAGCGTGCAGTATTTTTCTCTAAAAAGTTCTTGTAGCAAGATTAACCTTAGCCGCTCTATAGCTATATTAATCACCCTAGTTTTTAGTGGGCCCTTTTCTGTAAAGTGAAGCACAAGTTGATCCTTAAATCTGTTCACTGTTGCACAATGCATATTCTGCATATTCCCAATTAGATTTTATTATTTTTACTATATTTTGGATTAGAAATATAGAGCAAGTTAATATCTCAGTTAATCTGCTTAGGGTTGGATGGAATCGTTTTATGCAATACTTTCAAAGGCCGTTTAAGTAACATTATTCTTCTAATTGTATTGCATGTGGATTTCATTTCTTGAACCTCAGTCTACGACTAATGTTTAAAAGTTGGAGGCTCATTCTTGTTACTTTGCGATGTATTGCTAATGTTGAGAAGTGACAAGAATTTTTAGTCCAGATAAGGCATTAAAAAGCCCAATAACAAACACATAAAAACTGCATTAAGTTTTTTCTTCTCAAATATCCTGATGTCATCATGTTATATACTAATTTCAATTTCATGGTTGTCAGTAAATCCATAGTGTTTAAATGTGTTATAATCTATTCTCTTTTTTGTGCAGGTACCGTGGTGGTTTCAAAAACTAGTTATCTATTGCCAGCTCTGCTGCATTACTTGATTCATATTCTTTGCATTCTTAAGTGATCAATTCTGTGAAGAAAATATGAGACTTCATAATGTAACTACTCTGCTTCTCCATCACATGTAGTTGCAGATGTTTTAGTTTTGTAACTGATGGCTGATATATATAGACAATCTAGTAAACAAAACAAAAGATGTTGATTATATGTTGCAAAGCACCGCTTAAGTGACCCTTGAGTTTTTGTACAGAGAAATTTTTAAGTAGACCAGATCTACTAGGAAGTTCAAGCTAATTATGAATGGTCATGTAAACAAGTTGACGGCTAAGTTCTATTCAAAATTGTTTTACTTGTATTTTTATTTGTGATTAGCTTAGTCTCTCTATATTTTAAGACTAGGTTCACTTTGAAAATTTTCTTTCCTATAAATGAAGTATTGTTAGTGGACGACAAATATTACATAAGATTAGAAGAGATGACATTTCAAATAGGAAATATGGATACTCTGAAGATAGGACATATAAACAATGGTATAAGCAGTGAAGGTACTTCTGTACAAGTATATGCAAACGCGTGAGCTATGAAGCATAGACACAACAAACGAAAAAGAGCATTGTCCGTATCTGATAGATATCAAACATTTGTATTAGAATATCATACTGTGAAACACTTTAAATTTCGTTGTGTAATGTTGTATATCTGCATCAGTATCTTTGCTTCCTAGCATGTGAGACGTAGATAAGCCATGGAAACAATCAATTGATCAAAAGTTACAAGAATTTGCAACGCATGGGTCTATGATTGACGGAATTTCTCTTTCATGATGTTGAAGTCTTCAATTTGAGTTATGTAGATCTTATGTGATCATTATTGATTGCTACTTGCTATGTCTCTTTTTGTATGTGCGGTTTAAAAGTTTGTGGAACCCCACCCTCTCCGTGTTAAAGCAAGCATATTATATTTCTCAGGTATATCATCTTTTTTGTTTTACTTTCGTCTAATTGAACTAGTTGCCCTCCTTTTCTTGCTTTACTTTTTGTCAAATCCTTTTTCCCTGTGTTTGTGTTTTCCCCCTCCTTAGGTAGGAAACACAAAAGATAGACAACTTGAGAGCCACAGATGCTATTACGTTGATTCATTGATGTGAAATTTGTTTCACTCCTAAGAGATACCTTTATGTATGATATATAAACACGCGCAGGCACTATAGAGAAGTACAGAACAATAGTAAAGGAAGTTTATTCACTTGTACACTTTAGGTCTCTATTTATGATAATAAATAAGTTTAAGTACAAAAGGTAATGTAAGTCCCAATTTGCTGATCCATTTACATGATTTAAGGTCACTCTAAATAAGAAACATATGGTTTTCATGATTTAGCAAACTTTACATTAGAAATGCGGGGTATTTTGGTTTTTCCTCCATGAAGCATCACTAATGCATGGTATTGAGTCATCATTCCACACCATCAAAGACAAGATAGTGTGAAAATATAATTGGTATGGAAGTTAGCATTTTTATATGATGCCAATTCTTTTAATTAGAAAAACGATCTTACTTTTCATGATAAACGGAAGTGAGATTTTTTCACGTTCATGCTGTGCAACCATTAGTGATGGTCAGAAAAAGAATTAGTGTAAAATCATGCAATGTTCATCTAGTAAGTAAGAGTATTGATATACATGAGCCTTGATATACATGTTTGGTTATATGATATTTCTAAGTAGATTAAGCAATTTTTTTATTTTTTGGATATTTATGATACTCAGGAATTAATTTTGAAAAGACTTGGAATAATATTTATAGAATATTAGTTGTTTTAATTATATACATTTTTGGAGAATATTGCTGTACCTCTAAATATACATATGTAATTATACTTGGTCTTGAAAAGTGACACTTGTGAAATTAAATTGTTATATTACAGTTTAAATTTACATTGTCATTTTTTAATCATGCCTATCATTTGAAATAGAGAGAAAAATGTGTGTGATTTCTTTGCAGATTAGGAGATTTTAGTAAAATGTGCTCAGGATATTTTTCTTTCCTTCAATCCAATAGGAAAACCAAAAACAAAAAAACACATTTCTCAGATATCTTTCTTTCGTTTTCAATCTTTTATTCTTAGAAAGAGTTATGGATGTAGCAATATAGAATTTGCTTTCATGTGAATTCCACATCTAGAATCCTTTTAGTCTCATTCCTTCTTCACTTTTGGTCAAACAAATTTTGCTCTATCTGATTTCCTGATTTTAATTAGATTAATTCTCTCAATTTATTGTCATTATGCTATGCATGTGCTCTATGTCTGCTTAAACCAGTTTGTAATTAGCTTTAATTATACTGTCAAGCCGTCTAATCTGGACTTGTAGGCCATTTAAGTCTATAAAATCGGCTAACACTTATCTCACCCACCAAAATTAACTACCAATCCAACCTCGTACATATATATAAAAGACTTGGTCCTAAAACTGCACCTGGACATAGTTTAACTCAATATTTTGTTAATTAAGATAATTTAATTTAATTAATAAATCAGGGTTTGGTTTGGTAAATAGATGTTCTAAATTATGAACAGCTTTTCTTGTCTAAGATAGGCGTGCTTCAGAGATCATAAATTTCTTTCTGTCTCCTCTCTTTTTCTTCACTCACACTGTCTGCTCCTGCTTCATGTTAAATATAAATATAAATAAAATAAAAGAGGCTGTCTCCCTCTTTATTCCATCCAAATCAAAAGGAATTTGGCCTATTTGGTTAAACTTCCGAGAAGTTAAAAATTATTATATTTTCATAAGGAGTATATATTTTGTAAATATATATGTGATTGGTCAAGTTTTGAAAAATAATACCAAAAAAAAAAAAAAGGTGTTGAGTTTGAGTAAATTACATGTACCCCCCATGTATTATTGAAATTATAGGACTTCACTTCTATATTAAAAATATATGTGAAACTTTCTTGAAATGAAAATTTACATTACGTTTTAATTTAGTTTAAATTATTATACTAAAACATTCTCTTACACATACTTTTATGGGAAAAAAATTTTAATAAAAAGAATATGGAATAGACTAAAGTGTATATTTTGAAAATAATAAAGCAGTCTCCGTAATTTAAATAAATCTCATATTAGTATTATAGTTTAAATAATATGTCTATTATTAAGTTAAAAAAGTAAATTAAGTAAACTGTACATTAAAAAAAACTGGACTTGTGGGGATGAAGTTTGACATCATTCTTAGCATTACGTGTAGCAGCTCTGGCAAAACCTATAATGAGGAGATGATGGTCTATAAACGCCAAACTCAATTATCATCTTCTCAAGGGACAAGTTTGTATCTCTCTCTCTCTCTCTCTCTCTCTCTCTCTCTCTATATATATATATATATTCCACAAGTACAAGAATACTCTGTTCAAGTGTAGGATTAACTTTATTTGGAGTTGGTGCGTACTTATGGCAAGTTAGAATCTCAGACACATTGTGAAAGTCTCACAATTATTAGATTTAAACGTGCCTTACCACTCAATTATTATCTTTTTAAAGGGTTGAAGGAGAAGTTGCATGTATTTTTTACTTTAATTGTTTAAGTTTAAATTATAAAATTACTATTTTAAAATTTTAATTTTCTTTTCTAATTTTTCCTATTAGATTAATGGAACGAAATATAATAAAATGAAAAATTATAGGTAAGTTGTTTGAGAATTTTAATAAAGTAATTAATTTTTTTAACTTTGATTGTTATTTGGAAATTATACTTTAAATTAATGAAACCAAATTATTTATAAATTTCTTTTTAATATTTTCCTTGTAAAACAAAGTAGAGCTAACTATATGTCAACACTTGTTTTTATTTTTAATTAATGAGAGAATATAATTGTAATATAATTAAGAAACTCATTCCATTGTGAGTATATAATGAATAGTCAATACACACCGTAATAAATTCATACTTGATTCTACTAACTTTCTGAGGTCACAGTTTGAAGAAACTGTTTGGCACACAATACTAAATAATCTAATCCTAATATATAATACAATCTACCTTTAAGTAAACTAGTAGATATACACAAACTAGCAAACACAAGCAATACCTGCCCCCAGTATTAGAAAAATCATGCATGTTATCACTTTTTAATGAAGTAGTCCGTAATGGATGAGGATGAGGCCGCATGACAAAGATTCGTTCACATTAATTGCTGTACTTTTGAGAAGGAAGGAATCAACTTTGAGGATGCAGATAGACAGATATGAAGAGAGAATGTTGAAGTTAAGGATGTGGGAAGTGGTGGTAGGATTTCCTGTACTACTGTAGATTCTGTAGTATTACTGTATATCTACATATTTTGTGTATAAAAAAATAAAAATATATATTAGATTAAAATTCAATAATCCATAATATTAATATTATTGCAGATTCTACAATATCTGATACTGAAAAGCGACGTGCCTAATAGGAGAATGAATATTATGGCAGAGACAGAAGCGTGAGCAGAGCACAGGAATGTGTGGCTATTCACACTTGACATATTGCTTCTTCAAAAGACTTTACTTGGTTGATTGCTTCCAAAGTAACCATATACATGCTTTGCTTTGTGCACGCGTACGTGTGTGAAATCACACTCCTCTTTATCACAGAATCATGCAAGCTTGATTGATTTGACCACCTTTTTCTATTACTTTTATTTTTTATATATATTATTTGATTGCCAATCTTACATTTAATATATTTTCGATTTAGATTGCTTGCATATCACTTTAATTGCGATGATTTAATGGTCTATGTTAAATTAACTATAAATTTAATGATTTATATTTAGATTAGTAACTTGTAGAACTGAAATTAGTGCAATCCTTTGATGTAAGGGTCAAACTTAGCCAATAGTAAAACCTGTAATTCATGTCTAGAGGTGATTAGCTTTGATATTCTTGATTAGGGATTCATACTGCTCGGGCCAACTCAATCTTTTAGGCAACTTGAAATTTGGCTCGATCTCATACTATGTCACTTTTTTTTTTTTTACCTGAGACATGATCTGACTTAGTTAAATGCAATTAGTAATTTAAATTGATCCAATTCAACTCAATTTGATGTAATTAGATTGGGTAGAGTTGATCCAATTAACAAAATTAATGTTCACCCCTATTCTTGGTCGATTACTATAGTTACAAGAGATAGGTTTGTTTTAGAATCAGTATAGAAAAGCGTAAAATGATGAAACAAATAACTTGTAGTTCATATCCATTGGAGATATTTGCAATTATTTCTTAGTTTAAGAAAGGCGATCCTTGTTTTTTCTAAAGTTTATATGTTAACTTATTAAATATATACGTTTTCTTATAATATTTTTGGTAAAAAAAATTGTATATTTTCACATAAGAAAATTTCTATTTTGCGAAAAAATATACAATGTACTATAATGCAATCTTGAGCTTACTTTGAATTAGAAAATGACTAAATAACATTAATAAGATACTTTTCTTAATTATGTAATCCATTTAGTTTCATATATTATGAAAGTATTACATCCTAGCATTTCTGTCCGAATTCCCATTCACATATACTTTTTGCACCGAAAGAAGAAAAGCTGCAGCCATGTTGTCCTTTTTTTTTTTTTTGGAGCATTGATTTTCTAAAAATTCAATTAAAATAAGTCATTAATATATATATATATATATATATATATATTATAAAATCCAAAGAAACATTTGCTTAATATGCTTAGAAGATAATTTAGAACAAAAACATCCAATAAAATGATTGGAAAAGAAAAAGAAATGAGTAATATTTCCTAGGACTAGACACAAGACAATTATTATCCAAATTCTATCTTACATTTAACAGGAGTCAAATAAATGTAGTCATTAGATGAATTGGTTTAATAATCATAATATTCAATTTAATTCGAATATTTGAATAAAATAGATCATAGGTAGATCTGGCACTCCAAATCTTGCATATCTCATTGGAATCATCTCCAAAAAGAAAAGGGGAAAAGATGATTGCTATATATACCTTTTTTTTTTTTTTTCTTTCTCACTCAATCTGGGTGCCCTTCTCTTAATCCAAACAAAAAATATAAAAAAACACACACACACACACATATGTATCCTTATCTTGTTGTGATCTCGCACATTAAGGGACCCATTAATGTCCTCAATGATAGTTATCTTAAATGATCCTTCCTCGCATGTTAATTTTTTGCGTTTGATAACTACCTTTGAGATTTTCTTATTATTTTTCATTTTCTTGTTATTTTTATTGACATTGACATGGAAGAGATTTAAGAGTCCCACAGTCTTATTTTGGAACTTGTTGGAGTTAGCATTTGACAATATAAGAAATTGAATTATCTAAAGTGTAAAATGTGCATAGTGATTTAAAAAAAATATAAGAAAAAGAGTGGGTAAATGAAAAGAGAAAAGTGAGTAATGTATACACTAAATTTGTCCGATATGCAAAAGAAAAGTTGATGAAAAAATGAATGGGAAAGAGAATAACAAAGAAATATAATGGAATGAAAAATTTTGATACCAAAATATATTTGGTGTAATGGGAATGAAAGAAGAATAAAGTTGTAAAGTTTGTTTGGTATGGTGAAGATAATAATAAAATAAAAATAATAATAGGATAAAAAGATTGAAATGTCCCTAGCATGTCCTTATACCAAAAATATTAAATTAATATTTTTAAAATTATTTTTAGGATAACATTAATAATATTTATTAAATTATTCATAATAAATATTAAGAAATGATTTTCTAATTTTTTATTATTTAATAAATATATTTAAAAATAGTAAAATATTTATGTTATTTTAATATAAATATGTATTTTTTATCTTTTTAACTAGAAAAAGATTTTTTTTCTAATACAAATATTGAATTATTTATAACAAATATTGATAAATAAATTTCTATATTTTTAATTTTTAATAATATTTTAAAAATATTAAAATACTTATAGGTCAAGATATTTAAATAATCACTTCTTGTGTCTTTAATAGAGAGAAAATGCATTTTACTTTCTAATAATATTAAAATATTTTTTGTCTACATGTCATGCTCTTTACTCACAATGGTAGGCAAAGTAATTAATGTTTTGAGGGTATTTTTTGTCTTTAACCAGTGCATTCCAAAAAAATAAGAGAATTTTCCTTAACTTTACTTAAGGAAAGAACTTTTCCACTTGGCCGGCAAAAAGCATTCCCATAGAATGAAGCCTACCTCATACCAAACGGACCACCAGTTGCTTTCTCTTGCCTTTTGCCTCTCTCTCCCATGATTTTCTTGTACCAAACAAGCCCTTATACTCTTTATATCATTCTCTTAGTCATTTAAAAAAAAAAAAAAACTTTTATAGATTTTACAGTTTAAAGGACTTGAATTACTTTAACGGTAAAGACAGGTAACGGTTTAGTACAAAGATTAAAGTTAGGAACGAATTTAAGGAAGTCCAAGAATACGGTCACCTCCTTTAAATTTTAGAATTTTTAATTTCTATATATAATTTTTTTAACTAATAAAAGCTAATTTTTCTTGAATTGTAAAAATTTATATTTTTTAACTTAAATATTTAATTTAAAAATTTTTACTCTCTTAGAATCAAATATTAAATACATCCTGATCAAAACTAGCCGTCATTTAGCGTGGAAGTATTTCCATCTTCTATTAGGTTAAAGCTTTAATTAAACAATCAACTAAGTATGCAAGAGAACAAAGAAGGAGAATGGATTGCTTTAAGATCTATCACGATGGAATAATCTTCAAAAGAATGATTCTTACCCTTAGCTTTTCTTTCTTTTACTCAGTTCGGGTAGCTTTCCCTCAATCCAAACAAAAATGGCACATCATTAAACCTATTCACATCAAAATTGGATCTTCCGCATATCATGGACCCCACTAATATTGCATGTCAATTTTGAAGAAAGAGACTTAAAAATAAAAGAGAGATTAAAAAAAACCATAAAAAGAAGCCTTTAGATTGAGGTAATAGCTAAGATGGAAAACAAGATTAATCATGGCCTTTGAATTTTTAAAATTTAAACTTTTATATGTAATATTATTTTATATTATTAATTCAAAATTTTATTTAATAAAAATTTATCCTTCTTAAATTATACGAATTTATCTTTTCGTTTAAATATTTAATTCAAAAATTTTGTTCCTCTTTTAAGATAAAATTTTAGATTTGTCCCTGAAGATTTATTTCTCTTGTATCCAAATACTGTAGGGGATTTGAACAGTAATAGATTTACGATTTAATTCTAATAAATAAATGTTTTCAAATTAAATATTTAAACTAAGAGAGACAAATTTTAAAAATTTAAAAAGAATAAGTTTTTATTAATTAAAAAATTAAATATAAAATATAAAATAAAATTACATATAAATTTTGACAAGGTAAAAATCTAAGAGAAACACCGGCACTCCCACGACCCTTTGGATTCATCATGGATTTGAATCTTAATTTTTATCTTATAAAATTAAAAAAATCTATATTAAAAAATTAGAAATTCACTTATAAACTATAGTTAAATGGTCTTTATGATTATGATTTGTCCCACAGGGCATGCGAGGCCTAATAAATTAACAAGTCCCACTAATTTTTAAAATCCTTTTTTTTTATTAATGATTTAATGGTCAGCACATGTATCACATTGAGTAGTTAATTAAATTCATAATTAAGCAATGTAATATCTTAGTTTATAAAATTCAAAGAGAGGTACATGTACGAGATTTTGAATCTTTTGACTGCGAAGCTAAGAAAAGTTCGCTCCACCTAATCAAATGACGTCTCTCCACTTTTTTTTTTTTTTTACCTTTTCTAAAATTGTCAAATCATATCTTGCATTAACTAATATAAAATTAAAAATTCCCTAAAAGCAGTGAAAATAAAATACTTATTCTTACTTACCACAATACCTGCACCAAAAAAAGAGTAAATCTTCAATATTTTAGAAAAATTAAAATTAATTTCATACTATTTATGGTTTAAAATAAATGAAAAGATACAATAAATATTTGATTCAATTCTTCATTTTCTGCGTCTTAATTTTTTTTTTACTTTATCTATTGTGAATTTATTTTTCTAAATGCAGAAGAATAATAAGGAATATGTCTTTATAACATAGATGGAGGACAAAAAAAGTATTAATTGACAAACGCGGTTATTCAGGAATAATGAAAATTCTAGTTGTTATAATTTTAATTAATTTTTAATTTAGTCCATATAATTTAAAAATATTTAATTAATCAATCTATTTTACAAATATTTTAATTTAATCCTTAATGTTAATATTCTGTTAAATTTTGTTTATGTACCTAATTGTATATTATTTTAACATTCTAAGTATGTATGATTTATACTAATAAAAGAGATAAAAACATATAATAGACACCAAATTAAAAATTAAGTGAAATTATGAGGACTAAAAGTGTAATTTTTTCAAAAATAATGTACAGAAGAAGACTTGTGAGATGAAAACACACGCTAGAACACAAAATTAGTATAGATCAAAAGATTAAAATTTAAACATAATTTAGTTAATCTCTTACTATTACTAATCCAGTTAGAACTTTAAATTACTTTTTCTCTTCTTCATTCTCAGTTTAAAGAAAATAACAAATACACTTTCCCTTTATGAACTCTGAAATATTAAAACTTTCAACTACCATTCGTTTTTTTTATCCTCTGAGTGACTCACTGCACGTTCGATAGAATAATAAAAAAGGAAAAAAAACGCGATAAAGTAACTTTCAAATATTATATATATATATATATATATATCTCTCTCTCTCTCTCTCTCTCTCTCTCTCTCACTCTCATATGGGATATGGGCCCCCATGTGGCCATTAATTGAACCTGAACTTATTCTTTCTTGTACTACCCACCAAATCTTCATAACCATTCCCATTTTTATCTTTAAGATGAAGACGAAGATCCATATATGGTCGGTGTTCATGTCATTGTCTTTATTATTATTTTTAATCAATGTTTATCACGTGCGCTTTATGTTTTCCAATTATGTCATCGCGAATTAAGTATATTTCAGTTAATTATAACACAATCAAGTCATTAAAGAATTTATTAACTTCATTAATCCTGATCTTGACTAATGAAATTTCAGCGAATGATTCCTTAGTCTTTTTTTTTTTTTTAATTATTTCAAGAACATGACCTACGTAAAAAGAGATGAAATATGAATCAAATTTATGTATGTCACGTACGGTCTTAATTATGATACTTATCTCGAAAAATAATATTACTTGAGTCAATATTTTGAACAATGATTTTCTTATTTTTGGTTTAAATGATTTTCTGTTTTTTTTTTTACGATTTCTTTTTTTGGTATAGATGAATATTTGTCATCAATTGAAAGGAGAAAATATATTAATTAATATATATTTTATAAATTGATACATATATGTACATTATTTTCATTTTTAAAGGATAATGCCAAAGAAAGCTCCAAGCATGGATTTTTATAGTGACAAATATTAAATTGATCCCACACTTTTATACTTTGAGATAATTTAATTTTTTATAAATTAATTGAGGAACTAATTTTCTATTAAATTTAAATTTGTGAAAAACTAATTTATGAGTGAATTTGTAAAAAAAATTAAATTATCACAAAATACAAAAATAAAACACCAAATATATACTTTTGTCAATTTATATTTAGTATGTGTAATATCAAGGCATGAGGATCTAATAATTTTATATTGTCATTTTTAGGCATGATTTTTTTTTTAAGAAAAAAAAAAAGGAAGAATGTGACAATAATTTAGGTTTTTGTCGGATTCAAGTACCAATGAAATGATGAATCATTTAGGTTAGGTCGTACTACTTATTCAGCAACCTTATTATGTTTGAAGTAAATTACATAATTTTTTTAAATTTTATTAACTTAAACTTGGTAGACCCCTTGTTTAAAAATTATATTTAACTTCTTTAACATATGATATATATTATTGTTGTCAAACTCGTGAGTCAGTTAACTCACTGAGTCTATGTTTTCAAGTAACTCAGATGTTCTAACTTGAACATAGACTTAAAATCGCGGTTGACTCGCTCAGATTTGTTGGTGACTTGTCCAAAATCCCCTGACTCACCGAGTTTGGGTGATTCTATAGAGTTGAAGATAGGCCTAAAAAATGCAACCTAAAATCATTTTTTGTTTTGGAAAACTTCGCAAGTATGGCCTAAACTGTAAAAAAAGACACACGTTGACCCGAGACCCATAATCCTTCGCCCAAAACTAATCTCACAGCCAGAATCTCCATCATCTTCTTTTCGTCTTCATTCTCTTCGATTCAACGAACCTGAAAGTGTTGGGTATGCCCCACTACATAGTAGAAGAGCAACAAGCCAGGAACATTCAATTAGAGCAGCAACAGTGGTCATTGAAGTATTATTACAACCTCACTGCCTCACTAGGGATTATTCTGTCTTCTGTTGCCGAGCCCGAGACCATAAGTCCCTATTATAAGACAGAGCTAAAATGTGAACTAAAAACAGAGATTAAAAAGGACCTGAGTTATTTTGTTCTTCCATATCATATCTTTTTCTGAATTGGTTTCGTGTGTTAGTTCGCTTGAACCCTGTTTAAGAATGGGGTCTAGTTGTTATTCATTATCTAGTTATTCTTTATTGTCTGATTGTTTTTCTTATTTTCTTCCTGTGTTATTGATTGGTTTAAACAATACCTGAAGGTTGTTTCGAAGTAAACTTTTCTTGATGGTTTTGGATGGCCGGTGTTGTGAGTGAGAAGTAAGTGGGTTTTCTGTGATATTATGCCTTGTTGTTCATTTACAGAGCTCTTCACTTGAACCAGGAATGATCTAGTTGTAAGGGGTTTGAGTAGTTGTTCGAGATTTTAGTAAGATTATTTATGAACTCTGGCAGTCTGGCTAAACTACTTGTTAAGTTTAACTAGTTTCTTACTTGATATTAGAACCTTGATCCTTACCTTCGTCATTGTTCATAATTGAATTCAAAACATGAAATTTAAGCACATTATATTGATTTTCACTTAATAGTTTAGGCTTTTGTGTTTTGAGTTGAGCAAGCCTTTGGCAATAACTCACACAAGGTATAAAGTTCAATCTATATATTGGAATATTAAGGCTTATGTCAGTTGGTTTCCTTTTTGTGCTAATATCAATCTGTGTAAGTGTTGCATTAAATTATAATCTGCCATTTACATAATTAGAAATTTTGTATTCCAAAGCATGTTTTAGTTGGTGCAAGAAAATATCTCTTCAAATGCAAGTGGGAGTGGCCTTACTCCTGCTAAAAAAAATGTAATTACTGGAAGGAAGAATTTTCCTGATAATAGGATTGATATAGGGTGGAAACATGAAATAGATATTGGTGGGGATGGTAAGAAGGTTTAACGTCATTATTGTGGCAAAGTTGTGAATGGAGGGATCTATAGGTTTAAACATCACTTAGCTGGCACTAAAATTGATATTGGAGCTTGTGTAAGTATTGGAGATGATGTAAGGGTAACAATATTACAACATGTCATTGAGGCTACAACTTTATCATCTAAAATAAAGAAACAGTGGTTAAATGTTGGTGATGAGGAAGCTCAAAGTACCCAAGCACAAGCTAACTTTCAAGAGTTGGTGAATTTATTAAGATGTTTAAGAAAAAATAGCAGCAGGGTTGGTAGCTTACAACCAATCATTAATAACATGTTTAAGAAAGATATAAGGGAGGAAGCTTGCCAATAGGTGGCAAGGTTTTTTTACACAAGTGTCATTCTTTTTAATTGTATGAAAAATCCTAAGTTTATCAAGATGTGTGATATTATAGGAAAATATGGCCAAGGGTTTAAGCCTCCTTCCTGTCATGAGATCCGAGAAAAGTACTTAAATATGGAGGTAAAAAACACACAAGTTATACTTGATGAGTTTAAGGAAGAATGGGATAAACTGGGTTGTTCCATCATATTTTATGGATGGACCAATAAAAAAAGACATTCTATTTGCAATTTCTTGGTCAATAGTCCTAAAGGGACGATGTTTTTATATTTACTAGATACATCTCATATATCTAAAGCTATTGATAAAGTATTTGTCATGCTTGATGAAGTTGTTGAGAAGGTAAGAAAGAAGAATGTTGTGCAAATAATAACAGACAATATTGAAATTACAAAGCAGCTAAACAAAAGTTAATGGAGAAAAGGAAACATTTATATTGGACTTTATATGCAGCTCATTGCTTTGACTTGATGTTGGAGGACTTTGAGAAAAAAAAAATGGAGTTGTATAAAAAAAACTATAAGTAGGGGAAGAAAAATTGCAACTTACATTTACACAAGAACAATGCTCATTAACATGCTGAAAATTTTCACAAAAGGGAGGGACTTGATTAGGCCAAGTGTGACTCAATTTGCCATAGCTTATTTGACAATAGGTTGTCTTCATGAGCATAAAGCAGCGTTGATAAATATGTTTAATTCTAATGAATGGAAAGACATTAGATTTTCCTCTACTAAAGATGGAAAAAAAGTTGCAAAAAGTATCATGGATAATATGTTCTAGAAGAACATTGTGACTTGCCTCAGGGTTGCTACTCCTCTCATTAAAGTTCTTCGCTTGGTGGATTCTGATGAAAAGCTAGCAATGAGATTCATATTTATAGTAATGGAAAGTGCAAAGGTTAAGATTATAATGAACTTCAATAATGTTTTAAAAAGGTAAATAGAATACCTTATATTTGTATTCATTAATTTTGCATATATATGTTTCACTTTATAATTGATCATTGTAGATACCAGCTTATATTGAACATCATCAATGAAAGGTGAGAAGCTCAATTACATAGGCCTCTACATACGGTTGCATACTACCTCAATTCTCATTTTCACTACAACCGTGACTTCAAAGCTGTTTATAATATTAAGCATGAGTTATATGATTGCTTAGCAAGATTAGTTAAAGATCATGAAGAAAGAAACAAAATTGAGTTCCAACTCACTGACTTTCCTTATGTAAGAGACATGTTTGGCCGTGAAGGTACAAAGTCAATAAAAACAAAAATTCTGCCAGCAGAATGGTGGGATACTTATGGAGATGGATGCCCAGAACTTCAAAAATTTGCAATTCAAATTCTCAACTTATGTTGTAACTATTCTATATGTGAACATAATTGGAGTGCTTTTGAGTGGCAAGTAATTATTTTTGATTCATTGTAAAACTATAATTTACTTTGCTTTTTCATTTTGTTAAGGACTATAATACATAACTTGAACATTTTTATTTTATTTAGATTCATACTAAGAGAAGAAATCACTTGCTCCAAAAGAAGATGAATGATTTAACATTTGTAATGTGCAATTTGAAGTTAAAAGGCAAGTAATCAAGGAGAACTCATGAATATGACTTTGATGATATTCATTATGATAATGAATGGATAAGTGAAGGGAAGGAATGTGATGTTGACGTTGAGGATGAAGAAGATGATGATGATGAGGTTCTTCAACCTCTTGTGCCCATGATAGGAATGTATGATGATTTTGTGGTGGACCTGAATCTTAATATAGATGGTGAACCTTTTAAAAATTTAGCATTAGTTACAATGATTTTGAGGATGAATAAGAAGAAAATGATGGTTGTGAGGTAGGTAATGGAGATTATGAAAGTGAAGACTCTAGAAATGATGACAATATAGGAGGATTTAAAGAATTATAATGAATTTTTATTGTTAATTTTGAGACTTAGTGATGTTGAATGAGAATTAATGTATGGAGTTTATTAAAATATATTTGTAAACTTGAATGACAAGTATGAAACTATGGATTATGGATTATGTATGAATGTTATTATTATTATTATTATTATTATTATCATTATTATTTTTGATTTGGTTATATTCAACATGTATTCAATAACAGGTGTATGTAAACTCTTACGATTCTATGTTACGAGTCCACCCCTCAAACAAGTTTACATAAAATTGCGATTTTAATAACCTTGATATATATTACCAAATCTTTTCCCACTTTAGGTACAATATGCATTTCTTTTAAAAGTAAAACTACTCATTTGAATTTCCAACCTAAAGAAATTTTATTTTGGTTCTTCACTTTTTTTTTAGTTTTAATTTAGTTTTCAAAAAATTTTTATTGTCAAAATGATCTCTAAAAAAAAAAAATCAATGCTAATACAAAATAGTTATTTATTAAGCTAATGGTAAGTCGGCTATAAATATGTAGAGAAGTACTCTTTATTATTATTGAATTTTTAAGTGATCATTTTCACACTACAAATTCATTAAAAACCAAATTGACACTAAGACAAAAAGTGAAGAACTAAAATAGTCATTTATTCATTTACAATTGTATTAAGAATAAAATTATAATATCATGCTAAAACTTAATATTTATGTAACTGTTTTTTTAATAAAAATAAAATAAAATTTTATGTTGTACAAAAAGTTAACTTTATTAGTAAAAAATAGTGAGAGACTTTTACCATGTATCCGAATTTTAGGAGGATTAAGCGTATAACTTTTGACATAAGAGGGATATATATCAAGTATTATATGTGGTTCAAATTTAAAGATCATTAATATAATATAATCTTATAACTTTTAAAAAATAAAAATAGATGGAGTAAAATACTATTTTAGTCATTCACTTATTCTAAAATTATTATTTTGTTCCCTCACTATTGTAATATCTAAAATAGTCCCTTATTTATTAAAAAATATTATATTTAGTCCCTCACTTTTCAAAAAAAAAAATATTGAATT
This sequence comes from Delonix regia, assembly GCA_037074485.1. Taxonomy (NCBI): domain Eukaryota; kingdom Viridiplantae; phylum Streptophyta; class Magnoliopsida; order Fabales; family Fabaceae; genus Delonix; species Delonix regia. The sequence goes on along the minus strand of CM073454.1, from coordinate 22,562,233 downwards.
TAGTCTTTTGAATTTAGAGTTTAGAATTTGGTTGAAGAACTAAATTTAACATTTTAAAAAAAAAAAAGAGAAAAAACAAATATGATTTTCTAATAAATAAAGATTCATTTTGAGTATTTTAATGATAAATGACTCTAAATAGTAATTTTATGATAAATGAGGAATAAAAAATATTTTTCTCAAAATAGATTAATGACTTTCTTTTCTGGAAGTGTCATCTTTATTTTCTGAAACGAACTTGGATAAAGATAAAGGATGAGTGTATCGACTATCAGGATAATAATATAAAAAAAATTAATTTTTTATATCTTCGTGAAAAGGAAAAACTTAGTTCTTTTCTTCTTGTATCTGATATGAAATATTCCCTCCACTGGGAAAAAAAAAAAAAGAAGCAACACAATATTGTACAAATAAAATTAATAGATGACACGTAAAACCGTTTATTAATTAACTCATTGAACTTCTAGAATCGAGAAAATTTAGAATTTTTATAAATAAACATATAAATAAAGGATTTACGTAAGCAAACTAAGAATCCACGAAACAAAGCAGTGTGCGGTAACATCCATCTTCTAATTAATTAATAAAAGCAAAATTTTTTAATATATAATGCAGGTGTAGGCAAATTCAATTTTGGTTCAATTACGAAATCGAACTTAGTTCTATAACTAATTAATTTTTATATTAAGCTGACAAACGAAAGGGAACTAGTCAAAAAGAGTACATAAATCTTGAACGAAATTGGTGATTACGACCAATCGCCATTGACCTCAGTTAAATTGAAGAGATACAATGTAACATAGATTTGTAATATAAATTTGTAAAATTTTATTTTAGTTAATAAAAATTTATAACAGCATATAATGTTATAAATAGAGTATTTTATATAATAAAAAATTATTTAAATATAATTCAAATTATACTAATTCAAACAAAAATTATAACACTTTTAGTCTTTAAATTTAAATTATTATATTGCTAATTACAAGTGAATTAACATTTTTAGTGTTGAGTTTGTGTTGGATCTCTCACCATGCAAATGTTCCTTCTTTCAAATGGCATTCAACAAGCTTCACTTGCTTCCACTTCTATATTTACATATATTTAGAGAATCTATCTATTTCTATGAGACAATCCCGAAACTATTCAATACATACATTTCTATTAAAATTTGGGGTATTTACCTTTGATTGAAATTCTATGTCATTTTTTCTCCATGCTTGTTCTGTCTATTTCCCCTACATTGCATGGGTTCCTTGAACCATTTGTCCTTCTCCTTTTCTTTCCACATAAACTAGTTGCCTATATTGTCATAAAAGGTTGATCCTATCAAACGGCTAACTACAAGTGGCATCGCCTTTGGTACATGGCCTATCATAGTCCCTCTCTCTATTGGTACCCATGTTTAGAACATCAAATTAATCCGTCATCTCTTCAAAGTGTCCTTTTAGACTCTGGAATTGATGATCTATCCCTTCTTGCTCTATGGCTCTGAGAACCACCTCAATATCCAGGGTCAAAATTCTGTTGACCATTATGCCTCACAAACCCTACATGCTTCCTTCCATCAACCTGATCCATATCATTACAAGCTAGACATTCCCCATCAGTTTAACCCAACAAAACATGCAACAATATGTTATTAAGTCATATCTAACCAAAACATCATAGTCATATTAATTCAAATTTGAATTTATTGAATGCACACAAGGCAGATGTCATGTCATTGTAATATAAGATCTCACAGTCTCCCCCCACTAAGTATGATTAATTAGCACTTAAAGTCACATTTCACAATGGTAGGTATAACAACTAGTTTGAGGTCACTCCCATATACCAAATAAAAAATCAACAGGCGTGAGTTGGATATAAAAGATTCCACTATCCATTGAAGATACAAGCATGGATGCTCCCTTTTGTATTTTAGAAAAGCTCAGAAATTAAAGCACGTGCTTGATTCTCATGATGACGTGGAAATCTTTAAGCATGTTAGGAATAAAGAGGAAAATTATGATGCCTTACTTTTATATTTTATAATAATTTATTTTTTATAAATTAATCATAATAAATTATTTTTTGAAAAAAATTATTTTATGTAAAATTAATCATTCATTTTATGTAAATAAAAAATTTTATTTTTTACAAAATTAATTTTATAAAAAATTAAATTATTACAAAATATAAAAATATCAACTAATTTTATACTTTTATGATACATGCGGGGATGAATGCAATCCCCCGTACACATGAGCGTGAAAGAGAGGTCGTTGTCCCTTCATTGTGGGTCCCACAGACCCTTCATTGGGGTCCTACACATAAATAAAGGACGGTGCTTTTGCTTAGATCAAAAGATTATTTAAGATTTTGTGCAGAAATGGGCGAACCCCAAAAAAAAAAAATTGTGAAACATGTGGTTTAATTTAATCGTCTCTGGTCTGTTTGGCGGTCGTGAGACATTGGAGTACACGTGTCGACGAGTCATGGTTGAGTTGAAACTTCCACGTGTTAAGTAGAATAGATGTATTCGATATAATTGAGAAAAGTATATTCCAATTCACCAAAACGATAGGTTTTTTTGTTTTGAAGTTATAACTTTGTGATCTGATCTTACGATTTCTTTTCCTTTTTTTTTTTTCTTTTATCTTCAAAATGTGATGCTGGTGTTATTGTAGCATACGAAACGATAATATTGAAATGAAAATTTTCCCCTGAATATATGAATAATAAAAATTATTTGTAAAGCATAAAATTTATAAATTAAAATTTTATCAGTAGATTGAACCAGATAATAATAAGACTAAAAATATTATATTTGTACATTTATTAATGACTAATTTGATTTATTTATTTTTATATATATATATATATATATAAAGTAATTCAAATTTCTTACTTATGACTAAAGTATTAATTTAATTTTTTAAAAATAAAAAATAAACTGATTTCGTTCTTTTAGAGAATTAAATTAGTGTTTAAATAATTTTTATTTTAAAAATTTTTTTACTTTTAAAATATTATTTTAATACTTTTTAATTGAGCTAGGCAATGGCATTTTCTTCCGTATAAGACAAAAAATATTATATTTGTACATTTATTAATGACTAATTTGATTTATACAAAAAGAGAAAAAGTAATTCAAAATTTGACTAAAGTATCGATTTAGTCTTTTAAAAATAAAAAATTATTAAAAAATTCTCTAAAAATAAAAAATAAACTGATTTCGTTCTTATAGAGAATTAAATTAATTTTTAAATAATTTTTACTTTTAAAATATTATTTTAATACCTTTTAATCGAGCTAAAATTATATTTTTCTGCCATGAAAATCTCATCGTCTCAAACCATTGCTGTGCGGGGGAGGGATTGACCAGTCTAAGTCAATATAACAATGAAAAAGAAAATGGAATGGGAAAAAGCTGATGAGATCAGTGCTTTGGTAGTTATACCCACTATTTTGCATCTTTGGAATTAGAAGGAAATGCTTGGCCAAATATTTGTCTAACAGGGTTCATGGTTCCCCAAATTTGGAAGAAAATGGCTAATTAATCATTTAAAGGTTATGAACATTACTGGAAAATCATCAATTCTGTGCACATGTTTGTAAGGTTCTTGGCAATTCCATGTTTATGGTACTAATTTAAAGTAGTTAATTACTCTGAAATGTAAGGTTACCTGCTAGGTCAATTCTTCTTTCATTTCCATTAAAGTCATCTAAATTAATTACTTTGAAATCAACCTTTTTTAGGTCGAGTCTTTCTTCTTACATAATTTATTGGTAAATGTCTCTTTATTAGTTAGACTGAAATCTAAACAAACAAAAGTCAAGGGGGCAGCAGAACTTGATGAATTATTATAAGTATACTGAAATAGGTCATTTGCGTATACTGTATAATAATAAAAATATCTCCTTTTTAATTAAATTTTAGGGTTACAAAAATGTAATTGACTAAAAAAAATTTCATATATATGTTTCAATTATATTTGTCCTATATATATAGCAAGATGAAATGGGAAGAAAAAGCATTACTGAACAAAAAATTAGGTAAGATTTATTCCAATCCCATGCTAATTGGCCAATTCTAAAAATATTCTATGTTGTGTGATTCCTTGACACCTAATTAGGTGAGCTTCTTTGTCTTTCGATAGGCGAGATGAAGAAAAATATCATTTTAGTTTTTCTATAAACCATATTTTAATTTGATCTTTTATATTTTTTTTTTGTTTTAAAATAATTTTTTATATTTTTCAACATTAAAAATTTTGATTTTTTTTTATTAGTTTTACAAAGACTGAATTAAATAGTTAATTTATTATAAAGAGACCAATTTTCTTAATGTTCAAAAATATAAAATACCATTTTAAAATGAAACAAATATGAAAGACTAATTCAAACAAAATTAGACTGTGAAGAAATAGAACAATTTATTTCTCTTGTCAAATTACAAGATAATTCAAACAAGACCTTAGACTTGTTTGCAAGAATTATTTGAATCATACACAAAAGATGAAATAAGCTTCTAAATTTTCATTCAATAATTAAAATTTAACCTCATTAAAAGAAAAACAAATTTCAAGTCTTTATTGGGTTGGCACAAACTCTAACGTGGCCATGTTATCTTTGGCAGAAGTCCATGTTGACATTTTCGTAAAAACAGAAACAAAACCCAGAAGCCTAATTCACTTATTCTTCAATATTTTGGGTATGGCGGTGAGGCTTGAGTATACGTGTATATATATATATATATATATATATATATGTATGTATGTATTAATTATTTCCCATTGTTTGTTTATTCTGGGTTCGTTCATTGTCATTATAGTAGAAGCATGTGTACTTGTAAGCGTACAAATCAGAAGCTTCCACTTCAGAATCTGGAAATTACAAAGGACGATCCCCACGATATATATTACTTTATATCATTAACCTATTCATCCATCCAATCCATGCAAAACAACAAATCTTTATCTTTTCTTGTGTATGAAGTTAACAAATGATCACAAATAATTTAACAAATGTTTAATGAATAATCTCCTATTGTTGTGTTGTATTGTGTGAATATAAACATTTAATGATTTATATTGAATCAATATTTTGACCGCTTGTCTAAATTTAGATCTATGTTGTATAATAATTGTAGCCATATAACGGTCTATATTAAATTAATAGTACTATCTAATAATTTGTATATAAAGTCTAGAAACTAAAATCATAATTGCTATTAATAACTTAAAATTTGATCAAATGATCACAAATAATGTACCAGTACCAAGAGGGAATCCACTTTTGTCAAATGTTAGCATTGAGAAGAAGAAAATGTATGCAGAACCCAAAAATAAAAAAATTAAAAGTAATGTGCGAAACGTTAGTTGATTATTGAGTTCAAAATTTGGGCTATATCGTCAAATAATTAGCCAAACCAAATGAAAGTTAGCTAGGTCAACATTTAATATTATCAAAGAAAAAAACCGTCTTTGTATTTTGATCATGTTTTATTTAAAAATATCACCTTTATTTTATTGGTAAAATCACATAAATGTGTTTTATGTTTTTTAACATTCTATCATGTGGGAAAAGAATACTTTTTTGTTATATTAGAGTTCAATTTGAAGATTGACGGTAAAAAACAAAACCAAAAAAAAAAAATTACCTGTTAATCTCCTAATAACCCTAACAGGGATTGTTTAACTAGATTAAACAAGCTTATTATCTAATAGCTTTAATTAATTATACTAAAAAGATATATATAGACATTGTTTTAAATGGTATTTCAAAGATCATATACATAAACATATACTTATACATATATACACTTGGATTGTGAATATTTATTTCTTTTGATTTAAATCTTTAATCCAAAATTTTTTATTTATTTTTGAATTCAAATCCTAAATTAATTCCTGTATATAATCAATATTAGTTCTCGCATACCAAATTATTATTCCTCTAAGTAACTACATAAATGCATGCTGATATAGTAATTACTTAAGTTTTACGTAATTTATCTTCTTAAAAAAATTATAAAGGTTCTGTAGTATCTCCATGGTCATGAATGATATAAGAAAAAAGCGGGGACCCAGTAAAAGATGAGAATAACCATGTTTATATATATATATATATATATATATATATATATATATATATATATATATATATATATATGTTGGCTTGTGTGTTTGCAGAGGCGTGCCTTGACCGTATACTCCGAGAGAGATTCCTTCATTTGGAGAGAAGCACCTTTTATTTTTTATATTAAGGAAATTATATTTCAAAATATCCTTAATTTATAGGTTTTAATTTTCGAGTATTTGATTAGTATTGAATTTCTTAAGGATTAGTTTGGCATTAAAAATTTATGAAGAATTAAATTGACATTGAAAAAAAAGTGAGGGATATACTACGAGATTAGAAGCACCTTCTCCTTTTTAAAAAAAAAAAAATATTTAGAGAATTATATTTCAAGAAAAATATTTAATATATAGGTTTTAACTTTCAAGTATCTAATTAATATTAAATTTTTAAAAGATTAGTTTAGTATTAAAAGTTATGCCACCATAATATTTCTATTAACTAGTTGGTATAATTAAAACATAAAGATTATACCATTTGTTATCATTAGAAGATTATATATTAGGTGCCTTATTTTTGTGTTCACCATTAGTTAATACAATTATATGCAAATGGTAATATTTGTTGTAAAATCATTCATCATTTTATTAACAACTCAGTACAATGATTCCCATCTCAGGAGGGCTCTCTCTCTCTTTTAAAAAATATATTTTTTTAACTTTTCAATTATACAAAAGAAAAAAAATTTTAAGAGCCTTGTTAATTAACTACCTACAATTAATATATTGTGGATAATATGATATTAAGAATAGGTTATTTAACTTTGATACTAATGACATCTGTGAGATTTCTTTTCAATTAGCTTTTCATTCATTATCAAATAAACTTGCATTTTGACACAGGAATTCACAGAGAAAAAATTATCCAAGAAGCAGTAAAAGCTCATCTAATTAAAAGACTGAACCATAAGAAATCTCCTTGAAAATAGTTTAACAAGATATTAACACAGATGAATTTAGACCAACATAATTTAATATATACAAATTATTATGTGATCTCTTTTTTCAAGTGAACCCTCTTCCATAACTGCTATTTATACTAAAATTATTTTTATTCTCTAAATTTCGTTTGCATAAAAATTAAAACTAAAACCTTACTTCTATATCAAATGAACTATATTAACGTGGCAGCATCTCCACAATATTGTAAATTCTACAGTATTTAGGTAGATTGTTAAATTTTAATCTAATAGTTCATATATTTTTTATATAATAAAATTAAAAAATTATATGTAAAAAATGTGAATTATAATCTAATAGTCGACAACAGTACTATAGATTCTACTATAATGTAGGAAATCACTGCTCCTATATTAACAATGTTTTTATTAATTTCAAATGTTATAAGTATGTTTGATTTGGTGTATAATAAATTTAAAAGTCTATTTACACACAAAAACATAAATTCGTATTACAAATAATTTCATTTGATTCAACATTTAATTTTTTTTTTTAATAGATCACTTTTATCCTCTAAGCTCCATTGCACAAAATTAAAAAAAAAAACTTATTTTTTTACTAAGTAAATTGTATGAAACTATTGATAACAAAACTCAAATTTTCTTTTAAAAAATTCCAAACATAAATTAAAATAATACAAAATAACAATACAAATCTAAACATACAAACACAGTGTACAGCATAATGACACGTCATCCAAATTGCCAAGTGGGTAAATGAGTTATTAATTAAAAATAGCTTTTGACTGCTCATGGCAATACAACTCAATTCAAACATGATCTCCGTTTCATTCTCTCTCTCTCAGAAAACGACAACGACGTCGACATCTCTCAAACCCCTTTAACATCAAGGTGTGAACATTCATACCAATGTCCCAATCGCGGCAACCCTACACAACGAAGTTATCTACTCACCATACAGTATTTTTATTTTTATTTTTATTTTTATATATCCCTAATTTTAATTATTTATTTCCGAAAATTAAATTTCCAAAAAGGCGAATTTTTTAAACAAAGGTAGTGTGCATGACTGCATGGTGAAACAAAGGGGTTAATGACTGCACTTGGGAGTTCTATAATAATGGAGGAGCTTCGCGTTTAAATTCTCTAACCCAACTTATATATCCGTTTGGTTTCTGAGAAAATCCCCAAAAGGGTCGTCGGGATTCCACGAAAAGAATCCTGGGTCGATCTTGTTCTTCCCTCTAGAGGTGTGTTATTTCCATATGCTTGTTAACGGTGGCGCGCCGTCGGGAATCAGGGGAGTTTGTCAGGTTCTCTGCAGAACACGGCGGCGACGGGGAAGGAAGTGAGTACCGGCAGTCGCAGTCGGTGGGGTTCAACGAGGAGAGGTTGCGGCAAGAAGAGGTGGCAGGGACGACGGCAATGGCGGAATCTGTGGAGGCTGTGATTCAAGGGCATAACAGAGCTGGAGAGCTGTCGGCGATGGTGTCGGCGCTTACGCATGTGGTGTCGTCAGGATCTTATGGAGAGAGAGGCACTGAATGGGTCCAAGGAATTGGTGGGTTTCCGATGATGCCAGGTTTTGGCCATGTTTCGTCTCCTCGTTTGTCTCCTTCTTCTTCTTCAGGCCCTGTTCTGGGCTCTGCCCCTGGTTCATGGGTTGGTCAGAAAAGAGGTCGTGAGGAAGACGAAGCACTCTACAAAGCCATTGGTGACTTCTCAGCACCATCACAGGGCGAGTCATCATCATCAGGTGCAATTTGTTAACCTGGCTTTCACTTCATCTCTAATCAAATATAGCAATTGGTTAATCTATTTGCATTTCAAACTTAATATCTTTTCTCATTCAGCAAATAGTTTAATCCAGATTATACTGCATGAATCAAACAGTTTCTTTACGAACTTAATTCAAAGAATTTTTTTTAAAAATGGAAAATAAAAAACTAGCAATTGAATGAGATGCTAGCCTGCTAGGCAATGGCATTTTCTTCTGTGTAGTGAAAATGTATGTGCGAGTTATGTTTGTGTTCAACTAACAGTGTCGGAGGTGGAAGCTGCGAATATCGCCACCACTCCTGCGGCTGCGGTGGCGGCTGCTACAGCCACCACCGCTTTGCCGGTGACGCCGTCGGGAGAAACAGGCTCCTATGAGGAAACAGGGGAGAGGAGGAGGAGATACAGAGGAGTGAGGCAGAGGCCATGGGGTAAATGGGCGGCGGAGATTCGCGATCCCCAAAAGGCGGCGAGAGTTTGGCTGGGCACGTTTGACACGGCGGAGGCGGCGGCCAGAGCTTACGACGAAGCGGCATTGAAGTTCAGAGGTAGCAGAGCTAAACTAAACTTCCCGGAAAACGTTAGAGCAGTTCCGCCGCCCTTTCAAAATTTTCCGGCCACCCCCGGCCTCCTCCAGCAGTCGATAGCAGCGCCGCCGTCCATGCAGGCGCCGTCTTATCAAGGGTCCTCTGATTTGTTGACAGACTATTGGAATTACTCTCAGCCGACACAGAGCTCCGGCGACTTCCACGGACAATGGCAGCAGCTGCCGGCGAGTTTGATGCAGCAGTGGCTCTATAATCCGCAACTGAGTGTTCTCCAATCGTCTTCCTCGTTGTTGTCGCCATCATCTCTGTCTTCTTCTTCATCTCCCACCGCATTTTCGCCTTCTAGTCAATTATCCTCTGCTTCATTTCCCCAGTTTTCCGGTCAGCAAGTAGGGTATTTCCGACCACCGGAAAACCAGACTCCGGTACGAGATACCTCAGCTTTTCCGGCGTCGACGTGGTCAGACACTGGCAGCTATCCTCCTCGGAGTGATTGATGAGAAATTTTTAGGTAGATTCTATTTTTCATAAAAATTATCACCCAAATCAATTATAAAAAATACATATATAAACATTAGAGACATATGTCTATTCAAAAAAATTTGTCTATACCAAAGATTACGTGTCTATCACATAGTGTATGAACATGCAATGGTCAAGTTTTAACTTTCATAATCTGACATGTAAACCTTTATATGTACAGATTCATCTGTAGTCATTGCATGTACATATATGAAAAATATTTGTCTCCACATGTTTATATGTCATTTATAATTGATCACCTCATATTAGATCTACCTAAAACTTTTTATTTTGATCCAAATATGCTAATATTATTATTATTATTATTATTATTATTACCAAACTACTTTCATGAACAGATTATTTTTATAATTATTTTCTTTAGAGGATGGACAAGCCCCAGAATTTGCTTGCAGTTTTTGAGTTGAATTCTCTTATGTTACTGTAGTAAAGAAAAAGGTAGAGAATTAAAGGAAGAAAGAGGTAAAAGACAAAGCAGCGTTTAGGTTTCAAGGTTAGTTTATTTTTAATTCTCAAAGGATTTGATCATTTTAATGATATCATTCTTCAAAAAATCCATAGAAAGACGTACAATCCAACAGCTTTACATAAGTTGTCTGCTAGCTAGCTGCTTTATTTACATCAGCGGATTTCGTACATATTCTGTGGTTAAATTAATGATGAGCTTCAATTATTATTATTTATTTTCTTTTGCGTTATGACGTTATGTTCATTAATTAGTTATTATCTAATCTAAAAAGTTTGATCAGTGATATAGAATTAACGACTTGAAGTGGGTGGGTAACATTTTTATTATAGAAATCCCTAAATATGATGTAATAATAAAAGGTGCTCCTAATGTGGAAGATATGAATATGAAACACTTAAAAATGTTCATAATTTAAGGCCATTACTACATACAAATTAATGAGTTGTATGTATACTAAAACAAGTATGTAATTTTTCTGTATCCCCTAGTGTTATAGTTTTTTTTATCTTCTATAGCTAATAACTACTTCTCAAAATAATGCGTTTTATAAAAATATATTAATTAAATATATGAATCAATTTGACTTATTTAAATTGACTAGCGCCAGTTGATAAATTAAATTTATTTCAATTTGATAGATTAAGATATTGAAGTTGATCTATTAAATGCGTTGAACAAATTCGACCAATGAATTGACCTCTTAAATTTCAATAAAAAATAATAATTTTTAATTGCTGATTCATTCCAAAATCATAATTATTTGAAAAAGCATTTAGATGGACCATTCTATAAATTTTGCCTAAAGAAAAATATTAATTTTTATGTGTAGACAAAAACATCCCTTTTGTAACTTGGGAAGTCGAGCCTTTGGATTTGAAAGGACGGAGATGCGTCGAACAAGTTAACAATCAACTTGTCAAAAAGATACCTTAGAATGAAAATAGGACTATGCTTTAAAGTTTGTAACTTTACATGTTTCAGAGTATCACTTTTGAGCTCATCAAATTTGGAACATGAACATCGAATATATTTTTTTAAAATTTACTTGCAACTATGTGTGGATACATACATTTAATGTCCAAAGGTTCTTTTTCAGCACAATAAAGATGAGTTATTATTGCCTATTCGCAAATTGTAATAAATTAGTACTTCAGAATTTAGCTCAAATGGGTAGGGTTGATTTTGGTAGAGATTATATTATTATATATTTTATTAACTAAATTATTGAAAAATAAAATAAAATAACTTCATCATATTCAAAAATAAATTCAATAGAATGCGAAAGGGCAATCGTTTTTTGGGACATTTCAAATTTTAAATTATATATATAATTTTAATTTATTTTTTGATTTGATTCTTTAATTGAAAATAATTTATTTATTACTTTGCAAAAATTTCACCCCTTTATATAAATGTTAAATTTAAATATTTTTCTCCCCTTAAGATTAAATTATAAATTTATCTATCATCATACTTTTAAGTGTGTTTTTTCATGTATTACCTGCAATTTTATTGTGTGAAATATTTGAGCTTTATTAGAAATTAGGCTCTAAAATAAAAAATAATAATAAAGAAACTTTTGGCAAAATCAGAACATTACATCATATCCTTGGTTTCATATAAACTATTTCTATTTGCCTCACAATTCTTATTTTCTTTTTCTTTATCAATAAATTAATAATATATCTCTTTTCAAATGCGATTCTTTGCTGCAGTAGTCATTCGTATTCTCTGGTTTTACCCATATTTCAAAGTATGCCTATCATGAATTATTTGAAATATTCCTTTGAAATAAAAACTATTTGTGACCATAAAAACGTGATAAATTCGTATCTATATTTTGAACCATTATTTCTTTTTTGGTGAGCTGCTAAATAATTATGCACCATCCATCCCTTTCATATTATTATTATTTTTTTAAAAAAATCATGTTGGCCCCTGTGCTTAGTTGACCAGCCACCTTAATTAGAATCATATCTCATTTAAAACCTTTTTATTTTAGACCTAATTATAATTTAAAAATTAAAATAAAACAAAATTATCAAAAAAATTCAGAAGAAAACTCATACACAAATTTTTTTTTTTACCCTTACCGATTTTCAAAATAATTATTTATAAAAATTGCATTTACTTAAACTTTTATTTTTAAAAATTTTTCTAATGTTGTCAGTATAGTTTATGATAACCATTTTAATACTGTGTTTTTTACACAATAATTATATTAAAAAAATGGTTAAGGATAAAAAAACCAACACAAGAAAGTAACTTATACTATTCTTCTTCTTCTTTCTTCTTTTTTGTTTTGATCAATAGTTATCACAAAGAAAATACGGCTACACATAAATTCAAATGATGATTTAAAACATGGTGCTATCTTTTTATAATAAATAACTAATTTTTCATTTTTATTTCAAATGGGAATAAAGTACTTAGATTAGGTACATGAACATCAACTTTTTATCCATTTCCTTTTAATAATTACCTTACCACAAGCAGAGTTTAATAGAATCCAATGCAAAGATGCACTTTAAATCTTCTTGATGTAATATAAAACGACAAAATTAGTATTATAGTAAATTCAATTTGCTTCGTTCTTCTCTTTTTTTAATATATAATTTTAACGTTAATCACAATGGATTACGTGAGATTAAACTTCACGCTTCGCCTCACCATATCTACCACACGTCACTATCTTTTCTCTTCACGTAACTTTCTGAAATGGGAATGCAAAATATAAGAAGTGGAAAAAAAATATTTTTTATCATAAAATTACTATTTTAATTTTTTGTAATATTATTTTATTTATTGAACTTAATGTTTTAAAAAAATTATTAAATTAATTTTTTTTATCAAATCTTAAATCTTAAAATTATTTTTAAAATTAAAGTTTAGATGTAATATTTTTAATAAATAAATAACTATTTTATACATTTGAATAAATAAAAGACTACAATAATAATTTTGTAATAAATAAAGACAAAAAATATTTTACTCCTACAGAAATTCTATTTTTATCTTCAAAAACTTGATACTGGTTATTGTTATACATTAAATTTTTATTTTTAATTAAACATAATGTTACCGTTTTTAGCAACTCAACGGCATGCATGAATTAAAATTTCATTGTAGGCTATTTGATTTTTTTTTTCATTTTATAAAATAAAAATATATTTCAAAACTGTTATCTTTTTTTTTTTTCTCTCTCTCTTTTGGGGGCCAACATTTCATTTTAGTTGTACCGAAAAGCGCTTCAATTAAATATTTTTTATTGCTATAAAACTTAGGCAACTTTTAAAGTATAGGGAAGAACATTTAAATTGTTAAGCTCAAGTTATAAATTAACTGGAGCACGCTATGTAATAATTAAAAAAGTTTGAAAATTTCACAAAAAGTAATATTTAGAGGAATATTTTATTTTAAAATAAAAAAATATTTTTACATAATTAAAATTTTTTTTAAACAAAACAGTATTGGTGAAAATCTTAGACAAAAGATAGATGTAAAATTGATAATATTCATATTATTTTTTTTCGAAATTAAATGTAAAAATATTACATATATTTTCATTTTCATATAACATTAATTGTAAGTATATTATGATCATTTTGGTTAATTTTTAAGCAAGAGTTCAGAAAGATTACAATTAATGATTATAAATTTAAAATATTTAATGGATTTTAAACAATAAAAAATAAAATAGTCATATTGAGGGGCGAAGTATGCGGAACGTGGGGCCCAGATGGGACCCACAAAAAACGCGGCAATTTTGCAAAGTGCAGACGAAGTTACGCCGTAATAATCAAACCTTGCAATATTAAATGTGCCGAGTCCACACGAGGATTCAGGCCGACGGATTTGGCGTCGCACGTGCGCATCTTCCTCAATCTCTAACTCCATTTCCTCACGTGCGCTTATTCCTCCTCTCCCGCTTCTTTTTCCTTTTTTCTTTTTTTTTTTATTAGGAGATCAAATGAATTATGTAGTCTTCCATGTGTCGGTTTTTGCTTTGAATTATGTTATACAAGTAAGGGTAGGTGAAGATGATTTATTTAATTGAATTATTAAAATATTTGTCATATTTATTTATCATTGCACATAGTGGTGAGTGGGAATTTATATTAAAAAAATAAATAAATAAAAGGGTATTATAGGTCACCGTGAGTTGGGACACTAAAGGAAATAAAACAAATAATAATAATATAGCATAATGTGTCATATTTTTCATGTGGTAGAAGTAAAATATATATATATATATATATATATATTTATTTATTTAAAGGTTTTCTTAATTAATGTTCTAAAGGCATGATTAAGAATTATTTTTTATTCATAATAAATTAATTTTAACTAATAAATTAGTCTATAAATATTTATTATTATTAGTAATGAGTACAATAAATAATTTTTAATTAATTTTATTGGTTAAAGATATTTTGATACTTGCATTATATGATTCTTAACTAATACTTTAAAAGAACTTGTTAACAAAATTTTATTTTTAATCATATTTTATGCTAAAAAAGAAGAGGATCCTATTTGTAATAAAAAAATTATTCCACAATAACATACTTAGATAACATTATATACTATGATGATCAAATTATAACATAAAATAATATTAATCTAATTACATTATGTAACTATTTTTTTTAATTATAATTTGATTGAATTAACATATTGTATAAATGTAAATGTGTTAATACGTACAATATATTGTCATTTACGAATGGGAAGGATCAAGGATGGCCTGCGTCACGAGGACAATTTAGACATTTCATGGTAAAGATGGTGCCAAGCTATTACTAACTAGTAGATCCATTAAGAGGGATAAAGAGTAAGCAGATGAATCCTATATTGATGACCGATTGTCATGGACTGTGTGAGCCCAAAACTCTTGAGAATTTTATTTCTTCAAATTGGGCCAAGCTGGAATGTGTAAGTCTGGGCTAGGCCCAACTTGAGAGGCTTCAAATGTAAGTTTTGTTTTTTAAAAAAATTAATTATTATACAAAAAAAATATATTAATATTTTCAATTTTTATACAAGAGAGTATTTTGATAAAAATATCTAAAAGTTTTTTCCTGAGAGTCGGTTATTATAATCTCAAGTGATCATAGGATATTATGTCTTTTTAGTTAATGAAAATTTCTTATCTTTGTATTCTTATCTTGACCTGTGACAAATTTAATTGTCTTCTTTCTTGTTTATTAAATTACTTAATATCTCAACTTGGACCCATTTATATAAGATAATTTCGAAAATCAAATTTTCAAAAGTCCCCACAAATTTTATAGACTATTGTCTAGATTTATTTGTTTATTTCAGAGTCAAAATTGAGTATTTTGCAGGTACTTACTAATTATGAATATTTTCTTCTTCAATATTCCTATTGCAAAGCAAATACCAATAGCATAACTTATTTGATCATGGTAAACAGAGGAAAAGTAACCAATGAAAGAGGACAAGGTGACCTAAATTGTTCTTGTCAAATTCATAGGTTCATTTGTTGGGTTTATTAAATTTATGATTTTATTTTAAAAATATTAACTTGCTTCTAAACTTAAGTTTGGTACAAACTTTTTGATTTGCAAATTAACTTGTTAAGTTTAGGGTTTAGAGTTACTGAGTTTATAATTATTATTTAAAGAAAACATGTCAACTTGTAAATTTGAATTTAATATTAATTCAAGTTTACTCAAATAAGTGGTAGAATCAAGTTTAAGTTACTCATTAAGTCCATTAAATTTAGATTTTGTCTAAGAAATATGTTAACTCACTTGTAGATTGAAAATTAGTGCAAACTCTAGTTGACTTGCATTTGACTCATAAGCTTTGATTGAATCATTTTTGGTAGGTTGAGCTATGTGAGTTGAACCAAAAAGAAAGTATAATACCAAAATTGACAGAGTAGATTCAAACATACGCCCATGGAATGCGCTCATCGTCATTCCATGAACTTTGAACCTAGGGCCAATGCATCCAAGAAGTTATTATAATATGCTTAAATACTAGTTGCAAAATTTTATACAAATATCCTTTCAAATGATAACTGTATGTAAAAAATGTTTAAAATAAAGATAAAATAAATATGTTACTTAGTTGGTTATATTAAATAATTATTTATATATGAATTTTGTTGAGATTTTTTTATTAAGTATTATGATTTCAAAATATGGGTGAGTTTATTTAATATTAATATAATTTAAATTACATTTAAATAAATTATATAATTATATATTATATTTTAACATATAATTATATATTTTAATAGCTACTTATTAATTGAAAAAAAATATAAATTTATGTTACCAGTTTACTTTAACTTGTTTAAACTCAAGAGTTTGAGATTATTGACATGAATTTAGAAAGGTTATTACTTATCAGAGTTGAAAATCCCTCCTTTAAATGCTAACTAGAGTAGAAAATTTTAAGGAAAAAGTATTTATGCGGCATTCAAATTTTTTTTAAAAATTAATACTTTGAGCTCATATGACATTTATGATCTATTGTAAAGGCTATGAGATTTGACAGTACATGATATATGAACTCTACGTTGCAAATCCACTTTCTGCTGTGCGGCTAAAATATAGTTTTTAATACTCTTTATTTTTTTTTCCAAATTAATCTGCCGGGAAAAACATTTTTGCTGTCCAACCAAAAATAATTTATAGCTCCCCAGAAGCAATATTCCCAAAGCAAAAATGGGACTCTCTTGCTAGTTGCTCTTCTCGCGCAAAAAGTGATGTCATCAAAAGAGCCATCTAACAAATCAAATATTAAGTTTGAGGTACTTTAAGGTTGTGTTTGGTCCGTGAAAAGATCACGAGGGAATGGGAAGGAGATATTCACTCCCACATTTGGTTTGTTGAGACTTGATGTAATCCCTCACCCATGAGGGAGCTCTATCCCATAGACATGGGAACGTGCTCTCCCAAGTGAATCAAAGGAATTTGGTGCTTTCCTTGGAATGTATTTGTTCATTTCAAATATACCCTTGTGCATACTCCAATAATTAAGCAAGAGGAGAAGGATACCCACTAATCTCCTTCCCACACAACGCAAAGCTACACGGCATCCAAAAGGGGTAGACTATTTGCTGCTGGTGACAAGCTACACACAATAATTATATATTACCATCCTCTGGTATTGCTTGCTTCATCTATAACATTGACATATGTTTTATTTGTTGATGCAGTTTTTGAGATTATTTTTTAAAAGTTAAGCATTGGGTCTATTATTTTTTAGCATTTAGTCATGGGAAATTTTAGATCTTGAGATTCCAATTGGCCATTCTTTCACCTGACTTACTATTTTGACTTCTCATGCCTTTGTTTTATAAACATTTTAGTATAAATCTTTTTTATTGTTTTCATTCTCATTTTTATTCCTATTCTATCTCTCTTAGAATTATTTTTGCCAATTGTCATAAACAAAATGAAAAGAATAGAAATAAGAAGAAAAATTGAGTGTGATAGAAAGAATTATTACCACGTGGTTAGACATATAAAGGAAAACACCTTTGCAATATTTGGTTGGCAGAAAAATATTAAAATAGGAATGATAATAGGACTAAATGACCAAAATGCCCCCATTAAAAATAAAAAAACTTGGTCAAAAATTAATATTCTATTAGTTAATAATTCTTACTTACAAAATGAATAATCAAAGTATGATATTAACTTTAAAAAGATAATCATTTAAAATAGAACTAATTAATTAATTTTTAATTCTAATGACAGATAAAACTAAACAAGATAATTTCTTGTAGATAAAAATAAATAAAAGACTAATATTAAAAATTGCAACATGCCCATTTGTGTTCTCCAACAAAGAGTATCAGTCAAAAGTTAATTCCTTGTGGGGGTAAGTTTGGGATTTTCGGTCTGCATGCGGGGGTATTTTTGTCCTCAAAAGTTCATTTCCTAAAAAGCCATCACATTCCTTAGCCTTCTTGATAATATGAGCTTTCCTTCAAATGAGGTAATATAGACTCCCATAAGAATCAGTTCTCTTGTACGGAAGGCACAACCAAATATTGGAGTAAGAAAGTTTTGCTTTCCTATTCTCATTCCATTGCCACAAATCCAGCTACCAAACATGCCTTCAATTTCCTTTTTAGCTCTCATGACAAATGTGCATAATTTGACCTTCAACTCTATGTGTCTCTCTACCACATCACAAACTAATTGCATCTATTATTCATCCCCCAAGAAGTGTATTGAGACTCTGAATTTCACTTTTGGCCTTGCTTCCCCCACACAGGGCAATATGGAAAAACTGAAACCTTGAGCCTCCTTAATTTTTTTTGTTCTTTTTTACTTTAATGTGCAAAAGAGAACTCATGGTGCAAAAATGAAAATAAGCCTAAAATAGCTAGTTAGGTGAAAACCTCTTAACCAAAAAAGACGTTGACCCATTTAGTTACAAGAAACGAAAAAAGAGAATGAAAATAAAAATGAGTTTGACTAATAATTTATAAATTCCCTACTTTCAAAGAGAGCCAGCAATAGATAATGTCAACAAAAAAAAAAACTAGCATAGAGGGTAAAATGTGCTATCCCATCTACACAATTTTATCTTTTCCAGCATTCTCCTCAGTATTAGTTGAATATTCAGACCCTTTTTTTTTCCTCCTTTTGGGAGGGCAATTACCCTTAAATCAACCTACCTAGATTTGCCCCTGATTCAAGAATTGCTTATTCATACCAACCATTAACTCTAAAATAAGGGTAGGAATTTCAAGGACTTCTTTTGTTTAGTTAGATTTTTGCTTCCAAAATTTTGTTTTTCTTACTCCTATCACTTTAATTATGTGTATACTATATGGATAACAATTTTACAGGACGGAAGAAGAGGCCCATTATCAATTATATTCCCATTGTCATATCTATTTTCCACTTTGGAGGAGATTTTTCTCCATCTCCATTTCGCATAGGGGATGCAGATACTTAGGAGTACTTTAAATTTTTTTATAAAAATTAAAAAATAAATAAACAATATATATAATTTAGATTTAAAGTTCAAACTTCTCATTTATATTATCTTAAAAAACTCTAATTAAGTTAATAAAAATTACAAATATTCAAATAATAAATTTTACAATAAATTCTATAAGGTACAATAAATAATTCATAATAAGGTAAGTTAATTATGAAAGAAATTTAACAAAAAGATAATTAAATTTTAAATAAAATAATTTAAATAATTCTAATTTCAATATTCATGCATAATCCTAATTTACAAATAATTAATATTATTTTTTCTAATATTCATTTTCTATTCTCTGTTACAATATCGTAGTTCTAAAATATTTTGAAAATAATCCTATTATGTCGTCCAAATTTCAAATAAGTCGAACACTAATATGTAATGAGTGAGATTATATTTTAAGTTAAATTGAATTTTTAACTTTTAATTATTATAATTATAAATAACGAGTGAAATACAAAAAATACAAAAATTAGTATATATATAACAAATATTTATATAAAATTGAGATAGATAAGGACCCAGAGAGCAGGGGTATTACCTCATCCCTATTCCTAAACTTCCTTCAGAGAGAGTTTTGATCCAATCCCTATATCATGAGAAAAAAAATCCCTACATATGGGTCTCAAAATGAGACTCCACGAGAATCTCCAAATTTGGAAACTTGTTGTCATCCATGGCATACTATAAGTAAGGATATAACTTGAGTTTATTTTAACCTTCTTTTCTAGTTTAAGAAGGTTATCTTTTTTTAATTTTAACAACTGAATATACTTCTTGTTTTAAAAAAAAAAGTATAATCCAGTGTATAACACTGTTGAGAAAATAAATAAATACTTACATAAAAGTAAAAATAATTCTTTAATAGGTTAATATAACGTAATTATAGCATAAGCAACTAACCACAACACTCCAAATCCAATGATTTTCTTTGATCTATATTAAGACATATGTAATTCTACCTAAGAAATTAGAAAACCTAACAACCCAATATTCCTCAAATGGGTATTACCGTTTCAAATTTAGTAGGAAAAGAAAATTCTATTTCTTATGTTCTTATGTTTAGTCGTTTTAGTTTCTATTTTGGGATTTGAAAAAATGGTCCAACAAAATCGGTACAAGTAAGTCCTCAAACTCTTAAATTACATACAATACATCTCAAACTTCTCATCAATAAACTTCAACCAATGAATTATTAAACATAAAAATCAAAACTTAAATCCTACGATCCAGATTAAAATCTTTCAAGAGCTCAACCTCCTTGTAATATTACCTCATAGGTATAAAAACCAAAGACACACATCACATATCACCATCTCTCAATCAGAACTCTTCAAAGAAAAATTCTTTAGAAAAAAAAAAATGGCTCATAGTTCGGCTTGTCGTTTCTTCTTCATGGCTTTGTGTTCATCCCTCCTTCTCCATCCTGCTTTCGCTAGGAAAGGAAAGCATCCACATGCCACAACCATGCCTCCAAACACAACAATGGCTATGGCTTCCACAACCCTAACTCCATCACCAGCTCCATTACCAGCTTCCGAGTCTCTAGCCTTGATCGTAGCTTCAGATGAAGGGAAGTCCTTCACCAAGCACATATGCGAGTTATCTGCTGATCCTGAAAAGTGCACCAAGATCCTCAAGAGCAAGGACGAGAAGTTCTTGGCCTCGCTGCCTCCCGGCACCACCACGTTGCTCTCCATAGAGCTCTCGGCGGCTGTCTCCGTGAAGGCGGTGACGTACATGACGGAGAAGCTGACGAAGAACCATGTCGAGCCGGCGGCGACGCTGGTTGTGACTGGCTGCGTAGGAAACTACCAGGAGGCCATTGCTGCTTTCAATGGTGCTTATGCGAATTTCACGCAGGATCCTGTCATGGCAAGCAAGAGCCTTCATCTTGCTGATGCTAAGATTGGAGAGTGTGAGAATGGATTGAGATTGGGAGGCCCAAGTTGTTCTCTTCCTCAGATTGATGAGACCAACAAGTTGTTGAGGCGTTTGGTTGAATTGGTGTCCAAAGAGATGAAACACTAAGCTATGACATTAATAGATCTAATCATAGGTGTTTTTATTGATTAGGTCTGACAACATCAAGCTAAATGACAGAGCCTATTTTAATCTAGTTTTTGAGAGATGGAAACATGTTTCCTCGTTGTATTATTGACCCTGTGTGATCAACAATGTGTTTATCATATGAAGGTACACATTCAATACAGAGGTTTTTCTGTCTCTATTCCATGTTTAATTTGGTAGAAGAACTAGGAAGTTGCCCAAATGGATCATTGTTGCTTTAGTTAAAACTAACAAAAAATTAATAATTTGAAGATAAAACACAGTCATAATGTGGCCAATAGGAAAATATGATTTCTTGATTACAACAAAATCGATGATGGATCTTCACAGTAAAATTTATACATATTTTCACTTCTCGCATACGTTCTCTCTAAATACATGGTATATTCGAATGTAAAAGATCTATGGTAGATAAAAACATAAAAATTTTATTATCTATCATTGTTGGTTTGGTTAAAATTTACAGAACATTAATAATTTTAAGATAAAACATGGTTCGAATGTGACCAATAGGAAATTATCATCTACATTTAAAGAGATAAAGAGAAAAAGAGAGAGAAAAAAGTGATACTTATACATATTTTCACTTCCCACACATGCTTTTTCTGAATACACGGTACATTTGAATGCAAAAAATCTATGGTAGACAAAAACATAAAAATCTTATTATCTATCATTATCTCTTAACCTATCACCCAAGTAGAAAAAATTTATAGGTGCTTTCTTAATCCTTTCACTTCACACAAATATAATTCCTCTATATGTTGATGTTGTGTTTGGATAGAGCAGAGCATATATTCACAGAATATGAAATGCAGAGGAATTGAATTGTTGTAATTCAGTTTCTATCTACAAGGTTTTTTGTTTGGATAATTAGATATAATGAAACAAGTAAATTGATTTTTTTTTTTTTTGGTTATTTATAGATACATCTTATCTCAATTTAATTCATCAAATATTAAATAGTCACGTTAGAACTATTAAGAAATAGTTAATAATACAAGTATTGACATAACCTAATAGAATGACTAATGTGGTTGCTAATTTCTTTTATGACCATCAAAACAATGCATAAGCAATCTTGAAAATTTCAGAACACTTCCAAAACTTATGGTGTGTTTTGATGATCACAAAAACAATTAACAATCGTATCTCCCATTATATTGGGTCATATCACCTACGACTAATTTTATGTTAAGAGGCTTGACTTGAAGACCATTTAAAAGGAAAAAAAAATCATTGGAAGACTAAAATAGAACACTTAATGTTTTAGAACCTTTAAGACAGGAAGAATCATTAGAGCATCAAAAGTCAATTCACTCAAAACAAATATATTAAAAATTATTTGTACAAATTTTTAAGTACTAATATATACACACCCACATATACCTATGCTAAAGCAATTCAATAACTGAAGGCTATTCAAGTGCTTTCAATATAGCATTATTTCCTTTTACCGTCCCTTCTTCCTCACCTCATGCAGGAACAATCCCATAAGAAACTCTGTGAACAAGAAGAATTGTCATTTCTAATTTGTTACATAGGCCAGATCAAGTTCGGAGTTAAGTTCTACGTTTAGGTCCAAGTTGAAGTTACAGGTTGGAAGAGAGATTGACAAGAAACTTTACAATGTACATAAATACCAGCTGCTGCTATCTTGAGAGAAATAGGAACAACTGTACCAAGTACAATATAGAATGATTTTGGCCGAAAAATAAAAGTACAACATAGAATGATAGAAATCCTTCATGGAAGAAAGCATTACGAATACATGTTGATATTTTGAATCATAACACGAATTATCAAATAAACTATCTGTTAACTGTTTTGCCTCACGACTAACTAATGTAATCTACATAGCATCATAGTAAGGGAAGAGAGCCTCAATGGAGAATTTCACTGTAGTTTTGGAATATGACATGAGAAGCATATTATATTATTTAGTCTATGAAACAATGTCAGCTTGTCATAAGACACGTATATAGAGCCTAATATTTGAATGGTTTTAACAGGACACATTGAAATATAATATTTCCATTTTTCTTTTAGTTCTACAAGGGCATATACAGGTGTACTCAAATGTCAATAATTTACAGATATATGAATGAGCCAATAGGTAGCAACTTAGGAGTCAAGACTCTATCTTTTAAATTTGAGATCAGCAAGAAAGCATCAGTATTATCCTACTCCTCATGCCCTCTCAATGCTGGTACCTAAGAATTTGATAATTCCCTTATCCCTTGCCCTTTCCGTTATCCCTAACTTCTTTCTCCCACCCCTGCTTCCCAATCTTTATGTATGCCTCCTTTTAGATAGCATCAGTTCCTAACTGCTGAGTATATCTTTCTTACTCTGGACAAGATGTCAATGACTTATTTTTTCTAAAACTACGCATGTCAAATTTTAGACGCCTAAAATTTCTTATCAAACCGCACAAGGCAAAAGAAAAAAAATCGGGAAAGGACCACATTATATCAACAGCTTGGGTAGAGTCATTTTAACATAGTACCAAATTTTTACACAATCAGTGAGTAGGGAAATTTTTAGTATTTTCACAACAATAAAGCCACCATGTAGATGCCACCCAGATATTGAACTGTCGGAAAAAAAAAAAAAGACACTACCTCTCAAACAAATAAAAACACACATTTCTATGCTTTCCCAAAAAAAGCTAGGATTACCACAAAGTGGCCAAATAAGTTTCTGTACCGAGAGTTTTCAATCAATCCAAATTCCATTTCCTTGGAAAACTCTGATCAAGGAGTCTCCTCTTCTTTTTTTTTACAGTATCCAAGTAAATCCCACATCATCCACATTGATGGCATGCAAATATCAGAAAGACAAAACCACAAGTCATTGGCGCACCTCCTTAGAAGCAACATAGCTTCTGCTTTCAGTTACATTTGAATTGGCAAGGACCTCTGGTGCAATTTCCCAGCTCCCACTTCTCCTTCCCCAACTTGAGTGCCTAGCATCAGACCGTATTGTGGGAGCTCGGTGATCTGAACCCAAAACTGAGTCAGCCTCAGAAGGGTTAAGTGGAGGTCCGTTGCTCCCTCTACTCCGAATGTCCTCATCAATTTCTTCAATATTCCGTCGCTGTGAAATCTTCAACAGGTCTTCACCAATATCCAAATCATCTTCAACTTTAGAACGTGATTCTCCACCCGCATCGTCTGGTTCAGGTTCCCTGGCACTGACTGGAGGGTGCGGCCTTGGCACCTCCTCTTGCACAATAGCCCGGAAATTGTTTCTTGAAGGCTTAACTTTTGTGCAAAATACTTCCAGAAAATTATTCAAACAACCACGATTATAAACATTAATCCTGCTGTCAGCTCTGTATCGGAAGTTTTCATACGTAGTCTACAAAACAAAAGCGTAATAATCACGGTAATCAAGATATTCTTGTACTACTTTGAAGAATTAATTTCCAGAAAGCAAACCATATGATAATATGCTATATGGATTTTAAACATGGTGCAAGCATCCACTCAACACACCACAGCAGATATGCTGGAAAGGTGATGACGATATCTCTCTCTATATGCATGAGAATCTCGAAATTACAAATGGAGAAGGCTTGTGTATGCAGATGATCATCTTTCATCATTTAGTAGACAGGCTTACCTTCATGAATATAAAATACTGTGGAACCAATTGAGAATTTGATGCAGATAAGCTAATTTAGTCAATTAATCAAGGGCTGTTTCACTATTGTCCTTGTTCCAACCACCCTGAATTAGAAGTGCATGGCTCATGTATGAAAGATGATGAAAGGACGGTTGGCATTCAAGGGGAAAAAGTGCGTAGAGGATTTAAGAATGTACTATCTTGAAGCATTTAAGAACTTATTTCCATATTCTAACCATGAGTTAAAAATTTAATTCCATGAAGATCAATCCTTCACAAGCAACAAACTAATCTTAAGGTACATTGAACAGTAATAAATAAAAATATTAAAATAAAAGATATGAAAGAAATGTAAGAAGAAATTGACTTGACCTGGTTTGAGCCAATAAGGTACAAATGAAAACCGGTTAGCCCACCAACAAACCACAGAGCAATGAAACAATAAACCATTAGTATCACAGATGCCGGGGATTCTTTCATTGCCTTCCAAACTGTGCCATCATTATTATCCATAAGAACTTTAATGTAGAAAGCTGAGATGGAAAACACATAGATGCATAGAATAGTAGCCGTAGAAACGAACAGAAAGAAGTAACGGTAGTTCCTCTGCAAATAGGAAAAGCCAAAGTACAATAAGATACAAAGAAAAACAGCAAGAAGCCAAGAACATCAAAGGAAAAAAAACAATGAGAAAAAATCAGTTGTCATGAGAATCAACTATCATACCAATCCAATGCATTGGCCCACCCAAGGGCAATGATGATCAAAACGCTCAACACAATTGTTGCATATGGAGCAATGCGAGCAGCGCGGAGGACGATACAGCATACAAGTTTCACAATACTTCACCTTTACAGGAAGGCCATTGACCATTACTTCTTTAGTTCGAGGGAACTGAAGGCTCGGTGTTTGTCGTCCTCCAATATCAACTGAAGAGTCATAACGAAACTCTTCCTCTGGTGGATGTGAATTCCTTGGAATAATGCCCGGATCACGCGATGAAGTAAGAAAGAGAAGCACTAAAACCTATGAACATAGACTAGAGGGATTATGTTGTGTCCAACCCTAGGAGACCAGTCAAAGATTACAAAGAGAAATCAATCTTAATATGGAAATTTCACAAAAAGCATGGATTCAATCAGAGAGAAAAAACTATTATCAAGGCAACTCCCTACTGAATTTGATAAATTTGAAAAAGATAAAAAAAGAAACCAAAAAGAAACAAACTGCATCAATAGACGCATTAAGCCATAATTCAGGAGTTCTTAATTCACAACAGTTTCAATGATGGGTGGAAACTGGGTAAAAAATATAGTTCATAGAGCCCTACTGTATTGACTCTGCTTGGAGTTAATGAGGCATTCCCCCATTTTTATTAGGGTCCAAAGCATGGCCACATAATGAAACTATATGAGGGCATCAGTTCTTCCTGCTTCTAATTGAAGATTGCTGAGTTTCACATTTGCTTTGTCAGTCATGATTTCTTTGTCTTTTCTCAGTGTTACTATTTTATTTAAATATATGTTTTAATCCTTCGCACTTTTAGCGATAGTCCATCTGTATATTTTCAGAGTACAGGGTATCACCTCCATTATCATTATAAAAAAAAAGTTTGCTGATCACAAATTAGTTTGTTTCATCAAATCATTTTCTTCTTATACTAGTTAGCTGTAAAGGGTAAAAATCAATAGAATCATATAGTTATCCAGGAGAAAACAAAGTATCAGTCCTCATTAACGGGCTAAGACCTTGCCAAATTAGAATGCACGGGCATAAGTTGTTGCCAACCTTGAAGGTTGAAGGATGTGGGAGGAATGGCAGTATAAAGAGATGAATGGAGAACCAAAACAGGAATCTTTAGATAGGATAGTTAAAAACAAGCTATGTACAATATATGATAATTTAAAACACATTTGGACCACAATTATATAACAAAACAGGATCCAGCTGTGCATATAGCGAGGATAAACGCAAAATTGCTGAACAGAAGGAAGGTGAAAACACAAATCTCACAAAACTTACACAAATAGTAAAGAGAGCTGGCACCACTAGAATAGCATATCCCGCATTATATGGAGAAAATTCATGCCGGAGATGCCTTGCTACAAATACACAAAAGATGATAACTGGAACAATAATCAGCAGCAAGGTGACAAGAAGTGACCTAGCATCAGGCCCAAAAATCAACCTCCCTCCAAAAATGAACTTCTGCATAAGATTAGGAGAAGCATTAGAAGTAAAATAAGAATTAACACCCGAACAGCATGATAGCTGATGACTGATAATAAGACTAGGTGGTGGAATTAATATCTCCTCTTTCTATTTATCTAGTAGAAACAGGATTGAGAGGTCAGGGCATAATATAAAGCATCATAATTAATAAGAGCAAAACGAAGGCAAGAATATCCTAAGGGCAACAGAGAAGTAATATTGTTCACATCTTAAAAGAACCACAGGTTACAGACTACTTCACTTCTGAACATGCAATAAATTATCAAAATATGCTACTTATTTGAAAATGTATCAGAAGTTAGAAACAAAGTTTAAACAAAAGCCACAAAACATTAACATGTCTTCTAAAGATAAGCATTCTTAACATACATGCTTTAATATTTGTCAGGTCACAATAGAAAGTCAAGAACAGACCCCAAAAAAAAAGATATATACCAGTGAAAATCTAGATAAAATTGGGCAACCTCTTGTCATACAGATTTAGCGAACTTGTAAATCCAGGAGACAAATAACTTTTTTAAGTTGCAAAGATGGAACTTGAAACGAAAGTAACATTTTTTTTTCTTAAAAAAAAAAAAAAAAAAAAAAAGTCATCTGATAGATAAGAGATAGGGAAATTGTTGGAATTTTGGCACAAATTGGAAAGAGATAAAAGAAAGTTGAAACTGAGGATGGTCTCCAGCCCGGAGCCATTTGCTAAAAGAGACATAAAAACAGAATGGGGGCACAACATACTTAAGAGAAACCATGAAACACTAATAGAGAAGAAATCTAGAAAATGTTTTATTAATCAGTACGGTCAAGTTCACAGTTTCATACATCATCTCACCTATTGATTTCATCACTTGCTCACACTCATAATCCTTCTTTTTTTTTTCTGAGACAGAATACCAATGTCTAGAGATGCAAAAGGGTATGGCAATGGTGGGTACCAATCAGCAGGCATGGTTGAGAAAAAATATGCACCTAAGCAATATGGATGTGAGTAAGAAGGAGGCTTTCTTATCAAGGTATGGATATAAGTTTCATATGTTCCACGCCCAAACATCTGTATAAATGTAAATTAAATTAAAAATAATAAGTCAACTTTACTTCCTTTTTAAAATAATATGGGTCTTCGTTGTGGGTACCTGTATGAAAAAGTTATATGGATCCAATACCAGGTCTAGTTGAGTCAAATAAATGCACCAGAATGGGTGCCGGTGCAGGTATGGGTGTTTATGGGTGTGCCTTTCCTATTTGGGTCCAGGTACGGGTAAGAGAACCTATACATTGCCTGTTTACACCGCTGAATCCATACTAGTTAAAAACCCCAAATACCTGGAAATATAGCTTAGTCAAGAAAATCTGACTTGCTATCAACTTCTACAATGTAGAAAACAAAGATCAAGAAAAGAAGGAGTTGGACTTCAATTTTAGGCAGACATTTGCCAGTAATAGCATAAGTCTACGAAGATCCACACCAGATATGCATTTTCAAAAATCAACCAAAATTGGCTTTTCCTTTGTCTTGGAAAGGAAGGCTCTAAAGTTCAAAGCATGTATCATTCAAACAGTTTAACAAAAATAATTGTTGAAAAATTGGCCTTTCTTCTATCTTGGAAATACTCCTTATCACCTATTAGTAATATTATATGTTCATAACTCTTGAAAACAACAATTATTGTAGGTATATTTACTAATTCTATAAGATCATATACACTATAGTGTTGTATATTCATGCTTATCTTCATAGTTGGTGGCAATGCTGCTATAATTGTAGCAGTCATTATTAGTGTAGTGCTGCTCCTGCCTACTAGTGCCACAACAATTATTTATAAAAGAAGATATGTCAGTTTTTCTGTTGCTGGTGATTGCGGCTATTACAATGATTATGGCCAAGCTTCTCACAAGCTAAATGCTGAGCAAATATTTCAACTCTATGTACAACAGTTTTGTCAATGGAGGCAGCCATGGCAGAATGGCACGGCAGTTCAGGGGCTCCCACTGTAAAACCCCCAAGGCGTGGCAGGCTCAACATGGCAGTCACTATGGCAGTGGCAGGTGTCATATTGAAAATGGTCAGCAAACAAGATTTCTCACATCTGTCCTCAAATTTCTCTAGCCTCCAGTCAGCAGGCTAGCTGTTTTCAGGGATAACAGGATCCATTGGTAATGTCTGTCATAAAATAAATCAGTAAAAAAGGGAACACACCAGAACTAATGTTCCCTTGCTTTCTTGCTCTATGACTAAGACTTTGAACCAAAGAGTCCCATTAGAGGATCCTCAGGCCTTATATCTTAACTGACCTGACCAAAATCCACATTCAAGTTACAAGAGAGCTTCTTTAACCTCCAATCTAATTTTTCCTTCATTATTTAAAATTTTCTGCCTAAACCTCACTCTATCTCAGTCCTCTAGATGACACTGATGATATATCAATTCAAAAGCTACAACCCTTGGATGAAGACAAAGAAAGTTCCAAGTCCACTGGCAGTGATAAAAGAATGATGGATGGGGTTGATAATTTAAATGGAATAACCTTCTTAATTAAAGTACAAGTATACTCTCACTAGTTAAAAGTGAAAACAAGTACAACTAGATCCATATTTTTTATAAGTGTAATATAGGTAAAATAAATTTGTAAGTCATTCTATTCTATTAATTTTAAGCACATCCCTCCCTTATCTCAACTCCCAAACAATAAAATGGCCCATGACCTTCCGTTCCACTCCATTCTATTTTATTATTAGCCATTCTAGTCAGCCCTCCCATAAACTCCCAAACATAGCCTAAATGCTATGTTACTAATGGGGCAAGATTAGAGAGGGCTTTTATAATAATCTCCATTGCCCCTTGAATAGGCCAAGCCACACCGAAGAATAGAGAAATTTATATTAGATCTACTGAGTTACAGCTATAGATTAAAAGCAGTTCTTACTTGTTTTTACATCTTTGTCCAACAGATTTTAGAATTGGACAACGTGAGATGGATGACACTTAAGTATCTAATCATATCATGATGGAGTAGGGAAGGAAGTGGTCTAGAAACTTTTCATATCTACTAATATATTTGAATCATTTTACTTCGTTTTAGTAACATTAATTATGCTTTGCATTTCATTTAGAACCAAGAAGCACTAATATGGGTACGAATATCAGATGCGACACAATTTGATACATGAGATATGGTAATTTTTATAATTTTAGGATACATGTATGTGAGTGTGTGTATATATATTCTAACAAATAGAGATTGAAATTCTTTCCACCTTTGCCAAATATTGTATGTGGTGAAGGAAGATTATGACAAGGAAGACAATAAACAAAATAAAAGCTGTAGGATTTATTGAAATATGATAGAAAAACATAATAAAATAAAAGATAAAATGATAAAACAATGTTACAACAAATTAAAAAAATGGATAGAAATATTCCAGCATCAATTTGATGTCATTTGGCACAATTTGAAATGTATCCCACAAAAAAAGTTTTTAAGTACGCATCTGATATGCATGCAAGTGTACATATCACGTATCGTATCGGATACTAATTTGATAATAGTACGCTGAAGTATCCGCACTTCTTAGATTTAGAAGCTTCATGTCAGTACCGTTTCCTGTTTTCCTAGTTTCATTTTCATTTGAAAAACAGAGAACATGACCAAAAATGTGTTTGTAGAGTTTAGGCAGAAATGTTTTTGGAGACAATTTTCTAAAATAGGTTGAAGAAAGGAAACATAAAAAAGATGTTTCAGCATTTCCACCAAACAACCAGTGACATTTTTGTAATTTTGCAAGTGTCTGCTACTATTGCTTTCTAACCATTTGAATCTCTTCATTTATTGAGGATCAAACTTAAAAGTCAAGTATAATTTAGTCATTTAAGTCAATAAGTATTTAAAACAAAAACAAACAAATCTTTTGCTTGACAAAACAAACAATTTTCCTAAGCAATGACGATTTGAAAATGAAAATAGATTTTACAAATATAAAAATAAGGAACAAAAATTGAAATATTTTTAGAAACCAAATGCTCCCCTAGTATATGTTTATTGCTTTTCAAATTGGAATTTTGGAGTTTTGTCTGTTATATATATCAGTTTTGCCGTGCATGTTTTTAGAAGTTGCTGCTTTCTTGGGGAAAGAATTCTTATTTTCCTTAAATTATCTGAGAGGTTGAAATTGCAAAACTAAATTTATGTACATTTTCATATCAATAATTAGTACTTTATTTTCTATATACTATAGCAGGTCACAATTATTAATTCCATGCTATTGTGCATGTTACACGCTGCAACAGATGCTATAGCGTACTATTGATAATGTATGGCACACTATGCCCTATCTGAGCCAATTCACTAGCCACATGGCATCACCAAGTGCACAACATCGAACATGCATCAGATACACAACATTAAATGCCATGAAATTAATGAGGAATTCCATCTTTCAAAATAAGGTGTAGTTAATTTTTTAGACATAAATGATATTTTCAAAATAATAGGAGAAAAAATATTTTAAGAAAATTACGAAGTACTTCAAGTAAAAGCGCACAGGCTTGTGTATAAAGTACCACTGAACTATGAGATTCTTCTGGCCATGAAAGGCTTCTGAACTCTAAGAGGTATTATTGGAATACAACCAAGGCATGTGCCTCCTTATAGAAGCATTTTCTTTGCAAACTGAAAAACCTTACATTCAAGAAGTCACTCAAAATTCATTGTTTTTTAAAGTTTGGACAACTAAAGTGTAGAGTACATTTTCGACAATATAAAGGCACAGAACCCAACTAGATCAGTTTAAGGCATGATCCCAACACACAGTATCCTTGAACAGAGTCATGCAATATCAACTGCATCATTAGAAATGAATATCCTTCAAGAATATCTTACACACTAAACACTACACAATATTCAAAGGTGGGTTATCATAAAAAAGAAAAATAGTAATTTAAACTATAACTGGGATTCAATGGCATGTCATAAAAACATAAAATTACTACATGTCTAATTTCCAACCCACTAGAATCAAATGACTTAGACATGTAAAACTCACATTGTGTACCAAATAACAAACATAATTCACGGGACTCGCAAAAACAGAGCCAACTTAAAATAATACTTGTAAAAAGTTCATTACCAGTGTTATTTTAGTATCAAAGACGAGAAAAAACAACATAATTAAGTAAGAATATATGATTTTCCACATGATTCCGTCCAGAAAATAACTTCTCCATCATTAGTTTCTCATAAACAAATGGCATCTCAGGACACAGATTTTTTCATAGGAAGATGAGAAGGATAAAAGTACAACACCAAAGGTCAACGAATCCTCCAGTCCCTTAATAAATCCATAAGGGACAACCCTCCTGAAAAAAGAACATGCCTTTTTGTCAAAGATAATGCAGAGAAAAAATTTTAAAAAAATTACTCTTCCTACTCTATGTGTCGTCACACACCAAACATTTCAATGTTTGTACTTTCCTTAAAGTTTCCTTTTGCAGTCAAAAGACAACAAGAAGAAATGGCATTCGCACAAAGACAAGGAGTCAAAACACAGAGAAGTGAGTTAGTAAACGAGGGTCCAATGTATTAAGTTAATCATAAACATAAACTTGTTGTAGACTTAATGGGCATCAAGTATTTTTGTTATTTCTTCCCGCAGAGAGAGCGGATGGTAGAAATCACATTGTCAAGTACCAGCTATTCTAGGAGGTTAAGCTTTTGGTGCATGCCCAGTGATGTTTGTTATCTCTAACGTGCCTCCTATGTGAAGAACCTTTAGGCTTAAGAGTGAACAAAGTCCTGGGCTCAGCCCATAATACCATGCGCAGAATTTAGTTTGATTAAAAGAGAGGAACCAACTAATATTGAACCATCAACTGGTCAAAGAGGCTTTAGTACTATGTCAAGTACTATTTATCCTAAAAGCTTAAGCTATCTGGTGCATACCTATGAATGGTTTTATCTCCAACACAGATGTAATAATCATGGATAAACATAAATAGCTCACATCCAGACAAAAGTCTCCCAAGCTTCAACATATCTTTGAAAGCACTTAGTGCGCATAGAAAGTTACTCATGCTCTAATTAACCCATTAAGTACACCCTGAGCCTTATATTAATTTTCTTTTATCCTTTCATTGTTTATTCTACCACAAGCTTCTTGACATTCTAGTAAGTTACATATCATACCATGGACGCCCCTATGCTTCTCAATCCTATATTCCTATTCCTATGTTAAGCTTAAATAGTCCAACCAGAAACAAAATCATTAATATATTCTCAAACTTTGGAGTTTATCAGTTAGAAAGGAGATTTCACCAAGAGATACAGAAAAGTGCTTTATGGTAGCTTTATTCTAAACAAAGAATTGGATAACATTTATATCACATGACTACTCATCTCATACTTTATCAAAAATGCACAAAAGAGAAATGCCATTTCTTCCAGTTGTCAAATGTCCAAGCACATTAGAGGAACATCTGCAAGAAATCTTTAAAATGTTTACAACAGGATTATCACCTAATTTCCCATTTATTTACCAACTAAGCACCAAAAGGATATAAAAATTGGTTTCAAGAAGGAGCTAGCCATGCTTGTGATCCTTACTACCTAATAAAGATTTCTTTCCTTAAAAAAACATAAATAAAGGAACAAAAAGAAGCTTTACAAAAACTCAAACTCTCTGTATTCCTTAGCTCGTTCAGTTTCATAACCTTTACTTCAAAACCAGAAAAAGGAAAAAAAAAGATACAACCTTGCTGAGAACGTCTAGCAAAATAGCAACAGATTAGTCAATTTCTATATCTTAATTGCTTATTTGTCCAAGAGACAAGGCAACTCGCCAAGGTGAGCCTAATTCTCTGTATTCCTCACCTTGTTCAGTAAAAAGGTGAAACTACGTAGCTAAGTAGAAAACTTGCTGCACTCAATATTAATGTCCTCATAAATAGCGATGTCCAACCAACTGCTCCCGTGAACCACTATTAAAGCTTCGTCAGGTAGAAAGTCTGGCAGAACATAGACAACCGACCCAGCCGTACAAAATCAAACACAATGGATAAGTAGAGGGAGGGAACTGCTTAGTTGAAGTAGTAAAACTCTCAAATTGCAGTATCTCATTTTAGTAGTTCAACACATCCGGTTTATTATCTTGGAATCATCGTCCAAGTTAAAATTTTCTGACTTTACGTCCACATTTAAGCAAGCAAAACATCCTTAAAACTCGAGCTCACACTTCAGCTTTTACAAACACAAAGAATGGCCCGATTAATCCGGACCCACAAACTTTCCCCAACAACAAATATAGAGCATAGCAGAAAAGTTCTAATTTGTGAAGAAGAAGAAGAAGAAGCAGATAAAAATAAACATTACATTATTTCCTTTCCAGACTTCGTACACGCGCTTTGCCATGAAGAATCGTCTGCACTCTTCACACTATGCAGGGAAAGAGCCGAAGACCCGAAACTTGCAATAAGTGTTCATCTCATTTTGCATTCGCGCATTCAGAAAACAGCCCCCCAATAGCACCCCAACTGAATCAGAGTCCAACTGGTCAGGGACTATCCTCGTTGAAGCGATTGAAGGGCAAAATCCGAGGCTGCACTGTGCAAAAATGATGGGGCTTCGGCGGAATGTAATGGAAAACCTCAAGACGAAAAGAGATAGAGAGAGAAAGGTGTGATCTCAGCGATGGCGGTTTTTGATTTTGAGTTTGGAATTTGCAAGTATGTTCTTTTTGCTAAAGAATGTTTTGAGGGAAATCTTCCCTGCGCCGATATATAGCGAAAATGAATACTATTGTAG
Source organism: Delonix regia (assembly GCA_037074485.1). Classification (NCBI taxonomy): domain Eukaryota; kingdom Viridiplantae; phylum Streptophyta; class Magnoliopsida; order Fabales; family Fabaceae; genus Delonix; species Delonix regia. The sequence goes on along the minus strand of CM073454.1, from coordinate 22,527,142 downwards.
AAGAACCCTTCCATCTCACGTCACTGTCAAACCCCGATCCATCCTCAAGTTAATTCTGCAAAAATTGCACTCCTCGGAAATTACCCTTTTACCACTCTGTTCATATTTGAAATCTTACTCACACGTCAGCGTCTCAGTGGGTCCCACTCTTAAGTGGCGTGATCCCAACGGTCCTGATAGGGATAGTGCATTCTCAACACCAAGTTCAAGTTTTATTGTTTCCTTTTTATTTAAATAAAATAAAATATCATCTTAGTCTCATATTTATAAAATATTTTTAAATTTAATCTCTTATAAAATTTATCTCTTCATCTGGTTTATTAACAGATATTTTTCAATTTAATATCTTTTAAAATTATTTTTTTATTTAATCTATATTTTTCAATTTAACTTATAATAAATAAAATAATTATTTATAATGTCCTAAAAAAATTTTAATTTTAAAAATATTAATGATATTATTAATAATAGTTTTATTTAAAAACAATCAAATTAAAATATATCTACATTTAAAAAATTAAATTGATAGGACAATTTTATAAGGGCTTAAATTTAAAAAAATTTATCTGTAATGGATTAATTTAAAAAATAAATTTTATATGAACTAAATTTTATATATGAGGGATAAAAATAGAATTTTACTTGAGAATAATCCCATGCATTTTGACAGTAAAAAGAACCAAAAGCATTAAAAATAAAAGGCAAACCGGGATGGCCAAAAGAGAAGTGCCAACCTGGATTTCCTGGCCTCTGGTTTGACCATGAGAGACACTTTAATATCTTTCCCTCACCAAATATTATTTTCTTTTTGCAAATAATATTATTCTATGCCAAAACTTGCTCAAAGTATTACCAAAACCTAGGCATTCTTATTCCCCTTTAAAGTCGGCATTTTAAACTGCAAGGTCTCGCTGTCTTCCTCCCTCAGCAAACTCCAGTAAAGCAAAAAAAATAAATATACTTTTTTTTATCATGAAGTTTCCTCTTTATTTCTACTATTTTCATGCCAAAAAAATTAATCTAGATTAGATTTGAAATAAGTTGAAATTTCCTAAAAATTTATTCATGTAGGGACGCACTAGTGCTCAATGGATGAGTTTCTAGGCTTTTTCAGGAGATTTTTCTAGGTGGATTATAAGTTCTATCCCATGAATCATAATTAAAAAAAGATCATTCAATTGACACATCATAAATAATGTAATTTGAATTTTATGCATTTAAAAGTTAGCGTATTTGGAGTATTTGTATTATTCTATTTTATTTTTTATTTTTTAAAATAAATACTAATTTTTAATAGAAGAAAAAATGTCTTCAAGTTAACTAAATGCACTAAATGCTTCAAATCTTAAATGTACCAGATTTCAATTATAAATAATAACATGCAAAAAATTATTTAATGCTCCAAAATATCTTTGAATTTTAAATTGATGGGCTAAAATATTTTTAGGCTATTTTAAAACACACTCCTACATTAACTTGAGACATGTAGGGTTTTATTTTCAAAGTTTTCCTCAACAATCAAATCCAAGTTGATGTGCACAATAATTTTTTTGTCATTTTCTTAAAATTAAAAGTTGAAACTTTTTGAATTAAATTATTTTCCCAAACATATATTCTTACAAGGAAAACCTTCAACATTATATTTTGGGCTATCTATGGGTTGGGCTAATTCAATTAGTCGAAATTATTAGAGTATCCTTGATAGCTAACCTGAATATTAAAAAAGTAGATCTATTGCTATATTACAGACTTGTTGGACAACGGTGGGTTAGAGAAAAAAAAATTAATAATCAAAATTTTTTTTAAAAAAATTTGTATTTATACCAACTGTACAGCAGATCTATTGTTCGAATATTAGAATATGTGAAAGAGCCAAATTTCTCTCCATGTTGACCATCCTTTGTTTTGCACCACACATGGAAGACACCAAAATAGTTGTTGGAAGAAAAGTATCACAGGGTGACATTTACTGCATTAGTATCCAAGATTTCTTGTGTTGGGGATTTGGCCTAAGAGGCTTGAACCCTCATGGACACACTGATACTTTTTAAATAGAATTATTAGTTCACACATAAAAATGAAAAAGATTAAGGCAAAAGTTCTCCAAATTATTAGTTGTTTCACTCGAGTTTTTAGAATTAATTAATTAATTAATTGTAATTGATAGTAATTCCATTTGACATAATAGTCTCTATTTATATAAATGAGTAGGCATAGCAATTGCATATGTCTTTTAAAGATCTATTAACTTCCATGTTGAACATTACTTGTAGAAAAACTTATGACATGTTTACATTTTTTTCATATGATAGGAGGAATGAACGGTCATTTTATATATTAGATTATATTTTGTAATCACAAACAAATAACCGTTTTAGTTGACAATTAGTCTTATTTATATCTGAAAGCTTAATTACATCTAAACATGTGTGAATCACGTTAAGTAATTTGCATAATTACAACTCCAATGAATTTGTAATTTAATTTTCTCAACAACACCTTATATATGAGATACCATGTAATATAATGCAATGGTATCCATGCTATTTAAGAGTCATATGTTTAAGGATTATATATATATATATATATATATATATATACACATGCTATCAACTTTTTTTAATTAATGAATTGTAAGTGTATAGTTAATTAATAATAATGTAAAAATATATAATTTAATTTAAAAATTATACAATTATCTATAATAAACTATAAATATTTTAAAATATTATCAAAAAATTGAATAATTATTATATTTTAATTGGATAAAGAAATTGCAAATAACTTTTTTCTTATGTTTAATATGACAAATCATGGTATCTAACCATTTTCAGAAATGTCTTATACCTATATTTAGTGTTTTATTTTCTCTCACAAGGGCACAATTGACCGTCTAGAAAAACATTTTGTACAACCACCTATTCTAGTATACAAGATGTCATACGATGTTTGGGCATATGATACAATATAGTAACTGAAATATCACCATACAATCATTAAACTATACAATATCTAGGTGTTGGTTAGGTTTGGGTATCCAAGACAATATGGTTATTATTGATAATAGGATACGCTGAAAAAAAGTTGTATTATATACTTTAAATGCAGTTAAAACCAAATAATATTGAACTATATATTTAAGCCAAATAATCAGATATCTAATAAGAATTACACTTATATACCATGATCCCTTGTCTCCAATTACAATTATTCTCAAAGCAATAAAAATTTGTAATTGATTTGCTCATGTAGTCTCATGTAATAGCTAGCTCCTAGACCAAGTGAAAGTTTTGATAGAATGTTTAGTTAAAAAGCTATAAAACATGTCAAACGTTTTTACAAAAAATCTTAAGTCACAATTTTTTTTTAAAAAAAATCCCTGTAGTTTATTTATTATTATTTATAGAAAACAATGGAGTTTATAATTTCTCGATGATGACAAATATTTTAATATTTAAGAAAATTAAATGATAATCACCAGGCTAACAAAAAAAACATCACCGAGTACTATCAATAACTACCATTAATGCAAGCAGAAGGCAGGGACAATTTCTCCCGTTTGGTCATATCAAAAAGGGAATTATGGGGTATTTTATTAAAGTGCAAGAACAGAGAAATTAAATATCAAATTTATATTTAATGAGCTGATAATCAAAGTCTTCATTATGTCCCTTCAAACTCCATGCTCAATCAAGAATATCGTCCCAAGTCATCAGAAAATGTTATTTAGTTTGAGATCCATATTATCTAATTTAAAGTGAAATACGTTATGTTTGAAAGTTTTGGTAATCTTAAGGCTATTTTAAAGAATTTTAGTGCGAATGGAATGAAACGATCGTCAATAAAAAAAGACTAAAGTGGTAAGGAGCATATCACTTTTTTATTTAAAAATTTAATTAAAAAATATTATTAGAATAAACAAGCTTACATATTATTTTTTATGATATTACTCTTATACAGGCATACATACACATTTGGCTAAATTACTCATATTTTTTGGAAGACGCTTAATTTATATGAATCTTCTTCTATTATAAAATTTATACAAACCTTCACTGAAACCAAAAGAGAACTTGAAAATCCTCTCCAATAATGTTGATTTCTTTTATTAATAATACAATTCAATAGAAAAATATTCTTTTATATTTTATTTTAATATTATTAATTATATAACAGAAATGGTGAAGTTAATTTATTCTAAAATTTTAGTAAATTTTTTTTAATAATTATCCACAAAAAGCAAAATAAGATTTTTGTGAATATTTTTTAAGTTTTCTTTATACTTATTCATTTTAATTATATTGTTTTATAATTTTTTAAATTTAGAATAGTGATTATTTTATATTAATTATTTATATTTAAATATATCAGTTAAATCAAAATAAATATAATTATAACTTAATTTTTGTTTAAAACGAATTAAATAATGTAGCTTTTGAAGAAGCCAGTATAAAGAGTTTTATTCGTTGTTTTTTTTGACAAAAAAATAGTTCCTTTTAATTGGACGAGAGATATCGGTAATATTTAACTTGAAAAACAAATTAAATAATTTTGAAAATTACTTACTGATGAGGAGTAATAATTTTTAGTTGATTTGATGTTAAGGAAATTTGATTTTCTCCATATTCCTAATTTGTGCAGTTCTGCGTGATAGGTCCAATCCTTTTTATAATTTTAATAAATATTTTTTTAAATCATATAATATATTAAATAATACCAACATTTTATTGAATACAATTTTAGACAAAAAAAAAGTGTCATTGTTAATATATTTATAATTTTAAGTACATTCAGTTATAATGTAAGTATATAATTATAATAATATTAATAAAAAAATAATAATATTTTAAGTATATTTTTATATTATAATTAGGTATACTTTGAGTGCAGTACAAATTTTATCAAAAAAATAAACATTCACTAATATGAAAAACTATTAAATTTCAAACTTTATACTTATGTATTAAATTTTTTAACTTATATTATTATCATATAATGTAATGCTTTCTTTTGTTGTTCAGAAATATAATGTAATGTTAATATACGAAGACGCGCGGTCGTGTTAAAAGAAACTAGAGTGTGAACTGTGAAGTACGAGGTTTAAAATTTTTTCATGTTAAAAAAAATTATTTATATTTATTTTCATGGAAGGAGAAGGGGATGGAGAAACAACGGAAGGACACGGTGGTGGAGAAACAAAGAGAGGAAAAGTTGCAGGAGAATTAATGGAAGGAGATGCTGACGGAGAATTAACGGGGTTTGCAGTTTTCTGCTACATGTGAACGACAATTTTAAGAAGATTTGGTATCTTTAAAATTGAAAACAATGGACTGTGAAGAATTCCTTTGCATTTTTATTTTTTATTTTAAATAATGATTAGATATCATATTATTATTTAATTATTATTTAAAATGTAAAAATGATATATCTTTGATCTTTATGTAATAAGAAAAAAAGTAATGCTGTTTAATTAATAACGATTTTCTTTTAAAAATTTATTTTAAAACATTTTAAATTTAAAAAATTATTTTAAAATAATAAATAAAATTAAAAGACTAATATACTATTTTAGCCTATTCTATAGTATTATGACAATTTTTTTTAATTTAAAAATTAAATAGAATTTAACAAAGAAGAAAATAAAAGGCTACCAAGGGGAATCGTGCTCCGTCGTTAAGCGGGTTGAGTACGACCCGCTTCCTCCCTTGTCTGCCCTGTTCACGAATCAAGCCAAAAACAAACCTTCTTTTCCGTCTGCTGGAGCGTGAGTCCATGGCGAAAGCCCTCTTCTCAGACTCCACCAAGGTCGTCTTCAGCTTCTCTTTCTAATCCTAGCGCGGTTCTAACCACGTCAACCACGTTCGACCTCACTTCCACTAGGCCGGAACTGAGCCCTGAAGTCCCCGTTGGTGCCGAAGGGAACCGGGGAATAGCGTTTGAGGTTCGTCATCTCTGATTTCTTCCATGCCCATCACGACCCATTGCTGGTTTGACCAAAACTGATCCAAAGGGGTTCGACCCAAACGTCCTCGGCTTCCTGAATTGAGCTCCGCCTCATTTTGTATGTTATATTTGGATTTTAAATCAGAACAAAAGAGAATCTTGTCATCTTCTTAAAATCAAGAGAAGAAGTTGAGACCCTTTAAGCTTAACAATGTCATTTCTTTTTTGAAGCATTGTGTTCCTTTATTCCTACTTGCTTCAATGATTTCTTTCTTGGTTGTTTGGCCAGGATTAATTATTTAATCTTTTGCTATTTGTATAAGTTGTCTACAATTAATTCTGATTCGAATTATCTTCTTTTGGTCCCTTCCATGATCTTTCCTATTTTTGGCAGGCTGTGTGCTATATACCTATGACAGTCATCTAGACAGTCGTTCAAATGCAATCCATAGATACCGCAATGGTAACTATTTCTTGGTTTGGGCCCCATTTTCTTCCTATATGTTTAGGTTTATTCCAATTATCGTACGTGTTATTTCATATTTGAGTCAAGTGACATGTGCGCTATTAATGTTGAAGGATCCTGATGCTGACGAGTTGCCCCAATATATACATATAAATCAGAACGAATTTTTGAATAGAAGGTTAGTCTTTCTATATTTATATTTCCTTTGTGATTTTTTCCCTAAAGAGTATTCCTCCTCGGTCAGTTCATTTTCATCATCCAGTGTTAGTAGACAATAATAATGGTAGAGATATTACACTGAAGTACAAGCACTTGCCATGAATGTCGAGTTCATTATTTAATTCTTCTTTTTCTGCTTCCAATTCTGTTGATTGTGATTATAATTTATGAACGCCCTCTGTAATATGTTAAATCTGGTATGACTTATTTATCTATTTTGCTCTTCCTGCTTTTGTAGTTCTAATGCACTTGAAATGAGTGCCTACTTGATTTGTCTGGTTAACAGTAAAGATTAGTTATGATTTGATGACCTCTTCTGTACTTTATGGTGTGAATGCTTTATAAATTGCACTCAGCATTCAACATGGATTTTGTCTTGCTGTGATTAATAACTTAATAGATTAAGTTGATCTAGTGCACATAATACTAATAAAACAGTTTGGTACATGCGCAAAAGGTTACGTAACAGGTATAGAGAAGGAGAATGGTGTTGTCAATGGGGTTAATTGTGGCAAATATGGCAGAATTTGAAGAAAACGCAATGTGACTTCTGTTGCGTGGCAGCTTTGCATGGTGCTGCCATGGTGTCTGCTTTAGTTTTGAGAATTTACTGTAATTGATAGCTTAATTGATTAAGCTGGTCTAGTGTACGTAATATTGATAAAGCATTCTTTTTGGTAGATGGGTAAAAGACTAAAAGGGCAAGTAACAGAACAGATAAGGAGACCAGTGTTGTCATTGGTTGAATTTGAATAAAACACCTTGGGACTTCCATGGTGTGGCATGTATACATGTCGCTGCCACAGTGTCCATTGCTTTATTGTTGTGGCTGCTGTGGATAAATTCTGCCATGCAAAATATATAAATTAAATGTAGAAAGGAATGTTTTCTATTGGATAAATGTGGGGCTTCCTTAGTTTGGGGGCGTTGGTTGTGCATTGGTACTGTTATTTAGTTAAGTGATAAACATTTATTTGCTTAAAAGTTTTTAGTTTGATTATTTCCATAGTTTTTTTTTTTTTCAATTTTCATTAATTATTTTCTATAAAATTTGTTGAAGTATGTTTTTAAATGTCACCATGCACATGGCGGCTGTTACGCCATCCACCAGGTAGTCTTGTGGTTTTTTGGGCTTGCCATTATTTGCTGCTATACACCAATGACAGCACTGAAGCAGATCATTTAACAAATATGACTTTTGTGGATGTTTAGATGGCTATTTCTTTAGCATCAAAATAAAAGTTCTGAAGCAGATTGTTTCTTTTCTTATTCTTCTGAGTTTTCCACAGTTCAAACCTTTCCTATTGGCTGTCATTAAGTTATTCCTTTTGAGGTTGTTGAAATTTATGGTTAAAATATAGAAATATGATGAGAGGGAAGGCTTGCATACTGGTAGTGATGTAGGACACTAGAGAGTGAAGGAGAGAGAAGGGAAGAGTGGGGAAAGATAGTAGAAGAAGAAGAGAGAAGACGGAGAAAATTAGGTTAATTCAATAATATTCAATCAAATAGTCTACTGATAACAAGGTGCTTAGGGTTATTTATAGAGAGATCTGTAACAAAAAAAGATATTGTAAAAACTTAACAAAATATCTAAATTCCAAATAATTCAAATAGATATTTCTAAAGTAATTCAAATTCAAATTCCTAAACTATTCAATCCTAACAAAATATCTAAATTTGAAATAATTCAAATTCCTAAATTATTCTAATTACCTAAATCTTAAAATATCTAAGCCTATCCTTAATAAAATCTAGGGTTTCTTGCGCCTAACATATGTCTTCAGTTTTCCATCATTTCCCCCCATCTTAGGAGGACTCTCCTCTGGAGAGGAGAATTGTTGGCACAACTCCAAGATGGTTGGATCCAATTGTGAAAACTACTCTTCAATAATACATGTAGCATCATAATCTGAACGACCCTTCTAGCAAACAAAGTAGCGATGAAGAGGACCCTTTGACGAAAGTATAGTTTTGTCATCCAAAATTGCTTCAATGGTCTCAACAGGTGGTAGGATTACAGGAAGAGAAGGTACAACAAAAGGATGAACTTAGGTACCTTAAAACCATCAGAAAGCAAAAAGGGAGGCTTGAAAGTGCCTCAGTAGGGGAATAAATCCTCAACATTAAAAACTGGACTAATGGTCATATGAGGAGGTAACTCTAACAAGTATGTACTGGATCCAAGTTTCTTGGAAATATGAAAAGGACCGGAGGCTCGAGCATGCAACTTTTTAAAGGTTTTTAGGATAACACTTAGGATGAATGTAGCCCATGACATAGTCACCCTCATTAAAGTTTTGAAAGCATCGGTGTACATTAGCAAATAACTTATATTGTTCATTGCTTAATGTAAGCTTTCGCTTAACACGAAGGTGTATGGCAAATGATTCTGCAAACTCAGAGATTCGATATGTCAATGGGATGGGTATAAGTCAGTTGGTTGGTGCGGGTTAAAGCCATGGACAATTTGAAAGGGACTCTTGCTTGTGAACCTATTGACCGAGTTGTTATATGCAAATTCAGCTATGAGTAAAACTAGATCCCAATTCCTATGTCTATCTCCCACTAGAATCCTAAGCAAATCTCCTAAGCTATAGTTTGTAACGTCAGTTTGCCCATCAGTTGGCAGGTGAAAGGCTGAAGAGAATTTTAACTGAATGCCAAAGAGTTTCCATAGGGTTTTCAAGAAATAACTAACCAACTTGACATCCTTGTCAGACACAATAGTAGTAAGTAACCCGTGTAAGCAAACTATCTCTCGAAAGAACAACTTAACCAAAATAAAAGCATCAATTGTCTTACTACATGGAATAAAGTAGGCCATTTTTGAGAGCCTATCCATAACAACTAAGATAGAATCATATCCTCGTGCTGTCTGAAGTAATCCTAAGACAAAGTCTATACTAAGATCTTTCCAAGGCGAGTTAGGAATAGGCAAAGGAGTGTACAACCCCGTGTTTTGTTTCTTAGCCTTGGAAGTTTGGCAGGTATGACACTGAGATAGAATTCTAGCGACATCACGTTTCAAAGAGGGCCAATAAAACCTATGGTCTTATCCCTCCCGAAATGACCAACTAAATGTCCCGCTTGCAATTCCCACACGAGAAAGTCCTTAATGGATGTACGAGGAATGCACAAGTTAGACCTACGAAAAAGATAGCCGTCATTAATGATAAAATCAACATGGCCATGATAGTTACCCTCACTCACTTCCTGAAAAATGGTGCCAAAATCTGGACAAGAAACATACTCATTTCTTAACCTATCAAATCCTATAATACTAACACTTATAGAGCTCAGGATAGTAAGCATGCGACTTAAGGCATCAGCAGCTTTATTCTCTACCCTAGAATGATGTTTCACAACAACGGTGAACCCTTGAAAAAACTTTACACAAGTTGCATGTTTGGCATTTAGGTGTTTTTGGGATTGGAGAAACTTATGGGCTTGATGGTCAGAGTACAAGACAAATTCCTAGGGGAGAAGGTAAAACTTTCAATGCTCAAAGGTAACAATTGCAGAAAACTCCTTGTCATATGTGGAGTACCTTTGCTTTGTCTCATTGAGCTTTTCATTGAAAAAGGTCACTGGATGGTTTACTTGACTAAGAACACCACTTATTCCTACCCCAAAAGCATCACAAGCTACCTCAAAAGGTTTGACAAAGTTTGGTAAAGCTAGGATGGGGGCCTTTAAAAATTGTCTTCTTAATGGACTCAAAGGCTTGTGAGGCTGCAAGGGTCCAATGAAATTTGTCCCTTTACCCGTTGTAGGGGCCATGTTGGTACTAAATTCCCTAATAAAATGCCTATAAAAGGAAGCTAAACCATGGAAACTACGCACTTCAAGAATGGACTTAGGCTAAGGCCAATTCTTTATGGCCTAGACTTTTTTAAGATCAGCTGCTAATCCCTGTTTGGAAATAATAAACCCAAGGAATATGACTTGATTTCTAAGGAAAGAACACTTGGGGAGATTGATGTAACATTTTTCATATCGAAGGGTGAGAAGGACCTGGCAAAGGTGGTCTAAGTGCTCTTCCCTAGACTTATTATATACCAATATGTCATTGAAGTACACAACCAAGAATTTTCCTAAGAAAGATATAAAAATGTGGGTCATGACTCTCATGAAAGTGGTAAGAGCATTTGATAGGCCAAAAGGCATTACTAACCACTCATATAACCAGTCGTGAGTTTTAAATGCTGTTTTTCATTCATCTCCAAGTCGAATCCTAATTTGGTGGTAGCCGCTATGAAGATCAATTTTGAAGAACCAACTAGACCTAGCGACGATGTCCAACATGTCTTCAAGCCTAGGGATAGGGAACCTACATTTGATAGTGATTTTATTAATTGCCTGACTATCTACACACATTCTCCAAGTTCCATCCTTTTTTGGGGTTAGGAGGGTGGGTACAACACAAGGACTAGGGCTATGCTGGATATATCCCTTTTCTAGTTGTCCCTGGACTTGCCTATTTAACTCCTCCCTATCCTTTGGGTTCATTCTATAATGTGGGAGGTTAGGTAGTTGAGCCCTTAGAATCAGGTCAATAGCATTTTGAATACCTCGCATGGGTGGGAGTTCTAAAGGTAGCTTGTTAAGGCTAATGTCTTGGAATTCCTTTAAAAGTTGATATATTTCACTAGGCAAGTCCTCAGTAACAATCGAGGTAATTCTAGTGAGAACTTTAGGAACTAGGACAAATATCACATTGACCTCTTGACTTTCTTTCTAAAACTGCTTGTGGGTTAACATGTGAAGGTTTTGGCTCATAATCCCTTGATTCTTAGGCTTTGTGGAGGTTATGGGCTCAGGCTTGGGTTTGGCAGGTTGCAACAAAATATTCAATCCCTCATTATTGAACACATATGTGTTCGTCCTACCGTAGTTAGTAACATTATGGTCATAAAGTCATGATCTCCCAAGTAAAACATGGGCCAAATCCATAGGAAGGACATCACAAAGAACTAATTCTTCGTAGTTACCAAGCTTAAGGGGTACACGACATTGTTGGGTAACGGGTAAGGAAGTCTAATCTACCCAAGCTACATGAAAGGGTGTAGGGTGTGGCTTTGGTTTAAGGCCAAGTCTATCTATCCCTGTAGTATAGACCACATTTTGTGTACTACCCCCGTCAATGACTAATTTGAATGGCTTACTTTTACACTTCACAAAAGTGTGAAAAATATTGGTTCTCTTCCATGAATCACTAGATACTGGGACAGATAAAATACACCTCATCACACTAACATGTCCTGATCCTTGGGTAGAGCTGTTTACAAGAACATCATCTTCAATATCAGAGGGACACTTAATAGGGTCAACCACTATATCTACATCATTTAGATCATTTGAATCATTAGGTTGATGCATGAGGATCAAAGTGTGTTGTGGGCACCTAGATGCAATATGGCTTTTAGAGTGGCAATGAAAACACTCAAGGGTGGAGCCACTAGGACGTGAGCTAGAGCTAACGGATTCACTACCCTTTGTGATATTACCTTTAACAACCAGAGTGGAAGGGAACATAGGGTTAGCTTTGGGCTGGGGTATTCCTATTGAACGATCACCTGGGGTCGAGCTTTGAGTCTATCGTGACTTTATGCTCTGGGAGGAGAAACGCTTGACCAGGGTATATCTAAAAAGGGATTCAACTTCTAGAGCCTTATGATAAGCTTCTTTAACTGACTCAGGTAAGTTCAATCGAACCTTATTTTGGATGTTAGGTCGAAGCCCATTGACGAACCTAGTGATTGTCATCCATGACTCTTCTTGTATGTTGCATCTCAAAATAAGCTCATTAAATGGGTCATGTACTCAGAAACACTAGATGTTTGCCTAAGGTTAAGCAATTGGTTCAGTAATTGACTTCGGTAGTGAGTGGGTAGATATTTTTCCTTCAGTTTCATTTTCATTTCAGCCCAAACTTCTATTGGAGGTTAACCTAAGCGTTCGAGGTTTCTTTGAACAATTTGCCAGTACCTTTTAGCAGACCCAATAAATTTCATCTTAACAAAGCGGACACGTTGAATATTAGTAATGTCTTACCAATCAAAATAGTCCTCAATATTAGCTAACCAGTCTGAAAAGGCATTAGGGTCTAAGGTTCTATCATATTCAGGAGCCTTAACCTTAACCTTCCTAGTGATATCGCTAGGGTCATAGAGGTCAGGTTTATTACCTTTCTGGAGATGCCCAGGGACCCTTTCATACCTCTTAGGTTGTTGCTCCACGTGGTCTTGACCCTCCCAAAGGTTGTCTACAAACTCAGGTTGTCAAGTGACATGCCTATGACTGGGTCTTCTAACATACCTAGTCTTAGGGCTCATGGAAGGCTGATTCCCATTAGAGCCAGTTATAGGAGTCTTAGGATTGGGATGGACTGACGTATTCTCTTCCCTAAAGACCTCATCTACTTTATTATGACCATGGATACTAGGGATTCCAAGTAGGCCCTCTATGTTCTTTCTAGTATGCCGCCTATCGATTAAACTAAGGGCATTTATGACTTCCTCAACTTGTTCCCTAAGATTGTCTAGGCCCTTTCACAAGTTTTAGATATCTTTTTCCATTGCACTTTGTGAGGGAGTGAGGTTTTGTTCTAAAGGGGTATCGTTTCCAGGTAAATTATTTATAGTGGTTATGCAAAAAGTTGATATGCTGAGGTGACTTAAAGCAACAAACAAAATAAATTAACACTAATGGACAGTTAGCGGACAAAATTAAAGAGTGACATTTTTTCTTTTAAGACTAGGGTTTGCGGGTTTGGTTAAGGGATAATATGGACCCAAGTTGCCCCTAACACGAAGTTAGATACCCTACCTTTGAAGCTTGTCCTAACGAGAGAATAACTCCACGCAAACCAAGCCCAATAAATAAGTAACAACTAGGGCGAAATCTTCACAGTAATCTATTGAGAGCATTATCTCCATACGGAAACCTTTATAAACTTCTATGAACCAGGAAACACTGGGTAATTAATGGGCAACAAGGACTAATAAAAGAAGATAAAAGAAATATGATTCACAATAAAAGAAGGGAAGGAATAAAGAGAAGGTAACAAAGCAAAGAAATTAAACAGAAAAGGCAATATACTTATTAAAAGAAACCTTCAATGTAACCACTAATCAAAATTTTCAAAGAAGGATAGCTTACCTTATTTTAAGCAACTTTAAGAGCCAAAAAGTAATAGAAACTTCCCAAATACTTTCCCAATGGCTCCATGAGGTGTGCAGGATTGAATTGGGTGAGAAATTGGGCGAAACATATGTCAAAATTGCAAAAAATCTTCACTGGCATGTGCAAGTGCGTGAATTCTACTCGTAGAACCTCTCGCCAGCACTTGCAGAGGCCACTGAGATGAGGCTTCGGGATTTGGCCAGATTCTTCCTTCTGCGTTGATTGGTGGTGGTGGATTGGTGAATGGGTGGCTGGAAAGTGGTATTTTGGATGGATAGAGGTGGGTTTGTGCTTTCTGGCGAGTTTCCAGTGAGATTCAGGCATGGGTGTGTGGTTGGAGCAAAGAAGGCTAAAGCTCTGATACCAAATTAATGTTGGACACCAAAGAGAGAAGGAGAGAGAAAGGGAAGGGTAGGGAAAGATAGTAGAAGAAGAAGAGAAGAGGAAGAAAATTAGGTTAATTCAATAATATTTAATCAAATAGTTTACTGATAATGAGGTGCTTAGGGCTATTTATAGAGTCCTGTAGCAAAAAAAGATAATATAAAATCCTAACAAAATATCTAAATTCGAAATAATTCAAATCCCTAAATTATTCTAATTACCTAAATCTTAAAATATCTAAGCCTATCTTTAATAAAATCTAGGGTTTCTTGCGCCTAACATATGTTTTCAGTTTCTCATTAGGTAGTGTACACACACTCACAAAGTGGCAGCCCCCTCCTTTCTTATGTAAATACTAAATTGATAAATCGGTATATTCAAGATAATTCTCCAAGATTTAAAGATAATGATAAAGGATAAATAAACACTCCTAGATAAAAATAAACTCCTAAAAGAATAAGAGATATTCTCAAACATTATCTATAATCCTTTAACACTCTCAGTTAATTTGTAAGACTTGAATGATTGATAAGTTTATTAACACTCCCTTGTAATCTGAAGTTTATGTAACCTTTGGCTTGTTACAGATAACTGCACTTTAAAATAAAACCAAATCACAACTTAACAAGAATAACTTGTAAATTAGGCAGCTCCTCTGATGACAATATACATCATGAACAACATTTCTAAATGATAATATGACTTGAACAAAAGTTTGAACAATAATAACCTCAATCAACAACTGGCAGTCAAACAGTGACTGCATAACTCAATGAAACATAGATGAGCTGCGATTGACAAAGCCTTGTAAGTATGTGCTAATTCTTTGCTTATCTCTTTAATTATTTCCAGGCATATGAAGCAGAAAGAGGAGGACATTGCTATATGTGAATGCAAATATAATGCCAGCAGCCCTGATAGTGCATGTGGGGATACGTGTCTCAATGTACTAACCAGCTCTGAATGCACCCCTGGCTATTGCCCCTGTGGCATCTTTTGCAAAAATCAGGTCCATGTTTAGGCTTGTATGCGATGGTGATATAATTGTTATATCTTCCCTATTATTCACATTGATTTAATTTTGAGATACTGTTTAAATACAGTTCCTTTTAACCATAAAAGTCCTGTTTTATTTGATTGTTTGAAGGAATTTTTACTTATTACATCTTGAACTGTATGTCTTAGTGTGCTCATCATAATTAGTTGCATGTTTATGTGCTGCTTCTAAAAAATTGTTTAAATTTAAATTTATGGCGTGTTGAGGAATGGTTACTATGAGGTTTTGGGTTTCTAAATTTGTTGATCCTCTGGCCTATTATATTATATATTTATATGGAATGAAACTGACTGCAAGTTATATTTATTTAAACCATATCTTATGGTTGCAGAGATTTCAGAAGCATGAATATGCAAAAACAAAGTTGTTTAAAACTGAAGGCCGGGGATGGGGTCTTTTGGTTGACGAGAACATTAAGGTAATCACGTAACGAATTTCAGCACAACTTAAATATGAAAATGGAACTTTATTGCTTGAATCCATGGCTGTCATGGCATGTCCTGACTTGGGTATGGCTTTTTTTTTTATCCTCATAGCTCCAAGCTTTTATTTCTTTTTTCTGCTACAGGCAGGACAGTTTATCATTGAATACTGTGGAGAAGTAATATCATGGAAAGAAGCCAAGCGTAGATCCCAGGCTTATGAAACTCAAGGTCTATTGTTAAATATTCAGACGTTTCCATTTGATAACCAATTTCATTGTTTTTTAAAACTTTTATTTCATTTGCAGGTCTCAAGGATGCATTTATAATTTGTCTTAATGCCTCTGAATCTATTGATGCAACTAGAAAGGGAAGCCTCGGTAGATTTATAAATCATTCCTGGTAAATCACTTCAAATAAAAGCTAATACAAAAATGAACGTTATAGATGCATTCATAGTAGGCATTTTGTTATAGTCCATAGTTTCTGTGACCCCAGGTTTGAAATTGACTTAAACCTGTCAAGTTTGCAGTCAGCCGAATTGTGAGACAAGGAAATGGAATGTCTTGGGTGAGATAAGAGTTGGAATATTTGCTAAACAAGATATTCCTGCTGGAGCTGAATTGGCATATGATTATAATTTCGAATGGTTTGGTGGTGCTAAGGTCCGTTGCCTCTGTGGTGCAGCCAAATGTTCAGGATTCCTTGGAGCAAAATCTCGTGGTTTTCAGGCAAGTATTATAAAACTAGTAGTAACTCTGAATTTGAAATATGCTAGTGTCAAATTTTGATGTGCTTTGTATCTATGATAATGAATATTATAAACCAAAATTATTGTAACAGCCATATTAAGTTGTGATTTTTACTTCTTGGAGATGTGTTGGATCCTTTTTTCATCTCATTTGAGATTTAATAATATCAGACTCAGAAGACTAAGTTGGAGGACCTTGATGGTTTATTAATAAGAAACATTGGGATTCAAGTTTTAAATGTTGAGTGCTATCAATGGACTGGGGCTTTGAGTAGTTGTGTGGTCATGTGGGTGAGATACTAGAGTGGCCACTAAGGATACAGGAGCAATGGCAGTGTCAACCTAATCTGCAGGTTTTTGTAGCCCATTAAGTTCACTGGTTTTGGCTAGAAGAAGGAGCATAAAGCTCTTTGGCAGTGTGCTGTCTTGGCTGTTATGTGGTATTTTTGGTTAGAAAGGCATGCGGTAGTGCTTAATCTGAAGTTTCTGGCTATGCTGTAATTATGATTTTTTGGTTTTGGGAGGACTTGTTGCCCCTGATTTTTGTATTGCTTTTCTCTTCGCTTGTTAAAATTTTTTTTCTCTTTAAGAAAAAGAGTGGCCACTAAGGAACATTTGTTTCTTTTATTCCTTCCCTTCCCTTTATATTTCCCTTAGGGAACTTGTGTTTGATGTTGAATTAAATGGTTTTCATCTGGTGGAATTTGTGCTGAAATAATAATTAAATTGGGAGAATTCCTGCATTAGTAGTAAACAGTAATACTATAGAGTAGTGGTTTACTGAACCAACTTTCTTGTCCTTGTTCTGGTTATTTGTGTTTTTTTCTTTTTCCTTTTGCATGTTACTTTTTTTTTTTTCAGTTCCTTTTTTAAACTCTAATTTACTTTTAATCTTTTAATTTTGCCCCATTTTGTGGAAATTCTGAGCAGGAGGATACTTATTTATGGGAAGATGATGATGAAAGGTAATGAATTATTTATCCTTGTTCGGTTCTTTTTTATGCATTTTTTCTGACTAGTATTATTCATTATAAGTATCAATGATTTTATAAGGATACAATACATAACAGCAAGTTCAGGATCTGTCAATTGTTGTTTATTGTCATTCATTCTGGTGAATTTTATGGTTAACCTGTTCATTACTTTCTGCTCTAGTTATGATTGTAACTTTATAATTAGTTCTCTCAGCATATCTCTGATGGAGTAGATGCCACTATTGAATTATGAGTTATTTGATTAAATTGCTTATTGCAATTGTCAGGTGAGTCCCTGGCTAAAGCCAGCACCTCTCACACCGTGAGAGATGCTGGATTTCTTCAGTGCCTTGCCTTAATGTCTTAGGAGTTGAGGTGAGCGCCTTTAACTTCACTGCTCATAACCCAAAAATTACCATAACTAGCCTTAATTGTTGATCTGAAATTTGATTTGGAGAAATCTCAAGCCTTTTACTACTCCATACATCCTGCATTAGAGTGCTGTAAGAACACTGTCTGTAATTCTCTATAGACTGAACTCAATAACCACTTAAATTGCCTGAAACATGTCCATTTAGTTGTGATAAAGGCCCAAAGGAGAGTGGCCTTGAAAACTGGCTTGCAAGGAAAAAGAACCACATTCCTTAAGTACTCCACCAAGCATCCCATTCAGCTCGATGTAGGACTTAGGCGTCCCATACCACCCATGTCCCTATCATAGCACCGTCCTTGAAGAGCTGACATCCTAGTCACTATACTCTATGACACTTTACTCAGCCTTTTTCTTGGTTAGAACCTTTTGTAGATAACCCTTTCCATGATGTCAACCATAGGCTTTGATACCATTTCAAAGGACCCAAAGGAGTGTGCAGGAATCCACCCATAAAAATTGGCTTGCAAGGGGGAAGAACCACACCCCTTAAGTATCCCACCAAGCTTCTTATACTACTTGATGTGAGACTTAGGGATCCCATTCTACTCATGTCCCTAACAAGTTGTTTTAAATTATACAATGATTTTTTAGTCAGTATACTTTATTGTACTTGGCCTGAGCAACATAATTGTATTTGCTTTGTATGTACTCTTCCAAATCTCATGGAGAAAAGCATCCTACACATGAAACTGATGCAAGGTCCATTATCACTAGCAGCTAGACAGTTGAAAAGTTGCACACCTGTTAACACCTGTTAATTTTGGCTGCAAGGGTCGTTGTTAGTGGCATCAAGAGTAAACCTGTGTAATAGTAAGATTGACAGGATGTTATGATATGTAATCATGGACTAGTTGAGATCAAGAGAAAGGTATTGGTTTTGAGTTTGATAATACCCAAGAAGGAAAAAAAAAACTTTAGAACTTTCAGGTCTTATTATGTGGTGTTGTACCTTTTGAACAAAGCATATTCATGTAGGACAACAGAGAGGGAAAAGGGCAAGAATGGGGAAAAGTAGTAGCAGAAAAAGAGAGGAGAGGGAGAGAATTAGGTTAACAATGTAGTCTTTATTTAGCATCAAAAATAGTCTACAAATAACAAAATATCTGGGGTTATCTATAGAGTTTCCTATAACAAAATAACATAATATATAATCCTAACAAAATATCTAAATTCAAAATAATTCAAATAGATAACCCAAAAATATCTAAATTCAAAATAATTCAAATGCCTAGATTTATCCTAACTAACTAAATCCTAAATAGATAGTAAAATTTCTAAATTTATCCTTCATAACTAAGTTACGAACAAATAATAAAATATCTCTAATCTCATTGACCATTATTCTCCCTTGGTTGGAAAAAAACTCATCCTCGAGTTTTGAAGTGAGGAAGTAGTAGAAGACTCCATCTTGGTGTTTTAGGTTTGACAACGAACATCTATGGTAAAATTGATAGTAGGAGCAATTTTGGGTTCTTGATGACATTAGGAAAAACAAAGTCAACTTGGCATAACTCTGTTGGATGAATTTGGATGTGGTCTTCCATAACTTGAGGTGTAACTTCAAAATGTTGTGATGAATTCTCACGAATTCCTCATGCTATATTTGCTTCTAATTCGTTTTTATAACCTATTACATTACCATCCTCGTTGTTGTTTAATGGGCAATCAAAGGGTTCCACGATAATAACATTAAAATCCTTTATATCTACTTCATCTATTGCGTCATTGTCATATGAAAAGTCATGTTTCACGTTGATTTGGTCAAAGTTATCCTCTTTTCTAGCTAAATCCTCTAGGTTGTTATCGAAGAGGTGGATATTTCTCTATTTAATAGCATTCCATAGTTCATCAAATAAGTGATTGAGTTGCTCTCTAAAATCTTCTAGGGCATTTTGAAAGACCTAGAACTTTTGTTCCATAGCAACTTGAGCATTGGTATTTTTGAGTGATTTTGAAGTCAAAAAGTTGTAAGAATTCCCCTAAAATACTTCCTAATGTAAGAATTCCCCCAAAATACTTCCTAATAGTTGCAGGATGCCAAGATCGAATTGGGTGACAAATTGGGTGAAATGGAGGCCAAAATCACAAAAGTCCTTCACTAGTGCTTGAAGGCATGTAGGGCGTGTGAATCCCATGCTTAGGGACTTCAGGCGGTGCATTTGGCTGCCTCCAATGATCGGTCTTTAGGGATTGGCCGGTTTTGGCCCTATGCATCTGTTGGTGGGGTTGATTGATTGGGTACATGGAGAGGGGTGTTTTTGGACATATAGAGGTGAGCTTGTGTTTTCTGGTGAGCTTCAGACAAGGGTGTGTGGTTGAAATGAAGAAAGCTCAAGCTCGGATACCAAATTGATGTAGGACACCAAAGAGAGAAGGGGAAGAGTAGGGGAAAGTAGCAGGAGGAGAAGAGAGGAGAGGGAGTGAATTAGGTTAACAATATAGTCTTTGTTCAATATCAAAAATAGTCTATTGACAACAATATACTTAGGACTATTTATAGGGAGTCTTATAACAAAATAAGATAATATAAAATCCTAACAAAATATCTAAATTCAAAATAATTCAAATAGATAATCATAAATATCTAAATTCAAAAGAATTCAAATTTTTAGATTTATTCTAATTAACTAAATCCTAAATAGATAATAAAATATCTAAATTTATCCTTAGTGACTAAGTTACAAACAAATAATACAATATCTCTTATCCCATTTTCCATTACGTATACACCCAATTATTTTAGAAGTGTATTCTAAAATTATTTCCTTAAATTTGATCTGCCATGTGGGGAGCACTACTTACCCTCTCCCTATTCCGTTAGTTGAGAGAAGCTGATTTACAATATTCATTTACTTGGAAATTTGTTGCTTTTGGGTTCAGAACTCTAGTTTGGACGAGAGGTCATACTATCTAGCCATTCATCCTCATTGAATAGCTAATTCCGGATGTTAAGTTTGTACACCCCAGGCTTTGTGATGTTGAAGGATTTCGTTAATGCAGTTAGTTGAGAAAAGGCAAATATATTATTTATCTATTAATTTACTTTATAACATGAAGCTTGAACCATCTTAGAGCTACGATGTATAATATATGATCTAATCCTTATTACCTTATTTGTGTCTGAATATATTTGCACTATCGCTTTGCCCTGTGATATTATAGTTCATCAATCTGTGTTTTTTGGTTACAGGTACTCGGTTGAGAAAATTCCAGTATATGACTCTGCAGAGGATGAGCCTCCCTCAAAGGTCCTTAGAAACTTGAATTCTGATAATCTTGGGAATAAATTTAATGAAAAAACTGAACACACCATGGATGTTATTATAAAACCTGAGCAACTACCAGAGTCGACTGCTTTTACTGTTCAGCCACTTGATTCAGTTCCGATGAAGGATTTACATGCCAATTCGAGAAAAGCTGAAGTAGGAAGTGAGGATATGCAATTGTACACAAGAGATACTCAACAGGCCTTTTCACAAAATAATGCAATGATATCACGTATCCGAAGTAGTACTGCAGGCCGAAACTATCGTGTTAGAGCTGGCTCCATTTCTACCAAAAGATCAAAGACATATAGTGGGAGGTTTAAAAATATTGTACAGAAGCAAGTGGATGCAAAGTCTGCAGCTGAATGTCTAGCATCAAAGGAGGCACAAGAGGAGATTTTAAGATATGAGGTATGAGTCTCCTTAGTGCTTAGTTATGTAACATCTGGTTGGTGCTAGTTGCTTTGAAAATCGCATGGCTTGAGGCTCTTTTAATTGTCTTTTTAATCTTATTTTGTTTGGTAGTTCAATTTGCAAAATTTGATCAAATTGGTTAAAGCCAATTATTCGTAGGTGGATCTGGAGGTTCCATGTTTTAGATTCATAACCTAGATCTATCCTTTGAGGAAAGTAAAGTGCAGTTCAGTGAGGCTGAACCCGGATGGAGTTTCATTGCCTTGGGGTTGGATATACGTATACTTAGTAAATTTCTTATTACAGAATTAATAAAATTGTTTCTGTTAAGACAAACTTAAAAATTTTATTGGGTCTAATTTTGATCTTACCACACCTTTGTGAAGCACTGGAGAAGTCCTCGAGTGCATTTGTGTACAGCCCTAAACCCTAAACTATACTTTCTCTAGAGCAAATTTTTGGTTTTAGATTGGGCTTTCTTTTCCTTTTCAATTTTAATAGCTTTAATCTTTTGTTTTCAATTGGGTTTCAATACATAATTACATTATAACCTTCTATGATTTCTTTGTCCCAAAATAATCAAATTGTAAGGCATTCCCGCAATGAGAATTGCCATGACATTTGGTTATTAATCCTGCAATTCCTACTACTCATTTTTCATTTCATTTTCACATGTTTTTATGATTATCATATATTTAACCTTATCTTGAGGCTTGTTTGAGAGGTTTTTAAAAAATAGTGATTACTAATGAAGTGCAGTGAGATGGGGTGGAGGAAAAATTCTCACTCACGTTTTTGTTTAATGAAAATTAGATGGTAATTTATTCCCCATTGCTTAGAAATTATACTATTATTAATAGTTAAAATATCATTAATAGAGTGGAGACGTAGAGTGGAATGCATTAGTGGATTTGAAGTAGAAACTTCCAATATTTACCTTTATTGATGGAAAGAAAAGTGGACATTGAGAACCAATCCTACCCCACCCCACTCTGTCTTCTTAACCATCTAAATGGTTAGTGTGTGTGTGTGTGTTTTCTTTTTCTTTTTCCTTTTTTTTTTATCCCAATTCACAATTCCAAACAAATTCTTGTTTGGGAGTTTTGAAGAGTGAGGTGGAGTGAGTTGGGAGAGATAATTTATTTTATTGTTTGGAAGTTTAATGAATTAAGAAATGTTAATCCACTTCCTACTATATGAAAATTTCATTGTCACTGATAGGGCAAGGTTGGCTTGGAAGGTGAAATTCCTAATATTACCCTTGCGTATATCCTGCTAGGTCTGAAATATTGACAGAGAAAAGGGGTAGAAGAGTAACTGAAAAATTAGAAGAAACCCAATCCATCTAAAACCCCCTATGTGGAGGGATTTGGAAATTGAGATGAAGCGTTGGGATGTTTTCAACCCGTCATATTCCATCCCACCCCATTACTGTTTAGACATCCAAACAATACTTTAGACGCTTAATCCACCCCATCCTACTCCCAAACAATGGTATCTAAATTTTCATGCACGCATGCAGGAAATGAAGAATGACGCAACTACTGCACTTGATACATTGTACAATGAAATACGACCAGCCATTGAAGAACATGAGAGGGATAGCCAAGACAGTGTATCCACGAGTGTAGCAGAGAAGTGGATTGAAGCTTGCTGCTTGAAATTGAAGGCAGAGTTTGACCTTTACTCCTTCATTGTCAAAAATATTGCCTGCACTCCTACAAAGCCACGTGGCCAACCAAAACCTTCTTCTCAAGTTCATAATGAAAACGAATTTAAGCTCTTGACGAATTGATATTCTTCTCTTTATTTGATTCATCCATTATCCGTGGTCCATTATTTTGCAAATTATGTAGAGGTACTTTTGATGGAATTATTTCTTACCTTCTATGAATTACATTTATGATTCAGTCAAAAAATATTTTCTGGAGTAGAATTTCTTGTGATATAATTTGAGTGAATCAATTTCTCCTTTGAAAGACGCTCAAATTAGATTGCCCTCTCTTATATAATGAAAGTATACACAAATTTTCCTCAACTCAATAGATGTCCTAAATTCCCTCAGATAATATTTATTTCTTTTGTGAAAAATTGTTGATATTATACTCCTGGTTTTAGAAGACCAGTCTGATGTTTTTTAAATAAAATTTTTGACGTAAGTGTACTTAATTATAATATAGGAATATAATTATAATATTATTGTATTTTGAGTTAGTAATATTATAATTATATTATTATATTTTAATTGAGTGTATTGATATATTCAAAATTGTGAATGTATTAAATATGATAATTTTTTTTAAACAAATATAAGTGCTTCATAATTTAAACTAATTTATCCTAGGACTTTTTTGGTAAACACGTAATAGTTTAAATGGTAATAAGACCACATTTGTGGGCATTTCTGTATAACTAGTAGATAATGTTGTATTTTTTACTAATGGTTGTGCTTAGGTTCAAATCTCTAATTCATTCTTTTTCATTTTCTTCATTCTATTACCTGGCATCTTTTTTTTTTTTTTTATACTATTTCTCAATATCTGATTTAATTTTTAAAAGTATGGAACCAACTAATTTGGTATTGAGTATTGTCGGATCTAATATTAGAAATAGTCTTTCTAATATTAGACTCTTTATACACAAGGTAAGGATTAAATCTAAAATTTTACTTAAGAGGCACTGAGTTTTTTATCATTAAAAAGTTCTTTTGGTCAAATTTAAACCCTATACTAGGTGGGTTCTTTGTGAATTCAGATTCAATTACATATCAAGGCACAACCAAATGGCTTTTACATTTAGGCCATAAAAATAAAGCTTGCAGTTAAAATCTGAGTTACCTGAATCGGATAAATGATTATGTGGGTTTTGGCCAAACCAGCTAATATCACTAAGCCGAAGCCATAGAAATGTAGTAACATGATGGTCGTCTCATATTTTGTTCATCATACTATTGTGCGTTTGTGTGTATATACTGTGTTTATATAAAATATGTACTCATATTATCATGTCAACTAGAACCAGTGAATTATCAACCACTTTCTTTGCCTGTTCAATGGAGTGCTAGTTCAATTTTTAACAAAATACGTTAAACTTTTCTCAAGCTGATCCACTTGAACTCGATTGTAAGTACATCTTGTACGAGCCATGTGAAGAAACAAGTTGTGCAACTATGGTACTAATGGTGTGCACATTTGTTGGTTAGGAGAACAAGAAAAGCTCATCAAGTTCGAACTACGTTTATTAAAATTGTTTCAGGTTCGATTCTCGTGATTTGCCTTCTACTACATTCATTGTTACCAGAAAAAGGAGAAGAAATCTAAGCCAGCCTTGAATAACATCTCAACACTACAAAAAATATTTTGAAGCTATGAAAATTTATTAGTTTAAATGTACGAACAATAATGGATCATCAATAATATAGACTATTGAATTTTTATTTAATAATAAAATAGTATAGTTAAACATGACCTTTATGTTTATGCTAAAAAATTAAGAAATCTAAACCCAAAAGTTTGGCGTTGACATGTGTCGTGTATAGAAGCAATTTTTACTTCAGTTTCCAAAGGGCAAGCCACCTTATTATAGAGGAGCTAGCAGCCCTTCATTCTTTTATGAAGGTATTTGGTATACTCTCAGTTTTAATATTATAATATTTTGTATACTAAAGTAGGAGATATTATAGTATAAGATATCATAGTATTGCTAGTGTGTGCGTAATGGGTTTGAATGTTTAATTACATCTGAGTCTATTTTTTTAATTATTTATGAATAAAATATAATTTATAAAAAATTCATGTGTAATTTCATTCTCTATTCATACATGTAAAGAATGTAGTTTTTTTCTTTAAAATCTATATATTATATTTTACATGTCTACAGTTTTTTTATAGATAAATTTTATTGAGTTAATTACCATAAATAAAGGTATAAACATATGGAACAAATTAATGCACTCTATTTTATGGTATGAGATGACACTCTTTCAATAACATTTTTATTTAGATTGCGATATACATAAGAGAGAGGGTGTCCTAGATGTCACCCTATTATTCCAAGCATAATTATATAGTCATGGTGTCAAAAATATCATTTTATATATATATATGAGACAAAATTGTTTTTACTGTTGTATTATTATTGTAGTTATTTAACACTTTATATTAAATTAATAGCACAATTTAATGGCTTGTATTTAAACTTAAGAAATCATAATTAACTATAGGTCATCATGCTCATCATAAACCATGGAGGCATGTTCTGCAAAGTATTCCTTAGGTTAATTAATTAGGATCTTTTGTTGTGCAAATTAAAATCTAAATCGAGAAGAGAAAACCCATAATTTTTTTTTTTCATTTTTTTAACAGGTTTAATTTCATCTTGTATCTTTGTGTATATTAATGATTATATGGGAATGTATAGTTGTTTATATTTATGTGAAAGAGGAACATTAAAGAGAAGTGAGATTCTCGCGTTGCCAAGTTGGAAATCATCAAGATTGCTCGCATTCTCAACCTCCTCCCACAGATTTTGTACCAACAACTTTAAATGCCAAAAAAAAAAAAACTAAAGGGTTTAAGAAAGTCGTTACACTCGGAGCTTCTAACCAAGATTTATCAATAACAAAAACACTTCCACGCCCTGAAAGATAAAAGGAGATAGATGACTCTTAAAGCAATAATAAACAAAATATGCATATCATATTTCCTTCAATTCTACAAATTAAACTAAAAATGGATACGAACTACACAATATTAAGTAAAGGCTGCTTAACACAAATGGAATATACTTAACCCATACTATATAGCCAAAACTAATGGATCGGACTTACATGATATTTGAAGCTAGACCTAATATTCACTCACGAGTGATTGAATTGTTAAATGCGAAGGTACTGTTTTCTCATAACTCTTTTTTTTTTTGGTGTCTTCTTCCTCTTCTTCTTGGGCTTGTGCTTGTGAAGAATAATGGCAAAGGTGGTGTATTTCTACACTCTATTTTGCTTATGCAAAAATAGGGATTTTTAAAGCTCCACTCAACCTTCATTTTTTTTTTTTTTTTTTCACTTCATGCTAGCGGAGATCCCCCTATTTCTTATGCCTGAAATGCATTAATTGTTGGTTACGTGGCATTGTGTCTTCCACCTTGGCATTCTACTTCAGCCAAGATTCACCACATCAACCTTTAACTTGATGGCGTCATGGTTAGCATTAATGGCAAGAAGTCTTTTGCAAAATATTGAAACTATAAGGATTGATTTGGAAAAAAAAAAATGTAAAGTGCAAGAGCCAATTTACAAACATGGGTAAAATATAAGGACTAAATAATTAATTTTTCCAATTCAAAATTATATAATTATATTTAAATTAAAAATATATTATTTTTAGCAAAATGTTACTCAATAGGCTTTCAATCTTTTTAGCATCTAGAGAGCTTGGATAATGAGTTGTCCAGCACATGATGAATGCACGTTACTTTGGCTCTGGCCGCCTAGGTGCTTGGATTTTTGGAAAATGTGTTTTTCTTTGATTTTTTAGGGTATAAAAGGGGCTTTTAATATTTTAAGAAAAAAAATAAAGGAGAAGAGGAAGTTAGGGTTCAAAACTCTCTTTGGGAAAGTAAGTAAACTTTTTATTTTTTTGGGCTTCCAAAGTGTTCTCTTAGAAGGAGAGGCCAAGGATTGATCTCCTTGCATCTCTATTGGCCAAACTTTCATGAATTCTTTCATGGTGGCCTTTTTATACTCTCTTCCTTCTTTTATTTTCTCTTTTTCTATTTTTTTCTTAATGTAATATAGATTTAAGCTTTTTATTAGTTGTTATGATAGATTTTTGTGAATGTTGAGTAGGGATTTTATGGTTTTGTATTCACATATGTTAAGAGAGATTATTTCTTCTATCTTGTAATTGTAGGTTGAATTATGAATGTATATTGTTTTTTATTTGGGACTTTTATAAATTTTAGTCAATTAATATAATTGCAAATAGATTAAATGATTTATTTTGTTGATTTCTTTCATAATCTCTTGTCATGAAGTTAATTGCCCAAAAGGTATTTGATGAAATATCTTATGGAGAATTGAGTGAAATGTACCTTCAATGATTGTCATCAACTTTTAAATTATATTCATACCTATATTTTCAATGATTTCCTAAATGTATCACTCATGAAATCTGACCACTTAATGTTTTTATATTGAAAAAAAAAAATTTCAAGAGTACACAAAAGGAAGGGAACACATTTGAAGTAAGAATAAATTCAAATAATTAAGATGTTAGACAAGGAATTAAAGAAGACTTAATCATAATATAGATTAGCATCACACTTATTATTGAGGCATCTTGCCAAGTGTCCCTTAAAAAATTGCCAAAATACCCTTAATACTATATTTTTCCTGTCACTTTTCCTTTTTCTCTTGATTTTCCTCCTTCTTTGACACAATTACTATGCATCTTCATTAGTTCAATTTTTGCCCACCTTCTACTATCGTTCATGGTCACCAGAGATTGCCTTTCATCACTGCACCTTTATTGGCCTAAGTCCTCCTTTGAATTTTTGGTAATTTCTTATCATTTGTAAGAAATTACCAAAATCATGAAACTCCATTAGATGTGATATAGGCGCACAATTTTAGTAGGTTTCAAGCTCAAATTAGTTCGTTTCTCTCTAAATTTCCTTAGGGCTTTACATTATAGTGATTTTCAAACCTCTCTCTACCATTTGCACCAACCAATTGCAACGGAAGAGCTCTGAATTATGAAACCTCTTTTATAGTGTGTTCATTGGGAATTTGAAGGAATCTGGCTCAATTTGGTAAGTTTCTCTTTGAATTTTATTAAGGCTTCACTTCCTTAGTATTTTTACACCTTTCTCTTTTAAACCCATGGATCAATTTCATCAATTTAGCTTGAAATTTAAAAAAAAACCCTAAAATTGGTATTGTTCATGTGTGAAAAGTGGAATTTGGAGCTCAATTTGGTGTGATCTAGTTAAATTCAGTTGGAGTTTCATATCCTAAGTAAATTTTAAACCTTTCTCCCTTAGAATCCATGACTACTTTTGAGTTTTAACTTTAGAATTGATAATGCTCAATTTGGCTAAGTGTGTTCATACAAGTAGGATGATGAAATCCAACATTTGTGGCCTCTTCTAACATCACTAATCATCTAGGGGAAGGCTTAAGACAACTAAAAGTTTTCATTTTGAGTTGTAAGTTAATTTGCAAATCTAGTTTTATTGATGTAAAATTAAGGAAAGAGGAATGGAAAGTCTAGTCGGAGTTGATTAGGTGGTCTTAGATGATTATTATAGTTTAATAAGTAATTTTGGAACTTGTTGGTTGATCCTTAGTCACATTGGTGAAGTTGATAAATTTTTTTATTATGGAATGAGGATATAATAAAGTATGTTGGATAAGATTTTAGATACTAACTTTATTTAATGTTATAGAATTTATTTAGATTAAGAGAGTACCTTTTCCTAAGCAATTGATGTAATTGGATGGCTCCTGATTATTAGAAGTAAAAGTGGTGAGATGACCAACTTAAGAGACCATAATAATGTAATATGTAAATTAATCTTCTATTGGTGGGAATTCACATAAATTTATGGGCATGGAGACTTTATCCAATCTAATGGAATCTTTCTAAGTGCTAAATATTAGTTTTTAGCTAGCAGTTAAAGAATGAAATTGTTACAATACTGATCATTTAGGTCACATAACTTTTTTGTAGGTTATATATGTATGCATATGTTAGCCTTGGGAATCAAACCTTTAGGCGTATGAAAATGAATTTCTAAGGAGAGAATAAATAAAGTAAATGGGGTAATAAGTGAGAAATTTATTGACTAAGAAATATTGCTTAGTTTTTTGCATAATAGAGCTTACTTTATCTGGTAAGTGGTAGCATAGATTGTAAGGAAGGAAATTTTTGTGTTTTTGGCCAAGCGAGTAATTATTATTGCATATGCATGTTTTCACTTCTATCTCATTTCTTGATTGAAACAAGATTTGGCTATTGATTATGTGCTTGTGGGGACAAGCTTCCTATTCATACTATTTTTTGTACATGAAATTCTGATTGGAAGTAAATTGAATATTTGGATTGGTTTATTTGTTTATGGATTGATCCGAACTGGAAAACTATTTTGAATATTTCACTTGATTAAATAAAGATTGTAAAAGACACTATTGTTACTAATGGTTCCACTTGTGAAATTCTACAACCTTGCACTTTCTATATTTCTAAAGAACTCTGATTCTGTATTTATTAACTTATTTGATTTTAAATATGAGTTCCTTTAATTGTGAATTTCTAAGTTTCTCCAAATTTGAATTTCTAAATTATTTTATTATGAAAACAATTTGATATGGAATTTACAAAAGTGTTGAATTTGAATTTATAATTGGGAGTTATGTGCTTTCTATTTATGGTGATTTACCGTTCATGTGTTGTATGCTCTGCATATGAATTTTCATATTTCTATTAGCTATGTGCTTTATATCTATAGTGATTTACCCTTCATGAGTTGTATACTCTACATATGTAATTTCTTATTTATATGAGCTATGTGCTCTATATCTATAGTGATTTATCCTTTGTGAGCTATGTGCTCATTGTCTATATACAATTGTGGGTTTGGTTAGATGCTCCGTACTTTGCTTTGTTAAATTTTTCTCATTTGTATATTTGATTTATACATGGTGATTTGATCATATTTTTAATTCATGAGTTTACATAGACGATATCTTTATTCAAATCATGAATAGTTAATATTGGTTGTCATTCATTGTGGAAGGTATGCTAAGCTTTCTATTTGTAATAAAGAAAAAAAAAATTGAAGCTCTTAGCTTGTCCCTTCCTAACATAAGTAGAATTATTTATTCTCTGAGTGTTATCACTCATTATTATCTTTTCTATGTTTTTCAGGGAGTATTGATAACTTGGAACTCTCTCTACAATGTAAAGTTAATTAAAGACATGTTAATGAGCCTTGTATTATTCTGCAAGGATGATGTATAATTTGGTATCAATTATTGTATTATTTTGCATTCTAGAAGCTTATACTGTCACAAGCAAGAATTTAGTCATTCTATTGTATATTTGGGATTGCGTGCTTAAATTCTCTTATGAGAACAAAGCTCTCTTTCTATTAGTTTATAAGTTTTCTGTTGTAAACATTTCAAAAAGTCTACGTTTTAAAGGGGATTTTGTCAAAATTTTCACACAAAAGCCAAATAGTGAATACTATGTTTATGAATTGACATAATTTAGAAATATTCATTTGGTAGGCTTGTCATTAATTTATTTAAGTTGTCTGACTTTTTTGACTCGCAAAGGCAAGGTTTACTTTGTTCTCTATGTCTGTCACATTTCCTTAATTAGGAGTATGCACCTTAAGATTAGTTTTATCAACCTTTAAGGAACACTAATGGTTAAAGTAGTACAATTCTATCCAGATAATTGGGATCAACCTCTAAATAGGTTGTATTTGATAGTTCAACTTTTAATCTTAATGTATTATGGGGAAAATTTCATTTACATGATTATGATTAATTTTTAAATGGAATTGGAACTAAAGTTAGGATAACTACTGGGATTAGGTTTATAATATTAATAAGTCAAATTATTCAGAAGAGGAATTGAACTATGTGGAACAAAGTCATTACTAAACTTGATAACTCAATTTATTATCACTTCAACTCTCAATTAACTTAATCTAAAATACTGTCTTGAATTTATTATTTTTAGTTTGAGCCCTTTAGAGTATTAGTTTAATTTTATTTGCTTGTTTATTATATTTGAATCATTTCTAGAGACTAAATTTATCTAGACCACTAGTGTAAATATATAAATAATTATATTAACACGTACTTTTGTACATATTATATAATTAGAAAGCAAAAATTTTATCTTAAAAAGAATAAAGATAATATATTATTTTCATGGAAACCATTTTGAATCTTTTAAACTTTTTTATTATAAATTAACTTTTATACTTGTCATTCATCACAAGGTCATAGGTAAAAGTTGTCGATGTAACTTGAGTTATTATTAAGTCCAAGTTGTTGAGGAAGTTGGAAAAAAAAAAAAAAGTTCTTCTATCTGTGTGGTGTTTCAAATGTATTATTCTTGTATTCAAGATGAATGAAGTTTCTATTATGACAATTAATAGGAAATGCATTAAATTTTTTTTCAAATTATTACCATAAAAAACAATTAACAATAATCTTCAATGAAATAATTGTTGTTAATAAAAGGTACTCATCTTTTATATAATATATCATTTGAACTTTCTGAGCAAGGATGAACACCTCGGCTTCACTGTGTAAGTCTACAATTCACAAATGTGTTCAAGTTTTAGCATACATGAAAACCCTACTGTACAAAACTCAAATAGATCAAAGGATGTACAGCATTGGTGATGTACAACCTTTGATCACATAAACAAAAGACAAAAAAAGAGTGGTGGGAGATCGTACAGCATCAATGCTATGGTACTCAATCTGTACTTATTAAACCACTGCTAAGGTCCATTACACAAAGGATCAATTTTGATCCCATGTAGGCCGAATGACGGTTAACTGGTCATTGTTGTTTAAAATTTATCTTTTTCTTCATTTATAATCAGATAATACAATAATCATTTAAACACATTCAGCAATGCTTTTAAATAATTAGAAAATTTAAAATATTTAGACTATTTAATTTTTTTCCTTTATTCGATTATTTTCCAAAGTTTTTATATCTGTTTCATTTATCTTCTTCAAATTATTATCTAAAATCATTTATGTGAATATCCACTTAATATTCATGCCAGAGTTATATAAACATTTCAAATAGATTGACATGAGAGTGTACGACAGTTTAATGTGCATTTCAAATT
Organism: Delonix regia; assembly: GCA_037074485.1. Lineage (NCBI taxonomy): Eukaryota > Viridiplantae > Streptophyta > Magnoliopsida > Fabales > Fabaceae > Delonix > Delonix regia. The sequence continues at coordinate 22,494,741 of CM073454.1, read as the reverse complement.
TTATTATCTGATATAATTTTTATATTATTTTTTTAGAAAAAGATAATCTTTTCATGTCTCAAGTTTACGTATCTCTTTTGGTCCAAAAAAGGTTTACATATATCTTTAGTTGCTGTTAATATGATCAACAATCCTTTGGATTATATAATTGTTAAATAAAATTTTTGGTTACTCATAATTTTAAATGTACTAATTTATCTAGTTATAATATAATAATATACTTGTAATATTATTATTATTTGTATTAATAATATTATAATTATATCCCTACATTATTATATATTATAAATATATTTTTATATATAACTGAATAAATTAAAATTGTTAATAAGATTTTATAATATTATTAACAAAAAAATAATAATGTTAAAATTTTAACTAAATAAATTAAAATATTACAATTTTAAGTGTATTAATTTATGTACTTAAAATTGTTATTAGACTAAATATGAGACATACTTTTTATTATATTGGAGGACATCCACAGTACATTCATATAGGTATCATCATGGCGCGACTATGACAAGTTACTAAATGGATTGATATGAGAATATTTCCTTGTCACGCAACCTATATATAAATATGCTATTTTTATATATTTTTATTTATATATTTTAAAAGTGTTTGTTCTAGTATCAGATAGTTCGTCCTAATTCCTAAATCTCTTTTTTATTTCCACTTTAATAATCCGTTCAACAATGTGATATTTTCATTATTTCCCATCACATTTTAAATTAGAAGTTTAATTTGATAAGATTTACCTATAAAAATTTTCAGTTTTTATTTCAAATTTAAGTTTATACTTATACAAATTGTAAATATTTATATATTGATAATTAATTATATTTAAATATTATAAATTATACGAACTATTACTTTCAAATTATATTTGACAAACTGATATTTAAAATAAAAGAATACTAGAGTCATTGTTCGAAGAACCTTCCTTTTCTAATTTTCAAAATTGTAGCTTCTTCACAGCCAGCGACTCACATTAATTGTTTTGTGGTATATGTTTTCATAATTATTGTAAGACCATTCATGGTTTCTAGTTAAATAAGACAGAAGGCTGGAATTATATCATAGAAATAGATATTATTAATGGGAAATTGTATGTACAATATTAAATTTAATATTTGTTTATGATCTGCAAAACGAACCCATAAAATTGGTTGTTGCATCTGAAATATAGGTAGACTAGATCACCTCAAATTACGAGGTTTAATAACTTTCGTAGTATCAACCAGGGCCTCCTTGATGGCTCTGAAGAGTCAATAAAGAAAAATTCTATCTATTTTGCTTTGATTGTTGTATTTAAATACAGTTTTTAGTTTTTTAAAAATAAATAAAAAATAAAAAAAAAAATTTTTTTATATTAACTGATCTTAAAAAAATTAAAAAATATAAAATTTTTTAAGAATAAAAATAATTTTAAATCTTTTCCTTTATTTCTTAAAGACAAATAAAAAAATCTAATATTTCAAATAAAAAATAAAATAACAAATTATGATTTGAATTGAAAAATAATTAAAATTTAGAGAGAATAAATATTTTAAAAATATTCTATAAATAAAATTAACATTTAAAAATAATATCAAACAGAATTTTGAATCAACTCACTACCTAATTTGCTTTAAATAAAATATATATATATATATATATGCACTAAAACACATAAACCTATATATTGAACACGTAACACACATGTATACATATGCATTTGCAAATATAAATACAAATATATACATGTTGAATACATACACATATATTACTAAACATGTAATACATAAAAATATATATAATAAATATATAGTTTAAACAAATATGCGCCTACACACAAATCCAAATATATATATAATAAATTTGTTACACGTGCACAAATGCAAAATATTTGTTAATATTTTTTAGTATGTTTTCGAAAATAATGAATTAAAGTAAGTTTTTTTTAATGTTTTAAAAAATAATTTTACAAAACTATTCTAACAACATAAATACGAAGAACAGAAGAATCGCCTTTAGTTTTACACATAGAAGCATTAGATATTTTAGCTTCAAAGAATTTTTGGTAAATGTGCACACATTTATCTGGCTGGTACCAAAAATTCAATAACTTTCGATATTGATATATAAGCTTCTTCATTTAAATATTTTAATTAAAAAAATTAATTTTTCATATGCTGACAATATTATTATATTCAAATAATTAAAGTATATGAATCAATTCCCCAATATAAATGTCGAATCTGATCCAACATACTTTTTTTTTTTTTAATTTATTAAAGGAATGTTGGCAAATCCCTCTTTATGTTGGGGGCTCGCAACAACATTTTGTTTTTTTAAAATTTGTTAGAATGCGAATCTTCCCTTAAAGAATATGGGATGGGGTATATCTAAATATGAGGTCGTGCCCCATATATATATATATATATATATATATATATATATATATATATATATATATATATATTATTTTTATATATAAATTATATTTATATGTAATATATTTTTTAAAAAAATAAAAAAATTACATTAATTAAAATTTATTTTTTAATTTATTGATTTGATTGTTAAATCATGAAAATTTAATTAAGTAATTTAAGTTTAAATTCAATTATTTGATATATTTATTTATTATTATAATTATTATTTAAATTTACAACTATCTAAAACAAATCACCAAAAAATTGTGGTTAGCACTCTTTTTTTGGTAGTGAGAGAATGTTGTTACTTTTTGTTTCGGTGACTTTTTTACAATCAAATGAATTAGTTATATTTAGTTAGTTTTTTAAATATTACTTCATTTTGTAACAGGATTCACCAGATTAATTTGCTACAGCTGCAACTTCAATTTGGGCCTCCGGATCGCTTCATTTAATAGTTTAGATTTTAAAAAATATTTTTAAAATTAATTTAATTTTAATACAAATAAAGCTTTTCAAAAAAATTGTGATAATACTCAAGGTATATCAATATTTTTATTTTTTTAATAATACTTCCTCTTGTACTTTTTTAAAGTCACAAATATTTTTTAAAAAGACTTTAAGAATTAAGATGTAAACATATTATTGTTTAAATTTATGTTGTTGTCATCGATCTTCGCTCCACTTGTTGATAAGTTTGTTAAGAAAATACATGTGTTGCTATCTTTACCGCAAATAACAGAATCACTACCCCTATATATTTCTAATTTATGTCAAGAAAATATACTCAAGAACTACATTTTTATGGCTAATTTTAATTTTCTTTAATTAAAATATACATTGAAATCACAATAAGTATATAAAACATTTTTATCAAATAAATATGATAACTTAAAAAATAAATTCTGGAATCAAAATTTTGATAATTAAATTTTTTTTTTCAGTCAAATATAGTTTGTTTTCTAATAAAATATTCTAATTTCAAAGATTTAAGGGTAAAAAAGAGCAAAAGAAGAGACGGGAGACTATATATATATATATATATATATATATATATATATAGAGGATAATGGGGTAATGAATGATTTTAAGTAAAGACATTTTTGCTTTTAAAGAAAAAAATTTCTTTTCTTTAGCTTTCAGAGATTAAAAAAATAAGGATAATTTTGTATTTGATTGTGCGAGAATTATTCCAAGATAATCCTTTTGAATAATCTTAGCATTCTACATCGATTTAATACTGTTTCAGTATGAATTCATTACCAATCTTAAAAGATTCAACTAAATTTTTCTATAATATTTGGGAGATATGAATTTTTCTATAATAATTCTTGCGTTATATACTAAAACAAGTTTTTATGATCAATTTGAAGAATAAAGGGAGAAGGAGGATTGATGGACAACGAAGAAGAAGAAATCAATAGCAAATGATCATATATTGAAGTTGATGTTTTGGAATTAATTCTTCAACAATTATGCCTCTCCGATTATCTTTGACTTGGAGCTATCTGTTCCAATTAGCGAGCCATTATCATTAGAGCCATTACAAATAAGCATTGCAGTCTTTTACCTGAATCACCATATCCTTTATTTCAATCATATAATCGTACTAGCGATGTTTTTTCTTTTCTTGCTTGTCTAATAAACGCTTCCCTAAGTCCGTACGAATACCAATGGCGAAAAATTATACTTGTTATGGTGCAGTAGAAGGTTGGATGATCATGGGTGAACTTCCAAATTTGTCTGAACCTCATGTTCAAAACATCTTCTTCTTAAACCCAGTAATTATCGTCCCATCAAAGTTGAGAAATATTCATATACCAATTTCTAAAATTGTGGCTTCTTCACAACCCATTAACCCACATTGTATTGTGGTGTCTCTTTTGTGACTTTCATAATTTTGTATTCTCTAGAATTGCCGATGATTCATGGACTCTAGTTAGTGGAAATTCGGAGGCTGGAATATGCTTCACAGAAGTGAAAATTCATGGTCAGAAATTGTATGCTATTAATGTACTAATAGATTCAATATTAGTAAATAATTTTCAAGAACATCCCATAATGCCTAAAATATTAGCTAAGCTTCCAGGGAGTCCTCCACCAAGACGTCATGCATTTGGTAATATTGATGAAATTTATGAAAGTATTCAAACTCGTCTAGCCATTGATGCTTCATCTGGAGAGTTATTGCTTATTTATTTGATTAACCATTCTCATTGTAGCTATAAATCACCTGAAATTACAAGATGTCTAGTGTTCAAATTGGACATTAGTAGTGAACCAGCCAGGTGGGTGAGGCTAAGTGACTTGGGAGATCGTTCCGTATTTGTGAGTGAGCATAAGAGCTTTGTAGTATCAACCACAGCCCTCGATGCTTCTGAAGAGTTAAAAGAAAAGAATTCTATCTATTTTGCTTTGCCATACACAGACAAATGGAACGGGATGCAATTTCAACTTGGGAGACTTTGCTTTACTGATAGAAGCATTAAATATTTTAGCTTCAAACAATTTTTGGTTGATGTGCGTACTTTTATGTGGTTTGTACCATAAATTTGGTGACTTCCAATAAGTTTTTTGTATTGATACTATTTGTGAGTTTTTTTTTTGGTTTAAAATTTTCTTTTCTTCATAATTTGTCTAGTATTATTCATCCCACGTATGCTTTTTATCGAAATAGTTTATATGTTATTATGATTGTATTTTTGTGTTTAAATTAAACATAAGTTGAATTAACTTTAAACTAAGGTATGAGGGGTCTATTTGAGGTTGCTGTTTCAATGTTTTTCTTTTTATTACAACAAAGTTATCAATTGATATTTATTTACTTTTAATAATACTGCTTTTTGTACTTTTTTATAGTGACAAATTTAATTTTTAAAATTTAAGATGTCTAATAGGCCTTCTTATTTGAATTAAGTGTCAAATATATTATTATTATTATTGTAAACATATTACTATATAAGTTTATGTTGTTGCCATCTTCCTATGCTTCACTAGTTTCTCAATAAAATATATCTATTGCTATCTTCCACAAATAACAAATAACAGAAACACAACCCACATATTTTTCTAATGTTCATCGTGAAAAAATATTCAACAGGTATATTTAATTTTTATTTGATTAAAATGTAAAATGGATTCATGATAAATATGTAAAAAAATTTTATCAAATAAATATAATAAATAAAAAATGGAATCAAAATATTGATAATTTAATTTTTTATCAGTCGAATATAATTTATTTTGTAGTAAAATATATTAATTTCAAAGAGTTAAGGGTAAAAAGGAGGGGAGAGAGGAATATGAGAAAATAAAAAATATAATGGGTAGTTTTCAGTATGGCAATTAATGATTTTGAGTGAATTTTTTTTGCTTAAAACAAAAAGAATATGCTTATTCTTTAGGTTTTACAGATAAAATTGTAATTTCCATTTTCTTTCACAATATATATTAAAAAAGAAAAGCGAAAAAAAAAGACTAGCGCGAGTGCAACATAAAAGTATTTCAATAAAGAAAATGAATAACTTATATATACTGATTATAATAGCAGCCAATTTTCACCGTCTTGCAATAGAATTGGCGCAGAGTTTTTTTTATTCCCTCTCAACTTTTGGTACTTTTAGGGTTCGTTGCTTGTTAGAATTAATATAATGAAAATAAAAATAGAAATAAGAATGAAATTGAGAATATTAAAATGTTGTTTGGTTGAAAAAAAATAGGAATAGACATATCTCGTTTTATTTTGTTTAGTTAGTATATTACATATGATAATTAATTAAGTAATGTACATATTTTACTATATTATATCTTATTATAAAACAAAAAAAAGGTAAACATTTCTTTGAACTATTATTTAATAATATAATTATATATTAATATATTTAATTAATAATATAATTATATACTAATATATTTAATTAATAATATAATAATATATATTTAATAATATTAATAAAATAATAATATTATTAAAAATAATAATTTAATATTAAATAAATAATAATAAAATGAATAATTAATAATAATAATAAATTAAAAAATAATTTAATAATAAATGATAATAAATTAGGGTTTTAATGTATCACAAGGATATTTTTATTCGAAAATTATTATAGGTAATGACACTTTTGTCAAGTATATTTTTATTTCCAATAAACCATTTTCATTCTATAGTTTTAATTGGGGAGAAAACTCTCCCTTATATGAGAGAGAGTAGATTCCCTAAAAAATAAAAATAAGGACCCAATCTGTTAACCAAACATCTTATTCTCATTCTCTCGTCTTAATTTTAACAACTAAACAGACCCTTAATCTCTCCGGTGTAACAAAAATATAAAAAATTATACATAATTTTTTCATTAATAAAAAATAATTTGAATGGGCCACTTTTTTATGTGAATAAACGGCCCAAAGGCCCATACTAATGGGCCGTTGCAGTACATCATTTAATTGAAATTATAATTCTCCTTTGCTTAAAAAACAGTACAAATATACAAGAATTCTGCATAAAAGAATGTGTCGTTTAGATAAACATCATAAAAGCCCTTATGGAGTGAATCTCCCAACTTGGATTTGCATGGTGAAAAAATCAACTTTTTCAAAAGTTCTCTCTTAGCCGCCGCCTCCATTTCCAGCCGCCCCTCCTTTAAATTTATTTTCTCTTATTTTCTAATTTTACTTTATGCATCTAGAAGAAATTTATTCTTATCCCTCATTATCTTAAAGATTTTTTGTGTTGCTTATTTTTTTTCAGAAATAAGAATTTGTTTAATCTCATTCAGTATAATCAGTACTGCAACATTTTTAGTGTATTCCCTTTATATATATATATATATATATATATATATATATATATATATATACTTGATGTAATGATTGGAAAAGGAAATACCAAAAATATTGCAAGACTCAATATAGTAAATCAAATTATATGAACCCATATTTCTGGGAAAAAATATCAAAGAAAATTTAAGCAACACACTTTATAAAAAAAAAAAAAAAATCTTCCACCATAAAGGGAGGCAAGAAGAAGTTACTAACAACTAAATGCATAAAGCAAAATTAGTAAATAAGACGTTTTTAAGAGGATGTAAGAGAGTATGAGTTTTATACAGTGCGTTAAAAACGAGTGTTGATATTTATAATAGTTTTGGTGTATTGACAATAATGCTTCAGTCATGTCACTTTAGCTTGTTTTTCTAGTCTTGGAGAAGTGTTTATTTGTAGTGATATTATACGATTATTATCAATATTTTAATCTAAGGGTTCATAATGCACAATATTTAATATTGTATAACACCATATCCAACCTTGTTCTTTGGGCCCTCTTGGATTGGATTTGATCATATTGGACCAGTAGGATACTTATACATATTGGGCCCCATTACACTTGTCCCAAGTTCACTACCAAAATGGCAAAGGTAAGCAGGAGTACAAAATTTCATAGTACTAATGTCCTTGGCCTCATAATGTAAGTTTTTACTAGTAGGCAAGGTTAAAGATGTCATAATAAGAGTTAAAATATGATCTTTTCCTACGTACCAAAGTGTACACAATTACAAAATTGGGTTAAAATTTGGGATCATGGATTCATAAGAAGGTGCAGGGCGATAATTATCTCTTTTAAATTTTTAAAATTTTAAATTTTATTAGTATGCGTGTTGGTCTTAAAAAGAATACAAATGGACTAGTTTGATTATGACTTAATCTACATGAAATGGAGAGTGTTTATGTTAACAAGAGGTTTGGCTGATTAACTATAAGGCTAATATCTCTTCAATTTGTTCTTTTAGTCTTATTTTTTTTATTTATGAGCTTTTCAAAATATGCTAACGGTGACAATCAAGTAAAATAATTTAATGGAGTAAATTGGATTCTTTGTTAGGGATTACTTATAAAAAATAAATTAAGCAAGAAAAAACCTTTTGTTAGACCGTATATATTGTTCAGCAGTTGATTTAAGTTCCTAATGGAGCTATTTGTTTGAGATGACTCGTCAAATTTGAAAACTTCTTGTCCTTTGTGAAGTGAATTAGCTTGCAGTGAAAAAGTGAAATTCTTATGCTTGTTTAATTGTGATATTTTATTATAAAAAATTATTTATATACTTAGTACATTTTAATTTAAGTGAATTTAAATTTGATTGTGTCTTGTTTCATTTTAATTATAAATTAAAGCTCCTACATGTCTACCGGATAAGACTGTTCCTTTATAATAATAAAAACGGACACTAGCTATGACTATTCCATCATCTTTACAGGAAATTTCATTGGAATGTGTTCATCACATGACCCTTTTTTACACGTGACTTTATCACATTCAATAGAAAAAATTTAAACAATGCTAACCTATATCATTTCTCTTCTTTTCACTTTATATTTTTTTAAAAAAAAAATGAATGCGCCCACTTTTATTTTATTATTATTATTTTTTGTTTGCCCGGTCCTTGTTTGTGTGCTGTCAATCTCTGACAGGGACGTTGATTCCAAAGCAAGTAGGTGAGGCACTAATAGCAATATTAATTTAATTTAGAATTGTGTCCGCCACATGACCTTTTGGATTTTGACGCATAAAGAGGATTAATTGTATAATAACCAAGCACTAGTCTCTGCAATTATTTGTCCAGAAAACCAAAGGCATCTCTGCAATATTTAATCGTGAAGAAAATCATATATACATGCTTTATACTTCTTTAAGAAAAAAAAAAAAAATATATATATATATATATATATGTAATGATCAAACACTGAGATATTCATGACATGGATAAGAACCAAACACAATTTTTTTAGTATAAATAATAATAATAATAATAATAATAATAATAATAATAAGGAAATTGAAACTATCACATAATATCATATATTTAATGAACTAATTTACAGGTTTAATTTAATTTTCTTAGTATTATAATATTATTTGACGATAAATAAAAGCCATTATTGTTTGGATAAATTAAAATAACATTTTTGTACTGTTAAAAATTATAGCTGAGATTAAAATAATATTTTTAGAAGTAAAATCTATTAGCTTGGTTTTTCAAAATAATCGTCTCTTAATATTTTAAAAATATTATGAAGAAAATTACTATTTGAGTTTCTCACATTTTAATCCTATCTCAACTTAGTCCTTTATATTTGTCTTATTTTAAAATAGTTTTAAACATTTTTTAATATTAAACAAATTGGTCCCTCCATCAATATTTATTTACCATAGGCTGAGTTGGAGAATTCTTTGGTGATAAAGAAATATTAACAAAAGGATCAATTTTTTTAATGTTGAAAAAATATGAAAACCCATTTTAAGACAAGACAAATATAGAGCATCAAAATGAAAATTTTCTCATTCCATATATATATATATATATATATATATATATAAGCATGTAGTTCTTTTAATAATCAAAATATTTATTATTTGTTAATTCTATACTCGCTTATATAAACATTTAAATAAAAAAGTATTGAACGATGTATTAATAACACAACGACAGTACAGCCATACGCATTAAATTACACCAAGACAAACTAAACAAAGTTACTTTATTATCACACATACACGAGGCGGCTCCAAAAGAAAAGTCCTCGAGCAAAGGCCACTAGGCCACTTTCTGTGTCTATATAAGAACGCAAACCAGTCACCATAATGCTCAAGCCACAAAGACACACAAGAGAAGGTAATAAGATCAGATGGCTAGCACTGCATCCTTCTTCACTTCGCTTCTGATCTCTTCCCTTCTATTTGCTTCCCACTTTTGTGCCAGTAAGGCACAGTCCAAGCCTCCCATAGTGCAGGGACTGTCATGGAGCTTCTACGAATCAAGCTGCCCCAACATTGAAACCATCGTTAGAGACCATCTCAAGACGGTGTTCAAGAACGACGTTGGCCAAGCTCCTGCCTTGCTTCGCATCTTCTTCCACGATTGCTTTGTTCAGGTACAAAAACGGATCCTCTGTTGTTACAACATGTACTGTTTATGTTATATGTGGGTGTCGATGATTTGATGGTTGAAAATGCGTATGAATATATAGGGGTGCGATGGGTCCATATTGCTGGATGCAATAGCACCGAGCAATGAGAGTGAGAGGACTCAGAGATCGAACGTGGGGATAAGGCCAGAGGCATTGAAGACGATTGACGATATCAGGGATCTGGTCCACAAGAAATGTGGAAGGGTTGTGTCCTGTGCTGACATTGTCGCTCTCGCCGGACGTGATGCCGTTGTTCTGGTAATTTCATGGCTTCCCACACTACTCCTAACTTTCTCCTCTTATTCATCCATTCTGATATTTGAAAAGTCTTTTTTCCGAGGAAAAAAAAAAATCAATTTAATCAGTCATCTTTTGCTTATATGTCATTTTAATCCTTTAAAAATTTTGTAGGCTCAAAAAAATTCTTTAAAAACCATAAATTGTACGAAAAGGTTTCTTTACAAATACCAAAGAACCATTTTCATCTCCGACAGAAGGACTACTCTTACAGGAATCATAATTTTTAAGGACTTTTTTAGCATACAATTTTTCTTAAAACTAAAGTTACAGACAAAACATGAAAGACTCGTATAGTTTTTTTAAAAAAAATTTTTGAGCATATTTTAAAGAGATTTTATTTTTTATAAATTAAATATTATTATAAAGAGTTCATCCTATATATTAAAAAGAACAAAATTGAGTTCACATTCTTTAAAATTTTTTTGATAGTTTTTTAATAAAAAATTAAAAAGAGATAAAGGGGAGACAGAATAGGTGGAAACAGAAAAAAAGAGGTCCTATACTCACCTTTTTTGTGCTAATTTCTCTTTAAAATTTTTAGAATATTCATAAAAATTTTGGAAAATCTATTCTGAAAATGAAATTTCTACCTTTTCATTTCATATTATTTTGAAATTAATAATTCTTAGACATAAAGAAAAATTTCCAAAGTGCTTTTCATAACATTCTTTTGCTCTCTTTTCAACCCCTCCAGCGGATTGAGAAATGAAGTTTTAAAAATTCTACCATTCCCAGTATAGAATCGTGTATTTCAACATGCTAATTCTAATTATAGATATTTCAATTAAAAATTGGATTGTGTCTCGGTGAATATTTCACATATTATCTTGCTAATGTTTCCTGGAACAACAATGGCAGTCCGGAGGGCCCAGCTTCCCAGTCCCACTAGGAAGACGAGACAGCCTAACCTTGAACATCGACGAAACGAGCAACCTCCCATCCCCTTTCGCCAACACCACCGGCACCATCGACACCTTCGCCGATCAGAAGTTTGACGTCACCGACGTGGTCGCCGTGTCGGGGGCCCACACCTTTGGCAGGGCCCACTGCGGCTCCTTCTCAGACCGCTTCACCGGCACGAGCCCCGCTCCTATCGACCAGACCCTCCTGAAGAACCTCAAGGCCACGTGTCCTTCCTCGTCCTCGCAGAACACTGCCAACCTGGACATCCGAACCCCCAACAAGTTCGACAACAAGTACTACATCGACCTCATGAACCGACAGGGCCTGTTCACCTCCGACCAGGATCTGTTCTCGGACTCTAGGACGAAGAAGTTGGTGCAGAGTTTTGCTCTGAACCAGAGCCTGTTCTTCGAGAAGTTTGCTAATGCTATGATCAAGATGAGCCAGCTTAGGGTTTTGACGGGGAAGCAAGGGGAGATTCGAGCCAAGTGTAATCTTAAGAATAGTGGAAAGAAGTCTTTGTTGGCTTCTGTGGTGGAAGAGGTGGTAAAAGTGGCCGAACAGTTATAGACTTAATGGAAGTTATGATGATGGATGTACTGTACTGTTCATTTTCTCTTTCTTTCTTTCATGTATTGGGTTCTGAGAGCTCAATTCGAAAAGTTGAACTGTCCGATCATTTGGATGTTTGCATTAAATAATTTGTGAGAGGTTTTGCTGGATATGGAAGGTCTAACTAACTTATCCGCTTCTTTGTCTTGTGATTTGTCTTGTGACTGTTTTGAGGTGTGTAATAACTGAGGTATAATAACTTCGATTGTGACTGAGTTTTGCAAGACAGCACATCTTTATCGTCACTCCTCAATCATGTAGGGCTTGTCCGGTACATAAAAAGAAAGAAAATGAGAATAAGTGTTAATAGAATAAAATGTTATGATCTAAAATTATTATGTTTGTTATAATAGGTAAAGGAATGATAATGTTAATATTTTTTTGTGTATGTAAGATGTGTAAGGACCGAAATATCCTTTTGATTTAAAAAAAGATCCTGTGTTGCAAAATCGTTTGTTCACCGGAGTTGCAGACCATGATCGACGGCGCAGAGACGATGACGAGATGCAAACATTGTCCCTTCACTGCAGAGACTAACATCGACGTCCGGCAGAGACTGCAATAGGCGATGACAAACACAGAGACTGACAGCAGAGCGATGCAGTAAAGACATTAACGACGGCGCAAAGATTGACGGCATAGCCATGAAGCAAAGCATTTTCATGGAGTGACGCCGGAGTGGGTGGAGGAGGACGAAGTAAGTGGAGGTGAAACAGCGTCAATGTGGGCAAGGGCAGGGACGACGCAGGTGTGGGTAGAGGGACGTCGGTGTGGGTGGAGATGAAATAAATATGGAAGAAGATGAAGATGAGAGCATCTGAATCTGGAAGAAAATGGAAGAGGATCAAGATATGTAATTTTCTAATAGCCAGATGATTGCCACTCCAGCTGACCGATCCCATCCAATCAACCCACCCATACCGTACTGGAATATTGGTTCCTATGGTACTGTACCTATTTGCCACCAAACATCATTTCACAGCTCTCCCGTTCGTTCTCTCTTTCCATTACCTCTTTTTACTTCACACCAAACAAACCCTTAGTATATTTCAGGGATATTTTATTTAAGCAATTATATATATTGTCTCTCTTATTTTATTTAGAAAATATCGTTTTGTCCCATACCATTACTATTTTCAAATGGTCTGGCACCTATTAAAGATAATTTATTATATGTAATAAATAATTATTAATATCAAAATTAGTTGAAAATTATTTATTGTATTTATTATTAATAATAAATATTTACAGATTAATTTTATTAGTTAATATTAATTTAATAAATAATCTTTAAGTTTTAAGGATACTCATTGGTAAAACTATTAAAAAATATCACTTTTGATCAATTATTTATTTTTTAAAATATGATTTAGTCCTTTTATTAAATCTTAAACTCTAAATTTAAATAATTAAATTTGGTAAAACTTTAAAAAAACATGAGATAAATGTGACATTTTAAAATAAATGTGAATCATTTTATATCTGTGAATAAACAAAAAATCAAAATAAAAATTTTATAATAAAGTATTTTTAGTGATATTTGGTTACAACACTCAAAAGAACCCTTTGTATTATTATTATTTTTTTCAAACCAGCACACACAATGTTATTTAGACTATCAAATAGAGTATAGCTGAATTAATTCACTAAGAAATGAAATGGGATTCTCTTTAGACTTGAGTATGTGCAAAAGCCACGTTTGGGGCTGGGTGTTGCACACACTCCTTCCCTTCACTATACTTTCAAACTTGGTTAACTTTTTAATCATTTGGCTAGCTCCTTTTTCCAGCGTTCTGCTCTTTCCTTTTGTCTAGATTTAAATCTTAAAGCACTAGTTTATTGGTGGATTTGTTTTGACAAAATGGATGAGACAGACCGACAAGGATAAGGTATGATGTTTATGGAGAATTGGGACTTTTTTTAACAATGAAAAAGTTACATGCATGTGAGATCCGTAAAAAATTATGCTGGTTTGAAAGTTCAGTCTAAGAATCAATATATAGATGTCATAAATATAAATTATCCTAAATCTTTGTTAAATTTTCAGAAATGTTAAATTTTATTATGTTATTATTGAAATTAAAGAATTATAATAGATAATTTAAGTGCAATAATTTTTTTTGGTTAATTTTAATAAATTTTTATCAAATGGTTTTACAATTTACTAACTTCAAAGAAAATTGACTATTTTATTTGATAAAAAATATATATGATACTTGTTATATAATATAAATAATAGATACATAGGTTAACTTATCGATTATTACAAGTGAGATAAGCATCCTTCGATTTAAGGAGTATTTTCATATGTATAATTTAGATATTCTTGGGGCAAAAAATAATAATAATTCACGTATGATATATATATATATATATATATATATATATATATGAAAAAAATAACAAAGAATTTAGAAAGGGATAAAACTTTGACAACTATTCAGGTAATTTGTGTTATTAGATTTAACAAAAAAAAAGGGAATGCTATATATGTATATCATTATAGTTCTGCATTTTTGAACTAATAATTTTTTGTTTTCTACTATAAGACAAAGGAGAGTACATAGATATTTAGGTCATTTTCCAATTATATATTTAGTGAAAATAGATTAGTAACTTAAATTTTTGTCTGCATTATTTATGTTTTAAGTTATATCTTTATTAAAAAATTGACACATATATAGTAAAAAAAACGCGTATAAGGTTAGGGGCCCACAATCCATTTGTTCCAGCCATCATGATGATTCTTGTCGTCTTAAACATAAAGATGTACGCAACTTGTTTTTTTTCTAATGTTTATCGTAGAAAAGTTAATTGGTGCGACTTTTGGACTGAGAAAAAAAGTTAGAAAGCATATTAATTAGTCGTCGTTCAGCTTGTGGGCTATTTTTTTTTTCTTGCTTTTTAGATTCTGCAAATATTTTTTGCGCTAACTTATATATTAATCTAGATATTATTTTTCTTTTAAAGAATTTTATGGACGAAGCTCATGTATTGACCTAATCTATTCATGGCACTGAATCTTACTTAATAAACTAGCGTATTTGCCGGTAGCAGGAAAAATTAATTTCTTTCATTGTATATTAATACATCTTAAAATTATATGTGGATTGAGAGGGAATTATTGTAAATGATTTTTTTTTTTGATATAGGAAGCCGCTCGTACCGTTGTTCTTTTGAAAAAATTTTAAAATATAAAAAATTAATAAAACTATATTCAATTATATTTTTAATTTTAAATAATGTATAACAATAAACGATTCAAATTATTAAATAAACTAATCAATCATATATTATTTTTTTTTGTTTTAGTTTTATACTATGTCAAATTATATTTATAATATTTTATTATAAAGTTTAAGAAATAGTTAATTAATTATTTTATTAATTTTAAAAAAATTATTAATTTTCTTGTTAAATCTAAAAAAATTTTAAACGTTAAAGAGTTTTAAATTTAAGAAGCAATTGATTAATTACTTTATAATTTTATTGTTGACTACAATAAATTTATGTACTTAAAAAAATTCTTAATAAATATATTTGAAAAGTAATGAATAATCACATGAAAAGTTAAGGGTTTAATTAATCAAGATTCTTCATTGATCAGCAGAGCTCTCACATATTAAAAAGAGCATACTTTATTTATATATAATAAATACTAAAGTACATATGCTTATCAAAAATAGTGAATGAAAATAAATTGCAAACAAAAATTGACCAACTTTATATTTGAAAGAATATAAGGTTCATGTGCATACATATTGAATTAATTAATATCCTTGGCATTATTCGAATTATCTCATTTATGATTTGGACCACTTCTTAGTGTAATAATAGGCGTGCATTCACTTACGAAGCGCCATTTGAAATTCTTTTTAAAAAATTTATATGCACGCAATTCTTTATATTTTTATTATTAATAAATTAAAATATAATAAATAATTTTTTTAATAAAATACCACGATGTATAATTATTATAAATAATTGTATGATATTTAAATTGAATTATATACTTTTATGTTATCCTTAATTAATCATACATTTGTTAAACCTTTAAAATAAAAATATAAAGAATTGTAATTAAATTTAATATTTTTGTATGCACAATTTTTATTTGGAATTGGCTAAACCCAAACTAATTATTAATTAATTGAGAATTATAAGGTTTTCTGAAATTAATTGTTGAATAATTACTGTTAGATACCAATTTGAATCCCTTATGAAAATATAAAGTCATGTTCTATTATGATAGACTATTAGATGGATATCTAATGATTTAGACTTATATTAAATTAATATAATCATTTATAGTTATATATTTAATTTAAAAATCTAAACTAATAATTTATTATAATTAAATATGACCTTTTATTCTGACCATAATAAAAATGAAAAATTGGACTGATTAGATACATTGATATATAAGCAAATATATAATTTTGTTAAATGTATAATTTTTTAAGTAAGAATATTGTAAAACTTAATTTTATCGGGAATGCAAGTCTACGTATTAAATTGAGACCAGCTGTACTAAATTGAACCGTCGTCGTTCATCTAACAAAGCACATTAAATTGTCTTCTTATCCATCTTGCTTCTGTCTTGATCCAACGTATATTCTGCCGCTTTCATGAATCACGAAGGCGTTCAACAGATAAAAAGTCTACGATATGTGTGTGGTAGATATTATTTTGGATTATAAAAATGCAAAATCTGAGACAAAGATATATGCGGTAGATATATATGGATAAGTTTCAACTCAATGACTACGTAAAGTCTAAGTGATAATTTTAGCGGGACCAATAAATTATGATATAATAATTTTTTTTGCCAGAATTATGATAAAATAGTGAGTAAAAAAACTATTCAAAGCTACTATTATAGTTGAATGTGAACAGACGTGATGGTTTTCAATGTTGCAAACAAAGGAAAAATTTTAAAAATGGATTTCCATTATAACTAATTTATATTAAAGCTGTAATTATTTTAGTTTTTCTGGAGAGTTCTTTATAAATAAATTATAAATGCATAAAACAGAGGTAAAAAAAATTCTAAACTTCCAAAATTTTTAACGAGAAAATTAATAAATTTTTGAAAAAAATTAAAAAATAATTAATTAATAAATTATTTAACTGTATTTTAAATTGTGAATTCTTCAAAGTCTTTTTGGAATGAATAAAAAAATTAATGAATTAATCAATTGTCTCCTAAATTTTATAATAGGACTATAAATATAATTTAGCATAATCTATAATTAATGTAAGAGAAAATGATATATGATTGAGTAATGATTTATTTAACGGTTTAGATCATTCAAAGTCAGAAGAAAAGTTCAACGTGATTCTATTAGTTTTTAATATTTTATAGTTCTTCAAAAATAATAGCAATGAAGCAACTTCATATCTCAAAAATAATTTTTATGATAGTGTCCTCGCAATAAACCTAATAATTTAAAATGTATTGGCATATAATAAAATAAATTATTTTTTTATAAGACTTGTCCAATACATGGGCAAATAAACTAGTATATAAGTAACGTAAATACCTTTAACGTAGGAGCTTTATTAACCAATGAGAAGACTCTATTAAGCAAATCCTCAGCTTCTCATGCGATGACTTTTTCCTTTTCTCATACATGTATTAAGAATTATTTAAAGTGCGTGAATTCTTCGTAGTTAATGAAAAAAAAAATAATGGAGTCACTAATTTGTATAAATTCTTTGTAAGCAACAAGAAAAATAATGAAGTAATTAATAAATTAATTAACTATATCTTAAATTGAGAATTTTTTTTGAATAAATAAAAAAATTGATGAATTATTTTTCAAAGTATAAAATTCTTTTGGAATAAACAAGAAAAATAATAAATTAATTAATTGACTCTTAAATAAAAAATTATAAATATAATAAGGAAAAAAAATATTATTTATCAATAATTTATGATGGTATCATCTTAATGAGTTAAATTTAAATTTAAACTATTAAATTTTCGTACATGTCATCAAATTTACCTTGATTTTAAATAAAAAATAGCTAGCACCAATCAGTTACCACGTATCCTTCTCACAGAATCGATATTGATTAAGTTAGATGCTCTTCTTCGGCTTCGTTAACTCCATATTGGGCCTTGGACTCTTCTAATGGCCCTTGGTTGCTATCATACAACCATTGCCAAACCCAGTACAGGCCCACCCAAAATATTAAATGCATGGGTATTTAAGAAAAGTTAATTACCAACCCAAAATCTAAGTACTGGATGATTTTTTTTTTTATTTTGTATAATATTAAATAGTTATACTCCATATCAGTAATTTTTTTGCATTAAATATCATTTTACCGAGAAGCAGTACGATATTAGAATTTTATACAGTTAACAAGTAACTATTTTAATCCTTTTTAAAATCATATAGCATTTTTTTTAAAAAATTTATTCATAAATCTTAAGTTACAGCATTTAAAATTGAAAATGAAATTCAAAATCTATTTGTAAAAATTTCATTCCCAGATTTCTTTTAAAAAGAATATTTAATATGATTGCCAAATGCATATAACTCCTATTAATAGTACAGTAAATTCTTGTTCGGAAAGATAGATATTTCCTGAATTGTTTGTGCAGGTTATTCTTGGTTCAATATATAATTTAATTTACAATTAAAAAGAATTATTTAAAAATTTCATGTAATTCATATAAAAGTAAATGCAATTCATACCTAATTAAAGTTGGTACTATGTTTGCTACCAACACTTAATCATAACTTAAAAAATTTACTTAACCTAAAAAAAATATAGTTTGAATAAAAAAAACCTATTAGAAAAGCTTATTTTGTAAATTAGGTTGTGCTTGGATATTTTAAAAGTCCAACCCACCTGAATGAATATTTGTTTAGTATAAAAAAACTTATTATTTCTAGAAAAGTTTAAAATATTTATATTAATATAACAACTCAATTACATATACAACATCCCTATATAATATATTAAAATAATAATAACAATTAGTTATATTATTTATTTTAAGCTTTAAACAGTAAATAGATTTGATTATGACTTTAAAAAATATGTTTGACTTGATAAGTCTGAATGGATAAAATCTCTATTAAAAAATAGGTTCAACTTTTTTCAAGCTAGAATTTAAACTCTAACTTTTAAAAATTCAGCATGATGATAAGATTTATTAAAAAAAATACATCACCAAAACAAATAAAACAACTCAACAATTTAGGAAAATATAACCTAAATTTATACATACATATATATATATATATATATATATATATATATATCATTCAAATAAAAATTTTATTCGATGCTATGATTCCATAATTAACAAAGTTTTCACAGCACTTTATGAGAAAATAGAGCTTCCAAAAGTTTTAAAAATACACGTTTCAATTAAGAACACATGAAGAAAAGTCAAAATATCACAAAAAATATCAAATAACTAATAAATAATATCAATATCTAAAATTATATACTAACGTAAGTTCCCAAATTTTTAGAACAAACCAAAAAAAACTGTACACATTATTTTTTAAAAATTCTTTTGAGCAAAAATATTTAATACTTCAATCAGCCAAGCAAAGTCGTCCAAGGTGAATTTGCATCCTCTTCATATGTCCATGTATGGCAAAGCAATTTTAACATTACTCATGTAATTTGAGATGATCTAATATACTCATTTTCCATATCATGTACTAATTGTGAAACATAAATAAGTACGAACTTTCTAAATGAAGCATCAATGATTGGAAGTTTAAGCATTAGATCAATGTAGGATGCATTTTAAAAATCATTTGAAAAGAGGTTTAACCTCAATTTATGTTTGTAATAGAGATGTTAAAATGGGTTAGGTTGACCCATCTAATCTAGCCCACGTAAAATAATGAGTAAAATTCACACTAGTTTGGGATTGAGATGTTGAACATGATCCCATGATATGAGTTGAATGGATCTATTAAATAATTAAATAGATTGACTCGTTTAATTCACTAAAAATTTTAAAAAAAATTTTAAAAAAGAAATCTTAAACAAAAATATTCAATTATCAAATCAAATATTTAATTCTAATATTAAAAATTTATTTATGTTGTCTTTATGAGATAAAATATTGAATATTTTAAAGGGAAAATAAGGATAAAAGCAATACATAGTATGAAATCTTTTACAAACTACAAAACCTTGTAAGAAGTCCAACCCATCAACTCACTAAATTGGCTTGTTTGAGTGGGTGGGATTTGTTTTATTCACCTGTATTAAATGAGTTGAAAATTATAATGCAATTCATTATTTTGGTAAGTTAAATGAGTTAAACTAGATGAATGTTGTATCTATTTTATTGATTATATTTTGCACAATATATATAAAAATAATCTCCATGCCGTATAATTTAAAAAGGAGAAGATTTGAATACTAATAACAGATTAAAAACTAAATATATGAAAACTGAACCCGTCATAATTTACCAATATTGTATTATTTCCGAAAGGATAAATAGGATTATGCAGTCAAATTCACTTAGACCAAATATATATATATATATAACGTAATGCTGTACTGCATTCTTTGTAGACATCAAAATTCAAAGTTATAGAACAATATAATAAAAATGTAAAAAATTGTTTATGCTTTTTTTTTTTTTACCAATCTTTTAAATAAAAATGACTATTTATTTTTACAGTCTGCTTTTCATCATTGCGATGTTACTAGAGAGAGTAGTCTATGACTTGTTTAGCAATTATATCTGGATATGATGAATGATTTATAAGGCAATCATCGTAATCTTAAGAATTGGTGACAGTATAGAACTTTGTTGGTATGAAGGATAAATAATAAATAATAAATTAGCTGAACAATAATTAGGATATAATAGGTAGGGGAGACAAAACTATTAAATGATCTAGTAAATGATTTTCTCTTATAAAAAATATTGAAATTATACCATTTTTTCTGATTTAGTAATACATATTTGCCTTCTTTAGAACTAGAAATGTGTGTTATACTTACTTTTTCTACAACAAAATAAAAGCTATAATTAAATTTATTTTTATATATAAATAAAAAATATTGCTATAAATTGAAAATTTTTTAGAATAAGTTAAATTTATAATTTCCAGCCCAAAATAAATTATATTGAAATAAGCAATTAAAATATTTTTTAATAAAAGTAATCTGATTTTAAAATATTTAATTGTATTTAAATTTTGAGCAGATAATTATATTTTTAAAATGGATGGAAGAATTAAATAATTTGAGTAATTTATTCTTTAATTAATTGTTACACCAAAATACAATTTTTTTTTTTAAAATAACAACAGGTTCTACATGGCACTTGGCAGTGGTAGAGTAGCGTATAATTTGGGAAAACCTTGTTTTCAGTGTATTGAAAACATACATATATAATTGCTTTTAATTAATGAAATTATTTTTTATTTTGTATGTTATTAGATAGTCATATTTCATATTAGAATTTTTTTTTTGCGTAAATAATCCTTTTATCAAAATCAGTAAGAAATTAGAATTTCTTATACTTAACAAGCAACTACTTTTATTCTTTTAAAATTAAGTGGCAGTTTTTTTGGAAGAAATACTTTACAAGAAAAAATCTTAAGTTATTGCTTTTAAATTTGCAAATGAAATACAAACCAAACAAAAAGTTTACACATTTTCCAAAAATTCTTTCATATTGAAATATGTAATGCTTATATGAGTCAAGCAAAATCTCCCTAGTTGAATTTGCATCGTACGTATGTGACAAAGCAATTTAAACACTACACATATTGGTAATTTGAAGTGATCTAATATACTCATTCTCCATATAACCAAAATTTGAACCATATAAATAAGCATAAACACTCTAAATGAAGCGTTAAAAGCTTAAAAATGTTTACATAAATTTAAAGAATATTGCCAAATGCGATAGAGGTTCTTATGAAAGTTTAGCTAATCATTTAAAATTTATGGCTTTCTTTTGCAAAGTATAAATTAATATTAAATTTGATATTGTACTAATAGTATGTATTTTCCCATCTTCAATTTTTACTTCTGTACAAGTGTTTTGAGTCGTCATATCTAAGTCCATAATTTATTAGTAAGCCTATGGAATACAAAATTTGAATCTTCAAGTTTTTCTTTTCTCTTTTATACTCCTTATTTCAAAATATTTAAATATATTTATAAATTTTAACATATATTAAAGAAAGAAGATATGTTTAAAATAAAATTAGTTTTATAAAAAGTTTAACTTAATAGTCATTTGTAAGCTGAAAATCTTATAAATCAATCTTATGAAAGAAGTATAGTAAAATTATGAACATTCAAAAATAAGATAATTTTTTTAACTAAAATAAAATTTAATCCATCAAATGTCTTTATCTTCTTTTTTATAATCCTTATTTTAAATACATTTGAAAGTTTAAATTATTAAAAGTTATATATATATATATATATATATATAAATTTTTTTATAAAACCTTTGATGCACTCATAATTTTAAAATGTACTTGTGCACAATTATAATGTAGTTACATAATTTTAATATTATTATATTTTGGGTTAAAATTTAAAATATCAAAACTACATAAATTTATATGAATGCACCGATGCACTCAAAAATTATAAGTGCACCAAAGATGACATATTTTTTTAATTATTTATTATTTATTATTAAGACATTTTTTAAATTTTAAATAGGATGATGTGCCCCTGGGGCATGTCCCCTAAATGGTTTATTAGGTTGTGGGCTATATCAATTGGCAATCCAATAAATATAAAAATAATTATAGTATGACACAAACCACAATTTTAAAATAATTTTAAAAAGAATAAAAATTATGTTTGTGAAATTTAGAATTATACTATAGGATTTGTGTCTATTAAAGCTGAAATGATAGTCATATTGCCAAAAATGGATTGCTTTATCTAATTAGGATATATATAATATATATCTATATAGAAAGGTAAAGAGATAGAAGAAATATAATTGTAATCATCATGACAAGGGACTAAAATAGTTTGTATTTGTTTTCCTGGTCATATTTTACTCTTGTTTTCAACAAATTATTAATTTCTAAAATCAATTTTTATTTAATCAATCAACTATTTAATTTATGTTATAAATCTTTTGTAATACCCATGAAAATCCTTATATAAGATAAGCTATTTCAGGTGAATTTTTTTTATAAAAAATTAAAATTAATTAAAAAAATTAAGAGTGGGAGAAAGGAAAACAATGCATTTGAGATAAGTATAAATTTTAAATGATGACGGAACATTGAGAAAGGGAATCTAAGAAATATAAGGTAAGATTATAGAATATTATACTAAGATGGAAGCTAGTATGAGTGTCTAGGTCTTATTTTACGCATTTCCAACGTCTATAGTTAAATCCCTGGATGTGCAAAACCAATATTTCCAATATTTTTTATAAGATAGTATAAGGTATTCTCTAAGAAATTAACCAACTACCCTTAATATTTCATTTATCCCTCATTTCTCGCCTCATTCTCATGCATCTCATCATTGTTCTTCAATTTTTAGACATGATTTTAGTGGGAATTTCAACCAAATTTTCCTGTTCAATTTAGCTTAATGTTTTGGTTTCTTATTGATTTTAGACCAATTCTCTTTGATTTCCATTGATCATTTTAGCTTAATCAGTTTAAAATAAAAAAACCACAATATTTGGTACTGTTCATGCACAAATGTGAGGAGTTTGAGCTCAATCCTATGCACTCTCAGCAAATTAAGTTGAGACTTAATATCCTAGGTAATTTTCACACCTCTCTCCTCTATAATTATTAGTTAATTGTGAGTTTAATCTTCAGGATTGAAAAACCCTAATTCAAAAGTGCATGTGTATATTTCTACGGAGATGAAATTCAAAGTTTTTGGACTTTTTTGATATCATTAAACATCTAGGAAGTGAATTAAGGCTATTAGAAGTTATCATTTTAAATTTTAAGTTGATTTAATATTTATCTTGATTTTTCCTACATTTTCCATAGTAAAAAAGGATTGAAATTTGGATGGAGAGCCTCTTAGGACCTAATTAAGTGGCTATGTATGATAATAGTAGCTTAATGAAGAATTTTGAAACTTGGTTGGATGAATTCTAAGGCCATATTGGAGTTAATGGTAAATTATTGAAATTGCACAAATGCATAACAAAGTATATTTCATAAGATTCAAAGCCTTAAGCATTATTGGATATTAAGAATAAATTTAGACCTAGAGCATAAGTTCTCAAGTTATTGAAAAGTATGAAGTACAAGTGGAGTTTGTGATAATTATGGAAAACTCTATGACAAAAATGAGTTATACAGTGTAAGGCTTATATTATAGCTTTGAAGCAAGTAAATAGCTAAATGAAATAGATAGGTAAGATGTGTTAGATTATTTATGGATATTAGAGGCTGAGAGCACTTTGTTTGATATTATAAGTATTTAGGATTGATTGTCACTAAGGAGATTGTAAATAGAGTTAGGAAGATGATAGTATATCCCTTTTCAGGTGAGTTTATATTACTAACTATACATATTTTCTGTATTTTAAGTCTTACCTATGATTTAATATATATTTGTACGCTCTCTTGCCTTAGGAACAGACTTCTTAAAAAGGTATTGTTTCCTTTTAAAACTATCTTGAAAACTTTGGCAAATAGTATGGGAAATTGTTAACAGTTATATGATCATATTTGTATCAACTCTTGAGAAATAGTTTAATATTTGAATGATTAGGAGAATTTAAATGATAGATCGCTATATGATTCCTGTCAAATTTTTAAATGAAATTAGTTATTGTAAATTTTCTGGACTAAAATATTACTATTTATCTATTTGAAACTGAATAATGTCATTATTTGTTATTAAAGAAAATATTTTTATGGAAATAAATTTAATGCAGAACCATACAGCTAATGGCAGTAGGCGTTAGCCATTGTGTACAATGTACTGTATTCCTATATTGAGGCCTTGTACCATATTACTGATAGATTGTAAGCCTAGTTGCTCACTATTAATTACTATATTGCACTGAACTGTTATTGCTAGCATGTGTTAGTGCTTGGTTACTAATTTACTGTTGGTTATGTGGAATGTCTTCTACTTCTGTATTTAAAACAATTATGGATTTGAAATTTATTTTTAATGCATTATGTTTGAGCAAGGAAAGCTTTTATTAGCATAAAAATTATAACTTCTCTATTGCAATTTATGACTTATGGTTTTATTTGAAGTGATCAAAAGGTTATGAAAATCTTTACCGTTTGTCTGTTCTCTTCTTAATATAGTTAATGGTTTTTACTCACCGTGTGTTTGCCACTTACCCTTATTTCTTTAAATTTTTCAGATAACAGCGTTGAGCCTAGACCTTCCTTTACAATATAATGTCCAAATAGACTTTTTTTGGTGAGCCCTATAGTGTCGACAAGGGCAAAGATATTCTTTTGTTGTAAATATTGTATATATTGAATTCTAATAACTCCATATGTCACTGATAGGATTTTGTATTGTTTGTATATGTTTTGGGTTATCTGATTATGGATCTTACTGTGAGAGCAAAGATCTTTACCTTTTGATGCATATATCTATTTGTGGAAAATTTGGGAAATTCATATTTTAGAGGAGACTATCGCAATTTCCACATGAAGGTCATAAAATGAATTACCTAGGTATGTTTGATCCATGTGAATTGTATAAGGTGATGGACCAATACTAAGTATGACCTTAATATGACTCAGTGATTAAACTGATTAGGTTGTATGCCTTATTTTGTTTAGTTCACGGAGGTGAGTTTTACTTTGCCCTTCATGCCGGTCACATCTCCTCAGCTAGAGGTGTGACATCTTTTATTTTTAAATATTATTTATTTTTATCAAATGTAATTTAGAACTAGGAGTGTTCTTATAATTAAATCTTTTACACGGGCAAATATTATTAATGTTTAACTTATAACTATATATTTGAGTTTTGTATCAAATTTATTATTAATAAAATATTTAAAATTTAGATCAGAAACTGAAAATATTTTCAAACAGAACTTATCAAATCTAACTTCTTATTTAAAATGTTAAGTGAATGAACGAAAATATT
The DNA here is from genome assembly GCA_037074485.1 of Delonix regia. Lineage (NCBI taxonomy): Eukaryota > Viridiplantae > Streptophyta > Magnoliopsida > Fabales > Fabaceae > Delonix > Delonix regia. The sequence continues at coordinate 22,468,451 of CM073454.1, read as the reverse complement.
ATATTATTGAATAGATTTATAAAGGTAAAAAAATTAGGAAATAAGATGTACTATAATAATCTCTTACGCTAGAATTAAAAATGTTTAAAATATATAAAAATTCAGCTTCTATCAAATGCTTATAAATTAGATTTATGGTAACATTTGGAGACATTTTAGAGTAGCAAATGTTTAGTATTGTCAATAAAAAAGATTAAATATTAGACATTTATATATCAACATATAGATCAATTTTATACATGTATATGAGTTTTTAATTTAAGATTTGACCTTTGAATACCAGAAAAAAATGCACCAAATTCTTTTATGAAATTTCGAAAATTAATTATCAACTCCCAATTTCCAAAATTTATACCTGCTTGGCTGGATGATATTCTGCATAATTGAATCAGATGCTTTACTTTATCATTGTAGAGCTGAAGAATAGAATTGCTACTTTTTTTTTTTTAAAGAATTATTTTATTGCTCACATTTCAAATTAGCTTTCACAACATAAAGTTGCTCATTTGCACCCTTTACTCACTTACCATACTTCTGAGCGATTTTTATGTGGATTAGACTTATATGAAAATATTTATATTTTTTGTGTTGTTTTTCAATTAAAATTGTGTATGATTAACTAATAATAGTGTGTAATTAAATTTGAAAATAATATAGTTATTTGAAATAATTACATATGTGTTGTGATATAATTAAAAAATTATACACTTATCATATTTTAATAAAAAATAATATAATATGGCTATAAAGAACTGCATATAATTTTTATAAAAATACTAATCTTTTAAGTGAAAATGATTATTTATTTTTACCGCCTATTTCTTTAATTTGATTCATCGTTGTCAAGGATTTGTCTGACAGTGACGGTTGATTTATAACGTAGTAATCACAATCTTAAGAATTGGTGATACTAGGACTTTGTCCTAGAATCTAATTAATAAGTGATATGAATGATAAGCAATAAATAACAAACTACTTAAACAATAATTAGAATATAGAAAATAGAGGAGACGAAACTTATAAATGATCTAGCAAATGATTTTCTACGATAAAATATAAGTTATAATTACATTTACTTTTATATATTAATAAATATGTATTGGTATAAAATGAAATAACTTTAGAATAAGTTAAATTTATAATTTCAACCCAAATAAATAATATTGAAATACAAAATTAGAATGTTTTTTGATAAAATAATATGATTTTAAAATATTTTAATTTTGAAGACATCAGTATATATTTTAAAAACAGATAGGAGGATTTAATACATTTTAGTCAAATAGAAAAAGATATTAATATAATTTACTATAAATAAAACATTTTAAATTGAATAATTATTCCATATGATTTTTTTTTGTAGTACAATCTTACTAACACACATTTAAACACTAAACGCAATATATATATATATACACACACACACACACACTCAAAGTTTGGACATATTTGATTGTTTTATTCAAATTTTCAGATCAATTTATGCTTTAAATAAAACTAGATCTTGCTGTTAAATATTTTAATGACACTCTTTTTATAACAATTTAATGCATTTAAAAAAATTATTATGCATAGAGCAAACTAATCAATTATTACTTTTACAATTAAATCACATGGTTGTCGATTTGGTTAGTAGTTTAATTTTTGAAAACCTAAATAATGACCTAAATAATTTAGAGAAAAAGTTATTGGCTAACTAATAAAGTCATGAGTTACATGTGACACTATTTTAACATAACTGGAGCTAATTTAGTAAAGAGTATGCTATGAATTTAACGATTTACAATTTTAGAAATGAAATTAGAGAGAAGAAATAATAATAAAATTATTTAATCAATTTTATTGGTCCATATGTGTAACATCCTAAAAATTTCTTTCAATTAGGTCACTATCTTAATTGGAAAGAAAAAATAAAATCTAGGGCTAAACTATAAATATGGTATAACTTTTCACATATAGCTCTAATTTAAAATTTTATTTAGGCATTAGAATGAGAATTAAGAAAAGTGTGGGGAAGGGATAATTTACAATATATATGTGAAAATATTAAAAAGTGATGTATCAAAATGCAAAGTTTTTTTTAAAAGTTAGGGTTCAAAGATTATTAAGGAAAGATGAGGGAAAGGTAGATAAAATCTATCCTATAAATGGAAGAGATGGCGTGAAGAGAAGGTTGGAAGAAGACAAAATGTAACTAAATTGGTTACATGTAGTCCATAGCCAACCAAATGGCAAAGGAAGAAATTTTCATGAAAAACAAAGAAAAACCTTAGTGCCCAAAATTGCAATCATTCCATATGGGCTTAGTGGCACCATAGGGCTAAGTGTCATTCTTTTAGTAGAAACACTTGGCAAAAGAATTAATAAAAGTCTTTAACATCTAATGAAAGCATTAAATGTCTCTACATGGAAACTTGAGTATAAATAGGAGAGGGATGAGGCATTGGTCATTCACCGCTTGAGCAACTCATATAGTGAGTGAAAGAGTGGTTTAGAGTAAGAAAGTATGAAGAAAGCAAGGAGGCTAAAAAGAGTATAGCTAGGAAGTCAAGTAAGGGTTATTTTATTTATTGTTTCTTTCATTTCTACATGCTCTAGGATCAAGTAAAATTTAAAGGCACATTCTTCTGCTTCTTCTTATGCTTAGGACGAGACATTAAGAGTACATTCAAGGAGACAAACTCAATCAATCTAAGGTAATTAAACTTGCTCTTTATTTCATTGTGCATGACATATATGTATGTCATATTAGATATGCCATTGAGATGGCATCAAGAGGAGTTCATTGATCATTTTGAGCCCTTGCTTTGGAAGCAAGGTAATTTGGTATGCATGTAGTGGTTTTATGGATCCAATTATATGCTCAATTATGATTATTGTTACATGTATATATATCTATTCATCAATGTGATAATATACTTGTTTAACTATTGGGAATTTGTTTAAATTCTCATTCCATTACTTCACAAATTTAGATTTATTTTGCACTATGATAATTTCTCCATTGTATTCACCATTATGCTTTATGATATCAATGGGGAAATCCTTGTTGAAATGGTGACAAGGAGACCAGGCTTGGAAGAGCAATACTCACCCAGGGAAACTATGCCAAATGTGACTTTGAAGATGTTTTATAGACCACTCAACATCATCTAAAGAAGATGGAGGATGAAGAACCATGGAGGAAGGTGCTAGGATGACTAATTTCAAGTTTTGTGTTGTAATATATTAGAAATTAGCTTAAGTATGTGTGTTTTGTAAACTTAAGTTCTAACATGTGACCAATGACTATGTGTATGTGTATACTCTCTGTCTATTATGGAATGTTCAAGTTTTAGGTTTTATATGAATATAAGGAACCTATCTTATATATATGGTTTTGGCTACTTAGTATTTTTGTAATAATAATTGGTTCATATCCTAAAGAATGGTAAATTGGAAAGATGTAGACTTATTCTTGACAAGAAAGATGCAAGATGTAAGTGAAGTAAGAAATAGAAGAGCCAAGATGGGATAAGAGAGTAAGAGAATAAGAATCTTGAAGGATAAGGAGTGATAGGAGAATCTTTGGGAAAATAATAACTTTATTCGTGTATGAAAACATTAAAATATGGATGAATAGTATTTAGGGACTAAAATGAAAATTTATCATAAAAAGAGGTTAATGACAAAACATAATTTTATATGTTATATTCGAAGGGATTAACTTGCAAATACTTTACATTTTCTTAAATTTATTCGAAATTCACACCATTGGGACTAAACTGAAAACATAAGTTGATCTATGGTAGAAACTGTAAAATAAAGAAAATTCCCATGCAAGGTATGTAGAATGCACGAGGGGAGTTGCATGCAAATTACATGTTTTTGATACAAGGTTATAGGATGTGAAAGTGTTCTTAAAATGATGTTTGAATATACAAATTATGAATTTTTACCTAATGACTATTTATTAGGTATGTTTTGGTATATTATTGGCAAATGTTTACTTAAACCATCATTTCCGTATTTGTACATTCCAAATAGTGAAAATAAAATTTCATAAGAACAATACCTTGTAGGAATTGTATTTATGTTTCAGGCGATATATTTGTTAAAGTTTTCACTTAGTATGTTTGTCTAACAAATGGGTGGACAAATTGGTATTATGTATTAACAATATGATTAGTTTGGTATAGAAGTTATGATATGAGAGTTTAAAGATTAGTTTTATTTGGAAACACAGAGTGTAACGTAAAGTAACTAAATAGTAATTCTTTTCTTTATATACAAAGTGTAATTTTGTTTACAATAAGTCATTGGGTGTTTTTCAAAAGTTTTACTATTTCCAAGTAAATGATTTAAGGAAATCTCCACTTTGTTACGTATAATCAAAGTATGATAAAATTTATGTTGTTTATATTATGAACATTTTTAATCTATTGTATATCCTTTCTTGAAAACTAGTGTGATATTGTATTATGAAGATTTGGCATTACATAATTAAGTAGTTTTATAAATAAATATGTTTGATTATTTTGAATTCCAAATGTTATGGAAATTTATATGGAATATATAAGATGTTTGTTTGCAAATGTAATGTTGATGTTTGTAGAAATTATATATTTTTTATTTTTGAATCTTTGGTAACCTAATTGTGAATCAAAATATATTAGTTGTTTTAATATCTCGGTATTTTTCACAAAATATGGACTATGTTTTAAGGTTTTTCAAATTTAAATTATAATAGTATATAAGTTGTCACTTTGAAATTTTATTTTTCGCTGTGTCATTCTACTGTTGATTTTATTTTTTCCTCTATATTTTAGTGGTGATTATAGTTAAAATTTGGGACATTATAATAGATGAAAAAGAAGAAATAATGACAAAATTATAAAAAAGACTTTAAAGTTTAAATTAGAATTTCTGACCATTTATTCTGTTGAAAATTCCTCTCTAATTTTTTATTTTCTATATTTTTTACAATTTTATTCTTAATTATATTACTGAATTAATGGTATAATCTATATACTATATAGATATGATATCAGATTATACAAATTTGTACAGTCATCCGATTCACTGAGAAAAAACCTATTTTGGTCTCCCACTTATGATCCCTTTTCGTTTTAGTCCCCCACTCATAATAATTATTATTTTAGTACTTCACTTTTTATCTCAGTTAATTGATTTAGTCCCTCTATCTGCTGAGTAGGATAATCTTGATGATGTGGCACGTCATTTGCTAACGTGCCACTTCAGCCACTGATGTGGAAAAAAATGGCAGCATCTGGACGCCAGCTCTGCCCTCCCCTTACCCCAACACTCAGACCCTCTCGTTTTTGCAACTCTGCCCCGTTACCCACTTGGCGTCTCGCCGTTTGACCTGTGGCTTGTTGGATGTGCTCTCTGGTCGGACGGCGGGTTTTGTGTTTCCCGGCATTGAATCTATCAGTGGTGGCCGGACGGCGAGGTATGGTCCATGGATGCTCACATGCTCTGACTCCATCAAAGCCTCCGTCCTCCGTTCTTTTCGTGGCCGTTTTAGAATCAACATCTAGTCAATCCAGGTATGAAAGAGAGCACAGTGCATTGGGTTTCCGTCATATAGTCAATCCAGGCGTGAGTCAGTAAGCCAGTAAGCATGTGACTCTAAAATTTGCTTAGGATAAGATCAATGACAAAGTGACAAAAGCATCACTTTTATCATTTTCCATGTAGACCCATGTGAGAAGAATATATTAACCTTATTTTTGGAGTGGTAGGGATAAGATGAGGCTCACCTTTTATATTTGTTACATGATCTGATGTGTTGAAGAATCATAGCATGTGATTTTGGTAGTGATATTATTTTACATGTAAACAACACACTTCCATTATTTTATTTTATGTTGTTATATCTGTGTATGCACATGGGGAATAGCTGAAATGTGGCTGCCAGTATCCTTCACATGATAATAAACCTTAGACTTTAAGATTCCTTACTGCATATGTGATGGCTTCAAGTATCCTACACTTGATTGTTTTTAAAATTGATGATGAGTTCATTGACCTATCAACTTACTAACTAATATTTTCCGTCAAGATGTATATAGTGTAAAGGCAATTAATATATTAAGTAGTGCCTTTAATTTTTTTGTTCCTATACCTTTTTACCAAACTAGATCTCTTCAGTGCCTTTAATATAAAGAGATGTCAATTTTTCTTATCAATCAGAGTAATGTGCAAATTGCAGCTAAATCTCCAAATTGATGGGACCAAGAGAATAAATGTGTAGTGAAATGTGTCTAATCTTCTCCATCTCCTTTTCCATTGTTTATCAAGTTATAATAGGTCTGAATTTTATCTATTGCTGCTCACTGTCTTATATGCTTTACAAAAAGTTTCAAGATCTACTTGCCGTTCGAAGGCATACCAGATAGACATATAATTTTCCATAAAAAGAGCCAATGTCATGAGAAAAAAACTTCTATTCTATCTGTCTCCATACCAAAAAGCCATGATCTACATACTTAAGCATACCTATCGTTGTTGCTTAGACAATATGAGATGCATGACTCATTGATCTTTCATATATTGCAAGTATTGATATTAAGGATTATGGTTGCTCATCACCTTATGAATGGCGTCCTTTAGGTTCTCCATGAATCAGAGAGCCTAACCTAACATATTGCATGTTAAATATAATCTAACAGCTTTAAAACTACTCAAGCAATAGGATAAGAAGAATGCATAGCAATCCCAGTCACCTTCAGATTCAGAACTCTACCAATATATCTTTAAGAGCTTCACATAGCCATCATCTCAAGATTGAGTGAATCCCCACCTGGCCCTTCATATATTACTCCACTTCCCCCAAACTAATAGAGACTCTTCCATTTATTTAAAAAAAATAATTGAAAAGATCCTAGCATAAGACAAGGTTGTATGAGCATAGGTAATGAATCTGAACACAATTAGAATGAAGTGTGAATATGTAAAGTGCAATTCATTTAATCTAAGATAATTTTTTCAACTCTTAACTATGAACACAATCTGATGAAAGCATCTCAGCTCTCTTTTTTCAAATAATAAATTTTGAATAAGTTCAAAGCCTTAAATTTTTACTACTTCATTAACTGTCAATACCAAAATTCACAGTGCTATCTAAAGTAATTCAAAAGGTTGTTTATAAGTGACCTAAAGTTGAAGGTACAATACATGTTTTTCTTTACACTTACGATTAAGTAATATGTAGTGGGTAGATGCAAGATGCTACTTTCAGACTATTGAAGAATTGAATATCACTATATAAATAAACATTTTTGGCTCGAAATTCATAATTCAACTTGACTATTATTCAAAAATTACATTAAAAGGCAACATATAAAAAAAAACCTAACAAAGATCTAAAAAACTGCCAAATTAGTTTTTTCTGTTGAATTAATTTAGACTTCACCTGCCATTCTTCTTTCTGTTATGTTTGTGTAGAATTTGTATGGAATCCACATCTTTTCCAAGTTGTTAATCCCTTACCATTTTGTTCCATTTCTATTTCTTTTCTGATTGAATATGTTTTGTAATTCTGTTCTGGACATTTTCTTGTGTTCTGTGAAAATACACGCACACACACACTCACACACATGTATATTTAGTGGATTGAGACATTTTACATTTATAAAAACTATAACTTTAAATAACCTAAATTTTAAACCCTAAAACCTAAACTTTAAAAAGAAAATTCTAATAATAATGTATTGTTATGATGTATAAATATATTCATTTGCTATGTTCTCATTGAAAATTCTAATAACAAAAATTGACCACATAAGACCCAAATTTTTTATATTAAAAATTAAATCATGTTAACTATCTAATAAAGTAGTTTCATGAAGTCATTGAAACTGGTTGTTCAGAATAAATTGTGTTTAGTTATTCTGAGTAATACTATATAAAGCAATTTGCTATGTCAATTTATTGCATATGACATTTTAAAATATAACCAGAGTTCTTTAATGGATGGACCTATTTTGGATCTATGATGACCATAACCTTGAATATATAATAGGTGGAAGAATTTACAAAAATAATAACCATGTGATGTTACCATGTAAAATATATTCATTTGCTGTATTTCCGTTGAAAATTCTAATAACAAAAATTGACCACACAGACCCCAAGTTTTTTATATTAAAAAACCTATAAACATATCAAGTATTCTTTCACTTGGATCCATTTCTGAATTTTATGTTTTGAGAAATTCATAATAAATACTTTTCCTCACTGTCATCTCCAATTGGGATAGCACAGTAACCACATAAATATGTGCCCCCACCATGTTTCTATAGTTACACATGAACAAAAGAGTAATAGAAATAAAGCACTCCTGCTAACTTTCTCTATGCTTGCAAATATATATATATATATATATATATGTATGTATGTATGTATGTATGTATGTATGTATGTATGTATATATGTATGTATCAATTATTTTTCCAACCTCTTTGGGTCCAATTGATTAGTATAGTATTATGTGGTGTCCTTATATGATAATGATGCCTCCATATGCATGAGACTCAAATTGAAGACAATGCATATCTCATTACAAATTCATACAGAAGAGATCCCATGTTCTAAAATTCTCAGCCTCAAGTTATTGCTAGCCACTACAATATATATGCTTATCTTTTGGCAACTCTGTATTGCAACAGAAACAATGAATAATAGGAAAAATTAGCTCCACGTGAATTTAAATTTGGATTTTTTAGTCATCGTAGTATCAAAATTATAAAAAGTTATAGAATTGCTTCAAGTTGAGAGATTCATGTATTGACTTAATTTATGTAAACTTGTTATAAATTTGGCAGACATGATTGAACAATTTTATTCATATGAAAATTTCACTTGTTGGTTCTTACTATGTATTATGTGCTTTCATTTGATGTGGAACAAATAAAATCAACTCAAATTGACGTCCCCATAACCAAGTGTTATTTGAACTTTGAATAATTTCTAATTCATGATGTAATCTTTCCTTTTCAATTAGCTTGACATTTCAAATTCTCTTACCTCTTTAAAATTGATATTGCATATGAGAATGCATTAAAGAGGTCTGAATTGTCAAGTCTCTTGAATTTGTACGATTTAGTCAAAGTGTCATTTCATTGAGATATGAATTATAATTTCAATTGGTCCTTGCTAATGATTAAAATTCGTCACCATATATGACCAAATACATACTGAGTTCATTGGGTTTAGGAATAATCATAGTTCTCAGTTGTATATGTAGTGCCTATAAGTAATGAACACAATTATGTGTTATGAACTAACTCCATTATATTAGTTTTAATTAACCCCTAATGGATATCCTTACTCTTCTCACCTATAGGAAACATTAGTCAAAACTTATCAGAGATACATGTCCTAGACCCTTTCTCATAGACTTGATTATGGATAAGTCTTGAATTATAAAATCGAGAAATATACTTCAATATCAAAAGGGTTTGGAAGGATTTCTAGACTTTGCACTTTTAAATGCATCTAGCAATGGAAGAATAAAGTGTCCATATTGTCATTGTGGGTTTAAACATATGGAGATGAAGGAAGTAGTATACGATCACTTGACGTGTAGTTAACTTCCAGTAAGGTATACGTATTGGTTGTGCCATGGGGAAACAAGGGGTATAGAATACCAAGAAGCCTTTAGCATGAAACAACTCTTGGTGAGAACAATTTAAATAGGCAAGATTCAATGCATGATGATCCATGGTGCATTTGGGATCATTATAGAGCACAAATATGAGTTATTGTCGTTGTCACCTGACTTCACAAGCAAAGCTTAGAGAACAATGCTTGCACAAAACCAAGGTGAACATGGGAACCATAATGATTTTGAAAATATAATTAAGGATTGTAATGAATAATTGTACGAAGGTTGTACAAAATATTTGAAGTTATCTATTTCAATAAAAATTTACCAGATTAAGTGCTTATGTGGCATGACTGATAAAGCAATGTTTACGATATTAGAGCTACTAGTAGATGTGTTTGAGATTGCAAAGCTCCCGAAGTCAGTCTATGAGGCCAAGAAAGTAATCGAAAAATTAAACCTTAACTACGAGAAGATTGGCTTGTGTCTAAATGATTGCATGTTGCAAGTAAGGAAACATACAAATTTTGTCACATATCAGATGGAAAGGTAAGGGAAGTTATGGAAAGAAGAGAAAGAAACAGTATCCAAAAGGAAGTTTGTCGTTTCTTCCCATTGAAGCCACATTTGCAATAGTTATATATGTCATCTAAAACTGCCAATGACCTGAGGTGGCATGCTATTGACATGAATGGGGATGATTTCATTAGGCACCCTTAGGATTCCCTTTTAGTCTAGTGTACATGCTAATGACATGCGATCTTATACATGCAGTTTGTTTCATTCAGTAGGTAAAGAGATTTTGCAACAACAGGTAAGCTCATTTTGCAAAATGTGATTATGCTTTGATGGTATGCCAATGTTGCTGACCAATTTACTTGGCATATATATATATATAACACCTATTCATTTGAAACTGCATCCATCATTAGCATGTACACTAGACTAGAAGAGAAGATTAAAATATACAACCACCAAGAAATATAAGCACATAACAAGTTTTTCTTAGTACTTTCCTAAAAATTGAATTGAAATAATGGACTATAATGGGTAATCCATCTATCTATATATTAACATATTCATAACCCAAAGCTGTTGCAATGAAGGATAAATTTTGTAGTAGTATGCCATTGAGATTTTGATTAAAGAAATTAGCATTAAGGATAGAATGTATTGAGAGGCACTTATGTCATGACCCATGTGTCATTTGCCATCAGATTAATCTTACTACATAAGCAAACATAATGTTAGACTCATCGATGATGTAGACAACTCAATACCTCTTTGACATGTGAGATTAAAAACATCTATATTTTTTGTTCTTTCATTCTAGTCCTATAGCGGAAGCATAGCTATACAATCTATTTGTAATATAGGTGTAATTTATTCTTGACACATGTTAATATCAAGAACAGAATGATATTACTATTCCAATGTATGTAATTTAATTAATGACGTGCTTGTCTTTGCTTTTGTTTACAATGACAAAATATTCAATCTTAACAATAAAAGCAAGAAGTTGAGCTCAAGCAAATCGACAATAGAGATTGTTGCTTCATTTGCAAATATCACAAATTTGGAGATTTTGTAAGTATTTATCTAAAGTCATCATCATATAAGTAACATTAATCCATCTTAATAGCCAACAATAATTTGTCTTATGTTGTAGGTATAAATTTGGTGATTGAGTGTTGATTTCTTATGTTGTTGTCACAACCTTAATCAATAGGACATGACTGGCATGAGGAATAAGGTAACCCTCTTCCACGATGGCCTGTCAGATTTCTTAAGGACAGTAGAACTTAATCTAATATATAGAACCTCATCAGATAAAACCAAGACCAATACATCTGTATATAAATATCAAAAGAACTAGTTTAATTTTTATGTATAAATTTCGGCAGATTCTCCTTTGAAATATGGACTCTTCGAAATTTCTACAATAGAATAATTTGATATATAACAAAATGGAAAGCTCCACTCTCTAGAAAATTCATACAAAACATCCCACAATCCATGAACTACATTAAACAACTAGCCTGTATGCAAGGGAGAAACGAATTCTAATTATAAAATATACAACAAGAGACCATTGCCTTCGCAATAGGCAAGGCTCACCAAAAAAAGAATAGAAACATTGTAACTCCTACTCTATAGGTGGGTGTCTTGGATCGGTGCTGAAATTTGAAAAATGTTAAATTAGGGAGCGAGTGGAAACTTAGTGAGCAAATAATACTAAATATTAAAATCAAATACCTTTCATGGTTTAATCAACAGTTTCAAAAGCAAAATAAAACCATTAATTTTCAATAAAGTCCAACCTTGAATATCTAAGACATGTCTTTAACCCAAATGAATCAACATATAATGAGAATTTAAAATATCCAAATTTAATTAAATACTTGGAAATCTTCGACAGAACCATTCAATGTATAGAACACAGAACAAGATCTAGGCTAATATAATCAGATTATAGCAAATAACTATTATTGACCTTAAGCTCTGAATAATTATAACAATGGCCTTACACCTTAAATAGAATATAGAGATAAAGTCATCATACCTAATCATATTAGAATACCAATCATAGTGCACTATGACTAACATTTATTGCCGTTAGCTACAGGGTCCTACGTTGGATGTATTCCCAAAAATTTCTTATATACAAAAATCCATATTCAAAAATCAGAATTACAAAATTAGACCACTTCAGAATTTTCATATTTACATGATTCAGATAATTCAAAAATGTATAATCATAAAGTCTATAAAGCTAACAAAATTTCTAGGTTTTAGAATATGCAAATGACATTTTTAATTTCAGAAGCTTGTCTCAAGGTACCAGAAATAACAAAAATTTGTATTTAAAATTAGATAATTTAAAACAAAAATCTTGTATAATTAGGATTATCTACTCACTTGGTTAAAATGCACACAATTCAACCTCTTACCTAGCTGGGTATTACAGGATAGCTTTAGCTTTAAAAATATAACAATTAATAGATCTTAAACCTTCCATGCTAATAACAATCTTAATTAAAATAATTTCTAAAAGAAGTTCCCACAATAACTTATTCAAACCCATTTGCTTTTCTAACTAAATTTTTTTGTACTTATTTCCTTTGTGTTCCCATTATTCTTCTTAATGATCTGAATTTTCATAATTCACACATAATGGTATATATGTACTTGGAAAATACTTTGGGAATCTAATGGTCCATAAACTTAAAGTTTCATCTTCATTGATGCTCAACATTGATATTTTTACACTAAAAATATTCCAAAGCTTTTGAAAATGCCCTAACACCAATAAACTCAGATAATTCATTCTCAATGGAATTTATTTCTTTGTTAGTCTAATAATGTAAACACACATATATATTCTGGGTTTAGAACTTCCAAATTTCTAGTTTCTTCCCTTTCATTTCTATTAAGAGAATTATATGCCACTTAAAATTTTTATTTATCTTGTGATATAGATGCCATTAAGCCCCCTTATAAATTATTAGCATCTATGCACAATTAATTCCAAATTAATATCCATCCCAATTGCTTATTGCAAAACTTTTTATAGTCATTGAGTTGCCTAACATCACTAATTGAGTATAAAAATTATTCCAATCATTATCAAAGTAATTATTGAACATTAATAATTACTTTTATTACTCACTCTCATAACAATGAAATTTAATATAAACTTTGACAAAAATTCTCAAAATCACTTACCACCTAAACGACAATTACTAATAACTTATATTATCCTTCTTAATATTCAATAACACTAGATGATCAAAATTTCTTCAATTATCGATACTCTATGCACCTCAATTCCTTATAAAAAAAGATGGGTTTTTAATTTAGTGTTCCAAACATCAAATTAACACATAGGAATTGTTAAAATCTCCTTTAGGATCAAACCTTTAAAGAAATTACCCAAAACAACTTCAAATCACACTTCAATTTCAAATTTTGAGTTTCAGATACTATTGATGTTCTTCATCCAAAATTGGAAATTTTCAAATTCAAGCACTAATTCACGGAATTGGGAGATCAAATAGGCAAAGAACAACACAAAAATTACTTCTAAACAAAAGCCCTCGTGTAAAATAAAGGAATGTTACCTTACTTAAGCCAAAATTTGAAGATTTTTGTTACTGTTCATTGTTCTCGCCCAAAAACGGATCCTTCCAAAATTCAAAGGCCAAATTATGAAATTAACAGTTGCAAATGAGGGAGAATCATTTGAAATACCTCTTAGAACAAAGGCCCCATAAAAAAAACATACGAAAAGCTTACAATCTTAGCTCCATTTTGCTTCAAAATCGTGCCCTTCGTCAATGTCTTTGGAGTTTTTTGGCCACCCCAAGCAACTAAGGTCAATGCTCAATGGTAAGGAAGGTGATACTAGAGCAGATCAAGGAGAGGGAAATGCAGAAATCCAAAAATGGAGGGAGAAACTCGGTGAGAGGGTATCGGGAAGAAGATGCTAAAATGGGGGTATTATGGTAATTTAGCAGTTTAGGGGACACGTGGTAACTAATCAAAAATAATACTCTAATGCATGAAGGGAGAATCAAACTTAGTTCATAATGGATGCTTGGGTTAGGCTTCATGAAATTTATTACTTAAATTAATATAATGACTCTATAAAATCTCTCATTTCTACAACTAATTTAATTATTATATTTATTATTATTCTTATTATTATTATTATTATTATTTTTCTTCTTCCTTTTAACTTATATAAATATTCAAAAGAATTATCTCTCAAAGTTAAAAATTTTAGATATAAAATTTTTGAATATTACATATTTTATAGCTAAATGTATATACATTCAATTATCTGACAAAGTCGAGTTCTTTTTCAGGGAGATTCAGTTCAACTATGTCCATCATCTTTATCTAGCCACACACACGAAAGTTAGGGATAATTTTCAAATTATAATGTTTTGAATGTTTGTAAATTTTTAGTTGAACATTAATGCCATGCCCAATTACAAATATCACTCTGATTTGAGGAAAATATTGTAGATTTTGTAAGGACTTAATATATTTTACTCTTTTTGAAAATAATTTAGAAAGGTATAACGTGAATTCATATACATACATATATATATATATATATATAGTGAAGTTTTCACAACTGTTGACGAGGAAAGAGGGCTTCTAAAAAATTTAAAAATAGACGTCAAATTAAAAACAAATTATGCAAAAGCAAGAATATCACCAAAAAAATCAAATAACTAACAAATAATATCAATATCTAAAATTACATATTAACGGAAGTTACCAAATTTTTGGTACAAATCAAACATATCTGTACACATTATTTTCCAAAATATCTTTTTTAATGCTTTTTATCAGTCAAGCAAAGTCTCCTAAGTTGCATTTGCATGCCTCTACGTATATGTGGAAATGACAAAGCAAAATAGATAGAATTCTTCTCTTTAAACTCTTCAGAGCCATCAATGGTTATGGTTGATGATACTACGAAGCTCTTATGATGACTAATAAAAATGGAGCGATTGCCCATGTTATTCAGCCTCACCCACCTGGTTCACTATTTGTGTCCAATTTGAACACTAAACATTTTGTAATTTGAGGTGTTTTAATGTACTCATTCTCCATATAGCCAACAAGTCTACGTTTAGGGTTGTAAAACAAATAAATCAACAACTCTCCAGATGAAGTGTCATTGCTAGAAAATTAAGAATGTCTCCATAAACTTGACGCATCTTGGTAGAGGTCTCCATGGAAAACTAACTAATTGTTTAGGCTTTATAGGGTTCTCTTGCAAATTATAAACTAATATTGAATTTGATGTTGTAATAATAACATATAATTTTTCATAAATTGACGCATCTTGGTAGAGGTCTCCATGGAAAACTAACTAGTTGTTTAGGCTTTATAGGGTTCTCTTGCAAATTATAAACTAATATTGAATTTGATGTTGTAATAATAACATATAATTTTTCATTAAAAATCTCCAGTTCTGTAAAAATAGTTCCATCCTCTATATTTGCTTTGACTAGAATCCATGAATCATCAGTAAGCCTGCAAAGTGCAAAATTAAATAAACCACGAAAGATACATACCACAATGCAATGTAGGTCAAAGGGTTGTGAAGAGGCCTTAATTTTGTGAATTGGGGCAATTATGTTGTTTAGTCTTGATCGGACAGCGACTTTGGCATTTGTCACTGGGTTTAAGAAGAAGATTGTTTGAACATTAGTTGAAGAAAACTTTGAAAATTCGCTCACGATCATCCAGCCTTCTACTGCACCATGGCAGGTTTTGTCTTTCATAATTGGTGTCCTTCCAGAATTGAAAACGGGTTCATGAGACAAGTTGAAAAAAGAAATATAATTATGTGTATAATCATATGTTTGGAATAAAAAATATGGTAATTCTGATAAAGGAGGGCAATGTTTGTTTAGAATGGCTCTAGCAACAGTGACTCCCCAACTTGAACAGACGGTTCCAACCCGAAGGTAATCAGCAAGGCATAGCCGTTGAAGAATCAAGTCCAAGACATCATTATTAATATTTGACCATTTGCTGTGGATTTCTTCTTCTTTGTTGTTCGTTCGTCTTCTCAAGAGAAACCTAAAGCCCCAAGATGGCTTATTTGTTTTCCAAATTAAAAAAAAACTTAGATTTAGTACACAATACAACATCTAAGAAGAATAGCATTTAACCATGTAAAATAAAAATATCTTATGACCTAAAGATGGATAAAAAACTAAATATTAAAAAACTCACCTCATCATAATTTAATGATGATTAAGGTTGTTAAACTCATGAGTTTAGGTAAACTCATAAGAAAGAGGTAAACTCGTAAGAGTTTGCCTTGATTAATAAATAGTTATCAAAATATATAATTTTATAGTTTAAATACTATATACATTAAAAAATTATTCAAATGTAATTCAAATTATACTTAATCAAACAAAATCTATTCATATTTAATAATTTGTAATATTCAACATGAATATTTTAAGATGGTCATACATAAATAATTATTCAATATAACTAATTAAATAATATTTATTTTATTTTATTTAATAAGTACATATTAAATGTAATTTTATTATTTTTTATGCAAATTCAAACTTGTAATAAAATAAATTGTAAAGACTTTATGGAAAAGAAGCTTGTCTATATCTTATTTAGTTATGAGTTTAAATTATTATGTTATTTACTTTATTTGTTAGTTAACACGTTAAAATCATAAACTTGGTAGATTCGGTAAGTCAACTTGCAAGTTTGCTTGAATTTCTACTAAGTTTAAGTTTACAATGAGTTAACTCGTTTTCTTTTATATATAATCATAAACACGAATCATAAACTTGCGAGTTTGACAACTATGACCATGATGCATTATTTCTGGAAGGACATATAAGACTAAGCAATTATCCTTTGAAGACTTAGCAATTTTACTTGCATCAAAATACGAAACTGGAGAGATCAATATAAAGCTAGAAGATATTAGTTTATCTTTTTAAAGATATATATGGAAGGATAAAAGGGATAGAAGAAAGAAAATAATAATAGTTATGACAGGGACGAAGGCAGTTGATAAAATTAATTTTTTATTTAATACATTAACAATTGTTGAGAATTAGGTTGAACTAATAATTAATCTAATGCTAGAATTAAAATTTTTCAAAATATAGAAAAAATCAACTTTAGTCAATCGTTAGATTTACAGTAACGCTCGGAGATATTTAAGGGAGCAAATGTTTTAAGTATTGTCAGTGAAAAGGGTTTAAGCATTAGATATTTATATAGATTAATTTCATGTAAAATATCTCAGATTTCAATTTGAATTTTGACTTTTGAAAATATTAAGAAGAATAATATGCATGAAAAATGTTACAATTTATCACATGAAATTTCAGAGGATAAATGGAATAGCGATTTTGTTGGGATTGTTAGGATTACAATAACAAATTAATCAATCATTAGTTGAAATTACACAACCTTTTTTCTGATTTGGTAAAGCCATAGTTGAAATTAAATAATAAACTAAAAAGACAATGAACCATTTGCAATTATTCACAAAAATTTCATATAATGTTAGAAATTTTAGTTAAAATTATAGGACCAATAATTAACAATTTAATTTACGTTATTAAACTTTCATTTTAAATATTATTTATTATGTGTAATTTGGAAGTACTTGTTTTTATAATTAAATTTTTTATATAGCAAATCTAATTAATTTTCAATATACAAATATTTGCAATTTGTATCAAACTTATCTTTAAATATAGATTTTAAATTTGACATAAAACTGAAAAATATTTTTGAAAAAAAAATTATTAAATTAAACTTCAAATTTACATTGTGAATTGAAAGAATGAAAACATCACATTATTGAATAGATTTTTAAAATAAAAATAAGAAGATTTAAGAATTAGGTTGAACCAATCTGAAGGTAAAATTAAAGTTTTTTCAAACATAAAATATATATATTAATACATTTAGTTAACTCTTTGCATTTGGATTATCTTCATTTTCTCTTCATTCATTGTCTCTTTAGTAAGTGAGTCGTACCACTCAAATGAGATTCAGTGCGTCACCACAGTGTCTATCTAGAATTATTAACGCTTCGGCACCATGCAAAGATATAAATCCATATGAATGTTACGTGGTTGACCTTTAGAATTAAACAAAATTATACGATTGTTCATAGAAAGATAACCTAATGTATTTAAAGGATTATTGATAATATTTACAAGAACTAAACAGATAATCCTATAAATTAGATGAATGAAAACGATATCTATTTTTTAAAAAATTAATATAAAATTATATTACGCATTAAAATTTGAAATACACACTAAACTGCAATGCACTGCCTCTCGGGCGCGGATTGCCTCCTGCAACGTGAGTTACAAAGAGAATCTCATGTGATGCGAAATGACGTCGTTCAGCTAATTTTCTCTTCAGTCTTAAACGGTGCAATTTGTGTTAGGTCCTTCTTCCTCTGGAATTTCGATTCGACTACGATCCGAAGCGTGCCTTTTTTACCGACTAAAACGGATGCTGCGACCCCAGCAAGGGCTTTCGATCGTCTTCCCCTCTTTGACTACGATGAAGATTAGGGGTATGTTATATATCCATATGTCATCTTCTTCCTTCCTTGATATAATGGGGATTGTATCCAATGGTTTGATGCTTCTGTCAGCTGCTTCTTTCTGCTCTATGGTTCTTATTTATCTATAAAAATGGAGCTCATCATGTGACTATAAAATCTGATCAGCCAGTTCTGTTTAGGTTCTAGAGCTTTCTTTTACTAATGATCTGTCATCTTGTTCATTTTGAAAGTGAAGACTTGCTGATGCAGTTGTATCGACACATATCACCATTCCTTATTAGTTTTGGCTGCTTTCATTATATCAAAATATCACAGTGTTTGTGTCTTGAAAAGTGTCCTAAGTGAATTAGGCATGTAGTCTTGCATATATTTGGTTGCTTTCTAACTAGATTACTGCTCTTACATGCTGATGTTAATTCAACATTTGGTAATTAAATTAAGATAACACTTTTCCCCTTTTTTTGTGACAAATATTGAGATTGTTGATTTCAAAGACAAGATACTTAAGTCAATCATAGTTTTACATATAAGCATGTCAGACGTATAAACTAATCTGCTTACATTTTGTATACCAGATGCACTAAAGAATTTATACACTTTGGACTCATTAATTTCGTTGATAGGTGGGAAGTGGTGGAATAGAATAATGGAATTATGTATAGCCCGTTTCTAATCCCTCTGCATGGTCTACTTGCAAGATTTTGGAAAACCAGGTTGCGAACACCTCACTCAAAATTACTAAATTATTTTAAATATTATTAATTAATAATGAAAAATCATAAAAAGGAGAAAATAATATAAACACAAAAAATAGAAAATAAAAAAAAACAAAAACAATCCAAAAATAAAGATAAATAATGATAATAACTAAAATCAGAAAAATTAAAATTAAGATAAAATCAAAAGGTAAGGAAATATAATATAATATGAATAATCAAAAGACAAAAAAAAAAAAAAAGGGAGAAGACGTGAAGTGAGAAACACAGCATGCAACTGACAGGGAGGATTACACGCCTCCCTTGTGTGCAGGCTGAAGGGTAGGGATGATGGCTATTAAGGGTGAGAGCTGAGGGAGATTAAAAGGCAAGACCGTGAACTACTGGAAAGGAGGAGAGACTGTGAGCTGTTGGAAAGGAGGAAAGAACGTGAGCTGCTGGAAAGGAAGAGAGACTGTGAGAGTTGGAGGAGAGACTGTGAGCTGTTGGAAAAGAGGAAAGACCATGAGCTGCTAGAAAGGAGGAGAGACCGTGAGAGCTGGAGGAGAGATCGTGAGCTACTGAAGGAGAGGAGAGACCGTGAAAGCTGGAGGAGAGGAGAGACTATGAGAGCTAAAGGAGAAGAGAGACTGACAGTTGCTGAAGGAGAAGGGAGAGAGTGGCGAGAACAAAGGAGTGACAACGGAGAGAAGAGAGGCCAAGAGTTTGCTAGAGAGAAAGAAGGAGAAAGCTGCAGAGAAGGGAGGAGGGCAGGAAGGAGAAACCGAAACCAAAAAAAAGAAAAAGAGAAAAAGGGGACAGTAGAAAACATTCTTTGCTTTCATGTAGGAAGAGCAGAGATTAATAGAGAAAAGCTTAATTGAGGAGACTAGGAGAAAGTGTGCAAGGAACCTAGGAAAGAGGAGAGATGAGGTTTGAAAGGTATGATCAAGTTGCTATCATTTTCTTTGTTGCCGTGAGATCCTTTCTTTCTACCATAAACCTCACTCGTGTTGCTAGCATGGTTTTGTCCCTTCTGTTGTCTTAAATTTTGTGTATTTGATATGTATATTCACTTCAGCTTGCTACCAGGAATTTCATGTATCTTGCTTCATATATTTACTTTATTTTACTGCCATGAACTTCATGTATCTCACTGCATGTATGTACCTTAGTTTGCTGCCATGAATCTCGTGTCTTTTGTTGCTTATATGTACTTCAATGTGCTGCCATAAGCTTCGTGTATTTGTTGCATGTATTTACTCCAATTGTTTCTCCTCAACCTCATGTTTTACTGCCTAAGCTTCACTAAGTTTTTGTCATAATTTCTTCTGCTTTGCTACCATGGCTTTTTTCTCATTATTATGGTGCTGTATTATCTTCACTTTTTTAATGTCTTGTTGTTTGTTGAATTGTTACACACCTTCTTGTTATCCAAGTTTGCAGCAAATTCCCTATGTTTCTGCCTAAAAACATGTTGGAATCTAATTCATATTTCCCATGTTTTGCTATGAAACTCTTTGGTATGGTTCTCCATATCCTGCTTTTTTTTCGCTGTAAAACACGTTGGTATTATGCAACGTATTTCACCTCATTTTGGTTGTAAAACCACTGGTATGGCATTGCATATTCTGCTTCATTTTCGCTGTAAAACACACGGGTATTATGCTGCATTGTATGCCTCTTTGGCTGCTAAAGTTTGACTGACATTGTAGTGCTATTATTCCTTGTCTCCCTTATAAGAGGGATGTTTTTAGAAGATAGAATGATGGAGCTTGATGCTTGAAACATGTTCTGTAGTGACTCTCAACAAATACTGTGGTTTTGTCTCCTTGCTTTGATTAATTAGAAACCCATACTGGAGATTGGGAAACACTTTGGAGAGGGCGTATACATATATATATATATATATATATATATATATATATATATACATATATATATATATATATATATATATATATATATACTTCGTGTATTTGTGTCTATGTACAAGCAAAATCATAAATATACTTAGGCTCCTAAATTGACACATGACTCTTTTTCCTTCTAAAAAAAATTATAAAATAATAATGAAAATAAATAAATAATAATTTTAATTCACCAATTTTATATATATATATATATGATTTCCTTTTCTTAAAGTCACCATGTGAGACCATTAGTCTTCACGGGCATTTTAAGGTCGTGTGAGATTTTAATCTCCATAAACCCCAAAAATTAGTACATACCTGTTTAAAAATAAATAAATGATGATAATACAAAAAAAAATAGATATTTTAATTAAATATTTTCTATTATTACTAAATGATTAAATCTGTGTTTTATAAAAATTAAAGTGTTATATGAGACTGGGGTCCCTATAGGCTTAAGAGAATTGATCTTGTTAAAAATACAGCTTAAATAATTCCAATTTTAGAATTCATAAAAATACATAAAAAATAAAGCCGTGTCATCAACGTGTGAGAATATTGTTCTCATAGAGTGTTTGGGGTCATGTGAGATTTTAATCTCCTTATATTCCAAAAACTAATATATATTTGTTTTAAAAATAATAATAATAATGCAAAGATAAATACTTTAATTAAATATTTTCTATCATTTGCGAAATCATTGTGTGAAAATATTGTTCTCCTCGAGTACTTAAGATCATGTGAAATTTTAATCTCCTTAGATTCCGGAAACTAGTAAATATTTGTTTTAAGAATAATAATAATGCAAAGATAAATACTTTAATTAAATATTTTCTATCATCGTGTGAGAATATTGTTCTCCTCGTGTGCTTGGGATCATGTGAGATTTTAATCTCCTTATATTCTGAAAATTAGTACATATTTGTTATAAAAATTATAATGATACAAAAATAAATACTTTAATTAAATATTTTCCATTATATACGAAATTATCATATGAGAATATTGTTCTTTTTGAGTGTTTGGGATCATGTAATATTTTAATCTCCTTAGAGTCCGAAAATTAGCACATGTCTGTTTAAAATAATGATAACAATAATGATAATAATGGAAAAATAAATATCTTAATTAATTTTTTTTTATATTATTTACAAAATGATTAAGTTTGTTCTTTATAATAATTTCATTTAAATTTCAAAATAAAGATTAAAATTTTGAAAATAAATAGAAAATCTAAAAAGAGGGAGAATGAAGAGATTAGGAGAGCGAGATTAATCAGGTTGTCGTAAAGTAAAACACACAAACCAAATTCCAAACCCATTTTGTTTACAAAAATCTGTTTAATTTAGACCTTTACGTTCTTAGCACCAAAAATTAAAAATCATCAATCAACAGATATGCCATTTTATTCGAACTACGTGACTTTTATCCCTACTATAGGGTACGTAGGCCCTAGATTTTCATCCAAGGTCAAGTCTGCCCTTTGTAAATATATACTCGTTTGCTTCTATTATTGTCGTTTTTATCTTCTCTATTTAACAGGCATGCACGTCAATAAAAGGTAATTGAGATAAATTCAAGGCCATATTCTATTTCGACTGACTAGTTTAAGGTAACCGTCCCTAAGGATGGGTGTTGTGGGGTGACTAACACCTTCCTCACACTCAAATAGACTCTTGAACCCATCTCTATTTTCGCAAACCATTTTGCCTTGTTATTTTAATTTTAAATTGGTTTCCCAAAGTTTTCCGTTAAAAATTTTGGTGGAGACTCCAAATAAATTGATTTTCAAGATTAATTTTGTGAATCAATTTAACACTTTTTATTCTTCTCGCCGAAAGGTTAGTTACAACAATTGCTCAACATAATGAGTTAAATTATATCCTTTTCCTTGACCAAACCTCTTGTTTATGCACTGAGTGGTAGAATTGCAATTTTGTTATGATTGGCTTTCTTGGCAACATCTTATCTAGTTTTGTTCCTTATATTTTGGCTTTAGTTTGTAATTGATATGGACCCATCAATAGACATTAAGGTAGAATGATCTTTCAGTGTTATGCTTACATAACAAAGGAAAATTTATTTTTAGAAAAAAAAATGTTACTCTATATGCAAGATTTTCATCTGGCTTCTTGAGCGGTTGCTATCTAACTTCTCCACCTTTGAATGGGTTTAGCATAAGTCAAATGATCCATATATCTTGCAGTTCAATAACCTAGATTATGAAGTTTCATTTTAGTTGTGAAGCAGCTTTTGACATTAATATTGGTTTTAGCTCGGTTCTTGAGTAATGCTTAATGATGTTGCTGAAATGAATGTAATACATGTTTCATTGACTTTAGGAAAGATATTATTTGTTGAAAGTGGTTTAATTAGCATTTCTCTGGAAATTTTATTATGTATTTTGTTCTTTAGATCTGTTTTATGCTGCCATTTGGTTTGGCTTTTAGATCACATGGTCTTTTTGTAAGTTCTTAAATATAAAATAAACTCGTTAGTTTGCTCAGAACAAAGAAATAATGCAGAAAAACTTATACATCTAGCCATTGCTATTGATTTGAATATGGATGCTTCTAAGCCTTTATTTCTTACTCTCTTTAAAATGGTGTGTGAGCTTCAAGTGATGAGAAACTAAGCTTAGGGACCCATATTTATAGAAGAGCTTGTGGCAACCACTCCATCAATGGTTACCATTGAATAATGTAAGTGAGTAGGAAAAATGTCTATAATAATAAAAGTTTAAAATAATGTGATATTATACTTAGTGAATGGATCATAGTCATGATGAAAGTCTATAATGATAAGTTGTTGTACCAAACAAATGGACTATAGCTAGTAAAAATAAACGTTATAAGTCGTTTTACCTAACAAATGGACCATAGCTAGTAAAAAATTAACATTTTCCTACTTGATCTATTACACTCATAATTTCAATATTCCTATCCATACACATTCTAAAAGAGAAAGGATGAATGCACGAATCAAGCAGTAAGTCCTCTATAAGTAAGTATTACCTACTGTGTAATACAATGCATATCACGTTTTTATTCTACCATAGCTTAATGAATAAGCCCTATGCTTATTCTAGGTATTCTTAGTGTTGTTTATTCTCTAAATATATATGTGCACACATAATGAGAAAAACAACTCATATTAAAGTGAATAAGAGCTTTATTACAAATGATAATAATATACATTAAATACTTAATATAGCACTAAGTCTCATTCTAGTTACATGATCTTTAAACTTCACAGGTGACATGTATTTTGTTAAGGAATCAATAATCATCAACTTAGTTCTTATATGTTCAATTGAAATTTTATTTTCCTTGACATGTTGCTAAATGGCTAAGTACTTAATGTCGTTGTGTTTGCTTCAACTTCCACTTTTATTGTTCTTAGCTAGAAAAACTACAGTTGAGTTGTTGCAATATATTCTTAATGGCCTTGAAATAGAATCCAAAATTCTAAGATAAAAATTAAAGCTCTTAAGTCATACACCATGTGATGTTACCTCAAAATAAGACATGAACTCAGCTTCTATAGTACAAGTAGCAGTTAAAGACCGGTTTGTGCTCCTCCAAGACACAACTCCACTAGCAAGTATAAAAATATATCTAGATGTTGATTTCTAAAAGTCAATGCAACTAACGAAGTCTGAATCAAAGTGGCCAACTACCTCAAGGTTCTCTGTCCGCTTGTACATTAGCATGTAATCTTTGGTACCTTTGAGATACCTCATAACCTTCTTTATAACTTTCAAATGTTTTGTCCCTAGATTGTATTGATATCTACCTAACATGCCAACAGTAAATGCAATGTCAGGTCTTGTACAAACCTGAACATACATAAGACTTCCAACAACTGAAGCATATGGAATGTTACACATATATTCTTTTTTAGATTGTTCTTCAGGCATTAGTTTAAGTTGAACTTATCACCCTTTATAATAGGTGCTACACTTGGTAAACAATCTTTCATCCAAAATCTTTCTAAGACTTTATTAATATAGGTTTCATGCAATAAACCCAAAATACATTGAGTTTTGTCTTTATGGATCTTAATGCCAATGACATAAAATGTCTCACCCATATCCTTCATATCAAAGTTCTTAGAAAGAAACTATTTCATCTCATATAGAAACTCTTTATCATTAGCTGCAAGTAATATGTCATCCACATATAACACAAAGAAACAAATTTTACTCCCACTAACCTTCTAGTATATACATTGACCCATGACATTCTTTACAAATCCAAATGAGGAGATAATTTCATGAAACTTTAAGATACCATTGGCAGGAGACTTGTTTCAATCCATATATGGATTTCTTAAGCTAGCAAACTAAATGTTCATCGGCATTAAAGAAGAATCATTCAAATTGTTTCATAGATGCC
The DNA here is from genome assembly GCA_037074485.1 of Delonix regia. NCBI lineage: Eukaryota > Viridiplantae > Streptophyta > Magnoliopsida > Fabales > Fabaceae > Delonix > Delonix regia. The sequence goes on along the minus strand of CM073454.1, from coordinate 22,442,733 downwards.
TCTTCCTTTAGATTTCCATTAAGGAATGTCATTTTCACATCTATCTGATGTAATTCCAAGTCAAAACGGGTAACTAATGCTAACATAATATGAAGGAAATCCTTCTTCGATACAAGAGAAAATGTTTCCTTGTAATCAATTCCTTCCTTTTTGAGTAAATCCTTTAGCTATGAATTGTGCTTTATATCTCTTAGTGTTGCCTAATAAGTCACTTTTTGTCTTAAAGACCTATTTATAATTAATAGCCTTTGATCCACTAGGCAACTTAATGAGATCCTAGACTCTGTTAGACACCATAAAATCCATCTCATCCTTCATAGCATTAAGCCACAAATTAAATTCTTTATGGATCAACTAGGTCATGGTTAATAGTTTGTGGTTCCTTGATGATTGGATTTTCAACACTCGTTTGCACTGAAGGGATACGAATTATGACCAATCAATTAGTTGATGTGGGAGATTGAGTTTTCAATTGATCATTAGTAGAATCTATGTACTGAGTTTGATCACTCCCACTAATCAAGTCATTCTCAAGAAATTTAGCATTTTTTGACTCCACAATCCTAGTGCTATGTGATGTATCCCTTAGTCTTTTTGACATACCTAATAAAGTAGCCACTAATAGTCCTTGGGTCTAACTTCTTCTCTTATGGATTATAAATACACACCTCATATGGGTATCTCTATATGCGTATATACCTCAAACTTGGTTTCCAAACTTTCATTAATTCAAATGGTGTCTTTTCAACAGCCTTGGTTGGAACTTGGTTACATATATACACAGTGTCTTAAAGGCTTCAGTCCACAAGAATTTAAGAAACTTGGAGCTACTAAGCATGCTTGGCACCATGTCCAATAATGTTTGATTTCTTCTTTTAGCAACACCATTATGATCCAGGGAATCAGACATTGTTTACCACATTGTTTCTTTACTTCTGCTTTAAAAACCTTAAAGGCATTTAATGCCTAATTCTTATTATTAAGCAGATAGAGATACATATATCATGAATAATTGTCAACAAAGGTGATAAAGTATTTTTGACTACTTGAGTCCTTATTTGGACTACATATATTAGTATTTATGATTTTCAACAAGGTAGAACTCATCTTAGCATATTTCTTTGTCTTACTAGCCTCTTTATCCTTAATGCAGTCTATACAAGTATCAAAGTCAGTAAAGTTAAGAGTATTCAATTCTTTTTCCTTTACTAACCCTTTTACCCTCTCTATTGATATATCACCAAGTCTACGATGCCACAATATAGAAGAATTTTCTTTTGTAACACATCACTTTATAGCTATGCTAATGGAAGCATGCATGATTTCATGTAATGAATTGTTTTGTAATTGAATTCAGAAAAGACCATCACAAATTGTACCATTTTTAATAAAATTAGATTTATAAAATAACTTCAGCATATTACTTAAAAATTCAAAAGAATATCTTAATGGTACAAGCTTCGAAATAGAAATCAAGTTTATAGGAAAACTTGGTACATAAAAGGTCTTATCTAAAACCAGAACAAAACTAGAATTCAAAACTAGCTTGCAAGTTCCTATAGCCTCAACTAGTGAGCCCTCCTTATTTCCTGAGTAGATGTATTGCTCACTTACTGTCAGCTTCCTTTGTTTTAGAAAGCTCTATAAGGTATTTGAAATATAGATTGTAGAACTAAAATCAATATTCCACCATGTATGATTACTAACATCTACCATATTAGATTCATAATAAAAGAATGAAATTGAGTTAGATTTCTTTTTAAGTTAGGTCTTGAATTTGTTGCAATCCTTCTTCATGTGTCCTTCCTTCTTGCAGAAAAAACACTTGAACTCCTTCTTAATATCATCTTAGATGGGCACTTTACCCTTCCATTTTCCCTTGGCTTGCTTTTTGTCTTTCCTTTGAGTTGTCATATGTGCACTTTCTCCCATTTCCTTTCGCCAAGAGTCTTCCTTCCTCTTAAACACATATGGTCAGTACTTTATTAATTGACCATTTCTATTTATGTGTGTTGTAGGAAATTTTGAAAGGCGCATATTGAGGTGATAGGGAATTCTGAATTAAGAAAGAAAGAATCAAGAATTTCAACCTCAAGTGTTCTCAACTGAGTTGCAATATCCCTCTTTACATGATGTACTATCGCACACCCCTTAAGCTAGTAAGCTTCATGGTAGATAATTTTGACATTAATGGCTTTCAAAGGATTCAAATTATTCATCAATGACTTTCAACAAGTCATGGACGTTCTTATGCTCTCCAATTAAGCCACGTATATTATCAGATATCTTAGATTTGATATACATCATGTTGAAGCGGTTAGATTGCTCCTAACATTCATAAAGAGTTATTGCAAATGCACTAACATTCATAAATAGTCAATGTCCGACCACCCTAATTGGAGAAGAATTTTATCCTTCTAAATCTTGTAATTATCCCCATTAAGTTTGAAAACTTGAATATTAGAAATGTTAAGTGGTTGAAAAGCTGCATAAACATTACATGCATATATCAATAATTGTGGCAACTTTGAAAAGTCTATATAACATGTTCTACTAATGTAAACATGTAAATTAAACATGAGCTTAGTAGCAAATATAATTATCTGTAGGCTAAGTTTTATTTAGTTAGGATCATGCATAAGTTATAAAGAAACTATCAAACTTCCTTTTCCTCAATCCCTATGAGCAAATTAAGAAAAGGAAAAATTCACTATCACATCCTAATTAATCATATCAATGTGATAACATTCCTATAGGATGATGATTACCACATTGAAAATGATTAATTACAACTTGATGTCATTTTTCTTTACATAATTTTATAACTTAATGTATAATTTAGAATAATTGAAGGTGTAGTGGCTAAATTCTAATTATGCCAAAATTATACAAATTACATGATATCAAAATCTTTCTAAATGCTTGTATGTAACCATGCAAAATGCATAAACAATCAATTCTCATAATGAGGTTTTAATTAATTAATTAATTAATTAGTCAGCAAAACCAAAATGTGACAAATTAATTAATTAAATATCCCTTAATTAAAATTTAATCAATAAGCCATGAATATTGCTTAAAATTAATTTTCAAGATATTAAGCACTCCATTTAATGGCTAAAAAAATTTAATTCTAAAAAATATTGGACAAAATATCTACCAAATATTGACCAATAAAACTTAAGATGCTTAAAACAAAATTTTCAAAATTTAAGCAATTTAAATTAATTTTTTGAGTAAAGTACACATTTGGTTCTTCACTTTTGCATTTTGTGACAATTTGGTCCCTCACAAATTAATTGTGACAAATTAGTCCCTCACAAATTTAAATTTGTATAAAACTAGTCCCTTATAAATTTAAATTTGTACAAAATTAGTCTCTCTATTTATATTAATGAGGGACTAATTTTACATAAAAAAGAATTTATGAGAGACTAATTTGTCACAATTATTGGTGAGGAAGCAAATTGTTGCAAAGTATAAAAGTAGCAGACCAATTTGGTATTTATCTCATTTTTTAGCAATAATACATGGATATAACTTTTCTACAAGTTTAATTAACTTATAAACAATTTCTTACATAAAGGTATCCACTGGTTTAATGGTTTAAAGGTTGGTCTAACACATATCATAGTAAGGGTTAAAATCCCACTAAAACCAACATTAGTTTAATATGAATACATAACAATGGACCAAAAACAAAAAAGACCCAAAGCATACTATAAAATTAAACAAAGGCCCAAAAATAAAATCTTGAGAAAAATGGCCCAAAACCATATAACTAGAATAAATATAATATTTAGTCAAATCATTTCAACAAAGAGTTATTAGAAACATGGTTGGATCCATCTTTCTTAATCAAGAGGGCTAGGTTCAAATTTGGGTAAGACCAACCTTTCAATATTTGTTTTTTCTAAGTATAGAAGCTTAAAACGACATGTGACATGAAGACAACACAAAGTGACCTATAATTTATTTTTTCATCAACCTCTAGTCCAGTCACTTGACTCGACTCGACCCAAAACAAACCTAGTTTGAGATTCGATGAGCTCACAATCATGAAAAAAAAACACATAAATATGATCAACCTAAATCTGAAATTTTTTTTTAAATTTTGTGAGGCAGAGGTTTAATGACTCTGATACCAAATGTAAGTTCTTAAACATAAAAAAAAACTCATTAGTTTGCTCATAACAAAGAAATAATGCAGAAAAACTCATACCTCCAGCCATTGCTATTGATGTGAATATGGATGCTTCTAACCCTTTGTTTCTCGCTCTCTTTAAGATAGTGTGTGAGCTTCAAATGATGAGAAACTAAGCTTAGGGATCCATATTTATAGAAGAGCTTATGGCAACCACTCCATCAATAGTTATCATTGAATAATGTAAGTGGGTAGGAAAAGTGTATGTAATGATGAAAATTCAAATTAATGGGATATTTCACTTAGTGAATGGATCATAGCCATGTTTAAAGTTCATAATGATAGGTTATTATACCTAACAAATGGACCATAGCTAGTAAAAAATTAACACTTTTTATACCAACCATTGGTTTGGATTTAGTTCACTTGGCTACATTGGTAAAAATGGTAGAATTTGTGAAGATGTTAGTTTGTTATAAAGATGATTATGCTGATGTTAGGTCATTGAAATTGTTTTGACACAGAGCAAAATGAAGGAAATAGAATGGGAGGAAGAGGTAGAAAGTAAGAAGAGTTGTGCATCAAATAGAAGAGATGTGAACAAGAATAAGTACTCATGTGCATTAGAGCTACAATTTCATGAGTTGTAATGTAATGTAATATGATGTAGATTTAGTGATACAAGTTACTATTAAAATAGTGTGCATGATGCTATAAATTGTCCTCTAGAATAGTGTATAATTATTCAAGAATTGTAACATGAATAGTCCATTACAATAAATTAGTATTTGATCTTTAAAAAGTAAAACATGAGTTTCTTTTGTTAATTGCATATTTGCAAAAAGTATACATTTATTTAGTATCCCATCCCTATTAGGTATATAAGTGACTGAATTCAAAAGAATACAGGTGTTGAGCATTCAAAAAAAAATACGAGGAAGTGTTTGAACCTAAAAAAAGCATAGTGCTGAACACCTTAAAAAACAAAAAAAAAACAGCTAAGCAACCCTATGAAATAAGTGATGAGCAACCCAAAATTATATAGGTGCTCAAATGACTCTCTATGCCTTCTGCTTCAAGTGATTGTGTGGAAACCTCCATTGAATCATGCACATGATAATAATTGTTATAATATGAGAACATATACTTTAAACTCATATATATATATATATATATATGCACACACACACACGCACACACATACATATATATATACATACATACATACATATTATAATTCTAATAAGGATGTTGATTGGATGCTATGTTGTGGATTTCCTAATTCATAGATTTTCATATTACGGTAGGAGGGAATAGAGCTTCCAAAAATTGTAAAAAGTACATGTCATGATTAAAAATTAAATCTAAAATTATTTATAAATAAAAGCATAATACTTATAATATATATATATAAGAAGATATTTTTGGTGAAAATAATAATAATAATTTTTATTTTTAAGAACTGAAGAAAGGAAGAAAATGCACCTGAGATATGTAAAAATTTTAAATGATGAAGGAACACTAAAAGAGGAAAGTCAAGAAGTATTAAATACGAAGTTAGACAATATAAAGTAGGTATTTTCAAAATTTTTGTTTTGATATTGCTAAGTGTTCCTTAGAAAATTACCTAAATGCCCCTAATTAGATTATTTTGCCAAAAGACTTCTCTTCTTTCCTTGTCATTTTTCTTCTTCGTGCATGTTCACTGTGCATGCCACCCTCTAAAGCTTTAAGCCATTCCTAAGTTCGTTCAAGGTTGCCTGAGGACGTTTGACGTCACCACATCCTTACCGGTGGGAACAGGACCCTCATCGGCCTCTAGGTGGTTGAAAACACTCAGATTGTGGCGAATAAGGTTTAAGCGTGATTCTAGCTGAAATTTACACGATTTAGGTGCATTTTGTTTCATTTTAGCTTAGGGCCTTATTCTTCTATTGAATTTTGACCAGTTCTCTTCCATAATAACCAATTAATTTGATCAAACTAGTTCCAAATTGAGAAGTCCCAATTTCTAGTATTGTTCACGTAAAAAAGTAGGCAAATTGATTCAATCCGATGTAATTATGTTAAATTGAGTTGGATTTCACCTCTTAGGTAATTTTCGCATCTTTCTCCCCTAGAGTCATTGATCAATTGTGAGTTTTAGCTTCAGGATTTCAAAACCCCAAGTTTTAAGTGTATGCAAACTTCTAGAGAGTTGAAATTCAAAGTTTTTGGACTTTTATAATATTATTAAGCATCCAGGAAGTGATTTAAAACTATTGGGAGTTTCGTTTTGAATTATATGTTGAATTGCTAATTTTCCTTATTTTTCCTAGATTTTTCATAGGGAAAAAGAGAGGAAATTTGAATGGGAGACATTATGTGGCTTGATTAAGTAGCTTTGAATGATAATGTGAGTTTAATGAAGGATTTAGAGTTTAGTTGAATAATCTCTATGGTCACATTGGTGTTTGTAGTACTTTATTCGAAGGTTTATTAATGCATAATGAAGCATATTAAGAGGGTTGAAGGTCTTAAGCATTTTTGGAATATTATGAACAAATTTGGGCCAAAAAATAAAATTTCTTAAGATATTGAAAGGTAAGAAGTGGAATTGAAGAAATTATGGAAAGTTCTATTTGTAAATCTAAGATTTTGTTTTAAACAATAGGAATTCATATTAAGGGTTAAAAGTGAGTGAATGACTAAATAAAATAGGTAAGTAGAAAGGATTAAATGGTTTAAATTATTCATGGATATTAGAGGTTAAAAGCATTTTGCTTAACGTGATAGGTGTTTAGCACAATTATCAACAAGGGAATTGTAGATGGAGTTAGGAAGAGATTGATATAACCCTTTTTAAGTGAGTAGATATTACTAAGTGTACCTATTTTCTATATTTTAAGTCTTTCCTATGATTTAATGGATATTTTTTCACTCTACCGCCTTGCGAACAAGCTTCTTAAAAAGGTTTTTTTTTTTTAAAAAAAAAAACTATTTTGAAAACCTTGACAAATATTATGAGAAATTGTTATATAGTTATCTATTTATAATTGTATCAACCATTGAGAAAATGGTTAAATTGTGGTAAGATTATTCAGTAGGATTTAAATACTAGATTGCTATATGATCTTGTAGAATTTTTGAAGGAAATTGGTTATTGTAAATTTCCTATGTTGAAAGATTACTATTTATCTATTTGAAACCAAATTATGTTGTTATTTGTTATTAAAGAAAATATTCCGTGAAAACATGTCTAACATTGAACCTTGCAGCTAATGGCAGTAGGCGTTAGACATGGAGCACTATATACTGTATTACTGTACTATGGTATCGTGCCGTGTTACTGATTGATCGTGAGCCTTCTTACTCACTACTGATCATTGAACTATACTTTATTGTAATTGCTAGTTGATGCTAGCCTTGAATCACTGATTTACCATTGGTTTAGTGGGACATTATCCACTCTTATATCTTTAAAACCATGGTTTGAATGCTATTAGTAAATTCTATTTTGCAAAGTGTTTTTCCTATGAAACAAAGGTTATGATTTTCATTTGGCAAATAATATTTTACTCTATTGTTAGTAATATGGAGTTATGCATCTTCTTAAATTGTGTTGGGATAATAATCGATTGCAAAAAATTCTATCATTTGTCCTTCTCAGTATAATTAGTGGTATTTACTCATTGAGTGGTAAAGTGGTTATCACTCACCCTTATTTCTTTACATTTTTTAGATAGCAATGCCAAATCTGGACCTTCCTCCGCAGTGTAGCATTGAAATAGACTCTTTTGGTGAGCCTTGCCTTGTCATCAAGGGCAAGAGTATCCTTTTGTTATAAATATGGTATATGTTGAACTCTAGTAGCTCCATATGTCACAAGTAAGGTTTTGAGTGCTTTGTATATGTATACTAGACTGTTTGACTGAAATTTTTTAAGATCTGAGCTCTCTATATTTTAATGTGTATGTCTATTTGTAAAAATTTTGAAAAGTCCATATTTAAGGGGAGACTGTTGAAATTTTCACATAAAAATCATGTAATGAATTAGTTAATTATCTTCAATTATATAGATTATATATATATTAACCATTTGATATGATTACGTATGCCTTTCTATTGGTTCACTGAGGTAGGGTATGTTTCATCCTTTATGTCGGTCACATCTATTTGGTTAAGGGTGTGACAAATTTTTTTTATTATTATTTTATCTCAAACTAATTAGACTTTTTTTTTTGGTAAAAAGAGTTCAATATTAAATATTTAGTTCATATAAGATGGTAGATAAGTTTTTTTTATACGATAATATATAGATAAGTTTGTAATTAATGATTTTAAATGATAATTTTTTTATGAAAATTATTTTTGTTTCTATTTCGAAGGAAAAGTTTTATTCTATTATTGTTTATTTCAGAAAAATAAATTTTACAATAACTACAGCTACGGGGATAAGCCAAACCCATCCTAAATAATTTAATAATTTTTTTTGTGAAAAAAATTACTTTTTTAAACTAAAAGCAAAGCCAATCAGATCATATTGTGAAAAAAGAAAAAAAATTGAAAAAAAAAATCTACTAATGTTCGTGGTTTTCGATGTTCGAAGAGAACAAGAATACTACGAAAGCGGCAATAGTCAATCTTCTGAATCGCTAAAACGATATAATAATTTACGCAGTATTTATTAGAAAGCAGACAACCTAATTAAATGAACTTTGGAGCAAATAAATTAAGATCATGATTCACTGCGATTTGAACTGAGAAACTGCCACTAAGTTTTAAGTCTAATTTTCCTTATAAACAAACACAAATTCTCTCAAATAATTTATAAAAAGCATGATTCAAGTATTTGTGAAGTCTATGAACACTAGCAAAAAATATGTCAGTCTTCATTTTATTGTTCTACAATTTGTCCAGTTGTGTTTTTGGCCCTCTTTTATGGCCTAATCGGCCGCGTCGTCAGAATAACATAAAAAAATAAAAATAAAAATGAGAATAAAAATAAAAATAAATAAATAAAATATTATTTAGTTAATAAAAATGAGTATATTTCCCATCCTTCATTTGGTTGTTACACATAGAAAATAACTATATAGTATCCATATTTTACCCTATTATTTCTAAAAGAAGACACGGGTCTCTCTTCTCTTCTCTCTACAGAATCACAAATTCACTGCAGAGGTGGAAATAATGGCAACCTCTTCTCTTCTCTGTATTCAAACAAGCAGATCGAGCATGTGGTATTGTTGCCGGCGCCGAAGTACACCGTGAAGCCTTGGGAAACAGCGGCATTTGACAGCACATAGTCTATCACGAGGTTTGCACCAGTAATAAATGTTGCGAACTCACCTGTCAAAAAGGTGAATCAAATAGGTAAACCAGAGGATCGTATCGTGTCATGTGGATTAATTAAAGTATTGAACGAGAGGAATGAATGGGAAGGGAATGATGGTGAATGATGAACGAACCAAAGGTGACGCGAAGGTAGCCGAAGGCGCTGCCGGCAACTGGCATGTTGACGGCGAACTCAGTGTAGCAGAAGGCAGAGAGGAGGGTACAAAGGTCAGGAATGGCGTAAGAGAGGATGATGATGGGGTCGGTGTATAGATTGTTCGAATAATGTGCTACGACAAAAAAAAAAAAAAACACTGTTGAACAATAGTAGTGGTTTGAATAATGTGGAATCAGTGCCTGCACGTCTGTCGAGTGAGATGAAGGGTCAGAATTGATGATGTGATGAAAGCTCTGGTAATACGACGAACACAGAAGAGGGCTCCAGTGATGACGTGCAGCAGATGGGCTAATGGCTAATTTTGATGTAAAAAGTGTATTTTAGGCTGAAAATCATTATAAATAAAACATTTTTGTCAATATTTTTATTTTTAAGAGATTAATAATTATTTTTTATATAAAAAAATAAATTTTTTAGACAATATATGAGAATGAGGCTCAATTTGTTAATTAAAGATGAGAAAAGAAGTGTCTATCAAACTCATTTTCATTCCTTCCTATTAATTTTAGTAACTAAACAGGCTTATACTCTAATAAGTGATTATGATAACATACGATATAATAATTAAAAATAATAATGCCAATAATTAATTGGGAGAAAACTTTTGAAGGGATTGGAAGAAAAATAAATCGTCAATTCATCATACTCATTTAGTCATTTAAATCTAGTCATTTATATCTATGCATATTTGAATTCCGGGTGAATTGCGCATAGTCTCAGCATAATTTATTTTAACATAGATTATTAGATTAAAATTTAAAATTCTATGCGATTGAAATTAAAATTTTTATTTTATATAATTACTCAATTTTAATTTAAATCATTAAATTTATATTATTTTTTCAATATTAATGGGTTAAATTTTCGCTTTGTCTGTAAATGCACAGAATACGTTTCCTTTATGTATTCTTCTCCCTCTAATCTATAGCCTACAACTACCATATGTACAAGACTTTTCTATTGTCTGGTTTTCACAATTTTCTCTTTATTTTATCTGAAGTAAAACATAAACGTGCAGAGACAAGGAACTTCGTTTTCTTATCTGCCTCAACAAATCATGGCGATTTCGATTTTTTTCCACCCAGAAAATAGAAAAAAGAATCTGATCAATAGGGAATAATCAATTAGGTTTAATTAGTATGTTGGTTCATATAATTTTACTAAATGTTTTAATAACTTGTTTACTTTAAAAGTTTAGTAAAATTGTTATGATTATTTTTTTTTTAATTGAGTCGCCGTTGTACGTTAGTGATTATCATTCTCCCGTTGTTTAAGTATCAAATACTTGGCTGATAGACATTAACAATCACATATTGATTGCCATCGGTTGATTGAATTTTTAAATGAATTTCTACACCTTAAAATTTTGTAATTTGATCTTTATTATATTTTTTAATTAGATTATATATATATATATATATATATATATATTCTATTATTTAAGAATTATAAACCAGTTATTGCGGGTAGAAAACAAAACGAAAGATAAGAACTAAAGCAGAAGAATTACTTTTTGGGTCAAATGATAAACTTATGTGAAACAAAAATCTAAAATCTAAATTGTGGTTGTTAAGGAAAAGAACGTTAATTACATGTGGCGAGTGACAACTCATTTCAAGAATAAATTAAAATAATAAGAACCAATCACGAACTTTATTACTTACTTAAAAATCCAATGGAATTAGTTTACGAGCTTTGACTTCAATGAATAATACTTCTTCTGAGAAAATTTTAATTTACGTGGGTTAGATCTCCATCTATCCCAGTTCTATTCCTAACTTTCTAAGGCCCGTGTGTACTCTTTTATAATAAATAGAAAAAAATCAACAAAACTATAAAGACCAAATTATAAATGTGCATCTATATGCAAGTGAATTGAATTAAATCTGGACAATTGAAACTTGTCACATAGTTTCTTAATTCAATTATACTAATTATTAAAAATTTTTAGCTTCTTTTTTATATAAGATAATATTTTATTAAAAAAAAGCTGAATAACTTTAACAATTCACGCCTTAGTCTACCTTCTTAGACTATAGGGTAGCAGAGGATATTTCTATCAGGGACAGATGTAAAATTTGATTCCAAAACAGATAGAAGTAAATCAAAAACTTGAACTAAAGAATGTAAATTTTTATAATTAAAAAAGGACAAATTCTTATAAATTAAACAATTAAATTAAGAATATAAAAATAAAATTACATATAAAAATTAAAATTTAAAAAATCCAAAATCCATCCCTGCTGGCAAATCAACACTCCATACACACTATCATTAAGAAGAACTAACATGGGGTATTCAATTTAAAAATAAGAATAATGAAATTATAAGTAAAAAGATTTGAAATATATTAAAAATTCCATAAAAATAATAGAAACAGTATATTAATTAAACCTTAAATACTACAATAATTGACGTCATGAATGTTGGCCTTTCACTCTTGGCCTCCAAGTTTGATTACAGGCAGCTTGGCCCTGTGTTTTTTCTTTATCTCTGACCTCTCTGGTTGGCGGTAATCTAGAGAGTGAAGCTAACTAAGGAAACTTTCAACATTCGCATCCCACTTGCACTTTTTATACAGTGTGAACCACAAAGGGGGTGTGTTCACCACGCAACCTTATGCTTGAATAAAGCAGATTCTGCGAATTCAGATAATGATAAAAAGTCTTCATAATTACCAAAAGTCTAAAAGAAGCCATTCTGCATAAGTCATTTTCAACTCTGAGAAACTCCCAGGAAACCAACCAAGGCATTCATTATATCAAGCTTGTGTTAATTAATGACTTGTTTGGATGTGTATAAATAAAAGGAGTTGTCTGTGTCTGAAGACATTATTATCCAGAAGAGAAGAAACATAAACCATGGCTTCTTCTTCAGCTGCTACCAGAAGTGCTTTTCTGCTTCTCTTTTCTTCTCTCGTTTTGGCTTGTGCTAGTGCTGAGGGAGAAGCAAGGTCTCCTATCGTGAAGGGACTGTCATGGAGTTTCTATGACTCGAGCTGTCCTAAGCTGGAGTCCATCATCAGAAGTGAGCTCAAGAAGGTCTTCAAGAAGGACGTTGGCCAAGCTGCTGGCTTGCTCCGCCTTCATTTCCATGATTGCTTTGTTCAGGTACTAAATTCGACAAGACTTTGTTGCTAAGTAAGTCTATGTGTTGGAAAAGTTTTTGAGTTATTTGAACTTTGAGGGTGGTGTTATTTCAGATTTCTGCCTTATATGTCTAACAAATGAGACTGTAATGGCTAGGGTTCATGCATGTATAATTTAAAATTTATTATTGTATATAAGTACATGTAGTTGAACATGCATGCTCTCCTCGTGCACCTCATGTCGTCATCCCTAATAATGAGTCCATGTTAAAGAGGTACTAATCCATATTAATCTGCCTATAAGTTATTTATTTCTTTCTGGAGAATTATGTGGAGAGATGAAAATAAAATTGTAAAATATTATGTGAAAAATGTGTATGTTGATCACCATTCATTCATGATTGTAAAGATTGGAGTCATAATTACTGACATGGCAACAAAATGTAGGGCTGCGACGGATCGGTGCTGCTAGATGGATCAGCAAGTGGGCCGAGTGAGAAGGACGCGCCTCCGAACTTGAGCTTGAGGGCTCAGGCCTTTAAGATCATTGACGACCTTCGGGCTCGCATTCACAAGCGTTGTGGAAGAGTCGTTTCTTGTGCTGACATTACTGCCCTCGCTGCTCGTGATGCTGTTTTCTTGGTATTCACTTTTCCATGCCTTTCTCTAATAATCAAAGCATAAGAAATGGGCCAAAATAGTTTTTCTCCTTAGAGTCTTCCTTTAATATAAAAACAATAAAACTAACCCTTCTAATTCAATTATTTTTCTAAAAATATAGTTAGACCTTTGCACTTGATATATTAAAAAGGCATACCAAGCTGAGTTGAGCATACAACGGTTCTGACCCCAAAAAAGAAAAAATACTGAATAGAACATCATCCAAAGATACAAGAAAAAAAAATTGTCATATATCTATGAATTTAGCTTAGGGAATCCTTACATATAAAATGCTAACAATATTATATCTAAGCCAACTTTGAATAAAATATAACTGAAATCTTAACAAACATAACATTTTATACCGAAAATAAAATTATACGAGATAAATACTGTATAAAACGTCAAAAATATATACGTAACCTTGGACACTGAAAATCAAATTAAAATAGCTTTCTCAATCAAAATTCTTATACTACGAACATCTTAATTTTACTCAGTCAGGAGGACCAGACTACAGCATCCCATTGGGACGACGAGATGGGTTAACCTTTGCCACAAGAGAAGTAACACTGGCCAACCTTCCACCACCAACCAGTACCGCCGGCGAGATTCTCAGTTCTCTCGCCACCAAAAACCTCAACCCCACCGACGTGGTAGCCCTCTCCGGCGGCCACACCATCGGCATCGGGCACTGCACCTCCTTCACCGACCGTCTCTACCCGACGCGGGACCCCGTCATGGACAAAACCTTCGCCGGCAGCCTGAAGCGCACGTGCCCCACTGCGAACACCGACAACACCACCGTGCTGGACATCCGGAGCCCGAACCGGTTCGACAACAAGTACTACGTGGACCTCATGAACCGGCAGGGCCTCTTCAACTCGGACCAGGACCTGTACACCGACAAGAGGACCAGGGGCATTGTGACGAGCTTCGCGGTGGACCAGAACCTCTTCTTTGAGAAGTTCGTGGAGGCTATGTTGAAGATGGGCCAGCTCAGTGTGCTGACGGGAACACAAGGGGAGATTCGAGCTAATTGCTCTGTGAGGAATAAGGATAACGTGTCGTTCTTGGACTCTGTCGTTGAGGATGTGGTGGAAGATTTGTTGGATATGTAAGAGGTTGTAATGTGTGTGTGAGCTTGGATCATGTTTGTTATGTTGTATTGTTTGTGTTTGTGTTTTTTTTTTTTTTTTCATGAAAGAAATATGTTTAGCTTTGGAGAACGTTCTAAGCATTGTTGTGTATCTGGGAAACAAAGTTGGATTCAATTAATACCAGTGTCTCATTTTCTGGTCGCGTATTTGGAACACCAAATTATATGTGTGTGTGCGTGTGAATATATATATATACACCTTTGAGTTTTCCTAAAATTATATATTTATCTTTTTCCATTAAGTGTAACATTTCTTATGATGACACTAAATCATCTTTTTTTAATGGTAAGTCCAATGTATAAGAAAACAGGGGGAAAAAAAAAAAAAGAGAGCTAGAAGAGACAAAATTGCGAAGAATTTTCAAAGATTATTATGATACCATCTTTATGCTCTAATTTCAAATGTTTGATGAGGAGTTATAATTGCTTTGGATGAAGAAGTGAGGAGTTTCAAGAAGGATCAATGAAGTACAAATTTAACCCCTATTCTTTAGACTGTAGAAGTTGTAGTGTATGTTTTGAAGCTATTCTTTGACGCTGTTACGTAACTTTGAACAACTCCAGGATTGTGGATTTGTTAAATTTGTTGACTGAAAATAAGAGTGCTAAAGTGAGGAAATATATTGACTCATAAACTAGGTATCTGAAGCTTGAATTATAGTGCTTTTATTGGCAAATTGATTATATATATATATATATATATATATTCTTATGGCTTGATTTGTTCTTTGTGTTTTGTGTTTTGTATGATTGTATTGAACTTAAGAAGATCGACTAGGCTAATTAAGATTTAACAAGAGAGGTCGAGAATTCATTGCTTACCTAATTCAACCTGTTGATTAAAAAAATAACATAAAATAAGTTGCTTACACCTTGAGGAATGATTTAATTGCTTTCAATTGATATATGGCATTGAACTTTAATTCTGGGAAGTTTTACTATTTTTGGAATACAGATGAAAAGTATTTCTTTAATATTATCCAAAACAAGGCAGAATTGGGTAAATATCAATCATAGTCTACACCATGTTCAAGTTCTAGAAACTAAGCCCTCCTTCATGCATACATAGGTAGACACAATACGTCTACCTACCCAACCAACATTAAATTCTACGTGACATAACCAAGAGGTTGCTCCTATGTTTCACAAAACAAGATATCCTTGTCGCTGATTAGTCACAAATATAACGGAACACTCTAATATTTACTAAACTAGACATGATCACTAATTGTGGATGGGTGGTTTTATCCGAGCTGGTGCATAATCCATTGAAGCCAAATCTCTTTCATCTTTAATATTGCTCTCTTGTTCTTTCACTTTAACAATACCTTCATCACTGCTCGCATGAGCAGGATCAAATCCAAATAGCTTGGTCCTCTTGATATTTGATGCAGATGCTAAATATGAAAACAAAAAGAAAATTGAAGTTAGTTGCCACCTTTTATTTTTTTATTAATTTAGTATTTTGGTCATTCAATTCTATTTAAGGCTTGGAATGTGCTGAAATGATTGTTTATCTTTTATTTAGTATTGTAACGCTTTTAAATTGTCAATTATATCAACCCAATTACTACAGAGATTGCTCTGATTTTGAGGAAGTCACATCCCACATGAGCATTGTTAATTACCTAAATTTTGAAAACCATAGATTGATGTATAAACTAATGAGAGAAAAAATTATGGAGAAGTGATCCTAAAGCGACCGAGGGATTCGAATCACCTCTAGTAACATTATAGTACAGCAGATTCTTTAATAATTTTCACTGAGTTTATAACTATTTAATGAACATTTAATAGTTCACAATTCATTACATAATTTTTTTAATTAATTTTAATATACATTATTTTTTAAAAGGAAGTATGATAATACACAAAGATATTTTAATATTTTATATCATTTCTTACAAGATGATATCCTGTTCAAGAGAAATATAAAAAAATAACTTCTAACAATTTATAGTTTATAAAAAGTTGGAAGCTGTTTTTTTTTCCAACATGATATCATCTTGTAATAAATTAATAATTTTGCACCTTTGAATCCTAAACCAATAAATATTATTGAAGAATTTCCAGTAGCATAGTGCTTCTGGAGGTTGTCTAAGTCTGGCGACCAACAGAACTAAGAGAGACACAAATGTTATCTTGTCACATTTAGCTAGAGCTCTTTCGACAATAACTGAATCGACTAATTTGATGACTTAAGATCCAAAAAGAAAAGAGAGATCATGTTAATACATCGCCAAATTATAAATATCAAATTTAAATAATAAATTTTTGGCACTAGAATAATACTTTCTTTTAGATGTGAAGTAGTATAGTAGAACTTAATTGAAAGTTTTCAGCTATATATGTACATACCTCCATTAATGGCAAATGATGAAAGGAAGAATATAAATAAGAAAGCTCTCATCTGAAGGCGAACTATGTTGCTTGGTGACGCAGGCTTCATATCTCTACTCCAGAATACTTCAATATCCAAATCAAACAATTGTGGGAAAAAAAATGTTCAGCTTTTTGACATTTCTTCGTACACTAGATCTGCTATTTTATACGACACCAAGAATAACATTCCAAAATTCAACAGTTTTGTCTAAATGGCTAAAAACCAGCCACGACAATATACTACCAAATCTTAGTACCTATTTACAGTATACGTACGTAACAGTTACTGTAGCTTCTCTCTCACACACGCAAAAATGGAGAAAGAACTCGAAACTTCTATATTATTATATATAACTCTTCTAAAGAAAACTCTTCTAAAGAAAAAGTCTCCAATTTATAATTAGGAAATATTTTACTAATTGAACCGAATCTATACACATGCTTACTTATTTCTTTTAGGTAAAACTGTAAATTCGATAAATTCAACTAATTTTACTCATACAAGTCAATCTAAATTTGCACAAGATCTAAATCTATAAACAATTTGGTAGATTTTTTGGTGGTAAAATAATAAATTCATAAACTCAGTAGATTAATTGAGGAATTTCAATCATTCTCCAAGAGAAACCACAAATATAGAGAGTCGTGAATAATGTTGCATTATGGGCCAAACGAACCTACGACACAGAAGTCCATCTGTCATATCATATGAATAAACCACATGAGGAGCTATATAGTGCATTAGCACCATATCCAAGTTTGTTAAGTCCACCACACATTATTGCGGATAGTCACCTTTAAATTGTCCCCGGTAAAAAGACTAAAATGTCCCTAGCTCACCCACATATCCACCCGATGCAGATGCAGTTATAGAATCTGAATCCTCTAAAATTTTTGTTATTTTTGTTGTAAATTTCAAAGTTTGAAAGAGATAAAGAAAAAAGAATGAATGAATAGAAAGGAAAAAAAAGAACTCATATTCTCTCTCTCTTGTATGTGTTCATATTTTTATAAATTTGTAAAAAAATTTATAAAGAAAATGTAGAAAATTCATTATGTGCACTTATCCATGAATAATTCTGAAAATGCTTTGTCAGCCATTAATCTCTCAATTTATTCTAAGGTCTTTTAACTAACTTGATGGTTGGAGTTGAAATATATGGTAGAACTATCACTGCTTCTGGTGGCCTTTCACAGAATTAGATAGCATGCTTTGTGGTGCAGCCAACAGATTATTCATCATATTTGACCAGAGAATAATAATTGAAAGGGATATATATATATATATATATATATATGAACTCTACTAAGGAATGATGTTTAAAAAAAGGAGAAAAATCCCATTTTGGTCCCCCCTCATAGCCTCATTTCCATTTTGGTCCCCTACTCATTCAAATTCTCAAATTAGTCCTCCACTCAAGCCAACTTTAATCAAAATGGTCCCTCTGTTAACTATCCATTATACTCCATCTGATGTGGAACGTTTTCAGTTGATATGGCAAATTAAGAGATGAGTTGGAAATTTTTTGAATTTCTAGTCTGCAGTTCAATCAAAATAGAGCATCAAGCGAATATGGACCCCAAAATTGAGCATCAAGCAAGTTTCAACCCATTGAAAAAGACCATTCAACCTAACCATTCACCGTTGGCCATCCGCCATCCATTGCAGACCCTTCAATCAAGCTACCCGACACCAACCAAAACTACTGGATATGTGTTCATATACTATCCGCCACATTCAACTCTCTTTCTTGCATTTACCCAATGTTCGAAGAGACGCTCAGATCTCTCAACCTAGTCACAGCAAGGCCAGAGATATTTATTGCAATGTGGTGCTTTATATAATGGGTAATGGTGAGAAGTATTGGGTCAGCTACAGGCTACTAATAAGATGAAGGGTGGGGATTGTTAATGTCTGCAAATCTTGTTCGTTCCTTTTCTTTATAGTCACATCTTGCCCAGTTGACACATATTGTGTTTTATGTTGTTTCAATCAGTTCAAAGTGGCTTTAGAATAATTCAGAGGGATATGTATAAATCATGGTATTAGCTAGTCAAAGTAGACATTGCTTTACCCTCAATGTGTATAACTTTAGTGCATAGAGTAAAGCTAATATATGAAGGAAATATGTGAAGATAATTAGGTGTTGTTGTGGTCATATTTGAAAATTTAATTATAATGAGATGTTCTTAGTTGGAAAGTTTAATGGAGTAAATTTCAAATTTTAATTATAACTGTAATTTTTTTATGGGTCCAGCATTAACTTATTAAGTCCATGTTCATTTGATTGTTCTCTTCTAAACTTAATTCTTGAATTCGAGTATGGTTCATGACTTTTACATTTAGCAATGTAAGTTATTGAACAAAAGCTAAAGTTATGCTATTAAAGTAACAAAAGAAAGGAGTTCTTTTTAATTTGATTCTAACGTAAATATTGAAGATAGTCATGTTAAACATATGCTATTAGTGAAACCAACCAAAGATGAATTATTTATTGAGCAACTGATGTTATTAAGCAAAGACATGTTGAAGATAGTCTTGCAATTATTTATTACTTGTTTGGAATAGAGATGAATTTACTTTCTCTTTGTTTAAAAATTTAATATTGTAATAAATGAAAACTTTCTTCTTAAATAAAAATGGAATAGAGATGAATTTACTTTCTCTTTGTTTAAAAATTGAATATCAAAATAAGTGAAAGTTTTCTTCTCAAATAAAAGTGTATGGAATGATGAGTGTTGCAACGCTCTTTTATTTAAGATAAAATAGAATAATTTCAATGAAAAAGAATTCTAACAATTTCATTCTTTATGGTTCTTCCCATATGGTTGCAATAATGTTGACAAATGAAAAGATTAATTATTAAATGAAAACGATGGTGCTTCAAAATTAATAGAAACAGGTATTGCTTCATATAGTTGGGAGCCTTAATAGCTAGATGTTCTTTTTCTTTTTAAGAGACATAGCTCTAATAGTTTTAAATAGCTTGTTGTTCTTGGCATTTAAAGACTTCTATGATTTAATATTAAGCTAGTTCATCATTTTACAAATCTACATGTGACCTCCCATGAGGTCCACGAATCTGCCTCAACATAAAGATGAGTATAGAATTTTTACAAATAAGACTTAATTTGTAAACAACAATAACACTCATCATTTTGCATAGTTGAACATTTTAGAAGCACAGATTCTACCCCTACTTTTTACAATCAGTTAACTTCAAATAATTGCATACCTAAAAGTTTTAAAAGCAATAATTCACTACCTTCATACTCATTGAGATAAGTGAGGGATATTTACCAATGCCTCTTTTAGAAACAACACACTTTGGATTAATAATATAAGTACACATTACATCTTAGAGAACCAACAAGTTCATTAATCACATAAGTATACATTTTAACATAGAACCCCCAAAAGGTTCCACACAACATTCTTTAGCCACTACTATACCTAAACCACTATCATTATAACATTCCTAAACCACTCATTACATGTTAAAATAAAGTGTTACAACTACACAAAACACCAACATAGTGAATCCCAGTGTAGCCAGCAAACATGACATTATCTTTATCTTCGGCTTGTAAGTTGAGA
This sequence comes from Delonix regia, assembly GCA_037074485.1. Lineage (NCBI taxonomy): Eukaryota > Viridiplantae > Streptophyta > Magnoliopsida > Fabales > Fabaceae > Delonix > Delonix regia. The sequence continues at coordinate 22,422,208 of CM073454.1, read as the reverse complement.
GTTTTCTAACTATAAAATGGAAAACTCTAAAGTCCACACTACTCGATATATACAAACAAATGCAAATTGTAAAATTAGTCATTATAGTGTCACAAAATTTCACCAAAGAGCCAATTGGATCATAATCCAACTCTATCAAAATCAAAGACTATTGTACTGGTTCTATAATTAAAAATATGAAGTTTTCCATTTGAACAACTTTGATCTTTTTTGTCCTTCATGACTATAGTGCAGAACTTGACCCGTCAAATTGAGTGATATATCTTTAAAGCATCAAGGATAATTCCTTTACTTTATAACATAAAATGCAGAGCCATGCTTTAATTTACCTTTGACCTCCAGAGATGGAAAGTTAGGAAATTAGCTTTGTCAAATAACTTGGTCAATTCGTGGGAAGTCCAATGTACAAGAGCAACAATGTTTGCAATGTGGAAATAGAAGAATACTACTAGTAGTAGTAGCATTTTAAAATTGTCCTTGCCAATTGTCACATATTTAACATATGGAAATGAAAGAATAATAGTAGTGGTTACATGCAAATATATGGGATCCAAGGCAAAAATAGAAAAATTAAAAATATATATGTAAGATAACTAAGAAAAATTGTATTTTGAAGAAATAAGAGACATAAACAATAGTGAGCAATAAAAAATGTTGGGAAAGCACACGATTGTTTTCTACTACTCACTCACACCCCAACCCCAACAAATTCAGGTAATATTTTTAATCATCTCTTATATTCTCTATGCACAACAAGATTATTATGTTAGAATTCACTTTATCTCTACGTTGAATCTCAAACTCCATGAAGTATAAATTATACAAGGATAAAATCCCATAGTTTTAATTCTTTCACTGATTTTTTCACCTTCTATATAACTAATAACATTTCAAGCTACAATTTCATCACATGACAAGCATATTTTGGAATTGGGGACCACATTTTATATTTATGCATTTTCATTCCTCCCCCCATGCACTAGAACATGAAAACTCATATTTTATAAAGATACTGATTTAGGAGGCAATTTAAGATGCTCATCTGGCGCATTTCTCAAAACAAATGACAAGACCTTTGCTGTGAGTTCTTGGACATACTCCTTTAGGTAATATCTCAATTTTTGCCTTATCCCTTGAAGTGTCAAAATAAATATAACAACTTAAAAGAAAAATGAATAAAGTTTCGGTCAAATGTCTGTTTACTAGGTAGTTTTACAAATTTTTTTTCATATCAGTGAAATCTTGCTTAATAGTGTGTAAATGTATGATCACAAGATGAAGATTGCTTGATAGTACGTAAATGTATGATCAAAAGATGAAGAGTAACAAATGTAGTACATAATATCTCAATTTTAGTGACAAGACCAATCAATATCAAAATGTTCTGTAACTTGATTACCATAAATGTGCTTAAATCAAAGTTCTCATCAGTGTATACCCAACCAATTAAAGGTTTAAACATGAGCACAAGCCATAAAAGGGAAGAATAGAAATATTCAATCAAGGTTGTGACCTGACCAATGAAGACTGTTCAATATTAGTTATTCAATCAAGTCCCAATGTTCTAGCACAAAGAGAAATAGAGGGAATACCAACAATGTAAGCAAGGAACACTACTCGAGATATCAACAATGCATAGACCTACGAGCAATGCTGCAGAGATTCACCGACAGCTTACAACAATGTGCTCGAGATATCAGGTCTAACCTTTAACCTTAACTGATTTTGGCTTTTGGCTTCAAATTGATCCCCATAGAAATGCACAATGTGAAATGATAGAGGAGAGAACAACCCGAACAGATATCCCTTTCTCTACGGCTCGGAGTGCATTCATGCTCCTTCATGTTATAGAGATAGACAAAGAGGACGACACCAAAGGCATAAGTGGACGATGGTCTATGCATGAGAAAAGCCTCGGAACAATTTGGTAGGGTGACACCCAAATCTTATCTATCATGATGTGGGTTAATCAAATTCCAACTCATCTTTTAACGAGCACATCTAGCAATTAACTATCCGTGTCAGCCATTACTTAATAGTTGGATAACAGAGGGACTAAAATGGAAAATATGAGCTCACTGAAGGACTAAAATGGATTTTCCAAGAAGTAGGGGACCAAAATGAAAATGAGAGAATAAGTGAGGGATCAAAATAGAATTTTTGTCTTAATAAAACTCATAAAGAATTATTTAATGCAATGAAATTAATTAACAATAATAATAATTTATTGATTAATTTAATTAACAATAAATTAATTAAATATTTTTGTAGTAATAAATGACTTTTAATCAATATCTTAAAAGTATTAGTTAGCAACATTTTATACATGTATATAAACCAAAAAAGAAAGTGTACGGAGATAAGGGGATTGGAGAGTGGAGATCCATAAATTATTAATGTAAGGTTTCCTTCAGGGATGCAAGGAAGTAGACCAAGAGAGCCACCCCCTTCAATCTTGATACACAATTTTTTTAATTTATATATATATATATATATATATATATATAATAAATTTTTAACTACAATTTTAAAAGTGATTGTACCTATATAATCACTAAATAGTACAATAAGAAAAAGACACATAATGATGTGTCAAAATATATTGACAATATGTCAATTTAAAATAATTTATTATATTTATATCTTAACCCTAATAGTTTATAATTTTATTTATGGACCCAAAATTTATTTTCAATTTTTCAATTACCTTCTCTACTTTTTTATTTCTTAGTCACCCCCTCAATAATCAATTTATAAATTAGAAATAATGATAGAATTAGAGATTCAGGAACTTATTGAAAAATAAAAATTTACTTAAGGGTGAGTTAACAAATTTACAAACTAATGTTTTTGAGGGGATTACTCAGAATCAAAAGTATAGGGGTCAACTGAAAAATTAAAGAATTTTGGATTCACAAATAAAAACTAAAAGAATTTAGGATTAAAATATAAATACAACAAATAAGTTTAAGTTAGTATGTAATTAGAAATTTTGACACATCATTGTCATTTGTCATCTTTTAATATAGTAATTATACCAGTACACCCACTTTTAAAGTTGCAACAAAAATTTGTACTTTGATATAATAATGCATTAAAAATAAATTTTATACATCAAATAACAAAATTTCATTCACAGCTAGTTATTATTTTTTGTTAAATTAAGACTCTTTTCTCTTTAGCTAGTCACATATAAGTTTATGAAATTGAAAAGGAAAAAGAATTTTCCTTCAACTAGTATGTTTGTAGACAAAAAATAAAATGTAATGATCTCCAAGCAAGTTATGTTTCCAAGTTTTATGTCTATTTTGTTTTTAATTTTGCCGTTCTCCCACTCTATTATAGAGTCATTTTTTTTTATTGAGATATACTTTTCTTTTTCTATTATTAAATATATCTCAACTTTATCTTTCACTAGTCAATATGTCTATCTTTGATTTGATACCCTACTTAATTATTGGCATCAAATTAAAATAAATGATCTTTTATAACCTAAAAAAAATAGAGATGAATTATATAAAATGAGACTTATTATAGTTTATTTACCAGCGTGTTGCATGGGTATTTATAAAAATTAGTTTGTTTTACTAAATGTCAATACATTTTAAATTAACGGTATTTGTAAATATTAGTAACAAATTGAATTTAGTATTATATTGTAATATAAAGAAAAAATAATTAATTAGAAAAAATATATGAAATTCATTATGTGAGATTGATAAGAAAATAGTAATGATAATGGGCTCATTGAAAGGATATCATAATAAACCATTCAACTATATGTTATTTTTTCTTATTTTAATTTTAGACTATATATGTCAAATTATATTTATAGTCTATTATTAAAAATTTTAATATACAATTAATTAATTATTTTTTTATTGACTACAAAAAATGTTTGAACTTTAAAGGATTCTCAATTTAAGAGGTGATTAATGAGTTTGTTAATTTTCTTATTCACTTCAAAGAATTATCAAACTTTGAAAAATAATTCATTAATTTTTTCGTTCACTTCAAAAAAAATTTCAAACTTTGAAAAATTATCAATTCAAAAAGCAGTTAATTAATTAATTAATTAATTTTGTCATTATTTTTTTTGTTAACTATGAAAAATTTATGTATTTTAAATAATTCTTTATACATTTATAAGAAAGATAAAATATTATCACATGAAGAGTTGAAAGTTTGATTAATGCTTCATTTTGATCGTTCAAACAGAATTTCCACATTAAGTGGAACCCACCTTACATGTATATAATAGATATGTCACTTTTCATCAAATTACATTATATGAATAGTTGTAGTAACGCTCTATTATATATATATATATATATATATATATTACAGTTTGTCACTTCAAATTATGCATCCGATTGCAGTGTCACTTTAATCAAAAAAAAAGAATCAATTAATCCCTTCACCATTAAATACTTTAATTAACTCTGATTTTTGAAGTCTCAGATGCTATACTTTTAGTCATTAAAATTGTCTAATAATTTGAAAGGAAAAGGTTACCCTCTTTTGTTCAAACTCTAAAGATGGAGAGGGTTACTTCGGCAATACCTTTTAGGTTGAAATAATATTATGTTCTCTTAATTTTATTTATTATTTGAAATAAGTTTACAAAATTTAAAACACTTTAAAATAGTATTTTAAATTTTAAATTTGTCTTAAATTTTTTCGTTACATGTTGTGTACGGAAAAAAATTTAAGATGCATTTGCAATTTGTTAGACTATTTTACATTTTAAACTAAAGTGGCAGAATATTTTACACAATCAATAAAGTTAAAGGAGTAAAATACATTTTTATATTTTTAAAATTACATAATATTTAACTAATTTCTCCTTTCTTTATTGTGTTTCTCCATCTTAATCTCAATTTGTTCTCGTCTTCGTATTTTTTTCCTAATTGACGAAATTATCTTATATGTGTCTGCTCTAATTTATAGTCAGCGCACAGTATTAAGGTTTTTGAGATTTTAGTTTAGGAATTTTAATATTTTAATTTAATTGAGTATAAAATTAAGACGTATTGAAGATGAGATATATTGAATTAGGGGAAAGGGTGTTATTATATACGAGAAGGGTGATTTAGTAATTTGAAATTATTTTACAATTTTAATGGGCAGATGTAAGTATCAAATTTATCTTCCCTTGTATTCTTTTGCTTTATGTTCTTATTATATTGGAGAGAGATAAATACATAGCAAAATCAACTACTTAAGTGGGCTTAAATACCAATCACTCTATATCGATTTATCTCTAATATGATGGAAACATGAAGGAGGGGAAGAACATGAATAAATCTAAATTGAATTTTCCATACATGTGTGCAAACACACATAGACATGTAGAAAACAATTTCTTATCAATATTAAATTTATGAGGATGATTTATGATCATAATAATTAAGCAAAAATATCTTTTCAATTACTGAACTTTGTATTTTAAATTTTAATTTCCTTCATTAACATCATTTGGTTCTAATTTGATTTCTTTATTTTATGGTTTCACTTGTCTCTAACTTCATTTAGTTCCAATTTAATTTCTTAAATTTATTTTAGATTTCCTTTTTTTGTTCTTATTTTCACTTGCTTCCAATCTAATCCTACACTTTACCGTAACTAGTCACCCTCAATTAATTTCATTTTCCTCTGTTTTGGCCCTTAATTATATGAAATTACTCAAATACTTTTTCATCCTTTCAGTTATTATTATTATTTTTAATTCATCAAATTGATATGAGTAAGTTCCATAAGATGTAGTAATTTATATTTGGAGATCCAATTATGTATCTTATTCTTCCACGAACTAAAATAATTGGTATTCAAATTGGTATTTATCTCTCTTTTTCTCATTTTGGTGTTATTGGCATAATTTCTTTTCCAATGATTTTACCTCTTGATTCATATTAAACCTATATATTTGAAGCATTTTAATCAGATGCATTAAAAGAAAAAAAAAACGATTTGTATAATAGTAAGTCAAATTGAATCAAAACAAAATAAAGGGACTAGAAATTCAAGATAAAATTATAAGATAAAATTAAAACAAAATGGATTCAAGAGATGCAAGTGTAATTTAAGGGGCTACCACATAAAACGAAAAGACAAAACTGAAACATCACAAAAATTTGAAAAAAATCAAAAGTATAATTTTGTCCAATAATTATTAATTCAACAATAAATTTTGTAAAATATTATTTGAATTCTTCTATTATTGATGGGGCTCTTAGCTTTGTACAAGAAAAACAAATATTATGATAGACACATACATACATACATACATATATATATAATCCTCGTGCGTTCCAAATTATCTCTGAGATTACTTTACATAATTAATATTTGTATTTCACCGCAAGTACTATGTGTTCCAAAAAAAAAAATATCTCTGAGATTGCAGGATTTGATTTTATTAAAATTACTCTTTTAAATTTTTAAAATTTTAATGTTTTATATATAATTTTATTTTATATTCTTTTTTATTTTTTTTATTTATAAGAGTTAACCTTTTTTTAATAATAAGAATTTGTCTTTTTTATTTTAAATCTTTTATTTGAAATTTTTTATTTTTTTATAATCCAATCTCTTTTATAAGAGGTTAGATATATCACTTGGCTTGCCCAACATTGCTTATGCATATAAATAATCCCATCAATATGAGTAACATAAGTTTTATGAGAATGGACTTACTGAGAGATGATAGGTTAAAACTCAAGAAAAAAAAATGCTAAAAGGAGATAGTTCTAAAAGGAATTCCAAGTCAAGCCTGTTTCCAAAAAAAAAAAAAAAAGTTAGATAAGGGTGAATGTGCAATTAAAATTTTTTCAAGTTAAACTCTATTCAACAAAATAGACACATTTTACATTAATAATTCTTATTTTGAATTTTTTAAAAGTAAATTTGTATTTATTGCTTTTAGCCCAGATAATTTTTTTCTACAATATTGTTATTTTATATAATTATTTTAAATTCTTTCAACAGGCGCCCATGGCCTAATGGATAAGGCGCTTGACTTCTAATCAAGCGATTGTGGGTTCGAGTCCCACTGGGCGTGTTTCTTTTATTTATTTCGATAATATGGGGCTTTTTCTTCTTCATACAGATTTATTCAGTAAGCCCATTTCATCTTATGATAGGTATCTTGGGCCTTGATATGGGCTTAATTATTACACCAGTAAAGTCAAAGCATATTGATTTCCCCATTTTCATTATCTCAAACTTACAAAAACTTTCTTAAAACTTCCTAACATTTCTAAAATGCCATTGACATACGTTCATCTTTAAAAAAATCAACAATTTATGACTAATCAATCTCAATTAAGTATGTACAAATGAAAAAAGTTATTCTTAAACGAAATTTTCTTTTTTTTTTAATTTCATATTAGTCCAATATTTTCAAAACTGTACTTTAGCATTGATTACTACCACTATTTTTATGTAAACTAAATATGATCATCAATTGAAATTAGTAAAAAGCACGCTCATTTAGGAGGACTTTTCTACGTATAATAGTGAGCTAACCATTGACTAACTCATCTTTTAATAATCCTATTATATCTCTTTTAAAATTATAGATGATACTTGTATTATATTTTAATGAAATGCATGCAATATTTATACAGATTATGGAGATACAGAGAAGCAATATGTATGTGAGATAAAAAAAAATGAAAGGACGGTTGTTAAAGTATTTTATTCAATTTTGAAAGGTGTGAAATTGGGCCAGCCAAACTGATAAGGTTGACTCATCATGGATTGTGGGTTAATTATATAGTCTGGCCCGATTATATGAGTTAAACTAGCTAATTCATTTAATTTAAAAAAAATAAAAATTTATAAAAAAACAAATAATATTAATTGTAATAAGACATATACTTCAAAATTAAAATAACTACATTAAATAATTAAGTTTAAATTTAAAGGGCTTAAACAATTTTTTTGAACTTTAACCATCAAACCAAAAAAAAAAATTAATTTAAATAGCTCATGTTTCATCAAATAACTTGAAAGATATAAAATGAGTAATGAAATTCTTCAATTTTTTTCATCAAATGCATTTAAATTTAATTTTGAAGTGTTGTTATTATAACTAAAGTTTTTTATGTTCTCAATTATTAAAATTGTTAGGATTTGTTACAAAAATTTTTGAAAAACGTCAAATTAGATAAGTTAACTCACATAACTCACAGGTTAAACACATCAAGTTAAAATAATTCTATTAAATATGTTTGCCTGTAAATATACAAAATCTACCCATCAAAATAATGGGTTAAATAAGCCAAACTTATAGGTTGAACCCTTTTTAGCCACCCTATCAATTTTCAAAAAGCAAAAAAGACATTTATGTTTTTTTTATTCAAAATAGGTGTAAAATGAGAAAATTTAAAAACAAATTAGAGCAATTATTCGCCCATTTATTTACTCTTTAAACATAATATATAAGTTACTTACTTTATGTATTTACAGAGTAAAATATTTTTTTATCCTTCACTTATCACAAAACTGTTACTTCAATCCATCACCTATTAAAATGTTCAAAATAATCTCCTATTATTTAAAATATTTCACATTTAGTCTTCCACTTTTTTTTAAAGAAAAATCGAATTTGATTTCTTGAATTTAAGATTTTAGATTTAGTAAAATGATTAAATTTAATAATTTTTTGTAAAAATGTGACACTAAATATGATATTTTAATGAATAAAAAATTTAAAAAATAATTTTATAATAAGTAAAAACTCAAAAGGTATTTTTCTTATATTTATATTTTATTTTATATGTCTAATTTTCATTATGTTCATTCACGCTTGGTACTTCTATCTTCTTGTTAATGATTATCCTCAATAATGGTTAAAGAAAGCTGTGAGAGCAAGGTATGATTACAGTCAGTAGAATTATTAGCACCCCACACACCAAACAGCATATACCAAATTAGTCTTTGTGAGCATGCCCGCTTGCCTAAAACGGGGAATGCCCAACTCAATTTTACTATATAAATTCGAAACAGTTTAAATGAAATAAAAATATGTATAAAATTTTATTTTATTTTCTCACTTATTTCTTCTTTTTTATTTATGTGTAAATGTATAGGATATATTATTATTTAGGTAATGTAGATAAAAAAGAGATGATAACAATTCAACCCATCAACTGACAGGAGAATAATTGAGTAAATGGAATGAGAAATCATTGTTAATTATAATTAGGCATTAGTGTGTCTCATTCATTATTTAAGGTTCTTATTCCAACTGTTTAAGGAATGCTTCTCGTGTTATTTGCAGCATCATGATGTCTGCCTCTTTCCTTAAAAATTTAAATAACACTGAGAGATTTTCAAATAAGATTAACGATTATATATACAAAATAAATTAATGATAATTAATTATGCAAATATGTTAAAAAGGGACACTATCTTTGTGCAACTATAAAATATGTTACACTAATACAATCATTATATGACGTATTTAAAAAAAGACATATGACAATCACATGTCACAAATAATTTATTATACGTTAACTTAAAATAATTTATTATATTTATATTTTGACCCTAATAATTTTTTAAAAATTCATTTACAAACCCAAAAACTTTTAAAATGTTTTCATTTGACCCCTTTTACTTTTTATTTTTTTTAGTAACCTTAAATGACATTAATTCATAAATTGAAAATAAAAATAAAAAATTAGGGAGTTATAGATTTATTGAAAAAATAAAGAAAGTACAAGTTAACGAAGTTATGAATTAACAGTTCTATATAGGTAATTGAAAAATAAAAAATAGAGGAAATAAATTAAATTTTTTTCATAAAAATTTGGATTCATAAATAAAATCTAAAAATATTGGATTCAGATATAAATACAAATTATTTTGAGTTTGTATACAATCAGCATATGAGCATAATATGACATGTCAATTGTTACATATCATTATTTTAGTGTTCATATATTGATTACACTAGTACAGCCAATTTTATAGTTGCATTGAAAAATTTTTCGTAAAAAAATAAATATTATTTAAAAAGTATATTTTTTTAATATGTTTATATATTGATTCATACTTAATTTTGTTTATTTATTTATTATTATTAATTGGTTCTATTTTAAAATTTTTAAATAAAATACGTACATAGTCACCCCTTTCATGAGCACCTACTTGCTTTTGTCAAAGAAAAATAAGGTTTAAAAGTTGCATGCTCATGCTTTCTGCATGAAAATATATTCATAGATTCACACTTTAGAGCGACTGTTCTCATTGGCTGGGTTTATACTGTGGTCATAATTGTGGTACTAATTGATTAGGTTTTTCTAAATATTAAATATGACTAATTATGAAAATAACCTGACCAAATTAATGTGTGTAAGTTTAACAGGCATATATTTTAAACTGGATCCACATACCTTTAACATGATTATATATTTAATTACAGTTAATTTAATTTATTTATCTTTTATAAACTAAATTTATTTAATAATATCTTAACTTTTTATATTTAATAGTTAGCGCATGTTTTGTTTATAGGTATTGAAGTGATATCACAGTACAACTGCTCCGCAGTCCCATAAGATAATCATATCAGTATGGATCCAACTTGAATATCCTTTTGGTTTAGATTATTGCAACTTCATATCCTAATTTATAGTTTAAACAAGTTGTTATGATTTTTCTACTTGTATTATTCTTTCTTTATTCCTTATGCTTGAGAATATTATGAAGTTGTTGAATGGAGCAACCTACACATTTATAAGCTACTAGTACTATAATTGACGGATTACTGACTAAATTATATATATATATATATATATATATATATATATATATATATATAAAATCTAGAGAGAGAAATATGATTTTGGTCATTCAATTTTAGCTAAAGTATCAATTTGGTCCTTAAAAAATATAAAGTATTAAATTGATTTCTTAAAGAAGAAACCCTTCAAAAAACAAAGTTAATCAAAAAATCAATTTTGTCTTTCATAGTAGTCAATCAGTTTACTTTTTTTATTTTTGGAGGATTATTTTAATATTTTTTATCTTTAAAGAACTAAATTAGTCAAAAATAAGAACCAAAATTGATACTTTTCATCTTTTATATATATATATATATATATATATATATGTACAACTCTATAATTTGATTTTAAGTGTGTGGCAAAAATTAGATATTTAAACACGACTTTCCATATTAGAAATTTGAATTTAAAAGATAAAATTTCTTTTTGAATTATGTAGGGAAGGGACAATTTTTATAAAGTAAGGTAAAGTAAGGGATGAGTTTTTCAATTAATAGATCAAATTTAGAATATAAAATAAAATTATATATAAATATTATAATTTTAAAAAGTTATGGAGAAGCGACCACCCCCACCACCCTAAATTAGGTACAATTCCTTATACTTTTGTTATCAAGTTTTCAATTAAGACATAACAATTGTGTGATTAATCACTAAAAATTGTAAATTTAATTTCAAAATTATACAATTATTTATAATAACCACATATATATTGTGATATTATTAAAAAGCGTATGCCTATCATGTTTTAATTAAAAAATAGCATGTGTCTTAACGAACAGGGCGAAATGTAACAAAATATTTATGTCTAAAAATTTGAAAAATTATAATTTGTGTATAAATTTTAAAGACTCCTTTGGAAAATGTATAGTTGAAAATTTGGTTCTCCAAAAAATAAACTTTGCATATAATATTTATATTGAAATCAGAAAATATATTGGTTAAGATAAAAATAAAATTATTATATCCAAAAATAATAATATAACTAAATTTGATGAAAAATATGAATGAAAATTAAATCTTATATTAATTTAATATAGGTTATATTTTAAATGATATAATATCATTTTTTTTTATAAACAAGTTATAATTCTAAAAATCTTCAAGAATAATAATATTAGAAAAGATAAAAATTTTGAAGAGAAGACTTTTTACTCTCTAGTTATAGGTATATATTTGAAAGTTAAAAGTTGAAAACACTTTTCCTTCCTCTTCCATGTATGTTTGAAAAATAAGAGTGAGAGTATTTTTTTCAGTTAATTTATTTTTATTGTCCATTCTTCCACTCATGTGATATTTAACTTTTGAATTTCTATTAATGTTCTTTTTTCTTTTAAGTTTTTCCTACATGTCATATGAATTTATTGTCATTAAAAATTCAGTCTCCTTCGACATATAGATTTGAAATTATTATCTTTACTTGGAATTAATTTTTTGAATCATAAATATTAGCCAATAAGATAGATATATAAGATGACAAAAATGAGACATATTTATAAAAATATGTTCCATTTTTTATTACTCATTATAATATTTTCCGAACAATTATATATGAAGATGTGTGTCATGGCACGCTAATAAAATTATTAATTTTAATACAATATGTATTTTCTGTTTTAATTGACTATATTATTTTATATACTTATCATGTTAAGTATTCATAAATTTTTTTAATATAACACACACACACACACACACAAATATATATACATATATGCATTATATATTAGTTATAAATTAAGTATCATAAAAATGTAGAGTAAAACACTATTAATTTGATCCCCACTTAATAATTTAGTCTCAATTTAATATCTCACTAATATAATAATTCTCAACTAAATTTCAACTAACTATGCTAATATTAAAATTAGCGAGGGAAAGACTAAACGTACGGCGAGGTATACATGTTCTTAACTAGCCGGGCTTAATTATGAGCAATCTAGGTTCTCAACATTTAGTTTTGGTGTATTTAGTTTGCATTTAGAACAAAAAAGAAGGAGAGAAAAGCCTTAATGTACAATTTATTATTTTTCTCTCTTCACTCCTCTCAATCTCTCTCTAATGAGTTCAACTTAAGAATAGGCCACAGCTCTAATGAAAACAATCAATTTATGGGAAACATGTTATGTAGGCTATGGGTTTGTTTTTCAAGAGAAAAAATAAAGAAAAATAGAAGAGAAGTAAAATTTTTTTAAATTTATTATTTAGAATAGAACCTCACCTTATTTTTTTCTTATAATATGTGTAGATTGGAAAAAAAAAGATTATAAATCAGAGAAAAAAATGTAAATTAAATTTAAGTAGAAATCCCTTTTTTATTCCATTTTTCCTTGTCCAAAAAATGAAACAAACCCAAAGTATATATCTAATATCTAGGAAATTATGAGATTCGCTCATGAAGCATATTAGATAAAAATTGCTGAGACAATTTGTCTTGTCCCATTTCTTTTATAATTAACTTCAATTAATAATATAAATTTGGACAATAATAAAAGGAAGATCATAATTGCTTTTGATAATTTCTGTCATGATATCATAAAGCAAGAGGGATCGAGGCAATCTTATAAATCTTTGATATGCATGAAAATGTAAGGCCCACACCGCACTAAGCCACCCATTTTGACATAAAGTGTGAATTGACTTGGTTTTGCTTTTTATAAAGAAATAATGAGACACTATTAGACATAATCATAATTTAAAAAGTTCATTTGGTTTAATAAGTTTGATCGAAAAAAATAAAGTCAGAATATTAAAAGCCCAATAAGTAAAATGGGTCAAATTCAAATTTTCTTAAAAGTCGACTCGATCTTAAAAAGTCTGAATGAATACTTTTATAATTAATAAAAGCTTATTATATAAAATAAAACTTATTGTAATGTAATATTCTGATAAAGAAATAAAAAATAATATTTCATATATAAATAATTTATATTAATACAATAACTCATTTATATTTATAACTTCTCTATATATAATCTTATATATATTAGTAACAATTATTTATGTTATTTATCTCAAATTTTAAGTAACAAATTAATTCAAATTTTTTTAAAAAAAATTTAATTGATTTAGCATGAAAAATACGAATAAAAGTTTGAATAAAAAATTTAATTATAATACGGGATTAAACTTTTTTTGGAGTCCAAATTCAAACATAATTTTTAAAAATCAAATCCGATGATCAAGTCTAATACAAGTTCCCTATCACCCAACCAATTTAATAAATAAATGTGAATGAATTAAAGCATGCAAATGAAAAATTGGTATTAGTTCAAAGCAATACTTTAGTGCCTTATCCTATCTATCAAAAACACTAACCAAAGCAACAAAATTGGCCCCACCCACTAGAATGGTGGGTCCCTATAATTCCAACCTTGAGAATTCATAAATAAATTTCATTTCCAAAATACAAAATTTTACTTTTTATATTACAGTCACATCATGAATTAACAAACTCATGAAGAAAAAAGTTAACTAAAATATATAAACTTATAACCACTCAAATTATATATCTTTGCTTCGTTAGTACACCAATAATTTCAAGATCTTGAGAATATATTCAAAGAACTTGTGCAAGTGATTGAGACAATCCAATATCAATCCTAATCTAATAAGTGCAGAGGTCTCTCATCTCATCACATGGATATAAATTGAGTAATAAAATATTATTTTATTTTTTCATTTAGTAGTTAGTTTTTAATTTAGTCCTAATTTTCAATCACAATATTTTATTTTTTTATTTATAAGTCTAATTTCGTATATTTTAATTTTAATTTGCTTTCTTACTAATACAAGAATTAATATATTTAGTCCCTTATTTTTAATTACATTTAAATTAAATATACTAAAATTTATATTAATGAGGGACTAAATTAATATTAGATTCATAAATGAGGAATTAAATTGATATTAGACTCATAAACTAGAAATTAAAATAAAATTTTACTTGAAATTAAATTATGGCACCTAATTGATAGTTTTTATTCATTTAAAAACAAATCATTCATGCATTTCAAGATTTAAAAAAAGTCATCGATCCTAGTTAATTTGAGAGAATTAATTGATTTGAATTCTTTACAATTAACTATAATTTATATAAAAAATTATGACCATATATAGTCCTACTCCGAGGTATATTGTCCTATTTAATTTTTTAATCGTAATATCTGAAAATAAATCTCATCAGTTAACCGGTCCGTCGGTTACACGCAGCAAATCCGGAATAGAGAATTAATATAACTAAATCTAAAACTAAACATGTCAGGCATGTCATCATCACTATACCATTCTCCACCTAGTGAATTCAATTTGTGTCATCACTAGCAGATGGTGATATATCCTTCCCCCACAGGGAGGCCCCACTTTCCCCTTCACTGCCAATGGAAGTCATCATTCCCACAACAACCCTAAGGAGCAGCTGTCCAACATCACACATGGGCCGCCACCGCACAGGATCATAATGCAGCCCCTCCTTCTTAAAACCCATGACCACTTTGTTCCACGCAGTGATGAGAGCAAAAGAGAGAGTCTTCTTTAGTTTCCTTGTGAAGCTTTAATGGAGAAAAGCAAGTCCTTTCCTGAGTACTCATGCTCTTACTCAGAGTTCAACAGGTTCGGAGAAAGATCGAACTCTTATAACTTCAATGGGCCAAACCAGAAGGGGAATGGCTTTCATGCTTCAAATGATCCAGAGTTCAAGAGGAAGAAGAGGATCAAGGCTTATAATGTTTTCACTGTAGAGGGGAAGCTTAAGTCAAGTGTCAGAAACAGCTTCAAGTGGATCAAGAACAAGTTCACTGATATTCGCTATTAGATACAACGATGAAACTTAGGTAAAGTTTGGGAGGTATTTGCTATTAAGATTTTAAATGACGAGTAATGTTAAGCTATAAAAAAAATTTTACTTTTCATCTTTTTGTTAAAGAACCTAATAGCAAATACATGAAAACTAGTCTTACGTTTTGCCCTTGCTAGCTAGAATCCCTTCTTGTGAGCTGGGATGATCTCTCGTACGTACGTCTCAGCTTTGAAGGGTAAGAAAATAAAGAAGAAAAGTGAAATGCTTTGTTCTATCGAAAAGGGAATAATAGAAAAAGATTTCTCTCTTTGTAAGAACTGTTTGTGTTAGAGACTTTTGTGTCATCTATAAGAGATTTTACACACAAAAAACATATATATTGAATGAGAGGGAATGAAATGTTGGAACTCCTGGAGATGCTTTCTGGGGTGAAAATATGGGATGAAGGGTTTGTGGGCTGTTTTTGTATAGCAGGAGGAAAGATTATTCATGTGATTATCCCCAAAAAAACTTGAGAGACAGTAAAAATATGTACTTAATTATATATAATTTTAAGTATCTTTCTCTTCTTTTTATCTTATTCTAAGATAATTGAAGCCTTCCAGTTCAGCAACTAAGTAAACTAAAGATATTCACACTAGACACCTTGCACTTATTATTTATGTATTTTCATTTGGGGATAATGTTTCTCAAGTGCTATGATCCCAGTTGCAAATTATGACTCTGATGCAGGAGTTTAGATTAACATTAAGCTCTTTATCTTCATAAAATAACTTTATTTTAAAATTCTTATGTGTTGTTATTAGAACCTACTGAATTTCGCTGATGTTTATCGAAGTAAGTTTCAGAAACTGGAATTTAAGCCTCAGAAACTCAGCCTGAGCCAGCTCCATCAATTTAGGTTGTTCAGTTCTTAAATTTTTCAATGATGTGGTTAGGTCTTAATTTAACCAAACCTGCCACTGAAACCTCACCAAATTTAATAATTTAACCACCAGTCTATGCATAAGAAAAATTATATGTATACTAATCTAATAGCGGACGAAATAATTTGATTGAA
Organism: Delonix regia; assembly: GCA_037074485.1. Lineage (NCBI taxonomy): Eukaryota > Viridiplantae > Streptophyta > Magnoliopsida > Fabales > Fabaceae > Delonix > Delonix regia. Next base: position 22,405,554 of record CM073454.1, on the reverse strand, counting down.
CTAAGATGTCATATTATTTACGTCAGTATCGATTAATATTTTTTCCTTTATGCATAGGATATGTGCTTGTTGAAAAGTACAAGTAAAAGACACAAACATGACACAAAAATGGTCACAGTTCAGGTCAAGATATAGTTTCAAGTGAGATGTTAGGTTGATAAGGTTAAACACAGATAGAACTCTATTTTTGAAGTGCCTATACTTTAGTGGTGGCAGAGGTATTCATTACATGGACCTTTAATTCTTTCTAGTGCGTTGCTTTGGACTTACGACATGTTAAGTCTGAAGGTGAATTCTTTCACTGCAATTGATTATGCAGCAGGAGATAAGAACAAGAATGAAAAACAAGAAATGCTTTAGTAATAGGGGGAAATGAGGTTATGGATATTCAGACCCAAAAAAAATAGAAGTCAATCCCTTAAAACTAAGCCATTTATAAGTCCCCAATTTTAGTTACAATCAGGCCCCACTTTTAATGCGAAGTCAAATAAATCCCGAGTTTGAATCTTTTGCCACAAATTTTTCTATACTTTGCCACGTTGCATCGTTAAAATCAAATGTTTCGTAGATAAGTTTTCAAGAACTTAATACCTACATATCATACACCTACATACCGAACAGTCAAACACCAAATGATAAAAAAAAATGGCGTGTGAAAATGAATACTTATAGTACGAAAATTTCGCTTCAACAATCAAGCAATTTAAGAAAACTTTTTTCATTGAAGTTGATCTTTATTTTCTGTCAAAATATCTACTTTTTTCCATAAATTCTTATTTATATAGTAAAGTGCGTAGTAAGTGATTAAATTAATGTTCTACCCTGTGCGAAAAATATACATGTAAGATTCAAATGGGGAGAAAAGAAAAGGAACAGTACGTGACAAGAACGTTCACAAGTCAGGTCGAACAAGAAGTCCAAAGCATAAGTCCGCCATTGCTTTCGTAAAGAATATCAAGAAGTAAAGCGGAAAGCATCGTAAATATTCCAGGGTTTCAGTTTAATTTAAAATAACGGTTCAAAAGCTCAAGGTTATATACACATGCAACCACACTAATCTTCAAATAAATATATAACATTCAGAAAAATGAAGGGGGGAACACCCAGTCTCACATGTTAGTCTGTTAACAATGAATGCCATGCATAAACTGATAAGCATGGCAGCTTGGGAATGACATTGCCCAGAGCAGCTTATACAATACAGGAACAGCTACATATTCATACTAAGAAGGTCACTAGTTATTGAGAAGAATATAGATACCAAATGATAAAAGAAAATGAAAAATTATGGGTTTAAATGTCATCTGTTTTGGCCTAATCATCAATTTCAAAGACTAAATGCTCCCCCTGTTTTGAGTTTCTAAATTCTCTGGAGGAAGCAGATCTCAGGACCTGGTGTGATCCATAGTTGTCTATTTTCTTGGCTGCATGTAGTTTTAACTTGGATAATGGAGAAAGGTTCTTGATGTTTTCCTCACCATTACCATGATGATGGAATCTGGGGGGCAAGTTTTGATCATCTGAAGCCGCATATGCAGAAAGAAAGAAAGGCGATGTGCTATTGGTTGTGGTTTTGCTACCCTGTTCTTCATTAGGGACACATACCTCAACATACCTGCTCAATTCCTGAAAAAAGGTGAATAAAACTGTTACAAAACTATCAGTATCTCTTTTGTATATTTAGTTAAATGATAGAAGTCCCACGCCAGTCAAATAGATGTAACAAGCTCTTTTCTTTTTTCTTGTTATTATGGTTAGTGCATCCTTAAATCTTGTTTTGGACTATTCTCTCCCTGGGAAATTTTAAAGGTGCACTCAACATTAGCTTAATGCAGTTAGAATTTTACATTCAATGTATGAGAAGATATATTTAGTATCTATCTTATTATGTCACAACATAGATATTTTTTGGGACATTTGAGCAATTAGGGTAAAAAATTTGGCTAAGAATTGAGACTAAAGCTTTGTTAGCGTCTTTCCTTTAATTAAGTGTCTAGTCTATTAGTGTTCTTTTCTCTCATTGATATCAATGAGGATTAGATTTAGCTGCAAGGTATTATATTTTTGCTATCAAATTTCCCAATTAACACAGACAAGTGTATAATTAACCAATAATAATATAAAAAGTGTATAATTTAATTAGAAAACTAACAATTACTTGCAAAAATCATTTACATGTCGTGATATTATTAGATACTTGTCATGTTTTAATTAAAGAACAATATAACAAAAATATAAAGAACTGCATATAAATCTTTTCTTATCAATAAATCTAATATTTGAGTTATTTCAGAGTATTATTTGCTTCTTTCCTGTAAATAGGCGTTTAGTCAGTTTTGGTGTTCATTTGAAACATTATCAATAAATCTGATATCATAATTCTATTTTATCCCTAACTTTCAACAGGATATGAGAGCCTTGTCATCCACCATAGTCGTGACTTTAGCATCTGTCAAACTTCCCAGATTTGTTGTGTTTTAGCAACTGATGAATCAAAGCATCAAATAGGTAGTAATAACAGCATGCAGGAAATTCCACTGCAATATCCCATATCTCCCTTATAAAATTATAAAAGGAAGATCATATTATGGCTAAACATTGACTAAAACCCTATTTTGGTGCTCCGCAGGATATTTCTCAATTTAGTTCCTTACAAAATTGTCATCTCAATTTGATTTCTCACAGATAAGGTCTTTTTCAATTTAATCCCTCATAAAATTATCTTTTCAATTTGGTTCCCTATGGATGGATATTTGTCAATTTAGTCCCTCACAAATATAATTCTAATTATTAATAATGTCCTTCAAAAAAATGTCAATTATGTAATATGAAGGACATCATTGATAACAATTTTCTTTGTGAGGAAAAAAGTTAAAAACTACCTATATGTCAGTTCAAATTGAGAAGGCAATTATATATAGGACCAATTAGAGAAATACTTTACCTAGGAAGAACTAAAGTGAAAAGACAATTCTATGAGATTAAGTCAAGAAATGTCACATGTGTGAAGGACCAAAATAGAATATCACCCATCAAACATTTTTTTCTTTAATTTATTTGATTGATTCGAAGGTGTTCCCGGAGAAAAAGCACCAGCTCTGTTCCAGAGTGTGGTCTGGTGTATTGTCGACAATGTGGACACCCCAAATAAATATTCATTCTGTCTAATGCTTTCTCTGGAATGATGTGGAACAAGTCAATACTAATACGTCAATATCAAACCCCACAACTGTCGGAGATTTAAATGAGAGGCAACTTAAAAGGTAAGTCAATGGTCCTATCTTAAGGGTTAGAACTTTTTTTTTCTTTCTGGGTCTGAAATCTTAAGGGTTAGAACTTAAATATGAATATAACCCAACAAGCATATCAGTGGGTCCTGGGTAGTGTGTCATTTGCTTGAATAATGCAGATCCTTCTTTGTTTATTTCTTAGTTAGGGTTTATAATTACCATTTGATTTTAGGTTGGTTGGTTGAACATAAGTTATCCATCTCTTGGATAACCAATCCCTTGTTTGTTTGGATGTTTTAGTTATGTTAGACTACAAAAGCCTAATGCCTATGAATGGGACTGCCTGGCCAATGGGTTATATACATTTTCTCTTATTGACATTTAAAAATCATAATTGTTATGCTTCTTTCAGAGCATTCTTAAATCTTTAGTATTTGCATTTTGGTTCTTCAACACAATGAGCCACCATCTAATGGCTAATTTTTCTTAAATACATCCACACACACACACAAATATATGTATGCATGCATGAATGTATATATGTAGATATGTATGTATGCATGCATGCATGTATTTATATGTATATGTGTGAACAAAGAGTGATCAGGGAGATTGTTCACCTCTTTGGAAGATACAGTATGCTCAATTGGCCTACCAGATGCCAGATTCTTCCTTTGACGCACGTGTAGTGTTCGAGATCGTCTTACTTTGGAGTTCATGTACCTGTAAATATTATTTTAAAATAAAATAGTCAAATATCTTTACCAGTAAAGAGGTTTCCATCAGCTCATATTTTATTCGAAAATATGTTTGAAACTGGGATTATACAAAGGTTAAATATTCACTTCAATGAAACATGTTGAACAACAAATTCTACTATAAATGCATATCAAAATCAACTAACCTAACCTAGGTACAAATACTAATACAGGGGACTGCACATGGCATGAGAACTGATGTTTGATGTTGCCCCTCTAAGGTTTAGGGTTAAGGAGAAGACCCGAGAAGAAAATAGGGAAAGACAGAAAGTAGGGAGAAAGACATGATAATTTTTTATTTAAAACTGAGCTGACTATTAAGTCTACAGCACGGTCCTTCTATAATAAGCCCATAAAATAACACATCTAAAATAAATAAAAACAAATTATCTCTAATTCAAGCCTTAATAAAATTCTAAAAAAATGTCCCTAAATCTATGCCTAAAATATATCTTCCACTCCTTATTGAGATCTACATCAGGGAGGAGTAAGTGAATGTTATCACAGTCCCATTAGAATCTGATGCGTAAGATCTCTACTATCATATAACATAAAAAATAATTAAGGAATGATATATAGATTTATATGCAATTGAGTTTCTGTTGCATCCAATTTATATCAAATATTCAAGTTCAAAAAGCAACAATTTATTTAATTTTGAGAAATAGCAGCAATGTATTGAAGGCAACAGCCAGGAGCAAAAAGTTTTACAATTTAAAAAACATCATCCAATACTAGGTCATACAAAGGTGCATAAGTCAACAAGCAGCAGTACACACTACTTCAGTGGAATCAGTGGTCTGAAAGGCTCTGAAAAAAATGGTCATAGAACATGCCTGTGCAGTGAATAGTGCAAGCCTCACTGTGATAACCAGAGATATACTAGCAGCAATCACCATATAAATACATTAACACATGTACATTATTGATATAAGCAGATGTATCTTTCACTGAGGTCTGAGCATTTGTGCATTCATAGGTTGACTGAAGACAAGCTCAGAAAGTTTCGTGGGAAAAATACTTACTTGATCTGTTCATCAGCTAGATTTTGCTCATCATCTTCTCTGTAGATTACAGGCAGACCAGAGAGGTCACATGCCAATGGACTAATACAGAAAAACTGCATAGGAATTTGGAATAAGTTAAAATTATATCCTAGTTTTTCATTGGAAATTTACTAGATGAATTTAGTATAATTGCACATGCTAATGAATGACTTTACGAAACTATTAGTAAAAAATTTGGCTTGTAAGACAATAAGAATCTTCCCAAGAAGTGACATCTATTTAATTCAGAAAGTTAGCAGGCCACTGAAACACACAAGCATATTACGTGTATAAAAATTATACAGGGATCAATTTATTTACTTCCAAAGTAAAAGTAGAAATTTCACATCTCTGGTTAATCATTTGATGTTCTTTCTGTGAAATAGCACTTTACTAGAAGTTCATAGTATATACTTTTTCATTAAATTATGATCTTATAATGTAATTATGTAATATCTTTTTTTTTGTATTAAAAAAACGTACTAGCATATCAATCAAGTTCAACAAGTTTCAGCGTGATAAAAAATTTGAGTCCTTCAAACACATATGCCTCAAAGCAAGTTTTATAATACACTTTCTAGCACAGGTATCAGCTCGGGAAAGAAACCCAGCTTTGGTTAAGCTAAAAAATGAGTATGCTTCACATACAAGATTAGGGCTTTCAATCACCCATAAGAAGTCAGTTAGAAAAAAGGAAAGCAAAACTACAGCATAACACCACCTGTAGTGACCTGTTTTGATTTATATCCTTCTCTTATAGCATGGATATTAACAACGAAGGAAAATTGACTTCATCAGGAACTTCAATTTATAGATAAAGGAAAATTATTGACCAATACTGAACAAATGTACAAGAATACTATTGTCTAAAACAAAATGAAATTGATAGGAAGGTGGAAGATCTAATTGATGGAGCACAAATATTATCAGCAGGAGAAGTGATCATTTACATGCAGCGAACCTAAATGGCTTCCAAATGACAATGTTTTATAAGTCTTTCAGCTAAGAGATCTCAGATATATAGCTTTCTAATTCAAAAAGGCAATGTTTCTTCTAAAATGAAAATTAAACAACTATGGATTGTTCTTACAATCTGAAGATAGACTCTCATGCTACGAAACTAGTTGAGAAATATATAAAACAGCCTCATAAGGAGAAGAGAATTTGATAAGAAAATTCAAAGAAAAAAAATTGCAATAAAAAGAAATTCCAATCTTTCAGGAAAGTAATACGTGCATTTTAAGGTGCAAAGATCAAAACCATTCAGGACTAACCATTTTTGCCAGGACGCACCTGATTTTGAAGAGCTTTAGATGCAGTGCCACGATATGCAGGATCTAATGCAAGCAGAGTACATAAAAGGCCCAACGAAGATGGAGGGAGATCCCTAAAGGATTCCATTAGGCTGGGTCTGTAAGACTTTGGAGGTCTAAATGTTGTAGAAAGATTCAATTTTCTCCAATACTCCTCTGATGGAGTGCCACACAACCTGAAAATTCTGTGAAGCTGCTCAACCTGAAAGCAGAAAAACTTAATAACTTGCAGAACTAGAGATTAGAAGATTACCAGACAATACAACACAAACATATACACAGACCAAAAACTAAAGGATTATGACAAACAGAAGCCATTATCTGGGCACCATTACCTCTGTTCTGCCGGGCATAATTGGAATTCCTATGAACATTTCTGCCAAAAGGCATCCAGCACTCCATAGGTCAATACCAACTCCATAATCTGTGGCACCTAACAATAGCTCAGGAGCTCTGTACCATAGCGTCACAACCCGGCTTGTGAGAGGCCGCTTATGGTTTGGACTATAAAAATTGGCAAGCCCAAAATCAGCAATCTTAAGCATCCCACTTTTATCAATCAAAAGGTTTGACCCCTTGATATCTCGGTGCAAAATGCCCCTGTCATGGCAATGCTGCAGACCTGAAAGCAGTTGATGCATATAGCATTTGACCTACATCAATTTTTTTTTCTCTTCAGATTATTATAGTGAATCAAGGGAACCAATGCTAAAATTGTCTAAGGCGCTAAAGAGAATCTTTTAACCTGTGGTTCAGTGAGTCTTTCTTCAGGACGAGAAATTACTCTGGCCATGTCTGATTGCATGAAATCAAACACAAGATAAAGACTGTATTGCATTCTTGATGTAGCCAATCCTTTGAGTTTTATTACATTGGGATGATCCAATCTCTGTAATATCGTAATTTCTCTTGCCATAAATTTAATGCTTTCAGGCTGAGATGTATCAAAGCGAACCTTCTTGAGGGCCACAAGTTCTCCAGTGTGCCGATCTCGTGCTTTATAAACATTGCTGTAGGTTCCTTGTCCTACCTGAAAAACATAATATTTACATGTAGACCAAGTCAACTAGGAGAACATATCAACTTTAGTCGGGCAGACTAAACATACATGACACATATTCTTGAACTTTTTCATCACATTATCAGTTCTTAAGGAAACCAAAAATCTTGAGTTGAATAATATTGCAGATAATAACTTTTTTATCTGAACAGAATTTTATATCACATTCCACTATTCTTTATAGTTCGCAGAACATAAATTAATGAATCGTGGAATGTGAAATAAAATTTTGTTCAGATACATGCGACAGTGATACCAACTATAGAGGCGTCTGCTCATTCAATCAGTAATTACTAAATCGGAGTCCCCTTTCCTCAAATTTGTGATCCAAAGGTAAACATAGATAACTTTAAGACTCTTAATGATTCAAGCAGCAAGACATCTAACATATACACAGAATGAAGCTGCATTACGAAGAATGTTTCAAAGCATCTCAAAATGATGTGGCACACTATTAGGCTAGTACTAAGTTTTAAGGGCACTAAACTTTGGATGCGCAAGTAATTACACATCAATCAATAAAAATCCTTTATTACAGCATTTTCCATAACCCTTCTTCATTCTAGCCTGATCTAATCCGGAACATAAAACTTAACAGAACCCATAAATAAAGACCTTATCAATCATTTTGTATGATTCAGCACTCTTAGGAACCAAGCCAGCCAAAACTTCTCCAGGAACATTATCAACGAACCATCTGGGCCACCCATCAACCATTTCATCATCGAAAGACCTGCTTGATAATTTCTCATTATCATGCACAGCATTTCTCTTCCCCTTCCCCTCCCGTACCCTGCCATTGCTGCCAACTTCGCTTTCTTCGTTTCCATTAACAGACCCAACCCGATGCTTACTGGTTTCGCGATGGTGTGACCTGCCAATTTCCCTGCGTTCGTCGTATCTTTGACCCATGAATCGTCGATGAGCAATCAAGTCGCCCTTTCCAACATACCCATGTTCTAATTTCAACCTCTCTAAGCCCCTCGCTTCTGAACCCTCCAATGGCTTAGCCTGAAAGCAACCCATCGCTCTCTAAAATTCCGATCCCAGCATCAATCTGATCACATTTGTAATGATCTGTACATGGGTTGACATGCCCAAGCAAAAGTGATGAAGAAACAAAAGCAGAAGATGAAGAAGCTAAAGGGTTGTTGGGATGAGAGGGACTGAAAAGGATTCGAGAAGAATGCGACTGATTCTTGTGGCCGTCCATGGCCGGCACTTTTGGAATATTGCTGTGTGTATACAAGTACTGTGTGACCTTTTCTCAAAATTGAGACCCTTCTTTTCTTCGCTGACTCCGTTGAAATGCTGATACACAGTAACAGAGGAGAGAGAGAGAGAGATAAAAAAAAAATGTGAGTGCGTGCGCAGTGCAGTTTTTGAAAATTGAAAAGCGCAAACTCTCCAGGGGAAAGGCAAATGGACATGGACGGACAGAAGGAGAAAGAGTAAACGGCAAGTAAAAAAATGCCTGCTCTCGGTACAGTTTAGTCACGTGGAATACACGTGATTTTTCTTTATAACATTATGACTTTTGAACAAATATTTTAAAAATTTTAACCATTTCATATTAAAAAAATACAAATATACAATTGTACGTAAAAGTTATATATTATAATTTATTATTAAAAATATTATATGTATTATATCATTTGTATAAAATTATATATTTCTTATGCTTTAGTTAATGACATAATATTAATAATATGAAAGTTTATGTGTAATTTGGAAAAAAAAACTTTATAATCAATATATAATAGGTCTAACTATTCTCCATTAATCTAAGTAAAGTAAACTATAGCGTAGTGAAATTTTTTTTTTTCAAAAAATGTATATTTTGAAATTAGTACTTCTAACAAAATTCATTACAATAGAGAAAATATAGTTCACTTATTTAAAAAAATTTTATATAAGATCTATAAGAATAAAATGAATTAATTTAATCAATTTGTTAACACATTTACTAAAATGTGCTTCTCCATTTATGTAGTCTCTTACTTACTTATAATCAGTTGACGTTTGAAATTTAATTTAAGAAAAGAAAAATGGGCAAAAGCAAGATACTTTTGGGAGAAAAACATATGTGAATGGTACAAAAATATGGTTTAATATCATTTAAGCTTACTAATTTTTACTTTTAATTTAATCCTTCGTTAATATAGATATTAACACTTTTAGTTCACTAATTTTAATTAAATTTAAACTAAATATATTAATATTTATATTATTGAAGGAACCAAATTGATAATAAACTAATGAGTAAGATATCAATATACAATATGGAGTAAAACATTTTGATCCCTCACTTTTAAAACTAGTGTCAATTTGGTTCCTTATTAATTTTTAATTTCAATTTGGCCCTCATTTATGAATAGTCTCAATTTAATCTCTTAATTATGAGTCTAGTAATAATTTTATTTGTTACTAATAGACCTAATCATAATTTAAAAATAATTTAAAAAGTTTGCCCGACCTAATAAGTTCAGTTGAAAAAATAAAGTTCAAACAAAAAAAATTCAATTAGAAAAACATGTTTTATAAAACTGGTTGGGCTTATATGTTTTAAAAGTTAAGTTTGAGCTAAAAAGGCCTAAATTAATTTTTTTAATAAGAAAGAATTTATTATTTATAAATAAAAAAACTTAGTGTAATGTGATATCTTATTAAATAAATAAAAATTAATATCTCTTATCTAAAATATTTATATCAATATAACAAATCATTTTATATTTACAACTTTTATATATATAATTTTTTACAAGTAATAATAACGATTAGTTATATTATTTATTAAGTCTTAAATAACAAATAGTTTTGATCATGACTTTAAAAAGTCTATTTGACTTAATAGGCTTGGCTCTAAAAATATAATTAAAAATTTAAATAAAAAAATATGATTAGAAGGAGTTTTTTAGCCCGATGGTTAGGTTTACTTGAAAAGTCTCACCAAACTTGATAAGTTTGGCAAAAGAAAAAATAAAGTCTAATTAAAAAAGTTTATTTTGTAAAACGAGTTAGGTTTAGATCTTTTTTTAAAGCTCAAATCAATATTTTTTAAATAAAAAAATTAATTATTTAAAGAGAAACTTAGTGTAATATAACATCTTGGTAAAGAAATATAAGTTAATACTTATTTTTTAAAAGATTTATGTCAATAAAACAACCGATTTGTATTTACAACTTCTTTATATATAATCTTATAAATAATATTAACTATTAACTATGTTATTTATGTTAAATCTTAAGTAATAAATTGATTTAATTATGATTTTAAAAAGGTTGTTAACTTGATAAGCTCAAGTCGAAAAATGTAGATAAAAGGCTAATTAAAAAATAAGAGTTCAAATTCAAGCTTGATTTTTGAAAGTCTGACTAAATGATTAATTCTACTTACTAATATAAATATTAATATATTTAGTTTAAAATTGGTTAAAATTAAGGAACTAAACGTATTGAATTTTATATTAATAAAAGACCAAATTAATATTAAAATTAATAAAAGATCAAATTAAAACTTGATAAATAAATTAAGATGTATATATATATATATATATATATATATATATATATATATATATATATTAGTCCCTATCAAATCCCCACTCTTTTTAAAATACACGCTGTCGCCATAAAGCGCAGAGGCATCAGTTAAGATTCCATTAAAAATTAAATATTGATTCCTTTTTCTCAGCTTTCTGAGTTTCTCTTATTTGAAAAGCACAAAAGTGGAATATTCATTGTCAGGATTTAGTCAGATTTTCAAAAGAAAAAAAAAATTCTGCGTTATGCCCATTACTTAATACCGATTTCATAAAAGCTGCTTCAAATTGTCTTAAGAATATTCAATTGTTAATAATTAATAAAACTTTTGCTACGTATTGAAGTGAATGCAGTATTAGGCATTTGAAAATTTTTAAAAGAAATTTTATTGTTTGGTTAGTTTGCTTTTTTATTCCGAACGTGTTTTCCAGAAAGAAATTCAAACATAATAATAAAATAGAATGTTCATTTTTTTTTTATTGCCATATTAAACATAATGATAGGCCACTAAATTTGATTTCATCTAGGTTTTTCGTTTTATTTTTTTCATATTCTCATCAAAAACATTTCTTCCAACTTGTACAAGGGCTTATTCATGACAGAATAAACAACATTAAATTCTTTGGAGGTTTGACTAAATTACACATTATGGACCTATTTGGTTGTTAGAATTAAGGTGAGGAAATGAGAATGGGAATGGAAACACTCACATTCTCATGTTTGGTTGATAGAGTCTTCATTCTCATTCTTTAGGAAACCTACTCTTCCTCGTATAAGAGAAAATTCTCTCCCTAACTAAAGTTATAGAATGAGATTAGTTTCCTAGAAATGAAAATATGTTTGACAAAAGTGTCTTCATTTATAATAATTTTCAAACAAAAATACCCTGTGATACATCAAAACTCTAATTTGTTATCATTTATTTAATTTATTATTTATTATTATTTTTAATTTATTATTATTATTAATTATTATGAAATTATCAAATATGTTATTATATTATTATATTATTAATTAAATATATATTAATATATAATTATATTCTTAAATAATAGTTCGAAGAGATGTCTGCCTTTTTTTTTAAAAAATTTTATGATAAGGGATAATATAATAAAATATACACACTACCTAATTGATTCTCATCTATAATCTACTAACCAAACGAAGTAAAGGGAGATATACTTATTTCTATTCTTTCCTAACTAAACAACATTTTAATATTCTCATTTCCACTCATATTTCCATTTTTATTCTCATGCTTATTGTATCAATTCTAACAACCAAACGACCCTTACATTTTTTTTGTTGAAATGACATTATACAATGATTGCGTCTAAGATGGGAGATTGTATGTTAATAAACACTAACATGAATTTAAAGATACACCGGTTATAATTTATTGATCAATAGGGATGCACAACCTGTAGTGCCAAATGTTTCAAACACAAGAGAATAGAGAGGAGAAACTTCCAGATAAACCTTTTGGCCAAAACAAGAAAGTCCCACCCGCCATAAGACATGTGCCCCTTCCCTTTTATTGTAGTTTTAAAATATCAACAAAATTGGATTTTATTTAATAAAATGTAAGCCCTCAAATTAGCTCAATAAATTAACTTTAATTTCTCTTTCTCTATCGACTCTTTGTTAGTGATCTGATAGAATAATCACTTATTAACAGTGAGCTACAAGTTAGGGTCTTTACTCAAATGGGCCTGTGAGTAGTCCAACCCATCGCGGATTACTTACAATGTCAACAAGGACCCAATCAATTTTCAATTTAGTTTAATATTGATTACATAATAATAATTACACAAAATTGTTCTAATAATTGGATTAATGCTAATCCACCAAATAATCTAAAATTATTTCAACAATCTCCCACTTAGATAACATTAATCAATTATCAGAACAATTAATTAAACAACAAAACTAAGCAATCAATGTTCATCAAGACACATAGATGTATGTATACACTAAACCATACCAAGTTAAAAAATGAAACTACACAAAATCACTGAATCCGATAAGAAAACAAGCTATATTAACATTATTACAGATTTTGTTCCAAATCTAAATAGAATGGATCATAAAATGACAATCTGGTGTCATATTACAGCACAAAAGTCCTTTAAGGACTCAACTCATACTCTCATTAGACCAAGGCTACATGAAAAAAATTCAACAATACTCATATAAGTTATGTGGTTTGAATTACTCATATGGGTAGGCTTTTGGTCAACTTATCCATAATTATGCATTCACCATAAAGTTGAACTATACGAGTATGAAATAACGAAAATTCATAAGTGAAACTATGAATCAAGAAAATTGAATCTGATAAGGAAAACAATGTCATAAAAGTCGACAAAATTCAATTCTTAATTACATCCAAAGTTTGGCACAACTAAGAACATTGAATCTGATAGGGTAGTAAATGTTATAAATGCCAAAACATATCAAAGTGTCCTATAAAGACACAATTCAAACTCTCACTATACCAAGACACCAAAATTTCAATATATACCCAAGAGTGCATGTTTCCAAAATGCCAATGGATTTGTCTTGGTAAACGAATCACCCAAAATGAGTATGAGATTCACAAATCTTATCACCAGCAAACAGGAATTAAGTATCAAAATTTAATGCAACCGAAATTCCTATAATTATAATAGAAGCATACAATAGATTCATGTCGCCATATAATAGTCAAGACTCTAAATATACATATAATGAAAATTCATTTCCTTGACTATATTCCCTAACAAATGACAATCACAACTCAAGCGACATACTTTTCACTTATATATATGAGGTAGCTATAAATGTCCATTTGACACTTCTCAACAAAACAACTCCTCTATAACATCATATAGATGTAACCAGAAGTGGATTCATGATCATCAATGCATGATGCATGATTTGAATTAAAATGTCCCACTATTTCAAAAGATTCAAACTTCTTGAAAGTCAACATGTAATGTGTTGTATCCTAAAGGTACCTCATGACTTTCTTTATAACCTTCATACTCAAAATCATTTGAATATCTACCAAGCGCACCAATATAAAAAGTAACACCCAAATCTGTGCATACTTAGGCATATGTCAAGCTACCAATAGCACATGCATATAGAACTTTGTCCATCAAAGTCCTCTCATCATCATTTTGGGACACAATAACTTAAACAACATTTCACCATTCTACATAGATGCAACACAAGGAGTGCAATAATACATATTAAATTTCTTCAACAATCGATCAATATAGGTTGCCTGACACAACCTAAGAATGCCACAAGATTTATCATGGTGAATCTGAATTCCCAGAACAAAAGAAGCATCACCTAAATCTTTCATATCAAAATGGCATGACAAGATGTGTTTTGTCTCATTTAATAAGCACACTGAGTTACTAGCTAGTAGGATGTCATTTACATACAGCACATGGATCACAATATTGCTTCCTTTTCTAGATTCGATAAATCCATCAAGCTACCTCATACAGACATCCATAAGTAAATCTTCATCCATAGATGTTTTCGACATCCATTCAGTACTTCAGCAAGGTCCTATTCATTATTATGGTGTATGGATGTACTTTTATTATTCATAACCTCCAAACACTTAAATGAACAAGGACCTGATACAACTTTATCAAAAGGAGATAGGATTTGTGTCATCAACAATGTCTAACTTAAATTCCTACAATTATATAATATAATCATTTAGAATTACAAGCCTATGTATCCTTTGTGATTGTCTCAATTCAACAATTAGTTCTTTCAAACCAAATTATTGGAAGTTTCAAGACTTGATCAACTGGATTCTCAATAGGAATGTCATTTTTGCTAGCACAAACGACAGTTGAAGGAGAAGACGAAGTCGACAAGAGCAACATGACATCCTCAATATGCAGATTGATAGCTCTAGAAACACCATTCCCACTATCCAAGTCATCCTCAAAACAAAATGCTTTATCTGACTTAATGACTCTGGTAGTGTGAGTAGAGCAATAGAATCTGCTTCCTCAAGATCTAGAATGGTACCCAATAAAGAATTCACTGACGGTCCTTGAATCAAGTTTTTAAGATGTGAATTATAAGGTCTCACCTCCATTTTGAATCAAGATATAAGTCATTGTTTTAAAGGCATCAACCCTACACATATTTTAGTAAAGAGGAATGACTGATCATGCTTCTGACCATGTCTGTCAAGGTTTGATTCCTCTTCTTACCAACTTCATTTTGTTTTAAAGTTTTAGGCATAGTATACTAGGCTTCAATCCTATGTTCTTGCAATAACAAGACAAATGATATAGGACTTTTACCTATCATAGTAATCATCTCCTCTGTTTGATTTGACATATTTAATTGCCTTTACAAATTTCATCTCAACAGTAGCTTTCAATGCCTTGAAGGCATCTAGAGATTCAGATGTTTCATAGTGGGTGCACTAGTGGAAAATTTGGACTAGCATTCATATTCGAACAACGTAATTCGTTCATCAAGGAAACAAATCCAACAATAACAAAAAACAAGGAAAATATCAATTCTTCCATATCCTTGTCAAAGTTGGATAACCACATTTGTCTAATATATAATATGAAATCAAATTCTTCCTTGATGAAGGTGTATAAACTACATTATTAAGGGTCAAACAATTGTCCATAATACAAGTTTAAGACTACAGTTTCTACATAACTAACTATAATCAATCTTTCTTCCACTCTAAAGATGATCATCTCCCTTTTATTTGGACTCCTTCTGTCTTTGAGCCCCTGCAAGGATTTAACTACATAAATAGTTGCTTTATAATCTAACCACAAAAAATTCGAAAAGATTTCAAAATTATTAGATTCAAAATGAATTAAAGTCAGAGGGATAACACAGAAAGATATACATTCTTTCTCATAATTGTTTTTCAACTGTCATCTGACCTTTTATAGTAAACTCACCCTTAAATGATTTCTCCTTTTAACCTTTATTATTTGCATTGCTCTTCTTGGGTCTAAATTGTTTCTTGTCATAGATCATGCCTTCAATTTTCTTTCCTTTTAGTTTCTCATTTGCAGTCTTGTTAGATGAATTGTGTGAAATGTAGTTTATAATTTGCACGTGAGAATTTTCCTTTTGTATTGACTCTTCCTCTTGAGTCACTGTCGAAATCATTTAATCAATAGTTCACTCTGCCTTTTAGGAATTATAGGTGATTCTCAAGACCTCATATTCATCTAGAAGTGATTGGAGAACTTTATAAATTAGGTAGCTCTCACCCAAATCCACATTGTAGGATTTCAACTTATTGTAATAGTTAATAAGTTTTATTATATGCTCACATAATCCTGATACTCTGTTATAGTGAGTATTATCTGACAAAAAGAGGTAATAAGCCTTTTAAGTCTTATCAAATTTTTTGAGTTTCTTCCAAGTATTCAACTACGGTGTTCTTCTCAGTAATACTTTGTCTGATTGTCTTTTAAATTGTGTACTTTGTAACAATCAGACAAACTCTGTTGGACTCATATCACTCTTTATGATAAGCCTTATTAGCAACTCTAGACTTAGCAGTGAGGTTTGCTGGCTTAAGTTCTCTAAAATCCAAATCCTCCTAGGTGATTGTTAGATACATATTAAGAAATTCAATCTAATCATCATAATTTGTCCTATTAAGAGTTTTCACCATAGATAATTGTTGGAACAAAGAAGCTGAAAGAAAACAAATAGGAAACATTAATTATGTTCCAGACACATAATTATCGAATGAGATTTCCATAGCAAATCTTAACTTCTATAACTGTGTAACAAAATATTCATCATAATTTTGCCTAAGGGCTAGGACTATAACAAACTAAAAAAAACTTATACACACCGAAGAAGTATATTATTGAGAGAAATAATACAAAATGCACTCACTATCTCCACATTGATAGGATATGAGAAACCATAAATACATCAATCAACGAATTACCACTATCAGGTCACAAACTGGCCTTATTCACAAAATTATATTGATAATGTCACACCGATATGTCATGTCCATTGCCAACATAATCATACTCTTCTGTTGGTTGCCTCAACAGTAACCTCTCCCTTAATAATTCAATGTGTACTTTCAAAAATAAACTAACAAGAACCACAACAATGGTGGTTCACAAAGCCAACATTGTCATGCTTGGCCCTAAGATAGGTTAACACACAACCACTAAGTGCAGATGGCTCAAAATAGAATTTGTTTACTTATTCTGTCATTTTGTGTGCAGAATTAGTAATAAAATATTTACTAATTATGAAAATAAATTTGTTTTAATTTCTTTGAGTATTGTTAGGGAGAGTGAGCAATATATACTATCCCTTATTATATATAATTGTCTCTTAAATTTTTTTAAGTCAAAATAGTGCCATTACACTATATTTTGAAGCCCTAAATTTCTAAGAAATTTTAAAACTTATACTTTCGAGCCTCAACAAATTTTGGAAAAATTACAAAATTAAGAAATGGAGCGTGAAGTAGAATTGTGTAAATGGTTAAATTTGTTCATATGAAATAAATTTAATGGGGAGCTTTTAGTAAATTCAAATGAACATTTTTAAATAAAATCGCTATCAAATATAATTTAGTCAAATTTTAAGAAAGACTATTATGTTTTACTCTTAATGATATCAAACCATTAATATAATTCTATAAACAAATTTCGCCCGGCACTAAAATTAAAATACTTGGATCGAATAAAAATTAATTAAAATAATTAATGGTGAAATCCATTTATATACTCTTATTTTATATATCAATATATAAAATTTGTGTTAGCACTTCAAATTAGAATATTTCTTAATTTGATTTTTTGTTAAATTGCTTCTTTCAGTTCGTTCTCTTATACGTAATATATATATTTTTTAATTTAGCCCTTCGTAAATTTGTTGTCTTAGTTTGGTCCCTCTTAAATGTGTATATATTAATCTAGCTCCTCGAAAATAAAATTTTAAATCCTTTTGTAAAATTACAGTTATTTGGGAAAAAAAATTGCTACAAGAAGTTCATAAATTGGAAAGGAGATTGTCCAAGCTTGTCGTGGAAGATTGCCAAAACCTAGTGGGCGAGAAGATCATTTCCAAAAGCGCGAAAACGACAATAAGTTGGTAGCAAAACACAGGTCGTTTACACCGGCTGAGTTCTGGATTTTAAAGAATGACACATGGCAGAACGTGAGCTGTTGGATTGAAAGAATGGCCAAGATGAAGCTACAACAGGGTGCTGTGGTTCACGCCCACAGCACGAGATTTGTTCGCGAAATATTCATATGTAAAGGGTGAACTTAAAAAGCTAATTTTATGAAAAAATAAATCGAGAAATGTTTCATCTTTTGAGAAACTAAATTGAAAATTTCTGTCATGTTTAGTAAGTGCGAATTCTCGTGGGTTTTGGGATTTCTTTAACATACGATCACTAACATGAAAGAACACAAAAGAGGGAATGAAAATTAATTGCAATTTTACCACTGGACTTTTAAAGTTGTACTTTTTAAGGATGAAAGTAAAGTTTAGAAATAACATTTATTGGTTGTTTTTAATTTATAAAATCGGTGTATGAAATTAAAAATGTAGTTCTGAAAAATAAATTAAACAAAAAAATTAGAAATACCAAGTTTAATTCTAATTTCATATCCCAATTACAAGTTCAATTGGATTTGGATATTTTAATTCCTCAAGTATTTAAAATCAACCAAAAATTAGTTATGAAATAAGTAAAATTCTCAAAACTCTCGCGTTTATGACATCAAACGCAAGAGTCAATTAAGTCATACTCAAATATCTTGTAAAAAAACTCTTGGAATACTTGAAAAATTAATATATCTACTGACCACATGCTTTTTCCATGTGTCTTTCTAGCAAGAGTAGAGCACAAAGAAAGAGGAAGATCTCTTCTATTGTTATTTCATCCAGCTTTAATTTCTTACTATAACTGATAGTAACAAATTACTCAAATATCATGAGTAAGGGTGAAGACTATGGACGACATATAATATTAAAATGATTCATTCCAAATCTACAATCCCAAAATTCGAAAGAAGGATCTTTACTTGATCAACAAAGTCTGAGCCTGTTGCATACTCTGTTAGCATCCCAACAGCAAAACCAAACATTGCCCATCTGCATAAACCAAATTCCCAATGCAAAGCCCAAATTAACAAGTCTAATAAATATAGGCAGAACTTGTATAGATGTGTATATTTTCATCGTAGGAGCAAGAGTGGCCCAAAAAACCAAAAATGAATAAGAGGCATCATCTCAAAAGAATACAAATTATTAAGCACAAGTAGCTTATAAGATGCTTCTTTATATAAACCTCAGGCTTGAAGAATCAGGTAATTAACTGCAGTAGGTACTAACAAAGAAGGTGCCAAGAAATGCTGCAAAATTTATACCTGGTTTTATATAAAACAAGTACATTTCGGAAAACCCAAAAAAAGGGGGGTTTCTACTTGGTTCAGTTTTTTGAGGGGCCAAGAGATTTTGGGAGAGGAAGGGTGGGGGTACAAAGATGCAAATAACTAACGATCGAATTCATCAATATAGCCAACCTATTGCATCCTATGAAGCAGTGACACTTCAAAAGGAAATCAAATCTGTGCCTAAGTGGTATCGGACACTCAACACTTGTGTCGAAACTATTAGACCTTTATATAGTATTTTAAAGAATATATCAAATTTTAATATTTGACGCTATATAGATACCTTCTAAATACTTTATAACACACTAGACATATTTTACGTATATTCTTTTTTATATATTTCTAGTTCTTGATGTTTTCACACTTAAATTCATCAATACTTACGTATTTATATAGTTTAGAATTTGAAGTGTCACTATGTCATGTTGTTTCATGCGTTATGTCCTCCATAATTACATCTCTAGGATATTTTGCTTCAAATTCGTAGGGAAACGTAACTTGGCTTTTTCCTGTTTGATTGCTTCTTCTCACTGAAAAGGTACACTATAATAAGCATTACCTCAATAACATATTGTGATAGAAAGTCTTCACAATATCTTAAAACAACACAACATCAGTTCTTCAATTAAGCAATTTAAAGAGACTACTTAGTTCTTCAAAAGTACGCAACTACTTAGTTCGGGCACTTCCACTAATTAAGACAAGTAGGTCAAATAAAGAAGTCGAGCAACATCCATTTTAAGAATACTGAGCAGGTCTGTCTATCAGACAGTAAACATAAGATATCCCTAATCGTCCTTGTGCACTATTGTTGACACAATAAATAATGGCACTTGCCTAGGCCAGGTGTAAGTACGTGAACCAGCCCTTAGGTTAGAGCAGACAAGTGAGCCCCAGCCTTGGTGTGCCAATCCCAAGGCTGGCACAAGTAGCGCAAGCAAGTGCCTGTAGGCTTCCTTGACACCTAGACTCACATGCAAAAACCACCCTTGACCATATCTATATCTTCTGTAAAGTTAGCTCCCCATTTAGCCCCCTACTCCATTCATTGATCATGTAGATAGTGCCCCATGTTCTCAATCATGCCCATCATCGGTGACAGCTCCAAGCTTCAATATAAATAGAGTCCCCTGATCTTTAGAGACACTCATGCTTACTTACATATTACATGCATGCTTTCAAACTTAACGTTTTCTTACGTCCAACTGCTTAGCAAACACTCTTTCCCAGAGTTTCCAAAATTTTCCAAAACCCTTAGAGCTCCATAGGAACAAGGCTTTTAATTACTAAGAATTCTATCTTTTAGCCTTCAAGTAATAAGGTATAGAATAATTTAAATGAAAGCTTGATCAATGGACAGACCCTAAACCCTAAAGGTTTACTACAGTGTGTAACTTTTTCCTATTAAGCTATCCTCACTCCTCAGTGACTGGTTCATTTAAATTATTCTATACCTCCCAAGTTCAAACCCCTCGCTTCCAGAGCAGCTGTTCTCCTTAATTTCTATCCACTTGACAAAGGGCAGTGCAGACCAAAGTTATGAAATGGCCTTTTGTGCTGTAATTTGATTGCTACCCCTGCTTCCTAGAGACATACTAGGTGAGCTACTCATCAAATGAGAAAGGTTCATAAATTGAATTTCCAGAATTCCAGCATCTGAGTATGTAAATAAGTTATGTTAAACTGCCTGTCTTCGACAATAGGGAACACTCTCTAATTATTCCCAAAAAAAAAAAAAAGCATCTGCAAAACAATATTTTGATTTCCCCAAACCTTAATTGATTCTTCCTTGAAGTTTCCTTATTAAGGCCCAATTTTACAGGCATTCACTCAACTTCATTGAATCAAGATAGTGTTGAATTATTGAGATTGTTCTTCAAATTCTCTGAATACGATATCGTTTTTTGAGGGAGCAGTTAGCAATTTACTAATTTTAGGTTAGTTGCTAGTAACAATTTAGTTATTTTTACTTTGAAAGGCTGTTTAATTATCTTTATATTAGATATTTTTCTAGTTAACTTGTAATTTGTTATATAGATACAAAAATCAATAAAGCATTTGAACTTTTGCTGCCAATGTCTCCCCTGTATATTAGCAAATATCCCAACCGCAAGAGGAGATGACTATGAAAATGCTAATAGAATAGTGTAATTTATCCGCCCCTTTAACACCTACCCAAAAGCAAAAAGTTTAATACTTTAATTCATTTTTTTATCTGGTC
This sequence comes from Delonix regia, assembly GCA_037074485.1. Taxonomy (NCBI): domain Eukaryota; kingdom Viridiplantae; phylum Streptophyta; class Magnoliopsida; order Fabales; family Fabaceae; genus Delonix; species Delonix regia. The sequence goes on along the minus strand of CM073454.1, from coordinate 22,383,936 downwards.
CTTCTCTATTTGGTTGCACTCTTTTGTTCTATTGTTTCTTATCTTTATTTTTGTATCCAATATTGAATAAAATTCCACTAAATCGGACTAATCAATGTTAGTGGAATGGTAAGGTAGACAAATTGGAATTCTATAGTGATATAGGCAGGAAAATAACTTATAGATGGTCATGGAGAATAGCTTTTAGTGAACTCTACAATTGTTTTAGAGAAAAGAAAATGTTGGAAAAAAGTTTATAAACTGAGGATAAATTTGACAAAATCACAGTTTATCACAATAAAACATAGAGTAAACGGAATGAAAAACATAATTTAATCGTACGTCTATATAAACCTAGCAAAGCAATTCCGACGAAGGAATGGAAGGACAAGGGGCTTCAGAAGAGACTTTGCTGTAAACCAGGCATAAAAGTGACCAGAACTCCAGAAAGTTTGCAACAAAAGATCAGCTTATTCGAGTCATCTTAATTATCATCTATATTTTACTCTTCCCAATCGTCAACTACAGATTACATTTATTAAGTTGAAGGCTGCTATAGCTTAGAATATTTGTCGCCCAAGTAAATTCTTATTGGAGAAAAAAGAAGTTAATGTACTGAATAATTAAGCAATTATCCCATAAAATTTTCTAAACTATTGTTAAAACTTAGTCAGCCTTAGGTTCATCCATATTGTGATAAGTAGCACATCACTCCAACATTCAACCAAACACCTAGCAGTCAACCAGTTGTACCAACATAATAAAAAACTCCAATTTCATTGTCTGAGAGCAGGAAATGCTTTACCTTCCGTTGTTGATCTCATTTTTCCCGACGAACCCAAAAGCAGGACCTTGATCTGCTTCTTCCAGCTTCTTCTGCTTGTAGTATTCCTGAAGCTCCTTCGCCTTCTGCCTCTGAAACTCTAACGTAACAACATCCTTATCCGTCCCAACAACAGCCGCCGCCTTCTGCGGAAGAGGCGACGGCGACGACGAAGACGGTGGCGGCGGAGAAGGAGGCGTGGGTTTCAGCGGTTCTCTCACCGGAGGAGACACTGGTCTTCTCAGAGGCCCTTCGGTCTGAGAGTTCCTTATAGTGACACTATAAGGCTTGGAAGAGGAAGAGGAAAATCGAAGGGAATAGGGTGAAGCTGAAGAAGATGAAGCGGAAGTTGAGGAGGAAGAAGATGGGATCTTGATGCCTGGGATTGAGGATGCCACTGACATTTTCGTTGCCTGGTGTGCTACCCAATTTCCCTGTTTTTATTATTATTATTATTATTATTATTTTTAATTTATGTATTTTTCTACTTCCAACTTTTCCTTCTCTTTTGGTTTTGTTTGGATCTCTGGAAGTGTCTTATCATTATCAGAGAATTGTGTGGATAAGGTATGGCCAAGTTTCCACTCAAAAAGTGGCTGTAGTTTTGTGGAGCTGCGACCTGCATTGCCTTGACATGAAAATTACGAATGTCGTTTAATGACCGGTACTTCATTCAGATTGTATATTTCAAAAAATAAGGAATTGAGTTTCTGTAAGGGGAAAAAAGAATTTATTCAAAGCTGTTGGTCCATTTAACTAAAATTAATTGTTTTTTCCTTTTCTCCTTTTATTTGATCCTTTACCCAAAAACACTAAAACTAAAATCAAACTTTGAACAGTAATAAAACTACTTTTTTTTTTTGGGGTAGAAATTGAACTTGCATGTATCAAAAAATGCAATTGTGGTCTTTTATTTTTTTAATTTAGTTTTATTTTGATCTTTCACATATTTAAAGTTTTAAAATATTTTTTTATTTTTTAACTTAGTTAGATTTTAGTTATTTACAAATTGAAAGTTTTAATATAATTCTCACTTTTTAAGATTTAACTCAAAGTAATCTTTCTTTGAATGAAACAAAATTTAAAAATGAAAGATTATTTTAAATCAAATGTTGAAAATCCCTAATATGTCCGTCTATGTCTCGCTACTTGAAAAATATCCCCTCAATTAGTGGTGGTTTTATTAGAGTTTCTCTAATAAATAATGATAACCTTTTGTTCAATCCAAATTCCACAATGATGCCACATCTAGATTGCATCTCAAAATGCACCATTTCAATTATAATTGGTTTTTATGACTCTTTTTTATTTAAACCCTAGTTGCTATATGAAGTTGTTATGGGGAGGCCCTTAACAACCTCTATCAGCCTCTCAAAACGAACCATTTTTACTTAAGTGAAATTGTGTGTTTTCAAAGTTTATTTTTTAAAAAATTTGAACTGAGGCAATATGACATCATTTTGGAGAGTCTTGGAAGTAAGCTCTAAGCTCTTTCTTTTTTCACCTTCACAAAGACTTTTTCAACCAAGGAGACTCTATTTTGGCACTAGTACCTTCTCCATATTTTTGCCAATATATCCTCCACAAAGGATGACTGTTTTGATAGAATCCCTTATTTTGTGATGCAAATGGGTCAATATTTTTGCAAAGAGAAGGAACAAGTTATAAGTAAGAAAAATGTACAAGGTATTTTGCATAAGGGTAAGCAGTTATGAACTCAGTATTCAAAAAGCTTCAATCAACTTGGCAGCATTTTACACAGTTAGAAAGGTTTGTATGGATATTCTTTAGCATATGTGGGTTTATATGTGCGTGTATGTGTATATGTATGTATTGCTTTATTTAATGGTTGGTGAAAATTTTTTTGTTGTTAACACGCCAATGATTAGGGAAAGAAGCTTTCTTTAATAGGAACATTTCATTTTATTGAGTTCGACTTTTCACTCCACCCTATTATGGATAAAATTTAAGTCTTAAAATGCTCTAATATTTGTCATTGATTTTGTTGGTCTACTAATCATTGAATTAGAAGGTGATGATGGAGCAAAAGCTTAGAGTTGGTATACAATTTGATAATGTAGAAGGAGCATGGTAATTCTATACTGACTATGGAGGGAATGTGGGATTTGAGTTAGAATTAGAAGGTGATGATGGAGCAAAAACTTAGAGTTGGTATATAATTTGATAATGTAGAAGGACCATGGTAATTCTATACTGACTATGGAGGGAATGTGGGATTTGAGGTAAGGAAACAATACTTGAACAAAAATAAGAAATATGGATCAATGACTTTATGTAGGTTTATATATTGCAAAGAAAGAGTTTAAAAGCTGGAAAAAAAAGAAAGAAACTATTTACAAACCAGAGGCTTAAAACTAAAACTAACTGCAATGCAAGAATGACACTTGTTAATTGGAAGGAAAAATTGACCGTCAATGAGTTTGTGGAAGTTCACACCCAACTACTCTAACTTTTAAACATAATGCATATGTTGGCCTTATAACACAAGATATCCTGGTTCAAGTTGCAACAAAGAGCAATATTTTAGTTAGTGAGCACACACGTATATGATATAACTAATCTTGGTTTTACCTAATTGGACGCTAAAAATTACCTCTAGTTAAGAAGGCAAAACAACATGATTTATAAACAAGTTGATTGTCTTTTGCAATATTTCCAACAACAGCTATTGGAAAACTCATTTTTTTTCCATACATATAAAATAAGTAAGATAAGCAGATAACAATTATTTTTTGGTTCGATGCACATATGATCATTGACTATGGATATATCAATGAGGTCGTCTCCTTAAACGCAACCTACTATACAAATCATACGCATAGGCCACTTGCCTTATTTTATAAATTCAATCATTATAGGCAGACAATCATGTTTGACACTGCATTATTGTATGATAAGACAGCAGAGTCCTTTTGGTGGTTGTTTAAGACCTTTATGGAAGCTTACGGTAATAAGAGACTGTAAAATATTTTCACTAACTAGGACCAAACAATGTCTAAAACTATAGGTGAGTAAAGTAAAGCGTGTTTCTTATGGAAAATATATACTTGTAACTTTATTTAATGTTCTTTTCAGTTATTCGCCTGTGTGGGTAAGGTGATGTCTGATACTTTCTATAGTCTCTATACATGTTATTTAATGCAAAATGGGATAAAAAAACTTGGGCAATCATATGAATAATAGATCTAAATTCTTAATTGATTTCAAGGAGTTCATATATAGCTACATTGATGAAGTTTAGTTTGAGGCAGTATGGGTAAAGATGCTTTTTGATTATAATATTTGTGAAAATAGTTGTTAAAATTGGTGTATGGTATACGAGTAAAATAGGTAGTGTGTCACATGAACCAAGCATTCACATTAGGGATGGGGACCACCAAATTGAGTGAGAGCTTAAACTCAAATTTCAAAGCATGTATGAAACCAAACGTGAACCTTATACAATTCTTTAAGTGTTATGAATGAGTAGTTAAGGAGAAACTATACAACTAGTTAGAGTGTGAGTTCGACGCTTAGCATAAGCTACTAAATATGGGTGAACAATTGGCTCGTGACCCGGTTAACCCAACTTGGCCTAGTCATATTGAGTTTAAAATTATATATATAATAAATTTATTTATAATAAATATCTATAATATTAATTCTTTTCAAATTTTAATCACTTTTCATTTTAAATTGTAATTTTATTTTTCATTTCATTTTTATTCATTATAAATCTTCATTTTTTTCCTATTTTTTCATTAAAAAAATTGTTTTATTAGTAAAAATATTTTAATAAATTAAAATTAAAAAATAATAATAATTAATCAACCTTGCCCCAACCTAGTGTACCCTAACCAGACCCAGTCACTTATTGGGTCAAAACTAGGTTGGGCGGGGTCATAGGTATAAAAAAAAATCCAATCTGCAACTAGGTCATGGAAAAACCTAGCTCGACCCAGCTAGTGTGCAACCCTACTACCAAGGGTGAATTATCTGCATTTATTAATGTTAAATCAACTTGTAAAGATATATATGTTTCCAATTTTTGACCTATTCCAAAAGGAATTTAACTGATTCTTTAAAACCACTACTACAAGGCACAAAAACAAAGTTTATCTTGTATTTGAGTAAATTGTATCAACAACCAAACTAAGAGGGTGAATGTAAAGTCTTATTCGATCTTATTTTGAACTCCTTCTCTTCTAGTTAGATGAAGTTTGAGACATTCAGAATACTATATAGTCATTTGTTGAAAGTGTTTATTGTGATGGATGTTGAACAAGTTCCTAACTAGTATATCCCTTAAGAGATGGACAAAAGTTGCAAACAATGGTATTGTACATGATTCAAAGGGAAATGAGGTTAAGAGAAATCCTAAACTAGCTAGCACACAACAATACAAGAAACTTTCTTTTAGAATAATTAGATTGGCATCTCTAGTGGTTGCATGTGAAGAGTTTCTCTCCATAGTTGACACAAGTTTAGATGATTAGTGTAAGCAAGTTATTGATGTTCGATTAAGATGTCAAAGCCTAGGCAATAATGCCTATCAAGCTATAACCCTAGTATGTGAAGGTGTGAGTCAAGCAAAGGGTTTAAAGACACAAGATGGGATCAAAAGATGTTAAAGACTAAAAAATTAGATTATAATCCAATCTTATAAGAAAAAAAAAGGTTCTACCTATCATACATTCATAAAATTCTTGATATAGGGTTCATAACTGCACACATGTGCTTGTTTTTAATTTCCATGATCAAACTTCATATGTACGTATTAGATTTAATGATTTTGTGGAGGACAAAGAATCATCAAGTCAAGTGCAAAGTGAAGTGTCTTGTTCAGCACCTCTAACATGCTTTGATAACTTTCAAACATATGAGGTCAAATTTTGCTTCGCAAGATTTCTTATGGTATTTGAAATACATTAGATAAGTCTTTATATTTAATGTTTATGCCTTCATGTTGCAATATTTGTTTCATTAGACTTGAGTCATTATAAGTCCCTTTACAATCACTTGACAAATAATTGTCCCTATACAATCCCACATAGTATAGTTCTTATTAAGGGTCCTCAACTTTTTTTGGGTCATTTTGTCATTTTTAACCGTATTCATGCAAAGATGTATCATTTTGCCAAAGTTTTAAGTTACCGAACCCACTAATTGCTTTGGAAAAGATAAACACAAATATATCATTTTGCCAGAGTCAAATATAAATTTATTACTTTGTAAGAGTCAAGTATATGGTAGTGACAACTATAGATGTATTACTTTTCATGAATCAAATACAAGAGTATTATTTGTTACATGAGCATTCCTATTTCACTTTGTGTATCAAAATAACTTGTTTGCTCCCTTTTGCTGCATTTTGCTTCCTCATGCTTTATCTTACTGCATTTTTGCTTCTTTATGTTTATCTTGCTGCCTTTTGCTTCATCTTGATCCATCCCTCCATTTTGTTGCATTTTCATCCCCTCTTGCATTTTTCTCAATCATTCCATTTTGTTACACTTGTTTAATGTAATGTTTAGTACAACACTTGTTTAATAAGCACTCATTTACAAAATCAAGAGAACAATTTTTTAATGCAAGAAACAAATTATTTGAGGAAACTGTAAAAGCCACTCATTAAATTTTGAATCAATTGTTAATAGCTGTGAAGTTTCTATTAAACTAAATATTAGCAAGATTGGGAGTTCAATTGGATAATACTTAGTTTTACATATTTTTTAGCCTCCTATATTACTTACCAATACAAAGCTCTGATGAATAAATTAATTAAAAATCAGTCTCATTGTTCTTTTTGGAGGTTTCAAACAAGTGAAGTGTTTATGAAATAAAAAACCAAGTTGGAATTTCACAATTTTCTTAGGATCAATTTCTAACAATTATTTTTTAAAACATATAATTTTACATCTTTTTTCCTCATGCATGAAACAAGAGAGTTTGCACTTTCAAAACATTTTAATAAATTACTACAATATCATGAATCAAAGATAATTAATGGAGTTAATTCAAATGGAATGAAATATATTTTTTAGGAATTACTCAAATTACAAATAGATGGTTGCAATATAAACTTCCCATAATTTTGGATGATGATAAAAATGAAACTCATTTGAACTTATCTATTGTTAGTAGTCAACATAGGTGTTAACTACCGAATATTAGCATTATATTTCCATTGAATAACAATTCATTAAAATAAAAAAATTAAAAAGGGGTAAATGCGGGTCGGGCCGAGTTAAGATTTTTATAGAGTTGGAACTTGACCTGGTTTAACACCAAGTCTCTTTTTAGAGACCTAACTTGACCTAATTTGTCTCGTTCAATTACTAGGCTAGGTCGAATCTCCATTTTATTTTATTTTTTACATTTTTATCTTCCAAAAAAAATTATTGATAAAAATAAATTATTTTAAAGAAAAAAGTTTAAGGTTTGAAATGAATAAGGAATGGAATAAAAAATAAGATTTGGAACAGAAAATGATTAAGATTTAAAAATAATTAATACTTAAAAATTTTATCATAAATAAATTTATTTTAAATAAAATAAAAATAATTTATAAGAAGAAAATAATACCAAGTTGGATCGAGTCTTGTGTGATCATGTAACTCGACCCAAAAAAAGTGCAGATTTGGATTTTAACTTCACCCCTGGACCGAATCAATTTCACTGAGTTCATAAACACATACTTAATAAGTAGGTCCTTCTTTGATTAGCTATCCACACAAACTAACTTTCAAATCAAAGAACATGAAAAAAACAAAATAAGTCAAAATCATTAATTATGGCCCAACAATAAGATGATAGCCCTACACTTTCTCTCAACAGATTAAATTTCAGCATGCATAATAAGAAAATATGAAGACGAGAAGGTGAATCCAAAATAATGTTACGTACATAGGCCATTTTTAATCAAATGTTTAAGTCAAAATCTTTTGATACTATTAGATTGTTTGTTCAAAACCTAAAAACTTTTTTTAAAAAACTATTAAATAAACTTTATAAGTATGGGATAGTACTAATTTTTTCATATTGGCTGAGTATAATCAGTTTTAAATTTATCTACTTATTATATTGATGCAATTTTTTAAAACAATAACAGCATGGGACAGTGACTAGGGTGTCTCCATTGAGAAAAAAAAATTATGTGAGAGACTATTAATTTATGTAGAAAAGATACATTAAGCATTTAGGAGAATAAGAACACTAGTAAGTGTTTAGACATAAAATACTTGTACTATAACCGTACAAGTTAACTTGTAAAAAAAATTATTCAAATTATAAATAACTCCCACCTTAAAATATCACAATAGATCTCAAACTTTTAATTTTATGCAATGTGTGTGTGTGTGTATATATATATATTACCATTTTCTTTTGCATTTTGCAAAAAAAAAATGATATCCCTCTTTACCTCACAAGATGACAGGTTAGATATTATTCCTATTAACTTAATTTCTTTTTAACACACATATATAAGTGATATTTAGGTCTTAAATGAAAAAAAAAAAATCAAAAGAAAAGTTATGCTAAACAAAATGAAAAATTTAGGAGTTCATGAGTAAACTTTTAGAGTTAATAGAAATAAATTACACAATATGAAAGAAATTATTTGCATTTTTTTTTTACAAATGTGCACTTTATAGTGTGGAAGCTTGCAATGCCAAAATCATTGATGTATCTCAAAATGGAATTCCAATGTAGTATTAAGATTATAGAGCAAGCCTTACTGTGTGCCAATCTTCAGAGTCTTCTTCATCATTATGTTATCCTTTTGGGGTTTAATGAAATAGTGCATTTTTGGGGTTTAATGTTTTGAATCTAAAAGGAGGTAGACAAGAATGCATTTTAGAGCAGCTCTTTCAACCCAATAGCATGCTTCTTTCGTTGTGTGGGTCATCTGTCAAATCTCCCCCAACAGTTGCATATTTGATCCATTTGAAGATCTCAACTAATTGCAAATGTAATCCAATAGTAGATCTCGACCAACTATATAACTTGGTAGAAAATGCTTCTTCCTCTACAACGTATCTCTATATTTTATAACCATTATTGCCCATGGCAAGTAAAGAGGCTTCCTAAAGGTTGTGTTCTTTGTCCCATTTCTTTTTATACTATGCAGGCATAAATAATATTTGCTAATTAGTTTAGAAAGTTTTGATGAGGGATTTTATTCAAACTATTTTTAAGGATAAAAGAACTATGAGATTGCAATAGGCTTTTGCACTAAACTTATGCCTTTTTTATTAAAACTAATTCAATTTCTTGTTTCATTACAAAATCTCATAGTAAAGTGTAATTTTTAGTTGTTTTCAATAGAGATGAGAATGGAAAATGGCTTGAGACCTATAAATAAGTAGGGGCAGTAATTTTACCTGGTTTCCAGGTGTTACAGAAGGCTTGGTAGTATTATTACATATGTTCTAGTCAATTTTTGCTTACTTAGGATTTGTTATTTCCTTTGATTTGTTTTAGATTGGCTAGAAATGTGACCAACATTCCCTTTTTATGTATCACTACTTATGGAAGGATTAGAATTTCAAATTTAACTACTTTGAAGTTCTCCACATACATAATAGATCAGGTAAATATTATGGCATTAGCATCTTTGATCATCAATCAACCATGTTAACTAAGATTATTCACTAACTAATAGAACTTATAACTTAACCAACCCCAAGTACTGAACTCATAGACAGAAAAAGAAAAATAATTTAAACAAATAAAAAGATCCTTTATCTTACAGGCAATTGATGACTCATGTAAACCCAAAAGCAAAAGAAAAGCACAAATCAAGTTCCATGTAAAGTATACTTTATACAAATACAGAATAAGGTTATAAAAGAAAAATATGACTGTCAAAGTTTTAGTTACACCAACGGCACTTAAATTGTTAGGAAGCAGTAAATCATGATAGGAATCAACTAACATCAATATAAACAAATAATAGTAAGAAAATGACTTACCATTCCCATTATTTGCAACTTCTTTAAAAGAAGATAAGCAGCCTAGTAGGACAAAATAATCAGTGCACTGCATATATGTTACACAAGTAACAATCAAGAAACTTTAATCATAACAATCATACTCTACGTATACTTGTTTGAATAACAAGTATCCCATCCATGCTGTCAAGGTTAGTTACACATTCTTTCTAAGTGACTACCTTTCTCTTACTCCAATTTGCTTATATCTTTTAGAATTTACTAAGGATTTATCACACTTCCACCCTAGTTTAACTAAGATGTTTTAATCAGTAACAATGGAAACTAACTTACTAGTTCAATCATTAAATGAAAGCTTTTTCATTAATATTAAGCTTCTAAAACTAATAGCAAACAAAATTGAATGACAAAGGCAGCATTTCTGAATGATTATAAACTTAAGTATAGAAAAGTGACAAACTTGTGCTAGATTATATGTGTTCTATTTTTGAATCCATAATTGTCTATTATCAATTGTCCTTACTAACTATAATTTATTTAGTTTAAGTAGTAGTACTATAGTTCCCAGTAATCTTCTATTAGTAATAATCTCAATTATTATATTTAGTTGAATGGAGCTGGAAATAGTTTACTAAAATAGTCATATAATTTTATAAAAATGGAACTTTGTATGAAATTTGTACACATAAAATACCATAATTTTATTTTTATTTGATCATGACCATGAATTCTGGTAGATTTGTATCAAACTTTATGTTGAAGTTTACCATATATGAATTTAATTGCTTGACTAATTATGTAACATAGTATCAAACTGCAATGGTCTTTTTGCTAGGTAACTGAACTTTTTCTTTTGAAAGATGCACTCTCTAATTCTTAAACCATCAATTGCACAAGTATAAAGTGAGAACTTGTTACACTATATAAGGTTAATTTCTCTATAGCCAAAGGGAGCAAAATTAGGCAAAACAAGTGTTAAAAAGAAACCAAATTGAGGAGAAAGAAGCCTAATAAGCTAGTTGTATATTTTGATGTAATATTTATAAACCCCAATGTAAACTTTGACCTTTGTGATAGCTATATACTAGCGTAATCTTCACTATATCAAAAAGTGATTATTGTTACTACATACTGATGTAATCTTTTGCACTATTAAATAAGATCAATGTAATGACAATTACAAACAATGGAAATAAAATCATTGTTCTTTTCAAAAAGTGATTATTGTGTAAACTTTGTGACTGCCAGTTGTGAATATCATTGAAATTTATAAAAGCACCACAAACATTTGAACCATAAAGTGATTGTATAAGGGTTTGAATGGCCTCCAACATAACAATTTAAAGAAATGAGATCATATACATTGTTTAATAATGTAAACAATTGAAATTAAAAAAATAAATAACTCTAAGCACCATATGGTTTACCGTTTATAAGTTAGTGAAACTAAATTGATTCACATGTATTTGTTGACACTTCAAAGGTGTTACAAGGGCTAAACAAGATACTTTACATTGCCCCTAACTTGATGAACCTTTATCTTGTTACGTAGCAAGGAACACAATAAGTACATAAATAATTTGAATTCAACTTAAGCAATCATTTAAGGAAAGCTTTGAGACCCTATATTGTCAATCTATTGAATAGCCCATGGTTAAAGATCTCTTTCTTCTTTTTGTAGCTTGGGTCTTAACCTAACTCTTTTGCAAGTTCATTACTATTACTTTAAACTAACATGTTGCTTGAATTCCTTTAGCTCTATCAAATCTTCACCTACCAATGGTGTGGCTACATTGGTTTCATTGGGACTCTATTATTGCAAGTAGACCTATAAGACTTGCTTGCGCAGAAATCTATATCGTTATCAATAAGCAAGTGAAGTTCTTCATAACCTAACACCTTAGAAGTAAATATAACCATTTTAGGTCACAAATTTCTATATCTCTGAGTGCTCATTAGTTTAGGGTCCCTTTTTAACTTTCTTTCCTCTCACATTGTGCATAATGCTATTTTAGGCTTCCTTTGTTTATCTCTTTTAAAGATACTTGTAAGGACACAATAGTACCTTTATGGTGTGGCTATAAAGCATTCCATATATTTTGAACTTTTAATAGTTGCAAATGATATTTTACTGAATATGATCATATGACACTTGCTATTCTCCTTGCCTATTGCTCATAGTCACAACATATTTAAACAAAAAGTTAGACTCATTCATTTTCTTTATGCAAGTAGAATATAACATATCAAATTCTTTTAGGGAAAGGTCAAACATTGTAAAGGTCTATACTTATGCTGCTTGCAGTAGTATTGATGAATGATAGGACATCAACCGTGGTAGCTTATGTCGACCCTCATATTTACATTTAAACTCGTTATACCACTTCTCATCCATAACTTTTACAAATATCTTGAAGAATTTCACAATGTCCACATTTGGCTCCATACTCACCTTGTCTAAATTCAAATTCTCACTAAGTTGTGTGCTTCACATATCTAATATGAATGATTGCTTTATGTAACTTGCTACCCACTTTTCTTTTATTGCATATGCTAACTTCAACCATGATTTTTTAGTAAGAACATAGTCAGTAAGCAAATTACCCTAAACTACCTTAAATATAAGTTCGTCTTCATATTTGTACATGCATTTCTTCAAAATAGTTAATATATGCAATCCATCTTTCAACAAGTTCTTGAAATGCTTGATACCATTTTGCATTAAATCTCAAGTATAATGACCATGCTTACTTTATGGAATTATCTCACCTGCAAGGATGGAATGGTAAGACAATAAAAGCACATTGTTATAAGTCAAATTGTCATTATAACACATAAAAAAGATAATCCTCACCTAATGCCTTGGTCATTGCTTAGTCTTGATCCGTAAAAACAATCATTGCCTTCTTTTAGCCATTTGCCTCTAAAAACATATGTTAAATAATTACCTAAAGGATTCGATAGTTTCATCATACATCAAGGTAGTTCCAAAAAGTATCACTTGCTTATAATGGTTGAACCCTAAAAACAAGGCAAGCGGTTGATACACACGATTGGTACAATATGTTATATCTAAAGAGAACACTTCACAAAAAAGATCATAATCAAGGAGTATATGTGCATTGGCCCATAAAATATTGTTATTTGCGCATAAGTATTCATTTAATATGCATGAAAAAATGATGGGTTTTCCAACAATTATTGTTGGAAATATTACAACACATAGCATCTTTTACCATACCTCATGCTTTATTGTCTTTTTTTATTGAAAATGATCCTTTTTTATCCAACTTGGTAAATCCAAGTTTGGTTCTACTTTCGATGTGTGTGCTTATGAGATGAAATGTTGCTATTTGTTACAAATCTAAGTCCTTAGCCATTTCAATCTCGTGTGCTTGCACTTGAGATATCTTTCGTTAGGAGCCAACATATATGTCGTCTTTATAAGCTAAAAAAGGTGATTATGGACCTCCACAAATTCATGAATTATAAAATTCTCATTTCTTACATCTTTTATATTGCCTTATTTAGTTAATGATATAATAGAGTTACCTAATCTCTTACAATTCGTTAATAAAATTATGGTTTAACACAATAAAATCTTAAAAGATAAAATAATAGCAATGTTGGCACATGAGATCAAACTTAAGATATATGTGTCATTATTAAAATTTGAGAATTTTTTATCATAAAGATCTATATCAAAAAGATTATGGCAAAGTTACATCTTGAATATCTTTTTAATTTTTAAAAGTATAGAATAACCACATGACCTTAAACATAGAGGCCAACAAAAATTATTTCAAAAACACTGACTATAAGGCACAACCTATAGTCCCCAACAAATAACTTATACCTAATTTATAGCTGTATATTTAATTACATCATTAGATGAAAGCTTTTAGTTATGAGAACTGATAATAATAACATATGTAAACCAATCTATTTTTGCTTGTCTGGGTTATCCATGATCAAGAGTCCACTTAGATAATTCAAATGCATATGATGCAAATCTACTAGTATGCCATTTATCTATAGCATTATTTGTTGCTTCATACAATAAAATTGTAATCAATTTCTTTTTGCAAAGTTAGACAATACGTAGTTATCTATTAGACACTTAAAAGTTCTTATGCAACTACTAAATTATCTAGCCAATGTGATTCAAAAGTATAAACACATGCTAGAGGAAGTTTTATGATCATAAATTATACTAATTTACAATTTAAATGATAGTTTATTGTTTCAAATTAACATGGTGTATTTTGAAAAGTCAACTATAATAAAAATAAACTAGTGTAGAACAAAAAAGTACTTGAATTACCAAAAAAAAGTTGATTATCAATAGTAACAAAAGAAAATAAAAAGATGTTAGATACCAATGCTCCACTACCAAGGACAAGGTCCAAATGCCTGGTTAACAAAATCTACAAGTATAACTCATTGGAAATGGTAACTTTAATAATCAAAGATGAATAAAGTGAATAAGTACATTGTGCTTGCATTCTTGTTTGAAGAGCTTGTTAGCAAGTACATTTTATCTCAAATTAAATAATAAACAACTGTTTAAAAATGGTCTAGAACTAGAAGGAAAAAAGACATTTTTATGTCTAACCCTCTACTTTATGTTTAAGTTAATATAATATAATATTATGATTATGATGCTAGTGGGCAATTTTTCATCTATTTAGTTTATACTTTTTGAAATTAACTTTTAGCCATTGCTATGCAATTCAAATTTCAAAAAAGAAAAACCCTGAAAGGGTTTAAAAAGGACATAAGTTACATAAACCTAACACCGAAAAGAAAATAAAAAAAGGCTACACCTTGAACTAAAAATATAACAAAAAAATATCTATAAAAGTGACTATGAAACTTAACAAAATACATAGGGTGTTTTACTATTGCTTCCACTTAAAGCAACAAAACTCATTTTAACAATAACTAGAATAAAATACCGATGATAACTTGATACATGATGTCTTCCCCAGCTAATCATAAATCTTACTCTTTTCTACTATATTTAGCAATATATACATCATATGTGTGCTAAATGCTTATTTATACATATGATTAGTATACATAAGAAGCTAATATGCTAAGATTGTTTACATATGCAACAAAGATATATATATATTTTTTTTAGTTACAAACACCTTTCATTAGAGAAAATATTTTTTCCTTCAGCAAAAGAGGTTATATGATCCTAAACACAATGTGCACAAGAAGCTTTAGTTCTTTTCATTTGTCTCCCTTTATTTTTTTGACCTTTAAACTGGAAAATAATGATGGAATGAGATCGATATTTGCAGCAAAATGCTCAAGAAGAGTGGACAAAAAAAATCTAACAACACACCAATGCTTCTTGAACTGTAAACCACACTCTAAAGTGGTTTACAATCAATGAAATAGAAACTACAAGGTCTTTCAAAATCAACGAAATCTAACACCCACCAATGGCTTCTTTTTCTTCCAACTCTCCTGCTTCTCGTTCTTTTGGTTTGCTCAGCCTCCTTACACCTTTGGTTCTTTCTTCATTGAACCATAGTGTCCCACATTTTTAGAAGAAATTGTGTGCCAAAATGACAAAAAATAGAGTGATTTAATGGAAGAAGCATTATAGGTAGGCGTTGAAAGGAGCTTTAAAATGAAAGTTATTTGGCAATGAGAGCTACTCCAAAACATCCTATCATTTGCATCCCTTCATAGACAAAACATTAAGCTCCAAAATGCATTGTTTCATTAAACAATGCTTTTTAGGCTACGCAACGTGGGAGAAGGAGATATAAGAGATGAAGTGGATGGTGGAGATTGGCACACAAAAGGGCCTACTGTGTAATCTACAAAATAGTGGATCAAAATTCCTCAAAATGGCACCTTTAGATATTAGGAAATGAAATGTAATATAGGGAATACTAATAATGATGTTTCTCATTTTCAAGTAATAAAAGTCCCATTTTAAAGACACATTCCTTTTAAAATATGGATATTAGCTTATGTTTGGATGGATGACTAAGGAAGGAGTGACAAAGAGTGGAATGACTAAATAAGGTAAATGCATGTTTATAAGTTTATTTTAGGATAGAATGGAATCAAAAAAGAAGGACTCTAAGGCTACTCTTTGTCATCTAAAATCTTATTTTTGTTGTCCCTCCAAACTGGGGGTCAAAAATGATATGTAAGCTACTCCATTCCATTCATGACCATCCTCCCTCCTTTTATTAAACTTCCAAACAAGAGGATGGTGGAACATATCTTGTCATTTTACTCCTTACTACTCCACTCTCTTCTATTATTAGTCATTCCATTTAATCATCTCCTAAACTCTTTAACATTTAAAGTTTTTTTTAATAAAATCTAACTGGTAATATTAATTATTGCACAAAATCTAATGACTTGCATTTGAAATTGAGTTATCAAAATCAATATTCATTAAAAACCAAAATTGACAAAAAAGTGAAATGCATAATTGGATATATTACAAGAGATATGAGGTCTTTCTTTTAATGAGCAGATTTGGGCTTTATAGATAGGAAGAACATAACACAGGATAGTAGAAGAATCAACATGCAAGAAGTTTCTCTTCACTCCTCCATCTCATGCCATTCATCACAAAAGATAGCAGTTTTTAGTCAAAAGGGCCTTCCACACTCTCCCTATCTTCATATTTTTGGCATTTGACACACACAAAAACATATTCCCTTATCTCCTTAAATTAAAAGAAAATTTGAAACCCTATTCTTCTACATTAAAAAAAAAAAAAAAAGTCTTAGTCTTGTGGTCCCCTGTTTTCAGCTTTCAGAGGACCTTACTCTCTTTTCTATTACATGAGAGAAAAACTTAGGGTGTGTTTAATTCTATTCTTTGTTTTTATGTTTTTACAACAATTTTGTGAAACTATTTTTTAGAATAGTTTTTAAAAATAAAAACTTAAAAAAAAATTGCTTAAATCCTTTGTTTTTTAAAAAACACTCAAAATTATATTAAAAAAAATAGTTGAAAAATAATTTAAAAACAAGTTTTAATAATGTTAAAACCTTATTTAGTAACAATAATTAAATTTATAATGTAGAATTATAATTATAATTCTAATTCCATTAAAATTGAAATTAATTTAGAATTTTAGATTTATGTTTGGGCCATGTAAATAATTAAAAAATAAAATTATAATTCCAAATTTAATTCTAATTTCACTATTTAAACAAAAGATAAATATGTGATCTATTTATTCGTGTGTGTTACATGTTTAATATATATGTGCTTGTGTGCGTGCATGCATATATGTATGCATACATGTAACAAATTTATTATATATGTATTTGTGTGTGTGGGTGTACGTGGATGCTTATTTGTGCGTGTGTATGTGCATGCGCATGTAAGTGTGTGTTCGTACTTGTGTATGCATGCATGTGTATGTGCGTATATATAACAATTTCATTATATATGTGCGTACTTATGTATGTTACATGTTCAGTATATAGGAGCGTATGTGGGAGTGTGCGTGTGCATTTTAATCAGGTCAAGTTAAGTATTAGGTTCATTTAAAAACCAACGACGTATTATTTTTTTAATATTAATTTATTTTATTTATAATAATTTATGACAAATCTTTAAAATGTTAATTCTTTTTAAATTTTGATTATTTTCTATTTTAAATTATACTTTTTTATTTCGTTATTTTCATTTTAAATCTTTATTTTTTTATTTTTTTAAAAGAAATTATTTTTTAATAAAAATAAGTGGTGATTGGCTCGATTAGTTACTAACCAACTAGGTTGGGTCTTAAAACTTATATAAAGCCAACTTACAACTTAACTTAAATCATTTTTATAGAATTTCAATTTTTCCATTAATAAAAATAATTTTGAGAAACAAAGGAAAACATTTAAAACTTGTTCTTGTTTTTTTTATTCTAAAAGACACTTGTTTTGTTTTGTTTTTTTTTTTTTAGAACAATTGATAAAAAACATATTACTAAACAAGTTTTTTTTCCTTTTATTTTTTTAAAAATAAAAAACTATATTTCCAAAAACATTCAAACAATGCCTTAAATCTAGGGATGGCAATAGGTCCCCATATTTGGGGATTCCCGTGGAGACTGCCTCATTTGGGGTCCCGTATTTGGAGATTTTTTTCTTCCAATGAAGATAGGGATGGGAAGAAAATCTCCCCAAAAGAAGTTTAGGGATAAGGATAGGGATCATGCTCCCCACCCCGTGGGATTCCCATCCATGACAATTTTACGTAAACAGTTTAAAATTTTCATATATGTCTTACTAATTTTTGTGAATTAGTAATTAAAAAAAAAGACTAAATATCTGTCTCATTCATTCGTGAGAAGCAAGGCAAAATAAAAATAGGAAGCTCTCTAAAAAAAAAAAAGAAATATCATAGGTAATTAAAGTTTGAGTCAATCATTTAAAAATATATATTCTATTTATTCTTTCTTAACAAGTAAGGAAAAATGAAATAGAAAACTCTAAAAAAGGGAGAAAAAAATTGGAAAGAATTAAAGAGTGATTTGAAAATTCTTTTTGAGAAACCCTAGTTTTTTTAACTATAAAAAAAAGTATGAAAAGTGCTTAAAGAGGGGTAAATTTTTTCAAAGAAAAGAAAAAGTTGAGATTCAAGAAAGTAAAAAAAAAAAATATAGAAATTGGTCACTTTTCTTTCTTCTGAATCTTTTTGTCTATTCATCTTTCTCTTTTCTTCTATATCTCCCTTTGTTCACATTCTTTGTCTGCTTTTGTAGAATGGCTAGTGTCAATCAATTATCAAGTACTCTTATGGAAAGCAATCAAGCTCCACTTGCACCATCTTTAGATTCGGTAGAAAAAACACAAGAAACTCGCACTCTTCCTCCATGTGAAGCAAGTCAATCAACTTTAGAAACACAAGAACAAGATGCAGATGAGCAAACAAGTCCTAATGACTTTGGGCTTTAATGTTAAATTTTTGAAATACATTTACTTTTTTATATTTCTTAAATATTTTTTTTTTGTAATTTCTTTTAAAAAATTTGAGGTTCCCATGGTGATATGTAGGGATCTGCATCCCGTGGAGAATGGGGTTGGGGAGAGAATCCCCCCGCAGTGGGGAGTGAGGATGGGGATGGGAAGCGAATCCCTCCGCAGTAGGGAGTGAGGATGGGGATGGGGAAAGAATCCCCCCGCATTATGGTTCCCTATTTTCAATGTCTAAAGCAGAAGGCCTCACTCTCCTCTAAAATTGTTAGTTGATAGGGAAAAATGAAAAGTCTTGAGCAAGCTCTAGTTGGTTGAGGGAAAGAAAAATTGTTAGTTGAAAATGAAACAATACTTATATATCTACCATCTTCTTAAACCATTTTTTATTTTAAGACTAGAAGTAGTGAAGTACCAAACATGTCTGATCCTGCCATTTATGGCCTTTCTTTCTAGTGCCGGCATGGGCCATCTCACGCCATTTCTGAGACTCGCAGCTTCTCAAGT
Source organism: Delonix regia (assembly GCA_037074485.1). Classification (NCBI taxonomy): domain Eukaryota; kingdom Viridiplantae; phylum Streptophyta; class Magnoliopsida; order Fabales; family Fabaceae; genus Delonix; species Delonix regia. The sequence continues at coordinate 22,364,710 of CM073454.1, read as the reverse complement.
ACATAACAACATCCTAGTTGTGGTCATCACGACCCACCCCACTATGTCACTCGCTGAGTTACAGCTCCTATTTAGCTTCTGATCCTTTTTCTTCCTTAAGTCACCATCATTAACTTCCATCTACTCCCTTTGGACATCTCATGCCATCTCACATGGGTGGGTTGTGATGAGGCGCAATAAGGGAAGCCATCGACAATGGCGAAAGCAGTGACGTTACTTTTTAAAGAATCATCAGAGGATGGAAAAAGATGAAGAAGAACATTCTAATGTAAACACATACATCTGGATTAAGAGCGCTCATTATGTAAAAAAATGCCATCATCAACTCTATGTGGGGCATTTCTAATGATTTGTTGAACGCTTATAATAATTTATACCCTTTGTTATCAGTAATAAAAAAAAAAATCCCTACTCAAATTCATGAGGCATTAATGAAAATAATGTTTTTAGTGGTAACCAGTAAGATGGGTTTTTTTGTCATACATACCTATAGAAATCATCTAAGGTTCATTTGGTTGGTAAAATAGTGTGTGATGTAAAAGGAATAAGAATGAGAGTAGAAGTGGGAAAGGGAAAGGGAGAGTAACTATATACATTTAGTTGTACATAGAAAAGAATGGAATTAAGACTGCCATGTTTTGTTTGGTTTGATGAATCAAAAAGAGAATTAAAAGGAATGAGATCAAAGTTACCATATTACCCTTAAACAAAAACTTATTAATATGATAAATATATTCAAAAATATAATAATTATTAAATCTTAAAATAGAAAAAATATATTCTATACAAATTAAAGAATATAACATAAATAAAATTATAATATAAAATAGGTGTCATCTTTGGTGCACTCACAATTTTGAATGCACCAATACACTCAATTATAATGTAAGGCTAAAATTATAACATTATTATTTTTTAGATTGATATTATTATAATTACGACCCTATATTATAACTAGGTACGCTGGTATACTCAATATTGTGAGTACACAAGATATTTTACCCAAAAAACATAGTTATTTAGATTATATATATATATATATATATATATAATTGCTCCATTTTAAAGCTTCAACCAATTAAAGTTTAGATATTTAATTAGATTTTTGGGTCAGAATTAAGATCTGTGATTAGTTAATTTTGGCAATTTATTATCAATAAATTAAAATGTTCATATAATGTTTTATTTTATGGATAACTATCAACATGAACCAAGGAAAATAAAAGACTAAGCCTAACTGATTTCAAGAAAGATGAAGAGCAAGAAATATACACCCCCCCCCCCCCCCCACTTCTCTTCAGAAGCATCTCTTTAAAACCAAAAAAAGAAAAAAAAAATTAAAATCAGCTTTTTCTTAAGATCTCACAAATCACAAGTATGCACAATATATTATTGCTTCTTCTAATCATCTCTGTCCTCCTAGTTATGAGTCTTCAACCCAAAATCATATCTTTCTACCTCAACTTACAACAATAGTTGCAAAAGGCAAGTGCGTGTTCGGCAATGGGTTTAGCAACAAAAGTGACGAAGAAGACGAATTTTGGGTGACATTATCTTATATCCATTAAAGATGAGTTTTGTGTCTCAGCTCTCACCCATTCGTTGAAGCCTCTTTGCACAATGTGCTGGTCTTGGGCATTCGATGTTGTCGTCGCAGCGTCTTTCCGATCATGCAAGAGAACAGAGATCAGGTTCGGTCGAGCTCTTCTCTCCTGTCGTGGCATCTTTCCAGTCAGGTAGGATGCAGAAGGCCTGATATCTCATTTACTTCACCTTGCTTGTTTCCTACTGTGATTTGATGAGGGCATTTTCAGACATATAAACATTGCATTCCAGAGAGTGGTCTACAATTCCATTGACATTTGAAGGGAGACCTCTCTCCCATGAACACGGGAGACCACTTTGTCAAAGGAGAGGGATTCCATCATCATTTTGTCCACCTAACATAGGAGTCATTCCCACGCTAAGATGAAGCCAACCAAATGGGACGCTAATTTTAGGTATTACATGGAGTTTTGGAAAACAAGTTTCATTGTACTTCGATTGCTTTTGCAAGTTATGCTAACTTGGTTAGGGCAATTCACTAGAATCACTTAGTATAAATCCTTTTAATAAAGCAATTCAAGTATAACTTCCTAAATGTTAGACTAACCCAAGAGAGTCAAAAGTGTGTACAGAGACACACACACACACACACAAAGGATTGAGATAATTTAGCATTGAGGTTATCTATTGTAGTTAAATCATGGGTCTACTACGTGACATAAAATAAAAAATTATAAAAACAATGGACTTTAACAATAATATATAATATGATTAATTCTTGGGCCGCAGTCGCCCGCAATCAATTAGTTATTAACAAATAACAATTAGGGTTTTATTCTATATTATATATTTATTAAATCAGGTAAATACTTTATCCTCGTAGGTGTTTTTTTTTTATTTTTTTGTGTCCAGTCATGTTGAAATAATACATAAGTGTGACGTGAATTCTTAGAGCTTTGAAAGAAAAAAAAAAATCTTCAAGTCGAATTGAGACAATTTTTTTTATTGAATTTATTGTTTTATTTGAAAATTCTATTAACCATACTTGAAGATAATTTCACTTTGATCAAGTTGTAATAGTTTATAACGAGTAAAACTACGTTTAACAAACTTCAAGTTTACAAAAATATGCAAAAATTATACCTAGCGACCGTCCGCCTGCCGCACATAAAGAAAGCACAAGGAGCCAAATAAAGAAACCTAGGAAAAGAATAAAATCACCGGTAGCAACTATCATTTTCTTGAATTTCTATTCTCTTCAAGAGAACGAAAGAAAAAGCAAAAGGACGGAACCCAGAAGTTTCTTCTACATCCTGAATCCACCACACACACCTCAGTGAAATGCATGCTTGTTACTAACACTAACTGCCTTCAATCATATGATAAATGACAAGTGCTAAGGAAGAAAACAGAGCCAAGCTAACTAATCAATGAGGGCAGACAGCACTATCGCATGTGATTTTCACATGACTTGGATCATGGACAACTAGGGTACCTTGTGTATGAGTACCTTTTGGTACGACTCTCACAAGAACAAGGGACTCAAAGGAGAAAAACACTTCACTATATTCAGATTCCCTGTTATTTTATAATTATGTTCCAACATAAGGATACAAAACACAACTGTTCCTCAATTCTAAATTGCAAGACAAAAGTTTTGCCTCTAAACAAAAGAAAGGCAGAACACTCCTTTTCCTCATAGACCAGGCAATCTGACTACACCTTCTTAAACAATAATGCAGAAAAATATATGCCTTTTCTAAAAATCCTTGCAACAAGCAGTCCTCAATATCCTACTCTTAAATTCAGAATCCTGGCTTGAATTAGAGGGCAGAAACTCCCATTGCATGCCGCAAGGCATAGCAATAGTCATAAACCATAGGTGTACATTAACAAGCTGCCATCAAGAGCTTCACCTCCTCATCAGAAAAGAACTGATGCTTAATAGCATTTTATGCCTGTATTATCATTCTTCTAGATAATGATCAGAACGTAGGACTAAAACTTCGTTGATCCATATAATAATGAAAACATAAAATATCATAAATATGATGAATTAAAGGGTAATAAAATCACACGTGACAAGAAATATACAACAAATTGATGAGAAGCCGAGGAACAAAATTGAAGGCCGCAGCAAGCATATATAGACACAGATGATCACTCAAGCAGATCATGTTTTATGTTCTTTCCCTTGTCCATCTCTGCTATATATGAAAAATTGTTGCTCCTTCCTCCAGCTGAGTGGTGTTATACGGTAGCAATGAATCACTGGATGCCTCATATATGGGTCCAAATCATCTTTTGGTGGTAATTAAATTTTACATAATCGCACAAGAACAAGTTCTGTCATTCCCATTGTCAAATTCATCATCTGATCCATACACTTCACTGCGGTTGAATGACAATGTCCATCTCATTAAAACAATCACAAATACATTGTTGGAAAAAATAGAAAGACTTGAAAAGCAAAGAATAACAAAATTTGCAAATAAATATGACAAGAAAAAGGTCAGAAACTTTCTTTACCAACCACTGATCAGAAATGTATAACAAAACGTCTTGCAATAGAACCAATTGAATAAAACACAATGGTGAACCTAGCAGGATATGGGACAGGGAATAGGCAAACATGCTGGCTGTAGTGTATGTCCAACATAATACTGCAGTTTAATACAAAAAGACTTGAAAAGGAATGACGCATAGCATAGAGATAAATCCCTAGTCACATAACAAACTGTCTTGCAAAACACTGCATATTGTCTACATGAGTAATTCGAGGAGTTAGCTAAGAGAGTAAATCAATTAGTAAACTCATCTATTGGTTTCTGAGAAAGAACCTTCAATACGAGTTTGGTAAAAAAGTGACAAAAGCTCTTGTGACTTGCAAATTGAGTAATAAATTTTTTTAAAAATAAAAATAGAGCTGAAAAACTGCCATGGTATCTTCAATTACAGTAACAAACATTATAAGGTTGGATAGTGTTTTAAATTTAATATAAAACAATAACGTTGGTATTCAAAAGAAGTTAACAGTTGTTTTGGATTTCTTATTTTTAAGATCCACCTGCAGCTTTGACAAAGAGTATGTATCATTGCATGTGTGCTACAGACAACTACCACCGAGGTTTTTTGGCACAACTATCTCTCATATGCTTTCTCCATAATCTCTGGGAAAAGCCAACTGATTCTTACATCTTTATCCCAGTATCCCCCTAATTCTTTACTTGAGTTTCTACTCTATTTTTCAATATCATGTTATAACTTGTTGAGTGCAAGAACTCAAAATGTTATTGAAGACACAGACATTCCCAAAAAGTAAAACGTGCCATAACTTTAAAAGATCATATTAAAAAGCGCCAACATCAGAAGCTACAGCATTACCAAATCATAAAACCTGCCATATTCTTTACATTTAGTAGCAAACATTCTCACCAAATTCTACCTCAGACTAAGATGTTAAGTGTTAAAGTGTGTGTTGCTCTTTACGAGATATGCAGAAGACATAGATGAGCATAAAATGCCAAAGTGAGTCATTTCTACAACATTCAATTTTGTATAAAAGAAATTATTAAGAGAAGAGATATAGCAAAGGAAGATAGCCCTAGGAAAAAGGTCCAGACCAAAACAAACTAACAAGTGAACAAGAGGAACTAAGCATGCAACAAAGCTGCCCAATCCCTTTGCTTATCTAAAAGAAACACTCCTGTAATAAGAAACTGATCCAAACACCAAGCACAGAGCTACTTCTGAGTTAATAAACGAAGAATCCAACTAATTGTATTTCACACTAATTAAAACTGCCCACTGATCATTTCAAGCAGTAAAATATATACTAGCAAGGCATGGTTACTAGCACATAAATAGTAGAATTCTTTAAACAACAAAAGTGAAAGGCTGAAAATTTTAAAAGATATCAGGTTTCAAAAACAACTAAAAACCTAAACATAAGGTGTACAAGCATATGTACTTCTATTAAAGACATTGCACTTACCAAAAAAGAATCCAACAAGCATAGGATATAATGGGGCCACCTTTTTATGTTCAACAAAAGAACAAGAATGGAATAAGTGTACAATGGCAGAGGATAAGGCATCCTATTTTAAACGTCAGAAACAAAAACCAAACAACAGAGTGAAACCACAACAATATAACAAAGCATTTCAACCCCAATTATATCACAAAAAGAAACCTCATTGCGATAGAAATTAGCTGAGCATCATAGAAAAGCCAAGAAGCATCCCTCATGTCCCAAAAATACAGCAAAACCAGCAATTCATCCTTAATATTCTATAATTTATCTCAAACTCAAGACAACATAAAACTTCAAAGTGGGCATGTCCCATAGAACCTTCCCTCCTTACACCTTCTGAAACCTCTAAAATAGCTAAGAAGAAATTGCTCCAAATTTGCAAGAAAAAATCAAAGCCTTCCAACTCTACCAACTGGCCTATTCTAAAGATAAGATGCAGATCTTCATGCTCTGCCCCATTCCATGAACCAAAAAATGATACAAGCAGATGAAAAATGCAATAATAGATAGCTTAAATTCAGATTCAGCAGATCACATGACTGAATAATTGAAAACACAGAAAAGGAAAGAGCTTTGCAAGGCAGTCTACCTGCAACAAATCTTTAGACTTAATCATATTGACTAAGCAATCCTAATTTAAGACCCCTTGACTAGGAATGGGCCTTAGGTTTTCAAGAGAGAACTGATGGGCCCATAAGGCCCAAGGTGACTCAGGTTTACTCCAGAAGACGTAAACTATCTAGGAATGGGGATGGTCTTGTGGGAAATATTCCTAATGGTGAGCTCACACAGGTGGAGGCTGTTAGTAACTAACTACGAAGGGGTGCGCATGGAGAGTTGGTTATTTGTGGGAGTCTGTGAGCAAAGAGGAGGCAGGCAAGGTTTTGGTATTGTGGAAAGATTCTAGCCTCTCAAAAGCTAGGGAAGGGCTGTGCGTTTTCTGGATTACTTTCCTTTATTTCCTTCACTGTATTCCGGTCCCTCTTCTGGAGCTCTATTCCAGTGAGAGTAGACTATTTCTTCTTATTTTCCAGTAATAATATTTCAGGGGCTCCATCAAGAACCCATGAAATGAGTTATCCCTATTCATGAATTGAGTGAGACTGCCAAAAATACGATTTACAAGAATGAAAAAAACACAAGCATCCAGAATTCAATTCCTTCCAACCAAAAGGGAAGGGCCATCTTCTCTTTCGATATTTTTACTTAGAATTATAATAACACAAAGTCCAAAAAAGAGAAGTTGAATCAATGATTACATCTTCCTTTTATGAACTGATCTCCTTAATAAACCACTGATAAACAACTATAATTATCATCACCATCTCCTGAAATTGCACGTCTACTTTCTGTCAATTGCTTGATTCAAAAACTGTAACAAGGTTATTGGCATTGAAAAATTTCAAAATCAAATGATAAGGTTAAATCCAAAATTTCAGTAATTCAAGCACAATTCTAAGCAAAGATACACTGAATCTCAAGTCTCAACTAGGATCAGTAGAATCAATTGTAATCACTGCAAACAGTAATTCTGTAAATTACCTAACAGAATCTGACAAACAAAGATGACTAGATTTAAACGCTGACTATTTGATATATCCTCTTTCAGAAGCACCATAAGTAAGCTTCCAGGTTGTTTCCTGACCCAATAGCTTTCTCTTTATAGTTTATACACTGGGGAATAAGTAACTCTCATAAACAAGAAAACTAGAACTTCTGACATAAAAGTTTCTGCTCAAGAGCCTTAGCTCAGTTGGCACTTCCCTTGGACATATGAACCAAAGGAACCTAATTGATGAGAAAATGAAGACATATGTTAGGTGCAAGAAACCCTAGATTTTATTAAGGATAGGCTTAGATATTTTAAGATTTAGGCAACTAGAATAATTTAGGAGTTTGAATTATTTTGAATTCAGATATTTTGTTATGATTAAATAACCTAGAAATTTGAATTTGAATTACTTTAGGATTATCTATTTGAATTATTTCGAACTTAGATATTTTGTTAGGATTTTAAATTATCTTGTTTTGTTACAGGGCTCTCTATAAATAACTCTAAACACTTTGTTATCAGTATATTAGTAGACCATCTCATTAAATATTATTCAGTTAACCTAATTTTCTCCTTCTCCTCTCTTCTTCTCTCAATCTCTTCCCTTTCTACTTAATATTCCCACTCTTCCCTTCACTTTCTCTAGCATCCTAGATCACTAATGCATGTGGATTTGATCCCTAACTTGCCCCTTTCCCCCACTCCCCACTGTCAGTGCCCTGTGCTTCCTTTGTAACCAAAGATAATTAAATAAATAAAGCTTGGAGTTTCTACTTCTTAATTCTTCATGATCTGACTTCTTTCTAGTCATTCAAGTATGCAATTGGATTGTTCAAGTGTTCTATTGGTTGGAAGAGAGGTTAACTCATGGAAACTGTAGCATCATTAGTTAGAAACACCATCTTGCCGATAGTATAAGTTTATCATAGCATGACCCCAAGTTCCAAATGATGATGCATATCAGAAAATATGAAATAGGATGATTATTTTTGTGGAATTGATATGGGAGAAATAAGGCACGATCATTATGTAAGGGGGTCTAGAGGCATATAGATACAGATTTTTTCCACTATATAATATATGTACTTAATTTATGTAATTAGCTTAATTCACATAGACAAATTTAGCATACTGTTTTTTCCAAACTAGCTTCAGAATTATAAAGCTTTCAGAGCTTAAAATTTCTACGAAGAGCTTGAGACAGGCAAAGGCTGTGGAAGTGAAATGCACCTGCTATATCCAGAACTCACACTTCATCATGCATAAAAGCAAACCTTTATGCCAAACTTCAAGAAGCTTCTTACACCATTTAATGTAATGATTGTGGGACATTTAAAACAGCCAGATAGGAAAATGAGAAGGCTATCAAGGCACGGGTTACTCACGGTATAATATCATATAAAATAAAATACAATGATCTTTAAATGATAAATCTTTTACATTTTATGAATGAACAAAGAGCAGTTGGAAGTAACATAAACTAGAAAAATCCTTAACACTAAGTATGTAAATTTTATTAAGATAGATATTCCAGTACCTGGGCTCAAATTCTCGGATCTCAATCAGCTCGCTACCACAGGCATCTGTCCACTGCACTTTCCTTCTCTCTACTTGATCAGGAACATCACCTCCCATTCCACCAGATGCTTCATGTTCATTAGCAACCTGAACAGGAGCTGGCTTAATGTTTTGTGGCCTTTTTAGGCTACTTTTAAGTGCTACCTTTCTTGTATTATTATTAACATCAAGATGAGCAGATTGATCCTTGTCAGAAACCAGAGGCCCTGGCAAGACATCATGCTGTTGAGCAGGGCCCACTTTAAGAGGAGATGGTGTTTCAAGCCCTGCAGATGCGCGACCAAAGCAGACAAAGGAAGCGCAACCGCGGGAAAGGCGGTTCTTTGTGGAAGCCAGCTGGAGCTCGGGGTCAGATTCTTGGTCTACCAACTGGTACTGGTTCCACGGTGAAACTCTCATGGGTTTATCCTCACTCTTCTGACCCAAGAGAAGAAGGGCCAGACCCTTACTATACCCTGAAGCCGAAGAAGAGAAGAATCCTCCTCCTTCTACTGCCAATAACATCTGTTCTGCTCATCGGCGCACCAGCAAGTGATTTCTATATATGGCTCCCTTTGCTCAGAAGAACCAAAGTTGAAGCCTTTCAAGCAAAAAGCAATTATTAAATAACGATAGAATATGCTTAGTTGAACAAACTCAACGTATTCAAAGATATGTGGAACAAGCAAATCTCACAGTGTAGATGCAGATTTAGAAGACCCTAAAACAAGGCCAAACACATGGTTTGAAACCATTTAAAGACAGCATCCGCATCTTTAATTTCCAAAAACTGATAAAAGAGTTACATAAGAGCTCAATAGCAAGAAGAAGCTCAGAAAGAAATCAAGCTCTACTCAAAAGCAAAATATCAGAATTGTGTGACGTAGTCATAACACATCTTTGAAGTGACAAAACCACGAATTTCAGAACAAATTCTAGATTCAAACAAAAAAACTCACCGAATCAATACTCCTAGCAACTTCAACGTGTGATGACTTTCTAATCAATCCAATGGACAGCATAAGTTCAAAATAAAACCCCAAAAAACAAAAAAGTTGAGCAACAGTAATCCCACAAAAACACGAAAAGGAAACAAATTTTCTCAATCGATTCCTATTGATTCACTAGAGCAAAAGATGAATCCCTGTAGATTTAACGACAAAAGAAAAGAGTCTATTAAGCATATCATAGTGGGATCACTACAAAGGAATGGCAGAAGATCTCTACTTCGGCGCAGCCACACCTAAAACAAATGTTAGCACACAGCTTCTAACAAAAAGTTCCACCCCTATTCACTAACGTAGAATACAATCCAGCGACAGCCCAAACAACAATCGCCGGAGACTCACAGTTATTTTCTAATGCAGAAGAAAACTAAAGAAAGCACAAACAAATAAAACCCTTAATATACTGATTTTACACCTGAGGAAGACTTGGAGTTGGACCAATCCTTTTGGAATGGACTCCTTTTTTTGTGGCTTGGTCAACTGATTTTCACTCTCAAACTAGTTAAATCAATAAAGCAAGATATAAAGCGCCGTTTTCCTTCACTCTCTCGGGAAACGAACGGAGAATTTAGATCAAAGGAGAAGCGAACTGGCAGTACCGAATTGTGTTGGAGAAATCAAGGAGCGCGGTGACCGGCAGGTGATCAACGGCGGTGGCGCGTCGAGTCGGAAGCAGTTAACTGTAGCATCTCCGTTGGCCACTTAAACAAATAAATCGGCGAGGAATTGAAGTGGAAGAGAATAAAATGAAAATTTAAGCGTGGACGTGGCTCTAATTATTTAAAAGGACGATAGAGATAGTGACCCAAGGCGCATGATAGCGATGGGGCTCCATTTTTCTAGATAAAATTCTTTTTACGATTATTAAATTACATCGTCCTTTTTCCTATTTTACAAAAATGTATACAAATATTTTGAAATTGGAATAGATTATGGCTAACATATTTTTAAAAAAATAGTATTTGATTATATATATATATATATATAACAAGATTACATTTGATACAATCCCTTGATCCTTGATGTGTTTGTTATTAGATTTTTTAATTAACATAATAAATATATATTTAATTAATAATATAAAACTATATAATCTAATTTAAAAATTATACATTTATATGTTAAAATTATATCCATATTGTTATATTATTCAAAAATAATAATAAAAAATACGTAATTTTAATTTAAAAATTATACAGGTATCTACACAAACTATATTCATATCATTATATTATTTAAAAAAATTATACGTAATTTTTTTATATTTTTTTATATATTATTCTTTAAGTTAAACACCTCAAGTATTTATTTTCAATTGATATTATGACATATGTATGGTATTGCAAATAATTTTATAATTTTTGAATTAAATTATAATATTATTATTAGCTTACTATACATTTATCATATATTAATCAAAGAACTTGATATATTATATATAAAGAACTGTATTTAAAGTTAATTTTATTATTGAAAAATATATGTTTGATATATTTTAATTGAAAAACAACATAATAAAAATATATAAAAAATTATATATAAATTTTTAAACAATATTTTAAGATTTTTTTAAAAAAGATAATTTTCAAAGTAACACTTATAAAGCCGAAATTAAAGCAACAAGAGTATAAGAGGACTCAAACACCTTTGGTGTTGAGTTGATAGCTAAATCAATGGATTTAAGACAAGTTTTTAGATAGAGATAAAATTAAAAGAAGAATCATATCCAAAGAGTAGGAGTGTTTGATAGATGAGATAGGTAGTGGTAGTGTCCATAAGAGACTATGACAATTGTCTTCGAGTTGGTGGTTTAGATGAAAAAGTGAAAGTGTGTAAAATATTCATATTCCAGTTTGTGTAAAGATCATTTAGGGTGATTGGTGTTGAAAGATTATTGGGTAAATCCTCAGATTCTTCTTAATTGATTGCAAGTAAGTTAATTCGATTCTTATAAATCATTAAATTTTAATTTTAAGTGTTCAGCTTTAATTGACATTAAAAAAATCTTAATAAATTTTTAAAATTTAAAACATTAAAATTTTATTTTACCTTCTTAATTTTATTAAATTCACCTATATTTAAATTTTTAACTTCATTAAATTCAAATCCTACAAAAGCTTTGCGAACAAAATAGATGTTCTACATTTTTATTTTACAATTTTTGAAAACGTAAAGATATAGGAGAAACAGAATGTAAGGGGCCATTATTTTTTAAAAAAATTTCTCTTTTATATCTAATTTTCTCTAACTTCATCCAAAAAATTTATGATCAAAACTTTAAAAGATCTAGATTCGCTTCATCCGTCGGTCAAGTTATGTAAGCTAATTAATTGTCCACAAGCTTGCTCTACATTATGGTAAATTATTTATATAGATACTACATATAAATGAATTTTAGTGACAAGAGGTATAATTAAAGCTTATGTCATGATGTTATTTAAAAAAAATACAAAATAAATATTGAAAATATGAAGTTAAAATTTGTTACTTATATTTTATTAGGTTGTAAATATTTCAAGTTTTTCAATTTTTTATCTCACTTGGGTGATTCATCTTAGGATTGAAAATATAATTAAAACATTCAAAAACACTAAAAGACTAGTTTTTCACAGATAATGTGGAATAATATAATTTAAATAGATTAAATTAATTAAAATTATGAATGTCGACGTATCATTTTCAATATGTCCATAGAAGTATTATTGATTATTTTAATAAGTTATGCTTCTCTATAAGAATTAGAATATCTACGCAATGGTACGAGTCAAAAGCAAAATTGTATTTTTATTTAAATAAAAAACAAGAAACACATACGAGCTGCATGCTATGCTGTTTTATAATACTTTTTATGTATTTTATGATATTTTAAAATAATTTTATTTAATATTTATATGTTTAATATACTATTATATACATTTTCGTTATTTTTGGTGATATCAACAATATTAAAGTGTGATCGTAGCACTTCGATAAGAGTAAATTATCAGCTTTGCCAATAGAAGAACAAATTGTACAAGTAATAAAAGAAAGATTGCTTTTTGTTTGGTTCCAAATGTTCTCTTTTTTTCCTTTTATAGTAATTATGGGAACAAATAATTTGACAGTAATGATTTAAATAGCGAAACAAAAGATGAATAATGATTATTATAACAGTAAAAATAGTAAAACGTGAGAAAAGAGGTAAGCAGAATATTAAATGGTGCTTCTACATGCATCATTATTCTTTTTCTCGCGGTAATTTCATGCAGAAGACGTAAAAAAGACAAACATGAAGTGAAATTGATATGCCAAAGTAATTACAGAGTTTTTTTAAAGGGAATAGAACAGAGACATGAAGAAAATATAAGGGAAAATTACAGTAAAAAACTAATAGTTTCAAGAGAAAAATATTATTTGTTTCTTGATTTATTATTAAATTATTGTCTTATTTTTTATTTATTTTATTTTTTATAATAGTTAAAACTTGTAATTTTTTGTTTATAATTTTTAAATAATTATTATGTATAACTCATCAAATTAAATTTTATTCTCGTGCAAAAAAATTTAAAATAATAATTTTTATAAATAAAATAACATTTAAAAAATAAAATAAGTGAAAATTTAAAATAATAATTTAATGTTAAATTAGAGTATAAAATAATACTTTTTTTCTTAAGTTAAATATTTATTATTAAAAATTTTAAATTATATTAAAAATTGAAAAAAAATTATTTATTTTTAAAATAATCTTAACTAGAAATTCCTGTACTTATGCTTAAACATTAACTTTTAACATTATATCTTGAACAATTTTAAATTTTAAAATTTTTTATAATAAATATCTTAACAGAAATAAAGGGAGTCAAAATCTGTTTCCTGAAAAAGAAAAACTTGTGTACAGATTGATATGAATCCAAGTATCTTTCTAGAATTCAGCCATACTGGACTTGAAGGGTGCTTTGTCAAAATCACATAATTAATGAGATGACATAATAGTTATTTTAGTACTTTGTAGTCAATGTGGTGCTATAAAAATTAATATTTATATGTTGACAAGTAGTCTTTTACTTAGGTAAATATTTTTATTTTTTTTATAAAAAGGCCTTAAATTCAACTTTTGTCTTCTTATTCAAGGACTCATAAATTGATATTTATCTTACTTACTGTCTTGGAACTAGAGCAATTATTTACCATTATTACACTCAAATATAGATATTTGTTTGTCATAATAAATAGTTTGAAATTGTTTAGTTTTATTATTTTTATTATTGATGTAAAAGAGTAAACTGAAAAATAAAATTAATTAAAATTATATCAGTTATTTTTAAATTTAAAATAAAATAAGGTAATGCAAATTATTCAAAATTATATAAAATACTCAGTAGGTTCCTTATATAATTGTCGTCTATAGTAATAGATAAAATGGATTATTATAGGTCTAGATGCCATATAATTATAGCATTATTTGCCAGGAGTGAAGTCTAATAAACTGATGAAATATTTATCTTAAAATATAAAATTTTAAAAATGTATATAAAAAGCACGAGGATTAATGAGAAGAATGTTTAATAAGGAGATGGATTAATAATTAGTGCAGTTGTATTAAATAAAATATATTTTCATTCATTTCATTATATTTACAATCTGACATAGTTAATTGATTGGATAAAATACTCATTTTTTTATTGAGAGATATTCAAAATATAATTACACTACTTTTTTTTTATAATATCAAATTATGTATTATGCTCATCTCTCTTGTGGCAAAAAACAAATTATATTACGTCATTATATATATTACTTATATGATATGATAAATATTAAATATCCATTTGACCAATAAAAAATATTTAAATTTTTAAATAAAACAAGTAGTGAAATCATTTAATAGAAACAAATGAGTAATGCCACATAACATTATTATAAAATAATTTTTTTAATACTATATAATTAAAAGATAATGAACGATAATGTTTAATTTTTAACAGTAATATTTGTATATTAAATACATACTAATAAACATATAAATTTTCATAAATTTAATACAATTTTAAAACAAATTAATAAAAAAAATAGATAACAGTAAAAATATGTTACAAAATATATATTAATAAGTCATATTTTCAATTAAAAATTAATATTAAATTTAAAGACATTTGTACAATTTTTTTGATTTCATGAAAGATATGTACATAAGTAAAATAGATTTTTTGCATTTCTTAGTGAATGCATGAATCAAATGACTAGTATTAAAAGATTTGCGCAAATCTAGTCATTCAAAATTAAATTGAGGGACCACATAGAATAAAAACTTCATCTTCAACCCTATGTGGTTTAAAGATTTAATCCAACATCTTACATTAAATAAACTACAGAATTCATATAAAAAAGTGCAGCAAATCTAATCTTGTATATAATTTTATTATAGAAGTAAGAGCAGCATAATTTATAATCACTTCTTCAAAAGGAAACTACAACTTTATATATATATATATATATATAGTTATAAAATAGTATAAATATTAAGAGTATTTGTAAAATATTCCAAATGAACACTGCAAAATTTGAAATTTAGGGCAACGTATATGTTAAAATCGAGAGCATTTCAGAGCTTGTAAGATGTTCTTAGCATCTTAAATTTCATGGGATTAACTTTAATTCTTTTTTATTATAAAAAATGGCATTATGATAAACATGTTATTAATTGGACACTCATCAACTTCACAAAATTCTTTCAGCTACCAATGAACTTTGGTTCAATCCCTAAAAGATTCGGTTGAAATTTGATTCCAAAAAAAGAAAAAGAATGAAGAAGAAGAAGAAGAAAAGAACAAAAGAACAAAATCGTTGCAGCATGGGAATCATTTTCCATCACAACTTTTCTGCACCATTCATCATAGGTACAGAATATATGGCTCCTGGGCACATTGTATGGCTAATAGGCCTGCCTGCATAATTGTGGCAACACTTATCAGCACTACCATCGCCATGACTCACGCAATCCCAATCAACTATAATAATGGGGTTTCTCTAGTTTTTACGGTATTAGATTGTTGAATAAATATTTAATAATTTAAATTATATATTTATTATAACTTAAAAAATTCATTCATTAAATTTGGTTCAATAAAATAAATTCAAAATAAAAAATACCTGATTAAAAAACTATTTGTAAAACATTTTGGCCTCAAACATTTTTTTAAGTCTAGGGTGAATTTAAAAAATCTGAATTAATATTTTTTAATAAAAAAATTATTATTTAACGAAAAATATGGTTTAAAGTGATATCTTAATAAAGAAATAATAACTAATACCCTTATTTAAAATATTTATATCAGGACAATAATTTATTTGTATTTATAATTTTTTTATGTATAATTTTATAAATAATAATAATTATTATTTATATTATTTATTTTAAATCTTAAGTAACAAATAAATTTAATTATGATTTAAAAAATCTGTTTAACATAATATAAGAAATATAAATAAAAATTTAAATAAAAAGAACAATTAAAAAATGGGTTCAAATATGTTGTTAGGCTTGACTTCAAGCTCAATTTTAAAAAGTCTAACTTAATTATCATGTTTAATCTAAATTTATGAATAGTAAAAATAATATAAATTGTTAAATTTAACGATTCAAAATAAGAACGTTAAAATCTACCTTTAATAATAAGTATTGTAAATAATCTTTTTTCGAATCACACGCATTCTCCACCAAAAATTTCTGACCTTGATTCCTCCTACGAGCATGCACATTCATCTTGACCTAGTTTTGTGGCAGCACGCTTGAGCCAAACCTATCACTACTTTTTTTCTGAATTTGTGTAATTTCATTGATGGACCATTATTTTTGTCAAATAAAAATAAATTAAATTCTGCAATACGAAGCGTCCACGATTGGCATCCTCCACACGAAAGCACATGGGAGAGTTTTCATCTTTGTAGAATTGGCTATCAATGACACTCCCGATTCCATTTTGTGATTGATTTTACATAGAACTGTTACTAAATTTTGTGGTCCATATTTTTTTGGAAACAATAGGAAAAGTCAACGCCGTGATTGGCTCTAATTAATTTCTAATTCCCATGCAACACAAATTAATTACTAATAAATGGTGGTACATGTTATCTTAATAAATTTGGGATGAAATATATGTCAGACAATAGGGATGAAATGGTATGATATAGTAATTAAGAGATATGAGATATTTATATTTAGTTTATACAAATTAATCAATGTTATTTACTTAAAGAATTTCAATCATACCCTTTCACATTGAAATAGATTGCATCTTGTAGAATTTTGTGTACTATTTATGAATATAATATAATTTTTAAAAAATATATGCGTATATATAAAGTATAATATATAATGTAATTTTTCAAAAAAAATATTTATATTGGAGTTAATTACTTGTCATAAAATTTGGTAAAATTTAATTTGTAATTTGAAATTTGAAATGACAGAATAATTTGACTGTCATTAAATAATACACTTTTTGTTTTTATGTGTCAAATCAAAATATCATCTTTATATTTCACCTGATAATAACAGATCAAATACTATTATCTAACTCTAATATCACTATGATATATAACATACAAATTAAACCCTTCGTAGAATTTATTTATAAATATTTTTGGTTTGGTATTTGATTTTTTTTATAATTAATTTTGCCCTATAGACTTCTATTTCCATAAATTAAAAAAAATTGTTTCTACATTAAATAAATTGTATAAATATCAAAAATCAATTTTCAAATATATATTACATTAATGTAAAATTATGTTTAATTACAATTAATTTTGAAAATTAGGTTAACTTAAAACCATGTTAAACCAATATCAATTCAAATATACACTATGGTTGATGAGAATAAAATTAAATTAACAAGGCAATAAACATTGAGAACATAATATATTAATTTTTTGCTTCATTTGATTGATTTCTTACCAATTAAATATGCATTTAGATTTTGTTTTGGTACATGATGGAAGAGAAATTTATAAACAACTTTGTTGTTATAGCTGGTACACATTTTGAGTCATTGATTGATAAATATAACTGCATACAATCACCAATAATCCAAAAAAGATTCAAAATGCGTATAAAACCTAATATTATAATAAGAAATCCCAACTTGAGATATTTTAATTCAGACCATTTACTAAATACCAACACTATTAGGAATGGTTAAGGTTTGAACTACTTTGAAAGTGCCCACTAATTTCAAAACTTAAATCTATTGCAATAAGATATATGAATAATAATTAATTAGGATCATTTGGTAGCTTGAAAAACGAACCCCATTATTGCCTACCTCTTAATTATACATAAGACTCTAGCATGAGCAGTTTCTTCACTTACACATTAAGTTATCAAATTTCAAGCCATTAGGTGTGATCAAACAGAAATCTTATAAATTATTTAGTGTATTACTAACTAATACAAAGAGATAATAAAAATTCATTAAAGTAGGTGTACAAGTAGACCTCATCATACAAAACATTCATTTTGTTAAATTTTTTTATTGTTTCTACAATAATAGTTATAATATATATTCCAAAAATTTTAATAATTAATTTTTTGAAAAAAAAAAGTCTTAAATTTTATCATCCTAATTCCTAACTACCCAGAAAAGAAAGTTGTCAACATGTCCCAAAGTTTTCAAAGTTGCCAACTTTAACTTTGTTAAAAAGGAAGTGATTCATGCATGCATGTGACCTTCTTCACTAATATAAATTAATTATAGGTCAATGAATTGAGCTAGAAATATTAAAGTTGAAATCAATGATCAATTGTGTACGCATTAAATGCAAGGGATTTTATATATTCCTTCTACTTTTAGAACCAATTTAATATAGGAATGATGCATGACATTATACTTAAAAATATATATATAGAACAATATTGGGAAGATTAAATTTTGCACATGCAACAATTCAACATATAAAGTATTCAGATTTGTCAGATTAAAAATGGTTATATTTTTAATATCTGACATAATTCATTCATGCTAGATTTTGAGGCATAAAATTTGATATCAATAAAGTATTCGAGATTAATGTACCAACCAAACTTTATGGTCCCTACTTCCTATCAAAACATAGGCCTATAATTGATCTCTTTAAGACTTTGAAACCTATAAGATATACAGTATACCTATTAGCATACTGCTTCCCAATTTGCTACAGTTTTGTTCATATAATTGTCTCATATTGTAAATATAATAATAATATTATTTATTTTATATATGCATAAGAGCGATGATTTATATAATATCTTAATATAACGACACGTTAACCATAACAATATTTATAAACTACTCAACTTTTTTTTAACAAAAATTAAGAAATGCAACTACTTTAAAAAAATATTATTAGATCTTATAAGTTTAAAATATATATCATAAAAAATTTTAAATGTTAAAATTATTTTAAAAGACCTAGTAACTAAAATATTTTACTTTGAATGGTTCAATCGTTGGATTCTAGAATCCTATTATAGGATTTTCTTTATTAGTATTCCTATCTTAGGATATGATCTATATGAATAATTTTAAGATTTAAAGTCATATATATATATATATATATATATATATATATATATATTATGTTAATTTTCCTACTCTCAATAATTACACAAATTACATGGAAATTCAAATGCTACATAGGATGGTGGTTCAGAAATTTGTGTCATTTTTTTGTTCTGGTTTCTGAAATTTTCAGTGGTCCCAACAAGTGTTTTGCTCTATTTTTTTACCTTAAATTTTATCAACTGGTTTATTAATAAAATTTCCATAAATATCAAATATAGAACAGAACTAGAATCATGATGATTATGCCTTAATTAATAACTTAAGTTTGTTAAGCAATAATGTAGACTGAAAAATGAAGGCTTTCAGAAAGGCAGGTGATGTGATAACCTTTCTGCATTCAAATGATGATTGTTTGGGATATGATTAAAGGTAACATCCTCCACTTGCTTTATATATATATATATATATATATATATATATAGAATGGTAAATATTAAAAAATTGTACAAATATATCATGATTTATATTTAAATTGAATATTAAATTAATAATTTTTAATTAATAAAATAAATAAAATAAAAAAATAAATAATCAATATGAAATGAGGTGCATGATTTGATTATACGTAATTTGTAAAAAAAAAAAAAAAAAGTAAAAATCCAAAGTAGTCAAATGATATGTGTTGTCTCAGAGTGGGGTCAATTTGCTGCAATCCGCTCATGAACGAGGAAAGAGGAGTTTAGAATAAAAGGTGGATATAATGTATCTTTTGTTAATAAAGGCATATTAGCTTAATTGCAATTTGGTTGCTTCTAGTTCACTTATCATAATAATTTAATTTACAACACTATAATTTCATTCATTTAGTTTCAATTTAAATAACAGAAAAGATTATGCTAATGTTTCTTGAAAGGTTTAACTAAATCACGTGATATTTCTCTTGTTTTAAAAGCTATATATAGTTTCTTTTTTTGAAACATTTTGATATATATTGTAAAAAAAAGTTTTAATTTATTTTTTTAAATAAGTTAATTATTTGTACAATATGAGATTGTAACTATAACCATAAGGGGTCAATAAAAACTTAAAACTATTTATCTTTGAAAGAAACATTTGTTATGTTAAAAGTTAGCTTTATTGAGTAAAAATAAACTAGAATATATGATTTAATTTTAATTTTTAAAACTAAAATAGTATCATGTATAATTTAGTTAAACTTCTGGGATAAAAAAAAAAGGAGGCTAAATTGTATAAGTGTAATATTCTTGAAAATTATATGCTAAATACCTTCTTTCAATGGGAAATTTATCTTTTTAATGATTTTATGAATTGAAAAAGGAAGGACATGTTGATGCTAACATGAATTCAAAATAATTGGGAGAATATTGGAATAGAAAATTTAAGAAGACTTAAATACAAAAGGAAGTAACATTGTATTTGAGTAAAAGGTTGGCAGAAGTGGCTATATTTCATCCCTGTTTTTCATGAGTTATTGAGTTCAAATTCTAGCTTTGCTCTCCCTTTTATATATTTATTTTTGATATTGACATGTGGCACTTATAATGGTGAAAGGGCAAAATTACCCCCTTCCTTTCTCTTTCTTGTGTTCATTTCCTGTCATAATGTTCGTCTCTCTCTCGCGCTTGAAGGGAAGAAGCAGGCAACCTTTTTCATCCTTTTCTTCGTCGATCTTGCCTCGTCCACGTAACTCCAGCGTTGTCGTCCTCAACTCCACCTTCATTGACCAGTTGCCGATGTTTATTGACCAAAAAGAAGCTAGGGTTTTTAGTGGACTTAGGGTGATATTTTAGTTTAAATTGGATATGATTTAGGTGATATTTCTTGCTATGGGGCTTTCATTTTACATTGAATTTGACCCTTTCTTGCTCATTTGCACTTATTAATTGCATAAAATAAGTTCAAAATTGCAAAACTATTTTCTACAGTGTGTTCTTCGCAAATATGAGGAAATTATTCTTGATTTTGTGCTTTTCTTCCAAATTTTCCATAGGGCTTTGATTGTAAGATGAATTTCAACCCTTATCCCTTGATTCCAACGTTCAGTTTCATCATTTAGCTTTGATATACAAAACCCCCTTCCTGCAGCATAGGAACAATGTAAATTTTGAAATTTGTCTTGATTCTCGTGTGTTTTAGTCAAATTGAGTTGGATATGCAAGGTGAATTTCAAATATTTCCCCTATAAAATCTATTTTTAATTTTGAGTTTTAGCTCTAAAGTTGAAAATCCCCAATTCGGCTATGTGTGTTCTTACTTGTAGGGTGATGGAATCTAGAGCTTTTGGGTTTCTCTAATATCATTAAGCATCTAAGATAAGGATTAAGGCTATCAAAAGTTTTCATTTTGAGTTGTAAGTCAATTTGATAATTTTTCTTAATTTTTTTATGGATGTAAAAGTAAGGAAAGTGGAATGGAAAGCCATGTTAGAGTTGATCAAGTGGCCTTGGATGATTATTATAATTTAATGAGAAATTTGGAACTTGATTAGTTGTTTCCTAAGGATACATTGGTGAAAGTTGAGAAATTTTTTAATATGGAACAAGCGTATATTCAAGTATAATGGATAAGATTTAATGCATTAAACATTACTTCATGTTATGAATAAATTTTGGTATGAGAAAGTACCCTTTCGAAGCCATTAATAACATTAGACAACTCAAGGGTTTATGTATTTACTTGGCCTTAAAGACAATAAATTTTCCATTGGTGGGGGAATGAATACTTAAGTTTGGACCATAATGTTCTCTTGAGCAAATTTTCTAAGTTGTATATTTATGCATACTCTAGCTATGGCAAAAAGAATTATTAAGGGAATATTGGTGACTTTATAGTTAAGAAATAAATTATGAAAGCCATTTAAGAATGAAAACTTAATTGTAATCAATTTGATCTAGAGATTTTGCCATTTGAAAATTTTTCTAAGTTGAAATATTCCTAGCAAGGAAGTTAAGGTTATATCTCCTATTTATAGGGACATAGAGCTCATTCCTTTATCCAGCGCATGTAGAGCAGATAGTAAGGAAAGAAAATTTTAGAATTATGTGCTCAAGTAAGTAAATAGTGCTAGTTATATGAAATTTTGATTTACAGGATCTCTTTGTGAAATTGTTAATATTTGAACTTCCTTGTGCTTTGGGGTAGATTTCTAGAATTTATAAACCCTATCTGTGCCCTCTGAATGTTTTGAAATATCTAGAACTATGGGTTACTTTGGTTTTACACCTCTGAATTTAACCAATTATAAGTTTGTGATTTAAAATGATCCTGAATTTGAACTCCTTTGTTCTATACTTTAAAGTATTTTGATTTTATACTCATGAAATACTTGACTCTGTAATTTGAGAGATTCTAGTTGTGTATATATGTTGTACTTTGATTTGAGGTTTTTAACTACTTTCATCTATACTTGGAAATATTGAGTACTTGATTAGCTTTATAACTATTATGAAGTATTATGATCTTGTACATATGAAATAATTTGATCCTCTATTTTGAAAGACGTTGATTCTGTATCTCTAAATTACTCAGAATTTGGATATGTTAAAGACTCTAGATTTACGAATTTCCCTAATTATGTATTTATGAAATACTTATATTTTAGAATTTTAGGTAATTTTAATTATGATTTTGCAATAAGTCAGATTTTGGGTTTTGGATTATTAGGATTCTGGATTTCTGAATTTACTCTAATTATCAACTTTTGATTTTTTTGGTTATGTGTTTATGTACATAACAGAATTAATTTTCGAAATCCATCCAAGACAAGATCATGTAGCTAACAGTTGTAAACGTTAATTGTAGTGCACTACGATCTAATATTCTGATATGACTGAGGAGCAATGTCATATTTTGATATTCTGTTTGAGGCTTAAAGCCATTATTCTGATTATGCCAAGTCATATTACTCAAGTCTGATATCTGATCTATTTTGTTAAACTAGCTTGGAGCTAGCTTCTGATGGTTTTATTGGATGTTTCCTACCCCTTCTGTTAAAAAATTGATTTCTTATATATCTTTTGTAAATGTGGCTATCATTAACTAAAGGGATGGTGGTAGCAGCGATGGTGGTAGAAGTCCCACCTGTGATTTCCGCCTGTAAGCTCATGATTAATCTAATTTTCTTCTGTTTAAGAACTAAAATTTGATAAGAAAAAATGAATCCAGGTTTGTGCAATGTTTTTCTTTGTGGATTTGAGGGTGAACATTATTAATATCTTTTTACTCTATATCAAGTGGATTTCCTTGCATTTATGCCTTATACTTCATAAACAAACAATAGGTTTATGAAAAGAAAAAAACTATATTGTATCTGGTTTGCCACTTCCTTTATATAATTAGTATTATCTACTCATTGAGTGTTTTCACTCACCCCTTTATCTTTATGTTTTTCAAAGAGCAATGTTGACTCTGGGTCCATCAACTACTTAGAGGCAAGTTAGATACCCATGGTGAGCCTTGCATTGTTCACAAGAGAGACATCAACTTTATCATTATGTACTGTATTATCTTGTACTCTAGAAGCTTCTATTGTCATAGGAAGGAAATTTGTGAATGTGTTGCATATTAGGATTTATCATTTATATTCTCTTGTGAGAGTAGAACTCTTACTTTCTAACTTATAGGCCTTTGTTATGGAATTTTAGAGAGTCAGTATTTCAAAGAAGACTTTGTTAAAATTTTCACTTGAAAGCTAAATAGTGTATGTTATGCTTATGGATTGGCATAATCCAGTAACCATCATTTGATAGGTATGTTGTCAAACTATTTAAGTTATCTAATTTTTTTTCTTGTTCATGGTAGGGTTTACTTCAATCTTTATGTGAGTCACACTTCCTTCGTTGAGGGTGTGACAATAAGACTCTCTTGAATTTTAGGTGATGTGTAAATAATTCCCCTAACTTTTAAAACTTGAAAATGAACTTCCTTAAACTTTCAAATATATGCATATAGCCCCATTAGTATTAAATAAACCGCCTTGAAGTTTAAATTTCTATGCAAATAATTTCCTTCAACTTTGAGTTAAGTGCAGATAACCTCCTTGAACTTTAAGGTCATGCTCAAAGAACCCTCCCTATTTATCATGCTTTTGTTAATAAAATAATAAAAATAACTAAAATAAGTGTTACATGCACGTAATCTCAAGTTTAAGAATGTTCATTGTCAAGTTTTAAAGTTTAAAAGGATTATTTGCACATGACCTAAAATTCATGAGTCAGGTGCAATTTAGCCAAAAAAAAAAAAGGTAATGTAATTTACTCTAAATGATATTTTTAATTATTTATTTGCTTAATATCATAATTTAAGCTCTACATTAAAGTTTGTAAGTTAAAACGTATCATGGCTCAGAAGAATTTTATGAAACAATCAATCAGATATTATGCCAATTTAAATTTGGTTGAGAACTAATGTCCAGTTTATCTTTATCTTAGCTTATTAAATGGTCCTATATTTATCTTTATCTTATTCTTATAAGTGTTACTATCATGATTTATCATATCATCAATGCTGCCTATATAGCACCAAATTTGGAGTTAGGTACCTGATAATATGAATGGATCTATTAAGCTAGATGCTTAGTCGTTAGTATTTGGCACTAAAAGATTATCTTTTGTCAAGTATTTTAAATATCTATTTTTTAAAAATGTAAAATTAATGTGTTTATATATATATATATATATATATAATATTTATTTTTCTTGTATAGTTTATGAGTAAATTACCATTTTGGTCTCCTACATATTAACTTAGTAACAATTTAGTCTACACCAATTTGAAGTGACAAAATGATTTTTTAGAAATTCATTAATAAATCAAATAAGTCCTTCTATCATCTTCTTGTAAAAAAAAGTATTAAGGTTGACTCTTTTATGCTCATGTGTAGGCTAGATCCACATGTCTGATAAGTTTTTTTTTTCTACCATAATCAACACCTCACCAAGTGTTAATCATTTCTAGGGTTTCTACCATTAAAGTTAAAATAATGAGTCATGAATATAGTGCAAATTTGATATTAAAAAAAACTCTAAAATAACTTCACACTTGGTGAGATGTTGGTTATGGTGAAAAAGAACTTAGCCCATATGTGCATCTAGCATTTTCATCAGTAGAAAATAGTCCACTTCAAGGTCTTTTTTTTATGTGAAGATAACATATGAACTTATTTGGTTTACTAATGAATTTTTAAGGAATTATTTTGTTACTCCAAATTCATTGAAGACTAAATTGTTATTAAGTTAATAATTGAGGACTATAATAGTAATTTTTTCTATAATTTTTGTTCAAATGTTTTAGATAAAAATATTTAAAATCTTGAAAAATTAAGATTCTACATTCTAAACACCATTTTGAAATCCAGAGAAGACCAATGCTGATTTGTCTAATGTATTGGGAATCACGAACCATCAAAAGTTAAAAGAGTAAAAATCTCAATGTCTCATGTTGTCTTATTATATAATATAAATTAATTAAATAAGAAAAAAATTAAGCTTAAACTCTTGTGCCGCATGCATTCTAAGTGGGAAAATTTTCACATCAAATTTGTAATCAGGTTTTGTTGCGTTAGATCTTACTAATCCTACATTAAGTAATATGAGATGTTTAAATACACTTGTAAATATACACGATTCAATCTTTAAATGGGCTAGTTTTTTGAAAAATGTTCTCCTCTAATTTAGTGACATTGGTAGGAGAGCCAATCTCGTTTCTTCACATTCAAGGAATGAAAATCTTGCATGGCATAATTAAAATGTGTGATCTCACTCAAAGGTTTTGAATGGGCCAAAAAGGTTGAGAGCTTGAGCACTCAATTTTTCTATTGCTAAACCCTTCGAGAAAATAGATTTTCACATATAACACTCACCAAGAATTAGGGGCACCTAACAAGGATCTTTCTTTTTGGAAACAAAAAATCTACCTTGATAGAGAAAATTTGGTGCACTTGAAAAAATATTAATCCACTGATAATTAAATAGGAAAAAATACGTTTTTGATCTCTTATTTATCACAAAATTGTTATTGTAATTTTTCATTTATTGAAATGTTTAAAATAATTATTTATTCATGAGAAACTTGATTTCTCACTTTTCAAATTATTATCAAATTTAATCATTTTACTATATTCAAAACTCTAAATTTAAGGGACTAAATATGATTTTAAAAAAAAAAAAAACGTAAAAGATTAAATGTGATATTTTCTAATAGTAAGGGATCATTTTAGACATTTCAATAAGTGAAGAACAAAAATGGTAATTTTATTACAAGTGAGGAACCAAAAGATCTTTTATTTGATAATTAAATAGATACACATGTTAAAAATAAATAAAATTTTTCTACATAGAGTTCAACCGTTTGAGAGGCCAAATTTTTATTGTTAGATTGCATCAACCTATGTAACCAGATTATGCCCTAACTGAGTTGGTCTATTAATAAAAATGCATGCGATATGTACTTATATGCCCTAATTAAATGGGCTTTCACTAAACCAAGAAGATGAATTAATTGAAAAGTACATAACTTGGCCCAGTTACCACCACCTTACCACAATATTTTTCATTAATTTAGGTGCAATAATTAGTATTTTTCTTGATATAGTAGCCAAAGAAAAAAAGTATTTTTTAACTTGTTATTCTCTCACCTTCGAAGGCGACTTATTGGGTCATTACCCCACTAATGCTGGACTCCTCTTTTTTTTTTTTTTCTAAATTTTTAATTTATAATTAAATGTTATAAATTTAAATTATTTATTATACAAAATTTTAATTTTATTTACTCTGAAGAGGCATTGAGATTCTGCAATCTTGTCATTAAACTCTTCTATTATGCATTTTTTAAAAATTTCTATAATATAGTCTTTCAGAGTTATCAAAATTTAGTCTCAATATTTTGATATAATTTAAAAAAAATTTTTTTGGCATAAATATTTTAAGTTTTGATCATTAATAATTTTCCCCCTACCTGCTATCTACTCTTACCTCCTTTTACCATTACACCCCTATCCTTATTCATTCATTTTATCCCTTCCTTCTATCTCACTCTTTTCAAACTAAAAGTTGAAAAGACAGAAAAATGCCACTTTCACTATTGAAGTAGACTCAGCCTGAGCTGGGTTTCTTCCAAGATTCCTAAAGGAACTTCCATCATCCTTCTCACCTCACCCCAAGCTTCTTGCAATCCCAAGCTTTTTACATTGTGGTCCTGATCAGAAATACCTTTTGATTCCCTTCTTTTTGATCCCATTCTTGAAATATTGCACATGATACATCATCATGATCAATTGATCGTCATCACCTGGGAAGGTCAAAATCCGCTCTGAACAAAAAATGAAGACAACCCAATGGCATTCTTTTTTCATTTCTTTTGGAAACTTTAGATCAGTCGACAAACTGAAAAAGAGAGAGGGAAAAGAGCAAAGAAAACAAGGGCTTCAAGTTAAGACATTAGGGACTGCATATTGCCATATGAATATCTGTTAGAAAAGGAACAGATTTACATATGAAACTTAAGACAGAAGCGATTCCTACTTTGAGAAGTTGTCTTTGAGAAAAGGAGAAAAAACCATCGAGTTACACATTGAGGGGTTAAACCTATTCAACAAAAAGCTTTACAAAGGACACTGAAGACCTGAACTAATGAATCACCACGACGACATAAGCATACTTATAGGCTAATAAAACTGGTTCCACCCTGCATTGTCATTTCTTGTAGGATGCGACAGCCAAAACCAGATTTGTAATTCCATAGTTAATCATTTCTTTTCCAGGTATTGCAGAAGGCTTGTTAAAGAAGAGTATTCAGCAGATAAACTAGCAAGTACGACTAATCTGCATGCATGTCCATGGCAGAATCGTTGGAACTGAAAGCGGCAGAATCCCTGCTTTGCTGGTTAAAAAAGCCAGATTCAGAGTTCCTGTTTCCATTCCCCATGGAGAGACCGCTAGGACAGTACCCTCCCTCACCAATTTGATAGTTCTGAAGACTTCGGCGAACAGGGCTAGACAAAGCATTCGAAAACACAGAATTCTTCAATTGATTGTCACTATTCTCAGAGCGAAGTCCCTGCCCAATAATTGTTTGAACAGAAGAACCTGAGGTAACGGGGATGACTGAATTAGTGACATGCATTACTGGTTGAGACTGTTGATGTTGAAGCGGTGCTCTAGGAGACATTGACGGCTCCTCTCCACAACAATCCAATTCATTCTGCAAGCAGCAGACTAATTTCATAAACCATCTCAAGATTCTCAACAATGTCATCACATTTCACAAAATGCAGTTATGTAACTACAAAAGATATCTAAATTGCCACAAGAAGACACAATCTATAAAAGACCATATTCACCATTTTGATCTTGAAAATTGTCAACCCCACAAATTTCCAACATAGTAAATTAGATAATATTATTGCTTTTTTCACCCTCTTCGTCAAGCAGCAGTTCCTAGGGCCCTTTTACTACTTCTGACATTCACAAGTGGGATATAAAATCTCAAATCTCCATGTTTGTAATAACTTGAAATAGTAAAGTTATGCTAATACATGCGTCATATTCTATTGCTCTTGAACATTAAAAAAATAATAATAATAAAATGACAACAGAACAAAGAAATTAATATAAATTTCTCTGAATAATTTAACATTTCACCCATTTTACTACCCAGGCTTTTTCTAAATAGAAGTTAATTGGATTGAATTAATCATACTATTGTATGCAAATGCAATAACTAAACCATTCAATAACAAAGACAAGGCAACTATCTTATTTAGTTACACCATTAGAGATATCAAATCAGTAGAATATGCAGGACCCTACTTTTCATACCACTATGGAAGATAAGCATATAGTTATTACTTTAAGAAAAACACTAGTTTATGTCAATCTATGGTTTAGTCAAACACAAACTACTATAATGACTATAGAAATCAACAAAATTACTCTAATTTCAACACCCCAAAAAGATAGACAAAGCACAGCTAATAAAAAAAGGTTAAAACTTACAGACAAAGTTTACTGACATTGAACCTCCATACACAAACAAAATATAACAACTAAGCAAACTGAGAAGGAGAGACTTTTCTCTTACCCCCCCCCCCCCTCCCCCCTTTTCTTCTGCAGGAAAAAATTCACTCCTGACTAAGGACTGTTGAGAATTTGATTAACTCAATTGCAAACCCTATCAATGGTCAAATCAATATATGGTCTGACTCTGAACTGAGTTTTAACTAATCTGCTGCCCTTTCTTATGTGTAAAACTTCTTTCCACTAAATCCCACTGCTATAGTCCATCTCTCTCTTTCTTTCTCCATCTGCTACACAGACAGTCATCCATGCCCAATTAGCAGAATGGTGCACATAAACATACTATTTGGTTAGCATTGTTAACTATTGAGTATTCTCTTGATAACTTGATAACATTATGAAGTATCAAATGTTACTGGTTTATAAATATAGTGTGTCACTGTCAACATCAATATAGTTATGCATTGAATTAGCAGAAGCAGTCCACTAAATCTTGAGGATACTCAAGTGATATACCATAAGCAAAACGGAGAACAGTCAAACCAACCTGAATGTAGTTAAGTATATCAACTGTTGCAACTCTTGATCCTCCTTCTTGCTGCCTCCAGATCCACTGATAGAGTTTTTCCTGTAATCAGAAGGATAACCAACATTACTGAAGTGTCAAGACATGGCTTCAATTCCAGGAATAATGGAAAGCCCAGCTCAGACACATAACTTACACTATCAAAGATCCTACAATAAAATAATATTCCCTGACCTATTACCATTCTCAAGAAAAAGGAAAGTTGTTAGGCTGAAATTCTGAAATCATGCATAATTTACCCTCAACTGCATTTATTGAATTATTGGACACTACTCATTCAAACAGCATGTAATAACTTTCTGACAAGAAACATAGGATAAATAAATTGTCCAAGCTACTTAGCAGCTATATACAGACAACTGAGATCCAAAAGGTGAAAAAGCCAGAGCATGGAATGACCATAAACTAAAAATGAGATAATAGCAACTTACAACTTTTTCAAGTTATCAGAACTAGAAATCAATCTATGCACTGATCACTGGATATAAGTTAGTGCAGATAAACTGTGATTCATGCATGTCAGAAGCAATTATGGAAATTTCAAATTCATTACACTAGCACTCGAGTTGTTAGATTTAGAAGATAGAAAGGAAGGGAAAGACCAAAAACAAGGGATATAATTGATATTCAAACATTAAAGTTCAGACAACAGAAATTTGAGCAAAGACACTTTCAGAAGAGGTTATGAGAAATAGGTGTGAAAAACAGCCTCCAAAACCTGGCACCAAACCTTTCAGAGGATAAAAAGGCACTGGATTAAGGTATAATTAATGAATATGAAATATGAGAGTACAGTCTAACAAGATCAGACCAAGAGATACCAATCTAGACTCACAAATTTGAGGAAGCAGTGTAAAAAAAAAAATGCAAAATACCAAAAATGATAATGTTAACAAGCCAAATAAAAGACAATAGAATTAACATCTACGCTGACCAAAATTGTACTTTGGAAGGGCAGTAGTTTAGCTTCCAGTTAAGTTTTTTTTTTTTTTAAAGATAGAACTTCCAGTTAGTTTCAAGTAGACTCTCATGAAGAACACATCTATCAGCTCAATCCTTATATTCAATTATGGCAGGACTTGCCAACTTAACATCTCAATGCTAGCTAAATCAATCTTGCTTTTCATTTTTCTCAGAAAGAAGATACTATTAACTGACAGCTTCATTTTTTTTCATGTAACTAGGAAACCTTAAAGGAAAATGAGTAGATATCTTACCTCTTAACAATTTGACTTTCAAATATTTCCCTGCTTCAATAACATGCATTTTAAAGTCGTAATGCAAGTATCAGGCAAAAACTCCAAGCTATATCCTTACATGGTTTATTATTTAGCATGTCTCTTTCCACCATAGGAACATTGCTCTAGGTATGAATGTAACACCAGATGACCATACTTTAAAACAGGATATCGAAAATCAAAGCAAAAGGTATTGTATCTCTCATATGAAATTGCCTTGTACAGCTGTATGTTTTTGACAATTCAAAATTTCAAATTACTTCACTCATAATGTCTTTGTGAAACAAGCAATTCAAGGTACATTGTGAAATACTATCACGTTCCCAATTTTAACAACATTTAACTAGCTGTAACTTTTCTGCATCTAATTCATGATTTCATGCTATGTTCAATCAAAGGCCAAATTCCTAAGCCTCGTGAGAACTTTTTTATTTAGAGGTTTGGCATCAAAGGAATTCATATACGTGAAGTTTCATATCTATTCCATGCCTTCAGTGATATAGAAAGGAGTATAATACAAAATGTAACACAAAACAATGTCTATATATAATGTTCAATTCAATGGGGGAAAAAAAAAATACTTACAAGTTTTAGCGTTTCTATGGTTCGATTATTTTTTCAAACCACAGTCATCATACAACAAGTACAGTTCAACCACCAAAAACCAGAAAAATAAAACAATAAACAATAAACAACAAATTGAACAGTTGAAAATCATTGAAACCTTGTATAGGCCATTAAAATTGACAAAACTCCCGGGTTTCAAAGAATGTAAAAATAAAGAGAAACATAGGCCTACCCTTAATAACTTAAACCATTCAAAATAAACCAATAGGACAACAAACAACATTTCGCAGATATATAATGCCATTAGATCGACGTAATTATCAATGAAAATTATAACACAAAACCCAAACATATCAGAAACGGGAAAAAGGATAGGGTGGTTCTAAAACCTCTGCTGGGAACAAAAATAGTCTTTCTCGCAAAAGAGCAGTATCAATGAATGCATTGAAATTGGTATTGAGAAAACCGTTTCATAAAATCTAAAACCCAAAACTAGAAACAAATTGCAAAAGTTTCTCCTGTTTGGAGGAGAGATCTTACGAGGCCATGGCGTTCACCGGCCTGGAACGAAAGCTTTTGGTGGTTCATAGCCTGAGTGTATAGTTGGGAGAGGGAATTCGCGGCGCTACAAAACGACGCGTACATGGTTCGATCCACCTCGTCGAGGCTTGAAGCTATGGACTTTCTCTTCTTGGCCATCTAATCAGGGACAGAAACAACCTTCTGTCGGTGAAGCCTGTAGAGCTTTGGTACAAAGATCGCCGCCCACAACTGCGGTGGCGCTAATCGGAATCGCGGCGATCGAAGAGTGTGTGTGGCTTAGATATAATGGAAGAGAGAAAGGGAAAGGCCAAGGGAAGAAGAAGAGGGTGGGGGCTTTTGTACTTTTGTGGAGCAAAGTTTCAGAGGAGAAAGAAAGAGGACACATGGTATGTATAAAGGGCATGCGAGCCACGTGACAATAGCTTCAGCAAGGAAAGGAGGAAAGAACTGTTCGTGGCTTTGGTGGATTTGGACAATCCAAATTTTTAAATTTTTATTTATTGATAGACATTTTAATAAATACTAAATATTTTTAAATTTTTTTAAAATTTTAAGTTTTTAAATTTTTTTTAACAATTTTAATTTTATTAAATTAACTTCTATTTAGGTGCTAATAATTTATTCTCATGCAAGTTGAAAACAGTATGAGTGCAACCAATCTTAGGCCGCGTTTGATGTATAGCAAAGGCATCGGATGGAAAGAAAAAAGGTGATGAAAAGTTGAATGTAGATGTTTGGTGCTTTGGTTTTCCGATTCTAATGGAATTAGTTTTCCTATCCATACTAGTAGGTGGCTTCCTTCGATGAGGCGAAGGAAACTCACAGATTTCCTTCATCGATAGCATAGAGATTATAGTAATGCCTTTCACTTTCAAACAGTAGAGATAATGTCTAATAAGGATATTATGGTCGTTTTACTTTATTACTAATTCTTTTTGTCATTCTCTTCACTGTATCAAACATATTTTAAAATTGTATTTCACTTTTCATTTCTAATGTACTTAATAGATTTACGCAATAAATATTTCTATTCTTTTCATTATTATTTCAATTTTTACCGACTTTTTTGTTACATATCAAGATTAACGAGGCCTTCTCTCTATATGGACAATGAATCCAAATAATTTATCGGAATCCTTAGGTCCATAAAATATTCCACTTACTTTTTCTAAATGATGTTAATGGTCAAAAAGAAATCAAATATCTTGTTGGGTAATTATAGGACCTGGTAAAATTATTCCACCAAATTTCAAAATTAAGTATATAATTGAGTTAAAGTTGTACAAATTTGTGATCTACAAATTTAAAATTTGTTAATAGTAAGTTTATATAATTGTAATTTATATTGAAAAATTTTTATTTGAAAAAATAAGTTTTGACATTAATCTAACTTATATAACATAAATGTAATTTTTTTACATTAATGTAAATATGAAATTGGAGTATAAATATGATTTTGGAAAAAAAAAATCTTAGCACGAAATTGTTTATAAGTTAAATTTTGGTTTCAATATCTAAAGAAACTTGCAATTCTGAATACATTATTCAAACCAATACAATTAAAACTCTTATTTTAATAGATTTAATAAACAAAATTTTATTTAAAAATAATATATTAGTTCTTCATTTTTTATAATTATTTTAATGCAATCTAAGTAGATAATTCTAAACCCTCATTTTATTTTATATATGAGAAATTATGTTTTGATATAATATTTAATACATTTATTTTGATGTTAAATAAAACCAAAATTTAAATTTTGTACCATAAGAAACTAGTTTTCTTTTGAAAAATCAACTATTCTATCTAATCTAAAGTTGAACTTGAATAGTTCATTATTGTCACTTTAATGAAATTAATCATTTAGGATTTTTACTTAATTAATTTAATTGATTTGGTTATAATAAAGTATTCAAACTAATAAACTAGTGAATTATAAAAGTTACATTTGCATAAGCCCATCCAAAAGTGAACCTCCAAACTTATGAGCCTCTTCTTTTGAGAAGTTCCTTTAACCTGACTGGTAACAATGCATATTGATGTTCATGATAGTCCATTCTATCAATATCAATTTATTGGAAACTTTTTTTTGGGTGACTCTATTCAACGTCTACTGTTATGAACATAAATTTAAATGATGAGTTCATCTTAAAAAATTAATATTTTTATTTTTGCAGCTCCACTTAACTTCTAATATTGGCATGGTAAGAGAAAATTTATATACAATTATTTTTATATTTATTATGCTATTATCTAATTAAAATATAACAAGTATTTATTTAATTAACAATAATGTGTAATTTAATTTTAAAATAAAATAATTATTTATAATAACTATAACCAACCATTTGTCATTATGTAATTAGAAAACAATATAACAAAGAGATATATAAAGAGAAACTTTTTTTTTTGAAGGATGTACACTTTTTAAAATTAATTTAGCTCGAATTAATATTGAAATTTAAACCTTTATCGGTTTTTTCACTAACATGCTGTAAGAAAATCATTGAATGCCTGATATCTCATGCTGCAAAATTTATTAAACTAAGATGAATAAAGTATTTATTTTAAAACAATTGTATCCATCATGGGTTGGTTGCTTCATAATGTGTTCTGTCTTATTGAATTATGAGAATATATCATAACCAAATAAATTTATTTTTGGAAGAGTTGTGTAAAACGTGAGATCAAACATGTTATACACATTCGAGAGGATGGGGAGGATTTCCCCCTCACCCCTCACCCCTCACCCTATTCATCCAACCCTTTATTTTTTAATTAAAAATTAATTTTTTAATGCTTAATAAAAAATCATATAATTTATATTAAAACAAATTTTGTAATTTAAGGATATTTTAATAAATAAATATATTATGCATATTTAAATATTTCAATATTTAATTAATAAAATTGTATTAATTAAAATTTTAAATATAATATTAATAATCAAAATACTTAATCTTTAATTAACAAATTTTTAATAAAATTATTTATCTTCCAAAGTAAGACTAATTTTATAAATTTTTTTTGGATATAATATTAATGATCACAATAATTTATTGAGAATTTAATAATTTAAAATTATTTAATATTTTAAAGTGAGAATTATGGGATAAAGAAAAGAAAAGGAGGAACTTCTACTTTAAAGTTTTTTAAGTTAGAAATTGATCTTAAATATTATATTTGGTATAACAAAAAGATTTTTATAGACACGAGAATGTAAAGAGAATAAGAATGAAATCTTGTTGTACGTAATTATGTTTGCTAAGATATAGAAAAGAATGAATATTTCATGTTATTTTTATGTTTGATTTTGCAAAAACAATATAAAAATGAAAAGGAAAATTATGCAAATTATCATAATAACCTAGTTCAAAAATTTTAAAATAATCAATTATCTTTTCTGGGAAAAATAGTTTTACCTACTGACATTTTAATATATTAATTTTTAATAAATACTCTATTGAAATATTAAATTTATATTATTTTTTCAATTTTTTGTGATTATTAGATTTAAAAAATAGTCATCTTTTGGTTTAACTTGAACCATAAAAAAATTTTGAATATCAATAACACATTGTTTTAGCTAATTGTGTTTATGATTATTATTTTAAGAGCATTATGGCAAAGAAGGGCTTCTAAATCCAAAGAACGGATCATAATTCCATTATCACCTTGATGACATCCTCACTCTCACATTCGTGGCAACGAGCTTTTCTCAAGAAATGAGCATTTCTTTATTCAATAGCATACCAAACACCATTTTGAAAGATTCCATTTTCCTCTCTCATTCCATTCTTTCCTTTTCCAAGGGATCAAACATTTCACACCTTTTATTAAGACGGAATCCAAAATAGAAATCCTTGCTTGGCTAGATAAGAATGTGTGCTGTAACCCAAATTGAAGATGGAGTCCAAAGTGGCTCGTCAAAAAGTAATACCTTTTGCATTTTCTCTCTCTCATTTTGCCTCCCACCATCAACCATGTCTGAATGAGGAGAGAAGAAAAATACTAAAGCAAACGACTAGTACAATTAATGCACTCAATTATGAAGACACTAGTGTGGGTGCTTTTAAATTTTACATTGGATGAATTTTAACGTGTGAATAAATATAAGTAGAATATTCAAACCGTTTAAAAACCACTCACATAAAGTAACTTTATTCTTCAGTCTTTAATATAAAAAAAAAAAAATGAATGTTAACGAATATGAATGTCAAGGCATTAGCCTTTACAATAATGATTTGAGGGTGAGAAAAATGAAGAACTATACTTAGTAACGAGTTCTTCTATTCATGATAATTATTGAAGAATTAGCTAACATTGATCAAGAAATTTGTAGCTTCAACATGAAACTATTGTGCTAATAGTTCATTCATTGTCACATGCATCTTGTTCCTATTAATCCATTGTTTTATGGTAGAATGAGTTATTGATACAAAATAGATCCCCTGCAATAATGCGAGAAGAATGAAATAGAAATAAGACATCGACCATATTTTTTTTTTCTCCTTAGTTTTTCTTAATCTTCTTAAATGCACTAAAACTAAATATAGAGGATGTGAATTGGTTGTTGATATACTATTAGGCGAGTGTCGTGCTCTTAGTGAGCATGATTGTGTGTGTGTGTTGTGTTGGGCTCATTATGGGCCATGGTTTCGCCTATTATTTTCAACTCATTATTTGATTATTCTTCAAGGTACCTGAAATAAAAGTTGGCAAAGGTTGTGTTGAGCTTCATTTTTAAGGGTTGCTTGGTATAAGCACCAAAGTTGTAAGAGTAGGTAAAGCATTAAGGTTACTTGGTGTGTAGGGTCTAGATTTCCAATAACTTTTAAAAGGAATTGTTTATTGTTAAATTGTCCAATTCTTTGGATCTGAATTGTTGAATTTAAATTTTATATCACATGTAATTAGAACTTGAAATTTTTTATCACGTAGTCACTAAGTTTAATTTAAACTATAAAATTACATATTTTTTTTATATTAATTATTAAATTTATATATATTTTTAAAAAAATTAGAATCAAACTCTTATGGATAAGTTATAACAGCTGACTTTGAAAATGATAGGTATAAAAGTTGAGCATAAACATAAAATATTTGTTATAATATAATATTCGATATAGTTATTTTCATTATAATAGTTGAGTAAGAACAAAATTTAGTTTCTTTACCAAACAAAATAAGTTTTCTTTAAAAAAATCAACTATTTTTATATAATCTAAATGGACTAAAGTTGAATTTGATTGGTTTAATTATTGTCAATTTAATGAAAATAAGCAGTAAGTTTTTTGGGTTAACTAATTTAATTGATTGGGTTATAATAAGGTGTCTAGATTGACAAAATGCATTGGTGAATGATATAATGACATTTTTTTTGGAGGATATAAAGTTTTTAAAATCATTTTAGCTCTAAGATATTTGAATTTGGATCTTCATCGATGATTTAACTAATATGTTACAGAAAAATCATACAATGTGCTGATATTTTGCGAAAATTATTCTACTAAGATGATTAATTTACCAATAAACATTTTTTTTCAGAAAGATGGGCCGAACAGAAGATTTGAGAAAAAAAATTAATAAATAGGAAAGGAGGGGCGCCCCTCCCCCCTCCACTAACTCAACCCATCCCTTCTTTTCTAAAAAATTAACTTTTAATAATTAATAAAAAATTATAAAAATTTATAGTAAAATAAATTTTATTGATTTACAATAGATATTAAAAATATTTTAATATTTCATTAATAAAATTTTATAAATTTATTTTTTATAAACATATTAATAACCAAAATACTTAATCTTTAACTAACAAAACTATTTATCTTTTAATATGAAAAAAATTGGAAATAATGGTTAATGACCAAAATAATTAATTGAATTCTATAATAATTTTAAATTTTTAAGTAGTTTTTTCTAGGCTTGAAGAAAATTTTTAAGTAGTTTAAATTTATAAAAAAAAAATTTAATATTTTGATGTGAGAATTATGAAAGCAAAAGAAACATGAGCCTGCTGCTTTGGACGTTTTTTAAGTAAGTAAATTGATCTTCATTTTAAGGTCATACTAGGTATACTAAAATGATTTTTATGGTAATGAGAATGAAAAAAAACATAGGAATGAAGTTTATGGAACATAATGTTATGGTACATAATAAGAATGGAAAATACAGTTATATAAATAATCATAAACTTGTGCCAAAAATATTAAAATAATCAATTTTCTTTTGTACCAAATTATTTTCACCTACTCATTAAAATATTCATTTTAATATATTAATTTGTAATAAATATTCTATCAAAATATTAAAATATTTTTATTTTTATTTTTTATGATAATTATTTAATTAAAAAATAGTCATTTTTTCTTGTTTAATTTAAACCATCTGAGTTTTAAATACCAATAACATACAGGATTGGTTTGTTGCCTTTATAATTGCTAATTAAGGGCATTATGGAAAAAGAGAAAAATATTACTTTATTCTAATACTTTTAAACTTAATTTCAATTGAATCTTTTATGAATTAAATATCTTAAATAGCTTTTCACTTTTAAATTTTATTTTATTTTGGTTCCCACAAACTATGTTTTAAAATGGTTATTCACTTTTCAAGACCTAAATTAAAATAATTTCTTTAGAAATCAAACTAAATTTAAAAATAAAAGATTATTTAGAATAAAATTTTAAAAAATAGAGGACCATTTTATAATTATCAATTCATAAAATGCCAAAGCAAGAAAATTCATAAAAAATAGATGACCAAAATAATTTTTTTTTCTCCGAATAAAGTTTGAAATGCTCATTTTGACGTTTGCGTGGCAGTGAGCTTTTCTTAAAGAAACGAGCATGTCCTTCTTCAAAGGCGTACCAAACAGCATTATGAAAGATTCCCCTCTCTTTCTCATTCCATTCTTTCCTTTTCCAATGGATCAAACATTTCGCACTTTTTATATAGATGAAGTCCAAAATGGAAATCCCTGCTTGGCTAGCGTGGAAGGGATAGATAAAAGCATGTGCACTCTCAAGAAGGAAGATGCTGGTCCCCCACACTTGTGGGGCCCCAGTCCCTTGCCTCACCTGAAGGGCCAATATTGCTTTTCACACTTTTTATCTCAAACAATTTCTTACCTTTTTTTGATAAATGTGTGCATAATCATTATTGAAGTACCAACAAAATTCTGGTAGTTGAAAATTAAATTAAGTGGTCACCTCTTGTAAAAAATTTTAAGATGATATTTTTGGGTGTAATTATAAAATTGGTTACACTTGTATAATTATTATGTGACACATTTAGAAGAAGATATGTAACAATGACATTTTAAAATATACTGATTATATTATATGTCAACTCAAAATAATTTGTTATATTTATATTTTGACCATAATATTTTTTTTATTTTATTTATGAAGCAAAATTTCTTTTTTACATTTTCAATTTATCCCCTTTTACTTTTTACTTTTTAGTGACCCTACAAAATATTAATTCATAAATTGAAAATAAGAATAAAATTAAGAAGTTATGAAGTTTTTAAAAAAAAATACATAGGTGAGTTAACAAAGTTATAAACTAATATTTTTGTGCAGTGTATGAAAAATAAAATGTATAGGGAATAAATTTAGATAAAAATTAAAAATAATGGGGTCAAAATATAAAAACAATAAGTTATTTTAAGTTTTTATATAATCAGCATAATATGATATGTCATTGTTATTTGTCTTCATTTTAGTGTGATATGTAATAATTGCACCGGTACAATTAATTTTATAGTTGCACAAAATATTTTACATAATTTTAATTATGACTACATGTAGTCTTAAAAATTTAATTTAATATTTTACATTAAGGTGCTATCTTATATACAATCGTAAATTTGGTTAAACTAATGTAATTACTACGTGACACATTTAGAAGAAAACATGTGGTAATGACATGTTATAATAAGCTAAATGTTTGTCAGTTTAAAATAACTTGTTATATTTATATTTTAATTCTAATATTTTTAGATTATATTTATGAACCCAAAACTTTTTTTAAAAAAATTTCAATTTAGCCTCTTTATTTTTTTGTTTTTTAGTAATTCTACAAAACATTTGTTCACAAATTGAAAATAATAATAAAATTATGGAGGTGAAGAATTATTAAAAATAAAAAAAGTACAAAGGTGAGTTAACAAAGTTGTAAAATAATATTTTTTCGTGTAGGTTACTGAAAAATAAAAGTTAGAAGGGGTAAATTGAAAAATTCAAAATAATTGAGTTCGTAAATAAAATCTAAAAATAATGAAGTCAAATGTAAATATAATAAGTTATTTTAAGTTCACATACAATCAATTTAATATGATATATTATTACTGCATGTCTTCTTTTTAAAATATTATATAATAATTATATCGATACAACCAATTTTAAACTTACATAAAAAAGAATTACCTTATATTAAATAAACTATACAATCAAACCATTATATTTCGTCTTATGAATTGTAGTGATTTCTAATCCCCTTCATTAGTACTGTTATAGT
The DNA here is from genome assembly GCA_037074485.1 of Delonix regia. NCBI lineage: Eukaryota > Viridiplantae > Streptophyta > Magnoliopsida > Fabales > Fabaceae > Delonix > Delonix regia. Next base: position 22,324,000 of record CM073454.1, on the reverse strand, counting down.
ATATTTGTGCTCGTCAATGTATTAGTTCGTTTAATTTATTTTTTAGGCTTGTTTATATATTTATATTGAGTTTGTTTAAATGCAAAGTGAAATGAAAATGAATTGGTGCAAGCAGAGGACAATTGTACCATGAAATAGTAAAAGAAATGCGCCTCAAATGAAATAGTCTATGGATTAGCCTATACACAGCCCATTTGATAAAGAAGGCAAATGTTTTATTTTGCTAAAAAAGTGCACACATTTTGAAATTATAGTTTGACCCACTGGTAAATAATATAAATTTACGTAATAAATATATGTATTCTAGCATACTTTTTTGTTCTCTCTCTCTTCGGACCAAGTATTCTAGCATACTTGAAAGCATACATTTCCCCCAACTTTTTGATAAATATTGATGATCTCATGTGCGCATGTGTAGGAAGATTAATGACATGTTTTGATGGGCTAAATCTTTGAGAATAATATCTTTTTGTTTGGTCTTTTTTTATTTCCCAAATGATTAATTATCTATTTAAAAATGATAAGATTATAAATAACATGCTGATATTGAAAATTACATTGGAAGCATAGGCCAATTAGAATATGTATTTTGTTCTTACCACACATGTTCATATGAAGTTCCAATTAAATATTTAACTTGAGGTTGACGGAAAAGATATGCTTTCAAATATGGTGAAGTACCAAAATTTATTATGCAGCATTTTTTTCATGTTAATAATATTATTTTATTAAATACATACAACAATATATATATATATATATTGAGAATTGTATCTTTTGATAATTTGATTTTTTATAAATTGATTGTAACAAATTAATTTTTCGCTAATTTAAATTTATACTAAATCAACCCTCATTTAGATTAATAAATGATTGATTTTATATAATATAAAATTTATAAGAGACTTATTTATTTTATTTATTATAGTCAATTTTAAGACTCTTATATATATATATATATATATATATATATATATGACAAAAAAAACTAAGCTATTTAACACATGTATGGAGGTGGTTTAACTCTAATCCTTAATAGTGCTAATTTTTATGGTCCTCAATGAATTTAGACATATGTGATAGTTTCTCTAGTATGACAGTTTTATCATAAATTGCGAAAAATATTTAATTAAGTGCAAATTTGAATCCCTTATCTAAGATTGTCCAGATGGATTTAAACCAAATTAAATTTGTTCCTAATCCTAATTGGAATAAAATTTATACAATCCTATTATATAATAAAATTGCCATACATGAATAACTATTAAACATGTCTAAATTGATCTAGCACTATGGAAGTTATTTCTCAAATATAACTCGAATATGATACGTACATAGTTAGAGTTAATCATGAATTAAATTGTACACAGATAATTACTTTGGGTTTGGCACTTACCTTTGAAAAAAAATTCAAAAACATCTATTATTGTCATACCGACAAAAAAAAGCTGCTTGATTTTTGTAAACTAATATATAGAGAGAGAGAGAGAGAGAGAGAGAGAGAGAGAACTATGGCCGTAAAATAAGAAAATTTGATCAGTAATTCCAAATTTTTTATTTCGCAGATCTGAAACAAATATTCTTAACCCAAATATAGAGGAAAAGTTTCCATGGTCAGATATGCCATGATTAATAATTAGAAATAACATCTATATGATGCAACGGTATCTTTAGAATAAGCGGTCCAATACAGGAACGGATCTTTAGCTTGGCTTATGACTTAAAACTCAAGTCACAAGGTTTTTAAAATGATTTAAATTTCGTTGGTGCTTAAATTTAGGAATTTAAAGAAGTTTTACAACTTAGTGAAGTTTTTTTTTTTGGGTGAAAATTCGCATTTGAAGTTTTTTTTTTGGAGATGAAGGCAAAGAGCAATTTTCTCAAAAGTAATTTAAAAATTAAAATAGAAATCATATTTTCTGTCTAGTAAAATTCATAGAATCCTTGTCCCTATCAACTTTATATAAATACTTACTTTTTATTATTTATATTTATAGTTGTGGAAATCCCATGATTCTTGGGAAAGATCATATATAATATTTGCTCATTAATGAGTCATGATTCATGTGCATTTAGTGCTAAAATCTCATAATTCATTGTGGGTTAATGGGTTGATATAAAATGTTTTTATTTCCTTATTTGTTTATCCTTTAATGAGTCTTAATTTTATATTTATGTTGTTGTTTATTTCCTTTCTTGGCTGAGAATGACTTACTGATCTTCTGTAGCCAACATCACTCTATATAAAACTACTATTGCTTTGAATGAAATATTTCAGAGTCAGTCTTCTCTAAAATTCTTCACGGTATCATAGCACTATCATGCCAGACTATTATCTAACTTGGCCAAGGATTGGCCCTCAATAGAGAAGCCTACGATAGGTACATTTCATCAACTACTTTTTCAATTCCATCTTAATTGAATCTATCCCATACCCTGACACCTCTTGACCATGGCATCTTACCCTGGGACACCTCTTGAAAATTCTCCAACTCTCATTACAAGTCAGACTTCATGGGAGTAACTACCTCCAGTTGTCTACTAGTGTGCCTATGTTTATCAAAGGGAAATGGAGATTTAATTACCTTCTAAACACTTTTCCGAACACAGGAAATCAATGATCCCAGATACCTGAAATGGGATGCTGAAAGAAACATGGTAATGTCATGGTTCCACGATTTTAGGCCAGGGGAGTTGAATGTCACCCAATACTACAACATGCTCAAACACTATTGATAACAACTTGACAGTATGAAACTCATACATGGTCTTGCACTAATGATGCTTTGTACTTCAAGAAGTTCACTGACAATGAGCATGTGTACCAGTTTTTGTTAGGCCTAAATTCCATGTTTAAAGTTATAAGAGTGAAAATAATAAATACTTACCCACTACCTATTCTAAAGGAGACTTATCATGAAGTCAAAAGAGAGGAAAGCAGAATAAGGTTAACCAGTGGTCACCAAACTGCATCTACCCCTGCTGAATCTTTTGCCTTAGCTGCCTGTGGTACTCATATACCTGGAGGAGGAGCCCGAAACTGCTGTGATCATTGTAGCAAATTAGGTCACACTAAAGAGAAGAATCCATGGTAAGCCAACAAATTGGAATTCAAGCAAAAGAGATGGGACTAGTAAATCAATGATGAACATTGAGGACGAACCTCAATTTGAGACTAATCCCTTTACTAAAGAACAGTGGGAATTATTACAAAAATTTCTTGGAAATAAGGATCAAAAGGACCAAACCAATTCTGAGAAAATTGTTGGTTCAAGTTCATTTGCTCAAGCTAAATTTGGGATTTGTGAAGATAAATGACAATGTTAAGCTTGAAGTTGTGCCTAACTTGAGGGGGAGTGTTGTAACCCCATGATTCTTGGAAAAGATCACATGGAATATTTGTTGATTAATGCATCATGATTCATGTGCATTTAATACTAAAATCTCAAGATTTATCGTGGGATAATGGGATGGATGCTAAAAATGATATTATATAAAATAATATTCGAAACGAGAGATTACAAATTAACAAATACTGACTTGGAATTAATCATACGTTAGTCATACCTTAATTGAACCGGTAAAGATAAACAACCTGTATATCCCCATCAAGAGAGAACAAGAGAAAGAGCATGATGCTAATTTCTCAAAGGATTGGAACTCTCTCTCCCATTGATGCCACCACTTCTCTGTGCATCATTCAATGGGAATAAATAAGAAGATTTTATAAAAAGAAAAATAGGAGTAATGATGGATGTGGTGAGACAAAGGTTTTGAAATCACATCTTGATGTTTCTGAATAATTGATGAAATGATGGTTCATAGATAAGATAAGCATAATCTTTCTCCATCTGCTCTTGGTCAGTGATTTAATGGGATAATCACTAATCAACAGTGGGCTGTAGGTTGGGGTTTCTACTCAAATGGGCCTGTAGTTGATCCAACTCATCATAGAATATCCACAGGTTTAACAAAAACCTAATCTATTCTTAGTTTAGATTAATATTGATTATCTAATTAATAATTATATATAATTGTTCTAATAAGTGGATTAATGCTAATCCATAAAATAATTTAAAATATTCGAACAATCTCCCACTTGGATGACATTAATCAATTATCAGAACAATCAATTAATTAACAAGAACCACACGTACATATAAATGTGTGTATACACTAAACCATACCAAGTTTAGAGATGAAACCACACACAAGATCACTAAATTCGATAGAGAAATAAGTGATATTCACTTTATCACAAATTTAGTTCCAATATCTGAACAAAATGGATTATAAAATAATATCTTGGTGTCATATTACATCACAAAAGTTCTTTAAAGACTCAATTCATACTCTTACTAGACCAATGCTTCATCAAAATTCAACTAGACTCATATGAGTTTTATGATTTGAATTACTCCCATGGGTAGGCCTTTAGTCAATTGATCCGTAAACATGCATTTATCATAAATATGAACCATATGAGTTTGAGATAATGAAAATTCATAAATGAAACTATGAATCAAGAACATTGAATTTGATAAAGAAAACAATGTTGTAAATGCTGGAAAAATTTTGATTCTGAATTATATCCAAATTTGGCATAACCTAGAACATTAAATCCAATAGGGAAACAAATGCTATAATTGTCAAAATAAACTAAAATTTTCTTTAAGAACACAACTCAAACTCTAACTGAATAAAGACACCAAACTTTTAATATACCTAAGAGTCATATGACTTTAAAACTCTTAGGGTTAGTCTTGGTAAACGAATCACCTGAAATGAGTATGAGGTTCACAAATCTTTTCTCCAACAAATAAGAATTCAATATCAAAATGCAACTATAATTCCTGTAATTTTGAGGGAAGCACACAATACAGTCATGTCGCAACAAACTGGTTAAGATTCAAATGTACACATAACATAAATTCATTTCCTTAACCATTTTCCCTGACAAATCGCAATCACAAAGTAGGCAACATACTCTTCACTTATATATGAGATAGCTATAAGTGTCCATTTGACATTTCTCAATATAATAACACCTCCAAAAACATCATATAGGTGTAACTAGAAGTGAATTCATGATCATCAATACATGATGCATAATTTGAATTAGAATATCCTATTATCTCAAATGATTTAGATTTCTTGAGAGTCAACATGTAATGTTTTTTACCTCGAAGGTACCTCATAACAATCTTTGTAGCCTTCAAATGATTATACTTAAAGTCACTTAGATACCTGTCAAGCACATCAATAGGAAAAACAATGTCCAAAAGTGCACACCTTGGTATATATTAGGCTACCAACAACAAATGTAAATAGAACTTTGTCCAACAAAATCCTCTCATTGTCATTTTGGGACACAATAATTTAAACAACCTACCACCATTTTGCACAGATGCAACATAAAGAGTGCATTAATACATATTAAATTCCTTCCATATTTGATCAATATAGGTTGCCTGAGATAAACCAAAATTGCCACAAGATCTATTATGATGAATCTAAATTCCCAAAACAAATGAAGCTTCATTTAGATCTTTTTATGTCAAAGTGACAGGACAAGATGTGTTTTGTCTTATTCAGTAATTTCACTAAGTTAATGGCCGATAGGATGTCATTATACATATAGCATATAGATCACAAAATTGTTTATTTAATATATTCAGTAAATCCATTAAGTTGCTTCATTCAAACATCCTTATGCAAGTCTTCCTCCAGATATGCTGCTTTTAACATCTATTTAGTAATTTAGCAAGTTCCTAGTTATTATTATAGTGTATAGAGGTAATTTTATCATTTATAACCTCTAACCACTTAGATGAATGAAGACCCGATACAACTTCATCAAAGGAGACAGGATCTATATCATTAACAACATCTGACTTAAATTTCTACAATTGTGCAATATGTGTAATCATCAAGAATTGCAAGCCTAAGTATCCTCTTTGACTGTCTCAATTCAACAATTAGTTACTCCACACCAATTGTAGGAGGTTCCAAGATTGGATTAACTAGATTGTTAATAGCAATGTCATATCTGCTAGCATAAATAACAGTTAAAGGAGATGATAAACCCAACAAGGGCAATATGACATCTTCAATATGCAGATTGATAGCCCCAAAAACACCACTCCCATTATTCGAGTCATTCTCAAAACAAAATATTCTATCAAACTCAATGACTCTCGTAATGTGAGCAGGGTAATAGAATCTGCATCATCAAGATCCAGAACAATACCTAATAAAGAATCCATTGATGTTCCTTGAATCAAGTTTCTTAAGTTGTGGATTATAAGGATTCACCTCCGCTTTGCAACCCTATACATGAAAATGCCTTAAATTAGGCTTCTTTATAATGAAAAGCTTGTATGGGGTCTTTTATATTGTTTTATTGGGAATTTAATTCAAGATATAAGTCGTTGTTTTAAAGGCAACATCTTTACACAAACTCTGGCAAAGAGGAATGACTGTTTATGCTTCTGACCATATCCATTAAGGTTCAAGTCCTCCTCTCAGTAACTTTATTTTATTGAGGAGTGTCAGGCATAGTATATTGGGCTTTAATCCCATATTCTTGCAAGAATAAGGCAAATGATTTAGGACTTCTACCTATCTCTATATACTGACCACAGTATTCACATCTTCTATTCGATTTGACACATTTGATTACCCTTCCAAATTTCAACTCATTAGCAGTTTTCAATGCCATGAAGGTATCTAGAGATTTAGACGTTTCATGTAACAAATCTACCTATGATAATAAGTGTTGCAGATCCACCAATATTTGTGTGGATTAAATCCCAAATATTTTTAGATTTACTTGCCCCTTTATTCCTAGCTCTAGTCGGAAGTTTTCCTTTTGTACAAGCAACACAGGACTAGAAATCTAAAAGGAATTCAAGTTATGTAATATTCCTTGCCTGACTATCCTTGGGAATGTCCCTTAGGAGATGTGACCTTAACATTGATGCCATGATATATGGAAGAATTTTTTTAAATTAATTCTTCCATGTTTATGTCCTATTACAACATTAACTGGTGCACCAAGTGCAGAATCTGGACTAGCATTCTTATTAAAACAACATAATCCATTCATCAAGGAAATAGATTTAACAATAACAAAATCAAGGAAAATTTTCAATTTTTCCATTTCCTTGTCAGAGTTAAAAAAACCAGGATTTTCAAATATATAACTGGAAATCAAATTCGTCCTTGATGAAGGTATATATATAGATAACATTACTTAAGGTCAAACAAATTCTAGAATACATGTTTAAGACTACATGTTTTACATAACTAACTGCAGTCAATCTTTCTTTCACTCCAAAGATGGTCATCTTTCATTTGGGCTCCTCCTATTCCTGAGCCATTGCAAAGAATTAATTACATGAACAGTTGCTCTAAATCTGACTACTAAGAATTCGAACAGATTTCAAAATTATTAGATTCAAAACAAACTAAAGGTAGAGGGTAATATAGAAGGAAATTCCTTCTTTCTCACGCTTGTTTTTTAAACTAAAGTGATTAGACATTTTATGGTCAGACCTTTTACAATAATGACATTCACCCTTAAATGATTTCTCCTTATGATCCTTATTATTCTTATTGCTCTTCTTAGGTTCGAATGGTGTCTTGCCATAGGCCTTGTCCTCACTTTTCTTTCCTTTCAGCTTTACATTTCCAACCTTACGAGAAGAATTATGTGAAATGTAGTTCACTAATTGTAAATGAGAATACGCCTTCTTTATTGACTCTTCCTCTTAAGTCACTATGAAGATCAACTGATCAATAATCCATTCTACCTTTTAGGAATTGTAGGTGGTTCTCAAGACCCCATAATCAGTTGGAAGTGATTGGAAAACTTTATAAACTAGGTAGCTCTTGCCTAAAGCCGCATTGTAGGATTTCAGCCTGTAGTAGTTAACAAGCTTTATTATGTGCTCATGCACTCCTAATACTTCGTCATAGTGAGTATTATCTAGCAAAGAGAGGTTATTGGCTTTTTGACTCTTATCAACTTTCTTGAATTTCTCACTGACTGCTTTCAGGTACTCAATTGCAGTGTCCTTATCAAGAATGCTTGGTCTAATTGTCTTATCCATTCTGTACTTTATAATAGTTAGAAAAACTCTATTAGACTCATACCATTGTTTATGATAGGCCTTATCAGTAGTGCTAGAGTCAGTAGTGAGGTCTATTGGCTTAGGTTTTCTTAAAGTCAAATCTTCTTTGGTGATCGTCAAATACATATCAAGTGACTTAATCCAATAATTATAATTTGTCCTATTCAGAGTTTTCACCATAGATAATTTTTGGAATAGAGAAGCTAAGTGAAAAAACAAATAGGAAATATTAATTATGTCTTGGTCATATAATTATTGAACAAGGTTTCCATAACAAGACTCAGCTTTGGCTACTGTGTAACAAAATGTTTATCACAATCCTACCGAAGGGCTGACTATAACAAATTAAGAAAACTCATACACACCAAGGAAGCACATTATCGATAGAAATAATACAAAATGCATCCATAATTTTCATATTGATAGGATACGAGAAACTATGAATACATCAATTGAGTCACTGTTGGCAGGCTGCAAACAGTCCTTATTCACAAAATTATATTACCAATGTCATACCGATAGGACATGTCCATTGCCAACACAATCATACTCTATTTTGCTGGTTGCCTCAATGGTAACCTCTCCCTTAATGATTTAGTGTGTACTGTTAAGAGTAGATAGACAATAACCACAATAATAGTGGTTTATAAAACCAACACCATCATGATTGAGCCCACGATAGGTGAATATAACCATTAGGTGTAGATGGCCTAATGTGGCCCAAAATAAAGTATGTTTACTCATTCTTTCATTTTTTTTTTTTTGCACACATAATTAGGAATAAAATATTCACTAATTATAGAAAAAAATTGTTTTAATTCTTGAGTATTGTTAGGGAAAGTGAGAACTATATATTGCTCCTTATTGTGTATAATTGTCTAACAAATTTTTCTAGGTCAAAATAGTGTCATTACAATGTATTTTTGAGAACCTAAATCTCTAATAAATTTCCAAACTCATACTTATAGGCCTAAAAAAATTTTGCAAAAATCCTTAAAAAATTGAAAATGGCTAGTAGAGTCAAATTGTAAAAGGTTGGGGACTAAAAGACCAGCGCGTGACTCACACGCGCCACTACTCGCCACCCTTATGAGTGGGCTTTTCTCCAACCTGGAAATCTAACCCAATGAAATGGAGCTTTTCATACATTCAAATAGGCATTAAAATGGTCTACATTTCACGATCCATGTATCCCCAAATGTAATTTCTACATAAAATACATCATTTGAGAGAAATCACGCTTGAAATTCTCAAGTTTTTTTAGTTCTTCAAGCTTCAATGGTAGCTTAAGTCATCAGGAACTTGAGTGGGAGATTTAGATGCCAAAATGATCCTTATGCAACGATATATAAATCCCTTAAGGTGGTTTTAGCCAAACATGAAGCATTTGAGTGAATTTGGGTTTGAAATGTTCAAGAGTTTTGAGCTTCAATGGCAGATCCTCATTTCGCAAACATTGAGCTTTGATATAGGTCTCATTTTGTTTGTAATTCTTTAGAGATTAAAATTCCTAAACTCATTTTGACAAACTTGATCTATACATTGAGTAATTTTACTTGAAAAATTTTGGATTGGAGTCAAGCATGTTCATCTTTGGTTAAAGTATACAATAGGCACAATTTGAAATATTCAGATCTACAAAGGCTTAAACTCCTTTTCAAAAATTCCGAAGTTCTGGAACAAATTTCATTGGAAAAATTTAGAGTTCATACTTGTTCATATAATTTCCATTCATCCATGACAATAAGTATTTTTGTGCAATAATGAAGCTTTAATACCATTTGTTGAAGATGATATTATACAAAATAATATCCGGAATGGGAGATTACAAATTAACAAATACTGACCTAGAGTTGATCATATGTCAGTCATACCTCAATTGAATCGATAGAGATGAATGACCTATATATCCCATCAAGAAAAAGCAAGAGAGAAAGCATGATGAAAATTTCTCAAAGGATTGGAACTCTCTCCCATTGACACCACCACTTCTCCGTGCATAATTCTATGGGAATAAAGAAGAAGATTTTATAAAAAGAAAAGGAGTAATGATAAATGTGGTGAGGCAAAGGTTTTGAAATCACATCATGATGTTTTTGAATAATTGATGAAATGATGTTTCACAAATAAGCATAATTTCTCTTCATCTTCTCTTTGTTAGTGATCTAATGGGATAATCACTGATCAAAAGTGGGCTATAGGTTAAGGTTTATACCTAAATGGACCTATGGTTAATTTAACCCATCACGGATTATCTACAAATTTAACAAGGACCTGATTTATTTTTGGTTTAGATTATTATTGATTACCTAATTAATAATTACATATAATTGTTCTAATAAGTGGATTAATGCCAATCCACAAAAAAATTTAAAATATTCCAACAATGGAGTCAAATGTTTTTATTTGCATCTTTATTTTTTGTATAATGAGTTTTAATTTTATATTCATGTTCCTGTTAATTTCTTTTTCTGGTTCATAATGATTGGCTGAACTTCTGTGGCCAACATCACTTTATGTAAAGCTATTATTGCTTTGAATGAAATAAGAAATTTCAAAGTGAATCTCTTTTAAAGGATCAAAAGTGCTAAGTTTAAATTATTGAGAGACCATTTCGATAATGCACTCAAATAATAAATTAAATTGAGAATAAATTGATAAGTAAAAGATGAAACAATATTATGCTTTTCTCATTTATGCAGCTATGTAAATGAAGCTAAGGCCAGAGATGCATTAATGAATATTTCCAATTAAAAGTCCACAAGGGAAAGAAGTTGCATCATGATATTTGCAATGGCTAGTTTTTGAATTCATACAAAAGGAGAGTGACTTCAGTGAAGGAGCAGATAAGAGTTATAGAGAACAATTATGACTGTGCTAAATACCAACATTTATGAAAACTTCCAAAAAAGAAAACTTATTGTTGGTTTTTTAGCTTTTGAGTGTGCAATAGTGAAATAATTTTTTTATTTCGTTGCTGTTGAGGGTTCTCGAACCTTATCTTATATTTGTAATTGTCATTTAGTGGTTGAAGTTTAAAGAGAATTAGTTATAGATGAACTAGGGTATAGAAATCCATGTTAAGGAATGAAAATGAGAATTATATTTTCGTGTTTGATTATTTTTAATTCATAGTACTTTTATATTGTAGGAAATTATCTCAGTGTTCTTTTATTCTTTAGAGTTATTCCTTTTTTTTTTTTTTTTTTTATTTTCTCACAAAAATTCCAACAACCAAATGAACCATAAAGAAAAACCCTATGGAAAGAGTGGCTCAAGCAATTTGACACATTTTAGCTAAGTAGTCAAGATACCTACTATATAATAAGGTTTAATGCTTGATGATTGTCATTTATGAACCCCAGTTTTTCTATTATAATGCCCTTTGTAGTTCCTTTTATCTCGACATTGTATTTTTCTTTTTTTCTTTCTTCGTTATTTGTTTTTTTTTTTATTTCACTCTCTAAAAATGCTAATCTTAAGTATTCTTATTTTATTAATTTAAATTTCTATTTTCACTAGAAAAAAAAATTCTTTTTTGAAATTGTATATATTATATCAATAATTATTATCAAGTGAGGGTATAATTAAAACTAATATATTATTTTAAACGTTTAAGATTGTATGAATGTATTGAAACAAAACAATTAAAAAGAAATAATGGGATGAAAAAAGAATTAAATTTAAAAGAAAATAGAAAAAGATATTTACATAAAACAAAAATTTAGTTGGATCTGACTTGCATTTTTAAAGAGGTCGCGCTCATGCCAAACAGAAAAATAAAAGCCAAATTTAATGTTTGACTTATTTTTATGCAACCTTGACTGGCGATCTAATTCAGAATTCGGCCAACTTATATACTTTTACTTCAACAATATGTAGTTAAAACTTTTACTTTTATCACTATTTTTTATTTGATATACAACTCATAAGTTTTTAAAAATTCTAATTATTAAACAAAATTTTCTTCTATTTTGTATTTTAAATTAAAATAAAACATATTTTAAATAAATTACTTCAATTTCAACTACTTGAAAAATAGCTTTACATTATTTTAGTTTTGATAATTAACTTGTGACAACTGTTAACATTGGACTAATCTCTTGTATCACTGGTTTATATAACCTGATTAAAACTGCAATAACTTAAAATAACTTAAGAGAAATTATCTATATTATAAAATATGCTCTTGCGACCTTTGTTTCTTTCGTCATCCAATTCAATAAAAAAGAATAGAGTTTTTTGAAATGACATTTGTGAATTATATTGAAGGGAAAGGAAAAAAAAATTAAAATGTATGTGGAAAATCATGGTAAGTTATTTAACTTGCCATTACTTCTCTTCATTATTTTTTAAAATTTAAAAATTGTACTCTGATTTTTATAAAAAGAGTTATTTAAATTTTAATTATAAATGATGACTATCTAATAATATTTGGTTTCAATAACTTTAGCCAACACTTAGTAGCACAGTTTTTGAATTAATATTTTTCCATTTTCTCACTTATCAAATAAATGGAAAAAGTTAATTGATATGTGTTAAAAGTTAAAGTTCAAAGAAATCAATTTTCAAATGTGAAAAAAATAAAAAGTCTGTATTGGTATTGAGCTTGTTGTCAGTTTGAGTTCTGAATTCTTGAAAAAGTGACTATATGACTATGATTGATGCCCTTGGTAATAAAATTATACGCCCAAAGATAATCGTTTGCTTAATAAAATTAGAAAATGAAAGGCAATTGATTTTTGTTTGGTATGAAGCCAACAAAGTTATAATTTGGTTAATGACCCTTTGCATCACTATCAACCATGGCGTTCATATATTCAATGTTCCTCAAGCAGAATAAACTCTATTTTTCACTGCTGATCACAGAGGATGCAATGATTCTAAACTTGTTTCTTTGTAATGTTCTTGTGAAAAAGAAGACCGGGAGAGTGGTAGTTAGGGAAATTGAAGTAAATTTTGTCACCCTAAGCTTGATGATTAAATAATAGAAGGGATAGAACTATATAAGTATATATCCAAAGAACCATTGTAACACTATTGGTTTGGGCAGACTTCTTCTTAAAATTGGGACAAAATTTTTACAAGTCACTTAATATATACAATAAAAGAGAGTTTTACTCACGTTAAGTAATTAATCAAATGTTTAATAACCAGAGTATAAATTTGTTATATTTCCATAAGTGAATTGCATATTGTTAAATTGCGTAATTCACTTAATACAAGTTGGGATAAATTTTTTGGTTTTACTAATTTTGATATCCAATATTAAATGTAAGCTATTAAATATGTTCAATCCTTTAATATTAATGGCCAAATTTATACATTTATAAAGAAATAAAGCAAATCTAGATTGTAATATAGGTTAAGATCATACCTATATACTTAAAAACAACTCAAGTGTGAAATACAACCTTTACAAAAGAGAAATATCATGGAAGTTGCAAACGATGCAAAGCAGACAAAAAACAATATCCCTATCAGGCACCTCCACCGCATATAAGTGACTTGACTTAACGTTACTATTTGAAATAGTTAAAACACTTGGAAGGGTAGAGATTCAGTGAAGATATAATACTAATTAAGCAATAAAATAATAGATTAGATCCAATATAATTTTTAATTAGCTAAATTAAAATACGAATAAATAATAATTTATATAAAATTTTTAAATTATTCAAAATAATTCTAGTTGCATTTCTCTATCTTATGGTGAGCAGCACTCGTTTTCATCTTCGAATTGATTGGGTTTCGACCCTCCAATAAAAAACGTAAGCAGAGACTTGACAGTGCGCAGCGAGCGCGTGCCACTGCTGAAAACTCAAACTGAAACTCAATACTCGAAAGTTTCTTATTCTCTTTCTCCATTCTCAACTGTTTTCGAACGGCTGAATTACTCCAAGGGACCATGGCGGCGACATTTCTACTGTAAGATTCCGTTAACGGTAAGCTTCTGCTTCTCTCGCAATCCACTCTCCAGCATACTCTGAACCCATGAGAAATCTATAATTCATGACTTTTTGAATTGAATCTTGTCACTTCCTTTCTTGTTTGAAAAATATCTTGGTAATTTCGAGCGGAACAGTACGTGGATCTCGCCATTTTTGGCTACTTCTCAATACTATTCTTCTGGATCTGAGAACCCTTCTTGGATCTATCTATGATGGATGTGAAAACTGAGAGGGATTAGCGTTTTCATTGAGCTTAGAGTTGTTTGGCTTTTTAAAAGTCCTATAGAAACAGCTTTGGACAGTTTAAGACTTATGGGTACCTTGGAGACCTTGGAGTTTAATAAATTTGGAGTGGTTTCAGCTGGTATAACTAGTCGAATTCAATATATGGTTGCCTCCAAACGTGATCGTCTAGTGAATCCGGAATCTTTCTTTCTGACAAGATTCACTCTGTAAATCCAAATATTAATTGATATTGGCATTTCATTCAGACATGTTTGCTGTCCTCGTATCGCGTTTGTTTTGCAGTCCACGAACTAAAGATAGTGCATCACTCTGGGTGCTGTTTGCGTGTGAAAGTAGCATAGAAATGTGGTAATATGTCAAGAGTTTTGGTCCACGATCTATTTTATTCAGTGATATATCATTTCATTAATTTTGAGTTGAGTCTAATGTACAGTTAGTTATATATAGGGAATAGTTACGCTTGTAAGAGCTTCCACTATGTTATGTATTAGATCTACTGGTTCCTTGTTGATCCAACCTTATATCAAATAAAGAAGTTTCATTTTGATTTACTGGATGTTCTATTGATTGATTCAGAAGTATGAGATTGGCCTGAATTGAGGGCCATGCTATGTGGACCAATTTTTAAGAAATTACAGTGTGATTTTGGAGATGACCTGTCGTGATATCTCTTTATTCTTTTATAAGTTGGCATGTGCATTACTGTGAATGTTTCTCGGTGGTATCTATATTTGAGGATTTTTGTGAATAGAACTTAGACAAAAGAAGAATTTTATGTTGATTTAAATTGCGGTTGCAACTGTTTTGTGCTGGCTGGTGATTGTGGAACCCACCACAGCTCCAATAGTGTGGTTGCACTTGCAGCTGTGGACTGCATTGGATTTATTTTACAGAAAATAGAAGGGACTGGTAGTTGAGAAAAATAGCTGTATGTTCTTAGCCAAAGATCCTGTAAGTGTTGGTATTGGGCTGTTAAATTCTTAAATTAAGAATATACTAAGTCTTTTAAGTCTTGACAGTATTTTATGCATGTGAATTATTCATTTAATATATTTCAATTAATACTGTGAGCCTGAGTCCTTAACAATTCTTATTTTATTGGTGTGCCGACTTTTGACTACTGTAGACACTTTCCACAACTAAGGGGAGGGAAAGGGGTAGATGCTTGATTTTAAAGCATTAATTTTTTTTTTCCCCTAAATTTATCAATAAATAACATTATCAGCAGTTTTTTGTCACATATTGTAAGGCATGTTCCCTTCTTTTATTCAGTTTCTGAATTCTGATCCTTTTGATGGCCATAAGATGGATTCAGATATAATTGTCTTATAGAGGCTATTAATATTGATTATTATTTTTAGTGCCTTAATATCCCATTCTCCATATATTCCGATTTATTTTAAATGTGCAATTTTATGACCTTCTTCCACATTTTAGACTGCATTTAGCTAAGCGGGTTGATCCTCAAGACTTACCATCATAAGAATGTGGATGGAATTTTATGGAGGCTAGTTAGAAAAGACCAGTAGTAAGTTGTGACTGACGAGCAAAAAGAATATGGCACCTCCCAGTAAGGCTGAAAAGAAGGCAGGAGTGGATGCAGCTGCATGGATGTTCAATGTTGTCACTTCTGTTGGAATTATCATTGTAAACAAAGCTTTGATGGCCACTTATGGCTTCAGTTTTGGTATATTACCTGTTCATTTTCTTGATGACTTTCCAATTATTTATCTATTATTCTGTTTTCCAGTTAATTCATCAGCATGCCTTTATATTGAATTAATGGTTTTCTTCTAATTGCTATACTGCTTGCAGCTACAACATTAACAGGGCTTCACTTTGTTACCACAACTTTGATGACAACCATTCTAAGGTGTCTGGGATATGTCCAAGCCTCTCATTTACCCCTCCCCGAGCTTCTGAAATTTGTTCTCTTTGCTAACTTCTCTATTGTTGGAATGAACGTTAGTTTAATGTGGAACTCAGTTGGATTTTATCAAGTGAGTTGGGCTAAGTTTTAGCTATTGGTCCTTTCATGAATCAAACAGTTATTTATATCTTTTAATCATTGGCAGATTGCAAAGTTGAGTATGATTCCTGTATCCTGCCTATTGGAAGTTGTTTTTGACAAGATTCGGTACTCAAGAGACACAAAACTAAGTATAGGTGTTGTTCTTTTGGGTGTTGGTGTTTGCACTGTTACTGATGTGAGCGTTAATGCAAAAGGATTTATCGCCGCCTTTATAGCAGTATGGAGCACTTCTCTACAACAATATGTAAGCAGTGCATTCCTTTACATGACTTATATTGTTTCTATTCAAACCTAAATTGCTGAATCAACTCAGACTGACTCATGCACCAGTTTACAAAGAGATGCTTGAAAGAAAATGTCAAACAAAATTAATGCAATTTATGATCTGTTTATAGCTACATCTTTAACTCATAAAGAAGATTCATGCACCAGTTTGTGGTTTATATTGCACTAAGTACTGCAATTTTTGCTTATATGTCAGCATAATAGTTTATCACATATTTTTGACTTTTGGTAATAGAAGCTCTTAATGTTTTAATATTAAATTGGTGTTAACTCTCTTGTTAACTGGTCCAAGGAGTCCTATTTCTGAATTTATTCCTTATATGTATTTACTGTTCACTACTCATGGACTTTCTAATCTTTTATGCGCAGTATGTTCATTTTCTTCAACGGAAGTATTCATTGAGTTCTTTCAACCTATTGGGACATACAGCACCTGCCCAAGCAACATCACTACTGTTAGTAGGCCCTGTTCTAGATTATTTTTTGACAGACAAACGAGTTGACAGATATGATTATAACATAGGCTCTGTGGTAAGTACTAGCCAAAAGAAATATGCAGATTTAATTTAATTCAATATCCTACAACAATTGTTTTTGTGAAGATGAGAGGATGCATATGTAAATTTCTGATGTGTGTATGTAATTAGTTTCTGCCTGCATGTCTGTGTTTATTATACATGGCTATGTCATTTAGACATGCCTCCTTCCTTGGGACATGTATTTTACTTATGCATGTGGTTGAGTTGTCGCATACACTTTCTGCACTTTATATTGCTGCAAAGTTTGTTTTATTTCCTGTTCCTATAAGTGGACCTTTATTGCTACTGTGGCTTTTAAATTTTAGTCTTACTCCATGTGTTTTTTTCCAAATGAACGTGAAGTTTATAGCTTTTCCACATTTACTTTGTGCATGTCTAATGGTTAATGTAAATTCAGTGGTATATATATGAAACATTGAAAATTATAAAAGTCTAACACGGATGAGAAATTGAATTTTTCTGTGGTTTCTTCCAACTAAGCTGTCATTTTTCTCTATAAAATTTGGGCAAAATAATATGGTTGATACATTACTATTTTTCAAATTTCCCCAAAATTTTTTAGTATTAACTTTGTCCTCAGAGTGTCAAATTTGATTGAATGTTATTTGTTCTCTGCTCATTATGACTAATGCAACAACTGCACTGCGGGGTATTCTACATGGATCTTGCAATCATTGGTATTCTTATGGAAGTTAATAAATATAATATATCAACGTACACTATTTTTGTTGAAGGATTGGTAAGAATTGTGTGATCATGCTTATAGCTTTGACCTTGTAGCAAGGAAATTTTTGAACCAAATTTGATGATTCAAGGTGTAAATCAAAACAGAAGATTGAGGGGAAAATGCAGAAATGCAGAATTGAGTAAAAGTTGATGAATATATGTTAGCATTGACTGTTTGAGCATTTCACCATCCAGTCAAAGTAGATAATCATGATAAATTATGAGGATTTGCGTACAACCATTTTTTACTCTCAGCTGTTGTCTACTGTTGGTTGTCAATTCCTTAATGTATTGTTCACTAACCATCTCAATTATGCGCTGGTTTTTGCAGACTTTCATATTCCTGTCATGCACAATTGCAGTTGGGACCAACCTCAGCCAATTTATCTGCATTGGCAGATTTACCGCGGTTTCTTTCCAAGTACTTGGCCATATGAAGACTATACTTGTTCTGATTCTGGGGTTCTTTTTCTTTGGAAAAGAGGGTCTCAATCTGCAAGTGGTCTTAGGGATGATAATAGCTGTGGCTGGAATGATGTGGTATGGCAATGCCTCTTCAAAGCCAGGAGGAAAAGAGCGCCGGAGCCACTCCCTCCCTACCATCAGAACAGATTCACGATAGTTTTTGATAGAATCCCACGATTTTTGTGGTTATTAGGTGTTATGGGTTTTCTTTGCATGAGTTGAGGATACAAAAGGTAGCTGATTCTAGGAAAAGTGTTTAGATTAAATTATATCCACTCATTGGATCCAATTATTTTTAGCCTCATTCTGTAATTCTTAAAATTTGATTTCTTGTTTTGGATGCCCAGAGGCTTTGAATATTCTTGGTAGTTATAGGTTCCATGCAAGAGTTTTGCCTTTTCCATTTCAAAAGGAGTCTTATATATTCTTTCTTAACTCATTGTACTCTGTACTCTGTGTGTGCTTGAAATTGATGACATGATTGGCTGGTTCAATTCTCGGGGTGTTGCGTTGATTCTTTCTTGAATGATACCATATAAATATTTTAATTTGGTCTTTATACTCAGTTCTTTTGTAATTGAGTTTTATAATCTTAAATTATTTTTTATTTAACATTAAAGAAATATTGCCCTCTTAGTCTGTGTAATGTGTCATAAAACTATTTTCAAAATTTCAAGTTAATAAATAAAATACATTCTATCGAACTTGATTGCTCCCGACAGATCGACATTTTTCAAAGATTGTTTGATATCTGGTTATATTGTTTTAGTTGTTGAACTTGTGAATAAAATACATGAGCATAAGCAGGAATGTAAGGCATGGTGTGCTTTTAAATTGGACATTGCTAAGACATATGATATGTTCTCCTTGGTTTTCGTGCCCCTTCGCTACGAGAGTACAAAAATTATTAATAACTTTTTTCTTACAATGTCATTCTGCATGCGCGATGTAGTTTGCTCTACCATACATCTCTTGGGTCATATTTCTCGTATACAGGCCTTCTTTAAAGCCTTACTCTAGGCCATTCACTTTATCCTTAACCAGGAAGTTATCAAAAACTCTTTTAATTTTACAATTATGTGTTTGGATGGATATTTGATTTCTAGAAACAGGAGGCTTGGTCCTTCCAAGTTTGAATCCAGTAGAGTATATAATTTGTAAAGTGTCTCTAAAGGTAGAGAGACATAAAGAAAAGGGAAGTGGGTGGAAAGAGAAGAACTAAGCTCCATATATATTTCCATTCCTTGTGAAATGAAAAAAAAAAAAAAAAAGGGAATTTAAGGCTTTGAAGGTAAGAGATAATTTAGCTCGGATGGAAACTTTGGAGCTCGAATTGATCTGTTTGGGGTAAAATCTTGGAGGAGCTTTCTAAGTTTTGGCAAATCTCTGTTCTTAGGAATTGCACTCTCAACCAGTTGAAGGGCTGGGCTATACTTTATGATAGGGTGTTTAAATTCATTGAATTCTTTGGGGAAGTTAGGATTTTGAAGAATATACTTAGATTATTGCTGAATTAAAAGTTTAAGTTACAATTCACCATTGGGTGACGTGTTTTGGCATGAGCCAAGGCAGCAACATCAAGTTTTCCCAAGTTAATGACTAACTAGTATAATTCATGAAAAGCATGTTAAGAACTTGTTTACTGCGGAAATCAATTAAGGATTTCTTAAGGTAAACTTAAGGGGAATGTGTACTTAGATTTAGTAAATTTGAGTGGACAGTAGTGTTATTGACACCTATTCTATTTTGTTGGATTGTCACAAAACGTGAGCTTTAAAGCGGCGATGAGTATGAATTTGATTTTCATAATTCATTTTAAGGATAGGTCCATTTGAGTGATGAATCTTAAAATTATAACTCTACCTGGTAAATGTTACATAAGCTAATCATAATGCTCTTGGTATGGGTGGATAAATTTTAGATGAGACTTCGGTAATATATGTCACAACATAATATAAAACATTTTTTAGGTAAGTAGTCTAAATGTTCACAATCAAGTGATAAAAATAACATGAAGAAAACTTAGTGGGATGATAATTGAATAGGAAAGATAAGTTTTAATTTGGTGATACTGTTCATATAATAAACTAGTCAACTTTGAAATTTTATAATAAATTTTAGAACATTCCAAAAATTGTGAAATTTTTTCCGACAATTTTGTTCTTTTGTCCTTACAAATAAATCTATTATTGTGACTTTATGCAATTATACAGAATCAAAATTTTATTACTAGTTTTTTGTGCAAAACCTACTTAAATAAAATCCAAATGACATGAAACTTTTTAAAATACTTCATTAGTACCTTTGGGACTTTTAAATTAAATTTTAGCCTAAAATTCATCCATTTACTCACTCAAGTGTAACCAAACCTCATGTATAGCAGAAAAACTTTTTTGAATAGTTTTCCATACTTTAAACATGCAAAAAGGGAAACTATTGAACTCAAAATTAATGAAATTTATTGCCAATCAACTATGGTATATTAAGATTAAATCTACCAAAGATCTTACTTTCTGGAGTCCATTTACTCAAATTTTCACATTTTCTATTCTCTCTCAAATTTACATCTTCTTAAAACTAAAACTTGACTAAATGTGTTCCAACATGCCAAATTTTGAGTTTGGCCTTATTCACTCTTACTTATGCTTCAAGGTGCCTTCTATTATATATTAAAATTTTCTCAAACTCTTGGTTGGTCATATCTTCATACATGTAAGAATTTATACACATAGAAAGAAGATCTTACACTACATCATCATATTTTCTAAGTTACATGACAATACATTTTTATCTTTTGAATTTTTGTTACATACATCAAAATATCATAACTTCCAACTAACAAAACCTTTTGGCTTTACTCCTCTAAAAGATCTAAGAGGCTATTTCCTTTGGCTTATCTTTACTAATTCCACATGAAATTGTTAGTTAGAAATATGATGAAACAAAAAGTCCTAATAGCTCACTTCATATTCCACATACACTATGGCACACAGAAACAAAGTAATGCATACTTTATCATAACATGAACATAGCTTATGAAATTATGCTACAGTTGACACCTTTAAGTTTGGTTCATAACCACATCATATTCAATATTATAATTAGGGTAGGATCGCCATGTCCAAACCCTATAAGCCATAATATATAACATCAATTGTAAACCACTAAGGCTTCATGTGAAATCTCACACCATCACATATCAACTTATAGCAACATAAAGCATACAAATTCATCAAATATACAATCACTAAGTATAAGCACACATATAACATATGAGGAATGGAGAAGAAGCTACCTTGCTACTTTAAGCTAATTCTTTTCTTGATTTCCCTTGCAATGGCAATATTTCCTCTTTAAACTTAATTCTTGACAGTTCTTTTGACAATAACAAATCCTTATACACATAGGATTCATTACATCATTATTATTAGTCTAAATGCTTTGACCATACTTACTTCTCCATTTAAAATTTTAAATTGCATCATAAATTATTTACAAATATATTTTATTACATTACTAGGTGCTAATAGATGAATGACCCACTTGGACAACTTGGTTCCATTTTGTTTCTCCACTTTCTAGCTAGAACTTCACCTAGTTCATGAAGGGAAATTTCTTTACCTAAGTCTCTAGATTACAAATATGGTGAGCAAGAACTGGAACTTCATGGTCTTTGATGAGCCTCAAGTTGAACAAGAAGCTAACTTAGGCCATGGAGCTCCATCTGGACCGATCACACGTTCTATGGCTAAGAAGATTCAGGCCATGGTTGTCCAACAATTCAAAATGGAATCAGCTCATTTAGGATCCAAGCCCAATTTCTATATGGAGCCCAAGTTCAAGTGGACCAATTTGATTATGTGCTATAATGAATAAATTATGAAAAGTCAATTATGCATGTGATAAATGCATGAAAGTTGAAATAAGTATCAGTTAAAGTCTAAGTTGGGTGAGCTATATTTCTTTGAAAGTCTAAGTTAGATAAGTTAGATGATCTACATTAGATGAAAAGTCTATGTTAGGTGAATTTCTATGCATGTTTTTCCAAATTAGGTGAGAATTAGATAAATCTTGGACTTATGCCATGAGGGTTGTTCTTGGCTATAAATATGGAAGTTATCAATGAGAAATACAACCTTGAATGCTCTGAAAATTGGCTTATCCTCTTATATGCGAATTTCTTATCTAAGTTTCATAAACTTAGTGGCGAAATTATCCCCGATTCTTATCACTCTCCCTCTTCTATTCTAGAGTGTGGCGAATCAAAGCTAGTATTCTTAAGTGTGGCGTGCAAACTTATCATTCGAGATTGCTAGTTGTTCTATCTTTTCTTCTTTTTATTTACTTGTGTTCAGGGATTGTTCAATCTGAACTTCCTTGAAGCATATCAGTCTTAGTCATGGAGGATCTATTTCAACTTGAAATTTCTAAAACTATTTAAGAAATTCTTATAAGAAAGCTTACAATTTCTTTTGCTACACTATTCTCTACGTGAATCCACGAAATCTCTCATTGCATCTAAATCAAAATCTACTATAGGAGAAAATGTTGGATCATTAGATAGCTCTAAGTGAGCTCTACAACTTTTCCTTCTACCATGAGTGAAAGAAGTGAAGAAATTACCTTGAAAAATCTACTTGTATGTTTATCTTTCTTCTACCATTTTCTCCACCATTTTTGCACCTTATTTTCCTTCCTTGGTTGTGCATATAATGGAGAAGATGGTGAAGTGTCCATTTGTTTCTCACTTGGCAAAAAGATGGGTGGAAAAGTAAAAAAGAAAAGATTATTTGGTGAAAATTAGACATTTTACCCTTTATTTACACTTATGTCCCCTTTAGTGGTATTTTCTAATCCAAGATTGCATAAAATTCCCTAATCATGATTTTTAGATCCTCTGATAGTTCTAAATTTAGTATTTAACATGCCTTTCAACTTTCACAAAAATTACTCTTTTACTCTATTTATACCAAAACTTTTTAATTAGGTCTTTTTGACTTTTCAATTCGGTCCTTCCCTATTTGATTAGTTTAATTATTATCTTAACCAGGTAATTTTGTACCTATTACTGAATGAGAGTAATAATTTGGGATGTTACAATATACCTGGGGATTGATGAAGTTAGGAGGAGGACAATTAACTATTTAACTTTTGAAGAGTTATTGAGAAAGTTATAGTTGCGATTGCTATATATTTTTGGATAAAGACTTTTGTTAAGAAAAAGGACAATTCTTTTTTATTGTGTGTGGACTAGAGGTAGTTGAATAAGGTGATACTGCAGAATAAATACGGCATACCTCATATTGACAATCAGTTTGATCTGTCACATGGTACTCAATACTTTCCTAAGGATGAGTTGTGATCAAAGTACCATTATTTAGAGATAATGTCTGAGGATGTTCTTGAGCTTGCTTACAGAATTTCATATGGTTATTATGAAGTTCAAGTGATGCCATTGGGATTGACTAAGGCTTCAGGTGTCATAACCCAAGTTCATTGATTATGACTGGCACGTAGGTTAAACCAATCTAGCCTAGCAAGCCTAAGATAACACTCCCACAAGGTTCATGAAAGTATTAATTAAACATATTAAACACATCATTCATTGAGTTTTTTTTTTAAGGTTGTATAAAATCTAACAACATCTCCCTTGAAAATATCATGTTTACCAAACATCTATAGCTAGTTGTAGCTAACAATTTTACAGTCATAAAAAACGACAATTCTAGCTTAATAATTTCAAAATATATTTAATATAATATAGTAGGATAACAACCTACACAAGTCTTATAACCTTCACAACATCCATACAACCTTAAATAACCTGACTTCTAGTAGCCACCACCTTGGAGTCAGACGTATACTGTAACTAAAGCAAAGTGACATACAAAAAAGTCTAGGCAACAAGAAAGTCCTAGAAAAAAACTCCACTTTAACATATACTTATCTGTAAAAATGTTAGAAAGGTTGTCCATCACTGAATTAATGAATGCTTAAATTATAAAGTAAGTGGAAGAAGAAACAATAGAGGTCTTAGAGTTTTAAATAAATATTTATTTAAGTAAATAAACAAGTTTTGATAAAATTAAAAAAACACCATTTCTAAATCTTATAATTTTGTATACAATTAGTATCAAAGAAAGAACCAAGATCATTATACCCATATCCTTTTCTGAATAAGTCACAATAGTTTTTACCCTTTCCATTTACTGGATACATCTCAATATTTTATAATCATATTTCTTAACCAGATATGTCTCAATATCTCATACCTGTATCCCTTGACTAAATACGTCTCAATAATTCATACCTATATCCCTTGACCAGATACATCTCAATAATGGTGCCATCTTTGGTGCACTCATAATTTGGAGTGCATCATTGCACCTGGTTATAAAATAGGGATATAATTGTAATAATATCAATAAAAAAAATAGTATTATTAAAATTCTGTCCATATATTATAATTGGGTGTATTGGTACACTCAAAATTATGAGTGCACCAAAGATTTTACCCTCAATAATTCATACCAGTATCCTTTTACCAAATATTTCTCAATATCTCATACCCGTATCCTTTTACTATATATGTCTCAATAATTCATACTTTAAATCTCTTTACCAGATATGTCTTAATAATTTATTTTAACACGGTGCACCAAGGCCATTATCCTTGCTAACGACTATGGGGTTCTTACTTGAATTCTCATTCAACCTTTAAATTATTAAAACTATTGAAAATAAATAAATCATGTAAATAAGTTACATGAATAAATAATATACTACTTAACATATTAATTACCACAAGTAAAAAAAATAGTTTTAATGATGCAACGAAACAAAACAATAATTATTAACAATTTATAGGAAAGGAAAGTAACAATATTATAAATGATTAAAAATGATAAATAAATAATACATCAAAAGAAGATAAATTTAGACAAAAAACCATCATAAAATTTAAAAATGATATAAAAAGAATAGTTAAAGTTCAGGGTTCCAACACAATCTTATCTTTAGCACTCAATATTGATATTCTAAATACCATTATTCACAACACATGGTATTCTAACATTCACCTTGCATATGTTACTTATTCCTTAATTTATATAATATAGCCTTAATTTTTTACTTCTTCTGTACCAAGTGTCTTTCATAATAGCAATAACTTATATAGTTTGGCTATCTCATTTATTATCGTGTCATTATATGTCCATCCATATCATATCATATATACACACTATTGAAGAGTTTGAAAATTATAGATTTGTCTCCCCTATAAGACGCATAACATGAAATAAGGAAAATGAAAGTTAGACAAAGAAACATAATCATGAAGTAAAATGAAAAGTGCTACTTTGCAATTTATACACTTAGAAATAATGATCGATAGTAGAGATCTCCTATTCCTACAACATGACCCTAATTGAAAAGATATCCACAAAGCTACGTATCACACAAGTTAAAATATGAATTTTCTATGGAACACTTATTCCACGACCTCTCTTTCTCTTCTTTTCTCTTATTTTCAAATAAGAAAATTATGAATTGTTCATGCTTTATATAGAAGTTTTAAGTTACTATGCAAAATGCTTGCCAACATGTTTCTATCAACACATTTATGAAATTTTAAAACTATAATTTCATCTGAGATAATATTTTTTTTCTTTTCATTTTAGTCACTGATAAAAATGTTGAAATAATAATCTTTGCCTTAGACATTATTTTCTCCTTTGAGTTTAGTCTTTATGCCTTGCCGACACTAACTATACGTTTTTGCCGACAATTTTCAAAAATTTAAAACTATACCCTTATCTAAGACAATATTTTTTATTTTCATTTAGTCCCTATTAAAAGTGTGAAAATATAATTTTTACCTAGACTTTATTTTTTTCTTTCATTTTAGTCCTTAAAATTCTATTTTATTTCTTTAATGTTATCCTTAAAATTATCTTGGGTTTAACTAGGGAGTTATTCTATTATTTATTCCCCTATAAAGATCATATATCTCTAACACGTACATTTTTAGGATGTTACATAATATATGTATGTATTTATATATACATACATACATACATACATACATACATACATACATACATACATACATATATATATATATATATACATACATATTTATATAAACATGTTTTTTGGGTTATTACATTAGGCGTCTTATGGACAAAATGAATAGAGTTTCTAAGTAGTGCGTTACCAGGTTTGTCATAGGCTTCATTTTGACAATGCCTGGTTATTCCAAAAGCAAGTATAAACATGAGCAATGGTTCAAAATGATGTTGTAGGTGTTGAGATGACATCAATTGTATGCAAAGTGTCCAAAATGCCAATTTTGGTTAGACTAATTAGCTTATTAGGCCTTGTGATTTCCAAGGAAAGATTCAAGTAGACTACAATTAAGTAAAAACAGTTTCGAATTTGGCCCCAACTTGTAGCCACGACTGAGATTTGTAGTTTCTGGGCTTGGCTAGTTATTACTGTCGATTAGTGAAAGACTTTTTAAGGATAACAATCACATTGATGAAATTAACGCAAAAGAATGTGGAATTTAAGTGAACTAAGACATGTCAGGGAAGTTTTCAAAAGTTGAAGGGTTGTCCAATTTTGGCACCAGCTATTGTTGTATCATCGAGATCAGGTGGTTACAGGATTTACTATGATGGTTTTAGAGGGGGATTAAGTTGTGTTTTGATGCAACATGGTTATGTTATCACCTATGCCTCAAAAGATCTAAAGAGAGTAGAATTACTGACTTATGGCTTTGAAAAGGGTGAGGTGGACTTTGTTCTCAAGATTTAGTGCCATTACCTAATCGGGGAAATTAAGAAATTCATACATACCATAGGAGTTTTAGCTATATTTTCCAACAAGGAAATTTGAATTAAATTAGAGAAGATGGATGGAGTCATTGAAAAATTTCAATTGCATTATGTTGTATCATTTTGAAAGGGTAAATCTAGGTGAATGACTGAATAGGATGTCTAGGTGAAGTTTGGCTTGATTAGTTGAGATGAAGAGGAATTTGATTGGAGAACTTCATTGGTTAGAAGAAATTAGTGTCAAATTTGAATTTAGGAACCAAGAGTACTATTTGACTATTGCCTGACTTCTTTCTTTAACAAGTGAGAGAGTGAAGGCAACTTTGAAGAAGGACATGCGATTACTAAAACCAATTGAAGACATTTTTAATAGAAAGCAAAGTGATATACTATGGATTCTAGTGAGATGTTATGTGATAATCCTAGGAAATTAAAGTTATCTTGTATGAATCCTATGAGGAAAATGCTTGTTTTAAGTTTTTTTTTATTATTTTGATTTAATTTGCTTCTGAATTTCACCCTTATGCAAAAGTTTATTTCTACCCATGATAATGGACAGATTTAAAGGGATTTGCATGAAAATTTAGGATAGTTATGCCTTATATTATGGATGTTCATGTTTAGGTGAATGGAATAATGAATATTTTAGAGTTAAAAAAATAAAATAACCATACCAACTAGGTTACTTTAGTGGATTACGATACTAAAGTGTAAATAGGATAGGTTAACTATAGATTTCATTACGGGTCTACCTCAGACTTTTATGGGTTCTAACTCTATATAAGTGACTATAGATAGACTAACTAAATTTGCACACTCCTTTCTAGCACAAACGACTTACAGTATGGGTAAATACACTTAAGTATGCTTAAACGAAATCATAAAGCTTCATAGTGTATCCATTTTAATTAATTCTAATAAAGGACCTCTATCTACCTTTCGATTTGGGAGGGCCTTTTAAAATGCGCTTGGTACTTGAGTAGATCTTAGCACTGCTTTTATCTGCAAACTGACAGCCACTATGAGCATACAATTTTGACACTAGAAATCATGTTGAGGTCATATATCTTAGATTTTGGAAAAAGCTGGGAAGGTACTTGCCTTTAGCTAAGTTTACCTATAATAATAGTTACCAAGCTAGCACTCAAATGGCATCTTATGGGGCATTGTATGACAGGTGATGCCAATCTCCTATTAGTTAGTTTGAAGTTGGTAAAGCCAAGATGTTAGGGCTAGAATTGGTTAAAGATGTAATGGACAAGGTAAAGTTATTTAGAGAAAGGTTTTTAGCTACTCATAATAGGCAAAAAGCTAATGTGCATAGCCGGCAACGAAATTTAGGATTTATGGTTAGTGATCAAGTGTTTCTCCGTGTGTCATCAATGAAGGGTGTAATGAGATTTGGAAGGCAAGGAAACTAATCCCCCGATACGTTAGGACATTTGAGATTCTAGAAAGAATTGGAGTAGTGGCATACCATTTAACCTTACCTTCAAAGTTAGCATGTGTACATCCTGTGTTTCATATGTCTATGCTTATGAAGTATGTGCCTAACCTATCTCATGTGCTTAAGGCCCAAGATGTTTAATTAGATGTTGATTTAACTCATGAAGAAGTTCCTGTGGCTATTATTAACTAAGAGGACAAGAAGCTTCATTCTAAAAGATCACCTCTGTTAAGGTTTTATAATGCAATCATTCTTAAGAAAAAGCCACTTGAGAGGTAGAGAATAATATGCGCGCTAAATATCCGCATTTGTTTGAGACTTAAGGTATGTATGTATTTCAAATATGGGGATCGATTTTCTTTAAGAAGGGAAAAGGTAATATTCCAAGATTTTACATATAAAAATTTTAACTTGGAAGGATTATTTTATAAATATTTACATAAGTTAAAGGGAAGAAGAAATTCAATTACGGAATATATATATATATATATATATATATATATAACCATCTAATTAGTTGTAGAAATAGGAGATTTATGATAGCCTTTTTATTAATTCAAGTAACAAATTTCATAAATCCTAGGCTAGCTCAAGTGGCTAAGCCTGAGTTCGAACCACCCCTCATGCCTTGGTTACCACGTATCTTCCAAGTAGCAAATGACCAAAATACCCTCGATTGTATCTTTTTCTTTTGCCCTACCATTCTTCACCATGTCTCCATTTTTTTCTTCCTCTCAGGCCACTCTCCATCAACTTGCACTAGCAACTAGCCCACTTTTGCCTATTGTCGCTATACGTTAAGTTAGTGGCTGGAGAAGGTGTAGTTTTGGCGAAAAAACTTTCCCCCCAATGAAGCCTTCATTAGTCGCAGATTGGAAGAGAATTAAAGCTTGCAACATAGCTTTCTCCTCTGATTTTGATCAAGCTTCTACTCTAACTTGTATTTCGCACCTTTCTCTTCCATTTCCAGGCCTTAATTTCAAGTTTATTACTTTGAAATTGAAGGATTTTTCTCAGATGTTCAAGCAAGGATGAACAGTAACCAAACTCTAAAATTTGCATAATCTAGGTGAAATTTCTTTGAACCAAGTTGGGGCTTGACTTTCCCTAGGTATTTCGTGCATTTCTCTCTTATTTCCATATCTTGATTTCAAATTTTAGCTTATAATTTTAAAGAAAAATTCATTTGGGCGACTTGTGTGATTAGTAATAAAAAAACTAAAATTAGAGCTTGATTTGAAGGAAATTCAAGGAACTCTTTTAGGGGTTTTAGTTTTAGGTAAGTATCTAACACTCTTAAATTGTTAAATTGATGATTGGATTGCTTAATTATAAACTCCTCTTCTCTTGGTAGGAGTTAAAGTGTGGCAAGTAATAATGTATAAAGTTTCCTTGATTCCTTAGTATCATAGGACCTTAAGAAGAGGAAGTTGGGTTTTAGATATTATTATTTAAAGTGGTAAGTCACTTGGGAATTTTCCTCAATTTTTTTTTATTTAATTGTTGATTAGATGATGCCCGACACCCAGTTATAATGTAAGGACATAATTGTAATATTATTATTTTTTGAGTTAATAATATTGCAATCATGTCCTTACATTATAATTGGGTGCACTGGTGCACTTAAAATTAAGAGTGTACAAAAAATTTTACTATAATTATAATAAAAAATACAAATAATATTACATGAAGTAAATGATTTAATATGCTTATAGGTTTGCAAGATTTGAAAATTGACTATGATTTGAAGTAGTAACATAAGTTGTCTTAGAAACATTTGAAAGAATAATTATATGAATGAATTATCCCTTTGGGAACAAACAATAAACTGAAAATGCAAGAAAATCGTGTCTCTTTCACTATTTTTTCTCTAAATTTCTATTCAATAATTTTTGGATGTGTCCTAGAAATGGAGTTAAATTTTGTTTTGTTAGACAAGTGTCGTAACTGACATTGCAGCAAAAAAGTAGAAATGAAGGTGTAAATTGATTCCTAAAACTAATTTTGAAAACCAATTCATTGGAGTCGCTACCAAAAATTTTAAACAGAAAACTTTGGAAAACCAAATAAAACAAAGGATGGTCTGCGTAACCAAAGATAGGTTCAGGAGTCTATTTGAGTGTGAAAAAGGTGTTAGGCACCCTACAATACCTGTTTGTGATAACGGTTACCCTAAATTAGTCAAATGAAATAAAAGATATGATCTTTAATTTATTTTAAAATTGCCCACATTTATTTGAAATTACCCATTTTAAACACACTTGGGAATAACAAAGAAAACAAAATAAAATGAAACAAAAATATGGATATTTATAATAGGATAAAAGCCTAGGGCCTACATACTCTATAATAGAGATCAAAGTCCACGTAGTTCGTCTATAAATGTGTGTCAATGGATTGATATTTTTTTATTTGCATGAAGAGAAAGAAGATAGTTGAAATTGAGCTAATTTTTGCAAACAAAATGATGTAGAGATTGATTGATATGTTTTAATTTACGAAATTGGCATAATCTCACTTCTTTGCTCTTTATGTTTGAATTTTTTTTTTGTTTTTTTAAAACATGATTTATTGGTATTTATTGAAAATATTTATGGAGAAATATGAACATTTGTTTTTATTTTTTATTATATTAACAAATTAAATTTTAGGAAAACAAAAGACTTTGAATTCAATATTTATTGGAAAATATTTCAAAAATACTTTGGTATTAATTTGATTATTTAAAATTTATTTATTAGAACATTGATCAAATGTGGGCCCTTGACACCCAACTTTATTTTTAGGAAAAACATGCATGATATAATATGGGCCATTGGGACCCCCCAAGTTTAGTTTAAACACGTGAAACCAATATTAGGATATGTTTGTGTAGTCGTTGGATCTCACATGATCCTCTGATAAATCATTAGGTGCTCATAAAGACATTGATCTCACATTACAACATTAATGTTAAGAAAAATCATAAACATTTAAAGAATGTACTTATCAAGGCTTTGGACCTCACATGGCAAGGAATTCAAAAAGAAAGTACTTATGGAGGCGTTAGACCTAACATAGCACATTTTAAGAAAAGATTACCTGTGGAGGCATTATACCTTATATGACACATTTTTTAAAAAGTGTACATTTGGAGGCATTAAGCCTCACATGACACATTTTTTTTCTAAAATAAATACTAAATGTTGATGTTTGGTGTGTGCAGGTGTTAAATAAGATATTCATGGGTGTTGGCGTGTGTGAGTGTTTAATTATACATATCATTTACAAGAATTTACAATGACACAAATTAAAATTGTTTTCCTCTGCTACTAGAAATAAACATTACGAATCTTCTTGTTTGTTCTTGCATTCCATCCTTCCTTGCTTTTTGCATTAAGTTTGAAGGCCACTCTGTCATGAGATTCACTTCAATAAGTTTTTTTGCAATCTTTTGTCATAGTTAAATTCACGACACCGTAATATCTACTCTTAATTCGATCACTTAACATATTCAAATCCATAATCTCATACCAAAGAATTAAGAGAAGCATTTAATCATTGAGCAACTTAATGATAACAAAGTTTCCAACCAAATTTAACATATTTGGGCATCAAAATAAAAGCAATGTGTAGCGGGTTTTTAACCCAAATTTGGACAGTTAGTGTGGAACAAACATGAAACACATTTGATTCACATTTAGACAATTATGTAGGTTAATGTGCAGCAAAATTATTGGCTGGAAAATGGACAGCAAATTGGCTTATTTATGCAGCGAAATTTGGAACTAAAAAATGACAGCAAGTTGGCCTACTTATGCAGTGAATTTAGAGCTCAAAAATGACAGCAAAACAGCATAACTATGCGGCAAATTCAGAGCTCAAAATTAACAGCACAACAGCCGTGCAGTGAATTTGGGGGCTCAAAAATAACAGCACAACAACCTATATATGCAGCGAATTTAGAGCTAAAAAATGACTGCTCAAGAGACCATACATGCAGCAAATTAGGACCAAAAAATTGACAGCACATCAGCATATATATACAGTGAATTGAGGCTCAAAACTAACAGCTAAGTAAGCTAATCATGCAGCAAATTAGAAGCTCAAAATTGATAGCAAAATGGAGTGGATTTTAATGCCATTTGAGCAGCCAAAATGGGGAAGTTTCAATGCACTTTAAACAGCAAAATAGAGCAAGTTTAAAACAGATAGCACCATCCAAACTCAACACACTTCGGGCTAAAAAGAAAGCATAAAAACACATCATGTTCTGGGCAGAAAAGGAGAACAAAACACATCATATCTTGAGCTGAAGAAGGAACACGAAATGCATAATATATTAGATAGAAAAGAAGCACGAAATTCACAATATCTTAGGCATCAAAGAAGCACAAAAATGCGGAATATCTCAGACCGAAAAGAAGCACGAAAATGCAGAATATCTTGAGCAGAAGAGGAAGCACGAATTGAGGCATTTTGGACAGCAAATAAAACACTACAATGGATGCCATTTAAGAGGAGATAAACTAAGAGATTTTCAGCGCAACAATCAACCAGAATTGAAGAGCAAAGGGGCTAGACTCATCACCTCAATTCCTAGTTTCTTGTAGCACAAGTCTTCTCTCCTTCTTTTCCCTTTCTTCAGTGTATCTTTTCTGCTCTTTCTTAGCCTCCTCTCCACGTCTTCTTGCCTCTCCTTCTCTAACGTTTCCACCCTCCTAAAACCTCTCAACTTCTATCTTTTTATAAAAAAAATCCTAGGGTTTTTTTAAGAAAATTTTGAATTACCTATTAACCATTTTCAATTTTTCTTTTAATAGTTTCCTTTTCCATTGTGTCTTGACTTTTCAAGAAAGGAAATTCTCTCCTTGGTTTTCTTTTTTATTTTTTTTCAATCATTGATTTATTTTTTCTTATTTCCAATCAAAGAACTAGAGTTTCCTTTTTTCATTGAGTTTTGATTTTCAAGAAAGGAAATTCTCCTTTTCTTTTATTTATTTTTTTCTTATTTTTATTTAATTTTTCAGATGTAATTTTCACTCTCCATGTGACCCTCTTATTTTAAATTTCAAACTCTTTAATTTTCTAAGTTCATTCATACATTTTCATTTTTTTTGGTCTAATTCCCAAATGAATTGCTTCCATTTTTTTTCAAAAAGAAGCTCTATTTCATTTTTAATTTACTTTATTTTTCTAAACCTGTTTGTATCTACTCATTTCTTTTGGACACAATCACTTGCATTTTTTATTTTATACTTTATCACCCTAAACTTTCATTTTTGCTTTTTTTTTTTCTTTTTTTCTGATTTTTCAATAAATTTTTTTACCTATTTATTTTAAATTTTTTGTAACCCTGATTTATTTTTATATTATTTTCTAAAGTTTTTTTAGTTATTTTTGCCAATTAAGTTGCTTAAAATTTTCTTAATTATTGCTATTTTTAAAAATTGTTTGGACAAATTACAGTGTTCATGAGCAAAATATTTTAATTTATGAGGTAAGAAGATTTCCGAAATCTCAAATTGCAAATAATTTGTCTATATTTTGATTCTTTGAAATATGACTTTACTTGGTTGTAATTTTGACAATTAATCTAATTTAGTCTTTAACATGTAGTTATAATTCAGTTCGTCTAGTGCTCAAAAATTTGGGCGTATTAACTAAATTTATTGTTTTATAAAATCGTAAAATTCAAAAAAAAAATTATGAGGACTAGTTAAATGAATTAATCATTTGTCAATTTTAAAAATTTCAATATATAAAAATTTACAAAATTATAAATTTGAACTAATCTTCAACAATGGATAATCATAACAACTCTACATGTTTGGCATTTGAAAAATTAAAAAATATTTTTCACACTAAAAGTGATCAAGTTTGTTTTACAAATAACTTGGTTTAATTTAAAGTTTAATTTTCTATAACATCACTTTTATTCTCTAAACCTTGTTTCCACATAAATTGAAAAAAAATTATTTTTACACAAGATGAATTATATGTTGATAAAAAAATTTAATTTTTAATATAAAAATTAATAAATATAAATTTCGATAATAAAAATCATGTTTGATCAAAGTTAATTTTAAAAACCAAGTTAATTCAAAATCACTCTTATCCAAACTCCAATGCAAACGAACATTTCCTCTGATTAATAATTCATAACTTTGCATACCAAAAAAGAAAAATAAAAACAAAAGGACATAACATGACTGCTAATTCTCATTACCGAAAGAGAGGGACTGATAAGCAAATTCTTACTAAACCAAAAAAAAATATACAAAGTCCATCAAACATTATTACTTATATTTGATTTACAGATTTAACCTGTAAATCTTGCCATACAATATCATTCACAAATGCATACCAGGCTGAACTTCATTAGGGACATTAAACAGCATAATTTACTATCTTTTTACCAAAAAAAAAAAACATAGGATGCTATACTAAACCATTAAGAATTCCATCTTGGGAAATATTATTGGTTGAAGAGTCCAATAAAGTAAGCTTCTTCAACCAATATTGCTCAAACCTTTGCCTTGCATACTCCTTGTAGTCAAACTCAATTGTATTGGCATAACTCTGCAATTACATGCAAGAATTAAGTATCTCTCTCTTTATTCTTCAATTAGAGTAAAACTCATTTTGATCCCCTACTTATTACCCGTTTTGTCTAAGTTAGCAGCAAATATGGTACGTCAGGAGATTATGTGCCACATCATCAAGTTAGTGACAGGCGGAGAGACCAAAATGGATAACTGAGACATGGGTAGAGGACTAATATAAAAGTTATGATTAGTGATGGATCAAAATGGAAAATGGGTGATAAGGAGGGGACCGAAACGGAAAAGGAGTAATAAGTGGAGACCAAAATAAGGTTTTACTCTCTTCAATTATATACATATAGCCACATTCAACAGAATACACAAGCTAATTTTCTGTAGGATAAAGAAGTGGTTGAAAATGAAAAACTTACTGAAATAAGTCCCCATAATCCCCAAAGTAGGTGATTTGCAAGAGTGTACTTTTCTGCATCATTCACTAATTGCTCCACTTCTGCATTGCTTGGTTTCTTGCCTGTACCAATAAGGAGTTACCCGAAAAAGAAATTTAGAACCATCATAGTTTAAGGTATGTTTTTAATTATTTATAATGTAAACTACATTTTACTCTTTTGTGGTTTAACTGTTACCCAAGGTTAATAATCATAAAATTACGGTTTTAATGATTTTGAAAGACTGAATGCGAGTGTCAGTCTTAGACATTTTTTAATTGAATACCGGTCATTTTTTCTTCAAGACTAAATTGAAGAGTAGTAATTTTCTTTTTGATTTTAGTTCTTGTGTTACGGTTAAGTGATAACTTGATTATAAATTTTAAACTCTAAACCAACTTGCACACTCTTAAATTATTATTTTTCCTTAAATTTCGTTAAAAGTAGATTCATCATCGTAGGGGATTATGAAGAACTTTCTTACAACATAACTTCAAAAAATTATAAAGTTTGAATTTGTGGTACCTTATTTGTCTAATCACATATCATATATTCACTACTACTACCACTTTGATCAATCTTACGAACTGATTTAGGATTTAATTTAAGGGGTAAAAGTTTTTAAATTAAAAATTTGAATGAAAGAAAACAAATTTTTATAATTCAAAACGAGTGAGCTTTTATAAATTAAATAATTAAAAAATATATAAAACAAAATTACATAAAAAGGTTAAACTTTTAAAAATCCAAAGGAGCTACCACCCCCAACGCTCTCTTCAGTTCCATTCCTGCCTATGGGTTATCTCCTCTCTTATTTCTTTGCTTCAAACTCGCAAGTTTAAATTAAAGACAAGATTCTACTTCATAAAATTATGTCTAAATTTTTTATATAAGTATACAAAAATATGAAGATGAGATATTGATGGAGTAGATATATTAGTGGACTGACCTTCAGCACTAAGATAAACCTTCACAAACTTCTGACGCTCCTCCAAACCTGTAATATTATATGGACAATTAGTGTCTCAAAAATGAACAATGATTTTACTCAATTATAAAATAGGAGAAACTCAATAATTGTATAAACAAAAAAATACAATTAATAACAGAATTAATTACATCACCTGGATATTTCTTGTAGTCAAGAACATGAGGTGTGTCAGTGTGGTAGTTAGCCACCATTTCACAGAAATGGTTTGCAAGGTCATATGCTATGGGATTGTAACTTGCATATTCATAATCCTGCATCATAGTAAAATAAATATTATGGCACAAATAACAGAAAATGTTTTGCACATATTATATTATAAACTACATTTTCTTATTAATATGAGTTTAATTTTTTACAAAAATCATTTTAGAAGTAAGATTCCTAATAAACTAGAATGATACAAAGTAAATACTAAATATTCTACTTTATATTATTAACAACGAGGAATTCTGTTACATGTTTGCTTTCCCATCCAAAGGTTTTGGCATTTTTTTTTTCTTTTAAAAAAGCTATCTTTCTAAAAACACTACTAGAAAAAATAAAATTTATGTTTAAATATCAAAAAATCGGTGTTTAGATTTTTTTTTTTATACAAAATTTGCCACCAAATAAATTTTGTGTCTAATTTCATCTCTATACGATATAATTATATATTTGCATTAAATTTATGTCTATTTTGTATTTTTTTTTTTTAAAGAGAAGATCTCTTTTACTAAAAAATCCAGCAACAAAAAATCAATATCGCAAGATCTTCAATGGAAAAAGTGTGACGTGACCCAAGAATCTAATATCACATTTCAATACAAAAGGCATACATAACAACAAGGCAAGATAACTTACAATAAGAGTGATTTCTCTTGTCTCTTTGTCCATCATAATGTTACCATATTGAAGGTCGTTGTGACAAAAACCAATCTCTTGATGTCCTTCAGACATCATATCCTCCAATATATTTATTTCCTCATCCATTTTGTCCAACCCAAAATTCTTTGCATCTTTTGCGCAACATA
Source organism: Delonix regia (assembly GCA_037074485.1). NCBI lineage: Eukaryota > Viridiplantae > Streptophyta > Magnoliopsida > Fabales > Fabaceae > Delonix > Delonix regia. The sequence goes on along the minus strand of CM073454.1, from coordinate 22,286,363 downwards.
AACTTTTGACCATTTTAAGCCACTTCCTAATGACAAAGTAAATGAAAAATCATTAAATATTTGGCATTGCAATAACTATTTTTATAATAATAATAATTATTATTATAAATATATATATATATATATATATATACCTCAGTCTGTGCCAAAGCTGAACTTTCTTCTCTCCAGGCATTTGAAGCTTATGGAACTCTCTCATCTTAGATGCAATGAGAGCAGATATTTCAGGGTCTCGTATATCAGCAGCTATGAGTGTCTGAAAAGCAAAAATAAATAAATAAATAATAATAATAACACAATTTTATTTTATAGGTTTGAGATTTGGCTTTACTTAATTAATTCATTAATAAAATATAATGTGACATTCAGGAGCACATAAGTAAGGAACATATTAAACGGGTTAATATCTCTTCTTCGGTAATTTTAGTAATACCGGAGTTACGATACTAAAATTTAGAATATATATATATATATATATATATATATATATATATTTGGTCATCATAGTATTAATTTAGTCTATAAATTTTATGAATTTGTAACTACATCCTTATAGTTTACAAATTTTGGTCATTTTGTCCATATGGTTAAAATTATGGAAGTATCTTATTAAATTTTGTTATATAATTAATTATATGTTGTCTTAATGTTCTGAACATATATGATATATGCTATTAATAGAAGTAAAGGTAGCTAATGAAACAAAATTAACTCACTTATATGATAAGTTATTAATAAAGATATAGTTATATTGACTAAATTATAAATCAGTTAAACTTTGAGGACCTAATTATAAACTTTTTAGTATAAGGACCAATTATTATTAATTGAGTGATATTATAAGGACTAAAAATATAATTTTTCCTAGTATTTATGATTTTTTTTTACAAGTTAAAATTTACGAAGACAAATTTTAATGTAAATTTAATGATTTCCTAGTTAATTATGACTTATTATTTGGTTACATTTGGCTTAAATTTTGTGATTTTATTATGTCCAACAAAGCAAAATTGTATTGTGGGTATTTTTTTTGTCAGATACACTATCAGTCTTCTAGTAGTATAAATTAATAGTTATAAAATTAAATCTTAGATCCTTTTTAATTTTAAACACATTTTTAATATAAAAAGTGGAATCAAACCAATAGTACCATATTTACTAATGAACTCCTGCGATTGAATTTGAAAATTTCATGTCAATTCTAACCTGATTTTAAAAATTAGGCCTTTTTTTTTTTGTCCAAATTTGACTATAGGATAAGCTTTATTAAGGGCAAATTTATTATTTGATTTCAAAAAGGACGAAAATCTTTTGATTAAAAATTTGAATAAAGGAAGGTAAATTTTTATAATTATAGAGAGATGAACTCTTACAAATTAAAAAATTAATTTAATAATATAAAATAAAATTACATGTAAAAATTAAAAATTTAAAAATTTAAGAAACAACCACCCCTTGAATCCATTATTGATCTTGATTATTGGGCATGAGTAACTCAACATGTTGGGCCCTATTTATTGACTCTTATATATGATAATAAAAAAAAAGAATAGACAATCAAGTAAAAAGTCTTGAATTCAACCTTTCATTACATTAAAACTTGCATTCACTCATATACTCTTGTAGAGAGAAATTAATTAGCTATTAATTACATAGTACTACATATTAATAATGAGCATGTCATGATTAAAATATATGTTAAACTTTCAGATAAAACTGTCAAAGGGTTGTGAGTTTATACAGGTGGTGGGTTTGGATTTGAATTCAACCCACTAGGGCAAAAATGTGAAAAAAAAAATTATTATACCAAAATTCTAACCCAAAAAAAACTCAATGCAAAACAAAAATGTCCTTACACTCTAGCTTAATTACCTGGTGGGAATTAAAGTTGGGAAATCACATCAATATTAATTAACAGGTTTGAATAGTTGTATTGTAAATTATAGTTAGCTTTTGCTCTTTATCTACATGCACTCATAGACTGTTTCATAGGAATCTTCTAAAAATTGGATTTTCTTTAATATAAGTGGTTAAGTTTTTTTATCAAGGCTGACTCATGTAATTTGACTCATTACTAATTAAATAAACCAGTTTGTTTAACTTATTAAAAAATAAAAAGGATTAAAAACACACTAATTATAATAAAAAGTATTTTCTAAAGTCTAAACAGATATGTCAAATATTTAAATCTAAACTTACAATATTCAAACAACTCATTTAAGTTTCAATAATAACACTAAAATATATATTTAAGTAGCTCGAGTCTTATCAAATAATTCAAACAAAATAAAGTAAATAATGAAATTCTTTAAATTTCAAAAGCATATAAATACTATTTCAAGGGCTAATTATTCTAACAAAAGTTTAAATATCATAAAAATTTCTTAAAGTTTTTAGTATTTGTAATAAATGAAAGCAAAAATTCAAAAGTTAGGTCCAATTAACTCCTGAGTTAAATGCATCAGTTGAAATGATAATACTAAATAAGTTTATGCATAAAAAAGTAAACTCAATCTACTAAAATAATATCTTAAGGTCGACCCACTTTTTATTGACTATAATTATATGTTGAATGGTATATTGAAAAAATCCTAAGTTGAGTTTGACTAATTCTAATATTGTGTGGCATCTTAAAATGTCAAGTTTTTTTTTTTTTTTTTTCTGCCAATCACTTTTCAATAGGGTTTTTTAGATTTGGGTAGTTATATAACATTTAATTAGGGAAGGAATTAAGCAAAAGAATGGCATAAGAAGCACCTTAGAAATAGAGCATCAGATCCTATATATTCAATTGGCTCTGCATCTTAATCTAAATACCATTCCTTCAAGTTAAAAAGGAAGCACTAAACATGACCATGACAGAGCCATTAAACCAAAAGAATGATATAAAATGGAAAAGCAACAGCTTAGTGCTTTTCAAATTAAACATATATTCGTCAAAGCTCAAACGCATATTGTGTATAATCATTGCCCTTCGTTTCACGATCTATCAATCATTACGAACACTTCATTTAAAATAATCCTTCTATTGTCCAAAATATGTATCTATAATATTTTATTTTATAAATTTTAGTTTGTTCTTATTCAGCTATTTATTTAAAAAATTAATTATGTAAATATTAAATTAGGATTTCTTTTAATATTATTGAAAGTTTTTTTAATTTATACCGTAACCAATCAAATAGTACTATATAATTATAACTCAATTTGAGCTAACATTTAGAAATTGAAATTATCAATATAATTTTCAATAACTTCAAAATATCAACCACATAGGATGCATGAAAATACATTTTTAATAATAAATTACAGTAAAATAATAATAGAACGAAAACATGCACAATTAAATAACATACTTTAACGAAAATTCTAATTCAATTTTTAAAAAAAATTATATTTAATAGTAAAGTAATTTATCTAATGGTAGAGTATGAAATAATAACAATTTGATGTAAAACTATGTTCTTTTACAATATATATATATATATATATATATATATATATATATATTTCATATGTAATTATTTTATATTGTTATTATGTTATTTTTCAATTTAAACATAATAAGTATATAATTTTTTGAATTACAATATGTATATATTTATTGTAGATAACTATATAATTTTTAAATTAAATTATACACTTCTTGTATTATTATTGATCAATTATACTTTTATCATGTATTAATTAAAAAATTTAATAATAAAAATACATGGAACTTTACATAAATTATAATATTAAATTTGGATCACAAAAATTTTCACATTTTTATATTTTTTATTTTATATTTAGTCTAGATGCATAATATTAAAGTAGATATTTAAGATTTTACTTTAATTAGCGAAGAATTGAATCCATAGTACTAGAGTATGCATATTCAAATGAGGAAAGCCAAACAGAGAGAGAGAGAGAGAGAGAGAGAAAAGTACTGTGGCTTGGATGAACTCTTCGACTCTGCCGGCGGCGAAGAGGGCGAGGAGGCGGGGGCCGTGGCCGTGCTCCGACACGCACCGGAATGTCCTCACCTCTTCCTCTCTGTTGAAGAAAGTCTCCACTCCTTCTCCGTACAGCCTCACCAGCACTCTCCTCCGAACGGCGTTGTTCCTGGCCGTCCAGCTTACTTTGAACACCTCGTTCGTCATCGCTCCGTTGAGCGGCATCACCTGCATCCTCTCCTCTACCTCTTCCATGGCCTCTCCCCATTCCTCAGCCACCGATTCCAGTGCCCCCCTTATCTCCTTCCATGATGCTTTCTCTCTCAGCAATTCTATCGTCTTTATCACCATCTTACTTATGCCTGAAACAGAGCAATCTGAAGGAGACCGAACAGAGTTCATCAGTTTACTGTAACATTTTAGCCTTTGGAAGATGATCATCATTTCTACAAAATTCGTCAATATGAGTTCATGCACTGAACTGAATTTTAATGAAATTTGTTTAAATCCCAGTTATTTATAAAAGAATCCCTCTGAGGAGAAACGTTTGAAATTAAAACCCCATGTGTAGAAAAAGGTTGACTTGGGAGTTTAGACACCCACTAAAAAAAAAAAAGGAGAGTTCATGAATTCAAAAACCCAGAAAAAAACATAAGAAGAACCCGTTTTCAAGATGACGTAATAAATTTAAAGTTCATGTTGGATAGAAATAGAGTAAAAGAGAAAAATATTGGACTGTAATGCAAAAGTTTTAGAAATCTAGCGAAAAGAACTAAAAGTCAGAAACAGAGTAGGTAGAGCTGGAAAACAGGGGAGACGGAGTAAGAAGACGAAGTAAGATAGTAGAGGCCTGAAGAATCCTGAAAGAAACATGAAGAAGTACGACTTTTAAGAAACCTGTTACAAAATTACAACGTAAATTAAAACTGATCTGTTAGAAAAAAAAAAGTTTAATTTTGGCGTTCTACAAACCCAATTAAGAAAACAGAGGGAATTGAAACATAGCAGAGTTAAGCTTTTTTGAATGGACATACATACAAAGAAAGAGTAAAATAGAAACTAACCAAAGAAAGACGAACAGAGAAGGAAGAGCAGAGAACTTGAGAGAATTTAAGAACCCAGAAGAAGTTGAAGAAATGGAAGAGAATCAAGGAACCCAATGATAAGAAAGCATCATAAATTGGAAAAGTAGAAAGGGACACAGCAAACTGACCCGAGACGCAACGAAGAGGGAGAGGGGGAGTTGTCCCACAAAGTTATGGTTTTGGCAGAGCGATAAGGACACTGACGATCTTTATAGGAGAAGGCAGAAAATGGAACTAACAATGTTTGAAAAAGTGAAAACTCAGACCCAATAAAAAGAAAAAACTTAGCGAAATTGTTTAATCGATAAAAATTAAAAAAATTATTGAGAGACTTAGCAACTTGATGCTTACTGAATACCGAACAACGAAATGAGAATGCACAAAACTCCTATTTGACCCTTTGGTTGATAAATTTTGTCCACAGGCCCGTCGGATAAAATTATGTTATGTCAGGTCATTTATAATTCATGAAGTATTAAACCAAAATAAATTATTTTGAATCCATTTTAATCTTATAAAGATTACATCGATAAATTTTAAATTTTAAATTAACAATTATAATGAGTGTGTAGCTTGTACTGTGTGCCCATGAAAAAAATAAATTAATGAATTAAATTAAGAAAAAAAATATAATTTTAGTTTTTTATTTTTGACTAAAGTATCAATTTGGTTACCTAAACATAGAATATATCAAAATAATCCTCTAAGCATTAAAAAAAAGTAATATAATTTAGTCATTTTGAAAAATTAAATTTAGGTGTTATCTTTAATACGCTCAATTTTAATTGTATCAGTGTATCTAATTATAATGTAGGGATATAATTATAATATTATTAACCCAAAAAATAATAATATTACAATTGTCATCTTACATTATAACTGGATATATTAGTGCACTCAAAATTATAAATGTATTAAAAATTTTATTTAAAATTTATCATTAGATGACTATTTTAATACTTTTTATTTTTAAAACATCAAATTAATTTTAAAAAAATAAAAAACCAAAATTATATTTTTCTCGTTAAATTAGCAAGTTCGTGGAGCCCAATGCTCTTTGTTCAGAGCAATTTGTAACTTGTAGTCATAATTTGTTACTCTTAGTAACTTATTATTTTAGTATATTATATATAATTTGACAAGATTTAAGTTATTATTTGGCTACACATGGCATAAATTTTATAATGTTATCTACAACAAAGCAACATTATATTTTCCGTTTCTTTAAAGTTAGACGAATTATCGGTATTTCTAAAGTTTGAATTAATAGTTATAAAATTCAATTGCAGATTTTTTTTTAATTAAAAAAGCATTTTTATATAAAAAGAGGCATAAATCATTGAAATTGTGATAATACAATCCGCTAACAACGGCCATAGATAACCTCTAAATTTTAGGTATGAAAGTGCAAGTTATGCCTTAAAAAGTAGACATTTTCTACCTACATTCTTAAATAAAAATATTTATTTATTAAGTGCTTTGCGGTGATTAAGGATGGATAATCTTGACCATATCAATAGCGTATATTTGCAATATCAAGCCCAACCTTGACCTTGTCTGAGCTTCATTGTTTAATGTCAAAGTCTAATCATGTTTTAATTTTAAACATCAGGTTCAGCTCTTTGTGTTAAATAAAAATCTAAGCCTAATCCTGTCCTAATTTTTAAATAATTTCATATTTTTTGGTCCAAGTCTGACTTTTTGACTTACACATAGAACCTAAACTCTAATTAAACATGGTTTTATTTAACAATCCCTAAATTTCTTAGATTCAAACTTTCATGAAAAAAAAAAATCCGCATTCACCCATGCTAATAATATGATTAGATTTAGACTATTAAAATTTTCAATTAATACATTAAAAAGTATATGATTAATTAATAACAATATAAAAAACATACAATTTAATTATAGGTAGCATCTTTAATGCAACTAGTTGTAGCGGTGCAATTACTGTATGATATGTTGATTGCATGCCAATATAAAATAAATTATTATATTTATATTTTAACCCAATATTTTTAAATTTTATTTATGAACTTAAAAATGTTTTAAAAATTGTCAATTTACCCCACTATTCAAAATAAAAAATAAAGGGAATAAATTAAAATTTTATTTAATAATTGATTGCACTGATGTATAGTTGCACCAAAGAATTTATTTTAATTAAATATTTATAAAGTTATTTGCAATAATAACAAATATGTCATAACATTATTAAAAAAAAAATCATAAACTTATTACGTTTCAAAGATCACATGTATTAATGCAAAATCTACATTAAAAATGTAGATGGTTGCATCAAGATCTAATAATCCATATTTTTTTAGTATAGATAAATTAATAAAATATAAATTATTAGATTAAAATCAAGCAACTCACATTTTTAATTTAAATTTTATATTACTATAAAATAATCTGCTCACCCTTGAACAGATTTCAAAGTTGACAGTATCTGTAGGGGACTCCAATCATTCCAAGTGCAAATAAAAGTTTCAGATACCATGGGATAAAAATGAAAGTTGCTTACTTTTTGTGACTTCAAGCAGAAATTTTAATTAGTGACGGAATTAAGAAAAAGATTGGTATAGGAAGTGCCGTGGACCTTAGAGCACCAGATCCTATTCTCTTGACTCTGCACCATTCAATTAATTGAATCTCTTAAAGATGCATTTTCATCTAATTTGCACTATCTGGCAACGCTAACCCTCCATTCATCCACAAGACAAAAAGAGGAATATCAGAAGAAAAAGGAAGCACTGAACAAGACCAAGAAATAGCTCTTTTTGACCAAAGAATGAATTTTGTGTATAAAGTATATTTTAATCCTTCTTGCATTATTATACGTAAGGATAGGGGTACTTTTTTTAAAATTTAATCATTTAAAAATTAGTTTTATTAATTTATTACTAAACATAATAAAGATGAAATCATTAAATGACTAAATAGGTTTTGTGGTAATACATATACTTTGATTTTAATATTTGTTATATGTTATATGTAAGAGGAGGAAAGAATATTTAATTCAATTGCCTCACTTCAATTTTTTTATTGCATTAATTTACCACTTCAAATAATATGATATAATTTTTTTAGGACTAAATGAGTTTTGTGGGAATGTATATTTTGTTTTAGTGGTTGTTATATAAGAAAGAGGAGGACAAAATATTTAATGTTAAACTGGCTTAATTCAAGTTTTTTTTTTTTTTTTCTGGTATTACCTGCTTTACCTCAAATGACATTGAAATAACCATATAATGATTAAGTGACTTTTGTGATAACGCATATATTGGTTAAAAAATTTTGGTAAGCAAGTATTTGTCATTCCACAAATGATAGAGCATGATTGGTACTGATAATAAGATAAATCTCATATTCATAATCAAATAAATATAATAAACTAATTGATCAAAATACTAATATAACAAAAAAATATAAATAATATCCAATTCAATTATCCAATATCATATATTTAACTCGAGAATACACAAAATTAAGCTCTCTTCTTATGACAATAGAGCTACTAAAGTACCTAAAAAACTTTTTTAAACATTTAACAACTAAATAAAAATAACTTTTTATCCTTGTAAACAATGTAGGACTTTTCAATAAGTTTTTCAATTGTCTCTAATCTGCGAAGTGATAATTGGAATCAATTTATTGTTATGAAAAAAATAAAAGAAAGAAAGAATAAATGACTACACTCAAGAAGTAAATATCACTAACCATATCAGGAAAGAATAGGTAAATCAATGGATTTTTCACAGTCATATCATTTTGTAATTCAAAATGCATCAAACTTACTTATACCAAAATTATTCAAAAAGAAAAATCATAAATCGTATAATATAATTTGTAAAGATTAGAAAAAATTCATAAATATTTTACAAAATAGATTATATTAAAAAGCATTTAAAATTTATAAATAATTTTTTAAATAAGTGATCTTGAAGTGAAAAATATCTCATAAAGCTAATTAGAATTCATAATAAATATTAGCTCTAGGCTAGAAATCATTACACAGGGTTCTTTTACATTGTCGCGACCGTAAAAGTAATTAATGCTCTAAAATTGTCATTACCATTTTAATTCACCCAAATGTTTAAAACATTATTTTTGAAATAAAAATTTACGTGTCACAAGAAACGAGATTCTGCGACTATATCATCATCACATCAATGAGCGTACTAGACACAAATGCCAGTGATATTCTTGACACACAGGTCCCGCATCGCTCACATATGTTTTATGTATCGTGGCATATAATGGGGAGACATGAAAGATCACTACATTTGCATTCCCTTGTTAATTTTTTTTATATATAATGTGATTTTTATCTTTTTAATCTAAAATTTGCATAATATATATATATATATATATATATAGTTATAATTTTATAACTTTTTATGAAGATTAAATATATAATTGAATTATGAAAACATAAAAGAAAACCAAATACTTTTTGCTCTCAATTATTAAATGTGGTAAAAATTTAACATATCATTATGTGATCTATGTGACAATTTATAATCAATTAGAACTTCTGTAGGAATATGATAAATTATAGTTTATCAAACATAAAATTTGTTTGTTCTTTATTGGATTTTAGTATCTTTTTCTGTCTTGTGGATTGTCTAAATATTACTTATAAACTCCTTCATATTACTAATATGCTAGAAAAGACTTTAAATAAAAATATATAAATATATGCAAAATTAGGCATTTTAAAAAATATTCTAATATTATAAAAATTATAATATATATATATATATATATATCTAAAAATTGAAATATTATATTATATCTAATATATTATACGTAAATCCTAAATCTGAAATCCTAATATAATATTTCAATTTTTAGAGATATATTATATTTTTTTATAATATTAGAATAGTTTTAAAAATGCCTAATGTTTCATATGTTTATATAATTTTATTTAAAGGCTTTTCTATCATATTAGTAATATGAAGGAGTTTATAAGTAATATTGAGACAATTTACAAGTTAGAAAGAGACATTCAAATCCAATAAAGAGCGAACAAATTTTATGTTTGACAAACTATAATTTACTCATGTCCTACAGAAGTTCTAAATGAGTATAAATTGTCACATAGATCACATAATGAAATCTTAAATTTTTACTACATTTAATAATTGAGAGCAAAGAGCATTTGGTTTTCTTTTATGATGAATTTTCATAATTTAATTATATATTTGTTCTTCATAGAAAGTTATAAAATTATGACTATATATAGAGAAAATTAATCTTTTGGTCCTTATAGTTTTCATCAATTTTTTATTTGGTCCCTATACTTTAAAAATTATCAAAATGCTCCCTTTACTTTACAACTATCTGCAAATCACTCCCTTCCATCAACATCTACTAAAAAGTTATCCAAAATATGCTAAATAGGATAACAATGATGACATGACATAATGACTAGATATCTTAGGTGGCCAATTAAATGACATGGCAACTTAGCTGGCTTCCCGAGTATATGTATGTATGTATGTATATTCATTCATTGTTGGCATTATATATGTTGCTCCACTGGTTGAAGTGTGAGACATTTTAGCTAAAGATTTGCTTTCATAGTATGTGATTGGGACTTGAAAGAGGACCTTTCAGAAAAATGAAAAGGACCTCAAGAATAATGCATTGCATTGGGATGATATATAGGATGAAACATGAGACTCTTGCAAATTATGAAATTGAAAGGGTCAAGATGAATTGGGATTTGCTTCATTTTGTCCTCCACTTATTCCAATTTGCATCAATTGATTGACTTATTTCACAAATAGATTTCTACATCCACAAGTACATAGATTCAATAATGCAGTGTATTTTAGTGAATTACATTTTGAGTCTTAAAGTAGATTTGGTATTTGGTTAGCGAATTATTAACTGGCTTTCTTATAATTGAAGCTTAACTATCATTTCTTCATAGTAATATTTTAGGCTTTCTTCCTTCAAAATGTTGTGTTAGATGATCAATTTTATATTACTGTTATTTCTAAAGCTATTGTTTGTTTTTGTTTGGGGTTTGTGTTAGTGAGAAGTGCAATTCATTAATGTCATGTAATCATTAACTATTATAAAACGATATTTATGGAATTGTGGGAACCTTTGAGTTGCAAATAATTTGATTGGCTAGATGAAGAAATGCCAAGACATATTACATAATTGATAAAAGGCTAGGAGAGAGCTATTACAGACTACAAATAGAAGAATAAGTGGTTAAAGATTGCAGCTGCAATTTCTTGGCTTGGGATAGTGCTCGTGATATGGTTATCATGGAGAAATTACATAAGCTATTCTCCTAGGTTGCCATAGGATTTAATATTAGGTGCAATGCAATTGTTGTCGAGTATTTGAGTTCATAACCATAGGGCATTGTACTTGTAATCTTGGTGTTAAGTATTTTAATTTACAACCATATGGGCAACGTACTTGTAATCTTGTTGTTGAGTATTTTAGTTTATAACCATAGGGGCAATGTATTTGTAATGTTGTTGTCGAGTATTTAGTTCATAACCATAGAGATGTACTAGTTAAAATATTTTGTACTTTCCAATTGTAATTTCCTTGTGGCTAGATATTGTAAAATCAATGACCTTGGTGAATGAAAAATGTTGTTATTTTACTCTTGGGTTGCTAATGTGTTACTGCACACTTTTACCGTAATATAGTACTAGTTAATTGCATAATTTTGCTACACAATTTTACTGTCATATAATACAGATTTATTGCACAAATTTGGAACACGAAAAATCTAATTTATAGCAAAAGTAATAGCGTAATTACAATTACAGTGCCCCCCCTCACCTATCAAGAACCAAATATCACCGGCCAAAAGAACCAAAAAATACACAAGAAAATAGAAGAAAACCAACAAAAATGACCAAAAAAATTGAAAATGGAAGAAGACTTGAAAAATCTATAACACACATGAAAATGGAGGAAAACACATATATAAAGGTTGTAAAAACTTTCTTAACCAGTATCATAAGACAACTATGTAGTCTTCATCCATGGACATGACTCATAATTCCTATAATCTTCTTCCTAGTCAGGAAGCTGCATATCACAAACTTATTATTGCATAAACTAAGCAATCTTTGTCTCCCTAACTGCAACTACGAAAAAATTAAGAAGAGAAAAATTCAAAAGTGTTGAAAAAGAAGTGGGATTGAAAATTCCCTTTATCAAGCAAAAGATCTAAATCAACTAAAGGGGAACTGGTGACTGGAGTTGGGGCTAAAACTATCTCAGTTTCTTCATAATTTGAACTCTGCACATTTTGGCCTATTCTAGCACTTTCCACATGAGAAGCTTGTCAGTAGGCGTAATGTGGTTTGTGGATCTATGTATGCAAAATATATTCTTTACAATTCTGCATTTAAGTGAAAAACAAAAAAGGCTAGTGACCCTAATAATTGAAATTGAATATGAAGTTTACTTTTTTGTTCTTGTAATGTTGTTTCCATTAAAACTATAAAAGATCGAAACCCAATATTAACATTTTGTCACTTGTTCATGTCTTCGCATCTCCTATGTGACACAGAAGATGAATTTTAAATATGTCTCACTCGGTACATCATACTATCCCATCCTTCTGCAATCCATGTATCTCTCCATGAAGCTTTATCCCCATCCATTCAATTTCTCTATTGGGTCAAAGTTCTTCGTCAAGTGGTCATGCATGTTTCCTCTACAACCTTTGACTTCTCTCTTGCAATGTTCTTGGTTGCTTGGTTGGGGCTTCACCGGACAGGATGAACCTAACTTCTCTCTCGTTAGTGGAGGAAACCTGGGCTTTTTTTTTTTTTTTTTCATTTGAGGCCTACCATGTCATTTAACTGGCTATCTAGGATGCCTAGTCATCATGCCATATCATCATTGTTATCCTATTCAACAAATTTTGGATGGTGTTTTAACATATCTTAACAGGAGGGAGTGGTTTGTAGAGGATTGTAAAGTATAGGGAGCATTTTGAAAATTTTTAAAATATAGGAACCAAATTAAAAATTGGTGTAAACTATAGGAACCAAAAGATTAATATTCTGATATATATATATATATATATATATATTATTCAAATTTTAGATTTGAAAAAATAAGTCACATAATATTAAAAAATTTCACAGCAAGATGCGTGATCTCATTTCTCGCAACATGTAATTTTTTTTGAAAAAAAATAACGTCTTAAGCATTTGGGTGAATTAAAATGGCGGTAGTGATTTCTAGGCATTAAATACTTTTATTGTAGCGTCAAAGTCAAAAACCCATATAGCAGTTAAAGTCGAGCAATATGGTTTAAAAGCAATTAGAACAAATCAATTTGTGGTGGCTATCACACAAGAGGCTACCAACACCCTTGGTAGCAGAGGTTTAGTACAGATCATGGTGTATTAGAGGCAACATCTACTGTCGTTAGCTACATGGTTCTGTATTGGATGTATTCCAAGAAAGCCATTTTTTCCATAACAATATACATAATCAAAATACATCCAAACAGTAAAAATTTTGATTTCCAAAGATGCATATGGTAACAAAATTATTTAGAAAGTTTCCAAAATATCATATAGCATATATGAATTGTTCAAAAAAATCATTTTGATGCGGTAGAATATTACAATGAAATTTCTCAAATCTTCAAAAAATGCAAATAAATTGTCAGGATTAAAACAATAATTCAAGAAACTTGTTCTCAAGACATCAGAGCATATAAAAAAAAAAAACATTTCACAAATGAACATTTTAAAACACTAAAAATAGGTATGATTAGCTATACTTACTCATCTGAAAGGAACACACACAACAATAGTGTTCCTAATATCTCTTTCCTTATCTCACTTGATCACAAAACCAATGTCTTTGGTCTTATAACACTAAATAACGCACTTTTTAACTTCTCATATAAAAAATTATATCTTAATTCAAATGACTTTCCAATGTCTAACCTAATTTTTGTCTAGTCACTACGTATTAAGTTTCTTTAATCTCAAAATAGGGTGTTAACCCTTCACCTTCTAATGTCATAAGTAAATTTCACCACCTTTATTTAAATCTTATATTATTTATTTATTGCTTAATCATTTATTTCCATTTTCATATATTTAATCCTATATATACATAGGACCCAAAATAATTTGTTTTTTCTCTTAACCATGAATTGTTGAACATTATAAAGATAGTGGGAAATTATACTAATATATTTCAAGATTTAGTAATTAATCTAAATTAATTACGTAGGGTCATTGAGCTAGTTACTACAAGGTTTTCTTTATCCCCTTTCTTGAAAACAATAAAGAAAATTAGGAAAAACTATCGAATTAACATACCACTTTAAATAACAACTTTCAATTGCTTAATTTCTTTATCTAGTAGTGATTATTGAAGAAAATTAGTCCAAGATTTTCAAAATCCATCACCTATCACACATTTCATCCAACCATGAGGGTGTGAAATTGGAGGCTAAAACTTAGAAATTTTACATGGGAATTAGAAGGAAAATACTTAGAATTCATCAAAGAATCCAAACCCTAACTTAACTTAAAGAAATCTTACCAAAATATGCCTAATTTCAAATTTACACCACTATCATGTTGAAAAGAAGGGTTTTAAAATTAAGATTTCAAACTCATAAATTGATCGTGAACTATAAAAGAGAAAGAATGAATTTGATGTTATGAAGAAAAGAAACAAATCAATTTGAAGAAATCCCTCACCATTTGTGGTCAACTATTCCTTTTGTGAAACACTAAGTCACAGAATTAGGAGAATTTGAATTTGAAATTCTTCTTCAATCTCATTTAATTGACTCTTCTTGGCAGCTTGTCATCATTGAGATGATTGAAGGGACCTTCTTTGAAATTCTAAAAAATTTCGACATGAACCACGTTGAAATTAACTAGAATAATACTAGAGGAGGTCGAAAAAAGGGTGGAGATCATGAATAAATGTTGAAATTCGAGCAAGAAGAAGAGAGGGAATCTTGGAGCTTGTTGCCATGCATGTATGCATCAAGAAGGGGAAATAAGGGGAAACAAAAAATAATAATAATAAGACTTATGGCAATTGCGTAATTTTTTGAGTGGGACATGTGGCAAAATTTAAAAGAATTTTGGAATAATTCCAAAGATGCCCAAAGGGGATTTGAACCTATGTGCAAAGGGATGTATAAAGTACGGCTTAGTCTCTTGTACCAGTCTCAAATTTACAAATTATATTGATTTATTTTGATATTTACTCTTTTCTAACTATCTTTAAAATTTATTCATTAATAACTGTTTAAATTTTTAATTTAGACCCCAACTACCTTCTCTTATTTTATTTATTTAATGAAATTAACTCAAATTCTATTTCACTAAGACTAAACTATTTTATAGAGAATTTAGGAGTGTTATAGTATTATTGTCAAATTTGCTAGTCAATTTAATAAAGTTGTTGAATCTACATTTTAATACATAAAAAACATATCAACTCAAATATAGATTGGTGTAAACTCAATGTGTGCAAGCTAAGTCTATCAAGTTAAAAGGTAAAGTTATTTTAACCCATAAAACACCTAATTTAACCTGAAATAAAGTCTAAAAATATAGTTGATGAAGGCCCTCACTTTAGTCCAAAAACAAAAAGCTGAGGAAGGCTGAAAAAAAATTTATCCCTTTTTTCTTTTTTTATGAAAAATTTCAAATTTCATTATAAATTATTACATCTATTACATAAATTTATTTTAATATTTTTTATTATTTAATTCCAATAATTATCTGAAATTTCTTTTAAATGTTATGAATACTAAAAGTACTTAAAAAATTTTTAAGCAAAATTTTTTAGTCTGTTTCAAATACACTTCATTCATAGCTTTTTGTATATTAAAAAAGTAAATTTTATGTAATTATTATTAACTAAAAATTTCTCTGTTAGTTATTGAAAATGAATTAACAAACTCTTTATTAACTATTTTAAGAAAACCACAATAACTATAACACAATATACATTTTCAAGCCTTTCATGTTACGAGCCCATCCTCAACTTATAAGTATTAATTACTCATATGCGCAACACAATAATCTGCTGGGATATTTTTAGCTGTCTCTCTTATTTTGGGCACATGGATGTGACATGTGAAATTTTAGTAGATACAATGATGTGACACGTGGAGAAAATGGAGCAGAAGTTGAATCTTTGTTGAAGATTCATAGGCTGAATGATATTTGTACACCTTCCGGCTCGGCAAAGAGGCAAAAGATATATGGGTAAAGTTTTGGATTTTCTTAATACTGTTTTCTTGTTGAATATTCAATGATTTGTTTCACTACCTCTTCGCCAAAAACTAGTTGTTCTTCAAACTCAAATTCTCAACATTATCTTACTGAACTATTAAATGCTATCTCAATTTCTGGAGGTGCCACATTCAAATGCTTTAAATGTTGGAGGGCTTCTGGTTTTGCTACATAGTGAAGAATTTGGAAAGCAGGAGGAAGGAGTATTTCCATAGTTTCAAAAGTGAGAAGTAAATAAGCACAAAAAGCGTTATCTGTTATCATACTGTAATTGGGAGCTTGTTCAAAGTCATTTATGATCAAATGCTAGCAGTAGCTTTCTTTTCTGTCATGATATTTGCTAGGATGCAGCATGATGCTTTTTTTTTAAGCGCTCGAGAGGTAGATCAGCATTTTCACATAAAATGAAAGTCAACTTCAACAAACTTAAAAGGAGGCAGCAACAGTTTTCATATTGAAAGCAAGTTATAATTCAACCTATACTATGTGACAATTTAATTGGTTACAAATATATTATAATAAATTAGTCTATCAAAACTTATATTTTATATAAAATTAGTCATTTATTAATCTAAATAGAGAGATTAATTTTTTATAAATTTAAATTTGTAAGAAATTAGTTAATCATAATTAATTTGTGAAAAATCAAATTATTAAAAAATATAAAAATAAAAAACTAATTTTATACTTTTCGTTTGTTTTCATATTTGTGTAAATGCTCTGCATGCCTTTTTCGCATGAGACAGATGTAGCTGTTCAGGCTAATAAATTTAGTTTGGGCCCGTTAGGTTTGTCAACAATTGTCAGGGATAGAATTGGGTTGGTCGGCCCAAGTCTTGTTTTAGGCCTATCTTACCAAATTGGGCTTTTTGCAAATCATTGGAAACACTTTGGACCAGGATTTTAACTTGGGCCACCACATTTTCAACATTTAATTTTATTTTAGTTTTTCACATAATTAAAAATTTCAGCTTTCTTATCAAACACAATTTTCAATTTTTTCTCAACAGTTCTTTTACTGATTTCAATATAAAATCATTTATTTTTAAATTCTATGAAGCAAAAGTACGTTTATTCTAGAGTAGAAAAGAATTACAAGCCAATTTATTTATTTATTTAATCAAGAAATACAATTGAACAAATACAGCCATATTCACTTCTCTGATTTAAGCGAGTTTAATTCACTCGTTTGTTAGCCCGTTATTTTGTCTTTAATGACACGTGTTGCTTCTAAGTCCTAAATCTGAATTTAAGTCACAAATCATAAACACACACCTCGCTTCCTTGGTTAGAAAGGACAAGAAAATAAAAAGTGAAGAAAAAGAGAGCCAATCGATTAGTAACACCCGCACAGAAACAGAGACTAGTTTTCCTTGTTAACTGTTAACAATGGAAATCAAGTCAGACATTACATCAAAGTAGTTATCATAGGCCGCCCAAATCCTTTATTATAACATATCATTTGCCGACATGGGCCCACCTACCTTAAAGTAGCCCAGCCCAGCTCCTTCCTGAGGACACGTGTACGGTTTACGTGGGGACAAGTGGCCTATATTTCAAGTAAATTATAGTAAAACAAATGAAGTAACTGTCTTCTTTTTGAGTCTTGTCCTTGCCCTTAATTCAAGTAACTAATTGTGTTTGATTTGCACGTTAATAATGTGATTGCGTAACCGACAGCCTCTTTATATTACACATAGAGTGGCTTACGTGTCATGATTCTAGATTGTTCTTCTCCACAATCAAACTTCTATAGGCACTGTAATTACCTTGTTATCCTCGCTAATTATAATTTCTAGGAAGATAAAATCTCTGTAAGAATTAAAGAAAGATGAAATATTTAAATTCTCTTGTGCTGTAAATTAATTTTTTAATTTATTTAATTTGAATATATTTTGCATTCAAGTCATTTATTCATTGTTGATATTCTTGAAATTTAATTCCAATTTTTTTGATATTGTCATTATAATTATTTGATTTTCCTTTACCATCTTTAGTTATGATTTTCTATGAGAAGATAAATTATTCAAAATTTGTTATTTTGCAAAATTTTAAAATAATTTGAGCATTAAAATTATTTTTTTATAATCTAGCCACAAACATATTATGCATTCAACTGGCACGGCAAGGAATCATATTTATTCAATATTAATGAAATGTATTTCAAGATTTTTATTCTATTTTCGTAACATTAAATAAACAAATCATAAAGGAACGGTGAAAAATATCAAACTTTCAAAGTAAAATTTTCCATGAAATGGAATCAGATAATTAGTTCGTAATATTATACAACTCATGAAGTTAATTCTCCTTTTAAAAAGGGCATTTTTTAAAAGACAAGATGAATCACCATAAAAGGGTATTTTTGTCAATTACACAAAACACATAGCATGATTCCAGCGATATTAGAATCCAATTTAACATAGGAAACGACAAAATATTTTACACAGCCAATCAAAATCAACCACGTTATCCGGACTAAGATGTCCACGGACATAACAATACTTGATGACCATGATCTCGCATTTACATGGCCATGCCGTGATGCCCCATAAGCACGAAAGCCACGTAGACCGACCCGCAGGGGATCGCAGCCAGGCAAGAGGGAAGGTAATGACGAAAACAACGAAGCAATGCGCTGGGTCAAGATTTTACATCTGAATAATATCAGAAGCTGGCATTTGATTGGGCCACGCGTTCCGAGTCAACTCGGCCGACCGGGTCCGAGTTGGCAAAAAATATCTTTGGGAGATGCGCGTGTCTTCCACCAGATATTTCTGAGCTACCTGTGAGGCTCTTGACCACTAATGTGTCCACGTGTCGAGAGATAGAGCCACGATGCCTGCCCGGGAACCGACCCTTCCCTGGATCTTTTTCAATAACTCAGAGCTGCTGGAAATTTTTCTGTAAATTTTTTATTCATTAAATTTTGATTTAATAATTTAAAATTTACTAAATTATTTATTAAAAATAAATATAAAAATTATTTAATAAATTTTAAATGATTAAATCAATATCTAATGACCCAAATCCTGTTATTGTAAGACATATGGAGGCTTCTCTTGCATGGTTGTTAATGTGGGGCTCATCCTAGGAGCTTCCTTTACTGAGGTACTGTACTGATGTGATGCCGCAAATCTGAAGTTGAAAATGTAGCATTTTTTTAAAATTATTTTTAAATTTTAAATTACCCTTTTATTATAAAACAAGTGAATTAAATTAAGGAAAAAGAAATCATACAAAAATACTTGGAATCATAGTTTTTTTTTAAAAAAAATTAAATAAGGTGATAGAAAAAATTGAAGTTGATAAATTACCATAAAATTTAGGGAGTTAATTTAGAAAAATAGGATCGCCTAAAAAGGGCAACGGTTTTTTTTTTAAAAAAAGAAATATTATGGAGAATGAAATTTGATATTCATAAAAATTATGAATATTGGCATACAAAATGATGGTTTTTTTATACGAACTGACGAATGCCTTTGATATTCAATTTAATTATTCAAGAAATTAATATGAGTAAAATTTAAGGAAGAAGAAGTCATACAAAAATACTTGGAATCATTGTTTTTCAAAAAGAAAATTAAAATAAGATGATAGAAAAACTTTAAGTTGATAAACTATCATTAAATTTAGTGACTAAATTTAGAAACAATAGGACCACCTAAAAAAGGCAACAGTTCTTTATCTAAATTTTTTCAATTAGAATGAAATTTTATATTCTTAAGAATTATGAATATTAGCACACAAAACAATAGTTTTTTGAATGCAAACTTACAAATTCTTTTGATATTCAAGAATAAATTTAAATAACAGTCTTATGTTTATTCTTAATTAACAGTCTTAATGTATTTCTTTCAAAAACATTTAATTAATCATTTTTACCATCATATTAAAAATAATATTATAGTCTTATTTTAGAATTTAACATTGATTTAGTTACTATTATTGCTATGTTAGGGATAGAATTACAATCATATTGCGTAAAAAGCTAACTTTTTAATTAAAAAATAGATTACATAAAAAATTTCTGTAATATACATCAAAATATTAAAAAAAATCAAGTATCATCTCTGAAACAAAGAATCTCAATGCAATCAGCTTTAAAAAAAAGTTTAGCATAATTTATTTAAAATCTTATTCTCATACCGAAATACCTGGCCCTTAAAAAGGTGCTTTACATCTTGACAAGTCAACTAAAATCTTCAAAATTCCAACCAAAAAGTCAACCAAGTTTACCGCATTGAATGGAAACTTTAGGGTAGTGGGCTAATAAATTGGTTAGTGGGTTAACAATTTGAATATTAAGAACATGAAATTATATTTATTTATAGTAAATTATTATCTAAAAATTTAATAATTTATATTTATATTAAAAATTATATGTTATTATATAATTATATTTTTTATTTGTAAATTTAAATATTGACTAAACGTAAACATGATGTTATGTTTTTGTAAGAGAATATGAAGTAGTGATTTAGTCAAGTAAAATAACTTGGTTGATTGATTACTAATTATTATAAACTCCAATTATTCGCAGAAACATAAATATATTCATATAATGAGTAGTGCGAATATATGGTTCTTAAATTAGGCACAATAATTGATGTTCAGTGGGCGAAAGATATCATCACTAGTACTACTTGATGGTGGATGATTCTCTTTTAGGAGTAACTTTATTTATTCTATTGATGATCTAAGGAATCAGACAATAAATATATAAAAGTTTCTTTTGAAAAAAGAAAGAAAGAAAGAAGAAATGATACGAAAGGAAGATAAGAATGAGTCCCATCCCGAATCCTTTGCAGTGCTCTTTATTTATTTATTTATATATAAAATATAATAATTAATATTAATTTCTGAAAATAATTTAAATGACTTGCATTTAAAATTGATCATTTTGAAAACTAAAATCTATAATTTTTTCAAATTTGATCTGATTACTACAAATAATTTAAAATTTTAATTTAACTATTCAAAACTTTTACTACAATTAATTCTTACTATAAAGATTCACGCGCGTAAATGCATGAATGAGACTTTTTTTAATTTAATTTTTTTTCATGCTATTGAAACATCTTAACTATAAAATATGAAAGTTTAAAACCTGCTAAAAAAAACATTTCAATTATAAAAATAAAAAATATATTAAATTTATCATTTATTTTTATACTTTATAATAATTTAATCCCTCACAAATAATTGTAACAAATTAATATTTTAAAAATTTTATTTTATTTAAAAATCAGTTCCTTATTAATCTAAAAAAATTAATTTTGTACAAATTAAAATTTTAAAAATTAATTTATTAAGTCATAAAATATGAAAATAAAAATCATTTAAAAATGTATACTTTAAACCTCAAGCCCTGGAAAAAAAAAAAATTACTCTATTTTATTCTTGAACAGGAAGCGGGAGATATAAAGTCCAAAAGCATATTTCAACTCGGACATTATCATTACGGCATATATTAACTCTAAATTTTCTTTTTGAAAACACCTTTGAACAACTTTACACGTGGAATAATTCCCTAATCGTGTTCTTGCCATTGATGATCACTCTCATAATCAGAGGGCTTAAACCTTAAGACTACCTACCCCTTCACCTTTCGTTAGTCCAAATTCCAAACCGCACCATAAATATCTAGCTAGATTAGGTGACACCTCACAAAACTAATATTTTATTGACCCCGTGTCCCTGCAATTATTCCAACTTTGGAATGGCCAATTATATATTATTCTCCTTTGCACGCCGAGTTTAGTTTCGTAAATTCACCACCCTACGCCATAGATTATTATATATGCGTTTGATTTTTGGTTTCTTTGGTCTCTCAAACTGATATAAAACAATGAAAATAGTATTCTTTAAAACAAATTTAATGTGTATGTGAAGAGTGGAAAACTACTTCTCTTTGTTTGATTTTTTTAATTATTTTTTGTATTTTTATTAAAAGATTAGAAGTTGAAAGAAAAATATTAAATCTGTAGAAGTTAAGGAAATTTTCCAAAATTAGGAGAATGGTGAATCGTTGGAATCACATACTTATTGCATTATTATAATCATGCAACCTGTCTAGTATTTCTACTAATAAAAACTTGAAATTCACCTAATTCATTGGTTGACAATTTATGCATTTATATCGAGAAATGAAGTTTCATACAACAAATTTTAAAAAATAAAAATAAAATTAAATGAAAATAAGATAAAAAAGGAAAAAAAAAAAAACTGACAACCAATTGATTATACAGGAGTGCTTGACATCTTGAATGGCATCAAATAATTTGAATGATTATTGTTAAGGAGAGCCTTACTCTTCAAAAGATTGATTTCTTCATTTGTTATTTAGATCTTACTAATAAAAAATGGGCATAATTTTTTAAAATAAATTTAATGATAATAAAATAACTTATATATAATTCTTTATATTTTAATTATATTATTATTCGCAATATGACAAATGTAATTTTTCAATTATATTACGATATGTATAATTATTATAAATAATTATTTTATTTTTAAATTAAATTAAATATTATTATTAATCAATTAAATACTTATCATATTTTAATTAAAAAAATTTGTATATAAGTGTAATAGTTAAAAATGCTCTAAATCTTGCAAAAACAAAACTCTATAAAAATCTCTCGAATACATAGAAACAACACTTCTGACTTAAGCTTGAAGGAAACTGGACATCTATATATGAATAATTAAAAAGCAGATATTTTGAACAGTAAGTAACAACTAACAACGGCCCCTTTAAACTTCTCTATAGTTTCAAATGACTTACCATGACTATGATTCACGCATGTTAATGAATGATCCATACATATATACATACATGAACATGAGTGCATGTAGATGGAAAGTACTGTAGACCAACATGACGTGACACTCAGCCTCTGAGGCGAGAGGAAAATATCATTGCCACGTACGCACGCAATCTATGCTTCTCAAAGCTCCTAAAGATATTCTTTTTCTCTCTGTGCCACTGAGCAAAACTTCCACCACCTCTTTAATTTTTCTTTCATGGAAGAAATATTTGGAGAAAAAGGGTAAAATAAAAAAAATACCACTCCCATTTTTGCAGTTTACAGCGCCTGCTTACCCTCCAAATCAGAGTAATTAATTTGCTAAGCAATCAGTTCTGTACATACGAAGTGCCAGGTACTGACATATTTTTTTCTACTGGATTTATGTTGCTGCATTTTTGAAAAAAAAATGCTGTTGTGTGGTTTATTTATGGTGATGATACTGTTTTTAAGATGGGATTAATGTTCTCTTTGTTTCTGTTGTTAGATATTTAAGTTAGTATTTTTTTTTTTAATAAATTTCTAGATTTTTGTTCTCTCTTTGGCTGATGAACTGTTTGGTCCTGAAGAAGATTGAATAATTCTCCAGGAGGTTTCATTCTCATTTTTCTTTCACTTTAATTCAACCGTATTCTTGTCCTAAGATTTGCTTTTTGTTTGGTTTGGTAGGACTGTTTCAGATTAATTCCTGCTCTGATTATTATTATTGTTTCTAAAGAAAGAAATTCTGATTTTTTTCCCCCGGTTTTTACTAGTGAAAATGATGAAAGAGTAAGAAATCACCTATAAATTGCAGGGTTTCAAATCCGAAGGTTTACAACAGACTCATTCTTTTCGTAGTAAATTGCAGTGATTTTCTTGGAGATGCATTTGGTTGCCTTCTTCGTACTGAATAATTTCTTGCGTCTGCTTTCTACGAAAAGGAAAAAGGAAAAAAAAAAAAAACTCAAATAGCAATTTACTTTGCTTGATTGATCGATTATTCTTAGTGGATATTTTAAATAACAAATATCGATGGGCATTTCTAAACAGGGAATGTTGAATTACGATATTTTAATTCTTGATTGGTAGCCGGTTTTGGCTGGTTCTTGGCTTGTTGGTTTTGATATCAGAAGTAGATTTCGTCTTCCATGGCTGGTCCTAGTGAAAGGTGGATTGACCGTCTTCAGTTCTCCTCGTTGTTCTATCCTCCCCCACATGACGGTCAACAAAGAAAGGTACTGTTCCTTCATGTCTTTGTTAGATTTTTTTTTTCTAATTTATGTTTGTCACTTACTTCTGGATATGAGTGTGACGTATTTTAGTAGATTTATGCTATCGAAGTCAGATTTCAACATTCGACACAAAACATTTATTTCAATAATTCTTGAGCAGTTAATGAAGAAGAATGGAAGAAGATTTTCTGGACCTTCGGTTTAGTGCAGAATCTTCCATGTTTTCTTTCAAAGTGAAGGACAAGACAGTATATTTTCTTTTAAAAATGGTGTGCTATATTTCTCAAATATATATTATGACACTTTAGATGTTTCAAGTTTTTGAACTACAATAACAAATTACAATGTAATACAAGAAATGAACTTGGTTTAGAATAATTGAATTTGAGAAATTACTAATTTTGACACTGTGGACTATCATACCTCATCAGGATTCTCTTATACCAGTTGTGCTATATGCGCTGAAGGCTTTTGAACTAATGAAATTAACCATAGGAAAACATGTGTAAAGACATGCCACTAGGTGGAAGTTTTGAGAAGCAGATTGGGCATGTTATGCATTTCCCTCTATATGTACATAGCGGTGTGAAGGTTTTGATGAATATAATAGGTCTTGTATCATCATTAGATCACACATAATGGCTATGTTTAACCAGATAAAATTTCTTTTGGTACAATAGGAGAATTTAACTTGTGACCTTTTATCCGAGCCCCTACCCACTCAATGGCTTCGGCTTTGAAAACAGAATAAAGATGCATAATTGTAGAGGGCACTGCAACAAGAAAATTTAAACATATTAAATGTTATAGTATATAAAGATAAGGTGGATTTTAATAAAAATATGGTTAGTAACTCTTTTAATTGATATGGGCTAAACTGTGAAATAACTGTATACAGGAGATATTTTAATGGAGTCTTCTGAATTATGAAGTCAGATGACTTTTATAGGGAATCAACAAAAACAAATAAAATAAGATAATAGTTTGTTAACTAGTACAACAGTGTTCATAAAAAAGTTCAGTTTCATAATTGTTTGAGCAATTTTCTTGCATATGTTAAAGCATATCTGTATTAGGAATTTGAAATTCCTATATTTGTAAATTATGATATACCTTCAAGCCTTCAAGGTATTTGAATGAAGCATAATCTTTGTTATCTTGAGTTTTTCAAGTCTTGAATCTAAGGTCAGGATGATAAATGGTACATAGAAAACAAATGTAACTAATTTGAAATGCAATAAGTTTTTTTGTCAATGATGGCAACCCTGGTATTGATTCAGTTTAGCAACACACTAATCTTGGTAATAGGAAGAGTGATCAGATCTAATGTTGTTCAGGAAAAAATTTCATGAATTAATCTATCCAAAAGTAATCATAGTGTGTGTATTTTTTCGTTTTTGGATGCGAAAGAAATTCTGACAAATATTTAGCTGCTTATATAAGCTTTTGGGAACACTAGATGCTGACTAAGAAAGTTATATTCGATTGTTTCAAGTTGCTTCTCAAAAAAACTATTGCAAAATCTGAAAACAGCGTTTTTGGGGGGAGGGGGCATTTTATTAAATTTTTTGGACAAAAAAATCTTAATTTGAAAATATTTTTTAGCTATCATCCTGACAAATTTTCTTTTGGACATAAATTGCCCATAAACAAAAGTACTCCTTTATTTATGCATCTAAGCACAATGTGACTTCTCATTATTTATGCCAATTCCAGAAAGCTTTTCTTGCATCAGTATTCACAAGCTCACCTAAACAGGGATGCCTTTTAAAAGGTGTTGTTGATAGACGTTTAGAGATATCTTGCTTCTGATTAAAAACTGTTTTCTGTTGGAGGGTGGAAGAGAGATTTTTTTAAGGAAGGGGGATCGTTGGGCTCTTTTGTTTATTATTGCTTTGCATGCTTGACATTCTTTCAAACACCAAGTACAAGGGGTATATATAGGCACTCTAGGTGTCCCATTAGCAGCTACTTACATAAATCACTAGTCAGTGCTCCATACTGAACTGAAAAAACCTAGATATATGTACTACAACATTCTAGTTACATTCAGAAGATTTGAACTTGCATTCTTAGGATATATCAAATTAACTTAAGTAGTTCATAGGGTGCCCATTTCTATTAATATTATATATTCTATTTTTGTACATTTAACCCATAATGCACCAAATACAAGGATAATATCATCAAAAAGCTTTTCTCTACGATCTCTTTTGAATGTCATGAATACTACACCCACAAAGAAATTGTTATAATCAGAACACTGGAGGCCAGGAAGATTACCATTGCCATTTACAGGCTTGTTTACCTTACATGGCTATTTTCTTGATGTGTATAGCCACCTTTTTGAGAATTTTGGCGTGGCACTAGAAGCTGTGGAATATATGTTTTGGCATTTTTTTAGCAGTGGGTTTGTCTGGTTTCTTTTTGTCTGTTTCAGAGGCTTTACAATCTTTTTTGGTTTGTTTTGGACCAATTTTCTGTTTTAGTGTGAATAAATGTTTCCAAGTTTATATTCATGTGTTCTTAAATCTTCTTCTATATTAAAAGCACAAATTGTTATTCCATATATTTGTTTCTTATGGCATATTTTTGTGTTCTCCTAGGATCAAATTGCTGCATATGTTGAGTACTTTGGTCAGTTCACATCAGAACAATTTCCTGATGATATTGCTGAGGTCTGGTGAATGCACCTTCACTTATGGGCAATATTTATAAATTCAAGAGATATATTTACAAATCAATTGTACTTTCAATTCAATGAAATTTTAATTTCTTTAATACAATAGTCTGTATCAGATGTTGCTTAATAATCTGTATGACTTTGACAGTTGATCCGTAACCGATATCCATCGAAGGAAATGCTCCTCTTTGATGATGTTCTGGGTATTTATGCTTTAACCCATGTTAGTTAATGCCGTGGTTGATTCAACGAGAATATTTTCACAATGAACTTATTTTTGTTTTATGCATAATAACTTCTTCATGTATTTATTTGTGCATTCAGCAACGTTCGTCCTTCATCATCCAGAGCATGGTCATGCAGTTGTGCTTCCAATTATTTCATGTATTATTGATGGTACACTAGTCTATGATAAGACTAGTCCTCCATTTGCTTCTTTCATTTCCTTAGTCTGCCCAAAAAGTGAGGTACATTTCCTTAGTTGATGTTCTAATTTCATTCACTAATTCAATTTAACAGGACATACGTGTCTTGTTTGTGACATGCCTTGTGATTCATGGCTTCAATTTCATGATTTAGAATGTTAATTGTCTTTCAGTTTCTTATTGGTTAATTATGGCATCTGCATTCTGCAGGAAGGTCCCTATCAATAATTTTATTCAGTGTTCCTTATTTTGCAGAATGAATACTCAGAGCAATGGGCTCTGGCATGCGGTGAGATTTTGAGAATTTTAACTCATTACAATCGTCCCATATTCAAAATGGAAAGACAGTGCAGTGAAACAGAAAGACGCACCATTGGCGCTGGCAGCCATGCAATGACAAGTAATTCTGTTGATGGGGAACCTGGCAATAATTACTTTACACAACGGGAGAGGAAACCTATAAGGCCCTTGTCTCCTTGGATCACTGATATATTGCTGGCTGCACCCCTGGGCATTAGAAGTGACTATTTTCGGTGGTGAGTATTTTTTAGATCTCCTTCTTTTGGTTTCGGTAGATGATAGAATTCATCCATGTTTTGGCTTTTCCTCCCAAACTGATTGACTTCCAAATCATAATGAAATTCCTTTAAAATTCTTTTTATTACTATACACACACGCACACGCACATATTTGTAACCTTATTATGGTTTAGTAATGTTGAAAACCTATCAAAGTATGGTGAGAATTGTGAGACAAGCGCATAAGCATGAGGAGGACCATTAAAAGATGTAAAATAATCTGGGATAATGATCACTTATCCTTATATCTAAGCGGATTAGGAGTTTATCATAATATAGGAGTTCTGTAGTTTAACCTCTATCTTTTTTTTTTTTTTTTTTAATGTAATTATCAGCATTTCTCAAAACAGTATAAATAGAAAGTAGGAGGCTGCTGTCAGTGAGCAAGCCTTCCAGCTCATTAAATATAATTTTTTCTAAGAATCTCATCAAGTAGGTCCACATAATTAAATATATTTGATCTATCTGTAAAA
Organism: Delonix regia; assembly: GCA_037074485.1. Taxonomy (NCBI): domain Eukaryota; kingdom Viridiplantae; phylum Streptophyta; class Magnoliopsida; order Fabales; family Fabaceae; genus Delonix; species Delonix regia. Next base: position 22,257,864 of record CM073454.1, on the reverse strand, counting down.
GCAAGATTAGATTGTTGACTTTCTAAATCTTCATTTTCCTTGGTCCTTTATCTTAATTTTAATTGATTGCTTTTGTTAATTGATTTTTCTTACTTTCTTGGCATTTAATAGTCATTTACTGATGTGGGCTTGGGCGCTTAGTATACTTTTGCTTAAATCGATAAATATTATCATGCATCAACAGGTGCAGTGGAGTTATGGGTAAATATGCTGCAGGAGAACTCAAGCCTCCTACAACTGGTAAATTTAATCCCATTCAGTACAATATTGTTTGACCTGGCCCATCACTCGCATAAAAGTACTTCAGACATTGTTTTATTAAAATAGTGGAGAACTTGGTTTACTTTATGTCTTTCTTCTTTATTGAACTCTGCTGCAATTACTCGGATAATAAATTTGCTGAGCTACTCTTTTGACTGAACATGAATTTGGTCTTTCCAATTCAAATTTCTAAATGGATCTGTTAAATGTCTTTATTTGCTTCAAGTCAGTCCTTCTATACAATTCCACAATGTTGGATTTAGAGCATGTAGGTGTATGGAATGTCCATATTGGCACAAATCATAACTATATTTGGAATTTTTATGCCAAAGAAAATATATTTAAATCTTAAATTGAAAAATTTTAGAAAAAGAGAGATCAAATGTAAGAACTCGTATCTTAAGGACCAGCATAGTAGTTTAGTTTGTATTCACAAGAATATGATGTAAAGAGACCATTGTCCTTAGAAGGCTTTGATTGGCCCATCCTAGGTTCCTATCATAAGATTCACTCATTGATGCATGAGCCCTCCATTCAGACTACCTTTTGGCAAGAAGTGGTTGACTTTGTGAATCGGGTCACCCTCTAGCCTCAGTTGGTCCAATCATTGCCTCTTTTAGATCTCACATGAGCTCCCTTTGATCCAACTTATTGGGTCTTCTTCCAAAGGCCTCAAATTAGGTTTATTTCCTTCTACCCTTAGTAGTTCATATGCCATCACCTTTGAAAAATTGCATGGTGCGTCCAACTATAAATCTTGGGCTCATTTTGTTCAATTGTGGTTCAAAGGACAAGGGTATTAAGACAACTTGAGTAAGAACGAAACTAGTATTCCTGATGTTGATTGATTTGCCTAGATGAAAATTGATGCTCAGTTCTGTATTGTGACATTTTCTTGATCCCAAGATACTTGATATGTGTTAGTCTTATGAAACCTGTTATGATGTTTGGACGAAGACTACAATGATCTATAGCAATCATATTCATTGTTATTATGATGTCTTATCTAACATTGGCAATCTCAAACATCAGGACCCAGACATCACTTTTATGTATGCTGAATTGAGTCTTTTGAGGCTGAATTTCAATCTCTTATGCCTTTTACCACCTTGATCAGTGAATAGGAGAGGTAGTGGAACAAGTTCTTTATGGTTATGACCTTATGCACTCTAATTTTGAGTGGAACAAGTTCTTTATGATTATGACCTTATGCACTCTAATTTTGACCTTGATCCTATTTGGGACTAGATTTTGGGCAGTTATAGTATTTCCCACCTTGGATGATGTCCTTTCTCGCCTTGTTCATGTTTCTTCCTCACATGCCTCTATGCCAGCTAACTTAGATGCTCTTGCTCCGTATGCTTTAGCCCTAACATCTTAATCTAGTAATGAAGGTGGTCGTGGTAATGGAGGACGTGGTGGTAATCGAAAATGGCTTCAGTGTACTCACTGTAACAAGTTGGGACATATCTGTGATTCTTGTTAGACCCTTCATGGTTGCCCACCTTGCATTGCCAATGTTGCACACACAACATTTGATGGGTCAGCTAAGGAACCAGCCTCCAATTCCATCACCTTGACTAGGGATGACTATGACGATTATTTACGCTACTAGGAAGTCAACATTCTTTTGTCTTTGCCTTGGTTGCTCAAACTAATAATTCGTTGCTTGCCTCGCTCACCCTTCTCTGGGACCTTAGTCCTTGACTCTTGTGCCTCTAACAATATCTTTGGTAATAAAGCTCTTCTTTCTTCTACTTCTACATTGTCGTGTTCCATCTATTACTCTTGCTAATGGCTCATAACTATTGCTAAAGGCATTGGAAGGGCTCAAATTCTTCTTTCTGTTACTTTAGATTCAATTCTTTTTGTTCCTAAATGCCCTTTTAATCATATTTCTGCTAGCAAGTTAGCTTGCATTCTAATTGCTTTGTTACCTTTTCTAACTAACATGCCTATGCAAGATTGGAGTATAGGTCAGACAATTGGCACATGGTGTGAATCCTTGGGGCTCTACTATCTTACTTCCTTTCTTACTTAGAGTAACTTGCACAACTACCACTCTAGCTTTTGTCCTCAGTCACTTAGGCCATCCCAATCTTTCCAAACATTGGATGATAGTTCCTTCTCTTTCTACCTTAATGTTCTTAGATTGTGAGTCTTGTTAACTTGGTTACCAGTTTTTGCATCATTTTCCAAGCTTGGCAATGATCAGGATGTCCCCCTTTAAACTTATTCATTCTGATGTTTGAGGTCCATGTTGTGTGTCATCCGTTTCAGGTTTTTAATATTTTATTGCCTTTTTTGATGACATTTTTTGATGCTCTTGGTTACATTTAATGAAAACTTGTTTTGAAGTCTTTTCAGTTTTCCAATCTTTTTGTGTTGAAGTGAAAACTCAGTTTAGTACTTCTATTTCAATCTTATGTAGTAATCATGCCCGTGTATATTTTTCTACTTTGTTCCAAAGTTTTTTATCTTCACAAGGAACTCTTCATCCAGCCTCCTTTGCACATGCACCTTAACAAAATGGAGTTGTTGAAAACCGTCATCTTATTAAGACTGTCTGAACCTTACTACATCACTCTAAAGTGCCTCAACATTTCTGAGATGATGCTGTTCTTATTGCATGTAATTTAATTAATCGCATGCTCTCTTCATAGAATGAGTTTTCGTACTCTCTATTATTTTCCAACAAGTCTTTATTTCCTCCTCCTCCTTGTATATTTGATTTTACTTGGTTTGTTCATGATCTAACCCTTGGTAGTAAAGATAAGCTTGCAGCTAAATCCATCAAATATGTCTTCATTGGATATTCTTGCTGTCAAAAAGGATATTGTTGCTATTCGCTCGCCACTAAGTTGTTTTGTGTCTGCAGATGTGACATTCTTTGAAACATCTCCCTTTTCAGTTCCTCTGTAAGTGAGCATAACTTCATATGTGATGTTCTTCCTTTTCCTTTTGTTGCTCCACCAGTATCCATAACTTCTACTGAATCACCACCTCCTCTTCTGACTTACTAACATTGCCCTTGATCATGTCTTCCCTGCATGCTTTGTTAATGTTCTTGATGATTCGCCTTACACTTTAGCATTGAACCCAATTGTTTAGCAAGTTGGCTAGTTTCACAAGGAATATGATCATAATTATTTTTGAATAAATCGGGATACATGCTCCTCATATACTAAAAATAGGGTGGCCTAATTTGTAGTGCCACAACAACAATTCTGAAACACTTAATGATTAAACACCCATATTTATTTGAACTTGTTAAACCCATGAGGTTGGGACCAACCACCTCCTTAGCATTGCCAATTGTCCTCTTGGATGCCAAGTCCTGAAAATCACAATCACTATCAAAGAAATTAGCCACATAATGTTTATCTTTGATCATCTTGCAGACAAATAACAAATTCATGTTTTGGCACAAGTAAAAATTTTTTTTGAACTAGTTTTTCAGAGGAAGTGATTGTACCAACACTATTCATGTTGGTTAAGTTCCCATATGCTATTTTGACTTTCAAGGGTGTTGTACATGTGTGAAAATCATTAAACAAAGTAGAATTGTTTGTCATATGGTTTGAGGCACCAGAATATCATTATTTAGAATTTGTGTACCAAAAGCCACTGAGAAGTTACTTGATAGGGCAATATTTCCAGTCTCTATATTATCCTTAGAGTTATCATTAGAAGTAGAGCATGGCTGACCAAACATTTTCTGGAGAAGTTCAAGTTGTTCTTATGAGAACAGGGTTGGTTCTAGGGTGCTGGACTCCATAGTGTTTTTTGTGTAGCCTTCATTTCGCTTTTGGTTTCCAATTTGGAGGCTTCCTATAAATTTTCCAACACTTTTCCTTGGTATGACCACTTTTGTGAAGTGTCACACCACATCTTGCCTTTTTCCATTCACCTCCTTAAGTTTAGGGATTATAGGCTGTAAATGCAAATCCTTCATTGGGATTTAAGACAATGTCAGAGATTTGCATAGTTTTGTTCCCTACTTTCCAACATCATATTTCAAAGAAGACTTCGTTAAGTGTGAGTATGGGTTTTATGGCTAGGGCTGGCCCCATCACATCATCATATTTGCTGTTATGGTCCACTAGGTGTAGATGTGTTTTCCCTCTACTATCTTCTTATAGTTGGAAGCATCATTAGTGCATCCCTAAGTACTTGTCTTCAATACATCCAACTGTTGCTAGTACTTTGAAAGGACATTTAAAATATTGGTTGACCGGCATACTCCCTAGTTTCAACTCATAGATAGTTCTTTCAATTTCAGTTGTCTTTGTAGCACTCTTACGGGATGAGCAGGCTTCTATTGTTGCCTCTCAAATTTCATGGTTGTCTTGTAGAACATAAAGTCTCTCGAATCTTAGTATTCATTGAATTGTTAAGACAAGACATGATTTGGCTGTTTTTAGCTTTCCAAATCTTGTATTTTGCATCATTAGTGGCGAGTTGAGCAGTTTCACCACGGAGGTATTCCTCCTATCCATTTCTGCAGATGAAAAGCTTAACAGATTGACTCCATTGAAGATAGTTGTATCCAATCAATCAGTGGCTGGTGATGCTCATTGGAAGAGTATCCACAATGGCTTGTTTAGGTTGCCATCTTTATGGGCTGATCAACCTTCTCTTTGTTCAAGGTTCATTGGCAACTGACCCATGGCATTATTAGTGCCACAAGAAATCTTGATAGAAAAGGCAAGAAATTGAAGATAATAGCTACACATTATTGAGGAACTAAGAAAGGAAAATTAACGTTTGAATAATGGAGACTTAAAGGCCCATAAAGTGTTGACTTAATCACAATCAGGGGCTCATTTGCAATCAGATTGGATACCAACATTGTGGTTTCTGGGATGGCAGTAATTTCAATAGTTGCATTGTAACCTTTGGCATCTCCCTTGGTCTTTAATTTCCAATTTGGAGGTTTTCCATGTATCTTTTGGCATTTCTCTTTAATGGGGTCTAATTTTGATGAAAAATGAAAGAAGGAGAAAAGGAATACTCGAAGGTGATTGCACTTTGATTTTTTTTTTTTTTACTCATACGACAACTTACATTGATGGAGAAAAAAAATGGAAGCTTAAATACTAAAGTCCTTGATAACCGTAATCCTAATTAATAGGAAAGGTACGAAAAATAAAATAATTCAAATACAATCTGAAGTTAATTAGAAAAACATTGTAAAAACACAAAACCTCCTTTCTCTTAAGTGATTCAGTGACCTACTACCTAGGTGCTCGGATTTGGTGCCTAGGTGGCCATGTTTTTTTATTTTTTCCAACAGCTGGTGCCTATGCGTTGGGATCTAGCACTTAGGTGGCCATGTTTTTGTTTCTTCATTTGACAACTTACACTCCTTCTTAAGTTGGTGTGTAGATGTTGATCATCCCCAGCTTGGAACTTATTTCTTCAAACTTGATATTTGTTAAACCCTTCATTAGCACATATGCAACTTGAGAACTTAAGGAAACATAGCTAAATTCTAATATGCCAGAATCTGTCTTCTCCATAATAAAATGACGATTAATATCCACATGTTTGGTCTTGTCATGGTAAACAGGATTATACACAATTATGATAGTCACCATATCTTCACAAAAAAGCTTTATGGGTGACTTTGTCTCCGTATGGAGTTCCTTAAGAATTTTCTATAGCCATATCCCTTCACTAATCCACGTGTGCTAGAGCATGAAACTTAGCCTTCGCATTACTTGGGTGGGTAAGTGGAATGTGTGTGTTTAGACAATTGAAAAACTTCACATTGAAAGAAAGATGTACTTTTAGTAAACAACTGGGGGTATGTTTTTTGCATTTAATGAAAATTTAGGTGACCTAGTCTATAATGCCATAACATGACATCATTATTTGAAGAAGAAGAAATAACACAAGATAAAGCAGGGTGCCCCTTCGTAGGTCCATCAAGCTAGTAAAGTTCAACACATTCCTTAGCACTGCCAATCCTCTTCCCTGGCTGTAACTCCTAAAATGACATGCATAGACATCAAAGTAAGTAGTGCACTAGCATTCATAACAAGTTTGCTAATAGATAACAGGTTGCATTTTAGGACGGGTACAAAGAGAACATTTTTCAGCGTCAATGTGTTAGGAATCTTTGCCACACCTATACCCCCAATGTCAACTAGGGTACCATCGGCAATTTCGACATTAGTCTTCCTTGTACTAGGGTTAAAGTCACTCAATAGAGAGATGTTACCAATTATATAGTGAGTGGCCTGAGAATCAACAATCCAAGTGTTGGATGTCTTAGGTACAATTGATAGATTGTTACTTGCTTATGCCATAACTCTTGCACTCACCACCTTGTTCCCCTTTTTGACCCTAATTATTAAGTATACATTGCTGCACTTCTAGCAATTCTTTGCTGGTCACGTAGCTTGCATTGGATGTTTGAGGCTTCTTCGCTCAATCTACCATAAGGCCACATCTCTCCTTTTGTTGCTGAGGCTTCCAATTCCCAAGTTTGCTATGGATATCCCAGCACTTGTTCTTGGTATGACCACTTTTATTAAAATGATCACACCACTGTTTTCCTCCCCATTTCTGTTTAGAGTCATTGGGTAGGTTGCCAGCAGCCATGTTCCTTGGCAAAGGGTTTCCATGGTTGTTCGGATTAGCAAGGGTGGAGACATCAATGAAGACTTGGATGTAGAGTCTTGAACGTGGGTTTGATGGGTTTGCATATTGCCAAAGGTGAATCATTTTAGGTTATGGATACCCGCAGGCTCTGATACCATGATGAAAAATGATGGAAAGTGAAAGAAGGAGAACAAGAATATTCAGAGGTAATCGCGCTTTGATTTCTTTACTCATACGACAACTTACATTGATGGAGGAAAAAATAGAAGCTTAAATACTAAAGCTCCTAATAACCCTAATCGTAATTAATAGGAAAAAAACAGGAAATAAAAATAATTCAAATACAATTTTAAGTTAATTAGGAAAACATTATAAAAAGACAAAAACGCTCTTCTCTTGAGTGATTTAGTGACTTTCTGCCTAGGTGCTCAAATCTAGTGCCTAGGCGGCCATTTTTCTGTTTCTTCTCCAACAGCTGGCGCTTAGGCACTAGGATTTGGCGCCTAGGTAGTCATGTTTCTGTCTCTTCATGTGACAACTTCCAGATTGTTTACAGTGATCACACCATCTCTTTGGTTTGCTCTTATATTCTTGAAGAGCAATGCCCTAGGTAACATGACCAATGTTCTCCCCATGAGTGGTGATTAGGTGATTACTTTGCACAAGAATTTTCCTTGCCTCTTCTCACCTAGCCTCAGAGAATATCTCTTTGAATGAGGGATGAGGTGCCCTAGCTAGGATTCTCCCCCTGACTTAATCAGGCCCATTAACAATTGGTTGGTGCACTTCTTTTAAACAAGTTATTTGTGGTGGCAGTATGAACAGTGCATTCACAGGTAACATTCTCTAATGCATCCAACTTTAGCCAATATTTGATGAGGTTGTTGAAGAATTGGTTCATTGGTACTTCGCCTTATTTCAACTTGTGTATGAGACTCTCAATCTCAAAAGTTTCAACAGCACTCTCACAGTTAGAGTAGGCTTCATGGTCTGCCTCCCATATATTATGAGTTGTTTTGTATAGCAAAAAATTTTCACCTATTTCTGCAGTCATTGAGCTTATTAGCCAAGAGATTACAAGATTATTTATAGCATGCCATACCTTGAATTTCGGATCAGCCCTTCTTGTTTGGACAGCTTCACCTGTCAAATATTCTTCTTTGTCCCTGACACACACCAAGATCAACATAAATTGGCTCCAGTGAAGATACTTGAGCTTGTTGAGTTTGTGGCTAGCAATTAGAATAGGGGTGGAGTCGAAAAAATCCCCTAGGATGATGTCTAGGTGTGCAGATTCCTCCCAGAGAAGGTTGGAGGACTAGGACGCCATCTTTGAGTGGAAATCCACTGTCTCTTTGTTCTGGGTAGTGGACTGATACCCATACTTAAGCATAATCAGGCTCAAGGGGGCTTTGAAACCATTAAGAAAGAGAGACTAGGTGATTGGCAATGAATGATTTTCCTGTGTGTTATTTGATTGGCAAGAGTGCCTTATCATATAGGGCCATGGCAACAAGTTTGTGCCTTAATAAGAGAATAATCCTACCACTAAATCAAGAAACTAAATAAAGAAATAATAATTTGACTTTCAGGGATAGTAAATAAGGAAATAATTATTTGACTCTCATGCAATTAAAATCTGATTATATCCTTTCAAATCTGGTGTAATGACTACACCTTTACTGAGAGATATCATATTGGTGCCTGTGTATTTGATTTTAATATATTACGGAAGGTTTTCTCTGATAAAAGAATTGATCTATGGTCATTGGAATTCTTTTTCCTCTTAGCTTCTTCTTGTGGTCCTGGAAAGCATCCTCAGCTCATGCCTTCAACTCCAAGGTGGGCTGTTGCCAATGGTGCTGGGGTTATATTAAGTGTTTGTGATGATGAAGTTGCTCGCTATGAAACTGCTACTTTAACGGCTGCTGCTGTCCCTGCACTTTTGCTTCCTCCTCCCACAACAGCTTTGGATGAGCATCTGGTTGCAGGATTACCAGCCCTTGAACCATATGCACGATTATTTCATAGGTTATTATGAACTTAATGACTGTATTATTATTTAGTTGTTTCTAGAGTTCATCTCCCTAACTAAATTATGTATCTGTTTTATATAGATATTATGCCATTGCTAATCCAAGTGCCACACAAAGACTACTTCTTGGACTTCTAGATGCCCCACCATCATGGGCTCCAGATGCACTTGATGCTGCTGTGCAGCTTGTGGAACTCCTTCGAGCTGCAGAAGATTATGCGTCTGGCATAAGGGTACGCTGAATATTTTGATACACAGACAAAAGCTTATGTTATGATGCTAAGCTGGTGATCTTTATTCAACAATATCTGGAGAAAAAAAACACAGCACTTTTTTTTTCCCCATTTTTATGGTGTTTATTGATATCATTTTGAGAGAATGATATGCATCATGTTTGACAATCATCAATCTGAACATGCTATTATTAGCCAGAAGAAATCCTGAATATGCATTCCAGCGTCAAAGCAGTGGTTATCTCGACTCATTTGTTCATTCAGATGGTTGAATATTTGGTTCTACCGATAGATATACTTTCACTTCATATTTTTCAATGGTATATGAGTTGATTGTTTTTCTAAGTCTTCCCCTAAGATGACTTCAGTTTTTGCTATGACAACCATAGGATGGAAATTAATTTTTAATTGAATCTCAGTCCCGTTGTCCCTGCTAGTTTGGATGTGTTGCTAAACTTTTGGATTTTGAAGATGTGAAGTTTATCTCCTAGCCATAAAATAACTTTATGTGAATATTTTGTTACTAATATACATCATACTCTAATCTTCATTGAAGTTCTTGAAAGTGGAAACACGGGTTCTAAAGTGGAATTATTGGTTAATATATGTTGTTCAAGACATGAAGTTGTAATTGTAGCTATCGACTATAGGCCCAAAATTGTGTGGTAGTTTCCTTGATTAATAGGATATCAAATACTTAAACCAAAAATTCTAGATGACAAACATAATTTGGTACTGTGCAAAAACTGTAGTTAGGGATTCACATATTTTCTTCAATACATGTTATATTTTACTACAATCAGTTAAAGTATATATCTGTCGGCCAAAAAAAATAGTTGAAGTATATATCAGAACATAATTAATGATTTTTTGTAAGAAAATTGATATCGATATCAACATATTAAGTACATCATACTACTTAAAGTAATGGCACATATATTGATGACAAATGTATTATTTTCCAATTATTTTCACTGTGGCAAATAAAATCTTCAAAATTTTCTCTTTATCTGTCATTGTATTTTTATGAAAATGTGATTTAATTGACATATTATATTTGTTGTTCCCCCTCCCAATTTACTTCTTAATTTACAAGGTGTAGCTAAATAAGAAAGAGTTAATTTATATTTGTGGAATGGCATAATTTTGTATCTAGTTATCAACATATAAATCCTTTGTTATTGCTCTGGTATTCAAATGATAAGCTATATGAATATACACATTGAACAGTACTTTAATCCCTAACTTTAAAAATTTCTGAAGTTTTTGTTTGTTAAGAGAGAAAGAATACTCTAAATGGGATCACAAGCTTATTTTGCTAGGCACCCTACGTCTATCTTAGAATTATGAATTAGGATGAGTACAAGGAGTGGTATAAATTGTATAAGCCCACCCCACTAGTGACCAAAACACTTATTTCAACCTATTTATTGCACACTCACTATTCTAACACTGTCTTTCAAAGAAAAGATTATCCAAACTCCAGCTTACCACAAATTAAAACCAATTATATTAAAAGAAAATCATATTAGTCTTGGAACCTATAATCTAAACAAAGCATTACAATTCACATAGTTGAATCACAATTGCGATTCAATAACTTTATCAACTTTCTCTAACAACATCCTTGGTAAGCAAAGAACTCCTAGAATTCATTGATTTGCTTCCTATGACTGGCCCTCTTTAACATTGTCCCAATTATTCTCCTCAGTCACATCACTTAACATATTGATGCAGGTTCAATAATTTTTCAACCTCCTTCTCATGAGCAACCCTTTTGACATTCACCTAGCTGGTCTTCTCTACTTGAATAGCATTTGAACACCTGACAAAAGGATTCTAGCATTGAAATATTGAATTCACTTTTTTCCTCCTTTGCTTTTTTTTTCCCCCTTAAGAAATAAGGTCCCAAATTTCACATCACCATATGTAGAATATTAAATTACTAATGAGCAAAAGAAAAAAAAAAAAAGATAAAAAGAATGCATCAGAAAGGCTAGGGGCAGAACCAAAATGACTACAAATGTGATAGTCCATGCCAAACCAAGGTCGAGAACAATCTTAGAAAGGCTAGTTAGCCTGGTCACTCTAGTGGGTTTATCAACAGCCACATGAGATGGCAGGGGATGTAAAAAATCAGAAAGTGGGGAATATTCTAACGTCACCATTATCAGGGATGCACCAATATGTGGGTTTTGATTTCAAATACGAAAGCCTTAGTCTTTAAAAGGATTCGTTTGGAATGTTTTTTGGTTAGTGAAGTATGTTTTAATTGCCAAAAAAATAGCAAGAAAGGAATATTGTAACTATATTAGAGAAATGAGGGGCTAGAGCTCCCTTAGAGAAGTCACTGAGCTCCAGCCTTAAGAACTAAATCAATTAAAACATTACTCTTCCCTTGGAAGAAATATTATTCCAAAAGATTGACATGTTAGGAAAGTAGAGCGTCTAGACTTGTAAGTCCACCCTAGTAGCCCATACTACTCAATGTGTGATTCAGTAGGATCTAGAGATGCCAAAATACTTTCTAGCTAATACTTTGTATTTGATTTTATGTTCAACTTAGTATAAGGCTATTGAAACAGCTTAGTTCACATTAACTTGACTAGAATAAATAGAACCACAACTAAACAATTTAGTACCCCTAATTCAAGTGCAAATTCCAAATTTAGTAGAAAACCCTAATATACTTATTATTATGTGCTTATGAATTGGGCATGATGGTCTCTATTTAATTAAATTTTATGGAAGATACTTTAGTAGAGATGAGAATGACAGAAGTACATGAGCTCTATAATGAATTTTCTTAAAGAAATTTTATGTTCAATTTATAAAAATTTCATAATAGAGTTGCAATTACAGCAATTACCGTTCTTTCAATTTACCTCTTACCAATAGTAATGAGTGTATTAGGGAATTGTGCTTCCAATCAAACCCTGTGATATAGGACAATTAGAGAAAAGGGAGAGATTAAAGAGAAAGTGGGGGAGAAATAGAAGAGAAGGAGGGGGAATACAAACCTTAGGGGAAATAACATTGATAGTATTCAATTCAATAGTCTACTAGTGTCCCTAACAACTTAATGGCTATTATAGGAAGCTCTATTACAAAATAAGATCATTAAAATAAGAAAATAAATAAACCTAAGAAGAAGATAACATAAGCCTATCAAAATGGATGATTATTAATGCTTGACAGAAGATAATTAAATTCAACATAATTTTGATTCCTATGTTCTAATTACAAACAAATAATATCTCTAGGTTTATCCTTAATAACTAAATCGCAAACAAATAAGGAAATATCTCCTATCTCGTTCTCCATTATTCTCTCTTGGTTGGAGAAAACTTGTCCTCAAGTTTTGAAATATGTAAGTGGTAGGAAAATCTATCTTGATGCTTTAGGTCTAACAATGGATATTGATGTTAAGATTGATAGTAGAAGCAACTTTGGGGGTCTGAATGTGGTTTTCTGCAACTTGAGATGTAACTCATGATCTTCATATCTTGAATTTGCTTCCAATTACTCTTCATAGTCTATAACATAACCATCATTGTTAATGTCTGACGGGCAATCAAGGGGTTCCACTACAATAACAATTGGTTCCTTTATGATGACTTATTTTATTTGCGACACAGTCTTGTGAAAATCATTTTCTTATTGCTTTGACCTTGGTTATCCTCTTCTCTAGCTAAATGTTTTAGGTTTTTGCCAAAGAGTTGGATGTTTAACTAGTTAATAGCATGCATGATTTCCTTAGAATGGTGGTCCATATATTCTCCAAGATTTTCCTAGCAATTTTGGATATTTTTCTTCATGGTAACTTGTAAAGTAATGATTTCTTGCTCTATAAAGACTTGGTTGAATAATTTGAAAGCCAAAATAAATCAAATGTCCTCTAAACCACTTTTAGATAGTTGTAAAAGGTGTCTCAGATCAAATAGGATGGAAAAACAGGTGAAAAGAAGCCGAAAATGCAAAGGAAACATTGCTAGTGTGCGGGGTGTGTGAGGCCTTTATGCAAGGAGCCTTGCCAAGGCATGGTTGCTCTTTTGATGGTGGGGGTGGGGCTTCAAGGTTTGGCCAGTTTCTTGCTTCTAGTTCCAAGGGTAGGGTTGGTTTGCTGTTTGGGTGGCTCAAGATGGGTCTTTTTGTACGTACAGTGTGATTTTCTGATTTCTGGCAATTTTTGGTGATGGTGTGTGGGTGGAACGAGAAAAACTCTGGCTTTGATACCAGTTGATGTCTGACAATCAGAGAAAAGGGAGAGATGAAAGAGAAAGTGGAAGAGAAATAGAAGAGAAGGAGGGGCAGTGGAAACCTTGGGGAATATAACACTGATAAAATTTAATTCAATAGTCTAATAGTCTCACTTAACAACTTGATATCTAGGGCTATTTATAGCAAGCCCTATTACAAAATAAGATAATTAAAATAAGAAAATGAATAAACCTGATGAACAGATAACATAAGCCTATCAATAAGGATAATTATTAAAGCCTAACAAAAGATTATTAAATTGAAAATTATTCTAATTCCTACATTCTTTTCCAAAATAACTAAAATACAGACAAATAATATCTCTAGATTTATCCTTAATAATAAAGTTACAAACAAATAACAAAATAGCTCCTATCACATTATCCATTACCCTGACTTTTAGAGAAGCCCTAATCACCAAAGTTGTCACCATGAGCAGTACGATCATCACCCAACCTTTTCCGTGGCATGAATATTGTTGATGTTATTTTCTCCATAATCTGAATCAAAACTTGGAACCTGCTTAAGTTATAATCACCATCATGTTTTTGTATAAAAGTGATCATCATTATCATCAACTCCAGCAAAACTTATGCCCAGAGATACTTTGTCTCTCTTAATTCGATTGGGTGTTATTAACGCCCTGTCAATAGTGGATCCAAGAGGTTGAAAGGGAAAAACTTTGCTCCTCTCCCCTTTCCTATTTCTCCTTGTTATGTAGTTCAATTTTCTTTTGCCCCTCCCATGGCTTTTGTAAGATTTTCCACGACGTTGTTTTCTAATTTGACCTACCATTAGAAAGTGTGGTAAAGTGGATAAATTGTATTCTGTACAAATGACACGAGGGATCTGTTTATATTTACAAATGTGCATTAATTGGTGGGGTTACTTAATAAGGATGCCATGCAACAATGAATTTTGGAAGTTTAATCTAGAGAAACTATGTAAAAGGTTTAAAATCCATTTTGCTGACGTTTTATTTATTTATTTTTTTTAATGTTAATACAGCTTCCTAGAAATTGGATGCATTTGCATTTCTTGCGTGCCATAGGAACTGCAATGTCCATGAGAGCTGGTATAGCCGCTGATACTGCAGCTGCCTTACTTTTCCGCATACTTTCACAGCCTGCATTACTTTTTCCTCCACTCAGGCAAGTTGATGGAGTTGAAGTTCAGCATGAACCTTTGGGAGGTTACATTTCATCCTACAAAAAGCAGGTAATGTTCATCATTATTAGTTACATATTTTTCTTCTGTGATGCCAATATATTCGTTATACTTAATGAAGATATTCAATAATCGTTCAGATAGAAGTTCCTGCAGCTGAAGCTACTATAGACGCTACTGCCCAAGGCATTGCATCAATGCTTTGTGCACATGGTCCTGAGGTTGAATGGAGAATTTGTACCATTTGGGAAGCTGCTTATGGCTTGATTCCTTTAAGTTCCTCAGCTGTTGATCTTCCAGAAATTATAGTTGCAACCCCATTACAGCCTCCCTCACTATCATGGAATTTGTACATACCCCTAGTTAAGGTTCTGGAATATCTTCCTCGTGGAAGTCCATCTGAAGCATGTCTCATGAAAATATTTGTTGCTACAGTGGAAGCTATTCTCCAGAGGACATTTCCATCAGAGTCTACTAGAGAACAGAACAGAACTAGATACCTCTCTAGTATTGGGTCTGCCTCCAAAAATCTTGCTCTGGCTGAACTTCGTACTATGGTCCATTCACTCTTCTTAGAATCATGTGCATCTGTAGAGCTTGCTTCACGCCTACTTTTTGTTGTCTTAACTGTCTGCGTTAGTCATGAAGCCCAATTCAATGGAAGCAAGAAACCAAGAGGTGAGGATAGTTATTCAGCAGAAGAAATGATTGAAGACTTAGAGGCAGTGTCTGCAAGCCAGAAAGAAGTGAAAAATAAGAAAATGAAAAAACAAGGGCCTGTAGCAGCATTTGATTCTTATGTTCTTGCTGCAGTTTGTGCACTTGCATGTGAGCTTCAGTTATTTCCTTTGGTTTCACGGGGTAGTGATCTTGCAATCCCTGACAACATATGGGATATATCCAACCCTGTCAAAATAAATGGATCGTCACATGAGTTACAGAATGGTATAGATTCAGCAATACGCCACACTCACAGAATTTTAGCAATTTTAGAGGCACTATTTTCATTAAAGCCATCTTCTGTTGGCACCTCATGGAGTTACAGCTCAAATGAGATAGTTGCGGCTGCCATGGTTGCTGCCCATGTTTCTGAATTATTTAGACGGTCAAAAGCTTGCATGCGTGCTCTATCTGTTTTGATGCGTTGCAAATGGGACAATGAAATTCACTCTAGAGCATCATCATTGTACAATCTCATAGATATTCACAGCAAAGCTGTTGCATCCATCGTTAACAAAGCAGAGCCATTTAAAGCAAATTTAACCCATGCACCTAATTGGAAAGACTCCAGTTTGTGCAATCAGTGTGAAAAAAGTGACTACTCTAATAATGGGCAGACATCTGTCTCACCTTCTCAGGTTTCAGCTACTTCAGAACCTAACCATGAATCTGAAAAAGCAGCTTATTCAAATGAAGCATCTGGATATACTATGGGTAAAGGCATCACAAGTTTCCGATTGGATGCTTCTGATCTCGCAAATTTCCTTACAATGGACAGGCAAATAGGATTTAGTTGCAGTGCCCAAATTTTTTTGAGATCCATGCTAGCAGAGAAACCAGAGCTGTGTTTCTCTGTTGTTTCATTGCTATGGCACAAGTTGATTGCATCTCCTGAAACTCAACCTTGTGCAGAAAGCACTTCTGCCCAACAGGGATGGAGACAGGTATTTTTACATTTCATATTACTTAAACAATTCTTGTTCTTCTCCCATGTTAGAGTTGTACACATATTTAATCTATAGCAGAAGTTGAATGGAAAACCTTGCCATGATGGAACAGCTAATTACTTGTGATGTAGGACAATCAGAGATGAGGGAGAGAGATGAGAAAGAAAGGGGAGAAAGTTGAGAAAGAGTGAAGGAGGAAGAGAAACCCTATGGTAAATGCAATAATACAATTCCTATCAATAATCAAAATAGTCTGCCACATAATGTAATACCTAGGGTTATCTATAGAGAGTCCTGATACAAAATAATAAAACTAGTGTTCTGTTCAAGAAGTTGATTACAAAGAAATTAAATAAGGAAAATACCTAAACTAAAGTCTAACAAAAGATAAAATAATTCTAATTCATGAAATTATACAAACAGATTATAAATCTTTGGGTTTATCCTTTAGACCTAAACTACAAACAAATAACAAAGTATCTCTTATCCTATTCTCCATTAACTTGTTAATCACATTGAACTGATTGTCAGAGTTACAGTAGAGGGTGAAAAATAGAAACATTTATCTAAAGAAAAAAAATACTAGAGACATTCTTAGTAGTTAATGTATTTAGAGGAAGGGGAAGAAAAGGGGAGAGATGAATCTATTCTGTGAGAATAGAAGTTGATCATGCTCAACCTGTTACATTGAAACTCAATTCTAGTCCCATTGAGTTTCTTCGTAAATAGATGTGCTAGCTAGTCTCTTGTAAGAACACAAGAGGTAGAAATTAGATTCTAATGGATTTTTTCTAAACATGTGGCAATCTCTCTCAATATGCTGTTCTCTCAATTAACATGAGATGAGAAGAAATATACAAGGATGTGTGGTCATTGAGGAAAAAGCTGAAAATAATCAGTATATTGCTTCGAATGATACATGATGGAGGGTACAGATGTGTAGGGGTGAACTAAATCAAAGGAGTAATTTACTCCTTGATGCTCGGCCAAACTACAGGGGTAAAATTATGGGAAATATTATTTACAATCTGTACAGAATTTTAGGACAATACAAACTAAAGTTAACTTAAAATGGTAAGAAGTCTCCTATGAATCCAAGATTGATACAGAGGGAAAGCAGGAATTCTGCACTCCCCCTCAAGCTAGGTAGTAGATGTCAACCATACCTAATGGATAAATGAATATTAAACTGAGTTATTGGAATGGATTTGGTCAGAACATCAGCTGTTTTGGGATTTGTTGATTTCTAAATCAACTTGATAACTCTTGTTCTGTCCTTTCATTGATGAGTGATCATCAGTTATGACATGCTTGGTTCTATCATGATGAACCAGGTTCTAGCAATGCTTATTGTTGCTAGTCACAAAATAACTTGAGTCTGACATAGGGAAAATTAAAAAATAAAACAATAAAAAAAATGAAATAATGAATCAAGAACATTGAATCCAATAAGGAAAATAATGTTATAAAGGCCAATAGAGTTTCAATTCTGAATTATGCCTAAAAGATTTGGCACATCCAAGAACATTGAATCTGATAGGGAAAACATGCTTTATAAATGTCAATATATATCAAAGGGTCCCTTATGAACACAACTCAGATTTCCACTAAATTAGGGCATAAAAAATTTATAGTACCAAGAGTTACATATTTTTAAGACTCTAATAGATGACTTCTTGGTAAACTGATCACTTAAAATGTTCAATAAGTCAAAGATTAACAAATCTTCTCGCTAACAAACAAGAAGTTCATGTCAAAAGTTCAATGCTACTGGAAATTCTATAGTCTTGAGAGAAGCCCATGACAAAGTCATTGTCACGACAAAATAGTTGAGGTGCATAACAGAAATTCATGTCCTTGATCTCATTCTTTGCTAAATGACTATTGCAAAACATGCAACATACTCTTCATTCATGGATAAGGTAGCTGTAAGTGTTTATTTGACATTTCTGAACAAGACAGCTCTTTCAAACTTCATAAAGATGCAAACAATGGTTGAGGTCATTATAATTAATAATTACAAGTGAATCAAATTCACTGTAACAGAATGTTCAATTCCTAATACTTTGTAGGTATAACACAACTATCTAAATAGCTAACCAATAATCCAAAGTATGATTTCTTAATATATACTAAGTACACTATAGCCTAAACTATATTAGTATAAGTACTTACTTGAGCATACATTAAGTTGCCAACAACAAAAACAAATGGAAATTTCTTTCCATTTTAGACCTCTTTTTGTTATATTAAGGACTTAAGATTTGAACGACCTCTCTCTTTTACCTATCTGAATAGGTGAACCCTAAAAGGAACAATAGTGCCTTTTACTCAATACGAGTTCCTTGATAACCATGAGACTTATGAGGATAGAATTGAGTTTTGGGAATACAAGAGATCTCACCAAGGTAAGTTATATCACTACAAGTGTCAAATGTTAAGGTTATCTTCTAAAACAAGACTATTAAGCTCTCAAATAATATACATGAACTTCAATATGTGTTCTTTGAACATCCAACACTCTTTCAAATTGAGTTTTTTTTTCCCTTAAATTAGAAAAGGTCGAGACCTTTCCCTAGCCTCAGCAAGTTACTTAAACCTTATCCTAAGTGGCCTTCACACATTCTACCATAATTTTTATTAATGCCTATGCACTCCAATTGTATGGAGTCTCAATTCAAGAAAGTATATCTTACTACTAGTGCGATTAATGTTAAGCATAGTAAGTGTATCTTCCATAGGGTGAGGGCCATTAACGCAATTTCCAAAATATATGTTAGGGACTTTTTCAAGTCATTATATTCTATCTCATTAAAAGTCTTCACTATTGGTAGTTTTTGGAATACAAGAGTTGAAATAATAGAAACTAGAAAACATTTATTTTGTGTATGCAACATAATTACATAACACAATTCCTTCCAAAATAAAAAATATGCAACTATATTTACATAATTGTTTATTATAATTTTGCCTAATGGTCTCAGATTACTATACTCATTATATATCAAAAAGCCTATAATAACGAATGTCATTACCATTTCCATACCAATAGGGTACAAGAAATATTAAAACACAAATTCAATCATATATCAATAGATTGCATCGTTAGTGCCACACCAATAAGATGTATCTACAGCAAATGTAATTTACTCGGTAAAAATTAATTGAAATGGACATCCCAATTAAATCAACAAAGAATCCTAAAATTGGACACACGATAGGTGAGCTCACAATTGCAAAGTGTTAATCGCCCAAGTGATCATCATAGCAAGTTAAATCACTTAATCATACTCAAGAGTAAGCAAATAAATACAAACAACTTTGATGTCTTGTTATAAAGAGGATGTATGATTGATTGCCAAGATCTAAAAATGAATTATGCTTCAAATTTCTAATTTTGTTTAAGTTAGAGAACATCAGAAGAGAGGTATATTTCAATCAAGTTTATCAAAATTTTCTACATTAGTTTGGAACATTCTTGAGAGAAAAATAGTCTACAAACTATCTTAATTAGGCTATCGTACGAAGTCATGAATCAAGTTTTCCGAGATAAAATAAAATAGAGAAGGGAAACATGAGTAGAACAGAAAAAACAGTTAAAAGGCTCAAAAGTCAATGAAAATGATGGAATTTAGACCTAAAATAAGATTGCATCGCCTTTGGCAATTTGCCTAAGTGTTGGGTTCTAAATGAGCTCTTCTAAGAGGGGTGATAAGCCTAAAAACTCCTTCTATGCTAAAAGTTATGCCTATTTGAAGTTAGACCTCCTATTCAGATATATACTTAGACTTTTTACAATCAATCAAGCTCTACTACACAATCACAACATGTTTCTTCTTACCCAAAATGGGTGAGTGTATATTTGAAGTATGAAATATTTAGTATTATAATTTCCAAAACCAACTTGACAAAAGTCACATAAAAATTGGGCTCAATTTAAAATCACCATATTACTACATTTATAAAGTGCATGATTTCTAGCATACCAAACTAAATAACCATTGAGAGAATGAAAATTATCTAATACTAAGATATGATTGAAATATGCACGATAATTTTTGACCCGAAATTTAGAGAATACCTATCCAAAATCTAGTGTGAAATACTTTGGACATTCAAGAGCTGGCTTTTAGAAAAAATTCCAAAAAAATTGCCACTAAATAGACGGTGAAAATTTAATGCGAGAGCCTAAAATTTGGGCCAAAATGGGCCCTGGAAGTGGGTATATGTGTCACATGCGCCTCAAGGCACGAGTGGGCTTCATTGTAGTGTGCTGTTCATCGTCTTCCTCCTAAGGTAGATCTTGACAATAGGTCAAATGGCTTGCTTGAAGCTTTATTTTGTGACCCATTGATTTCTTGAGCGGAACATTTTGGGTATCAATTTGAAAATTTTGTAACTAAGTTTGAAAGCATATGGAAGCATATATATCACAGCTCAATTGAAATTAACAAACAAGCATGAACAAAATCTTTCCTCAAATCTACTCGAAACTATAAATAATAAACTAATTAGATACATAATCTTAAGCTTTGATACCAACTGTTATAATAAAATCAGGAGATTGGAATAAAATAATTAGATTTGACTTGTAATAATGCTAGTTTGTAGCTTTTCTACAGTGGGAAAAAACTACAACTCACAATATCCATAGATAGGCAAAATGATTCATACCATAAAGTGAAATACTAAGTAGTATATATAGGGTAACCAGCTTTAGCAATGGGCTGTGAGTTAGGGTCTTTCCAAATATGAGTTCATGGATAGCCCAACATATAATGGGTTATTTAATTACTTAACCTAATCCATTTAAGTAATGCCGATACTAATAAATAATCATTTGATATTTAAAGTATGATATATTAATTAGCCTAATAAATAATAAATGCTAATCCACAAATTAACTAATTATTCTAACAATTTGACCCTAATGCACTCAAATGTATATTCATTGGCTACTTATACACGAAGAAGGGATACATGTGAGATTCCCTTACAACTCACAAAGCATGTCACTATAAATGTCACATATTTTGAAAACCAACCTTATCATCCTGAAACACCTATTCAAGTGGAGAGAGTGGAAACACAAAATTGGGGTTTTATGGCATGACCTTATACCTTTATGACTGACACCTATATCAAGACTATACATTCTCCTTTAGCTCTTGACTTGAGACCATCACCTTCACCCAGGACCATACCTTTGCCACTTCCATTAAGCAAGGTTGAATAGGAGTCAAATTCTCAACCGTGTGATCAAGTACCCAAACCTCACAAGTTTGAAAATATCAATCTAAACCCAAATAAGCTCTTGGTTTACTCAAGGAGAAAGAGGAATAATAAGATAGAGCCTGGTTCTCCTCTGAGCTTATTTCTCGTCCAAGTCTAAGGCTGGTCTCCCAAGAAAAACTGAATATGCCTATTGCACTAAGATAAGGATTAAGATCCAACATTTGGCATCTTGTGACTAGTTATGTTTCCTACAATAACTTATTTCCTTGTTATCAAGCTTTGTGGTTAGTATTTCACATGATCAAATTCCCCACAATAGAAATGAAGCTATGTTGAGCCAATAGTCCAGAAAGGTAATCATGATAAGATGAGTGCCCATGAAAAGAATGGCACTGGTAATTCATTGATCTCCTTGAAGGGAAGAAACCAATAGGCTGCAAATGGATATTCATGATAAAATACAACCCACACGGGAACATTTAATGCCACAAAGCTTGGTTGTTGATAAAGGGCTTTTAGATGGACCTATGGAATTGATTTACAGGTTAGATGCAATTAAGGTCTTATTATTGTTGGCAACTAATCCTGACTAGCCTCCATATCGACTTGATGTCAAGAATGTATTCTTAAACGGTGATTTAGGGGAAAGTGTACATGAAGGTTCCTCCAAGGTTTGAGGACAGAAGGAAACAAAGTTTGTTGACTCCATAAATCACTTTATGGACTAACATAGTCCCCACGTACTTGGTTTGATAGGTTCATCGATGCTATGAAGCGTTATGCGTATAATCAAGGACAAGTAGGTCATACACTGTTTACTAAATACTCACTTGATGGAAAACTAGCAGCATTAATTGTTTATATTGATGAATTTGTTGTTATAAGTGATTACTTTGAAGAAATAAGAGGATTGAAATCAACCTTAGCTTGAGAATTTGAAATCAAAGACTTTGGGAAACTAAGGTACTTCTTGGGCAATGAGGTGGCAAGATCATGGAAAGGCATTGTTGTCTCTCAAAGTAAGTACACCTTAGACTAACTCGAAGAGATTGGATTGCTTGGATGCAAACTTGTAGATACCCCTTTGGAGGCTAACTACAAAATGGGCCTTAAGCGTGAAAGTTCTCTTGTTGACATAGTGAGATACCAAAAACTTGTAGGTAAACTAATTTACCTCTCACATACTAGACTTGGCATAAACTTCCAGTCAGTGTGGCTAGCCAATTTATGAACAAGCCAAATGAAGAGCATATGGAGATGGTATACTTCTATTGAGGTATTGGAAGCTAAAACAAGGGGAAGGAATATTTTTTTAAGAAAGGCACTAGCAGGAGTGTAAGTTTATAGAGATGAAGATTGGGCAGGGGCCATTATTGATAAGAGATTCACTACTGGATACTGTACATTTATATGGGTGAACCTTGTCACTCATCGAAGTATAAAACAGTCTGCAGTTGCCAAAAGCAGTGCAGAAGTTGCATATTGAGTGCTTGCATAGGGTATTTGTGAAGGTCTTTGTCTTGTCAATATGAATGGCCAAACCTTGGCCGAATCTAATTTTTGGTTGGGCACCAATCATCTTGGCTCTGATACCTTGTAAATTTTGAGATGGAACTCATCATTCTTTATTTTTCTATGTTAACGTAAAAGCTGAGTACAAACATTTATAGGGAGAGTAATTATAACTTAGCCAAATAGTCTCAGTAGGAGATGCTTTCTAATTTACAGGAATAGAAAATAAAATAAATTACTTCTGTCTCCTAATCCTAATAAAAGAGGTTAACTCTGACTAACCAAAACTCCTATTATGAACAATAAAACATAATTTACATGTATACAAACTAATCCTAACAAGAAAAGGGTAAGACACATAATCCTAATAGGAAAAGGATAACACACTAAATGTGACCAAGTATCTTAGTACTCCGCTTCCAATAATAATATTAAATTACATGAGGGTTTGAATTTTTAAATCAGAAGGGAGTAAACTGAATTTAGAAGATTTTCACATGGCTAGTCTATTAAATTTTTAGTGGAAAATACCACTGGGTAGGCGTAGGTAAGTGGTGATGCAATAAACTACAGGGGCTTGAGTGATGCACTTAAACCATCGGGGCAAACTGATTTTGGGCCAATGGGCCAAACTACAGGGGTAAACTGTAATTTACCTGATAAAAAATATTAATTAAACTACTGAAGGAAAAATAATAAAAATACTCTAGATCAAGAAACACATCAAAAAGCTCAGGCAGAATTAAAATCACCACTAATGCAACAATTCTGACAAAACAAAGACGAGAAAGATGTCAACATGGCTGGTCGTCACTTTCTAGTCATGCATTTCGAAAAGCGAAGAATCGAAGCATGATATCATGTTTGGAGTTTTCTGTGTCGCCCGTCAGGGATGCACCAATTGGAGGGTTCTAAGGCCGATCGTCTGGTCCAAAAGTACATTGCTGGAAAATTTTCTAATCACTGGAAATGGGTCAACAAGGAGTAAAAGAGTTATTGGAGCTATGACAGAGAAACAGGGGTTATAAGCTGCTTAGAGAAGTGGTCAGAGCTTCAACCCTGAAAGTGGAAACAATAGAAGCCCTAATTTTGAGGCTTTGATATCATGTAGTAGTCTTGGTAGGATTCATTAACTTACTCTTTGCCATGCACCTCTACTTCTAGTTGTAAATCAGGTCAAGTATCCATTAATCACTAATCTCTTAACACTTATATTAACCTAATCGTTACACCCTTCAACTATTTTGATAGTATATATGATTATATAGTACTAGAACTCTGGTTGCTGAACTTTTTAATTTTTTCTTTTTTCCTTTGGGGAAGCTAGTGTTTGGTTCAATATGGATTATATATGATTTTTGTGTATGTCAAAGATTACTTGAACTCAAAATTTATAGTTGTTAAATAAAGTCCCGTTAATAGTTTAACTATAATCTTTAATATTATTTAAGAATCAGCATTTGAATCTTTTGTTCAAGAATTCCAATTTGAGAAACATACCATTAAGGGGTAGATAAATGAAACAAAGAAACATACATACAATTGAGAAACATGAAGCAAAATTTATAGTTAAAAATCTGTTTATACGTGTTGTCTGTGTGTCATCATTTATATCCCTATTTCTCACTGAAAAGGTTCATCATACTGACTATTGCATATGGATCCAATGCAGGTTGTAGATGCATTATCTAATGTTGTCTCAGCATCACCATCAAAAGCTGCTACAGCAGTTGTTCTTCAGGTCCAAATTTTTGGTCTGTTTATGAACTAATTGCTTACTCAGGCTACTGACTTGGACAAGTATTCTATTTAAGCTAAAATTGTCACCACTTCTTGAACACTCCAAAATTTCAGTAGTACCATCTCCAAACTCATGACACTTATAGCTCAAATTGTCTGGAATGTTTAAATATCTGATAGTGAAGATATTTTTTAAGCAGTATCTAAAGCTGCCAATTTTTAGAACACTGTTCTTTCATCTGTTTAGTCACTTCCCTTGGCTTGTTGCTTGTCAGGCGGAGAGGGAGTTGAAGCCCTGGATTGCCAAAGATGATGAACTAGGTCAGAAGATGTGGAGAATCAATCAGAGGATCGTAAAATTGATAGTTGAACTTATGAGGAATCATGATAGGGCAGAATCATTGGTGATTGTGGCAAGTGCATCAGATTTACTACTACGGGCCACAGATGGCATGCTAGTTGATGGTGAAGCTTGCACTTTACCGCAGCTGGAGGTAGCATTTTACAACGTTTACTTCTTAAAGAGTCATATGGTTGAATTTAACCTCTTTCCATTTGTTGAGTTGAATGAGTTTTGCAGTATCTACACGATAATTTCAACTCAGCCTCTGTTCTGCTGGCCACACGGGAATATAACTATGTTGAAGAATTTACTTAATAGTATTTTATCGTCATTTACTACAACTTTTAATTCAAAAGTAATCAAATCATATTTTCTAATACTTATAAACAGGCATATGTTTTTAATTTTGCGTAAATAACGAGTCTTGTTTCGTCTGTGCAAGCTGAATGTACCCTTCATGTGGCATCTAAATATGAAATTATAGTTGTAAAAGCTTTATTTTTGGGATTTCTTTCTTGAGGTAAAAGGATAAACCTTTTTTGTTTTATATTGCATACTATTTATTGGAAGGCTTTATATAAGGGGATATATTTTTGCAATTAAGTTGTGGATGGGGACTCAACTATAGTCTTCTAATTCTTACAACTAAATGTTGGATATGTACTTTTGGTCTAATTCAAATTTCCAATTTTAAATACATTGAGCTACAATTTGTGGTTCTTTACTTGATATTTCACATGTTTTGAATTTTATCCTTAGTCTTTACTAATATTCATATGTAAACTTTTTTTTTATCATAATAACCAGCTATTGGAAGCAACAGCGAGAGCAGTTCAGCCAATGTTGGAGTTAGGAGAAACAGGATTTGCAGTGGCAGATGGCCTTTCAAACCTGTTGAAGGTAAACAAACTTATTCACACTTCCAATTTGGTTCGGCGCATGCTGAATGAGCTGCTTAAAAGATAAACATTGCCGATCTAATTCTGATTACGAGATAAATGCATATTTAAGACGGGCAATTAAGTGCAAAATTAAAAATTTGGTTTAATTATACATTTATAATTTTTATAGCTTCAGTAAACTATCCAATAGGTCTATATAGTTTGAAAATTTTCTATTGATTCCTCGTTGTTTGAAATTTTCTTTCTAACTAAGTCCTTGATGTTAAATCTCTATCCATGGGCTACTTACATATTCCGACTTATCACTGTGGTTGAACATGTGGCAACACATCAAAAACCAAATAAAAAGCCACATCAGTCAATCCAGCATTGATTTGCATGTAAAATTTTTTCCTTTCAGCTAAAAATAAAACCAGAAACAGGGTAAGGCGGGTCGAAGCCAGACTTATTACTCGAATACCCAATTGCCACAGCCACCCATACCGTTTCTGGTATCTTTCTATCTTCGGTGCCGGCGTTGAAAATCTGGCGAGCCTCATACTCAACCACAAAGACAGAAGAGCGTGATAAGCTTGCTCTTCAAAATGGGGTTGTGTAAAAGGTCTTGCTTGAATCTGCTTCTCTAAGCTCCACCTGAGTTGTTTGTTTTTTTTCAAAAAAAAATCCTTTTCTTGCTAGTGATAGGACTCAATTAACCAAACGCGCAGGAAAATGCTAGGTATCTATCTGACTCTGATCTGCCTGCCTTACTCTGTTTCTGGTTTTTTTTTTTCCTGAAAGAGAAAGTTTCAAAAAGTTTAAATTGCTCTTTAACTTTTACATGATGTAATAATTTAATTTTTTTCACAAATATATTGTGATAAATTAATTTTTTAGAATTTTTATTTTATATAAAATCAGTTGTTCATTAATTTAAATAAAAAAATTAATTTTATATAAATTTATAAAAATTAAATTATTAAAGTATAAAAGTAAAACACCAATTTTAGAGTTCTTTTCATATTGAAGTAATGGCTGATGTTGTGATTTGTTTTTAATGTGTTTCCACATGTGCAACCACTGTGCCATGTCGGCATATATGGTGATGGTCCATGGATAGAAATATAAACGTCCATTTTGGGCGGTGTGTGTGTGTGTGTATATATATATATAAAATATGTGGATGACCTAATTAAAGTAATGTGAGTTATGCAGACTTCATAATTTTTCTACATGGGGAACTATTTTAAAAATTCAATGCAAGATTAAATTAAAAATTTTTACGACGTACTTATTCTATAGTTCTATAGGATTGTTGAAAAATCCTTAAGTAGATCTAATTTACAAATATTGGGTAAATCAAGCTAAAAATAAAAGAGACATATAGGCACCTTTTGTTAGTGAAATTCGTGTAAAAATCTGCATGGATTGAATTAAAGACGAAAACCAATAAAAAATTAAATTAAGAATCAATTTATAAATAAGAAACTAAGATAGTATTTTACTTGTTATTTTTTATAAACATGTAAAAACCTGAATGGAATGGTTGACTGATTTGTTTGTGCAACCACGTGCAGTGTCGCCTACCAGCTACAATACGTTGCCTTTCTCATCCCAGTGCGCATGTGCGTGCTCTGAGCACATCGGTTCTTCGTGACATTTTGCGTACTGGTTCCGTCAGACCGAGTCCTAAGCCACCGCATATAAACGGTATCCACAGAAGCTCCTATCAGTACTTCAATATCGATGTTATTGACTGGCAAGCTGATATAGCAAAATGCTTGTCATGGGAAGCTCGCAGCCGACTTTCGAATGGAATTTCTATTGATTTTCTTCGTACTGCTGCAAAAGAATTAGGCTGCACTATTTCCATCTGAGATGAAAATCATGTAGAACCAAATTTTTCTTTTCCAGAGACTTATAGAAACAGAGATTATTTTTAGTTTGAAACATATGGGTTTGTAAATAAATGACCTTTCCGTTCTACGACTATCTGTTATAACCAATAACCATGACTGTACATTTAATGAATATTAGTTCCAGTTTTCTTCTGGCAGGGCATGACTGGAGAAGAAATATTTAATGCATGGCTTCTTCACCCTAATTGCATGACTAGGTGTTCCAGAAAGCATAAAATCTTCAGCTTGCAGTTTGTCGTGCCTCATCTTAGTTGCTTCTCTGTGCATCTTGAAGAAGACAAGTTGCAAAATCCAAATTTGTGAAGAGGACCATAGAAATCAAATTGTGATACGGATTGCGAATTAAAAAGTATATTTTTGAATTATAAAACGTATAATGTATCGAATAGTAAGATTTATAATAAGTAAAAAATAATTTAAAATATAAAAATGACATATGTAATATGCATAAAATATTTCAAATAAATTATAAAAAAATTTATTAACCATATTATTTGTAAATAATTAATTTTTGAAATAATTTCAAATAATATTTTTTTCTTTCTTTATAAAAAACATAGATAATACTTGCAACAATATAATATAATCATATAAATTTATTGATTTTTTACATTTTTGAATTACAAAATCTTGTTATTTTACCATATTGATTTGAATCGTATGATTCATAACTGATTTAGTCATTGATTTATATTATTGACTTTATAACTCATTGTAAATTGTAAGATTCAATTTATAAATTGTACGATTTAGAATTATTTCTGATTCAACTATTAATTTATATTAGTTTTGTGACTCGTTTTTAACCGTAAAATTTGATTCATGAATTGTAAGATTTTAATTACTATAAAAAAGACTGTTGCAGAGACTTCCTTTGAGTTGCTTCTTCAATGCAAAAGGCACTAAATATGGTTCACTAGAATAATCATTATAATGCGGCTCTACTCGTCAATGCATCTTCGTGTCCTTTCTCTAGGATATTTAGACATAGTTTTTCCATCATGTCTAATCTAGGTCATATGATTTAGAATACTTGATTCGTCATTGCAAAAATTGAGACTTCAATGTGAATAGTTAATAATTAGCGAAGTCATGCTAAATTTTATATTCTTTTTCTTGTAGGTTTACTTAAATTTCTATTATGAACCGTCACTTCTTAAGTAATTCTTGTTGGAAATGAAATGATTATAAATCTTGCTTAGTCTTGTTGAGTACTGGTCATCACGTTGATGTGTTGGGTGCTTGCTTATTCTAGTAAATTAACCTTGATAAGATGAAGAAGCAATTCAGAAGTTGGATATTCTAAATATCCATATAGAATGCCTAGTTAGACGTGTTAATTGGATGTCTTGGCTCCACAGCAGAAGTGGTTTAGGCATTTGCAACTCGTTTTCTTCCAAATGAGAAGCAAATTCGGAGAATGCGTGCGACTGCAACAATTTTGGATTCTGCAACTCATCTTCTAAATGCACAGAGGAAGCACGACAAATAGTTGACTGAAGAAGCCTTAGGACCTTATAAAATGCTACATTTTACTTGTTGTCTGGTCGGACGTAGTATCTGTTGAATCGTTGGAAAAATCAAAATATTTGCTAATCATGTGCTGTTGCTGTTGACCACAAAGTTTAACAATGATATTAATATATTTTGATAATAACAAAATTTTTAAGTTTAATTTATTAAAAGCATTAAGTCAATGAAAATAAATTTAATTATTGGGTTTAGTTAGTTAATAATTACATGGACTAACCTGTGAAAGTGTTTATTGAGTTATTTTTTACAAATTTATCTTATCTTGATCAAAGTCTATATAAAATAACTTGAATTCAAAATAAATATTTTATAAGATCAGATTTTTTTTATTGGACTCTTAAACCCAATAGGTTAATCTTGGCCTAAATGATTTTAAAAAATGCACATCATTATTTTTGGCCCAACTCAGATAACCTTTGTAGCCCAAGATTGAGTTTACATAATACAAAATGACAAAATGAGAGAAAGAAAGTCAATTATGTTATAAGTTGGAGATAAATAAGAGATGACATCTAGCAAATTGAGAAGGGCATGCAAAAGTCATAAATGACATCATACAAAAGGCTTTGTGCATAAAACATTATGTACAATCATTGCAGAAGCAAAAACAAAAAGAGATAAAGTGCCTTGTATAACTACAAAAGTCAAAAGCTATCTTCAAGTAAAGTGGTTAAAAGAAAGAAACAGAAGAAGCATGTGACAAGCTTGCACTTTCAACAAAAAAACAACTTTCAAGAGAGAAGATGAAATATGAAAATATGAAATGAAATCTTCAAACTTTATCTTCATCTTCTCCAACTCTGTTTGGCATAAAACAACTCGAGTACTAAAGCCATTAATGAGCTGCTAAAATTTTGCAACAAAGGAAAAGCTCTAGCCAAAAGCCATCATAGAGAACTTGTTCCCTTGTCTTCTTTCTCCTCTTTTCCAAAGCTCAATGTTCAAAATTCAAGAGGGAAGAAGTCTTCTTTTTGAAAAGCAATGGTCATATATTGAATTCTTATACGATGAGAAGCATCAAATTAAAGAGTGGATAGAAAACACAGAAAATGCTGGAAGAAAAATATGAAAACATTTCTCAGTATTGCGCTCAACTTTAGGTATCTAAATTTAACAATCAAGTCCTTGAAAATACACTAAAAACAAAGATGAGAAAGTTCAATGTACACTTATGAAAATTGGAAGCCAAACCATTCTCTAATAAGTTAAAAGGCAGAAGAGAAAGTGTAGAAGTTGTCTTATACTAAAGACAAGATATATGCTAAAAGCTTCAAAAATGTCAAAAGCAAGCAAGTATAGACAAGGTGATCAGTATGCCTCTACCATAGCCACAAATTAATATCTAAACATGTTAGCACAGTAAGGAAGAAGAGAGAAGAAGAATGGGAAACATGGAACTACAAGTTTAAAAAAGGCTGCATTTTTTTCAACTCATTTCTTACAACTTTATAGCAAACTTTAGCATGGACCACTAGAACAATCATTAGCATAAAGGACATGAAGAATAGTTGCCATGAATCCTTCATCACACCGTCTCTCTTGGACCTCTATTTATCATGTCAAAAGGTCAAAAACCAAGCTTGTGGAAGAGAATTTGAAGTGCAATAGTCATCTCTTGATTTCCTATAAAAGGAAAAGTGTTTTAACAAATTGGATAGAGTTTGAAGAGCATGAAGATGAGAGAAAAGCTTTGAAAAGATCAAAAGAGAAATGCGCCTGGTTTCAAGTACCTATATCCAGCTATTAAGAGTCTAAAGTTGAGCTTACATGAATCCCTTGTTGTATAAGGGTATTAATTTTCTTCTTATCTTGTAAAAATCTTTCATAGTGAGGAAAGTCAATCATGGGTTAATTGAGTGAAACCTAAGTTTGAGGTGAGCTATAAACATCATGTTTTTGGTGAGCACAGAAAATCCAAGTTTGAGGTGAGCCATGACATTGTGTTTTAGGTGAGTAGTGGAATACACACATTCAAGGTGAGCCATAAACCTTATGTTTTGGGTGAGCATGGAAAACCCAAGTTTGGATGAACCAAAAGCTTGTGTTCAAGGTTAGCACATTAAATCTCTTGTAAAATTTGATATAGTGAAAATCTTTTCAATTTTAAAGTGGACTAGACATAAGACAAGGGAATCCAAACTAGGATAAACTTCTATGTATAAATTTTTTTTCTTCCCTTCTCTATTGATTTTTGTCATAACTTTCTAACACTTAAAAATTGTTTTCAAGCACCTAACATATGTTTGAAGCATTGAAACTAACTTTCACTATGCTAAAACATACATCATGTTATATCTTCATATTTATTTTGCTTTCAATATTTAAAAAATCTCTTTAAGGTTTGAACTTAAGACTTATAACAGAGATTGTTATTTTATGATAAATTTCTTGTATCTTCCTATTTCTAACTTTCTTTAAAAAGCTTTTTATTTAAAGCATTTCATCACCTTAAAGTTCATTTCAAGTGATTGAACTTTCTTTTAAGCACCTAAAGTCAATGTTCAAGCATTGAATTCTTCCAACAATCATTCGCATTTTTCCAACATTCTAGCATTTGATTGTTGCCTTCAGGTGCCTAGCTGCAATATTTGAAATCAATTTTATTTCTACAAATTTAATTTAAAATTTATATCTAATTTATTTAAAAAAGAGCACATATTCACCCATTTCTAAGTGCATTATCAATTGCAGCATATCTAGATCTAAAGTTTAAAGGAAGACCTTTAATTTCAGAAAACATTTAACCATTGGAAAGTTTAGACCAAATTAAAAGACCTTTAAGTTGATCTCAAAGTTTTCTTTTCTAACAACAATATAAAAATTAAAACATTTTGTAAACTGAAAATTAAAATAAAATAAAAGTCAACATGCACACATGTCTATTTAGTCACCCTTATATACAAAATTAATTATCAAAATTGATGTGGAAATTATTAATTTGAAATTTAAAGAAGATATTATTATGCATTAATTTATGGTGGTTTTCAAATCAATTTTGACCATCAGTTAGTAATATAACGATGATTGCTTATTTGTCTCATCTTGTATCAAAGATTAGTCTTTTGAATTAACTTTTCTAATGTTGTAAAATAATTCCCTAACTTATTAGGATTAATCCAATATGGCCAAATATTGTTGTATTTCTAATGGAAATTATGTCAAAATTAATGAAAGTTCATCTTAGTTTGTATACTATGGGTGTTAAGCACGTAATAAATTCAACAAACTCAGTTGTATCCTATATGCATTTAACTTTTATTACAATTCTATTTAAGTTGTACATTTGTGAGTTAGAGAGTGAAGGAAAATTTTTTAAGAGAGAGAAGAGAGAAAGACCACCAATTAATTAGAGTTATTAACACAGACCATTCGAGTTCATGCGGGTTGACCTACACTTAGTTTGGTGGGTTAAAATATTAAACTTAACTTATCATGTGAGTTAAACACGTCAAATCATTTTACCTATAAAAAATGTATTTAAAAAAATTAGAAACAAAATTTTTGAAAAGAATTGAAGGTAAAGAAAATTGACACTGTATAGAAGTAAAACTATAACAAATAATTTGATATGATATACAAAATTTCATGTGGAAAATCCCAATAGGGTAAAAACCATGGACAAGGAAGAAATGGCTTCACTATGAGAAAAATAGAAGTTACATCTTCTCTCTATATAGTATATAGTAAGGATAATATAATATTTTATATCTCTTGTTAATATGAGAATATTAATCCCACAACTCTCTATATACCTCACAACTCTCTATGTATTTCTTCTTTCTCTATATAGGATTGTTTCTTTCAGAGTTAAGAGAAATGAGGTTTGAAAGACCTTAATTTATAGCGATGGATGAAGGACTTCGATTCAATTTTTAGAGAACTAAACTGCAATTATAACAAAATTTTTTCTCTTTTTTCTTTAGTTGGTCACCAAACATAATTGTTTTTTTTTTAGTAAGTGTCGTTATTTGACAATTTCTTACTTGAAGATTTGATTGAGAATCTAGTACTTTTTGTTCATCGTACTCTGGTGCTCCTTTAAGAATCTAGTACTTTTGTTTTATTTTCTCCTCCTTCAATCTTTATTGTAGTGGTTTCTACTATTTCTTTTGAAGTGTTATCACCTTTATGTATATGTTATTTTTCTTCAAGAAAGATGACATCTCTGCTGATTATAACCTTGGGGTAGGTGGGATCTCACTGGCGATACCCATTTACTCCGTCAGCATATCTTAAGAATAAACATCTTTTAGATTTTAGATTTAGCTTTGTAATTTCTTGGGTATTTTACATCATGTATATAAGACTTCCAAACATATGTAAGTTGGTATAGTTAGATAGCTTCCCAATCTATATCTCTATTAGGGTCTTTAGATCAATTACAACTGATGGTGACTGATTGATCACATAATAAGCTGTCTTGGCTGCTTTTATCCAGAATGACTTAGCTAATTTAACAGTTATTAGCATTGCCCTTATCCTTTCTAGCAAAGTCTAGTTCATATGCTCTGCTAGACCATTTTGTTATAAATGTACACTACCATGAATTGCCTTTTGATACCTTCTTGCTAACAAAAAGTATTAAATTCTTCATTCGTGTAATCCCCTCCATTGTTGGTTCTTGGGCACTTGATCATTTTCTCATATTCATGTTCCACATGCACTTTGAAGGTTTTGAAAACTTTAATGACATCACCCTTTCTCTTGATTAGATACACCCAATATCTTTTGGAGTAGTCATCGATGAATAACACAAAATATTTTTCTCCTCATAGAGATATAACTGGTGCTTGCCAAACATCAAAGTGTACTAAGTCTAAGATAACTTCAGTTCTCTCTTTACGGCTATTGAACTTCAACTTATGTTACTTATTGGTAACACAATGCTCACAAAAAAGGTAGGGAGACCTTTTCGAAGTATGGGAAGAAGTTTATATTTTGCAAGAACGTTTAATCCACATTCTGACATATGGCTAAGTTTATAGTGCCACGATATCATTGATTTCTCAGCTACTGAATCTGTTGATGCAATTGAGACTTCTCTTTGTTGTTGTGTTTCTCCTTTAAACATATAGGTTGGCCGCTATATTTTCTACTTCCATAACTACGCCTTTAATGACTTTTCAAAATGAGATCCTGTATTTGGGTTTTGTACCCGTTACTATCATATTGTCCTAAAAGATAATAGATTTTTCATGAGACCCATCTTATGCCGGATCTTCTGGATGGTGTGAGTCGTACTATCATGTATCTTTAATTTAATCGTGCCTATACCAATAATTTATAAGAAACAATCATCTCCCATGAACACATATTCTCTACAGATATGTTTATATTAGTGGAACCATTCTCTTTGTGAGGTCATGTGCCACATTATTGCTGAGTTTACAAGCTAGATATCACTAAACATTTTTCTGTCATCAGCAACTATTACTGCCTCCTGTACAAGACTTCTTTGTCATCAGAGGTACTTGTAACACATCCTTAAGCACTTGACAACTCAGTATCTTTGCCTTTGGCCTCGACGTTTATCTTTAAATGTCAACACTCATTTTTGTAATATCTCTTTTTATTACACTTGAAACACCTTATATTCTTTTTGCTCATCGTTTTGATCTATCCCAATTTTGTCTTCCACTTGAGCCATGTTTTGTTGATCTTTTTCTTGTCATTGCCAAAGCCTTAGCTTGCTATGAAAAATTAACCTATCTTTCTTATTTTTGCATTGATTTTCTTCTTTTGGAATAGCCGGTGCAATGTCATTGAAAACTAGGTAGTCCACAAGAACATTATTCGTCAGGTTGATGATGAATTAGTCATAGGAATTTAGTAGACTTTAAAGTAGAATTTCAGCACATTTATTTGACTTTATTTTATGACACAACGATGTGAGTCAAGAAAATAAAGTATTTAAAATATTGATGTGCTTCGTCACTAAAGTAGTTTCTTACATTAGCAAAGTGTATAATTTCCTTTTGAGAAAAATTTTGTTGTGATGTGACTTGGCCTCATATAATTTGGTTAGATGATTCCAAATTTCCTTTCTTGTTTTCTTTTCCTCTATACTAGACAATATTTCATCTGCAAGTGCTAGATAAAGATTTATAATTGCATTCCCATCCATCTCATTCCACTTATTTCTATATATGAATTCTACCAGCTTTTCACTGATAGTCGCAAGACAATTATCTTTTATCAAGATAACTTTTATCTTCATATTCCATAGTAAAAAATTACTGTTGTTGAACTTTTCAGTCTCAAATTTCGTCTCTATTGCTTCAATCACAGTCTATTTGTAAGCAAAAATAACTCCCACTATTTTTGTAAACAGTAATCATACGTATGAATAATATATTATACACGTAAATAGTACCCAATACCTTATAATATGTTAGAATAATCTTATTTATTTTCTAATGTGGAGGATCCATTATATCAGTGGCAGCCACTGAGCATACGATAAATAGATAATCATACACCCAAATTAGGCTCTGATACCAATTGTAAAGAAAATAGACACTGAATAGAAGTAAAACTGTAGTAAATAATTTGATATGATACACAAAATTTTACGTGGAAACTCCAATAGGGTAAAATCCATGAACAATGAAGAAATGACTTCACTATGAGAAAAATAAGAGTTACACATTTTTTCTATATAATAAGGATAATACAATATTTTATGTTTCTTGTTAATAGGAAAATACTAATATCATAACTCATTATATACCTTACAACGCTCTTTATATATTGTCTCTATGTAGGATTGCTTTTTTTTTTTTTTTTTTGTTATGAGAAATGAAGTTTAAAGCCTTTAATTTATAGGAATGGATGAAAGATTTCAGTGTAATTTTTAAAAGATTAAATTGTAATTACAACCAAATTTTTTTTTCTTTTTTCGGTTGATCACCAAACATAATTTTTTTTATTTGGTAGGTGCCATTCTTTGACATTAAATCCAAAATGCAGCACTTCATTTACATGAAAGAAAATTCCCCAGAGCTCCATCTTCTTTCCTCACTTACCTCCTCTTTCTCATCGATTTTGTTTTTCCCCAAAATCCAAAGCACCATTTTATCAATACCCAAGAAAGCAATAAGCATTATTTCCATCTTCAATGTCTTATGCACCACTTCTCCTTCTCTTTCTTTTAACTTTACAATTCCTTCTCTTTTTGACCTAAGAACTACTGAAGCAGCTCTGATGTGCACTAATAGAACTAAATCAATGCCTAAACGCAAATCTTCACAGCAAACTTTTTGGATGCCTTGATTCCTTCAGTTGCAAGACGAGGATACAAATTCGGTATTAATGGGACTGGAAGATGATGGAAGACGATCTGGACTGAACAGGAACTTTGAGCGGAATAATAAGGAAATGTTCTCCGGCTAATGTTCTATTCTTCTAAGAATCCAACAAGGAATTACTGATAACCGAGGTAGCAATACTAAATTCCAAAGATACGATTTCTATTTTATTTTTTTTTAGATTGCGGTGCGGTTGAAGCCACAACTCAAGTAATTAATTGAGTTGTAGGGTATCCCACACTGTAACCGAAGTAAAATTTTTATATGGTTCCTCGTGTCTGTGTAAATATGTAGGAGTTTTGAAGTATTTTCCATTGATCAAGAGAAACTTCCAGAAGCATACTCTCCTACTCCTATTATCTTGACCTCATTAGTTTAGGAGAAAGTCCCCAATGATAAGCACGGATCCCCTTGGTTATTGAGGTTTATTTCTCTAGTAATATTCAGATTTAAAAGATTTAAAAAAATTTTAAAAATAAAAAATAATATTTTTAAAAATAAATACATTAATATTTTAGATCTTTTTTTATATAAGATGAAATTTTATTGAAAAAAAACTGAACTATTTCTCATATCTTATCGTTTATTTTATATATCTTATAATATAATTCAAATTTTTTTACATAAAATATTCATCTTATATAAAAAGGATCTTAAAAAATCAATATATCTCTTTTAAAAGATTTTAACAATTGAATATTTTTAAAAAAAAGATATATTAATTTTTTAGATCTTTTTTTATATAAAATGATATTTTATGTAAAAAGAGATTGAATTATATTGTTAGATATATAAAATAGACTGAGATGCTAGAAATAATTTATTTATTTTTCTAATAAAATTTCACCTTGTATAAAAAAAAAAGATTTAAAATACTAACATATTTTATTTTTAAAAATACTAATTTTTTTATTTTAAAATTTTTTTAAATCTTTTAAATCTAAAAATTATTAGAGAAATAGATCTCAGTAACCAAGGGGATCCGTACTTATCGTTGGGGACTTTCTCCTAACCTAATGAGGTCAAGGTAATCGGAGCAGGAGAGTATGCTTCTGGATGTTTCTGGATGCTTCTCTCGATCGGCGGAAAATACTTCGAAACTCCTACATATTTAGACACAGACATGAGGAACCATATACAAATTTTACTAGGGTTGCGGTGAGGTGTACACCGCAACTTAATTAATTACTTGAGTTGTGGCTTCAACCACACCGCAATCCAAACAA
Organism: Delonix regia; assembly: GCA_037074485.1. Taxonomy (NCBI): domain Eukaryota; kingdom Viridiplantae; phylum Streptophyta; class Magnoliopsida; order Fabales; family Fabaceae; genus Delonix; species Delonix regia. The sequence continues at coordinate 22,219,936 of CM073454.1, read as the reverse complement.
ACAAAAAAAATTAAGAAAACGTATTTTCGGAATTTAGGATTGCGGCCTCGGGTATCAGTATTTCCTCTCTCCGAAACGAAGCTGTGTGTAAAAAACGCCAAGAAAGTTCACTCAGAAAGGCTCTCGTTGTTCCTCTAAAATAGAAAATTATTATTGTAAGATCACACTAGACAACTTATAGTTTTGTTAATTTGCTAGAGTTAGAGAAAATGATTATGATGCATAAATGACAAGAATTGGAAAAAAGGGACTAAATTGAAATTAAGGTAAAATTTAAGGGACAAAATGAAGTATTTATTTATTTTTCTTAGATAAGCCTTTGTCAAATTAGCTAGTGTTTAGTAAAATTATCTAACAAGGAAGGTTATCAATATCATTTGTGTTTAGTTAATTTAAAAAATTTTTTTTTATTGTCAAACTAGAAAAAGAATATTCAGAAATCACTTAAAATCAATACTGTTTAACTATTTTTTCCTTTTCAATTTTTTTCCAGGGTGGGTCTATCTTTTCAATTTTAACTAACACGAGCAAGAGTATGCTTATTTTTTTTCCTTTGTTGTTTCTTTTTTTCTCTTTTCGATTTTATTGATGGTTGTCCTTACAAGTGTGGTTTATTATAAGTAAATGTAAGCATTCCTACTCATGGTCATTAGTTCTATTTTTCTTTTTAGGGATAAGCTGTGATTTTAAATTAATTATATCATGTTCAAATACCCAAGAAAGAAAGGAAAATTAATAAATTAGTTTCTATAGTTTATATTAATTTATAAATTGGTTCCTACATTTTTATTTCAAATAACTCCTTACTCTTCTGACCAAAAAAAAAAAAACTTCTTACTCTTTTAATTTGTTCCAAATTTAATTATATTCATTACACCCATTTTTATAACCATTAGTTTTTGAATGATATGGCAAAATTTAGTTGACGTTGATTGTCATTTTTTTTCAATTATTTATATTTCTCCAACTCATTCTCTGTCCTCTCTCATTTGACACTCTTCTTCCATTTGTTTCATGTTTACCAACTCTCTTCTTTTTAATAGAACAACCTTAAAAGACATGAGTATTGGGTTTTGTCATCATCCATTTTAATTTAAAAAATTTAGAACAGATAAATTTTGCTACATCATCCAAAATTAAATAATGTTAAGGGTGACTGTAATGGGAAAAAGTAAAGTAACAATAAATTAAAAGTATAAAGAGTGACTTTTTTTAAATAGTAGAAAGACCGACTTGAAAATTAATGTAACCTAAAGAACGGATCATTAGAACTAGAAAACTGAGATGTGGGCTTGATGGACCCAAAAAACAGTGGATACGTGGGCTTTTATAAAGGGTGAAACCGTCTTTTCAGCTGTGAGTTTGAGCTTAAGAAACCCTAGGTAAGAGAATATATAGCAGTTTACTCTTAAAACCCTATATTTTTATGTCTCAGACACTGCAAGGAGCCTCAGTGGTAATCGGCCTTCTTCCCTGCGAAGTGTGAACAACTCCTTTGCAATTGAAAAGAAAATGGTAATGGTTTGATGATTTCTCATCTCCCTGCAGGATATTTGAGTGTAAATCTTATTCTGGATTTTGATTTCTGTTTCTGGGTTTTACAGTCGTTGGTGGCTAACGAGGATTTTCAGCACATTTTGCGTGTGCTCAACACTAACGTAGATGGAAAGCAGAAGATTCAGTTTGCCCTTACCTCTATCAAAGGTATTGGCAGGCGATTCGCCAACATTTGCTGTAAGAAGGCCGATGTCGACATGAACAAGAGGTTCCCTTTTATCTGCTTATCTCCCTTTTTCTTCTTTGGCTGGTCCTTTTTTAATTTGAAGAGTTGATGGTTAAATTTATATTTACGCTGACCAACAATTTAGTTGAGTGCTTGAATTGGATTGGGTTGGATTGGTGTTGTTGGTGAGTTTTTGACAATGTACTTGACAGTTTGTAATCTCTTTTTCTTTTTCTGCTTTATGATATTTTAGAGCTGGAGAACTTAGTGCAGCCGAGCTTGATCAAATCATGGTGGTTGTCGCCAACCCTCGACAATTTAAGATCCCAGACTGGTTTCTGAACAGGAAGAAGGACTACAAGGATGGGAAATATTCTCAGGTAGTGTCCAATGCACTGGACATGAAGTTGAGGGATGATTTGGAGCGATTGAAGAAAATCAGGTGGTCCATTTGCATATCCTTATTATAAACTTTGACTAGACAAGACATGCAACAGCAATTATCTGTTATATAACTATTTAGGATATTCTTTGTTATAATCCTTTCTTTAGTATATCTATGAAACTATAGTGCATCTATATCACGTCTCATCGAACATGTACGGTTCACCCAAAAGAAGTAATTTTTCACTTAATTATATTGTTATTTTTCCTTATATGTTCATAGCTTATCTGTTGAAAACAAGATTGAACTGATATGTGCACCTTTAGATGAGTAACAACCACTTTAATTCATAAAAGATCATACAGATAACTATCTAGTGTATGTTGTCACCTTGTTCTTTTCCACGACATGATGATTTAATTATTTGTTGGATATGATATCATAATAGGAATGATTCTTATTACCTTGCACGGGGAAGCAATCTATGCTTCGATGTTACACTGAAGTCTGGCACTGTCTGTTAATTCACGATTTTTGTTATTTATATTTGAAAATTGAAGTAGTGATCTTTGATGTGGTAGTCATTAGATTTGTTTTTGTTAGAATTAAAGTATTACACATGATTTTATCTTCTGATCTGAGAATGATGTTCGTGTGATGATGTATCTCAAGCCACTACATCCCAAATTCAGTATCCACCCGCCTTCTTTTCTTGGTTTTCTGTTGGAGAAATACTCTACCTACGCAATGAGTGATTGAAATTTAATATCTAGCTGGTGTAATTTCGCTGCCCACTCAAATTCTTACTGTTATGCAGAAATCACCGTGGTTTGAGGCACTACTGGGGCCTTCGTGTTCGTGGCCAGCATACCAAGACTACTGGCCGCAGGGGAAAGACTGTTGGTGTCTCTAAGAAGCGTTGAGCTTTTTTCTTTTTTGGTTTTTGGAGAAGAGCAATTGTTGGGGAAGCCAGTATGATGTAGTTAGACAGTAACTGTCCAATGCTCAGAGCCTGTGACAATTTCAATTTTGTTTATCTAGTTAATTTGTTCTGTGCCCCATAGTTGTACTTTTGTTGGTATTTTGTTTTTTTAAAGAAAATTAAGTACTTCCTTGAGGATCTTTATTTACAAGCGGTTTTCCTTTGGAAATGAACAGAGTTCCCCTTCTCAGAAGTAGTTATAACATATCTATTGATCACTTCCATCTATCAAGTAAACTATATGGAAGCTGAAGCCAGGCTTCCATTTGTTTTTATTTCCTTCAAATTGGTGAAGAAGGGCTGAGATAGGTGCCTAAGGTGTTCCTTTTTATGGATGTAAAATTTTTAAGGAAGAAAATGGAAGTAAAATTTTTGTCGACATGTTCATTCATTTGGATTATACTCCATTTTTTTTTCAAAGAATATGTTTAGATCGTGGAAAATTAATGAGAAAGAAAATACACGTTTAGATAAATCTAAATGGAAAAAAGATGTCAATTAAAAGTTTCCTTCTCTTTTCTTACATTCTCATATCCAAACATGAACCCAAGAGAAAGGTTATGTGCTTTATCTCTACTATGTTTCAAAGTACATAAAATATGGACTCCTGTGTAACACATTTGAGGTTGGCTCGTTAGATGGCTGAGACAAGCGACGTATGTATTGTATAGCTAGACCCAGTTGTGTTCGAATAGGCATGACAACTTATTGGGTTAGAAAGTAGGAATTTTTTTTGTCATTTTTAACCTCATTCACTATGTGAATATTAAATCTATAGTGAAATGAAATAAAGTAGTTCATTTGTGTGCAAGTAGATCAAAATGCAAGGCATAATTTGAATCTCTTCATATTTTGACAAGAACAAGAAGTTACTGATAAAAAATATAATTATATTAATTTAATATAAATTTAAATTATTAAATTTTTATTTAATGATTTATTGTGATCAAGTATGACTTCATATTTTTTTTTAATACATGAGGGATTCAAATTGGTTTACCGCAGGCTTAATTAATAGATAGAACTATAGTTTGATTATTGCATTGGTTTTTTTTAAAAAGCTGATATACAAATCAACTACAATCAAATTATAGCACAATAGTTTTCACTCCTAATATTCAACACATACAGACATGACTTCTGGTTCACAACATTCATAACACACAATACAAACCGAAGTAGCTCTTTTAGAAAGAGCTATAGCAACGAAAACGTGTTACGTTCCTTCCAACTGAGGAACACACAAGCAACAACGTGAAGCACACCACACCACACCAACACGCAGGCTTCAACATGCAAGCACACGACAGAGACACAGAATCTTCTACATGCTCGTTCATGGAATGGAATCCCATAAGTTTATTTATTTATTTTATTTATTGGAACCACTGGACGACGATAATGCAGCATGGCTAGCGACGGAAACTCTGGACCTGGCGTGGCGGGTCGGCCTCATGGTCGTGGAGCTTGACGAGAGTATAAACACCAGCGCCGGCCAGAGCTCCGAGGGTGGGAGCAACCAGATATATCCACAAATCCTTGAAATTTCCTGCAGCCACGGCTGGACCCAAGGTGCGAACCGGATTCATTGAACCGCCACTTGCCGGCCTACCAATTCATATGCATACACCAATTTAATCATTTTTTTTTTTTTATGATTGTTTTCCTAAATTTATTTATCATATCTTAACTGTTATAAGATAAACTAGTCCTACCATGCACTCATACTAAATGAGCTTTTTTTTTCTTTTTTTGGGACAATTTGTGTGCACAGAATGCCTTGTTAAATTGTATAAGGTGTGTGTGAAAGAAAGAATTTCAACTTAAATTTTATTTTAAGAACTAAATTTGGATTCAATTATTTATATTTTTAATAATTGTTTTAATAAAATATGACATGTGTAAAAAATTATTGAAAGATTCAATCATGTAAAATTAAGTTTTAAAGAGAGCATATAATTAATTTATAAAAATTATATACTTATTATATGGTTACTAGAGAAACTGATAGCAGAAATATGAAAAAATTGTTAGATGAAAATTTTCCTATTTGTAATACAATTGAAAGTATATGTTGATGAATTAGTATATGACTGTTGGGTTTCTGTTTTCTAACACAATGAGTTAGAACTATCAGTATAAAAATTTTAAGACATTACACCAATATTTTTCTTTTCAATTTGTAAAACTCATATTAGTTTAATATTAAATATATTTTACTGAATTTTTTTTGCACATTTTTAAAGCATTTAATTAAACGGTTTTACATTGTGATGGTAAATATTTTTATATTTATTTTGTTAAAGAAATAATGATATTCTTTTGTCAAATTAATTATTTTACTAATCACATCAGAGAGAACAATGCCGTAACAATTAAAATTGTCAGCTGAATTTGATTATTTCAATGAGTCATACAAACTATTTTAGGTTTTACTCAAACTGATTATTTTGTCCAATCAAAATTCAATCCTATTATTAATAACTGAACAAATGACTTTGAGTCAGTTGCTTCAAAAAAAATTTAGCAAGCAAGATTTGAGCAAGAAAAGGTCACCTCTTTCATGGTAATCAAATATACCTTCTTATTCACTAGGTCATAAAACATGGATTCAAATGCATAACATTACTATCAATTTGTGTTTGTGAGCTGTCAGGTTGTTTAGGATTGTTTATTATACCTTATTTACTAATTAGTTTAGGTCAAGCAACTAATAAATTTAACTTTGATTTTGTGTCCATTTAAACTTCACACATTATAACAAATATCAAAATGAAAAGATAAAATAAAGTTCCTAACCCTGATATTAGAATGTTGAGCAGAACTGTGGCTCCAACAGCAATTCCAGCTAATTCTCCAACCTGTTACCACCAACTTCATTATTAAAATAAAAATAAAAAATCAAAAAAATTACTAGCAAACAAAGAAAGTTGTATTATTAGGATTATAAACTTTAGGCTTAGCTGTTGATTTGCTTCCTTAAAGGAATTAGGAATTTTGTAATTTTAATATTAATATGGTCCTCCATTGACGGCGTATGTGATCAATCAATTACAAAGAGTTGCTATCAATCACAAGAGACTATAGAAATTAGTCTAATTGATCAAAAAGATTATATCTTAGTAAATTTTTTTGGTATACTCATAATTTTAAGTGCACAAATATACCTAATTATAATGTATAGGTATAATTATAATTACATTACAATTAGGTACATTGGTACACTCAAAATTGTGAGTATACTAAAGATGACCAATTTAGATCCCTCATGTTGCTATTATGTTAGAGAAAGATAGACATATAATAGATAGTATTCACTCCAATTTAAATATGTGAAACTCACTTAAATAATGAACATCACTCATTATGTGTTTATCTTTCTCTAACGTGACAACAATATGAAAAAAATAGACATGAGGAATCTAAATTCAAAGATGACACCTTATATATTTTATCAATTTCAAATGTGTTAAAAATTGACCGCACAAGGCTAATTAAACTATATTATCAATATATCAATTAAAAATGAATTAGCTCATAGTAGTTTAGCTTAACTTTGCATATGATGAATGAATAAAATAAAATAGAATCTTAGATCAACCAAGAAAAAAATTAGTTTGGTTGATTTCGTTGACAAGGAGGGAAGGGATGCAAAGCCTCTCCAATAATTTACTAGGCATGGTCACAAGTGGGTGATTGATGAATACACTAAGATCACCTATTATTACAGCAGGTATTATAGCTATTTTTTAAGTTATTTTTGACTACATGTGATTAATCATCATACTTACAATATATTGTTACAGCAGGTAATCCAAAGTCAAGATAAATAAACAGGTGGAGCTCATAAGAGATTTTTTGTATGGGCCTTACATATTTATTTCCCTCTTTCATTTAACTTAAATATGTGAGAGAATTCATGTTGAAAGGAATAACATCACATTTATCTCCCTTGACTTACATATGAGAAATATTTTGGGGTATGATCCTGAAATTAATTGGCTGAAGTGAGACTGTACTATTAAAATTTCCTCCCGCATCAATCTCCCACATTTTTAGAACTTTATTTTAGAATGTACCTTTAGGATATAGTCTCGGGTAAATTCCAAGAAACACCAGCAATAATACTAAAAACAATAACAAGAAATAAAGGATCAACTTACGGCACGAGTATCAGTGGCGACAGCAGTGACAACAAAAAGGAGATTGAAAGTGATGATGATCTCAAGTGCAAAAGCCTGTCCAACACTAGTACCCGCTGAAGGGATAGTGACACCACCAGACATGTAAGGATGGAAGATGCCCTTGAGAGCGAAAGAGGCACAAATGGAGGCAGAGACTTGAGCCGCTATATAAGCTGGGACATGGACCCAAGGAAAGTGGCGAAACGTAGCGAAGGCGATGGTGAGGGACGGATTGAGGTGGGCCCCAGAAATGTGCCCTGTGGACAGGATTACGATCATCACACCTAACCCTGCACAAGCTGCATTCCCAATTAGGCTCTCTGCTCCATTGTATTTTTGGTTTATGATGGGTCCTGCTGATGCTGCAAACATAAGCAAGAAAGTCCCCACAAACTCTGCTCCAATCTGGGAAATTGGCCATTGAAGAAATAGAACTTCATCACCCATTATCTCAGCTCTTATATGCTTGTATTAGAAGCTCTTTGAGTAGAATTGAGTAGAAAAAAAAATATTTAATTGTTGACTTATAACTAAATTGTCATTTTAATTCTTATTTATAATTTATTCTAATAGTTTTTCAAAAACAGAAATCGTAACTTTTGATATTTTAGTTTTGAAATCATTAGTCTCTCAAACTAAATCTTGATAATAATTTTTAATTAATGATGAGTCATTTTGATAAATAAAATCAATAACAATTCAGTAATAAGTTAAGAATTAAATAACATTTTTTACTATAAGATATATTAACCAAGAAAATTACAGAACACACACATGATAAATTTTTTTATTTTTAAAGTAAAACTTACTTATAACATATTCACATGTTCCTTCATAATTGAATCTGCGTTTTATCTAATTTCTTTTTTATTCTTATTCATGGGTGTAACTATATGTGATCATTTGTCGACCCATTTGAGAAATGGACTGTCCAAGCCAGCTTGTTTAAGTCCAACCCATTGGAAGGGAGAGAGAGTAGGGTGAAGTAGGCCCATGTTAATAATACTGAATATCGCTTGTGTAGTTATAAAGGCATGTAAACAAAATAATAGTTCAACTAACCTTATTACAAAATTAATAATTACTTAAGAAAAATTTTACTACTGTTAATTTCATTAAATTCTTAATATATATATATATATATATATATATATATATATATATACACTACAAAGTCAGATTTCCAAGAAACGCAATTTTCTTTATCATTATCTGAATTGAACTTTCTTTTTCCTATTATTATGTTGTAAAGCAAGATTTTGTAGATTTCAGATTTTATTTTAAAAATGGTGAAAGTTTTTGTATCAAGTAAATTCCTACAATTTAATGAGACAAACTTATATAAGTTAAATAACTAAAAAATATAAGATAAAATTAGATATAAAAATTAAAATTTTAAAAACTGATCCCTATTTTGTAGTGCATTTTGTTTGGCAGGGTTAGTCAGAACAATGTACTTATACTTATCTTAAAATATAAAATTAATAAGAAATTTCTAATTAATTATGGAAGAAACATCAAAACAGTTCCAAATTTCTTTTTTCTCATAATCCAAAGAAACTTTTCTGCCAAACGAATATTAAAAAGAAATTGAATCATAAAAATATTAAGTTTTTTTTAATAAATCTAACACAAAGAAAGCTACAGATGCTTTCTGACATTTGGTAGCAGGTTCCATTATTGAGGAATCTCATCCCTGTAAACTAGGCCCTAGACTCCAACATTTGCCAACGAGTACCAATTTTGTTTTCTTCTCCTGCCTTTTTTTTTTTTTTTAAATTAAGAGCAGTTTTGGATTTTGGATTACAGGAGCGGGTTTTCAATTTTATTTGTTATATTTCATAAAAATGTTTTTAAAAATAGCTCTTATTTTCTGAAATTTTTTTTTTAACGAAAGGGATGTTAAAATTTAAATTTCTTATTAGTTAATCAAAGAGAAAAATATACTTTAATTTTTTACTGATTAAAAAATTATTCTTTTAATTAATTACTTATTAAAAATTATTATATTTGATTGTTTAATTTTTTAAAAATTATTAAATTTAATTTATTTATCAAACTTTAAACATGATATTTTAAAAATTAAATATAATATTTTTTTAAGAAATAAAAAATTAAATATAATATTTTTTAATAAATAAAAAATTATATTAATTATTTTAATAAATAAAAAATTAAAATAATAATTTTATTATAAGTAATAGACTAAAACATATTTTACTCATCAATCATATCTCTCTTATCGTTAAATCATGTTTGGTGACCTTTATCTTCCCTCTTTGAATAAGTCCATTTTAAGACTGTAAATTTGTACCACCCAATACTGAAAAATACATGACCAATGACTACTTTACAATACAAATAAATCACATAAAATATAAAATTTAAGACAAAAATTTTTATACTTCATACAGTCGTTCATGCTAGTGGTTCAATAATTTTGAAATGATGATATCATATTTGAAATGTGGATAGAATTTCATTTTTATCAAAGGACAAAAAAAAAAAAAAGTATTACATTGCTAAATGTACTTACGAGAAAGTCAGAGATTCAAAAAATAAAAAAATTGTAAGTCAAAATTTTCTGAAATCAAGGCAGGCCATTGGATAACAATGCGCCGCCCCTTCTTCTACTCCAATTTATTGTATAATTTCATATATAATGACAATGCAATTTTCTTTCAAAAAACCATATTATTTTCTCTTAATTTAAATAATGTGTCCTATATAATATAAAAATTTCTAAAAAAAATTATTTAATTAATTTTATTATTATGTGAACTTAAAAGTATAGTTTATGTTAAAACTTACTATCAATTTAATTATTTTTATTTGTATATAAATTACAATTTAAATTCAAAAATAAAATCATAATATTATTTTATTAAAAAATTAAATTTTTAATAAAATATAAATTAATTTTTTTAATAAATATTATATGATAGAATAACCAATATATTTTTGAAACACAAAATGTGTGATTAATGTAATCTATAATATAAGGTGAGAAAAATTATACCCTCGATTGTTATAATTTTTTAATTTTTAATTTAATCATTATAATTTATAAGTTGTGATTAAGTCCGTACAATTTAAAGATATCGTTTATCATTTTAGTTTTATTATTTTGTATACACAGAAGTTAATTTTATTTTGCTATTTATATTTATTTTTATTAACATAAATTATACATGTTAAAAATTTTAAGAAAATATATAATTAATGTCATCTAAATTTAAATGTAAAAAAATTTTAATAATAATAAATAAATTACAATATATAAATTATAAAGACTCAATTATAAAAATTAAATATAACTATAAAAACTGAAAATATAATTTTGAGAAAATACGTACCTTGCGCGCGAGAGATACATTGGGAATAGAGAAATCAGTGATACATGAATGGGCCTTGGTTGGCAAACACTTGCACCGCGGCATTGAATTCCGATCGTAAGACAGAGAATCCACTCGCTGCGACGAGAACAGCGGCGCCGGCGTCCCCGGCGTCGTCGGTGCCGACACTGCCGTCGGCGTTCCGACTTCCATGTCCCCCATTGTTTCCTTTTTTTTTCTTTTTCTGAGGAAATGAAAATTGGAAAAAAAAAAAAAAGGTAGATATTTAAAAGAAATTGGATATGGCAAAGGGAATACTACTTCATTTTTTCAAGTTTGAGGATACGAAGTAAATTTTTTTTTTGGGTTTTTTGGAGGGAGTGTGGAGGAAATAAAAGGCTACAGTTACATAATTGGAAGGTTTTTATAAATGTGTTTCTAAGGAATAGTGGGAGAGAACGGACCCAGCTTTCAGAAGCTTGTACGATGAAACTCAACTATGAAATTGTGTGATAAAAAAGCATTTTTTTGGGGTTTTTTTTTTTTTTTTGGGTTTTTCTTGTGGGGATTTGGAAGAAAGGAAGGCTAAAGTTACATAATTGGGAGGCTTTTATAAATGTGTTTCTAAGGAATAGAAGGAGAGAAAGGACCCAGATTTAGAAGCTTGGGATGAAACTTAATCAACTACGAAAGATTAGGAGCATGAAGATGGGATTATATATAATAGAGATCAGTCTTTTGTGAAGGCAGGGAAAGGAATCAAAGAAAACTTGTGGGGATGGAGGAAGCTAAGGCTTAGGTATGGAGATGGAGTTTAGAAGTTGGTGATGATCAGAGCAAAAGCAAAAGCATTAAGGAAGAAGGAAGAAGGAGAAGCAGGAGGATTAAAAGCAGTGAATTAATGTTGGTCAACGTGGAGAAAGAGAGGTGGAGAAGAAGAGAGGGAGTGATGAAGCATTATAAAATTGAGAAGAGACAGAGGAGAGAGAAAGTGAGTCGGTGAGTTGCTTGCATAATACACGAACACAGCATATTGCATTATTTTATGAATAAAAAAGTCAAAGCCTCCCTGCATTATTCAATACAATAATCAATAATCAATAATAATTAATGTTATAGTTACCCATATCTTGTATGTTTTAATTTGTAAAATATTTGCATCCCAATTGCATAACTAGATTTTCTGGCCAAAATTGCATCATGAGTTGTTAATATATGAAGCTATGTGAATTTTCAATTTTCTGCATATATCCAGGGCAATTCTTAAATCAGTTATTGGGAAGCTATTCTATATGATTAGCTAAATGATTTGAGGAGGATGAATTTTAGTTATCTAAAATGTAAATGTAAAAGGAGAATAATTCCTTGTAAATTCGTGTGAATCAGCAAGAGAACTGGCATGAGATGTGAAAATGGAGTATAATAAGCGATGAACGAAATTGAAAATAAAAATAATTGAAGGATTAATGTTGAGAATAGATGAATAAGTGTAAAATTAAATTTAAACTAAATATTAATAAAAAAATAAAATTAAAATAAATTAACGAGTAAGGTGATTTACTTGATAATTTTGATGATAATATATGTACAAAATATTAAATTAAGAAAATTTTTATTTATAAGATATTAAAATAAAATATTAAAATTTTTGAATTTTATATTTTTTTCTTATTTAAACATGTCTTAATATAATTTTATTTTAATATCGTAAAATTTTTATTCTAAAATTATATTAAAGTAACGCTGAAATGTTATACACATCGAATTAATAACAGTAGATATATTACTTGGTATCTAAAATTTATACATCCTTTTGCTAGTCTACAAATTTATTTTTTATATGAATTAATTAGTCCTAAAAAGTATACCCTGCGACATGATTATTTATCGAAATTACTTCCTTCAAATATAGAAAATATACAATTTTAGATATCAAATTGTATAAATGACAATTACGTATAAAAAACAATTCTATAGGTATCAAATACCCATGCAAAAAAAAAAAAAAAATCTTTCAGATAACATTTATGTATTTACTTCATTAATTAATAATCATATTATAGTAATTTGTTCATATATTATGATATGTATTTGATAAATTAATGTTGTTAAAAAGGACAAATCAATGTTAATTATGGAATCATTACCAATTAATACGAAAACATATTCTTAATATCAAATACATTTCTAAAGAAAAGTACTGTGTGAATTATTAGTGGTGATGAAATTAAAAATTAATAGTTCAAGATGTTTTGAAATATAAATATTTTTAAAATACCTATAAATATAAAACTGAATTCTTTTAATTTCTCCGTCTATTATTATTTATTTACACTTTAATAATTCCCTCTATTATTATTATTATTATTATTATTGCCAGATTGACACTTATCCCTAATATGTGCGGCCTCTTTATTTGACTAAAACACCTAAATGTAGTACTGTAGTATAGACTCTACGTTCAATAATTTGCACTTTTGTAGTATTGTCCGCAATATGTTGTAGTTACATATACACGCACGGAGACAAGGTTTTCTTGTAGCATTTAATAATGATACATAAGCAAGAAATGGAGCAAATTAGCAATTTTATTAGTTTCAGATAGAACCAGACGAAAAAAAATAAGTGCACATAATTCACAAATAAAATTTAATTTTATAAAGTGGTGGAGCCAAGATTCTGGTTGGTAGGGGCAAAGTTGATATGATCCTTTTAATATTTTTTTGGCTATTAAAGTGATATGAGAATATTTTAATTTATTTTTCTTAAATTTGATGGCAAATTATTTAAATTAATCTCAATTTTTTATTGTTGGAAATTAGATATTGTTTAATTAAAATGTTAGAAATTAAAATTACAAATTTAATTCTTTATTTTTATATGATAATGAAAGTGAATACATTTATCACTTAGCACCCTAACATTCACCACTAAATTGAACCCATTCAGTTTTTAAATTTATAATTGACTTTAGAGATTATTTTAAAAAGATAAAAATTAACTATTAAAAATGTGAGTATTACACTTTAGAAATTCACGGTCAAAGTTTTTAATTTTGAACTTATAATGGCTACAAACTTAGAAATTGAGAGAATATGTAATTTTTAAATACAATGAAAGGAAAAAGATAAAAATGAAAAGAAACAGAGAGAGGAAGTGAGAGAATAGAAGGAAAAAAGATAAAAATATAACTAGTATAAAATATTTTTTGCTAGAATTATATATAATAAATATGTAGATCAAATAAGTTTAAATTAAGATGTTAAATAATAAAAAATATATATAATATATGCAAAATTTTAAAAAATATAAAACAGCATCAAAATTCAATTCTAAATCATAAGCATCAAAAGCAAACATATGCCCACCCTTAATACAATATGGCTGACCTTGTACCATTTTGAACTACTGCTTTGTATGGACTAAATAAATAATTGTCGTATTCGTTAACAACCAAAATAATGATTTAGCATAATATCCATTTTTAATTAAATTTAGGTAAACAAATTTCTATACTATTTTGTACAACTACAAAAGCAAAGGCTTAAAAGTGAAATTTAATATAAAATATTCAATAATGTTCCTTAAAGTACAATTGGTGGCAGCTAGAGGGAGTAGTTAGTGGTATTTGGCATTTTGGCCTTCAGCATTCAAATCCGCGGCACTCAAATTACCATCATCAAATTCATAGGATTAATTAAATATTAAGATTAAATCAAAAGCATTTTGACCAAAAAAAAAAAGATTAAATCAAAAGCATGCAAAAGTAATCTATATTATCATGTAAAGCAGCTTCCAAGTTTCATGTCACGTTCTGTTTCTTTCATCCCCATTTTTATATTCAGAGACGTATAACTTTGCCAACGGCTGGGGAAATAATAATCTATTTAAAAAATTTAAATGATGGAAAAAAATAAATGTTCTTGCTTAATGATGGCTTAAGTGGGAAAGTTAACTTAAGTTCTCCATATTCTAATTTTAATAATAATATATTGTTTTTCAAAAGAGTAATGTTAGACGCACTCGTGGACAGGGTGTAGCAAGCAATTAAATAAAGACCAATCTTTTGTGAAAGCACCATCATTATTTATACATACAATCATAAAAGGTTTTGAGGTGTTAAGAAGCATTGGTCCTCTTTTGCATATCACAAGCAATTATTCTTATGATCTCCTTGAGGTGCGCTAATTCAACCTTTACTCGCATGTTCCTCACCACTTCCAGCATGATAATATGTTTACCAAATCAATTTTTTTTCTTCTTTATTTCAATAAATAACTTTAGGAAAATTTAATGCTTCAGTGTATGGTCCATTCATGATTTCAACTCTTTATCTTTTGGTTTTATTTTTAATAAAAAAAAATTCTCAAATTTTAAAAGATTACCGATTTAAGAGGTAATTAATTAATTTATTTCATTATTTTTTTCGCTAACTATAAATGCACTTCAAAACATTCTTGTATCAGAAAGGTGAATAAGTATCACACGAGAAACTGAGGGTTTGATCAATCGACATTTTTCATTAATAAATGAAATTTTTATATTAAAGGGAGTTTATTTTACTTATATATAATAGATAATAGTTTGTCACACGTATTGATTTGTATCATATCATTAATTAAGAATGAATAATTAATTTGTTAAAGGAAATAATACACTTTGAATTTTCATGATTTTCATTTATAGGAATTTTTGGTAAAATTTTATATAAGAACCATAAGTTGTTTTTAATATCATTTAAGAACCTGAAACTTTATAATTTCATTGAAAGACCTAAAGACATTTTAAAAATTTTTAATGAATAAAAATACTCTTAATTTTAATAATTTTAATAACCTTTTACCAAATCTTGTTTTGTGAACAAGTCTAAATGTTCTCCCATCAAACATTCTCAACCTTTTTACTCTCACACTTGATTAAAAAATAATAATTACTCCATATATGATAAAGCATATTTGGATCTAGTGAAGTTGCTATACACAATCTTTAGATAATATTCACGCAACCCAAATGAAACATTGGATTGTGTGACAACTATGGATATCAATCATTATTATTTTTCAATCAAGTGTCAAAGTAAAAAAGCCAATAATCTCTTTCTTCAATATGAATATTCATCACACTTTGTGAAGGAGGTTTGGTCTTTATTTGTAGAATCTTGCAATTTTCTTATACTTGTATTTATGGTATCTAATTTCTCTTTGAATATAAATTTTCATCATTTACATCATCATGATCTCTACCTTTTATAATCTACACCGCTTAGGTAAAAAAGTGTAATACTTACTAAGTTTGATGCAAATATTTTTGTTCTTAGTAAGAGTGAAAGTATAAATATTTGTGGTGTGTATTATTAATCAGATATGAGCTTTGACTTGGTGGTAAAGCATGACACTTGGAGCAAGAGGGCATAGGTTTGAGATGCAGCTTCCTCCTCCCTTAGATATTTTTTTGTGATGACACATGTCTTCCTTTAGTGTGAAAAGACTAAAATACCCCTACTTATCTCCTTCTTCTTCTTCTCATGCGTTTCTTCTTCCTCTCTACAGAAAAAACTCATCTTCTCTGTTCTCCATTTCTGTGCTCCACCGCCACGGTCAGCCATCGTTCTAGTTCCAACCAGCGTCCTCTGTCATCAGTAGCTCACTTCCGGTCGCTGAGGCTCGTGTTTTCCTGCGACAGTAGCGTTATTTTCTGACGTCTTCTATGGCAGCCACGGTAAGCGTTTTTCAATGGTTTTTTTTTTTGTGAGTTTTGATCAATTTTTCATGAGAATCATGTTAGTAGATACATTTTCAGCCCTTTCCCATTGAATTTTAGTTTTGGAAGCATGTTTTTAGGAAAATTTTTGATATGGGTTCTTCTAGGGGACTAAGCTGAAAAGTATTCAAATTTTGAGGTTTTACAAAAAATTGTAGAATTTTGGAAATTAATGGGTTTAATTTGGCATTATAGGAACACTTTTAATGGTTATAACATGAAAACCTATTGTTCTTCATGGTTTAACTTAGGTTGAAGGAGAAAGTATGGAAATTTGGGATGAAAGTAAAAATTTAGTAAGTTGATAAGGAAGTGAATGTAAATTGATGAAAAACTTGAGTAAGTTATGAGTTGGAATCAAGGAATATAAGCTAAGGCTTGTTTTTAGTGATGATAAGGAAGTTGGATATGAAATTGGTAATGGATATGTGATGCATTAAAAGAAGAAAATTCTTCTTAATTGGCACTATGTGATGAATTGATGTTATGTGATAGTATGAGAATTGTAAAGATTATGGTTGCTTTTGGTAAATATTTTCCATCTATGAATTTGTTATGAGGCATTATTATGAGCCTAAATTGATATGTATTAAATATGGGAATTGAGGAAATTGTATTTTTGTGATATAGGAGTGATTGAGTGAAATATCCTATAACCAAGAGAAAATAGCCTATTTCACCCACCAAGTAAGTGGTAGATCTTCCAACCGTATGATTTACCATTATATTATTATATGGTAGCATAATTTGTTAGATTTTTTAGTCTTTCAAATGAATTATGATTTATAACTAGTATGTGATGTCCATACAAAAACTATAAAAGTGGATTGTATGAAAAATGACACTAGATGTGTAAATAACATAAACTTGTGCTTCATGACTGTTAATAAAAATATCCAAAGGCTAAGTTCCCTTGACCGATAAGAAAGAATCCAAGGGCTAAGTTCCCTTGACCGATAAGAAAAGAATCTAAGGACTGAGTTCCCTTGACTGATAAGAAAAAAATCCAAGGGTTAAGTTTCCTTGATCGATAAGAAAAGTATACAAGGGCTAAGTTCCCTTGACCAATGATAAAAGAATCCAATGGCTGAGTTCCTTTAACCGATGATAAAAGTATACAAGGGCTAAGTTCCTTTGACTAATGATAAAATATCCAAGGACTAAGTACCCTTGACTGATGAGAAAGATTCTCCAAGGGCTGTGAATCCTTGACCGTTAAATGTGATTTTCAAGGGCTATGTACCCTTGACCGATTTAATTTTTATGGAATGATTCCATAACTGTTATTGTTATATTGCATGTTATGGTTTAATATGTTAAGGTTTTAAATGATAATTTACAGAGAACTAACCGATTTAAAAGGTATTATATTGATTTATTACTGAAATGTTACCTATTTATGTTTTACTGAATTTCAGGTAATCACCCAGAGTAATTTGCTGACCAGGAGGGCTAGAAGAGCCCTCTTGGTATTGCTGAGGATTTGATCCCTTATGTTATTGGGGTTTTGTATTTTTTGCAATAGTGTAATTTGTTAATAATATAAATAATTGTAAATGAGTATATATGACTACAGGTAGATTCGCCATTTCCCTACTGTGATATAGTTGTCTTTGGATTGATTTGAGAGCTGAGCTCTCTTTTATGGATATTATTATTTTTGCAGATATTTATAGCAATTTCGGGAAGTCTTAGTTATAGAGGAGATTCTGTGACAATTTCTACAAATTATATGAATATGAATATACTTGGTAATGAATTTTCATTATGTATGATTTGAAATTCAGCTACGAAAATAGCGTGTTAGACTTACAGCAATAGACAATTCCTGTTATCTGTGTCGATTACACTCCAAAAGTTGGGGTGTGACAAAAAGTAAGGAAAAATTATTTTTATCTTAATATGAAAGATCCTTTGTTACAAATGAAAGAAAATAGAGAAATAACAAAGTTACCATATTTTATATTAAACATGTAAAATATAGTAAAACCTAGTTATTAGCTTGGGAGGGTCAAATTGTAAAAACTTTCATTGTAACTAATGATAGCAAGCAAAGCAAGATTGACAAACTTGGATAATAATAAACACAAACACAACCATTAATTACTAGTATATAAAATTAATGTATTTTGTTGACCCGAGTTTATTTGAATAATAGTAAAAAATTGTAAAATCCATTTATTATAGTTTAGGAAGCTTTAATGGTGAGAAATTTTCATTGTAGCAAATGGTAATAACAAACTAAGATTAACAAACTAGGATAATAATAAATACAAACACAAATATTAATAATAATTAAAAATTATTTTGTTTTATTTATAGGAATTAATATGAATAAAGTGAATGATACAATATTGCATTATTCAAACATTTTAACACATTTTTACCTTTTAGTTTATTTCAATTAAAATAAGGATTAAGGATGACAATTTTATGGGACTGCTCCCTGTTCACACCATTATTTGTATCCTCCATCCTTATCCCTACTCTCCACTGCGAGGAAATTTTTCTTTCTATCCCCATTCCCTACAAGGACCTCAATTTTTTTTAAAAAAATAAAAAGTAAAAATATTAATTAATATGAAAAAAATGAACATATTAAAAAATAAATTTAAAACTTAAGCTCCTTGTTTAAGTTATCCAATAAGCTCTAATTAAATTGAAAAAAAGAAACTAAAACAAATTCAAATAACAAGTTCTAAATAAGTCTTAAAAATTTCAAAAACTTAAAGATATAATAACTTCAACAAATCAAAAACATCAAATTAAAGTCGTATTGACATCAATATATTATTTTTACCAAATGTGAAATCTTTATTATTATTTTTTTCCTTATATGCAAGTTAGATATTTTAATCTATTTTGTTTCCATCATTTTAATATGTAAAAACTTGTGCATTTAAAGCATTAATCAAGACATATTTGTCTAAGTAGTAGTTTAACTTTGACTTGATATTATTAGTTGAAACAATTTATTTTACATATTAGAAATCATTACACTTTTAATTTTGTCTTTAAAAAAGAATTCATATTTGTTAAATTTGAAAACACAATAAAATTACTACTAATATATATTTTAAAATACTTAAATCAAATTATCGAGGATAAAGACCCCACAAGGTGTGGAGCATGGTCCCTATCCTTACCTCAAAATTATCTTCAAGGAGATTTTTCCTTATCTCTACTTTCACAAAAAAAAAAAATTTTCAAATACAGCTCCCCAAAACGGACCTTTTGCCATCTCTAAGAAGAATAAAAGTAAGTTAGCATTTACTACCTCATCTCAAAATGAATCAATAAAAAAAGGAATAATAAAAAATTCGAAAAATAAAAGACGAGAGAAGAGGGAGTTCTGGGAGAAGAAACAGGCTGAGAGAGAATAGAAGGAGGGAAGAAGAGCACCGTGAGCTTCAGAAGGAGATTTGAAGCTCTAATATCTCTGTTATATTTGAGCTTCAAAATCTCCTTCTGAAGCTCACGTTGCTCTTCTTCCCTCCTTCTAAAACATAGATAGCACACGGGACGGATGAAAGAAAGGAGGATGAGTGCAAAACTGAGAGGCATGAAGAAAATATGATCTAAAGGGAAGAATACTGGAAGAAAGCAGAAGCTGAGACTAAGATTATTTTCTGCCAAACAAGTACTTGAGGTTGTTAGATAATTGCTGTATGACTCTTTTAGCAAAGTAATATTATATGGCTCTGTTTGTTATGGACGTGTGATTGAAGTATGATAAAACAGGGTTGGAAATTTCGAGAATGGTTGGTGGATAATTAAGAATCGGTATAAACAGGACTTATGAAGTTGTTTTTCTTCTTCCATCCAAAGTTCAACTGTTACTATAGATCTAAACAAAAAGTACTCGGATATCATAAAAGGGTTTTCAAAGACCTATGTAGTAATTGATTTAATAAATTAATTTCAATAAAATTATTCAGAAAAAAAAAGTCATTAAACAAATAATTTTATTAAAATTGATATATCAAGTACTGTCAATATCTTTTCAATGAAGCCTCTTTGTTTTTATTCTTGATAGCTATGTGATCATGAAAATAGGTGGTTTAAATTATGCTAATATTTGGTGAGTACTCAGTTGGAGATTTGGATTTAAAATGTGTATATACGCATGATAACTTTATTTGTGCCCCAACCTTGCTGGAAGATTCAACCTTTTGGCTGTTACTTGCTTGTTTGTTTGCTCTGGAAATGGACTCCAAATGCTGTGGAGGATGGGAAATCGAAGAAGAATCTTTGGCATGAAGGACCAAAGAAATCTCTTAATTTTCTTTATCTGATTTTTTTTTTCATTCTTTTTCTTTTTTATCTTTTTTATATTACTTCTTTTTTTGGGTTGACCCAGATAAATATTTTGATAACTGAAGTTAATGACACTTGATTAAATACAAACACACACCCACCCTAAATAGTGCATGACGGTATCTTATCATCATTTTAAAAAAAATTTTTAAAATTTTTTTATTATTTATTCTAAGATTGTCACGTGGGGCTTTGTGTCTTCTCTAATACTTAAAGAGTCATCTAACAAGAATAGTGTGAAATCTTGTATTCTTAATTTATCCAAGTGTTAGCCTCGTCATAGTTTTTAAGTAAATTTGAGTTCTAACGAACCAATCTTAATTAAACCTCTTTTAGAAAAAAAATTAATTAGAAAAGGAACAAAAATAATCTTCTAAAAATTTCCTTGAATGCTTTTATTTCCTCTAAAACAAAAACATCAACACAATTCTGGTGCCAAATTTCCTTTTCCCTCTTTTGAAATTATTCTCTTTTAAATAACAAAAAAAGGCAAAAAATATTTATCTTTTCTTTTAAAATCCTCATAGTATCTCCAAAATAAATTCAAATAAATTACTTTTTCAAGAAATTCCAAAAATAAAATATAAAAAAGAAAAAAATTAAAAGTGCAAGAAAGTGAAATTACATTGATTTCATAAATTAAAACATACAAATCAAATTTCAGATTTGTTTTGTTTATGAAAATTTGTTTGATTTTAACTATTTTATTTTTTTTCAAAAATAAAAATTACCAACCTAATAACACACATTTCTAGCTAAATTATATGGATAATTCGTTTTGTTTGAATTAATGTTTTAATTTCTTTGTTTTTAATTTTTAATTTTTTCTTTTTGCATGTGATTTGATAAGGGTAATCAAAATTAAAGTTAAGATCATACACATTTTGCATAATCAAATTTGGATAATCATTCTTAAAAACGAGTGCTGTGGGATGTCTAATACTTTTTGTACATGCAACTGACTCCCAAATTTGATCTTTGGTTTAGAGATCACCTTTTTTTAATTAATTGGTTTTCCCAAAATTTTTCTTCAGTTCTCATTTCATAGCGAAAATGCGAAATATTCTCTCTCTACATAGTCACATTTCAAGTGTGAGAATATTAAGTAAATAAAAATGATGAAATCTACTTGTCAACATAAGAACCTTGAATAATGAGAAATATGTAATTTTTAAAAGTAAATACCTTCCTCGAAATCCAACAACTCAGGAGAGCAGATCCAATGGTAGGAAAACTTGCTACTTTGATCCAAAACTATTCATAATACTAATTAGGTATATCATGTCTGAACAAATATATCTATCATCCTTTCGCCTGGAATACATATACTACACTAACTGTTGGTTAATAAGTGATAATCAGGCATTGTTAAATTTCATAATATATAAATGTACTCTTCTTTGTTTTTATTTATGCATATTTGAATACAATTCGAGAAAGTAAGATATTTAGGTTACCAAAGAATAATGTCCTCTAATTCTTGACCAAAATACCCAGTATGTATTAAGTTAATGAAAAAATTTTGAGCGAAATTTTTTTAAATTAGATCAAATTTTATATCTTTAAAGATAGAGAGAATTAAGTTTATGCAAATTTAACAAATCCATGTAATTTGTTCAAAAAGAAAATCTACACTGACTAACATTTCAAAATTTTCACGTCTTTAATTATCTATATAATTAATTCTTGTAGAGAATTTATCACATGGGATCAACTTCTATTTTAAAATTAACATAAACTTAATATACTTAGAACTCCATACGCCCATATGCATCCACCACCTTTTGCCCATAATCACCCTTTAATTATAAATATTATGCTCATTCAGACTTGAGGTTGTATCTCATGTACCAAAAGTCCAGTTAAATCATATGCATATGAAAGCAAAATTTGTGGCGCACCACTTGGGGTATGTCCTAGGTCAATTGTAATTTTTTAATATTTATGATTTTTGTACCAATTAATAATGTTGACCTGAATTGTATATAATTATTTCAAAACGCGAATGAAATTAAAGTATTCTAATCAAGTGTGAGCCACATACAGAAATAAAAAAGAATTTAATTTATAAAGTAAACTACGTAACCATTAAAGAAAAAAACAAAAAGAGAGATCAAATTGCGGGCCTCTTTGATTTGGCTACTAGACTATATACTACTGAAAAACAGCTATCATGTTATAAATCAAAAGCAGACAGTTATCAATAATGTTTTAATGAACTTCATAATATAATTGAATTGTTATTTTAGAAAAACCTATAACATTATAATCAAATAGTTGTGAATGAAACTGTGTGAAATTATAATATATAAAAGCAATACATTGTGTCACCCTCATTTTTCAAATTTTCTCCATTTAAAAGATTGACAGATTCTCTTGATAGTGAAGGCAAACCTCGAACTTCTCACACCGAAGTAAAATTCATAATTTTTTCTAATAAAAATATACATCATTATCACTTATCAGGTTAAATTTACGGATAAGTATTAAGATTTTATCAAAATTAATTTATTGTACACATTATTTTCTTTCAAAATACATCATGTAGATTTTATTTTTTATTTTTTATTTTGATAAAAAAGATTTGACTAGATAAGCAGATTCTTATATATGAAAAAATTAGATGGCTTTGAAAAGAAATCTCAATTAAGAATGTACTTTTAAAATAAATGTGCTTTTGGGCTCATATTAATTGAAAACATATCTATATTCTTTTTCGGTCAACATGGACAAAATTTTCGTTAATTTGGGTGTTGTGCAATTTAATTACCATTTTCAACTTTAAAAGTTGATCATATTTAATTTTACTCAACATTACTCTTTTGTTATATAATTTATAACTTTAAACGTTGTGCTAATTAATCATGTATATGCATTTCTAATTATTTAAATAAAGAGTTGCCACCAAAAAAAAAACTTGCCATTGCGACTGTTTTTTAATAATTTTTTTGAGGCTTTTGACCGTTGTAGAGGGGTTTTACGATGGTTGATGAAAATGTTGTAGAAATCACTGTTACAAATGAACCAACGACATTTGCGATGATCATATAATCTTCGTAAAAGTCGTCGCAAAATCATGCTATCATAACAATAAAAAAAAAGTGTTATAGTGTTATACTTTTGCAATGGTTTATTGGACCTTCATAGCGGAACATGATTGCGATGGTAAAAAAAAAAAAAACTGTCATAACATATTGTCTTTGCAATGATTTATTTAAACCATTGTAATGTCTTTTAATAGCAGTTTAAATCGCCGTTGATAGATATTTTTTAAAAAATATTTTTCTTTAATTTTTGTGTCAATTTTTTTAAACAATATCTTGTAAATATGAGAAATTTACCAAAAATTACAACAACAATTTGGTATTCAAGTGAACAACAATACCACATTATAAATACTAATTAGTTACAAAGTCAAAATCTAATAATAGTCAAGTCTAAACACAAATTGATACTAAATACTTACAAAATCTAACAACAAATAGTAGTAAATTTTTAACATAATCTAATAGTCATCCTAACTAGCTAATCATTCATACTAGAAAGACTTGGAAATTGATTTGTAGGCGAATTTGCACTACCTTGATAACTAGGTACCTAAAAATTGAAGATAAATTATGATAAACAATAAATTGAAAAAAAAAAAGAAGATAAAAGAACATTACACCATATGACATATACAAAATAAAAAGTTTAGAGAAATACCCCATGAGATAATATAAATGCAAGATCTGGTGGCAAATCACCTTGGACATTTATAAGGAGAAGAGACATGGTTGTACTTATTCGTTATTGTTCTGCTAACACCTCACCAAGTTGACCTATTTATTGTGTGCATCTTGTATGTCTCTTTCTACCATCTCTGCCCTAAGTGATGCAACTTAATTTTGTAGCTCACGGTAGGAAGACCTAGTTGGTAGAAAACCTTCTACATGATGTCCAAACACTTGGGATGAGTAAACACCTATTCTCATTCCTTGAACTCGCCTAGAATGCTCATGAGTCCCTAAAACTAGTGTTAATGAGTTATGCATTGAAATTTATTGTGTACGAGAGCTAGATGCCTTAAACATAGCTATCTTTTCCTACTTATTAATTCAAAATAAAAGAACAATATATCATTTCAACATTAAACCATTTGGAGTGAATATATAAGAAATTAATAATATAATCTCACAAAGTTCATGAATGTATACCAATAACTTGAGTATCCATGTTTATAAATGATCCATAAGCATTCTTATGCACTACAGTCCAAACCTCTTCTAAGGAAACTGAACCCCCCAATCTTCCTTTTACATTTGTTTTCCATAATCTATCATCTTCAGTAATCATGCAACATAATCTATCATCTTCACTAATCATGCAACATAATCTATCATCTTCAGCAATCATGTAACATTTGAGTGTAATACTTTTTATTAATATGAGCTCACCATCTTAGCTTTTATAGATACACATCTATCTAATTTTCTAGTGCCTTTTTCCTAAGAATAATCATTGAGAGAATTACTAAACTTTATTTCATACACATCCAAGAAGGTAGGTTGTAAGGTATTGTACCACTGACTAAATGCTATAAGTTGTACTCAAGTTACCAAATGAATTAAAACCATTAGTGGTCAACCCTAAGCCTACATTAATGATCCGAAACAAATTGAACATTCATTATATCAAATTTCTTTCACACCTTGGAATCCCTTCGGTGTCTCATCAAGTTATCACTATTTTTGGCTATAGCATGCCACCTCATGTTCTTAGTAGTTTTAGGGGACATCAAAAGCCTATGCATTTGTGGTTTCAATGGAAAGTATTTAAGTACTTTAGTAGGTGTGTTTTTATGCTTATTACCTTTTTTCTTTGGTTTCCACCTCGATGTGTTGTATTGCTTACATACATCTTTGGCTTCATTCTCTCCCCAATATAGCATGCAATCATTAGGATAAGCATGAATTTGTATAGTTTAGTCCTAATATATTAATAATTTTTTGCCTCATAGAAAAAAGGAGGAATCATTGCATATTCCAATGTATTTGTTAACAATTCCAAATCATAGACATAACTTTATCATTTATTCCACACAAACACTTAATGCTTTACCAAAAAAGATAGTTTCAAATATTTTTCACATCCTTCATACAACATTTTTTCTTTATCCCTAATTAACTCATAAATTTTTTTTGCCTCTTCATTCATCATTAGGTCATAAGAGGATGAAGTTAGACCTTTAACTTCATCCATCATTTCATTGGCATCATGAAACCTAAATGCATCATGGACCATATCCTGTACAGGATCTAAAAGTTCTTTCTTCTCCAACTTGGAGCACTGACACAGATTGTAAAAGAGGCAAATCTTTACTTTTCTTCTTGTGTAATACCTAAAAATTATACCCTTGTGGAATGGTTTAACAATTAATTGGTCTTGCACAACTTTTTAAGACTATCATTTCTTAAACTTATATTTTGGATAAGGGCATATTATTTTACCCTGAACACTCCTATTAGCAAATTCAAAATCTAAGAAACTATTAAGACCCTTTAAGTATTTAAGAGTATTCTGGGGTTTGGCAATTCAAGATCTATCCATTTCTGAAAATGTAAAATAGAAAAAACTATTACTAAAACACAACAATGTTTGGAACACCTATTTATGATACACAACCAAGTAGAAGACATTTACAAACCATTTTCTTACATGTTACATATTGCATATTTCAAACCAAATTAAACATTTCACAAATTGAAGATAAATCTACTACCAACTACTACCAACCAAATATATATACACATATTATTATGCAATATAACAAGAATAGATAGTAATAGATGCAATATATATAATAGATAATTTTTCACATTTCAAAAATTTATCTAACATTAACTTTAAGGTATGAATGTTGGAGTATAAAACACACTCAGATTAAAAATATTATGAACATAAAATTATTAGCTAATAATTTTAATGCTAAGATAAGATATTTAATATTGTAATATACAAAAATATTATTCTATATTAAATACTATTTAGACTAAAAAATAATTTTTAAACTAAAAAAAAGAGTACCAGATTAGAGGAAAACTTTTGGCAACGAGAAGAGTGTTGATTATGGCGAGCTAAATGGCCGAAAAATGTACAACACACAAGCTCAGTGGTGATTTGTGAACAACTTCATTATTCAGTGGCGTGCAGTGATGGATAGTGGCATGCAATGGTAACAAGCTTCTTACGATAGATAATGGCGTTCGATAATAGTGGTGAGTAGATGGCAACGTGCGTCTTACTGGAGCACGAAGAGGGGGAGGACAAAGTTTCTCTCGATAAAATGCAGATTTAAGATTGATATCTTAGATTTGAAATTTAATAGACCATCATTAGGTCTAATGAATAGGCTTTAAAAGCCCACTCATGGTCTTTATGACAGTCCATAAGGATAGTCATTAAGATAGCTCATTATGATAGTTATGAAAATCTTCATAAGTCCAACTGAAAGTGGACTATTAAATGGCCAATTAATGGGCCTTACAATTGTCCACTTCAACCATCATTAGGTCAAGTCATAACGACGGTTGTGGGGGACTATCGTAAGGCCTACTGAGTATGGGCCTAACTAAACTAAATACTTCCCTCAGTGGGCCTTACCATGGTCTATTACAGGCCATCATAATGGCAAAAATAACAATAATTGAAGGTGACCATTGTAAGGCCCACTGGTCATGGACCTCTATAGAGAGGTCCACTTAAGTAAACATTATAATGGTTAAGACCAACCACTGTAAGGTCGTGGCTTTACGATGGTCTTGTTTTGACTATCATAGTCACTTGTATTTTACGACGGTCAACCTAACTATTGTAGTTGTCAACATTTGTGATGGCCTCGACTGTCAAAATGATCTCATCGCTATGTATTAATTTTTTGTCGTGAGTGGGATTGCATCTCCATTGATTTACCTAATAAATGAATGATTATCTCTCTATATAAACCTTTTATATGACATGTAGTAACTCTAAGGGTTAATGGTCTTCATGATATAGACATTTAATATGAAAGATTATAAGAAACATTTTAAGGAAAATTAATCATTTAGTCATTCGACTTTACATTAGTTTTCAATTTGGTCCATATAATTTATTTTTTTCCAAATCACTTCCTAAACTTTTTAATTTTTACAAATTGCTCCTTGCCATCAAACTCCTTTTTAACACCATCCAATTTTCTATAATATGAAGCTTACATGACATGTCTATAGAAACATCTTTGCCATGCCATCTTTCTTGCTTCTAAAATTCTTTTCCTCTTTGACTCCCTTAAAGACCTTACCATCTCTCTTATAACTTCAATCTTTTAAGTAAAAATTGGGTGTTCTTTGTTGTTCTTCACTAATGTACCTTTTTTTTTTCCTTAGTTTTCTGTATCTTTCTTGCGAAAATGTGTATCCTCCCTAAAAGCATGCCATTCCCTTTTTATATTCAAGTGCTAGCATCCATTGCCTTTTTGACTCTTGCTATTTCCTTAGTGTTTGGAAGTTACTTATACATTTGCCTTAACTAGCCTCACATACACTCTAATGAAGCCTTCTTGTCTCCCTGAATAGTTTTCTTTTTGGACAATGTAATAACTTCATTAACAAATAGACAAAAGAATAGTACACCACAACAACATTGCAACACCAGAATGAGAAGAAAAATTGCAAAAAAATGAAGATAAAGAAAATGCAACAAAGGACAAAATCATCACACCAGAATAGTTAATTACAAGACATTCAAGCAATTTCACATTAATGCTTATGGGGATCTTAGTAGTAGTTTTGATGATCATAGGCAGGGTTATGTGTTTATATTTTATACCTTGGGCTATCTAGCTGTAATCTTTTGTGAAAGCATAGCTCTCTTTACTTTTGATTCTCAAGTCTTGATGTTGGAAGTTCCAAGAAGTCTATATTTTAAGGGAGACTGCTAAAATTTTCATACAAAAGTCATATAGTAAATTATTGGCTTATGTATAATTAATAGAGATTGCATCAAGTGGTGGTTTGATATAATTTGGTAATTACCCTTTTTATGTTGCTTTGACATTAAACTAATTAGATTGTTTGACTTATTTCGATTCACAGAGGTAAGGTTTATTTTGATCTCTTTGCCAATCACATTCTCTTAGTTAAGGGTGTGACACAAGGAGTAACAGACGTAAAAATCAATAGTAGTAAAGCTTGAGATCATAAGTAACTCCAAAAAATCACTTGGTAACAAAAACATAATTAGTTGTTCATACAATAGATGTTAAAACTAGAAGTTAGGTGGTAACATACGTAAAATTGAACATTAATAACAACTAAGTTGATATATATCTTTGACAAAGCCAGGTGACATCCTCCACTTTAATGTGATGGCGAATTGGGATCTCTAAATTCATGTAAACAAAACACATTAATTTTACTACCAATGTTAGTATATGTATTTATTACTTTCCTAGTTCGTTAATCTTACCTTGCTTGGTACCACTTGTTAGAATGAGAAATTCTTACCAGTGAGGCTTCCCAAGCCAAGTTTGTTTTAGTTTTTTTTTAACATGTTTAATATTGTATAAGGTGACTTATTTGTTTCTTGATTTTATTTCATTTGTAACAAAGAGTTTTATGCATTATGATAAAAATAACTTTTCTTTGTCTCTTTAGCTAGAAGTAAATCAATGGGTTCAAGGTATTAGGACAAAGTTAGCATATTTAATAGAAGGTAGAGATAGAGTAATGAATTGAGGATGTAAATGATAAAAGTGAACTTAACTCATAATTATTATTAAATCTTTACATAGATATAGCATATAAGATCTCATTATACTAGTTGGAAGTATATGAAAGTGAACTTAACTCATAATAAGAACATCACTACTTTTAATGATCTTGTTCGTCATTTATAGCTTAAGGATGACGATCTAGAAAATACTTGATAATTGGTACATGCCTATGTAACTTAGAATGTTAGGATATTAATGTCGAAAGGCAATAGGGGCAAAGCTTTCATATAAAGAACAAATTTTGATAATATTTTGAGAAGGCCAAGAATGAACTTAAGAAAGGAGATAAGCATTATGGAAAGAAAATTGACATAATTAAGGTTAAGTATTATTGTTACCTAAATATCACACATGCAAATATACATATCAAAACAAGTAGTAATGTATAATATCATTCCCATGGAGTGCTAATACTAATTGTAGTGATGATTACTAACTATTATCCTCCATTCCTTCCAAATTGATAAATGATGAAATTTAGAAAAATAAAATAGATCCAAATTCAATCACAATGCAAGTAAAAAGTATCAATACAATGAACCTAGGATTATAATTTCTTCTATTTCTAAATTAATGAAATTATTCATCCCTTCTATCCTAGTTTGAGCTTGATTATTTACCTGGGGAACAAAAATTCCTTTAATTCTCTTCTAATTAATTAAAGAACTAATTTAATTTACCCTATGAACTATATTCGTGTGCCTATGAAAATAGATTAATTGCTTAAGTTCCACCCAATTTGGCTACCTATAGTAATGGGGTATATTCCTACCCTAATTACAAATCAAATTAACCCCAATTTGGCTACCTATTGTAGATATGATATATACAATGATTTGTACAAGGCTAAACATTTATTAGTGATTGGCCATGTGACCTGGTACCAATTAGCTTTCAGTTAAATGCATTAAAGTGTTGTTGAGGGAATATGAAGATACTTATAAGGTATTAAAGATTATGTATTATGCAAAATGATTAAGTTATTTACAATGAGATTAAGGCCAAAAAAAAAAAATCCTTGAGATATAAATTCTTACCAAGTAAATGAGTTATTTTTTTTGGTAGTAAGAAGCAGGCATCATAAAATGATTCATTATGAAAGTAGAGTGTATTGTATATGCAACAATAAAAGAGTCTATAAGACTGAAATAATTTATTAAATACTTGGGGATCACTGATGGAATGTTGAGTCCAATATTGAATAACTGAGATAGTGAAGTAGCCATTGCTTACACCTAATACGCCAAGTATCATAAGATCCAACACATAGACAAAAAAAAAAAAATGAAGAATGTAATAACATAGAAGAGTGTCACTTTGCAATGTATCTTTGCATATAAGATATTAGTTGATTCCTTGATAAAACTCATATCATACCTTGAGAGATGTGTATGAGGAAGGCAAAATCACTTGGTATGCATAGAATATAAAGTATCGTGCCTATATATAACTTAATTGTTGACTTAATAGATGTATTTGTTAGAATAATTTTAATATTTTATGGATTAGCATTAACTATTTTATTAGATTAGTACCTTATTAATTCTAATTAGGTAATTAATGTTATAATTTATAAACTGAGAATGGACTGGGTTTTATTTTAATATGTGTGGATAATCGGTGATGGGTTCGATTATCCACAAGCCCGTTGGGCAGAAACCCAACTCATAGCCCAAGAGTATTAGTAATCATCCCATCAGATTACTAATATAAGATTGTTATCCAGAGAAAGATTTTATGGGCTTAATTTTGATTGATTAATTAAATTTAAAATTGTTTTAAAGATTCTGGAGGATTTTACTGAATAATATTGATTAATTATATTATTAAATAAAATCCTATAAATAACACACTGAAGCCCTACCTTTAAAAAAAAAAAACAAAATCTGTCACTCTCTCTCTACTGTCAAAACATTCTGAGAAACACTCTTGGGCATTGTGGGTTGAACTTGTTAGACTCAACCAATACTCAGATCAATGATGTCGTCTTCATCAGGTTAGATTGTTAATTTATTT
This sequence comes from Delonix regia, assembly GCA_037074485.1. NCBI lineage: Eukaryota > Viridiplantae > Streptophyta > Magnoliopsida > Fabales > Fabaceae > Delonix > Delonix regia. The sequence goes on along the minus strand of CM073454.1, from coordinate 22,188,440 downwards.
ATTCTCCCAATTTGTGATTATATTTAATTACATGTTCTAGTTCTGCTTTCAAATGGTATCAGAGCCATGGTTTGATGGACTATGAATTTTTTTTTTTAAATTTCCTTTCTCTAGTCTCATCTTCGTAACATGATTTAGCATATTCTAGTTTCTCTTCTTCCTTTTCCTTCTTCTTCTTTTTCAAATAGTCTTCATGGTAATGTAAGGGTAAAAAGGGTTGGCTATGGTGTGAAAATATAGTTGAGTTTAAAACACACCATAATATTGTATAACCAATCTCTTTTGGCCTATGGTCATTTATCTTAAAATTTTGTCACTATTACTGGTAAGAAACTCACTTTCCGGGATGAAATTTTCTTTCCTTGTTACCATTCGAAGTAGTTGTGGTTGCCAGTGATTCGAATAGAGACAATCACGGTTGTCAACCTAGGTCACCGGTGTGCCCCATCTCGAACCAACGAACCAATTTTGAACAGAAAAGATTAAAACGGTCCCGGTTTTGAAGTCTAAGGAGCAGAAAACAGGTGGGTCAATTCGACCCGCTAGAGGTTGAAGAAGGTGCATGTGGGCGAGGCCTACGCGCATCACCGGTGCATATGGCCACACCGCCAGTCAGATGAACTTCAAATTTTTGAAATTAGCTCCACTCACTGTAATCTAAATTATGGTGATTTTTGTAGAATTTTTTGAGCCTTGGAAATAAGAGTTTTGAAATTTTTGAAAATTAAAGGCCTTAAAATAATGTGTAGATAAGGTATTTTGACCCCAAAGAAAAAATTTATGTAAAGACTAGAAATAATACAGAATAATATGTTCAGTTCACTCGCTCTGATTATGTGTAAATAAATTATATTAAATTTCTTTGCGTTAATTATTAGATTTTATTCCTAATTTAAGCACATGCGTTAAAAGTAATAGGTTGCATGTGGAAATTGTAATGACTTTGGTTCACATACACTTATTGATTGTATGCTTGCCTATCATAGGCCCAATCATGGTGATATGTCTTTTATAAGTCAATACCGTATTTGTCATTTAATTTCCTATATTTTTGAATAATTTAATTACCATTATAAGGGATGAGTCTGAATATTGTGATAAGTCCACTAGAGAGAGTGTATGTAAGTATTATGTTGACAATGGATATACCCTATCGGTGTGACATTGTCAATATAATTTTGTGAATAAGATCTGTTTATGGCTTGTCAGCAGCGATTTGCTGATTGATGTATTCATGGTTTCTCATATCCTATCGATATGGAAATTGTAGTTGTATTTTGTGTCATTTCTCTCGATAATGTGCTTCCTTAGTATGTATGGGTTTTCTTGATTTATTATAGTTCGAGCCCTTAGGCAGGATATGATGAGTATTTTATTATATAGTTGCTAAAGCTAAGTCTTGTTACAGAAACTTGTTATATATATAATTATGTGTCTGGGACATAATTATATGTTTCCTATTTGTTTTTTTTTTCTCTCAGCTTCTCTGTTCTTGCAACTATTTATGGTGAAAACTCTGAACATAATAGACTACGATAATTGGATTTAATCCTTTGATATGTATCTAGTAATCACCAAGGGAAGTTTAGGTATGAGAGAACCTAAGCCAGCGGATCTCACCACTAAATCTAGCACTGCTGACAAGGCTTATCATAAGCAATGGTATGAGTCCAATAACATTTGTCTGACTGTCATTAAGTATACGATTAAGAAGACTATCAGACAAAGTATTCCTAAGAGGGATACCATAGTTGAGTATCTCAAAGTGGTCAATGAGAAATTCAAGAAATTTGATAAGATTTAAAAGGCCTATTATCTCTCTTTGCTAAATAACACTTACTATGACGAAGTGTCAGGAGTGTGTGAGCACATGATGAAGCTTGTTAACTGCTACAACAAGCTGAAATCCTAGATGTGGACTTACATGACAACAACCTGGTTTATAGAGCTCCCTAATCCCTCTGTGCTGAATATGGGGTCTTGAGAACCATTTATAATTCCCAAGAGTTAGAGTGGTCTATTAATCATATGATGTCCAAAATGACCGAAGAGGAAGAATCAATAAAGAAGGTGAATTTTTATAATTAGTGAACTACATTTTACATGGTTCATCTAGCAAGGATGGAAATGTGAAATTGAAAAGGAAAGAAAAGTGAAGGCAATGCCTATGGCAAGAAAACATATGGACTCAATAAAAGCAATAAAAATAATAAACCATCCTTGGATTGGAAGGAAGTTCAATTACAGTTAGCTATGTAGGCACTGTAATCACAGATGAAGACTTGCATGAGGATGTGCTGTGTGTAGATGACATCCTATTGGCCAATAACTCAGTGTGCTTATTAAATGAGACAAAACACATTTTGTCATGCCACTTTGATATGAAAGATTTAGGTGAATTTTTTCTTTATTTTGAGAATTCAAATTCACCGTAATAGATCTTGTGGCATTCTTGGTTTGTCTCAAGCAACAAATATTGAACAAGTGGTCAAGAAATTTGATATGTATTCTTGCACTCCTTGTGCACTTGTGCAGGTGATAGGTTGCTTAAATAGTTGTCCTAAATGATGAAGAGAGAACTTTGATGGGCAAAGTTCCATGTGAATCAATTATTATTAGCCTAATATATATAGGCTCAAGTGTGCAAACGTTTGAACATTATTTTTTCCATGTTGGTGTGCTTGGCAGATATATTTAAATAATTCTGGGCATGATCATTAGAAAGCTACAAAGACAGTTATGATGATCCTGAACCCACTTTTAATTACATCTATACGATGTTTTTGAAGGAGTTGTTTTGTTGAGAAGTGTCAAATGGACATTTACAACTGCCTTATTTATATATATATATATATATATATATATATATATAAGTGAAGAGTATGCTGCTAGTTTTGTGATGGTTACCCGTTAGGGAATATGGACGAGGAAATCAATTTCTGTCATGTGTATATTTTAAGTCTTAACCATTTTGTTACGACATGACTCTATTATACGCTTCTCTCAAAGTTACAGGAATTTCAATTGTATCAAATTTTGACAATCAATTCCTATTTGTTGGAGAAAAGATCTATATATATCTCATACTAATTTTGGGTGATCCGTTTACCAACACAAACCTGTTAGAGTTTTGGAAATATATGACTTTTGGGTATATTCAAAATTTTGATGTGTTGTTTTAGTGAGAGTCTGGGTTGTGTTCTTAAGGAACACTTTGGCATATTTTGGCACTTATAACATTTGTTTCCCTATCGGATTCAATGTTTTGGTTATGCCAAAATTTTAGATATAATTTAGAAATTGAAATTTTGCTGGCATTTATAACAATGCTTTCCTTATCAAATTTAATATCCTTGATCCATGATTTCATTTCTGAATTTTTGTTATCTCAGACTCGTATGGTTCACATTTGTAGTGAGCGCATGATGACGGATCTGTTGACCAATGCCTACCCATAAGAGTAATTCAAATTGTATAACTCATATGGGTCTTGTTGAACTTTGATGTAGCCTTGGTCTAGTGGGAGTATGAGTTGAGTCCTTAAGGGGCTTTTATGGTGCAATTTGACACCAAATTTATGAGTTGAGTCCTTAAAGGGCTTTTGTGGTGCAATTTAACACCAAATTTCAGAGTTAAGTCCTAAGGGGACTTTTGCATCGTAATATGATGCTTCAAATGTCATTCTGTATTCCATTCTATTCAGATGCTGAAACTAATTTATGACAATGTTAATATCACTTGTTTCCCTATTAGATTCAGTGATCTTTGTGCGTAGTTTCATTTCTGAATTTTGTATGGTTTATAGATATACACATATCCATGTGTTTATGTGAATATTAATTGCCTAATTATTTATTTTGTTGATTAACCTAATAATGTAATTAATGTTATCCAAGTGGGAGATTGTTAGAATATTTTAATATTATATGGATTAGCATTAATTATGCTATTAGATTAATTTCATGTTATAACTAATTATAGTATTAAGTGATCTTTGTGTATAGTTTCACCACTGAATGTTGCATGGTTTATAAATATATACACATATGTGTGTTTATGAGAATATTATTATACCTGATTAGTTATTCGTTTATTGATCTAATAATTTAATTAATGCTATCCAAGTGGGAGATTGTTAGAATAATTTTAATATTTTATGGATTAGCATTAACTATTTTATTAGATTAGTACCTTATTAATTCTAATTAGGCAATTAATGTTATAATTTATAAACTGAGAATGGACTGGGTTTTATTTTAATATGTGTGGATAATCGGTGATAGGTTCAATTATCCACAAGCCTGTTAGGCAGAAACCCAACCCATAGCCCAAGAGTATTAGTAATCATCCCGTCAGATTACTAATCTAAGATTGTTATCTAGAGAAAGATTTTATGGGCTTAATTTTGATTGATTAATTAAATTTAAAATTGTTTTAAAGATTCTGGAGGATTTTACTGAATAATATTGATTAATTATATTATTAAATAAAATCCTATAAATAACACACTGAAGCCCTACCTTAAAAAAAAAAAAAATCTGTCACACACTCTCTTTACCGTCAAAACATTCTGAGAAACCCTCTTGGGCATTGTGGGTTGAACTTGTTAGACTCAACCAATACTCAGATCAACGATGTCGTCTTCATCAGGTCAGATTGTTAATTTATTTATTCTCCCAATTTGTGATTATATTTAATTATATGTTCTCGTTCCGCTTTCAGTATTATGCTATAATCATAAGATAGCATATGCATCATTATGACTGCGATTGTCTTTCTCCCAGCTACAACTGCCTTTGGTGCTCATGAGAAATGAGCCAATATTATACATGTGTTTTCCATAAGAAGTAGCAAAAATGCCAACATGTTGCAAAATAAAGAACACAAAATATTAATATGTCATCTCAATGAAAAGGGAAAAGAAGATAAAGATGTGATCCAAAAATATAATTATATGGATCGAAGTGTGGATTCCCACCATTTATTATACCTTTAGTTAGATGTAAATTCCCTTCTAAGTGCTATGGAGTGAGTAGAATGGAAGAATTTAAGTCAAGTACTATATGTGCCAATACTAAAATTTGTACGGTAATGATAAATAAATCAACATATATTGTTATGAGATAAAGAGATATTATAGCGTGCAATTCATTTTGTATTTGCTTAATGATTGCAATTAAAAAACAAGTAGATCACTGCTTCATTGTTGTATGAGTTATAGAAAGGAATAAATCTTTTCATTGATGCCTTTATGACTTTGGCAATATCACAAGTTGACTTAATCTTTTATACTTTAACGTACATTTTATGGTTACGATAATTCAACCTAAAGAAATATTGCTAAGAAAGCAATTGATTAAGATCTACAAGATATGTGGGTGAAAGAAGGATGACCTTAAATATACACAATTATGCTAATGTTTGGGGCAAATTGGTTAATTATTTGGTCTACTAAAAGATGATATAATATTAGTAAGGAAAAATTAATCATTGCTCCCTATAGTTTACCCAAGTTTGCAAATTGGTCTCTATAGTTTAGTTTCTTTTTCAAATGGCTCCCTACAGTTCCATACCATTTCAGAAACACTCCCCGTCGTCCATTCATGTTAAAAAGACTTTAGTTTAGTGACGGTTCGGCAAACGACATCCATGTGGCTATACAAATAGTTGATTACATGGCATATGTTTGCACAAAGGCATCCAACCTAGAGAATCACGTTAAAGTGAAAGAAACCATTAGTGAGAGAAGATGATATGAGGGGAGATGAAAGGTCGAGGGATAGAGGGAGTGCTCAAGGAGAGAAGTAGAGACATGAGTGAAGCAAATAGATAGAGGGAATTTGAAAGGAAGAGAGGTAGAGAACGGTGGAGAAAAGGTGAAAGTTGAAGAACAGAGGGAGTGAATTGTTAGTAATAGATTAACGACAATAGAATCAACCAAGTACGGTGCAAGGTAATAACAAATACAATAAAACGTTAATGCTTTAGTATATGGACTTCTACTTTACTCAAGCAAACAAAATGAAGGGAAAAGGGTAAAAAAATTTGTGTTATCTCGAGAACGCAACACAAGGATTTTTGTGTGACGTTCCGTGCATCCCACAAGTAAAAGTATGAAAACCAATCCCTGTACTTAACAACAAAGGGGGAGGAGGGAGGCATCTCTATCATGTAAATTTTAGCCTAGGTAGAGGAGGAGCTTTCGGTGGTAGAGGTTGAAACAGAGAAAATTGAACAGAAGAATATATCGTGTGGCCCCTAATCTTATACAGCGAAAGGAGAGACGAGAGGGAGAAAAAGAAGAGAAGAACATAAGAAAAGAAAGAACAGGAGAGATGAACGGTGAATGTGGGAAATAGGGAGGTGCGGGGGGAGAGAATGATGAAGGGAAAACGAAATAGAGATGGAGAAGAAGGAAGCCGAGAGAGGTTGAAAGCCAAAACAGAGACTAAGACGTAGAGGAAATAAACTAGGGAGTTGCAGCAGTCTCACAAGTCTAGCAACACAATTTCTTGTTGAGTAAAATGGAGATGATGGTGACGATGTGGGCTTAATTACGCCCAATCACAACCATACTCATGTTTATATACACCATGAAGTTCTTTCCTCCCCTTCTTTGTGACCACCATTGAACCTACGCCAACAAACTCACCTCCCTTGTCTCTCCCTCTATCCACATCACCTTCCACGAATTTACAGACGAATACCTCAAGCGCAACGAAGCTTTCACTGCCATCCAAACCTACTCAGCGAGAACTCTTCCCGCCAACATGCTCAAAGCTGATGGGGTCAAAGACAGCCATCTTGGTGCTGTGCATGGACGACAACGAAGAGATCACAAATGAGTTTCAAGCGATCAAGCTCTGGTGGGCTTCCAGTAAAACCACTCTCATAACACAGTTCATTTTTTGCTTTAACCTCGCATGACTCTCCATGGGCATGTGTATATATATGCCGCGTAATCAATTATTAGTGCAACCACATGGATGCAATTTGCCAAATCATCACTGACCTAACACCGTTTTAATAGGAATGGATGGTAGGGAGTGTTTCTGAAAAGGTTTGAAACTGTAGGGAGCCATTCATACAACATCGTTGTAATTAAACATGTAATTAAACATGATCACAAATTGAGAGAATAAATAAATTAACAATCTGACTTGATGAAGACGACATCGTTGATATGAGTATTAGTTGAGTCTAACAAGTTCAACCCACAATGCCAAAGAGCGTTTTGACGGCAGAGAGAAAATGACAGATTTAGTATATTTAAAATTAAGACTTCAGTGTGTTATTTATAGGATTTTATTTAATAATATAATTAATCAATATTATTCAGTAAAATCCTCCAGAATCTTTAAAACAATTTTAAATTTAATTAATCAATCAAAATTAAGCCTATAAAATCTCTCTCTGGATAACAATCTTATATTAGTAATCTGACGGGATGATTACTAATACTCTTGGGCTGTGGGTTGGGTTTTTGCCCAGCGGGCTTGTGGATAATCGAACTCATCACCGATTATCCACACATATTAAAATAAAATCCAATCCATTCTCAGTTTATAAATTATAACAGTAATTGCCTAATTAGAATTAACAAGGTACTAATCTAATAAAATAGTTAATGTTAATCCATAAAATATTAAAATTATTCCAACATAAACATCACTACTCCTTCATCATACTCCTATATAAATTTGCCACTTTAGTTTTCCCAGGCACTTAGATGCAACATTTTGTAGGTTAACATCTCTAATCGACTGCGTGATATCTCCTAATTCCTTTCCCTGTACATAACATAGCGTTCAATCCATCAAAAGAAAAGAAAAGAAAAAAATAGCGTTCCATAAACGACTGACAACAGTTAAAACCTCAAATTTGAATGTATGATTCCAACAAAATTGATAAGAAAAAAGCTAACATATCACAAAAATTAGTAAGAGTCAATTAACTCTTTTTAAAAGGGTAAATGGAAATATAACCGCAATCCATGTCTAATTTTACCTTAAAATTTGCAAGTAAGAATCTTCGAAGATTATGAGATGTCTGGGAAGTGTAAGTAACCAATCGGCCACCCCTAATTGCAAAACACCTTCCCCTTCTTCCTGCCTAAGGTCTCTGATTCCATGGTAAGGGAGATTGCAAAATCTTCCTCTATTACGAGTTCAAGCGACGATTGTCATGAATGCGTTAAACCCCTTAATTCTACAGAATTTTAACATATATTATAATAACATTTTTATATATTCATATCGATTAAACGTGAGTGTGTAATGAATAATAATGAAATTAACCATAAAAAATAATTCAAGTCATTTCTTCATCTAAACAATACTAATTGCAAAAGTATTTTCGAATATGTCACTTTTAGTAATTTATCAATGAAGAATACTTTTTAGTTGAAAGACTTATCAAGCACCGAAGTTCTAATAAGATTATCTCGCTGATTATTTATTTCTTTTCATAAAGATACAAAAGAAGCACGTGTCCTTGGAATTGAAAGTGAAAAAGGAAAAATAGAATAGGCATTAGAACTAGATATTTAGACTCTCCTGACACTCAAGTTTGATGCCGGCAAAAACTCTTCGACATATTGATTGCTTCCGTTATAGTGCTTTTTGTGCAAGTCATTTAAAATATTTTTAGGATAAGCAAAAATTAAAGGCACTATCACTCAGATACTTATCCTCCCTTAATTTTCCATAACATACTTTCACATGATCAGGATAATCTGCTGAAAAGAATTGGCGAAAAAAAAATAACAAAAACAGAGTGAGGAACTTTATCTGGGGCATCTTATATATGTACTAAATGAGGTTTGATCCAATTTATTAAAGACTTGCGGATCATGTATATGTACTTAATGAAATTCTTATATAGTTTTAATTTATAAAATATAATTAGATATATAAACCAAGTTAATCTTCAAAAATATGTAAACATATCAAACAAGTATTTTAGTAAATTTCTCCTTGACATGCTTGCTTGGTCTAAATATATACTGTAAACCGGTGTATCAAATGAATTCATGCTATATACAATCACATCCAAATGCAAAATGACACCATGCATCTTTTAGTACCTGCTAAGCTAAGGTTTGATATACTTTCCTCTTCCTGTATTAACAACGACAAGTAATGCACTCAAACCACAAGGCTAAAGACAGATGATATATAGTTATAGAGAGGGAATAGAATATACATGTATTTCTCTATCTGTCAATTCCTGAATGAACATAAAATACATCTCTCATTTAAAAAAAAAAAAAAAATGCATCATTATGCTATTCATTTCTATATACATTACAAAAAGATTCCCATGAAAGGTACTCCATACAATGCACATGCACTCACAAGTCACAAGACAAATAAAGAATGCAGCCAATCAACTGACTAGACCTAAAAACAATTATTAAAATGAGTCACATGTCACTCAAACACTGATTTCTCTATACAATTCTATGTTAAGATAATAAAATTGAATAAATGTATCTAAAATCTTATACCAGCAATATAAACTTGTATAGTTTCAGCAACCACTGCTGTGCCATCAGAATCTGGAATTAATTACTTAACCTCCTTTAGTACTCATAATTAAAACCTGCAAAAGAGAGTAAAGATTATGGACTGTTGAAATAGAAAAGATAAAGAAAAAAAGAAATCTCACATTGGAAAGTTGAAGGAAGATAGAAGGCCATATAAGTGTTGAAATTAGTCTACCAAATTGTCTTAGGTATTTTGGATAGAGGTTTGACTATCAATACTTATAAATGATCCAACAACTCTCTCACTCTAACTTAGACCAAGGCCCATCATTTCCAACATCGACATCCATCAAGAGCATGATATTAGGAATGTTCTAAATTTTCAAGTTGGAAACATGAGATAGTTGTTCCTATCTACGGTCTAACACAACTAAACAAGTCATAGTAGTAATATAACTGTTTTACGCTTGTCTTCTATCTTTGTTCTATTTGTGTAAGTCATAATTGATAGGTTCCTACAGTAATTGACAAATGAGCAAGTCTAAATTATAGCAATTTAGCAGCTAGCCATATACAGTATGTGGAAAGGAAATTTCAAAATTTTAAATATAGTAAGAGAAAAAGAAAAATGAAAAAACGACTGTAATTGAAACACATCATTGTAACCAAGTCTAATTTATATCACTTTAACTGAGAATTGAAGTCTAATCAATATTGAGGCCTTTCAATAAGAAAAAAGGAATAAAGGAAAATGTGATTCATTAGGTATGGATGAGAAGACCTTCAGAATTTAGTGATAAATGCCAGAAATTGCTATGCTATTAGCTGAACAAATCCAAACTAATTATTGGCATGGTCTAACCATTTAAGAGGAATAACCAGCCTGGAATATCGGGGCCAAACTCTTTCAATTATGCGATGAATAATATAGCCCTTGGTAAAGACAAATGGAAAAATAATAGAAGAGAGAAAGGAAAAAAGTATTATTATTACTTTAATGGGCAATATCATACAAGATTTAGCGGAATACCATTATTTTATTTTTGTGGTGAAAGAAACCCTCCTGCATTTTATTACGGTCTAGATGGACTTGCTTTCCCAAAGGATTGGGATTCTTAACATGACAAGGGGCAGGGATGGAAGAAGGGAAGAGGGGGAAGAGGAGTTGCTTTGGACATTATGCAAGCAATATGTGCATACATTTGAAGAAATTCACCTGTTCAAATTAAGCAGCTAAGTTCTGGCTACCTAAATTTGTTATGACTTCTTCATTTTCAATCTCTGCATCTGTGAAAGTTAGGGCTCGTTGTAGCTTCCTGGGGGAGAACACCTCCACCTCAGCCATATATGTAGCAGTCACAGGTCGATGATCAGAAAGTTTGAGCTCGGCCCTTCTATAACTCAGTAATCTCAATCCCTTGCCATATGAAAGAATACGATCGCACCTGAAAAATGAGTTATATATTAATAAAGAAATTTTCAATGCCCTGTCAGATAATTAACATGTTCAGTTTTAGCAGCATTTAGCATTTTCTTAACATCTCAAATGATCCTTTGGAAAACTCTAGAATCCCCAACCATATGCACAGATATATACTAGAAGCATCCTTGGTACAATCAAAGTCATAGATTAATTCACACTAAACTAATGACACCAACAGCGGCAATTCTCACTGGAATCTAAGACAGCATAATAAGGTTCATATGATAAACTGCTCATATCACTTGGTGGGAGAGGATATCAAGTACGTCTAAGGTTCAAGTCAGACTTACTTCTCCCATGTGAGAACATTGTTCGGAACCCCATGGATCATGAAACTTCTATGAAATTCAGTATTTTCTGTGAGGCATTTTTCAATGCCAGCTCCTAGGCTTATTTTTCATGACATGACCAATGGACTAATGGCATAGATGGCCTTGTACATTTTAGAGGCAAGACATAGATTAATTCATGTGAAGGGTGTTCCTTTTAGCATTTTCCACATGAGAAAGAGCAACATTAAACAGAAGGCTTTTTAATTTAAGATCATATCCCCTACAAAAGAAACATTTTTTTATTCATTTTCAACATATATCTTACACAAGGAGAAGATCCAATTGGTATCTGAAACACAGATAGAAGATCCAAGCTTACACAAGGAGTTGAGTGCACATTTTGATTAATATGATGTTCCTAAAATAGTACAATCCAGAAGTATCAGAAACAATGCATTTCTAGACCATATATATATAACTTATAAGCATGATTAGAAGACAAGGAAGCAAAGCCCAGGGTCAAGAAAATCTAGCATACCATGCTGGTCTACGCTTTGCGGCCCTGGGATCTTCTCCATAGTACTTCTCTGAGTTAATCTCATACTTATAAGTAGGTGGGAAGTTTAGCATGCCTTCTAACCATCCAACAAATGTACCCTGCTTGAGTTCTTGCACAAGCTGTCAGAGTAAGATGTCAGTATACCGAAGAGCCAAACTGGTCACCTAACAACTGGAGTTTAATTGCTTTCCACACTACATAACTCAGAGAACAGATATAAACAAGTACATGACTATGAAGCATAATTTCTATCTTGGCTCAGTTAGGAAGCATTGCAGAAGGTGTAATAGGTCAAAATATGACATAAATACAGGGAAACCACAGTTTTCGGTAATATTGTAAGTATACAGATATAGATTACAGATTATTGAAAAAATGCCGGTAAACAGATAACCCCACCAATTCACAGAAAGGGGTTGGTTATGGAAGTAAACAGGAAACTACTGTGCTTCTAGGTTGATCATAGTCCAATTACCCAATTGGATTCTGGGTAACTGCATTTCTTTCTCAACAAAAGAACAGTTTGGGACCAAGAACTGTCCTTCAGAGGGAGGTTCATATACTTGTACATACTACAGTGTATGTTTCTAAAATACCTGATCTTTCTCAACCAATTTTGACCACTCCTTTTTCAAGATAAGATCTCTTGTTTTCTCATATGACAAGTTGATACGGTAATTCAGGTCACCCAACCAAATTATTCTTCTGCAAATAAATCAGAAACGATTAAGTGATTAATTTCTTTAAAATAACATGCAAATAAAGAATTAGAGCAGACAACGAAAGAAATAGAAGGTAGCTAAAGCCTGAAAAAGTTCCAGTTAAATCCATGAGCCAAGCCAAATAGTAATACAAATGCAAAAGCAGTTCAAGTATAGCACATACTGCATGTTGTAAGAGGATAAATGGTAGCAATCATCTGATTTTAATTATCAAAGCACGTGTTCAATTTTGGTTCAAGTGGACACATCCAGATTAATCTTGAATAATTTTCCCAAACACTAACTAGACATGTTAGCAATCATAGCATTCTATGACAATCCCCAAGTCTCCACTTTAAACATAATATGTGAGCATAATGTAATTCTAAAACATAGAAAAATGCAAAGCTACAGAAAATATGATAACAAATAACAAAGTTAAAAGTTGAAAAATAAAGGACCAGGTAACTCAGCACCAGGAAAGCACACAAGGTAACACAGTACAACAGTTCCAACCAAAATGTAAAGTAAACATACACTTACTCATGATCATAAATACTTTTGGGAAGTTTGATCTCACAAGGTGAATGAAATTGGGTTCTTTGATGTATCTCATGCACATCAGCATTTCTTTTAAGTTCATCTGCTTCCTTTTCTCCTGACGTGAGGTGGGTGCAAACAAAACAAAACAGAGTCTGATATATGGACATGCTAACAGATATTGATCCCTGAAGAGTGAAGAAATGTCTTATAATTTGAAGAAAATAATATGTCAATCGAATGATTACTTCTACTCAATATTTATGCATAAAAAATAGTACTTCTAATCTAGTTCAAAAGATCAAAATGATCAAGAGGAAATATATTATTATTATTAGCAATTATGCTAAAATTAATAGTTGGAGTGCTGGAATAACTAGTAAACACTTCACATCACTATAGTAGATCAATAAAACTATCCTCCTTCAAATGAGATCAAAGATTTAGATTTGGAAAGGCCTAATTCCCTCTACAAGAAGTTTGACAAGAGTATAACTTGATCAAACATGAATAGGAAATCCAAATTATCTATCAGCAAGGAAAATATTCTTGACGAAGATGGACCATTAACATATCATAATTGACGAGAACATACACATGTGAAGAAAGAGAATCAGGAAGATGATGATGAGATCACCAAGCAGTGAGCAATCCACATATATTCAAGTAAAGAGGAGAAAAATAAGATAAAGTGAGTTATGATAGTTTGAGTTTATGAGGCACTACTAAATGGAACTAAATCAACTAACGTATCTCAGTCCTTGATAGAGACAAGCAATATTTTAAATAATCATAAGGGTGTAATATAGGAAATTATAAACAACCAGAAAAGTTAGTTTTAAAACAAAAAAACCACTGGAAAAATGATTCCAGGGGCATAAAGAGAGAGAAATAATGAGAGAAGACCAATATGAGGGAAAATTTAGTGGCTGAAAGTGTATACCATCTTAGCTTAGACCAGTCATACAATTAATCCCAAAATATTCCCCTTAAATATTCAAGTCCATGATTCTAACTGTCCTCTATTACCTGATCAGTCCCCCTAATAAACAGAAACGTATTCTCATAATGAATTCCTGATTAGTCAGCAATAGATTACCATGTGATAATGACAATACAATGACAAAACACAATTAAAGGAGTAAGAAAAATAGAATATTCTGACTAAAAGGAAAAGACCTTGTTACCAATATAGCCCATAACACCAACACCAACAGTTGACACCTTTAAATTCTGAATATGTTTACGCAAGCTCTTCCGAACCCATATAGTGATGAAAATTCCAACCATCTGCTTACTTACTATCCTTACATATGATGATCTTCTTTTTCGCTTCATTAAAGCTTCAAGGTCAATTTCTGTAAGTAAAGCTATTCCTAGTGGTACTTCATTCATAGTTGACTTGAAAGAATTATATGTTTTGAAAGACTTTGATGCCTTGAAAGAGTTGATTGATTTAAATGAACTTGGTCTCTCCAAAACTCGCTGGGATAAAAGATGTAGTGGTGGCTCTGGCCAGCTCAAACCAATCTTTTCAGACCCACTAAGCATTCTGGTTAGTTTAGTGGTCTGTTGGGCAGATGATGTGTCCATAATTTCTGATGAATCTTCAGTGCTTAAATGATTTAATCTATCAAACATCTTTGGATAAGTATATTGTCTCTGTATATCCCTGTCAACTGGTCCTGAGTTGGCAACATTTGTAACATCAGAATTCTGTAAATTTATATTTTTGATTGTGGCTGTGTCTGATCCAACTATAAGTTGATCCGAAACTTTGTGTTCCTCATCCAAAGGATGGACTTCCTCACCAATGTCACTCTCACTTTCAAGTAATATCTCTTCTTCTATATCAGGGATGTCATCTGATGGCTTAAATTTTGATGGAGATGGAGGGTCACTAAAGGATTTTATCTTTGGTGACACTGGTCGAACTCTATCCAGTGTTTCTCGAATGATATTTTCCCATCTTGGGACTGGGCGGGTATCTTCAGCACCAAAAATGTTACCAGCGTTCAAGGGTACAATCTCTTGAAGACTGCAATGGTAAAGCATCTTTTTAGTCAAAAAAAGTAAAAAAAGGAATAATCTTCCTAAGCATAACAACTTAATGAAATTTAAGGCAAAAACAATAATAATAATAATAATAAGAACTTAATGAAATAGGAGTGGTTGTAGAATAATATACATTGAAAGTGATTAAACAACGGTTATAATAAGATTTATATATAAAATAAGAAGCAGATCAACAAGAAACTAATGTCAGGGAACACAAATTTTTCAATAATTATACTAATACCAATTGAACACAAAAATCAGATAACCACAGAAGGTGAAAGACTTACCCAAGAACATAAATGTCAGCGGGACCATCTATACCTAGCCAATCATCAATATCTAGGTCTTCAGGTGGAAGTCTTCCTCCAACATTCCATGTCCCAACACATACTCTAGGAGACAAATATACACCAGAATCCAGATATGAGAGGCATGAGCAGTACAACCATATAAACCTAGGCTTTTCTTACTGCCAAATCAATGCAACTAGTTTGTGCTCATGCTTGCTAAACAAACATGAGTAGTGTCTCACCTAAGCTCCTTTGTGTTTATATACTGAGCCCTAAAAGTTGATGACTTTTGCCTCCTTAACCTTGGAAGATATTCTGTATATCAATAAAAATTTTAGTCTATGATACAGGAGCAATAAATTAATTTTCTCAACTACTATTAATTTCTGGACCCTATACATATACATATATAAAATCTTCTCAACTCCCTTTCCACAGGGAGGAAGGAAATTCCGGTTTATGTTACAAGTCATTCAACAGAATTTTATCTGTATGGTATAGAGTCATGCTTATATTACTGCAGTACTTATTTGAATCTTATATGATTTTTATAATGTACGATACATATTACATGGAAATTTATGCCAGGATCCAATACTATATCTATATTTAAATATTGAAAATCCAGTAATTAATTCCTGAAGACTAATACAGGCCACTGGGATCAGAAAGGGTAACCTGCGTACATTAAGAGATTATCCAAATTGATGAGTAAGCAACAATGACAAATACATTCGTAGCTTGAGAATATACTATAATTATTTACACCAATTGAAATGTCTTATACTAGTTCCGAAAGAAAGTATAGCAGTTCGATCATTCATTCGGTAAATTAGAAAATTTTAGGTACGAAAAGTCACCATTTGATTCAGGGGGAGCTTCATTGCCTCTGTTTTCCCTAAACCGTGATTGTCTTCCCCATTCTGCAAAACACCCAAATTAAAGTGAGACTGAAACTAAAAGGGGATCTTGAAACACAAGTGATAATAGTATCCAGAAACAATTTCAATTCAGAATTTTGGATCACTGACATTATGGCATAAAGCATAAAGCTCAGTTTATCCGAATTCTTATAAATTGCAAATCTTGAATATAAAAACGATTTAATCTATCGGACATCTCTGCCAATCTTAAATATTTTAAGGATACACATACTAACGTAATAATGATAGTGAAGACTCCCCTCACCTTCGTTGTCGGAATCAGTACCAGGGTCATCCTCATCATCATCATCAGGGTCGGCGCTATAATCAGACTCGTTGCCACCCATGTTAAGCCATTTGCGCACAACCACTCTAGCCCAGAAGAGCTGTAGGCAGGACCAACCCAAACAACATAGTTCAGCCCAAGTCCTCTGCAATTTTGCCTCATTTTCCCCGAAAATTAAACAAACCCAATACACCAAAAACAACAACAACAACAACCCTAGCACAGGCAAGGAAGAAGAATGAGGAAGAGAGAAAGAAAGAAAGAAAGAATACCTGCTGTTGGTGCTCTGTCCGTCGCTTCATCTGTTAATTATTGTCTCTAAATGGACTCAGCAAAATGAAAATGAAGTAACGAATATCAAAATTTGACAAGAAGTAAGTAAGGAAGCGAGGGAAGACGAAGATTCAAGCAGTTAGCGAAGTTGCCAGAGTGCTATGAGAAAAACACGAAGGTAGTTGATGGAGCTGGAAATGGTAGTCTCGTTCGTTTCTTGTGAAGCTGTTGAGATTTGATTGTGGAATTCTACACTAGCTATAGCAATTTGAAGGGTTATATTAAAGATTATATAGAGGATAATGGAGTGAGACTAACCACAATTATGGATTTTAATTATGCTTCATGCTATGGCACAAAACATAATTGTCAACAGTCATTTGGATTAAAAAAAGTAAGAAATAATAATCGACACGGCATTTGACATATTCATTAGACGGCAAAGAGGTGGGTCCATTGCTGCTCCAAGGCCAAAGATGGATGGGAGCGTTCTGCGTATGATTGTCGGAATTTTTAAATGCAAGTATATTTCATGTAACTTTGCTTTTTAAATAAATATTTAATGATTTAAAATTTAATAAATTATAAAAAAATATTTAATTTTTTAATAATTATCAAAATTTAAACCGTTAAACATAGCAATTAAAATATAATTAAATTCACCTTTTCTTTTTTGGGAATACAGACAATCAAAGACCGTTGGATACTCCGCCACCCGCCAATTAGCTCTCCATGGTTTAAGGACAGTGTCATTTAGAGTCAGATTTCTTAAAAAAGTTCTGTTTTTTTGTTTCTTTTAACTATTGAGTAATCTCATAGATTTGTCATTAATCATAATTAGGCAGTGCTCTGTTTATCAAAAAATAATAATAATAATTAAGCAGTGCTCTCAAACTTTATTTAGTATCAGATTTAATTCCATTGTTAGTTATTCTAGTTTCTTCAAGAAAGAAAGCAATTTAGTCATTTTGATTTTAATTACAGCAATGCTGCTTCTATAATATATTTATTAAAAAAATTATGTCATCGTAATTCAATCAATCTTCCACTTTTTCTATTTTCGGTGACAAGGAATAAAATAAGAGGTTTCATTGAAGTACTGGATTAGACATAATAAATAATTCTTAACAAATAAAATTAGTTAAAAATCATTTATTATATACATTATGAATGATAACAATTGTTTACAAATTAATTTTATTGAGGATATAGGCGGCAATTACAAGGAAAGGGAGAGCATGTATAACATGTTTTACAGTGGGTAGACATTGGCATAGGAAAGCTTATTCGAGCCATTTTATTTCATTGCAAAACTAATGCAATACACTTCTATTTCAAACAAAACTTTGATTTTTACCATTTTGCCGATGTCTCTTCCATCTTCCTCCACCAACCTGGAACCATTGTCATCCACAACGTTTGTTGTCCAACCTCCACCCTATAGAGAAAATAAACACTAGATAAAAGCAAAATTATAACAAATAATTTGATATGACAGATTTTAGTGGAAAAACCCCAATAAGATAAAAAATCATGCACAGAGAAGAAAATGTTTTACTATGAGAAAAATATGAGTTATACCTTCTCTCTATATAGCAAGGATAATACAATATTTTTATATCTATTACTAATAGGAGAATACTAATCTTATAATTTTCTCTCTATATAAGATTACTCTTTTCTTGGTTGTGAGAAATGAGGTTTTAAAACTCTTTATTTATAGAGAAAGATGAGGAACTTCAATACAATTTTTAAAAGACTAAATTGCAATTATAGAAAAATATTCTCCCATTTTTCTTTAGTTGTTCACCAACCAAGATAATCGGTTCCCCCTTTTTCTTTGGTGGTTGTTCACCAACTAAGATAATTGGTTCCCCATTTTTCTTTGGTTGTTCACCAACTAAGATAATTAGTTCTTTGGAGGCCCAAAACTTTAACAATCTTTCACTTAAAGATTTGATTGAAAATCAATTAATCATCATACTATTCTTCCTTCCTTGCCATCTCTTATTGTTCACGTCTCTACTAGACCAATAGAAGATCTATACCATATAAACTTATTAGTGTTTACTAGTTTTACCAGTACATTTGCTAGATTGTCTTTAGTATGGATTTTCTAGAAATTCATACTTCCTTCTTCCACCTTTTCTTGGACAAAATGATATTGAACTCGTATGTGTTTAGTCTTAGAATAGAATGTTGGATCTTTGCTAAGTGGAGAGCACTTTGATTATCATAGAATAGTGTAATCTTCCCAGGATTGTACCCGATCTCTTTCAATAATATCTGCAACCAAATTGCTTCTTTGCTAGCTTATATAGCTGCAATATATTCTGCTTCTATCATTGAAGTGGCCACAATAGGTTGTAGTTTTGAAACCCAACTTATAGCTCTACTTGCAAGAGTAAACACATAACCACTGGTGAATTTGGTATTATGAAGATCACTTGCAAAATCTGAATCTGCATAGGCTCTGATGGTGAAATCTAATCCTCCGTAACTCAATGCAACATTTGTGATCCCTTTAATGTATCTTAGGACACTTTTTACAGTATTCGAATGATCTTGGCCAAGATTCGCCACATATCGATTAACCACTCCCACTACTTGTGCAATATCTAGTCTTATGCAAATCATAGCGAACATTAGGCTACCCACTACTAATGCATACGATACTCAAAACATTTCCTTCCTCTCTTCTTTACTGTTAGGACTCATGCTTGAGGATAACTTGAAATTAATAGAAAGAGGAGTAGAGATTGGCTTACAATCATGCATATTAAAGCATCACAAGATCTTCTTTGAATTATTCTTTTAAGAAAGCTAAATCTTCATATTATATCTGTCTCGGTGAATTTGCATCCCTAAAATCTTGTTTACTAGTTCCAAGTCCTTCATATCAAATTCCTTAACTAATTGTGCCTTCGATTCATTGATGTGATCTTTGTTGGGGCCTGCTATCAGCATGTCGTCTACATACAATAGTAAAATAATGAAATCATTTCCATCAAACTTCTTAATATATGCACAAGAGTCTGTTTTCAGTTTGTTGTATCTAAGGCTTACGATAAAGGAATCAAATCTCTTATACCAACATATTAGCACTTGTTTGAGACCATATAAAGATTTGTTCAACCCGTAAACTAAGATTTCTTTTCCTTTTTCTTCAAACCCTTATGGCTGGAGCATAAAAATTTCTTCTTCAAGATCTTTATGAAAAAAATACAATTTTCACATTTAACTACTTTAGATGCAAGCCAAGTGTAGCATATATTACTAAGACTACTTGAACCATTGTGAGTTGAACAACTGGAGAAAATATCTCGTTGTAATCAATGCTTTCTTTTCTAGCAAATCTTTAGACCACCAGTCTAGCACGATAACATTCAACTTGATCATTACTAGTTCTCTTAATCTTGTACACCCATTTATTCCCAATGGCCTTTGGTCCTTTTGGTAGTGGAACAAGATCCCATGTCTTGTTCTTATGGAGGGCTTCAATTGCTTCTTTGCATTGCTATTAACCATAGGGAAGCTTTTGAGTTTTCCATAGCCTTTAAAAAAATCCAAGGCTTTAATCTTCTATGAGTAGATAGTATGCAACATTCCTTTCCATAATATAATCTGAGTGTCAAACTGGTTCTTTTCTCTCTCGAGTTGACCGTCAAACTTATGGAGTCACAAGATCATATTGTTCTTGTTTATTGTACTCTGGCGCTGTATCAGAAGAATCTGGTACTTCTATTTTATTTTCTCCTCCTTCAATCTGCACTGAGTGGTCTTAACTATTTCTTTTGAAGTGTTATCACCTTCATGTATATGTTGTTTCTCTTCAAGAAAGATGACATCCCTAGTAACTATAACCTTGTGATAAGTGAGATCCCACAGGCAATACCCCTTTACTCTGTTAGCATATCCCAAGAATAAGCATTTTCTAGATTTTGGATCTAGCTTTGTAATTTTTTGGGCATTGTACATCATATATACCGCACTTCCAAACATATGAAGGTTTGTAAAATCAGCTGCCTTCCCAATCTATATCTCTATTAGGGTCTTCAGATCAATTGCAGTTTATGGTGATTGATTGATCATGTAGCAAGCTGTCATGACTGTTTCTGTCCAAAATGAATTGACTAATCCAGTAGTTATTAACATTGCCCTTATCCTTTCCAACAAAGTTCTATTCATCCGCTCTGCCACTCCATTTTGTTGTAGAATGTATGTCATTGTGAATTTCCTTTTGATACATTCTTCTTGATAAAAAGGATTAAAATCATCACTAGTGTATCCTCCTTCATTGTTTGATCTTAGACATTTAATCCTTTTCTCAAGATGGCCTTTATCTTCTGCTTCCACATTGGAAAATTACTACCGTTGAACTTTTCAATATCAAATTTTAGCATCATTGCTTTAATCATAGTTTATTTGTGAGCAAAAATAGTTCACACTATTTTTTGTAAATAGTAATCATACATATAAATAGTGCACCATACACATGAACAGTCCCCAGTACCTTATTGTTTTGATGTGGAGGATCCACTATATTAGTGGTGCTACCGAGCATACAATAAGTAGATAATTACATACCCAAATAGGCTCTAATACCAGTTGTTGACAAAATAGACACCAAATAAAAATAAAACTGTAACAAATAATTTGAGATGACACACAAAATTTTACATGGAAAAGCTCGAATAGGACAAAAAACTATGGACATGGAAGGAAATGTTTCGATATGAGAAAAATAGGAGTTACACCTTATTTCTATATAGCAAAGATAATACAATATTTTTATATCTCCTACTAATAGGAGAATATTAATCTCACAACTCTCTATATATCTCACAACCCTCTCTCTCAATATAGGATTGCTCCTTTCTTGGTTGTGAGAAATGAAATTTTGAAACTCTCTATTTATAGGGAAGGATGAGGGGCTTCAATGAAATTTTCAAATGGCTAAATTGCAATTATAAAAAAATATCTTCTCCTTTTTCTTTAGTTGTTCACCAACCAAGATAATTGGTTCCCCTTTTTCTTTGGTTGTTCACCAACTAAGATAATTGATTATTTGGAAACACTAAACTTTGACACACCCACCATGGTAGCTTCATCATCCACCATTGTCTATCGTCCATGGTCATCGTTCATATCTAACAAGACTATATCGAGCTTCATTGTCCATGACCGCGACCATCTCCGGTGAAATTTCAAATTTGATTCAGCTAAAAGATCAAAACAATATAAAAGAAGATAAAGCAACCAGCAAACAAACACAAAAAACTGAAAAGAAGAGAAAAAAACTAGAAGTAAACTAAGCAGGTTATAATAGTATAGCCAATACTAGCTCTACAACTTGAGAAAAATAATCATATTATTTTTCTCTAATATAATTAGATTATTTTTCATTTTTATTAATAGGATATTTGAGTCTTTATACATCCCACTAAAAAAAACTATTATTCTTACTCCGTTCCATATTATAGTAAACATGGTTCTGAGTCATATTTTCATTGTCATTCCCATACAATCATTCTCATTGTCATCCCCACAAAAATAACTCTGTCCTACCAAATAAGGTCTAAGCCATAACGATAAAAAACAACTTTTGAATGGTTAAAAAATGTATTTATATATTAAAATACGAATTTATTTTATCAATAATTTTTTTTAGCTTGACATTAGATTTTTCTTCAAAATTATTTTTGTCATCCAAATATCAGTTAGATACAAAAAAAATTGATTTTGCATTGAATAAATTACATTGATGACAAAATTCACTTTTCAAGTAAAAGTTTTTACATATAAATTACAGTAATATATATTAATTTTTTTTTATAAAAATCAATTTTATAATATTACATCAATTCAAAATTAAATTTACTCAACTCCAATTTAAATGCACACTATTTTTTTTTTCTGAGCATGATGTAATGGTGAAGAAGTTTCTTCCCTAGAGATTGGTATACATAAGAAGCACCGTGTTAAATAGGTTGTATGAAAATTAATTAGCGGCTGATGATAATGAAGAGAAAACGCTGATGTTGCATCACATACATAAGCATACAGAAAAGGAAAGAAGAGATCACCTTAATCTCTAGTAAATTTTAAACTATTGAATCTTAATTTAACGGTCTAAAATTTACTAAATTATTTATTAAAAATAAATGTAAAAAATTGTTTATAAATTTTGGACTATTAGATATTAATTTAATGATTCAAATTTTATTGGAAGATCTCCTGTAAGAGATTCATAAGCAGAAAAAGAAAAGTGTATAACTCTAAAATATGGTCAACAAATAGAACTTTAATTACTATGTTACACAGCCATGTGAAATTTCCCCCTTTTTATAAGGAACATTTTTCATTTTAGCCAATATCTAAATACTAATTTCAGTTAATAAATCAACATTCATTTTAGTCATCAAGTCAAAATCCAAACCAGTCTTTTAGTAAGTTGTCTTTATCTGATAATTTTTGTATGTGAGACTAAAGTAGAAATAAATTAGTTGACTCATGTAATTAAAAATTGTAAATTTCTTATGCTAAGGACATGTATAGGGGGCAAGCTAATTTGACATTTTAGAATATAATTATGGGGAAAAAACAAAGTAATTGTGAACATAATTATGGGAAAAATTAAATAACCCCATAAATGAAAGAAACAATACAACAATTCTTGAGTCACAAATTTTACTGTCTGTGCACACAGGGTTCAGAAGGCGTTGGAATAATTTTGGATGTGGGTGATCCATTCTATCGTTATAAACAAAAATAAAAAGAGTTAAGATTTAGTTCATCAATTTTCAATTTAATTAGAATAACAAAGAGTACCGAGGTGCACATTATTGCTTGTAATTAAATTAAGTTAATTTAATAAATGTAAGTAAACTTACTTTATTCAACATAATTTCAGTTTTTCTAGATCTAAATGAGTGATTCAAGTGGTATATATGTCCATTTTAATTTGGTTATTACTTATGCAATTGACAACAATTTCATTATATTCATGGTATCATATTCTGATTTTAACAAAATGGGATCCATAGTGTTTTAAAAATGGGAATTGAGAATAAGGTCCACTTAGTGTATAAGATATAGTATAAGTAATACTAAATAAATTTTAGCAAGTTCTTTGACACATGTAAGCTTTTATACTATCATATATGTTTATTATTGCACCAATAAATAACATACCTGATAATGGTGGTAGTAGTTGTTGTCATATAGTAGTGGTCCTGAAAACATTCACAATAATGGTAGTGGTAGCACTACGAAGATAATGGTGGCATGGTGATGACGATGGCGGTGGTAACAACTATAATAACGACTCTAGTGACAATGATTGCCGAATGACAATAATTACAGAGGTATTGGAGGGAATTGTTGAGTTGTGACAAATTTGTATAAAAAAAATAAATTCGTAACATAAATTTGTAAATGACACTTAAAATATATAATTTTATAGTTAAAATATTATATAAAATAAAAAAAATTATTCAAATGTTCAAATAATACTAATTAAGTCAAACAAAAGTATTCACATCTTATAATATGTAATATTCAATATGAACATTTTTACATAATCATATATAAATAATCACTTAATATAACCAAGTAAATAATATTTATTTTACTTTTATTTTACATATTTAATATAATTTTATTATTTTTTTATGTATATTTAGACTTGTAATAAAGTATAATATAATAGTTTTATGAAAAGAAATTTGTCTATATCTCATTTTGTCTTAAATTTGAATCCATATATTGGTAATTGTATAAATTAGTTGACACGTTAAAATCATAAATTCACTAAATCTAATTTTATATCAAATTGATTCATTTTTCTTAAATACAATTATAAATTCAAAAATTTAGACAATAAACTTACAAGTTTGCGAACCATGAACTTTATTGCCGTCAAGAATATATCTAGTGGAGATAACGCCGAAAGTAATAGGAATAATATATAATAACAGTGATACTAATAATAATAATAATTCAAATTAAATAACAATTGAGTGGTTGCGAAAGTTATAGAAATAATAGTGGTGGCAAAATAGTAATAGTTGTGGTGGTGATAACGTGACAATAGTGAATATGACAACAACAACAATAATAATAACAGTATTAATTAGTGACGGTGGTAGTGAGGATAATAGTGGTGGTAGTGATGGTGACTTTAGAAGTGGTGACAACAACTGAAGAGTATGGTGGTGGCAAGATAGTGAGAATAGTAATAATAATTTGTTATTAAAAAATAATCCCAAGTATCTTACTATGTATGGTTCGTCCCTTATCTCTTGGCTAAATCGTGTTATACAATGATAATATTATAAAAAGTTTTAATTGTATAAGTTTATATAATTTTTTGCGCCACCATATAAACATAAGCTGTATTAACTTGTACTATTCTATCCAATTTTATATAAAGTACCAAATATGCCTGAGGTAATAAGGTATTATAGCACTATGTGGTTTTGGATATATTAAACTTTAATTAGGAAAATAATATATATTACAAATTTATTTCCATCTCTGATCACGATCTCTTAAGGAAAGCAACGACCAATTCTTGTGGAATATAATCCTTGATTAAAAAGAGATAACTTAAAAGGGGATCAAATTCATATTCAGAAAAGTATAAGGGACCACTAGGTGAATAGATAGGGTGCCGATTAGAATTGAAAATTCTAAGTCCACTGAAATTTCCGACTTTTCAAAAGTGTCTTTTCATTTTTTTGTTTTTCTTTTCATATTAACATAAAAGTCACTTTGAAATTTTTAGCCTAATTCATACACCCAAGAGAATTTCTAACAATATTCAGGTCTGTTAATACTTAAAAAGATAACTTTGTTTATATTTAACAATACGAAAAATCCTTGTACAATAATTGTGTAATCTCTTTTTCTGATATTTTGGAAAGAAATGAGTTTCTCGATCCTGTAAAGTAAAAGTAGAAGCATATGCATAAAACTAAAGGATTCAAAAGCAGAAATAAATTTTCAAGACAAAATATTAGTCATCAAATAAAAATTATAATATAATCTTAAATATTATTAACATTATTAAGACTTAAAACTTTTGATTATCATCACAAAAAGATTTAAGGTTTAATTTTATGGTAGTGAAAGTTTTCAAATAAAAAATTTAAATAAATGGAACAAATTCTTATAATCCAAAGAGTACAAACTCTTATAAATTAAATAGTAAAATAAAAAATGTGAAATAAAATTACATATAAAATTTAAAATTTTAAAATTTAAAATAGGCAACTGCTACATGCATCCCTCTTGGATCCATATCTGATTATTATTATTATATTAATATGATAGATTAATAGAAAAAAGAAATAATTTATATAACAGTCAGACTGACTTTCTAGACATAGCTTTTGCTTAAAAAAATATGGTAAAATTTATTTTTAAAAAAGAGCTATTCTTAATACATAAGTTGAAACTTAAGGATTGAATGGTTCATGAATGCTAAAAAGGATAACACCGTGTATGATATTATGAAGTTGTGTCCTATTACTAAGAGTCATGCTTGATGTCTAAAGTTGGCAAAAGATTGGACAAACTAAAGCCAAACACCCACATGCCAACACTACTATTAATGATCATAAAAGGTGGTGCACTCAATTATTCAAGCATCAAATAAATATATGCATGCATGTGACAACAATGACTTGGATATTCTTGCACAATTGTTGCCACCTATTTCCACTTTCTCAATATATATAATCAGAAAAAGTAAAGCTAATAATAGCCAGCTTCATGCAAATGTCACATTTTCATGTTTAGTTATAACTTAGAGCATTAAGAGTTCTTGTTTGTTCGCAACCCAACACAAAATTATTAAGTTTCACTCACCTAACAATCCAAGCATATGAATTAATTAATCTTATTAACCACCTGAATCAACCTATTTATTATATGACTTTGCCTGAATTATTAAAGACGTGTCAGTTAGGTTTACTTTTTTTCTTTTGGCCAATAATGAATAAAAAATCACTTAAATGCAAGTGGTCTAGCTAGGTTTACTTAAAAAATATTAATAGCATTTTATTTAAATCTAATTAAATGAAGGAATTAATTTCTTAAATTATTGAAATTTGTAATATTTTATTTATAGTCTTATCAAGAATAAATTATTAAAATAAAAATCTTATAGTGCATCCAATAAAAAAAGAGCAATGATATTGTAAAATTGGAAGTATTATACTCTGGTTATGACATTAATTACTTAAAATTATTAAATATTTAAATAATATTTTACCCATTTTAATAGGATTATTATTACAATCATACTCATTAATTATAAAAAAATTAAATTAATTCATTTAAATGTATTAATTATTAAATAAGCTAATATTATAAGTAATTAATAAATAAGGTATTATGTTATATTTATTAATTATTATATCATAATATTAAAATTTCCAGTGTTTCCAACTTCATAGTATCATCTCTCCTAGAAAAACCAGAAGGCAATAAAACAAACGGCAGCCATGCTTTCAAACTTCCAAATGCCACCCTATGAGATACTTTTATCTTTTCCATCATGTGATTTGCGAAGCAATTGTTTTTTTTTTTTTTCTATTTGTCCTAAATTTTTTTTATTTGAATAAATATTTATAATATATTATTGTATATGCTTATTAAAAAAGTTTGGCGGAAAATATGATTAATATAAATTTGTTTCCATCTCATAAGCAATATATCATGCTATTGTTTATATCCTTTTAACAATAAGTCTCGTCAATAATTAGTTTTTCTTTAGAAAGAATCTCCTTCTGTGAGAAAGCTGTAAAAACTTTTATGTGAAGAAAATTTGGAATCATTCTATCAGTATAGCTTTTTCTTTCTCATGGTTGTGACCAAAAACTAAAAAAATATTGACTAATATGAATACATTTATTAGTGTTAATCCAATCAAATCATTTTTTAATAAAAATTTATCATTATGTGTAAATTTGTACTTTTCTCTTATTTGATTGAAATTACACATCACATGAGTTGTCACGTGGCGGCCGATATTTTCTCCAACAAATAGTCAACATTAATTGTTGCTTCTTCACATCAATAGCGACATCCTCCTACAACCTCAATAAGGGACCATACGAGAATTTTTTATTTTTATGTTAAAATTGCAATCATAAAAAATAGTTACAAATTGGATGAAGCATACTTCATTATATAAAAAATAGTAAATTTTAAAATAATATAATCTTTTATTTGCATAATAAATTTTTATGTTGATGTTAAATCAATGATAATGAGCCACATGCATAAGGGGTCATATTTAATAATAATGAAGATGATATAATAATAATGATAATATCGAAAATAATAACAGCAATTATTATTATTATTGTTGTTGTTTATGTCAAGATGTGTAAAGAAGGAAATTGATCAATTAGAGAAAATTATGTGGCTAGAATAATTAAGCAATGCACTTATTTAACTAATGAATATCGATATGATATGAAATTTAAAAAAATGAAAAGAATGAGGTATAAATTAAACTTAGTTTGAGTGAAAATTTGTAACACTTTTGAAATTCCCTAGGTAATACTTAGTTTGGGTGAAAAAGAATTTAAATTTGTTTTATAAGTTGAAGAAAACAAGGGCAATTAGATGAGATATAAATTAAAAAGTTAAACAATTCTTAAAAAATAAATATTAAAATAGTTAGAGAATACTAAGATATTTAATGAATGATTATATAACTTTGAGATTGAAATTGGCACACATGGTTTAGGCTTTCTCATATTTCTTAGAGGACCTGAGTTTGAATTCCCTTAGGCACCTTTGAAAGTATTATTATTATTTTTTTAATTTGGCCACATGTTCATCCAACTAAAATTATATAATTGCCCTTAAATTCATTTCTCCTCCTCTTCAACACCTTCTTATTCCTTCCCGTCAATGAATGCATCCATAAAGCTCCAATATTTCTCTCTTTTTCTTATTGCGATTTCGACATTTCTTTATCATCTTCATCAATTTTGACCAGCTTCATCATGGTTTCCAACCCATTTATGACAGATGGTGGCTAAGAAAGTCTCAAACTTCAATGAACATCTCCCACCTGTGAACCATCAAAATAGACCCAAATAGGTGCGTGTTTCTTGAAATCTTATTGGGGCTTAACATTATTATGTGTAATTCATTTCTTTTCTCCTAATCTTTGTGCTCAATTTCATCATCTTGGCTTTCCATTTTGCAATCTTGGCCCTAATTTCAAATTTTTCGAATTATGTGACCTAGGGTTCCTCAAGAGGAGAAATTGAACATAATTAGTGAGGGATTTCTTCAAATTGATTTGCGACTTTGTTTCTTAACACCAAATTTGTTCTTTCCCCTATATAATCTGCAGTCAATTTCTAAATTTGGAGTCTTGATTTTGAAACCCCTCTTTCTAAGGTGTTAGTGGTGTAAATTCAAAATTAGACTTGATTTTGGTGAGATTTCTTCAAATTAAGTCAAGGTTTTGGATCTTGGATGAATGTTGAGTATTTCTCCTCTAATTCCCATGTGAAATTGCTCGGTTTTGGCCTCCAATTTCACTCCCCTCTTGGTTGGATGAAAAATATGATGAGGTGATAAGGTTTACCTTGTTCTGTGTACCAGTCACTTTGTCATTTGAGGCATGACAAAATTCTACTCCTTTCATAACATCACTTAATATCTTTGAGTTAAAGCATTAATTCCACTAATGCATATATGCTCCTTGAAGGTTGTAGCCAGGAATTCCTTAGTTTGCCAAATTTTTTGAACATCTATATTTTGAAGATCATGTGTGAAAAAGAACTTTGTGAAATGTATTTTCTTTGATCTCCTTTAATGTATCCTCTTTTTAATTTAGTTATGCAAGCAGCATTACCTTCAAAAAATGATGTTGGAATCTCCTTTTCTAAAGGTTGGCCACACAACACTTGGATCTATAAGGTCATTGTTCTTAGGCAAAAAATAATGCAATCATATAGTTGTACCTCTACTCGTTTATAAGGTCATTAATCTTAATTTGCTCCAGGAATTGTAATTATCTTTGCATTGTTTAAAGAAGTAGCAATTATAGTTTATATTATTAAATGCAATGATATAGTTGAGCATCTACTCGTAAATAAATAGCCTTTTTGAAATTGGACTATAAGTAAATTAAATAAATATTCTGCATTTGCTTAACCAATGATAAATGTCAAAATTCATTTGATTAAAATAAACTTGTATCAACAATAATTCCATGAATATGTTGAAATGTGTGCATAATTATATTCTAATGTTTTCATGCTAGCAAGGAACTAAATATTGCCAACAATCTTACAAAAATGCTATATCTATTCATGTACTATTAGCAAGATACATTAGAGGTATGATCTTGCCCATTTTTACCATATCATTCAACGTCAATTCATGGTATTTTATGAGATTTGTTGAGCTTAAATGCATGGTTTGATAATATTTTCTGGTAATATGGGATTATAGGCAATTTCGTGCAAAAGGTACTTTGTAAGGATAAAATTGTAATTTTTCCATTGATTTTACTCAATTTAATTAAATTGGAGAATATGGGATATTGCAATACTCAAATTTTTGCAATATAGGTCAAAGTCAATGGCAAGCTAGAAGAAATTGCATTCAAGGACCAGAAGAATCAGAACATTGCAAAAAGGCCCAGAAGTTGCTTGTTGTGTTTTTCGCTAAAGTGAAAATGCATTTTTGTCGTTGTGAACTCATCCCAGCCTATAAATTTTTGTATTCAGATCCAAACCTAGTTGCAAGAACCCAACCTAACTCACCTTTTTTTAGTTATTAGGGTTCCTTCTGAAGAGCAAGCCGTCAGAAACCAAAGGGGAACCCTAGAGACTCTCATTCTTCATCTTCTCCTTCCATTTTTCTCATCTCTCCATCATTTTTCTACACTTCCATGGTTGTTCTTGGTGATTTGGAGCTTGGTAAAACATCCCTCTCCACCATGAGCAGCTAAACACCACTTGCCTAGAGGAGATTTGATGAGGCCAGAGTTTAAAGCATCGACTAAGGAGTTTTTATTGTTCTTTTCCATCTTGCCTAGCTTTGTATTCATTATATCTTAGTTAAGTTATTTTGATTACATTTTTGGGCTGAACCATATTGCTATAACTTCTGTATTATAGATTGGATTATGAGATTTATGTTTTGATGTGTGTTTTATAAGCATTATTGCTACATTTGATCGTAGAAGTATGAGTTTAGTATAATCTAATATATCTTATGATTGATTATAATAGCTTGGTAGCACTTAGTTAAGTTGCTCAAGTTGTCCTCACATCTTTACATTGATCTCCAATTAGTGTATTAAAAAGGGTAGTGAATATTATTGTGAGCCTTTGGGTTAAAAGTTTCATAAACAAATTGATTTTCCTAGTGTTTGAATGGTATTTGAAACTATCTATGGAAATGGTTTTCTAAAGAAACTTCCATTTATCTTTTATGAAACCAGGAAGACCGAATTGAATCTTTGACAGGTATATCATCATCACTTACATTAAAATCCAATTATTTCATCAATCTTCACTTCAAAACAAAAATCCCAAAAATATTGTCAGTTTGTTGTGTTTTATTCAACTTCAATACAATTGATAAAATCAAAGACAAAACCCTGATTTTTCCCATTTCTTTACATGTTTTTACATTCAAATTATCTAGAAACAAACTAGGTTTCTTGAAGTGAACATGACCTGGATTGCACCACTATAATGCATTTTTGTATCCGATATTAGCTCTTGATACCCTAACGACGAGTGCTCAGTCAGGGTACTTAATAGTTTCATTTGTACTTCTAAAATCACTTTAACATCTTTTTTTGTATAAGTTGATTAGTAAATAAAAATTTCATATGTTAAGAACTCATTTTGCAAGCTATGACAAAACTTCATTTTCATTATTTTTCATGTCAAATTCTTCCTTTAAACAATTTATTGCTATAGAAAATTTTCTAAACTTCTATCAATTCACCAATAATAAATTTGTTTTCAAGTTTCATTTTAAAATGTATGAGTCTATAGAATCTTTAATGATTTTTTTAAAAACTTTACCACTTCAATAAGTATCTCAAGAACTTGAGTCTTATACTTCAAGCAACTTTAATCCATCAGAAAATTTCATATACATGAAACAATGAAATAAATTTTATAAACAAGTTGGAACGAAAGCCAAAGCTAATAAAGGTTGTCCCAAAAAGACATTTTGATGGATCAATGGACATCATCAATGGATTATTGTCTGGTCTCAAAATCAGGTAATAATAATAGCCCACTAGATTTAATATATTTTATTGATCTTATCAAGAGAACAAACATAACAAAAGTAAGCAAATTGTCACACCCCAACTCCTAGAGTGTAATTGGCACAAATAACGAGACTAGTTCGTCTCTGTAAGCCTAACATGTTGATTCCTTAGCTAAATTGCAATCAGACATAATGGAAATTCATTATCAAGCATATTCACATTCATATATATATATATATATATATATATATATTTTTTTTTTGTAGAAATTTCAACAGAGTCTCATTTGTAACTAAGACTTTTTGAAATTTCTACAAATATCTTCCAAAACAATAATATCTATAAAAGAAAGCTCAGCTCTCAATTCAACCCAGAGACAACTACAACATAGTAGGGAAATGAGGAATCTACCTATAGTCATACATATTCATTTACAATTATTTACATCTTTAACCAATTACATTATTACATAATACAAAAAAAACCCCAACAAAATAAGGAAATCAAAACATCAGCAGTACCTATAGGGCTCCTCTAGCCCTTCTGTTCAGCAAACTACTCTAGATGACTGCCTGAATAAAGTAACATGTAAACAGGTAGCATTCCAATAATAAATCAATAATACCTTTCAAACCGAGCAATTTTTAGTAAATCATGATTTAAAACTTTAACAATTTAGCCATAAATATACGATAAAACAATAATAGTCATGGATTCATTACATAGAAATTAAATCAGTCAAGGGTATATAGCTCTTGGAAATCACATTTTAACAGTCGAGGATCCATAGCCCTTAGAGAATCTTTCTCATTAGTTAATGGTACTTAGCCCTTATATATTTTTATCAAACGATTAAGGGAACTCAGTCCTTGGGTTCTTGTTAAAAGACATGTAAAAACCTTCCTTTTTATTCAAAATACGGCTAGCTCAAGACCTAGATTCAAATGAGGACTATTAAAGACATCAATCATTGGTCATGGACTTGTGACTCATGCAATTTAATCATCTGTCAAGAGCACATAACTCTCGAGGTAAATCACTATTTGTCGAGGGTATGTACCCCTTGGGTTAGTCCCTGCCAGAACAAATCTAAAAAACTTGCCTAAAAACATGCTTCCAAGGCTAAAATTCAATGGGAAAGGGCCGAAAATGCTTCTTATAATATCATTTTCATAAAAAACTGATCAAACTTTACCAAAATCCATTGCAAAAATCTCTCTTTCTCAACTGTCATGGAACTCATCAGAAACTGGAGCTATTGCCGGCAACTGCAAGTCATGGTGGTTAGGAATGCATCGCAGGTGAAGGAGGAAGCTGGCCGAAGGTGGTGGCACGTCTGACCGTGGTGGTGGAAGCACAGAAACAGAGAGGAAGGAGATGATGTTTTGTTGCAAGGAGGAGATTGACGCACGGGAATAATAAGAAAATTATTAAGGGCATTTTGGTCTTTTCACTTGGCAAGAGGACACGTGTCATCACCAAAAAAATTTTTAAGGAAGAGAAAACTACATACTCATGCCCTTAGCCTCCACATGCCATGCCTTACCACTAAGTCAAAGCTTATATCTGATTTATAATACACACAACAAATACTTATGCTTTCATTCTTGCTAAGAATAAAAATTTGCTTCATATTTTGGCATATGTTACACAAATGGTTCCACATACAAGTGTATTTAAGAGCCTTACACATTAAAAGGCTAAAATGCTATCTTCACTTTGGTAAATACAATTAAACTTTATGTCACGACCTTAACCGGTAGGACGTGACCTACACAGGGAATGAGAAATTTGTCGTCCTCGTAAGCTTATCTGGTACCACAAAGACAACATAACTTAAATTGAAACATAGATACTCATCAAATAAACCAAGACTAATACATCTGTATGTAATTACCAAAAGAATCAATATGATCTTTGTGAAGAAATTTTGGCAGAGTTTCTCATAAAATATAAACCTCCTGAAATTTCTACAATATAACAATATGAGATTCAACAAAATCACTCT
The DNA here is from genome assembly GCA_037074485.1 of Delonix regia. NCBI lineage: Eukaryota > Viridiplantae > Streptophyta > Magnoliopsida > Fabales > Fabaceae > Delonix > Delonix regia. The sequence goes on along the minus strand of CM073454.1, from coordinate 22,154,283 downwards.
CCAATAAATACATACAAAATAACCCATAACCATGGAACTACATCAAAACAACCAGCCTGTACTTGATGTCCAATAACACGAGAGGATCAAAATTCCATTAACTATTGGTACTCTATGCACCTTAATTCCCTACCAAGAAAGATGAGTTTTTAATTTAGTGTTCCAAACATCAAATTGATACATAGGAATTGTTAGAACCTCACTTAGGATCAAAACCCCTAAAGAATTTCCCCAAAACAACTTCAAATCACGCCTCAATTTCAAATTTTGAGTTTCAGATACTATTCATGTCACTATTAATGTTCTTCATCCAAAATTGGGGATTTCTAAATTCAAGCACTAATTCACGAAGTTGGGAGCTCAAATGGGTAGAGAAAAACATGAAATCACTTCTGAATAAAAGCTCTCAAGCAAAACAACAAAATTTCACTTAAATTTGGCTAAATTTTGAGTTTGTTTGCACTGTTTATGACCATCGACTAGCTGAGGGATGAGCTTTAATTTTTGATCAATTTACACGAAATTAAAGGTTGGAATCAAGGAAGAACCAGTCAAAATGTTGATTAGAAACAAAATCCCCATTAAAATCATATTAATCTCAATTGAACAAATTTTTAACTTAAAGAAACCCTTGTTGTTGTCATTGCATTTTGTTGGAATTCTAGAGGTTTTCGACCACCCCAAGCGACCAAGGTTCATGATGAAGTACGGGGATGGTAGTGTCAGTGCAATTTGGAGGTGGGAGAAGTTGAAATCCAAAATGGATGGAAAAGGTAGGTGAGAGTGTATCGAGAAGAAGAGGAGAAAATGAAGAAGATGAAACAGGGGTATTTTGGTAATTTTACTGTTGGAAGTGAAAATTGATGATTTTCAAAAATAAATATAAAAAATGAATAAGAATAAAAATAATAAAAATAAAGACACCTTATCAACAATAATAATATATGAATAAATGAATAAGTATATAAAATGATTTTTAAATTACGAAAATAATTATTTAGACATTGCATTGGAAAAGTCACTGTGTGAGGCTATTGGCCACCTCAGACACCTTGGAATTAACAAGTAGATGCCATGTGAGATTCTCATGCTCCTTAGGTTTTAGAAGTTAACATGTGTTTTTCAAAATTAAATAAATAAACAAATGGTACTAAATAGTATCGAAATCAAATAATTTTTAAAGGCTGTGTGAGATCATTAATCTTTACAAGCATTTAGAAGTTAATCACAAAGGTCGTATGAGACCTCAGTCTCCATGGCCATTTAGGAATTAATGATTGTTCACTTTGCCTACAAATTGTAAATTAAAACCTCAAAAAATTAAAACAAAAATCCTAATTTCGAAAAGCTCTAAAAATATAAATTCAAAAAATCCCCAAAATATTTACCTGTCATAATTTTGAGTTTTTTTTTTTGGACATTCAAAATAAGATTTCTAAATTTCATGAATCAAAGAAATAAATTCCAAATTTTTTTAAAAAACTTTATACCAATAAATTCACTCGTTTTATATATAAAAAATTCTAACTTCAAAAATAAAAACATAAATTCAAAAATCCCAAAAATACTTTTCTATTATAATTTCACTTTCAAAATTAAAACAAAATCCAAAATTCAAAAAATAAAGAAGAGAAACATGATGAGAGCAAAGGAGTGAGATTATATTGATTTCGTGAATTAAAACACACTAACCAAATCTCAAATTTATTTTGTTTATGAAAATCAATTTAATTTCATCTATCTTGTTCTTTTTGGAAAAATTTAAAGTACTAACCTATTGACACATATTTCTATGAAGAACTTATGGACTTAGATCCCTATTACAAGGTATGTAGACCTTAGGCTCTTAACCAAGGTCAAGTCTACCCTTTGTAAATATTCTTGTTTTGTTTGTGTTAATTACATTTTATTTTCTTTTGTGTGTTTCAATAAGGATAATTAAAATAAGATTAAGGACATATTACATTGATTCACTTGACTAATTTAGGGTAATTGCCCTTATGGTCAGGTGTTGTGGGGTACCTAACACCTTACCTACACTCAAATAGACTATTGAACTTATCATTATTTTTGCAACAAAGTTTTCCCTTTGAAAATTTTGGTGGCGACATCAAAATAAATCAATTTTTAAATTGCTTTGAGAGCCAACTTGTTTCTATATTCTTTTCTTTATGCACCATCTATGTCTTATACAACCCTTTGACAAGTTGTCAGGTGTGACACCTTATGTCTCCTTCTTTGTATACTTTCACATCCTGATGAGTGAGGTGCTTCTAGTTGTTCACATCTTATGACATATTTATTGGTTTTGATAACTTTCTAAGGCAAAGCATTTATGGAAACATTAATTGAACAAATATCACAATTTTGGATAAGAATTGCATAGATTTCATAGACAATATGAAAAGCTTACGCTGACCATGGTTGAGAAAGGAATTACATGTTTTCTTTTAGGAAAAACTATGGTTGAGAAAAGAATTAAATGTTTTTTTTAAGGAAAAAACAAAGGGGGTGAAAAAATGGCACAAATGTGGAGGATCAATAGTCAACGCCTCGATGCCACAAAAGCAACACTTGGGTGCCAATTCCAGAGAGATGATGCCTAGGAGCCACAAAAACAGCACTTGGGCGCCAATTCCAAAAAGATGGAGCCTAGGCGCCAGAATACCAATGCCTAGGCGCCAATGGTCTATAAGAGGAAAAGGGAAGTTGGAAAAATTAGCACCCAAGTGCCAGGAAGACAGTGCCCAGGCATTAATCAAGCCCAAAACATGGCACCCTAGTGCCACTATCTCAAAGCTTGAGTGCCAATTCTGAAGACATGGCGCCTAGTTGCCAGAGGGACCTCGACCAGGTGTGCCGACAAAAACCCTAATCTACATAGATAATTCAGGGCTCCATACTTGACCCATACTCCATTGTCTGGGATTTGAAGGCTATATATAGGGGCCTAAGACCAAGCAAAAGGGGCACCAAGCATAAAAAAATGTTTTGAAGACTTGAAAAGAGGTTTAAGTTGAGAGTTGCTAAGGAGAGGACTTGTTTAAGAGTGAGGGCTTTGTATAGAGTTTTCCCCTTCTGAACATCTCCTTCTTCTTCTACTTCATGTATTCTTTATGCTTTTCTTTGTATTATGATTATGTATTAATGCCTATGAGAGGCTAAGTAGGTTTTATCTAGGATTTTGATTGAACTCTTTGTGGGGTTACTTTTGTATGACAGTATTCTCTTATTGATGTTTTGAATTCAATTTACTTATTTTCATTTTATCCTTAATGCTTTTCTAAGCTTGATCACCTTAGAATTGAACTAACATTTGGGCTAACTTAACAAGAAAAATCTAAATGAAGAATTGGATGAAGATAATTTCTGTTTGCATGCTGAAAGAGTAGTAAGTATAATAATTAGAGTTAAGATGACAATACTTGACTGTCTTAGATAACCAAGATTAGAGCAACACTTTATATCAACTATCTTCTCAGTTGACTTTCATAGAAATATGGGGAGTTAGGGGAAGCAGTTAGCTTTACGATGATTCGACAAAACTTCATAAATAGTTGAATCCTTTAGTTAGTAAACTAATTCATAACTCAGGAAAGAAGTAACTATCAATACAAAGTAATTACACATTGAGATGAAATCAATAATCAATTATGCATTTTGTCTAGTTATTCACTCATACATTCAATCTATTTGCTGGAATTAAAAGCTTAATGGTAGTATCAGCCCAAAATTATAGCTAAGTCCTCGTGGGAACGATATCTTACTGATTTCTTATTACTTTTCGTGATTACATGTACTTGATTGTATAGAAATTAGCCAATAGGTTTTATAGAATTTATGCATTCTTCATGCTTTTCTAGGCTAAACAATCTCTTATATAATCATCTTTTCTTCCTATAGTATCTATTATTATGGCTTCACTTTTTGTTATCATATTCCAAGTAATTTTATAATATTCTTGTATTATAGGTTTTGGTATTACTGGGAATAATTTTACATAAAATAAATCTAAATATAGTCTTTGTTTGTTATAGTCTTACAGCCCTGCTTCATAATAATATTTTTTGAGTTCACGTATATATATTGATTTAAGTAATAGGGATCTAAATAATATTTTTAGCTTTGTTATAGTCTTGTAGCCCTGCTTTGTAATAATATTTTTTTTCCGCATTTAATGTACAATCTAAATTAACCATACTCCTATTTCAGGTATTCCTCGTGTTTATCTTTCATATTTTTCTAAGGGAGTAAATAGGGTATATGACTGCTTTCTCTTCTTTGGACTACCTTCTTGGGATCTAATATCATATTCACAATTTGGTCTCATCCCATATGGCGTATTATAAGGTCTACTTTCATATATCCTAATATCATCATAACTTGTTGGTTGGAATTGGTACGCTGTAGTGCTAGTCGTTGATTATTTGTTGAACTTCCTAGTGCCTGGGTGTTTTGGGCTGGTATTGTAGTTAATTGCATATTCATTTCTCTTTGTTCGTATCCCATTGTTAGATCTTTGACTTCTTATTTTATTTGTTCTAGCACTTCCTCGTTTTTTTCCCATCATTTCTTCCATATTTTCTACTTCATTTGTTTCCATTATATTTATTTCGTTATTTTCTTTCATATGTTGTTTTCCTTTATATTTTCTTTTTATTGGTTCATTACTTGATCTTAAATAACACGCTAATTCATATATCCTATTATCATATCTTGTGAACACCATAATTTATTCAGAAAATTAAAAAATAGCAATAATTAAAAATATAAAAAAAAAACCAAAATATAAAAATAATAAAAATAGCAATAATTTTGCATCTTAATGAGAAATTAAATGACAATAATTAAAGAAATATCAAAATAAATATTAAGATATCAAAAATCACATAAAAATTCTAAAATAAGAAAGAGGAAAAAGAAAATTAAAAAATTAAAATCAAATCCACCTTTCTCCAAAATTAACTAAAAATTAAATTAAAATAAAAAATCCAAATTAATCCAGCTTCCATAAAAAATAAATAAAAATTAAATTATATATGGAAAATCAGGAAAATAAAAAGGAATATGTAATGAGAGATGGAGATCAATAATTTAAACAAGAAAATCAAATAAGATATTAGTTAAGATCACTAACTCTTAATTAAAAAGAATAATTCAAATAAAACTTAAAAAAAAAGAAGAGAAAATTTATAAATAAAGTTGAGTTACACATAAATAAACCAAGAGATAAATTAAAAAGAGAGAGGGCTGGAAAAAAAAAAAAAAAGCGTGTGCTAGAATATGCCAGATAGGTGAGGTGTCAAATAAAAAAGTAAAAAATAAATGAAATACCTGTAACAAACAAAGGTTAAACAAGTGAGAAGAAAATAGAGGGGAAGACATCAGATTTTGGGAGAGAAGAGAGGCTGAAAAGGCAAGAGCATTGGAGGAAACAGAACAAAAACGAGAGGTGCAGAAATGAAGGTCTGGAAAGTTGAAAAGAGAGAGAGCAAGTTGAGCAAAGGAGCTGAGGTTGGAGGTAATAATTTGCCACTCTTTTCTTCTGATTTTCGTTGGAATTTGCTGCCAAATTTCGCTGAACTGCTGTGCTGTTTTGTTCTCATTTTCTTTTGAAAAGTTTGAGGTGCTTTCCTTCATCATTGCTGCCAAATTTTGCTGAATCGATGCTCTGTTTTGCTGTCATTTTCTGCTGTAAATCTGATGCGTTTTTTATCTTCATTTGCTGCCAAATTTCACTGGTTTTTAGCTCTTCATTTGCTGCCAAATTTCATTGGTTTGTAGCTCTTCATTTGCTGCAAAATTTCGCGGGATTTTAGCTCTCTTTTTTCTGCCATTAAATGCTGAAAAATCCTATACATTTGAGCCCTGATGCTAAGGTGTTCGCTGTCCAAAATCATGCGGTATTTTTTCGCTGCACCTTGTTTCTTTTGCTGTCCAAAATCATGCTCTAATTTCGCTGCATGCTATGCCATTTTGCTGTCCATTTTTGAGCTCCAAAGGTGTTTGATAATTCGCTTCTTCCTTTTTCTTGGCATGAAAATGTGTTGGAGGCTTGCTGCACTATGCTTCTTGCTTCAGCCTCAAAGCTTGCCGTCATTTTAACCCATCTTTGCTTGATTTTGGCTGTCCAAAACCATGTTGAAAGTGGCTGGATTATATCATATCTGGCTGTCCAAAATTCATAAGAAAATTGGCTGCATGATTGCCATTTCATCGTCCATAACGTAGATTTTGATGCATGTTGGCTGTCACTTTAAGTAAAATTTAATGCATGTTGGCTGTCCATAATTCACGTAAATTCTGATGCATTGTGCCTGCCATTTTGGATAAAAAATCTGATGTATTGGGACTACCATTTTAGACCAAAAATCTGATGCATTGTGACTGCCATTTTGGATAAAAAATCTGATGAATTTGGGCCACCATTTTGGATCAAAACCTAATGCATTTTCCTCTTTATATGGCATGTGAAACTAGATGTATTTTCCCCTTTATTTTGAGCTGAAAATATGATGCTATTTGCTGTCATTTGGAGTTAAAAAGTTGATGCATTTGTGCCTTTATTTGGTCCTAAAAGTTGATGAATGTTTCCCCCTCATTTGGCGTCAAAATTTTCACTGAAATTGGCTGCACCTTCCCACCTTTTGCTGTCCAAAACATGGTGTTATTTTGCTGCATATTTGTCTCTCTTTTTCAATCAAAATGGGCTGGAAGTTTGCTGCACTTTATCCACATGTTTCCTCTTGCAAAATGCATTCAATTGTGGTGTGAAGGCTTCTTTTGCTGTCCAATTTGAGCTAAATGATTTTATGGCGTGATTTGGTGTTACTTTCATTGTTCAAAGTGCTTCAAATATTGATATGCATTTGTGCCTCTAATACTAATGTGTTTTTGCTTCATTTGATGTCCTATTCATGCCTTGAAATGTCACACCCCTAAGAAAGGAAGTGTAACCGGCACAAAGAACGATGTAAACCTCCTCTTCGTGAACCAGAAAAATTTGACAACCTAAACAGATTAGTGAGACATACCAAATGATAATTGCTAAATTATACCATTCCATATGCATAGTATTCACTATTTGACTTTTGTGTGGAAATTTTGGCAGAGTCTCCTATAAAAATATAGAGTTTCCAAAATTTTCACTACTAGGACATATAAATCAAAAATAGAGAGAGCTCTGCTCTCACAAATGCAGTCCCAGACATACTATACAATCACTAAATCTTTGCTTATGACCATGGGAGCTTCTAGAGTGCAAAAATAATACATAAATTAATAACAAACTCAACTTCGTCCTTGTAGAACACTGCAAGGCTCACCAATAGGTCTTTAATTAACTCTACGCTATAGAGGGAGTTCTATGTCAGCACTACTCCTTGAAAAAAAAATAGACAAGATGAGAGTGAGTGACAATACTTAGTGAGTAAATAATACCATCTAAGTCGGGAAAGGATAAGCAAGGTCTCCTAAATATTTTTATTTAACCTTTTTTCTCTTACCTTTTTTTGTAAACTGAAAACTTAGCATACCGTGCACAAGAGATGAGAATCAATATTGATTCAAAATTTAAATAAAGATATCATCTGTGTAAACTCATAAAATAAAACATGATCAAATCATCAATTTTGAATCAAATAAATAAATGAGAATAATAATTTAATAAAGTATAATAGAGAGCATCTAAACAAAATCAGAATAGTATACAGATGCAGAGTACACAGCTTGTAAAGGGTAAATCATTATAGATATATATATAGTTCACAGAGTTAGATATATCAAACGTAGAGTACACAACTCGCAAAGGATAAATCACCACAGATAATAAGCATATAACTCATAGAATTAGAAATATCAGATGCAGATCACACAATTCATGAAAGGTAGATCACCATAGATATAGAGTATATAGCTCACTGAATTGGATATATCAGACGCTAAGCACATAGCTCGTGAAGGATAAATCACTACAAATATAGAGCATATAGTTCATAGAGTTAGATATATCAGATGCAGTGCACACAACTCGTGAAAGGTAAATCACTGCAAATATATAGCACGTAACTCACAGAATCAAATATATTAGACGCAAAGCACACAACTTCATAAATGCATATTCAAAGTGTTTTATAACATAGAATCAGAGTACTTCAAAAAAGCTAGAAAATTATCAAATTCTTAATATTTCTAATTATAGATAAAACTTTATTAAGATTGAGAGATTTCAAAATATCCAAAGAAATTGAATAAGAGTAGTTTGAAACCTCAAAATTAAAGTAAATGAAAATTGCAAATTCAAAATGTTGTATCATTAAAGAATCAATATACTTCATGAATGTAAAATCATAACACTTCAAAGTATAGAACATAGAATTCCAAACATCCAGAATCATTATAAATCCAATACTCATAACCAGTAATGTAATGTATGAGTATTCCATAACTCCAAAATTTTTACAATATTCAAAAAATACAGATGAGTTTTATAATTCTCAAGAAGTCTGCCCCAAAGCCTAGGGAGGTTTAAATAGCATGTTTTTGCAAAGAGATAGCATAAATTAGAAATATGCAAACTAGCATTATTTACTCAACTGGAGAAGAGCACAATACCTTTCCTTAAAGCCTTCAACAATTCACTTGATCATGATTAGTCTTAAGGACCTATAAAATCAAGCAACACACTATTAACCCATGATACCCAAAAAGCGGCCTAATCAATCCTATCAATTTAGTTATTTAGCTATTCATTTGCTTCTGAACGATGAACATAAGCTCAATATTTATGATTCAAAGATTATCAAACATGGCCTCTCATAATCGTCTTTAACTCCTCTAGCAATTTTACTTCACATTTCAAAGTCCAAATATTATATAAACACCATTTAAATCAGGCTGATAACACACTTAATTTATTCCTAATTAAATAGCATATGTTTCTCCATATAACTTGATTACCTTCTTTTCAATTCCTTAAAAATTTAATTATCCAAGTCTATTGCAATACACTTTCGCAACCTTTTTGTCCAACTTTCTTCTTCATGATCACTAACAATCCAACTTCATCATAGCTTAGAAATGACACTTTCTTAAACCAAAATTAATTCATAACATTAAACAATATTTAATACCTTAAATTCTCTTCACCAACCTTCATTTTTTCCCTTATCCTATGAGCAAGAATTTATTAGTTTCACCAATGTGGCATTAAAGGTCAACCAACCAAATCACATAATTACTCATTAAATTGTAATAATCATCTATGGCTACTTTATCAACTTCAACAAAGTTTTCCATTCATCTTTTTTCCTTTTACATCAATGAAAATCCAAGAAAATGAAAAAAATTCTCAAATAAACTTATAACTCAAAACGAAAACTTCAAGTGGCCTTAATCCTTCCTTTAGATGTACAATGATGTTAGAGAAACCTAAACTTCTAATTCTATCACCCTACAAGTAAAAACAAATATAGTCAAATTGTGGTTTTTCAATTCTGAAGCAAAAACTTGAAATTGATCATTGATTCTAGAGGAGAAAGGGCTAAAATTTACTTAGGATTAAATTCTCTTACTCAATTTGTTGAGGTTTCACCGAATTAAGCTACAAATTCAAACTTTTGCGTATGAACAGTGTACCTTTCTAGGGTTTTTCAATTCTAAGCCAATTTGATGAGATTGATTGGTGCAAACTAAAGAGAAAGCTTCAAAATACATAATAGAACTAAAGCCCTAAGACCATTTGAAGAAAAAACCACTAAGTTTGCTTGAACTTTATCTAAAATTGCACCAAGATGCTATAAAAGGGGTTTTCAGATTTTAAAGCTAAAATAGAGAAATTAATTAGTATAAACAAGGGAGTAAGGGATGAAAGTACTCTAGAATGAAAGCCCTTTGCTAAATTAATGAAAGGAACACACCATTTGGTCAAAATTCACTTGAAATTGTGCCTAAACAACCTCACCAAAAATTTTGAATATTCTAGTCAAATGATGACAGAATTGGAGCATATATAGGTGGGAAATGACAAAGGGAAGCTAGATGATCATCGGTGACCACAAGCAATTGAAAATTAAACATAAAATGCTGCTAAACTAAAAGCATTGTGAACGGTTATGGAGGAGGAAGAAAATGTGATAATGAGCAAGAAAAAGAGTTATGGGAAAGATACAATACTAAAGGCATTTATGTAATTTCACCAGGGATACTTTACACTATCAGAACAAGAAAATTTTGAGAATACTTGGCTTGCACACTTTGATGTTCAATCATGGGTGTTGGGAATGTATAGATAAGGCATAGGTACTTATGCCAGCTGCAAACTTAAATATAATGTTATTTTAGTTCATATATAATAATTCTTAAATTTTCTCTTTCAAAGTTCTCCCATCAATTTTAAATTTATACTTACCTTAAGGGCATTTTCCTTCTTTTTCCAACTTATAAAATTATTTTAAAAAATTTTTTTTCAATTAAATAACTTATTTAACACAAGAATTTCATGGGTATTACATGAAACTTGTTTGATTGTTAGGTCTCTTGGCTTTCCGAATTTGGTTTTGAAATTGTGATATAAATAATCTTTTGCTATCCAAGCTTGGTTTGGAAAATGCTAGGTTTTTACCTACATTTGATGCCTAAATTTAGTTGAGATTTCACTTGTTGGAAAGCTTGTTGAGAAACATGGCTCGTTGGAAAGCAAGAAGCAATCAAATGAGGATGGAATCCAAGTTCGTGAGGAAAAATTAGGAAGGAAAAGTCTTATGTTTAGAAGAAGCAACTTGTATTATATTAAGTTCTTGTAAATGATATGTAATAACATGTAATTGGACACCAACACACAAACAAGCACAAATGAATGCCTCCTATTAATTTTTAAAAATGTGCCATGCGAGGCCCAACGCCTCCATAAGTACCTTTTTTTTGTTCCTTTGCTATGTGATGTTCAATGCCTCTATAGACATATAATACGAACATTTATGGTTTTCTCAACATTAATGTTGTCATGTGAAACTAACATTTTCATGAGTATTGAATGAGACATTAGGGTTGCCATATGAGATCAACATCTTCATAAGCATCTAATGCTTCACCTATGGGACCATGTGAGATTCAATAATTCCATAGGTATATTCCAATACTGGTTGCATGCATTTAAAATAATTTTGGATTCCAATGACCCATCCCTAATCTTTTACGTTTTAAATAAGTTTTTGGTTCCCATGGCTCATTACATGCACCTTTCAAATAATCTAAAGTTTGAAATAAAAGATATTTTCCTCTTTTATCAAGAAAAGCATAAATAATAAATCATGTTTTCAAACCTTCAAAAAATAGAGAAAATGAAGAGAGCAAAAATAATGAGACTACACTGATTTCGTAAACTAATACACATCAACCAAATTTTAAAATTGTTTTGTTTTCGACAATTGGTTTAATTTCAACTATTTTGTTCCTTTCACAATATAAAAATTATCAACCCATTGATAAGCCTTTGTAAATGAACTACGTGCACTTTGATCTCTGTTATAGGATATGTAGGTTCTAGGCTCTCATCCTAGGTCAAGTTTGTTAATTGTAAATATCTATTTTTTCTATTTCATTTTATTTTGTTTTATCTGTTATTCACATGTGTGTTTAAAATGAGTGATTTCAAATAAATGTAGGCAATTTTAAATAAATTAAAGGATATATCTTTTACTTTGCTTAACTAATTTAAGATAACTATCTTTACATACAAATGTTGTGGGGTGTCTAACACTTTTCTCACACTCAAATAAACTCCTAAACCTATCTCTGGTTTCATAAGCCACCTTTTTGTTTTTACTGGGTTTCTCAAAATTATCCATTTAAAAATTTTGGTGGTAATTTTAGTGAATTGATTTTTAAAATTTATTTTGAGATCAATTTACATCTCTTTTTTACATATCGTCTTTTACTTTTCTGCCTAGATGTCAGTTATGACACATCTCTACTATTTCTATTTTTTGTTCATTATTTGTTTCTTTGTTTCTTAGCCATTGTGTTTTTAATTGTTTTAGCTTTTCATATAGGGTTATTAAGTTGCTATTTTTTTACCTGTTGACTCTTTTCTATTTTTTCTATTATTATTCTTGTTTGTTAAGTTTTTGTGTACATGCTTTGGTTATTAATCATATTTTCTGTAACATGGTCTTCCATAATGTTTCTTCTTTCTTTTTCAATTTTATTTATTTCATTTTGGTTTTGGGTTATGGGTTTTATAGTATGGGATTGTATTTTTTCTTTTTAAATATTTGGACTTAGTCCTAGGTATTCCCTTAGTTGTTCTATGGCTATTTTTGTTTCTTTTATATTTTGACCTTGTTTATATAATTTTTGTTCTAATGGTTAAACCAATGCTTATAGTCTGTGTTTGGTTTCTAGGGGTTGTGAGTCAATTATATGTTTTATTTGTTTTGGAAGTTGTTTTAATAATTTTTGTATTTCTTCTTGTGTTGATACTTCATTTACCAATTTTTGTATTTTTAGGTCTATTATAAATCTTAATTAGTTTGGTAAATACATGTTCGTCCAATTTATTTGTTTGTGTTCTCCTTATCTTCATTCTCCTAATGTTATTAAGGTCATTTCCATATCAAAATGATTTGTTGATATTGGTATAAAGAACTATTAGGGAATTAAGTTGGTTTTACATAAAATATCCTAGCTTCCATATTCGGTATAATATTCATCTTTTACTTTGGTTATATCATCTAATATGATCCTCGCAAATTCTATCTTAAAATATTTTTCTTGATCTTCTTCATGTGTGGTTAGTAATTCTATAATATTATTTGTTTGTAACTCAATGTAGGAATGCAAATCATCTATATTTGTTTATCTTGTCATACAACTTATTCTAGTGGGTTAAAAAGTTCTTCATTTAGCTCTTCATAATCATTTTCTTCTTTTTCTCTTTCTCTGCAATAATGGCATATGTGAGCCATAAAATCTCCCAATAGCTGGCATATTCTCTTTTTTGTTTCTTCAATGTGATCCATATTGGTAGTCTTTACTTTTTCGAACCATAATTGAAAGGTTTTTTTGTGCTTCTTGTTCATTCCTACAAAGTATACACACATTGTTGGTCTTGTAAAATAAGTCCACTATGCTTCATAAGTTGATATTGTCTTGTTTAACTCTTTGAAGATTATTTTGATTCCTTAGGCTATGGTTTCTTATATAATATTATGAAAATCTTGTTTAGGAATTTCTTCTTGTTGTTGGAATGGCCTTCTTGTTGTGCCAAACTTAATTAGATTTGTTGGTGGATAAAACTTTTATGGAGTTATTTTAGCTACAACAAAATAACGCCATATATATATATAGTTGGTATTGAGTTACTATTTCAAAATAGTATTTCGTTGCTTCAATCATAAGGGATTAATTGGGATATTTCTTCCACAGTTAGTGACAAATATATGGTTTGAATTAATCCATAATTAAACAGGGTTTTTGCTGTCTGAGGGTTAGTTCCAGGGGTTATTATGGCATTACTAGTAGAGTATTAGGATACATATTCTAAGGTTTTGGATGGGATTTGGAAGTGATTTAATTTTTGGATTGCTAGTTGATAAAAGTGGTATTGGTCTCTAATTTTTTCATTGAGTTTTTCTTAATTTTTGGTTTTAAGTGGATGGAGGAGTAAATGACTCCTTTTTTCTATTTTGGGTAGATAACCCTATAATATTTTTGTACGAAACTAAATCTTCAGATGGATTGATTGATCTCTTGCAGTTAGATGAGGTTAATTGTGCATGGATCTTCTATTTGGCACATAATAACTCCCAAAGATGAAGTTAATTGTGCTTGGTTAAGGCTAATATTCATCTCAAATACTAGACTTTCAAGATTTGTTGCTCTTCAATATTGTATTCTTTCATCTCTTCCATATTTTGCTTCTTTTTTGCTCAAATAGCCAACAATAAAGTTATTTTTTTCTTGATAATCTTTAATTTTTACTAGTGTACTTTGATTAGTGGGAGGATAAAGTTTGTTGCTTGTTTTACTAACCCTAAGAATGATTTTAGTTGCTTTTTATCTTTTATCTTAGGGAATTCTTCTACCTTGTTACTAGTATGTTCTTTTAGATCTATTCCATCTTTAGAAATATAGTGTCATAAAAATCTTATTATTGACTTCCTATGTTCTACTTTCTTTGTTAATTATATTTAACCCTTGTTATACTACTAAATCCATAAATTGATTTAAAAGATCCTCATGTTGGTTTTCATTCTTTAAGAATATCAATATATTAACTATATAGATTATTGCAAAATCCTTAATGGGTAATAACATTTTAGATACGTAAACCCCATAGGCATTACATTTCATTCATATAGTCATTTTGACATACTTAAGGCAGCAAATTACTTGTCAATATTCTTTTAATTTTATTTGAAAAAAAATCATGATTTCATTTTACTAGATTGAATAATAGTTCTAGTTAGTTTTTTATATTTCCAAATATGGATTAGAACTATAAGAACATATTAATAAAAAGGTAGAAGAATTCCTTAATATAAAAGATAAAAAAGGAATTACAATTATTCTTAGGGTTAGTAAATTAAGCAACAAACTGTATCCCTCACTTATCAAACTACACTAGTAAAAATTCAAGATAAGTAAACAAAGGACAAAAAAAAAAACCATATTGCAGATTATTTAAGCAAAAATGGGCAAAATATGGAGAAGATGAAAGAGCTTAATATTGAAGAGCAACTAGTGTTGGATAAAAGTATTTGTAGAAAACTAGGAAGATAAAAATTGTGCCCAAAAAATGTGTTTACCACACTTTCTTTAAGGTGTTATTTGCCTACATTATGTTTGCTGCAGGATTAATAGCAAATCACTCATAGGAGTTATTCTAAACACTCAGAGATTTATAAACAGTAATTTCTAGAAATCTCTCCTAAAAAACTCTCTAAGAAGTTTTAGAGAAAGAAGAGGAATTTTAGACTTTCATCTCAATAATAATAATCTTAATTTAGTTTGTAATCAAGTCTTATTTATAATAAGACTTTGTACATATATAACTTTTTTCTAAGAAGCTATATCTTTTTGAAGGAGTTATATTAGTATATAGAGTCATATGTTTTCAAATTTAACTTTTAAACAAACAACTATTTTATGAAAAGTTATGTTTTATGAAGAGTAATGTTCATATTTAAATTTTTAAACTGACTAGAAAATGAATTTGTGTTATTAGGTTTATTTAATCTAACACATACATAATTCAGTTTTTCAAACTAGTTATTTTCAACAATCCCCCACTTAGTTTGAAAAACTAAGTCACTTCTCTAATCCATAAGGTTAAGGATAAAGATAGACGTTTTCGACTTGAACTTACAATTAGTGTAAGTACTTTAAAGTTTTAACAAATTAATTGTTACAGTAAAGCATTACACCATAATTCTTACATTAAAACTAGAAGTACTATACATATAATCTTATTTATAACTTCAAAGAACTTCACAAAATTTGTAACACTTATATGGCCATGTGCTTCAACCTTGGCTTTTCATGAACATTTCTAATAATCAACCCCAAATTCATGCTAGGAGCAGTTTGAGGCGTTTCCATTACTGGTGGCTCTATTTGAGAGGTTGCAATCTTATTTCATTTAAATCCCTCATAATTTCTTTTGTGAGTTTTTTTGATATCACATCCACTAATTTATTCCTTGGTTTGAGATATTAATTTGGTTACATTATCACACACAAATATATATTTCAAGCTATTATATATAAATGTTTGTTTAAAGCCACAATACATTAGACATATATTCCTTTATAAACACAATACAAACAAATGATTAGCTTTGGTTGTGGTCACAACTCTTTTATTATTCATCACTTATTTTCCTCTTTGTCAACTATTATATATATCACTAACTCATAGTTCATGGTGTTAAATGAGTTACACAACTCTCATTATCCAGGAGCAAAAATTATCCTTTAAATGTGGATAAACATGAAACAAGATGTAGACTTCATCGTTTATATACACTAGTAATGCAACTAGTTAAAATTATACCCAACGAAATATATTTAGAGTTTCTAAATTTTATTCCAAGATTCATATTATTTCAATATATCTTAGAACAATCTTTGACTCTCAATAACTAGTACTTGGATATCAACTTTTAGTCTTGTAATTTATAAATTATATATGAAACATATTTACTTTTAGTATAATTTAAATTGTACTCAATACAAGAATCCAATAAATCAATAAAATTAATCAAACAATTGACTATCAATTATTTGATTATGTGAAATACAATAAAGGGGTTCTTATCTCTTAAAACTAAGTTGTTAAAATTTGTTATCCATTTGACAACTTCATGGACAATCCCCATTATGTCTTATAATTTGAATTCAAGATGATATCTAATATTCAAAATATTATTTAAACCTAACGATACTTCTTCTTTTATTCATACAAATTCATTTCTCTAAAATAGTTATTCATGATATCTAAGCATAGAAATTTGTATTTAATTTACACCTTATCTAGTATCATTCCTTATGCTTAGTTAAGGATGAGACAATATTGACAAAAAATAATTTCATCTTAGTGTTCTATTTTAAAATATTTTTCCCACTAGATATGATCTTGTTTATAATAAGTTTACAATTTGTAAAATTCAAAAATAACATGCCTAACTAAAATCATGAGCATATAATTCCAACATTATCTTGTCAATTTACTAATAATAATATTAATTAAAATTAACATTTCACAATACAACTATCATCCATTCTAATTAAATTAGAATTCTCATGATAATTATCAATTATTCTAATTAACATTAAAATTTTGCATCATAATCATCCTTATAATAAACTACATATATATCATTATTTGAGTCTATATAAACTCATCTAATTTTACATAACAAAATTAAATAATATGACACTCAAATAAACATATATAGTCTTTAAAAATAAAGGAATAGAATATATATCTGTACATAAAACCCTCTTGACAATAGACTATGTCACTTCATCTTCTCCAAGACTTTTTCAAAATTTTCTTCTCAATTTTTTTGCCATAAATAATATTTCCTCAAAATAATCCTTTGTTGACTTTTCCTTTTCTTCTTTTCCAAGGAAACAGAGCAATTTGTATGGGATGTGGCTTTAAATTTGGAGCACCTTCACTATAAGAAAATCGTAGAAGAAGGAATTGCAGAAATTCTTCAATGAAGCAATCTAGTATTTTGAAGACAACTGCAGTGGGCGACGCATAAAACCCACACATGTATAAAACTCCATCGCCTCTCACGCATCAATTGGATCAAAATTATCCAATTTAATGATATTCTTGGAGAAATATTGAATACATCTTTCTGGGTTATTTTCATTTTCAACACTATCACCTTAATATTGGTAGATAAAATATTTATAGAAAATAGAAAAGATAAAAATTGTGCTAAGACATGTGTTTATCACACTGTTCTTGAGATGATATTTGATCATATTATGTTTGTTATAAAGTTAATGAAAAATCACCCATAAGGGTTATTCCAAGCTCTTAGAGATTTACAAACAACAATTTTTGTAAATTTCTCCTAAAAAACTCTCAAAGAAGTTTTAGAGAAAGAAGAGAGATTTTGAACACTCATCTCGATAATAATCATCTTAATTATAGTATGTAATTATGTCCTATTTATAATAAGACTTTATTCAAATATAACTCTTTTTCTGAAACATTATATATTTTTTAAAAAGTTATGTTAGTACATAAAGTCATATATTTTCAAATTTAACTTTTAAATAGACATAAATTTTTTTGAAAAGTCATATTTTTTTTATATATTTATATGAAAAGTTATATATTTTCATATTTAAATTTTTAAACAAATTAAAAATTAATTTGAGCCATTAGATTTATTTAATTCAACATATATATATATAACTTAGTTTTTTAAACTAATTATTTTCAACAACTAGTCTTGTCTTGAAATGAATATGGGCCTTATGCATGCACAATAAACTTCCTCTTTACGAACTATTATGGGCCAACTAGAAGAATTACAAACAAGAGTTTGTACATTGGAGCAAAATGATGCCCAAGGCCTAAGCGCTCGAACTGCAAGAAATCAATCAGTCCAATATGAAGATCTGGTATCATGCAAAAATATTATAGGGTCATCTATCCAAAACAAAAAAAAAAGGTATCTACTCATCTACCTGCTGAAAACCAAAAGTTAACAAAAATCCAATTAAAAAAAAAACATTAAAGACCAATACCACTTTTATCAACTAGCAATCCAAAAATTAAATCGCCTCCAAATCACACCTAAACCTTTAAATATGTATTCTATTATTCTATTAATAAAGCCAAAAAAACCCCTGGAACTAACCCTCGGACGTAAAAACCTTGTTCAGCTATAGATTAATTCAAACCATATATCCATCACCAACTATAGAAGAAATATCTCAGCTAATCCCTTATGATTGAAGCAGTGAAACACTATTTCGTAATAATAACTTAATATTAAGTATATAAAAGGTGTTAGTAGCTCAAAATACTCCGCGAAAGTTTTATCCACCAATAAATCTAATTAAGTTTGGCACAAGAAGAAGGCCATTCCAACAACAAGAAGAAATTCCAAATTAAGATTTTCAGAACATTATATAAAAAAACCAGAGCCCAATGAATTAGAATAATCATCGAAGAGTTAAACAGGACAATATAACATACGAAGCACCATGGGCTAATTTTACAGGACCAACAATGTGAGTATACTTTGTAGGAAGGAACAGGAAGCAAACAAAGACCTTTCAATTTTGGTATGAAAAAGTAAAGACTACCAATATTGATCACACTGAATAAACAAAGAAAAATATGCCACCTGTTGGGAGATTTTACAGCTCACATATGCCATTATTGCAGAGAAAGAGAAAAAGAAAAAAAGGACTATGAAGAACCAGATGAAGAACTTTTTAGCCTGCTAGATTAAGCTTTATGAAAAGATAAAAAGTAACCAATCAAAGAGATAAAAAGTAGTCAGACTCATAAAATGTTAACTTTAGTTGAATTACTGAAGTTGGGAATGTCCAGTGTATAAAAGCCATGTAAGCTCATTAAAGCAAACTACCAGACTATCAACTCTTTTACTATATCTTGTAAGAAGCTTTAGGCTATCCTCTGAGCTTCCTTCAAGTTTTTTCCAATAATATTCGAGTTGGCAGCAAAGAAAAAAAGTAGTGACTTTTTATCTGTAAGTATGTTTTGTATTTTCTATTAGGGGTTAAAGGGGAAAATTATTCGGTAGCCTAGAAAAAATTGCATGTCCTTTGGAGGCACAAGATGAGGTAGGAATTGAATCATCTTTGAGCTCTACTACGCTTAAGTGGTTGAGGTGGGAGTTGAAGGCTCTAAAATGAAGAGGATTGGTCCTGTTGGCCTCTTGAAAGAGTAATCCTGAATTAACAGGTATAGCCAGGGTCAACCACTCCTTTAGGACGGGTACACTTTACCTATTTTCACAGTCTGCTATGGCACCCTTTGTATAAGGAGCCTTAGGATTTCATCCAAAGGCGAAACATCCTTTGTAACATTTCCTACTTTTCTGCTGCTTCTCTTAAAAGATCCAAGTATTCTTTATGCTTGCCTGGATCCTATGCTTAAAAAGGATTAGTATAAGATAATCTAACTAAGAACTTGTATAGCTTTAAGTCTCTCATCTCCTGCTGAAGATGATCTATAACTAGGAAGTCTGAATTATAACAGTGGCCTTTAGATGATGAAGTTTTGAAGTGGTTGGTTTATCTTGGCCTTCATCTAGATATCAGATTTATCCTTGGAAATAAATCATCTTGTCAGGTCATAAGAGGTTTCCAGCCACACCATATTTCAAATTGGGCTGCTTAATTTGCTCAGTGCAAGTCTACATGATTATATGTATATATTACTTGAATCTTAACTTTTACTTATTTCATGAGATATGATTAATTTGAATGTCTACAATTGAAGGTCAAATGAAAGACACGTTAAAAATATTAATAAACTTAATCTAAAGCCATCAACTATCAATTTAAATTTTGAGAATAAAATATGCATATAGTTTGGACTACCATCTAATTATGGGTTCTGGCCAAAAGAGAAAATTGATAATGGGTTAAAAATCAGAGCATGGCCTATGAGCATTGGCTCTTGCCAAGGACTTCCATCTTTTATTTAAATAGGCGCTTCCTTAGAGTCCCTGTGCCTACCCAAAATTAAATATAACTATAAATATATACATATAAAATAATCGCTTCCCTTACTTAAATAAAAGAATCTTGAATATTGAAATTTTATTGATAGAGAATGGTTACAATCAATTCCTTGAATACAAGCTTTAAACATTTTTGATCTCTCGAATACATGTTAAAACCTTCCAATATTGAGAAGGTACAGAACCATCAGAGAGCACTTTTGAGAATTGCAAACTGTTCCACGAATTCAACCATGCGTTCCTTCAACTTGATGCTTCAGAGGTTCTTTTGACCCACTATTATTGATATTTGAATCTAAACATTCGGAAATTTAAGTCTTTTTCAAGTTGCAGGAGACTTTTCCTTTTGGCTATCTTGGAGTTACTCAATTTGAAGTGTTTGCAAGGAATCTTCTTTCTGCCTTTTTGAACAGTCAAATGTTATATTGGAATTGTTGAAAACCCAAAGGTTACTTCAGATTCGTCATCTGAGAGCCACTGATTTTGACATAAAGTTTCTCTGAGTTTCTTCAATAATTGAGTCTACTGATCTTCATTGCAACCAATGCTGTTGAACTGCCTGAGGATAGGCTTTAAACTGTAATTTTTCCACCGTTTGATCTTAGGACTTCTGAGATGATTTGAAAATGGTTTGGGCAGGTGCTGTGTGAGATCATGATCTCAACACACTATCCATGGCATTTTGAAAAATACAAAATACACAAAAAATTATTTCTATGCAGGGATTGGGGTTCTTGCTGAGAAAATTTCTGAACAAGCTTCTTGAGCTGTAGGAGGAAGGATTTTTTGGACGATGAACAAAGCAATAGAACAAATTTTTGATGTTACGATGGAAAGAATTTGGTTGTTTGGGTTTGGGGAGATTGTTGCCAATCGTTGAGGCTTAGGACTTTGAGGATTATGTCTGAAGTTTGGAGTTTGAAATTTTTGAAGGAACTAACTTTCTCGTCAATTTGAGGAAGCTAGTGAGATTATGTCTGTAATTTGGAGAACATTTTGAAGGAACTAACTTTCTCATCATTTTGAGGAAGCTAGTGAGATTATGCCCGAATTTTGGAGTAGAAGTTTTTGAAGGAACTATCTTTCTCATCATTTTGAGGAAGCCAGTGAGGTTATGTCTGAAGTTTGGAGTAAAAGTTTTTGAAGGAACTAACTCTCATCATTTTGAGGAAGCTCGTGAGATTATGTCCGAAGTTTCGAGTAAACATTTTGAAGGAACTAACTTTCTCATCATTTTGAGGAAGCTAATGGGGTTATGTCTGAACTTTGGAGTAAAAGTTTTTGAAGGAACTAACTTTCTCATGATTTTGAGGATGCCAAGGAGGTTGTCTGAAGTAAAAGTTCTTGGAAGAACTAACTTTCTCATCATTTTGAGGAAGCTAGTGAGGTTATGTCAGAAGTTTGGACTAAAAGTTTTTGAAGGAACTAACTTTCTCATCATTTTGAGGAAGTTAGTGATCGAGGTTTGCTTGATTATTGGCTGTCGAGCTTCATAGCCGAGAGGCTCTTGTCCTCTCTGGAAATATGTCACTCATTTTGAACCCAGAAAGAAGGTGAAAAGAAATTGTCTCTGGTGAAGAAGTCTAGATCCTTTTTCTCCCTTTTGATACCTTTTTGCTTCAATACCAAAACTTGAAATAAAACAGAATCGGTTTTGACATAACTTCTGAAAATTCTATATCAAGATTTTGAACTATTTTTTTTTTCTGGAGTAAAAATTTTGAACATTTCTTTACAGGACTTGTTTTGCGGCTGTAACTTCAATTTCTAATGACAAGTTGTTTATTGATTGAACCACATTGAAACTTCGCACTCTTTTCTTTTGAAACAGCATTTGAAAATTCAGGAGATCTGTTTTCTGGGGATCTCAATGAAGATCTGGGCCTTCCCAGTTTGATTCCTGAAGAAGATTGAATTATTGGACGCTCTCTTGAGGGTTCTTGCTTTAAAGTAAAACAGTTTTGAGGTCCCGTGTTCCTGGGTAAACCATTCCTTCATGTTTGGGCATTCGTGGAGTCATTACAATACACTTGTGAATTAGCATGTAAGGTTATAGCTTCATCCCCATGAGATTTTCTTATGATCCCGTTTGGTACGCAGAAAGAAAGAGAAAAGGAAAGAGAATGATATGATATTAAAATTGAGAATGAAATAAAAAAGAATGTTTGGTATATAATGAAAAAGAAGGAAGTAATAAAGAAAAAAGAAGAATAAATGGACCAAACTATCTTTAAATTCAAAATATTGTTATTATTATTGTTATTTATTATTATAATTTAATATTATTATCTATTATTTTTATTTTTATTATCATTACTATTATTTATTATATTATTATAATGAAAGGAGATATGAACCTTAATCCCCTAAGTTGAATTTAAATTTCTTTATCTAGCAACTCTATTTGTTTAGTTGGATATTATTAGAAGCATTTTATTAAGATTATTGATGGATGCTATAAGTAAGGCGGTAGAACCAAGAATATATTGTATAGATGAAAATAAATTACCAGATAATTCATATATACCTCAAGAATAAGAAACAATGATAATTTCACTATTTATTTTGTGAGGAAATCAAGATAGTACATATAATTAATTAAATTGGATAAATATGTTTTTAATTAAACATTTAGGATGTCTCATGGACTTAAATATAGAAGAGGAAATAGGAAATATAAATAGAATTTCAAAAGAGACTAAAAAAGTAATAGATAGAGAACATCCAAAGATATAGAATGAGAAGATTATGTGAAGTAACAAAACCATTAGAACAAAAGATTTAGGAAATAAAATTAGAAATGATAGAACTTAAAAAAGAATTAAAAGACATGAAAGATTAGATGAACAAAATAGGTCAAGCTTTAGGAATAAAGAATAAATAAAGCTTAATAGAAGTAAAACAAGGAAAATAAATAAATAAGATGAAAGCCATAAAAGAAATAATATTTGAAGGAATAACATAATGGGAAATCAAAAATCAATCTCCTAATGAAAATATATACCAAACAAGAATAATAATAGAAAAGAAACAAAAAGGACAAGAAATAACAAATAATAATTTATGGACAATATTTGATGAATTGATAAAAAATGAAAATAAAGTACTAGGTAAAAAGAAAGAAAATGAACAAGAAAATATGGAAAAGTTGACAAAGAAAGATTATGAAATAATACAATTAGCATGTCAAATAAGATCATATTTACCTAGTTATCTTGTTATAATCAAGGGAATAGAAAAGATTTAAGAAAGTAAACATTAACAATTAAGCAAATAAATATGATGAATGCAATAGAGGAAATAGAAGAAGGTGAAATTTAAGAAAAAAATGGGGCAAGAAGAAGACAATTTACTGGAAATTAAAAAACAATTAGGATATATGACAGTAGGGTACAATGAAATAGGACAAAAAGAAATTAATATGTAACAAAGTGAAATAATATCAAGAAATTCTAGAAATCAAGAACCTTCAAACCCACCAAATTTATAGAGTCCATAATATAATACAAATACTGCAAATAGTAGTAGAATAAATAGAGAAGTAGAAATAAAAACTCAACAATTAAGAAACAATAAACCAATAAGAATACAAAACTTAACACATTGATATGAAACGACATATGCACTACCTAGAAATACTAACTACACCTTTACACCATTAAAATACTATGAGACAAGACAAATACCAAACGCAAGAATATGACTAGATTTATATTGTAATTTAAATAATGAAAAAAGAATAAAGGAATGGACTAAAGCACAACTAATAGTATTAATAACAAGAAATATTGAAACAAGTGCAGCAAACTTATTAATAGAAGCCAATTTTACAAGAATAGTACAAAACTAGTGGAAAAGTATATTAGAAGAATTTTGAATAAATGTAAGAACAATAAATTGATATTCAAATAGGAAAAAAATTTATACTACCCTAATAAGGCAATATGTATAATTATTAAGAAATAAATTTGTAGAGAGAAGCATAGGAGCAAACGAAACAACTAAAATAGAAAAGGCAATAACAAAACCACACTAGATAGAAATATGTACATTAGATCCACAAGACTTAAACCAATATATGAGTATAAAAAATATTATTATGAAGCTAGGCTACAAACATATGAACAAAAAAAATTTTACATGGATTTATTTTATAGAAAATTACCAAAATTAATATCAGAAACAATAATGAAGGATTACAAAAAAACATTCAATGAAAGACAAGATTTAATACCATATATAGACACTATGGGAAGAAGGGAGGATTTTCTGAGAGAATACTTATCAAATAAATATAAAGAAACATGGAGAACTATTAAGTATTACAAAACAAATAAATTAATATTAAAATATGGAGAATTGGAAACACCTTATTGATGGGACTATAAAGTAGAGAAAAGAACACTAAAAAAGAAAAGCAAATCATACAAGGAATATAAATATAAGGGATATCCAAAATGGAAAATAAAGAGCCACTATAAACCAAGAAAGTATATTAAAAAAGGAAGAAAAATAAATTATAAGAAAAATCCAAGAAAATGCCAGTGTTATAATTGTGGTCAAATAGAATACATATATACAAAATGTACTAAATCAAAAAATAAAATTCATTAATATAATGAAAATTACAAAAGAACAAGGACCAAAACCCATAAAATATAACAAAATCTCATTAAGCAAAATATATAATTCATATATAGAAATATCTAAAATGACCATAGAAACTGAAAGCAGATCAGAACAAGAATAAAGTAATTCAAAAAGTTCTAAATATGCCTTAATAGAAGAAGAAAATGAGATACATATGATGCAAGGAGAATCTATTAATATTATAAAAGAAGAAGAGTATGAATATGAATATGAATATGAGAAATTTAGAAATGTTGGGGAAGGAATAATAGAAAGAAGAATGAAATTTAGCCAAAAACAATATGATAGGATAAGGAATAAAGAATTAGATTTAACATAAATTGGTGAGTTAGTATGTCATTTGGAGAACATTCTATCCTTAAAACATTTTAGTGGGAGTTAGTATAGGTGTGTTAACAAGTAGTGCATCTTATGGGGTGAGGTCTCTTTAGGCTGGTGTAACACCTTTAACTTTATAAATTTGTTTGTTGACTACTAGGAGAGAACTTTTAGATCTTGCTGCATCAGCTAATTCTCTAGTCATAGGTTTAGTGCTACCTCCTTTCAAGACACATATGTCTTCCCCTGGCTGCCCTTTGAATTTTCTTGATATGCAAGACCCTGAGTATCATCATCCTTTAAGCCAACTTTTCGAAATGTTCACATCCTTGATGTCATGTCCTATGCTTCCTTTGTTAAATTCGCAGTATTTGCTTGAAAATTCCTTGAGTAAATTTTGGTCCTTCACTTTATCATGGATATAACCATCATCTTTCAATTATTGGTACAATTGTTTCATAGTGCATGGTACATCTTTTAAGTATTTTGAGATGACCTCATCATCTTCTAGTATAGCTACTTGCTCCCTTTATTATGATTTGGCAATGGATTAGTAACAATATTGGGGTCACTACCCGCCTTGATGTATATGTGGTTATTACTAGTAACACAAGTACATGTTTTTTGAAGGCATCATATTTATCAATGTTATGCCTGATTGCCCCCATGTGGTACTCACAAGTGGCATTTGGATCATACCAAGTAGGAAATGGTGGTTAGAACGGCCTCACTAGTTCCATTAGGTTTTTTAGCAATAAGTCATTGACAAGTTTCGATCAGCTAACATTTAAGTTGGGCAAAGGCCTATCATCATGAGGTTGTTTCATAAACCTAGGCCCTTTACCCTAAGCCACCATTTGTTATGATCCTTTATAAGGTTGCAGTGAGGTTTGATAACTTACAACATCATTCAGAATCAAGCCTTTTAACTAGTAGGATGCATGCTAGTTTAAACTATTAAATGAAGCCTGTGAATATTGGTCATGCATGGTGCGAGGTTGTTGGTATGTATTGTGAACGTTGTTGACATTCCCTTCCTTCTTTTAATTGTTTGTAGTCTTCTTTGCTTATGATGAAGCACCTTCAAAGAACCAGTCCCTCACATTAACATATATTCTTTCACCCACCTGAATAAGGTTAGCAAAATCATGCATAAATGTTCTTAACATGATTTTTCAATATGGATCCTCTAAAGTGCGAATGAAATAAGAACACAGTTCATATTCTAGAAGGGGTGGTTGAACCTTGGCTGCAGTCGCTTTCCACTTTTGTGTGTATTCTTTAAAGGTCTCAATCATTTTTTTTCTTTAATCCATTTAACTGCTCACGAGTAGGGAAATGTCAAGGTTGAACTTGTATTGCCTTATAAACATATCAATGAGATCCCTCTATTTTTTGAGTTTAGTGTGGTCTAACTTCATGAACCAACATAGTGTTGAGCCAATCAAACTCTTGTGAAAGAAGTTTATGAGAAACATTTCATCTTAGGTTTTAGTGCAATAAAATTTCAAATGACAGTGTAGGTCCCCATTGCCATTAAACTTGGTGAACTCTGGCACTTCGAACTTTTTGGGAATTAGTACCTTAGGGGCTAAGCACAATTCACCTAGCTCAAGAAATTTCCAATTAATGGGTCCTTGTAAAGCTCGTAATCTATCCTTTACTTCGGCTATATCTTCTTCCCAATCCTTCCTATCATGGTCTTCCCTAGTTTTAAGAGGTGCATTTGTAGTAAGTTATGTAGGACTAGGGAATATAGCAGGAGGTTTTTCTCCCCCAGGGATATCATATATGAAGACAACCTTTTGGTTCTGTTCTTGATATTTATGTCCTTTTACTCTTGAAGTTAAAGGTTTTGAGGGTGATTTACCATTGTAGGTCTTTGAACAACATCTAGCATTCTCATGGTAGACGAACTACCAGAGATTGCCCTAAGTATCTTAGCAATTGTGTAGTGAGCCCCGTGATCCACATTTGTTATGTTGGTGGCATTTGATGGGGGTTATTAGCAATCACATTCACGTTCATGTTCTGCATTAGCTTCATTATCTCAAGCATTTGGCTTGTCTTTCTTGCATTTTACACTGCCTTGATTTCTTGCATGAGTCCCACTCTCTTTCTTTCACTATTGTTCCTTGTTTTCTGTGTCTTGAATAAAAGTTCTTTGGTCTTCTTATTACTCTGTTGTTTGACTTATTTTGTGCCTCCTCATCTTAGTTTTTGTCTTCTCCTCTTATATTATATTTTCCTTTCAAACTCTGTTTTTTTGGTCAAGCTCTTACTCAATGTTTTTTGTTCCCTCCCTCATGTCTCTCCTATCCCTTACTCAACTCACAGTTGAAAGCAAAAGCAATATCCAAGGACAATGATGAAGCATCCACAAAGATAAGATAGAATCTTAGAATAGGAGTGTTTGGGAATGCCTAGCCTATATAAAGCCATGTATTCTCCATTGTAAGGCATCGAGCACTGAAGCATTCTTTGGGCTTTCAAAGTGTTCAAGCCACCTTTTCCAGTTCTCTTAGTTTCCATTGTATGCCAAATAATTTCCCATCAATAAAACCATTTTGTTTCCATATATATTTTGAGTCCATTTGAGTTATGTCTCAAACAGCACCAACCTTTAAAGAATTCCATATTAGCAGCAAACTAAGCTATGGAATTCTAATCTCCTAATAGGAAATTAAGAGGATTATTTTTTAAAACTATAATCATTATGTTATGATCCTATAACATGATTACAAGCAAGTTATTGTTTATTTTAAGCTTAAAGTAGAATATGGATTAAGTATACCTCCTGTAGGAAACAAAGGAAGGTTGTGCTGCACTAAACTAAAAGGGGAAGGTCTTGCTACTAAAGTATGTAAAAGACTTCTGCATGAAAGAGGTCAGAGTTCCTTCTATCACCCAGATTAGTGTTGGTCAAAAAGTAGTCCATGTTTTATTTTAAGCTTTTTATAATCAATAATCATTTGTATATAGGTTGGAAACCCAAAAATGCAGGACTACTAGTCTGAAAAGATCTAATCTATATCAATAATCTTGGTATAATAAGGTCAAGTACAAAGGTTTGTCGAGTTGTCACGATATGGTATCAAAGCTTGATTGATTAGAGTATATGAAAATTATGAACCTTAATTTCCTATACTTTCTATTACTTGCTAAACCTTTTCTTTGAGATTCCTGTCTGTTGATTGCTGAATAGTTATACTAAAAAATATGCATCCCATAAAAACAATAGAGCCAAGGATATATAGTGTCGAATAAAAGAATCTACGTGGAAGCTCATATATTCCGATATAAAATAAATCCTTAATATCATCACCATTTATGTTAAATAGGGATAGAGAAAGCACATTTAACTAAGTAAACTGGACAAATATGTTTTTAATGAAACAATTAGAATGTTTTATAAAACCAAATATACATAAAGCTTTAGAGATTTATGATGTAAATGGGACAATATAAAGAACCCCTAGAGAAATTAGAAAAAAATTAGATGCAAAACCCCAATCTACTAAGATTAGGAGATTAAGAGAAATATCAAAACCAATAGAACAAAAGGTATACGAAATAAAAATAGAATTAGAAGAAATAAAAGAAGAATTAAAAGAAATAAGAAAGATCATGAATTTAATAAAACCTGTTATAGGAATATAAACTTGTACCAATAAAAGAACAGTATGAAGTCAATATGATGAAAGCACATAGAGAAGAAGAAATATTAGATGAAAAAACAAAAGAAAACATTAGAGAAAAACAAATGAATGAGAATATAGAAGAAACTACGATATCAATAAAGCAACTCAAGAAAGGGCAATAAATAATAAATAATAATTTATAGACAATATATGATGAAATTTTAAAATGTGAAAAACCAGAAAAATTAAAAAATAAAGCACACACAAAATTTGAAGAACCAAAAGAATTAACTAAAGAGGACCATGAAGTTATGGAAATAACATGCCATATAGGATCAGAATTACTTGATTTTATGCTAAGACTAATACCAAAAAGAGAAACCAAAGAACAAGGCATAACAGTAAAACACATAAATATGATGCAAATATTAGATGAATTAGATCAAGACGAAATAGAAAGAAGAATGGGAAAGATGAAGAAAAATTAGAAGAAATAAGATAGCAATTAGGAAATATGACAATAACAGCTAGAGATTTGAATGAAATAAATATGCAGAGTTCATTAACAGAAACAAGAGAATCTAATCAACCATAACCACAAAAAAAAGCAATAAATCCTTCAAATTTACGAAATCCATAATATAATATAAATAGAGGAAGTAGTAGCAGGCCAGAAAGAGAACGAGAGATCGAACAAGATGAATTAAGACATAGAGAACCCTTAAGATCCTAAGACTTAACCTATCTATATGAGACAACATATACTCCTACAGAAAGAACTAATTTCACACAACCTCCACTAGAACAATATGAAACTAGGCAGATACCAAATTTAGGAATATGGTTAAATTTAGATTGCAACCTAGACAATGAAAAAAGGATAAAAGAATGGACAAAAGCACAAATAATAACCTTGTTAAATATGGAGACCATGGCAATACCTTTATTAGTCAAATCTAGTTTCATAGGAGTAGTCCAAGACTGGTGGAAAAGTAATCCAGAAGAATTTAGAACCAGTGTAAGAAAAATAAGTAATTATAACACATAAAAAGAATTTTATGCCATATTAATAAGACAATATGAACAAGTATTAAGAAAAAAATTTTTAGGAAGAAGTGTAAGAGCCAACAAAACAACAAAAATAGAAAGCCATAACAAAATTACACTAAAAAGAAATCTGAACCCTAGATCCAAATGACATAAATTGATATTTGTGAATTTAGAAAATATTATTATGAAGCAAGATTTCAAATTATGAATAAAAGAAATATTACATGGACATTTTGTATAGGAAACTACCCAGACTAATATCAGAAACAATATTAAAGGACTATAGAAAAGCCTTTAATGATAGACAAGAATTAATACCACTAATAGACACAATAGGTAGAAGAGAAGATTATTTACGAGAATATTTATCAGATAAATGTAAAGCAGCCTGGAGAAATATTAAATATTATAAAGCCAATTATAAACACCTCATAATTAGGGATGTAAACCAGGAAAAAAAAAAAGATGAATAAGAAGAAAAAATCAAAATACATAAAATCTTACAAAAAATATAAATTTAAAAGAAATCTTAAACATAAAATCAAAAAATATTACGAACCAAGAAAATACTTTAATAAGGGAAGAAAATTATATTATAAAAAAAATCCATGAAAGTGTCAATGTCATAATTGTGGACAAATAGGACATATATCAACTGAATGTAAAAAACCAAGAAATAAAAAAGCAATGAATATAATGGAATTAGTTAAAGATTATGGATTCGAGCCAATAGAATATAATGTATTCTCATACAAAGAACTATACCAATTATATTTAGAAATATATAAGATGAAAAAGAAATCCTTAAGTAGTTCAGAAGAAAGTTTTGAAAATGGTGATTACGATTATATAATAGAAGAAAATGAAATTAACATGATAAGTGGAGAACCAAGTAATCAAACACAAGAACAAGAAAATGAAGAAAATGAAGAATATGAAGAAGTTAGGAATTTCGAAGAAGAAATAGTCAAAAGACGAATGCAATTTAATAAAAAACAATATGAAAAAGTTAGAAATAATGAGTTAGACCTAACATCCCAAGATTTGAGACAACAAGGGATAATAACAAGAATAAGAAAAATGATTAAAGCAAAAGGAAAAGAAAAATATGCTTGTGTAGTATTACAAAAAAAGCACCCAATAGAAGCAACACAAACTAAAGGAGTATTAAAGATACCATTAATAAATAAAACACTAATAGATAGAGAAATTGAAAAATTACCAATAAAAGATGAAATAACATAAATTTATATACCAGGAATCCAACAATTAATAAAAGCTTATTTTAAAGCAGGAATAGATATACCTATAGATTACTAATAACTAATAATAGAATATAGATAGTGTACCAAATAGTATCTTAGGAGCATTAAATGGAAATCTAATATATCAAAAATTAAAATTCACAATAAATACAAATTTTGTGAAATCAAAAGCTGAGATGAACATGAACAAAACCTAGTAACATATCATAAATTAAAAGGAATTAAAATGCCATTAGGAAGTAGAATAATTAGTATCACAGGATTGGTAGGACTAGTTTTTTCGAACAAACACAAGATATATAAAAGAAACAAAGGAAATATAATAACAGATAAAAACTTTATGCCTATACTAGAAGAACTAAGAATAGATTCGGCAAGAATAACGATTCAAAGATAGTTACAAAAAGAACTAGATAATACAAGAGAAATAGACCAACACGAAAACCCAAGAAGACTAGAATATAACAATAGGTTAGGAAACTGAAGTATAAGAATAAACACACCTACTGAAGTAAATATTAGTATAAATCCAAGAAGAAGAATGCATGAATATAGACCAGAAAACAAACTTCTAAGATCCCAAAGCCAATCCCACTATGAAATAAGTCAATTAGCATAAATCCCAATAACATCTAACTTAGATGAAATACCCAGAAGACTTACAGAAATAAATTTAATAGAAAGATAGATAAATATATATTAGTCAAGCTAAAGAAAGAAGGAAAATGGGAAGAAATAATAGTTCTATTAGAACCAAACTATGAAAAAAGCACCATACAATTCGAGTATATTGACAATAACATAGAAATTGAGGAGGAAGAAACAGTAGCTCCAACCACAATAAGATTTAACCACAAAGATGTAATCAAACTAAAGGTATATGTAGAAACCGAAGTAAATAGCTCCCAAACCCACAAATTAATATTAGCAAAAGACTGTCTAGAAGCAATTAGACCCTATAGGATCTAAGAAAATAGAATACTTATAAATATCGACCACCAAGTTGTAATATTAGAAAAAATAAAACTGATTTAAATGAAATACTACTATATACAAGTAAAATTCAATTATGCCAAATATCAATAAAGGAAATACCATGCAATGGTAGATACAGGAGCCAATATGACTTCAGCCAAATATAATATAATCCCATCAGAATTATGGAAAAAGGAAAAATCTATTAGGATGAGTAGTGCAGGAAAAGAAATGCATATGATAGACCTGTCAGCCAAAAATATCCTAATACAAATAGGAGATTATGAATTAAAAATACCAATATTATACCAATATAACGAATCCACACCCAATGTCATATTAGGAATGCATTTCTTATAACAATATATGCCTTTACATTTTGCCCAAAAAGCCATGGTACTTACCACACCATGTAAACATGAAGTATAGGCCATTAAAATATTTGACCCTCAAAATAGAAGAGATGCAAACTTTAAAAAAAAAAACATGAAAATGAAGTCCAATTCATACCCAATTTAAGGCCAATAAACAAAAAAAGAATGATAACCCATATGGAAGCCAAAACAATATAACATAGATTAATATAAAATTATGATAATAATCCATTGATACGTTGGGAGAAATCTAAACCACTAGCAAAAATAGAATTACTAGATTATAGAAAAGAAATAAATTGTAAACCTTACCCATGGACTTAAAACGATAAAAAGGAATTTATAACGCATATAAAAAAAATGAAAAAACATGACCTGATAAGAGAAAGTAGATCCAATTATTGTTCCCCTAGAATGACAGTAATAAAACATAGTGAAGATAAGAGAGGAAAATTAAGAATGGTAATAAATTATAAAAAATTAAATGGAATACCAATGAGAAATAGATATCCAATACCTAAAATAGAATTACTATTTAACCTCATAAAAGGAAAATAAATATTTAGTAAATTTGATTGCAAATCAAGTTTTTCCCAAATAAGACTATAAGAAGATAGCAAAAAATATACAACCTTTACCACATCAAAAGGACTCTATGAATGAAATGTACTATATATGGGATTCGACAATAGTCCCAGCATATTTCAAGAACATGTAATGAAATTACTATTGCCCATTAATAATTTCACTGTAATCTATATAGATGACGTACTTATCTTTTCAAATAATAAATAAGAACATGAAAATCATATATTAGAATTCATGGAATTAATAGAAACAAACGGATTGAATATTTCACCAAAGAAGGTAGAATTAAGGAAACAAAGAATAGGCTTCTTAGGACACTATATCACCAGTAATGGAATAGAATTACAAGAACATATAAGCAAAAAAAGTAGAAGATTTCCCTGAAATAACAAATAAAAAAGAACTACAATCATTTCTAGGAATAATAAACCAAGCTAGGAATTTTATCCCACATTTGTCAAAATATACAACAAGAATCTCAAAATTAGTAGGAGAAAAAACCCAATGGCAATGGAATGAAGAAGCAGTAAAAATTATCAAGAAAATTAAAACTCTTTGCCAAAATTTACCTAAAATAACTATTCCAACAAAAGAACCAATAAAATGGATTATATATATTGATGCTTCTGAAAATTATTGGGGAACAACTTCATACCACGAAAATGATGAAGGTATTGAAATAAATACCAAGAATACATATCTAGGTTAGATCTCTTCGGACCAATAGTCCTACAATTCTAGGTTTCCAACTTATATACAAATGATTATTGATTATAAAAAGCTTAAAAAAAAAACATGGACTAATTTTTTACCAACACTAATCTGGGTGATAGAAGGATCATAATTAAATTTCACCAATATATAATGGAATTTCATCTATATCAATTTCTAATATTACTACTTGTTAGTTTATATTTATAAGTATTATGTTTTGTTAAGTTCAATAAAGTCTTACTTCTTCTAAAAAATCTTATGCTAAATATAATTTACATGTTAATCTATTATTTACTACTGTATGTATATATAGTTTTATTTTTACCATATCTCTCCTATTGAATCATATTGTGGCATCGGTTTTTGTTATTATTTGTATATTCTAATTGTAAATTAAATTTTCATAATTTAGTTTTATTAGACCTATTATTTCTATTCATACTCCACCTTTCTTTATTTCTAATAATACATAATCATCCTCTTTATTGGTTAAATTTATTTCTAGACTTTTCTTGTTTATTTTGACTAAATTTGAAGTTATGGGTATTTCTACTAATCTAATCCCTTCATTTAATTTTTCAAAGTTACTTTGATTCCTTAATCATATCAGTCCTCTTCTTCATAATGATTTATATTCTTCCATACTTATTTTGCGATTTATATTAATATTTATATCTGATGGTGTGTTTATTTTAATATTTCTTCTACCAAAAGTATTATCATATTTTATCCTTCGTTGGGTATTGTTGTATTGGTTTATTTCTTAAGTGTTTTCTAGTTCTAATTATAATTGTATTGGCATTGCTATGTTAATAGGATCTAATTTTAGTTCTTCTAATACAGTCATACTAATCCTACCATAGTCGTTATACTTATGATTATGCTCCCTTGTGGCATCTTTATTCCACAGTTTGTGATATACTACTTATATTTTATTCATATTCGTTTCTACTTTAGATGTTGCAAAATTTATATTTAGTGTGAATTTTAAATTTTGATATATTAAATTTCCATTTAATGCAACTAATATGCTATTTAGTACATTATCTATAAATCTATTATCTGTTATTAATAATTTTATCGATGTGTCAATTCTTGCTTGGAAATAGGCTTTTATTAATAATTGCACTCTTGGTATATATATTTCTGTTACTTCATCTTACTACACATGCACATTTTTCTTTCTCCTTATATTTTATTATTTTTCCTATTTTTAGCATTAATACATGTTGTCTTAAATCTTGTGGTGTTAAATTTAATTCTTTATTCCTCATCCTATCATATTATTTGGCTAAATTTCATTCTTCTTTCTATTATTCCTTCCTTAATATTTAAATCCCTTATATTGTTCATATCTTTTCTTCTTTTATATTATTACTAGATTCTCCTTGCCATAAGATTACAACAAATTGCCACTTTTGGGCAACATAGGTGAGGTAAATGAAACCATTTGTAGATCTATTAAGCCTAATATGGTCCTGACACAGATTTGTAACACCAACGAGAACAAAGAGCTCCACCTAGCCACAGTGTCCTAAGTGAGTGAGAGTTCCCTCGAGTGTGTTGCCTCTTTAAGGCTCTGATACCATATCTCCTTAACCTAGCATTGTAGTGGTACTCAGTGTTATTAAAACAGGAATACAGATCATAAGATCCCTTACGACCAATAGTCTTGCAATTCTGGGTTTCTAACCTATATACACTTTTTATTAAATATGAAATTATCAGTGTAGATATGGAATAAGGTTTAACCTAAATTAAACTGGGTTATGAAAGGAACACCGCCCTCTTTCATGTAGAGATATTGCAAAGTGCTCAATACACAAACCTTCCTCCTTCAGTTTAAACCTGTACAGTCTTCCTTCGTTTCCTACTGGAGGCATAATTATTCCATAGTCTACTTGATAATAATAGATTTAACAAGATGCCAGTAAAGCTATATCGAATCACAACATTTATAAATATATTTTTAAAAAATACAACCCCTTACCTTTTACAAGGAGTTTCCTTTATATACTCATATTTGATAGTTGTGGCAGGATTGCAAGAACTGAGAAAGTTAGATGAAGGATAATTTTATTAATGAAGGATGCTTACAAAGGATGATTGGAGAATTTAGAGAAAAGATGAGTGGGTGCTTCGTTGTTTGTGTGAAGAATTATAAGACTTTATATAGGTTAGGCATTCCTTGCCTTTTTCTATTGATTTACACATGTTCCTATTCTTTTACTTTAGTGATTCATCACGGCTTCATTATTGCAGTAGGTGGGGTAGGTGGCCATTTGCCTTTGTCTGCCATTTTAGTTGTCTTTTCTAGTTTTTTCCTACTTTTACTATTCTTTTCTTCTGTCGACAGCTTTACTTTTTGCTTTGACATGGAAGCTCATGATGGTCTTTGTAATAATGGTCCTCTAAGTGCTCTATTCCATTATCTTTTTGCTTTGTATACTTGTCTACTTTTTCTAGCAGCTATCAACTTTTTTCTTTCTTTCTTTTTGGTTTCATTCTTCTAAAATACAGATGAAAGTTAATGGTTTTGTCTTTTCCTTTACAATATTTACAAGTGTTACAAGTGTTATTTAAGTATTCAACCATTTATTGACATATTCTTTTCTTTGATGATTTTGGATTGTCCATGTTATTGATATTGATCTTGTCATAGAACATACTAAACTGTCTACTTTGTCAGCTATTTCTTCCAATGAAATATATACATGTAATTGATCCTGTGAAGTAGGTCCATTGGTCCTCCTAACATGTTAATGTTCATTTGAAGAATATTCCTTCTGTGGCTTATGTTCTTATTCGAAGGGTTTTTAATTGGTTCCAAATTTGATAAGGTTATGGGAAGACAATATTTTTTTAGGGTAATTTTTGCTACAATTGAGTAGTATCTAATGTAAATCATATATTAAGTAACTATTTTGGCATAATGTTTTGTTGCTTCTTGGATAGACTTTGGTAGTTATGATAGTTCATTAAGGTTTACAGATGGATAGATACAGTAGATTAATTCATAACTGAATAGTATTTAGACTAATGATGGGTTAGGTCCTGGATATATGACAACTTTATCTAATGCATATTGAGAGATATACTTAAGAGTTTTTGTAGAGAACTGGAAATGGTTTAACTTTTTAACTAATAGGTAGAAATACTAAATTGTTCAAGGAATTAATTTTTTGAAGGTTCTGGAGAGGGTCTAAATGAGCTGGCTATTTGAGTTTTTGAGGATTGGGCCTTATTGCTTCCTTGGCCTCTTTCTTTAGTTTGGGTCTTGACTATTTCCAAAAAAAGGTGTTATTTTGGTGTTTGGAATTAGTAGACATAGTGTAGTCCTTGGGCTTGGTTAGCTTATTGGTCTTGATAGAGGTGGAGAAGGTATTACTTGTCCTTCTAATTGTCTTACTTATTGCTCGAGGTCATTGACATGGATAATAAGACTACCCACAAACTGATTCACTAAGCTTATTGAGCTTGCATAATTATTTAGCTCATTATTTGTTTATGCTTGAATCATATTCATTTTCATTTCAAGAATACTGAGTCTAATCATTATCTGCTCAATACTCATTTGATTATTCATCTCCTCCCTTTGAGGGCTATTTGTCGCCATTATCGGGGTATATGTACTTTTATTTGACTCCATTACTGCTCAAAAAATCAGCAATTAAGTTATTAAACTTTACTATAAATACTAATTTTGAAACATTTAGATCATAGATGAATATGAATAAAACTCAAGTAATATACCATACATTACAATGGATAAAAATGTCACCTGGAAGCAAACTAATAAGTATAACAGGAAAATTAAACTAGAACTACATAATAATAAAGGTAAGAAAATAGAACGAGATATAGAAACAAAAAACCAAGATCATAAAGCAACAAAAATAATGTGTAAAGATTATACATAAGAATTTTTAAAACTCAAACAACCTAGACAAAGTAAAGAAACACCCAAACAAATAAATACGATGAATATAATGGATGTATTAAAGAAATATGAAATTCAAGAAAGAATGGAAAAAGAAGAAGAAAATTTTAGCATAATCATAATGGGCCATGTCTATCTGCCATTTAATTAACTTCTTATTAGTCAACTTTTAACTTCTTATTCCTCTTTCTAACTAACTTTTTACTTAGGTATTATGAATAATAAAATGTGAATTTACTATTAATAATTCAAATTTTTCTACTGCTTTAGTTATTGCTAGGAATTCTTTCTAGTTTGAATATTTCATTTGAATCTCATTAAATTTTCCACTGGTATATCTAGTTATTACTTTTTTATTTTCATTTTCGTGGTAAAGGGCTCCTCCCTAATAGTTTTCTGACGCATCTACATAAATAATCCATTTTATGTTTTCATTTACTATAATGGTTAATTTTGGTAAATTTTGGCATAATTCTTTAGTTTTTCCAACTATTTCATCTATATTTTCATTCCAATTCCATATTGTTTTTTCTCTTGCTAATTTTAAGATATAAAAGTATATTTTTCTAAGAGTGGAATAAAATTTCTTCTTTGGTTTGCTAGTCCTAAAAATGACTGTAATTCTTTCTTAATTGTTATTTTTGGGAAATCATTTACTTTTTTGCTTATGTGTTCTTGTAATTATATTCCATCCTTTGTAATATAATGACCTAAAAATCCTATTATTTCCTTCCTTAATTCTACCTTCTTTGGTGAAATGTTTAATCCCTTTTCTTCTATTATTTTGGGAAATCATTTACTTTTTTGCTTATGTGTTCTTGTAATTCTATTTCATCCTTTGTAATATAATGACCTAAAAATCCTATTTTTTCCTTCCTTAATTCTACCTTCTTTGGTGAAATGTTTAATCCCTTTTCTTCTATTATGTCCATAAATTTTAATAAGTGGTTTTCATGTTCAGTTTTATTTTTGATAATATTAAAATGTCATCTATGTATATTACTGCAAAATCTCTAATGGGTAATAAATAACTTCATAACATATTCTTGAAATATACTTGGACTATTGTGGAATCCCATTGGTAGTACATTCCATTCGTATAA
Organism: Delonix regia; assembly: GCA_037074485.1. Classification (NCBI taxonomy): domain Eukaryota; kingdom Viridiplantae; phylum Streptophyta; class Magnoliopsida; order Fabales; family Fabaceae; genus Delonix; species Delonix regia. The sequence continues at coordinate 22,115,417 of CM073454.1, read as the reverse complement.
TCCTTCTGAGGTACTAAAGGTTTTATATTGTTTACTACTTTCTTCTAGTTTATTTAAGAAAAATCCTTATTTGCAATCAAATTTACTAAATATCTGTTTTTTTAATTAAATTAAATGAAAAATCTATCTTAGATATTGGATATCTATTTCTTATTGTTATTTCATTTAATTTGGTATAATTAATTACCATTATAGATTTTTCTTTTTTATCTTCACTATTTTTTATTACAATCATTTTGAGTGAACTATAATTGGATCTACTTTCTCTTATTAAATCATATTTTTTCATTTCATTTATATGCTTTTTAAATTCTTTTTTGTCATTTGCTTTCCATGGAAATGATTTGACATTGATATCTTTATAATCTAATAATTCTATTTTTGCTAATGGTTTATATTTTTTTCAATGTATTAATGGGTTTACATCATAATTTTCTAAAACCTTTGCTCTATGCTCTTATTTTGTTCCATCTGAGTTATCTGTTTATGAGTCTCCTTTGATTCTATAGGCTTCTGGTTTGGTAAAAATTAAACTTCATTATTATGTTTCTTCCTCCTAAATATTATGTCTGTCCTATTGTAGGGATTCAATATTCTTGCTGTCCATGTTTGGTGGTTACATGGCGAAGTTAATACTAAAGCTTTTTTTGGCAAAATTTAATGGCATATATTATTATAAGAAATCTATTCCTATTATGATATTTAGTGTAGACTCATTATATTGGTCTAATATTGAAATTTTTAATTCATATTCTCCTATTTATACTAGTACATCTTTAGCTGATAATTCTATTATGTGTATTTCTTTTCCTGCATTACTCATTCTAATTGGTTTGTCTTTCTTCCACAATTTGAGGCCAAAATGTTATATTTTGCTAATGTATGTTAGCTCCTGTGTCATATCATGGCATGATATGTTCATGATTGGTATTTAGTATAGTTAAATTTTACTAAAATATAATAAAACTTCTTTTTATATTAATCTTATTTTTTCTAATATTTCTACTTGGTATAAAAAATAATAATTTTACTAAAGTATTCCCATAATAATAATAATAATATATAATAATAACAATGAATGATAATAATAACAATAATAATAACAAAGATAATAAATGACAATAATAACAATATTAATAAATAATAATAATTCATAAAAATAATAGATGATAATGATGATAATAATAATAATATTATTATGAACCTTAATCTCCTAAGTTGAATTTAAATTTCTTTATCCAGCAACTTTATTTGTTTAGTTGGATATTATTAGAAGCAATTTATTAATATGAATGATGGATGGTATAAGTAAGGTAGAACCAAAAAAATATTGTATAGATACAAATAAATTACCAAATAGTTTATATATATCTCAAGAACAAGAATCATTGATAACTTTACTATTTATTTTAGGAGGAGATGGAGATACTACGTATAATCAATTAAATTGGATGAATTTGTTCTTAAGATTAAAATAAATATAGTCAAAATGATATAATCTTGATTCCAAACAAAAAAAAAAACAGACTCCATGTTACCAAACATTAAAATATTTATTTCCTTTTTTTCATCCCTGAAGCAGCCGTTTCCCTGCCTTAAAGTTTCAAATCATGATTGGTTTATAAGAGCTTGTAATGCATTCTATACCATAAACAAGTATGTGTGGCTCCTTCAACCCAAATCCCATCATGAGTTCTAACAATGAAGCTCAGTGAATCAATGATTCAAGGGTCATTCAATGAAACAACAAAGTTGGGATAACAGTTCAAATACACAGGTCCTCCACAAAGATTTGATTCTACCGTGTCTAGTATTGAGGTTTTAAAGTCTCTTGTTCTGGTGTCTCTAAGAACCATCAAGATTGGAGTATTAAATCCTAGTGACAAATGTTGAACAAACACTTGGATTAATCCAAAGTGGATGAAGTTGAATCTTTTCTTATGAAGCTTGACTATTTTTTGAAGAACAAGAGACACATTTTCTTGAGACGTTACATGCAAATTTCTCTCTCTACAGTTTTTGCAAGGCAGTTTTGAACAAAATCAAAGCTAAAAGCCTTGGTTTTGTAAATTTGGTTTAGTTTTATTTGAGGGAAAGACTCATTGTCTTCAATTTCAGCAATAGCAGAATTGATTGTGTCGATCACGAGTTTCTTCACTCAGCATAGACATTTTTATCTAAATTTACTCAGGAACTAACAAGTCTCTAATACTAATAATAATGAGAGAAATAAATCGAATTTTAAGGACTAAAAGAGCAGAAAAACTTACAATCAGTTCAGTAAATGTAAGCTTGGGGAAGAAACTTGAGAACTTTAAGAAATGAAGCTGAGAAAGTTTGAAGCAAGGGAAACCACAAAAGAATTTTTCTAGGTTCTCAATACTCTGCCTTGTGGGTTATGACATGGTGCAAATGGTTGCTTTATAGAAGAGATATACTATGTGAATTTAGGTTTTTGAATCCACAAATAATTGATCTTTGGATTTGAAACATTTGGAAATCGAGTTCATGTGAAATGGCAAACATCTTTTACCATGGGTTATTGTTGATTGTGTCTCACACTTTTCGTATCTTTTGTTTTTTTCTGCACCGTTCTCTGCAATTTAATTTCTATACTTTGTTTGATTCCTTTATATAATAAAAAGTTCATATGAAAGAATGATTTAATGATTAGTATGAACTTTATTGTCTCAACAATTTAAGATCATACTGTAAAAAAGAACAGGTGAACAAATTTACTGTTTATTTCGCCTCCATTAACCCTAGCCAGCAGGCAATGAATGAAAGAGGATAAGAACATAAAAATAAAGATATGTACCGTTCCTTTCGTGAATTGTGTTTGTAGATATCAGCGTACTCGTGGCATAGATTCCCGCATAAACTGTTTTCATGGGAGAGGGCCATCTCGTCGAAGAAAGGGTATAAACTTTGATAAGAAAAGACCAAAGCAATGAGTCACTCATTCAACGTTTTGATTGTTTAGATGTTCACAATCATAATCATAATTTAAATAATAATATATAATATTATCTATAATCTAACGTTATATATATATATTTGCTGAAAATATCATGACTTATTATTATAGAATTTTTATTTGGATTTCCAATTGCCAATGACAAATATAAGGTACACTCACAATTACACCCAATTATTTTATTATTTTTAAGTTAATATTTAAAATAATAAAAATAATGCACTCAAAATTATAAATATAATGAGAAAAAACACCTTATATTAATACTAATGGTGGAATTAATTTTTGAGTCATTTTCAATTGTTAAAATTAATTTTTTAAAAACTACTAATTTCAATAACTAATATTAATGATTTTTATTTTTATACGTTAAATGCAATACATTTATGGTCCACTTAACACAAACTATTATATATAATCAGTTATTTCTCAACTATAAAAAATCCGGACTCAACTTTGTAAAGTGCTAATTATAATTGTATTAGCCTCTCAATTTTAAAACTATCACTCCAGCTTCAACTTAAATTTGCATCAGGTTCTTCATTACGAGAATTGGTTAACAACTTCCATTCTCCTACCACTAAGTTCATCATTTGTTATTCTGCATGAATCACGAAATGGTCAAATGACGAATTAGGAGTTACAATAGGCTACATAATTCTTAAAAAGCATTTGTAAGTTTCAAAATCTTAAATAGTAAACCTCAGTATAACTAAAAACTACAGATGGTATGAGCGTAAGTTTCAAAAGCTTTTGAGATAATGTAATTTATTGAAGAAGCACAATTGCAATACATATTTGCCTCCTACCAAATTTTTTTTTAACATCTTTCATTGTCAGCTCATCCAAACTTGAAAACTTCATAATCCTACTGTATATATTTTTTTTTCTTTACTCGTTGGATGATTATGAATCTCGAACAACATAATGGAAAATTAAAGCTGGCATAGAAGGGAGGCCACGCTTGAGGCTCATGAAGGGAGAAAATTATAGCGGAGTAAGGCAGATATAATAACACCATGGAGTTTGAGTCTATAAAAAATGGGAAACTCAATTTGTATCCAAAACCTTTGTTTATAACTCGCTATCGCCCGACCATCCCATCCCAACCAACATGACTGACTCATTACTCGCAACAAATACACAATATAGAATGACAAATAACTTTAATAAACGCCCAGACCCCAAAAGCACAACCCTCACTAAAGTTCAAACTTGACCCAAACTTTGCTCGCTGATAGAAGACTCAACAGAGGCCACAGACTGCTCAATTTCATGGCCATGACAGTCCGAAGACTACAAGTGTGTGAACAACTCTAAGACAAGGGTGGCTAAATGGTCAACCACCTAACCTTTCATATTGCCAGGACGTATGAAATATGAATAAATTATACTCACGCTGAGGAAGCGGGCTCTTCAGCTTTCTTCTTTGCATCCGTCTTCTCTGGCTCATTCTTAGTTTCCTTTTCAGGTGCCTCTTTTTGTTCCCCAGATTTGTCCTCAGACTTGTCTGCATCTGTCTTCTCTTCAACACTCAACTTCTCAAGGAGACCAGCAGCAGCAGATGCATCTTTGTTTTCCTCTTTATTCTTTTGGGATTCAGCAACTTCTTGGAATGTTTCCATAAAGCTTTTGCAATCTATAAGACAAAGCAAAGTACTACTAATTACACACACCAAAATTAAGCCCCGTAATGGGCAGTCATAATTATTATTATGATCACTGTCCTAAGCAAAAGGGAGATTTGTAATTAAGAAACTGTTTAACACACCCAGTCCAACTATGTACCCAACCCATCCCTGGATTATTCCGACTTCCAGCCAACAGAAGGAAAAAGTAAGCACATCATCACAGATCATGCAAGGGGTAAAGAACCCTGCATAGACTCACTTGAATCAAATAATAAACAACGTCAGCTTACAGATGTTTAACACAACACATGCTAGATATGCAACTTTAGTTGCAGAATGTATATAGAGACAGGGCTATTTATTGTTCCTTCCAATCCTTTAATAGGCGTTATTTATGAACCACTGTCTAATGATGCAACTAAATTTAAAATGAATGGTCAACAACCAAAGAACACGGGAAAAAATATAACAGAGAGAGAAGATCGATCCAAGTTAATTATGGTACAAAAGCCATTAATAAAAGAATAGTCAATAATTATTAAATTTTGGCACACTCATCAAGAAATCTAAAAGGTATTATGATCTCATCACACTCCTTATAGGAAGCACCCCGTGCAAAGCACATCATGATTGAAACTTATAAAGAACATGATTGCAATCTTTTAAATATTATAATGTCCAGATCTTTTATAATAGACCCCAATGAAATGAAAATTTCAGAATAAGCATCAACAACCCAAGAAAGTACAATGGCTTCCAAAGTTAACTCAAAAAGTCACACCTCAACATAACAACCCCTTTAGTCCAAAGAAGGTTCTAAAGCCAAATTTTCTCTGATACTTTATATCACTACAAGATTCTACTGTAACTGGGAAGACTCAAAATACCTTCACTGGATAAAGACACAACACAACAGGAAATTTTTATAAAGAATACGATGACCTACACTACAGGATAGTAAATAACTAAATGAAGTAAGGAATAGAATGAGAAGATAAATGGTGCATTCCAAACCTAAGCACCTTCCCTGGAATCAGGAAATGAACTACATGCTCATTTACAGTTGAGTTCATAAGAGCTGTAGCTTTCAAATTTTTTGTCAAGCAAATGACATTAGTACAATCCAACTGTTCCGCCTTGGGGTACTATGAAATACTAAAACAGACTTTAACTCTTTATTTTACCCTCTGCCCACAAAAAACTTGGCAAGAGAATGCTTTTATATACTTTATGTCATATCAAGGCTACCTCAGAAATGTGCTCTAATTCTTCCAGTGTTTTCAAGAGCCACTGGAAGGAGAAAAAACAATATGGTAAGTAATTTATAGCATGGAACGAAATTTAGATCGATGCAACAGTGAATAGTGATCAACAATACCAAGCGCACCCGAGAAGATCGACAGATTTAGGTAACTACTTATCAATGAATAAGAGCTACTGATAATCGATAACTGATAACCCGCAGATTTCGGAGTATAAATTTCAGACAACCACAAAATCTGCCATAAATTATAATAAGTATAAAACTTAAAATACAGCGGAAGAAGTATAATTAATTACAATTACAGGTGTAAAAAGAATTGTCGATTGCTTGAAAGTGCATACTCACTTTCAATTGACGCAAATCGAATGCAAAAAAGTTCATCCTTCAGTTCACCGTCGGCGAAGTCTCTCGCATGCCAAACGCAAGATTTTTCATTTCCAGCATGTTCTTGCACGGTCATTGAAGGTAAAACTGCGACGGGCAAAAAGAAACACACAATTCCATTTATTTTTTTAAATACAATCAAAATTATCGGAGAGTATCTACTAAGGATGTACTAAGTTATTAACTTAAATGATTAGCACAGATCTTGAGGGTCTTCGATTGCCTCATGACAAGCCTAACTTTCCCAGTAACCTTGTGCTTCAGAAACTTCACAGTACCCGCGCCTCTCTCCTTCCATTGGTTCCCATCTTTATCGTATCGGTACAGCTTGGATTTCCTGCAATCGAACAACAAACCTTCAATTTCAGTAACAAAAGCTATCAAACCCTAAAAACCAAACAAAAAAGAAAATTGACAAGCAAATGCATACAGATCGAGAATAGGATCTTCGTCTTCTTCGCCGGTGGTGACAGCAACTTCCTCAAGCTTGACGATCGGAGCAACTTGAGCTCCGGTATCCTCGTCGTCGCCAGCGGGGGCTTCCTCCTCTTCTCGGTGCTCGGGATCGTTGCTCGACATTTTGTTGAGAGAGAGTGAGAGAGAGGCAGTAGAGCAGAGAAAGTGTAATGCTAATCGCTAGGGTTCGCGAGAGAGGAGGGGAGGGTCGGGTAATCATTTGAGCGAGTGTGAATCAAGTTGTAAGTATAGCACTCCCCCTCACGGCGAAAAGGGCCTGGAAGAGGCTTGACCGTCCGATGACTGCCACGTAAGTACATATGTGAATGTCAGCTATCGGATGGTTGAGATTTTTGGTTCTGTTAGACCAAATGACCATGCCTAAACTGAGCAATAATAATTCTGGACAACTAAGAGGAATGTATTGTAAAAGGCTTAAAGCACATATTTGATATTGAATTTAATATTTAATATAAATAAATAAATAAATCAACAAATAAATATATATATACATATATATATATATATAAAGTAACTTCCCATTCACGGGAAACATTTATTTTATGAATGAAAAGTTTCTTTGATCAAATTTAACTTCTTCTACATATTTTTCACTTTTCCTTAATTATATTTTAAAGCACATAAAATTTTTGGAATTAACAAGAAAAGTAATTAATTAATTAATTAATTAACTATTTCTTAAAATTAAAAATTCTTTGAAGTTTGATAATTTTTTAGAGTAGATTAAAAAAAGTAATAAATTAATTAACCACTAAAATTCTTTAAAGTCTAGACATTTTTATGGAGTCAATGAGAATAATAATAAATTAATTTTTTATCAAATCTTATTATAAATATAACTTGACATGGTATAAAATTAAAGCACAAAAAAATAATATATGATTTATTCAATAATTTGAATTATTTATCATTATATATTGCTCAGAATCAAATACAAAGTCAAATATGGTTCTATTAATATTAGAGATTCTAAAATTATTTATAGAAAGCAAGAATGTGAGTTGTTCCGTACGATATAGAAGATGTTTTATGGTGGTACACTTCTAATGATCCATTGTTTTCACTTCACTCTCATTGATTTCAAAACTAATTTTATGTATTTTCTTTAATTTATTATACTTTCTTCATATTACAATATATTACTAAATTCAATATTTTACTAAGGCCTATTAATATTGTTAATTTAAAAAGTATTGTCTTATAATAAAAAAACTAATTTTTTTTCGGCCTAAGCATGAAAATGAATTAACTTTAAATTATTTAAATTATTTTGGGTCATCTATAAGCATTCTAAGGAAAAAAATAACCAAAATGCACCAAAAGCCAGCTACTCAGAAAATGATAACAAGTACAACAACTTGGTTAATCCAACTAACTTGGTCCAACTTTGTTATATTGGATCAGCCCAGGCCAAACGCCGAAATAGGTTGATGTGGCCATATTTGTTGCCAGGTCCTAGATTCAATGAACACTTGGTCTAAATATTTTTTTTTTTCAGAAAAAATCCCCAGTTGTGAATATCTTGGCCCATAGTCTATAGATATTGTTTGTTCATTGTTTTAGTCGCTATTTTCATGTCAAGTAACAATTTAACTCTTTGGGCTTAGGAATGTACAAGACCTAATTTGGACATCTTGATGGTAACAATGTTCAAAATATTATGATTATTCCGTTGGATTGTAAAAAACTACTGAAATCTTGTAAGTGAGAACATTTTGATGAGGCAAATGGAAGTTTAAAAGGAAGTAAACGAAGGATCTAAAGGAGTGCATCTTGTCGAGGAAGAGGGATATAAAGTTTCACCTACTATTTGCATAAATAAGTTGTCTCTATCCTATGTCCACCATATACATTAGTTTGAAATACTGAATGCATTTGACCATGCTATTGAGTATAATTGGTTAGAGTCTCTCCCATCCAAATTCATGAAGGAAGTCACGACTTTTAAATTGTCTACAAACCAAGGCACAGATGACAAAAGCATTAGAAAATATAAGAAAGGGTGGCATGCAAATTAAGGATCAAGTTGATGAACTAATTATGTGTGAGCAAAATATATTAGGTATCTCACACTATTCGTTTATTAAAAAATTTATTTAAAATTGATTATGCCAAATGCGTATGAGTTTAATTTTAATTTGAATTACTTTTAATAATAATGTAGAAAAGAAATAAAATACTTAAAACTAAAATATTTAAAAAAGCGAATTCAACCAAAGATAAGAATTTAAAGCCTATATAATCTATGGTAAGAAGTAAAGTCTACACAATATTCGAATAAAAATATATGTTAGCAGGTTTGTGTTTTTTATTTATACAAAAAGAACATCATAATATAAATTAGACAGATTTTTATGAACAAAACAACACTAAAATTTGACCAGTGTGTTTTAATTTATATATTGATATAATTTCGCTATCTTGTTTTCTTCGTTCTCTCTTTTTTCCATATTTTTATTTTTTTTGGAATTTCCAAATATGAAGCTTAATTGCATTTACTAATTTTTAGTAAAATATGAAATTAACAACAAAAACTTCAAGAGGTTTAAAAGAAAAAACATAGATAATATCTAAATTACAATTATGTAAAATGTGAAAATAATTTTTTAAAATGTTAATTTTATTAGTAGTTAGGGTGATCATGGGTTTGGCACGAAACCAGCCTACGATCCCCGTTACTACTGATATTTTTCACTATTTTTTTAAATGAACTAATACTCATATGTATACCTAACAAATTATAAGATTTTTTGTCAATTCAAATTAAATTTATTCATAAACAAATAACTTTTCTTTTATTTTTTGTTCATATAATACTAAGTATCTAAACATGCAATAAATAGTAAAACAAGAGATAAAAGTTGTGAATTAGCCAAGACCTATGTAAACCAGAAAAGTTAGCTACTTCGCGTGAAATTTCAGGGTAGTGAGGAAGAAGGAAAGCAGCTGTGTTATACACAATAAAGCAATGGTCGACTCTTCTTTTCGTTCACTTCCAATAATTTTCTGAGAAAAAATGACAGCACAAGCTAGCGTTGGCAATATTATCTTGACTCCAAGTCAATTAGATGTATATGGTTTTGGGTTCTTTGAGAAAGAGTTTGGATAATCTGCATAGCAACAAATGACTTTACAATAATGCTACGACTAATGGACAAGACAACCCCACTTTTCATTTTCAAGAAAACGTGTTGACATTTCTCAACAAGAAGATACCATTTATGCAGATGTTATGGCTCATGACAATGTAATTGTGAATTTAGGTTTATATACTCAATTATTGAATAAATGCTTGTTTGTTATAATGCTATTTATGAGGAAACAAAATGAGAATTTAACTAAAATTAATTTCTTTAGAATGTCAGCATACATTTTCTATCTCTTCAAAAAATAACATGTAATTTTTTAGACAGACAGAAATTTAAAATAAATTGCATATTAAATTTTGAAGAGATAAGAAATGTATGCAGACTTTCTAAGGAGATTTATTTAAATTAAGTTATCATCTTCTTTATTCAGAAATAGCTTAATAATAAACAAGCATGCATTGAATAATTGACAATATAAGCCCAATTTTAATTTATATTTAATTTACATAAGGACCATTATAAATGGAAAAGAAAATAGAATAACTTAAATTTTCATTTTCAATAATATCAAAATAAAATGAGAAAAATACATTTTTACTCCTCTACAAATTGAATGTCTTAAAATAGTCCTCAACATTTGAATTTAGTCTTAGTTTGATCCACTATAAATTGAAAGTTTTAAGATGGTACTTCAGTTATCAAAATCAAACCCAAATTAGTCCCAATATGAATGAGACTAAGGATCATTGTTGTCAAACTCGCAAATTTATTACTAAGTTTACAAGTTTACGATTGTACGTAGAAAAAAATTAGTAAACTCGATGTAGACCCAGGCTTAGTATAAACTTGGACAAACTCGCGAATTGACTTACCGACTCTATTGAATTTATGATTTTAATGTCCAACTAACTTGTAAAATCAACAACATAATAATTTAAACTCAAGACTAAATGAGATATAGACAAGTTTTCTTTCCTTGAAGCCATTACAATTTATTTTATCTCAAATTTGAACATGCATAAAAAAAATAATAAAATTACATTTAATATGTACTTATTAAAAAAATAAAATAAATATTATTTAATTATTTATATTGAATAATTATTTATGTATGACAATCTTAGAATATTCATGTTGAGCATTACAAATTATGAAATATTAATAGCTTTTGCTTTAATTAATAGCATTTGAATAATTTTTTAATGTATATAGTATTTAAACTATAAAATTATATATTTTGATAATTATTTATTAATTGAAGTAAATTCTTACAAGTTTACATTAGGAGTATACGTTACGACTTTATCTCTTTTTTACGAGTTTACCTAAACTCGCAAGTTTAACAACCTTGCTAAAAATGACTGTTTTGAGTCAATATTGTAAAAATGAGAACCAATTTGAGACTTTCAACTCATGGGTACAAGAATGAAACTAGGTTTAAAAATGAATGACCGTTATGAAACTTTTAATTTGTGGAGGATGAAAATGAGACTAAGTTCCAAAGTAAGGACCAAAATAGTATTTTACTCTAAATAAAACATTATAGAGTATATGTTTTAGTAAATTATAATTTTAATGATAGTAAACTTTATTGCTGAGACTATTTAAATCAAAATGAATATATTGTAACATATATTTAAATTTCACTACAAAAAACCTTTTCTGCCTTGGGTATAATAAGGCCGTAAACATAGCGGTCAGCTTTCCTATCTCTTAACTTTCGGTATGTATACTCTCCGCACCAATCTTATACTTTTTCATTATTGTATTATTAATTATTGTCTGTCCAATAAAATTACAAGACTGTCCAATAAAATTACAAGTTAAAATTTACAGAGATAAGGAATCTAAAGAAATTAATTGAAGGTAAATTATCATCTTCTTTCCTCCAAATAGCTTGATAATAAACAAATACTATTGAATGACTGAGAATATAAGTCCAAATTTACAACCATGTTAAAATCTAGAGATAAAGGAAGTTTTGTTGCACACAAATGTCAACACGTCGTCTTGAATAACAGAGCTTGGCCCACAATAATTTGTGGAGCCATCAGAAGTACGACATCAGAAAGGGAATTATGAAGAATCACTGGCTATGCATGAAGAAAAATTCAAGGCTGATGAGGAAAAGATGCGAAGTTGGAAGCACGCACTATGTGAAGTAGCTAATTTGTCTGGTTTACATGTCAATCCTAGGTAATTCACTACTTTTAGTTTTACTTCTTATTGCATGTTTAGATAATTAGTATTACATGGATTAGAAGATTAAAAAAATATCTATTTACTTACGAATATATTTAGTTTGAATTGATAGAAAATCTTGTAATTCGTCAGGCAGAGATATGAGTGTTAGTTTGTTGAAGGTATTGGAAAAGAGATCTCAAATAAGATCAATAAGATTCTATTACATATCGCTAACTATCCAGTCGGATTAAAGTCTCGAGTATAAAAAATTAACTGTCTTTTAGAAGTTGGAACATTAAACAACCAAGTTTACTTGGTAGGAATTTGTGGAATTGGGGGAATAGGTAAAACAACAATTGCACGTGCTGTGTATAACTCAATTGCTGATCACTTTGAAGGATTAAGCTTCCTCCAGGACATCAAAGAATATTCAAATAAATTTGGCCTAAAACATATGCAAGAGAGAACGCTTTCAAAGATTTTAGGGATGGATATCAAGGTGGAAGATGTTAATGAAGGAGTCTCAATAATAAAAAGGAGGCTTGCTCAAAAGAAAGTTCTTTTGGTTCTTGATAATGTTGATGAAGGGGAGCATTTACAAAAATTAGCTGGCAATTGTGATTGGTTTAGTTTAGGTAGCAGGATCATTATCACAACCAGGGATAAACAATTAATCACAAGGCATGGGATCGAAAGAATATGAATTCAATGGTGAAGAATCTCTTGAATTGTTAAGGTGGCAAGCGTTTGAAAGTAATCAAGTTGATCCAGCTTACACGGAGGTTTTGAATTCTACAATACAGTATGCCCTAGGCCTTCCACTAGCTCTTGAAGTGATAGGCGCTCAGTTGTATTGGAAGTGTATGCAAGAGTGGAAATCTGCATTAGATTTATATAGAAGAATTCCTAATAATGACATCCAACGAATACTAAAAGTAAGCTATAATAGCTTGGAAGAAGTTGAGCAAGAAATTTTCCTTGATATTGCATGTTTTTTCAAAGGAACAAGATTGAAATACGTCAAAGATGTGGAATATGTTTATGGTTTTGATCCATCTTATGTTATTGGAGTGTTGAAAGATAAATGCCTCATAAGGATTGATATTGATAGTAATATAATGCACGGCTTGATAGAAAGCATGGGAAGAGAAATTGTTCATCAAGAATCTCCAAAAGAGCCAAGAGAGCGAAGTAGATTATGGTCCAACAAGGATATTATTCATGTTCTTGAAACCAATACTGTGAGTAATTTTATAGTATATATTTTTGTGGCATTTTATTAGAACTACATATATTTTCTTTATAGTATATTAAACTTTTGATTTATTGTGTTTGAATTCAAAGTTTTTCTTAATATTCTGGGCATAGATAAAATTTGTTTTATAATCCAAATGTGTTGGCATAAAAATATAGAAGTGAAGTGGGATGGAAAGGCTTTTGAAAGAATGAAAAATCTAAACGTACTCTCCCTTGAGAAAGCATGCTTTTCTGAAGTTTCCAAATGTTTCTCAAATAGCTTGAAGATGTTGCAATGGAGGGGATATCCTACATCTTATTTGCCAACAAATTTTAATGCGTCAAAACTTGCTATGCTTGACTTGCAAGGTAGTCGCTTACAATCTTTGGTACCAACAAAGGTAACTATGCTAACTTTCTATCTTCATTATATGTTGTTCATGTTTTGTCTCATTTGAAGTTCTTTTTCCTGACCATTTATGGTTTTTGTTTTGCAGAATTGGAACAATATAAAAGCTTTGAATTTTAGTGATTGTCAACATATAACACAGATTCCTAATGTATCTGGCATCCCAAATTTAATCAAATTGGTGTTGAGGAAATGTCACAATTTAATTGAAATGGACAATTCTGTTGGATATTTGGAAAACCTTCAAGTCTTGGATGTTTACTGGTGTGAAAAGCTTAAGACTTTCCAAGTGTCTTCAAGTTGCCCTCTCTTAAACGTATGGAACTAGAGGGTTGTTCAAGTCTTGAGAAATTTCCAGAAATACTAGAAGAGATTGAATATATGGAAGAGCTTTATTCGAGTCATACAAACTTAAAATTGCCATATTCAATTCATAATATTACTGGGTTGCACAGAATGGAAATGACAAAATGCAAAAATGTAATTGCAGTACCAAGTAGCATTAATATGTTGCCAAGACTAGAAGGGATATCTGGTGATGGCAGTGGAGAAGGCCGATCAAAAGCAAGCTCCATGTTGTGTTCAAACGTGAAAATTATTGTACTCCGCCAGAGCAATATATCTGACGAATTCCTTCCAATATGTCTTACTTGGTTTGCCAGGGTGCAAAGCTAAAATATATCTGGTACAACTTTCACAATTCTACCCACATGCATCAAAGAGTGTTGCTTCTTGCATTCTCTTTATGTACACCATTGCAAATATCTAAGAGAAATAAGAGGGATTACGCCAAACTTAAATGAATTATGGGCAACAGATTGCACAGCATTGAGTAGAGAAGCGAGAAGCATATTATTGAATAAGGTTAGGTTGTGTTAGATATTGTGATATTTGCATCCATTGATTTTGTGAGTCTTGATTGTATGACCCTCAACAAGTTCATGATTGTCAGGAATTATATGAGGCTGGAGGCAAAGAATATTGTGTGGCAGAATCAACACTTCCGAAATGGTTGGACAGCCGTAGCAAGGGACCATCTATTTCTTTTTGGTTTCGCAACCAACCCCCACTGATCTCTTTCTGGTTCGTTGGACGACAACTAACACATTGTTATTCTCAGCGCTCATCACCTAGTGCATTGGCAGTTGTGACCATCAATGTCATATTAATAACTGATTTCGCGAAACATTATTTTTGCCGCCACGTGTCATCGGATAATATACGTATAAGCCCTAAAGTAAAAATTACTAATGAAATAATGAAACCACAGTTTCATAGTGAATGGAGTCATGTGGAAATTTGCATCTATTTAGCACCTAATGGTGTTTGGGAACCTGCGTTTAGACATGTGAAAGAGATGGGAGTCCATGTAATAAAGAAACCAGAAAGTAGCATGGAGGATATCCGATTCACTAATCCTTATAAAAGGACAAAATTTGATGACTTCAAATGGAATTCAAGTTTTGCGGTTTCAACTTGGTCAAGCGGAAGTGGCACTCCTACTCTAAACGGTATTATTCACTTTTTCCCTGCATTATCAAAATTTTGCTTTCCTACTATATATCACAATTCTCTGATCATCATCATTTTTCTTTTCAATCGCATATGGTACATTTGATTATGCATATATTAATTTAGAATAAAATTGATGGCAATTATCACGAAATGAAATATATACTAGTTAATAATCATCACTTTAATTTCGAAAGACATACTATAGCCTAATTTATTGATATAATGGTGGAATGTAAAATAAAGTTGGATTGATAAAAAAATTTGTGAGAATCATTATCACCTGATGGACAAAACTTTTGTTATACATTTCATAATTGATTTTAATAGATAATACAATGTTTTGTTATGTTTTAAATATGTAATTAGACATTTGTTTTAAAAAATTATTATTATTATTATTATTTTTGTTGTTGTTGTTATTATATATTATAACTATCTTTATTTTTTTATAACAAGAAACTAAAGTCAATGCTTGATATATTCAAATTTAAACAAAAATGTAAAGGGCGAAATATGAAGTGCTTAATAATATAATCTCTACTCTATTTCATTTTAAATGTATGTTTATCATTTAAAATACTTTAATTTTTTGTGAACTTAATATATATTCCATATTGCTTATGTATTTTTATTTTCAAAAATACATATTGTTATAATGTATTATATTACTAAGTAAAGAATTTGTACAAGTCACCAAGTTATTGTTTGATAATAATTTTCTTCTTCCACAGTAGCAGAGCAAAAATTCTCTACCAGTAGCAAGGAAAAAGAACCAAAGCTTAACAAGAAAAGAAAATTGAAGCAATGGGAAGATGAAGCTCTAATCAGCCAGCCAATCTCTGAGAGATTCATAAGAGCCAAAAGAAAATTCAGACTTGCGACAACATCCTTGTTAGGTAAGATTCTTGGGGTTAGACTATTAAGTTTGCTTTAAATCCATCTTGGTTTGAGATGGAGGAAAAACATGTGGAGTCTCTACAATATGGGAAATGCTAATTTATCACATTGATTACTCATAAAAATGTTTAGGTTGGGTTTGAGTGTCTTTTAAACTGTTGTTGGCAGGGTGAAATATAGCGTTGAATGAACTGCATTGATGACAAACTTGCTTTTGAAATAAAAGTTTTTAAACATATATCATAATTATGTAAGTTCTTAGACATAAAACAAACTCGTTAGCATACTTAGAATAAAGAAATAATGCAAAAAATTCATACCTCCATTCATTGCCATTAATATGAGATGTATGCTTCTAAGCTTTTGTTTCTCACTCTTTAAGATAGTGTATGAGTTCCAAGTAATGGGAAACTAAGCTTAGGGACCCATATTTATAGGAGAATTTGTAACAACCACTCCATCAATGGTTACCATTAAATAATGTTAGTGGTTAGGTAAAATGTATGAAATGATGAAAGTTCACAATAATGGGATATTGCACTTAGTGAGTGGACCATAGCCATGATGAAAATCCATAATGATAGGTTGTTAACCTAACAAATGGACCATGGCTAGAAAAAATTAACATTATAGGTTGTTGTACCTAATAAAATGGACCGTAGTTAGAACAACATTAATATTCCCCCACTTGGTCCCATTACACTTACTAATTTCAATATCCTCTTTTATACACATTCTAAAAGAGAAAGGTTGAATGCACGAATCATAGCAGTAAGGCCTCTATAAATGAGTATTACATTCTGTGTATCATAATGCAAGTCATTTTCTCATCCTACCATAATCTTAATAAATAAGCCCTATGCTTATTATGGGTCCTCTTAATGTTGTTTATTCCCTAAATATAAATGTGTACACAAAATGAGAAATACAACTCAAATAATAAGAACTTTATTACAAGTGATGAAAACATACATCAAATACTTAATATGGAACTAAGTCCCATTCTAACTACATGATTCTTAAATTTCATAGGTGGCATGCCTTTTGTTAAGGGATCAGCAATCATCAACTTAGTTTTTATGTGTTCAATGAAAATTTTATTTTCCTTCACACATTCCAGATTGACTAAGTACTTAATGTCGATGTGTTTGCTTTGACTTCTACTTTTATTGTTTTTAGCTAGAAAAACTGTAGTTAAGTTGTCACAATATATTCTTAATGGCCTTGAGAAAGATTCCAAAATTCTAAAACCAGAAATAAAGCTCTTAAGCTATACACCATGTATAGTTGCCTCAAAACAAGGCACGAACTCAACTTCCATAATAGAAGTAGCAGTCAAAGACTGCTTTGTGCTCCTCTAAGACACAACTCCACTAGCAAGCATAAAGAGATATCCAAATGTTGATTTCTGATATTTAATGCAACTGGCAAAATCTGAATTAGAGTAGCCAACTACCTTTAAGTTCTTAGTTTGCTTGTACATTAGAATGTAATCTTTGGTAACTTTGAGATACCTCATAACCTTCTTTGTAGCTCTCCAATGATCTATTTCTGGATTATTCTGATATCTACATAGAATCCTAACAGCAAATGCAATGTTAGGTCTTCTACAAATTTGAGCATACATAAGGCTTCCAACCACTAAAGCATATGGAATGTTACGCATCTGTTCCTTTTCCAAATTGTTCTTTGGGCATTGGCTCAAATTGAACCTATCACCCTTCACAATAGGTGCTATACTTGGTGAGCAGTCTTTTATCTAAAATCTTTTTAAGACTTTATTAATAAAGGTTTCTTGTGATAAACCCAAAATACATTAAGTTCTATCTTTATGGATCTTAATACCAGTGATATAAGATGCCTCACCCATATCCTTCATATCAAAGTTCTTAGAGAGAAATTACTTCACCTCATATAAAAACCCTTTATCATTAGTTGCAAGCACTATGTCATCCACATATAATACAAGGAAACTTATTTTACTCCCACTGACCTTCTGGTATAGACATTGATATATGACATTCTCTACAAATCCAAATGAAGAGATAATTTCATGAAATTTAAGATACTATTGGCGGGAAGTTTGTTTCAATCCATATATAGATTTCTTAAGCTTGAAAACTAAATGTTCACCGGCATTAGAGGAAAATCCTTCAGGTTGTTTCATATATGCCTCTTCCTTTAGATCCCCATTAAGGAATGTCATTTTCACATCCATATGATGTAATTCCAAGTCAAAATGGATAACTAATGCTTATATAATATGGAGGGAATCCATCTTTGATACGGGAGAAAATGTTTCCTTGTAATTGATTCTTTCCTTTTAAGTAAATCCTTTGGCCACGAATCGTGGTTTATATCTTTTGAGTCTTTTTTTTGTCTTAGATCCATTTACAATCAATGACCTTTGAACCACTAGGTAACTCAACAAGATCCTAGACTTGGTTAGACGTCATAAAATCCATCTCATCCTTCATAGCATTAAGCCACAAATCATATTCTTTACAGTTGATGGCATGTGAACATGTTTCAGGATCATTTTCGGCTCCAATAGTATAGTCAAACTCTTTTAAGTACTCAACATAATCACTAGGAATTACTGACCTCCAAATTCTAGTCGATCTTTTTAATATTGATTCAATATTCTCTTGGGTAGCATGTTCTTCAACTAGTTGCATAACAGGTTCTTATGGTTGTTGCTTAACTAGATCAACTAGGTTATGGTCAACAGTTTGTGGTTCCTCAATGATTGGATTTTCAACACCTGTTTGCACTTGAAGGGTATGAATTATAACCAATCTATAGCTTGATGTGAGAGTTTAAGTTCTTAATTGATCATTATCAGAATCTAAGTTTGGAGTTTGATCATTCCCACTGATCAAGTCATTCTCAAGAAATTTAGCATTTCTTGATTGCACAATCTTAATGCTATGTGGTGGACAATAAAACTTATATCCCTCAGTCCTTTCAGCATACCCAATAAAGTAGCCACTGATAGTTTTTAAGTCTAGCTTTTTCTTTTATGGATTGTAAATATGCACCTCAGAAGGGCATCCTCATATGCGAATATGCCTCAAACTTGATTTCCAACCTTTTATTAATTCAAATGACGTCTTTTCAATAGCCTTAGTTAGAACTCAATTAAGTATATACACAGTCGTCTTAAGGGCTTCAGTCCACAAGAACATAGGAAGCTTGGAGCTGCTAAGCATGCTTCGTACCATGTCCAACAACGTCCAGTTTCTTCTTTTAGCACACCATTCTAGTATAGGGAACCAAGCATGGTGTATTTGGTAACAATCCTATGTTGTTAAAGAAACTTCGCAAATGGACCAGTTGCTTATCCATCTTCAGTGTATCTACCATAGCACTTACCACCTTTATCTAATGTCACTATCTTAGTTTATTTAGCACATTGTTTCTCTACTTGTGCTTTAAAAACCTTAAAGGCATTTCATGCCTCATTTTTGTTATTAAGCAGCTAGAAATACATATATTGTGAGTAATCATCAATAAAGGTGATAAAATATTTTTGACTATTTAAGTCCATATTTGGACAACATATATCCGTATGTATGATTTCTAACAAGGTAAAACTCCTCTTAGCACCTTTCTTGGTCTTATTAGTTTGCTTACCCTTGATGTAGTCTATACAAGTATCAAAGTCAGCGAAGTCGAGAGTATCTAATAGTCCTTCATTGACTAACCTTTTTACCCTTTCCATTGAGATATGACTAAGTCTACGATGGCACAATATAGAAGAATTTTCATTAGTAACACATATCTTTATACCAATGCTACAGGAAGCATGCATGGTTTCATGTAACAAATTGTCTTATAATTGAATTCAGAAAAGACCATCACAAATTGTACCATTTCCAATAGAATTAAATTTATAAATAACTTTAACATATTATTTGAAAATTCAAAAGAATATCCCAATGGTACGAGCTTCGAAATTGAAATCAAGTTTCTAGAGAAACTTAGTACATAAAAAGTCTTCTCCAAAATCAGAATAAAACCAGAATTTAAAACTAGCTTACAAGTTCCTATAGTCTTAACTAGTGAGTCCATCTTGTTTCTTGAGTAGATGTATTGCTCACTTCTCATTAGCTTCCTTCGGTTTAGAAAACCCTGTAGGGTATTTGAAATATGGATCGTAGAACCAGAATCAATCTACCATGTATTATTACTAACATCTACCTTATTAGATTCATAATAAAAGAATAACATTGAGTTACTTTCTTTTCAAGCCAGTCCTTGAATTTGTTGCAATCCTTCTTCATGTGTCATTTCTTCTTCCAAAAAAACACTTGGATTCCTTTTTAATATCACCTTGGTTCGTGTTTTACCCTTCCATTTTACCTTGGCTTGTTTTTTGTTTTTCCTTTGAGTTGTCACATGGTCAGTACTTTATTTATTGACCATTTTTATTTATATGTGTTGTAAGAGATTTTAAAGTGCCCATATTGAGGCGGTAGGAAATTCAGAATGAAGTACACTAGGAAACAATAAGGTATTTCAACCTCAAGTGTTCTCAACTGAGTCATAATATCCCTCATCTACATGATGTGCTCTCACACTCCCCTTAAGCCAGTGAGCTTCATACTGGATAATTTTGACATTAGGGTACTTGCTAAAACTTTTTCAGAAGATTCAACTTGTTCTTCAATGGCTTTTATCAAGTCGCAAATGTTTTTATGCTTTCCTATTGATCCACGTATACTATCCTATATCTTGGATTTGATATACATCATGTTGAGATGATTAGATCACTCTTAACATTCATAAAAAGTTATTGTTGATCCACTGCAAGTATCTGTAGGTGTAAGAGGTTCATCTTTTCTAATGGCATAATCAATGTCTATCCACCTTAAGTGGAGAAGAGTTTTCTCCTTCCAAATTTTGTAATTATCCCAATTAAGTTTGAGAACTTGAAAATCAGAAATGTTAGCTAGTTAAAAAGCTCCATAAACATTACATGCATGTATCAATATTCAAGAAAACTTTGAAAAATCTATATAACATGTTCTATTAATGTAAAACATGTAAAGTAAACATGAGCCTAGTAATAAATAAAACTGCCTGTGGGCTAAGTTTTATTTAATTAGAATCATGCACAAATTATAGTGAAACTAACAAATAATACTTCCTCTTCTCAATCTCTATGGGCAAATTAAGAAAAATAAAAAATTCACTATCTCATCCTTATTAATCATATATATATGATAACATTCCTGTGGGAAGATGATTACCACATTAAAGATGATTAATTACAACTTGATGTCATTTTCCATTATGTACTTCTATAACTTAATGTATAATTTTAGAATAATGAAAGGTGTTGTGGCTAAATTCTAATTATGCCAAAATTATACAAAATTACATGACATTAAAATTTTTCTAAATGCTTGTATATAACCATGCAAAATGCATAAACAAGCAATTCTCATAAGGGGATTTTAATTAATTAATTAATTAGTCATCAAAACCAAAGTGTGAAAAATTAATTAATTAAATATCCCTTAATTAAAATTTAACCAATATGCCATGAATATTGCTCAAAATTAATTTCCAAGAAATTAAGCATCGAATTCAATGGCTTAAAAATTTAATTTTGCAAAATATTAGACAAAACACCTACCAAATATTGGCCAATAAAACTTATGTTGCTCAAAACAAAATTTTCAAAATTTGAGCAATTTAATTTAATTTTTTTTTTTTACAATAATACATGGATATACCTTTTTCTATAAGTTAAATTAACTTTAAAACAATTCTTTACACAAAGGTATCTACTAGTCTAGTGGTTTGAAGGTTGGTTTGGCATACTTTATGGTAAGGGTTCAAATTCCACAAAGACCAACATTATTCATTTTAATATGTATACTTATTTAATGGACTAAAAACAAAAAAGGCCCAAAACATAACATTATTTAAACAAAGGCCTAGAAACAAAACAAAAGACCCAAAACCATATAACTAGAATAAATATAATATTTAGCCTAATCATTTGAACAAAGAGTTGTTTGAAACATGGTTGGATCCATCAATCTTATTTAAAAGGGTATATGTTCAAATTTGGGCTAGAACAATTTTTCAATATTTGTATGTGACCTAAAACAAACCCAGTTTGAGATTTGATCATATTTTTTTGTTCTAGAGCTCTGTCTTTAGTGTTTCAAAAGCCAAAACTGATTAATTTTTTTACAAGGATTAAGTTTATGAGTTCAAAATCATGAAAAAAATGCATAAATATGATCAACCCAAATCTAAAATATTTTCTAAATTTTGCAAGGCAGAGGCTCAAATGCTTTGATACCAATTGTAAGTTTTTAGACATAAAACAAACTCGTTAGCTTACTAAGAACAAGGAAATAATGTGAAAAATTCATACTTCCAATCATTGCCATTAATTTGAGATGGTTGCTTATAAGCTTTTGTTTCTCACTCTTTATGATGGTGTGTGAGTTGCAAGTGATGAGAAACCAAGCTTAGGAACCCTTATTTATTGGAGAATGTGGCAACCACTCAATCAATGGCTACCATTGAATAATGTGAATGGGTAGATAAAGTGTATGAAATGATGAAAGTTCATAACAATGGGATATTGCACTTAGTGAGTAGATCATACCCATGATAAAAATCCATTATGATAGGTTGTTATACCTAACAAATGGATCATAGCTAGAAAAAATTAACATCATAGGTTGTTATACCTAACAAAATGGACCATAGTTAGAACAAAAATTAATAAATTATATAATTCACTTTTGATCATAATCAAGTTAGGAGTTCATTTAATATTAAATTTTTACTACATCAATCCAAACAAATTATTTGGTTGTAAGTATTTTGTTAAGGAGTTTTCTACCTCTTTATGTCATTGAATGAAATATTTTTAGGCCGATATAAAATAAGAATAATAATGTAATTGCTTTACATACAAATGCTACACTATAATGTTCCATTATATACTTTATAATGTCATTTAAATAAAAAAGAAAAATGAACAACGAAGATGATAATAATATATTGGGAATAAATCGATACATACAAATTTATTATACTTCATGTTATACATGTAAGGTCATATTGGCATACAAGAACAAAGAAAATTAACATTCATAAAAAGAAAGTAATAAAAATGAGTAAACTACCATATAATTTATGTTGAAAAACCTTTTATATATAAACTTGGACTATATGAGATTTTATACAAGGTAGCCACCTAAACTCAGTTAAATATTACTTCCTAATCAGTTTTTTTTTTTTCTCCCTTCAATTGATGTTTGTTCTTTATATATATATATATATATATTCCCCATTGCTTATATGTATTTTTGTTCTAGGAAATAGAAGTTGTTAATATCTTTTACTACCAACTATAGATTTAAAGTCAACATAATGATTGTTAGACATTAATTCTCTTCTTCTGGAGATGTGAAACCAGATTCCTCAGTTAAGAGTAAGAAGCATGGAGAAGGAGAGCTTAACGAAGAAAGAAAATTGAAGAAGCCGTACGGCAACCTTTTGCAGGTAATTATGGACATAAAATTCTGTTTCAACATTTTACAAATCTTTTTGACTTTTTTTTACTTTCAGACTTCAATGAATGAATATGAAAACAACATAGAGACAATAGACACCCAATCTCCCAAGAGCATAGCTAATGAAGGGTTCATTGATGTAAGGAGACAGGAAGTAAACATGAAGGATAAGGGAGTTTTAGAGTCGCAATATATGAAACACCAACAAGATGAAACTCTAATTAGTCAGCCAATCTCAGCGACTTACAACTCCAGTGAAGAAAAGGAGGACAATATATTGGAGGCATGTTTATCGTTGATAACAATGTAAGTTATGATAATAGTTCTTTACATATATGTGGTTAATTACAAATTTAAGTAGCGAGAAAATCATACTTAATTTAATAATGGAATAAGTACACCACTTTAATTAGGGTGTATTAAAAGCATTAAACGTCATTGACAAAACGAAACTCAATCAGTCATTATTTGCTCTATTAGTTTGTACATACCAGGTTAATTGGCTAGTTAATTAGTCATTTGCCCTTATTTAATTTGGTGCGTACTGTGGGCTACATGGTTGTTTAATGAGGAGGTATACAGAGTCAAATATATTGAGTACTTAATCTATTTTACTGTGGCTCTCCTTGTAATTATATACAAGTAATCTTACTAAACATTGATGGAATTGAAGTTTAAAATAAATATTTATGGGCATTAAATATGAGTCACGTAACTAGACGTTTGTTATCCCATTTCTTATTTTATGATAAAAAGATGACAAATGTACAACGTTTACAATTTTATATTACATTATTGACTTTCTTTTATACATATTATAATATTGTCAAAGCAGGCAATAACTTACATGCAAATAAATTTTAGTTAAATTTTCTCCTCCTTCATTATCAGGTGACATGTCAAAGCTATAAATTTTCCTCAAGTGGTGCAAGCTTGACCTGGGATCCAAGGGAATGGGAATCCAGAGTGACGTCTCACAACGATCCACTTGACAAAAGTACCGATATTTGGGTTAAAGGCCACGATGGGAGGGTGTCCCACCAAAGTAGAGACTCTTGGCTAAGGCATTTGTGTTGTAGTCTCTTCACTTTTATTGCCTCCCTTTGTTCTCCTTTTTCTTAAATCGGTTGCACCACGAAAATAGGTAACTCGTACCAATTATCTATCATTTTAGGTTTAATCCAGTTGCTTATTGAATATATCAAAATTCATTTTCTTTTATACATTTACATGTCTTACGAAATATGATCGATTTGAGTCATTAATACCTTATTTCTAACCTACATAGCGGAAATGTTCTTAGCTTGTGGGTAACATAGGCCTAATCATGAACCATAAGAGCAACTGACCAATGTCAATGGAATCAAAATTCTGAGGACAAGCACATGCGTTTGAGAAAAGGGAAAGAAAAATCTATCCACGGGATGTTTGAAAAATAAATATTTGCTTTGTCTTTTATCAAGGACTTATAAGACATAAATAAATAATTATAATAATTGATCATGCTTTGTGTAATTGTATTATTTTCATTTGTATCTTGTATAATTTATTTTGATAATGGTTTCTACCTAGCAACTAAGAGTAAGTTTAGCTTCCGGATTTGAAAGCTATAAAAAGCCTCTAGTTTCATTTCTTGGTCATGTTCATGCATGCTTCATCCCCTACCTTAACGTTTTGCTTCTTTTTCAGCTTCAAGAAAATAACACAATTATGGTCCTTATTTCTTTTGTTGTCTCTTCTCGCCATTCAATCTCATTTTCACTATCACATTCCACTTCCAAAGAAATAGCCATTGTTTTTGAAACCAAATATGATATAAACCCTAGCGAACAATGCCGTGAAACCTAATACCAATACTTTGGAATCAACTTGAGACACCTACAAAGATTAAAACAAAATTGACCCCGTACCTATAAGGAGCTAGAAACCAATTTTATAAAGGGTTGGAGATTTCAAGAGCACTTTTAATCACCAATAAGCCCTAAGAGAGAGCCAAGAAGGAAAAATTCCTTACCAATCGTATTATCTAATCAAAAAGTGACTACAAGCAGAGGTTTTAAGCCTTTTATAGAGAGTGACATCCTAAAGAAACCTTAATTTCGGATGTCTCGCTTAGGCCTTCAGTAAAATCAGTCTAATAAGCCCAAAAAAACTACTAAAACATTAAAACTGAAGCCTAACATATAACAAAACATATTTTTGGCCCAAAACTATGTAAATAAGATCCAAATTACTTATAACAATAGCAAATAACAAGATAACTTAACTTAAAGTAATTGGGCCTTTATGTTGTTGGATTTGAATAAGATTGATGACTTGGGTTCCTTTCTGAGCCTAACTCCTCCAGCTAGACCTCCTCGACATGTAGACGCCCTATTAACCTTGGATGACTTCCTAAAGTTTCTTAGCCTGAGCTCTTGTTATAGGATCGGTTGGCACATGAAGATCCCTACTTTGTGTATCCTCTCCATTAGATAGCTCATGTTCATGTGCATCCTTATCATTCCCTTCTCCCTCAAAAGGATTCGTCCTCAAATCAAAACCTACAAGCTAAATGGAAAGGTGACTAATATTAAATGTTAGATTAACTTGATAGGAGTCTAGCAAATCTATCTTGTAAGCATTTTCATTGATTTTCTCCAATACTGTGAAAGGTTTATCCCCTCAAGCATTGACTTTTGATTGCTACTTTTTGGGAAATCTTTCTTTTCTAAAATAGACCCATACTTGATCACCATGTTAGAAAGAAACTTGTTTTCTCCCCATATTTTCTCAAATTACAATCTTTTCATTTTTCTCCATGATGTTTTTGCATACTTCTTCATGTATCTTTTAAACCAACTTTGCTTTTTGCTTTTCATTGAAACTTGAAATCTCATTCACAGGCAAAGGTAACAAATCCAAAGGAGTTAGAGGGTTAAAGCCATAAACAATTTCAAATGGAGAAAATATAGTAGAAGAATGCACACATCTACTGTATGTAAATTCAATAAAAGGTAAATATTCTTCCCAAGACTTTAAATTCTTCTTAAGAACAGCTTGCAACATGGTTCTTAAAGTGCAGTTGATAACTTCGATTTATCCATCTATTTGTGGATGGCATGTGGAAGAGAACCACAACCTTGTGCTCAACTTACCCCACAACACTCACCAGAAGTGACTAAGGAACCTCATATCTTCGTCATTAATAATGCTTTTTTGAATTTCATGAATGTGTATCACCTCCTTAAAGAACAAATTTGCTACATTTGTAGCATCGTCTGTCTTATGGTAAGGAATTAAATGAACCATTTTAGAGAATTTGTCCATAACCGCAAAAAAAAAAAACAAAACAAAAGAATCTTGGCCATTTTTGGTTTGAGGTATGCCTAAAACAAAATCCATAAAAATAGCTACCCAAGGTTGTGTAAGCACAGTTAGAGGCATATACAAACCATGTGGTTTCACTATAGATTTAGCTTTTAAACAAGTTATTCATGTTGAACAAATTCTTTGAACTTCACATTTCATGCGTGGCTAAAAGAAGTGTTCTCTAAGAATGCCTAGAGAAGAGGCTACCTCGAAATGCCTAATTAAACCACCCATATGTGATTTTCTAACAAGCAATTCATGTATAGAACTAGACCTAATCATAGGCGGGGCTTGCATTTGGGTTCATATTTTTTTGTGAGTTTAGGCTTAGGATTAGGCCTAATTTTTTAAAAAAATTTAGGCTTGGACCCGAACTCAGTAAAAAACCCAAAAGCTTGGCCTGACCTATTTGGTATTTACATAATAAAAGAATTATAATGCAATAAAGCTTAAATGATATAATTTGTTGAAAAAAAAAATGATATTAGCAAAACTGAAAAAAATGATTCCCATTCATAAAATTTAATAAAAATATTAAATGTATTTACATAGTCCATTATCATGTAATGTTAAAAAAACTATTGTCAAAAAATTATCATGTAATGTCAAGAAATTTGATAAAAATATTAAAAATATATATAATTCGGGTCGGGCTAGGTTTTAAAAAAAGCTCTAGCTTGACCTTTTTTTATTGAAGCTTAAAAATTTGGGTCTAAATTCAGATCAGGCTTTTATCTATTTTTTGCAAGTTGGGCTTATTGGGCCAAGTTGGCTTTTCAATTGATGAACAAGTCTATATGGAACATCTAGGTATGCATAATATATTTTCCTTAAATAGAATCCATCATTCATGTAAAATTTATCAAAAGTTCCTTTCTTACAAGTAGTATACATAGATCCAAAATCATTATTTGCATAAAGTTCTTTAATGTGTTCAAATCCTAGAATTTTAGCATCAAGAGAAGCAAGCAATGTATACCTACGAGATAATTTTGTTTTCTATACCTTGCTTGTATTGTATCATATATGGAAATTGCTCATTAAATTCTACCCACCTTACATTCCTACAATTCAAATTATCTTAGCTTTTAATATGTCTCAATGACTAGTGATTTGTGTGGATTACAAACTCCCCTAAATCATAGGTAGAGTTGCTATGTTTATAATAAGTGGAATAATTCAAGGCAACTTCACTAAGCTTTTCTCTAAAACAAGCAATTAGTTGCCTATCTTGCATTAACATGGCACCTATGCTAATAGTAGAAGCATTACATTCAACTTCAAAAGTTTTTGAGAAATCTGGTAAAAGCAATAAGGGTGTAGAACTTAGCTTTTCTTTCAAACCTTTGTGCCTCTCCCCACTTGAATTATTCATTTTTCTTAGTTACTTCAGTCAGAGGAGCAACAAGTGTATTAAAGTTCCTTACAAACCTTCGGTAGAAGCTAGTAAGACCATGGCAGCTTCGCACCTTAGTAGATGTTTTAGGTGTAGGGCATTCTTTGATAGCCTTCATTTTCTCTTCATCCACTGCAATACCCCTACTAGTTATAACATATCTAAGAAACACTACTCGGTTTAAACAAAAAGAACATTTTTTAAGGTTAGCATATAAGTTCTCATGTTGTAAAACCTAAAGCACATTCCTTAAATGTTCTATATGCTCATCTAACTGCTTGTTGTAGACCAAAATATCATCAAAGTATAAAACAACAAATCGACCAATGAAAGCTTGCAAAATGTGGTTAAAGAGTCTTATAAATGTACTAAGTACATTGGTTAATCCAAAAGGCATGACTAACCATTCATACAAATAATTTTTAGTCTTGAATATTGTTTTCCACTCTTTTCCATCTTTCATATGAATCTGATGATAACCACTTTTCAAATCAATCTTAGAAAAGATAATGGAACCATGCAATTCATCCAACATGTCATTTAATCTAGGAATAGGATGGTGATATTTTATTGTTATCTTATTGATAGCTCGACAATCAACACACTTTCTCCATGTTCCATCCTTCTTAGGGATGAGTAGCACTGGTATAGTGTAAGACTCATGCTTTCTTGAACATGTCCCTTTGAAAGTAATTCTTCAATTTGTCATTATAACTTCAGGGCTACTTTGATAACCTGGTCAGTTTGGAATTTGAGCTCCTAGAATGAAGTCAATTTAATGTTCTATTCCCTTTATTGGAGATAAACCTGGTGGCATCTCCTCTAGAAGGACATCCTTGTAATCATGCAAAAGAGACTTAGCTATAGAAGGCAAAGAATCATTAAGGTTAGAGTTAGAGAAATAGACTTCTTTTTGTACCATTAGTATCATTTGATTAGCATAAAAACCACGCTTTATTCTCTATCCTTTGCATAGAAGTTGACATTTCACTCTTTTCCTACCTTGACCAAACACTCCTTTTTCCATTTCAGCACTTAATGGATTTTCTCTTTCTTTCCTTAATTTTTCAAATCAATTTAGACTAAGAAAGTATTTTTTCCCAAACCATTGATGAAGTTGGATGGCTTGTGATTATAAGAAGTGGAGGGATAAGCAATTTAAGGAACCATAATAAATGAATATGTATGTATTTGAAATTTGAGCTTAAGTCAATTAATCTTCCATTGGTGGGAATTCACTTAAACTTATGGGCATGGAGACTTTATTCAATCTTATGGTATTCTCCTAGGTGCTAGATATTAGGCTTTGGCTAATGGTTTGAAGAATGAAAATATTACCATATGGTTCCCTACTCATTTTTCCTAAGTTGTATATTATGCATAAGTTAACCTTGGGAATTGAACCCTAATTATGCATATATGTACATTGGTTTTGCAAAATTGAGCTACTTTTATCTCTATTTGGAAATATTAAGCACTTGATTAATTTTATGACTTTTTAGAAGTATTATGATCTTGTAGTTATGAAGTGATTTGATTCTCTATTTCTAAAGACTTTGATTTTGTATTTATAAATTACTGTGATTTTTTATTTATAAATTTCCCTAATTTTGTACTTATGAAATACTTAGATTTTGAAATTTTTGGATTACTTTGAATATGTTTTTCACAATAAATCTGATTCTGGATTTTGAATTACTTAGATTCTAGATTTTTGAACTTACGCTAATTCTGAACTTTTGGTTTGTCTGGTTACATATTTATGCACATAAAAGAATTACTTTTGTGAATCCAAAACATTACCCTGTAGTTCACGGTAGTAGACGTTAGCAATAGTATACTACTAAATGATATTCTGATATCAATGAGGCATAATGTCATATTTTAATGTTCTATCTAAGGTTTAAGGTCATTATCCTGATTATACCAAGTCGTATTGCTTGAGTCTAATTTCTTATCTATTCTGTTAAACTATCTAAGATCTAGTGTCTAATTCTAATAGTTTTGTTGAAAGTTCCCTACCCTTTCCATTGAAAATTGATTTCTTATGCATATATTTGCAAATGTAAATGTCATGAACTATAGGGATGGTGACAGAAGTACTCTCGCGATTATTGGTTGTGAATCCTACTTGTATGCTCATGATTAATATTGTAATAACCAAAAAAATAAAATAAAATAAAATAAAAATAATATAATATAATAATAATAAAATAAAATAAAATAAATATAAAATATATTTATAGATTTTAAGAATAACATTATAAAAATAAAATAAAATTTTATGGACTAAAATGAATGGAGTAAATAGTATTCAGGGTATAAATTATAATTTTACCTTATTTTTGGGACTAAAATGAAAAGAAAAATATTTTTAAGGATAAAAAAATAATGTTAACCACTTGCATAGTAAATGTTGGTAAAAACGTGTGGTTACTATGCAACTTCTGACATGGTTACTGTTCAAATTCCGGTGGAAACGTGTAGTTACTATGCAAAATTCGGATTGAAAATTTCTATAAATAGCACGAACATTTCTTAATTTTCTCATTCAAACTAGAAAGAGTGATTGTCAAAGGAGAGTTCATATTTATTTAAGAGATACCTTTGTGGAGTCCTCTTTAATTCTGGTAGTGCTATGGGAATAGCAGATTTCTACTATTAATCTCTATTGGTGAGTATATAATTAGCAAAGTAGCACTTTTCATTTTACCAAATGTCTTTATTTTCTAGTCCAATTATCAATTTTCTTAGTCCATGTTCTGTGTTTTATAGGGAAACAAATCCATGTTCTTTTAAACTTTTAAACTGCATATATATTATATAATATGTACGAATATAAAAATAATACAATGATAAATTATATTACTAAATTTTATGAATTATTGTTATTATGAATGGCACTTGGCATATGAGAAGTACAAAGTGAAGATTATAAAATATAAGGAAGTAGTATTATATGAAAGGAGCAAAGTTATGGTAAAATTCTTAATTATAATTGTTTCTATTACTTTGTCTAAGTTTATTTTATGTGATTATTTCATTATTGTATTTTCCATTTTAATCCTTTATATTGTTGCCACTTCTCTCCTAACCACTCTTTATTTTATTTTATTTAATCTTCAAGATTATTTTTATTTAAATTACTTTATGGTAATAAATATGTTTAAATCAAATTATTTATTTATGTATCCTATTTACACAATTTATTTATATTCATTGGATTTATAATTTAAAGGATGGGTGGGAATTCATGTAAGAACCTTGTAGCCATTAACGGGGGTAACGACCTTGGTGTACCTTATTGAAATGAGATATTGAGATGTATCCAATTAAGGGATACAAGTATGAATTATTGAGATATATCTATTGCAGGGATATAGATATGAGATATTAAGATGTATTTAGTGAAAGGATATGAGTATGAATAATTGAGACGTATTTAGTAAAGAGATACGGGTATAAGATAATGAGATGTATCCGGTAAAGGGATACAATATGAATTGTTAAAACATATTCGATAAAGGAATATGAGTAAGATGATATTGATTCTTTCCTTAATACCCATTTTATACAAAATTATAAGATTAGAAATGATGTTTTTATTTTGTCAAAAATTATTTCTTTATTTAGATAATATCTTGATGGATTTTGTTATAGGTTTACCCTAGATGTCCTTAGGTTATAATTCAACTTAGGTTATATTAGATAGACTAATTAAGTTTGCTTACTTTTTGCTAACATACCCTAGATAAGATGTAAAAAAAAATTATATTAATGGGATAGTGAGAAGTCATTAAATACTGAATAGCATTGTCTTAAGCAGGGATCTAAGATTCACTATTGAAATCTGAAAATGTTTACAAGAAACTTATGGAACTAGGCTAAATTTTAGTACTAAATGTTATCCTTAATCAGACAGTCAAGCTACAAGAACCATTTGAACTCTTGAAAAAAAGAAGAAAAAGAATAAGAAGGAAAAGAACAAGATAAAGAAAAAGAAGAATATATAGTTTTCCAATCGAGGATTGATTACGCGATCATCATCCCTACCAAAATAGATGAATTAGTAGAGAAAACATAGGAAAACACTAAAATAATAATAATAATAATAATAATAATAAAAGCTTACCATTTAATCTTCAATTGACCACTAAAACAAGAACCTTCCATCGATGCTAAAGATGAGAAAAAAAAATGCTAGAGGAGTAAACAATTTCAAATCCGAGTGGTAATTCATCGAATTGAAAGCTCAAAATGGGTAGGGAATTTAAAAATAAAAAAATATTTATGCACCAATTTGACCAAAAGTTCCTAAAAATTGAGCAAGATGTTGATCCACTGGAAATGTCACATTTTCTTGCCAATGCAAGATCGGGGAAGGACGATCCTAGGCCGACGCAGGTACAAGGATGTCGAATAAGCACCAACGACCTTTAATGTCTTTGATTTATGGGCAGAGGTGAACTGGACAAAAGGGAAAGCGCGAATGTGCTATAGAGCTGCCAAAATGTAAGAGAAGGGAATCTATTGGTAAATTATTTCAATATGGAGCATTCAAAGATGTATAACAGAAAGAAGAAGCCAATGAAGAGAATAACCGCATACTTACAACTACATCAATCCTAAGCAGAAAGAACATAGAAGTATCAGTGATATGTAGAAGAAGGAAACAAATGACAAGTCGACTGAGGACATTGAAGCCTAAAGAATTATGTAACTTGAGTGAGTGGAAAAGGAAAAAGGAGGAGGAGAAGGTCGTTGGAAATAGGGTACTATAAAACCCTAACATTGGTCAAGTAAAATATATAAAAATAAAAAATGTATAATAAAAATAAAAATAAAAATAAAAGAAATAATAATATATAATGTAACATCTTTAATTTCATGAGTTTTAATATATAAATTATTTAGAAAAAAAAAAGACTAGTTTTGAACTAGGGGAAAAATTATAATTTTAAGGAGTATAGTGATGAAAACATAATTTCAAGGAATTTAGGGTAAGAATTAAAATATATTAGAGCTAATTCCTACATACATTAGGTCATTTAAGATTCTAGAAAGGATATGCACTATAACATATCATCTGGCTCTTCCACTAGATTATGCAAGTGTGCATCTTATTTTCCATGTATTTATGCTTTGGAAATATTTACCTAATTCTTATGCCTTTCAATCGCAACTAATACAATTAGAATAACAACTTTCCTACATAGAACAACCTATAGCTATGACTAGCAGATAAGTCAAAAGATTGAGGAACAAGGATATAGTTTCAGTCAAAGTGGTATGGCAGAATCATACAAGTGAAGAAGCAACTTGAGTAGTTGAAACCCTTAAGTTCTAATGGTAAGTAGACTTTTTAAAATTTGAGGACCAAATTTTTTAAGGGGGAAAGAATGTAATAACCCAAAAGAAAAGAAAAGAAATAAATAATATAATAATAATAAAATATAAAATATATGTATGGATTTTAAGAATAACATTATAAAAATAAAATAAAATTTTATAGACAAAATGAAAGGAGAAAATAATATTTAGGGTACAAA
This sequence comes from Delonix regia, assembly GCA_037074485.1. Lineage (NCBI taxonomy): Eukaryota > Viridiplantae > Streptophyta > Magnoliopsida > Fabales > Fabaceae > Delonix > Delonix regia. The sequence continues at coordinate 22,081,508 of CM073454.1, read as the reverse complement.
TTATAATTTTACCTTGTTTTAGGGGCTAAAATGGAAAGAAAAATATTTTTAGGGATAAAAATATGATTTAAACCATTGTGTAGTAACTTGCATAGTAAATTTCAACAAAAACATGTGGTTACTATGCAAATTCTAGCAGAAAACGTGTAGTTACTATGCCAATTTCGATGTGGTAACTATTCAAATTCCGCTGAGCTACCTTTTACGTAGTTCCAACTGTAACTTGAAACTTTCTATAAATAGCATGAATATTTCTTAATTTTCACATTCAAACTAAAAAGAGAGGTCGTGGAAGGAGCATTTATATTTATATGAGAGATAGCTTTGCAGAGTCCTCTTTAATTCAGGTTGTGCTATGGGAATAGCGGATCTCTACTATTAATATCTATTAGTGAGTGTATAATTAGTAAAGTAGCACTTTTCATTTTACCAAATGTTTTTATTTTCTAGTCCAACAATCAATTTTCTTATTCCGTTTTCTGCATTTTGTGGGAAACAAATCCATGTTCTTTTAAACTTTTCAACTGCATATATATCATATAATACGTACGATATAAAAATAATACAATGATAAATTACATTACTAAATTTTATGAATTATTGTTATTATAAAGGGCACTTGGTATATGAGAAGTGCAAAATGAAAATTACAAAATATAAGGAAGTAGCATTATATGAAAAGAGAAAAGTTATAGTAAAATTCTTAATTATAATTGCTTCGCTTACTTTATCTAAGTTTTTATGTGATTATTGCGTTATTGTATTTTCCATTTTAATCCTTTATATTGTTGTCATGTCTTTCTTAATCACTCTTTATTTTATTTTATTTAATCTTCAAGATTATTTTTATTTAAATTACTTTATGGTAATAAATATGTTTAAATTAAATAATTTATTTATTTATCCTATGTACACAATTTATTTATATTCAATGGATTTATAATTTAAAGGATGGGTAGGAATTTATGTAAGAACCTTGTAGTCGTTAGCGGCGGTAATGACCTTGGTGCACCTTATTGAAATGAGATATTGAGATGTATTCGGTGAAGGGATATAAGTATGAATTATTAATGTATCTACTATAAGGATACAGATATGAGATATTAAGATGTATTCAGTGAAGGGATACGAGTATGAATAATTGAGACGTATCTAGTGAAGAGATATGGGTATAAGATATTGAGAGGTATCCGGCAAAGGGATACAATATGAATTGTTTAAACATATTCAGTAAAGGAATATGAGTAAGATGATATTGATTCTTTCCTTAATACCCATTTTATACAAAATTATAAGATTAGAAATGATGTTTTTATTTTATCAAAAATTATTTCTGCACTTAAATAAATGTAACACTTGCCAAAATATGATGCAAATTTTGTTCTTAGCAAGAGTACAAGTATAAATATTTATGGAGTATATTATTAATCAGAGATGAACTTTGGCTTAGTGGTAAGGCATGGCATATGGAGGTTGAAGGCACGGGTTTGAGATGCAACTTCCTCTTCCCTCAGAAAGTTTTTGGTGATGACACGTGTCCTCATGCCAGGTGAAAAAACCAAAATGCCCCTAATAATTTTCTTCTTCTTCCAGTGCATCAATCTCCTTCGTGTATCAAAACATCATCTTTCTCTTTGTTCTCTCCTTCCACTGCCATGGTTAGCTGCCATCTCAGTTCCAGCCAGCATCCTCCCTCACTGGTGATGCGTTCCGGACCACCCCAACCTATAGTTGCCGACGACAGCTCTGATTTTTCGATAAGTTCCGTGACAGCCGAGGAAAAAGAGATTTTTGCAGCAGCTTTTGGTGAGTTTTGATCAGTTTTTCATGAAGATGATGTTAGTAGAAGCATTTTTGGCTCTTTCCCATTGAATTTTAGCCTTGGAAGCATGTTTTTAGGCAACTTTTTGGAGATTTGTTCAAATAGGGACTAAACTGAAAATTTTTTAGATTTTTGGGTTTTACAAAAAATTGTGAAATTTTGGAATTTAATAGGTTTAAGTTGGTATTATAGGAACACTTTTAATGTGTATGACATGCAATCCTATTGTTCTTTATGGTTTGACTTGGTTGAAGGGGAAAGTATGGAAATTTGGGATGAAAGTGAAAGTTTAGGAAGTTTATAAGGAAGTGAATGTAAATTGATGAAAAGTCTGAGTAAGTTATGTGATGGAATCTAGGAATATGAGCTAAGGCTTGTTTTTAGTAATGAAAAGGAAGTCAGATATGAAATTGGTAAATGGAAATATGATGAATTAAAGAGAAGAAAGAATTATGTGATAAATTAATATTATGGGATAGTATGAGAATTGTAGATCTTATGGTTGCTTTTGGTAAATCTGTTCTATTTATGAATTTGTTAAGAGACATTATCATGAGCCTAAATTGATGGATGTTGATGGGAATTGAGGAAATGATAATTTTTTGATATAGAGATTATTAGTGAATTCTTTTTTAACCAAAGGAAAGGAGGCTTACAGGTTATTTTATATTTACTTCACCCACCAGGTAAGTAGTTGCTCTTTCAACCATATGATTTAACATTATATTATTATATGGTAGCATAATTTGTTAAACTTGTTAGTCTTTCAAATGAATTATGATTTATGACTTGTATGTAATGTCCATGCAAAGAGAGGATTATATGAAAAGTGGCATTAGATGTGTAAATAGTGTGAGCTAGTGCTTCACGACTGTTTGATAAAAATATACAAGGGCTAAGTTCCTTTGATCGTATGATAAAAGTATCCAAGGGCTAAGTTCCCTTAAACGATAAAAAAAGAATCCAAGGGCTGAGTTCCCTTAACCGATAATAAAGTATCGAAGGGCTTAGTTCCCTTGACCGATGATAAAAAATACAAGGGCTAAATACCCTTAACCGATGAGAAAGATTCTTTGAGGGCTGTGGATCCTCGACCGTTAAATGTAATTTCCAAGGGCTATGTACCTTTGACCAATTTAAGTTCCATGGAATGATTCCATGACCGTTATTGTTATATTGCATGTTATGGTTTAATATGTTAAGGTTTTAAATGATAATTTATAGAGAACTGGCCGGTTTAAAAGGTATTATATTGATTTATTACTAGAATGCTTCCCATTTATGTTTTACTGAATTTCGGGCAGTCATCTAGAGTAGTTTGCTGACCAAGAAGGCTACAGGAGCCCTATTGGTACTGTTGATGTTTGATTTCCCTATTTTGTTGGGGGTTTTTGTATTTTGTAATAATGTAATAAGTTAAAGATGTAAATAATTGTAAATAAAGATGTATGTCCACAGGTAGATTCCCCATTCCCCTACTGTGTTGTAGTTGTCTCTAGATTGAATTGAGAGCTGAGCTCTCTTTTATGGATATTATTGTTTTAGTAGATATTTGTAGCAATTTTGGGAGGTTTCAGTTATAGAAGAGACTCTGCCAAAATTTCTACAAAATAAGTATGAATGTGAATCTACTTGGTGATGAATGTCGATTATGTATGATTGCAATTCAGTTAAGGAATCAACTTATTAGGCTTACTGAGACAGGCTAGTCTTGTTATCTGTGCCGGTTATGCTACGGATATTAGGGTGTGACAATAAATGTTTGTTAAAAACTCTAAGGCCTTTATTGTTTCCCTTCTGCTTAATTTGTGATTTATGCATTCATTAAGTTAGTGGTAGATTTACACCTTTCTGTTTAACATTTTATAGATTAGTAAGTGATAAAGAAAGTTGGGACTTTCTTGTCGCTCATACATTTTGAGGTGTCATTTTGGGTTAATCATCATGTACGTCTAATTCCAAGGTTGTGGCTACTAGATGACGGGTTGTTTTAGATTTATAATTATTGTAAAGTGTTGTAAGCTATTCCCGTACCATATTAAATGTATAATTTGAGAGATTTTTAAAATGGTTTATTGATTATAATTAAAATATGACTGGTTGTACAAGTTTGGAAAACATTGAATTTAGGAGAGGTGATGTCAAATTTTAGGCAACCTTTAATAAATTTCTTTGAATTAAACTTTAAAAGTGCATTTAATGCATTTTATTGATATGTCATGGACTTTGTAAGAATGTTTTATGCTTGTTAGGCTAGGTTAGATTAGCCTATGTGCTGATCATGACCAATGATTTTGGGTCATGACAAACATGATTTTTTTTCTATTTGAAAACTGAATTTTGATAAAAAAAGAAATGATAATGATTTTGAACTTTGTTTGTGTTATGTATCTCTATGTGGGCATGAGAGTGAATGGTATGAATATCTTTTTATTACTTTATCATGAGTAAATTACCTTCTATTTATATCTCATGCTTCAAAATGTGAATGGTTGGGTTATGAAAAACTTAATCATATTAGGTCTACCTCTTTCTTTTTGTAATTAGTATTATCTTCTTATTGAATGTTTTCACTCACTCCTTTTATTTTATGTTTTTCATAAAGTAATGTGACCCTCGACCCTTTAGCTATATAGAGTCAAGTTAGATATACCCTGGTAATTATTTTATTGTTCGTAAATGGAGGTGAAGATTTTATTGTCCAACTTTTATGGCTCGTAGAGGCGAGGTTAACTTTGTTCTCTATGCCTATACACTCCTTTAATTAAGACTATAATAGAGCTCTTTTATCCCTTATAGTAGTATTATTTGCTTACAAATTTTTCACTTGCCCCTTGTTTAACAATTTTTTTAGATTGCAACATCGGTTTAAAACCCATATGTAAAGTAGGAGTTTAGAGGGTACCACTATTTTTTGTGAGCTTTGCATTGTTTACAAAGGCAACACTCTTCATTTTGTTGTAAAGTTTGTATTTGTCATCTAGTGCCTCCCTTGTATGTAGGAAAATGGCCCATTTTATTATTGTTCTGTTGTTGACTAGCTGTTGTGAATACTATTAATAGCAGAGCTTTCTTTCCTATTGTATATTAGGTTTTATCATAGTAAACATTTTGGGAGGTCTATATTTTAAGGGAGACTGCTATATTTCTACACTGAAATGAAATTGATTCTTTTGGTACCTAAGAATATATTTTGTCTTAGTTCTATATGTTAATAATTCTATTTGTTCAAACTATAATTTGACTTTTGTAAGTTGCATGGTAAGCTTATGAGGGTGAGATTTACCTCATTCCCTGTGCTGGTTACATCCTTATTCCTAGGGTCATAACACATGCAGACCTTAGGATTTAAAGATGAAGGCTTAGCCATTTGTGCTGGCCTTAACTTCAAGAATAATGATAATTCCATTATATTTAAGTCTTTTTAAATTTCTTATTCACATATCCATGTTGTGAGCAATTTGCCATGGTGGAAGTATACACTACTAACAAGTAGTAAAGAGTGACAGGAGTATTATTCTCTGGGAATTCTAGTTAATAACGATATTAATTACTAATGCTTATACAATTACCTAATCTAAGCGATCCAATATTCAATTTAGAAATAAGATAGTTGCAAATAGTCAAATGCAAAACTTATAATGAAATGAAAATCAAAGCAAAAGGCTTCCCTAGGATTATAGATTATTAAGGCACTTCAATTGTGAATTAGTTACTTTCCAAACTTAAATTCATTGATTTATAAAGTAATCTTAGCCTCTAACATCATTATAAGAATCCATCGACCCCTTATAAATTCTATCATTCTAAGTTAATTCCTTATATTTCTATGAGAACCATTTAGATAGATGCATTAAGTCCAACTAACATGACTTTACACGTCCAATAGGTATATGACTATCCTAAGGCAAATTAAGTTAAATTCAAGCAATAATTTAACATTAATCATGCGGTATTCAGTCTTATGACTAAGTTTGGGCTTCTATTTTAAAAATCCCTAAATCCTTAATATAATCCCTAATTGGTGGCCAATTAACAATGGGACAAATATGATTTGAAATGAATAACTTTATACACAATGAAATTCAAGTTAGAAAGTAATAAAGTTTAACAATCTACATGCTTGCAATCCACAATCCTAGAGAAATAAGGGTTTAGCCAAGCATTCTCAAAAACCTTATTTCTGAAGCTTTAATCAGTTTCTTCCCTTGAAACTCCTCTTGAAATGCCTTATCCAGTAAGACTCAAGCCTTGAAGCTCTGAAAAACCGCTTCCCTTGCTTTAGAATGATTGCCTTTTTCCTAGAAACCCTAAGAAAATGCTTTATAGTGTCCCAAAATGTCAAAAGATGAATCTACCTTTCATTTGCTATGTCCTAGTGCCTTGCGCCAGTTTCTGGCTTGTATATGCATTCTGGTGCCTTGGCGCTAGGTTTCTAGAAAAACACTGACATTGGGCACCATGGCACCAGAAACAGTGTCCAAAATATGCTTTAATATTTTGACCATAACTTCATGCTTTGACATCAGATTTCAGCAAACTACTACTTGTTGGAAAGGTTTAATGAGCTCTACAACTTTTTGTTAGATGACCATCTCCAAATGCTGAAATTTAAAGGCCTAAAAGTCATTTTAAATTTTAGTATTCACTTACTTGATGTCAAAACCTTACTTTTTGTCTTTGACAACTTGGGTAAGATATAAAATCACATTAATAGCCCACAAATGACTAAAATATAACAATTAAACATAAATCAACACTAAATAGCCTAAAACCTCACTACCAAAGATACATCTCCTAAATTGACAAGAAAGACTCAAATTTAAACTAAAACCAATTTGGTAGCACAAAGAAAGAGCATGAAAATGAAAAGAATAACTCTATTTCATAAAGTTATGACACCCCTAAACTTGAACTTTTGTTCATCCTCAAACAAAGCATAGGTAGCACCATAAAATTTTTTGTTATCCTGGCCAGCATCCATGAAGGCTTAAATTGTTATCCTTAACAATTGCATAGTGACTTATGATTTACAAGAAGTATATCTAATGCAAATCACTACAAATTCAATAAGTAATATTAAATTTCTTCCAAAACTTTTAGAGTGTGTGTTAGTAAGGTAGCATTTACTTTCCTATCTTGTGTGTAATGAAGTCATTTTTTATGTAATCCAAAGTATATGAAAATTTTCAATAATTTTCTTCATAAGCTTGCTTGTCTACCCTCTCTCCATTAATGTATGCTATACACAAAGTAAAGATCATTAGGTCTTCTTAGCTTATAACATGGCTTAGGGATATGGTTGACAAACAAAAGATAGGGATAAAAATTCAAACATAAGAAAAATAGTGCAAGGCAACTCAGAATATTACAAAAATATGAATTCTTCAGTCTTCTACACTATCACCACATAAGTACCCTTCCTTTCTTTCATTTTAAGCAACATTCAATTATTATTATTATTTTCTACATCATTTATAAACTTTACAAAATCAAAGTTGGCTAAACCTTCACTCTCTTTTCCACACCTTTTTTTTTTTTTTTCACAGTCTTTAATTGTGGTTGACTTCTCAATTCCTTAATCACCCAATAATTATCTTGAAACACTCATGTGCTTGCACTTTTCTCTTGAGACGGTATATTGGTTTCATCATAAAGCTAGCAAAGGGTAGGCATTATATGGGTGTCTTTGAGAATGAATATCACTTGGTCTTGCTAATTAAAGCTCAATAAGGGTGCTAGGGACATATATGCATAAGTGATGAAGGATTAAAAAGGCCCAATCGCGAGAAAAAAAATGCCTAAATAATATCTTTAATCGATGTAAAGCCTAGGATTTTGCCTCTAGAACTTAAAATTGAAATCACCATATACAATGAATTACTTGAAATCTAGATCTAAAACAAACATTCAATTCATGCAAGTCCACCTTGTGCTCAAAATGTCCAAAGAAAATATCGAAGAAATATGTATAACCTAATAATCCACATGGTGGAAAACATTAACAGATACTTCCAAGAAACCATAATCCAAAATACAATTGACTTCATCATGAGAATTTAGCCCTTACAAGAACATAGGCAAGGATAAAAGAACACATACCAAAAACCTGTTGTGAGCAATTTGCCACGAATATCGCCAAGAAGTAGTAAAGAGTGAGAAGAGAATCATCCTTAGGGAATTCTAGTTAATACTGATACTAATTACTAATGCTTATGTAGTTACCTAATCCAAGCAGTCTAATATTCAATTTAGGAATAAGATAGTTGCAAATTTGTAGTGTTAAATGAGTATTACATAAATATTAGAGCATTTGAATGATTCCCTAAGTTGGAGAATGAAAATAGGACAAGTGTTAGCAATTGGGCATTGGATAGTACTTACAATTAAGAATTTTTCTAAACATATAGAGAAGTGTTAAAATTGATTACTTGTGTTATAGGGGTGAAGAGATTTTCTTTAATATCTAGTGGTTAAGTGAAGGAGACGGTAAGAGATAACTTTGGTATCCATCTCTCAGATGAGTAGATATATAATGCTAATTATGCGAAATTTTGTTTATACTATCTCCTTGCAAAATATTATTCATTTGAAATTCTTTTTGCCTAAGGTAGGCTTTCCTAAGATCTATCATCTTCGTCATTCATGAATACAATGAATATCCTAAAAATTATGAATTTTGGTAAGTTTTATATTTATTTGGAAATATCGATCATTTGATTAGTTTTTTAATTTTTTTGAAGTACATTGATTCTATATTTGTGAAGTAATTTGATTTGGTAATTATGAAGACTCAGATTATGTATTTTTTAATTTTCTCTATTTCTAAATTTTTGAAGTCTTCGATTTGGAAATTTTAAATTTCTCTGATTTTGTGTCTCTAAATTTCTTTGATTTTGGATTTATGACTTTATCTGGTTTTGAATTTCCTAAAATGTTGGTTATGTATTTATGTTTATAAAAGAATTTTTTAGGAGTCCATCCATTATAGAATCCTATAGTTAATGGCAATAAGTGTTAGCCATGGTGCATCGTGATTCTGAACCCCAGCTAGTAATGGTGATACTAGCCTCGTATATTGGCTAACATATGCGAATCTGATCAAATATCAATTATCTAACTAAGGCGTAAGGCCAATATTCTAGTTATTCTAATCTTGATGCGCATGTCAGATTTATGTTCTGTTCTAATTTCAATAGCTTGGTCGTAGCACTAATTTTTTGATATTCTGACAGTTATGTTGGATGTTCTCGACCTTTCTGCTAGATATGGATTCTGACATATAAATTCAAATTCATTTTTCCTTAGATTGTGTTTTGTATTTCTAACTGGTTCTTATGTGTACATTAATGAACTCTCTTTGTTCCATACTTAATGAATAACTAATTGTACATATGCAAATTTCAATGATGAATGACTAGTTTGTGAAAAATATTGTTATGCCTAATATGCCTTTTGTTTGTAATCAGTATTATCTACTTATTGAGTTTCACTCACCCCATTTTGTTTAAATTATTATAGATAGTAGCACCAATCTAGATCACTCAACTATGGCCTAGGGGTGTAGTTGCAATAATTTTGGTGAGCCTTGCATTGTTTGCAAGGGCAAAGTTATTTTTGTTTGTATAGCCTTGCATTCTTGTATTCTAGTCGCTCCCAAGTACAAAGGCAGGATCATGCCCTATATTAGATTTTGGTTAATATCTAGATGGTTATTTTATTGATAGCGAAACTCTCTTTTCTTTTGTATATCAAATCACATATTGTAGACATTTCGAGAGGTTTGTATTTCGGGGAAGATTTTCCCAAAAATTTCTACATAGGGTGTTTGACTAATTCATTAATACACATATGTATATTTAGTATGGAACCATCTATTTTAATTTTGTTGATCAAATATGTTGTTTGGTCTTTAAATATGAATTTGTAAGGCTTATGGAGATGAGATTTAATCGCGTTCCTTGTACTCGTCACATCTCCATTTTTTGGGCTGTGACACTTCCTTCCTCCCCACTCCTTTACCTTCCATTGATCAAGTTGAAGATGAAGAATCCAAAGGCCCTCCTTCACTTTTCGCCACCTTTCAAGAAGAAAAGAGTTATCTAGTATTGGCAATAATGTTATCTAGACTCCAAGTCAATTGTTAAAGAAAACATAGAACACAGAGACTAAAACAAGCATCTAAAGTGGACCTCTTAAAATTCATTTCCAAAAAAAAAAAAAAAACGAAAGAACATGTGCGTTTTTTTAAAAGCAAAACATGAAATAATATTATTAGAATTCGAATGTGCTTGGGGTCAAGACCCTTACATGAAAATGATAAAACTGAATTGAGGAATGGGCTATACTATGAGCCTCGAAGTTTTCCTGTCGTCCTACCCAATTAATTACTATGTCTCCATGTTGCAATAGTAGCTCCTTGCATTCATTGATAATGGAGCCAAACTCCGAGAGGTCTTCTACTTCAGTGCGAGTAGCATCATAGACCACTTTTGCATCAGTAAAAAACTATACCTTTGTCTGGCAAATGGATAGTGGCCCATTTTACTACTTCTCGAAGGGCAACAACTTCTGTAATTACTGGTAAAGAGGTTTCTGGAAAGTGTCCAAATATAACATACCTGGTGTGTTGCCCTCCTTTGCTTTATTATATATATATATATATATATATATATATAGACACATACGCATACGTACATACATATAGAAAACTATTATTTAAATTTCTCATTTTTGTGCAATGCTAATTTGGTCCTATACAAATTTATAGTGCTAAAATAGTTCTTCATAAATTCAAAAATAATCACTCTTACTAAGTCAAAAGTAAGCCACTCATAATTACTTTGTGAAATTATTTTTTATTATTTTTAATTTTTAAAAAATTATTTTATTACTATGAATAGATTGTCAAAATCAGTAATTCTTATTTTATCGAAAATGATAAAAAATAAACATTTAAATTTAATGGTCACAGTCATAATTCATTACTAATATTCAATGTGGTCAAAATCGCAATTTAACTTGATAGACTCATTGATTTTACAATTTTAAATGGGTATTTTGAGTTAAATCAAGAATAGAATCAGAATCAAAATAAACTCTGCAAAAAACAAAGTTGACCAACATAGAATTGGTAAACTCGCCGATTTTGACCGTGTTTATTGAGTTTGGAAGCATTATATATTTAGCCCAATTCTTGCTTATCAGCCCTGTATTTTAAAAAAGAAATTCAAGAATGAGTTCATCCCTTTGCCTCCCTTTGCCGTTCATCCCTGCGGTGCAGCAGCAGCTTCAACCTCCACATGAGTTCGATTAACGTCGATAACTACTGAGGTCGAGTAACACCATTCGTCCAAGCAGCAGAGCAGCACGAAATGGTCATAATTTGTGAGTCTCCTTCTCCGTTTCTTCAAATGGAATTTGCAGTCCAGAAAAATCATTATAGGAGATAGTTTTGTCTGCATTCTACCCATGATCGATATGTTGATTCTGTAAAACATGAATGGAATCACCGATTGATTTATTTGGGGTCAGAAGAAACTTCATTAGAAACAAAGAAAGATGCAGTGCAGTAAAATATGACCCCAACCATAGACAAGACGTAAAACAAGGCAAAAAGCAAAAAGACAGCCAACCAACATCCAAAGTCGACAAGAAACAAAAAAAAATTAGAGGTACCAACACCAAAATACTAAAGTTGGATGGAAGGAGTTCTAGCCAATGCCTTCCCTATTAGTTGAGGCAACAAACATCTCATACCCAGCAATTTTTCCTGAATCTAGCTTGATTAAAAACTCAAATATGATTCTATGGAGAAAAAAACACAACATACTTGACTCAATGTTTTTAGTGTGTGTGTATATATATATATATATGGATATATATATATATATATATATATATATATATAAAAGAAGGATTTGAAGATTAATGGTCCATTTGACATTAATCAAATTGAAGCAACAGATGAACTAAAAATATTAATATAACTTAGAATTTTGAATTTGAATAACATAAAGACTATGTATAGCTTTCATGATATTTAGACTTTTTATATATAGAGTTTCCCAGTTCAGTTATCATGGACAGAAAGTTGTGTAACTAATTCTTTTTTTAATTGTCATGTATAGTGTAACTAATCATTTTAATATCCAAAACTGTTAATTTGAGTAATTGTGTAAATCCTAATTGTTTGTATACTGAAATTTCATGTATATATGATTAGCAAATTAAATTTTTCTTTAGCTAATTTCTGATTAAGATCAACTTATACCTTCTTTATTTCTTACCATCATTTATTGTTTTTGTTGTAATACGCTGAAAATTATGTCTTTCAAATGCAAGTGGCCAAACACCTCCTACTAAGTTAGTGGAATTATGGAGTATAGATTATGAAGTTTAATTAAAATTGTATGTTAACATGAATTAAAAGTATGAAATATGAATTATGAAATGAATGTTTATGTATAAAATTATGTGTTTTTGTTATATAGTTATATTTAATAGTTTTTTAATGATAAGTGTATGTAAACTCTTATAATGATATGTTACGAGTCTTTAAAATTGAGAGTTTGACAATGTTGCTAATATTCTTTAATTTGGTCTTCATGTAAAGAGATAAGAATATGGACCTCAATCAAGTTAAAAAGAAAGTGTAAAATGGATCCTGCATTGACTATCAAGTAAACACGTACTATTGCCTGATGAATTGGTTTCATTCGAAACCAAATTCAATTTAGTTCTTACCTCAATTATCACATATTTTATATTAAATATTATAATTTAATGTATATGCGTTTTAGAATTGAATCACACACAGATTCCATAACACATAATGGGACCCTTAAAAATGACTTTTTGATATCTCTCTTCCGTTTGCTATCATGAATTAATGGAGGAGCATTTTTCTGTTTAACCTTCAAATGCCGTTTAGAAAATTCATAAAAGTGACGTGCGCAATTAGCAAATGCCACAAGAAATCTCTTTTTTAAATGTAAAAGAGTGTAGAATCAATTATTTTTTTGTTTCCAATAAAAACAAATAAACATCAATTATAATAAAATTTTATGATATATATGTTTTAGTAGATATGTCATCCAGTTATAATATAAGAATATAATTATAATAATATTATTATTTTGGATTAAGATTATTATAATCATGTCGCTATACATTATAAGTAGTGCACTCAAAATTGTAAGTATATTAAAGATTTTATTTTTAAATAAATTATAATGTAATAAAAGTAAATCTTACTGCTGAGACTTTTAATCAAATTGAATTAAATTGTACGATATTTTTTTAGTTTTTAAAAAATGAGTAATTTATACCTTTTTCTTTTCAACTGCTATTCATCCTATTGAATAACGAATTGGTTGCGTTAGCATCCAAATTCAATTCGGTTTTTCTCCCATTCGTCATGTACATTAAATATGATAATTTAATGTATATGCGTTATTGCAAGTTATATTTTAATAAGAACAATTTTATTGCTGTGATTATTTAATCAAATTAAGTTTAATAGTAAGTTATTTTTAATTTCAGAAAAGGAAAGAATGATTTTTCCACTGTTATTCGTACTATAGGACGATGAATTGGTAGCAGTGGCAATTCAAATTACATTCTATTTTCTTTCTCCCTCTCAATTGTTATCTTTTCTTTCTCTCACCGTAATTTTGAGGTCTGCATTCCTATCTCCTAACATGGGCACGTATATCCCCTCCTCACCAATCTTTCACTTTTTCATTTTTTATTTTAAATTTTTGTCAGTCTAATAAATTGCATGCTAAATTTTGAAGAAATGAGAAATCTATGCAGACTTTCTAAAGAAATTTATTTAAATTAAATTATCATCTTCTTTCCTCAGAAATAGCTTGAAAATGAACAAGCATGCATTGAATAATTGAGAATATAAACCCAAATGTACAACCATAATTAACTTATTTTCATAAGGACTATTATAAATGTAAAACAAGTAGAATAAATTAATGTTCTGTTTTGAATAACAACAAAAATACCCTTTTAACCCTACACTTTTGAGTTTAGCTCTATTTTGGTCATGCACAAATTGAATGTCTTAAAATAGTCTTCCATATTGGAACTAAGTTTTATTTTGATTCTCCATAAATTAAAAGTTTCAAAGTACTCTTTCATTTTATAAGATTTAACCCAAAGTAATATATCTTTGAATAAGATTAACAAAGACCATTGTTAGTTAATCTTATAAAATAGAAGATCATTTTGAGATTTTTAATTCGTAAAAAAAGAATATGAAACTAAGTTTAAAAGTAAAAAAACTAAAATAGTATTTTTTTTTCTAAATAAAAGATTATAATATATATGTTTTAATAAGTTATATTTTGAATGAAAGTAAATTTTATTGCAGACTATTTTAACTCAAATGAATTAAATTGTAAGATATTTTTAAATTTCACAACGAAAAACCTGTTCTATCATGCAATTAACATGGGTATAATAAAACCGTAAACATTGAGTTCTGCTTTGCTATCTCTTAACTTGGGGTATGTATACCCCTCTCCGCACCAATCCCTAACTTTTTTCATTTTTGCATTTTAAATTTTTTGTCTGTCCAATAAATGACAAGCTAAATTTTACAGAGATATGAAATGTATGCTGATATTCTAAAGAAATTAATTGAAGGTAAATCATCTTCTTCTTTCCTCGAAATAGCTTGATAATAAAAAAACATTCATTGAATGGTTGAGAATATAAACCCTTACAACCATATAATCAGGAGACATAATATCTAGAAATAAAGGGAGTCTTAACCTTGAGAAATGTCAACACATCGTCTTGAATAATTGAGCTTGCCCACAATAATGGAGAAAATATGGACCGATAATAATGTATATATTTAATTTTTTTAAAATAATATATTTATATAGAAAATGAATCAAATCATAACCAAAAAAAAAATCCCTTGCCATCTATCACATAACCATCAATATTTTGTCAATGAATGGTGGGGTTGTCCATCAGTCCCGTCTTTCGTAGCATTTAAGTTATTAGTTCACAATCATTACAAAAGTTTGTACGGAAAATCTATGCTCCTTCACCCATGAGGACAATCGATGCTCCCTAATAAATTTTAACATATTCATATTTGTAAATAATATCTTTATATTATTCTTTAAAGTCTCGTGTACCTTCATTTAAAAAGATTATAGGACAATCAATACTCGCCCTAAAGACATTAGTTAACAAAACTTCATTTTTTATTGCACACGGATTTTAGTCAGTGTTCTATTTTTTTAAGAAAAAAAAAATGATTTGGAGTCTAGATAATGTTGCCAATGCCACATCACTATTTAAAGTTGAGCTTGTGCATGATAGTTGGTTTCGTTCGTGCTGTGTCATTTCCTGGAAAATTCTTGAAAGTGAAGTAAAAGCTTTATCGTGCATACAAACCTGCTTTCCCTTTCCTCACTACCCAGAGCCATTGAAATTAACTGCTCAATTTGTAGGCACCAGCTGCTTTCTTATAGGTAAATTCAATATTCTTTGTAAACTCATTGAGATCTTCATCAATTTCCTCTTCTAGTACGTATTATCGCTCATCTTATTTCATTGTAAATTAATTTCGTGATCCTCATTTATCTTCCTGTACTACTAGCCATCATGACGGGGCGAGCACCAGCCTCTTCTTCCTTCAATTATCAATGGACTTATGATGTTTTCATCAATTTTAGAGGTCAAGATACACGATATGGTTTTACGGGACATCTTTATAATGCATTACGACAAAAGGGAATTCACGCCTTGAAAGCTTTTTGACTATGTATGGTTTTTGTACTACAGAATTGGTTGTTATCAATGGACTTATAATGCATGTTATTGAGTAAGGTTGTTATATTGTGATATTGTGATATTTGCTTCTGTTGATTTTGTGAGTCATAATTGTATGGCCCTCAGCATGTTTATGATTGGCAGGAATTACATGAGGCTGGAGGCAAAGATTTTTGTGTGGCAGAATCAACACTTCCAAAATGGTTGGACATCCAAAGCAGGGGATCGTCCATTTCGTTCTGGTTTTGCAACCAACCTCCACTGTTCTCTCTTTGGTTTATTGCACAACGACCGATGCATTGTAATTCTAAGTTCATTTTTTATATTGTAAGGGCCCGTGTGACCATCAATGGCAAATTAATAACTGATTCCATGCTGTGTCCTGTTTGGAACAATGTGTCATCGGATAATCTACATATAAGTTGCGAAGTTAAAATTAATAATGAAATAAATAAACCACAGTTTCTTAGTGAATGGAATCACGTGGAGATTTGCATCGATCTAGAAGGAATTGATAATAGGGTAGATATGTCAAACCGTGTGAAAGAGGTGGGAGTCCATATAATAAAGAAACCAGAAAGTAGCATGGAGGATTTCCGATTCACTAATCCTTGTAAAAGGACAAAATTTGATGACCTAAAATGGAATTCAATTTTGGCGGTTTCAACTTGGTCAAGTGGAAGTGGCACTCCTACTCAAAAAGGTATTCTTCATTTTTCCCTGTATTATCTAAATCTTGCTAGTTGCTTCCCTACTATATTTGAAAAAATGAAATTTGATGGTAATTATTATGTAATGAAGTATTAGTTAATATTCTCTTTATAAAACATATTATACCCTAATTTATTGATATATTGGTAGAATATATAACAGTGTTGGATTGATATAAAATTTTTTGAGGAATTAGTATAACCTTATAACCATAACTGATTTGTTTCTAACAAATCATTTCATTGTTGTTCTAAACAAATTATGAAATGTTTTGCTAGATTTTAAATATGTAATTAGACCTTGGTTTAAGAAGAAAAATTTGCATATTATAATTGTTGTTGTTGTTATTACTATTATAATCTTTATCTTTTCATAACAAGTAACTAAAGCAAATGTGTGTTTTGACTTTTCATATGCTACCTATGTCTAATTAGGTTAATACGTGTAGCTCTTCTTATATAAGTTGAGTCATAAATCTTGTATATTTTTTTTAGCTTGTATAAGGCTTAAAAATTGCGTTTCCAATCCTTAATTATTATTTTAGATAGGAAATTTATTTTTCATGTTCTATCGTTCATTCATTCTTTAGTATCAAAGCTTTTTGAATTGGTAGACACGCAAAAGTTAATTTTTCTTTCCAAGATTAAATAGCTTTAATATGTTCCATAAATATGAAATTATGTGTTAACATGTGAACCATCATTGATTGGCAAGGTGTACAAAGTGTGTTCACCTCAAATAAGAATTCGAAATTGAACAAAAATGTAGATGGCATAAAATGAAGTGCTTGATAACGAAGTTATACGATATGAAGATGCTTTTCAATTAGTCATTTCGGTTAATAAATTTTGTATGACTTTTTGACCATGGAATATATGAAGTTTTACAGGAAGCAATCCCTAGACCAGAAAGTTAATTAATCTCCACTCAATTATTATTTAAAATTTACGTTTACTTTTAAATACTTTAATTTTTATATTAGCTTATATTCTATATTATTAAATTTTAGTTTATTAACAAGTAATGGATTTATACGAGTTACCACTATTATTGCTAGACACTAATTTTCTTCTTGCACAAAAGCAGAGCAAGACCCCTCTGTTATCAGTAGCAAGGAAAGAGAACCAATGCTTAACCAGGAAAGAAAAATGAAACAGCAGGAAGATGATGCTCTGATTAGCCAGCAAATCTCAGTGAGCTACAACTCCAATGAAGAAAAGGGTGACAATACATTAGAGGTATACTTATCCACAAAGTCTAAGTTATGATAATAGTTCTTTACATATATTCCAATAATTACAAGTTCGAGTAGTGAGAAAATCATACTCATTTTAATAATGGAATAGGTACACGACTTTAATTAGAGTGTATCCGAAGCATTAGACGTCATAGATAAACGAAACTCAAGCAATAATTTGCTCTATTAGTTAATTAGTTATTTGCCCTAATTTAATTTGGTGTGTACAGTGGTCTAACTGTTTAAAGAGGAGATATGTAATGGCAAATACATCTTGAATACTTCATCTCTTTTATTGTGGCTCTCCTTGTATTTATATACAAGTGATCCTATTAAATATTCGATGGAGTTTAGTGTAAAATAGATATATATATGGCCATTAAATATATATGAGTAGAATAAGTAAATGTATGTTATCTCCTTTTTATTTTTTAATAAAAAGATAACAAATGTAAAAGGTTTACAAATTTATATTAGGTTATTGATTTTCTTTTATACATATTATAATTTTATCAAAGAAGTTAATAGCATACAGGTAAAAAAAATTTAGCTAAACTTTTTCATTTTTGGATTATCAGGTGACATGTCAAAGTTATAGATTTTCCTCAAATGGCACAAGCTTGACCTGGGATCCAATGGAATGGGAATCTCAAGTGACATGTCACAATGATCCACATCACAGATGTACAATTATTTGGGATAGAAGCCATGATGGGAGGGTGTCCCACCAAAGTAGAGACCCTTGGCCAAGGCATTTGTGTCATAGTTTCTTCACTTTTGTTGCCTCCCTATGTTCTCCTTCTTAATTAGCCGCACCATGAAACGAGGTGACTCATACCAATAATATACCATTTTAGGTTTAATTCATTTGCATATTAGTTACATTAAAATTCATTTTCTTTTTATATATACTTTTTCATGTCTTATGAAATATGATCCATAAGAGCCATTAATACCTTCTTTCTAAACTGTATATAAATAACTAAATATACACATACATATATATATATATATATATATATATTGACCTCTATTGATGCTTAAAAGATTTTAATGCTACTTATTTAATTATTAAAAGTTTTTTTTCACTAATTCAATACTAATGACATTAATTTAATCACGATAAACTCTAAAAAAGTCTAATAATATCTGGTTGCAGTCAAGACAAAAATGATTTATATTTTAAAATATTAAGACTACAATGATGTTAGAAAAAAGTTTTTCAAATCAAATTGATAGCAATAGTATCTTTTACATTTTCAAAAACAAAATAAAAAATTGTGTACACTTATGTCTTATCACTCTTCTACATTCATATGAACTTTTCTTTTCTATATTTCCACCATTAATGGTAATAATGTTATTTTTTTGGGTATAATAATGTAATTAAGGTTAATATTTTATTTTATTTTATATATATAGTGATTTTCACTCTCTTTTTATTATGAGAATAATGGTTTTATGAACTAGCGTTTATTTAATTTTAATTCATATAGTTTCGGAAACAAGAGAATAGACGATTCAAAAGTCATATATGGGAGTGAAAATAATGTTCTTATATGGAATATGAGATAAAGAAATAATCATTCTTAAATTATAAATTAATAATTGAGATCCATTCAAAATTGTTAATGCGGAAATTAACAAAAAGCCATTTTTTATAATTTTTTTTCCTCCAAATCATAAATGCCACGTATCCTGTTTGCTAAATCTTCAAGTTACTTTTGATTTGGGGCAAGGCAAATAATTTGAGCATGTTTCTTGATGTAATTAATTATTAAAAAAGATTAAATATAAAATACTATTTTACCACATTTTTATTATATTTACTACTATAATTAAACTCATTAATCATTGCAACAAAACCTCTTAATGAAATATTATTTAATATTTAAACTTTTTATATTTTTCAGAAACATGATTATCACTCTACGACTTTAAAGGTCTGCATATACTTCAACTTCAGCTCATTTCTAGCTACAATAGCACATGCCATATTTGATACCAAATTGTGGTGTTTGAGTCAAAATTGTTAGACTTGCATGTTGACTCAGTAAACTTGCTTGTTGACTCAGTAAACTTGCTAAATCAATGTTTCTACCTATGAATAATGAGTCAATTCATTTATAAAATTAGCTTCGGTCTTTAACTAAGTTGAAGTTGTACTCGACTTGTCTAGACTTAGTTGAATTAGCGAGTTATGTACGAGTTAGGCGAGTTGAACAATTTATGTAACATTCCTTAAATTTATATGCTAAATACCTTATTTTAAGTGGAAAAGAATTTTTTTTTAAATGACTTTATGAATGTGAAATGCAAGCAAATGCAATTGGGACAAGATTAAAATTTTATAATCAAGGAATACTGCAAAAGAAAATTTAACAAAATCTAAATATTAAATGAAGTAGTAATATACTTAAGCTTGAGACTAACACAAGTGGCAAAAACATACTCCATGCATCTAAAAGTACTCAGGTTTGAATCTTCTCAAGGACAACTTTAATTATTTTATTTTGGCTAACACGTGTTCCCATAAGGAAATTACAAAATTATCTTCAACGTCATCTTCTTCCCATTCGAGCTTCTTTTCCACACATGCACAACTTCTATCTGAACTAGCCACCAATCTCTTCACATTTTTCCTTGATTCAAGTTTTTGGTAGGTTTCCATCGTGCCAACGCCATCTCCAACCAACTTCTGACATGATTCCCTCGTTGTTTGTCGGATAAAGGTTGTTTTAAGCTTTAGCAACATCAAATGCAATTTTGGCTCAAATTGAGCATGATTTAGTACATTTCTCTTCAAATCTTCTTAGGGCTTTGTTTCTAGACTGATTTTTGTACCTCTCTTCCATTTGCACTGACTAATTTCAACTAATAAGGTTTAGAACACGAAACCCCTTTCTGCAGCTCCAAAATGAAACAAATCAGAGTTTGAGCTTGATTTTTTGTGTGATTTCATTGAATTAGGTTAGGACTTCAATTCCTAAAGGTATTTCAACCCTTTCTCACTTGTTTTGATTAAACAATTTAATCAGTTTGATCAAAATTGAAGGGAAGGATTAAGGCCAATGAGAGTTATCATTTTAAGTGGTAAGTGGATTTCATAATTTTCCTAAATTTTCTTGGATTTTCAATGATATAAAAGGAGGTAAAGAGGAATGGAAAGCCTTGTTGAAGTTGATTAAGTGGCCTTAGATAATTATTATAATTTAATGAGTGATTTTGGAACTTGATTAGTTGATCCCTAAGGACATATTGGTGAAAATTGAGAATTTTTTTTTTTTAAATATGGAATAAGGGTATAATAAAGTATATTGGAAAAGATTAAGGCATTAAACATTACTTTATGTTATAAGTAAATTTTAGACGATGAAAAAACCCTTTCTAAACCATTAATAATGTTAGACAACTCATGGGTTTATTTATATTTTGGGTCTTAAAGGCAATTAATTTTCAATTGGTCAAAGAATGAACACTTAACTTTAGACCGTTATGGTCCCTTGAGCAATTTTTCTAAGTTTTATAAGTATGTATACTCTAGTTATGACAATTAGAATTATTAAGGGAATATTGGCGACTTTATAAATGGGAAATGACTGATGGAAGAGATTTAAGAATGACAACTTAATTCTAATCAGTTTAATTTGGAGATTTTGATGTTTGAAATTTATTTAAGTTGAAATATTCTTAGCATGGGAAGTTAAGGATATATCTCTTGTTCCTAAGAACATAGAGATTATTCCTTGATCTGATTATGAGTAAAGGGGATAGTAAGAAAGGAAGTTTTTAGAATTCTGTGCCTAGGTAGGAGATAGTGCTAGTTATACAAAATTTTGATTTACATTATCTCATTGCAAAATTGTTATTATTTGAACTTCCTTGTGCTTTGGGCAAACTCCTAGAATTTATAAACCCCATTTGTATACTTGAAATGTTTTGAAATGTCTGAAACTATGGATTACTCTGATTTTGCATTTCAAAATTTAACTGATTATAAATTTTGAGATCTAAAATGATCATGAATTTCTGAACTCCTCCAGTTTGACCTTTGAAGTATTCAGGTTTTATACCAATGAGGTACTTGATTCTATAAGTTGAGGCATTCTGATTATATATATATATATATATATATATATGATGTACTTTGATTTGAGATTTTGAACTACTTTTATTTGTACTTGGAAATATTGATCATTTGATTAACTTTATAACTATTCAGAAGTATTCTAATCTTGAACATATGAAGTAATTTGATTCACTATTTCTAAAGACTCTGATTTCATATCTATAAATAACTTTGATTTTGGATATGCTGAAAACTCAGGATTTATGAATTTCTTTGATTATGTATTTATGAAATACTTAGATTATGAAATTTTGAGATTATTTTAATTATGTTTTGCAATAAGTCTAATTCTAAATTTTGAATTAATTGGATTTTGGATTTCTGAACTTACTTTGATTTTGAACTTCTGATTTGTCAAGTTATGTGTTTATGTATTTAAAAGTATTATTTTGGGGATTCTATTTTAAAAAGGACCTTATAGCTAACGATAGTAGACATTAGTCGTAACGCATTACAATATGATATTCTAATTTAACAGAGGCATAATGTTGTGCTCTATTATTCTATCTGAGGCTTAAGGTTGTTATTTTGATTATACCGAGTCGTATAGCTAGAATTTGATATATGATTTGTTCTGTTAAACTAGCTTAGAGCTAGCATATGATTCTGATGGTTATATTGGATGTTCCCTACCCCTTCTATCAAAAACTATTTTCTTATGAATTTACTGCAAATGTAAATTTTATGAACTACAAGGGTGATGGCAAGCAGGGACAGTGGAAGAAGTCCCACCTGTGATTCTCGCCTGTGATTGCCACTTGTAAACTCATAATTAATTTGATTTTTCTTCTATTTGAGAATTGAATTTTGATAAAAAGAAATGATGATGATTTAAATTTTGGTTTGTGCTCTATATTTTTGTGCGATCATAAGGGTGAACGTTATGAATTTCATTTTACTATGTATTGAATATATTACCTTGTATTTATGTCCTATGTATCAAAGGCAAACAATTGGTTTATGGAAAGCTCTACCATAGTATGTCTACCTCTTCCTTTGTGTAATTAGTATTATCTTCTCACTGAGTGTTTCACTCACTCTATTATTTCTAGATTTTCAAAGAGTAATGTTGACCATGGTTCCTTCGACTAAATAGAGTCCAGATAGATATCCCTTGGTGAGTCTTGCATTGTTCACAAGAGAGACATTGATTTGATTGTTATTTTTATTGTATTACCTTATGCACTATAAGATCCTATTGTCACAAATAGGGAATTGGTGACTGTATGAAATATCCAAGATTGTCTATTTGTATTAGATCATGAGAGTTGAGCTCTCTTGTCTTTTGATTTATAGGTTTGAGTTGTGAAAATTTTGAGAAGCCCATATTTCAGAAGAGACTTTGCCAAAATTTTCACACGAAAGCCATAGTGAATATTATGCTTTTGGATTAACATAATATAGTAGTTGTCATGTGGTATGTTTGTCTTTAAATTGTTTTGGCTATCTGACTTATTTTGGTTCACAGAGACGGGGTTTATTTTGTTCTCTGTGCTAATCACACCTGCTTAGTTAGGGGTGTGACAATTTCTCTCAAAATCTCAAAGTTCAATAAAACCTATGTTCAGTTGGCTCAAAACCACAAAACCACACCCTTGAAATGTATATGTGTGTTTCCTCTCTTACTCTATAGTTTGTGTTGTTCAAGTTAATGTTGTTAAACTTGACTTGGTAAACTCACCAAGTTAATGCCTCTACTAGTGAATAACAAGTCAACTTATTTCTAAACTCGATTTTGGTCTTATCTTTGTTGAAGTCACATCTGACTCATCTGGACTTGGCAAGTCATTCGAGTTAGACAAGTTGAACCATTTCTCTCGAAATCCTAAAGCTATCCTATGCTCCTTTTACATCAAATCAAATTCTACCATTAAAAGTGTTTTATATTGTGTCAAACACTTGCCCCTTTAAATGTCTATTGGCTGCTCATCCCTTTAACTACCTTAAGTTAATGGCAATTATGACAAGCTTTTATATAATTGTATTTATAATTTATTCCTGAATAATTAATAAAATAAAAAATACAACTTGTGACTATTAGCATGTTAATATATTTTTTTTCCATTAACATTATCTGCAAGATACTTTTTATTTGGGGTAAATCATATAATTTTAGGTATCTCCATGTACTTCAACTCATGTTTGGACTACAATAGTGCATGTTAGATTAAATACTTTAGAGCTCACAAACTTTTAGAAAAAGGATCCAACAGTAAGCATCTGGGCTATTGGATTTTAATCCAATACTCTAAAAATTCATTTAAAAAAATTATTTTTCTACATTGATAAATTTTGAACTTTTGAATGAAAAACTAATAGTCCAATACATCTCTACAACAAACTGTCACACAGAATTTCTTTTTTTCTTTTTTTAAACAATGGGGCAGCAATAACTAGGGAAGTGAAACTTAGAACAAGATCAAAACACTTGAAAGAAGGAAATTGATTATGACCATGCTTAGCAAAGGTATCAACAACGAAATTTGTTTCAAGAAAGATGTTAGAAATTTGGACAGACCAATCCAAATTCAACTAATGCCTAATAGTATAAACCAGATGAAAAATTTAATGCAAATTATTTTGTAAATTTTGAACCATCTTAACCATGATCAAGGAATCAAGTTCCACAAGTATAAACCTATACCCAACTTCAAAACAAATTTTGAGCCTATAAAGTAAATCTTAAAGTTCAGCATTGGTAATCATGCAATTTGAAAGCTTACCACTGAAACCCTTGATAAAATTACCCATGGTATCTTTTAACAGACCACTACAAGCTACAGAACCTTGATCAGAAATCAAACCATTAGTATTAAGCTTGATGACATGATAAGAGGAGGAATCTAATGGATATGCTGAGTAGAATATTCATTGACGGTTCTTTTAATAAGTTAGAGAAGAGAAAATGTACGGTGAAAATCCAAAACCAAAGCTACCATATACCTTACGAAACTAACGGGCTCAATATTAATCCCTTTGAAGATTCTTCTATTTCTTAAGTACCAAATTTCAGCATAAATAGAAGGAAGAACATGGAGCCAACTCACTCCATTAAAGAAATGAGCTCCCATACTATGATTTAAATCCAACCACTAAATGAGGTCTCCTTGGAAGAAACCCAAATTGAGAGAGTTAGGCACAATGCTTTTCCACACCAAGTTAGTGATAATGCAATCACGAATAGTGTGGAGCACTATTTCATCATCAGAACCACATAGAGAACAAATTGGAGAAGCAGCCAAAGACTGACGATGACAGGCACTATTAGTGAAAAGAGCTTCATTAGCAACAAGCTACATGAAGGCTCTAATATGCTGAGGAACACCTAGTTTCCAAATCTTACCAAAGAGACCATACTAAAAGTTTCAATTAGTTCCAAAACAAGAATCAAAAGCAAATTTACAAGAAAACATATCAGTAATATTCGGAAGCCAGGTCACAAAGTCAACATCCTCAGCTAAGGGGGAGACTCTTAGAGGAATAATAATATCCACACAATCGATATGAAGGACTTGTTGAAGCTTAAGAACATTCCAATCTCCATTTTCGAGAACATAATCAGCCACTAAATCTTCCCAAATATTATCATCAACATCAATGGTAGCAAAATCTTTAACATTATGAACTCCCAGCAACCAATGATCAGTCTAAAAATGGTTTGAATTACCATTTCCAATAAGCTGAAGAAGATTAAGATAAAATGGCACCTAGATCTGAACAATTTCACGCTAGAAATTAGATGCAGTAATGCATTAGCAAACGATTGGAATAATTGCATCAGAATAACTATATTTGCTACGAACCACCTTCACCCATAATTCATATCTCATATAAATAAAATTCCAATCTTGTTTCATAATAAAAGTTTGATTGAAATCTCAAGCTCTTTAGAAACCCATGGCACCAAACTTCTTAGGTTTGCAAACGTTATTCCAACTAATCAAGTGGATCTTCCTCTTATCGGCAGAACTGTTCCAAATATAATCCTTACAAACTTTGTTGAAGAAGTTTTTTAAGTTTGCATCATACAAGTGGGAATAAAAGTAAGGGTTGACTGAGCTAGAGTGATTCTTCTAACAATCGAAAGAGTATTAGCCTTTTAGCCATTCAAACGATTCATCAGTCTATTAATAAGATATTGGAAATCTTTGTAGGAACATCTATCATGAAATATGGGAACACCTAAATACTTTCTCAGATTATCATTAAATTCATGCCCAAAACTTGGTTAATCTCATGCATATTATCCCGAGAGACATTAGTTGAGAAATAAATGTCAGATTTCGAATTATTAGCTTTCTGACCTAAGCTTCTACAGAAAATCTCCAAAGTCTCCTTAATAACATACGCTTATTAAATAGAAGTAGTAATAAACAAAATAAAATCATTTGCAAAGAAAAGGTGAGAAAGGATATGCCCCTCTTATTTAAAGAAATAAGATTCTAACGTTTCTGTTTAACAACTAAAAAGATGGATTGTGAAAGTATTTTAATACAAAGAACAAAAAGATAAGGAGATATAAAATCTGACACTTAAAAATGACTTTTGGATACATATCTGATCCGTTTGCTATCATGAATTAATGTAGGAGCATGTTTTTGTTGAACCTTCAAATGCCACTTTGAAAATTCATGAAAGTGACAAACTCAATTAGCAAATGCCACGCGGAATCTCTTTTTAAATGTAAAAGAGAGTAGAATAAATTTATTTTTTTGTTTCCAAGAAAAATAAATAAACATTAATTATGATGAAATATGATGATATATATGTTTTGGTAAATTATATTTTTTTTCTAAAAGTGTGTTATTCATCCTAGTGAATAAGGGATTGGTTGCCTTAGTATCCAAATTCGATTTGGGTTTTCTCCTAATTGTCACATCTTTCTAAATTAAATATGATAATTTATGCACATGTGTTATAGCAAGTTATCTTTTTAATAAAAAAAATTCTATTGCTGTGATTATTTAATCAAAATTAAATTTAGCAGCAGTTTATTTTTTAATTTTAGAAAATGAAAGAATGATTTTTTCAGTTATTCTTACTATTGAATGATGAATTGGTTGCAATTGATCTAAATTACATTTTTATTTTTTTTCTTTCTCTCTCTCAATTGTTATCTTTTCTTTCTCTCACCGTAGATCTTGAGGTTTGCATTCCTATTTCTTAACATGGGCATGTACATTCCCTCCACAACAATTTTTTACATTTTCATTTTTTTATTTTAAATTTTTATCTCTCTAATATGTTAAATTTTTATCTGTCTAATATGTTATCTTTTCTTTCTCTCACCGTAGATCTTGAGGTTTGCATTCCTATCTCTTAATATGGGCATGTATATTCCCTCCACACCAACTTTTTACATTTTCATTTTTTTATTTTAAAATTTTATCTCTCTAATATGTTAAATTTTGAACAGACAAGAAAAGGCTGCAGACTTTCTAAAGAATTTTATCTACATTAAGTTATCATCCTCTCTCCCCTGAAATAGTTTAATAATAAACAAGCAAGCATTGAATAATTGAGAATATAAACCCAAATTTACAACCATGATTAATTTATAATTAATTTAATAAGGACTATTATAAATGTAAAAGAAAGCATATTAACTTAATTTTCTGTTTAAATTAATAGAAAATAAAACTTATAAAATAATTTTTAGTTATACACTTTTGAGTTTAATTTTATTTTGGTCCCATGTAAATTAAACGTCTCAAAATAGTCTTTCATACCAATTTTTTCCATTTTTATTTTCGTATTTTAAATTTCTGTCTGTCCAATAAATTACCGGTTAAATTTTACAGAGATAGGAAATGTATGCTGATTTTCTAAGGAAATAAATTTAAGCTATATTATCATCTTCTTTCCTCGAAATAGCTTGATAATAAACAAACTTGCATTGAATGATTGAGAATATAAACTCAAATTTACATGGGATCGAATCCCTCTAGTAACTATGGATTATTCTTTTCTCCAGTAAACGATTTAGATTCAATGCTCTTAATTTTTTTTTTATAAAAGATATTTTATGTAAATAAAAATTAAAATATTTTTTAAAATAAAAATAAATTAATATTAATATTTTTATATACAAAATGATACTTAATTAAAAAAAGAATGAACTGTTTCTAAATCTAATTTTATTTTTTTAAAATTACTTAATTTTATTTTTTAAAAATAATTTTTGTAAAAAATTTAAAACCATTAAAAAAAGAATCCCTCCGGGAGGGATCCAATGTCAATTTACAACTATGTTGTCAGGAGACATACTTTCTAGAGATAAAGTTATGGCTGAGAAACGTCAACAAGTCATTTCGAATAATGAGCATGGGCCACAATAATTGAAAATATTAGTCAAGCCTTCGGAGCATTTAAGTTATTAGTTGATTATAATTACAAAAGTTTTGTATTTTTTTTACTGGACCCGGATTTTAATTTTAGTGTGCTTTCTTTTTTCTAATAATTGACTTGCAGTCCAGATAAGATTACCAATGCCCCATAACAACTTAAATTGAACTTGTGAATGCACAATTGCTTTCCCTCTTCCTCACTACCCAGAGCCATTGAAATTAGCTGCTCAATTTGTTGGCACCAGCTGCTTTCTTATAGGTAAATTCAATATTCTTTGTAAACTCATTGAGATCTTCATCAATTTCCTCTTCTAGTACGTATTATCGCTCATCTTATTTCATTGTAAATTAATTTCGTGATCCTCATTTATCTTCCTGTACTACTAGCCATCATGACGGGGCGAGCACCAACCTCTTCTTCCTTCAATTATCAATGGACTTATGATGTTTTCATCAATTTTAGAGGTCAAGATACACGATATGGTTTTACGGGACATCTTTATAATGCATTTCGACAAAAGGGAATTCACGCCTTCATGGACGACGAGGAACTGAGAAAAGGGGACGAAATCACACCAGTACTTCTGAAAGCAATCGAAGAATCTAGGATGGCCATCACTGTATTCTCTAAGAACTATGCATCCTCAACATTTTGCCTCAGCGAACTTGTCAAGATTCATCAGTGTATTAAGGGAAACGGTCGGCTGGTTTGGCCAATTTTTTATGATGTGGAGCCATCTGAAGTACGACATCAGAAAGGGAATTACGAAGAATCACTGACTATGCATGTACAAAACTTCAAGGCTGATGAGGAAAAGATGCAAAGTTGGAAGCATGCGTTAAGTGAAGTAGCTAATTTATCCGGTTTACATATTATTCCTGGGTAATTCACAACTTTTATCTCTTATTTTACTTCTCCGTGCATGTATAGATACTTAGTACTACATGGATTATAAATAAAATATATAAACTTGCTTATGAATATATTGAGTTTGACTTGACAGAAAATCTTGTAATATGTCAGACAGAAATATGAGTATCAGTGCATTGAAAGTATTGTGAAAGAGATCTCAAGTAAGATCAATAGGATTCCGTTGCATATTGCTGATTATCCAGTTGGATTGAAGTCTCGAGTATCAAAAATGAACTCTCTTTTAGAAGTTGGAACATTAAACAACAAAGTCTACATGATAGGAATTTGTGGA
Source organism: Delonix regia (assembly GCA_037074485.1). Classification (NCBI taxonomy): domain Eukaryota; kingdom Viridiplantae; phylum Streptophyta; class Magnoliopsida; order Fabales; family Fabaceae; genus Delonix; species Delonix regia. Next base: position 22,052,251 of record CM073454.1, on the reverse strand, counting down.
ATTGGGGGAGTGGGTAAAACAACAATTGCACGTGCTGTGTATAACTCAATTGCAGATCACTTTGAAGGATTATGCTTCCTCCACGACATCAAAGAATATTCAAATAAATTTGGCCTAAAATATATGCAAGAGAGAATGCTCTCAAAGATATTAGGTATAGATATCAAGGTGGAAGATGTTAATGAAGGAGTTTCAATCATAAAAAGGAGACTTGCTGAAAAAAAAGTTCTTTTGGTGCTTGATAATGTTGATGAAGGACAGCATTTACAAAAATTAGCCGGTAATTGTGATTGGTTTGGTTTAGGTAGCAGGATCATTATCACAACCAGGGATAAACAATTACTCATAAGCCATGGGATTGAAAGAATATTTTACATGAATGAATTCAACAGTGAAGAATCTCTTGAATTGTTGAAGTGGAAAGCCTTTAAAAGTAATCAAGTTGATCCAGCTTACATGGAAGTTTTAAATTCTGCAGTACAGTATGCCCATGGCCTTCCACTAGCACTTGAAGTGATAGGCTCACACTTGTTTCACAAGAGTATACAAGAGTGGAAATCTGCGTTAGATTTGTATAGAAGAATTCCTAATAATGATGTCCAGCAAATACTAAAAGTAAGCTATAATAGCTTGGAAGAAATCGAGCAAGAAATTTTCCTCGATATTGCATGCTTTTTCAAAGGAACAAGATTGAAATACATCAATGATATGGTAGAATATGTTTATGGTTTTGATCCATCTTATGTTATTGGAGTGTTGAAAGACAAATGCCTCATAAAGATTGGTCGTTATCTTGATTTTATTACAATGCACGACTTGATAGAGGGCATGGGGAGAGAAATTGTTCGTCAAGAATCACCAAGAGAGCCCGGAGAACGAAGTAGATTATGGTGCAATGAGGATATTATTCATGTTCTTGAAAACAATACTGTGAGTAACTTTATAGTAAATGTTTTTGTGGCAGCTACATTTATTTTCTTTATACTATGAAACTTTTGATTTGTTGTGGTTGATTTTAAAGTTTTTCTCAATATACAGGGTACGGATAAAATTTGCTTTATAATTCAGAGGTATTGGCATAAAAACATGGAAATCAAGTGGGATGGAAAGGCTTTTAAAAGAATGAAAAATCTAAAAGTACTCTCCCTTATGAACGCATGCTTTTCTAAAGGTTCGGAATATATCCCAAATAGTTTAAAGATACTGCAATGGAGGGGATATCCTGCATCTTGTTTGCCAACTAATTTTGATGTGACAAGACTTGCTATGCTTGACTTGCAAGGTAGTCGCTTAAAATCTTTGGAACCAATAAAGGTAATCATACTCACTTTCTATCTTAATTATGTGTTGTTCGTGTTTTGTCTTAATTAAAATTTTCCTTTTGACTTTATGATTTTTGTATTGTAGAATTGGAACAAAATGAGAGCTATGAATTTTAGTGGATGTCAATATATAACACAGGTCCCTGATGTATCTAGCATTCCAAATTTAATTGAACTGAAGATGAGGGAATGTCCTAATTTGATCGAAGTGGACAAGTCTGTCGGATATTTGGAAAATCTTCAAGTTTTAGATCTTTCTTGGTGTGAAAAGCTTAAGACTTTTCCAAGTGTCTTCAAGTTGCCCACTCTTAGAAATCTTGGACTTCAAGGTTGTTCAAGTCTTGAGAAATTTCCAGAAATACTAGAAGAGATGAAATATATGGAAGAGCTTTATTTGAGTTATACAAACTTAGAATTACCATATTCAATTTACAATATTACTGGACTACAGAACCTGATAATGTCTGAATGCAAAGGAGTAATTCTGGTACCAATGCTGAAACTAGAAGTGACATCTAGTGAAGGCTATGAAGAAGGCCAAGCAGAAGCGAGCTCCATGTTGTGTTCAAATGTGACACAGATTATACTTGAACAGTGCAATATATCAGATGAATTCCTTCCAATATGCCTTTCTTTGTTTGCCAATGTGAAACTCTTAGACCTATCTGATACTAATTTTATGATTTTGCCGGTGTGCATTAAAGAGTGTCGCTTCTTGCATACTCTCTATGTAAGGCGTTGCAAATATTTGAGAGAAATAAAAGGGATTCCGTCAAACTTACAGGAATTATGGGCAGAAGATTGCACAGCATTGAGTACTGAATCGAAAAGCATATTATTTAGTAAGGTTAGGTTTTGTTGGATATTATGATATTTGCATTTATTGATTTTGTGTCTTCACTGTATGCCTCCCAACGTGTTTATGATTGGCAGGAATTACATGAGGTTGGAGGCAAAGAATTTTGTGTGATAGAATCAACGCTTCCAACATGGTTGGACAAGCGTAGCAGGAGACCGTCCATTTCCTTCTGGTTTCGCAACCAACTCCCATTGTTCTCTCTCTGGTTTCTTGGACAACAAATTACGATTTGTAATTCGAAGCACTTATCTGTGCTATGTTATGGTTGGGACCAGATATCATTGGATATTCTACCTACACCTCGGAAAGTTCAAACTACTGTTGAAATAAAGAAACCACAGTTTCTTAGTGAATGGAATCACGTGGAGATTTGCATCGATTTACTAGGACTTGATAATGGTGTTGTGAAAGAGATGGGAGTCCACGTAATAAGGAAACCAGAAAGTTGCATGGAAGATATCCGATTCACTCATCCTTATAAAAGGGCAAAATTTGATGACTTAAAATGGAATTCAAGTTTCGCGATTTCAACTTGGTCAAGTGGAAGTGGCACTCCTACTCTAACTGGTATTCTTCATTTTTCCCTGCATTATCTAAACCTTGCTTCTCTATCATATATCAAGATATTCTAACCATCATTAATTTTCTTTTTCAGACAAATATGGTACATTTCATTATGCATCTATCAATTTTAGAAAAGATTTTATGGTAATTATCATGTAATAAAATATTGGTTAATATTCATCTCATTATATTTGAAAAAAATATATTATACCCTAATTTAGTGATATATTGATAGAATATGAGATAATGTTGGATTGATTAAAAGAAAAGTAGTGAGAATGAGTATCTCCCTGAAATCAAAACTTTTGTTATAACAAGATATTTGATTGTTGTTTTTAACAAATAATGAAATATTTTGTTATATTTTCAATGTGTGCTTTGTTTTTTCATATGCTACTATATCTCATTAGGTTAATATGTGTTGCACTTCTTATATAAGTTAAGCCATAAATTCTGTGAGTTCTTTTGTTTGTATAAAGCTTAATTTGTAGCATGTAAAATGAAATGGGATTGTTCATCACATAGCAGCATCTTATTTTTGTCTTTTACGGACCTTTTCTAATATAGCGAACTGATTGAATTGGTTAGAATTATTCTCTTGCGTCATGACCCTAAGATTGAAAACGAGATCGACATGGGAAACAAGGAAAATCTCACCCTTTAAGCCTCTTAGACACCTAGAAATCAAACTACAAATTGACCAACAAAATTTTTAATAAACAGAGCTAATACAGAATATATATATCTATATATATATAAAGAGAAGAGAGCTCTGCTCTTAACAACAATTACAATCAGACAATCATCAACACATAAACAAGATGGAACCACAACCTATGTACATGGAACAAAACAAAATAAGTTACAAACAATGTAAGGCTTACCAAAAGGAAAACATCCCTAATACTCTTACTTTATAGGTGGGTGACCAGGATCGGCTCTACTCTCTTAAATGATAAACAACAAGGGGTGAGTGAAAATTCAGTGAGACAAATAATACTAATTATGCAAAGGAAGTGATATACCAAGTATGGTAGAGTTTGTATTTTAAAAAAAAAAACCTAGTTATCTTGAAAATTTCACTTGAGTGAATAATTATTTGTAGATAACAAAATAATGAGAATTTATCAAGGTACACATAATCCAATAAAAAAAAAATACATAACATTGCTTGGGAAATAAAAGAAAATTTATATTTTGAACATAAATGAAACACGTTATTTGTAGTATGGTAAAGAACATCTAATAGGACCATCAAAATGCTAGCTCAAGGCTAATGTTATCATAACAGAATATATATCAATAAGGAGCATCAAGCTTGGAATAATCAAAATGTCAGCCTTATGCCTCAAACATGATATCATTATCTCATCATTAGGCCTAGTCATATAAGAATAACAAATCATTGTGCACTACGGCTAATTAATGTTTACTATCATTAGCTAAATGCCTTGTTTAGGTTGGATTCCCCCAAAATAATACTTTACAAAAAAGATTGTGTATCAACACAGTATGAGTCAATATCAACTCTCTTTCATATCTAAAGAACTCAGAAATACTAATTTAAGGAAATTCAGAAAATGTAGAATCAAAGGATCTCAGAAATATATAATGAGAATATTTTAGAAATACTGTAGTAAAATAATCCAAAGATACAAAGTCAGAACAATTCCAAATACAGAGTAAGAATACTTTAGAAGCAAAAAGAATCCAATCAAATGTTAGTTATATATCATACGAACAAACCTTATAAAGATTTATATTACAAATTTTCCATAATTAGAGAAATGATAGGATTTATAAATCCCTAGAAGTTTGCCCCATGTACAAGGAACTTCAATAAAAGTGATTTTTCACAAAGAGAATACGTAATGCAGAAAGATATGCATATAATTAACATTATCTTCTTACATGGCTGATGAACTCAAAATCTCCTTCCTTACCATCCCCTCTACTACTAGCCAAATAGAAAGGTAACATCTATATCCCTAAAAACAAGAGATACACCCTTAACGTTCTACGCTAGGGATCATCTTTAACTTAAATAAACTTCTTAGCCTAAACCCAACCCCTTGACATATTCACAAGTGAATGGTTATCCCTGAGTGTCATTCCTTTCATTTACATCTTTTTCTTAAAAGAAACTCACATTCATTTCCCTTAAGGTTTTTAATTACTTAAGGCCAACATACATACATATATATATATATATATATATATATATATATATGTATATATATAGATATATGAACTTGCCTATGAAACTAAATCACCACCATAACTACTCATGTGGAAGTATGCAAACAATGTTAGCCAAACCCAACTTTTTCTCCAACTAAATTTTCTTCAGATATAAATATTTTCTTTCTTCAATATTTATATAAAAAACAAAGTAATTATTTCATTTTATAGATCCTAAGCAAGGTTATTTGAATTTCCTTATAAGACCCAAAAACATCCTTGGGGGAGGGCTACCTCTATACAAGAGTAACTCAAGCTAGATTCATATATGGGCTACCTCATGAGTTGCCCATTGTCAAGTGGCTTGAAAGCTACACCAATAATAATTTAAATTAATAACCAATAGTAATAACCACCCCCAAATCAATACCCTTGACCAAATCTCCCTTTTACAACAATGGAATTAAAAAAAAAAAAGGTTTAGAAAAACAAAAAATCAACTTACCATTCAAGATTATAACCACTAATAGCTTAAATCCCTTATCTTTTGACAATTATTGAAGATTTAAAAAGCAGGATTATAGATTTTGCGGTCACCTTCACACATACACTTATAGTTGTCAAACTTGCGAGTTTATTATCCGAGTTTACGATTATATATAAGGAAAATGAATCAACTCGTTGTGAACTCGGACTTAGTACAAACTCGGGTAAACTCACAAGTTAACTTATTGAGTCTACCAAGTTTACAATTTTAACGTATTAACTAGCTTGTAAAGTCAGCAATATAATAGTTTAAACTCAAAACTAAATAAGATATAGACAAGTTTCTTTTCTATAAAGTCTACAATTTATTTTATTACAAGTTTGAATATGCATAAAAAATAATAAAATTACATTTAAGGTGGACTTATTAAATAAAATAAAATAAATTTTATTTGTTTAGTTATATTGAATAATTATTTATGTATGACCATATGAAAATATTCATGTTAAGTATTACAAATTATGAAATATGAATAGCTTTTGTTTGATTAAGCATAATTTGAATTACATTTGAATAATTTTTTGATGTATATAGTATTTAAACTATAAAATTACATATTTTGATAACTATTTATTAATCGAAGTAAACTTTTACGAGTTTACGTTACGAGTCTACTTATCTTTTACAAGTTTACCTAAACTCGTAAGTTTAACAATCTTGCATACACAGCCAATTGGGGATTTCAAATCTTGAAGCCAAAACCAAAAATTAACCACCAACTTTAAGAGAAGAAAAGGTTGAAATTCATAGTACAAGCAAATACACAAAAAGATGGTGAGAAAAACTCACTCAATCAAGCTAAAAATGAAGAAATAATGGAGGAACCAATGCCTAAACCCTAACAGCAAAAATTCTAGGATTTCCCGTGCCTGTGCTTGCTAGAGGAAGCCTATGACACATCAGAGTTGGGTGAGGACAATGCCGCACTCACGTTGAGCAGAAACACAAGAGAATAATGGGAGAATTCCTCCTGCTTGAAGAACAACTATGCATGCTCAAGGGAGAAAGAAGACGAGCGTGAAGGGGAAGAAAGAAATACAAGTACTTTTGTAATTTCTCAATGGGGGACACCACATGTTGGGAAGGAAAAAAGGTTATTTCTAGAGTTGCTTGAGGTGGTTCAAAACTTGGGTCTTTGGAAAGCATTTGGTAAGGCTTAATTGATTGTGCCAGCCTAATTTTTAATATACACACTCGCTTACTTAATATTTAAATCTTTTTAATTTTTTTTTCTAAACATAATTTTTCTTCTTTCTTAATATTTCCCAATCATTTAAATTTTTATACTTGCCTAAAATGTAATGCCTTTCTTTCTCCTACTCAAGAAATTATTAAGAAAATTTTTTTCGTTAATATAAAATATTTAATGAAATTTTTCCTTGAATGTCACATCTTTAATCTTTCTTGCTCTTGGGTATACATAACAATAACTTACATTTTACTCAATTTAAATTAAATACATTATCTTTATAACAAAATAACGAGATCAGATTATTTATTGAGTCAATTTAATAATTGACTAAATAGTTCAACCTATATCTCATTCATTATCTACTTTGATTTTGAAACAGTTAATTTATTGTTAAAAGGTTTTTTCAAACATAACATTTTCTTGTAACAAAATTTGCCCAATTTGTAAGAGAACATAAAATCATTCCTTATCAATTTGATTTCAATTATTTTAGATAGTAGAATAATTTCTCATGTTTTGCAATGCTATGTTCATAAATTATCAGACCCATTACTAAGAAAGTGTGACTGGCACGGAGAATAAAGAAAACCTTGTCTCCGCGAACTAGAAAAAAGTCGAACAATATAATAGTTTAATGACAAGCATACCAAAAGATAATTGCTAGCGAATCCATAAGCATAGTATTCATTATTTGACTTTTGTGTAGAAAATTTGGCATAGTCCTATAAGAAATATGGTCTTCCTAATAATCTCCATAACTAAAATCTGTATGTCATAAAGTATCCATAGTTCCAAATACACAATACATTTACTTATTCCATACTTGTGACAATAGGAGCTTATTGAGTTCAAGTTAATACATATATAACAATAAAATCATTACCTCATTTGTAGACAATGCAAGGCTCACCAAGGAAAATCTAACTTGATGTTATGTTGAAAAGGGAATTCTAGGTCAGCACCACTTCCTAAAAACATATAATAGATAAGAATGAGTACAACTCTTAGTTAATAAATAATACTACCTATAACAGAAAGGGACAAACCAAGGGTTTCAAAAAAAAGTTTTCTTCCTTTCATATAGAAAACTTACCTTACCATCCACGTTGAATAAGAATCAATATTGATTATTCATAATTTGAACAAAGGCATTGTTAGTGTAAACTCAAGAAATCAAAACAAGACCAAATCACCATTTCTTAATCAAACAAAAAAATGAGAATAATTTAATAGAGCATGATGAGGGGCATCTAAACACAACTAGAACAATATACAGATGCAAAGCACATAACTTGCAAAGGTTAAATCACCTCAGATATAAAGAACATAGCACATAGAAATTAGAAATTTCATATGCAGAGCACACAACTTACAAAGGGTAAATCACCATTGATATAAAGCACATAGTTCATAAAAATTAGGAATCTCAAGACTCAGGAAACACATCTCACAAAAGGTAAATTACCACAGATATAAAGCATATAGCTCATAAAAATAGGAAACTCAAAAGCAAAGTGCATAGCTTGTGAAGGCTAAATTACCATAGATATAAAGCACATAGCTTACAAAAATAAAAAATCTTAAACACAGAGTGCATAACTCACGAAGGGTAAATCCCTACAAATATAGAGTATATAGCTTACAAAAATCAAAAATCTCATACACATAGCAAATAGCTCATGAAGGGTAAATCACCAGTGATATAAAGCACATAACACAGAGAAATCAAAATCTTAGTTAAGGGAATTCAGAAATTCAAAATTAGAGAAATTCATAAATACAGAATCAGTGTTCTTCAGAAATACTGAAAATCAGAGGCCATAACATTTTCACAATTGGAACCATTGTTACAATAATGTCTTTTAGCACTCCTTATTTAATTAAGGGAAATATTCAAAATAGTTTTTAGGTGTGGATCAATCCATAAATGAATTAACAAATCCAAATATTCAATTTACTTTCAATCAAAATTTCACTTGCAAAAAAAAAAAAAATGGTGTGAACAGGAAGCTTATCCCCATAGGCACATAGTCAATATTTAAAACTTGTTGAAAATCAAAAAAATGAGATGGAAGTGAAAACAAGCATTGGATCTAAAATTTACTCACCTACCCACAAAACACAAAAGTTTCCTTTCATACAATCTCTACTACCACTTGTCAGATAAAGTAAGCTCTATTACCCTTAAAACAAAAGATATGACCTTAATATCCTATACTAGGCAAGATTTATTACTTAAATAAATTTCCTGACTTAAATCCCAATTTCCTTTATTTACTTCTGTTCTTAAAAATTCTCTTCCATTCCCTTGTAGGTCTAATTTCCAAGGTTAACTTATGCATAATATACAATTTAGGAAAAATAACCAAGCGGCCTAAATGATCCATATGCTAATCACTTCATTCTTTAACCCACTGGCCAAAACTAAGAGTTTTTCACTAGATACTTAGTGATGTTATAGGAGCTTAAAAACTTCAAATTTCATCACCTTGCAAGTAAGAGCACATATAGCCAAATTAGGGGTTTTTCATTACTAGAGCTAAAACTTAAAATTGACCATTGATTCTAGGGGAAAAAAGTCCAAAATTGACTAAGGATATGAGGCCCCTGACTCATTTTGACTAGATTACACAGAATTGAGCTCCAAATTCCATTTTCGCGTATAAACAATACCAAATTTGGGGTATTTCAATTATAAGCTAAATTGATAAAATTGATCAATGGATTAAAGAGAGAAAGGTACAAAATAACTTTAGAAGTGTTGACCTAAAGTAATTTCATGAAACTCACCCAAATTTCACTTATTTGAAGCTGAAATTCATGCCAAATGCTACAGAAAAAGGGGTTTTGCAATTATGACCTTATTAGTTGCAGTGGTCAGTGCAATTAGAGAAAGGTTCAAAAATAATGTTAGAAATGAAGCCTCAATAAAATTTAAAGGAAAAATACACCAATTGTTTAATCAAACTCGTAAAAATTATATGGATAAAACTTTGCATTTGGCCAGTCAGATGCCAAAACTGGATGAATTTTGGGCAACTACATTGCTTAAATGCCAGACATTCACCTGCGAGCACACTACCGACAATGCTTAAGGAGAAGATGAAAGAGCTTCCCTAAGTTTCCGAACATGATTTGCAATGCGAAGAATAAATGTAATTTGTGCAAAGAAAGGAGAAAATTTAAGGGTAAGATGGTAATTTCACTAAAGGGATAAATGGCACAATATATAAAAAAACAATATAGGTTGCTTCAAAGTTAATCATGAGGAGATTTGAACTTGAGTACCTTTGGTTGCATGAGAAAATACTTAGCCATTTGTGGAAACCTCAAGTTCAAGTATAATGCTACTTCATTTAATATTTGGATCTTGTTAAATTTCCTTTTCAATATTCCTTGATTAAAAATTTACCATTGCTCCAATTGCATTTCCTTTCTTTTCCAATTCTAAAAATCATTTTAAAAAAATCTCCCCACTTAAAATAAGGTATTTAGCATATAAATTTCTAGAATGTTATATTCTCCCCCTTAAAGAAATTCAATCCCCAAATTTATAGTGCGCACATACCACAATTCTCATATAGACAGGGGGCAATAGGTTCGCATCTCATCCTCAATTTCCACGTGGCTTCTTCTTGGTACAGATTTCACCAATAACTTTCACATGTACAATCTCCTTTGAATAAAGCTTCTTGACCGACCTATCAAGAATAACCACAAAAATTTCTTCACAAGCTAGCCTAGTATCCAGTAAAGTATTTTGAGCTTCTAACCCATGCGATGGGTAGGACAAGTATCTCTTATGCATTGACACATGTAATACTGAATGTACGTCAGCCAACTTAAAGGGTTTGGGCTAGATGAAACACTACTGCACCAATTCTTTTAAGGCTTTTAAGTGGCACAACATATCAACTCACTCACCATCAACGTAAACCTTTCTTCTAGGGTTGCTCTGACTTTTTTAATCTTTTCTATAGTCTCCTAATTCAATACAGCCTTCTCCACGGTTAAAACTTAATGTTATATAAATAAATCAAACTGAATATATATATATATATATATATATATATATATATTATTAAATATTCTATCAATCATTCATTATTTTAAATCAATGCTTTTCAAATTGGTAGACACATGCAAAAGTTAACTTTTCTTTCGAAAATTAAAGAAGCATTATTATGTTCTATACCGAATAAGAAATTATATGTTAACATATAAAACCACACTAATGGGCATTGTATACAAAGAATACCATAAAGTGCTTCATAATGAAGTTACGTTACAAATATGCTTTTCGTTTAATCATATTCCACATTTCTTATGTATTTTTGTTTAAGAAAACATATTGTTATAATGTATTTGATTACCAAGTAAAGAATTTATATGAGTGATCACATTGATTGTTAGACATTAATTTTCTTCTTCCACAGAAGCAAAGGATGAACCATCTGTTACTAGTACCAACAATAGAGAATCAAAGCTTAACAAAAAAAGAAAATTGAAGCAGTCGTATGGCAATCTTGCACAGGTGGTTTTCAGCATAACTTTGAATTTAATTGACCATTGAGGGTTGAACTATGCAAAGTTTGCCTTTTGGTTGACCATTTTATGAACTTTTTGTTTGACTTTTTTACATTCAGAATTCAATAAATGAAGATGAGTTAAGCAACGCAGAGACAAGTGGCACTGAAGATGAAGATCTAATCAACCAGCAAATCTTATATAGAAGGAAAGTCATAAGGAAATTCAGACTTCCGACAAAATCCTTATTAGGTAAAGATTCTTGGGTTTCAACTATTATGTTTGCTTTTGATCCATATTGGGGAAGAAAAACATGTGAAGTCTCTACAATATGGGAAATGCTAATAGATCTCATTGAATACTCCTAAAAAGTTTTGGGTAGGGATTTGGGCAGCCTTTTGCCATTGAAGATTTGTGTATTAGAAATTGTTCCCCCATTATTATTGATTTGCTTGCTATGATATTCCTAGGTGCTCGTATTTTGTTTTTATTTTAAAAATCAGTTTGGTCTACTGGCTATGAGTGTGTTTTAATGGTTAAAAAGTCTATTCTATAAGCTATTTTGTTTTTTCCAGGAAATACAAATTAATATCTTTTACTGCCAGTGATAGATTTGAAGTCAACATAATGATTGTTAGACATTAATTCTCTTAGCAGATGTGAAACGAGATTCCTATACTAGGAGTAAGAAGGATAGAGAACCAAAGCTTAACAAGGAAAGAAATTTGAAGGAGCTATATGGCAACCTTCCGCAGGTAATTAAGGGCATATAATTCTGGTTCACCATTTTACATATCATTTTGACTTTTTTACTTTCAGACTTCAATGAATGAAGATAAAAGCAACAAAGAGGCAATAGACACCCAACCTTCTGAAAGTATAACTGATGAGAGATCAATTGATGTAAGGAGACAAGACGCAAACATGAAGGATAAGGGAGTTTATGAGTCACAAAATATGAAACACCAACAAGATGAAACTCTAATTAGCCAGCAAATCTCAACGAGCTACACCTCCAATGAAGAAAAGAGTGACCATATATTGGAGGTATTTTATTGTTAATATAAATCTAAGTTATGATAATAGTTCTTTACGTATATTTCCTTAATTATAAATTTAAGTAGTGAGAAAATCATACTCATTTTAATAACGGAGTAAGTACATGACTTTAATTAGGGTGTATCCAAAGCATTAAATGTCCTTGATAAACAAAACTCAATCAGCCATCATTTGTTCTATTAGTTGTACCATATCCATTGGCTAGTTAATTAGTCACATGCCATTATTTAATTTGGTGTGTGTTGTGGTCTGATTTTTGTATAATGAGGAGATATATAATGGCAAATACATTTTGAGCACTTCATATCTTTTCCTGTGGCTCTCCTTTTATTTATATACAAGTGATCTTACTAAACATTGACGGAGTTGAAGTGTAAAATTGATATTTATGGGTATTAAATATATGAATAACATTAGTAGATGTATGTTATCCCATTTCTTATTTTTTAATGAAAATATAACGAATTTAAAAGGTTTACAATTTAATAGTACATTTTTTATTTTCTTTTACATATTATAATTTATCAAAGAAGGTAATAACGTACATTTAAAAAAAAATTTAGCTAAACCTTTTTTTTTTTTTTTTTTGCATTATCAGGTGACAGGTCAAAGCTATAGATTTTTCTCAAATGGTGCAAGCTTGACCTGGGATCCCATGGAATGGGAATCTCAAGTGACATGTATCGATCCACTTGACAAAAGTACCAATATTTCGGATAAAGGCCATGATGGGAGGGTGTTCCACCAAAGTCGAGACCCTGGGCTAAAGGATTTGTGTTGTAATTTCTTCACATTTGTTGCCTCCCTATGTTGTCCTTCTTCTTAGTTGGCTGCACCACGATAAGAGGTGGCTCATACCAATAATCTCCCGTTTTAGGTTAAATTCATTTGCGTAAATGGCTGCATCAAAATTCGTTTTCTTTTATACATTTTCATGTCTTATAAAATGATCTTTTGTTTAAATTCACTTGTCTCTCCTCTGTTTCTGAAGGTGCATAGACAAGGCATTTTTCTTGACAGAAAAAAAAAATACAAAATAAAGAAGGAATAATTATTATAGCATCCTATGGGACATAAGCAGGGAATAGCTTAAAAAATTTTTAAATCATGAGAACTAATTTAAAAAAATTTAAGTTTAGAAACAAATTTGAATACTCGTGTGGAATACAGGGTTCCATGATTAATTTTTCCTTAAAAATTATGATTTTACCATTATCTTCTTGAATAATCTAAGTTTTCAAACGTATAATCACTGTGAAAACTTTTTAAAATGTAAGAATGCTCACTTTTTTCTTCTTCAGTCGAGTTTAAAATTGAAAAATAAGGACAAGTTGAATATAGTAAAGATTGAAAAGGAAAAAAATTTTGATTTGAAATTTAAATTAGTTGAATGAAAAAAATTTTAAACTATGTTCTCTTTAATATAGATCCAATGCAAGGTAAACTTGTGAAGCAATTATAAAAGTGGTTACATCGATGTAATCATTACGTAATATATTAAGAGAAAGACACGTGACAATGACATATTAAAATATACTAAATGCGCCAAACTAAAATAATTTATTGTATATATATTTTAATCCAATATTTTATAGATTTCATTTTTAGCTGAAAAATATTTTTTAATTATTCAATTTATCAGATTTTTTTATTTCCTAATAACTCCTACCAAAACATTAGTTTATATATTTGTTAACTCATTTAGGAATTTCTTAAACTTTTGGAATGACTCCCCAGAACGTTAATTTTATAATTATTTATAACCTGATGTTTTGTAGGATTTCTAAAAATTAAAAATTAGAGGGGTTAAATTGATAATTTAAAAAAAAAATTGGTGCATAAATGAAATCTAAAACTATTAAGGTAAAGATATAAATACAACAAATTATTTTAAATTAGTATACTATAAGAATATTTTGACATATTATTGACATGTGTCTTACTTTTAGTATGTCACGTAATAATTATACTAGTACAAACACTTTTAATATTATTCAAAAAAATTCATGTGGAAAAGTCAAGGGATAAAAGCTTATGAAAAATAAAATTTTAATTTAAATAATAGAAAAAATTCATCATTTGGTCCTTATATTTTGCATTAATTTTCAATTTAATATTTAAACTTTTTTTTTTTCCAAATCATTCCTTACACTTTCTAAATGTTTATACAGTGGTTCCTACCACTTAACTTCGCTAGATTCTGATGATTAGGCTGTGCGAAACAGAGCTGATGTATCATGCCATCATTGAACCGAACTGGACGCCACACAAGCCTAACATTCTTCTTCATCTCTTTCTCCCCTAACACTTTACCCCTCCCCATGCATTCACGTTTATCTGCCCAGAATGAGTATATCCCCAGGCTTCCCAAATTGGTCCTCTGACCAGCAACTCCATGTTTTCTCTCCTGCGAAGGGGACTCAACCTCAGGACAGAGGCAGAGCCTCGTATGCGGCTTGATTCTTGAGGGATGCCGTTCATATTTGGAGTTCGGTTTCGAAATACAAGGTCAGATCTAGTGGCTGATAGAGCACCACGTGTGAAACACCAAGTCTGATGGAAATAATACAAGTAAATGCTCTTTGTGTTGTCTTTTAAGTGGAGAATGGCTGCGCGAACGGTGGCTCCATTGAAAGTTCCTAAACTGTAATATCTATATATATATATATATATATAGCACCACAAATTCATGTGATGTGGCTTCCCGTCACATTTGATGTTATGATCCTCTGTGCTCTTATGAGAGTATTAAAGCCCGTCACAAAAGAGATGTCCATTTCTCAGTGAAACCCAGAGAGAGAGAGAGAGAGAGAGAGAGAGAGAGAGAATCAATTACAAAGAGGGGAATTCAGAAGAGCAATATCGTCGTTTCCCTATCTATTGGCAATATTCCCATGTTTCATCATTGGGGAATGTGCCTCTTGGAGATCCTTTGCAGGAGATAAAACATGGGGAGGTTTAGCAATATCTGGAGTTGCTGGGCAGAAGAGGAACGCCAAATGGAAAGCATGGGGATATACTCTGAACATATAAATGGTGAAGGCTTTGGGATGGGGTAAAATGCCACTGGAGAGATGAAAAATAATGTAGTAAATTTGAGGGCACCTGTACATATCCTAACTATTTAATTATTTAATTAATTAATTAATAATTAAATAAATAAATAAATTAAAAAAATAAAGATTCAAATGATATTTTTAATTAAAAATAAATAATAAGAGACTTTAATACAAGCGAAATAAAAATTTAAAAATAAAAATTTAATTAATAATAATAAATTAAATTAAAAATTATGAAACAAAAAGAAAAATAATAAAAATTTAAAATTTAAAAATAAAAACTAATAATGATGATAATAAAAGTTAAAAAAATTAAAATCAAAATAAAAATATAAAACCAAACCAAAAAGAAAAAAATATAATATAATATAAATAATCAAAAACCAAAAGGATTAAAAATGGAGTTAAATTACCAGAGTTAAAAGATGTATAGCAAGTGAAAGAATGAAAAAACTAGGATAAAACAAAACGACCCTTTTTCCCTTAACCAGCTGAGCAATGCATGAAAAAGGAAGTGGCAGTGTTCCCATCTCTCGAAGCATAACACAGTCACGGTAGCAGTATAGAGAAAAACTCTATCTGAAAGGGATAGCCAGTGCACGGTCAAGGCAATGGAGGAGAGAGCACGGATGGGGGAAGAAGCCGAAGTTGCCTTCACTGCTCCCTACTCGATGCTGGTGAGAGAAAAGAAACTCAACAGGAGGATGGCTGGAAGGGATCTTTGACTTTGTCCCTCAAGTCTCTGCCCGATGGGAATGCTAGAAGGGGCCTCTGGGGAGGGACAGTGGGGATGGATAGAAGGGACCTATAGATAAGATGAAAGGAAGGAGGAGAAAACGAAAAGGGGGACTGAGAAAGAGGAGGCTGGAGAGGGCTGGAAGCAAGGAGAGAAGTTCATGGGGGAGAGACTCAGAGAACGTGAGACAAGGCAAAGACCAGAAAGGTCCCTGGTTTGTGGCTGCGTAACAGAGCAACGAGGGAGGACAGAGGGCCCAGGGAGTGAGTTGTGAGACGGAGTCGAAAATGCCCCTGTTTTGCATGCCGAGGGCAGGGGTGGGGCAAAAGACACAGTGGTAAAAGTGACAAAGGGGGCGAGTTCGAAAAACTAGAAGTGAAAGAGAGAGAGGATAGTAGGAGAAATCTGAGCGGAGGAGAGGTTAAGAAAGCCAAGATCAATAAAGAAGACAGTGGACGGGCCGAGAGGATCGTTCTGGACAGAAGAAGAGAAAGAAGGAGAGCCCGAGAGTGAGAGAGAGAATGGGAGAGAGGAGAGTTTAAGAATGCTTCAGGGAAAAGAAAAGACGAAAGAAAGGAGGAAGTCTGAGGCCCTCTGATCATGCGCCATAAAAACGAAGGCAAGGGGGAGACCGAACAAAAAATGAATGAGCAGAATGCAACATGGAGAAAAACGTTAAGAGAGCTCGACTGAGATAAATCGAGCGAGTGGGACGAAGCTGGAAGTGAGAACGGGATGAAAATAGATGAAGAAGAATAGTGAAGTGGGTCGTGCGTAATGTCTGTCACAGAACTAGAAAGTAGAGTTAAAGTTTAAAGTTGCTCGAAGGCCGACTGAGAGAAACCAAGTGAGTGGGACGAAGCTGGAAGTGAGAACGGGAAGAAATAGATGAAGAAGAATGGCGAAGTGGGCCGCGCCTAATCCCTGTCACGGAACCAGAAAGTAGAGTTAAAGTTTGAAGTTGCTCGAAGGTAACCCATTGTACTCAGTTCAAATGATCTTGCTGGGTGCTGTGCAGTTCTTGATTGTGGTATGAAATGAGCTTAAACAGTGATTAACTCAACGGTTGGTTGTATGGCACTGAAATCATATGAGCTTTGGTACGGGTTTTATCTCTTCATATCTTTTTCTCTCGTGGCTATTGTCCGTGGGTTTTAGTCCTTCGTTGGGGTCCTTTTTGTGAGTTTTGATCGGGTGAAGTTTTGGTTTTTGACTCCTGTTTACACAAGTAATTTAGGTTTTTTTAAGAAAACTTGGTTTCATTGTGACCGGACTAAGTTAACTAATGGTGCTTTGTGGAATGGTGGGATTTTGACTTCAAATGGCTTACTGAGTTAGTTTGCCCCCGTGTGATGGTTTGATCAGTCTTGGTTTACTAACTTGCATGCCACGATATGAAAAGAGAATCAAGTTTAACATGGTATAAGTGAGATGCCAGTATTAAAAAAATTTGCAAAAAGAAAAAGAGAGTTAGTTAGGTTGTCAACTTGCAGTGTTGATCTTTTCAGTACATTTTAATTTAATTTTGAGCTTCAAATAAAATTTCAAAATATTGTTGGAGTCAGACTTTGGGTCACCTGAAATAAGGATCGAAAACATCATAAGCCTAAAGATCAACTGAAGACTTAAAGTAGGTTGTGTTGACTTTTTTTATTTATTAATTTTTATCCCTTCTTTTTATTAAGATTTGCAATCATAAAAGTTATTTGAACACGAGTACACACTCACACATACTTAGTGCATTTTTATTAACTTTCTTTTTTGTTTTTATTTACTATTTGTTACTCATTTAATCAACATTTTAATTATTTAATTATTCATTTATCTATTTTGTTTTGTTTTTGTTGTGCTTTTTATTTTCTTTAATTGCATTTTGGTTTAATTTCCATAATAGCCGTATGAGATTCTCAGTCACCTTAAACTTTGGAAGTCAATACACAGTTTCTTAAATAAATATATAAAATACAAATAAACAATGATCAAATCAAATAATTCCTAAATTACAAAATAATAATTATTATTTTTAAAGCTTGCTGTGTAAAACTATAAGTCTCCTTACATACTAAAAAGTTAATCGATAAAAGTCTTATGAAAACACTAATCCCCTCAGACTTTGAAAGTTAACATGTGATTTCAATCCTAAAATTAAAACTTACTTTAAAAAAAATCCTTTTTCATTATAATTTCACGTCACTTCCAAAATTGAAATAAAAATCCAGGTTCCAAAAAATCCAAAAAGAAATTTAAAAAGAGAGAAAATGAAGAGAGCAAATGAGTGAGATTAAATTAATTTCATAAATTAAAACACACCAGCTAAATTTTAATCTTGTTTTATTTACGAAAATATGTTTAATTCCAATACTCCTATTCTTTTCACACAAAAGAAAAAAAAAAAAATCACTAACCAACTGTCATGTATTCTCATGTTGAATTACGTGGATTTTGATCTTTATTACAAGGTACGTAGGCCTTAGGCTTTTATCCTAGATCAAGTTTGCCCTTTGTAAATATCTATTTATTTGCTTTCATTATTGTTGTTTTTGTCTTCTCTTGTAACGAGCATGCATGTTAATAAAAGGGTAATTGAGATAAATTTAAAGTTATATTCTATCTCATTTAACTAGTTTAAGTAACCATCCTTATGGATGGGTGTTGTGGAATACCTAACATGTTTCGCATACTCCAATAGGCTCTCAAACTCATATTTGTTTTCACAGACCACTTTGCCTTTTTTTTTTTCAAATTAATTTTCTAAAGTTTTCTGTTAAAAATATTGGTGGCGACTCCCATAATTTCTCTTTTTAAAATTTCCACTAAAAGGTCGGTTACAATAGCACCAATACTTTCATTACGTGGATGAATGAAGTAAAGTCATATGTAAAGCATGTTAAAAAGAGAAGTAATGGAAAAAATTAAAAAATACTAACCTTAAGTTTGTGTATTTTGCAATATAGACCTCTGATATATACTGATACTTAATATTAATAATATTTATATTCATTCAACATATTTTACTTTTTTTTTAATTTTAACTGAGATTAAATATATTGTGTTTCATCTTCTCATTGTAAAATCTTGTAATCCCTTTTCCATTACGAATATTTTTTCAACTAACAAAAATGTTTCCATATTAAAGTGATTCGACATAGAAACATGTCTTAAAAATTATAATCCAAAAAAAATTTGCAACAAAACTTTAATCCAGCAATATACAAAAAAGGTGAGAAAGAGGTAGGAGAAATAGATAGAGATATTTTAAAAATTAGAATCCAAAAAAATTTTTGCAACAGAACTTCAATTTAGCAGTACACAGAGGAGGAGTTGGGATAGAGAAGGTGGGAAAGAGTTGAGGGAAAGGTTACAGTGGGAGTTTCTGATGAAAAAGACGGTTGGAATTTCCAACCAATTTTTCGGTCAAAAATTTTGACCAAATTTCAGTAGGACATTATGAAAATAATTAAAAAAATAATAAATTTAGGCAGTTAGAAATTCTGACCATTTTTCAATAGGACATTACATAAATATTAAAAATATACTAAATTTACATTAATATACTTAGAAATGAATAAAGTGAAAGAATATCAAAAAGTATAAAGGTATTTAAAAATATTTTAGTATAATCTCTCTTAAAATTTATTTGCAGTTTGAAATTATTATAAATAGTATAAAACTATAATACAAATTTGTATAAATTATTACATTTTTATAAAGAGTGTTATCAATAAAAGCTCTGTAATAAAACACATTTAATAAATGACCTACAACGACTATATCTCCTATAATTAATTATCTCTTCCTTTCTTTAATATCTTTGTCATCTACTTCTTTGTCTCTCTTCCCAGCATATGTTTCTTCTTTCTTCTCCCTGGAGCTATATTCCTTTCTTCTCTGCTTGTCATATTATTTTGACATCACCAACAACATCTTCAACAACATTTTAATGATACATAGTAAATCATAGGTATGTTTTCATCTCTTTCTCTCATACTCTTATTTATAGTTAAAGTATAGTTGATATGGTGACTAATACATGAGTTTTAAGTTTTTTCTAAAAAATTTAGACCAAGTAAAATTTTCTAACTTAAACATATTCAATATTTTTATTGTTTTAAAATGTTATTACATAATTTTTAAACATTTGATATGTGTGTGTGTGTGTGTGTGTGTATATATATATCAATTTACGTTCCATTAATAAAAGTTGATAATTTGCAACTCCTTCAAAAATATTAATTTATTTTATGAAAAACCTTGGCATCATAATGAAATACATAAAATGTAATATTACATTGTAAATTATATCAATAGTGGGTAGTAAGTTGTAAATAGATGTTTAGAGATTTTTACAGCCAAATCATAAATATAAAGTGTTTACCTTCAATGCTAGATGGAAATTGTCATTTTATTTAAGTGGTGTGATAAATTTTTACTATAATAGACGGTATGTAATAATCATGAATATGGGTTGAATGTGGTGTGCAATAAAATTTTTATTGAAGCTTGAATTGCAGATTTAAAAATGAGAAGAAAGGACATGGACAAAGATGAATACCTTGATCTCAGTGAAGATGAGTGCGGTAGGAATGCTCCAAGAAATTATAGTGACACTTTAGGAGAGTCACACCTAAAAAAAGATAAAGGGATGAATGCTGAACACGTGGAGCAAAATATTGAACGTGATAACCAAATAGGTGAAATAAATGATAATTCAGAGAATGATGAAATGATGAATATAGCTAGACTAAAGTCAAGTGACATAATGGGGCAAGAATGTTCATGTGAGGATGCAACCTACAAGTTTTATCATAAATATGCATTGTGTGTAGGGTTCACTATTTGTAAACAAAACATCTTTCGCGACAACAAAGGAATGATCACACAGCATGAATTTATATGCAGCAACGAAGGTTTTAGCGAGTTGAAACACAATAGAATTAGGGAGGCAAGAGCTATATCAAGAAGTGGATGTAAGACAATGTTACGTGTGTGCTTAGATGGTGAAAGTAATAAGTGATTGGTTACAAGCATAACGAAAGAGAATAACCATGAGCTTATTTTAACAAATTCAGTGATTCACATACATAGTAATTGAAAAATTCAAAAGCACATAAAGTTAAAATTGATAGCATGCACTCATATAGAGTCAAGCTGTGTCACAAAATGGGGATTATGGTTGGGCATAGTGGAGGTTATACTAGAGTTGGTTGTTGCAAGAAGGACCTATACAATCACATTGACAGGGCTAAACGTGCTAAAATTGCATATGACGATGCATTCACAACTCTAAGCTATTTGCAATGCAAGACAGATATTGATCCTATGTTCTTTGCTAATTACACAACAACTGAGGAAGGAGGATTGATTAACTTGTTCTAGGTTGAAGGCATCAGTCATGTTGACGACGAATGCTTTAGGGATATTGTATCTGTCAATAACATGTACATAGTGAACAAATATGAGAAGCCTTTAGTTATTTTCTTAGGCATAAATCACCATGGAGGCACAACCGTATTTGCATGTGCTTTAGTATTAGACAAAACCACTGAGACATATAAGTAGGTGTTGGAAATATTTTTCATGGCTATGTTCAACAAGCACCCAATGACGATTGTGACTAACAGTGACAAAGCAATGATGACTTCATAAAGGAGGTATTTCCAAATGCCATGCATAGGCTTTACTTATGGCACTTAAACAAAAATGCTACTAAACAGGTCTATAACAAAGAGTTTCTCAATTGATTTGCCACTTGCATGTATGAAAATTTTACACCATATGAGTTTGAGATTTATTGGAAGAGCATGATAGATGACCTTGGTTTAGCCCAAAATAAGTGGGTGATAAAGACTTATGATAGTAGGAAGATGTAGGCTACTGCATACCTTTGTGAAAAATTCTTTGCTAGAGTGATAACAACATCACAATACGAGAATGCACCGTTATATATGATTCTCATGAGAAAGAGTTTGAATGTGACTGGCACACATTTGACTCCACAGGGCTACCATGTGCACACATCCTATATGTGTTGAAAGAGGAAGATATTGATGCTATTCCTGAGTTAACTTTCACACAGTGGACAAAAGGTACGAAGGCTCTAACCCCTCCAAGCCACAAAGCCAGATGGAAGGACATGGAAATGAGGCTTCAATGTAGCCACCTAAAAAAAAACTGACCAGTAATTCAACCTGATTGAAAGACATGTTTATTATTTATTTTGTAACAATTGCATTAACTTTAGATTTCCTAATCTCTTCCCATCCATAATTTTCTTTTTCACATCACTAAATAGGTTTCTCCCTAATAACAAGGAAGTCAAAGGTTGTATCGTGCATATTTTTAAGAGTAAATATGATGGTTCGTATAACTCTTTATCAAACGTACCTCAATCAATTAGGGCACAATGGTGGTCTAACTTTCAAGTAATCTCTTTTCTTTTTCTAACATCAAACTTTTTATTTGTAAACATTATAATCCAACTAATTGTTATATCATAGTTTAGGAACATTATCATGGCAGTGTTTTAAACATTGTATGTAAACCTGAAAGATTACATTGCAGATACCAGAAAAAAGGTTCAATGTCTGGTATGGATATGAGAACACATATGGAATGATCTAGGTTCAACTAAGAACAGCATAACATTTGTACAATGAAGTGAGATTAGGAAAAAAAAAATAGAGCATGGTCTACATCTTTCTATACTAGCATTTCAGTATCAGTGACAGAGCATGCTAGAAGATTGGTAATTAATCATACATCTAAGCCTAATTTTAATTCACTTTACATATATTTACTTTAGTTGATACATAATTTCCTCGCAAATTTCTTCTCAGGCACATGAATTGGATCGTGAAGTTATGCCATACGACGTATTCAAACAGACCCACCAAGGAGATAACCAATAGGTTGACAACAAACTTGAAGCTATATTTGTGCGTCAGTTGAGACATAATTAATATAATTATGTATTATATTAAACTTGCAATCAATTCATTTTATTTTTTTTGTTTTAACTTTACTCATTTTTCTTTTTAAAAGGAGTATGCGTGTTGTAAAGGAGTGGGTGAGAACTCTAGTTCTTGACATCTAGATGTTAATTTGTGGGTCTGAACTGTGGGTGGTAGGAAAAAAGACTCTATATATGGTTTAGGAGACTTAGGCCAAAATATTGCTGGTAATCCTATTATCAGATACGATTGGGGTAATAGGCCCTCTTACACTTATTCACTGCTTGTTGATGAAATGACTAAGACTCAATTTATTGAGGTAGCAAGGGCAAAATTTGAGCTCATTGACGAATTGAAGAGTTACAATCACATTGCACTCAGTTGTCCCAATCTATCAACTGGTGCAACCCCTAGTCTAACCAGGATACTCAACCACATAAGCTTGATATGTCAAATATTTATTATCATGTAGAGGATGAGAATTTGAATGAAGACAACTAGGATGGGTATTAATTATTTGTGTATTATTATGGTGTGTATAGAGAGCTTACGTGTAAAAAACATATATGATATTGTACTAGTAAATCTATTTTCGAAGAAACAATTGTTTGAATTATATACATTAATGAGCATATCAAATTGATTTTCATGATGTAATCAACAAAGAAATTGCATATGCTAAAAGAAATTAAGAAATTTGAATATTTACTAATGATTTTTTTATAATGTTATATTATGTACACTTTAATGGTAATAAATATATATTCATTCTTAATTATAATAATGTAATTTCTTAATGCAAAATTGTTTCAATGAAATTAATTTCGATAACATAATTAACACATATTTTCTATCATATCAAAATAATTTATAAAAGTAACTTATATTTTATTATAATTTTTTAATTCTCAATTATACAAATATTACTTCTATTATATTTTAAAATTAAATTTTATATATATATATATATATATGTTTAAAATAAAATTACATTAATACTTAAAATAAAATTACAAATATATATATATATATATATATATATACCTATCTATACATATATTTTAAACTCTTAATTATAAAAAAAAAAAAAAGTATTCCTACTGAATTTTGGTTGGAAAATCCGTTCATTTATTTGGTCAAAAATTCCGACCCCCTTCCATCCCTTATCCTCTGTCGTTTTTGCATGTGCCATGGTTATTTATTATTTCTTCTCCTTCAACACCCTTCATTCTTTTATCTTTTATATTTTCAATATTTTTATTTTATTACATTAAGTTTGTTATTCGTTATATTTTCTATTTTTTCTCTAATATTTTATACAATTTTTTCTCAATGTTCATCACATTTTTGCCTTCATTCTATAACTTAAATAATATATACAAAACTTTCCACAAAAGTCTTCTATTTTTTATATTTATATTTTTCATAGATTAGTTTGAGTTATATTTATATCACAAATTTTAAAAAATTAATTAGTATTGGGACTCAGTATGTATGAGACAATTAGTGGGATTATAATGTAAATAAAATAAGAAATTAGGGCTTCTTTTCTAATTTTAACATTTATATATCTTCTTACTTGATAAGACACGTGGCATTACTTAATTTGTCTACATAATGAAGGCACTGGTCCATTGAGGGCATCGAAGAATTCACCAAATAATGTTGGAAGATTATTAAGATGTTGGCTTGTGTGGCGTCCAGGTGCCACATTAAGTTCCATGTGGGAATGACACATCAGCTCCGTAAGCCACATAATTAGATTTTGGATGGGGTTATAATGGAGCTAAACGACCAGGACCAATGTTCAAACTTTTGAAAAATATAAGGAGTGATTAAAATATATATATATATATATATATATATATAGTGACCAAATTAAAAACTAATGTAAAATATAAGAACCAAATAATTAATTTTTCTTAAGTAATATTACATGGGAAAATACTAAAATCTATTTACAATTGTAAAGATACCATCTCAATTTCAAAATATTAAAAATGAATTTTAAAACTGAAATTGTACCCGTCAAATAGTGGACAGTTGATAAATATTACAATTTTTTGCTTTTAATATAATTTGAAAGATAAAATATATTTTTGGTCAATTAATTTTATTTTATGTTTCATTTCTGTTCTTTAATTATATTTTGTTTCAAATTAGTTCTTTAACTTCATATCATGTTTTACTTTCTTTTCTTAATTTTTGTCATTTTCCAATTAAAATAGTTGACTTATATAATCTAGTTAAATTTTTCCTATTATCTACTGTCATCAAGATTCTTAACAAAGTCTTATGTGGCTCTTCGATAGTTTAATTTTGATAAGCTTTTTGCAACTTTTGTCTATCATAATATTTTTTCCCTATAGTCATCTAATCCCTAAATATTATTTTATATGGCTTCCTTACTGAAAGAGTACCATTTATGTGGACTAGAGGCCTCTTGCTAATAGAAGCTTACTAATATCTAAAAGCATTGGCAAGATTTAGGGCTTAAAATGAAATTTGTACTTTGTTGAAAATATACGCACGTTGTCTCTTATTTACAAAATGCTGTATTTGGGTAAAGTGATAGAAAATAATATTATGATAGGTAGATTCAAGTTGACAAGAGGTGGTTAAAGTTAAACTACCAAGGAGCCATATACAGGATAAATCTGTTAAGCATTGTAACGGTGTTAAAACACTTGGGTATTTTTTGCAAATAGGCAAAATTAGAACAAAATGGAATTGAAGGAAAAAATTTGGGATACGAATTTTCACTTGATTAATTGATTAATTAATTATCTATATTATCAATTAATGAATTAATTATTGATACCATTTATAAATAATTAATAAATTCAAATTTAAATTCTGAATTTAGATATTTGAATTAAGTTGTCATTTATTAAGAAGGTAATAAACTAGCAAATTATAAATTAAAAATATAGGAAAAAAGAAACAATTAACGTATGGTATGGTATAGATATATCAGTTGGGAGAAACAATTAACTCCATATCCACATGCTCTATATGCTCTTATTGTATTGGAATTAACGAAAATGAACTTAGAGAGGTCGGAAGTGATGTGGCTTAGAACCTTTTCTGTTTTGAAGTAGTGGCTTAGAACTTTGTACAGTGATGAAAACACAAAACAGAGAAGATGGAGAAAGGAATAATAGCGTAAAACAATCTTGGGTTATTGGTGACTCCTCAACAAGTATACTAAATTGCACAAGTAATACATAATTGAGACAGTATCGTTTTACAAGGATTTTAGTTACCAATTACCAATTTCACTAATTTGATACTATTTAGATTAAAAAAAATTGGGATTAAAGGGAGCTTAATGCAATTAAACACTAATAATAAAAAAGTTATTAGTTTGTATTTTTGGATTTTTAACAACAAGAGCAATTGAAACTATGAAAAAGCACAAATATTCAAAAGGGGCAAGGGATTCGACTTTACTTGACCTAATAATGAATCCTAAATTCTTACTTAATCAAGCTCTATATCATATTTATTGGTTAATTTTCCAAAATAAACTAACAACCAATCTGTCGGAACATTAGTACTCCTTTAACTAATTGAGATTTTCCAATCTCTTAGACAAATCTCAATTAGGAAGGGCTTTACAAAAAAACAATGAAATTCCATAAAAAATCATACAATCAACATCATTTATTCCTAGATAGATTCAAATTATGGAGTCTATCATATGAGCAAGCTCATATATGAATTTCCTAATTCTATACATGAACCTTAAATCAACTTATGAATGGTCAAGTCAAAGGAAGCATTAAAACCATAATAAACACTCAATTAATAGAAATAGAAACTTGTGTTAAGCAAGAAAGCTAAGAAAACATCATCCAAGTCAAGTTACATCTTGAACCTAGCTAAAATAGTTCAACTATGCATAGTTAAAGAACAAAAATGGAGGAAGAAGAAGAAAAATTAAGCAAACTCCATGTTCTTCTTGGTCCCAAAATGATTGAAGAGCTCTAAAATCCCTTGGAATCAACCTTTTTCCTTCTTTGCCTACTTTCCCAACTTGTTTTCGGCCAAACCCTTCTAGAAGTTGCCCTAGATAGTGAAAGGATTCTATTTATATATGATTTTTTGCACACGTATGAAAATCGCAAATGCCCAGGCATTAGTTTAAATGTTGGGCATTGAATGACCAAAATAGAAAATAAAGGTTACAGTAGATACTCTAGCAATAGATTGGATGTTTGGGCAATGAGTGGCTAGAATACACTCAAAGAGAGTAACAGTGAATGCTTGAATATTAGTTTGGATGCTTAGGCATTGGACTAATAGAACACATTTTTTTCAAACATTTGAAATCTAAGTCTTCTCTTAGGCATCTAAATTAAAAATTTATTTGTAAAACACTTAAATTTAGTATACACAAGTCATGATAAGAGAGTTTACTAAATTGAAATTAAAATTATAGTACTGCAAGCGAAAACTTGAAATTCAAAATCACTTTTCTACACAAACAACTACTTTTGAAAAGGGAAATTAAGGTTAAAATCAAAGTTATCAATTATATGCTTTGTAGGTCTTACATTTATACTTGTTCTGAATAATAGAACATAACTAAAAACTAACTAAGCTAACATAATAGAACTTAGTTAACTAAACTAACATAACAGATCTCTCAACATTCCCCATATGACTTATGCCTTCTTGTTTTTACTTCCAACATTCTCCCCACTACTCTTGTCTGGTCCTTTTCCTAGTGCCTCTGGTTGATACTCTGACTGTAAGCTTACTACAAAGCTCATAGAACCTCATTAAAGACAGAGGTTTAGTTAAGATATCTGCAACTTGAGCAAACACTGGAATGTGTCTTATATCTACCACTTTTGAAACAGCCTTTTCCCTGACAAAATGATGATCTAACTCAAAGGGTTTTATTTTAGAATGCAATATTGGATTTGCACTCATCAAAACAATGCTTCTGTCATCATAAAAGATTACAGGTGTTGACGTAATTTGAACATGTAACTCATGTAACAAAGATTTTAACCACATGACTTTTGTAATAGTATAGGCCAAACTTCTGTACTCAGCCTCCAATGTAGAACATGAAACAACTGATTGCTTCTTTAAGCTTCACAAAATAAGATTGGAACCAAGATAAACTACAGAACCTGATGTACTTCTCTGATCATCTACATTTGATGTCCAATCCGCATCACAGAATGTTATGACTGCAAGGTTTAAAGTCTTCTTTATTACTAAGCCTTAGTGTAAAGTACCTGCTAGATACCTTAATATACATTTGACAGCTTCCTAGTGAATGTCTAAAGGATTCTACATAAACTAACAGACTTTATTAACTGCAAAGGAAATTTCCAGTCGAGTGATTATGGCATATTGCAGGGCACCTACTATAGATCAATAGAGTGAAGGATTAGATATCCAATCCCCATAAAATTTTGGATGGCGTTATAACGGAACTAAATGACAGGAACCAATGCTTAAACTTTTGAAAAATGCAGAGTGATTTGAAAAAATATATGTATATTGATCTAATTAAAAACTAAAGTAAAGTAGAAGAACCAAATGATTAATTTTTCCTTAGTAATATTAAGCTACCAGGGAGTCATATATTACGAAAAGTCTGTTAAGCATCTTGACGGTGTTGAAACATTTGGGTAATCTCTGCTGATAGACAAAATTAGAAAAAAATGGAATTGAAGGAAAAACTTTGGGACACGAATTTCAGCTCTTCACTTGAGCAGCATTTTTATTCTAAGTGTTTTATTTTTATATTCTAAATAATTCACTTGGAGTCAAGGGGAGAAGTTGTAAGGTGCAGTTTACCCCTCTTTTTCCCATTCCTTTATTGTGCATAATGGAAAATGGGCCAGTGATAATGACTTGATCGAAACTTAGCTAAATAATGTTATTCATTAATTGATTAATTAATTATCTATATTATTAATTAATGAATTAATTATTGATATTATTTATTAATGATTATTAAATTCATATTTAAACTCTAAATTTTTAAATTTGAATTAAGTTGTCAAATGTCAATTATTAAAAAGTTAATCAACTAGCAAATTATAAATTAGAAAAAATAGGAAAAAACAATTAACGTAAGGTGCAGAAATATCAGTTTGGAGGAAAAAAAAATATTTACTCCATATCCATAAGCACTATATGCTCTTATTGTATTGAAATGAACGAAAATGAAGTCAGAGATGTCGGAAATGTTGGGGCTTAGAACTTTTGTCCAGTAATGACTGAGTTAGAAAGATAAGGTTGAAGATGTGAAGAAGAGGTCCAAGAGGAGTGGTTAGTCAACCTCAAGACCGACCCTAAATTAATGATTGACTTACATTTGTCCAAGATGGCTGCATGTGACATTTACGACATTTGTGAACACATTTATGATCACAACTTTTGTGTTCAATTTGTAGGCAAAGTTAGTTTTCATTGTAAACTCATTGAGATCTTCATCATTTCCTTCTTCGAATAGGTACCATCACTCTTCTTTTTTCATTGTATATTAACTTTGCGATCCTAATTTCTGTCTTCCTATACTAGCCATCATGACAAGCCGAACATCAACTTCTTCCTCCTTCACTTATTAATGGACTTATGATGTATTCATCAATTTTAGGTGTCAAGATACACGCTATGGTTTTACGGGACATCTTTATCATGCTCTAACACAAAAGGGAATTCGCACCTTCATAGATAATGAGGAACTCAGAAAAGGGGACGAAATTACACCCACACATTTGAAAGCAATCGAAAAATCTAGGATGGCCATAACAGTATTCTCTAAGAACTATGCATCCTCACCATTTTGCCTCAATGAACTTGTCAAGATCCATCAGTGTATTAAAGTAAAGGGTCAGTTAGTTTGGCCAATTTTTTAAGATGTGGAGCCATCGGAAGTACAACATCAAAAAGGGAATTATGAAGAATCGTTAGCTATGCATAAACAAATATACAAGGCTGATTAAGAGAAGTTGAAATTTTGAAAGCACGCATTACGTGAAGTAGCTAATTTATCTGGTTCACATATCGGTCTTGGGTAATTTAAATCTTATATCTCTTATTTTACTTCCTATTTTATGTTTAGATACTTAGTATTACATGAATAAGAAAATAAAACAAATTTATTTGCTTATGCATATATTTAGTTTGATTTAATAGAAACATCTTGTAATTTTTCAGGAATGGATTTGAATATCAGTTCATTGAAAGTATTGTGAACGAGATCTCTAATAAAATTAGCAGGACTCATTTGTATATTGCCGACTATCTAATTGGGTTGAAGTATCAAGTGTCGGAAATTAACTCTCTTCTAAGTTTTGAATTGGACAATAAAATCATTATGGTAGGAATTTGTGGAATTGGGGGAGTGGGTAAATCGACAATTGCACGTGCTGTTTATAATGCAATTGTTGATCACTTAGAAGGTTTATGCTTTCTTCATGACATCAAAGAAAATTCAAATAAAGTTTGCCTAATATACATGCAAGAGGAAATGCTTTCAAAGATTTTAGGGATGGATATCAAGGTAGAAGATGTTAATGAAGGAGTTTCTATAATAAAATGGAGACTTGCACAAGAGAAAGTTCTTTTGATTTTTAATAATGTTTAGAAAGGAGAGCATCTACAAAAATTAGCCGGTCATTGTGATTGGTTTGGATCTGGTGGTAGGATTATTATCACAACTAGGGATAAACAATTACTCAAAAGCCATGGTATTGGAAGAATATATAGCATATAGGGATTTAACAATGAAGAATCTCTTGAATTGTTAAGTTGGAATGCCTTTAAGACTAATCAAGTAGATCCAACTTACAAGGAAGTTATGAATTTAGTAGTACAATATGCCCATGGCCTTTCGCTAGCTCTGGAAGTGATAGGCTTTCACTTGTTTTGTAAGAGTATAAGTGAGTGGAAACATGCATTTGATGCATATAGAAGAATTCCAAATAATGACATCCAATGAATACTAAAATTAAGCTATGATAGCTTGGAAGAAGTTGAGCAAGAAATTTTCATGGATATTGCTTGTTTTTTCAATGGGACAGGATTGGAATACATCAAAGACATTTCAAAATATGTTTATGGTTTTGATCTAGTTTATGTTATTGGATTGTTGATGGACAAATGCCTCATAAAGATAGAATATGGTTGTATTATAATGCATGACTTGATAGAATGCATAGGGAGAGAAATTGTTCGTCAAGAATCACCAAGTGAGCCAGGTGCCTGAAGTAGATTATGGTACAACGAGGACATTATTCACGTTCTTGAAAACAATATTGTGAGTAACTTAAATCTGGGTGATTCATAAATTTTGTCATTTTATTCTCATTTTTTGTGTGAAATTTTTATTGATAAGAACTATGTACATTTAGTATCATTATAGTACATTAAGCTCTTGATTTATTATGGTTAATTTCAAAGTTTTTCTTAATCTACAGGGTGCGGATAAAATTTGTGTTATAATTAAAAAATATTGGGAAGAAAATATAGAAGTAAGTTGGGATGGAAAGGCATTTGAAGGAATTACAAATCTAAAAGTAGTCTTCCTTGAGAATGCATACTTTTTGGAAGGACGCAAATATCTCCCAAATAGTTTAAAGATGCTACAATGGAAGGGATATCCTGCATCTTGTTTGACAACTACTTTTCATACAAAAAAACTTGTTATGCTTGACTTGCATGGAAGTCTCTTACGATCTTTGGAACTAATAAAGGTAACTATACTTAGTTTCTTTCTTAATTATATGTTGTTCAAGTTATGTCAAGATTCAAATTTTCTTTCTGATTATTTATGGTTTTTGTTCCTGTAAAATTGGAACAATATGAGAACTTTGAAACTTAGTGAATGTCAAAATATAACACAGATCCTTGATGTATTTGGCATCCCAAATTTAATTGAACTAGAGTTGAGGAAATGTCACAATTTAATTGAAATAGACCATTCCGTTAGATATGTGTGAAACCTTCAAGTCTTGGATATTTCTTGGGTGAAAAGCTTAAGACATTTCCAAGTGTCTTCAGGTTGCCTTCTCTTAGACTTCTCGAACTCGAGGGTTGTTCAAGTCTTGAGAAATTTCTAGAAATACTAAAAGAGATAAAAGATATACAAAAGCTTCGTTTGGATCATACAAACTTAATATTGTGACATTCAATTTTTAATATTACTAGGTTACGTTGTTTGGAAATGATAGAATGTGGAAGAGTAATTATGGTACCAAGTATCATTAATCTATTTGTTTGAAATAAACTTGATTTTAATCCAAATGTATTGTATGTCCACACCCTGCAATCCAATCCATGTTAGGCCCATTAGTTTAAGCCTATTATATAGAGTTATCTTCTTTAATGAAGTAGGTGTTGGTGGGAAGATCTAGTAAATAAATATAGAAGTAGGTGATAGTTAGGAGTTACATTAAGTAAATGTTTTTTGATATAACCTTCTCTTGAATCCAATAAATAAGGGAGGATTCTCTCATTGTTGTATCAAGCATAAAATGCAAATTTAATAGAAATCTTCCTTTCTCTCCACTAGCATTTCTCCTCCCCACTTATAGAATTTCCTCTTCCAATATTCTTAACCTAAATAGCCCTACCTATTCTCTAACCAAGTGGTATCAGAGCTTAACCATCTTAGAAAAATGATGGCAAATAATATATTTCCCTTCCAATCTCCTCGCTTAACCAAAAATAACTACGAAATTTGGAGTATTTGTGTAAAGACTCTATTAGGCTCTAATGACGTATGGGAGATTGTAGATAAAGGTTATGAGGTACCTCAAAATGAGGGTTCCTTAAGTCCTACTTAATGGGAGACTTTGCATAAGGCAAGATGGAAGAATTAATAGGCGCTTACTCTTATTCACCAATGCCTAGATGGTGCCATATTCGAGAAGATTGCTAATGCATCCACTTCCAAAAAGGCTTGGGAGATTCTTCAAAATACATACAAGGGCATAAATAAAGTAAAGAAGGTACGGTTACAAACCTTTCAAAGTGAGTTTAAAACACTTCACATGAAAGATTCTGAAAATATTTTTAATTTTTCTACTCAAGTATTGGCTATTGTTAATGAGATGAAAAGAAATGGAGAAGCCTTGAACAATACATAAGTGATAGAGAAAATTCTTCGATCTTTAACTCCTAATTTTGAACATATTGTTGTTGCAATCGAAGAATAAAAAAATATAGACACCATGACTGTTGACCAACTCATGGGTCATTACAAGCTCACAAAGAAAGGATGAGGAAGAATAAGATGATTGAGTCGTTAGAACAAGCTCTATACTAAAAGGTCACTCTTAAAGATAGGAAAGACTGTGATGGAGAATTCAAATGGCAAGGACGTGGTTATGGTCATGCACATGGTTAAGGTTGAGGAAGAGGTGGTAGAGGCAACTATAATAATTATGAAGAAAGGAGTCATGGTTCTCAAAGAGGACATGGGAGAGAAAGTAAAAGTCAAAGGTATGAAAAATCTTAAATCAAATGCTTTACCTGTCACAAATTTGGTCATTATTCTTTTAAGTGCAGAAATGCTAATCATGTGGAAGAGAAAACTAATCTTGTAGAAGTGAAGGAAGATATTGAGCTCACTTTGTTGATGACTAAGGAGAATAATGACTCAAAGATGAGCATATGGTATCTTAACACTATGGCAAGTAACCATATGACTGGTGATAAAAGTCTGTTCGTGAACCTAAAGCAAATTAATGGACATGCCACCTTTGGCAATAAGTCCAAGATATCTATTCAAGGAAAAGGTAAAATCCTAATTCTTCTTAAAGATGGAAGCCACCAATTCATTTCTGATGTTTATTATGTGCCAAGTTTGAAAAACAATATCTTAAACTTAGGCCAATTACTTGAAAAAGACTTTGATATACACATGAAAAATCATCATCTTTATTTAAGAGATCAAGAAAGAACTTTAATAGCCAAAGTGCCAATGGCAAGAAATAGACTATTCCTAATTGAAATTCAAAATGATGATGTCAAATGCTTGAAGGTATGTTTGAAAGATAACCCTTGGCTTTGGCACTTAAGGTTTGGCCATCTAAATTTTGACAGTCTGAAATTAATGTCAACTAAGAGCATGGTCAAAGGATTACCTCCAATAGATCATCCAAATCAATTGTGGGAAGGATGTCTTCTTGAAATGCATTCTAGAAAACCTTTTCCTAAAGAGGTGACATCAAGAGCTAATGAGCCTTTATAACTTGTACATGTTGATTTATGTGGCTATATAACTCCAAGCTCATATGGTAAGAATAATTACTCCTTACACTTTATTGATGATTTTTCAAGAAAGACATGGGTATATTTTTTAAAAGAAAAATTAAAAGCATTTGAAGTGTTCAAAAGGTTCAAGGCTCTTATTGATAAAGAAAATGCCTATAAAATTAAGGCCTTAAGGACTAATAGAGGAGGGGAATTCACATGCAAAAAAATTCAATGAATTTTGCAATATAAATGGAATTTGTCGTCCTTTAACAATGCCTTGATCACCACAAAAAAATGGTATGGTTGAAAGGAAAAACAAAACTATACTTGAAATGACTCGAAGCATGCTAAAATGCAAGAAAAATGCCCAAAAAATTTTGGGCTGAAGCAGTTGATTGTGCTGTTTATATTTCAATTGATGCCCAACTAAAACTTTTGATGGCAAAATTCCATAAGAAGCATAGAGTAGGAGAAAGCCAAATATCTCACTTCTGTGAGTTTTTGGAAGCATTGATTATACTCATGTACCTTATCAAAGACGTTCCAAGCTTGATGACAAAAGTGAGGAGTATATATTCATTGGGTATGACAAGAGATCCAAAGGCTATAAGCTTTACAATCCCATTGCAAAGAAGATTGTCATTAGCAGAGATGTTGAGTTCAATGAATAAGATATGTGGAGTTAGATTGAAAAGGGGAGAGAAAATTATGATTTCATTCCTTATTTTAAAGTTAATGAAGGGCAACCAAGTAAAGAAGTTCCATAGGCTACAAGCCCGCCTTTGTTACCATCTCCATCTCCAACTAGTCAAGACCTGTCTGCAAGTTCAAGTGAAAAAACCCTACGTACAAGAAGCCTCCAAGAAATTTATAAGGTAATTGAAAATTTAAATGAACTCACTCTCTTTTATCTATTTGCTGGATGTGAACCTGTAGGGTATGATGAAGTGGTTCAAAGTAAGGAGTGGAAAGACACTACAGGTAAAGAAATCAAAGCCATTATGAAGAATAATACTTGGGAGCTTGCCTTACTTCTATAAGGACAAAAGGTGATTGGAGTTACATTGGTTTACAAAGAGAAAATGAATGTAGAAGGAAAAGCGGAGAGACATAAAGCAAGGCTAGTGGCAAAGACTACAACTAAAGGTATGGAATAGATTATGGTGAATTGTTTGCTCCAATGGCTTGATTAAAGATAATAAGATTAATAATCTATTTGGCTGTCAACAAAAATAGAAAATTTATTAAATAGATGTCAAATCATCCTTTTTCAATGGATTGTTAGAAGAAGAAGTTTATATTGAACAACTAGTGGGCTATGTTATAAAAGGTTAATAAAATAAAGCTTTGAGGTTGAAAAAAGCCTTATACGGCTTGAACAAAGGACCACGAGTATGGAACAGTAGAATTGATAAATATTTTCAAGAAAATGAATTTCTCAAATGCCCATATGAATGTGCTCTGTACGTAAAGGTGAATGAAAATAAAGATATGTTATTTGTTAGCTTGTATATGGATGATCTCATTTTTAAGGAAATTATCCAAAAATGTTTAAAGACTTCAAGAAAGCAATGACTCAAGAATTTGAAATGACTGATATTGGCCTTATGTCTTACTACCTTGGGATTGAAGTTAAGCAAATGGAAGATAGCATTTTTGTATCACAAGAAGGCTATCCTCGAGATGTCCTAAAGAAATTTGGAATGGAGAATTGCAATGCAATCGATACTTTAGTATAATGTGGACTAAAATTATCAAAGTTTGAAGATGGAGATCAAGTAGATGCCACTCAATTCAAGAGCTTAGTTGGAAGCTTAAGGTACTTAACATGCACAAGGCTTGACATTCTTTTCGGTGTTGGACTTGTAAGTCATGATATGGAAGAATCTAAGATGACCCACTTAATTAAAGTAAAGTATGTAAATTCACCAGAGCAATTTGTTAACATTCTCACCAAGCCACTTAAGTAAAGAGATTTTAGAAGATTAAGAAGCATGCTTAGAGTCACAAAAATCAAGTTTAAGGGGGGATGTTAGAAATAAACTTGATTTTGGCCCAAATGTATTATATATCATAATCCACACCTTGCAATTCAATCCATGTTAGTTCCATTAGTTTAAACTTATTATCTAGAATTATCTTATTTAATAAAGTAGGTGTTAGTTGGAAGATGTAGTAAATAAATGTAGAAGTAGGTGGTAGCTGGGAGTTACATTAAATGAATGTTGGTTGTAACCTTCCCTTGAGTCCTATAAATAGGGGATGATCCTCCCATAGTTGTAACAAGCCTAAAAGGAAAATATAATAGAAGTCTTTCTTTCTCTCCACTAACATTTCTCCTTTCCACTCCTAGAATCTCATCTTCCAATATTCTAAACCGAAATAGCTCTATCTTTTCTCTAAGATACACTTTATGATAACCCTCTGCTAGCTCTTAAGAAACTCAAACAAGATGGGACTATGGATGAATATCAGGCACATTTTGAAGAATTATCCACCAAAGTCTATGGGCTATCTAAAAGTTGGTTAATAAGCTACTTCATCTCAGGACTCAAACCACATCTTCGTTGTGAATCATTACTAGCTCAGCCTTAGACATACTTCCATATTGTCTCCTTTACAAAATTACATGAACAAAAACACCTCCTGCTAAGAAAAAACCATTACATCACCTTCATTGAAATTCCAGAACCCTGTTAAACAACTTTCTCCATCTGTTCATACAACATGTACATCTTTTTACCATAAATCATAGCCCCTAGACAACAATTACAATGAAGACCCTAACCAAACCTGTACCTCCCTTTAAAAAACTTAATCTACAAGAACTCTAAAAAAAAAAAAAGAGAGAAAGGACTTTGCTGTTATTGTGATAGAAAATTTACACCAAGACATAAATACCCCCAACCGTTTTACCTGCTAGTAGGACAAGAAGATATGGCTAAGTTAATGATTAGCAACCCAAGTGTTACTAAGACTGAAAATGTTGAAACACAGGCTCTAGAAGTTAGTTTAATGGCTTTGGTAGGGGAATTCCATGCCAACACTATTTGTTTATAAGGCACTACGAGTCCTCATTGATTCAATATCGACTAATAATTTCATCCAACCTTGGCTAGTGGAAACATTCAATTTGTAAAAGACCTCTATTACACCTTTCCAAGTCATTGTGGACAATGGAGCTTATTTAGAGTGTACCTACAAATGCCAAATGGTTTTATTAACCTTGCAAGGCCATAAATTTAATGTGGATCTCCACATCCTCGACATCAAAGGAACTGACAAAGTCTTGAAAGTCACTTGGCTCATAACTTTAGGGCTAATTATCACCAGCTTTTAGACCCTCACTATGACATTTAATCACCATGAACATGTTGTAACTCTTTGTGGCCGATTGATACTTAGTTAAAAATTGTTGAGTGCTAGCAAGATCCATTCATTAACAACTATGGGCTTTGGTTCATGTTGTTATCATATAAATCCAGTAATAGAGGAGCATGACAATAATAGTGAAATATTGCCTTCAGTAGTACAAAATTTATTTGATCAATACAAGTCAGTTTTTGAGGAACCCAGAATACTCCCCTCCTTCACATGGTACAAAACATCAAATCCCCCTCGAATCTAATTCGTACCCAGTAAACGTGAAACCATATAGGTACCCTCATTTTTAGAAATCAAAGATGGAATGTATAGTGCAAGAGATGCTTGAGCATGGTATAATTAGGAAGAGTAATAATTCTTTTCTTCCCCAGTATTATTAGTGAAAAAGAAGGATGGGTCTTGCCATTTTTGCATTGACTACAGGGCTCTGAATGCGAAAATTGTATGAGACAATTACCCCCCAACTATTGAAGAGACTTTGGATGACCTTCATGGTGGAGTAGTGTTTTCTAAGTTGGACATGTGATCCAAATACTACCAGATACTAATGGCTTAAAATAATTTCCATAAGACTGCATTTCAAACTCACTTTGAACATTATGAATTCCTCGTGATGCCATTCAAGCTCACAAATGCTCCAGCCACATTCTAAGCAACAATGAACAATGTTTTCAAACCTTTATTTTATAAAATTTTGTTGTTTTTTTTTTTCTATCATATACTAATTTATAGCTCTTCCTTGGAAACCCACATTAACCACCTGAAAACAATACTTCAACATTTACAGGAATATAGCTTCTTTGCTCAAATGTAGAAATGTAAGTTTTGTTAATAATCAATTAATTATCTAGGCCATGCTATTGATAGTAGAGGGGTTTCATCAGATAGCTCAAAGGTAAAGGCAATGTTATAATGGCAAAACCCATGCACAATCAAGCAACTAAGGGGATATCTAGGCTTGACAGGATACTATCAAAGATTCATAAAAGGATATGCTATGTTTGTTGCACCATTAAGAGACTTACTTAAGAAAAATGCCTTTGAATGGAACCTATTGGTAGAACATGTGTTTGAATATTTGAAGAAAGCAATGACAAAATCTCCTGTACTACAATTACTAGACTTTACCAAATAGTTTTAGATTGAAACTGATGTATACAACACTAGAATAGTAGCTATTCTATCCTAAGAAAGGTACCCAATAGCATTCTTCTGCAAAAAGCTTAGTCTTCGAATGATGGGAGCATCAGCGTATGTAAGGGAGCTACTTTCCATCACACAAGCAATAGCCAAGTGGCACCATTACCTTCTTGGAAGGACGTTTCTCATTCTAACTAACCACAAAAGAACTTCATGACGCAAACCATTCAAACCCTAGAGTAGCACCACTATCTCACCAAGCTCCTCAGGTTTTCCTATCAGATTGCATTTAAACCTGGAAAACAAAATGTGGTAGTCAATACACTGTCGAGGTTATTTGAGGAAGATTTTGAGTTGTTACCCACTAACCACCATATTACTTCTTTATAGTGTCATGTTTTTAATGTATTGTTGCAAGAATATCAAACAGAGACTGACTTACTAGAGCTTTGGGAATAAATTAAATAAGGAAATGCTCTTGATGGATTCTAAGTGTC
Source organism: Delonix regia (assembly GCA_037074485.1). NCBI lineage: Eukaryota > Viridiplantae > Streptophyta > Magnoliopsida > Fabales > Fabaceae > Delonix > Delonix regia. Next base: position 22,012,999 of record CM073454.1, on the reverse strand, counting down.
TAGGCACTATGTCATTTATAATGGGAAGTTGTATATTTGCAAAAAATCCAGCCCTTCAACCTCTATTGCTACGAGAATTTCACAACACATTGTTGGGAGGCCATGCCGGAACTACAAAGACATATATAAGGTTGGCTGAATCTTTTTAATGGCAAGGCATGAGAACCAGTGTAAAAGAATTTGTGAAACAATGCTTGATATGCCAACAGGTCAAACACAGTACCACCAAACCAGTTGGGCTACTACAACCATTACTCGCACCCACTACCAGTTGTGCAGACATCTCAATTGATTTTATTATTAGGTTACCTCCTTCAAAGGGGAAAACATCAATCTTGGTAATGGTTGACTGCTACTTGAAATACGGGTAATTTATTACTTTGCCTTTGAAACACGAAGCCAAAAATGGTAGCTAAAACCTTATGTGATAGGGACCCTATATTTCTAAGCAAATTCAAGAGATAATTAATGACCAGTAATGGGAGCACACTCAATCATAATATAACACATCACCCTCAAACTTATGGACTGACAGAGGCACTTAACAAATGCTTAGAATAGTATTTATGTGCCTTTGCAACTAATTATCTAAGCACTTGAATTGAGTATTTGATTTGGGCTAAATGATGGTACAACACCTCTTATCATTCCACCATCTAAATGTCCCATTTCCAAGCTTTATATGGGAAACCAACACTAGCTTTACCTGGCTATATTCCGTTAGCAATCAAGGTAGCAGCAACCCAAGAACAACTAAAGTAGAGGTCAAAGATTTTAGACTCTTTAAGTTAGAATCTGGCTAAAGGTAGAGAAAGGATGAAAAAATATGCTGACCTACACAGAAGTGAAAAATCTTTTTCAATAGGAGATTGGGCACTCTTGAAAGTGCTACCTTATCAACAACAGACTCTAGCCTCACGTACTAGCCAAAATTTAGGAAGGAAATACTTTGGCCCTTTTATGAACACTAAAAGAATTGGTGTTGTAGCTCACAAACTAGCATTATCAAAGACTTGTAGGGTGCACCAAGTGTTTAATGTCACTCTTCTCAAGAAATTCACAGGCGATCCAGATCAAGTCATTACTGACAAGAAGGGAGTAGATACATTAGAGGGTAACAAACCTGAGCCTATAGTTATCATCTAGCAGAGGCAGACTTCAAAAGGATATGACCAAGTTTGGATTGAATGGTAGAGACAACAAAGAGAAGAGGCCACCTGGGAATCTGTCGATGAGTTATCCAAGAAATTCAACCATCTCAACTTTGAGGGCAAGGTTGTTTATGAAGTAGTGTGCATTGTTAAGGACAATAGCCCAAGGAGCATTACAGATCTAGATGTGGGCCACAACACAGCATAAGAAGGCCAAGCTCATGTGGACGAAGAATATGGCCTAAAGGAAAAGCTGCAGGAATCCACATTAGCACCAAGATTAGCACCAAGATTACGAAATAATGGAATGTAGTGCTAAATTGGAGGAGGGAACCAGTAGTATTAAAGGGGATTTTCTCCAGCATGCCTTAGGGCCATTGGATCTAAATCCAATGGTCCTCAATTTTCCTATAAAATATATTTTTTTATAAAAATAAAAAATAATTATTTTTATAAATAAATATATGTTAATATTTTATTTTTTCATACAGAATGATATCTAGTTAAAAAATAATAGACATCAAGATATACAAAATAAATTGTGAAATATTAAAAAAAAGTTCAGTTTTTTTTATTTCTCTAACTGTATATCATTTCCTATTAAAAAATTTTAAATATTGATATATGTTTATTTATTCAAATAATTAATTTTATTTTTTTAAAAATTATGTTTTATTAAAAACATTAAAGGCCATTAGATCTTAGATGCAATGGCCACTAAAGATTGGTGGAGAAAATCCTCCAGTACAACTGGAGGGGATCCATTCTCGCTAGATAATAGCTTATGACAAAGAGAGTAAGCATTTATTTTTTTGTTTTGTCATTTTCCCTTTCCATGTAGTCCCTACCCTAACAGGGGCATATATTTGCTCACATTGTAGTTTTTTCGAGCATGAAAAAGTTTAATGGCATGAATGGAGTAGCTCTTACTTGAAAGGAGCATTCTTTGTCTTGAGTTCCTTACAGATCCCCACAATAAATAAATAAAAAAAAAAAGACAAAGAGATAGATTAGTACAGTTCTTTTTTTAGATGTAAAAATTAAAAGTAATTATGCATGAATAATTTCATATAGAAAATTAATAACAAAACCATTATCTAGCTCGTTCCATAATAAATGGTATAATTTTTCAAATATTTCAAATATGTGGTCCATATAATATTGTGGACCAATGTTACAAAGTTGATGAATAATAAACTATGAAAAATGAAAATTAAAGTTTAGTACGCATCTATATTAAAACAATAATAAAATTTTTCGTACACTCAAAATATTAAATATATTAATGCAATTAGTTATAATGTAAGGACATGATTATATGATTATAATATTATTATTTTTTAGATTGATATTATTACAATTATGTCCTTACATTATAACTAAATGTACTGATGTATTCAAAATTGTGAGTATACCAAAGACGACACATAAAACAACACCATCTAATAACGAGACACTATTAAGTGTTTTATTAAATACCATATTTTTAAAGTGCTTTTTTATACTAAATTTGACATTATGACGAGACACTAGAAGGACAAGAAAAATGATTTATCTCATTAAACATTAAAAAAATAATTATCGCAAAGTCAATGAGTGAACCCATTGCTTTATTTTTTTCTTGTTGATTGTGTTGGAGAAAGGCAACTGCTTTATTCCCCTTTCTTCTTAATAGCCATTGCTTTATGGATTATCATTAAAAATTTTCATATTTATCATTAATAATTATCTTGGAGTCAATCCACTACTTTATTGTGCATATGATCTCTCTCACAACTTAGAACTTGCGTCCTTAATTGTGTAAAAAATTGTCCCTAAGTTATCTGAGATGGATTCTGGGACAGAAAAACATCTGTCCTAGAAATTGAAGTTATAGATCATTAGGGACAAAAAATAAAATACGTACCTAAATTTAGGACGAAAATATCTGTCCCAAACAAAATTTTCATCCCTAAATGAGGAATATGGTAATCCTATTTAGGGATGGAAATTTTGTCTCTGATCCCTCCCAATCTGGGATGAAATTTTATGAGAGAAATCTATCCCAAATTAGGATGGAATTTTGGGAGAGAATATTTTATCCCAAATTTGGAATGAAATTATTCTCTCTCAAGTGTCTATCTTAGATTGGGCTAGAATATTCCATCCTTAAATTTCATTCCAATTTGGGACAAAATTGCAAATCCATCCCTAAATACCATCCATATTCTGTCCCTAATCTGCCTTATTTTGCAATCTTGAAATATACCCATCCATGATCCATCCCTAATTTATTCCTATTTTACAATATGAAAATATACACATCCCTTATCTGTTTATAATCTGTCCCTAATTTGCAATCTGAGAATTTTTCCAACCCTAATCCATCTCTAAATGTCGTAGTAGTGTTTCACATTATATTACTATTGGACATTTACACATCTAAACACAAATAGCATAATAAAAAACCAGTGGACTAAAATATATGAACAGTCATAATATTAAAAGTAATGTACATACATAAAATAAATCCACAGTAAAGTCATATAAATATCAAGCAAATCCTAATGTAATTATCAAAATCACAAAGTCCTCTAAAGAACATTTAAAAAAGGATAATTAAATCTATAGGTGGATGACTAGGGGCTAGTAAGTCTGAATCAGTGGCTCTGTCTTCTTGAACATATGGGAGCTGCATATGAGACCTTATTTCCTTAAGCTCATGAACTAGTCTCTCAATGATGTCACCCTGCTAGGAAATAACATCAGTCTACTAGGAGAGAGTGCCTTTGAGGTGAGTAGTGGCAGCTTTTATATGTCATTGCAACTCAGCCTCAAAATCAGGGTGCAATCTTGACAACGTAGTGGAGTAAGGAGTGGAACTAAAAGTAGCTATGTCATGTGCCTCAGACCTTACCCCAAAGATCCTACCCTTCTTGTTCCTACCTCCCACAACTTCCAACCATAAAGTCGTCTCCTTAGCTTGGCTTAACTCAGTGGTAGCCTCTGTTGACCATTGAGATGATCTAAATGATCTCAGCCTCATATAGTTAGCCTACAAAATAAAGCTACAAAGTTAAAGAATTGTCCTAATTAGTAAAATACAGATAAATACAATAAAACATATCAAACCAGTTTAATAAACTCACATATACTTTAACTGCTTGATGGTTAACAAACTCCCCATTCTTCTATTCTTGATATGTCTTTAAGAATAGTTCAAATAATGCAGGCTCCCTTTCAAGTGTTTTTGTCTATGCATTTTGGTGAAAAACCATGTTCAACAAATGATATGTTTGAACAAATGATACAATTTTGCAGATATTTCATGTAATCGACTGAATGATATATGAATAAAAAGTAGTTACCAACCTCCTTTTGTGCTCTGAAGTAGGAATGCTACCACCCTTGTGCAATGTCCTACCTTTAAAAGATGCTCTATTACTTTTTACAACCTCTCATTTCTCTTTATAAGCATTTGAATCCTATAATTCAATTATGCGATTCATTACATTCTCTGGGATCCATTTGGACGTAATGTCCATCGCCAGATCCTCACGAACTCTACACATCATGGCCCGGAGTCGCTCCCCACACTTTTTAGACCAATTCCTCCTAATTTGACCATCGTGCTTTAGTAGTCATTTATACAATTTCTACGCAGACATTGAAAAAAGAGAATAAATGAATGAACATATGATAACATAGAAGAAATAATTGATATACATACCACCACTTGTTGGACCACATCTCCTTGAGCTTATGAGGAGTGGTTCTCCAACTGTAGCACAGATGTTCAAATTTTCCTTGAATAATATGTGAAAACTCCTGCACAACATCAATAACACGGTTGAATATATGCATTTTAACATCAACATCAGAACTATTGCCATAAATGAAATAAAAGAATACAATGCAAGATAATAAAAACTTTTGTATGGTTGTCAGGATAAATCCACATGTGACCATTAATGGGATCTCAACCTCAAGTTTTAAAAGGAATCTGTGTGTTAGCATCTGAAGTAATATCCAGAGGCCTCTCACTAGGGCGAAGGTCTTGTGGATTATTAATACTCGGTGGAAGTGGTGGAAGAGTTTAATCCTCAAATCTAACAAAGATGGCACGCCAAGACTAGTAGTGGCAGGAATTGAGGGAATAGATAATGAACCACTCGACAATCGACAGTGATAAAAAGATGTACCCCATTCTCGACCTCTACCAATCCGACTACTTGCCATCTGCACATGAATAAGAATAGTTTGAAAGTTGTTCATACACATACAGATGCATGTTGATATATATGTGTGAAAGAAGGAGATAAATTGAGCAAAAGATACAAGCATGTATAAGGAAAAAAATGACATGTATACGAATTTGTGAAAAATTTAGCCTACCATCTTTGAATTTACTATTCACTTAAGGCATTAGAGTTAGGTGCTTCTACATTATCATGTTCATCTTCATCTTCATCAGATGAATGTGATAGGGACTCAAATTCACTCTTAATCTCATATTCACTCGTGGTCTCATATTCACTCTTAGTTGCCATTTGATTTGTCAATATTATATTTACTTCTTCAAGGCCACCCTCATTATCTTGTAAAGTTAGAAGTTCAACATTTTCAATGATTAGGGGCAATACAACTTCTAGCCTATCGCCTTTGAATGCACCAGCATTGGGTTCTATTGTATTTGGGGCATCAATTGTAGTTCTGGCCTTAATCATGGTGATGGCTAACTAATAAACAATTTCACCATTTGGTGTATACAATAAATAATACACCTGTCTAGCTTGTTAAGCTAGAATAAATTAATCATACTTATTGTATCTCTTTGATGCTTGAACTTTGACAATTCTATATTGTTCATGAACCCGAGTACCGCAAGTAAGGGTAAAATCAAATCACTCACACATAAAAAGCGTAATTCACTTCACTGGTGACCCTGTATATTCAAGCTCTACAACATCTTGTAATATGTCATAGTAATGACTTTCTGCTTCACCATAGTCAGTTCCCTGAATGCAAACTTTATTATTAATTGTAGATTTATAATGGCTCATCTCATACACGTGGAACTTGTAACCATTAACAAAATATATTGGCCATGTTTGGACTGTCCTCTTTGGTCCACGAGCAATGTCATGCACGATTGGATCCTTAACATTGTTGGCAGGATTATGAACCTATTGAACAAGTATGTATAAAGTGACTGACGTATTGAAAATAAGGTTAAAAGTCAAAACATATGAAGTTTAAAACGTCTTACATGGTCGTGGAACCATGAAGGAAACTCAACTTCAATGTGGTAATCCACATCAACATCATGATTTAAGGCATTGAATCAATTAATCCATCAATAAACAAGCTGCATTGTGAGGTTGGATTATTAATGTACACATGAATTATATGTAATGCAATATTATGTAAGGGTTAGGTAACACCTACTTTAAATAGGGTTGTAGTTCATCACAAATTAAAAGCACATATCTTGTGGCCACGGCAAGTCCAGCATCACTAAGAAAACATGACTTCCATGCACCACTTGGACAACCTAGATAGTTGAAGATAGAAATCAGGGGTAGAAGGGGTTCACCCCCAATGTCATTTCTTGGCAATCCAGTTATCCTAGAATGAACATGTGGCTCAAAGTAATGTGCACAGATAGTTATTGTCTCCTCAATTATATAAGTCTCATATATAGACCCTTCCACATGAGCTTTGTTCTTAACTTTCCTCTTTAAGGTACAAAGAAACCTATATAAATAGGCAATAAAGTGTTAGATTATAGTTTTGGTAGCATATATTAATCTTAACAAAATTAATGATGAATGATAATTACCTCTCAAATGGATACATCCATCGATACTGAACTGGTCCACTAATCTTAGTTTTGTGTGCTAAATGTATAGGTAGGTGCCCCATATAGTGAAAAATCCCTAAGGGGAAGAGCTTTTCCAATTTGTACAATATAAGAATTATGTTTTGCTCCAACTCCTTTAATTGATCCACTCGCAATGTGGTAGGGCAAAGGTCCATGAAGAACCGACTAAGCCCAGTTAGTGGATTCCTTGCAACTTCTGGTAAGGTAATGAAGGCTACTAGATGCAAATGCTCTATGAATAAATGACAATCATGACTTTTCAATCCATAAAGTTGAGCTTTTTTGCTATCCACACATTGACTAATATTTGAAGCATATCCATCTGGAAATTTTAGGTTATTGACCTTTTAGCAAACTGCTCATTTTTATTCAATATTAAAAGTGTAGTTTGCCTTAGGTTTGAACAACTTACCCCTTGGTCTCCAAGTTCTAATTCTCTTCGTTGACAATATTCTTGGACATCCATCCTTGCTTTTTCATTGTCTTTTGTTTTCCCCTTAACATCCATGACAATGTTGATCACATTGTCAAATACATTCTTTTCCATATGCATAACATTAAGATTGTGTCAAATCATATTTGTTGACCAGTAAGGAAACTCCTAAAAGATACTTTGTCTTGTCCAGTTACGGTAAACCCCATATTCTATAATTGTTTGAAGTTTTCCACATTCATTGACCTTAGGAAGATTGCATACTCTCTCCCATACTTGCTTACCATCTAACCACGAGAGAGGTGGTGATTTCTCTTCTTTGTTCTTTAGAAGTACATTTCCTGTACCAGTAATCCATTGGCAAGAATTGTCAGTGGCAATCAAAGATAGTTGTTTTCTGACCATACTTAAGAGTTAATGCCTTTGATTTCTCCATAAATATAAAGTTAGACAATTTCCCAGCAATTATCCATCCTAATAACAGCCTTGTGCTGGGAACTCATTAATTATCAACATAAGTGCTACCCACATTTCAAACTTTTGTTTAAGTGAAATATCATATGTCGGCACTTCCTCACTCCACAATAGCTTAAGTTCAACAACCAATGGCTATAAGTAAATATCTATTTCACTTTTTGGATCATTCAATCCAAGGATAATCAATGTTAAGAACATGTACTGTTGTTTCATACACATCCCAGGTGGCAAGTTATAAAAGTGACAATTACGGGCCAACATGAATAATTTTTTCCAAATTGCTTGTACGAGGTAAAACCATCTACACAAAGCCCCAGCCTCACATTTTGTGGATTGATGGCAAAATCAAAGTATATTTGGTTAAATACTCTCCACGCTTCTCCATCATATGGGTGTGATAAGACTTTATTATCACGCCTATTTTCGTGGTGCCATCTCATTTCCTTAGTCATTACTTCATAAATGAACAATCTCTGAAGTCTTAGAATCAATGGTAAGAACTAAAGATACTTTTTTGCCACCTTCTTAGATCTCCTTTGACTAGTCCTCTCACAATACCTTGTAGCCCCACAAAACTTACATTGCCTCTCTTTTAAGTCACCCTTGTAATATAACATACATCCATTAATGTAGTAATCAATCTTCTTATATCCAAGGCCTAACTTCGACACTAATTTTTTTGTTCTATAAAAGTCTATTGGAACTTTGTTTTCTGATGGCATTGCCTCTCTCATGTATTGCATGATGTTATTATAGCACTGCTCAAACATTTTATACTCAACCATAATGTTTAGCATCCTTACTGTAGTTGGGAGTATAGAGTGATTGGAACACCCTTCTTAGATAGGGGCATGTGCAGAAGCCAACATGTCATAAAATGCTTGAGCATTAAGATTTAGTTCCCCTTCCACCCCTTAAGGTGTGTTATCCTAAAATAATGGCCCAACAGCATCCATCACCATGCTTTCATATTGGTTCAATTGTTCATCACCTTCATTAGGTGCCACAAAGTGTTCCCAATGTAGAGGAAGCACCATTGGATTCATTTTAGGCAATTCTTCACCATGAGAAGTCCAGTGATAATAATTTAGCCTAAATCCTTGCCTATACAAATGCACCTTTACCTCATCTGGAACTAAGTGAATCTTGCATTGACACCTCACACAAGGGCACCTAATCACACCTCCACTTGTGAACACCGGCAATTTACTGGCATGTTCGATGAACTCATCAACCCCACTCATAAACATGTCTGTAAAGCCTACCCGACCAAGAAGTACTCTATTGTATATCCATGCTCTTCTTTCTACCAAGTCCATATTTTCTACCAATGTACCTATGAAAACATATAGATTCAATGTAACACATAAAACTTTAAAATCACAAACAGTACATTAATTAGTGGATTATATAAAGTCTTAGATTTTGTAGAATGGTTAACAAAGTAGATATGGAAAATTAACCATTAATCTCACAATTAACCATCAGTTACCTTAATGACTTCTTTACTTTGTCTTTTGATGGAGGATCAAAATGTGGACCAGAAACTCAATTCTTAAGCCCCAAGGTCCAAATAAAATTGGAAATACAAAATGTTAATAATTATATAAGTTAAAACATGTATAATGAATAAACCATGATTAAAATGCTCTCGTTAATCATGTATCTAAGACATGTTCAAGTTTGTAATTTATGTCAATATTATTTTTGCACTTTCTTTGGCCTATTGGTTACACATTTTGTCTATTAGATTGTAGATTACACATAACAGTAATAAATCCAAACCAATATTACATAAGATAGTGCAAGCAGCAAAAGACACAGCAACATTAAGGTTAGCTGCAATTTTCACCGTGGCGAAAGACACAACAAGGTTAAGGTTAGCCACAATGAAAGACATAGTAAGGTTAACATTAGCTACAATTTTCGTCGCAACGAAAGACATAACAAGGTGAACTGCAACATGTTCAGATTCATGCTCCATTTGTTTGGATGTATGGTAGATGTAGAAGGTACATATCTTCTAAAATTTTACAACTTAACATCTATAAAGTAAAAACTTCTAAGCAGTTTTAGTTATTCAATTAAATAATATCATGTGGAAAAACTTATTCTAAAGATCCAATAATGGGATGACAAGGAGTAAAAGTATGTTCATTAAATATTATATTACAGATTACACATAACAGTAATAAATTTAAACTAACTTTTGTCATTATGCAGTGGGTGGGTTATCACAAGCACACATAATGTCATCTCTTTTTTTTATTGTTTCCCACATGGACTATACAACCTCACAAGTTTTAGGTTTAGATTGCTTTTGTCGTTATCCACATGCATAGGATGACCACATGTTCAGATTCCTCTATTTTTTTATTGTTTCCCATTTCATTTATCCTATTCAAGTATAGTAACTTCACATGGAGACCCACATGCATATGGATGTCTACAATCAAATGGCCCTACATGTAGTAATTTTCATATAGCTTTTATCCTATCTAAAATATGTATAGCAGTACTTTTAATGCTACCTTTCACTGTTGTTTTCTTCTTTAGCCTGATGAAGTGGGGTATGAGGTGGTCTTCTTCAAATTTTCTTCCCGTAGTTTTGGAAGCTATTCCCAAACTAGAAAGAAGAATGCCCAAATTGACCCATATTTCTTAGGCCCCACATGTAACTACAAAGTCCAAAACAAAATTATGTTTAAATATATATCATTAATCCTCACCCTCAGCATAGAATAAAACAAAAGATTCCTAACACAATATTATTAAATATTTTAGTGAAAGTTGTGTTGCAAGTTAATGATTATGCATTTTTTTTATTGTGGGCTCTCTCTTTTTAAAAGTATCCATCATGTGCTATTATAAGTGAGGGAGAAATTTGATATTTTCATATGTAATTTTCCATTTAATGACTATAATTTAAAATATATTTTCATAACATACATTAAATTCAAAAATAAAGAAAATAAAAAATGCTATTAATTCTCATTTTATTATATAATTAAAAAATTTCAAATTATATTACTTCAATCTTTATCAAAATAGAATATTATAAAAAATAACATTCAATGTGGAAATATTTATTTATTGTATTTAAAAAAAAGAATTATTAGGGATGAATTTGTCCCTATCACAAATCCGTCCCTAAATTGGGTGGCTTATTCCAAGACAGCATAATCCTATTTTGACATAGATTTGACACAGAATTTAATTAAGAATTTAAAGAGGGAACAATTTGTCCTTAAATTCCCTGAAAAATCATTTTTAAAAGAAAAATTTACAAAATGATTTTAGACACGAATTATGGGAGGGATAAGGATGTATTTTTTTACACAGAAAAATCTATGTTAGAAATCCATCCCAAATTTATTTTTAAAATGCAAAACTTGAATAAAATATTTGGCATGGATTAGGACACATATGGAATGAATTAGACACAGAAATAATTCCGTGTCTAAATTCCATCCCTAATTTCATGTTTTCTTATAGTGTATTTTGGTGAAAAGTTTTCTAAAAATTTAACTTGTGAAAAATTTAGTTCAATTTTTAAGAAACCATGAAATCGTTCCTTATCAATTTGATTTCATTATCTTGTATAGCAAAATGATATTTCATATTTTGCAGTGCTATATTTTCTATATATATTTATATAATGTTTCTGTCATCATTCATTCTTTTGTATAATTGCTTTTTGAATTGGTATAGACATGTGAATGTTAACATTTCTTTCAAACATTAAAGAGCATTAATATGAAACAACATTGATGGACATGGTATTCAAAGTATGTTCACCACAAATTGAAATTCAAAATTAAGCAATAACATAAATGGCTTAACATAAAAAGGCCTAATAATGAATCTTCTAACAATGAAATTCTCATAATGCATTTGATTATCAGGTAAAGAATTTATATTAGCCACCACTATGATTCTTGGACATTAATTTTCTTTTTCCATAGAAGCAAAGCATGCACGTTCAGCTTCCAGTGGCAAGAATAAAGGATGAAGGCTTAACCAAAAAAAGAAAATTGAAGCAACTAGAAGATAAAGCTTTAATCAACAAGTCAATCATAAAGAGATTCATAAAAGCCAAAAGAAATTCAGACTTCTAACAAAATCCTTATTAGGTAAGATTTTTAGGGTTAAACTATTATGTTTGCCTTCGATTAATATTGGTTTAAAGGTCTTTGGGGAAATGTCAAATAAGATTGAAGAAAAACATGTGGTGTCTCTTCAATATTGTTCCCTAATTATTACTAATTTGCTTGCTATGATTGTTAAGCGATGCTATTTATAACTAGGCTTAAGGCTAGACTAGGTCATGTTTTCATATTTTTTTTTTTATTTAAACTATCATTTTGGTCTATTATTTATGACCTATGAGCATGTTTTGATGGTTGAAAAATCTTTTTACACACTAAAATTAAGGATTTGTCATGCTAATAGCCTTGTTTGGTTTAGTCGGTCCTTTAAACTCATGTTTGCATCGCATGGATGTGAAAAAGAAAACTTTCTTATAACATTAGATAAACTACATTGATGATAAATGATAAGCATGAAATACTAAATAACTCTAAGTTATTGAAAGAGTGTATTACAAACAGAGCTCAAGAATGACCGAAAAGGAAATATGCAGGAAATGAAAATAGCAACACCCTTCTTTGATTCTAGTTAAAGAAGGAAAACACTCCTCTCCCTCAGGGAAGTTTCCACACTAGATGATACCCCTCCCCTCAGACTTAACAGCCTTTATTCTCTATCTATGCTCCCCTAACCGAATTACTCAGAGTAGTTAGAATATGTTGATTTGTTTGTTTGTGCATGTGGTCCAGATGCTAGGTGGCTAAGCTCAAAATCTCTAATCCATATCGGCCTCCTTCTGGTCCTTTGGTTGGATGATGTATGCTCTTCTCGTCTCACTTCTTCTCTTGCATTATGGCCCAATTTCACTATCATGTTCTGTTACTAGCTTGGTGCTCCACCCTCTTCCTTCATTGTTGGATTACTCACTTGATGGATCATATCAATAAAGCTCGCTTTTAAGATAAATGCTTTTAAACCAAAATTATAGTCATACAAACTCATTTTTTACCCAATCAAGTTTGCATATCAAGTTGGTTCAAAATCAAATTTTTACCACTTCAATTCAAACAAACTATTTAGTTGTAAGTATTTTTTTAAGTAGTTATATCCCATTTTTCATCTTTGAATGACATATTTTTATCTTTGTCCCATCAAAAATAAGAATGATAATGTAATTGCTTTTCATACAAATGCTATACTAATATGTTCCATTACATGCTTTATAATGTCATAATTAAAATTAAAGAGAAAAAGCTTCTACGAAGAGCATATTAATATCCTGGGAATAAATCAGAAATATGAAACAAAATCTACTTTCAAGTTATACAAGTAATGTCATATTGGCAGACAAAAACATGAAAATTAACATTAATACAAAGAAAAAAAATTAAAGTAAATACAAAAGTACCATATAATTCATTTTGAAAAGCTTCTGCTTTATATATGACAATGGAGTATATGAAATGTTATACAAGGCAACCACCTATACCTAATAAAATATTACTTTCTACTCTATTTTTTTTCCTTCAGTTTATGATTACCCTATAAATGCATTAATTTTATATCCAATGTATCCTTCACATATTTCTAGGAAATACAAATTGTTAATATCTTCTACCATCAACTATAGATTTTAAGTGACCAGAATGATTGTCAGACATTAATTATCTTCTTCCACAAATGTGAAGCGACAAGATGAAACTCTAATTAACTAGCAAATCTCAGAGAGCTACAACTCCAATGATGGCCATGGGAGGGTGTCACGCCAACATAGAGACCCTTAACTAAGGCAGTTGTGTTTTAATTTCTTCACTTTGGTTGCCTCCCAATGTTCTCCTTCTCAATCAGCAACTCCATGCTAGTAGGTGACTTATACTAGTAATATCCCATTTTAGGTCAAACTCATTTGTGTATTGGTATCATCAAAATTCATTTTCTTTTTAAAATTTTCATGTTTTATGAGATATTATTGTTTTATTGTTGACTTATATAGCAAAACTGATCTATATTTGCAAGTAACATGGGCCAATTCATAAAACACAATTGAAACTAACCAATGTCAATTGAATCAAAAGTCCAAGGACTTACACATGCCTTTGAGATAAGGGAAAGAAATATCTATCCACTGAGTGTCAGAAAAAGATATTTGCTTTGTCTTTCATCAAGGACTTAAAATACATAAGTGAATAATGCAACTTCTATGGTTGTATCTTGCATGCTTTATTTAGTTAATGGTTTCTTGTACATAGGTAGTAAGAGTTAGTTTAATTTTTAGATTTCAAAGTAGTAAAAGTCTTCTGATTTCAATTCTCAATCATGTTAATGCATGCTTCTCTCTAAATCTGGGCTGTCATCTTGGTCATGTTTGTAACAGTCACAAAATTATTATAGATGGCACTTAGTATGGTTGAATAGGATTGTTCTCATTCTTAGATAAAATGAAGTAAAATCATTTAGAAGATGTAAAATGATAAATTTAAGAGGTGTAGGTTAATAATCAGATTATGAACAATGGCTTAATGGAAAGGCTTTAGTATCCTAAATCTGATGTCAAGGATTCAAGTCTAAGCTTCCCACTCCCTCAGAATTTTTCTAGCAGTGCCACGTGTCCTAGCTATGTGAGATTACATTTTTACCCTTGCCTCATTTTCTTCTTTCCTAATTCTTTCTTCTTGTCAGAAGTTCTGTTGCTGTCAACTTCTTTCTCCCTTCTGTTCTTTTTGGTTGCCTATGCTTGAGTGTCATCTGTCGTGCTGTGACCACCACAGATGTGATTCTAGCCACCGTTCATCGTCTTTCTGGTGAGAAACCTTCCTCTCGCCTATCTATTCCATTTTAGCAACTAGGGGCTCGAAATTGACCTAAATTCTGGTGAGATTTCGTTTAATCTCTATGTGGGTTCTGCTTTATACATAGATTTCATCCTTTTCCCTTTAGTTGGTGGTTAGAATGATGGATTTTGGTGATAAATTTATGGAAAATGCTTAACTACATGCCTAGGGTTAGTTGGGGACAAATTCAAAACTTATTTTTTCTTTTTCAGAATTTGGCTTAAAAGTGGAGATATGTGAATACTGGAATTAATCTTTCTAGAGCTAGTTTATTAAGAATAATATTATTTTTTTCATGAAGTGATATCTCATTGTTACCCATTCATAGAATTATTTGAAGGTCATGAAAGAATTAAAGTGTTATAAATTAGGATTTAATTGAGTAGTTGGGAAATAAGGGTTATAAAAGGAATAGATGAGAATAAATTGGTGAATGTTGTAATTGTATAAAATTAGTGATATATATGATGAAAGGAATAGTAGAATGAATTAATGGCTTAGATTTCCATAAATTATTCTTTAATGAAAATGTTGTTGTTAAGCCACTAACCTTGAGTAAGTGAAGATAGGTGAAGTGAAGTTAACTTTGTGTTTGAGCTAATTGTATGGGATATTGAATAGACTTGTAAGTGATTCCAGCTATCCATGTTAAGTTTTTCCCACTGTGGATTAAATTAAGAAATAAGATAGTAGAATTTGGTAAAATGTGTAATGACAACTATATGAATTAATGGTACTTTGCATTTTGTGATATAGGGACTTGCCTTGAGAATTCTTCTTTGGGGGTCAGACAAGAGACAAAAGTAGTAAGAGTATTTCATCATCCAGGTGAGCAGTAGCACTCCAACAACGTTATTTGTCACATGTTCTTACTTATCATCTGTATAGGCATGTATTGGGGTTTTGGTAGTTATTATCAATATATTGCTTAATGAATAGATTTACAAGACTTGAGTAGCACTCTTAACACAATTACAAAACATATATGGTGTTACATGGTTCTTAAAGAGAGGACATTATAACATAAACAAGGTATGGTACAAGGTACTATCTGGCATGTTGTTATGATGTAACATCCAAGTAAAATAGTCAATTTGGTTATCATAAGAACAAACATCAGATTGATTATATAGCATGAGCTTGCGTCGAACGACTATCTAGGTTAGATTACCCCAAGGGCTGCATGCCCTTGACCGATGATTGTTTTTCCCCGAGGGCTATGTACCATTGATCAATATTGATTACCCATGGAAGTAAGACCATGACCGTT
Source organism: Delonix regia (assembly GCA_037074485.1). Lineage (NCBI taxonomy): Eukaryota > Viridiplantae > Streptophyta > Magnoliopsida > Fabales > Fabaceae > Delonix > Delonix regia. Next base: position 21,996,885 of record CM073454.1, on the reverse strand, counting down.
ATCTTATATTGCACAGTTAAAATTCTTTCCTGTTATGTAAATAGCATATGTTTTATGAATGATTATAGTAAGAACTTGAATGTTACTCAGTAGGATATTTGTCATTTTACGGCTTGAGTTGACAAGTATAAGATTGATATAACAGGGCCCATTGCGAAACAATTTACACACAACATTGCATATTTTAAGATATTAAGCATTAATTATATTCCTGAATCGCTAACTATTCATTTTCTCTATTTTTAGATAGTCATCCAGAGTGCAAGGGTTAGAAAAAATTCTGCTCATATCGTAAGAGACGTGATCCCTTATTTTGTCGAGGTATCTTTTGTAATAGTATAACAAAGTGGCCTAATATGTATATTATTGTATATAAGTATGGATAATCATAGACAGGTTCTCCATTCCCTTAATTTGTTGTAAATTTTTATGTTATTTTGTTTTATAGAGAGTTACGCTCTCTTTTTTAGATTATCTTAGGCTGATAGGTGTTTGTAGTATTTTCGATGGGTCTCGTTTACAGGGGAGACTTTGCTGAAATTTCTACAAGAAATGAAGTTGATTAATTCCTTAATATTTAAGGTTTCTATGGTTTATGTTGATTGCATAAATTCATGTTTTAAAATGATCAAGTAGGGAAATGTTACTGGTTGGCTAGCAGAAACGGGTATCCTCATTATCTATGTCGATTACACTCTAGGATTTTGGGGTGTGACAATGTTGATGCATGCTTCTCTCAGAAATAGGTTGTCATCCTCACTTTTTCTCTCAGAGTACATTTCTTTTTTATGCTTTATTTTCAAATACATCCTCTAACGTTATGTTGCTCAAGTTGAAAGATAATGAACCCAATGACCTTCTATGCTTGCCTCCTTTAAAGAAGCCTACTCGCTCCTTCACTTTTCTTCTATTTTAGTTGTCTCTTTACTCTCATTGGCACCTTCTCTTTGCTACTGCTCCCTTCTTATTGTTTCCATTTTGCCAGTCACCCACTTCCTCTGTTCTTTTTTCTTATTGGAGCATAATCTCACTATGTATTCTCTACTCACTCGTCTCATTTCCCTCCTACTTGAATGCTCCATCTCGTCTCCTTTTCTATTATATTTAGCCTTCTTTCTCTTCTCCCTCAAATTTTTATTTCATTATCTATTATACTTTTTGCATCTTTCAATTTCCCATTATGGTATTTAAGCCTTCAAAGTTAGTCCATAAGAGGCAATATAATAAGTTAAATTTGGTTAATCAAGATTAAATTCACATACATTTATTTTTACAGTGTACTCTATCAATAATTTGTAAAAAAAAGTAATACAAAATTTTCTAAGATGATGTGATAATAGTTTGCACAGGAACATAACCAACAACTAAACATGGTTTTGCTATATGAAATATCTCAAATTGTAATTTGACTATTTGTTTTTTCATTATTTCAAGAACTATAATATCAAGATTTTAATGTTTCTATAGAAGGGAATCCATGGCCTCTATCATTTTCTTCCTTAAAGGTACAAAGCACAATGGCCCGGGGATGCTACAAATTCGTATAAGATGACTTTGTACCTTGTCTCTGCAGCTACACAAGTTGACACATTATAATGTAATATTCTGAATATTTTTATTTAATAATTATATCCTTGTAGAATAATTTTGTGAATAATTACATTAATAAGAGGGAAGAAGCAATACAATTAAGGAAAAATATGAACATTTAAATAGTTGAGAAAAGAAAGATTAAGTAGAACCTTTATATTAATTCATATGGCATTTTTCATGAGACATAAGCTTGTTCAAGTGGCTAAGTCTTACTTATGCATCCATAGGGACTTGAGTTTGAACCCCTAATGTTCATTAGAGTATATTTTTTATGGACTGCCACTATGTCTTCTTAAGAGTGAAATTACAAGTTTAGCCCTGATCTTCCTTCTTCTTTCCTGCTGATGTTCTTTAACATGTTTTCTTTTATTTCTCTCAGCTTCAGACTTCCTCCATTCTCCACCTTCGAATCCCACTAGCAGCTGGTCCTCTGTCTTGCATTGTTGTCGTCCATTGCTTAAGTGGCTAGAAAAGGTACAGATTCCTATGAGAACTCCCTCCAAATGGTGCACCACATCATATGCAAATTTGAGAGAAATTCTAGCTTGATTTTTAAGATTTTCTTCAGATTTTGATGGGGCTTTTGTTCTAATAGATGTTTTAAACGTTTCTCTCTCATTTGTAGCTGCTAATTTCATGATTTGGCCCTTGAATGTAGGAAAAATCTATTTCAAGAAAGTAGACTAAACGATAGCCAAAAGGATTGAAATTTATCTCAATTCAGGTATTATAACTTGAAATTTCATTTGGCTTTCATTCCTAGATGAATTTCGAATTGTTACAAAGTTGTTTGAGCTTCTAATTTGGTAATTTAACCTTAGAATGCAAAAATCCCCAATTTCATATGTAGAATGTGAACAGTAACTAAGTAATTTGAATTGGAGCTCAATTAGAAGGATTTTTTTGAAATTTTCTTAGGGTTTTTGATGTTATGTAAGTATCGAACAATTCTCATGTGTTAATTCAATGATTAGATAACTTAATTAAAAACTCTTCTTTCTTATTAGGGAGTTAAAGTGCCTAGAGTGATGATATATGAAGACTTGTTTATCCCATAGTGTTATTAGACCATACGGGGAAGAATTTAAGTTGTTGGAAGTTATTGTTTGAAGTGGTATGTCACTTTGGGAATTTGTTTTTCAAATTATCTTAAATTTTATAGTTATTAGAGTAATTCTGATGAATGGAAGTGCATTGAAAGTGATTATAATTATTGAATAAATTATTTTGGTTATTATTGGTATAAATTTTGGCCCAATTGGTAATATTGGATAACTTAAGTGATATAAGAGGCAATGATTCTCTGTTTGTATTTTGAAGTACTTCTGATTTGATGTTTATGAAATATTTGGTTCATTAATTATGAAGAAATCTGATTCCATCTATACAATGTATTAGAATTCTGAAATTTGGATTACTTTTATCTGTCTATGTGAATAAGTCAGATTTTAAACTTCTAAAATTTCAATTTTTGATTATGGACTTATCTATGTTAAAGAAATTTTAAGAATACATCCAAACAGGACCTTGTAGCTGACGATAATAGATGTTAGCTGTAGTGCACTATGATATGTATTCTGATATGATTGGGTATGATGCCAATAATATTATACTTTGCCTGAGGCCTAAGGCCTTTATTCTAAAGATTTTGAGCTTGAAGCTTGTGATTGATATTTGCACTGCTCCGATTATACTAGCCATAGGCTAGCTCTGTTTCTGATATCTAATGGTTCTGTAGGATGTTCCAAAGCATTCAGTTAGTTTTGAAATACCCTATGTTTCTTATGTATTAATTTACTTTTATTTATAACTAGTTTTATAATTTTATTATTGAGGCCTTTATTGAAGTTTAAGATGTGTTCCGCATACTGCATTATTTATACTAACCATGGAAGATGTTTGATCTTAAGACAACATATGATTTTTTGTTAAATTCTATATGTTTAGTAAATATCTTGTTCTTGATATGTCAGTTAGGTTTATAACGGCAAGGTGTACCTCGTTTCCCATGCCAATCACGTCTTTTTGGTTAGGGGCGAGACATAACATGTATAGTCAGCAACTTAAAGATTCAAACTCAAGACTAAACAAGATGAAGACAAGTTTCTTTTCTATGAATACATTATAATATATGTGATTACAAGTTTAAATACACGTAAAAGATAATAAAATTTCACTATGTACTTATTAAAATAAAATAAAAATTATTTAATTAGTTATATTGAATGATTGTATATGTATAACTACGTAAAAATGTTGTTCGGTACTACATACTATAAAATATGAATAATTTTTGTTTGGCTTAGTATAATTTGAATTCTATTTAAATAATATTTTATCGTATATAGTATTTTAACTATAAAATTATATATTTTAATAATTATTTATTAACTAAGATAAACTTTTTTGAGTTTAGTCACATTTTAACTTTATAGATTGAAAGTCTCAAAATAGTTTTTCATTTCCAAAAGCTTATTCAAAATAATTTCTCTCTAAATAACATAAAGGGGGTTTATGAATAAAATTTTGAAAAGTGGAGTACGATTTGAAGATTTTGGATTTTATGGGGACCAAAATGAGACTATATTTAAAAGTAAAAGATTATTTTAAAATTGTTAATTTATATATGACTAAAATGAGAATAAATTTTACAATAGGATATTAAAATAGTGTTTTTTTTAATAAAAAAAATGGGTCACTGTGTCGTAATCCGTCATGGGTCGCATGGTGTACATATTACAAAAAAAGTACAATATAGCAAATCAAGATAATAAGATTGACAGTCGGGTACGGAGCATTAATTATATTTACTGTTGCATCCAGAAAAAATGCCTGAAGAATTTGGTCCTCTAAAAGCCTTTGGCAATTCAAATTGCAACAAACTTTGCATGAAAGGTGAAGGAAGGGAGGAATGAGGAAAGCAGCTGTTAAGCACTAAAAAGCTATGGCAATTAAGAAGAAAGGGGAGACTCAATCTAATAAAGCAAAAATTTCGAATTAATTTTAAGAGGTCCACTTAAAGATATATTTGTTAGTCTCAAATATTTCATTTTCCTTTCCTTGATTGCGTTTGCGTAATAGATAGTTTCGACCGTGCTTGTCATTTCTCGGAAATTTCTTGGAAGTGCAGTAAAAGCAGACTCAACAAGAACGAGTTTAAATGGACAAAATATAGATATATATATATATATATATATATATAGTAATCATTAAAACGACACCATCAAATGATATATGGTGAAATCATCTGATTCAAATTAAGGTTACTATTGGTCTGTGTTTTATTATGTACCGTATATTTTAATGGTGTTTTTAATACCAAAATAGGAAATTATCACGAGACACTAAAAGGAAAAAAATTGATTTATGATAATTAAACATTTAAAAAATAATTAACACGGTGTGAATGAGTGCCATTGCTTTATGTTTTCCTGTTGATTGCGTTGAAGAAAGGCAATTGCTTTATTCTGCTTTCTTCTTAATTGCCATTGCTTTCTTGTGCATAACAGCTGCTTTTCTCCGTCTTTTCTGGGAAATTTTTGGACGTTAGATAAGAAGCACACTCGGTTTTTTTTTTCCCCAAATTGGTATATGTTAGTCAATCCAGTATGAAGGGTTTAATTTTTCAACACGCATAATAAATGTAACACTTGCTAAATTTAATGCAAAAATTTTGCTCTTAGCAAAAATGGAAGCATAAATATTTGTGGTGTGTAATATTAATTAGATATGAGCTTTGAATTGGTGGTAAGGTATGGCATTTGAATGCAAGAGGGCGTGTAATATTTCACCGCCGCACACAGCCACGCCACCACCTTCAATCAGCTTCCTCCCTCATCGACGACGCATTTTGGACCACCACCAACTGCAGTCGCCAACAACAATAGCGTTTTTCTAGCAGGTTTCCATGACAACCAAGAAGAGCAATTTTCACAGCAGATTTTGGTGAGTTTTGATCGGTTTTTCTTGAAAATAATGTTAGGAGGAGCATTTTCGACCATTTTCCATTGAATTTCAGCTTTGAAAGCATGATTTTAGACAAGTTTTTTAGATTTGTTTTAATAGGGACTAAACTAAAAATTTTTGAGATTTTGGGATTTACAAAAAATTGTGGAATGCTGCAATTTAATGGGTTTAAATTGGTTTTATAAGAACACTTTTAATATGTATGACATGAAACCCTATTGTTCTTCATAGTTTTACTTGGGTTGAAGGTGAAAGTATGGAATTTGGGACTAAAGTGAAAATTTAAGAAGTTTTTAAGGCAATGAATGTAAATTGATGAAAATTCTGGGTAAGTTATATGATGGAATAAGGGAATATGAGCTAGGGTTTCTTCTTAGTAATGATGAGGAAATTGAATATGGAACGAGTAATGGAAATATGAAGAATTAAAGAGAAGGAAGAAATATGTGATGAATTGATGTTATAGGATAGTATGAGAAGATTAGATATTATGATTGCTTTATGACTTTCTTAAGAGGCACTATAATGAGCCTAAATTGAGATGTTTTAGTGATGGGAATTGAGGAAATTATATTTTTGTGATATAGGGATTGTTGGTGAATTCTATTTTATAACCAAGAGAATAAGATAAGGTTATTTTAGTGTACGTCATCCACCAAGTAAGCGATAACTCTTCCAATTGAATGATTACCATTGTATTATATTATGGTAGCCTAATTTGGTAGACTTGTTAGTCTTTCAAATGAATTATGATTTATGATTGGTATGTGATGTCCATGCAAAACTATAAAAAGAGAGGATTGAATAGAAAAGGGTAATGTTTTACTAGAGATTTTGACAGCATTGATATTGAAAAGGAAAACTCATGTATGGAAATTCTTTAGATTTAGGGAGGACACTATAAGATGGATGTTTTAGCATGAGCTTGTGACTCACGACCATATGGGTTATTTACCCCGAGATGTTATGTGTTCTCGACTGATATGAATAACCCGAGGGATACATACTCTTGATCGATAATGAGTTACCTTGAGATGTTGTGTGCTCTTAGCAGATGATTAAATTGCATGGGTCACAAGTCCATGACCAATGTTTGATGTCTTTGATAGTCCTCCTTAGAATCTAGGTTCTGAGCCAACTGTATTTTGAATAAAAAGGAAGGTTATTACATGTTCTTTAACAAGAACGCAAGGGTTGAGTTCCCTTAACCGTTTGATAAAAGTATACAAGGGCTAAGTATCCTTGACCGAAGAGAAAGATTTTTTGAGGGCTATGGAACTTCGACCATAAAAATGTAATTTCCATGGAATGAATCCATGACTGTTATTGTTTTATTGCATGTTTATGGCTTAAATTGTTAAAGTTTTAAATCATGATTTATCGAAACTTGACCAGTTTAAAAAGTATTATTGATTTATTATTGGAATGCTACCCATTTACATGTTACTTAATTTCAGGCAGTTTGCTGACTAGGAAGGCTAGCGGAGCCCGATTGGTACTGTAGATGTTTTGATTTCCCTATTTTGTTGGGGTTTTATATTCTTTTTGTAATAGTGTAATTTGATAATGCTGTAAATAATTGTAAATGAATATGTATGACCACAGGTAGATTTCCCACTCTCCTACTGTGTTGTAATTGTCTCTGGATTGAATTGAAAGCTGAGCTCTCTTTTATAAATATTATTGTTTTGACAAATAATTTTAGAAATTTCAGGATATCTCATTTATAGAAGAGACTCTGTTGAAATTTCTATAAAATACATATGAATGTGAATCTGCTTGATAATGAATTTCCATTATGTCCAATTATAATTTAATTAATAAATCAACTTATTAGGCTTACGAAGACAGGCTAATCTCGTTATCTGTGCTGATCACACTCCGAAAGTTTGGGGTGTGACAATAAAGCAATGGGATGAAAGGATGTCTGGCACTACTGGAAAATATGGGACACAGATTAAAACATGCATCAAAAGTTAGAGCATTTTTCAAAAGCACTAAGAAAATTTAAATGACTATTTGAAATACTAAAAATTAATAATTAGAAGATGTAATTAGAACAAATGAATAAATTATAAGACAAAATATAATAATTAAGCCTTTTTTTTTATTTCACATTGACAGTTGTAAAAATTGGGTTGTCATGTGAAAAGTGGCGGTGTCCTCTATTAGGCAAGTCCTCGGCATTATTTTTAAGTTATCCTAAAAAATTAATCAAAAGTTTCGAATTCTTTTATTTGACAGGAATTTTAAGAGGTCCACTTTAGATGCTTGTTTTAATCTGTGTTCTGTATTTTCTCTAACAGTTGACTTGGAGTCAAGATATTATTGCCAAATCACAATTTAGAATGGAACTTGTGCTTAACAGTTAGTTTCGACCGGGCTCTCTCATTTCTCGGAATTTTCTTGGAAGTGCAGTAAAAGCAGACTCAACAAGAACGACACCATCATTGCTATGTCATTTCTCGAAATCATTGCATTTGCGTAATAGATAGTTTCGACCGTGCTCTCTCATTTCTCGGAAATTTCTTGGAAGTGCAGTAAAAGCTTTATTGTGCATAACACAGCTACTTTCCTTCTTCCTCATTCTCAATGCTCAGAATTTTCACGCAAGCCTTAGCCACATAATTTCACCGTGAAGTCATTGAGGTCTTCATCATCCGTCTTCCGATGCGTATCATCACTCTTCTTTTTTCTATTGTAAATTAACTTGGTGATCCTAACTTCTGTCTTCCTGTACTAGTCATCATGACAGGGCGAGCACCAACCTCTTCTTCCTTCAATTATCAATGGACTTATGATGTCTTCATCAATTTTAGAGGTCAAGATACAAGCTATGGTTTTACAGGACATCTTTATAAAGCTCTGAGACAAAAGGGAATTCGCACCTTCATGGATGACGGTGAACTCAAAAAGAGAGACGAAATCACACCGACACTTTTGAAAGCAACCAAAGAATCAAGGATGGTCATCACTATATTCTGTAAGAACTATGCATCATCAACGTTTTGCCTCAATGAACTAGTCAAGATCCATCAGTGTATCAAGGGAAGGGGTCGGCTGGTTTGGCCAATTTTTTATGATGTGGAGCCATCAGAAGTACGACATCTAAAGGGGAATTATGAACAATCACTAGCTATGCATGTACAAAAATTCAAGGCTGATGAGGAGAAGTTGCAAAGTTGGAAGCACGCATTACATGAAGTAGCTAATTTATCTGGGTTACATATCAGTCCTGGGTAATTCACAACTTTTATCTCTTATTTTACTTCTTGTTACATGTTTAGATACTTAGCCTTACATTGACAAAGAAATAAAATATTTATATGCTCCATATTGAATTTAGTTTAACTCGCCAAAATATTGTATAATTTTTCAGGCATGGATATGAGTATAAGCACCTTGAAAGAATTGTGAAAGAGATTTCTAGTAAGATCAATAGAACTCCTTTGTATATTGTTGACTATCCAGTTGGACTGAAGTCTCGAGTATCAGAAATTAACTCCCTTTTAGGAGTGGGTTTGTCAAACAATGGAGTCTACATGGTAGGAATTTGTGGAATTGGGGGAGTGGGTAAAACAACAATCGCACGTGCAGTGTATAACTCAATTGCTGATCACTTTGAAGGATTAAGTTTCCTCCTCGACGTCAAAGAGTATTCAAATAAGTTTGGCCTAAATCATATGCAAGAGAGAATGCTTTCGAAGATTTTAGACATTGATATCAAGGTGGAAGATGTTAATGAAGGAGTTTCAATAATAAAATGGAGACTTGCCCAAAAGAAAGTTCTTTTGATTCTAGATAATGTTGATCAAGGAGAGCAATTGCAAAAATTAGCTGGCAATTGCGATTGGTTTGGTTCTGGTAGTAGGATTATTATCACAACTAGGGACAAACAATTACTCGCAAGCCATGGGATTGAAAGAATATATAACATGCACGAATTTAATGATGAAGAATCTCTTGAATTGTTAAGTTGGAAAGCCTTTAGAAGTACTCAAGTTGATTCAACTTACAAGGAAGTTTTGCATTCTACAGTACAGTATGCCCAAGGCCTTCCACTAGCTCTCGAAGTGATAGGCACTCACTTGTCTAACAAGAGTATAGAAGAGTGGAAATCTGCATTAGATTTATATAGAAGAATCCCTAATAATGACATCCAACGAATACTAAAAGTTAGCTACAATAGCTTGGAAGAAGTCGAGCAAGAAATTTTCCTTGATATTGCATGTTTTTTAGGAGGATCAAAATTGAAATATGTCAAAAATATGATAAAATATGTTTATGGTTTTGATCCATCTTATGTTATTGGAGTGTTGAAAGACAAATGCCTTATAAGGATTTATTCTGATTGTATTACAATGCATGAATCAAGGCATGGGAAGAGAAATTGTTCGTCAAGAATCACCAAAAGAGCCAGGAAAACGAAGTAGATTATGGTCTGATGAGGATATTATTCATGTTCTTGAAAACAATACAGTGAGTAAATATAAGATTTTGTGCCATTTTTTTATTAGGACTACATTTATTTTCCTTTTAGTGTATGAAACTCTTGATTTATTATGCTTGATTGTAAAGTTTTTCTTAATATACAGGGTACGAATAAAACTTATTTTATAATTCAAATGAATTGGCACGAAAATATGGAAGTAAAGTGGGATGGAAAGACTTTTAAAAGAATGAAAAATCTAAAAGTACTCTCCCTTCGAAACGCATGTTTTTCTGAAGGTCCCAAATATCTCCCGAAGAGTTTAAAGATACTGCAATGGAGTGGATATCTTGCAACTTGTTTGCCAACTAATTTTGATGCGACAGAACTTGCTATGCTTGACTTGCAAGGTACTAGCTTACAATCTTTGGCACCAGCAAAGGTAATTATACTCACTTTATATCTTAATTATATGTCGTTCCTGTTATGTCTCAATCAAAATTTTTTCTCTAACTATTTCTCATTTTTGTGTCGTAGAATTGGAGCAATATGAGAACTTTGAATTTTTGTGAAAGTCAATATATAACACAGATCCCTGATGTATCTGGCATTCCAAATTTAATTAAATTGGAGATGAGGGCTTGTCACAATTTAATTGAAATTCATGATTCCGTTGGATATATACGAAAGCTTGAAGTCTTGGATTTTTGTCTCTGAAAAGCTTGAGACGTTTCCAAGAGTCTTGAAGTTGCCCTCTCTTGGATATCTTGGACTCGATGGCTGTTCAAATCTTAAGAGATTTCTAGAAATACTAGAAGAGATGAAATATATACAATCGCTTGGGTTGAATTGTACAAACATAGAATTGCCATATTCATTTTGCAATATTACTCTGATACGACATTTGATAATAGCAGAATGCGAAAGAGTAATCCAAGTACCAAGTAGCATTAATATGTTAACAGAACTAGAAGAGATATCGAATGAAGGTAGTGGAGAAGGCCAAGCAAATGCAACCTCCAATTTATGTTCAAACGTTGCGAATATTGTACTCAGCAAGAGCATTATATCAGATGAATTCCTTCCAATATTTTTTACTTGGTTTGCCAATGTAACTTACATAGAGCTATCTGAAGCTAATTTCATAATTCTGCCCGCATGCATCAAAGAGTTGCGCTTCTTGCGGATTCTTGGTATAGATCGTTGCAAATATCTGAGAGAAATAAGAGGGATTCCACCAAACTTGGACAGATTATTTGCAAGAGATTGCACAACATTGAGTAGAGAATCGAGAAGCATGTTATTGAGTAAGGTTGTGATATTGTGATATTTGCATTCGTTGATTTTATGAGTCTTGATCGAATGGCCCTCAACATGTTTGTGATTAGCAGGAATTACATGAGGATGGAGGCAAAAGATTTTGCATACCAGGATCAACACTTCCAAAATGGTTGGACAGCCGTAGCAGGGGACCGTCCATTTCTTTCTGGTGTCGCAACCAACTCCCACTGTTCTCTCTCTGGTTTGTTAAACGACATGTGACGAGTAATTATTCTAGTCCCTATTCACTACGTGTGGCCATCAATGGCGAATTTTTTACTCCCGAGAAATACACGTTTTGGGACAGGATGTCATCGGATCATCTATCTATGACACGGATCGGTGAATATATTTGGTATATGCAGGGATTTCTGTATCTTAGCGAATGGAATCATGTGGAGATTTGCTTCTATCAAAATGTACTTGTTGATTGGATTTGGGAACCCGCGTTTGACATTGTGAAAGAGATGGGAGTCCATGTAATAAAGAAAGGAGAAAGGAGCAGGGAGGATATCCGATTCACTAGTCCTTATAAAAGGACAAAATTTGATCACTTTAAACGGAGTTCAAGTTTTGAGGTTTCAAATTGGTCAAGTGAAAGTGGCACTCCTACTCCAATTGGTATCCTTCGTTTTTCCCCTGCGTTATCTAAATCTTGCTTCCCTAGTGTATGTCAAAATTCTCTAATAATTATTAATCTTCTTTTCTAGTAAATGAGGTACATTTGATTATGCATATATCAATTATTAAAAAAAAAATTGATGACAATTATCATGTAATGAAATTCTCTTTATATTTCAATATATATATATATATATATACCCTAATTTATTGATATTCTGATAAAATATAAAATAATGTTGGATTGATTAAAAAAGTTTTGTGAATGTGAGTATCACCCTGAACTGGAACCATAGATATAACAAAACATTTCATCATTGTTTTTAAAAAATAATTAAATGTTTTGTGATATTTTAAATACGTAATTTAGAGCATAGTTTAAAGAGAAAATTTTGTATTATTATTGTTATTAATATTAATATTAATGTTGTTGTTGTTATAATTGTATCTTTCCATATAACAAGAAACTGAAGCGTATGTGTGCTTTGTTTTTTTTCATATGCTACCTACATCTAATTAGGTTAATATGAGTTGCACTTCTTATATAAGTTGAGTCATAAATTCTGAGTTCTTTTGTTTGTATAAAGCTAAATTTGTAGCATAGAAAATGAAATGGGATTTGTTCATTGCATAGCAATATCTTAATTTTGTTTTTTATGGACCTTTTCTGTTATAACGAACCAATTGAATTGGTTGAAATTATTTTCTCTTTAATCTTTCTTCCTCTTGTATATTCATAACAATTAATTATATTATACTCAATTTGAATTCAATACATTATTTTTTAAAACAAGAAATAACAAGATCAGCTTATTTATTGATCCAATTTAATGATTGACTAAATAGTTCAATCTTTATCTCGTTCTTTGTGCATGTTCATTGTCTAGTTTGATTTTGAAATAGTTAAATTTATGGTTCAAATATTTTCTTTTAAAACAACATTTTCTTGTGACAAAATTCGCTCAATATTTGTAAGAGAACATAAAATCATTCCTTATTAATTTGATTTCGATTTTTTTAGATAGCAAAATGATTTCTCATGTTTTGCAATGCTATGTTCATAAATCAAACTGAATATATATATATATATATATATATATATATATATATATATATATTCTATCCATCATTCATTCTTTTGTATCAATGCTTTTAAAATTGGTTGACATGCGAACGTTGAGCATTATTATGTTTAATACGAAATAAGAAACTAAATGTTAACATATGAAACAACACTAATAATGGGAATGGTATACAAAGTATGTTCATCACAATGGGCATTCAAAAATAAGAAAAAAATGTAAATGGTGTAGCATAATCATGAAGTTACGATACAAGTATGCTTTTCGACTAATCATATTCCATATTTCTTATGTATTGTTGTGTAAGAAAACATATTGTTATAATCTATTTTATTACCAAGTAAAGAATTTTTATGAGTGACCACTATGATTGTTAGACATTAATTTTCTTCTTCCACAGAAGCAAAGCATGAATCTCCTGTTACCAGTGGCAACAACAGGGAATCAAAGCTTAACAAAAAAAGAGAATTGAAGGAGTTACATAGCTATTTTCCGCAGGTGGTTCAGCTTATTTTTGAATTTATTTGACCGTTGAGGGATGAACTATGGGACGATAGCCTTTTGGTTGACTATTATGCAAACTTTTTTACATTCAGTATTCAACAAATGAAGATGAGTTAAGCAGTACGGAGACAAGTAACACTAGAGACAAAGATCGAATGAACAAGATACAAATCTTTCGCGGAAGAAAAGCCATAAGAAAATTCAGACTTCCAACAAAATCCTTATCAGGTTAGCTTTTAATCCACATATTGGGGAAGAAAAATATTAGGTGTCTCTACAATATAGGAAATCATAATAGATCTCATTGATTACTCTTAGAAAGTTTAGGTTGGGATTTGGACAGCCTTTTCTCATTGAAGATTCGTGTATTTTTCCCCAGTTATTACTGATTTGCTATATGATATTCCTAGCTAGGTGCTCATATTTTGTTTTTATTTAAACCATCAATATGGCCTACTGGCTATGAGTATGTTTTAATGGTGAAAAAACCTGTTTCCACACCAAAATTATGGGTTTGTCTTGCTAATAGCCTTGTTTGGTTTGGTTTGTCTTTTAAATTGCCTTTTGCATTGTACTTATAATAACATTGAATGGACTATATTGCTGGCGGAATTCACTTTTCATATGAAAGTTTTCAAATATAAATTGCAATCATATAAACTTACTTATGATAATCAAGTTTGCAAATCAAGTTGATTCAAAATTAAATATTTATAATTTCAATCCAAATATGCTTTATAATGTCATTAAAATAAAAGAGAAAATTAAACAACTAAGAATATTGGGAAATAATTGAAAAATAAGAAATAAATAGAGTTTTCTGTTATATATGTAAAGTCTTATTGGTATATAATAACAAAGAAAATTAACATTAATACAAAGAAAGCAATTAAAAAAAATTAGTAAACTACCACATAATTTATATTGAAAAATTTTTGTTTTATATAAGATACTGGAGTATATGAAATTTTATACAAGGCAATTACCTAAACTCAGTTAAATATTACTTTCTGCTCAGATTTTTTTTTTTTCTCTTCAATTGATGTTTAGTTATATATATATATATATATATATATATATATATATATATATATATATATATATATATATAGCGTATCTTCCATATTGCCTATTTGTTTTTTTTTCAAAGACATATAAGTTGTTAATATCGTTTACTACCAACTATAGATTTGAAGTCACCTTTATGATTGTTAGACATTAATACTCTTCTTCCTTGGATGTGAAACTAGATTCATCTGTTGGGATTAAAAAGGATGAAGATGAAAGTAGCCCAGAGACAATAGACAACCAATCTCCCAAAAGCAGAGCTAATGAAGGATCAATTGATGTAACGAAACAAGAAGCAAACATGGACGATAAGGGAGTTTGTGAGTCGCAATATGTGAAACACCAACAAGATGAAGCTCAAATAAGCCAACAAATATCTGCGACCCACAACTTCTCAAATGGCACAAGCTCGACCTGGGATCCAATGGAATGGGAATCTCAAGTGACATGTCACAATGATCCGCTTGACAAAAGGACCAATATTTGCGATAAAGGCCATGATGGGAGGTTGTCCCACCAAAGTAGAGACTCTTGGCTAAGGCATTTGTGTCATAGTCTCTTCACTTGTGTTGGCTCCCTATGTTCTCCTTCTTCTTAATCTGCTGCATCATGAAAATAGGTGACTCATACCAATAATATCTACCATTTTAGGTTTAATTCATTTGTGTATTGGTTACAAAAAAATTCATTTTCATTCTATCTACATTTTCATGACTCATAAAATATGATGGAGTAGAGCCATTAATACCTTATTTCTAACCTCTAAAGCAAAACTGTTCCTGGCTTGCAGCCAACGTGGGCCAATTCATGAAACCACAAGACAACTGATCAATGTCAATGGAATCAAAATTCTATGGACAAGCACATGCGATTGAGGAAAGGGAAGGAAAATTTTATGTGCTTGATGTTTGAAAAATAAATATTTGCTTTGTCTTTTTCCAAGGACTTATTAGAAATAAGTGAATAATTATAATCATTGGTCGCGCTGTGTAGTTGTATATTTTATGCTTTATTTTGATAATGGTTTCTTGTACCAAGGTACTAAGAGTAAGTTTAACTTCCAGACTTGAAATCTGTTTAAAGCCTCTGGTTTCACTTGTTGGACATGTTAATGCATGCTTCTCTTCAAATTTTGTTGCCCACTTCCTCAATTCTTCAACTCTCTCATCTTCTCTCCCAGCTATTATTGTACCATGTTGATTCGCTAATTTGTCATTAGCCCTTCTTTATTTTGGTTTTTGTTGTGGGTTGATTGTTTGTTTAATGAAGAGATATATAGTGGCAAATACGTTTTGTGTCCTTCATCTCTTTCACTGTAGCTCTCCCTATATTTTCAAACATGTGATCCTACTAAACATTGATGGAGTTGAAGTATCAAATAGTTATTAATGAAAATTAAATATATAAATATCACAAGTAGTTGTATGTTATCCCATCTTTTTTTACCTTTTTAATAAAAAGATAGCACAATGTTATTGCCTCCCTATGTTTTCCATAGTCGGCAGCTCCATGAAAATAGGTGACTCTTACCAATAATCTCCCATTTTATGTTGAATTCATTTATGTATTGGTTATAGTAATATTCATTATCTTTTTCACATTTTTATGTTTTATGAAATATGATCAATAAGAGCAATTATTACCTTATTTCTTACATGTATAGTAAAAATGTTACTTATTTGTGGGCAAAATGGGCCAATTCATGAAACTACAAGAGAAACTGACCTATGTCAATGGAATCAAAAGTCCAAGGACATGCACTTGCCTTTGAGAAATGGGAAAGAAAAATTTATTTGTCGGATGTCTGAAGAAAATGTTTTCTTTGCCTTTCTTAAAGGACTTAGAAGTGAATAATGATAATAAATTAGCACACTTCGTGTAGTTGTATCTTTTATGGTTTTATCTTGTATGCTTTATCTTGATAATGGTTTCTTGCACCAAGGTATTTAGAGTAAGTTTAATTTTCAGATTTGAAAGATTTAAAAATCATCAAGTTTCACTTCTTAGTCATGTTGACGCGTGCTTCTCTTCAAATAGTGCTGTGAACATTTCTTTCCCCTTACCACTGTTTGTGCGTCTAGAATACGGCAAAAATCCTCTGTTTATGCTTTGCTTTCGTCCCTTCCCCACTCAACACTCTGTTTTTTACTGCTCAAGTTGAAAGATGAAGAACTCAAAGTCCATTAGTCCTCACTTTTCTTCCGTTTTTAACCAAATCCTCTACTCTCACTTCCTCTTTCTCTTTTTTACTGTTCTCTCTTCTTGCTGCTTCTGTTTTGCCAGTCACCCACTTTCTCTGTTCTTCTACTCTCTCATCTTCTGTTTTTTAGTCCATAAGAGGCAATATTGGAAGCTAAATTTGGTTCATCAATATGAAAGTCTTTCAAGTCTTCTCTTCCACCCTCATGTGAACATTATTGTTGGGTATGTTTATTTCTATAACTGAAATTTAAAAAAATATATTTAATGTCTAATTTTCAAAACTTCAAGCAATTTTCCCTTTTCTAAAATTGACCATTCAATTCAATTCAAATCAACCAAAATGATTTAGTAATGATGAAATTGAGTGGGTCAATTGGATAAAACTATTAATTACCCAATTTGATCAGTTCAATTGGTCAAAATGACCCAAGCCAACATGTATTACTCACATCTGAGCACATATCATAGATCAATGAATTGAAGGAACAACTTTAATCAATACGATGTAATGTGTACTATCTATTGTTGCAAAAACTACTAATACTCGAGAATTTTTAAGAAAACAAAGTACTATTATGGGAATGGATATTTAACAAGATGCCATAATAAGAAGACTTCTACATCATGAATTTTCCCTCCCAAGTCCCAAACACAAAGGAATTTCTTGATGCCACTCCTCATTTTGCTTTCCAAAGATACAAGTTGAGCAAGCATTTCAATGTCTTAGAGGAAGAATTAGCCAAAGAATGGCTTTGCCAGCCTTGCCAAGAGCTTGTTCTTCCTAAAATCAAAGATCAACTGAACCTTCCAGGAAATCAATAATTTAGACCTTCAATCTCAAATGAATCTCAAAATACTAGCATCTCATCTACTTGATCGCAATTCAACATTCGTTTATATGTACTTCACCTTCTTCAGAAAGATTGAGTATCCCAATTATGTTCTGCTTTCTTCTTTTTGGGGCGATTTGCTTCCACTGGTGGTTGAATCAATCTACTTAGAATGTATGCTTAACGAGTATAAAGTGTAAACTATACCAAGGTATAAGATATGGGACAATGAAATCACTAGAGCTTTTACTAGAAAAATATTTTATGCATAAATTTTAATGTTATCTTCTGTTTCCATGAATAATGCTTTTCGTACTATACTGCTATGAATAATTTTGATAACGATATTTCACTGTTCGTACCACCAGTCTCCCATATTTGAAGGAAATTACAGGATTCCACTGGTGAAATTTTAATTAAATTTTAAGACAACTGAATTTCTGAAAGATCTTAAAGTGTTGCATGCTTCTCTTAGCTACAATATCAAAAATCTTCCACATGGCACCAAAGTTACCACTCTTGAAATCTCTCCACCTAAGGGGTTCTTTTCCAGATATGAATGATTGAAATATACCACAAAACTTAATTTGAGTCAAACTACCTTAAAATTGTCTGCTCAATTCAAAATCTATGACACGAAAATAAGAATGTCAGGTATATGGAATCCATAAACTTCATAACTTGCAAGACCGAAACCTAATCTTCCGCTTGTATCACATGTGCATAGTGCAAATAGACTATGCTTACCATCTCCAAAACAAAACCAGAAATGGTGCTGTTTTGCTCACATTACAAGTGGAAAGAATAGGCCTTACTGATGGGTGAAAATTCAAATCACGTCACATAATAATCATGTCACAAATAATTCGTATCAACATTATATTATGTTCTAGACTTTCTAGTGAAAATTACACACACAAACACATGCAGAACAAGCAAACCACAAGCTATTTACAACTGCATAAAAGATAAAAATGTGCACGGCTGCTTGTTAAAGTGTACTCCATTAAAAATTAGTTTACTAAATTACAAAAAATTTCCAGGATGACATGAAAACAGTATATACAGGAACAAAACCAACAACGAAACATGGCATAGCTATTTGAAAGATTATAAATTCTAATCTGACTCTTTTCATTTTCACTATGCCAGAGAAATGTAATTTCAAGATTTTACTGTCATCATAGAAGGGAATCCATGGCCTCTGTCATTTTTTTCCTCAAAGCATCCAAGGACTCTGTGAGATGAAAGACTTCAGTTGGATCCAATTCTAATAACATTGCAGAAATTTTTCCTGCATGATTATTCTCAAGATGCTTTATAATGGGAGACTCTTCACCCAAAATCTGCCACAATGAAATAAGATAAACTTAGAAAAAAAATCAATCTGACGGAGGTCTAAGCACCATTAACTTCATGGAGAATCCTACAACAATGTTGTGGATTGTCATACCTCTGTTATTGTTGAAGTGACCAAAACAGATTGCAATCCTATGGTAGTGGATTTCGAAGCATAATCTTGTAATGGTCTGATAATCTTTCGCATTTCAGGGCCAAGGCCGCTATTGAAGAAGCAGTCTGCCTCATCCAATACCTACTTAAGAAATTTGAGCACACAAGTTGATCAAGGAGCTCCTGAGAACTAAAGGCCATTGTCAATTACAATTTCACTTTAAAATCTTGAGTGATAGTTTATAATAATTTCATTATAACCTCTAACACTCCCCATTCACTAGTCCTTATGGCTCAAAGTGCAGACAAAGCATGGCCTGTCATACCATATGTTAAAACGCAATTTCAACTACGAAAATGTGAGGCAACAAGTCCCAAACTCCTAATCACTTAGTCATGGAGACAGTAATCTATATCTCTGACCAATTGAGTACTCCAACTTAGAACTTAAAACTATTAAGTGAATTCTAGTTTTACTCTCATCTCTAACAGCAACCAGAACATAGATCAGTGATACTAACCAAATATCTTATTTCATCAGGAATAACTGTCCGCTCTCCAATGTATTGAAGAATCTCACCAGGAGATCCAATTATGAGGCCAATTGAGACATTAGACTGCTCATTATTTGGTGACGAACCCTCCTTTGCAGACTTCAATTTTGCATGATGGACAATATATCTTGCAGCATTAAAGCACTGCAATGCCCATTATCATAAATTTAAAGGGTTGAAAAACAATCAATAAATATCAGGTCCATAATCCATTGGACTAAAAAGACAAGATTACAAGACAATGAGAGTCGATCACCTGTTCAGCTTTCTCCTCTGAAGCACAAAGCACAATGGCCCGGGGATACTGCAAATTCGAATGAGACAACTCCGCATCTTGCCTCAGAAGCTACACAAGTTAACACATTATAATATGGTTTTACTCACATGGCCCTACTCCTTTGTTTTGGAACAAAATTTTAAAAAAATGAAAATTAAAGGAATGGAAATGGAGAAATAGATAATAATTTTCTCCTCTACTTTCGATGTCATGAAAATGCGGAGAAATTGATAAAAGTACAAATTTATTTGATATTTTTAGAAGAATAAAAATGTATTTTTGACATAGTAAGTAAATTATTAACATTAAAAAATCCATGTTAGTAATTCACTTCGTACACATAGCTTCACTCTACAATTTTAGAGAGAATGATCTTGGCAGGATCAAGTTGCTATGGTTATCCAAAAATAATCTTCACTCAAAATTTTCTTAGCTTCCCATTTTATCCTAATCTTCTTTCGTCTCAAATTTACTCACTCCATCTTCACCCATTTCATAGAACATATAAGTGAAAAAATTCATTATCATATTGTAGTTATAACCCCAAACCACAGGATGATATCAGAAACATGAAGGGGAAGATCGTCTTTTTGCAATGTCTGAAAGAATTAATAAGAAAAATAAGCAAATTTGATCAGAACACGTAACTTTGGAGATTTATTTTCCCTTAGTAACTTAATAAAGTTGACACTTAACAACTAATGCAATAGAATACAAAGTTCAAGTGGAGTAAACCAGCAAATGAAAAGAAGAAAATGTAATAATGCTGAGAAACTTTCCATTTGCTTTTACATCAATAGGATGATAGAATTAGGACTAGGAACCATACCAAATGAAATTCTAGGTTATTTCTTTTATTAAACAAACACCAATTCAAAGAAAGTAAATCCCAAAATTGAAAGGCAACCTTTCATTTCCAAAACCCACGATCCTTAATGCCACCAATAAAAAAAATAAAAAAATAAAAAAAAATTTCTCGAACAAGTTAAAACGAAAACCCTTCAAAATTAAGAAATAAAATTGAAGTTACCTGAATAAGAGGCAACATGTATGCCAATGTCCTATCAGGCCCAGATAGTGAACTTAACAACACACTCTTCCCTTCCAAAACAGCAGGAATTCCTACACATTGAGTCTCACTAGGAACAAAGACACCTATACTCTCCAAAACCCCAATAAGCTCCTCACTCAAACCTAACTCCTTAAAATTGGTCAGTACCTTCGTGGGTTCAGTCTCATTCTTCAAGCCTTCTTCAGTTACCTTCTTTGGAGTACAACTTGATGCTTGGGGACTACCCTGCGAAGTTGTAGAAGAACCTTTGAGTTTTCTTAGTCTAAACTTTTCTAGAAGCAGTGAATCCCTTAGGGACTTCGGTGATGTCTTCTCGTCTTCACCATTAGGGGTTGAGGAGAAAGAAGAGGTGAAGGGCCCATGAGAAGCACAAGTAGAATATGGTAATTTTGTAAGTGTGTTGAGTTTGGTTGGAGAGCGTAGAGAAAAATAGAGGCGAAGAAGCCCTCTGCCCTCTCTCATGGCTTCTCAGCTTTAACAAGTATAACCGAACTGGAAGCGGTGACCGCCGGGCCGATGAGTGTCGGTAATGAACAAGTTTGAACTCCATTTACTACATTACTGTGAGAGGGATTGGGCTTGTTGTCTTGGACTTGAAGAACTAACCTCAATTGACCCAATTATCTTATCATATTTTACAATATGTTATCAGTGGGCCTCTATGTGAAAAAGGACAAATTATTCAGGTATTTTCTATTGTTTGTTTTTTCTTTAATTTGGTTATTGATATTCTTCGAAAGTTTTGGAAATAGTTTAGGAGCACGAAAAATTTATCATTATTACTTTAATCTCCAAAACCTCTAATGATTTCATATTAGTTTCAAGTCAGGACATAAATGATATAATTTTTAAAATACTAAGACTAATTTGATGTTAACAAATCTTTTTTTAAAATTAAACAGATGACAATAGTATCATTTAGACTTCAGAAAACAATAAAATAATATAGAAAAATTGTTTCTTCCCTTTCCTGCATGCATTTAAACTTTTCTTTCCTATATCTCCAACATTACTGGTAAGAAGTTGCTTGTTTGTTTTATAATAATTTTTTTAAAATTAATATTTATTTTATTTTATACTTATATATTAGTTATTTTTACTCTCTTTATATTCTAAAAACCATATTTATTAATTGGTCTTTATTTAAATCTAATTAATTTTAATTTACTAATATATAGTTTTGTAAATAAGACAGTAAAAGATTCAAAAGTCATATATATATATATATATATATATATATTGAAAAGAATTTTTTTATACGAAATGTGAGATGAAAAGAATAATCAATCTTAGATTATAAATCAATAATTGAAATTAATACAAAAATTATTATGCATCAATTTTAAGAGAACATTTATTACTCTTCTTCCTCCAAATCATCGATGCCCCAAATCCTCTTTGATAAATCTTCAAGTTACTTTTTATTCGGTGCAAAGCATATAATTTTAGGCGTCTTTATATACTTACAGATCGTATTTGGGCTACAATAGCACATGCCAGATTAGATACTTCGGTGCTCTGAAACTTTCAGAAAAACCATGGCATGCTATATTCACCTCACTTCCACAAATGCACTGTATTTCCCTCTAGCCATTCTAACAAACTCAATGAATGCTCAGTCATCCCAAGCCCTCATAGCCATTGGTGTGGGACATGGAAATGGATTAATTAACTGTCAAAACCAATATCGATATAACCAAATGAGCTCATTCATTATTCTAGTGCGCAATGTAACAGTATAGAGCCACCAAATAATTCAAGTGTTGCCACGGTTCTTTATGAGCAACTTTCAGTTTTAGAATCATAATTTTACGAATAAACTAGGAAAAATTATACATTTATACCACTAACTTTACACTTCATTTTATACTTAACCACCTTCAATTTAATATAAAATAATGAACAACGTAATTACTTTAAAAAATTTGACAGGTATCAAGCTTAATTGAAATTAAAATTCAATTCATATAAATTAAATAAATGTTCATTTAACTAAACCTAACCATAAAAGTCTAACAACAGATCTCTAGTCAAAGCACGATTCTCAAGTAAATCACTTAAAATGTTTGAACTAAATAAAACTATGTTGCTAATTTTTACATTGTCATCTGGAAGTCCGCCAAGGAAGGCTCTGAATAACATTTTATAATTTCATAACAGTCATGAAATGCATGCAGCTAACAAGAAATTGTAAATAAGAAATCAATCACAGAAGAAGAGCAGTAAAATTTGGTAAGTTTGATGCATAAATGATAAACCTATGTATGGATTTTGTCATGGACCTTACCTTCAAGTAAACAGTCCACTGTTAAAACTGCAATGTCTTTCATAATACTCAGAATATTAATCCCTAGTTAAAGAAACATTATTCCGTTGATTCTAGTTTTCATTTGCACATGCGGTTGCTTATTCATTCTGTGGATTAAGTGTAATGGAATACTGCCGGAGAAACTCAAGGGAAAAGAAAAACGAAAAAGAAACTTTAATTCTTGTGGTTTCGCAAATGGCCCGTGGCAATTGACCTAACATCATTTGTAATGTTCAGGCTTCAAGACACCAATGTAAGGTAAGTTCCTATATAGTTCAGCAAAATCCATTCCATAACCAACAACAAAGTAGTCTGGACACTGCAAAAGAGAAACACCATATATAAGCAGAATTAATTGATGTCATTCTAGCTCATGCTGCTTAGTTGTTTGTCATAATCATAGCACTTGATGTCAGCTCAGGCCAAGCAGAATACAAATACTAAAATGCAGTCAAAATCCCATGTACCGAATATAAACAATACATTCAGTGCAATAGTAGGACAATTAGGAATTTTGAAGTACGCTGCTGAAAAGCTGAAGACATCAATCATCAGTCCCTAGATTTATGTTGGCAATTATCTAGAAGGAGAAATAAAGAGCTACAGCAGAAACTTTGACAAATCCAATCATCATAAGTACAGCGTAGCTAAAACACATTGGCATGAATGCACCAAGTCAATTCTAGCATCCAAGTTATCCAGCCATGTAGGGTCAACTTTCCAGGCTTTCCAGAAGAAGCCAAAGTGTGGTGAGGAGAAAATAGAATAGGTCTTTGGTTCATTCTTATCATAAAATGGGAAAAACAACTATTATCACTTTTCTAGGACAAAATGTAAATAACTTAGAAAGAGGGAAAAAGAGAACCTGAAATATATATTTATCCACATGCTGTTTGAACTTTTACTAATAGCAAGAAAGCCATATATCAAGTAAAATCAATAAGCAACCTTTATCATAAAGGAAAATCATTCAAAGTCAATCTTTACTAGCTTTTTGGGAACAAAATCTTTAAAATGACAAGAGTCCCTTTTTGTTTTCATTCAGTAGTTTCCACTTTTAAATTCAACTAACTGGGGAAGCAGAAGAGACAAATATTTATTCTTAGAAGTTAAACCAATTATATGAAAAAAGAAATTGCATCATAAGGCTTGAGGCCTCCAGTGCAATCTACAATTGCAAAGTGTCTAAAATATTAAATTAGCAAATGTGAATGAATGCATTTGTGTGATGCGCACAAATAAGGAAACAGACAAATCAAAAGTCACATAATATTAATGGAGTTACTCTCCAACATCATGTATGATTTAATTTAAACAATCTCTGACATATCAATAACAAATCAGCAATGTGAATGCATGCATTTGATTCGGAAACAACCCTAACCACAATCAATAAAAAAAGTAAAAAAAAAAAAAAAAAAGGCCACAAAAGTGATACCTCAAATCCACAGTAGAACTTCCCCTTACCCACTAGCTTAACCTCAACCTTTCTCCTTGCTGGTTTATCAAGGAAAGTGCAAACAGAAACAGAGGATGCTCCTTTGGATTTCAAGTGTGCAATGACACAGGATAAAGTGTGTCCAGTATCTACAATGTCTTCAACCTACAATAGCAATTTGAATGAATTAAAGCTTTACAAAATTGCATGTATAAATCAGAAAATGCATATAAATAGAAAAGAAAGGAGGAAAACTATTAGCAGAGAAAGAAAGAGGAACAAGTAAGTCAGAGATTAACAATACAAGTGAAATTCAAAAGAAAAAGCAAAGTACGTTATTTTTTTTTCCTTTGAATTTACTCCTTATGACATCATAACACTGTTATAACTACAGATGACAAGTGTTTCAGTGAAGTACCATTTCTTCCTAATATAAAGGACTTGCTAGCAGATAGGATAGGAAAGACATGTTTCATTTCAAATGACTAGTTCTACTACCATGAGACAAAATAAATTGAACCATTTTCTATGCGTTTTTAACCCAACTAACGGCATAAATTTTATCAGATGCACTAAAAGACAAGTAAACTTTGTCCTTACTCAACATAAGTTAAGACGATATTCCTAACTGCACTCAGCCGGATAAAGAAACGGATAATATCTCAAATGAAATTTCCACATAACCAGTCAACATATGCCAGTTTCATTCAATTTTGTACCATATCCTTTAAACAATATAAGGATTTCAAAGTAGAGGACCTCGATTTTTCATTAAAAAAAAAAGTCTAAAATGAGAATGAATTTGTAATCCTGAAAACGTGCTAATTTCAGTTTAAAAACTAACACACACCCCTATTCTTCGGATAATTTTGCTTACTCGGCTATGGAAAAAAAAAGAGGTTCAACTTCAACAGTCAAAACAGCAACACAGTCAACAAAGTAAAGGAAATGAGGAGGGGAGAAAGAGGAATACCAAAATCACGTGGCGGTCTTTGACGTCAACCTTCAAATCGAAGGAAATGGTGGGTGCGCCATTGGACTGGGTTCCGGAACCATAGGATTGGGCTCGGACAAAATCAACGGGCATGGGGAGGTCAATTTGGCGAACGAGGTCGGCCAAGAATATAAAGGCCCCGGTGGCGACGCCGACAACGACGGGCAGCAGAGAAGCGGAGCGAAAGTCGTCGGAGATAAGGGAGGCGACTTCAGAGACTCGGTGGGAGATTTGGTCCTCAGTCCATAAGACTTTCTCCATGTGAGAGTGCAATGCCATTTGGTTTGGATGCCGCTACGGCTACGAGACGGAGAATTTTTCTCTTCTTTCGGCCCTAAAAGGAGCTTTGCTGTTTCCGTGTCATATATATTTTTTTAAATGAGTACAACACCTATTTCATATTATTGACTTATGTAAGGTTCTTAAATTCGTGTAAATAAAAGTTTATCATTATTAATAAAGTAACTATACATAATAATTAAAAAATTAAAAAATAAATGCAATCAAATTTTAGGGCTATATTCAATTAAAATAAAATATTTAATTTTTAGGTTAATATTATTATAAATATATCTCTACAGTATAATTAAGTATATTGATTTACTTAAAGTTATGCATTTGGCAACTTCAATTAATGCAAAGGGGATCTTGAAAATTTTTAAGTTTACAAAGTTACATCATAAATGAGAACAAAAATTCAAAATATTAATTCAAGGGAATAGAAGCACCTAAAATTTTAACAATCTCATTATTGAATTAAGAAAATAATTACTTAGTTAAAAGCAGACGTCAAAAGTAATCTACAAAACATAAATTACTATATATACGATAATTAATTACAATTTTAAATATTTCTAATATTAATTTAATCTAATATTAAATTACTAATTAAAGAAATATTAAAGTAAGGAATAAGATATTAAATTATTAATCAAATTTACTATTAAAGAAATATTAAATTATTAATGTTCAGAAATAAATATTTATTTAGGAAGGAATAGATAAAGTAAAAAATAAGAACGTAGCATTGAATTTATTCATTTTTCAATTAAAAATGATAGTGTACTGTCTATAAATGATTGAATAAGCATTGACTTAGGTGTTTCCAATTCTATTTGCAATTAATTTTGCGTAAGTAGTTATAATATTTTATCAATTACTATAAATATAAACAAAGACATTTAATTAATGGTTATTGGTCCAAATAAGAAGTTTCATGTCTTTCAAATAATGTTTTAAATTTAGTTTTTATTTTGTATATAAAAAATATAACATAAAAAATTTATTTTTAATATTAAATTTGACAATATCTAATTTTAAATTAATACAGATGAGGACATTTGAATTAGGCCACGTGGAGATTGTAGACAATGTAATGACTAATGAGACACTTGCAACATGCCGAGGCATCTGGGAGGCATATGAAGAGAGAGACTAGTAGTATCATATTTCGAGAATGGAATGGGAAAGGGTGTAAAGTGATGCAGGAGGAGTGAATTCACCCAATAAAGTCGTCGAGTTTGTCTGAGAACTGATTCTGATTTTAAATACGAGCTGACATGTTTTTATGATGTAAAAATGTAAATTTGGTAATCCTCACAACAACGAAACTATGAAATTTAAGTAGCATTATGTATTATAATTTAGTAATAAGATTCAACATCTCTATAATAAATATTTTTTAAATGATACGTGTTTAAATTATTCAATTAATTAAAATACACAATTTAATCTAAAAAAAGATACATGTCTTAATTATTTGCTCTTTATAATTTAAAGTTATTGATTTGTTACTTTAATCTTAATAGGTTATATTATAAGATTCAAAAATTAAATAGTTAAAGCATATATATTTCAAGAGCAAAAATTGATTAAGACTTTATTTGATTCATTTCTTAATTAAATTATTTACATAATTATATTTTTAATTTAATTATTTACAAATAAAATATTTTTAACTTGATATCTTATAATATTGTATTTTTAATTTATTTTTATATATAAATATTTCTCAATTTAATTTTTCCCAAATAAAATTTTATAAATAATATCTTTTATCAATTTACCGTTGATATTAACTGTGAAGCTTCTATCAATCTACATATTCTATCATGATAGATATTTTATGAATAATAGATAGGGACGACCTATAAAATCTCAAGTTACATGTCATATTATTTGTTAATTTCATTGACAATTGATGGACAGTATGGCATGACTTATAACAATTTGTTTGTGAAGAGTAAAATTAATAATTTAATTTTATGAAGGACTTAATGTTGAATTAATATTTTGAAATATATTAAAATAATGTGAATTGATATTAATTTATTATTAGGTCAATTATATTTTAGTTAATTAATTAATTAAGTGATTAAGTTTAAATATATAAACTATGAATAAATTGGGTCTGAATTAATTGTGGGTAATTATTGATAAGTTAAATTACCTACAAGCCTGTTGGGCATAAGCCTCAACTTGCAATCCAAGTCTTGTCAGTAATTATCATATCGTGTTGCTGATTGAAAGATAAAATGAATATTTTATAACCATATTCAATTTTAAATCTAAGTAGTTATGAATAATTAAAAGAAAGAACAATAATTAACTTTTCAATTTTTTTTAGGACATATCGTAACATATTTTTGACTTATCAAATATTTTTTTTTCTTTGAATTATCTGATTTTTACGTACAAAAAGCTTTGACAAAATAGTTTGTTATCTTTATTGCAAAAATCTATTATTATAATAAATCTATATTTCAAAAAAATTTTATTTGTCATTGATTATTTATCTATTTTTATTTTAATCACCCAAATTTTTTCAACACTTAATACAAAATACGTCATTCATGTCAAATCTAACTAGAGTTATAGTCAACAAAAAATACATTTCTTTTATAATAATAATAATAATAATAATAATAAGAAAACTTTATACAGCATAACAATAAACAAAACAAAACTCAAATATAACATTGCCAAAATAGTAAATTTATGTAATATGTATATAGCTAAAAGAAAATATGCGTAATTTATTAATTTTCTAGGCTAGTATTACTTTTGCAATTTCTAGGCTATAATTTATCAAATACTGCAAATCCCTTGCTATAAATAATTTATAGCAAAGGGTGTTGTAGTCGTAAAACAATAAAATTTGACTAAAATTAAAATATAGAAAAAAAAACTCTCTTGCTAACATGATTAGTTGAGATTACACACTTTTATATTGAATTAATATTTTTAACTCATTGAATATAAGTTGGTTAAACTTACTCAATTTACTTAATTAATTTGCAAGTTAAACGAATTACTTAAAAAAAATTGTATGATGATGGTTTTGTAAAAAGATTGATAGTTCATAATTTTAAATAGCTGTTATTATTGTTTTATATTCAAATATTTAATATTTAATCAACAAATGCCAAAATAAATATATTTTTAATATTAAAATTAATAATTTATTTTGATAAATAATTTTTTACAACTTCTTTTATGTTTCTCTGATGTATTAAACAAGTTGGATTTATTATACAAATTGAATTTATTATCTTAACTGATTAAATTAAAATAAGTTAAATGGGCCTACCTATCATACCACCTAATCAAACCAGACCATTTAACCGTGTGGCCTTTGGATACTTTTATTTTGAATTTGAATTTGGAAAATTTTAAATTTTAAATGTATTTGAATTTGATAGAATTTGAGTTGTTAAATGAAAATTTAATTATACAAATTTTAAAAAATTATTAAAAATTATTTTATATATATTAAAATTTAAATTATTTGATAAAAACTTAATAATTTATATTTTTTAAAATTCAATCAATTTAAATTCTCAAATTGACATTCCGGAATCCTTTATTCTAGGCTTTGGCCAAGCAGTCATATTCAACAGGAATCACTGTCGCCATAAAATTTCAAAAGTTCAGCGCCAAAATATAGGAACTATCACTCTCACTTTCAGCTTTACGAATTTGATCTTTGCCCGCCAAAGCGCAGTGGATAGAGAAACACAGTCTACTCTTCCTTCGCAGCGATGGCTCCCACCATCTTTATCGCCGTTCAGTGCTTCCAATGCTCCACCATGCAGGCACACATACACCCTCTTTTTCTCCTCTCTCTCTCTTTCTGTGATTGGCTGATCCCATTGACTATGATGTTCAGGTGAAGCAGAAGAAGAAGAGCAGCAACAAATGGAATTGCGCGGTGTGCAACCGGAAACAGTCCTTGAGGAAAGTGTTCGCTCAGGGGTTCGTGGCCAAAGACATTCGTAGCTTTGTACAGAGATTCAATATGTCCCGTAAATCCCTCGATGAACAATTGCCATTCGCCGAATCCATAGATCCTGCGCTTGATGAGCAGATCGTAAACGATGAAGGCAGGCTCAACCTCTCGGTCAATCAGAGGAAGAATCGAAGCGATTGGACCGAGTACCTCGATCCAGAGGATCATCACATCAAAGAACGAGACGAAGTAGAACAGAATGGTCATTAGAGATTTGTAGATTAAGTTGGGTTTCGATTCGTTGAGGTGAAATTAATTTTTAGTGATAACATAATTTGAATTTGATTCAATATAGGGGATGATTTTGAGGTGAAGGTTGTGACGGAGTTGGAGAAGGGCATGTTCAAGAAGCCGACATTGGAAAATTACTCAACTAAGTTGGGCAGTGGAGGAGGTGACAAGCTTTCCAAGCCACGTTTCTCAAAGAGAAATACCAACAGAAATATCATCTTGCAAGGTATAGCTGTATGGATGCTTCTTTTTTTAGTGAATGTTTCTGTGTTTCGCTGTCAGTTGAAGAGCTGGAAAAAATGAAAATCAAAATGATGTTTTTCCTCAAAATATTGATATGCTGGACTCAAGTGTCATTGGAGGTCTGAATTAGTTTTTTGAGACCTATTATCAATGTGACATAAACCCAACTTCTTGATATTATCTGGAAGGCTCAAATAGCTTGGTGATTCAAGAAATTGAGAGAATAGAATGTAACAAGAAAGAAGAATTGGATTTTAACGAAGTGTTCATTGGATGGGCATGTGCAGAGGAGCCAATGAAAGATCAGCAAACGCTGACTGAGCACAATTCAAAGTGGAAAAATTACATGGCGCCAGATGATCAGGGACCTCACAAATGCAAACCAACAATCAGCAGAGCACGCTCCAAATGGAACGATTTCATCACAGAGGAAGACGACGCCCTCCAACTTGGATGGAAGAGTGCTTTCAAAGACCATACAGATCCATGGAACAACAGTGTCTTAGAGGCCATAACTAACGAGCAAAGTGTAGAAGATGATATCCACCCAGATTTTACGTGAAATGTATTCCATCTTTACCATATGGACCAACAGTGCACCAGAATACAAAATCAATATCAATATCTCTATTGATGACCAGTCAATACCGGAATACTTTTCTGAAGAGCTGAACCAACCTTTATGGTTTTCCCTCCGAAGATCCTTCAAAGCTGTGAGGGAAGTTTTTATTTGGGATCAGTGAGGGTGGTTGACTGTCTTTCCAAGCGTATGATTTATTATTCTTCCAAATTTTGCTCTAAAATGCCGGAATAGAATGGTGATTTTAGAGATTTAAAACACCTAAAGTATAGCTGGTTAGTGTTATGCAACTCAGGTGAGTGGTAAAAGAATTTTTATCCCTTTGTGTAAAGTTCACTTGAGCTCTCATCTTTATGCAAAAGTGTACCAATATAAAGCGGCTCATGTGAGAAAGGATGAAAATGCTTTATCAGATTATCTATGTCTGTAGGATATAAGGTATGGTTTCAGTGTTTGATTCTGTGGTATGTATATGTATTAACAATTTTCCAGTCTCAGTATTCAATTTTCGTCCGTAAGTTCTTCATGTTGAGTTGACTGTTATCTATCGTTTTCGTACTCAGGAGTGAATATTATAGCCTATGCAAGGCATATCTTTCATGGGAAAAAGTCATTAATAGTTGTATGGATTTTATGACACCTTCGTTATTTTGGATTAATGAGGTGATTTCTTTTTCTGTCAACGAGGACATATGGGTGGTCTTGTTTTTGAGGTACTGAGTAATCAGAGGAATATTAGATCATACTGAGTAAGGCATATCTTTCATGAGAAAGAAATCGTTAATATTTAATAATTCTCTTTTTCCTTTTCCAATTTTTTTTAATAAACAATAACAAAAGCACTTTTTCTTTTACTTGCCATTTGTATTTCTGAGTAAGCACTTAGTGTTTATGATTGTGCACGAGAATTAGATTTTTTGCATTTCAATTTTTAAATATAGGTAAATTTGATAAAATTTGAATTATTAAATGAAAATCTAATGATTTAAATTTTATTTAAAATTTTTAAATATTTATTAAAATTTAAATTGTTGAATAAAAATTTAATTGGTCAAATTCTCCTAAATACACTATATTTAAATTATCATATATAAAGAATCTAAATTCACACTAAGACATCTATATCAATAGTAGTTAAATAGGTTTTTGGCCTGGTCTCATATTTTTATGATTATTGTTATTATTATAAGTTTTAGGTCATCTTCACCTAAGTTTTAAAAAAAAAATTACTGCTTTCAAGCCATCTTCGCAGAATCGGTAAAGTTATGCTCCTAGAATATAAATATAAAATAAATCAAGCAAAGTTGTATATATATCATTTTCTTTCAAAAGTTGCAGCAGTTTAGACCCTCTTTATTGCGTGTATAACAATTGAAAGAAAGCCCTTCATAATGATGATTGTTACGCCAATTTGGCTGTTGTATTTCATTAGAAAAGCATGTAAACGATTTAGGTCAAAGTACCAAATTAATCCAAGTTTTTATCAAATCCTTTTCTGTCAATCAAGCACATGGATTTAACACTGATTTTAAATGTGGAAGAATAGGGTTTGACTTATAAAAATTAGATTGGTTTTTGGTTAAGAAAAAATTATGAACATTTTTTAAAGAAATTTTTTATTTGAACTTTTATTTATTTTTTCAGACTGAGCATATCAAATTTTTTCAAATAATAATGAATTTTGTTTATTGTTTATAATTTGAAATAAATTATATGATTGATAATTATTATGATTTATTAATTGTATTTAAGAAAGTTATAAATATATATATATATATATATATATAAAAGTTGTTGTACTTGTATAAATTCTTTGAATAAAGAGCACTAGCTATTATTTTCATACTAAAATATTACGTCACATTAATCTATAATTTTATGTTTAACCAATCTCAACTAAAAATGATTAATTTCACTATTAATTTTATATTTTACTCCTTTAAAATTAAAATAATTTTACTTTTAATATCTTAAATCTTAAGTTACATTTTTTTATAATAATTAAATTAATTTTTTTGTTAAATAATAAATTTTTTTTGTTATGAAAATATTTATTTAAGTTTTTTAAACTAAGGTCTGAATTAAAAAAAATCGTCACCTGGCCTGTTTACAAAAAAAAATATTTTAATTAAGTTTTTTTCATTCGTATTCTATTTTTTTAGGCTAAATTTATGAAACGGAATAAAGTTTTTAAGTTACGATGAAATGTGAACATAATTTGACTGCCATATCAAATTCAGACCAAAAGATTGAGATCCAAAAACGTTTCAGTGAGTTAAAGTTGGAGGGTTATAGAGGAGATATTAACCCAAATCATAACTGGCGCTATTCGAGTGAACCAGAGTTGTGTGCTTGCTCTTCTTATTACAAATTTTTGCATAATTTTCAACCTCTCACTTCATTTTTGGTTTTAGATTTACATATGTTCACACTTTAGAGCTTTGGAATTTGGTTAAGTAGCTTTATATCTGAATGGTTATTTCTTTTGCTTTTACTTCAATTCAAATTCTCTATAATTTATTTTTAAGTGTGCAAATTCAACTGTCATGGAGTTATCAAAATTAATGATTTTTAATAACTAAAATCATTTTACAAATATATAATTTTAAAACTGAAATACTAGAGAGTCTCAAAATTATATACAATAGTACTAATGGTTTGGCAATCACTAAAATTAAATTAAAAAAATAATGAAAGAAAGTACTGAGAAGTAATTTAACTTCGCACTCTCCTAAATGTACAATGATTCACTACTTTTTTTATATTTTACGTTTATATTTTATTTTTATTTATGAAAATTAATTATTTAAACCTGATAATTTAAGCTTTCAATTTGATCTATATGGCTTATCAACTTTTATAATTTTCAGATATTTAAAATTTAATATCTTGTTATAATTCCTATGCTATAGTTATTGATTTGTGATTAAAAATAAAGTCAAAAGGTATTCAAAAAATACGACACTTGATAACTTTTAAGTTAAAATAGTGTATTGACTATGATCATTCTATTCTTATTAACCATCAACTTTGGTGGCCAATACAATTAGATTGTACATATCATGCTTTTGTATATACGTTAGATCTTATCTTACATAATGAAAAGAAGTGGAACACTGATCTCCTTTAGTAAGTTTATCAGGCAAATACATGTGATTACATTTCATCCATATTTTTCTTACATACTGGTCTCCCATATGGGAAGAAAACAATCAAGGTGACTACCCGATTAAAGATGGCTATAATTACTTCTCATCACCTCTCACCCTGAATATCATACAAACTTTACTCACTAAAAATATTTGTGGAAGCTGAAGCTCTCAATGTGTATTTTGGTTCTTATTTAAAAGTTATCTTGTGTTCATCCATTAGGAAAAATTTTGTTCAAGAGTCATGTTCCAATAGACTTGGATTGTCCTTTTTGCCAATCTGAGCTCAAGAATTTTAACCATGTCTTCCTTCAATGTACTTTTGCTTTAGGGTTTAGGGTTTAGGAAGATATGGTTCTTTCTTTGGCATTCGCACATATAGTTTTTTCTATAAAGATATTATAAAATGGCTTCAATAATGGGAAAACTAATCATTTAATTGATTTGATCAATACGGTTAAAAACATCTTTTCCATAATAATTTAGCTTGGTCGTGTTATGGAAAGCATGAGCTCCAAATTCACAATAATGACACATTGAATGAAGACGTTCATCCTTTGGATAGACTGTCATTTTCTGGGACTTTTACAAGCACAGACATACTAACGACTTTATATTTAAGGTGTCTATTTAGGATGGATAGTTGCCTCATTAGATGGGAATGTTCACACTATGTTGTAGATGCTTAAATAGCCTGATTTTGCTTGCTTTGCGGAAATTCTGCTTTGGATACCCAATCAAAGCTGGTTCTCTTGCATCTTGAAGGCCATTGTTCATTCCCACAACTTGGACAATCAAAATCTTCATTAAGTGCTAATCTTTTACATAATGTTTCTTACAGACAAATAAGTCTTTTGAGATACCTGGGGTTGCATGTGCTCCTAGAAGGCTGAGGTCATCTACCTTGACATCCCCAACGCATCTTAAAGATGGCACAAATCCAAAATATAAAACGAATAAAATAAATAAGTGAAAAGGAATGTCAACTGAAAACCCAATGTAAATATAGGCTAAAATGAATAACATTAATGTCAAGTTAATCATCTATATCCTCAACTGCGGACTCAAATCCTAAGTGAAATCCAATGATAAATTAG
The DNA here is from genome assembly GCA_037074485.1 of Delonix regia. Taxonomy (NCBI): domain Eukaryota; kingdom Viridiplantae; phylum Streptophyta; class Magnoliopsida; order Fabales; family Fabaceae; genus Delonix; species Delonix regia. The sequence goes on along the minus strand of CM073454.1, from coordinate 21,961,587 downwards.
TCTGAATTCAAAAAGGAAACTGCTAAAGACCAATAAACTAGATCCTTAATCCCTCCATACTAACTCAAAATATCCTGCAAAAAACCAAAAACAAAAACCAAAACAGAAAAAAACAGATCCTATAAAGAATTGGTGCTGCAGAAGGCTCTGAGAAACAATGATAGCTCATTGCCCAAAAAAATGGCTCACATATGCTGTAGTTAACACTACAATCAAAATTGCTTCATTCGTTCAGTGACAGCGAGCCAAGCTGTTCACCAACTTCAGAACCCGATGCAGCTTCATGTAGGACTTGCATCGCCTCAGACACCTTTATCTTCAATTCTTCAGGAGATTCAATGAGATGGATAACCTCGGATTGGTCCATCTCTAGCAACATCCCTGTCACTTTTGCTGTATGGTTTGGTGCAAGACGCTCTACAAGGGGATATAGGTGTTCCCCCAGCATCTGTGAAGCAAGTTTCAAGTTAAATTATCTTCCTGCAGTATAACAACTCTAAACTTTATTTCAACCAAGATAATTGGAAGACAGATACGTACCATACGCTGATTTTCTGGTGTAGCAGAAGCCAAAGCTGAGGCAAGTGTTGTAGACAATGCACCAGGTCGCTGATTATCGATGGGAGCAGAATTAACCCCAGAACCATCGAAGGGCAATGGCATCATTGGATTCACTAGACCATGAGGAACTACAGATGGGTCCATGCCATTTCGATTGTTGCCCATGTATCTAAACCCTTGATTGGAGTTGCGATGCAGCATCTGGTTTAAAAGAAATCAGATAGCTCTTAACTTTGTTAAAATGAAAATATTATTAATAGTTAAAAGCTAAACTTGAGTAAGTCACCTGATTCTGCTGCACATGTTGGAGATTTCCACCCCTTCGGACACCCATCCTTTGCCCAGGCTGACCCTGTCTCTGAAGCTGGTATGGCATAATGAAATTTGGAGCAACACCTGGACGCATTCCTGGCAAGAGTTGCTGCTGGAAACCATATCCAGCTGGCTGAGGTGGTATAAGACCAGGTGTACCCTGACCGTAATACAACTGTTGAGGGGCAAGTCTAGGGGCCGCCGGATGATATCCAGGAATTCCAGAAGGCAGAGGTGCAATTCCACCAGGTGATCGCATCTGAGCAAAATGAGCCTGCAAAATAAGTGAACTGTGAACGTGTCCAACAAGTTTCTGGATGTATACATGTCAGCCAGAGGAGAGTCAAGATCTATAAACTCAATGACAAGATGTAACTTCTAAAATCAACAAGAGGTAACTTAAAACGTCAAAGAGAAGAGGTCAAAAAATATGCACAACTCAAATAATCTATGACTAAACTATTTCTGTGCTTGAACCTTATAATAGGAAAAGCAGATGCATTTACAGAGATAAATATGGTAACAAATTCAAAAACATAACACTGTACAAGAAGTGGACAATTCAGATGATCCATGACTGAAACAGTAAATTAGACATCATGAATAAATATTTTAATTATGCAATTAGCCCACACTCACTTAACTATAAAGCTACTTAATAAGGAAGTAGTCTAAATTTTCACATTTACTCATAATTCATTGAGAAAAATCATTCAGATCATATATAGACAAGGTCAATGAGACTATAGAAGTATCACCTGCAGGGCCTTCCTCTCTTCTTTGCGCTGGGCCACAGCAACATAAAGAGGTTTTCGACCAATCATCTTTCCATTCATTTCATTCAACTGCATAGATAATAAAAATGCTCAAGCATCCCATGTAAGAATAGACGAGGCAGTTCAGGGGTCAGAATCTCTTTGCAAGAAAGAATTAACCACTTACAGCTTTACTTGCTTCCTCGGGAGTAGAAAAGGCCACAAAACCAGAACCCTTGCTATGCCCATGTGAATCAAGCATGACCTGCAAATATATAACACAAGGCAATCTATATTTCCACTTGTTCATCTAACAGTAAAATCAATCAATTCAGATGGCAACTTTAAATGCACAGGCAACAACTGTGAACAGCCCATCAACCTGCCTATGCATACATGTGGACACATGCTCAGAAGAGAGAGAGAGAGAGACTACACACACAAATAATTGTTTTCAACATACCTTGCATGATGTAATTGTTCCAAACTCCAAAAATAACTCCTTCAGTTTTTCATCATTAATGCTGTCATCAAGATTTTTCAAGTATAGATTAGCACCTTGTAATTTCTCATATCGACTAATTCTTTCCTGCTCAAATTTGGCTTTCAACTCTGCCTCTCTTTCTGCCTTCCTCTGAGCTCTCCCCACATATAACACCTTATCATCATTGACAGTGGTTCCATTTAACCTCTCAACTGCAGCAGCTGCTGAATCTGGGCTTTGAAAATTAACAAACCCAAAACATCGAGATTTCCCATTTGCATCTTTCATGACAACAGCACTAGTTATTGTACCGTAAGGCCCAAAAAGCTGCTTAAGGTCCTCATCAGAATATGTTTCAGGAAAATTTTTCACATACACATTAGTGAACTTTGGTGATCCATTTGCTCGAGCCCTTTCCTGGCGCCGAACAAAGAGTCCAACATAGACTTGTTTATCATTTATCAACATACCATTCAACTGTTTGATGGCATTTTGTGCAGCATCTTCATTGTCAAACTGTACAAAACCATAACCTCTTGACTGACCAAAGCTGTCAACAGCTACCTTACAGGAAAGTACAGTCCCAAAGGCAACAAAGGTATCATGTAATGCCTTGTTATCTATTGATGTGTCCAGGTTCTTAATGAACACATTAGCATATCCACTTTTCCTAATGCTAGGATCTCGTTGAGAGAACATAATACGAATGGGTTTCCCATTAAGAGGGGTAAAATTCAGAGCATTCAAGGCATTAGCCGCTGCAATATAAATAAGAGTTAATTGTAACAGCATTATCAGTAGCAATTAAAATACAAGACCTAAGAAAACATCCTGTAAATAAATATCATATTCATTATTTTATCCAACTTAACACCCAAAGCTGCCCACAAGGGCTACACATGCAATCATCCATTTTATTATAGTTCTTTCATCGTTTATCTCCGCATAAAGCGCAACTAACAGGAACTCATTCCAAGTTTTATAAGGGGAAAAAAAAAAAAAGACGCGTCTTAAACCTACATGGATGTTAGTAAACTACATCATAAGCTTCAAAACACACCAAACAATATATATTAGGTATTAATTCATTAAAATACAAAATTCTGATCATATCAAACGACTGATATTAGATTCCATACAAATAAAAAAGAAAAATTGATTAAAATAATATATTTGAACAAAATGAGTATGATATATCTATCACCCATGTATTCCGATCAAAGCACTAGTAAAAGATTCCATAATTCACTAAAACATTAGATTTGAACAGAATCAGTTTAGAATTTCCATCAGGTGTTAAATCTGATCAAGCCACTGATTTGAGGAGGAAATTTAATCAGAATAAAAAAAAAATTCACACAGAAAAGTGTACTCAACAATTTAAAAATAAATTTTAAAAGGTGATCAATGATAGTACGAACCATCCTGAGCACTGGCAAAGTTGACATAAGCGTAACCGAGAGAGGATCTCCTGGTCTGATCCCTGCAAACCCTGATGGAGGCAACAGTGCCCGCTTGGCAGAACAGATCATAGAGCTGCCCCTCATTCACATTCGTGTCAAGATCACCCACATACAGCGACATATTTGCGAACGGTCCAGCAGACAATGTCGTTGCCGCTGCTACGGCCACCGGCGGCGCAGGAGAACAATTGGGCTGAACTAGAGGTGTTGAAATCACCGCCGCCATTGCTTTCCCGGAACAAAATTTCAACAACACAGAGTCGGGAAATCAAAAAAAAAAAAAAAGAACAGAAAGAATTCCCGAACAGAGGCGACGAACTATGAGAGAGGAAGAAGAAGAAGAAGAACGATTCGAACAAGATGGAGTAGTTACTAGGGTGATCTCTCACTGAATAACCAAGAATCAACACATTATTATTTTTTTTCAGTTTTGGGGGAAGAAATTTTCCCTATTTTAGGTCCCTGAAAATAGAGAAAAGAGGAGAGCAAGGCAAGAGTGTTACGTGAGAGAGACATGGCCTATATATACAAGGGTGTGTCAGGGAGCAGCGAAACGACGCGTTTATACGTTCCCGTTATGCAGAAAAGCGGCGTTTGCTTTCGAGGGGGCTTGCGCACGTGAGGAGAGGCGTCGTGGCACGTGACAAATGTTCTGTTCACGTACGTTATAAAATACATTAAAATAATATTATTAGAAAAATCGTCGGACACACAATTTATAATATTTTTATGAATTTTATATATTTTAGTATGAGTTGAATCAGTACACATAAAAGATTACTAAAAAAATGCGCCTTCCCTTTATATTTGTCAAAAGGATGATCACTACGTGGCGCGTTACTTTCAGTTTATCGTTGCTTGGTCCGTTTCTTAGGATCGTCTATGACTTCGGAAAGAACATGAACATCTCCTTACAAACTCCTCCTCTTTTATTTCTTTAATTTTCATATATTTTCATGTAATTATTCTATGCTTATTTGGAATGACACACGTGAGTAGCATGAATTACAAATTATTTATTATCAATCTAATTTTTAATTATTTTTAATTCATTTTGCTAAAAATATAATTGGACAAAGTACCTAATATGCATAGTGTATTTAGTCGGACATTAACATCTTACATACTAACTTCTCCCTGTTTAAATATTTTTAATTTGGTAAATCTTTAAATATTTTTTTTTAAAAGATTAAGATCATAATGATCTCATAAAATACTTTTTTTGTCTATTATTCATAGGATAAGTATTATCCATTTACTTTTATTGAGATTAAATTTCTTTTTGAGCAATTTTAAAACTATCTTTATAACCAACTGTTGTGGTCATAGTTTGTACTTGGGATCGTTGAGATTTTATATTAAGCTGAATTGATAGAGAGACACCAAGCAATCAAACTTATTTTAATATTATTATATAATATTACTAACTAAGAAATTTTTTGTGTTATTTTATATGAATACTTCTACCTAAAGGAGTCCCATTTTGAGAAAAATTACAAATTTTGAATTTTCTCTGAGTGAATAAGTATGGGTTCAGAAATTTAAATATTTGACGATATGGATGTATGGATGATGATTAAGTTTGCTGCCAGCTCACAATTGGATAAAAAAAATAATAGAAATATTTTTCTTTCAAGAATGAGGATTATCATACTTTAACCATGATAATCCATAAATTTGAGTAAATAAGTTATAAATATTTTGTAACGTCAAATGTACTTTTATCTCTATGGGAGTTTTTTTTTTTTTTTATCAGTAAAAATATTCATTAAGCACATCCCATACTCTCGACAGTCAGCGTCCATATCGTAGAGGGCCGTAGGTCCTTGATATACCGTTGGATTTTACGAGGGGTTTAGATCATGCCACATCGTCATTTTTTTCCCCTCACATCATTAAAAAAACGACACTAGTTTTACCCTCCGTTAATTCTGCATCTTGCTTCTCATGATGGGTGGAAGAATGGAGGTTTGGAGGCGTCATTGGCACAATCACTCCGGCCCTTCGCACGACGCCACGTTTAGACACCAATGGAGTGCACTGAGAAGCCAATGGAGGTTTGAACGTTATAAGGGAAAGGGGGTGATCGACAAGCGATTTCGATTCAACGTCGTGTTCATACACTAATGGGTGATTTCGATTTGAAACACCAATGGAAGTTTTATCTTCTTCCTCTCTCTTTCTATTTCGATTGTTGGTTCCAATTCCAAATTTTTTCTCCGTTCCTCATTAATGCCGAAGGATGTTGTAATTTTGCAAAAAAGACAACATTGAAACTTCCATAATTGATAAGCCCTGCCCAAGGCTTATGCAGCAATTCCGCAGAATGTAGCAACGCAATTCCCTTTTTAATGTGCATCTATTTCTTTTATCTCTGCTTGTTAGTCTCCACTAGTGTGTCAGCATGTGTATGTGGGAAGAGGGAAGAATGAGTCTTAGCAACAACATAATATTAATGCCTAAGGTTTGGTTATGGCACTTATAAATATATTAGATTCTCTATGTATTCAATTTTGAACGAATCAGTGGTATATACGAACAGATGAAATATGAATTTCATGAAAATCAACTTGTTAATAAGAAAATTTTTTTAGATCAACTTGTTAGTAGAAAGAAACAATAAGATTCTGAATAAGGAGGTAAGGGAGTTTAAAATCACATAAAATCTTCAAAACCATCTTATTCAAGCAAAGTGTTAGCAGTAGCGGCAATGCTCATCCTGGGCTTGATGGTCACAATGTCAATAATTGCAGATGTTGCAGAAGCAAAAGACCTAACTGATGCTGCAAATATTCCTAGTATATGCTTGTTATTGACTATTTGAAATGTATGAGTTTAGTCTATGTTAAAGGTAGGTTCATTGTAGTTTTAAGTATTTTGAATGCTTGTAGATTGCTTCCCTCAATAGTCTAGCATACTACAGATCATCTCCCAAATAATTTTCTTTGGAGAGATTAGTTTTTATGGCTTCAAATAATGTTCTTTTACAGAGTTTTGTGCAAGTGTGGTTTGTGGGGGACAGAAAGGCAAGCAGAAGTTGCTTACACTTTTGCAAGGTACTCTTTTGCCCCTTCTTTTTGTGTATAACTTGATTATATGACAACATTTGCTAATTATATATCTTGGAGTGATAATGGTATATACTACTATTAATTATTTTCTTGAATAGATAAGTATGAACTTAGTTGCCTCTTAGAACAGATAAATTTTGAAAAACCTTATCAATTTGACATCAAGGGCTTTCTGAAAATAATATCTTTGGCACTTTGAAAAAGGAAAAACTTTGAAATCGTGTGCATGATGGAAGTCTGCGTACGTGATCCTTTGAAACTTTTTGGTGTGATTTCATCAAGAAGCTTATGCTATATATATATTTCTGTAAAGGATTATATGACAAGGTGATAATGATTATCTTCAAGCATTCAGAATAGTTAAGACCTACAGGAAATTTTATCATATTTAATTAATCCTAATGTCTTGATTATGCCGAAACTTGCTGAATGTTTTTAACTTGCATGAAACAAGGTTGAAACTTGCTGGATGTTTTAAACTTCAGTCAATAAATAAACTTGCATAAATTGGGACAAACTTGTTGAATCATGCAATTAAATAAGAGAAAGGAGAGAAGAAAAAGAACAAGCAAGGAGAAAGAAGAAAAGACAAAGGAAGAGATGAGCAAAGGAACAAACTAAGGAGAAAGAAGAGAAGACAAAGGAAGAGATAGACAAAAGAACAAGATAAGAGAAAGAAGTGAAGAAAAAGAACAAGCTAAGGGGAAAAAAGAGAAGACAAAGGAAGAGATAGACAAAAGAATGGGATAAGAGAAAGAAGAGAAGAAAAAGAACAAGCTAAGGGGAAAGAAGAGAAGACGAAGGAAGAAATGAGCAAAGGAATAAGCTAAGGAGAAAGAATAGAAGAAAAAAACAAGAGATAGACAAAAGAGCAAGATAAGAGAAAGAAGAGAAGTGAGATTATCAAGGCAATGTAACAATAAACTAAAGTGACAAATGTAACAGTAGTAGCCATGTTGTACATGAAATATGCAATGTATGAATTTATACAGTAGATTATGAAGGCAATGTAACAATGAACTAGATTGACAAATGTAACATAGACTTTTGTACTTGATCAACTTTTGGAAATGATACATGTGTCTAGCAAAGTTGTGACTATCGTATACAAAATGTGACTATATCATACACAATGAGTGCCTATAACAAGAGCTTATAGCATGATTATATCATATACAAAATGACATTCAGTGTTTGATACTCTTTATATCCTTTGTTGGTCATTGTCATTTTGACCATTTCCAATGAACTCAAGTGCATGAAGGGAATCCATGGCATTATCTAATGGCTTCTACATTATAAATTGTGTAAGACAAATAGCAAGATTGACAACATACACTTCGTTAAGTACGAAAACCTTACCATCAAGTATCTAGTAAAACTAAACTCATTCTTAAGTGGACTTAACTTTTCATAAGGTGCTAGAGGTATGGAACATGAAATCCCACATTGAAATTGACTCAAAGATTTGTTACCCTACATTGCATATTAAAAAAAAAAAAACATATATTCCTTACAAGCAAAGAAAAATAAAAATTGTTACATGCATAAAATTATGTACCTTCGATTGTTGTCTTTGTCAATGTCTTATACTTGGATGTCTTTTCTTTTAGTAGATTGAAGTTTAACCCAACTCTTATAACGCTTTTGTCTTTTTTGTCCATGTCACTACTTAAGCCCTTTGATTTGTGTGACACCCTCATTTGCACATGTTGTGGTAGCATTATCATTTTTGCTTATACTCTTTTCCTTGAAGCTCCATTACTTGCTTGCACAATTCATCAACACCTTTGTCTACAAGCAAGTGCATAAGTAGAAACCTTGGATGTCAATCTTATCATTTTAAAGCAAAGTTGTTTACACAAAAAGAATATTTTGGCCACCCAAATAGTCCATAAAGTTACAGTTTCATCCTTACCAATAGTTAACTTAAATAATTTACAAAAAAAATATTTCAATGTCTTTAATCATGCTCATATGCCTATAAGTTCACATAATTTTCCATCAACTTCACTTTCCACTACTTATATTATATCCAACCTAAGACATTGGTGTTTTTTATTATGAAAATGAAATTAAACACACTTGTCAATCATAATTATTTTAATTATAAATTTCAATACAATACTAGTCACTAAATAGCTCAATCATTGCCTCTTATAGCACTTAAGTTGTCCAATATTACCAACTGGGACAAAATCTATACCAATAATACCCCAAATAATTCATTAATTATTATCACTTTCATGTACTCTCATTCATCAAACTTCCTTGAACATCAATGAAATTTAAGATAGTTTGAGAAAATATTTTCAAAGTGACTTACCACTCCGAATGATAACTTCCAACAACTTAATTTCTTCTCCTTAAGGTCCAATAACACTAGATATTCAAGAAGCCTCTCCAACTCTCTACCAAGAAAAAAGGGTTTATGATTGAGCAATCCAATCATCAAATTAACACATGAAAATTGTTAGATACTTATGTAAGATCAAAACCCCTAAAGAAATTTCACAAAATTTTTCTTATTCAAGTCCCAATTTCAAATTTTGAATTTAGTCACTATTCACGTTACTGTTCATGCGCAAGAGGGATTTTAATTTTTGAAGCAAATTCTCAAAATTAAGCACCCTAATTAGTGGAGAATTACACAAAGTGGAGTTATAAAGTAGAGTCCTAACATAATTTGAAGGAAACACACCTAAATCAAGCAAATTTTGGCTCTTATGTACTGTTCATGCACGTTTGAACAAGTGCGGAAAGATCTTCGAATTTTGATCATACAACATGAAATTTAGAAGTTGGAATTAAGAAAGAACTAGTCAAAATACAGAATAGAAACAAAACCCTAACCAAAATAAAAGCAAACTCACTTGAATTTTGTGCATTTTAGCTCGAAAATGCATATGACATCATAGTCGCATTTTGCCAAAAATGAAGGAGAGCTTGATGAAGAGTGCGAACGGGAAGAAGAAGAAGAAGAAGGTTCAATGGGGTATTTTTGTAATTTCCTTTTTGAGATGGCACGTGTCAGTGCAGACAAAAAAATGTACTCTAATGATTTGAATTCAAGCTCTCTTGGTTGTACGAGTAAGACTTAACCATTTAAGTCAACTTAAATCTCATGAAAAATATTACTTAAATTATTATAAGAGCTCACTTTAATCCCAACTATTTAAATTTTTTTATTTTTCCTTAATCATATTGCTTGTTCCCTTTGATTAATGAAACCTCTCACAAAATATTTCCGTAAAAATTAAATTATTAAATAGAATTTTTTTATGGAATATTATAGTTTTCTAATTCCAAATCCAATTTTGTCACCATATACCACTTAACAGTGTTAGGCTGCATCCATATTATCAAATTTTATGCCAACTCTTGGCTACCATTCAACCTCTAATGATTCCATCTTTAATAGACAATATGCAAGACAAAGTGGAACTTACCAAAACAATGAAAAACTTTTATAAGCTTGACCCGTATTTGAATATTTGAATATTAAAGAAGTTAACATATCACATTGTTTTACTATAAGGAAAACTTAAATATGTTTAATAAAAAATACTTCCAACATTATTCTTTTATCCCATTTGTGTAATAAAGATTGTTACAGAACTAATCTTATAAATTGTTATACAAGATATATCTTCAAACAATAATAAAGAAAATCATCTGCCAATACAGAACAACTCTTTAAGATTGTTAAGCAAAATGGGGGAGAAAAAAGAGATTTATCTCCTTATTGTGGCCTCCCATTTTTCAACGTCAATAATGAATATACAAGATAATTATTTTTGTGACTATATGTTTAGAACTTTTCAATGATTTCATTTCTTTCATTTTCAACAAAGCATAACAATAAAAAATAAAAAGGAAAAACAAAAGCACATATTTTACACTCAAGTGCAGAAACTGGATATTCAGTCCCAAAAAAGGAACAGAAACAGGATTTGAATGCAGCAAATAACGAATGATGAAGGTAGATAGAGATGGATGATGAAGAAAGATAAAAAAAAAAAAAGCCTAAATTTATTGAAAAAATGCAGTTCCAAAAGAAAAAAATCAGCCACCTTCCACTAGCTGTCCTCCCTACTCTTAAGATGGTGCCAAAATCCTCCTTACAATGAGAAGCCACTGCATTTTATGTCAGGAAAACGATTGTTGGAGCTAAAATCTTTCATCCAAAACAACATCATTTCATAACCTGTGAAACAAGAATTAAAATTTGGTGCACTGCTTCCTGCCAAAGCAAATTGGTGCTCAACGCACCGTTTCATTTTACTGCCAATACCAAAAATATGATATTAACAGCAGTTTGACAAACCGTCAAATCGCAAGCAATTTGTTAAAAGTCTCACGTTAGAGAGTTTATTTAAAACAAGGAGACTTATAAGACTAAAAAGTTCTCCTACCTAATAAACTAATCTTTTAGAATGCACTCTCCCTTTACGACTTATGCTTATAACACAATCTTCGAATTACCTGCAGCTATAATAAATACTGCTGTTACGTAACAACAGTTTAGTAAACCACGGTTCTGTAGCATAAAACTGCAGGGAAATCACTATTATAACCTAGCTTTACCCTTTAATTTTCACAGCGCCGCACGAGAGGAGTAAATTTGGGAGATCAGCCAATGACTGTGCAGTGAAGGAGGAGAGCTTCAAATGCGAGATTAGAATTGTAATTTTGGTGGTTTGGGCAATGATTTTTGTTCTTGCCTTTAATTTTGGAATCATGTGAATTTGATGTTTGAATAGTGCCATGAACAATAACTTGTCCATACTATCTGTTATTGCTGTTAGTAATTGCCCTCTTGCATGATTCCATGATATATCCTATGAAAATAAACCAAAATAAAGCAGAGCTAGCCCAAACGTAAAACTACCAACTCGAAGTGGATATTTGATTTCATGAGTGAGAAGGTAATAAAAACTGAAGAAAGAAATAACTTCCTCTTGTCCACTATTCGGTGCAATATTCCGAATTATAGCATCATAGATAACATAGCCTAATGAAATAAATATAATAAGCTGGTAGTTTAATAAACTCTCGGCGTTGCATATTGTAATTAATATTATATTAGGCTTTCTGACCCAAACATTATATATTTATAAGAAAGAACTAATCTTCCTCTGTCATTTTTATTTGATCTAAATATTTTTATTTTATTTTTTATTAATTTTTTTAATATTAATTCTTAAGGGAGAGCTTGCTTTAAATTTTAAAGGTCTACTTAAAAGGCTATGGGTTCCTGGAGCAAAGTCAGTGGCTCCTAGAACTTTGATAGAATAAGTCTAAGTGTCCAACTGTTTATCCCTAGGTGAAATTTTAATTTATCATATGTCTAATTACTATGCTGCTGATGATTCCCTATTTTAAAGCATTCAATCTACATAAAGGAGTTATGCTAATGTAATCTTGGCTTCTAGCAACCACCACTCTATTCATGGGTCTAGAGTTGTGATGTCTGTAGCTCTTCAATTTGGATAAGCGCCATCTTCTTAAGCTTCTAGTAAAAGATAGATGTGTTGACAATATAGATAGTCATTTGTGGTTTAATGCAAGCTTTCAACTCTTCCCTTGAAGTTTCTAAAGAATCAAAAGATTTGTAAATTTGGCTTTTAGGTTAATTCCATTTAAGTTTACGTCTCTGTTTGAATTTTCGATACTTGGCTGCTAGTGATTACCTATTTCAACTCTAAGTTTCTTTTGTTCCTTTTATATTGTATGTTCAATAATAATTATTTCTTATATTTTTTTTTCCATATCTTATGATGCAGTCGTCTGATCATGCAAGCGTACATATAAATATTTCTCTTGGCCAATCTAAACAAAAATCTCAATAGTTTTTTAAGGTTGTAATAGCTTTAGGACTATGGTTTGGACAATATAATTGAATATAATACTTTGTAAAACTATATTGGATTATGACATTGTTATTTTTATAACCATGTAATGCATGATAGCTATGGGATTTCTTAGTAATGAAATTTGGCATGGTTTTAGTTTAGTTTAGTAGTTCAAATTAAGGCTTCTCACATGAATTGAGCAGGAACAAAAATTTTAAATATACAAACTAAATAAAATTTTTTAAAAAAATCACATATAAGCAACAGATTTGAAAAAGCTGTATATTTATGGAAAATTTTCGTTGTGTTAGTTGTAATTTCTCCACAAACCACAACTAATTTTTGTTGGCTTTGCTTGCAATTACAAATCATAGGCAATTCTTGTAGCCACTGTTTGCTTGTTAGATTTAGATGGTTGGAATGTGAATGAAAATGAACCATACACCTGTTCCTATGTTTGGTTAGTGTAATGACTATGGAATCTCATTCATGTGAAATCACCATTCCCATACTAATACTTCAGTTGCCCATTGGAATAGAACTCTTTCCTGGAAATGAAGACTTTTTGATAGATTTACCCCTTCCTTGTTGCTGCCATATTTTGTTATCCTCTCTCACCAGTGGAGAACCTTCGGCCAAAAATGACAATTGGGAGCTCCTTCCCATGACTGTAGTTTTTGACACGAAATGCTCACCACTCTGTTCCATCGAATATTCTGTTGTCAAAAGGTTTCGCTCAGTGCTTCGTGAAGGTTCCATTGTCAAAAGGTTATGTTGAGTACTTCATCGATGCTCACCTCCATTCAGAAATCGCTTAGTCTTGACGGGCTCCATGCTCAATGCATATTGTTATTAATGTTAGAAATAAACTTGATTTTGGCTCAAATGTAATGTATGTCCAATCCATGTTAGACCCATTAGTTTAAGCCTATTATCTAGAATTATCTTATTTAATGAAGTAGGTGTTAGTTGGAAGATGTAATAAATAAATATAGAAGTAGATGATAGTTAGGAGTTATATTAAATGAATGTTAGTTGTAAACTTCCCTTGAGTCCTATAAATAGGGGATGATCCTCCTATTATTGTATCAAGCATAAAAGGCAAATTTAATAGAAGTTTTCCTTTATCTCCATTACCATTTCTCCACTCTTAGAATTTCCTCTTCCAATACTCTAAACCCAAATAGCCCTACCTTTTCTCCTACAAAGTGGTATTAGAGCCCAACCATCTTAGAAAAAAATGACAAATAACATATTTCCCTTCCAATTCCGTCGCTTAACCAAAGACAACTATGGAAGTTAGAGTATTTGTGTGAAAGCTCTACTAGGCTCACATGACGTATGGGAGATAGTAGAGAAAGGTTATGAGGTACCTTAGAATGAGGACTCCTTAAGTCCTACCCAAAGGGAGACTTTGCATAGGCAAGAAGGAAGGATCAACAAGTGCTTACTCTTATTTAACAATGCTTGGACGACGTCATGTTACAGAATGTTGCTAATGCATCCACTTCCAAAGAGGCTTGGGAGATTCTTTAAAATGCATACAAGGGCATAGATAAAGTAAGGAAAGTATGGCTACAAGTCCTTCGAAATGAGTTTAAAACACTTCACATGAAAGATTCTGAAAATATTTCTGATTATTCTACTCGAGTATTAGCTATTGTTAATTAAATGAAAAGAAATGGAGAAGCCTTAGACAATACTCAAGTGATAGAGAAAATTCTTCAATATTTAACTCCTAATTTTGAACATATTGTTGTTACAATCGAAGAATCAAAAAATATAGACACCATGACTATTGACCAACTCATCAGGTCATTACAAGCTCACAAAGAAAGAATGAGGAAGAAGAGGATAATTGAGCCATTAGAATAAACTCTTTACTCAAAGGTCACTCTCAAAGAGAGTAAAGACCGTGATGGAGAATACAAATAGCAAAGATGTGTTCGTGGTCGTGGTCATGTACGTGGTCAAAGCCGAGGAAGAGATGGTAAAGGCAAATATAATAATTATGGAAAAAGCAGTCATAGTTCTTAAAGAGAACGTGGGAAATGAAGCAAAAGTCAAAAGTATGAAAAATTTCAAATCAAATGTTTTACCTGTCACATATTTGGCATTATTCTTCTATGTGCATAAATGCTAATCGTGTGGAAGAGAAAGCTAATTTTGTAGAAGTGAAGGAAGATGCTGAGCTTACTTTGTTGATGACTAAGGAGAATATTGAATCAAATAAAAGCATATGGTATCTTGATACTGGGCTATATAACCATATGACTGGTGATAAAAGTCGGTTGAGAACCTAAAGCAAATCAATGGACATGTCACCTTTGGCAACGAGTCTAAGATATTTGTTCAAGGAAAAGGTAAAATCCTAGTTCCTCTTCAAGATGACAGCCACCAATTCATTACTGATGTTTATTATGTGCCAAGTTTAAAAAAAAAATATCTTAAGCTTGGGCAATTACTTGAAAAAGACTTTGATATACACATGAAAAATCATCTTCTTTATTTAATAGATCAAGAAGGAACTCTAATAGTCAAAGTGCCAATAACAAGAAATGAACTATTTCTAATTGAAATTCAAAATGGTGATGTCAAATGCTTGAAGACATGTTTGAAAGATAACTCTTGGCTTTGACACTTAAGGCTTGGTCATCTAAATTTTGATAGTCCTAAATTAATGTCAACTAAGAGTATGGTCAAAGGATTCCATCCAATAGATCATCCTAATCAATTGTGCGAAGGATGTCTTCTTGGAAAGCATTTTAGAAAATATTTTCCAAAAAAGGTGACATCAAGAGCTAATGAGCCTTTATAATTTATACATGTTAATTTGTGTGGCCTTATAACTCCAAGCACACATATGGTAAGAATAATTACTTCTTACTTTTTATTGATGATTTTTCAAGAAAGACATAGGCATATTTGCTAAAAAAAAAATCAAAAGCATTTGAAGTGTTCAAAATGTTTAAGGCTATTGTTGAAAAAAAAAAAACCTATAAAATTAAGGCCTTGAGGATTGATAAAGGAAATACAAAACTATACTTGAAATGGCTCGAAATATACTAAAATGCAAAAAGATGCATAGAGAATTTTAGGTTGAAGTAGTTGATTGTGTTGTTTATAATTTCAATTGATGCCCAACTAAAAGTCTTGATGGAAAAACTCCACAATAAGCATGGAGCAGGAGAAAACCAAATATCTCACATCTACAAGTTGTTGGAAGTATTGCTTATGCTCATGTATATTATCAAAGGCGTTCTAAGCTCAATGACAAAAGTGAGAAGCACATATTCATTGGGTATGATAAAAGACCTAAAGGCTATAAGCTTTATAATCCCATCACAAAGAAGATTGTCATAAGTAGAGACGTTAAGTTTGATGAAGAAGACAAGTGGATTTAAAATGAAAAGGATAGAGAAGATTATGATTTCATTCCTTCCTTTGAAGATAATAAAGGGCAACCAAGCCAAGAAGCTCTAGAGCCTACAAGCTCACCTTTATCACCATCTCTATCTCCAACTAGTCAATACTTGTCTGCAAGTTCAAGTGAAGAACCCTACATATAAGAAGCCTCTAAGAAATTTATAAGGTAACCGAAAATTTAAATGAACTCACTCTTTTTTTTTTTTTTTTTCTATT
The DNA here is from genome assembly GCA_037074485.1 of Delonix regia. Taxonomy (NCBI): domain Eukaryota; kingdom Viridiplantae; phylum Streptophyta; class Magnoliopsida; order Fabales; family Fabaceae; genus Delonix; species Delonix regia. Next base: position 21,945,444 of record CM073454.1, on the reverse strand, counting down.
TGCTAGATGTGAACCTATAGGGTATGAAGAAACGGTTCAAAACAAGGATTATAAAGACACCATGGACAAAAAAATCAAAGCCATTATGAAAAACAATACTTGGGAGCTAGCCTCACTTCTGTATGGACAAATGGAGATTGGAGTCAAATGGATTTACAAAGAGAAAAGGAATACTAAAAGAAAAGTAGAGAGATACAAAGCAAGATTATTGGTAAATGGCTACAACCAAAGGTATGGAATAGATTATGATGAAGTGTTTGCTCCAATGGCTCGATTAGAAATAATAAGATTAATAATTTTTTTAGTTGCACAACAAAAATGGAAAATTTATCAAATGGATGTCAAATCACCTTTCTTGAATGAACTGTTAGAAGAAGAAGTTTATATTGAATAACCTGTGGGCTATGTTGTAAAAGGAAAAGAAGATGAAGTTTTAAGGTTGAAAAAAGCCTTATACAGCTTGAAGCAAGCACCATAAGTATAGAATACTAGAATTGATAAATATTTTCAAGAAAATGGATTTCACAAATGCCCCCATGAATATGCTCTATACATAAAGGTGAATGAAAATAAAGATATGTTGTTTGTTTGCTTGTATATGGATGATCACATTTTTATAGGAAATAATCCAAAAATGTTTGAAGACTTCAAGAAAACAATGACTCGAGAATTTGAAATTACCGACATTCGCCTTATGTCTTACTACCTTGGGATCGAAGTTAAGCAAATGGAAAAATGAATTTTTATATCACAAGAAAGCTATGCTCAAGATGTCCTGAAGAAGTTTAGAATGGAGAATTACAATACGATCAATACTCCAGTTGAATGTGGACTAAAATTATCAAAGTTTGAAGATGGAGAACAAATGGATGCCATTCAATTCAAGAGCTTGGTTGGAAGCTTAAGGTACTTAACATGCATGAGGCCTAACATTCTTTTCAGTGTTGGTCTTGTAAGTCGCTATATAGAAGAACAAAAAATGATACACTTAAAGGTAGTAAAGAGAATTCTACGATACATCAAAAGGACCATTGACTTTGGTCTAATTTATTCCTCTTCAAATAACTTCAAGCTTGTTAGCTATAGTGATAGTGATTGGGTTGGTGACTTGGATAATCGTAAAAGCATAATAGGATTCCTATTCTTCATGGGAGAGACATCTTTCACTTAGAGTTCCAAGAAGCAATCCATTGTCACTTTTTCTACATGTGAAGCTGAATATGTTGCTGCAAATTCATGTGTTTATCATGCCATTTCACTTTGAAGTTTGTTGAAGGAGTTATATATGGCTCGAGAAGAAGCAACAGAGTTCTATGTTGATAACAAGTCCGCTCTTGCACTTGCAAAGAATCTAGTATTTCATGACCAAAGTAAGCATATTGATACACGGTACCACTGTATCAAAGAATGCATTACACGGAAGGACATTCAAGTAAAGTATGTAAAGTCACAAGAACAAGTTGTTGACATTCTCACCAAGCCACTCAAGCAAGGAGATTTTAGAAGATTAAGGAGCATGCTTGGAATCACAAAAATCAAGTTTAAGGAGGGATGTTAGAAATAAACTTGATTTTAGCTCAAATGTATTGTATGTCCAATTCATATTAGGCCCATTAGTTTAAGCTTATTATCTAGAATTATCTTATTTGATGAAATAGGTGTTAGTTGGAAGATGTAGTAATAAATGTAAAAGTACCTAGTAGTTAGGAGTTACATTAAATGAATATTGGTTGTAACCTTCCCTTGAGTCCTATAAATATAGGATGATTCTTCCATTATTATATTAAGCCTAGAAGACAAATCTAATAGAAGTTTTCTTTTATCTCCGTTACCATATATTCTATCCACTCTTAGATTTTCCTTTTCCAATATTCTAAACCCAAATAACCCTATCTTTTCTCTTAAAATTGAAGCAGCAACGGCTGAAAAATTATGAAGGACAAAAGTTCATGTTTCCCATTTGAAAGATTAGATTTTGAGGTGAGAGATAGACGTAAATGTTGGGAATAGAGGATTTTAGAAGATGAAGAAGTTGAATTCTTTGAAAAAAAAAGAGGTGTAAAGCAAACTTTTGTTAAGAGCATCTTTGTTTATTTGGCTTGAAGAGCAATAGATGGGGGAAAGGAAGGAGAAAATAAATATAATTTTATAAAATTAAAGAGTTAATATTTTGATAATAGTAATTAATTTTTAATAACAATTTTTATGAAGTAACAACAATTTTTTAATTTCATAATAATGATTAATTTTTAATAATAATAATAATAAGTATTAAATTTGAAATAATTTTTTTAAAAAGAATAATAATAATAATAATAATTAATTTCTCATAAGGATATTATGGTCATTTGCTTAACCTTTCCTTCCATTCCCATATCTTCCTTTAATATCATAACAAACATAATACATAGGCCTAAGATTCCATTTCATCTAAGTTTATTCCCATTTTCATTCCTACTCCCAATTAATCTATAAACCAAACAAGACCGTAGTTCTAGTGGATGGGGAAAACGCACCTAATTAATTAACCACACATATATTGCCTGCAGTTTTCCTAACCGCGGGTAAACCCTTTAGCTGCGGGAAAGCAAAAAAAAAAAATATGCAGGTAATGCCACAGCTTTTGGTCGTGTGCCCTCCGCGTTTGTTATGTTTCACAATCAAGGATTTGCACTCACTTGCCTAGCAGTAGAAAGTCAGTCTTCTGCAACCTTTGTAAATCTTGAAACCTAACAAACTAAACACTGAGAAAACAACCCAACTAACCTTCAAGCTTCATAAAGGAGATTATAAGGTTCAGGCTTCAAGGTAATGAGCCTAATCTGAAACAAAACTGGACTCATATAATTAGACTTACGTTTCTCTATGGGAGTTGGAGTGCAAGTAAACAACCAAAGTTTGTATTTCATTGGGATTATACTTAGATATAATTATTTGTATTTTTATTGTTAAATTTTAAGATTAATGCATGATAAATATACAGTTAATTAATAATAATTGTTAATACACAACTAAGGACATCACCCACGTTAAGTGATTTTGTCTTATTGTTTTCCTGGACAAAAAAACAACTAATAATAACATAAAGATGTATAATTTAATTTAAAATTTATATAATTATCTATAATAACTATACATGTATCTTGATGTAATTAGAAAATTATATATTTATAATGTTTTAATTGATGAACAATATAACAAATAATTATTTGTATTTTTATTGTTAATCTTTAAAAATATCACATGATAAGTGTGTGATTGATTAAAAAGAATATAAAAGGTGTATAATTTAATTTAAAAATTATACAATTATCTACAAAACTATACTTGCGCTGTGATATAATTAAAAAAATTATATATTTATAATATTTTAATTGTGAACAACATAGCAAATAATTATTTGTTTTTTAATTTTAAAATTTTAAAAATAACACATAATAAGTGTACGATCAACTAATAATATCATAAAAGATATATTATTTAATTTAAAAATTATACGGTTATCTATAATAACTATACATATGTAGTAATATAATTAAAAAATTATATCTTTATAATATTGTAATTGGTAAAAAATATATCAAAAATATAATAAATTGCATATAGTTTATTTTTATTTTATTAGTTATCTCTTTCACTTCTCTCTGATTTTTCTATTTCATTCCAATTCAACTACTTTGTGGATAATAGAACAACCTATGCTTTTTCGAACTTTTATATATTGTACTCTCCGTTATATGCCTCTCTCTCTCTCTCTCTCTCTATATACATATATATATAGATATATAAACGTACATGCATGCGCCATTAACGCCTAGCTAGATAAGCAATTTATACTTTGTCTTTAGGTTCTTATTCTTGAGTGGAATACTAAAAACCCGTTTGGTTTTTAAAATTAAGATGAGAGAATAGGAGTGGGAGACACTCTCATTCCCATATTTGGTCAACAGATTGAGTTATTATTCTCATTCCACAGGGAACCCGCTCTCTCTTATATAAGGGAGAGTTCTTTCCCTAACTAAAGTTATGAAATAAAATTAATTTCTTAAAAATAAAAATATGTTTTACAAAAGTCTCTCCACTTATAATAATTTTTAGACAAAAATATTTTTCTAATACATCAAAACCCTAATTCATTATTATTTATTATTAAATTATTAATTATTATTAATTTATTAAATATATATTATTATATTAATTATTATATTATTAATTAAATATATATATATATAATTATATTATTAAATAATAGTTCAAAAATATGTTTGCCTTTTTTTCTATTTTATGATAAAGAATAATATAAAATATGCACTCTACCTAATTGATTTTCATATATAATCTACTAATCAAATAAAATAAAGGAAGACATATCGATTCTCATTTCTTTTTAACTAAACAACATTTTAATATTCTCATTTTTATTTTCACTTATATTCTCATTCTCATTGTATCAATTCTAACAACTAAACGAGTCTTACATATTTTAACAACAGAGGATCAGGTTCTTCACTTTCTGGCATCACCTGGTAACTTCGTGTTCTCAATCTTCCGCATATTTACTGAATTTGCAGTACAGCATTGATACATTCGATTCGTTAATTTCATTATTTCTTATATTCTCACGTCTCCTCATTAGTGTCCATTCAATCAAATCCCTTGCTGATGGGTTTCCAACAACTGTTAATTAAATAGTCATAGTTGAATTGAATTTGTAAATTATTTATAAAATTTTAAAACATTACTAATCTTGGTAAATCAAAATTACCAAATTAGATTTTTAAATTTTCTATACAAGCCATAAGTTGACGTTGTTAATTTAATATAAATTATTGAATAGTTACAGCAAATGAATCAACAACCAGGATTGTACATGTTAATTCACGTTGATTTTAAAAGCTAGGATAAGACTTAAAAATTTCCTTATTAATCGTTACATGTATTCGGAGGTTTACTCACTGTATATATAACCACTCATAATTAATTATATTTTGACAAAAGCATATATTTTTAGTTTCCAAACATTGTTCTAGAAATTAATACTTTCGTCCCTTGAATTTTCTTTGATCTCCTTTACTTTATATCATACTCACAGCAGCTAGTTTCTTAGCTTCGTGAAGTTTGTTTTCTTTTTCTTTCATGGGACGCGTAATAATTAAGATTTTGAAATATTTGCGAACTAGGTTTCAAGAATATATATTGAGTTCAGGATTTTTTTTAACGCTATTCATTCCAATGCTATATTTATAACGGGGAAATTTAACATTATAAGTCTCGAATAGGAATGATAAAATTTTAATACTATAATGTTATGAAAAAGTAGATAAGATAATGTAAGATTAAAATTTATTTATTTTCATTCAATCCTTATACAATTACATCTAATCAAAACATTTAAAGTTTGATTAATAATTCAGTAATAAGCTTATACAGTATATTGTATGAACCGACCAATAACTAAAATTGAAACACATGGTATAAACTTGTACATTCCAAATACAATGTGTAAAATGAAACATAACTAACAACATTAATACATATATCAATCTGAATTCTCTGTAGAGTATTATACCATTGCTTTTTTCTTTTTCTTTTAATTACGCACATCCATATACAAAGATTTAATTCAACATGTAATTTTCTTGAATGTATAAACAGGTCCAAAGAGAAGTCTTGACGATGATAGTGAAAAGGGGGAAATGCCTTCCAGACGTTTCTGCTACTTCCTCAATTTCCTATTTGCCTTTAGCTTCTCATTTCTCTCATTCATCTTTGGGAGTATCATCAAAGAGATTGTCACAGCCATGACACTACACGAAGACCAGAGATCTTTTGAGGGCATCGAATATAAATTTGCGTTTTGGTTCTCTAACTTCCTCCTCTTTTTCATTGTAACTTCTTTCATGGCCATTCTCTTCATCATAGCAACTCTAGGTTGCCTGAAATCGATCGTCCCTCTTGTGAAGAATGAAGAAATTAATTATATGTTGATTTTCATATATGCTCACATTTTACTCACACACAGCTGCCGTTGCAATGCCTTCCTGAGAGTTTAATAAAGCAACAATGATAGCACAAACTTATTTTGTTTCTCACCTTGCCACATATTATGTATATATTTTTATACATAATGTTTTTAACTGTTATTTTAGTCTTAGCCATTCATTCGGAAGTGTATACATGGGATTTATCAGTAATAGTTTTAATGCAAAACAGTATAGCCTACTATTCGATTGCTCTCTGCCTCTCTTCATGGTATTATAGCAAATCGATCTTTAGATTTTCTCCTCTATTTTCTTTCATGGATGATAGCTCCTCTACTTCTTCTACTTGAAATACGGTGGTCAATCACTGTGATCCACTTTCTTTACATGGATTTGACCATCCTGGTTACTGTTCCTTTCGATGGAAACAACTTTCGCACCTAGAGCTCTTCAATGAAGATTGCTCTTGCCGTGAAGAATAAACTCAGTCTTGTTACTGGGAAAATTCCTGAACCATCTGAAGAATTTGCTACTTATGATGCATGTGTTGGAGCCAATGCAATGCTTGTGTCATGGATTCTTAATTCTCTGTCTAAAGAATTCCATGATGCCTTTGTATACACCTCCTCTGCAAAAGAACTTTGGGACAAGTTAAGAAGGAACTCATTTCTACTACACAAGGCAATTCCAGCCTTTCTCTACATATTACCAAGTTGAGTAAGCTTTGGGATGAGCTGAGCTATTTAGTTCCTCTTCCTCAATGTACCTATAGGAAGTGTACATGTCAAGTATCTAATGCAGTCCTTCGCCTTCATGATTCTGCCAAAATAATTTAGTTTTAATAGGTTTAAATAATTCCTATAATTATGCTCGTAATCAAATTCTTTTGATGGATCCCTTACCAAGTTTGGATAAAGTTTATTCGATGCTTCTCAACCTTGAAAGCTAGTATCAAGTTAATCTTTCTTCTTCTAATATTTCTCCAAATGTTGCATTATTGGTTCATTTCAGTCCCTTAATTATGGATTTCTAAATCTATTTCCAAGAAGAAAGATTTAACCAAGAAACATGACAGTGCTTCTCTACTTCATAATTCCACCACCCTACCCATAACTAGATTGGTACATTTACCAAATGGATTTTCTTAATTCATTTCCAAGATTGACAATGTCTATTTACATCCTCACCGTACTTTGTCTAAGGTGTTTTATATTTCTTCCTTTCGTTATAACCTGATTTTGATTAGTCAATTATCAATTAATAATTATATTCAGTGTTATTTCACTCCCAATGCTTGTTTTTTTGTAGAACCTCAGGACTAAATCTACTCTTGCTATTGGGAAATTGATTAGGCAATTATTCATCCTAGAGAAGGATTCTTTTACCTTTTATACTTCTTTCGTTTCTTTATGTGATTCCATGTCTTCTATTTGTAATACTAGTAAACCAAATATGTGGCATAAATGATTGGGACATCCTACTTTTACTAGCATGAAATATATTACATCTATTGATCTTACATCTCACTCTTCTACTTTCCAAATCTGCCCATTGGCCAAACAAACTAGGCAACCTTTTTCTTTATCACATATCTCTACTATAGAAGTTTTTGAGTTATGACGTATGGACATTTGGGGGCCATACAAAATGCCTTACTTGACTAGTGTTCGATATTTCTTAACTGTTGTTGATGATTTTTCCCACACTACCTAGACATTCCTTCTTCAACATAAAAGTTAAGCAGCCTTAATCTTCATTAATTTTTGCACCATGGTTAAAACATAATTCAATAAATTTGTCAAACAAAACAATGGGCTTGAGTTCTTAAGTTCAACTTCCTGAAATTTTTTTACAGCATCTAACATTAGTGATAAAAAATCATGTACTTACACACCCTAACAAAATGGGATAGTTGAAAGGGAACATCGCCATCTTCTCCAAGTGGCCCAATCATTTATGCTACAATCTGGTTTACAACCTAAATTCAAGGGGATTCCATTTTAACTGCCACATACTTAATTAACAGAGTACCTACTGCCCTTTTATCTTGGAAAACACCTTGTGAAAGACTCTAAAATAAACCTCCTTCATATAGTCATTTAAGAGTCTTTAGATCTTAGTGTTTTGCTAGCAACATTTCTCCTCATCTTGACAAATTTGCCCCACGTGCTCACAGATGTGTTTTTATTGGTTATGCCCTAGGTACAAAGGATATAAATTATTTGATCTTTATACTCATACTGTTCTTATCTCCAGGGATGTAGTTTTCCATGAGCATATGTTTCCTTTTAACACTAAAATGAATATTAATGCCAATCCCTGCTTGTTATAACAGGTTTCTGTCAGTGATCCTTCATCATTCATTCAACCAGTATCTTCAACAGTTCCTTCTAGTATTCCCTATTCATCTCATCTACCCTAGCCTCCTCTTACTAATCCTCCTCCATTAACATCTCAGATTCCTCCCACTAGACATAGCACTCGTCCTACTCGCCAACCTAATTGGATGAATGATTATGTTGTTTCATCTGCTTCCCCTCATACTCCTTCTACTTACCCTTTTCACGTTTCTCATAATTTCTCTACGTCATATTTACATTTTCTTTCTCAAGTTCTGTTATTCAGGAACCAGTTAGTTACTATCAAGTTAGTAAGAGTAAGGAATGGATTGATGCTATGAATCTTAAGCTTTCAGCTATTGAAAAGAATAAAACATACGAGCTTACAGATTTGCCTATAGGAAAGAAACCTATTAGTTCAAATGGGTCTACAAAGTTAAGCTCATGCCAAATAGACAAGTGGATAGATATAAAGCTAGATTGGTTGCTAAAGGAAACAAGTAAATTGCAGGCCTTGATTACGCAGATAGTTTCTCACCCGTGGTAAAGGTTGCAACAGTTCAAATTTTATTAGCTCTATCTGCTGCTAATGGTTGGCCCTTGCATCAATTAGATGTCAACAATGCATTTCTTCATGGATATCTTAGTGAAGATATTTACATGCTCCTACCACAAGGCTATACAAAAGCTACTCCTGGTCAAGTATGTTGACTTAAAAGATCACTTTTTGGCCTCAAGTAGGCTTCTAAACAATGGAACTTTGAAATCACTTCCAAAGCTCCAACAGTTTGGCTTTACTCAATCTCCACATGATAACCATTTGTTCATTAAAAACACTTCATCATATTTATTAATTCTATTAGTTTATGTTGATGATGTTCTTTTAACTGGCACATCTTCTGAACACATTCATCAAGTCAATTGTTTTCTGCATGATAAGTTCACAATCCAGGATTTAGGACCAGCTAAACACTTTCTAGGCTATAAAATAGCTCGTTCAAACTCTGGGATGTATATCAACCAGAGAAAATACGTGCTAGATCATCTGAAGACACAGGACTTTTAAGTGTTAAACCTGCAACAACATCCATTTCTATTGCTATGAAATTATCTAACAATGAAGGAGAAAAATTGCAAGACCCTAAACCTTTTTGAAGGATTATTGGTTGCTTGTTATACTTAAATTTCACCCGTCCAGACATCATGTTTGCAGTACAGCAGTACAGCAGGTGAGTCAGTATGTTCATTCCCCCTATCAAGGCCTGGAAAGTTGCCATTCATGTCTTAAAATATTTGAAAGGTTCACCTTCCAAAGGCTTGTTTTATCCTGCTAATAATCCTTTCCATTTGACTTGTTTCTTGGATGCTAATTGGGCAACTTGCCTGGATTCACGTTGCAATGTGACTAGTTTTTGCATCTTCCTTAGGGAATCCTTAATTTCTTGGAAAAGGAAAAAAAAAGCTACAATTTCTAGATCATCAACTAAAGTTAAATATAGAGCTATGACCACTACAGTGTGTGAATTGCAATGGGTGTCCTACATCTCACGTAGTCTTTCTGTTCTTCTTCAGCTACCCATCCTTCTTTGTTGTGATAACAAGGCTACCAACCATATTTCTGCTAATCTTGTTTTTCATGAAAGGACCAAACACCTCGACATTGACTATCATCCTGTTCATGATCAATTCAAAGTTGGTTTTATACATCCAAGCTTGTGTCATCTTCCCAACACAAAGCAAATATATTCACTAAAGCTTTAGTTGCTATTTCTTTTCATAATCTTGTCACCAAGTTAGGATTGGTAGATTACCACTCTCCAACTTTATGAGGGATAAAGAAATTAATTGTATGCTTTTTTTTTTCTGCCATAATTAATTATATGTTGATTTTCATATATGATCACATTTTACTCACACACAACTGTGTTGCAACGCCTTCCTAAGAGTTTACTAAAGCAACAATGACAGCACACTGTTATTTTGTTCCTCACCTTGCAACGTATTATGTATATATTTTTGTATATAATTTTTATATAGTAAAATTTTTTGTATACTTATAATTTTGAGTGTACTGATACACTTAATTATAATATAGTTAAATAATTCTAAAATTATTATTTTTTGGGTTCATATTTAAAATATCAAAACTATGTAAGTTAATATGTAAATTCAAAAACTTATATACAATTAACATTTAGTAATTAACAAATTTACATATCAGCAAGATGTAGCAAAATTTTGTTCCGTCATATCAAAAGTATATTGGTGCACTTAAAATACTGAGTGTATCAAAAATATCACCTATTTTTTTATACTGTTATTGTAGTCTTATTCATTCATTCACAAGTGTATATAAGGGATGTATCAGTAATATTTTTAATGCAAAACAATATATAGCCTACTATTCAATTGCTTTCTGCCTCTCTTCAAAGAACTTTAGAAGGAATCGATATTTGGAATCGTCTGGTGAAGACAATGGTGAAATTTTGATCGTCACTAGAAAATAAAATAAAATGTAAAAAAATTGAAGTGAAGTTGAAGTAGGTAGTTTGTCGAAATATTTAGGAGATTTTTTTGTGTTTTATTATAGTGAGAAATGGGTTTGCTTAGCTATAGTTGATTTTCAATTTTTTTTTTGTTAAACTTGAAACTTCTCAGTATAATTTCATGGGTATTTTAGTTTATTAAGATCTGTGTTTTATTGTGGCTGTTGAAGTATTTCTTTAGTACTTTTTTCCAAAAAAAAATTATTTGTTGTTCCACATTAAACGTAGACTCACTGCTACACAAAACTTCTATTCTATTGCATGTTCGTCTTATAGCAGGAAATAAGAATATAAATTTAGTTCTTCCTTTTTCATTTGATATTTTTCATGTAGTCGATTCAACTAATATTGTGTTCAGAAACATAACATAACAGTCTAAAGATTTACGCCTAAAAGTTGGCACTTTCTTCCAATGAGTTCGCAATATGTACTTTAACGCAAGGGCAATATAAAATAAGAATCAAATGCAATTTGTTGACCAAATATCTTACTTAAAGCAACAATAAATCCAGACTCTTACTTTATATGATGTAATTACTGAGAAAAAAAGACAAGCAATAAGCCTCACTTGTACGGGACTAAATAGACAAGACTTCCCTATAATAGAAGATCTTTACATTTTTTTTTCTATCTTAACAAATTTGAACTGTTAAATTTTTATTTAATAGTCATTTAGCAATGTAGATCTATTAGTATAAAATATCAAATTGTTTCAAAACAAACTTTCTAGATCCAACTAGAGATTGCTACTCTAGAAGAAAAAAAATTATAGCGAAGCATTTTCGGGGGCTTGCTGCCCTATTCTATTCTGTCAATAGGGACTTAGACTCGCAAGTTGAGCGAAAGTTCACCAAGTTTTAAAATTGTCACAACAAAATCAAGTAGGAAAAGATTTCTAATAACAATTAAGTGAAACTAATTTCGAGACCATGGCTTAGAATGAGTTCGCAATACGTACTTTAAAGTAAGGCACTATAAAATAAGAATCAAACCGAATTTGTTGGCCAAATATTTTAAGTAAAGCAAAAATAAATCCACAATCTTACTATATATGGTGTAGTTATTGAGAAAAAAGAAACAAGCAACAAGCCTCACTATAGTAAAATGTGATCCTTACACTTTTTTTTATGATAGCAAATCAAAATTATTAAATTTTCATTCAATAGTCATCCAACAATCCAGATTTATTACTTCAAAACATTAATTTTTTTTAAAAAAAAAAATTCTAGATCCAACTGTCCAAATTGCTACTATAAACATATATATAAATATATATATATATATATATATATATATATATATATATATATATAGTGAATCCTTTTAGGGGCCTCACTGCCATACTCTATTCTCTCGTAAGTGTTGAGTGTGCAATTACAAAAAGTATATTTCTGCCTTATGCATGATGTGTCCAAGAAAGATTTCATATCTCCATAAGGCACCTACAAATAAAGATAAATCAACCTATTTCATGGAGTGTGCCAATTTTGTATCATCTGGGGTTACAATATACGCTTGGGTATTATCTCCCCACTTTTGTATAGTTAGCAGAAGCAAATGGCATAAGTTGAACATTATAGGCAAAGATCCATTATGTCTGAACTGCAAGATCCTACTAGATATGTTGGCCTTACACCCTTCTTGCTCATGAACACCATTGCTATGTTGCCTCCCCAGGAAGGCTTTTATATTTGTTTCCTGCCCTAACATAGATAATAATGAACGCTTTTAAATAAATCAAGAACAATGAGCTCTATGAAATATGAGTTTCAGAAGCGAAGGGAAAACAATGTGAATATGAGTATGACAATCCAAAAGCTATTTATCTTTCTCTAATCCCTTAGAAATAATTAGGAATGAGCTAGAAAAATAAGTTCTACTCGGCATTATTAATCAAAATTCCAAGATAGGGACACGGTGGATTGAGGTATCCTAAGTTTTGTGTTCTGTTTCAATCAAGTTTGACAAGGTTACTATCATTAATCATTTCAATTTAAAAGTATAAACTGTTGAGTGAGGGTGAATAAATAATTTTCATTATAATCTCTCACACGTCCCTTAAACGAAAGCTCATTATTCTTGTAGTGTAGACATAGCATAAGTCAACCATATCTTATGCTGAAACTAAATTTTATTAGTAAAAGAATGGGAGATGGCAAGGATCTAACTCCTGATTAGTTGGTCGTAGAAGCTTTAATACTCAAAAGCTTAAATTATCAAGTGAAGGCTAATGAATATATTCTTTTTTATAATCTATAACAGTTTCATAAAAGTAGTATCACTTACAGATGAATCATGCTTACATTTGTAAAACATAAGGCCTTGGATTTGGACCATCTTCTTTTCCTCTGTCAAAATTAATTGTAGAAAAATATTCCAATATCAACTAACTGATTAACGGACAAAGAGGGCCCCTCTTTTAAATTAAGGATGAAAGAATCTTAAGTTTCATTTTCTGCAAAACTTTAAGACTTCCATACCATATTTCCACTATGAATCTTTATAAAGGAATAAGGGATCAAATTACCAGTATTTGGCACAATGACCCCATGTTTATGTCTCAGTAAGACCTAACACTCAATTCTCATCTACTGAAAGTACTTTTCCAGCCCAGAATTTTTCACTTCTTATCTGCTTCAATCCCAAATTTAAATATTCAAAAACGAAAACAAACAAGTTCTATAGACTTGCCTGTCACCACAACAACGCACTAAAATAAGGTAAACTGGATCTTGGCAAGTGATCTGGAACAGCTGCCACACGATGTAGATGCACGTAGTAATGCTGAAAATTTGAATAAAAAATCACTGTCATCCATCAGAAATACATAGATAGAAACTAGATAAGCATGCACCTTAAGGTACATTAATGATTGAAGGATATGCATATAACTTTTAAAAAATTAAAAAAGAAAATTTTAATTTAATCTATGTTTCATTGTTATAGTTATATGATTCTACATTCAACCAGAACCACTCTTTTTACATAGCATCTCTGTAATTCAGGTCCAAGTTTAAGTCAATTCATTTTTTAAAATCATTCAGTTTGCATTTGCAACAAGGAAAAACACAGTTTGTTAATTTATGGTTCTAGAAAAGTCCTCAGAGTGGCAGTCTGGTGTCATGAATTACATATTATCTTCAGAAATTGTAAAAAATAGATGCGGTATATGGATCAATATTTTCCACCAGACCAACATCATCAATTCAAGGTGTTGCTGTTAACAGACATAAATTGTTGCTCTATCAAAATATTACTCATGTGGGCACAGAAACAATTAGTAACAACATACAACTAGACAAGAAAATTTAGAGATCTTTTCTTTTTTCTTCCTATGTATCTATTGGAATATCACAATAATAAGCACAAATACAAGACACGCGTCTATAATACATTAACTACACAACACAGATCAAAAAATGCTATTGATGTCAAAGTATAACTTCAGTTAGAATTAAGAGCTCATTGGAAATCTGAATCTTTCAACAATATAACTCAAATTCACCAACCACTAATACTATTCATACCTGTATTTGCTCATGTTGACGAGTTTATACATCAAGTTAGATTAAAATGTTAACTTTGTAAGAACTAACCTGCCAAAACATATTAATAGAACTATCCAGAAGACTGCAGAAATCCAATTACATTCTTTGTAGGCAACCCATACCTGATATCGTATACAATAGTTAGGATGTTTATACTGAAACACAAGGAAAAAAAAAAAATACTGAAATCAAATTTATAAGCGTTTATTTGCTTCAGTCATATGATTAAGTGCACAAATATTGTGGCTGTGATTATAACATACATTCTTTTAGAAGTCACAAATAACTGGAAAAAAAATAATCAAACAGATAGTTTTAACAACTAATCACAATAACAAGACTATTAATATTCATGACAGTATTAATTCATTTCTGTAAGAGCTGCAAATGCCCTTGCTCGCACATTACTTGTAGACATGTATAATGTGAAATTAACTTACAACTTTTCTTTTTTTTCTATTTTTTTTATAATGCACAGTGCATATATAAAATACAAATGAAAGCATCACTTATAGCAGCATATAGGATAATGATTATGAAATAATGTTGACATTCTTCATTTAGTAATATATGATAATGCAATCAAAATTCTTTATTTATAATGGAAAAAGAATAAATTGATGAGAAGAGAGAAAGGTGCATTGCAGTCAAGAAACTAATAGAAAAGATTTAATTAGTAGAGTACAAGTGTATTGCATGGATCTTAATTTACTCATCCAACATTCTAGTTTCACATTTCAAATAATTGATCACATATAATTGGAATTTATTTCATCACATTCATGTTCCAGGCTTGCAATTTATTTTCTCGTTTTAATTTTTTTTATTTTTACATTAATAACGTACTGTTAGGTGTTAAATGTATATCTGTTACAAAACAGGAACACTAAATGGGTTTAGGCAGGTTTTGGGGTTCACTATATTTATTCCGATTCACATTCTTGTTCCAACATGCACAGGTATGTATCAGACAAGTTTTCATGTGCATCTCAGTTCTTTAATGTCTGAGCCATAACAGCCCCAACTGAAGCCACCACACATTCAAAAACTAAAGCAAAATTCCCACAAATTCAGAAACTAAAGCAGAATGTATTTTTTCCCTATGATTAGTTAAAAGGCGTGCTTCACCAAAAGCTTTTGTATCTAAGTTGTACTCAATTCTTTCGGAGTTGTAATTGGAAGGAAGAAGACAACCCCTCCCCTCCTTCTCTCTTCCAGTCCTACAAGAGTAAACTAAAGTCTGCTTAAAAATTTATGCTGATTCTTCGTCATAGATAACAGAACTTTAGGTGATAACTTGACAAGTTTGATAATTATGCTGTCCAAGAATGAAATCCAGATTGACTTAAATATGCAACTAGGAAAATATAAATTTTATTAGGCACACTTAAAACTTTGACTAGTAATTAAGAGTCAACTTATAATCCATTGAAACTTATTTTTCAGAATCATATTTGTTTAACTTAAAAGGCAAGACTAAAGAATATACTTACTTAAAAGAGCAACATGTCATTTCAGTATTGAATAGAACAACCAACAATTCATTACTCTCCAACAGAAAAAGGCTGTCAGTGCATAAGATCTTAGCCTTTCTATACATGAACTATGTAATCTAAAGCATATCAACATTATCACCCCGTACAATAATTTCTTTTAGTAGATTTGTCTAATGATAGAGAAAACAATTCACTGTGCCTCTTTGAACCTCAGTTTACCAAGTTAATGACAATTAACTTATCTTTTATATATTTATAGCTGCTAAGATAAAGCAATAGAAACATACTGCTAAAGCCACAACATTGATGTAGAAGTCAACTAATGTTGCTGTCATCCACCTGCAAACATTTAGGAGCTCATGACATTTACTTAAAAAGCCAAAGACTGGCACAAAGAAGGGGGGAAAAAAAAAAGGCAGACACCATGACTATAGAAAGATCAAGTTCAGTAGAACATGAAATGTGAGTCCCATTATGGTCCAGTATCTTTCCCCATTAACATGAAAAGAGAAGTTTTGAATCTATACTGGCAAAAGATTTTAGATAAAACCTGTGTAAACATCAATAGTTCTAAAAGTTCTATGACGGGAGAAGAAATTCCTTTCCACATTCTTGTGCGCCTGCATTTGTCTAACACACAGGTCATAGTAATGAAAACCAACCTATTACCAAGTCACAAAATTGAGAATGATATGAATATTTTATATGACCTCCATTCAATGTGTGATTATATCAGAAAGAGTGCATTCATATCAATATGTTGACAACAACAGTTACAACAAGAATAACAATATTTAATATGAAGCACTTACGGAGTTAAAAGCTCTATTCGGAAAGGAGAACCATCGGTGACAAGAGTGTACACCAAAGTTCCCAACATGAAACTACCCAAAACGATAAAAAGGATTCTCAGAGTCACAACAAAAGAATGCTTGCTTTTCTGCTCTGCTTCTTCACCATCCCTATGCAAACAGACTTCTCAGTGTCAATCAGATTTAGAACAATGATCAAATTTGAAAAAGAAAAAAAAAGGTACATAAAAAATTATGAAACTGCATTTTCCAGAGATAATTCAACAACTTCTACTTACACAAAAGAAAAGTGAAGACAAAATAGGAAAAAGTTACAGCCATTTATGGACTACTTTTTCCATTTTATTTCCAACTTGTTCTCAATAAAAATCTTTTACAGTGGGAAAAAAATGAGGGATTCATTGCCACTTGAAAGCTGCAAGATATACTGGCACGGTTTCTCCTAACTACCCTCAGCAAAACTACTTGTCTTATACAACTAAATAACAAGTAACAAGCTTAATACTATTTGTACTGTCCGATACCTTAATCTTTTATAAATTCACCATATAGAAAAGTATGCATCCACTGATTTAGGCACAATCATGTAAGGGCCTAAAAAAGGAACTACATGCATTCTTCTACTACCAGTCAATGCAGTTACAGACTGCATCTGAAATAAATTTGACTATATCTTGAAAGAACTATCAGTGCACCAAATTTTCCCCGACGAAGGGTAGGCCTAATAGAACATACTTTAAAAACCAAAATACTTCACAAAGATCTTCTATCACCCACTATCTGACTAAGGGAAGGATTCAAGATCTCTAGAATCAACAGAAAGTAAATTGTTCAGTACCCATAATGGGTAACTAATGGAAGAGAAGATGGAAGATAGGCTGAACTGCAAGTGGAGTAACACCATCAACAAGGGAGCAAGTAGATTGATAAAAGTTAAAATCAAATAAAACAGCAATAGTTGTGTGTACATACTTGTTTGGATGCTTCAACAGAACATAATACATGGGATCTTGTGACGATTCTTGAGATGACAGCTTCGAAAATTGTATAACAATATAGGCACATGTAGTAATGCTGAAACAAGTGAAAAATGGGAAAGTGAATCTAAATTAGCACTTAGATTCATTTAAATGATCTCAATCATCAAAAACATCATATTAGAAACAACCAAGATGCTTATTATCAATTAGACCTTTCAAGAATGAACCACTAGGAACAGGTGGTGTCACAAAAAGCATATAACATCACAGGAAAACTACCAGCTTCCACCATAGGTGATGAAAGAAAGCAAAAATACAAAACTTTGAACCTAGTAGAGATAATATTTCCAAAAGGACAAAAGAAAGTACATAATGCAATTCTTTCCTCATCAGAAACCAATCCAAGTATAAAGGAATTTGGCAAGTGGACATCTTGATTTCTTAAGCACTCAAAAATCTATTAAAAGGCACAACATGTGACAAATTCAAGATCCCCATGTTGGTTATAAGTCAAGTCAACATCAAGATTAGAATTTTCCATATATATCATTACACAAATATTATAGTAACATTGAGAGTTAGAATGTCAACATGTCTAAGCCTCCTAATAGAAATACAAAAATAACAACCATCCAACTTTTATCAGCATAACACTCAATATCCAAGAGTTTAACTAATTAATATATAAGTCAGAAAATAATAAATACACTATACTTTTTGCAAGATTAAGTAGATAAGCAGTGTCAGATCACTGTATCCACTTGACCTGCACACATTTGTACACAATCAAGACTTTTTTCCAAAGGAAACCATAATATTTGATTGGATTTTCGTTCTATATCACAGTAGTATCAAAACAAGACAACATAATTTGGAAGAATGTCTTAGTATACAATAATATACAAATGACCCATAAAAAAGAGAGAAGTATATATCATCTTGAAAAGTTTCCTCTCACTTTCCAAGATATAGACTTTATGTTAATATTCAATAATGTAACACAGCACTATCATGCAAATAAAATACAATTGGCTCATGGTGAAAAGACACCTTCCAAGGCATATGAGCAAAATTATCCACAAAATTGAGCTAATCCAATTTGATTCCTTGTAAGCAACCCAGACCTGAAATGACAAGAACTGTGTCAGTGATTATGAAACTTAACGTGATAAGTAAGTGTATTTCTTCTTAAAAAAAAAAAACATTTTATTTAGTAGTACTTATATAGGTGATATAAATTCAAAGTTTGTATAACCTCAAGTGGATTTCATGAGAAAAGTGTTGAATATATTACAAAAATCACTAGGTTTCCTAAATTGGACATACTTCTCAAAAATTTTAAGGACATATAGCACAAGTTATAATTTCATGGAAACACTGTTCATACAGTGATACTGCAATGCAGGGGAAGTCAAAAGCAACATAAACAAGGTCTGCTATGTATTCTACTTTTTCATGGACAAATGAGACTTTGAAACAAAAAGTCACTTGCGATACAAGCCCAAGGACACACAAAAGATTCAAGAAAGAAGAGATTATTCATCATAAATTATTATTACAACTTAACCTTGATATTGGAGACTAACGTCCTCCAAATTTCATATTGGATCAAAAGCCACTTTTCTCACTTAGAAAGATTTTATCACCATTTAATTTGGTGATAACTCATTTCTCCTCTCTATCTAATTTTCCCATCTCTCAATGTGATAGTATGTATATTCTACCACTGCAGCAATAACTAAAAAATCCCATAATTCACCATTAAAGTGAAACATGGAGTCATCTATAAAAGAGATACTTGTTTACAATCTAGGCCAATTTACCATACAGAAAAGGAATTTTTTAAGAAAAAAAAAATTGACTTACTGCCAAAGATGCAACATTAATATAGAAATCAATCAAAGTTGCCACCATCCACCTGAATCAAGTACAATGGAAATTATGTAAACAATAGTTTAGCTTAAAAGATAAATCCATTCGAGTATAAGCTCTAGAATATTATATTCCATTAAAAAAAACATTTAACAAAAAAAATGTAGTTTAAATCATGCATATCAACTTTCATGTATTTGACTCTCCATCACGTAAGTTCTTCAAAGGTAACTTAAAGAAAAGCACTAAAAAGAAAAATAGTATTTGTTAGCAACAAGGCATTTTTGAAAGCTGACATTGATTCATTCTCAACACCCATAGGCCAACCTTCAAAATCACTAGCTGACATGTACATTTTATCATTTAAATAATATAGTTAAGGATATCAACAAGAATACATAGCAAGTGGAATACTTGACAGGTAGGAAATTGGAATGGAATTTAAGGTTAAATTTGGTTTCTAGAAATTAAGTTTTGTGTAGAAAATGTACAAATGCGAAAGGAAGAACAAAAGAGACAACTGCATTAACGATGAATACAAGAACCAAAGAAAGGGTGACAATATGATAATCAAAATTGAAAATTCCAAATATCCCTTTGAAGAAAGAAAGGCTACACAGACATCCAACAAATTCTTCTACTCACAGAAGCTAAAGTTGTTTTTTACAAGTAAAATTGTCGACAACAAATATAAGGGTATGCCCTGTCAAATTATTCTTACTGTCTCCGAAAGCCCAGTTAACTGAACAAGTGATTCACAAAAGAAGTAAAAATTGTCCAATGCATGTCTTAAATATCAAAAAGAACTTCCATAAGAAATGGCATAAAGAAGGACGAAGTAGTTTGTATTTGAATAGTCAAGATTGTTTGATGAAGACCAGGACATGGGGAGATTCACTAACTGATTTTACCTTCTAAAGGAAGTGATCGAAGGTTCATAACAACAACCTATCACTTGGGTGTTTAACTTAACAAAAGGAGGAAGAAAGTAGACTTTTGACCAAGAAGGGAATGGGAGAGTGGGAACAACAACTGCCACTAGGTCAGTAAGTTGAGCAAACAAGCTCGACATTCTTGAGTATCAAGAATCATATATTGATTGTTCAACAGAATCAAGTGAGTTTCCATGCAGTGGACAACAAAACAAAACAAGTAACAAGAGACATTAAAAACGGAGCTACTCTAAAGCTGATGGTCCAGCAACCCTTAAACTTCCAACAATCTAAAGCAGCGTTCCGAACAGATGCTTATTTTACATATTTGCAAGTCAGGGTTCACTTAGCATGCTAATGTACAATCAGCATAAACATAAAATTAAATACTCCCATTTGACATTGTCAGTCATCGCACACTCCAGTAGGCAAATTTCTCTAACAAAAAGAAGCAATGAACTAAAAAAACCGACTTCAATCCGCTATACGAAATTCACTAGGAATTAACTTGATCAACGGAAAATGGCAGAGAGAGAGAGAATTACGGTGTGAGAAGTTCTTTCCGAAATGGAAAACCATCCTTGAAGATAGTATAAATAAGAGTAGCCACCATCAGACATCCCAAAACAGTAAACAGAGTCCTTAAGCCGATTGCCAGCGAAATGTTCGCCATGATTGCCAAAACGGAGAGAGAGAGAGTGAGGAAGAAGAGGGGGTTGGAGAAGAAAAGGCTATGTCGACGTCATCAACGAAACAAGGTTACAAGGACGAGGGAGAGCCACGTTGCAAGTTGAGAATGCAAGAGGGTGAATTGAAGCAAACTCTCCTTGAAAGGCATGGATGCATGAGACGGAGACGGACAATTCCCCTTCATTTCCCATTCCTTGGACTTTCGTTAACCGTTATCCTCTTTTCTTTCAACTTTACTATTGCTGCAATTTTTGATCAGTCAATGTTTTGAAATTTTCTTCAACCTAGGATACATTACAGACATTACAAAACTATAAATGAAACGAAAAAGGCTTTTAAAAAAACACTAATTTGCAAGAGATAAATGGCGACCTTTTCAGTCTGTTGTTTGATATGAATATTCCGGCAAGGTTAACTTTTGGATAAATTATTTGATAACTTTTAAAAGTTCTTTGTACTTGTGTAATTATTTCAGTAAAACACATAACAATAATGGAAAAGGATCGCCTCCCGTAAATTTATTTACGAGAGATTCTGCAGTAAAAAATCGTCACCGTTCACTACATTTAATAGCATCAATTCTGACACGTAATAAAAATAAAGTGTGTGATGTATTATATAAAATTTAGATAAAATTGCCGAGGGTGGAACTAATTTTTCAAGTTAGTTATAATATTTTATTTATTTATTTTAATTAAATAAATATGAATTATCAGTATTTTTTTTCAATAAGTAAATAGTTAAATTAACAAATTAAAAAATAAGGAAAGTTAGTTACAACATTTTTTTAATTTATTTTAATTAAATAAATATGAATTATCAGTATTTTTTTTTTAATAAGTAAATAGCTAAATTAACTAATTAAAAAATAAGGATATTAAGTTTATGAACAAAATTTTAAAAATTGTAAGAGTTCAAAAAAAAGATGACAGATTATTTCAATTTGCATTAAACAAATATATTTTTATATATTGTCATCAAATATATATTTTTTAATGAACCACATATTAATTATACCTATGTACCCAAAAAATTTACGTTGAAATCTAATTGAATTTGAAGATTTATTTTATATCAATAATTAGCTTATGATGTAGTAAATATGATAATAAATTAAATTTGAAGATTTATTTCATATAAAAAATAATTTAATTGGAGTACCAAAAAATGTACCAATTTTAATTTTTTCCCCGTATAAAATAAATCTTCAAATTTAATTTATTATTATATACTACATCCTAAATAAACCTGATCATCGGGCTAAACTTTTCAAAATTAGACTTAAATTCGAGTTTTGAAAAAAGCCCAAACCCGTATTTTAGTCAAGGCTTTTTATTCAGGTTTTTCTCTATATTTTTTGAGTATGGCAAATTAGACTTTTTAAATAATAGTTAAATCAATTTCTACTTAAAATTTAAGGTAAATAACATAAATTATTATTATTATTATTATTATTATTATTATATGTAAAATCATATATAGAGAAGTGTAAATACAAATAAGTTATTATATTAACATAAATCCTTTAAATAAGAGGTATTAATTTTTATTTATTTATCAAAATGTCACGTTACACTAAATTTTTCTTTATATAATAAGTTTTTATTAATTAAAAATCAGACTTTTTATTCATACTTTATTTTTTGGGGTCAAACTCATCAAGTTTGGTGGACTTTTTAAATTATAATAAGTTCTAATCCTAAACTAAATATTAACATAAAATAAATGTTCAAATACAATGAGATTTCAATGGTAAATTTTTTTGATACATTGATTGTATTGGTAAAATTAATACATAGTACATTAAAAAATATATATTTGATCATAATATATAAAAATATGTTTGTTTAATGCAAATTGAAATAATCTGTCTTATTTTTTTGAACTCTTACAATTTTTAAGATTTTGTTCATAAACTTAATATCCTTATTTTTTTAATTTGTTAATTTAACTATTTACTTATTGAAAAAAAAAAACACTGATAATTCATATTTATTTAATTAAAATAAATAAATAAAATATTATAACTAACTTGGGAAATTAGTTCCACCTTCGGCAATCTTATCCAAGTTTTATATGATATGATACATCACACACTATCTTTATTACGTGTCTAAATTAGTGTTATTAGATGCAGTGAACGGTGACGATTTTTTACTGCAGAATCTCCCGTAAATCCATTTACGGGAGGCGATCCTTTTCCAACAATAATGTGTTAAAGATATCCAAATTGTATATTATCCTAAAGTAATATTTTTAAATTTTCGTTTATGTATTCAAAATTTTTTTAAAATTTATCAACTTATACCATTTACTTTATTTATTTTTTCAATACCTTTAAAAAAATATTGATTTATAAATTCATTTATATACTTGTTTTATCTTTTTGATGATTTTTTAATTTCTAATTATGTCTTTATTTCCAATTAACAAATTGGTATTGGATTATTGGAAAATGAAAAAAAAAAAAATAGATTGGCATACTATTATTACATTCTTCCCTTTTAGTACGTCACTTAGTATTACACCAATATAACTCTTCTTAACAATGCACTAAAAAAGTTTACCAAACTTTTTTAATTATTTTGGCTGAGCGTAAGAAAACGAAACGTGTATAAACTCTGTAAACTTAAGTATTTAAATTTTAAAACGTAACATTTTGTTTTTCTATTTTGAGCTATCATAAAAGTAAATAAATAATTATTTATTGGTTAACATGTATACATAATAGTCAAGGTAATATAATGGGTTAACGCGGATTCCCAGCTGCAAAATATTTATAGCAAGGGATATCGGAAGAAGAGGGGGAATTTTGTTTTTCTAATTTCGATCAATTTATTTTTTAACTTATAGCATCTTTGCTGTAAAAAGTTTAGGGTAGGGGATTTGCTGTGGTTAATGACTCTACAATCTCTAAAGAGTCGAAGAAATTTATATTAAGAGGGTTACTTTTGCATTATTATTAATCTTCAAATTCTCACACTAATCTTTTAGTATGTAAAGTTAGATAATTTAATTTATGATATATACCTTATTTAATAACTAGGTATGATCATTTATTTAAAATTGATAGAATATTATATAATATTTAAGGTATTAATCTGTTAAAATATTATATCGAATCCACTCATAAGGGTGCTAATTAAATAAAGGTATAATAGTAATTATAAGAATTACTATTAAATTCTAACCCTAACTAATCATTTATAAATAAGGTTAGATTATTATAGGATAAACAACTCACTAAAAGAGAAAGTTGAGACGGTTTGAGTAGAATAAGTATTTTGCGGTCATATTCGAGAGGAAATTTAGGTTGTACGAATTTGAGATATACCCAATACATTGTGTGTATACTATTCGATAAATAATCCTAGCCAGAGTTTAATAAACCTCTACAATTTGAAAATCAATGTAAATCCCTTACACAAAACTTTAAATTTATATTTGTGTTCATTAATTCTCTTTTAAGTCTCCTACCTGCAATGATAGCGGAATCAAGGTTTTATCACTATCAACATAATATGATAGTCATAATAATCTATAGGCTTAGGATTAACTTAATTGATAGAAGAGAGATATATAAAAACAAGATTTCTATGACAAATGTCCCTAATCCCTTTCTTGATGTTCAAATTCTTAGGTGTTCAGATTTTTTTGACTGGCTACATGTTTTTGCTATGTCATTCTTGAATTTATTTTATTGCATTTAATACTTGTTCAGTATTAACTTGCATGATTTCATTTTTATTCAAGATCGTATTTTCTTGTTTTTTTTATAAATTATTTGATGTGCCTAATTAATTCCTACACTGGGAAAGTTACAAATGGGCATCATACTTCTTTTGTTTTTGGATTCACTCTTGGGTAAGGAGTATAGGTCCCTTGATTCGACTTATTTCAAATGAGGATTTTTGTAGCTTGTTAATGAGAACGGGTGATGCAACACCACTTGAAAGAACGAAGGCGATGATTTCTCGGTGTGAAGCCCTGAACGTTAGGCCAGTCTTTGTGACTACTGGAAGGCGAGTATCATCCACGTGTCTCTCAGAGGCAATTTTGTTCGTAACTGGTATTACAACAATTCATGCTTCACAAATCTTAATTCCTTCAGGGATCACATTCTCAGAGACATACTCCTTTGGATCTCCAAAACTGATCACTGCCCTAACCCGGCTGATACAGAACTTAATATGATCTTCCATGACCATGCCACCCTCAACTGAACTGAACATACGGTTAAAGGTAGACTTGATGTGCAGAGCACTATTCAATCATTTAAAAAAGTCACTCTTGGTGCTACCCCTCCCGATGATAAGGCCAAGTGGAAAGACTTCTTTATGGAGCAGCAGAGGAACATCCTATCCTTTTGTCCTGAAACTTAACTCTTTTTGGTTCTTCTTTCTTTGTCCCATAATCAAGACAAAAGTAAAAAAAGGAAGGCAAGAATTATCGGGAAAAAATTAATTTGTTTGAGGAAGGCTTTTCTTTCATGCACATAGGATTTAAAAGATTGGATCACTGCCTTAAAAAATAGTAAATACACAGGAATGGTGGGCTACAAATAGGTAATAGGACAACCATTTTAACTTACACAATTCACGACTAGAGTTCTTTATAAATGATACACATACTATTTCAAATTTTTTTTGTTCATTTGGAAATTAGTGAATAAGGTTATACCAATTGGTGAGATTCTATGAAGTCATCATATTAAGGTTCAATTTAATTGTCCCTTTTGTTTGGAGTTTCCAATGACCATCAATCACATGTTTCTCCAATGCCGCTAGTCCTTTAGGCTTAAGAGTTGACTAAATGAACACTCAAGACTTAACACAATAGCTCTAGAACTGATTCAACTCACCTAAAGCCTCTCAAGGCACAAGTGAATACACCATCAGATACATAATACTCCTGTTATACTCTATATAAAACACTCGTAATCATATTCTTCACTCAAACCTGAACCATGATCTAAGTACAAGTATTCACAAGATCCATAGACACATCCATGTGGCTAACTTAGCTTGGAGCACACCAATGGAGAGGCCACTAAGAGACAAGAATTGCAAAAACAACACTAGTGAATTGCGCTTCACAAGTCAAGGATAAAATCTAGTCTTACGATACAGGAAAGGACAAAGACATCCCCACTCTAACCTAGCAATATTTGCAAGTCTAAACCTAGAAAGAGCCCACATTAGAGATTGGAAATGGAATCTAGAGTAGAATTAAAGCAAATATTAGGGTATAAGCATAACCATACGCTAGGTTTTAGACTAGATACTTATTAAGGATTGTTTGCATTCAAATTCAACACATGGAATTCAAGTTCTATTTCTCCCACATGTTAATGTTGATCACTATATGGGGACCATTACCGAGCACCATCTCTACCAAGTCATAAGACATGACATCCTGTAATTATTTGGTAGATTTAGGGATCATATTGTTGGTAAAATTCACCAAGAGCATAAGGAGTGGTGGAAACAACATCTTCAGTAGCTTGACAAAATATGGAGATCCCATAACACACTTCACACATAACACTGCCTAACACCTCTGAATACTTGATCTCATACAAGGAAAAAAAAAAAAAAAAAAAGACTAGGTCACTAAAGACATAAAGCCAAACACTGTTGCAAGATGCTCCATTCTCCTCAAATGGACCTTCCTTCCAAAAAAATATTAACTCTGTGATAGTTAATTAGGTATATTAGTTTCAATACAATTATTCAAAAATAAAAATAAAAATTAATTACCACGGTTAAAACCATTTTTTTTTCTTCATAAGGGCTTAATGTGGATGGCTTCTAAGGGTAGGCAGGGGTTGGCACGTAGTAGTGGGCTAACTAAAAGGGATGATTAATAGTGGGTGGTGTTAGCTTAAAATTGTGGTTTCATTATTGTGGAGAGTATCTTCACTAAGTTGATTCAAGGCGTAAATTATCACAATAACATTTTAATGAGGAATAGTCATATACTTTTTAGACTCATAATATGGTTTAGTCTGGACTGGCAAGTTGAAGTTAAGACAAACCTTAAAGAGAAGGCAATATCTTTGCTGACGGGTTGGCGTCTTACAACTTATCTCATTCTCAGGCCCTCTATATGATGTTTGTTGTTTTAAAAAAATATATCTTAATATTTGATGTATCACTAAATTATTATTTTAGTCACTCACTTATTTTATTTTCTATAATAACCCTTTATTATAAATTATTATTTTTAATCCTGCCATATAAATCAAGATTTAACTCTAGAAATTATATATGAACAAAGCAAAAATAACAAATTTCAATAAACGGAGAATCATTGTAAAAGTTAAGAGGAAAATCATTCTAGAGATTAAACTGAGTTAAAAACTAAAATTACTTTGTGATAAATGAAGGAGTTAAATGAAATTTCCGTTCTCCTTAGTTTTTGGAGATTTAACAGAATCCGCTATAACTGGCAAAGCACACGGTCAAGATTTAATCTGAATGGGAAAGTTGAAGTTATGTATGAATAGCTTCTTTTAAAAATAAATAAATGAATAAATAGCCAGTTAATTGCAAAGAAAACCAAATCAATCATGAAGAAATAAATTCTATAAAAATAATTTCACAGACCAATCAAAAATAAACCCATCAAACTACTTAGTTAAAAAAAAAAAATACATAGATACATTAATATACTTATTAGTAGACTCCATATCTAATACACATGTATATTTATTATCGTTGTAAAAGCACCCACGACGTCAACAAAGATGCCTAACAATCTCCATTCATATAAAAATGAGCATATTCATGCCACGTCTGACAATTAAGATTTGATAATTCTGTTCAAGCCTAAACAACCCCGTGGAAAATCGAATGCCTTCCTCACCAAAACAGGACTGCATTTAATCTCAAGAAAAAATAAAAATAAAAACATAACTAAACTCATAAGCATAGCATACAAAGTGTACAAAGGGAGAAAATCGCTACGGGGCAAAAAGGAATTTGAAGAATTTGAGCCACAGCTTCAGAGATGAAGCAGTGAAATCATAAGCAATTCCATATCAACATGCGCAACCACCCCTTTGCTCGTTCTCAGGAGCGGCGTCAGGAATACCTTGAAAATATCTGCAATTGAGATTCAAACATTGTATTAGAAAGTCAAGGAAACCAGAGAAATCATTGTATTAGAAAGGTGATGACCTGTCTCTAAGTATCTGCAAATTAGAAAGGTCAATCAGACAACCCAAAAGAAGGAAGAAATTCAGCAAGTACATAGACTTTTGACAGAGAACCAATAAAACCATATCAATCTGTTCTCATGGATGTATATCGGTTTACACATACAGTCACAAAAAGGGGATGCTGAAAGCTCGTTTCTTAGGCGGGAAGTGGCTTATTCCCACCAGTAACCACCATCTCTTTAATTGACCCACTGGTTTGTAACCCACCACCCCACCCCCCCAAAAAAGAAAAAAGAAGAAAAGAAAAACAAAATTCCCCCACGCCCCCAAAGAAAAAGAAAATTGGAGGAATCAACCATGTACAATCAGTTGGCCAATAACAGGGATCCAGATAAACCACAAAAGAAGGCCACTCATGCCATTCCACTAAATTCCTATCAAAATCCCTGATTCAGACTCTTCATGAAATCCAGCACAGACAATGACACAAGTCACAAGCCTAACAATTACACAAATATCTAGCATTTAGCATCATAAGAGCTGCAACAAATATTATCTACCAATTTTTCATATTGGATTCACAGTCCCTACTTACAAGCATCTACAAGCAATGAATTGCATATAAGTAGTGTAAGCATTCTGGTGAAAAAGAAAAACAGCTACAGACGTAATCTACAACCACCTTTGGACAAGAATTAACTCTAGGGGTTGGAGGAAGCCTCAGGATTTAGAAGAAAGGAATATTGGAGTATTTCCATAATAAAAGTAAGGAGATATGAAGATGAGACTGGCAAACATATGACTAGCAGCAAATAGTACAGCAAGTTATATCAGACTTGTCAGAACTCTTAATGTTTAGGAGGTGGCCAAATTCAGCAACTTCTTCAGATTATCTATTGAAGGTTACATGGAGTAAAATGCTTCTTTAAGTGTCTTCCTTCATATACATTGCTTTTAACCATAAAAAAGTTAGTTTGGAAAATTTGCAAAGGAAAGCTTATATTCTCCAAAGAAATAAATGTTAATATTCAGGGCATTGTGGCATACTTCAAATCTTCTCAATGGAGATCAACCAGAACCATTTCAACAATTTAATTTGGAGAATCACTTTTACAACAAGTCAAAATCTTCAGCAAAAAATACAGGCACATGTAATACGTGCTGCACTATGCATGACAGTAAAAGTAGAATTTATCTATAGCAATTCACTTATTCCAATAGCGTCAAGTCTTTCATTAGCATTAACAGATGTGTCAAGGCCATGCTAGTGTAAGAATAATCTTCAAAATTTAAATGATACTAGTTAGTGTAAGTTAATTTGTTATTTAAATTAAACACGTTAAAAGTTCCTAAAGAAAATTAGAATATCATAATAATAGTAATTACCTTTTATATTAAAACAATCCTCCTATAACATTCTGGGCAAAACAAAATGAAAAATTAAGAGAAAGGTAACATTAGCTCAGAAGAGCTTTCCAATCCCTTTGTAAATCCACAATGGACGCCCCCTCTAAAAAACCATGAGCTGAAACCCAAAGGGAAGCCAAACGACAACTCTATCAAATAGAAGGTGCAAGCAGAATGCATCTAATTATCTTTTGATATTACAATTATGATAATAACATATATTTTTAAAACCATTCTTGACAATATGGTAGAGAGCAATAAGTCATACTGAACATTTAATCAACAAACGAAAGAATTTATCATCAAAACAATCTCTCCATGTAAAGCCATGATAATTTTTGCCCTATATAGAGTACCATTGTTCATTATCCACATTTCTACAAACTCTAGTCTGCTTACTTTGAAGCTAATAATATATTTCATGGCATACCTGCAAGGTTAAGTGCACAAATCATGACATGACAAATAATAACCCCTGTATCATATTTCTTCACCAAAGTTCAATTCTATAATCCACATGCTTGCTAAGGACTATAATGCTTATTCAAATGATATCATATACATGCAAACAAATGCAAAACAAAACTTACATGTCTTGCTCATTCTCGTTGGCTAGAGCAGTCTTGGCAATACAAAGGAATGCAGCATCAACATTGTAATCCTCTTTAGCAGATGTCTCGAAGTAAGGAATATTCCCTTTTGAAGCACACCAATCCTTTGCTTTCTTCTCAGAAACCTGCATATCAGTTAATTAGAAATTTATACGCAATATAAGGAAAACTAGAAGGGCAACAGCATCTGCCTACCACTCGACTATTCCCACCATCAATATCAATCTTGTTTCCAAGCAATATAAATGGAAATGTCCTTGGATAAGGAGGGTTTGCCTGTGTCACAATTTGAACAAAAATATAAATAAAAGCTTACCTCCAGTAAGTAAAGACAAAAGTGAAGGCTTTAGAACTAAGCATAAACAATACAAACACAACAACTCTTAAGTGTATAGCTGCTATTTAAATTGCTGTATTGTGTCAACAAATGCTGAATACAGAGAAACCTCGTTTTTCAAAGTTTTTGAAAGCCATGTCAAGGTTTTGTAGGATATGCACAACACATGAGGGGGAGTGATAAAGATAAGTGAGATAATTATCCATCATATATTATAATTATCTAGATTTAGGATATCAGTTTATCATTATCTAGAGACTTGTATGTCAGTTTAACATAACGTAGCAATAAAGATAAGAGTTTGTAGTTTATCATCTGTTTGAGTTTATTAGTATCTTCTCTTCTAGAATAAATAAGAATAAGAGATTTCCATAATTAATTAAGAGGCCTCCCTGTTCATCATGTCTTCCTTTTTGTCAAACTTTTCAGTTATTATCTTTAATCATAAATTTCAACACACGTGTCTGTGCATCATAACTGTAAAACTATGAAGGGCAAAAAAGATGTCAGAGAATTAAAAGGAAAAAAGTAAAAAAAGAAATTTCTTTTCTAATTGAAGAAAATAAAAAATTTCAATTCCACTTCAAGGTGTCAAACTAGCCAACAAAACAAGCACACAATTATAGAGCGTTTGATTAAGTCAGGTTAAAAATCATAACCAAACAACCTAACAAGATTACCAGCTCAACCAAATTAGATAGTGGGTTGGCACAAATCTATTGAAGTACAAAATTATTTACCCAAAGTGCTGCAATTACATACACAGATAACTATTTTACGAATATATTTATTTTAATCAGAACTCAAGTGCTTCAGTTTATCTTACTCTTAAAATTAAAAAACAGGACAAAAAAGTACATGCATCAAGTAAAGAAAAGGACAGAAAAAAATCATCAAATTACAAAATAGAATAGAAGAAAAAACAGAAGAAATGTTACATAGTTATTATAGTGTACACAATCCAAGTATCCAACACAAAACAGCATTAAACTCCTTATTTTCAGAACCAAGAAATCAAGAATATATGGACTCAATCTAGAGACACAAAAATATAAATGCATAAACTCTTTACAAAATTTTTGAAAAATTCTAGTTCCAAAAAAAATACTAAAATTAAAATTCTCAAAAACACTAACAGGGGCACCACAAATATAAAAGTTTACAAAGGAATATTCAACAGATACAAAGAGGCACTAATTCTAACCAGTTACAAAACAAAGCAGTAGCTCATCTTCACTCTTCAGCTAAATACACTCAATTTTAGCAAGATAGAATCATAAAATTTAGCTCAAACCAAACTTCCCTCTCTTGCTTCTTCCATTTCAGCATTAAGCCAAAAAAAAAAAAGCCCAGAAAATGATTCAAAAAATGGAGTCAACAGAATGCTGGACTCAGTTGATGATATCAGCATATTTCAAATAAAAGCAATGAACGTTAGGGAAGTGATACTACTCTCAAGAGACTATAAAAACTTGTTTGACTAGTAAAAAGTGCAACAGTTAAGATGGAAATTCAAGACCCACAGATTTCATTAGTAAGCACTTGGTCAAAGATAGAAAGAAGCATAATAAAAAATGGATATCACCTGTTGGTAAGTCAAAAATGAATTTCTTCATCATCATCAAAAAGATTTACCATACAATATTGATTTAATCATAACAATAGAAATAAAATCTACTAAAGAGATGAAAGGGTAACACTGTCAAATCATAGAGCATGTTGCTTGGATTCATTTATATATGATTTTAAAAATTGCCTCATTTTTAGGTGGAAAATTAAAGGGAATGCTGACATCTCCAATAGAAATTTTTTACAAATTCCTCGACTAAGGCAAGTGAACTAAATGTCCAATTTTATTTTCTCTTTCTTACTTCCCCTTCTTATTTATAATCTGAAGTCTAATCAACAACCTACAAGTTAATAGTCTAAGCAGTAAGACGTAGAGTAAGAAGTAAGAAGCAACAAGGTTATAATAAGACTGAAAAGTGAGACAATAAGGAGTCTAAAATTTTATCTCTAATTGTCTCTCATGCATTGATACCATTGCTCAGATTGTTCAGGATACAAAAGTTACAATAATTAAAGTCATTTAGGACAGAATAAGCAAATCAAACTGGAGGCCAATTGTAAACCAAAACTATCAAGCAAATATAGCGTGATGAACCAAACATGAGAGACTACCATGCAAATCACCCAGGCAACAAAGTCAGCAAGAAAAAAGAATGACATGAAGAACCTGTTTGAGAAACTCCTCGTGCCAATTGTCAAGGGTGTCAAAAGACTTCATGACGTTAACATCATAGACTAGGACACAGCAATCTGCCCCTCTATAGAATGCAACTCCAAGACTTTGAAATCTTTCTTGGCCAGCAGTGTCCCATATCTACCATGCAGGCACAAATTGCATTGAAATACACATAATTTCTGTAGTAGTCTTCAAATTAAAGAAAACAGAAAACTAAAATGCCAATAAACTGGAAAACCTACTTGTAATGTGACAAGTCTGTCGTCAATCTGGAGTTCTTTAGTGACAAAATCAGCACCAATTGTAGCTTTATATTGCAGACTAAACTTCTTGTGCACGTATCTATTCAAGTAGTTAATAGTCCACAGAAGTTATTAACAAGAAGGAAGAAGCAAGAAAATGCCTTTAAAATTAAATTGCTACATCTCGCTGGATCAGAAAACAGTACTGTATGGTTATTGAAATAGAGACTATCCCAATAACGAGCAAATAAAAGTAACCCCCAAATATAAAACAAACAAAATCAAGCAATAATTTAACGTAACACGCCAAAGATATTGAAGGTAAAGCCAAACATACAATAATGCTGTTCACAACACCAGAAAAACAAAAATACAAGACAGAGATTCCAAAGATCGAGCCAATTGGTAGAAACCCACTAACGAGTACACCAGATATTAATGTTTCTGGCACATCAACAGAGTGCAACAGGTGAAGGATACTGATTCATCAACGACGTCTTTCCCACCCTGGCATCGAATCAAAAATATAAAGCTTAATTCCTCATATGTTAACGGACGTACAAACACAGACAATACATGTGGGCGTCTACGGTGTTGCAGAAAAACCCTAAGAACGTACCCGCTATCGCCGAGGACGATAACCTTGAGCAAGGTTCGCCTACGCAATGACATGGCAATGGTGGGTAATAAATGGGGAGAACGAAGATCTTCACTTTCTTGCTTTCTTTCTTTATTCGGTGATCGTGTGGCGAACTTTGTACTTGTCTATCAGTTTGAGGAAGAAGGAAAAAAAGGGGCGCCAATTTCGATCGCTTTCTGCACTATTCTATAATGTTTCTGAAAACATTCGTACATCCAGGAGAGAAAAGAGAATAAAAACCAAAAGGAGATAAAAACAACGCCTTTCCATTGTTTTCGATCACATAATTTTTTTAATAAATTAATATTTTAGTTTTTTTAAATTATTCATAATTTTTAAATTTAAAATTATCTTAATCCATTTAAAACTTATTTACAAATTTATCTAATGTATTTAATGAGATATGTAGTTAAAAGAAATAATTTCTTAATGCAAGTAAAACTCACAGCTATGATTTATTTTGTATTTATTATATGCGAATTGCATATATAAGATGAAGTAGAAAACATAATATATTATTTCTTATACATTTACATCACATTTTAATAATATTTGTATTTTTTTCACGTTTTTTTCAACTTACACATTAAACTTTTTTAATTAAAAAGAAAATTCTTACCTTATACCTTCAATTACGTGTTCAGGTATTCCCATCGACCTCCATTTCCATCTTCTATTTCATCTCCCGCTCTTGTCAAAGTCGTTTGAAGATAAATAAATTATTGGACCTTGGAATATTTTATATTTTCTATTCACACGAGTCCATTTCTTTGTTTTTTTAATCAATATGATATTATGCTATTGAATTCAGGTTTAAAATATTTGAACTTACATTTTGATAAAACTTTTTTATTTGAACTTTTATTTATAATTTTTTAATTAGACTTACAAGGTTAATTGAATTTTTTAAAATTATAATTAAATTAATTTATTATTTAAGAGTTAAAATAAATAACATAACTAATTATTATTGTAACCGATAAGATTATATATTAAAAATTATAATTATAAATGAGTTATTATATTAATATAAATTTTTTATATAAAAAGTATTATTTTTATTTATTTATTAAAATAACACGTTAGATTAAGTTTTTTAATTATATATTTTTTATTAAAAAATATTTATTTAAACTTTTTAAGTTAGGGATAAATTTTAAAAAAGTTTGAGCCTACTCATTATATTAATTTGATTTTTTAAATTAGACTTTTTTAGTTTAAACTTTATTTTTCAAGTCAAACAGGAATTTAAAATTATGATGAAGTCTAGCGCCAGTTAGTATAAACTAAAATTTCATTACATATTTATTTGAAAAAATAAAAAATTTACAGCAATAAACTTGCCACGGAAAAAGTAATTAGAATTTACAAACTTTAAAATAGGAATCAAAATTAACATAATTCACAGTGAGAAGAAAATGCGTAAAAATGCAATTTAGTATCTCAAATATGGAGTATTTCTTAATTTGGCTCCTCATGGAATTTTTTTTTTTTAATTTGCTCCCTCGCAAATAAAATATTTCCCAATTTGATACCAATTTTATCACTCACATATAGAAATTTATTAATTTTCTCATTCACAAATATAATCATTATTAATGAGGTCTTTCATATTTTTATGAGAATATTATGAATAATAAATTTATTTGCAATGATCGAAAAAAGAAATATTTAAATGAAAAGGATTAAAATGATAAAAAAATTCTATGAGAGATTAAATTGATGAAATAATTTTATGAGAGATTGAATTAAAAAATATCTTATTTGCGAGAGATCAAATTAAATAAAAAATTATGAGAGGCTAATTGATATTTATCCTATATGTAAAGACCAAATTATGATTTTATTCAAAAGGAATGAATTGATAAGTGTTAATATTTCAATAAAAATTATGATAAATAAAATATATTTTAAATAAAAAAAATCTTTTTAAATTGAGCATGGTCAAACTCAAAATTTGAATTAACTTAGTCACTAAGCTCAACTTGGCCTAGTCAAAATAACTTTTTAACTTAACTCAACCAATTTAACTTAACTCAACCAAACTTGATATGAGTGAACTAAATGAGGTTAATTGGATGAATTACCTCTTGTGTTATGACTTAGAATGGGAAGAGATAATATATGTAAGTTGCCTCCTTATAAAGATTAGAATAAAACGTAAAGATTTAGATATTTTTAACCTATTATTAATACAATTATATATAATAAAAAATGAGGCTTAATTAGTAATATGATATTAAACTGTGTTAAATGAGATTGATTAAAACCGAACATATGAACCTAATACGCGTAATAAAGATTCACCGCAGGTACCAAACGGGAGTTCCATGATGCATAAAATCTTACCTGGGTATGAAATAACATTTCGACAAATTTACTAATAAAGAGCTTGCCATCATGAAACAATTAAATTCCTTGGAGATGCTTTCACATGGATATATAATTATTATATTTTCGAAGTATTAAATAATTTAGTATTATCATTATTGTTTATAGTTTTACAAATAATTAATTTTTAACTAAAAATCATGATATCCAATCAAGCATGCCAACGGTCCAGAACATGCTCAAAGATGGAAAGGGAGTAATTGGAAGAAAGGAATTAGTTTTCTCCTATTTTGCATTCATAATTGATACATTGAAATGTAAATCATGCATCAAAGTTAGTTAAAGAAAAGTTTCTGCACAAATGGAACAGAAAAGGCACGAGAAAACAATATGAAAATTTTCAATATTGTACATAGTTTATTTTAAAGCTGTGTGCAAAGTTTTTTTTCGTTATTTGTCTTCTTTTTTTTTTTTCTGTTACCATAGAGATTTAGAAGCCACATCCCCACTGTAGAACTCACTTACAAACCAATAAAGACATAATAATTATTAGTTGTTCATATCATTAGACAAATAAATAAAAATAGTAGAGCCACTCTCTTTAAGAAAATGATCCTCACTTTCTTCCTATAATCCTTTTAATAAATTTCTACTCCCTTAGAGTGATAAATGGACTTACAACTTCAACATATATATTTTAAGGAAGGCTTCTAGCTATTAAAATTTAAAAGTTCTTTTAAAGAATGAAAAAATAATTCAATCAATAATTATGATTAGTCGAGATTTAAATTCATAAACACTAAGCAAAACTAATGAAAATGAATAATTATCAATTATTTAATTACAGTTGGTATAAGAAAAGAAAATGCCTTCCTTTATTTACTTTTAAAGGCTGAATCATTAAACAAACAATAATACTCAAGGCATTCTAGATTTTTTAAATTCCTCGCTTTTTAATAAGGCAAATTAGTGAAACCATGACTTAATCTTTTCTGCTCCGTCAAATTAATACTTATAAGCAAGATATAGCCAGCTGATTTGATTATCAAGAAACACAATTACATAACTGTTGAAAAATTTAAATGCAAATCCCAAAATGATCAAAAAATAATTGCTTAGTATTCATATCTCCAAACTAAATGATAATATCAATAAATCGTTTGTGAAGTTGAGCCATCCAACAAATAATCATGGGACTGACAACATCAATAACCTGTCCCTTCGGAAGGATACATATTAGTTTTGAAAACATAATACTCTTCTTCTTTTATCTGTGAAACAATTCATTCCGACTTAAAAGTTCTAAAGGTCCATAAGATCCAATAAACAACTAGATTTCATTTACAAAGTTGAATAGGGAGAGTAGACTCTATAATTTGGCTTCTCACTCTTTAATCTTCTCCTACATTTTGTCATTTTTTTCTCACTCAAATGGCCGGGAATATTAGTGTGTACATTGTTACAAGTTATTCATGAATAAAAAAAGCTTAAAAAGTCACAAGTCATTCATGAAGAAAGAGGGTTTAGAAAGCCATAATATTTACTGTTACAATGAGCTTTTTTAATTATAAAAATATTAAATTACAACATTTACATGCTAATGAATTTCTACATCAATCCCACGAGTTAATGTTTATCTTTTCAAGTATTGTTTGTTGTGTTTTTTTTTTTCATTATTTTTTTTAAAGTTTCCTTAGATTCTTTATATTTTCAAGGATTGTCTTCCATTTTTATCCTTTATTTTAGTTTTAGTATTGAAATAGGGGAGCTGTAACTAATTATCACATACCAATTCAATGAATTAAAAACAGATTAAGCAATTATTAA
Organism: Delonix regia; assembly: GCA_037074485.1. Lineage (NCBI taxonomy): Eukaryota > Viridiplantae > Streptophyta > Magnoliopsida > Fabales > Fabaceae > Delonix > Delonix regia. The sequence continues at coordinate 21,907,446 of CM073454.1, read as the reverse complement.
TGACTTAGCCTCTAGAAGTAAAGAAAGGAGGGTCTTTTTTTTCTCTTATACCAATTGTATTGAAATAATTGGGAATTATTAATGTTATTAGCTTTGTTTGATAGAGTTTAATCCCAATTAATTATAGTCATTCGTTAAACTATTTTTTAACTTTTTATGAATACTTTCAATTTTTAATACTTAAAAGCCTTCCTTAAAATATATATGTTGAATTTGTATGTACTTTTATCACTCAAGGGAGTAGGATTTATTAAATGGGTCATAAAAGGAAGGCAAGGAACATTTTTGTAGGAGACTAGCTTTGCCATTTGTATTTATCTAGATATGAACAAGTGGTGCCCAATCTGTGTAAGTTGATGGTCAATTCTTCGCCACTAGTGCCCATATTATGTGGGCCAATATATAGATGCCACATGGCAAACAAGGTGGAGGGAAGAATAAATGATAAAATAAAAAATCCTAAAGTTTGAAATATTTATTTTTTGTATTTACACTGTAACCCTTGCTAATACTTGATATATACGAATTTCGAATATTAATAAGATTCACACCTTCGCCACGTATTTTATTTATTTAAGTATTTAATCCAAGTTCATTTAGTTCTAGCCATTAAAGCCTTGCAAATATTATTTGAGTATGGAAAAAATGGAACGACCACCGAAAAATAATGAAGCAAAAAAATAAAAACAGAAATCGAAGAAAAAAATGAAGGAGAAAGCATGGCAAAATAAAAATATTGAAACAATTAACAAATGAAAAAGAGATAGAGATTTATTGAAATATGATGAAATGATAATGGAAACTTGGAAAAAAATCTAAAATGGAAGCCTGCAGAAATAAGTGAACCAAGGTGGAGGAAGATGTTTCATAGAGGACCAGATTGAAGGTAGGGGAAGATAGACCATCAAAATTTTCAACTAGTATTTTGGTTGAAATTTCCAACAGGTATTTATATTTTGGTTGGTATTTCCTATTCTGTTTCATTCAGAAAAAGTTTTTGTGAAAATTACTTTAGAGTGATGGTAGGAATTTCTAACTGCCATTGAAAGAACTTTTATCCATTATTATCTCTATATTACCTTCATGCTTGGTTTAATATTTTCGTTTTAGCTTTGCATTTTACTTCATTCCTTTTCCAACTTTTGTTTGTTTACATTTCCATGTGCTCTTTCCATACCTGCTCTGTTGTTCTGTATTGCAAAAATTTCAATGTTATGCTTTTGCTAAGAGTGATTTTAAGATTGGGGAAGATTTGTAAGCCTTGACAAGGCAAAAATTATATTTAGTTGGGTTTGAAATTGAAATAAATAAAATATGTTGGCACATATAAATTTTATTAATATTGAACAATAATATATTGAATAAATAATAAGGTCCATGTGGCATGGATAAATTTTATTGGTCTGATGAAAGAAAAAAAATGATTAAATTATAAAAGACTCCATTTTGAGATAAGTTTTTTTCGTCGACTTATTAGAATTTCCAACCAGTCAAAAAGTCCTTTTTAATTTTTTAATTTTCTATAATTTGTTACAACCTAGTTTTCATAATTGTGTTACTGAATTAATGTTATAATTTATATATAGATAAGATATGACATTAAAAAAATTGATATAACCATATAATTCAATTCATTTGTGTTTCTTACTATTATTGTTTTTTAAATTTTGACTTAAATAAATAAGCATGTACAATATTTTAAACTAAAAAAATTTGGTTAAATCATTTTATTCCTTCAAATATATTTTTTGATTTTCTTGACATATATATTACATAAAACTTATTAATTAAGTTAATTTTTTTACACAATATTAAATTATGATTTTTTTATATAACAAAATAAACACATATAAGTTCCTTTAAAACTTCAATAACTTATAATTCTTTTCATAAGTATTACATATTGTGCACATAGAATAAACTTAATTGATAGAAAATGAATAAAACAATTTTGTAATATATATATATATATATATATAAAATATAAAAAAATTGAATAATAATTTTGAAACTAAAAATATTAAGTACATTTTAGTCAAACATAATGTTAATATAATTTACTATAAATAAAAATTTTAAATGAAACAATTATTCAGTATGCATATTTTCTTGCCCAGAATCTTAATTAGTAATGCATACTCAAGACTAAATCGTGAAAAAATAAAAAAATGCAGAGACATATTTAACATTCATGTACGTTTAAATTTACCGATAATTTGGTCATCCATCGTTTGGGAACGAAAAGCATCAACACTAGCACTGTAATACCAAGCTGTACAAATTCCCTGCCAAGCATAAAGCAAACGAAGCATTCCCTTTTGCAGTATGAGGTTGCCGGCAGAAGCAGCCGCGATGGAGGAGGAGAAAGCACCCTTAATCGGAGAAATCGAGGAAGTAGGCGCAGAATCCGATGCGGCTCAGAGACATGTGCGGACGAAGGTCCCAGAGGTGGAGATCCGCCTGTACCGTCAGGGAAAGGGACCCATTGATGTCTTCAAATCGACCTTGGGAGGTTGGGACCAGGACCAATTGGAAGTCCGAGATATCCTCGATAAATACGGCTTTAAATCCATTTACGCGTTCAATACTGAATCTGGGCGCGGCGTTCCCGTACGATTCAACCCTAGAAACGGAAGGTCGATGTTGAGTTACAGGGATGGAGGAGTTGTTCACATTGATGGAGAACCTAAGGTGTGTATGTATAACCAATATGGTTAATTTATCGTGACGAGTTAGAGAATTGTTAGTTCAGATTATGGGTAACAATTGAAAGAAATAGAGATAATTCAATAGTTTGAATTTCTATTGCTTTCCCTGATTAGGAGTGGAAAAAACTTTGTTCTACATTGTTATAGTCTACACTAGGGAGGGGTATAACTTTTAGATATTTTATATGTCTTGTTATGGATAATTTGATAAGTTTGGTTCTTGAGTAATTCAGTAGTTTGAATATATTGCTTTCCCTAAATGTTTTCTGTGTGGTTCTAGTCTTTTCATTAGGGATGATGTTTAAGTGGTTTGGTTCTTTAGTATTATACTGCTGAATGTTATTCATCTTAGGAAAAAGAAGTATGGAGGAACCCTGTGATTTTTCATCTATGGCATAGAGTCATAGACCAGCTAAAGTGGCATCATTGAACAATAATGTATCTAGTTGCGGGAGGGTGTGTGTCTATTCTGGTCTGAAGGCTAAAATCTAATTCATTTGCGAGAGGACAAAAAAGTATCATTCATTTCCATGTAGGTTTCTTTTGTTTTCTCTGCCTGTTGACAGTTGGTTAAAGCTTGCAACTATTTGCAGTGGGTGGCTTGGTGGCTGAAAAATTCAAGTGTGGGGATAGATAAGAGTATAAGACGATCAGTGACTTTTAAGAAATTAAAGTTTAATTTCTTGAGGGGGTTACTTGCTAACATGAAAGGTGAGAGGTTCATTTGCCAAAGCTAATTGAGGCTCTGCAATTTTTCCTTAGAAATGGTGCCAGTGACTTGTTCTTTCAGACCAATCAAAACAAAATTCTATGTCAGGCTGCCTAGACAATATTCCTCTTAATTGTTTTCAACAAGTGTTTCTCCAACCTGAGGAAAGCCTTTTGAGAAGAGAATAGGAATGCTTTTGAAATTGGGTTTCCAGAGTGAAAGAGAAACTAACTTTCTATCTCCATTGAACCGCTAGAATTTAACTTAAGCTTTTTATTTGGTGGTTGGCCAAAAGGGAGGGGTTTACCATTATATGTGGGAGCGATTTTAATTTCTAGGAACTGATCTGTTGGAATACAGTTAAGTGCCTAAGACATAGAAAGAAATTTTTCAACCTGAAAGCTCTGAGGAAGTAATATACATTTAGGTGCTTATTTACTTTTTATTTTATTTAGATATTCTTAGGGATTAGAGTGCTCTTGTTGATAATTCAACCCAAGAGGAGCACAACCAGTTTCTTGTGGTATAGTTTTTGGTATTAATGAAATCATATCGGATAAGCCTTGGGTAGCAAGCATCTGTTGATTATCATGAGTCATGTGACAACATGGAATTACATGCCCTAGGAATGCTAAAAAATGATCTATATGGTTTAGGAGCAATCATGTAACCTAACAATTTTTTCTCATTAATGAGATATACTTTGAAGGTGGAATTGACAGTTCTAAAGTAAGTTCTTTTACATGTGAACAATCCTCCTTCATGCCTTGCTAGAACTAGTCAACTGCATACTTTAGGATTCCAAATAGATCATCTCTTGTTGGTTAACAGACAAGCATCAAGACCTATGTATCTCAATAATGAAATCCACCGAGGGATCAGCAGATAACCATTTTGTTTTTTATTAACTGAAACTATGAAAGCTCTTCTTTCTGTGTAACAAGACTTGTTTTTGGCTCCTTGGATCCTTTAGAAACTAGAAAGGTATATATAATTATATATAAAATATAGAATTTTGAATGACATCTCCCTGATCTTTTGTTGTCATTGGGTTCCAAGACCGTTATCATGTTTGTAATATAGTTAATGTGATTTTTTTTATTTGCTAATATTTTCTTTTGCAGGACTCGTTGATTAAACCAGTGACCAAGATCTTGGTTGGGGTAGCATTAATAACCATTATGATAACACTGGTTTCGAAGGATACTCCAGAATGGATCAAGAAATTAAACTTTTTTGGCGGAGACTTTCCTCCATGGATCTTGGCTTGTGTAGTTATTGTTTTCACTCGCATGAGGAAGAGAACCAAAGACTTGCTGAAAAAGTTTGGTTGGTGAACGGATGGAGCGGATGCTTTTATGGTAGGATTTTATGGATTTCTCTGTATGCTTTCGGTTCAGGTTTTGTGTAAGATGACATATTTTTTCTACGTTTAAATATAGCTTATATAGAATTAATAATAAGTGATATCACGTTTTCGTGATTCTGGTTCGCTGTTTACTTTATTTTATATTTAATAGTTTTCATTTTTTTAATTTGATTTAATTGTTTTGCTGGTTAAAAGCCTATCTGGTTAGAGTGGAAAGGTTCTTCGACTACAAATAATTATTATTTCAGGTCGCAGTAAAATAGCTGCTTAAGAACCGAAAATATTTGTACACCCGCAGAAGCGAATATTCAGCTAATATTCAATCTCTTCAGTTATGGTCTTTGTTAATACTCTAACAGGAGTTGGGGTTCAATTATCAAGAAGAGTTGAGTTGATTTTTGTTGATGAATTCTATGTCAGCAATCATTTAATAATTGTGATTATCTTAATGCTTGAACAACAATAAAGAAAATGTTTACATATTAGCATGAACTTGAAGTTGATTAAATCGAAGTTCTAATGGTTGAAGTATTTGGTGTTCTGTTTTTTCGGCCTTTTTCCTCCCTTCGACAATGTGTCTCACACTCTATACAGTTATATCTATTTGATGAGGGCTCATTGCCATCAGTTCATATGTAAATTCTATGGTATGCATCATTGCATACTTCCTGGTGGCATTTCTTTCGTTTGAACTGGTCTTTTGTGGCAAGGATATAAGAATATATGAGACGGTGCCAAATTTAAAGACTCTTGAGTGGTGCTTGCGGTAACATGGACTCCTAAATTTTAAAAAGGATTATATGTGTGTGTCTACATATATATATATATATATATATATATATATATATATATATATTAAATATTTAATATTTGTTATATTTAAACACCTTATATAAACCTTTTTAGGACTAATTTGATGTGTCATTGTGTTTAGAAGCTTTTTTAGGATGGAATGAAATAGTTAATTTAACTAAACTTAAATCCTAAACCTTCATTGCCATATAAAATTTCTATTTTTTTGTTCTTTAAAATTAAGGAATTAAAGATAAAATGAAGTGATCAAGTGATATTATTATAATAATATTTTCTTTGTTTAAAAATTTACCATAATAACATTATATTTATAAAGATAATATTATAAAAATAATATGTAAACTATTTCATTCTATTAATAACTTTTTTCTTTTCTTTTTTTATCAAATTTTTAAATAAGTGAGTGATACATATTTGGTCACTTTATTTCTTTTTATTAATGATCATTTTATTCTATCTTCACCAAAACTTTGAAACGTAACCTAAAATTCTAACATCTAAGAAACTTATATTGTTTTCGTGCATTAATGCAAGTGTCATTTCGATAATTAACAATTCTTCGTGAACGGAGTATTCTTCTGAAAGGGCAATAAGCATAAAGCTAGACAGTAGTTGGCTATTAAACCCTTGATTGAAAAAAAAAACAAATGTCTTGTCCTTGGGACAATTATACTAGTGAGAGACAAAACTGGCGTGACAATAATTTTAAAAGCCACTTTGGCCCAATAAATAGGTCCAGTACAGAAAAAGTAAAATCTTTCTAAAAAAGTCTAATTATAAAAACCCTTTTTCTAAGATCAGTCTGATTTTAAAAAGTTTAAATTAATATTTTTAATAAAAAGATATATTATATAAAATAAAAATTAATCTGATTTTTAAAAAAAGATATAATGTAAGGTTTAAGATATTAAAAATAAAATTATCGTAATATTAAAGATATAAAATATAAGTTTATTAGTAAGATTGATTCATTTCTTATTTAAAGTAGTTATATAAATAACTATAAGTTTATGTGATATGATGTTTTTGTAAGAAAATAATAATTAGTACCTTTCATTCAAAAGATTTATGTAGTAGAACAATTAATTTATATTTCTTCCATCTTTATAAATAATTGTACTAATAATTATAACCATTAACTATATAATTTATCTTAAATTTCAAATAATAAATAGATTTTTTTTTCATGACTTAAAAATATCCATGTCTAAAAAAAATTAATAAAACCCTAATAAAAAATGAGTTTGGGCTTATTTTTTAAAATAAAAGTCCAACTTCATTTTTTAAATGGTAGGCTATATTTGGATGGAGGGTCAGAGAAAGAAAGTGACAAAGAATGAAATGGTCAAATTAAAATAAATGTATGTTTGGATGTTTTTATAAGGAGGAAATGAAATGATAAGAGAGTATCTCTAAGACTCTCTCTAACTATTTAAAATATTATTTTTATTATTCCTTCAAATTGGAAGTCAAAGATGGAAGGAAGTGATTTACTAATTAAAAATATTATTATATCTTTTCAAATTTTTTAAAATTACAAATTTATCTAATGTTTCATTGTAAATAACAAATTTAATCTTTATTCCATTTTTCTATTAAATCATTAATTAAAATATTAAATTTATTTATTTATAACAATTTTAAAATAAGTAATTTTTACATATTACAAGTTATTTACATAAGATATATATATTATTTTATTTTATAATTATGTTGCATTTTGTGATTTGATAAATCAAAAGAAAGACAAAATAGGAGAATTAGTAAAAGAAAGTACAAAAATATGGATAGGAGAATGAGTCACATTTTTATTTTATGTATTGAATAAAGATAAATTTATTAGTTATATGTTTATATTTAAAGGATAATATTAAAAAAAATAATTAATAAGTTATTCAATTATATTTATTTAATTGTAACTTCCAAACAAAAATTTTAAGAGTCTTTTTTTTTTCATCAAAATTTTCAAACAACAAATTTACTCAAATTATTCCACTCTATTTTATACCATTATATTAATGATTACTTTATTATATTATTCTTTAAACTTTTAACTATAACCATAAACTTGAAAATCATATTTGGACAGACACTTAAGTTGCTTAAATGTTTATTGAACTCTAGTAAAAATATAGTACTTAGATTATCGTTGTTTAGCATATATCATTGACTCATCTAAGAAAACATTCTTTTATATATCATGTTTCTAAGGCTATGGAAAATATAATAGGAACCACTTAAAACTACACTTGAATAATTGCTATGCATAAAAGGCATGCTTGACGTATATGCATAGGAAGTGCAAAAATAATATAGTGATTATGGATAATATTATTTGTCTACAATATATATATATATATATACTATTACAAGTTCCATTGTTCATGCTTCTTTCAAACATCTATATAAACCCTGTCCTCCTTCACCCCATCTCCACGAAAACATAAAAGGAAAACAAGGGGTCTGATTTAATTAAACTCAACTTCTGTATAGATATATCAATTTTTTGAACATTAACTTTCTTGTCCAATGCATCTTTTCGTTCCAAAGCATTCTAACCTTGCTGCATCGTAGTGAGTGGGGTGTCATGCAAAATCTTCTCTCATGGAAGATGTGAATGAAATCCATCATTGGGTCGTACTGAGCCGTTTAGTTGACCACAGAGAAAGTACAGAGCAAAGAACCTACCAAGGAATAAACACAGTTTAGTAAGTTTACAAGAAAGCACTGACATTCCATTTTTAGATGGAAGTAGATTCTGCAGTCGATGATTTTTCTTTGACCTAAGCTGCTTTCTTTTTTAATAAATGAAGGAGAATAATTATAAAAAACTGATAAGCTTTTTTTTTTTTTTTTTAATTTTTTTATCTTTATTTATCTTGTCTAATTATCTAAGTATGCTGGACCAAATACACCAGAATACCCCAAATCCATATACATTAGTATAAGATAAATAAAGAAAATTTTACAATAAAATGATTCTTATAGATAATAAACCTTCTCATCCTTATGTTATATCCTAATGCTAACTTCAGGCATAAGATTGGTTCAAATTGTCACATGAGGCATATTATGTTAGATTATTTAGTATTAATTTAGGTAATGCCGAGATCTTGATCAAGGGGCATGTGAATATGAGTGATCAGAAGGAGTAAATTCAGGAAAAGAAACAAAATACCGATAATATTGTAGATTACCCCCATCAGAAGTTGCAGGTTATGTTCTATGCTGAATGTTCAAATTTACTGAGACAAAATGAAGAATCCAACCATTCTGAACTCTTTGCTCGTTCAATGTAGTATATAAACTGTTTCTTAGCATCAGGGACATCCAAAGCCAAGTCATCAAGAGATTCTGCAACCCTTCCGAAGCCCTTCATCATCTGGTTCATGGTTATTAGTCCAGTCTCAAAGCACTCCTTGAGAAGACCCCACAACCTCTCATTCTTCTTCTCAATGATTTTCACCAGAGCTTTCTTCACAACCTCGTGGTGGAAAAATGGCATTCCTAGTTCTTTCATGCAGCAACATGCTTCCCTTATGTCACCACCAGATTCATACTCCTCCAGCAGGTTTATAATCTTGTCCTTGACATCATCAATTTCCCACCCAGTTCTGCTGCTTCCTCCTCCACCCCAACACCTCAATATTCGCTCCCCTGAAAGCCGAGCCTTAAGCAATGACTTTACCATTTGAAGCACTTTGCTTCCTATTGAATCTGGCCCTAGACACTGTGTTCCAATCTCTTCTAGATGTTGTGGGGCCAGGACTTCATCCACTACTGCTCTAGCTAGAAACATGGCAAGATCTTCCACCACTACTGGATTGTCCAGAGCAGTGTCATCTGCTGACTCTATCAACATAACAAAACCATTCACTACATCATCAGCTGGGAAACACAGAGATGAAAGCAGAACTGAAGCCATTTCCTTCTCCCGCTTCTTCCTATCCATAGCTAGAGTTATTAGTCTTTTGACAAAGATTGCATTCAGCTGTGCACAGCAAGTGCTGTTCTCTTGCTCAAGACAGCTAATTACTTCAAATATATCACCTGACAAGAAGTACTCTTGAATCATGGACTGAGCCTTTACCTTAAAACTTCTGGCTGCATTTTCTCCTAGTGATCGTTTTTCTGGTTCCTGTGAGAGTGATTTCAATGATGAAACGCACAACCAACCCTCAGATGCTGCCTTGGATATTAGCTTTTGGAGTATTCCACGTGCATTTGGTATGTCAAGTGATAAGTCATCGACAGTGTCAATCAACCTATCAAAGCCCTTTGAGTTTTGACTCGAGTTGATGAGGCCTTCTTCAGTCGCTTCCTTCAAGAGATCTAGCAGGGGACCTTCTGCTTGACGCCTTTCCATTGCCATTATAAGAGCGCGTTTCACTATCTCATGGTGGTAGAAGGGAACTTTCAAATCCTTAATGCATCTAAAGGCTTCTTTCTTGTCACCACTTGTCACATATTCTATCAACAAATTGTTTATCCTAGCCTTCACATCATCAACTGTCATATTCTTACTGCCTCCCCACCGGCGCTCTACGATTTCAGCATGAAGAGGGGCTGCTAGATAGTTTTTCTCAGCCTTTTTCAAGACTTCAGCCCCTTTTGAATCTTTTGGTAAGTAAGCCATCTGTTTCTTCAAAAATGCAGGAGGAAGTATGTCATCAACCACTGCTCGAGCCAAGAAAAGTGCTAGAACATCAACTGCATCTGGTATGTCTACAATCAAGTCATCTGCAGATTCAACTAGTTTACTGAAGCCTTTGTAAACTTGCGAAGCATCGATTGTGTCAGCATAAAGTGCAGATAACAGAACAGCAGCCATTTCTTTTTCTTTGTCATGTCTGTCCATTGACATTGAGACAAGTTTTTTGACAAAATAGTAGCTAAAGTATGGTGTTCCAAGTTCTTTCAGTTCATTTTTTGTTGCAACAATATCATCAGTGGCAAAATATTCCTCCACTATTATTGTTGCTTTCTTCTTGTACTCCTCTAACTCCCCCTTCTTTTTCTTTTCATTCGAAGGTTCAATTTCCTGTAACCCATATTTGTTGTCATAATATTTTGTGTTAATCACAAAACACAAGCACGAAATAAGCAACCAAAGATTCTTTCACATGCAAATAATATATATGATTACATTGTTGAATATATTGATACAATTTTAGCTTTGTACCTCTGTGCTGTCATAGTTTGGATCATGAGGGTCAAGAAAGTTCATGTCCTCAGTATCAAGCAATCCTCCCCATGTGCCTTTCCCTCCACAACCTCCTGCAATTTGAAAAAAGGATAAAAGGTTACTCTTCGACATATAATTATCTGAAATATTTTGGGGGAAAGTACATTTTACCCCCTAAACCAAGGCCTATTACAACTTTTGTATGTCAACTTGAAAATGTCACAGTGCACCTCCTAGTCTAAGTAATATTTAACATGGGTTGTTTTGTTTTTTTTGTCCAAAGAAGTGGGAGGTGTTTTGTTACATTTTCAAGTTGATGTAGTTGTAATTAAGCCTTAGTTCAAGGGGTAAATGTATTTTCTCAAATATTTTTATTAGATATTTGATAGCCATGGAACACAAAAGCAGAAATACTTTCCATGATAATGTCAAACTAGATCATTCCCTTCGTTTTCCTGTAACTGTGAGGCAAAGCAGGACATCACAGAGATCTATGAGGGAAAGTAGCACCACTAGTAGATAGCCATAAATAATCACTTGGCAATCAACTTCTTCATGGAGGTAATAAAGATTAACAAATGGAACCTAGTAATCAAAATTTAATCATTTAAGATGGTACCTTTCTTTGGTCGTCCATCTCTTGGCGAACGTGATTGCCTTTCATTCTTTGGACTATGGCCTGGCAACCTTGGGGACCTTGGAGAACTAGGAGACGTTGGTGACTTTGGAGAAATTTTCAGAGGAGTAACAGTGAATGAATCTGCACTTTCTGAAACTGATTGATAAGCTTGCAATCCAAGAAATAATCATATAATTAGCAAATGGATTCAAGTAAAGAAAATTTATCGTTCCATATATAAACATAAAAGCATATCTAGTTCACTTCTCAATGAAACTTATCTATTACATGTTTATATATCTATTCATAATTGACTTGGTCTACTTATTTTATATAGACCAAATCTTGACCTGAACTTTAAATTTTAAACTGAGTTTACCTAAAAATTTCGACTTTACCTTTCTTGGAACTTCCATCTCTTGGAGAATGAGGTTGCTTATCATGATTTGGACTTTGCTTACTGCTATTGGCATGTGCCCTTGGGGACCTTGGAGAACTACGGGATCTCGGTGACTTTGGAGAAGATCGCAATGCAGAATCAGGTAATGAATCTGCACTTTTTGATACTGATACACGAGGCATGCGATGCTCACTTGATTTAGAACCATTTTTGATATCCATCACACTAGATTCTCTAAACCTCCCCTTTTCACTCTTCGATTTTGAAAGTCATATAGAAGAGTACAAAATATCAGCACCACATAAATCAGATACTCCTGTCACTGGCACATTAGAGAAGACCTCAATCTCAAATATGCTTCTTGTATCAATCTTTTCTTCTCTTTGAATGAAGCCATAGACTAGGATCCACTTCCCTCCTATCCTAACATGATCAGACAGGCTTGGAGATGAGTAAGTGTCAAAGATGACTTGAATTCAAACACTTCAGCTATTAAGTGACGGACAATGAACAACTGTTATAATCTCTCATAGGCCACCTCACATGAAAGTTTTTTGAGCTTGAAGTGTATGACAGGTAAATCTTCTGCTGAAACTTAACTTTACCTAAGAGAATAAGGGTTGACAAACATGGAATCTAGATCACTTGGTCATAGTCCCAAAGAGGCTCTAATATCATGTGAAAGACTACTACCACTCAAAATCTTAAGCTATTTTGTAGATCTCCATAAAAGGGTTTACTATTATCTTTAAATTAGTGTTCAGTTACTCAATATTGTTGGAACAAAATATGTCAGATGAGAAGTCAATAGTATTAGATTAAATCATCAATGCAGACACCAAATCAAACTGAACAAAAAGTAGAATGTGAATCAGCTAAAGCATTAGAGAAGGCCTTCTTATCCAGAGGTGGATTATTAAGACCTTAAAATTTGTACTTGTGCTGAGGCCCATGTTCACCCACTTACATGCAACACTAAGGGATGATTTACAACTTGCACATGAAATCCTTTAAGAATTTACTACTTGCACATCAATATTGTTAGAATAACTTAGTTTGGTTCTTCTCTCTTTTTTTTGTCATCAATTTCTTGTCAATTTTGAAGAGAGATTGACATAATAGATTGAGTCTACTTGAATCATGGGATTCACCCATTCTGTATCTATCTCTTTTTAAAATTGACATAAAATTAATGAAGAGGATTCAAGTTCTAAAATAACTTATTCTCGTTATCATTTTTTGTTTAGCCAAGAACAAAATAGATACACCTTAATTAAATTTGTCTCATTAAACAAAATCAGAATCCAAAATTAACGTGGACATGATAAAAATCAAATGAGATTAGATTACCTTCAATCAAAACTTGAAAGAGATAGAGCTTGTGGGAGCACATGCAGTGGCCTGCAATGGCTGTGAAGTTTTACAGTGTAGGCAGTTTGATTGTACCGAACAAGTAGCAGTTGGGTACCAGGTTGAAAGAGAAATGACAGTATTCAAAAGCAGTTGCAAAATTTGAGGTGTTTCCATGTGTGGTCGGAAATCAAAATGTGGATCTTGAACAAGTTTGTCACGTCCAAGAGGCTTCAAGCTTTCTAATTATTTGCCTTTGGACACGGAAGAGGAAAAGACCTTTTGGACCAAGTAAACATAATGCTACAATATAGGCAGTGTTGTCAAGTGGTGGTGTTAGAAATTTGAGAACATGTCAATGAAAAAATGATTGACAGGAATAGTTACAAGGATTTTTTTTTTTTTGTACAATAGTTACAAGGAATTTCTATTCTTGCTTTTTCAGACAATTTTAGAGTTTTTGCCTGACCCCAAATACTTAAAAACTGAACTTTGTTATACAGTATTATTTGCCCATGAAACTTTTGGCATGTAAACGTTTTATAATCACCACAATATTAATTGTTGAAAAATAAAATCTTGGACATTGGGGTTTAGCTAGGTGAACTGAGCAATCTAACAATTCAAATACTATATATTTTAAATATATCATAAGTAACAAACTCAAATATATTATAATTAATTTAGAAAATCATGTATTATGAAATTAATGCTAAAGGTGATTATAGGTCGAATTGGATTTTTGAACATTTGAGATTTGATTTGACATAGTTTTGGCTTAGTAAGTAATTGGGACGGGTTGAGTTTATATATTATTTTTTAAAAATTTTTATTTTATAAATTTTTTTTTATTAACAATTGTTTAAATAAAAGATATAAAAATTTAAATTTGAAATGAATAAAAAATAATTAAAATTTGAAAGAAATTAATATTTTAAAATTTTATTATGAATAAAAATTATTAGAGATAAAATAAAAATAAATTTAAAAAATAAAAATAATAATCAAGTGCTAGATATTGTGTGAATCTGGGAGAAGGCTTAGCTCGATTGTGTGACCCTGCCCAACAAATTTACAACAAAACTGGCCAAGATGCAGCCAATTCCATAAACAACGTGCTTTGCTTGGTCATATAATTGTAGAACTTAAGCTTCTTTCTTTCTGTGCGGTTGAAGTAATTGCTCTAAGAAGATACTATAGTCATATGAATGAACAAACACATAACATTCAGAGACATGTTAAATCATACGGACTGTTTCTTAACAGAGATTTTCCAGAAAAATGCAAGGAAAAGAAAAATTTAGTACTAAACATTACTTGAAAGATTCTGACCAAGAGGAAAATCACCTAAACATAATACGATGAGATATATATGACTAAAGAGTAAACTTATTTATTTTACTTATTTCCAAATATTACTATATTTTGATATATTTATTAATTTATTTAACATTATAAATTGGCAAGGGCACTGCGAAGCATAGAATTTGTAAAATGGATCTAAGTTTGTTGATATTGACAAGAGACATCCGTATTATGATTGCTAAATTTTTTTTCTTTTACAAATTAGTTAGAAAATTCAGCACAAAAATTTTGTTCAGGAAAATGTTGACATATAAATGTTTTGTTTTATATTTCTTACATTTATATAAAATTGCAGTAAAAAATTTAATTTTTAAATCATTTTTTGGGAGAATTATATAAAAATTTGTCTTTTTTGTGAGCATAAAAATTTGTTAAATGGTAACAATTTAGCAAAGATGCTCGTTATTTATATGTCTACTGTTTACATATTTCTGTCCAGACTTCATGCTCAAGAGCTCTTGTCTATGCTCTATAGCCCGATTGTCAAAATTTGCAATAAAGCTCAGGGCTGAAGTAGACCATGTCGACGGAAGATGCTAACTTCGTCGCCAGCCTGCAATCACAGATAGATGCTCTTCGAACCAGGGTTAAGGTATTTCGTCAATTGCGATCTCAATCTCAAACAATCCCTGTTTGTTTGCCAAGAAAATGGGAAAAGTAAAACCAGGAACTCAAGGGAACACTTTTCTTGTTTTCTGGAGTTAACTGGCATTGATTAGTTGGAAGAGCAATAATTTCTCAGTAGAATGAGTTGGCTTCTGCTGTTTGATCAGTTCACCTGGAAGTATCTTCAGTTTTGTTTCGTTTAAGTTCTTTGGCTTTTAAAGCTCAGAAACTATTGCACTTTGTGAAATGCTAGTTTGAGAAACTACATTCAGTGTGTGTTAGGGAATGATTTGTTGTATCATATCTCATACTGTGCCATAGTCTGTGTCTGGATCCTCTGTAAATTTTGAAAGTATCGATGAGTTGTAAAATAGAGAAATCTCTGATAATTTTATTGAGCCCATCCAAAGTTCATTGTGAATTGTGAAATTGACTCTCAGTATGGGTTGAGTTGGAGTCACTTTGTTTCGAAGGCATATCCCTATTATTTTTACAATTCCATGTAAAATTGCTGTCATCTGGATGTTGAGGAGTTCAAGCTTTTATGATTTGGCAATCAAAGACGAGTAACATAAAAGATGGGATGCCCATGTATAAAGGGGTTTTGGGCTTTTTAGCACCCTATACTTCCATGTTTAATATGATATCAGTATAGCAAACGTATGCATATGAGATGCTGGATTTTTTACCTGTTGGGTGTGAAAATATTGATATACCAAACATATCAATATAATCAAAGTAAAGAATGAAGAGAATACATGCGTTTCTTACTACTCTTTATGGTGAAGTCTTGCATCCTGATCTGGTCTGCAATAAGTAAATTGAACATACTTTTCTGCTGCTTTTGTGTTTGTTTTACTATGTTGTGAGAGTCTGGACTTAATTCATTTTGCAACTTCATATGTTACTTTTCTAACTGAAATTTTATTCATAAACCAGGAATTAGAGGCTGAAAATACAAAGCTATTATCTCAACTCACAGATTGTGACAGCCACAAGGTTAGCTAGTAAATTGTTTTATGGTTCTTAGCATTGTGAAGTTTATGTTCCATCTTCTTGGCCACTAGAGGACAGCAAATATTTTCAGATGGAAAAAATTTACTTGAAAAAAGAAAAAAGAATAAAAGGTTTCTGGTGCATTATACATGGGAATTCAATTGTTATGCAGATTGCAAAGAACTTGAATGGCTCTGATGAGAAAGGAATTAGAAATGGAAACATAAAGACAGAAGAGAAGAGAGAAAAATTGCCAGGTTCATATATTTTTATTAAAATCTGTTATTTTTTGGATGCTTAGTTTTGATGATATGATTGCCATTGTAGTTATATTTGCGCTGAGTATACTGATCAAGCACTTGAGCATATGATGCAAAATATTAAAGTTGAGAATGCACAGCCGTGGAATTTGATGTTTGAGGAATGGGTTGTGGAATGAATTCTATGGATTCTCTCTTCCATATTCTTTATTGGTAAAATATTTGTGAGGCTGGGGAGAATCAGTTGCACAGCAAATAGCTTGCCTTAAAATCGGAGGGCTTATTCTTTCTGCATAATTTCTTCTCTGAGTCTATGGTCATTGACAATGTGGTTCCCTGGTGAAAGTTCCTGTAAGAAGCTGTAATAGGTCTGTTATGGTCAATGTGTAACATGCTTTGCTGTTACCAGTGAAACTTGTAATAACGTTTCGTGATTGCTTGTATCTATGAAAACTTTGTGTCCTCTTGGAGTATATTATTCAGGATTTCTCTATGTATATGATATAAATATGTAGATTCATACATAAAATAAACGCATGAGAAAATAATTTAACTGATAACCGCAAAGTATGTTATGTATATCAGCTAAAAATAAACTGTTCATCTAATCAGATATTCCTGGTCTCCCTCCCCCAAAAATAATTGTGTGGCTCCGCTGTTTATCGTCCGTAGTATTGTATTTTTTCCTTTGAGGTTGGTGAATGCTTGTTTAATATAGTCCTTCTAGTTAAAAGAAAAAAAAAATATATTAGGGTGTTTCTAGGGATGGAAAGCTCAGTAGAAAATTTTAAATGTTAATTCCTGAAGAATTTTAAACCTTCACATTTTCTTCTTATATACATATTAAATTTTTATTTGATTTACTTCTTGATTTCAGCTAGTTCTGAACTTAAATGTTTAATTTGTTTGTTTTGTT
Organism: Delonix regia; assembly: GCA_037074485.1. NCBI lineage: Eukaryota > Viridiplantae > Streptophyta > Magnoliopsida > Fabales > Fabaceae > Delonix > Delonix regia. The sequence goes on along the minus strand of CM073454.1, from coordinate 21,890,150 downwards.
CTTAAGCTCCCTAATGGCATGTTTGTCTGGGCCCTCTATTATGTGTCTATCGGTTTTGAATCTGTCACATGTTTAAACAAAATGATAAAGTAACAGAGTTTATTGTTATATTTATTGAACAATTATAATAATATATATCTTACGCTATTGATATGAGATAAAATCAGTTTGCTAAAACTGGCTGCATATGTAAATTACCTTAAATCTTGGTACAGGCTATCACACGAGGCTTATCAAACACCATAGCAAGAGATATGTAGCTCTAAAAGTCATGTACTTTGGACAAAGGTATATGATGTCCCTTTTTTTTCTGGCTTTGTTTTCTCTCTAAAATTAACACTAAGGCCTTGACATGTAAAAAAAAGATGGATATATGGTATATTTCATATCATGCGATACAAACATATGGTACAATCTTTTAAATTTTAAGGTCATGCTATATTTGGTAAATTATAGTTTAAATTTTAATGAGCATACTTGTGCAGCTTTAGAGCTTGCTTTGGAGATGAATGACTATGCTTGGTTTAATTTTCCTTCGGTTAAATCCAAAGAATCTGGACTGCATCTCCTTCCTATCATTTTACTGTCTTGTTTGTATTTACTGAGTTAGAATTATATAAATGCTATGTGATAATGAAAATTAGGGTTTTCTGACTATCTGCTAAATGCAGGTTCTACGGTTTTTCTTCAGAGGCACAAATTGATCCAACTGTTGAGGTTTGTTTTGTCACAGACTCTTAGGCTATTTATTTCTGTAAGCTGCAAAAATTGTTCGTACATGCTGGCAAGCAGAAATTTCTGTACTCATCAGACAAATAAATATATGGATTACAAATTATGCATGTGGTGGATGAAGAGTTCTAAATCTTGGTCCATAGTATAAAATATTTTGCAAAATCAGCATGTGAATGCCTCCTTGTGATCTGTCATCTATAACTTTCTTGCAGTCTGAAATTTTTAAGGCGCTTGAGAAAACAAGGCTATTGGTCAGTGACAAGAAGGAGTCACAATATTCAAGATGTGGTAGAACAGACAAAGGTGTTTCTTCTGTTGGACAAGTAAGTTCATGCGAAATTAAAAAAAGAAAGAAAGAAAGAAAGAAAGAAAGAAAGAAAAAGAATGCTTCCTATTAGCAATAACCGATACATATCAAGATTACAAAGTTGATATGATAAGTTCATACTCCTCCAACTGTTAAGATCGCATTAATAATCATTGTGCTCCAAGGACCTGCTTCTTTGGCAAATGCTTACAAGATGAGGCTCATCACTGCAATGCCATGATAAAACAGAATGTGGAGGAAATTTTATGCACAAATTTAAAGCAAGTTAATAAATTTCCCCGAGGACCTTTAAACAATAATAATTTCACATGCTTTCTGAAATCATTTGTATTGTTTGGAATCTTTGCTAGCAGAAAATTATATATTTTGGAAAATTTGATTAACCGTATAAGGTGGCTATGTTAAGCATCAGCGTTAAAGTTCCTATGGTGGTGTTATAGTATTTATCTCAACCATTATTGCTATATTCAACTGATATTCATAGATCATCATGTTACCTGTTAATTCAATATTTCATTGGCTCTCATGATGGCAACAATTTGAAGCAGGTAATAGCTCTTTTCCTAAGATCAAACCTCAAGGTGTCTGGAACAAATAATAGAAGTGCTGGAGAAATTGTTTCAGAAGCGCAACATGGTTAGCAGAACAGTCATTTGGAAAAACGAGCTAACTTTTTTTCTTTTGGTTGCTTGTTATTTGTTGGTCCATGCCTGGGGTCTAAACAGGTTATAGATATTGTTCAGTTTTATGTCCGTTGAGTTGGATAATGACCATAAAATAAAATAAAAATGATGGATGTGTCATGGTTTTTGGCAATTGTAAATTCAACTTTAGTAATTATTTTTGGCATTTTATATTTGTCTGAGCAATAGACGTGACTGTTTACCATTTTTTTTTTATGTCATTTGCTTTACCTTAGTATTATTTATACTGATTTTAATTCCTTTTCTTCCCAAATTTAACATGTCTTTTGCAGAAGGGGAAATTGATTATGTTAGGGTGCTAAATCGAGTCCTTCCTAATGATATTCGAATTCTGGGCTGGTGTCCTGTTCCTGTAGATTTCCATGCAAGGTTCGTCTGCCTTATGAGTAACTTTGCTTTGTGATCTGATGAGCAAATTATACAGGGAATGGGTGACAGTGTGTGCAACACTGGAGCAGGAAACTACTTCTTCAGTTTCCAGCATATCGGATGACCCACGTCCCTCCCCCAGGCTCCAAACTCTGAGTGCTCATTAATTGACAATATTTGAAACTTGAGCAATTTCCTCTAAAATTTGAAAAAAATGCACAGTTTCACTCTCAGAAACTTTAGTTTAGTGGTAGTAGACAAAAGTTTTTTTGCATTGGTCAAGGGTTTAAAACCTTTAAATGCCCTTTCTTATTAGTATAACCAGTGCATGACATGGCCTCTTTTGAAACTTCCGTGACTATTTTCACCCTCTGTTAGACCAATTGACTAGCAAGCTTAACTCTAAGCGCACCAGTTTGCATGAACCCATCCACCAAGATCTACCAAACTGAACTGGTTGCTGTTCCTCGTTAACCGGATTTAATGGACATGTCCACTCCAGCTCCCCTAACACTGTTTGATGTCATTGACTAATGAGGTGATTAACAAAATAATTTTTGGCTACAATGGATCCCTTCCCTGACATCTAACTGATTTTGACAAATAAAATTTACATACAACTTAAACATGCAATAGCAATGCTATGGTGACTGATATGATTTGCAGATATATTTAACTTGTAACTAGAGGGGTCACTGCCTGACAATATAACATGATTTGCAGATATACTCTTCAAGCTGATGTTGGATATATGTTCCTGTATAGTTACAACTGCAAGTCCTTCTAGTAGTTTATAAGCATCTTATCATAGAAACTAAAAGATTTTGTGTTGACCTTTTTTAGCTTGTTGATTAGATGTTTGATAAACTATTGTTCTGAAATTCTTGAGTTGACGTTGAAGGGGCCAGACAAATGTGTAATAGTATACGAAGCTCAACACGTACTAAAACTTCCTTTTATGTGCTAGTGCCTAGTGGTATATAAAACAGAGTAGAAATATAGAAGAAAGATATTACAGGCTGGAATCAGTGCTTCTAATGGAGTTGATCAGAGGTCCAACTCTTGAATTAGGATACAGAACTACAAATCAAAGGCATGGTATCTAATTCCTGCAAGCAATGCCAGAGAGACTTGAATAATTTATTTTAAAAAGTGAGGCTAACTGGACAACAATGTCAATTTCCCCAAAAGCTTAATTTGATATAAAGTTGGTTTCAAATAGGGAACCTATTATAAGTGAAGTATTTTCCGTATTGTAACTAAAACTGAATTTTGATGTAGGATTGCTAGGATGCTAGTTGAATTGTGTTTATTAACCAACCTTCAGATTGTGACAATTGAACTGTGAAATAATTTTTCTGTTACTTAGTAAATTTTATTCTCTTAAATTTACACTTTTTCCTTACCACTTTCCTCCTTTGCTTTGTCAATACAGATTCAGCTGTTTAAGCAGGCAGTATAAATATTTTTTCTGGAGAGAAAACTTGAATATCCTGGTAGGAAAACCATTTTTCTTCGTAATTTTTATAAATTCTTATACTCTTCCCCGCCTGCCGCGCCCCCCCCGGTTGTTTCTGATTGTACCAGAGACTAAAAGGCTCATAACTTACAAGCTCTAAACAATTTTCTTTGTTTAATGTCCCTTCAGGCCATGGAGAGTGCTGGCAAGAAGCTTTTAGGTGAACATGACTTCAGGAACTTCTGTAAAATGGATGCAGCAAATGTGCACAACTACAGGCGGCATATCACTTTGTTTGACATGTCTCCTACCGATGTGAGGTTAAGATTGGTAGACAAATTTTCTGCTCCTTCGTGTATGATTTTGTGTGTTCATACTCACTTTTCCTTGCAAGTAATATATTGAAAACCGTGGCTTAAAAACTTGTGTAAAGGGATACAGTAGATGTGTGGTTACGATAGGCATGACAATCATTCTGATTCCTTTCCTGTGGTTTGAGTGCACTTCTACAATTTCCATGTTGAATGATAGTTGGTGAACTTATATGTTTGATGATACTTGAATCTATGATTTTCAACTCTACCTTATTCTTATGAGAAGGGAATATGACAGAAGCCATTAGCTTTAACCCAGTTACACTTTTTATAGCTAATAAATAAATGACCGGAAGTATGGAAGATTTTGAATGATGCTTTTAGTGCCTCTGGTCAGAGGTGATATTACCCATAAGAGAAAAAGAACTGGTGTGAAGGGATAAATCAAATGACAGCATTGAAGAACAAAAATCCCAACAAAATTAATATCGATTGAACTGATAAAAATGAAAATGTTGTCAGTAATTTTCAACAGGATGAATATATTCATGTGGTCTACTTGATTAAATCAGCTAACCGTTGCATGCTTAACATTTGAGTCTTAAGTCTAAGATGCAGAGAAATATGGTTGCAACACATGAGGGGCTATAACCTTTTGATTCTTTTATAGAGAAAGAATTTTATTATGAAGGAGGAAAAGTGCAAGGTAGGAGGATAAGTATCTCCCAAAGCAAAGAGATGAAAAGACAAGAAAACCACTAAGCTGAAAAACCAAATAATAGGCTACCCCTTGGGATAGAATAGTGTATATTTTTAGCTTTGGTGCTTAGAATATGCTTTCTTTTAATGGAACCACTTTATTTGATATGCAAAGAGATTGGATGGCTCATTTCAATTAATAGGCTTTTTGGGATTTCTGTTACAGCGTTCTGTTTTAAGATTTTTGTATTTTCTTCTCTTTCTAATAAATTTATTATTCTATCATATAATAATAATAATAATATTAATAATAATCAATCAATCATGTAAGGCAACCCAACTCTGCGCATATCTACAAGTGATATCCCTTTGAAAGAGGCCATGACCTGAACACCAGAGGGAAGCCGTTAGTGCTATCCTATCCCAACACAACTGAGTAGAGAGAGGGGCAGCCTTGAAAGTGCAGGCACTCCACTCCAATCCAATCTACTAAATCACCATAGAAGAGAAACTGCCAATTGCCAGTTGACACCAAGTTTTAGTCTCCTTATCCATACCAAACACTTCAAACTTTAACAAAGGGTTTTTTACATTTTTCACCTTCTATACCCCAAATAGGGAACACTGATTACCTGTGTCATTTCAGAATTCATAGTTATGGTGGCTTTGTGTATTAAAATTCTTGCATAGTTGTATCAAACTGACTAGAAGTTGTCGTTTGTCATTTGGAATGTTTTTGGACTCCTTAAGTCTGAGCATTTTTTTCCTATTTACCTTCAGGTATGATGGTAATCAACTTTGGGCCATTAAAATCAAAGGTACAGCTTTTCTTTGGCATCAGGTTCGCTGCATAGTTGCTGTTTTATTCATGGTTGGCAAAGGTGTTGAATCTCCGAATGTGGGTACCCAACACCCTCATATATAAATGGTTTTTAAATTTTATGTAGTCATTTCCTTGTTGATCCTTTAAGCTTTGCGAGATAACAATAGAACCAATTATGTTCAGATTCAGACTGCTTCCATATGACATGTTTTCCAAGTTTGCTTAAAGGCAATTAAGAAAGCCATCTGTTGTTGACATTAAGTGCAATAATAGGATTTCTGTGGGCCAAGCAACACTTACTAAATGATGTTGAGCTCAGTCTCTGCAGCCATATAAAAGTGTCATTCTCATAATAAATGCTTACTGTGGTAGAACGTCATTGTTGCATATCATTTAGACGTCTGCATTTAAGTTTCTTCTACTCTTCTTAAATGGCTGTGACCACATGTCAATGTCAAACTCTAGCTAGTCATACTGCGCAATGAACGGTTCTGATTTCAATAACCAAATAATAAGTATATGATTTTGATGGAACCCTTGGGTAAAACTCATCCTCAAAAGCTAGCTCATGAGAAGAGGGTATCCAAAGGTCTTATAAGCCCCCCACCAAGTAGTATTCTATCCAATGTGGGACTCCCAAAGTTACCTTAGCTTGTGGTTCTTAACATTTCTATCCCCTTAAACATCGATGTCCACGGCGCTGGTGGCTAGTACTCAGCGCCTCTTCTCCCCTTTGGAGGCTCTCCCCTTTTCACTCCGCTCCAGCCACCGCCACCACTGCCTGGGATCAAAACTACTCTAATACCACTTGATGGAACCCTTGGGTAGAACTCATCTCCAAAAGCTAGCTCATGGGGAGAGGGTGTCCAAAGGTCTTATAAGCCCCCCACCAAGTGGTATTCCACTCGATGTGGGACTCCCAAGTTGCCTTGGCTTGTGGTTCTTAACAGATTTAGGGATAAAAAAGCTGGTGTCCCAGTTAGAACGATTTTTCATAGCCATCTCAAATGCCATGAATTGGGGAAGCTCCAATCAAGAGAGAGTAATTAAGTGAGAGTGGGATTGAGTAGGACTTGTGTTTGGGTGAGTCAGCAGAAGAAGACTATGAGATATGAACATGTAAGAATAGGGAGACTTCTAGTATGGCCATAACAAGGGAAGAAAAAAAATAATAAAGAGAGAAGAGATAGAGATTTCTGAGTAGACAAAAATTTGCTAAAAGGAGAGAGACAGAGACAGTAGCAATTAAAAATTTTAAATCATTGACCGGGATAAGGAGGGAGTGTGAAAGGAAAAATAAAAAAATAAAGGATATTAATTAAAGTTTTTCTAATTTTGTGATAATTTGAAAAGGAGAAATATGAGATTATAGCAAAACAGAAGGAAAAGTCCGTAAATGATTCTCTGTTTCTTATAAGGAATATCTTTATCAATGGTTTGAGCAGGAAAAAAACAAGAGAAACTGCCACATGGCTGGGCCAATGCCAACTACTTTCTATGTATTGAAATTGATGTAAATTATTTGCACAACGATGAAGAGAAACCTTCAAAGTTGAAAGTATCTCCATATTGAACTTTTCCACCTCCCTTTGTGTGTTATAAGCCTGTGCAGTTTGTGCTAATCACTATAAATTCTTCAATGCTTAAATTTGTAGGTGATTGATATTTTACTGGACACTAATAGGACCCCAAGGAAACCCCAGTACATTATGGCTGCAGAGATTCCATTGGTTCTTCTGTCCTGTGAATTTGAGGATATTAGGTTTATATGTTCGTCAGGTATATTTCTTATGTCTAGACTTCAAATTTGGTGAGTGACTGCTTAATTGCATTCCTCTCTATCGTGTAGCTCATCAAAGTCATAAACATTAGTTACGTACTTATGTCCAATTTCCATTTTCTTATTTGCTTACCTGTTCTAGCATTGTTAGTTAGAGAACAGTTTAATGATAATCAAGTTAACTGATTGCATATTTAGATGCAGGAGAAGCCTTGCGTTTACACTTGGTGAATGAATGCCAAACATACCAGCTTCAAGCTGCAGTCTTTCATGAAGCTCTTCTAAATTGTGTGCCTCTGTCAGATGGTGCTGCAAATGTTTATGAATTGCATTTAATTTAGTATGCTTATTTTTGTTTGGAATGATTTATTATGATGATGCCAATTTCTTGTCCAGACCATAGCTTGAAGCATAATGAAAGAACCAAGAAGAAAGCTTCCCATGTCCCTCTTATGTCACGACCAACTGAGCGTGAGTTCTGTGACCTCCAATATTTTATAGCTTGTGTCAGAAATATTTAAATGCATATCATAAGTGGAATACTTGTTGTATTGTATTCTTTTAAGCTTTACTCAAATAAATTTGTCTGAGTTTACTTCTTGGCCCCCAACCATATTAATTTGACCGGTTTCTTACTCTGATTGAATTCGATCCAGCATCATATGAAGAGCGGCGTGCCAAATTCAACTCGACTTAAGATTTCAGCATCATCTCAATTTCAGAGGCCTTCCATATCCTTTTTCCTTTGGATTGTACAATTTGTTGGTCATTTATTTCTTAATAGAATTACGGTAATGAGAGGAATTTTTCAGGCAATCAATAATGGTACGTGTTAAACAGCTTCACTTTTCAAGTCTTGTTCGTGAGTAATTGTAGCATTCATTTGGCAGTTTTGTTTTGATTTGTGATTTTCTTTTCAAAGCAAGATCATTTTAGATTATGCTGAGCTGGCTCCCCTGGGTGATTGACTAGTTGAATAGAGCAACATGAAACTGCTGAATGTATAGGAACATACAAGATCTGAGAAGCATCACTTGTGGCTGCTACTGATTACTGATTACTCTTGCACATATATGCTAGATCAAGTTGTTTGTTTGTTTGCTTTTTGTCATAGAAATACTTGGAATTTCATGTGTGTATCACCCACAAAATAGCACAGATCTTACATTATTGTTTGTTGGAGCAAATCATTTCAATCTCTCTGGAAATCAACTTGCTGGGACCTGAGTAGAATCAGACAAAGGCTACCTCCCAATACCTTGCTTGACCATGTCTCTATAATCAGTAGATGTGACAACTTTACTTTTCTTTAATATTTTTCGTTAAAATAAGTTCTCAGTACACTATTTTAAATAAATAAAAATGTATTAAAAGTAGACATTTTAAGCAAGCAAGTTATTCTATACACTTTTCTGAATTTTTATTAATTCTTTTTACACCAATCTTTAAATATTAAAATAAAATATATGAATATTTTTTATTATTTTTTTCCTTGGATGGTGGATTAATAGTGACCATATCATTGTGATCAAGCGTATCACTGTGTACCATACAAATAAAAATGCCATTATTGTCAAGAATGATTAGAAGTGGATCTCACTCCTATGCGAAGTTTCGGAAAAAAAAAAGGAGCGGCAATTTTTTATAGGCACAATATATTTAAGTTTATTTGTAAATATTTGTTATACATGATTAGAAAATTGTGATATTATTACTGACCTTTATAATTCTTTTTTGAAAAATAATATGAAAGACCGATTTTATACTAGAAAATTATAAAAGCGATGTTACGTTGATAAGAATATGATTGAAATTTGTTTCCAAGAGTAGTATGAACTGCAATATGATTGAAATTTCTGAATTTCACATGGTAAGTGCAATAATAAATACTCAAGAAATTAGGATTAAACTTAGGTTCAATTCAAATTCTACAATTTTCTACAAATAACGTATACATGTGTGATATTAGTGGAAATAATATATTTTTCATATTTAATGAGTGAACAGTATAGCAAAAATTTAAAAAGTGCATATAAATATTCTTTACCCAACAACTTTTAAAATTTCCACCATTATTACTATACGCTATATTAGTGTTAGGTGCTACTTATACTTTTTCGAGGTGTAGGCCAGATGCAATTTCAGTTACTAAAGTTGTTAAAAAAATAATAATAAATGCACAACTAACATTGTTAATAAGAAGAATCTATATGTTGTAGCATTGGTCGAATTTGTTTGTAATGTTACACAAGTTTCTAAAAGCGTAAATTATATTAATTTCTTATGATATAGATTACATTATATTTTGTTTTCCTATATATAAATATCATTTGATATTTCAAATATTTAATATATAATGTAAAAATATTTTATTATTGATTTTCTCTTAATGATATTTTTACAATATATATTTAATGTTAAAATAGTTGGATGACATTTTTAAAATAAATGAGATATTAGGCATAATTTAGCTAAACTTCTAGATAAATCAATATAATTCTTTTTAATAAAACCCTCTAGGAAACAACCAAAAGCCTAGAATATATTTGGTCATCAATATTGCCGCATGCTTAGATCTTAAGAAAAAAGTGAATTAATTGATGCAATTATATAAATGGTTATACTGGCGTGATCACTACATGATAGTTTAAAAAAAAAAAAAACTGGTAATCATGTACTATCAAAATATGTTGATTGCATGATAACTTATAGTAATATATTGTATTTATATTTTAAACTCCATATTTTTAGATTATATTTACTGACCCAAAATTATTTTAAAATTTTTTAATTTATTCTCTCAAATTTTTATTTTTTAATAATCATAAAAATATTAGTTTATAAATTTGTTAATTCAATCTGCATACTTTCTTCATTTTTTCTAACAACTTCCTAACTTCCTAATTTTATTCTTATTTTAATTAATAAATTAATGTTTTGTAAAATAACTAAAAAATAAAAGGTAAAGGTGGTAAATAAAAATTTCTAAAATTTTTGAGTTTATAAATAAAATCTAAAAGTATTGAGATTAAAATATAAATACAATAAATTATTTTAAATTAATATATCATTAGCTTATTTTAATACATTATTATCATGTATTTGTATTTTATTATATCACAATATGATGGCACCAATATAACCACTTCTTTAATTACAACAAATATTTCATAGGAAAAAATATTGTGAATTCCCCAATACAAACTAGTTGCTTTTGACTGAAATTGATTGAAGAACATAATTTATCTAAACTATTAAAATGCAATGCAAAAATAGATAACTAAAAATTTGATTTTAATTTGCATAAAAATATCACTCTAAAAATATAACTATATATAAGTCTAATGAAGTAATTTTCCTTTGAAGAAAATTTAAATATGTTATAATTAATTAATTCAAGGATTCCTCAGTTTCTTCCCTTAATTTAATTCCATCTAAAAATTTTTGTTTTGTTTTGTTTTGTTTTAAATTTTTTATTGTTGCTTATGTCATTCCAGTCCAGCTAAGCACTAAACAATATATATATATATAAACCAGAAAAGAAAGGGAGAAGTCTTGGGTGAAATACAACGTAGACACTGCGGCTCCCGCGAGGGAAGCTCGGATCAAAAGCACAGACTCTTCGTTTTTAAGGAGAGAAACAAAATCTGCATCCTCCATTTTAGAGAGAGTAACAGAAGAAGAAGAAGAGGAAGAAAATACTGCAAAGGAGAAAATGGAGGCTGCCATGGGATTGATGCGCAGGATTCCACCGAAGCAGACTGAGACTGCTCTCTCTGCTCTTCTCAGCCTTTTGCCGCACCACTCCTCTGATCTCCTCGCTCAAGTCGACCAACCCCTCCAGGTTCCTCTTTCTCTCACGTGGACGCATTTTATGATCTTATTAATTTTTAAATGCAATTCTTCCATCTCATGTACACAATTTCCTAATTTCATTTGTCTTCCGGGGTGTATACATTTGAAGCGTTTTTGGGTTGTTTTTATTTTCAGCGTCCTTATGCATCTTTTCGGAACTTTTAGAATATTGGCGATTGTTAATTCTAATTTTAAGGTTAGGATTGTTTACAATCTGGCATGTCTTACCTTCTGTTTACTTATCCATTTCATCCATCAAGTCCAAATTAAATAGTACTGTTTGTTTAATTTGCGACCCTTTTCCTTATTTATCCCTGCACATCTGGAATCTCCTTTTTACTCTCGGAATTTTATGATTTTCTTTTCTTTGGATCTGGGTATTTTGTATTTCATGTTAGGTTGCTTCTAAAAACGATAAACAAGGGATTGTGATAGATTTTATGTAGTTAGTAATTTGTTTATTTTTACTCAAAAATCAACGTAATATTCACTTATGCTCTTTTTGTAATATTGTATGATCATTTGCTTTCAAAACTATTTTTAATTTTAAAAATTTGGATGGTGAAACAGGTTCTGTGCGACATGGACTGCGGGAAAGAGTTCATTTTGTGTGAATATAACAGAGATGCTGACTCTTACAGGTTAATGATCTGTGTACAGTTTTGCCGTGTGATAAACTGTTAATTTGCTCAGGGAATTGTTTATTTAATTGTTAACTTACGATTTTCATGCTCAAGGTTTTGTTTAAATCTTTAAGTTTTGGGAAGATTTACCACCCATATATGCTTGTACTTAGAAATTAATATTTTTGAAGTCATTATAAGTGGATTGACATTGACCGGTTAACTTTATCGAAGACTGTAATACACCCGTGCTTACTTTACTAAATCAGTATATTATATCAAAATCTAGTTGGAGCATAATGGTTTACCTATACACTATCATGCTTTCTCCGTATATTAGTTCTTGTTAGTGCAGCAAAATGCAAAGTTATAGAGAAATAAATTCTCTTTTTGTGTGATAGAGACCTACATGCAGACACACGCTTGCAAATACAGACTTTATGATTTGAAGTTTATTAATCAACCACTTTGAGATGATGATATGATAAATTTTGTCTTACAAGAAGAAGAGGGACTGAGGGAGTGTTTTTTGTCATAAATAAATGGGCAATTCTAATTTCCCAATGAACACTGAGTTTAATGTTGGCACTACTTGGTACTGGGATTAAATCACACTGTCAAACAAAATTTAACTTTATCAGTCTTTAACAAGCAAAATTTTGATAGAATAATTGTTTTACTGAAATCCACTGCTGGGATAGAAGTCTTCATTTGTTTACGTATTACGTAAAGCATAATAGATTTCTTACCAGTTGGAAATGGTTAAACTATCCCACCAACATCACTTTAATTATTATGTAACACAGATGTCAAACACAGGTTTATGTTGTTCAGAAATCACATTCTATTATTCTATAATAAGTCATTTAATGATGCCAGCCTGTGATTACCAATGATATTGAAAATCATCCTCTCTATGTAGACTTTATTACCTTATGACTTTGAATGGTTTTAATTTAGTCTCTAATGTTTTTTGTTTTCTGTTTTTTTTCTTTCGTTTTTGTGTTTATTTATGGTTTGATTTCATCTTTTAACTTTTGATTTAGCTTTAATTTTGTCCTTATTGACATTAGCATAAATTGAGGCATAAATGGGATATTATTTTTTATGTTAATTACCGTATTTTTCAAAATTTTTTACATGAAATAGTATGCAAAATACTCATTTTGATATTATATTGTCCCATTTTGGTAGGGATTACCAGTTTGAAAGGTTCTACTTACCATATATGCATCATAATTTTCTTTATCTACATCATCAGTATCATAACCAGGGAGTTTAGGACCATATTGGCCCGACTTAATAAGTTTAAGAACTACATTAAGATGAAAAGTATTGTAATAACAAATTTGAGATTTTCCCCATAGTTTAGATGTAAGAATATTTTAGCCATAGAATCTGATTGGCTATTACTAGGGTCCAAGAAAAAAATGCAGGCAGGTGAATATTTTTCTCTGTTTGAAATTAGGAGTACATTCTTACTACGGAAGTGCTAATTCTTGTACATTGTGGTAAATGAGATGTTAATATTTTTCCCCTTTTCATGCTGAATATTATGCTTTAGCCCTGTATTATTAGCATTTTGAGGTTGAGCTATATAGACCTTTACCTTAGTCATTAAAGAAATTATTGAGCAGCACGTTGATGAAGATGGAAACATATTTTAAAAAGAGTTTCTCTTGAAATGGGGCCCAGGACATAGATTAATTGCTATGGAGTTTAATTCATGATTTACTTCTGAGTGTCTCCTTTTTTCCCTTTTTTCCTCTTTTAATATGTAAGGCTTTCAGTGAAGAACAATGTTAATCTGATTGTTGTACTGTATCTTTATACAGATCGCCTTGGTCAAATAAATACCATCCACCATTGGAAGATGGGTCCCTCCCTTCTTCAGAGTTGAGGAAACTTGAAATTGAAGTAAATGACATATTTGCAATATATCGTGACCAGTGAGGTCCTTAACTTACCTGATCTTTACAGTTTCTGTGTATTTTTTAGTTATATCTGTTATTAAAAATCTTTTCAGCTTAGTAATTTATTCCATGATCCCTCTTTTATGTAAGGAAATCAGTTAAAGTCAGATAATCCTGTTTTTCCTTTGTGCTATTGATTTGAAAATATTTATTTTGTTACTTCATTGAATTTAACAATTCATTAATGGATACTGTCATAGATATTATGAAGGCGGCATTTCATCAGTCTACATGTGGGAAGATGACAGTGAAGGTTTCGTAGCCTGCTTTTTAATTAAGAAAGGTCAGGCTATAATTTGAATATCCTCTACGGGTAAAACTTCCTATCCTTTTCTAATATGATTTTGTTACTGTGATTAAAGATGGCTCAAAGACAGGGCAAGGTAAACGGGGCTATTTAGAGGAAGGAGCGTGGGATGCTATACATGTTATAGAGGTAGACTCTCTTTGCATGGAAGACTTGGTACAGTGCCCCTGTGCATCACCAAAAACCCATTGGAAAACTTCTCTTTTTACTGAAGTTTTTCATTTCTTGTCTTGCAAGATGTTTTCCAGTCTTTTATAGTCATGCTGAAACTCTTTTTTCTTTTTTACTTTTTTTTTTTTTAATTTCTTCTTCTGTGTTAATTCAGGTGGGACCAGCTGAAGAAGATGTGACGAATTATCGGTTAACCAGTACAGTGATGCTGTCTTTAACTACAAATAATGAATCATCTGGAACTTTCAGTTTGTCAGGATCAATTAGACGGCAGGTATTTTCTTTTAGAATCCACTAATGGTGACGATTAAGATCTTTTATCTAAAAATTGCATCCTGAGTTTCATTTTCTTTTTGGGTAAATTACATTTAATGTGTGATTCAGCACGCATGATTTGTCCTATTACCACTTAACCAACATGTGATATTTAACATCCAAATTTTAACAAAAATAATGACATGAATGTTAAAATGATGAAAAGTTTTACTATTAAATGTTTGTTTAACTTATATCTTGAATTTTTCTAGAGTGTTTTAAGGCTATTGTTGGGATTTAATGGATAGTTTCTATTTTGAAATATCAACCTAGTCCTAGAATTGGCCTTAAAAGTCCAAGAAATTGTTCAAGATTTAAGTGAAAGATACTTTCGATGGTAAAATTATTCATCATTTTCACTTTTACATGATTATTAACTTGTAAAATTAAGACCGGAAGTACCATATGGTATTTAAGTGATAATGAGGAAACCACAATGGAATGGAATAATACACTTTAAACCCTTTTTTTCTTTTTTTCCCCCGGGGGGGGGGGGGGGTGTGGTGGGAAGCTGATTTCAGGTTAAAGAACCAAGGTAAGCTGTGAGGTCACAATAATATTTTTGAACATTTAGTATGGAAATTATGGTCATTCATGGATGAGCACTGGCTCCTGATGCGTATTAAATGGTCAGTTAATGACTTAATGTTTAGACATTTAATATCTGAATTCTAACACCGTGGACATATATGCACTTAATAATTCAACAATTAGATTAATGATAGTTACATCATATAATGAAATATTGAACAGTGTAAGAGTACGTCTTACACCGTTTTCAATTGATTCCTCCTTTCATTTATGTGTGTGTGTGTGTGTGTTTTTTTTTTTTTAATCTTTTTTTAAAGTTTTCATCCTAAATTAGATTCTTTCCATGTATTGTAGATGAGTATGAGGCTGGCTGTCGCTGAGGGTCATATTTGTAATATGGGAAGGATGATTGAAGAAATGGAGAGTAAGCTTAGGAATTCACTAGATCAGGTGCTTTTCCATCATAACACGTCAACGACATATCTTACTACGTTGGAGATAGTTTCTTTGCTTTTTTGTCTTACTTATTTTGAAGGGGGTTGGGGTGGGACTGAAGATCAGGTTGTCTTCAGGAAGTTACCAAATCTTAATAACTTGTGGCCTTTGAGTTCTCTAATTAGATAATATTGTACTTTTTTGGTCAATTATAAGTTCATTAATGTACATTACAGGTATACTTTGGGAAGACCAGAGAAATGGTTTGCACGCTACGACCACCATCTGAAGTGGCACAGATGAGAATGCCTGAAAGCTGATATGCCATTATTACATGGTGTGGCAGAGAAAACTTTACATTTGTTTTCTCTGCATGTTTAGCTTGGTGGTCGACCATTAGATAGGTCACTCTCACATGGAGAATGATCAGACAAAACTTTGATAAAGTTTTATTAGAAAGACATATCAATCATATAGTGTTATGTTATTGAAAAATATCTACATGAATGTTTTCATTTTAAGAATCTTATAGTAACTAAAGATCTAAAATTCTGCACTTTTTTGCAAAATGAAGATGCAAGAAAATGGGAAGGGAGAAGGCAACATCATTTGTTGAGGAAGTACTGTCTTTGTTTTCATGTAAACTAATATAATTTTTGTGTGAATGCATTCTCTTAATTTGTCTTCCCTCAATTGCTCTCAATTTTAGATAGATTATAAGCACAGAGTGACTGGGTCTTACCACTCATATGAGTCTCATATTCAGGTGGTATTCACCACTTAGGTGGAACCTAATCACCCTGTCTTTGTATCTTTTTAGAATTGAGGGATGCTGAGGGATTCCCAACTTGTTTCTGGTGGCATGTTTCGTCTTTGCTTTTGATACCATAATGTTGACTCAGCGAAATAGTAGAATTCCAAAGGTAATCCTTGTCCATTACATTATTCTGAACTGGATGGGTCCTTGTCAAACATAACTCAGTTAATTTTAGTGCGTATTCAGAAAGTGCATCTAGTTCGTGATAGTGGAAAAGCACAATGAGACATTCAATCTGTATAAAATTCTTCCAAGTGGCCGGTTAGTTAATTCTTATAGCGCATGGAATAGCAGACAATTAGAACAACATTATCAACTTAACTCAATTTAAATTTTTAACACATCTTTAGATTAAATAGAATAGAAGAAAATGAAATGGAAGGAAACTTTTTATTTAGTCATTGTTTCAGTGTAAATTTAAATAAATATTTCTTCTCATTTTCGTTTCATTCATTCTATATGGTTTAAGTATGTCATAAAATAAAGGAACGTTAAATATTTTAAGAATTTAAATCTTTTTACATGAGTGTTAGCAATATTCATTGCACATAATGGGAGATTATAGAATCATCAGAAGTATGATAAAATTCTTCCGTGGTTATTCAATAACCCAAAGAGATGAAAATTAGCACCAAGCGGGTAGAGTATACAACATGCATTGTCAAATCCTATTAATAAAGAGCACTGGAGAGAGAAGAGAAAAGCCCTAATCAAAAAATTCTCAAACTAGAAAGTTAGAATGCAAATATATATTTTATTAATTACATGACGTAATATAATAATTAATTTATTTGTCTTTCATGAATAACTCTCCACTTCTTAAAATTATAATTATTTAAATAATTATCAATAATTTTAAACTTTTTCTTTCAACTTTTAACCAATAATTTCGTAGAATAATTATAGATAAGTCTTAAGCAACACATTCGGATTCTACTTATTGGATTTATAGATATTTCAACCTGTTAGTAATTATTCAATCCTAATATATTATTTGTTTAGATCAAAAGTTGATTGTTCAATTATTAATTCAACCAAAATACACTAAGAATAAATTAATTTTAATTCACAAAAAAATTTAAAAATTATTTTAACAATAACGAGACATTCTAACACTATTGTAATGAGAGAAATAAACAGAATTTGTAAAACTTCCTTCGAGTAGTGAATCTTATTTTGATGGTAGATCTAACAAAATGTGATTTTCATATCATTTATATCTATTTCTCTCTCACATGTTGACATTATTATTATTATTATTTTCTTCACATGAGAAAATCTGAACCCCTAAATGAGTGATTAAATTAAAACGTTCTTTATATTTCCTTCTTCTCCATTCTCCTCCATCTAAATCAAATTGAAACAAGAAAATAAATTGGAAGTATTAAAACAGAAGTTGAGCAATCCACTATAGATCAGCCGCCAGACGATATTAATTTTAAAATCTAATATATTATAGATGAATAAACGAACATATTAAAACGGCTTCATTGCAATCCATATCAATTAACAAACAACTATAGCATTTTTAAAATTACAATATTGTACTCCTTTATCAATTCGCACGTTCATATGTTAAGTACGTCAAAACCATATTGATGATAGAAGGCTCTGTAATCAACCATATCACAGTCAAGCTACCATATGGAACACAGTTGAGTTGCAAAGCTTTCATGAACATATGAACTGAAATAGACTATGATTCGACCAATCAACTTGGGAATTATTTCTACAGTGAAACCTTGCATGTGTAATCCAAAACCTTACCTCGTGAATGACCTAACCTATAACAAAGATAGAACCCATCAGAAGTAAGAGTTAGACCAATTACACACAAGACTAACTTTTTACAGTCTAGCTAGTCCTTTGCTGCTCTTGCCTCAAAACCCCCTTCAGGCCGCTTTACAAGATTATATGGCATGAATGTACCAAGAAGTTTATCCCATACGGGAAAGAAAGGTTGAGAATAATTGTATTTCAAGCCTTGTAGTTGATGATGTATGTCATGATAAGCCGTGTTGTTCTGGAAAAACAAATGGAAGATATTGCCAGGCAACCAGAGTCCACAGTGATCATCAACGGTTTTGATGACTGAGAAACAGAAGAATACAACAGCTGTTCTTGCAGTCATCCCTGAGACAAGATATGAGATGGCCCCGCCAAAAGTGTCAAGAAGAAGACCCTCAAGAGGGTGATTATAAAGGGCTCCTATTGCATAAGGGGCAACCAGTCTGTGATGTTGAGAGTGGACATGGCGGTATAAGAACTTGTTCTGATGCATGTATCGGTGCACGAAGTACTGCCATGTATCCATGACAATCATTGCTATAATGATCTGTGCAACTTGTACGGTGACAGAAGGCTGCACTATAACCCCAGATTTATCTGCCTTTGAGGTCATCTGCAGAATTTTAGGAAGTATATTAGTCATTCAACAACAGCCAGAGTAATGTACAGAGTGTTCTTAGTGTCAAAAGTTGGCATGAAAATTATTACACCATATATTAATGCATATGCTACAGTTTACGCGTACAATAATTTCAGAGCTTCCTGTGTGTAAGCCTCACAGAAAAAGAATAAAAAACCTCAGAGCATAATATTTGTCTTACAGCAAAAGGTTTATGTGAGTATGTCAAGCAAGATAAAATCAAAGGGTTCATTATAATTGTATTTTGATTGATATTGATTTCCATGTAACTTCATAAATTAAATAAGTATATTCTGGTTTTATTTACTAATTTGTAGGTTACTTGATAAAATCAGAATTTGATAGAACCTCCAGACAATACTTAAATTAACAAGACTCAAGACAGAGCTAAACAAGGCTATCAGAAGTCAGGAACAGGTTGCAATGCATAAAAGAGAAACTAGCTCACAGAACAGCACGAAAATATGGAAAAGGCTCTAGCTTTCTAGAGGCTTTATTGCCATTTCTGCCCTTTTTGCCACATTTCCAGCTTTATCCCTTCTAGAATACACTTACACATTACCATTCAGCAGACTTATCAGTTAGAGACGTTCTTTCAGTTTTAAACCTTAGTGACAGCAAAACCAGTATTTTCAGGCCCATTAGACTTCTGGTAGGGTACTACATGGATTAAAAAAGTTTATTATCATAAATTTTCAATTGCTTATCAGTTGTGGCACACTAAGCCTATTAATAGCTATTCAATAAGTAAAATGAAGGGCTATTTTGTCAAGTATACATTTCAGAGGTCCTTCTGTTTTTGGTGGATTTCAGAGTTTGTCCACTCAATAGACTCTTGAATATTTTTGTGCAGAAAACTATCTAGCCTATTTCTTGTGCTTCCGGTCTACATTACCACGGCAATAATTCAAATTTGGATTCTCAAAATTGTCTGTATTTGAAAATCTAGATTCATTAAATTTTCATCCAATTATTAAAATTTTAATAAATATTAAATACTTTCAACAATTTTTAAAATATGAACCATTGAATATTCATTCGATAGTTTAGATTTTATCAAATTTACTTGTATTTAGATTTTCAAAACTAGGGAATCCATTTCCCTATAATTCATCTATCAAGATTAGAAAAGGCGGGGGAAATGGATGAAAAGAAGAGAAAAAATTGTGATATACATAACTAAAACATTTGATTTTATGGCATCTTTCATCTATCTATCTATGATCTATTAACTCTGTCAATTGTGCTCAAATTGTTTTAATAATACTGTTGTTCTGTCCGACATATAAACTATAACTTTCCACGACTGAAGTCATATCGTTTTACTTGGCAAATGAAGGGGCTTTAACCGATGATACAAGAGAATAAAATATATGGAAAGTCATTAATCATAAAAACAAAAATAGATGGTGATGAAACAAAAAATGTAGACAAAAGTCAAACCAAGAAGCAGAATAAGCCAAAATGTAATGGAATGACATTTTCATATAAGCATGCTGTTACCTACAAATTTGAACGAGTCTTTGCAGAATGACTAACCAAGAAAAGTGCAACAGTAGCCTGAACGAGCTGCTGAAGCAAAACACTTTTCACGACCTCTGAGAGTGGCACCAAATTCTTCTCTTCCTCTTCTCTTTTAGTATGCAACCGATACTTCTCAAGAGGTGGTAGCAACTGATAAAATCCACCATATACCCAATAAAGCACAATAGGCGCAAAGGTACCCATCACTTCATCGCTCACATACCCTTCCCAGAAAACCATTTTAGGTCCAACTTTTGGGAGAAGCTAATCAATTTGAAGCAGAGAGACTCAACCAACAGACAAACTCAAAATTCAAAGCTGCCTTGAAGCTGAAGATCCAAAGCTAAACGAGTTCACTTCCCACCCAACCTGGAACCGAAAATAATATCTTAGATGTATAATGATCAGTATTTAGCTAAGAGAAAAAGAGAAAATAATGCAGAAGAAAATTCGCCTTCGACTATGAAGTACCACAAACTGGCATTAGGCCTTATTGACCGCAAACCATTGACCGTGAAAGGTCCTCAGTCCTCACAAAAAAGTTCAAAACTTTTCACAATTTCTCGAAAACCAAACAGAACGCCTGCCGTTTTCCGCAAAGTACAATCTAAATCCATAAGAGCATCTAACACCATGGCTTACCTGGATGCCCAGTTGCCGCCAGAAAAGCACATTTCGCATTCAGATCCAGGCCTTGTTCGTAGAGTTAATCAGTGAATGTGAGTTCCGAGACTCCAAAATCTTCATACTTTGGCGTATGCTTCTTGATTCTATTATATACTCTTTCTCCGTCCACCTTCTTCCTGAGGAGGGAGGAAACCTGTTTGGAAGAGTAGAAAATGAATGAGGAATTTGTCTTTCCTCCATGACTTTTTCCGCCCACAGCTTATGTTTTCGGTGGCTAGAGCCAACAGGAGAGTCTATATTTATTTCCAACTCGAAGAAATTTGGCCAAAGTTTTCTGCTTTAGATTCAATTTTAAGTGCAATGTGTCTGTCAATATTTCTGGAAGAGGGCAAGTCGCAAAGGCAAGGAATATTATTCTTTAGAAAAATATGATCCATTATTTTTAAATTTAATTTAATTTTAATTTTAATTTTAATTTTTTATAAATTAAAAGTTTCAATATCATTTTGTATTTTTCAAGTTAATCTGATTAAATTTGTCATGTTCATGTCTATGTCGTTAAAATTATAAAAATGATTCATGTCTCAAAATGAGGAATTTGTCTTTTTGAATTCAAATTTATATTACATCATTTTTAAAATTATCTTGATATTCATAAACTTATTGCTTCATCAGTTTTGTTTAAGTTTTTGGGCAAGTAAGTAAAATTTATTGAGTTTACACAGATTTAATTTGTTAGATTTCACTGTCCATTGAAAATAAAATTTGCATAATTAAAACGTGAATAGATAAACATTAAAAATTTGACAATATTAAACATATGCTTTTTTCTTCAGAAAATTTTGATTGGTTTGTTGCAAACCCATGAAGCGAAGATGTAGGTTCATTGTCTTGCTTGAATTGAAATCCTTTCCTGTTAATATACCAATTACAATGTGGTTTCTTACACACAAAAACAATGATGCATGCAAAGAGAATATTAAACTTAAAATAAATTAAATGCTTACTTTTTAGACTGCAAATAGTAGAAGATCACAATTCCTCCTTTTTTTTTTTTTTTTGAAATTCATAGTACTAGAAATTTTTTCAAAGAAGAAAAAGTAAAAATTCTTTTAAAATATTTTGGAGATAAAAACAGAAATTATTTTTCTCACACAATGAGGTCTCCATTTTTTTTTTTGAAATTATAAAAATGTCATTCATATTTTTATATAAATGTCTTTATTTTAAATGTAGTATTTAGTTATTTATTTTATATTAATAGTATCATTTTTTGTACACTTACAATTTTAAATATATTGATACATTTATAATTAATTCTTAGTGCATTAAAGATTTTTATATAAATTATAATATTAAAATTATGTAATTACATTATAATTGAGTGTATTAAAAATTTGACGTATATTATATATATTTTAATTTAAAGTATAAAAGGAACCTGTGAGCCCTCTCCAAGTATTACATGTCCTTCGTCTTATTCTTCACTTCCTTTTTATCCTAAATTTGTGATTTTGGTTTAATTTATTCTAAAAAAGTTAAAATAGTTTAAGATAATCCTAAACAATTTTTTTTTTAAATTCGAATACTATCATTTTTTTTTCTAATAGAGATGAAATGAGCAAAACAATGTAATTTAAGTCTAATTTGAATCTGAAATTCTATGTTAACGACTTATTCAATCCATAAGGTCACCAGTAAAGCCACATGGAACATTTTTGTTTTAAAAGTGATCAATATTAGAGAAAAAGGACAATATCAAATCTTTTAGATATTCCAAGGATTATGTTAAGCTAAAATAAATTGTTGGAACTAAAACGAGAACTAAATAAGATTTTAGAAATTACACTAAACAATATAAATTTTTAGAACTAACACAAAATTTGAGTAAAACTTTAGGAACCAAAAATTTACTTTTACCTCAAAAAAAGAATAATATTTTATATCCTTAAATTTAAAACACATAAAGGTAACGAAACACCTTTTAAACTATATATAAAAATAACAAATATTGATGGACCCAAAATAAATAAATTTTAAAAATATGAGTGAAAAGTTATAATCCTAGCACGTGGTCAAATATCTCTGACCTCAAATTTTGGTGTCTAGAATCAAATAGTCATTCCTAGCTATGAAACTTTCCAATTTTGAGTTCTACCTAATCAAGTTGAATACACTCCATGTGATAGTTGAAAAACTTTTCAATTAACTTAGTTGTTAAGACATAAATGCAATGTTTGCTTTTCAGGAAATTTGTAAATTATTAAATTAGTCTAGATGCTTATTAAATTAATCACCGGGAAGATTATCATGCACCGATGTCTCTTAAAAAAAATGGAGAAAGAGAAGTAAAAGGATTGAAGTTATGCACCATTGTTTTTATATATATTACTATGTTTCTATTATAAATATATAGTTTCTAATAATGTTATCACATGTGTAATTTAATAAAAAAAAATTATATAATTATTTGCAATAATTATACACCTATTATAGTATAATTGGATGATCATATATTTATTATTTTTATTACAAATTTTAATAACAAAAAGATAAAAAGTGCATATAAAATTTTTTTAAACAAAATTATTGGCAAACTTTCACATAGCTTTGACTTCAATACCTATCAAAAGAATCTTTTATTTTCTATTTTTGTGATGCGAAGGGGCTATAAAAGCGATTTCCTTTCACTTTTTTCCGTTGTTCAAGTAATTAGTTTTATTCCAAGGGTAAAATTTCTTTCTGAAAATTGCTTTTTTATAAATATATATTTGAAATTAAAAATAAAATACTCTAAAAAATATTATTTTAAATATTTTATTTTCATGTTGCTTGTTTTATACTATAAATAATAAATTTAATTTATTTCAAATTTAAAAAGGTGTCTATTTCACATGGGTTAGAAATATATTTTACACTTGCTGTACCATTGTTGGCAAATTTTCAAAAGACAACGACATAAATTAGACAGTCAAGATGATGAGCCGTGGAACTCAGCAAGGAAATAAGTTACTGTGAAGTGCAAGAGGTTGTAGGAGACTAGAAAAGGATTTCCTTATGTCTTAAACAAAATTAACCCAAGAGACTAGTTGCTTTAATGGATGTAAAATTCAAAAGCTACTATATTCGATTGACCAAAAGTAAAGCTTGTATATAAGCTTATCTTGAATTGACAACAGAAAAACAAGAGGAACTACTTTGGAGATTTTGAAATGTTGTAAATGAAAATTATAAGGCTCCATTGGGTTGCAGGTGGGGAATGAAAATGAGAATGTAGATGAAAATGAATTTTAATATAATGAAATTCAAAACTCATTATTATGTTTAGTATGATATTGAAAAATGAATAGGTATGAAAATGAATATGATTTAAATTACCAAAATATTCTTACTAAGAAATTAAAATATTAATTATTTTTTTCATAAATTAAAAAATAACAACCCACTAATCTACATCTTTAAAAAAAAAATTTTGAACAATAATATGCATCTTCAGATAAAGAAGAAACAGACGGGATGTGCATCGTGACAATCTCACCAACAATGAGTGACCATCTCATGGGCATTGAGTGATCATCTTGTCGATCTTGTCCAATGGTAGCAACTAACGATTGATGAAGCAATTGTGATGGCGAACAATGATTACGAGATATGTCCATTCTCATTTTGTGTCAATAAACTTAAAGCATCTATGATGGCAAACGATGATAGTTAACCTAAAGAGAATGGATATGTGTTGACAAGGACAGATCTATGTGTCGTGCAATAGGAAGGGAGAATAATAATGATGGGATCTGAAGAGAATGATGATGGTATCTAAATAGAACGATGACGATAGGAATTAAAGAGAATGACAATGGTAAGAACAAAAGAGATTAGTGATGATGGGGAAGAGAATAACAAAATGATAACTGATGAAAGAATGACAGTAATTGCAACCAATCAACTATAGAAAAAGAGGAAAGGAATGAGAGAGCAGAAGGGCAATAGAGTAATTTAGTGTGCATTCTTATGAAAGTTTAGGATTCCATCAGCAAATGGAGGGATTGTTCATTCCTATGAATTTAGGAATCTAGACTTGCATTCCAAATTTGCTACCAAACATTGGAATGGCTTGCTTCAAAATGTTTCACTAGGATTCAAACCTGCGTACGAGAGAATGTCCAGCACCTAACCACTTAGCCAAGATGGATATTCAATATATATAAGACAAAATATATATATATATACAGGTCTTGATTTTAATTTGGCCAAATGAGTAAATCTTTTTTTGGTCCCTCACTTGTAGGGTATTTTATTAAATTAATCCCTTATAAAATTTATTTTTCATTTTAATCCCTCACAAGTAAGATATTATTTGAATTTAGTCCTTCATAGAAATTTTCTTTTCAATTTAGTTCCTCATATGAATATTTTTCAATTTCTTCCTTCACAAATAACATCATTATTAATAATACCCTTCATGTTTTTTATAGTTTGAATTTTATTTTGGCCAAATGTATAAAAACTCTTTTAGTCTCTCACTAATAGATTATTTATTAATTTGATTCCTTATAAAATTTATTTCTCATTTTGGTCCCCCTAAATAAAATACTTCTCAATTGAGTTACTCATAAAATTTTTTTTATCAATTTAGTCCCTCACATATAAATTTTTCTCAATTTATTAATAGAGGTAAACTCTTACGATTCTACGTTACGATTTTACGTTACGAGTTTACATCCCCCTCGTGAGTCTATCTAGAATCGCGAATTTGACAACCTTGATTTGCTTTGTTTTCCACTCACCCTTTTATTTGTTCTTTGACAGTAGGACACATCACCATGTTTGGTGGTAAGAAGGTAGTCCAAAATTCACACTTTGACTAGATCGTAGTGATTGTAGACTTACCTTCACCCTAAGAATTAGTTTCTCTACCGCTCCTAGATTTTCACTAGTTTGTTTGGCTTCATTGTGTAGGACGATAACCTAATCGATCTTTTGCTACTTATTAAATTAAAAGTAACCTATATGAATTTTCCTCATTTAAGTAGACTTCTCAACTAACCCTTAATCGAAAATGTTTAGACTCAATTAGGCCATATGGGCCTAAGCCGTGGCTATTTCCTAGTGTTAACATGTTTCCTTTCATGCATCTTGATGTGATTGACTATGTACATGAGTATATCAAGAGGCATGATTGCATATTTGTTCTTAATTTGAACCTAACAGTAACCTTACAACTTCAATGGCTTTTGTAATTTTCAACCTTTGTTGGAACCACCTATTTTAAATAGTTCATTGCCCCTTTTATAAGTTATAAATTATATTGGCTTCTCTCACCATATCTATATTATTTGTTCACTTATCTTTCACTGAAATTTTGCTTAAAATCTATAACAGTTGTCTCCAGGGAACTTTTTGTGTTCTTCTTGCATTCTTTCTTTGGTTTCTATCAATGTCTATTCCTTTTAATTCTTAAGGAAAATTCATGTACTCTTTGAGGAACTCAGTGGATTACATTGGCCCTTCTTTCATTTAAGGAACTTTAAAGCTTGTGCCTCCTTCAGTGGTTCCCTTAATGCAAGCATTCCTCAGGACCTACACTTCCTTTATCAAAAGGGATCCTAATAGGCTATTGTAATGCTAACATTCACTTAGTTATTATTTTTGTTACTATACTAAGCCACATGCTTGTGATACTTTCGCCACTTTGCATCAGTAGCAGGAACTTTACTATAGCCATGGGTGGGGGATATTAAGATTGCCACCCTTCTATGCCTGAGTACATGTTCGATTTGTGAGGAGGTGAACTTACTATTAGTTGATCTCCTATTTTGATCATTGGTAATGTAACACTCTTGAAATTCCTTACATAATACATAGTTTGATTGAAAATAATTTAAATTTATTTTATAAGTTAAAGAAAACAAAGGGCAATTAGATGGGGTACAGATTAAAAAGTTAAACAAATCTTGAAGAATAAATTTTGAAATAGTTAAAGATGATTGAGATATTTAATAAATGAGCATATAATTTCATATTGAGATTGGCACATGTGGTTTAGACTTTCCCATGTTTCTTGGAAGACCTAGGTTTGAGTCCCTGTAGGCACCTTCAAAAGTATCTCATTTTTTTGAAAAAATTTTGCCACATGTCCACCCAACCAAAATTATTGAAATACACTTCAATTTAGATTTCTCTCTTTCACATCTTTTTCCTCTTGTCGCGAACACATACATGACAACAAGCTCTAAGAATCTCTCTTCTCTTTTGACTATGATTTCAACATTTTGTCATCATCTCCATCAATTTCAACCAGCTTCATCATGTTTTCCAACCCATTCGCAACAGATGGTATCCAAAAAGTTTTAAATTTTAATAAAAATCTCCCACACGTGATCCCATCCAAATAGACCCAAATAGGTGCGCATTTCTTGAAATCTTGTTAAGGCTTTACTGCCTTGCATGAAATTTAGTCTTTTCCTTTAATCTTGGTGTCCAATTTCATAATCTTGTGCCCTAATTTTGAAATTCCCCAATTATCTAACTAGGGTTCCACAAGAGGAGAAATTGAATATAATTGTGAGAGATTTCTTCAAATTGATTTGTATCTTTGCTTCCTAATATTAAATTCATTATTCATTTTTTCCCTTTTATAATCCAATCAATTTTGAAATTTGGAGTATTGATTTTGAAACCCTTCTTTCCAAGGTGTTGGTGGAGTAAATTCGGAATTAGACTTGATTTTGGTGAGATTTCTTCAAATTAAAGTAGGATTTTCATTATTAAATGAATTTTGAATATTTCCCTTATAATTCCTGTGTGAAATTGCTAGGTTGTGGTCTTCAATTTCACACCCCCTTAGTTGCATGAATTGTGTGATGGGGTAATGGAGTTTCGAAAATCTTGGACATATTTATTAATCCCCATTAGAGGACGAAATTAAGCAATTGGAAGTTGTTATTTGAAGTGGCATGTTAAATTGGTGGCCTTTCCTAATTTTCTTTAATTTTCTTTGTTATTTTAAAAAAGGGGATGAAAACTTATAATGATTGACTAAATAACCCTAAATAAGTAATTTAATTGATCATTAAATTTTGAATTTTGATTAGGATAATTTCTAAATTTTCTTGATAATGTTAAGCAACACGTAGTTAAGAAAGAGAAATAATTTTAAGTCATAGGTATATAAAAGATAAAATACATGAAAATAAAAATAAATCAATAAACAATAAATAAATAAAAATAAGATATAAACCAAGGTGGTGAAATGTACTTGTGATGATGAAGGGTTAGCACCCCACTTTGAGGTCAAGAAAAATTGCCACATGGTAATTAAACAAGCACTAAGAAATTATTTGAATTAAGGATAATCTTTGATATAAAAAGTTAAATGCATGTTATTTGTTATTATGAGACCATAAGCAATGGTTTTGTGATCAAGTGAAATAAGGTTAGGAACTTGGTTGTCGTGTGCATTCCATCCAAGTGTGTAAATATAACTAATCATACATGTTTTCAATATTTTAAGTTGTTCATTTGTGAAATATTTTTATTTTATATGCTCCAGTGCTTTAAGAATAGACCTCTTGAATTATTATGTTGATTCTTACATTTATTTGCACTAAAATTTAAGAAATTTCTTTGTAATATTTGGTCGTATCTGAATGATCATTTTGAATTATTTACATATTATATTATATTCTAGGAATTTTCAGAATAATTCTTTTATTGTATGAATTTCTGGAATTTGAAAATTTTGCTATTTGGATATATTTTAATTATGTATACTGTTAAGAAAATATGATTTTCTTAGAAATACATTCAATACATAATCTTGTAGCTAATTGTAGTAGATGTTAGCCCTGGTGCACCATGGTCTATTTAGAACCTTAGCTAGCAGCGGTGTTGCTTGCCCTGTGTACGATGGCCACTACACGTGGGTCTATTTTGATTGTTTGCGAGTTATACTGCTTGACTCTGAATGCTATTTGTATTGTGGTTCCCACCCTAGAGCTAGTATTCGTTATGGATTCTAATCAGTTGTGAGATGTTTTCCACTTTAGTATGATCTATTTTAGATTTTTTTTTTTTATGGATTTCAACTGCATATTAATATGATTTGTTTTGCAAAGTATTTTTGAATTTGTCTAAGCTTCACAAATTATATTATATGATTTATGATTTTTCTTTTGTAATAATTTCGGCATATATAAGTTTGATGCATTTTGAACTGCAAAATAATATGGTTATGAAAAACTCCAGTGGTTTATCTGTTCCCTCCTGGTATGACTAGTGATATTTACTTACTGAGTATGGTCACTTATCATTTCTCTCTTTAATTTGTTTAAAGAATTGTGTCGATTCCAGTTATCATTTCGTAGATCAGAGATGATTGAAAGATTTATTGGTGAGCCTTGCATTGTTTAGAAGGGCAAATAGTCATTTTTATTTAATTATTAAACGCTTGGAAATATTTTTCTTATACTCTAACAGTTCCATTGTCCAAGTAGACAATTTAGTTTGTGTAACGTTGAGTTAGTTATATGATATTGGAGAACTAAATTATATATTGTTCATGTCTTTTATTATATCAATATTTAGATAAGTTAGCTTGTTAGATTTTTTTGGCTTACTGAGACAAGGTTCACCTTATTCTCTGTGTTAGCCACGCTTTGTCATTTAGAGCATTATAGGTAAGTAATACTTTTGTTTTTCCTTATCACTTTACTTCACCTTGTCTATGTTGTAGTGATAATTGACCATTAGCTAATAGGAGTAAAGTTGATGAATCTTGCCTAGAGGGACCCTTTATTGCTTCACCTTGGACATATCAAAGTGCCTTACATAATTTTCTTAGACTATTTTGTGAAGAAGGAGGATTCTATCCCTTATAATGTTGAAATAATGTTTTATTACTTTATTGGCTCTATCGTCACTTTGTTTGTTACACATTTTCTTGGCTTTGTCACCACTTACTTCGTTAGGCACCTCCATCAATTGATTTTGTAGTTGCTATCTTTAGAATTATTTCTTCTATTTTCATAAAGAAGACTACAACTTTGCTTCTTTTAGGCCACATTCATATGGCCCTAACTAGTTTCATGCCACTTCAATAAATTATGCTCACTTCCTTCATTCTTTAGTTGCTACGATTTAAGGGAGCTATCTTATAGGATTGAAGGTTGTAATTAGAACAATATCAAGAATTAGAAACTACTAAGACTTTTAGGAAAGTATGTTAAGAAGATTGTCTATGAGCCCTTTAAGTAAGGTCCAAGGGATTATAATGGAGAATCTTATGGTAGACATTATTGACAGAGACTCACAACTATTAGAAGCATTTCTAAATGAATCAAGGGAGCTAGTCATAGATGATACCACAAACCAAATACACTTGATCCTTTAATTGCCAAAGAGAATGACTGAAGGGGCCTCTTAACGAGGATGATGATTCCTTAAAGGAATATGATGCAGAGGTACCAAAGGTTGTTGGCCCAAGTGACAAGAAGCTCAACGCTCTTTAAATAAGGTCCCAGATTTGATTCCTATCTTGTGTATAGAGAGTACAATGTTGGGAGGGTTACTCCCAATATTAGATTTATAATACCTGATTCTAGATTAGTTGATTCCATGGTTTAAGGGCCAAACTGGATACCGGGAGATAGTTTTCAAAAAAAAAAAAAGTAGAGGTGAGTTTGTAAGAGGAAAAGATTTTGAAAGTGACTATGGTTTAACCTTATTACTATGGTTAACCTTATTTAGCTTGTTGATTAGAGGTTTACTCTTGGATTGAATTCCTTTATGAGCATAGTTGTCAAAATCGTGAGTTTATTATTTGAGTTTATGAGCTTACAATTGTACATAAAGAAAACAAATCAATTTGTTGTAAACTCGAACTTAGTATAAACTCGGGTAAACTCATAAGTTGACTTACCGAATCTACCGAGTTTACGATTTTAACATGTCAACTAACTTGTAAAGTCAATAACATAATAATTTAAACTTAAAACTAAATAAGATATAGATAACTTCTTTTCTATGAAACCTTTATAATTTATTTTATTACAAGTTTAAATATGCATAAAAAATAATAAAATTATATTTAATATGTACTTATAAAATAAAATAAAATAAATATTATTTAATTATTTATATTAAATAATTATTTATGTATGACCATTTTAAAATATTCATGTTAAGTATTCCAAATTGTGAAATATGAATAATTTTTGTTTGATTAAGTATAATTTAAATTACATTTGAATAATTTTTTAATGTATATAATATTTAAATTATAAAATTACATATTCTGATAATTATTTATTAATTGAAACAAACTCTTACGAGTGTTTATATTCCGAATCTATGTTACGAATTTACTTAAATTTGTGAGTTTAATAACCTTATTTACGAGGATTATCTCATGGAACTATTGACGAGCTACTAGCATGAAGTTGGCTAGAGGTTTTAAAGACTTATCTAAAAGTAGACTTATTAAATCTTATCGAGACAAGGATCAAAACTTTCGTTTGTTAGTTTTTTCGAAAAATTAACCAATCATAACCTCACGCAAAGCATTGCATTATTAACAGAGTTTTGAACATGTGGCTAACGTGAGGAGATACTGGAGACTCACTACAAAAAACAAAGCATTATTGGAACTATTTGTGGCTAACATGGATTCATGTTACATATGTAAGGGGCATTTGAATGATATGCCTCCGGAAAAAAATACCTGATAAAGATGACTTGAGTGTCAATAGTACCTTCGACTTATATACGAGTAAAATGATTATTTTATTCTTTATTTTTGATAGAAATATTTGTCAATATATTTTAGAATAATTTATTATCTCTTATTTTTGACTAGTAGCCCTAGTATACTACAGTCGTCTTACTACTCTTGTACTAAAAAGTTAATTTTATAACAAATTTTGATACATTAAAAGGTTAAAATCCCTAGACTATTCATATTTTCACATTTGATCTAAGAGATTTTTGTCTCCCTAACAAATACATATTTTATACATAAATATATATTTATATATATACATACATATAAATTTTTTTTGTTGTATAATAAGACTCTTTTTAGACCAAATATTTTAAAAATACTCATCATTTGAGATTAAAATATGGCTAAAATGCCTTGAAAATAATATTAGTTTCTTTTAAGAATGTAATTATTGGAAGGTGTTTTTAAACTTCTACTTTAATATCATTCATTCCTGGTTTAAAAACTAAATTTATTTTATTTTTAAAATTTTATTGAGTTTTCAACAATGCTCATATTTATTAAATTAAATACAAATAATGTTCTTGAAATTAAATTATTTATATAAATTAGTTAAATATAACAATTTTTTTTTTGTAAATAAGCTTTTTATAATATTTTTAATCAAACAAACATTTTACAATTTACTAAGTTTAAAAAGTACACACACATACACACGCTTGGACGTACACACACAAAGTGCTTTTTATTTTATATAAGTAATAGATATATAAATATTTTCATTCCTTATAAAAAGTAGATATATAAATATTTTGATAAAAAATTACAATTATAGGTAATTTTTGTCCCAAAAAATATTTTTAAATTTTAAAGAAGGCGAATATATATTTATAAAATAGAAAAAGTCTTGTGATTTAAACATTCCTAAGAGAAGTTTTTCCTATTATTTTCAATTTGAAGTCGAAATTGAAAGAATGTAACACTCTTTACACCATAACTTATGATATGTTTGGTTTGTCCTCTAAGGTTAAATTATGTATCTATCTACTTAAATAAAATATTTATGTAGTAGATAAAATTATTTGATTTGATGTTAGATTTTTTTTTAAAATTATATTTGTCTCCTATATGTTGAATTAAATAAAAATTACTTCTATAATAAATAAATTATATTAAGGATAAAATTTATATTTTAAATAAAAAATTTTAAATATAAATTACAGCTATTTACACTCATTTTTAAACTAAATATATTTTAAAAAATAACGTAAATTCAAAACTAAGTTTACAGATTCGCACTCATCTGCTTTCCATCACGAGATCATGATTTGCAAGAATGTAGTACAAATCATCGAACGACAATCTATTGAGAAATTCTTTACATATTGGTGCTAGTGGAATGCAATCACATGCATCAGACACTATAGTAGTTCTGTGCACTCCTCCAACCCGTCAATCAGATCAGCTTCTTGATCAAAACGTGACCGCCAAGCAAACACATCATTGCTGCTACAACACTGGCTGACCTCACTCTTGCTAAATGAACCTCACTCCCTCTCTTACTCCCGCTTCAAGGCAAGCCCCTTACGCCATATAAGCCACCCTCCTCCCTATAGTTCCTTCTTTGACCAGAACACTACCGAACTCTAAAAGTCAGTTCCTTTCTCTCTAATCCCATAGTCTGATTTGAAGGGCTTTCTCTCCTTCTCTCCCCTTTGGGGGATTTCATCCTGAATCCCTGATTTTTCAGACCCAGAATTCGATTTCTATCATATAGTTGTTGGCTCTTACTAATTGATTATCTGGGATCGAAGGATTGGTGGTTGTGGTTGGTTTTTTAAAGATTTTTTTTGGCTGCCGAAACGTTTTCGGATTTATTTTGATATTGTCTGGGGTTCTTGTTATTGTCTTGGAATTGGTCAAGATGGGTTTCGAATTGGACTCTGAGTGTTTCAGCAAAGTGATGGCTTCGATGCCGGGGTTTCGCTTCCATCCTACGGATGAGGAACTTGTCATGTATTATCTGAAGAGGAAGATGTCTAGGAGGAAGCTGAAGCTAGATGTAATTCGGGAGACCGACGTCTACAAGTGGGACCCTGAGGAATTGCCTGGTATCTGCTCTGCTCATGGAATTGTTTTCTTTCATTACCATCCTTTTTTCCCTTTTACCGTTAAGGATTGTTTTGGTGTTGACTTGGTTTCCTTAAATAGATTGTGTGTGATTGGGGTGTTTTAGTACTTTATTTTGTCTGATCGGTTAAAATTTGAATTATGTATAACCTTAGATCTCTGTTTGTACACACTGGGGTGAGTCAGGTGTGTGTGCTTAGAATGGATTAGAATAGGAAGCGGTTTAGGTTACCCAGGATTAGTGTTTGTTTGATGTGTTGATTCTGTGAATATGCTTTGCTAATTTGGAGTTTGCACGGTTTTTTTCTTGGGTTTAACCTGGATTCTTATTTTTTGCCGCCGGATTTGCTTGACAAAGCATTATCCTTGTTTGTGTCTGTCATGATCTCTTGGTTCGTATGGTGGGCAATTCATATGATTTGAAATTTCATTGCTCTCAATTGGACGTAGAAGTACTTGATTGTGTCCGTCATACCCTTTGTTTTCTTCTCCTTTTTTTTTTTCAGGGAAAAGGGGTTGTTTCTAAAACATAATGCGTGCTTAGATATAAGATTTAATAGTAGATTTCTGGTTAGGTTACGGTATAATTAGGTTTTGTTTTGTTTTTTTTGAGGATTTGTTATTCCCAGGCTTCAGGGGAAATTAAGATTGATGTTGCTTACTACCGAACCATTTATGGAAGTTGTGGTTATTGCCTCTTTGGTCTAAAGTTTCCAGTTACTCACTTACTACATTCTTATAAATATTTAGGTAGGCTATGATGCTACTATATTCTCGCCATCTTTAATATCTGACTTCTTTAATGACATATTTTTTTTATCTGCAGTTTATATATTTCCTTGTTCTTCTATTGTTTTTTATTAGCTTCCTTTGGTTTAATTGCTTGTAACTTGTAATATTTTGCAGAGTTTGCAGGGCAATCCGTGCTCAAAACTGGAGACAGGCAATGGTTCTTTTTCAGTCCTAGAGATAGGAAGTATCCTAATGCTGCGAGGTCTAATAGAGCAACAAGACATGGGTACTGGAAAGCTACGGGAAAAGATCGTAATGTGACATGCAATTCCCGGATGGTTGGAGTTAAAAAGACACTGGTCTTCTATAAAGGCAGAGCACCTAATGGTGAGCGAACTGACTGGGTTATGCATGAGTACACCATGGATGAAAAAGAGCTTCAAAGATGCCATGGTGTTAAGGTATCAGTTTAAGTGGCCCTTTTTCTTTGATTTTTTTCATTTATTTCGTTAGTGATTTTTTATCCAGAAAAAGAAAATCTATTAGCTAATTATCCTTCACACAGAATCAAAATTTCATTACTGACGTTGGGCTTTATACATACAGGACTATTTTGCACTCTACAAGCTGTACCAAAAAAGTGGACCTGGTCCTAAAAATGGTGAACAGTATGGTGCACCATTTAATGAAGAAGAGTGGGCAGATGATGATTTTGTCGATTTTAATATTAACTCAGCTGACTGTGAAGTTCCAACACAGCAACCTGATGATGTTACTTCTGGTGATACTGTCCCTGTTAATGGTCTAGTGCAGCCTTTGTATGATGATGATATTGAGAACATCGTGAGAAAACTTATGGATGATGAGTTTCTATTTGATCAGCAACATGTGAGCAGTCATCCTGCCTTACCTCAGGTATATGATCTTTCCAAAATTTATTTTTATGTATTATTTTGGTTAATACTTAATCTGCTTTGATTCTTCTTTCTGTGGGTGGGTGGGAGGCGGTAGGATATGGTCCTTTACATCAATGGGCACTCTAAATGCTATAATCGTTATTACAGCTTAATCTTCAAATATAGTTTTCTTGTGGTGATCTTGACATCTATATGCTAGGTCCATATTTTAGCATGATTTTGCAGCTTATTACAGGTTCTCAGTGGTTATAAACTTGTCATTCGTAATTGGAATAAGTAAAAGCTATGTAATATGATTGCTGGTCTTCTTTTCTTGGTTTGTTCTTTTGTCTTCTTCTCATCCTTTTACTGATTGTATGAAAGGCGGCAACTATAATGTTAGTTCAGCTTGTCAATATCTGGACCTGATTCTTCAATAACTAATAGGTTTTATATTAAATAATGTAGGTTGTTGCTGAGGAGACACAGAGTGATCTGGTGGATCAGTTCTGTAGAGAAGTCATGTTACCTGAGCCAACCAAAGTGTTTCACCCTAGTGGTGTTCAGCAATGTGAAGTGGAGCCCAGTTCTGGCATCTCTCACGCAGCTATTTCTCACTTCCAAGTGTCTGAAGCTCCTGGGGTCACTTCTACTGCCAACAATAAAGAAGTGGAACTTGGCCGCTGTGGGGATGACTTCTTGGAACTAGATGATCTTATTGGTCCTGGACATGCATTGCCAAACTTTGATAAGCCTGAGGAGAACCTGCAGTTTGAAGATGGATTAAGTGAATTTGATCTGTACCATGATGCACAGATGTTTCTTCGTGACATGGGGCCGGTTGGGCAGGAATCTGTTTCACATCCTTATATGAACAGCCTGGATAGTGATATTGTAAATTGTAATTATGAGTTGCTATTCAATCAAGAGGATGCAAATCAAACTGGTGGTGAACTCTGGATGCGTGGTCAAAGAAACATCCTGAGTACAGCAGAGCACACTGATGGTTCTTTCTCTCTGCTAACATCAGGTATATTCAACAGAACAGGATAGAGAGTTGGTGCTTTAGCTCAACTGCCAAATAATGATTTTAATGTCTTTGATTTGGATGAAGATGCAAGCTTCATATCTCTGTTGTGCCTGAGAACATCACAGTTTATAGCTTTTGGTTCACCTGCTAGCTGCATGTCAGAAAACCCTTTCTGGAGTTTATAAAATTTGTGCCTCTTTATAGAGTGTTTTTACACTAATATTGAGATTTCTGACTATCTATTTCTACTGGGAAAATTGATGTGAGCCAGATTTCAAATGGCTCTCCTGTAAAAAATTGTCATAGGCTTTCTCTAATATCTGCTAGTTTCTGGTCATGTTTAGGTGTCGTGTATGAATCTGCCAGCTTTCCTACTGAAAGCAATAAAACTCAAGCTAGCAACATGGGAGATGTTGCTGCAAGTAGATTATCTTCTTCCCTCTGGAATTTTGTTGAGTCGATACCATCTACTCCTGCATCAGCTTCTGAAAATGCTTTGGTGAATCAGACCTTTGGGCGAATGTCTAGCTTCGATAGATTAAAGATTGGTATCAAGAACACAAACGGTGCTGCAGGTAATGACATTGCAAGAATGAAGAGAGCAGGCAGAAAAGGAGTTTTCTTCCTTTTCTTTCCTGTTCTTGTTGCCTTGTGTGCTTTCTTGTGGTTTTCCGTAGGAACTTTATGACTATCAGGGAGATGCAACTCTTGATAACGTAGATTCAAAGTTTTGCTGCTGCATATATTTAGTCTGGGAACACCCCAGAATGAATGAATGAATGAGTTAATCCTATTTTCTAGCATTTTCTTAAAACTAAAATTTTTTTTCCCTTTTGTGAATATTGAACTTGACGGTAAGGGTTAGGTTAGCCTAATTCAGGTTAAGATTAAGAGAGGGGTCACTGCAGGAATTTGGCAAGGGTGCTGGGAAATTTTTAGAGAAATCTCACGAAAGTTAAAAAAATGGGATTAGCCCGACAAGCTTTTTATGTTGTTTATCTATATATCAATCATATATTTTTCCCTTTGTTACTCCATTTTTGGAGATTGATTGTACATGAATAAAGACGCATTTTTGTGAGATGTGTATATAGTTTATAATACTAATATGCTTATAAGTCTGTATATGTAATCTTTTATTGTCAGTAACGTAGTTCAGCTCAGTAGACAGTGTATATCATATCTTATGTTGTTGTTATTATGATTATTAATATTATTATTATTATTATTATTGAAAGCTTCAACGATTGGCACTGTCTTTATGTTATAGTTTTTGCTTGCTATATATTTTCATTAGAAAAACAAACAGGTAGAAAAACTTAAAAAAAATAAAATAAAACTTAAACAAAAATCAAGCCTGCACTTTTGAGGAACATCTCTATACAACGCCAAAAATCAGCCACCTGTTTTTTTTTTTATTGTAAAAAAAATATTGCATTTGAAAAAGGTACACATGAACACTTTTTGTCATCCCTGAAGGCTTCGTTTCTTGAAAAGGGTCTTATTCAGCGTAAATTTGAAGAACAATATAATATATATAAGAACGTATGAGTCTTTTAAAGTTGCTACAAAAATATAAAAAAAACAATTAAAGTTTTACCAAGATTAGAAAAAACAATAATGAAATAAGAATATTTTCTTTGAATATATTAATTTTAAATTCATTTGAGTCCCTTTGAGTCCTTTGTCAGTCTCATAACCATCACCCTTCTCTCCAATTGCTTCTTTTAAAAGAACAAGCAAGAAATATGAAAAATATATTCCTTATCTCAATAATAACCAAATATCTTTTAGATATATATCTGTACCCATAAGTTATAGGGGGATTATATTTTAAACCAGTATCTTATTACAAAATTACAAAACTAATGTGAGTTTTTGGGACTGGAAGGAAATTCTCTTTTGCACTTCAAATTAAAATTGAAATGTTAAATCATTGTTAAATTTTAGACATAAAAGGAAAATCTTTAAAACTAGAAATTAATTTTTTCGTAAGTCTAAACAGGTAAGCATAGTATCGTTATTACAATTAAAATCATGTAGTTTCTTGTTAATTTTATTTAGAGTTTATAGTTTCAACGCATAAGGAATATTTTGTCACAGTTTAGATTTATGTATAAATTTTATGACAATACTTTAGCTTTAGAGAGTAAAATATAGTGTTCGAGAAACTTTCAGATTGCTTGTTTGTGTAACATTATATGTCATTGATTTTCTTTAAATTATGCTATTATAGTTCTCAGTTTTTTTTATTGAATGTTTCCTCAGTGAGTGCAAAAACCAAAATCAAAAGTTGACATGTTTCTTCCAATCATAAGAACAGTAAATACATACTTTTTCAAACAAATTAAACATATTTTTTTTATAAATATATATGTGAAAAAGTATATATTCAACCACAATAATTAAAATATTGAATTCAATTAAACTCAAAAATGGAAAATATGTCACCTACTAATTACCCTGTTGACTTGGTTCGCACAAAGACTAGAATAACTGATATAAACTTTATTTCTGTTTTGATACAGGGAAAGGAGCAACTTTTCTTAATCCATTTTGGTGATTCTAGAATCAATTTGACCATTTATAAAGTTGAGTGATTGACTATTATACATATTTTCTTGAAAAAAAAAAAATCAACATGCAAGTCTCTTAATATATCTATGGATTCATCTCCTTTAGGATTGCCACGTGCCAACGACTCTGCAAGTTTCACTAGTTTTTCTGTTCATTTTCTTGCACAAGGGAAAAAAAAAAAAAATTGTCACAGGGGAACTAAAAACCCCATTGGAGTCTTTGATCTTGTATTTTTGTTTAAATATTATAACGTAGAATTCGTCCTCCGATTTTGTTTAGTATATTTTTTGCTTTTTTTTTTTTTTATCAACTTGATGAGTTAACTTGTATAAATTTATAATTAAAAATTTTTCAAGCACGAGCAAAATAACAAAGTACGTATATACCTTTTTGTGGAAACAAATTTATGATTTCATGTAAAGGACAAAAATCTTGCGATTTAGAATTTGAATAAGAGGATGAAATTTTATAAGGTCAAAAAACTAACTCTTATTATTAGTTAAGGTACCAATTAAATAATATGAAATAAAATTATACAAAAAACTAAAATTAATAAAATTTTATAAGAGGTGGCCAAATTTGCTTATAACTGCACAGCTATGTTCGATCAAAATACATATACACATTGATTAGTTCTCAGCATAATCTCTAAACTGTATTAAAATATTTAATCTTCTACAATAAAGTTGTCATTGCTTAAAATCTTAGAACAAGTCACTTTATATTACCTTTATAAAATAAATAGATAAATAATACCTTTCTATGGTTTGATGGATAGTAATTATTTCTCACTATTACGATATTGTTATTTTGATAATTTATTAATTAAAATATTTAAAATAGTCCTTCACTATTTAAAAAATATTATATTTAATTTTTTTTTATTTTTTTAAAATTATTAAATTTAATCTCTCTACAAAATTTTAAATCATAAATTTAAAAAAATAAATTTGATGTTTTAAAAAATATATAAAAACTAAATGTGATATTTTTAATAAGTGTAAAATTAAAATAATAATTTTATAATAAACGAAGGGTCAACGGAATATTTTACTTGTGATTATTTATTAATACAGTCGATCTTAAAAATTAATGAACCTTTTTAACATGCAATCTTCTCAAAGTTTGGAAACTTACGTTTTGCAGCAAGAATAATAGGATTGAAGAGAAGCTCTAAATTCAATTAGAGTCATCCATTATTACTTTTAAATATATCTTTGAACTTATACTATGGAAAGTATAAACGGATAACTCATCTTCTATTATGGGTCATGGCCAAG
The DNA here is from genome assembly GCA_037074485.1 of Delonix regia. Classification (NCBI taxonomy): domain Eukaryota; kingdom Viridiplantae; phylum Streptophyta; class Magnoliopsida; order Fabales; family Fabaceae; genus Delonix; species Delonix regia. The sequence continues at coordinate 21,849,968 of CM073454.1, read as the reverse complement.
GATTCACACGCGTTTTCAATAAACCTGACAGATAACGCTTGATTAAATGTAGACCTGGAAAAATTGGAATAGAATATAATAAATTAAATTAGTAAAAGAAAACAATTTTTAGCAGCGATTCCAAGCGCTATCAGAAAGGAAATGCTTTATTGTCATTAGACCAAAGTTCAACGAGAACAGAATAGGAACTGTTGGTGTTGAAACAAAATTCGGTCATTAATATTTATTAATGTTGTTAGTTAGTTTTATTTTTTTCATTCATGATTATGTTATAATTCATAGAATTTATTCATATTAGAATTTGAATCCAAGATTATATGAGCATGAAAAATTTTACGACTATGAATTGAATAGAAATATTTAGTAGTAGTGATTAAGACCTGATCCAATCTAGCCAATTCAGTTATTTCAGACTAAGTCAAAATCATCAGGTCACGATAAAAAACTAAGTTTTAAGCCACAATATTAGTCCAGCCTAACCCAACTATAGAGAGAGAGAGATATATATATATATATATATTATATTATATTTATATATATAGGGTATTTTTAAGAAAATAGTCACTTTTTTGTTTATGTCAAATATAAATAATTTTTATTAATATAAGATATCTTATTTATTATATACAAATTATAATTTTTCTCTTTTAAAATTTAATTAAAAATATAAAATATAAAAATAAAACCCAATAACTTGACCCAACCCGACCATATCTCAAGTCCATCAAGTTGGGCCAAGCCACGGGTTAGTATCTAATTCGATTAGACCATAGGTTTGTAGACCTAATATTTAGTGTTTTTAATCATGCTCAAATGTCTGTTTGCAAGTTTTTTGGTCTTCATAAGATCAGGCTTGCCCTAACAAATTGAATTCCAATTAAAATGGGCCAAAACATGCTGAATGGATCGAAGTAGTTTGCTACGGGCCGGAACGAGAAAGTCACAGAGGAAGATGGAACAAAATCTCAACAAGCAGAAAAAATTCCATATATACCAACCAGCACACAATCTGACCTAGAGGCAATTCACATTCTCTCTTAATTTAGCGGGAACTTGAGGAATGTTGAATAAAAGTAGATTGTTTGATAAAAATTTAATAATATAAATTTATATGAAATTAATATAATTTTATGTAATTATATTTTTAATTTATGAATTTAAAATATTAAATTTTTATTGAATGGTTCACTTTTATAACATAATATTTCTAGATAAGATCACAAAGTAACAAAAAGGTGGTTATCCAGTTTCAGCAAGTGAACTTATTTCCTGTACAATAAAGCTTGCTTTCCTTTTCCTCAATTCTGGTCAACCAAGATGTGTCTGGTGCAGTCAAAAGTCAAATATTAAATGCTTCACCTAAAAGGATCCTGAAAATATAGCTATTTAAAAATACAAGTACTTGCAGCTTCCTCCTATTCGAGCTATATCATCTTCAGAACAAACCTTTATACATGTTTTCTCCCTAACCTTGATGTGTTAAGCGAAATATCAAATTTCAAAGAAGGTAATTTATGTGAGATCCAGCTAAAAATTAATGTAAAAGAAAATAAATTACTTTATTAAAATTTAATTGTGTGAAATTTAGTCAAATATTAAATGTCAAAATTGATAAACTACTTTATAAAAATTTAGTGGTACTACGATATAAAACTTAACAATATAGGTTAAAAATGTTGAAATATTATACATGTGAGTTTGAAATATGTATCATATGCATATACAAGTAAAGCAATTGTGAAACAATATACCAAATAATGTGTTGTCATACATGACTTTGTGCTTCTAGAAATAGGAGTTCACCCTTGCTCATTTGGATCATCAAGCAACAAAAAGTTTAGTTGCATAATGAGTGAGTGAGAGAATTATTCTTTGAGTATGAGAGGAATACAGAATATGAGTAAATCCCAAAGAGTTTATGGTGTGAGAAAAATACATCAGATATAATTTTTAGGTATCACTTCTATTACTCCTTAGTAATGCAATTATCATAAAATTATAGTATTTGAATATGATAAGTCTCACTAGGAAACATTATATTTATCTCTTGTATGAGAGAGTATGAAAAAAATATTTTTGTAATTATCTTAAATAAAGTGAGATATTTTTAGAGTTTGTTATGTGGTTTTTTCCATTAAATTTTAATGTTCCTTACCTAGTTGCTTTGTACATATATTATTTCTATTATACAGTGTTATTTGTAGATTTAATTTTATCAAGCCTATTTAATACTCATTGTTATATTGGTATAATTATAATTTACACCATATATTAATCCCATAGCTCAACACTTAGTTGCTCTATGAAAGGCTCCACTGTACCGTTGAGATGCATCCGTTGAAGCAATACCGTTGTCTTCTCTTCTTTTGGGATCACATTACATAAAGAGTGAATGCATCAGAAGGAACAACCAATACTCTTAAAGCAAAAATGAAAGAACCATCTTACATTCAAGCTTTTGTGCATTTTTTAAATCCGTCTATTCTTTGTGTGAGTTTTCAAGTGTAATCTTTACTCTGTATCCTTCTTAAGAAGGTATATAGGAACACATTGTGTCATGTAACTTAGTGTGATTGAGTAAATACCCACCGTTGTAGCTCAAGTAACAAGGAGCTTGGTACCCCTTAAATAAGGTTTAGTATTCAATTCTTGTCATATGTATAAAATGTGCAACGTTGGGAGTATTACTTTCAATATTAAATCTGATAATACTTGATTCTGAATTAGTCGATTCTATAGTTTAAGAGCTAGATCAAATGTTAGGAGATAGTTATAAGAAAAAGTGTGAATGAGTAAATGTCTTAGGACTGAGGTAATTGAATTGGGTTGCCAAATAATGTGTAAATGCCAGATGACTGAACACAAAACTAAGGTTATAACTAATTTATTTATTGATTTTTTAAAAAAGTGAAACTCCTGGACTATGTCCTGGGAGAGTGGTTGTAGGTTTATGTTTATGATTTGAACAATTTTAATTGTCTCAATCTTTCCTTTCAAAACAAATATCGATATTTGTTAAACTTCAACTTTTCTATCATCTGTTAAAAAGTGATTGGAATTGGCAAAACTTTTTTATTACTATTTTTAAAATTAAAAATTTTAAAAAGAAGCAATTCATCCCTTCTTACCTATTCTGATTTAACTAGTAGAAATTCTATCATCGTTAACGAGATCATGAACAAACATATCTATTACCATTTATATTAGTACAAGTGCATTTGTTTTTCTTTTGGAACTAATGTTCAAACATAAAGGATAAACCAAATGTGGTGTATAAAAAAATCATTAGTAAGGCATAAATGTGTAGTAATTTTGCACGATATAAAGTGGAAGTATGAATAAAAAACAAAGGCATCAGATATGAATATAAAATGAAATATGAAGCAATATTGATAAATTATAATACCCAAAAAATAAAATGAAGACATAAATCATGAAGTTCTCAATGAGCCCAAGTTTTTCACAAATGTGCAACACTTAATGGTAGAAAAACTTGAAAAAAATGAAGTGAATGTGTGAAGTATAATGAGTTTTGTAAATTCCTGAAGTCTTTTTCTAATTGCATATGTGTGAGTGAAAGATAAAGAATAAATGTTATAGGCACAAATAGAAAACAAAAAGACATGACTGAATTGAAACTATAGAAACAACTCGAAAAGACACTAAACAAGCAGTAGACATATAAAAGTACATTGAAAATAACTAAGGAAAAAAATGAAAATTTATTTTATATTTTAAAAGTCAACATTTAATACTTCAAGTAATTTGAGACGCCAAATGAAAATTTCATCTCATATTTATGGAAGGCAAAATTGATAATGCACTAAAATTATATATATATATATATATATATATATATATATATATAAGTAAGTTGTACTAATATAAAAATATAAAAATATGTTGTAGTTGGGAGTTAACTTCCTTTCTTTCTATTGCTATATCTCCCCTTTGTACTCCAGAATTCTAAGCCCTCCGATCATATTTTTGAACTAAACCAGCAATTTTAAATTGAAGATTTTAAAAGGAGGCAATTCACTCCTTTGTTTTTCTTATTATGGATAAACAAGTAGAAATTCTTTCGTCGTTAATTTAAATTCTATAGTCTACAAATCTTGTTATTGATCTCAGCACCTCTGCCAATTCTGTTCAAATGTTACCTTTTGTGCGTTTTCTCTGCTCCTACATATACATATATATGTGTGTGTGTGTGTGTGTGTGTGTAGCTTGTTTCCAATTTACGAGTGTCAAATCTTCAAAATAATCATTCTCATAAAGTACACTAATAGCCCTTCTCTTCAGGTCCCTTAAATAAATGGTGTTTTGAACTGAAAACTACATCAGATGTAAAGGTATAATATACTTCTCATTTTTGTAAGTAGCAATACATAAGGGGTTAGTTTCTTTTATTTTATTTTTTCCTCCTCCCCAGCCATATAGTTTGCACAAGAGATTGATTTGATGAATGCTTTACTAGACAAATCTTTACTGCGTTAACTTTTTCAGAATAAATCACAATTATCCATGTAGCTATTACTAAAATGGATAATTCTTGTTTGTGAATTGTGAGTGGATGAATCGTTTAGGTAGTATTACTGCAGAGTACTAAATACTACTGTGTCTAATTTATTTATCACTAAATTTTGACTGTTAAATTAAAAATTTTGTTTTTATTAATTTCAATAATTTATTATATATAAGTAAAATAGATTTTTTTTAGTGTGAGAGTTTTATTGATTGGTAAAAAGTATTTGATTGACCAAACTCTTAGCTCTTATTTTTTACTTTTTTTGATATATGTATAAATTTTTTATAACCAATAAAAGAATATACGAAGTGATCAATTATTGAATTAATTAATTGTTTTTAAAAAAATTTTCAAAATTTAAATTTTTCTAAAACTTATCAAAAAATTAATAAATTTTTTATTGTTAATAAAAAATATAAAATAATTAATTAATAAATTAATTAATTGTCTTTTAAATTATGAATTCTTTAAAATTTAAAAATTTTTTAAAATAAATAAAAAAATTAATAAATTAACTAACTGTCTAGTAAATTAAGAGTTTTTGAAGTTTGAATAAGTTTTAAAATTAACTAAAAAAATAAATTTAAATAATTAACTATCTATTAAATTTTATAATAAAAAAATATAAATATAATTTGATATAATTTAAAATTAAAGTAAAAATAATAATATATAATTAAATATTTATTCAAATTTAAATCGAGTCAAATGTGATTTTAATAATTTTTGATCTTTTAAAATTCTTTGGAAACAACAATAAAGTTGTTTCATACTTTAAAAACTTTTTTTTATAATAATATATTCTTAATGAATTTAATAATTTAAAATATATTAATATAAAATAATACAAATTAATATTTTTTAAGACTTGTGCAATGTATGAACAAGTAACCTAATTAAAAACTATTGACTTTGATATGGTAATTAATTTCAGCGATCCACGTCCTTAATTAGTTGTGGAGCCCGTGCGAGTCAATTTCCCCAATCCTTTTTTGTTCATGTACAGGACAGTACGCAAGAAAAATTTTCAAACTAAATAAATTTGCTACTCCAAAACAGTGAAAAATATGAAATCATAAAAATCATGAACAAACATATATATTACCATATATATTAGTACAAGTGCATTTGTTTTTCTTCTTGAATAGACACAAGACACTCAATAGACAACATAGACACACGCATTAAGAAACATCATCAGACACACAAAAAACACTCAGACACAACCCACAGACCAAGATCGCTAGGCCACATCGATCTGCCTCACGATCTTGGTCTGTGGGGGCATCTCCTTCTTCGGCACAGTCACAGTCAAGACGCCGTTCTCCAGCGTGCACCCGATCTGGTCCATGTTGGCATTCTCCGGCAGCCGGAACCGCCTCATGAAGCTGCCGCGCCGCCGCTCCGCGCGGTGCCACTGGTCCTTCTGCTCCTCCTGTTCCTTCACCCTCTCCCCACTGATCTGCAAGATGTTGTTGTCCTCAACTTGCACCTTCAGGTCTTCCTTCCTCACCCCTGCGGACGAAGTCGTTCCACCACCCATTCAGCTTAGATAATATGAACCTTGCTAATGTGCAGCGACGAGATATCTTAGTACACACCCCATCGCTGCTGCCTCCTTTTCTTTCTTCGTGAATTTACTTGTTGCTATCCAAAATTGGATATTACTAATGTCTTCTCTGAGTTATTTAGACGTACAACTCTAAAAGTTAAATATTGTCTACTCTTGTCAATTATATAAACTGTCATATATAATACTTCTCAAGCCTAAATAACCGAACTACATTACAACTATCGAATGCAAAACGATATAAATGTAAGATATAGTAATTTTTAAAATTTTGAAATACAATTACCTATATATATATATATATATATATATTAATTAGCAAATAGAAATTGAATTTTTTTTCGCCTCTTGTCCAAATAAAAAAAACAATAAAAATATTTTAAAATTTATAAAAATATAACAAAAAATATGATAAAATAAAAAAAATAAAATAATAAAACAATGTTACAATTAATTAAAAATAAATAAAAATATTTTAGCGTCAATTAATGTCAGTTGACATATTTTATTAGAATGTATTTTCCAAAAAAAATTTAATATGTATGTAGAAGTATTGCATTGTATCTTATCAAATATGTATCCCATATGAATACACCTCCTACTTAAAAATATCTTTGTACCTTAGATGGAAAGCATGAAATGATTACTTTTGTTAAAAAATTTGTCCCTCATGTAATGATTTTAATAAATAACTAAACCTAAAAAGTTTTAACTGCATCAAACAGATAAGAATGTGAAAGGATGGCTAACCAGGAAGATCGGCGCGGAAGATATGAGCAGAGTCAGTCTCACGCCAGTCGACGTGAGCGTGAGCGAGAGCAGAAGTGTCATCATCTGAGCCGCCGCGGCGGCCAACGTCCCAGCAGGTGTCATAGCTGAATGGGTCCCACACATCCGTGAATGGTGACGTGTTCCTCCCACCTCGCCAGGGTCCCACCCCCCAGTCCATGGCTCCTTCTTTCGCTTTGCTTTGCTTTTCTTCTTCTTAGAAAGTATCAGTCAGAATGGATAGCTTCTTCTGAGTCAAACGACACTCAGCGAGTGGCTTTTTATATAACTGAGAAGCAAAGAGGAAGAGAGCGTCCAGGAGACGGCACCTCTTTCTTCATTCCATGCATGAAGGCGTCACCGTTTTCTGATGGCCACGTAGATAGTTGCAGTGTGCCAAGTTCTTCAGTATTGCACCACGTGGTAAGCAGTGGCAACTGGCATCCTCTTCTGTACCATGCTTCGTGGACAAAAGAACAAAATATTTGTAATAAACAAATTATATTATAATTTCAACATTTATTTTATCTTGTTCAACCAAGTACTGGTTATGGCCAATGAATCATGCTAGCTGTAAAAAATGTGCTAGTCATGTATAGAAATTCCATTTTCTATCTGTCAGAATGTAAATGTAGATATATAGGGGAAGGGGGTTTATCTCTAAGTTGGTTATAGTATATTGGTGCATTGCACATTGAATTTATTTACTAATTCCAGCTTAATTGTTGTGCTATTGAGTCTTTTTATTTGGGAACATAAATGATTTTATTAAAAAATGTGCTAAATCCACAAGTGAAATGCATGGCATATCACTTTAGTGGGTACGAATTACCGATTATTTCCATCAGCTTGACCTCACCATGTCCTGTAATAGCACAAACACCATTGAAAAATCAAACTGGATAAATCTGTTTGATGGGTAAATTAATGAACGGTTTTGGTCCATGTCAAAAAGGTACAGATAAATTTGGTATCTATTTTTTTGACAATAAAAAAAAATGGTAGAAATTTTGTTACCACTTTTTGACAAAAATAAAGTTGGTTAAAAAATTGGTTGTCATTTATAATAAAATAAAAGATAAAGTTGGTAACTTTTGACAAAATAAAAAATAAAGTTAATACTTTTTGACAAAATAAAAGATAAGGTTGGTACCTTTTGATAAAGTGAAAAATAAAGTTAGCAATTTTTGACAAAGTGAAAGATAATGTTGACAATTTTTGATAAAGTGAAAAATAAAGTTGTCACCTTTTGACAAATTAAAAATAAGGTTGTTAAAATTTTTTAAAGAAAATGTCTATAAATATAGCCTTTCCTTTTGAAGTTTGACATTGGAGTGTGAAGAGTTGTAAGAATAATAAAATCTCCTTTATTGAGAGAGTGAGTAGTCCTTTGTTGAAAAAGTGAGTAATTGTTCTTTCACTTAAAAGAGATAATTGTGTGTTTTCTTGTTTTTTAAGATAGAGTTTAATTATTTTCTCCTCACATTCAAAAATAAGTTATACAATCTCTTAAATTAGTAAATATCTTTTCTATTTTTGTGTGTGATTTTTCTCTCATATAAAAATTTTTTTTACGTAAATATCTTGTATTAATCTTTTTTTTTCATTCTTTAATATTACTGTTTAATGTCGCAATTCCTAATAGTCTATTCAATCTCGTTTCGACTGCAATTAAATAATTAGACTTCAATTGTTTCTTATGCTAATTCAATAATCAATCTTGACTTTTAAAACATATAGACATTAATCAAAATATATTCCCACTAACCGGTCCAACTGCTTCAAAATCACTCCATGGGAATTTGCTGTAAACTTGAGGTAACTTTCTAAGTCTTCTAAATCTGGCTCGTGGAGGTGCTTATGTAAATTGGCAATCATTTGAACTTAAGAACTACAACACTGAACAAGTTCTCTTTACATTAAAAACTAATCAATAAAAATTCATGGAACCGTGCAAATGACTGCTAGACAGAAATATCTAGAGCAGAGGATGCTAGAAGCCTAGAACACCCGAGCAAAGCGTATTGCTGCAGAAGTAATCTGAAAAGAAATGAAAAGATATTAATTAATTCTATTATATTTATGTAATAATTAATATAGTGTATTACTTTTAATAAAATTATTTTTTTAAAATAATTTTATTAAAATTAATACATCAAATTTATCGCGAAATAATATATCTGACATGTTGTAAGAGATATATTGCAAAAGGTAATTGAAAAAATACGTACCATAGAACTCTGTAGAAAAATTCGAAAAAGTAGTGACAAAAGAACATTAACCGACTTGTTCAACCTCGTTTGTTTTTGAATACTAACATAAAAGCCAACGGTGATTCATCTTGGTAATTAACGGAGCTAGCTCTTTCATATGCCTACTCCAGGCTTCCCTCTCTGCATTATCAACGATTCCCATGTCATAAGAAGAGAAAGCTTCAACTATGTTCTTAATAATTTCCCAATCGTCTTTCTCTCCAGAAGCATTTACCATCCTCTTACCAGCAAAAATCGAAAGTGCCTCTGTCCATGAAGATGCTGTAAACAGAAACTTAAAGGACTGAGGATAAAGCGAACCTTGGACAACCGCACGAGCATCTTCCTCATCGCAGAAATAGTGAAGCCCCCAGAAGACACTTTTTGCTCCAGCCAACCCCTTCTTCTATTCACCTGACCTTGAAGGAGGATTAATATAACACCTTTATTCCCTGCCTTCTTCTTTTCCTGCACCAGAAAAGGATAGCCCATCCCCTGTTATTAATTTTAAAATTTTCTGACACATCACTGTTCTTGTTTCTTCCCCTTCTCACGTCTTTTTGCATCTCATGATCCTTCGTTAAGTTATTCATATACAGGATAGCATTAATCCTTGACAGGGATTTGAGAATTGTAAGGATCCGCCTGCATACCTTCATGAATGACTTCATTCCGGAACCTCCAAATCTCGTATAACGAAAAAATTATCATCTTAGAGAGATAGTTACTATCCTTCGAGATACACTTTTTGCTCCAACCAGGAAGAAAGCCAGCACTTGACACCTTGACCTTCAAATGCCTCCACTTTAAGGGACAAGGGAGAAGCAAACCATATGGCTATGGAGAAGTTACACTGAAGAAACAGATGGTTGATGTTGCAAAGAGGACAGTCCTGATTTGTCTAAAGATGATTTTCACTTAATACATCCACTCTGGGGATTGCTCTCTGCATCAAGTTCCAAAATAGAAGGATTGTATCTCACAAGGAGCTTTAACCTCCAAATATTTCTCCATGGAACTAAATCCACACTAGTTCCTCTGCCTTCTTGTAATAGGCGACCATAACTAGCTAGTCCTGGTTGAGTAGCAACCATCCTTACTACTGGTCCAAATGGTAGCGTCTTTCTTGTCCATAACCCACAAAATAGAACAACAAAAAGACCATATATATTTGATTCCTTACCTTCCTAATCATAGAGCTGTTGATGAATTCATAATTTCATTTCGCTTTGTCATGCACATTAATGAGGTCTGACACTTTGCAAATTTGATATTGTTGACCTCAGTGCATTTGCCACTGGCTGTGGTGATTGATGGGTTTGGAACTTGCTGAACCTATGCTCCATTTGAGATGAGAAGTAATCAAAGGATTGGTATGCAGAATCCCTTTCCACATCCAGAAGGAGTTACTAGTTAGACTGACCTTGGAGCAAAGCTGCCGTGGCTTTGGAAACATATTAGGCTAGAGAGTTCTGGTAAGCAAGGAATCATTGCATTAATCAAACATTCGAAAAAATTTCAGTTGCGTCAAAAGTTTATGTAGAAAATCATAATAAATTTTTATTGTATTTGATTTAACATTTGAAGAGTTCAAAAATTTGTTTGCACACTATAATAAAAGTTTGTTTTACATATACTTTTGTTTGGTTTGACATTAAAGTTTTTTTTCTAATATCACTTTTCTTTTCTCAATTCTTATTTACATAAAAATAAAAACAATTCTTTTCTCTTGAATGAATTGTATAAATATTATAACTCAATTTTTAAATAAAAGCTTTCAAATATAAATTATGGTATTGCAAAATCAAGTTTGACCTTAACCAAGTTTGTAAAATTAGGTTAATCTAAATTCAAATTTGTACGACTCTAATCCAAATGCACAGGTTTTTTAATGCCAGATATTTAGTGGATCCTGGATAACTTCCTTTTCGCAGCATGTGATTTCTTGATGGACGAGATCCCAATTATTGAATGGAGTGATGTTCTATAAATTGTCTTCCATGTTTTCTGTTGGAAACTTGCATGTTGACTGAATGAACAAAATTGATATATATGTTTTTCAGCAAAATATAAAAAAAATATATTTTGCCCACATTGATGGGTGAATTCACTTGTCAATACCTTCCTCATATTTGATGCGCAGGAATTAGTATGGAACAGAATGCTTCAGATTAATTTATCATCAGGCAGACATTGAGATTCTCACTTCAGTCATTAAAAAATTGGAGTGAGAATCTCAAATTAAATTTAGTGATAAATAAATTCAAGCGGTGAAGCTGTAGAACAATGCACAAAAGTAATCTCTTTCCACATATTTCTACTTATCAAATTAATTTGCTTTATAGATTTACTTAATATATAATTGCACAAATCTCCTGAAATTTGTATCAATGACAATAGATAAGATAAACAGAGCCTTCAAAGATTATCACTTCCAAAAGTTCCCTCCCGAAAATTTTCCTGCCCAGCTAGGGTCAAATTAAGAAACAATATGATCATCATTGTATGATACTTTATATATGTGCACGCATTTTTGCATTTTTGTACACATCCAAGAAGACTGGATAGAAAACTGCCATATCTTTCAAAAAAACAATCTAAATGTGGAAGCTAATTGACTTTCTGAGAAAGGAGGACTAGTAATCCTTGTGGGCCCAGTAATATTTCATTAAGGAAACTGAGCAACCCAAACCAGACCACAGGAGTTACGTCCACACCAGCAAGGGGAGGAATCACTTTGCGGGTTGGAATGAGAAGAGGTTCTGTGGGAGCATAGGCTATCACATAAGGGAATTTCCCCACGGGGAGTTTTGGATACCAGGACATTACTATTCTCAATATAAACAGAAAAGAAAACAATGAGAGAAAAGGACCCAGAAACCCAATTGCCAACTTTGCAGTTGCAGGATCTAAATCAGCAAGAACTAACCTCTTCTTCATCAGTATATCAACAGTAGGCAAAGCATCTGATGTCTCTATCATGCTGATCTCATTGAGGGTGTTAAAGGGTAAATCAAGAGAGGTTTGTGAATTAGCTGCATCGAATGTTGAATATTTTATGCCTGCAGAAGATCGAAAATCAGGGTAGCATGGGCACGAGCAACGTCGTAAGGCTTGATGACCTCCATTTATATTTATCCTAGTAAGAGTCTTTGAGCATTCCTGCAATTACTGAAATGTAAAATTATTGTGTGGAACATGGCATGGTGTTTTAAAGTGGAAGAGTTAATATCTTAGCATTTTAGACTTCATAGGGCACTCAGTTTGTGAATTTACAGAAAAATTTAAATTTTATGAGTGGCTAAATGTGATGTTTGACAACCTTTATAGAAGTACCAAATAAGTGAATTTCAGCATTTAAGATAGGAGGTCGAAAGGAAAAAAAAATAAAATATAATAAAATAAGAAGACAACAATATGAAACTTTTACACATCCAAGAGAAACAAATAGCTATTCTGTTTCAGTGGAAGTAGAATTGACCAGCATACCGATATCTAAAATGAATATAAAAAGCCAAATTGAACTGATTCCATCAATTGCAAATGAATTAATACTGAGTTGCACTCAGAATGATGAGAAGGCACCAAAGATAACTGACAATGATGTAACTGAAAATGATCACTTATATTCGACCAACAAAAAAATGATCGCTCACATATTTAAGAGCTTATTTCTTGAAGACAGACAGAGAGCTAGTTATGCAGTTTCAGAAGATAACACCAAATTACAAAGAAAAGTGACATAAATTTAAAACATATCCATAATGAACAATGCTTAGTAAACTCAGGTAAGAATAAGAAATATATATATATATATATATATATAAACATAAGTGATATGACCCTGCAGATTATAAATATTATCAGTTTATTCTCAACAGATAAAATAAAATAATTTATAAAAGGATGAAAAAGAATACCAAAAGAAAAAAAATGGAAACGGAAAAGTTAAGCTTTTAAAACAAGAGAGCTTTCCAGTTGTTTTACAGTTCCATCAGAAGACCCCACTTCCCCCAAAAAATATCAGGAAAGTAAAAGAAACATAAGAAAACCATGAAACTGAAATGGTACATAATAAACAGGGCACTTCCAAATTAGCTGTATTGTCATATGAAGAACTCAACCAGAATTCCCATATAAAATTTACATTGCAAGAGAAAATGGATCTTTAATTCCCAATTTAAGCCTCAGTTTACTTGACCATGAATATTAACTTGAAAATTCAAACTCATGGCTCAGCAGCAGCAAGAGATGGCATATGATATCATACTAAACGTATAGCACCATGAATACTTGATAGGATACAAATATCACGTTCTTCTCTTGATTCTCTCTCTCTCTCTCTCTCTCTCTCTCTCTCTCTCTTTTCATTCTTTTTTTCTTTTTCAAATTTTCATATAGCTATCTTTTATTCTACTTTTTCTACTTTACTAAACACTGCCCCTGATGCAGAACATGTCCAAGAGACTACCTTTTCTGCAACTTTTCTGAAAACATAAACAAATGGATTTTTAATTCTCAATGTCATGATTTTTGGTCAATTTAGAGCCTGAAGCTGTTCTTGATAGAGGAAGGCTGGGAAGGAGAAATGCAAGTAATATATTGATTTTTTAATTTAAGATACACATATTTTATCCATATTTGTCATCTGCCATCAGGTTATGGTTAAGCCATATGAAAAGCAAAGCTTCGCAAATGCTATCTTCACTAGTCTCAGTATGAGAATTTAGCATTTCAACACTTTAAAAAACATATGCTAAAGTTTTGAATCATAAGGACATGTGCAAAATGTATGCTTTATGCTGTAAACTCTAGAAGTGCAGTAGATGACTTGATGAAAATCCCACTAATTCACAGTTCTTCAGAATTAAAAAGCAAAAATGAAAAAATGTGAAAAAAAAACCCACTCTCAAATCCTTAAAGGAGCGAAGTTTCAAACCTGGGCAATTCTGGGTTTATTGTTTCGCAGATACATTTATGGGCTAAATAACCCATTCGGAAATGTCGATGTGAAATCATAGCGCGAATCATTTACTACTAAAATTCTAGATCTTCTCGAATCCAATCCAAAAGAAAATGTAAATATGAACACCCATTGAACCAAAATAAGCATCCTGAAGCTAGCTACTTACAGAGAAACCGAAATTGCTTCGCATAAGCATTGAAGGGTGCCATCCTACAAAATTGGAAAACAGAAACACAAAGGGATGAAGTAAAATGAATAACTACTCTAATAAACTGCGAAGAATGAGAGGAACGAAAATTCGAGTATTACCTCTGATAGAAACAGAAGCCAGAAGATAAGATTGCACGTGCATCGCCATTCTCATTATTTGTCAGTAACGAGAAGGAGCAGTGAGTACGCGAGAGGGACTGCTATCTCCTTTCTTCGGATACCGAATTGGACAGGATCGGGAAATAGCCCCGTTTGGATGTCGTTAATTTTTTCTTTTCCTCAAATTCTGTTTTCTATTTTTGTGTTTTGAAAATAGTTCTGCCAATTGTAGAACAAGTTTTAAAAATAAAAAATCAAAATATTTTTTTTGAAAACACATATAAAAATACCAAAAACAAAAAAATTCTCATTTGAAAAATTTGATTTGGAAACAAGTTTTAAAAACATTAAAACAAGAAATTGTTTGATTCATTATTTTTTGTAATTAATATTGACATTATTTTATAATAAATTAACATTATTTTAAAATAACATAAAATAAATATAGATACTTAGAATGTGATTTGACATTGTTTTAAAATTAGTCTTATAAATGGCATATTATTTTTTAATAATATATACTAGTTTACTTAATTTTTTTATTTATTCCTTTTAACAGAAAAAGTTAGTATAAAAGAGAAGAAAAAATAAAGAGAAAAATAAAACAAACATATTTATTTAATCCAGATATCACTTTTAATAATGGTTATTGAAAGGAGGACATTAACCATTACACCCTGTTGAACGCTACCTGTAAGGTATATATAACCAATGCTTAAATAAGTTGAGATTTAGGAGAGAAGAAAAACTATTAAACATCATGAGGCTTTTGCTCTACATTCTTCTTTTTTAGATGAGTATGATCAAAAGAATTTGATTAAATTTACAAAAGTGCCATTAATGAAAACACTAAGTTCTCTACCTGTTTTTGGAACAAGAGATACAAAACATTAAAAGGTATTTTGTAATTTTTGTTTCCAAAAAACTTAGTCTGTCTTTTTGTTTTTAAAACTAATTATACAAAAACATATTATCAAAAAAATTCTTTTATTTTTTTCTTAAGAATAAAGAACTATTCTGGAAATAGGAAATTACACAGGGGCTAAATTTCCAATTTTATTATATTTTTGTATAACTTTTAGTTTTTGTAATTGATTTAAAATAAAAATATAATAAATATTAATTTGGTGTAAACATTAGAGAAAAATTATGAATAGCGTTGCATTTCCAAAAAACCGTAATATGGTACATTAAAAGAATTTATTACAACTAAGTAATACAAAGCATTAAAATTTTTAAGTTATAAACTCTCCAGAAATAATTCTTCTGTTTTTTTTTTAATTTTTAGACACTAAAAAATAAAATTAATTACGATTTAATTATGATTCCATATCTATTTATGATTTGAGGATACCTAATTCATGTCATGCCAAATTTAAAATCTAACATGTCTTAAGAAATAGTCTATTATCTATTATTGTTACGTAGTCATTTTTGCATATTTTTAGTTTTGTCTTGATTTTAATTTTAATGTTGTAGTTAAAAAATTAAGCTTTAATTGGTTATTTTGGTTTGTTTTAGATTATGAGCATGAATGGGCTTAATTCTCAACTGTCCCCAGTTGAGTGACCAAGCAATTACACCCAAAATGTGATCGCGATGGCAGAAAAAGAGATTTTAATATTCGTTTTAGAAACAAAACTAAAATTTAAGAATCACCACCAAAATTTTAAAAAAAAAACTTTGAAAACCCAATTAATAAAAAATGGTGGTATACGAACTAGGATTAAGTTTGGGTTTGATTGTACATGGAAAATGTTTTACACACCTCACAATACTCGTTCCTAAAAAGGTTATCCAAAGTTGATTATGCAAAATATGCATAGTTTTAATTTTAATTTTGATTACTCTTATTAATAACATATAAAAAAATAATAATAACAAAGGAAATAAAAAAATTAAGAAAATAAAATAAAAAAATAAAATATTTACAAGAGCATACTTAACCTAGAATTAAAGCCTAAAGTTTACGTATTCTGCGATAAGAATCAAAGTCCATGTAATTCGAATAGAAAGACATGTCAGTTAGTTGGTGAATTTATTTTTGTAAAAGAATAAGATAGTTGAAACCAAACGAATTTTTGTGGTTATGAAATTTGGGTGGTTGGTGTGTTTTATTTTACAAAATAAGTGTAATTTCACTTTCTTGCTCTTTTCATTTTCTTTTTGTTCTCTATTATTTATTTATGAAATTTTTGAATATCAAATTTATTTGCATTTTTATTTTTTTTATTAAAAGATGATTTTTAAAGAAATGATAATCTTTTTTTGGTTTGTTGTCATTTTATAAGAGGAATTTGAAAGTAGTAAAAGAGATTTTTTGAACTAAGATATTTATTTGTGTTTCCTATTTTAAAAAGCTTTAAAATAACCCATCAAAAAAAATAATTTTGTTCTTCTTTTACCAGTTTTTTTTAAGAGAAAAACTTAAATTAATTATGGGTTGTTAGAACCCAAATTTATTTAAAAAATACTTAACTTAATTGACACGGGATAAAATATAAGGAGATATAAATACTGGGCTTACCAATTAACTTCTTAAATAGTTGAGGAGACAGTAGGTTCCACGTTGCTACTCAAAAGATAAAACCAAAATGAGAACAAAATTTTACAAATCTTCACGTTTAGTGCATGTGTGTGTTTGGGTTCAACCAAATTCCATTTACTTACATATTGTTTACAAATAAGTACACAAGAACAGCCAAAGAAAAACCAGCGTCAATTCTTGCCTTTTTGGTCCACATTCAGGAGCTCTCAATTCAATCGCCAGAAGTGGCATTAGAAAAACAAAAAAAAAAAACAAAAAAAGCTACATCATGCAGAAATAGTCATAGTAAACAATCTAATTCCAATCCAAGTAATCATTTGCATCAAGGATTTAACCGAACTGTATGTGTCATTTCCCATTTGCTTACATCATACCCAAAATGCCTTTCTTATCCAACTGTAGATTTCTCATTCTTCAAAAATAATCCCAACGACTTTATAATATCAATGTTGTCAAATTCGCGAGTTTAAATAGAATCGTAAAAATGGTGTAGACTTGTAATGTAAAATTTTAAAAATTTACATCTATTAATAAATAGCTATTAAACATAACAAAATTTAAAAAATATAAATAAAAATTTGTACATATATATAAAATACTATTGTAATAACCCAAATTATAGAACTAGGGAATGATAAAAAAAAATTATTAGAAATATATATTTGAATCATAGAACTTTTAATTATAATTAATTAGGTAGAGATTCAGTTTAAAAGTTTTTTTGGAAGTGTTGAGATTAAATCTATTAAAAAAAAATTAAAGACAAACTTTGCTATTATAATATTTACTAATATAGAAATTCAAAGTTATTAAGATTTAAAATAATAGTAATTTTAATAGTAATAATAGTGTAAACAAGTTAGAGTATATATTAAATACATATATATATATATATATATATAATAATGTATTTTAAGTTATGCAATGGAATAAAATTTTTTAAAAAAATTTGAAAGTAAAATTAACTATTTAATCACAATGTTATACGTTATTTGCTATTAATTGCATGTAAAATGTATTAGAATCATAATAATGTAATTATATTTGTAATATAATTTTTTTTATGTTTAATAGTTGAAATAATTGAGTTAAGCTTAAAGTTAGTTAATTTTTTTTTAAAAAATTTATTGAAATGTTGGATTATTTAGATTTTGGCTAAAAACTTGAAAAAAAAAAATTAGTTGACTTTGGTTAAACTTGAAGAGTCTACTCAAGTTTGACTGAATTTATACGAGTTTGACTTATTCTATTTAAGTTTGACTAAGTTTATTCTGATTTCGATTCTATAACCAAGTTAAATTGATATTTTCACTTAAAAACATAGAATCAACGAATTTAGCAAGTTGACTTATGATTTTGACAACTATAAATATACCCCAAAGATATTCATGAAATGCTTTTTTCAAAGAAAGAAAAAATTGACCCAAAACATGGTTATGATTTTGGAAAAATACCAATAGAAACACAACAATGAAACTTCATTTATAAACCGAAACTCCATTAAAAATTGAACCAAAAAGCATACCATTCCCACAAAACCATGGTCGTTCACTCAGCAGAATCTTAATCATACATACGCAAGCAAATAGAGATCAACTTCAACATAAGCACGCACAAAAACTTAATGCTATATAGTGCCACTCAACAAAAGCCCTTCAGAACCTCTCATCCTCCACTGAGAATACTCAACAGAAAATCTCTATTGCAGCTACATAAAAGGACCTTTGGGAAAATATTGAAAGTTCAAGAGCATTACAACTAGAAAATGAAACAAAATAAATTCCACAGAAGCAAACCAAAACCGTGGCATTAGGACAACTCAAAGCCGGACAAGCTTTTAAACAGAGGCAACTCAACACAACAACTTATATGAAGGTTAAAGCTTCACCACACCACAAAGCATTGCGTTAGCATAGTAATGCCAAACTAATACAATATTAGTTCCCACCTTGATCAAAGCTTTCAGCAAAACAAATTACAACCATCACCCAGCAAGAGTAGGTCCAACGGGTAGGTCAAAGCTTAGAAAATAATTACCTTCGAGACACTAAATCAGCAAAGGTGCATCAAGTAGCAAGTGTGTCCGATGATGCCTCGTTACCTCTTGGCTTGTTCCAGTCAAGAAACGCAGAAAATGGAGCTCTCTTTCTCCTTCTTCTTCCTCTCACAACATCTCCCTTACCTAGCTTTTCTTTGTTATCTCCCATTTCTCTCTCAACGCCTCTTCTTATATCAGACAATGGCCTTCCTTTCCCTCTTTTTCCATCACCTCCATCTTAATGCCCACCGCTTGATTCCTTCCAAGTATCCTCTGCTACAGCCTCTCCATCACTTTGGCAGGAACATCTCTTCTGCTGGTTGCAGGCTGCAACGTGGGGCATGGCTCTTTTGACCCCTTTTTCCTTTTTATATTTTTGTCGTTGTTTCTTTCATTTATTTCTTTCTTTTTGTTCCTTTTAAATGGTTTAACTCTTCTTCTTTGATAATCCATTTTCCAGATTTATTTGTGGGTTCACAACTCTCCATGTTTTTCAATTTCATTAAATTCTAATTATACTTTATTTTATTATTCTTCCTTTTGTCATTTCTGACCAAATTTTTAATTCTTTTAATTAAATTTTTTTCTCTTTTTTATTATTTTGAATTCCTGATTATTTATTTAATTCACCTTTTTTAAATGAAGTGTTCACAGGAGACAATTATAAAATTTTTTGGTTAAAAGAAAAACAATTATTAAATGCTCTTTATGTATGCTTTAAATTTAAATTATTCCATGATGCTTTCTAGTTTCTATTACTATTCCTTTCTTAAAAAGCTCTTGAAATAAAATGCGCATTAATCAGGATGCTTTATATCCGAATAATATAATATGATTCAAATATATTAATGCTAATTGATCATTTGTTTACAAATCCTTTAATTACTACAATTATATTTAACTCAATTGGTTTCAAATTTTGAATTCAAATCTCATTATGTATATTTACTTTTTTGTCAAATACATTTACGATCAATACTATTCATATTATTCTATATATGATTACAAATTATGGTGTACTGAAAGATACTTAGCTGGAAGAGAATTGGAGAGTACAAGTCATAATAGTCCGTTTATGGATAATGTGGAAATACAATTTGCCAAATAAGATGAATTGCTTGAAAATAATATGTGACATTATATGGCATACCCCTCGTATTTTTATTCTCTTTCCTATTTTAGTAACAAATACCTCAATAAAGAGATTTCCATTTTTTTTTTCACTATATAGGATGAAAGCATTCAAGCTTCAGTTAAAAGAAGCTCTTTATGGAAGTTCAAGGGCTACTTGATTGAAGGAAAGGTATATTGACATATTGTCATTACACAGTATGGTGTTGGTCAAAACACCACTGACTATATCATGCATTGATGCAAGATGAATTTCTACTTTTCAACTGCTGTTAAAATATGCGGAGAAGATCTTGCGATCAATATTGTCAAATTCGCAAGTTTAGGTAAAATTATAAAAGGGGTATAGACTTGTAATGTAAAATCCTAAAAGTTTACCTTTATTAATAAATAGTTATTAAACATAATCAAATTTCAAAAAAATAAATAAATATATATATATATATACAAAATATTATTATAATAACCCAAATTATAAAACTAGGAAATGATAAACAAATTATTAAGAAATATACTTGAATTATATAACTTTTAATTATAATTAATTAGGTAGAGATTGAGTTTAAAAGTTTTTTGGAAAGCGTTGAGGTTAAATTTATTAAAAGAAAATTAAAGACAAGCTTTGCCATTATAATACTTACTAATATAGAAATTCAAAGTAATTAAAATTTAAAATAATAGTAATTTTAATAGTAATAATAATGTAAACAAGTTAGAGTAAATATTAAATACATATATATAATGTATTTCTAGCTATGCAATTGAAAAAAATTAAAAAATTTGATAGTAGAGTTAACTATTTAATCAAATGTAATACGTTATTTGTTATTAATTGCCAGTAGAATGTATTAGAGTCATAATAATGTAATTATATTTGTAATATAATTTTTTTTTTATGTTTAATAGTTGAAATAATTGAGTTGAGCTTAAAGTTAGTTAATTTTTCTTAAAAAAATTGATTGGAATGTTAGATTATTCATATTTGGGTCAAAAACTTAAAAAAAAAAAAATAATTTGGTTGACTTTGGTTAAACTCGACGAATCTACCTAAGTTTGATTGATTCTATATGAGTTTGACTAATTCTATTTGAATTTGACTGAGTCTATACTGAGTCTACTCCGATTCCAATTTTATGACCGAGTTAAATCAATTTACTCACCTAAAAATGTAGAATCAACAAGTTTAATAAATTGACTCACGATTTTGACAACTATATTTGCTATCACTCAATATGGTTTTTATTTTGTTTCTTTCATATAGTTTCTTCAAAAGGGTATGACAATAGCTATTCAGCTGTTTTTTGGCTAAAAAAGAAAAGACTATTTGGTTAGCTTGCCAAAAAACGCTATACATATAATTTATTTTTCTAAAATCAATATATTTTTATAATTGTGAAATTGGCATAGATAAAATAAGTTTTGCATATGGAAATTCATTGAATTAATAGATTGAAAGTCTTATCATTAAGGTTGCTTCATTGTTCCCTTCCACTTCACTTGAAATTTCCTCAATGGGTGGTCATGCTAAATACTTTCAAATTATTTTTTAAGAAGGTATGTAGAATTCATGGTATATATAAAATTCTGGATTCACCATATACATAGATAGGAGTGCTGAAATTGTGGCTTGTAGAAGCACAAAATAAGTGGTTTCAATTGGGGAAAATTCCATGTTTTACAAATAGCTTGTTTTAATTTTTAAAATACTTTAATACAATCATAGTAAAAAGCATTAAAAGTATCCAAAGATTTTAAACTTTCCTATTTTGTAGTTAGTTAACGATAATTTTAACCATAATTTAATTACAATTCGATGTCTATTTAGAATTTTTAAGATACCTAATCTTAACCAAATTTGTAATTAATCATGTTTTAAGAAATAATTGTAGTTAAGAATAGAAAAACTAGATAGACGAGACTTAGGAGAAATTGAGGTTGGGAAGAAGAATATTTATTAGACCTTGGATGCTTTACATGTTGTTACTTGAAACCTTACGACTTGGAAACTAATGGTCTAAGAAAATGACCCTAAATCCCTAAAATTATGTAGGTCATTTTACTAACTTTAAGTTGTACGAAAAACTACTATAACATCACTAATCCATGTAAAATGACAATTATATCCTCTAATATTTTTTTCTTATAAGATTATATTGTGTAAAAAATATTGAAAAATAAAAGACCTCATATAAAATTAATTTCTAATTTATTTAGCATTAATGGGCTGATTTGTTGTATTGCATTAAGAATGACAAAAGGTCCTCAAATCAGGGAATCTTCGTGAAGACTGTATCATTTGGGAACCTACATTTAAGGAATTTTTCTCATAAGGATAGGGATAGGGACACTGTAAGAAAACATGATTTTAGGAATGGAAGTTAGAGTGAGAGTATAACTTAATTTTGAATTTTTTAAAAAATATGGGATGGGTTTTTTAGTCATATATTTCCATGTCAAAATATTTGCATTGAATTCTGTTTTAATTCCATCCCACATTCATTTTTAATTTTGCTTTTCAAAAAAATTTTTGGGACAAAATTTAGGGACGGATTTTTTGCTCTAAAAATTTTCGTCCCTAATTTTGTGTTAAATCCATGTTGGGATGAAATAAGTTATTTCAGAATAATTAAACCTATTTAAAGACGGATTTCTGAGAGGAAAAAATCTGTTCCTAATTGATTTTTCTTTAAAATAAAATAAATAAATATTTTTATAGTATATTATTTATTATAATGTTTATTTATTTGTTTTTTATCAAATAATAATTTATATACATATTATTAAATGCTAAAAATCTTTAAAAACTATTAATAAATTACAATTAGCTAGCGTTTAAGTTTAATTACATGTGCTCTATAACATCTAAATATATTATAAACTTATGTAGAATTATAGAATTAGATATTTACATTCAACACAATTATATACAATAAACTTATAACTAAAGGAAATGATAGGGCATTATCTTAAGTTTTGATAGGCCTGATGGAATGGGTACACAATGTTATTGGAATGAAATTATTTTTGATTTATAATATAGACAATTAGGTCTAATTAAGACAATGGAGGTTTAATTAATAATACAATGATTTGCATATATTAAGTAGGTAAAGTTGTCTAGAGTTGAACGTATGGACTCATATAATAACACCTTCACCTACAATTATTAATTGTAGAAAAAATCTTAATCAAATATTTAAAATATTTTTAAAAATTTGAAAAAATGAGTTGAGCAAGGAAGAAAAATAAATCATGTAAACAAATTACACAAAAAATGGGCTGGCACAGTTGGCTCACAAGCTCCTTCTTCACCTGCAAGGTCTTGGTTGAAGAAAGTTGAGTGAAGAAGTGTCAAACACATTCCATATTATTATTAGTTAGCTTACTAATAAACAACATAATTATGTTTTTATATAACCTCTTATACTTTGAGTTCCCTCTTTAAACTTTAATTTTAGTATCTAATTATTGTACCTAAGTAGTTAGAAAATTTTGAAATTGTTCTTCCTTGTTCAACCCACTTTCTGTTGTTTACTTTATTGGCTCTTTATTTAAATGGATTTCATTACATTTATTTAAAGGAATTTGTAATTTTATTATCATTTTTACATATACTCATTATTTGATATAAAATTACAAATTCATTTATTTAAATGAATTTGTAATTTTATTATCATGAATTATCATTTTTACTTTATTGGCTCTTTAATGATTTGCTATACTTATTATTTTTATATTAACATTTAGTGTTTATAATAACATGATTAAAATTTAAATAACTAAATTATTGAATATTAAGGTATATATATTAAATAGTTTTTCCTATCTTAATTTTATGTAAAAATTTTCTAATTTTAAATGTATTCTAAAATATTCAAAGACTAATTTTTTTTTTTCAATTTGAATAATCTTATTCTATTTTTTAATATTTAGTTGGTCCTTTATTTTTAGAATTTATAAAACAATTTAAAGAAGATTTAAAATTAATCAGAGAGGAGGTGTTATATTCATGAAAATGTTGAGTCCATTTGCTGAAAATTATGGTTTTAATAATAACAAACAAATTAAGAAAAGTTATTCTATGTAATTCTTTGGTTCTAGATGTTCTTAAATGTATTATCATGTCTCACAAACCTTTGTAAGTGATATTAAGTTGATAAGAAACATTTAAAATGAATGTATAATTGATTTTGAGTCTTAAAGATTAAGTAAAAGCTGATTTAGGGAACTCTGAAAATCTCTAGTCGATTGGTAGTAACCCAATAGTCAACTAACCACTTGCTAGCCAACTATCAGGCCTTGTCTAGTTGAATGGGCACTTTTTGCAAGTCACTAGTTGACTGGCTACACCCAGATTATGCCCAGTCAACTGCCAGTCCTAAGACCAATCCATTGAGAGCTCTCTATAAGTGATCAGCCAACTGACCAAAGGTAAGCAATCAACTATCAGGGGATTTAAAATTTGAATTTTTAAGAGGGAAAGCAAGAGCAATCGACTGGCCAGTGACAGACAAACTATAATGGGTTTGTAATGGAAATATTTTGAAACCCTAACTTTCCACTCACTCCAAATAGATCTATTGGACGTCAACCTATATAAACTCGACCTAATATAGATGAAAAACATTCAAGAGTGATCATATCATTGTTTTCTATCATTTTATCAGCTCTTTATCTTATTAGTACTTCATTGTATCATGTACTCTATTTCAGAGAGTTTAACTTCTATAATTCCTTCTTTCTTGCCAGAAAAAAACTCAAGGAGGTTCCTTGAGGGTGTCAAGCTAAGAAAGAGCATGTGTTAAGGGGGAGTTTATCCCTGAGTTTATTCAAGGAGTTTCCTTGAAGAAGTCAAGCTGTGAGAGCTCGGGTTTAAGTAGAGGTTATCCTTAGTTGTTGTATTTATTCTTTGAGATAGTGAAAAATTCCAAAAGCTTGTTTGGGGATTGGACGTAGGCTTTGTTAAAAGCCGAATTAGGATAAATCTCTGTGTCTATTTTCTTACCTTACTCTTTTTACATTTTTCACATATTGCTTTGAGTCACTAAAGCTTATTTGATTGTTTTGAATATGAAAAACCATTTCAAAGAAGATTTTTGAAAATTTTTTATAACACCTAATTTATCTCCCTATTGGGTGCCAACTTTGCTGAACAAGTAGTATAAGAGCTTAGGTTCTTGATTAAAGACTTAACCATCTCAAAAGTATAAATGGCTAGATTTGGTGACAATGTGTTTCCTGAAGGGTTGTCTATTATAAATCCTCCTAGTTTCAATGGTGAAATTTTCACATATTGGAAACTAAGGATGGAAATTTTCTTTAAGGATGTTGACATTGACCTTTGGGATGTGATTGAGGAAGGTCCATATGTGCCTATAAAAGTTAAAGAAGTTAAGACCTCTATCAAACCTAAAAGTGAATGGAATCACATCGAAAGAGGAGAAGTTTTATTGAATAACAAAGCCAAGCTTATTCTTACTAGTGCATTAAGTCAAGAAGAATACTTTAGAGTTTCAAATTGTCAAAGTGCCAAAGAGATGTGGGAGGCTTTAGAAATAGCCTATGGGGGAACTTCTGGTATGATAGAGTTTAAGATTTATAATCTTACATAGCAGTATGAATTGTTCAAAATGAATCCTAGAGAAACTATTAAAAGGATGCAAATTCATTTTACTCACATTGTGAATCATTTGGCAGGATTAGGGAAGACATACTAACAGACTGATCAAGCCTACAAGATCATGAAGGCACTTCCCATGGAACAACAACCTAAGGTGACAACTATTGAGGAAGCTAAAGGGTCATCAGTAAAATCAGTTGCAGCTCTTTCTGGAAACCTTTAAGAGCATGAACTAAGACTAAAGCAACTCTTTAAAGAACAAGACAAAAAAAAGGAAAGGTCTTGCTCTCAAATCATCATCAATGTATCTAGATGAGAAGAATACAACGATGATTTTTGGATGAAATTAATGAAGAAACTCTTAGTCTATTCATTAAGAAATTTGGAAGATTCTTCAATAGCAGAAGAATCAATGGAAAGAGACCAACTTGAAGGAGTTAAGAAGCCAAAAAACTTTTCATCTATTATAAATGCAAAAAGTTAGGACACATCAAATGGGAATGTTCTCAATTTCTAAAGAAACAAGACAACATAGATAGAAGGAAGGAAAATAAAAGAAGGCATACTTATCAGCTACTTGAGGAGAAAGTGATGAAGATTCAGATGATGAAGAAGATGAAAATGTCAACCTCTGCCTAATGACTAAAGATGATGAGGAAAGCTCTCTCCTTTCCTATATAGAAATGAAAGATGCATTTAATGATTTGCATGATGAATTTCTTAAAATAGCTAAAACCTTGAAATTTTCAAAGAAGAAAATCCTGTCTCTAGAAAATAATCTAGAAAAGGAGAAAGAAGAGAATAACTCATTACTCTAGATCAAAGCATCCTTAGAAAAACAAATTAAGACATTAGATCATGACTATATAAGTTTTGGAGAAGAGTATCTTTCTCTCAAAAATAAAGTTGCTTGTAATTATGAACTTCTGCAAAAGCAAAAGAAAGATTAGATGAACACTCTTACAAAGGGAGAGATAATTTTGCTTAGAAAACAAATATGTATTTTTGACAAGGCAGATCTTAGGTATAATCCTAATAAGAGAAAAAAATATTATAAGAATTTCTTTGTTTCAGCATTTGTGACTAGTACTCCATTCATTACATGTTTCTACTGTGGTCAAAAGGGATATATATATCATA
Organism: Delonix regia; assembly: GCA_037074485.1. Taxonomy (NCBI): domain Eukaryota; kingdom Viridiplantae; phylum Streptophyta; class Magnoliopsida; order Fabales; family Fabaceae; genus Delonix; species Delonix regia. Next base: position 21,823,098 of record CM073454.1, on the reverse strand, counting down.
TACTTGCTTTTACAAAAAGAATAAAATCTTGGAAGGAAAGAAAGTGTGGGTTCCCAAGGGAATAACTAACATTCAAGGACTCAACAAGAATTGGGTACCTAAAAATGGAACTTAATGCTTCTATAGATGTGTATGGAGGCTACCAAAGCCAAATGGTACTATGACAGTGGATGCTCCAACACACATGATTAGAGACAAATCAAAGTTTATTTTCTTGCAACTGAAGAAAGAAGCAAATGTAACATTTGGAGGAAATGGACAAGGAAAAATTACTAGTATAAGAAACGTTGGTTAGAATTCTTTCACCTCCATTGACAGTGTACTTCTTATAGAATGATTGAATCATAATCTTCTTAGCATTAGTCAATTATGTGATAAAAGTAATAGAGTAATATTTGATTCAAAACATTGTCTAGTTGAAAATTTAGAAGAAAAGAAAATCATACTAATAGGGCATAGAGTTAATAATGTGTATGTTATTAATTTAGATGATGTTCCTTTTAGTAATTCATGATGTCTAATAAATGTCAATGATAAAAGTTAGCTATGCATAGAAGACTTGCTTAGGCTAGTAATAGCCTCTTAGAAAAACTTGCTAAGAAAGACCTTTTAGTTGGATTGCCCAAGTTAAAATTTGATAGAAATAGACTTTGTGATGCATGTCAAAAGGGAAAACAAATTAAAACCTCTTTCAAAATTAAAAGAATTGTCTCCTTAATCAGACCATTGTAATTACTTCACATGGATCTTTTTGGACCTTCTTGGACCATGAGTCTTAGAGGAAATTATTATGTACTAGTAACTGTAGATGATTTCTCTAGATTCACTTAGACACTTTTCTTATATCACAAAATCAAACATTTGAATCTTTTCTGAAACTGCAAAGTTCATTCAAAATGAACAAGACATGACCATTATGAGAATAAGAAGTGATCATGGTGGAAAGTTTGAAAATAACATGTTTATAGAATTCTGTGATGATAATGGAATTAGACACAATTTCTCTGAATCTAGAACTCCTCAACAAATTGAAGTTGTAGAAAGAAAGAATAGAAGAGGAAATGGCTAGAACAATGTTGAATGAAAAAAACTTTCCTAAGTATTTTTGGGCTGATGCAGTAAACATTGCATGTTATGTTATGAATAGAGTAATGATAAGACCTATATTTAAAAAGACTCCTTGAATTATATGAAAGAAGAAAGCCTAACATTTTTTATCTACATGTGTTTGGTTGTAAATGTTTTGTACTTAATAATGGAGAAGATAATTTGGGCAAATTTGATGCAAAGTGTATGAAACAATCTTTTTAGGATACTCTAATACTAAAAAGACATTAAGGGTATATAATAAAAGAATTATAACTGTAGAAGAATTTGTACATGAGAATTTTGATAAGTCTGACCCTCTTAAACCACAAAGGGTATCATGTGAAGAACATGTTAAATTCAATGATCTTACAATAAAAGATAAACAAGCAGTTCAAGAAATCAAGAATGAAAGTGAACTTATTAAAATAGGTGAACAATCCTCTTTGCATAAAGAATCTGATCAAGAGATGGAGGAAGATGTCACTCAAGATCTTCTAAAGGCATGGTACTACAAAAAGGATCATCCATCTGAACAAATAATTGGTGATGTCTCCAAAGGGGTAGCAACTCAAAACTTACTTAGAAATATCTATAATCATTAAGTATTTTAATATCAAGTTAAACCACATGGTATTGATGAAGCATTAAAAGATGAGTTTTGGGTCCTAGCTAAGTAAGAAGAGTTAAATCAAGTTAAAAGAAGTTAAGTATTAAAACTTATCCCTAGGCCTCATAATCTTCCAATTATTGGCACTAAATGGGTTTTTAGAAACAAGCTTGAAGAATATGGAGTTGTCACTAGAAACATGGCTAGGCTAGTTGAAAAATGTTACAATCAAGAAGAAGGGATTGATTATGATGAAACCTTTGCACCAGTAGCTAGAATGGAAGCAATTCATATGTTACTAGTTTTTGCTTGTATAAATGATTTTAAGTTGTATCACATGGATGTTCAAATTGTATTTCTTAATAGATTCATAATGGAAGAAGTATATGTTGAACAATTTCCAGGATTTGAGGATCAAAATCTTCCAAATCATGTATTTAAATAAAGAAAAGCATTATTTGGCCTTAAGTAAGTGCCTAGAGCATGATATGAAAGACTTACTACATTTTTTTATTAAGAATGATTTCTTTAAAGGCAAGGTTAATACAACATTATTCTTTAAAAAGAAGAAACATGACATTTTAGTTGTTCAAATCTATATGGATGATATTATACTTGGTGTTACTAATGAAAATCTATGCAAAGAGTTTGCTAAGATGATAAAGGGGAATTTGAAATGTCTATCATGGGGGAACTTACATTTTTCTTGGGTCTTCAAATCAAGTAACAACTAAATGGAACATTCATAAGCCAATTCAAATATGTCAAAGAATTACTTAAGAAATTTGGATTTGAAAATGTCAAACTCAAGGACACTTCAATAGGATCAACAACAAAGATGGATGCATATATGCCCACTTTCAAACTTGTCATAAAGAATCTCATTACTTAGCAGTATAGAGAATATTTAAATATATTGCTGGCAAAATACAAATGGGTCTATGGTATCCAAAAGGATCTAGCAACACCTTGCTTAGACATTCAGTTGCCAATTTTATCGGTTGTAAGACTAACATAAAAAGCCCTAGTGGAACATACTAATTCTTTGGATATCATCTTGTTTTCGTTTACTAAGAAACAGAATAATATAGCATTGTCCACTACTGAAGTTAAGTATGTTGCAGCTGGTAATTGTTATGCTTAAGTCCTTTGGATGAAGCAATAATTAGAGGATCTTGGTGTATACCTTAAAGAGATTCATTTAGGTGAGATAATACCAATCCATTTAATCTTACCAAGAATCTCATTATACATTCAAGGTCTAAACATATAAAAATTTAGCAACACTTCATTAGAGACTATGTCCAAAAGAAAGATATCAGTCTTAAATTTATTCAAACTAAATTTCAACTTGCTAATATCTTCACTAAACCTTTCTCAACTGAAAGATTTTGTTTTATAAGAGGTGAACTTGGAATGGTTAATCCTAATGACTTGTAAGAATGATGATTTAAATTGTTTCACCATTTGCTTGAAGAAAACATTCACTAACTTAAGCATCAAAATGGTTTCAATCCATTTTGTAGGATATTTATGATTAATTCTTATTATATCTACTAGTATGGCATGTTATTCTTTTTTATTTGGTTAAAAATATATGCTTAGACAAATATATAAGTGATATGCTCTTTAGAAACTAAGAAAGTTAGTCCAAAATTGATCATTTGGTCTTTTGTATCGACCAGTCAACCGAAAAGAGATGGGCAGTTAAGTAATGGAGCTCTAAGAGTGACCAGCAACTTAGGGGAGCTAGAGCAACTGACTAGGGACTCTTTGTAAGGGAGCAATTGACTACTAAAGAATGGCTAATTAATTGATGGTTAATGGCTAATCGACTGAGAGACTCCAAAAAGCAAACCCATGGAAAAATAGAGCTGAAAATTAATTGCTCACGAGTGACCAGTCGAATCGTCGAAGTCAAATTTTGTTATTTAGAGCAGTCAAAGCCCTAAAAATTCATATCAAATACTATTCTCACTAGTCGACTGCTCACCCTTATTACTTGCTCTCTAAATTTTGATCAAATCCTCACCAAATCTTGGTGATTTTGTTTCTAAATCACTTTAAATTATCGAATAATCCTCTACATATAGGGTTTTATTAGTTTATATTGGATTTTTCTGCTCTCATTCCTTCACTTAAAAATCTTCAATCATTCTTGGGTTTCTTGGAAATTCTTGTTCTTTCATAGTTGAGAGACCAAACTCCAAGCATACAAGGGCCAAGAATGCTTCCAGCGATTCCTCTTTCGATCCTCCTCCACTCTTCTCATGTGCACAAGAGATTGCCTTCATAGAGAACTTCCAATAGAGGAATGTTTTCCTTAGTAAGTATGTTCATTTCCAATTGCTTCATGATGAAGGCTTTAGCCTCTATGATTTATTTTCCAATGTTAGGTTGGAAAATTTGTTAGGTTTGAGTTTGATTACAACCCTAAGGTCATCAGGGTATTTTACTCTAACCTCACTTATAATCCCACTAGTTATCTCATCACCACTAAGATTATAGGGATAAGAATAGTATTTGGTGATGAAACTTTAGCAGAGATCCATAATCTTCCTCCTCCTACAGGTAACTACTTCATCAATCACCCATATTCACTTAAGACAGTGTCAGGATGCGACATGTTAGAGGCACTCAATAGGATTAGTGACATTCCCACTGAGAACCCTAACATGCAAATTAAAGTCAATGACTTATGCTTGGAAAATCAGCTACTGCACTATATCATCGCCCATTTCTTGACAACAAGTCAGGAACCTTTGCCTATATAAGTGATTTAGAATTGTTTATGATGAAGGGCACCTTGGAAGGTGAAAGCTTTAAGCTCACATGACTTATTCTTCAGAGGATGGTAACCTATAAGAAGAAGAAGTCTTCTTTTCTACCATATGGGATGATCATCATTGCTAGTCTTTGCCATCACAACATATCACCATTAGAGGATGATGTTAAGTCTCCTTTACAAGTTGGTTAGAACAATTTGCAATGTATAGGGTTCACCAAGACCCCTAAAGGCAATTGGTTAGAAAAACACCCAGAGCCCAAAGGCCTCTACCTGCCATAGCCTCAAGTCCTTTTAGCTCTTTTCAGCCTCCTCTATCTGTAGCTCTAGAGGAAGAAGGACCTTCTGCTCATATACCTCCTTCTCATTTAGCCTCAGCTCCAACTTACTACATCCTGAATCATCCTAAGGTTGTCATCATCCATGAGCCGATCTTGCTTACAAAAATACGAGCCATGTATTAGAATATGGATTCTTACAGCCTCTAGATGCAGACATTCTAGGAGACTTTGGAAGATATGAATGATTGTCTTTAGCGCATCAAGGTTTATCATAAGCAGTCTCTTTGGGTGAGGGAACTTAGTTATAGGAGCTTTTAGCTTTTAGTTCTCTTCCTTTCTTTTTGATGTGACAAAGGCGGAGAGAAATAAGGGTAATGTGGTAAGGATATAGGGAGATTAGGAGTTGTTAGCTTTTATGTTATCTTAGTTTTATCTTGTTATCTTTGTTTAGGTATCTCTGATCTATTTGTTTCAGTTGTTTTCAATCATATGATAAGTATTGCTTTAAATAAAGTTAGTTATTTCAGTTAATGAGATGGACTTATTGATGACTCTCTTAATTTTGGTATTTAATAAATGAGCATGTCTGATTGAACAAGGAAATTAATGATTTGAAAGTTAAAAACAATGTGATAATAACAAATTTTCAGAGAACTAAGGGATTTGAAAACACATTTACTTGAAAAACTTTTTCCTAATGAAGAATTAACAATTTCAGGTTTTTCATCATAAAAAAGAGGGAGATTGTTTAGCCCATTTGCCAAAGACTATGGTTTTGATGTTAACAAACACATGAAGAAAAGTTTTTCTATGTAATACTTTGGTTTTAGATGTTCTTCAATGTATTATCCTATCTTAAAAACCTCTACATGTGATATTGAATGGTCCCAGTCTGCTGCCAATTTGAGCCTTAATTGACTGGGTAAACTTTGTGAGTCACTAGTCGACTGGTCACACCCAGATTAAGTGCAGTTAATTGCCAGCCATAAGACCAATCAACGAGTTGCTTTTTGTGAATGACTAGTTGACTGACCAAGGGAGAGTAATTGACTGTTAAGGTCCAAATTTTGAATTTTTAAGAGGGAAAGTAAGAGCAGTCGATTGGCCAGTGGTAGATAAGCCATAATAGGTTTGTAACAAATATATTTTGAAGCCCTTAACTTTCCACTCACTCCAAATAGATCTATTGGACCTTAATCTACATAAACTCAATTAATGGACTGATAATATACATGAGAAATATTCAAGAGTGACCATATCATTGTTTTCTATCATTGTATTAGCTCTTTATCATATTAGTGCTTCGTAGTATCATATACTTTGTTTCAGAGAGTTTAACTTCTATAATTCCTTCTTTCTTTGTGAGAAAAGCTTAAGGAGGTTATTTAAGGGAGTCAAGCTAAAAGAAAGCTTGGGTTAGGGGGAGTTTGTCCTTAAGTGTATTCAAAGAGGTTCCTTGAAGGAGTCAAACTGTGAGAGCTTGGGATTAAGGAGAGGTTCTCCTGGGTTATTTTATTTATTCTTTGAGATAGTGAAAATTCCCAAGAGGTTGCTTGAGGACTGGTCATAAGCTTGTGTAGAAGCCGAACCATGATAAATCTTAGTGTCTATTCTTTTCTCTTACTCTCTTTACGTTCTGCCCGTATTGCTTTGAATCATTAAAGTTTATTTTGATTGTTTTAAAGCTGAAAAACCATTTCAAAGAAGTTTTCTACAAAATTTGTATAACATCCAATTCACCCCTATTGGGTGCCAGCCTTGCTCAACTAAAAATTCTTACGTTAAATAATTTGCAATACTATTATTTTATAGAAATAATTTGTATTTAACTCCAAACGTATTTATTAGTTCTTTTGCAATAAAGTTTATAGGGTATAAAGTGGCTTTTAATTTTCACTTTGGCGATTTCAAAATAGTATAATATCTTTCTTATTGTTTTCTCATTATATTCTTTCCTGTATTCTTGTAACATCCTAGGAAATTTTAAATTTTCATTTCATTATGAATTTAAATAAATTAAATAATGGTATTCATGGTTGGGAGAAGGAGTAAAGGTAAAAAAAAATAATGCAAAAGAAGTTAAGCTACATATAAGATAAATAAAGTAAGAAAAATTATTCAAAATTGGGCTAACTCTGCTAGTCTTAATGATGATATACTTATTAATGGTCATAAGTTTGAATCTTGGCTTTCCCTATCTGTGATAAACTTATGTTTTTTCTTACTTTGACACGTGGCCATAGGAGTGAAATTACAAACTTGCCCTTTTCTCTAACATACTATATATATACATGCATAAGAGTATGAGGTTTTATCATTTGTTGTAGTCATAATTTGTTTTTTTGGTTTTTTATTTAATCTTGTATTCAACCATTCAGTGGGTAGTGAATTCCCAGTGAATTGAACTATACAGTATGTCTTGGTATTGAATTTGAGCTTAAGTTCTTGGAACATCATCTCTCTTCAGTTTAGTCATTTAAAACAAAACCTTGCCAATCTCAATATTGATTTTAGCAAATATTCAAGGTAGTGTCTTTTTGAAACTCTACATTTTCCCTTTTTACTACCATGTAGAACAAAATAGATGTGTTGCCACAAATTTGAAACTCGTAATTGGCATATGCACCTCCCCTATTTTGGATCACTATTTTAAGTGGGATTTCAAGTGAATTCAATAATATATTAAGTATAAAAAAGAAGTTATCAAAATTAAGAACATATTTAAGTTCAAGTTTTTTCTTTATGAATTAAGAAGTCCAGGATTATGCAATTCAGGATTAATTTAAGAAGCACAAATTGATTATCAAGCATTTCAACTAACATTTGATGGGTATTTTTTCCATTGAGAAGGATTTCATTCCCCCTTGTATCTATACACAATTGATTTTAATATATGTCTGATAACTTGATATTGTGTATTTTCACAGTAAGGATGGTTATGCAAGTACTAATAACTACTAAAGAATTATTATTGAAATATATACTTTCATGGCATGAATCAAAGAGATAGGAAGAGTACCACATACTTAATATTTGTAAAAAAGCTTAGATTTGTTCAATTTTCCTAGTGCTATATTTGAAAATTTTAATTTAAAACTAGTATTCAAGAGTTTTTAATGTTTTACTTAAATTGATTACATGAAATACGTATGTGATGTTGATATTAGTTCACAATTTTGTCAGAGCACTTGTTTGATCTTGTAGACAAGGTAAATCATATATCAACAAGGAAGGCCCTTTCTTAATTTTACTTCATAGTTTTGATTTGGAAACTATCAATTTATAATGTGCTATACAAGTTCTTTGTTTATCTATTAACCATTATTACTTTTTACTGTTATATAATTGTGTGCCTGATGCATAGTTATGTAATCATGTGACTAATGTCAAACATTATCCTTAAGAGCCTAGTCTGATGCTTATTTATATATGTGAAAGCAAGTTAGTAGAGTTGTGCAATTAATTATAGTGGAATGTTATATCCTAAATTTATGCAGTATGAGACTTCCCAATCTCAAATAATCATATTCATGATGGGGCTTATGATGTTTAAAGTTTTCTTGGAATTCGTCTCTGCATCACTTTCAATTATTTTTTGTGATTTTATCTAGCTTTTAGTCAGTGACTTATTTGATGATTGGATTTGCCATCTGTTGTTGACTAAATAAGGAGTCACGGTAGTTGATGACCTTGCATCCTCAAAAGGATTTTTTTTTGTTTGGCCAACATATTTAGAAGGATTAAGTTTAGGAACTTGGCTACTAGTAAGTTTTACTTGGGTATTGACATAGAGTGAGCTTGTTTATAGACAAACACACACAATACATAGGCATGTGTGTGTATTGAATTTATAATTACATGATTATAAAAATATTATGTACATATACTTATTAATTTTAATAAGTTAGAAAATATAATACTTATGTTACATATTTTTTCAAAAAATATCAAGAAGATAGATTTTTTTTTTCATTTTTTTTATTTTCTTGTCATGTTATGTGTGTGTGTGTGTATATATATATATATATTGAATGGAGTAGGCACCTAGTGCATTATTTGAATGTATTAAGCAACAAATATATTAGAATGAGATGAAGTTGAATGTGGTATATAAGAATGAGTAAGATAAGACTTGCTAGTATGTTTTTTTTCCTTTATTCTAGCAATTTTTTGGCATAAGCTTTAGGAGGTTCATGGAGGCACGTGCCAAGTCCATTTTCACTACTTTTAGTCTTTCAAATTCCTCAAGATCATGCTCTTTATGTTGGTATTCATAGTGAATATTTGTTTATCTTAAGGATCATGATACTTCTTGTATAATATATAAAATTTTAATCTCTTTAAAGTTACTTGGAAAGAATCCTATTAGTTTTTGTTTATTGCAAGTCAATCTATTTCAACCTTGATGAAGAATTGTATATATTGTTAAATTGAACTAAATTATAAATTATTTAAACTCTAAGAATTCAATTATAAATATTTAAATAATGAGAGCCAAATTAAAAATTATATAAAACTATAAGAATTAAAAGTGTATTATTTGCATCAATGGTGCCGGATTGGGGCTTCTTAATGCCTTTATTTGTTCGCATACTGTGAAGATATGTGGGGGTGTTTGATTGGTTTGCATTGGTATAAGCAAATGTGCAGGGCTATGAATGGTGATTGAATTGTCCCTATTAGTCGGCTTTGTGCTCACATATTGAATGCTAGACTGGCAATCCTTTTCATTCATTGGCCCTGGACAATGCATTGCTTAAGCGCATGAGACACGAGTCCTATATGGGTTACCGATTGAATGAAAATTAACCCCTCGAAAGTCCTTATCCATGTTATGCCTTGTGAAGGGCTTTGAAGGACCACAAAGTTGCTCTCATGTCCCAACCTTGCCACAATCAGTTCATGGACGGTGTGCATGCTATGAATGTGAGGCAAGATGCCATCATTGAAAATGAATTTGGGGAGTCCTAAAAGACGCTTATGCCCATGTCGGCTAGATGCCACCATCAAGACTGAGCCGCGTACGACGTTTGCGAGGGTTGCTACCAAGTTGATCCTACTAGTAGTCATATGGTTGACTTAAAGGGACTATTTGCCTTTCCAAATAGGACGTAAGGAGCCCATTAGATCTGAGGGCAAAGTAGTTAAATTCTAGGCGCAATAACAATGTTTAGACTCACCCAGTATTATGGAAGGCGATTTGGGCTAAGGATTTATTCTGATTTATATTTTCACTATAATTTCATAAGGACAAAACTAAATTAGATCCAACAAATACTAATACCATTCATATTTGGTAATTCATGACTTTTCATTCTGCTTATGCATGTGATCCTTGGCTTTACTTCCTTGAAAATAAGAGAAATACATATCTTGCCAATGGATCACATGTATAGGAGAAATAAAACTGTATTTCTAAATAACAAATAAGACAAATCCCCACCTACCCTACGATTAAGTAGTGAACAACTATGGAAGAGAGTATGCAATCTTCCTAAGGTCACTAAATGTGGACAAATTTAAACAATTGCGGAATATAGGATTTCTCATAACTAGACAAGACAAAGTATCTTTTGGGAGTTTCCATACTAGACAACAAATATGATTCGACACAATCTTGATGTTATGCTCATAGAAAGCACGTACTTGACAATGTGATTAACACTATCATGGATGGTAAGCGGAAGAAAAATGACAATGAAAAAGCAAGGATGGACGTCCAAGAATATTGTTGATGAAGAAAATTAGAACTTGTAAACCATGGGGGTAAGTTATTCAAACTTAAGCCAAACTACGCTTTCAATATTGAACAAAAGCGAGTAATTGTCAATGGATTAAGAACCTAAAAGGCCAAATAGGTATGCTTCTAATCTTCGTTAATGTGTAGATAGTAAAGAAACTAGACTATATGGATTGAAGAGTCATGATTGTTATTTGCTTCCTATAGCCTTCTTTGCCTTACTAGAATTTATTTGGGACCCACTAACTGAGCTTAGTCAGTTCTTCGTAGATCTTTGCTACACCATATTGTGAGTGGATTAATTAGAGGTGTTGAAGCAAAACATAATTCTTACCTTGTACAAATTGGAAAAACCTTTCCCTCAGGCTTTTTTTACTCTTTGGAACATCTACCTATACATTTAGCATACAAAGCTAAGGTTGGTGGACTTGTTCAGTGTCGATCAACGTATCTGTTTGAGAGGGAATGATTATTCATCATTGACATTGTTAGGATTAATATACCTTTCCAGAAGTACAATCTAACACTCTATTGCTTACTTAAATAGGTTTCTCCATATCGTAATAAAGAAGAAAGTTAATAACAAAGCCCATGCGAAAGGGTTTATATGTGAGGCCTACATAATTAAGGAAATAACAACTTTCTATGAACATTACTTTGAGCACATGTTCTCTTTAGGATAACTAGACTACTGAGAAATAGTGATAGGGGTGAACCCCTTCTACCATGATTTCTATATTTAATAATCTAGGTCGTCCAAATGGTGAATGCAAATCACGCTTTCTTAGTGATGCCGAACTTGTCGTGGCCATAACATACGTGCTTATAAATTGTGATGAAGTGCAACCTTATTTAAAGTAGGTGTTATCCAACCCTCTCATAATAATACATTACACACAATTCATGTGTATGTTAATAATCTAAGTTCACAATGCAACTTGTTTATTGAAGGGTTAACTGATTCGATGTCTTTAATCACGAATGTTGATGTAGATCACCACATTGAAGCTAACTTTCGTTCATGATTCTGTGACTATGTAAGTTGTTTTAAACTTTGTATGTTTTAACTTCTAACCTCATTTTTAATATGTCAATTACTTTATACATAGTTTTTTAATAAGTTCACAATCCCGCCAACAATATTAGGGATCCTTTCTTACATAACAATACTTGTGGACCAAAAAGGATAGTCCAAACATGGCCAATCTATTTTGTTAATGTTACAAGTTCCACGCATAAGCATTGTGCCATTACAAATCTACAATTAATAAAGGGGTTTGCATTCAGGAAACTAACTATAGTGAACTAGAAAGTGACTACTATGACATATTATAAGAGGTTATAAAGCTAGAGTATACAGGGTGACTAGTGAAGCAAATTACACTTTTTCATGTGTAAGTGATTTGATCCTATCCGTAATTGTGGTACTCTGGTTCATGAACAGTATAGAATTGTTAAAGTTCAAGCTTCATAGAGGTACAACAAGTATGATTATCCTAGTTCAACAAGCCAGATAGGTGTACTATTTATTGCATCCAGTATATTGTGAAAAGGCTGATTGGTTAGCTACCACTATGATTAAGGCCAGAATTGCAATTAATGCCCCAACTATAATGGAACCCAATATTAGTGCATTTTAAGGCAACAGGCTAGAAAGTGTATTGCCCCTAATCATCCAAAATGATAAACTTCCAACTTTACGACATAATAAAGGTGGCTTTGAAGAAGTAAATATAAATTTGACAAACTCAATGGTCATTGAGAGTGAATATGAGACTGGGAGTGAATATAAGACAAAGTGAATTTGAGTCCCTGTCTCATTCATTTGATGAAGATGAACATGAAAATGTAGACGCACCTAACTCTAATACCTTAAGTAAATAGCATATTCGAATATGGTAGGTCACAATTTTCATGTACTTGTATACATGTCTTTTTTTCCTCATACATGCATGCATCTTGTGTTCAATCTATCTACTTCTGTCATGTATATATTTATATATATGTTAACAACTTTCAAATTGTTATTATTCATATGTAGATGACAAGTGGTCAGATTGGTTAAGGTCAAGGATGGGGTACATCCTTTTATTGTCATTGATTATTTGGTGGTTCATCATCTACTCCCTCCATTCCTGCCACTTTTAGTCCAAATATGCCATCTTCCTCTTCTTTTAAGATCCACCTGGTGTCATCTTCCAAGACACCATCTCCGTCACCTTTATCTATTGGATTTGAGGCCCATACTCTCCCACCACCTCCACCAGGTATCAATAATCCACAGGACCTTCCCTCTAGTGAGAGCCCCCAGGATATGGCTTCAAGTGCTAGTACTCAAATTCCTTTCCAACCTTGGGGTTAAGATCCTACGGATGGTCACACATGGATTTATCCTAATAAACATATGTGAGTTTTTATCTTCATGTATTTCATTCTTTTATTCCATTTATGATCATAGTTCTAATGTTGACGTTAAAATGCATAGATTTAAACCTGTTGTTGATGTTGTTTGGGAGTTTTCATAATTATCCAAGGAAAATTTGAACATCTGTACTACAATTGAGGGACAACACCTTATGTGGTCAAGGAGGTGTGGTTCAACAAATTGATGTTATGCATATCAATTATTTCATTTATTTTATCTTATGTTCATTCATTGATTCCCTTTTTGCAATGTCTGTGTAGAAATTATATAAATGACTACCAGAGCTCAACATGCAAATCAGGAAGAACTGGTCTAAAAATTATAGGGAGGGACTTTAAGTCATGATGTCTAAAGTTCGTAAGGATCTAGCGAAGGACATTATGCCCAAACGAATAAAGCATCTCTTACTAACTTAGAGGACATAATGACTTGCTTAATCGAATTATGGAATTCGAATGCTTATAGAAAAAAGTGGGAGGTTACTAAAAGGAATAGAACATCTCTTACTGATGGGATGTTACATAAGGTTGGTAGCATTCCCCCTTCAAAGCACAAAAAGAGGCTTGTAACTATTTCTTATTCATATATCATTTAGTCAACTATATGTAATATTTACAAATTGTATCTTTTGTTGAACATATCATTTCTTGAACATGGTTCTTCACCAAAATGTACAGGTGAAAACACTTGGAATATTTGAACTATTCTTCAAGACACATTGAGATATGAAAAGCGGGGAGTTTGTTAACCATCATGTAGCAGAAGTATATGTGAGTTTATTGAACTAGTTTAATATGTTTTATTGTATTCAAGCATATTGTGGACATGCAGCTAGATTCAAATATGGAAGTTTCTTACTTGATTATGCCAGAGAATCAAACATATTGTGGACTTTTTCATTTTTTTTTTCCTTCTTGAAGTTTACAAAAGGAGAAAAGTACTAAATTGGTCATTCACTTTTTTATTTTGTGACAATTTGATCCTTTACAAATTAATCGAAACAAATTAATTCCTTAGAAATTTTATTTTATGCAAAATTAATCCTAAATACAAATTTAAATTAATGAGGAACAAAATTGATACAAAATATAAAAGTGAGGGACATATTTTGTAGTTTTTGAATGCAAAAGAATATTATTTTTGTCTGTTTATTGTTTATTGTTACCAATGGATCAAGTAAGGATGGACTGACCCAAAACAATGATAAAAGGCCCAACATTTTTGTCCATTATACATTTTGCTTTTAGATCCCTATTTATTGTAATTCGGTGAGTTTTGGGATTGTAATGGTTTTTAAACCAATAGTTTTCTCTTGCTTGAAAGAATGCCTATCTTACAACTTCTTAGTATGATTTAGAGTTAACACTGTAATCCAAACAAAGGGACCTGTTTGGGGTGCATTTAGTATTGGAACTCCTTTATGTAATTGATTTGATCCACGAATAATGATTTCATTCTTTGTTTGAAATTCTTGATTGCAAATTAAATGCTTTATTAATTAAGAAAACATTATTCCTAATGCTTTCTATATACAACTTAATTCTCATTTTGAAAAATATATAATATACAATTATAAATGAATGATTATAAGTTGCACCCTTAGAATGCATTAAAAATGAATGATTCCATAATGCTTACTATAAATATTCCCTTTATAAAGTGCTCTTGAAATAAAATGCATGTTAAATATGATGCTTTGTAATTGAATAATTTAATATGATTTTGGAAAAATTAATTAATCAGTCCCTATAATTTATATTAGTTTACAAATTGGTCTCTACATTTTATTTGTTTTTTTATAATACTCTATACAATTCCAATTTGCTACAATTTGGTGCTCGTTGTTAGATCTATCCATAACACCCTATGCTTTTTGGTTGAGGTAGATGACTTGGGCTGATCTATATACTTCTATGCTGACGTGGTACCATTGGTTCCTCCTTCTTTTATTTATCATTGCATTTCTTTATAGTTCACGCCTTCACCTTCATGTTTTCTCTCACATCTTAGCTTAATTTATCTGATTTCTTCCTTTGTCTCACTGAGCTCACCTTTCTATCTGCTTTATTTCACTTCCCTTAGTCACTCACAATTTTTTTTTCTTTTATACTTCGACTTTACCATTCACGCCAATTCTGTTTTTCCCTTGTTCTCTGCTATCTTCCTCCCCGTCAAAAAGATTGATGAAGATAACTTAGCGAGTTTGAATACCGATTTTGTGTTGTTTACCGAAAAGGCTAGGTTGAGCTGAGTCAACTACACCCCTTAAAGCTACTGGTGGTGCCACAGTGAAGTCCAAAAGGTCATTGACGAGTTCGATTACTGAGCTGACGTCTGACTTGGATTGAGTAAGCAAGAGATTGAGCCGAGCATTGTCATTTTTCGAAAAGCGAAGTCATGGCGTGAACTTATTATAGAAAATTAAAAATTTAAGTCTTTTTATTTTCGATTCTCCAATTAATTTTACACAAAATCATGTTACAAACGAAAAGGTTAATATTATAGAAAATCAAAAAGTCTATCTTATTTCTCTAGTATTTCAGCACAACAAGTTCCTAGAAGAATTATTTTTAAAAATTGATTGGCATAAATGTTATGTTCATAGATATACATGTAAGTGTATGCGCATGTGCGTACAAATAAATTATTAAATTTGACATAGATTATGTCATTTTTTTATCTTTGGTAATTTATTGAGTCAATAAATTGAATGCCTTATGATTAAGCTTGCATAATCGTTCCCTTCTTTTCACTTTGAAGTTTCCCCAGCGGTTATGCTAAACACTTATAAATTATTTTTGGAGTAGATATGAAAACTTCATTGTTTATATGGGATTATGGATTAACCCTATCTATAGATAGAAGTATTAAGATAGTGGCTATTGGAAACACTAACAAGAGGTAAGAATACCATGTGCTGGTTACCATGATTGTTATATGGTATGAAAGATGTTGTTTTAATCTCTAAAAGTACTTTAGTACAACCATATAGTGCAAATCCTTATAACTATTAAGTTTTAAAAGTATCTTAAAATAACTCTTATGTTTTTCTAATTTTTAAACACTTAATGATGAAATCAATTACAGTTGAATTACCATTCCATATTTACTTAAGAGTTTCGAATTCCTAGTTCATGCCAAATTTGTAATTTAGCCTGTTTAAAATAATAATCTATTACACACACAGAGATATAAATAAATACATATATATATATATATATATATATGTATGTATTTACATACGTATGCATGTACATATGTAGATTAATTTGGCTAATATCAATTTTAGGGTCCAATAGAGTGGCAATATGGCCAGTTCATTAATTTTTTGTAGTCAAATTAGTCATTGGCTTTCAAACATTGGCATTCACTTGCAGTTATGAACAGTTGTGTAATGTGAATGTAGTGACAATTATTCTCCCAATCGTTTAAAATTGTTTTCTGTGGTTTAAAGATCGCAAGACATATATTCATATGTTGAACTGGCCTTCCCTATGCCTTCTCATTGACGAAGGAGGTCTAAATTTTCCTCACTTAAAGGCTTTTAATCAATCCCTTTTAGCAAAACTAGTTTGGAGAATTTACCCAGCGACGAGCTCGAATCTCATAGTTAATGTTTAGGGAAAGAAGTATGTTAATCGTGCTTATGGCTACACCCTTCTCTATAGAAGAAACTCTTCGTGGTTATAGAAGGGTTTCTTTAAGAATATACATATTATTCTTTTCAAGTTATCTTGTCAAGTTGGTAATGGAATCTCCGTTCCCCTCAACCCCCCTTGCTAGATCAGGATTCTCATCTGTAAAGGGCCTCTGATCCTATTCTACATGACAAAGCTTCTTGGAACAATAATCTGACTAATTCACTTTACGCTTGAATTAGGTAGGCAGATTTCTTCCCTGGCCTTTTCCATTACTAACAAGTCGGATAAACTTATCTAGTAATATGGATGGGAAATATAGAGTTAGAGATGGTTATTATTCTATTGTGAATGAACAGGTTGTTCAGCCACATATCCAAGGCCATTTCTCTACTTGGAAGGAATTGTGGTCCTTAAAAATATCGGACCAAATTCTTTTATTCCTCTGGAAGCTTCTCTCAAGCTCGCTGCCTTTGGGGGATATCTAGTGAAATATAAAGTACCGATTAGATCTATTTGTCACATTTGTTGCATAGAGGCTAAGTCTAACAGCCACCTTTTTATTCAATGTCCTTTTGCTAGAGCATTGTGGTTTTTATCGCCATTGGGTATCCGTACTGATTCCTTTGAAACTCAGGACATCAATGACTGGCTTAACAAAAGGCTGAAAATAAAAGGAATTGCTACAGAAACAAACTTATTTTGGTTGACTTGCTGGATTATTTACATTCCTTATGCTATTTGGGAAGTTCAGAATCGTCTTTTCTTTGACAAGGAACCCCCAGACCCTGTACGAACCATTAATAAGTTCAAACACAACATAGTTAATCTAATGACATATGATAGCTTGGATACACCTAAGAATGCTTTAAGTCCAACCCCTATTAAATTTCCTAGGTCTTTTAAGAGTGTCTCTACCTCAACTTGGTCAAAACTGGGTACTATGAGAAAGACAACAGATTGGAATTTAAGGATTTCTGAGATTGGTTTTCTCATACATCTTGATGGTACTCTAGTGCGTCATTAATAATGGAAGCAGAAAAAGACCTGTAGAGCTGACAAAATTTTTTTGTGGTCTTTGCCTAAGGTGCTTAGTTGGATTCTTAATCAAGATTGCTGGAAGGATCCTCACTTATTCTCAATTCAGGTTATCTTGAGCCAATCTCATCAGATGTATTGGGTCTGCAACTTTTACAACATGATAGCGGAACTTTGTCCTCTGGGTGAGGACATCAAACATCTTTAATTATCTTTCAGAAGCCATAGTATAGGTCTTCTAGATAAAAATAGTGCTTATTTTTCCTCCTTGTTGTTTGTTTCGTAACTATTTTTGCATTGTCTTTCATCAAAAAATAAAAAATTGTCTAAAATTGCAGTTAAATCATTTTTTATTATGGCTTTAGCGGCGGATATTTAAGCTGCCACGAATGCCTTGTGAGGCAATTTAGCTACACTATGAACCATTTTTTATTTGTAGTGCAACTGAATATAATGCACTAGTGAAATTGGTCGTTGTTTTTCAACCATTATTTTATTATATTACTGAATCATACAATCGAATATAATTAATGATTCCCAATTTAGAAACTAACTTCTTAATTCTAGATATAAATTATGATTTGATAACAATAATAGTGATAACAACAGCCTGCGCATGCAATGACATTTCATGGTGTTTAAGGGAGTTTGGATTAACTCTATATATTAGCGAAATTATTGAGATTATGATTTTTAGAAGCTCAAAACTAGGGGTTTCAGTTGAAGGAATTTTTATGTGCTAGTTATCATAATTGTAATATAGCATGAAATGACTTGCTTTAATCTCTAAAAGTATTCTTGTAGAACCATGTAGTACAAATCAATAAATCTTTAGAACTATCCAAGAATAATGGTCACATTTTTTTTTCTAATTTTTGCACAAATGATAAAATCAATCATGATTTAATTATAATTACTCATCTAATTAGAAGTGTCATGCTCAATAACTCGTTAAAGTGTCAAGCACGACATGAGTGGGACAAAAAGAAAAGAAAAACAAATCGGCTCTCAAAATAATTTCAAAACCATTTTGTTTTAGAGGTTGTCACAAAAAATTGTAAAGGAAAATTTGGAAATACACTTTTAAAAGAAAAAGTTATCTATATAAACAGAGATAGATTTGAGAGTCTATTTAAGTGTAGAAAAGGTATTAAATACCCCACTAACACTTGTTCATAAAAATGGTTATTCTATATTAGCTAAGAGAAATGTAATATGACTATAAATTTATCTCAATTACCTTCATTAAAATGCATAAAAACAAAACAATAAATGGAAATGAAATTAATTAATAGGTAAATAAAAATAGATACTACAAAGGATATACTTGATATAAGATAAGAATTCAAGGCCAACGTACCTAATGACAGAGATCCAAATCGATGCAGTTCAAGAAAGAAATGTTTGACAAATGGTTAGTAATTTTTAATTTTTGGGAAATGAGCAAGACAACAAAAATTAATTTGATTTTTGTATACAAGACAAACTTGAAATTTAGTTAGTGTGTTTTAATTATAAAAATTGTGTGATTTTACCCTCTAACACTTCTCATTTTCTCTTTTAAATTTTTTTTCAGATTTTTGAATTTAAACCTTGTATTCAATTTTGGAAGAGGAACAAAGTTATCATGGAAAGATATTTTTGGGAATAAGGTTCTTTAGATTTTTATAATCAAGATCTTTTATTTTAATTTTGAGAGAGGAATGAAATTGTTGATGAAAATGATTTTTATAGGAGTTTTAGATTTTTAAGTCTTTTGTATTTTCAGAATTAAGATATTCATTTTATTTTAAAAGAGGGAGGGAATTATTAAGGGAAAAGTATTTATAGTATTTTTGGATTTACTCTTTTTTATTTTTGAAATCGGGTTTTCATATTTTAATTTTAGAAAAGGCATGAAATTATTAAAGGAAAACATTTTTGGGTTTTTTAGGATTTTATGAATGGAGTAAATCCATTAGGAGAGAAAGAAATTTTTATTATTCTAAAAAAGGAGTAAAGCACTTTAAACAAGGTTTATTTATTATTAAAAATTATTCCAAAGGAAATATGAGAAATCTTTATTTCTTTAAACTTAGATTTCATTTTGTCTTTATATTTTTTGAAATATAATATTAACTTTCGAAGTTTAATATGAGAATGTATAGTTTTCACCAATTAATTCTTAAGTGGTTGAAGAGATTAACAAATTCTTATAACTTTTTAAATAAAGACCAAAATTAATTATTTTTATGATTAAGATGTCTGAGGAGACAAAAGATCCCATACAATTACTTTGAAATAAAAGATTGAAAAGTTAAATTATTTTGTAAGTTTTGAAATTGGGAATAACAATATCTTTTTTTATTTTTAGATAAAATTTCAAAGAATTTTATAATTAATGTAAATCTAATTTTACTATTTAGAAATTTTGATTGAGCATGGGTCATTAGAAACCAAATTAATTAGAAGCATCATTAGCTGGGTAAAACTTAATGAGATATAAGATATCACACGGCCTATGGATTAATTTATTAGTTGCCTGAGGAAAGACTCACACTGTTACTATAAGGATTAAAATAAAGTAAATACAAAATGAAATAAATATAAAATTAGAATAATAAAATGAAGTTAAGAAAAATTGCAAGCCTCCCATCTAATATAAGTGGGTGTGTGTGTCCAAATTAAATAACAAACTATCTCAAATATATTCACAAATCAAAATAAACTAAATAAAATAAAGAAGAACCTGATTACTCTCTACACTTCCCAACATGCCACATGCCAAATATAACACTTGCCAGGCGATAGAATCAAGTGAGAGGACAAGAGAATAACACTTTATTTACTTGCAGGATTCACCATCAGAGTAGAATTCTACCAATTAATCCTATTACATAAGCCAAAATGAAGGAAGGAATTGCTGCTTTTTTACTTTGGCAAACTATTTTGGAATAAGTAAAAACACTTCCTCGCCTATTCATTTATGCAACCTATCATCCATGTGAAAAAGTGATTTTTAAAAAAAATGATCTCATGCCAAAAGGTGCCGAGTGAATAATATTTATGGCAACAGGAACATCTCCGCATGAAAGAAACATTTCCCTTTGATTCAATCATGCGTCCACAGATTTAAATGGGTGGCTCGAGTCAATTTTACCCAGTAAACATTCAATAATGCAAATAGCATGCTGAATATGGTCTTCAATGCGATGATCTCACGAATGCCTTGATCAAGTACCAGTAATAAAAATGAAACATAAGGAAAACCTGTACAAGCAGAGGCTTGCCAAGGCATAGATTAACTTGAGCATCATGACAGAAAAATCATAGCCATACACGACATTCGAGTTTGGCCATGTTTGTTGACCAAAATAGAGCCTTCCCCTACTTGCCTCAGCTCCTTGTATCTTCACCGTGGCCCCTGCTCTTCTTCATTTGCCTCTGGTTTTTCATTCATCTCCAGTTCTTTCTCTTTCGTTTCTGTTTGCTCCACCTTCTTTCTATCTCTTCTTTTTCAGCCTTTTCACTCTTCATGATAGAAAAAATATCAACCTCTCTTCCCTCCTTCTTTACGCTCCCTCTTATTCCTTTTTCCTCTCATTCAGGCTTCTCTTTGACTTCCATCCTTTAACGTCCTTACACTCAAACTCTCTTACTCTCTCTCACACGGCTTTCCACCCTTTCTCTTTGCTTCTTCGTTCTCTCTCTTCTTTATGCTGTCTACTCCACATCTCCTTCACTCTATAGTCTTTCTCAATCTCTCTACCAACCCCTTCCATCGGTTTTTCACTGACACGCTATAGTACTAGCATTCAATAACCCAATTCTTGCACCGCTATTCTTAATCTACCGTACAATGGTTTTTTTTTAGGGGCAAAGTTTAGCATTGCATGAATCATAATCACGCAATGCATATTTTAGTTTTAAAAAAATAACTGATTGTAGGAATGGCAGTCCCGTAATCAGTTGAGGGAATTTAAAAAAACAATGTCAGTAGTTTCCAAACTCATGACATCCTGAACGTTTGACTAGCAGACGTGTGACTAGCAGCCTCGCATTAAGTTTTTTGTTTTGAATGTGTGACTGACAGTCACCCATTTAAGATTTGTCAATGTCAGCTTGACTATGGGACGTGTTGCTCATTGCCACGTTTTGATTCCAAGTTGGACAAGGTGATTACATCTTCCAGGTGGCAACATGAGATAGCTTCATTCCGGATAATATCATCTTGAAACCAAAAAAAAAAAAAGGACCAAAACAAACAATAATGTTCTTGGCTAGTGTGATAAAAGAAACTTTCGTCGTTCGTCCCTCAGTCTCCCCTTCTTCCTTCATTCTTTCCCTACACTTTCTCCATCACTTTCAAAGCTTGCCCCACAAAGGTTTAGAATTATTTGAAGATTTATTGTTGCACCAATATTTAAGTGTTATATATTTTAAATCTGTGTTTATTTTTTTAATATCATTGTTTGTATTTTTTAATATGTTTTGCAGTTTGTAATATTGTATTTTAACTTACGCATATTTTGTCTAATAAATTTTAATGTATATTTGATCTTTGGTTCGAGGATTTTTTTTTCCATCTATTTATTTTTCTAAAATTAATGCTGTATTATAGGGAAGAAATAAAAATGAAAAATTGATTGAAATTGTAGAAATAAATTATAGAAGTCAAAATTTAAAGGGGAAGCATTTAAATAAAATAGAAGATTCGAAATAGTAAGAAATTTATGGAAATAAAAAAATTAAATGGAAATTATAGAAATAAAATTTTTAATATGAAACTATGAGGACATTAGATAGAAAATTTTCAAATTTGAAATTGGGAGGAAATTAGGTGTAGCATTCATGAAAATTCATATACTAAATATTTCAGTTTATTTTAATTTATTTTACTAGGAAGAAAACTTTTTACGAAAATAGTTTTACGAGTAAGAGAAAGCAAGGGAATGTATTTAGGGGAAAAAAAAAAATTTAAACAATTAAGGAGATATTTGAAAGAGGAAATTAAAGAAGACTTACATAGAAAATGAATTAACATTATGTTTGAAGTTAAGTGGTTGAGCTTCAACCTGTGCAACTTAATCTTAAGGTACTCTTGGTTCAATTCTTCCAATTAACAACTCTGAAGCAAAACCCATTATTTTAAAATTTTTGAGCTTAAGGTTGGCACAAGTGATTGAGCTTCAACTATGCATCTTAATCTTAAGGTACTTAGGTTTAATTCTTCCCATTAACAACTCTTAAGCAAAATCCATTATTTTTAGATTTTTTCCAAGTGTCCCTCTTTCAGGAAATTACCAAACTAACCTCAATTCTATTTTCTTCCTCACAAGCTACACATATGAAGGTTAGACACTCAGCCAATATTCATCCTCCCTCGTTAGATCTTCACTTCTTCAAGCCACCTTTGACGTCGCCGGCCAAGCTCTATCCGAGACCATCATTGTTCAGCTAGAAATAGTGAAGAATATGGTTGGGTTTGATATACACGATTTCAACATGATTTCTAGAAAAGTGGTATGTTTCTCTTCATATTTTCATGGGGCTTTACCTCTAACATGATTTACAGTCCTTTCTCTTTTGTTTACACTAATCAATTTCATCAAATGAGCTCTAGTTTGCAAAACCCCCCTTCTATAGCATACGAACGATGATATGTTCAGAAGTTAGCTTGATTGGTGAGGCTTTTCTCAAAATTTCATTGGGGCTTTAGTTGAAACATGTATTTCAGCCAATTCTCTCTCAATCTCATTGTTCAATTTGGTGATTTGGCTTCAAGATTGGAAATCCCTGTTTTACTATGCAAAATCACAAATATGAGGATAAATTTAAAATTAGGGCTTGAACTAAAGTTATTTCATCAAATTTCTTTGGTGTTTTTTAGTCCTTGGTTAGAGTATAACATTTCCACACTGCCAATTTGGTATTTTGGTCACTAGTTTAAAGACACCCTTTTATGGTAGTGAATTGAAGCATGTTAGGTGAAAAAAATCTGAAGGTTTTAAGCTCCTTTAGTATCATTAAGCATCTAAGGGAAGGATTTAGGGCAATGTGAGTTTTTGTTCTGAGTTGCAAGTAAATTTGTTTTTTTTTTTTTTAATTTTGTTAGATTTTTATTGGAGTAAAAAGGAAAAAAAGATGAGTGAATCATTGCTGGGAATGATTAAATGGCCTTGAATAATTATTCTAATACAATGAACAATTTTGAAATTAGTTAGCAAATTTCCCAACTATATCAAAGTGGCTAAACAATTCATGATTTTGGATAAGGGTATAGAAAACAAGGTTGGGAAGGAGTTTTTGACATTGAAGAAGCTATTGAATATGGTGATTAAGTCTTGGACAAAGATAGCAAAAATTTGTAAGTCTTTGGGTACAAATGGTGATATGTTCAAAAGTTAGCTCGATTGTGAGGCTTTCCTCAAAATTTCTTTTGGGCTTTAGTTATAACATGTATTTCAACCAATTCTCTCTCAATCTCAATGTTTAATTTGGTGATTTGGCTTCAGGATTCGAAGACCCCCTTTTACAATGTGAAATCATGAATATGAGGATGAATTTTAAATTAGGGCTTGAACTAGAATTACTTCATCAAATTTCTTTAGCATCTTTGGTTATTGGTTATAAGAGTCTAACATTTCCCCTCTACCAATTTGGTATTTTGGTCACTGATTTGAAGACCTTCTCTTTTTTTAGCAGTGAATTTAAGCATATTAGGTGATAAAATCTGAAGATTTTGAGCTCCTCTAGTATCATTCAGCATTTAAGGGAAGGATGTAAGCCAACATGAGTTTTTGTTTTGAGTTTTAACTAAATTTGTTATTTTTTCTTAATCTTCTTTGATTTTCATTGGTGTAAAAGGAAAAAAAGATGAGCAAAAATCATTACTGGGAATGATTACATGACCTAGTATAATTATCTTAATACAATGACCAATTTTGAAATTGGTTACCAAATTTCCCAATTATATCAGAGTGGCTAAACAATTCATGATTTTGGAGAAGGGTATAGAAACCAAGGTTAGGAAGGAGTTTATGACATTGAACAAGCCATGGAATATGGTGATTAAGTCTTAAGCAAAGATAGCATAAATTTGTAGGCCTTTAGGTATGAACAACGATATGTTCAAAAGTTAGCTCAATCAATGAGGCTCTTCCGAAAATTTCATTTGGGCTTTTGTAATAACATGTATTTTAGCTAGCTCTCCCTCAATCTCAGTGTTTATTTTGGTAATTTGGCCTTAGGATTCAAAATCCCCTTTTATTATACAAAATTGTGAATATGAGGATGAATTTATAATTGGGGCACGAAATGGAGTTATTTCATCAAATTTCGTTCGGGTTTTTTGTCCTTGGTTAAAGTCTAACATTTCCCTTCTATCATTTGGTATTTTCAATCTTTGATTTAAAGAACCCGTCTTAATGGCAGTGAATTTAAGCCTATTGGGTGATAAAATCTAAAGGTTTTGAACTCCTTTAGCATAATTAGGCATTAAAAAGAAGGATTTAGGCCAACATGAGTGTTTGTTTTAAGTTGTAAGTATATTTGTTAATTTTTCTTAATATTCTTGGATTTTCATTGATTTACAAAAAGATGAGTGGAAATCATTATTGGGAATGATTAAAGGGCCTTGAATAATTATTCTAATACAATGGCCAACTTTGAAATTGGTTAGCTAATTTCCCAACTATATTGGAGTGGCTAAACAATTCATGATTTTGGAGAAGGGTATAGAAAACAAGGTTGGGAAGGAGTTCATGACATTGAACAAGTTATTGAATATGGAAATTATGTCTTGAACAATGATAGCATAAATTTGCAAGCCTTTGGATGATGCTGGGCAACTAAAAAAAAGAAAAGAATACCAAGTAGAATGGGCTATTTGATCTATTTGGGAATGTATAGGACTTTGTTATAATCATATATACAATTATGTTGCTAAGTGTGGTTAACGCCATCCCTATGTTGAAGAACTTTAGTATTTCAATGTTAGAGATAATTCTATTACTAAGGAATAAAAGTGGAAGGAAGAACAATTTAAGAAACTATAACAATGGAATGTGTATGTGTTTATATTCTGGACTCAGAGTCAATTAATCTTCCTTTGGTGGGAATTTATTTGAACCTTGGGGCATGAATACTTTACCCAAATCTTGGGATATTTTTCAAGTGCTAGATTGTAACTTTTGGCCAAATTGATTGAAAAATGAAATGCTTACCATATGGGCCATTTAGGTCCCTTGAACATTTTTCCTAAATTATATATTTATGCATATGTTAGTTTTGGGAATTAGACCCTTAAGGGAATGAAAGTGAATTTCCAAGGAGAGAAGTAAATAAAGAAAATAGGGTTTTAAGTCCAAAAATTTATTTGAGTAAGAAATATTACCTAGTATAGGACAATAAGGTCATATGTTTTGTTTTTAGGGTAATATAGCTTACTTTATCTAGCAAGTGGTAGCAGAGATTGTATGGAATGAAACTTTTGTGTTCTATGACATGCTTAGTAGATCTTGTCATCTGTGCCTATTTTCACTTTCATCTCATTTTTTCATTGTATACATGTTTTAACTATTGATTCAGTGCTTGTGGAGACAAGCTTTCTATTCACATTGTTTTCTGCACATGAAGTTCCGATTGAAAGAATAGTGAATATTTGGATTGGTAGACTCATTTATGAACTAATCCAAACTTGAAAAATGCTTTCCATATTTCACTTACTTAGATGAAGAATTCTAGAAGATACTACTGTAACTAATGGTTTTGATTGTGAAAATGCTACAATTTTGGATTTTATATATTTTTGAATAACTATGATTCAGTGTTTATGAATTTCTCTATTTTTGTATTTATGAACTTATCTAATTCTGAATTTATGAGTCCATCAAACTGTGGATTTATGAGATTTTTTATGCCTATGAGCTTTGTGCTCTCTATTTGTAGTGATTTACCTTTTACGACTGTGTGCTTTGTATCTGAGATTTCTAGTTTTTGAGCTATTTGTTCTATATCTATGGCGATTTACCCTTTGAGAGATGTGTGCTCTGCTTTTAGAATTTTTAACTTTTATGAGCTATGTACTCTATATTTATGATGATTTACCCTTTACAAGCTATGTTAAGAAATTTTTTTTGTTTCAATGAGCTATTTGTTATATAACTGTTGTGATTTTCCCTTCGTAAGCTTTGTACTTTGCATATGAGATTTTTTATTTTTGTGATATATATGTTTTATATTTATGGTGATTTACCCTTCAAGAGTTGCATGCTCTACGTTTGAGATTTCTTATTTCGATAAGCTATGTGCTCTATGTCTATGGTAATTTACCCTTCGCAAGTTATGTGCTCAAAATCTATATACTATTTTGATTTTGTTTAAATACTCCCTATTTTGATTTGTTAAATTATTTCTCATTTATTATTTTGATTTAGAAATGGTGATTTGATCATGTTTGATTTCATGAGTTACACAGATTATGTCTTTATTCAAATTATAAATAATTAATATTGATTCTCATACCATCCATTATGTATGCAAGAAATTAAAAAAAATAAAATCTAGCGCCCATGGTTTGTCCCTTCTTGACATAGGTAGTATTATATACTTACTAGGTGTTATCACTGTTATCTTTTCTATGTTTTCTGGATAATAGTGCTAACTAAGAACTCCTTTTATAACATAGAGTCAATTAAAAACCTATTGGTGAGCCTTGCATTATTTCGCAAAGGCATCGTTGATTTTGTTATTAATTATCTTATTATTTTACATTCTAAAAGCTCCTATTGTCCAGGTCAAGATTCAACATGTGTGTATATTTAAAATTGCATGCTTAATTTTTTTTGTATTTTTAGAGTAGAGCTCTCTTTCTATTAGCTTATATGTTTTTTGCTTTGTAAATTTCAAAAAATTTATATTTCAAAAAGGACCCTATCAAAATTTTTACATAAAAAGCAAATAGGGAGTATAAGCTTATGAATTGGCATAATTTAAGAATTATCATTTGGTATGATTGTCATTAATCCATTCAGGTTTTATGGCTTTTCTAATTCGCAGAAGTAGGATTTACTTCATATTTATTTAATTAGGGGTATGACATTAGGTAGATAATTGTAAAATTCAAAATAGGAAGACATACGTACTTTGGATAGGCCGTATTTGCTAGATCCAGTTTCATTTTGTGATACAATTCTAACTGTGTGATAATTGAAACATTTTCCACTATATAATTATTGTCTTTCTTATTAATTTTTTCTTTAACTAGCATCATTCCTTCAATATTTTTGTTATGCTTCTTTCTCGATGTTGTTCCTTCAATATTCTTATTATGTTTAATTTATATATATATATATACGCACACGTGTATTTATGTGTTTCGAGCCCCACCCACCCTCTCTTTATGTTCTTTCTCCCAGCCGTCACTTTCTTCCTCTCTCCTCTTTTTTTTGCCCTTTCCTAGTTTTACGTGAAGTGCAAAAAAGGGGTGGGAAAGGCAAGTTCAAAATGATTGTGTTTTTTTTTATTATTATTATTATATTTTTTTTTCTTTTATTTCTTATTTTTCTTTCTTCTTTACTTTTAGTTTCCAAAGTTTTATTTTTTCCTTTTCATATTTATTGTCAAACTACAATTTGGTTTATTCTCTCTTTTTTTATTTTATTTGACTTTGCTTTTAATCTTTCTCTTTCTCTTAATTTTTGTTTTAATCTTTACTTTTTTAATTTTTTTAATTTTATTTTTTAATTATTAATTAATTGATTGATTGATTAAGTAATTAATTTTTATTTTTTATTATTACTTATTTATTTTTGAAATGGGGTGTTTACAATAAGTATAAGATACATAATTCATGCCAAATTTGTAATTTTGCCTATCTAAAGAAATAATCTATAATCTAATATATATATATATATATATATATATATATATATATATATATATATATATATAAACCAATTTTGCCGTTACATCAATTTTGAAGATCCATTAGATAGGCAAATCTTTTTAGTCAAATTGCCCGGGGTATTTTAAACATTGACATTCACTAACAATTATGAGCGATCATTAATGTGAATATAGTCATAATTATTCTATGAGTTGTTTAAAACTTGTATTTAAATTTTTTTAAAATCAAAACATTATTTTAATCGCTCATTTACTTGTTAAATCTTAATTTAATTTTTTAAATTATTTTTTTACTAATTTTTAGTCTTGACTTATAATATAAAAGTTAATATATTAATTCATTAGTCTCAACTAAATTTGTGTTAAATATATTAATATTCATATTAATAATAAACCAAATTGATATTAGAAATTAACAAGGGATAAATTTGAGACTAAACTCAAAATTAAGGCACCAAATTGAGATTGAACATTAATGAGGATTTAAACTTAAAATGAATTAATAAGTAAATGATAAAAATAATGATTCACTTAATCTTTTGATATTATGAATTTAGTGACTGAAATGTAAATTGCCATGCTTTAGTGGTAGTTTAAACTAGGGATGAATACGGATTGGATCAAGTTACATTGAGTCTAGACTAGGTCTATATATTAATTTTATAAACTTTTATTTCATAGAAAATTTTTTATTAATAAAACCAAACCTTTTTTAAAAAATAGGAATAAGATTTGAAATTAAAAAAATGGAATGAAAATACAAATTAAGGTTTTGAATAAAAAGTTATTAAAATTTGAAAAGCTTAGTATTTTTAAAATTTAGTTTAATAAAAAAAAATTATAAATAAAATAAGATAAATTTTGAAAAATTAAAAATATGATACCATGTCAGTCTTATATGACCCCAAGACTCATCCCAACCTAGTTATATGATCCAAGTTTGGTCCAATAAATTTTAAATTTTTATATTTTAACATAATCCAATATGACTAGATCGAGCCAATTGAGTTCATGAAGACTCTTGGTTTTAATTGAACTATTAACCATTTTTTATTTGTTGCCACTTATCCCTTTTTATTTGATGTTATTTTAATTATTTTTTGGAAACATACAATTGAATATAATATTTGATTCCTAATTTAAAAAATAACTTCTTAATTCAAAATATATAAATAATTTCCCACGACCCATGAAAGTTTATTTTTTTGAGAATACTTGCATGACATGAGTACCCCGTGTCACGCATAAATATTAGACAGGGTATGGAGCGCCCCCTCCCCACAATGACTGAAATGGTAAATTTGATCGTCTAAATAAGTAATTAGGCCCAGCCCCGTTTGGCTATTGGAATTAACACCAGGGAATAGGAATGAGAATTGGAATGTCTCTCACTCCCATGTTTGGTTGATAAATTGGGACTTCATTCTCATTCCTTAGGAAGCTTACTCTCCCTCATATAAAGGAGAGCTCTTTCCTTAATTGAAGTGATGGAATCAGATTACTCTCCTAAGAATGAAATATACTAGACAAAAATACCTTTGTTTATAATAATTTTTAAACAAAAATATCCTTGTGATATATTAAAACCCTAATTTATTATAATTTATTTGATTTATTATTATTTATTATTTATTTATTATTTTTATTTATTTAATTTATTATTATTTATTAATTATTTTTAATTTATTAGTATTAAATTATTATTTTTATTTGTTATTATTTATTTATTTAATCTATTATTATTTTTAATCATTATTAATTTATTAAATATATATTATTATATTATTAATTAAAATTATATTAATATATAATTATATTATTAATTAATAATTCAAATAGATGTCTGTCTTTTTTTTTTTGGTTTTATGATAAGAGATAATATGGTAAAATATGCACATTATGTAATTGATTTCCATGTGTAATTCATTAACCAAACGAAGTAAAGAGAGACATAGTCATTCCTATTTATTTCCAACCAAACAATATTTTAATATTCTCATTCCCATTTCCACTCCCACTCTCATTCCTATTCTTGTTCACATTCCTATTATATCAATTCTAACAACCAAACAAGTCCTTAGAATCATAATTAAAACAAAATTTCAAAAAACTAATGGACTAAGTAGTGAAACATTAAAAATTTAGAAATAAGTTTGAAAATATTTTATCAAGTATATATTTTCTTTTAATAATAATAAAATAATAGAATTTAAAATTATATATATTAATATCTTTATTTAAAAATATATTTTAATTTAATAGATTCTATTAATTATTTAAATATCAGTTTTCTCTTTTCAAAATGAAGGAAGGCTAGGGGGTGCTCCCTCTCACACTGCAAAAGGTTGGGGACATTTCCCAATAAATGAAATAGTGCCTCCTATTTGTGATCTTTGCACAACACGGGAATTGCAAGTACTTAAAAAAAAAAAGATTTTTTTTTAAATCGCAGGGAGTGTATTTTCATAATTTAATAAGACAAAAATATATTTTAAAAATGTAAGTGAATAAAAGTTGCGGTTAAAAATTTGAATTATCTATTATTTTTATTGTAATGTATTAATAAAAAGACCTTGCTATTTTTATGCTCTTGCTACAGTTGGAATTACTATTCCCCGACATCCTCTGCCGCAAAAATTAATGCATGACGCAGGAATACATATCACAAACCGTACAATATGTACAATATGTATGCCGCTTGTCCATACATTGAGAAATATTTTAATAAAAAATAAAATAATTTGTGTTTAAAAATATCATAGAGCATATATATATATATATATATATATATATATATATACATATATGCGTGATTTGCATTCTATCCTATTGCGTTAGAGTTATTATAATTTAAAAAGTTTGTCTCAATTTAAAAAAATAAAATTCAAATTAAAAAGTTTGATTAATAGAACAAACTAGACTTAAACTTTTTTAAAACTTAATTTGAGTTTGAAAAGTTGAAATAAAATATTTTTAATAAATAAAAATGTATTATTTAAAAAAATATATAGTGCAACGTGATATTTAAATAAAAAAATAATTTTTTTGGTTAGATCAAATTATAATATAAAATTAGAAAAAATTTATATGTAGTCTCATATATCTTTACTATATTATTATTTAATTAAAACATGACAAGTTATTAATTTTTCAATTACATTATAATGTGTGTATGGCTATTTATATAAATGTTTTATTTTAAAAATAAAATATTTATTATCATTAATTAATAAAAAAATTGTCATATTTTGATTGGATAACAGTATAACTAAAATATAAAAATTGTAAATAAGCTTAATTGTATAAAATTTAACTTCTGGTACTTATATCATAATATGAAAATATTCAATTTTAATTTTTTTAACAGATTCAATATAATATCAATATTATCATTAAAATAAAATATTAATAATATTATTAACATAAATTGATTAGAAAATATTTTAATTTTTTAAATTTTATTTTATCTGTATTGTGATCATTTTCAATAAAATTTAAATTTTATATATCGTAATATGAATATATTCAAATATGAAATTTTTAACAAATTTTGTTATACAATAATTTGATTTAACCGGTGCATTTGAATCAGGTATCCATTATGCTGTAAGAATTTGTTAAGCAAATATTAAGAGAAATGCAAAGTGCTAGAGATTATTTTAATAAAATTATTTTTTTAATAGCACGCAATTGTAAAAAATTTTTAAAATAAAAAGTACATTTATAAATATCAACGCATTGGCGGCAAGGGCTATCAGTGAATACTGATTTTCATTGTAAGAATAGGATCAAAAGCTAATTTGATGATAATGTGGTACTCTCATTTTTTTTATTAAATTGATGAGTTGACATTTAAGTAATATAAATTTTGAAAATTTTAAAAATATATATAAAAAGAGATGAATGAATGATTGAATGCCCTATTTTTCTGCCCCTTTTGGTAGATAAAAAAGTTGGCCTCCATTGATATTAATTGCCGTATTATGGCTTGCACCGTCCCTGATTTTATGAGATCTAGAACTGTTTATTGTGATGATTTGCAAATCATAAGTAATGTTGACTTCATATTTCATGCATAAAGTTAGAAAACATATTTGAAGATATTAAGCAAGTGTTGTTTATATAAACTATATATATATATATATATATTAAGCAAGTGTTGTTTTAGTTGTGATCAAGTGACTTTAGTTTTGGATTTAAAATTTTGTACTCCACTTTAGATTGGAATTTTGTTATATTGGTTTATAATTTTTTACATTTAATTTTTTAAAACTTTTAGGTTAAATGCTAACTAGATCTCAATTCATCGATTACATAATAAGATAAAAAAATGTAACTGTTACATCAGTGACAATTTTGACCATATTAATGTGTTTTAAAGATTTCACTTAAAAATATTTTAAATGAAACGATGTAAAATTTTTAAAAAAGTATTTTTAAATACTTTAAAGTTGAGGAATTAATTTCACTATTTTAACTAAAAAGAAATATTTGGCCAATAAATTTAAACAACCTTTCATGCACACTAACAAGGCGAGTGGGAATCAAAGTGACCTTCATCAAATTTTTTGCTTTAGATGTCGTCCAAACAAAAACTATTGAATAACTGTCGTTTAAAGTTCAAAGTATTGAGAGGCAGTGGCACATAATTATAATATAATTAGTTTATTTGCCATTAATCTATTTTGCTATATGCTTGTACATTTTAAATTATTAGTGTTTGTAAATGTTAACCAAAAAATAAATTTAGTAATGTATTGTGATATGACATGTGACTACAACATTGTTACTTTTGCTCAAAGGTTAAATTTCAACACTAACACTCTAGCTCTATAAGATTGGTGAGAGAAAAGTGACGATAATAGGCTCATTTGAAGAACACTATCATAAGAAATCTTCATTGTTATATGAAGCAACATCCATTTTTGCTCTTATAAAAAACTCTGAAATCTCAGAAATTGATAAAATTAAATTTGACTCTACCTCTGATTTTGAATTATATATGACGATGGATAATTCAAATTTTTAAATAAACTTTTTAATCATATATCATTTCCTCTAACTTTAATTTTGGGCTACGCCTGATTATATTAATAAATTTTGTTAAGAAATTTAAGAGACGATTAATTAATTAGTTAATTAATTAATTATTCATTATTTTTCTCAATCACTCTAAAAAATTCTTAAACTTTAAAGAATTCTCGATTTAAAATGTAGTTGACAAAATAATTAATTAATTAATTAAATTGACTCCAAAGAAATTTTGTAGTTCAAAAAATTTCTAATGCATGTATGGAAAAGATAAGGAATTATCGCACAAAGTGTTGAAGAAATGATCAAAGGATAGTTCTCGTCGATCAAACGGAGTTCTATGTTAAAGAAAGTCTATTATATATAAATTTTAAAAAAAGTTAAGTAAATTTTTGCATTGATGTATTATTTATAATATGATAAAATTTTTGTATGATGTGTTTTACACATCATATTTTTATTGACTATATATATATATATATATATATATATACATACACGCACACACATACGTTCCTTTTTTTCTCAAAATCAATATTGAATAAATGCTAAATTTGACATAAAGTAATTTTTATCTTTCACAATTCTTTGAGTCAATAGATTAAAAGCCTTACTATTGATATTGCGCCATCGTTTATTTCCTCTTTCCGCTTGAATTTTCCTCAATTGATGGTGATGCTATTTAAAACTTCCAAATCTTCATTTGGAGGATATACGAATAATTGATGGTTTATATAGAATTCGAGATTAATCCTAGGTATAAATTAGAAGTATTGAGATGGTAATTTTTAGAAGCACAAAACAAGACGTTTCAATTGGAGAAAATTCTATATGCTACCTACCTTAACTGTATGATATGAAATTGCTTGTTTAAATCTCTAAACATATTTTAGTACAACCATACAATACAAAACATTAAAACTATCCAAGGATGAAATCTTAAGTTTACCTATTTTTAGTCACTAACATCAATTATGATTAATCATATCTATTTAGAATTTAAGGATACCTAGATTTGTAATAAAGCATGTTGTAAGAAATAATTGTAATTTAATGTTTGCTACGTGTAAACGTCAGATTATGAAAAGAACATAATGATATATTGAAGAAGAGAGTCAGGAGGGAGAATGAGGCTAAGAACAAGAATTCATTTGACCAGGGCTGGTTTATATGTTGTTGCTTGAAGGCTTTTAACCTTCTAATAGCAGCCTAAGCAAATGATCGTAAAGTCCTTGAAATTGTCCATGTCCATTAACTAACTTTGGTTTGTATGAAAAAACTACTACTATCCCTACTAATCCTTGTAAATTGAAAACTTAGAACCTAACTAATTTATAATTTATTAAAGAAAAAATTAATTATTTAGTCCCTATACTTTACTTAAGTATATACATATATAAATTGGTTCTTACATTTTAATATTTTCTTTAAATCACTCTCTATAGTTTTAGTTTTTTCAAATTTGGTCCCTTCCGTTAGTTGAACCCCTAATCTTGTTAGATGTACTGTGATGTAGACTAACTATGTAGATAATGAGGATCCCAGATGCCACGTGAGCTGCCAACTGGACAAAGATTTTTTGTTTTCTTATTTTTAAAGTCGGTGGGAAATCAGTCATATCTACTGAATGTATCACTTGCAGCAGCCACTACCATTGTCCATTAACGCCTATGACAACCACATCATTCTTCTTCTAGTGTTAGTGCTGCCATTATCGAGTTCTTGCTTTTTAGATGTTTGGAAGCTGCCTTTTGGTTTTGTGGACTCTCTGGCATTGAACTATGATGTGGAGCTCAACATAGTTGATATAATACACTGCCCCTAAATTTTTATAATTTGATATATTAGGTATTAAGGTATAATTTTATATCCTCATGTATTTTATATTTTTTAATCCACTAAAATTATACACATATTTTAAATGATTGGGTCCAGTTATTTTTAATTAATTGATATTTTAATTTAACCCATTAGACCCATATATGTATTATGTATATAATGTTATATTTATTATGTGTATACTTTTGATACAAATATGTAAATAATAGTTTTATAATAAGTGAGTAGGACATAATTGAGTTCATTTGTCAATATGTTATTTTTGTTAGGTCTTGAACAATTATCCTAAAAAATATGGCAAACTTTTTGAAATATTGTTGGACAACATAATATTTATAGTGTTATATAATTTTTTTTTTTTGGCAAATTGATAGTTATAAATTGTTATACTTCATCAAATAAACCTTTGTTCCTTCAAATTGCTCTTTGGAATCGTCTATTGAACTATAATGCTATTAGTAAATGATGGTATTTTTTTTTAGTATAAGTGGGTAGATAGATATGTTCTCATAGGTATTTAGGTACTAAAGTTGATATTAATATAGAAAGTAATATTTAGTACAGTATTCATTTAAATTTAAACATACTTTTACATTTAAGAAAAATAAAATGATGATACTGTAATTTAATTTGAAAGTTTAATTAAATAACAAGAAAAATATACACTTTTAGTCCCTCACTTTCACAAAATTACCATTTTGGTCCCTTATTAAAATACTCAAAATAATCCTTCACTTATTGAAAGTTTTCACTTAGTTGCTTACTTTTTAAAAAACATCATATTTAGCCCCTTAGGTTTAGGATTTAGGGTTTGATAGAGAAATTAAATTTGGCAATAAGTGAGGGATCGAAATGGCAATTTTTTGATAAACGAGAGACCAAAGTGTATTTTTTTCCAAAAAAAATTGAATTTTAAAAAATATAATATTAAAATATAATTTTTAAAACAAAACATAAAAATAAAAAATTTTGCCCTTTCTGATTACAGGTCCTAGCTCAACCACTACAGCAACCCAATCCCTTTTTCTCAAATAGTTACCTCTGTGATCTCTCCCTCCTTGGCCACTTCCTTGAACACTCCCTCTTTGGCCATCTTTTACATCACTTGCATCAAGATATTGCTAGTATGCAAGAAATCTTCAGTTCGTCACCACCCATCACCCATCCAAAAGTGGAGACACCGTTTATAGCTTGACTAAAGAGTCCATGTTAGGGTGTTCAAGGCCTGGTCAACCCAATCCAACTCAGTTTACTCGGGCCAGGCTAGGTCAAATTTAAAAGAAAACGGGCCAATTGATTAGGTCTCATAAATGAAAATTAGTATCGAGTCGAGTGTATAGACCTGATCCTTTATTTTTCAAATTTCTTTTTATTTTTTGTTTAATATATATATATATATATATTTAAAAAAGCTACTTTTATGTCTTTTTAATTGAATATGGACTATTTTTATTAAGTTAGGATACCTCATTTATTTCATAGATCACTCTTATTATTTTTTGTTTATAATTTCAAATTCAAATTAAAAATAATTATTTTTTAAATATAAAAAATCAATTTTTTTATATAAGACCTAGTTGACTTGGCCCTAGTCATAAATTGAGTTTGACTGAGTTAGGTCCAGGTTAATAAAAAGTCAAGTTGGGTCTCAAGTTAATAAAAAATTCAGTCGGGCTTAGTATATATACACCCCTATATGTGGCTTCTTCACTGCGCCTAGTTCAACTTCATTTCCATGATCACCATGTAAAATGAAGAATCATTAGAAGATGATGGCTTCTTCACGGCACCCAGTTCAATCTTGTTAAAAAGAAAAGAAGAAATGGGTAGTGTTAGAACTGGAGAAGTGGATGGTGCAAACAAAACATAAAGAAGAAGAAGAAAGGCATTGGGCAGTGGGTGAAGTGTACAGAGCTAGGGAGTTGGAATGAAAAATAGGGGGGACTAAAGGAATAACAATTTCTTAAGGAAGGAAGTAAACGAAAAGAAGAAAAGAAGGGAAAAAAACACTATCTCCATCTAGTTGGCAACTAATGCGGCATCTAAGGTCCTCATCTTCCACATAGTCACTCCACATCATTCTATATCTAATAGGGGTTTAACTAATAATAGGGACCAAATTTGAAAAAACTAAAACTATAAAGAGTTATCTAAAAAATAAAATGTAAGGACTACTTTACAAACTCAAAAATAATATTGGGACTAAATAATTAATTTTCTTTTTATCAAATGTGGACTAATTTGTTGCATCATCATGTATATGCATAAAACAATCAAGTATAATAATTACGATTCTTTTTTTTTTTTGGGTCATTATAATAATTACCATTCTTATTCGTTAAAATTTTATTTTTAATTTATCTAAATTCATTCTCACTCACTCAACCATTTAATTGTCAAGAGCATAATAAGCGAGGTAGTGCATTATTAGTTCTTCATCTTCTAGTGGAATTGAAATCGTAAGTGGTAATTCACACTTATTATCTTTTTTTTTTTTGGATTCCTTAATTATTCTACACAAAATCATGTAAAAAAATTAAGAATGTTAAAATTATAGAATATCAAGAAGTTGTCAAAGGGCAGCACCTAAATTGGTATATGTTAGGTAGGTAACCAATGAAAAAGAAATTTTTTTTAGTAATTACAATTTAGTCCTCTAAAGTTTGCACTGAAGTCTTTCATCCATCTCTATAAATAGAGAGCTTCAAAACATCATTTCTCACAACCAAGAAAAGGAGCAATCCTATATATAAAGAGATAGAGTTGAGAGATATATAGAGAATTGTGATATTATTATTATCCTATTAGCAAAAGATATAAAAATATTGTATTATCCGTGCTATATATAAAGAAGGTATAACTCTTATTTTTCTTATAGTGAAGTCATTTCTTCATTGTTTATGGTTTTTAACCCTATTGGGGTTTTACCAAGTAAAATTATGTGTCATCTCAAATTATTTCCTATAGTTATGCTTCTGTCTGGTATTTCTTTTTTCTGCAATTGGTATTAGAGCCTATTTGGGTATGTTATTATCTACTCATCATATGCTCTGTGGTTACCATTGATATAGTGGATCCTCCATATAAAAAATTAAGTAAGATTATTTTCACATATTATAAAGTATTAGGTACTATTCACGTGTACAGTGAACTATTCATGCATATGGTTACTGGTCATACATATAGTTACTATTCATGAAAAATAGTAGGAGCTATTTTTGCTCACAAATAGACTGTGATTGAAGCAATGACAACGAAATTTGAGATTGAAAAGTTCAACGTCAGTAATTTTTCATTGTGAAAGTTGAAGATAAAAGTTATCTTGAGAAAAATTAATTATTTTGTGGCTATCAATGAAAGGCTGATAGAATTCACAAATGGAAATAAGTGGAACGAGATGGATAGCAATGTAGTTGCAAATTTTCATCTAGCAATTGCAAATGAGATATTGTTCAGCATAGAGGAGAAGGCAACGAAAGAAATTTGGGATCATCTGACCAAATTGTATGAGGCCAAGTCATTTCTCCAAAAAATGTTCCTTAAAAGGAAATTATACACTTTGCGGATGTCTGAAACTACTTTAGTGACGAAGCACATCAACACTTTAAATACTCTATTTTCTCAACTCATATAATTGGGTCACAAAATGTAGGCGATTGAACGTGTTGTAATTTTACTTCAAAGCCTACCCGATTCTTATGACCAACTTGTCATTAACCTAACCAATAATGTTCCTATGGACTACTTAGTTTTCAATGACATTGCACCAGCTATTTTGGAAGAAGAAAATTAGCGCAAAAAAGGAAAGTAGGTTGATTTGTTCACAATAAGTGGAAATGTTGGTAGTGATGAGAGGAAGATTAACAAAACGTGGCTTAAATGAGAGCAAAAATCAAAGAGCAAGAAGAATATCAGGTCTTTCAAATGTAATTAAAAGGGACAATATAAAAATGAGTGTTAGAATTTGAAAAAGAACGTAGAGGTCAAAGGCAAAGATACTGACTTGTCAAGTGCTCAGGGATGCGTTACAAATATCTTAAATGATGGAGAAGTCTTGTACAATGAGGCAGCAATAGTTGCTAATGGTAAAAAATGGTTTAATAATATTTGACTTGTAGACTCAGCTGCAATGTGGCACATAACCTCACAGAGAGAGTGGTTCCACTAATATAAACTTGTCTCTGAAGGATATGTATTTATGAGAGATGATCGTTACTTAGAGATTCCTGAAATATACGCCATCAAAATAAAGATGTATGATATTACGACTTCTACCATCTAGGAAGTCTGGCATTGAAAGGTCTTAAGAAAATTATTTTTTCTTTAGAACAATTTGATAGCAATGGGTATAAAACCCAAATACAGGATGACATTTTGAAAGTCAATAAAAGCGTGCTTGTAGTTATGAAAATAGAAAAGATAACGATCAACCTATATATGCTTAAAGGAGAAACATAACAATGAGGAGAAGTCTCAGACGCATCAACTGATCTAACAATTAAGGAATCAACGATATCGTGGCACCGTAAACTTGGCCACATGTCATAACATGGATTAAAGGTTCTTGCAGAATGAAATCTTCTTCCCAAACTCAAAAAGGTTTCTTTGCCAATTTGTGAGCATTGTGTTATTAGTAAGTAACATAAGTTAAAGTTTAACTGCTCTAAAGAGATAAGTAAAGTTATCTTAGACCTAGTGCACTCCGATGTTTGGCAAGCATCGGTCTTATCCCTAAGAAAAGCACAGTATTTTATGTCATTCATCGATGACTACTCCAGGAAATGTTGGGTGTATCTAATCAAGAGAAAGGGAGATGTGTTTGAAGTTTTTAAAACCTTCAAAGCGCTTGTGGAACGTGAATTTAAGAAAATGATTAAATGTATGAGATCAGATAATAGAGGAGAATACACTAGTGATGAATTTAATACTTTCTGTCAATAAGAAGGTATTAAAATACAATTCACAGTGGCATATACTCCACAGTAAAATGGAATGACATAGTGGTTGAATAGGAATTTGTTAGAAAGGATAAGGGTAAGATTAAGAACTGCTGGATTAGCCAATTCATTTTAGGTAGCAACAGTCAAGACAAGTTGCTACGTGATCAATCGGTCACCATCAACCACAATTTATTTGAAGACCCCAATAGAGATATGGATTGGGAAGCCAGCTGATTATACAAACCTCCACATGTTTAAAAGTCTTATATATGTGATGTACAATACCCAAGAAATTACAAAGCTAGATCCAAAATCTAGAAGATGCTTATTCTTGGGATATGCTGACGTAGTAAAAAGGTATCACCTGTTGGATCCCATTAACCATAAGGTTATAGTTAATAAGGATAGAATCTTTCCTAAAGAGAAAAAAAAAAAATACATGAAAGTGATAGCACTTCATAGGAAATAGTAGAAACCATTATAGTGCAGATTGAATGAGGAGAAAATAAAACAAAAGTACCATATTCTTTTAAAGTAGTACCAGAGTACGATGAACAAGAACAATATTATCTTGTGACTTCACAAGCCTAACAGACAACTCGGGAGAGAAAAGAATTAGTTTGACACTTAGATTACATTATGGAAGGAAATGTTGCATATTGTCTACTTACAAAAGATATAGAGCCTTTAATTTTTCGAAAGGCTATGGAAAGCTCAAAAGCTTCTCTATGGTTAGTAATAATGTAAAAAGAAATTGAAGCCCTCTATAAGAACATGACATAGGATCTTGTTCCACTACGAAAAAGATGAAAGGCTATTAGGAACAAATTGGTGTACAAGATCAAGAGAACTAGTGATGATCAGAAAGAAGGCATTAATTACAACTAGATATTTTCTCTGGTTGTTTGACTTAATGGTTCAAGTGGTCTTAGCAATGTGTGCTACACTTGACTTATATCTAGAGTAGTTATATGTAAATACT
The DNA here is from genome assembly GCA_037074485.1 of Delonix regia. Lineage (NCBI taxonomy): Eukaryota > Viridiplantae > Streptophyta > Magnoliopsida > Fabales > Fabaceae > Delonix > Delonix regia. Next base: position 21,781,816 of record CM073454.1, on the reverse strand, counting down.
GTATTTCTTCATGGAAATCATAAAGAAGAAATTTATATGCTTAACCCAGAAGGGTTTAAAGAAAAAAGAAAAGAGAACTTGGTTTACAAGTTGAACAAATCTTTATATGGTCTTAAATAGGTGCCAAGATGTTGATATAAGAGATTTGATTCTTTCATCATAAGCCTTGGATACAATAGACTTAATACATACTCTTATGCATATATCAAGAAGTTTAATGAAAATGATTTCATTATTTTGTTATTGTATGTAGTCGACATGTTGGTAGTAGGTCCCAACAAAGATTGCATCAATGAATTGTAGCACAATTGGCAAGAGAGATATGAAGGACTTTGGATTAACAAACAAGATTCTAGGGATACAAATTCACCGAGATAGAAATATTAGGAAGATTTGGGTTGCTTAAAAGAATTATTGAAAGAAGATCTTGCAATGCTTCAATATGTATGATTGTAAGCCAATCTTTACCTCATTTCCTATTAATTTCAAGTTATCATTAAGCAAGAGTCCTAGCAGTGAAAAAGAAAGAAAAGAAATGTCTCAAGTACCATACGCATCAATAGTGAATAACCTAATGTTCGCTATAATTTACATAAGACTATACATTGCACAAGCATTAGGAATAGTTAGTTGATATATGGCAAATCCTGGCTGAGAGCATTGGGATGCTATAAAAAGGGTTTTAAGATATATTAAAGGGACTACAGATGTTGCATTACGATACGAAAGATCAAATTTCATCATCAGAGGCTATACAAATTTAGATTTTGCAGGTGATTTTAACAATAGCAAATCCATTAGTGGTTATGTGTTTATTCTTGCAGGCGAAGATATAAGTTGGATTTTTAAACTGCAACCTATTGTGCCCACTTCAACGACTGAGGCTGAATATATTGCTGCTACACAAGCTAGCAAAAAAATAATTTGGTTGCAGATACTGTTGGAAGAGATCAGGTACAATCCCTGGAAGATTACACTATTCTATGATAATCAAAGTGTTCTCCACTTGGCGAAGAATTTGTCATTTCATTCTAAGACTAAACATATCTGAGTTCAATTTCAATTTATTTGAGAAAAGGTGGAAGAAAGAGTGTGGATATGTAGAAAATCCATACTAAAGATAACTTAACAGATGCATTGACAAAGCTAGTGAGCACTGATAAGTTTATATGGTGTATATCTTCTATTGGCATAGTTGAAACGTGAGTAATAGGAGATGACAAGGAAGGAAAAATGGGTGAAGATTAATTAATTCTTAATCAAATCTTCAAGTGGGAGATTCTCAAAAGACATCACCTAAATTGGTATATGTTAGGAGGCCAACTAAAGAAAAAATATTTTTTTTTTGGTAATTATAGTTTAGTCCTATAAAAATTACACTAAAATCTTTCATCCATCCCTATAAATGGAAAACTTCAAAACCTCATTTCTTACAACCAAGAAAATGAGCAATCCTATATAAAGAGAGAGAGTTATAAGATATATAGAGAATTGTGATATTAATATTCTTTTATTAGCAAGAGATATAAAAATATTATATTATTTTTGCTATATGGAGAGAAGGTATAACTCATATTTTTCTCATAATGAAGTCATTTCTTACTTATTCGTGATTTTTTATCCTATTGGATTTTTTCACATAAAATTCTGTGTATCATCTCAAATTATTTGTTACAGTTTTACTTTTATTCGATGTCTATTTTCTATACAAATGTTAAGTCTATCTTCTTTTCTTAGTATTTTGTCACAACTAGTTTTTTAAAAAATGGTTTTCAAAAATTGTTTGGCATATGGTGTTATGTCTTATATGTGTGTGTAATTTTTTTTTTAAAATTGACAATGAATACATGTTAAATTTGGCATAAATGAATTAATATTTTATTTTGGTAATTCATTGAGTCAACAAGTTGATTGCTTTATCATTGAGGTTGCTTTATTATTCCCTTCCTTATCACTTGAAGTGTTTTCGGTGGTCATGCTAAACACTTTAATTATTTTTGAAAGAGATATAAAGAATTCATGGTGTATAAAGAATTTTAGGTTAACCTTATATATAGATGGAAATATTGAGATTGTGGTTTTTAGAAACACAAAATAAAGGTTGTAATTGGTAAAAAAATTCATGTGCTAGTTACTATAATTGTAATATGGTATGAGATGATTTGTTTTAATATCTAAAAATACTTTAGTACAATTATGTAGTACAAAGCGTCAAAATCATTAAGTTTTAAAATGAAAATACATTTTGTTATTTATTTATCATAAAATTATTATTTTAACTCTTTACTTATTATAATGCCTAAAATGATTATTTATTTATTAAAAAATATGATATTTAATTCCTTACTTTTTTTAAAAATATTAAGTCAATTTTTTATCAAACTTTAAATTCTAAATATAAGAGATTAAATTTAGTATCTTTTTAAAAAAGTGAGAGACAAAATATAATATTTTTTTAATGAGTGAAGATCATTTAACTATTACAATGAATAAATAATCAAAATAATAATTTTTAATAAACTATGAAATAAAAAATATCTTACTTGTTTTAAGACTATCCAAAAATAACTTTAACATTTCTCTAATTTTAAGACATTTGACTATGAAATTAATTACAATTTAATTATGATTCCAGAGTTGAAGATATATAATCAGTCTAAATTTGTCATTTACAATTTCGAATTTTAAAAAATAACTTCTTAATTTAAGGTATAAATTATGATTTGATAACTGTAATAATGATCACAACAGAGATGATGTCGACGCATGCAATGACGTTAGGAGCAATTATAACGGCAATGCATACTTTTAAAGTATTTATCACTGTAGCTTATTTTGTTTCCATGATATGCGTAACATTGTGCAGCGATCACGATGTAAAAACTTTAGGTTAAAATTCAGATTTAGCAGTTACTTTATTTATTATTTCATATTGGTCCCTCAATATTAAAAAAACTCAAAATAGTTCATAAATTTTCAACTTGTTTCATAAAAAGCTTTTCTAAGTTAAATTTGTTAAATATATTAACGCTGTCAAATTTGATACTGATATATATTGTTGAGTCGACTTTCAATTAGTATTTAACCTAATTTTTTTTTTGGAAATAAATATAAAAAGAGGTGAATCCAAATGAATGTCCTTCCTTTCTCCCCTCTCTTTCTGTTCCTTTCTCCCCTCTCTTTCTGTACATAGGATAGAAGATAAAGTTGGCCTCCATTGATATTAATGGCCCTATTATGGATAGCATTTTCTCTGATTTTTATGAGATCTAGAGCTGTTTATTATGAAAATATGCAAATCATAGGCAGGTTTGGCTTCATAATTCTTGCATAAAGATAGAAAACATATTTGAGGAAACAAAATTACGCAAGTGTTGTTTCAGCTTATCAAGTGACTTTACTCTTGGATTTAAAAATTTATACTCTGCTTTGATTGGAATTTTCTTATTTTAATTTAATAGCCTAAGTCTTACATATTCTTATACTTATTTTTTTAAAAAAAATTTGGGGTTAAATGCTAATTAGATGTCATCTTATCCATCAAATTATAATATAAAAAAATGATTGTCACAACAGTGTTAAATATAAAGGCATTAATGTATTTAATAAATTTTACTTTAAAATGTTTTTTATGAGATGATATGTAAATTTAAGAGATAATTTTAAAATATTACAAAGTTGAGGGATTATTGTAAAATAATAAATGGAATTAGGGCTCAAATCACTATTAAAACCAAAGTTTTACACCTAGATTAATTTAAACCTTTCACGCACGCTAATGATGAAAGGGAACGTAGGGAGAGTGGAGAATCAAACTGGCCGGCCCTCATTAAATCTTTTACTTTCATTATAATTATGATATAATAAGTATTCAAAATTTGTTGGTAAATTTCTATATTTTATTATTAACTTTCTCACTAAAATATAATAAATATATAACTTTTACATAACAACGTATTAATTTTACCACGAAATATAATATGCTAAAATTTGTTATAATGTGTTTTCCACATGCCATATATTTATTGAAAAAATTAATAATAAAGATACATAAAATTATATTTAAATTTGGTCCATAATTCTTGATAATAAAATAATATAAATAATGTAGTAAAATCATTTTCAAAATTTTAAGTAGAAATATATAAAGGATTATTTATTTTAATAATATGATCTTTTTTATTGATTTGCATTAATTTAATTTAATTTTACTAATTATTTAGAACAAGAAAAAGATACAACGAGAATCTAAAATCATATAAACTGATATAGATAATAAATTATTAAAATATATTTAAATGAATCTCACTACTCTCTTTCTTTCTTTCACTGTGTAATCATACATAGAATAACTCAGATAATTTTGATGATGAATATATTTGACAAAAAGAATACAAATGTTATGGGATTTTATATTCAAAATTTTAAATAGAATTAAATTAAAATATTTATAAGCAGAAGATTAATTATAATAAATAAATAAATTTATTTAAATAAATATAATTAAATCATATTAAATTATCTAAATATAAAGTATCATAATTAATGTGTATTTTATTTCAAGATCACTTTATCAAGGAAACAGTAGTAGAAAACATTATGGAATCATTTAAATTCAATGCATTCAAAACAGACGGTAATATAAATAGCATATTATATTGCAATAGAAAGTTTTTTAATAAAAAATTTAATTAGCAATGAAAAAAATTTCAAACACGAAATTACATCATTATATGCCAACCAATCAATCAATATAATTATAATTATAATTATAATTAAATAATATAAAATGTAAGTTCAATTAAATTAAATAAAAGAGAAGAATATTCTTTTGATCTCTTATTTATTACAAAATTATCATTTTGATCCTTATTCATTGAAATACCTAAATTGGACCCTTACACATTAGAGAATGTCATATTTAATTCTTTATTTTTCAAAAAATATCAAATTTAATTTCTATAATTTCTATCAAACTTTAAACATTTTAAAAGTGAAAAAAAAAAAGTGACATTTTTTAATGAGTAGATGATTATTTCTGATATTTTTATGAATGATGGAACAAAATAATAATTATATAATAAGTGTGAGACTAAAAAATTATTTAAATTTTAAATAAATAAAATAAATTTTATATTATAAATAAATAAAAAATCTCTCCACTGATTAATATTTTAAAAAGTTACTTATCAACATTTCAGAAAGGCCGAAATACACTTATATATATATATATATATATATATATATATATATATATATATTAGACCAGAAATTAATTTTTAAGACAGGCTAAATTAAAATCAACATTCAACATAGTACTTTCCCCTTATTATCATTTGACCGACTTGTACTACACTACAGTCCAAAAAAAAAAAATGTGACTCTCTGTATCCGCATAGCCTAGCGCCTTCCGGATAGCCTAGCGCCTTCCGTACCAAAGTCTATATATCCAGTACTTCACTGAGTCGCGAGTCGCAGGAACCACTCGTATTGGCTACTACTCACTCTCGAGCAACATCAATGGCCGAAACCCCAATCCGATTCGGCATTCTGGGCTGCGCCGACATTGCCCGCAAAGTCTCACGTGCCATCACTCTCGCCCCCAACGCCACTCTCTACGCCGTCGCGAGCCGTTCACTTGACAAGGCTTCTGCCTTCGCTGTTGCCAACGGTTTCCCCCCCGGCGCCAAGGTTTACGGCTCCTACGAGGCCCTCCTCGATGACCCCAATGTTGACGCCGTATATGTCCCACTTCCCACCAGCTTGCACGTGCACTGGGCCGTCCTCGTCGCTCAGAAGAAGAAGCATTTGCTGCTGGAGAAGCCTGTGGCTCTCAACGCCGCTGAGTTCGACAAGATCATCGAGGCCTGTGAATCCAATGGGGTGCAGCTCATGGACGGTACCATGTGGATGCACCATCCCAGGACCGCTAAAATGGCCGAGTTTTTGAACGATACGCACCTCTTTGGTCAACTCAAAACGGTGGGTCATTTCGATTGGAACTCTGCTCTTTTCTGATATATTATTCGAATTTAGTTTGAGATTTTATCGATTTAAGCTTCAATTTTGTATTTTTTTAAAACTCTGTTTCAATTGCTGGTCGCATTCTTTCGTGTCTGAGGTGTTGTTTAGAACGAAATTTTAATTGGGTCGAAAGTTGAACAAATTGTTCATTGAATAGTCAAATAAATGGTAAGGAGAGAAGAGAGTACTTTTTAAAAGCTTAGGAATGTAAAAATGAGTCAAAATGTCAATCTCTTGATTTGGTTGAAGTCATAGTATTACACTAGGCTGGGTGTCTGGCACGCCATCGTTTTTATATGTGATTTTCTTGTAGGATAAGAGGAGTCTTTAGACTGGCAAGAACATCTACAGATTGTTTGTCCTCGAGCTGAACTAATTCATTGGCACGGCTACCTAAAATCACTAAGGTGATTAACTTTATAGTACAGAGGTTGTGTATTTCGTGAGGAGGATTGGGCCTATGACTAGAAACTACAGCTGACTTGGGACAGAAAAAAAATATTCGCGCTGATATTACAGATAATGTTCAGTTTTATTCTCATTTCACATGACTAGTTCACTCTTTGTCACGGATAATGGATCTAGTTTCATCATCCCATGTGCGTTAACAAGTGGGTAAAATTGTCAGGATCTTAGACAGAAATTTCATTGACTGATCTGGCCGAGTGAAAACTTAATAAATTTTTATTACATGAAAATTTGTATTTATTGTAAAATACTACTTACTTTTATCGGAAAACTTCTTGAGAAGAATAGACTGTAGTAGAATGAAAAATATATATCGAATAGCCAAGAGTTCTGGTCTATTTTAAGTTAAATTTGATGATTTCTAATAGTTCATGTAACTAGCAACACAAATGATGTTCATCTCTCACTTTCTGCCAAAAATGACAAGCAGCAGGTATATGATTCTTTAGGTTCAATGTAATACATTGTTTTTCTAATTTTGATGCATCATACTTTACCTCAAGTCTTGCGGATATAGCACATTAAAACTTGTTTTCATGAACCAGAGCTTCATATTACACAATACTCTTTGCTTTCCCAGTTTTTAATTTTATGTATTCTATCCAGTCTCCCAAGTTCCAACAGGTTAGTTTCCAGGGAAGCTGCAGCCTAGTGCAAGCTGATTTTCTAAGTACACTGCCACTTATATGTACAAACACACATAGCAGAGATCACGTTTTTTTTTCTTTTTCCTCTTGGATTCTTGTTAAGGTTATGTGATACACTTGCAAATATGATAATTATAGTTAACCCAATTGTAATTAAGTTTGCTTTAGTCTCGCCACCCCAAAAAAAGGGGGAGGGGGATGAAACTTTGTCGTTGTGTACATTATGTGATGTTTTTGTCTTACAATATGATGGATTTACTTGCCCTACCAGTACTAGTAAAACTTATAGTAGATGCTGTCATCAGAAGAGGAAGCTAAGAAGGGAACTGGGCCTTGGGATGGTGGTCCAACCACTAGGTTAAAGGTGTATAATAGATGAGCCAGAGGAGATGATTAGGTGATGAGGGCTGACAGAGAAATTTATGCTGTTAACTAACTTTTGCTACTGCTCTTGGGGATGGGAAAGCTGCAAGAATGAGGAGTTGGTTAGAGTACTATTTGTAGGGTGCCTGGCTGTGTCAGGGGATGTGAAGAATTTTGTGGTAGAATCTCAACGAGAGAGCTGACCTCTTGAAGGCGAGCAATTGTTTTCATTCTTACTTATTTCTGCTTGTTACTTGCTGTGTGGATGAATGACGTGTTGTAAGGCTCTAATTGCTTCTGTTGAATGGAGAATTTTGCTCAGAGTTTATATCAATAAAATTTTTTAAATTGTTTTGTGTTTGAATATGATCAAAGTTTTTAGGGAGTTCTATCATAATACTTATTCTAGTATCATGCAAAGTATGAACCATTGGTATCTTTGTTGTGCCATTAATTCGTTGTAGAGTTTCTAGTTCCTGCCTGTTGTGCATTTGCTAATGTCTTAAATCATATTATGCATTGTTATGTAATGCAGGAGCATTGCAATTTACATTCAGTTCATCTGTTGTATGAGTTAAATCATTGGATCTCTTTTTGTTTTGATTTAACATCTTATTATGATTATATTAAGCATAAAAGTTTAAAAAATTTGTATTCTGCAGCATTTCTGAGTGGTTTCTAAAGCAGATAATCCTATTTCTCTCGTTCCAACCTCATTCTTCTCTATTCTTATTCCTAATTCTGTAACATGGCTCTTGTCTTATCCACTTTCGCTACATCATTATTGCTGTCTAAGGAAATTTTGGTGCTTCCTTAAAGCTATTTGGCGTGGGTTGTTGAGAGTTGATTTTGTGCTTAGTGTTATTGAAATTTGGGACTAGAAAAGTGTCAAATTCTACTTTGATAAGATTGATTTATTACAGGGAAAAAGACAGTTTATTACCTTATAGTTTGGCTGTTTTCACGCTGCTGCATTTTGGTTCTAAAAGTGACATTATTCTACCTTGAGGTTTGCTCTGTTTGCAAAACACAGCCCGTTCCTTTAATTTTATTAAATCTCATTTGGAAATTTGCAAATCCAAAATAATTTTCTCTATCTTTCCAAATTCATCCAATTTCATATAAAAATCCTGAATTCCTCTCTTCCCAACCAAGCCACTCATTCCCCAAACTCTTGCCTAATCATCCAACCTAAGGCATCCTGTTTCCCCAAATTTCCACCAAATTCTTGCCTAATCATTCAATTTAGATGTACTAATTTCTCTCAATTGCATCATAAATTCCCTACTCCCTCTTCACATTTGAGTTACAAAGCCGTCAACTTCTTGCCTAATTGGTCAATCTAATATTCCTACATTCTTGTCTTGTCCCCAAATTTTTAGTTCAAAATACCATTTGAGGTTGTATTGGGAGAAAGTTGGGAAAATCATGTGGGATTTGGAATTTTCATTTGAGATTTAACTGACTTAAAATACATGGTAGTATTGTGCTAACTGAGCCAACATCATGGTAGCAAAATGTCAACTTTTGAACCACATTTAGGAAAGTTTAAGTGGTTCAAACCACTAAATAGTAATCTGTATTTACCCTTTATTATGTGATTGGTATAGAATCTATTAATTTTGTGATTGGCCCTTGAGGTATCTTGTTTATTATCTATGATTACTTTTTGGATTTATTGAGTTTGCATATTTGATACCTTCCCATTTCACTCTCTCGTGAGAAATTGCTTCCTATTTTGGCTTGCTAATCTCATGTCTTTGCTGACCATCTCCCAAGGTGTAATTTTAATCATTTATTTGGTCATGTTACTAAAATGTGGTTCAGTTAAGTAAATTGAAGTTAGCCATACTGTATTCTCAAATCTCAATAGATGCACTGAAGCAATTCATGTTTTGGACTATGAAAGGAGATATTGAGTGATAATATGATTCGCAAGGCATGTCTTTGACTCTTGGCCATTTGATTGTTTATTTGGGTGGGGGCTTGGTTGTAGTTGATGGATCGACATGTTTTATATTGAGATTGTTTTCTTTTATTGAAAGATTGTCTCTTCTCTCTTACAGATAAACACTGTCTTTACATTTCCTGCTGATCCTGATTTTCTGAAGAATGATATTCGTGTGAAGCCGGATCTTGATGCTCTTGGTACTCTGGGCGATCAAGGTTGGTATTGTATTAGGGCAATCCTGTGGGCTGCCAACTTTGAATTACCTAAAACAGTTATAGCCTCGCGTGATCCTATTTTTAATGAAGCTGGGGTGTTATTGTCTTGTGGAGCTTCCCTATACTGGCAAGATGGGAAAGTTGCAACCTTCCATTGCTCCTTCTTTTCAAATTTGACAATGGACATAACAGCTATTGGGACAAAAGGAACACTACATGTTCATGACTTTATTATCCCTTTTCATGAGAAGGAGGCTTCATTTTCTGCAAGTTCAGAATCTAGCTTTGATGATCTTGTGACAGGGTGGACTTTAGAGCCAAGCAAGCATATAATAAACACAGATCTCCCTCAGGAGGCTCGAATGGTGAGAGAATTTGCCCGTCTGGTGGGAGCAATCAAGTTCGATAGTGTCAAACCTGAGAAGAAGTGGCCAACAATCAGTAGGAAAACACAGCTGGTATTAGATGCTGTGAAGGCTTCAATTGAGAAGGGTTCTGAGCCTGTTCATATTCAGGAGTGAGTTAGCGACTCTAATGTATCTGGATCTAATTTGCCGAAGTGATATCTTCTGTTGGGATTTCAAATAAATAAATTATTACGCAAATTATGTATTTCTATGCTGTTCATTTCTACCGTCCCTTCTATGTAGTGTTGTAATTAGTTGGGTGAATGGAAAAGAATTCTTGTTTGTTGAAGCGAAACTCTTGTAGCCTTTTACAAGCAGGCAGTGTTCTCACTTTTTCTCTGATGACTAAAGTTCGCTTTTTTGTTACAGCTTTCATACAAAATTTACAATTCAACCATATTCTGGTCTCTTAAGTATTTTTACTTTTTCTCAGTCCAAAAAAAAAAAGCTTTTTTATTTTTATAGTCCTTAATGTTTCTCTTGTTCGTATCAATAAATTCTCAAATTTTGCTATTCCGCTTCTTTCTCTGCATATTGAGAGAGATGGTAAGAACACCTCATAAAACAAAACAAAAGAAAATCACTTCTAGCTAGAGTTGTTGATGGGTCGAGCCCGTTTAACCCACCTAAAAGGTAGGTTGGGTTGAGAGATTTATTTGAAAATTCATTATCAACTCGTCTTGTTTAACCCGCGGGTTAAGTGGAATTAAATGGGTTGCTTGTTTTTTTTTTTTTTTTTTAATTTTTCGCTCACTCAGTCTAGCGCTTTAACCCATTACACTTTTCTATTTAATAAAATTAACCATAATGTATGTATTGTGTTGTCTCTATTATTTTGTAATTTGCTAGATTTAAATATTCTACTCATAATCATATTCTTATTATTAATGAATCATTGAATTATTGGATTACTCTACTTATTTTAATTCGTTTAAACTTAGTTTTTATTTAGTTATTTTTTTTGCTTATTTATATTAATATAGAAATTGATTGATTAAACAAAACATATGCTTAAAAAAAGTCACATTTAAATTTTTATAATTTTTTTTTTATTTTTTGGTGGGTTAAACGGGTCAGCTTACTTAACCCACCAGGGTGGGTTGAGATTTTCAACCTACTACCTTATGATGGGTTAAACGAGCTGACTCATTAGCTCAAGTGGATCGAGTTGTCTCACTTTGACAGCTATACTTCTAGCACGTTTGGTTTGAAGATTTGTTGTGAGGGTTCCTACTAAAGTTTCGTTCCATTACCGGTTCCGTCTACCATCTAAGGTGCGGAGAAATGATTACTACGGAATGAAAATTACGTAGACTTACTTGCCGTTGTGATTGTTGCGAAAATGAAAATTTGATTAGGAGCAAAAGACAAGACCATGACTGAAGTAAGATGATGAGGTTGTGGAGGAGGAAAGGCGGCAGGTTAATGAAGTTGCTTTCTAATAAGTGAAATTGCTTTCGGTGCAAATTTGTTCGAGTTTTTCCTTTACATCTTCTAAACTTTAAAAAAAAATTTAAAAATATAATTTAATTTTTAACATTTCTATTTACTGTTCCTAATTCAAAAATTATTTGTTAATTATAAACTAAAAATCAACATATTCATATTTCTTAATAATTAATAATTCAAAATTCATTTTTTAACATTAATCAATAAAAAATATGATAATAATAAAATGTAATTTTATTTTCAATAATTCATTACATCATAAAAAAATAAAATATTTTCGAATGGAAATTGGTCATATTACTTTTTTCTTTTTGATTTTTTTTGTCAACTAAACATTATAAAAATAATGTTTTTTCTTTTCCTTTCATATTTAACCAAATCTAATAATGATCATTTTCATTACAGTTAATTTTTATTCTCATTCTTATTCTTTCTATTTCATTTCTAGCACCCAAACTAGTCATTCAAGTTGTGTCTGAGCCTGTTCAATAGGAAAGGGAGAAGAGGAAGTAAAAAGGATGATTAAGATGCTATATTTCTTACTTTCCAAAAAAAAAAATGAAATAAGATGCCATATTTGTTTATTAGAAGAGTCATTTTATGTGGTGGAAGGAGGAAATCTTCACCCGAGGTCACAAATGGAAAGTCAAGATTAATGCAAAGATTATTGATATGAAAATTATGGAAGATATTTATTATGAATTTGTGATAATTATTGCATAAATCACGGCAAATGATTTGTGATCCAAGAGCGATATTCCTTGTCTCCTCTCACATTAAATTAGTCTTCTTACTTGATAAGCTTTACATAAAGGATCAATTGGTATCCTTGTCAATCAAAATTAATCTTTCCCCAATTCATAAACTTTTTATGGGATGTTACAAAGTCCATTGGTAGATTAAAAACTCTTATCATGAAGATCATTAGCGTAATATTAGACTTTAATTCGAAATTATTAAATGGTGCATCATATATATATACACACACACACACACATAAAAGAGAAAATTATTAATAGAGACCAAGAAACTAAGTCCATTATTTCTAAGGACCATATATTTTTAATTTATTGTAAAGGGCCAAGTCTAACCTGCTCTTGCCAAAATAACTCAATGAGAAGACCTGTCTGTTGAGGTTAGATATGTTACTGTCTAGTTTTAACAGTTTTAGCTTTGCTGTAACAAAATTGTAGCTTTTTTTCCCCATGTATTATTTGTTGAATGTGATGTGCAAATTATGGCTTTGTTTATAATTTTACTAACAATTTTTGTGATAGTTATACACTTTCTTTGGTAATTATTTTATGCAAATATTCTTCTTTGATGGAGATTGGAGACCCCTCCTAAATATTTTATGAATTTATATGACAAATTTCACAACTTTAAGAGTTAGTCATTATATCTATTAAAAGGAAAAATGGCCCTCAAAAGTTCACTGTAAAAGAGTTAAAATTATTAAAACAAGGTAGTAATATATTGAAAATATAAAAGTAACAATGCCTAGATAGTTTAGTGATTTTCAATCATAAAAGTAACTTCCGGATTGGTAACTTTTTCTTAAAGTTTAAGTACTAACTATAATAGTCATGAGAGTAATATTTGGAAGACATATTAGCAAGCTTTATAACCATGATAGCTAGTAATTTTGAACAGTCATATATAATTTTCTCAATCAGGAAGAGTATGCAGTAACTATTAAAGGAGTGGGGAGTTGGTTAGTAAATAATATTATTACTTTTGCAATTGACAGAGTTTCTTATACACTAAGCAAGTTTCTAGTTATCTCTCACACTTTTATGTGACACACATACTCTCTTTGGATAAAAGAATACTGGTACGTAAGTTGAATTTCTTTGTCTAATTTTCTTAAATCACCATGACAACTTTGGGATCTTCTCCAGGTAAATATGAATTTTATCATGTCATTTTGGTTAATAATCTCCCAATAATATATTGGTGCTTTTACGAAGGCTTTCAAATGGTATCAAAGGTTTTAGTTCACAATCCATTTTATTTATTTCTGTATCTTCGTGTATATTTGAGGAAAACTTTGTATTAATTAAAGCCATATGTAAAAATTGTGGTGTGAATATGCCATTGAGGAAGCACATAAATTTTCAAAATATAGGATTATGTTTGGTTCTAGGTAAACTATAAGTCATTAGTTACCTTTTTTTTTAACCACTATGACACAAAACAGTAAAGTTATTGTGCAGGGTCATGATTCATAGGTCTTAGAAGACATATATGAGTTTATATTTGTTGGGAATAAGAAAGCAAATGTTTGTATATGTCATGTGAGACATTTAGGAAGAGGATACAAGGTTGATAAATATGGAATGATCATAGTAAACACTCATTGTTCATTATACTTGAATAAGCCATTTATCTTAGCATATTAAGGAAAACAAAGTTTTTTACTTGAATTACATTGTTGAGCAAGATTGATTTGTCATTGTCAATGTTAATTCTCATGACCTATCTAATATGCTCATAGTGGATGATATTCACCTTTGTGGTTATGAAGAGGTATTACTTTGGCAACAAGATATATTAGTAAGATGAAATCAACTAAATGTGATGTCTGTTAGTGATGTAACCCAAATATAGTTGATATGACTTACAATTTCATTAACCATGATGTGGCTACTGACGAAGAAGATGTTGAAGGTTTACTTGACAATGATGATGCAAATGACACAAACGTTGACTAACAATACCTAAACTTGTGGTAATTTATGTTTTGACTACTTCATTGCATTTTTTTATCCACTTAAATATGTACTATGTTCTTATGGTCATTTTAGTGTTTAAATTTATTCTAATTTGCGCTAGACGTCAAGAATTGGACAAGGACAAGGTTGAAAAGACCTCACATGTGATGCTAGTTGAGAGAAAAGTGACAATGAATGTGAGTGACATTAGCCTTATATTCACGCACTAGATGCAAGAAATTGTCTGGTACTTTTAATACCGGCAAAAATAAAGTTGCCACAAAAAGGTCTTTTATAAAAATTATTTTGTTATCATAAAACGCTTTTATATTGTCACTAAAAATATATTTTCGGCAATGAACTTTTAGGGTCACCATTAAATATTTTATTTTTTGTAATGTTAATTATTTTTTAGGAATTAAAAAATAATTATTAATAACGATATCTCAAATTGATCTTAATATTAAAATTAATAACCTTAGTATCTACAAAGCTAATTGCTAGCTCATTTATGAGACTAGTTATGCTTAATAGCCACATTCTCATGCAAAGATAGACAACCCTCTATCATTTTTAACGAGACTTGGTTTTCATTTTCCTAAACCGTACCCACACCTCTTCATTATTTACAAATTTTCAAACCCAATCGCACCTTATAAATATTATTTAATCAAAATTTTTTCATTTATTTACAATCCAACTTCTCTGAAGTCTAAGTTACCTATATCATTCATATGTAATTTGTCAGATCTACCCGCCCTACTGTATCATATACTGCTCCAGTAGGGTCCTATCTACTTCATTTTTTACAGAGTGCAGATACCTATTAGTCCTTTTTTTAGTATGAATTATACATTTATTATATTTTAATTAAAAATTATAATTACAGAAATATAAAAATTATATATAAGTCTAATATTTAAATTATTAAGAAGGACTACTCCCCTTTGAATCATTAAATGTTTGATATGAATTAAAATTAATATAATATCTTACTAAAATGATATTTAACATAAAATTTAGTGCAGTGAGTGTCTGGTTCTAGATTTGAATCCCACATCCAACACGGTTAAAAAATTCTTAGAGCAGAAGCGAAGGATGTCACTCTGTAACTCATACCAATTAGAAAATATAAAAAGTTTATAGAGTTAAATATCTGAGAGTTAATAATGATAAACTAAAATATTATCCACATATTTCTATATGTATTGCTTCGCTCCTAGGAGATCATTCGAAAAAACAGACAAAAATGGAGTTCCACATCTTGCTCTTGTCCGTTACACTCTCTCTTGTCATAATCCGGCTTTTCTTGAACCGCCGTCGTCACAAGAACCGGCCACCCGGTCCGATCGGCCTCCCGGTCATCGGCAACCTCCTCCAGCTCGGCCCCAAACCCCACCAGTCCCTCTCTGCTTTAGCCAAAACCTATGGCCCTCTTATCTCCCTCCGCCTCGGCTCCGTCACGGTGGTCGTCGCCTCCTCGCCGGAGGCGGCCAAGGAAATCCTCCATAAGAATGACCAGTCCTTCCCGAAGCGCCCCATCCTTGAGTCGGTCGCCGCGCAGCCCAACATCGGCGACACCCTCGCCTGGGCTCCCGCCGACCACCGGTGGCGCAACCGCCGACGGATCTGCAGCACCCAGATATTCATCGCCCAACGCCTTGACCTTCTTCAACACTTGCGCCACCGTAACGTTCACCAACTCATCAAGCACATCCAGAAACACTCCACATCAGGAACCCTGGTTCGTAGAATTAATAATTTAATCTTTTTTTTTTGTTGTTGTTTAAATTCAGGGCTTCAAAGTTCAATCTTTGGTTGATAACTTTTTCTGTGTCTAGATTATTGTAATTTTAATCTTAATTTTATATTCACATAACAAGGAAGTAAAAATTATTTTTGTCCTGTTATAAAATTGTTAATTTAATTTTTATTTTTTAAAATAATATTAAATTTAAAAATTAGAGTTTGATTGAAAAATTAAATTAATAATATTTTAAAAAATAAAAAATTAATTGTAATATTTTTAAACGAAAGATTATTTTAAATATTTTAATTAAAAAAATATTAAAATAATAAATTTGTGTTAAGTGTGAACGGCTTGGATACTATTCTATACAATTAATAAGTATAAAGAGGCAAAAAGTTTCACTAGATTAAATGTGTCAATGATTCCCACTATCTAAATATCCACTTTGACAAATTTTCTTTCATATGTTCAACCGAGTTATAAAAATTATAAATGGCTAATAATTTCTCATTATGAAGTTTTATAAGTGATTTAATATTAATGTATTTCTAATATCTCTTTAGTATGCTAGTAAGCAACATTTTGAGCTGCCATTCAGTAACATGATGATAAGTATGTGCACCATAAAAATCTTCTATACATATACCTGTTGTACATGGTTGAATTAAGGTAAATAAAGGTTAAGAACTAAAATAATTACGCTAAAAAAACTCTTTGGTAAGATGTTATTAATGTTATGTAGTTTTAACTCCTAAAAATTGACAAATATATACCAATTATGTCCTAAAAGTAATTCAATATCACTATGCTAGTCTCTTTTTTTATCGTGACTCAATATTTGATATCCAAAAGAGCTAACCAACACCAATTTATTATTTTTAAAACTAATTTTTGAACTAAAACTAATTACCTTAAATTTTCTAAAAATTATCAATTCAGTCAAACAATTTATTTCTTAATTATTATAAAAAATATTCCTCTTTATCTTCCCTATACAGGTGGACATAGGCGAGCTTGCCTTCGCGACCATGTTGAACTTGGTGTCGAACACCATCTTCTCGGTGGATCTGGTGGATCCGGAATTCGAGACGGCCGGGGAGTTCAAAGATCTAGTGTGGAGGATCATGGAGGACGCCGGGAAGCTGAACCTCGGCGACTATTTTCCGGCGTTGAAGAGGTTCGATTTGCAGGGCGTGAGACGCCACGTGAAGGTGTCCTACGAGAGGCTGCACCAGATATTCGACGACATTATTCAGAAGCGTTTGGAGGACAGAGAGAACTCTAGTACCAGAAATGGAGATTTCCTTGACGTTTTGCTTGATCATTGCCAGCAAGAGGACGGATCTGATTTCAGTGTTGAAAGCATCAAGCCGTTAATTCTGGTAAGCATATATTACAAAAAATTAGAGATATTGAAAAAGATTAGATTTAAGTACAGTTTTTTTTTTAAAAGATTAAAACACTAGCTTGATCCTTTATTTATAAGTTTAATATCAATTTAGTATCTCACTACTAATTTTTAATATTAATTTGGTTCTTCACTTATGCGAGTTTAATTTTAATTTGATCCCTTATTGAGTTTTATATTCAATTTAGTCTCTTATTTGTTAGTCTAATTTTTATTTGGCCTCTCACTAATAGAATAACACATTTTAAGTGTTAACTTTTTAGTAATTGATGAATCAAATTGAGGTTGAAATCATAAATTGAAGAATCAAATTGAGAATGAAGATTAATAAAATATTCAATTGAAACTAAATTCATGTAAAGAACCAATTTAGACTAAAAATAAGTGATAGAATAAATTAAAAATTAATTAATAAATGTTATTTATATTATGATTAGATTTTTCAATTAACATATGATAAGTATATAATTAAATAATAATAACATAAAAATATATAATTTAATTAAAGAATTATATAATTATTGCAATAACTATATATATATATATATATATATATTATGATATCAAATTATTATAAATTTTGCATATTTTAATTGAAGAATAACCTGATAAAATTATATATAAATTTTTCCTATTAAAAAGTGCGTCGAATACATTCATTACAAATGGATATATAAGTTTACTTTTGTGAAATTTAAGTGTGATATTTACAAATTTTTCAAAACATAAATTATTTATGTTGAATTAATCGGATGATCACTGGAATATTCTCAGGTGGATTTGGTAGAATTAGAATTAGCAGGTAAGGGATGGGAGACAATCGGATAGTAATTGAGGTTGAATGATACAGAAGAACAGCTAAATGGTCCAATTATATTTATTGGTACCTAATTGCCACCTCATTGTCGGAACAATAGTAGAAATATCTTGGGAGAATAAAGTATTTTGATCCTTGTCGATGCTCTATATATTACTAAGCATAGTTTAATATATATTTATTAAATAAATAAATAATCATAGTTTCTTATGATTAAAGCTTGAAGACTAAATAGCTATAGCTGCAACGTGGCATTGCATGAGGAGGCCACACTTGTATAAGAATCTTTTACGTGTCTTGGTTAATTCATCAAATCATGGGGTTACATAATAAAAAATAAATTACATTGGAAAATGAGAGTAAGCATATGAAACAGGCCGACTGCTTCTCCTTGTCGTTTTTTGGAAAAAAACTATTATTTAATTTTGATACATTTACATAGCATGTAAATTAATTTTAATTAAATTATTTAAAAAGAATAATAAAATTATTAAATAAATGATTTAATTAGGACACCCTATTTAATATTTTTTTATTAGGTGACAATTACGATGAGATAGGTTGCTTGTTAAAGTTGCCAACCATTTCGCATGCAATTGGATTTTTTTCAACTAATTTTATTTATTATTTTATCTTTAATTTGATATTTTCTTTCTAACTACTAAACAATACTATGTATGTTACCAAAAAATGGGAAACTTCATTTTTTTCAACTTTGAGAAATTAAGCTGGAAAGAGCTATTTCTAAATTTGGCCTTTCAAAAGTAAATTCAAGTATTTTATCCAGACGGCTAATTTTTTTTTTTTCTTATGTGAGTGTAAACTCCATTTATGAATGATAAGCAAACATATGTAACTGAAAAATGTAAGGACATGCATACATATATTTTTTAATTGATTTGTTCAAAAAATTATTAAATTTAAATTAACTTCTTTACATATTCATCTTATGATTTAAATTTTTCAAATTCTGTTGCTGTTGATGCTGCCAACTATAGTGAATCCATATCATGTATTATGATGATATTTTTTAGAAAATTAATATTTATTAAAATTTGAATCAGCATATAAAAATCTAAAGGCGAACATATATCTGTGTATATTCTTCTTATGTAATGCTCAAAATATTGATGGCTATCTGTTTACGTGACAATAATTTCCAAAACAGGATTTATTCATTGCCGGGAGTGACACTTCAGGATCAACCACAGAGTGGGCCATGGCAGAGCTTATTCACAACCCAGAAATAATGCAAAAAGCAAGAACTGAACTGAACCAAGTGATAGGCTCCACCATCGGCCAAATCAAAGAATCAGACATTCCTCGTCTTCCCTACATCGAAGCAATAGTAAAAGAAACCCTAAGGCTTCACCCTCCAGTGCCTCTTCTATTACCTTACGTTGCAGGAAACGACGTCGCAGTGAGCGGCTACAGCATCCACAAAGGTGACCAAGTTATGATAAACGCATGGTCCATTGGCAGAAACCCTAGCTACTGGGACGACCCGACGTCGTTTTTGCCTGGGAGGTTTCTTGGGGCTGCCCCAGATTTTAAGGGCAGGGACTTCGAGTACTTGCCCTTCGGTGCTGGGAGGAGGATTTGCCCTGGGTTGCCATTAGCTAATAGGATGATTAGCTTAATGGTGGCCACTTTGGTGCATTCTTTTGAGTGGGAGCTTCCTAAGGGTGTGACACGTGAAAGCATGGACATGAGTGAGCAGTATGGAATCACTTTGAAGAAGGCTGTCCCTCTTTGTGTTGTTCCAAAATCTGTGTGACGAAGTGCATTCACTTTTATGTATTTAGAGATTCTATTTAATGGTCAGAATGTGTGTATGGATTTCATGAGACATTGCCTAGAAGTGCAAAAATCCATGGGTATATATATAATATTAATATTTCAGGGAGAGACAATGCCTAGAGACTCATTGGAAAACATATGAGAATATGTTACAAAGCTCTTTCCAGGGTTTGTCCTATAATTTTATTTATTTTTTAATTTGATCAATATAATTTAAAATTTTATAATAATAATATTATTATAATTTATAAATATTTTAATTTAATGTGATAATATTCTATTAAATTTTACTAATGTCACTAATTATATATAATCTTAACACTTTGAATATATATAACTTTTTGCTCGTAATAAAAATAGATAATGAAATAGATTAACAAATATATATATATATATAGCAAAATATTGGTGAAAATATAGTGTTAGAGACTAAATAAAACACATTTAAATTCCAAAGATTTAATTACAAAATTTCAAACTATAAAGAACAATTTAAAAATTAGGCAAAACTATAACGACCAAAATATAAATTTTTCTTATGAATATATCAAACATCACTTAAGAATTTGAGCTCTAAATATAATCTGAATTTATCACGTTTGATTGATTAAGCATATGATGTTGGGAAGAGCCACAATCTTAAATTTATCCAGAGGGAACAAACGTTTGAGTTTAGGTTGGATCAATAAATAGTTTAGTCAATGTTGGCCCAATGATTGCACTTTATAACCCAAACATTTGATGAGAATTAAATCCAACAGATTTGTTGGCCTTAATGTTTTTGCCCAGGTAATTTATAGCCCAAAAGTGTTCAGCCAGATTTTGAAGTCCACAAGGAATTCTAGCCCAAATGGTTCAAACAAAAGTAGACCCCAAATATGCTTTTATGCATATTGTCATTTTTCGCTCAGGCAAAAGCTAGCCCTGGTATTCGAACAAGCCAAATAAGAGGGAATTAAATTGAGAAAATTATAAAATTAGTCTTTTATTTTTGTACAGTATAATAATTTAGTCTTTTATAAATTAGACGTAACAAATTAATTTTTTATAAATTTAAATTTGTATAAAATTAATTTTATAAATTTAAATTTGTTCAAAATTAGTCTCTTCATTTAAATTAATGAAAAACTAATTTTGTATAAAATATAATTTAAAAAAAACTAATTTGTAATGATTAATTGTGAGGGATCAAATTATTACAAAATGTAAAAGTGATGGATCAATTTGATATTTTTTTTGAGTTAAATTATATATTTTTAGGTATCTTCTCTTTGCAAAATGGCTGGTCATCCACATCAACAAATAAATCAGAGAGAAAAATTAAAACACACTCTTGATTTATGATATACAAAATAAAAACCACACATGGGCTATACAAAGACTTCGTAGAATAAAGCACGGTAAATTCTTCGGTGTCCCTTTCTTTTAAGAATACTGGTGTCTAGTTTCCTTGATCAAGTAAAAAGTTACCATCTAATTATCTTATTACCATGTAAGCTTGGAAAATGAAGAGATAAAATTAAAAAATACATCCAAATTTTTTTTTCCTGTATTTACAATGTTACCTCTATTAATTATCTGATATATATAATAAAATTTATACTCTCTCCATATACATTATTTATATGGGTTTAGAACCATGTCTTTCATATCTTTGTCTTCTCTCCCTCTGAATGTCATGGCAATTTCCTCTAATTTACCAAAGAACAACCGAAAAGTTAATGTCACGTGCTGTGGTTAAAAAACTATCATACCTAGGGAATACTAACGTGATTATCAAGTTGAATTTTTAAAAATTAAACTTAAATTCAAGTTCAAAAACATCTAAGTTTGTATTTTATTTTTATTTTAATTTATATTTTTTGGATTGAGCCAATGAAACAATCAAATTTTATTAAATTATGATTAAATTAATTTGTTACATAATATATTAATAATTAATATAACTAATTGTTATTATTACTTATAAAATGATATATAAAAAAATTGTAAATATAAATAAATTGTTGTATTGACTAAATTATTTAACTAAAATGTATTAATTTTTATTTTATTACTAAGATATCATATTGCACAAAATATTTCTCAAAATAAGAAGTTTTTTTATTTAAAAAAATTTATTCGACCTTTTCAGACTCGACTCAAATTCTAAGAAAAACTCAAGTTTGACATGTTTTACAAATTAGATTTGTTTTTTTTTGGCTCTAATTTTATTTATTTTAGGCCAAATATACTTTTTAAAGTATAATAAGATATCGAAAACAACATACTTGGATGAGCTTAGGGACAAAGAAATGAAAATAAAAGTAACAGAAACCACAAATTGCAAAAAAAAAAAAAAAAAAAAGGTTGAGGGCTAGAAAAAGTTGCGCGAAATTGTTGCAAGGGAGAGAGGGCATTGGGTGTTGGTCAAAAATTCACATCGCCAAAGCAGCCAATAATTCCAACCAACGAGTAGTCGAAAAAAATAATATTTTTTAAATGAAATAATTCAAAATTTTGAATAAAATCCTAAACCGTAAAAAATTCTTTTATATTTTTAAAATATAGAAGAATCTCTTTAACATAATTTTTTTTTGTTTTCATTCTCAATTTTTTTTGTTTTCATTCTCTTTTTTAAAATACAAAAGAATTTTTTTAGAGTTTAGGATTTCATTGAAAAAATATTCCTTTTTTTTTTTTTTATAATGATTTCATTTAAAAAAATTTTTAAAATTATTTTCGACTATTTGTCGGTTGGATTTTCGACCACTTTGGCGATTGGAATTTCTGACAAACATGGCGGTTAGAAATTCTGACTATTCTCTACAGCAATTTCTAGCCCTCAATGTTCTTTTGCAATTTGTGGTTCTCATATCATCTCCAAGCTCGTCCAAGTATGGTGGTCTCTTGGCATGATATTTTTATCAGCCAAGTACAGTGCTTGATATAAAAACTTTTCCATTGTTATTTGCTAAATCAGAGGAAATGGCCATAACATTTGGAGAGGGAGGAGGAGACAAAGATATGAAAGACTTGGATCTAAACTCAAATAATTAAAGTATATGGAAAAAGTATAAATTTTATTAATATTAGGGGTTTATATATATATATATATATCACATAATTAATAAGGGGTACGCTATAAATACAAAGAAAATTTTGGGTATGTCTTTTTAATTCAGCCCTTCATTCTCCAAGCTTACATGTCAATAAGAAGGTAACTAAATGGCAACTTCTTATTTGACCAATTAAGCAAGGGACTAGTACCCTTGAAAAGGAAAAGGCATCGAAGAATTTATTAGGGTTGTATATGGGACAAGTTGAGTCAACCCAAGACTTCACCTAACCCAAAGCTTGGCTCGGAATGAATAGGGTCTAGAATTTTTAGGCTATCTACTTTTTCTTTCTTTTATTTTCATTTAGATTACCTTTTTCTAGCTAAGAACCCAAAAAAATCACTAGCATGTCTTTTCTATCCATTTCTAATAAAATAACAACAAAATCCATAAACGAAATCTTCAAGATTGTCAAATGATAATGCAATATAAAGCTTAGCTCACCATTTGTAATATCGTTAGACTCCTCATATTGATCAAAATCATGATCATTGAAGCTAAATTGTGTAGGGACAACCAATTTTGGGTGGAAATAAGGCCTTTAGTGATATTTGGAAATACGAACTCCTATAAGGGTCAAGCACATAGCCATCAGTGCTAAAAGTAGACTTAGAAGCCATAATGGACATTGGCACTGCTAACACATCGCATGCTATAAGAGAAAGAACTTTAAATCTTGCAAAATTATCTTTCCACCACACCAAGATGTCAAAAGAAGTATCATACAAAACTACATGTTCTTTAAGGAACATATCTAACTTTGCTTTCATATTTTCACTACCTTTTGTTCTAAACAACATCATTAGCCACTTGTCCATGACATTATCAGCCATGAAAGATTTCATTTGTATCTATTGGATCCAAACTTCTTGAATCACTATACTTTTCAAGAACTTGAGATGTTCTGGTGACAACATCTTCAAAATATTGTTCTTATAGACTGTATAGGGCGTCTTTAACTTGTGTTTTCATATGTTCACGAACTTCAGTACTAGGATATATATCATCAAACATTGCATTTACATAGCCAAGTTTGAACCTAGGGTCTAACATCACTCTGACAAGCAACAACAAATTCAAGTTTTTAGGCTTCCCCTAATACTTCTCATACTTTTTCTTCATTTTTAAAGCCATTTCCATTATGAAAGGGTCTTGATGGCAAGCACTTAGGTGTAATATTGATTGCACAATAGCAATGCATGGAAGCATTTGTATGAGTTCATGGACAATGATCCAAATATCTTCAAGGTAATACTATAAAATACCTGTAAAATCTCAACAAACACTAGCACTACTCCAATCCAACATAGTTAGAAGACCAATAAAATTATTATCTTCCCTAATGTTAAAATTGTATCCATTGTCCTTATCTTCCAACCTATCAAACACCTTTTGGAATTTTATTGCATGTTCTAGCATCAAATATGTTGAATTTATCTAGTTGAGATGTCTAAACACACAAAACTCTTAGATTCATTTGTTTCCTTCTTAACAAGAATCTTGAAGCTTTGAAGTCTTGTAGAAGAAGGCCTAACATATCTAACAACATTCCATATGTTGTGAAGGAGTTATACATATCTTTTAGTCCATTATTCACTGCCAAGTTCAAAATGTGAGGACAACACCTCATATGTAGGTAATCCTTATCACATACTAACTTATTCCAACTTTTGAGTCACTTTCTCAAATATGTCACTGTTTTTTCACTAGAGATTGCACTATTAACAATTATTGTGAACTATTTAGAAATCATCCATCATAACAAACACATCTCAATCTCCTTTCCAATTGTGTGCCCCTTATGGTTTTCAATGATGCAAACGTTTAATATTCGTTTTTGTAATGTCCATTGGTCATTAATAGAATGAGTAGTCAAACACATATAATTGAAATTTTGGTTAGACGTCCAAGTGTTAATGGTGAGACTTACATGCATGTAGGATGTTTTCAATACCTGTTTAAGCTTATATGATTCTTCCACAAAAATCTTATAACAATCCTTAGCAACTATTACTCTTGATGGCACTAGAAATCTAGGCTCTATTTTATTTAACATCTTTTTAAACTCATTCCCTCCACAACCTGAAAAGGTTATTCATTGCATATCACAAATTTAGCTATCACTATTCAACACGCTTCATAATTGTATGTGTGGGAGACTAATGTTTTTTATTAAGATCTTCCCAATGGCTCAAGTTATACTAGCATGGATTTTTTTTCTCTTGAGCATTATATGGGTACTTCTGAAATCTTTGCAAGTAGTTACTCAAAGAATTTATACCATGCTTGTTAAGGTCACATGCATAAGAAGCATTACAATATTTGCATGCACCTCTAACATCCCCATTTATCTCCTTTAAAGGTAGCTTTACAAAATGAGCCCACATACATGATTTGTTCGCTTAGGATTTACTCTTTGAGCTAACAACTACGAATTCAATAACAGTCGTGGATATTGCAGTTGTCGTAGCAATATTTGGAGGAGCTTATGAAGGAGTAGGATTAAGGTTATTGCTTCTTTCAATATGTAGAGTACTTTAGTTATCTATCTCTAATTTTCTATACTATTTAAATGTTCACAAATCATATAATCAATGGATAAATCTAGTTAAAGAGATAACTTAAGGGATAACATTAAAAGAGTAATTCTTACATAACCCAAACTTAATCTTAGATTAAATTAATATGGTCAAAGAGATAACTTGAGGGATAACATTAAATTAGCCCAAACCCAAACTTAATCTTACATAACATGTTTGTTTTCTAAGTGCAGATTTGCATGTAAAGGTGTTTGGGCTCCAAGCTACTTGCATTTGATTCATTCAACTTTAACGTTCATGTTTTTAGAGTGATAACAACCCCACCAAGGTATGTCCAATGTCTTTTTCCTTTGTTGGAGTTGCCTAAGCAACAGAATACCATTAAAACCTAGCAAACAAAAATATCTAGCACTATTCTATAATGGTGACAAAAACTTCCATTAAATTGGAATCCTAATATCATTAAGAAAGTAAAGAGGCAAATGAACAATTTAAAATTAAGAAAAAAAATTCATAACATAGTTAACAACTAAGTGAATCAACAAAACCAAACATGGCCTTGGCAATTGTGAACTTAAACTACAATAGTCACTTGACTTGATATCATAGCCAGAAAGATTCATAAAGCTTCATCATTAGGAATCACTAAGACATGCATACATCATCCTATGAGAATCAATTAGAAAGGAAAATTAAAGCCTTGAGGACTAATCATGGTTGCAAATATTTCTTAAAACAGTTTAAACAACTATGTGAAGAAAAAGGAATTGTGAGATAATTAACGATTCTGAGCACTCCATAGCCAAATGAAATTGCTGAAAGGAGAAATAGAACTTTACTACAAATGGTTAGGTTAATAATGACACAAGCAAATTTACTCATTCATTTATAGGGAGATGCATTATTAACCATTACTTTCATACTTAACTGAGTGCCCTCTAAGTCAATTACATTCATGCCCTATGAATTATGGACAAGTCGTAAACATGATTTAAACATTATAATACCATGAGGGTTAATTGCTTATATTCGTGAAATTTCCCACAAATATGGGAAACCAAGCCTTAGAGGTAAGAAATGTATCTTTGTCAAATACTCTAAACAATCAAAGGGCTACATCTTCATTGGTGAAAATGAAGATGGAAATGTAACTAAAATATAATCAAGCGAAATCACATCCTTAGAGAATGAATTTCCTAGTAAATGAGAGATAGATAGGAACTTATCTCTCAATGAGATAAGTGATTAGAAAAGTGAAGGACAAATTGTTGTGCCTCGACTTATTGATTCGAATGGGAGCTTTATGCCATAAGATGAAAATCTTGTGCAAAATAAAAAACATTGCATAAACAACCAAACTACGTAGGAGTAACTGGGTGAGTGTGTCCAAACATCATTTTGAAATTGAGGGGGTGGCACCTATAGTTATTCACAAGATGATGATGAGCCAAAGATAGTTCAAAAGGCTCTATCTAGCCCTACTAAGGAAAATTAAGGAAAAGCAATGGAAAAAAAAATGATTTAATAAGGAGAATCACGTTTAAGACTTAGTTGACCTCCTATCAAGTTGAAAATTTATTAGGAACAAATGGATTTTCAAGATCAAAAGAAAAGCTAATGGGATAATAGAGAGATATAAGGCTTGCTTAGTTACCAAGGGGTACACACAATGTAAAGGTATATATTATAAAGATACCTTTTCACCTGTTATGTGTTTTAATTCAATAAGATTGATCCTAGCCATAGTTGAAAGTTTGGACTTGGAACTACATCAAATGGATATAAAAATTTCCTTTTTAAATGGTGAGTTAGATGAGAAAATCTATATGGAGCAATCTTTAGGCTTTATTGGAAAAGGAATGGAGCAAAAGGTTTGTAGGCTTTAAAAATCCATTTATGGATTAAAACAATCATCTAGACAATGGTATATAAAGTTTCATAAAGTAGTGATTTCCTATGATTTTCACATGATTGATGAAGATCATTATGTTTATATTAGGCAATCAATAATGACATTATGATATTATCCTTTAATGGCTGGGAATAGTGTTAATTCTACTGTAGCTGTGAAAGAATGACTATCCTTGAACTTGAAATGAAAGAAATGGGTGAATCAAAATACATTCTTAGAGTTAGAATCATAAGAGATCGCTCAAAGAAACAAATTTCTCTTTCACAAGTAACTTATGTTAAGAAAATTCTTAAGTAATTCAACATGAAAAACTACAAACCCATTGATACTGCTATAGCAAAAGTGAAAGTTTGAGTAATGAAATGTGTCCTCAACCTGATTTTGAGAAGGAAATCATGAAAAGAGTCTCATATTCCAGTGTTATTGCCAATTTAACGTATGCAATGTGTACAAGACTATATATTTGTTATGCAGTCTACCTTGTGAGTCGGTATTAGTCAAATCTAGGTCAAAGGCATTGGAAAGCTATCATGAGAATTGTAAAATGCTTAAAGGGTAACCATGCATTATGTTATGAAGGAAGTAATTTGCGCTTGGTATTATACTCTGATACAGATTAGGGGGGAGATCCAAATTCAAGCAAATCAACTCCTGGGTATGCATCATCTTGACTAATGGAGTCATAACTTGGAGCAGCGAAAAGTATACATGCATTGCACTATCCAACATGGAAGCAGAGTTTGTAGCATGTTTTATTACAGTACAAGATGTAATATGGCTGAAAAGATTCATGCAACATTTGGGGATTGTTGATGGGACATTAAATCTAATACTAATAAATTGTGATAATCAAGTAGCCATAGCATATCAAAGGACCCTAAGTATCATAGTAGGACAAAGCACATAGACATGAGATATAATGGTGTTAAGGAAGCAATAACACAAAAGAGTGTTGAATTGCAATATATTTCTACAAATAAAATGATAGTTGATCCCTTAACAAAGCCCATACCTAAAGATGTGTATCTGGAACATGTTAAATCTCTTGGTATGCATAAACATAAAGGAACGCTCTATGTACAATGTGATTACTTGAATGACTATGCATTTTTAGTTCATTACTAAAGAGCATATCGAAGTATAGTGCATACACAATAATAGTATGTCATATGGGTTGGTTACATTGACTTTCTCAAAAAAGCAACCGTCTTTGGCACTCATATAGAGCGAAGAAAGATGAGACCTTTGTGTTCAGTATGTAAGGCAATGAAAGTGTAAATATGAAAAATGAAAGAACACAAAATATAAACATGTCACTTCAATGAAATAAAAAAAAGATCAAGGTGAGATCTAAAGAAAAATATATAATTATATGGATTGAATTATGGATGCCCACCATCCATAATACCCGTAGCCAGATGCGAATTCTTTTTTAGGCATTATGAGAACAAGTAAAATGGAAGCATTTGAGTCAAGTACTATGTGATCCTAGACTAAAACATCTATGGTGTTTATTTACAAGGTAAGAGGAACACCATAGCATGTAATTCAAACTGCATATGCTTAGTAACTGTAATTGGGAAGCAAGTGAATAAATCTCTGCTTTATTGTTATGAGTCCCATAAAGGAAAAAATCCTTTTGAGGATGCCCTCATGACTTGACAATATCATAGGTAGATAAGTCGATGTTTGGTACTTTGGCTTATACCCTACGGTTGTGATAATATAACCTATAGGAATATTGTTGGGAAAGTAGCTAATTTTGATCTAAGTGATATGTGGGCCAAAGAAAGATCACTTGAAATATACACGATTGTGCTAATGTTTAAGGCATGTCTGCTATGATGTAATTTTAGTGGCATCATAAGCGTATATACTATGCACATGAGAAGATAATCTAAGTAAAATTAACACTCAAGAAGAATTAGATTTGCCATGAACAAAAGTGTATATGAGTAGATCTTGGACATTTGAGGCACATATATGCATATATATGATAATGGGTAGTAGTCTCTTATATAGTTTCAACACAAGGAATTCTAGTATAAGAGCTCTTAAAAGTTATGCCCATGTAGTCACTATAAAGTACCTAGTATTAATGTCGAAGAGTAATAAAGGATTCTATGTGGTTCACTCATTATATGCAAGTAAGAGATGTTGGAACATAGGCCACCAAAACTAGAAAAGCCCAGATTTATTATTTTATTAAAATAATAATCAGGATTAGTTTTTCATGTTTCTAGAAGGAATTCAAATTTTGAATTTTATAAAATCTAAATTGAATTGTTATAATTGATAACTATTTATTAAATATAATAAATAAATTAAAGGAGAGGCATAACACATGTAAAAACCAACTGTCCCTTCACTCTCTTGAAAACTAACTCCTTCTTCTGAATATTTTAAAATAAGTAGAAGTAGTACAAAGTTATCAAGTTATAAAATAAAAAGGAGAGTGGGAGAACACATATAACATAAAACAATCTCTTTGAGAGAGACAAGAGAGTACTCTTGAGATAAAGAGCATCACTATTGCGAATTAGTGGTTGTAGTTCACATGTGATTACAACCTAAATTATGTAGGGTGATAGAATTATGACCTGACTCCTTGTACAAGTAAGTGTACTGAGTTGAACTTTTTTCTAATAATTGTTGAGTGCTCATTGCAGAGGAATGGAAGAAGAATGAAAATAAAGTAGCTTGATGAAAAACAATAGCACTTTGTAATATATATATTTATATATATCCTAAGTCGGCCAGGGTAACATGCCCAGATGGCATGTCTCAGGTTCTGGCCTGGCTCGAGGCATGACCCAGAATTCTATCCCCTATTGTTTTGTCTACTTCTACTTGGTTGGGCTTTGCTTGGATCAGATTGTCTAGGTCTTGTCGAGTTTCCTAGGTTGATTAGGTCCTTGTACAACCCTAGAATTTATCATAAAGCATTGTCTAAGACACTTTTCAGTAAAAAAAGATTTCACATAGGAAAGCAATATGCAACAAAGTAAAGAGAAAAGAAGAAATATCTAGAGAAAAAAAAAAAGGGAACTTAAGGAGCTAACATTTAAAGCTTCATCTTTTTGTTTAACTACCTCTCTAGAAAAAGGTTTAAACAGTTTATAGGAGTATGCTCCACCTAGCACCATCAATTTTAAGGCTCCCTTTTAAAGGTGGAAAACAAGACTAGGAAGATCCATGATGAATTAGCCATGGACCTTTCTCTTTCTCTTTCTCTCTCTCTCTCTCTCTCTCACACACACACACAAAGCATAATATTCAAGAAGAAGATTGAAGAAGAATATTGAAATGCAACAATCATATATGGCTTTATCTATAATATAGAGAATTACAAAAGAAGTGAAACAAATTTGAATAGATAAAAAAAAAATTGAAATGTATAGTGTATAAAATGCTTAGTCTTAGGTACTTATATTTGATGACTAGGCTATTGGAAGTGTGAACTTGTAATCCCTTAAGCCTTAAGTATATATCTATTTCTTTATGAATATCTTTCCTACTATGGAAAGTTAGTTAAGGGTAAATTGAGTGAAAACCTGAGAATAAAAATTTGAGGTGAGCATAAACCTTATGTTGAGTGTAAGTACAACAAAACCCTGGTTTAAGTGTTGAGAGTGAACTTGTAGAAACTCATAAGTATACAGTTCAGGTATGGTGAAAATCTCTTTAGTTTTGAAGGGAACTAGACATAAGACAAGAAAGTTCTAATTTGGATAAATCTTCATGTGTTGATTTTCTTGTACCTATCATTTTTTATTAATGTAGTTAAAGTTTTCATGTCACTACAAACTAATTTTAAGCAATGGATACTATCTCGTAAGGAATTGAACTTATTATTCAGTACACTAAAAGTTATTTTTACTTTGTTGTGTAAACTTATCAATTTTAATAAATTTTTTAAAGCATTCTAACATTGTCCTTTAGGTCACGATAAATTAGTTTAAGGGCATCTAGAAAATTGCATAAACTTTTTCAAACATTTTAAACTTTTACAAACACTTTAAAACTTTACACCTATTTACCCCCTCTAAGTGTACTTCAAATTGTGAATGATCATTTTAATTACCTTTACAAACATGAATCTTCAAGCTTTTAATTTTATGCAACACAATTACTTGTCTAATTAACCCTTCTTTGGTTCAAAACTTTAATAATACTTATTTATGTATGCTAAAAGAGGTTATGTTAGCAAAAAAGTAGTACATCTAGTGTCATCCCAAATGTAATTTTTAATTTTATTTTACTAACTTCGTATTGTTCAGATGAAAAAGTTAACTGGTGGATTATATTGCACAAAATATAAAAATTTGAAATGATTACGGATTTGAATGTTGTAAAACTAGAATGCACAATTTTTAAGTTGATGAAGGTTCATTTTTGCTAAAAAAAAAAAAAATTGCATACCAATTGAGAATACTCAATGAGCATTGATAATGGGTTAGGCTAGCCCTATTTTTAATAGATTTGGGATCTAACCTAGCCTGATTAGTGATTGGTTTGGTTCAGGTTATATTGAGTCACTTTTTTTTATTTTTGTAAAATTTTTATTAATGAAAACAAACTTTTTAAAAGAAAAACATAAAGTTTAAAGTTTGAAATGAATAATAAATGAAATGAAAATTTAAATTGAATATTTGGAATGAAAAGTGATTAAGATTTGAAAAGAAAAATTTATTATAAATAAAAATGTTTTATATAAAATAAATAATATGGACAAGGCCAAATTAGGTTTTGTGTTACCCCAAGACCGAACACAAATATGTGACCTTGCTTAGTTAAATAAAAATTTTTTTTATTTTGGCTTAACCTAACTAGACTTGATATGATAGAATCAATTTATTTATCTATTTTCTATTATATACATGTACAGTAGGCATAATATAACATGAGAGTTCCATTTGATCGATTAAAGTTCTCCTTTCATCACTTCCTTAACTCCTAGTTGATGACTTTTTCACTTTTCCTGTACATGCTTTTTATTTGAGGTATAAAAATTCTTTAAAGTTAACGAAAAAATAATGAAGTAATTAATTGATAAATTAATTAACCATCTTTCAATCAATAATTCTTTAAAGTCTGTGAATTCTTTGAAGTAAATGAAAAAAAATTAAAGAATTAATGAACTACTTCTAAAATTTGAAATTTTTAGAGTTTTAAAATGTTTTAGAATCAACAAAAAAAATAATAAATTAATTAATCATTTCTTAAATTTTTTAACAAGGGACTATAAATATAACTTGACATAATCCAAAATTAAAATAATAAAAATGATATGTGGTTAAATAGTTTATTCAACAATTTGAATCGTTTATTATTATACATCACTTAAAATCAAAGATAAAGTAAAAAATAGTTCTATCAATTTATGAAATTTAAGAATTCTTTAAAAAAACAATTATGAGTACATTATTATTATTTCTCTCTCATTAATTTCATAAAATCAATTTTATACAATTTCTCCAATTTATTATACTTTCTTTATATTTATTATCACAATATATTACTAAAGTAAATACTATTCATTTAAAATATATTTAAATATAATAATATAAATTAATGTTTTATGGATAAATAAACTAATTGAAATTAACAGAAGCTCACCGATTCCATCATCGCTACTACAACAGACTAGACCCCTCGAAAATTTAACTCACCATCCTTGTATCATTAACATGGCAAATGGCAATTAAAAAATATATATGACCAAATTCGCTTTAGTACGCAGTAGAAATACTTATTCAAACAGAGAAATTATGGGGATTAATGAAGTTTTCATCGGCAAGTGAGCTAACTTTTGTGTCAAATTAACTTTCTCCTCCTACTCCTTGAGATGCAAGCTTGAAACCCTAAACTTGATTTAGCTCTATAAACACACTAATCAAGGCCACAGCTCACAGAGTGATTACGTTTAATTGGTCTTGAAATTTCATATATACGTAATGGCTTATGGATGAAGCATAGATTTACATAATAAACAAATCATAAATTTCATAACACTTTGAGATATTTTCGGTGCACTAACGTGGATGTCTGTGTACCGTGCATTTGGACTTGGACCAGTTATTGAAAAGCTTTGAAATGTGATAATTTGCAATTTTTAATTTCAACAACTTTCTGTCTTATTTAAACAAAAAAAAAAAAAAAAAATAGGGGTTGCACACTTGTCCCTATAAGATTTTCTTCTTGTGTCAATCATTGTTTTATACTTGAACATACAAAAGTAAGAGATTTTCGTCCAAATATTTCTTGTTAAGTACGGACCTAATTAAAATTTGTCACAAATCTTCTTTTATATTGTTTTTAAAACCATGACAAATGTTTTTATTTTAAAAAATAAAAATAAAACACAGTCGTATGATGGTTTTGGATTATTTTAACTTTTGAAATAATATATTACATTATAAAGGAAGTAAATTGATAGGTGGTGGAGTCAAGAGCGTAATTTTTTTAAATTTTTTCATATTTTATTTCAAAAATTATATTTTTTCAAATAAAATTCTTCCTATTAAACTGTTGAATTAAATTAAATGTAATTAATTTATTAACAATATTCTAACTTTTTATGTCTTATATTTAAAAGTAAAGTTAAATTTAAATGAATATTGTACCATATATTATTTTATATTTTAATATTAATTTCATTATCAAAACATCTATGAAGACATTTGTATTGACTCATTATTCATATAATAAATAACAAAATACACTTTAAAAAATATCATCACTTAATACCATTATAATAGTTTAATAAATAGCTCAAAAGAGTACATTAAAGGAAGTGAAAAGGTTTATAACATTATAAATATATTTTATCTATCACGTTTTAAAAATTTTTATAGTATTTTTAAAAATAAGTATTCAAAGTCTAGTTAAAAATTTTATACATATAAATTAAATATAAAATTATATACATAATAAATATGTGAGTCGTTTAAATTAAAATATTAAATAGTATACAATATAACAGAACTCAATCATATAAGATCAATAATTTTAATAAATTATAAAAAGTTAAAATACATGGGGCATAAAATTATAACTTAATATTATATAAAAAAAAAAAAAATTTTGAGTCACCAACGACCAACGTAGCTCATCACTGAAATTCATTTTATCAGTTACATATATCTTATAATTAAAATAATAAAAATATTTGAAGTTGGTTTGATACTAATTTTTACAAAAGTTGCATGTTAACAAAATAGCTAGAGTTAATTTTGCCGAGAAATTGAAGACCATATATATGATTGATATTATTGATATTAATACACTGTAGTGGACTTTTGTTAAAAAATTTATTTTGACCAGTAATTGAGAACTTGGTAATTTTTTAAAATTTATTTAAGCTGACAGATAAAATATATTCTTTTATTAATTTCTTATTTTTAACATATATGGACAAATAATTTTAAGGTTTTAGAAAAATAAATTAAAGAAAAATATTTAATAAGTTGAACAAAATAAAAAAAAATTTTAAGAACTGCATTCAGTTTTTAAATTTAAAAACAATAATTATAAAATTTTAAAATCAAGATAAATTGCGGTGAATTCTTTAGTGTAATCATACAAGTGGTTATACATGTATAATCACTATATAATATATTAAAAAGAAGACACATAACAATAATATATCAATATATAATGACAATATATCATTATAAAATAATTTATTATATTTATATTTTAATACCAATATATCTTAAATTCATTTATGAATCCAAAATTTTTTAAAAAATTTTTGGTTTACCCATTACTATTTATTTTCTAGTAATATTTACGAGAACATTAGTTAGTAAATTTGTTAATCATCCATTTTACTTTTTTGTCTCTCGTTGACTCCCCAAATCTTTAATTATATTCTTATCTCCAATTTATAAATTGAATTTTAAATGTTATCATGAAATAAGAAAGTAGGAGGAGTTATTGAAAAATTTAAGAAAAAAATTAGATTAATTGATAAAGGAAAAAAATATCATTTTTATAATTTAATTTTTAAGTTTAATTTAATTTTTTTCTTGAATGGATCTTTACTTTTCAAAATATAATATAAAGTGTTCTTTTTCGTAAATAAAACTAAATTTAAAAATTGAAGACTATTTTATCTTATGAAAGTTAAAATATCATTATAAAAATTTTAATTTGTAAAGGAATAAAATATATTTAAATTTAAAAGTTAAAAATTAAAATGATATTTTTTTATTATTAAAATTTATAAAATATGAAAATTAAAGTATAGATACAACATGCAATTACTACCGCGTATCAAAAATTTATTATAAATTATTTGAATTTCAGCCTTTTATCCAAAGAGCAGCAGAAGATGCGAGAATGTGTGATTATCTTGAAACGCGCGCAAGCACATTGGAATGCAAATAAGGGGGCGATCACGTGAGTAGGAGAGATAGGCCTCGGCCAGCGTGTGGTGGGTAAACGCACGCGTTGGAACACCCTCGCTTCCCGCCCTAACACACGCGCCTCCTCGAAAGTCTTCAAAACTACCCTCGCATTCGGAGCCCCAGGATCCGACGTTCGTGGGCACATTGGCGGATATTGAAATATGTGCTCCAATTGTGAAACCGAGTATATGTTTCACATATACGTAATACGATTAATCCTCAAAACTTTATTTGTCC
Organism: Delonix regia; assembly: GCA_037074485.1. Taxonomy (NCBI): domain Eukaryota; kingdom Viridiplantae; phylum Streptophyta; class Magnoliopsida; order Fabales; family Fabaceae; genus Delonix; species Delonix regia. Next base: position 21,745,602 of record CM073454.1, on the reverse strand, counting down.
CAAAAAAAAAGTATAATGTATATAATCAAGATTTGCCTCCTCAAATTCATGATCAATTATAAAAATTTTTGTGACAAAATATGACTTATAAATATTTATTGAGTATTAAGAAAATTTACATTATCAAAAAAATTTATACAGTATATATGTCAACCAATTAAAATTTTACCACGTAAAAAAATGATATATTATGGTAATCAATTCAAGTATTTATAAATAATAATGGTACTTGATGAATAAAATCATATTACGTATAAGTTTTCTTATTACAGCAACTAAAGTTTTACCTCTTATTAAAAATCTATTAATAACAAAATGAAATGAAGAGATTATTGAGGTAGGTATATATGACGACCCCACACATCGAGGATTGAAAAAAAGATAATAAAATAATTTTTAAAGTATTATTAAAAATTAATATATTGGAGTTGCATTTAAAATTTTAATTAGAGAAATTAAAAAAAAATATTTGTTAAATAAAAAATATGATCTGTCAATGAAGAAAACAGGAATTTTTATTTTGATATAAAAAATGTGTTAGGTACTCTGCAACGCCTACCTAAATGAACATCAAAAAATGCCTACCTAACTGAACTTGTATTAATTAAACTAATAAAAAACACATGCAAAATAAAATGCTTGTTCTTTTTTAATTTATTTAATCTCTTTCAGCTTGTCATGTTTCCGTTTATTTTTATATGCTTTTTATGAACTTAAGGTTGAATTGAAATTCAGTCATAAATATAATATTATTGCCTCAAAGTTAAATATGACTCAAACAATACAAAACTTAAATATATATATTTTTAAGAAGATAAAACAAAACACGGTATTCTTTACTTGTTTTCTCGACAAAAAGAGTATAAAAATATAATTTTTAATATTTTTGTATACAAAAGAAGTAAAGATAAAAACACGAATTAATTGTCTCAAATTGCAAGTAAATAAATAAACAAATAAATAAAACCTGAAATAACCTGCCTCGACGTGAACAATCCAAGCTATATTCATTAACTCCGGGCATGCACCTAGACTCCGATCAGAGACCATGACACAACACTCAAACTACCCCTAAGCTATTTGAACCCACTTTGATAAATCTAATTTAACTGTACTCAATTCATTGATATATGTTTGGACTAATAGGAACTCAATCTAATAAGCACAATTAGACTTAAACCTAGTTTAAAGCACAAAGTCAAAAGAAAATGAGACCCAACAAAAACAACTAGACTAAATAAGAATCAACAAAATAAAAAAAAGAGTCAACTTTTTAATGCAAAAATACTTCCTCAAATTTTAAATTAAAATAAAAATGTTATATTCTAGACAACATTAATTGCAAGAAACTCTTTCCTTACTTCAACCTTATTCATTCATAGAACTAAATTGGACTGAAGGTGTAAATAGATGAATGCATGAACTTCAAAACGCAACAAAATATATCTTTAAATTTTGGATTAAAATATGAACGTTATATCTTAGTTAAAATCATTTGTAAGAGGTCGTCTTCGTGCTTCAATAATGTTCATGGACTGTTATCCAAATTGAAATTAATGAAGATTGATATAGGAAGCCATGAATTTTAAAATGTTACAAATTACCTTTTTAAACTTTATAACTAATATGAAAACTAAATCTTGATTAAAAATTATTATAAAAGCTAGTTTTCTTTAACATTTTTCATCGACTGCCGTTGGATTGAAACGAAAATGAATAGACTATGCTATGTGAGGATTAAGTGGGGATTTTTGCTAAAATTTAATATTTTTAATCTTAATTTAAAGCTAAGGTCAAGGTTTAATTATATTTGAAACTTTATACATCAAATTTATCATTAGACCTTAAATAAAAAATAAAATTAATATAGTTTCTCTTAGAATTAACAATGAAGAAATATCGTTTTAACTAAAATGAAGAACGTAACTATTGATCGTGTAAAAGGTCGTGACCATCGCTATATTTTATTTTTAATATAAAATGATCTGTCTAGTTGCCATTGCTCCATCAAATATCTATAACTCCGGAATCAATAACATGGCCAGCCAGTGCCCACGTTGATTTATACGATGATAAAAAGTATTGTTATAGTACTCTTGTGCTTGAGCATATGGTACTGAGGTATATTCGTATTCCAAGGAAACAAATAAATAAATAAATAAAAACCAAGTAGGATATCCACGTATACCTCTAACCCCAATCAAACGCAATACTTTTTTGTCAAATTAAAAACTGCAAAAATCTTGAAAACTAAACGCATAATTAATTTGATATCAACCACTCCAATTCATGCGCGCACAACTATTTATACCAGCCTTGTCTTGCTCCTCTCTTCACCATTTCTTCACTCCATCGCTTGAGCTCTCTATCAATATCACTGCCTCTGTTATTTCCCCTTGTCTCGCTAAAAATGGCCTTTCCTTCATCTTCTTTAGACACAACCTGGTGGGTGTTCACACTTCCAGCCATAGCAGGAACCCAAAGCATGCTTAGCAATTTAGCTCTGATCTTCGTCATCCTCATGACACTTTTCTCAATTTCCTTTCTTGCATGGACTTTCTCTTCTGGAGGCCTTGCTTGGAGAAACGGCAGGACCCATATGGGTCGCGTCGCAATACCAGGACCTAGAGGTATCCCCATCTTTGGCAGCTTATTCAGCTTGATCCACGGCTTGGCTCATCGAACCCTAGCTTCCATGGCTTCCTCCCTAGCCGCCAAACAGCTCATGGCTTTCAGCTTGGGCTCCACCCCGGCCGTCATCACCTCCGATCCTCACATAGCACGCGAAATCTTGACCTCCCCCCACTTCGCCAACCGCCCCGTCAAGCAATCCGCCAAGAGCCTCATGTTCAGCCGAGCCATCGGATTCGCGCCCAATGGCTCCTACTGGCGGCTCCTCCGGCGGATTGCATCGGCTCATCTCTTCTCGCCAAGGCGCATCGCCGCCCATGAGGCTGGCCGCCTCCTTGACTGCGCCACCATGTTGCGAGCCATAGCCTACGAGCAGTCCACAAACGGTGTCGTATGCTTAAGGAAACATCTCCAAGCTGCAGCTCTTAGCAACATCATGGGCACAGTTTTTGGTAAAAGATATGAATATAATGACGAGAATAGCTCTGAGTCTGAGGCTAAGGAACTGCATGAGATTGTGAGGGAAGGGTTTGAGCTGTTAGGGGCTTTTAACTGGTCTGATTATGTGCCATGGATGAGCTTGTTTTATGATCCTTCTCGTATCAAAGAACGGTGCTCTGCTCTTGTTCCTCGAGTTAGGAAGTTTGTGAAGGACGTCATAGACGACCGGTTGGCTGCTTCACCATCCAAGGATCTTTGTGATGGTTCGGACTTTGTGGATGTTTTGCTATCCCTAGATGGGAACGAGAAGCTCCAGGAAGATGACATGATTGCCGTTTTATGGGTTTGTGCTTTATTTGTTTGGTATAATGTCAACAGTTTTTTACCACACACTACTTAACACGTATACTAGAGACACAGCATAAAAGTATGACCTATAGGGATTCTTAACCTAATCTTTAAGAGTATACCGAGTAAATTTGAGGAGGGGTCAAGTCTATGCCTCGGTCTCTCACAAAGTCTAGGGTTTTAATTTTCTCTTAGTAAAGTGACCATTTTTAATTAGAAGTCAAAACACAGGGTATTGATTTTTTTCATAGACTTGATTTTAAAGCGAGATATAAACATTTAAGAAAATTTGTTATTTTTACACATCTTTCTATGATTAACTTACTTTATTTAATTTATGTTCATTTTAAACTTAAAAATTCTCCTTTTTAATTAACTGATCAGGGTTAAGAACCAAAATAATTCTCATATTACTTTAGAGCAATTTTTTTCATACCTTAACGTGGGTCTTATTATATCATCAAATAATAATTGTGACTATATCATTCATAAAAAAATTAGCTAGACAGAAGCGGTAGATTATGAGTGGTGTACATCACATACTCTGTATTTTATCATCATCTCGTATAACTATTAACTAAACTTTTTTGTATACACATACTGAACTTAGTAAGATATCATGAGTAAGATGGTAAGCTTTTTTTGTATACTCTATATGGTAGGTTGTCATTAAATATATATAATTGCAGGAGATGATATTTCGTGGCACTGATACAACGGCACTTTTAACTGAGTGGGCAATGGCGGAGCTGGTGTTGAACCAACAAGTTCAAGCACGGCTTCGTGACGAAGTTGACAAGGTTGTGGGACACGAAGATGATATCACCGACGCTGACGTGGCAAAATTGCCCTACCTCCAGGCTGTCCTAAAGGAAACTCTGCGGGTGCACCCACCTGGCCCGCTCCTTTCATGGGCCCGGCTGTCCACGTCAGACGTCCAGCTCAGCAACGGCATGGTAGTCCCTGCCAACACGACGACGATGGTGAACATGTGGGCCATAACCCACGACCAGCAGGTGTGGGAGGAGCCGTTGGTGTTCAAGCCAGAGAGGTTTGTGAAAAGCGAAGGAGGTGCTGATGTGGACGTGAGAGGCGTTGACCTTAGGCTCGCACCGTTCGGAGCTGGACGTAGGGTTTGTCCAGGTAAGAACCTAGGGCTCGTGACTGTGAGCCTTTGGGTGGCTAAGTTGGTTCGCCAGTTTGAGTGGGTCCTGGACGAGGCTAACCCTGTTGATCTAACCGAGGTGCTCAAGTTGTCTTGTGAGATGAAGAACCCCCTCGAAGCAGTGGCCATTCCTAGGGTTATATAGTGCCCATCAATACTTCCAATGGCTTGTGTTGATAGTCTTATAATATATAAAAGTGCGATATTATAGGAGGATTATAATTTTCCTCATGCTGCATGAGTTTGTGATTTGGTTTTTGTTTGAAAAGTGCTATATTATGTGTTGTATAACTATATATATGAATATTCTGGCAAAAAAGAATATATTTATGAATGTGATATTGGTACTAAATAAGGGGCCATTTGTTAATTTTCCTCCAAACATATTGATATTGATGTGTTTAATCAATTACTTTTGTTACAAAAGCAACATGTGAAACCAAAAAAAAAAAAAATAATAAAGGCTTGCATTGATAATTTTATACATAAAAATATGATGTTATAGGAGGATTATAATTTTCCTCATGGTGTAAGAGTTTGAGATTTTGTTTCTGTTTGAAAATTGTTATTATGTGTTGCATATATATACGATGTAGCTGCTATAAATAGGCGGGCATTTACTAATTTTCTTCCAAACGTACATAATATTGATGTAAGATGCGGATAAAATATGGTTGTCGGTATGTTTTTGACATTCTATTCGGAGAGTGGTAAAATCTTTTAGGAGATTATATATATATATAGATTTCTTTATTTTATTTAGCTAAATATAATAAGCCAAGCATCAGTGTATGTCGTCCTTTTAAGAGAAGAAAATAGCTTCCAAGGCTACTTGAAAAAGTACATTTACTGTATATATATTGAGAAAAGAATTTTAATCTAACTTAATACCTTTAATTATGAAAAATTTTAATTATGAGAATTTACAAATAAAGGTATAGGAAATAACTGGCATTATTTATTTATAACGTACGCATTTCATAGGACATAATCAAATTTATATACAAAAAAATCCACCATAGATTGTGTAAAGAATGACAATTTCAATCACACAAGTTTTTTTAACAGTTGGCCAAATGATTTGCAGATTGCCATAAAAATAATATATAAACTGAAACAATCACGTGCAAATTAATGACATAAATATTGCATTAATATAGCATATACATTTTTCAGTTTTCCAAGTTTACAACCAACGGAAATTTTTTGAAGGAAGCAATGACGGTTGTTGGCTAACTAATGTTTGTCAATTTAAACATTTACGTTGATGATAAATTTAATTTAAGAACAGCACCGACATTTTTTAAAATTAATGAAAATTAATTTTGTATATCCCATGATGGTGGTTGGGCTGAAATTAGACCAACTCGTCAACATTAGGTTCCGTTGGACCTGTAACCTTGTTTATAGGTCGGTTAACGCCTAAATAGCGAGGTGCCCTCTATTCAAGTTATATAACTAAATCAGTTTCAAGTCATGTATAATTATTTACATTTGACAAAAAATATGTGAGTGCAATTTATTATACATAAAAAATTTAAATATAGAGAGAATCTATCACAGTTATGTTTGGACACTTGGATCAAATTTACTGCACTCAGTTATAATGTAGAGACATAATTATAATATTGTTAACACAAAAAATAATAATATTACAATAGGTGCACTCAAAATTTTAAATGCACAAAAAATTTTACTTTAATTTAAATATCATAATTTAAGAGATTTCAGACTTCATTATGTTATCTTACAAAAATTCCCAGCAATGATTCCCAATTATTAATAATTTTTTTTATTATCTTGGTTTAGCTCTTCTTGTTAATTACATTGTTGTAACAAATTGGTAAGCGAATAAGTTAAACGTAAATTAAGAGAATTGTCAAGTGAAAATATAAAGATTACCAAGATAACATGGCGATTTGGACGGACTTTAATTAACATAAAATAATTAAGGAGAAACAAAAGGTGGGGAGAAAGTCACGAACATGCAAAGAGGTGAATAATCATATTCATTTACAATAGTTAATAAATCCATTAGAATCTTAATTAGTGTGAACGCAATGAGGAAACAGATTCATAAAGAGCACTAATGAAGTAGGTTTTGATTCCTCAGAAGAAGAAATAGAAGGACATAGCCTTTCCAAGCTGGTCAGCTGTTACATTCAAATAGGTGAGAGAGATCATTGACGTCTCGTATGGGTGAGTTTATTTATAATATTAATGATGCTTCCTTAAAGGGTGCCAAATGACATCATCCTTAATATCTAATTTGCATATTCACACTATTTCAGAGAGTTCTTATAAATGTAATAAAATTAATAAAAATGTTGTCAAACAATGTGATGAGGAGGAATTAATGGATTGGCCTAATTGAATTTGTAAATTAAGGTTCTACTTTCAAAATAGTCGGTGCCAAACAAATGAGAATGCTCGGTGGGAAATCAATTAAGGCTCTTTGTTTAATATTAATTATGCGAAGATTACATGCCAGTTTCATCTGGGAATTTAAAGTCAACTTAGATGATAATGATGCATTCTCATGATCTGTTGTAAATAATTAGGATAATTTAATAATATTTCCTTCGCTGGTTTTGGGCATCTAATTATGTAACTTGATTTATTTTGATCATCCGGAATTTCAGCTCTTGATCATTTAATTAGTTTAAAGTTATTTCGCTCACAAAAATCTTAATGGAATTAAGGAAAACTCAGCATATGGCACGTCACAGAGTTTTGATTTTGGAATAACATAAATGATAGTTGACGTCACCTGAGCCGTACATCACAATTTTTTAAAAAAAGAAAATTGTTTTAATTATCGGATGAATGCTGCATGTTTTGTCTGATTATGTATATGGGCCAGTATAGATAAAAGAATTCATGAAGCCAAGCTAAAATTTCGGCATAGCTATAATTTGGTGTGGATATAATAACTTTAATGAATGGCTAGTTTGTTGGAAATGTTAATAAATGCCATTAATATGGTATCATCTTTGTTACAAAGGTGTTTATCAAAAGAAAAAAAATCTTTGGTACAAAGGTTCAAAATAAGCATTTGCCACCTATATTGGCAACGGAAGTGAGCGAACACTGTCATTGGGGATATGCCAATGAGGGGCTTACGTGCCATTGTGATTTTGCCTCTCTCATCATTTTTGTTCGAGTGGTGCTTGGGCATTCATCTTTTTTGTGGAAGGGGAGCGATACCATTGTGTTACATTGGGTGCCTAGTGGAGATGCTGATGAGGTGAAATTGGTTTCCGTGAGTCGCGAGGGAGGCTTGGAGGAAGGCTTTCGATTGTTTAGAGCAGAGTTATGGCATGTGTGGATTCTTTGGAGGGTGCTTGGATGGTGGAAGAATAAGATCTCTTAGCGAGGAATATGAAAAAAATTAAAGTCACCGAGGCTTTGCATGAAAGCTCAAAGGTCATGTTTGAAGTCATTGACATGTTTCCAGAGGAGATTGTTTAGATGGTGGCAGAAGGTTATGTTGTTGAGGAGAATACTATTTCTGAGGAGGTTTCTCAACCTTTTAATCCTAATCTTGTGGTACAGTTTACTTTAAGAGTATGAACAATGGTGTTGCCCTTGGTTGCTCTCCTTGTATGTGAAGCTGCAAGGAAAGCATATCACTCTCCATTAGTAGGATTTTATTAGCCTACGCACTTATTTGTTGAAGAGAAATTGATCCTATTCAGAATTGTTAATGTTTATACTGATCAATCATAGAAGAAAAATTATAATTCATTCCGATTAAGCTTCCTTCCTATGAATATGGAGAAACCTCCATTTCTCGTACCCGTTATCTTAAGGTCATGGAGTCTTGGGTACAGAGACAATGGACTTGAAATGAGGTAGTTAAAGTTATGGATCTAGTGAAGGACTTTTTCCTTGTTCATTTTGCTGAGAAGGTAGATTATAATTATGCTTTATTCAAGGTCCTTAGCTTATAGTTGACCACTATCTTATAGTGCAATGTTGGTAACCTCTTTTCCAACCATCTCAAATGGAGACTAAGATGATAGCAGTATGGGTTCATATTCTTGGGTTATCAGTTGAGTAGTGTTACAAGAATTTTCTTTGATAGGCAAGTTCTAAGCTTGGTACTATGTTGAAAATTGATAAATTAACAATTATTCAGTCAAAGGGAAAGTATGCACAGTTATGTGTTGAGGTAAATCTTAGTAGGTAGTTAGTGCCCACCATTACTACACATGAGAAGACCTATTTGGTGGAGTATGAGGGTTGTATCTTATTTGCTTTAATTGTGAAACTTATGGACATAAGGCAGATGATCGCCTTTTAGCTAAACTAAATCAGATCCTGAGACAATTCTCAAAGGTAGGAAGCTTCGATGAAAAATTTGTTGATCATGGAAGCAATGAGTATGGATATTGCAATGGGGATTGCTTTTGTTTCGAAAGGAGAGTGGGATTTCCTCACGGAATCTGATTTGAATTGTGCTATAATCAAGGATTCAATTTCCAATTTTTGAGGAAGAACATAAATCTTCTCTCTATAATCACTTTAGACCATGGATGATTGTGAAGCGCCTGAAATGTAATTATGTAAGGCCAAGACAACATTTTGATGGGAATGGAATAAGCAAGACTAATCTAAAAAATAATAACTCTCGTTATTCTATTTTGAACACTGACTTCGAGGTAGATAAGTCAATTAAAGGGGATTAGAAAAGTTTTCACAGGATGGTCAATGAGGATTTGAAAATGGGTAATTATGTTTCTAGGAAGGCTAATTCTAATAAGTATGTTGTGAAAAATAACAAAATTTGGCCTAATAAGTAGGCCTGAAGATCACTCTCAATTTAGGTGGAAAATGCAAGAAAGCCCAATGTTAGTACTTAGAAACAAAAATTAGTGGAAAATGCTTCTGTTAAAGTCATTGATGGGTTGGACTACAAAAGAAGGGGTTAGCTGTTCCATGGAATAATGCTACTTAGGCTTATTCTAATTGGCATGATAATGTTGTTTAAAAGGACATGCTTGACTCTTTTGTGACACATGTTCAAGGTCCTAATAAAAAAAGCCTTTTCTTTTGTTCAAAGACTACGAACACATTGTAGTAATGAAGCAAATGCTTCTAACCCTCATGACCTAGTTCAACTATTAAGAGAAGGGTGGTGGAAACAAAGTTGTCATTGGGGAAATGGTGATGGAAATTGATAATGCTGTTGGGGCCTAGACTGGAAGTGGTTAGAATGTTTTGGGGGATGCTCTTCCTCCTAATCAAGATTAGCATGTGTCGCTATTGTATTATTTTCTCTTTCAATTTTCCAATGAATGTCTTAATTTTGGAATTGTAAAGGTGTTTTAGAAAAAGGATTCACTACTATGATTAGTAATTTGATTTATAAATACCATGTCAATTTTCTTTGTTTATTTAAGACGTATGTGAGTAGGGAGAAAGCAAAGAAAGACTATTAAAAACTTTAAATTTGATGGTTTCCATATTCAAGATGGTATGAGTTTCTCTGGTGGTATTTGGTGTCTATGGAAGCTTAATACTTGGCAGGTTTTAAGTACTTAAGTTCATTGCCAGTTTGTTCACATACATATTGCTTTTGAGAACTGTAGCCTTTGGTTCTTCATGGTTGTTTACGCAAGTCTGCAATCCATACTTCGAAGGGATTTATGGGCAAGACTTAAGGAGATTTCTACTCAGACTTAAGGTTGTTAGTGTGTAAGGGTGATTTCAATTCTATTTTTGTCTATTGATGACACTGGGGTTTTTTTAAACATGCCTTATGACTCTGCTCTCTTTTGAGACACCTTTCTTGATTATGGCCTTTATGATATTGGTTTTAAAGGATAACGTTTTACATGGCAATGCAATAATATCAGAAGAAGACTTGATCATTTTGTTGCTAATAGTCTCTAGTTCACTCTGTTTGATAATGTTGTGGTCAAACATCACCCCAAGCTCAAGTTGGATCATGTTTTAATTCTTTTTTATTTTGGGGACGGTGACTTAGCGAATACTACTGGATGACCTTTTTGGTTGTTAGCTCCTTGGTTGGCACATGATACATTCTAGGATCTTCTATAGAGGTTGTGGTTAAATGATAGGGATTTATAGTCTAACATTAATTCTTCTTATGGAGGTAGCTAAAGACTAGAATAAGAATGTTTTTGGCAATATAATAAAAAAGAAAAACAAGATCCTGTCAAGATTAAAAGGTATAAGTCGTGGTCTTAAATTTCATTATAATATTTTCTTGGAAGATCTTTGGGCGCAGTTGTGGAAGAAGTATAAGGCTTTGGCTATCCAATAGGAATTTTTTGGAAATGACTTTCTAGGTGTAAATGGCTTTCTTATGGCGATTGTAACACTACTTATTTCTATGATATGGCTTGAGTACTGAAGAGGAGAAATAGAATCTTAATGTTAAAAAATGATGAAGGGTCTTAGGTTGAAGACCAGAATATTTTACAAAATATGGGTATTTTCTTTTATAAGAAGTTGTATGATGATAAGGGTCTTCATGACCTGCTCCCTATTTCTGGTATGTTTCCTAGCCTAACAGAGGCTGAGTTTTTCTCTTTAGCTAAACAAGTTACCGAAAAGGAAGTTAAGAGAGCTTAATTTGATATGAGTTCCAGAAAGCTCCTGACCCTAATGGTATTCATACGATGTTTTACAAAAGTAATCAAGAACATATGATAGACTCTCTGGTTGATTAGGTGATCAAGGTTTTTTCCGAGCTGGCTTTTATTCACTCAATTAATCATACTTTTATTTCTCTGATTATGAAAGTTCCTAGTCCTAAGATATTAAAGCAGTATGAACCCATTGGTTTATGCAATGTAGTGTACAAGTTACTTACTAAAATTGTTGCCATTAGACTTAATGAGGTCATACCAAAGCTTATTAGACCTAGCTAATGTAGTTTTGTATTGAAGAGATAGAGTGCTAATAAAATCATTATTGCCCAGGAAGTTATCCACACTATGAGGTCCCAAAAGGGTAGCATTGGCTTTGTGACCCATAAGGTGGATCTTGAGAAAGTCTATGAAAGACTTTCATAGGATTTTGTGAGAAACACTTTGTGTGATATCGACCTTTTAGATAATATTATTAATCTGATATGGTGGAGTGTTACTTGTATTAGTATGCAACTGCTTTGGAACGATCGTCTTATTGATCCTTTTGTCCTCTTAAGGGGGATTTAGCAAGGTGATCCCATCTCTCTGTATCTTTTTGTTCTCTACATTGAGAGGCTATCCCTGATCATTACTTTCATTGTTAACCAAAAGCTTTGGGACCTAATTTCTTTAAATAGATAGGGCCCAACACTTTCTCATCTGTACTTTGTGAATGATCTAATTTTGTTTTCTACTACTTCTATGCAACAAGCCCATGTGATTATGGAGACTTTGGAGGTGTTCTATAACAACTCAGATCAGGATGTTAATAATTCTAAATTTGGTATTTATTTTTTAGCTAATTATCCTTAGGATTGTAGATAGGAGATTAGCTAGTTTTTGAGCATAAATTTAACAAACAATTTGGGAAAACATTTGGGAGTCCCTTTGTTCCATGATATATGTTATGATAGTGACTTCTAGTATATTATTGATAGAATGATGAGTTGGGTAAATGGTATGAAGGCTATCACCCTTTCTTTAGTCTAGAGAAATACTTTAGCTTAGTCTCCTCTTGCTTTCATTCCCACTTATGTGATGCAAACGAGAATTCCCTTTTAGGTTTATAATTGTATTGATAAAATTTGCAGGGATTTCATTTGGAATGGTTTTGTGGATCAGAGAAAGATCCACTTGATCAGTTGGAATAATATCTCAAACTTGAGAGATTTAGTGGCTTGGGTTTTTGGCAAGCTCAGGATATTAACTAAACCTTTCTTATGAAACAAGCTAAGAACCTTATTCACAGGACGGAAGCTCTTTGGGTGAAGGTGGTTTGTAGTAAATATGGTGGTTCTAACGAGGTTAATCTAATTATTCGCTATTATAATGTTACCTCAAATCTCTGGCATGGAATTGTTTAGATTTGGGTGCCATTTTCTTATAATTTTATTTGGTGCAAAGGGAATGGTAATTTGATCCATATTTGGACTAATCATTGGGTGCTAGGAGTTCATCGTCTTAAAGATTTTGCTACTATGATTGTTGATAATAATATTTGTGATGAGTTGGTGGCTGACTATGTTCTTGATAATGGGGATTGAGATGTTTTAACACTTCATTAGTATGTTCTCTTGTAATTTAGCCTTTGAGACTTGTTTTGGGACAAACTGGAGTCTGCAACATGATTTATTTGGCAAGATCTAGAAACTAGGTGTCCTTCAGCGTATTCGAGCATTTATGTGGCTTGTTGCTAATGAGGCTCTTCTAAGAAATAGCACTAGCCATTGTCGATCTCTGCCTGCTTCTCTAGTTTATGTTCTTTGTGGTTCGGATTAGGAAATAATGCTTCACTCCATTGATTATTGCATTTTTGCAAGTTTGGTGTAGAAGAGCATTGTGCCTAGCTTTCTTCACTTGGGTTTTTTCCATGGCAGCTTCCATGAGTGGCTGGATTGAAACCTTAACATGATAGCTTCTTTTTTTAATAGGGTGAGTTAGCTCCATACGTTCTTGTTTATCTATGTAGAAATTTGGTATATGATAAACAAAAGAATTTTTTAGGGTGTTAATGTTGAGCTTGCTGGTTTCTTGAGATGCATTGCAGCTTTAGTTCTAGAATATCATTGTGCATCTTCTCATCTCCAACTTGTTAAAAAGACCATTAATGAGTTCACTATTTAGTAAGTTCACTGGGCTCCTCCTCCTGATCACGTTGTCAAGCTTAATACAGATGGTTCTATTTTGGATCAAGGGATTTAATGCTAACCTCTATAATTGGACAATCACTAATGTTGAACTGTGGGGTCTCTTTTATGGGCTCAAAATGTGTTTTGAGGCTAGGTATTAGTCCATTTATGTGGAGCTTGATTCTTTAAATGTAGTTAGGATGGTGCAAAATTTGTAGGATAATATTCATGGAAAATTGCATCTAGCTCATGCTGTTAGGTACTAGTTGGAAATGGATTGGTCTGTCTAAATTTCTCATATATTTTGGGAAGCCAATTTCACTGCTGATACCTTTGCAAAGCATGGACATAACCAAGTTCCTTCATTTATGCATTTTGATTATGTTCATAGCTTTGCCTCTTTAGTTATTGCTACTAATTTGCAAGGTGTCTGTCACACTAGAATTGTTGCTTTCTAGCTGTGTTTTTTGGGTGTTTTTGCCCCATTGTTTATGAAAAAAAAAAAAAAATCTTTAGTTCAACTATAAAATTAATTATGCTAGTACAATCATTATATGGCATATTAAGAAGAAGACAAGTGACAATTACATTTCAAAATGCCAACTTAAAATAACTTGTTGTATCTATATTTTGACTCCAATATTTTTAGAGTTCATATACTAATCTAAAAATTGTAAAAAATTTTTAATTTACTGTCTACTTTTTATTTTTTAGTAACTCCACAAGATATTAGTTCATAAGTTAAAAATAAAAAAAAATTAGAAAGTTGTGGAATTATTGGAAAAATAATGAAAGTATAATGGTGACTTAACAAAGTATAAACAAATATTTTCATGTGATATACTGAAATATAAGAAGTAAAGGGAGTAGATTGAAAAATTCGAAAAAGAATTTTGGATTTATAAAGAAAATCTACAAACACCAGAGTCAAAATATAAATATAATAAGTTAATATAAATCATTATATGGTTAGCATAATATGACACGTTATTGTTACATGTCTTACTTTTAGTACCTAATGTAATAATTGCACAATACAACTAATTTTATGGTTAGACTAAAGAATTTACTTATTAATATTCATTGGTGTTTTTAATTATGTCATAACATGACTAAGGTGTTGAAGTTTTTGTAAGCCCGAAGCTCTTGATTCAGCCATGGCCCAATCTGCCATTCCAAACAGCAACAAATTAGGCTAATTCAAAATATGTTGAAACAACCCACAACCTGCATATTAGGCCGAACTAGATAAATATGCTCCAGCGGGCTGGTTGGTGCAAGCCTCGGAAGAAGATGGGGACGAGAAACTCCACGAAGATGACATGATTGCCGTTTCATGGGTTTGTGCTTTATTTGTAATCATTGAATATATTTTGAGATCTTAAGTTTTACTAGTAAATTAAAGTGATGAAAGTAAATTAATGGTCAAAACACTCAATTTTGTAAGGGTATTGATTTTTCATAGACATAAGTTTGAATAGAAATAAAAATTAAGAGAAATTTGCTGAAAAAATATAATATTTTTTAGACATCTTCTTAAAATTAACTTAGTTTATTTAATTTATGTTGTCTGTTTTCAAAATTGACTTAGCTATCATTTGTTGATCAAATTAACCTAAAAATTTTCCTTTTAATACAAGTTATGACCAAAAATTGCTCATATATTTCAAACAATGTTTTTCATAAACAAATAGTTTCGTCAATCATCCATCAAATAGTCACCTAGCTAGACAGAAACAATAGATTATGAGTGGCATAAAATTACTTCACACTATATATATTTTATCATCATATTGAGTTGGGAGTCTTGGACGTTTTGGTTTTTCATATATGTATGTGCAAGGGATGATATTTCATGGCACCGATACAACGACACTTTTAAGTGAATGGGCAATGGCAGAGCTGGTGTTGAACCAACAAGTACAAGCAGGGCTTCGCGACAAAGTTGACAACGTTGTGGGACACAAAGATGATGTCACCGACGCTGACGTGGCAAAAATGCCCTACCTCCAGGATGTCCTAAAGAAAACACTGCGGGTGCACCCACCTTGCCCACTCCTTTCATGGGCCCGGCTGTCCACGTCAGACGTCTGGCTCTGCAACTGCATGGTGGTCCCTGCCAACACGACGACGATGGTGAACATTTGGGCCATAACCCACGACCAGCAAGTGTGGGAGGAGCAGTTGGTGTTCAAGCCAGAGAGATTTGTGAAAAAGCGAAGGAGGGGCTGACATGGACGTCAGAGGGGTTGACCTAAGGCTCGCGCCGTTCAGAGCTGGAAGTAGGATTTGTCCAGGTAAGAACCTGGGGCTAGTCACTGTGAGTTTTTTTGAAGTCATTGTTACGTCATAATTGATAATATTTGCTTTTATTAAGATTCAATCTTGTGACATTATTTGTTAAAATATGATGAAAATTAATTTTGTATATCCCATGATGGTGCTTGGGCTGAAATTTGACCAACTCGTCAACGTTAGGTTCCCTTGGACGTGCAACCCTGTTTATAGGTCGGTTAACGCCTAAATAGCTAGGTCTTCTCAATTAAAGTTATATAATTAAATCAGTTTCATGTTATAAATATAATTACTTACAATAGACAAAAAATATGTGAATGCAATTCATTATACATGAAAATTTAAATATAGCTAGAGAGAATCATTTCAGTTATTTTTGGACACTTAGATTAAACTTAGATATAATAATTTAAGAGATTCCAGACTCCATTTTCTTTTCTCACAAAAATTCAAAACCATGATTCCCAATTATTGAGAATTTTTTATTATTATTTTAGTTTCCTTCTTCTTGTTAATTACATTGTTGTTACAACAATTGGTACGTAAATAAGTTAAACATAAACTGAGAGAATGGCTGAACGACAATATTGTAGACTGTAAATATAATGATTACCAAGATAACATGGTGTATAAATTTTATTTAATTTTCTTCACAAACATTTTTTGATATATGTATGTGTGTGTATATATATATATATACATATATATAGAATGATACTCAAATGTACCTAAAATAATGAAGGAGAAAAAAGGTGGCAAAAAATTGACGAACATGCATAGGGGTGAATAATCATATTCAACTATAGTGGTGAATAAATCTATTAGTATCATAATTAGTGTGAATGCAATAAGGAGATAGAATAATAAAAAGCACTAATCAAGTAGGTTTTGTTCACTCCGAAGAAGAAATAGAAGGACAGAGCCTGTCCAAGCTGGTCTGCTGTTATCTTCATATGCATTGACCTCTCGTGTGGGTGAGTTTATTTATAATATTAATTATGCTTCCTTAAAGGGTGCCAAATGAGATCATCCTTAATATCTAATTTGCATATTCACAATATTTCAGAGAGTTCTTATACATAAGTAATAAATTTAATAAAAATGCTGCCAAACAATTTGATGAGGTTCTAGTTCCAAAATACTCGGTGCCAACCAAATGAGAACGCTAGGTGGGAAATTATCAAGGCTTTTTGTTTAATGTTAATTATGCCGAAGATTACATGCCAGTTTCATTTGGGAATTTCAAGTCAACTTAGATGATAATGATGTACCCTCATGATTAATTTGCTGTAATTAAATAGGATTATAATAATACTATTTCTATTGCTGGTTTAGGGCATCCAATTATGTAACTTAATTTATTTTGATCATCCGAAATTTCAGCTCTTGATCATTTAGTTTTGAATTGATTTGGAATCTTAAAATTCATGTTTAGGTGTGGATGTAATAACTTTAATGAATGGCTAGATTGTTGGAATTAAAAATGTTAATAAATGATATTAATATGGTATCATCTATGGTACAAAAGGTTTTGAATAAGCATTTGCTACCTGGATTGGTAGCAAAAGGGAGCAAACACTATCAAACAGTGCTAGGGTTCACATGTTACTCAAAAAGGTGAGGTGGCGGTGGGGATAAACTGGTGAGGGGTTAGGTGCTGTTGTGATTTTGCCAGTGAGGTGGTTTGGAGGACTATGAGTTGCTTCAATAATTGTTTCTATTCAAGTGGCATTTGGGCATTCATCTTTTTCGCAAAAGGGGAGCAAAACTGTTGTGTTACATCAGCAAGGTGGGTTGGGTGCCTTAGTGGAGATACCGATGAGGTGAGATTGGTTTCTGTGAGTTATGGGGGCGACTTAGAGGAAGGATTTCAACCATTTAGAACGAAGTTATGGCATGTGTGGATTTTGAAGGGTGCTTGAACTATGGAAGAACAAGATCTCTTAGTAAGGAATATGAAAAAAATTAAAGTCATAAAGGCTTTGCATGAAAGCTCAGAGGTTTTGTTAGAAGTCATTGACATGTTAGATGTGGAGAAGGAGGGGTCATATAAAAAAGACGTATAGAGGGAGAGGCCATATAAGAAGGACGTAAATGAACCCAATCTTTGTAAGAAACTTATGTGCAAAGGTATAGTGATAAACAGTGGGACTAGTGATGATATATACCTTAAGGAGATTGTTCAAATCATGGCATAAGATTATGTAGTTGAGGAGAATATTGTCTCTGAGGAGGTTTCTTAACCTTTTGATTGTAAAACTATTGTGCAGGTTACTTTTAAGCAGTATGAATAATGGTGTCGCCCTTCGAAGCTCTCCTTGTATGTGAAGTTATTAGGAAAGCATATCAGTATTAAGGTCATAGGGTCTTGGGTATAGAGACGAGGGACCTAAAATGGGGTAGTTAAAGTTATGGATCTAGCAAAGCACTTTTTCCTTGTTCATTTTATTGAGAATACAAATTATAATTATGCTTTATTAAGGGTCCTTGGCTTAGAGCTAACCATTATCTTATGGTGCAATGTTAGCAACCTCTTTTCCAACCTTCTTAAATGGAGACTAGAAATATAGTAATACGGGTTCATATTCTCGGGCTATTAATGGAGTTGTGTAACAAGGTTTTTCTTTGGTAGACAGGTTCTAAGCTTGGTATTATGTTGAAAATTGATGAATTAACATCTATCTAGTCCAGTGGAAAGTACGCATGGTTATGTGTTTAGGTTGATCTTAGTAGGTAGTTGGTGCCCCCATTATTGCACTTGGGAAGACCTACTTGGTGGATCCAGACAATTAGAATTCCTCTTTAAATTTATAAATCTAGAAGATGATTTATTTGACAAGATATGAGAACTAGGTGTCCCTTAAGGTATTCAAGCATTTATATGGCTTGTTGCTAATGAGGCTCTTCTCACGAATAGAGCTTAACATCATTAATCTCTGGTTACTTCTTTGGTTTGTGTTCTTTGTGGTTCAAATAAGGAAATAGTGCCCCACTTCATTCATGATTGCACTTTTGCAAGTTTGGTGTGGAAAGGCATTGGGCTTAGCTCTTTTTAATTGGCTTTTTTCCAAGAAGGCCTCCATGAGTGGCTGGATTCAAACCTTAATAAGATAACTTCCTTTTTTTAATGGGGTGAGTTTGCTCCATGCATTCCCTATTATCTATGTGGAAATTTAGTACATAAGAACCAAAAGAATTTTTTAGGGAGATACTGTTGAGCTTGCTGGTTTCATAAGGTGCATTACAACTTTGGTTTTGGAATATCACCGTGCATCTTCTTATCTCTAGCTTGTTTAAAGGACTGTGAATGAGTTCACTATTCTACAAGTTCACTTGGTTTTTCCTCTTAATCACATCATCAAGCTTAATACAGATGGTTATATTTTGGAGCATGGTACAACTGCTTGCGGAGGAGTTTTAAGGGACAATAGGGGTAGATTTATCAAGGGATATAGTGCTAACCTTTATAATTGCACGATCACTAAAGTTAAACTGTGGGGTCTCTATTATGGGCTCAAAATGTGTTTTAAGGTTGGGTATTAGTCCATTTATGTGGAGCTTGATTCTTTGAATGTAGTTAGGATGGTGCAAAATTTGCAGGATAATATTCATAGGAATTTGCATTTGGCTTGTGCTATTTCATACTAGTTGGAAATGGATTGGTTTGTTTAAATTTCTCATATCTTTTGGGGAAGCCAATTTCGCTGCTGATGCCTTTGCAAAGCATGGACAAAACCAAGTTCCTTTATTTATGCATTTTGATTATGTTCTTAGCTTTGCCATTTTAGTTATTGCTACTAATTTGCAAGGTGTTTGTCACCCTAGAATTGTTGCTTTCGGGCTATGTTTCCTGGGCATTTTTGCCCCGTTGTTTATATGTAAAAAAAACAATAATCTTTGGTTTAACTATAAAATTAATTATATCGGTACAATCATTATATGACACACTAAGAAGAAGACAAGTGACAATTACATATCAAAGTATGTTGATTTTGTGCCAACTTAAAATAACTTGTTGTATCTATATTTTGACTCCAATATTTTTAGATTTCATTTATAAATCCAAAACTTTTTAAAAAATTTTAGTTTACCATCTACTTTTTATTTTTTAGTAACTCCACAAAATATTAGCTCATAAATTAAAAATAAAAAAAAATTAAAGAGTTGTGGATTATTGGAAAAAAAGAAAGTACAATGGTGAGTTAACAAAGTATAAACAAATATTTCCATATGAGATACTGAAATATAAGAAGTAAAGGGAGTAGGTTGAAAAGTTCAAAAAGAACTTTAGGTTTATAAAGAAAATCTATGAATAACGAAGTCAAAATATAAATATAACAAGTTAATATAAATTGTTATATGGTTAGCATAATATGACATGTTATTGTTATATGTCTTACTCTCAGTGTGTGATATAATAATTGCACAATACAACCAATTTTATGTTTAGACTAAAGAATTTACTTATTAATATCCATTGATGTCTTTAATTATGTCATAATATGACTAAAGTGCCGAATCAGCCATGGCCCTATCTGCCATTCCAAACAGCAACAAATTAGGCTAATACAAAATATGCTGAAACGAGCCACAACCTGCATATTAGGTCGAACTAGATATATATGCACTAGCGGGTTGGTTGGTGAAAGCTTCAGAAGAATATGGACTCTCTCTTTGCCATGACTCAGACTTTGTGGATGTTTTGCTATCCCTAGATGGGGACGAGAAGCACCACGAAGATGACATGATTGTTGTTTTATGGGTTATGCTTTATTTGAAATCAATGTTGTCAAAATCGTGATTTTATTTAAAATCGAAAAGGAGGGGGTGAAATCGTAATGTAAAATCGTATCTTAGAATCGTAAGAGTTTACCTAAACTTGTTATGAAATAGCTATTGAACAAAACCATATAACAAAATCACATAATATTTCATACATAAGTATATAATATTATATATATATATATATATATTATATTTATTTATATTATTATATTATATATATATATATCATATTTCTCATTTTATGAACATATAATTTTCAATAACCTCCGTAATCCAAAGTCTATAATCCATAATACAATAGTACTCTTCCTCCTTGCTTTAATATTATCATCACTAGAAAAAAATAAGTTGCAAAGCTTTTTTATTTAAATTTGGGGGTTTTCCTTGGCTAATATGTTTATTGGATTGGGATTCCTAGATTTTATGTCAAAAAAGAAAGAAAGATTGGGATGCATCACTTTGGGCTGAAAATGTTGAAATTGCTAGAATCTACCGATTCTACACGATTCTACAATTCTACACAATTCAATACCGATTCTAACCGAGTTTGCATTGATTCTAATTCTTCATCCGATTTAACTCGAAATCCTTACCTAACATCGTAAAATCAGCGATTCTAAAGAGTTGAATTATTATTTTGATGACAATGTTTGTAATCATTGAATATATTTTGAGATCCTAAGTTTTACTAGTAAATTAAAGTGATGAAAGTAAATTAATGGTCAAAACACTCAATTTTGGGAGGGCATTGATTTTTCATAGACATAAGTTTGAATAGAAATAAAAATTGAAGAGAAATTTGTTGAAAAAAATATAATACTTTTTATAACTCTTTTTAAAATGAACATAGTTTATTTAATAGTAAAATCATTAGGGCACTCACAATTTTAAGTGTACTAGTGTATTCAATTATAATGTAGGGGCATAATTGTAATCAATGTTGTCAAAATCGCGATTCTAGGTAGACTCGTTTTGAGGAGGTAAACTCGTAACGTAGAATCATAAGAGTTTACCTATAATAGTAATTAACTATTGAAATATATAATTATATCATTAAATTAATATTTTAAAATTCAAACTAATTTTTGAATTATTGAAGGTAATTATTAATGGTCTACTAGTATGACTATACTTAAAATGGTGATAACTAAACATAAATATTTTTTTAATATTATATATAAAAATTTAAATATGATAGGTATTAATAAACAAATACTAATAATTTGAAATTTGAATTAAAATTATTTATACAATTATAAATATGACTATTAAAGACTATTTTGTTAAAACAAATAAATTAACAATATATTAATTTCATATTATTTTTGGGTAAAATATCATATTATAAATATTAAAAAAAAGAAAAAAATTAATATAATAATATTTAAATAATTTAGATTAAAACACAAAATAAAGATCCTTTTAAATAAATTTAAAATAAAATTCAAAAAATAAATGCAACAAATTATATGATGCTAGTTACATGCAAATAGACACTTTTCTTTGTGTGTATGTTCAAATCATCTAAGTTTCATTCTTTTTGAAATTATAAAAGGATGAAGAGCAAATATATATAGAACGTTTTATGTTTATTCATAAGAATGGTTTTGGAGTAGTGGAATTGGCATTTTTTTGAAACTATAAAAAAGATTAAGAGCAAATATATATAAAATGTTGCATCTACATACTCAAGAGCAGTGTTGGATTAGTGGAATAACTTGACATTGCATATATATTTATGAGAGTGGTGTTGGCCTAGTGGAACAGCATGCTGCAGCAGAGGTAGAGCCCGAGTTCGAGACGTGGAGTTGTTATATTTTTGAAATAAAAAGGATGAAGAGTCAATATATATAAAACATTGCATATATATCTATGAAAGTGGTGTTGGCTCAGTGGAACAACGTGTTGCAACAACTGGGGCACCTGAGTTCAAGATGTGACTGCCATTTTTTGGAATAAAACAGGATGAGGCAACTCGCTTGACTCGGCGAGTTTGACAACTTTGATTGTAATATTATTATTTTTTAAGTTGATATTATTATAATTATACCAGTATATTATAATTGGTGTATTGGTACACTTGAAATTATTAGTGTATCAAATATGGTACCTTATTTAATTTATGCTAGCTGTTTTTAAAATTGACTTAGCTATCATTTCTTGATCAAATTAACCTAAAAATTCTCCTTTTAACGCAAGTTATGGGAACCAAAATTGCTCATATATATTATAAGCAATGTTTTTCGTAAACAAATAGTTTTGTCAATCATTCATCAAATAGTCACCTAGCCAGACAGAAACGATAGATTATGAGTGACGTAAAATTACTTCATACTGTATATATTATTATGAGTGGCGTAAAATTACTTCATACTGTATATATTTTATCATCATATCTCATATTGAGTTGGGAGTCTTGGACGTTTTGGTTGTTAGTATATGTATGTGCAAGGGATGATATTTCGTGTCACTGATACAGGGACACTTTTAACTGAGTGGGCAATGGCGGGGTTGTTGTTGAACCAACAAGTACATGCAAGGCTTCGTGGCGAAGTTGACAACGTTGTAGGATACAAAGATGATATAACCGACACTGACGTGGCAAAAATGCCCTACCTCCAGGCTGTCCTAAAGGAAACACTACGGGTGCACCCATGCACCTGGGCCACTCCTTTCAAGGGCCCAGCTGTCCACGTCGGACGTCCAACTCAGCAAGTGTGGGAGGAGCCGTCGGAGTTCAAGCCAAAGAGGTTTGTGAAAAGCGACGGAGGGGTTGACGTGGACGTGAGAGGCGTTGACCTGAGGCTCGCACCGTTCGGAGCTGGGAGAAGGGATTGTCCGGGTAAGAACCCTGGGCTTGTCACTGTGGGCCTCTGGGTGGCTAAGTTGGTTCGGCAGTTAGAGAGGGTCCAGGACGAAACTAACCCAGTTGACCTGACCGAGGTGCTCAAGCTGTCTTGTGAGATGAAGAACTCCCTCAAAGCAGTGGCCATTCCTAGGGTTATATAGTGCCCATCGATATCTGAAGGCTTGTGTTGATAGTCGCATAACATATGAAGATACGATGTTGTAGGAGGATTATAATTTTCCTCATGGTGTATGAGTTTGTGTTTTTGTTTTTGATTGAAAAGTGTTATTATGTGTTGTATAACTATACATATGAATATGATGTAGCTACTAAATAAGAGGGCTTTATTAATTTTCCTCCAAAGGTAATAATAATATTGCTTTGTTTTTAATCAATTATTTGTGTTAATACTATATATATGGAGAGTGGTAAAAGCTTTCCGGAATCTCTCTCTCTCTCTCTCTCTCTATATATATATATATAGCTGTTTTTTTAATTTTTATTTAGCTTAAGATTAGAAGCCAAGCAGTAAATGTGCTTTTAGGAGAAGAAGATAGCTTCCATGGCTGCTGGAAAAAGTATTTTTGTACTGAGAAAAGAATATTCATTTTAAACTAATTGATACCCTTAATTACGGTAACTTTTTAATCATAAGAACTTACATATCAAAGTTTATATAATAACTGATGTTATTTGTATATAATATATACATTTCATATGACATAATCAAATCATATATTTCAAAAAATACATAACATAAGTTTTTTAACATTTAGACAAATGCATATCACAAGATAACGATCTGCAGATTGCCATAAATGTAATATAAACTGAAACAGTCACGTTTAAATTAATGATATAAATATTGTAACATAGCACTTTCAGTTTTCCGAGTTACAAACCAAAGTACATAGTTTTTTTTTTTTTTCTCTGGGGTTAGGGGGATGAGGGAGATTGTTGTTGGCTATATAAAATTTTTTTGGTCAATTAAAGCATTTACTTTGATATTCAAGTTAATTTAAGAACAGTAGCCGACATTATTTGTTAAAATAGAGATGAAAATTAATGTTGTATGTCCCATGATGGTGGTTGGGCTGAAATTTGACCAAAGCGTCAACATTAGGTTCCCTTAGAGTTGCAACCCTATTTATAGGTCGGTTAACGCTTAAATAGCCAGCTAGGTGCCCTCACTTGAAAGTTATATAATTAAATCAGCTTCATGTCCTAAATATAATAATTATTTGACAAAAAATATGTGAGTGCAATTCATTATACATAAAAAAATTAAAGGTAAAATTCTTGGTACATTCACAATTTTAAATGTATCAATGTATCCAATTATAATATAAGGATATAATTGTAATATTATATTTTATATGTTGATATTATTACAATTATGTTCATACATTATAATAAGGTCCACTGATATACTTAAAATTATGAATTATTAAATATGACACCAAAATTTAAATATAGAAAGAATCTATTTCCATTATGTTTGGCCTCTTAGATTAAACTTAAATATCATAATTCAAGAGATTCTAGACTCCATTTTGTTTGCTTACAAAAATTCAAAGCCATGATTCCTAATTATGACTCCATTTTGGGTGCTGATTTTCTGGACCCTGGGCACTGATTTTCTGGCACCTGGGTGACAATTCTCTAGAATTCAAGCCTAGGAGCTGTTCTTGTGGCGCCTAGGTGCTGACTTTCTACACTTCTCCTTTTATTCTAGTCCTTTTTCTTGAAATATCCTTTAATTCTTTCCAAAATCGATGTTAGTGGAAAACTTTCAAGTTAAATATGAAATTGTGGATTGTTTTCCTAAAAAATTGCCATATTTGTTTAATTAAGGTTTCCTCAAGGCTTTGCCTTGGAGAGTTAACACACCCTCTGACTTGAAGGTTTGCTAGTCCTTGAGTAAACAATCTCAAATAATGTTTCTCACCACTATCTTTGTACAATAAATGAGAGTTAATTTGATTGTCTATAAGCTGTTTAAACTGCACTAATATTGATCACAAGGTCAAAGTACATACTGAATTCTTAGATAAAATGCAGTTTACAGATTCTTTTCACTTCTAGATTTTTCATTCCTTTCAAAAACACCTATTAATATTTTATCCTTTTTTGAAATTTTTCTCTATAGGCTTAACTTTCACTCCACTTTCCACATTGTCGCAGAGAAACATATAATCAGGAATCATTAGGTCTTTATGAGCTTGTAATGTCCAACTTAGGCAAGGGTAGGTTGGGAGGGATTTTCTAGGCTCAATCCATATCCCAGTAGACTTTTTTTTTGTGTTGAATATATAGGCATTCTAACATCACTCTTTTTTTCTTTTTTATTTTTCCATTTAAGTGTATCCATGCTTTGTAATACTCATCTATAGCACTCTTCAGCTGCCTTCTATTGTTCTTCAAATCTTATGAGGCTTGCTATAGCATTGACCCATCATTATTTGACCCTATTATGTCATTAAGATATGGAAGGCGTAGTTTGGAGGGCAATTAGTGTAGATGGGTGGAAGGTTGTGAAGAAAGAAACATTACTAAGCTAAGGCTTGAAAAGGGAATATAGTGAGAGAGAATTTTTTGTTGGCTAAATAAATGGACCAATTGGTCCGAAGAATGCCTAAATCCTATTCTTGAAAATGTGTTAAAATTGTGCCTTAAGTGATGATCAATTAAGCTCTAAAATGCAGTTCAAGGTGACAAAAAAGCAATGCATACATTCGATTGTTGAGAATTATCTTTGAAGTAAGCATGCCCTATATCAAGCACTTGATTCTAAATTATACCTTGCACTTATGTTCCATATGACAAGAATAATGATAGATAATTGGCCCATATGCATTTAATCTCCTCCCTTTTTTTTTTTTCTTATACTTTAATATTGGGTTCAAAATTATTAGATATTGCATGCTATTCTCCTAGAAATAGATTAAACTACTGATTTTACTAACCATCAATGCAACTATTTCATAATCATCTGAGTTTTGTTTATAGCTCCCTTAGGCCTAATTAATGTAATGCCTTCACTGCCAAGTTGTCACAATTTTGACAAGTATTTTATAAAATAAAACTAAGACAAAATAAAAATTACTAATACTTCCCTAACTATCTAGAAGTCCAGCTCATCATCGTCATCTGTCTCCTCCAAATCCTCCATAACATAATTCTCCTCCTCCACGTTTGTGCTGGCATAAGTGCTCGAGAATTGCCCTATCAGATGCTAGAACTCAAGGGGTGGCATGGGCCATGCAAGCATCATATCAGGTGGCATGCCCTGAAAGGCTACCATAGCTTAGAGGAACTCACCTATGGCCTGATTGTACTAAAGCAGATACTCATTAAAGCGTTCTTGTTTGGCTATCCTCTCACTCATGGTGAGCTATGATAAGTCGGGGGCTATGGTGGAGTGGGGTCTTAGGGCAGCAAGTTTCCCCTCGTATTGGCATTTCCTATTTTGAAGGCCAAACACATTCACCTCTGTGCGAGGCATCAATACCTGTTCTCCTTGCTCTCATTTGATGCTTACCCGTTTGCACATTTTAATAATGAAATAGGGATACCATAGACTATCCTTGACATTCATTGACATCTGCAACATTCCTTAGAAGATATAGGCTCCTACATCGAATAATCAGCCGGTGACTATAGCATATAGAAGGATGGCTTGATCTGTTGTGATCTCACTAATGTGCTGGGTGGGGGAGATCCTAGACATGATGAATTTGAACCAAAGCTGGTTCTTGGGGGTCAGACGACTGGCACTGAATCTCATGTGCTTCTCCCTCTTTATCACCTATTAAGGGTCCCCATTGCATAGGCGTCATCCCAGCTCTTCTAAGTCCATCCTTTTTTGTAGAAACTGGGAGTACCTATCATTATCAATGTTGGCGAGGCCAAAAAGTTTGTTAATCTCATCTCCCCTAATTGGCACTATCTTTCCCCTAATGAGCACGTTAAAGTGAGTACGATCGAGCAGGTTGACATAAAACTTTCGCACTACTAGGAGGATTGCTTTGGCTGGTTGTTTACAAAATTGTTCCCAGCCCCATTGTTGTATCTCATCCTTAATGTGTATGTCAATGTCACCATCCACCCTGATTCCTCCCTTTTTGACCAGCTTTTTATTCATAATGATGGACTAGAACCGGTGTATGGCTTTACGGGAGGAAAACTGGGAATCATCCATAGGTTAGCTAGATTCTCCTCATTGCTTCTTTTTCGGTGCCATAATGCCTACAATTAAATGTGGTTAAACTTAGTGATGCCAAAACCTTTAAAGCAATGTCCCCTGTAGATATTTAATCATAGGGTTCCCGTATGATGCATATTCAATCACTAAGATCAAGTAATGATGTTTAGCATCTTGAAACTATCTAACACTACAATCAAATGTGCTTAAACCCTAGGAGCCATATCCCCGTAAGGTATTCACTTAGAGGATCCCACATGAAGCATATTCAACAATTATGATTAGAATTGACTGATTAAATCATGTAACAATGTTTATAATCTTGATTCTAGGTGAGTATATCTAACACAAATGCCTAAATCAATTTAGAAAATTTTCTTTAGACCTAGGGTTCTCGAATGTAGCAAAATTTTCCCAAATCTTTAGTGAAATCATTGATTTTCTTCACTAAATCATGTGAAAGTTGCTACGACTCAATAATGAACAG
This sequence comes from Delonix regia, assembly GCA_037074485.1. Classification (NCBI taxonomy): domain Eukaryota; kingdom Viridiplantae; phylum Streptophyta; class Magnoliopsida; order Fabales; family Fabaceae; genus Delonix; species Delonix regia. The sequence goes on along the minus strand of CM073454.1, from coordinate 21,717,607 downwards.
TAAAATTATATCAAAACAACCAAATAACTTCAAGAAATTAGCCTATTAGATTGACGAGAACACATGTCATCTGAAAGAAAAGGGGTTAGTGTATATACCTTGAGATTTCGCCTAAATTGAAGCAAATTAACACAAAACATATGTGTAGGGGAGGGAAAATGCCAGACGTAGTGCTCTGAGGGAGTGGGAGAGTGTGTGTTTTGAGGAAGAGAGCCGTGATTTAAAGAAAGAAATTACAGTTCTCAACATGGCACCCAAGCGCTGCGTTTTGGTGCCAAGGCGCACAGGTAATTTTTAACATGGCACCTGGGCACTGCATTTCTGTAATTAGAACAATTAGGTGGTGCCCCAGTACCATCTCTCTGGAAATACTGCTTAAGCACCATTTCACAGCGTTGAGGTGCTCTTTGCCAAGATTTTTTTTTTTATCAGTTGCTCTGGCGCCATTTTTCCATTGCTAGGGTGCCAACTTTTTGGAATTGGTACCCTAGAGCCTATTTATCTATGCCCAGGCATTGCTTTTTTTACCTATTATTCGTGATTTCTAGAATATGAGGCACCTGGGCACTATATTTTCTTCGCCAGGGCTCTAACTCTCTAGAAATGGCACCTTAATGCCAATTTGTCCACACCTAAGCGCTGAATCTTCATGTTACTCCTTTTTCCTGCTTACCTGCATCAGAAATAAAATAGAACTAGGTTGGAATTTAGAAGATAAATAAGTAATCCTAAAAAAAATGTAAAGAAAAAAGCTTGGGCAATCTCTCATGAAGTGTTTCAGTTATAGTCATCAGCTGGACTACCAATTTTCTTTACGGCTGAGCAAGTGAAAGTGTGCCTTGGTTCCTTAGAACTGTTTCACCATAGTATGGCCTCAGTCTTTTCTCATTCACCTTGAATGTTTAGTGAGTGTTTTCATCGAGGAGTTCTACTAAACCACATGGATTCACTGCCACAACAGTGAACGGTCCTGACCATTTTGACTTTAATTTCTTAGGAAAAAGCTTCAAGCAAGAATTAAACAATAATACTCGTTGCCTGGCTTCAAAATTCCTCCACTGAATCTTACTGTCATGCTTGCATTTCACTTTTTCCTTATAAATTTTGTTATTCTCATATGCATTCATTCTAAATTCAGTGAGTTCATTAAGTTGTAAGAGCCTTTTTTCCCTGCATGCATTTAGGTCAAAGTTCAATTTCTTGATGGCCCAGTATGCCTTATGTTCCCATTCTAATGGTAGATTACATGCCTTGCCAAATACCAATTGATATGGGGACATGCCTAAAGGTGTCTTATATGCTATGCGATAGGCCCATAAAGCATCATCTTGCTTCACCGCCCAATCCTTACGAGATAGACAAACTATTTTCTCTAAAATGGTTTTAATTTCTTTATTCAATACTTCTGCTTGTCCATTCATTTGCAGGTGGTAGGCCAAAGCTACCTTGTGATGCACTCTATATTTCTTTAGGAGGATTTCAAATTGTTTGTTGCAAAAATGTTTCCCTCCATTGCTTATGATTGCCCTATGTGTGCTGAATCATGTAAAGATTAGCTTTTTCAAGAATCTTAGCATAACCTTGGCATCATTAGTTATGTAAGCAACAACTTTGACCCATTTAGAAACATAATCCACAGCAAGCAATTCTTAGCAAACTCATAGGCATCCTTGAAGAGTGTAGGCCAAAAAAATCTAGCCTGCAGGACCTTGAGGGTTGTTTTCTATCCTTTGTAGTGGCTGACATAATTAGTTGCTTGGTAGTGATATAGGATGCTTTGAATATCTTCTTTTGGAATACACATTCTCATAATTTGGTTCCTACGTTACCTAAACAGGTATGGTTCATCCCAAATGTAGTTCTTAGCCTCATGCAAAAACCTCTTCTTCTGCTGTGAATTCATATCTGCAGGTAGGATGCTAGTTGTTAGGAAATTCACAATATTAGCATACCATGGAGTATTGGCAATGTTGACAATTAATAGTTGCTCATAAAGGAATCTTTCATTAATAGGGACTTTAGTGGGCTTGTTATTAATATTTTTAATCCTTGACAGATGATATGCTATTTGATTTTCACAGCCCTTTCTTTAACGTATTTCTAAATCGAATTATTACAGTAACAAAACCCACTAAATCAGTCTAGGTTTAGCATCCCTTTTATTGATCAAAAATTTGACTGTAGCATAGTCTGTATATATAATCACCTATCTGAACTTATCAAATGTGAACACTACTATCAACAGCTCCTTTTTAGTGGTTGTGTAATTCAATTGAGCATCATTTAAAGTTCTGCTGGCATAGTAGATGACTCTGTAAATGTTGTCTTCTCTTTGACTAATTACTGCTCCAACTACCAAATCACTGGCATCACACATTATTTCAAATGGTAAGGACCAATTAGGCACAGTAATGATTAGTGCAGTAACTAGCTTATGCTTCGGTTCATTAAAAGCATTCAAACACTGATCATTAAACAAAAGAGGTTTACCTTTTTCCAACAAGATACTCAAAGGTTTTGAAATTTTTGAAAAAACTTTTATAAATCTTCTGTAGAAGCCAATATACCTAAGGAAATTACGCAGCCCTTTCACTGAGATGGAAGGTGGCAATTTCTTAATGGTTTTAAGCTTGGCTTTATCAACCTCAAGCCCCTTATTGGAAACCTTATGACCTAAAACTATACCTTCTACCATGAAATGGCATTTTTCCCAATTTAAAACTAGGTTCATTTCCTTATAGCGTTTTAGGACTTTGGATAGAACATCAGACATTCATCATACAAATCCCTAAAGCCAAAGAAATCATCCATGAACACCTCCAACCCATTTTCAATCATATCAGAAAAAATAGACATCATGAATCTTTAAAATGTGGTTAGAGCATTACACAGTTCGAATGGCATCCATCGAAAAGCAAATGTGCCATAAGGACATGTGAAAGCAATAAAACTACTCTCCTGTAAGTCTATCTAGCATCTAATCATTAAATAGTATATGGAAGTGATCTTTTCTAGTGGCCTTGTTTATTTTCTGATAGTCTATACATATATGCCAACCAATTACAATGCGTATAAGGATTAACTCATTTTTCTCATTAGTCATAATAGTGATTCCTCCCTTTTTAGGAACGCACTGTATCGGGCTTACCCATGAACTATAAAAAATATGATAGAAAATTCTAGCATCAAGCCACTTGATTACCTCTTCTTTTATTACCTTTTTCATGATAGGGTTATGTCATCACTATTGTTCGATGTTGGGCTTTCTTCTTTCCTATATTAGGATCTTGTGTGTGCAAAACGATAGACTTATTCCTTTGATATTTGCAATGGTCTATCCAATAGCCATTTTGTGCTCTCATAGCACTTTCAGTAGTTTTTCTTCCTGCACAGATGTTAATGATGCAAAAACAATTACAGGTAAAGTAGATGAGTCTCCTAAAAATGTATACCTGAGATGTGAGGGAAGTTGTTTTAACTCCAATTTTGGGGGCTCCTCTATTAATGGTTTCATTCTCTTTATAGTAGACTCAGATAAGTCTAAAGGCTCCCTTTAAGGATTTACTTTCATAAATTTAGGGCTAGAAATTCTAGCTAATTTAAAACTCTAAGAACTCTTCATCCTCTTTCTCATGTATCAAGATTAAAGCAGCTTCTAATGCATCCAAAGTTAGCACATCCTGTACTAAGGTTTCTGTATTGCATTCTATTATTTCTATAAACATACGTTTAAGTTCATCACTCGGGTGTTTTATAGCTTTGAATGTATTGAATGTTACCTCTTGGTTTTGCACCCTCATCGATAACTCACCTTTTCTACGTTAATTAAGGCTCCGCTTATTGCTAGGAACGACCTACCATGGATGATCGAGATGACCTTATCCTCTTCCATGTCTAAAATGATAAAATATGCAGGGAATATGAATTTCTCTAACTTAACTAGGTCACCCTCCAAGATTCCCTTTGGGAACATTGGGGATCGGTCAGCTAATTGTAAGGTAACTAATGTAGGATTGATCTCCCCCATACCTAATTTTTGAAAGATGAAGAGGGGTATTAAATTTATACTGGTTCATAAATCATATAATGCTCTCCCAAAGAAAACATTACCAATAGAGTAGGTAATGGTGAAACTTCTTAGGTCCTTGAGTTCGAGGGGCAACTTCTTTTACAAAATTGCACTGCACTTCTCAACCAGGACCACTGTTTCATGCTCTCCCAATCTCCTCTTCTTTATCAGAATGTCCTTCATGAATTTGGCATATGTTAGCATTTGTTCTAGGGCTTTTGTGAATGGTATGTTCACCTGCAACCTTTTAAACACTTTTAAAAATTAGTTAAACTAAGAGTCTAGAATTTTCTTTTTCAATCTTTGTGGAAAAGGAATGTTCTTTTCATGTTAGTCAATTCCTCTTTCAATTTTTCCTTCTGTTTCTCAGTTGGCTATGTTTCAATTTTTTTGTTTAAGTTTAGGCTCTATTAGCTATCTTCTACTCTTAAGATTTACTGCCTTGCACTACTCTTTTCCATGTGACCTAGGGTTAGGTTCTGTGTTACTCAACAGTGATACCTGTGGTCTACTAGCTAAGGCACTTGCTAACAGCCTTATATGTGTCCTTCAATTTTTCAAGGTGGAAGCTTAGCTTATTAGTAACTATTTCACCTAATCATCTTGCAAACTAGATGATTCATTAGGCTGATTATGTTGCTACCTATGATTTTGGAAACTTGGGGGTGCATCTAGTTTAGGGGGAGGTGCACTTGGTTGATTGTTTTTCTAAGAAAATTTTGGGTGATTCCTCTAACTAGGATGGTTTGTGTTAAAGATTGGTTAGTCAACCCTATAATTGTTACCCAAATAATTTACAATTTGTTTAGGATAAGTCAATGGGCATTGTACACATGGATGTCCCTCATCACAATATTCACAAGGTTAACAAATATTTGCCTAATGCACTGCATATTGCTGCCTTCCTATAGCTAGATTGTCTAACCTTTTATTCATTGTTTCAAATTACACTGCCACCTTTGCTGAAAATGCTGTCAGTTAGTCTATTTCCATAAATGCAACTGTCCTTCTTTTGAAAGTTCTTTCATAAGCTTTGTAATTATTGGAGGTGAGGTTCTTCAATATCTCAAATGATGGATATTGATTCAGCAGTGACCCTCTTGCAGTTTCATTCACCTGAATTCTTAATAATGGGATTATTTCGTTATGGAAAATTCTAATCTATTGCTGTTTAGAGAAACCATGGTGAGGACATTTTCTTAGCAATTCTTTAAACTGTTCATAGGCTTCATATAAATATTCTAATTCAAATTGCTAAAAATTAACTATGTCCTTCAAAAGTTTTTCAGTCTTTGTAGGCTATAAATATTTGTTCAAGAATTTATGTACTAGTTATGCCCAAATGGTTATGGATCCACTGGCTTATGAATCTAAATAGTCCTTGCCTCTTCCCTCCAAAGAAAATCTGAACAACCTAAGGCAAATGGCTTCCAAAGAGACGCTAGCCACCTTGAAGTTGTCACATATTTCTAGAAAATACCTTAAATGGGCATTTGGATCTTAAGAGGGAAGACCATGGAATTTGTTTTCCTTAAGCATCATCACAGTAGTATGATCTATTTTAAAGTTGTTGTTACCAATTTTTGGCCTAACAATGCAAGATTGAATGCCCTCAAACGTTAGTATGATGTAATCCTTGACCTTTCTTTAAGTAAGTGGTTTAGAATTTTCATTGACAACTTAGGCATGGGTGTCTACTCTTAGATCTGGAGCTCCGCTATTATCACTCACCATGGTGGATGATTCTTCCTACTGACTCCTTGGTTGATTTCTAATTCTTTTGCATGTACATTCAATTTCAGGATCTAAGGGTAAAATCATTGTTTTGCCTCTTGTACACATACAAAAACAACTGTTATAGAAAACACTTCTATAGAATAGAGTGCTTAAAAATAATGCCAATAAAATTTAACGCCAAGTCCCCAGTAACGACACTAAAAACTCGTTGATTCAAATTGCAATCGAGGTGCAATATCACACGCAAGTATACATGGTCAGCAAGTAATATAATGATGAAATGAGTATCTATCCCTCAGAGACTTGGGTTCAATATTTACTAACAAAAGTTGAAAGTTGTATGATCAAAATTTGGTTGAGTAAATGCAAGATAATTTTGAATGTTGGTTAATGTAGAATTTTAACAACCTAGGATTTTGAACTTTCATCACATGCAAGATGCTTTCTGTTCTAGTTATTACTTTGTTTTAGCTGAAGAATGAATTGCTAACTTGGGATTCTTCCATTCTTATGTACTTTTTTCAAATACATACAAGCTGAGTTCCATCCCCCTAGTTTTGGGACAAGAACCTTATAAATCCAAGACCCAACTATGATTATCACAGACAATTAAGTACATTCATCTTAATTACGAATTGCATTTATGTAAACAGTGATTATATACATCTAGTTCAGATATTTAGGTAACCTTGTCAGGTTGACATAAATCCTATCTTCTTTCCTAAGATGATTAGACTTAGAAAATAACAATTGCTGGATGAATATAAATAATCATTCATTCAATGAAAAACTGTAATAACAATCAACAGAAAAGCATCCATAGCAAGGGCTTCAATTAAAATTCTAGCACAGCTACTTAGCGTCTTATAGGCATGAATACAGAATTAAGTAACATGGAAGAGCATAAAGATGACATGAAGTTGTAAAAGAGGAAGATGTTCAAAAGGGGAAAAAATCTATAAAGAGCCCTCACTCTAAAACCAACCTTTCGTTTAGCTACTTTCAACTTCCAATTCTCTCTTCAAGTGTTTCAAGGCACTCCTCCTTGCCTGGTATCTGTTGCTTGCCTTCAAGACTCTTTGTATAGGCTTAAGAGACCCTACAATGCAGCATGGGCGTCAACTCTCTAGAATTCATGCTCAGGTATTGTTCGTGTGGTGCCTTGGCGCTGACTTTCTAGATTTGGCACCTGAGCATTGGCTCTGTGGTGCCTGGGCATTGGGTTTTTGTACTTCTTCTTTCATTTTGGTTATTTTTCCTGAAATATCCTTTAGTTCTTTCCAAAACCGATGTTAGTGAAAATTTTCAAGTTAAATATGAAATTGTAGGTTTTTTTCTAAAAAATTGTGATATTTGGTCAATTAAAGTTTCCTCAAGGCTTTACCTTGGAGAGTTAACACATAGCATATGTATGTTAATAATCATATTCAATTATAGTAGTTAATTAATCCTTTAAATATCTTAACTATTGTGAATGCAATGAGTAGACAGGTTAATAAAGAGCACTAATCAAGTAGGTTTTGTTTACTCATAATATAAGGACATAACCTGTCTAAGCTGGTATACTGTCATTTATATATGAGTGAGAGTAAGGGTATGAAACTTGTGAGTTTAGAGTAACTCGTGAATTTAGGCAAACTTATGGGAAATGAATAAATTTGTAACTTGGATTCGTAACATAAATTCGTAAAAGTTTACTTTGATTAAAAAATAGATATTGAAATAAATAGTGTTATAGTTAAAACACTATGTACAATAAGATATTATTTAAATGCAATTTAAATTATATTAAGTCAAACAAAGTTATTCATATTTTATAATTTGTAGTACTCAACATAAATATTTTAACATAATCATACTTAAATAATCATTCAATATAACCAACTAAGTAATATTTTATTTTATTTTATTTCAATAAGTACATATTTAATATAATTTTATTATTTTTAAGTACATATTTTTTGACCTGAGGCTTGCACCATCCAAAGCTAGTCATAGGTCTGTCTAGGTAGGAACCTTGGGCTCGTGACTGTGAGCCTTTTGGTGAGTAAGTTGGTTCACCAGAATGAGTGGCTCTAGGACAAGGCTAACCTTTTTGTGTAAGTTGTTTAAACATAAAACAAACTTGTTAGTTTGTTTAGAACAAAGAAATAATTCAGAAAACTCATACTTCCAAACATTATCAATAGTATGAAATAGATGCTTCTAAGTCTTTGTTTCTCACTCTCTAAAATGGTGTGTGAGCTTCAAGTGAAAAGAAACCAAGCTTAGGGACCCATTTATAGGAGAGCTTATGGCAACCACTCAATCACTGGTTACCATTGAATAATGCAAGTGAGTAAGAAAAGTGTATGTAATGATGAAAGTTCACAATAATGGGATATTGCACTTAATGAATGGATTGTAGCCATGATGAAAGTTCATAATGATAGGTTGTTGTACTTAACAAATGGACCATAGCTAGTAAAAAAATTAAAATTCTCCCACTTGGTCTATTACACTCAATAATTTCAATATCCTCTTCCGTACACATTCTAAAATAAAGAAGCTGAATGCACGAATAACAACATTAAGTCATCTATAAATGAGTATTACCTTTTGTGTATCACAATGCATATTACTTTCTCATCCTACCATAACTTAGTGAATAAGACCTATGCTTATTCAAGGTCCACTTAATGTTGTTTATTCTCTAAATACAAATGTGTACCTAAAATGAAAAAACAACTCATATTAAAATGAATAAGAGCTTTTTTATAGATGATGATAATATACATCAAATACTTAACGTGGAACCAAGTCCTATTCTAGTCACATGATCCTTAAACTCTATAGGTGGCATGCTTTTTGTTAAGGAATCAACAATTGTCAACTTATTTCTTATGTGTTCAATGGAAATTTTATTTTCCTTGACATTTTCCTAAATGACTAAGTACTTAATGTTGATGTGTTTACTTTGACTTCCACTTTGTTGTTTTTAACTAAAAAAACTACAGTTGAGTTGTCAAATATATTCTCAATGGACTTAAGATAGAATCTAAAATTCCAAGACCAAGAATAAAGCTCTTAAGCCATAGACTATGCAATGTTGCCTCAAAACAAGATAGGAACTCAACTTCCATAGTAGAAGTAGCTATCAAAGACTGCTTTGTTCTCCTCCAAGACACAGCTCCATCCACAAGCATAAAGATATTTCAAGATGTTGATTTTCAAGAGTCAATGGAACTAGTGAAATTTGAATCAGAATAGCTAATAACCTTAAGGTTCTCAGTTCTCTTATACATTAGCAAGTAATCTTTGGTACCTTTGAGATACCTCATAACCTTCTTTGTAGCTCTCCAGTGGCCATCCCTAGATTGTTCTGTTATCTACCTAATATCCTAACTGTAAATGAAATGTTAGGTCTTATACAAACCTGAGCATAGATAAGGCTTTCAACAACTTAAGTATATGGAATCTTACGCATATGTTCCCACTTTAGATTGTTCACCAGGCATTGGTTCAAGTTGAACTCATCACCCTTCATAATAGGTGCTACAATTAGTGAATAGTCTTTCATCCGAAATCTTTTGAAGACTTTGTTAATATAGGTTTCTTGCAACGAACCTAAAACACAGTAAGTTCTGTCTTTATGGATCCTAATGCCAATGACATAAGATGTCTCACCCATATATTTCATATCAAAGTCCTTAGAGACAAACTATTTTACCTCATATAGAGACCCTTTATCCTTAGTTGCAAGTAATATATCATCCACATATAACACAAGGAAACATATTTTACCCCCACTGACCTTCTGGTATATACATTGATCCATGACATTTTCCACAAATCCAAATGAGGAGATAATTTCATGAAACTTAATATAACATTGGTGGGAGGGTTGTTTTAATCCATATATAGATTTCTTAAGCTTACAAACTAAATGTTCATTGGCATTAGAGGAGAATCCTTCAGGTTTTTCATATATACCTCTTCCTCTATATCCCCATTAAGGAATGTTGTTTTCTCATCCATATAATGTAATTCTAAGTCAAAATGGGCAACTAATGCTAATATAATATGGAGGGAATCTTTCTTCTATACAGGAGAAAATATTTCCATGTAATCAATTCCTTCCTTTTAACTAAATCCTTTGGCCATGAGTTATGCATTATATCTCTCGATGTTGCCTAATGAGTTTTTTTTTTATCTTAAAGACCAATTTACAATCAATAGCCTTTGAGTCAATATGCAACTTAATGAGATCCCTGACTCCATTAGATACCGTAGAATTTATCTCATCCTTCATAACATTGAGCCACAAATCAGATTCATTGCAGTTGATGGCTAGTGAAAACATTTCAGGATGATCTTTGACTCTTATGTTATAGTTAGATTCTTTTAGGTACACAACATTTTGAGCTAATTTGCTAAAGACTATGGTTTTGGTGATAACAAACACCATACAAAAGATTTTCAATGTAATACATTGGTTTTAGATATTCTTCAATGTATTATCATGTCTTAGAAGCCTTTGTAAGTAATATTGAACCAATTAATGTTTAAAATGAATGTAAAATTGATTCTAAGTCTTAAAGGTTGAAGAAAAGCTAATTTGGGGAACTCTGGAAGTCCCCAGTCAACTTGTACCTTACTAGCCAACTATCAGGCCTCATCTCAGTCAAATGGGAGCTTTCTATAAGGACCCAATTTGTTGCCAGCTTGAGCCATAATTGATTGAGAGCTCTGTGTGAGTCATTAGTCAACTGGTAACTAGCTAACAGTTGACTGGCCACGCCCATATCAAGTTTAGTCCACTGTTAGCCTCATGACCAATCAACTAAGAGCTCATTATAATAGACTAGTCGACTGGCCCTTGGTGAATGGTCGGCTAAATTTCAATTTTTAAAGAATGAGATAGGGACCAGTCGACTGGCCACTGGCAGAGAAGTCATAATTGCTTTATAATGGATATATTTGAAATCCTTAACTTTTCTCTCACTCCCAACTAATTTATTAGACCTTAAACAATATAAAAATGATCTATGAACTCAAAATAAATAAAGAAAACATTCAAGAGTGATTATATCATTAATTTTATTCTCTTATAAGCTCTTTATTACATTAGTGCTTCATTGTTCTATATACTCTATTTCAAAGAGCTCATTTATTTGTAATTCTTTCTTCTTTGAGAAAAAGAAGCTCAAGGAGGTTCCTTGAGAGAGTTAAGCTGAGAGAGAGCTTGGGTTGAGGGGGAGTTTATCCCTAGTTATATTCAAGAAGGTTCCATAAAGAAATCAAGCTGTGAGAGCTTAGGATAAGGAAGAGGTTCTTACTGGGTTGTTGTAATTGATTATTAAGATAGTTGAAAATTCCAAAAGATTGCTTGGGGACTGATTATAAGCTTAAGTAGAAGCCAAAACAAGATAAATCTTTATGTTTATTCTCTTCCTTTATCCTTTTTATATTCCACATTCATTATTTTGTTTACTAAGATTGTTTTAAGTTTAAAAAATGTTTTGAATGAATTTTGATTTATGCAAATTTCATATGACACCTAATTCACCCCCTCTCGTATGTGCAAGCCTTGCTCAACAAGTGGTATAAGATCTTAGGCTCTTAGACCTAACTATCTTAAAAGTATAAATGGTTGGACTTGGTGATAGTGTGTTGCCTAAAGGGTTGTCCATTACAAAACCTCCTAATTTCAATGGTGAAAATTTCAAATATTGGAAACTAAGGATGAAAATTTTCTTTAAAGCTATTGACATGGACCTATAGGATGTGATTGAGAAAAGTCCATATGTGCCTTTGAAAATAGAAGAAGGAAAGACCTTAGTCAAACCCAAAAGTAAATGGATTGATATAAAAAGAGGAAAAGTTTTATTGAATAACAAAGCTAAACTCATTCTCACTAGTGCACTTAGTCAGAAAGAGTGCTTTAGAGTATCAAACTATTAAAGTGGTAAATAAATATAGGAAGCTTTATAAATAGCCTATAAAGGAACATCTGGTGTAAATGAGTCTAGGATTGATAATCTTTTACAACAATATGAATCTTTCAAAATGAATCCTAGAGAAACCATTAAAGAAATGTAAATTTCTTTTACTCATATTGTTAACCATTTAGTAGCCTTAGGGAAGATGTACTTATAGACTGATCAAGCCTACAAGATCATGAAGGCACTTCCAATGGAATGGCAACCAAAAGTAACAGCTATTGAGGAAGCAAAAAGGCCATTAGTAAAATTAGTTGTAGCTCTCTTTGGGAATGTTCATGAACATGAACCAAGGTTAAAGTAACTTCTTGACGAACAATGTAAGAGGACGAAAAGTCTTGCTCTCAAAGCAACATCAATATATCCAGATGAGGAAGAATGCAATAATGATTCTTTAGATGAAATTGATGACGAAACCCTTAGTCACTTTGTGAAAAAATTTGGAATATTCTTCCACAATTGAAGAATCAATGGAAGGAGACTGATTAGAAGGAGTCAAGAAAACAAGGATCATCTCATCTACTATGAATGTAGAAAACCAGGACATATTAAATGGGAATGTCTTTAATTTCTGAAGAAGCAGGATAGTGCAAAAGAAGGAAAAGAAAAGAAAAGAAAATGAATTACCTATCAACTACTTGGGGAGAAGGTGATGAAGACTCAGATACTAAAGAAGATGAAAAAGCTAACCTCTACCTAATAACTAAAAAAGATAAATAAATTCTCTCCTTTCTTATGAAGAAGTGCAAGATGCATTTGATGATTTGCATAATGAACTTCTTAAAATTGCAAAAGCTTTAAATTTTTCAAAGAAGAAAATTTATCTTTTGGAAATGATTTAGAAAAGGAGAAGGATGAAAGTAGTTCACTGCTTCAAATAAAAGCCTCCTTAAAAAAACAAATTGAAACATCTTAGTACAACTATATAGGTCTTAAGGAAGAACGTCTTTCTTTAAAAACTAAAGTTGCAAAATTTATTTGTAATTGTGAACTTCTACTAAAAAAAAAAAATGATAAACACTCTTGCAAAGTTCTCAAAAGGGGAAGATAACTTAAATATTCTACTTCGAAAACAAAGATGTGGTTTTTATAAGGCAGGTCTTGGGTACAATCCTAATAAAAGATAAAAATATTATAAAAACTTCTTTATTCTTGCAGTTATGACTAGTACTTCATTTATTACATTCTTTTACTGTGGTCAAAAGGGACATAGATCCTATACTTGTTCTTGCAAAAAGAATAAAGTTCTAAAAGGAAAAAAAATGGGCTACTAAGGGAGCAATTAACATTCAATGACCCAACAAGAATTAGGTATCTAAAAATAAAATTTAATATTTTTGCAGGTATGTATGAAGGCTACTAGAGCCAAATGGTATTTAGATAGCAGATGCTCTAAACATATGATTGGAGATAAATCCAAGTTCATTTCTCTTCAACCAAAGAATAGAGGAATTGTCACATTTGAAGGTAATGGACAAGGAAAAATAAATGGTATAAGAAAAGTTAGTAAGAACTCTTCCACTTCCATTGATAATGTACTTCTTGTTGAAGGATTAAATCATAATCTCTTTAGCATTAGTCAATTATGTGATAAAAATAATAGAGTTATATTTGATTTAAAACACTATCTAATTGAAAATTTAGATGAAAAGAAAACCAAAATAATAGGACATAGAGTTAACAATGTGTATGTCATTGATTTAGATAATGCTCCTTCTATTGATTCAAAATCTCTTTTAAGTGTTAATGATGAAAGTTAGCTGTGGCATGGAAGACTTACTCATGCTAGTATGAATCTCTTAGAAAAGTTTACTAAGAAAGATCATGTAGTTGTATTACCAAAATTAAAATATGAGAAAAATAGACTTTGTGATCCTTGTCAGAAGGGAAAATAAATTAAAAGTTCTTTTAAAACCAAAGGGATTGTCTCCTCAACTTGACCACTACAATTACTTCACATGGATCTTTTTAGACCATCTAAAACCATAAGTCTTGGTGGAAATTATTATGTACTAGTAATTGTAGATGATTTCTCTACATTTACTTAGACACTTTTCTTATCTCGTAAAGATCAAGCCTTTAAATCTTTTCTGAAATTGACAAAGATCATTCAAGATGAATAAGGCATGACCATTATGTAAATAAGAAGTAATCTTGGTAGAGAATTTAAAAATAATTTGTTTATGGAATTTTGTGATGACAATGGAATTAAGCATAATTTCTTTGATCCTAGAACTCTTCAACAAAATGGAGTAGAATAAAGCAAGAATAGAACTCTAGAGGAAATAGTTAGAAAAATGCTAAATGAAATAGGTCTTCCTTCGTACTTTTAAGCAGATCAGTAAACACTGCATATTATGTTATAAATAGAGCAATAAGACCAATAAGACCAATTTTAAGAAAACCCCCTTATGAATTATATAAAGGAAGAATGTCTAACATTTCTTATTTGTATGTGTTTAGTTGAAAAATGTTTTGTGCTTAATAATAGAAAAGATAATTTAGGTAAGTTTGATGCAAAATCTGATGAAGTAATTTTCTTTAGATTATATAGTTCTAACAAAGCATTTAGAGTGTATAATAAAAGAACTATGACTGTAGAAGAGTTTATACACGTAAATTTTGATGAATCTAACCCTCTTAGGCTAAGAAAAGTATCTTTTGAAGAAATTGTAGTAAAATTTGATAATCTTACAACAAAAGAGAAACAATGAGCTCAAGATATCAAGAATGAAAGTGAGTCCACCAAGACAAATGAACAATCTTCCTTCCATGAAGAATCTGATCAAGAAATGGAGGAAGATATCACTCAGAATCTTCCAAAGGCATGGAACTTCAAAAGGGATCATCCACCTAAACAAATAATTGGTGATGTCTCCAAAGGGGTAACAACTCAAAACTCTCTTAGAAATATCTATAATCATCAATCTCAAGTTGAACCAAATGAAATTGATAAAGCCTTGAAGATGAGTATTGGGTCTTAGCTATGCAAGAATAGTTATTTCAATTTGAAAGAAGCCAAGTATGGAAACTTGTGCCTAGACTTAATTGTCATCTAGTCATTGGCACTAAATGGGCTTTTAAAAACAAGCTTGATGAATATGAAATTATATTTGGAAACAAAGCTAGACTAGTTACAAAAGGTTACAATCAAGAATAAGGAATTGATTATGATGAAACCTTTGTACCAATAGCTAAACTTGAGGCAATTCGTATGTTACTAGCCTTTGCATGTATAAATCATTTTAAGTTATAAAATGGATGTTAAAAGTGCCTTTCTCAATGGATACAAAATGGAAGAAGTATATGTTGAACAACCTCTAGGATTTGAGGATAAAAACCTTCCAAATCATGTATTCAAATTGAGAAAAACTCTATATGGCCTTAGGCAAGCACCTAGAGCATGGTATGAAAGGCTTAGTACATTTCTCATTAAGACTAATTTTTCTAAAGACAAAGTTGTTACAACATTATTCTTTAAAAGAAGAAAAATGATATCTTAGTTGTTCAAATATATATGAATGGTATTATATTTGGTGCCACTAATGAAATTCTATGCAAAGAGTTTGCTAAAATGATAAAAGGAGAATTTAAAATGTCTATGATAGGGGAACTTAAGTTGTTCTTGGGTTTTCAAATTAAACAACAATTAAATGGAACTTTCATAAGTCAATCCAAATATGTCAAGGAATTACTTAAGAAATTTGGATTTGAAAATTTCAAAGTCAAGGACACTCCATTGGGATCAACAACAAAGATGGATGCTGATCAGAAGGGACAACCTTATGACATCTCCAAAATACAGAGGTATGATTGGATCCTCCTATACTTAACTATAAGTAAGTTGGATATTATGTTTAGTGTATGCATATGTTCCTGCTTTCAACTTGTCTTAAAGAATCTCATTACTTAGCAGTAAATAGAATATTTAAATATATTGCAGACACAATATAAATGGGTTTGTGGTATCCAAAAGGATCCAACAATACCTTGGTAATATATTCATATGCCAATTTTGCTTGTTACAAAATTGACAGAAAAAACACCAGTGAGATATGCCAATTCTTTCAAAATTCTCTTATTTCATGGTTTCGTAAGAAACAAAATAATGTAGCATTGTCCATTGCTGAAGCTGAGTATGTTGTAGCTGGTAAATGTTACTCTCAAATCCTTAGGATGGAGTAACAACTAAAGGATCTTGGTGAGTACCTTAAAGAAATTCTAATTAGATGTGACAATACTAATGCAATTAACCTCACCAAAAATCCTATTATGCATCCAAGATCCAAATATATTGAAATTCAACATCACTTCATTAAAGATCATGTTCAAAAGAAAGATATCAACCATGAATTTATCCAAACTTAATTTAACTTGTTGATATCTTTACTAAACCTATTTCAACTTAAAGATTTTGTTTTATAAGAGGTGAACTTGGAATGGTTAATCCTAATGAATTGTAAAAATAAATATTCAAATTGTTTTGCCATTTCTTGAAGAGAATATTCACTAACTTAAGCATTAGAGTGGTCTTAATTTGTTTTGAAGGTAGTTTATGATAATTCTTTGAGATATCTCCTTGAATGACATGATAATTATCTTCATTTAGTTAGAAATCTAAGCTTAGATGAGTATATAAGTAAAATGCTCTTTAGAACTAAGAAAATTAATCCAAAATTAATTATTTAATCACTTTTTGCTAGGACTAGTAAGAATACTAATAGGCTTCTGTGAGAGGCCAACAACTCAAGAAGGGCAGAGCAGCTAATTGAGGGCTCTATAAGGGAGTAGTTGACTGCTAAGGAGTGGCCAATTGACTAAATAACAATTTTTTATAACCTAATAGCTGATTGAAGGCTAAAGGCCAATTCGCTATGAGGCTCCAAAAAGCAAACTGCTAAGAAAATAGGCCCAACAATTGACTAAGAGCCAATTTTAAAGCAGTCGAACCCTTAATTTTTCATATTAAACACCATTTTACCAAGTCTAATTCTCTCCCCTCTTTCTTGCATAACAATTTTTGACCAAATCCCCATTAAATCTTGGTGATTTTGTTTCCTATTTGACTCAAATCACCAATTAATCATCACCATCTATGGTTTCATCAGTTGAAATTTTCTACTATCATCTCTCTTACTTGAAAATCTTTATCATCCTTGCCTCTCTTGAAGGTTCGTGATCATCAATGGTGGAAAGACCTATTAAGAACTAAAAATCTATCTAGTGGCTCTTCCTTCAGTCCTCCTACACTCTTCTCTTAATGTGCACAAGAGGTGGATTCATTAAGAACTTCCAACAAAGGAATGTTCTCCCAAATAAGTGAGTCAATCTCCAATTTCTCGAAGAAGTTGTTTGATCATCTCTCTAATGTTGTGTTTGATAAACTGCTAACTCTAAAATTGGATTATAGCCCCATAGTTTTCTAGGCATTCTATTCTAACCTCACCTATAACCGTAGTAGCTATCTTCTTACCACAGAGGTTAGAAGGACTTGGATACTCTATAGGGATGAGATTCTTGCATAAATACTTTAGCTTCCCCCTTTTATTAGTTATTATTTTACCAACAATCTAAATTCACTTAAGATTAGGTTTGGGTGTAACAAGTTAGGGGTAATGAATAAGATCAGTGAAATGCCTATAGAAAATCCTAACATGTAGTTGAATGTTAATGATCTATCTTTAAAGAATAGGCAGCTACACTGCATCATTACTTATTATCTTATCAACAAGTCTGGGAACTTTGCTTACATGAGTGAGCCTGAGCTATTTGTGATGAGGTGCATCTTAGAAAAAGAGAGTTTTAAGCTTACCTGGCTTATCATTCAAAAACTTAAAATTGATGTTGAAATGCAGGTTATGGAAGGACTCACAATAGCAACCAATATTGAAAGACCACAATCCATAATCAAAGTATTGAAATAGTAAAGAATGAAAAATTATGGTATGAGATGCAATGCTAAAAATAATCTTCTGAGGCTACCCTGATCACATGATTGACCCCAAGCCAACAAAAATTGACACACAAATTACTGAAAGAACTAACTAAATGGCTCCTCAGCAACGACGCTAGTTTTGACTGAACCCTCATCATTAGGGAGTCAAAAGCAAATACCATATACAAGAATGCACTATAGTGGTGCAATCCAGTTCGTGTTCACTTCAAGAAGCTTAATTTATTCCTAAGTAATTTAAATGCAAAATATATGTAGAAATGGGGGGGAGGGAATCGGGTTTTACCTTTGTCTTTTGAAATTAGGTCAAATGTAATTTATCTATAATTGTTTTTGAGATTTTTGATATAAGGTGTGAGTTAACAAAACTACTAAATTAGGGAGAGAAAATATAAGGTACATAATGATAAAATGCCCATTAGAGATTTGATTTAGCCTTCCTAGCTTCTTAAAAGATAAATGGGAGTTTCTTTTGAAAACCAATTCCTTAGTGGTTTGAAATACCATTCAAACACTAGGTAAGTTAATTTATTTATGAAACTTTTAAACCCAAAGACTCACAATAACATTAACTACCATTCTTAATGCACAAATGAGAGATCAATGCAAAGATGTAGGAATAACTTGAGCAATTTAACCAAGTATTACCAAGCCACCACAATCAATCATAAGATATCTTGTATTATACCAAACCCAATAATTCTATAATCAAGTGTAGCAATAATCCTTACGAAACACACATCAAAATATAAATCCCAAAATCCAATTTAACATATGAAATTTTACGGCAAAGTAATTGAACCTGTCAATGTAAGCAAAATGATTTAACCAAAACACAATGATTACAAGAAGGAAATGATGGAAAAGATTAAGAAAACTCCGTAATTGATGCTCCAAGCTCAAGCCTTCTCAATTCGCCTCTAGGTAAGTGATGTCTAGCTGCTCACGATGGAGAGAGATGCTTCTCGAACTCTAAATCACTAAGAACACCTATAGAAGTGCAAAAAAGTGATGGAAAGATAGAAAAATAAGAGGAAAAAATGAAGAAGATGAGTCTCCAAGCCTCCCCCTTAGTTGCTGACTACCTCCACTCTATAAAAACCCTAGTATTTAATGGAGTTAAGTTAATTCAAATCTTGCAATTAGATTTAGATTTGAATTAAATATTATCAAAACATGCATTTAAGCTCAATAAACTTCATAAAATTCCATGAAATGACATTGAATGACATGATAAAAAAGGGTATGATTGGGAACCATCATCTCTGTTATCCTTTGATACTATGGTGTGTCTCTACTTGAGGATGATATAGAGTCTCCTCATATGATTAGATGGAATAATCTAGCACGCTTGTTGTTTACCAAAACTCCATAGGGTCAGTGGGTTAGGAATACCCACAAAGCACAGAGGCCTCTACCAGTAGCACCTATTAGTCCATCTGCCTCTTCACAGCCTCCTCTATCAGTAGCACCAGAGGAAGAAGAAGGGCCTTCTACCACTATACCTCCAACTCTTACACATTATACACTGGCACGTCTTGAGACCATTCTCTTTCCTAAGCCTATCTTACTCGCGAAGACCTAAGCAATCCATCAGAAGATGGATACCTTCAGTCTCTTAATGCAAACTTTTTAGTAGACCATATAAGACATGGATGCTCACCTTCAGCCCTTTTTGATGTGACAAAAGGGGAGAGAAATAGGAGTTGTTAGTTATTAGTTTTGTTAGAAAGTTATATGCTTTTGCAGTTATTATTTTGGTTGTTATTTATTTCAAGTTTTAGTTAAACTATTTAACAATTATTTTAGTTCACTTTATTGAGATATTGAGCTTTGATGCATATTAATTAGTTATCTACTATATCTTGAATTTAGTATTAACCATTAACTAAATGTGTTTGAATGAATACTTATGTTTTGATGATAAAGTAGTTGATGTTATTTTTTTTTTATACTATGATCATATTAACTATTAAAGGATTGAGTGTTTTTTAAAACACATATACTTGAAAAACTTTCCTTTGTGGAGAACTAACAATTTTAGGTTTGTCATCATAAAATAAGGGGAGATTGTTTAGTCCATTTGCTAAAGACTATGATTTTGATGATAAAAAACACCTTACAAAAGTTTTTCAATGTAATACATAGGTTCAAGATATTCTTCAGTGTATTATCATGGCTTAGAAACCTTTGTAAGTAATATTAAGCTAATAAAAGATGTTTAAAATGAATGTAAAATTGATTCTAAGTCTTCATGGTTGAAGAAAAGCTTATTTGGGAAACTTTAAAAGACCCTAGTTGACTGATAATAGCTCAGCAATCGATAGGTTCCTTGCCAGCTAGCTATCAAGCGTTGTATCAGTTAAATAAGAGTTTTTTGTGAGGTCCCAGTTGACAAGCTTCCTTCTAAGAGGTTCTAGTTTGTTGCCAGCATAAACCATGATCAAATGAGAGCTCCCTATAAGTCACCAGTTGACTGACCACTAGCTAGCAATTGACTGGCTACACCCAAATCAAGCCCATTCCACTGCCAACCTAAAAACCAATTGATTAGGAGCTCATTGTGAGAAACTAATCAATTGGCCATGGTTGAGCTATCAACTATTAGGCTCCCAATTTGAATATTTTAAAAGGGAAAGAGGGACTAATGAACTGGCCATGGGAGGGCAGATGACAAGGCACTGGCAGAGAAGTCATAATTGCCTTATAACGGACATATTTTGAAATTCTTGACTTTTCACTCACTCCCAATAGATTTTTGGATCTCATGCTATATAAACACAAACTATGGACTCTGAATTAACAAGGAAAACATTCAAAAGTGATTATATCATTAATTCTATCCTCTTATAAGCTCTTATTTACATTAGTGCCTCATTGTTTTATATACTTTATTTCAGAGAGTTCATCTATCTATAATTCTTTTTTCTTTGAGAGAGAGAAACTCAAGGAGGTTCCTTGAGAGAGTTAAGCAGAGGGAGAGCTTGGATTAGGAAGAGTATATCCCTGTTTATATTTAAGCTGGTTCCTTGATGAAATCAAACTATGAGAACTTGAGATAAGGAAGAGGTTCTTCCTGGGTTATTGTAATTGATTATTGAGGTAGTTGAAAATCTTAAGAGGTTGCTTGGGGATTAGACGTAGGCTTGAATAAAAATCGAACCGGGACAAATCTTTATGTTTATTCTCTTCCCTTATCCTCTTTAAATATTACATTTATTATTTTGTTTATTCTAATTGTTTTTAGTTTGGAAAAACTTTTCTAAGGATTTTGATTTATACAAAATTCATATAACACTCAATTCACTCCCTCTTGGGTGCTAGCCTTTCTCAACACAACATAATCACTAGGAATTGCTAACCTCCTAATCCTAGTTGATCTTTTTAATGTTGAGTCAGCATTCTCTTAGAGAGCATGTTTCTTAACTAGTTGCATAACAGATTTTGGTAGCTGTTACACAACCAGATCAACTTGGTCGTGATTGTAGTTTATGGTTCATTAATGATTGGTTCTTCAATACTTGTTTGTACTTGAGGGGTATGAATTATAACCAATTTGTCACTTGATGTATGATCTTGAATTTCCAAATGATCATTTTCAGAATCTAAGTTCTGAGTTTGACTACTTCCATTGATTAAGTCATTTTCAATAAATTTAGCATTTCTTGACTCCACAATTCTAGTGCTATGTGATGGATAACAACACCTGTATCCCTTAAACCTTTTAGCATACCCAATAAAGTAGCCACTGATAGTCCTTGGGTCTAGCTTCTTCTCTTATGGATTGTAAATACACACCTCAGACAGGCATCCCCATATGCACATATGTCTTAAACTTAGTTTTCAACCTTTCATTAACTCAAATGGCATATTTTCAACAGCCTTAGTTGGAACTCGTTTAAGCATATACACAACTGTCTTAAAGGCTTCAGTCCACCAGAGATTAAGAAGCTTCGAGTTACTAAGCATGATCGGCACCATGTCCAATAGTGTTAAGTTCCTTCTCTCTACAACACTATTTTGGTCAGAGGAACCTCACATAGTGTATTGGGCAACAATCCCATGCTCTTGAAGAAACTTTGCAAATGAACCAAGTGTTTGTCCATCTTCAATGTATCTACCATAGTACTCACCACCTTTACTTGATCTCACTACCTTAATTTGTTTACCACATTGTTTCTATATTTCTGCTTTAAAAACCTTAAAGGCATCCCTTGCCTCATTTTTATTGTTAAGAAAATAAAGATACCTATATCATGAGTAATCGTCAATAAAGGTGATAAAGTATTTCTGACTACTTAAGTCCATATCTGGACTACATAATAATGGACTAAAAACAAAAAGCCCAAAACGTGTATGAAATGTTCATAAGATAAATGGCCCAAAGCATAATTAGCAATCAAATAAAGACCCATAAACAAAATCTTCATGAAAATCGTCCAAAAACATATAAAAGTTAGAATAAATATAATGTTTACTCAAATCGTCTCAACAAATGGGCACTAGAAACTTGGTTGGACACATCAATATCGAATGAGAGGGCATGGGTTTGAATTTTGGGTGACCACTGTTGCAATTTTATTTTCAACACACAAAATGACATGTCGTTTCTTCTAATGGCCAAAACGACTTGTAGCTTGACTCGTCCCCTACCTCTAAACAAGTTATATGGATTCAAAACCGACCCAGTTTGGACCCAAATTGAGACCTAACCATTTCTTGCAATTTAGAGTTACATTAGTTTGTTCAGAACAAATAAATAATGTAGAAAACTCACACCTCTAGCCATTGCCATTAATATGAAATGGATGCTTTTAAGCCTTTGTTTCTCAATCTCTAAGATAGTGTGTGTACTTCAAGTGATGAGAAACCAAGCTTAGGGACTTATATTTATAGGATAGATTGTGGCTAACACTCTATCAATGGTTACCATTGAATAACGCAAGTGGGTAGGAAAAGTGTATGTAATGATGAAAGTTCACAATAATGGGATATTGCACTTAGTGAATAAATCATAGCCATGATAAAAGTCTATAATGATAGGTTGTTGTACCTAACAAATGGACCATATCTAGTAAAAAATTAACATGTTGACCTAACCAAGGTGCTCAAGCTATCTTGTGAGTTGAAGAACCTCTAAAAGCAATGGTCATTCATAGGGTTATGTAGTGCTCATCAATACTTCTAAAGGTTTGTGTTGATAGTTTTATACATAAATATATGATGTTATAGGTGGATTATAATTTTCCTCATGGTGTATAAGTATGTGATTTTGTTTTTATTTAAAAATTGTTATTATGTGTTGTATAACGAAACATAATATGATGTGGCTACTAAACAAGGGGGCATTTATTAATTGGTCTCCAAATCTATTATATATAAATAAAGTAAGTTCCTTTTTTAACATGGGAGTTCTATTGATCGATAAGAAGGTTTCGTTAAGTAATCTCTCAACTCTTCATAGGATAACTTTTTACCTTCTCATACATGTATTAAGAAACTTTAGAAGTGTGTAAATTCTTTAAGGAGAAAAATAATAAAGTTATTAATTAATTGCCTCTTAAATTGAAAAATTTTTGAATTGAGAGAATTTTTTGGAGTGAGCAAGAAAATTAATAAATTGTCTTTTGAAGTCAAAAAATTTTATGGAGTGAATGAAAAAATAATAAATTAATTCTACCTCTTAAATTGATAATTATAAATATAACTTGATATGATCTATAATTAAAACAAGAGAAAACAATATTTGTGTGAATGATTTATAATGGTGTTCTTTCAATAAACTCATCGTCATCATTTCTTTCCCACCAATGTCACATAACTAATTTTATGAACATTTTATAATTTATTATATTTTTTATATCACAATATATTATTAAATTCAATTTTTTACTATCACTTAAAAATATTGTTGATTTAAAATATATTGATACATAGTAAAATAAAGTAATAATAATATGGCTGTGTTTAATCAATTACTTGTCTTACATAGCCAACTTGTGGATAAAATATGTCATCGGTACCATCTTTTACGCTCTATAGATATGAAGATTGGTATCTGGTAAAATCTTTTCCGAGAATATATATATATATATATATATATATATATATATGAATGTATATGTATTTATATAGCTTTCTTTATAATTTTTATTTATGTTAAGATTAGAAGCCAAGCAGAAAATGTGCTTTTAAGGGAAGAAAATAGCTTCCATGGCTGCTGGAAAAAGTATTTATACACTGAGAAAAGAATATTCATTTTAAACTAATTGATACCCTTAACTACGGTAATTTTCAAATCAAAAGAATTTACAAATCAAAGTTTAAATAACAACTGATATTATTTGTATATAATATATACATTTCATATGACATAATAAAATAATTCATATAAAAAGAATCCTTAGCAAGTTTTTTAACATTTAGCCAAACGCATATCAGAAGATAACGATTTGCAAATTTCCATAAAAATAATACAAACTGAAACAATCTCGTGCAAATTAATGATATAAATATTGTAACATAGCATATACATTATTTCAGTTTTCCAAGTTACAAACCAAGTACATAGTTTTTTTTTTTTTTTTCGTTTAGGGGATGCAATAGGGAGACTGTCGTTGGCAATATATATATATATATATATATATATATGTATGTTGTCTATTAAAGCATTTACTTTGATATTCAATATAATTTAAGAACAGTAGCCAACATTATTTGTTAAATTATGATGAAAATTAATTTTGTACATCCCATGATGGTGGTGGTTGGGCTGAAATTTGACCAACTCGTCAACATTCGTTCCCTTGGACGTGCAACCACTTTTTTTTTTTTTTATTGTCTAGGGTATCAATCCCTCAACTGTAGTTCGGCCTAAATGGGGAGAGGTATTTTAGACAAATATTTTTCATTTCCATCTCACCACAGATTTGAACCTGGAAGGTGATGGTTAAAGGGCACAAAACCATTCTGTTTGTGCCAACTTGTGCTGGTCTTGGACGTGTAACCTTGTTTTTAGGTTGGTTAATGCTATAATAGCTAGGTGCCCTCAATTCAAGTTAAATAATTAAATCAGCTTCATGTTATAAATATAATTATTTACATTTGACAAAAATATGTGAGTGCAATTCGTCATACTTAAAAAATTCAAATATAGATAGAGAGAATCATTTCAATTATGTTTGGACACTTAAACTTAAACATCATAATTTAATTAAGAGATTTCGGACTCCATTTTCTCCCAAAAATTCAAAGCTATGATTCCCAATTATTGAGCCTTTTTTTTTTAATTTTCTATTTTTGTTCCTTGTTATTGTTAGTTACATTGTCGTAACAAAAATTTGGTACATGAATAAGTTTAACATAAACTGAGAGAATGGATATAAAGATTACCAGGATAACATGGCGATTCAGTTGGAATCACCTTTAACTTGTGTAGACTCACTCAACTCATCGAGTTTACTTTGAGTTGTACGAGTTGAAGAATTGCCCTTTGAGTCATCTATTTTGCAAAAATTTCCATCTCTAGATCTTGAACTAAGGACCCTATCTTTAGCTCCAGCGCCTCTGCCACCTCAACTAACAAGGTTGTTTAGTATATTGGCAACTTTTATATATAACATCACCTCCAATCCATTTTTGACAAGAAACACTGGTGTCCAACATGTTTTTATATTAATCCCTTATCCAGTTAGACATTTTGAAAGATTAGCATGAAATAACTTTTTATATAAAATTTTGATTTATATTTCATTTTAGGATAATCAAGAACATAAAAAAAAAATTCAAATCTATCACTTTTTGTTAATATCTTTTATTCTAAATGTTAAGATCATTTTCTCATAAGTCATCATATGTTGTTTAGAATTGTCTAATTTTTATATAATATTATGAATAACAAAAGATAAAACATATATATTGTTAAAATTGTATTAAATATATTTTTTAATATTAATGATGCAATTGGATATATAAAATAAGTGTGTAAAATTACCTTTCCTACTGTTTTTTTAAAGATAACAAATTTACACTCAATTTGTTTTTTTTAATTTTTAGCTTTTAACGGTATACCCCATTCATTTTTTTATGATTTTAAATATAATTAGTATTTGAATAAATCTCATGTTATATATCGTATTTCAACTATGTAATTATATATTTAAATAATTATTTATTAATAAAAGTAAACTCTTACGATTTTACGTTATGAGTTTACACCTCCTTCCGAGTCTGGCTAAACATGCAAGTTTGACAGCCTTGATTATAGGGATAAGAATCATGTGCACACATGCATTCTACATAACTTTGCATGAGTACTTTTTCTATATTCAAATTCTATCTCATTTCAACTTTTATTTTTAAATTAGTCCCTATTGCATCATTTTCAAATAAATGTAAGAAAGGTTTATTATTTTCAAATATGTCCCTTAAATAGATATATATAAAATACTATTTTTATGTTTGACCCTTCTTTACCCCAAATTTTCATTTTAGTGCCTAATGCATATTTTAATATTATTTTGATTTCAAATAGTTACAAACAACATGTATACCTATAGTTTCTCTATCAATCAATTAGCATGAATTCTTATTCCATTACTTTCCATCATTTCCAATTCTTTTTACACTACTATGTCATATTTTAATTCATATCTCATATCATAAGTAATTTCTAACTTAATCATACACACCATGTGAAATAAGCTATTTTTCCATAGAAATATATCTATGACTTAGAATTACACACTAGAGGATATGTTCATACATTATGAGTTACACACATGCCTACAAAAATATTAAGTACACATCCATCATTCAAAATTACACAACATAAACCTATGGCAAATTACATTTCAAGAAGTGGAACTTTGCCATCTTAATTAATTTCTTCCATAGCATTTCTTCCTTCTTACTCCCTAGAAAATGTTCAAAGGTCTATAGAACATGACTAGCGTCACATTGGGCATTGCCTCCCTGGCAAAGTAGTGTACATCAACACCTAGCCTTCTTGTAGTGACTTTGGTAAGAATTTCTCCTCCCACCTCAAAGAGCATAATAGTAAATGCCATGGTGAAATTGTCATAATGGAGCACAAACTTGAACACATCAACTGAGGACATTTTGGCCTAAAATTTTGTGAAATGAAAGAATGAGGATTCAAGTAATTCTCAACAATTAAACATGCCACTTTGATCACTTTTGAGCAAGGATATATGATGAGTAAATATATAACAAGAAATGAGCATGAATTCATAATAATGAAGGATCCTATTTTTGTCACATGCATGCAAATAAAATTACTTCCCAAGCAACAATTCATTTGCTCATAATGCATCACATTGTGCCGCCACCATGGCTAAATTCCAACATGAAATATCAAGTGCAAAAATGAAGTAAAAATTGGCAAGTTAACTACCTTAATTAACTAGAGTTTTTTTCCTTGAAAATGTTCACCAAAGTCACGGCCTAAGCATGAAGAAGAGGGAAAGAATATGGATTCATATACTAACCATTCCTAAAGCACTCATACATAAAAGAAAGAATAAAATATCTATCTTACTTGGCTTTCCAAGGTTTCTTCCTCTTCAGCCAAGCTCTCCCATCTCCTTCTCTTTCTAAAACTTCTTTTTCTCACTCAAGAAGTGTGGGATGAGTGCTATGAGTGACCAAGGCTCACTTCCCACCTATTTATAGCCTAAGGTTCATGCATGGCATTTAATGCTTTACTTTAGGTGTCATTTTGTTCTTTAAACACTTGCCTAATTCTTAAGATAATTGTCCATGCAACTAGCCACCTTGCCATGCAACTTCTTAATTTGACACTTAGGCCTAGCTAATCATGACACCAAGGGTTCCATAATCTCATTCTGTCTTGCTTAAAATTTGCTAACAATTGCCAATGGTTGAATGGTGACTAGATGGCTTCCAATTTGGTTCAATTTCAACTAATTCCTTTCTAATCTAATGCTACAGATTACATTCAAGGACTATAGTATAAGTTTTGACCTTTTCTCCCCTCAACTTTCTCTATTTGATTTTCAAACCCTAATCTAAAGGAATTTGTACATTTTAGTACCATGCTTTATTTTACATTCCTTAATTATTAAGAAAACTATACTTAATACTTTCTAATCTATATTAGTGTTCTAAGTAGCTCCTTAATTTCCTCTTTATGCCTTCATAAGAATTTCATTAAAGATTTTATGTTAAAAATTTATAGCCAATTTTCAGTTTAGTCCCTAACTTAAAATTTTCTTTTCATTAAAGGATAGGGACCTAATTGAAAATGAAAAGTTTCAGGATGTTACAAGCTGGTCAGCTATTATCTCCATATGCATTGACGTCTCTTGTAAGTGAGTTTATTTATAATATTAATAATTCTTAAAGGATGCCAAATGAGATAATCCTTAATATCTAATTTGCACATTCACAATATTTCATAGAGTTCTCATAAATAAGTAATAAATTTAATAAAAATGTTGTCAAACAATTTGATAAGGTCGTAGTTTCAAAATAGTCAGTACCAAACAAATGAGAACGCTTGGGGGGAAATTATTAAGGCTATGTCTGAGAGTTTAAAGGAGGATGGAATGAAATAGTCATTAATAGAATGACATGGAATTGAGTGAAATGTAGAATGATTTGAGTAGATATGTTATTTGAAAGTTTTAATGAGAAAAGGGAGGGACACCTATCAATTTTGTATTGAAGTTATAATAAAATGAATGGAATGGAATAGTTCATTAATTATTTTTTTTTCCAATATTACCCTTTGCAACATAAACACAACTAATAATTTTGTCACTATTCAATACATAATGTTACGTAATTCTCCTATCCATATGTCTTTATTTTCTTTACTAATTATCATGTCCATATTTTTTGTCTAATACATTTATTACAAAATATCTATGTTACTTCAAAAAATTTTAAAAGACAAAGTTAAAATGCCAAAAAGAAAAATTGTTGACAAAACATTTTTAAAAAAATAGATGGTACTAATCTACATTGTAGATTTTTTCATTCTTTCTTTTTTATTTTGAAAATTTTAGTGAAAAATTAAAAAGAAAAGAGAAAGGTCGTGGCCATAATGATAAAAATTAGATAAAGTTGTAACAATTGGAATTGGATATATTAATAATAAGATAAGAGTATATTAGTAATTTAACTTTTTAGATCATTTCATTCCATCCATGACTCGCCAATTTGGAGGGACATCAAAATTGGTATCTTGGATAGCAACGAGGGGTCTTGGTGTCCCTCCTTTACCATCCCATTCCACCTTAAAAAAAAATCCAAGCATAAGTCTAACCCATTTTAGCTATTCCATTCTTTGTCACTCCCTTTTCAGCCATCCATCCATGCATAGCCTAAGGCTCTTTGTTTAATGTTAATTATGCCAATGATTAAATGCCAGTTTCATTTGGGAATATCAAGTCAACTTAGATGATAATGATGTATTCTCATTATTTGTTGTAATTAATTAGGATTATTATAATAATATTTCTTTTGCTGGTTTTGGGCATGTAACTATGTAACTTAATTTATTTTGATCATCCGGAATTTCAGCTCTTGATCATTTAGTTTAAAGTTATTTCGCACACAAAAATCTTAATGGAATTAAAGGGAACTCAGCATATGGCACATCAGAAAATTTTGATTTAGGAATAACATAAAAGGAAAGTTGACATCACCTGAGCCGTACATGACGCTTTTTTAAAAAATAGAAAATTGCTTTGATTTTATGTCAACTTAAAACAATTTGTTATATTTATATTTTGACCCTAATATTTTTATATTTTATTTATGAATCCAAAATTTTTTTAAACAATTTTATTATTTTTAATAACTCTGCAAAATATTAGTTCATAAAATGAAATTACAAATAAAATTAGGCAATTGTGGAGTTATTAGAAAAATTAAAAAAGTATAAATGTGAGTTAACAAATTATGAACTAATATTTTATGTGAGCTATTAAAAATAAAAAGTAGAGGGAGTAGATTGAAGAATTCATTAAAGAATTTAGGTTTATAAAGAAAATCTATAAATAATGGAGTCAAAATATAAATATAACATATTATTTTAAGTTATTATACAACCAGTATAATAACACATTATGTATCTTTCTCTTGATACATGAGGCAAGGATTACACAATACGACTAAATTTATGGCTAGACTAAAGAATTTACTTATTAATATTGTTATTAATTATGTCATATCATGGCTGAAGTGCTAATGTTTTTGTAATCCCAAAGCTGTTGAATCAGTCGTGGCCCAATCTTCCATTCCAGACAGCAAGAAATCAGGCTCCTACAAAATATGCTGAAATGAGCTACAACATGCATATTAGGCTCATACATCCAGCGGGCTGGTTCGACATGGAAGCTTCTGAAGAAGATGAACTCTCTCTTGGTTATGGCTCGGACTCTCTGGATGTTTTGCTATCGCTAGATGGGGACGAGAAGCGCCACGAAGATGACATGATTTCCGTTTTATGGGTTTGTGCTTTATTTGATTGGTACTTGGTATAATGTTAACAGTTTTTACCACTCACAACTTAACACGTGCATATGAGACACTACATTAAATTATAACCTGAAGATTCTTACAAGTACGTCAAACGACCAAGGGAATGGGAATGGGTTTTCCATTCTCACACATGGTTCAAATAAGTAAAAGGGATTCTGTCAACCTTGAGAAAGATCTCTCCCTTACATATGGTAATCTGGTTTAAACAACACATTTCTTTATTTAACTTTTCCCATTCTCTTTCTATGATTATAGACATTTCCATCAACCAAATGAAATTCTAATCTTTTAGGGCTTGTTTGGTTACCAGAAAGGGTGTGAGGGAATGAAAATGCAAATGAGAATGAGAAAGGAAAGCAAAGTATGAATGCTTGGTACATAGGCCATGGAATGGAATGAAAAAAACAAAATTTTGTTTGGTATATTGATTCGGAAAAAGAATAGAAAGAATGTAGGGGAAGTTACCATTTTACTCTCTGGAAAAAAGAGCTTACTGTTAAAAACGTGTAAGGTTGCCACGTAGATAAGGATGACCCTAAATGCTTAAATTCAGAGATTTCGGTAGGAACCGTCCTATTTGAGAACCAATATTTAGGAATTCTTTTTCTCCTAGAAATGGAAACGAGGGATCGGTGGATAGGTGACACAGGTCAAATCTATGACACGAGAGATTTTCAGATCGAGTCAATTTCAGGGGCGGTTAAGTACTTTAGTCCATCCGTCGCTCTCTCACAAAGTTTACCGTTCCAATAAAAAATTTACTTTGAGATTCTCACTTAAATTTTGCTAGTAAGTATAATTTCAAAGTAAATTAATAATCAATCACACAGGGTATTGTTCTGTTTTTTTCATAGACCTAATTCTTAAGAGAGATATAAACATGTACGAAAATATAATTACTTTTTTTACACATCTTTCTCTAATTAACTTAGGTTATTTAATTTAAGAACTTCTTAGATTTGTCTTAGCTATTATTTGTTGATCAAACTAACCTTAAAATTCTCCTTAGGAACTAAAAAAGTTCTCATATATATATATATATGGGCACTGGCGGAGCTGGTGTTGAACCAACAAGTTAAACCAAGACTTCGTGACAAAGTTGATAACATTGGGGTACACAATGATATCTGCTGGCGTGGCAAAAATGCCTTACCTCCAAGTTGTCATACAGGAAACACTGGAGGTGCACTCACCCAGACCACTTCATTCATGGGCCTATCTAGCTCAGGAATGGTCGGGTGGTCCCTGCCAACACGACGACGATAGTGAACATATGGGCCATAACCCACAACCAGCAAGTGTGGAAGGAGCCGTTGTTGTTGGAAGAAAGAGGCGTTGACTTGAGGCTCGCACCGTTTGGAGCGACCTTAGACTTTATCCATGTCATGACTCTAAGTCATTGGTTATAACCGGTGTATAAACTAAACCAATCTAGCTTAGCAAACTTGAGATAACATGCTTACAAAGTCAATAATATATCAATAAAATACATTAAGATATAATTTAATAATATCAAAATGATATCAATGATCTAGTTTAATAATATCTCAAATTATACATTTAGTTTAGTATGAGAATAGCCTACACAAGGCATACAACATTTTACAATATTTATAAATCCAAAACAACTTGCATCAAGTAGCCACAACCTTAGAGTTATATGTACATGATGATTAACGCAAAATAACATGTCAAAATGTCTGAACGATAAGAAAGTCCTAACATTATCACATACAAATCTATAAAATGTTAAAGAGAAAGGTGTAAGTCTACCACTTACTTAGTGAATGTATAAATTACAAAGTAAGTTGAACAGGAAATGAAAGAGACCTTAGAGTTTTTAATAAACATTTATTTATGTAAAGAAACAATTTTTGATTAAATAAAAACATCATTTATAAATCTTATAATTTTGTATAAAGTGGGTATCAAAGAAAAAATCAAAATCATCATACTCATATTCCTTTTCCAAATATATTTCAATATCTCATATTTGTATCTCTTCACAAGATACGTCTCAATAATTCATACCCATTTCCCTTAACTGGATGCCTCATAATAATTCATCCATGTATCCCTTTATCGGATACGTCTCAATAATTTATATGGATATCCCTTTATCAAATATGTCTCAATAATTCATATCCATGTCTCTTTACCAGATACGTCTTGATAATTTATTTCAACATAGTGCACCAAGGTTGTTACTCCCGCCAACGGCTACAGGGTTCTTACATGAATTCTCATCTATCCTTTAAATTATAAAATCCATTGAATATAAATAAAATGTGTAAATATGATACGTAAATAAACAATTTTATTTAAACATATTTATTACCAGAAAGTAATTTAAATAAAAATAATCTTGAAGATAAAATAAAATAAAGAATGGTTAAGAGAGAAGTGACAATAATATAAATGATTAAAATGGAAAATACAATAATGCAATAATAACAGAAAATAAACTTAGATAAAATACCAATATGAAACATGTAGGTAAAGGAAGCAATTATAATTGAGAGTTTTACCATAACCTTTCTCCTTTCATATAATAATTCTTCCTTAATTTATATAATATAACCTTCACTTTGCACTTCCCATTTACCAAGCATCCTTCGTAATAACAATAATTCATAAAATTTAGTAATATCATGTATCATCATGTTATTTTATATCTATACATATTATATCATATATACGCAGTTGAAAAGTTCAAAATGACATAGATTTGCTTTCTCATGAAACACAAAGCATGGAATAAGGAAATTGAAAGCTGGACAAGAAAATAATGACATTATGTAAAATGAAAGGTGCTACTTTGCTAGTTATACACTCACCAATAGGGATCGATAAAAGTGATATCCACAAATCTACCTCTCACACAAGTTCAAATATGAATTTTCTACAAGACGTTTCTTCCTTGACCTTTCTTTCTCTTCATTTCAAAATGAGAAAACTAAGAATCGTTCGTGAAGTTTTCAAGTTACTATGCAAGTTACTATTTGGTACTATACAAGTGACTGTACAAGATGCTGTCGACACATTTGTGCCAACAAAACTTTTTATAAAAATTATAATTATAATTATGTCTATGACAATATTTTTAATTTTCATGTTAGTCCCTTTAAAATTATAATTTCTTCCTAACCATTATTTTCTCCATTTAATCTAGTCCTTTTGACTTGTCAACATTACATTTGCATTCTACTGACAATTTTCTAAAAAATTAAAACTATATTTATCTGAGACAATATTTTTATTTTTATTTTTATTTTAGTTCCTTTCAAATTATAATTTATACCCAGACATTATTTTCTCATTACATTTTAGACGTTTAAGTTCTATTTTAGTTCTTTTAAAATGATCTTGGGTTTAACTAGGAGGTGATACTATCATTTATACCCCTATAAAGATCATTTATCTTTAACAACATACATTTTTAGGATGTTACATAATATATATATATATATATATATATATAATTTTTTTATGGGTTATTATAGTCCAAGTAAGAACTTAGGGCTTGTGACTATGAGCCTTTGGGTGGCTTAGTTGGTTTGCTAGTTTGAATGGGTTCTAGATGAAGCTAACCTAGTTGACCTTTCTAGGAAATAGGTGGTATGACTCACGTTGTAGAATGTTGTCCTTAGGAATATTTTGTAATCACACAAATTTCCCACAAGATTAAACATACCCTTATGAGTGAGAACCAAGGATCAAAAGCTAGCAAGAAGATAAGAGAAGTGATACTGATTGTGTGTCCTATAACCTAGGGAGATGCTCTATTTATTAAGGAAGAAACTAGCCATTGGTAATGGCCTTACCATCATAATAGAAAAGGTTAATGGTCGATGGTAAATTGTCAACGGTAATATTAGCACTAAATTAGAAACAATAAAGAAAAAGTTTAAACGTCAAGTTTTAGAAACAGATAGGCTTAATTAGACTCTTTCATGGTAAGAGAAAAATTAATTATATAAACTATTATTTTTCATATAGATTTTTAAAATAATTTTTGCGAAAAGCTGAGCCACACGATTTTATCACACGCAAAGGGGCAAAATCCTCAATTTGAACTACGTTTAAGCCCATTGGTCCATGCTTGTATGTGTGAGACTTCCACCTTTTCCTAGCTCTTTACAAGCCTAATATCACATTTTATTATATATACACTCAAGGTCTCACATTTCCAAGTAATGGGGGAATTCTTTTGAAATACCCATACCCCCACATATTTCAAAAGAATAATTTAAAATGAAAGGTGAATCTGGGTTATAGAAAATCTCTGGCTTCCATATACGAGTATAATAATTTTGAATTTAGTGTCTTTTAGACTATGGACCAAATCTAGACAAATAAGACTTAACCTATAAAGACATGGTGAAGTTTAGAACTTCCATGAACCATAAACTCTTGTTTGCAAGTTAAAGATCTTAACAACCCTATTACACCCCCCGCAATTCTTGTTGTTATTATGGTTTTGCACTTTTATTGGCCATGCGTGCACTTAGTAGTTCATGAGTGCTATAGAGATTTTGCTAAGATCTCATAGAAGTGGCTCCACTCCACACTCATAGATGTGATTTCATCAAGTGTATCTATAACAAATACACCACCCATAAAGACTATGAAAATCATTAAAAACTTTATGCTTATCTTCTCATTCAATGTATTCTAGCAGTTTCTCACACCATAGGAAGGGACAATAATTAATAGTGCTAGCAAAATTAACAGTTATCTTATTATTACCCATATGAACCTCCTTTATGGGATCTCCAATCATAATTTCAAAGTGGCTTAAGTCTCATTTCCCTTAATATTTTAAGGATTAATTTTCTTGCCAAAGGTTTTATCAGAGGATTTGTTAAATTCATCTCTGACCTTACATAATCGATCGATATCACATTATCTCTCAGTAGCTACTTAATCACAATGCATTGACATAGAAGGAGTTTGTTTTACTCCTACTGATATATTAGCCAAGAAGTTTCTTAATCACTTAGCCTCATTACTAGTTAATTCCAAAGCAATAAACTTTGACTCCATAGTGGATCTCACTATAATAGTTTGTTTAGCTAATCACTAGGTTACTACACCACCACTAAGGGTGATACATAACCATTAGTGGATTTTATCTTATCTAAATATGAGATTCAATTAGAATTACTGTACATTCTAATACAATAGGAAATCCACCATACATGATATCATAGTTTATGGTGTATCTCAAATATTTCATTAATCTAACTAACACCGCCTAATGATCACAGTTTGGGTTGTGTGTATGTCTACTTAATCTACATATTGCATAACCTATATCTAGTAAGGTGAAGTTCATTGAATGCATTAAACTCCTAATAATCTATGCATACTTAGATTGAGCAATAGGTTCCCTTTATTTTTCTTTAATTAAATGTTAGGATCATATTGACTGTACATCAATTTGTCATTTTAATGACCAAACTTTCTCAATAATTTTTTAACATATTGTTCTTGTGACAACAATATACTATCACCACTCCTAATAATCTTAAACACCTAGAATTACTTTAGCCTAACCCTTGTCTTTCATGTTAAATTTAGATGCTATAAACAATTTTGCATTATTCACAACATCTATGCTAATACCCAATGTTATCAAACTCGCAAGTCAACTCACCAAGTTTACCGAGTTCACATTGTCACTTATGCAAATCAAGTTGACTCGCCTATAGACTCATAAGTAGTTTTGACTCAATTGAACTCGCTTGTAACTCGTGTAGACTCAACTAAATTGACAAGCTACCTCCGTGTTAGGCGAGTTGAACCATTCCTCCTAAATCTCAATATTTATGCATAATGTACATGATGCAATGTCGAAGCGTGTCCTGTTAAATGGCTGACAGCATGTCCACCATGTATCCATTACTATCTCTTAGTATATATAAGCCAAATATTATATATAACACAAGTCAAATCTATTCTATATTTGGCAAAACCACAATACTAAGACTCAAACCTGTACCCACTTATATTGTTTGCTAGTGATCCACCACTATGCCATTATGCATTATTATTCATTGATGGGCCATTTTATATATATGTTTGATTTATATTTCATTTTGGGTATGCCAACATAAATAATTAAACTTACAACCATTAAAATTTGTTAATATCTTTTTTCCATGAACTATTTTATACTGCTTAAAAGATAATTATAGAATTTTTATATAATATCATGTATAATAAAGATAAAATTTATAAATTTTTGTCAAAATTTATTAAATATATTTTAAATACCAAGAATACAATTAAATATTCAAGATAAGCAT
The DNA here is from genome assembly GCA_037074485.1 of Delonix regia. Taxonomy (NCBI): domain Eukaryota; kingdom Viridiplantae; phylum Streptophyta; class Magnoliopsida; order Fabales; family Fabaceae; genus Delonix; species Delonix regia. The sequence continues at coordinate 21,681,025 of CM073454.1, read as the reverse complement.
ATAAAATTAATTTTGATATTGCTTTTAATTAAGGATGACAAATTCACACTTGATTTGTTTTTTACCCTTTTAAGAGTATCTCCATTCATTTTTTATTTCAAATATAATTTGTATTTGAATAAATTACCTATTACATATTATATTCTAACTATGTAATTATATAATTTAATGGCTAATTATCAATAAATATAAACTCTTATGATTTTACGTTACAAGTCTACGTTACAAATCCACCTCCCTTTTACGAGTTTACCAAGACTCGCAAGTTTGACAACCTTGCTAGTACTAAAGATCAACATATCATCTACATATATACTAATAATAGCATAATAATCATTTTCAAGTTTTGTATACAGAAATCTATCTACTTTAACAGAAGTAAAACCATCATTGGTCAAAACTTGATCTAATTTCTCATTTCACTATTTTGTCGCTCGTTTCAATCCATATAAGGATTTGAAAAGTTTGCAAACATTTTTTTGTGCTAAGACAACACAACCCTCAGGTTGCTCCATGTAAATTTTTTCTTCTAAATCTCAATGTAGAAAAGTTGTCTTAACATCCATTTGATGAATAAAAAGTTTGTCAACTGAGGCTAAAGCCACTAAGACTCTAATAAAAGAAATTCTTAACAGGAGCAAAGTGTCAAAATCATTAACATTTTGTTTTTGAGTAAAACCTTTTGCTACTTTATATTTATCAATAGATCCATCAAGATATATTTCCTTTTGAAAATCCATTTACTACCTTTAGTCTTTGCTTATAAAGGTAAATCTACCAAAGTCCATGTTTTATTTTTGTAAGAATCAATTTCAGCTTTAATTGCTTCTTCCCAAAGTTGTTCATTAGGAGATGCAATAGCCTCATAATAAGTTGAAGGATCATTTTCCACAAGATAAGTATAAAAATCATCACCAAAGGAAGTCTCCTTTCTTTACTGTTTGTTTCTTCTCAAATCCTAAGATGAATTCTCAAGGTTTTCTTAATTAGCTATAGGTGAATGTGTGAAGGTGCATGAGAAATATTATCAATTTTCAAAGGAAAAATATGCTAAAAAACCTTAGCATTCATAGTCTTTACTATGATATTAGAATCAAGCACATCACTTTTCAAGACAAGAAATTTACATGAACACTATTCTCAACATATCCAACAAATGCAATTAGAAGTTTTAAAGCATATTTTCCTTTTCTTGTGGTCAGGTAACATAACATTGCTAGATGCCCCTAGACTTTTAAATATTTTAGGTTAGGTATGTACCCCTTCCATAACTCATATAGTGTTTTATCATTCTTCTTACAAGGTATTCTATTTTGTAGATAACATGCAGATAACTAAGCCTCACCTTGAAGATTATTTTGGGTTGAAGAGCTAACTAACATAACAATCATTATCTCTTTTAGAGTACTATTTTTACTTTTTGCTACTCCATTAGTTAAAGAATAAGGAGGAGTAATTTCATGAATTATTCATTCCTTCTCACAAAATTCATTGAATAATACATATTCATTTCCTATATGACTTTATTTGTTTAATTTTCTTATCTAATTGATTTTTTCTTCAGCTTTATATAAGAGAAAAGTGTTAAATGTCTCATCTTTATTTTTAAGTAAATACACCTCAATGTATCTTTAAAAATATCTATAAATTTTATGTAATAATTTTTTCTACCTCTAGTGATTATTTGTTTTAGATCTCCTAAGCATGTCTGAATTAAACTAAGTAATTTGATTTTTCTTTGTACATTATGAAAAGACCTCTTGATTTATTTGGACTCAACACAAGTCTCACATTTATTTAAAGTTGTATTATTAATTCCTGAAACAATCTTGTGCAAATTAATGATATAAATATTGTAAAATAGCATATACGTTTTTCAGTTTTCCAAGTCACGAACCAAGTACAAATTTATTTATTTTTTTGGGTGCAGGGGATGCAATAGGGAGATTGTTGTTGGCTATATAATTTTTTTGTCAATTAAAGCATTTACTTTGATATTCAATTTAATTTAAGAACAGTAGCCGACGTTCTTTTTTAAAATATGATGAAATTTAATTTTCGTATATCCCATGGTGGTTGGGCTGAAATTTGACCTACTCGTCAACATTAGGTTCCCTTGGACGTGCAACCGTGTTTATAGGTCGGTTAAGGCATACATAGCTAGGTGCCCTCAATTCAAGTTATATAATTAAATCTGTTTCAAGCTATAAATATAATTATTTACATTTCACAAACAAAAATGTGAGTGCAATTCATTATACATGAAACTTTTAAGGTAAAATCTTTGGTGTACTCAAAATTTTGTATATACCAATATACCTAATTATAATATAATAATATTATTATTATTTAGGTTGATATAATTACAGTTATATCTTTATATTATAATTCGGTATACTGGTGCACACTAAAAAGAATATATTTAAGTTATGTTTTGGACACTTTTATATTTAAATATTATAAATTATGAGATTCCATACTCCATTTTGTTTTCTCACAAAATTTCAAAGGCATGATACCCCAATTATTCAGCCTTTCTTTCTTTTTTCTTCCCCTATTTTAGTTCCTTCTTGTTAATTAAATGTTGTAACCAAAAATTGATACGTGAATAAGTTACAGATAAACAAAGAGAACGGTTGAAGCGACAATACTGTGAAGTGGATATATAAAGATTACCAAGATAGCGTGGTGATTTGGATGGACTTTTTGACATAAAAAATTAATTTTTATTTTACTATAATTTTCTTAAAAATCATATTTATAAAAAATGAATATATTTTTCTTATAAACTTTAATTTATTTTTCTTCTCAGACAAAATTTTTTTGAAAAAAATATATATCATAAAAAAAATTTCAAATGAACATAAAATAATTAACGAGAAAAAAAAGGAGGGAAAAATTGAAGCACAGGTTAATAATCATATTCCATCACAATAGTTAATGAATCCATTAGTTTCTTAATTAGTGCGAAATGCAATGAGGAGACAGATTAATAAAGAGCACTAATCAAGTAGGTTTTGTTTCCTCCGAAGAAGAAATAGAAGGACACAACCTGTCCAAGCTGTGTCAGCTGTTATCTTCATATGGGTGAGAGATCATTGACTCGTGTGGGCGAGTTTGATTATAATATTAATAATGCTTCCTTAAAGGTTGCCAAATGACATCATCTTTAATATCTAATCAAATTTCAGACCCAATACTTTAGAGAGTTCTTATAAATAAGTAATATATATAATAAAAAATGTTGTCAAACAATGATGAAGAAATTAAGACTCGGTGGGAAATTAAGGTTCTACTTTCAAATTAGTCGGTGCCTTTGTCTAATATTTAATTATGTGGAAGACTACATCCAATTTCATTTGGGTATTTCAAGTCAACTAAGATGATATTGATGTATTCTTATGATTTATTGTAATTACGATTATTAATAATATTTCTTTTGCTGGTTTTGGGAATCTCATTATGCAACTTAATTTTTGTTGGTCACTGCATTATGTAACTTAATTTATTTCCATTCAAAGCCTGCAGTTTTGGACATTTACCTAGGAGGATGATGCCCTGCTCTATGTTTCTTGTTCATCACGCATATATGAATGTATTGGAAAACTTTGTTTTTTTTTTTTTGTAATTTATTTCAGATCATCCGGAAGTTCAGCTCTTGATGATCAGTTGAAAGTTCCTTTCACATGCAAAAATCATAATCGATTCAAGGGGAACTCAGCATATGGCGCGTCAGAATATTTTGTTCGCCTGGTCTATCAAGACAATCAATTTTAGGATTTGGATTTTGGAATAATAAAAAGGAAAATCAACATCACCAGAGCCCTAAATGACTTTTTTTTTTTTGAAAAGGAAAGTTGCTTTATGAGACGAACCCTATGGATGACAAAATGTCTCTAAATCTGGGGATCTCCATCGGAATTATCCCATTTAGGTACCTATACTTGGGAAATTTTTTCCTCTAGAGATGGAGATGAGAAGAAAACTCTCCTTGAAAAAATATTAGGGATTGAGACAGAGATCAAACTCCTGTCCTGTGGGAAGCCCATCCCTACCAATTCTATATAAATATTATATATATGTATATACTAATTTTTATATTTTTAGTTATTTCACTCGTTATTCATATTTATAATAATTATAAAAAATCAATTTAACTTAAAAAATAATATCACTCATTACATATTAATCATTCACTTCTTTGAGACTTAAACAACATAGTGAGATTATTTTCAAAATACCTCAAAATTGTAATCACATAGTAATAGAGAATGAAAAGTGAATATTAGGAAAAACAATATTAATTATCGGTAGATTAAGATTAAGGATAAACATGAGAATTAGAATTATTTAAATGGTTTTATTTAAAATTTAATTATCTTTTTGTTAAATTTATTTTTTTAGGGATTAACTTACCGTATTAAGTGTTATATATTGTAACTAATGACTTCTTGTAAAACTTATTATTTGAATATTTGTAGTTTTTATGAACTCAATTAGAACTAGTTAGATAATATAAATAAGGAGCTTAAACTTCAAATATACTTTTTTTAAAATATACATATTAATATTATTTATTTCGTTTTCAATTTTTATATGAAAATTCAGAATTTCTATGGAGATTTGTAGGGATCTGAATTCTCACAAGGAATGAGAATGGAGGAAAGTCTCCCTCGAGGTGGGGAATGAGGATGAGGATGTTAGATATAATTAATAATAAGGATGGAGAACAAGGAGGCAGTCTCTGTCTTGCAAAATTGCTATCCCTAATGAACCCTATATGTTTTGTCTAATAACATATAATAGATTAGTGCCGATAAAAGAATTCTTGATGCCATCTAAAATTTTGAAACCTAAACATGTGAGAAACATAACTAATTGGCAAAGCTATAATTTGGTGTGGATAACTTTAATTATTAGTTAGATGATTGAGATGAGTTGTATAGTGATTTGAAATCAAATACATATTTATAAGTTTGATTTATAACCTCACTATTATACATATACCTTGGGTTTTATTAGGCCGTTGAAGGAGAATTTACTAACGTGAACTATTCATCACTCTCACGAGAGCTAAGCACATGTGCAGCATGGAGTTGTTATAACTCCTCCCAGTATTTTTTTCTGTTTTATTTTCATAAGTTATCGTATACACTAATGCAATGGGAATTAGACACGTTAGCTAGGACTTTATTCTTTTACATGTACAATTAGTTTTCTTATAGCTATCACTATGTATATAAAAGGCATAGATTTGTTTTGCAGAATTCAATGCAATTAATACAACCGCCCCGTCATAGTACTCAAAACTACACCAAGCCAAAATGGATGTCTGATTACTTGATCAATTCTACTACCTTAACTTTACCCCATACCCTATCAGAAATAAACTTGATTTTGGCTCAATGTATTGTAAGTCATAATCCACACCTTGCAATCCAATCTGAGTTAGGCCTATTAGTTTAAGCCTATTATCTAGAATTATCTTATTTAATGAAGTAGGTGTTGGTTGGAAAATGTAATAAATAAATGTAGAAGTAGGTGGTAGTTGGGAGTTACATTAAATAAATGTTGGTTGTAACCTTCTCTTGAGTCCTATAAATAGGGGATGTTCCTCCCATTGTTGTATCAAGTCTGAAAGACAAATCTAATAGAAGTTTTCCTTTCTCTCCACTGGCATTTCTCCTCTCCACTTTTAGAATTTCCTCTTCTAATATTCTAAAACCAAATAGCCCTATCTTTTCTCCAACAAAGTGGTATTAGAGCCCAACTATCTTAGATAATGATGGCAAATAACATATTTCCCTTCCAATTCCCTCACTTAAACAAAGGCAGCTATGGAAGTTGGCGTATTTGTGTGAAGGCTCTACTAGGCTCTCATGACGTTTAAGAGATGGTAGAGAAAGGTTATGAGGTTCCTCAAAATGAGGGTTCCTAAAGTCCTACCCAAAGGGAGACTTTGCAAAAGGTAAGAAGGAAGGATCAAAAAGCATTTACTCTTATTCACCAATACCTGGACAATGTCATGTTTGAGAAGGTTGCTAATGCATCAACTTCCAAAGAGGTTTGGAAGATTCTTTAAAATGAATACAAGGGCATAGATAAAGTAAAAAAGGTATGGCTACAAACCCTTTGAAATGAGTTTAAAACACTTCACATGAAAGATTCCAAAATATTTCTGATTATTCTACTTAAGTATTGGCTATTGTTAATGAAATGGAAAGAAATGGAGAAGCCTTGAATGATACTTGAGTGATAGAGAAAATTCTTTGATCTTTAACTCCCAATTCCGAACATATTATTGTTGTAATCAAAGAATCAAAAAATATAGACACCATGATTATTAACCAACTCATTGGGTCATTACAAGCTCCTGAAGAATGGATAAGGAAGAAGATGATGATTGAGCTGTTAGAACAAGCTCTTTACTCAAAAGTCACTCTCAAAGAAAGTAAAAACCTTGATGGAGAATGCAAATGGCAAGGATGTGGTTGTGGTCATGCACATGGTCGAGGTCGAGGAAAAGGAAGTAGAGGCAATTATAATAATTATGATGAAAGTAGTAATGGTTCTAAATAAGAATGTGGGAGAGAAAGCAAAAGTCAAAAGCATGGAAAATCTCAAGTCAAATGCTTTACCTGTCACAGATTTGGCATTATTCTTTTGAGTGCAAAAATGCTAATCATATGGAAGAATGAGCTAATCTTGTAGAAGTAAAGGAAGATGTTGAGCTCACTTTGTTGATGCCTAAGGAGAATAATGAATCAAAGAAGAGCATATGATATCTTAACACTAGGGCAAGCAACCATATGACTAGTTATAAAAGTCTATTCATGAAGCTAAAGCAAATTAGTGGACATGTCACCTTTGGTGATGAGTCCAAGATATCTGTTCAAGAAAAAATTAAAATCCTAGTTCTTCTTAAAGATGGAAGCCACCAATTCATTTATGATGTTTATTATATGCCAAGTTTGAAAAACAATATCTTAACCTTGGGGCAATTACTTGAAAAAAGACTTTCATATACACGTGAAAATCATCATCTTTATTTAAGAGATCAAGAAGGAACTCTAAGAGCCAAAGTGCCAATGGAAAGATATAGACTACTCCTAATTGAAATTCAAAATGATGATGACAAATGCTTGAATGCATGTTTGAAAGATAACTCTTAGCTTTGACCATCTAAATTTTAACAGTCTGAAATTAATGTTAACTAAGAGCATGGTCAAATGACTGTCTCCAATATATCATCCTAGTCAATTATGCGAAGGATGTCGTCTTAGAAAGCATTCTAGAAAAGTTTTTCCAAAATAAGCGACATTAAGAGCTAATGAGCCATTACAACTCATACATGCTGATTTGTGTGCCCTATAACTCCAAGCTTATAAGGTAAGAATAATTACTTCTTACTCTTTATTGATGATTTTTCAAGAAAAACATGGGTATATGTTCTAAAAGAAAAGTTAGAAGCATTTGAAGTGTTCAAAGGTTCAAAGCTCATGTTAGGAAAGAAAATGCCTATAAAATTAAGGCCTTGAGGACTAATAAAGGAGGCGAATTCACATCAAATGAATTCAATGAATTTTGCAATATAAATGGGATTCACCATCCTTTAACATTGCCTCAATCACCATAACAAAATGGTGTAGTTGAAAAGAAAAAGATAACTATAATTGAAATGGCTCAAAGCTTGCTAAAATGCAAGAAGATGCCTAAAGAATTTTGGTCTAAAGCAGTTGATTATGCTGTTTATATTTCCAATTGATGCACAACTAAAAGCAATTTTAGTAAAAGAACCCTACAAACGAGAAGCCCCCAAGAAATTTATAAGGTAACTAAAAATTTAAATAAACTCATTCTCTTTTGTCTATTTACTATATGTGAACCTATAGGGAATGAAGAAGCGGTTTAAAGTAAGGAATGGAAAGAAGCCATGGACAAAGAAATTAAAACCATTATGAAAAGCAATACTTGGGACCTAGCCTCACTTCTACAAAGACAAAAGGAGATTTGAGTCAAATAGGTTTACAAAGAGAAAAAGAATGTTGAAGTAAAAGTGGAAATATAAAGCAAGGCAGGTGGCAAAGGTCTATAACTAAAGGTATGGAATAGATTATGATGAAGTATTTGCTCCAGTGGCTTGATTAGAGAGAATTGTATTAATAATATATTTGGTTACACAACAAAAATATAAAATTTATTAAATGGATGTCAAATTAGTCTTTTTGAATAGACTGTTAAAATAAGTTTATATTGAACAACCTATGGGCTATATTGTAAAAGATAAAAAAGATAAAGTTTTGAGGTTGAAAAAAGTCTTATATGGCTTGTAGCAAGCACCACGAGCATGGAACAATAGAATTGATAAATATTTTCAAGAAAATGGGTTCCTCAAAAGCCTACATGAATATGCTCTATACGTAAAGGTGAATAAAAATAAAGATATGTTGGTTGTCTGCTAGTATATGGACGATCTCATTTTTACAAGACATAATCCAAAATTGTTTGAAGACTTCAAGAAAGCAAGCACTCGAGAATTTGAAATGACCGACATTAGTCTTATGTATTACTACCTTGGGATCAAGGCTAAGCAAATGGAAGAAGACATTTTTATATCACAAGAAGGCTATGCTCGGGATGCTTAAAGAAGTTTAGAATGGAGAATTACAATAAGAGCAATACTCTAGTAGAATGTGGACTAAAATTGTCGAAGTTTAAAGATGGAGAATAAGTGGATGCCACTCAATTCAAGAGCTTGGTTGGAAGCTTAAGGTACTTAATATGCATGCGGCCTGACATTCTTTTTAGTGTTGGTCTTGTAAGTTGCTATATGGAAGAACCAAAGATGACACACTTAAAGGCGGCAAAGAGAATTCTATGATACATCAAAGGGACCATTGATTTTGGTATACTTTATTCCTCTTTAAATAACTTCAAGCTTATTAGCAATAATTATAGTAACTGGGCTGGTGACTTATATGATCATAAAAGCACAACAGGGTTCATATTCTTCATGGGAGAAATAACATTTACTTGGAGTTCTAAGAAGCAATTTATTGTCACTCTTTTTACATGTGAAGTTGAATATGTTACTGCAAATTCATGTGTTTGCCATGCCGTTTGGCTTCAAAATTTATTGAAGGAGTTACATATGCCTCAAGAAAAAGCAATAGAGATCTATGTTGATAACAAGTCTACTTATGCACTTGAAAAGAATCTGGTGCTTCATGATCAAAGTAAGCACATTGACACACGGTACCACTATATCAAAAATACATTACACAAAATGAGATTCAAGTAAAGTACATGAAGTTACAAGAACAAGTTGCAAACATTCTCACCAAGCCACTCAAGCAAAGAGATTTTAGAAGATTAAGGAGCATGCTTGGAGTCACAAAAATCAAGTTTAGGGGGATGTTAGAAATGAACTTGATTTTTTCCCAATGTATTATAAGTTATAATCCACACCTTGCAATCCAATCCAAGTTAGGCCCATTAGTTTATGCCAATTATCTAGAATTGTCTTATTTAATGAAGTAGGTGTTGGTTGGAAGATATAGTAAATAAATGTAAAAGTAAGTGGTAGTTAGAAGTTACATTAAATGAATGTTAGTTGTAACCTTCTCTTGAGTCCCATAAATTGGGGATGTTCCTCCCATTGTTGTATCAAGCCTGAAAGTTAAATCTAATAGAAGTCTTCATTTTTCTCCACTGGCATTTCTTCTCTCCACTTTTAGAATTTCCTCTTCCAATATTCTAATCCCAAATAGACTTTTCTTTTCTTCAACATACCCCACCTGCTTACCATATCCTTACATCTCCCTTATTTTCTTCTTCTTACATTAACTTTTTAGCTAATGTTTCTAATGTCTCAGAACCTTTAACATATTATAAAGCTTAGAAGTGTAGGAATTGGACTGATGCTATGCAACAAGAACTTGATGCTTTATAATGCAATCACACTTTGGATATGGTCAATTAAACACCTAGCAAGAACCCTATAGGTTGTAAATGCATTTATATGGCTAAATTGAAGTATGATGGCACTACGGATAAATACAAGGCACATTTACTAGCCATAAATTATACTTAAACTGAAGGCATTGACTACACTGACTGATTTTCCCCTTATGCATAGTTGGTCATTATCAAATTCTTCTTGCACTTGCAACCCCTAACAATTGGCATCTTCATCAACTTGACATTAATAATGCCTCTCTCCATGGCTATCTTGATGAAGATATCTATATGCATCTCCAGTGGTTATATTAAGGTTGTTGATGGACAAGTATGAAATCTTGAAAATCATTATATGGTCTTAAGAGTTTTTAGGCTTTAAACAGTCACTCATAATCATTGTTTATTTACACTTTGAACTAATTCAATTTTTCTGGTTTTGTTCATGTATGTTCATGATGTTTTAGCTATAGGTTCATCTTTGGAAGCCATTAATCAGGTAAACTCTTTTTCACATTTACAATTTACCATCAAAGATATCATTCAAACAGGATATTTCCTAGGTCTTGACATTACCCGTTCATCATTTAGAATGTACATCAACCAATGCAAATGCGTTAAAAACTATAAGTGATAGTGGACTTCTTGGAGCCAACCTTACAAGTACTCCTTTGTCTTAAACAAACAAGCTTTTATTTGATCTAAGAGATAACTTGTAGGATCCAGAACCTTATAGATGACTCATGGGGAAATAATTATACCTTGGCTTCACTTGTCCAGAAATATTTTATGTTGTTTAACATCTCAGTCTATTCGTCAATTTTCCCTATCAAGCATAGCAGGATGCTTTCCTCCATGTCTTAAAATAGTTGAATGGAACTCCTTTAAAGGGATTGTTTTATCCTATCCAGCAGCATTTGTTCATCTAATGTTTTGCTTATGCTGACTTGGCATTGTGCTTAGACACTAAGAGGAGTTTAACGAGATACTGTGTTTATCTTGGCAAAGCTTTAATTTCTTGGAAGACTAAAAATAAACTATAGTATCACGCTCTTCAATCTGAGTACCAAGCCTTATCTTCCACTGTTTGTGAAATACAATGGATCACCTACATCCTAACGATTTGTCAGTTTCAATTCTAACTCTTATTTCCCTCTTATGTGACAATCAAGTTACAATCTATATCATAGCCAATCATATTTTTCATCAACGTATGAAACACTTAGAGATTAACTGTTGTAATAACCCAATTATTTTAATTGGAAATAATAAATTAAGTTATAAATCATTTGATTAGGGAATGATAAAATAAATAAATTTATAATAAGTATAGGGAAAAAATTTCAAAGAATGAAGTAAGGCATATGTCACAACCTAAATCATTGATCGTGATCAGCGCAAAAGCTAAACCAACCTAGCCTAGCAAGCCTAAGATAACATTCTTACAAAGTCCATAATATATTTATAAAACACATTAAACACACTTTAAAATATAATTCAAAGAAATTTCTTGGAGGTTGCCTAAAATTCGGTAGCTCCTATCCAAAATTCAAAGTTTTCCAAACTTGTACAACCAGTCATATTTTAATAATATCACAATGATATCAATAAACCATTTTATAATCTCTCAAATTATATATTTAATATTGTATGGGAATAGCCTAAACAAGGCTTACAATGCTTTGCAATATTTATAAGCCCAAAACAACTTGACATCTAGTAGCTACAACTTTGGAATCTGACATACATAATGATTAACCCAAAATGACTTATCAACATGTCTGAGCGACAAGAAAGTCCCAACTTACTTTATCACATACTAATCTATAAAATGTTAAAGAGAGAGGTGTAAATTTACCATTGATTTAGTGAATACATAAATTACAAAGTAAGCAAAAGGGGAAACAATAGAGGCCTTAAAGTTTTTAACAAACATTTATTGAAGAAAAGATTTTTGATAAAATAAAAACACTATTTCTAAATCTTATAATTTTGTATAAAGTGGATATCAAGGAAAGGACTAGGATTATCAAACTCATATCCCTTTACCGAATATGTCTTAATATCTCATACATGTATCCCTTCATCTGATTCATATCTATATCTCTTCACCAAATACATCTGAATATCTCATACCTATATCCCTTCACCGGATACGTCTCAATATCTCATACCCATATCCCTTCACCAGACATGTCTCAATAATTCATATCCATATCCCATCACCAGATACTTCCCCATAACACATACATGTATCCCTTTACTGAATACGTCTTAATAATTTATTTCAACAAGGTGCATCAAGGTCGTTACCCACGCTAACGACTATGGGATTTTTATTTGAATTCACATCCAACCATTAAATTATTAAAACTATTGAATATAAATAAATTGTGAAAATAAGTTAAAATAATACATTACTTAACATATTAATTACCACTAGTAAATAAATAAAAAAAACATAGTTTCAATGATGCAATGAAATAAAAAGGTAATTATTAGCAAATTTATAAGAAAGAAAAGCAACAATCGTATAAATGATTAAAAATAACAAATAAATAATATGTCAACTAAAGAAGATAAATTTAAATAAAACACCATCACATAATTCAAAAAAAATGTTGTAATAGAAATAATTAAAGCTCAGAGTCCTAACACAACCTTATCTTAGTACACAATATTAATATTCTCAATACCATTTTTCACAACACATGGTATTATAATGTTCACCTTGCATATGATAAATACTTTTCCTTAAGTTACATAATATAGCATTCACTTTGCACTTCTCATGTACCAAGTGCCTTTCACAATAGCTTATTTAACTTAGTAATCTCATTTATCATCATGTTATTATATCCATATATATCACATCTTAATACATGTAGTTGAAGAGTTCAAAAATTTTAAATTTGTCTCTCCCATAAGACACAAAGCATAAAATAAGGAAAATGAAAGTTGGGCAAGGAAACATAATCATAAAGTAAAATGAAAGGTACTACTTTTCTATTTATACACTTACTTATAAGAATCGATAGTAGAGATCCCCTATTCCTATAGCACAACCTTAATTGAAAAGATATCCATAAATCTACCTTTCACACAAGTTCAAATATGAACTTTCTACTAAATGCTTCTGCAACAACCTCTCTTTCTCTTCTTTTCTCTTCATTCCATATGAGAAAACTAAGAACTGTCTGTGCTTTATATAGAAGTTTTCAAGTTACTATGCAAGTTATTGTACAAGATGCTTGCCGATTAAATTATAAGTTCATTTTAGTACTTATTAAAATTTTATAAAAATTTAAAATTATAATTTTGTCTGAGATAATATTTTTAATTTTATTTTAGTCCCTATTACATTATAAGTTCTACCCAAACATTATTTTCTCCTTTCAGTTTAGTCCTTATGCCTTACACTAAATTCGCATTCTACCAACTATTTTCTAAAAAGTTAAAACTATAATTTTATCTTGAGACATTATTTTTTATTTTCACTTTAGTCCCAGTTAACTTATAATTTCTACCCAAACATTACTTCTCATTTCATTTTAGTCCTTAAAATCCTATTTTATTTCTTAATGTGTGTGCGTGTGTGTATATATATATATATGTACTTTTTTTTTATTATTACAGTATAAGTTTAGATGAAGTGGAAATTTATCGAAAGGTTGAGGCTGGCTTAATAGTTTAAAATGCAAAAAGACGCTTCCCTACCCAATATTTCTTTTAGGCAAATGCTTTGCACTTAAAATGCAAAAAGACGGAATTGCCTCTAGCTGCATATTTCTTCTTTCGTTCTTCATCAAGTAACTTAGCTGCAGATACCATATCACGTCCATTCTTCGATATTATTCCATCAATGTTGTTTCCACCATTTGCACTGTCATTGTTGGTGAGGTCTTGGCCAAAGATCACTATTGTTCTAGCAAGAATTTTCTTTCGTCATTCATTTGGTGTTGGTCGCAAATATACAACAATTTGAGCAAAAAATTGGTGTAAAATCCTACAGATCTTCATGTGTCTTTTGATGCTTATAGGATTTTCGACCCTTTCCCCATTAAATTATGAGTTTAACAATGTGATTTAGGTTGTTAATTTCTGAAATTCGTTTGACAATGTGCCTAGGGTTCGAAGAGGGGGAAAATTTCAAATTTCTTCAAGTTGAGCTCAAATTGGTGAGTTGAACTCGAAACTTCCATTTGCCTTTCTTCCTCTTGCTATTTTCGTCCATTTCCCTTTCTTAATTCTAAGAAATTCAAGCTAATTTGGAAATCCCTAATTTGTAGCAAATTTGGGGTTCTTGAGGGACCTAATTGAACTTTTTGAGAATTAGAACATCAATTAATAGCATAGGGGAAGTAGTTGGAACAAATAGAAATTATTGTTTTGAGAGGAAAGATGAATTAATAATTTTTCTTAAATTTTTCCTTGAATTTTATACTTATGGAAGGGTTAACAAGAAGGAAAAGTATGTTGGAAGAGCCTATTATGAATGACTAATTGTCTAATCATGTGATTAGAAATTTAATAATGGAATTTGTATTAGGAGAATGATTGGTTTGGGTTTTAACAATTAGTGAATTGAGAAATCTATTTATTACTTGAATATATGTAGGAATATCAGTTCTTAATGGGATATATTTATAAGATTTTATTTCCTTGTGGATTGTAAGTGTTCCTATAAGAAATTTGATATTGATAGTGTATGGGTGAAGGAAAAGAGAAACTCTTAATTTCTAAATTAAGATGTTAAGTTGATGAGATTCAGGCTTAACTAAAACAATACTAATATTATAACCTTATCTCAAAAGTGTCTGGAATAAGAGAAAGATAGCAATTTAAATTTCTTATCGACATAAGGACTTCTTAAGTGGTTGATTTTTCCACCTGAGTTGAGGAAGACTAGGTTACCTGATAGTTAACAATGTTTAAATACACAGATATCACTCCTAGCTCCTTTAAATGATTTATGCTTCTTTTGTTTATTAGAATATTTTTATGATGATCATAATTATTACTATTATTATTATTATTATTATTATTATTATTATTATTATTATTATTAGTCACTATCATTCATCCTTATTTGATGATTTTCCAAAGGTGAATTACATAATTACATCATGTATGGATTGGTAATTACCATTAAGAAATTCATGATTACGATTAAGAACAACCACCAAATAAGTTAGTATTTGTAAAGTTGATTGATTCCACACACGCTTGTTTTATTTTTCAAGGATCTTGGACAGATGAGTTAGAACACAAGAAGCTAAATATAGTACTGTTAGCCCTTGGTCCACCTTCAGGAATACCCAGCTAGTAGGGTTAGTGGAGGTGCTAGCCTCGTGTGACGGCCATCACATGTGGATAAAGGGATGATTGGTTTTTCCTTTTATGAGTTATGATCTCATGCCTGTTGGTTATTTACCCTCGAGGACTATGTGTCCTCACCAGTTGTGATTTACCCTCTTAGGCTATGTGCCCATGCTGGTTATTGAGATGCTTGTCCACGATAGTCCTTCCCAAAATGGATTTAAGATACCCATTATTTTTTGTTACTACTAAACTTGTACAATCTAAGTGAAATTCCTTACCAAGAGTTTGGAACAGAATATGGCTAATTATTTTGATTGAGGAGAGCTAATAAGTGCGTATTAAATTACGTAAAAATCAGGACTTTTATCTTTATTAGATAAATGGTTTCTATGTTGAGAAAATTTTACATGATTTGATATTTAATCTTAATTTATTAAGTTATTTTCCCATCATTAATTGCCAATTATATATATTTACTTATTACTAATTTTTATTAGGGTGCTATTTATAGAAAATTTGTTACATCTCATAGTAGAGCTGGTGACCTGCCTGAAGAGCTGAAGAGTAATTGAGGACTCACTTCGGTGAACCTTGCATTGTTTTTGCAAGGGAAATGTTCTATTTGTTTTGTTATCTACACTTTTGGGGTTGTATATATATTCAGAGTTGTTATTTTTCTATTCACTCTAACCTGATGACCACATACTGTGTATCCCCACACTCCCTTCTAGTGCATTTATGTTTCGTTTTACTACTAAGAAAGCAGAGCTCTTTATTTGTTTAGTTGGTTGGGCTAGCAGGATCTTGTAGAAATATCATAAGGCCTTATATATTACAAAAACTTTGCTGAAATTTCTAAAAAATATACACATTGTATATAGATTATATATATATAGATATATATCTAATGAAGGGGTCAGTATTACTTTGTATAGGATATGATGCTTGAAATTCATATGCAGTTTTAACTTTCGTCTAGTGTAAGCTTGCACGATCTAGATTTTTCCTTTATTTCCTACACCAGTCACACTCTTGGGATATAGGGTGTGACAATTGTCATCTTGTGCAGCACAAATATAAGGCTGGTTTCATTATTCCAAAACATGTATTGTCTTTATAGCAAATTGCTAATAATTTTACTAAAAGATCTTGCCATAGTTCTATTTCATAATTTGGTGTCCAAAATATGTTGGGAATGAAGGAGTATTTACTTATGTGAACTATTCACCACTCATGCAGGGCTATGCACATGTGTATATGGAGTTGTTATAACTCTTCATAGTATTATGCTTATTCTCACAAGTAATTGTATACACTGATGCAATAAGAACTATGGTTTCGAAATGCAGTCTACACCATTAGATGTGGCCACAATAATGCGGTTGTCCGGTGGCTACAACTGCATCACACCATAATTATTGTCAACCTTCACATATATATGTGACGCTTCCTAACATTGTTCAAAGAGGCAAATGTTAAGTGGGTATTAATTTTAAAGAAGAAATTAAAGCAATTTTAAGCGTTCGCCCACTAATCAATTATACATTTCAGTTGTTTTTATGCTGATATTTGAAGGTGTTAAAGCATTCACATATTGGGATGTTGTAATATAGGGAAAATTACTATTATATCCCCTTAGGTTTATAGATTTAGAGAAAATAAATTCACCCCCCTTATCAGTTAGTCAAAAGACTTGACAGTAAACTAATGGTGACTTGTATTTTTAACCTTCAGATTTCTTGGACTTCACAAACACATCAATCTTTGATCATTATTCTCTTTTAATGGTCCATGGCTATAAGTGAAGAAATTTGTACAAGCGGGGATATGGTGAAGCTCAAGCACAAAGCGTTAGTAAAGCATCCCATCATTATTAAGCTATATGATTCAATCATATGCTGCTAGAAAAGATATGAGAGATTGCACAGAAGAACGAATGGCAAAGTGAGAGGTAGAACAGTTATTGCTAACGTAGGTGGATTGATTGGTGAAGGAGAAGCACTTGTCTCTATTTTACTTTGGTCCCTAAGCTTAAAATAGAGAATTGATTACTTTAGTGTTGAAGAGAACTTGTTTTGACATTTTTACCGCCATAGTTGAAAGGAGATAAATTTAAGGAAGGAGGTTCTAAACTTTTTAGGTAGATTAGATTAAAAATATATTTTTTTAAATAGTTAAGTATAATTTTTTTGCATTAGATAATTACTACATAAGTAAAAATAATAATAAGTTTGATACATATTTATAATCAATTTTAATAACTACAATAATTTAACTAAAGTAACATTATTAGCCAATACATACCCATATACTTATGTGAAAGGAATAATTAAATTTTGGTGACATCTTAGTTACATAAAACAATAACAAGTATTACCATTTTCATATGGAAATTATGTAACCATATTGGTATTTTAAGTTTGATTTATTAATTTCAACAAAAAAAAGGTTTGATTTATTAATTTTTTTCAAAAAAATTTCAAGTTCTATTAATATGCTTATATAAAATGCATACTTTTTTATATGAAAATCATTAATATAGATGTTAGATTTGATATATTACATTTATTTGAGATGTCCTATTTTATTGCACTGTTTCTTAGTGAATCACGTTTTATTTCATGAATGCATAAGATAGGGATTATAGGTTGTTAACGAGAAATTTGAAGATGTATTGTGAGACTTCTAGTCAATTTGCAAATTTGGACAAAATTTATGTATGTTTTATTCAAAAAAAAAATACAACAGAAGAGGTGAGGGAAAGAGTGAATGGGATCTTGAAAAATTAGTTAAATAGAAAATCCTGGAACTATTGTTAACCCATAAATATTCTTATTAGTTTGCTTTATTTTTGTGGTCAAACTTGGTTTTCATTGCATTAAATAGGTTAGGAATGAGTGAATTAGTGTGTTTCTTCAATTAAGAGTTGTGGATGGGATAATTGCATTTTAATGAATTCAGTAGTTAATTTCTATTTAATAGTGATTAGTTTATGTCCCTTGGTTATTTGTAGGGTTCAATCACAAAAAGGCATGCTCGGAAGAGATTGGCAACTAAAACCAAGAACACAACAAAAGAGAAGAAATTAGTCAGTTCGATAGAATGTATTGACTAACCTAGGACTTGGTCATGGCGCACTTGGAGAAGGAAATTTGACATGCAAAGCAGTGTTGCTTGTGCCATGACTAGTCATTCAACCGGTTATTGTAGATGTTTGGAAAAAAATTAAAAATGAAACAATTTAAAGCTTGAATTCATATAGTATAAAAAGCTCATTTTAGGGTTTTATAAAGGAGGCTGACATTCTGAGAATATTTTGAAGGTGAGAGAGCAATTTGGTGCATCAAAGAGCTTAGAGAACATTAAGGATTTATAGAGAAGAGAAGATTTTCACCGATTAAACTCTTTTCTCTTATTTCTTATGTTGATTTCTTTATGTATTACGAACTTCATGTTGAACTTCATAGCTATAAGTAGCTAAATTTTAAATTCTAGGATTGTTATGAACCCTACTATGAATTAGGGATCTTTTACTTCCTTTTTGTAATGATGAATGATATTGATTTTCTTTTTCAATTGTATTCATGATGCATTCGGATAAACTAGCCATTGACTAAGGTGATTTGGATTCTCCTATTGAACTTGGGAAAGGGAAATTGGGGATAAACCGTAGATTGAATTGATTATTTAGCTTATAGGATAGGAATGTCACAACCCAAATTCATTCATCATGACTGGCATATAGGCTAAATAAACTTAGCCCAGCTAATAACTTTGATTTTAATCTTAATTTCCCTATTCAAAAGCAGTTATTTGTATAGAAAAGTACTTCTAAATTCCAAGTTTTCGCTTTTAGTATTGTAATTTTAATTTCAAGTTAGTAAACTTTTTTATCATGACTTGTATGCACTAATCTAAGTGTTCTTCTGACAAATTTTAGGTTTGGAAGATTAAGAGAAGACTTGGATTCTAAAATTCTGAAGAAATGTGTTTTGTTGGTCCAATGCCTGAGCATTTACTGATACTCTTTTTATATGCATTTTGGCCACCCACTACCTGAGCATTCAATCTTATGCCTGAGCATCCACTACAGCCTTTATTATTTATTCTCATCACTCAATGCCCGGGCATCCAAAGTAATGCCTAGGCATTTGTTGTTTTGCTAACATGTGTAGAAATTCACCTATAAATGGACTCTTTTAACCATCCACGGCAACTTCTGCAAGGGAGAGGCAAAAGTAAGCTAGGAAAGGAGGAGAAGAAGCAAGAATAGTGATTCCAAGGGATTTTCGAGCATCAAGATCATTTTGGGACCAAGATGACCATGGAGTTTGCTTACTTTATCTTCTTCTACCTCCATTTTTGCTCTTTAACTATGTATAGCTAAACTCTTTAAACTAGGGTGAAGATGTAAATTGACTTGGATAATGTTTTGTTAGCTTTCTTGCTTAATACAAGTTTCTATTTCCATTGATTGAGTGTTTATCTTAGTTTTAATGCTTCCTTTGATTTGGTCACTCATAAGTTGATTTAGGTTCATGTATAGAATTGGGAAATTCATATATGAGCTTGCTCATGTGATTAACACCATAATTTGACTTTATCTAGGGATAGTTGATGTTGATTGTGTGGATGTTATAGAAATTCATTATTCTTGTGTAAAGCCCTTCTTAATTGAGATTTATTTAAGGGATTGGAAAATCTCATTTAGTTAAAGGAATACTAATATTCCATGGGATTGGGTATTAGTTAATTTTGGAAATTTAACCATCAATTATGGAATAGAGCTTGGTTAAGTAAGGATTGTAGGATACATTAGTAGGTTAAGTAAAGTCGAATCTCTAGCCTTTTTTGAGTATTTGTGCTTATTTATAGTTTTAATTTCTCTTGATGTTAAAAATATAAAAATACAAACTAATTGCTTTTTATTATTGGTGTTTCTTTTTAACTACATTGAGCTTCTTCTAATCCCAATTTTTCGTAGTCTAGATACTATCAAATTAGTGAAATTGGTATTTGGTAACCAAAATCCTCATGGGACGATACTCTCTCACTATGTATTACTTGTGCGATTCAATATACGTGTCAAGGAGTCATCACAGGCCTTGCATCTGTATATGTTTAAAATTTGATAAATTGAAAACTTATCATTGGCTGGTAGTTGCATGATTTTTCCTTTAGATATTAATGACTATATTATGCTTCAAAGACGTGACATTAGAGAATAGTGGATGTTGAATGGTACAAATTAGTCATTGAAATGTATATATTATCCTAGCAAGCCTTGCATTTGTATATTATAGCTGGACCTGTAGATATTAATGGCTTCGTTAGCTAGTAGTAGGCCTTGCATTTGTATATTATAGCTAGACCTGTAGATATTAATGGCTTCGTTAGCTGGTAGTAGGCCTTGCATTTGTACATGTTTGATATTTGATAAATTGAAAACATGTCATTGGCTGGTAGTTGCATGATTCTTCCTTCAGATACTGATAACTATATTATGCTTCAAAGATGTGCCATTGGAGAATAGTGGATGTTGCATGGCATCATTGCATTCCAAGGTTACAAAGATATTTTGTATTTAACTTGGTAAATTCTCTCACTCAACTGAAGGCAATTACTACTTACTTGAACATGACATTTTGCTCCAGATGATAAATGGTTTGAATTGTTGCACAATGGAATAGTTAGTTTATAACAATTCTGTTTTTAATCCTTATCTAACTAACATGACTACAAAATAATATTAATAGGTGTTATACAACTGGGGGGAAAAGACTTGGAATTAAAGGACTAAGAACAACACACCAGGAGGAAGAGTAAGGACCACAGAAGCTCAATGTGAACAAGGTTAAAGCATTCAAGACCAATTTGAATCAACCAAAGCATCATGATCCAAAGGGAACAATATTGGAGCAATAAGAACACACTAGTTGAATCAAGAAAAGCACACTAGTAGGAAGAGCAAGAAAGATGACATCATGTAACGTAATCTGTTGTACGGTTATAATAAAACTATAATTGTAATGCAATGCTATAAGTTACTATTAGAATAGGCAATGTTACTTAAGTATGATACTGCCTAAACAATGTATTTGTATTTGACCATTGAAAAGTAATACATATGAGTTTATTGCTTACATCTATGCATAATGTTGACAAAAGCTCAATGGCTTCAAAAAAATACTAGTGTTATTTACCTATAACATATAAAAGTGCTTAATAAGCCCAAAATATACAATTGTTGACCATCCATAATAAAGTGAAGGACAAAACTTAACCCAAAAAATGAACTAAAGTGAATGTATGGTTATCTCAAAATATGTTAAAGGTGTGTAGCTAACTCTACATGTCTTTATCTTTGAATGATTGCGTAGGAATCTCGAATGGCTCCTAAAATCTCACATGAAGACAAATGTACCAAAGTGAGAACTAGATACTAAACACATATAAATGTATCTTGTAGTACAAATACCATTAAAAATCTTGTAAAACTAAAGTGATTCTCATTTCTGCGATGGTCATCATAAGATGCAAGAGGTGCTGAGCATGACACTTTGCACGATAACGAACTAGATAAGCCATCACCCTTGAAGAAATATTTTTATTACTATTTAGAAAGAATCATAGCAATAACTTTACGAATACATAAATAAAAAAGTATACGTACCCAATATGGTGGATATTGTGAATGTGTAGTGGTTGAAGCCTTTCTTTTCTTAGAATGTTAAAGCATGGATGAACTCTTTGTCATTTTCGTCTCATGAGTCTAACTCTTGTCTTCAATCCCCTAACCTGACGTGATAGGATGATTGATTTCCTCGTTATGGATCTAACTTGCCAGACAAACACCCATCACCTATTTGCACAAGTCATCCATCCCTTTGTCCACAAGAAAGCATAATTATTCACACGAAGCCACCTCAAATGCTAGTCTAATAACCTCAGAGCATATTTGCCTATACCACCGTGAGCTATCTAGCTTAGGGTCTCCCTCAACCTCCTTTCCCCTCACATCATGCTCGATACTATTACATGCATTCTTTGTCCATTGTGTTAGGATATAGCAATCAAGCACTTTCTCAACTTCTAGCATAATGAAAATTTTCAAAACATGGCTACATAATATCATATATGTCTCAAACTTCCTGCAAGTACAAGTAACAAACTTTTGATCATGATCAAATAAGACTTGCCTTTCACCTTCCTGGTTAGCCGTGGATAAAACATATGCTCTTATAGGTTGAACATATTTTCTCTATTGTATTGAAACAGCAAATAGTAAGTCAAACTCTTGTTGGAACAAAGAGAAAATTGAGTATGTGTAGATTTGTACAGCTTGATTTAGAATGGACGCATGTTGGTAACTCAACCATGGGAGCTTATGACTAGTATCATACTCTGCCAACAACTCATTATACCATAGTTACTCCAAAATTGCCAAGCCGTATCTGCATTATCAAATTCCCTACCAACTGTAGGCTTGCTTACAACTTCAACGTTGTCCTCGTTGGTCAAATTAGTACAAGAGGTACCTAATATCTTGGAATTCATCAATCAAAATAAATTTAGAATACCTTATTATGTGAGTCAATTTTTTTATTCATGATTATATACATACATTGCTTGGGCTACCATCACTTTCCAAGTCCCCTAACCTTGTGTAGATGTCCTATATGTGTGTGTGTGTGTGTGTGTGTGCACATGCCAAGTCTTTCTTTCTACAATATATCTAAATAAGAATAGACTCCGATTAAAAATTAAATTATATACATTTTACATTATTATTCGTTATCCCATTGTTTGATCTTACATGTATGAAAAGAAAAGGAGCATTAACAAATATCTCCCATAAATGCTCTTAAGTTTATGGGCTTAACATATAGCAAAGAAATTTTTTTTTTTGGTCATAATTATTCAAGATATCAAACAACTCAATATATCCATATGATTGATAACATCCAACTCTATGTTTATGAAACCTTCACCTATAAAAGCAATATATGAGCATCACCAAAAACATCATTAAACATTTTATATGAAACTTTCACCTATCAAATATCAATGCCTAACTTTGGTATTTGGAAGACAAAAATAAAACAAAGAGTCCACACTCATAAACTAGGTTAGTTTCAAAATCAATTTATTTTCATAAAAAACTTTACATAAGTGTGGTCTTCCTTTTCCCCTTTTCTCTATATTCAATCCCCTACATATCTTAGGTGGTTTCTTTTCTTTTTTTTTCCACCGTTCCATACATGTTTACATATCCTACAAATCCACTAACCTCAGATATGGTAGATAACCATCATAATGGAACAAACCTACGTTGTTCACTACTGTTGAAGCACAATGAAACCAAACCTCTTTCACAAAATCACAGCTTAAATATGGGTAGTTTCAGGCACCGAAAACAGAGCACTCAGAAATCCACCATGAATTGCCTCAATCATCCTCTCCCTCTTGCAACAAAGTCATCCACAGTAAACACATCAATCTCCCTCCCATTTTTGCAACAGAAGCTTGACATTTTTGTGTGAAGTTGGTGCCAAATGACGTGCTACAATAAAGGAAGAAGAAGAAGGCTCTTGGTTTTTGCAAAACGACGTCATGTAGCTTGCTTATATCAAAAAATAAATAAATAATGCCAGAGGATGCCATTTGAGTTTATGGCAGATTCTAAAAAGAAAAGAGAAAAAAGATAGGCAGAACAACATCCTTTTGGCCAGTAGAAAGATTAAAAAAATAATAGGCCAAAACACAAGTGAAACGGTGCATTTCAGCGCAAGTGGTTCAGTGGCCTCATCTCAGCCACAAGATGCATTGGACGGCTGAAACATTTCATGGCAGAGAAGCACGGAAGAAAATCATTGGTGGAGATCTGAACCGGAATATGGACCTACAAGACTGATGGGACGCTGTTCTCTAATGAGGGTAGATTAGGATATGGTATAGTCATCAGAGATGCAGAGGGGGAACTGATTAAGGCCCATCACTGGGCAGTGGGCGCTGTCAAGGAATTTTCACCCCTGAAACCATTGAGGCCATAGCCCTCAGAGCTTCTTTAATCTCGGCATCACTGAACTTAAACTCTGCAGGCATCTTCAATTCAGACTCTCAGATCCTTATTGCAGCGTTACAGAAGGTGCACACGGACGAGTCAGAGTTTGGTTCCATTGTGCACGATTGCAAAGGACTTTCAGCCATTAGGAGAGAACTTCATTGTTCTTGGATCAGAAGAAACTGCAATTTAGAAGCCCACAGACTAGCAAAAATTTCTACCAGCTTCTCTTGCTATAAACTATGGGGTGTAATGCCTGAACTTACCTTTGAGTTTTAATAAGATTCGGCACATGTTTCCATCAAAAGAAAAAATGACAGCTATTTATTTTACTAACGTCAATTCTGGAAATTTCCTATGAAAAGCCTATGAATTCTCTCACATGGTAGAACAATTGCAAATTGGGTAAGAGTGAATAACAATGAAATGTGTCATCGTGCCTATTAAATACGTTGGCTCTGTTTTCAAAATCAATGAAGTCAACCTAATTTGAAAATCAGCTTTTGAAATTTGCTGTGCAAAGTCCATGATGTCTCTCACACAGTAGAACAATGGCAAACTAGGCAAGGGAAAATAATAGTTGAATCTGTCATCCTGCCCATTAAATACTTTGGCTCTGTTTTCATTGGTTCTCACATTGAGCTGCGAATAGTTTGTTGAGTATACTATTTACCTTATCCCCAGAACTATCATGGATGTAAGGTTTATACGGCTTCTTCATGCTTCTTTTGTGCTTTTGGTGCATATGTCAAGAGCATTTGCAGTCAACATGTAAGTTGGCAACACTTCTGTAAGGTGCATAGAGAGGGAGAGACAGTCGCTGCTTGCTCTAAAACATGGCTTTGTTAATCGCAAGGGCAATCTCTCCTCGTGGGTAAAGGGAAGAAACCAGAAAAATTGTTCCAAGTGGGAGGCCGTATGGTGTAGCAAGAGAACGGGCCATGTGACAAAACTTAATCTTGCCTTTTACCTTTTGGAAGTTACAATCAATCCACCGTTGGCTGAATTACATCATTTGAAATATTTAATCCTCAGTCACAATAATTTCAATCTAACGCAATTCCCAAAATATATTCCTTCATTAACCCATCTGGAATATCTTGATCTCTCTTACTTAAATCTCAGAGGGAAGATACCTTACGAATTGGGATATCTGTTGCGCTTGCAAGAATTACACTTTTCAGGAAACCAACTTGAAGGTGGGATACCCAAATCCTTGGATTTATGTTGTTTATGTGCACTAGATCTAAGTGACAACTCGTTGAGTGGCCAATTAGATGACTTTGTTGCACCATTCTCTCGTTGCGCTAACAAATCATTACAATACTTGGATTTATCTAGAAACCGAATTTCAGGACCGCTCCCAGACATTTCTCAAATCTCTTCTTTGCAAAATTTATATCTCGATCCAATGAACTAAATGGAACTATAAGTGATAGCATTGGAAAACTATCAGACTTGGAGGTTTTAGACATTGGAAATAACTCATTGCAAGGTGGGATATCTGAAACTCATTTCTTGGGACTATCAAACCTCCTGATTTTGGACTTGTCTTTTAATGACTTGTTCTTTAACATTAGTCTTGATTGGATTCCTCCTTTTCAGACGAAATCCATTTTGCTATCATCCTGTAAGTTGGGTCCTGCCTTTCCGAAATGGCTTCAAACCCAAATTCACGTTGAGTTAGATATTTCAAATGCTGGAATTTCTGATGCAATTCGAGGTGGGTTTTGGGATCTATCATGTAGACATTTGAACCTTTCACACAACCAAATTACTGGTGAAATTTCAAGTTTTCCATCAAGAAATTTTGTTTTGCAAATGGACTAAAACTCAAATTTGTTTGAAGGCCCAAATTCATCAAATTTATCACATATGACAGAATTGGATCTATCCAACAATAAATTTACCGATGCTAGTGATCTCTTGTGTCCAAATATTACCACAGAATTAAGTTTTTTAGATCTCTCTAATAATCACTTATCAGGTGTGCTTTCAGATTGTTGGACACATCTCAAAAATTTGGTCCTAGTGTTGCAAATAATAGCTTCTCTGGAAAAATGCCAACATCGATGGGCTCCTTAAGATATATCCATGGGCTTCATTTAAGTAACAACAGATTTAAATGTGAAATACCATCAGCTTTGAATAAATGCACGGAGCTAAGAACTTTTGATATTGTCCAAAATAACTTTTCGGGATTGATACCAAGTTGGACTGGAGATGGACTTAAAAAGTTGCGCGTCCTTAGTCAGAGATCCAATATGTTTTCTGGCAGTTTGCCCTCCAACATTTGTCATCTTTCCCAAGTCCAAATACTGGACCTCTCTATGAATAATATCTCAGGAAGTGTAACAAAATGCCTCAACCTTCTTTCTGCTTTGGCTAATCAAACAATATCTGATACAACCATCAGCTATTACTATCCATATGGTTTATATCAGGATGGTTTTTCTATTATGGATAGTGCATCACTGGTGTGGAAAGGTAAGGAGTCCAAATACCAAAGTACATTGGGATTGGTTAAAAGCATTGATCTCTCCAACAATATGTTAGTAGGAGAAATTCCAAGTGAATTGATGGATCTTGTAGGATTGGTTTCCTTAAACATTTCAAGAAATATGATTGCTGGAGAAATCCCAGGAGCCATTGGACAATTGAAGTCACTTGACTTTCTTGATCTGTCAAGAAACCATTTGTTTGGTAAGATTCCTTCAAAACTTTCTCAATTAGATCGTCTTAGTGTTATGGACCTATCATACAATAATTTATGAGGAGAACTTCCACGTGGCCCTCAACTTAAAAGCTTTGATGCCTCTGCTTATGTGGGAAATGCCGAACTCTGTGGTGATCCCCTTCCCAAATGTCCCAAAATGAAAGATAAACAGAATGATATAGATTCCGAAGATGAAGAATTCTTTGATCGAGGGTTCTTTATTAGCATGTCCATTGGATTCAGCGCAGGATTTTGGGGAGTTTGCAGCTTATTATTTCTGAATAGATCCTGCAGATATGCCTTTTTTAAGCTATTGAGTGATACATATGACAAAGTGTACGTGGCGGTTGCTATAAAATTGGCCAAATGGCACAGGGGGAACGAAGCTTCAACATGAAAAGGTAATTTAAAATTTTAAAGTTCTCTGTTTTTCCTAGAAGTGTAACTATTTTTTTGGCTTCTTAAAATTATGTAAAAATGTTTTTTAAATTATATTTAAAAGTTAAAACTTTTGAAATTAATACACACACATGCATGTGTTCAGTTTCGTCTTGCATGGAGGAGCTGCTGAACATGGTTGCCCGATATGCTTCTTTCATCTTCCATTTATATGAAATAAAAGTAAGGCTTTGGCTTTATAGATTTGATGTGTAAGTTTATGACCAAATATGAAGAAAAGTATTTAGCAGTGCCTGATTAATCAGGGAAATAATTGTTCGAGGCTTTCATATTGTAGTTCACTTTTGCAATATGGTAATATTTCCCTAATTAGTTACGGAGGCTTACAGATATAGAAACCAACTCTTATTCTATGCCAGTTCCCCTCCAGTTTGGGGTTGTGAACATACTTATATTTCAATAGGACCATCCCTCTCCCTCTGGTCGTATGAAAGGAATAAAAAATAAATGAACACAAATATATTTATAAATTTAGAGTAGGAGATTTACATAAATTTTTTAATTGTAAAAGTTGACTGGTTAGGATTACTGATTAAATGAGATACTCATAATGTATTGGACGTATCTCGAATTTTTACTGACTAAATCTCCTCTTGAATGCGATTGTAAAATACTCACAGGTATTCTACAAATATTTAGGGTTTAATAGTAATTTTTATAATTACTATTTTACTCTTATTTAATGAGCACCCCTTATGGATAGACTCATATAATATCTTAATAGATTTAAACTCTAAATATTATACAATATTTTAACAAAGTTCCTATCTTTATATGTAAACTTAATATCTCCTTGAAATTTAATTATTGTCCTATTTCAATGGATCAAACATCATTATTAGAAAATAGTCATAATTGCTTATAAATGAACAAACTGAAAATAATGAAAAATAAAGCCAAAATTATAAATAAAGATGCAAATTATTATTTATTAATTCAGCATTTTCAAAAAAAGAACATGTGGTCAATGGCAGGAGTTTGTACTGACTTACATAACGAGTTGATAAAAAAATTTAGTTTAAGTTAAATAAAGACTTGTTTCTTATCAACAATTACCTTTTATTTATTTATTATTTATTATTATTATTATTGTCGTCGTCGTTTTTTTCCAATTTATCTTTCGTCAAACTTTCAAAAATAAGATTCCTTTTCTTATAATTTACGTGAATACTTTTTACTTTTTATTTCTTCATTAATCTATTTTAATTTTCTTTTCATTTATTTTACAATTTTATATAGTATAATATTACAAAATGGAAACTTTCTTTTAAAAATTTTCTGTCCCAAAGTTTTGTCATTAGATAGCATATTTCTAAAAGCAATGAAATTTGGAGTGCAATAGCATGATTAATCAGATTTTAATAAATATCACCGTATACATTAAAGTTATACCAATATCATTCTTAAATTCTATGTGAAAATTCAAACCCTTTTTCAACATATAATAATGATGGCTTCTCAACCTAGCTAGACAAACCATAAACTAAAAATGTATGAATATAGTGGAAAGCACAGAAGGTACTTTTAAGTCTATGTCAAAGGCCTCATCTATACCAACAATTCCATATCAAAGTCTTCCATAAATGCCCAATGTCACCCGACTATTACCCAATTCTTACAAATCGCCTTTGAATATTTTTCTACTCTCTCTGTCGGTGTTTAGCCAAATTCTAATCATAAGTCAATTTGTTATTTGCAAAATCTTTAACATAACTATAAAATTGATTGTATCGGTTCAATTATTATATGTCATATTAAAATAAAAATACATAATAATAATGTATTATATTATATTAATTGTTTGACAATTTAAAATAACTTATTTTTATATTTTAACCTCAATATCATTTTTAAATTTTATTTATGAGCCCAAAATTTTTCTTAAAATTTTTAATGCACTCCCTCTATATATTATTTTCTAATAACACACAGAAATATTAGTTTATAACCTTATTAACTTACTCATATACTTTTTTTATATTTTTTCAATAACTTCACAACTTCCTAATTTAATTCTTACTTTTAATTTATGTACTAATGTTTTATGGGGTCAATAAAAAATAAAAAGTAGAAGGAATAAATTGAAAATTTTTTAAAAATTTTTGGATTCATAAATTAAATTTAAAAATATTAAGATCAAAATATAAATATAATAAATCATTTTGATTTAGCATACAATCAACATATTTTGACATATTATTGTCATATATCTTCTCCTAAATGCATCATATAGTAATTATATCAGTGCAACTAATTTTATAATTACACAAAAAATAACATCCTTTTAATATTTTATAATAATTCGGTTCTCATTTCCCTAATCCGCAATTTAAACTGCTTGTAAATACTTCACTAGATCTTTCATTTTTTTTTTTTTATCTTAATTAACCAGGCTCGCATGCAACTACTACAGCGCTTTTATAATTTTATGTATATCTATCAATGCATGTATATTATCTAATTTTAAACTTGATTATAAACATTTGGAACCACAAATAATTTTAAAAGATATATACCAAAATAACCAGCCAAAAAGTACTTGTGCCCACTACTTTTGGAATTTGAAATAATGATCGAGCATTTAAAATAATAAACGAACATTTATTAATTGTTATGTAAGAGAGTAAGTTAGGCTTGAAAAATGTCAAATGCGCATTGGGATATTTTCCAAATAAGCGTATGTTATTCCCTTTTCCTTTTTATCTGTTTGTTCCAATATATATCCTTTCCATTGCATCAGAATTTGTGACTCTTCCCTTCGATCCAACATTGTCCAAACCTTTAATGCTGTATTTGGTACACAAGGAAGATATTTATGGAAATGGGGTCGGAATGAGAAAGTGGATGTTGACAAATGGAATTTTGAAGTTTATGACGTTTGGTATAACATGAAGAAGAATGAGCAATGGAAAGAAATAATTTAGCAATGGGAAGCAAAACTATGGAAATGATTGAAGTACCTTTGGTCCAAAAATTATTTAAATAATCATTAATTTTATTTTTAATTTTTAAAAAATTATTTTAAGTATTAAAATATTTAAAAAATTTTGAACTTATTGATTTGTAATTAAATTAGTATTAAAATATTCTTTTTATTTTCTTAATTGGACAATAGTAAAGAAGAAACATTAAGATATTCAATTTTTGAGTTACCAATCAGAAGGAAAAATATTAAAGTATTCAATTTTTATAGTTTTCAATAATAAAAAAAAATTAAAACCTCGAACATACATGTCTAAAATATTGCTATAAAGTTTCATATCATGAAATCAACTAAGTGTTACTATCAATCAAATCATATATTTTTGTCCACTGAAGTCCCATAAGAACAATAACTATAATGTATATATACATTTTCAATTATTCAATATACTAAACACCAAGCATGCTCTCCAGTCTCCAACTTGTGATAATATGAAAATTGTTTATTCCTGAAGCATATCATATTTCTATTTGCCTTAAAAAAATATAATCCAAGTGTATACGATAAGTACATATATTAAAATACAAACCAAAGGCTAACAATATAAAAATGTATTATAAGTTATTACCTCCCATATGTCATCTGATGCATCCAATGTATGCATATAATTTTTTTTGGCATTTGAATGGTGAGTTTTTCGAAGGATGCTAAATGTGTCCGAGTTCCTCCTTCATTCTTTTAATTCAATTTATAATATCTTTCTCATTCCATTCTGTTTGCATGGAAGTGCATTATATCTGCATATGCATGATGTCTAGCTCCACACGCTTCAATAATCTATCCTCTGTTAAATGCTTCTTCCAAAGCATTTGTAAAAGCAGTGTACTCATCTATAGTCCAAGCGAAAGGCTTTGCGTTCATGTTTATCTGCATTGTTCCTTATTTTATAACCTCCGAGTAGAAATCAACATAAGCTAATTGTTCACAGGGCACTGGAATAGCAGCAACATCCCAAGTATTCGAGTACAAATATGCACTTTGGACCTTTTTCATAACAGATTTAGCTTCCGTGACTTGGACCCGTAAATTCTTGGACTTGGGTTTTGCTATCTTCATGCTTGGGCCTCAAAAGTAAAATCTTTGGCCCAACAGCACTGTGCTACCAGATCAGGTAGCTTGACCCACAATTTCAGATACATAGTTTCTCTCTTACATAGTGTTTCCACAGAAAGGTGAGAGCCGAAAGTCTTTACTACTAATTGCCTCGCGTAACTGAGGATCCACAAACTCTTTTGCCCCATCAGATTTCTCCTGCTCAGCTGGGATTGGGATTGCTTTTCCTTTCCATTTCTTCATTTTCTCATCAAGTCTTAGTTTCCTCAATCTCTCATCACAGTTCTGTTTCCTTGGTCCTCGATGACCATACGATGCTACCTTGGGCAGAGGGTGACAGATAGTTCTGCATGATCAAGCAATGTCAGCTCTCCGATAACCCTTTACAATGAAGAACATAAAAGTCATGGTTGCGTAAGAGTGAAGCTTCGTTGCTCATTCATTTTCACCAATTGTGTTGAATCCATCAATATTTTAATAAACCTTTCATTGGATTCCAACAGATAAAAACCTGCAGTGAACCAGCAAGTGAAACTTACTTGCTCTTTCTAACTAAGCATCATCAGAATATGTGATATTACTCAGTTGACTATAACTATGGAAAATTTGAGAAATTATAATGAACACAAATAAATAATCAATGAGAAAAAAAATTTATCTAGAATATAGATCTTCATTACAGTCATAAATTTTGTAGTAGAGATAGAGTAAACAATTTG
Source organism: Delonix regia (assembly GCA_037074485.1). Taxonomy (NCBI): domain Eukaryota; kingdom Viridiplantae; phylum Streptophyta; class Magnoliopsida; order Fabales; family Fabaceae; genus Delonix; species Delonix regia. The sequence continues at coordinate 21,648,752 of CM073454.1, read as the reverse complement.
TTTTGTCCAAAGTTATTTCTTTCGTATATTAAAAGAATAAGAGTCACTGAGGATTTTAAAATAAGTTATTTGATAAGTCTTGGAAGTTATCATACCTTTAGAGTACTTGTCTAATTTTTTTCTAATAAAATTATTCAAATTATTTAAAATAGTAATTCCCCACTTCTCAATTGCTCAGATTTAAAATTGAATATGCTTATAAAATATTTTCCTCAGATATATACTACCAAGATTTGGGCTACATGTTAGGACGTCTACCCAATAGACTTGTGGGTAATCTAACCTATCACTGATTATCTACAACTAACTTAGACTCAATCCATTATTGGTTTATGTAAAAGTTAGTTACTTAATTAATTAACCAAGTAAGTTGAACTAATAATAAATTAATACTAATCCACAAGATTTAAAAAATATTTTAACAATCTCTCACTTGGATAGCATTAATTGATTATTAGGACAATTAATTAAATAAATATCAATTAAAATTAAGCAACCAACATACATATAGAAAACCATACAAAGTTCAGAAACACAATATCATTAGATCTAACAGGGAAACAAATTATATTAATATGATCATAACACAAGATCATTAAATCCGATAGGGAGACAAATAATATTAATATGATCATACACATAATTTCAAAATCTAAACAGAATGAACATTTAAGATGTCAAATTACATCACAAAAGTCCCTGAAAGACTCAAATCATACTCCTACTGGACCAAAGCAAAATCAAGGATTGAACAAGACCCATATGAGCTCCTATGAGTGGCCTTTGATCAGCTGATCCATAAACAAATGTTCATCAAGGATGTGAACCACATAAGTTTAATACAAAGAGAAAATTCAAAAATGAAACAATGAATCAAGAACATCGAATCCTATAGCGAAAACAATGCTATAAATGCCGTCCAAAATTTTGGCATAACTAAGAACATTGAATTTGATAGGGAAACAAATGTTATATATGCCAAAATATATCAAAGTGTCCCTCAAGAATATAATTCAGACTCTAACTAAACTAAAACATCAAAATTTTAAAAACATCTAAGAGTAATAAGTTTTCAAAAACTATAATAGGTATATTTTTGGTAAACAAATCACCCAAATGTTCAATTTAAGTATGAGATTCACTAATCTTCTCTCTTCAATGAACAAGAACTAAGAATCAAAATATTTAATGTAATACAATTCTTGTAATTTTGAAAGAAGACCATAATAGAGTCACTATCGCAATAAAAGTGGTCAAGACTCAATATGTACATAACAAAAGTTCATTCCTTTAACCACATTCCCTAACAATTAGTCATCACAAAAAAAAATGACACATTTTTTCACTCATATATATGAGGTAGCCGTTGTCCAATTGACACTTCTTAAACAGCTCCTCCAAACATCATAAAAATGCATGTAAAGGTTGAGGTAGCTGTAAGTGTTTACATAACACTTTCAAATGAAATAACTCCTCCAAAATGTCACATAGATGTAACAAAAATAAATTCATGATCATTAATACATGATACATAATCTGAATCAAAATATCTCACTATCTCAAATTATTCAAATTTCCTAAAAGCCAACATGTGATGTTTTATACCATGAAGGTACTTCACAACTGTCTTTGTAGCCTTTCAATGATCATACTGAGAATTATTTAAATATCTATCAAGCACACCAATAAGAAAACCAATGTCCAAACATGTGCATACTTGGACATATATTAGGCTACCAACAGTAGATGTATTTGGAACTTTGTCCATCAAAATACTCTCATCATCATTTTGAGACACAATAACTTAAACAACCTATCACCACTCTCAACAAATCTGCCACATCAAATTCCAACTAAACAACAGCTTTAAATGCTTTAAAGGCATCAAGAGATTCGGACGCTTCATGCAACAAATCCATCCATAGCAATAGGTGTTATAAATCCACTAATATCTATCTAGATCAAATACAAAATATTCTCATATATATTTGGCCCTTTTAATTTAAACTCTAATAAGATATTTTCCCTTAATAAAGGTGACATGGGATTCAAAATCTGAGAAATCTAAGTCATGTAATGTTTCCTGTCTGACCATCCATTGTCAATTTCTTTATGGAGATATGACCCAAACGTTGATGCCTAATATAGAATAATGGTATGTAAACTTCATTACATAGAGTCAAATAATGTCCATAATACAAGTTTAATATTTCAGTCATATATTACTAACTGCAATCAAACTTCCTGCCACTCCAAGAAAGGTCTTTCTCAAGCCTTAACAAGTTGCTTAATCTGTCTCTAGAGTGACCCTCACATATTCCACTGTTGTTCCTATTAATGTCTTCTCACACTCACACATACACATTCTAATTTAAGTGGTGTCACAACTCCAGAAGGGCTTTCCAAAACTATAGAATTGTTGCTATGTGTAATAAATGTATATACCCTAGGGCCAGGGCCATCAATGTAGTTGTCAAAACAAATTTAAGGACCTTTTTTTAAAAAAAAAAATTATTATAGTTTGTCCCAGTAAGTTTTCTACTACCGATAGTTGCTATTAACAAGAGCTAAGGTAACAAAATTAAGAAACATTTATTACGTGCTTCAGATAATTATAAAACATAATTTCCTCCAAAAAAAACCTTTAGTTTATACAACTATATTAATAAAATTGTTTATCATAATCCCACCTAAGAGTCTCAAATTATGATAAACCATGAAAAAATCATTATACATCAAAAGGTTTATAAAATCAAAATGTTTTCAACATCTTCATACCAATAAAGTACAAGAAATATTAAGATATCAATCTAATTATCTCTTTCACAACATTGTCAATGTTACACTGATAAGGTGTATCCACTACCAATGCAATTTACCTCGTAAAAATTAATTGAAATAGCCACCTCAATCAAACTAATAAAACACCTTTACAATTAATCCCACAATAGGTAAGCTCACAATTGTAAGGTGCTAACAGTCCAAGTGATCTTCACAATAAGTAAAATCGCTTAATCATTCCTAAGAGCAAGCAAAAGCCAACACCTTAGATTTCATGTTGTTTCAAATTATGCATGATTGACTACTAAAAATATAAAACTAATCATGCTTTTCAACTTAAACTTTTCTTTAACTTAGATAATACCTAAACAAATAATATTTGGCTTCAAACAATTTTCGTTAGTCTTTTATATGAAGCCCAAAACAAGTTTCTCGAATTTCAAAGCCTCAAAGTCAATGAAAACAATGGAATTAAGGTTCAAAATTGGATCGTATCACCTTTGGCAATTGCTTAGATATCGGGCTATGAATAAGCCTTTTGGAATGATATTATAAGCCCAAAAATTTCAGTTGTACTATAAGTTATGACTATTTTAATTCAAGTTGCCCATTTATGCATATATTTGGGCTTCCAACAATCAATTTGGCTTAATTACTCAACCGCAACAATTTATTTTACCCATGTTAGTTTAGTATATTGCCCAAAAGGTTTAAATAATTAGGACAACAATTTCCATAACCAAATTTACTAAATCTGCACATAAATTGGACTCAAAATTAAATTCAACATAATACTGAATTTATAAAGGCATAATTTTCTCTAAAAATTATTTGGCCCATCAAATTGTTCTACCACTGAGAGTATAAAAAATATATGGTACTAAGATGCATTTAAAATATGCACAAAATTTTTAAACCCAAAATTTAGAGAGTACCAATTTGAAATAGTGTGTGAAATACCATGGAAATTCAAGAACTTATATTTCTGGATTTCAAAAAATTCTAGAAAAATTACCATTAAATAGAAAATGAAAAATTAATGCGGGAGTCAAAAAAAATTTTGGGCCAAAATGAGCCCTTTAGGTAGGTCCACTTGAAGCTAAGAGTGGGCTTCGTCAAAGAGTATTGTTCATCATCTATTACATTTGATGGATCTTAAAACGAGTTTTCTTGACCCGATTTGAACTAAATACGAAACCCAGATAATCTTAAAGTTTTATAGGACAAATTTGGTATCAAAATGCTCATAATTTCATGATCTACCAAAAAAAACCCTAATGAGATTTGGAGCAAAACATCTCTGGCTTTCAAAAGTTTGGATTGAACTATTTGGTTAAAACCCAAAAAATTAGAAACCCTAATTCCCTTCTTCCCTTCTTCCTCCTCCCTTCTCCCTTTTTGGCCACCACCACCACTACCAACCTTGTTGTAGCTCGTTGGCTACCCATTTATAAGCACTAGTGACACAACATTGGCCAGCATCCATTGCTATTGTCGAGGATGCTTGAAGACATGATGATGGTGCTTCCTTTAAGCTCACGTTTTTCTTCCTTACCAACAACCTTTGGCAAGCAGGTGCTAGATCAGAACCCGCCAGCGACAGTAGACACATCCTATTGAGGGGGGCCACTGTTGGTTGAGGTGGAGAGAGATAACTCTCTCTTTTGTCCGACGCAGAGGGGACTTAAGGTGAGTTGAAAAGAGCATTATGCTAGAGAGCTGATAGAAATTCTTGGTTGGGGAGTACCGGTGTTGACAACAGTGGTCACTGGCCATTGTGGGAGTGTCGCTGGTGACAGTGAAAGGAAGTAGAGATTTGCAACTTGTTCAAAAAAATAGAAGAGAGCTTTGGATTCATGTTTATGCCACGATGGAGGAGATGAGGCCAGCATTTGCGATTAAGGGGTGCTGGCGACATAAGTCGCCAACGGCTTTCCATTATGGGAGCGTCGCTGGCAATAGTGGTCATCAGCAACAATGATGAGGAAAAAACGACCAGAGACACCACATAGGGTTTCTTTGTTTCATCATATGAGAAATTTTGAAAAAAAAAATCCTTGAACAAATTTCTAAACCTTCATAAAACCCCAAATATTGATTTAGATCCCAATAAATCATAAAAATGATTGGAAAACTAGCCTAAGCTCTAATTCCAATTGATGAAAAATTTGAAAAATTATACTGAACACAAATAAATAATCAATGAGAAAGAAACTTATATGGAATATAGATCTTTATTGTAGTAATAAATTTTGTAGTAGGGATAAAGTAAACAATTTGTTTTACCCAAAGTCTTTCTTTTCTTACGTTAAAAGAATGAAAGTCACAGAGGATTTTAAAATAAGTCAAAGGAGTTATTTGATAAATCCTCATAATATAGGAAGTTATTGCATGTTCAGAGTAATTGTCCAATTTTTTTAAAATAAAATTATTTGAATTATTTAAAACGATATCTTCACACTTCTCAAATGCTCAAATTTAAAATTAAATATGTTTATAAAATATTCTCTTCTTATCCTCTCCATCATAATATGATAGGATAATTACTGACAAAATTTAATCTAACCTATCACTAATTATTCACAACTAATTTATACCTAATTCGTTCTTGATTTATATCAAAATTAGTTACTTAATTAATTAATGTAGTAAATTGAACAAATAATAAATTAATACCAATCCACAATATTTAAAAAAATATTTCAACATATAAAGCCCTCTTTTATTAGATTGAAGCATTATTTTTTGGTGGGAAATAAAAAAGTAGAGAAACATTCAAATCATTTCAATACTAGTAACCAGTAACCAGAGGTTACAATTTTCATACCTCAAACTCCACATGTAATTAAAGGAGACAAACGTTTCTTTTAGTCGGAAAAATAAAATAAAAAACATAATTCTAACCCCCAAACTGAGCATTCTCTTACCGTTTTTCTTCCATAAAAAAACTCTTTTGCTGCTATAATAATGAGAAGCTTTTAAAACCCCCTCCAATTTTTTCCTCTCGCATTTTCTCCTTATCTCTTCACACATACCTTCACATCTTCTGTCTCCGCCTCTCTTTTCTCTTCTTAGCAAGTTTTTTGCTTTTCTGTCTGATCTTTGTCATCCATGTCCTCTTAAAGATGTCAAATATGACAAATGGTGTGTTCCAAGCAAGATCCAGGTAATACATTGATTCACTTGTTTTAACACGTGAAATTTCTCAAATCTTATTCAAGTTTCAACCATCCTCTCGTATTAATCCAAAGTTTGCCCTCGTTTACCATCTTTCTTGTCCTACCTTTTACCTCTCTTCCCAGAGAGAAGCAGAAGCAAGACTGGGTTTGTAGCATTACCTTCTGTTCAATTTTATGACCATAGTAGCTATTTTTCTTTTTATCTGACTCTGTTAGCGGTAGATCATCGTGGAGCATTTTGTGGATCCTCTTCACTGTTTGATTCATTACTCTGTTGGAGAAGACATATCATTCTTGAGGGCATTGATCAGGAAGAATGGGAGACAAAGAACCAGATTTCTCTTCCCATAAATTCCCATCCATGTCTCAGGTAACATTGTCACAACCTGTCTCTATCTCTGTTTCAATGGACTTAATTCACATTTTTATTGCAACTCCGGGTCTACTAATTTTTGAAAAAAATTGTTTCTATATTGATGAATTAGTAAACCGTAGTTTCAAACATTTATGATTCTGAGTGACACGTTCATAGGCATGCCTACAATTTATTCAATATTCCATGCATTTAGATAGGAGAAGAGCTGAGAAAGCTGTGGGCTATGGCATTACCTATTACAGCAATGAACTGGCTAGTCTTCCTAAGAGCCTTCATCTCCGTTCTCTTCCTAGGAAAACTGGGCAGCCTCGAGCTTGCAGGAGTATCACTGTCCATAGGCTTCGCCAACATCACAGGGTACTCCATCCTCGTGGGTTTAGCCTCAGGCCTCGAACCCCTCTGCAGCCAAGCCTACGGCAGCAAAAACTGGGACCTCCTCGCCCTCTCCCTACAGCGCATGGTCCTCATCCTCCTCTTCTCAATCATACCCATCGCCTTCCTCTGGCTCAACCTCGAACCCATCATGCTGTTCATGGGCCAGAACAAATCCATCACATCGATGGCCGCCACACACTGCTTCTACTCTCTCCCAGACCTTTTCACAAACACCTTGTTGCAACCATTACGAGTCTTCCTCCGATCGCAGAAGGAGACCAAACCCATGATGTACTGCTCCTTAATTGCCGTGACTCTCCACTTGCCCTTGAATTACCTTCTGGTGGTAGTGCTGAGGCTTGGGGTTCCGGGGGTCGCCGTGGCCTCCATCGTGACAAATGCGAACACGACGGGACTGATGGCGGCTTATGCGGTGTGGATGTGGAGGAAGAAGCAGGTGAGGTTGTGGGGGTGCGGAAGAGGAACGGAGGGAGGAGGGTTTAGGGAGGTAGTGAGGCTGGCTGTGCCGAGCTGCGTGGGGATATGCTTGGAGTGGTGGTGGTATGAGATAGTGATGTTGATGACTGGGTATTTGCCGGATACCACTGTGCCTGTGGCTGCCATGGGGATTCTGGTTCACACCACTACTATGTTGTACACTGTCCCTATAGCTCTCGCGAGCACCGTCTCCGCCCGGGTAAGTTTTCAGACATAACTTCTGGCTATTTAAGGCTTTCGGTTATGGATATTTCCAAACGCTTATCACCTCACTCTCATTCACGGATTCTTGAGTTTGTAATAAATCCAAGTTGGAGGAAAATATCATTTGGCTTGCAGGTAGGGATTGAGCTGGGAGCTGCCAAACCATACAAGGCTAAGCTAGCCGCTATGGTTGCACTAGGATGTGGTTTTGTCATGGGTTTCGTTAGTTTAATATGGACTGTATTCTTCAAAGAATGGTGGGCCGGGCTTTTCACTAAGGACGAGCTTGTCAAGGCCTTGGTTGTATTGGCCATGCCAATTATGGGCCTCTGTGAGCTCGCAAACTGCCCTCAAACTACTTGTTCCGGCATCCTACGTGGCACTGCTCAGCCTGTCATTAGGGCCCACATTAACTTGGGTTCTTTTTACTTTGTGGGTACCCCAGTGGCGGTGGGCCTTGCCTTTCTTTACAAGGCTGGATTCTTTGGGCTCTGGTTTGGGCTTCTAGCTGCCCAGATAGTATGTGCCTTATTAAGCCTCTATGTTGTAATGGTACGAACGAAATGGGAAGAGGAGGCTTTGAAAGCTAAGAAGATGGGTAGTTGTAATAGGAATAAGGGAAAAGATAGTGAAAAAGATGAAGAGAGTGAGGAGGGGTTGTTGGTTGATGGAAATTGAAATGATATTGTATAAAGGTTTTTTAAATTGAAGAGAAAGGGAAAAAAGTTATTTTCAATATAAATAAAGGAAAATGTCTGCCAAACATTTCTCAAGATTGTTGCATAGTGTAATGGTGACCGAGATTTGTGAGTGTTGAGTCATGATTATTTATATAAAGAATAGTATTAAATTAAATTGGTCATCTACTCTCTATTTTTATATATTGTGATAATTTAGTCCTCTACTAATTAATTGTAATAAATTAGTTTTTTAAAAATTTTATTTTATACAAAACTAATTCCTTACTAATCTAATAGAGGAACTGATTTTTGTACAAATTTAAATTCGTAAAAAATTAATTTTGTATAAATTTATGAAAAATTAATTTGTTATAATTAATTTATATAAAATTAAATTGTTACAAAATATAAAAATAAGAGACTAATTTTGTAATTTTCTCTATTTATATAACATTGTAATGTAAAAAGCTAGAAAATTAAAATAATTCTTAAAACCCTTGAGATCTGCTGGGTAGATTCACCGTTTTATTCTCACAAAATGTCTCACATGAGAATTAAGGTTTTAAATGGTAGTACAATATAGTTGCAGTGATTATTACAGAATGCAATATAACATTGAAATAAAAAACAGCAGTTATAAACTATAATAACACACATATTAAAATCTTGATAGACATTGTAAAGTCTCTTTCATATTAGTCTCATGGCTATCCCTCTTAATTCTACGTGTATGCCCAATAATAAATACATATATTACTAAGACTATTAATTTATGCGCCACGTTAACTTTGACCCATTGAAAATGATATTATAACATTGAGATATTGCAATCATATACCTTGTACTTTGCTATTTAGGCAAATTTACCTTTTAAGTTTCACTTCAAGTTTCGAGTATTGCTCAATGGAAGACACATCAACGTATTTCTCTTTAACCTATTCAAGTTGTCTCCTATAAATGATTTTTACTTTGACAACATCTTCGGTTTAAATAATTTTATATTATTTTGTAAGTTAACATCAACTTTATTATTAATATAAATTTTTTTATGATTATTAATTAAATAATTAAGTTTAATCTAAATTATAAAATAGATCAAGTTTATATTAACTATCGATTATTAGTAATAGATTAAATTATCATAAACCTATTGAATAAAGGTCTTTAACATATAGCCTAAAACTTATCGGTAAGTATCATATCAAATTACTAGTTAAAGATTAAAAAAGAGATTTAAATCATTTGGTAATTATTTAATTAATTATTAATTTTGAAGAGTTAAAGAAAATGAGAGTTATTTTTGAAAAATTAATAAATTAATTATTTTATATATTTCATGAGTTATGTAATAAAATAGATAGTATTCTAACTTTCTCATTCCTATCATTTTGAGTAAAAAATATTCTATAGATTTTCTTTTATCTCTTTGTGTGGCTCTTCGCCTTCGTGAAAAGTTGACATTGCATGTTATACTTACCAATGAATTTTGACCAATTTTCATATCTATGTATAGCAATTTCGTTTATGCATTTTACTTAAAAAGCATGAACAGCTTCGTATGAATGAGTTATGGACGAAAGCTTTGAATTTTTTTTATACATAGGATATGTTTTTTGTCTAGGCTAAAACAAAGGCTACTGATGTCTTTTGTGTGGTGTCATAAAATGACATTGTACAATCTTGAACTCCATTGATGTATAAGGAGAAAAATCCCTAATTTTTTCAAAGCAAAATTGGCCAAAATAAAGAGGATGCTTTTGGAATTATGTTGGGGTAGTGACGGAGCCAATACCTAGGAGTAATGGGGGCATTAAAAAATCTATATTAAAAAAATTATTTTTTTAATAAATTTCTTCCTTCAAAATTTTTGAATTAAAATAAAGGCAAAAATATAATTTTGGTCCTTTAATCCTATTTGAAATTTCATATTCGTTAATTTTATTTAATTATAAGTTGATCCTTTAACTTTTTATAGATTTCATTTTTGTTCCTTAACTATATTTGATTTTAATTTGATCATTTTACTTTCTTTAAGTTTCACTTTTATTCATTGAATTCATACTATTTCAATTTAATTCCTTAACTTTTCTTTAGATATTACTATTGTCCCTTAACATTATTTTATTTTAATTTGACTCTTTTTAAAATATACACAAATGTTTTATTTTTTCAAAAACACCACCAAATTAAAAACTTTAAATAATTAAGCTTTGAATAAAATAAGAGTTAATGCTGTCAAAAAATAAATTGGGCTACTAACCCTAAAATGAGGAAAAATAAAGATAAAATAAAATTTAGTTACACCAATAAATTTAGTTTGTAGAATAATAAAATTTATAGGATTGAACCTCCAAATAAAAATTACTAAGACTTACTCATATCAATAGATAAATGAAAATAAAAAAAATGATAGCAGACAAAAATACATGAATAGTTTATGAAAGCTAAATTAGAAAAAAAAAATGAAATAAAAGGACAAAAATAAGACTTGGGATAAAGTTAAGTGACTAAATTGGAATCAAAAGAAAATAAGATATGAAAGTGAAATAACAGGTAAAGTTAATGAGTTAAATATGAACAAAATTATGTTAAGAATGAAAGAGAAATTTAAGACAAAGTTAAGAGGATAAATTGGTATTCAATGATATTAAGAGACAAAAGTAAAACTTAAGGTAAAATTAAAGAATCAAAGGTATATATTTTTCTAAAGTAAATGAGATTAATTTACTGACAATATCCTAATCTTTCTTTCTTTAAATTTAAAAATAAGTTTAAATTTGAATAATATTGCACTATATATTACTCTCTATATTAATATTAACTTTAGACTTGTATCTACTCACTACTCAACATAACATAGATCCACTAAAATATATACCATCACTTGACAATATCATAATAGTTCAATAAACAGCTCCAAAGAGTATTTTGCAAAAAGTCAGAAGGTTTATATAATAAAGCATTACAATTTATAACTGTCAATTTGCAAAAATAATGCATTTGTATAGCGTCATAAATATTATTTTATCATTAACGTTTCAAAAATTTTTACAACATTTTTAAGGATAATTGCTCAAAGTCTAACTAAAATAACATATTGATATTTAAGTTTAATTATATTATACTCAATTATTATAAAATTACTATTTACAAAAATGTATCAAATGTTTACATATAAATTTCATGTATAATTATATATGTAGAGTCTAGTAAGTTCAAATTAAAATATCAAAAAATAAAAAATAATATGACCTAATTATATAAAATCAATAATTTTAGTGAGTTCAAAAAGTCGAAATACATAAGGCATAAAATTATATCCTAATACTATATAAATAACAAAAAAATTTTAGCTCCGACCTTGTGTGGGAGATTCCATAGATCTAGCAAAACCATAATTTTTCAATCAAATTCCTTTCCAATGCTACACTTTTGTTTGAAATCAAAACGAGGCTTTTAAAGATCTTAAATTTCGAATAGCATGGTGCCTAACATGCACATTAAACACAATGCAATTGTCTTAGATTCCATTGAAGCCCAAGCTTGTGTTCAACACAAATAGACGAAATGGGGAGGTTCTTTAGTGAAATTAAATTGGGGATCTTGTATATCATAGAATTCTAAGTTATTTGACACTAAAAACACCCCAATACATTGAATAAAATTTTAGGTCCCATGTCAAATTGGAACCAGATCAAAGAACCCAATTGCAAACCCAGTTAGAATTTGAAGATGTTAAACAATGTCCATGCAATGCCCACTCACACTCCCTAGTGCGAAGGCCCATGTTCGAGCCCATTCTTGCCCAAATTTGGGTTTTCCAAATTAAAATTATATATTACTATTTAATGGTAATTTTTCAAGAATTTTTTAAAATCCATAAATATGAATTCTTGATTTTTCATAGTATTCCAAGTATGATTTTAGACAGGTACTCTTTAAATTTTGGGCTAAAACTTTGTGTGCATATGCATCCAAATGTAATACATTTTGCACACTCATGGAGGTGAAACACTTTGATGAGCCAAATAATTTATTGAAAAAATTATACCTTTATCAAATTAGTATTGTACTGAATGTAATTTTGAACCCAATTTTTCTATAAATTCTGTCAAATTAATTTTGAAAATTTTGGTACTAATTATTTCATACTTTAAATATGCAATCATCCATTATGGGTAAGATAAAATGTGTTACTATAATATAATTGGGCCATATTGATGGTCGCAAGACCAAGTATATACCTAAACGGACAATCTAACTTTAGATAATTATAACTTTTTAGTAGAAATGGAATTTTTAGACTTATATTGCCATTTTGAAAAGCTCATTCATAGTCTAACACCTAATTGAATTGCCAAAGGCAATTCATTCTAGTTTCAAGCTCAAATTCTATCATTTTTATTGACTTTTAGACCTTTGAATTTCAAGAAATTTGGTTTTGTGCTTCATACAAAATACTAACAACAATGGTTTGGAAAAAGATGGTTTGAAGTCAATTTTGTCTTCCAGAATATTGCCAACTATTCAAAGGATTTTCATCACTTTGAACGTAATTAAGATGCATCGTTTTGAACCGTTAACAACTTGGATGTTTTATTTCCTTGTGAGAAAAACAACTTGGACTACATGTAGTCAATATTACCTTTGAGAATGGTAATTATACAATGCCTAATATTTTCTGTCTGGATGTTCAATGATTAAACAAAATTATATATTAAAGGCATGATTTGTTTTATAATCTTGCAGTAAATCATGCATCCTCTGAAGTAACACAACATTCAAAATGTTGGCATTTACTTGCTCTTATGCATGATTTAGTGATTTCACTAGCTGTGAAGATCACTTGGACAATTGACAATTTATGATTGTGAACTCATCTTTTATGGGACCAATTGTAAGAGTGTTTATTAGTTAATTTAATAGAAATATCCATTTTAAATTAATATTGTACAGTTATTGTTGATAAATTGCATTGATAGTAGATATATCTTATCAGTGTACATTAACAATGTAATTTGATATTATTAAATTTTGATAGAATTAATGTTTTAATATTTCTTGCACCTCATCATTATAGATATGTTATATACATATAGTTGTATGAGCCCTTTAATATATGATAAGTTTTCTTGATTTATTGTAATTTAGAACCTTAAGATAAGATTATGATAAACAAACCCGACTAGTTATGTATCACTAAATAAGAGCATATATATGATTTTGGTTGCAAACTCGACTAGTTATCCACGTTGCAAACTCCACTAGTTAACATGGTTGATTTTGGATATCTTTCTATATGATTTTTGTATAATAAAAAGTGTAATCAAGGCGAAGAATGGATAGAATATCGCTTTGGAAATTGGTTCACCTATAGTGGCCATCATCACTAAAAATTCTACAATATTTATTTTGGACTATTAGACGAAAATAAAATGGCTTAGATTCTTATTAAAAACTGCATACAATCATATTTGATATTTATAAATATAAGATATTGGATATTCATTCAATAGTACAAAAAAGATACTGCAGAATTTGCAGAAACCATATGATTGTAGTAGATCTAGATTCATCTCCCATGGAATGTTTAGCTTCTACTGCTCAAAAAGTGAGAGATCACCAACTTTTATGATGTAGAAGGTAATGGAATTCATAGTAGGTTACCAATATCTCAATAACGTGGCGTGAAAAGATGAACTATTTACGGCTTAGAAAGAGTCAATAACTACTCTTATGCGTCACTGAATAAGAGCATATATATGAGAACTGTGTAGTGTGAACTTGCGCTGTGGTCATCATCAGTGACAACACATCACATCTTCAAGCACCCACCATGCATGCTTCATATCTAAAAATCCTCAGTACAAAATTACTTGCGTGATGAACCTGCAGCCAGTGAAATTATGTCTACAAAAAGATTTTTTAATAAATAAAATGAAAATAAGTCATTCTAACTTACCATTTTGAGTTTTAATCACTTGCATACGCAAAATCACTTGGTAGTCTCCTGTATCCACGTTTTTCACGTATATGGTACACAATATTTCTAAGTAGATATAAAGAAAGTAAATGAGATAGAGATCGTGACTGTGTAATTAGTCAGAGACAGCTTTTTTATTTTACATTGTAATTAGGAGCAGATGCTTACTGCATATATATAATTCTTCATTGTGTGATATTTCCAGTGTTTGGTGCATCAGAAAGAAGAGAATTATAAGAATATCTGAAGGATGTTTTCGTCACTTGCGACCTTTTTTTTCTAGTTAGAGAAACTACTTCCTACCTGCCGCAGTAATTTTCACAATCATTTAGTCACTCTACTTTTCAAACGCCAAAATAGATAGTCAAAAAGGACGGTGGAATCATCGTTAAACGTAGAGCAATTCCATGGTTACACTTATCTCATTGAGTTGTCCCAAATTGTAGTGTGTTATATAAAATATAATTGATCAACCTTATCCATTAACAATGTTAAGACTTGTCACTAATGTAATTAAAGATCGAACAAGTCCAGTGAGCTTTACCAATTGATTAGTGTCACATATATTAATAAACCCACGTAAATGGTTTGATCACTTCGATCCATTAAGAATCGATGATCCCATTGCTTCATAGCATCTTTAATCATATTATGTAAGTTGTCCCGTTGTGTGAGAAGTAAATAATTAATCCATATTATGTCTGTCATTGTTAATTATAATTCTCTAGTGCAAGCCCTGCTTTAATTATATTGGAGAAATAACAAAGATAGACTTAATATAATATAATTAATTTAATCCAAACACATCGCAGAACGAAAAGAAAATTATATCAACTTTGACATTGTAGTATCTATCTTTGGATCCTTCATTCCACTTGGAGAGAAAGGTGAGTGAGAAGTTAAAAGAAAAGGGTATAATTGTTCCACGTATGTAAAAACCCCATAATTGAAATCCACCATTGTATATATGTAGGACCATAGAGTCTACAATATTTCTTACGAATATTAATTGAACCGTCACAGAGAATTCAGTGACCTAAGATTAACAATTATGGCCACGTTATGCATCCCAACCAGACATCTTCAAAAGGGTCAAAAATGGTGGTTTGTTGTTTCATTAGGAATATGACCATAGAACTGTTGGCCTAAGAGGAAACACCCACTTATCCAAAAGAAAAAGGTGATGACTACATCTGACTATCTGTCACCTGAAGATTGGGGAATCATCGTGAAAAGAAACCTAACTGTCATCAACAGCAAGAACATTATATTGAATTTAATGAAACTAACTATAACCACGAGCCTGCGCGAGAAACCTTAATCGTAGGTAACTGTCTTTTTTGTTTTCTTTTTCTTTTGACGGCATGTTGGCTGCAACAAGAAACAATGAATGGTGGTGAATAAGAGGTCGGTGTGATGGATCTTCCTGGCCCTGAGATAATGGGGGGAAAAGGATAGTGGATAAGAACAAACGTGTTTTAACCTAATTCTCCAAGAAAATCACGATTTGAACTCGGAATATGTGCTTTTAGATTAGACATCTATATTGAGAATAATAGGACGGTGCACAAGCTTTGAGACTCTCCAATTTATCCAACAACTATATGTTTTGATCTGTTTCCACATAATTTGTAAACATTAATTGGTATGTTCCTTTTGATTTATGTGGAACCAGTGATAAAAGTAGTTATATATTTGGTGTATAAAAAGAATTCAGGTTCTGCCCCATAATGAATTATCATTATTGAGATTTAATAAGATAATATTTAGGTATTGAAACTATTGATCAATGAAAAATATTTTCATAAAGTAAAGTGAACATGGTAATTATTATAAGCATATGAAATTTGGTTTCACTTCTATATTTTTTGTTAGTGCCTACTCACTCGCACTATAGTTACTCACTTGCACTATGTTTTTTAATAAAATGCATGCGCATTTTAGAGGGGTCGGATTGGGAGTCCTGAATTTTAAATCAAATTAATGTATGAATGTTTAGTTTTAAAATAAATTATACTTTTAATATATGTTTTAATTACAAGGTTCTCATGTTTATTTGGAAAAATTACACACTCATCCCGTAAAACTGAAAAAATACACTATACTTACATCTCCTTTAACAAAAAATAAGCTCCAAGTTGACAAAAATGCCTTGTACATATACTTCACAATATATTAAACATTATATATATATATATATATATATATATATATATATATATATCTCAGACAATTTTAAGATTGATATTTCTCGATATCATTTAGCACATTATAAAATCATTAGATGAAGACAATATTTATTAAACATAAAGAATAAATTCATCAAATATCTGTTAAAAATTAATCAATTTAAAGACAATACAATTTAGTTTCAACAATAAAATTTATATTAAATATATTTTCAGTAATCATAAACGTTTCCATAATTTTATAAAATAAGATTTAGAATTTTTAATCCAAAATAATATAATGAAATTGACAAATACATTTTGAATAAGTCATATATTTTTAGTAAAAGTAATCAAATATTAATTTTGGGGGAATCAGGTTTTTTTATTTTACAGTAGTTTGACAAAGTTTTAAAATAAAAAATAAAAATTATATAATTTAAGTATCTTTTAATGACGGAAAAGGAAATTACTATCAACTTTAATTGAAGGAAAATGCATCTTGAACTTGCAATTACGTAGATAATTAACCACTTTTTATTGTTGAATTGAATCGGTTTCCTTCCACAAGATAGATAGTGCTTTTGGTGGAAGATGGAATAATCGATAATTAACACTTTAGTAGCTACTCATTTGGCAAATTTTTGTAATTATTGAAATGAGGATTTCAAAAGAGCGATAGTGCTGTTGGTCGAGGATGGAATAATCAATAAGCATCAATAATAGCTGCTCATTTGGCAAAATTTTTGCTCACCTGTTCTTTGCTATATATATTGGCCATGTAAAATTTTATAAATGTAGCTTTTGAAGAGATAATCTTATGGAACACGAAGTTCCTTAATTTTTAATTATAATGTAATTAATTATTATATATTAAACAATATTTTATTAAAAAATTTTGTGCAGTAAAAAATAAGTTTAATTATAATAATAAACCTATTAAAATAAAAAAAAATATTGTACTGTTTTTCATAATATTTATATCATATCTAAATAATATATTATTCTCAACCACGCATATATATATATATATATATATATATACACACACACACACACGCGTATAGATGTCATCTTTATTGCACTCATAATTTTGAATACACCAGTACACCCAATTATAATGTAGAGATATAATTGTAATAATATTTATTTAAAAAATAATAACATTATAATTATATCCCTACATTATAAATGATTGTGCTAATGCACTCAAAATTATAAGTGCACCAAAGATTTTACCATATATATTATTATTATTCTTTTTATGTCAAAGAAATTAATTAATATTAAAATATGTTTTTCTAATTTTTTATAATATACTGGCAAAGAAAATAGGCCAAAAATAATAATAAATTTCTTAGTTTGGAAGCATGGAATCAATACAAGAAGAATAAATGTGTTAATAAATTCTATCAGTTTTAACATATTTTAAGTGTAAAAGAAAATATCATAAATCATGTGGTTGTGAGTTATTCACCTTTTTACCCGGTCACGGTGAGTTATTCATCTTTGATACTGTTTAAAGATACTTTTCCTCCCACCCACTACTTTACGCTTCCCTTTATCTCAGCTCGCTTTCTTACTTAATAAAGAAGTATATTTTACCCTTTAGGGAAAATCTTCTATAATTAATTGATATTATATTTATAATTGGAAAATAAACTTAGATGCTCATGATCAATATCAGATCATTTGCAGAGTATAAGTTTTTCGGTATTTTTCAAGGAAATCGAACTTAATAATTAAAGGCATATACTCTCCTATATAAATTTGGTATCCGAAAATTTTTGTTCCTACATATATATCAATTGAGCTAATCTCCTTAGGCAGTTTTTTACTAATATGCAAATAAAATAAAGTTGTACATTAATAGTACTTATAAATATATGAAACTAAAGAGGAAGCATTTAGGAATCCATTAAATTTATAGTTCACTTTTATGTGGATTAGCGAATCAAAACTTTAAATTTTATCGATTTTTATGTTTATTTATTAATATGGATAATCAAATTTACATAATTCTTTTAACAATAATAATTATATTTACATAATTATAATAGAAACAGATAGAGAATTCAAATTTGATTTTTAGGCCTAAGTCGACCACATTGTTATGGAGGCAACCCAATGTATTATAAATAATCATGTATTTATTTTGTTAATATTCCTTGTGACAACATTTATATTCATACAATGTATAATTAGCTAATCCAACCAATTACCAACAAACCATGATAAAATTACCATTATACCCTTAGATCCTTCTCTAATCATAAATCACCCAGAAATTCTATGGGCTACACTTACTACATGTGATTATAAGAAATCTTATGAGCTATATATGTGTGCACTGAATTCCTCTGCAAGTCATTTTAGCAGTAATTGAAGCAAGTATCCTCCAGCGAGGTATACGGGAAATACAACAACATGGGGGTGACTGCACGTAAATGAAGTGGAAGAAGAAAAAGGAAGTAAAAGCATTAAAGAAGGTCGGTGTGGAAAGGAGAAGAGCATAAAGTCGGAGGAACACGGGGCCGGATAAGGCAGGTAGAACACGCGGCTTCTCTTCTCAAAAAGATGATCGTCCGTTACTTGTCTGGGGTTCCTCATAAGAAGGAAAAGGTGTGTCACTATCACGTCATCCATGCCCCCTCCCCTTTTTACTCCGGTTCATCATCACTTCTAATTTTAAACCAATCAAATTTTATTATAGTTATTCAATATAAAATATGTATCAATTTAGTTTTACATAGAATAGTTTTTTCAATATCTTAGTCCTTTATCTTGAATTGTCTTCTCGATCTTTATAAATAAAATTTTTATTAATAATTACAAAATATAAATCATATTATTGATAATAATTTTATTTACGAAAAAACAAATTGAAAAACTTTTATATATGAAGAACCAAATTCAAAAAGATAATTTTAGAAAGATTAAATTGAAAAATATTTTATTTAAAAGATTAAAGTTAAAAATTTTTTTCATAAATGGCTAAATTGAAAAATATTCTATATGTAAATGACCAAAATAAAGTTTTTCTCTAATATTAAACTAAATTTTATGTTCCAAAAATTAGATTAAACTAAATTTATTTAAAAATGATAATAAAATTGTAACTTTCAATACATTGATATATGACAATAACAACTTTCAAAATATTAGTTTATTTACATATTTACACGTGGAAGGACCACATTGGATTTTTCCTTTCATATTAAAATAAGTTTAAACTAAATTTTTTAAGAATAACATGCACAAATTGAACTTCCAATAGATTGAGATATGCAACGGCGACAAACTCTTCTGTATAATTTCATTTAATTCTCTTGGCCAAAATAAAATTTCATTTAATTAATAGTCTATTCGATGAAACTCAATTCTAAAACATCAATCTCACGCACTGTCATTTACAACAAAACCATATGAAAAATTCAACTAGTGTAACATCAGTCTATTATTATTATTATTTTCTTTTATTGAGGGAAGAAAATATAATATACGAAAATGACGTGGACGGCGCAGAGGAAAAGTCTATTTTCACTCATTAAAAGAATTTCATCCAGTGATTATTTGCCACGTGTATGGCCGACAAACCACATTCTACGGAAGTGGGCCCTGTGGTGGGCTTTTCGAAACGAGGTTCAGGCCGATGACGACTTTTAAGCTCATGCGGGCCCTTACGAATCCTGATACTCACGTTCACATTTGTAAAGATTTTCTTTTTTTTCTTTTTTTATAACTTATTTTCCATGGATAGTGGGAGAGTAATGATGCTTTTCTAGGAGATTTCTAGTGGATTTGTGCTGCACGTTTTAGGTGTAAATTATGATGATTACAAATCTAGTTGGAAGTCAACAAGTTATTAATATTATAAATTGGCCCAAAAAGATGGCCATTATATAAATTAATGAATATTTTCATACTTTTAATATTTGCTTTTTCTATTTTGAATTATTATGGACATCAAATTGACTAACATCAAGTTTTAATAATATATTTTATATGAGAGTTATATATTTGGCTGACGTGGAGATGACCAAGTAGTAAATATTTTAATAAAAATATACAACACAAGTGAGAGCATATTTCAAAATATTTAAAAAAGAAAGTTAGAGCATAGTTCGTTCCCTTTTTTTTTGGGAAATTAATTCTTTAAAGATTGGAAAGTAAGCAGTTTTATATTAATGTTTTTACCACATCATAGGAAAAATATCTTAATATATTAAATTAAGCTAGTTTTTTCTAAAAGTTTAACTGAATCACATTTCATATGTTTATTATTTCAAAAAAAATACTCAACTCATTTACACACATATGGTAGAAAATTTTTTCTTTAATATATGTCAATAAAATTAACTTTCAATAAGTGTTCTTTTCAAAGTAAAGTCACTTTGACTGCCTTCAAGAGAAACTCAGTCACATGGAATTTAGCGTCAATTAAATTTTCTTTACTTTTATTAAAATATAAAATTACGGTTTTAAGTTTTGGGGGGGAAAAAGTTAACTTCAAAAGAGCAAATTAGATTTCAGTTATTTGTAATATATACTAAATATATCACGGGAAGCTTAGTGTAATTTTTTACACAAATGGAGTATTAGGTATAATTTAACCAAACATCATGTTTAGTTAGTGCAGTTCACTATTAGTTTGTGCGTGTGTGTGTGTGTATATATATATATATATCTTTCGTTTGATTAATCATTAAAAAACTGTCGGCCAAAAAATTCTTTTGAAAATATTCTGTATTTTAAGCAATTATTTATCCATTGGTCCAATATATCTATTTAATATTTGTATTATTGAATAAATAATTGATATATGTATATATATATATATATATATATTATTTATTATTTATTATCTTTTGTTTGATTATCATTAAAAATCTGATGGCCAAAAATTTCTTTTTAAAAGTTTGTTTGAAAATATTCTGTATTTTTAGAAATTATTTATTATTGGTCAAATATATCTATACAATATTTGTGATATTATATAAATCATTGATATATATATATATATATATATATATATATATATATATATATAGATCATGGTCAAAATAGACATAATTATGATAACCTTTTCTTTATACATGATGAATATAACACGTATTTTGGTCATGAAGAACAAAAGTATAATTTCTAAACAATAACGAACAAAAAATTTCCTATTACATATATATTGATCATTTTTATTTATTTATTTATTTTGAAAAGAGAGGCCCTCAAGGCACAACAGATATACTACTAAATAATATAGGGGAGGGGGGGGGGGGTAGTGTCCCCTGAAATCATTGGCCACTTGCACTAAGGTCATGTCTTCTTGCAAGTTCATGGACTCTAAACAATAAGGACAGGCCATTATTCGCAATCTAATATGCATCATAGTTCTTCCTTTCCTTACATGAGCCAAAAAAACCTTCCCATCGAAGACTCATCCCCTTCTGATTCTTCCAAAAAAGATGATTATATTATAACCATGATGAGAGCAGTTTCTTCTATGAATAATATCCAGGTATTCTTGGCAATTAGTTTCAATTATGTGCCCCCCCAGGTGCCCATAAAGAACAATAATCAGCCTAAGTCGCGTTTAATCAAAATGTCATTAATTAAGGACTATTTTGGCATTGTTAAATTAGTCTTCTAAACTCCCAAATTGGAAGATCCTGTGGTTAAATTAGTCCAAAGGCACATCCTTGGGCTACCCATTGTTAAGGAAATTGATATCATGGGTTGAAAACATCAACTTGTGATATTGCTTCAGATCATATGACATAAAGAAAATTTAAGTTTTCAAGCATGTTGACAAAATGATGTGTGAAGCAGAAATATTTAATTTCTTATGCTTCTTTGTTATCCACATTGCAATAAGAGGTGTTTAAATCACCAGTCATGCCAAATTTGGTACCCACTTTGGATTTATCCAAGGGCCCAATCTCGAAACTCATGACTTGATTGGACTAGGTTTTTCATTCGAGTTTAAAGTTTTTTTTTACAATTTTATTAATTAAATTTATAATAATATTTAAAAAATTATGGTTTATATTTAATAAATTAAATATTTTATATTAATAAAAATAAGTTATATTCAACGTAAACAAAAAATGGTTGTTTCGTTAAAAAAATTACCAATTATATATATAAAAAAAAATTTATATATAGTTAGGTTAAACCAATGTTATAATTTAGGACTTGATCCTTTTATATTGGACTCATGTCCATGCCTCAAGATAATTATGACCTAGTCTACCTGTCTAAATTGATTAGGCTTAATTGAGTCATGAACTCTCTAATTGTAATTATCTTTTGCTCTTATATATATATATATAAATTATATAAGTTCCCTGAGCACAACTGCAAATATTGCCAAGAACAAAACGATAAAAAATATATCCAGCTCTCAAACTCTATTAACCTCAGTAGCAACTGAAAAAAAAAAAAAACAAAAACAAAAAAAAGAAGAAAGATAGAAAGGAAAAGAAGCAAATTGCCAACAAAGGACCACATGCCGACTGACAAGCAATTAAGAAAAGGAAGCTGTCAACACCAAGAAGAAGCATGTCAAGAATATTTTCGAGACAAACAAGAACAATTATGAAGACAGCAGACATTAAAGAGCATCCACGGAGAACAAAAGTAACACGCAAAGCAACCTATGGACCATTATCAGGCCATTATCACTTCAACTTTGGTACGAGACAATGAAGACCGAAGAATAAGCATCTAGCATCGTAGATTTAAGTCTATTTAAGTTCTTTAGTTTCTCATTGTAAAACACACAGCCTTCAGAACTTGAAATCTTTTAAACTTTTTAGAGAACTCAAACTTCCAGCGCCCAACCATTTCCTTGTATATTTTCTCCATTATCAATAAAAATATTTCCATTTCCACTATTATTGTGTTCGAAGTTCATCTTCTGTTTACAGTCTCTGCATAATTATGGAAGAAGAATATCTGCAGAAATCTAAGGTATGAGGAACTAAACTCTTGTAGGGAAACTAAGGTGAAATTTAATTTGTAGAATTCATAGAAATGATTTGATCCTATTGTTTGATTACCAGTAAGATTACTATTTATTAAAAACATGTTTAAGTTATAACATGAGTACATCCTATATAAGAAACGAAATAGGGTTGTACTGGTTTAAGGATGTAGGAGAGAGATCTATACATTAAAGTACTGTAAAAGAGTTTTGTATGAAAGAGGACAAGATTCCTTTAAATTTGTCTTTAAATTAGTCGAAAATTAAGCTATAGTCTAAACCTGCTTCCGTTAAACATTGTATGCCAACCTGTTATAGGAACAATACAATTATAAAGGTGAGGGACTAAATATACATATTTTTCATAATTATGTCGAGTTGTGTAACAGCGGAAAAAGAATCAAATCAATCGTATCACATAGATTTACAAAATATACAACAGGAATAATAATTGAATTCAAATAATACGAAATCTCATCAAGCTAGCATCATCATCAACTAATACTCCAACTTAATTGCTATTGGAAATTGTTTGTTCCAAAGAATATGGCCAAAGTAAAGTCATATCAACCGTGCAAGTTGGATATTTTGTACACTTACAATGCATATGGGGACCACCACAATTTATGACGGATGCATAAGCATAAACCGATCGAAGCAGGGTACATACAGATGCCTAATTGCTTGTTCCACATGCATTCTGTGTCTGAAAAGACTTTAGGGGTGTGCTTGAGTCATCATGAGCATATTTTCTCAGCTCCATCGATCTGCCCAGAACTTTGTCATTGTACTTGAAATGCAATATACATGACCAAACAAAGCCACTTCGTATATCGTGTTTGTTTGTACCTATGTATGATTAGTCCGCCTTGCCGTTTTGTGATGAAAGGTATCGATAGCGTTGTGGTGTACACGACTGAGCTATCTTGTGCAGCTGTTTTAGGTTAATAATCAAGGATTAAGAACTCCCTCACGCAAGATTATTAAATTCGTGAGTTTAGATAAAATTATTTAAAAAAATAAACTTATAATATAAAATTATAAAAGTTTACTTATAATAAAAAATAATTATTAAAATATATGATTACATAGTTAAAATTAATATTTTTAAATTTAGATTAATAATTAAAACTACTTAATGCAATAATTAATAGTTTATTAGTTTAATTATAGTTAAATAAGTGATAATTAAATATAAATATTTTTTAAAATTTTATATATTTAAATCTAAATATAATAACTACTAATAATTAAATACTAGTAATTTTAAATTTGAATTAAAATGATTTATAGAGTAATAAATATAATTATTAAAGATTACTTTATCAAAATAGGTCAAAAGATAATAATAGATAACTTTTCAAGTCATGACTAATAAAAAATTCAAAATAAAATTTTTATAAAAAAAATTCAATAATAAATAAATAAATAAATAAATAAATATATATATATATATATATATAATGCATTACAAATGATGAACATAAAGTTTTTATTGGTTATGTAGTAATGAGTGATGAACTTATTATAAATGTTTGGATTCAGGTATAAGGAGATGTTTTTTTTTTAAATTAAGAAAATGAAGTGTCAATATATATAACACAACACACATATTTGAATGACAATGTTGGTTCAGTGGAGATGTGTAATTTTGCTGCTTGGATGTCATTGGTTTGAGTCTTGGAAGCTATTCTTTTTTTTAAAAAAAATAATGCTACTGAGTCAACTCATCCGAGTTTGGATGAATTAAGTGCCGAGTTAACTAAGTTTGGACGAGTTAATCGTCGAGTCAAAACGAGTCTAAATTGGTTCCGAGTTAGAGACCGAGTCTATGATTATAATTTTTTTTTTGTCGTATATTATTGTTTTCATCTTTATTATTAAGATCAAGGGTGTGTTAGTAAGTTAAAAAGTATTATTGTTATGCATACATTCATGTGTGCATACTGTAGCGGATACTTCAAACAAAACATCATGATGAATTATACTAAATTGGAAAACATTCTAAAGAAGTCATAGTACGTAATTCAACAAAAATAGACAAAGAATTCAACCTACAATTAATGCCTAGTATTCTTTTCTAGAGAATGAAATATAAAGTCAATGGTAATAATGCATCAATTACGTATAATAATAATGTTAATTAATATTAGTATCTTATTTAAAAAGTGACTCCCCACTGATCTCTTAACTCCTGTGCAAATGTAATAATTTATTAAATTTTCAATAAAATTAACTTCTCTATACTTATTCGTTAATATGATTGAAAGCTTAGACGAGTACAAGTTAAAGATTTTATCCAATAAATTTATAGTCACTTTAATTTATTATAGATCACCCACTAACAGTATCAACTCATTACATTCTTGATTTAATGTTAGACAAAAGACCAATTACTCAGTTTAATTAAATTAATCCAACATGTAATTCTATTCTCTTGATTTCAATGTAAAACATACTTCAAACACCAAAGTTCAAGTTGAGCTAATGGACTGGCCAATGAAGATCTGCAACAAATGCAACCGCAATACATATAATCGCGTTTGTGATTTGTGATTTATGAACTTATTGTCTCCACACTTTATATCTATATATCATCTAAAATCTCTTATCTCTTATACTCAATGACTTCTGTGTGTGTGAAAGAGAGAAAGAGAGAGAGAGAGACTCTTATAAGTTCATTCAGCACATGGGTAAACCGAAAGCAACTTCCTTTATTTATTAGCAGTTAGTTTCATTTGGGACATTTGGAGGAGTGGAATATAATCATCATCAATCATGCTCATATATAGTTGAGACCTTAAGAATAAAGTCTAGAAGCTATAATTATACGCTAGACATGAAATAATGGATATCTATATGTCGGCTTTAGAAGGCTGCCACTTTTATTCCAATCACTTGCTTAATTTTAAGCATTGAAATATCAAAGCTTCACACATAAAACCCTATATTTGATGCGTGTCCGTTACTTATACCATTATCACATATTTGAAATTACATGTATATATATATATATATATATATATATATATATGTATATCTGAACACTTTATCTTGTCGTATTACATATTATGTATATTGTTATATCTTGAATCTGTGTTAGTATTGTACTTCTTAGGTTTAAAGATATTGTTGGACTATTCATTTACTTTGAGGTTACGGTTTGAACATGGAAACTAGCGATGACATATTTTAGTGCGTGAGGTACGACTTGCTATAGGTCCATCCTCAAAATGGTGGTGTCCACCAGAATAATTTAAACCCAGAATGTTGTGTGATTCCTCTGTGATATGAGATAAGAATTTTGAAGCATCTGCTTAGCCTAATATGGATGGATATGATTTAGAAAATGAAAAGAGAGGGGAAATGAGGAGGAGGAAGAAGAAGAATATTGTACATTGAAATGATTGTACATATATATATATATATATATTGCCATATGGCTATATGAAATATTTATAACTCTTAAATGGTAGCTCAAAAGAACAAATTTAAGAAAAAGTTTTTAATACTTTCATGTTAAGTAATTGCATTATCCATAGGCATATGAACCTTTTTTAGTGAAAAGAAAACCAGAGGAGAATATTTTTGTTTTGTCTTTTTGAGCTTCGAATTGGGTATTGAAATACTGTGTGAGATGGAAAAAGAAAGATAAAAATATCTTTTTTGTGAAAAGAAAAAAGAGTAAGAAAAGTAGGAGAATAGAGCTCTCTTTACTCTTGTCTCTAAAATTTAATCTTTTCAATTGGAATCTAGAAGAAAACTTTTTTAGAAAAAAGATGTTTACAGTTTTGAATGGGAATCATCAAAAGCTTGTCTTATCCAAACGCCAATAATATTATTGATTAATGGCAGAAAACATGTAAAAGTCAGTTTGGAGAAGAAGACACCACTAAAAGATTTTTTTTCTAACTCGCATTTGTTTTTATTGAAGAAAAATAAAAGTTTGCTAAATGCTAGCTAGGCTTTAGACTTGTATACTATAAACTGACTATGAAAGAAGAAACAAAGTTTCTACAGAAGAAACAGTTCTTAGATATCTCTATGTGCAATGGATATATAGAACAAGAAAAAGGGGTTATGGAGGACTAGAAAAAGGATTCAAATTCAGTTATTCTTCCCCAGATTTGATCTCTCTTTAAATATTTTCATGCATCGCCCTTTTGGTTTTCCAATTAAATGTTTAGAACCTCATAAACAAGCGTAAAGATGGTGTTTAATTCTGTTAGTTTAAAATAGATATATTCTTCTTCCACTTCCTTGTTTTTCACTTTTTTAAGGTTACTTTTTATTAATATTTTTAGATTTTATATTAATACAGCAACCACTTGTAGGAAGGAAAATTATAGAGAGAGAGAGAGAGAGAGAGAGAGAGAGAGAGATTGGAGAAAACTACTCAAAATTACAATAAGGAATATGATGTAAACAATGAAATTTATCCAAACCCAAAAGTACTAATTTTGTTGGATAAATGTTAAATTACTATATTTGATAATTAGAGCCATAAAAAAGATGCTTCCTAATCTATTTTCCCCTGGGATGTACAAGGAGAATATTATAACCAATATGTTCAATTAAAATACACTAATTATAATTTCAAAAAAAATATGTTTAGATATAGCTCTTTATATTCTTGCTATAATTTTTTAATTAATACATAAAAAATATATAGTTAACTAATGATAACATAAACAACATATAATTTAATTTAAAAATTATATAATTATTTACAATAATCATATACGTATCGTGATATAATTGGACAACTATATACTTATCATATTAAGTAAAGAATAGTATAGATGCCGTACAAAGCACAAAATATATAATTTTTTGAAATTCATTACATATATTTTTTGTGTAAATAGATTGTTATATATGAAAATTCATTTTGCTCAATTTGCTATATTAAATGAGATGACTTTGACGAAGAAATGGAACAGTGAGTCTTGAGACAATGGTTGTGTTAGTCAACACACATGCCATTTTAGCATAATTAGAGGATGTCCATTTAGTAAGGGTGACAACACCACATGATCTTCCTCTCTTAATTCTATGACCTTTCATGTATATGGCTTTGCCTTGGTCCCCCCATTACTTCTTGTTTTCTTTGTCGATTTTATATGGTCCTGCTTTTGACGATTTGGACATGCTGTTTACTTCATCTAGTGATGACCAGACAAATTCAAATATGGCTGCACAAAAAGTGAGACTCCCAAAACATAAATTAAGATCAACAGGCAATATTAGCCCAAAGGGATGAGCCATTAAACTTGCTCGTAGGTTATAAAATTTTAGATAATTTCAAAAAGAATAGTTTTGTGAGCATAGCATGAATAGGCTAATGGCAGCAGCAAAAAGAATATCTTTTTTATGTTAGAAATAAAGATAAAAGAAATTGTATAGCTTTAATGGATTAGTTCTTGGTTCATAATTTTCAAATAAACATGCATTTTCCTTGTTTTGGAGGGGCAAAGAAAAGTAGGATGGAATTAAAATGTTAATATAAACATTATGATCTTTTTGTTCAGAAAAATAAATTAATTTTGCTAGTAAAATATTAAAACAAAGTTTTTTTATTATAGGGATTGTCATTATTCTCTTACTTTACCTTCCAACTTTTCTTTTTTTTTGGGATTTGATGCCATTAATCTTCTAACATGGAGGAAAATGTGATGGCTCATAGTGATTGCGGAAAGTTCTTATATCATATTCCCGTCCTTAAATTACAAACCTTTCTGTTAAGAAAAGAGAAAAGTATACTTTCGACCCTTATAGTCTTATTTAATTTTTAATTTGATTCTTATAATTTTAAAATATGTAATTAAGTCCTTAGAACTCAAATAATTTTTAATTTATTATCTATCATTGTTTTTTTCCATTATTTTATCATATAAGTGAGCTAATTCTACTTTATTATCTACTATTATATTTTTTATTAATATAAATCATACAATTCTAAAGTATTCAACTAATATACAGCTAGTTACATAAAAAAAAAAAAGTTAACAAAATATTAATAGAATTTTATTAATAAGGACTAAATTTAATAATTTGTAAAATGTAAAGATTCAATTACAAATTTTCAAACTAGAGGGACCAAATCAAAATAGAATTAAACCATATGGACTGAAAATATAATTTTTCATGAAAAATTATTCAGATTTTATTCTCTCTCTCTCACAACTTCCATAACCATGTGTTCTTCACGTAACCAAACGAAAATTAAACACTATTCTAGAGATGGACCTTTTTCCTTTGTAGTGTAGTTCACAGTTTAATTGTGAACCTAAGTAGAAAATTAGATCAAAATGCGAAGGGGAAAAATAATTAATGATTGGTAATGAGACCACCTATATGTAGTTATCTCTAATTCACGGATACATATATCATGTGTGTGTGGCCATTAGTATTCTTGTAGAATTATCCTTGTAATAGTCATCCTCAAATTATCAATCAACTTCATTGAATTTTTGAAAAATATTTAAATTTTTTTATTAGTTCAACTTAATTTTAAATTTGATTTTTATGATTTAAAAAATTTTGATTAAATCCTTAGAATTTAAATAATAATTTAGTCCCTGTCATTATATTCTTATCAATAATTTGCCATTTAAGTGAATTAATTTTGATTTATTATTTATTTTTATTAACATAAATTGTACATATTAAATAATGTAAGGTTAGTTGTATAAAAAAAATTAAATAGAATATTAATTGAATCTTAACACTAAAAACTAAATTAGAATATTTATAAATTATAACCTAATCACATATTTTTAAATTATAGGCACCCAATCAAAAATATTAAATAAAATTATAAAGCCTGAAAGTATAATTTTTATTTATTTATTTGTTAGTGCAATTAATTAGAGTTTAATTATCTTACACATAAGTCATTTATATTGGCTAAAATAATTACAAAAAATAATATTTGGGTTCTGATTTTATAAAATTGATAAAATAAAATTTTTAGACTTTTGACTATGTGCTTAATTGCATTTATTATATGTTCACTGCTACCACTAACCGAACATAATGAAGTTATTAAATCATTATTAATTAGTGTCACCATGTCATTATTCCACCATAATGAATATTATATTATTTCTAATTCATTGCATTACTGTGGCCATTTATTATAAATGCTGTTGCCAAAACTTAATGCATTCACCACTAAGTATATTCTTTGTAGTTATCCTTGCTTATCATTTTGGTTATCAAACTTGTAGAGTAATCCTTAAAAAATTATGACCTCTATTAACAAATGAAGATTGATTATTTGTGCCCAACGAACATTACACAGTAAAATTATCTCAAGAATTTTTTTATGGTTGTCGAACACAAGAAGTTATTTTAATAATTTAATCTTGGATTTTTATTTTCAAAATTCGAAATGTTTTAAATTACTGTATAAGTTTGTAAAATGCTACCATGAATATGGAATGTCTTGTATAATAGTGACCATAACTATAATTTCATTCATATTTAAAAAGACTCATTGAAAAAAAGTTCATTTAGCATTAAATGAAACAATTATATTCCATATGGTATAATCAGAGTTTATATTATTTTATTTCATATATGATTTTATGAAATATTAAAATTTACATAAATTACAAGCACTCTTAGGTTTGTGACAATATCTAGGTGCGCTTGCATCTTTTTATATATTTATATATAATTTCTTGGTCAATTAATATGTCTCTTTCAAAATATTTTTGTTTTCTACAAATTACCTTACATAAAATTAAGAAAAAATAAATGATGAATTTGATATTTAAATTGAAAAGTTAATTTATTTTTAATTAAAAAAATAATTTTGAAAATATATAAAAGTTAAAATAACAAATTATTATCCATTAATGTTTTATCAAATTACTTATAGAAACTAATAGAATTATTTTAAAATTTATTAGTTTTATATTTATTTATCTATAATACTGAAATTAAATAGGGTCAACCACACAAGACTAGTGATTTATCTTTTAAAAAAAAAAAGAAATGGAATTCAAAAATGGGTACATTTACCAAAGGGAGGATTGAGATCCAAAATGGTCCAATAGAATTAGGAGGCAGTGACTTTCCTTGTCATCTCCTTAATTCATGACTTGGTGCCATGCCTTCAAAAGTCAAATGACCTTCCCTCCCTTCTAATTTAATGCTCTCATTCACACTTCCTTTGGAGTGCTCAACCCCTACACCTTCTGTATTTCCATATTACACTCCTACTCAGCTTCTCCCATATACACCTCAGCTTGTCTCTATACTCATCAATCCTCATTTATTTCATTCCTATCTTCCTATACAATTTTCTCTTTCACTAAAAGCCCATTTCTATCATTTATAGATGAACTATTTGTTTGCTTTTGCAATTCAATTTACGGAAGCCTTTGTGTACTTAGAAGGTCTCTTGTAAATGTTTTTAAGTCTCACATCAAATGAGTTTCAACGTGTGTAAATATATATATGTAGAACATTCAAACTATTTATATATCACTTGTGATAGATAAATTTATCTTTTAAACTTTTGACAAAAAATGTAATTTAACCAAAAATTCAATAAAAAATTACTTCATCTATTTAGATCACGTATTTCTAAGGTCAACAAGTATTAAAACAGGATATATATATAGACAGGTCAGGACCGAACATAATATAATTCTATTAAATATGCTAGGATATGAACCCATGCCATATAATGTGAGCTATACTTGTTTGACCATGAATCCAACATTACACCTTTGATATTTATTTATAAGAACATAAATTAAATTAATAATTTTATACTATATATAAACACACACACCCACACTTTAACCATTTATAAATATATTATTAACATTTATTCTTTGTCAGTGTTTATTTCTTATGAAGAATTATTTTTAATATTTAAGATGTACATTTTAAATAAATTTGTTTACTTGGCATGCAAATTAATCCATGAATACCCTTACTAACACAGTGAACAGATCTCTTGCTCCCAAGTATATATATATATATGCTGTAGCAGAGGATTTATTATAAAAAATAATAATAAACTGGATAAATTTTTTTTGATGAGACAACATATATACTGCCTATAGCCAATTTACACTCTATTACACAACTAAAAAAAACCCAAATCAAGAAATAATATAATTTCTCAAAATTAAAATATATATTCACTTAAATTACAAAATATAAATTTATACAAGTACACCTCAAATAATTAATTTTTTTTGTGTATTTTCAAGTACTTCAATCATTGTACTAGATGATCTTCACCAAACTCTACGGTAACATTTGAACAAACTCATCCAACCAGTAGGGCACCCTTATGATGAGAGAGTCTCGTGCTGTGTAAGTTTGTGTGCAAAATGATACATTATATATATATATATATATATATATTTCCAGCTTTTACTTTATTTCTTTTAATAGAACAAGTTTTCATCCAAGAGCACATTAAAAGAGCTCGATAATACAGTAGGAACATATAAACACCTATAATTTTTTATGTAAACATCTATCATAGAGATTACAGCAAGATAACTAACATACATATAAAATATGTAAATAAACCCAATGTTGCAGTAGACTTTGGTAAATAAGATGTTGAGTTGATTCTTCAAGCTTTTTCATTCAAACTTTTGCCTCATAATTTATTTCTTTAAATTTTTTTTGTTTTGAAAACCAATATAAACTATAGAAACCAAATGATTTATTTTCTTTCTCTAATATGAGTATCTAACATTTAATACCTGAAATGTGTAAAAATATACAATGATACAATCAACTTGTTAATTGTCTACTTTATATATATATATCTATATATATATAATATACATACATACATACATATATATATATATATATATTGTTGAATAGCTTAACTATTAATTTAATATAAATAGTAAAAAAATTTACTCCCTCTTCCCTCATTGCAATTTTATCCACAACAAAGTTAATAATTGATTTACAAAGACTTATTTGATTTAGCTGTACCATGTGATTCTTTAAAGGACATTATGAGTGAGATAGTTCAGTTATATTTCTTCTGTACTTTGACTCAAAAAAATCAAGCACATGAAGAATAATTATTTTATACCAATTATTTATTACTATTCAATAGATATAAATTATATATGTGAGATAACATTTCCTACCTGTCAACCTGACATCACAAAATAAATAAAAAGTATAGTTAATGTGCTGACCTGACACCAGACTTTGAAAAGTAAAACTTTCAACATTTTAAAATAATTTTCAATTTTTATAATAGGACATGTATATTATAATCTGAACACATTGAAACACCTTGCACGTATATGTTATAAAATGTCCATATACTGAACGTATTTCCTCAGGTCTAGTGTGTATGGGACCCGTAGCAATACGACATAGTTTTTAGGGGCGAAAGGTGACGTATCACATTACGACGTCGTCGTCTTGTATGCCATCCCTCTTCATGTGACTCGGTCAAGTGGGGCACTCCATAGTCAACCCGTGTCGGTCGATATACGACCAACTTTTCTGATCAAAGCTTGCGTTTTGTCCATTTCGCTTCTTTCGGCAATCTCTTTCAGTTTTTTAATTATTTCTCTTTCCAATTAAATATGAGAACGCTAATTTGAAATTATTTTTTACACGACATGCACTTTAACCGTTTTCCGGTTTATTGTATTCAAAACCGTGTGAACATTCTCTCTCTCTTGGTATTGATGAAATCTCACAAGTCAATCTGATTCTTTAAGGATATTATTCTTTATCGGTAATAATTTTAAATGATTAATAAAATGTTCTTCTTCAGCATCTCGTTTTAATATTTTCATGAACGACAAAATATTCTGGCGTGAATTGATCGAAACTCAGTTTGATTATCTGCTTGAAGCTGACTTAATATAAATATCTTGTTAATTACATGATTTTAATTTATTTATATAACTAATTAATTATAATCCACGCATCTCATCGATTAGTTGTTCACGCCAATAATTTAATCGTTTTCAGAACATGAAACACTGAGGGTGGGATTTTTCAATTAGCATTAATTGATTTTTTTAGGGAAAATTGAAAATATAAATTAAAAGCTTTTGTAAGATAGTTCATGTAAACAAACATTTGTCCTAAGTAAGGATTCCTCAAGGAGACAATACTATAAGATGCACGTAGTAGCATTTATTCAGTTATGATTATATAAAATGTAGTAGCCAGAGATATCATTTTATAAGGGTAATAATAACGTAATATGTCTTTTTTAAAAAATTAGATTTTTCGATATTTATATTATCATAATTATTTCTAATAGATCGCAATTCTCGTGTGTGTGTGTGTATGTGTGTGTGTATATATATATATATATATATATATATATATATATATATATATATCTGTTCTACATACGGGCCTAATATAAATAAGCTGCATCAATCGAGATTTACCTTAATTATATCATTAAAGCATAATATTCATAATTAACTTAATTTTCATCTTTCACTATCCATTAACAACGTAACCATATAGAAATGGACTTTCTTTTCAGACATCATAGAGATCAAATTTATGATCCAAGATCTGCACATTGACTAAGATTCCATGACCCATTCAAATTCTCACTGCTTTTATGACTCTGAGCTAATTTGATAAAGTCAAATTATAGCAACGGCGAATTTGGATTTCTTATAAATTTTTATTGTAAGTATCATCTGACAGTTTATATTAAAATAACTATAAAATCTCATTATAAATATTTAAAATTTGGAAACTGAAATCAGTAATTTTTAAAAAGTTGATCTTATAGTTAATTAAAAACAATTAAAAATTTTAATCCAATAGTTACTATTAATTTTACCCAGATGGCACTCTAATGGCATGAAATCCAATTTAGAGCCCTTCCCTATAGTTACCTCTGAAGCATTTATGTGTCTTTTCCAATATTGTCTCATTTCTTACCATAAATACTAAAATGCCAATCCTCTTTGTTAGTTGCACAGCTTGAGTTATGGTAATATACTTTTTAATTATATTTACAATACAAGCACAGTTTTTCCTTGTAAATTAACTATTATTGAATAACAAAATTGAATCTATATTATTTCAATGATATTATAGACAGTTCAAATGAGTCACACCATTTGGTGGTCATTATGTTTTGGTAATTAATTAAATACCTTGCAAGTGAGGCTTATAGATATATAGACAATGACAATATATGATATGCTGGCATTTCTATGCTCCATGAAGCCCCCTCCAACTGATGATGACTTGTCAATTTAATTTGGACTATTCAATCCACATGGTTTCAATTTTGAATTGTAATAATTTGTTTTCTTTCTTTGTAGAAAAACAAATTCTTATAATTCTAAGTGCAATTTGAGCAATTAATGGCTGCCTAGAATGTACAACAGTTGCCATTTCTATTAATTGTTTGACATATTACCATTGACTAAATATTATCAATACAATTATCAGTCAAGTATAAAATTATATATATGTATAGAATAGTATTAAAATTTTCTTATAAATGTCAATAAAAAATTATTTAATACAACGTTTTGTCCTCAAATTATATGTCAATGCATCCATAAAAGAAAAAAAATATGAATTATAATATAAAAAAGAAGTTAAAATACATATGAGAAAGACAAGTGAAGTAATTTTTTACTATGTAAAATATAATAATTACTATAATTAAATTTATATTTAAAAAATTTACATGCAGTTAATCGTAGTGGTGTATTATCATTAGATGAAGACATCTAATTTATTTATTTAGAGACTAAAGTCATAGTATCAATTACAAAATGGTGCAGCAAACTTTACATACCAGAAAGCTGTTCAAAAATTAATATTAACATTTGTGAGTTGCAATTAAAAATAGAAAAGTAAAAAGAAAAGCAACTTGCAAAAAGAAGAAAAAATTAAATAAAGAAATTAAGTGTAACTATCTCTCTCCCTAACGAGGAAAGCTGAAATAAATGTGGCAGCCTCCACGCACAGTGATTTTACTCACAGTGACACGACGACTCACTCTCCTACCTCTCTCCCCCTTAACGGATAAGGCCCAGAATCTGCCTCTTCCTCCAACCTCCCTTATAAATTCCACCCCTCTCCCTCACTCCTTCGCACTGCTTTCTCTCTTCTCTTCTCTTCCATTCTATACTGTTCTATACTGCTCGTCCTCAATCTTCATTCGCCCTCATGGAGACTCTCTCTGATTCCAAACTTACTGATACTAATCCTACTAAGCCAACTTCTCTTGAACTTGAGCCTGCAATCTCGCCAGAACCCAGTCCATTACGTAAGATTGTCGTCATCGCTTCCATCGCCGCCGGCATCCAGTTTGGCTGGGCCCTTCAGCTCTCCCTCTTAACCCCATATGTCCAACTCCTCGGCATCCCCCATACATGGGCCGCCTTCATCTGGCTCTGTGGCCCCATTTCCGGCATGCTCGTTCAGCCCATCGTCGGCTACCACAGCGACCGATGTAAATCTCGGTTTGGCCGCCGCCGTCCCTTCATTGCCGCCGGTGCCGGCTTCGTCGCTGTCGCCGTGT
The DNA here is from genome assembly GCA_037074485.1 of Delonix regia. Lineage (NCBI taxonomy): Eukaryota > Viridiplantae > Streptophyta > Magnoliopsida > Fabales > Fabaceae > Delonix > Delonix regia. Next base: position 21,611,986 of record CM073454.1, on the reverse strand, counting down.
TTTTGATCGGCTACGCGGCGGACCTTGGCCACATGTTCGGCGACTCGCTTGGGAAGAAAACCCGGCCTCGTGCCATAGCGATATTCGTGGTCGGGTTCTGGATCCTCGACGTGGCCAACAACATGCTCCAGGGTCCGTGCCGGGCCCTCCTCGCCGACCTCGCCGCCGGTGACCAACGTAAGACTCGAACCGCGAACGCGTTCTTCTCGTTCTTCATGGCCGTCGGAAACGTCCTCGGCTACGCCGCCGGGTCTTACGGCCATCTCTACAAGATGTTCCCGTTCACAAAGACGAAAGCCTGCGACAAGTACTGCGCGAACCTCAAGAGCTGCTTCTTCCTCTCCATTGCGCTGCTAGTGACGCTGGCAACCATAGCCCTGACGTACGTGAAGGAGAAAACGGTGTCGTCGGGAGAGAAGACAACGAAAGAAGCCGGTGCTGCGGAGGAGGAGGAAGACGAAGAGGGATCAAGATCGTCACGAGGATTGCCTTGCATAGGGGAAATATTCGGTGCATTTCGGGAGCTGAAGAGGCCGATGTGGATCCTGCTTTTGGTGACGTGTCTGAACTGGATTGCGTGGTTCCCATTCTTGCTGTTCGACACTGATTGGATGGGGAAGGAAGTGTACGGAGGAAAGGTAGGAGAAAGTGCGTACAATATGGGGGTGCGCGCAGGTGCATTGGGGCTCATGCTGAACTCGGTGGTGCTGGGAGTAACGTCGTTGAGCGTGGAGGTGTTGGCGCGTGGGGTTGGGGGCGTCAAGAGGCTCTGGGGAATCGTGAACTTCGTGCTCGCTATCTGTTTGGCGCTCACGGTGCTGATCACTAAGCTCGCCGAGCACTCGCGGCGGTTCACCGTCGGCCACAGCGGCACTATGGGGCCGCTGCCACCATCCGCCGGTATCAAGGGTGGCGCGTTGGCTCTCTTTGCGGTCCTGGGAATTCCCCTTGCGGTAAGTCATTTGTGGAAAACAAATAAAGTTATAATCCTCTTTGCTAATTTGACTATTTTGAATTTCATTTAAAAGGAAAGAGGAATATGAACAGCTTTTTGTGCATGAAGATTTTTGCCATTTTCATAGTTCCTTTTTGTTTTTCTGGGTTTATTGCAGCAGGTGAAAAACATAAAGCGGAAGAAAAATTTGGCATGGAGTTTTATTTCATATGTTCTTACTTATTAAAAAAAGAATAAAATTATCCTTGTTTGTCACAGTTTTTTGCTAGGTGCATGAATGACTTGCTGAAAATTTTGAATCTAAAATTATGAATTTAGTGTGATTGTTATAATACTGAGTGGTCAGTTCATCATATCTGCTTTAAACAGTTTCTTTGATTATGATTGCTTGTAATTTAAAATATTGATGATAAATTAATTTATGGAAAAAAAAAAAAGGTGCCGAGGGAATGGATAATATGCCCTTTCTATCCTTTTTCTTTTTTTAACACCCCCAACAAATTTAATCCTACTTATAAATTGTTAAAATTAACTTGTGGTCACATATTGATCTGTCATTAATGATATGCAAACTATAGCATGACTTTTCCGTGATAACATATCCATTGTGATCCAAAACAAGTTTTTCTTTGCTTTTCTTTTCCTTTCCTTTCCTTTCTTTTATGATCTCATTTTTATGTTTGTTCCAACATTTAAAAGCAGTTTGTAATAGAAAAACAAAAGAGGAAAAGGATGAGAATCATAAGAAAATAAAAGTAGAAAAGCTTTAGATGCTTATTGTCCAAGATGCTAAAGTGAAAAGCTATACTAATCCTGGCTTTTATGTGCTGTTCATGTGTTTCCAGATTACTTTCAGCATCCCTTTTGCTCTTGCATCTATATTCTCCAACACCTCTGGGGCAGGCCAAGGTAACCCTTTTAATCAATTTAATTAATTATGGGACTAAATAAAATAATATCAAATCAATGTATTTATTTAATTCTTGGGTGAATTGTAATTTCAGGGCTATCTCTGGGAGTTCTCAATCTTGCAATTGTGATACCACAGGTTTGGATTACCTCACTTTACATCTTTGTCTTTAAAATTAATAGTTCACATGATTTTCTTGGATTTCTTCTTTCTGTAATTTCTTTAGCACGTCACAAATTTTGTGGTGGTAATTTGTACTAATTATGTGTACATATCTTGCGTAGATGGTGATTTCTGTGGTGAGTGGACCATGGGATGCCTTATTTGGTGGTGGCAACTTGCCAGCATTTGTGGTGGGCGCGGTGGCAGCTGCGATCAGTGGTGTATTATCAATAGTCTTGCTGCCGTCTCCACCGCCGGATATAGCCAAAACTGCGTCGGTGGTGGCCGGAGGGTTCCATTAAATAGTTGGACTTTTCTTTTTTTCTTATTTTGTCACCTGTTTAATATGGAAGTGAGAACTATTTTCTTTTTTTTTTTTTTAATTTTTTCTTTTTTAAGAGTTTGAAGGTATTGTTTGTGTATAAGGTCAACAAACGCTGCCAAGAAACAAAAAAAAAAAAAAAAAAAAAAAAAGAGGAAGAAAATGTTCTGCCATTTTTGTGGCATCAAATTAAATGACTTAGATCAGTCATTTTAACTGTAAAGTGTGATGGCTGTGTATAGCCTGTCTTAGCAGGGCCCAGCATTTTCTTTATTGAATATTAATGTTAGTCCATCTTTCCAATAAATATCAAATTCAGTATTATAAATCCATTGCCATCTATTTCACCTTCTACTTGTATGCGTAAAGTTGCTCAAGTATTTCTGAAATGAAAGAGAGTGACACATAAAGTTGAAAGCTTATATAAAACTTATTTCTTCTGTTTTGGTTCATTTCTTCTTCCTCATAATCACTGGGACATACTCATATTGGAGAATTTATTTATTTATTATGAGAGTAAGATGAATCATTTATTACCTTTGAAAAAGAACAACGAATAAAAGCAAAACTCCTTAAAATTTATGGAATAGAAAATGGTCTATTAATTATCTATCTATGAATTTGTAATAAATTCCTTCTTTAGTATTCACAAAATGATTTTTCTAATATTTTTAACTATTAATTCTATCACAAGAGCCTAGATGGATACAAAGGGGGTGTGGGACGGTCAGTCCCTTGAATTTTAAAAATTTTTAATTTGTATATGTAATTTATTTTATATTTTTTTATTTAGTTCTTTAATTTATAAAAATTCTCTCTTAAATTATAAGAATTTATTTCTCTTAATTTAAATATTTTATTCCAATACTTTTCTTCTCTTAAAATCAATTTCTAGATCCTCCCCTAACTAGAGCGATTACTACTTCAAGTAATTGGAGCTGTCTTCTTTCCAGATTTCTTTCAAATCAAATTGTGGCCTCTTACGATGAACCACTCTTACTCCATGTTCTACTTTAAATTATAATGTTTAAAATTAATTTAATAATTATTAGTATATGCTCTCACTCCTTACAATTAGTATTAGTATAAATTTAACACTTTAAATTTTAGATAGAAGACTAATTCATTTTATGCTCATGGAGCACAATAAATAGAGTGCTTCATAAATTAGTATATTCATGAATTAAATTATTATCGAATTCAAACAACTGTTATCACTATAACTAGCTGACGCTCGAAACGTTTTGCTTTGAAGTTTTATTATTGAATATGATTTCATTGCTGCCATTTAATTAAAAGTAATTAAACGAGTAAGGAATCAAATAATTCATAATTTATTATATATGGATTATATATATAATACGTTAAAATTTTTAACAAAGTTATAGAGTATAAACATTTTCCTATTAATATGAAATTTTATGGAAAATAATTTGCATAAATAATTTTTCCAATTTAATTTGATATCCATCCACTAGAATAGATCATTAAAAGTGTTCTATTCTAAAGTGCAATAATATCAGTTTTCGGATTAAAAATTAACTTAATGCAAATTGTTAGCTTTAATTTTTATATTTATCGATTTCTATTTTTTGAGATTACTGATTTATTAACTTAATTTTGAATGCACATAATTAAATTGCATGTTTATTTTAATATAAATCATTGGACTAGTAAAGTAAAAAGGTGAAATCCAAATTAATCTGTCCATCACCTCCATCGAGTTATTGAAAATTTTGTGGTATCGATTATGGGTATGGGTCCTTTGCATTTGGAAGCGTCTGCGCATACAGCTTCTTTTCTTTATTCAAAGTAATTAATATTTAATAAAATAAATAAAGAAAAACTTAGGCAAACTACATCAACTGCACAACGTCAGAAATGGAGAGAATTCATTTTCGTTGATTATGGGTTGGGACAATAATGAGCCTCTTTTGGCCTCTTACTATTAATTTTCAATTTGTGAAGATGCAATTAATAGGGAACTAAAGTACAAGATTCATGAAACAAATTTTAATATCCCTATATTGGTTATGAATGATATTTTTTATTGAAAATTTGGAATTTTTCATAAAATTTAAGTTAAAATACCGGATATACACAATATGTCATATAAAGGCATTTCCATAATAGATGCTTGTTCAGCAAATTGAAATTATCCTCATAGAAGGCACCCAATAATGCAAATATGGCGACTCTACTTTAATTTAATCGATCCTATATGAGTTTAATTGAGTCTATTTAAATTTTATTAAATATATTTTGATTCCAATTTTGTAATTGAATTAGAATAATTTCTTCACTTAAAAACATAAAATTGACAAATTTAACAAATTGACTAACTATAAATTGGTATCACTCAATGTATGTATTTTTATATTATATAAAGGTTCATGCTAAACAATTAAAAATATAATTCTTTTTAAAGTGATAAACTATTCATATATATATATATATATATATATTCATGCTAAGTAATTTTTTTTATACTTATCATTTATCTAAATAATAAAATGATAATTGTATTTGAAGTTATAATTTTATGTTCTAAGTCTTTATATCTTAACTAATTAACTTATTATGTTGCTTTAAAAGTGTTACTTAATTATTACATTACTTGCTTTAGGTTAAATTACAACACAGTGAAATTTAAATTTTATTTTAAAGAAGATTTCGTAACTGCATTGTAATAAAATTGATTTGAAGATTTTAATAATGTTGCTAAACGTGCTATACTAAAATGGTCATTTTTAAGATTAAAAACCTATAAAACCTAATCTGTCTTATTTCAGAAAATTTAGAACCCTAGTTTTCATGTCCCAAAAATTATAGAACTTGATTTATTTCAAGAATTATATGCCTAGTTCTTGCTGTAAAAAATTGGGTCCTTAATTAATTTGTTTGCTACCTTAACCTAGCTTTATCATTTCTCAAACTTTTCAAGTTGGTTCTTTTTCTAAACCTAAACCTGCACTAAAATTCATGAAATTTTGTGGAGAAAGGATATTTATATGCTAGAAAATTTACAAATCAAATCTCATTTATTTTACCCCCTCATTTTAGGAATTTAAAATTCATGCCTTGTTCTGTGTAAGAAGTAAACATATAGATACATACACTCAATTTCTCATTGAATTGAATTAATTGATAATGTAAACATGTGGTAAATATGAGCAGTGATCTTTTACAGTACTGTTATAAATAATTGAATGTTAATCCAATGGTTCATAATTTTTACATATGTTTTTAAATTTTATTGTACAAAAAAATATGTAAATTATTGAATCGAAATTCAATGACCTACAGTCGTACTGAAAGAGATCTCTCTAGCTAAAAACCTACGATATGCTATGTATCAAGGGTCATAATTGAAGGTCACATATTCATGCTATTGAAATTATAAATCTTACCAAGCTTCAATCCTACTAAATAGTACTTAATTACAATTTTTTTTTTCTTTTTTCCCCTTTAATTCCGCCACTGTTCAAGGAGAGGAATTATATGGAAAAAAAAAAATGAATTCTTAGTAAAAACGTGAGTATGCAAGGTGGATGGAAGGCCTCGACCTCAAGATAGATTCCTGTTTCTTCTTCCAAGGCTACCTAACACTTCCTCCAACTTCTACCAAACACAGACCAATCTTCAAACTAGAAGAGAAGAACACGCCAGAGAAAGAATTAAAGGAAGTCTACACAAGGAAGACTATGACTTTACCTATAGCATGCAGCAAAGGCTTCAATTTCTTCTTTTCCTTTGGAATTTTCCACGACATTATCCACTCTTGGAGGTCTCTCTCACTTTCTTATCCAACACTCGGCCAAGTCAGAATGAATGAAGGACGTGATGAACTGAGATACCTGAGTGAGAAAAGCCATGCATTCACGTAAGTGTCACTATACCAAATCGTAATTTTTAAACCCTGCCCGTAGATCTCACCTGAAAAATAAAGTCCAACTAAATAAAGTCTATTTTACAAAACGCCAAAATATTGGAATTTTAATTTTTTTTCATAAAAAACTTATTATTTGAAAAAAAAAATCTTAATCTGATTATTAAAAAAAAAAGAATGTCACTTCAGATTCAAGATATTAAAAATGAAATATTTTAATTTTAAAGATGTAAAACATAAGTTTATCAGTGAAATTGATTTATTTTTATTCAAAGCAGTTATACATGAAATCATATGTTAATGTGATATGATATTTTGTTAAAGAATCAATAACTAGTACTCCTTCATTCAAAGAATTTATAATAGTACATATTAATTTGTATTTATAATTTTTTTATATATAATCATATAAATATTAATAACTATTATCTATATAGTCAATCTCAAATTCTAAATAATAAATAAATTTACTTGTAATTTGAAAAAGCCAGGTATATCTTATCTCAAAGAAATGGATAAAAACCCAACTATAAAAAACCTAATTAAAAAACAAACTCAAGCTTTGAAAAAAAAGCTTGATCCGATAATTAGATCTAGGTATCACCTAGTTAAATGAGTTCCTTAAGTGTTATTTGTACAGATCCATTCCTTGGTGTATTTTGGGATTTGTTCGCTGTCAATCACTAGGTTAAAATGTGTTAGTGAATTTTGTTAGGTGTCACTTTCAATGGAAAGGAAGGAAGAGTGGGTGAACCATTTTGCCACCATTTCACCGTCCTGTCCTAAACAGAGGAATGGTGGTAAAAAGAAGAAGCATGAGGTGTCACTTGAGGGTGTTATTGCAGCGTAATTCATGACAAGGGAGATAAGTACAGGAAATTTGAAATTAGACAAGTATGAGGTGGCACTTTTCTATATGATCCCTTCGCATGTAATTGAAAATTTGAAATGAGCTTTGGTAGGGGTTTCTGACTTTTTGAATATTTAATTAAATAATCGCTTAAGTGATTAATTTTTTTTCTGTTTACCTTGATTAATCTTTCATATATTTTGAGTGGCTAAATAATTAAGAAAATGTTTGATCAAGATGAAAAATTACAATGTGCAATTAATTAAGGTAATTAAGATAGTAACTCTCTCTCTCTCTCTCTCTCTCTCTCTCTCTCTCTCTCTCTCTCTCTCTCTCTCTCTCTCTCTCTCTCTCTCTCTCTCTCTCTCTCTCTATATATATATATATATATGACTTAGTGTATAGTTCCCTCTAACTTGGTTCGCTAAAATTTTATCTAAATAAATCCTATTTTATTTGCAAGTTACTTAGAGTAATTACCTGTGCTAACTACACATTACATGACCAAACATAAATTCTAATATTCTGAACTAGTTTAGACAAAATTGGCATCATTAAGAATTATAATTCAGCATTTTAATTTTAACTCTAATTCTTTACACCAAATGAATCTTTACAAAATTAAAAAAAAATATCAAATAAGTCTATTTTTATTTTCAAAATTTGAGCCTTATTTTACTTCAAATTTTGTCAAATTATATACTTCAACTTAATTTGAATTTTCTACATGAATTTAACGGTTAATATCTAAATAAATACACATATATAATAATATACAATTGAAACTAAAAAGTTAAAATGAATAAATTTTAAAAATTAATCCAATAATTTATATTTAATTAATAACAGTACACAGTTAAAAACCTAACTATAGACAATCGAAATTCACTCCAACTCATTATAAACTGGCAGGAAGGCGGCTCAAGATTGAATCTCCACCAGTTTTAAACAATAAATTCACACAAATATTTTTATTTTGATTTTTTAAAATTTGCATGTATATTATAGTAATACTATAGTGTGTCTCGTGAAGACGTTTGGTGTTCTTTCCCTATCTATCTATTTTTCAGTTTTGATGAGTAACACGATCTGTAACACTCAGTAGCAGCACCCACCGCAACTTGGTTACCCTACGTTGCCAAGTGTTGTTCTTCATCCTGACAAGCACATGCACTTTCAGGGTCTGTTTGTTTCTCGAGAATCTACAAGCAGGGAAAACCTCGCGTGCGCTTGTCTCAATTCTCTAACATTTTCCCTCTATCCTCAATTATATGTCCGGACTGCATGCATGCATGAATACAAATATTCTTAATTTCCCAAAAGAAGAAAAATTAAACCACAACTCTTGTATTCTTCGACTGCTTGGCTGTGTGTGAAAATGATGAGTCGTATAATTTAGGAGAATTTCATTTTCAGTGTCTCAGAAACCACCATAGTCTATGATAATGCCTATGGAGACAGCATGAAACACTACATTTGGGTGTCTAGTATAATTATCTTAGAACCATATGATCTGATAATGACATTAAAAAAGCTATGGGCGATTCTATTCTCGGAAATAATTTTTTGTTTTTAGAAACAAAAAAATAAAAGAGAAAAAAAATATTTGACAATGTTATTCATCCTATAAACCTAAAAAACTAAATGTTGTTCTAAATAACTAAAAATAGAGAACATCTTTTCTTAGTTTTAGCATCTTGTGTTTTTGAAGCAAAAGAAAACAAGGAAAGCATCTTACTACAATAGTTTTCATTAATGGTATTGTTATAATTTTTTTTTAACCCATAGAACACTTTAGTACAACAATTTCAATTCAAATCGATTTTTTTTTAATTTTTCAAGGGTACAAAAACATAAAATAGAATTAAACTGACTAATACTCATGAAACTCTATTTTGAAAAACAGTTTGTTTTGACTGGATTTATATAAATTTGATATTGGCAAAAAATGAGTTCACATTAATTATAATTTATGTTTGAAAATGAGAATTCAGCTTTTTGATCGTGTTGCTACAGGAAAAAATAATTATTACCAAAATCTATTACAGTTAAAAGTATTACATTAATTTGCTATAAAAGTACAATTTCTTGACAGATACATTTACGATTGCATTAGATCAATTCATGCAATCAGAGAATAATTAATTTTTTTTTATAAAACTTTTTTGATTTCGTAGGAGAGAGCAACGCAATTGAAAAATATAATACATAGTACCTGACATTTTGAGGCCATGGGTTGCGTGGAGCAACCCCGCGCAACCCATGGCATTCTTTTTTTTTAAATAAAATAAGTGATTTGATTTTTTATTTAAAAATTCTATAAAATTTTAAGAATTTTAATTGAAGTTATATCAAACAATTAAATTTATATTTATTTATATAAAAATAGTATAAAATAATATTTTTAGTAGAATAATTATAATTAATAGAATAACATTAATAATAAAATTTGTAATAAAAATTTTCACAATATTATTATAACAATAAATAAATTCTAACTAAATTAATTTGAACAATGTAATAATAAGTATTAATTGGTGAATAGGTAAATAGTTAATAAACTATTTAATAATAAATAAAATGTAAATATATTGTACTTATTTATTATTTAATTTCATTAAAATGGATCATACATAAATAACTAATTATTAACCATTTACCTATTCATCAATTAATACTTATTATTACATTGTTTAAATTAATTTAGTTAGAATTTATTTATTGCTATAATAATATTATGAAACTTTTTATTACAAATTTTATTCTATTAATTATAATTTTTCTACTAAAATTTTTATTTTATACTATTTTTATGTAAATAAATATAAATTTCATTATTTGATAAAACTTTAATTAAAATTCTTAAAACTTTATAGAATTTTTAAATAAAAAAATTAGACCACTTATTTTATATAATAAAAAAAACGAATACCATGGGTTGCATGGAGTTGCTCCACGCAACCCATGACCTCAAAATTAGGGGTGTATAAACCTCGAGTTGAGCCAAGTTGGACACCAACTCGTGGCTTGACTATAGGTTATGATTAGGGCACATTTTGTGGCTCAGTCTTGGGATCTAGCTTGGTGGACCCCAAGCATGATCAGAGGGGTCATGCTGGGTCGGGTCACTGGTTTTATTATTTTTATATTTTTAATTAAAATTTAAAATTAGTTTTAAAATAAAAAATTGAAAATTATGATTTGTAAATAGTAAATGAGATATCCTATATTAATAAAAATAATCTATATTTGACATAAATGAAAAAATTGGCTATTTTTTTTAAATATCAAATATATATATAAAAGCATATAAAAAAATGTATATATATATGGTTGGGTAAGCTAGGTCAATATTGTAGCCCGGGACTGGGTCCTTTCATGATGGACTTGGTCCTTGTGGCCCGATGATCTTGCCCCAGCCTGAAATGACTAGGTGGAGCTAGGTTGAGTCAAGTTTTGATCACCCTTACTCAAAATGCTCGGCATTATATACTATATTTTTCGATTGCATTGTTCTCTCCAATGAAATCAAAAAATTTAATAAAATAAACTAATTATTTTTTGATTGTGTGGATTGGTCTAACACAATTTTAAAAGTATCTGTCAGGCAATTGTACTTTTATAGCATATTGATGTAATACTTTTAACTATAGCAGATTTTAGTAATAATTAATTTTTATTAAAAAGCCATGAGAATTCTCATAAATATAATTTATTTAATGTAAAAGCAAATCTTATTACTTTTTTTCTTGTCAAAAAACAAATCTTATTACTTACATACAAACAATGATTTAGAAGACAAACATGATTTTGAAAGAAATATCTATCGTCAAACTAAATGAGATTCTTTAAACTTTTCAAATACTTAATAGTATGCCTTCATTCTTTTCTTAGTTTTCTATAATTTTGATTTTTCTAATTTATTGTAGATAATAAAGCATAGAACTTCAAAATCAAAAGGATGGTTTAAGTTTGATCGTTGCTATAAAAAGCTTCTAAGTGATTGGATTTAGAGTTAGGAAACAAACTTCTAATCATGGAAGACAATTAAAAATCTTCTAGTCATTAATATTGAAATCATTTTCTTTTTGATTTATTAGAAAGACTAACTGATCATTCGGTTTTTTTTTTGTTCTAAATGTATATTTTAACAATTTGGTTCTCAGAAAACATAATTCACTTCAAAAGTTTTTAAAATCTCCCTATATAATTCTGCTGTGAATTTTGTTAACTATCAACTAAGTCTATAACATAATAGTTAAAGTTCTTTTCAAATATACTAGCCTATTTGCCCATAACTCCATGAGTTTTAGAGAAAATTAGTTTATTTTATAAGATCTTAATATATTTTAAATTAATGATATTTGTAAGTGTTAATAAAAAATTGAATTTAGTAATATATTGTGATATTATAAAAACATAATAAATTAGATTAAGTACATAAAATTGATTATGTGGGATTAGTGAGAGAGAAGTGACCATTCTACCATATATTGTTTTTTCTTACTTTAATTTTCAACCATGTCAAATCATATTTATAGTCACTTGTTAGAAAATTTAAGTAACAATTAATTAATTGATTAATTATTTTTTTGCTAACTCTAAACAATGTCTGAATTTCAAAAAATTTTCTCTGATTTAAGAAGCGATTTATTAATTTATTAAATTTTTTCGTTGCCTAAAAAAAATTAACAATTCAAAAAATTTTTAATTTAAGAGTCAATTAATTAATTTATTAATGAATTATTTTATTATTTTTTTCATTGACTATAAAGAATTTATACAAATTAATTATTTTGTTTTTTTCTTGTTGACTAAGAAGAATTTATGTGCTTCAAAGAATTCTTGATATATATATGAGAAATATAAAAATTCATCGCATAAAGAGCTGATAATTTAATCAATAAAGCATTCTCATTGGTTAAATGAATTTTTACGTTAAAACGAGCCTATTATAAAAGATAGATTTAGAGTCAAATGATAGTTATCATTTCAAAAGAATTACATAGATAAATCATTCAATTTGAATAATTTAAATGTTAGTTTATTAATTTGCAAAAAAATGTTAGTCTACACTAAAAATAGGTGAGTATATCTTTGTTTTTTTTTTGTTAAAAGTATAATTTTTTCGCAAAAAACCAGAACAGGTAGCCTAGCCCAAGTAAAATGGCCCAGATAAGAGTAGCCTAATTTTAAAGTCTGGTTTTTTTTGGGCCAAAGCCTAACTTCAAAGTCCTCATAGGAAATTTATGGCCCGAAAAAGGGCCCACGTTGATATGTAAAAAATATAATTAAAAAAAATAGGATTATTCAGACCGGGAAAGAGGTAGAAGACTCCTGCCAGTGCCGCAGCTCTTAATATCTCTGAACTCTGAAGTGTGCTTGTGATTTGTTCCGAGAGTTACAACTCTGTATTTTTCTCCGATTCTCGTAGAATCGATCATCCATGGAAGAAATCAAATCTGCCATGGACGAGCACTTAGATCAAGTGGCAGATCTTGTTCAGAAGTTGTCTTCGGAACTTCGCGCTGGCCTTCGCCCTGCTATCGATAATTTCTTGGGTTTTTTCCATGCCATCGATTGGAAGGTACTCCCTAAACCCCTCATGATATTTTCTTTTTTGATTTTTATTTTAAATGGGAACAATGTGTGGATCAACGGGAAAAATGGGAAGCGCTTTTGGCAGTGTTTTAAATCTGTCTCGATCTTTGAATTATAATTCAATTTTAGGATGACAGATCCGGTTATATTCTCATATTTTATGTTTAGGCTATGATAATTTTAGTTCTTGCTTCAGTCTTGGATTGCTTGTAAAGTATGTATGATTCCTTATATTGCTTAGTAGATCAGTTTGCTTAAAGTCAGTCATTGCTCAAATGATGAGATTTATATCATTTTGATTTCTCTATCGATAGTGAGTTGGGCATATAGATATTGCACCATGGCCTCCCTTCATATTCAATTTAATCAAATGATCAAAACTTTTCAGCAAAAGAAAGGGGCTAACGGGGGATTAAATATTATGTAAAAATGTAGGAAAGCTTGCATGCGGGATTATCACAAAGAGAAGAAAATTTCTGAGAAAATGAATAGAGAGAAAGACAAAGTGAGAAACTAGTGGAGAGAGATCAACTTACCGCCTACGATGGTTCCTGGAGTTTGTTGTTTTATAGTTGTGCAAATCTCAATGACCAAACCTAAAACATTTTATAGAGGGCCTTGTTGCTCCAAGGGTGAGACTTGAGAACCACGGAGTCTTACGCAGGCATGTTTCTCATTTTTCACTCTGTTTCTCAACGACCAAAACTAATACATTTGATGGAAGGCCTTGTTGCTTCAAGTGTGAGACTTGGGAACCACGTAGTCTTACGAGTGCATGTTTCTCATTTTCACTTACTTTCTCAGTGACCAAAACTAATACATTTGATAGAGGGCCTTGTTGCTTCAAGTGTGAGACTTGGGAACCACGGAGTCTTACAAGTGCATGTTTCTCATTTTCACTCACTTGGAATTAGAATTTTCTTTGCCTAAACAACAATTTAAGAAAGGCTTTTTGATTTTTCTGTTATCTGTAGATCGTTTCTTACGGATTCCATTAATATTTAGGGTGATAGGGGGAGAAGGTCTGAGTTGCAGGAAAAAAAACCTTAATTCTATAGACATTTAATCACTGATCCTAAATCCTAATGTGAATGAAATTGTATATATTCTTTTTGCCTGAGAAACAGAGTCAAACTTGTTGATCATATTATTTTTTGGTATTTTGATATGAAAAAGAGATTTTCTTCCTGTGGAGTCTTTAATTATAGTTATGGTTGGGTTATTTGTTGTTTGATTTACAGAGTGAATGACATTCTCTTGCCTTTCGAATCATAAATTAACTACAATTATTGGGCTTTTGAAATCACAATGTAATTCTAAAGTACCATAGATCTTTTGTTTTTAAAGTTATTCATATGAATATTAATTGTATTGAAACCTTCCCCTGTTGAATTTTACACTCGTTAAATATATGAATCAAGCATGCTATCAAGATTAAAATTAAGTTGAATCTTTCATTGTGCTTTTAACTTCCTGGTGGTAAATTTAGCACTACTAATATTTCCTTGGCTCTCTGTATCTTTTCTCAGGAACCTTGGCTAATGGGGTTAATAGCATTCCACGTATTGCTGCTGCTAGTCACTATAATCTCAAGGAAGCGTACCAATTTCCAAATGTGTTTGTTTCTTTTGGCATGTATGTTTAACTCTTTAATCTTTCTATGGAATGGTTCTTGGGCCATATAGGCTTATTTATAACTGCTCTAATATCTGAAATTTTATTATGTAACTTCGTTTCTGCTTTAATTGTTGCCTTCTTCATGACAAACTCACTGCCTTGTCTCTTTTCTTTGAAATTGGGAATCATGCATGCAAGAAACTGTGTGAATATAAAAATGGTGACCTTTAATTTATTTGGCTTGGGGTTCTTGCATGAAAATCCTTTCATTTTGGCATACCTGGCTTTACAATTCAAAACTTACCTAAATTGTGATATAAGAGAGTTAAGATGCCAAGATAGATCTTCTTTTTGCCCAGTGAAGAGTTTAGATAATAGCAAAATTATTCATATCTATAAAGTAAATGGAGTTATGGAGCTATCCTTTTAATTCACTAAAACTGCTAAATCCAAACTGTGCAGAATTTCAAAGTGCTGGAAAGTAGGCAGCTATGTGTTCTGGATTTTGGTAGTTGTGTTTTGAAATGAAGATTTAAAAGTCTATTTATGCAGCAAAAGGTATGATTCAGTTACTAACACCTAGCACAATGTGGTTGACTAGATTATTATCAAGCTGTGGGATTCAACCACAAATAGCAATCTTTTAGGCAGTACAGTAGCCGAGGGAATATGTAGATATGTAAGCTTAAGTAGTTATAATGCTCAAATGGGACCAAATCAGGTTCAACCAGTCTCTGGAGACTGTTGCACGATGACCTTTTCATCCGCATTTTTTGTATATGTGACTGAGTCATTAGACTATTATAACAAATTAATGTAATTTTCATTAATTTATTAGTTGCTATTCATTCAAAATTTCAGTAGTGTCTTACGGAATTTCAACTTTCTGTTATTCTTGTCATGAAATGAAACTTTTATATTCCTGTATGAGGCAATCATAAGATACATGCCCGCGCATGTTCAGCCTCTTATTATATTTTCCACATTTCCTTGTATGCTAGCAGATACCGTTGAATATCTTGCTAAGAGGCTTAATAGTTCATGTAACTTTACTTACCTAGACATTATTATGGTGCAGTGGCTGGTGTATATCTTGCTGAGAGGCTTAATAGTTTCCTGGGGAAGAACTGGAAGAGCTTTTCTGGCCAAAACTATTTTGATTCCCATGGACTGTTTCTGTCCGTACTTTGGTCTGGACCTCTTCTTGTCATTGCAATGATTATCTTGGTCAGTATTTGCTAACATAATTTGACTTATTTTAACGATGATCTTTGTAGATTGTAATTTGATTGGAAGCATCTTAATTCTTTATGCAGATCAATACACTCTTCTCCTTGTGTTACTTGATTGTTAGGTGGAAAAGAGCTGAACTTAGACATCGTGCAAGGCTAGCTCGCAGTAAGGAGGACTAGTTTGTTTTTCTCAGTTTTGTGACTGAGCTGATGTACTCACATGGCTATGCAAAAGAATTTTTTTATATGCCTTTGTTCTTATCATAATTATGGCTGTCTCTAGCTCTGTATTACTGAGAGGATGTAGATTGGCTTTGGTGCGTCTTTTGTTGAGCTTTTATATTCACTCTTTTTTCGAATATCAACAGTAATTTTCTCAGGTTAATTACGGCTAACATCTTTTTGGCTTCTCTATTGGAGTAGGTGATTAGAGCAGTTATTATAAATTAAAAAAAAATGCTCCGTACATTATGATGGCCACTTCCCAATCGTAAGTGAAACGGCGTGGAGAAAATTTCTTCTGCCATCAAAATTCTACGGAGGTTCCACAAGACTGGCATAAGTTAATTTCATTTATGTGAATTGTAACTGTTTTTCAAAAGTGTCTAATTCCTTTTTGGTATTTCGTAGTGGCCAAAGAGAGGAAAGTAAAATTTCATGAGGTACCATTGTAGGATACGGTACCTTCAGACGTATTAGAAAATGATTATTTTATTTTTGGAGGTTTCAATTAGAAGTTTAAATAATTGGTTTTGATCTCTTTTTCTTGTCATGAGAAAATTGCCCATGCTCGTAGTAGCGTCATATAGGTGGTTTGTTATCTTTGCATCATTCTCCCGTACCCTGTGAAGGTAGCAAAGCCAATCACAATTACTAAACGGTTTATCAACATTGTCTTGGGTCAAATTTAAAAATTTATCTTATGTAATGAGATGTCATGAGTATATCAGGCTATCAATGTTGAAATGGATTTTACATTTTCACTCATTTTCAAAATTGACACTAAAAAAATTTTCTGTTAGTTTATTCTGGTATCAATACGTTCTGAATAATGATTTGTTAAGAACAAGTTCACTTAATAATAATAAATAAAAGTACTTATTGATCTCATTTTGAAAGAAAAATATTGTTAGTTTACTAAACTTACGTTTGATATATATATGAAAGACCCTAATGGAAAGGAAATGAGAGAGATGATTTCTCAAATGATTTGCTATGATCTCCACCCCTTCTTTTAGAAACCAAACTACCTCATAATTTATTCTTTCATGAAAACTATGGAATGAAGCTCATTTTCAAAGAATCATCCAAAAAGAGACAAAACTATCCTTGTTTCAAATAATAATGCTTAAATCATCACGGTCAAATTTTGTTTAAAAAAAATTTGCAAATTTTATTAGGTTGGATCAGGTGGCCTAACTAACTTGGTTCAGTTATTATTTTTATTTTATTTATAACAAATTTTGAAATATTAATATTTTAATAACAAAAAAAGTTGTTTATATAAAATTAAAATTAAAAGAAAATAATAAATAAACTCAGCCTAAATCCTATATAACCTAATTGGTCTCGTAACTAATTGAGCCAAAATTGAGCCAAGTCCTAATCTTACAAAAACCTAGCTTAGCTTATCTCGATCTGTGTTCACTCTTATAAGTGAGACGTCACCCATTTAATCCTATTTTGTTTTTAGGTGTTTTAGATATTCTCCTCTCTTTCTTTTCTAATCTCTTTCAAATCAAATGTAAAATCTTTTTTGGGAATATATTTCATTCTATTGCATACTAAACGTAGTTTCTGTTTTCATCATTATATTAGGAAATTCCTTTTCCCATTTCTAAGAAAAAAAATTCCTGCGTACCTTAGTTAGTAGTTTAGTATGGCTTTGAAGAAAAATATTCTGTTCTTGCATTATATTTTTCGTTTTTCTTTTATTTTGCCCCGTATCTAAACTTGTAGTTATTAGAGCAGAGCGAGTTTAAATATCCTCTAGGATTTTTTACGATCAATCTGTTCCATAAACGTCTCCACCACATTCTGCGTTATTAACATTAAGAAAACCTATCTTTTAATATTTATTATTTAAAATTTAATAAGATCACAATTTAATTAAAATTATCACATTTTAACCATATATGTATTATAATACCTTGTGAATCACACGTCTTCATACTAGCTGTCTGAATTTATAATAAAAATAATTTAGTCTTAATTTTTCCTTACACCACACGTTGACTCGAGAGCTTTCCTGCTATCTATTATCTAATAATTCAGCATGCAATCTATTAATTAGATCAATAATTTTTAATAAAAATGAACAATATGAAAATAAAAATTTAATATTTTATATTTTAATAAAAGAAACTGATACTATTTATAAAGATACTTTAGTTATATTTTAACTTTATATATTTTTATAATAAAAGATCATATAATTTAAACAACTCTAAAAACTAATTTATCAAAAACTTAAGCCCAAATAATCTTCAATGGCGGAAGGATAGCTGTTGCCCAAAATTATGTGAGAATGACATTAAGGATTCAAAATTAAGCATAGTCCTTTGCCCCAAAACACAAAAACTAAAAATGGAAAAGAAATCATGCCATCGAATAAAAACCTTATGAATTTCGTCATCATGTTATGAAATCATTAGAAATAAAAGAAAAATAAGAAGAGTAATAGAAAACTTGAGAAATATTAGGTAACTCCCATTCAATTGTATATATCACCCTTAGTATATGATCCTATTTATAGGTCTTTTATCATAAAAGAAAACTTAATATACATGAATGAAAATTAATTTACATAGTGGTGGAATACAAATAAATTAGGTGTTATACAGTTAAAAAAATTTTAAAGAGTCACCTACAATTATGAGTATGAGTCTTAAAAAGTCACCTCATCAAGAATCCATTGAAGTCTTTATATGGGAGTTATGGGCATCCATATTACAAACATTTACAACACTATCTCTTGAATGCCCATTGACAAATAATGTGCCTTGTTCAAATTTTAATAGGCAAAACCTAGTGTGATAAAAATTTAGTAAAGGAAAAATAGTACACAATATCATTATAAATTACTTCATTGAAAAACCTTAGCAAGAAAACCCATTGGAACAAAACTACAGTTAAAGAAAAAGAGTACAATATATCTTTACTCTTCCTAATGACAATATTACTTAATATCTTTCAATCAGCGTATTTTAATATCGTTGACCAACTTCTCAAATGTAAATGCAGGTAATATTTTGGTGAACAAATATGCTAGATTAACACTTGAACAAATTTGTAATTTCGAAGAGATATGTTTTGTTCTATCTCCTTTCATATACCCTCCTTTGAGTTGAACTATGCCTATTGTATTATTTTAGTATAATATTGTCGGAATCTTCTTTTCTAAAGCAAAACCACATATCCTTTGGATATGTTAAGTCAATTACGTAAGCCAAACACACTTACGACTTGCCTTATGCATTGTAATTATATTTACATGATTTGAAGAAGTAGAAACTAAAGTTTGGCTATTAAAATGCCATGATATAGTTGAGTCCCCACATGTAAATAAAAAAAACTTGTTTAAGATCGAGCTTTACATGATGGATTTGATAAGTATTCTGCATCTGAGCCAATTAACTATGATTTCAATGCAGATGAATAAAATAAGCCCATATCAATGGTCCTACAGAGCTATCACAACAAGTGCTTAATTTTATTTCAATGTCTTCTTGTTGGAGAAGAACAAAATCTTGCTCGCATACTTACAATAAAAGAAATATCAGGTTGTGTATAATTAGCAAGATATGCTAATGCTCTTATGGCACCTAGGTATGGTACTTCTAGACCAAGAAGTTCTTCATCATTCTCACGAGGATAAAATAGGTATTTATTCAGATTTAGTGATCACATGACCATTGGGATGCTTAATGGATGAGCTTTATCCATATGGAATAACTTTAAGATCTCTTCAATGTCAATAGATTGATACAACAAGCACCAAATTGCTCAACAAATGTTCACTAAGACAATTACACCACAAACACCAGATTGCTTTAATCCGTACAACAATTTATGTAAATGTATTGAATAAATTTCCCTAGAATTTTTTCATGCTTTTGGTATTTTAAATCCTTCATGGATTTGCATATATATTTTACTATCCCATGATCCATATAAATAGTTATAACAACATCCATTAAACACATATCAAATTTTTCATGTACTGCTAAACTAATGAGATATCTAAAGGTAATTGTATCTACCATAAGAGAATATGTGTCACATCCAAAATGTGACCACCAGGTACAGAAAAAAGAATAATTTTTATTTTTTCTTAAAAAAAAGAAATTAAAATTTAGGAGTTGCCACCAAAATTTTTGAATGATAAAATTTGGAAAACCAATTTTATAAAAAAGGTTATTTGCGAATCGTAAATTAAGTTGGGGGGTGAGTTGAAAAGGTGTTAAACACCTCACAGCACTCGTTCTTAAGAACAATTACCCAAAGTTGATTATATAAAAAATTTATGGCCTTAATTTAAATTTTGATTACTCTTATCAATCACATGCAAAAATAATAATAATAAAGTAATTAAGAAAATAAAATGAAGGGAAAAAATATTTACAAAGGTAGACTTGACATAGGATTTGAGCCTAAGATTTACGTATCCTGCTAGAGAAATCAAAGTCCATATAATTTGTCTAAAATACGTGTTTGTCAGTTGGTGATTTTTAATTTTGTGAACAAAATGAGATGAATAAAACTCAATTGGTTTTTGTAAGCAAAACAGGTTTGGGTTTTAATTGGTGTATTTTAATTTACAAAATCAGTTTCATCTTACTTTATAGTTCTTTTCATTTCCTTTTTTCCTTGTTTTTGGATTTTTGGAATTTTTTTTTTGAAAATGAAAATTAAGTGAAATTTTTTTTTGGGTAGAATATGAAATTAAAAGCAAAAATTTTTAAATGTTTAAAAGAAAAGAAAAATATTTCTTTTTTGGGTCTTTTGTGATTTTAAGGAAAGAAATTTGAAAGCATGAAAAGGAATTTTGAAACAAGATCCTTATTTATATTTTTCCATTTTTAATTTTAGAATGAATTAAAAAGCATTTAAAAAGGATATTTTTGTTTTTTTTCTCTAATTATTTCTTTTTATATTATTATTATTATTATTATTATTATTATTAAAGCTCATAATTGGATATGGGTTATTGGAACACAAATTTATTTAGAAAAATACACTACCTAACCCGATTATAACTTAAAAGAGTTATAAGGTCTCACATGTGCTCGTCAATTGACTCTTTAAACATCAGGGGAGATACTAAGTCTTATGCAACGACTCTAAAAATTAAATCATGACTAAAAGTAAAAGTAATCCAGCATACATGTGATTGTGTGTGTGTGTATACGTAATAGTTTTGAAGTTGCATGGACCATTTACAAAGAAATCAAAATACCAAGTCATCAAAATAAAATTGACAAATTTTTCACCAACTTCCTTTGGATCTTTTAGTCTGTAGCCCTTTATAACTCATTGGCACGCAAGCACAGAAAAATATATTTTAGATGCATTTATTGAGTAATATAAATTCAAAATAGAGACCATGCTACTTGAAATTTCAAAACTAACAAACTTTATCTGGGATTTAGTATTTAAAAAAAGAAAAGTCAAAATCCAAACCATATTTACCAAAATTTATAGATCCATAAAAGAAGCATGATACCACCACATGAAAAAAAAAAAAATGAAGTGCTCACGTAATTTCAATATATGGACCCATAGAACCAAAAATTTCCATTCTCCTTAAACAAAAAAAAAAAAAAAACTCCTGCTTTGAAGGTTAAAACAGGCACATTAATCTCATGTAGGAATCCACTAAGACCACTAATCAAAATGTCCATCAATATATTGATTTGCATCAAAACAATTACGAACTCAATTCTAAGCAATATTCAAAATCTGTTCACATCACATTTGTGTCTTGTATCACACTATGGACTAAAGTTCAAAATATTAAAAAAAAATTGAAATAAAATTAAAATAAAAATATTAAAATCTATTCAGAATCTTAATTCAAAATTTATTCATATTGCCTGAAAAATAAAATAAAATCTAGCAATCAAATCACTGAAGCACTAGAAGAAATGCAAGCAAAAAAGAAAAAGAAAAATAAAAAAATTAGAAGAGAGGAAAAAAATTCTAAAGCAATTAAAATAAATTGGTAAATAACATCTCACCCCTCCACCACAAAGAGCAAAACAAGAATCACAAACATCTACAAAAATCCTAGTGGAAAATAAGACCACCTTATGTTGTGAACCACTATCTACTAGAGACGAAACCAAAGGCATTATGGAGACATAACACTTAGGGACTCCTTAACATATTAACCAATAACAAAGGAGGCCTCTCAGAATTGAGATGAAACCTTCAAGGCAAAAGTAAGATTTTCAAGGGAAATTTCTACACCATTCACTCTACTCAGTCGAAGCTCTGATTAAAGGAGTTAATATGCTAACTAAGAGAGGCAACAAAATGGAATACAATCCATTATACTCATCCAGGTTCTCATGAATAAAACCAGAATTGAAGAATTCACACCTACCTCTTCTTTTGTCCTCTTTGGCTTGTCTTTCTTACACTCTTACTCTGCTTCTATTCTTTCCGTTCACCCACCTCTCTTTCTTCCCCTGTTGGTCCTTATTTTATGTATCTTTAATAGAGGTTCTTTAGTCCTCTTCTTACTCTGTGCTTTAACTCATTTTCTACCTCTTTATCTCAATTCTTTCTCTTCTCCTCTTATCTCATTTTTCCTTTTAAACCCTCTATTTTTTTTGGTCAAGCTCTCACTCAATGTTTCTTCTTCCCTACCTCTTTTTTCTTCAGGTTGTTCTTCATTTATTCAACCTTGCAAGCTCCTTTCTTTCTCTCCTTTGTTTTTCTTATTGCTTCCTTTTCGTTCTCTCTACTCTTTGCTTCCTCTCTGGCTCCCAATCGCCTTTTTTCTATTGCTCTCTCTCATATGCTTTCATGCGCCTTTTGTCTTTATCTTATTTCTTCTCTTCCAACATTTCAGCTCAGGTCCTTGTCTCTCCTCCTTAAGCTCCTCCATGACAAGAACTCAACAGGGTTAACATTCAAAGCTGACAACACAGTGATCCAAGTTTACCCTTACTGCACTCTTATTTTTGCTACAGGGTGAGGACCCATTTTCTCATCCAGTATTTCTCTCATTTATAGCTACATATGCCATGTAGAATCAGAGGTAGGGGGCAGCATTGTCTTCATTGCTTCTCACCAAAGAGGCAACATTGAAAGGGGTCTAAAGTGCAACAGTTTTGTTGTTTTCCTTATCTTCCAGCATACTTCTCTATGTCTCCTGCAACTTTCTGTATTTTTTTGGCAACACATGTACATGTACAGAGAGAAAGACTACATCATTATATTTGGCTATTCAGCTTACATTATTATTATTTTATTATCATTATTTTCCATTTTTTAATTTCAGAACTTGTCATTGTTTATTCCTATTTCAAAAATATTGTTTTACTTTTTTAATTTTGAAATTTTTATTATTTTAAAATTACCCTAAAGTTTTCTTTGACCTCTTCTTTTAAAAATAATTGAAAATTTTTCTCTTTTCTTCATGTACATACAATTGATCTTTTATTTTTATTACCTACTTGGCATTATCAAAAGCTACTCCTTGTAAATTTGCTTCATGCTTCATTGTTTTCATTTTCATTTTCTTGCCCTTTTTGTCCAATTTTTGATGTTGTTTTTTTTGTTAATTTCCAATTTTATTATATAATTTACTGAAATTTATTTTTGTTTTTTTAATATTGGTTTCTTATTTTATATTCATTTTTCATCATTTTTTCTTATTATTTAAAGAAAATTTGGATGCAGTGTTCACAATATTTCTCTTCATAATCAATTCCAAGCCTTTGAGAAAACCCTTGTGCTACAAATTGTACTTGTATCTAATGACTTTATTTTTCTCATCTTGTTTTTGCACAAATACCCATTTTTATCCAACTGGCATTACATTCTAGTATTTGAATGATGGACCCAAAAATTCATGTTTTGAAAGTGAATTTAATTAAACTTGAATTGCATATTTTCATTTTGGCCAATCATCTCCATTTCTACATTCTTCAATTGATTTAGGTTCAATATCCTCATTTTGTTTCATAATTTCAATAGCAACATTGTATGCAAAAAAATGTTGTCAACAATTATATTTTTTTGGTACCATCTTTTTCTTGTAGTGACATAACTTATAGATATCTTTTCATTCTTTTTCACATACTTGAACCTCTTATGGGGGTTTATGATTAGTTATGTCATCAATCTCTTTAGGAGTATTATGTGTCTCTTTATGGGTGTTTATCTCCTCTATTTGATCATCTTGGTTATTTTCTATTTTCCTTTTTGAGGATTTTTATCTTGGAATCCACTGGTCATCCACGCTTCAAGTGTGACTTACTTTTGTTTGCACCAAAAGATTGTCCTTCTAGGACATCAATTTAAATTGAAGCATTTTTAGCTAGTATATGAGATTTAGTATTTCTCTTTGGGTTAGGGATAGTTGATATGCAACATTTTGCAAGTGAATTATTTTAAAACTTATTCATATTTCTTTGTACATGGATCTAAATGAGATAATGATAATGTATTCCATGTAATTTCTTTTTCCATTTGCTTGTTCACCTAAAAATGTTGGGAAAATTGTTTCATCAAAATGACTATCAACAAATCATGTCATAAATAAATCACCAGTTAATGATTTAAGATATTTAATTATTAAACGGGATTCATAACCAACATATATTTCCTAACAAGCCAAAATGAGAGTTTTATTCTCATAAGCATTGGTCTAGCTATTAATTAGAGGCATTTAATAAATGATTTTGTCAAACCATTTTGTGAGTGCACATGAGCAATGAAAGGAATTCCTAGTTGGATGAGAAGATGCTTGGTTGTGCAATAAAAGGAATTCTTCACATCCAGTTCGCACAGAAACTTTGAAGACTACATGGGCAATTATCTACAAATGGTGAATGGAACACGCACCAACTGATTTGATTAGGACAATGATCGAAAGTGTGTTGTCATAGATAAGGAGGTGTGGTATGAGTATCCGAAGGTGAAATTCATTTCATATTCATGATATTCATCATTGCTTGCAAATAAACATGTATTGATTGCCTATTATTTTAATTTCAATCACATGCAAAGGCTACCTCATATAGGAATAAGCCATTCCCACATCTTGATGAGCTCACTTTTTTGTGGGGGAAAGGTCAGGCAAACGAACACAATTCCTAATTAACATGTGAGATCAATAACCAGGCGAAAGTGGATGATAAGGATTTAGGACCAATGACATTGGTGAGACTCCTCTGGATAATGAAGATGACCATTCCATTTATGATGTAGAACAACTTGTCCAACACATAGGTAAAGTCAGCTTTGCCCCACATAAATGCAAAAGATGTTATAGTTTTGACAACATCTTGGAGTCTTTCTAGTTGATTAGTGGATGCTTAGAGTCTTACATTGACAAATTATACTCTAATATGGATAAGACAATGTACGAGATCAATGCAAAAAGGGAGGAGCTTTTTTTTTTAGCTAAGCAAGTTGGAAGGTTTCAGCACTGACGAGTTCATATGCACATCTAAAGTTATCCACTGATGATAGGTTATTGGTTGCTTTCTTTACATTAGCTAACCACATAAAGCTCTTATGGGTTCGAAAAATTATCTGGTAATCACCCCAAGGATGGAGTTACTTTTTGACACTTTTTGTATGCCCCTTTAGATGGAGTCAATAGTTAAGTATAGGCCATTTTGCATATGTACCTTTGTATATGGAGCACTGTATTTTGTAACAGCCATGACTAATGCATATGACTGGGGTAGTGTGTTTTAGAACTCTTTTTGGAGTTGTCCAGCCAGTTGACATGCTTAATCACATTGATATTGCAATAATTGGATGTAGGTTAAATTGCTAACTTGTTTATAAAGGTTCATAGTTTATTTATAGTGCAGCCCACTAACATTGCCTCGTAGTTTATTTTCAATATGAATGAGTAGAGGATAAATGTCCCCACTGAAGAGGCATACGTGGGTAGTTCATTGTATTTATTATTTCTATAAATGTTGTGTAACAATGTAAAGCATTACATTGATGACTAGTGTTAAGTATTGATGAAAGCAATTTTATCCTAGTAAATATAGCTATATACTGAGCTCCATCTTAAATGTTGTGTAGAAAAGTAAATAACTACATTGATGGATACTTTTCATGACATTAATAGTGTATATGTCTACTGTATACACACATTATTATTCCTTTAAATCAATTTTGCAACATCTACTTTATACCAAATTTTTTCCCATTTGATAAATTTTATTTTATTACAATGAACTTGTACATCACAATAAGACTTTTAGATTTTTTTCCCATTTAAGAACGTGTCTCAAATGGTATGTAATATATGTTCATTTTAGATTGTAAAATAGTGATGAGATTTCAACAATATCTCAAGCTTGGATTTTTGCTCTACCCTAATGCTATTCGATGTAGATGAATGCAGAGGATAGTTTCTAGTTCTACAAGAGTGTCATATGCTACTGTTTTAACAAGAGTGTTCAAAGAGTTTTCTGGGTTTAAATTATTTTTGTTGAGTTATTTTTGCTAAATCATTTTTTGTGTTCAAAAAGTGTTAACAACATATTAGAATTCTTTACCTGGTTTCAAATCATCCTTATGAAGTTATCTTTAACAGTTTATCTTTTATGTTTGAAGCCATGTTTGAACTACTCCTCCTTGTTATGGATGATGTTTGCAGTTATCTTTAACAGTTTCAACATACAACTTTACCAGCTCTTAGGAATATACAAACATCACTTTTAAAGCATATAATGGCACTGATGTATTTTGGTTATGCTTTTACTATAGTAGATGGGTTTAAGAAGCCAATTTCAAAAGTTATGTTATGATAGACTTAAGATTTTTTTTTATTAAGTAGCTCACTTTGAGCATGTAAATTTCTTATATAAAGTAAAATTTGCAAAGCTGTTAAAGTTTCCAACTAAATGCTTCTGGCCATTTTTTTTTCCGCCTTCTGTTGTTTTGCACACATTATGAATATAATTTTAGGGGAAATTTTTTTCAATACAAGCAACAATTTGTATTTAACACACATCATAATGGGGGAAAATATCATTATTTCACAATTTCAATGAAAGGCTCTTCGCAAACTTTCGGGAATGTATACATTAACAAAGCTCAATAATCTTCAAAGAAACCAAGATCATATAATTAGAGTCATATTGACAACATACAACAACTAGCTAAAAATATATTGTCATTTAATGTTCACCACAATGTTAACATATAAGAAGGGGCTAAAGGGTTACAAAACATAATAATGGACAACTTAAACAACTGCAAATTATCCATTCTACATAAATAGAAAGACCTTGTCTAAAATGTTTTAGACTTTTTGTTCACATTTTCATCAACCATATTGGTAGGAGCAGTGTCGTAAATCCCCCTATAGCCTTCATGCTCCTCACTGCACATTTTTAGTTTATTGACCTATCCACTTGTTCATCAACCTTCATTGTGAGTGTGCAAACTTCTTTGTGCAAATCAATTCCTTTACACTCATCCATCCATGTAGGTTCAACTGTGAGGGATAATTGATCAAAGAAATTACACTTGTTTTGCTCACACTTCACATACAACTTGTTCAGGTTTTATTCAGATTCTAAAATTTAGATAGCTGCTTGTTTCCCATAGAAACATTTCCTATTACAGAAGCCACCACCCATAATGCCAGAGCTTTCACCAATGCTACAATTAGACATCCTCCTTATACATTGTCAGTTTTGGTTACATACACCACAAGTTTCCATCACAAGATAATTAGCAAACCTTCCAACAATACAATAGTATAATCGCTACATAATTGGCAAACATTCCAACATCACATGATAATTGTCAAGCATTCAAATAGTACAATATTATCAGTACACAATGGACAAACATTCCAACAATACAATATTCATTTCTTCTTTTGTCCCAATAGTAGTTCCTTTTATATAAAAAAATTTATAAAACACATCCCTCTTTCCCTTTTCTGTATTACTAATTTTTGTTTTGTTCTTTTCTTTCTTGAAAGAGCTGGAATATTGGATTCATGCAATAAAGACTAACCATAGAATATGTGCTTATTTGCATGTGCACTTCTCATTCTATTCAATATTATTTTTAATGTTTGTTGAGATTTTTTTTCTCATGATGCTAATTGTCATTACTTGCTGTTCGTGTGATAATAAATTGATTAATATGTGAAATTCATATCTTACAACTCATGGATTTCTTTTTGTGTTGAACAGAATGAACCAAAGGTCAAGTGGGAAGAGTAAAAGGTAGTTTTACATAAGTTTAAGATTGATTATGAGAAGAAATACAATGAAATCAATGAATAGTTCATTGTATTTACAAAAATATGCTTTAAAACCAGTGATGTTATGATTTTTTCTTTTTGTTTACCTTAATGCTTAAATAGGGTGAGCATGTAGAAGGGTTGGTTTGGAAGAACAAATATTTGAATTTTAATGTAGACTAAATTGTTCCAAACAAGCTCCAATACATAAGAGAAGCGTTTTTGCATAAAAGCATGATGTGTTCACAACAACAATGACAGTAAACTGATATAATCATTATATTATCAAAGCATGATGGGTTCGCTGCTAAAGAAAGTGTAAAACAACATTCACACACATAATCTGGTTTTGGGCATATTAAAGATGATGAGCATTATTCACATATACATGCAGATGCCCTCTAAATTGAAGATGGCCTCTTTCTCTCTAGAAGCCCTAATTTTGTGTCCTAGATGTCAATTGAAGATCACTGTCAGTCCTCTCCTTCGTCATCGACAGTCAGCCACCCACTATGCATACCTTTATGCTACCATTTGACAATGGAGAATGAATGGCGCTGGCAAAGGAGAGTTGAACTTAGCCTATCTGCTATGTTGCTTGTGAGAGGAGCTTTGCATTGAAGGAGTTCTTTTTTTTTAATCATTCAAAGTGAGCACTTATTTTTAAATTTCCTATCAGGGTATTTTTGTCATTTCTATTTTATTCCTTATTCTTTCCAGTGCTTATTTGTCGACCGAACATTGCAAAGGTAATACTCCTATTTTCCTTTCCATAACTAACCAAACGTAGTGAAGACCCTTTCCATCATACTCCATTCCCATTCTCATTCTTATTCTTTCAAATTTATTTTTGGCAATCAAACATGTCCTAGGTGAATATTAGTGTCTAACACGTAGGATAAATAATTCTTATCAGTTATATCATGGGCCACAATTTTAGGTTTTGAAAGATTTGACATGATGCAAGTTACTGCAAAACAACAATTAAAATAACTTTTAAAGATCTAGACATTCTAAAGTATCAATAAAATAAATATAGCAATAGTAGTGGCATATAATCAATATAAAGAATTATATCATAGAAAATTAATTTAGAAGATTAAGGTAAGAAAAGTATAATAATAAAATATTTATAAGAGTAAGTTTAAATAATTTCTAACAATGAAAGATTTAGTCCCTTTTTTTAAAATAAAATTAATAACCATACTCTAATGAGTATTATCAAATATATGCAAGACTATAATATCTAGATTAAATATTGTAAATGAATCATAAACATATTCAAAATAAAACTTGTAAAATTATTTGAATAATAATACCTTAATCAAATTATGAACTAAAAATGATTACCTCAGTAAGGAGTAGAATCATGCCGACAATATGTCATAAAACTACTAGAAATGCAAGAAGGATAAGAAGAGTAAGAGAAAATTGGTGAAATATTGAGTAACTCTCGTTTACTTGTGTACATCATCCTTGGTATATGACCTTATTTATAAGTCTTTCATCATAAAAGAAAACTTAATATATATGAATGAAAATTAAATTACACAGTGGTAAAATACAAATAAATTAGATGTTATATAATAAAAAAGATCTTAAAGAGTCACCAATAATCATAAGTATGAATCTCAAAAAGTCATTTCACTAAGGATGCTTTAAAGTTCTTATATGGGGATCCTTTTTAGCCCTTCTTTTTTGTAACTTAAGGTTAGGTTTTATTAAAAGCAAATGACACTTTTTTGAAAATGAAATTTATTCAACTATGCATAGAATCCTTTTAGGCCCCATTTAGTAGTCGGATCAAATTGTCGAAGGTTTAAAGTAAAGACTTATAAGTTTAAAATGGTCAATTTCAATTAACTCTACTAGCACAGCTTATCAATGTATAATTTATCAAATCTCTTTTGCTTTGATTAAATCGAATTGTATAAAAATTATATAAAAAATATTTTCTAATCATATTCCATCATGTCCTCTCTCTTATCACTAATAGTGCATAATATTAAAATTTCATCTTAACATATACAATATACCAGACATATCGTTATTTTAAAAGTTATATTAATTTCTTCTCTAATTTATTTTTGTTGATAAAGTTAATTATCTACACAATATGAAATTCTTCTTTAAATACAATTATTACTTGTTTTTGTATTGTTATATCAAAATTAAAATCATAATTTCATGTTTGAACTTAATATTAACTTAGTGGCCTTTACTATTGTATTTATTAAGGAAAACATAGTCTTATGTTCCATAAGATGTTGACTTTTTTTTTTTTATAAAAATAAATTGATTTTTTTGCAATATATATATATATATATATCAAAATATCATATAACTAATATGATGTTAATTTACTCTATGTTTTATTAGATTAGTTTATAATGTTAATTTTCAGAAAAAAGGTATTTTGCACAAAATGTAACTAATTTTGAATTAGTTAATATAAATATTAATCATTCGATATTTTTCATCAAATGTTTATTTTTTGAAATTTTATGAGTTCAGATTTTAACTTTTTTAGAATGGGACCTAATCAAAGTAGCATTTATAATTATAAAAAAACCAAAATTTATCTTAAATATATTAAACATGTTTATCATCATAATATACTTGTTAATAATAATATTGATTTCTGACGGAAAGCGTTAAATTCATCTTAATTTTAAAAATAATATTAATTAAATCAAATAAGATTATTAAAATTTTTTGGGCCAAATAATAAAAATTTGAAACTTGAATGCAATCAAAATTTTATTGGCTAAAAGGCGTTGTTCTAAAATTCAAATTACCGCAATAGTTCAAACTTGCGTACAGTATAGCTTCACTCTTGTCCTGCCTTCAAAACTTCAAACCCATTTCCCTCGAGAAAATTTTGAAAGAAGCTTTAGTCCCTTCAATGGCTGTCAGGAGCAAGAGGAACGATTTTGATACAGAAGAGGGCAAAATCCCAGTATTGACAGTGCTAAAAAATGGTGCTATCCTTAAGAACATATTCATCGTGAACAAACCGCCAGAAGAACCATTCTGCATTAACAATCTCAGATCCCTAGCTTCGGTTCGAGATCACGAAGACGTCTTGATTGTTGGGCGACACCCTGCTTGCAACATCATGCTGACCCATCCCAGCATTAGCCGGTTCCACCTTCGGCTTCGGTCCAAGCCTTCGTCGCAGAAGCTCTCTGTGGTCGATTTATCTTCTGGTAATTTTTAGCCCAAAATGTTCGAAGCTATCGCTGTTTAATTTTCGGGTTCTTGAATCTTGATAGTGTCTTTGTGTTGAGCAGTGCATGGAACATGGGTATCGGAGAGGAAGCTTGACCCTGGGGTGAGTGTGGGCCTGAAGGAGGGTGACACTTTGAGAATTGGGTGTTCAAGTAGGGTTTACAGGCTGCATTGGATTCCTATAAGTGTTGCTTATGATTTGGAAAATTCACTTGTGTCGGAGTTGGATGTGGCTCTGGTAGAAGCAATGAGGGAGGAAGATGCCGGGCCTGAAGATGGAAAAGTAGAGAAGATTCAGGTACAAATTTCGGCTTCTATGTGTGAGGATATAGAATGCTCACACATGATACACTACATTGTTCTTGCTTTTCCGTTCATTTCGTTCGTCTTTTTATTTTACATTTTCCTTGTTTTTAAACTCTCGGTGATCAATTACAAATTGAAATAGAGACAGAGGGAACAAACTTTCGCTGAGGTAGCCAACAATGATCAGCTAACCTTAAGAGGAATATTGTGCTCATTTCTAGGTGTTTGAAATCATGAAAGAAGCAATGGCTCTTCTAGTTGGGAATGATTAACTGCTTGGCTTTAAGAGAAGTCTCTTTTGGAATTGGTAATGCCTAGTTGGTTGGATGTCCTCACCCTCGCCCCCGTCTACTTGGCTCACATTTTGCTTTCTATTTATGGTCTCACCAGAGAAGTAGTTTGATGTACTGTAGTGAAGTTAGAAATCTGTTGTATTGCTGTGTTATATATTTTCTGTGATGTACTCTGTTTTAGTTTTGGTGATGTAAGTTCTTATTTAGGCCAAAAAAGAAATCTGGGTATTATTATTTATTTATTTATTTTTTGTTTTCTCTTGGGGCCTGCAGGACGAGAAATTTTGTTTAGTACATGATGAAGAAATTCAATCGATGGATTCAACCCTGGAGTTTGTCGATTCTTTATTTCCTGATGAGAATTTGGATTTAACTGTGAAGGAAGGGATTCGATCATCTCCTCCAATGACGGAAGAAGTCATTTGTTTGACATGTGATGAAGAAGGGAAGGGCCCGTTGGAAGATGATCACCGACAAAGGAGAACTTATGGATTCATGAATGCTGCCTGTGAAACTAAGACAGTAAATTTTCCAACAACCTCTGTGGGTGAAAATCCACCAGATCTAAAATCGGTTAGTGAATGCAGTAATGCGGAGAGCTCCATGAAGAGACCAGAGAAAATCACTGGTTTTTCTGCAAAGTTGGAATCTCAATCCTATCTACCTGAGAATTCCGGGAAAGCTATAATTCTGAACTCATTGAAAGAACATTTGACAGAGAGCATATGTTTGCCAATTGCTGATGCTGTCCAAGGGTTCAATATGCAACAATTCCAAAATGTAATTGATGTCCCACCTGAGACATTTACGTCCCAGTTACTACCTGGTAAGCAAGGGGCTTTCTTGGAAAAGCATTGGTCTGACTTGACGAATCCGGATCCTGCACCTTTTGATGAAAAAAGTGAAGCAGAAATGTTGATGGAAACTGAATCATTATGCACGGTGAGATATGTCGACGCAGTGAAAGATATTTTGGCAGCCGAAGCAGGAAAACTCATAACTGAGATCACGTCTTTGCCAATTGAGGAAGCCATTCCTGATAACAAATTTCAGCAAGTTGAAATTGTTGAAGAAGTTACTATGTATTCTTTATCTGATGGAAAAAAACAAGATGAATTTTGTCAACAACATGAGTCGAAGTTACAGGCACTGCTGAATGGTAAATATTGTCAAGAGCAAGGGCACTCAATAGATGGAATAGTTCAAGATATTAATGACACAGTTGGCATCTACCCCATATCTCCTCCAGCAGCATCAGTTAATACATCAATGCCTGATGAAGCTATCTTGGAGATTAAAAACAAGAAAGAGAACCCAACGTCGCTATCTCTCTCTGCTGTGGCAGGACGCCCTGAGATAAAAATCCTTGAAAGCTATGTAGAAGCCAGAGAGAAAAATTTAACTTCCTGTAATAAATGGTCAGGAAGAGATAGTAGTGCTCCGCAGATTCAAAATAGCGAGACTAGAGTTGCGGGCATAGCTAATGCAGACACTGAATTTCAAATGATTAATGATAAGGACATTGTAAAGAAATCAATTTCTCAGGATTTTTTTTCGGTTTCAAAAGGAGAAGAAGAAGTCTTCACTCCAGATAAGGAAAACTTCAGCCCAAATGCCCTTCAATGGCAGTTTCTGAAAAAGAAGGTTAAGTTAGAAGAAATTAAACAATTGAAGTCCCGTAGATCAGACAATTTGAAGGCCAATGTTAGTGCCAGCATCTATCCAGATGAAAGCATGAGTTCTTCTTCAAGCAAAGAAGACCAGACTTCAAAAGTTGCCCAAGTACAGAAGCTAGAAAGTAGGCTCATTTGTGGTCATAGCAAGTCGGGGCAGGAGACACATATTATGGCATTGAAAAACAGAGTGAACTGGGTGCCCATACAGTCACTACATATGAATGCTGCAGGCAAGAGCAGATCAGAGACTTCTGATCAACTTTCTGCTGCAGAAAAAATCATTGCCAGTAATTGTGGACAAATTTTAAGCAGCCAGGGTAACACTTTTGTAAGTAGAGATTGGTTATTGCGAACTTTTCAACTTTAAATAGCTTTCTTTGTGCATATGCTTATATCTGTTTCATTGGCAGCATATTAGTGGAGCGCAAAAGAGGAAGTGGGACATGATTGTGGACACTGCTTCTCTTCTGAACAAGGAATCAAGGAAAGCTCTGCAGCTTTTACAAGGTCTGAAAGGGACACGTTTAGTCATTCCGAGCATGGGTAATAAAGCATAAAAAATATACCTTATTCTTTACTTTGTTTGAGAGGAAGTGCAGTTGTTTCTCACAAATATTATTCATACTTTGTAATATCAGTCAAAAGGGAACTCGACAGTATGAAGCAAGGATTTAGTATTTTTAAAAGGACATCGGAGGCTTCTTTGGTCTTAGAATGGATTGAAGAATGTATGACAAAGACGAAGTGGTGGATTCATGTCCTAAGCTCAACCGATGAAGAAAAGCTGACTGCTCCCACCCCACCTACTCCTCCCGAGATTCATTCTTGTGAAGAGAGTTGGACTTTTCCCAGTGGGATTGGAATCCCGCAGCCCCTTTCTTTCCACAAGAGCTCAACGGAAAGTGTTTCATCAACTGATGAGGATCCCATCCTTGATTGTGCTCTTCTATATAGAACAAAGGAGAATAGTGGACAGCTAGTCCTGCTAAGCGATGATGTCGCTTTGAAAATCAAATCCATGGCAAAGGTAAAGAGCATTTCTCTCTACTTAAATTTCTGATCAGAAGCCATTAAAATGAAACTCGTGGAGGATTACAACTTCAAATTATCAAGAGTCTTGAAGTTTATTATAGTTAGTTATCCTTTATGAATGTCTTTAGGAGATTATCTAGTAGTTAAACTTTATCTTTAAGTGTCACGAATAAAATTAAGAGGGGACTGCCACAATACGTGCAAAGGTTCTTCGTGTGCATATTTATGCTTTTATCTTGAAGTTTGCAGACTATGTCAAATTCTTAACTGTCCTCTCTGACTGCTGCAGGGCTTGTTATGCGAGACAGTGGAGGAGTTTCGTGAGAGTCTAGTGAATCCCTTTTCTGAGAGGTTCCTGTGGGCCAATAGCTATCCCCGTGGACTGACTTGGTCTTTCCAAGATGATGTAGCTTTGAGGGACGCATATTGCCGTCTCTCTTTGAGAAAATTATCAAAGGGAGAAGGGGCAATGGGTCTGAAGCTCATTCTGCTTCAGAGTTCTTAGCGAGGGCAAGATCAGTTCAGACCGTTTAATAGTTCAGTTTAGGCCATCTCTCATTGGCTGGTTCTGTACAAATTTTTCTCTTGAAAACAATCACGTATATATGCAGTTGTTCGGGAGACTGATTTCTGCTTATGAAATATATTGTGCATGCACAAGCCGTATGCTATTCGTAGGTTCTTCTGGAACTTTGATGTATTAAGCACATACCTCATTAAATAACAGTAAATACATTGACTTGTTAATTGGTCCCATATTTCGAAAGACTTTAGTTTTAATCTATTTAATGAGTATTTTCTCTCAAAATAATTTAATTAGTGAAAACATATCTCTTCTCCTGGAGCTTGATTGAACAGAAGGGAAAGAGATAATACCGGGAGAAAGAATAAGCTCTTCAATTAACCTTTTACTCTGAAAAAGTAAAATAAAATTGATTTAATTTTTCACAAAAATGATAAACAATAATCTTCTGATAAAATCAGAGGGAAAAATATAAATTTTCCTCCTAAATAATTTGAAGTTTTGTTCATAAATAACGAAACGAGAAAAATGTAAATTGGGCTTTATACTTTTGGCCAAAATATAAATTTGGCTCTCAAAAAATAGAAAGTATTAAAATAATTATTTAAATATGAAATAATGAATTAAATCAATTGATCTTTTGAAGACTTTTGTTATATAAAAGTTTTGCTTTCAGAGGATTATTTTAATGTTTCATTTTTAAAATATCAAATTGAAATTAAAAAAAAATGAGATACCAAAATTATATTTTTTTCGCAATAACAAAACATTTATATAAACATTTAGTCATATTGAAGATTAAAAGATTTCATGATTTCTTATTTTCATAATATTTCCCTTGCATGCTCGAGTTAGATTCCGAAAGAAGAGTCAAATCTATAATTTCCTATATCATGAGCTTAAGTAAGCCCAATATATAAAAAATACCCCAACAATCAAGCAAATAAATTCACCCCTAAGCATTTACGACCCTTTTCCCTCAATGAGTTTACAGTCTTTAGCCCCTTCTATCTTGGAACTTTCCATTAATTTTCATTTTATAAAAAAAATTAGGTCATAGAGTGTTGACAAGAAATAAAAAAAGAAAAAGAAAAAAAAATTTGAGAGTGTTTGGTTGAATAGAGGATTATGGGTTGCATTTAAAAAATACTAAGAGTTGAGACTTCTAATATTATTTTCAAAGAACATGAGTGCTATCTTATATATTAAAGCTGATAGAAAATTTTTTGATTAAACACTTTCAAAGAAATGTGGACATTTCATGATTTTTTAAAGTTGATATATTAGAGTTATAATTAAAATACTTTAAAATTTAGTGTTATATTTTGAAGCTTGCATGATAAAATTATAGCTTGGCTTTAATTTAGTGAAATGTATTTTCTCCTTGATTAATTGTTTTTTAAAAAAAGAATCTTTGATTTTAAGCATGTTCTTTAATACGTCCTGAGATCTAAAGTACCATAGTGGAATATTTGTCAAAGTTAAATGTATAATTAGCTGATTTGCTTTAGGGTTGCGTGAGTGTTAGAGAAAATTAATGTAATTTGGTTTGTGATGGTGGAAAGACAAGCCCAACCCACATCAGAAAAATAAACCAGTATGGACACTCATCTCAGCCTATATCAGAAGCTCATATCAATCTGAGATGGTGGAAAGACAGCTCATACTTTTATCTCTCCAACACAGTATATAAAAGCTATACTGAAGAGACAAATCTCAGCATTTCTCTGACACCTACTGTTACATCCTCTCTGTGCCCTCTGTTTCGCTTGGAGTTGCCAAAAAAAGCACTCTCAGCTTACCAAGAAGAACTGCACACAATGGAACTAAAATCTATACCTTATGGTAGTCAAATAAGGAGCAACCTGAATATCTTTCTCATTAGGAAGATCTGCAATATTAATTGCTCTTCAACGACTATTTTCTGAAAAGTTATATATATGTGGAGCTGCTGCCTTCGAAACGGTAAAAAAGAAAAAAAAAAAGAAAAAGAACTGAAGAGAGAAATCATATTGTAATATTCAAAAGTTTTACTTCTTAAAGCTTAGCTTATGATTTATTTGCTTTTTAGAGCATTTTTTTATAGCTGTTAGTGAAAACCCAGTTTATAAGGGTTCATAAAACTCATTTTTTCTACAACTGATGTTGAGTCTCTGTCTCAGTGGAGAAGACTGTTATAGAGTTTAAGGTTGAGATAGAAAACTTTGTGTTTAGAGTGAGCACATGAAAACTCTGTGTGTGAAGTTGTACAAGAACTGTTCTTAGTGAAAAATTCCTTAAAGAATTCAAGGCGACAGAAGTAGGCATTGTTTTGGCCGAACCAGGATAAATTATCGTGTTTGATTCTCTATCTCTGAACTTTGCATTTATCAGTTTATTTACAGTCTACTACATATTTTATAGTTAACTGATTTATCTAGTCTTTTCTTTTTAAGTAACTTAGTTTACTGAAATATTTACAGCTAACTATCTTTCCATCTGATATAGTGAATGCACTATTGAAAAAACTCAGTTGACTGTATTTTATTATAGTCAACTACTTATTGTAAATTATAGTCGACTAAAAATGTTTTTCAATTAACTTTATTCTTAAAAACAGATATTTTTTTTTTTGAAATATTTAAGAGCACCAATTCACCCCATCTAGGTGCATTGTTAATTGGTATCAGAGTTTTGGTCTCACTTGATCTATGCTTTACAGCCAGGAGAAAAGATCCATTTTACAGAAAATGACTTCACAACACCTTGAGGGAGCTTATTTCATTGAAGGGCACTTAACCTCAAGACCACCTTACTTCAATGGAAATTATTATACACATGGGAAAGGCAGAATGGAGATCTTCATACAAGCCACAGATTACACAGTGTGGAAGGTCATTGACTAAGGTCCGAAATTTCCCAACCAAAAAAAGGGGAACTCAAACCTGAAGAAGAGTATGATGAGGAGGATATCAACATAATACAGACTAATGCTAGAACTATAAACATTCTCTATTGTGTTGTCAATGGTGAAGAGTATGATAAAATTTCAACCTATGACACTATGAAGGAGATGCGAGACAAACTAGAAGTCAAACATGAAGGAACAACAAATGTGAAGGATTCCAAGATATGTACTTTGCAATATGAATTGGAGCTGTTTGAAATGAAGGAAAATGAGGACATCGAAGTTATGTTCAATTGATTCTCCTAAATTGTGAGTCAACTAAAACTACTTGGACAATTTTACACCAATCATGAAACAGTAAAAAAAGTGCTGAGGTCTCTCCCAGAAAACTGAAAATCCAAGGTGGACAACATTGAGAGTAGCTCAAAGTTCAAAGAGTTAACTTACGATGAGCTAAGAGGAATTCTTATAGCTTATCAAAACAACCACTTCAAATGCTATGAGCTCAAAAGGGAAAGAAATATGGCATTAAAAACTGCAACAACCTTTAAACAACAAGAGGATGATGAAAGTGATGTAGACCTACGAGACCTAGCCTTTTTCTCAAAAAAAATTGAGAAATATGCTAGACAAAAGGCAAGCTCTTGAAAAATAAAAGGAACTTTATGAGAAAGGAGTTTAAGAAAGAAGATCAAGGGAAAAATACTGTAACTTGCTACAAATGTGGAAGAAATGGCCACATTCGTTTTAATTGTCCTTTCTTAAAGAAGAACTACAGCAAATCACTAAACAGAAGAAAAGCACTTGTTACATGGAGTGATGATGAAGAAGATGAAGATGAAGAGGAGCTAGAGCAAGAAATAGCCAACCTATGCTTCATGGCTATATCGAAAATGAGGTAACTGTTAATCCTTCCAAAGAAGATTTACAAAATACTTTAAACAAAATGTTTAATGACCTTGAGAAATTATTTTTTAAATACAGAGATTTGGAACAAGAAAAATAAATGCTTTAGACAAATTTTCAAACTTTAAAAACTAATCATGAAAAGGTTTTAAGTGAAAATAAGGATTTACAACTTAAAGTCTCTACTTTAACTTAAGATCTAGCAAAATTAGTCTAAGGAGAATAAAATTTACATATGATTTTGGGAAAACAGAAATGCAGTTTTGACAAATCTGGTCTTGGTTATGATAAGAATAACTCTGTAAAATTATACAAAAATTTCTTTGTAAAATCTTCTTCTAATCTTATTTGTATACACTGTCAAAAAAGAGGACATGCTTGCTATAAATGTAAATAATGTAAAAATAACATGGTATGACTTTCTAAAGGTACATTTGCTGCCTATTCTAACAAGAAAGGACCTTTGTAAGTTTGGGTACCTAAAACAAAGTGAATGTTTCTATAGGTTTGCCTCACAGAAAGAATTTTGAGAAATCAATGGTTATTGGACAGTACCTGCTCAAGGCATATGATAGCAGTCCCCTCCAAGTTTATTTCTATATCAATAAAGGATGGAGGATTGATCACCTTTGGCGTTAAAAGCAAAGGTAAAATTGTTGGCATTGGTAAGGTACAATTACTTCCTAATTGTTGTATAGAAAATATGTATCTTGTAGAAGGATTCAAACATAATCTTCTTAGCATAAGTCAATTGTGTGACAAAGGCTACAAAGTAATGTTTGAATCACTTCGCAGTAAAGTCTTCATTGGTGACAAAGCATTGTTTGTTGGTCAAAGACATGAAAACATTTACATCTTAAGCCTAAAAGATTTATTTACAAAAAATGTTACATGTCTTTCATCTGTTTGTAATGACTCTTGGGTGTGGGATAAAAGACTAGGTCATGTTAGCATGCATCTCATTTCAGAACTTTTTAAACTTGACCTTGTTAAAAGTCTTCCAAAATTAAACTTTGAAAAAGATCATATATATGATGCATGTCAACTTAGTAAACAAACTAAGTCTTCTTTCAAACCTAATGATTGTGTCTCTACTTTTAGACCACTCCAAGTATTACACGTGGACTTGTTTAGACCCACTCAAACTCAAAGCTTTGGTGGAAAGAGTTATGCTTTTGTTATCATTGATGACTACTTAAGATACACTTGGGTATACTTTCTAAGTCATAAGGATGAAACTTTCAAATTCCTTGAAATGTTTTGCAAGCAAGTTCAAAAGAAACAAGGGTATTTAATATCAAGTATTAAGAATGATCATGGTGGTGAATTTGAAAACAAATTCTTTCAAAACTTCTGCAATGAGCATGGATTTAATTATAACTTCTCTTCTCCTAAGACTCCACAACAAAATGGTGTGGTAGAAAGGAAGAATAGAATCTTACAAGATATGGTAAGAACTATGCTTATTGATAATGATCTTCTTAAATACTTTAAGGCTGAAGCTATAAATACTACTTGTTACATTTGGAATTGTTGCCTAATAAGGCCTATTCTCTTGAAAACACCTTATGAACTCTGAAAAACAAGAAAGCCCAACACTAGCTATTTTCATGATTTTGATTGCAAATGTTTTATTTATAACAATGGTAAAAACAACCTAGGGAAGTTTGATGCTCGCAGTGATAAATGTATGTTTCTAGAATACTCTACCTTCAGTAAATCATATAGAGTTTACAACAAACGTACACTAGTAGTAGAGGAATCCATGCATGTAGTATTTGATGACTCTAACTCAACTTCTAAGAAATTTGTAGTCACAGATGATGATGATGAACCTACTCCTATCTCTGTTCAACACCCAATTCAGAAAAATCA
Source organism: Delonix regia (assembly GCA_037074485.1). Lineage (NCBI taxonomy): Eukaryota > Viridiplantae > Streptophyta > Magnoliopsida > Fabales > Fabaceae > Delonix > Delonix regia. The sequence goes on along the minus strand of CM073454.1, from coordinate 21,571,253 downwards.
AGAAAATGAGTCTGATTCGAAAGAAAATTAGAAAACTCAAATTAATCAAGGTTTCAGTCAACTAGAAAATAAACGTAGTCGACAGAACTCCAATTAAAACATTCCTGCAGATCAAAATTTTAGTCAACTAGAAAATGAACATAGTCAACTAGAAAAATCTATAACAGAATAGAGACTTCCAAGAGAATGAAAACACTCACCCACATTTTTGGAAGCACTAATGATGATTTGTGCAAGGAATTTTCCAAGCTTATGCAAAGTGAATTTGTGATGAGCATGATGGGTGAGATGACCTTTTTCCTTGGTCTTCAAATAAAGGAAACTTCATCAGTTAAACTAAGGACACAAAAGAGTTACTTCATAGATTCAGATTTGAAAATGCAAAACCTATGGGAATCCCCATGAATCCTTCCACCCACTTAGACAAGGATGATACTGGTAAGGATTTTGATCAAAAAGTGTGTATGAATAATGCTTGCATATGTCCTAGATATCAAAATAGTCATAACGAATCACACTATGTTACAATTAAAAGAATATTTAGATATCTAGTAGGAACTCAAGATCATAGCTTACGGTATCCTAGAACTAATTACTTTGATCTAGTTGGATATGTAGCTTTTGATTTTGCAAGAGGCAAATTAGATAGAAAGAGCACTAATGGAACTTGTCAAATGTTTGACAAAGCCTTAGTATCTTGGTTCAGCAAGAAGCAAACCTCAGTGGCACTATCCACCACTGAAGCAGAATATATGACACTTGGAAGTTGCTATACTCAACTCTTATGGATGAAGTAACAACTTGAAGATTACCCATTATCCCTCTCACAAATCCCTATCTACTACGACAACACAAGTGTTATATGCTTAACAAAGAACCTTGTTCATCATGCAAGATTAAAACACATTGAAGTCCGTCATCATTTTATTTGAGATCATGTTCAACAAGGAACCATTGAGGTAAACTATGTTTGGACTAAATATTAGCTTGTTGACATTTTCACTAAGCCTTTTCATGAAGACAAGTTCAAAATTTTGTGCTCTGAACTTGTAATAACTGTATTGTATAAAAAAAAAAGTTTTTTTTAAACTTTTACAGTAAACTGCAAATTTTTTGGTTAACTGAATTTTTTTTTTCAATCGACTAAAAATTATTAGTTAACTGAAATCTTATAAAAATAGTCAACTGAAAATATTTCAGTTAACTATAAATTTTTTAGTTACTAAAATTTAGACAAACAGTTAACTGTAAAATTTTTCAGTTAACTACTTTAAATTTAGTTGACTATATTATTTTGAGTTAATTGATTTTTTGTCTGAGGCAAAAAATGTCAATCTAAATTGAGAGACCCAAAATGGTGTGCTTAATTTATCCTCAAGTCAAATCTATCAGAAACTCTCTGCCTTCCTTCCATCATCATTATGATAGTTACATCATGAGCCGTTTCTTGGGAACCCATCTCTACAATTGCCACTGTTCACATTGATAAGAGAAGACAATTATTAGCTTTATTGAGACACAAAAAGTCAGGTTCTCTCTCTCTCCCCCTCTCACTATCATTTTCGCGCCCTAAGAATTGCGAAACTCAGCTTTTTCTCTTTCTCTCTCTTGCTACAACAACACTTTTGGTTTCTCATTCACTGGCATCCATGGAAGGAATGAGCACATTCTTATGTCGCCAGTCATCGCGATGATCTGTAGCAACTCAACAACCAGCGACCACCATCGAGGAGCATCCTCCTCCTGTGATTGAAAATGTTTTAGCCATGGCCACCGAATCACCGACCCCTTTTCTTACTACAAAAATGGCATCCTTCAGAGGTAAAAGGCGCATTTGATTCCCTCTTCCTTGCAAGAAGAAGAAGAGAGTCTTATAGCCATTGAAGAAACCTTAGTGGCTAAAGAAACCCCAATTGAAAGTCCTCTAACTAAAAGTCCTCTACCTCCTCAGGTCACTTGCCACTTAGCAAAGAATACTGCATCATCCTCTTTCCATAAAAGTTCAAAAAGCAAAGGTACTTCATCCTTCTATATCTTGAGATAGTTTATATCCTATGAGCATGAGGCTAGATATAAACAATTTTTCTTCTCTAAACCTATAGAATATGGACATGCTGTGTTGTTTGAAAAATTGGCAAATCTCCATGCTATTGTAGAACCAGAAATCAGAAACCTAGGATGGTCTCCCATTTTTACTCTATTTAAGCTTGTATATGAAGATCTAGTTAGGAAATTTTATACCAACCTATCTATGTTCGGTGATGATTAAACTCTTAAATTACTAGTTGATGGGGTAAGAATAATTGTAGATGAAGGTACAATTGCTAGCATTTTGGATATGCACTTTGAGGCTAATGATAAATTCTTCTTCAAAAGTAAATGGCCTAAAGGTTTTAATTTCATCTTTGAAGAAGTCAAAAATCATTTGGTAGAATGGAGTGAGTTCCTTCAAGGATAAAAATTGAATGGGCTAGCATTCTCTTTTAAGGACAAAGTACAAGATCACATGATTGCTATATATGTCCTACCTAGGATTAGATCCTTAGAAGTACTCAATAAAAAGGAATTGCTCATGCTATTCTATTTGCATGACTAGTAGCTTATTAACCTTCCTCATTGGATCCTTTAATACATGCCAAAAAGCAGCACTCACTTGGATTTATCCTCCAATCTATTTTATGGAATGCTTCTTACAAGGCTGTTCAAAGATCAGGGAGTAGATTTAGATCAGCACCCTTGCAAGAGGATCACAGCAACATATGATGCATCCTCTTTCAAATTGATGAAATACAAATTTGTGGATGAGAGTTGGATCAGAATGAATGACCTGGAAACTCCTCCTGTCTAACATGTTCTTGCACCCTCTGACATTCCTGAAGCATCAACCCCTCCATCTTTTGCTAAACCTCCAACGTGACCATCATCTACAGTGGGTAGCTTTTTTCCAAACACACTATAAATTCTCAACACACTGCTCAATAATTAGCCTCAGATGCTCACCCTCATGGATTCCATGCATACCTAACTGGGTGAAGCCCAATCTGAACTAGCCATCATTCGCAGCTAGTTAAATACCTACAGAGACAATATGCCATCAACACTGACCTACAAGATGCAAAAATTGCTTTACAGCAACGAGAAGCCCAACTAAATAAGCACTTTCAGGAACTTTGAAATACTATTCTTTAGTCTCATGTGGGTTTTCAATAGTTTCTTCAGACTCAAAGGTGTTGTTGAATTGGATCTTTCTCTCTCTGGATTGACATATGGCCTGTGATGGCCTTTCTTTTTTGTTCACCCTCCTTTTAAGTGATGACAAAAAGGGGCAGAAAAATTTAGTTAACTTTAATTTCCTTTCCTCTCTTTTCAATTAACTATATTATTGGGACTATGTAGTACATTGATAGTGCTTTATCTTGCTACACTTAAACTATTATTGACTTTGATACTTGATTGAATATTACTATGATGTTACTATGTTACTTGAATAAATGATATTGTGATAATTCTTGTATAACTAATACTGTGATGAATATTACTGTGATGATAAATATTATTGTGATAACCTATTGTGTGCTAGCTGTTATATTCATTGCTCTGTGAAAATAGAGATTCTTAGTTTCAAGGGGAGCTCTTGCAGTTTCTCCATTTAGTTTTGTCATGATCAAAAGGGAGAGATTGCTGGCCCAAAAGTGAATGGCCCAAACTCATGTTTGATTCATGACAAACCAAATGTTGAAAAACAAGCCCAGCCCACATTAGAAAAATAAACCAGTATGGACACTCATCTCAGCACATATCAGAAGCTCATATCAATCTGAGATGTTGGAAGACAACTCATGCTTTTATCTCTCCAACACAATACGTAAAAGTTATACTAAAGAGACAAATCTCAACATTTCTTTGACACCCACTACTATATCCTCTATGTGCCCTCTATTTCCCTTGGAGTTGTCGACAAAAACGACCATTAATGGTGCTCTTAGCTTACCAAGAAGAATTGCGCACAATGGAGCTAAAATGTGTATTTTATGGCTGTAAAAAAAGGAACAATTTGAATATCTCTCTCATTATGAAGATTTGCAGCAGTAATTACTCTCCAACAATGGAAAGCTATATATATGTGGAGCTGCTGCCTTAGAAAAGGAAAAAAAGGAAAAAAATAAAAAAAAACTAAAGAGAGAAATCATATTGTAATATTCAAAAGTTTTACTTTTTTGAGCTTAGCTTCTGGTTTATTTGCTTTTTTTAGTATTTGTTAGAGTTATTAGTGAAAACCCAGTTTATAAGAGTTCATAAAACTCATTTTTTCTACAACTGATGTTAAGTCTCTGTCTTAGTGGAGAAGAAGATTGTTTGAGTTTGAGGTTGAGATAGAAAACCTTATATTTAGAGTGAGCATGTGAAAACTTTGTGTGTGAAGTTGTACAAGAAATGTTCTTAGTGGAAAATCCCTTGAAGGAGTCAAGGGGACTGGAAGTAGGTATTGTTTTGGCTGATCCAGGATAAATTATCGTGTTTGATTCTCTATCCCTGAACTTTGCATTTATCAGTTTATTTATAGTCAACTACCCATTTTATAGTAACTGATTTATCTAATTTTCTATTCTCTTCAACTAACTCGGTTTACTGAAATATTTACAATTAATTATATTTTCTTTTAATATAGTGAACGCACTACTGAAAAAACTCAGCCAACTATATTTTATTACAGTCAACTACTTATTGCGAATTATAGTTGACTAAAAATATTTTTTAGTTAACTATATTCTTAAAAACATAATTTTGTCTTTGAAATTTTTAAGAGCACTTATTCACTCCCCCTATAAGTGCATTATCACCATCTTGTTACTCCACACTTGTGTCATCATTAAATTAAATCAATCTAATTAACATTCAATGCTTCGTTTAACATAAGATGCAAAGAAAAATAATAAAGGATGATAAAATATATAATGAAGTTCGTTTATATATATTTTTTGTAATAAGAGAGAAGAAAAATGATAACATGCATATGATGTATTTGTATAGTTATCTATTAATTAATGCTAAAAAATAATTAAATTATCATTTTGTAATTGTTACTTAGTATGTATAGCTTGTAAATTATATGATCATAATGAGATGAGAACTAAAAAAACATTGCAGCTCTTTGTTTTTCAAAATATATTACATGTTGGTGATGAAAATCATATAGATGCCAAAAAAGTAAACTAATAGATGCAAAAGTAAAATAACTCGTGTGGCCAAATAAAATGAACTAATGTATGCCAAAAAAAATAACCCATGTCATGAATGATTTGGTTGTTTCTTGGAAGGTTGAGTTTAACATTAATTCATGGACACATAAACACAGTAACTCTTGACTTTTAACTCTTGATTATTATATGAGAGTTGTTAAATATAATACTAAAATCTATAAATATAATTATGCTAAATGGACACATAAAATAATGACTTTTTATTCTTGATCATTATGTAAGAATTGTTAAATATAATACTAAAATCAATAAATATAATTATGCTAAAGATAATTAAAGAGTAATTGTACATAGAATTGTAACTTGTCGTCACTTAAACAGAACTCCCACATTTATAGGAGTCTGTTTAATTATATATAATAGATATCTTTCACCTACATAAATTGCTTGTTTAATGCTGGAAAAAATATTAACCAGCGTACACTTATGAATTTCACTGGCCCTCATGTTATTAAATTATTTTTTGGAACAATAAATCTGTATTGGGATACTTTTTAAAGAATTTGACTGCGTAAACATATCCATTTCAATTTTAGCTAGTTTAGATAAGGAAAGCTTATATAGTTCGAGCCTTCGTTGGTGTTAATAGACAAACACTTCCTTCTTAGATTGTTCAGGAAGTCTGAATCCTGTGATGTAAGTATTTTTTGCTAAAGGGAAGGAAGTATTTCTTGCTATTTATGTGTAATGCCCTTTTGAGTGGCAAATAGCAAGCTGTGCACAGAAGCTGAGAAGTTCGAAAGCTCCATCTAAAGAATAAGAGCTTAGAGAAATCATGCTTTCTAGAATTTCATTTAAGAAATTGCGAGTACATGACATTAATACTACATATTTAACATAAACCAGAGAGATAGCTGATTTCCATCACAATGGAAAACATAGATATCAACCAGAGCAACATCATCATTATTTGTCATTACAGATTGTCAGAACTAGCTTCTTCTCCGGTCTTTTGAGCATAACTGTAAGAACCGGGCATGAGAAAGGAGAATGAACCTTCTGAGTCTTCAAATGGAGGGCGAGTGAATTCATTGAACCCACCAAAGTTACAGGTATCGAAGTTCAAAGAAGATAAATAATTGATAGGATCGTCAATATCACCTTTCACATCCATCATGCTTTGAACTCCATTTTCACTGGAAGGATTTGATCCAAAGCTGATGTTTATACCTTCTACATTACTACTATTGTTTTCTTTGCTTTCGAGATTAGATGGCCTAGCTGGCGCTTTAGCATCATCTAGGGGAATGGCTGGTGTATGGCCTTGGAACAGAGCAATGTGCCCAAAAAGCTTGTCTTTCCTTGAAAATGTTGTGCCACACGAACAGAGCCATTTGTCCTTTCCACAATGCTTTTCATGAGTTTTCAGATCAGCCATGACTGAAAATTTCTTGGTGTGGCACCTGCTGCAAATGTAACTCTTGTCACAGTGTGTTCTTTTGTAATGGTTTTTGACACACAAAATAGTCTTCAGAGGTTGAAACTTTTTGTGATCCTTGTTACGCTTGCAGCCAGCATAGGGGCAGGAATATCTTTTGATAAGTTTTGGTTCAGACCCAGATTCTTTATGAGGCTTTGCCAGTGCTGCTGGGGTTTTGTACTCATCACCATGACCACGCATGTGCATCCGAAGATTTGCATCTCGCTTAAATCCCTTCCCACAAATTGTACAGAAGTGTGTATGGGGTGCAAGGATTTCTTCTTTTTCTAACTGTAAAATCTCATAGGAACCAGGTGGAAGGTTCTCTCCCTCTTCCATGTCTTCTTCATCTTTGGATTCATGCTCTTCCACATTGTAGTTTTGCTCCATCTCACAGCTATTGGGTACATCAATCTGAGTGGAGTGATCAGACATTTTATTTGCACTATTATTTTGTGGATGAATTCTACTACTTGGGCCGCCAGATCCAGAAGAAATAGTAATCTCCTCTAGCTGACTAAGCTGTCCAACCGATAGACTATTGTTTGTAAGGCTATGCCTCACAGAAGGGAGAAGACTACCTGCAGTAGATATCAACTGAACAATAATTGATGTAAGATCAGCTGTGATGAGCTGTTGTTCCTGGACAACAATTTCATCAGGTTGTCCAAAACATTGGCCTTTCCGACCAACAATCAAATGCACTAGATCCTGGAGCTGATGAATCTTTTCTTCCAGGAAAGAAAGATTATTCAATGTTGCGTTGGGGTCCCAATTTTCCAGTTTATCATTCTGCGATGCATCACTCGTCTGACAATTTTCTTGATCAGGAATCTTAATCTTATTGTTGGAGTCATTTGGAAGGAAAGGCAGGCCCCGAGAGGTCTGGTTGAATTCTTTGAAAGGTGAGTCAGTCCTGATACCATAATCTGAAATAGAGGGAACACCCCATTTTGGTTGATTATGCTGCAAACTGAGATCAGGAAATGAGGGAGAATCTGTGGACAAATTAACAGGCAATCCATTCCTTGAAGAGTTTAACGAAGAGGACTTTGCCCATGTGTTAGCACAAAGGTTCTCTTTTGGATCCATTTTAAAATCTGTACCTCACGTATCAAGATCACTGTCAACCAAAACTGCAATAGGTAAGGATCTGGCAATGTGAATTTGACTAAACATACGACCATATAGAACAAAACTATGTACCAAAAAACCAACCAGAAGCACACATTAGAAGGAGACAATGATAATACCATACTATATCAAGCAAATCAATCACTTTTGATGAAACTGTGTACAGCTAGTAAAATTAGAGACTTCAATTGAGTAAATATGAACACAGTAGTCTCAAGACCAAGCTATTTTTTCACTTCAGGCTATTGATCAGCTGGAGTACATATATTCTTATTTCCCAATCAATACTCCCTATTTACATATGGATATTTAAATATTCATACGATTCAAACAACGCAATACCCATCACCCTTCACTTCTAACTCTAGGCGAATCTGCTCACACCTAGTTCCCCATTTCAAGATAATTAAGGCTCAAATCCCTTGCAGAGAACACTAATCACTTACAGCTCTTACCAATCATTTTATTAAGTACCCTAACACAATTTCTGTATGATTAGGTTGGCTGCAAATTAAAACCATTTCAGGATTTGACTCAACAGTAAATTTCGAGAAAGCCCATCAAAAGATACAAGTAATCCGAACAAAAGAAAGAAAGGGGGAAATCAAACCCTAGATTAACTGACGGAAATTTAGAGAATTGATTGAACAAAGGCAAAACAACTTACAGATTCAAAGCTGAATAGATGCTCTAGGCGTGCTGCTCCATTTCTGAGAGAAAAACAGGGGACAAAAAAAAAAAAAAGGGAATGAGAAAGAATAGGAAGGAAGGGAAGTGAATTCTTTATAGCACTCGGAAGCATAGACTCTTCCCCACACAGTAGCACCACAGTTGGTCAACCACACAGCTATGACCGTCCACTTGTTGGGTCCATCCATCAGAGCCGTAAGTGGGGTCTTATAATGTAATGTGCAGGAAGACGCAGAAGCAGACAAAGGCTTAAGCTTTGATGGGGAAAAGAGAGGGGTCCCACCACAACTAGTGTAGGATGGTTCTCTTTCCCTTCTTCTTTCCTTTGTGCAAAGCATATCTCTAACAGTAATTTATTATAGGGTTAAGGGAATTTGCTGTAATTAAAAATAAGTTATTGGATAAAAATTTGAAAGTTTAGATTAAAAATAAAAAATTATTTAAGATTGCATGATCATTAACTATCAAACACGATTTTTAACAAAATAAATAAATCGTTAAATTTTTATTTAATGACTCATGCTTTCCTGATGTAGTTTCCGGATTCCTCCTTTGTGTCTGTATTATTTGTGTCATGTGTGACACCACAAAGATGACATGCTTATGCAAATTTGAATTTTCTTAAATGAACAGCCCAAACCAAAAAAAAAAAAAAAACAAAAGAGAAAAAAGAATTTGCTTCAATGATTTCTGTAATGCTTAGACTCCATTTTCAATTAGGATAGCCCCCAGGAAGCTACGTCACTGCCTGGTCCAAATGGGTTTGCACCCTTTTCGCGTGCATAATTTTCTTTTATGTAAAATCATATTTTTGTCACTGGATATCTCTTAAAATAATGTTTTATAGAATTTTTTTTTCTCATCTTGATATTTACAGATTTTGGACAAAAAATATTTTTAAAGATAAATTATTTTTAATTTAGTTTTTCATATTTAATTATTTCACAATTTGATCCCCTTACAAATTAAATTATTATCAATACAATCTTCAAAAAATATGTTAGTTTAAAAAATATAAATGACATTATTAATAATAAATTTATTTGTGAGAAAGCAAGATAAGAAAAAAAAACCAAATAAAGAAATATTTTAATCGTGGGAGATTAAATTGAGAAAAAAAATTATAGGTAATTAAATTAAAAATATTTTATACATGAGGAATTAAATAAGGTTTTAATAATTGTTTTTTCTGTTTTTACTATTACGGTTATTTTTAGATTTTCATTTCATTTGAGATTGCCTTTCTCAAAGGTAATTTTAATGACAAAAAATTCAAGATTTTATTTTTAAATTATTTATATAAAAAAGCCTAAATTAACAAATACATAGTGTAAATAACTTATTTAATTTAAAAATTTCTGCAAATACTTCCTCAACTTTTGAAATCAGAAAATACCCCCTGAACTTTTGGTACATTTGCATAATGCAGGTCCTTATGGTCTAATTTTAATTGTGATTAGAATTCAAAACTTGAGTTTTTAAATTTTAAAATCAATTATAGTATATTTTAAGCAAAACTTATTAACCGTTTAATAAAAGAATCCATTTGGTCTGTCACCAAATTAAAACAAGAAGAATTCATTCGGTCTAATATTAATGTTAAATTTCAGTTCCAAATAGCTTTCACATTACACTTTCAAGACGTACATTATTGGAAAAATTCTACGTAATCTTAAGGAACGCAACATATATATTCTTAACTATAAGTGTAAAAATTCTCATTCAGAGGTCAATAATTCTTGAGAACCAGCAGTCATATCAGAAAGGAAAAAAATATACTTAATTGTTTAAATCTTTTTTATTTATGATAAGTGTTTTATTTTTTAATTATATCATAATATGTATATGGTTATTACTGACAAATGTATTATTTTCAAATTAAATTATACATTATTATTGATTAACCAAACATTTCATAATAAAAATATAAAATCTAGTCATATAAAAAATGCCACTATACATTTACTACTTTAAACAGTTTACCATTGTCTCCCTATTAGCTCATATATATTAGTCAAATGTTAGCACGTGTTAAGTAATATAATCATTCTCGCTAGCCTAAACTTTTCTATCCCTGTACCCTTTAACCAACAATATTGATCAGAAAAATTATTGGATAAAATAAGAATATTTTTAAAAAATAATTGCGTTATCTATCTTACACTTTACATCGTACATTATTAGAAAAATTCTACGTAATCTTAATAAACACGACATAAATATTCTTAACTATAAAAGAAAAATCATTCTCATTAGGAGGCCAATAATTTTTGAGAATCAACTATCATATCAAATATACCACTCTATATTTATATGTTAGAGAATTTTAACCCCATGCATGTTGTACGTAATATATTCATTCTCGCTGGCCTAAACTCTTTTATCTGTATACCCTTAAACCAACAATATTAATTATTGAATAAAATAAAAAATATTATAAAACATAATTGCGTTATCTATGTAAGTAGTTGGAAACCATTCATTGAGTCCATTATGGCATCTCCATGGTAAGCCATCTTTTTCGAAATCTGCTTTTCTGGGTTCCACAAGAGTGAGGGTGTTGAAAAGTATTATCTGCTTTATGTATTCAATTATTAACTATTCAGAACCGTCTATCGAGACTTGGTTTGTAGGAGCCACTGCTTTGATTCTTAGTGATATACAGAAAGAAAATAAAAGTGAGAGACAAGTAAAGTCGTTGCAGAAGAAAATCCATAAGTGGCTATGTGGGACGAAGGAAATTGAGTAATGAAGATATTCATAGATAATTTAGGATAGAAAAGTTATATATTTCTCTTGATTGTGAAAGCTGATCAAATTCTAGTTAAAATCATTGATCAAATTAGATATTCATAATATATTAGGTGTATTTCGAGTTTTTATAGCCTAAATCTCCTCTCGAATGCGACTGCAGAATACTTTATAGGTATTCCTCTCATAGCGTCTCAAGTCTTTATAAACTATTCTCTCGGCATATCAATCTATATCTTCTTCATCGTATAATAGTTTAGTCTCTTTTATAAGAGGCTAGCTAGGGTTAGAGTTTATTAGTAATTCCTGAAATTACTATTTTACCCTTACTTTATGAGCATTCCTTATGGGTGGACACTGTATAATATTTTAACAAATTTAAACCCTAGATATTATATAATATTCTAATATCTCCCACTCACACATAATGAAAGTGTTTATATGCTCTTAACCCAAGAAACATATTCACGGTAAATCAAGAAAACACTTTCTCTTTATAATTTGCAGTCATTCATATATGGAAAGTAAGTCGTGTGACCAGCATACTATGAGAGTATCAATGCTATACATCAATTACGAATATATAGTCTCTTATTGAAAACACACCTGCATGTAGATCATAAATTATGCATGCACCCTAGATAATATAAATCACATTTAGATATCTCTTAATGATCTCATCTATCATAATATCTTGTATTAACAATCATGACATATAAGTCATAATTGGTATACTGGTGGATACATAATAATGAGATTCTCTTTATGATATTCTTCTTCTCACGATCTTATTAACACAAACTTAGCTTGCTTTTCTAGACATGTCTCGCTAGATTGAATCATTACACATAGTCCTTAGGCAACATGCTAAGATAGCAAACACCAAGCTGTATCCCAAGTACCTGATTGGAGTTTAAGGGTATAAATATAAAGCCAGCGTAAAGGCTCAAGGGTCTTACACAATCATGAGTTGAGATAGGACTTATGTTAACCTACATGGTTGCATTTGTACACATGGTATGAAACATGTGCTACAACATTCCTCCTTTTCCCATGGAGTGTACATTTATTTCACAAATAATACTGTACAAACGATATTTTAGACACTACAAATCTAAAATTAAGTTTCTTGATCTACTCAATGTCTTGAACTCATATCTGGCAACTAAGGTAGACTAAAAATGATGAATTTATTTCATCAAATCAATTTTAATGACCCTATGTCATCAATCAAGCGACTTAAATGATTTTAAGTATCATAGCTCTCAAATTATTCTCATGATAATTTCTCTTAAAATCTTGTCTCATCTTCAATGTCATAAAGACATGAAGCAGTTACCTGTGTGAGAAGGCTAACCTTTTTGTCTACCTGACATACTTAACAATAAATAAGAATGTACATAACATTCAAATAAAGATATGCAAGCATGGAAATCAAACTTTATTGATTATCAAAGAACATCAAAATATCTCAATTTGTGAATAATAGGAAAATATTAAAACTACAAATGAAGTATGCTAAATTCTACGCAATCCTAAAGACCTAACATGTCTCACAAACACATATATAGAAATAGGCTTAGTCAGTGGATCTGCCAGCATCTCATGCGTAGATACATACTTCACGCTCACAGTCTTATGTGCAACTATGTCCTTCATATAGTGATATTTGATATCTATGTGTTTGGTTTTATAATGGTACTTTGGATCCTTGGTGTATACAATTGCAGCCTTATTGTTACAGTACACTAACACTGGTTCAATATTTTCTGCTTTGCACAACAATTGATCCAAAAACCACTTCAACCAAACAACCTCCTAAGTTACTGAAGAAAGGGCCACGAACTCTGCTTCCATCGTAGATAAGGATACACATGATTGTTTCTTACTACTCCATGATATGGCACCATCATTGAGTAAGAAAACGTATCCTGAGGTAGACTTTTGCTCACTTAAGTCCCCTCCATGATCAGCATCAGTGTATCCTACCAATCTTAGATTTCTTCCGCCTTGATAGTAAAGTGCATAATCAGTAGTCCCCTTCAAATATCTTAAGATCCTTTTTATAACATCCTAATGTTTACGACCTGGGTCAGTTTGATATCTGCTCACCAAGCCAATTGCTTGATAGATATCAGGTCTAGTACACACTATAACGTACATTAGACAATCAATTTCATGTATGGAGTTCAGCTCATATGCTATCTTTCCATGGCAGTTTTAAGACACATTTCGACATTCAAGGTTCAGTTTGTGCTGATAGGAGTGTCAGTGACTTTCCATACTAAAATGTTGTAAAACCTTTTTGATGTTATTCTCTTGCGAGAGATACAAGAGTTTCTTAGAACGATTTCTTGAAATCTTAACTCCAAGATTATACGCAGCTTCACCCATATCTTTCATCTTACAGCGAGATGACAACTAGGTCTTTACCTTATTGATAAGCTCCTTATCATTTCCATCTATTAGTATGTCATCAACATATAATGTCATAATCACATACTTGTCCTTAGATCTTTTAGTATATACACAGTTGTCTTCACTTATTATAATGAAACCACTAGAGATGACTGTATTGTGAAAATAAATATACCACTGCTTTGAAAATTGTTTAAGACCATAGATAAACTTCCAAAGTCTACAAACTTTTTCTTCTTGGCCCTCTTTAATGAAACCCTCATGTTGTTCCATATAAATTTTTTTATTTAATTCTCCATTGAGAAAGACAGTCTTTACATTCATCTAATGTAATTCAAGATCTAAACAAGTCATTATAGCTAGAAGTAAGTGAACAGAGGTAAATCATACAGCAGGAGAAAAAGTCTTCTCATAGTTGATTCCTTCCTGCTATGTATACCCATTTATTACTAGTCGAACCTTAAAATTTTCAATCATGTCATTGGCTCTTTTCTTGATTTTGAGAACCCACTTGTTCCCAATAGCTTTGCGTTCCTTTGGAAGATTAACAATTTCTCAAACATTGTTAACTTTCATAAACTCCATTTCCTTTTCTATAGCTTTAGTTCATTTATCCTTAGAAGGGGATAAAAGAGCCTCTTTTAAATTTCTTGGCTCATATTCAATTTGTAAGAGCATTGTAAAAAGTTCGCCACCTTCAATCCCATATTGTTGGCAATGAGTCTTTTTACATTAACCGCGACTCAGTTATGATTCATTGAATCTTGTTTCATTGGTCCCATTTGTATCAATATTACTTCCAGTCGAATTAAGAACGATGGTCTTACTCCCACTTGAAATGAGATCCATTTGGTCACTCCCACTTGGAGCAACTGGCTTAGGAACATTTTCTTTCGCATATAATGATGAAGAATATTGCTGATGAGAAACTAATTCATCATCTGCTATAATTCTCCCATTCGAATGAAGTGGTTTTAGTGCGTTTAGATCCTCTATCTCAAATAAGGATAGGTCTTGACCTACCTCACCCTTCTTAGGATATTCATTCTCTAAGAATGTGACATCTCTAGATTCGAATTTAGTCATACTCCCACTGTCTTGCTGACCTATAAACACATAACCTTTTGAGGTTTCAAGGTATTTAATATAGATATTTTTCTTTCCTCTCGGGCCCAATTTACTATACTTGTAAGAGGAATCATGTGTATAGGCAGCATATCCCCAAGGTTTCAAAACACTCAAGTCAGGCTTTCGCCCAGTCTATAACTCATATAGAGTAATTGCAACTGATTTCGTAGACAAAAAGTTAAGTACATAAGCCGTAGAGATCAATGCATCACCCCAATTGGATATTGACAAATTAGCATGTGTCATTATGGACCTAACCATCTCAAGGAGTGTTCTATTCCTTTGATTCCTTCTTTCTACAACACCATTTTATTATGGAGTATTTGGAATAGTCAATTGATGAACTATCCATTTCTCATCACATAATTCATTGAATTGAGCTGACAAATATTTTTAGCCTTGATCGGTTTAAAGAGCTTTAATCTTCTTATCTAATTGATTCTCAATTAAGTTTATATAAGCAGCTCAGTGCTTTTAACTTATAAGAAATCAAATAGACATAACTGAAACGAGTATAATCATCAATGAATGTGATTAAATAATTCGCTTTGTGCCTGGTCCTGACATTCATAGGCCCATAGATGTCTAAATGAACTAACTGCAATAGAAAATTAGCTCTAGTTGCTTTATCGAAGGGTTTTCTAACAGATTTTCCTGCTAGACAAGATTTACAAGTAGACAAATCCACTCGTTTAATGCCGGGAAGCAAACCCTCTTTTGTTAACCGTTGCATTCTTTGTTAGCTAATATGACCAAGTCTAACAGGCTATATATTTACATCGTGATCATAATCATGTGTAGAGGCAAACATGGAAAAACTAACATTATTATTAATATAAGATTCATAATCCAAATCCATAAAAATAAAACCTCTGGATACATAACTAAAACCATAAAAAACTAAGTTGTAACTCAATTTAACACAATTGTCATGGAAATACATATCATAGCCTAGCTTAAATAAAATTAAAACTGAAATAACATTTCGACAAATTTGAGGCGCATAGAGGACATCGTGTAAGATCAAGTCTCTACCACCATGCAGGACTAACTTGCATGTTTTGATCCCCATGACAGCAACCTTAATGTTGTTGCCCACATATATCCAGAATGCTTCGTAGGGAACTCGCCGAAAGTCAACAAATGCTTCACGGTCCCTCGCTATGTGGTATGTGGCTCTTGAGTCTACAATACACATAGGACAAGATTCAGTAAGCATAATAGAGCTAGAAATACAAAGTTCACTAGCATAAGTAGTATAGGTTGCCTTTTTGGAAGGGTCAAGGTAATCACTTGCATAGTGTCCCTTCTTCTAGCAATTAAAGCACTAAACTTTTATCGTATTCACCTTTTGTTGCTTCTTTTTGCCTTGCTGATTAGTTTTTGGCTTTTTCTTAGGTTGAGCTTGTCTTGTTCTTTCCCTAGCTCTTTCTCTTTGAATCACATCTTCCACTTGAAGTTGCCATGTGCAACTCAGGTATGAACTTAGCTGATTCAAACTTTTCTTCCTCAAGTTCAAAGTGCCTCTAGACATTTTCTAGAGTCATGATTCTGTTATTGTGAGTGAGATGCATCTTCATATGCTCCTACAAACTAGGCAAAAAGTGAATGACGACTTGGATTTGCTGCTGTCTGTTAAGACATTTCCAGCATGTTTTAGCTCAACGATCATATTTGACATCAGCCTTAAATGTTTTCTCATTAAATGTTCTAGGCATTTCTTATATGGGTCAAAATTGATAGTCAGAAAATGCAATTTCGATACGGATATAGTTTCAAACCTTGTTCTCAGAGCTTTCTAAAGCCCCACAGCGCTTTGGTGGTCCTTAAACTCCCTTAGGATGTCATCTTCCAGAGTGCTTAGCAATATAATTTGAGCAGTGAAGTTCTTTTTCTTCCAAAAGTCATAAGCTTTACGGTCCCGCCTATGCTGAGCCGTGTTACCAGCTTCTAGCTTTTCCATGACAATATTGAAAGCCTCAAGAGCTTTTTACTCCTTTAGGAGATACTGGACTTTCATACTTCAGATCTTATAATTGTCGCTATTTAGCTTTAACCCCTTATTGAGCTCAGCAATAATACTTTTGGAAGTTGTAGTCATTATTTACATAAAAAGAAAGACAAACATGAATCAAGATAAGATAATTAAAAAAACACGCAAGATTTTATGTTCACCATGCTTACAAATTATGACACTAAGTATCATATGATTAAGCTAATTAACCCATGCATAACCCGGAGTTGAAAGAGTACAAAGTACTAATCATCGTCTTAAGGTTCCATACAAGGTCTAAATCAACGAAATCAAAACACAACTAAGTATCTTAATTATGTTACAAACAAATTGTAAATCATGATTTTTCAAATGTTAAACAAATTAACATTTGTTAACTATCATGTTAAACTAATTAACACATTAATAAATCAATTATGTAATGCTAAACTAATTAACATTCATTAATAAACAGGTTAAACTAATTAACATATTTAATATATGCATTTAATGCTTTAACAAATAACAGATTCCATATGTGTTATTATTAGACCAAAAACATAGATCTAAAATAGATATTTTAGGACCAGTAGCCCACAGTTCTGGATTTCTAACCGATATACAAATCCAAATATCAATAATATAAGGGTAAGGGCTTACACATGCTAAACAAATTAACACAATCAAATACATAATGTTAAGCTAATTAACATCATATTATTAAATTTTCTATAGGTAGAAAATTGACAAAACAATATAATAAATCAATGTTAAACTAATTAACATAATGACAAGTAATTACATATTACTTGACTGAAATTTATTAGGATATAAAAAAATTAATTTTTCACCAAAAATTATTTCATTTATTTGGGGCTAAAATTATAAATACACAATTTATATTTTTGAACATATCTAGATGTTAATTAATTAGGAATTTAATAATTAGGCCTCTAATTTATTATTTTAGATAGGCCACATGTCTAATTAAAATAAATTTTTATAAGACCCAAAACTTCTTTCAAAAAATGAAAAGGCCCACCTTTAAAAACTTTCGAAGAATATAAGGCCTAAAACAAAATTTTTAGTAATGAGCCCAGATCAAACCCTATAAGCTTATTTACCAAAACATTTAGGGTTTCAGATCCAAAGAAAAAAATTTAGGGTTTCTAAAATTTTTTTCTTTTTTTAATGAATTCTGAAATTCTAATTTAAGAAATCTAGGTAGAGATGGTGAGGTCTTGGAAAGAATGGAAATTTTGAAAAAAATTGCCAAAAAAATTTTATCTCAAAAATTCTAATTAATAAAGTCCTAAATAATATCTTAGATCCTAATAAAATATACAAATTGATCAAGAAATCAGCCTCTTGTTTTGATACCAATGAAGGAAATTGAATAATGATGACATTTATTGATAATTCAAGGTATGAGACTTACATACTTCTCATGATTGCAGAAGCTGATTGGACTTTGGCTAGAATCATTGATCAAATGAGATATCCACAATGTGTTAGGTGCATCTCAGGTTTTCACAGCCTAAATCTCCTCTTGAATGTAATTGCAGAATACTTCGCACGTATTCCTCTCAAAGCATCTCAAGTCTCTATAGATTATTCTCTCGGTATATCAGTCCGTATCTTTTTCATTGTATAATAGTCTAGCTCATTTTATAAAAGGTTAGTTGGGGTTAGAGTTTAGTAGTAATTCTTAAAATTACTATTATACCCTTATTTACTGAACATCCTTTATAGGTGAATACTATATAATATGTTAATAGATTTAAACCCAAAATATTATATGATATTCTAATGGTTACATTAATGGAGGTCTCAATTATGAACATGAGAGGATAGTGAATGAAAAAACTGGAAAGAAAGATGGAGGGGTGAGTGAGGGAGAAGGGAGGGTGGGTGTGAATTTTAGTTTTTGTTTTTTAATTAGTGATCAAATATCTTGATTAAGATATCTTATGGTTTTGTTGAAAATTTTTTGTTGTGTCTGCTCGTTTTTTTTTTGTCAACTTTGAAATAGTCAAAGCCATTAAGGAGAAGATAGTTCCTAATTCTATAGATTCTATTCTTCATGTGTGTTTCATGGACTAGCTAGCCTTTTCTTGTAAACTTTAATTGGGGTTTTTAACATGAATTCTACTATGAAATGTCTGGAATAAGATAAGTTTTCTTTCTTGATTTCTGGACACGTTGAGTTTTTAAGAAAATATATGAATTACGGTGTTGGTTTTGTAACTCCTTGACTTTTGACTGTAATTTGGTGCTGGGCAGCATGTATGTTGTTTAGTAAAAAAAAAATTTCATCCTTGATTTTTAATTCTTTAATTTGATATTCTATTGGCAGGACCTATCGATTAGGAGATTCAAACTGATTTGAATCATTACCATTAATACAGTTGCAATTTATATAAAAATCATGACCGCATATGATCATTTTTAACTTCTTGATCGCGTTTAGTTATTAAAAACAAATTTCAATCATTAAATTCTTATTGCAACTGCAATTGGGAGACGGCAATTGTAGGGAATCTAGATCCGAATCCAAACTCTTGACTTTTCAAAGATTTGAAGTTTTCAATGATGTTTTTGGTTTAGGAATTTAATGTGTCTGTGATCAAAGAGTGCTTCATTTTACCTGCTTTATAGAAAAAGGCTCAATCAAAACTAGAAGAAAATATTTCACATATGGTATAGAGTATTACGCTATTGTGAGATGTTTGAGCCATTGGGATTACTGCTTCATTAGGAATTTGTGTCATATTAGAATTATTAGGCCATGAAGTATATCTACTCTCAATAAAATTTGAATTTGATGCATAAGACATAGGTGAAAATTTAACAATTTTGTGATGGGTGAAACATAGGATAAATTTAAGGAGAGATATAAGAGCCATGGTTCTCTTTAGATTTTTAACTTTTCAATTTATATATAATTTTTGTTTTATATTCTTGATATGATTATTTAATTTATAATAATTCATTCTTTTTAAATTGTAAGAATTTATTTCTCTTAACTCAAATTTTGGATTAAAATTTTTTTATTCCTATTAAAATCATATCC
The DNA here is from genome assembly GCA_037074485.1 of Delonix regia. Classification (NCBI taxonomy): domain Eukaryota; kingdom Viridiplantae; phylum Streptophyta; class Magnoliopsida; order Fabales; family Fabaceae; genus Delonix; species Delonix regia. The sequence continues at coordinate 21,551,385 of CM073454.1, read as the reverse complement.
TATATCACACAAATGTAGGGTGAGGAACACTTGCTTATGCTTTTAGTCGAGTCAAATTGATTTCATATACGCAAATACATGTATAATTGGATAAAATAATACTTGTAGGTTGGATGTTAAGTCAGTAACTTAATGCAAAAAATTATAAACCAAAATGTCAATGCTCAGAAAGAGTATTGCTTACATAATATAATAGTGTTTTGCTTGGTCTTCGCTTTTGTATAAAAGTCCATCCGTAGAGCTTACATCTCAAATCTCAATCAATGAAAATATCTAAAATTCTGACATTTATATCTCTAACAATAAAAGAACTTAAATATAAGTATCCGCCTGTGCTACTGTTTTCTGTGCTAATAGCTAAAATTTGATTTTAGTTAAAAGTGAATTTGCATGATTGTGATTTTTTAATGTAAGTGGAAGTTTGGAGGACAAAAATAATTTTAAAAAATTAATACCAAATCAAATGAGAATATATGTAAAGTAAACCCTATTTTAATATACAAATATTATTTTAAATATTTTAAATATCAAGTCAAACACAATCAGTGTCAAATAATATTAATTGTTGGGATTTCCTCATAATTTTATCCTAGCTTCGTAGAAAATTATAACATTGCTATTGGTGGCAGTTCCATTCTTTCCATTGATGGAAGAATTGTGAACCCAAGTATTACCTAAAGAGAATCGTATAAATAATAAAATTTTTTTATCATTGGTAAATAATGGCTTACAATTTTGGAGAATGTTGTTGATTCTGTTCTAGGAAGATAGAATGATGTAAGTCAAAAGAAATTAAAATGGCGTAAACTACTTTTATCACTGTTAACCATATTGCTATGACACTGCAAAAATTGCACATTACCACAGATTTGAATTTTCCTTATTGCTATCAAACCATTATACCAGCATTCTTATCTAGATCATACATTATAGGATTTATATGGAAACGTACTAAATTTCAGCTACTTGCTATTTCTCTAACAACTAATTCCTCATCTTGTTTCATTCTACAGAGGATTAGGATAATATGCTAAAAATTTGATGTAAAAATTAATTTAAAATGATTTGAAAAAAGAATTTAAAAACCATACAATAAAAAATAATTTAAAATCTCTATGTTTAAATTAAAAGAAACGTATAGAAAAAAAAAAAAAAAAAAGTTCCCAAGCCAAATGCACAAAGTCCAATTGGAGACAATCTTTTTTCAACAAAAGACAATGGAGTAAATGTCTTATGTCATAAATTTTGAATGACATCTACGTGCTGCCATTTGATTAGACTAACCAACTGCTTCAATAATGGCAACTCTTAACATTGGTGGAGGTGGAGAATGATGCAAATGCTTATTTAGCATACCTTCAATTTTATTTTCTTAATTAAGGTTTAGTTGAGAATTTAAAGAAATTGTTGGGTAAGCATTTTGATCCTTGAGTTGCATTAATCCATCTTTTTCTTTCAGTTGGGAGCTAGCAGTTCTAATAGTTGCGTTTCTTTAATTGACAATATTAAATTTGATATTTGAATTGTTTAAAATGTTTTTTTATTCATTTCTTTTAGTTTATTTTTAGAATAACAACGATTTTATTAATCAAATAGGTTGAATATGAGAATAGATAAGCAAAAAGGTTTTAATAGAAGTTATTGGAATTCAATGAATCCCTAATTAAATGAAAAGCATCGGAGTTTAAATTTTTTTCTTATCCAGTCATGTATGAAATGAAATCTTATCTCTAAAATAGTCGTAAAGTTATGAAGAATACTCCTAAATTAGAGTCATCTTCTCCATCAAAACAAATACCTCTTATCAAATTTCATGTATCAAAGTAGAAAACCCCTAAAAAAAAATCAAGTCGCAGGTTGCCACCTATTCATTTCTTTTAGTTATCCACCAAAGAATAATCCATCTTCATAGAGAGAGAATTCTCGCTTTCCTTTTGCAAAAGAGAAGTGATCTTTTTTGCGACACCATAGTCAAGTGAGTTCGAGACCCAAAAAAAAAAATATCAGAATATTTTTTCTAGCCCAAACAAACTTAACAAATCCTGGATGCAGTAATGCAAGGAGATTTACCCCCGAAACATTACATGTAGAGGGTTGAAAAAAGAAATTCAAATAGTAGATAATTCATTGATCTGTTGATGGATGCAAAAGAATCCAGGAAAGCTAAACAGCTAAAAAGCACAATGCTTGCGACATTATCAAGCTGCCCTTAAGTGATCCATACTCATGCCCTGTTTTCCAGACCAGCTTGAGGAAGAGCACACGGCAAAGATAAGTTTTTCTAACCCATTTGAGAGCATACTACTATCCTCGGCAGATAATTTCCTTCTTCCCCAGAAGATAGTATACTTTAAACAATTAGAAATTGTTACATAGGGAAGCTAGCCAAATTTGCTTTGCCTTGGGGTATAAATTAACGCTGCGACTGGACTCTAAAGACCTTCACGTTGAACGCTTTGAGCACTTGGTAGCCCTGTTCTGTACGAGTTGGTAGGCTCTCAATAAAAGCAATATTTGCAACTACTATAGCAAAGAGACATTATCACGCATTCAGAAGGACTAACCTAATAGGTTATAGAGCCTCAAGGCTGAAATGCCATGTTAGATTTTGATGATTATTTCATAGAGAACATAACAGCCAGCAATCATCTGTTTTGTCCCCTTGGAACCTTCAAGTTATTGTAAACATGGAAGATACCATGTAAAAGCTGTCACAGTAGCTCTTCATTTCGAACCTTCTAAGTCCAAAAAATCTTCCAGGGAACCTCTCTGTTGGAGGGAGGAGATGGATGGAATTACCTCATTGTTATGGGGCACAATGAAAGCAACCCAAAACCAATTAAAGTGGAACTGTGATCAACCTGTGAAGTGCTAAATAACAAACGAGTATGCTTAAGTAATACATTTAAGTTAGAATATGTATTGTTATAATGTACGATTGATATAGTTACATCATTGTCTCTCTCTCATTCTCTTTCTGTTACACAAGCAAGTTCATCTTTTCTGAGAAAACCAAAAATACTTCAAACACAATCAATTCTAATTCTCAATCGATCCAGTTTGAAGGTGTCTGGAACTACAAGGGCTCCTCTCTCAAACCCCAAGAATCAAAAACTTATTTTCTGCCATACTAATAGTTTGAGTTATCGCAATTGCATTCATCTCTCTTTTGATTTCACTGGTACGCCTTTGTACATTTCCACTTGTTCCTTCATAGCATCTCTCCTGGGCCTAGCAACCTTATTGTTAGGATCAAATAGAAGGACTTCCTCAAACGCCTTCAGAGCAGACTTGTATTCCTTTTTCTTCTCATAGGCATCACCCAGATTGTTCCATGCTGTGACATAGCCAGGCTGAAGCTTCACAGCAGTCTCAAACTGAGCAATTCCCTTGTCAAGCTTCCCATCACGGACATAGCTTACACCAAGAGCGTTATAAACCTATATCAGTGATATGAAAGATCATTGGCAAAGTAGTTGTTCACAGTTCATATCCAAATAGGCCAATTTGACACAAATGAAATGGTGCAGATTCATAGGCTTAATTTAGTGGTGTCTCCTAATATGTGTTATGTACATCTCTAGTGCAGAAAATGGTGCTCATATCTTTTCACTGCAAAATGGCTGTTAACATGCGGAACAAATTGTTCAGGTCTCTGGTGAACATTGGGTAAGTGCTCCAGATGTAGATAAGTCTCTCTCATTATACAAGTCAAAGATTTTGGATACGAGGGGGAAACATTGTGGCAATTCAGTCATTGCTGTGATTTGAAACATTTGGTTGTAAAGGAATGCTAACATCTTCAATGGTGTCATCATGGCTTTTCTAAGGGAGTCAATTAAACACATATGCAGAGGGATTGGACAGCTTCGTTGCATCATTTAAGTTTCGTTCTTATATTCTTCCCTGTTCTTGCTTTAACCTTGTTAGTTAAACTACATCTTATGAGGGTTTCTTCCTCCTCTCATGCATTTTCTCTCTCCTTCATTACTAAAATTTCTTCTTTTATCGAAAAAGTGAAATTTAAAACAGTATCAGAATAAGCCAATGATGGTATAAGTGCGTATGGCTAGAACTGAACAGCATGCCTGCAGATGCTATCTTTCTGTTCCTCAGAATGAAAAATTTAAATTTTCCCTCATAGGCCATCATCACACAAGATGGGCAAGCAATTCTTCAAGTCAACTACTCAATAAAAGGCAACTAGTATGCAAGATTTAATCAAGTCACTAAAAATAGCACCAACTATTGTCCCATGGGCACGATTGGCTTCATATGGTTCTCCATGTACTGAAGAGACTCTTCCCTTGGCATGTCCAAGTTTAGCCTGATGATTAAATTTTAAAGAAGATATTCAACAGTTTCTAAGAGGTAGAATCAGCAAGTTTTCTGCTTGTATCATAGCCCCAATCAGTACTTTCCTAACCCAACATCAATTTTGTTTTTTATCTCATTTTGTAAGCAATCACTTCATTATAGGTCAAATTTATCTAACCTGGGCAAGATCCTGATCATCTCCATCCCACTTCTCAATGGCCTGAAGCAAGTACTTATTAGCAGCCGGGTAAAATTTCCTCCTCAGCATCACTGCTCCAAGTTCAAAAAGCTCAGTTGCACTTGCATCACCACTTCTTACTTGCTCCTGAAACAGCAGAAGAAAATGAGAAACTGAAAAAAAAGTAGTGAATAAACTGATTCTAGGTAACTTTTGTATTGTCACTATAAGGTAAGAAACCACAGAATAAGTTAATTTGTTTAAGAAGAAAGAGTCAATTCAAGGTCTAACATATTTTCCAGGTAAGTAACATATGTCATGCTCAGGCAGCAAAAATTTAAAGGGACAAAAAGGAAGAAGCACAAGCCATTACCTGCAACTCTTTGGCAGAAAGGTCAAGTTCTCTGCGAACAAGAACTTGGCGAATCACAAAGTATGTCCCAACCCCTAGCAAACCTAAGAGCAATATCAAGTACAGTAATTGGATCCCTAAATCAAATAATTCTCCAATCTCATATATGGCATTTGACTTCAATGTGTCACTTGCATATGCCACTTGAGGAGAAAGCATTGACAATATTTGTCCAAACAAGAGTGCTGAAATCCATGAACTTCTGCCATCTTCAAGACTCTCAAATGTAAAGTGGTTCACTGAAAATTCAGCACAATATGAAAAAGAGCAATGGCTCAGTGACTATTTCAATTTTAAAACAAACATTTACAACATGAAATGAGCGGAAATTTGACAAAATGCTTCATCAAGTTTATACAATATATAGAATTAAAGGGTTACATGAACTTTCCACTGAGTTTACTAAAAGTGGCAATTTGAATCTTGTGACCAGTTGACACAATCAAAATTCATAAGAATGTTACAATTGTAACTGCCACCAAGAGCCAGCAAAATGGATTGAACCCATTGGTTTGGCACAGCTTAAAGATGGGTTTAAACCATAAATCGTTTACCCATTTAAAAGTAGGTTAAATTGACCCATTTGCTCAACCTGCATGGGTACTGAATTATTAATATATGCATATATATATATATATCTGTGTTTGTGTTACCTGTTTAACCAGCCAATAAGATTGTAAAGTCAATTTGCTGTACTTCTTTGTTTTTCTGATGTAGAACCAATATGAGAGGGGGAGGAGGGAAAAAACGGAGCAAGAAAGGGAAAAGGGGAGGAAGAAACAGTGGTACTTTTATTCAATCTCAATAACTGAATCACAAGTCCATGGCCCTAAGCCTTATAAAGGCAACAATAAATCATATGACACTATTTTAAGAGTATATTTTACCCACCAAAGTGAAATATACTTTGTCCATTAGCAGACACAGACACAGACTCCATGCACAAGTGAACATGTATACGAATATATCCCTAACATCATATAGAGTTACATAATTGATCCTAGAATAGTTGAACTAAGATTGCATAATTCTTGTTCCGAGGAACAATCTTTGTGAAACTTTTACATTATGTTTCTTAATTATGGCATAATACTGAGTGTGTGTGTGTGTGTCTGTGCATGCATGCACGAGATTGTCAAGATCTTGACTTAAATCTTGAGGTCTTGTGATCTTATGTTTCCATATAACCCTAGCGATTCTGATATGATATAACATTTAAAGCCTGTTGGATCTTAATAGTATCTCAATTTAAATTTAAAGATCTTAGGTTCTTACAATCTTACTGATCTTGAGAAATTTTGGATCTGCAGCATTTTTTTTTTTAATTGCTAGGTTTCTAACCTCTAGGGTCAAGTGGGATGGGAAAAAAAAATTATTAAAGTAGCCCAAACCTTTATGATACAACACATTTACACCCTCCCCACCCCTGAATTTTCTCATCCTCTTACTTCATGTAAATAAGGTTTGCATGGTGAGATATCATAGCAGCAAAAATGTCTTTGTTTGAAGAAGAAAAATTCTAGTTGCAACAACGGGCATTTGGGTCAGAAAGGAGAAGCATTCAAAGCTAACAGAAAGTGGAGTTTAGCTCTCTGTTTTTCCTTTCACTAATTGCATGTTTTCAGCTCGTGCAGGAATCTTTTCTTGTTATTGCTAAATCAATTTTTGTTGCACGCTATTGATTTTATAAATAATGACCATACGATGTTCTCATGCCAAACTTTTGATATATCCTTGCAGCATTGAATCTATATTGCAATGAAAGGCCACACGTCTATTTAAATTGTATATTGAAAACACAAATACTATATAAAGTACATGAAGACAATTCATTCATAGTATTACTAAAACCATATTATGAATAAAAACAATTTAACAGAGAAAAAGGAATTACTCTCAGATTGTTTTGTGATAAGGCATTCCATTGCCATTTCCCATTGAAACATCTGTCTTCATCCACAATGGAACAAAGAATCATTATCTGGAACTTCAGCATGAAAAAAGATGATGGTTCTTTCAAGACAACATTTGCCATCTAGCAAAGTATACACAATCACAGACACATATGAGGAATGCTTACGTCCGCATATTTGTGTTTAGGACTAAAGTACCCTTACTTTATTACTAAAAGACAAAATACTTATAAAAGTATTCAAGTTATTTCCTGGTAAAAACATAGTAAATGCAAGGGTATTTAAGTTATTTCCCCGTGGCCACTAAATCTAAGATTGTGAAGAAATTATCTAAATACCAATTTGTCTCTCAGTGAAAAAATAAGGACTAATTGGTTCAAAACAGAAATGTGGAGGTTGCTAACCTCCAAAACACCAGTGAAGAGGTTAGCAATCTCCTATACATATATTCCGGTTTTGCAGTATACATCTTGATCAAATCATGAAAGGCTGATAATGATGGAAAGAAGCACTAAAAAATACCAAGGCTTGTGATTATTTTTTCCAGATACAAAATAGAGAATTATATGCATTAGCAAGAGATGAATCAATCAAGAGAAAGGTGAACGGAAGATTCAAATGATATTAGGTAATAAGCAAGCATAGAATCATAAGGGACAAGAACATTTCAATATAACAAGATTTAGTTCTCTATATTACTTGTGGATAGATATCTATCAAGCATGGAATCTTTAAAAAGGAGTTGTGTCCATGTCAAGACATATTAGACACAACCTAATAGTTCAAATTATATATGAACGCCTTAAATTGTGGTGTGCTGTGATGTTAGTGTCTATGTTATTGTCTATGTTTCTTAAGTAGATGTCACATAGTTCACTACATCAATTTATGCAAGCAAACAGAAAAGTTTGGGACAAAGCCTTTAATAATTTTGTTTCCTTGACAGGCTACCAGTTAGAAATGAAAATATCATCTCATGCTTATTCCCATGTTCAATCACACATTGTATAAATTGGGAAAGATTATGGAAAATAGTAAGAAAATTTACCAGAAAAACATAATATAAATTAATAATAGTCCAAAACCATATCATTTTAGGTCTATGATTTCGAAATAAAGTGTTAGAAAACAAAACAACCTGAAACAAAACCCAATTTTTCATTCCATCACGGTGGTCTCCATGTGGAAGAGATCTTGCCCGATGAATTCCCGAGGCTTTCATCTTTCTGCATATAAAGCTTCAGTTTAACAAGTATCTATATACTTTTTATTACAGAAATACTAAATAAACAGGCACCTACGAGCCTAATAAAACTGAATATCTTGAATTTGAATTTGTAGCCCACTAAATGTCTAGAAGATCTCTCTATACTCCAACATAAACCACTGAATTTTAAACATGCTTAACTTAAATTCTGAAAAAACATGAAATTAACAATAGCTCATTAGTATGGTTAACTAGAACAAAACGACGCATTGAATATACCCAAATAACGCACTCCATGATACGTAATCCCTAGTAAGATGCATGGCATAGGAGGATTAAGAATCAATTTGACATTTAAATTACAAGGAGAAAGGAATTGGGAATACTCTAAAGAAACGGAGGATTGAGAATCGCGAGCTGAAGGTGGGGAAGCCCATAAATTGCAACAATTGCAGAGGAATTCCTTTCTGCTGAGACTAGTGGTGTTGATGGCGGTGGGTAGGCCAGAATACAAACGATGCGAAGAAGCAGGTTCTTTTAGGGGCTTGGACAAAGAGCAGAGAGAAGGGGTGAAGGGAGGAGAAGAGTATGGGAGGAGAAGCAAGTGAGAGAAAGTTGAGCGACTCATCTTCTTCCGCTTCGAGCTTCAGCTTCTCGGGCTGTTTGTGTCGCAGAGGTCTATCCAGCAGGGTAACAGTGGCGGTAATTAGTTGCATTTACAATTGTAATGGATTTGTTTGGTTAATTATATATATATAGCTAATTTATGAATATTTTAGTGTAGTATTAAATAATTTTGCATTAATATCATATTTCGTAAGAATTATATTTATTATAAAATTTTTCAATTTCATGATAAAAATATGTTAAAAATTAATTTATGTAATCATAATATTAAATGCAAGGTACACTCACCATAGAATGAAAATATTTTATATAATTTTAATATTATTATTTTTTAAATTAAAAATTAAAATCATAAAAATATTTAACTTTATATATAAATTTAAAACATAATACATAGAGTCATTAAAAAATTTATATATAATTTTTATACTACTCTAATATTATTGTACTTGTACATTCAATATTATAATTACACTAAAAATTATACTTAAAAATTATATCTTATAAAAATTTTTTATCCGATGCTCAAAAGATAATTGTAGCTATTCACTCTAACATAAAAGATTTTATAAAATTTAGAGCTTTAATTCATATTTACAAGGAACTTTTAATTAATAATCTCTTTTCATATACTTGAATTAGTAAGAGAATTAAATATATGACATATAATTTAACTAGACTTTTGATCACATATCTCAATTTTCATATCCAAAAATCAAACGTTGTAATGCTAGTTTGATTTAATAAAATATGTTCGAATTACTTCCAAAAAAAATTATACCCCACAGAAAGTTTTTGAAGAGCATCAATTGATCTCTTCCTCTTCCTGTGGAAAGGTTAACTTGGCCTAAAAAATCACTATGTTTATTACATTTAATTTAAGGATTGAATTAATAAAAATTTAAAGGAGTCCGATAATAGATTATTAAAAAAAAAATGAAGAGTGGCAAAACTAATGCGTGTCAATTGATTTCGTATAATTTAATTTGTGTTTTCTCTTTCATTGAATATTTCTATCTACTACTCAATTTTTTCTCTTTCTTGTAAATCACCCTTCCTTTGGGATGCCCTATGTGAGGAGAAGAAGGGCATAGAAAGTTCCCTTGCCTCCTTTTTCTTTTACCCTCACCTTGTCTAGATATTTCAAAGTTTGTTTACGTCAATCCGCTTAATTTCATTTTGTATTTAAGATTTCGAATTTATTAAACTCACATATAAATTTTTTGTTATTAAACAGACTAATTTAAACTCATTTAATACAAATATATTATACAAATAAGTTTTAAAAACTTTATAATAATTATAAATGTAAAATCGTCTTTTATATATATATATATATATAAATAAAATATTTAGTATATTTACAATTTTAAATGTATTAGTATGTCGAATTATAATAAAGAGATATATTTTTAATATTATTAATTTTTAAGTTATTATTATTATATATTCTTATATTATAATTAAGTATATTAATATATTTAAAATTGTAACTATATCAAATATAACATTATATATATATATATATAAAAGTTTCTCATGACCGGCTCGTGTGTTAATACTTTCATAAATTTTTTTATAAAAACACTAATTAATTAGTCTCTATAATTTATAAATTGATTCTTACATTTTATTGTTTTTAAATTTCTCCTTACATTTTTAATTTGTTACAATTTTAATCTTTATCATTACATAGTTAGATTTTGAATACCATGACAAAATTAAATCGATTGGGTTGCTAAATTTTTTTCTTTTTTTATTTTTTTCCTCCAACTTTTCCTCTACCCCTTGTCTCCACATATACTCTTTCTCCATCTTTTTCCCTCACCAATTCTCTTTTTCTTCTTGATAAAGCAAGAGGTCATCATCATCCATTTCAATTTCGAAATGTAACCCACCAAATGAACACATTATTTGGTTCTCCCTTCCAAGTATCCCCGTTGAAAAGACAAATCTTTGATTTTCACCAATTTTCCAAAGCAAATCTAAGTGACGTTAATTTTCTCTCAATATCTTCATTTTCACCCCACAGTCATGCCCCCTTCCCTCTCTGCATATCCATGGGACCCATAAAGTACTTAAACTTGGTGGAATCTGAGAATTAAAATAAGCTTTATGCTCATTCGCAAGTTTAATTATAGAAATGACAAAATATGGGTATGACCAACCCCTATGTATCTTGAGGGAATGGATGGCATTCCCAAGAATGGATGATAAAATGACCATTATGTCCTCTTTTTTTTGTTAATCTCTCACTCATTGTTTTCTCTCTCATTCGTCTCTGGTCAATTTCTTCCCCTTCAACAGAGGTGTCTGTCGATCTAGTTTGAAAAGTTTATCTATTGTTGAAAACATTGGAATCATCGAACGTTTGATCTTGAATCAATCTAGTCCAACCACCCAATGTTTGATCTAGTCCAAGAATCCATTCTCTATATTTTCGATTTGGTCCGGCCACCTAATGTTCGATCCCTTACCTGTTCTCTCCCACTGTCGATCTTCGATATGTGCCACAGTGAAACACTTTCCCTCTCTTCTAGAAAACCATGCTTGCCTCTAGCTTCAACATCTCGCCGAAGCAATCTCGCCATCTTCTTACCTTCATAATGTCGTTGATCTGCCTACTCCAGAATGCCTTGCATTTATGTCGCCTGGGTTTATCCCGTGATAGAGAAGATGAATCATAGCAAGAAGAAGTCAACGGGTGAGGGGAAAAATTAAAAAATAATAATTAATTTTAATGATAATTTTAAAAATTTCATCACAATAATTTCCAATAATAATAAAATTTATTATTTTGAGGAAATAATATTTTTTTAATAATTTTTTGACAATAATAAATTTTTCATAGGAAATAACAATTATATTTTTTCATAAGGGTAATATAATCATTTGATTAATCTTCATTTCCTTTCCTACCATTTTTTTAATTTTATTACATGCACCTAAAATTTCATTACATCAAAACTCATTCTTATTTCCAACACTTAGGTTAGCTTTAAATTTGATCAATTGTTGAGGGTTAAACAGTAAAATACATTAACATACACGGAGGAAGTGAGTGAGAGTGAGACTAGCCATCATATCAAATAATAAAAAAAAAACTTGGCAATTCATTTGAATTGTTACATCATTCAAAATCTAAGTATTAAGAGATAATGTAACGACTAAAGTTGTAAAAAATTATAAATGTAAAAAGAAAGGGTAAAGAGTAATTTGAAAAAAATAAATTGATATAAATTATAAGAATAAAATAATTAATTTTTTAAAAATTTATATGTTGTAATGTTTATTTTCTTGAATCGTTCGTATTTAACATATATGATCTATGACATTTAAGTTGCAATTAAGCATATTCTTATATGCTTAATTAAATCAAACTTAAGACATTTTAATTCTTGCATATCTCAAGTTGCTATCACTTAAAAGTTTTCTTCACTATCCTTAGCATCCTTTCTTCAGAGTTTGTGTTCTGTTTTTGTCGTCATGAAACAGAGCATTGTGTCGGCCTTTTGAACTATATGCCATATAAAAGATATTTTAATAGTAAAATCCAACAATATAAAAGTATTACAATATTTTATATTTATTTTCAATTGTATTTCAAATAATTATATAGTATTTGAAGATTATTATAATAATATATCTTTTATTTTAAGTTTATGTAAATATTTGAGTAGTGAAAGAAAGTAAATATATAAAGTTTATTATTAAACCGAAATTATATGGCTTGTAATCAATTTTCTTCTTGTGCTGTCCACACATTTCTGAAGACAAAAATCGTGTCTAGCTAATCGCTATTTGGTACTTGAATGTTAATTTGCTTGATAATTTGACTGTACAAGTTAGTATCTTATATTTTGATTCTGTAAAAGAAGAGGAAAGGTAGTAAATCGAAGAGAGAGAAAAGCGTTAAGTTTTAGTATTTATTCCTTTCATTCAATTGATTATGATAGGGTACGATTTTGGGGAGTAAGAAACTTTGTTTTTGTGTTTATCTTTTCTTTTTTTGGGATTTTTATTGGGAATTCGAGCCAATCAATCTAAATTTTTAAAACTCATAGCTTCTATTTATAATACTTTTTATATTATTGAATTTCACCATTAAAATAATTTTTTATGACATATGGTTAGTGTTACACAAATGGCGGGTTGGGCTGAATTACACACAAATCTCTGACCTGGCCCAACATTATATCGGAGTTAATTTTTTTACCCTAAGCCTAGTGGTCCAGCCCGGTAAATTAAGGACATTACCAGACCGGATAATAGATTTCGAGACAGGCCAGGTCTGAAACATAACATTAGATGATGGGACCATTCCACATAGTTTCCTCGCAGTTCGCTCTTGCCAATGACTAGAATTCACTAACTTGGTGTAACACTGTTTCCACTCAAAAAACAGAAATACAAAAGCTGCTAATACACAAGAATTGTGGTACAAACAACACAAATCAGGAGAGGAATTCTATCACAGCAGAGTTTTAAAATGAAAACCACACTAAGATCGTTTCTGGTTGCAAATACAGTGAAGCACAACATGCCCAGTCAGACGATACACATGGAGATTACAAGCACTTCCTAATAATGATATCATATTATAACAAGGGACACAGACCTAAGACATTCTGCACCTGTTGAATAGGTTGTTAACAGAACATATACTACGTAACAATCCCCCTTACACTATGCTGCACGCTCAAAAGCACCACCTGTCTGCATTTGCAGCCATCCAGGCTGTGTTCCCTGGGCATACGTCCTACCTGCTTGTGATCCAAATATCATTCCAGCAACGTCAAATGTCTGAGCACCAAGCTGAAACAACAGATCGGCAGATTAACACTAACGTTTTGAGAATTAACAGTCCTAAAGAAACTATGATGCATTAGCAAAATGGATTTAGCTCTATGTAACGTACCGAGACCAAAGAGAATATTGTCTGACTTGAGATGTTGTATCTCTAATGAACTATTTCTGAAATAGTAGAAAATAGTGTTTGGTGATTAAAATCACCTTTGTATGTTACTTTGATTTATGACTCAAAAGAAAATCTAAAAGATATGAACATGCAGTATTTGGCTTCCCCTGTGCACAAGAGGACCCATCAAAGTGAAATCTGACATGGAACTATTTACTTCACTTCAATGACAATAAGAAAGTTAATCATCCCCATCAAGCATCACCACATGGTAGAAGATATATCATATCCTATCTCTACTGCTCACCATTAATGGCTACTGCCCAGTTCATTTTCATCATATGCTTAGCTGGTATCAATATTCTTTCATTATAGAAATCAATTGAATCCATTTTTTTTATCAAATGGACATACCTCCCCTGATATCTGTAGCATAAGTTATAGCTTTATGCTTGCAATCCAATAAATATATAGATATTCCAATACACAAAGCCATTGCAAGATCTTTAGACGGGTCTTCCAGTTGTGTTTTGTCTTTAGTTTTAAAACAGTTTGGTTTCCCCCATCTGAGGGTCTATGTATATATGTATGTATGTATGTATAGATTGTACAGAGAGACCGAGAGAGTGCCGAAGAGAGGGTAATGAAACTCGAAGAGACAGAGACTCAACACAAGAAGGAAAAGGCAAAAAATTTTAATAATATAATTATTATAAAATATTAAAATATGTAAATTTTTTTAATATATATAAAATTCTAGGTCGGGCTAGGTAAAATGGCCAAAATGGCCATCCCTAGCCCGGCCAGGCTTGATGGCTCTTACCTTGAGACCCTTCCTTCTTTTGGCTTGGTCTTTTGTTTTGAGCTGGCCTGACCTAGCCCAACATTGCCAGGCTGGGTCGGGTCCACTAGGTTAATCAGGTCCATGTGCAGGCCTATATATGGCTCCAAAAACTGCATTGTGTCTTTCTTTGATTTAGTGGTTATGTCTCGTGTTCCTTGCACTGATTCCTCCCAAGTCACTGTAAATTCTAATTAATCCTTTTCATACTTCAATCTAAGAAAAAAGCCACTCGGGAAGTTGCATTCTTAGTGTCATCTCATTATGTGGTATCAAGTTAGATCTTATGTCTTAGCTATTGTTCTTTTATAAGATCTACTTTAAGCTAGTTAACCTCATATTTTGTCAAATGTTTCTAATTCCATCTCCAAAATAGATTAAGGAATATTTATATTTCTCTTATTCCGTTCAAGGAACATTAACATAACCAATATAAATTACGAACCAATTTGTTATTCAAAACTCATATGCCAATTATGTTGGCTTAAATTAATTACCATATAGAAAATCACTAACATTACTAATTAGTAAATTAATCATAATTAATCTTTGTACTACATTCCTAAGCAATTCCAATGAATTTTTCCTCAAATTCACCAAAATGATTTTTTTTTTCTAAATTTATAAAGGAACAAAATTATGGTAGCTTAATATCATTACCTATACTCTTTTTTTTATTTTTAAATCTCCCTAACGAAACTCTTAATAAGAAAATTCTCCTAAAATAATTTTTGGGATGTTATTGGGTGAATTGCTAGGTGACACATCAAATGTACTAAATGATGACAGCCATGAAGTATTGGCAAGGATAACACTATTGAGTAAGAAATGATTGTGTGGACAAAGGTTGGTGGCCAACAAAGGGAAGGATTCTCAAATTTGAGCAGTTCATGACTCCCATTCAATTATATCACAATCTTCAACTCATGCTACTGCACTTCATCACTATAGCCTTAAACAAATGCAAATGATGTTGAAAATAAGAGACAAATGATGCATTAAGAGGCCTAAAGAAAGAGACGAAATGCAAAAGGAGTTACAAGACCTAAGGGTAGTTGTGTTGCAACTATTTACTAATAATGGGTTACTCTTTTTCGTCAGACAATGCAATAGTGGGATTCGGCTCTAGCACAATACTAAATAAAAAAATTGACTTTTTATTGTCTTTCTTGATATTAATTTATACTTTTTGAATGCTAGTAAGACCAATTTACTTGTTATGTCTTATTTAGAGTTGTCGCTTGATTTTTCTTATCTTGTAATTTATATAAAATACTAGCTTAGTGCGAGATCTTCATATATTAAAACTGCATTATCATTTTGTATTCTTACCATTATTGTGTAGCATAAAAAAATTTAGGTCTTGAAAAGAAAAAAACAAAAAAGAATTACATTTTAAAATCTATAATGCAATAGTGACAAATCAAATGATGAATATAATCCCTCACTAACAATTTAAGGTTTATCCATCATTAATTAGTGACAAACATATGTTAATCACAAAATTAACCAATAATCGTCACTATTTAGTGAAGGACAATCATCACTATTAATGACAGACAAGTTTTGTCACATGAATTTTGTGATAGGGTAAAAAGCATCAGATTTAATTACGTATGTATTTGTCACTAGATTAAAAAATACTAAAAGATTTGTTTGTCACTAAATTTATTTTATTCTTTGTTGGTTACGCCCTAAGTGTGACTATACCATAGTTACTTACTAATATTATGGCTATGTTAGGTTATGTTTGTGGTATAATCACAATTATTTGTAAATCATAGTTAGGCCACTAGGTTAGCAATGGTTAGTTATTCTTCCTATTCTTTTAACTATGATTTAGAATGAACTGTGGCTAGGATTATAAATCATGCCTAAACTCAAGTTCAACCATATTTGTATTATGGTTAAGCCATGTAGTTAGTATAATCATGATTAAAACACCATAATTAAATCCTTTTATTGTTATAATGTATCATTCGTTTCACTTATCTTCCTTTTAATTATTAGGACAAAATGTATTATCTTGAAGTTTATTATAAAGCACTACAAAATAACCTTGATACTGGACAACTTCTTTAGGAATCTAGGATTGATTTTTGACAAAAAATCCTATTTTGGTCCTTTACTCATTGTCTTTTTCTCATTTTGGTCCTTCAATCTCTTTCACTTTTAAAATAGTCCCCTACTTAGCGAAACCCTTACCAAACTTATCCCTCTGTTACTTCACTGTTAGATTGTAGATAGCGTTGCATGTTAAGAGCTAACTTGGAAAATCAATGGAGCATCTCCATGCCTAAATAGGTAAAGGTTTTTTATCTTTTTGCCAGAACCTAACAACGTTCTCATCTCTCTACTTGACTTTGTATAAACCTATTTTATATTGCAGAAACCTGACTTTGCCATCTATCATCACTATATTCTTATATTACATGTAGAGAAAATAGACACTAGATAGAAGTAAAATTGTAGCAAATAATTTATATGACATACATAATTTTACATGGAAAACCCAAATAGGGTAAAAACCACGGACATAGAAGAAAAGGCTTCACTATGAGTAAAATAGGAGTTACACCTTCTCTCTAGAAAGTAAGAATAATATAATATTTTATATCTTTTGTTAATAGGAGAATAATAATCTCACAACTCTCTATATTTCTCTTCTCTCTCTATATAGGATGGCTCATTTCTTAGTTGTGAAAAATGAGATCCTAAACCTCTCAATTTATAGAGAAGGATGAAGGATTTCAATGCAATTTTCAAAGAACTAAACTACAATTACCAAAAATTTTTCTCCCCCCTTTTTCTTTGATTGTTCACCAACCATGATAATTAAGCACTTCCTTTGACAATTCCCCACATGCAGATATGATAAGAATTAATCAATCTTCACACCATTCTTCCTTCCTTGCCATCTCCTATTGCTCACGTCTTTGCTAGGCCAATAGAAGATCTACACTATATGAACTTATTAGTATTCACTGGTTTTGTCAGTACATCTGCTAAATTATCTTTAGTATGGATTTTTTTGCATATCTACACTTTATTCTTCCACCTTTTCTCAAACAAATTGATATTGAACTCGTATGTGTTTAGTCTTAGAATGGAATTCCAGATTTTTCGCCAAGTGGAGAGCACTTTGATTATCATAGAATAGTATAATCTTATTGGGATTGTACCTGAGCTCTTCCAACAGTATTTATAACCAGATTGCTTCTTTGCTCATTTTTGTAGCTGTAATATATTCTACCTCTATCATTGAAATGGTCACAATAGGTTGTAGTTTTGAAACCCAACTTACAACTTTGTCTGCAAGAGCAAATACATAACCATTGGTGGATTTATTATTATCAAGATCACTTGTAAAATTTGAATTTGTATAGCCTCTGATGGTGAAACTGATCCTCTATAATGCAATGCAACATCTGTGGTCCTTTTAATGTATCTTAAGACCTTTTTTTTATAGGATTCCAATGCTCTTAGTCAGGATTCGCCATATATTGACTAAACATTCTCATTACTTGTACAATGTCTGGTCTTATGCAAATCATAGCGAACATTAAGCAATCTACTACTAATGCATATGGTACTTGAGACATTTCCTTCCTCTATTTTTTGCTGCTAGGACTCATATTTGAGAATAACTTGAAATTAACACGAAGTGGGGTAGATAATGGCTTAAAATCTTGCATATTGAAGCATTGTAAGATCATTTTTAAATAATTCTTTTGAGAAAGTCAAGTCTTCATGTTATTTCTGCCTTAGTGAATTTACATCCCTAAAATCTGGTTTGCCAATCTTAAGTCCTTCATATCAAATTCTCTAACCAATCATGCCTTCAATCCATTGATACGATTTTTGTTGGGGCCTGCTACCAACATATCGTCTACATACTATAGTAAAATAATGTAATTATTTCCACCAAACCTCTTCATATATGCATAAGAGTTTACATTAAGTTAGTTGTATCCAAAGTTCATGACGATGGAATCAAATCCCTTATAGCAACATCTCGACACCTGTTTTAGATCATATAGAGATTTGTTTAACTTGCAAACTAAGTTCTTTTTCCTTTCTTCTTCAAACCCTTTTGGTTGAAGTATATAAATTTCTTTTTCAAGATTTTCGTGAAAAAATGCAATTTGCACATCTAACTGCTCTATATGTAAGTCAAATATAGCACACATTATTAATACCACTCAAATCGTTGTGAGTCAAACAACTGGAAAAAATATCTCATTGTAAATGATGCCTTCTTTTTGAGCAAATCCTTTTACCACTAGTTTAGCACGATATCGTTCAACTTGATCATTACTAGTTCTCTTGATCTTGTACATCCATTTGTTCTCGACAACCTTTCGTCCTTTTGATAGTGGAACAAGATCCCATATCTTGTTCTTATGAAGGGCTTTAATTTCCTCTTGTATTGCTGCTAAACACAGAGAAGCTTTTGAGCTTTCTATAGCCTCTTGAAAAATCAAAGGCTCTTTATTTTCTGTGAGTAGACAGTATACAATATTCCCTTCTATAAAGTAATTTGAGTGCTAAACCAATTTTTTCCTCTCTCGAGTTAACCATCAAACTTATGGAGTCACAAGATTATATTGTTCTTGTTCATCGTATTCTAGTGCTCTTTAAGAAGACTCTGGTATTTTTGTTTAATTTTCTCCTCCTTCAATCTATACTATAGTGGTCTATACTATTTCTTTTGAAGTGCTATCACCTTCATGTATATATTATTTTTATTAAGTAAAAATGACTTCCTTACTGACTATAACCTTGTGGTTAGTGGGATTCCACAAGCAATACCCTTTTACTTTGTCAGTATACCCCAAGAATAAGCATCTTCTAGATTTTGGATTTAGTTTTGTAATTTCTTAAGTATTGTACATCACGTATACCGAACTTCCAAATATATAAAGGTTTGTATAATCAGCTGGCTTCCTAGTTTATATCTCAGTTGGGGTCTTCAGATTAATTACAATTGATGGTGACCAATTGATCACATTGCAAGTTGTCTTGATTACTTCTACTTAAAATGACCTAGCCCTTTATCTTTTCCAACAAAGTCCTGTTCATTTGCTTTGCAATTCTATTTTGTTGTAGAGTATATGCCATTGTGAATTGCCTTTTGATACCTTCTTGCTAGCAGAAAGTATCAAATTCATCACTGTTGTATTCTCCTTTATTGTCTATTCTTAAACATTTGATCCTTTTCTCATATTCATGTTCTACATGTGCTTTGAAAATTTTGAAAATTTCAAATACATCTTTCGTTCTCTTGATTGGATACACTCAACATCTCCTAGAGTAGTCATAAAAGAATGACACATAATACTTTGCTCCTTCTAAGGATAAGGTCGATACTTACTAAACTTCAGAGTGCACTAAGTCTAAGATAGATTTATTTCTCTTTTTAGAACTATTGAACTTCAACCTATATTGCTTACTTGTAACACAATGCTCACAAAAAGGTAGATGAACCTTTTTAATTATGGGAAAAAGATTATATTATGCAAGAACCTTTAATCCACATTTTGACATGTGGCCAAATTTATGATGCCATGATATTGTTGATTTCTCAATTGTTGGATTAGTTGATGCAACTAAGACTTCTCCTTGTTGCTGTGTTTCTCCTTTAAGCATATACACCAGAGTGCCTTTAATGACTTCCAAAATACCATCCTGTATCTAGGTTTTATACCCAATGCTATCAAATTATCTTAAAGATAATAGATTTTTCTTGAGACGCTTCACATATCGAACCTCCTAGATGGTATGAGTAGTATCATCATACATCTTTAATTTGATGGTGCCTATACCAGTAAGTTCTAAAAAATGATCATCACCCATGAACATATATCCTCTAGAAACAAGTTTAGAATAGTGGAACCATTCTCTCCTTGAGGTCATGTGTCACATTGCTACTAAGTTTATAAGCCAAATATCACTAAGCCTTTTTTTGCCTTTAGCAACTGTTTCTAACTTACTGTATAAGACTTTTTTGTCATCTGAGGTGCTAGCAATGTATCTTTAAGCACTGGATAGCTTAATATCTTTGGCATTGGCCTTTTCATTCTTCTTTAAATGCCAACAATCATTTTTGTAATGTCCCTTTTTATTAGATTTAAAATACTTGATATTTTTCTTGCTCTTCGATTTTGATCTATTTCGATTCTGGCTCCAACTTGAGTCATAATCCATTGATCTTCTTTTCATCACTGTCAACGCTTCTGCTTATTGTGAACAAATTAACTTATCATCCTTGTTTTTGCGTTGATTTTCTTCTTCCAAAATAGTCAATGCAATGTCACAAAAAACTAGGTAGTCAATAAAAACATTATTGGTTAGGTTGATGACGAGTTAGTCATAGAAATTGGTAGACTTTGAAACAAATTTTCTACATGTTCATTCGACTATATTTTATATCCCAATGATATGAGTTAAGAAAATAAAGCATTGAGAGTGTTGATGTACTCTATCATTGAAGTAGTTTTCGACATCCGTAAAGTGTATAATTTCCTTTTGAAGAAAATTTTGTTATGAAAAGACTTGGCCTCGTATAATTTGGTAAGATGATCTCAAATTTCCTTCGTTGTCTTCTTCTCATCTATGTTGGACAATATCTCATTTGCAAGTGTTAGATTAAGATTTGTAATTGTATTCTCATCTATCTCGTTCCATTTATGTTCATCTGTGAATTCTACCAACCTTTCACTGATGGCCACAAGACAATTATCTTTTCTTAAGGTAACCTTTATCTTTTGTTTCCACAGCGAGAAATTACTGCCGTTGAACTTTTCAATCCTAAATTTCACCGTCATTACTTCAATCACAGTCTATTTACGAGCAAAAATAACTCTCACTATTTTTCGTGAACAGTAATCGTACGTATGAATAGTGCACTATATATCTGAATAGTCCCCAGTACCTTATAATGGTCTAGAATAATTATACATATTTTATAATGTGGAAGATCTACTATATCAGTGACAATCACAGAGCATATGATAAGTAAATAATCACATACCCAAATGGCTCTAATACTAATTGTAGAGAAAATAAACACTAGATAGAAGTAAAATTATAGTAAATAATTTGAGATAACACACATAATTTTATGTGAAAACTATGAATAAAATAGGAGTAATACCTTCTCTCTATATAGTAAGGATAATAAAATATTTTATATCTCTTACTAATAGGAGAATACTAATCTCACATCTCTCTATATTTCTCTTCTCTCTCTATATAGAATTGTTCCTTTCAAAAATGAGATCCTGAAGTTCTTAATTTATAAGGAAGAATGTCAGGTTTCAATACAATTTTTAAAAGACTAAACTACAATTACTAGCAAAAAAAATTTCCCCCCTTTTTCTTTGGTTAACCATGATAATTAGGCACCGTCCTTTGACATTACATGTACCTGAATCTGCCATCACCTATTCTCTATTGAAGGCATCCAAAGCTTGATGCAGGAAAAGCAAGAACGAATTTGAAATCACACTAGAGTATGTGTGGGTGTTTAATGCGAGTGTTATAAGTTAACCGTGGATGGTGATGAACAGGGGAGACTACCTACTCTTGTGAGTATAAAGGTGTCGAAAAGAGATTGATGTAACCGCATAGAAAGAAACAAAAAAAAAGTTACTTTGGTAAAATTAGAGAGTCTGGAAAAACATATATGTTGTATGACCATATGTTGTAAGAGAAGACATGCCATAGATATGTTGAAGAAATGAATGAAGATAGTCGAGTACAAAACACACATTATAAGATTGATGTGGTTGACAAGTGCAATAATTTTGCAGTAGCTTATAAATTGCGGGCCCTCCTAGTTGTCCATTCCTCACAATGGAGAAGAAAGAGTATTTCAAGAATATACAACATTGCAAATAACTTGCGGTTTTGTTCATTATATTATACTGATCTTAATGTGATTTAAGTTTTGAATTTACATTATCTAAAATGGATTTTAATAACTTCAAATCTAGCAGTGTGCATGTATTGCTCTTGTTAGTTCCATAGTGTCACTGAAGAAGTTAAGGTTCTAAGGATTGATAAGATAAATTCCTTATTCCTTGTAGCAAAAGGTTTCCTTGAACGTATTCAGCTTGTTTTCCATTTAGTAGACTTTATCTAAAATGGGGATAGGCACTAAGAGAGAGAGGTGAATGGAGACCGAGAGAGGAAATGAGGAGGAGTGGGGAATGAAGGCCCTGTTTTCAAAGCGTGAAAACAGAGCACCAATGTTCAGAAAACAATAAAAAATCTAACACTGTGAAAGAAGGAATACAATGTTCAGAAGAGCTTGATGGGATGCGAGCGTAAGAGATAGGGTTGAGAGAACGATGCAGAATGAGAGTAAGATAGAGGAGATTGCAGCAGAGAAACCGAGAAATAGAAGGATAGAGAGATTGAGATAGAAGAAAGCCACCGTTCTGATGACGTGGAAGGGAGAAAGGAAAAAAAAAAAAATTTGCCCACATCAGCAGTTAATGTAGCACATCAACAACTAACATGCCATGTCACTACGGCTGCCGCTTACATTAGTTAGGGACCATTTTGAGAATTAACATTAATGAGGGACTAAAATTAAAACAGACTTATAGGTGGAGGATCAAAATAATATTATAGTCATTATTTTTTATACTTATGGCATTTACCCTTTTGTTGCAATATGTTACTGAACCCTCCTTTTTTTTTTCTTTCGCAATGGAACGATTCTATTTTTCAAAAAGACTTCAGATATATATAATTGTTGGTGATCACTATTATTGTTTATTACTCACATTTTGCTTCTCACATGAAAGTTATGATAATAATGAAAGTTATGGCAAAAAAGGAGAGAGCATGTAAAGTAACAATAGGGATGAATTCAAGGGAGTGCAAGGTAGTTGTTCTTTTAAATTTTTAAAATTTTAATTTTTATGTGTAATTTTATTCTATATTTTTTTTATTTAATTCTTTAATTTATAAGAGTTTTTCTTCTTAAATTATAAAAATTTGTCCCTTTAATCTTAAATTTAAAAACTTTCATCTTCTTGAAATTAAATCCTAATTCCATCCCCATCCTTAAGTAACAGTTCTACAACATAAGTTAGCTTCCCCTTTTTGATCCGTAAGTTCTAGATCTTCATATATTATATAATTTTGGTCTAACAACATTTGTCTTTCTATCTACTCCAATTAATATTTGAACTTGTGCTTTTAACATAGTTGTGGTTGAATGCTTAGTTTCTATTATGATTATGTTTCAGTTATCTCTGTCTATATCATTTTCTCTTTAGACTTCTGTTTGATAGTACACGTATTATGGATTTCGAATTTCGAGTTGACATATCGCTAAATAATTTAGTGGAACCATAATTGTCACTAAAAACTTACCATGACTAAATTAATTAATACATTTTTCTTAGTAATGATTCTCTAAAATTAATTAACCCTCACTAGTGTTCTTGGAGCAATAATGTGGACTTATAATGCATATTGAAAATCAGAATATGGTTTGGGGAAAGATTATTACCCGAATTGTCATTCAGATCTAATTCCATAGCAGGGCTCAAACATGAATTGTCATATTTACAGAGAAATTAATATTTTGTTGATATATGAGATGTGTTGTGAAACATGAGATTTTGACGTGTTGAACAAAATGAATTTGTTAACTTGACATATCATGTCTTTTTCATTGTACTATTTTAAATAAAATAATATATTTAACAAAAATGAAAGAGAGGAAAAGAATAATAATCCTGGCTAATAATGTTATCATTTTAAAATTTAACAACTTTGACACGTTAGTTTAGACAACCGTTGGTTTGATTATGAATTAGATTTAGGCTTTGTTTAGTATCAAGAATTAGAATTAAAATATAAAATTTTAATTCTAATTCTAATTGTAATTGATTTAGAATTTTAAAATTTATGTTTAAACAAGATAAAAAATTAGAATATAAAATTATAATTCTAAATTTAATTGTAATTTTATTATTTAGATGAAAGATAAATATTTTTTAAAATGATAAACATAAATAATATATTAAAAATATAATTTATTTTTTTATATTATTTCATATTTCTTAATTTAGATTAGATGATATACGATACTTTTTTAAGTGGCTATAATACCAAATTATGTTTAGCATTTAAAATAATGTTTTTAAAAAAAGATTATTTGACATGTCATGTATGCAATAAATGTTCTATCATAAAATGTGTGTGAATATTGTGTTATATCATCTACATATTATAGTGTCATGTTGTAATATTAAGTTGTAGTTACGTGTGCAAGCATATAGGTATACAATCATATTATTTTTTGAAAACTAGTATATCTAATATTTTTATATCATTTTAGATATTTGTTATATATATATATATATATATATATATATGTGTGTGTGTGTGTGAGTGTGTGCGCGCGCGCGCATGCAGGGGGGTAGGGGGATATGTATGCACTAGCACGAGTGTGCATGCATGTTTACATAATTAATTTATTATATATACATTTGTATTTGTGTGTGTAGGTGCTTTTGTGCGTGCATTTATATTACATATTATTATATGTATTTGTGTATGGACATATTTTACATGTTCTACATATATATATATATATATGTATGTGTATGTACATATATGTAATAAATTTATTATCTATGTATTTATATTTATGCATAAAGATGCATGTGCACATGCATGTGTATGTATACTACATATTTAGTATATGTATTTGCGTGTGTATATGTATTACATGTTCCATATATATATGTGTGTGTATGCATGCATGTGTATATACGTATATGTAATATATTCATTATATACGTATTTGTGTTTGTGTATCAATGTGTGTGTTTATGCATGTGCATTAATGTTACATTTTCGTTGTGTTTGTGTGTGTGCTCGTGCGTGTATGTTACATATTTGGTATATAAAAATGTGTGTGTTAGCATTCATGTGTATTATGTGTGTACCATTTGTGCATATATGTACTTTATTAATTAACAAAAAATTAAAAATGAAAAACTTAATTATTTTAAAATTATATTAATATCAAATTTTAAAAAATATAACATTCAAAGCTAAATGTTAACAATGACTTTTAAAAATATAAAGTGTTGTGTTGAAGTAGAAGAGTCTCACTTCAATTATGATATTTGGAATTGTAATTTTTGAAGTTGGGGATAAAAATTGAAATGACTTTTGAGCTCTATACAATTGGAAATCAAATTCTAAAAAATCACCCGAACATAAAAATTGGAATTATAGGGTCTAATTCTAATTTCATACACCAATTTTGAGCTCAATTTTTTACGTCAAACGAGCACTTAAGGTTTAAAGTTTATAATGAAATCCTCTATAGTTACAAATTTAATTGTAAGGGACATTTGTGAGTGAAAAGAAAAGTATTGACAATGAGAGTTAATATTAAAATAAAAAAAAACCCTATTTATGTCAACATATATGATTAAAAAAGCCAACATATATGAAAATTCCAAATAAGGGAAATAAATAATTATTTTTTGAAAGAATGAAAGAGGTAATTAGTACAATATTGGAACATCTTTAGGAGATATATTAATATAATTAAATTGAAATTAAAAGAGCGTAAGTTCTTGTGTTATAAAAGATATATTCATGTGAGGTGATACTAACTAATTTTTGAGATTTTTTAAAATAAAGTATCCCCATATGAAATCATTTACTGCCTTAATTAGGTTTTCAAATAATTTAGAAAATAATTTTATCAAGATTTTGGTTATAAAAGTTGAGAAATATTAGAGTTTTTAACTAATAATCAATTAATAAAAAATCCTTGAAATACGTATCTAGTACTAATAAATTCTAACATAAAAAAATCAAACTCTTTGTACAATTTTCTTGATTCAAAAAGTAGTAACCCATGAATAAATGTGGGGACAATTTTTATTTAGGATGAGTAGATGCAATTAATTACTTAAAAAGACCTTAAAATTGAAATTATTCCAAACTACCTAATTTCATTTACATTTCATGTTTTGCATTATTTACAAATTACGTTCGCTCTAATTTGAAAATGATTTTTTTATTTTTTACTACATGATTTTTTTTCTTAATTAGTTAAACTAACAAATAACTTATGAATTTATTATTACCATGTTTTGCGTTATGTTACGACCTTAATCGCAAGTACGTGACTGGCACAGGAAACAAGGTATCTCTCGCCCTTGTAAGCATAACAGATATATCAAAAAGCATATATATATATATATATATATATATATATTCAACATGCAGAAATTTCATCAATTAAAATTGAACAAAATACCTCTAGATACACATGCAAAAACAATAATTAGTCACCTCTATGTAGAAATTTTGGTAGAGTCTTCCCTGAAATATGGACCTTCTGAAATTTCTACAATAGAAAAATTAATACACACAACAAGATAGAGAGCCATGTTCATCCAATATACATATATATGACAGCCTATAGCCAATAGATCAGAACAAAATACTAACTGCCTATACACAAGCAGAGCTAATAAATCAAATTACAAAATTTATGACAAAAGAAGAGCTTTTACTCTATAGGTAGGTGTTCTGGATTGGCGTTGTAATATGAAAAATGTTAAATAGCATGGGTTGAGTAAAACTCAGTGAGCAGATATTATTAATTACATAAATGGAAGGAATAGACTGGCCACAGTGGAATTTTTAAAGAAAAGTCATACTTTTTGCTTTAAAACTATGTGTTTATCATGGTGTAAATCATACAATATGTGCAACAAACCTTAAACTCAATAAATGTCTTCTAAGAAATTATAAAACTAACTTTGAATAAAAATATATTAGTACACAGGCATCATAATGATATTTCAAACCAACTGAAGGCATTAGGAATGTTTTACAGATTCATCATATAACAAAAACAGAGCTAGCTTAATACTAGTACAATTAGAATTAAGCAGATTGTAAGCTTCAAGCTTGAAATACAGATCGTAGTACACTACTCACATAATAGCCTTAGGCCTTAAACAGAATATCATAATGGTGGCATCATGCCTACTCACATCAAATACAGATCGTAGTGTACTATAGCTAACTTCTACTGTCATTAGCTACAGAATCCTGTTTGGATACATTCCCCAAAAATTTCTTTAACATATATAAATCTGTAATTAAATATAAGAGCTTCTAAAAACTCATAATCAAACTTTTTCCTACGGATAGATAAAGGTATTAGATGTCATAATCCTAGTACTTTTTGTATACATAATCAACCCCATCATAATTAATAACCGAAATATCATGAATATAAAACCACACTTTCCAATATAGCAAACAGTTCAGAACTTCAAAAATTCATAAATTTAAAAATATTTTGCCTCAGAAGCTTACAATTCAATGTAATTATGAGATACAGAATCAATAAATGCCTTAATACTAATATTTCAAAATTTTGAATTTTCAGAAGCATGCCCTAAGGCACAAAGAGAAACAAGAAACAATCTTTTCCAAAATAGAGATTGAAAAACATAAATCTAGTATAATTAAGATTATCCACTCACCTGATCGAAGCTCACATAATACACTCCCTTATCATGGCGTAAAGGGCAACTGCTATGACTTTAAATACAAATGATAGACCTTTAATGTCTTATACTAAGAAACATTTAAACTTAAATAAATTCTAACAAATTCCCACAATGAGTTGACATTTTAAAATCCATTATGGTACTTTATGCTTTTCTCTAAGGTCATCTATTATTTCTCTTGATGATTTCAATGACCACAATTAATACATAATTTCACATATACAACAAAACTATTTTGGCCACCTAAATAGCCCATAAATTTACCATTTCATCCTTTCCACTAGCCTTAATTAATTTATACTAAAATATTCCAATGTCTTTAATAATCCTCATGTGCCTAAAAATTCAAAAAATTTCAACCAACTTCACCTCCTATTTCTAGCATTATACCCAACACAAGACCTTGATGCTTTTAATTATGAAAACAACATTAAATGCACTTGCAAATTATAATTATCATAATTGTAAATTCCAATGTCATACTAGTCCCCAAATAGCTCAATCATTGCCTCTTTTAACTCTTAAATTATCCAATATTACTCCTTGGGTCAACATTTATTTCAACAATAACCAAGTAATTTACTCAGTAATTATAATCATTTTATATATGCTTTCATTCATCAGGTTTCCTCTAATCAATAATTAAATATAATATAATTTGAGGAAAATTCCTAAGAGACTTACCACTTCAAACAGTAATTTCCAACAACTCAACTTGTTCTCCTTGAGGTCCAATGACACTAATGAATCAAGAATTCTCCATATATTATCGCTTGGCACACTCTAACCTTGCCAAGAAAATAGGGGTTTTTAATTAAACAATCCAATCATCAAATTAACACTTAAGAAGTGTTAGATACTGACCTAAGACTAAAACCCTTGAAAGATTTTCTTGAATCCCCTTAAAATCAAGTTCCAATTTCAAATTTGAATTTTCAGTCACTATTCATGTTATTATTCACATTCTTCACCTAAAAGAGGGATTTTTTTTTAATTTTAAGGCCAATTCATCAAAGTGGAAGCTCAACACAAGCAGAGAATGATGCGAAATTCACCTAGGATATGAATTTCTAACCCAATTTGGTGAGATAGCACCGAATTGAGCTCAAACTAGTCAATTTGGCCGGCGGGAAGTAACAATGCTAACAACTAGCAGCAAACTCCAATGGCACAAGTGGATGGTGATATGAGGTATAGGAGGAAAGGACATGTGAGAATTTTAGGAAAGGAAGTAGAGCCATAAGGAAGAGGTATTTTGATGGTATAATAATCCTACTAGGGGCATATAGGTAATTTCCTAGATGATTCATTGTAATATCATATCAAAATTATTGGAAATACATAATTTACATGTTTTGGGATTCAATTACAGATGTTGGAAATGCATAGAATAAGACTTAATTACTCATGCTAACTTCTAGTTTAGATATAATATTATCTACATTTATTTTTAATACTCCACAATATTTCTCCCTTATTTATTTATTTATTATTATTTTATCTTTTATTTATTTTTTATTTTTTTGGGTGTTACACGTTATTTACAAATCCCATATTTGCCTTAATTGCTGAATGAATTTGCAATTCCTACCATGTTGTTTTAATTCTTAATTGACTGAACCAATAAATAACTTATGGATTTATTATTATTATAAATTGCATTACTTACAAACTATATTCGTCCCAATTACCGAATAATTTTGCATTTCTTACTATGTAAGTTTTATTTTTAACTAGTTAGACTAACAAGTAACTTATAGATATACAAACTATAGTAGTAATAAGTTCGTAAGTTACTTGTTAGTCCAATTAGTTTAGAATAAAAATTACATGACAAGAAATGCAAAAAATTTGATAACTATGACAAATGTGATTTGTAAGTAACACAAATATGGTGGTAATATATTTATAAGTTACTTGTTAGTCCAACGAATTAAGAATAAAACTTATGTGCTAAGAAATGTAAAAACATTTAGTAATTAGGGCAAATGTGATTTGTAAATAATGCAAACTACAATAGTAATAAGTCCATAAGTTACTTATTAGTCTAACCAGTTAAGAATAAAATTTATGTAGTAAGAAATGCAAAAATATTTAGTAATTATTAGAATGGGATTTGTAAATAATGTAAATTATGATGGTAATAAGTTCATAAGATACTTGTTAATCCAACAAATTAAAAATAAAAATTATGTAGTCATAATTACAAAAAATATTTGGTAATTAAAGGGAATACAAACTATGGTAGTAATAATTCCATAAGTTTGAGGGTAATTTTGTCTATTTAAAAGTTATGAAATGAGATTAGGTTATTAGTGTAATTACCAAATTTAATATATTTTTTAATAATTAATTGTATTTATTAGTCCTAAACAACAAATTTACCATAAATGTGTAGTTTATACGTTTAGAGTATGCTAATTCATTGGTTGTAATTAGTGTGGCATTATAAGGTGAACGGTAAAATTATGCTTTACTAAACTAAATAAGGAAAGATTGACCCTAAATGCGTGGTAGTTGATAATGTAAAATGGAAGATGTGGATTCTCTAAAGTATGCTTGAAAGAAGTCGTGTTTAACTGAATTGGGACGTGTGATAATGAGTGTTACTTGATACAATGAAAATGAAGAGTTTTGAAATGGCTCATTAAATTTTTCTCAATGGACAACGTATTGTTTTATATTTAATAGATATTATATCTTCCCAATTCACAAGCTTTTCACATCTTCGTAATAATAATAATTTCATATCTACGTACCATCTGGTAATTTATTAATGCCCAACGTTTACACAGTAAATGGATGATAAAAGGCGAAGTGTATAAGAAGTATAATAATTATTTTTTGGTATGTGGAAAACCCTTCACATTAATGGGAATAAAAAATAGATTAAATATGACTAAAATAACTCAACTAATGCAATAACAAAAAGTATTAATCTATAAATTGACGTATGAATTTGACTCTCCATTAAATTTTTGGCCCTATATATTCTTAGAATAATTTTCATTGAGAAAAATATTATTTTAACCTTTATTTTTTATTTAATATTAATTTGATCCTTCACAAATTTATAATATCAAAATAATCTTTAAAAAGTTCAATATTAAATATAAGTAATTCTTTATTAAATTAATGACAAACTGATCGTAATTATTTTAAAAGATTATTTTTTACTATTGTTAAATTTTAAAAAAAGCATTTCAATATTATAAATTTATCAAAGACTAAATTTACACTGAATCAGAAGAATAGGAGTCCAAAATACTCCTTGTCTCCATTCGGCATTACAGATACTCCAAGTCGGAAGCAAATTAAATTGATAGTTAAACATAACAGGAAATTAAGGAAAACATGTACTAAGTTAAAGAAAGAAGGTAGAAACCCCCCTTTATTCATGCAATGCCATACTGAAAGTACATGATTCATGAAATTATGTGTCTCTGCTGATAAAATTAATTTTCCACACTGATAATTTTGAAATGTGGTTCAACATGTTGGCATGTCTGGTGGTGGGGGTAAAATAGTTTCATCAGACCCTTTCCCATTCTTTACAATGAACACTGTCTCCATTCCCCATGCAAGGTGGCGGTCTAGATGGCAGTGCAGCAACCACACTCCTACGTCCCATATATATATATATATATATAACATATAAAATTTTTAACGACAAAAATTGAATTAGATGTTTCATACATTATAAACTAATAATCACAAATTTTTAAGAAAAAGAATATTTTAAATAAATTAGTGGTGTTTCGTAGGTTAAATTGTACCTGGGTTAGTAGCCCTGAACCTGACGGCAGCCCAGCCATTTATGGGCACAAACACCGTGTTCATGAGAGGAGGATCAACGAGATTGAAATTCTTGCCGTCCAGGTGTTTGTTGAAATTCCCCAACCCATATCCAACAACATAGAAACTATATCCATGCAGATGCATAGGATGGTCAATCCCTCCAACCAAGTTTGTCCCTTGGAATACAAGTTCTACTGTTGCACCATACTTCAGAACTCTAACCTCGGTCCCTCGCCTCGGTATCTCCAGAACTAGCGGCAAGTACTCTGCAGTGAAGTTAAATATATACGGTGGAAACCTAGGAAACCCCCTCCCAAACACCCCATTGATGTGGTAGTAATAAGCTTCCAATATGTCGATGCTTGGGTTTTCAAAGCTTATGTTGTTCATGCTCGCAGCTAAACGGGTTCCATTGGGTCCCTCGCAGGATTGGCCTCTCATGCATGGAAACGTGTTTACAGAAATGGTGGTCACCATGTGAGTGGTGATGTTTAATGGGATTTTGTGGAGAAATTTCTCAGTCAAGCCCCTGATGCTGCTAAAGAACTGAAAAGCTGCCTGTGTGTCATTGAATAAAGGAAGAGAAGGTAATGGGGGAGATGAAGATGGGGTATATTTCCCTTTGTACTGAAGAATAGCTGTGGTTGTGGTGTTATCAAAGTCAACTCCAACCCCACTTGAATATGGTCTTGCGGCCATGTAGTAGTGCTTAGGCTTCTGGTTTGCTTGTAACAAAACATCCATTGTTTGTCCTGGAGCAATAGATATGAAATCTCTAGTCAATGGCTTCGTGTAGCTGCCATCTGCTCCCACAACTGTGAGCTTGTGATTGGAAACAGAAACAAAGAGAATGAGGTTCATTGCAGCATTAACCATACGAAGAAGGTAAGTCTTCCCTTCTTCTACATTAATCTTGAATGTTTCTGAAAGTTGAAGAAAACTCTGCTGTTAGGTGCCTAGTCTCGCATCTTTATGTGTGTGTCTGTGTGTGAGTATATTATCTTTAGGGGAGAAGGATGGTTAGCTGTAGTCCATCTACCTGATTTTGAGCAAGGATAAAGGTCACCTGGTTGACCATTTATAGTGATAGCATCAGAATTATTTGGAGCTCCTCCAGATTGAAGGAACTCTGTATAGACCTTCCACACATCATTCTTCCACCATTCTCCTACATACAAAAGAAGCAGCTTACAGAAATCTCATGTGGCCTACATGATGATTATAGGACAACTATAGTAATCCATTATTAAGGGCTTTCTTTTGTACCAAATATGATGGGTATCTCTGCATCAGGTTTTGGAAAAGGGTAGGCACTGTTCTTGTGTGGATAGATAATGATAGCCCCATGAACTGTGGCTCTTGCCCAATCACTGTGAGCATGCCACCATATGGTTCCTTCCTCTGTAGAGAATATGACCTTCTGCTTGAACACCCCTCCAGGTTTTATAGGGCACTGTGTGACGTATTGAGGGCCATCTGTCCATGGATTCCTTGGTTGCTTCACTCCATGCCTGCCAGATAAGTCGTTGAAGTTACGCACTTGAACTTTATTTTCTTTTCTTTCCGTTTTCACACAAGATCTCCTGAGATAAAAATTAGGACATAAATTACCAGTGTAAGGTGATGTTGTGTCTGCCCATGTTATGAACGTTGACATAGATTGTTTCACCCTTGTGAGCACTAATAATTGGCCCTGGGAATTCTCCATTCACAGTCAATATGCTTTTTGTGCTGCAGAGTCTTGTATATTGAGCTTCTTTCACCTGCAAGAAACCAGATAATAATAAAACTGAAAGATAGGTAATGGCCTGCCATTTTGTGAACATTTTTATAAATAAATGAAAGAAGGGTGATTGCTACGATGTTGTGGGACTTACAAAAAAATTGTATTGTTTCAGTGTTCGGGAATGAACACAAACCAATGTAAAAAACCAGAGAATCAAGAGGAAGTTCATTTTCTTGGAAAACCACATTGAGAGTTCAGCTGCTGATAGTGCTAATACTAAGTGTTCTGATCTATGAAAGGTTCACATGCGGGAGGGGTTTATAGCAGAAAAAATATAACTGGAATATTTTAAAATAGATATGTTTACAAAAGATAAGCAAACCAAAACAAATGTAAAATTACCTACAAGCATGCCAAGTACATCTTTCAGTGGAGTCTACCTTAAATATATTTATGTATATCTTATAACTGATTTAGTCAACTTATTTTGTGCAAACTAAATAAATTTTGTACCAGAATATAAACAAAGTTTGATGGTAGAAGTTAATTGAAAGTACTGAATAAGCTTTTCTATCTTTGATTTGATGATAGTACTGATTTACTAAGATAGGATGGAACTTAAATTAGCCAATCCAGTACTCGAGGAAAATTTTCGTGGTAAAATGCAGGTTATGGCAGCGCGTAGAGGATAGATTGCTACTTTTAGTTGAACCTCAGTCCAAGGACTGAAGAATTTGCTTTAGAATATAACCCCATAATTGCTAGTTTTGACTAATGCTATCCATGGAAGAATAAAGATATTTCCTTTCTTTTTTTTCCTCTTGAGAGATATTATTGTTAGGAGAAAACCTGAAGTAAAATTTCTTTGCCAAACAACAAAAAGATGATCATTTAGAATAGAACTTGTTTTGACATGAAGAGATGACATTTTTCTCTCTACCAACAAGATTACTCCTCTCGGTATGTCTTGTGTCCTGTTAAAATGTTAGGTGGCTTAAATTTTATTCTAATTAATTAGCCCTTTAAATTGCCTGCAAACTATATCTGTGAAAAGAAATCCCGATATGTAACCAACTGACACTTATCTAACAGGATTACTAATCTGGTGACAGTTAGTAAATGAATGGATGAAAATGTGTCAAATGTCGATTACCTCAAATGTAAAGATTAAATCTTTTGTCCTTAGATGTTTTTGGCTTTAATTTGTAGACAAACTGAACCCTACTAATTAATTAGTTTGCTCGTATTATGCATAAGAATAAATAGGCTTCCAAAGTTGGCTTATGCTTCGCTGAACCGAAAGCCATCATGGCCTAGCTCTTCTAGTTAAGGGTAACGAAGAGGATAAAGATAATCCATTCATTAAGATTACTTGCTCCAAGAGATTACACAGAGAGGGTAATTTTCACATGACCATCTCTCTTAGATTCGCTCTATTTTCGAAGTGGGTTTGACCACTACAGTTCCAAATTTAAGATGGCCTGTGATTTAGCATTCAACTTTAACTTTTTGACCAAACCCACAAGGAGGAAAAATCTACACTTATATAGAAGCAAAATACAAAAGTCTAATGTAGGGTTTCAACCTTTAGGATCACATAAATCTCAACAATTCTCTACTTGCAGTTGATTTCGTCTGCAGAGTGATTGTCATTCTATAAATTATCATTGAGCATACACCAAATGCCACCATTAAAATGCAAAAAGTTGATAGAGGTAACTACTAATCTGTTAACAATTTCTTTGAAACTTTGAAATAGTAGTGTACCAAACGTTTCTGGAAAAAGGATAGTGATCAACTCAACGATCTTGTAAATTTTCAAAGCATTTGAAAATCAATCAGGCATTCGAAAAATTGCAGTGTCTTATATCTTCTCTTCAAGTAACCATATTATTAATGTAACAAGTATAACCAAGTATAAAATGGTGAGGAATAAAAGGTAGTGTTGCTGTCTCTACTTTGAAAAAAGCATGAATAGAATAAAGTTTCTAACCAGATTTCTCAGACTGCATTTGTAAAGACATTAATCTTGGTTAACAATGCTGTGAAAATCTCTGGGTGGCCATGAAGAATTAGGCTTTATGATGATAATGGAATCTAAACAATTGAGATTGGCTTGGTCTCGACCTCAATTTTAACCTCAGATTAGGTTCACCTAATCCAAAGTTAATGTCCATGCCTAGCTAGTCTAGCATTTTATCTTAATTGAAAAAAAATAAAGAAAGCAATCCCAATTTCATTTATAACAAATACACTAAAACAGGATAATTTGAAATTTTACTTATATATATATATATATATATATATATATGTATGTATGTATTACTTTTAATTAACTTGTAATATTTTTATTTTTCAAATAACTTGAAAATTTTATATACAGACAACTAGAAAATGCTACGACTAAAAGATTGTAGAAAATATTGAAGAGAGAACTCAGACTCCTAACCTCGAAGCTAGTCGCAAGAAAGGGACAGCAAGTTTGATACCACGTGAAGCAAAAAGGGTAGTTATGTAATGCAGAAAAATATAAATAGCACACTTGCAAAGGATGAATTTCTATATGGAATTTTGCATTGTTAGCTAGATATTTGTTTGAAATGTCCATTTTGTGGATCTAAAGTTTCCACGGACGGACAAAAATTCTTTTAATTGGGGACTGAGTTAATATTAGCATTGTGATGTGTTAGGACAGAGAAGCACAATCCCAATGTAGCTAAAGCTCCGTCTAGCTCGTTACCTCAAGATAGGTGGAATATTTCAGATCCTAACGTAGCGTAAAAAGCAATTTTCCTGAGTTTCAGTATTGTTAACATTCAAACATATTTTCGTCCTACTACTGAACACATCCTGAGCCTGACTCACTTAAGGGTGAAATTACATATTTTTCCAAATTTTTGGAAATCATACTTTGACCTTACATTTATTTTCTAAAATTATACTTTTGCCACAATAGGCCTCTTTACCTTGAAAGTACATCCCTAAAAACGTTTTAGATAAGTTCCTTTTCCTATATCCTTCAGATATATTTACCAACTCTTAACAATAAAATTTCACTATACTTCATCCTTTTACATTCCCCAATAGTTTATTTGTTAAAATTAAGATAAAAATATATTATAAACTTCGTAAAAATAGAATTATCACAACAATTACACAAAAAAATATATTTCTTACAAAAATCGCCATTTCATGAATAAACAGTTCCTCATAAACTAAAATATAGTTACTTTTGACAAAAAAACAAAATTACATTTCATGAGCCTATATGTGAAGTAGCAAACTCATATGGTCTCTATTTTTTATTCCAGCATATATATGTATTTGAGAAACTCATTGGAATTAAGTTGGTTCATCTTCTTCAAGAACAAGGAGGCATATATTTGGGGGGAGGAACCATGCTTGTTTGCTTAGAGCCCCCATCTCTCACAATAAGAACAGTATCCATACCCCAGCTAGTGTGTCTGTCAAGATGACAATGCATATACCATACCCCTACATAACAAACAAATGCAATAAGAGAAAATATAAAACAATGTTTCTTATTATTATTTTAATAATATAATTTTTATTTCAAAAATTAAATATGAATTGCAATTAGATTTGCAACTAAAGTGATAGCTAATTGATATTTTATTCTATAAAATACTATATTTTTAGACGTAAGCGTTATTTATTTTGTTAATTTTAAAAAGAAATAGACTGAATGAGTGGAGTCTACCATTTAATTGGATCCAATACTTTCAAATGGGACAACCTATTATTCAAGTAGACTCTAATTATTTAAATATTTAGATCTTCTTAATTTATCTTCTATTTATTTTTTGTTAATCTTAGAAAGAGACAACGAATGAGTGATTTGCCGTGGATCTCACATCTTTTATTGTGGACTCACCACTTAAGTGAACTCTACTTACTCTTTGTCTATCTCCTTTTTAATTCCACAAATTTTAGAAGAAAGAAATAAAAAGGATTGGGAATGATTTTGTTTTACTATTATAGGAATTGAGAAAACATGCCTGGATTATTAGCAACGAATCTGATAGCGGCCCATCCATTTTTGGGAAGCCCAAAGGTGTTGACTTCTGGTGGATCAACCAAGTTGAAAGATTGTGGGTCAGTCTCGTTGTTGTAATTTCCAAGGCCCAGGCCCACCACATAGAAACTGAAGCCATGAAGGTGCATAGCGTGATTCTCTGGAGTAACAAGATTAGTTCCCTGCCACACTAATTCCACAACCTCGTTATACTCAAACATGAGCACTCTGGTCCCTGTGCTTGGAATCAACGTGTTGTTTCCCACGTCTCCTGTGAAGTTGAAATAGAAAGGTGGCTCATCTGGAAAATCCCCTGTGAAAACCCCAGATATGTTCCTGCAAATAATTTCAGAGATAAGTGCTGCTTATACGAAAATTTTCGGATTCAAATAATAGAATGGAGTCTTATTTTTGTCTCTTAAATTTATAATTACTTT
Organism: Delonix regia; assembly: GCA_037074485.1. Classification (NCBI taxonomy): domain Eukaryota; kingdom Viridiplantae; phylum Streptophyta; class Magnoliopsida; order Fabales; family Fabaceae; genus Delonix; species Delonix regia. Next base: position 21,513,395 of record CM073454.1, on the reverse strand, counting down.
TTATAATTTTCCTTTACAGTTATCACTTTATTTTGGGCTTAATATTATTGTGCTTAATTATCATTACAAATAATTATTCCTGCTACTGGGTGCATAACTCTAGTGAACTCAGTCTAATTTAATTATTTTGAGTCAAGCTAGGTTAGGTCACAAAAGATCGCACAATTAATTATATATATATATATATGAGGTAAACTTTACTTTAGCATGGTTAGACTTCACTGTCAAATGGGTGTTATATCTTTAGCTTGAGCTTACTATTCATACTAAGTTTAATTCATTTTGTATTTTTATTTCACCGTTGAAAAAAGAAAATGATGGAAACTCAAATTCCTAGACTCCACCCTATCAAGATGGCTGATGAAAGTGGATGATTTGATTGATACCAATGTGACATTATACCAACGATTTTATCGATTTGCCTAAGATAACCATCGGAGTGCGTTCATCATGCACAGTAAAACTGTTTTTGGGCAATCCTAAAGCTAGTATAGACCCTCAGAATAGTTTTCAAAATCAATTAGGGAAAATCTTGGCAAAAAGTTTTGGGAAATTTATTATAAAATATTTGAAATTATTGATATCATAGAGTAATGTTGAAAGCAAAAGAAAAATGGATGAAATAAATAATAATAATAAAAAAAGAAATGGTATGAAATAAAAAGTTTTAATACTAATATTTGTTAGATATGTTGGGAATAAAAATAAAAATTGAGTTACAAAATTTGTTTGGTATAATATAGATAATAATAAAATGAGAATAAAAATGACTAAAAAGACTAAAATGTTCTTATACTAAAATATTAAATTAATATTTTTAAAATTATTTTTAAGGTAGTCTTAATTAAAAAATATTAAATTATTTATAATAAATATTAATAAATTATTTTTTATTTTTTATTATGTAATATATATTTCAAAAAATATTTAAATTTTATATTATTTTAAGTAAACTATCTATTTTTTTACTGGAAGAAAATATTTTAAAAATACAATAAAAATATTGAATTATTCATATAAATATTGATGAATAATTTTATATATTTTTAATTTGTACTAAACATTTCAAAAAAATGTTAAAAATTTGTCTTCTTGAGTTTTGCATAAGGCCAATTTTGTCCTCATATTTGCTTTCTTAGGAATCAACTCCGATTCCTTTAATTTGGCCTTAAATTTGTCTCCCATCACTCACAGAATCAACAATCTACCAAACCTTCTCACGAGAGTGACGGTTGTCTTGTAAACATTTTGTAATGGTGCATTCCATTTGTCACCCCTCTTCTTTACCTCTCATTTAGTTCTACCAAACCTTACCTAATACGTAAGGCAAAAGAAAGTGATTAAAGGTAAATTATGAAAATTACGTTTTTAACAAACAAAGAATCTATAACAAACAGTTATTATGATAATATTATAGAAATAGAAAAATTAATACTCAATGACATAGTCAAATAATTAAATGGGCGATTATAATTTTTAGCGATTACTTTTCACATACACGTGACTACTGGCTTTGTCTCTCTTCTTAGACATACGAGAAAAGGTAATTCTACTTTGATTTTTCTAAACATCGCTAAAACTTTGATCTTCAGATGTTCACGCTTATTACAAGATGTGATTACTAACTAATTAAACAAACTGAGACTTTCCTCAATAAGCCATTATAATAAACTTGACAGCTTTTTGACAAAATTCTTTCATGATTTATGCTTGGATTTGATAATTTGATAGTAAATACTCAGTCAAACACCATTTCGATAATTCATTTATTAATTTAGTTTCAAGTTAGTCCCTAATTAAATTCTAATATCAATTTGATTCTTCATTCTTAAGTTCAATATCAGTTTAGTCATTCCGTTATTTTTCAGTCTTAATTTAATTCTTCCTTATTTTCCAATTTTAATTTGTCTCTCACTATTTTTTTGTCTAAAAATTAATCTCTCAATCTCAACTAAATTTGGACATTAATACTGGTACTAAAATGCTATTTTACTCAATAAATACTTAAAATAAACTATATATTGTATATTTAAAAAAGGAAAAAGTGAATGAAGATATACAGATACGTACGTACCAATAGTATGCTTGCAAAATAGCAATGTTGGGGGTCTGAAAGCTGATATTATTCAAGCTTGAAGCAAGCCTAGTTCCATTAGGACCTGAGCAATTCGAATTAGGGCAAGGCAACACATTCATAGATACAGTCATATAAATCCTTCTACTGACATTTTTGGGCACATTCACTGGGTGATCTCGACTTGCCAAGCTCCTCAACCTCCTACTGAAGTTAAACACTGTTCCTGAGTCATTCAAAGCAGGAAGCACAGGAAAAGGAATAAACAGTGACGATGATGGCGACGAGGAGGAGGAGGAGTTATTTACAGTGTAATTATAGTTTCCATTTTTGTACTGGAGGATTGCTGTTGTTGTGGAGTTATCATAGAGTGCATTCCCATCGTAAAAGGGAGAAGCAGCTATGTAATACTGATTTGGGGTCTGATCTGCTTTCACAAGCACGTCCATGGTTTGGCCTGGAGTGATCATGATGAAGCTGGTTCTGAAGGGTTTTGTGTAGGACGCATCAATTCCCACTATTGTGAGGTTGTGATGTGCGATCCCAAAAAAGAGTTCTTCGTTCATGGCAGAATTTATTATGCGAAAGAGATAGGTCTTTCCGTATTCAACCCATGATCGATATGTTGTTTCTGTAAAACATGAATGAAACCAATTAATGATGACAGAAATTATAACGTACGTCACCTATGAACTTGGTCAATGACCATAGAAATGGCATCTTAAAGATAATAACTAACTGATCAACTAGGAGCTACTAGGGCCTCTTGGTTTCTCAAAGGATATGTTTGTTTGAACGTTACTTATTAATCCAGGGTTAATTTATATAGTTGTAGAAAAAATGGTTTATTTCTCCGAAGATAAAGCTGAAAATATTTGGATAAATTTGCAAAAACTGTGCACTAACCTTCTTCGTGGTGGTCATTATGAAAAGTTTAAAGTTCAAACAGCATTCTTTCGCAAGTTTATTAATTATTATTGATGCGTATGTAATATATATACCTCTTGAGCAATTATAGAAATCTCCAGGTTCACCATTAATGGTGTAGGCATCAGATGCGTTGGGCTCGCCGCCACTTGCTAGGGCTGAATTTATTATTTGCGGCACATCCCCCTTGTACCATTCCCCTGCAATCACAAAACAACTACACACTTACTTCGCTCGTTTTGTCATCGGTGACAATTATATGGTTAACATATACCTTTCTCCCTTTAACTTTACATCAAATTCAGCTCTTCGTCACCTAACATTGTTTTGTTTTCTTAGTTTCATGTTAAAGTAACTGCAAAATATGACAACTTTGGAAATTAAAGTCAGTAATTTCTTAAAAGCTTGGTCTGAGGGTTACACTGTTTTAGAAATTGGACCAAGGGTTGGCATTAAGATAATTGTAGTTTGCAATTGAAAGGTTGCAAGGATCCAAATAAGACATTTTGAAATATATCTAGAAAAAAAAATTCAGTGTTTCAAACATAAATCACTAGGTATGAACAAAAATTTCAACAGTACTACCAACCAAGGATAATAGTTTCTTGTCCATGAGGTTCAGGAAATGGATATGAGGTTCCATAGGCAGGGAAGATGAGAATGGCACCATGCACAGTGGCACGAGTCCAACTACTATGGGCATGCCACCAAAGGGTTCCTTCTTCGGTTGTAAATGCCAACTTCTGAGTAAAACTTGTCCCTGGAGGAATAGGACATTGTGTGATATTCTCAGGTCCATCTGACCATGGATCTCTTGGTTCTTTTACTCCATGCCTGTGTTATTATGTAAAAAGGTTTTAGACAATAGTTAGGAAAAAACTAAAATAAAAACTATGTTGGTACTCTACTCTTGTACCACAATCAATTTAGTTTCCTATGAATTCGTAGTTATTAATTCATCATAACAAAATGGTTTCTCCTCATCAAAATGGAGGGACATGACTTTTGGATTTGTTCTAGTGATCAATTTGATTTCTGATAAATTATTTTGACCCTGCAAATTCATCAATGATTAAATTGATACTGGTATAAGAAGTAGAAAATTAAATGATTCTTTTCTTATTAATTGTCAGTTTGTAACTCGAACTGAGGCAAAATTTAAGCAAGATTCCTGGTACGTTTATTGTGAAAATTTTTGATAAAATTATGCCATGTGAAGGAATAATATTGAAGTTTACAATCACTTCCTCATGTGATGCAGAATTTTGAGAATTTTCTGTCACACTATTGGTAATGAATTTACAAACCAGTGAATAGTGACCCCATAAGTTCCATGATTGTGAACAGTGACAAAAGCAGTATCTACTTTCTGAACACGAATGGTAGGCCCTGGAAAACTGCCGTTCACTGTTAGTATGCTTTTTGAGCTACACAACTTTGTGAAATTCTTTTCTTCCAGCTGCAATTAACAGTGACACAAAATGGGGAATTATTTTTCAAAAGAGAAATCACATACATGTGCATGAAATTAATTTGAACCGTGCAATTGAATTGTGTCAGCCAAATCCGTTTGTTGAATCCCTATTAATTATTTCAAGCTCCATAAGATGCCAAAAAAATAGAGAAAACACAACCAGAAAGGCTCCAATAATACAAAATTTTGTTGAAGGCAAAGCTATCTGCAAATAATTTTCAATTGACTTATACACACACACACACACACACACACACATGAAATCTTAAATAAAGTTTTCAAAAATAAAATAAAATTAGAAAATTAACATGCATAAAATAAAAAATAGTTAAAATTAAACGCTTAAAAAGTTAATGCAAACAATATAATTATTTGACTCAACTGCGTTTTTTCTAATTTTTACATGAATTTTAAAACCACTGCTAAAATGAAAAAGTCATTCGATAAAAATGCCACAAGATATTATAATATAGAAAATTACTAAAAGTATTAAGTGACAATAGAATATATATATATATATATATATATATATATCATATATTACTTATCAGCATAAATTAGTACAAAAATATGACATAATTTAATTGTTTCCTTCTAAGAAAAATATTAAAGATGTGGGGATTTCAAGACTTACAACAAAATCATAATAATGAACGATGCCCGGCAGGCCTTTGCAGAAAAGCATGAACCCTAGAAGGACTATTAGCAACGTGTGCTTTTCAAAGTAATTTCCCATCCTAGCTTCTTCTTCTTCTTGGTAGTAAAAATTACACAACGAACATTAAGCTTTATGTATATGTCTTTCAGGTTACCATAATTGCAAGTTACTTGTAGGGCAAGTTCATATGGATCTGAGTGACTTCTCAACGGTTTTTCCTTAATCTTTCTGATCAGCAATGATAAAATAGACATTTGTGTTGTTACCTAGTTATTATTCTTGCAAGCAATGTTTTCTTTGCAATATATCATGCTTGTCTAACGTAGCTATAAGGTGCTTTAAAATTTTTAAACAATATAATGTGGGCTTCACTTCTCAATCATTCGTAATTCCTTGACATTTAGAGATTAGGAAAGTTTCTTATTTTAGAAGATAATATAATAAGATTCGCTTTTGTTGCAAATGTTGTCACTTGTTCCCATCATTGAATACAAAATGATTAAGGAACCCAAGCAACAAAATGTACATATATTAAATAACTGATAAACGAGTAAGCAATTTAATATAAAAAAGAAGTGTGAAAAATACTATTTTTTAATACAGAGTAAATGTGGATGTATTTAGTGCATATGATGAAATTTCTACTAATCTCCATGATATATAAGTTCTTTCAGTACTTACTTGTAGTGTAAGTTTACTAAAAAATACAGATAGATGATTTGCTTGCTCTTGCAAACATTATTTGGCATACAATGATTAACGAATTATCTATATATGCATGGAACAATATTTATGAGATATATTGCCAGTATATAATTGGTTGAATCACCATATTGATTGACCATGTCTCAATTAATATTGGTTTGCTACTAATGACTTTATAGATGACCTTTCTCAGACGCTCAGCCACTCATAGTATCATACCCATAATACATTTTTTTTTTATATTTTAATCTTTATATATTAGTAAATTTAACAAATTTAAAAATTATTTTAAAGATATTTCAAATAATATTTTATGTATTTTGAATTCATTACTAGTTCCTTGAGATATTATATATTTTTAATAATAATTTTATATGATAAATTTTATGTAAACAAGTTTTTATGTAAAAAGTTCACCTTAAGTTTTTGTAAACAAATAAGAAATACTTAAAAGAAATAACTGAGACAATAAAAAGACCAAATTTTGCATACGAAAGAGAACTATGACTTGTTTTCCTTAATCTGTTCCAAAAAAGAAAAAAAAGGGACTGAAAAAGCCTAATGAGTGTGTTTGAGAAATTAAAATATTCATATAAGCATTATCTTATCTACTATCATCTGTCTCCTACATGCTATACAGAGAAAAAATGGTCTATTTTCAACTTTGACTTTTGAGCAAAGGTGCCAAACGAAAAGTGATTTTAGGTTATTGGATTAGGATATTTCACCTCTTCCTTTTGTGTTACTTTGCGTCCATAATTTAAATTCTCATTTTGCTTTAGGGAGAAAATGTTTTGTCCCATCACTTCGCTGTGTGTTTGCAAATTAATATTAATTAGTTAAGTACTAGCAATCTTGTTAAAATCGTAACTTTAGGTAGACTCATAAAAAGGGTGGACTTGTAATATAGAATCATAAAAGTTTATCTACACTTGTTACTTAAGTTATTAAACATAACTATATCACAAAATCACATAAAATTTCATATATAAGTACTTATTTTATAATCCATAATCCATATTACATCTTTTCATTCAAATCAACATAGAAAATGCAATAAACTCCATATTCCATAGTTCATAAACCATAATCCATAATACATAATCCATAACACATAATACATAATCATTCATTTAACATAACAAACTCTAAATATAAATTCAATAAAGATCATCAATTTCACAGCTATCATCACTTCTAAAATCTTGATCATCACCTATATAACCTCCACCTATCTCATTGTCATTCTCGCCATTATTATTATCTTCTTCCTCATTTTGGAAGTCATCATCAAAATCTATATTATTGGATTGTTCACCAACACCAATACCACTAACATTAGCATCAAGGTGAACCACCAAATCACCTATTTCTATTGCTGTCGCAAGAGGATTAACTTGAATAGGTTTAAGGACCTCATAATCTTCCTCCACATTACCTTCATTTACCATCTCCTTAGTTATCCATTCATCATTAGAATGAATATCATCAAAATCATAAACATGAGTTCTTGTAGTTTGCTTATTTTTTAACTTCAAATTGCATATCACAAATGCCAAGTCATTCATCTTCTTTTGGTGCAAGCCATTTCTTTTCTTGGTATGAATCTAAACTAAATAAACAATGTTGATAAGTATTCTAACCACTAAAAAAATTAAAATAAAAATGAAGAAAGAAAATAATTTACAATTTTACAATTACTTACCTTTTCAAAAGTACTCTAATTACATTCATGTCTAGAAGAGCTACTACATAAGCTAAGAATGCGAATTGCTAATCTTTTAAGTTTTGGGCTTCCATGTCCATAGGCTTCCCACCTTTATGCTAGGGCCACTTGTGTTCTTAATGTTTGTGTAAAATCCTAACTAAACATGCCCTTTGCGAAATGGAATTCGACCAATTGGAACTCAGTCTTGTCTCTTTCTCTTTTATCATTAACTAATCTTGCTACATATTCATGCAACCCTTGCTTAACTATATAATCAGCTTGGAAGTTAATCTTGAAGTGAAAATGAGGATTGAGGTAGTATGCAGCTACATGTAAAGATCTATGTAATTGATCATCCCACCTTTCATCAATTATGTTCAATACATGCTCATAGCTACAGTAATCAATAAACAATGAAGTCAAAATATATTAAAGATAAAGACACCAACAAAAGGTATACTAGTTTGTATTTAGCTCCTTGAAACATTATTGTTCATCTTAATTTTTCCTTTTGCACTTTCCATTGCTTCATATATAAATCCCATTGCTGGTTTTTAATCTGAATCCACTAAGTGAAGAACTTTAATGAGAGAAACAGCAATTTTGAGACAAGTAATAATATTCTTCCATAACCTGTTATCCATAACACTTATTGTCACTTCCTTCCCATCTTTGGTAGTAGAAAATTTGCTATCTTTCCATTCTTCAGAATTAAATAGATTTATCAATGCCACTTTATGCTCATTAAGACAACCCAATGTCAAATAAGTTATGGTAAAATGAGTCACTGCTAGCCTAGTCAAATCTCTCCCTCTTATGAATTTTCTTGATATATTGATGAGCATTGATCTTGCATAAATGTAAGTTTTAATTCTTCCACCCTTACTTATGGTTTCTATATGCAACTCTATTTTTTTTCTCCATCAATTGTTGTCTAACATCAAATCAATGCAATGGGCTACACATGATGTCCAATACATGTGTTTTCTTTTCTCTATCAATTTTTATCCGGCTACTTTGTAATTTGTAGCATTGTCTGTTATTATTTATACCACATTATTCTCTCCTACTTTCTCAACAACTTCATCAAGCATCTCAAACACTGTCAGAAGTTTTAGAAATATGAGAAGTGTCAAATGAATATAAATACATGGTACCTTTAGAACTATTAACCAAAAAATTACAAATGAAATGCCTTTTATTATCAGTCCACCTATCAGACATAATGGAACAACCTATTTTTTTTCCATTCTTGCTTAAATTGTTCAAGCATGACATGTGTGTTCTTAACTTCCATATTCAAGTATTTTTCCCTAATCTCATGATAGGATGGAGGCTTAAACCCTTGGCCATATCTTCCATAATCTCACAAATTTTAATAAACTCAAGATTTTTTTACACAATTAAAGGGAATGACATTTGTGTGAAAAAATTAAGCTACTTGTTGGAAAGTTTCTTCCTTAATATCTTTTTTGAACATGTGATTAATGGTAGATTGTAAGCTACCTTGGCCAATGCTATGTTTTTTTGGAGTTCTCAATAAATTCATGAGGTCTTGGGAATTAAAATGTCCTTGAGTGCCTAGAGTTTTCGCCTCACCAACATCAACCCATTGTCTTTTCCTTTTAGAAGATGCACATTTGACATCAATAACATGTAACCCATATGCCTTAACATCATCTGGAATACTAACACATGGTTTAATATCTATTCTTGTGCCAGCTAAATGGTGTTTGAACTTATAGACTCCTCCACTATAAACCTTGCCACAATAACTACATTGAACTTTTTTACCATCCCCGCCAATATCCTTCGCATGTTTCCACCTTATATCATATCTATTACTAGGAAAATTCTTCCTTCCAGCAATTACATTTTTTTTAGCATGGGCTAATGGAGCACTTGCACTTGAAGACATATTTTTTTTGGTGTATTACAGCAAAACAATATATAAGTTTATATTAGCTAAAGAGAAATCCTAATGATGCTAACCAAAACAAAGATGAATAAGTGTAGGAAATAAGTTCACAGTTCATATAATAAGTTCTATAATTTGTTCAAAATAACATGGGTGATTAACAAAACTAAGGTTCTGTTAGGTGTTTCATATTCAGATGCAAGGGGTATGTTCATTTTTTAATCGAATAACAACATTTTTTATTTTTATTTTCGATATAAAGGATAACAATATCATTCAACAATTGAATCAAATGAATGGATGATAAATAATTAATGACATTCCAAAGCAAGCTTTGGAATAAATGTTTAGTGGGCCTTATATTAGACACCCTAGCAACATTGACTTAGTCCAATTATTTACCTTACCTACTCAACCCAAACCCAATATCCATATAGAAGAGTAATCGGGCAAGGCAGCTTCCACGATCCTAACACCCTTGTTCGTGAAAAGTGAACTGTAAGAGCAGTTTCTACTTGGCATAGAAGCTGTGATTAGAATAAGACTAGATTTTTGTTGTTAGGGGGAAGAAAATAATAGAGGATTGAGACTTTTCTACTGTGCTATTAGAAATTGCAGGTTAAGTTATGGCACTAAGGGTTTTCAATTTTAGGCTTTATCTCGGGTTAATATAGGTGCTAAGGACAAAGAAGTTATATGACATGTTAAGAAGTCTCTAACTAAGGTAACTAGAAAGGTGTTTGTTTCCATTCCATCATCTCTGGCTGTGCTTTATAATCTTATTGTTGTTAAACTCTATATGTAGTTGCTATAGCAACTAAAGCATCAATGGTGCCTATATTTGATAGGTGTAATTTTACTGCTTAAATCTCCTTGGTTGTCAGACTTTATTGGATAATGTGAGAAGGCTGCCATCCTTAACAATTTCATAGTCCACAGATGAAGAAGGGACAAAAGGTAACCAGTCATGTATGTATTAGGGAGTTAAAGCTTTTACTAAGATATTTGCTAATGGAATTCTGGGTCCTATCAAGTTTGGAATGCTATTTTGTATTGCTCTAACTCATAAGCATAAAAAGGTCCTTATCTATATCCCAAGCTTCAACAACACTTGTCTATAAAGTGACAAGATTTGAGTATAGAGAGAGTGGAACTAAAGAAGCAGAAGCTGTAGGTTTTTATAGTAGCTTGCTTGCAAAATTAGACTTTTCAAGAGTTAGTGGGTTACCTCTAAGGTTGACGGAATGGCATATTTCTCTGTTGCTACATGAAGTGATGGATTGCTGGCCTTTTTCGATGTAATGGCATCTCTCTCTAATGCTACACGGAGTGATAGACTACTGTTACCTTCTTCAATGTCAATGGCAACTTTGCATGCTATATCAAAAAGTTGCGACCTTTATTAGAGTCTGTAACCTTCTCCAACGTCAATTACGAATTGCTGTGACATTCTTCTACTATCTGCGAGCTGCGAGCTACAACCTAATGACCAATATGACTAATGAGGATGAATGAACAGGATACCGAGAGCAGAGGATAGCGACTAAGGCATCTCATAGGAAATTAAGGATTTAGGTTGAAGCATTTTTAAGCTGGGCTCAAAAAAAGAGATTAGGCTGTTACAGAAATGGTCAAATTGCTAACTCGACTAACTTGATCAAACTTACCCATTTTACCAAGTTTGTGCCAGTCAGTGGCGAGTTTGATCGAGTTAGCATTGATTTTGACTTTATTTATGATTTAACATGAAATTGCAACATAAGATCGTAGAATTGGCGATTCTATCGAGTTAAATCATGACTTTGACAACTTTGAGTACTAGTACATCCCATCCTCATCATATACATTATTAAACAATTATGTGAGTTGCTTTAAGTAACTTTTAAGGAGCAATTAGTTGTATTCTCCTCCCTTATGACTTTTGTATGTATAAAATTTAACGCTATTAATTACACTTCATCTTATTCCCTCTAAATGAAGATATTTTCATATTTCTTCTTACTATTTGAGAGGAGATAATTAAGATGGAAAGAAAACTTTTAAAATTAATTCAATAATTGATGTATTGAATTTCATAAAGTGATATGGTGAAATTAAAATGCATCAATTTCATGAGGGATCAAAATAAATTTTTTCTTTCAAATTTGTTTGACTTGTGTAAAGTTTGAGTATCCTTCAAGAGTAATAAAGTTAAAATGATTTGGGATTGGCTCAAAATAAAGTTATGGAAAATTTTGATTGTATATATGAAGTCACTAAGTTCAAATATGTAATAAATTAAGAAGCACAACAAAAATTTGAACAATAGAGAGGGAAAAATTGCCTCAATAACACATTCAGCTAGGGAACAACAAGACAATTTTCTTTAATCATATTTAGCGTTACAACATATTTCTATTATATTTTGCATGCCAAAATAAAAATAAAGAACTAAAAATCAATTGCATTAAGGTTATACCTTATTGCAATTTGATCATTAATTTTCAACTACCAAAATGCGTGTCACACCCTAGCAAATGCATCACCTATGATATTAATAAATTAAGACTTGCCACTACAAAAAAAAGTGCAACTTGCCCTTAATAAAATGTTCATATGCCTAACTGCTAGCTAGGGTTTTAGAGTTATATTTTTTTCATTGTGAAATACCTATTTATGCTAACAATAGAAAATGCTTATACATGTAATAGAGCAGAAGTTAAATATTTAGTATTATAAATAGTTATCAAGTATTCATACAAAAAGGATATTAAATATTTATTAAGTTTTCATACAAAAAAGGATTCTTCTAGCAAACTTAACTACAAGTTAATAAGTATTAGTTCCTAATATGCTACATCCTAAAAGTGTGCTTATGTTCTTGAAGTCTATTCCAGATTATCTATTAGGAAGGCAAAGGTTAGTGACTAGAAGAAGATGAAGGTAGTGCATTACCTGCAATTCCTTGAAAGGTGACACAAAATCAATGATATATATGGAAAAAGAAATTGAATAATGATATAAATAATAGTAATAAACTACTTTAGGATCTAGGATATCAACAAACTCTGATGGTCATGGCCCATTTACACAAAAGTTCTTGAACATGTATTGCATGAGATTCTCAACCCTTAGTCTTTTGCTGCGCTTAATCTCTAACTCATGCTCTAATCTTTTCATTCGTTCAGCCATAGCACTATTGTTTTCAGAAGGTGGCATCGTAGTCCTATGTGTAATGGTTCTGAAGACATGAGAAGGGGTAAGGCCCAATCATAAATGCCAAACTTATCCTGAGTGCTCTGGGCCTAACACTTGCACAAGAGAATCATGCTCCCTAATTGCTTGGGATGAACTTTCTTGAATTTCAATTTCTAAAATCTTCTCCTGCGAAAAAAGAAAAAAAATCATTAAATGATCAATATGACCAAAATATACATGAAATAAATAGAATTTAAACCTCAGCATACTCACACATATTGCCTTGGCCTCATCATTCACATATGTCCCATTCATCCTATTACATGTTGGAATATACACTGCACCCCTACTCATAGTATGTCTACTTGCAACTTCCTATGATCATTAAATATTCAATGTTATTGTTAAATCAATCATGGTTTTAAGAGATGAATATACAATCTTACCATCTCATGCAGTGTGTTAAGATTCTTCCTATTTTTTGTACACACATTTTCTGATACAAAAAGAACATATCAATATAATAAACAACAGTTTGCAAGTACAACATAAGGATGAGTTATTTTCACCAATGTAGTTGGAAGCAAGTGATACCTTATAAAAGATGGCCACATGTCTTGTAAAATCCAATTGGGATGATTCAGTATGTTCTCTTCTATGTTCAATTATGGATCATAGAAATTCTTGAACAAATGTGAGCAATTATCCCTTCATCTCTTGTTAAGACAGGCCAACACCCACTTCTTTGCTATAATATTGTCAAAATGAAACTTTGCCTTTATAAAGGAGAAAACAATAATTAATAAATGTAAGACTAATTCCAAAATGCAGGCATATTGAATGTTATTCTATCCCTGTTGTATCCTAATTATAGTTGATTCCCCTTTTTTTGGACACTTAACTCATGTTAACAAACTTATGGTTCTTATTTCTGTTTGAACATGAAGAATTGTAATTCTAATATTCATTTTATCAATTAGCCAATAAATAATCTGTTGATGAACTATAAACCTCAGCTTACCTTAGTAATTCTACTAGTAGCAGTAATTATGAGCTATGTTCTTCAGTTTTTGAAAAGAAAAAGAGACAAGTCTTAGTTGTGTGTGAGTTAGCCACCAGTTTTTCCACTCCCACTCAGATTCCCTTTTGGATGATTGTGTTGCTCTCTTCACTCCTGGCAACGTTGTTCATATTTATCCTTTCCTTTTGTCTTTATTCTAATTCCTTCACGTCACCTTAATCAGTTTTGATAATACTAAATTACAGATACGGTTCTCATATTGTCATCAACGATTATAGTTGCCTTTTCCTCCTTTTCTCTAATGTATTATATGTTTCGTAAAGTCTAAATAGATATTATAAACATAGAAAGCAGAAAACAGACCAGTGAGGCTCAACCAGCATTTCGCAGTTAAAAAGAAAGAAAACATTAGAACATATTCTATTTCTCCATACATGAAAAGGATATGCTTTTGTCTTTTACAATCCAAACATTATAACGAATGCTAAGTTAATTAATATCTGTGCTCTTCTTAAGTTCTTATCTTTTATATAGTATATATGGAAGCTTTCACAGAATCAATCCAATAATTACTAAATCAGTAAATGAGGAGACTTTATATATGTAATGCTTTATTTTATTATTAATGGAGCCTTCCCTGGTACAACATATATAAATTATACTCCTTACAGTCTAAACTTACGATATATCCACAAAAAGAGTCTTTATCTAGCTGTATAATAATGTTAACTGAGCTGTAGGCTGTAAACGGCAAACCCAGATCCCATATCTGTAATACATGTTAAGTGTATACTGCCTACAGTCTACTCACAGTATGTTGAAATATACACTGCAATATACAATCCTAAATCTGAGAAATTTGAACACATTCTTGTACATGCTTAAACTGATATGAAAGCTGACATTAGTCATTGTGTACAACAGCTGCGAAAATATATATTCAGGAATATTACTATATAATTTCAAAACATACACAATATTCACAATGCAACTAACCTCCATCATACTTCATGAAAACAGTGCCTGAATATCACAGATGAAAAAAAAAAAACTAAATCACCTTCAGTGGCAGTCACAGGGGAAACCGATTGCAATTTATCACTTATATATTTGATGGAATGTAGTTGTTAACAAAAATGAGAGATAAACTGTGAATATAAAGGAAAGCACAGGGAGTTCATGATAAAAAGAAGAGTTAAAAGAAACCATGGAATGATGCTGAACAGAAATAGGGGAAGGAGCTCACTTTCTGTTATGGCAGCCACTTACATGAAAATGTTTCAGATCGCGTTTGTAATAGAAAATTTCAGAGAGGACAGCAGTTCAATACTGAAGGAAAAAATGAGCACACTTAAAACAGAGAAATGGGAAAGAAATAGGTGAAAGAAAGCTGCTAGTGAAGGTCACAAAGTAGTTAGCATGCAATTTCACAGTTTAGCACAACTTAGTCCTTAGTCCTTAAGCCATGAACATGAAATATAATAATATGTCATTAAGAAATCCTATATAGCAGTAAATTTTTTATTTACTCATAAAAGTTTTTAAAGTACATTCTTATTGTTAAAGTATACTCACAGTTTAGCACAAACATAATCCTTAATGCTCATAGATATACAAATAAAATGAGTTTGTAAAGTATATTCTTACTGGTCTACTGTATTAATTTAGATAAAAAAACATTGCACCTTTAATGTGGAGGGAAACCAGTGGCTTTGTTGTAGCAGCACGCAGAGACAAGGCCTTCTGACTCTCTGAAAATTCTTATCAAGTATAAATCAAGAAGACTATCTCTAAAGTTAGTCCTTCACTGGTTCTACGACCTAAAGCCGTGCATATAAAGTCAGAAGTTATGTGATAATTGGTCAGAATAATAAATGATATCACAGCTATGTTTGAATACCAGTATATAAATGTTTTATAGGCCAATAATAATTTCTGATTGCCAGAATAATACTCAAGAATTGAATTCAGATGTCAAGAAGAGGATCACATTAGTGGTTTGGTTAGATACATAACCTTGTTCCTAAGCTTCTAAGACACTCATTGCAATACAGAATAATAACTTCAATACCACAATATAACCAAATCATAGCCCTGCACTAGAACAAAACAAACAAAGTATAACAAATGATCTTACGTTATAATGGATGAAATAAAAACCCAATAGAGTGGATAAAAGGACCATGTTGACTAATCAATTCCGAAGAATATAACAAATGATCAAGCAAAAGGACTAAGCTAACCCAAAAAATAAAAGAATACACATCATCGACAGTCATTGTTTTGAACCATAAATTATGACAAGTTTCACAATTTTCTGCACAGATCAACAATACAGATTAAAACACTAATGGATACTATGACACATTAATTGCATTTTCAAGATCTACTATAACAAGTGGTTCATCATCATCATTATCATCATCCCTTGCTAATGGAATATTTTCTGAATCAGCGGGAAATAGTAAGTTGAAGTCTTGTTGAGGATATAACATATTATTGACAAGACTATCTTCATCTTCTCCCTTGTCAAACAAGTCTCTTGGTTTTAAATGCACAGGAAAACACCAATCCTTGTTAGATTCATCTACTACATAATATACCATTTGAGCTTCAAAAGCCTTAATGTAAGGTTCATCATCTTCATGTTCTTGAGAATGTATCAATTGGGAAAAATTGACCAAGTCAAATCCATGAGCATCTTTTTTCAGTCCAATTGTTGTTGTTGTATTAGCCCATTCACATTTGAACATGGTTACCATAAGTTGACTGTAGTAGTTCAACTCTATTATATCCACCAACCTCTTATAATGGGACAATACCAAATCTTGGATGAAAATCTGATGTGCTTGCATAGCTCTTAGTACCAAAAGCACCAAAAACTCCACTATTTTGATTCTTCAGCCCTTGCTCTTTCTCCGGCGTTTGAAATTTGTAACCAATTACCTTGTATGAAGTGAATTTTCTTGCTTGTGAAGTTGGGCCTTGTGCAAGATAAATTATGTCATCTAAATGGATTTCTTCCTTGTCTACACCAATAGTATTAGAAATATAAGCTAAAAATAAGTTTAGACATAAACTATCAATCTTACTCACTCGATCATGAAACCATGACGCAAACTCCCTATGAACTACCCTTTGAATCATTGATGAAGCACATGCCTGATTTCTTAGCCTCCTCCTAACTACTTTAAATTCGCTATACAAGATTTTTAAGTCAATAAAGTAATGCAAGGTCTACAATTTTAAGTATTAAATATGTTTGAATTACTTACTACATGAATTGAGTCATGTGTTCACTATTCATTAACACATGGCGATGTGCTTGATGTCTTTCCATGGGTGTAAGAGTGAAGTATGAAGCACCACCCATAGGTTTGCTTATCCGTGGGAAAATGGTCTCCATGTGAACTAAGGATACATTAGGCTTATCATCAACACACCTTGATTGGTTGAATCTTGTCTCAATTCCATTTAAATACCTTGATGTAAATGTCACACATTCCTCAGCAATATACCCTTCAGCAATTGATCCATTGGGCTAGGCCCTATTACGTACATATGATTTCAAATGACTTAAATACCTATCAATTTAACATAAATTAGAATGAGCCAACACAAAGTGGAACAAATTTCAAAATATCATTTAAGTAATCTGTTAAATGTCATATACCTTTCTATAGGATATATCTAGTGATAGTGTACAAGCCCGCCATTTAACTTCCCCTACCAAATGAATAATTAAGTGAACCATTATTGTAAATAATGACGTTGGGAATAACATTTCCAAATGGCATAGGGTTAACACAACTTGTTGGTGGAGCTTGTCAATTTCACTAGTATCTAACACTTTCCTTCAAAGGTGCCTGAAAAGAGCATAAGTCTATCAAAACTGCACACACCTTATTCCTTAACACATTTCTCATTGCTAAAGGTAGCAATTGCTCCATAAGAATGTGAGAGTCATGACTTTTCAATCCTACAATTTTGCAGTGCATTAGATCAACACACCTAGATATGTTACTAGAATAACTATCTAACATAGTTACATTCTACAACGTTTTAAGAAATTGATCCTTATTGGAATTGGACATTGTGTACAATGTAGGGCAGAATTTCCCATGCTCGTTTGGCTAAAGATCTTGTCTAACTCCAATAGCCATAAGGCCTTTTCGTGCATTTAAATGATCTTTTGTCATACTCAATTCATTGAGAAGTATATATAATACATTATCACATATATTCTTCTCAATGTGCATCACATCAAGATTGTGACATAACAAATTAAACTTCTAATATGGAAGTTAAAAAAAATACTTTTCTTTTTCCATTGCTGAGGGAGACTTCCTTCAATATTTCTAGTACCACATCTTTTACCTCTTGCCTCTAACTCTGGCCTTTTACTAAATGTCACATTAATATTCTTAACTTATTTCAAGATTTTTGAACCTAACAATAAGATTGGTGAGTTCCTTAACTCAATATTGCCTTCAAATCACACTCATTTTAATCTAAATCTATGGTCAGCAAGCGTAATGTTGTTTGTGAAAGGAAGAGGAAAAGCTAACTACATAACAGGAAAAGCAATTCAACCTGAACATACTGACACTCTGTACAAAGCCTGGGAGACCGAAAATAGCCTAATTCAATCCTAGCTAATCAACTCCATGGCTTTTGACATTGGAGAAAACTTTTTCCTTTATTAGACAGCTTATGAAGTTTGGGAAGCTACTAGAGAGTTATACTCAACTGCTAAAATTAAAGCTGCCATCTTTGAGATTGAGGGCTTTCTCAATGACTTATGTTAAACTAACTCTAATGTTATCACTTATTCAATGTCTTACTGTGTCATTGGCATCAACTAGACCAATATGAAAATCATTAGTGGTCATGTGCTGCAGATGCTACGTATTTTAGAAAACTCAAGGAGGAAAAGAGAGTTTACAAATTCCTCCTTGGATTAAATCCTAGCTTTGAGGAAATTATGGGACACATTCTTTCACTGGACCCCCTTCCATCTTTAAGGGATGTTTTTTCAACAGTAAAAAGAGAGGAAAGTCAAGAAAAACTTACTTCTAGTAACCTTTGTTCTAATGTTACTGACAATTCTGCCTTTGCAGCCAAAACTTCACAGTCTAGAGAAAACAAATGTAAAAAATCACATAGACCTTGGTGTGATCATTGTAATAAGGCTAGCCATCCCAGGAAAGATGTTAGGTATTACATGGCAAACCACTAAACCATAAACAATGAAGCTGATATGAAGGACAAGCTCTTATGATAACTACCTCTGAAGGAAGAATTTTTGACTTTGAAGTATTCAGTAAAGATCAACTAGAAGCCCTCTACAAGTTAATTGGAACTCGCCTTAATACCTTTCCTAATCTGGACACTGCCATCGACCTAATTTCCCATATAGTTAATTCATCCTTTGTCCTTAGTTCCAAAACTTAAGGAACAAACACTTGGGCTGTTAACTCCAGGGCCATAAACCACATGACAGTTAATTCCTCTTCCCTTACTAATTTCAAAACTTGTAAGCTTAACTTAGTTGTAAACTTTGCCAATGGCACCCCTTTTAAGGTGACTGAATTAAGGACAATCTATTTATTTAACCATCTTGTTCTCAATCAAGTCATTCTAGTCCCTAACCTCACAAGTAACCTTTTATTTATCAGTAAACTTACAAAAGACCTTAACTGTGTTACTAAGTTCTTTCCTGGAGGTTGTTATTTTTAGGACTCAACATGATGATTGGCAGTGCTAAAGAAAGGGACTGTCTTTACCTACTTAACTAAGAACTAAAAATGCTTTACGCACTCTCTAATTGTCACTCTATCTTTAAGAATACTTTATGGCACTTTAGATTAAGGCACCCCAATCCTGATTGCATGAAGAAAATGTATCCCTCTTTATTCAATAAAAATTTCACTTTGTTTCAGTATGATATTAGCTAATCATCCAAACACACACATACCTCTTATCTTGTACACCCACACATTCCTTTTCACCCTTTCTCCTTAATCTATAGCGATGTCTGGGGTCCATCTCAAACACAAACATTAATCGGTGACAAATGGTTTGTAACCTTCATTGATGACCATACTAGACTCACTTGGACCTATTTAATGAAAGAAAAATTTGAAGTCCCATGTATTTCAAAATTTTCCACTATCTCATTAGAAATCAATTTCAAACCTTCATTAAGATCCTCAGAACCGATCATGGAACTGAATATTTCAATACTATTCTTAAAGACTTCCTTAATGAAAATGGGATTCTTCACCAAAGTTCTAGTATTCACTCTCCACAACAAAATGGAGTTCCTGAACGCAAGAACCAACACCTCCTAGAAGTAATAAAAGCTTTCCTACTTGCCTCTAAAGCACCAAAAACTTGTTAAGGAGAAGCCTTAATGATAGCCACCTATCTAATTAACCAAATACCTAAAAACCTCTAAAGTACTTAATCCCTTGGAGAAAATGCTTGAAACTTACCTTGAAACTACTATTCTTACCCGTAGCCTCTCTCTCAAAATTTTTAGATGCACTTGCTTTGTTCACATATATAATAGTGGCAAACTTGATCTTAAATCCCTTAAGTGTGCATTTGTGGGCTATTTATCCTCTAAAAAGGGGTACAAATGTTTTTCACCTATCACTTAAAAAATTTTACATTTATATGGATGTTACCTTTTTTTAAAACAACCCCTTACTTTGTAAATAAATCCATTCAGGGGGAGAGTTCTGATGAATAAACTTATTACAACACACAATAAATAATACTTTTCATTTTTGTTGCTCCCAATGACACGACCTCTAGCCTTGAATCTCAGTCCAAAACAACCAGTCCATAAATAACCACATCACCACAAAGCCAAGAACCATACATAACAATGCCCATAACTTCAACCGTGCTTAAAACTAAATTTGAAATTACAAAAATAGAAAACAACACTCTTAAGCACTTCCAAGAGTCCAATATGAATTGCAAGGCTCTTGAAAATGACCCAGACCAATTGGGTTGGCCAATTGCACTAAGGAAATGGGTAAAAAATTGTACTAAGCATCCTATTGGGAACTTTATTTCCTTCGATAAAGTTTCTCCTGAATATTCCATGTTTATTGCTAGCCTATCTTGTGAAAAGATACCTCAAAATTTACAGGAAGTCTTGAATAGCACAGAATGCAGAATAACTATACAAGAGGAAATTACTGCCCTAGAAAAGAATGGAACTTGAGCAATAATTGACTTACCCATGGGCAAAAAGCCAGTGGTGTGCAAATGGATTTTCAACATAAAATATAATCTAGATGAAAGTATAAATAGACATAAGGCTAGGCTAGTAGCCAAGGGCTTTACACACTTCTAGAATCAACTATCAGGAGACATTCACTCCTGTTGTTGAACTTAACACCATTAAAGTGCTTACCTCTATAATTGCTACTAGACTAGAAACTTCACCAATTTAATGTTAAGAATGCCTTCTTGAATGGCAACTTTGAAGAAGTATATATGGAAATTCCTCCAGGTATTGATGTGGAGAAAAATAAGGTATGTAAACTCTAAAAGTCTTTGTATGGACTTAAACAGTCTCGTAGAGCTTGGTTAATAAGTTTTCAAATGTAATTAAAGCTTATAGGTACATCTAGGGACAAGCTGATCAAACCATGTTTATGAAATACTCACTTAATGGAAAACTCTCTATACTAATTGTCTATGTTGATGATATTATAGTTACAGGGGACTTTGAGGAGGAAATTAAGAACTTGAAGAGTGAGAAATTTAAAATCAAAATTCTTAGTGAGCTAAAATACTTCTTGGGGATGGAAATTGCTTATTCTAAGAAAGGACTTGTGGTTTCATAAAGGAACTATACCCTAGAGCTAATAAGGATGTTGGGGTACAAACCAACTGAAACGCATATGGAGATAAACTTCAAATTAAGATTCAAGGATGATAACCCAATTGGAGAGACTGGGAGATGTCAACGGCTAGTTAGGAAGCTCATATATCTCTCATATACCAGACTAGACATATCTTTTCCCGTTAGTGTGGTAAGTCAATACATGCATAATCCCATTAATGAATACATAAATCTTATGTATAGGATACTCAGGTATCTAAAGAGAACCCTAGGGAAAGGGATTTCATTCATGAAAGGAAGTGACAAAAGTGTAAAGGTTTACTTAGATGTTGATTGGGCAGGATCTACTATAGACAAAAGATCAAGCATTGGATATTACATTTATTTTTTGGGCAACTTGGTGACCTGGAGAAGTAAGAAGCAACTAATAGTGGCCAGAAGTAGTACAGAGGCTGAATACTGAGCACTCTCCCTTGGTATCCATGAAGGTTTGTAATTGAAATGTTTAGTTGAAGAGATCAGGGTACCTTTTGACTATCCTATACATCTTTTTTGTGATAATATGGCCACAATCAGCATAGTTAAAAATCTAGTACATCATGATCGGACTAAACATGTGGAACTGGATAGAAATTTTATTAAAGAAAAGTTAGACTCTAAGGTGTTTGAATTATTCATCACAACACCAAATTATAAACATTCTAACAAAGGCCTAGCCTCGGGTGAAGTTTGAAGATTTAAACAAGAAGCTAGGAATGATGAATATTCATTCACCATCTTGAAGGGGAGTGTTAGAAGATTTGACACTAGATTTATGAGATCTTGAAAATTTGTCACAATATCTTAGTTACTTTGTTGATTATTTTATTTTTTATTTTTCTATTATTTTTTTGTTAAATGTATATAATATAGGATCTAAATAAAAATTCCTACTTATTAGGGATATTTTGTTTAGATTAGAATCTAAGTTTAAACTTATATTAGCTATATATTTTGCACCCTAGGTTATCTAGGGTTGTGGTAGATTAAATAAAATAAATCCACAATATATATATATATATATATATATATTCATCATGTGTCAATCATAATTATCTATTTTTAGTACTAAATGGTTAGGTTTGGCATTTTTGACTAAATAAAAATTTGACAAAGAAAAGTCATTGCATTCATTGATTATGTAAGATAAAATCTAAACCCCCTAAGTGTGTTTTATTTTTTATATATACTGTACTTGAATATGCTCATATTTGGCATGTAAAGCAAGATTTAATGCCTTTATCAATGCCTCCAATAAGCGTGTTTCACAAGATTTGGATGATAAATTAACATTACAATTTATGCTTCTAATTTATGATCTAATCATGGCTCCTTTGTTACTACTCCTTTGATCCACTATCATATACCTCCTTATTTCAATTTTCTAATATTTTACTTTAATAGGATCCACTTATATTGTACTTAATGTGAAATTTTTGGTAACATTCTACTTAATAGCATAATTATTATTAGGAAATCAACTTAATTCTAGTCATGAGATAGTTTAAGATGACAAATTAAAGCCAAAAGATATGGAAGAAACCTTAATCAACTAATCTTATATGGAACAATTATGAACAAGCACCCAACACTGCAAAAACATGCTAGGAGAAATGTGAAATTCACTAATTTCATAGCACACTAAGAGGTTCGTGTTAGTATTATCTGATTCAATCTTGTTAAAATCAAATACTAAGCAATATCATTGCAAAAAACTGAACAATATGGTGTTTTGTTGAAGTGTTTTCGTAGCAATATTAAATGTAAGATTTATCAATTGCCACCATATGAAAATCAAGTCTTCTTGATTTCTCATGCCAAATTTTACTTTTTAAAATATTTTAGCTTTTCTATTACAAATAAGTACTTGCATAAGATTAAGCCATAAAGTTATTATATATGACAAACTTAAGAAATTATCCACTCAAATTCAGAGGAAAGCCGACATTAAAATGAATATTACGACATTAAAATTCCCTACTTTTCCAAATTCAAATGTCAAATAACCCTAGTTTAGTAATACCCAAAAGAAATTATGCTCATTCCAAAATAATATAAATTTAAAAATTAATTTCTTTATACATATAATTGTAAATACAATGCCATGAAATACCAACTGCAAGATGATTGAAAGTACCATACTAAGGCAAAGGGAAGAACAAACCTTCAGTTTAAGCTCATTTGAAATGAAACAAGGCTAAATAGGAGCAGTAGATGATGGCAAAAATGTGAGAATGAGTGTACTGATACTGACATAATCAATCACATTAGGTAATAAAGAAGCAAATTAGCAAATAAAACACCATCGCAATTAGAAAATGTAAAACTAGCACAATTGACTAATGAAATGAGGAACCCAACACCTATAATGATGATTTTAGAATAACTAGAAAACAAAAAACCCATTAACATTAGACTTCACTAATTGGGAAAACCAACATAAACCCTAACTAATCATGCTTCCCTTTTGAAGTTGAAGACCCATTCAGTCTATCAAGAATAGTAAACTAAACCCCCACAGGTAATGCCACCATGAAAGATCAAATCAATAGTAAACATCAAAACATTAGAGCATTGAACTAAGAAATTAGGTACCTACTAAGGAATCAAAGTGGTGTCATTCTTGTTCATGTAGTGGGTCATTCTCATTCAATAGGAATCAGAAGAGTGAAGGGTTTTAACTAAAGAAGTCATTTTAACACTAATAAAACTAGTGGCAATCGAAATATGGAGCAAAAAAAAGAGTGCGTGTCTCCACAGAGCTCTTTGTTTTACAACAACGGTTTAATATACCATTTAATGAAGGTTATAAAAACCTTTAGTAATTATTCATTTAACGGGGGTTTTATATAACCTACACTAAATAACTACTGCAAATAAGGGTTTTTCTAATAGTGTGCCAAAACTCAAATTAGTCAAGCTTAAAAAGTGATTAAGATTATTAGAAGATTCTTTTAAGAATTATAATAAATGGATAATTATGAGTTAGGAAGTAAACCTTGTAGATTCCCTTTAATTATTAACAGCTTATTGTGATCTACTTGGTAAGATAAAAATACACTAATACTTATCTTAAATAGAACATGAAGAAAAATGTGATCAGCCTAACAAGATAAAAGTATGACACTATTGGAACAAGTCAACAATAACATTAATTGGTCTTACTTGGTATCACTCACCTACAATATTAATTGGTCTCATACTTAGTCTCACTAGTATTAATTGGTCTTACTCACCTAGAGTATTAATTGGCCTCATTTGCAATAATTAGCTAACATGTTTTTTTAGTGAATGTTATGTATATAAATGCCCATGTAAACAAAGTGTTGAGTATGCGAAAGAAATAAGTTTTTTCCCTTCATGACATGGTATCAGAGCCTTCCCTAGTCTTTTTTATCAGTTTTCTCCTTTATTTTAGATTCTGTGTTACCAAGATCATCATTCTAAATGATCAATTTTGGCGCATGTCAAGATCGATTAGACCCAGGAGTTCAATGACCTGAATCTTGGTGCATGGAGATGTATGGTTACTCTATTCCTTTCTATTCTATGTTTCCAATAATCAACTGCTCCTTTTTGGCATATCCTAGGTGCATTATCGGCAATTGGTAAGGTGCAAGTGTACTATTTGGGAATCTTTTTATGAAGAGCTAAACATGTTACTACCATTTAGTTTTGATGTCAAAGTGCAATAAGCTTAAAGGGAACAAATGACAATAATGACCTTTCTAACAGGCCTTCCCTCTAAGTTTGAGATTGCCAAATCTCAAATTCTCTCAAGTTTTAAGATCTTATTACTTCTCTTCAAGAAGTTATTAGTCAGGTTATTCGTATGGAAATTTCTTCTTCAGCCCTGCTCAACAATGCCTTTATTACCAATGGAAGTGGTAACGATACTACCTGTAAGATGAATAATTAAGAAGGAGGAAATAAGAAGGCTAACAACTATCAAAATGAATCAGGAGTGTTGAATGCTACTATTGTCATGAATTGGTTCATACAAAGCAGACTTACAAGAATTTACTAAATCATACTCAAAGGACCTAAGCTGCTATTGTTACATCCACTAGTCTTATCTCCTCAACTGAAAAGTCAATTATGATTTTCATAGATGAATTTACCAAAATATGTCAATGCCAAGACTCATTCAAGCGCTCAACACCAGTCACTACTTTTATGGAGTCAGATAAACTTACTACATGTCTCATCTCCTCATCATCCAAATGGGTAATTGATTCTAGTGCTACAGATCATATGACTAGTAACATTAATCTCTTTTCTTCCTTTCAAACCCATAAATCTTCATCACCTATAAAAATAGCTGATGGGACTACTTATAACATTATGGGATCTGGGACAGTTAATCTTACTTCCCCAATTACATTATCATCTTTCATAAATCTTCTAAATGCATTTTTGTTGTGACGAACTTAGCCTAACCTACATAATTTTTAATTTAGATTTGAGCCCAATTGCAACACCCAACCTAACTAGCTTCTTATTAGCCATTAGGATTTCTGTTACCAAAGGAGGTTGTGAAAGGCCAAAGAGGAGTCCTAGAGACTCTATTCTTAATCTTTTCTATCCATTTTTCTCATATCTCCATCATTTTTCTGCACTTATATGGTTGTTCTTGGTGATTTGGAGCTTGGTGAAGCATCCCTCTCTACTATAAGTAGTTGAACACCATGCCCATAGGAGATTTGATGAGGCCTGAGCTTCGAGCATCAACTAGGGAGTTTTTCTTGTTCATTTCCATCTTACCTAGCTTTGTATTTATTATATCTTGGCTAAGTTATTTTGATTACATTTTTAGGCTGAACCATATTGCTATAACTTCTATATTATGGATTTGATCATGACATTTATATTTTGATGTGTGTTTTGTAAGGATTATTGCTACGTTTAATTGTAGAAGTATTAAGTTTGGTATAATCTAATATATCTTATGATTGATTGTAGTAGCTTGGTAACACTTGGTTAAGTTGCTCAAGTTGTCCTCACATCTTTACATTGATCTCCGATTAGTGCATTAAAGAAGGTAGTTAATGTTGTTATAAGCCTTTGGGTTAAAGGTTTCATAAACAAATTGATTTACCTAGTGTTTGAATGATATTTCAAACCATCTATGGAAATGGTTTTCTAAAGAAACTTCCAGTTATCTTTTAAAAAGCTAGGAAGACCGAATTAAAGCTCCAATGGGCATTTCATGATTAATTGCATTGAAACCCATTTATTTTTCCAATCTTCACATTTATAACAAAAATCCCAAAAACAATTTCACTTTGTTGCATTTCACTCAAACTCCATCTATCTAATAAAAACAATGACAAAACCTTGTTTTTTCCCCATTTCTTCACATATTTTTGCATTCAAATTACCTAGAAACAAATTAGGCTCCTTGAAGTGAACACGACTTGGATTCCACTACTATAGTGCTTTTCTGTATCGATTTAGCTTTTGACACCTTAACGGTGAGGGATCAGTCAGTGTTTCTTCCTAGGATATTCTTATACTCAGAGAGGATATTGATGCTTTAGTCCTAATCTCAATAGATATATGATATTTGCTTATGTTACTCTTGTTGAGAACATACCATTCTTTGGCACACCTTCAAAGTCTACCAATCAGGGGGAGGGTGAAGATTGGTTAGTATATATAAAATCACCTTTAGATGTTCCCTCCACCGAGCAATTAGGAGTTTCTAATCCTTCATCGTCTCTAGCTCTTGAATCCACATCATCGCTGCCTAACATTCATGTCTATTCCAGAAGACAAGAGACTCATGATACATGTATCGCACAATCTCTTTTGACATTAGATCCAAATCCCAGCATTGATAACCTTCCTATAACCCTAAGTAAAGGTCAACGCTAGTATTCCTATCTCATTGCTAATTTTGTTTCCTATGATCATTTGTCATGCTTATCTAGCTCTTTCATTGCTTCTCTAGATTCAGTTTTGACTCCCAAATCCCTCAAGAAAGCCTTAAACAACCTTGCCTAGTGCAATGCAATGATGGAAAAGATGAATGCCCTAGATGAAATTAGAATATGAGAATTGGTAGATTTACGTCCGAGTAAGAAATGTAATACCCATAAAAAGCCAATGATGTTAATAAAATGAAAAAAAAAAAAGGAAAAGTTTTAAAAATATTTTCCAATTTTAAATAAATATACAAGGACCCTAGCAACTTCTATGATAGACTATGTTTATTTATTTACTCATTTATAGTCACCAAAGTCATTAGTTCTTTAATTTAAAATTAGTTTAGTATGTTATATTGTGAATGAAGATTTAGTCAATTTCAAGATCTATAACCTATATATATATGTATACATACAAATGAAATAAGGCCCATATGTGTTGGAAATTTTATATGACCTTAATTAGCTTAAGATTCCTTTAATTTCGTAAAAGACATTTTTAGGTTAATTATGTGACTTTTAAACTAAGCTTAGATTAACCAATAAGATTATTTAAGAAGAAAGTGTTATTCAAAATTAACATGTTAAGGGTGTAATTTCCTTTAAGATAATATGATATGTTCATACAAGATTAAGCCAAGTTTTCTATGATAATTCACCCTAATTAGAATAATAATAATAATAATAATAATAATAATTTATGATTTCATTGGAATCAAATTATGATTTCATTAGAGTCAAATTGATTAATAAACTAAAGCATGGTTGGTAAAGCATAACTTGGTCAAGTATACAAGAAGTAGCATTAACATAATTTAAAATCAAATAACGAAGATTTTACAAGCAACTGTAAAGGTAAATTAATCCCTATATCAAATAATTAGTTACTTGTCTTTCTAAGTAGACATTAAGATTTAATTCAGTAGACAAAGGTAAAAATGACTAAGTAAATTAGTATGCTATTGGCCTAATTAGATTGAAAGTATTAAGGGTCCATATCAATAATATGACCATAAGACCACTTACTTTTCAGGAATTAACAAATTATGGTTTCATTGCCTAATTAGTAGGAAATACTAGACCAAAACTAAAGAAACGAGCAAGGTGGTAGGACATGTATGCATAAGAAAATAGGGAATAAATATTCATGCCTAATGATAACCCTCACATACCAAAAGATAAGTATAAAATAAGCAAAAGCATAAGGTGACAAAGAAACATGTATTTGTTTGGTGGCACCACTTCAAGAGTAAAAGAATTACTGGGACCAACTAAACAAGCATGGGTGGCCAAAATTCATCATGCAACCTACTCCCTTATTGCCTTGGTTGGTTAGAACACAATGCAAGCGGGATGTTATAGGGCCAAGAACCCAGCCAAGACCAAGCTGGAAATTTAAAAACGCATAATAGAGAATATGGAGAAAACAAGCCACTAAGTGGCACTATAGTGATGCTCAATCATGTGTCAAGCAACCATTGGGAGTTCCCAAGGCTGAGAAGGGTTGAAGGAATAAAATAAATTGGAAAGACCCAGCCAAAACCAAAACAAACCAAAAGAAAACAAATTGGACACCAAACACACCTGAAAATAAAAAACGGAGAAATAGTTTGAGCAACTTGCTAGTGCTTGTAATGATGATTTTGGAGGCCAAACTTGCTTCAGATTTGAAGTAATTTGAGGGGTGATATTCCTCTATAAAATGGAGGCAAGGCTGGAGGGAATGGACACCAAAACAAAAGTGGAAAACTAGAAAAAAAAGTAAAGAAAACGTTATGGTTTTCAGATTGATATAATGTGGTGATGTGGGGGGAGTTTGAGTGAATTTATGGAATGTTTCTGGGCAATGAATGATGTGTTTAGATGCTGAAGCAAGTTAGGTATTAAGTAAGGAAGAAAACAAGAGAGAAAAAGGGAAAAAGAAGGTAGAAAAGTGGCTGGACAGAAGTGTAACTCAGACTCTGTTTTCGGACATGAAAATAGTGTATTTTAAGTTGCTACTTCCAGCGATTTTCCACCAAGTTTTGTGGAGTTATTGGGGCTGTGAGTGACACCAAAATACTTGGGAATACTTGGGTGTGAGTGAGAATTTGTGGGTTAAAGAAAGGAGTAGAAGCAAGGAGGAAAAAAAAGAGAACAAACTGCAGTGAAACCGAAAATTAGTGTAGTTTTCGGATTTCCACTTCCAGCAGCTTTTCCCCTTGTTTTTGTGTGTTTTTGGGTAGTTAGAGACTAAAAAACCTTAGGGAAGGTGCAGGTAGTAAGTGGAGAAGTCAACAAGGGAGAAAGAAGGGAGAAAAGTGGCTAAACGGAACCAAAACCAACTATATTTTGCACCCGAAAAATCTGTTCAGAATAGTGCACGAATTTGGTGAGTTTTTCTTATCATTATGCTTCTAAAAAATAGATAGAATAATAAATAATATATTCATATGTGTATATATATATATGTATGTTGGTGAGCATGAAGAGGGTTACCATAAATGCCTAATAACTAAAATGTCAAAGTTAATTATTTAATTAGTCGTTTAATTATTATATAAGTTATTAGATGTATATTTGTTTAATCAGTTTCACCTTATTACTCATTTTGTTGCAAGGAATTATTTAATTAGTTAGTTATATAAATTATTTACGGTTAGGACATTATTTTTGTGTTTTGCAAGGAAAATTTTCTAATAAGATATTCTATTTTCTAAAAAAATAAAGTAACCTCTAAAGGAAAGCAATTAAATAAAAGGAGATGTTAGAGATACTTATTTTAGAGTTTGAGATGGGAGTACATTATTAAGAATCATTTGTTATGATAGATAAGATCTCCTGGTGTCTTGGAAGCAGATATACAACAGAAGGTAAAAAAGTACCTTCAAATAGATAGCTTTCATCTTTTTCGTTGCACATCTTACTTTTCTTTAAAATGTTTTATTTATTAATAGCTATGCCCATGTGATGTGTTTTATATGTTTAGAATATGCATGCTAGCAAGGAGACACCTGTCAGGTTTGGTGTTACAAAGTTCTCCCTGTGATTGGCTTTCACATTATGAGGTAGCATGAAACCCTAAATTGGTATAGGACAAAGAAGGGTTAAGGTATCCAAATAGCCCAAAGGAGGGATAAAAGGTTTTCCTGGCGTGTCATCATGTGTATAACTTCTCTTATGTGATTTATGCATATTTGGTGTGTAAGGGCTGGAAATATAATGTTTTTGTTGAACTGCTGACTACTGGGATTGTAAAATCTCATGTTTTTATGTATATTTATTTCCAAGTCACTAAGAACCCTAAACCCTAAACCCAAATGATTATGTTTTTTTTTTTTTCCGGTTATTAAATCCTTCTTAAAGGGTTAAGGGATAGTTAAAGTTAGAATCAAAATATTTATCATATTCGTAGGTTTTTGTATTTATTTATACTTCCATAAATCCTACATATAGTGAGTTACGAGATGTTACAAGAAATTTGTTAGCTGTAAATAAGTGTCTACAATGAAAGTTGATCCTAATAGCTCAGTGGCTCACCTTAAGGCATGTCTTATTGCTAAAGGTTATGCTCAGACATATAGAGTGGACTATTCTAATGCCTTTTCACCTATTCCTAAAATGACTTTAGTTTGGTTATTCATCTTCTTGATTGCTAGTCATAATTGGCCATTACACCAATTGGACATTAAGAATGCTTTCTTCCATGGCAATTTACAAGAGGAAGTGTATATGGAGCAACCACTTAGGTTTGTTGCTCAGGGGGAGTATGGTAAAGTTTGTCATTTGCAGAAATCTTTATACGGCTTAAAGTAAAGTCCCTGTGCCTAGTTTGGAAAATTTAGTAAGGTTGTTCAATAATTTGGCTTGAAAAAGAGCAAATGTGATCACTCTGTATTTTATAGACAATCAGAAGCTAGTATAATTCTTTTTATGGTGTATGTTGACAATATTGTTATCACAGGAGATGATGGTGAAAGGATCTCATCCCTTAAATCATTCTTACATGCTTAGTTTCACACTATATACTTAGGGCAACTAAAATATATTCTAAGAGTGGAGGTGACAAGGAGTAAGAACAGAATGTTCTTATCACAATGAAAGTATGTGTTAGATTTATTAATAGAAACTAGTAAAATAGGAACAAAACCATGTACACACCTATGACTACTGTAAAATAGTGAATTATTTGAAGATCCAAAAAAGTACAAAAAGTTAGTTTGAAGGTTAAATTGTCTCATAGTAACGAGACTAGATATTATGTACGCTGCGAGTATTGTAAGCCAATTTATGTCTTCACCCATAGTTAATCATTGGGTAGCACTAAAAAAAATTTATGCTACTTAAAAGAAACCTCTATACGAGGTCTACTATATACCAAGATTGAGTGCTCTACTGATGCTGATTAGGCAGGATCCAAGATAGATAAGACATGTACTGCTTGCTATTGTGTATTTATGGGAGGAAATTTAGGGTCTTTGCAAAATTACATGGATACACCATCTTATGGAGGAAGTTGGATTGAAATTATTACTACCAGCAAAACTTTGGTGCGATAATCAAGCTACTCTTCATATTGCATCAAACTCAATCTTCCATGAATGAACTAAACACAGAGGTTGATTATCATTTTGTTTGTGAAAAAATACAAGAAAATTTGCTCTTTACAGGATATGTGAAAACAAGAGACTAGTTAGGTGATATTTTCACAAAAGCTTTGAATGGAAATTTGATTGAATATCTTTGTAACAAGATGTGCATGACTAATATCTATACATTAGCTTAAGGGGGAGTGTTGGAACAAGTCAACAATAGCATTAATTAGTCTCACAGTTAGTCTCAGTAGCATTAATTGGTCGTACTTGGTCTCAATCGCTTGCAATATTAATTAGTCTCACTAGCATTAATTAGCCTACATTTTTTAATGAATTTTATGTATATAAATATCCATGTAAACAAAGTGTTGATTATGTGGAAGAAATAACTTTTTCCCCTTCACTATAGACACCTAATACACTTTTCCTAATGTATTAATTTAAAATCATGTAATTTACAAGCAGCGCATGAACTTGGAGAGTTTCTCATGTATCTTGCCTAATTTTTGCACATAATTAATGTGTGTTTACATTTTTGTAAATGCATATGTGAAATGCAATGTTGCATATGTTAGCCATGGAAGAATGCTTTTGTATCATTTGGTACCAAATTGTAACTAGGAGTATATATGACGATGAATATTGAGGATGCCCTTGTAATATCATGTAAATGAATTATGTCATGTAAATGAATGTGAGAATTTACTATTAGGCCTAAAGAAAAAGTAAAAGATAGTTGTTTAAATAAATAATTTAGATTGCGTTAGTAACCCAACAAAAAAATTAGATTGTGTTTTTACTATATACTACTTATATTATGTAAATCAAAAAGAAAACTACAAAATTGGTTCTCTACTTTTGCATTTAGTAACATTTCTGTTCCTCACAAATTAATTGTGATAAATCAATCCTTCACAAATTTAAATTTGTATAAAACCAATCTTTCAAAAATTTTAATTTGTACAAAACCAGTCCCTTTGTTAAGATTAATAAATAATAGATTTTACATGAAATAAAATTTTTGAAAAATTAATTTGTCACAGTTATCTATAAGAGATTAAATTATTACAAAGTGTAAAAGTAGGAGCGACCGATTGGCACATTTCCCGTAAATTAAATATCAAACCATTTTTAAGTCCAGTGAAATTTTATAGCAAGTATGTGAATTAATATTCAACTAAAGTTTGTATATAAAAAAATAAATGACACAGGAGTTTGTTCACGAGACATCAAACCACGGCTCCCTCATGTTTGTTTGGCTGGAAATCATAGAACCGATGGAGCCCGAACAGATGAATAGTAAAGTAAACGTGATGTCAGTAGCACTGTTTGGTTGAATTCATTTCCATTTCTGATTCCTTCGTACTATTGTTTTTCATTCAGATCATATGGGTTGCTATACGTTTCTGTTGAAGGCATAAATTCAAAAAGCATTCTAAACATGTATAATTAATAAAATAATTGTTACGTACCCAATTTAACAAAGTATTTGATATTAAAAAAATTGCAGATAATTTTTCTTTTATGAGTAAAGGAAATACTCCTTAAGTCTAAGCTTCCAAATTATTGTTTTTGGTACAAAATGAGTAACCAAAACCTAACTAGGCAACAAGATTAGGCTAAATTGCAAAAGACCCCTCCCAACAAAAAAATCTCTTCCATATTTATCTATAACATTTTATTTGTTATATTCCTAACACTAATAGTGGTAAGACACTATACTGTGATATCACTGCCAATCATTTTTAAATTAGTAATTGTAGCCTCTTTATTATCTCTCTTTCCACTTTCCCCAACTATAACTCCTAATTAATGATAAAGGAAGCTTAAGGAAAAGGTAGTGAATGGTAACGTTTGTAAAAGACAATCCAATTTGCATAGTAAAAATTCTTTATATGCTGAATAACTTTTTATTAATGTATATGATGCTTAAGATCATAACCACTTTTAACTAGTATATTATTAAATAGTAAGAGCAATTAGTTCTTTTTCTTTTTTCTTTTGGCTAAGAATGACAAATTGATTTAGAGTGCACTCAAAGCAAGTTGCATTATAATTACTTAACTCCATAGTGTCGCATGAGGCAAAGTCTTTTTATAATATTTATAATTATTTATAAGTGGCTTACATTTAAACACATGCATTTACTTATATATCAATTGTAAACAATATATAAAACAAATTGTTCTCATACACAAATGCATATCCAATCCTTGTTTACTGTGCGCCTATAGCATATATGTTATTCAACAAAAAATAAATATTTTAATTTGGCTAACATGTCAAGATCCAGATTTGAATTTTTGAAGAGGAAAAGTAGGACCAGTCAACTGGCCATGGGAGGGGCAATGGCTAACAAGCCACAATGGCTTTATAACGAATATATTTTGAAACCCTTAACTTCCCACTCACTCCCAATGGATCTATTAGACTTCTAGCTATATTAACATGACCTATGGATTCTGAATTAGAAAGGAAAAAATATTTCATTAATTCTAGCA
Source organism: Delonix regia (assembly GCA_037074485.1). Taxonomy (NCBI): domain Eukaryota; kingdom Viridiplantae; phylum Streptophyta; class Magnoliopsida; order Fabales; family Fabaceae; genus Delonix; species Delonix regia. The sequence goes on along the minus strand of CM073454.1, from coordinate 21,478,825 downwards.
TCTTATTAGCTCTCTATCACATTAGTGCTTTATTGTTTTATATACTTTATTATGAGAGGTTAATGCATATGAAATTAATTCTTTCTTGTAAGAGAGAATCTCAAGGAGGTTCCTTGAGATAGTCAAGTTGAGAGAGAGCTTGCATTGAGGGAAAGTTTATCCTTGGTTGTATTCAAAGAGGATGACTTGAAGGAGTCAAGCTATGAGAGCTTAGGATTAAGAAAGGTTCTCCTAGGTTGTTATATTTGTTTATTGAGATAGTGAAAAATCCTATGACGTTGCTTGGGGACTGGATGTAGGCTTTGGTAGAACCAGGATAAATCTTTGTGTCCATTCTCTTCCTTTATCCTTTTTACATTTTACATTTAATATTTTGATTCATAAAGTTTACTTTGATTGAAAAACCTTTTCAAAGGATTTTGATTTACAGCAAATTTTATATAAAACCTAATTCACCCCTATCTTGGGTGCCAGCCTTGCTCAACAAGTGGTATTAGAGCTTGGATCTTGATTAAAGACTTAATTGTCTCAAGAGTAAAGACTTAATTGTCTCAAGAGTATAAATGGCTGGACTTGGAGATCATGCGTTTCCTGAAGGGTTGTCTATTACAAAACTTCCTAGTTTCAATGGTGAAAATTTCTCATATCGGAAACTAAAAATGAAAATTTTCTTTGAAGATAGTGACAATGACCATTAGGAAGTGATTGAGGAAGATCCATTTTTTACCTTAGTTAAACCCAAAAAAGAATGGAATGATATAGAAAGAAGAAAGGTTTTTATGTATAACAAAGCTAAACTCATTTTTACTAGTGCATTTAGTCAAGATGAATACTTTAGAGTGTCAAATTGTCAAAGTGCCAAAGAGATGTAGGAGGCTTTAGAAATAGCTCTTGAAGGAACATCGAGTGCAAAAGAGTCTAAGATTCATAATTTTACACAACAATATGAATTGTTCAAAATGAATCTTGAAGAAACTATCAAAGAAATGAAAATTCATTTTACTGACATCGTTAATCATTTGGTAGCCTTAGGAAAGACATATTCACAGACTGATCAATCCTACAAGATCATGAAAGGACTTCCCACAGAGTGACAACTAAAGATGTAGCTATTAAGGAAGCAAAAAGGCCATCAATAAAATCAGTTGCAACTTTCTTTGGGAACCTTCAACAACATGAACCAAGTTTGAAGCAACTTCTTGAAAAACAAGACAAGAAGAAGAAGGATCTTGATCTCAAACTAACATCAATGGATCCAAGTAAGGAAGAATGCAATGATGAAACTCTTAGTCTCTTCGTTAAGAAATTGGAAGATTCTTTAATAGTAGAAGAATTAATGGAAGAGGTCCAACTAGAAGGAGTTAAGAAGGCAAATAACTTCCCATTTATTATGAATGTAGAAAATCAGGACATATCAAATGAGATGTCCTCAATTTCTGAACAAGTAGGATAGTACTAAAAGAAGGAAAGGAAAAGAAAAGAATAAGGCTTACCTATTAGCTACCTGAGGAGAAAGTGAAGATGATTCAGAAGCTGAAAAAGATAAAGAAGCCAACCTCTATCTAATGGTTAAAGAGTTGAGGTAAGCTCTCTCCTTTCCTATGAAGAATTGCAAGATGCAATTGATGATTTACATGATGAATTCCTTAGAATAGCAAAAGTCTTAAATCATTCAAAGAAGAAAATTTTATCTCTTGAAAATGATTTTGAAAAAGTGAAACAAGAAAATAGTTTACTACTTCAAATAAAAACCTCATTAGAAAAACAAATTGAGACATTATAGCATAACTACATACGTATTAAAGAAGAACATCTTTCTCTAAAAAATAAACCTACAAAAAGTACTTGTAATTGTGAGCTTCTAAAAAAAGAAAAGAAAGATTTGGTTGTTTGCTAATTTTTATACATGCAAGTGCACGTGATCACAAAAGTAAGACTTAGTTGTTTGCTTCTGCAAAAATTACTCTTGTCTGGCCGTCCTATCGCCCATTGTAAGCCATCATAGGTCAATGCCTACAATGGAGTAAGGTCTTAAGGCGACGTATTTACTAAATACCCATTCTTGCTTTTGCATTGCCTTTTGTTTTCCCTTTAACATCTATAACTGTGTAAATCACATTGTCAAATACATTCTTCTCCACATGCATGACATCAAGATTATGTCACAACAAATTAGTTTTCCAATATGGTTACCCCCAAAAGATACTTTGTTTTGTTCAGTTATGATTAATTCCATATCCTTCAAGTGTTTGAACTGGTCCACATTCAATGACTTTGGGAAGATTGTACACTCTCTCTCACCCTTGCTCCCCATCTAGTTGAGAGGGAGGAGGTGACTGGTTGTTATTTTGGAACCATCTTGATTAAATTGAAGATTGGAAGCATGACTTATGCTTTGGATTTACCATCTGTTTGGGCTTGTCTTTTTTAATTATTTTTTGGTATCCAAAGTAATATTGTGATATGTTTTATTTGGGCTAAGCCTAATTGTTATATCTAAAGATTTTTTTTCAGTTTCAATTGAAAAAATGAATGAATAAAAAAGAAACTTGGGGCCTATTTAATTAAAATGAGAATGTCAAAGCAAACCACCTAGTTATATACTTCAATTTAAGTTATTTTTAATTCAAAATTTTAAAGCATGTAAACTCAATACATGGTAGCAAAAGAAAATACTACAATATTATATAACTAAATCTTCGAGGTAAATATTTTGAAATTTTTATAAGATATATAATATTGCACTTATTTATCATAGCCAAAATATAAAAAGTAAAATCTTAAAGCACATGACATAAATGCTAGGGAAACCTAACTCTCAATTTCTAAGACTTTGTACTTTAAAATCTTCTTAAAACAATATGTGGCAATATGTTGAATGCTTATGTCTATCATAGTATCCTAAATCTCAAGCATGTTTGGAGAGAATAAAAAAGTAACATGGTGATCTATTTTATTTGGGCCAAGACTTTCTCCATAGAGTTCATGAACTTGCTCTTCCTCATCTTGGTGGGGGCCATTTGATTTATGTTGATCTATTTGAGCTTGTCTTTATTTTCTATTTTTCGCATCTAAAGTAATATTGTGATATGTTTTATTTGGGCCAAGCCCAGTTGTTGTATCTATTTTTTTTTTTTTCATTTTCAATTGAATGAATGAATGAATCAAAAGAAAGCTTAGAGCCTGTTTAATTAAAATGAAAAGTAAAAGCAAACCACTTATTGTTAAAATAGCCTTAAGAAAATGAAAAAAGCAATCCTAGTAAGTTAAACATACTATAGGTATTAGATCTGATTATCAATCCTAGTAAATTCAAATTGGAAATGGCCAATCAACGTTGGATATTCTCTAAATATTCTTTAATTCAATTCTCATTGAATTCAAAGCAAAATAGATATGGCAAAAAAATAAAATAATTAAAAAAAATTTCTTTTGTATTACTCCAATTTTTGGGATGTTTTCCAAGGAATAGATCTCAAATAGGATAGTCTTGAATATACTATGTGTTGTGTGAAAATTTTAAATTGCTACTAAGGTACGATATGTATGAGATTTTGAAGAGGATTTTGCATAATTTATGTAATTTGATCAAAATTTTAAGAAAAGTATATTCAACTCAATTTAACCAAAAAAAAAATTCAAGATAAATAATTATATAAGTGTGTTAAAGTCAAAGCCATCCAAAAGTACATTAACGCACTTATATGTCTATGTGTAATTAATTTAGTGTAAATATCTTTCGTAAGATGAATCAATCAAAAAAACACTTCAGCTATGTAAAGAGAACTTATAAGTCAGAGCATCCTACCTAATTCTCACTTAATCAAACAATAATCAAATCAGGGCTGCACATATGTAAAAGAACAAATAATAACAGGGAGCAAGGACAACGATCAGTAAGTGCTATGACTATTACTAATCAAAACATTTTATCTAACAAGAACAGGGAGCAAGAAAGAATTAGGAAAATTGACCTCACACATAAATCTAATTGCATCCTTCCTTTAGATATAATCTGCCAATACAAGCTCTCCAAATCCTATTCATTGATTTCTATACACACAAGTACACGTGGTCGCAAAAAGTAATAAAGAGTGAGTAAGATATCGTTCCCATAAGGACTTTGATATAATTTTGGACAAATACTATTATCAAACTTTTAAACAAGGTAAATGGATGGATTATGTAATAACTTGACAATAAAGTAAAATTGAGTAAATAAACAACTAAATGAATCTAGCACCTTGCCTTCACCTCAATGCGTAGTTACTTTGTATTAACAGTTACTTCTTCCTGAGTTATAAATTAGTTTACTAACCTAAGGATTCGATAGTTTATGAAGTTCTATCAAATTATCATAAACCTAACTACTTCCCTCAACTCCCTATATTTCTATGAAAGTCAGCTGACAAGACAGTTGATACAAAGTGTTGCCTTAATCTTGGTTATCTAAGACAATCAAGTACTGTCGTCTTGATTGCTATTTGCTATACGTACTACTATTTCAACATGCAGACAAAGATTATCTTCATCCAATTCTCAATTTAGGGTTTCCCTATCAAGTTAGCCTAAATGCCAATTCAATTTTAAGGTCATCAAGCTCAGAAAAACATTAAGGGCAAAATGAAAATAAGTAAGCTAAATTCTGAACATCAATAAAAAAAATACTGTCATATAAAAGGAATCCCATAAAGGGTTCAGCAAAATACTAGATAAAAATCACTAGCCTCTAATAGGCATAATTGCATATTCAAATAACAAAGAAAAGCATAAAGAATACATGAAGCAAGAGGAGAGGGAGGTGTTCAAATGACGAAAAACTCTATACAGAGCCCTCACTCTAAAACCACCTTTCTCCTCAGCAACTCTTAACTTAAATTTCTCCTTATGTGATTTCCACTCCTTTCTATGGTTCCTATCTACTTGGATATCTTGCTTCTTGCCCTTAGGACTCTTTATATAGGTCTCAGAACCCTAAAAGTGAAGTATGGGTCAAGTATGGAGCATCATTAAAGCATATTAGGGTTTCTGGCAGTAGGCTCGGGTGAGGCCCATTTGGTACCAAGGCACCATGTCTTTGGTTTTGGTGCCCGGGCGCTAAGTTACTAGCACCTAGGTGGTGGTTTTCTAGCATGCGTGGCGCCCGAACATTATCTTTATGGCACCTAGGTGCCAACTCTCTGGTTTTGGCGCCTAGGCGATGGTTTTCTGGTGCTTGGTCACTATTTTCCAAAAAATTGGTGCTCTAGCATTGAAATTTTGGCACTTAGGCGCAACTTTTCCAAAAAAAACTAGCGCCCTGGCACTGCAATTCTGGCTACTAGACTCAGTACTATTCATCACAAAATTTTGAAATGTAAATTTGGTGCCCAAGCGCTGGATTTTTGGTGCCTGGGCACTAAGTCTCTGGAATTAATGCAAGGTGTTGGAATCTTCCTATTTTTCACTTTTTCGTCCCTCTTTTGCTTGTGCTTTTCCGGCTTCATTTCCTATAAGTTCATCACAAGATGTGCTTAAATTTATGCTGAATAATAGTTAAAGGTGGGTTTTCAAGATATAAATGAAATTTATTTGAAATCAATGAGATTTTATCTATATTTTAGGTGTTTTTGTTATCAATATTGTTTTAGATAACTTTCTTTCAAAGAGTTATCAAATCCACTTAGAAGAACAAATTTCTTGTAATACACAAGAATATTAGATAATGACAACAAAAAGAAGGGTATTTAATTATAGCTGCAGGAAGAAGGAGAAAGAAAGTGATAATGGGTGTAAATGGCCGCATTCCATATAAAGGAGAAGAAGCACACCAAGATTTTGAGAAATTTTACTTACCTGTGGTCCAATCACTCCCTAAGCAGACCTAGCTTCTGAAAATTTGAGAAAGGAAGAACCCACACCGTGTTCTTTAATCTTTCCGGCCAAATGCTCTTTGGACGTGACCGAAAAATGGAGGAGATTCGCTGGTGGTGTGAGCTTGTGATCGTTGAATGGTGGAAGAAAATGCTGTCGTCGATTTCAGAATGGGGCTCGCTGAAGAAGAATTGCAGCGGGAAGTAAATAACGAATTTTTGATATCATGATGACTGTGGCATTATGGGATGTGGCATACTATTATTAAAATAAAGTAAATTTTATATATGTTTTCCTTTCATACAAGCAAAAAATATTGAACTAGTAGTGCTTTGCTTCAATATTTGCCTTTTACTAGTAGCCTTATGTGATTAAGGTTGAATTATAGTCTTTATACTTTTTATATAATTAATATTTATAGTCTACCAAAAAATTATATCTTATAATTCATTTTACTTGAGTTTTGCTCTGTGTTATTTAAATTTCATTTGATATGGTAAATGAAATAAGCATGTCTTATGTTTATGGGTTATTAACTTTATTATTAAATACTTTATTATATATTTAATTATTATAATTTAATTAATATTTATAATTATTTCTATAACTTTTGTGATGATGTTTCACATCAGAATTGCTGTGAACTAACTAAATACCATTAAATTTTAACCTTGGTTTGATGGAGAGATGATAAAGAATTGTCAAAAACTTTGTGATAATGTTTCACCTCATAATTGCAGTGAACTAACTAAATATCATTAAGTTTCAACCTTCGTTTGAGGGACAAATGATAAAGAATTGTCAAAAACAATTTTTTTTTTTATTTGTTATATGACAAAGAATTGTCAAACCAAAATACGTTATTTAGAAACTATATTTTTTCCACATTTTTTAACATCCATATCTTACATATAATACATTTAAAAATAAATAATAAATTAAATTATTAAGCTGAATTAATTTTAGTCTTATGAAATGATAAATGAGCCTTTTTTTTTTTAATGACAAACTTGTTGAACATAAAATACAACTAGTTTAATGCATGGGCTTTAAAAAAAGATGTCATATTTAATGTAATTACAATTTTGAGTACATCATCTGAGTACCTATCTGCCTATCCAAACTTACCTAGGGCCTACCATTCCCCTAATTAGTTATAAGTTCATTGTATATAAGTGTGTTAAATATAAATATCTAATTTCATCCTTCTACATAAGTGTACAAATTTAATTTATAAATACTCATCTTAAAATTGATAAATAATTATTAGTGACCAAAAAAATAATAAACAGTTATTGAATATAATTAAATTTCAAATAATTTGTAATATTTAACAAATAATTATGATATAGTGATCTTATGGAGAATCATTCAATATTATCGAATTTCAAACCCTGTGAGTTAGATTCTACAAGTTTTAACATGTGGACTTAAGGAATGGTAGAAAGAAGTGAAAAAAAAAAAAAATCAAACAATAAAACTAAAAAATAAGTAAATAAAATGATGTAGAACATTCTAGATTTCCAACAAACAAATTTAAACTTAATAGAAAATGGTCTTTTTTTTTTTCTCAAAGAATGAGAGGCAAATGGATTGATCATGAAAGTTGTTTGTTTTACAAATTTCATAATTTCAATTTTAATTAGTAATTATTAACTAGTGATATTTTAAATTACACTTAATTCTGCATAAATTACCACTAAATCTTTAACCCTATTTACCTTCAACTTCCATGATTAATTCAACTTAAGTGTAGAATGTGTGTGTGTGTATATATATATATATATATATTATATAAGGGATATGTCATTAAACACGAAAATTCATTCCAAATTATTAACTGTTTTTAAATATAATGACTTTCTAGATTTTTACTATGTAACCAAATGAAATTGAATGAAAAGACTAAAGTATACTAAAAATATAAGTATTGAGAGATAATATATTTAGCATTTATTTATATGTATATAAATATTATTTGAGCAAAATAAAATAAATAAATATTATCAGAACTAATATGAAAAGCAAAAATATATATATTTATTTAAATTAATTTTAAAACAATTAGGGATGAATTTTTTCCTCTCAAAAATTCATCCTTAAATAGGTTTAATTATTATTGAATAACGTATTCTCATTTTAACACGAATTTGACAAGGAATTAAAGATGACCATTTTGATAGGAAAAATTCGTCCCTCATTTGCGTCCTAAAAACTTAATTTAAAAAAAAAAAAAAACAAAACAAAAGGTTTTGGGATGGAATTGTGACAGAATTAGGTGCAGATTTTTTGACACAAAATTATTCATGTCAAAAGTCAATGCCAAATTTTTTTCATAAAATTAAGAAATAAAATTTTTGGAACGGATTTTGACTGGATTTGTTGAGGATTAGACATGGATTTTAATCCATGTCTAAATTCAATCCCTAAATTTGTGTTCTCTTATAGTGTATACAGAGGGCATACCAAGTAAAAAGAGTGATCATATATGTGATAATATTGAACGAGAAAGTGTTGAAGATTAATAACAAAACATTACCAAAAGAAAAAGGAATCTTTCATTGTTATAGCACTTGTTCTATGCATTTTGAGTCATTGGATAAGTATTACTGTGCACTGGCGTTAATAATTCAACAACTTAAAATACCTACAACTCCTATTATAACAGCAGGATGTCATCACTAATAAAAGATGTCATAGGTAGAATATGTGAAAAAGCAAAAAACACATTCTACTGTAGTTTTAAAGCTTAAATCTGAATTTCAAATAAAAAATGAAACATGCTACTTCTGTCCGAAGAATGTTACTAGAATATAAGTATTGGCATATTGGTGAGAGTTAGGAACTTAGGATCCCTTGCTGCAAGGGTAACTCATAAAAATAATATAAAAATTTTGCTGTACAAATTAATATTGGTGAATTCACAATGAAGTCAACGTGATGGACAATGCCATGAGCCTTGCGAAGAAGTAGGAGACTCAAAAGGACTAAAACTACACCGTAGTTCCCCAACTCCATTTCTTTTACTTCTCTGTGGCTTTCTTCAGCTCATCCCTTGGACACATATATATAGTCAGCTTGGCCATTGCTTTGTCACTCTTAGGTCCTCAAAGGTTTAACTATTCACATTTTTTAATGTTTATAATATAATAATTTGTAGATCTGAAACATTAAACACACGTTACAAACAAGAATTTAATGCCAACATGCATGAAACTTATCTTGCGAACATTATCCGTACCATACTGCTGAAAGTTGGCTCTTTTCGTCAACTTTCCTGTTGATAGGGAAAAAAAGAAACTTTCTTGGTGTCTGTGGAGAAACATGCTACGAAGTACCGGGCATGGTATTTTATAATATATATATATATATATATATCTTGATTTTCGTGTTATAATCTTTGTATCAATCACTCTTGCCTGTGAAATTGTGGTGTCCAATGGTGTTTAGCTATTCTTGTCATTGCTAAAAAAGTACTTTCTTATAATGTGTCACGACCTTATCCAACAGGATGTTTAAAAACAACAGAACTTAAACTGATACATAGATCCTCATATGAAATTTCAATAACAAAACAATCTGAAATACAATAAAATAGAAAACTTTGTTCACCTATATATGCATACAACACAACCCATAATTATGGAAATTATATCAAGACATCCAGCCTATATATAAGTGAGCAACTAAGTCTAATTACAAAACATACCACAAGAAAACTGTTGCTTTGCCAACAGACTAGGCTCACCAAAAGAATAAAAACACCACAATTCCTACTCTGTAGGTGGGTGTTCTGGATTGGTACTGAGATCTGAAAAATGTTAAATAATGGAATGAATGAAAACTTAGTGAGCAGATAATACTAATAATGACAAAAATGAAACAGACAGACAATGGTAAGTTTATCACCCAAAACTTTCAATCTTTAAAATCACATAACTTACAAACGTAAATCAACAGTTCCAAAAGCAAAGAAAAATCATTAACGAAATACATTGGGAATCTCCTACAAAACCAATAAATATTCAAAACACAGAACTAACCCAAGACTAGTAAAATCATATCAGAGCAATTACCTATTATTGACCTTAAGCTCTAAATAATTATAATAATGGTCTTAGGCGTCAAATAGAATATGGAGGTAAGGCATCGTTCCTAACCATATTAGAATACCAATCGCAGTACACTACGGCTAATGTCTACTACTGTTAGCTACAGGGTTCTGTTTTGGACATATTCTTAAAAGTTTGTTAAATATACCCAAAAAAATGCATATTCAAAAATCAAAATTTTAGAGTCATACCACTTCAGAATTTCATATTTAATTAATTCAAATGATTAAAAAATGTATAATTATAAGCCCATAAGCCAACAAATTTTCTAGGTATCAAAATATGCAATAAAACTTATAAGTTCAGAAGTCTACCCCTAAGGTACCAGAGATAACAAAAGTTTATATTTGAAAATTTATAATTCAAAAACGAAAAACTTGCATAACTAAGGTTATCTACTAACCTGATCAAAGTACACACAATTCAACTTCCCTTACCGCGACATAAAGTGCAACAACTATGACCTTAAATACAAATGATATACCTTTAATATCATATTCTAAGAAACATCTAAACTTAAAATAAATTCTAACAAATTCCCACAATGAGTTGGCCTTTAATATCCATTGCAGTACTTCATGCTTTTCTATAAGGTCATCAGTTATTTCTCATGACAATCTCAATGACCATAATTAATACAAAATTTCATATATACAACACAATTACTTTGGTCGCCCAAATAGTCCCTAAATTTACAATTTCATCCTTTTCATCAACCAACTCAATTAATTTACATTAAAATATTTCAATGTCTTTAAAAATGCTCATATGCCTACAAATTTTATTAATTCCCATCATTGCCTCTTTTACCCATTAGGTCAACATTTATTTCAACAATAACCAAGTAATTCTTTCAGTGAATTATAATCACTTCCAATGTGCTTTCATCCATCGGGTTTCCTCTAATCAACAATTACATATAACATAATTTAAGGAAAATTTCCAAGTGACTTACCACTTCAACAACAATTTCCAATAGCTTAACTTGTTCTCCCTGAGGTCCAATGACATTAAGAAAATAGGGGTTTTTAATTAAGCAATCTAATTATCAAATTGATGAAAGGAAATTGTTAGAATCTCACTTAGGATCAAAGCCCCTAAAGAATTTCCCCAAAATAACTTTAAATCATGCCTCAATTTCAAATTTCAAGCCTCTGAAACTGTTCACGTCACTATTCATGTTCTTCATCCAAAAATTAGGGATGTCCAAATTTAAGCACTAATTTACAAAATTGGAAGCTTATATGGGCAAAGAACAACACAAAAATTATTTCTAAGTCAAAGCCCTAAAGAAAATCCATGAAATTTTACATAAATTTGGCCAAATTTCAACTTTGACGTACTGTTCACTCACTGTTCATCCGTGATGGAAAGGCCAGAAGAAGCTTGATTTCTAATCAGTTCTCACAAAATTAAAGGCTAAAATCCATGAATAACAAGTTGAAATGATTAGCATCAAAACCCCCTATTAAAATCGGATTAAATTTGTCCAAATCACAACTTTTAGGTAAAAGAAATAACCTATCTTCGCCACCACTTTCACCAGATTTCTAAAGGTTTTCTATCCACCCTAAGCAGCCAAGGTTAACGATGAAGTGTTAGGATGGTGGTGCCAGTGCAATTTGGTGATGGAAGAGCTTGAAATTCGAAAATGGATGGAGAAAGAGAGGGAGGAAGTGTCAGGGAGGAGAATAAAAAAATAAAGAAGATGAAAAGGGGGATGGTAATTTTACTATTTAGGGACACATGGCAGTCCAATAAAAATCATACTTGAATGTAAGAGAGGGGATTCAAATACAAGTTCTAATGTAAACTTGGGTCAGGTTTAGCCATTTGAGCCAACCTAAAATTTATAAATTTGGTTACTTAAATTAATATAATAGCTCTCAAGAAAAAATTTTAAATGTAAAATTTTAGAATATTAAATAATGAGTTACATTACCAACAATTCAATGCGTATATTTACTCTGAATAAAAATATAATACATATTTGAATGAAAAAACTAGTTACCTGTGATCTCGTTCAATATAAATAGCCTACATCAGCGTTAGACTACACTGTTAATCCTAACATAATGTAAAGTGCAATTTTCTAAGTTAGAGATAGTTAACACTCAAACATATTTTCTTCCTACTAGTAACCAATTCTGACTCGCTCAGGGACGAAAATCCTTCTTCTTCTTTTTTCCCAAATAATTGGTAATCATACTTTGACCCCACATTAATTTTCTAAAATTATACTTTGGAAAGTACATTCCTAAAGCCTTTCAGATAAGTTAATTCCTCGTCTTATGTCCTTCAAATATGCTTACTAGATCTTAACAGTAAAATTTAACTATACTTCATCCTTTTACATTCGCCAATTGTCTACTTCTTTAAATTAAGATAAAATATATTATAAAATTTGTAATATTAAAATTATCACAAAAATTACACAAATAATATATATTTGTTAAAAAAAATCGCCATATATTATAAATAAGCAGTTCCTCATAAACTAAAATATAATAACTTTAAGCAAAATAAAATTAATTACAGTTCATGAGCCTATATGCGTAGTTTGCCTGTGCTCTCTATTTTTTGTTCCAGCATATATATATATTTGAGAAACTCATACGAAGTTGCTTCTTCATCTTGTTCAAGAACAAGGAGGCATATATTTAGGGGGAGGAACCATGCTTGTTTGCGTGGTACCCCCATTTCTCACAATAAGAACAGTATCCATACCCCAGCTGGTATGTCTGTCAAGATGACAATGCATATACCATACCCCTGCATAATAAACATATACAATGTGAGAATGCATAAATAATGTTTCTTATTATTATTTTAATGATATAATTTTCATTTCAAGAATTAATCAGAATTTGTAATTGGATATATAATTAAAATGATGAGTTAATTGACGTCATAGTCCTCAAAAATCTTTATTATTGGACTCAACATATATAATCCTCACATTGGATCTTCAATTTCCCTGGTATTAATTCTTTTTCAATTTCAAATAAAAGAGAAACACAGAGCGAGTATGACCCTCCAGTCAAATGGGTCCTATATTTTTTTAACGGGACTTATCGCTCAAATAAGTTCTATTTACTTTGTGTCTTATTCTTTTTTCGAAATTAACAAAAAAATTGATAGAAATTAAATGAAAAATATCCAAATTGATAAGAGAACTATGTTATTTAATTATGAGAAAACTGATTTTTGGTCTCTTATTCTTTTGAAGATTAATTTGGTTTCTAAAAATAAAAAGTGTCATAATGGTTTTTTAAAGAGACTAAGGGTCTATTTGATTGCTAAAATAAAGGCGAGGAAATGAGACACTCTCATTTTCATGTTTGGTTGACAGATTGGATTCTCATTCATATTTTTTGAGAAACCTGCTTTATCTCTCATATAAGGAAGAGTTCTCTCTCTAACTATAGTTATAGAATGAGATTGGTCTCCAAAGAATAAAAATATACTTGATAAAAGTGTTCTCATTTATACTGATTTTCGAATAAAAATACTCCTGTGATATATTAAAACTCTAATTTATTATTATTTATTTAATTTCTTATTAAATTATTTATTTTAATTTATTATTAATATTATTAATTTATTCAATATATATTATTATATTATTAACTAAATGTATATTAATATATAATTAAATTATTAAATAATAATTCAAAGAGATGTCTGTCTTTTTTTTTTAGTTTTATAATAATAATATAGTTAAATATGCACACTTCTTAATTGATTCTCATATATAATTTATTAGTCAAACGAAGTAAAAAAAAATATACACATTCTTATTTCTTCTCAACTAAATAATATTTTAATATTCTCGTATATTTTACAATTATAGGAGTTGAGAGAACATGCCTGGATTATTAGCAACGAATCTGATAGCCACCCATCCATTCTTGGGAAGCCCGAAGGTGTTGACTTCTGGTGGATCAACCAAGTTGAAGGATTGTGGGTCAGTCTCATTGTTGTAATTTCCAAGGCCCAGGCCTACAACATAGAAGCTGAAGCCGTGGAGGTGCAGAGGGTGATTCTCTGCAGTAAGAATACTAGTTCCTTGCCACACTAATTCCACAACCTCGTTATACTCAAACATTAGCACTCTGGTCCCTGTGCTTGGGATTAACGTGTTGTTTCCCACGTCTCCTGTGAAGTTGAAGTAGAAAGGTGGCTCATCAGGAAAATCCTCTGTGAAAATCCCAGATATGTTCCTGCAAATAATTTCAGATATAAGTGCTGCTTATACGAAAATTTTCGGATTCAAATAATAGAACAGAGAGTGATTTTTGTCCCTCAAATTTATAATTACTTTTCATATTTTTTCTTTACTTTAATATATTTTTTAACTATTATCACTTTGTTTTGGGCATGATATTATTACGCTGAATTAAGTGCAAAAATCATCATCCCCACAAGGGGTGTGCATGACCTTGTCTACCTATCGTACCTTAATTGTTTTAGGTAATCGAAGTGAATATATAAAATTTGATACCAAGCCAAGACTTAACACGGTAAGAATATATATGCAATTTTTTTGTTTTTTTTGTTTTTTGTTTTTTAATAAAATTAATGATATTTAAAAGAAAATAGTCACTTTTTATCATTTGTGTCAAGTATAATTAATTTTTATTAATATAAGATATTTCATATATTAGATCTAAACCAAAATTTTTTTTTCTAAAAAAATATTCTAAATTTAAATTTATAAAAAAATAAAATAATAAAAAAATTTAAATAAATCAAACCAACCTAGTCATATATTGAGTTTGACTTAGTCAAGTCCTTATATTAAATCAAATTTATTGCTCAGTGTATACTTCAAGTTGGGCCATGAGATGAGGTCAAATTCGGCCCAACCTAAAATATGTTCTTCTTTAATCCCGACAAATTTGAACCTTCTCATCTTCATTTTTTTATTCTATTTATGTTATATTTTAAAAATAAACACAAAATAGATAGACTTCACTATGTAAATCATTCTTATATATTTAGCTTGAGCTTACTATTCATACTAAGTTTAATTCATTTTGTATTTTTCTTCTATTAATGAAATAAGAAAATGATGGAAACTCAAATTCTTGGACTCCCACCTTATCAAGATAGCTGATGAACGCGGATAATTTGATTGACACCTATGTGACATTATACCTACGATTTTATCAATTTGCATATGATAGCATTGGAATGCATTTACCATGCATATTGTAAAACTGTTTTTGGGCAATCCTAAAGCT
The DNA here is from genome assembly GCA_037074485.1 of Delonix regia. NCBI lineage: Eukaryota > Viridiplantae > Streptophyta > Magnoliopsida > Fabales > Fabaceae > Delonix > Delonix regia. Next base: position 21,463,614 of record CM073454.1, on the reverse strand, counting down.
AGTATACACCCGTAGAGTAGCTTTTAAAATCAATTGGACAAAAGTTTGACAATAAGTTCAGGGAAAATATTTAAAATGATTGATATTATATAGTAATACTAATAGATAATCAAACTAAAAGTAAAGGCGAAAGAAAGTGATTGAAGGTAAATTTTGAAAATTATTTTTTTAACAAACAAAGAATCGATAACCAGCAGTTATCATGATAGTATTTTAAAAATAGACTTATTAATTATCAACAATAAGATAGTCAAATAATTAAACAGGCCATAAGATGTGACTAATAACTAATTAAACAAATTGTGACTTTCCTAATATGCCAATGTAATAAACTCGACAGTTTTAAGAAAATTTTTTCACCAATTATGCTTGGATTTGATAATTTGATAGTAAATACTCAGTAAAACACCAATTTAATCATTCATTTATCAAGTTAGTTTAATTTGATCCCTAACTAATATTTAGGGTCAATTTAGTTTCTTACTAATTCTCAACATTATTTTGGTCATCATTACTTTTCGATCTTAATTCAGGCAATTATTAATTTTCAATCTCAAAGTTAATATATTCAGTCTTTTAATCTCAATTAAATTTAGACATTCATAGGACTAAAATAATGTTTTATTTAATAACTATTTCAAAAAAAAAAACTCATATAAATTAATTTTAAAATGGAAAAAGTAAATGAAAATACACACATAGGTACGTACCAGTAGTATGCTTGCAAAATAGCAATGTTGGGGGTCTGAAAACTGATGTTATTCAAGCTTGCAGCCAGCCTACTTCCATTAGGACCCGAGCAATTCGAATTAGGGCAAGGCAACACATTCACAGACACAGTCATATAAATTCTTCTACTGACATTTTTGGGCACATCCACTGGGTGATCTCCACTTGCCAGGCTCCTCAACCTCCTACTGAAGTTAAACACTATCCCTGAATCATTCACAGCAGGAAGCACAGGAAATGGAATAAACGACGACGATGAGTTATTTGTAGTATAATTATAGTTTCCATTTTTGTACTGCAGGATTGCTGTTGTTGTGGAGTTATCGTAGATTGCATTCCCATCGTAAAAGGGAGAAGCAGCAATATAATACTGATTTGGGGTTTGGTCTGCTTTCATAAGCACGTCCATGGTTTGGCCTGGAGTGATCATGATGAAGCTAGTTCTAAAGGGTTTTGTGTAGGATGCATCGATTCCCACTACTGTAAGGTTGTGATGTGCGATCCCAAAAAAGAGTTCTTCGTTCATGGCAGAATTAATTATGCGAAAGAGATAGGTCTTTCCGTATTCAACCCATAATCGATATGTTGTTTCTGCAAAAACATGAATCAAACCATTTAATGATCTAAAAGACTAAAACACATGAAAAGAACACATGATTAATTCTTTTTTTTTTTTTTGAAAAGAAGTATACATGATTAATGTTTTAAAGATATATATTATATGAATTTAAGAATAAGCGGTCTATTTGACATGAAACAAATTTAGGGGATCCAAGCAACATATGAACCAAAAATAATAATGTAACCTCAAAACTTCTGAATTTGAATGACATATAAAGACTATGTATAGATTTTATGATATTTAGACTTTTCGTATATAGAATTTTAATTACAGTACTTGTGGAATTTGGCTCCCTCTCTGTTTTCATGAAACTGATTCCTTCCAACGTATAGATTTAACTGTCCACATGAAGTAGTAATGAATATTGAATTAAGTTTTTAAATTATTTATTATTTTCAAATTAAATCTTCAAAAAATTATCATAAACTTTTAATATGGACCATCAAATCTTACAAATAATTTGATATAGTAATTTTAAAGCATATGTTTGTTTGAACTTACTTATCTTAGGATCAATTTACTCGTACAAGAAATTTCTCCAAAATTTTTCAGGATATAGCTGCAAGATTTGGATAAATATGCAAAACGCTTCATTAACCTTTCTTGGTGGCCGCTATGATCAAGTTACAAAATTTTGTTTATTAATGTGTATATACCTCTTGAGCAGTTGTAGAAATCTCCAGGTTCGCCATTAATGGTGTAAGCATTTGAAGCATTGGGCTCGCCACCATTTGCTAGGGCCGAATTTATTATTTGCAGTACATCCCCCTTGTACCATTCCCCTGCAATCACATAACATAACAAGTGAAACACACCTACTTCGAACCTTTTGCCATTCCTGAAATTTGACTCTCTCCCTACTTACCATTGTTTTGTTTTTATTTACTTTATCCTCTGTATTTTGAAATGTGATAAATGTTAAATCTCTCTAAATCAAAATCTGTCAGGTTTCAAATGGAACGTGACATTTTACGTGCTTCGTCAAAAAGTTTATCCAATCAGATTTGGGAAAACAATGACGACATTTTGGAATTTAGATTTTTGACAAGAAAAATGTTATTTTTGTTCCATTGCCTCAATTTGGTTCTTCATATTTGTCTTGTATCAAAATGGTTTTCCACATTTTTAAACTATAAAAATATTTGGTCCATTTATCAATAAATAACCCTTCAACTCAAGGTTTGTAAACCCATGGAGGGACCAATTTTCTTAAAATTGGAAAACATAAAAGAATGTTTTGAAACAAGACAAATGTGGAGAACTAAATTGAAATATAATCAAAATATGAGGGACTTAAATAATATTTGATTTCAAACTTTTACAATGACTATTCCACAATCATTACCTAATGATTTGTTCTAAAATAATTTTAAAAAAATTCTAACCTTTTGTAATTAGAATTTTAAAACCTAAATCAATAACTTCTAAAACTTAAATTTGACCAAAAATGATTCAAAACCTCGATGTAACAATTGACGTTAAAATATCTGCATTTTGTAGTCGAGAAAATATTTTTAAAAAATTTATGGTGTTTTTAAACATATTTATAGATAACTAGTTAGAAACAAAAATTCCAACTGCAAAACTGACCAAGGATAATAGTTTCTTGCCCATGAGGTTCGGGGAATGGGTATGAGGTTCCATTGGCAGGGAAGATGAGAATGGCACCATGCACAGTGGCACGAGTCCAACTACTATGAGCATGCCACCAGAGGGTTCCTTCTTCACTTGTAAATGCCAACTTCTGAGTGAAACTTGTTCCTGGGGGAATTGGGCATTGTGTGATATTCTCAGGTCCATCTGACCATGGATCTCTTGGCTCCCTCACTCCATGCCTATATTATGAGCCAAAAAGGTTTCAATTACTTGCAAAACATATGTTTTCAATTAAGTATGGAGAAAAGAATCATTATAGTCTTCTAATTTTTGGATTAGCTTCAATCTGACTCTTCACAAATTGGTAGCATCAAAATAATTCTTTTCAAAATTCTTAAGCTACTTTAACAATATAGTCCATCATTTAAAAATTCTAAATTTGCAGTGTCAAAACAAAAGAACTTATGGTGATTCTAAGAATTTCTGAAGGACTATTTTAATATTGTGAATTTGTAGAGAATTAAATTGATATTTATGCACAAAGTGGAGAACTAAAATAAGTCTTTTCTAATTAAGTATCACTTTCCTAGCCGAAAATGAGACGACATTTAAGTAAAATTCATTGAGTGTTTATTTTGAAAATTTTTTATAAAAATATGGCATGATAATTTTGAAATCGATAATCACTTCCTCATGTGATGAAGAATTCCAAGAATTTTGTGTCAAAATTTTGTTAATGAATTTACTAACCAGTGAATAGTGACCCCATAAGTTCCATGATTATGGACTGTAACAAAGGCAGTATCTCCTTTTTGAACACGAATGGTTGGCCCTGGAAAGCTGCCGTTCACTGTTAATATGCTTTTTGTACTGCACAACTTTGTGTAATTCTTCTCTTCCAGCTGTAATTAATATTGACCCAAAAACAGGTATTAGTATTTTTTTAAAAAAAAAATTACATACACTTGCGTGAAATTAGTTTGAACTGTGCAATTGAATTAAAAAGAAAATACTAAATTGGTCTCTCAATTTAATATTTTGTAAAAATTTAGTCTCATATAAATTAATTGTAACAAATAAGTTTATTATAAATTTTATTTTATCCAAAGTCAATCATTTATTAATCCAAGTAAAAAAAAATTAGTTTTGTATGAATTTGAATTTAAAAATGACTAATTTATAAGAGACTAAATTATCACAAATTGTAAAAGTGGAATACCGATTTTATATTTTTCTCAATTGAGTTGTATCATCCAAATTCGTTTGTTGAAGTACTATTTTATTTTTTTCGTCCTGGCATAACACGCGAAAAATAGAGAAAACACAAACAAAAGTGGCTCTCAATAATTAATACAAGACTTTATTGAAGGCAAAGCTATCTACAAATCATTTCCAACAGACTTTTATATGAAATCTTAAATAAATTTTACAAAATAGAATAAAATTAAAAAATTAACATGCATAAAGTAGAAAAATAGTTAAAATTAAATGCTTAAAAAGTCAATGAAAACAACGAAAAAATCTTTTGCTAAAAATTAGACTCAACTGCGTCTTTCCTCTAATTTTAACAGAAAATTTGAAACCATTGCTAAAATAAAAATGACATTTGATAAAAAGGCCACACGGATATTATAATATAGATAATTACTAAAAGTATATTAAGTAGCAACATAAGAAACCCTAAGGAGGTTGGGTATAGCAAAATTTAAGCTATATGAATAAATTGATTTAGGTGAAACCCTATAAACATTTATAAGTCTCATATATATATACACACAATATTACTTATCAGAACAAATTACTACATAGTGGAAAATATGACATATAGTTCATTTCCTTCTAAGAAAAATATTAAGGATATGGGAATTTTAAGACTTACTACAAAATCATAATAATGAACGTTGCCCTGCAGGCCTTTGCAGAAAACCACAAACCCTAGGAGAACTATTAGCAACGTGTGCATTTCAATGTAATTTCCCATCCCAGCTTCTTCTTCTTGGTAGTAATAACTACACAATGAAATTTAAGCTTTATATATAAATGTATGGCTTTCAGGTTGCCATAATTGCAAGTTACATGTAGGGCATGTTCATATGGATGTGAGTGATTTCTCAACGGTTTATCTGTAATCTTCTGTGCAATAATAAAATAGACATTTGTGCTGTTACCTTATCTCTTTACTCTTACTTGCAAGCAATGTTTTTCTTTGCAATATATCATACTTGTCTAAAGTAGCTAGCTACAGGGTGCTTTAAAATTTTTAAATAATATAATGTGGGCTTCACTCGTTCTCAATCATTAGTAATTCCTTGATATTTAGAGATTCGGAAAGTCTCTTATTTTATGGAAGATAATAAAAATTGGTTTGTCTTGCAAATGTTGTTCCCATCATTGAATACAAAATGGGCAACCAACCAATAGAAATGTACTTATATTAAATTAATGAAAAAAAATATAAAATTGGTATATTACTTTCACACTTTGTGACAATTTAGTTACTCACGAATTAATAGTGACAAATCAATTCCTGACAAATTTAAATTTGTATAAAATTATCCCTTCATTTGACTTAATAATTGAATGATTTTACATAAAATAAGATTTTTATAGGACAGATTTGTCATAATTAATTTGTGAGCGATCAAATTGTCACAAATTGTCCTCTATATTAAAAATTGGTAAACGAGTAAGCAACTTAGTATAAAGAGATATGTATAAAAATACTATTTTTTCAGAGTTAATGTGGATGTATTTAGTATTTAATCTTGTCTGTGATGAAGTTTCCAGTAATTTCTAAGATATTTTAAGTTCTTTCAGTACTACCTTATATGTATACTAAAAATTACAGATAGATGATTTGCTGTCTTGCAAACATTATTTGGCATACAAAATGATTAGAGAAATATATATATCTAGATATATATATACGGAACAATATTTATTATTCGGTCGAATCACCATATTCATTAATCACGTTTCAATTAATATTGTTTCAACACTAATGACTTTGTAAATGATTTTTCTAAGACGCTTAGCCACTCATAATCGTTATCACATCACGTTGATCATATAAAGTAATTTAAAATCCACATTATAATGCAAAACATATGATTTCATCATGTACATTATATATAATGAGCGTCGATTTGGGAGAAAACTAAAGAATCTGGCATGTATTGGTGAAGAAATTGCATATCAATCGATTGTAGTAATTAATTTAATATATACAAACTGATTAATTAAAATTTAAAATTTTATTAATTTTATTCTTTTAAAAAATACAAATTTCAGTAACTAAATTATATATCGACTTTTAAATTTATGTGGTTCCTTTTAATTAGATTTATACAATTTACAAAAAAAAAATCTGAAATTCATATTAAATACCAAGCCAAGATATAAGATGCAGAGATACCTGAATGAGACCCACATTATCTCATACCCATAATATATATCTTTTTTATATTTTTATATTTATCTATCAATAAATTTAAAACATTTGAAAATTATTTTAAGATATTTCAAATAAATTTTATGTATTTTTGTTTCATCAGTAGTTCCTTGATATATTTTATGTGTTTAATTATAATTTTATATGAATGAATTTTATGTAAAAAAATTTAATTTAAAAAGTTCATCTTAAATTCTTGTAAATAAATAGAAAATACTTAAAAGATTAAATCGAGATAATAAAAAGATCGAATGTTGCATACTAATGAGTACTATGACTTGTTTTTCTTTTAAAATCTGTAACCAAAAAAAACTGAAAATGCCTAATGAGTGCGTTCAAGGAATCAAAATATTTATAAGCATGATCTATTGTTATCTGTCTCCTATATACTTACGCAGAAAAAATGGTCTATTTTCAACTTTGACTTTCGAGCAAAGGTGCCAAACGAAAAGTGATTTTAGGTTATTGGATTTCCACATTTCACCTCTTTTTTTTTGTGTTACTTTGCGTCTATGATATAAATTCTCGCTTTGCTTTAAGGGGAAAATGTTTGGTCCCATCACTTCACTCTGTGTTTCTGAATTAATATTCATATTAATTAGTTAAGTACTGGTACATCACATCCTCATCATAGTCATTATTAAACAATTATGTGGGCTGCTTTACGTAACTTCTAAGAAGCAATCAGATGTATTCTCCTCACTTACGGCTTCTCTATATATAAAATTTGACGCTATTAATTACTTCTCATCTTACTAAATGAAGATATTTTCAAATTTGGTCTTAATATTTGAAAGGTGATAAGATGTGATGAAATAGTTTAAAATTAATTCAATAATTGAAGTATTGAAGATATGATAAATTCAAATGCGTAAGGGATCAAAATAAAATTTTTCTCTTCAAATATGTTTGACTTGTATAAAGTTTGAGTATCCTTCACGAGTAATAAATTTCACATGACTTGGGATTGGCTCAAAATAAACTTATGGAAAATTTTGATTGTATATATATAGTGTATCCCTAAGTTCAAATATGTAATAAATTAATAGAAGCACAACAAAAATTTGAAAAATAGCTGGGGAAATTCCCTCGCTACACATTCAGCCAGGGAGCAACTAGAGAATTTTCTTTAATAATCTTTAGCGTTGCAACATATTTCTATATTTTGCAAGCCAGATGAAAACTAAAGATCCAAAAATCAATTGTTTTATGTTTATCCTATTGCAATTTGATAATTAATTCTCAACCGCCAAAAAATGTATATCACACGCCCTAGCAAATGCATCACCTATGATATTAATAAATAAAGACTTGCCAAAACTCAAATTAGTCAAATTTAAAAGTGATTAAGATTATTAGGAGATTCTTATGAGAATTATTATAAATGGCTAATTATGAATTAGGAAGTTAATCTTATAGATTCCCTTTAATTAATCAACTACTTATTGTGAGCTACCTAATAAGACAAAAGTATGACACCTAATACATATCTTAAATAGAACATGAAGAAAAATATATCTACCTAATAAGATAAAAGTATGGCCCAGTGCACTTATCCCAATGTATTAATTTAATATCTTCTAATTTACAAGCAGCCCATGAACTTGGAGAGTTTCTCATGTATCTTGCCTAATTTTTGCGCGTAATTGATGTGTTTACATTTTTGTAAATGTTAGCCATGGAAGATTGCTTTTGTCGCATTCTGTATCAAATTGTAAGTAGGAGTATGAGGATGAATATTGAGGATGCCCTTGTAATATCATGTAAATGAATTTATGTAATGCAAATGAATGTGCGAGTTTGCAATGAGGCCTAAAGAAAAGGTAAAAGATAGTTGTTTAAATAAATCATTTAGATTGTGTTAGGGACCAAAAAAAAATTTAGATTGTGTTTTACTATATACTACTTAATTATAATATGTAAATCAAAGGGAAAGCTACAAAATTAGTCCTCTACTTTTCATGTAGTGATAATTTACCCATAAAAAATTAATTGTAATAAATTAATTTTTTATAAATTTAAATTTATACAAAATTAGTCCTTTAAAATTTTAAATTTTTATAAAATCAATTTCTTTGTAAGGGTTATAAATGACTAATTCTATATTAAATAAGATTTCTGATGAACTAATTTATCATGATTATTAATAAAGGATCAAATTTTTATAAAATGTAAAAGTGAAAAACTAATTTGATATATTTTTCGTAAATCAAATATCAAACCATTTTAAAATCTCTTTAAATTTTTATTGCAAGTAGCTAACATGTGAATTAATATTCAACTAAATATAGTAAAATAGTAAATAAATAATACAGGAGTTTGTTCATGCGACATCTGACCACTGCTCCCTCATGTTTGTTTGGCTGGAAATTGGAGGACTGATGGAGCCCCAATGGGTGAAAGGCAAAGTGATAAGTAATGTCAGTAGTACACTGTTTGGCAGAATTCATTTCCATTTCCTTTTCCTTCTTACAACTTTTTTTTTATTCGAATAATATGGGCTGCTATATGTTTCTTTTGGAGGCATAAATTCAAAAAGCATGCTAAACATGTACACCTAATAAAATAATTGTTACGTACCCAATTTAACAAACTATTTCTTATTAAAAAAAAATTGCAGATAATTTTTCTTTCTTGAGTGAAAGAAAGTACTCCTTAAGTCTAAGCTTCCAAATTAATTTTTTCGTAGGACCCTCTTTACAAAATATCTTTCTCATACTTATCTATAACATTTTATTTATCATATTCCTAACAATAATGATAAGACACTACTGTGATATCATTGCCAATCATTTTAAAATTATTAATTGTAGCTAGCCTCTTAATTATCTCACTTTCCTCCTTCCCCAACTATAACTCTTTCTAAGATTGGCCGAAAAAAAAAAAAACTCTTTCTAATTAATGATAAAAGAAGCATAAGGAAAAGGTAGTGAATGGAGCCGTTCGTAAAAGACAAGCCAATGAGCATAGTAAAAATGCTTTAGATGCTGAATAACTTCTTATTAATATATGCGACATGCATCAGGTCATAACCACTTTGAACTAGCAGATTATTAAGTAAAAAGAGCAATTAGTTCTTAGGTTTTTTATACTGTGTACCTATAGAATTTATATTAGTCAACACAATTTAAATATATTAATTGGGATGACACATTCTGAAGCATATGCCACTAATTAGATACCCTGTACATTCATTAATTTATAAGTAAAAGTCCTTGTTTTAATGTCTTATCGATCTCCTCTCACCCAAAAAGGATGACACATCGAAAGCGCTTCAATGTCTCATTTTCAATTTATTTAATATTCACATATCGCATAACACCTCCCATGGTGTCAGTGGACCAGTAAAGCATGTTTTCAAATTACAAGCTTTAGTTAAATTTAGAATAATATGTCCATGCCTTGTAAACGTAAGATAAAAAAATGACGAATAAGAGAAGTGATATACCACTTGAATGTTAAACCACAGTTCTCTTCAAGGAATATTTTTTGGATTAAACATGAAGAATCAGAGGAGAAGTTTCAATGGAATCTTTGTCATGGCCACAAAGTTATGAAGGAAACAAATTTGTTAGCATAACCATTTGCTGGACATGATCCATGATGACGCATTTAGAGTTCAACATATAAATGAAAGTGCAGACGAAATAGAGGTTCTGATTCCACCAAAATGATGATTGAATTTTAATGTATATTGCTTATATGTCTGTTTTATTAATGTAACCAACCTGATGATTCGAACATTTAAATGGTTCAGTACGTTCTAAAACAGAACAATTTAATATTTTGTTAACTTAGACATGTATCAGTTCTCTTATGAGTTAATAATGATTAAACTTTCATTTTTCACATATGTATATTAATGTATCTTTTTCAAAACATATATTAGTTTTCTTGAATTCTTTTTTGAAGATGGAAGCCCTTTGTCTTATTTATTCATTGTTATTTTCTTATTTCCTTTTTAAATTAAAGCAGGAGTCCCAAATGATAAAACTATTCATAGCACAAAATTAACAACAACATAAACCATTTCTAGGATTACATAATAGCCGAAACAACAAAATTTACCACAAACTTGATTCCCTTCTCTGAGTCTCAAATCAAACTCAGTGTTATTCCATTTCCACATAATAGTAGTTGATTCAGATAATTATTGTAGAACAATGCAACTAATTCCTTTATTCTGAACATGGTGGCATATAATCTGGAGGGTGACGCATGCTTGTTTCCGTGGTGTTTCCATTCCTCACAATGAGCACAGTGTCCATACCCCAGCTGCTGTGTCTCTCAAAGTGACAATGCATAAACCATACCCCTGAAAGTTTAATCAATCTTTAATTAGTATTACTTTCAATCAATTATAACAATGAATAGGTATCCGATATCCAATCAATAATATGCACAATACAGGTAGGGTTCGAATATAAATATATGATATTTGAAATCATGTTCATCTCATTCAGTTTTAGCTTCATGAAACATAATACTAATAGATGAATAGTGTGGTCGATATTGATTATAACATATCCTTGATTATACTGTAATATAAAATAATTAAAATGCATATATCAGTATATGAGTATGCATGTACTTGTATGTTCTACTATCCGTTACCATTGCCCTAAAATAAAGTTTAAAAGCTTTTAGATATTTCACATGGGTATGAAAATTGAAAATTTTTTTCCTAGATGTAAAAAGGGTTTGAAATTTGAATATTGAAAATAGACCATTCGCACTCAAATATAAAAATGTAATTTTTCCTGATCTAAATTTTTTGCATTTCTTTATAAATGTGTAGATTGAACACAGTTAGTATTAAAGAATTGCCTAGATTTAATTATTCATATTTAAATCAAATACCGAAATTAGTAAAATTGAAAAAATTGATCTGACGATGTTTCGCCATGGAAAATGAAAATTAAATCCAATCTCAGTTTTTTCAAGCTATGTTGGGACTTGGGACGTTTAAGGAATGCTAACATAGAAAACATACCAGGATTGTTGGCAACAAATCTCATGGCAAGCCAACCCATCCTAGGGAGCGCAACAGTGTTGACTTCTGGAGGATCAATGAGGTTGTAGGACTCTGGGTCTGTAATGTTGTTGAAATTTCCCCATCCCTGTCCCACAACATAGTAGCTGAAGCCATGGAGATGCATAGGGTGAATCTCAGCAGTATTCATAGTATTATTAGTTCCTTGCCACACTATCTCAACTGTGTCGTTGTAGTTAAGCATTATAACCCTGGTTCCAGTGGTTGTAAATGCTCCGTTGTTAGGATCTGTGAAATTGATATAATGAGGAGGCTCTGTTGGAAAGTCCTTAGTGAAAACTCCTGACTTGTTCCTACAAAATTATGTTCACTTTCACGTTAGAATATAAGTTATTTATGCTAGAAGATGGGGAAAAATTACATGACAATTAGCTATATTATTCTTTGGCAAATAAGAAATAGCTATTATTTCTTTATAAGCCACGTTATACTTCCATTCAGATTTTTTGCATTTGAAGAGATTTGGACTATTAAATTTTTATTTAATGGTTCAAATTTTAAAAAATATTAAACAGTTTTCAATAATATTTTAAAATTTTAATCATTAAATTTTCATCAAATAATCTAAATTTTATGAAATATATCTGTATCTAAGATCCTAAAGTTGTGGCCAAGACTATGTTTTATCAATGTTTTTTGTTAACCGGTTAAATTTTAAAACATGATCGCGCTAAATTAGTCCATTATTAATTATTATTATTATTACATGGTTTGACAACCATTAGAACATAATTATTTTGTAAATCCTAAACCGTTGGCCGACACAAAAATTGTAAGAATGTGCACAGTGTAGTTCGTACGTACCAGTAGTAAGCTTCCAATATATCAATACTTGGAGTCTCAAAGGACACGTTGTTCAAACTAGCAGAGAGTTTCGTCGTGTCTGTGCAAGTACTAGCTGTGCATGGAAGGCTATTCACAGCAACAGTCATATAAATCCTTCTGTTAACATTCCTGGGAACGTGAATGGGGTGAGCCGTATTCCCCAAACTCTTCATGCTCTTGGTGAAGTTGAATGGAGCAGTAGGGTCATCGTGTTCAGGAAAGTCTGGGAATACGGCCGAAGGATGTTGAGAAGTAGAGTAGTTTCCATACTGCATGATGGCAGTGGTTGTGGTGTTGTCGTAAGGACCTGCACCGTCGTGGAAGGGCGAAGCGACAACGTAGTAGAGCCCTGGATTCTGGTCGGCTTTGACGAGGACGTCCATGGTTTGGCCTGGGGTGATCACAATGTAAGGGGTACTGAAGGGCTTGAGGTAGGCAGCGTCAGAACCTACGACTCTGAGTGTGTGGTTTGTGATTCCGAAGAAGTGAGCTACGTTCAAGGCGGAGTTGATTATACGAAGAAGGTAGGTCTCTCCTTGTTTGACTGTAAAACGATGTGTCGTGCCTGCAAAATAGACCGATTCCGTTACAAATTAACGCCATCGATGTTAGAGCTTGATTAAGTCTCTTACTCAGAGTTTCATGTTCAATCACAAATTTATTACCATTAGAACAATCATATAAATCTCCAGGTTGGCCATTAATGGTGAATGCATCCGACGTATTTGGTTCCCCACCAGTTGCTAAGGCGTCGTTTATCACTGTCATCACATCTGCTTTGTACCACTCCCCTGCAAGCATGAACATGCATATATATGTACAAAGGTAGATTTAAGATCTGATTTTAACCATTTGATTTTAATGGGATGAAAATCTTTAGATTATATTATAGGTCAAAATGAATTACGTTGTGGGGATCAAACGCACCGATAATGAATGTTTCTTCGCCATAGGGCGTGGTGAAAGGGTAAGAATCTCCACTGGAAGGTTTGATAACGATGGCTCCATGAACAGTGGCACGAGTCCAATCACTGTGAGCATGCCACCAGAGAGTGCCTTCTTCTGATGCCAAATTGACTCTCTGAGTGAAGCTTGTTCCAGGAAGGATAGGACACTGTGTTATGTTCTCAGGTCCATCTGACCACGGGTCATTCGGCTGCCTTACTCCGTGCCTGTAATTTAGAATGAAATGATGAAAATTATTGTTTAAAAATTAAATTGATATAAAATACATGGAGAAAATCATCGAAAAAATTATCATTTTTCTCCCACACATTTTATGTTGATAAAATTTAGTCTTTAAGAAATTTAGAATAACAAAATGACTCCTTAAAAATTCATTAAGTCTCTAATGTTGATGCTAGATACACATGCGGCATATATATATATATATATATATATGAAGAGAATAAAAAATAAATGAACACATTCATAGATTTAGAATAGGAAACTTACATAGGTCTCCTAATTACATAAATTTATCAAACTTTGGCTGGGATCGAATGAGATACCTACAGTGTATTGAGTGTATCTCGAGTTTTTATAACCTAAATTCCTTTTTGAATGTAATTGTAAAATACTTGCAAGTATTTCACTCAGAGCATCTCAAGTCTATCTCTCAATGAATTATCTTTCGTATAATAGTTTAACTCTTATTTATAAAAGGCTAACTAGGATTAGAATTTAGTGGTAATTCTTATAATTACTATTTTATCCTTATTTAATGAATATCTCTTATGGGTGGATTATGTATAATATTTTAATAAATTTAAACCATAAATATTATACGATATTCTAACAATATATATAAAAATATATATATATATATATATATATATTTACCATCACCAATACATCACCAGGTATAAAGCATTTTCAAAGTTTATTCGGTCACATCTGTACCATATCAAAGATGTTTCTTTTAACTTTGATCTCGGAAACTAAAAATAGGTTTCACACTTAGTGAGACATTAAGGGTAATGGAGAAAAAACTTATCTTATTACCTCCCCGTCAATCAAAAATTGTTTATCTAAACATTTTTTTTAACAAAAAGATAACAAAAAAACTTGTTTGATTTATTGATATATTTTTTAGAGGCTATTTTATCACTCTAAATTTATAAAGAACAAAATTGATAGCAAGTTAAAATATGTGGTACCTAAATGGTAATTTTCTCAAAATGTATCAGTCATATAAAGTAATGAAATACTTATTAATTTGTTCTTTGGAATATTATTATTTTACCGTACCAGTGAATAGTGACACCATAAGTTCCGTTATTGTGTACAGTGACAAAAATAATATCTCCTTTGTGGGCAGTGATGGTTGGCCCTGGAAAGCTACCATTCACCGTCAATATACTCTTTGTGCTGCACAACTTTGTAAAATTCTCCTCCTTCAGCTGGAAATGGAATGCACCAAAATACATAAACAATTAGCATCGATAGCTAGCTTTAGCTATGTAGTTTATTGCCAACTTAGGATTCATAGACGATCTCGTTTCATAGAAAAATATAATTAAGCATTGTATAATATTGATTTACTGTCCAATCATTATTAGAGCTTACCCCACTAGCTAGTTACCTACCTAGCTATATATGCTTTTGTGACACTGCCAGCTAGCTACCCGACAAAGCCAACTCACAACGAATCAGAACAAATAATTAAAGCATATGCGTATTAAACGTGGGATTCAAGACAAGAACAATATGTTTAGGTTATAAAGTTTTTTTACTGTTTGTTACAAGATTTTTTTCAATAAAAAAATAGGTAAATATATTTTAAATAACTAACCATCCTAAAAGAAAAAATTTTGACATATCATAAATTCTCTATGGAGGACCATAAAAAATAATCTGAAAAACATTACAAATTTTTTTGGCGCTAACACTGTATACAGAGGGCGTATCAAGTAAAAAGAGTGACCATATATGTGAGATTATATGAGAAAGGAATTGGCATTAGATAACAAAAAAATCAGCAAATGAAAAATAAATTATTTATTGTTATAGCACATGTTTTATACATTTTGAGCCATTGAATGAGTACCATCGTTAATAATTCAACAACTTAAAATGCTTACAACAACTACTGTAACAACTGAAAGACGTTACTAGAATTTAAGTTTAGGCGTATTGGGGAACTCACAACGAAGTCATAGTGGCGGACAGCGCCATGAGCCTTGCAAAGAAGCAGGAAACTGAAGAGAACTAATACGACACCGTACTTCCCCAACTCCATTTCTTACACCTCTCTGTGTGTGGCTTTCTTCCACACATCCCATGTACATATATATAGTCAGCTTGGCCATTACTTTGTAGATCTGAAACATTAAACACGTGATAAACAAGAATTCAACACCAACATGTATGAAAATTATTTTGCGAACCTTGCCTGTACCATGCTACTGAAAGTTGGCCCTTTTCGTCAACTTTCCTGTTGATAGGGAAAAAAATGAAACTTTCTTGGTGTCTGTGAAGAAACATGCTTCGAAGTAATAGGCATGGTATCCAATGGTGATTAGTTATAATTTTTGCATCACTCTTGCCAGCGAAATTATGGTATCCAATGGTGATTAGCTATTGCCCTCACTTCTTTTGCTTTTCAAAATTTATTCATGATTTTCGTTGGTCCATTTGTATCCAATGGCGATTAGTTATTTTGTCGTCGTTAAAAACGTACTTTTTTTTTTTTTCTTTTCTGATAAACAAAACATACTTTCTTATAATGAGTTACATTGCTAACAATTCAATGGGTATATTAACTCTAAATAAAAATATAATACATATGTTAATGAAAAAACTAGTTACCCGTGATCTCATTCAATATAGATAACCTACATCAGGGTTAGACTACACAATTAATCCTAACATAATGTAAACCAAAGGTCTTAGACTCCCACCATATCAAGATGGCTGATGAAAGTGGATGATTTGATTGACACCAATGTGACATTATACCAACGATTATCGATTTGCTTAAGAAAACCATCAGAGTGCGTTCATCATGCACAGTAAAACTGTTTTTGGCAATCCTAAAGCTAGTATAGACCCTTAGAATAGCTTTCAAAATCAGTTAGGAAAACTTTGACGATAAGTTTTGGGAAATTTATTATAGAATATTTCAAATTATTGATAATACGAATAGATAATGAAACTAAAAGTGAACGGAATAGGCAAATGAAAATGATTGAAGGTAAATTATGAAAAGTAAGTTTTTATCGAAACAATGAATCAATAACAAAGAGTCATCATGATAGTATTTTAGAAACAGACAAATCAGTCATCAATTAACGTAGTCAAATAACTAAACAACTGATTAAAATAGTTTGTTTGGGCGATATCACTTCACAAAGACATGACTCCTGGTTCAATCTCTCTTATTTAGCAATTCGGATCATCTCCGGGAGATTCTCCAAAAAATGATAAAAAGTTAATTTTTTAATAATATTAACATTTAAAAAATATATATTTTAATCTAGGAGAATTTTCAATGATCAATTTTGCTTATTTAGACATATGAGAACAAGTAATTCTATTTTCATTTTTTCAAAACATAGCTAAAATTTTAGAGGGAGTAACTTAAAAAATATAAAAAAAATTTTAAATTTATAAATAAAAAATAAAAAATAATAGGATTAAAATATAAATATAATAATTTATTTAAAATTTTCATATAATCAACATATTTTAATACATTATTATTATGTGCCTTCTTTTTAGTATGTCATATAGTAATTACATCGGCATAATTACTTGTATAGTTTCACCAACAAATTTAACTTAGAAATTGAGACTTTCCTCAATAAGCCACTATTATTGATTGGACAGTTTTTTAAGAAAATTCTTTCACAAATTATGTTGGATTTTATAATTTGATAATAAATATGGAGTATAATTTCATTTTAGTCATTCACGTATTAATTTAATTTTAATTAAGTCCCTTGCTAATTTACAATTTCAATTTAATCATTTATTAATATAAAACTTAACACATTTAGTGACTTAATCTTAACTAAATTTGGACTAAGTATACTCACATTAATATTAATTAGAGACCAAATTAAGATTGCACTACAAAGTGAAGATATAAATTAAGACAAAAAAATCTATATACATTGTATATTCAGAAAATGGAGAAAGTGTATATGAAAATATACTCATACGTATGTACTAGCAGTATGCTTGCAAAATATCAGCGTTGGGGGTCTGAAAGCAGATGTTATTCAAGCTTGTAGCAAGCCTCGTTCCATTAGGACCCGAGCAATTAGAATTAGGGCAAGGCAACACATTCACAGACAGAGTCCTATAAATTCTTCTACTGACATTTTTGGGCACATCCACTGGGTGATCTCCACTTGCCAAGCTCCTCAACCTCCTACTGAAGTTGAACACTGTCCCTGAGTCATTCATAGCAAGAAGCACTGGAAACGGAATAAACGACGACGACGATGAGTTATTTGCAGTATAATTGTAGTTTCCATCTTTGTACTGGAGGATTGCTGTTGTTGTGGAGTTATCATAGAGTGCATTCCCATCGTGTAAGGGAGAAGCAGCAATGTAATACTGATGTGGGGTTTGATATGCTTTCACAAGCACGTCCATGATTTGGCCTGGAGCGATCATGATAAAGCTGGTTCTGAAGGGTTTTGTGTAGGACGCATCGATTCCCACTACTGTGAGGTTGTGATGTGCGATCCCAAAAAAAAGTTCCTCGTTCATGGCAGAATTTATTATGCGAAAGAGATGGGTCTTTCCGTATTCAACCCATGATCGATATGTTGTTAGTAATATCTAGAACACAGGACATGAATACATGATTCAATTTTTTTTAGAAAAAATTGGGACCATGACTATGTTTTAAAGATATATATTATATATATGAATTTAAGATTAAACGGTGTATTTGACATGAAACATTTAAGAATTAAAGTAACAGATGAACTAGGAATAATAATGTAACTACAAAAATTCTGAATTTAAATAACATAAAGACTGTGAATAGATTTTATGATATATATTTATACTTTTGTATATAAAAGTTTAATTAAAGTACTTGTGGAACCAGAAGTACGTTAAGAACTTGGTCAATGACCAAAGAAAGGGCATCTTAAAGATAATAACTTAATGATCAACTGTGAGCTACTCCGTCACGGTTTCTATAAAACAGATTCCTTCCAATGAATATATTTAACTGTGCACTTCAAATAGTAATAATTATTGAATTAAGTTTTAAATTAGAGAAAATTTTCATTTTGGTCCCTCACTTCTAATAAAATTATCATTTTAGTCTTTTACGAAAATATCCAAAATGATACTTTACTCATTAAAAAAAATTATATTTGGTCATCCACTTTTTAAGAAAATATTAAATTTAGTCATTTTACTAAATTCTAAACCTTAAATTCAAGAAACTAAATTTGATATTTTTTTCTTTTTAAAAAAGTGAGGGATCTAATGTAACATTATCTAATGAGTGAAAGATTATTTTGAATATTTCAATTAATAAGGGGACCAAAATAATAATTTTGTAATAAGTGAGTAATAAAAAAATTTTAATTATTTGCAACCGTTAGATCAAATCTTTAAACAATTATCATAAACTTTTAACATGGACTGTCAATTTAGAATTAATTTGATATATGCTATTGGGTCCTAACTCCTTATTGAAAACGGTAAGTGATCCATGTTGGTTCTTAACGTAAACCTAGTTAATAGTGGCATTTCAAAGGATATGTTTGCTTGAACTCACTTATCTTAGGGTCAATTTACTTGTAGAAAAAATGTTATAAATTTTTCCAAAACTTTCCTTGGTGGTCCTTTCTCCTTATGTGTATAAATTTACTACCTCTTGAGCAATTGTAGAAATCTCCAGGTTGGCCATTAATCTTGTAAGCATCTGAAGCATTGGGCTCGCCACCATTTGATAGGGCTGAATTTATTATTTGCAGCACGTCTCCCTTGTACCATTCCCCTGCAATCACCTAACGTAAAAAGTGAGACACACCTACTTCGCACCTTTTGTCATTCCTGAAATTTGACTCTCTCCCTACTTACCATTGTTTTGTTTTATTTACTTCATCCTCTGTATTTGAAATGTGATAAATGTTAAATTTCTCTAAGTCAAAATCTGTCAAGTTTCAAATGGAACGTGACATTTTACGTGCTCACAGTCACTATTTCGTCAAAAAGTTTATGCAATCAGGTTTGAGAAAACAATGACGACATTTTGGAATTTAGATCTTTTTTAGGAAAGAAGAAAAAGCTATTTTGGTTACTTTATCTCAATTTTGGTTCTCCATACATATTTGTCTTGTCTCAAAATGATCCTTCATATTTTCTAACTGTATAAGAATTTGGTCCATCTGTCCCTCCAACCCTGCTTCTGTAAACTGATTGAGAGATCCATTTTCTTAACACAGAAAACATGAAGGACTATTTGAAACAAGACAAATATAGAGGATTAAATTGAAACAGGGTCAAAATGTAAGGAACCAAAATAATATTTTTTTTCAATTTTTAAAAGTGACTTTTCTATCATCATTATCAAATGATTTATTTTAAAACAATTACAAAATCTAACAACTAAATTTAAAAAATCAAAATTGAAAACTTTTAAAAATTGAAATCAATAAATATTAAAATTTAATCTAACAGGGGCTAAAAACGATTTAGAACCTAAATCTAACCGTTAATATTAAAATATCTACACTGATCTGTTGTTGATAAGTAAATGTAACAGTTATAAACTAGAAATTTTGAAAGATAATTTTAAAAAAAACTTAAAGTGTTTTAAACATAATTATAGATAACTAGTTAGGAACAAAAATTCAAATTACATAACTGACCAAGGATAATAATTTCTTGTCCGTGAGGTTCAAGGAATAGATATGAGTTTCCATTGGCAGGGAAGATGAGAATGGCACCATGCACAGTGGCACGAGTCCAATTACTATGGGCATGCCACCAAAGTGTTCCTTCTTCACTTGTAAATGCCAACTTCTGAGTGAAACTCATCCCCGGAGGAATAGGGCACTGTGATATTCTCATGTCCATCTGACCATAGGTCTCTTGGCTCCCACACCTCATGCTTGTTTTATGAGCAACAAGTGTTTCAATTATTTGCAAAACATATGTTTTTAATTAATTATAAAAATAAAAAAAAAAGGAATCATTTTAGTCTTCCAATTTTTAGATTAGCTTCAATCTAATTCTTCACAAATTCGTAGCGTCAAAATAATTCTTTCAAAATTCTAAAGTTACTTTAACAATATAGTCCTACCTTAAAAGTTCTAAATTTGCAGTGTTAAAGCAAAAGAACTTATGGGGGTTTTAAGAATGTTTTAACGATTATTTTGATATTGCAAATTTGTGGGGAATTAAATTGATATTTATGCACAAAGTGGAGAACTTAAATGATTCTTTTCTCATTAATTATCAGTTTCCTAAATAGAAATGAGAAGATTTAAGTGAAATTCATTGAGTGTTTATTGTGAAATTTTTTCGATAAAAATATGGCATGATAATTTTGAAGTTGATAATCATCCTCATGTGATGAAGAATTCCAAAAATTTCGTGTCAAAATTTTGTTAATGAATTTGCTAACCAGTGAATAGTGACCCCATAAATTCCATGATTGCGGACCGTAACAAAGGGAGTATCTCCTTTTTGAACGCGAATGGTTGGCCCTGGAAAGCTGCTGTTTACTGTTAATACTTAATATGCTTTTTGTGCTGCACAACTTTGTGAAATTCTTCTCTTCGAGCTGTAATTATTATTGACACAAAAAAGGGTATAATATTTTTAAAAAAGATTACATATACTTGCGCGAAATTAATTTGAACTATGCAATTGAATTGGAGAAAAATACCAAACCGATCTCTCACTCTTTGATATTTTGTGACGATTTAGTCTTTTATAAATTAATCAAGACAAATTAGTCCTTCAGAAATCTTATTTTATGCAAATTCCATCTTTTATTCATCCAAATGAAGAGACTAATTTTATATAAATTAGAATTTGTGAGGAATTAATGTATCTCACTAAATTTATAAAGAATCATATTGTTATAAATTGTAAAAGTAAATAATCAATTTTATATTTTTTTTAATTGATCATAACAAATCAGTTCCTCTAAAATCTTATTTTATACATATTCAATCTCTCATTCATCCAAATGAAGAGACTAATTTTATATAAATTTAAATTTATAAGGGACTAATTTGTCACAATTAATTTATAAATAATTAACTTATTACAAACTATAAAAGTGAAAAACTGATTTTATATATTTCTCAATTGAATTGCCCAGATTCATTTGTTGAAGTACCATTTATTTTTTTATCTCGGCATAACACCCGAAAAAATTGAGAAAACACAAACACAAGTGGCTCTCAATAATTAATACTAGACTTTATTGAAGGCAAAGCTATCTACAAATCATTTCCAACAGACTTTTATATGAAATCTTAAATAAAATTTTAAAAAATAGAATAAAATTAGAAAACTAACATGCATAAACTAGAAAAATAACTAAAATTAAATGCTTGAAAAGTCAATAAAAAAAACATAATTTTGGACTCAAAATTAGACTCTACTGCGCCTTTGCACTTATTTTAGCAGAAATTATATTTAAAACCATCGCTAAAATAAAAATGACATTTGACAAAAATGCCACAATGATAGATAATTACGAAAAGTATATTAAGTAGCAACATAAGAAACCATAACGGGGTTGGATATAGCAAAATTTAAGCTACAGAGAATAAATTGATTTAAGTGAAACCATATCAACATTTATAAATCTCATACTTATACAATATTACTTATCAGAACAAGTTACTACACAATGGAAAATATGACATATAGTTCATTTCCTTCTAAGAAAAATATTAAGGATAAGGGGATTTCATGACTTACTACAAAATGAAAATTAAGCTTTATATATAAATGTATGGCTTTCAGGTTGCCATAATTGCAAGTTACATGTAGGGCAAGTTCATAAGGATGTGAGTGATTTCTCAACGGTTTTTCTGTAATCTTCTGTGCACTAATAAAATAGACATTTGCGTTGTTACCTTACCTCTTTACTCTTACTTGCAAGCAATGTTTTCTTTTCAATATATCATACTTGTTTAAAGTAGTTAGCTATATAAGGTGCTTTAAAATTTTTAAATAATATAGTGTGGGCTTCACTCGCTCTCAATCATTAGTAATTCCTTGACATTTAGAGATTCGGAAAGTCTTTTTTTTGGTGGAAGATAATAGGACTCGCTATTCTTGCAAATGTTGTTCATTGAATACAAAATGATTAAGGAACCAAGGGAACAAAATGTACATATATTAAATAACTGATAAAGTATGCAATTTAATATAAGATATTTTAAGTTGTTCCATTACTAACTTGTATCATATGTATACTAAAAATTAATTACAGATAGATGATTTGCTTGGTCTTGCAAACATTATTTAGCATACAAAATTATTAAAGAAATATCTATATATGGAACAATAATTATAAGATATATTGCTAGCAATATGTTCGGTTGTATCACCATATATTGTTAGCCCCTCGTAATCATTATTAAATCACGTTGATCATATCAAGTGATTTAATATCCACATTATATCTATATATTATTAATTTGACACATTTGAAATTATTGTAAGATATTTCAAATTACATTTTATGTATTTTATATTCATTAGAAGTTCCGTGATATATTTCATATTTTTAATTAATTAGAATTTTATTTGAATAAATTTATGTAAACAAATTTTAATTAATAAAAATTCATCTTAAATTTTTGTAAATAGAATACTTGAAAGATTAAATTGAGATAAAAAAATCCAATGTTGCATACTAATGAAAACTATAAGTTGTTTTTCTTTTAAAATCTGTAACAAAAAATAACTGAAAAAGCCTAATGAGTGCGTTCAAGGAATCAAAATATTCATGAGCATTCTCTATTTTCATCTGTCTCCTACGTGCTACACAGAAAAAATGGTCTATTTTCAACTTTGAGTTTTGAGTAAGGGTACCAAACGAAAAGTGATTTTAGGTTAATGGATTTCCACATTTCACCTTTTCTTTTTGTGTTACTTTGCGTCTATGTTTTAAATTCCCATTTTCCTTTAAGGAGAAATGTTTGGTCCCATCACTTTACTGTGTGTTACTGAATTAATATTAATATTAATTAGTTAAGTACTGGTACATCGCATCCTCATCACAGTCGTTATTAAACAATTATGTGACCTGCTTTAAGTGACTTCTAAGGAGCAATTAGTTGTATTCTCCTCACTTACGGCTTCACTATATATAAAGTTTGACACTATGAATTACATTTCATCTTACTCCCTCTAAATGAAGATATTTTCAGGTTTGATCATACTATAAGGAGATAAGATGGAAAGAACAAGTTTAAAATTAATTCAATAATTGGAGTATTGAATTTAAAAATTGATATCATAAAATTAAGATGCATCGATGAATTGTGAGAGATTAAATTAAAATTTTTCTCTTCCAATTTGTTTGACTTATATAAAGTTTATGTATCCTTTAAGACTAATAAATTTAAAATGACTTGGGATTGGCTCAACATAAACTTATCGAAAATTTTGATTGTATATATAAATTGTATCACTATGATCAAATATGTAATAAATTAAGAAGCACAACAAAAATTTGAGCATAGAGAGGGAAAAATTCCCTCACTAACACACCCAGCCAGGGAACAAGAAGAGAATTTTCTTTAATCATATTTAGCGTTGCAACATATTTATATATTTTGCATGCCAGAAGAAGAAAAGAACCAAAAATCAATTGTTTTATTGATCATTAATTCTCAACTGCCACACCCTAGCAAATGCATCACCAATGATATTAATAAATTAAGACTTGCCAAAACTCAAATTAGTCGAGCTTAAAAAGTGATTAAGATTATTAGGAGATTCTTCTAAGAATTATAATAAATGTCTAATTATGAATTTGGAAGTTAACCTTGAAGATTTCCTTTAATTAATTAACTACCTATTGTGATTTACTCATTAAGACAAAAGTATGACACCTAATACTTATCTTAAATAGAACATGAAGAAAAATATATCTACCTAATAAGCCATGTTGTCAAACTTGGTTGGTTGACTCGGCGAGTTTGCATTTTTAGGAGAGGAAATCAAGTCGACTCAATGCTTGACTCGATTACCTCTTTCTATTTTGCGTCAAAAAAGTTTCAACTCCCCGTCTCAAACTCACGTGCCACCCACCATTGCAGCACAACTTGCCCCTGATGCAATATGATTCTTATATATATTTATAGTTTCAAAAAGTGTCAACTCCTCATCTTGAACTTGGGCACCACTCTTACCAACAACACATGATGCCACTAATGCAACATTTTACATACATACATACATACATACATACATACACACACACACACACACACACACACATATATATATATATATATATATATATTCCTTCATCTTTTATAATTTCAAAAAGAGTAAAACTTAGACGATTTGTACATGCACACACAAAAAAAATGTTTATTTGCATATAACTAGCATGATATAATTTGTTACACCTATTTTTATAATTTTATTTTAAATTTATTTAAAAAGATCTCTATTTTGTGTTTTAATCTAAATTATTTAAATATTATTATATTAATTTTTTTAAAATATTTATAATATGATATTTTACCCAAAAATAATATGAAATTAAAATATTGTTAATTTATTTGTTTTAACAAAACAATCTTTAATAGTTATATTTATAATGTATAAATAATTTTAATTCAAATTTCAAATTATTAGTATTTGTTTATTAATACCTATCGTATTTAAATTTTAATCTATAATATTGAAAAAAAATTTATGTTTAATTATCATCATCTTAACTATAGTCATACTAGTAAACCATTAATTATTACCTTTACCAATTTAAAAACTAATTTGAATTTTAAAATATTAATTTTAATGATATAATTATATATTTCAATAGTTAATTACTATTATAGGTAAAGTCTTACGATCCTACGTTACGAGTTCACCCCGCAAAAACGAGTTTACCTAGAATCGCGATTTTGACAACATTGCTAATAAGATAAAAGTATGACCTAGTGGACCTAATATCATGTAATTTACAAGCAGCCCATGAACTTGGAGAGTTTCTCATGTATCTTGCCTAAATTTTGCACGTAATTGATATGTGTTTACATTTTTGTAAATGTTAGCCATGGAAGATTGCTTTTATATCATTTTGTACCAAATTGTAACTAGGAGTATGAGGATGAATATTGAGGATGCCCTTGTAATATCATGTAAATGAATTTATGTAATGTAAATGAATGTGTGAGTTTGCAATTAGGCCTAAAAAAAAAGTAAAAGATAGTTGTTTCAATAAATCATTTAGATTGTGTTAGTGACCCCAAAAAAATTTTAGATTGTATTATACTATATACTACTTAATTATAAAATGTAAATCAAAGAGAAAGCTACAAAATTGGTCCTCTACTTTTCACTTTGAGATAATTTGGTCCCTCACAAATTAATTGCGGCAAATCAGTCCCTCACAAATTTAAATTTGTTTAAAACTAATCCTTTAAAATTTTAAATTTATACAAAATTAATTCCTTCATTAAGAATAGTAAATAACTGATTTTGTATAGAATAAAATTTTTGAGAAACTATTTATTATAATTATTTGTAAAAGATTAAATTATCATAGTATATAAAAGTAGAAAACCGATTTAATACTTTTCTCTTAAATCAATATCAAACCATTTTTAAATCACTTGAAATTTGTGTAGCAAGTAGCTAACATGTGAATTAATATTCAACTAAATTTTGTTTAAAAAAATAACACAGGAGTTTGTTCATGGGGACCACTTCTCCCTCTTGTTTGTTTGGCTGGAAATCGTAGGACTGATAGAGCCCTATTACGTGAAGAGTAAAGTGGTAAGTGATATCAGTAGTACTGTTTGGCTGAATTCATTTCCATTCCTTTTCCTTCGTACTACTTTTTTCTCATTTGAATCATATGGGCTGCTATACGTTCCTTTTGGATGCATAAATTCAAAAAGCATGCTAAACATGTATAGTTAATAAAATAATTGTTACGTAAACAATTTAACAATGTCTTTCATATTAAAAAATTCACAGATAATTTTCCTTTTGAGTCAAGGAAAATACTCCTTAAGTCTAAGCTTCCAAATTAATTTTTTTAGTACCCTCCCAACAAAATATCTTTTTCATACTTATCTATAACATTTTATTTATCATATTCCTAACAATGATGGTAAGACACTACTGTGATATCATTGCCAATCATTTTTAAATTAGTAGTTGTAGCCTCTTTATCATCTCTCTTTCCACCTTCCCCAACTATAACTCCTTATTGATGATAAAGGAGGCTTAAGGAAGAGGTAGTGAATGGCGACGTTAGTAAAAGACAACCTAATTTGCATAGTAAAATGCTTTAGATGCTGAATAACTTTTTATTATTATATATGATGCTTGACATCGTAGATTATTAAATAGAAATTAAAGAGCAATTAGTTCTTTTTCTTTCTTTTCTTTTTTTTTTTTTGGCGAAGAATGACAGATTAATTTAGAGTGCACTCAAAGCAAGTTGCATTATAATTACTTAACTCCTTAGTGTCGGTCGAAGCAAAGTCTTTTTATAATATTTATAATTATTTAAAAGTGGTTTACATTTAAACACATGCAATTACATATATATCAATTGTAAACAATATATAAAACAAATTGGTCTCAAACTCATATGCACATCTAAGTCCTTGTTAACTATGTACCTATAGCATTTGTATTATTCAACACAACTTAAATATTTTAATTTGGATGACACATTCTGTCGCATATGCCACAAATTAGATACCATGTATATTCATTAATTTATAAATTAAAGTCCTTCTTTCAATGTCTTATTGGTCTACTCTCACCCAAAAAGGATGACACATCGAAAGCACTTCAATGTTTCATTTTCAATCTATTCACTATTCACATATCGCCTCCAATGGTGTCAGTGGACCAGGAACGCATGTTTTCAAATTACAAGCTTTAGTTCAAGTTAGAATATTATGTCCATATCGTGTAAATGTAAGTTTAAAAAATGACAAAGAGAAGTGATATGATTATTAAACTACAATTCTCTTGAAAGAATGTTTTTCGGTATACCACTTGATTGTTAAATAATTCCCGCCAAAGCATATTTTTTGGATTAAATACGAAGAATCAGAGGATAACTTTTAATGGAATCTTTGTCAAGGCCCCAAGCGATGAAGGAAAAAAATTTGTCAGTATGACCATGTGCTGGACATGATTCATTATGCATTTAGAGTGCAACATGAAAATGAAAGTGTGGACGAAATTGAGGGTCCGATTCCACCAAATGATGATTGAATTTTAATCTATAATGCTTATATGTCTGTTTTATTAATGTAACTAACCTGATGATTTGAACATGTTATATTCTTTCTTGCTTGTGGACAAAATGGTTCAGTATGTTATAAAACAGAACAATTTAGTATTTTTTTTTTAACTTAGACATGTATCAATTCTCTTATTAGTTAATAATGATTAAACTTTCTATTTTTTTTTAGTTGTATATTGATATAATATTTTTAAAACATATATTAGATTTCTTGAATTCTTTTTTGAAGATGGAAGCCCTGTCTTATTTGTTCATTGTTATTTTCTTATCTTCTTTTTAAATAAAAGGAGGAGTCCCAAATGATAAATAAAACTATGGATAGCACAAAATTAACAACAGCATAAACCATTTCCAGGATTACATATTGCTCAAGAATAGCTGAAACGTCAACAAAGTTTATCACATACTTGATTCCCTACTCTGAGTCTCAAATCAAACTCAGTGTTATTTCATTTTCACATAATAATAGTTCGTTCAGAAACTTATTGTCGAATAATGCAATTAACTCCTTCATTCTGAACATGGAGGCATATACTTTGGAGGGTGACGCATGCTTGTCTCTGTGGTGTTTCCATTCCTCACAATGAGCACAGTGTCCATACCCCAGCTGCTGTGCCTCTCAAAATGACAATGCATAAACCATACCCCTGAAAATTTGAGCAATCTTTAGTATTACTATCAATCAAATATAACAAATAACAATAGATGAATAGGGTGATCAATATTGAGTATAGCATATCCTTTTATTATAATATAAAACAATTAAAAATATATATCTGTATCTGTGCAAGTACGTGTATGTTCTACTATCCAATACTATTGCCCTGAATTAAACTCTAGCTTTTAGTTATTTCAGATGGGTATGAAAATTGTTAACGTTTTTTGGGAAGTCAAAAGGATTTAAATATTGAAAAAGGATCATTCACACTCAAATACATGAAGAACTGTAACTTTTTCAAGCTATGTTGGGACTTGGGACACTTAATTAATTAATGAATGGTAATTTAGAGAACATACCAGGATTGTCGGCAACAAATCTCATGGCAAGCCAACCCATCCTAGGGAGCGCAACAGTGTTGACTTCTGGAGGATCAATGAGGTTGTAGGACTCTGGGTCTGTAATGTTGTTGAAATTTCCCCATCCCTGTCCCACAACATAGTAGCTGAAGCCATGGAGATGCATAGGGTGAATCTCAGCAGTATTCATAGTATTATTAGTTCCTTGCCACACTATCTCAACTGTGTCGTTGTAGTTAAGCATTATAACCCTGGTTCCAGTAGTTGTAAATGCTCCGTTGTTAGGATCTGTGAAATTGATATAATGAGGAGGCTCTGTTGGAAAGTCCTTAGTGAAAACTCCTGACTTGTTCCTACAAAATTATGTTCACTTTCACGTTAGAATATAAGTTATTTATGCTAGAAGATGGGGAAAAATTACATGACAATTAGCTATATTATTCATTGGCAAATAAAAAATAGCTATTATTTCTTTATTAGCCATGTGCGCTGTGCAGTACGTACGTACCAGTAGTAAGCTTCCAGTATATCGATACTTGGAGTCTCAAACGACACGTTGTTCAAACTAGCAGAGAGCTTCGTCGTATCTGTGCAAGTACTAGCTGTGCATGGAAGGCTATTCACAGCAACAGTCATATAAATCCTTCTGTTAACTTTCTTGGGAACGTGAATGGGGTGAGCTGTATTCCCCAAACTTTTCAACCTCTTGGTGAAGTTGAACGGAGCAGTAGGATCATCGTGTTCAGGAAAGTCTGGGAATACGGCCGAAGGATGTTGAGAAGTAGAGTAGTTTCCATACTGCATGATGGCAGTGGTTGTGGTGTTGTCGTAAGGACCTGCACCGTCGTGGAAGGGCGAAGCGACAACGTAGTAGAGCCCTGGATTCTGGTCGGCTTTGACGAGGACGTCCATGGTTTGGCCTGGGGTGATCACAATGTAAGGAGTACTGAAGGGCTTGAGGTAGGCAGCGTCGGAACCTACGACTCTGAGTGTGTGGTTTGTGATTCCGAAGAAGTGAGCTACGTTCAAGGCGGAGTTGATTATGCGAAGAAGGTAGGTCTCTCCTTGTTTGACTGTAAAACGATGTGTCGTGCCTGCAAAATAGACCGATTCCGTTACAAATTAACGCCATCGATGTTAGAGCTTGATTAAGTCTCTTACTCAGAGTTTCATGTTCAATCACAAATTTATTACCATTAGAACAATCATATAAATCTCCAGGTTGGCCATTAATGGTGAATGCATCCGACGTATTCGGTTCCCCACCAGTTGCTAAGGCGTCGTTTATCACTGTCATCACATCAGATTTGTACCATTCCGCTGCATGCAAGAACATGAGTACAGAGACTGATTTTAGTATTTGATTTTAACCATTCAATTTTAATGGGATGAAAACCTTAGGATTACATTAGAGATCAAAAGCAATTATATTGTAGGGATCAAACACACCGATAATGAATGTTTCTTCGCCATAGGGCTCGGCGAAAGGGTAAGAGGCTCCACTGGGAGGTTTGATGATGATGGCTCCATGAACAGTGGCACGAGTCCAATCACTGTGTGCATGCCACCAGAGGGTGCCTTCTTCTGATGCCAAATTGACTCTCTGAGTGAAGCTCGTTCCCGGAGGGATTGGGCACTGTGTAATATTTTCAGGTCCATCTGACCATGGGTCACGTGGTTGCCTCACTCCATGCCTTTAATTAAGAATTAATGTTAAAGATTATCTTTTAAAATTTAAATTGATATAAAATATATGAAAAATATTATCACTTTGATATTTTACATTTTAACTTAATCAAATTTAATCCTTCACGAATTTAAAATAATAAATAATCCTTTATGAATCTACCAGTGAATCAAAAAGTCTTTTTGTCATCTTTTCATTAAAAAAAAGTTAAGGTGGACTATTTTTTATTGATGTTGTATACATATATGAAATATGATTTTTTTCAACATTATCAACATATTATTAAGTGTGAAGTATTTTTTTAAAATCAAATTTGACCATATTCATAGTTTCTTTTAACTTAGATCGAAAAAATGCTAAAAACGATTTACACTATGTCAATGGTAATAAAAAGAAGACTTATCTCATCACTTTAGCATCAACAAAAAGCAGGGCACCTCAATATTTTTTTTAAGAAAAAATAATAAAAAGATTTATTTAATTTACTAATAAATTTTTGATAAATTCTTTTGTTACTCTAAATTTATATAGAATCAAATTGCCAACCTCCGGTACCAAAATGATAGTTTTCACAAAATATCTATCAATGTAAAGTAATGAAATACTGATTAATTTGTTCTTTGGTATATTATTATTATAACGTACCAGTGAATAGTGACACCATAACTTCCATTGTTGTGGACAGTGATAAAAACAGTATCTCCTTTGTGGGCAGTGATGGTTGGCCCTGGAAAGCTACCATTTACGGTCAATATGCTCTTTGTGCTGCACAACTTTGTAAAATTCTCCTCCTTCAGCTGGAATGCACCAAAATACATAAAGAATTAGCATCGACAGCTAGCTATAGCTATCTAGTTTATTGCTAACTTGGGATTTAGAGACGATCACGTTAGGACTGAACTATAATTAAGCACTATATAATATTGATTTACTGTCCATTTATTATTAGAGCTTACCCGACAGCTTGCTACCTACCTAGCTATATATGCCTTTGTGACACTGCTAGCTAGCTAGCTAGCTACCAGACAAACCTAACTCACATACGAAGCAAAACAAATAATTAAAGCATATACGTATTAAGCGTGGTATTCAAGCGAAGAAATGTGCAAGTTTTTACTTTGATTTTGCCTTCAGAGAAACACTTTTCGTTGAAGACTACGAAAATAAATTTTCAAGACAAGAACAATATATTTAGGTTATAAATTTTTTACTGTTTGTTAAGAGATTCTTTTAGTAAAAACTATATGTAAATATTTTTTTAAATAACTAACCATCATAATTGATGCTTACAGAAAACTTTTTAACATATCATAAATCCACTATGGAGTACCTTCAAAAATAATCTGAAAAACATTAAAAATTTTCATGGCGCTGACACAGTATACAGAGGTCGTATCAAGTAGAAAGATTGATCATATATGCGAGATTGAATGGCGTTAGATAACAAAAAATATCAAATAAAATTGGAATGCTTTATTATTATTCAACTGACTTAAATTGCTTCCAACACCTGCTATAAGAGCAAAATCTTATTTCTAATAAATGATTTTGTGGATAGAAAATGTGGAAAAAGCTAAAATTTCAATAATTATTGAAAAAAAAAATGCTAGTTTTGAATGAAGAATGCTGGTGGAATATTAGTATTGGCATAGTGGAGAACTCACAACGAAGTCATAGTGATGGACAGCGCCATGAGCCTTGCAAAGAAGAAGGAAACTGAAGAGAACTAATACTACACCGTACTTCCCCAACTCCATTTCTTTTACTTCTCTATGGCTTTCTTCAGCTCATCCCACGGATATATATATATAGAGCTTGGCCATTACTTTGTTAGTCTTGAGTCATCAAAGGTTTAACTATTCGCATTTTTTAATGTTTATTATATAATAATATGTAGATCTGAAACATTAAACACACGTGATAATCAATAATTTAACGTCAACAAGAATGAAAAATATTTTGCGAACATTGTCTGTACCTTACTGACTAAATTTGGCTCTTTTCGTCAACTTTCCTGTTGATAAAGAAAAAAGGAAACTTTCTTGGGGTCTCTGAAGAAACATGCTTCGAAGTACTAGGCATGGTATATATATATATATATATATATATATATATATATATATCGATTTTCGTGTTATAATTTTTGCATCACTCTTTGCCTGCGAAATTGTGGTATCCAATGGTGATTAGCTATACTTTTAACACTTCAAAATTTAATCATGTGACTTCCATTGGTCCATTTGTTGCACTATATTAGGAAATAATTACTATATTGATGATAATTATGGACTTTCACGCCGAAGACTTCATATATGCAATCAAATTAAAAGTTTCTTATATTAGATTTATCCAAAAAAAAAAGTTTCTTATATTAGAAACAAAAGTTATACATTATTATTTTTAGATTAATTGGTGGGATGTAAAAAAACTATATTAATATCCCACCTTATTATGAGAATATTAATGATAACAATTAACAAATATTAATCGAACGGCGGATTTTCTTTAAAAAAATAAAGCTCATCTTATATATAATGTTATTTAATAATGAAAAATTGCATGTGATTGACAGTGCTGCTTTAAATTATTTTGTCATTTTTCTTGTTTTATTAGCAATGATATCTGTAAAATAAGGAATGATAAGAAAAAAGAAATCATCTTATTGTACTATGCGCCATTAAAATTTCAGACTTTGATTTAAAGGTACGATTCAAAGAATCAAACGTGGTTAAAGAGTTAAAGAATAAGACGAGGTATTAGCACTCACGCTAAACTTTTTGGATTATATAGGTTTAAAACAGAAATGGGTTTTCGTGCCAATGTTTTACATATATATATATATACTGCATCTTTTGTTTTACTGGTTGACAATTTAATAGTTCAGAAATTAACATACCGTTGCAAACTTTGCGCCAAGATCTACGCCTAATGTTTGGCTGCACAAGTTGCAATGGTTGAATTGGAAGGATAATTTCGAGTTAGTTTATATTCTAAATATGATTCCTCCTTAAATAATTTTTAGTACAGACTACTATAGCAGCTTATATATAGTGTATTGAGTAATGATGTTATCTGTTGGAAATCTATTAAAAATTAAAAGATTTTATTATCAAATGCTCTAAAAATATGGATTGAGAAATAAAAATCATTTATTGCACTCATCAACGATAATAATAAATATTTATTGACTAATTTATTACATCTCATTTCTATTTTTTTTTAATGGATGTAACAAATGATCATTAACAAATAAAATTAGTTTATAATCATTTATTATTATTGAGTACAATAAATGACTCTTAGCTGATGAAAATAATCCATAAATATTTATTATTGCTGTTAATAGGTATAATAAATTATCTTTAATTAGCACAGAATACCCCATAATGGCCTATGACCACTCGTTAGCAACAATAATAATAATAATAAAATAACATTCTATATTTAGTAATATTAAACATTATTTTATCATATAACACCATGTCTCCAAAAATATATCATCGTTGATTAAGATCAATAAAGTCTCATAAGTGCTGATCTTAAACTTTAAAGTATTCAAAGGGGGAAATCCTACCTCCTAAATGATTAGGTTAAGTCAACGTGTTAAAGATTTGATAACCTCATGCTAAAGATATAAAGTTAGAGTAAGTCACCTAATGTTCAAGTAGGCATATTTAATATGAAGCCTGAAACTGTAAAAATTAAACGTTTGATAAAATGCCCAGCTAATAAAACAAAGAAACTGAGGTGGAAATTTCAGTATGTTTTTGTAGGTACCACAATTTTGAAGATAATTGAGCAGCGTGGTGAACACAAACAAACGAATATAATAATTGGTGCTAGGACCACGACTCAAACTGACAGTTACTACCAAACAATACACAAGGAATCCACCGACACATTGCTTTTCTATTTTCTCGTTTTTCATGTGTAGGCAGTACGATAATAATTCACAGTAAGCGAAGATGAGCTGGAAGCAGAAGCACGCCTCCCTCAAACCTTCAAACGTAGATGAGCTGGAAGCAGAAGCACGCCTCCCTCAAACCTTCAAGCGAAGATGAGCTGGAAGCAGAAGCACGCCTCCCTCAAACCTTCAAAGTTCAAACCAAACACACACACATACGCACACAACACCTTCCATTCCATTCCATCCACCATTTTAGTAGAAAACCAGTTTCTGCAAGACTTATTATAAATCATACTTATTTCTCATTATATTCAAATCAAAATTTTGATACATAAAAACTGATAGGACAGTGGGATATGTACATTATTCAAGCAAAATAACTTGCTTAGTGTAAAAGGGTTCCCTGTTGTCAAAGAAATGATAAATGCTGAAGGAAAAAAAGATTCCAAACTTACCCAGAAAATAAGCCTTCATATCTGCCAACAATAAAGTTCAAGACACTTCTCAATTGACTTCATGCAGATAAGTTTGGTGTTCTTTAGGAAAGGTTCAGATGCTAAGCAAACTACACTTAACTGGATGGTATAAGAGAAAGAAAATTATTGCGGTATTCTATAAGAAATGATTCAAAATACGAATTAAGCCAAACAAGATGGCATTGAGAAAGAAACCAAAAAGAGACAGTAAACAGGCTATTTAGGAGCTTAAATGTATCATTTTGTGGCTCTAAATCAGTTCATTTATAGCAGCACTTTTTCGTAGTACAAGGTTTGTGAAGTACACATATTGTACTGCATATCACAAATGACTAAGTTAAAATGAATAAACTACGAAGAATGAAGACTTAATAAAAAACACTCAATATATTTGGGCGCATATATACATTTTTATTTTATTATTATAATTTATTCAAAACCTTCTTATAGAATGATTTAATCCTTTCAACCTGTCCCAGCTGAACAAACATAGAAGCATACTGTTAGGAAGTGTAAACATGTGGTTCTCTCTAAAGTTGTCAAACTCACGAGTTTAGACTAAATCGTTTGAGGAAGGTAAACTTATAATGTAAAATCTAAAATCATAAGAGTTTATCTATAATAAAAAATAATTATTAAAATATGCAATTATATAGTTAAAATCAATATTTTTAAATTTAGGCTAATAACTAAAATTACTGAATGCAATTATTAATAGTTTATTAGTTTCATTATAGTTGAATAAGTGATAATTAAATATAGATATATGTTAAAATTTTATATATTTAAATCTAAATATAATAACTAGTAATTTTAAATACTAGTAGTTTTAAATTTGAATTAAAATGATTTATAGAGTAATAACTATAATTATTAAAGATTACTTTGTCAAAATAGGTTAAAAGATAATAATAGATAAATTTTCAAGCCATGACTAATGAAAAATTCAAAATAAAATTTTTATAAAAAAAAACTAACAATAAATATATATAATGCATTACAAATGATGAACATAAAATTCTTATTAGTTATATGATAACGGGTAATGAATTTATTTCTAAGTGTTTGGGTTCAAGTCTAAGGAAATGTATTTTTTGAAACTAAAAAAATAAAATGCAAATATATATAATACAATACACACAAGTACTAAAAGATAATGTTGGCTTGGTGGAGAAGCATTGGATTGTTGCCTGGAGGTCGTGGGTTCATAAAGCATACCCCTAAACATTGAAAAAAAGGTACACAATTAGTCCATTTCTTTTGTACAATTTGGTTTATTGTAAATTAATCGTGATAAATTATCCCTTACAAATTTAAATTTATATAAAATTAGTCTCTCATAAATTTAAATTTGTACAAAATTAATCTATATATTTATATTAATGAAGGACTAATTTTGTATGAAATAAAATTTCTATATGACTAATTTGATACTTCTCTCCCTAAAA
Source organism: Delonix regia (assembly GCA_037074485.1). Classification (NCBI taxonomy): domain Eukaryota; kingdom Viridiplantae; phylum Streptophyta; class Magnoliopsida; order Fabales; family Fabaceae; genus Delonix; species Delonix regia. The sequence continues at coordinate 21,427,346 of CM073454.1, read as the reverse complement.
ATTTGATCAAACTTTTGTTTTATATATATATATATATAGAGAGAGAGAGAGAGAGAGAGAGGGATGACAGTTTGTGTGAATATTTCAAATATTCAATGATACATAAAAACTAATATCCAAGATCTGATCAATAATAGACAATATACACGGATAGGGTTTGAATATTAAAATTTGCTATCCTTAATGATGTTGAGGCACGGATTAGACTTTAGATTTATAATACTTTATATGTATCTAATAGAAATGGATAAATACAGTACATGTACTTTATACATCTATCTGAGTGTGAGCGTTTGTGTGTATGCGTATTGTTGAATCAAAGGCATTTTATTATTTTGACTATAAAAATGTTTTTAAATTAACTGGTTTTTGGAAAAGAGCATTTTCAGTATTTCATATTTAATATGGGACAAAATTGCATTATCTAAAAAAATATTTTATTTAGGCCTATAAAAGTTGTGCTTGGTCATATTGGTTTGATAGGCTGATCGAGACCATATTTTTTATAAAAAAAATTTTAAAAAAATTCTCTAATAGTATTAAAAAGATGTCTAGTAGGCCCAAAGGCTATATGAAGCATTCTGCTTTGGAGAGTTTTCAAATAGAATTTGAATTGAAGCACATATTTGTTAAAGAATATATCAAGGTTTATTTACGCGAATTGAAGCACATAATTATTTAGCAATGAATTTTATTATTTTATTTTTTTACAAGTATTAGCAACGGTTTTGCGATAGATTGTCCGTTCGGTTTCAAAATTAGCAACAGATGTTCCGGTCACTAAAAAGTCATATTTTATGAATTTATTGACCAAATTTTGCACCACCACTATTTTGAACGAGATATTGATTACTATGGAATTTAAAAGAATTTTGATTGATCGCTAAATCTAAATTAGAGATGGAAATTTTCCTTTTAGAGAGCGATTTGTTCGATGCTAAATAGCATTTTTCTAATGATGATACTAAAATGCCTAGGAATATTCCAAAATCAATATTTATATGCATATTTCCAAATGTTCAAGCCAATTTTCTGTTCTCTCATTTTTTTTTCAAATCCCTCTTGCATTTTGGCCAAAGTTCACATTTGACGGAAGTTGATCTTGGCTAAATATAAGATTAAAATCGATCTTTTCAAGTTAAGAATGATTTAGGGTTTGTTTGATTACTATTTTTTAAAAAAAATTAGTCTTTAAAAATAAAAAATTTAAAAACTTGTTTGATAAGGTTTTTTATTATCTAATTTTAAAAACTAAATACATAAATTTTTTAAATAAAAAATATAAAAAAAAAACTTTTGAATATTTTTTATATACTATTTTCTAAAACAATTGTAAATACGAAAAGCACTTGCCTTTTTTAATGGCAAATATGATAATATAATTTTGATAAAAAAATTTAAGAGCCTATGTTGTTAAATATTTTTCATTCTTATTTTATTACAAATTTAAATTTAAGAAATTTAAAAGACACCAACTTGTTCTATCTATTCTAATTTGTATTGATTTTTAATTCATTATATTGACGTATCAAAGTGACTTTACTTTTTATTTTACTGTTCATCAGTACTGTCCTTTCGCACAGCCTGTCGATCGTCCTTATTTGCACAGCTTAGTTCATTATTGTCACTCTTTGCATCACTATTTTGTTAGTGTTTAACATATTATTTATAACCCCCAGGAATTATTTAAAAATTTGATTTTTATATATATAATTTTATTTTATATTTTTTATATAATTTTTTAATTTATAATATTTTATCTTCTTATATGGTAAGAATTTATTCTTTTAATTTGAAGATTTAATCTAAAATTTTTTACATTTTTTAAAATTAAATTCTAAATCTATCTAATATTCAAATGAAACATGATCTCTGGTCTATTCATAAATTATTGGAGCTAAAATAAGAATCTATACTTAAAATAAAATTATTTTGTTCTGGTCTTCTTAGCACGCCTCGTGATCTAAAATTTTCATTTTTTAAGAGCTAACTTAATTCAAAAAGAAAAGAAAAATCCTTGTTAATTGTAGTTTAATATTCTATAAATATTGAGTCCGTCGTTTTCAATATCCCCTCCTTACCTCAAGTTAGTTGTTTACTTCATACTCTTATTCTGGATTCCAAAGTGGGTATTCAATTCATTTTTCGTTTCTGACTGTTAAAAACCAACAATTACACCAAAATCAAAGCAAAAGGACTTGAAGAAGAGCACGGGTAGCAATTTCATTATAAATGTTGAAGCATATTTCTCATGCCTGTGAAAGGTATAATTTTTAATAAAATCTATTTTTTATTAATATTCTTGATTTGATTTGGATTACTTATTTTAAGTAATTAGTATTGATATAATAAATTAAAGTGGAGATACAGTTCTTACTAAAACCAAGTTTTATAAGGTGTCAAGATTAAAAAAAAAAAAACAGTATTCAACCACCTACTCCCACTTTCTCTTCTTCAATGCATTGGTGAAGTCTAAAATTTGTGTTATTTTAAGCCTAATGACAGGTCATGCACGTAAGGGTTAAGGCCAAAGGATAAGAGTGCAATGTACAAAAGTAAAGCCTTTCCGTTGGCAATATATATAGTCAAATCGGATGTTCCAAAGCAATTAAATCATATTTAATTATAGTATATTGATGAATAAAAATTCAAAAGTCTAGATTTAAATTAAATTGATATAACTACTCCCAGTTATATTTTTAATCTGTAAATTTAAATTATAAAATTTTTATTCAACAATTTATTATAATTAAATATAACTTCATATTTTTACTATAATACAATAGAATCCGAATTGATTCTAAGATAATGATAAGTGTGGTAGGTAGAGTTAAGTCCGCCATTGGTTAATGGATAATTAAATAGGTTAATTCATGACATAATAAGTGTCACTTTTATATCATGTGATTTATGCCTTACTTGAATCTTTAATTAAATTCATAAGCATTAAAAATTCCTTAATTTATATTCCTAAAATCACATTTGCGAATCTTACCTAACTTATGGATTAATTGAATTCATGTGTTATTGGTGTATCATTGAATGATCCTGTAATTAAGAAAATACTGAATTCATTTGTTTAATTTATACGTTAGTTAAGTACCTAATTCCTCTTAGGCACTGAGGTACATAGGATGAATAAATTTACAACTTAAATTTCCTTTAACTTAGTTCAGTAAAATTCTACTGGTAATTAAGATCCTAATATATTTCCAAACTAATTAGGGGACTTTTTGGATAATGTTACTTTAATCAATAAAAAATTACGCTTTTTTTTTTTTTTTTGCTACCATAAGGCGTGAAGTACTACAAAACACGATTTCCATATATGAAAAAAATAATAATAATAACGTACCCAAACTTAATCACAAAATTAATCCATCAAAATAACTAAAATCCATCCTAGAACTAAATTACATCAAAAATCAAAGTAAAACAAAGACTCAAATAAAAACGAAAGAGAAGAAAGAGAAAACATTGAGTAAAAGAATCTTTCGTGAACGAATTCATAGAGGAATAGGCCCGAGAGATCTAAGAGGATCAATCATTGAGGCCTAGGTACAAGCTCAATCAAACCTCAAGGGAGCATATTCCATGCTCGTCATAGATCCTATATGATTGGACTTAGGATCCTGTTCACGTTTTTAGAAAAATAATAATAATTTAGTTTTTAAAAAATAATAATAATTTATTTAATTTTTTAATTGGTGGCCTTTTTTGTCTTTTTAATTGGTGGCCTTTTTTGTCGCCTACAATGACGGACCATTCAATGGTTTAGAATGTGTCACGTGGTATTTTTTATTTAATTTTGATAATTATCAAATTTTTTAAAAAGAAATTGGTGTCATTTTTTTTGCATATCTATCAAATTAATTGGATCGATACAATATAAGAGAAAATATATTAGAATATGTTAATTATATGTTAACTCAAAATAATATGTTGTATTCACATTTTGATTTCAATATTTTTATATTTTATTTATGAATACAAAAATATTTAAAATTTTTTTATTTATTCCTTTTATTTTTTATTTTTTAATAATTTTACAAAATATTAGTTTATAAATTAAAATAAAAATAAAATTTTAAAATTGTGAAGTTGTTAAAAAAGTTAAAAAAATTACATAAATAAATTAACAAAATTATAAACTAATATTATATTTCTATGTGTTGATTAGGTACAGTCATTGGTCAGATTTATTGCAATCTATCACCTTACTACATGTGATCTTTCTTTCACACTTCATTTTTCACGTTGTACTCTGCCTCCTGAAAAACGATAGCGGCAACGGATGGCATCATTTAGCCTTGAAAATGAAACTAAGGAAAAAATTGTATTTTTTGCCCTTATAGTTTCACTTAACTTTTATATTGGTCCTATATTTTAAAAATTTATAATTAAATCCTTATAGCTTAAATGATTTACCATATAATTTCTATTATCTATCAATATTTTGTCATATATGCAAGTTAATTTTATTTATTATATATTTATACTTCTGTAGTTAGAATAAATCATAAGATAATGGGAAATTCATCTTTTAGCCCTTTAGTTTACTTTAATTTTTAATTTAGTCCCTATAATTTATTATTTTTTCAATTTGTCTCAATCCTTTTCAAACATTCAAATCAATCTCTACTGGTTGTTTTCACTGTGATATTGTTATTGCATGGCTCACTTGGCTAACAGATTCCAGTTGGCAAGTTGACATGGAATAATTAAGCTAAAATGAAAGCCAAATTAATAGCAATTATATTTGGAAGTTTAGGTGGGATGGAATATAATGGCTAATAATAGAAGAGAGTGGAATGGCAAAGAGCAAAATGATAAAATATGTGTCACTCTCTTTTTTGAAAATTTAATAAAGGACATAATGATGGTCATTAATAGAATGGATTGATCTACATATTATTTTTACAAAATTACTTTTATAAATAGAATACTAGTATAATAAGTTTTAGCCAAATAAAATATTATCATAATTATATACCATTAGACCCTTTCATTCCATCATTGATCCTTCAATTTAGAAGGATAATAAAAATGAAATTTTAAATGGCAAGAAGTGATCCTAATATACTTCCTTAACAATTTCATATCATCACAAAATAAACATTCAAATACGTATTCGTCCTAAGTTAGTCATTCTACTCCTTACTACTCACTCCTTCACCATCAATTCAAACATAACCAAAGGATAACGAGTTAACTCATCGTCCAACTGGATACCTGTCTTGACTCGGCCAGTTGAGGCAAGGCTTGCTTCAAAACTCAAAATGCACTCACCAAGATTCGAACCCGCGTGCAAGAAAATGCCCAGCATCTAACCACTTGGGCGTGATACATGTTCATATATGACAAAAATTATATATATACAAGTCTTGATTTTAATTTGACCAAATGAATAAAATCTTTTTTTAGCCCCTCACTTGTAGGGTATTTTTTTTAAGTTAATCCCTTATAAAATTTATTTTTCATTTTAATTCCTCACAAGTAAGATATTATTTGAATTTAGTCCTTCATAGAATTTTTTTTCAATTTAGTCCCTCATATGAATATTTTTCAATTTCTTCCTTCACAAATAACATCATTATTAATAATGCCCTTAATATTTTTTCATAGTTTGAATTTATTTTGGCCAAATGAATAAAATCTCTTTTGTTCTCTCACTAATAAGTTATTTATTAATTTGATTCCTTATAAAATTTATTTCTCATTTTGGTCCCTCAAATAAACTACTTTTCAATTGAGTCACTCATAGAATTTTTTTTATCAATTTAGTTCCTCACATATAAATTTTTCTCAATTTATTAATAGAGATAAACTCTTATAATTCTATGTTACGAGTCTACACCCCCCTCACGAGTCCACCTAGAATCGCAAGTTTGACAACCTTGTATGAGATTGTTGACCCAATTTCATACTCTTGCATCATTTCACGCACAGAGGCCAAATCCATCAGCATTAGATTGTCTCATGCTCGGATGCGAGTAACCAAAACATCACTAATCACATGAACGTGTCCTCCCAGTCTTCACAGGATAATTTGACAGATGGCTTCACAGGCTTCAAATGCTAGCTCCAGATTTCAACTTCTCCAATCTTCTCCCTTTCAGCTTCTGCCACAACATCAATGTTCCTTTCAGATTTCGTATTTGCTTTGATTTCTTGCATTCAAATTATTGAATAGAGAAGAATTGACGACCTCATTCAACAAAATATCACTTTTAGTTCACTGGACGTTGACACTTTATTCTTTTGCCTTTCATTTCTTCATATAGAATGTTAGCTAATAGTTATACGCTTCCTAGTATGTGCCTTTGTGAGTGATCTTGAAGAAATTGTATCTTTTTTATTGTAATATTATTTTGTATGAGTGTCGGGAATATATTTATGCAAGTGTGTTTAACACATTTTTTTTTAACTCCATTTCATTTTGCAATCTGAAGTAACAAATATAAGAGCTTCCCCTTATATGTAGGTTTAGTGCACCAACTTTGCTGTCGTTAAAAAGGAAGTGATATGTTTTTAATGCAAAATTTTATTATGGTCTCCAGATAGTATATCATCTAAAAAGATAAGAATCCATGCTAGTTATTGTATTAGCAGAATTATGTAAACTTTTATATATAACTTTAAATAACTTCTTTATTGGAATTGTCTCCTTGTAAATTGCTGTTGAAATGTTGGTATGATGATTTTTTGCTATTAAACTTCAAAGCAATAACAAGTTTATTGTGAAGTTACTGGATCAATTGTTAACATATTTTAACAATAACAGATTGATAATAACACATTATTTTGGAGATATTCTATGACGTTAGCTCAGGTTCTTATCGTATTATAATAAACTAATTGAAAAGAAGATTGTGGACTTGTGGAAAAATTTATTTTTAGAAAGAGTTAGATATAAATTTCAATTTTCCCCCCTCATTTGTACGTGTTAGCAAGTAATGAAGAAGATTGAGCTAATTTTATTTTATTTTATTTTTTTAAAAAAAGGACATCTATGAGTGTTCTTATTACTCTTTTTTACTTTTTTCAACATATGTTAGTGACCTTAGTTAATTTTTCAGCAGATGGGAAGAATTGGGAATAAGTGAAGTTGAAGAAGTATTTGAGGAAAAAGAATGAGAGTATAAAAGTTCAAGCACATCAGACCCAGCTTGGAATTTTGTTCTTCATCCCACTTACTTCACAGTTTTTTTGTTAAAAAAATTATTTTTTTAAATAAATTATCCTTCTTCATCAATTGCAACTGTCATAATATTCTGAAAACCATGGCAGTTCAACTTCTTGAAACTCCAAATAATTCCAGTTTTACATTTTCTATTGGAGACTTGCAATCAGCGTATACCTCTAGCTACCAAAAAATAGAACAAGCATATCCATAAATATGCCAAGAGTTATCAAATTCAATTTTCAGACACCAAGAAATCACCGCATGCTAATTTGGTTCTAGTGCTGTTGGGGTTTTCTACAGCATATGCTATTATTTAAATAGCAACCGTCAGATTAAAATTTTATTAGTTATTGATTTGGATAAATAAGTTATTGATTTTAGTTTTAAATTTTAAATACAAACTGTCAAATTTTGTTAATACTTTAATATAAACTGCTCAATGACTTAAACACTAAATCTGCACTACTAAATGCAGACTGACCTGCATGCACCGTTAATATTTTCTGTTAGAGGTTGCATTCCCTCACAGTTTACCACTAAACCTAAAGAATACTGCGGTAATTTTTTTTCTTTTGGCCAGAGCAGCTATTTATCTGAATTAAGTCTTTTCAAGATGAGTATGTGTAACGATTTTGGGCCCCTTCATCAAAAGGCCCAATGGACTCCTTATATTCATGGGCTTGAACTAGCTACATGAGCTAACTTTGGGGCTTCTTGTGGTTGCTTCAAGGCCTACCATGGTGAAGTGGGAGCTGTTTAAGACAAGTCTTTAGGAATCACCATATTACAATACATTCAGCATGTTCTCATTTTCAATCGTAGTTCGATTGGACCTTTTATTCAAATCCCCATTATATAGATCTTTTTTGTAGTATGTTAGGCCCAATTCCTACAACGGACATAGACCCCAAAGTGGTGTTTATTATCGAACAGTTTGATGAGCCAATAAACTAGACTTAAAAAAATATATATTTAGGCTCAAAAAATAAAGTTGGGTTAAAACATAAGCACCTTTAAATAAGAAAACCATCTGAATGTAAATTAAGAAAAAACTTAATTTGATGATTAAAAAAAAGTCTGACTTAAGAAATAAAATATTAAAGTGAAATGTATTTTAATGTTAAATACGTGAAATATATATTTAGTAGTGATGTTAATTTAATTTTAATTTAAGATAATTGGTTGTACAAAAAAATATATGATATCATGACATTTTGATAAAGAAATAATTTTATATCCTTCTTTAAAAGAATTCAAACCAGTATAATAATTGGTCAAATATGCATCAAGAACTTCTTGATACATAGCTATACAAACAATAATAACTAATTAATTATATTGTCTCTGTTGAGATTAAACATGATCATTATTTAAAAAATTCATCCAACCTAAAAAGCCTAATCGAAGAAGAACAAAAATGAGCCCAAAAGATATAGCCCAATTATAAAATAAATATGAGTTTATAATATAAAATCTATAAAATAAATATGAGTATAAATTAAAATCTGCAAAAAAAAAAAAACTTTTAATCATAACTTACCTATTATTTAATAAGTCCTGCCAATAATAAGTCTACTCTAAAATCCTTAAATAATTTCCATTTTAGATTTTTAAGAAAAGGACCAAAAAGGCTTTCAAGCAACTCTCCGACACCAAATAATGACAAAAAAGAACTTTGATCACTTTGTAGTTTTGAATTTTAATCTTCATAGTTTATTTAGTTGCTATTACCCTAAGTTTGCATATTTCAATTTATCACTTCTTTATAAGTTTGGTCCTACAGATATCCATGCAGAAATTGATGAGAATCATGTGAAGGTCTTTGAGTTTTTGACATAACATCGTCGAGTATCACTTATCCATCAACAATTCGAAATCCTATGTGGCTAATATTTAAGTATCATTCAACTTGATATATTTTGTGTGAGACTATGTTATCTAAAAAGTCATGTTTGGGCCACTAGATCATCTACAAGAGGAATATCTTATTGCAAACAATTTTAACTCCATATTTATGTCAAAAAAGTAAAGACAAATTTGGTGGTTACTTTTTTGACAATGAAGAAATGATGGTTAAAATTTTGATACCACTTTTTGACTAAAAAATAAAGTTGATTAAAAATTGGTTGCCATTTTTTATAAAGAAAGATAAAGTTGGTTATTTTTGACAAAATAGAAAATAAGGGGGCATCTTTTGACAAAGTAAAAGATAAGGTTGGTACATTCTGACAAAATAAAAGATAAAATTAGTATCTTTTGACATGGTTGTTAAAAAATTTTCAAGAGGATGCCTATAAATATGGCCTTTTCCTTTAGGGTTTGACAATGGGTTGTGAAGAGTAGTAAGAATAGTGATATCTCATTTGTTAAGAGATTGAGTAGTAGTTCTTCCACTTGAGAGAGAGAGAGAGAGAGAATTGTGTGTTTTCTTATTTTTGAAAGAGAGTTTGATTGTTCTCTTCTCACATTGAAAGAAAGATTGTACAATCTCTTGAGTTAGTGAAGGTCTTTCCTATTCTTGTCTATAGTTTTCTCTCATACAAAAGGGTTTTCTACGTGAATATCTTGTGTCAATTCTTCTTTTCTCATTCTTTAATATTGTTTTCTAGTGTCGCAATTACTAACAGTGGTATCAGAGCTTTGTTTGTTAGCACTGTCTTATTAACATTATGATAGCAAGATTTGAGATTGAAAAGTTCAATAGGAGTAATTTTTCCCTATGGAAATTAAAGATGATGGTGATGATGAGGAAGGACAATTGCATTGCACCAATTGGTAAGAAAACTAAATACGATTAAAGATGTCAAGTGGAAGGAGATGAATGACAATGTTGTCATTAACTTACATCTAGCATTAGCAGATTCAGTCTTGTCAAGTGTTGCAAAAAAGCAAATAGCAGAACAAATCTGGGGCATACTCACCAGATTGTATGAGGTCAAGTCAATCCATAACAAAATATTTTTGAAGAGAAAATTGCACACTCTTCATATGTCTGATTCCGTTACAGTAACGAAGCATATCAACAATCTAAATACTTTATTTTCCTAACTTTCATTGTTGAACTATAACAGTAGAAAATGGACGTGCATAGCTCCTACTTCAAAGTCTATCAGATTCATATGATCACCTCATCATCACTTAATAAATTATTCTCCTACAGATAATTTTTTTCAATAATGTTGTAGCTGCTATTCTGGAAGAGGAATCTATGCTCAAAAATAAAGAAGATAGGTTAACTACTTCTCAATAGGTTTAGGCATTATCGATGGTAAGAGGAAGATTAGATGAGCATTGCTCTAATGGGAGTTAAAACCAAAGAAGATCAAAGTTATGAAATAAAAAAAACATTAAATGTTATTATTGCGGTGAAAGGGGTATGTGAAGAAAGACTGTTAGCACAACAAGAAAATTGGAGAAAAGGCACCGAGAACAACTTCTCAAGGATGTGTTGCTGGTACCTTTAACGACGATAGAATCTTACATGTTGAAGTAGCAGTCAGTTTAATAAGAGATCCATTTTCAAAAACTTGGTTAATAGATTCAAGAGCTACATGGCACATGACATCCCAACGATATTTGTTTTATTTATACAAGTCAATCTTTGATGGATATATATACATGGGAAATGATCACGCTTTAAAGATTGCTGGCATAGGGACCATCAAGATAAAGATGTATGATAGCACAATTCGTACCATCCAAGATGTATGACATGAAAAGGATTTAAAGAAAAATTTATTGTCTGTTAGGTAATTTAATGACCTCAAACTCAAAACCCAAATTGAAAATGGGCTTACGAAAGTCACAAAAAATGCACTTGTGGTCTTAAAGGCAAGAAAGAGCACTTAAAAATTATTTATGCTTCAAGGGGATACATTGAAATAAGGAGAAGCATTTGTTAGTTCTATTAGCCAAGAAGAATGAGCAAAAATGTGGCATTGTAGACTAGGCCACATGTTTGAACAAAGATTGAAGATTTTTACAGAACGTAATCTCCTAGTAGGATTTAAGAATGTAAGTTTACCATTTTATGAGCATTTTGTTGAAAGTAAGCAGAATAGATTGAAGTTTGATAGATCTATTGCTATAAGTAAACACATACTAGACTTAATTTATTTTGATATGTGGGAATCACCAGTAACACCTTTAGAAGGTACAAAATATTTTGTATCTTTCATTGATAATTATTCTATAGAAGTTTAGGTGTACCCAATCAAGAAGAAGTCAAATGTATTTCTAATATTCAAGGAATTTAAATCGCAAATGGAACAAAAATCTAGAAGAAAGATTAAATGCTTGAGGATAAATAATGAAAAAGAGTACATAGACGGTGACTTTTTAGCATTCTACAAACAAGAAGATATTTAAAGGCAGTTCACAATTGCTGATACGCCTCCACAAAATGGTGTGGCTGAAAGGATGAATAAAACTTTCTTATAAAGAACAAAAGTTATGTTAAGAACTATAAAATTAGAAAAGCCTTTCTGGATAAAAGCGATCAAAACTACTAGTCATAATAAATCGATCACCATCAACAACTATTAGTTTAAAGACTCTAATGAAGATGTGGAATGGTAAGCCAATAGATTATTCATGCTTACATGTGTTTAGATGTGTCACGACCTGAGCCAATAGGACGTGACAGGCATGAGGATTAGGTATTCATCATCCTCGTAGACCCATCAGAAACCTCAAGACAACAAACTTAAATAAACCTACATTAAATAATCATTAAATCTCAAAATCTTTTCTTACAAACATTAACTGAATCAATTTACTCTCTATGTATAAAATTAGGCAAGTTATTCCCTGACTTATAGACCTCCCAAAATTTCTACAGCAGAGTTAACTAACATACCACGATAATACATCAAATATTTAGTCTGTACACAAGGGAGCAAATGCACTTAATCATAAAAATGAGAGAAAACTATAGCTCTAACAATAGGTTAGGCTCACCAAGGAATAAATCACCAAGATTAAAATTCTGAAGATGGATGTTCTGGTTTGGTGCGGAAATATGAAAAATGTTAAATAATGGGGTGAGTGGAAACTTAGCGAGTAGGTAATTCTAATATTACAGAAAATGGTACAAACTTACAATGGTACATCTTTCGAAATGTAAAACCTGATATCATACAATCATAATTCATTAATATCAAATGGAGAATAATCATTAACAGAGTGCATTTAGGAATTTCCTATAGAACCAGTCATAATTACAAAATATAGAGCTAGCTCAAGATTAGTGATAACATATTAGAATATATACTTATTCAACTATAGGCTCTAAATAAATATCATAATGGATATAGGCCTCAAATAGAATATGGTGGTAAGGGTATAATACCTAACCTTATCAGATTACCAATTGCAATGCACTACGGCTAACATCTACTATCGTTAGCTACACGGTTCAGTTTAGGACACATTCCCAATATTTCAAAAATAAATATACATCCATGTACAAATATCGAAATTTCAAAATCATACCACTTCAGAGTTCAAATTTTAGTATTTTTAATAATTCAAAATTCAGAATCATAATTTAGACTAATTTCGTGCATAATTAGAATTATCTACTCACCTAAGAGAAGTATACCAATCTCCTTCAATCCTTGATTATAATTCCTTTGTTGACAATTTTTTCTAGTCACCTAAAACAGTAAATAAAATACTTTTAATATCCAGTCCTTATAAATAATTTAATTACTTGTTTCTGCCATAGATCTAATTAATTATTCCTTATTCACCTTTATCCAATTCAACTCTTTCTTTATTAAATTTTTTTAAAAAATTATATTTATAGGCCACTTTCTTAAATAATACCTTAAAATTCTTATGACATATATTTCATTTTGTTATTCTTATTATCATTACTACTACTACTACTACTAATACCTACCATCACATAAATTTTACTTAGGGGTCAACTAATAAATTTTCGATTTAATCTCAAATAATATTAGTGCTATCAAATTAAGCTTAACTAATTTTCCCCTTCTAATTTTCATCCATTTTCTTCATGAAAAATCTAGGAAAATTACAAAAAAATTAGAAATTCATTCTAAAATCCAAACTAGAATTTCAAAAAAAATTCTAAATCACTCCCTATGTGCATAAAAAAATTTCAGAAGCCCTAAAAACTCAAATTACTTATTTCCCAAATTGCCCTAGACCCTTAAATTGGGTGTTTTTCAATCCAAAAGCTAAAATCCACAATTTATCAGTGATTTCAAGGGAGAAAGGTGCAAAATTCACCTTTGAAGTGTAACTCTAACTCAATTTGAAGCAAATAATCTAAATTGAGTTCAAATTAGCCTATTTTTCAAATGAACAATGCCAAAATTAGAATTCTTCAATTTGAAGCAAATTAGACCAAATTGATCAATGAAAATGAGAGAGAAAGGTGCAAAAATACTGTAGAAAATGAAGTCTTAAGCTAAATTAAAGCAAAAACGCACCAATTTCACAATTTGGAACTCAATTTTGCGCTACATTTTTCCGTTGGAGTTTCGCTAGTTTTCTGACGATATGGTGGCTAGTGGAGGTTTCTCGAAGGCCGACGAGCCTTATGGTGTGCTGGACATCCACCAGAGAGGCTTGGCCAATGGTGACAGTGGCCGAAAATTAGAAAAGCTGGAAGCATAGTGATAGGAGCAAAATGGTATGTTGCAACGTGAGGAAATTGGTGTTTTGAAGGTGTTTTAATGATTTAAGATGTATTTTGTGTAAAAAAATATTGTTAGTGGAATTAGTGATGATGATTAGGGTAATAGATTACTGTTAGTGGAGGATAATTGGGTATTAATTTAATTAAAGAAGGATAGTGTGCATGATTGGGTGTTTAAAATAATTATGTGGAGATAAAAAATATAATTATTATTATAAAATATTATTAGTGGAATATTAGGAATGATTAGAGATGATAAAATATTTAAGGTGGGGATAAATAAATATATTTTTTAATGGGTATCACATTCCTCCCCCCTTTAAGAAATTTAATCCTCGAATTAAATCACCCACATACGTTAGTTTTGAAATAACTTGGGGTACTTGGCCCATATATTATTTTCTACTTCCCACATTGCTTCCTCTTGAGAATGATTATGACATAACACCTTCACCGATGCAATCTCCTTTGATCAAAGCTTTTTAACCTGCCTATCTAGAAATAAACGATAGACTTTAATGAGGCATTTTCTCCAGTTGTCCAACTTATGACTATAAGAGTAATCCTAGCTATGTGTGCTACATTTGATTTGTATTTAGAGCAATTATATCTGAAAATAGCTTTTCTTCATAGAGCACTTACAGAAGAGAGAGAGAGAGAGAGAGAGATATATATATATATATATATATATGCTCAAATCAGAAGGGTTTAAAGAGAAGGGAAAGAAAACTTAGTTTGTAGGTTAACCAAATCTCTGTACAGTTTAAAGTAGGCACCAAAGTGTTGGTACAAGAGATTTGATTGCTTTATTATTGGTCTTGGGTACAATCGACTGAGTTCAGACCATTGTGCATATCATAATAGGTTTGGTGTACGTGATTTTATCATTTTGATATTGTATGTGGATGACATGTTGGTAATAAGCCCCAACAAATATGAAGTCCAAGAACTGAAGAGACAATTAGCTAAAGAATTCGATATGAAGGATTTGAGACTAGCAAATAAGATTTTAGGGATTTAAATTCATCGAGATAAAAAGGATAAGATTATTTGGATTTTGTAAAAGAACTATCTAAACAAAGTCTTGCAATGTTTCAACATGCAAAACTATAAGCCAATTTTTACTCCATTTCCTATTAATTACAAATTTCCTCAAGTATAAGTCCTAGCAATGAAGTGGATAAGATAGAAATGTCTCGAATATCGTATGTATCAACAGTGAGGAGCCTTATGTATTCCATGATCTGTTCGAGGCCAGATATTACTCAGGCAATAGGCACTATCAGCAGATTGATGGCAAATGAGGTGAAAAAGGATCCATAGATACATTAAAGGGACCTCGAATGCTGCACTATTATGAAATATCTAAATTTTATGTTAAAAGCTATGTTAATTTTATTTTGCAAGTGATATTGATAAAAGAAAATCTACCACAGGTTATGTGTTCAAAGTTGCAGAAGCAGCTATGAGCTGGTTATCCAAATTACAAATTGTTTTGGCCTTGTCTACTATAGAAGTAGAGTATATAACAACTACATAAGCATGTAGGGAAGCAATTTGGATGCAAAGGTTATTAAATAAGCTTGGGCATTTATAGCTTAAAATTCTTGTATATTGCGATAATCAAAGTACTTTACGCCTTGCAAAAAATATAGTCTTTCATGCAAAAACAAAATACATAGGAGTTCAATATCACTTTGTAAGAGAAGTGGTAGAAGAAGGAAAAGTAGATATGTTCAAGATTACCATAGAAGACAACCTAGCAGATGTGATGACAAAGAACAAATTCATTTAGAGTAAATCCTCTTATAGCTTATCAAAAATGCAAAGAAAATTTATTGGCAAGAAGGGAGAAGACTTTGAACTCACCAAATTTAACTTTAAGATGCAGCTTGTAAAAAAGGTAAAGACAAATTTGGTGGCTATTTTTTGACAATGAAGAAAAGATGGTAAAAATTTTGTTACCACTTTTTAACGAAAAAAAAATTTGGTTGAAAATTGGTTACTACTTTTGATAAAGAGGTAGATAAAGTTAGCAACTTTTGACAAAGTTGAAGAAAAATGTTAGCACATTTTGATAAAATGGAAGATAAGGTTGACACTTTTTAACAAAGTAGAAACTAAAGTTGGTACCTTTTGATAAAGTGGAAGATAAAATTGGCACCTTTTAACAAAGTGAAAGATAAAATTAGTACCTTTTGACAAAATGGAAGATAAATTTGTTGAAAAATTTTGAAGAAAATACCTATATATATAACTTTTCCCTTTAGGGTTTGGCATTGGAGTGTAAAGAGTAGTAAGAGTAGTGATATCTCCTTTGTTGAAGGAGTGAGTAATAATTCTTCTATTTGAGAAAGAGAGAATTATGTATTTTCTTATTTATGAGAAAAAGAATTTAATTGTTCTCTCCTCACATCCAAAGAAATGTTGTACAATCTTGTGTTATTAGAGGTCATTCTTATTCTTTTATGTGGTTTTCCCTTCATACTACGTATATATCTTATGTTCATTCTTTTTTTTTTTTTTGTTCATTCTTTAATATTGCTCTCTAATGTTGCAATTTGTAACAGTTAAGATGCCTAGTGACATGACTTGATCCTTCCTTGTAGCTAAAGCATATCCAAACTATATTACTCTAAGAAAGAAACATTAAATAAAGTGGTGAGCAAGAGTTTTTGGATGAAAGTAACATGTTTGGCATGCTTAAATATTTAAATAATTTTTATGAAATGAGAATAAGTTTTAATGGAACATCATTTTATTTTTATATTTAGTTTATTGTTTTTATTAAATCTATATTTGGTTAGTTAAAAATTATGTAAGAATGAAAAAAAAGTTATACAAAGGATCATAACATCTTTAATACAAAAAATATCAAAATAATTAATTTTTTTTTTTAAAAGTTTCCATGCTCACCTAAAAATATTATAGTACTCATTTCAGTTTATTAATGTGTAATCAATATTCTTTCAAAACATTAAAATATTTCTATATTTTCAATTTGTGATAATGATTTAATCCTAAAAATTAGTCATATTTTCTTGATTAATTTAAACCATATAAATTTTGAATTACTGGTAACATACTGTGTTGTTTAGTTTATGTGTTTATGATTATAAATTAAGAGAATTGTGATAAAAATTTATAACTTTTTAAGTCATTACAACATTCTAATTTCTAATGTCTTGTAATAGAAAATATTTAATAAAAGAAAAACCAGCCCAGAAGGGTTTGGTCTTCAGTAGTTTGAGAAAAGCAGATCATCCAACTGACACGCATTTCATTCACCGGTGGAATGGTTGGAACTTCCGCCTTCTTTCGATGATTACGAGAAAAACCCCAATAAGTAGACAACCCAAAGCCTAAACTCCTCTCTTCTTCAATCACACTCTCTACTCTCTCTGTTTTCTATCCACCTCTCGCTTATTCTCTTTCTGAATCCATTCCTACATTGTTCAATGGCTCACCTTCTCAATACTTCCTTTCTGCCTTCTTCCTCCGCCCTTCGCCAGAAACCCATATGGCCGCCGTCTTTCCGGGCTGCTTCCGGTAACCGGAGTAGAACCCAGATTCAGGCCAAGATCCGGGAGATATTCATGCCGGCACTGAGCTCCACGATGACCGAAGGGAGGATCGTTTCCTGGGTCAAGTCCGAAGGCGATAAGCTCTCCAAAGGCGAGAGTGTAGTGGTGGTCGAGTCTGATAAGGCGGACATGGACGTGGAGACCTTTTACGATGGGTATTTGGCAGCAATCATGGTGGAGGAAGGTGGGGTTGCGACTGTGGGGGCTCCTATTGCGCTATTGGCAGAAACGGAGGATGAAATTGACCAAGCTAAGTCCAAAGCTAACTCCTCATCTTCCTCTTCGTCTTCTCCTCCTCCTGCTACCGCTGAGCTAACTCCGTCTTCGCCGGAGCCGCGGTCGGAGAAAATTCCCGATAATGTGGGACCCGGTTCGGCGGCGAAAGCTGCTCCGAATGTGGCTGTTGCGTCCACCCATCCGGCGTCGGAGGGAGGGAAGAGGATTGTGGCATCTCCTTATGCTAAGAAGCTGGCGAAAGAGTTGAAAGTGGAGTTGGGGAGAATCGTGGGCACTGGACCATTGGGGAGGATTGTGGCCAAGGATGTTGAAGCCGCCGCAGCAGCAGCGTCAGCCACAGTCGCTTCTGCTGCCCTAAGTACCCCAAGGGGTGTTGATGCTGCTGCTGGGAAGAGTGCAGTAATTGAGTTGGGGTCAGTGGTGCCTTTTACGACAATGCAGGGCGCTGTGAGTAGAAACATGGTTGAGAGTCTGGCGGTTCCGACTTTCAGAGTTGGCTACACCATCACTACAGATGCACTTGATGCTTTGTACAAGAAGGTAAGATCGTACAGAGAAGTAAAGAACTATGGTTTTCATGGATTTTACAGTTGTCCACTATATCGATCAAATAATGATGATTCTCTTAGTGTGTTCTGGTGTGTTCTGCAATGTTGCAATTGGAGATTGATTATTTTTTTTTTTAGATTGTTTGGAATGTTCAAAATAGTTTCCAACTCTCATCTGGTTCTGCATTTTGTAAAAACAGTGATGCTTTTAGCTATCGACCCCTACCAAAAATGTGGGATGAGAAAAAGTTGAAGTTAAATGCTTTATACTAAGTGTAAAATTTCAGTCAAAAAGCGAATAGTACTATGTTGATTTTATTAACTAAATATTCTTGGTAGGAAATGTTTGATAAATATGAACGGATATAAATTGTTTAGTTATTATAATCTGTACTATATTTGCTAGCAAATGTGTTCATCGCAATGTGTATGTGGAGGTTACATTGTAGGCAGTTTAAGTATTGACTTTTAAATGTCGGAGTTGAATAATATTATGATTGTTTTAGTCAATGTTACATTGGCCTTCGGTAGATGTCAATGGCCTCTGTATCTTAAACTTAGTGGCACTGTCTCCCATCCAAAAACAAGGGTGAATGGCCAGATAACAATTTTGATTTTGCTGCACCATGTAATAATTTTCTGTATGTCTATCACTGTAAGTTGTAGAGACCTCAGAAATTTCCTATTTTGTAAGTTTACTTGATGTGAGATTCTAGGAATAGTAACTGTACTCAATCTTGTTGTTGTTACTATTATTAATATTATTATTTATGATTCGGTAATTTGATCATTGAAAGAGCCAAACACAAGAAGATCTTCATCAAACTCAGTAAGGAAATAAAGAATTGGGGGCTGAAATTTTTTCTATTGGAAGTATACAATGAGCTAAATAAAAGGAAAGTTACAAACCATGCATGATTTTGTTCTGACAATGCTGCACATCCTTTATTTTAGCTTGATATCTAGAGTTTTTCAAATCATTCCATAAGCACTAAGGACTTCTGCACTTTTGTCCAAGTTATTGACTTCTATATGGTGACTGACTTAATTTTATATATATATATATATATATATATCAGATCAAGTCAAAGGGAGTTACTATGACAGCATTGCTTGCCAAGGCTACAGCACTTGCCCTGGTTAAACACCCTGTTATTAACTCTAGTTGTAGAGATGGTAAGAGCTTTACATATAACAGTAACATCAACATTGCAGTTGCCGTGGCTATTGATGGTGGACTAATTACACCAGTTCTTCATGATGCTGATAAGGTTTTTGCTACTCTATTTTGCGCAGCTTGGAATTTTTTTTCCTTCAAGTAGGATATGGCCCTAATAGTAAAGATGTATTTCTTTATTTACATTTTAGGTTGACATCTATTCATTGTCAAGAAAGTGGAAAGAATTGGTTGAAAAGGCCCGGGCCAAGCAGCTGCAACCACATGAATACAACACAGGTACAAAAGTTGTTTGTAAATGCTTCTGTAAATTTGTAAAAAGCATGTGATGTAGGACATCAAAGAGAGAAGGGGAAAATGGGGGAAAGTAGTAGGAGAAAAAGGGAGAAGAGGGAGAGAATTAGGTTAACTTAGTAATATTCAATCAGATAGTCTGCCAATAACAAAATACTTAGGACTAATTAGAAGGTGCCCTATAACAAAACAAAATAATATAAAATCCTAACAAAATATCTAAATTTGAAATAATTCAAATAGATAATCCTAAAGTAATTTAAATTCAAATTCCTAGATTATTCAATCATAACAAAATATCTAAATTCAAAATAATTTAAATTCCTAAATTTATCTTAACTAACTAAATCATAAGCAGATGATAAAATCTCTAAATTTATTCTTAATAACTAAACTACAAACAAATAATAAAATATTTCTTTAAACAATTCTCCATTATTCTCCCCTGGTTGGAAAAAACTTGTCCTCGAGTTTTGTAGTGAGAAAGTAGTAGGAAACTCCATCTTGGCACTTTAGGTTTGACAAACGAACATCAATGGTAAAATTGATAACATAAGCAATTTTAGGTTCCCGATGACATCAGGAAAAACAAAACCAACTTGGCTTAACTCTATTGGATGAACCTGGATGTGGTCTTCCACAACTAGAGGTGTAATTTCATAATGTTGTAACAAATTCTCACGAACTCCACATCCTATATTTGCTTCCAATATGTTTTTATAGCCTATTACATTATCGTCCTTGTCGATGTCTGATGAGCAATCAAGGGGTTCCACAATAATAACAGTAGGATCCTCTATATCAATTTCATCCATTGCATCACTGTCATATGAGAAGTCATGTTTCATGTTGATTTGGTCAAAGTTATGCTCTTCACTAGCTAAATCCTCTTGGTTATTGTCGAAGTGCTGGCTATTTCTCTGTTTAATGGCACTCTATAGTTCATCAAGTTGCTCTTGAAAATCTTCTCGGGCATTTAGTTTGTTCCATAGCAACTTGAAGATTTGTTTTTTTGAGTGATTTTAAAGCCAAAAAGTATTAAGAATTCCCCCTAAATACTTCCAATAGTTGCAAGAGATGTGTGGGATTGAATAGCGTGAGAAATCAGGCAAAACGGAGGTCAAAATTGCGGAATAGCTTCACTGGTGTGTGCAAGCACGTGAAGCCCATGTGCAGCAATTTCCACCAGTGCGTGGCAGCAGTCAGTCTTCTAGGTTTGGCCAGTTTTGACCTTCCGCATCTGCTGGTGGGTTGGCTTGGTGATTGGGTGGATGGAGAAGGGTGTTTTTGGAAGGACAAAGGTGGGTTTTTGTTTTTCGGCAAGGCTCAGGCAAGGGTGTGTGGCTGGAGCGAAGAAAGCTCAAGCTCTGATACCAAATTGATGTAGAACATCAGAGAGAGAAGGGAAAAGTAGGGGAAAGTAGTAGGAGAAGAAGAGAGAGAAGGGAGAGAATTAGGCTAACTCAATAATATTCAATCAGATAGTCTGATAATAACAAAGTGCTTAGAGTTATTTATAAAAAGCCCTATAACAAAACAAAATAATATAATATCCTAACAAAATATCTAAATTTGAAATAATTCAAATAGCTAATTTTAAAGTAATTCAAATTCAAATTCCTAGATTATTCAATCCTAACAAAATATCTAAATTCAAAATGATTTAAATTCCTAAATTTATCCTAACTAACTAAATCCTAAGCGGATGATAAAATCTCTGTATGTATTTATCCCATTCTCCATTAACATGTCTGTGGACAAAACATTGGTGTTTATTTTATAAGAAACTTTTTATAATTTGTTTCTCTCTTGTTTGTAATTGCTAGGTTTTGGCATAAATTTCTTAGCTTTTATTTTATATTTTTGTTTGAAAATTGATCTTTGGTTAAAACTTTAAGGTTAAACTTGGGGTGAGTCATCGGTGTGTCTGTGGCTCTATGCTGGTGGATCTTGTGTATGAAAAAAAAAAAAAAAAAGGAATTGAAAACTATTTTGTTTGTAAGAATATGTCAGTGCCTAAATAATTAAAAACTGATAGACATTGCTTGTTTTATATGATCTATTTTCAGGAAAAGGCATACAAGTGTTTACTTGTTATATATAATTTGAAAGTTGGGTTGTTTTGCATCAGTGTAGTTGCTGGTGTTTTTACAGGCAGAAATGACTACTTTGTGGGGCTCAATGACACGATGCCTTCTCATCAATTTCTTGATTTGTTAATGATTTAGGTTCATTACTTGCTATCTCATTATTCTCATCCCCAGTTTGGTTCTTTTTTTTCCCCCCTGTTTTACTTAGATTAGAAGCCATTACATTACTTGAAGGGCAGCTAAAGCTTATTATTATATCAAATAGCAAGAGCATATTTGTGTTTCATACATGATATGCATTAAGTTCAACAATGTGTTTCTCAGGCAATGGATTTAGTAAAGAAAATATGGTCCTGGTCAAGAATTATAAAATTTTTTAAGTTTTAAACAAGGGGAATGCTAATCCTAACCTATGTGGAGGTTAGCAATCTCCACATAGGGTGCTTTGACTAAAATACCCTCTCTTTACAGGTTCATATTTATGAGTAGCATGCTGCAGTATTTTTGGGGGTAATTGGAGTAATGTTGGAGTTGGACAGAATTGAAGATCTGCACAGCAACTCTTTGGCTGGTTCTGATGTTCCATAGTTGTATCTTTGGTGGTTTACAAATGGAATAAAGTGGAAGAATAATTTGGGTTTAGAATATGGATTAAGAGGGTGATGTAATTTTGGGAAAACAGGAGCATTAGGCATATTGATCAGCTAGACTGTCTTTGGGATTCGCTTCACTGATCACAGGACCAAAGATGGGAAACTTTCAATGGAAAGAGAGAACTTCAGGGTCTACTCTGACCATCAAAGGTAATGTGTGATCAGTAACTAGTAAAAGAAAAAGGGAAACTTGGTTTGGTTTATTTAGAAACCTTCTGGAACTTCTAGTTCTCTGTCTCACCGAATGATAACATCACTTCTGAATTTGTTGGTGTACAGAAGACAATTTATTGACTCTGGGAATTTTTCTACTGTCAATTGGACATTGCCAACCTGTATATGAACATTAGACCTTCATCAGTTCTTCTAGCCTTTCGAAGATCCTACTTAGTTATAGTCCAAACTTTGTCACTCATTCTTCCATTGATTTCTGGTTTCTCATTTTTGCTACTACAATTGAGGTATTTTGTAAATGCTGTGACTTTCTTATTGCATATTTAAGTCAAGTCACTTTCTTTACAATTTTATGAAATTACTGGAACTTATGCAGATGCGGGTTCATTATTCTGTCTGAACTGTGAAATGCTCACTTGTACAGATAGTACAAATACAGATTTATGATATTTACCAAATAAACAGCATATTATTATGTTTGTGGCTTAAATTTGACACGAGTGGATTCTATTCATGTCTGAGTTGTTTTAGTTGCTCACCCTCACTGCTTGTTTGTTTCCCTAGGAACTTTCACCGTTTCCAACCTGGGAATGTTTGGCGTGGATCGCTTTGATGCTATTCTGCCTCCTGGAACTGTGAGTTCTCTTACTTTAATTCAAAGTAAATTTGTTTACTAGTTGTTCTGCAAGAGTTTGCGAGTTTATAAACTATGATTCCTTATGAATGAGTAGGGAGCAATCATGGCTGTCGGAGCATCAGAGCCAACTGTTGTGGCTACCAAGGATGGTCGCATTGGCATGAAGAGTCAAATGCAGGTAAATGTCCATACATTTCTGTATCTACCAGTTTAATTTCATTTTTTGTTTAAAAAATGCAAACATTCAAGTCCAAACTTCATTTATTTTTAATTGCTTAATGATAGAAGAATTGTAAATATGCAGGTCAATGTTACAGCAGACCATCGAGTTATCTATGGTGCTGATCTTGCTGCATTCTTGCAAACCCTGTCAAAGATTATTGAGGACCCTAAAGATCTTACTTTCTAGTCCCACTTCCCTCCATTCAAAATGATGCATTTCCATGGAAGCAAAGTGAGAGATGCCGTTGTTTGTTCCTAGGTTTAGGCCTTTTGCCCTCAGGCTATACTTCGATCATGAAGTGACACAGAAAGGAACAGGAGCAGAGTTTTGAATATGGAAGTTGAGTTATAGTTTCTTGACCCAGATGAGATTTTCAGTATCAAAATATTGTTTTTGTTAGATATTGTTTGGCTGTTCATTATCTTCTATTCACGTCCTATAATTGTCTGGGCGTGAAAGTTGGTTTGGAATTAAATATATCTTGGAAGGTGAAAAACAGATGATTCAATGTTTATTTATATTATGGCTCAAAAAGTAGAAAGAAGGAAATTAATGCAGTTTGATTACCGTGTCGTTTGGCTTCAATGCAGATAGATAGCTCTAAGCAGCAATTATTTACTTTAAAATAATGGAAATGTAATCTTTTATTTTTGTGAATAACCTCAAATGTCAAAAAACAAGTGTAGATTCAGAAAAACA
The DNA here is from genome assembly GCA_037074485.1 of Delonix regia. Lineage (NCBI taxonomy): Eukaryota > Viridiplantae > Streptophyta > Magnoliopsida > Fabales > Fabaceae > Delonix > Delonix regia. The sequence continues at coordinate 21,403,171 of CM073454.1, read as the reverse complement.
GGGGCAAGTTTGAAAGATTTATGTAATCAATATTAGTAGTCAAAAGGACAAATAAACCGAAGGCTAAACAATTCTGTATACCATTGAACAAATTCTAAATGACTAGGACTCCACAACCAAGATGGATATACTAACAGAATCCTTTATCCATTACAGATAAGGAGCCACGTGTCTACCACAAGCAAATTGATGCACTTCACACGGCCGCTTGCCTGCAACACCTTGCGTGGAAAGAGAAGCATATTTATAACATATAAGTATTGTCGAAAAAACTGTACCATCACATGTTCCACCCTATCTTTTACAGAATTAATTCAACCCTCAATAAGAATACGAGACCGGGATTTCTGCATTTTTAGAAAAACACACATCATATATGATATGATACTTAATTAGTATATCCTTCCTACTTGCTTCTAAACTGTGGATCACATGCTCGTTGTCTCTCTCCAAAATTTACATGGACAGTTTCTTCTAGAATGCACAAGATCCAGACGGAATGACAGTAATTTATCGTGCATTCAGAAGCATCCGTAGTACACTCTTCATCTTCGGTCTTCCATCAGGGGATGTACTGACACAAACAAGAGCAATCCGAAGGATTGCAAGCATCTGGTTTCTGACAGCCTGTGAAGTTCTACTGACATTAAAATCCAGAATGTGATCCGGCTTGGTCGAGTTGCGCAATACCCACTTGACCAATTCAGTGCCATCAGTCACTGCAGGTTTTCCAGTCAGCAATTCGAGCAGGATCACCCCGAAGCTGTACACATTCCCAGCCGTGGTTACTCTCATTGTGTATGCATACTCTGACAACCACCAAACAAAATACTTTTGAGAGTTTTGAACAACAAAGAAGCTTGATCACTGATTAAATTCGTAAAAACTTTGGAAGTACTGGGGAAAGTGCAAATTCCAGGCATATAATATATTATAGACAATATTTACGTATTGTTTTTAATATTTGCTATTAAGTTCTTCAATAAAAACACAAGTAGATATTTATATAACCCTGCATCACAAGACTGACTACTTAGAAAAAGATCCTGCACATGTTATATTTTTTTATTGGAAAATATAATCTTAAACATGAAGACCTAAAGAATTTTACCAAATTTTTGTCACTCATGTTATAGAGAATTAGTGATAATTTTTTTTTCTAAAATATTATAAATGGTGATGGACTTTAGGGCGGAGTTCAAAACTATTCAGACCACTTTACCCTCCACATTATGTAAAGCTAAGCTACGAATCAAGGACAGAGTGATTGGTATATAAGGTAAAAGAGTTTCTGACCTGGAGGAATATAGCCAACAGAACCAGCAACTGCAGAAAAACTTCCTGTACTTTTCGAGGGATCAATCACCTTATAGAGTTCAATATCCCCAACTAGAGGCTCCTTGAGGGACTTGAGCATAATACTTTTACTTGATAGATCAAGGAGAAGTATTGGACCAGAGGCAAATCCATGCAGAAAAGAGAGACCTTGAGCCACCCCAACTGCTATACTATATCTGCTAGCCCAATCTAAAGAGTTCTCCATGCTTCCATGAAGAGCTTCATAAAGAGAGCCATTTGAGATAAATTCATACAATATATAAGTACTTTCAGTGGACAGAACATAAGCTAAAGGAGTCATGACATTTGAATTGTTCAATTTTGCCAAGACCTCTAGCTCTTTACCAAATTTATCATGACTGCCCAGTGGGAATAGCTTGTCGCTCCAGTTAAGCTTCTTGACAAAATAGATTGATCCAGATGGCATAATGGTCTTATAATAAGTTGAAAACCTTGTTTTCAGTGTAATGTTTGATGATACAGCTACATCTGCCATGGCCTTTGAGAAATCAATGTTTGATCTGTGAATTCCATTTGGAGTTAACAAGTTACCTTGAATGACCTGAGGGAGTTGAGGATCCTCGTGTGGCTGTAAGTGTTCATCATTAACCCTATATAAGCGACGAGAGATTGATACAACCAGCAGAGTGACCAGGCCAACAAGAAAAACAGCTGCTGCAATGGCAACAAGAACTGCCACAACTACAGAATTGCCCTTCTTTGCTGATCTTGGGGAAGTGTTGGATGGTGCAGTAGGATGTATGAGATCCTTATTTCCACGTGATTCAACTTTGACATGAGAACTAAATTCAGGAAAAACACCAGACAGCTGATTGTTAGAAAGTACCAGCTGTGTCAAAGCCACCATTTTAGTTAAAAAATCAGGAATTGTACCAGAAAATTTGTTATTTGAGAGGTCCAAAATTTCCAGGTTAGCCAAATCAGCAAGACTAGTAGGAATAGGTCCTGTAAAGAGATTGCCACTGAGATTCAAGGCAATCTGTAGATTCCATGGCATTCTAGGAATATCACCACTTAGCTGGTTTTCCCCAAGTTGGAGCTCAATGAGAGATACCATGTGGCCAATGGAGGAGGGGATAGAGCCAGTGAGATTGTTCTGTTGCAAGTACAAATTACTTAGTTTTGACAAACTGGACATAGCAGAGGGAATGGCACCACTCAGGGAATTGGAGCTCAAATTCAGTGATGATAAATTTTGGAGTCGGCCAATTTCTAATGGAATTTGTCCGGAAAACTGATTCATTTGCAGCTTCAACACTTGAAGATTGCTAAGGTTACCAAGCTCTGCCGGCAGACTCCCAGATAGTTGATTTTGAGCAAAGTTCAACAAGGCCAATTTCTGGCAAGAACTCACTTCAGCTGGTATTGAGCCTGTCAAGTTATTGCCTTCAAGCTCCATGTACATCATGTTCTGAAGCGTTGCAAAATCCACTGAAGATATCATCCCAGTCAGCCTATTGCCCCCCAGTCTCAACCTAACCATGCTAGAAGATATGTTTGCAGGTAACGATTCAGATAACTCATTATACGACAAATCCAAAACCTCCAAATTTGATTTTGATAGAAGGTTTCTTGGAATTGGCCCAGACAACCTATTATAACTAAGATCCAAACTCCTGAGAGATTTTGTAATTCCACTGGGAACAGAACCCCTAAAATTGTTTGAATTGGCTGCAAAACGGGTGAGGGTTGTGATGTTCAGAAGTGTTGTAGGGATTTCCCCGTCGAGTGAATTGGAGGAAAGAATTAAAGTATTCAATTTGGATAGATTTCCAATGTTGCTGGGAATAGAACCCAAAAGATTATTTCCTTTAAGATCAATCAAAGCCAAATTCTTATAACTCAACATTTCATCTGGGATTTTTCCTTCAAATTCATTAACAGACAGCACTAGCTGCTCCAAAGCCATGGAATTCCCTAGCTTGGTAGGAAGAGACCCATTGAAGAAATTATTACTGAGAGTCAAGTTCTTAAGACTCGCTAATCCAGCTAACTGTGAATCAATTTTCCCATGGAAGTTATTGAAAGACATATCCAGGGATTCTAACCCGTCAAAGCCCAGAAAAGTAGGCAAAGGACCTTCCATCGTGTTTTTACTAAAATTGAGCAGCTTCAACCCCTTAATCTTGCCACAATCAGCGATGAAATCGTCTGGGATTGAGGTAAGCTGGTTATTAGAGAGATCAAGATGCTCCAAAGTTTCAATTTGGCAAAGAAACGACAGAAATGTGGAAGAAGAGAGGGAAGACCCAGATAACATAAGCATGATAATAGAAGAATTGGTGTGGTCGCAAGTGACTCCACGCCATTTACACGGATTTGGTTCCTTGGCAATATTCCATGAACTAGCTAATCCAGTTCCATCAAGATGCTGGGAGAAAGTGGTCATGGTTTTGGTTTGGTTCTGGGATAGCTGACACAACACCATTGGACAGAACCAAAAGCACAGAGAAACAAAGAGGAAAGGCGTAGTATACTCATACCTGCCCATTTTTTAGCTGTGCCTACGATTACCCTTCACCTCCAGAATCTCATCGAAGTCTTTGGGTTTTGGGATTGTGGGTATATATTATAATCGGGGTGCAGGTGCAATAGAACAAAGAACAAGAGAACAACAATAAAGCTTGGGTAGAGATATATAAGCAGAAGATATTGGGGTTTTGGGATTGTGTTCGGGTGCAAGGAAAGTGGCAGGAAAGAGGGCGAGTAACTGGGCGGTCTGGTCTGCCAATGCACAGAGAAACCTAGAAGAAGACTCTGACATTGACGAAAAAAGCATAGTGGGGTTTTGCTTCCCCTTTCTCTCTTTGTCTTTCTTGGTTTTTCTTCCCCTTTGCCCATTGGATTTTGGGGACTTTGACTGTGAACACTGACAAGCTCAGTTCAGCGAAACACCAACGTAATGCTGAGGAGGAATGAATGAGAATGGGTGAATGGAATGGGACCCTTCCAATTCCAAAGAGAGGTATGCTTGACTCAAAATGTTGACTGTTGCGCTGTGGATTATTCAAACACGCGTACGGGGGAATTGACTCGGAAAGCGAGGCTCTTGGCTTTTCTGAGCGTGTTCCTCACTCTGCTCCTACCTATTCTATTGGACAGAATGAAGGCCTGTCTCTGTGTAGCTTAATGTCAACTTTCACATCAAGACTTGACTGAGGGACACAACATAAAATTATATATATATATATATATATATAAATTTAAGATTATTGTATTTTAAAATAAGAAAAATACTATTTTTAGTTATATATTCATTTTATTTTTTAAAATATCTTTTTTATTAATTAAAAATCATCACTTTAGATAATAAAATTGAGTTCAAAAGACTACATATAATCTTTGATTTTAAAATTAAGAGATTAAAGTGACCATTTTAAATAATTGAAAGTCAAAATTAACAATTTTTTATCAATACAAAATATTCTAAAATATATACTAAATGAAGGCCAATTTAATAATATGCATGGAGTTAAAATTATTTTTCTATTTTAAATTTAAAAAACCATTTAATTTTTATCACATTTTACTTACTATTTATAAAATCTAATATATAAATATATATATATATATATATTAAAATTAATTACATGTGAAAAGTAAAACTTGATTAAAAAAACCCTCTGCAAAATAAAATAAGGATCGAGATGGAGAAGGCATTTCCGGTTCCGTTTTGTTTTTTAAGTCTATCTTTCAATTTCTTTTAAAGAGATATAATATATAATTGATTAATAAACTTTAATTTTTTTAAGAATATATGCTTAATTAGTATTTCTCTTTGGTAAGAACAAAATTCATAGTCATGTAAATACATTGCATGCCAACTCTTTGAAGTTCCGGTAAAAGAAAACTAAGTAATTATAATAATTTTGTATTCATTTGGTGCTTAATTAGTATTTTGAGAAATGTTTAAATAAATGGGTTAAAAGAGTTAGTATATCAAATTAATTTTTCGAAAATTTTTTCTGATAAACCATTATAAGAAATGCTTTATCGGTGCACTTAATTTTTAGCTGATTTTATTAAAAGCCATATCTCTAACAAAAGTTAGTATAAGATGCTTTTGAAAATTTCCAACTTATCAATCAATTATAAAATTAGAACTTTATATAGATTATCATTTAATTCTTTCTAAAATTACATATTTCTTTTTTATAAACTCAGTTTGGTCCCATGTTTAGCTTCGGGGATAAATTGATCATGTATAAATTTGGTGTAACAAAATAATCAATCAATTTATTAGTAAGTAAAAATAATCTTTCTATCAATTTCGAAAAAACAAAATAGTTCTCTATAAAAAAAATTATTTTTGTTTATTAATCAATTTTTAAAAACTATTTTATTACAGAGAATCAATATAAGAGACAAAATATGGGGAACAATTGTTATCTATGACAGTGCACCTAGAGAGGAGGAGTGAATAGGTGCACTTAAAATTTTTGTTTTAAATTCAATTTTGAAAATTTTAGTTAACTGAAAAATTTTACAGCCAATTGTAATTGACAATAATTAGTTAACTGACATAAAATACAGTTGACTGAAAATTTGAGTAGTGAGTTCACTTTACCAAAATAGTGGGAAGGAAAGAAGAGTGATCTGAAAGTATATTTTAGATAGCTACAAATGCACTAAACAGTCAACTATAATAAATTAAAGTTGACTGAATTTTTCAGCACAGAAAAATTTGAGATAGAAGAAAATACAGTTAACTGTAAATGTTTCAGCGAGCTGAATTTCTTGCAAAGAACTGACAAAAGAAGAATCCAGTTAACCGTAAACTTTCAAGTTGATTGAGAATTATACTGACAGGTAGAGATTAGGAAAAGATAATCAGACACAAAAAGTTTATCCTAGTTCGGCCAATTGCAATACCTACTTCCAGTCCCCTTGTCTTTTTCAAGGGATTTTCTACTAAGAAAAGTTTTTTTTACACTTTCACAGGGAGTTTTCACATGCTAACTCCAAACACAAGGTTTTTTAGCTCAATCTCAAACTTTTACAATCACAACAATCATCTTCTCTACTTGAGACAAAGGTGTATCAATAGATAAGAAAGATGTTTATGAACCCTTCACAGTTGGGTTTTCTTTAACAGCAAAAGAATGCTTCTAGCAAGCAGATAAACCAGAGACTAAGTTCAATAAAAATAAAGTAAAAGAAAATGTTACAGAATGCCTCTTTTTTTCAACTCTTTCTCGTTTCTGTTTCTTGATTATGCTCTTTTAATGCCAGAAACTTTTCGGTATTTATAGCGTTCTTCATAAAAAGACGTTGGATCACATTAATGACAGAAGATATTGAATGAAGAGAGAGAGATATTGTTGCTACTTATTCTTCTACCTTGATATATAGATTTTGGCTGTAATGAAACGTTAGCTTCGAGTCTCTCTGAGAAGCCATTAATGGTTACTATTGTCATTTCTTCTAAGAGACAGGAAGGAGGCACAGGCAGAGGAGATTCAGAGAGGATTTTTGATGGCTTTCACTTTCACTTCATGACAACTTTTGCACTTTAGATGAGCTATCTTGCACTTAGGCAGAGATGGGCTTGAGTTTCAGATGCTGTAGATTTGCTTTTTCTGATGTGGGTTGGGCCCATCTTCTTCATTTGATTTGCCAGTCATTAAACATGAGTTTTGGGCCATTTTGGGTCAACAATCTCCCCCTTTTGATGATGACAAAACAAATGGAGAAGCTTGCAAAAGCTCTCCCTGAAACTAAGAATTCTCACAGAGCAAAAGACATAACAGCCAGCACATAATATCACAACAGTTTATCTAGCATTATCAGATAATATTATAATTTTAATATGACATTCATCATCATCTAAAATATCATTCATTAGCCATTCATGATCAATATAGCAATGTAATCCATAGTATCATCCATCTGAGTATAGCAATTTTAAATAACTGTCAGAGATTAATACAAAATCCATAATAGTAAAACAGAGACTCAATAGAAAACAGTTAATTGAAATAAAATAAATTCAAGTTGATTGAATTTTATTCTCCCCCTTTTTGTCACCACTTAAAAGGAGAGTGAATAAAAAAAAGAAGAGCCATCATGGGCCATGTGTCAACTAGAAGTAAAGATCCCTCAAAATTAGCGATGCTTGGAAGATTGTAGAAGCTGCTGAAAACCCACATGGGATTGAAGAATGGTATTGCGAAAGTCTTGAAATTGTTGAGTTAGCTAAGCTTCTCTTTGTTGCAATGCTGACTTGACATCTTGAACATCAATGTTGATTGTGTCCTGGAGCTGATTGTAGGTGTTCAGTTGGCCATGGATAATTGACAGTTGAGATTGGACTTCAATCAACTGAAAATGCATGGAGTCCAAGAAAGAAAGCATTTGAGTCTGATTGTTCACCAAGGTGTTGAGGATTTGGAGAGAATTAGGGAGAAAACTGCTTGCAGAGGTTGAGGGTTTGGTTGGAGGTGCAGAGGAGGAAAGAGGCATAGAGTCCTTAGGAGGCTCAGAAGGAGTGGGAATCTGATGAGCTAGAGGGCTTTCAAGGTCTGCCATTTTGACCCAATGATCATCCATAAATTTATACTTTATGAGCTTAAAGGATGAAGCATCATAAGTGGCAGTAATGTATCTGCAGGGGTGTTGATCCAAATTAACTCCCTGATCTTTGAAAATTTTAGTAAGAAGCATGTCATAGGGAAGGCTGGAAGTAGGATCTATACGAGTGCTATTTTCCAACATGTACTGAATTATCCAATAATGCAAGTTAATAGGCTGTTGAGCATGCAGGCAGAATAGCAATAATAATTCCCTTTTACTTAGTGCTTCTAGAGATCTAGTCCTAAGAAGCACACATGTAGCAATCATATGTGCCTAGACTCTGTCCTTAAAGGAGAATGCTAGCCCATTTAGTTTTTGACCTTGCAAGAATTCACTCCTTTCCACCAGCTCACTTTTAACCTCTTCAAAGGCAAAGTTAAAGGACTTAGGCCATTTGCTTTTAAAAAACTATTTATCCTTGGCCTCAAAATGCATATTTGAAACCTCAGCAAGGGTATTTTCATCTATAATTATCCTAACTTCATCAACCAGAGATTCAAGGGTGGACTCATCACCCAAGACAGATAGGTTTGCATAGAATTTTCTGACTAAGTCCTCATAAACTGATTCTGACAAAGTGAATATGGGAGACTAACCTAAGTTTCGAATTTATGGCTCTACAGGGATGTGTAATTGGCTAATATTTTCAAATTTTATAGTTCGACCATAAGCAATTGGTTTAGAAGCGAAAAACTGTTTATATTTACTCTCATGCTTAGATGATCGAAACTGCCCTAAAATATGGGTAATGGAGGTACCTTTTCCTTTGACATTTAGGTTTGGTAGAGACAACCGAAATTTTTGGAGGACGAACTGACCATGGTGGCAGAAGGGTTTCTTGGATTTCAACCTTTTCTACAGAAATTTCTTCTATTTTGAGATTGTTTGTTGCTATTGGATTTTCCTCGATTTCTGGGTGGTCTTTTGCAGAGATTTGTGGTTTTGCCTCTTCTGAAAAAGATGAAGGAACAACTACTTTCCTTTTTCTTCTGGAAGAAGTGGGCTTAGGAGAGGGTGCTGAGATAGGTGCTATAAGAACTTCTTCACTTATTGTTGGCAGAGATTTCTCCTCAACTGCAGTCGCTGGAGAAGGTTGAGTGGCTACAGATCGACGAGTGGACCTTCATCGAGTAAAATGAGCGTTGTCTGCCACGGAAGTTAATGGTCAAGATTGTCACGACGAAAATGGAAGAGAGTTTTGATTGAGAGTTTCAGAGAGTTCTAGGGCAAGAGTCGTTCAGAGAGAAAGACAGAGAGACAGTCTGGAAGTTCCCCCCCCTTTTTTTTAAGTCTCGAGAAGGCAGAAAATCCTGTCTTCTCAGATTAGTCAATGTGAACAGGATAGTTATAGAATTGGTTCCCAAGGAAGTTTTCATAATGTAACTGTCAAAGAGTTGTTGAGGGAAACCAGAGAGTTTCTGAATGATTTGACCAAGAGATCAGCAAAACTCACCGTTTGGATCTTTCTTTTTTTGATTTACGATTTTGGCCTTAGAAAAAAATCAGTTAACCTAAAAAAAATATAGTCGACTGAAATTTATAGATTACTTTAAAGGTTCAAAAAAAATATTTTAGTTGACAACTTTTGTAAAATTCCAGTTAACTAATAAATTTTTAATCAACTGAAAAAGCAAAAATTCAGTTAACTGAAAATTTCCAGAAAGTTTTATTTTTCACATAACTCAGTTATTCCAAGTTCAGAGCATAGAAATTTGAACCTATCTTCATGAAGAGGCTTGGTGAAGATATCAACCAGCTGATTTTTAGTCTTAACATATTTTACCTCTATGGTTCCTTGTTAAACATGATCTCGGATAAAGTGATGGCGAATCTCGATATGTTTCATTCTTGCATGATGAACTGGGTTCTTGGTGAGGCATATGGCGCTAGTGTTGTCACAATATATTGGAATTTGTGATAGACATAAAGAGTAATCCTCAAGTTGTTGCTTTATCCATAGGAGTTGAGTGCAACAACTTCTAAGTGTTATGTATTCCGCTTTTGTGGTGGATAACGCCACTGATGTTTGCTTTTTGCTGAATCAAGAGACTAGGGATTTTCCAAGCATTTGACAAGTTCCACTAATGCTCTTTCTATCCAATTTATCTCCTACAAAGTCAGAATCTGCATATCCAACTAGATCAAAATGATTAGTTCTAGGATACCATAGGCCATAATCTGAAGTTCCTATTAAATATCTAAATATTCTTTTAATTGCAACATAGTGAGTTTCTTTAGGATTAATTTGGTATCTGGCACACATGCAAACACTGTTCATAATGTCAGGACGACTAGTAGTGAGATACAAGAGAGAATTAATCATACCTTTATATACCTTTTAATCAAAGTCCTTACCCTTTTTGTCCTTGTCTAAGTGGGTAGATGGGTTCATGAGAGTTCCCATTGATTTTGCATCATCAAATCCAAATTTGTGAAGTAGCTCCTTTGTGTATTTTGTTTGACTGATGAAGTTTCCCTTGCTTGTTTGCTTTATTTAGAGACTAAGGAAAAATGTCATCTCACCCATCATGCTTATTTCAAATTCACTTTGCATGAGTTTTGAAAATTCCTTGCACAAATCATCATTAGTACTTCCAAAGACAATATCATCAACATATACTTGAACTAGTATAACCTCTTTATTAGTTTTCCTAATGAATAATGTAGTGTCAACATTTCCTCTTTTAAAGTTATTTGACATGAAAAAATTGCTTAACCTCTCATACCAAGCTCTAGGAGCTTGCTTTAAGCTATAAAGAGCTTTTGAGAGTTTATAAACATGGTTAGATAGATTTATATTCTCAAATCCTGGAGGTTGTTTGACATACACTTCTTCATTTATCAAACCATTTAAGAAAGCTGTCTTGACATCCATTTGGTATAATTTAAAATTCATATGAGAAGCATAAGCAAGTAGTATTCTAATATATTCTAATCTAGCAACAGGAGCATATGTTTTATCATAGTCAATACCTTATTGTTGGGTGTACCCTTGGGCAACCAGATGAGCTTTGTTTCTTATTACGTTTTCTTGCTTATTTAACTTATTTCTAAATACCCATTTCATTCCTATTATGGAGGCATCTTTAGGTTTCTCAACTAGAGTCCATACTCCATTTCTTTTTAACTGATTTAGCTCCTCTTGCATAGCTACAACCCATCCTTCATCATTTAATGCTTCATCTACTGTCTTTGGCTCTATTTGAGAAAGAAGAGCCAAGTTGTTGTTTTGCTTGAATGATGATTTGGTTCTTAGCCCTTCTTGTGGATTTTCAAGAATGAATTACATGGGATAAGAGGGTGAGTGTTTCCATTATCTTGGAATTTTATGTTCTGTTATGGACATTTCCAACTAACTATGTTCTTTTTCTGGTTGACTAAAGTCTAGATTTGCAGGAGTGGTCTGATTGGTGTTCAGTCAACTGGGTTCATTTTCCAATTGATTGTAATTTTAGTCAAATTGAATTTTCTAATTCTCATTTGAGTCAGACACATTTCCTTGACTTTTCTGATTTGAGGGTTGAATAGAGACAAGAACAGGTTCTTCATCATCATCTATGGCTACATATTTCTTGAGATTTGAGTTAGAATCATAAAAAAAAACATGTATGGATTCCTCTACTACCAATGTACGTTTATTGAAGACTCTATATGATTTGCTAGAAGTTGAATATCCTAGAAATATTCCCTCATCACTTCATGCATCAAACTTTCCCAAGTTGTTTTTACCATTGTTATGAATAAAACATTTGCAACCAAAAGCATGAAAATAACTAATATTGGGTTTTCTTCCTTTCCAAAGTTCATAAGGTGTTTTCAAGAAAATAGGCCTTATTAAGCAACGATTTAAAATGTAGCAAGCGGTACTTATAGTTTCAGCCCAAAAACATTTTGGTAAATCATTGTCAAGAAGCATAGTTCTAGCCATATCTTGTAGTGTTCTATTCTTTCTTTCCATCACACAATTTTTTTGAGGGGTTTTAAGAGAAGAAAAGTTATGGCTGAGTCCATGCTTATTGCAGAAGTTTTCAAAAGATTTATTTTCAAATTCACCACCATGATCACTTTTAATACTTGAAATCAAATACCCTTGTTCCATTTGAACTTGTTTACAAAATACTTCAAAGAATTTCAAACTTTCATCCTTATGACTTAGAAAGTACACCCAAATGTATCTTGAGTAATCATCAATGATGACAAATGCATAACTTTTTCCACCAAAGCTTCTAGTTTAAGTGGGTCCAAACAAGTCCATGTGTAGTAAATGGAGTGGTCTAGAAGTAGAGACACAGTCCTTTGATTTAAAAGAAGACTTTGTTTGTTTTCCAAGTTGACATGCATCACATATATGATCTTTTTCAAAATTTAGTTTTGGAAGACCTTTTACAAGGTCAAGTTTATGAAGCTTTGATATGAGATGCATGCTAGCATGACCCAGTCTTTTATGCCATATCCAAGAGTCATTACAAATAGATGAGGGACATGTAACATTTTGAGTAAATAATTCTTCTATATTCAATATGTATATGTTACCATGTCTTTGCCCTACAAAGAGAGCTTTGTCACCATTGAACACTTTACAGTAGAGTGATTCAAACATTACTTTGTAGCTTTTGTCACATAGTTGACTAATGCTAAGAAGATTATGTTTGAGTCCTTCAACTAGATACACATTTTCTATACAACAGTCAGGGAGTAATTATACCATACCTATACCAATAATTTTACTTTTTTTGTTATCTCCAAATGTGACCGATCCACCATCCTTCATTAACATTGAGATGAATTTGGATAGCTCTCCTGTCATGTGTCTTGAACAGCCACTGTCTAAGTACCATTGATTCCTAAGAGTTCTTCCTTTGAGACAGATCTGTAAAAACATCTATTTTGCTTTAGGTACCCAAACTTGCTTGAGTCTTTTTTTGTTAGTATGGACAGAAAGGGTGCCTTTAGGAATCCAAATCATGTTCTCTTTATAATATTTACATTTGTAGCAAGTGTGTCCTTTCCTTTGGCAGTAAATGCAGACAGAAGAAGATTTTACGAAAAAATTTTTGTAGAATTTAACAGAATTATTTTTATTGTAACCAAGACTTGTTTATCAAAGCTGCATTTTTGCTGTCCTAACAACAGATTTAAGTTATCTTCTCCTCTGACAAAATTTGCTAAATCTTTAGTCAGTGTAGAGACTTTAACTAGTAAGCCTTTATTTTCACTTGAAGCCTTTTCATGTTCAATTTTTAGGATATGGAAGTTTTTTTCAAGCAATTGTTTTTCCTTTTCCAACCTTTTGTATTTAATAAATAATTTTTTGAAATCTTCAAACATCTCATTTAAAGTATCATGTAATTCTTCTTCAGAGGAACCAATGGTTACCTCATTTTCTGATGTAGCCATGAAACATAGGTTGGCCACTTCTTGTTCTATCTCTTCTTCCTCTTCTTTGTCATCTTCATCACTCCATGCTGCAAGAGCTCTTCTTTTATTTGTGGTTTTGCCAAACTTTTTCTTTAAGAAGGGATAGTCAGACCAAATATGGTCTGTTTTTCCCACATTCGTAGCAGGCTATGGTGTTCTTTCCTTGTTCATCCTTATTGAATTCCTTCCTTGGGAAGTTTCTTCTATTCATCATGAGCTTACCCTTTTGTCTGGCATATTTTTCAAATTTCTTTGAAAATAATGCTAGATTTTGTAAGTCTATTTCGCTTTCTTCATCCTTTTGTTGCTTAGAGGTTGCAACTTTTAGTGCCATATTTCTTTCTCTTTCAATTCGTAGCGCTTAAGATGATTATTTTGGTATGCGATAAGAATTCCTCTCTACTCATCATAAATTAGTTCTTTGAATCACGAGCTGCTTTCAATGTTGTCTACTTTGGATTTCTAGCTCTCTGAGAGAGATCTTAGTACCTTTTTTATGGTTTTGTGATTCATGTAAGACTGTCCAAGAAGCTTCAATTGACCCATAATTTTTGAAAAACGATTAAACATAGCTTCTATGTCCTCATTCTCCTTCATTTCAAACAATTCTAATTCATACTGTAAAGTACTTATATTTGAGTCTTTCACATTTGTTGTTCCTTCATGTGTGACTTTTAGCTTGTCCCACATTTCCTTTGCAATATCACATGTTGAGATTTTATCATATTCTTCTCCATTGACTGCACAGTATAGTATATTTATGACTCTGGCATTTGCTTGAATCATCTTGATATCTTCCTCATCATATTCTTCTTCTGGTTTGAGTTGTCCATTTTCTGTTTTAGGAAATTTCGGCCCTTGTTCGATAACTTTCCACACTGGATAATTTGTGGCTTGTACGAAGGTCTTCATTCTGCCTTTCCAGTGTGTGTAATGATTTCCATTGAAGTAGGGAGAACTCAAGGTGGAGTGACCTTCACTAAACTAAGCTCCCTCAAGATGTTGTATAGTCATTTTTTGCAAAAAGATCTTTTCTCCTGGCTGTAAAGCACAAATCAAGTGAGACCAAAGCTCTGATACCAATTGACAATGCACCTAGAGGGGAGGGGTTTGAAAATTTTAGTTAACTGAAAAATTTTATAGCCAACTGTAATTGACAATAATTAGTTAACTGACATAAAATATAGTTGACTGAAAATTTGAGTAGTAAGTTCACTTTACCAGAATAGTGGAAAGGAGAGAAGAGTGAACTGAAAATATCTTTTAGATAGTTACAAATGCACTAGATAGTCAACTGTAATAAATTAAAGTTGACTGAATTTTTCAGCATAGAAAGATTTAAAACAGAAGAAAATACAGTTAACTGTAAATGTTTCAGCGAGCTGAATTTCTTGAAAAGAATTGACAAAAGAAGAATCCAGTTAACCATAAACTTTCAAGCTGATTGAGAATTATACTGACAGGCAGAGATCAGGAAAAGATAATCAGACACAAAAGTTTATCCTAGTTCGGCCAATCACAATGCTTACTTCCAGTCCCCTTGTCTTTTCCAAGGAATTTTCTATTAAGAAAAGTTTTTCTTACACTTTCACAAGGAGATTTCACGTGCTAACTTCAAACATATGATTTTCTAGTTCAACCTCAAACTTTTACAATCACAACAATCCTCTTCTCTACTTGAGACAGAGGTGTATCAATAGATAAGAAAGATGTTTATGAACCCTTCACAGCTAGGTTTTCTTTAACAGTATAAGAATGTTTTTAGCAAGCAGATAAACTAGAGACTAAGCTTAATAAAAACAAAGTAAAAGAAAATGTTACAGAATGCATCTTTCTTTCAGCTCTTTCTCGTTTCTGTTTCTCGGTTCTGCTCTTTCAATGCTAGAAACTTTTCGATATTTATAGCATTCTTCATAAAGAGACGTTGGAGCACATTAATGGCAGAAGATATTGAATGAAGAGAGAGAGATATCGTTGCTACTTCTTCTGCTGCCTTGATGTACAGATTTTGGCTCCAATAAAACGTGGCTTCGAGTCTATCTAAGAAGCCATTAATGGTTGTTGCTGTTATTTCTTCTAGGAAACAGGAAGGAGTTGCAGGCAGAGGAAATTTAGAGAGAATTTTGATGGCTTTCACTTCATGACAACTTTTGCACTTTAGATGAGCTGTCCTACATTTAGGCAGAGATGGACTTGAGTTTCAGATGCTGCAGATTTGCTTTTTCTGATGTGGGTTAGGCCCATCTTCTTCATTTGATTTGTCAATCATCAAACAAGAGTTTTGGACCATCTTGGGCCAACAGTCTATAAATCTATATATATATATATATATATATATATTCAAAAGGCAAAAACTCTAAAAGCATGAGTATACATACATTGAATCTATATAAAAATCCGTTGAAACTTTCAGACATTGAGAATTATCAAGTCTTATGCCTCTTTAATTAATTTAATGTAATTTATTCAGTGGTTTGGCTTTTCTAATGTCTTTTCATCTTATAATGATGTTTTTAAAGCAGTATGCATCTCAAAATATCCAATATATTTATTAGTTAGATGTATTTCAAACTTTTCACATTAATTGATTTGTAATTTAATCAATGAATTAAATTATTGAAATGATAATTTTAAAATCTATTTCACCATGGAAACAATTTCAATCATAAAAGAAATTTTCATTTAGTTAGAGTCCATGATTTGTTCTTATTTTTTTAATTTAGGACTCCGAAACCAGTTTAAAATTCTAATGTATTTGATTTATAAAAATAAATAAACATAATTGCTTCTCTGCGACACCGAAATTGTGATAATTTTTAAAAGATAGAATTTTTATCTACTTGTTACGTCAAAAAAAAAAATGTATATTTACCTTTCGTTATTAGATTTGAGAATTCTGTTATTGGTGGAAGTTTCCTCAGACTCTATTTTTATCATAAATGAATTTTAAGATAATTAATGCCTTGAGTCAACAAAAGAAAGAAACAGGGTTAAGGATATTAAGGATAGTACATTCTTTTTTTTTTTTTTTGGCCAGAAGGATATTGCATTCTGAGCAGAGTAATTAATATATGTTGGAAAATTGAGGTCAGGATTAATGAATTTGGTACGTTAAAATGAGAGACGAATTCAAAGTCTACGGCCAAAGTCTTCACTCAATTCCACTTTTTATTTTAAAAAAATGAAATTTATCCAAAATTAAAAGAAAGAAGAAAAAACTAAGCAAGTCAACCTAAAGTCTTCATAACGTGTTTCGTTAGATCAAAGATAAGATGAAAGTATTCATGGGATATAAATTTTTTTATGAGATTGAAAATTCGTAATTAAATTTGATCAAATTTAAATTGTTAGATGAAAATTTAACAATTTAAAATTTTAAAAAATTAAAAATTATTTAGTATTTAATAAATTTAAACCATTAAATAAAAATTTATCTGTATATATTCTCTCAAATGTAACAAAATTTATTCTCTAACCGTATTTATGATCAGCATTTGATTTAAGAGAAACAAAGCTTAGAATATATCCTTTTGCTTCTAATGCCGTCTACTATCTTGACAGGAATCAAATAAATATTAAAAGAAATGCAAAAGTGCATTGTCAACTTAGTATTTTTGTTTATTTGTTTATTTTAAAGTGCAATTTTATAGAAAAATTGTCTAAACAAATGTCTGGTATATCGATCAAATGCTAATCTATATGTCACAAGATTGGATCATGATAAGCGCAGCTACCTAGAACTTGTAAAATGTTATACAAATAAGTTTTGACACTTAGTAAGTAGATAAATCCTGTTATAATTATATGTTTTGCCCTCTAAATTCTTGCCTTGAACCCAAATGTTTCCATGATCATTTAAACATGAAAATTCCTTATTTGATAATCCAAATATAATGAATTTGAAATAATTTGAATCATTGAATTTTTATTAAATAGTTCTAATGTATTAAAAAATATTAAACAATTTATAATAATTTATTAAATTTTAAACCATTGAATTTTCGATCAATAGTCTAACTTCTACTAAATTCACTTGCAATTGAATTATCAAGTACAAAAAATCTATTTTGTGTAATTTAAAAGTAGTAGCCTATAGCTCACACTTAGTTACTTCTTATATTTCCTTTTCTAGTTTTGTCAAGTATCTTCCTGCACAATAAGGAGGGGGAAAATGATACAATTAATAATTGCATTCTTGCTCAACTCTATGTATATGGGAATAGGGGTTTTTTAACAAAACTAATGGAATTATGTGGTTTTCAATAAATTAAGTGTGTTTTGATAAAAATGCCCCTCATTCATATCCTTCTTCCGGAGTAATTTGTACGAGAATTTTTAATGGCTTCAGGTTGGTGCCCACACTAAAAGCTAAGCTAGTTAAATGCTTACTCCTTTGTTATATTCCTCGTATCCTCTAATTAATGACTCATTCGCTTTTTACCGACCTTTTCGAAAAAGTTCCTTGTACCCTTAGACAAGTGAAGTTCGCTCCATTGGCTTCAAGCTTTCATCTCTTAAGGTCAAAAAAGATGAAAGGGCTTCAATGAAAGTTAAAACAAATATTCCAATTAAAAGATATATTGTGAAAAAAAAATCTAACTTTTCATCTCTTATAATGGACGAAGAGGGGTTGAGATTCTTTTTAATATAATAATAATATTTTTTATTTTAATTAAAAAGATAATTTGGTCTTTATACATCACAAAAAGTAATCATTTATCATTTTCATTCCTTTTCATATTATACTAAGATGCTATTTTAATTCAATGACACTGTACTACTATATAAAATGCAAGTTTATTATGAACTATGAACTTGGGCCTCCATAGGCAGCAACTTCTAAAGGAATTGGACTTCCAAGATGTATATATGGACTAAGAACTCCTTGGGCTGGATTCTTCTAATGCAAACTTTCACACCACTACTTTCCTATAACCACTTAGAGTTAAGATTGTAAATATCACAATAAATTAATACCCCTATCGAATTGGTTAAAATAAAAATATCTAGCTCTAAAGGGGTAGAGTTAGCTAGTAAATAATACCACCTCTTTTAGAACTAAGATCAAGAAAACAACTCACAAGAAGACCACAGTTTTGATTTAATTTAAACTTTGTTAACTCTTAAACCTCAGTAAACTATAAATAGAACAGTTCTTTCAGCTTTAACCACTATAGAGATTTGGCTAAAAATATTTATTGGTACATAAATAATCAGTATTATCTGATTATGCAAACAAGACTTCTCTCATTTTATAAACTACTGTAACTTACCCATCAAATCATACCTAATATTGCATTCATCAATTTGGTGGATTAATTACACAAATTTTGACTTTTACAATAAAATGTAGATGAGAGGTGAATTAATTGAGGTGACAACTTAGCTCAACGCTATTTTTTCGTAATACTTAAAAAATTAACTTTTTATGTATATATATATATATATGTGTGTGTGTGTTTATATATATATATATATATATATATGCATAAAGCCTATCAACTAATTAAAAAATTAATTGAAATTTGTTGGAATTAAATTTTATAATCCAGTTGATAAAGATATTTTTGTTAATTGCTAGGCCACTCATTATGAATTGATGTCCCTAAAATAGAATAATCTAAATAAATTGAATGAAAATTAAAGAAATATGTGAATTGTCTAATATAACATATATTGATGCTAAAAAATCATCGTTTTCCTCCTCAAGGCCAACATATGAAGCTTTTTCTCTTTTTTTTTTTTTTTTTTTTTTTTTTTTACTTTTTTCCTGTCTGGCCAATCAATATATATATATATATATATACACACACACACATATAAAATTGACCTTTTAGTACCTATGAAAATCTCAACAAATCTCATGAGGCAGTAGTTGTAAAGTTTTACACCAATAAGGCCACATGCATGCAAATAAAATGTTCCAATTCGGTATGCGTGGGACCTATTACAGTATGGTTGGTCATATACAAAGTGTGATTTGCAGTCTGTTCAACACCGAAATATGAACGTGATTTATTGTTAGATTAATTATAATAAATTGAAGTTGTTTTTATTAAGATTAGGATTTCTTTGAAAATTTCCTTTTATAGATGACATAAAAAGTAATATATCTACACAAACTAATTTAAACTTCTATCTTATAGGTCAAATTGTAAGTAATATTTTAAATATACATATATATATATATATATATTTATTTATTTATTTATATATGCACATACACATGACACACTCTTTTGTATATGATTTTAGAAAAGAATTGTACAATTTTTTTGGCTATCTATTATTTTAATAAAAATGATAATTTTGTAATTTTACAACTTAAACATCACATGATTGGGTGTCCTTGATGAATTCTTTGCACAAATTATAATTATATTGGCAAATATGATATAAAAAATATAAACAACTGTAACTAAGTTTAGTTTTTATTTTATATACTATTTTATCTGAAAAATATAATATACGATACTGATTTATACTAATATATCATAAGTTATATAATTTCAAGTAGTTAATGTTATTATCAGTATAATTTTCAGAAATTTTAAAATAAATTTAATTTATTTTATTAAGTTAGTTGATAGTTAAAAATGTAAAAGGAAATCAATTTTTCCATATGAATAAATATAATATTGCGGAAAAAGCTTCCATATTAACAAATTTTAATTATTTTATCAATAATATTAAATAATTTACTTCAAAATTAAGCAAAATAGTTATTATATGTGAAATATGATAAGTCTAAAATCAAAGCTTTGCATGTTCTACAATCCAGATTTCCTACATTTAATATTAATGTATTTAGTATTTATCATGTATTTAGAGAGAGAAATAAACAAATAAGAGAAAAGAATTTTAAATGAAATTTTCTTTTCCATTTTTCTCTCTTCTTTCTATCTCGCTCTAATTTTATGCCTAGCATCCTTGCACATTTTAACTCTATTATAATTATAAAAGAAAAGCAAATAAATCTATGATCCATTTATATATACTTACTGAACTATAAAAAGTGACAAATATTTCTTTCACTTCACATTTTAGATCCATTTATCCACTTTGCAATTGACAAAGTTGACAAAGTTTTCACCTCATACTTCACTTATGACTTAGAACAATTGTGCTAACTTAAATACAACAATAGAAAAGTTAATTTAAACAATTGAAAAATATTAGTAAGATGTAAGTTGAAGGTGCGATAGAGGAGTATGGATTTTTAGAAGGAAAAAAGAAAAAAAATATTAACTTTTCAGGTGTTGTTTCTAAATTAACAAGGTCCTAAGTAGAGTATGAGATATGAACTCTATTAACATGAAACTATGCATAAAAATTTAAATACAAACATGTAAAAGTGCAGGATAGTTGTTGGCCAGTTTGGACAATGTCATCAAACTCAGTAATTTAGTTAAATTTGTAAACAAAAAATGAATTTGCAGTATAAATTGATAATAAAAACTCACAGTAATTTACTAAATAGTTGTTAAAATACGTAATTACATATTTAAAATTTAATATATAATAAAAATTTTATTTACACATAATTCATATTATATTAATTTTAAAAAATAAATGCGTATTTCATAATCTATAATATTTACATCAAAATGTTTAAAAAAATATATAATTATAACTAATAAAGTTAGCTATTAATTTTTTTTAATTTTACTAAGTATATATTTAACATAATTTTACCTTTTTAAAGTATATTTGTATAAAATTTTGCAAGTAATAATTAAGTGGATTATAATAAGTTCTTGGAGAAGATGCTTCTATATCCATTTGAACCTATATTTGAATCATTGTATTGATTTTATATTTTTAAAAATCCAAATGGATAAGCAAATATATATATATATATACACACACACACACACAAAAGGCAAGATAATGATGGATTGCTAAGAAAGGCATTTTGGAAAGTTAGATGCAAGTCAGCCCAAATTTGTATTGACTCTAAATTTATATGATTTTCTTAGGTAAAACAAATTTTTAAACTTGACAAGTCAATCTAAGATTGCACTTAGTCCAAATTTACAAATAAGTTGACATAAATTAATTCAGCAAGTCAAGTCATGTGTTTGGCAATTATAATTCATGGGATACATACATATATAGGCATAAACCATAGTTGAATGAGGTATTTGTTAGTTTGTATGGTTTAAAACATACTTGCAAACGAGTCATAATTACAAGAGAGTATTTGTATTTTTTTTCTCCAACAAAAAAGGCATGCAGAGGCCAAATCAGGAAAAGGAACCAACTTACATGGTCTAGGCTAACACATGGGCTGCCCAATTCCACTCTTATGAAAACCTAACTGTTAATGTGGATTGCGTATGAGGGAGGCCAAACTGGCCTTGTGGAGCCAGAGGACTTCATATGGAACACACTCGATTCACAGAGAATGAATAGAGGTGCAAATATCCCTTTCATGGCTCAAATAGTCAACACCACACTGTTTAAAGACTAACCAAGAAATGACTTCTTCCTACCAATTCGGCCATAAATAGCCAGCCCTTGCTTCATTCAAAGGTACGCGAATTTCATCACATATTAAAAATCTACATTTATTTCTCTCATTAATTTCTATTAAATCAGAAAGATGAGCTATGTGTTATTTTACTTAATTTAAGAAATTTGAATTCTTGCATGTAATTTATCAATAATCAGGGACAAATCCAAAATTTAATATGAAAAAGGGCGAAAATTTTGGGATAAAAAAAGTGAATTAAAAGAAATAAATTCTTATAATTTAAAAAGAGCAAGCTTTTATAATTTAAAGAATCAAACAAAAAATATAAAATAAAATTATATATAAAAATTAAAATTTTAAAAATTCAAACCCTGCGTCTCCTTGATCCATCCCTGATCATGTTAATTCATTGTGCATGATTTATTTTATTATCCTTGGCACACTCACATGGAAGTATTTTCGACTTAAACTATGAATCATATAATAAGACTGTCTACTGCACATTGTGGTAAAGTTTCAATTTAGTTATAATGGATTATGACAAAAATTGAATTCTTTTAATTACACTTAAACACTATCTCAATGACCATTTCGGTTGCAAACTTAAATGGTTCAGAAAAGGTGGAGGATTGATTTTTTTCTCCCCTTAACTTTTTTTGTTATAAATGTTGTGTTAAGTATTATTTTTCATATAAATTTCTCAAAGGAATTTGTTGACAGAATTATCAAAGATTAAAATAAATGAACATAAATGATTCTCTTTCTTTTATAAAAAATTAATGAGAATAATAAGTGGGTGTAATAATTTTATTTATATATTTAGTTTAAGTGAAACTCTATTTTAGTCTCTTAGATATGAGTTACTTCTCAATTTAGTTCCTCATAAAATTTCTTTCCCAATTCGATTCTTCACAAATATAATATTTCTTAATTTCTTCTTCTATAAAATTATTTTTTCAATTTGGTCCCTTGCATATAAGTATTTCTCAATTCCATTCCTCACAAATAGATTAAAATTTTCATCAATAATATCATAAAAAACATGTTAATATTAAAAACATGAAAAACCATTATTGACTATGATCCAAATTGAGAACTATGTGAATGACCAAATTGATAAAACCATTTCTTAAGGAATCAAAACGAGAAAAAATTTATTTGTAAGGGACCAAATTAAATTTTTTTTTTTATGAGAGACTAAATTGAGAACAAGTCACATGTATGGGACCAAAATGAAAATTTACTATTTTTTGTTTCTTTTAATTCCATGTTTAAGCCTTAATTGCCCTACCTAGGTGACCAAGACCTTCCTTGAGAATGAAAGTTAGGCCAAGGAATATAAACCACAGTTTCTTATTTGTATTGAACAAGAAAGCTTAACTTTATGCAGCAGTTGAACCAAAACCGTCCCCAAAACCACCAGCAGGTCCACCACCAAACCTAACCCAAATCCCCTCATCACCATTCATTCCCTTCTCTCTTATTTTACACAGTGCTGATCAGTGAAGCCATGGATAGCACAGTGGACTTCAGCTTCCCCATCATTAGTGACACTTACTCTTACACCATTGACTCACCTCCTCTCTGGAATCCATCTTCATCAACCTCATCTCCTAATCCTCACCAACTCTCCAGAGACGGAAAAGGACTTGAAAATGGCTCCTTCGAAGGCCAAAGAAATAGCTTCTTATGTGAAAAGGAAGACGAGAAAATGGACTTGTTGTGGGAGGATTTCAATGAGGAATTGTCTTCAACAACTGCCTCTGCTACATCTTCTTCAAGAGAGGTGTTTCTGCATATGCCCTGTTTTATTCATTTCGTACTTGTTCTGTTTCATTTCATACCCATGGTTTCTTAATCTGAAAATTAGGATTATGATACCCTTTTTGATTGATTTGAATGGTTCAGATTATTGGGTTTGTTTTCAGAGTATTGTGTTGTGTGTGTGTGTTGTGCAGCAGGAGGTTGAAGTGAGATGTGCATCAGTAGCTTTAGCAGTTGCCAAAACCAATGGTTCTCTAATTGCACCAAAGAATTGTAAGCCTTGGACGGTGATGATTGTGAAGGTCTTGAAAAAGCTCTTCCCTCTCAGTAATTCTCAAGACAAACCCTCAAGAAGAGGAAGAAGTAAAGTTTGCTGATTGATTGTTCTGTAATTATTTTTGGGCTTCTGGGTATGAATTATGACATGTTTCCTGTTTTTGAGAAGAATATCTGCTTGCTGATTTGAACAATTTTGAATTTTGTCTCTTCCACTTCAATGTATATGTGAGAATAGTAAATATACATTATACAGAATCCTTCCTTGTCTAATTCTTGGTTATAAGTTCAATATTATTTTAGTCTCTCATATTTTGCTCATGTTTTAAGTTGGTCCTTGGTATTTGTTTTGTCTTAGAACAGTCATTCACATTTTTTAAGATTAAAATAATTAGTCCGATTAATTTACAAGGATGATTACTTATTGATAGAGAGATCAATTTTTTTAAAGTTTAAAAATATAGAGGATCATTATGTGATAAAACAAACATGAAATACCAAATTGATATATGATTAAATTGCCGGGAACTAAAATAATAATTTTTTATTTTGTTAGTATTTTTTTTGGGGCTTGAAGCTTCTATTTTTGGCCAAACTATTTTATTTTTCTTTCTCATGCTTTCAGTTTATGGTTTATACTTTATTGCAGAAATTGCCCTAAGCTGCCCAAAAAGGTATACGCTACTTCAACAACATAACAAAATAAATTAATGTCTTAACTTTATAAAATTACAACTACAGAACTGCACAATTATAGTAATTAAAGGACGCACACAAAGAGACAATCCGTTTTTCATCTTTCAAACAACCAATAAACGCTGTAGCTGTAATCTGTACTACCCTATGGACTGTCATTGGGCTCTACTCGTTCTCAAACAAATCATTTGCTGTCATAGTTTGGATTGCTGAGTACAGCTTCTATAATTTCAACCATTAAATAGACTTTATTGATTTTAATTTTAAAAATGAGGAAAACGTACATTGTTTTGGGTCTGGTTCAAATTGGAGAATGCTATTTGAGCGTAATAAATTTAATACACTTTATGTGTGTGTTTGGATTGGCCTTTTTTTAAAACAACAAACCACCAGAAACAGACACAAACAAAGCAACAGACATGATACAGCAAACGAACCAGAAAAGACACAACAAAAACAAGGCTTTCCTCAAAGTTAGCGCTTCAGCTTGAAATGCAGAGCTCACACATATAGACTCCCCATGATACTTAATCAAACCTACCACCATAGTCCCTAATAATAACTCCAATTCCAGCCTTAACATGTCCTGAATTGAAAGCACCATCAATATTCACCTTCAGAGAATCCCTAGCAGGAAAAGTCCAAAACTCGAAAGTAGCCTGCTTATTACTTGATACACCTGTATCAGACACCTTTTCAAAACACTTAGCCTTGTAAAATTCAGCTATGCACCTTGTAGCTTCTCTAATCACTTTCTCTCAGTCCATCTCCACAAATTGAAACACAGCTCTACATCTTTCTTTCCATATCTGTCATAAAGTACCCGCAATAAGAGCTTTAACATAATCATCTAAATCATGATTTAGAACCAAAAACTCCAAGCACCAATTTTCAAAGCTACTAATTGACCTTTCATCAAATCTTAATGTAAGACTACTACCAAACCAAACCATTTTAACCCGCGAACATAGTGAGTGAAAATATGCTCAGTGGACTCCGTATCCATAAGGCAGATTGGATATATTTGATTAACCGCACACTTTCTTCTGAAAAGTAGTTTCTTAGATGCTATAGCTCCAGAAATTGCCCTCCATAAGATGTGTTTTATTTTAGCTGGTACTCTAATTCTCCAAACAGCAAGCCACATGATGTACCAGGTTTCCAAATTTTATTGCGCACCTCTTCCTCTCTTCTGTAGTACCCAGACCTGACAGTATAAATGCCGTTCTTGATTCTGAGCCATTTCAATTCGCCATTGCCGCCGTTAATAACTTAATATGATTTTGATCAATTTGATTTTAATCTAATATGATTTTGTATGACCTGATTTATATCTAAAAATTGAGTTTTGCATGCAGAAGTAGGTTTTTTCTTAACTTATGTGTAAACTAGAATTTAGAGAAAAATATTAATTTGGAAGAAAATTAAATGACAACCCAAATAAAAATGTTTGTAAAATAAACTTTATTTAGGTATGCAAACTTGCTTTTAAACATTTCAAACATTAAATCAAATAAGTAATTTCTTGTAACATGTCAATGGGAGTTGTGTTTTGAAAAATATTCTAATAAAACATTATTTTGATTTTTCATTCATTAGTTATTTTAATTTGGTCTCTCATTTATGAATCTAGACACAATTTAATCTCTTACCAATTTAAAGTTTTAATTTAATTCCTTATTAATTTTTTATATTAAATTAATCCTTCACTTATGAGTCTAGTTTAGTATTACTTTAGTCCCTTACTAATATGAAAATTAATACATTTAGTTTCACATTTTCACTAAATTTGAATTAAATATACTGATATTTATATTAGTGAAAGATAAAAATATGACTAGATTTATAAGTGAAGAATCAAATTAAAACAAGAAATCAATAACAAACAAAAGTGAGACTAAATTCATAAATAAAATATTAAATTAAAAGTAAACACAAAAGCAATGAATCCTTTGTTTGAAACACTACAGTGCACGAGCCATTGACTATTAAAATTACTCGTCAGGAGGGGGCAACTTATATGGGGAGGCCCTTTTCTTAAGTTTGGATTCTACATATTTCTTTGTCTACATTTCTCAAAGGTCTTGTCCATACTCTTTTTATTTTGTATCGCTATTTCCCTAAAATTTATAAAATATTTATTACAGAGAAGTGTTGTAGGCTATTTATTTAAAAAAAAAATACCCAAAAGTGTTAGGGTCTTTTCCAAAGCTGGGCCACTTGATGTTATTATTCTTTTCTTAAAAGATCCATAAATATATGCACATGATCTAACAATTGAAAGATCTTCGAATAGTGACTAAATTGGTTTTTTCATTTTGGTCTGAGACTCACTTTATTGGTTACACATACAACTTAGAAGAGCGATCAAGTTAAGCCAACCTCAATTTTATAATGTGCTCATATTGTATTGTAGCCCAATTTAATGAAATGGGCTTTTGGGTAAAATAAAAAATTCAAAACCCTGTATTTTTATAAGAGTGTTCGTACGTTTTCGAGTATGTGTAAGTTTTTTGACATATATAACAATTATATTGAAAGTTGAAATATTAATTTAGAAGTTTATAAATTAGAGGAGCAA
Source organism: Delonix regia (assembly GCA_037074485.1). NCBI lineage: Eukaryota > Viridiplantae > Streptophyta > Magnoliopsida > Fabales > Fabaceae > Delonix > Delonix regia. Next base: position 21,376,028 of record CM073454.1, on the reverse strand, counting down.
TAAAATTGTGAATTATGGGAAGCATTGAATTTTAATATATTAACATGAATATATAGCCATGCAACTCTTCAGTTTTGTAATTTAATATATGCAATTAAAAATTAAATGTTATTTTATTAGAAAATTTTTTTAACATCAAGTAATTTATATATATATATATACATATATATTTTTCTTGTCATTTTACGTAATATATATATATATATATATATATATTTTTTTTTCAAAACATTGAAGATGCAGCTATTCTATTATTATTGCCTCGTTTTGTCACCATTGTTATTGCTTCTTGTAATGAAGAATTGTTTGGCTAATCTCAAAGGTATGCGGTATATAATGTGTGTATATATAAAAAAATAAAATTAATTAACTTATTAAACTATTAATTTGAAAGATATATTATATGTTATCTTAATTAAATTTTAGTATTAGATATATATTTATAAATTGTGATTACTTTTTTAAATTTACAGATAATGTCTAAAAAATCACAATTATTTTCTTGGATGGATAATGATTAATTTAATTACTTTTATATTATTCATAATGCAAAGGTATGTATTAGAATGAATACACAGGAGAAGATAGGACACCAAAAGGATCAGATAAAAAATTATAAATATTACATGATTATAAACATGAACTCTACACAAAAAGAAAGCTTGATACAATTTCATTTTTTTTTAGTAAAATTTGTATTATGTTTAAGAATTTTAGGTTTTTTGCTTTATGACAACCAACAAATTATTTTTATTCTATTATGTTATTGAAATAATATTATATATTGTAATTACATAAATTAGCTTGCGAAATTGGCATTGTTGCATGGTTATATATATTGATTTATTAATTGTCACATCCTGAACTCCCAAAGTGCAACTGGTATAGATAACGAGAATAACCCCGTTCTTGCAAGCCAACCACTATATTTTTCTGATTGATTATATTAACATGCAAATTATGCAATAACATAAATTCATGAAAACCATAATATTAAGCAGTATATCCATCAGATTTTGCATAGAAATTTTAGTAAAGTTTCCTCTATAAATAAGACATACCAAAAATGCTACAATCATCTACTAATTCATTCGAGTTCAGAAAAGAGAGCTCAGCTCTTAACATAGCCAATAATGGATAAAACTATATCAAAATAAGAGAATGATGAATCTGTTTGTGGTATACAATTATATACTATTTGGCCACTATGTTACATTACTACAAAAAGGTTATAAAAAATTAAAGAAAATATAAATGGGTAGCATTCCAGTAACAAAACCAATACAAATACCTTGAGGTACGCATTGCTCTATGCAGATTACTTCATAATAATTTCTCATATATCAAATACTATACCTATTGGCCCAAACATTTAAAATAACCAGTACTCTGTTAATTAACATTTAAACTCTTATCATAATAAGGCATAAACATGCGTCAATTACACAAGAGAAAGAGATTTCAATTGTGCAATATAAAATAATAGTCATGGATTTACTTCCATAGAAATCAAGTTGGTTAAGGATACTTAGCTCTTGAAAAAATATATTTACCGGTCGAAGTTCCACAGCCCTCGGGGAAACTACATTCATCAGTCAATGGTACTTAGCCTTTGGGTAATTTAAATTACAAGGTCGTGAGGTACAAACCTATGCTGTTTAATCCATCTAATATTCACTTTCAATACAATCCCCTTTTGATTGTTCTTACATGATCGTCACATTGCAATAATATATTAGCCAGTATCTTGTAACATGTCTGTCTGTGATATTATATCTACTTTATAAGTGTTATGCAACATCATACATAATTCATAATTCATTTGAAAAACTAATCAAGTCTAATAGGTTATTCCTTCACTAATAAAAGGACAATAACCATAAAAATTCCACTATAAAAAAATATAAATGATAAACAACAACATGTTTCATGTGATACTGTTAAAAAAGCTACCGCTTACCTGGTTAGTTAAGTATTCAACTAACCTTGCCTCCTTTCCTTAGTTATAGGATATTCCTCAAGATAAATCCCTAAAATACAAAAGTATAAATTTCTTTAAACCCACACAATTACCAATTCACACCACATTCAATCTCATTGCATTGTTCCCTAGCACAATCATACATTGGAAAGACTTACTATGGACAACCAAAATATTTACAACTTTTATACCAACCTATAACATTGGCTCAAATACTCACCTTATTAAAGAAAGTTTTCTTTCTTTGGTTCATATTTTCTTTTCAATATATCATACATTAGCCAAATTCTTTGTGCATCTCCTTGTTTACCATTAGAGTTCATGCTTTAACCTTATTTCATTTTCCTTTTTATTCCACCATATGCCTTGCTAATTTCTCACCAATTTAACATTTGCTAAATCCCATTATATTCACTTCTTGTATATCTCTTATTTCTAAATACTCAATTAAATTCCTAATTTGCAAACACTTTAAATAAATTTCGTCACCTTCACATAATTCTATACATGGATAACAATAATATATCACTTCATAAAAATTAATAATATTCCTAAAATACCAACCTTAACAACTTATTTCCAGAATTCATACAATTCTATGTTTTGACCCCAAAAATCTGAAAATTTTTTGGATTGGTCCCTAGAAAAGCTACCATACAAATTTAAAAAATTTAAGCCCAAAAACATCATGTTAAGACCAAAATCTAAGGGAGAATGACCAAAAATATGCTAACCATCAACATCCCCATGAAGAATTGATGGAAAACACACCAAAGTTGTTGAAAAATTTTCTTCCCGCGATTGCCAGAACAGAAAACAAAGAAGGGTACTATTTCAAAAAAAAAAAAAATGAGGCACGGTGGCTGAGAACACGCTGCTGATGACAGAGGATGGTTGGCCGGTGTAATTGAAATAGACGAAGCAGAGAAGAAAAAAGAACAGATCGAGAGAAAGAGATGATGTCAACTGAGAAGAAAGAAAGGACGATAGAGAAAAGAAGATGAGACAAGGGCAATTTGGTCAATATACTTAGTTAGGACACATGGTAGCACTAAAAAAATTCCTAAAAGAGCATGCATTAGAGGTTTGAACCCTTGCCATCAAGAAGAATGTGCCAAAGTCTTACCACTAAATCAAGGTTCAAATTTGATTAATATACCACACTACTTAAATTTATTCTTCCCTTCTTCTAAATGATTTTGCTTCATTCATTCATTTTTTAAAGAATGGAACAATCCTATGTCATAAGTTTAAATGTCATCGATGACAATTTTTTTGTGAATGTTATATTAATATTCATTGTTTTTCATAATTACACAATTTCGTCTGTTCCTAATTACAAGTTTTCATATTTATAAGCATCCAATATAATACTTCAACTTCTAATGTGATTGTTGGATGTGTCAAGAATGTGTGATTATACACGTTCCCTAGAACGTGTGAACACTACTCATTTTGAGTTTTCAATAAAATTTTTGATATACTCATAATTTTGAATGCATAAGTGTGTGAGAGCACTCATACACCCAGTTATAATATAAAGACATAATTGTAATAATATCAATCGAAAAAATAATAATATTATAATTATGCCCTTATATTATAAATGAGTGCACTAATAACTTGAATTTTTTTTGTTTTTAAAAAATTCAATAAATAAAATATAGTTAAAATAATTTAATTAACTTTTAATTTGTTATAGTTGATTTCTCTTATGTAACTGAGAGGAATTTAAATTAGTGGATTAATTTAGTTAACTAAAAAGGGATAATGTTTTATTTCAACTAGATTTTGATATACTTGGGAGGTAATTGGGGAATAACATTTTAAATACTAGCGAACTGTGTCATTAAGATTACTGGAGAGGTGACTAATTGGTGCAAAATTGCAGGTAACCTTGTCATAATATTGTGAGTATATTAATGATTTAATTTGTAAGAGATTAAGTTTTTTCAGTATAATCTTCTAAACATAAAACGTTTCAATTTAATTTTTTTAAAGACATTTCTTCAATCAAAGTGATACGTAAGGTGGATACTTAAGAGCTAATGTGATTTAAGTTGAAGTCTTTAGAAGTTAACTAATGACTTGAACTTCAAATATCATATTTTCGTAAAACGACCTCGTATAGAGGTAGTTTATTAGCGAAGTACCATATAGATTATTGTTTGGAGAATTAAATCTTTTCATTTTTCACTTCCTTAATTTTTTATTAATGTTAAAGAGAGAAAGTTTGTCTGGGGATCATTTTAATTAAGAAAATTTTAAGACCAAATTGAAATATCTTATTAATAAAAATTAAATTAAAAGCAAGAACTTGCTAAAAAAAAAAAAATAAATATCTCATGTGGCGACAATTAAATCTTATTATTGGTCAAACCTTTAAAAATTATGTTTGAATTCAAGCTCAAAAAAATGTCCAAACTCATGTTTCAATAGAATATATTTATTCAAATTTTAATTTATATTTTTTGAGTCGGTCCTATTAGACCAATCAAACTTTTTAAAGAAATATTAACTCAATTTATTATTTAAAATTTGAGATAAATAATATAAATAATAATAATTATTATATATAAAAAAATTATAAATATAAATGAGTGGTTGTATTAACATAAATTCTTTAAATAAGAGATATTAATTTTTATTTTTTTATTAAAATGTCACATTATATTAAATTTTTTTTATATAATAAATTTTTATTAATTAAAAAATATTTATTCAAATTTTTTAGATTTAGATTCAGACTTTAAGCTTGGCATCTTTTACAAATAAAATTTTTTTATTCATACCTTTTTGTTTACGCTTTATTTTTTTAAATCAAATATGAACAAATTTTGTAAGCAATGACCCAATGATTTTATTACTAATGCAAACAAATGAAATTTGTCTGTTTGCCATAGATTTTCTGCTTTTGAAAATTTCAAATATAAACAAAGTTGATAAAATTTAAATTGTTAGATAAAAATTTTAAAATTAATAAATATTATTTAATATTTATTAAAGTTTAAATTATTAAATAAAAATTTAATGATAGAAATTTCAAATGCAAACAATACAAATGCTGAGCTTATGCGGGCCCGACAGACTCTCTGCACTCTGCATTCCAGTCAATAGGGTTTAGTTAAGTCTCAGTTTTTATACATTTGAATTTTCCACTTGAATTCGATTCCGACTTCTCTTCTAAACTTCCCCATTTGACTATTTTTTTGCGAGGCAGAGGTATTATTGCAGACGCCAACCTCTTCATTTCTCTCTGTTCTTTTCTTTGTTGCTAGGACAGTCATAGTACCCCTTTTGCTTTAAAAGTAGCTTTCTTCTATCTCAATATTTTTTTTCGGGTCTATAACGCTATTCTGATGGGGATATATTGAAAATTTTCGAGTAACATCACGCAGGTATAAAATGGCGATTATTGATTTTTGCAATTCTCCTACTTGTTGCATGATTAAATCCAACATCAATCTGCAACAAGTTGGGTTATCAGCGAGACCTAGCTGTTCACTTGAGAGGAATCAGAAAAAGATTGTGGTAATGGCCTCCACCATTCCTGAACAAGTCAATAGGTTCCCCCAGCAGTCGACTGGTGACTCCTTCATCAGAGAGCATTTAAGGAAGTTGTCCCCTTATCAGCCCATTTTGCCATTTGAGGTAGCTCTCATGATCTGATCAAAGTCTGTTTTTGTTTATTAATTTTGTTGGTTTCCCTGACTTCTGCCACAATACTATATCTCCTAAAGTATCCTGGACAATTAGTAAATTAACTGATTAATGTTTTATCTTTGTGTTCCGTAGTTAGGCTTCATAGCATACTCCTGACATTATTAATTTGGATTAGGAAAATGTATTTTATTGCTACATAAAATGTTAATCTTGCAATCTTTAATCTAATGTCCAGAATAGGCAAGGAGTTTGGCATTAAAGCCAAATTTTACTGAATGATCGTGAATACCCTGTTCACTGCACTGCAATTCAATTTGATAACAAATGAAGGCATTTTGCTGCAGGTTTTATCTTCTCGTCTTGGACGGAAACCTGAGGATATTGTCAAATTAGATGCAAATGAAAACCCTTATGGTCCTCCTCCAGAGGCAAGCTCTAACACTTTTTCCTTTTCAATTCTCTGGTGTTGACTATTGAGTATGAGTTAAACATTGGCAGTAAGGTTAAAGTTGTACTTTTCAAATATTTATAAGATGTTGATGTTGCAGTTCGGTTTAGGGGTGTGCCAGGATTATCCTGAGCATTGCCTCTCTACATTATCTCCTGAGCAAATTATCAAAGTTTCTGACAGGTGTTGGAAGCCTTAGGATCAATAACATTTCCATATGTCTATCCTGATCCAGAGAGCCGCAGATTGCGTGCAGCCCTTGCCCAAGATTCAGGCCTTGAGTCTGAATATATTCTTGCAGGATGTGGTGCAGATGAGCTTATAGATTTGATCATGCGGTATGGAACATAATCTTTTGTTATTAAATAGGCCTCATGTTAGTATTCCCTTTAGTTTTAAATTTCAGCAAAGTATGACAGATGATTATTCCCTTTATATTTGGGGCATTTATATAAGGTTTGCATATACTGCAGTTGTGTGCTGGATCCTGGAGACAAGATTGTGGATTGTCCTCCTACCTTTACTATGTATGAATTTGATGCTGCAGTTAATGGGGCACTTGTAATCAAAGGTAAGAATATTATTTCCCAAAAAGATTGAATTATAAATCGTAAATTTGTTCCTATCTAAAGATTATAAATCCTTTCGTACTTGTCAAAGAAAATCAGAGACTCCTGAACAGATTGAACCATAGATTGTGAATTTGTTTCTATCTCATAATTAGAAATTTTTAGCCCTTGACTTAAAGGGTGTTTGTTAAATGACAGATATTGTCTCTTATTTTTAGACATTCCTTATATCAGGTTATTGTGCTTTGATTTTTCTTATAGTGTCATGTCAGATGAGCATAACCCCATCTGTGTTACTCATACTGTAGTTCCAAGGAGGGAAGATTTTAGCTTGAATGTGGAACGCATCACAGAGGTTGTTGAACAGGAGAAGCCAAAATGTATATTTTTAACATCACCAAATAATCCAGATGGAAGGTAACTATCAAGTTTTCTTTGCTCATTTTGGACGTAGTAATGCTGAATGATTATTTTTCTGTTATAATTTCCTACCTTAGAGCTTGTTATAAAAGAATTTAGGTATTATTGGAATGTGCCTGCTATCTGATTCAAAGGGTCTCTTTAAGATTTCAAATACACTTGTATTTTACTGGTGCTTGTCTTCATATTATGGTGTGTAGTATCATAGTGGTCTCCAAGAATTTATATGACTATGGTGCTATAATTCACTGCTTTGGCTCTTCTTCTTAATTTTCTTTTCCACTAATTAAATCACAACTCAGGGGTGTTTGAACTTTATTGCATTGTAGTATGGCTATTTAACTTTGGAATTGGTTATTTCGAATCACTGGCCAGATTTGGGCCTGCCCAGAAAATTTGAATCAATTCTTATTAATTTGGTATAATTGTTTGGGAAAAAATGAAGATGACAAAGTTTTGAGGCGATGTAAAGTTTTTGCTGTGGCTTGGTGTATTTGGTTTGTAAGGAATGCTAGAATTCATAATGTTGCTTTGGTGACTCTGAATGAGTCATGGGCTAAGAACCACCAATACGGGTATGTGTATATGATAAAATAACACGATATGCGAGATATGATAATTTTAAACAAAGGAACTCAAGAATTTTGGTAAAATTTGGTAGAGGGTGATAAAACAGAGGGTAAATCAATAAGATGACATAACAACTGATACAAAAAAGGGATGGAATTGTTTTGGCACATTTAGGAGCCATTTTTGAACGTGGCCTATAGAAAGAAAAGGCCTTTGACACATGCAGGTATATGATAGGCTTATCATGTCAGATATGTGTCCAATATGGATACGCATTGTGTTTGGGGATATCCTTGCTTCTTAGCTTATAGGGAAGGGTGATTTCCCTTTCTTCCCTTTGGTGTTCCTGTTGATGGTTTCATTGGGGTGTCTTTGACTGATATAGATAGGGATTGGGCGGCTTTTTTATTTTCTCAAGTTCATTTCTTTCTTTTCACTTATTTGTTTTTTCAGTGGCTGTCGTATTATCCTCCTACCCTGTAATTAATTCTCTTTCCACTTATTCTGAGTTTTGTTTTCCAATTTTCTGTTAGTTACTGATTACTTATTGTCTGTTGCTGACAATTTGACAACAGTATAATTGATGATGAAGTTCTCTTAAAGATACTTGAGCTTCCCATATTAGTGGTACTGGATGAAGCATATATTGAGTTTTCTGGAATCAAATCAAGGATGAGTTGGGTGAAGAAATATGAGAATCTGATTGTTCTTCGGACATTTAGCAAAAGAGCTGGTACATTAATGCTTTTTCTTTTTCAGGTTCCCCCCCCCCCCCCCCCCTCTTTTTCCTTTTTGATAGGCTATCTATGGATTGGAGCCCGCTTTTTCCTTTATGCTTTTGTTGTGATTTTGACCTTTCTTTACATATAATGATGAAAAATCTGAGATGAGGTAGATTCTATGTTCTTGGTTATATATACAAGAAATCTGGGGAAATTTGAATTGAATTGATAAATCACCTTGGTCCTTACTTCCTCCTAAGATTTGTTCAAGCTGTCGACTAGTGTTATGTTATGTGAAATTAGTCAACTATTTGTTACTTGACTTAAGAACTACTGCAACTTTTTGTTTTATGTTTTGTTAAACTGTCTTCCTTGGTGAAGACCGGTTGTGTCTCTTCCATTTAATATACTTTGGCAGAGGATAATCTACTTAGATTACTTTAGAGCAACGTATTTTGGCCATGCCTCCTGCAGATGATTCTTTTGCCAGTCATTGGTATTAGAAGTTGATTTGCAGTTGAGAAAGCGACAAGGATTTTATTCTCAGATTAAGTTTTACTAAAATTGGACATATGGAGTGTGATTATTAGTGGACTCTTGTCAAAGATGGCACCCAATAGTGTACTGATCTGCAGTCCATAAATGAGGGTATTTGTTTGAAGATTTTGATAGCTTGCACTCCAGATGATGTTAAGTGATTTGTCCAATTATTGCTTCAAGGGCACACCAACAGAGAAGGGGAAGATTGAAGAGTAAGATTGGATGGACAGAAATTCATAGTGACACCAATTAAAAAGTGAAAAGGATTAAATGTCTATGAGAGACATGATGGAATATAGTCTACATAGGATTAGTGGTGAAAGAGAATTTTTTTGGGCAAACCTTAATGGTATTTGAATGAGTTTTTGCATTGCTAAATCTGATTTATGGGAATGATGTTGAGTAGTTTAACAAGTCTTTTCTTCTAAAAGCGAAGTACATTGTAATTAGTTTATATATGGAGCATATTCTGATCTTTCTTGTCTGTCTAATTGAACAATTAAATTCTCAAGTTCCAAAATGAATAACTGTTTCAGGTTTAGCTGGACTTCGAGTTGGATATGGAGCTTTTCCATTAAGCATGATTGAGTATTTATGGAGAGCAAAGCAACCTTATAATGTATCTGTTGCTGCTGAAGTTTCCGCGTGTGCGGCATTGCAGAATCCAACCTATCTAGAGGTTAATTTTTCAAGATTTTTGGAGCAAAACTTATTCATATATTATTAATGCACTAGATTATCAATGCTTTCTGATTGAAATCTGAATCTAATGAATGGGCCATAACATCCAGAACGTTAAAGATGCTTTGGTCAAAGAAAGAGAGAGGCTTTATAACCTTTTGAAGGGAGTTTCATTCCTCCGACCATTTCCAAGCCATTCTAATTTCATTCTTTGTGAAGTTACCTCTGGAAAGGATGCGAAGAAGCTGAAGGTACCATCCTTTTTTCTTTTTGTTTGTTTGCTCTTTTGACCTATCAGAAATCTTTTTTTTTTTTTTTTTCTCTGTCCTTTCAATTTTAAGCACACTCTAGGCAAAAAGTTAAACATGCGCCAGTAGAGGCCTAACCTATGCTTGATTACTCATTTGATCCCATAATCATGAAAGCACTCAACTCATGCAGCAAATGGACTAGGCTTCTAAACTCCTTCACACATGCTGATTCCGAAATAATGGTCTCTTATTATTTTTCTTTTCCAGTTTGTGGGTTGCACAGTTGCACTTGTTATAATTAGAATACAGTTAAAAATGGGTCAACCTGTGTTCCGTGTTTGGTTGCCATGCCATGTAAGGGGCCACGTCAATGGTAACGTAGGCATAACTGACAGTATCACTGCTTTAGGGGCAAATTACTGATAGAGATTTTGCCTAAAAATAATGCACATTGTTGTATGCTATTTTTCGTTGGGGGACTTAAATTTTCATTTATTTGAAACATAGGACGACCTTGCACAAATGGGTGTGATGATTCGTCACTACAGCAAGAAAGAGCTGAATGGATATGTTCGTGTATCTGTTGGGAAGCCTCAACAGACAGACATCCTAATGAAGTGCCTTCGAAAATTGTCTTGATCCTTGTGTTTAGAAACTCTGTTGGAAAAGAACTGCAATCTTAGATGTCTAACTGATGTAGTCCAACTCTTGAAACATGGATGGATCCAGGGAGTCCTTGGGGGTTGCTCCCCTTGAGTTTCTTAAAATGTTAATTTTTATATGTAATTTTATTTTATATTCCTAATTCTATTTCTTAGTCGATGAGAACTTTTTCTTTTTTAACTGTATAAGAATTCACTTTTTTTAATTGAGAATCATGTTGATAGTTTTGATAATTTTTACAGAAAAAAATAATTGTTAAATACCTCTGTAAGTTGGTTCCTATTTCATACTAACGAGGATCGATTTTGAATCAGAAATTGGGTAAACGGCTAAAGTATCAGTGTTGAATGCGTCAGTCCAATACAGGAATGATATGACTCGATATCTATCCCAGAAGCAGAACTTTATGACACTACAAAAATATCAAATAAATAAATAATGGGCAGATTATTATATATGCTTTAGGGACACTCTGGCTAACAATTGTGAACACGCAAATCTTTTATGCATAAACATATTGAACCTTTTCAAGTGTCCCTCCTACAAAGAAAGGAACCCTTAGCCCATTAGTAAATTATAAAGTGAAGCGCGGAAAAGAAGAAAAGAACCTGTATCCGCGTAAGCGGTGTGATCTGTGACTAGAGTATCCTACCTCAATTTTTATTTCTTTTTTTAACCAAACTTCAAGTTTATTTCTTTTCTTTATGCTTATATTCAGCGTCAAGTTTGGCATCTGCCACATAAACATTGGATTTCGCTGGCACGTTCTATTTTCCGCTAATGAGAAGGAAAGTTACTTTTTTACAAGCTAAAGAAGAATAGCATGATCCATTCAATTGTTTCCACTTTCTACTACTTTGGCACTCTGTAAAGTGATTGATTGTAAAGTTGGGTTATCACTAGAACTGCTTTATATTCTCTAGCTTGATTCCAAATTGAATCATGGAAGTAGTTCTTGAAGTCTCTGATATTTTGGTTTCCAATGAGGAGGTTCTTTTTGGTTTGCTTCCCAAAATTTCTACTCAAAGAAAGGCCATCTTCTTCTACCAACATTGATGAATCTCTGGAAATGCTTTGTTCTGCAAGTGCTGATCTAAGAAAGCTTGAAATTTCCTTGTCTAGAGGTACCATATCCCTTAAATGGTGCTGTGAAGCCATAGATTTCCTCAAGGTCATGCATTCGCATTTCTTTCTCCTTATTGAGAAATATGAGATTCCCAGATCCTGGGAAGAAGGAGTTAGTTACTTAGACTTATACATGGAAGAGACTCTGAGTCTTCTTGATTTATGTAATTGGCTCAAGATAGCCATTTGTGGCATGGATAGGTATAGGCTATTTGTTGAATTTGCTGTAAATATGTTACATGATCATCATCATCAGCTTCCAGAAGCCAGAATCAAGCTTGAAGTTGAAAGATTGGAAAAAGAGAGTAAAAAACTATATGGGATTGAGAGATGGAATGCTACTATAAACTTCTCCAAGATTTGCAACCCTAAAACAAAGGCTGAGGATCGCGATTTGCGTATTGTATATGCGGTTACATCGATTATGGGTGTGGTTTATAGTCTGATTTTCTGTGTGATATTTTATCCAGTCCCAGTTAAGCTTGATCATCAAGTGTTTGATCAGCTTCCTCAACTAAAGTCAATCTCAGTTTCTCTGCAGAAGCTTGTATGTGTTTTATCAAAGGGGCTAGATGAAATGAAAAATGAGCCAAGGCCAGTTTTATATGAGTACGAGATAATAGAGAGGGCAGTTTTGGATTTAAAAGGTGAAATTTCGAAAGGTGAGGATTGTATGGACAGAGGTAAGCAACAGAAGAGCATTGATTTGCTGCAAAGCAGCTCTGTGACACTTATGGATGGTCTTCAGGTCTTCGATAATGCAGTTAAAGAGCTTTTTGAAGACGTTATTACCGGTAGGATTAAGTTATTGGCTCTGTTTAACTCTGACAAAAGTTAGAGACAGTTATCTTATTTCTAACATATCTCGATGTCAACTCTTTATATGCAATAACTTTTGTTCCATCACTTTGAATTATTATGGACAATTGTTAATCTTTACATTGAAAACCACGATATTCATTAGAAGTACTTATATTTTGACTTTTGCGGAGTTTTCTATCCAATTTAAATGTTCTGTGGTTGCACATTGTCATCGGTTAAAGAAGGATCAGGATCTACTATAGCTGGGGCCAACTGTAGGGGGCAGTCCAAGTACTGATGTATTTAATAATTTTAAAATTTAAATTTTAAGAAAAAAGAGAACAGAATCCTTCTCAATTTGTGTGACTGTTATCTCTGCAATTGGGAGCCAACTGCATAAAAGGAATTTATCACCCATCTCAACTTACGAACCCAAATTAAACTGTAAAATTAGATTAAGTTTGGGTTTGTTGGCCAGTCTAATTTGAACACCGCTCAAATTCAAATTATGCTAGCTTGAATTTAGATAGGTGATGATAACTATATTGACATGATGAATCATTGAAATCCGTTTTTAGGGAATTGTCAAAGTTAGTATTAAAAAATCTGAGAGCTTATTGATAAAGTCGTTTTTGGGAAAAGCAGCATCAGAACCAAGTAGGTCTACGATGAATATAAATAATAGGAGATAGCGTCAACATTTTGTTACATAAATTCTTTATTAACTTATATTGGAATGAGGAACAGTGAACACTTTTATCTAACATATGAGAGTGAAAATATAAGGATGATCAAATCTAGAAAGGCTAAGGCATGGGATTATAATAGCACAAGCGATAAGCCCCCTTCCCAAACTCTCACATAATCAAACAATCAAAACCCTCTCATTCTCTGTGAATATTGAACCTCATCACACAACTCTGGGAAGCATAACCTTCTTCAAGTTTTCTTATTCTCATATACTTATTATTGTTATTATTTATTATGAAGTGGAAGGGTCAAAACAATCGTAGAGTTTACATATAAAACTCTATGACACCATAAACCGAGAGAGCACGGGAAGCCACACGCATGCTTGAGAATCCAGAGAGTTTGCAGAGCTTCTGGAACTGTTTCTCAGTTCTTTCTTTCCCTCCAGCTTGAATAAACATGGAGTTGTCTACAATGGAGACGTACTTAAAAGCATCACTTGACTCTGGTTCTTCAGGCATTATCATGTCCAGAATAATCACCTTCCCATTCTGCGGAAGTGCTTTGTAACAGTTCTTCAGAAGTGCTACGCATTTTTCATCTGACCAATTATGACAAGTAGCCTGCACGATGTTGCAGAAAGTTGTGTTTAACATACTTATGTGTATAATATCCATTCATAGTAAATGTGGAATAATTAAGAACTTTCAAACTTACGTACCTTTACCATAATGGCATCACCCTTTGGAACACTTTCATACATATCCCCTCCAACATGCTTGATTCCTTCATAAAATCAGACAAAAACAGGAAAAAACTGCAGTCCATCAATACTTTTGCTTAAGTTGAAATTTAATATTGGGAAACATCTTAAACTTAAAAGAAGTCAATATTTGAATATATTTTTCTTTCATCTAAATCAAAGTTTTAGTCAGGTTTTACTGCCAGTGGATTGTGCTTTTCTTTGTCTTAGATATTTTCTGCCTCATTCTCATAGGAAAAAAAGTATAGCAAATTGTCGACTTTACTCTTAATATGAATTTTGCAGTTATTTCAACGCCTTATTTATTCTGGTTTTTCAATTTCATGAGTGTAGATATGCTTTTCACCCTAAAAGAAACAAGATCATGACCTACTTAGTCAATATACTTCTATATATAAAATGAATGCAAACTGGGGATCAATACTCATAAAGCTTTTCGTTTAACGTGTTTGGACGGATGATCAATGAAAGAGTGACAAAAAGTGAAATGGTTAAATAAAAGTGAATGCATGTTTAAAAGTTCATTTAAATATAAAATAAAATAACACTGGAAGAACTTTAAAGATCCTTCTTGTCATTCAAAAACTCATTTTTATTATTTCTTTAAATTGAGAGTAAGAATAAAATATAATGATTTAATGGTATAATTACTATAATATCTTCTTTGGCTAAAAATTTACTATTATAGTATTTTATTTATAAAGGTAATATTTTAAAAATAATATATAAGTCATTTCATTATATTCTATTAATGACTATCCTTTATTCCTTTAATTAAACTTTTAAATAATAGAATAACATATATCTTGTTACTCCATTCCCTTCTAAACTCCCAAATATATCTTTAAGGCAGTAAAAGCATTATGTGAAAAAAAAAATGGATACAAAATACCATTATGATATTGGACATGAAACAGTATTAAGAATACCTGGAAAGGGAGGGGCATGTTGTATGACTTGGGGCAAGTCAAAGTTGATACCCTTGACATGAGGGTGCTTGGAGATTATCATTTTGAGACTCTGCCCAGTGCCTCCTCCCACATCAACTAAGGTTGAAACTCCTTCAAATCCATCATACACTTCCAGATACTTCCTCATCTGTATTGCTGAGATTCCTGCCATTGCCTTGTTGAATGTGTGGTTCAGTTCTGTGTCCTTCTCCATGTATTTCCACATGGTTATTCCATGTACTTTGTTGAATAGGTCTACTCCTCCATCCAGAATAGCCTCCTTTATGTTCAGCCTATAAAAAAATTAATAAAGTCATGTATCAGTTAGGTAATTGTTGAATAGGTCTACTTCTCCATCAGAATTGACTTTTACTGCAGGATCCCCTGAAGTTTCCCAGAAGAAGGGATGCAAAATTTTGGGAAAATTGTATTGTGTTTGTTAAATTTGAAATTTTATTTGGCTAAGGAAAGAATTTTATGTAGAAATTACGAATTCAAGACAAAATTTAACAAATTTCATATAAAATATAACGAAATGAAATCATAAGATATGAGCGTGCTAATAATTTAATTAATTGAGTACAAACTTGTAAAAAATTACAGGTTAGTAAAGTAAAATTTACTCTTTAAAATTAGAGGGAGGTTGACAGGAATTTTTATAAATTTAACCAGTTTTAACAGGAATTAAAACCAGGAAGAATATTAGTGTAAGCTTTAGAAATTCCATTTAAATCTCTTACGCTTATTGAAAAATATATGAATTTAACAGTTAATATTAAAGAAAACACATTATTTAAACTCAAGTTAAAAACTGTGCATGGTTTAATAATTTTGATTTTATGGTTATGATATCAAATACTATGCAATCTAATGACCAACAATTCTTTCCTTATTTTAGAAACTACTAAAATTCCAAATCATTAAAACTCTCAAATGACATAATAATGCTCTGGCCGTTTGTCATTCGAGTTTGAAGGATTTAAATTCAAATCTGTGAACAAAACTTACGTCAAAGGAATTAATATTAATTTAAAAAAAAAAACAAAGACACAGACACACACAACCCCTGTGGTCAGTTAATTGGATGATAATAATCTAATTAATAATGATACTAATTGAAGTTGACTAAACAGCTTCGCTCTCCCCTGAGCTAGCTTCCAAAAGAATCGCCACATTCACGTACTTACCAAACCTTTGCAGTAGCAGGATGGCAGTTGAGGTTAGAGAACGAAGCGAAGCTCTCAGTTTCATTCTGCAGAAAGTAATTCCCAGCGAGAGAGACCCTATACAGCCTCTCAACCTCGCCATCTTCATTGGTGCGAGTGGTCCAATCCAGAACCTTGAAAGTGGCGAGCACACGCAGCATTCGGTCAAGCCTGTTGTGCAGCTCAGAGTGCTGTGTGGGAAACTCAGAAGCAATCTCAGATACTGTCAAGAACACACCAGGTGCTGCTGCTCTCTCTGCTATTATGTCCAACACCTTCAGCTCTATGGCTGCGTTCAGAATCGCAGGGAACACTTGGAAGCTCGATAGGAGCATGGCGTAGAGGCATGCCTGGTCGTCTTCTTCCTTAGTGGGTAGTTTCACTTCAAGGTTTTGTTGCTTACTGTACTTCTTTGGAGGACTCATGTTTGCTTGCTTTCTTTTACTGGAAGCAAAACAGAGTAGTTATGAGTTTTGAAGAGAGGTGAATTGCTATACATACATATATATAACACTAAGTTGGGGAACCATTTTTCAAATCTGATTCTTTCAATATAGTATGGTGTTTGAAATGTTTGAGCGTTGCGGTTTGTATTGAATTGGTCATCTCTTACGACCGATACAAGACTTCACTGGCCTCACTTCGAAACATAATGGTAATAATAAAGTAGGTTAGGTGGGATATGTTTAAACTACTACGCCATATCTATTCATATTAGTTTGATAATTTTTCCTAGTTTTACTCTTTGGTATTGCTAGTTTCGTTATTAATTATTTTCTCTCCGTACTGTCAGAATTCACAAATCTCCATTGAGTTAATAGCCACGCGATATTAGTTTTTAGTTTTAAAAATTAGGGTTAATTTAATATTAAGAGTATTATTCTTATCTTTGTTTTAGATTTGATTATAATTTAAAAATCGATCAATGCAACAAAAAAGAAAACACGAAAAAAAACTTGATTAAAAATGTCTTTTTTATAAAAGAACTTGAGCTCAAGTTTTTTCATAGTTTGACCCAAATATAAAAAGTCAGAATCAATATTTTTTAATTGAAAAAATTTGTTATTTAAAAAAAAGTTTAATGCAATATAACATTTTAATAAATAAGAATTTATATCAGTGTAATAATTTATTTGTATTTATAACTTTTTAATATATAATTTTACAATTAATAATAATAATTAGCTATGTTATTTATCTTAAATTTTAATAGTAAATAGACTTGGTTATGACTTTAAAAAGTTTAATTGGTCTAGCAAAAAAAACATATAGATAAAACCTTAAATAAAAAAGTATGACTAAAAAACAAACTCAGGCTTTTTTTTTAATCTTGAATTTGGGCTTAATTTCTATAAATCTAGCTTGATGATCAAGTCTACTTTGCTATGTACTTCTTATTGCAAATATTGTGAGCTGAGCTATAGTGTTTTACAACAAATAAAATAACTCATATATCACAAATTTTGGATAAAAACCACTTGAACCACATAATTGAATAGAACTGTATGCCAATGTTTCACCATCAAGGATCAAAGAATAATTTTGCGAATTGCTTAGTTTGTGACATGAAAGGCCATGTAATGACAATGTAGAAAAGATAAATTAGTTGAAGTACCCAAAAGAATAACTATATGTAATATTCATGTCATTTTTTATAATTTTTAATCATATAATTGGGTAAATTTTTTTAAAAAGTGCTTAACAAATCAAATGTGCTTGTACAATTAGTATAAAGTTATTATCAAGTTATTAATAGTTTTGAAATGTGTTTGTAAACTAGTATTGGCTAATTATAAAACCAACTGCCTTGAGTATGGGCGGATTTAGAATTCAATTAAGGGAGTAAATATCTTGAGATCAAATATTTGAACTAAGGGAGATAAATCTTTACAATCTAAGAAGAAGAACTCTTATAAATTTAAAATATATAAAAGATAAAATGACATATAATAGTTGAAATTTTAAAAAATTTAATGGAGACAACTATCTCCTGCACCCCACTTAAATCAATCTCTGAGCTTCAGCTATCGGTTTTATCAATACTGTTATAAATTATATTCTCAAAATGTTGATAGTTATACAATATTCTTACTTATAGTAAGTGTCACATTTGCTAAAAATTATGATGACAAGCAATCGTTTAAATACATTGACACGTAATTTATTGTCTACTAGAAAACGCATGTACCAATCAAAATTATAAATACAAATACTTTTCTTTATATCAAAGCGTCATCTATTTTGTTGGCATTGGACGTTTTGTAGATAGTCAAGTTGATATGCAAAATATGTCAAAGCTAGCTTTTGAATATTGGTTGTGAAATCGTCAAATATGATGTCATACGTTTTGAATATTTAAATGTAATGATCAGCAAACACTGCAATATTTAGTTCGCAATGGAATGCTCATAAAATTGTCGCATTTGATAAAACAGGCCATTAATTTTACTGTTGTGCCTTGACTAAATTTTGCAGTATAGTCAACACTAATGCAGCATATAAGCAACAATTTTTAGGAACAGTTATCAAATCGTTGAATAAGAGTGCAATTAAGCACTCAACGCGATTCAAATATCTTACATTTCTTTGTAAATGTTTGAATCAGACAGTCAATGTTAGAGGATTATGAAGATCTAATAACTATTTACATTAAAAGTTGAAACACTGAAATTGGTAACTTTAATTGGAAATTGGTAAGATTAATATAAATGATCCAACAATCTACATCAAACTTAGGGCTGCATTCCCAAACAACCTGACTCACCAATAGTGCTTTGGGGTGCAACAGGATCTAGGCACAACGGGGCTCTCACCCTCTTCAACACCTCCTTCCAGGGGACTTGGCCCCTGTCTGCTGTTGAGGACGCTTTTCCATACTACAATTTGAACGCTATGGACGACCAATTCTCATGATGGACTTTTTTTGGCTCGCTTGCTGTTACTAAGGGAATCATTGTTAATTTCTTGTTCTCTATTTATTGATATGCTTAAACTCAGTGGGTAGCCCCAAATTACAGCATCAACAGCATGTAGTTTGCTATGAAAAATGAAGGAAATCCAAATGCCTCAACTATTTCCTTTCCGGCACTTATAGCATGAAAAAATTGTTGTAAAACCATTTTTTGAATGTATAAAATTACATAATGTTGCATCGATTTTCATGTGTTGCATGTCATACATAATACTACGATAACAGAAATCTGCTTCGGGATGAGAGGTAATTTCACATCAATACAAATAAAAGATTTTACTTAAACTAAAACTAAGAGGACTCTTATATATTAGGAAATAAATAGATAGAAAATTTTACATTAGTTAATTAAATAATTTTGTTAAATTTCATTTAAGAGTACTATGTCAAATGATTATTAGTATTTTTCTAAGAGATCAGATCAAACATTTTAAATTTAAGCATAAATTTTTAACTCATGATTTATGATCAATGACAAATGTATTACCAAATAAGCGTACGTATTGAATTTATAAATTTCAATTAAGAAACCATGAACTATATAAAAACGTACGAAGTCCAAAATAAAACCATAAAAACCTAATACTAATATAGATTGGGCTGGTTCCAAAACTATAATATTTTTGGTGTAAAGTATAGAAAAATTTTATTTATTATTGATAAAAGAGTGGAGTGAGAGTAATTTAGTTTTCTACTGACTTATTTTTAAGAAAATTATATAGTTATTGATATAAATGGAGAGTGAAATTAAATACTTTCCACTACTTAGTTTATTTTTTACAATATGAAAAATCTTTTTTATTTAGAACTAAATAAAAAAAAAGGTAAAGTACACGTCAAACCCCTCCTATCTATGCATTTGTATATGGTGAAGGTGACCGTTTGGAGAATGTTAATATGCATATAAATATTATGGTATAAAAAACCTCTTTACAAAAAATAAATAAAATTTGCATATAACTTCATAAAATTACATATGCGTCCATTCACTTTTGTTTTTTTGGCTTTTGCCCGCACAAACACACTTGCTGACTCTAAAAAAAAAATAAAAAAAATTCTATTTTATTTTTTTGTGGATTACAGGAGTAGGTGACAAATAATAAGCATTAATATTGATGAAGGTAGCTTTGATGACGAGTTGAATGTTAATAATAATGGTAGATTTCTTTTTTCTTAAGAAAACCATTTTCAACAAACCAAGCTCATTATATAAAAAGAATACATCAAATTAAAATAATTAATGATTAAGGAATAGGGAATGCTTGACTTAAAAGCACATGTCATTTTTAATTGTCTTTATGATTGATTGTGATTCTCAATGGTAGCTAGGATAAAAACCAAGCTTGACAACTATGAATAAATTGTTAATGGTAGGTGAATGAGGTGCCTAACTTGGAGAAAAAAATGGAGGTTGGTGGCCAAACCTTTAAAAAAAAAAAAGTTGTAATTGCAATTTAGTCATTTGAAAATTACATTGAAGCCATTCATCATTCCCTATAAATAGAGAGCTTCAAAACCTTATTTCTTACAACCAAGAAAGGAGCAATCATATATATATATATATATATATATATAGAGTTGTGAAATTAGTATTCGCTTATTAGCATATTATCCTTGCTATATAGAGAGAATGTGTAACTTCTATTTTTCTCATAGTGAAACCCTTTCTTCCTTGTTTGTGGTTTTTTACCCTATTGGGATTTTTCTACGTTAAATTCTATATGTCATCTCAAATTATTTCTATAGTTTTGCTTCTATCCGATGTATATTTTCTCTACAATTGGTATTATAGCTTATTTTGATGTGTTATTTTTTACTTATCTTATGTTCTATGGTTGCCATTGTTATAGTGGATCCTCTGCATCAGAAAACAAGTAACATTATTTTCACCAAAGGTACTGGGTACTTTTTATGTGTATGGTGAACTATTTATACGTACTATTACTATTCACAAAAAATAGTGGGAGCTATTTTTGCTCACCAATATACTATGATTGAAGCAATGACAGGAAAATTTGAGATTAAAAAGTTCAATGACAATAACTTCTCACTGTGGAAGCTGATGATAAAGGCCATCTTGACTTTTGAGAAAAGATAATTGTCTTGCGGCTATTAGTGAAAGGTTGATGGAATTTACAGATGAAAATAAATGGAACAAGTTGGATGGAATGCAGTTGCAAATCTTCATCTAGCACTTGCAGATGAGATATTGTCTAGTATAGAAGAGAAGAAGATGACGAAAGAAATTTGGGATCATCTGACCAAATTGTACAAGGCCAAGTCACTTCACAACAAAATTTTCCTTAAAAGGAAATTATACACTCTGCGGATGTCCAAAACTACTTTAGTGACAGAGCACATCAACACTTTGAATACTCTAATTTCTCAACTCATATTGTTCGGTCACAAAATAGTGGCGAATGAACGTGCTAAAATTCTACTTCAAAGCCTACTTAATTCCTATGACCAACTCATCATTAACCTGACCAACAATGTTCTTGTGGATTACTTAGTTTTCGATGACATTGCACCAGCTATTCTAGAGGAAGAAAAGCAATGCAAAAACAAGGAAGACAGGTTGATTTGTTCACAACAAGTGAAAGCATTGGCTGTGATAAGAGGAAGATTAATAGAACGTGGATTAAGTGGGAGCCAGAATTGAGGTAGATCAGAATCAAAGAGTAAGAAGAATATCATATGTTTCAACTATAACAAAAGGGGACACTATAAAAATGAGTGTTGGAATTTGAAGAAGAATGCACAGAACAAAGGCAAAGGTATTGAGTCATCAAGTGCTCAAAGATGCATTGCAAGTACCTCAGATGATGGAGAAGTCTTATATAGTAAGGCTGCAATAGTTGCTGATGTAGAAAAAGGTTCAGTGATATCTGGCTTGTAAACTCAGCAGCAACGTAGCACATAACCTCACGAAGAGAGTGGTTCCACTAATATAAACCTGTCTTTGGAGGATATATGTTTACGGGAGATGATCATTTTTTAGAGATTGCTGGAATAGGTACCATTAAACTAATGATGTATGATGGTACGACATGCACCATCTAGGAGGTTCGACATATGAAGGGTCTCAAGAAAAATCTATTGTCTTTAGGACAATTTGATAGCAATGGATATAAAACCCAGATATAGGATGACATTTTGAAAGTTATTAAAGGCGCCTTTGTAGTTATGAAAGCAGAAAAGATAGCGGCCAACCTATATATGCTTAAAGGAGAAACATAACAATAACGAGAAGTCTCAATTGCATCAATTGATCTAGCAGCTGAGAAATCATTGATATTGTGGCACCATAAACTTGACCACATGTCAGAATGTGGATTGAAGGTTCTTGAAGAACAAAATCTTCTTTCTAAACTCAAAAAGGTTTCTCTACCTTTCTGTGGGCATTATGTTACAAGTAAGCAGTATAGGTTGAAGTTCAATGGCTCTAAATAGAGAAGTAAAGCTATCTTAGACCTAGTGCGTTATGATGTTTGGCAAGCATTGGTCTTATCCCTAGGAGGAGCAAAGTATTTTTGTGTCATTCATCGATGACTACTCTAGGAGATATTGGGTGTATTCAATAAAAAGAAAGGGAGATGTTTAAAGTTTTCAAAACCTTTAAACCGTGTGTGGAATGTGAATATGAGAAAAGGATTAAATGCCTAAGATTAGAGGAGAATACACCAGTGATGAATTTAATACTTTTTGTCAGTAGAGTGGATGAACAGAACTCTATTGGAAAGGAGAAGAGCAATGTTAAGAACTACTAGATTAGCCAATTCATTATGGATAGAAGCAGTTAAGAAAGTTTGCTACATGATCAATTAGTCATTGTCAACTGCAATTGATTTGAAGACCCTAATGGAGATATGACTGGGAAGCCAACTGATTATACAAACCTCTATATGTTTGGAAGTCCAGTATACCTGATGTACAATGCCCAAGAAATTACAAAACTAGATCCAAAATCTAGAAGATGATTATTCTTGGGATATGCTAATGGAGTAAAAGGGTATCGCCTATGGGATCCTACTAACCACGAGGTTATAGTCAACAGGGATGTCATCTTTCCTGAAGAGAAATAACATATACATGAAGATGATAACATTTCAACAATGTAGATTGAAGAAGGAGAAAATAAAACAAAAGTACCAGATTCCTCTGAAGCAGCATTAAAGCACGATGAACAAGAACAATATGATCTTATGACTCCACAAGTTCGATGGTGAGAGGAAGGAACCAATTTGCCACTCATATTACATTATGGAAAGAAATGTTACATACTATCTACTCATAGAAGATGGAGAGCCTTTGACTTTTAGAGAGGCTATGGAAAGCCTAGAAGCTTCTTTATGGTTGGCAACAATGCAAGAAGAAATTGAAGCCTTCCATAAGAATAAGACATGGGATCTTGTTCCACTACCAAATGGATGAAAGGCCATTGGGAACAAATGGGTATACAAGATCAAAAGAACTAATGATGATCAAGTTGAACAATATCATCCTAGACTCGTGGTAAAAGGATTTGCTTAGAAAGAAGACATTAATTACAATGAGATATTTTCTCTGGTTGTTTCGACTCACAACGGTTTGAGTGGTCTTGGCAATGTGTGCTACACTTGACTTACATCTAGGGCAGTTAGATGTGAAAACTATATTTGTTCATAGAGATCTTGAAGAAGAAATTTATATACTCTAGCCAGAAGGATTTGAAGAAAAAGGAAAAAAGAACTTAGTTTGCAGGTTGAACAAATCTCTATATGGTCTCAAATTGGCGCCAAGATGTTAGTGTAAGAGAATTGATTCCTTCATCATGAGCCTTAGATGCAACAAATTTAATGCAGACTCTTGTGCATATATCAAGAGGTTTGGTGGAAATGATTTCACTATTTTATTGTTATATGTAGACGACATGTTGGTAGCAGGCCCCAACAATGATGACATTAATGAATTAAAGGCACAATTAGCTAGGTAATTTGATATGAAGGACTTGGGACCAGCAAACAAGATTCCAGGGTTGCAGATTCACTAAGACAGAAATAGCAGGAAGATTTAGTTTTCTTAAAAGAATTATTTAAAAAAGATTTTGCGACGTTTCAATATGCAAGATTGTAAGCCAATCTCTACCCCACTTCCTGTTAATTTTAAGTTATCCTTAAGTATGAGTCTTAGCAGTGAAGAAGAGAGGAAGGAAATGTCTTGAGTATCGTATGCATCAGCAGTGGGTAGCCTAATGTTTGTTATGATTTGTACAAAACTAGACATTGTACAAGCAGTAGGAGTGGTTAGTCAATATATGGTGAATCCTAGCCGAGAGCATTAGAATGCTATAAAAAGGGTCCTGAGATACCTTAAAGGGACCACAAATGTTGCATTGTGTTATGGAGGATTTGATTTCACCATCGGAGGCTATATAGATTTAAATTTTGTAGGTGATCTTGATAATAGCAAATCCACCAATGGTTATGTGTTTACTCTTGCAGGTAAAGTTGTAAGCTGGGTTCCAAAACTGCAACCTATTGTGGCCATTTCAACAATAGAGGCAGAACAGATTGCAGCTATGCAAGCTAGCAAAGAAGTAATTTTGTTGTAGATACTATTAGAAGAGCTTGGGCATAATCTCAAGAAGATTACACTATTATATGATAATCAAAGTGCTCTCCACTTGGCGAAGAATCTGGCATTCCATTCTCAGACTAAACACATATAAGTTCAATATCACTTTATTCGAAAAAAGGTGGAAGAAGGAAGTATGGATATGCAGAAAATCCATATTAAAGATAACCTAGAGGATGCACTGACTAAGCCAGTGAACATTGACAAGTTCATATGGTGTAGATCTTTTATTGGCCTAGCAGCGATGTGAGTAGCAGAAGATGGCAAGGAAGGAAGCATGGTGTGAAGATTTATTAATTCTTAATCAAATCTTCAAGTGGGAGATTCTCAATGGTAGGTGAATGAGGTGCCTAACTTGGAGAAAAAAATGGAGGATGGTGGCCAAACCTTTGAAAAAAAAAAGAAGGAAATAATTTTGTAATTGCAGTTTATTCTTTTAAAAATTACATTGAAGCCCTTCATCATTCACTATAAATAGAGAGCTTCAAAACCTCATTTCTCATAACCAAAAAAGCAGCAATCCTATATGTGAACTCCCTATCCCAAAACAAAATAAGAATAAAAATTGATGATTAAATAATTAATCAATTGGTTAATTCATTAATTAAGCAAATAGGCGAGTCACAAAATAAAAGATAAAAAATATGAAAAGCAAAATTAAAAAAGTCAAAATATAAGATAAATAAAATAAAAAAATAAAAAAAAGGAAAAAAAATTGAAAAATAGGAAAAACAAAATAAAAAAAGAAAAGCTTCAGGAAAATTAAAAAAAAACTTAATAGGTAATATGTTAAAATATAAGAAATGGAGCTAATGAATAAGCTGAAGGCCAAATCAACAGTGCTCCCTGCTACTCATCTTCATTGTCCAAGAATTGCATCTGAAAGGAAAGCTACCATGTGACCATCACCCTACTCTTTGCCACACTCATATCTCTGTGTAACAGCCTACTCAATGACAGCATGGAAGAGGTATAAAAAAATAAACCATTTTTTCTGGCTTCATTAGGAAAGTTGAACGGATATGGAAAACCTTGAAGGGTTGCTAGTGTTAACTCTTGACCTCTCTGTTTGATGGGAGGCTCAAGGATGGCAGTGAGAAGGATGAGTGAATGGTAGATAAAGAGATGTATGAGAAACAAGGATAGACCGGAGCACTCCTTGCCACTGCATAATAAAATAGACAGGAGTAAGAAAAATAGGGGAGACGAGTTTGAAGGAAACTAATGTGCTTTGTTTGGGGTCCTATAAAATGTAACTCTTGCAACACAACGAAGGGGGAAATAAAAGAGAAGGGAGAGCACAATGAAAGGAGATAACCAAAGAGAGTAGAAAGCAAAGAGTGAGTGATGAGGTTGAGAAAACAAAAGGGAGGTTGGAGCTGGAAGAAAGAAAGTTGAAGAGCAAGAGGGAAAGCTTTGAAAAACCATAGGGGTCGGAGAGAAAGAAAGAGCGGATGAGATAAAACAGAGAGTGTGAGAGAGCCAAGATACCCTTGTTCTGACGAACATGAATAGAGGCACACCATTACTTAACTAAAGAAGTGAGAAATAGAAGTTAGGGGAATGCAAGTATAAAAGCTTTAAGGAGAGAGAGCAGCGGGAGGGCACTAGAAGGAAAGAGAGAGGAGAATAGAAAAATAAAATAAAAAATAAAAAACTTAAGCAAAAATGTTAGGGGGGAGAAAAAAGAGAAGGCAAGTGGATTCAAGAGGAAAAAACAAGCTTTAGACCAGGACATTAAGAATAGAAAAGGAACACAGAGAGAAGGAAAGAGCCAAGAGAAGAAGGAAACACTTGAAAGAAGAAGAAAGTGAGGGAGAAGGAGAGGGAAGAAGCTACTGTACCTCTGTGTTCTCCATTGAAAACCAAAGATAAAATGGTAGTAGAGAGGCTTGAGCAAAGAGAACCAAGGGACCAAAAAGGAAGGTAACAGAGGAAGAAGGAGATAGAAGGGAGGAGATCTATTTTTTGCATCACCAAATAGAGCTAAACAGAGGCAAACAAGGAGGTGTTTAGTTTTATTATTATTATTCATTCCTTGATGACTTTGTTAGGTGCAATATCCTTTGATTTATCAAGCACCCGTGTATTCCACTTCCACTGAGCGTAAGGTTAAGGAGCTTTTGAAGTTATTTTGTCATGCGTGATGTTGATATTTAGAAATAGGATCAGGTGTAGTATATGGATTTTGTGTGCTTTACTATAGCTTGGCATGAGGATCCAAGGTGGGATACGAGGTTTTACAGGTTTCTCCATGAAATTGCACACCTAATCTAATGGAGGATACTTTCCATTTTTATTAGTTTTCTTGAAATTCATCATATTTGGCATAAAAAAATAATAAGCAAATGGTGTGTCTGATATAAGTTTAATTCAGTCTCTTTATAGAGTGATTGGAAACATAAAAGGAGAATTTACTTAACCAATGATGGGATGCATGTGTACTGGGAATAATAAAAAATTTCCTTCTAGATAAAATTTCATAATAAAGGAGACATAAAAAACATGCATAGCTTTCTTTTAGTGTGATATGATATTAAACTGAATAATGGTATTAGAAATGTGGCACATTTTTATATTAATTTTATCCCACTTTATGTTATTTCATGTTATTTTTTTTTATATGTAACTGTGTGAGACCATTAATCTTCTAAGCACTTAAAAATTAACCAGTAGTGACCATGTGAGATTATTAGTTCTCCTTATACTTCGAAAGTTAATACCTAACTATTTTACAATTAATTAATTAATTGATTAAAACAATTTAATTTACAAAAATGATCTCTTCTGCCTTTTTATTTATTGATTTTAGTTATTTTTGAGTTATCGTGTGAGAACGTTAATCTCCTTAGGCACTTGAAAGTAAATTGGTAAGGGCCGTATGAGATCTTTAATCTCCTTAGGCTTTGAAAGTTAACATATGTTTTTTTTGCAAAAATACAAAATTAGAATAATTTCTAAAAGTATAATGATTTAGTTTTGCTTTTTTTTTTTTTAAAGAAGCCCGAAGTACTATTCTTTAATGATTTCATTTATTTTGGATAATTAAAATAAAAATTCAAATTTCATGAATCCAAAAAAGATAAATTCATAAAATCCTAAAATATATTTCCATTAAATGTTAACTTCATTTTAAATAAAAGTTCTAACTTCAAAAATCCTAAAACAAAAACATAATTCAAAAATCCCAAAAATAAAAGCAAAAACCACAAATAATTTCTTCCGCATTTCAAATGGCCGTATAAGATGTTAATCTCCTTAGCCACATGTGAATAAATTAGTAGAGGTTGTGTAAGATCCTTAATCTCATTAGGCCTTGAAATTTAATGTACATATTGAAAATACATAGATGAAACAACCGCAAAGAAAAAAAAAAGGTTTTTTTTTGCCTATTATTTGCAATTAAAATTCTCAAAAATACTTTTTTAGTATAACCTCATTTTCAAAATTAAAACAAAATAAAAAATCCAAAAAATATAAATTCAAAAATCCCAAGGTTCTTTTCCATTATCATTTGATTTGAATTTCAAAATAAAATCTAAGATTCCAAAAATAAATGAAACAATTATAAAGGGAAAAAAAAAAGAGAGCTGGATCAATTAGGATGTTGTAAATTTAAACTCACAAATCAAACGCCAATCCCATTTTGTTTACAAAAATTTGTTTAATTTGATCTCTCTAGTTCTTTTCGCATAATTAAAAATCACCAACCACTAGCACACCTTTTTAGATGAACTACATAGACTTTGATCTCTATTACCGGATACGTAGGCCCTAGGCTTTCATCCTAAATCAAGTTTGCCCATTGTAAATATCTATTTGTTTGTTTTCATTATTGTTGTTTTTGTCTTCTCTGTTTAATGAGCATGCAAGTCAATAAAAAGGTAATTGAAATAAATTTAAGGCCATATTCTATTTCTTTTGGCTAGTTTAATGTAACCATCCCCACACTCAAACAAACTCCCGAACTCATCTCTGGTTTTGCAGACCACTTTGCCTTTTCTTTTTGTTAAATTGGTTTTGCAAAATTTTTTGTTAAAAATTTTGGTGGCGAATCTAGTAAATTAATTTTCAAGATTCATTTTAGGAATCAATTCTCCTCTCTTTTTTAGTCTTTTCGCCGAAAGGTCGATTACGACAGTTTGACGACTTCGCTGGGGACACTTCGTGAGTCAAGCTTATTTAACTAGTCAATTGAAATGATATGACCTTCTATTATCTTGATTACCCTTGTTTTGTTTTGTTTGTTTTTATTGTTTATTTGTCATTGTTTTCTTGTTTATTTCTGTCATGTGGTCGTATGATATGCCCATATGTTCCTATGTATTTGTTATTTATTTTTGTTATTTGTATAGCTATATATCTTCCTTTTAGTTGTATAACATGCTTATAGTTTCTCATTTGTTATATAGTTTTATTTTTTTATTTTTAATACATGTGCTAGGATAGATAACATGTAGAATAAAACCTTGGGGTAGATGACTCCTATCCGTATTGTATGTTCTTGGCTTCTCTTGTAGTTTATCATCTCGATAGATGAGGGTTGGGTAAACTATAGGTTCAAAGGTTTGTATGCTCTCCTCACACACTAAGCACATTAACATTTTACCTCACACACTTTTTGGGCTTTATACCTAGGTCCTCACTTTCCTTTGGTTAGCAAAGGTTTATATTAGTTTTCCTATGAAGCTTCCTACTTTCAAAGATTATTGTGAAGACCTCGCTCAAGTTTTACCTCATTATGTGGACTTAACTGGAGTGAGATTTTGTCCTCTTTTGGTCTAGTTCATGTTGCGAGATCCTCACTCTTATAGGTGGGGGAATATGTAGACCAATAATCCTTTAAGATGTTAGACCTACCCTTGGAACCGTGCACATTATTAGACCAAACTCAATAACCAACCTTTCTAAAGCCTACCATCTTTGGAGTAACATCTCCTCGCTTAGGGTTGACTTGAGTTAGAACACCAAGGGAGCATATTTCATTCTTATTCTACATGTTGTCACATCATTCATAACATAATTACATTTTGTTTTGAAAAAAATTTATTTGGTTTTGATTGTCACAACGTCTCCATTCAATACATTATTAGCTAAACAAAATAAGCTAAAATTGGAGGCTTATTTTGCATGGTTAGTTTGGCCTAATTTTGTATTAATGGGGTTGTGAACCATTAAAAATTGATGACATTTTGTGAAAATAGTATATCAGTGGATTATCTGGTTCACTTATTTTTATTGAGCCTTGCCCACGTAAAGGCCTCCTCCTCAATGGGTTGAGAGTTAAACCTATTATTCCCAATTAATCAATAGGGCTCTTGGTGATTAATAGAGAATAAAGTGCTAAGTAATTCACTGATTAAGAAAGTTATATGCACATTTCATTTTTCTTTCTAACCAATGGATTTGTTCTAGCACAAATTGTCATTTTAATCAATTGGCATAAAGATCTGATGGAGTTGTTAGGAACCGCACAAGCTCAACAAGAATAGTCTTGACTGGGAAGACAATTAAAGTGAAGGTAGAAGTTGAATCAATTGAAAGTTGTTATAAGCAAGAAGCTCAGTGGGGAATAACTCCGTTATTTTCAAAAAGATTATGGAGATATCCTTGATTTATTATTAGTCCCTATCCAGCTTAACGCTTTAGTGACCTAACATAATATTGGGATGGTTCATTGAGATGCTTTATATTTCTGACCTTCTAACTTGCGCTCGCATTAGAAGAATATGGGGGGTTGATAAAAATGCCTGTTACCAAAGACACCCCTTTCAACTCGTACCCTGGACACCTCCCATTGAAACGCATTGTAGCCTATATCTTAAGTGAGGAGCCTACATGAATGCAGTTATGCTGCTCTGAAGTAATAGAAGGCCTATCCAAAAAGTACCTAGAGAAAAGGTTAGAAACCTTAGTTGAGAAAGGAAATTGGATTGTTTTAGAAGAGTCCTTGCTTTGACAGTATATGGATTAGTATTATTCCCTTCGACAGTGGGAGTAATTGATCTTACGATAGTGAGAGTTCTGTGGATGGTGGAGAACCACTGTGTAAATCCAGTACCAGTTCTTCTAGTAGAAACATTTTTGATGTTAAGATTTTACCACCGAGAGAAAAAGGGAAAGCTGAAGTGTTGTTTGTCACTCTTAAATATATGGTGGGTCAATCACATTTACAGCTGGGAATATTAGCTCGGTACAAGATTTGATACCATATATCATCCAATCAGAGATTACTAGCATTGCGAAGGATCAATCCTACTACAAGCAAAAATGAATCGCGATAAATGGATAGACAAGTTAGAAGAGCTAAAGGATAACACCATTTGATGGAAACTAGATTGGTGGGAAAGTGAAGATATCATTTACTGTTGCAGAAATTTCCCAAATGTACCTCATATGGGTCCCCGAGGGTGCATTAATTATAACCCTGTAGTCATACATTTCTAATTTGCATATGAATAAGATGTCCCATCAGAAGAGGTTGTACAGAGAATCAGTTTCTACTATAGTGATCCACTGAAGGAGGAGATGATCCATGAAATAATGAATGCATGGAGCCAAGTAGTGTGTAAAGGGAGGTTTGAGTTAGGAAAACATGCTATAGCGACCATGAAAGGATATGAGGCCTGGCTCAAGGAAAGGATGGGTGGAATCAATCCACCCCTCGGACCTTGCAACCCTTTATTGAGCAATAACCTATGGGAGGTTAATGAATGTTTCACTAAGCAATTAGAAAATAAAAAAGTTGAATTGGAAAATTTAGAAGAACTAAGCAAAAGGCACTTAACAAGTTTAGCCAAGTCCTAGGAGGATGAAAGAGCAAAAAGGAAGAAGGAATCAGAGATGAATACTGAGCTAAAAAGATTGAAGAAGGAAAATGGCCAGCTGAAAGATACCATGGGAAAGACTTAGAAACAGGTTGAAGATAGCAATTAGAAACCTCTCAATCATCTGACTTGACTATTAAAGGCCGTTAAAGAAAAAGATGCTTTGATGAAACAAGTGGAAGAACTTAAGTCTCTTAATAACCTCAAATGAGAAATTAACATGCTCACCAAATGGCTAGAAGAAAAAATAAAGGAGTTGCCCATTGTCAAGAGTGATAATGCAATGACAGTACAAAATCTAATTGAATAGAGCATTTCAAAAGCATGATCCTCTTTGCTAATGATGTCTTTCCTAAATTCGCATATGCGTACAAGTAAGCTGAAGGGCACGTTATCCTTGCAAAAACTCCTGCAGCTATAACCGAATTCTTCACCTTATGTCATAACCTTATGGAAGATTTGAAGATGCTGATGAAGTTTTGGACGATTGATTGATGGAGCTAGTTTCAATATTTTGGAATATAGTTTTAGACAACCTATAGGCTAGGTGAATTTTAATGTATGATCTCAAATCAAATGGTGTAATCAAACATTTTGTTCACAGTAAATTGCATAGTCTCTTTTTCTAGTTATCAAGTGTGCCATTTATTATATATGATGAATGTCAGTATCAAGTGAAAGATGATTAGGTTATGTGGTGCAAATCAGACCTACGTATATGGACATTAAACATCCTTTACATTAGTAGTTAACCTCGATTCATTGAGTGATACAATAGGTAGCCTCAAAGAATCAAGGGTCCAAGGTTCTTAAGTTCTTATGCCAAATCGACATACAGACAAATAAAAAACCTAAATAATTATTTTATCATTAAAATATGTTTTATTTTTTGAACTAGGTAAGAAACAAACATTGCTCAAGGGAGAAAGAATTTGTCTAACCAAGCTCTGCTGTCAACCTACACATATCTCACTCGGGTGCGTGTTAGAGTCATGTCTACCGAAAGCAATCGATTGGAGTTTGAGCAAAGGTTAAAGGCTGAAGTAGTAGCCTTGAAAGACCAAATGGAGACTATGCAGTCTCAAATGCTAGAAATGATGAAATTATTACAAAATATGAGCTCAAGCGCGGCTGCCAATAATACTCCACCAAATGCCACTAATACTGAGAATGCAGACCATAGGATCCCCAATGCAAGTGTTGAGATACCAAGGGTGACCTCAGGTAGTCTGCCAGTAATGGGAGCACTAGAGCCCATACAAAGGCCTGCAGTAGTAAATCGGCCTTAAATTGCTTTGACTTTAAGGGCAAATGGACAAGGGTATTAGAATTGAAATCAGGGGGTGTTTTTACCTACGACATTCCGGGAGGAGAACCAGCTATTGTATTCATTGGTCCTACATAGCCTGCCACCAATATGCCCCCCAAAGTAAAAAAGGACAATGATAGGAAAGACTGGGAATAAGACATAGTTGAAATCAAGGATAGGTTACGAGCTTTGCAAGGGCCAGTTAATTGGAAATCAATCAAGCTAGAGGAGCTATGTTTAGCCTAAGGGGTGCCAATCCCTAAAAAGTTGTAAGTGCTAGAATTCACCAAGTATGATGGCAGTGGAGATCCATACTATCATCTGAAATCATATTGCACCAAGATGTCAGTGTGGTTTAAAGATGAAAGATTCCTCATAAATTTTTTCTATAAAAGTTTGACTAGTTCAGCGTTACACTGGTTCATGAAATTAGACCATTCTAAACTAAAGAAATGGAGAGATCTTACAGACATATTTATGAAACAATATAAATTTAACTTGGTTACAACTTCTATGCGTGAGCATTTAAAGGGATTAAAGAAAAAAGGAACTAAAACCTTTATGGAGTATGCCCAAAGGTAGAGAGCCACGACAGTTGAGGTCTAAACACCATTTCTAGACTTTGAATTATGCTTTTATTTCATTCACACCTTGGGGGATCCATATCGTAAAAGCATGTTGGGAACCCACGTTCGTGAATTTGCTGACCTCATCCAAGTAGGGGAAAGAATAGATGCTAATGTACGTGATAGATTATTTGAAGGTACATCCATAGAAACTAAGAAGCTCATAAGTAATCAAAAAAAGGAAGGGCATATCAGTCACATCTATGCTACATACCAGCACCCTCACTCCATGCATAACCAGTATCCACAAGCACTATTTAATGGCCAACACTAAGCCACATCCTACCAGTTATGAGGTCAAGCCTTGAATGACCATATAAACTATCAAACACCGACTCAACCCTATCTTGGATCGTAACAAATGATAGCTCAAAACAGAGGGCTTAGGCCTATGCAACAACCTCACAATGATAGGCCGTTACCTTTAATGTTACCCGATTTGAACTCTTTCATGACCTAGTGGCGAAAAAGCTTATGGGTACTAAGCCTGTAAAACCTTTTCAACCACCATTCCCTATATGGTATGATCCTAATGCTACTTGTGAGTATCATATGGGAGTTGTGGGGCAAAACATTGATAAGTGTGATGCCTTTAGGAGGCATGTTTTTGGCATTGTTAGATAACAATTATATTGGCATAAAGGTAGGTAATGACCCCAACATTGTCACTAATCCATTGCCAAATCATGACAAGAGGAAGCAAGTGTCCATGGTAGATAAGAATGAGTTCACTTTGAAAAACTTGAAAGATGTATCATGCACCATGCAACAATTATGCAAATGCCTGAAGGACACTGATTATATCTCTACTAAGGATGAGGAGCAGAACATGCCCAAGGGCTATCAAACAGTTATTGTGAATTTCATAAATGAAATATGGGGCATGA
The DNA here is from genome assembly GCA_037074485.1 of Delonix regia. Classification (NCBI taxonomy): domain Eukaryota; kingdom Viridiplantae; phylum Streptophyta; class Magnoliopsida; order Fabales; family Fabaceae; genus Delonix; species Delonix regia. The sequence goes on along the minus strand of CM073454.1, from coordinate 21,341,750 downwards.
CATCGAAGATTATGATCATTTTAAAGAACTCACATAAAGGATGATAACACTTGGAGTCCTGACCATCAAGGGAACTAAAGAACGATCAAAGGAGGATGTGTGCATCATAAAGAAAGATGGTTCTAAGACAAGGGGATCATCTTACCTAACAAAGTCCATAGGTTCTTTCCAAGTAATTAACAAGCTAATTTATGAGGTTAAAGAGGTTACTCCAACCGAGGGCGAGGGTGACCGTGACCTACAAGATACAACGGGAGAACCCTTACTCATTGTACCTGCGCCGGTGCCCACAAAAAATCCAACAGCCATTATCTATATGCTAGCTCCATTCCCATATTAGAGTAATCATACGGTACCATGGAATTATGGTTTAAAGATAGAATGTTCTCAAAACAATGAGGTACCAGAAGAAAAGCCCGTCATGTAAGAGAATCATTCAGAAATTGTAGGTGGGATTACTTGGAGCGGTTGGATTTACTCTAAAAAGTTAGAAGGAATTCCAAACCGAAAATCTGAAAATAGGGGAAAGCTCTAACCCAAAAAAAAGCCCCTAAGAGAGGGGAGCAAGAGGAAACACATGAATTCTTGAAGATAATGAAGCAGAGTGAGTATGACGTGGTCAATCAAGTGTGAAAAATGCCTGCTCAAATTTCTATCTTAACATTTATAATGAATTTAGTAGTCACTGAAAGGCATTACAAAGTGTGTTGGATAAAGCCTATGTACGTCTTGACATCACCCTAGAGAAGGTAGTAAACATGATAATTACGGTGAAGAACTCTACCTTGATAGCCTTTTCTGAAGACGAGATATCCCTCGCATTAGTCAAAAAACCCAAAGCCCTTCATATCACTTTGAAATGCTATGGGTATGTAATTGTTAAAGTACTTATTAATAGAGGATCAGCTCTAAATGTCCTACCTTTATACACCTTAGGGCAATCACTAGTTGAGAAATCGTGTATTGAATATAGTGATTTGATAGTAAGAGCCTTTAATGGAACAATGAGAAAAGTGATTGGAAAGATTGAGTTTCAGGTCATGCACATTAATGCAACATATAATATGCTCCTGGGAAGGCCCTAAATTCATGCAGCTGGTGCAATGCCATTAACTCTGTACCAGAGGATCAAATACATTAATAAAGGAAGACTTGTCACCATAAAAGGAGAAGAGGAGATGATGATTAGTAAGCCAAGCGCGGTGCCATAAATTAAGAATACAGAACAGGTCGTAGATAGTTCCTACCAGAGTCTGGAGGTGTTAAAGATTGGGAAGTCTACAAAAGGTGCTAACTGAAGGACATTGGGAACTAGAGAGTCTACTAAGGATGTTAACCAAATGGTGACTAAGATTATGAGGAACAATGGATATCAAAAAGGAAAAGGATTGGGTGCAAAGCTACAAGGCATAGAAGAACCAATTAAGCTGCCTAAAAATCCTAGATGACAAGGGTTGGGATATGAGCTATCTATAGAAACCCTCATGATTGAAAAGACGCAACTAAATAGGTAAGCCAAGAAGTAAAATGGAAATACCCCACAACCGAGAAACATTCCCTACTTTTACAGATAATCCATCAAGGTGACCCAATCGCAATGACGATTGAAGAAGAATGAGAACTCAAGAAAGCAATATGGATCCAATTGGATGAGCCAAGAGAAGCACTTAACCACTAGGAATTTGAAATGATATCGAATGTCATGTTGTTAGAGTAATTTTTTTGATGTCGTTTTAAGAGCTTTTGTACTAACTAACAATTTGAACCTTATTATGAGTATGGAATTAATGCAATAATTTCAATCTTTTTGTCAAAATTTTATTCAAATAATGTCTTTTCATATTTATTCTTGCCTTCTCTACTCACTGTCCATGGAATTTGAATCCTTGGAACACTTATATGAAGCAAAAGCACTTGAGCACCGTTTGAATGAACTGCATGTTGTCACAGATATGAATGATTTAGTAACTGATAATAATGATGAGTTATCTCAGACCTTTGCTAAAATAATAGAATCTTTGGAAAAGAGTATCACTCTGCATGAAGAAATCACTGAAGTAATTAATATGGGGATGGAATAGGATAAAAAGGAGTTAAAAATAGTCGATAACCCAGAAAATGAAGGAATGATTAATCTATTTAAAGAATATATGGATGTGTTTGCTTGGTCATATCATGATATGCTAGGAATAGATCCTAAAATTGCTACCTATAGAATATCCTTGTACCCTAATGTGGGGCTTAAGAAACAAAAATTAAGAAGAATGAGCTTAGAGATATCCCTCAAAATCAAGGAAGAAGTAATGAAGCAATGGGATACTGGTTTCCTATAAGTTGCTAAATACCCTTAATGGGTCAAAAACATAGTCCCTGTACCAATGAAGGATGGGTGTGCATGAATGTGCATCAATTATTGAGATTGAAATTAGGCCAGCCTAAAGGATAACTTTCCTTTACCTCATATTGATGTTTTAGTTGAAAATATAGTAATAAACTTTAATTATTCCTTCATGGATGGGTACTCTGGGTATAATTAAATCCCTATACACCCTGATGACAAAGAGAAAACCACCTTCATCACTCAATAGGGAACCTTCTACTACAAAGTGATGCCATTTAGGCTTAAAAATGCTGGGGCAACCTATCAGCACTCAATGGTAGTCTGATTCCATAACCTGATGCATAAAGGAATAGAGGTGTACGTGGATGACATGTTCACTAAGTCAGCTAAAGGAAAGAGTCACGTGGCTGTGTCGCGAAGGCTCTTTGAAAGACTACAGAAGTATAAACTTTGGTTGAATCCCAATAAGTGTGTATTTGGAGCCACATCAGGGAAGCTTTTGGGTTTCATTGTCGATAAAAGGGGAATAGAAGTAGACCCTGATAAAATTATGGTAATTCGTGACATGCCACCACCTAATATAGAGATAGAAGTTCGAGGGTTCTTAGGGCGTTTGAATTATATAGCTAAGTTCATTGCAAACCTAATTGCCACTTGCGAACCAATATTCAAATTATTATGCAAGAACTAACCAGGAAAATGGGATGAGACCTGCCAGCTAGTGTTTGACTGGATAAAAGAATACCTCTTAAATCCTCTATCTTGGTGCCGCCTACGCCAGGACAACCACTTATCCTTTACCTAACAGTCTGACTGAGGTTCGTGGGTACTGTATTAGGTCAGCATAATGAGTCAGAAAGAAAAGATCAAGCAATATATTACCTAAGCAAGAAGTTTAATGAATGTGAGTCGTGGTATCCATTAATTGAGAAAACTTGTTGTGGCCTTGTGTGGACCATAAAGAGACTGAGGTAGTACATGTTATACCATGTCACGTGGTTGATTTCTAGGATGGATCCAATCAAATACATTTTTTAGAGTCCTTACATATCAAGAAGAGTCTCTAAGTGGCAAGTGATACTCTCAAAATACGATGTGAAGTATATACCAACAAGTCAATCAAGGGAAGCATCATAGCCAAGCATTTGGCAGCTAATCCCTTGGATGAATACCAACCCTTAGACTTTCAGCTCCTAGATGAAGATATTCTAATAGTGGAGGAAGATGAACCAAAGGAGGTTAAATGGACAATGCATTTTGATGGGGTAGACAATGTACATGGTAGTAGATTAGGGTCTGTGATAACATCCCTTGAAGGTAAACAATATTCAGTGTAGTCAAGCTTAATTTCGATTGCATGAATAATGTGGTGGAATATAAGGCTTATGTCAATGGCTTGCAAGCAGCCTTAGTGTTAGGTATTAAAGATCTTGATGTGTTTGGAGATTCAGCTCTTATAATTTATCAAGTAAAAGGGGAATGGCAAACCAAAGATCCCAAACTAATCCTGTACCTAAAGTACCTAGTAGAATTAATTTCAAAGTTTGTGAAGATAACCTTCACACACTTGACCCGTGATAGAAATCAGTTTGCTGATGCATTAGCTACTTTTGCTATAATGATCAAATTAGACTGTGAGGTCAATGTATTGCCAATATGAATTGAGACCTAGAACACCCCAGCTTACTATTTGAATATGGATGAAGAAAGCGATTGGAAACCATGGTTTCACGACATAAAAAACTATGTCAAGAGTCGGCGATATCTAGCTGGGGCATCTAAGAACGATAAGAAGACCCTTCGTTGATTAGCAATGAATTTCTTCCTTAGTAGAGAGGTGTTGTATAAAAGGTCATGGGACAACACACTACTTAGATGCGTGGACGTATCGAAAGCATGAAGAATCATAGCAATGATCCATAAGGGGATGTATGAGACTTATGCTAATGGCCATACCATGACTAGACAGATACAAAGGTGTGGATACTTCTGGCTAACCATGGAGAAGGACTACATTGATTACATTAGGAAATGCCATAAGTGTCAGACGTATACTAATAGGATCAATGCTCCACCCTAACTATCGCACAACCTTGTGGCACCTTAGCCATTCTCTATGTGGGAAATCGATGTGATCAGTCTAATTAATCCAAAGGCGTCTAATGGGCATTGATTTATTTTAGTAGCCATCAATTGCTTTATAAAATGGATAGAGGCATACTCATTCTCTAATATTACCTAAATGGTCTTTCTCCAATTCTTGAAATTGAACATCATATGTTTAATATGGGATACCAGAAAGGATTGTCACTGATAATGCTCCCAATTTGAATGGAGTTGACATTAAGAAGTTGTGTGAACAATTTAAGATTAAGCATCACAATTCCGCACCCTATTGGCCACAGATGAATGGGGCAGTCGAGGTAGCAAATAAGAATATAAAAAAAGATCATCAGTAAGATGACTATTACTTACAAAGACTAGCATGAGATGCTCCCATATGCTCTCAATGGGTATCGTATGACAATATGAACATCCATAGGGGCAACTTCTTACTCCTTAGTATATGGCATGGAGGCTGTTACCCAATTGAAGTTGTGATCCCTTCTCCTCGAGTGTTGATAGAATCTAACCTAGAGGAAAGTAAATGGGTCAAGACATGGTATGAGTAGTTGAAAATGATTGAAGAAAAACAACTAGAAGCTATTTGTCATGGGTAATTATATCAGAAAAGGATGGTAAGGGCTTTCAATAAAAAGCTTCGTCCCAGAGAATTCAAACTAAAGGATTTTGTTATGAAAAAGATCCTTCCAAATCAGGAAGATAATAGGATCAAATGGGCTCCTTCATATGTTGTGGTACAAGCATTCTCTGGAGGTGCACTGGTCCTCGCCGACATGTAAAAAAGAGAGCTTGGAAAACCAATTAACTCAGATGTAGTGAAGAAATACTTTGCTTAAAAATGAAAAATGATGAAGAAAGAAAGAAAGAAAGAAAGAAAGAAGATTTTACAATCGAGGCCCGTTAAGTTGAAAACCTAAAAAGGTGACTTAAGTAAAAGTTAGGGCAACAAACAATGAATGAAATAGAGCCACACAAGGATCCAAACACTTACCTTGAAGAATCATTAGAGATATCTTCATCAATCAGTTTCAAAATATGTGTATCCGTGGCAACACCATGTGCAAGCAACCAGTGCTACTAGGGGTTGAAAGTTAAGAACATGCTTTTTGCCATTTTTGTTCTTTATTTTATTTGTATCCAACTTATCACTTATTTCCCTTAGAACCGTGTGATCTCACTTCAAAATAAAGCTACTTATTCATTTAATAAACTGGCTTACTATTACTCTGTTTCTCTTTGCACTACCACATCGTCTTTATAATTACTCAATTTATTCAATATGTAGAATAAGTATTCAAGTGAATATGACATTCAAGATATTATTTAATGATATGCATTTTGGGAACATTTATAATTCTTAAGTAAGTGCCTCCACAAAGTTATTAGAGATGAAGCTTGAAGTGTGAAACATATACACATCTAAGTCATTCTTATTTTCATTACTATACTACTTTGAAAAAAAAAGATGAAGCATTCTCAAAATCCCCTAGTCTACCATAAGGAAGGGAAAATAAGTCTAACATGTATTAGCCAAAAGGGATAAAGTTGTACTAACAATTGGCTGTTGAAACAACAAATTAAAGGTCATAACAAGAGAAGTTTGGTTAGACAATTCTTTCACTTCAAACCAAAATAAGCAATTACCTGGTATATTACTCCTCTAGTTTCCAAAAGAAAAGGTAAAATTCTATTCTCGCATAGCGTTTTCTTACCTCATTCTTAGGATTAATGCCCAGGCAATAGGCATCACTTTTGAAATGTATCAAAGTTAACAAAATTTTCACTCTCACAAAAACCTGCATATCTCATTTACCATGCATACAAGTCCCTCCATGTCCATCATATGTCCCATACGTGTGTATACATTACACTGCACCCACCACACATTTGGAATCGATGTTTTAAAGACATAGATGAGCATATGCATCGTGTATTTAGTGTGCGAACATGTGTTATATCACATCTCACAGATGCCTAAGAGTTGCTTCCTGAAGAATCACATCCTCTCTTAGCACAAGCACTTTCATTATTCAAGAAAATTGCACTAAAGGTTCACATGGTTGGGATTCAAATGTCAAGGACAAGAACTTGACAGAATTTGGATCTGTTCACTTCTGAGGAACAATATGTTCGTAAAGATGTTAAAATTAGCATGTAGTCCATTAGACGAATCTTGTTACAGTTTAAGTACAATGGTGAAGGTAAATATCTGCATCTAATGTATGTACTTGCATTGCACTGTATGATAGCATATACCATGCATGGTGAATACCCCATTTCAAATCAAAGCAAAAGTCCTGCATTGTGTCCAGGCAATTTACATTTTCTTTCAAAAGTCCTACATCATGTCTAGACAATTTACATTTATGACAAAATCCTTGCATCATGTCTAAGCAATTTAAATTTTCTATTAAAAGTTATACAATGTGTCTAGCCAATTTACATTTTTGTTAAAATTCTTGCATCGCGTACAGGCAATTTACTTTTTTACAAAAGTCTTGCATCGTATCTAAGCAATTTACATTTCTGTTAAAAGCCTTACATTGTGTCCAGACAATTTACATTTATATCAAAAGCCCTACATCGTGTGTAGGCAATTTATTTTTCTAAAAAAGTTCTGCATTGTGTCTAAGCAATTTACACTTTCTGTCAAAAGTCCTGCATCATGTCCAAGTAAATTTTTTGTCAAAAGCCTTGCATCATGTCAGGGCAATTTACATTTTCTGTCAAAAGTCCTACATCGTGTCCAGGCAATTTACATTTTTTTGTTAAAAGTCCTACATCATGTCCAGGCAATTTTTTGTCAAAAGTCCTACATTAGGTCCATGTAATTTTCTATTAAAAGTCTTACATCATGTTCAGGCAATTTTCATTCAAAAGTTGTGCATCATGTCTAGGTAATTCATTGTCTTGTGCAGACTCTCATTCATATGTGATCCCCTTTCATTTGTTTTACCTTAGTGAGAGGAATGATGGGTTCACGTCTTTACTTGCTTTTAAGTTAGGATATCTTTTCACAATGTTTGCTTCCTTAACCTAAGAGGCAAGCAAAGAGGGGCAACTGTGAACACCCCATCCCAAAACAAAATAAGAATAAAAATTGATGATTAAATAATTAATCAATTGGTTAATTCATTAATTAAGCAAATAGGTGAGTCACTAAATAAAAGATAAAGAATATGAAAAGCAAAATAAAAAAAATAAGAAAATAAGATAAATAAAATAAAAAATAGGAAAAATAAAACAAAAATCTAAAATAGGAAAAACAATATAAAAAAAGAGAAGTTTCAAGAACATAAAAAAAAAAAACTTAAAAGGCAATTTGTCAAAATATAAGAAATGAAGCTAATGAATAAGCTGAAGGCCAAATTAATAGTGTACCCTATTACTTATCTTCGCTATCCAAGAATTGCATTAGAAAGGAAAGCTACCAAGTGACCATCACCCTACTTTTTGCCACACTCACATCTCTACGTAACATCCTACTCAATGACAATATGGAAGAGGTATAAAAAAACAAACCATTCCTTCTACCTTCATCAGGAAAGTTGAACGGATATGGAAAACCTTGGGGGGTTGCTAATGTTGACTTTTGACCTCTCTATCTGATAGGAGGCTAGAGGATAGCAGCGAGAGGGATGGGTGAATGGTAGAGAAAAGGATGTATAGGAAACAAAGATAGACCGTAGCACTCCCTACCACTACACAATGAAATAGACAGGAGTAAGAGAAATTGAGGAGGAGAGGTGAGTTCGAAGGAAACCAATGTGCCATGTTTGGGGTCCTATAAAATGCAACTCTTGCAACACAAAGAAGGGGGGAAATAAAAGAGAAGGGAGAGCACAATGAAAGGAGAGAACTAAGGAGAGTAGAAAGGAAAGAGTGAGAGCCGAGGTTGAGAAAACAAAAGGGAGGTTAAAGCTAGAAGAAAGAAAGCTAAAGAACAAGAGGGTGAGCTTCAAAAAACTATGGGAGCTAGTGAGAAGGAACGAGCGACTAAGATAAAATGGAGAGGCGAGAGAGCCATGATACCTTTGTTTTGATGAATAAGAACAAAGGCATAATGTTGCTCAACTAAAAAAGCAAGAGACGTAGAGGGCTGGGGGAATATGAGTACAAAAGCTTCGATGAAAGAGAGGCGAGGTGGAGAGAGAGTAGTAGGAAGGCGTTAGAAGGAAAGAGAGAGGAGAATAGAAACAAAGAAAAAAACTTAAGCAAAAAAGAAAGAGGAGAGAATGAGGGAGAAGAAACAGAGGCCGAGTGGATTCAAGAGGAAAAAACGAGCTCTGGACCATGACACCAAGAATAGAGAAGGAACATAGAGAGAAGAAGAGACATTTAAAAGAAGAAGAAAGTGAGGAGAAAGAGAGGGAAGAAGCTACTGTACCTTTGTATTCTCTATTGAAAACCAGAGATAAAGTGGCAGTAGAGAGGCTCAAGCAAGAGAGAACTAAGAGACCAAAAAGGAAGGTAACAAATGAAGAAGGAGATAGAAGGAAGGAGTTCAATTTTTTGCATCACCAAATAGAGCTAAACAGAGGTAAAAAGGAGGTATTTAGTTTTATTATTATAATTATTATTAATATACATGCTTTAATGACTTTGTTAGGTGCAATATCCTTTGATTTATTACACACCCATGTATTCCACTTCCACTGAGCATAAACATGTTTGGTTGGAAGCAGTGGTCATATAGAGGTTAAGGAGCTTTTAAAGTTATGCTATCATGTGTCATGTTGATATTTAGAAACAAGATCTGGTGTAGTATATGGACTTTACTATAGCATGGCACGAGGATCCAAGGTGGGATACGAGGTTTTATAGGTTTCTCCATGAAATTGCATGCTTGATCCAATGGAGGTTACTTTTCATTTTTATTGGTTTTCTTGAAATTCATCATATTTGGCGTAAAAAAGTAATAAGCAAATGGTGTGCCTGATATAAGTTTAATTCAGTCTCTTTATAGAGTGATTGGAAACATAAAAGGAGAATTTACTTAACTAATGATGGGACGCACCTGTATTGGGAATAATAAAAAATTTCCTTTTAGATAAAATTTCATAATAAATGAGACATAAAGAACATGCATAGCTTTCTTTTAGTGTGATGTGATATTAAACTGAATAATGGTATTAGAAATGTGGCACATTTTTATATTTATTTTATCCCACTTTATGTTATTTCATGTTATTTTTTTTATATGTAATCGTGTGAGACCATTAATCTTCTAAGCATTTGAAAATTAACCAGTAGAGACCATGTGAGATTATTAGTCTCCTTATACTTTGAAAGTTAATACCTAACTATTTTACAATTAATTAATTAATTGATTAAAAAAATTTAATTTACAAAAAAGATTGTCGTAACCGACCTTTCGGCGGAAATAGAATAAAATAGGTTTAAAACTGATTCCCAAAAACGGAATTTTGAAAATCAATTTGTTTTGGAGTCGCCACCAAAATTTTTAATGGAAAACTTTGGAAAACCAATTTAAAAGAAAAAGAAAAGGAAAGATGGTCTGCGAAATCAGAGAGGGGTTCAGGAGTCTATTTGAGTGTGGGGAAGGTGTTAGGCACCCCACAATACCCGCCCATAAGGACGGTTACCTTAAACTAGTCACTTGAAATAGAATATGGCCTTTAACTAATCTTAATTACCCTTTTATTGACATGGATGCCTGTTAAACAGAGGCGACAAAATAACAAGAATGAAGGTAAACAGTTAGATATTTACAAAGGGCAGACTTGACCTAGGATGAGAGCCTAGGGCCAACGTACCCTGCGATGGGGATCAAAGTCCACGTAGTTCGACCAAAAGGCATGTTTTGCGGGTTGGTGGTTTTTTGATTTGTGATGAGAATAAGAGGATTTTAATTAAGACAGATCATTGTAAACAAAACGGAATTGGGATTTGGTTTATGTGTTTTAATTTACTACAATCTGATTAACCTCATTCTCCTGATCTCTTCACATTTTCTCTTTTAAAATTTTTGTCGATTTTATTATTATTATTATTATTATTTTGAGTTTTGGGAGTTCATATTTCGGGAATTAATGCATGATTTATAATGAAAGGAATATTTATTTTTTGAACTTTTGAATTTATTGTTGGTAAATATTGATTATTATTATTATTGATTATTGGTAAATAATTTAATTCAAGTGCTATTATTTATTTGTTTATCTGTTTATCTTTGAACGAATATATGCTAATTTTCGGGTTCTATGGAGATTAAAATCTCACATGAGCCCGGGAAGTCGAGGAGAGAAAAGTATCCTCACACGATTCATTTTGTATAAATATTTAATCAAAGTTAATATCTAATTATTGTCCATTTATTCATTTTTTGTATTATTATTATTTCGGAATTAATTATAGGGATTTAAGGAGATTAGAACCTCACATAATCCCACGCAATCGAGGAGAACGATATTCTCACACTATAATTTCACAAATAACGGAAACAGTATATTAAAGCAAGCATTTTGATTATGATTATTATTATGATTTAATCAAAATTAATATTTAATTATCATTCATTTATTTTCCACCATTCACCCATTAATATTTCATTAATATTATTGTTACTTTTCAATTATTCAATTCATTGTAGGGATTTAAGGAGATTAATATCTCACATAATCCCTGGTAATCAATGAGAATAAAATTCTCACACGATAATTTTATCCATCATGACAATATTTATTAATTATCATTCAATTATTTTTCACCATTCCTTCATTAATATTTCATTAATATATATTGTCATTCCTTTATTTTTTCACCATTTATTCATTAATATTTCATTAATATTATTATCACTTTTCAATTATTCAACTAGTTGTAAGGATTTAAGGAGATTAACATCTCACATAACCCTCGGTAATTGAGGAGAATAAAATTCTCACCCGATAATTTTATCCATCATGACAATATTTATTAATTATCATTCAATTATTTTTCACCATTCAATCATTAATATTTCATTAATATTATTATTGCTTTTCAATTACTCAATTCATTGTAGGGATTTAAGGAGATTAATATCTCACATAATCCCCGGTAATCAAGGAGAATAAAATTCTCACATGATAATTTCACACGTAATAGCAATAATTAATCAAAGTTAATGTTTAAACCATGGTAATAAACAAAACTAAAACAAATTTAAGCAAGTGAACAGTAGCACCTCGGATTAAAACACATGAACAGTGCACATGCATGAGATTGTCTTGAAGCAATTCGTATGAACAGTGACATGCATGCAGAACTCTCGGCAGTGGCAAACCGTGTAGCCATACCTGGCGTTTTCAGCTTCTCCCTTGTGCTTCAATGAAGAATGACCTTCTCCTCCTCACTCACCTATGGTAGATGGACCTCCAACAGCCCCAAAGTAGGTGGTCCCGGCTGGAAGTGCAGAAATGGCGGATAGCTTCGTTGGAATTTTTGGTTGGCTTCAGCGCTGGAAATTTTGCTTCACGTGTTTCTGCTTCTTGGCTAGAAGGTGGAGGCTGAAAGCTTCCCTTCCTCTCTACACTTCCTCTTCTTCCTTGTGCTCCCTAAGTTCTCCTTTGTTTTTTTAGCTTAAAAAAGAGTTTTTTCTCCTCCATGGTTAAGCTTTTATCCATCCCTTTGCTGCCACTTTGTTTTGAATTCAGACCTCTTTGTTTCTGCTCATCATTTTGGCATCCAACTCCCCATTTTCTGCTCCTTGGATGGCCTGAACTTCAGCTTCTTTTCTCTCCACGATTTGGACGCTTCTCTCCACGGTTTTCTGCACAGTTTTCTGCACCATGACTCCCCCTCTCCTCCTCTCGGTTTCTGCCTCGTTCAGCTCCTCTCCCTTTCAGTTTCTGGTTCATATTTTTCCCTCACGTTGCTGCCTTGTTTTCTGGTTTCGTTCAGCTTGGTTTTTCTCCCTCACGTTGCTAGTTTCGTTTTCTTGTTTCGTTTAGCTTGGTTTTTCTCCCTCATGTTGCTGGTTTCATTTTCTTGTTTCGTTCAGCTTTGTTTCTCCCTTTTTCCTCTCGGTTCGTTGCTCTCCCTTTCTTCTTCAGCCCTTCTTCCCTTCTCAGTCACGTGGCTCTCCCTTTCATCGTGGTTTCTGCCTTCTCTTTCCTTCCTCTCTTCTCTTCTCCCGCTCCCCCCTTTCTCTCGGTTTGTTGCTCTCCTTTATACTCCAGCGCCACCTCCATTTTTCTGCCATGTTGCTCCCTTTTCTCCTTACTTTTTCTGCAACTTCTAGCCACCCCTTTGCTGCTCACGGTCCCCTCCTTTTTCTGCCATCTCCAGCCACGCCACACTCTCCTTTCTCTGCACCAGCCACTCCACTTTCTGGCTCCTCTGCAGAACCAACTCCCACTTACTTTTTTGTCCCTCTTGTCCTTTTGTGCATGTGTGTGCATGAGTGTATGCATGTGGGAGTAGGTGAGTGTGTGTGTCCGTGGATGAGAGTGTGTGAGAGTGTGAGTGTGAGTGTGTAAGGAGGTGTGTCCGTGAGTGAGAGTGTGAGTGTGTGATAGTGATGTGTGTTATATGTGTAAGGGCAAGTGAGCATGTGGGAGCAAGTGAGCATGTGAGAGTGTGAGTGTGTGTGTGTGAGGAGGTGTGTCTGTGAGTGAGAGTGTGAGTGTGTGAGAGTGATGTGTGTCATGTGTGTGAGGGCAAGTGAGCATGTGGGAGCAAGTGAGAGAGTGTGAGTGTGTGAGTGTGAGCAAGCGAGAGTGTTTTGCAATTCCATTTCAAGTATGTGGCCTTGTTCATTTTATTTCCTTGCAAGATGATTGCCATGTCTCTTCTTCAAACATATATCTTGAATTTTCTTTTTTTTATTATTTTTGGTTCTTATATTTGGTTTTTTTCCATATTACTTCTATTTTGTTTGCCTTTTGCAATTTTGTTTTGATTAATTATTATTATTATTTTTAGAATTTTTTTAATTCTATTTATTATTATTACCATGATTATTATTATTGTTAATTCAGGTGGGGTGTTCACAATGATCTCTTCTACTTTTTTATTTACTGATTTTAGTTATTTTTGAGTTGTCGTATGAGATCATTAGTCTCCTCAGGCACATGAAAGTAAGTCAATAAGGGCGTGTGAGATCATTAATCTCCTCAGACTTTGAAAGTTAACATATGTTTTTTGCAAAAATACAAAATTAGAATAATTTCTAAAAATATAATGATTTAGTTATGCTCTTTTTTCTTTAAAAAAAAAAGGAGCCTGAAGTACTATTCTTTAATGATTTCATTTATTTTGGAGAATTAAAATAAAAACTCTCATTTCATGAATCCAAAAAAGATAAATTCAAAAAAATCCTAAAACATTTTTCCATTAACATTTCACTTCATATTAAATAAAAATTCTAACTTCAAAAATCCCAAAACAAAACATAATTCAAAAATCCTAAATATAAAAGTAAAAACCACAAATAATTTCTTCCACATTTCAAATGGCTGTGTGTGACGTTAATCTCCTCAGGCACCTGTGAATAAATTATTAGAGGCTGCATCAGATCCGTAGTCTCCTTAGGCCTTGAAATTTAATGTCCATCTTTAAAATACAAAGATGAAACAACTAGGAAAAAAAATGAAATGGTTTATTTTGGCTTGTTATTTGCAATTAAAATTCCCAAAAATACTTTTTCAGTATAAACTCATTTTCAAAATTAAAACAAAATAAAAAATCCAAAAAATATAAATTCAAAAATCCTAAGGTTTTTTTCCATTATCATTTCATTTGAATTTCAAAATAAAAACTAAAATTCCAAAAATAAACGAAACAATTAAAAAAAGGAGAAAATGAAGAGAGCAAGAAAGCTAGATCAATCAGGATGTTGTATATTTAAACACGCAAATCAAACTCCAATCCCATTTTCTTTACAAAAATTTGTTTACTTTGAACTCTCCTATTCTTTTTGCAAAAATTAAAAATTGCCAAACAACAAACGCACCTTTCTAGATGAACTACGTGGGCTTTGATCCCTATTACAGGGTACGTAGGCCTAGGCTTTCATCCTAGGTCTAGTCTGCCCTTTGTAAATATCTATTTGTTTGCTTTCATTATTGTTGTTTTTGTCTTCTCTATTTAACGAGCATGCATGTCAATGAAAGGGTAATTGAGATAAATTTAAGGCCATATTCTATTTCATTTGACTAGTTTAAGGTAATCGTCCTCATGGACGGGTGTTGTGGCGTGCCTAACACCTTCCCCACACTCAAATTGACTCTTGAACTCATCTCAATTTCATAGACCACTTTGTCTTTTCTTTTTGTTAAATTAGTTTTTCAAAATTTTTTGTTAAATATTTTGGTAGCGACTCTAGTAAATTGATTTTCAAGATTTATTTTGGGAATCAATTCTCCTCTCTTTTTTAGTCTTTCCACTGAAAGGTTGATTATGACACTATATATATAGAGAGAGTTGTAGGATCTCTAGAGAATTGTGAGATTAGTATTTTCCTATTAGCATATTATATATGCTATATAGAGAGAAGGTGTAACTCTTATTTTTCTTATAGTGAAGCCCTTTCTTCCTTGTCCGTGGTTTTTTACCCTATTGGGGTTTTTCTATGTTAAATTTTGTGTGTCATCTTAAATTATTTCTACAATTTTGCTTCTATTTAGTGTCTATTTTCTCTACATAAATATATTTTAAACAAGAAAATGATGGATTGTCAAAAACCAAACTTTAGTAATTTGTATTCAAATTTTACCAATCTACTTAAAGTAATTGAATGACTCACATGGAGATTTTAGTTAATAGAGTAATAGGGCCTTCATCTCGCACCCATTTTCTCTATGTCAGCTTCTTTTATTTGTCTTTGTTTTACGTCAATTGTTCATTATATGTATGTGTGTGTGTGTGTATATATATATTTGTACTATTTTAAATACTATTTTACACTAATTCAACAATATTTTTTTAGAGAAAAGACAATGAAAGAGAAGAAAATAACTAAAAGCTACTTCCATGCCAAGATAGATTTAGGAATTAATTTCAAGCAAAGCAGTGAACTAAAAATATAAATATGAACAATTTGGTATTTTTTGATATTCTACTATTAATAATCTATATTTGATTAATTGTTAAAGTCCTACAAAAAATATACAAAATATGAAATAAACTTAAATTGTCATTTTGTTTTCTAAGGTAAGACATTCTAAGTTGTATTCTACGTATTTTCAACAAATCAAAGTTATCAATGAAAGAATCTATTGAAAATTCTCAATCTATATCTTTTTCAATATGTTACCAAACAAGTTAAAAAGAAAATTGTCCTCCATCTTGTTTCAAAGTCTTGTCTTTACAATTTTCATAATTAAAAATACTTGTTCAATTGTTGCTATAGACATCTGAAGACTTTAATACAACATGAATAATTATATCAACAAGTGTATATAATTCTCAAATTTTTTTTATCTTTAGTAGCACTTAACACAACTTTACAATTGTTGAATCTTTCCTAAACTCTATGCTTTTATGAGCATCAATTTCAAAATTCTCCAATTGAATTTTCAGATGTTAATTTCTTGTTCCTTAAAATCATTTGGATAAAAAATACTTACAAACTTGGAAATATCTTCAACCCAAAATGAACGATGGATTTCAGTATCATATGGCAGCTCCACTATTTTAAGAATAATGCAAATTAGGAAAACTAGGTTTCATTTGTTTTGACTATTAAATTAGGATACTATGTTTTTTGTTTTGACCATTAAATTTAGAAACTCAATTTTTTTTTGTTTTGGCTACTAAGTTAGGAAAAATAAATATTATTTATGGATAAAAATGATAAAAATTATAGAAAATATTATTATGTATTTTTGTTTTCATCCCTTCTTGTAAGAGAGCGGAATTTTAATAATTGATGAACCAAATTAAAAATATAAAGTAACATTATATATAAATGTAAAAATTTTTAAATTCCAAGGGGAGAACCCTTCAGCACCCCCTTAAATCCATCCTTGTTCGTGCCTATCTACAAGCATTTAATCAGAATGGGAGTTAAAAAGACCAAAATGAATTTTAGAGAATCTTAATAGTAGCAGCTCTATATCCTAGTCGAGGGTGAGCAAGATATAATCCTAGTTATATTGAGAAATAACCAAGTCAAGTAAAACTCTTTTCATGAAGTGTAGTTGGTTATATTGGGATGTCAAAGCTTCAATTATAAAATTGAATTAGGATCCAATAGTAAAAAAATTTCTATGTGTTCTCCAAAGAATAGTCAGGGTTATTGCTGGATAAAGAGATTGAATTTTGGCATTGATGTTTACTTGAGATAGCAGCATTAGAGCTTAGGGAGTTTTTAAACTAATTTTAGGATTTACTAAATAAGAGTTTCATGATTCCAAGTTCATCGCCATGAGGTACCTATTTTTTTTAGGTTGGGAAGAAGAAGGATGGTTCTTTTTATTTGTGTATGGACTATTGAATGAGATCATGGTGTAAAATAAGTACTCTTTACCCCATACCAATGATCTCTTTGATTAGTCATAGGGTGCTTTGTGCTTTTCTAAAATAGACTTGCAATTAGGATGCCATTAGTCAAGAATAAGAAGTGAAGATAGTTATAAGACTACTTTTAGGACCCAGTATGGTCATTACAACTATTCACCTAATTCAATGATTTGATGTATTCGAGCAAGATTGAGCAGGGTTAAAAGAAAAACAAGCTGATGTTTTCAAAGATTATTGATCAGGATCAAGCACTAGGATAGGGCTTTAGACTAACACTATTTCCAGTCTAGCTTGGATATATATTAATGTATTGTATTATATTATATTATGTTATTTACTGAAGAGTAAAGAATATGACATTTCTTTGGAAGCATCTCATCTCTCTCAATCTCAACTCACTTCAATCCACTAAGATTTTACATTTAAATATTCTATCTTGGAGTGATAATTTTGTGAATATTTACATAAGTTTAAGGAAAGAAGCAATTCAATTAGGGAAAAATATTAAAAATCTAATTAGTTAAAGAAAAAAGAGATTAAAGAGAGCTTACATTAATTCAAGTAGCAAATTTTCATGAAACTTAGGCTGGCTTCAGTGGCTAAGCTTTACCTATGCAACCTTGAGGATCTGTGTTTGAATCCCCATTGTGCATCAGAGTACATTTTTTTCCTTGGCTGCCATGTGTCCTTTAAGGGTGAAATTAGTAAAATTCCCTCAGTTTTTCCTTTTTCATCACAACACATACTCTCTAGAAGGGTTCATTAGTTTCTTCCTCTGTGCTATTGAGAACTTCCACTCCATTGCTGTTCCTCCCATTTCTGATCACCACCAACTCATTTTCTAGTGAGCTATAAGTCAAAAAATTGTCCAACTTTGGTAAAGAACAATTGCTCCGTTAGGTGCATTTTTTGAGGGAAATTGAAGCCCAATCCACAGGTTTCTCCTTTGATTTTGATGGGGCTATTACTTTAGTATGGATTTTGCACCTCTCTCTCCATCTTCATCTCTTAATTTCAAGTTTTATGTTAAGAAATTGAAAGTTTCCTCTTGGACATTCAAACACATGTGAATAGTAACCATAATCCAAAATTTGCATGATTAAGGTGAAATTTCTTGAAACCAAGTTAGGGCTTTACTTTCCCCATGTATTTCATACAGTTCTCCCTTAATCCTAGCTCTTGATTTTAAGTTTTGGCCTTTAATTTTAGGAAAAATTCATTTTGGGTGAGTTGGATGAATAGTAACTCAAAAAGTGCAATTGGAGCTTGATTTGTAGGAGTTTTATGAAACTTCCTTGGGCGGTTTTGGTCTTAAGTAAGTATCTAATACTTCTCAAGTGTCAATTTCATGATTGGATTGCTTAATTAAAAACTCATCTTTCCTTAGTAGGAACTGAAGTGTGTCAAGTGATAATGTATAGAGATTCCTTGATTTTTTAGTGTCATTAGACCTCAAGGAGAAGAGGTTGATTTGTTGGAAATTATCGTTTGAAGTGATAAGTCACTTGGAAATTTTTCTTAAAATTATTTTAGATTTAATTGTTGATTAGAGGAAGCTTGATAAATGAAAGGACATTGAAAGTTATTATAATTGTTGAATAAATTACTTTGGTTATTACTAAAATAAATTTTGACCCAATGGGTAATATTGGATAATTTAAGTGTTAAGAGAGGCAATGATTGAGCTATTTGGAGACTAGTATGGCATTGGAATTTACAATTAAGATAATTAATTGGTAAGTGTGTTTAATGTTATTTTATAATAAGAAGCATCATGGTCATGTGTTGGATATAATGCAAGAAATGAGAGGTGAAGTTGATGGAAATTATGTGAATTTTTAGGCATATGAGCATTATTAAAGACATTGGAATATTTTAGTGTAAATTAATTGAGTTGGCTATTGGTAAGCATGAAACTATAAATTTATGGGCTATTTAGGTGGTCGAAGTAATTGTGTTATATATGTGAATATATGTATTAATCATGGTCATTGAAATCATCAAGAGAAATAATAGATGACATTAGAGAAAAATAATGAAGTACCATAATGGATTTTAAATGCCAACTCATTGTGTGAATTTGTTAGAATTTATTTAAGATGTTTCTTAGCATAAGACATTAAAGGTCTATTATTTGGAGTTAAGGTCATAACAGTTGCACTTTACTCTGCAGGTAAGGAAGTGAATGTGTGGACTTTGGCCAAGTGGGTGGATAATCCTAATTATATTAGATTTCTATTTTACGATCTCTATTTGGGAAAATATTGTTTCTTGATTCTTTATGTCCTAGGGCAGACTTTTAAAATTTCAAATCCTTGAAATATTGGTATTAAAGCATTTAATGACTCTGTATTTCAGAATTTCATTAAGTTTTAAGTTTTTTGAGTTAAAATATTTCAAAATTTTTGGACTTCTGAATTTCTAAACTATTTGTTATATTTGAAAGTATTCTAGTTCTATATTCACAAGATATTTGATTCTTAATTATAAGGGGATTGATTCTATCTACCCAAAGTGCTAGGATTATGGAATCTGATTCCTTTATCTGTCTTTATGAAAAGGTTAATTATGAGTTTTTGAAGCTCTGATATTTAATTACAAATTTATATATGTTAGAGGTATTTTTGGGAAATGCATCCAATTAGGGCCCTGTAGCTAATGGTAATAAACGTTAGCCGTAGAGCACTATAATATGTATTATGATATGATTAGGAATGATGCCCCCATTATGATACTTTGTTTATGGCCTAAGGCCATTATTCAAAATATTTCAAGCTTGAAGCTCGTGATTGATATTTGTTTTGTTTTGAGTATACTTGCCTTGAGCTAGCTCTATTTCTGATATCTGATGGTTCTGTAGGACGTTCTCAAGCATTTAGCTGGTTTTGAAATACTCTTGTGTTACTTATGTACTGATATATTTGTTATTCAAAGTTGGTTTTATAATTTTTTTATCAAGGCATTTACTTAATTTAAGGTTTGTTGCGCATACTGTACTATTTATATTAGCCATGGAAAACGTATAGTTTTAAGGAAAAAATGAGTTTTTTTTAACTCTATTGTGGCCAAGTCTGTCCCTTCCATTTGTATAATTAGTATTATCTACTCACTGAGTTTTTATTTGCCCTATGCTATTTAACATTTTTTACATCATAGTGCCGGTTCAAAACACCCACCTACAGAGTAGGAGCTTGCAGGTGTTTTCTTGAGTTTTGGTAAGCCTTGTTGCAAGGGCAAGAGCTCTTCTTTGTTGTAAATTTTGTATTTAGATTTAGTAGCTCCCCTTATATATAGGCAGATCGTCTTTTGTCGCAATATGTTGATTTTGGGTTTTTGTATATATCTATATTGGATGAGTAAAGCTCTCCATCTTATGGTGTGTATCAGATTTTTTGTTGTAGAAATTTCGGCAGATCCCATATTTAAGTGGAGAGCTGAAATTTCTTCACAGAGGTGACTAATTATTTTTTTGTATATGCATATGTGGTTATTTCGTTCAATTTCTATTAATGAAGATTTTGCATGTTGTGTATGTCTGATTTTTGATATGTTAGTTAGAACTGTGAAGGCGAGGGAAACCTCATTCCTTGTGCCAGTCACATCCTTTTGGCTAGGGTTGTGACAAGATATCTCTCTCGAATCTCAGCTCCCTTGCTTGCCCTTGACTAGTTGTGTCATTCTCTCTCATTGATTAGCTCGATGGACTTGATAGCCATGATATGGGAGAATATAAGTGGGAAAATAACTAAATGTGGAATTACTAGCTTTCATATAACTAGTATAGTGTTTAATTAGTGTTTGAATTCATTTGTGTGCACCTCAATTAATGTGAATTTTTTAAACATATTCATTATGTTCTAAATAAAGCATGTATGGAATTAAACCATTAATTTTGAGTTTTATTGCTTAATCTTAAAATCCAAAATGCTGTAATATCACTTATCAATTCACCGATTATATATGACAATTTAAATAGAACATTTTAGTTGAGAGTTTAGAGAGAAAATAATTATACAACTAGCAACATTCAAATACCAAAGTAATTTAAACAACCATAATAATGTTAATATTCCCCACCTAGTTATATTTTATCAATGAATTCTAGTGAAACATCAATACACTATTCATATATTGATTGTGACATGGTTGTCTTGAATAGGTAAATTTTATGAAATCTGGACCATTGGATAGAAATTCAATAGTCCAAATTTTAATAAACATTATAAAACTTTATTAAAATTTGAACTATTGAATTTTCATTCAATAGTCTAGATCTCATCAAATTCACCTACATAATTTGAATGCGAGGAATCCATTTTCAAAAATACTTAGTTTACCGTAGTACTACTAGCGAAAATGGTTTAACATTCCAAACAAGTATTATATTGACATTAGACCTAATTATAACTTTGAAAGCCTGCTTAGCCTAATAAGTCTAACTTAAAAAAAGTAAAACTCAAATAAAAAAGTTTGATTAGATAAGCCAATTTTGTAAAATTGGCATAGCTTGGACTTTTTTTAAAGCCTGACTAGAGCCTGAAAAGTTTGAAACAATTTTTTTAATTAAAAAACTTATTATTTAAAGATAAACTAATATTGATTTTTAAGAAATGAATGTAACTTAAGATTTAAGACATTACAAATAAAATTATCTTAATTTTAAATAGTAAGATTAGTTCATTTTTAATTTATGGTAGTTATATATAAAATCATAAGTTAATGTAATGTGATATTTTGATAAGGAAACAGTAATTAATACATTTTATTCAAATGATTTATGTCAGCATAATAACTAATTTGTACTTATAACTTCTACATATACAATCATATGAATTACAATAACTATTAGTCATATAGTTTATCTCAAATTTTAAATAATAAAAAATTTAATTATAAGTGTGAGGTGTAATAGGTATGACTAAAAGAAAAAGGAATAAAAACTTAGAATAATAAAATTCAATTAAAAATGAGAGTATAACCAATAGGAATGCACAAACCCCGGGCCAGGTTGGGTTTGTGCTCAACCCATGGCCCAACCCGGGGTTCATACCAAGTCTCTAAATGTGACCCAAACCCGAGACCTAGCACATAACCAGGTCAAGTTGGGTGGAGCTAGATCTATCAGTTTTTTTATTTTTTATTTTTTTTTATCTTTTTATAAATTTAAATTTAAAATCTTTTTATGAAAAAGATAAAATTTTAGTTTATATTTAAAAAATAAGATATCTTATATCAACAAAATTATTTATATTTAATAAACGTTGAAAAAAATAATTATTTTCTTTTAAAATATCAATAATTTTATTAAATAAATAATATATATATATATATATATATATATACATGTACAGCGATTGAGCAAGTACCTTGGCTCAGAACTTTACTTAGCTCAGGACCAAGTTTTTTATTTTAATCCCAACTTAGGACTGTATGCATGACTCGACCTAAGGCAATTGGGCCAACCCATTGACTAGACTAAGTGAATCATGGATGACTATAGCTGTCAAAGTGGGCCAACCCGACCCACTCGAGCTGACCCACCTGAGTTGGTGGGTTAAATGAGTTAGCCCATTTAACCCACCATAAAGTGGTGGGTTGAAAATCTCAACCCACCCACCTGGTGGGTTAAGCGAGCTGAACCATTTAACCCACAAAAAAAATTATAAAAATTCAAATGTGACTTTTTTGAAGTATATGTTTTGTTTAATCAATAAATTTCTATATCAATATAAATAAAAAAAATAACTAAATAAAAATCAAGTTGAAACGAATTAAAACAAGTAGAGTAATTCAATAATTTAATAATTCATTAATAATAAGAATATAATTATCAACAGAATATTTAAATCTAAAAAATTATAAAATAATAGAGATAACACAACACATATATTAAAATTAATTTTTTTAAATAGAAAAGTATAATGGGTTGGCGTACTAGACTGACTGAGTGAAAAATTAAAAGAAAAAAAACGAGCAACCAATTTAACCAACGAATTAAATAATTTAATTTACCAATTAAATGGATCAAATTGATAAAAATATATTAAACCAATTTTAAAAAAAACTCAAGTCAACCCACCTCTTATATTGGTGGGATATACAATCCCGATCAAGTGACGGCTCTATGGACGCCCTTGTAATCAAAGCTCACTTATCGTTGGGGAGTAATATGGAGATCGAAATTCCTAATCCAATTTGCGGAAACTTCATTAATACGAAGATCGCCAAGTGTGGGATCCTTAGACAACGATACGCACCAGCAGGAAAGATCCCCTGAAGGGGAAGACCAGGCTTACCTTATATGCCATGCTTCTCTATGTAGCACGCAAGTCATCCCTGCAATTTTGAATGCCTCTTTTGAGCTCGAGGTGTTCGGTAAAATGCCTGTGAGAGCTCCATTTTACGTTTTCTAGTCAGTCTCTGACAATGATATTGCTTCTCATTCGTGTGTGCTTGTCAGTTTCAAAATGGGACCTCCACACACCGTAGCCGGTTTCTGCAGAGTGAAATTGAGAGCCTTGTGGAATTCTCAAACCTCGCTTGCCATCTAGTGACCGTTCAGGTTTGGTACTAGTCTCTGGTGTGATAAATTGTTGCATAGCCTTATTAATGAGATGATTATCTTCCAATGATCATAAACAATAAGGAAGGTGGGGGGTGTGTATTTCTTATGATAAATTTACTTCCTCTGTCTCTTTTTCACGAGATACGTCTTAATACTCTAGTTTGTTATGGAATGTTATATGGCACCTTTTTGAAACTTAGGGATACCCTACAACTAAACTGAATATTTGAATCCCTGAAAAAGTGCTATATTACCTTCTATTGTTGTTATTGTGCTTTTTTTTAAGCCAAAATTGTTATTATTGTACTTTAGTAGGACTCTGTTTTAATAAATTGTTGTTTAGCCTATCTATGAGATGATTGTCTTACAAATAAATTATCACAGACATTTAGGGGGCGTGAGGGTGTATTGTCTCTGTTTTCTTGTTTCTTGTTGATTAAAATACTCCGCAGTCAGGTTTTTTCACAAGCCAGAATTAAATTATATGGTTTCCATTTTATTGTAAAAAATATATGGCATTCATTCAAAATCAAAGTTACGTTATAGCTAAAAGCATATCTCAATCCCAAGAAAGAATGTTATATTACCTCCTATTATTATTATTATTATTATTTATTATACTTTATGTACTTATTGAAAGAAAACCCCACTATTAATTTCAATTAGGCTTGCTGAACGTCAAGGATGAAATTTCTGATAGTGTAATAGACCTATCCAAGTTCATGAGATAACCATGCGGAAGTACATCAAGGACACAACTTAATTACTGAACCACATTTTTTCAACACGACAATGGCAGGCATCTCAGCAATGCAGATGAAAAAAGTATTTGGAAGCATGTGATGGATTTGAAGGAGTTTCGCCGTTACTTGATGGGGGAGGTGGTATTGGATAAAGTGTAAAAATAATCATCTTCAAGCACCCAAATATGAAGGCCATTAAATTTGATTTTCCCAGAGTCCTCAGAGACGTGCCCCACTCTTTCTAGGTATTCTTGTTTGCCTCTCATATGATTGCCCAAACTTGTAATGGTATACTACAGAGTTGTTTTATTGTTGATGTATAGGTAACAAACAACTACTTAACAAATGCAAATGTTACCCATAAATTTTAAGGCTAACATAATTACTTCTATGAACTTGGTTAAGTATACAATTTATGATCAACAGAGCTTAAGCTATACGTAAGCTCTCCATTATATTAATATAGCTTATAGTTATTTCAACTTATATTTAAGGTATAGTTTTATCCTTTTACCAAAGTGCACTACTGGGTGGTGTTGATGTGTGTGTGAGAGAATAGATCATAAATGTAATGACCCTATAACAAATCATTGGTCTTGTATATAATCGTGCACTTTTGATATTGAACTATTTCATCTCATGTTTTCGCCTTCTATTTCCTTTTGGATTTTGTGAACCCATTACCTATAGTACAGATAAGTCCCCTTGCTAATCATAGTTAACAAAGCCATGAGTTAAAGTTCACTTCATGAACCAGACTAAGATAGGAACCTAGTTTTAGTGTTCTTGTCCATATGAAAATAGGATAAGTGACTGTACGATATTAGTTGTGGACAGGAAATGTCAAGTTTGCCTCCAGCTTTAAATTACTATAAAAATAGTGCTAGTTGAACAATCAAGACTGTCTTGAAAGTAGCATTTGGACTTGGCTAGTTTTCCCTGATGACACTATGGTTAAAACCATGAATGAAAAGAAGATCAAATTCAATTAGCAATTTAGCATCCACGTCCACCTGAGAGCTAGATTTAGCTAGCTGCAAAAGAGTAGCAGACAAGTGGTTCCACTTACACATGCATGTTTACCAAACACTAATAGAAGGATGCTGTAAAATCTTTCTCTCGTTTGGGAGCTTATTATAAGGAGGGGAGAAGATTGGAGGATTTTTACTAACTCTGCAAATCCTCCGTTGTTTTCCCTCTTTCATATTTTTAAGTTTCCCTAATTTTAGTTATTTTAAAAGAAGACATTTCCAAATGAGAAAGAAGAGAAATTACTATTAAATCATGGCATGACCTCCCTTCACCCCTCTACTTTTTTTTTTCCATTTTTTTTCTGAATTTGTTTCCATTTCTTTACCTGCCAACTGCCGAATGCACCTCACTTGACATGATTTGTTTAACTAGTACATATCATTTCTGTTATAAGAGATGAACTGATTCTTATTCTCTCAAATTAATGTCCATAAATCTTACAGTTGCCACCTAAATGATAGCAATTTTTTTCAACCATCCAAATGAAATCTAGCTTAGTTGAATATGGGGAGAGCTGATATAATTTGATTGAAATGCAAATCCAACTCAGCCTGCACACAATTTTACATGTTTGGATTGGTTCATGGGTTGAAATAATTGTGTTCAATTTACTTCAGCCCAAATGTGGGTTGGTTTTAAAACCTCCCTACCCGATATGCGAACACTCTTATTATATGTTTGCCTTATACATCATCTCATGATTGAATGCAAGGTTGCTAAGATCTCAATATTGATAGTAAAATCATACGATCTTATGATCTTCCCAATAGAAATTAATTCCAATTTTTGGATTCTAGAAAGTTATGACATGAAACTCCAATTTGCGCACACCAGTTTTAGCTTTTTTAGACTGCATACAGCAACAGCACATTGGTAATGGACAATATGTATATATTCTCAATTGAACACTATTATGCTATTCCAAGATGTAAAAGTGGAACTACATAGGATGAGAATTGATCGAAGGAACACTTCTAGAAAAGCATGACATAAAACATTACAAAATGAGCCAGCCGCCTTCCCAACTCTCGCAGAATGTAACAAACAAAATACCTTTCCTGACTCTGAGTATCTACTAGTACGTGGATCATATCAGACATCAATGGAAGCTGAATTTTCACAATCTACTTATTCTTTTGTTATTACTATTTTCCCATAATTAATATAACATAAAACCTTTGAAAACAATTGTAGAGTTTATTTATAAAACTCTATGACACCAAAAACTGAAAGCGCACAAGAAACTACACTAAAGCTTGAGAATCCAGAGTCTTTGCAGAGCTTCTCGAATTCTTTCTTGGTTCGTTCTTTCCCTCCTGTTAGTATAAACATTGTGTTGTCTATAATGGAGACAAACTTAGCAGCATCACTTGACTCTGGTTCTTCAGGCATTACCATCTCCAACACCATCACCTTCCCATTTTGTGGAAGTGCCTTGTAACAGTTTTTCAAAAGTGCTACACATTTTTCATCTGACCAATTATGACATGTAGCCTGCAGTAGCGTTTTCAGATATGAAAAAGTTTAACTTAGCATATTGATAAATCCTTGAGTAGACCAAATCAGACTTTTTGATGGATATACAAACATATATTGCAGAAAAGTGTGTTTTGATATTCTTAAATGTCTATTAATTCTTAAGAAAGTCTAATAATAAATATATTGAAAGTCATTGTCAAATAACTAAGAACCATCTTACCTTTATTATAATAGCATCACCCTTTGGAACACTTTCATACATATCTCCTCCAACATGCTCAATTCCTTCACAAAAATCAGATGAAAACATAAACTACAGGCCATCAAGAATTTTGGCTTAAGTTAAAATTTAATCTTACGAAAAGTTTTAAAGAAAAGAAAGGTCAAAAACTGATTCTTTTGTTCTTTCATCTACACTAAATTATAGTCCAAATATTTTTTCATTGGCTTGAACTTTTCTTTATTACAGATAGTATCTGCCAAATAGTAAGAGCAGAAATGGTAAAGCATGTTGTTGACTTTACTTTCAATTACCAATTTATAAAAACAATGGAAGATAAACATGGCAATAGTTTCAAGTAGAATTGGTCAAATCCCATTTGTTACTTGGATTTCTAGAGCAGTTGTAGTCCTAGAAATTCAAGTATATGATTTCATCCTATGAAAGCCACAGAACAGAAGCATATTCTTGCAACCTAGGTAGGTAGAAGTAATTAATAGGGAAAAAAAACCACTTATTCTATGTTACCCTTAACGATTTATCTGTACAATAGCCTACGAATGAAAACAACACATGCCAAAAAAAAAATGTTTCAAATTATAAAACTAGAATACCTGGAATCGGTGGGGCATGTTGAATCACATGGGGCAAATCAAAGTTAATACCCTTGATATGAGGGTGCTCGGAGATTATCATTTTGAGACTCTGCCCAGTGCCTCCTCCCACATCAACTAAGGTTGAAACTCCTTCGAATGCATCACACACCTCTAAGTACTTGCTCATCTGTACGGCTGATATGCCTGCCATTGCCTTGTAGAGTGTGTGACTTAGTTCTGAGTCCTTCTCCATGTATTTCCACACGGTTATCCCATGTACTTTGTTGAATAGGTCTACTCCTCCATCCAGAATTGCTTCCTTCATGTTCAACCTACAAATAAAGTGATGCATCAATTAGATAATTCTATTTTTTGGATTATATTTCTCTACAACTTTTAAAGTAATTTAGAACGTAAATTTTTTGAAAAATATAGATCTTAGACCATTATTTCTTGTTTCTCTTGGCGAAATTAGAAATTGCAATTTCTTAAGGGAAAGGTAGAGGATCAACTTTTCAAATTAAAAAAGCATAAGTTACTCTTTTTATAATTAGAGGGACGGCGACTGTAATTTTATAAATTTAAGAAGTTCTAATAAAAATTGTAGTCAAATGGTAATTTGAAAACTCTAAAGAAATGATAATGATAGAGTTTGAGGGACTTGAATTCATATCCATGAATTAAAATAAAAATAAAAAATTAAAAATGCCAAAGTAAACAAATATAACTACAAAGAAAACAAAGACGCAGACACACACGACCCCTGTAGTCATCTAATTGGAGGATCATCATCTAATTACTAAACATTGAAAAGTGACTAATTAAAGTTGACTAAACCGCTGAGCTCTTCCCACGAGCTAGGTTCCAAAAGAATCATCATGTGTGTGTGTGTATACACACATATACACACACACACACACACACACAAAGGTTTATGTGTATGTGTATATATATATATATATATATTTACATACTTACCAAACCTTAGCAGTAGCAGGATGGCAGTTGAGGTTATATGAGAATGAAGCGAGGCTCTCAGTTCCATTCTGCAGAAAGTAGCTCCCAGCGAGAGACACCCTATAGAGCCTCTCAACCTCGCCATCTTGGTTGGTGCGAGTGGTGCAATCCAGAACCTTGAAAGTGGCGAGCACACGCAGCATTCGGTCAAGCCTGTTGTGCAACTCAGAGTGCTGTGTCGGAAGCTCAGAAGCAATCTCAGACACTGTCAAGAACACACCTGGTCCTGCTCTCTCTGCTATTATGTCCAACACCTTCAGCTCTATGGCTGCGTTCAGAATTGCGGGGAACACTTGGAAGCTGGATAAGAGCATGGCGTAGAGGCATGCCTGGTCGTCTTCTTCCTTAGTGGCTGGCTTCACCTCAAGGTTTTGCTCACTGTTCTCTGTGGAACTCATGCTTGTTTTCTTTTGCTAAGCAGATATGAACTTTTGGAAGAGAAGGGAATTGCTGATTTAGGACACTTGGTATGCCCATATATATATATATATATATATATAAATCATATATATATATATGTATAATATGGTGTTTGAAATGTCAGACTATTGTTGCTACGTGCTTGTATTGAATTGGTCATCTCTCATAGACGGAAGTGGATTTGGCGAATTTAAAAATTCAAATGATAGAATTTGAACCATTAGATAAAAATTTAATGGTTCAAATTTCAAAAAGTTATTAAAAATTATTTTATATTTATTGAAATATGAACCATTAGATGAAAATTTAGTAATCCAGATCTTCTTAAATGTAGTGAATTTGAATTCACATGCAGAGAATATGAATCCTAATTTTTCTTGGTTTTACTCTTTAGAGCTCTGGATACTCGGATAATTCACATATTGTACTTAAGTAGTCTTATATCCACAGCTTTACCCCAAATCGTTGCTGCTAAATTTGCCTTCTTTATTTTGTTAACTTTTGCGAAATACAAGAGCAATAGTTTTGGCTTTTCGTGTTATGTACCTTACTTTTGGATAAGTATTGTTATTAACTTCTTTGCACCAATCATGGAAACAAGGCTAATATTATATCAATTTTGGATGACTTAAGATAAACAATACGTTTTTAAATGCACAAGTCAATTATTGTGAATAATATACTATATTTGTTGGTGATATCATGCTACCTATGTATGATGATAATTATGCTCGAGATAAAAAATTCCAAGTCTGACTTTATAATTTTTTTTTTTTTTGCAATATGTATGCAATGGACTGTGACTTCAATCTTCAATAGATAAATGTAAGATTTGTTTTCCTAATCACAAGGAATACATGGGAATTTTTTTAATATAGAAAACAATTGTCCCTCATCTATTTTTGTGGTCTCTTGTTAAAAGTCCCTCACTCATTGTATGTCTAAAATAAAAATGTCATATTTGGTCCCCATCTCTTAAAAAGAAATATCAAATCTAGTCTCTACCCAAATCCAAAATCCAAAGTTGAGGCATAAATTTGATATTTTTTTAAAGGTCATGGATTAAGTGTAACATTTTCTAATGAGTGGAGAACTATCTTAAACATTATAATGAATGAAAGACCAAAATGACGATTTTGTAATATGTGAGAGACCAAAAAATAGTTTTCTCTTGAATCATTACTTTACTTAAATTACTTAGATAATCTACTGCCTTTTTACTATTGTTTTTATGCCCATTTGAAAGTATATGCCGTCATGATTGACTTTTTATTTGTAACTTTTATTTGGACAAGGGGTTTGAAAGTTAAATAAAAACTAGAGAAAAATAGAATTTTCTCTTGAATAAAGAGAAAAGAAAAAGAGACAATTGAGGCATAAATAGAATTAAACCTTGCCAAAAATATATCATTAGCCATTTTTTGTATTTTTACAAAACATGCTTAAGAACGTGAAAATAGGGGCAAAAATGAATTTAATCAGGATCAAAGTTGAATGTGTACCTTAAATTAATATTAGCCATTTTTTTTTTTTGTAATTTTACAAAACATGCTTAAGAATGTGAATATAGGGGCATCATGGCAAACATCTACTCCTGTTAGCAATAGAGTTATAGATTAGATGGGTTCCCAAAAATTCTTTTGCAAAAATAATTGCATTAACCATACTTCTCAGAAAAATCTAGAACCCGTTAAATTCATAATCTGAGTATTTCATCAATTTCAAATCAGAGTATTTCATCAAAATAGAATTAGAGTATTTCATGAATCCAGAATCACATTATTTCACCAATTTAGAGGCAGAATATTTCTTAAGAATCAATGTAGTTTAGAAAATTTAAAATCAAATTTATACAGAAAAATAGAATCAGGCTAATTTAAAATCTATAGGATCAAGGTACTTTATAATTTGAAATCAAAGTATTTTAAAAATAATAGACATACTAATTTAGAAATTCATAATAATTGTAATTCACATATCCGCCACTTATGCCAGCCCTATTCTCAATCATCATACTTATTAATTTTATATTTAGGTTTCTTTAATCCCCCTTTTCAATATCTCCTTTATTATTTGAATTTATCTTTACCCCAAATTCATTCTCTTCCTTTCTCCTACTCTTGAAATTATTTAAATGTTTTTTTCATTCAAAATAAAATATTTAGTTGATGAATTTTCATGAGGTAATATATAAGGAACAGGTTGCTAGCATTTTATGAAGTGATGACATTTTATGATGTTTAAGCTGACAAGCAAGAAATCAAAATTTATTGGGTGTATTAATATAAACACTCAGAGGGTTGAAATTTATGACATGCTAACAAGAAAATGGGATACTCAGTAATGCATGATTTTAGTTAGAGGAAGAAGATGAAATAAAAAAAAAATATATTTATAAAATTCTTGCTTATGATGCCTGTAGAATGTAAATATGTATAGCTTCACTTTATTAAATGTGGGCCACTCAGATGATTTATAGCATCTCACCGTTTTTGCTTCTTCTTTTCAAGTGAAGATGATGATAGATCTCTTTTGTTTCACAAGAAATTATGACGGTTATTCCAGGTATTTAACTATGGTGATCTATTAAGATGATCAGATCTTTGTGGGAACCTATATTGCCTATATACCTACAGAAGAGGGTGATTCCTCCCAAACTTGAAGGAGGAGGAAGAAGATGAGAATATATATAGAATGATTTAACAATAAACTAGCCCATTTTGTACCTATATTTAAGTTAAATGACTAGCAATCGAGTAGAGTCATCGAGTTTGAACAAAGTTAACCAAGTTTTTTTTTTAGTTTTTAGTCCAAATTTGAATAATCCAACATTTCAATTAACATTTTAAAAGAAAAATGACTACCTAACTATTTCAGCCATTAAAATTTAAGAAAAATATAACATAGCTTATTTTACAAGTACAATAATATTGTTATGACTTCAATACATTATATTTGCAATTAATAGCATATAATGTATTATATTGTGATTAAATGGTTAATTCTACTTTCAAAATTTTTAAAATTTTTTTCATTACAGGGCTTAAAAAGTACATAACATATATATATACACACACACACACACTACAGGAAAAAGATTGTTTTACTACAGTGGTTTAACCACGGTTGAATTAAGTGTGGTTAAAGTAAGGCTTAACGACAGTTTTGGTAATCATAGTTAAAGCACATGCTTTAACTACAGTTATTGCCCACTTACAATGTCAGGTAATGTGGACATTTTGTCCACGTGCTATTTTGGCCTAACCATGGTTACAGTACCCGTGGTTAGGTCCAATAAGCCCTAACCATGATTTTACTTTTACTGTGGCTAGGACACAGTGAAAATTGTATGTTTGGTCATATTCAGTGGCCTAGCCACGGTTTCATCTAACCATGGTTAGACCCATTAAAAATGTTTTACCCTACCTTCTTCCTTTCGCATTTTTATAGAACCATTGTGCCATGAAAGCCACTGTTCTCTCTCGCCTGTAGCTATTGTAGCAAGGTTGTCCTATCGCCGATGAGAAATAACTACTGCCGATCAGCCCAAAGATCATTGACGTTGTTGGTTAGTGTGAAGGAGGTGGATTTTTCTTAGCATTTGGAGCTCTAAGTTAGTGTTCTTCCTCCTTTTTTCTTGATAGTTTGCAAAATTTGTGGTTTTGATCTTGATGATATGTTGTATGAATGTAGGTTTTGCTTGTTGTATTGTTGCATTTTTTCTTCCAAATTTTATTATAATTTTTAGTTTTTATTATTTCTTTTAGATTTTATTATTATTATTATTTTATTTTTTTAATTTATTATTATTATTTTAGTTTTTTTATTTTTTTATTATTGGTTTATTTTGCTTTCAAGATTTAAAGAAAAAATTCGTTTTTCTGGAGGTGACAATAACTTGATGAACATGTGTTAACTGTAAAAGTGCTTTGTCAATGAAACTTAATGAACAACTTATGCTACCAATTATCAAAAGGGAAGCAACTAGATCTAAATGGTCCACCAACTTGACTCAGGAGATCCAATGTTTTCTTTGTGTTGAAAATAAATTAAGGGATGGATGATTAGCTAGATAATGAATGAATTTACATAATATGACAAATACTTTGTTACTCAGCTTTCTAGAAATGTACGATGTGATTGAACTAAGTGAACATAAGCAGCAGTTGATAAGTAATCAATTCCTACAGTGCATCAAGTAAAGTGAATTAGGTTTAACAATAACTTTTGTAAGAGAAGAAAGTAAAAACATGACAACCCTTAATTGGAACAATAGAGGTATTTCACTAAAGTTTTCTCATAGTAAAAGACATAAAATCAAATGGTAGAGAAAGGAAAGAGGCATATGAAGAATTTAAGAGGGGAGAAAAATAAAAAGAAGAAATGTTGTCATGTAACTAGGAAATACATAATATAAAGCCTACCAATTATTATTTTATCACTTCCATGGAAATGTAGTAATTGAAACATCTATGTCTACATATCTTTATCTTTGAATTCATTAATTCAAATTCTGGTGAGGAATGGTTGAGAACTAAATCAAGAAGTAGAAAAAGCACCCACACATAAGACAAAATCAACAACAAAAATATTTTTTTTCTATTTTTTATTATTATCTTATATGTTTGTTTTTATTTTACTTGTAGTCATGGTATGATTCTTATTAATATGTTTTTATTTTATTATTAATTTTGTTTCTTGGATATTCTTACACTTTTGTAATGTTGAGTTTAAGTTCCTTAAAATTAAATGAGTTGAATATTTAGATTAAATTAACCATTTGATATATGTATTGAATTGATTTACTTTGTATATTTATAATGGTCGTACTTTGTTATTGAGTAACATGATGATATGTATAACATTCAATTCAATATGAATATTCTTATACCTTTGTTGATTTTTAGGAAATTGATATTGTTTCCCATGTTTATTTTTTCGTTGGTCTTTAAGAGATGGATAAGTTGTGGATTCTTAGGCCTTGAAATACTCCTGAAAATTTACAAGGATTAAATGGATTCATGGACTTTACATTTGCAAATAAGAGTGTTAGAGATAAGATAATATGCCCATATCCTAAATGTAGATTTAAGAAATGGCAAGTTAAAGATGTTGTGTAGGACCACTTAATTATTAAACCTTTTTCACAAGATTACACTTTTTGGGTTAGGTATGGGAAACAACTAATGAAGAACCTCATAAGGTAGAACATCAAGTAAGGCCACAAGTTAGAGATGGATCAATATGCAAGGAAGACCTTATACATAACATGGTTTGTGACGCATTTGGAATTTATAATAATAATAAAATTGTTAATGATGTTGGTGGTCCAACTTTAACATTAGACCAAACATTACATAATGGTATGCAAGAATTTCAAGACTTGCTTAAGGATGGACTACAAAATTTATAGGGTGTGAGAAGTACTCTAAGTTGTGCATTATAGTGAAATTTTATCACATAAAGTGTATGTGTGGAATAAGTAACAAGGCTATGTCAATGTTTCTTGAATTATTATCCGATGCATTTGAACATGCCAAGATTCCATCATCTTTTTATGAGGTGAAGAAAATTATAAACAAATTAAGGCTTAATTATGAAAAAATTCATGCTTGTCCAATTAATTACATGCTATATTGGGGGGAGGATGAAAATAGAGAAGTGTGTAAGGAGTGTAATACCTTTAGATGGCAACCAAAAGGTAAGGGTAAAAAGAGAACCAAACGACGGGTAAAAGTATTTAGATACTTTCCATTATAACCACAGTTACAAAGGTTGTTTATGTCTTTTAAAATTGCTAAGCACATGCGATGGCATGCATTGGATAAGAATAATGATGGCATGATGAGACATCCAAAGGATTTCAAGATGTGGAAGAGATTTGACCTAATTTATCCTCAATTTGCCTTAGATCCACATAACGTATGCTTGGGTATGGCTATAAATGGTTTTAACCTTTTCGGCAATCTGAGTACAAGTTATAGCATCTGGCCACTAGTGTCAATGTCTTACAATCTCCCACCCTGGATGTGTATGAAACAAAGTTTTTTCATTCTCTTAGTGATTATTCCAGGGGAAAAGAGCACCAAATGATGATATAGATGTGTATATGCAACCATTAATAGATAAGTTAAAGGATTTATGGCATGTTGGAATTGAAACATATGATTCCTTCACCAATGAGGTGTTTAATATGCGTGCGGCACTAATATGGACTATTAGTAATTTTTCAGGGTTTGGAACTTTATCTCGGTGGAATGTCCACAGCAGCTTAGCATGTCCCAACTATAATTTTAACTCAACTCCTGTTTGTCTTCCCCATAGTCAGAAGTGGTGTTTTATAGGTCATCATTATTATTTAAGCCTAGGGCATAAGTTTAGATTGGCTTGAAATCAATTTGATGGAAAGGAGGATAGGAGAAGTCCTCCCAAAGCAATTACTATCTTAGAAATCCTAGAGCAGCTTGAAAATGTTAATGTTATATTTGGGAAAGATGTTAAAGTAGAAGTCTGTGGCAAAAGGACTTGAGGAGTTAGTGTTAGTGATAGAGAGACTCAACAATGGCATAAGAAAAGTATACTTTTTTTACTTCTGCATTAAGGGAACTATTTATTACACCATAATTTAGATGTAATGAATATTGAGAAAAATATACGTGACAATGTGCTTTTCACTTTGTTAAATGAGTCTAGGTGTTCAAAAGACCATTTAAATGCACAAAAGGACTTGCCAGAAATGAATATTAGGCCTAAACTTTGGCCTAATGATAGTGGGAGATATTCTCTAACTTTATTCGCCTTAACATATATGAATAAGGATGTCATTCTTCGGACTTAAAAGAATATCACTGTCCCATATGGCTATTCAAGTAACATTTATAGGTGCATTGATTTAAGACAACGTAAGACTGGAGGGTTGAAAAGTCATGACTCCCATGTTTTGATGGAGCAATTCCTACCTATAGCAATGAGAACAACACTTATGAAAGAAGTGTGTGTAGTATTGATTAACTTGTGTTCATTTTTTAGGAAATTATGTAACAAAGTCTTAAGCGTGAATAAGCTTAGTCAACTCCAAGATAGGGTTATTCTTACATTATGTCATTGGAGATGTTATTTCCACAGTCATTTTTTATTGTTATGGGTCATTTGACTGTACACTTGGTTGAAGAAACAAACCTTGGAGGCCCAGCACAATATAGATGGATGTACCCTATCCAAAGGTAGACTTTTAATTCTTTGATGATTAATTCTTTCCTATTCATTTTAATTATACTTATGACCAATAAGGAATATATTTACTAGGTATTTAGGAAAGTTAAAATCATACTATGCAATAGGGCTCAGGTTGAGGGCTTAATAGGTGAAGGTTATATGGCTCAGGAGATTTTAACCTTTTGTTCACAATATTTGGAAAGAATTGAGACAACATTCAATCAACCTGAGCACGTAGATGATCATCTTGATGTTAGGTCATCAAATCATGATACTTTGTTTTTGCATATCGGACGACCAATTGGTGGTTTTGAATACTTTGCTTTATTTCCTATAGAGAAATTACAAGCACATTGTCATATGTTGACTAATTGTAGACAAGTGGACACATTTCTTCAGTAGTGAGTGGATTATACTTATTGAAATTAGTATTCATATACAATTTCATTGATGACATCTTTTATATATGTCATACAGGGAATTTAGAGATCACATTAGGAGATAGTTACAAAGTTGTACACGGTCTTCGAACGAAATAGATAAAAAGTTTCTCCACGAATTTGTTCATTGGTTCAGTCGTCAGGTGAGTATATATTTGCCTATAAATGTTTTGTCACTTGATAATTTTTATTGAATGACATGTTTATGGTTAGTTAATTCCATATAAGAAATGACATTAATGGATCTCATTCAGTTGATATGAAATTGCTTGCGTTAGGTCCACTTGGTATGGTAAGACAATATAGTGCTTATAATGTCAACGATTTCAAATTCATAACTATGGAACGAGATCAAGGGTTGAAAACTTAAAACAGTAAAGTCTTTCGGATTTTTGGAACTAGAAGCTATTCAAGTAATATTGATGGTTAAATAAGCTTCGGAGGTGTGTCGTACTATGGAAAATTGGTATATATCATTGAACTAAATTACCATGGTCAATATACAGTTACCATATTTAAATGTATATAGGCTAATACAACCAATCCTAGAGGGATTATAATTGATGAATGAGGATTCAAGTCCATTAACTTTTCATGTTTGAAACACACTGATGTCAATGAAGATGATGAGCCATACATCCAAGTTTTCAAAGCTCAACAAGTATATTATGTGGACCATCTAAAGCCTTATGACTTGAATGACTTGGGAGAAGAAAATGAGGTTGTTTCTTATGATAGTAAGCCATTCTAACCTCAACGCTTGGAAATTATCGTCCCTGAGTTTGAACTAAACTTATTCCTATCTAGGTAATATTTTCATTGTGTTACACTTTAATAATGTGGCTTACACTTAAGCTAATGTTCTTTTTATACTACTTTCCTATAAGTATTGATGGGACTTATCTTTTTTCTTGTACACTTAATCTAATATTTTCTTTTCTTTTCCTTTCCTCACCACTCAGGAATTCTAAAGATGAACAAGTACCTCAAGAAGTGTAAAGTGGGCAGGGGTGGTGGTTCTAGGAACAGTGGGAATAGCAGTGGAAATCTTATGTCAGATTCCCCTAGCCCATCAGAAGTTCCAAGGCTTAACTTCCGCGTTATCTTTCCCGATGTTCATAATGAACATGAAAAAGTCAATGTATGATTTGAATAGCCTAAAACTCAAAGAGAATGAACAGTCTATAGCACACGATGTCCCCCATGTAACATTAGAGACAATCTTAAATCATTGATGTTATTGGTATGTAATATCTAATTTTGCAAAGGTTTGAAAATTTGTCTAATTTTAAAGGCTTATTATTTTCCATTCCATCAACAAATGAAAGAGGATAAGTTTGTACTCAATCATTAAGTATGCATGATTCATGGTCCCATCCAAGTAGGCGTAGGATTATAGTCCCGTTCTAAGATAGTCACCAAGCAGTTAGAAATGGAGGTGGTTGTTAGGTGTTTTCTTAGGCACCATTGCCAAGGATTTTGGCACATTTCCAATCAATTATAGGGATTGGAGGCTTGGCCCTTCTCAATAAAAAATCATATGTATAGAGATACCATACAAGTAAAGTCACATTCTTTGTTTTTGCATCATTGTTTTGTACTGTCCCCTGACTGTTATATCTTATCTTGCACTAAATGATGATGTTCATAAGAGGTATGTATTACAATCTATTGGAAGTAAATGGAAGAGTGCACGATGTGACTTGTATAAGAATGATGGGACTCGCACGTGGTAAGAATTATTTCAAGATGTCCCAGATAATATAGCCAAGGATTAGGTGACAACTTTCATTGATTATAGACTTTCTCAGAGGACTCAGGTGAGAACACACTTTTTCTTAGAGTTACATATGATCTTAGCTAATTATACCAATATGTTCTATTTGATCACCAGGAAAATAAACAAAATTGGAAGATGTTAACAATGCCACACACTAGTAGATCTAAAAGTCTTGTACAAAAGAAGGCTGATATGGTAAGGTCATTTTGGTGAATAATATAACATAACGTACAACATAATTTGAGATACTTTACATCTCTTTTTAAATTTGTAGGAAACAGAGCACGAGGGGCCTATTAGTTGAGAAGATTTGTGGACTACAATCTACAAACATTCTGATAGATCATATGTGAATGAGGAGGTGATAGTTGTTGGTGTGAGTGTTTGAATTATGTGGTACTATGGTGTTTGGATATGCTACTGTTGAAATGATATATTCTTTAGATGATTTGTTTCTTCTTGTTTAAATTTGTAGGAAAAAATTGTTGAAATTGAGTAACAAGACATTGCATCACAGCCAATATCAGTCAATGATGCATTAGCTAGGGCCTTGGGAACATGAGAGCACCATGGACTAGTGCGTGGATTTGGCTTAGAATTTTGGCTAACTCAAGTATTTGAATGTTATGGAAGCTCATCCTTTAATCCTTCTTACAATGAGCTACAAAGTGAGCTGACACTGGTTAAGCAAAAAAAGGCAAAAAAAAGGCTAAGATGGCAGAAAGGGATGCCAAGGATGCAGAATGAGATGCTCGAACATAGCAATTAGAAGTAGGGATGGCTTTCCTCCTTCAGAGTTTCCATGGCCAAGTGCCACCTAAGCTCGCTACCTTACAAAACACAAGAGTAATTCTCTATATTTTTTCTAGTTCATATTAATTTTCATGCATATTTGTCTTTGTTATATCATTACTCATTACTCATTTATTTGAAATCTAGGTATCAAGTGATTAAAATAGTGGACATGTACCACCATCAGGGAATGCAACTCATTCTTCGCATGGATCAAATGCTTTTGATAAGTAGTTTAAGTGAACTATAATTATATTTGTATGTATTTGGATATTTGTATATGTATGTAATGGTATTATGTTGGTTGGACATTGTTCTCGATGGACAACTTCTTAAAATGAATTATTAGTTAGTTGAATCTTAGTTGCTTGGAGCTGTTTACTTATGGATTTATAGGTTCTTATGGCAAAAAAAATATATAATTAGTATATGGTATGATTTTTTTTAAAAAAATCTACTAGTAATGGTTAAAAACGTTAGTACAAATAATTAGGATATAACAACAGTTATATGTCCTAATCATGATTTCCAAACTATGGCTAAGACAAGGTCTTAACAACAATTTGGATAACCGTTGTCGAGACAAAGGCTTAACCACATTTTAGCAACCGTGGTTAAATTTTGACCTAGCTACGGTTATATAAAAGCCATGGTTAAGACAAGATCTGGCCACAGCTTTGAAAAGTGTAGTTAAGCCTTGTCCTAGCCACAGTTTAAATGGAACCATGGTTAAGACAGTGCCTTAACCATGGTTTTGAAACCATAGTTAGGACACAGCTTAACCACAGTTCTCCCCAAAATCAAGGATAACCATTGTAGTGCCTTCTCCACAGTTGGTTCTACCACGGTTTTTGGAACCATTGTCAGTGGTCTTAACCACGGTTAAAACCATGGGTAAACAAAAAAAGAACTGTGATTATGACACAATTTTTTTTTTAGTGATATATATCTATATATATATACATATATATTAAAATTTACTTTAACTTATTTACATTATCATTATGATTATTGAAATTACTATTATTTTAAATTCTAATTACTTTGTATTTCTAAATTAGTGAGTATTATAATGGCAAAGGTAATTGCTCCTAATTTTCTTTTAATATATTTTAAACTCAATCTCTACTTAATTAATTATAATTAAAAGTTCTATGATTTAGGTATATTTCCCTAATACTTTTTTTTATCATTCCCTACTTTTATAATTTGGG
Source organism: Delonix regia (assembly GCA_037074485.1). NCBI lineage: Eukaryota > Viridiplantae > Streptophyta > Magnoliopsida > Fabales > Fabaceae > Delonix > Delonix regia. Next base: position 21,301,304 of record CM073454.1, on the reverse strand, counting down.
TTATTACAATAATATATTTATTATTGTATTAAATTTTATTTGTACTTTTAGATTTGGTTATATTAAATGGATATTTATTAATAGAGGTAAACTCTTATGATTCCACCCCTTTATGAATCTTCATAAAGTTGCAATTTTGATAACCTATTGTTGGAAGATAACCGCATAATCATGGGTTATAATCTTGAATAAATCCTAATTTGAATTATGGATAGCAATAGTAACATTGTTTTAGGAGTAGCAATAATAACTAATTAGCAAATAAATAAAAGGTTCTCCAAATATTCATTGCATCTTAGCAAATAAATTTTGAATCTTTCTTTTTATTAAGCATTAATTATAATTAGTATATAACTTGAAATAACAAATTATTAAAATAACGGAGGTTAGTTGTGCATGTAATATGCAAAATTTAAAATTGTCGTTTCACAAATCTTATAATAACTGAATCAGTATACAAGTTCGAATATTGACCATAACTTATAAAATTCAACAATAAGTTAATTAGACTTATGCCCAATATATTAGTACTAAAAGATACCATATGACATTAGTAATCTATAAACAGCCCTCAACAAAAACAATTTAAAAGGGATTTTACCAAATATCAAATAGATACGTTCACTAAGATATAAGTTAGTGTATTTATTATATTTCTAGCATATAACCATTGATATGACATAAATTTTGTAAAGTACCACCAGCTTTGTAATCCAATAATTTTCTACACAAGTTGGTAGGAAATATATTAAAATAATCTATAATAAATAAGTTTTTTTATGACTAGCGGGTCAGAAAAACATCTAATTGTAATTTTTAATTACAAATTGGTCATATATATATATATATATATAAAATATGAAATTAGGTAGAATATTTTTTACATGACAAAAAATTTATACAAATTGTGAACACCTCATCTCTATCTAAAATTTATCATGGATTTATTAATCAATTTTAAATTAAGCAAATTAGGAAAATAAAAAGGACAGAGGTTCAAATGATTTTTTAAGTAAAAAAAAACAATTTAAAATTCAAAATGAATAATGAGGGAATTTAAGAAAATGAAAAAAATTAGAAAATAAGAATTAATTAATTAATAATAATAATAATAACAAATCAAAATAAAAAAATCATAAAAAATACAAAAACAGGAAAAATCCAAAAATAAATATTACTGGTGATGATGACCAAAAAAAATAAATGAATAACAATAAAAAAATAAAATATAATAATAATAAGGGTTAAATTAGAAAAAAATAATAATAAAATGAAAAAAATAATAATAAATTAAAACAAAAATTACCTAAGCATATAAGATAGCATGACTTCCTCTGAGCAGATTTTTTTTGGCGGTGGTTTTTCGGCTACAAGTGGGCAAGTTGTTGGTAGCTGTGGTGGCAGTCCGTAGCTCAGCTAAAGAGATGACAGGAGCAGGTAATGATGATGAAGCTTCAGCTAATAAGAGGAGAAGCATTCAACCGAGAAGGGAGGCTGTGCTAAACCATAAGGGAGAATGAAGCAAACTGAGAAGCAAGAGGCAGACAGTGAGCTGTGGTTGGAGGGAAAACTGCTGCTGAGAAGTGAAAGAAAATAGAAAACATAGAGACGAGCTGAGGTAGCGTGAAAGAAAGAGAGAAAATTGAGAGAAGAGCAGGAGGTGCAGGCCGCGACGAGATAGAAGCAGAATGATCTGGAACTGAGGAGATAATGAGCTGAGAACCGAGGAGAAAATCTGGAAGCTGAAAACCAGGGAGAGTTGGGCATGGACCCAAGGGAGAGCTAGAACTGAGGAGATGATGAGTTGAGACCGAGCTGAGGCCAAAAACCATTTTCCCATATTTTAGACGTTGTGAATAGAGATGAATAGAGAGAAAGTGAGCTGAAGGTGTCTGCCAGGTTTCCTTAGTTCGCTGGTCCTTTTTCTGGTTTTTTTGGCCTTAGTTTCGTTATTTGATCTGCCCTGAATGCATGTAGAAGATTGGTTGTTATCTGTCCTTTTCTGTTGTTAGGTTGTACTTGATAGAAGACGAGCAGGAGTGCATCAATGTATATATATATATATATATGTATATGTCCACGTATATTCCTGTATCTGTGTATGTTTCAGTGAGTATAAGGGCAAGTAAAAAAGAGAGAGAGCAAGGAGGAGTGCATCGATGTATATATATATATATATGTGTATATGTCCACGTACGTATGCTTGCATCTGTGTGTTTCGGTGTGTATAAGGGCAAGAAAAAAAGAGGAAGAACAAGCAAGAGTGCTTCGATGTATATATATATATATATGTATATGTCCACGTACGTATGCTTGCATATGTGTGTTTCAATGTGTATAAGGGCAAGAAAGAGTGCATTGGTGCGCATCAGTGTGTATATATATATATATATGCTCATATGTATGTGTGCTTAGGTATATATATATATATATATAAGGTGCAAAAGAAAGAGTGAACTAAGAAGAGGTTGTTTTTCTTCTTGGGATATCTACAGGTATATGTGTATACATATATATATATATATATATAGATATATATATATATATATGTATGTATATACATGAATATATGGGTGCATGCAAAGTTAAACATATATAAGGTAAGGAAAAATGAACCAGTAGGAAGTTGTTTTGTTCTCATTTTTGTCATATTTGTTATTTTTGTGTTGTTTTGTTTTATTACTTATTTTTTTTATTATCATCATTATTATTTCACTTGTTTTTATATGAATATAAGACTAATCTTGGTCCCATGAGTAAAGATTTAAGAAAATCATCATGTGAGAATATTGTTCTCCTCAATTGTATGGGATTATGTGAGATTTTAGTCTCCTTAGATCCCTAAAATTAGTATACATTTGTTTTTAAAATAATAATAGTTAAATATTGATCTTAATTAAATATTTTTCATTATCTGTGAAATTATCGTGTGAGAATAATGTTCTCCTCGATTGTATGGGATTATGTGAGATTTTAGTCTCCTTAGATCCCTAAAATTAGTATACACTTGTTTTAAAAATAATAATAATTAAATATTGATCTTTAATTAAATATTTTCTATTATTTATAAAATTATCGTGTGAGAATACTGTTCTCCTCGATTACATGAGATCATGTGAGATTTTAATCTAATCTCCTTAGATCCTAAAAATTAATATACCTTCATTTAAAAATAATAATAATAATAATGCTTGGATAAATACTTTCTATCACCTACGAAATCATTGTGTGAGGATATTGTTCTCTATGAATGCTTAGTGTCGTGTGAGATTTGAATCTTCTTAGATCCTCAAAATTAGTACACACCCCTCTAAAAGCCATATTCTTGCTGTTTGCTTTCATTCTTGTTGTTTGTCTCCTCTGTTTAACGAGCATGTATGTCGATACAAGGGTAATCGAAATAAATTTAAAAGCCATATTCTATTTCAGCTGACTGGTTTAAGGTAACCGTCCTTATGGACAGATGTTGTGGGGTGCCTAACACCTTCCCCACACTCAAATAGACTCTCGAACTCATCTCTGATTTCGCAGACCATGTTGCCTTTTTCTTTTTATTTTAAATTGGTTTTCCAAAGTTTTCCATTAAAAATTTTGGTGGCGACTCCAAATAAATTGATTTTCGAGTTTTATTTTAGGAATCAATTTAAACACTTTTTATTTTATTCCGCCGAAAGGTCGGTTACGACACAAATAATAAATAATATGAATTTTATTTTACATTTAGGATTTATGAAGTTCTTTGTTATTAAAATACACAAAATAATTAATGCGTTAGTATTTATTTTTAAATCATAGAAGGATTGTTATGCTTAATCAATATACTGGGTTGTCTTTTTTATTCCATTTATCGCGCTCTGGACTCACCAGCCCAAAACATTTTTTTTCTCTTAATATTGTTTCCAAAAATAGGCTACAATCTTTTTCATTTTTTTTTATATTTGGTTGGGGGGGGACAAATTTATAATCATTAGTCATTCAATTTGTCTTTCTAATTATCAGGTCAAAACCTTTTAGTCCCAATATGCTTTGACCTCCTCTGCAGGTGAAGTACGTTATATATTATGGTGAACTTCCAATAAATAAAAGTGATAAAGTGAGTTTCACATTATCTTTCAATAAGGAAGCCAATAATTAACAAGCTCTCTCTAATACGTTAGTGCAGTCGATGTCGAACTGGATTAGATTAGTTATTCATTAGTTTGATGGTTCTTTATATTTCTGAATGGCCAATCAAAAAACATAAAATTAGATATGTTGTAAAGTTTTCTTATCTTTATTATTCAATTTATTGTCTATGATACTTTTTATTGAACTTTAAGTATCTACTGATCAAAGCAGTGTACACTCATTTTCAAATTTATCACCAAGTCCTTGTAGTAGGAATAATTAGTAAGTTAGGACAATTTCTGATTATGCTAAAACTTAATTACTATTTGATGTTAGACTCTAAATATTTAGTTTCTAATTATGTTTAGTATTGACTATTGATATTAGACTTTGTAAGTAATTAGTTTTTAATTATGTTTAGGCTTGATTATTTAACGTTAGACTTTGCAATTAATTAGTATTTGTAATATACTGATTGTTGGCTCCATTTGAGTATCACATTATATTAATGTGATTGGTGGTAAAATTTGTTATATTTATAAAATGCTTGTTTTTAAAAAATTGACACAAAAAATTAAAGTAAAATATTTAAAACAAATAAACCCTATCAGCGGCGGTTTACACTGCTGCCAAAAGTATTTACAAGCACTAGCAACATTAAAGTAGACCGTAGCAAAAACACGACATTATGACGGTTTTTTTTATTGTCGTAATTATGCTCCACTATGATAGTAAAAAAAAAAAAAAAAGGTCGCAAAACTTTGACATTGCAACTCTTTTTTGGGATTGTTGCAATAATGTGTTTTTGCAATGACTTTAATGAGGGTTATTTGACCGTCGCAAGAACCTGCCATTGCAACAATTTCTACAAAGGTTAACAAAAGACATTGTTTCATTTGTGACGGTGGTTTCTAGGATGTTTCCATCAACCATGGTAATAAACCTTTGCGACAGTCAAAACCCTTGCAAAAGCCATTGAAAAGCTATCATAAAGTCTAGTTTTTTTTGTAGTGTGATGTTATTTCTTGCTACATATATTATCCTAAATCTATTTAAAGTAATCTAGTTTTTAAAGAGATCATATGATTGTTATAGATTACTTAGAAGCATGCTTTTACATCAAGGTTAACTATATTTTGTTGAGTGCTCTATTTTTGGTAAGGAAAATTAATATCTTTATGCTCCAACAATCAACATAAAGTCTCCCTTGATTTATATAACTTGTTGTTTTGTTTCATACTCTTCCAAGTATCATTTACAACAAGTATTTTACAAAACAATTTTGAAAATAACTGAAATTATTTTAAACACCCAATTCACCCCCTCTTGGGTGTTGGTTGTCTTGTCTAACAAATGCTTGGCAGAGAATTTTGATAATAGCAGCTATATGTCCTTGTCAAGGGTGAATAAGATATAAAATTAGTTATAATGAAAGATAACCAAGTCAAGGACTTCTTTTTCTTAAAGAGTAGCTAATTATATTGGGATGTAGGCAACAATTATAGAATTGAATAAGATCCCAACAACACAAAATTTGGCAACAATGCTGATACACATCTCACACGAAGCATGAAAAAGTTAGTTATGGAAGGTAGGAAAAATTTAAAAGTATAATGGTAATTCCACAAGTTAGAGGTGGTGAAGCAATGGAGTCGCTCCTTGTTTGAGTTTGAATGCATAAAAATAGAGCACAAAATTTAGCTGCAATGCTAAAACACATCTCACATGAAGCAAGAAAAAAACAATTGTGGAAGGCAGGACAAATTTAAATGTATAATAATAATTCCACATGGGAACATGACAACATCTAAAAAAAGTGTATTATTGCCTTAATGGTTATGATTGAATTCAAACTTGGGTTCCATTGTTTGAATAAGTAAGGCTTAGCCGCTTGTGCCAGCCTAGTTCTCATGTAGAATGCTAACTGAATTATATAAAAGTCTTCTACTTTTTATTTTTCAACTTCTCTTTAATTATTTAAATTTTATACTTACCCTAATTATAATCCTTTTGCTTCTTCTATTAATGAAAATATTTACAAAAAAAACTTCTCCCTGGATAAAATATTAAATGGGAATTTCATGAATATTATAATTTTTTTTAATAGCATATGAACTTGAGTTTGCTAAATAAGATGACATATCAATGGTCTCATTGATCAGTCGTAAATGTTCAATGTTTTTCTAAGATTGACTTGCAGTCAAGATGCTATTAGTTAAGAATAAGAAGTGAAGATATTTATAATACTTCTTTCAAGACTTAGTAGGGTCAATTAAGGCTATCTATTTAACCCAGTGACCTAGAAAACTTGATGTGTTTGGTCAAGGTTAGGCTGAGTTAAAAGAAAAATGGGCTAATTGTTTTCAAAGATTACTGATTTTTTATACTAGGCTGGACTAAGGCTACACATAACTTGACCCAACCTGGTTAACCCAAGGCAACTTGAAGTGTTCAGGCTGAGCTGGGTCCGAGACAAGGAAAGGAAAGTAAACTTCTATCTAGTTTTATTGAGTTATAAGGCTAGGCTGTGTCGAGGTTCGAGCTGTATAATTTTTTTGCACTACCTAGCATGGACTTGGTTTCTTTTTTATTACTAGTATTTTGCATAACTTCTTTTTTCATCTTACTCACTTCCCCCCTATGCTAAAAGACTTCAACTATTTTCCCCCATCATACGCACTAGTAGCAAGAGAGGAGCAAGGTGAGGAGATTGCACCCTACTAATTTAAGCAAATTTGGCATTAGAATGTTGAAGCATATTTTAACTATATATGCGGTTAACTTCCAATCTCAATAAAAGCCTTGTTCTTACACCCCCTTAATTTTCTTTGCTTTGTTATCAGTAGTAAACCATATGATACACTTGGATTTAAGGGCATGTATTACTAATTGAGACTTGTGCTTCCATTATTGAGAAAGAGGTAAAAGGAACTTGAAACAACAAGAAGGAAGAAAAAGAGCAACACAAAATTTTCATTTTCATGGGCTCATCAATTACCATGGTTCAAGCATAAAAAATTACAATGACTCTCTAGTCTGGCGCTTTCATTTAGGCATTAACTTGTTCTATAGTGAGTTAAACTGTTGAAAAGTTTTTCAATCATTTTAAACAATTTATATTTCAAGTGCAAAAGTATGCTAGCTTTATTATGTCATATCAATTCACTTATGCAATTTTTCTTTCTTCGTTCAGGGTTTCAATGATATATATTTATGCAACTTTTGCAATCTCTTCTCTCGTCCTCTTATTCTTTTTTATAAGCTAAAAAAAATACATTTAACTTTTAATCTAAATCAATTTTTCTAACCTAGAATGATCTAACCATTCAAACCACCTTGTCACTTTCCAAGATTAAATCAAGTCGGTTTATTTTTGGGCCTAAAACACTATCCTTGAAATACCATTGGCCCAAGCTTTAGGTCTATAGCAAACTTAGCCTAGCCTTAGCCGCACTGAGTACTAGGTTAGGGTTTGGACTAACACCCTACCCAACTCAACCTAGATATTTGTTAATATATTACACCATTTCTCTAGAAACATCTTATTCCTTTTGCTTGCCTTTGCTGTTGGTAAATGGGATCTAGATATCTATCATCTTCAAGATTCTCTATCAATGGCCTCAGTCCTTAATCAATCCTTATATGATCTCTCATGATCTCTACTCACTCTAGTTTACAGATCTCTCTCTTGCTTACACTTGCCCAGTTGCTTCATTCTTTCTCATTCCATAGTCTCATGCACGCTAGCAAATTGAGTATGTATAAATTAAAGATCGAAGAGGCAAACTAAATTGGATCTCACTGTCAGACATCTCTATCAAATCTCAACTTTATCACTCTTACACTGTGGTAAAAGCTCTCACAATCTTGACTCTCTTGCTCTCTCATGTCCAAAAGCTCTAAAAATCTTATTTCTCTTGGTTTTACCTTTTGCTTTCAGTCCTACTATTCTTAATGGACCCGTTAGCCTTGATTTGGCTCGACCCAACTTGATAAATTATTAGGTCTTGTCTAGCTAGGCCAAAACATAGGTGCAAAAAATGGACTTGGTCATATTACTAGGCCAGGTGACTCGGCCCGTGAACAATCCTTAATGGTCATAAAGAATTCTTGGTGATGTCATTTAGAATGAATAATATGCTAGCTACCTTTATGGACATAATGAATAAGGTTTTCAAGTCTTTCCTAAATTGATTTGTCCTAGTTTTTATTGATGAGAAACTAGTTTAGTTGTGTCAAGTTAACTGATTGTATTTGTAATGATGCGAAGAAATAACTTAATATCATTATTTAATAAAATATTTATGAAAAAATGATTTAAAAGTTAATATTTTTTTAATTGGAGTCATCTTTTAGGTATAATTAGGTTAATTTTATAATATTTTAGCTTAGTTTTAGGTAGTTTTCAGCTTTAGGGTTGTTTTTGTTAGTTTAACTTGAACACATTCGCTTGTGGTGTCTTTTGGTTTTTTCTTTTTTTTGTAGGTTTTGTTCATATTATGAGTCTTCAAGATAAAGTGATTTGAAGAATGATCAAATATGATGAAAGGCTATATCAAAAAGTGGGGAAAAAAGAGCAAAAGATAAAGCAAATGACAAAGAAGCATTTGGACGACTGCGAAAATCTCATATATGCCTAGTTAGCAAGTTGGTGAAATTTTCAAGGAATCTAGACTCATGGGCAAAGTGCTCCTCGAGTGTTTGGGAAAATCTTTCTAGATCTTTGGGCATTAAAAAAGCCCCAAATGATTAATTTTGAAAAGTGAGAAGCTCAAGTCCATTTTGAACCTTTAAGTATAAAGGGATGATGCAAAAATGGGGGGATGAAAGATTGGCAGCAATCTAAGAGAAACTAACAAGCGAGGTGTAACTTTCCAATAATATGAGCGACGATTGATGGATGAAGACTCCTTCCAAGGGAGTTTTTCTTCTTTTTTTTTTTTTTTTTGGTCTCTTTTCTCTTCTTTATGAATTGTTTACTCTTTGTTTCTACATTCTTGTTTAACTAATTTTCATTTCTTGGGAACTAATGGAACCCTAAGTTCTATTTTAGATGAATTTCATGTAATTCCTTAATCTCTTGTCATTGGGTACTTGTATCAATTTCATTTGAATGATTTTCATGATCAAACCAATTGTTAAATTGATAAATTAGTTTAGCTGTAGCTTGGAAAGGAATCTTAAACTTCAAACCAATTGATATATCCTATGATTAACTTATAATTGTTAGTGTGTCATTAGGATAAGAATATACCTAATTGCCATATGTTGGGACTTAAAGTTTATATTAGAGAGTAACTTATCATAGGAATATAGAAAATTGATCTATTAGTTAGATTCATATTAGATTTATAATAATAATTTAAAGGTTCACATGGTAACTTGGTCCCTTAACTTTATTTACTATTTCAAAATGATCTTTTAAGTTTGAAGTGTTTTAAATTGGTCCCTTAAGTTTCTAAAACATCTTGAGAAAAAACTTCTTTTAAGTGAATTTTGTCAATATATTAACACCATTAAATATAAAGTTGATGTGGTAGTCATGTGTCTTTTAATTAAGATTTAAGATATGACTTGGCATCCAAAAAACATTTAATCCAAATATTTTTTATTAAAAAAATTACATCCCTCTTTCACCCATCTTCTCTTAAATGCAAAGAGACCTAATTAGCCTTCTTCCATCTTTTACCCATCTTCAAACATATGCAAAAATGACAGTATTCTTTCTTGCGTCCTATATGTAGTTATCAAAAGCATCTTTTCTTTCTTTCATTATGGCCACGATATATGTTAAGGTATATATATTATATAACAATGGAATATAAACGAATAAGGAGTATTAATTTGTGATCAAGATGCCAAATCTTGATCCTTAAGTGTCTTCAACTGCTTGAATAAGGATCCTTTAAGTGTCTTCAACTAATCCCTTTTGCAAATCCATTTTGCATTGTAATTGCCTTAGGGTTGCGTTATGGAGAAGGGAGAGTGAGTAGTGGCATTTGATTTTTTTTTTTTTTGTAAATTTCTAAAAAATAAATGTTGATTGAGTATCAAATCGTCTCTTAAATTCTAATTATAAAACACATGTAACTATCACATTAGTTTTATATTTAATGGTGTTAATGTTTTAAAGGAATTCACTAAAAAAGACTTTCTAAAGATGTTTTGAAAATTTAAGGGACCAATTTAAAACCCTTCAAACATAAGAGACCATTTTGAAATCGTAAATAAAGTTTAGAACCAAGACAGTATTTTAATCTAATTTAAATAACCATGGTACTTTAAACATTCCCCACCCAGTTATTTTTTATGAACGCAGTTTAGTGAAACATTGAAGCAGTGTTCATATATATATATATATATCAATTGCGAGATGGTCGAGGGCAAATTCCTAATTTACCAATACATTACTACTAACAAAAATGGTTCAGCACTTTAAACATATTACGTCGACATTACAAGAACATGGGGGAGGAGTAACATGGAGATCCAAATCCAATTTGTTGATATTTTACTGAATCTGAAAATGGTGTTGTATTTATGGGTCTACCATGTATCATACATCCACAAGAAAAGCAAGTATTAGATCCACAAAAAAAGGCAAAACCCAACTTGAAGAGGATGACTAGGATTGCCTTCTATGCCATGCTTTTAAATATAGGTCACAAATTAACCCTACAATTTTGAACTCCATTGTTGAGCTCGAGGTGTTTGATAAAATGCCTGTGAGAGCCTCATTTTGTTTCTAGTCAGTCTCTGACATTGCTTTTCACCTTCCCACATAGGCTAGATCAAATGTTGCATGTGTGCTTGTCAGCTTTAAAACGGGATCTCACACGCCTCAATTAGTTTATGCAGCGTGAAGCTGGGAGCCTTATGTCAATCTCAAACCTCGCTTGTCATCCAGTGACCTTTTAGGTTTGGTATTAATCTTTATTGTGATAAATTGTCGCTTAGTTAGTTAGCCTTATTCATGAGATGATTATATCTTCGAAATCAGTGATTATAATGAAGGTAGGGGTATGTATTTCTTATTGTTTAAAATACTTTCTCAGTCTCCTTTTAACTAGATATGTCTTAATTCTTCATTTTGTTATGAAAAGTCACCTTTTTGAAACTTAAGGATACCTTACAAGTACCTAAAATATTTCAATCCCAGAAAAGTGTTATATTACCCTTTATTGTTGTTGTTGTTGTTATTATTATATTATTGTATTTTAGTAGGTCTCAGTTGTGATAAATTGTTGTTTAGTCATTTTCATTAGATGATTATCTTAAAATCAATTATCATAAACTATCAGAGGGTGAGGGTGTGTTGACTCTGTTTTCCTGTTTCTTGTTGTTTAAAATAGTCCACTTTCAGTTTTTTAGTTAGACAAAACTTAATTATATGCTTTCCATTTTATTATTATAAAACATTATATGACATTCTTTGAAACTCGAAGATACATTACTAAAAAGAATATTTCAATCCCAAAAGAGAATGCTATATTACCTATTATTATTATTATTGCTGGTATTATTATTGTACTTTATGTGCTTATTGAAAGGAAAGGCCACTATTAATGTCATTGTAGACTTGCTAAACCTCAGGGATGCAATTCTTGGTTGTGGAATAGACCTATCCAATAAATTAAGTTCATTAGACATCAATGCAGAAATACATGGAAGACATAAAACTAAATCACACTTTTTCAATAAGGCAATAGTAGGCATCTCAGCAATACAAATGGTAAAGTCTTTAGAACCGTATGATTGATTTGAAGGAGTTTTAACTTGAGTTGATGTGGGAGGAGGTATTGGACAAGGTCTAAACATAATCATCTCTAATACCCTAATATGAAGGACATTAGCTTTGATTTTCCCCTAGTCCTCAAACATGCCTCACTTTTCCAGGTATTCTTCTTTAACTCTCAAAAGATTACCCAAACTCATAATGACATGTCATAGAGTTATTTTATTGTTGATGTATGGGTAATAACTACTTAACAACTGCAAATGTTACTCTTGGATTTTAAGGTTAACATAAACGGATCCATTTTTTTCTTTCTTTTTCTTTCCTGGGGTAATTTCTTCTTTATACGTAGTTAAGTTTACCATTTGTTATCAAGAGAGCTTTCTAAGCTTTACGTAAGCTCTCCTTTATATCAATATAGCTTATAATAAGGTATAGTTTTTTTTCTTTTACCTGAGTGCAATATTGGGTGGTGCATGATATGTGGGAGAGAATAGATCATAAGTGGGATAACTCTATAACAAAATCAATATCATTGATCTTGTATATAATTGTGCACTATTGATATTGAACTACTTCATCTCATGTTTTCAAGTACTTTTTCCTTTTGGACTTTATGAATGCATATCCTATAGTATAGATAGTCCCTTTGCAAATCATTGGTAACAGAGTTATGAAATACAAGTCCACATCATGAACTAAACTAAGATTAATGTAGGGTTAGTGCTCTTGTCCATATGGAAACAGGCTAAGACGATAAGTGACTATACAATATTAGTTATAGACAAGAAACATCAAGTTCGCCTCTAACGTTAAAATACTATAAACTAGTGATTCCACTTACAAAGGCATGTTTACTAAATGCTAATGGTAGATTTGGATGGAGATGGAAGAGAAGGCAAGGGAATAGAAGGTTTCAATAAAATCCTTTTCTCGTTTGGGAGTTTATAATAAGGGCCAAAGAGGGGAGAAGGTTGAAGAATTTTTTTACTAACCCTTTAAATTCTCTAAAGCTTTTTCCACTTTCGTAATTTTAAGTTTCCCCAATTTAAGTTATTAAAAGAGAAAGCATTTCCAAATAAGGAAATGAAAATTACTATTTAATCACCACATGACCTTCCTTCTCCCTTCTTCTTTTTTCCTTTTTTCTTTTTTGGATTTGTTTCCTTTCCTTACCCTCTCAACTACCAAATGCACCCTAATTGACATGATCTGTTTAACTAGTACATATGATTTTTGTTATAAGAGATGAACTAGTTCTTAATCTCTCAAATTAATGTACATAGCTCTTACATTTGTCATCTAAATGATAGGAACTATTTTCAACCATTTAAATGAAATATAACTTAGTTAAATATGAGGAGAGCTCATTTGGCTTAATTGAATTACAAATCCAACTCAGCTTGCACTGAATTTTACATGTTTGGCTCAATTCAAGGGTTGAATTAGTTGTGTTGAATTTTGTTCAACCCAAATCTCAGTCAGGTTTAAAACTTCCCTACCTGATTAGCAAACACCGTTATAATATGGTTGCCTTCATACATCATCTCAAGATTGAATACTTGGTTGTCTAGATCACAATCTTGGTTGTAAAATCATATGATCTTAGGATTCTCCCAATAGAAATTAATCCCAATTTTTGGATTGTAGAAAGTCATCACATATTACAATTTGGACACATCAGTTTTGGCTTCTTTACATTGCACACAACAACAGCAGACTACTAGTGGACAACAGTAATGTGTTTCTAATTCAATACTATTATGCTATTCCAATATATAAAAGTGGAAGTACATAGGATGAGGAATTGATAGGAGGAACACTTCTAAAAAGGCATGACATTAAACAGTACAAAATGAGCTAACCCCCTTCCCTCAGAATAAAACATGCAGAATACCTTTCCTGACTAAGTATCCACAAGTGGATAATATCAAACATTTATGGAAGCTATATTTTTGCAATCTGCTTATTCTTGTATTATTACTACTTTCCCGTAATTACTATAAAATACAAGCTTCAAAACAAATGCAGAGTTTATTTATAAAACTCTATGACACCATAAACCAAAAGAGCACGGGCAACAATACTAAAGCTTGAGAATCTAGAGTCTTTGCAGAGCTTCTCGAATTCTTTCTTAGTTCTTTCTTTCCCTCCAGCTTGTATAAACATCATGTTGTCTATAATAGAGACATACTTAGTTGCATCGCTTGACTCTGGTTCTTCAAGCATTATCATGTCCAAAATAATCACCTTCCCATTCAGTGGAAGTGCTTTGTAACAGTTCTTTAGAAGTGCTACACATTTTTCATTTGACCAATTATGACATTGGGCTTGCACTAGCATTTTAGATATCAAAAGGTTTATCTTAGCATATTAAGATATCTTTGAGTAGACCAATTCAAACATTTTGATAAATATATAAACATATATCATAAAAGTGTGTTTGGATATTCTTATATGTCTATTCATCATTAACACTGTCTAATAATTAATATATTCATATTAAATTTGAAATAACAAAGAACTATCTTACCTTTACCATAATAGCGTCACCCTTTAGAACACTTTCATACATATCTCCTCCAACATGCTTAATTCCTTCACAAAATCAGACAAAACATAAAGGGCTGACCATCAATAATTTTGGCTTAAGTTAAAATTTAATCTTGCGAATTTTTTAAAGGAAAGAAAGGTCAATAACTTATTCTTTGGTTCTTTCATCTACACCAAAGTTATAGTCACCATTTTTTGCCATTGGCTTGTCCCTTTCTTTATTACAAATAGTTTTTGCCCTATAGTATGAGAAAATATAGTACAACACCTTGTTGACTTTACTCTCAATTACTGATTTATAATAAGGATGGAAGATGAACATAGGGATAGTTCCATGTTGAATTGGTCGAACCCCATTTATTACTTAGATTTCTAGAGCAGTTGCAGTGCTGGAAAATTTAAGTATATTATTGCATCATTTGAAAGCTACAGAAGTATATTCTTGGTATTTATATATCTTAAAGAAACTCTCATGAAAGCAAAATGTAAAGTTGAAAACTAGGTAGGGAAAAAAAACCAATTTTTCTATGTTACCATTAACGATTCATGAGTACAGTGACCTACGAATGAAAATAATATGCATGGTATATAAAAAATGTTTCAAAATATGAAACTAGAATACCTGGAATGGGTCAGGCATGTTGAATCACTTGGGGCAAATCAAAGTTTATACCCTTGATATGAGGGTGCTTGGAGATGATCATTTTGAGACTTTGGCCAGTGCCTCCTCCCACATCAACTAAGGATGAATCTCCTTTGAATCCATCATACACTTCCAGATACTTCCTCATCTGTATTGCTAAGATTCTTGCCATTGCCTTGTTGAATGTGTGGTTCATTTTTGTGTCCTTCTCCATGTATTTCCACATGGTTATCCCATGTACTTTATTGAATAGGTCTATTCCTCCATCTAGAATTGCGTCCTTGATGTTAAGCCTACAAAAAAAATCAACAAAATGATTCATCATTTAAATGGTTTTCTGTTTTTTCTTTTCAATCAATTTCTCTACAATTTTTGGACAAATTTTTTACTACTTTTTTTTTTTTTAAAAGACACTATATGCTTACATAAATCACTACTCAGTAGATTCTATTTATTTCTTATATAGATCTTAGTCCAAGTATTTTTCTTTCTTTGAAATTAAAATATCAATTTCTTAAAGAAATACAAGGACAATTATTATTATATAATGGTTATGTAGCATAAGTAATATATTTTTTGGACCACATTCTTTTTGCTATTTGAGATATGTGGTAGGGGAGGCATTAGTAGTTAGAAGTTTCTTCACAATATGGGCTAGCTTAGTCAAAGTGCCTTGACCTAACCCAATTTTCTAACATATCTTTGTTCACTATGGACCAATAAAAGGGTCCTGTTTATTCAGCGTTACCTTTTAGTGACCCATAAACATATTAATCTCTCACTTGGGTGGCATTTGATACCTATTTAGTGACACATTTTCTTTAAATAAAAAAGTACAGTCAGTAAACTCCGCAACACAATTTTTGTGAATTTGATAGAAGAAAAGTATTAAATTAATTTCTCACTTTTATATTTTGTAATAATTTAATCTTTTACAAGTTAATTATGACAAATTAGTTCATAAAAAATATTCTATTATATAAAACCAGTTTCTCCTTAATTAAAATATATAGACTAATTTTGCACAAATTTAAATTTACAAAAAATTAATGTTATAATTAATTTATAAAAAATTAAATTATCACAAAATATAAAAACAAACAACTAATTCTGTTCTTTTTTTTTATTTGACAACTATAGTCCCTTTTTTTTTTTTTACACTTAACCAACAAGCTAACATGGCATGAACACCTAAAAAAAGAACATACACAACCATTAAACCCTAATATAAGACTCTCTGTCTAATTTCACGTAAATGGAAATATTAAAATTGGTCAATCAGTTTCTGCAAAATTAGACAAAATGACATGGAGACCAATTAAATTTCATGCAGCTTTGAAAAATTTTTTATATGCATTATACTCACCAAACCTGAACAATAGCTTGATGGCAGGTTAAGTTTGAGAAGGAAGCAAGGGTCTCATTTTCATTCTGTAGAAAGTAACTCCCAGCGAGAGAGAGCCTATAGAGCCTCTCAGCCTCGCCATCTTCGTTTGTGCGAGTGGTCCAATCCAGAACCTTGAAAGTGGCAAGCACATGTAGCATTCGATCAAACCTGTTGTGCAACTCAAAGCGATGTGTGGGAAGCTCAGAAGCAATCTCAGACATTGTCAAGAACACACCTGGTCCTACTCTCTCTGCTATTATGTCCAACACCTTCATTTCTATGGCTGCGTTCAGAATCGCAGGGAATACTTGAAAGCTTGATAAGAGCATGGCATAGAGGTATGCCTAGTCGTCTTCTTCCTTAGTAAGGGGCTTTATCGCAAGCTTGTGGTTATTGTTCTCTGTGGAACTCATGCTTCCTTTCTTTTACTAGAAAGCACATGTCACACCCCAACTCCTGAAGTGTGACTGGCACAGAAAATGAAACTAGCCTGCCTCTGTAAGCCTAACAAGTTGGTTCTTAACTGAGTTACAATCATACATAACAGACATGCATAACCAAGCAGATTCACATTCAAATCAAATTTGCAGAAATTTTGGTAGAGTCTCCTCTATTACTGAGACCTCCCAAAGTTTCTACAAACATCTGCCCAAAATAATATTATACATAAAAAAGAACTCAGCTCTCAATTCAGTCCGGAGACAACTACAACACAGGGGAATGGGGAATCTACCTGTGGTCATACTAACATTTACATCTATTTACATTTTTACCATTTTGCACATCAAATACAACAAAAATCTCAACAAAATCGAGAAAATAAAATGTCAACAGTGCCAACAGGGCTCCTCTAGCCCTCTTAATTAGGAAACTGCTCAAGATGGCTACCTGAAATTCATTAAAACATAAATGGGTAGCATTTCCAGTAATAAATCAATTTATGATTTAAACCTTTACACTTTAAACCATAACAAGCAATAACATTCACTCCATGGAAAGTTTAAATCGGTCAAGGGTACATAACCCTTGGAAATCACATTTTCACGGTCGAGGATCCATAACCCTCAGAGAATCTTTTCCATTGGTTAACATTAAACTATCAAGGAAACTCAACCCTTGGATTTTTGTTAAAATTAGGTAAAAACCTTCCTTCTTATTCAAAATATCATTGGCTCAGGACTTAGATTCTAGGAAGGACTATCAAACATAAAGCATCGGTATGGATGTCCCATGTAGTTTAATTATCTATCAAGAGCACACAGCATCTCAGGGTAAATCACTCATATGGTCGAGAGCACACAGCATCTCGGGGTAAATCATTCATATGGTCAAGGGTATGTATCCCTTGGATTATTCATATCGGTCGAGAGCACATAGCATCTTGGGGTAAATCACCCATATGGTCGTGAGTCGCAAGCTCACGCTAAAATCATCTATCTTATCTTGTCCTCCCAAAATCTAAGGACTTGCCATTTATAAGTTTTCCCCTTTTCAATATCAATTCTTTAGTAAAACATTCCTCTTTTTATTCAAACCTCTCTTTTACAAATTTTACATGAATATCACATATCAATCATAATTCATAGGTCATATGCAAGGCGAACAAGTCTAAAAAGTTTGCTACCACAACTACAATGGTAATAATACAGTGGGAAAAGCTACCGCTTACCTGGTGGCTGACATATGCTAAAATCACCTTGTCTTCGTCTCTCTTGATTATAAAATTGATTTCACCCACAATCCCTATAGCATAAGAATATACTTTCCTCAATTTCCATCACTAAACACATCAATTTAGGTTAATTATAATGCCTTAACAAAGCCATAAAATAACTATAATCCTATCTCATTACTTTATTACATATTTTCTTTACTTCTTTATATTGCTATTTCCAATTTCATATTTCATTCCCTTCTCATTACTCAAAACAAGCCCTAGATCAAATTTCTTGATTCCATCCCCAAACTTTTCCCAGAATCTTCGTCAATTTACACTCATTGCCTTAAAAACTTTCTAAATTATTACTTTAGTCCTCCATTTCATACTTTTCCCTTCCATTCAAGTAAAACCATGAAGAACACTAAGGTTTCATGTCACACCTTAAAAGTGTTCTTATAAGACCAATTTAAACCCATTAAACTGCAGAATTTTAACATTTTTTGAAAACCCCAAAATTTTGAAACTTTTCATTTTAGTCCCTGTCAGAATAACTCTAAAAAACTTAGCTAAAATCATGCTTCCAAAGCTCAAATTCAATGGAAAGGGGCCAAAAATGCTTCTCCTAGCATCATTCTCATGAAAAACTCAAGTAAAACTCATCGAAATCAATGAAAATTCGCTGCTCGCAACTATGCTGTAAAACCGCCAGAAAAAATGGTTGTCGCCGGCCAATGGCAAGCGGTGGCTACCCAGAAACCTTCATCGGTGATGGAGGGAGATGGCCAGAGGTTGAACATGGTGGTGGGTGAAGCAAAATGAAAAAAACAAGGGAGGAGAAATTTTCATTTTTGTGTAGAGAAGAAGAAGAAGTTGCGGGAAGAAGAAGATAAAATGAGGGACAATTCTGTAATTTTGTCTGGGGGTGACACATGTCAGCATAAAAAAAATTCCTGAGGGAAAAGGAAGCTGCATCTCAAACCCATGCCCTCTTAGGGTTGGATGACTTGCCTTACCACTGAGCCACAACTCACATATGATAAATATAACACATTACAAATATATATACCTTCATTCTTGCTAAATTAAAATTTTTTGCATGAACTTAGTAAATTTACTTTGCAAGTGTTACAGCACAGCAGAATAGTTATGAGTTTGGAAGCAAATGGCCGATGTACAATACAACCATTGGTATGACTATATATATATATATATATATATATATATATACACATATATATGCATAACTAATTTGGGACACCATTTTTCAAACAAAATTGTTTCAGTATAATACGGTGTTTGAAATGTCAGACCATTGTTGTTTGTATCGTCTATGAGAATTGGCATATATTGGTGGAGTATCACTATTTTCACTTATAAAAAAATTGATAAATAAAATAGGTTAGGTGGAATATATATATATTCTAATTTGGGGGTTCATTCTTATCCTTCAATCCTTATTTTCAAAGCTTTTGAGGTCACGTTCTACTTAACAAATGAAGTGTCGGTAAGATCTTGTTATAAGCTCGAACTTGTGATATCTATTAAAGGTATTTGAACTCTGGCAAATTTTTAAAGTTGAGGAATAAATTAGTTATGGGTAATTTGATTCTCCACTTATTAAAATTTTTTATCATTTTAGTCTTTCATCATTTATTGAAATATGTTATACTTTTTCCTTCGCTTTTTATAAAAAAATATCAAATTTAATTTCTTTACCTTAATTTCATTAAAAAAATTTTAAAAGTACTAAAATGATACTTTTTTGAAAAACGGGAGACTAAATGTAATATTTTTAATGAGATAGGGTCTATTTTAAGTATTACAAAAGTGTGGCTAAAATAATAATTTTATGATAATTAAATAATCAAAAATATATTTTACTCTTTTTTGTTAAGGTAAAAAAATTTAAGTTAGAAGAAAATGACCCAATATGGAACTGAAACCTGTGATATAATATAATATAACATGAACTTGGAAGGGAAAGATGACTCAAAAAATGATATAATATGCTGATTTTAAACCAAATGAAATAAATATGGTATTTTGTTGAAAGGTAAGGAATCAAATATGATATTTTTTAATAAATAAAAATATATTTTAAGTATTATAATAAATTAAGGATCATTATGACAATTTTGTGATAAGAGATACTAAAAAAATATTTTTCTATCTCAGTTATATGTTAGTTTTCTTTGCATCATCAAACATAATCAATTTTGTTGGTATTTGATGATTTGTAGTCAGCCAGTTGTCATATTCAAAATTTGTTTAAGAGTAGCTTCTGAATTAGTCATGAAATTGTCCCAGGTGAGGTCATGGGCTTTGAATAAATAAAGTTGATGATCGGAGAAGGAATCTAAGATCATTCCGCATCAAAACAAGTTAAAAATTTTTCTAATATTAAAATAAAAATAACTTTCATCTTATAAAATAAATTAATTGTAAAGTTTAAAATCAGCCAATCAATGATTTTTTTAGCTAGCAATAAAAAATATAATATGAATAGAGTAAAATAATTTGTAAAATATACATACAAAAGACCTAATATTAAATAACTATATGAATATGTGTGTTTGTATGAGTACATGTATATATTAGTACCTTAATGTTCTGCTGAAAATTGTTTTGGTTTGCGAATTGAAAATATGGGTAAATGAGAGTTGGAGAGAATGGAAAAAAATGGTATTAATAGGATAGCCTTGAAAAATGATATAGCAATATAAAGGGAAATAAGAAAAGTTTTAGTCTTTTTAGAAAAATATTTTTTTGATCCATCACTTATTGTAAAGTTATTTTAGTCCTTCACTTATTATAATATCTAAATAATTTAAAATTTCACATTTTATGTTTTATTTTTTAAAAAGTACCAAATATGATACTTTAAAAAAAAAATTAAATGTGATATTTTTTAGTGAGTGAGAGTTTATTTTAAGTATTACAAAAGTGAAATTAAAATAATAATTTTACAATAAGTGAACGACTAAAAATATATTTTACTCTTTTTTTGTCAATCTAAAATAATTTAAGTTAAACAAAAATGACCCAGTATGAAACTTAAACCTGTGATATAATACAATATAACTTGGAAGGGAAAGATGACACAAAAAAATGATATAATATACTGGTGGTTATAGCTGTCAAAGTGGGCCAACTCAGCTCACCTGAGCTGACCCACCCGAGTTGGTGGATTAAATAAGTCAGCCTATTTAATTCACCATAAGGTGGTAAGTTGAAAATCTCAACCCACTCCACTTAGTGGGTTAAGCGAGTTGACACGTTTAACCCACCAAAAAATAAAATAAAATAAAAAATTATAAAAATTCAAATGTGACTTTTTTTTAAGCAGATGTCTTATTTAATCAATCAATTTCTATATCAATATAAATAAAAAAAATAACTAAATACAAAGCAAGTTTAAACAAATTAAAACAAATAGAGTAATCAATAATTCAATGATTCATTAATAATAAGAATATAATTATGAGCAGAATACTTAAATTTGGCAAATTACAAAATAATAGAGACAACACAACACATACATTATGATTAATTTTTTTAAATAGAAAAGTATAATGGCAGGAGTGCTAGATTGAGTGAGTGAAAAAAAAAAAGGGCAACCCATTTAACCCGCGAGTTGACTCATTTAACTCACGAGTTAAACAGGGCGAGTTGATAGAAGTATACTAAACAAGTTTTCAAAGGAATCCCTCAACCCAACCCACCTCTTAGGTGGGTTAAACGGGCTCGACCCAGTGAATTGAACCCGTTTTGACGGTGGTGGTTGGTGCGATTTGTTCTCCTCCCTTCCTAAACTTGAGGGTTGAAATAAGCTAGGAATTATATATTTTTTCAGTCTGAATTACCTTATCATAAAACTTTAATTCTTTGACTTTTTTTTATTTTAATGTATTTCGAGAGTTTTAAGATAGAGACTTTTAGATTAACTAAAAAAAAATTAATCCTTAATTCTTTAAAAATAATTTCAAATTTTAAAATTGTTTATAATAAATATTTTTAATTTATAATTATTAATTATAATTCTCTCAAATTGATGTCATGTTTGATATCTATTACTCTTGTAGCCCTGAGATGCGACATCTCTTTTTTTTTTTTCTTATCAGTGGAACAATTACATTAATTAACAGTTCTCCCATTTAGTTTACAATACTGAACTTAGAATTGGATAACACGATATCTGATTCTTCTTTCAGTATACATAAGTTTATTCTGTTTCTTCTTTTACTTAATTAGGTATAACTTTTATTTATTTATTTTTTGAAAAAAAGATGTTTGCATTTTCATTAATTAATAGCTGCCGTGAAGGTCACTGACTCGTGTACTTGTTTCACCTATTTTTCTTTGTAATTAAATGTTTATTGTCGTTTTGGAGCCAGAGAACATGGTAATTAATTAATTGAATTTTTATTATATTTTCATGAATTAACAACACCGTTAAGGTCACGACTTCTATATAGTACGCATTTTGACTAGTCTTCTACGGAATTGAATGTTTATTTTTACTTGATCCAGAAATGAAGGTAATTAATTAAGTTCTTATTACAGTTTCGTTATTTAATAGCCACCATTAAGGTCCCTGACTTCTATCTACATTAAATTTAGTGATTGTGCATAGTTGAAATTTTTGGTCCAATAATTTAAATTTAATTTTTTTTAGAAATTATAGC
The DNA here is from genome assembly GCA_037074485.1 of Delonix regia. Lineage (NCBI taxonomy): Eukaryota > Viridiplantae > Streptophyta > Magnoliopsida > Fabales > Fabaceae > Delonix > Delonix regia. The sequence goes on along the minus strand of CM073454.1, from coordinate 21,278,534 downwards.
AAATACAGATTTGTTTTACCACTCTTCTACGTAACTAAATGTTTATTGTCATTTGAATTCCAAAAATAAGATAATTAATGAAATATTTATTACATTTTTATCAATTATAATAGCCACCATTGAGAGGTTTTTTGTTTCTATCCCTACGGATAAAACAGTTAATGCTCAAAAGCCGGTAATATCAATCTATTTACCCACAGAACTCATATTCCGGGAATATTATTATCCCCACGATCCCCTCAATTACCTTTTTTTAAAAAAAAAAAAAGAAAAACACATGCGAGGTTGGATATTTAGATTAACCATCTTAAAGATGGAAAAAGATATAATAACATTTAGGATCATATTTATATATAATTCTTTATATCTTTATTATTAATTTCTTTTCAAAAAGTATGACATGTATAAAGAAAACTCTTTAAAATAATTAATCATATAATGTTAAATTGTATAAAACATCTACTAGGTACTACAATTTTATTAAAAATTTTGATTAAAATATAAGCTTTTATCTGATTAATTGTCTCTGTAAATGATTCTTTTTCGAATTTTAGGGTAACTCTATACTCTTAACATATTAAATTTTGGTATTCATAGGTGCAGCTAGCTAGATCTCTACTCAAAGTACTGTTCTCACACTGTAGGTGGGGTGAAGTTTGTATAGCTCTGTTTTTCGTTAAAATCTCAATGTTAATTTCAACGTTGTGATATCATACATTGACGATCTATTTTTTTCTTGTAAAATAAAAAAGAAAAAGAAAAAAATCGACGACATGTTCAACATTGTGACATTCATATATTCATATTCTAACTCTTGAATCTTGATTCCTAGTGCAGTGTGACTTTTCATTTCCAAGAATTTTTTTGTTGACTATTTACATTTTTTAAGCATTTATTCGACTTTTTTAATATATTTATGACAAAGAATCATGAAATATTGAAATTATTCTAAAAAAATTAAAGACCAAAATTATTTTTTACTTTAACGGACCATGCTTTAGAACTATAAGAACATATATATAGCCAAAAGGTTCTGGAACAAATTCTCAGAATTTTAGGACAGACTCTTAGTTAAAAAAAAAAAATTCTTCAAAATAATTTGAAAATTTAAAGTTCTTTAGAGTAAGATCTTTAAACTTATTAACGTTAATTATATACTTTTTTCCTTCTTTGGTCAATTTTCTCACACAGCAATAGTTGACTGGTAGTATCGTTTATACGTGGAGTAATTGATTGGTATTTGGGAAAATTACAATTAAAGACCATATATTTATGATATTTATTATAAAAATCTTTAAATTATATAATCATGTTAAAAGACATAATTTCTAAACAATACTACCTTATGACTCTAGAAATACATAATATAAGAATCGCAAGAAAAATTCCAAACTCTATAGATAAAACTTTTCACAATAAAAAACAAAATGGTTTCTAAATCTTTCAGAATAATTTTAAAATTTAATATCATTCATTATTAATATCTTAAATTTATGTTGTTTGAACTATAATTCCTTATCTGATTAAATTCTAGACACATTTTTTTTTATTAAATTGATTATGCTCTTTCTTCTTTAATCTATAAATAGATATTAGTAGGACTGCACACGGGTTGGATTTCATTTGGCTCAATATCCAAATCGACCCAAAAAGACTTAATAAATAATCTGATTTTAGACCGGTCTAGATTAGAGTTATGTCTATCTTTTCTTTTCTATTAAATAATTCTTTTCTTTTTCAAAAATAAGAAGGTTACTTAGATCAGATATGGATCTAGAGGAAAGGATATCAGATCAAATTATGTGACATGCAAGGAGGATTGAGGAAGGAGATAAGAATGCATGGAAGGATCATAGTGGAAGAAAGATCATATGAGGGAAGAAAAACCTGTACTAGAAGAGAGAATGAAGGAGTTGAAAGAGAGGGAAGACAACAGAAATGACAAAGAACAAAGGAAAAGGGATGTCACAGAGTGCTGGAAACGATTGCTGATGTAAATCAGGGACAAAGATGAGAGATGCATGAAGAAAGATGAGAGATTACCATTCTTGGCTTCGTTTCTACTTATCTCTTTTATTCTTCTTCATCTTTGTTGTTTTGTGAATAGTTGAAGAACAACGGCAATGAAGTGGCATGGTTGATGATGGAGATGACGATATCTATAATGTGGCTACATCATAGTAGGTAAAAATTTGAAATAGAATGACCCAAAATCATGACCCTGTACTCGCCCTGACCCGGCCTCACAACCAGGTAAGCTTATACAGTAGTTGGCCCAATGTATGCTTTGACCTGACTCGAAAGTGTCGGGTAAGTTCAGGTTTATTGAGTCATCAAGTTAGATAAATAATCCTAGATATAAGTCAATATCATACTCAGCATTTATATTAGTAATCTTTTTCTTCATGCATCACCATATCACGGTTTTCATGTCATTTGACAGACTCGCGATGTAACAAATATTGTGACCCACAATTTTCTTTTTATTAATTTCTTCACTAGAGAAATTTAAAATTCTAAAATTCAAGTTAACACCGTTACTGAAGTCACATTTAGATCTTATTAATGTTCACAATCCACTCCTACAAGCCTTGACAAAACGTTTAATTATTCATGTGCAGTTTAAAGTCAAACCGTTGAAGGTGAATTCTTCTGAAATTAATTTTGCATCAATATTAGAAATCCTGTGCAACGAACTGAGACGCATTAATTAACAATCGAAGTTCAATTTTCTTGACTAAAATTTCTTTTTAGTTTTCTTTATATATGCCGTACGTTATCAAGTTAACTAATTAAAAAGTCATGCACATAATTAATTGTAGAATGCCCGAAAACCTTTGGCATCTTATTCTATATATCATTATTGGTAAAATTTTCCTTCTCAAACATTCATCTTTGTCACAACAAAATTAAACGCTACATTAATGGCAGGCACCCTCTTATTGTCTTATTAACATATGCTTGGGGAAAAATTAACATTCATGGAAGGGCACTACAATAAATAGGGCTATATCAAGGGCTCTTTAACCATCACTAAGATCTTTAACGATAGTAGGTATACCGATGATTTTTTCAGACTGTTGATAAAACTTTTGTTTGAGCCAAATTTAATTGTTTTGGAGAAAAATACAATTTGGTCTCTTTTTTTTTTGTGGCTAAAGAATCAATTTGGTTTTTTTAAAATAAATAATATTAAAATAGTCAAAATATTAAATTCTCAGTTGTTTAATTTAGTTATTTTGATTTGGAATGATATTTGTTATTGTAATTAATATAATTTATTTTTTTTTCAAAAAATTATTTTTCTAGTAGATTAAACAAAATGGCCCATTTAATTGACCTAAGGTTGAAATTTTCAGTTTGTTTAAATACGATGGATTGACTGAGTGAGCCCATTCAACCCCACAACTCATGGGCTAACCTCGCTTAAAACAACCACTTTCTAGGCGGCTAGTAAGAATGTGTAGATCCATAAAAGCAAATCAGATAAATTAGTACCATTTAACCCATTTGAAAGAGAAGGTTGGAGTGAAAGAATACTAATCCATTAACTAACTATAGGTCAAAAATAACTTGGCCCATGTAACCCTTGGATTCGTGTAATCCATATGAGTTGGCCCGTTTCTTTTGTTTTAGGATTAGTGGGAAGATACAAAAGTAGAGCTGTCAAAACGGGTTCGACCCACTGGGTCGAGCCCGTTTAACCCACCTAAAAGGTGGGTTGGGTTGAGAGATTTCTTTGAGAACCCGTTATCAACTCAGCCCGTTTAACCCGCGAGTTAAACGAGCTAGCTCGTGGGTTAAGTGGGTTAAATGGGTTGCTTGTTTTTTTTTTTTTCACTCACTCAGTCTAGCGTTCCAACCTACTACACTTTTCAATTTTAAAAAAATTAACCATAATGTATTTGTTGTGTTGTCTCTATTATTTTGTAATTTGCTAAATTTAAATATTTTGCTCATAATCATATTCTTATTATTAATGAATCATTGAATTATTAGATTACTTTACTTGTTTTAATTCGTTTAAACTTGGTTTTTATCTAGTTATTTTTTTGTTTATTTATATTGATATATAAATTGATTGATTAAACAAGACATATACTTAAAAAAAGTCACATTTAAATTTTTATAATTTTTTATTTTTTTATTTTTTTTTATTTTTTGATGGGTTAAACGGGTAAGCTCGCTTAACTCATTAGGTGGGGCGGGTTGAGATTTTTAACCCACCACCTTATGGTGGGTTAAACAGGCTGACTCATTTAACCCACCAATTTAAGTGAGTTAGTTCGGGTGGGTCGGGTTGACCCACTTTGACAGCTATATGCAAAAGGGGTTGGTACCCTATGAGGAATTTCACTTAATTGGCATGTCATTGTCTTGTATTAAGGAGGTTCCAATTGTTCACAATTATTAAGTTAGTAATCATTGAAAAGATTTGAGAATAGGATAATTATCAATGGATATTTATTTTATCTAGTTATTGATGAGAAATGATTTTATGGTTAATTTTATGTAATTAAAAGGGAAGTATATGAATGTATATTGAGCGAAAATAATTTAAGTGTAATATGTTATACTAAATTAATCTAATAGGAAAATTTATTTACAGGATACATGGAAGCCACTTATAGTCTTTATTATGATGTCATTTTTTGTGCACTCATAATTTTAAGTGTACTAGTATATCCAGTTATAATGTAAAGAGATAATTGTAATAATATCAAACAAAAAATAATAATAATATTGCAATTATGTCCTTACATTGTAACTAGATGCATTAATGTATTTAAAATTGTGAGTGCACAAAAAATTTTTACCTTATTATGATGATGATAATAATAATAATGATTATTATTACGATTATTATTATTATTGCAAACCATTTCTCTTCCCTTTGAGAGCATGCATGGCCGTCCAGTTAGATGGAGTAAAACCAATAGGCATGCATCTTCAACATATCATTAGAATGCAATGACACCTTATTTTCCCACTAACATAATGCAAGTTTAGCAATTAGGTTAGCCAGTCATATCACCTCATGCATTTCAATTCATGCCACCTAGCCCATTTAGTTTCTTTCCAATATATATATATATGTGTGTGTGTGTGTATATATATATATACACACATATGTATAATAGGCTCCCTTTTAACATAAGAACTCTATTTGATTAAAGAGAATCTTCCTTTGATCAGATTCTCAATTATGTGTGATAACTCCTCAACTGCATTTAGCATAATTGCCACGACTCAAATTCATTAGCTATAACTGACATATAGGCTAAACCAACCTTAATAAATTTAAGATAACACTCTCTCATAGCCCATTTACTAGGAGGTTGCTTAAAATTTGGTAACACCTCGTTTGAAATATTATATTTTCTAAGCATGTATAACTATTATAATCCAACAACATCACAATAATATCATACAACAATGTCATTTTAGTAATATCTCATAATGGGTTGTACACATTTGATCATTTCAATAGCTGTAAAGGTCCCCATATGACATATCAACAACACCCAAAGTATTCTTAGTCCAGTTGAGCAAAATGCCCCTCAAGCCCCATTGTTTACACTTTTGAATTGAATTACCGTGATTTTGATGTACAAAATCAATCTAAATTTTGTTGGCATCAATAGGTTGGTATACCTAACCTTTAGAATTTTAATGAGTGTATTCAATATTCATAATATCCTAATTCAAAATACAAGTTGAGCTTTAGTTCAATCTCAAAAGAAAAGCAATTCAAATAATTGAGGGTGTGTTCCCTTCCTTTTCGAATTGTATACAAAACTACGGAATCCTACATAGAACAAGATTCCTTATGCCCATGAGCAAAATGGCCTTGTGGAATACCATTGTAGACAAATTGTAGAAACAAGCCTCACCTTCATATCTAGAATCTGGATCCCCTCTAGTTACTGGAAATGGTTATATGTTTCCAATAAAATAGAGACTGTTGGATAGAAATCTAATTGTTTAGATCTTTTATTGATGATCGCGCATGGTTATTATTGACCGTGCACGGTCTTAGGTTACTTTTTTAACTTTGAATCAAAACTATTCATTCTTCATCTAATGACCCACATCTATTAACGAAGACTCTCTTGTAATAAATGCTACTGGAGGTGATCTTGCTTGCTCCTATCAAATGCTCTTTTGGCCTCTACTTAATGGGAATGTGCCTTACACACAACCACTCATATATATAATTAATAAACCTACACTTCCCAATATTATCCAATACATCTCCTTATGAAACATTGTTCAAGACCACACCAAACTATAACTTCCTCAAAACCTTTAGTTATGCCTACCATCCTCCAACTTGTCCATACAAAAAACATAAACTAGAATCCAATCCATTGAATGCATTTTTTTTTTTTTGATATAGTGGCAACCATAAAGGATACAAATGCCTAGCCCCAAATGCAGGTGTGTGTATACATCCAAAGGCGTGAAATTTAATTAGCAAAGTTTCCCATACCCCAATCCTTTCAAAACTTCCCAAATAAAACAACTTCCACACAAAGCAAGCCTACCTGATGTAACAACACCTATTATTTTAGACTCTCAGAGAAACCTTCACAAAGCTTTTTGCTTGATATTGCAGATAGTAAATCACAAAATCAAGCAAATAACCTAGCACCATCTTGTGAGAGAAATTCATAAGAAATACAAATTGTCCCTACAACCACGGTAACACAACCATATCAAGAAGTAGTGAACAATCATTCCACGGTTACGTGAGTTGAGGAAGGGGTTTTTAAACCAAAAGCCTTCATAGTACAACAAGAACCAACAATTGACAGAGAAGCTCTAAACATTACAGAATGGTGAAAGGCAATGCAAGAAGAACTACAAACTTTAAAGAAAAGCAACACCTCTTCCTTTGTTGAGTAATCCCCTAGTTGAAAAGAAACACAAATGGAATAGTCCAACACTACAAAGCCTAACATATGTCACACCTGACAAACTTGTCGAGTGTGATGCAAATGACACAAAAAAAGAGAAATAATTTAGGAGTTACCACCAAAATTTTTAAAAGAAAATTTGGAGAACCAATTTTTTTTTTAAAAAAAAAAAGGCAAAATGATCTACGTCAACAGAGATGGGTTTGAGAATCTGTTTAAGTGTGAGGAAGGTGTTAGGCACCATATAACACCCGTCCATAAGGACGGTTACCCTAAACTTGTCAAATGAGATCAATGTAATATGACCTTAAATTTATCTCATTCACCCTTACTAACACGCATGCAAATTACGAAGAGATGACAAAAACAACAATGAAAACAAACAAATAAATATTTACAAGGAGTGTAGAACATAGAGCCTATGTACCCAGTAATAGGATTAAAGTCTAGGTAGTTCGACATAGAAATGCATGTATGTTGCTTGGTGATTATAATTTTTACAAAAAGAACAAGATAGGTGAAATTATATTGATTTACGTAAACAAAACGAATGTGAGATTTGGTTGGCATGTTTTAATTCACGAAAACAATGTAATCTCCCTTTCTTTGATCTCTTCCTTTTCTCTCTTTTTAAATTTTTTATTGTTAGAATTTGGATTTTTATTTTTATTTTGAAATAGAAATGAAATTATGAATTGAAGGGATTTTAGGATTTTTTTAAAAAATTTTTGAATTTATAATTTTTATAAAAAAGTGAATTTAGAGATAAAAAGGTTTTTTTTTCAAAATTTTGAAATTTATTTTTATTTAGATTTTTGAAATTTGGAATTCTCATTTTGAATTTCCAAAAAACTCAAAATTATTAAAGGTAAATTTTTTTAGGATTTTAGGATTTATATTTTTAGAGCTTTTTAGGATTAGGCTTTTTGTTTTAATTTTTTTTTTTCAAATAGTTTTAGTTTACAATCTATAGGCAAAGTGAACAATCATTAATTTCTAAATATTTAAAGAGACTGAGATTTCACACAGCCTTTGTGATGAACTCTTAAACACCTGTGGGGACTGATGATCTCACACGACCTTTAGAAATTATTTGATTTCATTACTATTTGTTTACTTGTTTATTTTAGAAAACACAAATTAACTTTTGAAACATAAGGAGTTTGAGAATCTCACACAGTCTCTACTTGTTAATTCTAAATTACCTAAAGTGGCTGATGGTCACACATGACAAATTTTCCAATGTAATGCCTAATTCATCATTTTTGTGATTTTGAAAAAAATTATTTTATCTACTTATTCATTTATTCTTCTATTATTATTGTTGTTATTAATGTGTCTTTATTTTTATTATTGTTGTTCATATTCATTCTTATTTTTTATTTTCTTTTGAAAATGATCAACTTTTATAAACTAAGAAGACTAAGTTCTCACATAGATTAAATGTTCGAAGAGACTAATAATCTCACAAAACAACTTTTAAAATAAAATATTTGGTGATTTTCTAAATCAAGTATTGACTTTCAAATTATAAGGAGACTTAGGTTCCATGTGACTTTTACCGATTAATTTACTAAATGCTTGTGGATGTTTTAGACCTTAAAAGCAACACTAAAATAAAATATCACACGACAACACTAAAATAATATATTACAAGAATACATCAGTGTTAGTATGTGTTAGTGTACAATTACATGTCATTATTCATGTATCATTTGTAAAATTCATAAGAACCTAGATGAATTTGCGTCTTCCAACTTCCATATCTTAGTCCTACTAGCTTCTTGCTACCAATTTGCATTCTATCCTTGTTTGCTTGCATTTTGTTTTTGACATTACCATGATTTTCAACATGCTTTACAACATTTTCCATGGCCTAAATTCGCACAATGAAGCCACCATTGGACACTGTTAACCAAGAATCCCAATATTAAACCTTAGCTCAATCCCACAATATGTTCAAGTAAAATTTAAAACCCATGACGTTATGACAAAAAAAAAACTAATAGGAGTAAGTGGTCACTAAACAACTTTATGATAGCAAAAATTTCCAGTCAAATTTGGGACAGCACAATAAGAGAATTATGCAGTAAATTTTATCAAACTTTGGACAGCAAAAGAGGTAATAAGTGCATCAGCATTTCAGCCAAATTTTGGACAGAAAAATAGGGGTACATGCGGCAAACTTTCAGCTGTTTTTTGGACAGCAGAAAGAGGTGATTATGCAGCACACTTTCCGCTACACTTTGGACATCAAATAGGGGAAATAGGGCAACCAAGTTTCCAGCAAACTTTAACAGCAAAATCAGGGAAATAATGCAACCAAACAACGAGTTTTTTGGCAGAAAAACAGGTGGATATTGTGCAGCAAAACCTGCTAATTTCTGACAGCAGAACAGGTGGACATTTTTGTTCAGCAAACCCAGCGAGTTTTTGACAGCAAAATAGGTGGATATTGTGCAGCCGAACCAACGAATTTCTGACAGCAGAACAGGTGTATATTGTGCAGCAAATTCAGCCAAGCTTATAACATCAACAAAGGGGATATGGGCAGCAAAGTTCAACAAGGATACATGACAAAAATGGAGTGGAATGTGCAGCAAAATTTAGCCAAGATTCATGGCAGCAACAAAGAGGAAAGGTGCTGCCACATAACTAAATAATTGTCAGTAAACATGCGAAACAGATCAGCCACAAGAAAAAAGAGATAATTGTCAGCAAACATAAGCAAAAGAGGGCAGCGAAAATGATGATAAGGTTGTGAGCAAACACCAGCTAAAGAAGACAGCAAAATCACCATATACTTGTCAGCAAACACAGGCAAAAGAAGGCAGCAAAAAGACGATATAGTAGCAGCAAAAGAAACAAAGCTACTAATAGCGAAATCCAGGAAAATAATGGAAGTAATGGAGCGATGAGATTAACAAGAAAATCCTGGGAACCAAAGGCAGCAAGTGAACGAAACAATTGACAAGCAGAAGGAAACAATAGCAGTAAGAAGATTACTTATCAGACCTTTCTTTTTCGTTGCCTTTCAGCTCCCTTTTCTCTTTGTTTTCTCAACTCGGCTGCTCTCCCCATGCTCTCTTCTTCTCTTCGTTTTTCAGACCTCTCTTCATCTCCCTTTCTTTTCTCTTCAATCGTGCTTCTTCCTATCTTATTTTTCCCAACTCCCCTTTCTCTCTTCTACTTCCTTTCTTATCAACCCCCTGTTTTTCTTTTCTTCATTCTTCTCTCTTTTATTCTTCCTTTCACGTCTCTACTTTGCTGCCTCTGTTCTCTCGAGACACCCAATCTTTTCCACTCCTCTGTCCATCACCTATAAATTATTATATAAAAAATTAATAATTTAAATTTCAAATACAAGAAATATAATACAAAAAATCTAAATTCTAAAAGACTCAGATACATATCTCCTATTTTCAGATTTCCTAACTCATAATTATTATATTTTAATTTTTGTCTCTTTATGTGCAGTAATATTTTTGGTTTGTCACCAATTTTGTATTTTCTCCTCTCTTTTTGTTTGACTTTTCTTTTCTTTTCTTTTTATTTTGCAAAGTCTCTTTTGAGGATGTTTTTAGGATTTTTTATTTCTTTCCAATTTTATTTTTTTAATTAATTAATTAATTAATTAATCTTTAATTTTGCTACTTTTTATTAATTTATTTTTAAAATAGGGTATTCACAAATTGTAAAAGGTTATCACTAGAGGGAAGGATTTGATTTTAGTGAAATCTTCAATTCCGCTGTCAAGCCTCATACAATTTGAGTAGTCCTCTTAATAGCTCTTGATGATAATGGCTAAATAGGACAACAGGATATCAATAACCCATTCTTGAACGGACTCCTCCATGATGAAGTTTACACGCAACATTGAAATGGATTTAAAGACAACAAGTAGTTTAATTTGCAAGTCTCATAAGCCACTGTATGACCTCAAAAAAGTTCCGCGAACATAGTTTGATAAGCTCGACAACACTATTCATAATATGAGATTTCAACATAGTAAAAGTGATCAATCATTTTTTATAATGATTACCCTATCCTATGTTGCCTTTATATTAGTTTATGTGGATGAAATCCTATTTACTGGTAGCTTAGAGTTTGAAATGAAACCTTATAATAAAATTCAATGCTGAATTTTCACTAAAAGATCTTGGACCACTAATATATTTTCTGGGTGTTTAAGCAATTACACAGAGTCTCCATCGTAGTCAACCCAAGTACATTCAGGGCCTTTTGACCAAAGCAAAGATGAAAATGCAAAGAGCATCTTAACCCAAATAAGTTCTTACTCTAAACTCTCCAAAATTGGTGATGACACCATGCATGATCCTCAACTCTACAAATCAGTAGTAGGGGCACTGCAATATGTAATTTTAACAAGACAAGAAATATCCTTTGTAGTAAACAAAGTTTTCTTGTTTATGACAGTTCCCTTGGAATCTCGTAGGAAGGGTGTGAAACGAATCCTTAGAGACTTTAACGACAACCTACACTATGGTCCTGTCCTCAGACCTAAACATTGTTGCCTATTGTGAAGCAGATTGATGCAACACATCAGGCTTGAGCATATACTTGGGTCCAAACATGATCTCATGGAGCTCCAAGAAACAAATGGTGGTCTGACATTCAACCTAATTAGAAGCTGAGTACAAGAGTCTGGCAATTACTCTTATAGAAATCCTTTGGTTCATGTCTTTGCTTAATGAACAAAAAGTCAATAATATAGCAACCCCACTACGATTGAGACAACTTAAGCACAGTACACATGAGTGTCAACCAAAAGCTTTATTAAAGACTGAACACTTCGAATATGACCTCCATGCATTAGGAGAAGTTCAGATAAAACATGTCCCTTCCTCTGTTTAGGTAGTAGATACATATAAAGCCACTAAATATTGTTCAATAATCTTTGCCACAAACTTCAAGTTCGTGGCAAATTGAACTTAGGTTTGCATGGGGCATAAACAAAAATGAACTTCGTTCGAAGGGGGTGTTAGTATAGTGCTTATAGTCATTGAACTGATTAACAATTGAAGCAGCAAAAAGAAACCATTGTATATATAGCTTCCGTCTAATACCGTATAAAATCAGGAAACTCATTTTGTCATTTCTCATTCTCATCTTCCTTTGTTCTTAACATGAGCCATTAATTGCAAGTATGTTCAATTTTGTAATTCTCTGAACTGGCGGATACTAAATCTTTGTTCATATTCAATTACAAGTCAACGATAAAAAAACTTAAATCAATCAATATTTTGTAATCCAAACCTCTAAGAAAACTTTAATGCTTTTATTCTTTTCATATTTTTCCATTACAACTGAACTCAACAGTATTAGCCATTAAGAAAAGGGCACATTAATATATCATACATCGTGATATTTATAATTATGTAACTTTTTCTTTCTGCTTATTTATAAATTCAATGACTCCCAAGGTGGAGGAATTGACTGTTGAGCTGGTGATGCAGGTGTACAAGGTGGAGAAGACTTGATCCAAAGTGGCCAACTAGAGTCCAGTATATGGAACCCATAGATCGGAGAATTAAATTTAATTTTTTTAGATTGAAAAAACTATTACTACCAAGTTTGTCAAAGTTGTGAATTTAGACAAACTTGTAAAAAAAAAAAATACTCATAACGTAGACTTATAACATAAAATTGTAAGAATTCATTTTGTTTAATAAATAACTACTAAAATATATAATTATATAGTTAAAATACTATATACAATTAAAAAATTATTCAAATACAATTTAAATTATATTAAGTAAAATAAAAGTTATTCATATTTCAAAAATTGTAGTACTTTACTTAAACATTTTAATAAATGAATAATCATTATAACCGACTATATAATATTCATTTTATTTTTATTTTAATAAGTACATATTTAATGTAATTTTATTATTTTATGCATATTGAAACTAGTAATAAATTATATTATAATAACTTTGTAGAAAAGAAACTTATTTATATCTCCTATGGTTCTAGGTTTGAATCCTAACTACAAATTAATTGACATAATCTTCAATAAATAAAATTTTAAATTCAATAGATTTGTTAAGTTAACTTGCGAGTTTATACAAATTTGCATTAAGTTTGAGTTTATATGGAGTTAACTCATTTTTTTTAGATATTATTGTAAACTTGTAAACTCGTGGTCTCAAATAATAAACTTATGAGTTTGATAACCATTATTACAACCAGAGGCAAAAATCAAGATAAGTTTTTTTCAATAAACTTTTTCTTGGCATCCATGTTCTAAATTCTCAACAAGAACTTGCCATATCAATCTTTATTTACGTACATAACATCAAGTCAACAACACTCAACTCAATACACAACAAAGAAAAGGCACACCACATATATTACATATTTATTTCCATGCTTTATAATAATACATCATGATATTATATCTTCTTCATCAATTTATAAAATTCAATGACTCCCATAGTTGATGACAAAACATGACAAGCTACTTGATACCAAGAAAAGACAACACCTTTGAACAAAGCTTCAAATTCCTTCTCAGTTCATTTCTTCCCACCATATTGGAGAAACATGGCGTTGTTAGAAATCAAAACAAACTTATGGCCGTTGGTTGGCTTCGAAATCTCAGGCATTATCATGTCAACAATAATTACCTCCCAATCTTTTTTAAGGGACCTATGATAATTCTTCAAAATTTGTATGCATTTTTCATCTGTCCATTTATGGAGTATAGTCCACTAGATAACATACATATAGCCAAAAAATGCCAAGTTGCATTACTTATCAGCATCCTTTCTCATCATTCGTCAAACCCTATATATGATTTATGAAAAGTAAGTGTTAAACTGACCTTAATCATTATAACATCACCTTCTGGGATGCCTTCGAACATATCTCCTCCAACATGCGTGACTTCAAAATTTTGAAGCATATGAAATGAACTAATTAGTAAGTTTGGCCACCTTTACAGAGACAAATTATTCCCTTTCTAATTTCCTTAATTCTGCATTCTTGTCTAAACTTTTGGTAACATGGTAGGAACTTAATCAAGTCAATCATAATATAGATAAGTAGGTATATATCTCAAATGAAACTCGCCATAAGAAGTGTGACTAACATATAGATATTTATACGTCTATTCTTTATTAGACTTGGTTTATCTATGTATAATAAATGCTTTGTATAATAATTTCTCATATGGTATTATTGAATACATCTTCTTTTTTTTTTCTCTCTAATTTTCACTTTCAACGTTGGATCTGTTTTCATAAATTCAAACAAAAACATCCCATGAACTTCGTCGAACAGGTCCTATTCAGTACTAATAATCACTTGCTTGAAGTTTTGCCTACAATATTTACACGACATCATGCCAAGACAGAGTGTAATTATGAAGATCTGTTTCTTGAAAAAGAATCAATAAAGAAAGGAACAAATTCTATTTGCGGTTTTTAATTGTTTGTTATTAGATATTTTTTTTAAATAAAAAGTCAATAAATTGACTAAATTCTCCACAAAGAAATAAAAAGAACACGTGCATGTCAAAATTTGTCAATGAACTTATTATTAGGCATGTAAAGAACTTGTCAATTAGTTTTGTGCATAAATAAAACTAGCTATCCATGCATATAAAAAATAACATATCAAATTTTAAATGCAAAGAATAGTTGAAGCCTATAAAAGAATTGACAAAATTCTTACCAAATTTATGTGAAAGCTGGATGACAGCTCAATGTAAAGGCTGAAGCAAAAGAGTCTCCATCTTCATTAGCGACATAGTATTTACCAGTGGGAGATAGACAATAAAGCCTTTCAACCCTACCATCTTCATAGACTTTATTAGAAGAATAAAGGAGTAGAGAGTAACTAGCAAGCAAAAACAACAATCGGTTGAGCTGGCTAGCCGTGTCGGCATGTGGATTTGGAAGTTTGGAAGTAACGTCAGAGGGGTGACATGCCATTAGGGCTTCCATTAGCAATGATCTCAAACAGGTTTAGCTCAATGGCAGCATCTAACACTGTAGGATAAACCTAGCGACTTGATAGCAGCATAACATCATATTTAAGATTCTCTATGGTGGTACTCATATTTGCTAATTAAGTTGCTAACTTCTTCTATGGTATAGACTCACTGTGGATTTTTAGCTACGTGTTATAGCTTTATATATAGTACAATTATAACATTGGTCAATGTGGAGGAAAATTTGATATTAGTAAAGTCCCTATCGTTATCTATTAAACCAAAATTTCTTTTGGCATGAATGACGATCAAATCATAATGGATAATTGCTATATATGTGTTACAAATAAATTAAATTTAATTGAGGAATAATAAATTAAAATTAAACTTATCACGTGTTGTGGTGATCTTCACGCCATAATTAGAAACCGAGCTTACTCTTTATTAAAAAAATTACATTTTATGTAAAAAATGAGGTGTAATGCTAATAATATATATTCAACAAATATCGATCTAAGTCATTACGTGGTTGTGGTGATGAATTTGAGTATTATATAGAATCATTTAATGTAATTATATATACATATCAATACCGAAAAAGGTCAAATAATATACGGATAAATCCAATGTCATATTATGTGATAAATTATAAGAACTGAAAATTGCATTATAAATAATTTTTTTAGCTTACTCAATTAATAAAATCATATGTGGGTGAATTCCGAAATAATACAAAGATAAGAATAATGGAAAATATATAGCAAGATAATAAATAAATGTTGGATAAATTAATTTAGGATATTTGTAATTAGACTTGTATATTACACAACTAGTTCTTCGAAGGTACGAAAAATTCGTTGCCTTTGTCCATTATAAGAGACAGTTACTGTACCCATTATTCTCCACTTGAACCATGAAAAGTATATGAATTTTTAATAATATCACAATATGTGTTTGGTTCTTGTCGATGATGATATTATTTTTGAATTAAATTATATATTTCTATATTATTATTGGTTAACCATACAATTATTATATATTAATCCTAAAACCTAATGGCTGAGATATAAGATATGGAGACAAATGATCCTCTATCTAGTAAATGAGTGTGAACCCATAATTACATGGAGAGTGTTAATGGAGTTTGATAAAATAACTACTCCACTATGCTAGATGAAATATAACATCACCCATCATAGATACTATCATAATCCAAATTCATTAGCTATGACCGACGCATAGGTTAGACTATACTAGCCTAGCAAGCCTAAGACAATATGCTCACAAGATTCATGAAAGTATTAATTAAACACCACAAACACATAATTCAATGAGTTTTTGGAAGGTTGCATAAAATCTGGCAACACCTCTCTTGAAAATATCATGTTTACCCAAGCCTCTATAGCTAGTTGTAGTCTAACAATATTACAATCATTGTAAACAACAATACTAGCTTAATAATATTTCAAAATATATTTAATATAATATAGTAAGATAACAACCTACATAAGGCTTATAATATTGACAACATCCATATAACCTTAAACAACCTAACTTCTAATAGTCACTACCTTGATGTCAAATGTGCATTGCAACTAAACCAAAATGACATACGAAAAATTCTAGGCAACAAGTAAGTGCCAGATCAATTTCACTTTAACACGTACTTATCTGTAAAAGAAAATGTGAAATAGAGGGGTAAGTCTATCACTAACTTAGTGAATCCATAAATTACAAAATAAGGAGAAGGGTAAATAATAGAGGCCTTAGGGTTTTCAACAAACATTTATTTAAGTAAAGAAACAAGTTTCGATAAAATAAAACACCATTTTTGAATATTATAATTTTGTATAAAGTAGGTATTAAAGAAAGAACCAGGATTATTATACTCATATCCCTTTATCGGATATGTCTCAATAATTCATGCCCGTATCCCTTTATTGGATACGTTTCAATATCTCATACATGTATTCCTTCACCAGATATATCTCAATAATTCATGCTTATATCCTTTCATTGGATACATCTCAATAATTCATGCTTATATCCTTTCACTGGATACTTCTCAATAATTCATACTCTTATCCCCTTATCGAATATGTCTCAATAATTCATACTCGTAATCCCTTATTGGAAATGTCTCAATAATTTATACTTGTACCTCCTTACCAGATACATGTCAATATCTCATACTTGTATCCCTTTACCGGATACATCTCAATAATTCATACTCATATTCCTTTACTGGATACGTCTTAATAATTCATTTCAAAATGGTGCACCAAGGCTATTATCCCCGCTAACGGCTACAAGGTTCTTACTTGAATTTTCATCCAACCTTAAAATTATTTAAAATATTTAATATAAATAAATTGTGTAAATAAGTTACATGAATAAATAATACACTACGTAACATATTAACTACCACAAGTAGATAAATAGAAAAAAATAGTTTCAATGATGCAACAAAATAAAAAGGAAATTACTTGCAATTACTAGGAAAGGAAAGTAACAATATTATAAATGATTAAAAATGATAAATAAATAATATGTGAACTAAAGAAGATAAACTTAGATAAAACACCACAAAATTTAAAAATGATATAAAAGAAATAATTAAAGTTTAGAATTCCAACACAACCTTATTCTTAGCACACAATATTAATATTCACAGGATCATTTTTCACAACACATGATATTCCAACATTTACCTTACATATAATACTTTTTCCTTAATTATATAATATAGCCTTCACTTTGCATTTCTTATGTACTAAGTGCCTTTCACAACAACAATAGCTTATTTGGCATCGTGTTATTATACATCCGTACATATCATATCATATATACACACGGTTGAAGAGTTTAAAAATCCAAGATTTGTTTCTCTCATAAGACACAAAGCATGAAATAAGGAAAATGAAAGTTGGACAAGAAAACATAATCATGAAGTAAAATTAAAAATGCTACTTTGCAATTTATGTACCCACTGATAGAGATCGATAGTAAAGATCCCCTATTCCTATTGCACAACCCCGATTGAAGAGATATCTACAAAACTACCTCTCACACAAGTTTAAATATGATTTTTTTACGAAACACTTCTTTCATGACTTCTCTTTCTTTTCTTTTCTCTTATTTCGAATAAGAAAACTAAGAAACGTTTGTGCTTTATATAGAAGTTTTCAAGTTACTATGCAAGATGACTACCAAAACATTTATGCCAATAAATTTTTATAAAAAGTTAAAATTTTAATTTTGTTTAAGGCTATTTTTTCATTTCATTTTAGTCCTTATGCCTTACTGACACTAACTATGCATTTTATCAAGAATTTTCTAAAAGTTAAAAATATGATTTTATATGAGTCAATATTTTTTATTATCATTTTTGTTCCTGTTAAAAATGTTAAAATTATAATTTCTACCCAAACATTACTTTCTTATTTCATTTTAGTCCTTAAAATTCTACTTTATTTCTTTAATGTTATTCTTAAGACACTACTAGAAAAATGTCAAATAGAAATGAAATTTAGACACAAAAAATAAGTTCTATAAGATAGAGACGAAAATAGATACTGATTTAGATATAATACATCCAATTAAATATTTTGACTTTTGAGACAGAATTTAAAACAAATATTATCAGTCTCTATTATATTTCATATTTAATTCCGTATCAAAATATTAATTTAATACATTAATAATGATTATAAGTCAGATACGAAATTTTTTCGTTTCTATTTGGGTAATATATTTTTAACATTAAAATGCTGGGATCAGACCGAGAATTATTCCGTGTCTATATTTAGTGCCTAAATGTACCTTTTTTTTGTTTCTTTTCATTTGGTGAACCCTTTTCACACATTGGAAGGTTGAGCCCTATTTTCCTTTCACGGTGAAGATGCAGGTATGTACAGAGCTTTCATCTTTCATCTTTGCGCTGGTGGTTCGTGCGATTCTGTGGTGCGCTCTACAACCCTTTTCACTAGAAACTATTGGATGTCGTCGAGTACGCAGTAGCATTGTCGGACATCGCACTGGAGCTCTGTTCATCTAAAGAGGTATCCTTGGAGAAACCTAGGTTATTTTCAAATTTTGTTTTGGTGTGCCATGAAATTTCAAAAGTGAAAGCACCAAGTTAAAAATTTACTTTAGATAGTCTGCCCAAATGAAGCATCTGTTTCTCTAGGACTGCTTAGGTTTAGCAGTTTACCTTCTTGCCCAAACTATTTTTCCAAAGCTGATCTCTTCTCTAGCGTGATTAGGTTTAGCAGGTATGGTTCTATAAGAACACATTTTAGGATCTTGTTTATGCTCTTCTTGATTGTTGTTGATGATACCCAATTGTGTTGGAGGTGGGCACTTAGGATTATTTTTCTTTGCTTATTAACATACCTTATAATAAAAAGCAATTTAAATGAATAGGGTATACAGGGTTCGTCCTCTTGTTAGAATCCAAAGCAAGAAAACTTGGTAAAATTACCCAAGAGGAATGAAGTAAGAGTAGGGGGGAAAAAAGATGAGAAAAAGCAAGGCAAATATGCTTAGCAGAGGTTGAAAGAAAAAGAAAACCAAGCTTCCTTTCTTATGCTTTTTGTAAGCTTTTTTCTTTTTTAAGTTTCCTGATTAGTAGTTTCATATGGAAATATTATCACTTTACCAAAGAGAGTGTGTAGTGACTTGTTTCTTCTTGTCTAATAATAATGATGAGTGGGGTTGGATTTAGATGCTTCCATGCTGTCCTTATTGATCGCAGAAAACTAAGATGTATCCATTTCATATCAGAACAAAGCAATGTTTTAGGGAGCTAGGAGCCACAAACTTATTTTCTGCGTTTTTCCTTGGTGAGTCATGTTAACATTTTAGTGTCGACAGAAACCTAATGAGAAGACACATCTATTTGATCTATTGCATATATTATATAATACTTTTCTACTGTTATATCAAAGATCTATTCATGACTCTCTTGTCTCTCTTTTTTGTCTTAAATTGACAATTTTTTTTTTTAAATATTAATATTGTTCATTTTATATAAATCATAGCTGATTAGAATTTCACCACTGAGAAAAATACTCATACGGTATACGTAGCAATCTTATCCTCATGTTGATCATCATTTCTTAATTTCTAATTTTCTTCTTGTACTTCTTTAACCTTTTCCCCCTCCTCTATTAATTTGTGGATAAGCTAACTTGACTTACAAGTTGAAGCAGCAAAGGATAATAATGCTTTTGGAATATCTTGTGCTGTATTTTTGTCATGCTTGTCTCGATGGACCAAAACAATTTTATGCATGTAATTATTTGATTTTGTTATATTTATCGTATGTGGAATTATAGCTATATATATATATATATATATATATATATATATATATATATATATATAAAAGAAACATTGGAAGTAGAATGCATAGTGAGCAAAAACATTGCGAAGATGCTATATTTCTTTCCCAGCGAAGTTTACTTGAACCAAGTATGCATTGCATATAGCTCTAAGATCAGTAAGTCAATCATGAATAGTTGCTAAAGTAAAATAGGATGTGTTAGAGACTATAATAAAGCTATAATTATTCACGACCAAGCTTTCACTTAACATAGGAAGCTTTTGGGTGGAAAGGTCTTTACACAGTATCAGAACTTCAACGACCAAGTGATAAGGTGTTCAGTTTTTGAAATCAATGACTGACTATAATAAGATTGTAAAAGTCAATAAAGCATTTCTAGGTGAACTACTCAACAACATTTATATGGCAGAGTTGAAAATAGGGGTGCAGATCCTCTCCCATAGTAGTTGTTACAGTTGGCTATCCCCACCGTTCATTTTTTTTTTTTTTTCAATTTTCAATTTATTAAAGTTTTTGAAAGAAAACATATGTTGTGCTGCATTTGAAGCCAACTACACTACACAGTGCGTAGTTGGCTTCAAATGCAGACAATTTGAATCCTGAAAATAGTCAATAACTTGCAGGCATACATACTTTTTGCTTGAAGACCACAAGGCTGTCATGTCCCCTGTTGTATTTTGATGGGTTAGTATTGGCAACATCAACCAGTATCATCCAACGGTCCAACCATTGATAATATGCACAGATTAAAATACTCAAAATTTTATTCTTATAGGATTATCACTTTTTCTTTCTCTTCCTCGACAATTATGAAACAGAACATATGCAAAGGAAATATTTTTTTTTTTTTTTTTTATTGTGTGCATAAGTGAGAGGGAGAGAATCACAAATTTCATGAGCCTATCTCTTACTACGATTTAAAGAATTTACTTTGAGTAGGATGATTGATAATATGTATTTGCTTTTAGTAGCTTTAGTTTGGATCTGCCATATAAAGTATCAAAGTTAAGCTAAGCCCACCCCACTTGTCTATATTGTGTATAGGTTATATTTGAGGCAGAATAAAAGGGTTTATTGAAAGAAAAATAAAGCAATATTTGATCTTTGTCATAGATTCTTGCATCTATTGGATTAAGATTGAATCATTGACAACACCCTCTGAGTCTTTAATTATATATTGTTTCAAGTACTGAATTTATTGTGAGGTAAAAGGTAATGACTTTTATATTTAACTAGCTCTATTTTTTTTCCTTTCACTCCCAGGTACTGAACTTATTATCAATTATTATAAATTGGATTTGTTATCAACTCATCCTTATTGTGGTGGAGAGGTTTCTCTTCTTTCTCAGGGCAAGGTTTTCTTAAAATAGTTTGTTAGGATATTGCTTGTTTGTAAAATTCTTTGGAATATCTTTTAAAAGAATCTCCCAATTAGTTAGGGACCCCTTTTACATGTTAGGATCATTTTCTTCATAAAGTTGGGAAAAAGGAGAGATATATTTCAAATTGTGTTTAGGGAGATTGCTGATTTAGCCACAACCAATAACAGTCTAATTGATTTATGTTCAACATGGATGGTGAGATCCAATCATTCAACCTTGCTACGGGCATGTATAATTTGACTTCAATGAACTGCCTGTGTCATGTTGGTTAGTATGAGTTGATAGTATCTTTCGTTCTTAATGTTGTTGATAGATTGAATTTTAAGAATTTGTTTAAAATAATTTGTAAATTAAGGAAATAGCTAAAGAGCTTGTTTTAAGTATTGAATCGATAAGTATAGATAAGTTGTCAGAGCTTGTTGATAACTATATCTTGATTATTATAAAAATGAGGAATTCAACACAATATTTTAAAATTTTCTGAATATAATTCATTGATTATTTTTTAACATCGAGACAACTACTGTGAACTTCAAACTATTTTCTGTGTACCTACCAACCACATTAATCTTTTGTCACAGAAAAGAATAGACCTAGAGTACTACACTTAATAACAGAGACACCCAAATGGTGTAAGACTACATAGTCTAATTCTATATTGGCAATTAATATTTAATCATTATACCTGTCTATTTCATTGCCCCCATCTCTAACAAACCACTTCTTTCGTTATATTATCTCTTAACAAGCTTCTAATGTAAATTCTAATCATTACCACAATATTGGTTTGTCTTTTTCTTTTTGACTTCTTCCTCTCTTGTATGTGTGTTACATACATATATATATATATATATATATACCATTGAGAAGAATGATATTAAATGAGAAAGACACTTAGGTGTCGAAAGAATTTCCCCATCCCAACTATTATCCCACACTGTAGCGTATCGGTAAAAGTTATATTAAATTTAAGATTTTATAATATATAGTTGAATAAAACTTTGCAAATTCAGAATAATATATTTTAAAATTTAAATACACCATTGAAAAGGAAAATAACCTTAGTTTATTAGTGTGTGTGTATATCAGATGTTTTGTTAAAAGTTATCAGGTAAAATCCTTAAGTTGAAACTTGCTTACTTTGAATCTATATATAACAAAACAAAAATATGATGTCTCAAACTAACTAAAAATCATTATTCAAACACACCTGTAATGTGATTAATAATAGGATTTATTATTATTTAGATTACTTTAAAACATTTAAATTTTGACTCTCAAAGTAAGAATGGAATTCAAATTATTACATGTTTGTATATGTGTTCAATTATCAGTAATAGGTAACCCAACAAATTATATTCAAAAAATTTTAAAATTTTAATTTTCTCTTAAGTAATAACAATAATGCACGTTTCTATCTATATGAATTTTTTTTTTAAAATAATAACTTCAACCACACACTCCTAGCCATAGTAATATGATAATAAGAAAATATAAGAAATGTAGATGTCTAATACAAGGTTGAGTATCCAAATACTTTTTTTGTTTTGCTGAAGCTGGATGTATGGCTAAAATGAATTAAAGCTATTGCATCTGAAGTCTCTTCTTGTCTATTTGTGTTTGTGTCCATTTTTAGTTGTTCAATTAACATAGAAATGGATGTCCCTGATCATAGATAGTGGATGGATAAAAGAGTGAGTTCTAATTGAAGAATTATAGATGAATTTTGGGTTGGGATATATGAGTTTATTTTTTTTTTCTTTTGTAGACAAGCTCATTACAAAGAAGTAGGAATGCTGAGATGACCTTGTAAGAATTGCAAGTGCAAGGAATACCACTTTATTAATGAAGTCAAGGTACATTTATGTAAGAAGGGGTTTATAAGTAACTACTATTATTGGACTAACCATAAAGAAGCCGCTCCTCCAATTCCACAAGTGGGAGAGAACTCTTACTATGGAAGTAGTCTATTAAGAGAAAACCTTAATAGCTATGAGCATATGATAATGGACAATGCTGGACCTTCAATTGGCAATAACCTTGTGCAAAATAGTTTGGGGTGTGGAGAATCTATCTCAGAGGATCCTAAACATGAAGCTAAAAAGTTTTTTGATATGTTAAGGGTTGTACAAGCTCCTTTATGGAGGCTGTGAATCTCATTTTAAGTTGCCTTCTTTATTAATGACTTTTAGTTTAAAGTTTAAGTTGAACATGTTTGAGACTTGCTTTAATCGTTAGATGTAGTTTATAAAGGAAGCTTTGCCACATAATAACAAGATGGTTAAGGATTTCTACCATGCAAAGAAGTTGGTGACTAAACTAGGCTTAGGTAGTTAGAAGATTCACTATTGTCCCAAGGATGCATGTTGTATTATGATAAAGATAAGGATATGCGTAGATGTAAATTTTATGGTGAACCATGTTACAAGAGTGTTAATAGAAGGGGAAAGGTGAAAGAAATTCCTTGGAAGAAAATGTGGTATTTCCTTCTTATTTCAAGACTTCAAAGACTTTATTCCTCAATCTAAATGGCATGTCAAATGAGATGGCATTAGGAGAATTAGAGGGAGCTAGGGTATTTTTTTCATCCATCTAATAGAGAAGCATGGAAACATTTTAACTTAAAGTATCCTAAATTTGCAAAAGACCCTCGCAATAGAGCCTAGGCTTATGTTCAGATGGATTTGCTCCATTTAATATGATAGACATAACCTATTCATGTTGGCTAGTAATCCTCACCCCTTACAACCTACCTTCATGGATGTGCATGAGAAGAGAATTCTTGTTTTTGTCCATCATAGTTTTTGGCCCATCAAATCCAAAAGATAAAACTGATGTTTACTTTCAACCACTCATAAAAGAGTTGAAAGTATTATGGCGTAATGGCATTATAATGTATGATGCCAGAATTTTTTGATGAACGTAGCTTTAATGTGGACTATTAATGACTTTCTTACATATGGGATCGCTGTCAGGTTGGGAAATAATGGGAAGACTTTCATGCCCAATTTGTATGAAGCACTCAAAAGCATTCACCCTTAAACATAGTAGGAAAACATCTTTCTTTAATTGTCATAGATAGTTCTTGCCAATTGAACATCAATATAGATGGAATAAGACAACCTTTTGCAAAGGGGTTGTTGAGACCTCATTGTTCCCACCAAGGTTAACTAGTGAAGAAGTTTGGGAAAGGATAAGACACATCCCCAGTGTAAATGAATCAATGGGAAAACGTCCACAAGGTTATGGGCTTACTCATCATTGGACAAAAAGAAGCATATTTTGGGAATTTCCTTATTGGAAAACAAATCTTCTCTGGCATAATTTGGATGTCATGCATATTGAAAGAAATGTGTTTCTAAATATTTTTTACACCATTACGAACACCAAGGGAAAGGTAAAAGACACTAAACAAGCTAAAAGAGACTTGGTAGAACACTATAGACGAAATGATCTAGAGATTCATGATAGTGAAGGTAGAGATAGAAATAAACCCCCCAAAGCACAATATACCTTAGATGAGCAACAGAGATTAGCAATATGTGAATGGGTTATGCAATTGAAGCTACTGGATGGGTATGCCATGAATTTAACTAGGTGTGTTGACACTAGGGAAGTAAAGTTAACAAATCTAAAAAGTCATGTTTGCCATGTGTTTATGCAACGTTTGCTCCCAATTGCATTTAAAGCCTTACCTAAGCCCATATGGAATACACTTACTGAGCTCTCTTAATTTTTTAGAAAGCATACATCACTATCATTAAGAGATGATAAATTACATGCGATTGATGAAAACATTCCACTCATTCTTTGTAAATTGGAACAAATATTCCATGGAGCACATTCCAATTCATTTGGCCTATGAAGTAAGAGTTGGTGGACCTGTGCAATAGAAATGGATGTATCCCTTTGAGAGGTTAGGTCATTCTTCCTTTATGCTTTTCAATCATATTTTCATTATTTTAATATTTAAGCACGAAAGTTTTTAGTTAATTATTTTAGATTTATACGTACATTAAAAAAGAAGGTGAGGAACCTAGAGTATGCAAAAGGCTCTATATGTGAAGCTTATTTAGTTAAGGAAATGTCAACATTTGCATCTTATTATTATTTACCAAAAATTCTAACTATAAGGACAAGACTGCCACATAATGATCATGGGGGTGAGGGTAGTTCCAGCTCAACACCCTTGTTTATATTTAACTATCCTAGGCATTTAGCTGGAAAATTCACATATAGTATGTTAGAAGAAAAGGAAATGAAAGATGTGAACCTTTATGTTCTTCTAAATTGTCCTGAGGTAGAGCCTTTTTTGGAGTAAGTTATCCAATTCCCACTTATTCCTCATTTCAAATAAACAAATTTATCATATCTTCACACGTCTATGATATATAAGCAGACTATATATCGATATGTTACGAGAACTTGATGAAAATGACTTAGATATAGACAAACAAATCTCCTTAACTTTTCCTTCTTGGTTTAAGGAATATGTATGTTATATATTCGCCATTTACTAATTTTTCTACTTCAATTGCTAATGTTACCACCACATTAATTGCATCTCATTTATCATATAGGTTTTGAATTCAAATAGCAACATTAAAAATGATCATTTGAACAGTTTGGAATGGAGGCCTTTAAACAAAGTTAAGAAACGGCATACATATTTTGTAAACTGATACAAATTCAGCATAAAAGCTCAAAGTCAAGGGATGAGTTCAACAAATTATAGTGTATGCGTTTGAGATAGAGAAAATGGCATAATGGAGAATGATTACTATGGGGTTTTAACCAACATTGTTGAAATGCAATATATTAGATGGCCAAACATGACACTAGTCTTATTTAAATATGATTGGTTTAATCCAACTCCAAATCTAGGGACAAAGATAGATATAAATTATGAAATTGTTGAAATTAAAGAATCCAGGAGATACAAGAACTATGATCCATTCATTTTTTCCTAATAAACAGAGCAAGTTTACTATACACAATATCCTCAGGGGTAGCAAGGGTGGTTAGTTGTCATTAAAACCAAGGCACGAAGTACAATTTAGACATAAAAAAATATTAATCATGAAATAGACGATCCTTACCAAGAGGAATCAATCCCACAAATGCCAATGTTATTGCAAATGATGATATTGAACCACAAAGTGAATGGGGGAGGGATGAATAAGAAGATGTGGAAGAAGAAGATATACACGATGATGAGGAGAAGGAGGAGGAGGAAGAATAAGAAGAAGTGATGATGATGATGATGATGATGATGAGGGGGGAAGAGGATGAGGATGAAGATGTGGAGAATGATGAAGAAGAGGATGGCTAAATAATGCATAGAATGATCAAGAAGAGGATGACTACACAATGCAGTCCTTTGAAGAATTGTATAGAGAATACATTACATGTTCTTATTTTTTTTGTTTTTAAGTTTCAAATTTCACTATTTTAATGCATTTTAAACATGTGTATAATTGAATGCACTATTATTTTTCTCCATTAACTTAAAAATTCTAATTATTAGATGGTATTTCAGGTTATTCATTTTATTTGCGTGAAGGTTTCTAAGTCTTGCGTCAGTATATTTCTAATGAGGACATTCACTTAAGGTTAGTGTGGTGGTACAAGGAATTTAAATTTGTAGTCTTCTATCCCAAAAAGATTTAATTTGCTAGAAAATATTTTGAAATTTCTAGTGCACTTTCAATAACTTAGGTTGCTAGATCTGCTTATTAAATTTTTGGTGCTTTATTGAATTTATGGCGAATACAATTAATTATTTTCCAGGCATACTATCACACCATTAGGTTGAGATTATATTTTGTAACTTAAAAATATTACCACTCTTTTAAATTTTTACAAATTTAAAGTATCTTTTTTCTTCTTAAGCTTAGAATCAATTTTCTTATTAAGAAGTAAAAAAATTTCAAATTCATCTTATATGATTTTTTGTGTTGATTTTATCTTATATATTTATAAAATTTCTCAATGCCTTTTTAGTAATTAGATTCATTCAAATAGCTATTAAAGTTAATTACCTTATTGAACATGTAGCTAGTAGCTACATTAGCATCTTGATTATCTAGTCTTACACTCTCCTAACAATTGTGCAAAAGAAGAGGATGCTTATGGTAAAAATTTTGGGAGATTAAGTCAAATACAATTATAAACCCTACAATAAAATTCATACTTAGAAAATGATACACGAGAAGGCAAACTATACAACCTGCATTGTTTATTTCTTTGTATATACATTGCATGAAGACAGTAGGGGTGGGAAGTTAATACATGATAAATTATTGAATGAATTTTATTAAATAAATTTTAATTTATGTATTTAAAATAATTTTGGCTTATTTGACTATCTAATTAATAATTAATTAAATACTTAATCAATTATAATGAATTCCATAAAACTTTTGATGTGGCAATAAACTTTTATAACTAAGTGATCAGGTGGAAAGAGTTTATCTTAGGAAAAAATTTATATGCTATTCCTTATATACTTATATCAGGTTCTCCCAATTACCTAATGATATGTGGGTAATTTTTTAAAAGATGGGAGTTAATAGTGTTAACAAAAAAATAAATGAGGTGTAAAAATTGTCCAAATGTCATTAACTGATTGTGAAACCTAATATAAGTATATAAGGAACATCATATAAGTTTTGTCCTTTATCTAATGGTAGTAAATTATCACTTACCTCTTGTCATATTTTTAAAATATTATATGTATGACTATAATTTAGTGTAATTGGCTAGTTATATAAACGATATTTTGAAGAAGTAGAAATCTTGTGATGGTTACAATATCGACATGCTTGGCTATATATATAGCTTATTTGGATTTTAACTGCATTTATCCATCTATCAAAATAAACAAATCCCATTTTTTCAAATAATATTCAAATTGAAATAATTTAAGCCGAAGACAACTAGACAAGGGTGCACTATATATGTAAAACAATGTTGGGCCATTGACTAGTGTTGAGACTTCTGCGGTGCCATACATATTGCATTGAATTTGATAGACTATGTGGACCTGTTTGGGTTGCTATCAAAAACTCCATGACAGATGATACATATATACAACCAATATTAATGTCAAAATTGTTGAAATGTTAATGCTTAAGTTCTAAAGTTTCTTCAATGGACACTTTATGCATATTCTTGATTGAAGGTCCTAACATGTGTCGCCACTTACTATTGAAACCCTTCTTATATTTCAAATCCATTGAACATCTCTCATTACATTTAAGAGTAAAATATTTTAGTTAGTACAGTTTTTTTTAATCCTTTTTTTTTACCTATTTAAATGGATTTGCTTGTTGAACTTCTGATGCATTTTTGGTATTTCTTATGCATTATTAAAATTTTGGTGAAAATTAATATGCTTATCTAGAGGAGCAGAAAAATTTAATGATTCTAATTCATTATCTCAAATATCTTCTATTCACTTGTTGAGGTCTTAACTTGATAGCTACATACATTGAAAAAAATTATTAAATGTGAATGTGCATACAATATTTAAGATTTAGAGAATCAAATTGAATTATTTTTAGGTCATATTTGTCAATCTCTTTTATGATTGAATGTATAGATTTTGAATCCAACTTATTGATATATATATATATATATATACACATATCTACATATGATTGAAGTTACAAATTATAAAAGCACATGTCTAAAAAAAAAGGTATAACAAGTATAACTCTAATATGGTGGTTTTTCTCTAAATATAGATAAATGGCAGATTCTGGTAGAGGAAGAGGTAGAGGTAAGGGTAAAGGCAGAGGTACATATCAACCCTCTGAACAACCCACCACATCTCTAAGCCTTTAAATTGGGGTTGTACATATCTTATCTTCCCATGCACCTTCCATAGAGAGATACCCTAACCCCTCTTCTAGCTCATCCATTGATGCACGTGCTAGACAATTGCCTATATCATCTCCCCAACCATCAAGCCCATCTACCCCAACACATGGGTCATCATCTAATACACAGATAATTATATTGGGGAGCAAAGAAGTAGACGTGTGTATTTGGATTAGTCCAGGATTTGGTTTAACGTAAAATTTTTTAATTATCTCTTCTTAACAATTCATTTTAAATATAAAAATATATTCCTTTTTATTATAGTGTATATGTTTTCTATGTTTGAGCCTACTACAAGTGTACTTGGGGATATCTCCTCAATCTTTAAAAGCAAATTTAATAAGCTTTGGACTAATTGGACAGAAGCATGAAATCAAGGTGCTACTGAGGAATGGTTTACAGAATTTGGGGTAGTCTATCACTAATTTATTTTGAACAAAGTTTTGATTTATTAGTAGATTATTTCCTTAACCTTTGTTCCTTTGTACAGAGAAAATATAAATGGCTCTTTGAGCATAGTAATTAGATTAGAAAGATCTTTGATAGTAAAAGATCTAACTTGCTCAAGGTCACTTTGGGTAGGTTGCGAAGAGGGGAGGATAAAGGGAAATGGCTCCCCTAAATGACAAGATAAATCAAAGCAAAATAATCAAAATGGGTGATTTGAAAGGGGGCTCATTATGCATTATGAAGGCTCCATCCTTGCTGTAGAGCACTAAAAAAGATTGGTGAGTACTTTTTGATTGAATTTATAATCCTAGTTTGCTATTGACTGGTTGAATTTGGTTTAATCTTTTTATCTTTGTACAGAAATCAAATTGGATGGGAGTCATATTGTTAGGACATGTTCCAGTGCCTTCACAGACGTAAAGGGTAAGAAAATCAATAAGACTCCTCAACTTCAACAAGCATTGTTGTAAATATAATGAGTTTGCAAAATGTTGAAATTGATGCAATCATTTAAATGGTAGAGTGTATATATAATGAGTCTTTTGTTATCTTCAAAAGACTAGTGGTTTCAAACTAAAATTATTTTAGTTTAGTATGATTTATATGGTTAATTGGTTCAATATTATGATCTCTCATTCGAAGTTACTTATTTTTTTTATATTTTACAATAATTTGCTTTTCAAGATGAGTATGAGAGGTGAATAGCTGAGAAATTCCAAGCATCCTATTGGGGAGGGTAGTAGTCGGCAATCCGATAATAGCATTTACTTGGATGTTGTAGGAAATGTTAGTAAGAAAGGACGTGTTAAGAGATTGGGTTCTCAAGTTGCTTCATTTGCAAAATCTACTATCATTTCATCATCTTCAATCGACACTTCTACACTAGTTAAGGTGGATGCACTTAAAGTGATAGTTTCAGATTTTACTACTCAGTTGCAGTGCAAGGATGAACAATTTGCATTGATGATGCAAAGGATGAAATTATTAGAGTGAATGTTTAGGATCTTATACCTTAGTGATTAGACAGTGCCTCCACCTGTAACACAACAAGCACTTGAAAGAGATCAATAGTTTGAGGATTAAGAGGTCGATTACAAGATAAATAGTTATTGTTTTTATTGTATTGGTATTGATACATGTATTGTCTTACTAATAACATTTCTAAACTTTTGATTTCTTTGTACAACATTACTTGGTTATGAAATGATAGATATTTTCAATTTTGATTACTATTAATATTTGTTTATAGGGTTGAAATATGAAGAAGATAGA
This sequence comes from Delonix regia, assembly GCA_037074485.1. NCBI lineage: Eukaryota > Viridiplantae > Streptophyta > Magnoliopsida > Fabales > Fabaceae > Delonix > Delonix regia. Next base: position 21,247,319 of record CM073454.1, on the reverse strand, counting down.
AGTATAAAGGGACTAGTTGACCTACAAATTACAATTTTGACACGGAATTAGATGCCAAAAGAAAATATATCAATTGTCCATCTAAGATGAAATGATTATGTTTCAAATATTTAGATACAATATCAAACACAGAAAGACAAAAATCCAATTACCAATTTAATACAGAATAATATCGTGTCAATAATTTAGACATGGAATCAAACACTAAATAAAATATTTGAATTGCTGATCTGAAATGGATGAAATTCTATATCTATTATTTTGACACAGAATTTGATATGGAATAAACTAACCTAACTATTTATTTGAGATAGAAAGAATTTTGTATATAAATTTATAACACCAATTTTAATATGGATTAGTTCTATCTCTGTCTTCTAAACTTTAATAATAGATGAGTTTGGTATATGTATTGAGACGAAACTTACTAAAATTTGACACATATTTTTTTCATGTCAATTTTCATACAGAATCCTAAATTTCGTATCTAATAATTTAGAGACAAGGATTTTCGATACAGAACTTTGTCTGTGTCAAATTCCATCTATGATTTATTTAGAGATGAAATTTATTGGATTTAGACACGGATTTTGTCCGTCTCTTTTCTTTTTTTCCTAGTAGTGAAATCATCTTAGATTTAACTTTGAGGTTATACTATTATTTATATATCTATAAATATCTTATATCTCTAACTACGTACATAGTACATTGTTCTACATAATGCAAAAAATAAGTCAGACTAGGAAAGTTTATTGTTGTCTCAAGCATAATAATCATCATATATATATATTATAATATCCTAAACAAATCCAGTATTTATTCACACTAATGGACTTGTGCATTTAAAAACGTATTGTTTATCTTTAATCATACATAATTAATATTATGTTAGCAATATTTGCTTGATTGTTGCAAAGAAATTGATTAGAAAATAATGAATCAACAAATTCCAATTTTAGTTCAACAGTAAGGTATGTAACACTAAAAGCCAAAATTGTTGCATTAGTATTTCACAATAGTCAAGAAAACGACGTAGACAAATTTAGCAACACGATTTTGAGTACAGATGTAAGGTTGAATAAATTTTTTTATCCAAATATGGGCTAAATTTTCATTTTAGTGTAGTTTTGCTCAATTCAAATCTAGAGGCGTGTGGTGTGGTCCTTTCCTCATACTTTCAAAATTTTAATTTTTTATATAATTTTATTTTATATTATTGATTTGATTTTTTAATTGACAAGAGTTCATTTCCTTAAATTATAAAAAGTTTCTTCCCTTAATTCAAATATATGATAAAAAACTTTCAGTTCCTTTATAATCAAATCCTAAATCTATCTCTAAGAAAAATTTTACCTATGGCTAAACCTAATGGCGTGTTACATTTGAAAATTGTCAAATTCATAAAATATATACATTTTCAACAAAATAGTTCATGGCTCATTTAGTAATTTCGTTATATAATATCATGAAGTTAAATTAAAGATAACACATGCCTTTTTGTCTTCAAAGTCAATATATCTAATATGAAAACAAAATAATTTAAATATTGGTCTAGTTTAAGTTTTCTAAATTATAAACTATTTGATATTGCAACTTTCTAAACTCTTACAAAGAAATAAGTAAAGGCATATCATAGAAACAAGCAAATATAGGAATCTTTTTTATAGTAAAATAAGCAAAGAAGAGAGGGTTTTGGGCTACAAATACATGAGTAAAATATTTGTATACATGTTTTTGGCAGCAACATCATATGTATGATAAAGTTTTCTTTCTATGTTCATGTTCAATCCATGTGTATGTTAAATATTAATACAAAATTTGTTTCCCCTTTTTCTATTATTAAAAGAATAATCAAAATTGTGGATATGCTTTTCTTTTTTTCATTTAATTGCAAACTTAGTAATTTTTCAATTCCTTGAAATTCTTCACATCTAATATTTTTTTTGGGAGAAGTTACCAAAAATTGGGCAATAGAGTTACAACCAAATCTATGATGAGTAAATGATACTTGTCAAAATAGTTTGATCCACTAAGTCCTAGCTCTGCACCACAACAAATCTACCATGGTGTAGTTAAAATTGGATAGAAGCTTATTAGTGGTTGATTGAAGAATTATAAGCTCACTTTTTATGACATTCATAAACTTTATCCATTTCAAGTGGCATTTTTCAAGGAAAAGTATCAAGAAAGCATTTGTATATGCAGTTAGCCAACTCTTTTGGTTTGGAATCCAAAGGATTTTTTTTTTAATTCCTTTTGAGAGATAGAATAGTTTTGAAAGATTTCCAATCTCTTCTTATACCCATTGTCTGACTAAGGAACCTTCCAATAGGATAGTAAACATGAGCTGGTAGCTATATGGTTTCCTAGATGGCCTTTTGATCCATGGAATGAGAGACCAACCAGAAACTGAGATGGCACATTTTGTTTAGTTAGGACAATCTTAAGGTTGGTGCACCTTTTCCTTGGAGTAGACTTAATAGTTTTATGAAGGAAGTTTGTTTAGAATAATTAATTAACTTATGGATTAGCATTAATTAGTTATTAGGCTAATTAATAGATTATACTATAAATAATGTCAAATGATTCATTATTGGTATCCGAATTACTTAAATGAATTGGGTCATGTAATTAGACAGCTCATTATAGGTTAGACTATTCATGAACTCATATTAGGAAAGGCCCTTACTCACAGCCTATTACTAGAGCTAATTACTCTATATATACTAATTAAGATTTCGCTTTACTGTAAGAACCTTTTTGCTTGCTTACCTTTGGGTGTTGTGAGTTATAGTCATTTTCCCCCTCAAAGAGGCTACATAGCTATTAATGGATTCCATATCAAATTTGATATTTATTTTACTCTCTCTATTTTATTCCAACAAGTTTTAGTCGGAAACACTATTAATTCTTTTAATTAATGATATGGGATTTGAATTAATTCCTTTGTCTCAATTATCAAATAAGGGAATTACTATCCAATGGGTTATTCATTCCAATTGAGTTGGGTGCCATTTACCATTTGAGAACTAACTATGCAACCATTTAATAATAATTTAGTCCTTAATATGTTCAGTTTTCAAACCCAATGGTAAGGCAAACCAAATGGCTTTAACAAAATGGCATGTCAGGAACAAATGATTAATTGTTTCCCCTGAGTTAGGGCAGAAGATGTAAATTATTTCACCTGGAACGTGGTGTTTGTTTAGAATTCACCTAGTTGCATGGCTCTTGTAATTAGCTTTGAGAAAAACAATGATCCTCAAGGGAAATTTGAGGTTCCAAAGTTCCTTCCAACTAGAGAAACCATTTGAGAGGCTCACTTGGTAGTCCTTGAACAAGATTTTGTTCCCATCCTTAACCTTATAAATTCCTTTTGGATTACCAGTCTAGATGAGAGTGTTCAAAAGCTAGTGTATGAGAAGACAAAGGATAATATGTGCTTACAGACATTGTCAAGGTAAAGTTGCTTCAATATCCAACGATCCTATCTATGTTCATGCTGCCAAATATGGTATGAAACCCTTATTAAGCCATGCTAAAGACCTTACTGCATAGGCCACCCAAGGTTATGATTTAAAGGAATAAGGTTGAACTAATTTTCTATTTGAGGTTTGAAGTAATTAACTCCTATAAGTTTTTTAAGCCTTTCCACATTTAAGAATAGTTTACACATTTCATAAGCCTTCCAAGCACAGTACTAGAGACACATAATTTAATTGCATTAATGATAGGAGATGGGTTTCATATCTCAACGACTCTCCAAATTTGTTTAGCCAGTAGAGCTAAGAGTAAATTAGTAGGCCTAAATTCTAGGCCATTGGATTCCTTCCTTTAGCAAAACTTGTTCTAGTTGAGCATGTACATGAGCTTTCGATTATTCAAGAAATCCCCAAAAGAAGTTGCTAATCTAGAATCAATTTTCAAACAATATTTTTGGTTTAGCTTAAAACATGATAATTGATAAATGACACTAAAATTTAAAACTAATTTAATTAGAGTCATTATTCCAACTTGTTCTGATAAGTGATAGCTTTTCATGATTGAAATTTTTGCTTAATTGTCTCCACCATGTTGTTATAAATTAAGCTTTTACCCTTACACACCCAAGTACCCAGGTATTTCCCCAGTCTTGTAATATACATGAAACTTTTACTTAATAATTTATATTAGTGGAATAACTTTGTAACTATTTACATTAGTCAAAGGAAGAAGACAATATATTTGGGCAAATATGAAAATTTAAATAGTTGGGGAAAAGGAAAGTTAAAAAGAACTCATATATTAATTTAAATAGCATTTTACATGAGAATTAGGTTCATTCAAGTGGCTAAGCCTTACTCGTACAAACCAAAGACCTGAGTTCAAATACTACTATGTGGATCAAACTATAATCCTTGTTTTTTTTTTTCCATGTGTCCTCTAGAAGGAAATTACAAAAATGCCTTAGTTTCTTCCTTCTTCCTACACTTCGTTCTTCTCCTTCCTGTAAACCAATGAGATACATTATTTCTCTTTCAATCTCAACTTTTGATTTCAAGTTTTTATTTCTAAATTTGAAAGCCCAATTTTTTGCACAAAGAACATGAATAGTGATAGAAAGATTTGAAAATTTGTACGATTTGGGTGAGTTTCATGCAAATTACTTTATGGCTTTGTTTAATATATGTATTTCGCTCCAGTCTCCCTCGGATTCAATGTTCAATTGTGTGGGTTTGGTTCAGAAATAAAGAATCATCTTGATGCATGAATAGTAACATGAATAGTAGCTCAAGTTCAAATTGGAGCTTTAATTGGAGGGATTTTTTCAAATTTCTTTAGGGATTTTAATCCTAGGTAAGAGTTTAACATTTCCCCTAGCCAATTTAATGTTCTGGTCACAAATTTAAAATCTTCTTTTCATGATAGGGAGTTGAAGTGTGCAGAGTAGAGTAATTTGAAGATTTCTTGTTCTGATAACATTATTGGACCTTAAGAAGAGGAATTGAACTTGTTGGTAGTTGTTGTGTTGAATGGTAAGTCATTTTGAGAATTTTCTTAAGTTTATACTAAATTCCATTGTTGTAAGAGAAAGCTTGATGAATGAAAGAGCCATGCAAGTAATTATTGTTATTGAATAGTTCTTTCAGTTATGATTGGTACAATGTTTGACTTACTCAGTATTGTTAGATAACTTAAGGGCTATAAAAGCTAATATGATGAGCTATGGGGGCTAGTATTAATTTTGAATTGGTTATATAGATGTTGATGATTGATAAGTGGGTTTAATGTTAGTTATATATTAAGAAACATAAATCTTATATGTTGAAAATAATTCTACTAATGGAATGTTAAAGTGGAGAAGCTACCAAATTTTGAAGTCATAAATTTGGAGTATAAATGTGTCTACATTGTTATTTTAAAAGGAAATTAAATGCTCATTTGGTGGAAATATTAGAACCTATGGGCATTACTAAAATCATGGAATACTTTTAGGATAAAATATTAGTGGGTTATTGGTGAAACAATGGAAACTTTAAACTTATGGACCATTTGGGTTCTCGGAGAATCTTCTAAGTGTATATACTTGTATGCACTAGTTATGGCAGTTAACATCATTAAGGGAAATAATGGTGACCTTAAATAAAGGAAATAAAGTATGGAAATAGTTGAGAATGCTAATTCACATGTAATCAACTTATTGAAGGAATTTCAATTAGAAATTTATTTAAGATGATGCTTGTTAGCATAGGATGGTAAAGGTGTATCTTTTGTTTTTAGGGTCATACCAATCACAATCTATCCAGCATGTTAAAAAGTGAGTTGTGTGTTCCTTTGCTAGGTGAATTGTGTAGATTTCTATTTTACATCATCTCTTATTGAAAATATTATTTCTTGAACTTCCTTGTGCTTTGAGGTAGGCATCTAAAGTTTATAAATCTTATCTGTATACTTTAGAAGCTTTGAAATTTTTGGATTTATGGATTCTATGACTTTGCAATTATGAATTTCTCTAAATTTGAGTTTTTTGAGTTAAAATGATTATGAACTTTTGAACTACTTTGTTTTGCACTTGGAAGTACTATGGTTTTCTAATTCATGAAATACTTTAATCCTTTAATTATGAAGGTATTGGATTTTGTTTATACAATGTATTGGGATTCTAAGATTTGGACTACTTTTTTTGTCTCTATGGATAAACCTGATTCTAGATTTCTAAAATTTAATTTTCTTATTATGGATTTATGTATGTTAAAGAATTTTTTGGGAATTCATTTAAAACATGAACCTGTAGCTAACAACTATAGATGTTAGATGTAATGCACTAAGATCTATATTCAAATATGACTAGACATGTTGCCAACATTATGATATTTTGTTTGGGGCCTTGACCTATTATTCTGATTATTTCAAGCTTAAAGCTCATGATTGATATCTAATCTATTTTGATTATGCTAGCCTTGACTAGTTCTATTTTTTTAGACTTCAGATGTAACTATTATATGTTCTTGAGCATTTTGTTTTGGTTTGTATTTTCCCAAGCATTCTGTTGAATTTGGAATACCCTTATGTTGCAAATGTATTGATTCATTTTCATTTAGAATTGGTTCTATATTTTCATTATTGAGGCCTTTATGAAAGATTATAATGTTTTCTACATTTAGTACTATTTGTTTTAACCATGAAAAGTGTTTGGTTTCAAGATAACATAGGGTTTTTCAAAAACTCTACTGTGGCTAGTCAATCCCTTCCTATGCATGACTTGTATTATTAACTCACTGAGTTTTCACTCACCACTTGTTATTTAGCATTTTATATATAACATCTGTCTAGTCTAGAACACCTACCTACCACTACAAGAAAAATGGCCTTTACGATGGTTTTTTAATGGCTTTTGTGACCATGGATGAGAAGTTCTATGATAGGTGATGAAAATGTCATAGAAACCACCATCACAAATGAAACAATGATGTTTTTGGTTAAACCATGTAGAAGTTGCATGACGACAAGTTATTGCAATGGTAAAAAAACCCTCATTCAAGTCATCGCAAAAACATGTTATTGTGAGGGTAAAAAAAATGTTTGTGTTTTGGTTTTGTGACAATTTTTTTACTGCCAGAATCACATACCATTGCATTGGTCAATAAAAAATATGGCATTGTCTCGTCTTTGCAAAGGTTTAGTTAAATTGGTGTAAATAGTCTTGCATTATTTATGGCAGCAGTTTAAACCGTTGTTGATAGATTTTTAATTATTATACTTTAATTTTTTTTGTGTCAATTTTTTTTTAAAACAATATCCTGTAAATATGATAAATTTATCACTAACAACAACAATAATTTAATATTCTAGTAAAGCCAACAAGGCCTACAAGATAATCAACTTTAAACATAATTAGATACTAAATAATTACAAAGTTTAACAATAAACATTACTCAAACTTTAACATAATGTAGAAGTCATCACAACTAGCTAATTATTTCTACTGGAAGGATTTAGCGATTGATTTGAAGGTGAGTTTGCACTACCACAATCATTAGGTACCTAAAAAGTGGACATAAAGTATCATGATCAACAAATGGAATAAAGATAAAAGAACAAAAGCATTACAACATATGACTTATACAAAATAAAAAGTTTAAGGAAATACCCCACGGAATAGTACGCATGCAAGATTTGGTGGCAAATCTCCTTGGACATTTCTCAGGATAAAAGACATGATTACACTTGTTCATTGTTGTTCTACAAACACCTTAGCAAGTTGAGCTCAGCTCTTTGTTGTGCATCTCATATGCCTCTTTTAGCCATCTCTGTCCTAAGTGATGCAACTTCATTCTGAAGCTCACAGTAAGAAGGTCAATGAAATTCCACTAGCATGACGTCCAAACACTTTTGAATGACAAACACCTATTCCCATTCCTTGAACTCACCTATAATGCTCTTGAGTATGCAAATCTAGTGCTAATGAGTTAGGCTTGAAATTTCTTGCATACAAGAGCCAGATGCCTTAAACATAACTATCTTTTTCTACATAGTGATTCATAAAAGAACAATATATCATTTTAATATCAAACCATTGGAGTAAATAAGAAATTAATAATATAATATCATAAAGTTCATGAATGTACTCCAATAACTTGAGCATTCTTATTTATAAACGATCTATTAGCCCTCTTATGCATTGCGGTCCAAACCTCTCCTCGGGAAACTGGACCCCCATGCTTTTCCTCCTACATTTGTTTTCATAATGTAACATCTCAAACAGTTATACAACATTTGAGTGAATGGTTTTTCACTAATATAAAACTACCATCTCAGTGTTTTTTTGCAAGACTTTTTGTTCCACTAGTGTGAGGAATCATTTGTTTCTTTCTATTTTCTTTTTCTTTTTTGCAATAATGAACTTGTATTTGACCAAAACATATTTTTTAAGATTAACAAGAATTTATACAAAAACAAACTAGTAAAGGAAAAATATATAGTTTTATTGTACCTTAGTTTTTAGGCCAAGTCAATAATAAAAAATTATGCCCATTGGTCCCTTTGAATGCCCTTAGGGACCACAACAATTAATTCGTCTCTCATTTTAGTTTCGTCATCTATGTATATAAATAACCGAGAGCAAAAATCTTTCCAGACTCAAGAATATTTTTCTTATAAACCTCCTCAACAACAAATTTTGCCTACAAGAGAGAGAGAGAGAGAGATATATATATATATATATATATGATATAAAAATCATTAAAGACATTATTGAATTCATATGAAAATTAGATAACAGATGCACTAGTATTATCTGAATATGTCCTTTTTTGTATTCAAGAGGAACTAACTTTCATTTTTGGCAACTAATGGGTAACTTATTGAAGTCTTTCATAATGATCCTAAGAAAGATAGCAAACAATCCGCCTGCTGCTCTAGTGGGTTGGTTGTTGAGGTTGAATGATACAATCACCCTTTCACCCATTGGAAGAGTCTAAATGTCATGCACTATTAGGTGCCTACTCTTAACTTGACCATTCTTATCTACAATTTTTAAGTTAGTGTATGAACATAAAAGAACCAACATTGCATTAAATCTCATTAATTAGTCTACTTACCAATGATATCAATAATCCATTATCTTATACATGGTCGTGGTGTAGGTTATGTATACTCTTTGTGTTATTTCCCAACATTGTTAGTAGAGCTTGGTTAGGTAGGTTGTTCATTTGAAACATCTAGTTAGGCACTTGGAGCCAAAGACATTAACTGATCAATAGAACTAGTTGGGTTTGGCATTGAAGTGCCAATGTTTGGTGAACCTTGTCCCTTAGTAGTGGCTGATTTAAAATTCCTTAAGAACCTCTTTGTCTTCAAAATTCCTATTAATTAACAAATGCAACATTAGTTTAAATTAAGAACATAGATAATAGAACTACATGAACATGAAATATCTACAAATATATAATAAATGGAACATGCAAACCTAGACAAGCATAATTTATTATCATTATTTGGGAATAGTTGTTCCAAGTATTATACATGGAATTGCTCACTAACATAAAATAACATCTTAATCATCAGCACCCACGTCGAACAAGTCTCATGGCTTTATGTGTACAACCATACTCCAATTTTTATCGAACTCATCTTCCACATAATTTACCATTTGAGCTTCTAAAACTTGGATGTATGGCTTATCATCTTCACTAGTACCTATTTGCATCAATTGTGAAAATTTGATATATGTGAATATTGATTCATTTTTACAATTCCTCTAGCAATGGTTGTATTAGCTTGCATGCATTTGAACAATAAAACCATGGTCCAACCATGATAATTAAATTCAATCATCTTTAACAATTTTTTGTAATATGGTACACCCTCTAACGTATTTGACTATCATTATTACTTAAATAGCTTCTTATACCAAATGCTCCAAAAACTCCATAATTTTGACTCTTTAGCCTTTGGTCTCATTCCATTTTTTGAAATTTGAATCTGTTGACATTGTGTGCACTATTTCGTCATACTTTATCTAATAGACTCATGGCAAGGAACTTCATATTAGCTAAATGGGATGTGTTCACATCATTTCTTTTCTTAAAAAACAATGATGAACTATATAATCAGATAAATACATAATATAAATCAACTATCCTTACATGTCAAGAAAACCAATCAATAAACTCATAATAAACCTTCTTGTCTTTCTCATATGAAATCCGAGTATGCCCTTTTAATTGACTCTTTACATCATCTTTGAATTACTTACATCAAAAATTTATTTAAGGCAATTGGATTTTGTGGTTTTGTGCACTTATCCAATGATTAAAATTTACTTACTAAAGAAATGAGTCTATTGCACCATAATTGGTATGCACTGACGATGTCCTTGTAACTTTTCCATAGGAGATAAAGTGAAGTACTCAAAACCATCAATTGGTCTTCCAATTTGTGGAAATATAGTATCGGCATTGGATGCTCCTACAATAGGTTCATCATCAACATGTCTTGGTCGATTCAATACAGTTTAATCTAAATATCTAAAGTAAAAAAGTTAAAACTTCTTGGTCCAAGTAACGTTCAGTTATTGATCCTTTAAGTTATGCCCTATTCGGTATAAAAGAATTCAATTTTCCTAAGTATCTATTAATCATAATGCAGTTTAATTAAGTTAAGAAGTAGATATGAGAAAATTGTAATGCAAGAATTAATACATTGGTCTATAGGGCACATCTAACAGTATTGGACAGGACCTCCAAGTTAAGCTTCTTTAGCTAAAACTACAATCAAATGCACCATAACTGTAAAGAATGATGGTGAAAATATCTCCAAATGACACAACATAATAATAACTCTATCTTGGAGTTATTCAAGTTCATTTACATTATTACTCTATTATAAAATTGCTTGAAGAAAGAACACAAGTCCATTAAAATAGGTGACACCTGCTAAGGAAGTGTTCGTTTAATTGCCAACGATAGAAGTTATTCCTTAAGAAAGTGTGAGTCATGACTCTTTAATCCATTGATCTAACATTACCTTAAATCAATGCATCTAGATATGTTACTCGAATAATCGTCAAGCACAGTCACATTCTTTAAGTATTCAAAAAGAAATCCCTATTCACATTGGTCAAAGTGAACAAAGCTGGAAGATCTCTATCATTATCACTTGTCCACAAATCAGACCTTATGCCGATCTCTTATAAGTCTTGCCATGCATTTAAATAGACATTTGATTTCCTGGACTCATTTAGTAAAGTAAACAACACATTGTCACAAACATTTTTTTTTTTAATGTGCATGATATCAAGATTGTGGCGTAACAAATAGTTCTCCTCATAAAGAAGTTGAAAAAATATGCTTTTAATTACACCATTATTGGGGATTATAACCTACGACAACAAATCCTTAAGGTCTTCTTCATTAGTTTTTATCCTCTGCATCTTTTCCAAATATGTTCTCAGCATCCTCAAAATGTATTAAAATTTTTTATCCATATACTACTATAGGGGGTTTCTTTAAGCCAATCTAAATTTATGTCCTGAACTCAGAAAATGATGATGTATGATGAAATACCACTTTCTAGAAGGTGGATAAGGATAAAGTCAAATTAACAAGTGGGATAAGCTAACTAAGTATGGATATTCTGCCCAAATAAAGTTTGAAGCCCAAGAAAATTACTAACTGTTCACATAATAGCTGCACACAAATTGAACATCTCATTAGTACATGAATCATATGTTTCAACCCTCACTTCCCACCATTCTTTTAGCTCTTCTATTAGCGATTGCAGGTACACATCTATATCTTTTCTTATGTTTTTTTCCAAGAATAATCATTGAGAGAATTGATAAACTTTGTTTTATACACATCCCAGTACACAGGTTGTAAGGTATGTGTACCACTGGCCAAATGCTAGAAGTTGTACTGAAGTTGCCAAATGGATTAAAACAATTAGTGGCCAACCCTAAATGTATATTTCAAGGATCCAAAATGAATTGAGCATTTATTATATCAAATTTCTTCCATGCCTCAAAATCCCATAGATTTCTCATGTTATCATTATTTTTGTCAGTTGCATACCACCTTATGTGCTCAATAATTTTAGGGGACATAAAGAGCCTAATGAAAAATATCTAAGTATTTTAGCTAGAGTGTTCTTATGCTTGTTAGCCTTTTTCTTTGGTTTCCACCTAGATGTGTTGCACCGTTTTCACACCTCGTTGGCTTTATTCTTTCCTTAATATAACAAGTAATCATTAAGACATGCATGAATTTTTTTATAGTTAATTCATAATTTATTAATAATTGTCTTTGCCTCACAGAAATAAGGAGGAATCTTTGAATTCACAAAGGCATCTGGTAACAAATCTAATATCATAGACATAACTTTATCATTGATTCCACATAGACATTTTATGTGATACAACTTCACTAAAAAAGATAGCTTTGAATATTTCTCACATCCTTCATATAAATGTTATTGTCCATCCTGTATTAACCCATAAAACTCTTTTGCCACCTTATCCATCATTGGGTCAACAAATGATGAAGTTGGACCTTCAACTTTATTTATCATCTCATTGTCATAATGAACCCCAAATGTATCATAGATCATATCCTATACAGGATCAATCCTAAAAGTTCTTCCTTCACATGCATGTGACATTGAGACAAATTGAGTAGGAGGTAGATCTCTAACTGTCTCCTCATGTCATACCCAGAAACTATATCCTTGTAGAAATGGCTTAACAATTAAGTGGTCTTATATAACTTTTCTAGTTTGTCATTTCTTAAACTTGCATTTTAGACAAGGACATATGATTTTACCCTTAACACCCCCATAAGTAAATGCAAGATCTTAGACACTATTAAGCCCCTCTATGTATTTAAGGGTAATTTAGGGTCTAGCAGTTTAAGACCTATCCATTTCTGGAAAAGTAAAATCAATAAAGCTATCATTAAAAAAAATAGTAAAAGGAAATATACTCATTGTACATTATAAACATACTCGCTCAAAACATCTCCTTATACGTTACAAACATACTCACCAAAAAGATCTCATTATACATTACAAACATTCCCATTATACATATAACATACTCATTATACATTACAACATATTCACTCAAAACATACTTCATATATGATACAAACATTCTCATTATACATATAGCATACTCATTATACATTATAACATACTTACTCAAAAGATACTCCTTATACGTTACAAACATTCCCATTATACATATATGACACTCATTATACATTACAAACATACTCATTATACATATATATTTTACTCATTATACTCCAATATAGCACATATAAAAAATATACACAATAATGAGCAAAAAAATAAACTAGTCCATTCAAAATAATATTAATCATAAACTAAAATCAAAGCACATCCATTCAGAGTATTAAGAATCCTAAGTTAAAATCAACTTATTAATAAAAATGTGAACTGGAGCTAACAAATTTTTTTAAAAAGAAAAAGAACCCATTAACTGGTGATTCACACACGGCTAGTGTTGACTAACAATCGATAAATGGTGAAACATATGATTGGTGGTGGTTGAACCTGGAAGAAGGACGGACAATGAAAGCAATAAGCTTGGTAGACAAAAAAATTAATAATGTACTATGAACAAAAATGTTAGACAAACACCTCCACAAGCTCAACAGACAAACAAACAAAAATGCCAAACTGTCGACAGTGAATGAACGGCAGTGTAGAGCACAGTTAACAACATCTTCACTTTAAGGGGTAATGAACGCACAGTGGAGAAAAATGGAGGAAGGTATTTGAAAATTGATGAAAGTATATCTGAAAGCTTCATATCTACTTTTTAAATGACCTAATGACAGTAAAAAAAATTACCATTGTTAGGTAACGTATTAAGGATTGTCGATTTAACAATCGCATTAAGTCATTTAATAATGATGGTTGGTAAATATGATCATTGTTAGTGTAGATCTAAAGTCAGCGTGTCTTAACAATGGTCTTCGTACTAACCATCATTGGGACACAACCTAACAACAATCGCCTTTGGCCATCGCTATGCTTAGACCTAAAGAGGATCGACTTCGGCCATTGTTAAGCATAGACCTAACGACAATCTATCTTTAGATCATTGTTATGTCTTTTATTTTGAGTTCTATGTATCACTGACCTTTTTTTTGTCTTAACAATTGTCGAGCTTGACGGTCATTAAGATAAAGCCAAATGATGATTGCAAGAGATCGTCATCAGGCCTTTTATTTTGTAGTTTGTGTATCACAAAACTAATTTTTATCTTAATGATGGTCAACCTAGACTGTCATTAAGACAAGGCCTAATTATAGTTTTTTGAGATCGTCGTTAGGTCTTACAATTGTTTTGTGGTCCATTTAATGGACCATAATAGGATGTTACCTTAATTGAACCTAATGATGGTCTTTTGACCTGTCATTAAGAGTTGTTATTGTGATGGTCACACTATGACTGTCGTAATGCCTATGTTTTAACAATAACTTAGTACACCATCATTGTGTTCAGCTTTTACAACAGTCAAATTTGACCGTTGCAATAATATCATCGCAATGACTATTTTTTTTTTTAGTTTACTAAGTAGGAGTTTGCATGTGTTTCTTTTTTGGTAAACCTTGCTTGAGGCAAGGGCAAGAGTTTCTCTTTTGTTTTGAATTTGTATTTAAAACTTAGTGGCTACCTTATATACAAGCATCTGGTCTATTTTTGTTTTGATTATGCTATATATATTTTATATCAAGAGCAAAACTCTCTTTTCTATTGTATATCATATTTTTTTTGTTGTAGAAATTTTAAGAGGTCCATATTTCAAGGGAGACTCTATGAAAATTTCTACACATAAAAGAATTTGACTCTTTTGGTATGTTTATGAATTCATTCAATCTTAGTCGCATTAGATGAAAATTCTGCATGTTCAACTAATTTTGCCTTCTTTGAAGTGTCCATTAGGCTTACGAGGGTGAGGATTACCTTATTCCTATGCCAGTCACGTCCTCTTGGTAAGGATTGTGACAACAAAAAAATGATCATCCCATTGTTGTTAGGGAGGCTTGTCTTCACAATTTTCATAGTTGAAAATGACCATCCTATTGTTGTTGTAGACACCAAAAGAGTTAGCACAAAATGAATAATTTTATCAACAAGTGGATAAATTCTTGACTTTTACGTCAATGCTAGCTCTTGAAAAAACTATGCAACTAATGAAACTTTCCCCAATTTGGAGCTTTTATGAGCATCAATTTCAAAATGCTCTAATTGAATCTTTAGATGTTGCTTTTCTTCTTCTACAAAGTCATTTGGATAAAAATTATTCACAAGCTTAGAATATCTTCAAACCAAAATGATTTATTATCATCCTATGGAGCAAAGCTAAAGACTATATCTTCCTTGAAGTGAAAACTCATTTCTTGCAACAATAAAACTACACCAGAAATGAATATATCATACCAATACTGATGCTCAAATGTAAGGTTATCACTTTAATGGTGATATCGACCTCAACTAGCTTTGTAATAAGCACTCAAAGCTTATATCTCTATATCATGATATTCACATAATAACTTTAAGTTCTCAAGTAAAAGATCCCATCCACTTTCTTTAAATTTTTGAATAAGTGCTTTTGAGGATGATACTAATTGCATTGCATTCAACATATCTTAAGATTTATGCTATTAAGCTTGACACAAATCGTTAGTAATTCCTAGCAACTTGTTTTTTGAAAAAGAGAGGTCACACCACATGAATGAAATTGGATTGAGATCCCATGATACAAATTGGTGGCACCACCACATGAATAATGGATTTCAATATCATAGTGGTGGCACCACTCTTTTAAAGATTATGCAAATTAGGAAAAATAGGTTTCTTTTTGGTTCTGACTATTAAATTAGTAAACTAGGTATTTTCATTTTGGCTATTAGATTAGGAAACTAGATTTTTTGTTTTGTTTTGACTATTAGATTAGGAAACTAGAATTTGTTTGTTTTGGTTATTAAATTAGGAAATTGGGTTTCTTTTGTTTTGGCTACTAAATTAGGAAACTAGTTTTGTTTTGTTTTGGCTAATAAATTAGGAAAAATAAATATTAGTCAAGGATGAAATTATAAAAAAAATCATAGAAAATATTGTTGAGCTATGTAGCGTTGGTTTTCATCCCTTTTTGTAAAGGGGTAGAATCTAAGTAATTAATAAATCAAAGAATATGAAATAAAATTACATATAAAAGTAAAAAATTTTAAAATTTCAAGTATGGTGGTGTCTCCCTTGAATCCATTTTTGCTTAATTGAGGAATAATACATTAAAATTAAACTTATCGCATGTTTTAGTGATCGACTTCATGCCATTATTTGAAACTAAGCTTACTCTTTATTTAAAAAGAAAATTACATTTTATGTGAAAAGCAAGGTGTAATAATGTTTTCAACAAATATCGACCTATGTCATTACATGTGGTTGTGATGATGAATTTGTGTATTATGTAGAAGCATCTAATTTAAGGTGTTATCTCTAATGCGTTCACAATTTTGAGTACACTAGTACACTTATGATGTAGCAGAACAAAATTTTGCCACATGTTACTAATATGTAAATTTGTTAATTACTAAATGTTGATTGTATATAAGTTTTTGAATTCACATATTAATTTATATAGTTTTGTTATTTTAAATATTAACCCAAAATATAATAATGTTAAAATTATGTAACTGCATTATAACTGAATATACTAATGCACTCAAAATTATGAGTATACCAAAAATTTTATCTTAATTTAATTATATGTAGATATCAACACGAAAAAAATGAAATAATATACAGATTAATCCATTGTAATATTGTGTGATAAATTATAAGAATTGAATATTGCATTATAAATAATTTATTAGCTTACTCAATTACTAAAATCATATGTAGATGAAACTCCCATTCAAACATAAGAATAATGGAAAATAGAAAGATAATAGATAAGTGTTGGGTAAATTAATTTTGGATATTCTGAATTAGATTTAGACTTGTATATTACACAACTAGTTATTCAAAGTTATGAAAAATTCTGTTTCCTTTGTCCATAATAAGAGGCAATTATTGTATACATTATTCTCTAATTGAAGCATGACAAGTATAAAGGTTTTAAATAATATCACGATATGTGTATGGTTTTTAGAGATATTGATATTTTTTTAATTAAATTATATATTTTTATTATTGATTAATCATACACTTGTTATATATTCATTAAAAAATTTAATAGCAAAGATATAATAAACTATAGATATATGATCCTGTATCTACTAAATGAGTTTGAATCCATAATTATATGGAGAGTGTTAATAGAGTTTGATAAAATAACTTCTCCACTAAGCTAGATGAAATATAATATTACACACATACCATAGTTCTATAGTAATTATTTTTTCATGTTTCATTATTTAGTACCTTCACTTGTGTCAAATTTTTTCATATAGTACTTTGAAAAAATTAAAAGATTAATTTTTTAAAATCAAAAGTAGTCATAAAAAATAGTCCATATTTGTTCTGCACCGATTATAGTTAATATATAAAAATTGATAAAAGTATATCAATCAACCAAATAATTAGCTTCTAATACTGTGATTTTAAGAAACAATAAATGTTGTATTTTGGTATAGTGAAAAAGATATAGTATAAGAATACACAAAAATATCATCTGATTAAAAAGTGATATAAAATCTTTAAACTATAGTGCTTTCTAATTAAATAGTTATAAGTAGTATGATTATTTAAAATTGCAATAGAAAGATGTCGTTTAAATTTTGGAAAAAAGAAGTTAAATTGTAAGAGACTATGAAGATTGTTTTGGCAATTCTATTTTCTTAATTGTCTCATAAGCTATGAAAGAAAAAGAAAACTATAAATAGTGCTTCCAAAGAATATGTGAAAAGATGAAGCCTTAATATATCAAACAAAAATTTATAACATTAGCTCATAAATAGCAAGATATGAAAAAAGACAATATTTTCAAATGCTGCCAAAGCGTATTGAAATAACGAAGAGTAAATCTTATTGTGATTCGTCAAAAGTGATTTTAGTATTCTTTGATTCCCCCACATAATTTTTTATATTACTTCAACCCTCAAATATGTAATGTGTTTCACCTGTATAAAATATTTGCTCATCAAAATATTCTATAATATCATTGATAAGTTAATTTGAAGTAATGAAACCGGAGCAAAATTAAAAATTTAAATACTGATAAAAAAACGTTATAAAGTCAATCGATATTGGAGTTTTTTTTTGGGGGTCAAATTTAGAACCATTTTAAATTATTGTAATCATATTTTTAACCTTTTTGAATGTTTTTAGTTATAGAATTATTTTTTTCATTCACTTAAAAAAATCCTATACCGTGTAATGATAAACATAATAAAGAAAACAAATTAAGACTACATATAGTTTAAATGCCCTGCTTGAAACTTTCCTTTTTCTTTTTTCCTTTGTTACGTGGGCGTGTCTTATTGAACTAATACTTGTAATATTTTCCAAAAAAGTTTTTTTTTTTATGTATTTCTTATAATATTAACACAAGAATTCAAACTTGGTGCATGAACACGGCAACCCTGGGGACCACATATAATAATCGAAAGACTTCTCTTAATCTCTCATAGAAGAAAATTTTGAAGAAATTTATCAAAGAAAAATTTTAAAAAAAATGATAAAGAATGTAGCCTATGACGACTAACTATTGGTAATAATAATAATCGAGAAGACACTACTTTTTTATTGGAATATTTTTAGTCAAATTAAATAATAATTTAATGAACAGTCCATTGTACTTTTTTGGGCCTGAACAGTACATATTGTCCTACACAAGCAATGAACATAAAGTCAGAAGCTTAGACCAAAATTATCAACAATTAAACAAATCAACGTTCATGATGCTTTGCATTGAGAAAAAAAAAAAGGGCCAAAGGAACACAGAAACAGTGGAATACTTGATGACCACGGAAATTTAACTTGCTTCCTACTGTACAAATATTCAATAACTCATATTCGCTGCCACTTTTGTTATTCTCCTAAATGCTTAAAGTGACTTTTTTGTTAGTTGCTTTTCAGAGTCGTGTAAATGCAAACTTCACGATTAGATCTGCCTTCTCTCAATCACGGAAAGCACACATACGCGACTGAAAAAACTTTTATAATTTCCTCAACCAATTGACTCCCTCTTATATTTGATGGGATGCCCCAATGTGATATGTGAGGGGTGTCTCCGAGCTTTTATTTTTTTAAAAAATAATTTTTTAATGATTAATAATAAAAATGATATAAATTTATATTAAAATAAATTTTATTAATTTAAAAATATGTTTTTAAAAAATATATTAAATATATATTAATTATTTTCATTTTTTAGTTTTTATTATTAAACTTCTAAAAGATAAATATTTTAAAAATAATATTAATTGTCAAAATACTTTAAAATTAATTAATATAATTATCTATCGTCACAATTTTTAACTTTCATATTTTTTTGAACTTTTACACATTTAACTTCATTACTTGCTTATACTTTTATATTCTGATTTACGCTAATCCAACAATTAAAAGAAGAACATATATGAAATATGGCTGATTATTAATAAATTAATTAATGATCATATCAGAAATATTATTCTAAAATATATTAATTAATATAATTATTTTAATATTTAATCAACTTACATTAGCAAGCTAATCCTCAACTTCAAAGTTAACTTTCTTAATTATGTTGTCTTTGAATTTTAAGAAATGCATGATTCAATTTTTATTTTTTATTTGTTACTGTTAATTTTCTGCCAATAAAAATAAGGTGAATATGTATACTCCAAAAACTAACGAGTACTTAATAAAAAAAAAAAACCAATGATTGAACTGTGTACTTTTAGAAATTCAGAAACAAAATAATTAAAATATTAAATTGTATATTTTAAAGCTTATAATGAAATTTATACCATTTATAAATATTTTAATTTAGTCTAAAATTTTAGTAACATTTTGTTAAATTTTCTTATATAAAAAAATTATATAGTTTGATGGTATGAATTATATTAACAAAATAGATAAAAACTGATATGACAACAAAATATTGACAAAAAATAATTACATTAATTAAATTATAAATTGTAAAGAGTTAATTATAAATTTTTAAATCATAAAAATAAAATTAAAATTAAATGAAATTATAGGAATCAAAAGTATAAAAATTTTAAATATATATATATATATTTTAAAATATGATTAATCCGTGGTTATACAAGTGGCAGAGTATTTAATTACGAATTTAATACTTGGTTCTTCATATCAAAATTGTACGCATTTTCTGTGTTATTTTAATTTTATTGCAGAAATATCTATTTTAATTTATTTCTGTCAATAAAATTAGTTGTTTTGCATGACATGAAACTGTAATTTATGATTAATATGACAATAAAATTAATTAATTCAATTTAAACTATAAAATAATATTGCAATTTTATTCTTAACATAATAATAATTAAATATTTTATAAAAATAAATGCATATTACTAGAAATTTAACTTTATTGATAATTTAAAAGAGAACCAAATGTAATTTTTAAAACAAATCAAATATTTAGTATAATTTAACCCATTTTAAAAAATAATAATATAATGCACTCTAGTTTTATGTTGAGCCTGTGAAGATCACATATCACTTTTTGTTTTCTCTGTTATGAGAAAATGTATTGGTTATACTCGTGCATAAAACTCATCGGATATATTTTTAGAATAATAGTTGTTTAAAGTTGAGGATTAGCTTGCTAATGGAAGTTAATTAAAGATTAAAATAATTATATTAATTAATATATTTTTAGAATAATATTGTTGATATAATCATTAATTAATTTATTAATAATCAGCCCAATTTCAAATATTTTCTTCTTTTAATTGTTGGATTAGCGTAAATTAGAATATAAGATAAACAAGTGAAGTTAAATGTGTAAAGTTAAAAAATGTGTAAAAATTAAATTGTAAGGATAGATAATTACATTAATTAACGATTAAGTATTTTTTATTATTAATATTATTTTAAAAATATTTCTCTTTGAGAAGTTTAATAATTAAAGATAAAAATAATTCATATATATTAAATATATTTTTTAAAATATTTATTTAAATTAATAAAATTTATTTTAATATAAATTCATATTATTTTTTATTATTAATCATTAAAAAATTACTTTTTAAAAACAATTAGCTAAGGGACGCCCCTCACATATTAGATTGAGGCATCCCTTCAAATATAAAAGCGAGTCAAATGTTTGGGCTGAAAGTGTGCACAATTTTCGAGAAAATGATAGAAGTTACTTCAGTCGCGTATGTATGCTTTCCGTGATCAAGTGAAGACAAATCTAATTGCGAATTTTATATTTACGCGACTCTGAAAAGCAACTGACAAAATAGTCACTTTAAGCATTCGCGGGAATAACAAAAATGGCAGCGGATATGAGTTATTAAATATTTGTACAGTAAGAAGCAAATAAAAAAACCTGATGACCACTATCGTTGTGATTTGGTTCATACAATTTAAAAGTGTGTAATTAAATCTTTATGTATAATTTTAAAAAATTTTAATTTAGTCCTTATCATTAAACATTTGTGTGTTATATTTTACTAACCCCATAAATTACAGTTCATGAACAAAAAATCTTTTTCGAAGACTGTTCTGGAATAATTTCCTTCTATTGAACAGGATATATCACTCAAATGAAAGCAAAAGAGAAGAGCACAAACATTAAACTAATGTCAAAGCTGGTTGCTTAAATCGTTTGAGGTTATTTGCACAATTTAATCTTGCTTTCGTGCCACTTTTTCTAAAATATTATTTATATATACCTAAGAGCCTAAGCCTAGCTCTCTAGTCTATTGCAACCATAAGAACTTTCTTTCTTGCTTTCCCTTCCCAGAGTTCTTCTAAACTCTCATCTCAAGATTGCCAAGGTAATATCAGCATATAGAATCAACCCATACATAACATGATATTTTACCTTCTTCATGATTCAAATAAGTATAAGATAAACTTAATTCCCACAAACTTTAGGTCATATCATAGCACTGCACTAGAACAAAACAAACAAAATATAACAAATGCACAGTACAATATAATGGATGAAATAAAAATCCAACAGAGTGGATAAAAGGACCAAGCTGACCAATCAATTCAGAAGAATATAACAAATGATCAAGCAAACAACAAAGTGGATAAAAGGACTGGGCTGACCAATCAATTCCCGAAAATAAGAGAATACACATGTCAGAGTCATAGTTTTGAACCATAAATTATGACAAGTTTTTTAATTTTCTATACAAATCAACAGTAATGACTAAAACACTAATTAATACTATGACACATCTATTCCATTTTCAAGATGTTATATAACAAGTGTTTTGTCATCATCATCTTCATCCCTTGCTGATGGAATATTTTCTACATTGTCTGCAAAAAGTAAGCTCATGTCTTGTTGAAGATATGACGCGTTATTGACAAGATTTTTTATATATTCTCCTATGTCAAACAAGTCTCTTGGTTTTAAATGCATGGAAACATAACAATCCTTGTTAGATTCGCTTGCTACATAATATACCATTTGAGTTTCAAATGCCTTAATGTAAGGTTTATCATCTTCATGTTTTCTAGAATGTATCAGACAGGAAAAATTGACCTAGTCAAATCCATGAGTTTTTTGTTTTATTCTTTCTGTCCAATTGTTGTTGTTGTATTAGCTCATTCACATTTGAACATGGTTACAGTAAATCAACTGTAGTAGTTCAACTCTATTATATCTACCAACCTCCCATAATACGGGACATTGCCAAATCTTGGATGATTATCAGATGTGCTTGCATAGCTCTCAGTACCGGAAATACCAAAGCCTCCACTATTTTGAGTCTTCAACCTTTTCTCTCTCTCTAGTGTTCAAAACTTGTATCCATTTACATTGTATGAAGTGAATCTTCTTGCTTGTGAAGTTGGGCCTAGTACATGATAAATTATATCATGTGAATGGATTTCTTCCTTGTCACCCTTAATCTAAAATAAATACCAATAGTATTAGAAATGTAAACTAAAAACTAAGTTAACCTATCAATCTTACTCATTTGATCATGAAACCATGAAGCAAACTCCTTATGAACTACCCTTTGAATCAACAACGCTGCATGTGCCCGATTTCTTAGCCTCCTCCTTACTACTTCTTTAAATTCCCTATACAAGACGGTTAAGTAAATAGAGTAATGCAAAGTCTAAAATATTAAGAACTAAACATGTTTGATTTGCTTACTGAAGGAATTGAGTCACGTGTTCACTATTCATTTACACATGCCGATGTACTTGATGTCTTTCCATGGGTGTAAGAGTGAAGTATGAAGCACCACCCACTGGTTTGCCTACTTATGGGAAAATAGCCACTGTGTGAACTAAGGATACATTAGGTTCATCATCAACGTGCCTCAGTTGGTTAAATTTTGTCTCAATTTCATTTAAATACCTTGATGAAAATGTCAAACATTCCTCAACAATATACCCTTCAACAATTGATCCTTCGGGCTAGGCCTTATTACGTAAATATGATTTCAAATGACCCAATTACCTATCAATTTAACATGTATTAGAATAAGCCAACACCAAGTGGAACAAAATATGAAATTATCATATAATATATATATGTGCGTGTACGTGTATAATTTGATGAAGCTAACACTTAGATCATGAAAACAGAGGTAAAATCTTAGGTTTCCTTCATTTGTTTTTGTATTTTCACTTTCATGAAATTGGGAAATCGGTGGATTAAATTCAAGTCTTGGGTCTACAATAGTGATGGGGATCCATTCGTCAGGATTGATTGTAACTTGATTAAGTGTTTGACTAACCTGATTGCAACATATATTCCTAGACTATTGTTCTAACTTGGTTGGACAGCCTTCTGGCTGCATGTATTCCATGATTCATCTCTCGTGTGGCTAGATTATAGGAAGATGCATTCAAATGTATTTCCAAATCCATTGACCTCAATCTTGAGTTTGCTTAGAATGATTTGCTATCCACAGTGAACTATATATGGTTGAAGCATGAATTTAGTCGTTTTGTTTTGCCTTTCTATTCATCTTAATCTCGTTTAAGCATGAGTTTAGGCACATAGACACTACTTAGGAATATAGTCTTCATGAAGATGTAGATTTCTCTGCGTCTTTCTTCATCTTTATTGGAATGATCAAAATCCGCTAAATTTTCCGTTCACAAAAAGAATTAAATTGTGTGATGTTCAAGCTCAGTGCCCTTTTTGTAGCAAAAAGAAGTCCTTCTACTAAATCCATGTTCTAGCTTGTCATTGTTTATTACAATCAACCTTCAAGAAGCCATAAAAGAGTTGTAGGTTGGCTCACAACCATGCTTCTACTAAATCCATATTTGATCTTAATTGATCATGGTCATTTTTAGGTTTCCAAATTAAATTCTAACATTGTTTTAAGCATTTTTGTGTTTCTTTTTGTTAGTTTCTCGTTCAGTAGTGCCTTGGTTTTCTTTTTTTTTTGGCCAAATTAAACTATATTTAGTTGCTTATCAGCTTGCATCAAATGCCTTCTGATCCTTCGATTACTTGACTTCTATATTTGTGTAAAACGGATAATTATTTTAACAAACACACAAAGTAAGTCCGGTTACATAGCCAAAGGCCAAATGTATGTTCGTATTTGATAGGTGTTGAAATATTAAAATGAATACTTTTAATTAAAATTAAGACGTTAAATTATTCAACATTTTTTTTCATCTCTTCTCCATTCTTTTGTCACTAACTCTTTATGCCTTTTTAATTTGTATTAAAATGTATAACTAGTGAGCTACATACAAGCTTCTTCGGTTTTGAAAATATTTTTAAATTTTAAATAGGTGCAAGCTATAGAAGCAATTTAAACCATTCCTAAAGTTAAAAAATCTAAATTTAATTTTTTGTCAGTTTTCAAACCCCTACATAACAGCCACTAAACATTTTGTGGTGGTTGTACCAACGGTTAATGAAAAGCCACCACAAAACATTTAGTGACGCCTAAAATTGCTGCGATTTTATAACCATGGGAAACATACATTTTGTGAGGATTAAAACCACTAAGAAATGTTTTAAAAGAACTGCCAGAAAATACGTCGTTTTTGGTAGTGTGCGTATAAGGGTGAAATTTTTGTATACATGTTTTGGAAGCAGCGTATTATGTACAATAAAGTTTTCTTTTTATGTTCATGTTCAATCCATGTGTTTGTTAAATATTAAAACAAAATTTGTTTGCCTTTTTCCTCTTTTTAAGAGAATAATCAAAATTGTGGATATGCTTTTCTTTTTCACATTTAATTCTAAACTTTGTACTTTTTCAATTCCATGACTTTCTTCACATCTAGTACTTGTTTTGGGATAACTTACCAAAATTTGGGTAATAAAGTTACAACCAAATCTATGAGTAAATTATGATTTTTGAAATTGGTGATCCATTGAATCCTAGCTTTGCACTCCAACAAGCTTACCATGGTGGAGCTAAAATTGGACAGAAGCTTAGTAGTGTTTGATTAAAGAATTATGAGCTCACTTTCTATGACATTCGTAAACTTTATCCATCTTAGGTGGCTTTTTTCTAGGAAAACTGTCTAAAAAGCATTTGCCTATGCAATTAGCCAACTCCTTTGGTCTAGAATCCAAAGGATTATTTTAGGGATTTCCATTCAAGAGACAAAATAGTTTTGAATAACCTTTAATGTCTTCCCATCCCTAATGTCTGACTAAGGAACCTTCATATAGGATAACAAACATGAACTACTAGCTGTATGGATTCCTAGATGACCTTTGGATCCATGGAATGAGATGAAAACAAGAAACTGAGATATTGCGTTCCATTAATTGAAGATTGTCTGTATTCTATAAGGTTGCTACACCTTTTCCTTGGAGCCGGCTTAATAGCCTGCTACAACAAAAATGTCATATAGTGACATAACTTGTCATGGGTAAAAGATATAAGACTATGGGTATAACTCTAATTGACCTATACCGATGATCTAAATTTTCGTAAAATATTCTTGTTTCTACCCACAATTTTTGGCTGTCACTAAAACGTTTACCCACAATTTTATAAACAGCGGGTATAATATTAAAACCTTTACGGATACTTATCACTAAACTAAACCTTTACCCATATAAATATGTCACTACAAGAAAAAAGTCTTTGCAACGGTTTGTTTTTGGTGCTTTTTCGAGGATTTTGACCATTGCAAAGGCATTATACAACTGTAGATAAAAACGTTACAAAAATTATTGTCACAAAGGAAATTGCAACATTTTTTGTTAGTTGATGGATAAATCATTGCAAAAGCTCTTTTATGTGACGGTCAAAGAACTTGTCGCAAGGTCTCATGTTTATTTTGTCTTTGCAACGATTGTGGTGGCTGCCCCAAAAATGAATGTTTTAGCAACAATTTAAACCGCTGCTGTAAGTGTTTTTTGTTTGACATATTTTGCATTTATTCTTAAGCCTAATTTTTTTAAAACCTATATCATGTAAATATGAAAAATGTACTAGCAATCATAACTAAATATATAATAACCATGTGAACAACCAAAATGTAATTGGAAGCTGTCTTTTACTAAGAATCAAGTCCTAAACTCAACAGCTATATGTTTGACTTACCCAATAGATAGATTCTAATGAAATGGATGGGACACTTCCTATATCGAGAAAGTGTTGAGAAAACATACTTCAAACTGTGAAAGATTATTATCTTTACAAAATAACTGTTCGTAAGTCACTCCAAATTTATAAATAATACTATTTTAAAGTACAACAAAACCTATTGAAATTCTATTAATTTCTAACCACTTTTGATATGAAAGAAAGAAAATTGATACATTCTAAGCAATCACTTAACGTACATAAGATTAACAGACATGTTTATTTATTTAAATCAAACAATAAACCCAAGTGTGTGTGTGTGTATATATATATATATTATCTAATTTCTTGCATCCCACCTCATGAGGTTCAGCATAGAAAAGGGATGGTTCACTGATTTATGCACCAATAGTTAGGGTAAGACGTAAGAATGACTGTAAGTGTGGGTATATATATATATATATCTTTTTAATCGAGCTTCACCTTACACTGTTCTTGGAGTTCAATGGCTGACGTATAGAGCATAGGCTTTTGGTTTCACAGGGAACAAGGTTTATATTCAGCAGCGACTTGCTGCATCAATTAACAGTGTAAAGCCTCGCATCATAGAAAAGGGAAGAACGACCTTCAAAGGCCCACAGCTTCGTCCAAAATAAGGAAAATTGGAATTGCAACTCCCATGTCAATAGATGACAGTAATTACGGTGGGCAGTGAATGAATGCTACTGACTTGAAGGAAAAAGAAAAGCTTACAACAAGTAAGAAAATGCTGCTGACAACAATGGCAGAAGAGCTTTGCATGAACGGGAGAATGGCGGCATCAAAATGGCGGCAGCGGCTTCCGAACAATAGATCAATGGCTTCTAAACGACGAATTAATGGCATCTGAATAGTAGCAACACCTTGGACCGTCGATGGTGCTCTCAGATCTGGAAACCTGAATTCAGATCTGGTTACAAGATTTGATTTTAAGGGACCTTGCAACAATCCATTTAGGACCGTCGCATGGTCCAGACCATGCAACGGTCAATTTTTTAGCCGTCGCAATATTTTCGATGGACCTAACGATGGTTTAGTTTGACTGTCACTAGGTAAGGACCTAACAAGAGTCATAGTTTGACCATTGTTAGGTTGATGATATTACAATAGTCGTATTTTATGATTCTCATTTTCGACTGTCGTAATGTGAGTGTCGCGAAATCTCCGTTACCCAGAAATATTGTCCTGTCACTAAAACCTTTACTTACATATGCTTTATTGTCATTAAAAGCTTTAGTGATAGTAGTTATTCCATCCATGGGTATAGGATTTGATTATCATTTGACATTCCTTGTTTTTTCATCTTATAATACAATGGTTCTCATTCAATCCAAACCAAAAAGTTGATATACAAGAGAAAGTCAATCTTTAACTAGAAAATCATTAAATTGTATTAAACAAATTCCAGTAATCATCCTTATGCAAAATATGGAGTCCATCTATCTATACAACACTTTTCCAAACAATGTAACTAGTAAAACCAAAATAGACTATAGCCAGTTAGTCACTAATGTAAGTGCACATATGTATAAGATTTCTAGATTTGCAGAAGAGCTATCAATGAGTCCACTTTGAACATGCGTGAAATCAGCTAATCCTAATCTGTACGGGAAAGTTAATAATATCAATGCTAAAATTGGCATTACTTACTCCGGTAAGATAAAAAAATTTGAATACAACTATCTTTCATTAATATTCACTTAATGCCATATAGATATATCATTTTTATTAGGATTGCTTTAAAGTAAGATCTTGGATCACCATTAGGACATAGTTGTCAAACTCGCGAGTTTATTATCTAAGTTTACGAGGTTACGATTGTATATAAAAAAAAAATGAGTTAACTCGTTGTAAACTCAGACTTAGTACAAATTCAGGTAAACTCGCAAGTTGACTTATCAAGTCTACCAAGTTTACGATTTTAACTTGTCAACTAGCTTATAAAGTTAACAACATAATAATTTAAACTCAAGACTAAATAAGATATAGACAAGCTTCTTTTTTATAAAGTCTTTACAATTTATTTTATTACAAGTTTGAATATATATAAAAAATAATAAAATTACATTTAATATGTACTTATTAAATAAAATAAAATAAATATTATTTAATTAGATATATTGAATAATTATTTATGTATAACTAAAAATATTCATGTTGGGTATTACAAATTATGAAATATAAATAAATTTTGTTTGATTTAGCATAATTTGAATTATATTTGAATAATTTTTTAATATATATAGTATTTAAACTATATAATTATATATTTTGATAACTATTTATTAGTCAAGGTAAATTCTTACGAGTTTACGTTATGAGTTTATCTCTCTCTTATAAATTTATTTGAACTTGCGAGTTTAACATCCTTGTATTAGGGTCATTATTGCCATATGGCACCTGTATAGAAAGCAACAAATCAAAATTTTATCAATAAGTCATTTTAGATATAAAGTTTTGGGCAGATTAGGGCTATTGTACATATTCCATTGGCCTCGCCTTATCTTGCCCTATCATCTGAATTTAAAATATGGCCAAATGGTTAAGGTGAGCCTCATGTGCCAGCTATGTGTTTAGAACTCATCCATCATCTGCAACCTCCATACTTCAATTTCAAAGATTTGCAGTAATTTCTTATTCAAAGCCACAACTTCAATATTTTCCTCGTTTTATATCCGATTCGGATGAAACTTATCTTTTTGGAAAGCTTATATATCAACCTTTCCAAAGATATATAGCTTGCACACTTTGGTTATCTATGGAGAGAGAAAAATGCCTCAAAAGTTGGCTGTTTGGCCATTTTTTTTGGAATACTTCAAATAATCATATCTCACTCATTTCACATCTGATTTGGACAAAATAAGTGGCATTGGAAATCGTATTCAATAAGCGTTCTAGATGTTTAAAGTTTGCATAGTTGGGTTGTCTATACGGAAATTGTCAATCGTGGAAATATGGTTCTTTAACCCTATTTTTGTTTGAAAATTTGAGTTGTAATATATCTCTAGTCTCTTATCTGATTTCTCTCAAATTTTAACCATAAGTTCCTCTTGTTATAGGCTTCGTACATCATGAATTTCGTGACCTAAGATGATCTCTATATGAATATGCCATTAAAGGCCTATAAGGTCCATTATGTGAAGAATATGCAATTTCATGGTGATTTTGCAGCAAATTCAAAAGATCAACTATACAAAGTACTCAATTAACATAAAGACAATAAATTGAGCCAACTTGACTCTAATACCGACGGATTTTTATTAGGTACATATTTGCAGCGGAATTATGATCTTATCAATTCTACTACCCCCACACGGTTTGGACTGAAATCACAAGATGGGCTTTGATAACCTTGTCATGGTAGAAAACACCTAAGAGGAACATGAAAATTGTTCTTACTTCGGAGAAGAAGAGGGAGATTTTTTTCTCTCTGTTCTCTCTCATGAAAACTATATTCATAAAAAACTTCCCATCAATATGCAGTTTTACGTCGGTTATCCTGTTTCAATGATTGACAACCCATTTAATCATTTAAATTAAATAATTAACTAAGCAAATTAATTAGTAATATTAATTAATTTGATGGGTCTGGTTTTAGACTACAGGTCAACCCATAATGAGTGGCCCAATATTCTGTCATATATAATTTTTTTTTTTTTTTTGTCTATCACTAACAGTCATTTATGCTAATACATTGCCAATGTTACAGTCTTGGACCGGAGTGGCCAAATGGAGTCGACGATATGGAACTCACAGATAAGAGAATTAATTATGATTTTTCAAACTGAAGAAAATATTACAACTGAAGGCAATAAATACTGGTAAGTGTAATTTTTTTCACTAAACTTTTGCTTGGCATCATGTTCTAAATTTTCAACAAGAACGAGCTATATCAGTATTATGTTTTAAATACGAAATACTGATGAAATTTTAATATTCATTCTCTTTAATTTTGTACATCACAGCAGCACTGAACACACAACAAAGAACGCACTTACATACACTACACCCATATTTCCACGTCTTATTCATACATCATAATATTTATATCTTCATTCATTTATAAAATTCAATGACTCCCAAAGTTGACGCGAAAACACGACAAGCTACTTGATATGAAGAAAACCCAGCACCTTTGCATAAGGCTTCAAACTCTTTCTCTGTTCGTTCCTTCCCACGTTGGAGAAACATGGAGTTGTCAGAAATCGCAGCAAACTTATGGCCATCGGTTGCCTTTGGAATTTCAGGCATTATCAGGTCAACAATAATCACCTTCCCATATTTTTTGAGCGACCTGTGACAGTTCTTCAAAATTTCTATGCAATTTTCATCTGTCCAATTATGGATTGTAGCCTACAAGAAAACGTACATATGGCCAAAGAAAAGCCAAGTTGCATTTGCTTATCACTATCCTTTGTCATCATACCGTATAATGATTTGCGAAAGGTTTGGAGAAAAATAAAATTTCGATCTCTCACATTTGGCCTAAAGATTAATTTGGTTCTCCAAAAATGAAAGCATCAAAATAGTTCTCCTAAGACAAAATCCTTCAGAAAATAATAGTTCTCCAAAACAACCAAATCAATTTTTTTTTATTTTTTTTTATTTTTATATTTGAAGAACCATTTTGATACTTTTCATCCTGGATGATCAAATTAGTACATTAACCAACAGTAAGGGACCAAAATTATATTTTTTATGAAAGGTTGGTGTTAAACTAACCTTAATCATTATAGCATCACCTTCTGGCACACTACTGAACATATCTCCTCCAACATGCTTAACTCCTTCAAAATTTAGAGGCATATAGAATGAACTTAATGATTAGTAAGTTTGGCCTTAAAAAAAGACAAATGAATCCCTTTTAAATTTTTTCCTCATTCATGTCACAAGTTTTGATAATATAGGAGTCAAAGTTTGCCGCTATGAGGATAGATATTAATCAACTCAAACATAAAATAAATATGTAAGAATTAGTAAAGCTCACAATAAGAAGCGTGTCTAACATAAAAATATTTATATGTCTATTCTTGATTAGCTTGGTCTATTTATATTTAATAAACGCTTTGTACTATAATTTCTCATATATTTTTCTTTCTACCTTTCACTTTGTGTGCATATGCAGAGAAAACATATTACCTGGGTAGGATGGGGCATGTTTTACTACATGGGGCAAATCAAAGTTAATACCCCTTATTGAACGGTACTTAGAGATAATCATCTTAAGGCTTTGCCCAATGCCTCCAGCCACATCGACAAGTGTTGATATTCCCTCAAACCCTTTGTAGGTCTCAAGAATCTTTCTCATCTGCATGGTTGTGACATCAGCCATTACCTTATGGAACAAGGGCATCAATGTTGAGTCTGTTTTCATATATTCAAACATAGAAATCCCATGAACTTTCTCAAACAGGTCCTCTTCACCTCCAATAATCACTTGCTTGAAGTTTTGCCTACAATGTTTACATGACATCATACCAATACACAAAGTAATTATGAAGATCCATTTCTTGAAAAGAATATCAAGAAAAAAATGGAACATAATTTACTTGCAGTCTTTAAATATTTGTTATTAGATTTCTTTAATAAAAGTCAATAAATAGACTAATTCAGCACCACATTCTTAACTCCAAAAATAAAAAGAAATAAAAGAGCGTATGCATGTTAAAATTTTATATATGAACGTAGCATCAAGCACATAAGAAATTCTGGGGTAAGTTTTGTCCGTAAGAAAAAGAAAAAATTAGATATACAGTCGAAGCCTATAATAATAACAAAAAATGGACAAATTCTTACCAAATTTTCATGAAGGCTGGGTGACAGCTCATTTTTAAGGTTGAAGCATAGGAGGCTCCATCGTCATCAGTGACAAAGTATTTACCAGTGGGAGAAAGACAATAAAGCCTCTCAACCTTACCATCTTCATAGACTTTCTTAGAAGAACAAGTGAGCAGAGAGTAACTAGCAAGCAAAAACAGCAGTCGATCGAGCCGGCGAGCCATATCATCGTTTGTATTTGGAAGCTTGGATGCAATGTCAAAGGGTGACATGCCTTTAGGGCTTCCCTTAGCAATGATCTCAAACAGGTCTAGCTCAATAGCAGCATTTAACACTGCGGGGTAAACCAGACCACCTGATAGCAACAAAGCATCAAAGCATGCATCATATTCTTGATTTTCTGTGGTGGTGCTCATACTTGCTAGCTTCTTCTTTGGTATATACTCACTTGAGAGATTATTGGGAACTTTAAACCTAAAAAATTCATAGAACCTGTTTTTTCAGGCCTTATTATGGGGCTATTTATATCATTAGATGCTTGTGTGGAGGAAAAATTAATAGTAGTAAAGTCCCTATCGTTATCTCTTAAATTAACATTTAATTTTGCTTGAAAGGTGCTTAATGATAAAAACGAATGTGATTTGTTAAAAATATATTTAATTTAATTGCAGAATAATAATTAAACTTAAACTTATCATATAGAGTTGATAAAAGTATAAAAATTAACCAGACGAATAATTATGTCCTAATATACTGTGATTTTCATTACAAAATGTTGTATTAAGGTATTGTAACAAAGCTATGATAGAAGAATACTCAGAAATATTATTGTAAACTCTTACGATTCTACGTTACGAATTTACGTTATGAGTCTATCTTCTCCTTACGATTTTATC
This sequence comes from Delonix regia, assembly GCA_037074485.1. NCBI lineage: Eukaryota > Viridiplantae > Streptophyta > Magnoliopsida > Fabales > Fabaceae > Delonix > Delonix regia. Next base: position 21,213,925 of record CM073454.1, on the reverse strand, counting down.
TAGAATCGCGAGTTTGACAACCTTAATTTTATCTGATTCAACTGTGCTCATCAAAATATTTTATAACATCATTGACCATTTTATTTTAATGAATGAAAGTAAAATTAATTTGTAAATACTGATGCAAAGTCAATTGATGTTAGAGTTATTTTTCGATATCAAAATAAGAATTCATTGGGCCAAATTTAGAAATATTTTAACTAATTGTAAGCAATAATGAAAACTGTTTATATGGTCATGGTCATGCTTACCAAATTTTCTTACTAAAAGATTAATGTAAGAAGAATCAAATAAGGGTCAACTTGCCCGCTGGACAGCTTACTTGAAAGAAAGAACAATATAATGTATTTTCGATATGACAAAAAGAAAATATATAATATATTTATCGTTTTAATTTTTTTATAATTATACGATTGTTTTTAAATTCTGCCGTGTAATAACGGTATAAAGCATTATACAGAAAATAGATTAAGGCCACATCTAGTGCCGCGTGTTTCAAACTTTTTTTTTTGGTGTGTGTACATGCATTATTGAACTAAAACTCTTGATAAATAATTACTGAATAAAATATACTTTTGGTTCCTCACTTATCGTAAAATTTTTATTTTGGTTTCTCACTTTGTGAAATATTCAAAATATCCCCTACTTATTAGAAAATGTCACATTTGATTCTCCTATTTTAAAACCTGTTTTAGATCTTTAGATTTAGGATTTAGGGTTTGATAGATGGTTTAAATTTAGTAAATTTTTGAAAATTAAATTATTAGGTGTAATATTTTTCAATGAATGATTGACTATTTGGGATATTTCAATAAATGAGGAACTAAAATGATAATTTTGTGATAAATGAAGAATTAAAAATGTATTTTTCTCAATAAATAGCTTTCATTACAAATATAATAAAAAGAATATTTTTTTGTTTTTCTTAAAAATATTCTCTGTCTTGGAATAACAGAGGAATTCAAACTTTATGCATGAATTGGGCAACCCTCGGCACCACTTAAATACTTGTAGAAATTCTAAACCTAATTACTAATGAGAGTAAATGTTAAAAATATTGTATGCGATAAAAATTCATAATAATAAAAAGAATTTAATTATGGTACAATTGATTATATCTTTGTAATTAGAGTTTTTAATTAATAAATGATAAGTAAATAAATAATTAATTATTACATAAAATATAATTTATAAAAAAATATATCCAGAAATCATACACAAGTTTGATATTACTAAAAAACCAAAACCATATTTTGTTATGTTGAGTTGTGTTTTCTTGTAATTTTTTTCGTCCAAACTTTAAATGAAAATTATGTTTTTCCTGGAAATTATATATGTTTAAAATTTAAACAAAAATAATTAAATAAAATACATAATAAAAAAGTATTCAATCAACACGAAGACAATAAAACTGGCTCTAATACATAGTGCTTTCCAAAATATATGGAAAAAAAAAAAATGAAGTCTTCCAAAAAGTATATCAAATGAAAATATATAATAGTAACTCATTAATAGCTGAAAATAAGGAATGGCAGTATTTTCAAATGCTGCTAAAGCGTATTGAAATTAAGAAGCGTAAATCTTATCTTGATTCTTCAAAAGTAATTCCAGCGTTATTTGACGAGTCCCTCACTTAATTTTTTATATTATTTAAACCCTCAAATATTTAATCCAGTTTCAATTCCATACATTAATATTTGCTCATCAAAATATTTTATAATATCATTGACCAGTTACTTTTAAAGAATGAAAAGTAAAATTTATTTCAATACAGATACAAAGTCAATCGATATTAACGTCGTTTTGTATATATTAAAACAAGCATTCATTTTGCCAAATTTAGAACCATTTTAAATTAAGAAAAAATTTATATACAATTGCTTATATTTTTGCTATGTTGTTATCCAATTATAGCATTACAAATATTTAATTTTCCAATAATATTTTTACACATGTATGATTATTGCAAAAATTATTTTATTTTAAAATTAAATTATAAATTATTATCAGTTAATCAAATACTTATCATATTATAATTGAAAAAAATAATATAACTAAAATATAAGAAAGTACATATAAGTCAAATTCTCTAAGTTATTGTAAACAATGAAGACTGTTCAAGGTCGAGATCACTAGCTCACCAAATTTTCCTGCTGAAAGATTCATGTACGAAGAATTAAATATGGGTCAAATTGGCCACTGGCCAGGTTGCTTCAAAGAAAGAACAATATAATGTATTTGCCATAAAAATATAATATATTTAACGTTTTATTTTTTTTTTAATTATAGCATTATTTTTGCATTCACTTAAAAAAATATACCGTGTATACAATGGTAAGCATAATAAAGAAAATAATTTAATTAAGGCCACAACTAGTGCCGTGTTTGGAACCTGTGTGTGTGCATTGCGTTATTGAACTATCACTCTTTGTAAATAAATAATTTTAAGATAAAACAGACTACATGATAGCAGCATATATAGCATCATATCTATGAGAAATGAAGTAGGAATCCAAATGTAAGTGAGTTTAATAAAATCTGAATTGTTAAATAAATATTGAGTGGTCTAAATTTAAAAAAAATTGTCAAAAATTATTTAATATTTATTAAAATTTGAACTATTGAATAAAATTTTAATAGCTCAAATCTCTTCAATTGCAAAGAATTTGAATTTTGAAATGTTTAGAACCCAAATTCCATATTCATAATTGTCTATGGTGGTGCTCATACTTGCTGGCTTCTTTGGTATAAACTCACTATAGATTATTGGAAAGCTTTAACCACAAAAGTTCATTCAATCTGCTTTTCCAGATTATGGGACTATATATGTATATATATAATATTGGTCATTAGATGCTAGCTTGTGTGAAGGAAAAATTAATATTAGTAGTCCCTATCGTAACCTATCAAACCAATTTATTTTGGCTTGAAAGTTGCTTAAATCATGATGACATTTGCTATGTGTTAAAGATAAAGTAAATTTAATTGAGGAAGTTATTATATATATATATATATATATATTAATAATTTAAAATGTTTAAAGACGATTTCAGCCAAACATTGTGACAAGCAAATGAGTGAACTACTATACGTACTGGTTATACTGGTTATTGGAGAAGAAAAAATGTAGCTAGAGTTGATAAAAGTATAACAATTAACCAAACTATAATTGGGTCCTAATATTGTGATTTAAATTAAATTTATTGCTGTATTAAAGTATTACGACCAAGCTATAGTAGAAGAATACTAAAAAATATTATCTGATTAAAAAAATATAAACGATTTGAACTACAATAATGTCTAATTAAATAGTTAAACAGTGATGATGATTTAAAATTTGAGAAAACAAAGAATCATGGTTTAAAATTTGTAAAACTAGAAAGACAGTTAAATTGGAAGAGACTTGTTTTGGTGATTCTTATTTTATTAACTGTCTCTTAAGTTTTGAAAGAAAAAGAAAATTAGGACTAGTGCTTCCAAAAATATATGAAAAAAATGAAGTCTATAAAAAAATGTATATTAAATAAAAATTTATAACCTTAACTCATAAATAGCAAAATAAGGGATGACAGTATTTTCAAATGCTGCCAAAGCGTATTGAAATTGAGAAGGAATCTGATTTTGATTCTTCATAGAAAAAGTATCCAGCTTGCTTGAAAGGAAGAACTATGCATCACTACCACCGACTAGACAAAAAGAAAAAATATATATTATATATTTAACGTTTTAAATTTTTTTCTCAATTATAGCATTATTTTTTCATTCACTAAATCAATATACCCTGTAATGGTAAGCATATAAAGAAAATAAATTAAGACCGCATCCAGTGCCGTGTGTTTGAACCTTTCTTTGTTTGTGTGTGTGTGATATTGAACCATCACTTTTGATACATTATTAATTTTAAGATATACCAATATAATAAAAAAAAATTTGTCTACTTGTAATATTTTTCGAAAAAAATATTCTATATATATTTATATATTGGAATAACACGACGATTCAAACTTTGTGCATGAACACGGCACCCATTGGCACCACTTGTAATACTTAGAGAAATCCTAGACCTAATTAATGAAAAGTAAAATTAATAATATTGAATGAAAATAAAAAATATAAAAAAGCATTGGATTTAGGTAAAGTTCATTAAGTTCTTACTATCTGGTTTTTTAATTATCATATATAATAAGTATATAGTTAACTAATAATAATATAAAAGTATATAATTTAATATAAAAATTATACAATACTTATCTAAAAAATTACACAGTGATAGTATTAAAAAATTATATATTTATTTTTTTTCTATAGAAAAAAATTATGTTTACTTGTAATATAAGCAAGCAACCTAGTCATGATTTGGATTCCGTGCGTAAGAGAAAAAATATGCTAACCTAACTGTTATTGAATAATCGCAAATTTGATGGCACAAATTAAAAAAATGTGCAATTAAAAAATTTTTAAATAAATTTTATGTTGTCTTAAACCACCAATCTATATTGAATAAATTGCGCATTCCAACTACCCCAAATGCAGCCGCTCCAGAAGCCCTTGGGTTGGTCGAACCTAAAAACATTTAATGGGAAGCAAACGTTTCTCATATTCCATAACAATATAATAAAAACTTAATTCATCCCTAGAAATATATGTTTTTGGAATAAAATTTTGTGGCCAATGCTAGACCAAAGCAATCACGTCACGTCATATATATCCAATTATTTCATTAGATTTGAAAGTTTCCAAAATCACAAAATCTCATATTAAATGGGAATAAAAACATCAACTATTTTTTTAGGAGAGAACAGTGGCCTATATGAACGATGAATGGAATAAAAATAGAACCTTATTGATTTAGAATAATTAAAATCTAAAAGAAAATGCAATACTAATGGTTTAATATTCTTTCGAATAAGGAGAAAAACAAAAGTATGCAAAGAGATTGCCTACGTAACATAAATTGACATTATAGGAAAAATAAGCTGATGTGCTGAAATTAATGTAAATGCCGCCCCTAAAATAATTTTTAAGACAATTTAAATAATAATTTAATGAAAAAAACCGTTTTCTGTTAAAAAGAAAAAAGATATCTCATGTACATAGTTGTTAAATTCGCGAATTTATTATCTAAGCTTACAAGTTTACAGTTGTACATAACAAAAACGAGTTAATTTATAGTAAACTTGAACTTAGTACAAACTCGAATAAACTCGCGAGTTGACTTACTGAGTCTACCAAGTTTACGATTTTAACGTGTTAACTAACTTGTAAAATCAGTAATATAATCATTTAAACTCAACACTAAATAAGATATAGACAACTTCTTTTCCATGAAATATTTACAATTTATTTTATTACAAGTTTGAATATGCATAAAAAATAATAAAATTACATATAATATGTACTTATTAAATAAAATAAAATAAATATTATTTAATTAGTTATATTAAATAATTATTTATGTATGACCATATTAAAATATTCATGTTGAGTATTACAAATTTTGAAATATGAATAGCTTTTATTTGATTAAGTATAATTGGAATTGTATTTGAATAATTTTTTAATATATATAGTATTTAAACTATAAAATTAGATATTTTGATAACTATTTATTAATCGAGACAAATTCTTACAAATTTATATTATGAGTCTATGTTACAAGTTTGCCTTTATCTTATAAGTTTACCTAAACTCGCGAGTTTAATAACCTTGCTCATGTATTCCTTGTCATCCGGAGAACAAATCTTACATTCATTAATAGAAGATTTTAGTCACAGTCCATTGTCATCATATTACAAAAAATAATAAGTCAGACTCGGAAATTTTATTTGTATCTCAAGCAGAAGCATCATATATCACGATATCGCCAACAAATGCAGTATATTATTCACATTATAATTGACTTGTGCATCTAAAAACGAATTGTTTATCTTTAATCATACAAACTGATATTATATTAGCCTTATTTGCTAGATCATTGCAAACAAATTGATAAGAAAATAATAGATTAACATATCCCAATATTCACTCAAAAGTAAGGTACGTAACACTAAAAGCCAAAAATGTTGCATTAATATTTCGCAATAGTCAAAAAATGACGTAGGCAAGTTTAACAGTACGATTTACATATGTCAAGTAGGATTAAAAAAATTTTAATCTAAAGATGGGCTGCATTTTTTTTTTTTTTAATTTTAGCGTAGTTTGGCAGAGTGCGTTCCCCTTGGACATATACAGTAAAAACTATTCCTTTCCATGTTTCCTTTTAAAGATTTCTTCAATAGAAACATGGGAATTCATGCCCCTGTCAAGAGTTTCCAGATCATTTCCTAATTCATGCCAGCATTTAGAGATAATAATCCTTTCTTTCAGTATGACCTTAATTAGTGTATTCGAGGACTTATTCCATTGTTGACATGTTTCAAACTTCAAGCTCACTACAACCCATATCCATAATACAAGTTTTCCTCAAGGTATACCATCATTATAAATCTCATTATTATCACACTTAACATGATGGTTGCAATTACATAGGTACCTAGGCTATTTTCTTTAATCTAATTTAGAAGATTTCCAACCACCAATGTAATTAAGTCAGAAATCTCAAGATACAATTACTTGATCCCCTATGTCCCTACATGATGATTCCTTCTCACTAAAGCACAACAATTCGCTGCCAGGTAACCCAATAAACAATTGAGTGGAATTTACCTGTTATGATACTGAGTTATATCTTTACCTTGAAACTTTAACTTCAATTGTTTAATCAAATTAGAAACAATAAAAATATTACCCATAAACAATTTTAACATGGTTCTTTTAGCCTTTAAGCAAGCCTTCAACTAAAATGGATCTAGTCTAATAAATAGAGGTATCAGTTAATCAAGATTCACACTCTTCTACAAGTCACTTTGAGTGCAATTATGCATACGTCATGCCATGAACCTGCCGAAAATTTCCTTTTTTATTCTATGTCATGTGTGTTCACGCTATCCACTCTTACCTTGATTATCCTTGTCCAAAATAGTATATGCAATTAACATGCTTAACTAATCTAAACAGCCTAGATATACATAGACCTCTCTGTTGCAATTCACTATAGGTGGATACCAAATAATCATGTCTGTTTATAATCCACTCAACATTTTAGAAACGACACCTTGTTTTAAGATACATGGGAAAGCCAAAACTTACATATCGTAGCTCCCAGAACTGAACAACTACAATGAGAATGTTACATGAGGGGAAAAGTATGGTAGACAACCGTCATTACCCTAATCAATTTACATTCATTGGCAACAATTAACAATTTATAACACATAGACGATCTAGGACTAGAAAGAGTAATTCTGCTTAATCCTTCTTGGCTCTATGTAAGTAAAACCTTCGAAAATTTTGTAGCTAGCCTTTTTTTTTAAACATGAGACTCATACCATACCCATAACAGTCATCCATCAAGCTTATATTCGTACAACTAACAAGTAGGTTGCCCTTGATTACCAGACACAGAGCGTTAAGAGTCAAATCCATAATTTTGAAATTGTTATGGAACAATCTCACCTAACAAACTTGTGTAAGCCACTAAAGTACACAAGGTCACTTAACGCAAGCCATTGTGACTACTCATAAAACATTTGTGAGGGAATGACCATTAATACTTTTAATTGGAATCCATGCATACGACTATGCAACAAATCATAGGAGATTTCCACCCTCGCACATATCATAAAAATTTCTTTGGGAGTATAATTAGTCTAATCCAGTGCATCCTTTAGTCCTTAATTAGTACACTCACAAAAATTACCATAAAAGGTTAAGCTTTGGGTATGCATCATCAACATATTATTCAAACTCCTTCAAACATCATCAATCTCCTTGCATACCACCAACGTTTCATCTAGAATTTACCTCCCATACTAGAAGTGTTCTGATTAATAGATGAGACATCTATGAGATAGAGTTATAGGTTTATAATCCTTCATTCTAATGGACCTATCCTTGCTTGGAATGAATTATGAAAGACAAATTCATACACACCTATTATTTTGAAGCTTACAATTTGAGCCAATCAAACAGTGAAACATGTGGTATTAAACCTCTTTTTCCACTCAAATTAACTAAACTAGGGTGTACACTCTATGTGAGTTTACTTCAAGAAATCAATGACTGACTTTCACAACAATAAGTTCTTAATGTGTTTCTCGTGAATTATTCTAGTTAGTCCCCAAATTAGGGAAAACTTCTTATGGCTGTCTTAGCAGATGTCCAAACACGTCACACCATCCTTAAATGTGAACATAGGCTCTTCATTTTATTCCTAATCTAGACATATTCCTTAGACTATTAGCTTTCTTAGTTCAAGAAAATAAACTGCTTGGTACATAACGTATCCAAGCCATCCAACTAAAGAGTGAAATTACAAAGAACTAAGTCTTGCAAAACTTAGGCAAACTTCATTAACAATAGTAATGCTGATCAGTCAAATAAATTTTTTTAAAGCTACCACCAAGGCTAAATTAACTCTTATTCCTTTGAGAGTTCGTACATTTAAAGTTCACATAATTCTTCACACATTACCACAACAAGCATTGATTTAGTTGGTTAAACAAGATGAATACCAAGCTAAATATGAATATAACACATGCCATCAATTTCCAACATCCTTGTACAACTTCTCTCGTGGCATTCCTTCATTGCCTTTATCTAATCTACTTACAAATTTAAATCTCTTACATTTCATAGTAAGGTAGAGCCTTAAATGCTAAGGGAAGTTTTTCACCTCACATTAGTTCATGAAATGGTTTCATTTATAACAACTATTTCCACATCAACCCCTTTCAATGGATTGAACAGTGGAACTTTCATACTGATCTCAAATTCCACAAATGTAAAGCAAATAGGATTTTACCTTTTTACTATATTGAATTTCTACACCCATGACATAACAAGGCAAATACAGACAAAAGCATAATTTGACCTCTCAAATCCATAATAATTTCATATGCATAGGACTAAAACCAAAAATCACCCTAGACTAATGAAGGATGATGACCCACAATGCCATACATCTACATACGAAAATGACTTCATCACTTAAAAAATTTACAAAGGAATGGACTCACAAGAAAAGGAAGACACACACTCTATAAGGTCTTTAATGATGACTTAATCATGATCATGCCCAGTTTTCATAATAATGATTGAGCTTCCATAAAATAACACTTACTCTACAAAACATTGGCAAACCAAGGACCCTTCAACCAAGCTCTGATACCACTATATCATAACCCTCATGAATGAGGACATAATCACCCTTGTGAGTCTATCAAACACCTTAAGAGATTTGATTATAGTATATGAAAATGAAATTATCAACAAATAGAACTAAGATAAAATATATTCATATCTATCAAAGAATCAATTTTATTCATGTGTAGATACATTGGCAGGGTCTCCCCTAAAAGATTGGGCTTCCTGAAATGTCCAAAACATGAAAACCTAATATACAACAAAGAAGAGAGCACTACTCTCAATAATGTTTACAACAAATGGCTATAATCAACAATAACAAAATTGGACCATTTGGTTATATACATTGGAGCCACTTAATTACAAATATAGACTTTACAATAAAGAAGGTATTGCCATTGTGAATAATGAAAGGCTCATCCAAAAAAGGCACTCGATAAGCTCTTAGTTTGTAGGTAATGGTCCAAAATAGCATTAACATATGAAAAATGTTAAGCAATGAAAGGTGAGTGGAAACTCTATGAGTAGATAATACTAATTAAGCAATGGAAGGGGTGTACTAGGTACAGTAGAGTTAGTTTTTTTCACCAACCAATTGTTATCTTGAAATTAGAACAACTTTAACAATTAATACAAACAATACCAAAATGAGGAAAACATTATTAAGCTTCCCATGATACCTTAAATGAAATTATAGCAAATCCTGAATGAAAATGAAGCAATATATTGTACCATAAGACTATTCAAATCAAAATAGAATGCTTGGGAATATCCAATAGAATCATCAGAAGTCCAAACAAACAGAATTATCTTATGGCTAGCATAATCAGAACTAATCAAATATCATGCACGAGCTTTAAACTTGAAATAACTAGAATAATGGCCTTGGGCCTCAGACAGAATATCATAATATCAACAATATGCCCAGCTATATCATATCATAGTGCACTACAGCTAACGCTACTGTTGTTAGCTATAGGGTCTGGTTTTAGATGTATTCCCTGAGAATTCTTTAACATACATGAATATATAATTGAACAAATTAAAATTTAGAATTAAAGTTCAAAAGTCCAAAGTCAAATTTATTCAAGTAAATAGAATCAGAGTAATTCAAAATTTTAGAGTTAGAGTACATCATAATACAGAATTAGATTGCATTATAATTACAGAATCAAAGTTCTTCATAAATATAGAATCAAAGTACATTTGAAGAGTCAAAAAATTTATCAAATACTTAATATTTCCAAATACAGATAAAAATTTATCAAAATTCAAAGATTTCAAAGTATCCAAAGAAACAAAATAAAAGTAGCTCAAAACCTTAAAATCAAAGTAAATTATAATTACAATTTATGGATACTTCATCATTAAAGAATTATAGTAGTTCATGAATGTAAAATCATAACATTTCAAAGTACGAAATAGAAATGTCCAAAATTCATAATCATTATAAATATGAAGCTTATAATCAGTGAAATTCATAAATGTAAAATCAGAATAAATCTATAAGTCCAGAACTTATTTAGAAAATACAGATGATGTTTATAAATCTTAAGATGCCTGCCCCAAAGCACATGATATTCAAATAACAATATTTTTCAGAAAGAGATAGAGTAAAACAAAAATCTGTATAACTAGCAATATCTACTCACATGGCTAGAGCACACACTCAACTCACTTCCTTATCCGCTGGACATAGTGTGACATCTATGATCCTAAGAATAAGAGATAAACTTTTAACATCATATGCTAGGATGCATCATAACTCAAGTAAATTTTAATGGTAATTCCCATATCAAATTGATTACAAGTGAATGGCATTCTCAATTATTTCCATACTTTAGTTCCTTTCTATAAGGTCACCATTATTCTCCCTAATGATATTAATTGTCATAACTAGCACATACATGCATATAAACTTAGGAAATGCTCTGAGAACCCAAATAGTCCATAAGTTTAAAGTTTTCATTATCTCACTAATAACTGACACTAATATTTTGCACTTAAAATATTCCAAGATTTTGGTAATGCCCTTGTGCCCAAAGTTTATATAATTTCCATCAATTGAGAATTTAATTGTCTTTAGGTCCCAAAATAGAAATAAACTCATGCATACATAGTTCAATATAAGTCATTCTTAATTTGCTCATTTCTCCATTCTTAGCTCTTATTAACAGAACCATTGCCAACATAGGAACATTAAAGTCTCTCATGTTATGAATGGCACTAAACACCCATAACAAATATTAATAGTTATGTAAATACTCATAAGATCTAAACATACCCAAAATGGGTCAATTAGTCCATTTTACCAAGTTTCTAAGTTGCCAATCTCAACCAATGGCTTAACATTTATGCCAATCATAACCAAAGAAATTAATCAATAATTATGTTCACTCCCATTACACTTTCCCTCCTTTTTAAATCACTGAAAATCTAAGAAAATTAGGAAAAATTATGAAATCTACTTACCACTCAAAACGATAACTCTTATTGACCTTAATCCTTCCATTAGATGCTTAATAAAGCTAGATGAGTCCAAAGACTTTGAATTTCATCATCCTACAAGTACCAACAGACATAGCCAAATTGGGGTTTCTTAATTCTAGAGCTAAAACTCAATATTGATTACTAATTTTAAGAGGGAAAGGTTTGAAACATACCTTGGATATGAAGCCCTAACTTAATTTGATGGGATCACATCGAATTGAGCTCCAAATTTAAACTTTTATGCATAAACGGTACCAAATTTGGGGTTTCTTATTCTAAGCCAAAATTGATCAAATTGATGAATGGATTTAAGAAAGAAAAGTGTAAAAGTTACTTTAGATGTGAAGACTTAACTTAATTCAAAGATATCACACTGAAATCAACCATTTTTTCTTAAAAAAAATGCTTGAAGCACTGTAGATAAGGGATTCAAAGCCTAAATCCTGAAATCAATCGATGCCAAAAATTCATATCTTTTTAGCCAAATGACGATAGAATAAGAACTGGTCAGGTTGGAGATGAAGCTCTAATGACCAAGAGACACCGGTCACTATGAATCACAAAAGAAATGGATAGAAGTAACATTTAGAACAAGAATTAATGGGGAAGCTATGCAAGAAAATGAAAACACAATAAAGTAAAAGAAATTATAACAAGGGTAAATTTGGTCATTCGTATAGGGACATATGCTTGCAACCAGGGGGAGAATTGCTATAAAGTTGGCTATGGGGGGATTTGAACCTAAGTACCATTAGATGTATAGAGTAAGACATAGCCACTTGTGCCAACCTTAAGCTCAAATATAATATCATTTCAATTTATATTTAACTCTTGTTAAATCTCCTTATTCCAATGTCCCTTTAATTATTTAAAATTTTTACTTGCCATAAATGCTTTTTCTTCTTTTCTCCAACTCTTCTTTGTGCATGTTTTGTTCCATTATCTTCCTTTTTCATAGCAATCCGTTCCTTCTACTACAGTGAGCCCTCATTTTTCTTCTTTGTTCAAACACAAGCCACAATGTATTGGATAAAGATTACATTGTTTATTGATCTAGAAAACTTGAGCCCCTTTCTTGCCCAATGATTCCAGTGTTTTGCCTTCCTTTCTTAACATCTTATGTAGATTAGTCATATGTTAGACAACACAAGGATAGTGGTGTTATTTCTTTTGAATTTTGGATGTACTTAGTATCTATATGCTTAATTTTATTCAAACATTTAGAGTTCAAGTTTTCATTTACATTTTTTTTTATAAGCAAGCATATGTTGTTCTTTATTTCAACGTGTTGGGTTTCATGAGTTATGAGAGGAAGCCCCAATCCTCTCTTCTGCTCATTGTAAGTCTTCCTTTTTATCCATTACTATCTGTGGTTATCTTTTTTTCATTTAGTTAGCTGGGAATGTAATCAGTGTGGAGGGCTTATCATTGAATATTATAATTGTAATTACTCAATGTTGTAAGGAATATATGATAATGAAGTATGAAATGGACTTGTTAACGTATTCTTTTCATAATAATTCTTTAAGATTAGGCTATGTGGGTTTTTTGGTATTATTACTATGGAGACCTAAAGCCATAGGGGATGTTCCTAACCCCTTAACTGAATTGAATAGATTTGTAAAAGGTCTAAGTGGATGTATGGCTTAGTGACACAATGTTGTTGACTATTTTACTATGATGTGGTTGTAATTTTCACATTATTAAGATGACTTATCTTTCCATTATGTAATTCCTAATTTTGTTGTTATTTAAGAGCAATAGTGAGTGTTTAGACTTTATTTCCTTGTAGCTGTACTTTCCATTTTAGACTTAATTTTCCTTATCATTCCTTACTATGTTGAATACCTTGATCATTTTTTGGTCTCATATCTTAGATGCATAGTTGATAGCTTGAGATTGTGGCTTAAGATTAACAAGGATTGGATGTTATTTGGGTTGTCATTATTGAGAGCATTAATATTAGTACCTTATATCTTAGATAAACATATTAGTGGAAGAACCATGAAATATTCATTTTTTATGTATTATGCGCCTTAAGATGTACAACACAACTTAGGAGTAATGGGGCTCTCTTAATATTAAAGATTTGGTAGGATGAAGTTAACTCCATCATTTGAAGTACGAATTTATTTGATTGTCCTATTCATAGTCACTTGAATCACCAAAACTTAAGATGGTCTTGCCCTTTCCCTTTCCTTTAAGAGTAGTTACTACATTTTGAGAACTACTTGTTATATGCATTGTTATGAATTTAACAACAAAATAGCAAATATACGTTGATATTTTTTCATTTTTGAGCTTTCATTTATTTATTTCATGTACCGTCTTTAATTGCATACTTAAGTCAAATATCCTTACCATGGTAGGACTGCAGCATTATAAGATTGTATTTAATTTGGTCTTGAATTTAGTTGCTTGTTAATTGAGAAGGCTAAATATTGGCACTTGCTACAAGTATACATTCTCCTTATCTGACTTTTAATAGCCATGTGTATTTTATCTTCTGCAGGTATTGAATCAATATATTAGTGGAATGACACGTATGTACTACATTTTCTATAGTGACCAAAATTACTGATATTGATATAATCACTTATTCTTGTTTGCACTATTCTAGATATGGAAGGAGAAGTATGAACTATATGTTTCTTGTTTGCGTTAATTTTCTTGTACTTTGTTCTTGTACTTAAATGATGAACTGCAAGTATAGGGTCAAATTTTAGTAAATGATTCTAAAAGATCCAATATCGTTCCTATAAGGATAAGTTGTTATCTTTATTGTTCTTAAGATTAAATTTTTGCTTACCTAATATACAATTTGTACAAATGCAATGGTTAGTATGATTATTTAGATGTATACACTAATGGTCCAAATAAATTCAGTCACTAGTAATCGATGCAAAAATTTAAACATAAAACTTAACACTTAAATAACACTAAGACTCATTAGGACTCTAAATAATAAAGAAAATGACTCATGGCACTACGCTATATTAATTTAATTAAGAGTTGAATTGAGGATCAATTGAGTTACCAAGTTTATTCTTAACTTTGTTCTACGTAGTTCAATTCCACTTCTGGGTAAAAAATCCTAATTGAAAAATTAAAGCATGTGATGAATTAAGACACCTTGCACCACTTGACTCTGGAGGTTTCTAAGGCCTATAAATAAAACCCTAAGGGAGCGCTACAGGGACATTAAGCTAAAGAGACTACCAGAGACACTATGAAGGAGAGACATTTGAGTAAGGTTCAAGTGTGGCTAGTAGGTTGTTTCTAGGATTTTCCTTTTCCCTCTTGTTATTTCATTTTGTTTTCTTTTCATATATTTGATTGTGAAATGTTGTCAATGTGTGGCTAGTAGGTTGCTTCTAGGATTTTGCCTTAAATTCATATTAAGGTTACTTTTCTATTAAAGTTTTGTTTGGATTTTACTTAATGAATGATTGTTTATATTCATCTTGTGTTTATTACTTTCTAAGCCTGATCATCTCAAGAAAGGTTTTAGAAAATAGGTTAACCTAATAAGGTAGCTTAACGTTTAGAACTAGATGCATATAATCATTGTTTGCTTTATTGCAATTCATAGTCAAGACGAAAGTATTTGATTGTCTTTGATAACCACAGTTAGGTCTAGAACTTATAAGGTAATATCTCTAGTAGTTTTCATAGACATATAGGGAGTTAAGGGATATTAACCTAGATTATATGAATTTGACATAAGCATATAGAAAAGTAAAATTCCTAGGTTAACAATCTAATCATTATGTAAACTCAAACATAAACTACAATAGAAAGCAAACCTGTATGCAGTTAGGGTCAAAATCCTAGGAGAGTTTTAATCAATCAACATTTGAATTTTTGCTTACATTTAGATAATATAATTCTAATCAATAAAAAGATTTAAGAATAAGGTAACCAATAGTAATTAACACTAAGTCTCTGAGGGATCGACACTCTACTCATTATTACACTTTTTTTTTTTTGTTACCACGTACACTTGCATGTGACATTACAAGTAACCACATTTGCAATCAACAGATGTATAATAAAATAGGTCTTATCGAATAGTTCTTACACATGAGTTCATGAATTGTGTTGATAAATTTATTAAGGATGCCAACCACTTGCCACCATCCACCAGCAGAGGAATGCTTAGGTGTCCTTGTGCAAAGTGTAAATGCATGAAACACCTAGTTCCTAATAAGGTGAAGGTGCATTTGCACAAACATGGATTTAAGTCAAACTATCATACTTGAGTTGTCATAGTGAAGAATTTCCTAAGCCATCTTTAATTATGTATCCATTGCAAAATGAACACCTTTTAGCACTTAATGCAATTAAGCCAATCAGTTGGGAACAAATTAATCAATTTGAAACCATGGCGATCCATGCTGTCAAGCCAACCTTCATAAAAAATTTGCAACAAACGGTGGATGAGGAGCCAAATCTTAATGTTTAGGCATTTAATGATATGTTGGCTTTGCATAAGCTCATTTATGTGAAAGGTGCTTAAGCCACTATTAACTTTTAGTTGCCATAAAGATGTTAAGCACTAAGGCTGAGTATCATATGATTAAGCAATGTTACAACAACATCATGCAATTTATGAAAGAAGTAATGCTTGCTAATAACCAACTTCCTACAGACTTGTATAGGACAAAAAAACAACCAGTGTCCAAGTTAGGGCTTGGATATAAGAAGATTAATTGTTGCATAAATGGTTG
Source organism: Delonix regia (assembly GCA_037074485.1). Classification (NCBI taxonomy): domain Eukaryota; kingdom Viridiplantae; phylum Streptophyta; class Magnoliopsida; order Fabales; family Fabaceae; genus Delonix; species Delonix regia. The sequence continues at coordinate 21,197,462 of CM073454.1, read as the reverse complement.
TATGCTTTTAAACAAGGATGACTCAAATGAAAGGAGATGTAGGCTCTACGGGGCTACATTGGTTACAAGTTTCACATAGATGCAATGAGCCTTGGTAAATCAACAGTTGATAGTAGTGTCAACATTAGGCGTACTAAGCATGGATAGTCAAATAATGACTACTATGGTAATTGCAAGAGATTGTTGAATTAGAATATATATAAGGGTACTAGTTTAGTAGATAGTGCTTTTAAAAGTGATTGATTCAATCCTACCCTTAACAGTGGTACAAACGTTAATGGTTAGTATGAAATAGTCAAAGCTTGAGCATCAAAGAGGTACTACGAGTATGATCCATTCTTTTTTTCATAATAAGAAACATAAGTGTATTGTACACCTTACCTTATAAGTCATGATAAGGCTGATGGGCTAGCAATCACAATAATTAAGGCTAATACCACCATTGATGCCCCCACTACAACTGAAATTGAATTTGGTGCATTTTAAGATGGTGAACTAGAAGTTGTATTTCATGTTGTTTTCTACAATGGTGAACTACAAACTCTACGAGATGATGAAAGTGGCTACAAAAAAGTAAGTCCCATTTCAACCATTAAAAATGCCTCTAAAAATGAATATGGTATGAAGAATGAATTTGAGTCCCTTTCTCAATTGTCCAATAAAGATGATGACAACAATGCTTATGAATCTGCCTCCAATGCATTGAGTGTATATAATATTTGTTGTTGGTAGGCCAACAATAATTATTATATAATACTCATGCTTTTGTGTAGCTAAGTGTATCTGCAATTTTTCTTTATGGCATGCATGCATTTGGTGAACAAGTTATCGTCTTTTATCATATATGTGTTTAAGTTTCTAACTTTCATTTTATACTTGTATAGATGGTAGGTGGTCACACTGATTGAGGTTGAGGATGACTTCCAAGCATTCCTCCCACCTCTCCTCACGACATAGCCTTGACTTTATCTTCTAGGACTCCTTCAGCCTCCCCATCATTATCTGCCAATGTTTTAGAACCATTTTCTATTACTGGCTCACATCTTCTATCCATCCTTAGGAATGTGACACTACTGGTGGTCACATATACATATATCTAGATAACCATACATAATTTTCTATCTGCCAATGTTTTAGAACCATTTTCAATATGTGGTTAATGTTGTGAGGGGATTCTCACTATTAATTCAAGCTAGATTTCATTATCCATGCTATATTTAAGGGACAATACTGCTTGGGATTAAGGATATGTGCTTAGGGGATGAGCAGTATGTATTTTCATTTTCATTTTTATATTATGCATTATCCACTCACACTCTATTTTTGTGCTTACTTATTTGTTGTGTTGTGTGTTTTTTTTTTTCTTTTCTAATGTTTGAAGAAACTAGAATAGAAAGTGTGAAAAGCTAGAATAGAAAGTGTGAAGAGCACCTTAGGAAGAACTAGAATAGAAAGTGTTTTTCTAATGTTTCATTTCTTTTCTAATGTGCTTAGGAAGAACTAGAATAGAAAGTGTGAAGAGCACCTTAGGGCAATGATTTGTAGAGTACGTGAGTTATAATAAAATCCATTTTTATTTTTTATTTACACTGAAATTTTTTTAAAATGTCTTTTGCTTGTTTGTTTTTTTACTTGCTTTCTCTTTTACTTCAATTTTGTCTTCATTCCTTTTTTATTTTTATTTTTAAAACTATTTTCAATTTAAGTTTGCTTTTCTTTAATTATGATTGATGAATTATGAGACAAGTGGTTTAGGCTTGTGGAAATAGGGGTTTCCCTCCTTATTCACAATGGTTACACTCTAGGATTTTTTCAAGTGTGACATAAACTTAAACTACTAAAAAAAAAAATTGAAAGTTTTTTAGTTCCCCACCCTTAAACATAAAATTAAACAATGTCCTCAATGTCTAAAAGTGGAAAAAGGCATGGAAAAGGAAGTAGGAGACTTCCTGATATGTTTGTACATTCATCCTCTACTTTCAAATTCTCTAGGCTCAATGGCATCATTTGCTAAAAAGCTTCATGTATAAAGGTCTTCACCCTTTGCTTGATAATAAAAGAGAGTAATGATTTACAACACAGCAAAAATGACACCTAAACGTTATAAAGCAAGTTAAATGTAGAGTATCTGCAAAAATTGAGTTATATTTACATTCATATGAAATCCACGCAACAAATGCATAATTAAATCATGAAAAATTTATTAAAAACTCACAACACATTAATAAACAAGTTCATGTGAAGTTTTCTAGTTGAAAGCCACAATGCTAGGTCCAAACTATTCACATAGTGACATAACAAACATCAATTTTAGCATGATAGAAAAAAAAATGGAAGTAAGAAGCTTAGGTATGATTCCTTTAGCATTTCATACAAATCAAACATATCCACTTTAACATTGCACTTAATGGTATAATTTGCTAGTCTAAGACACTTAATTACCAATAAGCATTTTCTAAATTACTTATAGACATTCCTTTTTTATCAAACCATATTCCCTTATGCAATTGATTAAGAGACTTTATGAAGTACCAGTCCTAATGTGACTATAGGAAGCTTGTAGGTATATCTCTATCCTACAAGCAAATCAATCCACTCAATATTGCAAGATTCATGAACTCACACTACTCATTCCATGATCTAGTCCTAAATTCCCTTTTCGAAGTTCATTTGGGATACCCAAATCATCTAATAGTTTCCACACACTTAGAAGCATTAAAAACAAGATTGAATAACCAAATCAAATCACTAATTGCACGTAAAGAGAGTAAAAGAGTCCTACTACATACTAAAGTTCAGCATAATCCTAAATTAACAAGTTTAGCTCATCAATACAAGATAAATCAACATTAAAAACAAAGCATAATCCAATGGGTGAAGAAATACTAGGAGGAACTAGGGAAAGTGATAAAAACTAATTTAATCAATTAATCTTCTTCAAATCCTAGCTTTTCCCTTGTCTTTGGAGCTCTTTGAGACTTTATTCAGGCTTTTCAACCTCCAAAATTACCTATAATTGCAACCTCCCATCAAAACCCTTGAAATCCACTTATAAATTAGCAAAACTCTGATTCCAAAATGTATGCATTTTGCCATTTACTAATAAGGTTCCCTAAGCATTTTAGATGAATTAGTACTTGATATAGCTATAATATGAAATTCAATGTAAAATATCAATCACAACAAAATCATGTTCCCATAAATAAATTATGCAAATCACTAGAATTTTAGGTATACAAATTCACTAAGACCATTTTAATGGTACATTACCAATAATAATATATAAAATATTCATCATTAACAAATGGTTCATCGTCATCTTCAATGGTATCCCAAGTATCATCATTCCTTATAAAGGAGGAAACTCTAAAAAGAAATATATATATATATATATATATATATGTATGTATATAACCATAACAGATACTCTCCTCATAGTGATTACACATAACCTGACTCCCATTATCAAAGCCATTATAAAAGCAAGCAGTCTGAATAGGTTTAATGGCCTTGGTTAAAAAGAGAATGGGGCGATAGGTTCACTATCTCAAAACCTGTAGCCAATACGGAACCACCTGTAGATCCTCAATTTAATTTCCTAAGTTGATGACTGTATTGTCTCATTTTCATTTTCATAACTCCATACTTGCAAGCGGATGTCAAGCACAAATGATATAGGGTTTCTACTAATGTTCAAAAATTTCCCATGACACTCATCACCTTTGTCAGATCTAAAGGCATTAACAGGCTTAGCAAATTTCATTTCAATGGCCATTGAAATTGTTCTTAAGGCGTCTAAGGAATTTGATTCCTTATTGAAAAAAAATCGTCCATACCAAAAAAGATTACCAAGGATAGAGATGACATGTATAGATCCTCACATATTAGGAGTCAAAGACTTATAAATATATGAGTGAATCAAATATGAGAGGGATCAAAGTTCCATAAGTCCCTTTAGTCCGAGTTCTAGTAAGGAATTTCTTTTAACTATAGTCTATAAAGGAATAAGGGAAATCAATATTGTGAGAGATATCTTGTTCAGTTAACCCTATCCTCCTCTCCTAAGAAATGAGACTCTACTATTGTCAAATTATTGGAGAGTATTCCCAAAAGTTTACCACAATTGTTCCAGCATATGTGGCAGAATCATAAAATTGAACATATAAGAATCCCAAACTCAACAACCTTAGATTCAAAACATGCTAGAGCTAGAGGTATAGACACAATAGTATTATTATATTATGATCCAACTATTTGAAAATTTCACTTGCCTTCATAAGATCTCAAATAACAAACACAAATGTTACATGACTAGGTAACATGGCTTCTTAGTCATTTATAAACTTACATTTAACCAATTACTAGATCCAATAATTAATTAAATCATAGTTGAAGCAAAAGATGTTATGTGTTTCAATCGAGGTGAAAGTTGTTTAAGGCTATAGGGGCAAGGATTGATCGTAAAAGTTTCAAAGAGATCCAAAACAGAGGCAAACAGAGGTCACAGTATAAATAAATAAATAAATAACTCACAGCCAATTTTGTCTTTTCACTCAGAGAAATGAATTCAGGAAAAAGTGGAACAAGTATGCCAAGTTGGTATTCAAACTAGAGACCCCCACTTACTACCCTTGCGCTCTAATCATTACTCCGGCCTATCATGACTTGTTGAATACCAATTGGTACTATTAAACTAATTCTTTGATGGATACATATATATTTTGATTATTTATCACTAAAAATAATTTATACTAAAACAAAGCCAAATGTCACAGTTTGGAACCCAAGTGGCCAACTGGAGTATAGGATATGGAACTCAGATCAGAGAATTAATAATGAATTTTTTTCAATTGAATAAAATATTACAACTAAAGGAAAATAAAAAATGATAAGATTAAATTTTTTGCTAATCTTTTGCTTGGCATCCACATTCTCAACAAGAACATGCTATATCAGTGTTCAATATGTTTGTAATACGAATCTCCGAGGAAATCTTAATACATTCATTCTCTTTAATTTCGTACATCACAACACTCAACACAACATAGAAAAGGCACACACTAACATATATTACGTATATATTTCCACGCTTTATTCACACATCTTGATAAGATATATGTTTTTCACCTATTTATAAAACTCAATGACTCCCAAAGCAGAAACTCAATGACTCCCAAAGCTGATGAGAAAACACGACAAGCTACGTGATACCAAGAAAACCCAGCACCTTTGCATAGAGCTTCAAATTCTTTCTCTGTTCGTTCCTTCCCACCAGATTGGAGAAACATGACGTTGTCAAGAATCGAAACATACTTATGGCCATCAGTTACCTTCGGTATTTCCGGCATTATCAAGTCAATAATAATTACCTTCCCATCTTTTTTGAGGGACTTATGACAGTTCTTTAAAATTTCAATGCATTTTTCATCTGTCCAGTTATGGGTCGTAGCCTACAAGAAAAGCCAAGAAAGCCAAGTTGCATTTGCTTAAGAATATCCTTTCTCATCAAACACTATATATGATTTATGAATAGTTTATGTTAAACTGACCTTAATCATTATAGCATCACCTTCTGGCACAACCTTGAACATGTCTCCTCCAACATGCGTGACTCCTTCAAAATTTTGAAGATAGATATATTAACCAAGTCAATCAAAAAGTAAATATGTAAGTATCTCAAGATAGATGCCATTTATATTTAATTCATCTCTTTTATTCTTCTCTCTAATTTTCACTTTGTATATATAAGCATATGCAAAGAATAATATATTACCATGGTAGAATAGGGCATGTTGTACTACATGGGGCAAATCATAGTTAATACCCTTTATTGAAGGGTGCATAGAGATAGCCATCTTCAGGCTTTGCCCAATACCACCAGCCACATCAGCAAGTGTTGATATTCCCTCAAATCCTTTGTAGATCTCCAGAATCTGTCTCATGTGCATGGTTGAGACATCAGCCATTGCCTTGTGGAACAAGGATTTGAATGTTGGATCTATTTCCATATATTCAAACGTAGGCATCCCATGAACTTTCTTGAACAGGTCCTCTTCACTATCCATAATCACTTGCTTGAAGTTTTGCCAACAATGTTTACTTGGCATCAACCCAAGACCCAATGTAATTATGAAGATCCGCTTCTTGAAAAAGAATCAATAAAAAAAAGGCGAAAAAAATCTATTTGCAGTATTTGAATATTGATTACATTTTTAATAAAAGTCACTAAATAGACTTACCCAGCACCACATTCTTAACTCCAAAAAGGAAAAAGATATCAATTCATGTCTTCTTGAATCAACTTTTTCTCAAAAGTTTTTATAAATGAACTTAACATCGAGCACGTAAAAAATTGTAATTTTTGTCCATAAATAAAATTAGATATCCATTCATGTCTTCTTGCATATCTGTTTCCCGATAAAAGAAAAGAAAAACACTTCAATTATTAAATCCAAAGAATAGTTGAAGCCTATAAATAAAAAGACAAATTAAGTTCTCACAAAATTTTTATGAAAGCTCGGTGACAGCTAAAATTTGAGATTTAAGCATAAGAGTCTCCCTCATTGTCACTGAGAAAGTATTTACCAGTGGGAGATAGACCATAAAGCCTCTCAACCCTACCATCATCACAGACTTTCTTATAAGAACAAGTGAGCAGAGAGTAACTAGCAAGCAAAAACAGCAGCCGGTCTAGCATCAAGGGAAGCATCATATTCATGATTCTCTACGGTGGTGCTCATACTTGCTGGCTTCTTCTTTGGATGGATTATTAGCTACGGAAACTTTTAAACTTAAAAGTTCATACAACCTGATTTTTCAGGTCTTATTATGGGGCTTAAAACAAAATTTCTTTTGACTTGAAAGGTGCTTAATTAAATCATAATGAACATGCGCTAAGTGTTAAAAATAAATTAAATTTAATGAGGAATAATGAATAAAATTAAACTAATCAGATTTTGGTGAGCTTCACGTACGCCATAACCAGAAACAGTTCTTACTCTTTATATATGAGAAAATAATAATAATTGCATCTTATGTGAAAAGTAAGGTGTAACCATACATATTCATAATATCTAGGTCATTACTTGGTGTGGTTGCGGTGATGAGTTTGATCAGTATTATGTAGAAGCATTTAATTTAAATATTATCTGTACATATTAATTAAGACATAAAAAAATAGAACAATATAAGGATAAATCCAAAGTCAAATTGTGTGAGAAATTATAAGAACAATTAAAATTGAGTTACAAATGATTTATTAATTTTTAAGCATTGAAAAAATCACATATATATAGTTGAAATTCCAGATTATACAAACATAAGAATCTTGGAAAATCGCAAAATAATATATGCGTGCAGCATAAAGTAAACTAGGATCTTTTGAATTTGACTTGTAGATTACACAAGTAGTTATCCAACAAATATCCAAGTCATTAGGCATTTATTGTATAATTTTTTACAATTAGTTATTGTCCCACCTTAAGGGAGAAATTAACAATGGCCGAAAACAGAGTTGACACATGAGTTTGCAAAATTTTCCTTACAATCCTTACATCATGTATGCGTTTAGATTAGAGTTGTACAAACCTGATTATGGTCAAACCTGATTTTGCATAAATATGATTTATATTTAAAAACTTTTATCTGAAAAATAAAGTTTACCAACAATACAGTTCAGATTTCATTCAATATAAAAGCAAGTCTTTTCAATTTTATATGCAAAACTGGAGTTAGAGAATAAATGTTATTTTAAAAATTTTTAGTGTCAAACTAATTGAAATTGTTTGTAAGAGACAAACTCCAATTTTAGTGTACAAATAGTTTTTTCAACACTTCAAATGTCATATTAATAAACATAGTAAAAAAAAAAATAGATTACCATCGCATTCAATGCCATGCATGTTTGAAACTTTCTTCTATTGTTCATTGCGAGTGTGAGTTTATGCGTGTATTACTGAACTATCATTCTTAATAAATATATCATTATTATATTCCAATGTATTAAAAGAAATATATCGTTTTGTTTACTTGAAATATTTTCTTGAAAAAAAATTTTCTGTTTTGAAATAATACAAGAATTCAAACTTTGTGCATGAAAACGGCAACCTTCGGCACCGCTTGTAATTCTTTTAGAAATCCTAAACCAAATTATAAGAAGTAAACATTTGAAAGCGAATAAGAACGTCTATCCACTTGATGCACTAGATTTGAATTCCTTGAGTCCCTATACTTTATCTCAATTTATAAATTGGTCCCGGCACTTTATTTTTTTCAAAGCTCTCCTTATAGTTCCTATTTTTTTCAATCATTAACGAATTTCTTGACACTGTTAAATAGATGTGACGTGGGCAATCCACGTGGCTTAAGAAAAATCTGAAATGCCATTTATGATGTCAACAAGATTTAATTATTATTTTCTTTTGAGAAAAGAAGTAGCAGTAAAAAGCAGACACGCCATACATTTGAAACTCAACCTATAACCTGCCACTTGTTCTGTCTAAGCACAATAAAATCCCTCTCTTCAACTCACCAATTACTCACTGCAACTATAATTACAATCATTTGTATTCTTTACCAAAAGCACCAGGAACCCTCATTACCCTTCATTTGCCAAAATGACAATGAAGCAACCTTCGGCAACACTTGTAATTCTTTTAGAAATCCTAAACCTAATTATAAGAAGTAAACAAAAACGAACAAGAACGTCTATCCACTTAATGCAGTAGATTTGATATTTTCCAGAATTACAAAATCTCATGAATAAAAATATCTACTAAAAGGGTTTTGACCTGATTAGAAAGAAAATTGAAAGAAAAAGTATTCTAAATTGTTGAAAGTAATATAATAAAGAAAAAAAGATAAATTGAAAGACTTCTCTTAAATCTCTCATAAAAGAAAGAAATTGACGAAATTCATAAAAGAAAAACTACAAAATGAAAAAGACCGTGGCCTATGACTAACTATGGTAAACAACAATAAGAGAAGAAACAAATCATTTTGGAGAGAACAGAGGCCTATATGAACAAACATAAAAAGAAAACCCTATTGATTATAAAAATTAGGATTAAGAAAGCAATAATAATGTCAATATATTCTTTTGAATAAGGGGAAAAACAAAAGTGAGCAAGAACATTGTCTAAGTAACATTAATTAACGTCATAGGAAAAATAAGTCGGTGTGCTGAATTATTGTAATTAATGCCCTATGTCTCACGCCCATTAGAGTATTTTTTAGTCAAAATCAAATAATAGTTCGATGAACAAAAACTGTTTTCTATAAGAACATAAAAATTTCCCATTTGTATTCCATGTGGTTCGGGAAACAAATCTTACATTAATTAATTGAAGATTTTAGTCACATTCCATTGTACAATACATCATACTGCAAAAAATAATAAGTCAAACTTCGAAATATTATTTTTATCTCAAGCATAATTATTACTATCATCATATATCGTCATGATATCACCAACAAATCCAGTATATTATTCACATGCACTAAATGGCTTGTGCATTTAAAAAGGTATGGTTTATCCTTAATTTATCATACAAGTTGATAATAGATTTGCCATGTAATTGCTTGATGCAAAGAAACTAGTAAGCAAATAATATATTAACAAATCCCAATAATAATTTTATCAAAATGTGGGCTGCAATTTGTTTGACGTAGTTGGGTTCAATTAGGGCTTAGGACCGGTCCCATATATCTGGCTATGAGATTTTCTTATGATTAACCCTAACAACTTGTTATATTTGAAAATTATATTATTAATTAAGAAAAACACAATTTAGACATAAATAAGTGATGACTATTTTAGCATTTCTTTAATATATTATCATGAAATTACAAGCAAATATACATTTGTCTTCAAAATTATATAATATATATGAAACAAAATTAACCAAAAAGAATGCATTTTTAATCCCTCACTTATCACAAATTTGTCATTTTTGTCCCTTACTTATTGAAACATTGGAAAATGGATGGAACATGTCACACTTGGTTCTCCATTTTCCAAAAAATTACCAAATTTAATCCCTTTATCAAACCCTAAACTCTAAATTTAAAGACTAAATAAGGTATTTTTTAAAAATTGATGAACCAAATGTAACATTTTCTAATGAACAAGATATTATTTTGGGCATTTCAATAAATAAGAGACCTAATGACAATTTTGTGATAAGCGAGGGATGTTAATTCAAGTTTTCTAAATTGTAAACCATTTTACACTGAAATTTTTTAAGCTCTTACAAATAAACAAGTAAAGGTAAATCATAGAAACATCCAAATAGAGAAGCTTTTTTAAATTATAAATATTTGGATTTGAGAGGCCTAACTAAATGGATAATCGTTAACGTTGAGGGGGAAATGACATGTCAATTATTAGGCACTTGTTGAGTTGATTGGCTGCTGCGCATAAAGTAAATCCATGTGAATATTAAATATTATTAGAAATTTGTTTGCCTTTCTTCTACTCTTAAAAGAATAATAAAAATTGTGGTTATGCTTCACATTACATATATTCTTCAATAGTTTGTTCTTAATCACAGCCTTGCATTTGCATTCACTTAGGAAAAACTATACCGTGTAATGGTAAGCATAATTAAAAAAAAAAAAAAAAAGTTAATACCACATATATATAGTTTAGATGCCATGTTTGAAACATTCTTTTTTCTTTGGGTGCGGGCGGGTGTTATTGGAATATCACTCTTGATAAAATGAATAATTATTATAACCTAATATAATAAAATATATTGATTTGTTTACTAGTAATATTTTTTCTGAAAAAGATTTTCTCTATTATCTTGCAATACCCCAAAAATTCAAACTTTGTGTATGAAAACGGGATCGCTCGGCGCTACTTATGCTTGTGGAAATCCCAAACAAGTGAACATTTATAGATTATACTGAACACGAACAAATATAATAGCATGAAATTACAAGCAAACATAGATTAGTACATCAATCCATACGAATACTTTATTATTAATGCCAAATTTGCTTGCCTTTTTCTTTTCTACTTATATATGCCTTTCTTAATCGAGCATTTAATTTAAAACTTAAGTGAGCCTCCACATTCAGTAAATTCCATAGCAATATATGTCTTAAAAAATAGAACAATATCAAAATTAAATATTCATACAGGAAACTTTATTATTTTTCTTGTTGTGTAACGAAAGTTTACATGCAAATATACTTATGCCATAAATAATATAATGATAAGTATATTATTGTTCCCACAATGATTTGACTCTAAGATAATTAGTAAACAATAGCATTATAATCTAAATAAAGTTAAAAATAAATCATAATTAAAATAAAATAAAACTAAAAACATAAAAATAACAAATGACGATAAAATTCTAAACTAATTTTGCAATTGAAAGACTTAGGATTATGATTTTTATAGCATTTCATAGACATCTAACATACCTTCTTTAATACGTAAATTCTCTCTAAATCTAAGATTCCCCCTTACCTTTAGAGCTCCTTACAACCCTCCACAACTCCTTCAACCTCCAAAATGACCAAAAGTGAACTCCCTTCAAAACTCTTGAAAAATGAATTTTAGATCAGCAAAAGTTTGCATATAAAATGTGTAAGACTTTAGTGACCCAAGTGATATTGATCAAGTAGTTTCATTATGTTTATCTATAACTAACCACTTGATAGAAATGGTCAATAAGTAGTTATTTAATAATTTGAAATTCGCAATTATCAAATAATAAATAATATTCATAGTTATCCAATAATGAATGTTTATCTAGAAATTGGTTTCTATATCTGTATATAAAAAAGGGTTACGTGCTCTCTCCTTATCCATTACTAATGTACATGTAAATTATGAGATATTAGGAAATATAAACACAATTCCCCTCCCCTTATAGTTCTCTTATGTGATTTAGGAGTCTAAGGGTTCTTGCCAAAGTTAGGCAATTAAACAATGAATCTAGTTATGAGTTCTTTCCTAAATTAATATTATATATTGTATAGCATTTGAAAATTTATGAGTTCCCAAAATCAAGTAAATAATTGTTGATTGAAGATTTATACCATCAGGATTAGACAAAAATTAAGAAAAACTTATAAAACACTCTCATTTTGTCTTTTACGAATGTGGCAACATGATCAAGCTTCAACTAGTCATGGCCCTAGTTTGTTTTTTACACACATTATTTATTATTATTTTTTAATTAGGACCAACTAAATGCTTAAGGATGGATCCAAGAGGGGGCGCGGGGGTGGAATTGTCCCCCTTAGATTTTTAAATTTCAACTTTATGTAGCTTTATCTTATATTTATAATTTGGTTTTTAATTTAAAAGTGCTTCCCCTATTGGATTTTAATAAATTTTCTCCCTTAGTTTAGATCAATGATTTGAAGACTTTTGGCCCTCTTAGAATCCAATGCTAGATTCGTCCCTCTAAATGCTGATTATAGCACTAAATATAACAAGACGACTTCAAACCATATTTTGTCTACCTTGGGTTTTTATTTTAATTGGTCAAGCTTCGAGACACCCAAATAGCTTATATATCTTTGTGTTAAACCTTTACAAAAACACATGAAATTTATTATTACAAGCTATTAAATACTTAACCAAGATTTCACACTTAAACTACTTAAAACATAATTAAACAAACTAAATAGACTAGATTGAAACTAGAGTTAAAACACTAACTTTTATTTTATATATGGAACAAAAATAAAATCATACATAACTCCTAAAACCATGACAAAATAATTGAATTATCGAGAGTTATTACTTATCTAACATCGACAATAAAAGGAACAAACGATGATTACATAGCAAACAGTATAATAACATATACTGCTAAAATATAAATTATTGTATTATTCTATTCTCGAAGACATATATATATGATCAACTCCAAACTCTTCTGAACTGTAAATGAAGGAGTTTATTTATATAACTCCATGACTCCTAGGATGGACAAAGCACGGCAAACAAGCTTGAACCCAGAAAAGCCAGATTTCATGCATAGAATCTCAAACGCCTTCTCAGTTCTCTCCATTCCACCACCTTGCAACATCATCACATTGTCGAAGATGCTAAGGTATTTTGCAGCAGCGCTTGCGTCTGGTTCTTGTGGCATTATCATGTCTATGACTATCACCTTCCCACCTGTCTTCACAACTTCATGGCAGTTCCTAAAAAGTTGCACGCACTTTTCATCCGACCAATTATGAGTTGTTCCCTATACATGCATGAATGTAGCCACAAATTAATGATTAATATATATTTGCATAGTTTAATTAGGAAAGCATAGAATAATTGATTCATGGTTTACCTTGATCATTATGGCATCTCCTTCGGGTACACTCTTGTAACATGTCCCCTCCTACATGTTTTAATCCTTCAAAAATTTTAAGAAGATTGTTAGTAACAATTTAGGATTTGTGTTTAAGATAAAATAGGGACTGTTTGGTGATAAGTTCTTTTAACATTTTAGAAATAACTTTTACCACGAAGCACTGTTATTAATCCAAGTAAGTAGCGTTTGATTCAAATAATTCAAATAGCACATTTAGCCTCTTCATTAATGTTTTAGAAAATTTTGTGAAATTTTTTTACGGGTAAATTATTTGTTCATTCTTTATTATAAGAAATTACATGACTTCATTTAAAATTAAAAGCTTTCATACAATTGAATCAATTTAAATTAAAATAACCTTAAACATACAATGATTTTATTAAAAGAAGTAAATCAATAATTACTTTTTTAATATCACCTATTCAACATCAAATTATGAAAAATAATATACTTAATCTATTCTATCTTATAACTTTTATGAATACGTATTTTGATTAAATATATAAGTGACACAAATATTAATATTATTGAAAATAATAATTATTACATATGTCTTTTAATAGTTTAGATCTCTTGATAATTTTTTATTTTATGAACTTGTTTATTGTTTTCAACAATCGATTTACTCACTGTTGAATTTTTTATTACATACAAAACTTTTGCTAATTACACTCTTTCCATTGTCTATAGTAAATTAATAATAAAAGCGAGTCACTTTCAACTATAAGTCACCTGAAACCTGAATTCTTTGCGGATTCCATCAGGAATGTTTGAATAATTTACTATAAATAGTTCTTAAGTTCAAACTTTTGTGTTATCATTTAGAAAAATTAACAATTTAACTTCTTTTTTTCTTGATCTCGATTACTTCATCAGGATAGAAACTTAAGTTCACCTGGAAAGGATGGGGCATCTTGTACGACACATGGCAGGTCAAAATTAACACCCTCCATTGAAGGGTACTTGGAGAGGATCATCATGAGGCTTTGACCAACACCACCAGCCACGTCGACAAGTTTAGATATTCTCTCAAACTCATTGTAGATCTCAAGAATCTTCTCCATGTGCATGGCAGAGAATTCCGCCATTGTTGTCTGAAACAAGTTCTTGAGCTCTAAGTCCTTCTCCACGTACTGATACATCGTCATGCCGTTCACGTTCTTGAATATATCGATTCCTCCATCGAGAATTGCTTCCTTGCCGTTTAGCCTACACATATATATAACATATAATTAGTTGACATCAAAGCAAAGAAAGGTATAAATAAAATCAAATATTTCACAATCAACTGTTCACCAAGCAGATCTGCAGCCGCTACTTAAGTAAACATTAATCCATTAGATTACGCAATTTTTACAAAAACTAGAACTATTATCTGAAATAAACTCCATACTAATTAGTTCAATTAATCTGAAATATTCTACACCTTTTATATAATCAAGCGTTAATATTGCAAGTGTGTACTTGCATGAAACATATTTAAAGAAATATTTATTATACCCCCTTAGAAACGTTATGCTATTATTTATACTTACTTCAGATTTAAAACCATACTTAAAAATGAGTTAAAATTAAATTATGTGATTTTTACGGAAAAAACAAATTAAATTTTGTAACACAACAATAATAGAATTCAGATTTCATATAATTCACCTAACGAAGAAAGTCAAATTTTGTAGTCAGTTTAATATGTACCGTCATATCAAGTTGTTACATTTTATGGATTTTTTAAAATTTACTGATTTTGATTTTTTAATGTCAAATGTGAACCATCTAATCTGCCCAACTGACATAGTAATAAAAGAAAATCTAAATTTGGCAATGATACAGAATATGAAATATTAATTGTGTGTGGAAAATAAGCTCCATATTAACTAGTTATACAGACCTGAGTTAATGAGTCTAATTATTTATTTATCACACCCCAGCCATGTATGGGTGGTAGGACAACTTGAGGAACAAGGAAGCCCAAGTGGGATTCCCATCCTCCTTACTAACGAAGTATTTTCCGGTGAGGGAGAGTCCATAGAGCCTCTCAGTGCTTCCATCTCCATTGGAGCGAGCAGAGCATGTCAGAACTGAGAAACTCACCAGAAAACGCAGCATGCGATCCAGTCTACTGAGTGTGGACGCGTTAGCATGAACAGGAAGCTGAGAAGCAACCTCAGAGAAAGAAACCGGAGGCCCGCCATTATTAGGGCTTCCCTTTGCAATAATATCAAAGAGGTTCAGATCAACAGCTGCCTTCAACACACCAGTGTATGCCTGCCCACTGGTTAGTAGCATGGCCTGGAGGGAAGGATCATCATGATGATGATCTTCACCATTCTTCTGTGTCTGAGTGAAGGTTTTCATCTTTTGCAATGGAAAACTGGTTTTCCTTTTCTTTTTCTGGTGATAGAAATGAGAAATCTTTTCTACACTCAAGATTGTTGGGCTTTGTTATTGTTCGAATAACTTACAGAGTGAAGTTGCATGTGTGGTATATATAAGGAGGGAGAGAATAAGGTTAAAAGGTTCTTATTTTTGAAGTTGCTGTGTTTTTTCTTCGTTCTGATCATTTTTTATTCATTAAACATTGCGTGATATACGTACTATCAACAACAAAGTCTGGTTCTGGTTGAAGTCAGAATAAATATGTAAAAAATAAGCAACAATTAAGAATGCATTAGCACATGATGTGCATTTGATAATGGTTTTAAATACTTTAAATATATTTTGTCAATATTTATTGGCAAATTTTGATTTGAATCAAATGTGATTGAATTCTTCTGAGTCTAAGGTTTTCATCATTTGGCTATGGAAATCTCGTTTTCTTTTTCTTTGCCTGGTGATAGAAACGAGAAAGCTTTTCTACGCTTGAGATTGTTGGACTTTGTTATTGTTCATATAAGTTGCAGATTGGAATTGCATGGAGTGGAATAAGGTTAATAGGTTATTAAATTTCAACAAAAAAATTAAGGACGCTTTCGCACAATATGTGCATGTGATTACGGTTTCAAATTGCTTAAATATAAATTGTTAACATTTATTGGCATACTTTGATTTGAATCAAATGCGGTTGAATTCTTGGCAATTGGTCAAAGTTGTAGATCAGAGACATATTACATATATTTTTGAAAATGGAACGTTAAAACTAATTAAATTTGTTGAATTAAGATAAATTGACTGAAATGTGGATCTATAATAACCTTTTCAATAAGAAGGACAATAAAATTTTCCACTCAAAGGCAGAAGTCAAGCTACACTTACATAATGCAACATAAAAATCTCAAACATACAATATATGAACATTTACAATCCATTTTTAAAAAAATTAATTTTACCCACTGTTATTGGAACCTTTTAAGTGTATTGTTAATTTAGTGACCTGACCAGAACAGGAACAACCAGAATGAAATAATTTGGAAATATGTATATTTTGAAATATGTAAAGTCGTAGAATTATTTTACCAAAAAATAATCCTACGATGAATTGAATTTTGGGCAAACGGTCTTAATCTCTCCTTGATCCCTTGAAGCTTAAATTTATATCTATTTTTTCCGATGTTTAATACCCATTCAACCAAATTAAGAAAGGGAATTGGACGAGTCAACTCTTGGATGTGGGAATGCAATTTTTTTTTCCCTTTTCCTTTTCATTTTCCCATTCCAGTTTTATGTGATATAACTATAAAGAAAGATGACAGGAGCTAAGTGTGTTGAAGAAGAGGAAGGCAAGATGCTCAGATTTTATTTTGGAGCAAAGTGTAAAATCATTTCTCACTTTTGCACTCCTTCACAAATTAGTCCTCAAATTTGTATAAAGGCAGTCATCATTAATCCAAAATTGTACAAAAGTAGTCTCCATTTAGATTAATAAGAAACTAATTTTACATAAAATTAGATTTCTAATTGACGGATTTGTCACGATATATTTGTAAGGGACTAAATTGTCACAAAATATAAAATGTAAGAGGCTAATTTAATACTTTTCTCTTTTATTTTGTGGTGTATGGATGCAAGATAAACATATTACACATTATGAATTGAAAATAAATACACTTTTGGTTCCTTAATTTTTGGCATGAGATCAATTTGGTCCCTAAAAGATAGAAGCACTAAATTAGTCCCTCAATGATTGCACTATGATCACATTTGATTCTTTCATCATGAAACTGTTAAAATTAAACTAAATTGGACCGTTTTTTGCTCAAGATATTATCTGCTAAGGTGGATTAATAGTTTACCCTATCAATGAATAATTTGGTCCCTCATCTTGTACCACTAGATTAATTTAGTCCATTATCTTTCATAAATATATCAATATGGTTCCTCATATTTTGCCACTAAAACAATTTAATCCCTCAAAGATTATAGCACAATCAAAGTAGCAATTCATAATAAATAAAATACATAATAAATTATTTATTAGATTAACACAAATATACAAACATACAAATAACATTTAACTTATATTTGTTCTAGAATCACACAACACGCATGCCTCTTCAGTATCCAAATTGATGGATTATTTATTAGTGCTTTCTTCCTTAACCAACATAATATAATTATTTTCAATTATTTATTATTTATTTACTTCTTTTATTAAATTTTATAAAATATAATTCTTTTTAATTTATATATTTCAACTTATTATCATATATATTTTTTCAGGTTTTCAATCATCTTTCTTAATTTCCTTTTCTACTATTTTCTTTATATTATATAATATTAACACATTTATATAGGCACCAATTTTTCAAAAAAATAATATAATTTCCTTCTACTTATATAATTTGCATAATTATTATTCACATATATTAATATCCTCAATAAACTTTGAAGCATAACATAATTTCTTTTCCAATTAGTAGTAATCTTTTTAACTTTTAAACATAACATAACACTTTTTGAAATTTTCAATAATTTTTCAATTATTTTTATATGATATGTTTTTAGGAATATAAAGATTTTCATAGAACTTATTTATGTTATGCAAAGAGTTAATTAATCATATAAAATCATCTAAAAGTATTTATTTTTGACAATATTATACATTTTTTAAATTTATGATAATTATTGTATGAACTTATAAGTGAAATGTAATTTTAATAGTAGTTTTCAAATTGTTCGCATTATAATTAAAATTGAAAATAATTATAAAATTTATTAATATGAGTAAAATATCAATCAATAATTGAAAATAATTATATTGTGTTTGTTATGGAAAAAGAAATCATTAATAAATGACCCATCAATTTGGTTATTAATGCCCATATATGTGTTCAATGGTTCAAGGAGAGGTATAAGTTAGTATATATGTATATTTGTGTTAATATGATAAATAATTTATCATGTGTTGCTGCTAAATTCAATTTGTATTATTATTTTATTTTTATCACTAATTAAGGACAAATTTTGATTACAATAAAATCTTTGAGAGTCCAAATTGCTTTAGTGGCGAACGATTGAGGAACCGAATCGATCTATTTGTGAATGACAGAGGACTAAATTGATCTCGTGACACAAGATGAAGGACCAAATTATTCAATGATAGAGCAAAATACTAATTCACCTAAACAAATAACGTGTTGCATCAACCAAAAAAAATCTAATTCATTAATTTTAAAAGTCTTATAACAGAAGCACAAAATGTGATCGTAATACAATCTTTGAAGGACTAATTTATTACTTTCCATCTTTCAGGGACCAATTGATCTAATGACAAATGATGAGAGACCAAAAATATATTTTTCTCTTACGAATTGTACTATAGTGATTTCATGTAGTTAAAATCAATTTTAGTCGGTTTTTATAAATCGAACTAGTACATAGTAGTAAAACAAAATTTTGATTTGAATAAAATGTTGGTGAATTCTTGGGAATTGGTCAAAGTTAGTTATATTTAAATATGGAACGTTGAAACTAATTTATTTTGATTGAATTAACATAAATTGATGGAAAATGTTGGTCCTAATTAGTAAGCTTTCCAATAAGAAAGTTTTTCATTCAAGGGCAAAAGTCAAGCTACACTTACTTATGCAACACAGAATTCTCAAAACATAATAATATATGAACATTAGAATATTTTCAGAAAATTGCATTTTCCCACTGTTATTTGAAAATTTTATCTTTGAAATATTATTGTAAAGTTGTAGAATTATTTTAACAAAAAAATATTATGCGAAGAATGTTGCGCCAACATAGAACGATGCCAAAGGTTTTGGGATATATGAATATTAACAATTGATCACTTAATTTATTTGCCTTATCGCCATCATTCCTATCAGGTTTAAACAAATTCATATAAAATGGTTAAAGTCGTCACTTAAATATAAAAAGTTTCATCTCAAACAATATATAGTTATTAACAGGGGTGTTTAAATCTTAGGTCATATGCAGGTTAGGTATCTATCTGCGGCTCAGCCTAAGGTTAATACCAAGTCACATTTTGTGACCCAACCCAATGGACCTTATTGAGTCTGGCCGAGTTATTTGGATTTTTTTTATTATTATTTTAAATTTAAAATTAGTTTTAAAAGAAAAAAATTATAATTTATATTTAATAAATGAGATATTATATATATATATATATATATATATATATATACACACACACACATAAAAAGTCCCATGTCCTGGTATCATTTTGACCCGGCCCAAAATGATTAGGCAAAATCTGTATCATCCCTAATTATTATAAAATATAATTACATATTTAAACATAATATATAAATTTATTTAAGTACAATTCAAATTATATTTATTCAAATGAAAGTTATCTATATTTCATAATCTATAATATAAAATGCAATAATTTCAACAAAGTTCATAAATAAATAATCATTCAATCTAACTAATTTAGTAATATTTTTTCTATTTTATTAAGTATATGTTTATTGTAATTTTTGGTGTGTTGCTATTTTTTTATTTCTGGAAATTTAAAAGAATAAGTAAATTTAGATAAAGGAAATTGAACGAGTCAACTCTGGGATGTGGGAATGCAATTCATTTTTCTTTTTCCATTTCTAGTTTTAATTATAGTTCATTACAGTGTTAGATGAATTTCCCATAAGATTGTAAGATAGATATTAAACATTAGAGATTATAAATCGAACTACTGTATCAAAAGAATAAAAACTTTTTAAATCTGAATTGAATAAAAAAACGTAATTCAAAAGAATTTTCATGCAATAATAGATTTAAAAGATTTATTTGCATAAAAGGAACAACATAGAAAATATAAGATAGAGGGGGCCGTCGCTTACGGCTATATGCAACAAAAGTTTGTTCACTCTTGAATTTTTAAATTCGAAAAATAATTCATTAATTTTTTAATTTATTTAAAAAATTTTCATAAATTAAAATAATTTTTTATTTAAGAGATGGTTAATTAATTTTTTAATTAATTATTTTATTTTTTTTCATTAACCACAAAATATTTATGCACTTAAAAAAAAAATTTATATATGTATAAAAAGGAAGAAAAGTCACTATATGAAGAGTTGAGAGTTTGTTCATCAATCAACAAAGTTTCTATATTAAGGAAAGCTTATTTAGTTATATATAATAAATATAAGAAATTAATGGGGATCCGTGGTTTTAAACTCAATTTGTTATTGCCAATCACCAAGTCGTAAAGGTTAGGAATCTTCTCATCTGAATTATTAATATTTTCTTATTTTTAGGATTCATTATATTCCGAGAATTTTTCTAATAGAAATATAATGAGATTAAGCCGTGAATTTTAGGAAAGATATAAGAGAAATAAGATAGTAAGATTAAATCAAAAAGTTTAAGCCTTAAGCCCTACATTAAAAAATTTAAGAGAAAATAAATAAAATTGTTTTATTGCATTATAAGTAAATATGATTTATGTCATTAAATGATATTGCTGACCATTAGTGAAATGTTATATATCATGACGAATCTTAATATGATCGGGAAGGAAAGTGTACAAAGACCTTATAGGAATTTAGCAAGTTATAAATAAATAAATAAATACATATATATATATATATATATATATGTATGTATGTATACAAGTGAATTAGATAAATAAAAGTATCACACTTAATTTTAAGGAATTTAAATATTATAAAAAGAAATATAAGAAAATAGAATCTATTATATGCCTAAAGTAGATTCCATTTAACGTGAGAGTTTTCGTTTGATTAATGGGATGCCTTCTTTAATTAATCTCTTATCTCCTCATATGACGATTATTTATCTTTCCCATATAAGTATGGGAAATTCTTTAAAGTGGATAAATTCTTTGGAGTCAAAAAGAAAATAAAGTAATTAATTAAATATATTTTAAATTGAAAATTCTTCAAAGTCTGAAAATATTTTGGAGTCAACAAAAAATAATGAATTAATTAACTTTATCTTAAAAGTTTTTAATGAGAGACTATAAATATAACATGATATTGTTCAAAATTAAAGTAAAAGAAAATAATACGTAGTTGAATGGTTTCTTCAATGCTTTTAATTATCTATCATTATGCATTACTTTAAGTTAAATGCAAAGTCAAATATGACTATATCAATTTATGTAATTTCAGAACTCTTTTGAAGAGCAATAATAGAAGTTATTTTGTACAATAAATAAGATTCCTTGTCGTAGTGTCCTTTCATTGTTATCACTGTTCTCTCACTAATATCTCTAAACTATTTTTATGCACTTTTTTTAATTTATTATGTTTTGTTAATATCATAGTACATAACTAAATTTAATTTTTTATTAACACTTGGAAACACTATTAATATAACATGTATTTTCATATAACAAAACATATGAATTTTCCTTAAGACTTGTGCAATGCGTTAACGAATAAACTAGTTTATAGAAGCTGTTAGTACGTAATGCATGAATACACATATTAATTGCTAACCTGTGAGGATCATTCTATCCATAATAAACAATGAAGCATTATTGTGGCATTAACTTAAGAAAAGAAATAAATAAAAAAAAAACCATATTTAAGGTGAATAGCATGAGGTGGCTGCTAAGGGATTACGTAGAAAGAGAAACACCATTTGGTGGCTGCTAAGGGATTACGTAGAAAGAGAAACACCATTTGGTGGCAGCATTATATATATAGGAGAATAATAAGTGGCAGAATTTCAGGGAGGCTTCATGGCAATAAGAAGTATAAAACATGTTGAGCAAATTAGAAGGAATAATTAGAGGAAAGTACTAGATAGAAGCATGAGGCAGAAAATAAAGGCTCCGATAAATCATATTTACTTATAATGTCGTTAAACATATATAAATTACTTAACTTTTAGTATCACTTAAGAATAAAATTACAATCTCATGTTATGAAGAAAATAAACATTTTTTGGCAGAAAATAGATTGGGGAAGAAATTTCTACATAATTAAAATGTTAAGAAGTAATGGAATATAATTCTTGAAAATGAGAGATAATATGCATAATTTAACTAAATATTAGGAAATGCTATCGTAATTTACTCCATTTAAAATAATGTATTATAGATTATTAATAACTACCCACTCTCTTATATTAATCTTATTTTCTTTTTTTAAAAGAGTATTTCGTTTTATTGTTACTATTAAAATTTTAAACTCCCATTACTATATAACATATTAATGTTTAAGATACCAATATCAAAATTTTAGTGAATTTTATTGAGGGACAAATTTATTAATGAGCTAATTTTTAAGAAAAAATTATTTTTTTAGATTAAAAATAAATTCTATCTTCTTGGTTGGATAAACATGCTAACATAAAATATCTTTTATTTACGAGAAAATTTAGTTTCTGAATATATGCTTTTCCTTATATTTCGAATTACTTTTGGTTAAAGGACTAAAATTGTATTTTGACATTGTTAATTTAATCCTTTATAAAATTTTGAATTAGTACTTCAACATCATATGACTCCTCTCAATTCAAATTCTTTGTAGTGTCTGACCTTCAAACTGACGCAAATTAATTTTATGACCTGAATAATTAATGTGATGCGCAGGTTGAAATATAAAATTGAATATAATCACTTGTTAAAGTACAAATATTGCTTACCACTGAATCACCATTAAGTCGCATACGGTGATATGTAATGTCAAGTGTACATATAAAGTTAGAGAAAATAATTATTTTGGTCCTTCGCCTTTTATCTTAATATTAATTTGGTGCTTTATAAATTTGTAATACCAAAATGGTCCCCTTAAAATTTTAATATTAATTAAAATTGGTTCCTCAAAATAGTTACGATTAATTTAATAGGAGACTATTTTTTTTATTAATGTTGAATTTTTAAGTAACTATGTTGATACTTTACATTAATTTGTGGATAACTAAATTTGCCAAAAAGGTGAGTGACTAAAATAGTACTTTCTTATGTAAAGTTTTTTGTTACTCACAGACTCAAGCAAATTTCACAAAATATACCAAATGAAATTTCTTAACTTCTAAAATTCTCTCAGTGATCAGGGCTGGGTATCGTAAAATAATGTAAATTTTATACATTAATTTTGATCAATATATAATCTTTATATAGTTTAACAAAGAAAGTGTAATATTTTAAAATTTACACACAAAAATTATAATTCGGCTTTAGTCTAAAAGATTACATAATTTCACGTACCTTCGTGCGTATCCATTTAAAAGTGGGGGCGTTAATGAAAAGAACCTGAATAATAGGTTCCAATTGAATAATAAATCCTATGACGTGTGAATCATGATGTATAACTTTGTCTAAAATTAACACCACAACAACTAAGAAAATCTAAAATCATTCACAGTTGTACTAATCACACCGTAGATTTAGACGTAATTCAAGCAATAATATTATAGTATATAAAGAAATTAAATTATTCCCTAATTAAGAAGCTGGGACATTTCAGATGAGGATGATAAGTTGTCTCTAACATCATTAAAGATACTTTAAACTATTCACATTTTAAGAATTTTTAATCAAGAAAAATATCTATAGCCTAAATAATTTTAATAACTTTCCTTTAAAATAAATTTTGTCAACATGCATGTTTCCTCCCATCATATGTTCTCGTTCTTCAATTTTAATTTTCGTCACAAATTAAAATTATTTAGGGGGAAGGATGCTCTGGGAGGAGGCATGGTCTTGATTTTTACAAATTTTGCTATCTCATCGTATAAACTTATTCTAATAGTATTTCTTCGAATCTGAATTTTGATCATTTATGTCTTCACCATCTTTATTTAGCTTTCATAATCTACACCACTTAGATTAGGAAAAGAGGAAAAACCATTTTTATCTTAATACAAAAAACCATTTGCTAAGGTAGAAAGAAATTTTAGTAATAATGAAGTCACCATATACTACATTAAATGTTATATGCATGCAAAAATAATATAAAAAACTTAGAGAAGCCTCGACGGTAAAATTTTTTTATTATATCAAATGTTAGCAAGTAAGGAAATTTTAATGTACTGGATAATAATAAATACAAATACAAATATTAATAAAAAAAAGTTTGTGATTTTAGTTTACAAGAATTTATTGAGATAAACTGAATGATATATTGCATTAATATTCAAGATAATTTACATTTTTAGTATAGTTAAGTTAAAAGAAAAATAAAAATAAGTTATTATTGACAATATTAAATGAGTAAAAATAGTGAAATTTAAGAAATTTTTATTATAACAAGTGAAAATAAGTAAGATATAATAAATGAAATAAGAGAAAGGATCCTCTCCAATAATATTTGAGGGGATTTCTACACTACTCTTTATTGGCCATTGGATCTAGAATCTAATGGCCCTCAATTTTTTTGTAAAATATGTATTTTAAAAAATAAAAATTAATTATATTTATGAATAAATATATATATCAATATTTGAAATTTTTTTTTTATAGAAAATGATATACAGTTAGAAAAATAAAAAGATTGAACTATTTTTAATGTCTCACAATTTATTTTTTATATCTTGAAGTCTATTATTTTTTAACTATATATCATTTTATATAAAAAATAATTTTAAATATTAATATATATTTATTTATAAAAATAATTATTTTTTATTTTTAAAAAAATATATTTTACAAAAAAATTGATCCAATGGCCCTAAGGGTTAATAGAGAAAATCTCCTCCAATATATATACTAGAGGGGATCCATTCTCATGAAATAGGGTAGTAAAAGTATGAACTTAGATAACAAACTTAGCATGTCTCATTTATAATCAATCTATAAACATAGATCAAGAATATTTTTGTCTGTTAAAGATGTATTAAAATACTTTTTAATCTTTCAATAAAATTATACTTGAATGATATTTAAAACAACCGAAACCCCAAGAAAATTAAATTAACAAATAAAAAGATTTCCGTTTTTCTTTGGACCTCCTTCCAATTATCGATTATTCACGGAGTTTAATTATACGTTGTTGACTTTAAACAAAAATATAATTATTTTATTTGAATTGATTTATATAAATTATTATATACATGGAAGCATGTTATTTGACTTTTAATGTAACAGTTAATTATTATTATCATTCTGTATTTTCCATGTCATTACTACTAATTAATTTGATGACCCCGTACTTTCTACTTCTGCATACTCGATAAAATGATTAAGTGGCACTTGCGATGTATCCAATAAATAAAAAATGGAGAACATTGTTTAAATTTCTGAAAGTTTTTATTTGAGTAATATCTTAAATATATTAGAATTAAACTTGTTTGTTTCCTCGGACATTGTACTGGCCTTACTGAAAACTAATTAATTTATTTTACTATATATTAATACATTTTAAATCAACGTTATTTATAAATGTTAGTAAAAAATTAAATTTTGTAATATATCATAATATAAAAAAAATATAATAAATTAAAAAATGTCTATAAATTTGATCATGTATAATTAGTAAAAAAGAAGTGACAATAATATTGAACTCATTAAGAGAGCACCATTATAAATTATCTAAATATATATTATTTTTTCTTGTTTTAATTTTGGATCATGTCAAGTAATATTTATAATCTCTTATTAGAAAATTTAAGAGACAATTAATTAATTAATTAATTATTTTTCTCGTTGACTTTAAAAATTGTCTAAATTTTTTCAAATGGTCCATATTTAAAACGCATTTAATTAATTCATTAATTTTTCGTTCACTCTAAAAAATTCTCACAATAAAAAGAATTCTCAATTTAAAAGACTATTAATAAATTTATTAATTAATTACTTCAATAATTTTTTCATTGACTATAAGGAATTTGCGCACTTCAAACAAATTTTAATACATTAATAAAAAAAATAAAAAGTCATTGCATGAAGGGCAGAATGTTTACCTAATAGAGTATTCTCATAAGTAAATAGATCTTTCATATTAAGTGAAATCAACTTTACTTATAAGAAAAATGATAATCTTTTAAGTAAATTTAACTTTGAGCTCAGCCATTATACTTACCTATTTCCAAGTTCTCTTTTGCCCTTGTAAGATAAATAATTAATTAACCAAATATTCCAATGAATAATGTGGACTTCAATATTAATTCTCTAAGCTAAAATATTCTTCTCATATCCTCCCTCGCGAAGGAAATCCTTATATTAATCATTCCAAAGAAAATCTAATATATATATATATATAATCTTCATCTTAATCAATCACAATTATGTTACTTTCCTCATAATTTTCTTAGTACTTTATGAAGGAAAATATATTTCTCATACATGACCAACTTAGTTATCCCATTTTCTCATAATTTATTAGGGAAACTATCTCATTTAGTACTAACATAGTACTGCTTTCTTTCTCCATTTTGGTTTTTCCCATGAGTTTGTCTTGTTCTTGCACCTTTATTTTATACATTATTTCCCAATTATTCTATCTATTTTCAGAAGTAAAATACTAAGCAAAACTCACCCAACTCGTGCACTGTTTAGAACAGATTTTTGTGTACATAATATCGTTTGTTTTGCTTCCGTTTAGCCACTTTTCTCCCTTCTTTCTCCCTTGTTGACTTCTCCACTTGGCACCTGCATCCTGCTAATATCTTTCGTGTTTGTCAAAGCCCAGAAACTGCACCAGAACTCGTGGAAAGCTTGCTGGAAACATTAAACTTGCAGAAAACTTGCTAGTAACTCGGTTTTAGCGTCTGAAAACAGAGTTTCGGTTTCACCTCTGTTGCTCTTTTATTTTTCCCTCGTTTTCCCGACTTTCTCTCTTGTTTGCTTCACCCCTCAACACCTAAACCTTTATCTGTGATTAAATGTCTCTCACTGTCCCTATAACATACAAAAACTCGCTAAGTTTTCCCTCTCTTTCCCGTTCTATTTCACTTGTCCAAAACTGAGTTTCAGCTTCGGCTTTGCTTCTATTTTGGGCTCTTTCTCCTCAACCCGTGGCTTTCTTTTTTAGAGGAGCTCTTCCCCTTTGAATTTAATTCAAGATGAAGGAAAATCACCACTCAAACTGCTCATAATTACCTCTGAATTGCAGCTGCAACATGCTTAAAATCTCGGCTCTGTTTTTCGGTGTCAGAAAAATCCAGCAAGTTGCTTGCCCATTGGTCGGCTTGGTCCTATGTTTCTACTCTGATTTTGGGCTTACCTTAAGTTAGAAGACATCCGATAGTAGCTTTGTGCCTTTACAGCCTACCTAGTTCCCACCAGGCTCTGTTCTTCTATTTTACTGAATTTTTCTGATTCTCTCTTCGGTTTTGACTAGTTTTGTGCCTTTACAGCCTTCTAAAATGCCTAGTTGGTTGATTGTCTCTAATTAGCTATTCTGTCCCTCTAAGCAAGTACCGAGTTTTCCTTCCCTTGAAGCTTTTACTTCCTCTTTGACCGAACCAAACTGGCCACCTCACGCTTCAAATGTTTTTAGTCGCTATTCAGTTCTTCCTTTGCTGCTAAACCAAGTTTCATTTCGGTTCCTACCATAAGTGATCCATCTCACTTATGGTGCCACCTCTTCCTTGTTCAACTATTATATTTATCTTATTTTAACTTTTTGCCATTCTTATCATGTAAGTTGCCACCTCCTACTCCATCTAATTTCACATCCTAATATGGTCCTACCACTTAGCTTCTCTTGGTTAATGCCACAAAATACTATGTCACCTCATGCTAAGTTTTGTCTCTTAGAAATAGTTTTCAAATTATCAAATCTTAGGCCATGAAATATTTTCAATTCGTGTAGGCGCAATTTAGTCAAATAATAAACATAGGCATTTTATTTAAATTGAATTAATTTTTTTTTCCAATTCACCTTGGAAGGTATAGTTTTTGGGCTTTAATTTACTTCTCCCAAATTCTATAAAATACTAAGGATAAGATATGATTTTTCTATTGATTTATTTTACTTGCATATGACCCATGTCAATTTAATTACGGTCTAAAAATGGATAAAATTTCATTCATATTATTTTATAATTAATTAACTATATATGAGTAAAATAATTTTTCGTAATAAATAAATAAAATTATTGAAGTCTTAGCATATTTTCCTTAATTAATATATATATATATATCCAAACTTCTCAAATTTATCCATGTTATTATGTTTTACCGGTTGTTACACGTTTTAAGCTTCAGTGGTTTGTGGAGTCGTGCACTGGCGGATGCTAGTACAATTATTGAGCTCATGCTTCGTGTACGTACAACGATTTATCACCTGTCTGTCTGCCTACACATACATATGCTATATTTAATGAACAAATGATCATGATCTGAACCTACTAAACTGAAATACATTTGTCAAAGACGTGCGTGGTTAAATCAAAATCTATTATCTTCTGTATGAATTTCTGGGTTAATTTGGAAGTTGATTGATTGCCAGCACATATATAATAAATATAAGACAACTGGCTTGACCAACTAAGGTTTTGCTTGAGGTATTGATCGTAAAAAGTAATTATTATTAAAATTTTAAATAATAAATTATATTGCATCAATAATAATAAATGCACATTTTATTTTTAAATATTATCAAAATCGCGTAACCAAAAAAAAAAAAAATATTTAAACAAACGGGATCGCGTGGGTGAACGGGATCTTTTTTTTTCTTTTTTAATAAAAACTTAGATTATGTCACTGGTTGCGTTTTTAAATTAATTATTATTTAAATTTTTAAATAATATATTTTGTTTTAATAATAGTATATAGTTATAAAATAATTTTGATAAATGTAATTAAAAACTATGTAATAATAAAAAATAAATTCTGAAAAAGATGAATAATTAATAATTAAATATTAGTATATAATTCATATGAAATTGAAATTAATAATAAATGAAACAAATAAAATTTATTCAGAATTTTATTTATTATTAAATAGTATAATAAAAGTAGTAAATTAATAATTATTTTGTCTCATTTTTGTACTCCTTTTCTATTAAGTTTAATATTTTCAAATTAAGAATAAATAAAATTAATAATTGAAACAAGAAATTTGAAAATGCATTTGAATCCAGCAAATTAAAAATTTTGCAAAGTAAGAATAAAAGTATACAAGATTAAGCCAAAATATTCATTCATGTAGCTTCAGGTCTTCATACATTATTTATGGCATTCAGTGCTCATACATTATTTACTTTATTATTTCTTCATCTTCATTATGTTTTTTTTTTTCCTGATCTATTATTAGGTTTCTATAACATAACTAATCTTTCTCATTATTTCAGTAGCAACAAGATAAAAATGAATTTAATAATCAAGAATAATTATCAAATTGCAATTTATATAAGCTAATATTTTAATCATAAATTTTTAAATCATCTTAATGAAATGTAGATTGGAATATTTTATAAGCTCATTGACCTTAGCTAATTTCTTGGTGGCAAATCTTTTTTTTCTTTGAGTTAATGTAAAAATGGTATGTTCTGTCCCTAGAAGCCTTACAACGGAGTATGCTTTCACTTTTATAATTAAGCTTCAAGCGTAGTGTTCTGTCCCTTGATTTAAAAACAAAAACAAAAAAAACAAAAATGTCCAATTTCAACTATCATGACAGAAAGTGAATCTAAACACCACAAGATATCAAATTATGTTCATTTCTCCTAGAAAACAATTACCCAAATAAATTGTACAAATCAAAGAGAGTTCTAAAGCCATGTAACAATGTCTTACCTGAAAAAATCTGGTTGAAAAACATAATGAAGATGAGGAGAAAATAAAGTAAATAATTAAAATATTTATTCTGTTGCTATTGAGATAATAAGGAAGATTAATTATGTTACAGAAACATAATAATAGAGTAGAAAAAAATAATGACAATGAGAAGATAATAAAGTAAATAATATTGTAAGAGCACCGGAAGTCGGTATCTAATTTGATGAATGAATATTTTAATTCAATCTCGTATACTTTTATTCTTGTTTTG
The DNA here is from genome assembly GCA_037074485.1 of Delonix regia. Lineage (NCBI taxonomy): Eukaryota > Viridiplantae > Streptophyta > Magnoliopsida > Fabales > Fabaceae > Delonix > Delonix regia. The sequence goes on along the minus strand of CM073454.1, from coordinate 21,166,804 downwards.
TTAAAATTTTGATTTGTTGGGTTCATATGTATTTTTAAATTTCTTGTTTCAATTATTAATTTTATTTATTCTTATTTTTAAAATATTAAACATAATAAAAAAAAGGTTACAAAAACGAGACAAATGATTACTAATTTACTACTTTTATTATACTATTTAATTATAAATAAAATTCCGAATATATTTTGTTTGTTTAATTTATTATTTAATTTCAATTTCATATGGATTATATATCAAAATTTAATCAGTAACTATTTTTTAGCATTTAATATTTATTATTACATAGTTTTTAATTTCATTTATCAAAATTATTTTTTAACTATAATACTATTATTAAAACATAATATATTATTTAAAAATTTAAATAATAATTAATTTAAAACCACTGGTTGCGTGGGAAGTAGCCACGCAACCAGGGGCATAATCTGAGTTTTTATTAAAAAATGACGTGTTACCCACGCGATCCCATTTGTTTAAATAAAATATATATATTTCTTTCATGCATATGCAATTTTGATAATATTAAAAAAGTAAAAGTAAAAAAGTACGTTTATAGTATGTTGATACAATATCATTTATTGTTCAGAATTTTGGTAATAATTATTTTTTTATAGCAACAGGATAAAAAAGACGGGGAGATATGGCATGAACAAGAATTTTAAAAAAAGAGAAATTAAATATGAAATTGTTGTACCAGCTATATGCGCTAAACTAAACTAAGCTTTTCACTCCTTCTAACAAGATCTATTCTTGATTCTCGATGACTTTGACTTCCTCTGCAGGTGAAGTACGTTATATAGCATGGTGAACTTCCAATAAATAAAAGTGATCAAGTGAGTTTCACATTATCTTTCAATAAGGAAGCCAATAATTAACAAGCTCTATCTAATACGTTAGTGCAATCGATGTCGAACTGGACTAGATTAGTTATTCATTAGTTTGATGGCTCTTAATATTTCTGAATGGCCAATCAAAAAACATAAAATTAGATATGTTGTAAAGTTTTCTTATATTTATTATTTAATTTATTGCCTATGATATTTTTTATTGAATTTTAAGTATCTAGTGATCAAAGCAATACACACCCATTTTGAAATTTATCACCAAGTCCTTGTAATAGGAATAATTAGTAAGTTAAGTCAACTTTTGATTATGCTAAAACTTAATTACTATTTGATGTTAAACTCTAAATATTTAGTTTCTTATCCTGTTTAGTATTGACTATTGATATTAAACTTTGTAAGTAATTAGTTTTTAATTATATTTAGGCTTGACTATATAATGTTAGACTTTGTAATTAATTAGTATTTGTAATGTACTAATTGTTAGCTCCATTGAGTATTAGATTATATTGATGTGATTGGTGGTAAAATTTTTCATATTTATAAAATGCATGTTTTAAAAAAAATTGTCACAAAAAATTAAAGTAAGATATTTAAAACCAATAAACCCTATCAGCAGCAGTTTAAACTGCTGCCAAAAGTATTTACAAGCACTAGCAACATTAAAGTAGACCGTGGCTAAAACAAGATATTATGACGGTTTTTTTTATTGTCATAATTATGCTCCACTATGATAGTAAAAAAAAAAAAAAAAGGTCACAAAACTTTAACATTGCAACACTTTTTTGGGATTGTCACAATAATGTGTTTTTGTAATAACTTTAATGAAGGCTATTTGACCGTCGCAAAAACCTGCCATTGTAACAATTTTTATAAAAGTTTAACAAAAAGATATTGTTTCATTTGTGATGGTGGTTTCTAGGACGTTTCCATCAACATGATAATAAGCCTTTGCAACAGTCAAAACCCTTGCAAAAGCCATTGAAAAGCTATCATAAAGTCCAATTTTTTTTTTTTTGTAGTGTGATGTTATTTCTTGCTACATATATTATCCTAAATCTATTTAAAGTAATCTAGTTTTTAAAGAGATCATATGATTGTTATAGATTACTTAAAAGCATGCTTTTACATCAAGGTTTACTATATTTTGTTGAGTGCTATGTTTTTGGCAAGGAAAATTAATATCTTTATGCTCCAACCATCAACATAAAGTCTCCCTTGATTTATATAACTTGTTGTTTTGTTTCATACTCTTCCAAGTATCATTTACAACAAGTATTTTACAAACACCCAAAAGGAGGTGAATTAGGTGTTGGTTGTCTTGTCAAACAAATGCTTGGCAGAGAATTTTGATAATAGCAACTCTATGTCCTTGCCAAGGCTGAACAAGATATAATATTAGTTATAATAAAAGATAACCAAGTCAAGGAGACTTTTTTTTCTTGAAGAGAAGCTAATTATATTGGGAAGTAGGCAACAATTATATAATTGAATAAGGTCCCAACAACACAAAATTTGGTAGCAACGCTAATACACATCTCACACGAAGCAAGAAAAAGATAGTTGTGGAAGGCAAGAAAATTTTAAAAGTATAATGGTAATTCCCAAGTTAAAGGTGGTGATGCAATGGAGTCGCTCCTTGTCTAAGTTTAAATGCATGAAAACATAGCACAAAATTTGGCTGCAATGCTAAAACACATCTCACATGAAGCAAGAAAAAGATAATTTTGGAAGGCAGGAAAAATTTAAATGTATAATAATAATTCCACAGGAGAACATGACAACATCTAAAAAAAGTGGATTATTGCCTTAATGGTCATGATTGAATTCAAACCTGGGTTCCATTGTTTGAATAAGTAAGGCTTAGCCGCTTGTGCTAGCCCAGTTCTCATGTTGAATACTACCTGAATTATATAAAAGTCTTATTATTTAAATTTTATACTTGCCCTAATTACAATCCTTTCGTTTCTTCTATTAATGAAAATATTTACAAACAAAACTTCTCCCAGGATAATATATTAAATGGGAATTTCATGAATATTACAGTTTTTTTTAATTGCATGTGAACTTGAGTTTGCTAAATAAGATGACATATCAATGGTCTCATTGATCAGTTGTAAATGCTCAATGTTTTTCTAGATTGACCTAATAGGTATAATACTTCTTTCAAGACCTAGTAGGGTCAATTAAGGCTATCTATTTAACCTAGTGACCTAGAAAACTTGATGTGTTTGGTCAAGGTTAGGCTGTGTTTAAAGAAAAATGGGCTAATTGTTTTCAAAGATTACTGGTTTTTTATTCTAGGCTAGACTAGGGCTGCACACAACCCAACCCAACCCAACCTGGTTAACCTAGTCCAACTTGAGGTGTTCAGGTTGAGCTGGGTCTGAGACAAGGAAAGGAAAGTAAACTTCTTAGCTAGTTTTATTGATAAGGCCAGGTTGTATTGGGGTTCGAGTTGTATAATTTTTCTGCACTACCTAGCATGGACTTGGTTTTTTTTTTTATTACTATTATTTTGCATAACTTTTTTTTTCATCTTACTTGCTTCCCCTCTATGCTAAAAGACTTCAATTGTTTTCCCCCATCATACGCACTAGTAGCAAGAGAGGAGCAAGGTGAGGAGGTTACACCCCACTAATTTAAGCAAATCTAGCATTAGAATGTTGAATCAGATTCAACTATATATGCGGTCAACTTCTAATCTCAAGAAGAGCCTCATTCTTACACCCCTTTAATTTTCTTTGCTTTGTTATTAGTAGTAAACCATATGATATGCTTCAATTTAAAGGCATGTATTACTAAATGAGACTTGTGCTTCCATTGTTGATAAAGAGGTAAAGGGAACTTGAAACGACAAGAAGGAAGAAAGAGAGCAGCACAAATTTTTCATTCTTCTGGGCTCATTAATTACCATGGTTCAAGCATAAAAAAATTACAATGACTCTCTAGTTTGGCACTTTCACTTAGGCATTATCTGGTACTATAGTGAGTTAAACTTTTGAAAAGTTTTTCAATCATTTTAAACAATTTATTTTTCAAGTGCAAAAGTATGCTAGCTTTATTATGTCACATCAATTCACTTATGCAATTTTTCTTTCTTCATTCAAAATTTCATTGATATATATTTATACAACTTTTGCAATCTCTTCTCTCGTCCTTTTATTCTTTTTTATAAGTTAAAAAAATACATTTAACTTTTAATCTAAATCAATTTTTCTAACCCAAAATGACCCAACCATTCAAACCACCCTGTCACTTTCTAGGATTGAATCAAGTCAGTCTATTTTTGGGTCTAAAACACTATCTTAGAAATACCATTGGCCCAAGCTTTAGGTCTATAGCAAACCTGGCCTAGCCTCAGCTGGACTGAGTACCAGGTTAGGGTTTTGGACTAACACCTTACCCAGCTCAACCTAGATATTTGTTAATATATTACACCATTTCTCTATAAACATCTTATTCCTTTTGCTTGCCTTTGCTGCTGATAAATGGGATCGAGATATCTATCATCTTCAAGATTCTCTATCAATTGCCTCAGTCCTCAATCAATCCTCATATGATCTCTCATTATCTCAATTCACTCTAGTTTATAGATCTCTCTCTTGCTCACCCTTGCCCAATTGCCTCATTCTTTCTCATTCCACAGTCTCATGCATGCTAGCAAATTAAGGATGTATAAATTAGAAATCGAAGAGGTAATCTAAATTGGATCTCACCGTCTGATATCTTTCTCAAATCTCAAATTTATCACTCTTACACTCTGGTAAAAGCTCTCACAATGTTAACTCTCTTGCTCTCTCATGTCCAAAAGCTCTAACAATTTTATTTCTCTTGGTTTTACCTCTTGCTTACGGTCCTATTATTCTTAATGGACCCGATAGCCTCGATTTGGCTCAACCCAACCTAATAAATTATTATATCTTGTCTGGCCAAGCAAAAACATAGGTCCAAAAAATGGAATCGATCATATTACTGGGCGAGGTGACTTGTCTCGTGAACAATTTTTAATGGTCATAAAGAATTCTTAGTGATGTCATTTAGAATGAATAATGTGCTAGCTGCCTTTATAGACATAATGAATAAGGTTTTCAAGTCTTTCCTAAATTGATTTGTCCTAGTTTTTATTGATGAAAAACTAGTTTAGCTGTGTCAAGTTAACTAATTGTATTTGTAATGATGCGAAGAAATAACTTAATATCATTATTTAATAAAATATTTATGAAAAAATGATTTAAAAGCTAATATTTTTTTAAATGGAGTCATCTTTTAGGTATAATTAGGTTAATATTATAATATTTTAGCTTATTTTTAGGTAGTTTTTAGCTTTAGGATTGTTTTTATTAGTTTAACTTGAACATGTTCGCTTGTGGTGTCTTTTGTTTTTTTCTTTTTTTTGTAGGTTTTGTTCATATTATGAGTCTTCAAGATAAAGTGATTTGAAGAATGATCAAATATGATGAAAGGCTATATCAAAAAGTGGGGAAAAAAGAGCAAATGGCAAAGAAGCATTTGGACGACTGGGAAAATCTCATATATGCCCAGTTAGCAAGTTGCTGAAATTGTCAAGGAATCTAGACTCATGGGCAAAGTGCTCCTCAAGTGTTTGGGAAAATCTTTCCGGATCTTTGGGCATTAAAAAAGCCCCAAATGATTAATTTTGAAAAGTGAAAAGCTCAAGTCCATTTTGAACCCTTAAGTATAGAGAGACAATGCAAAAATGGGGGAATGAAAGATTGGCAGCTATCTAAGAGCAAATAACAAGCGAGGTGTAACGTTCCAATAATAAAAGCGAAGATTGAAGGATGAAGACTTCTTCCAAGGGAGTTTTTCTTCTCTCCTTTTTTTTTTTTTGGGTCTCTTTTCTCTTGTTTATGAATTGTTTATTCTTAGAATAATTGTTTCTACATTCTTGTTGAACTAATTTTCGTTTCTTAGGAGCTAATGGAACCTTAAGTTATATTTTAGAAGAATTTCATGTTATTCCTTAATCTCTTGTCATTGGGTACATGTATCAATTTGATCTTAATGATTTTCATGATCAGACCAATTGTTAAATTGATAAATTAGTTTAAGTGTAGCTTGGAAAGGAATCTTAAACTTAAAACCAATTGATATACCCTATGATTAACTTATAATTATTAGTATGTCATTAGGATAAGAATATACCTAATTGCCATATGTTGGGACTTAAATTTCTATTAGAGAGTAACTTATCATAGGAATATAGAAAATTGATCTAATAGTTATATTCATATTAGATTTATAATAACCAAAATAATTTAAAGGTTCAAATGGTAACTTGGTCCCTTAACTTTATTTACTATTTCAAAATGATCCTTTAAGTTTGAAGTGTTTTAAATTGGTCCCTTAAGTTTCTAAAACATCTTGGAAAAAACTTTTTTTAAGTGAATTCTATCAAAATAGTAACACCGTTAAATCTAAAGCTGATTTGGTAGCCATATGTGTCTTTTTAATTAAGATTTAAGATATGACTTGGCACCCAATTAACATTTAATCCAAACATTTTTTATTAAAAAAGTTACATCTCTCTTTCACCCATCTTCTCTTAAATGCAAAGAGACCTAATTAGCCTTCTCCCATCTTTTACCCATCTTTAAACATATGCAAAAATGAGAGCATTATTTCTTGCACCCAATATGTAGTTATCAAAAGCATCTTTTCTTTCTTTCATTAGGCCACAATATATGTTAAGGTATATATATTATATAACAATGGAATATAAATGAACAAGGAGTATTAATTTGTGATCAAGATGCAAAATCTTGATCCTTGAATGTCTTCAACTGGTTGAATCAGGATCCTTTAATGTCTTCAACTAATCCCTTTTGCATTGTAATTACCTTAGGGTTGCAATATGGAGAAGGGAGAGTGAGTAGTGGTATTTGATTTTTTTTTTTTGTAAATTTCTAAAAAATAAATGTTGATTGAGTATCAAATCATCTCTTAAATTCTAATTAAAAACACATGTAACTATCACATCAACTTTATATTTAATGGTGTTATGTTTTAATGGAATTCACTAAAAAAGACTTTTTAAAGATGTTTTGAAAATTTAAAGGACCAATTTAAAACCCTTCAAACATAAGAGACCATTTTGAAATCATAAATAAAGTTTAGGAACCAAGACAGTATTTTAACCTAGTTTAAATAACCATAGTACTATAAACATTCCCCACCCAATTATTTTTTATGAACGCAGTTTAGTTAAACATCAAAGTAGTGTTCATATATATATCAATTGTGAGATGGTTGTGAGGGAAAATTCCTAATATACCAATACAATACTACTAACAAAAATGGTTTAGCACTTTAAACATATTACGCCGACATTACAAGAACATGGGGGAGGAGCGACATGGAGATCTAAATCCAATTTGTTGATATTTTACTAAATTTGAAAATGGTGTTGTATTTATGGGTCTACCACGTATCGTACATACACAAGAAAAGCAAGTATGAGATCCACCGAAAAAGGCAAACCCACCTTGAAGAGGATGACCAGGATTGCCTTCTATGACATGCTTTTAAATATAGGTCGCAAATTAACCCTACAATTTTGAACTCCATTGTTGAGCTCGAGGTGTTTGATAAAATGCCTGTGAGAGCCTCATTTTATATTTCTAGTCAATCTTTGACATTGCTTCTCACCTTCCCACACAGGCTAGATCAAACATTGCATATGTGCTTGTTAGCTTCAAAACGGGATCCCACATGCCTCAATTAGTTTATGTAACGTGAAGTTGGGAGCCTTGTGTCAGTCTCAAACCTCGTTTGTCATCTAGTGACCTTTTAGGTTTGGTATTAATCTTTATTGCGATAAATTGTTGCTTAGTTAGTTAGCCTTATTCATAAGATGATTATATCTTCAAAATCAGTGATTATAATGAGGGTAGGGGTTTGTATTTCTTATTGTTTAAAATACTTTCTCAGTCTCCTTTTAACTAGATATGTCTTAATACTTCATTTTGTTATGAAAAGTCACCTTTTTGAAGCTTAAGGATACCCTACAAGTACCTAAAATATTTCAATCCTAGAAAAGTGTTATATTACCCTCTATTGTTGTAGTTGTTATTATAGTATTGTATTTTAGTAGGTCACTATTGTGATAAATTGTTGTTTAGTCATTTTCATGAGATGATTATCTTAAAATCAATTATCATAAACTATTATAGGGTGAGGGTGTGTTGACTCTATTTTCCTATTTCTTGTTATTTAAAATAGTCCACTTTTAGTTTTTTAGTTGGACAAAACTTAATTATATGCTTTCCATTTTATTATTATAAAACATTATATGACATTCTTTGAAACTCAAAGATACATTACTAAAAAGAATATTTCAATCCCAAAAGAGAATGCTATATTACCTATTATTATTATTATTATTATTATTATTGCTAGTGTTGTTGTTGTACTTTACGTACTTATTGAAAGGAAAGGCCATTATTAATTTCATTGTAGACTTTCTAAACCTCAGGGATGCAATTCTTGGTTGTGGAATAGACCTATCCAATAAATTAAGTTCATTAGACATCAATATAGAAATACATGGAGGGCACAAAACTAAATCACACTTTTTCAATAAGGCAATAGCAGGCATCTCAACAATACAAATGGGAAAGTCTTTAGAACCGTATGATTGATTTAAAGGAGTTTCAACTTGAGTTGATGTGGGAGGAGGTATTGGACAAGGTCTAAAAATATTCATCTCTAATACCCTAATATGAAGGACATTAACTTTGATTTTCCCCTAGTCCTTAAACATGCCTCACTTTTCCAAGTATTCTTCTTTAACTCTCAAAAGATTGCCCAAACTCATAATGGAATGTCATAGAGTTGTTTTATTGTTGATGTATGGGTAATAAGTACTTAACAACTGCAAATGTTACTCATGGATTTTAAGTTTAACATAAACAAACCCATTTTTTTCTTTCTTTTTCTTTCCTAGGATAATTACTTCTTTATACGTAGTTAAGTTTACAATTTGTTATCAAGAAAGCTTCCTAAGCTTTATGTAAGCTCTCCTTTATATCAATATAGCTTATAATAAGTTATAATTTTCTTTCTTTTACTTGAGTGCAATATTGGGTGGTGCACGATGTGTGGGAGAGAATAGATCATAAGTGGGATAACTCTATAACAATATCAATATCATTGATCTTGTATATAATTGTGCACTATTGATATTGAACTACTTCATCTCATGTTTTCATGTACTTTTTCCTTTTGGACTTTATGAATGCATATCCTATAGTATAGATAGTCCCTTCGCAAATCATTGGTAACAGAGTTATGAAATACAAGTCCACATCATGAACCAAACTAAGATTAATGTAGGGTTAGTGCTCTTGTCTATATGGAAACAGGCTCAGACAATAAGTGACTATACAATATTACTTATGGACAAGAATCATCAAGTTTGCCTCCAACTTTAAATTATTATAAACTAGTGTTTCCACTTACACAGGCATGTTTACTAAATGCTAATGGTAGATTTAGATGGAGATGGAAGAGAAGGCAAAGGAATAGGTTTCAATAAAATCCTTCTCTCGTTTGGGAGTTTATTATAAGGGCCAAAGAAGGGAGAAGGTTGAAGGATATTTTTTACTAACCCTTCAAATCCTCTAAACCTTTTTCCTCTTTCTTAATCTTAACTTTCCCTAATTTAAGTTATTAAAAGAGAAAGCATTTCCAAATAAGGAAATAAAAAGTACTATTTAATCACCACATGACCTTCCTTCTCCTTTCTTTTTTGCTTTTTTCTTTTTTGGATTTGTTTCCTTTCCTTACCCTCTCAACTACCAAATGCACCCTAATTGACATGATCTGTTTAACTAGTACATATGATTTCTATTATAAGAGATGAACTAGTTCCTAATCTCTCAAATTAATGTCCATAGCTCTTACAGTTGTCATCTAAATGATAGGAACTATTTTCAACCATTTAAACGAAATATAACTTAGTTGAATATGAGGAGAGCTCATTTGGCTTAATTGAATTACAAATCCAACTCAGCTTGCACTGAATTTTACATGTTTGGCTCAATTAAAAGGTTGAATTAATTGTGTTGAATTTTGTTCAACCTAAATCTCAATCAGGTTTATAAATTCCCAACCTGATCAGCGAACACTGTTATAATATGGTTGCCTTCATACATCATCTCAAGATTGAATGCTTGGTTGTCTATATCTCAATCTTGGTTATAAAATCATATGATCTTATGATCCTCCCAATAGAAATTAATCCCAATTTTTGGAATGTAGAAAGTTCTCACATACTACAATTAAGACACATCAGTTTTGGCTTCTTTACATTGCACATAACAACAAACTACTAGTGGACAATAGTAATGTGTTTCTAATTCAATACTATTATGTTATTCCAATATATAAAAGTGGAAGTACATAAGATGAGGAATTGATAGGAGGAACACTTTTAAAAAGGCATGACATTAAACTGTATAAAATGAGCTAACACAGCTTCCCTAAGAATAAAACAAGCAGAATACCTTTCATGACTGAGTATCCACAAGTGGATCATATCAAACATCTATGGAAGCTATATTTTCACAATCGGCTTATTCTTGTATTATTACTATTTCCCTGTAATTAATATAAAATACAAGCTTAAAAAGAAATGCAGAGTTTATTTATAAAACTCCATGACACCATAAACCGAAAGAGCACGGGAAACAACACTAAAGCTTGAGAATCCAGAGTCTTTGCAGAGCTTCTCGAATTCTTTCTTAGTTCTTTCTTTCCCTCCAGCTTGTATAAACATTGTGTTGTCTATAATGGAGACATACTTAGCCGCATCGCTTGACTCTGGTTCTTCAGGCATTATCATGTCTAAAATAATCACCTTCCCATTCAGTGGAAGTGCTTTGTAACAGTTCTTTAAAAGTGTTACACATTTTTCATCTGACCAATTATGACATGTGGCCTGCACTCACATTTAAAATATCAAAAGATTTATCTTAGCATATTAAGATATCCTTCAGTAGACCAATTCAAACATTTTGATAAATATATAAACATATATCATAGAAGTGTGTTTGGATATTCTTATATGTCTATTCATCATTGACATTGTCTAATAATTAATATATTCATATTAAATTTGAAATAACAAAAAACTATCTTACCTTTACCATAATAGCATCACCCTTTGGAACACTTTCATACATATCTCCTCCAACATGCTTAATTCCTTCACAAAATCAAACATAACATAAAGGGCAGACCATCAATAATTTTAGCTTAAGTTGAAATTTAATCTTGCAAATTTTTTAAAGGAAAGAAAGGTCAATAATTGATTCTTTGGTTCTTTCATCTACACCAAAGTTCTTGTTAGCATTTTTTGCCATTGGCTTGTCCCTTTCTTTATTACAGATAGTTTCTGCCCCATAGTATGAGAAAATATGGTACAACACATTGTTGACTTTACTCTCAATTACTGATTTATAAGAAGGATGGAAGATGAACATGGGGATAGTTCCATGTTGAATTGGTCAAACCCCATTTATTACTTGGATTTCTAGAGCAGTTGCAGTCCTGGAAAATTTAAGTATATTATTGCATCATTTGAAAGCTACAGAAGCATATTCTTGGCATTTACATATCTTAAAGAAGCTCTCATGAAAGCAAAATGTAAAGTTGCAAACTAGGTGGGGAAAAAAAACCAATTTTTCTATGTTACCATTAACAATTTATGAGTACAGTGACCTACAAATGAAAATAATATGCATGGTATATAAAAAATGTTTCAAAATATGAAACTAGAATACCTGGAATGGGAGGGGCATGTTGAATCACTTGGGGCAAATCAAAGTTTATACCCTTGATATGAGGGTGCTTGGAGATGATCATTTTGAGACTTTGGCCAGTGCCTCCTCCCACATCAACTAAGGTTGAAACTCCTTCGAATCCATCATACACTTCTAGATACTTCCTCATCTGTATTGCTGAGATTCCTGCCATTGCCTTGTTGAATGTATGGTTCAGTTTTGTGTCCTTCTCCATGTATTTCCACATGGTTATCCCATGTACTTTATTGAATAGGTCTATTCCTCCACCCAGAATTGCATCCTTGATGTTCAACCTACAAAAAAAATCAACAAAGTGATGCATCATTTAAATGGTTTTCTGTTTTTTCTTTTTAATCGATTTCTCTACAATTTTTGGACAAATTTTTTACTAAATTTTTTTTTTTTAAAAAGACACTATATGCATACATAAATCACTACTCAGTAGATTCTATTTATTTCTTATATAAATCTTAGTCCAAGTATTTTTCTTTCTTTGAAATTAAAAATATCAATTTCTTAAAGAAATACAAGGACAATTATTATTATATAATGGTTATGTAGCATAAGTAATATATTTTTGGACCACATTCTTTTTGCTATTTGGGATATGTGGTAGGGGAGGCATTAGTAGTTAGAAGTTTCTTTATAATATGGGCTAGCTTAGTCAAAGTGACCTCTTTGTTCACTATAGACCAATAAAAGGGTCCTGTTTATTCAGCGTTACTTTTTAGTGACCAAAGAACTTATTAGTCTCTCACCTGGGTGACATCCGATACCTCTTTAGTGACACATTTTCTTTAAATAAAAAAGTACTGTCAGTAAACTTTGCAGCAAAATTTTTGTGAATTTAAAAATTAATCTCTTACTTTTATATTTTATAATAATTTAATCTTTTATAAGTTAATTAAGACAATCAATTCATAAAAAATATTTTATAATATAAAACTAGTCCCTCTTTAATTTAAATAGATAAACTAAGTTTCTATAAATTTAAATTTACGAAAAACTGATTTGTTATAATTAATTTATAAAAAATTAAACTATTACAAAATATAAAAAATAAAGAACTAATTCGGTTCTTTTTTGGCTTTGGCAACTATAGTCTTTTTTTTTTTTTAACTTAACCAACGAGCTAACATGGCATAAACACCTCAAAAAAGAACATACATAACCATTAAACCACAAAATAAGACTCAATTTCAAGTATATGGAAATATTAAAATAGGTCAATCAGTTTCTGCAAAATTAGACAAAATGACATGGAGACCAATTAAATTTCATCCAGCTTTGAAAAATTTTTTATATGCATTATACTCACCAAACCTGAACAGTAGCTTGATGGCAGGTGAGGTTTGAGAAGGAAGCAAGGCTCTCACTTTCATTCTGCAGAAAGTAACTCCCAGCGAGAGAGAGCCTATAGAGCCTCTCAGCCTCGCCATCTTCGTTTGTGCGAGTGGTCCAATCCAGAACCTTGAAAGTGGCAAGCACACGCAGCATTCGATCAAGCCTGTTGTGCAACTCAGAGTGCTGTGTGGGAAGCTCAGAAGCAATCTCAGACACTGTCAAGAACACACCTGGTCCTGCTCTCTCTGCTATTATGTCCAACACCTTCAGTTCTATGGCTGCGTTCAGAATCGTAGGGAATACTTGGAAGCTTGATAAGAGCATGGCATAGAGGCATGCCTGGTCGTCTTCTTCCTTAGTGGGGGGCTTCATCTCAAGCTTGTGGTTATTGTTTTCTGTGGAACTCATGCTTCCTTTCTTTTACTAGAAAGCACAACAGAGTAGTTATGAGTTTGGAAGCAAGAGGAATGGCCGATGTACAATACAACCATTGGTATGACTATATATATATACATATATATGCATAACTAATTTGGGACACCATTTTTCAAATAAATTTGTTTCAGTATAATATGATGTTTGAAATGTCAGACCATTGTTGTTTGTTTCGTCTCTGAGAATTGGTATATATTGGTGGAGTATCACTATTTTCACTTATAAAAAAATTTATAAATAAAATAGGTTAGGTGGAATATATATATTCTAATTTGGGGGTTCATTCTTATCCTTCAATCCTTATTTTCAAAATTTTTGAGGTCACGTCCTACTTAACAAATAAAGTGTTAGTAATATCTTGTTATAAGCTTGAACTTAGTGATTTCTTTTGAACTTTGACAAATTTTTAACAAATGAGGGTTTATTTTAAGATTACAAAAATGAGACTAAAATGATAATTTTACAATAAATAAATGATCAAAAATATATTTTACCCTTTTTGGTCAAGGATAAAAAATTTAAGTTAAAAGAAAATGACCTAATATGGAACTTAAACCTGTGATATAATATAATATATCATGAACTTGGATGGGAAAGATGACTCAAAATATGATATAAGATGCTGATTTTAAACCAAATGAAATAAATATGGTATTTTGTTGAAAGATAAGAAATCAAATATGATATTTTTTAATAAATAAAATGTATTTTAAATATTATAATAAGTGAAGGATCATTATAATAATTTTGTGATAAGAGATGACAAAAATATATTTTTTTCTTTTAGTTACGGTGCTTGCATTTGAGTCAAACATATATTTTGTTTTTAAAAGTGTATGGTTATATATATATATATATATATATATATATATATATATATATAATATGTTAGTTTTTTTTGCATCATCAAACATCATCAACTTTGTTGGTATTTGATGATTTGTAGTAGCCAGTTGTCACATTCAAAATTTGTTAAGAGTAGCTTCTGAATTAGTCATGAAATTGTCACAGGTGAGGTCACGGGCTTTGAATAGTTAAAGTTGATGATCGGAGAAGGAATCTAAGATCATTCCGCATCAAAACAAGTTAAACTTTTTTTTAATATTAAAATAAAAATAACTTTCATCTTATAAAATAAATTAATTGTAAAGTTTAAAATCAGCCAATCAATGATTTTTTTTGCTAGCAATAAAAAATATAATATGAATAGAGTAAAATAATTTGTAAAATATACATACAAAAGACCTAATATTAAATATCTATATAAATATGTGTGTTTGTATGAATACATGTATATATTAGTACCTTAATGTTCTGCTGAAAATTGTTTTAGTTTGCGAATTGATAATACGGGTAAATGAGAGTTGGAGAGAATGGAAAAAAAAATGTTATTAACAGGATAGCCTTGAAAAATGATATAGCAATATAAAGGGAAATAAAAAAGTTTTAGTCTTTTTAGAAAAATATATTTTTGACTTCTCATTATTTGAGTCCTTCAATTATTATAATATCTAAAATGATTTAAAATATCATATTTGATCTTTCATTTTTTAAAAAAGTATTACATACGATACTTTTTTAAAAGCGAAAAAAATTAAATGTGACATTTTTTTATAAGTAAGGGTCTATTTTAAGTATTACAAAAGTGAGAATAAAATAACAATTTTACGATAAGTAAACAACTAAAAAAATATTTTACTCTTTTTTTGTCAATGTAAAATAATTTAAGTTTGAAAAAAAAGACCCAATATGGAACTTAAACCTGTGATATAATGCAATATAACATGAACTTGGAAGGGAAAGATTACTCAAAAAATGATATAATCTACTGGTGGTAGGTGTGACTTGTTCTCCTCCCTTCCTGAACTTGAAGGTTGAAATAAGCTAGGAATTATATATTTTTTTCAGTCCGAATTACCTTATCATAAAACTTTAATTCTTTGACTTTTTTTCTTTTTTATGTATTTTGAGAGTTTTAAGATAGAGACTTTTAGATGAACTAAAAAAAAAAATTAATCCTTAATTCTTTAAAAATAATTTCAAAATTTAAAATTTTTTATAATAAATATTTTTAATTTATAATTATTAATTATAATTCTCTCAAATTGATGTCATGTTTGATATCTATTACGCTTGTAGCCCTGAGATGCGACATCTCTATTTTTTTTTTTTTTATTAGTGGAACAATTACATTAATTAACAGTTCTCCCATTTAGTTTACAATACTGAACTTAGAATTGGATAACACGATATCTGATTCTTCTTTCAGTATACAAAAGTTTATTCTGTTTCTTCTTTTACTTAATTAGGTATAACTTTTATTTTTTATTTTTGGAAAAAAAGATGTTTGCATTTTCATTAATTAATAGCCGCCGTGAAGGTCACTGACTCGTGTACATGTTTCACCTATTTTTCTTCGTAATTAAATGTTTATTGTCGTTTTGGAGCAAGAGAACATGGTAATTAATTAATTGAATTTTTATTACATTTTCATGAATTAACAACGCCGTTAAGGTCACGACTTCTATATAGTACGCATTTTGACTAGTCTACGGAATTGAATGTTTATTTTATTTGATCCAGAAATGAAGGTAATTAATTAAGTTCTTATTACAGTTTCGTTATTTAATAGCCACCATTAAGGTCACTGACTTCTATCTACATTAAATTTAGTGATTGTGCATAGTTGAAATTTTAGATCCAATAATTTAAATTTGATTTTTTTTAGAAATTATAGCAAATACAGATTTTTTTACCACTCTTCTACGTAACTAAATGTCTATTGTCATTTGAATTCCAAAAATAAGATAATTGATGAAATATTTATTACATTTTTATCAATTATAATAGCCACCATTGAGAGGTTTTTGTTTCTATTCCTACAGATAAAACAGTTAATGCTCAAAAGCCTGTACTATCAATCTATTTACCCACAGGACTCATATTCCGGGAATATTATTATTCCCACGATCCCCTTGTTTACCCTTCATATAAAAAAAAAAAAAACACGTGCGAGGTTGGATATTTAGATTAATCATCTTAAAGATGAAAAAACATATAATAACATTTAGGATCATATTTATATATAATTCTTTACATATTTATTATTAATTTCTTTTCAAAAAGTATGACATGTATAAAGAAAACTCTTAAAAATAATTAATCATATAATGTTAAATTGTATAAAAAATCTACTAGGCACTATAATTTTATTAAAAATTTTGATAAAAATAAAAGCTTTTATCTGATTAATTGTCTCTGTAAATGATTCTATCTTGAATTTTAGGGTAACTCTATACTAACATATTAAATTGTGGTATTGAAAGGTGCAGCTAGCTAGATCTCTACTCAAAGTACTGTTCTCACACGTGTAGGTGGGGTGAAGTTTGTATTGCTCTATTATTTGTTAAAATCTCATTGTTAATTTCAACGTTGTGATATCATACATTGACGATCTATTTTTTTCTTGTAAAAGAAAAAAAGAAAAAGAAAAAAATCGACGATTGTGACATTCATATATTCATATTCTTTAGATCTTGATTCCTTGTGCAGTGTGACTTTTCATTTCCAAGATTTTTGTGTTGACTATTCACATTTTTTTAAGTATTTACTCGACTTTTTAAATATATTTATGATAAAGAATCATGAAATATTGAAATTATTCTAAAAAATTTAAAGACCAAAATTATTTTTCACTTTAAAGGACCATGCTTTAAAACTATAAGAACATATATATATCAAAAAGGTTCTGGAACAAATTCTCAGAATTTTAGGACAGACTCTTAGTTAAAAAAAATAGTTCTAAATTCTTCAAAATAATTTGAAAATTTAAAGTTCTTTATAGTAAGATCTGTAAACTTATTAACGTTAATTATATACTTTTTTCCTTTTTTGGTCAGTTTTCTCACAGAGCAATAGTTGACTGGTAGTATCGTTTATACGTGGAGCAATTGATTGGTATTTGGGAAAATTACAATTAAAGACCATATATTTAAGATATTTATTATAAAAATCTTTAAATTATAAAATCATGTTAAAAGACATAAGTTCTTAACAATACTACCTTATGATATACATAATAAAAGAATCGCAAGAAAAATTCCAAACTCAATAGACAAAACTTTTCACAATAAAAAACAAAATGGTTTCTAAATCTTTCAGAATAATTTTAAAATTTAATATCATTCATTGTGAATATCTTAAATTTATGTTGTTTTAACTATAATTCCTTATCTGATTAAATAATTCTTTATGTGTCAGTCTTTTTTGTTCCTATTAAATAATTCTTTTTTTTTTTCAAAAATAAAAAGGTTACTTAGATCTGATATGGATCAAGAGGAAAGGATATCAAATCAAATTATGTGAGATGCAAAGAGGATTGAAGAAGGAGATGAGAATGCATAGAAGCATCAGGGGGAAGAAAAATCATATGAGGGAAGAAAAAGTTGTACCAGAAGTGAGAATGAAGGAGTTGAAAGAGAGGGAAGACAACAAAAATGACAAAGAACAAAAGAAAAGAGATGTCACAAAGTGCTGGAAACGATTGTTGATGTAAATCAGAGACAAAGATGAGAGACGTGTGAAGAAAGACAAGAGATTACCATTCTTGGCTTCCTTTCTACTTATCTCTTTGATCCGCCTTCATCATTGTTGTTTTTGGAATAGCCGAAGACCGAAGGCAATGATATGGCATGGTTGGTGATGAAGAGAGATGACGAGACCTACAATGTGGCTATGTCATAGTAGGTAAAAATTTGAAATAGAATGAACCAAAATCATGGCCCAGTACTGGTCCTGACCCGGCCTCACAACCAGGTAAGCTTACACAGTGGTTGACCCGATCTATGCTTTGGCTCGGCTCGAAAGTGTTAAGTACGTTCAGGTTTGTCAAGTCATCAAGTTAGATGAATAGCCCTAGATATAAGTCAATATCATACTCAGCATTCATATTAGTAATCTTTTTCCTCATGCATCACCATATCACTGATCTCATGTCATTTGATAGAGTCGCGATGTAACGAATATTGTGACCCACAATTTGCTTTTTATTAGTTTCTTCACTAAAGAAATTTAAAATTCTAAAATTCAAGTTAACACCGTTAGTGAAGTCACATTTAGATCTTATTCATGTTCACAATCCACTCCTACAAGCCTTGACAAATTGTTTAATTATTCATGTTCAGTTTGAAATCGAACCGTGGAAAGTGAATTCTTCTGAAATTAATTTTGCATCAATATTAGAAATCCTGTGCAACGAACTGAGACATATTAATTAACAATCAAAGTTCAATTTTCTTTTTAGTTTTTTTTATATATGCAGTACGTCATCAAGTTAAATAATTAAAAAGTCATGCACATAATTAATTGTAGAATGCCCGAAAACCTATGGCATCTTATTCATTATTGGTAAAATTTTCCTTCTCTGACATTCATTTTTGTCACAACAAAATTAAACGCTACATTAATGGAAGGCACCCTCTTATTGCCTTATTAACATATGCTTGGGGAAAAATTAACATTCATGGAAGGGCACTACAAAAAATAGGGCTATATCAAGGGCTCTTTAACCATCACTAAAATCTTTAACGACAGTAGGTATACCTACGATTTTTTAAAACTGTTTGGTCTTTTTTTTATTTATGCTAACGAATCAATTTGATTTTTATAAAATAAATAATATTAAAATAGTCAAAATATTAAATTATGAGTTGTTTAATTTAATTATTTTGATTTGGAATGATATTTGTTATTGTAATTAATGTAACTTATTTTATTTAAAAATTATTTTTTAATAAATTAAACAAGATAAACCGTTTAATTCACCAAAATAATAAAATTTTCAATTTGTTTAAATACATGGATTGACTGAACGAGCGCATTCAACCTCACAACTCATGGGCCAACCTGGCTTAAAACAACCACTTTCTAGGTAGCTAGTAAGAATATGTAGATCCATGAAAGCAAAACAGATAAAATAGTACCATTTAACACATTTGAAAGAGAAGGTTGGAGTGAAAGAATACCAATCCATTAATTAAATTATAGGTCAAAAAATGACTTGGCCCATGTAACCCTTGGATTCGTGTAATCCGTATGTGGAAGCCCGTTTCCTTTGTTTTTCTTTTAATTTTGTTTTAGTATTAGTGAGAAGCTGCAAAAGGGGTAGGTACCTATGAGGAATTTCATTTAATTGGCATCTCATTGTCTAGTGTTAAGGAGGTTCCAATTGTTCACAATTATTAAGTTAATAAACATTGAAAAGATTTGAGAATAGGAGAACTATCACTGGATATTTATTTTATCTAGTTATTAATGAGAAATGATTTCATGGTTAATTTTATGTAATTAAAAGGGAAATATATGAATGTATATTGAGCACAAATGATTTAAGTGTAATGTGGTATACTAAATTAATCTAGGTACATGAAAGCCACTTATTGTCTTTATTATAAGGTTATTTTTTGTGTAGTCACAATTTTAAATATACTAATATATCTAATTATAATGTAAAGAGATAATTGTAATAATATCAAACCAAAAATTATAATAATATTACAATTATATCCCAACATTACAATTAAATACATTAATGTACTTAAAATTATAAATGCACCAAAAATTTTTATCTTATTATGATGTATTATTATTATTGCAAACCAATTCTCTTCCTTTTGAGAGCATGCATGGCCGGCCAACTAGATGGAGTAAACCCAATTGGCATGCATCTTCAACATATCACTAGAATGCAATGACACCTCGTTTTCCCATTAACAGGATGCAGGTTTAGCAATTAAGTTAGCCAGTCATATCACCGCATGCATTTCAATTCAAGCCACCTAGCCCATTTAATTTCTTTCCAATATATATATACACACACATGTATAATAGGCTCCCTTTTAACATAGGAGCTCCGATTAACTGAAGAAAAGTTTTCTTTGATCAAATTCTCAGCTCTATGATATAATTCCTCAACTTCTTTTAACATAATTGTCACAATTCAAATTTATTAGTTGTAATTGACATTGGCTAAACCAACCTTAATAAATTTATGATAACACTCTCACATAGCCCATTTACAAGGAGGTTGCCTAAAATATGGTAACACCTCCCTTTAAATATTAAAATTTTTAACCATGTATGACTATTATAATCCAACAACATCATAATAATATCAAACAACAATGTCATTTTAATAATGTCTCAGAATGGGTTGTACACATTTGATCATTTCAATAGCTGCAACGGTCCCCATATGACATATCAACAACAGCCAAAGTATTCTTAGTCCAGTTGAGTAAAATGCCCCTCAAGCCCCATTGTTTACACTTTTGAATTGAATTACCGTGATTTTGATGTACCAAATCAATCTAAGTTTTGCTGGCATCAATAGGTTGGTACACCTAACCTTTAGAATTTTAATGTGTATTCAACATTCATAATATCCCAATTCACGATAAAACAATTGACATTTTCTGCAAAGTTTACTATCATGGAAAAAGCCCCAAACTACCATCTCAATCATTGAACACACTATCCTAAATCGCTCAAGCTGCTAGATATTGACCATTGGGGATCATCAAGAAAATCTAATAATTTTCCTAAATCACACAGCCACTCATATATATAACTAATAAACCTACACTTCCCAATATTATCCAATACATCTCCTTATGAAACATTGTTCAAGACCACACCAAACTATAACTTCCTCAAAACCTTTAGTTATGCCTACCATCCTCCAACCTGTCCATACAACAAACATAAACTAGAATCCAATCCATTGAATGCATTTTTTTTGGGATACAGTGGCAACCATAGAGGATACAAATGCCAAGCCCCAAATGCAGGTGTGTGTATACATCCAAAGGCGTGAAATTTAATCAGCAAAGTTTCCCACACCCCACTCCTTTCAAAACCTCCCAAATAAAACAACTTCCACACAAAGTAGGCCCACCCGATGCAACAACACCTATTATTTTAGACTCTGAGAGAAACCCTCACAAAGCTTTTTGCCTGATATTGCAGATAGTAAATCACAAAATCAAGCAAATAGCACAGCACCATCTTGTGAGAGAAATTCACAAGAAATTCAAATTGTCGCTACAACCACAGTAACACAACCATATCAAGAAGTAGTGAACAATCATCCCATGGTAACGTGAGTTGAGGAAGGGGTTTTTAAACTAAAAGCCTTCATAGTACAACAAGAACCAACATTTGACAGAGAAGCTCTAAACATTACAGAATGGTGAAAGGCAATGCAAGAAGAACTAGAAACTTTAAAGAAAAGCAGCACCTCTTCCTTTGATGAGCAATCCCCTAGTTGAAAAGAAACACAAATGGAATAGTCCAACACTACAAAGCCCAACATGTTGTGTCACATCTGACAACCTTGTCGACTGCGGCGCAAATGACACAAAAAAAAAAAAGAGAAACAATTTAGGAGTCATCACCAAAATTTTTAAAAGAAAATTTAGAGAACCAATTTAAAACAACAAAAAAAAAACACAGTGATTTGCGTCAACAGAGATGTATTCGAAAGTCTATTTGAATGTGAGAAATGTGTTAGGCACCACACAACATCCGTCCAAAATAACGGTTATCCTAAACTAGTCAAATTAAATCAATATAATATGATCTTAAATTTATCTCAATCACCCATACTAACAGGCAAACACATTAAAAAGAGATGAAAGAAACAACAATGAAAACGAACAAATAGATATTTATAAAGGGTGGAGAACCTAGAGCTCACATATCCAATAATAGGATTAAAGTCCATGTGGTTTGACATAAAAATGCATGTTTGTTGTTTGGTGATTTTTAATTTTTACGAAAAGAACAAGAAAGGCGAAATTACATTGATTTACATAAACAAAACGAATGAGATTTGGTTAACATGTTTTAATTCACGAAAACAATGTAATCTCCCTTTCTTTGATATCTTTCTTTTCTCTCTTTTTAAATTTTTTATTTTTAGAATTTGGATTTTTATTTTTATTTTGAAATTGAAATGAAATTATGAATTAAAGGGAATTTTAAGATTTTTTTTTAATTTTTGAATTTAGAATTTTTATAAAAAAGTGAATTTAGAGATAAAAAGGTTTTTTTTTTCAAAATTTTAAAATTTATTTTTGTTTAGATTTTTGAAATTTGGAATTCTCATTTTGAATTTCCAAAAAACTCAAAATTATAAAAGGTGAATTATTTTAGGATTATTGGATTTATATTTTCAAAGCTTTTCAGGATTAGGCCTTTTGTTTTAAATTTTTCAAAGGGTTTTAGTTTACAATCTATAGGCAAAGTGAACAATCATTAATTCCTAAATGTTTAAGGAGAATGAGATCTCACACGACCTTCGTAATTAACTCTTAAATGCTTGTGAGGACTAATGATCTCACATGACTTTTAAAATTTATTTGATTTCATTACTATTTATTACTATTTGTTTACTTGTTTATTTTAGATAACGCAGATTAACTTTTGAAACATTAGGAGTTTGAGAATTTCACACAATCCCTGCTCGTTAATTCTAAAGTACCTAAAATGGCTGATGGTCACACAGTGAATTTTCCAATGCAATGCCTAATTCATCACTTTCGTGATTTTAAAAAAAATTATTTTATTTGCTTATTCATTTATTCTTCTATTATTATTATTGTTGTTGTTAATGTGGTCTTTATTTTTATTATTGTTGTTCATATTCATTTTTATATTTTATTTTCTTTTGAAAATTATCAATTTTTATAATCTAAGAATACTAGATTCTCATGTAACCTAAATATTTAAGGAGATTAACAATCTCACAAAACTTCTTTTAAAACAAAATATTTGGTGATTTTCTAAATCAAGTACTTAGTATCAAATTCTAAGGAGACTTAGGTCCCATTTGATTTTTACCGGTTAATTTACTAATATTACAAGCATACATACAATTACATATCATTATTCATGTATCATTTGCAAAATTCAAACGAACCGGGACGAATTTGTGTCTTCCAACTTCCATATCTTAGTCCTACTAGCTTCTTGCCACCAATTTGCATTCTATCCTTGTTTGCTTGCTTTTTGTTTTTGACATTACCATGATTTTCAACATTTTCCATGGCTTAAATTCGCACAATGAAGCCACCATTGGACACTGTTAACCACGAATCCCAATATTAAACCTTAGCTCAATCCCGCAACATGTTCAAGTAAAATTTAAAACCCATGACGTTATGACAAAAAAAAAAAAAAAACTAATAGGAGTAAGTGGTCACTAAACAACTTTATGATAGCTAAAATTTCCAGTCAAATTTTGGACAGCACAATAAGAGCATTATGCATAAATTTTATCAAACTTCGGACGGCAAAAGAGGTAATAAGTGCATCAGCGTTTCAGCCAAATTTTGGACAGAAAAATAGGAATACATGCGGCAAACTTTCAGCTGTTTTTTGGACAGCAGAAAGAGGTGATTATGCAGCACACTTTCAGCTAAACTTTGGACATCAAATAGGGGAAATAGTGCAACCAAGTTTCCAGCAAACTTTAACAGCAAAATCAGGGAAATAATGCAACCAAAACAACGAGTTTTTTGACAGAAAAACAGGTGGCTATTGTGCAGCAAAACCTGCTAATTTCCGACACAGAACAGGTGGATATTGTTCAGCAAAACCAGCGAGTTTTTGACAGCAAAATAGGTGGATATTGTGCAGCAAAACCAACGAATTTCTGACAGCAGAAGAGGTGTATATTGTGCAGCATATTCGGCCAAGATTATAACATCACCAAAGGGGATATGGACAGCAAAGTTCAACAAGGGTACATGACAAAAATGGAGTCGAATGTGCAGCAAAATTTAGCCAAGATTCATGACAGCAACAAAGGGAAAGGTGCTGCCACATAACTAAATAATTGTCAGTAAACATGCGAAACAGAGCAGCCACAAGAATAACGAGAAAATTGTCAGCAAACATAAGCAAAAGAGGGCAGCAAAAATGATGATAAGGTTGTGAGCAAACACCAGCTAAAGAAGACAGCAAAATCACCATATACTTGTCAGCAAACACAGGCAAAAGAAGGCAGCAAAAAGACGATATAGTAGCAGCAAAAGAAACAAAGCTACTAATAGCGAAATCCAGGAAAATAATGGAAGTCATGGAGCGATGAAATTAACAGCAAAATCCTGGGAACCAAAGGCAGCAAGGGAACGAAACAATTGACAACAAGAAGGAAACAATAACAGCAAGAAGTTTACTTATCAGACCTCTCTTTTTCGTTGCTTTTCAGCTCCCTTTTCTCTTTGTTTTCTCAACTCAGCTCCTCTCCCAAGCTCTCTTCTTCTCTTCGTTTTTCAGACCTCTCTTCATCTCCCTTTCTTTTATCTTCAATCGTGCTTCTTCCTATCTTATTTTTCCCAACTCCCCTTTCTCTCTTCTACTTCCTTTCTTTTTATTTACGATCAACCCCCTGTTTTTCTTGTTTCTTCATTCTTCTTTTTATTCTTCCTTTCACGTCACTACTTTGCGGCCTCTGTTCTCTCGAGACACCCAAACTTTTCAACTTCTCTGTCCATCAACTCTCACCCTCACGTCTCTCTCCTCTTCTTTTCTGACACGGCCCCATTATGCTGGATCGCTGAGCAATAGATAGGTTGATGAGGTACGGGGCTGCTGCATCTTTCTCTTTCCCCTGCTGCATCCCATTTCAATTTAGCATCAGGGTGTGGGAAGCACAGATTTGGATTTTCGGCGAAAATTTAATAAGATACGAATTTGCAACAAAAATTTAATGATTTATATTTTAAAAAATTAGTATAAATTATTTAATATTTATAAAAATTTAAATTATTAAATAAAAATTAATAATTTAAATTTTAAATACATAAAATATAAATACAAAAAATCTAAATTTTAAAAAGCTCAGATACATATCTCCTATTTTCAGATTTCCAAACTCATAATTATTATTTTTTAATATTTGTCTCTTTAGTGCAGTAATATTTTGGTCTCTTACCAATTTCGCCTTTTCTCCTTTCTTTTTTGTTTGACTTTTTTTCCTTCATTTCTTTTTATTTTGCAACTTCACTTTTGAGGATTTTTTTTATTTCTTTCCAATTTTTTTAATTAATTAATTAATTAATCTTTAATTTTTATTACTTTTTAATAATTTATTTTTAAAATAGGGTATTCACGAATTGTAAAAAGTTATCACTCGAGGGAAGGATTTGATTTTAGTGAAACCTTCAATTCTGCTGTAAAGCCTCATACAATTTGAGTAGTCCTCTTAATAGCTCTTGATGATAATGGCTAAAATGGCTAAATAGGACAACAGGATATCAGTAACCCATTCTTGAACGGACTCCTCCGTGATGAAGTTTACACGCAACATTGAAATGGATTTAAAGATAACAAGTAGTTTAATTTGCAAGTCTCATATGATAACAAAATCTGATCATGTAATTATTTAACATAGAATATAATACATGGATACAAAATAGGAAGAATAAATTAATAAAAAATTTGACTTCATAAAGATGACATAATTATAATGTGTTTTAGTTCAGTCAAAATATTTCAATCCTCAATATTCAAAAAAGTCTCTAAGTGTTTGATGACCAAAGAGAAAGTAATTGTATTGTCTCTAAAAGTAAGGTTTCAGTGTGCTATTTATAGAGTTTTATTTTAATAATATAATTAATTAATATTATTAAAATAAAATCCTTCAGAATCTTTAAAATGTTTTCTTATTTAATTAATCAAAAAAATGAGCTCATTAAATCTCTTTGGGTAACAATCTCAAATTAGTAATTTAACGGGATGATTACTAATGCTCTTAGGCTGTGTGTTGAGTTTCTACCCAGTGGGTTTGTAGATAATTGAACCCATCACCGATTTTCTACAAATTAAAATAAAACCCAATTCATTCATAGTTTACAAATTATAACATCAATTGTCTAATCAGTAATAACAAGATATTAATCTAATAGAATAATCAATGCTAATCTATAAAATATTAAAATTATTCTAACAATCTCCCACTTTGATAACATTAATTAAATTATTATGTCAATAAACGAATACATAATCAGGCAAAATAATGTTCACATAAACACATGAATGTGTGTATATTTATAAACCGTACAAAATTTAGAAGTGAAACTATACACAAAGATCACTGAAACTAATAGGGAATCAAGAGATATTAACATTTGCATAAATAAGTTTCATTATCTGAATAGAATGAAATACAAAGTAACATTCAAGATGTTATATTACAATTCGAAAGAAAAAAAATTCCTTAAGAACTTAGTTCAGACTCCCACTAAACTAATGCTACATTAAAATTTTCAACAACACCCATGTGAGTCACATGATTTTGAAAGACTCCTACGAGTAAGCCTTTGGTCAACGGATCCGCCAACATATGTTCACTAGGAATGTGAACCAAAAAAATCTGAGATTCAACAACCTTTTCTTTGACAAATAGGAACTTAACATCGAAGTGTTTAGTGTGACTAAAGTTCCTATAATTCTAAGAAAAGCTAACAACAGACGAACTATCGCAGTATATGGTTAGAGGTCGTGATATAGAATCAACCAAATGTATGTCAGATATCAGTTTCCTCAACCATATGGCCTGACGGGTAGCCTCATAACAAGCAATATACTCTGCCTCGTCGAGGTAGCTGTTACTAATTGCTTACAACTCTTCCATGATACAGCTCCTCCAGACATCATAAAAATGTATCTAGAAGTGGATTTACGATCATCCATACAAGATGTATAGTTAGAATCTAAATAACCCACGATTTCAAGTGGCTCAGATCTCCTAAAAGTAAGCATATGATGTTTGTACCTTGTAGGCATCTCATAACTTTATTCGCAGCCCTCTAATGATCAGGACCAGGATTACTCAGATATCTACCAAATACACTAACAGCGAAAGCAATATCAGGTCGTGAGCATACCTGAGCGTACATAAGGCTGCCAATAGTAGATGCATATGGAATCTTATTCATTTTGATTTTTGAATCATCATCTTTCGAACAAGATAATCTAGACAACATTTCACCTTTCTGTACAGGGACAACACAAGGAGCGCAAGCATGCATGTTAAATTTCTTCAACACTCGATCTATATAGGTTGCTTGAGATAAACTAAGAGTGTCATAAGATCTATCACGGTGAATCTGAATTCCCAAGACGAAAGAAGCTTCACCAAGATCTTTCATGTCAAAGTGGCATGACAAAACATGTTTGACCTCATTCAACATAGTTACTGAGTTACTGGCTTACAGTATGTCATCAACATACAGTACGAGTATCATGAAGTTGTCTCCATCAAATTTCTGATAGATACATTAATCAGCAATATTCTATGTGAAACCAAGTGAAATGATTATTTGATTAAACTTCAAATACCACTGTCTTGAGGCTTGCTTAAGCCCATAGATGGACCTTTTCAACTTGCACACTAAGTGTTTTTTCCCTGCTTCAGTAAATCCATCAAGTTGTGTCATATAAACATCCTCAAGTAAATCATTGTTTAAGAATGTTATTTTGACATCCATCTGATGAAGTTCAAGATTCAACTATGCAACAAGAGCCATTACAACTCTGAAGGCATCATTATTAGATACGGGTGAGAACATTTCTATATAATTAATCCCTTCCTTTTGATTATAGCCTTTAGCCACAAGTCTGCCTTTAAATCTTTCAACTTCACCATCGGCCCCTCTTTTAGTCTTAAAGACCCATTTGTAACCAACAGGTTTACAACCATCTGGTAACTCAGTTAATTCTCATACATGGTTATAAGACATAGTGGACATCTCATCATTCATAGCCTCCAACCACTCAGATGAATGAGAACCTGACACAACCTTATTATAAGACATTGGATCTATGCCTTCAACCATGTCTGACTCAAATTCCTGCAAGTGTACTATGTAATCATATGAAATTATAAGTCTACAAGTCCTCTGTGATTATCTTAAATAATGACTGGTTCTCCTACATAAGCTATAGGAGCTTCTACAATAGGATCAATCAGATTCTCATCAAGAGTGTCATCTCGTATGTCATGATCCACAGGTAAAGATGGCAAGGATGGTATGGGTAAGATGGTATCCACACAATGCAGGTTGATTACTTTAGAGACACCATTCCCGCTATCCAAGTCATCCTCCAAATAAAATACTCTGTCAGATTCAATGACCCTGGTAGTGTGACTGGGACAATAAAATCTGTATTCTCTGGATCCTGAACAATACCCAATGGAGAATCTGCTAACCGCCCTTGAATCAAGTTTCTTGAACTGCGGATTATAGGGTCTCACTTCTGCTCTACAACCCCACACGTGAAAGTGCCTTAAACTAGGCTTTTTACCGATGAAAAGCTCGTATGGTGTCTTTTCAACTGACTTACAAAAACTTGATTCAGGATATAGGTTGTTGTCTTAAGGGCATAACCCCACAGAAATTTTGGTAATGAAGAGTAACTGATCATACTTCAGACCATGTCCATCACAGAGCGATTACGCCTCTCAGCAACTCCATTTTGTTATAGAGTGTCAGAAATAGTATATTGAGCTTCAATTCCTTGCTCTTGTAAGAATAGACCAAAAGGTCTAGGGTTTCTCCCTATCTCAGTATACCTCCCATAATATTCTCCACCTCTATTTGATCTTACAATTTTGATTACCTTCCCAAACTTTAATTCAACAGTAGCCTTAAATGCCTTAAAGACATTTAACGAATTAGATTTTTCATGCAAAAGATCAATCCAGCCGAATATGGAATAGTCATCTATAAAGGTAATAAAATATTTGTAATTACCTATAGCAGTAGGAGTTATTGGTCCACTAATATTTGTATGGATCGATTCCAAAATAGTCTTAGATCTATTAGCCCCTTTCTTCCTAGCTCTAGTGGGAAGTTTTCCTTTAATGTAATCAACGCATGATTCAAGGTCAAAAAAATTTATGTCATGCAATATTTCTTATCTAACCATCCTTTTTAATCTCTCTTTGGAGATATGACCCAAACGCCAATGCCATAAAATATAAGAGTTCTTATTAATTTTTCGGCATTTGTGTCCAATGATAGCATTAATTGATGCCACAGAAGTAGAATCTGAACAAATATTTGCATTCAAGCAATATAAATTGCTCATTAATCTAGCAATTCTAACAATGATTGAATTAAAGTAAACATCAATTCTGCCATTTCCTTGCCAAAAGGAATATCCATCTTTGTCTAATATAGAACTTGAAACCAAATTCCTCCTTGAAGAAGGTACATAGACAATGTTATATAATGTTAAAGTATGTCTAGAATACAAGTTTAAAACTATAGTTCTTATGCAATCCACTGCAACTGAACTTCCTTCCACTCCCAGAATGGTCTTTTCCCTCTCATTTGGGCTCCTCCTATCTCTGAGCCCCTGCAAGGAATTAGTTACGTGAACAGTCGCTCCATAATCCAACCACCAAGTGTTCATAAAGGTTTTAAAATTATTGGATTCAAGAAAGATACCTTCTTTCTCATGTTTGTACTTCAGCTTGAGGCAATTTAAGATCTTGTGGCTAGGCTTCTTACAGTAATTACAATTACCCTTAAATATCTTCTTCTTCTTACCCTTATTCTTCTTATCGTTCTTCTTGATCTCAAAGAACATTCACCATTTAGCTTACCCTAAGGTTTCTTTCCCTTACGCTTCTCATTTCCAGCCTTGCTTGACGAACCATGAGAGATGTAGTTCACTGAATGACCATGTGAACTCAATTTCTGTAATGAATCTTCCTTCTAAGTCACGATGGACATCATCTGATCAACTATTCAGTCAACTTCTTGGGGGTTGTAGGTGGTTCTGAGAACCTTATATTATGCTGGAAGAGACAATAAGACTTTATAGACTAGATAACTCTCACCCAAATCCTCATTTAGAGATGAAGTAATTCACCAGCTTCATCATATGCTCGTGTACACTAAACACTCTGTCATATTAAGAGTTATCTAGTAAGGAAAGATAACACGCCTTCTGCGTTATATCAAACTTCTTGAACTTCTCACTCACAGCCTTAAGGTATTTTATAGCAGTGTCCTTCTCAAGAATACTCTGTCTGATTGTCTTCTCAATAGTATACTTTATAACCGTCAGACAGATTCTGTTGGACTCATACCACTGCTTGTGATAAGCTCTGTCAGCTGCATAAGACTTAGCAGTGAGATCTGCCGATTTTGGTTTTCTCATGGCCATATCCTCCTTAGAGATTATCAGGTACATGTTGAGGGACTCATACCAGTCATCAAAATTCATCCCATTCAGAGTTTTCACCACAATCAGTTGCTGGAACACGGAAGCTGATGCAACAAAATTAGGAAACATTAATTATATCCTGGAAACATAATTATAAAACAAGGTTTCCTTCACAAAATTTTGCTTATGCAATTATATCATCAAGATGTTCATTATAATCCCACTTAAAGTTTTGGATTACAACAAATCAAGAAAGAAAACTCATATGTACTATAGATTTGACCACAAAGAGGAATAACAAAATGCATCCATGGTTTCCATATCGATAGGATATAAGAAACAATGAAAGCATTAGTTTAAAATTGCTGCTAATCATTTGTAAATGTATTTATTTAACAGAATTATATTAACAATGTCATACTAATAGGTTATGTTCATTATCAACATAATATGTATATACCCTCTTTCTAGTGGACTTATTATAATATTTAGACTCATCCTTGATGAAGGTAATTAAATCATTCAAAAAATGTAGGAAATTAAATGATAAACATAGTATAAATTAATTTATAAAAGACATATCACCATGATTGGGCCCACGATAGGCGAACACACAATCAATAGGTGTATGTGACCCAAAGTCACTACAATTTCCACACACAGCCTATTCCTTTTAAGGTATGTTCTTAAATTAGGAATAAAATCTAATAATTAATGCAAGGAAATTAATTATAATTTATTTACACATAATTAAGGAGAGTGAGTTGAATATGTTGTTCCATACTATGTCTAGTCTTCACATAAGTTTTGTCAAATCAAAATACTTCATCTACACATTATTTCAAGGCCCTAAATCTTCAGAAAATTTTAAAACTCCTATTTTTAGGGCTCAAAAAATTCTGAAAAAATCATCATAATTTATATCAGGGTAAGTGGGGGCTAACTTCAAATTTTGAAGTTCATCTGAACAGTGGTGTGGACAGATGCACCGACACGCACCGACGTTACATGTGGGCTTCGCCCACGCCTATCGTCTTCAACCTCTAGCGGGTCGATTCGACCCACCAAAGAACCCGCCGGTACCCAAACCTTGACCCGCCGATTTTTTGCTTCTCAGGCTTCGAACTGAGACCTTTTTTATCGTCATTTCATGATCTTTAATCCCTTAGTAGTGGTTTCGTGTGATTCCCTTCCATTCATATTAAAATTTCATTCGAAATTTTGATGAAAATGACGATGATTTAGTTCGAACTCGGGGAGAGTTTTCCTGACCACTGTTGGTGACAAACACGGTTTCATGGGTTCGGTTTGATGCCAGTGACATGAATGATCATCGATATTCACGTTAAACTCCCCCGTCGACAACCGTGTTTACATTACAGCAATTAAAAAAAAAAAATGATGTGCCGGCATGATGAAGACGAGAATATAGAAAATAAGTTTGTTTTAAAAAAAATTCCATAATTATTTAACCAAGCTCTGATAGGGATGAAATTCAGAGAAGGAAAAATTAAAAAAAAATTCATAATCATTGAATCGTGGCTCTGATACCATTTGATAACAAAATTTGTCCATGTAATTATTCAATATAGAATATAATACATGAATGCAAAATAAGGAGAATAAATTAATCAAAAATCTGACCTAATGAAGACGACATAATTATGTTGTGTAATGGTTGAGTTAGAATGTTTCAACCCCCAATACCCAAGAGAGTCTCTGAGTGCTTGACAGCCAACAAGAGAGTGATTGTGTTGTCTCTAAAATTAGGGCTTCAGTGTGCTATTTATAGAGTTTCATTTTAATAATATAATTGATTAATATTATTAAAATAAAATCCTTTAGAATCTTTAAAATAATTTCTTATTTAATTAATCAGAAAAATGAGTCCATTAAATCTCTTTAGGTAACAATCTCAAATTAGTAATCTGACGAGATGATTACTAATGTTCTTGGGCTGTGGGTTGGGCTTCTATCAAGTGGACTTGTAGATAATCAAACCCATCATCGATTATTCACAAATTAAAATAAAACTCAGTCCATTCATAGTTTACAAATTATAACATTAATTGTCTAATCAGTAATAA
Source organism: Delonix regia (assembly GCA_037074485.1). Classification (NCBI taxonomy): domain Eukaryota; kingdom Viridiplantae; phylum Streptophyta; class Magnoliopsida; order Fabales; family Fabaceae; genus Delonix; species Delonix regia. The sequence goes on along the minus strand of CM073454.1, from coordinate 21,134,023 downwards.
CAAGATATTAATCTAATAGAATAATTAATGTTAATCCATAAAATATTAAATTATTCTAACATCATAACCCACTGTATGACCTCAAACAAGTTTCACGAACATAGTTTGATAAGCTCGACAACACTCTTTATAATATTAGATTTCAACATAGTAAAAGTGATTAATCATTTTTTATAATCATTACCCTATCCCATGTTGCCTTTATATTAGTTTATGTGGATGACAGCCTATTTACTGGTAGCTTAGAGTTTGAAATGAAACCTCATAATAAAATTCAACGCTAAATTTTCACTAAAAGATCTTGGACCATTAATATATTTTCTGGGTGTTTAAGCAATTACACAGCCATATGGGAGTCTCCATCTTAGTTAAACCAAGTACATTCAGGACCTTTTGACCAAAGCAAAGATGAAAATGCAAAGAGCATCTTAACCCAAATAATTTCTTACACTAAACTTTCCAAAATTGGTGATGACAACATGCATGATCCTCAACTCTACAAATCAATAGTAGGGGCACTGCAATATGTAATTTTAACAAGACAAGAAATATCCTTTGTAGTAAACAATATCCTTTGTAGTAAACAAAGTTTTCTTGTTTATGGCAGTTCCCTTGGAATCCCGTAGGAAAGATGTGAAACAATTCCTTAGAGACTTTAACGGCAACCTACACTATGGTCTTGCCCTCAGACCTAAACATTGTTGCCTATTGTGATGCAGATTGATGCAACACATATGGCTTGAGCATATACTTTGGTCCAAACCTGATCTCATGGAGCTCTAAGAAACAAATGGTGGTCTGACATTCAACCTAATTAGAAGCTGAGTACAAGAGTCTAGCAATTACTTTTATAGAAATCCTTTAGTTTATGTCTTTGCTTAATGAACAAAAAGTCAATAATATAGCAACCCCATTACGATTATGAGACAACTTAAGCATAGTACACATGAGTGTCAACCAAAAGCTTTATTAAAGACCGAACACTTCGAATATGACCTCCATGCATTAGGAGAAGAAGTTCAGATAAAACATGTCCCTTCCTCTGTTTAGGTAGTAGATACATATAAAGCCACTAAATATTGTTCAATAATCTTTGCCACAAACTTTAAGTTCTCGTGACAAATTGAACTTGGGTTTGCATGGGGCATAAACAAAAAAGAACTTCGTTCGAAGGGGGTGTTAGTATAGTGATTATAGTCATTGAACTGATTAACACTTGAAGCAGCAAAAAGAAACCATTGTATATATAGCTTCAGTCTAATACCATATAAAATCAGGAAACTCATTTTGTCATTTCTCATTCTCATCTTCCTTTGTCCCTAACATGAGCCATTAATTGCAAGTATGTTCAATTTTGTAATTCTCTGAACCGACGGATATTAAATCTTGATTCATATTCAATTACAAGTCAACAATTAAAAAACTTAAATCAATTAATATTTTGTAATCCAAACCTCTAAGAAAACTTTTATGCTTTTATTCTTTTTATATTTTTCCATTACAACTGAACTCAACAATATTAGAAATTAAGAAAATGACACATTAATATATCATACATCGTGATATTTATAATTATGTAACTTTTTCTTTCTGCTTATTTATAAATTCAATGACTTCCAAGGTGGAGGAATTGACTGTTAAGCTGATGATGCAGGTGTACAAGGTGGAGAAGACTTGATCCAAAGTGGCCAATTGGAGTCTATAATATGGAACCCATAGATCAGAGAATTAAATTTATTTTTTTTAGATTGAAGAGACTATTACAATTAAGGTTGTTAAACTTGTGAGTTTAGATAAATTTGTAAAGAAAAGGTAACTCATAGTGTGGACTTGTAACATTAACTTGTAAGACTTTACTTCGTTTAATAAATAGCTACTAAAATATATAATTATATAGTTAAAATACTATATTCAATTAAAAAAAATTATTCAAATGTAATTTAAATTATATTAAGTAAAATGAAAGTTATTCATATTTTATAAACTGTAGTACTTTACTTAAACATTTTAATATATGAATAATCATTATAATCGACTATATAATATTCATTTTATTTTTATTTTAATAAGTACATATTTAATATAATTTTATTATTTTATGCATATTGAAACTAGTAATAAAGTAGATTATAATAGCTTTGTAGAAAAGAAACTTGTCTATATCTCCTAAAGTCTTAGGTTTGAGTCCTTACGTTGCTAACTACAAATTCGTTGACATAATCTTCAATAAATGAAATCTTAAATTCATTAGACATAGTAAGTCAACTTGCGAGTTTTTTCAAATTTGTATTGAGTTTTAGTTTATACATAGTTAACTTGTTTTTCTTAGATATTATTGTAAATTCATAAACTCATGATCTCAGATAATAAACTTGTAAGTTTAACAACTATTATTACAACCAAAGGCAAAAATCAAGATAAGTGTTTTTCAATAAACTTTTTCTTGGCATCCATGTTCTAAATTCTCAATATGAACTTGCCATATCAATCTTTATTTACGTACATAACATCAAGTTAACAACACTCAACTCAATGCACAACAAAGAAAAGGCACACCACATACATTACATATTTATTTCCATGCTTTATTCATACATCATGATATTTATGTCATCTTCATCAATTTATAAAATTCAATGACTCCCAAAGTTGATGACAAAACATGACAAGCTACTTGATACCAAGAAAAGCCAACACCTTTTAACAGAGCTTCAAATTCCTTGTCACTTCCCACCATATTGGAGAAACATGGCATTGTCAAAAATCAAAACAAACTTATGGCCATCGGTTGCCTTCGGAATCTCAGGCATTATCATGTCAACAATAATTACCTTCCCATCTTTTTTAAGGGACCTATGATAATTCTTTAAAATTTGTATGCATTTTTCATCTGTCCAATTATGGAGTGCAATGTAGTCCAAAAGATAAAAACATATAGCCAAAAAATGCCAAGTTGCATTGCTTATCAATATCCTTTCTCAACATTCATCAAACCCTATATATGATTTATGAAAAGTAAGTGTTAAACTGACCTTAATCATTATAGCATCACCTTCTGGGATGCCTTTGAACATATCTCCCCCAACATGTGTGACTTCAAAATTTTGAAGCATATGAAATGAACTAATAAGTAAGTTTGGCCACCTTTACAGAGACAAATTATTCCCCTTCTAATTTCCTTAATTCCGCATTCTTGTCATAACTTTTGGTAACATGGTAGGAACTTAATCAAGTCAATCGTAATATAGATGTGCAGGCATATTTCTCAAATGAAACTCGTCATAAGAAGCTTGACTAACATATAAATATTTATACATCTATTCTTTATTAGACCTGGTTTATTTATGTATAATAAATGCTTTGTATTATAATTTCTCATATGGTATTATTGAATACATCTTTTTTATTTTTCTCTCTAATTTTTAATTTCAACGTTGGATCTGTTTTCATAAATTCAAACAAAAACATCCCATGAACTTCGTCAAACAAGCTTATTCAGTACTAATAATCACTTGCTTGAAGTTTTGCCTACAATATTTACATGATATCATGCCAAGACACAGTGTAATTATGAAGATCTATTTCTTGAAAAAGAATCAATAAAGAAAGGAACAAATTCTATTTGCAGTTTTTAATTGTTTGTTATTAGATATATTATAAAATAAAAAGTCAATAAATTGACTAAATTCTCCATAAAGAAATAAGAACATGTGCATGTCAAAATTTGTCAATGAACTTATTATTAAGCATGTAAAGAACTTGTCAATTAGTTTTGTGCATAAATAAAACTAGCTATCCATGCATATAAAAAATAACATATCCAATTTTAAATGCAAAGAACAGTTGAAGCCTATAAAAGAATTGAAAAAATTCTTACCAAATTTTCGTGAAAGCTGGATGACAGCTCAATGTAAAGGTTGAAGCAAAAGAGGCTCCTCTTTATCAAGGACATAGTATTTACCAGTGGGAGATAGACAATAAAGCCTCTCAACCCTACCTTTTTCATAGACTTTATTAGAAGAACAAGGGAGCAAAGAGTAACTAGCAAGCAAAAATAGCAATCGATTGAGCCGGCTAGCAATGTTTGCATATGGATTTGGAAGTTTGGAAGCAACATCAGAGGGGTGACATGCCATTAGGGCTTCCCTTAGCAATGATCTCAAACAAGTTTAGCACAATGGTAGAATTTAACATTGCAAGATAAACCTGGCAACCTGATAGTAGCATAGCATCATATTTAATATTCTCTATGGTGGTACTTATACTTGCTAATTAAGTTGTTAACTTCTTCTATGGTATAGACTCACCATGGATTATTAGCTACGTGTTATAGCTTTATATATAGTACAATTATAACATTGGTCAATATGGAGGAAAATTTAATATTAGTTGTCGTAACCGATCATTCGACTAGAAGAATGAAAAGTGTTTCAAATTGATTCCCAAAATGAATCTTGAAAATCAATTTATGGGAGTCGCCACCAAAGTTTTTAATGGAAAAATTTGGAAAACCAATTTGAAACAAAAGGAAAAGGCAAAATGGTTTGCAAAATTAAAGATGAGTTCAAGAATCTATTTAAGTGTAGGGAAGGTGTTAGGCACCCCACAACACCCATCCATAAGGACTGTTACCTTGAATTAGATAACTGAAATAAAATGTGACCTTAAATTTATCTCAATTACCATTTTATTGACATGGAAGCATGTTAAACAGAGAGGACAAAAACAACAAAACTGGCAAACAAACAAATAGATATTTACAAAGGGCGGACTTGACCTAGGATGAAAGCCTAAGGCCTACGTACCCCTTGATAGAGATCAAAGTCCACGTCGTTCAACCTAGGAATCCATGGTAGTCGGTTAGTGGCTTAATTAATTTTTTTTTTTTTGGAATTTTGGCCTTTATTTTGAGGTTAGAATGTTTGTGTTAAATTCCTCAAGGTTTTCAACTTATGATCAGTAGGCAAAATAATTATTAATCCCTAAATGCCTAAGGAGACTGGGGTCTCACACGACCTTTATGTGATTATCTCACATAATCTTTAGGAATTATTTGATTTTTGTTGTTATTTATTACTATTTGTTTATCTTATTTATCTTAGAAAAGCATGTATTAACTTTCGAAGCCTAAGGAGTCCAAGAATCTCATACAGCCCCTACTCATTATTTTCAAAGTGCCTAAAGAGGTCAGTAGCCTTACGTGACAACTTTTCCAAGGTAATGGCTAAAAAAATTATTTATTTATTCTTTTATCATTATTATTATTTGTTGTTTTGGTATTTTCTATTATTACTATTCTTATTCCTCTTTTATTATTATATCTTTTATTTTTGAAGAACCAACAATTTTATAGTCTAAAGAGACCAATGTCTCACATAGCTTGAATGCCTGAGGAGACTGATAGTCCGATGCGGTAACCTTTTTTTCTTTTCTTTTTCTTTTTCTTTCCCCCATTTTAATACGTGAATATAATTTAGAATAGATCATTGTTATGTATTAAAGTTATTCATTCATTTGATATAAAAGAATTATGCCTTAACTTCCAAAATCTGAGGAGACAGACCTCACATGGCTTTATATTAATTACTTTTCAATACCTGAGGAGACTAATAATCTCACATGACAATTTTTAAAATTAAATAATTAAGTTTTGGAAATCATTTTATTCTTATATTACAGGGGGAATTTATATATATACATTTCTTTGAACTTCGGGACCCCATCAATTTTGTGAGTTTTAGAATTATTTCATTTGCTCTCTTGCCTCATCAGATAATCTTCCTAAGGCTTAAGAGGTTAAATGTTCAACATGGATATTCTAAATAAAACAGCAAAACAATGAAACAATGCTAAGAAGAAAAAGAAACCACTGGATGTGACAGTGACAATTACAATAACATATAGCCGAGTAGCTTAAACTATCTAACATGCAAGAAAGTAACGTGGGACCATGATTTGCTAATACCCATGATCATGCATGTGAATTTTCTAGAGAAAAAAAAAGACCCCTTCCTCTTGGCTCATCAATAGTTCACCTTATATGTATATATATATATATATATATATATATATATATTATATCATTCTTGTTTTCTGTTTAACTCTTACCCTTATATATATATATCTTAGGACAAACTCTCACATGGCGTTGAAAAGCGAAGTCAAAGTATAACCAAACCATCATCAAGTAAATATATAATCTAGTAGTATGTGTAGCAATCCTATCATGAGGAACGGAGTTAGAAAATCATTCATCAGTACCTGATAATATTAACACAACCTTAGACCTAAAGGTTAAGAGATAGCCACACACGTATGATAAGGAAATGGAGTACGCGGAAGGGAACGACCCATGCAGAGGAAGCCTCCGAAGCCATTCTGGTCAGAGTCGCAGATTCATCTTCAAGCGTGCTCCCACTCGCACTTACGGAGACAGAAGTGGCGTAATCTCGCCGATGAAGAGGAAGGGATAGAGCATCAGGAACAAGAGAGAACGAGGCATAGCGGTGGAACGAGAGGTAGACGCTGCTGTGGAATGAAGCGAAGAGAAAAGAAGGTTTCCGCAGCAGCCACCACCACCCTTGCCTCTTGTGTCTCATCTCTCAGAGCTTGTGGCTCTAACATAATGAAGATAAATGATAAGACATGCCGACGTTGCACACTTTGAGCTGGATTTCAGGCAGCAAAACGAAGGTGAACGAAGCAGAAAAAGGGGAGGTAGTGGAGCTACAAACTGATGAGCTTGAGCAACCACTTCCAGTGAGTTTTGGTAGCTAAAGGGTGGTATATTGCTATGATATTACAGCAGTTTTGCAGCAGCATTTTCAACAACAACAAAAAAATAATGGTCTTGTAGTTAGTTCCAGCGAGTTTTAGTAGCTAATGGGTGGTATATTGCTGTGGCATTATAGCAGTTTTTGCAGCAACATTTTTTTTTCTACAGAGAAAATGGCGGTCTTACAGCAAAACGAAGGTGAACGAAGAAAAAAAAGGGGAGGCGGTGGAGCTGCAAACCGATGAGCTTGAGCAACCACTTACAGTGAGTTTCATGGCCTCTGTTTGCCTATGATTTCGGTGAGCATGAGTAGAGTTTCTCCGGTGATGGTAGCTTTCACACGGTATGGGAAAAGGAGGTGAAGAAGAAGAAAAACTCATACTCAACTCAACGGCAATAAAACAAACATAAGGAAAAAGTGAGGGAAGGAAGTGGGCAAAATGGAGAGTAGGACCAACGAACATAAGATAAAAGGAAAAAATGCTGCTGCCATGTAAAATGTAAACCACATGTGTATAGACTAACTAACCTGGTGGGCCAACGAAGAGAAGGCTAGGCAATGGCGTGACTCCTTCCCGTCTTTCCTCAGCTCGTTCTTCAGCTTCAGTTCTCGTTCTTCACACTTCCAGCTCTTTTTTTTTTTTGGTTTCAGATTCGGTTCCCTCTCCCTCCCTTTCACGGCCTCTCCCTCTTTTATAGAGACTTTAGTCATTGTGTCATGCTCTCTGCTCTTGTTCCTTTCGTGCCTCCTCCTATCACTTCCCCTTTTTTCTTTTCGATTATTGATTATTTATATTATATTATATTTCTTTATTTTTGATTTGATTAATCTTTTTATTTTGATTTTGATTTTTTTAATTTTTACTATTATCATTATTAATATTTATTTTTGAACTTTCTAATTTTCTATTTTTGTGTTTTTTATTATTTTTCCTTTTTATATGATTTTTTACTTTGATTTTTATTATTAATATTAATATTATTAATTAATTCTATTTTCATATTTTGATTTTGCTTGTCTTAAAGTTCTTCCATTATTTATTTTGAACTTCAAATTGTCTCTACTTAAAAATGTTATTAGAGCCTCTGTCATTTTTATTTTCCTCATTTGCTTAATTATTAATTAATTAATGAATCAATTAATTAAATAATTAGGTAATTACAGGTGAGGTGTTCACATTAGTAAAGTCCCTATCATTATCTGTAAAACCAAAATTTCTTTTGGCATGAATGACAATCAAATCATAATGGATAATTGTTATAATGTGTTACAAATAAATTAAATTTAATTGAGGAATAATAAATTAAAATTAAACTTATCATGTGTTATGGTGATCTTCATGCCATAATTAGAAACCGAGCTTACTCTTTATTAAAAAAAATTACATTTTACGTAAAAAGTGAGGTGTAATGCTAATAATATATATTCAACAAATATAGATCTAAGTCATTACGTGGTTGTGGTGATGAATTTGGGTATTATATAGAATCATTTAATGTAATTATATGTACATATCAATACCGAAAAAGGTGAAATAATATACGGATAAATCCAATGTCATATTGTGTGATAAATTATAAGAACTAAAAATTGCTATATAAATAATTTTTTTAGCTTACTCAATTAATAAAATCACATGTCGATGAATTTCGAAATAATACAAAGATAAGAATAATGGAAAATATATAGCAAGATAATAAATAAGTGCTGGATAAATCAATTTAGGATATTTTGAATTAGACTTGTATATTACACAACTAGTTCTTTCAAGGTACGAAAAATTCTGTTGCCTTTGTCCATTATGAGAGACAGTTACTGTATCCATTATTCTCCACTTGAACCATGACAAGTATATGAATTTTTAATAATATCACAATATGTGTTTGGTTTTTGTCGATGATGATATAATTTTTGAATTAAATTATGCATTTCTATATTATTAATGATTAACCATACATTTGTTATATGTTAATCCAAAAATCTAATAGCAGAGATATAAGATATGGAGATAAATGATCCTCTATCTAGTAAATGAGTGTGAATCCGTAATTACATGGAGAGTGTTAATGGAGTTTGAAAAAATAACTACTCTACTATGCTAGATGAAATATAATATCACCTACACATAGATATTGTCATGATCCAAATTTATTGGCCATGACCAACTCATAGGCTAGACCACCCTACCCTAACAAGTCTAAGACAACATGCTCACAAAGTTCATGAAAGTATTAATTAAACATATAATTCAATGAGTTTATTGAACATTGTGTAAAATCTGGTAACACCTCCCTTGAAAATATCATGTTTACCCAAACATCTATAACTAGTTGTAGTCTAACAATAATACAATCATAATAAACAACAATACTAGCTTAATAATATTTTAAAATATATTTAATATAATATAGTAAGATAACAGCCTACATAAGGCTTATAATATTGACAACATCCATACAACCCCAAACAACCTAACTTCTAGTAGCCACTATCTTGGAGTCAAATGTACACTACAACTAAACCAAAATAACATATGAAAAAGTCTAGGCAACAAGTAAGTCCCAAAGCAATTTCACTTTAACAAGTACTGATCTGTAAAAGAAAATGTTGAATAGAAGGGTAAGTCTACCACTAACTTAGTAAATGTACAAATTACAAAGTAAGTAGAAAGGTAAATAGTAAAGGCCTTAAAGTTTTCAATAAACATTTATTTAAGTAAAAAAACAGGTTTCAATAAAATAAAAACACCATTTCTAAATCTTATTATTTTGTATAAAGAGGGTATTAAAGAAAGAACTAGAATCATTATACTCATATCCCTTTATCGGATATGTCTCAATAATTCATACCCATATCCCTTTACCAGATATGTCTCAATTTCTCATACCTATATGCCTTCATCGGATATATCTCAATAATTCATACTCGTACCTCTTATCAGATATGTCTCAATAATTCATACTCGTATCCCCTTATTGGAAATGTCTCAATAATTTATACATGTACCCTCTTACTAGATACATCTCAATAACTCATACCTGTATCCATTTAATGGATACGTCTCAATAATTCATACCCATATCTCTTTACTGGATGCATCTTAATAATTCATTTCAAAATGGTGCAACAAGGTCGTTACCCCCACTAACGGCTACGAGGTTCTTACTTGAATTTTCATCCAACCTTAAAATTATTAAAAATATTGAATAAAAATAAATTGTGTAAATAAGTTACGTGAATAAATAATACACTACTTAACATATTAACTACCACAAGTAAATAAACAGAAAAAAAAAATAGTTTCAATGATGCAACGAAATAAAAAGTAATTACTAGCAATTTCTAGGAAAGGAAAGTAACAATATTATAAATGATAAATGATAAATAAATAATACGTCAACCAAAGAAAATAAACTTAGATAAAACACCATAAAAAAAATTTTAAAATGATATAAAAGAAATAATTAAAGTTTAAAATTCCAACAGAACCTTATCTTTAGCACACAATATTGATATTCATAGTATCATTTTTCACAACACATCATATTCCAACATTTACCTTGCATATAATACTTTTTCCTTAATTTATATAATATAACCTTCACTTTGCACTTCTCATGTACTAAGTGCCTTTCACAACAACAATAGCTTATACAATTTAGTAATCTCATTTATCATCGTGTTATTATACATTTGTACATATCATATCATATAAGGAAACATGGTTGAAGAGTTTAAGAATCCAAGATTTGTTTCCCCTATAAGACACAGAGCATGGAATAAGGAAAATGAAAGTTGGACAAGGAAACATAATCATGAAGTAAAATTAAAAGTGCTACTTTGCAATTTATATACTCATCGATAGTGATGATAGTAGAGATCCCTTATTTCTATAGCACAACTCCGATTGAAGAGATATCCACAAAACTACCTCTCACATAAGTTCAAATATGAATTTTCTACAAAATACTTCTTCCACGACCTCTCTTTCTCTTCTTTTCTCTTTATTTTAAATGAGAAAACTAAGAATCGTTTGTGCTTTATATAGAAGTTTTCAAGTTACCATACAAGTTACTATTTTATACTATGCAAGTTACTATGCAAGATGCCTGCCGAAACATTTCTGCCAACAAATTTTTATAAAAAGTTAAAATTGTAATTTTGTCTGAGACTATTTATTCATTTCATTGTAGTCCTTATGCCTTACTAACACTAACTATGAAAAATTCTCTAAAAAGTTAAAACTATAATTTTATGTGAGTCAATATTTTTTATTATCATTTGAGTTCCTATTAAAAATGTCACAATTATAATTTCTACACCAAGCATTATTTTTTCATTTCATTTTGGTCCTTAAAATTCTATTTTATTTCTTTAATGTTATTGTTAAAACACTGCTAGAAAAATGTCAAATAGAAATGAAATTTAGACATAGAAAATAAGTCGTATCATATAGATACAGAAACAGACACATTTTTAGATATAATACATCCAATTAAATATTTTGGTTTTTGAGACAGAATTTAAAACGAATATTATCCGTCTCTATTATATTTCTTATTTTGTTATGTATCAAAATATTAATTTAATACATTAATAATGATTATAAGTTAGATACAAAATTTTTTCATTTCTATTTGGATAATATATTTTTAACATTAAATGTTGGGATTAGACACGAAATTTTTCGTGTCTATATTTAGAGCCTAAACGTGCCTCTTTTTTTTTTTTTTTTTTTCCTTTTTTCTCATTTAGTGAACCCTTTTCATAATTGGAAAGTCGAGCCCTATTTTCCTTTCATGGTGAAGATGCAGGTATGTACATAGCTTTCATCTTTCATCTTTACATTGGTGGTTTGTGTGATTTTGTGGTGCACTCTACAACCTTTTTCCCCAAACACTATTGGATGCCGTCAAGTATGCAGTAGCATTGTAGAACATCACACTAGAGCTTTGTTAATCTAAAGAAGTATCCTTGGAGAAACCTAGCTTATTTTAAAATTTTGTTTTGGTGTGCCATGAAATTTCAAAAATGAAAGCACCAAGTTAAAAATTTACTTTATTAAATCTGCCCAAATGAAGCATTTGTTTATCTAGGATTGCTTGTAGTTTACCTTCTTGCCTGACCTATTTTTCCAAAGCTAATCTCTTTCTCTAGTGTGATTAAGTTTAGCATGTATGGTTCTATAAGAACACATTTTAGGATCTTATTTATGCTCTTCTTGATTGTTGTTGATGAGACCTAATTTTGTTCAAGGTGGACACTTAGGATTATTTTTCTTTGCTTATTAATATGCCTTATAATAAAAAACCAACTTAAATGAATAGGGCATAGAGGGTTCATCCTCTTGTTAGAATCCAAAGCATGGAAACTTGGTAAATTTACCAAAGAGGAATGAAGGAAGAGAGGGAGGGAAAAAAATGAGAAAAAGCAAGGCAGAGATGCTTAGCAGAGGTTGAAAGAAAAAGAAAACCAAGCTTCCTTTCTTATGCTTTTTGTAAGCCTTTTTCTCCTTTTCAAGTTTCTTGATTAGTAGTTTATATGGGAATATTATCACTTTACCAGAGAGGGCATGTACTGACTTGTTTCTTCTTGTCTAATAATAATGATGAGTGGGGTTAGATTTAGATGCTTCCATGCTATCCTTATTGATCGTAGAAAACTAAGATGTATCCATTTCATATCAGAACAGAGCAATGTTATAGGGAGCTGGGAGCCACAAAGTTATTTTCTGTGTTTTTCCTTGGTGAGTCATGTTAACACTTTAGTGTCGATAGAAACCAAATGAGAAGATACATCTATTTGATCTATTGCATATATTATATAATACTTTTCTATTGTTATATCAAAGATCTATTCATGACTCTCTTGTCTTTCTTTTTTGTCTTAAATTGACAAAAAAATTTTTTTTAAAATTAATATTGTTCATTTTATATAAATATAGCTGATTAGAATCTCACCACAAAGAAAAATACTCATACGGTATACATAGCAATGTTATCCTCATGTTAATATTAATTTCTTAATTTCTAATTTTCTTCTTGTACTTCTTTAACCTTTTTCCCCTCCTCTATTAATTTGTGGATAAGCTGACTTGACTTACAAGTTGAAGCAACAAAGGATAATAATGCTTTTGGAATATCCTGTGCTATATTTTGTCATGCTTGTCTCAATGGACCAAAACAATTTTATGCATGTAACTATTTGATTTTGTTATATTTATCGTATGTGGAATTATAACTATATATATATATATATATATATATATAAGAAACATTGGAAGTAGAACGCATAGTGAGAAAAAACATTGCAAAGATGATATATTTCTTTCCCAGCCAAGTTTACTTGAACCAAGTATGCATATGGAGCAGCATCACATTGCGTTCATCATATGCATGCATGGTTATTGCCTTTGTTATTTTTGGTGCCAGATTTTGTTTTCTTCGTTGTTTGCAATTTTTTTTAAGTATCAACACGAGAATAATTTTGGCATTACAAGAAACGTTCTTGAAAAAAATCGACGTGTGAGAATATTATTTTCCTCGAGTGCTTGAGGTCATGTGAGACTTTTAATCTCCTTAGACCTTGAAAGTAGTATATACTTTTATGAAAAATGCAAAAATAAATATGTTAATTAAATAACCCTTTTTTTATTAGTTACAAAATAATTAATTTCATCCTTTATAAAATTTAATTAATCAAGAAATGTCACGTGGGACCTGAGTCTCTATAGACTTTGGAAATCAATTTGGTTAAAAACAAAATTAAAAAAATTCTAACTTCCAAACCCTTAAGAATATATCCAAATAAAAACCCCAAGAAATCCCAAATAATTTCTTCCATATTTTGGGTTCTTGCTTGAGATTGTTTGTCTTCTTAGGTACTCAAAAGTTAACTAGTAGAGGCCGTACCAGATTTTGAAAGTTAATATCTATTTTCAAGATACAAAGTAAGAATAATTCCAAAAATGAAAGGTTTATTTTTCTTGTTATCCATAATTAAAAATCCTAAAAATATTTGTCCATGATAGTTTTACTTTAAGTTTAAAATAAATTCTAATTTCAAAAATATAAAAATCATAAATAAAAAAATCCTTAAAAAATTCCTTTTAATTACAATCTCACTTTCAAAATAAAAACAAAACCAAAGTCCAAAAAATATAAATTCAAAAAAAAATCCCAAGATTCTTTTCCATTATCATTTCATTTAAATTTCAAAATAAAAGTTAAAAATTAAAAAATATAATAATAAATAAACCGAAAAATTAAAAGGAAAGAAAACTAAAGGACCCAGGGTGATATTCGATTGATTATGAAAATTAAAACTTACCAATCAAATTCTAGTCCCGTTTGGCTTGCAAAAATCTATCTAATTACAACTATCAAGGTTTTTTCATAAAAGAATATAAAAACACCTAACAGATACGTCATTTTGGTCGAACTATGTTAACTTTGATCCGTATTACGGGGTACGTAGGCCCTAGGTTTTCATCCTAGGTCAAGTCTGCCCTTTGTAAATATCTATTTGTTTGCTTTCATTATTACTATTTTTGTCTTCTCTATTTAACAAGCATGCATGTTAATAAAGGGTAATTGAGATAAATTTAAGGCCATATTCTATCTCATTTGACTAGTTTAAGGTAACTGTCTTTAAGGATGGGTGTTTTGGGGTGCCTAACACCTTCTCCACACTCAAATAGACTTCCAAACTCATCTTTGTTTTTGTTGACCATTTTGTCTTTTTCTTTTTTGTTTTAAATTGATTTTCTAAATTTATCCGTTAAAAATGTTGTTGGTGACTCCAATAAATTGATTTTCAAGATTTATTTTAGGAATCAATTTAAACACCTCTTCTCTCTGAAAGGTCGGTTATGACACCGCTCCTCCAATTTTACAAATGGGAGAGAACTCCTACTATGGAAGCAGTCTATTAAAAGAAACCTTTAATAGCTATGAGCAGATGATAAAATGGTGTTAGACCTTTGATTGGTGATTACCTTATGCAAAATAGTTTAGTGTGTGGAGAATCAATCTCAGAGGATCTTAACCCTGAAGCTGAAAAGTTTTTTGATATGTTAAGGGCTACACAAACTCCTTTGTGGAATGGTTGTGAATCTCATTCAGAGTTGTCTGCTTTATTAATGGCTCTTAGTTTAAAGTTTAAGTTTAACATGTTTGAGACTTGCTTTAATCATTAGATATAGTTTATGAAGGAAGCTTTGCAAATAATAATTAGACGGTTAAGGATTTCTACCATGCAAAGAAGTTAGTGACTAAACTAGGCTTAGGTAGTCAAAAGATTCACTATTGTCCCAAGGGATGCATGTTGTATTATGATGAAGATGTGGATATGCATAAATGCAAATTTTATGGTGAACCATGTTACAAGAGTGTTAATAGAAAGGGAAAGGTGAAAGAAATTTCTTTAAAGAAAATGCGGTATTTCCCTTTTATTCCAAGACTTTAAAGACTTTATTCCTCAATCCAAACGACGTGTTAAATGAGGTGGCATTGGGAGAATCAGAGGGAGCCAGGGTACTTGTCTCATCCATCTGATAAACATTTTGACTTAAAGTATCCTGAATTTGCAAAAGACCCTCACAATAGAAGCTAGGCTTATGTGCTAATGGATTTGCTCTATTTAATATAACAGGCACAACCTATTCATGTTGGCCAGTAATCCTAACGCCTTACAACCTTCCTTCATGGATGTGCATGAGAAGAGAATTCTTGTTCTTGTCCATCATAATTTTAAGCCTATCAAATCCAAAAAATAAAACTAATATTTACTTGCA
This sequence comes from Delonix regia, assembly GCA_037074485.1. NCBI lineage: Eukaryota > Viridiplantae > Streptophyta > Magnoliopsida > Fabales > Fabaceae > Delonix > Delonix regia. Next base: position 21,118,453 of record CM073454.1, on the reverse strand, counting down.
ACCACTCATAAAAAAGTTGAAACTATTATGGCATAATGGCATTATAATGTATGATGTGTCATTAAATCATAATTTTTTTATGAACACAACTTTAATGTGGACTATTAATGACTTTCCTACATATAGGATGCTACCATGTTGGCAAATAATGGGAAGACTTGCATGCCCAATTTGTATGAGCACTCAAAAGCATTCACCCTTAAACATAGTGGGAAAACATCTTTCTTTGATTGTCATAGGCAGTTCTTGCCAATTGAACATCAATATAGATGGAATAAGAGGGCCTTTCACAAAGAGGTTGTTGAGACCTCATTGGTCCCACCAAAATTAACTAGTGAAAAAGTGTGGGAAAGGGCAAGACACATCCCCAGTGTAAATGAATCATACATATTGAAAGAAAATGTGTCTCTAAATATTTTTTACACCATTATGGACACCAAGGGAAAGGCAAAAGACACTAAACAATCTAAAAGAGACTTGGTAAAACACCATAGATGAAATGATCTAGAGATTGACTATGGTGAAGTTAGAGATAGAAATAAATCCCTCAAAGCACAATATACCTTAGATAAGCAACAAAGATTAGCAATATGTGAATGGGTTAAGCAATTGAAGCTACTAGATAGGTATGCCTCGAATTTAGGTACATGTGTTGACACTAGGGAAGCAAAGTTAAAAAATCTAAAAAGTCACAATTACCATGTGTTTATGCAATGTTTACTCCCAATTGCATTCAAGGCCTTACATAAGCCCATATGGAATACACTTACTGAGCTCTCTTAATTTTTTAGAAAGCTTACATCACTATCACTAAGAGATGATAAATTACATGCAATGGATGAAAACATTCCACTCATTCTTTGTTAATTGGAACAAATATTCTCTTTAACTCTCTTTGATTCCATGGAGCACATTTTAAATAGTCCTGTGCAATATAAATGGATGTATCCCTTTAAGAGGTCAGGTCATTCTTCCTTTATTCTTTTCAATCATATTTTCAATATTTCGATATTTGAGCACTAAAGTTTTTAGTTAATTATTTTAGATTTATACGTACATTGAAAAAGAAGTTGAGGAACCTAGCTTATGTAGAAGGCTCTATATGTGAAGCTTATTTAGTTAAAGAAATGTCTACATTTGCATCTTATTATTATTTACCAGAAATTCTCACTATGAGGACAAGACTGCCACGTAATGATCATAGGGATGAGGGTAGTTCTACCTTAACGCCTGTCTATATTTAACTATCCTGGGCATCCAACTGGAAAATGCACATATAGTATGTTAGAAGAAAAGGAAATGAAAGATGTAAACCTTTATGTTCTTCTAAATTGTCCTGAGGTCGAGCCCTTTTGGAGTAAGTTATCCAATTCCCACTTATTCCTCATTTCACATAAACAAATTTAACATATCTACACCCATCTATGATATATATGTAGAATATTTACCGATCTATTATGAGAACTTAATGAAAATGACTTGTAACAAATCTCCTCAATCTTTTCCTTCTTGGTTTAAGGAATATGTATGATATATATGCATCTCATTTATCATATAGGTTTTGAATTCAAATATCAACATTAAAAATAATCTTTTGAAGAGTTTAGCATGGAGGCCTTTAAACAATGTTAAGAAATGACATACATATTTTGTAAACAATACAAATTCAGCATAAAAGCTCAAAGTCAAGGGATGTGTTCAACAAATTGTGGTGTATGCATTTGAGGTGGGGAAAATGGCACAATGGAGAATGATTACTATCAGGTTTTAACCAAAATTGTTGAAATGCAATATATTGGACGGCCAAACAAGATGCTAGTCTTATTTAAATATGATTGGATTGATCCAACTCAAAATCAAAGGACAAAGATAGATATAAATTATAGAATTGTTGAAATTAAAAAAATCTAGGAGATACAAGAACTATGATCCATTCATTTTTTCCTAATATGCAGAGCAAGTTCACAATACACAATATCCTTAGGGGCAGCAAGGGTGGTTAATTATCATTAAAACCAAGGCACGAAGTACAATTCGTACCTAAAAAAATATAAATCATGAAATAGATGATCCTTACCAAGAGGAATAAATCCCACAAATGCCAATGGTTATTGCAAATGATGATATTAAACCACAAAGCGAATGGAGGAGGGATGAAGAGGAAGAGGTGGAAGAAGAAGATAAACACGATGATGAGGATAAGGAGGAAGAGAAAGAAGAAGAAGAAGATGATGATGATGATGAGAGGGAAGAAGATGAGGATGAAAATGTGGAGAATGATGAAGAAGAGGATGGCTAAGTAATGCATAGAATGATCAAGAAGAAGATGACTACACAATGCAGTCCTTTGAAGAATTGTATAGAGTATACATTACATGTTCTCATTTTTTTTGTTTTTAAGTTTCAAATTCCACTATTTTAATGTGTTTTGAACATGTGAAAAACTGAATGCACTATTATTTTTCCCCATTAACTTAAAAATTCTGATTATGAGATGGTATTTCAAGTTATTCATTTTATTTGCATAAAGGTTTCTAAGTCTCGCTTCAGTATATTTCCAATGGGGAGCTTCACTTAAGGTTAGTGTAGTGGTACAATAATTTAAATTTATAGTCTCATATCCCAAAAAGATTTAATTTGCTAGAAAACATTTTGAAATTTCTAGTGCACTTTCAAGAACTTAGGTAGATAGATCTCCTTATTAAATTTTTGTTGTATTTTTATAACTTTTGGTGCTTTATTGAATTTTTGGTGAGCTTGATTAATTATTTTCTAGGCTTACTATCACACCATTAGGTTGAGATTATATTTTGTAACCTAAAAATATTACCACTCTTTTAAATTTTTACAAATTTAAAGTATCTTTTTTCTTCTTAAGCTTGGAGTCAATTTTCTTGTTGAGAAGTAAAAAAATTTCAAATTCATCTTATATCATTTTTTGTGTTGATTTTATCTTATATATTTATAAAATTTCTCAATGCATTTTTAGTAATTAGAATCAATCAAATAGTTATTAAAATTAATTAACTTATTGAACATAAAGCTAGTAGCTACATTAGCATCATGATTATCTAGTCTTACACTCTCCTAACAATTATGCAAAAGAGGATTCTTATGGTAAAAATTTTGGGAGATTAAGCCAGATACAATTATAAACCCTACAATAAAATTCATACTTAGAAAATGATACACGAGAAGGCAAACTATACAACCTGCATTGTTTATTTCTTTGTATATACAATGCATGAAGACAGTGGGGGTTGGAAGTTAATACATGATAAATTATCCAATGACATTTATTAAATAAAAGTTAATTTATGTATTTAAAATAATTCTGGCTTCTTTGACTATCTAATTACTAATTAATTAAATACTTAAACAATTATAATGAATTCCATAAAACTTTTGACATGGCAATAAAATTTTATAACTAAGTGATTAGGTGGAAAGAGTTTATCTAAGGAAAAAACTTATATGTTATTCCTTATATACTTATATCAGGTTCTCCCAATTACCTAATGACATGTGGGCAATTTTTTAAAAGATAGGAGTTAGCAATGTTAACAAAAAAGTAAATGAGGTGTAAAAATTGTCCAAATCATTAACTAATTAGGGAACCTGATATAAGTATATAAGGAATAACATATAAGTTTTGTCCTTTATCTAATGGTAGTAAATTATCACTTACCTCTTGTCATATTTTTAAAATACTATATGTATGACTATAATTTAGTGTAATTGGATAGTTATGTAAACGATATTTTGAAGAAGTAGAAATTTTGTCATGGTTACAATATCGATGTGTTTGGTTATATATATAGCTTATTTAGATTTTAATTGCCTTTATCCATCTATCAAAATAAATAAATCCCATTTTTTCAAATAATATTCAAATTGAAATAATTTAAGCCAAAGACAACTAGACAAGGGTGCACTATATATGTAAAGCAATCTTGGGCCATTGGCTAGCGTTGAGACTTTCTGTAGTGCCATACATATTGCACTAAATTTGATAGACCATGTGGACCCATTTAGACTACTATAAAAAACCCATGACAGATGATACATATATACAACCAATATTAATGTTAAAATAGTTTAAATGTTAATGCTTCACTTTTAAAGTTTCTTAAATGGACACTTATTGCATATTCCGTATCAAAGGTCCTCACATGTGTCGCCACTTACTATTGAAACCCTTCTCATAGTTCAAATCCATTGAGCATCTCTCATTACATTAAAGAGTAAAATTTTTTATTTAGTACAGTTTTTTTTTAATCTTTTTTTTTTTTACCTGTTTAGATGGATTTGCTTGTTGAACTTCTGGTGCATTTTTGGAATTTCTTATGCATTATTAAAATTTTGGTGCATTTTAAGATACTTATCTAAAGGAGTGAAAAAATTTAATGATTCTAATTCATTGTCTTAAATTCTCTTCTATTCACTTGTTGAGGTCTTAACTTGATAGCTACATACACCAAAAAAAATTATTAAATGTGAATGTGCATACAATATTTGAGATTTAGAACATCAAATTGAATTATTTTTAGGATACATATTTGTCAATCTCTTTTATGATTGAATGTACAAATTTTGAATCAAACTCATCAATATATAAATAAATAAATTTATATATATATATATATATATATATACATTTCTGCATATGATTGAAGTTACAAAGCATAAAAGCACATGTTCAAGAAGAAAGGTATGACAAGTATAACTCTAATATGGTGATTTTTCTCTAAATATAGATAAATGACATATTCTGGTAAAGGAAGAGGTAGGTGTAAGGGTAATGGCAGAGGTATATATCAACCCTTTGAACGAACCACCACATCTCTAAGCCTTTAAATTGGGGCTGTACATATCCCATCTTCCCATGCACCATTGATAGAGAGATACCCTAACCCTTTTTCTAGCTCATCCATTAATACACATGCTAGACAATTGCCTATATCATCTCCCCAACCACCAAGCCCATTTACCCCAGCACATAGGTCATCATCTAATACACAAACAATTATATTGGTGAGCAAAGAACTAGACGAGTGTATTTAGATTAGTCCAAGACTTGGTTTAATGTAAGATTTATTAATTATCTCTTCTTAACAATTCGTTTTAAATATAAAAATATATTCCTTTTTATCATAGTGTATATGTTTTCTAGGTTTAAGCTTGCTACAAGTGTACTTGGGGATATCTCCTCAATCTTTAAAAGCCAATTTAACAGGCATTGGACTAATTGGATAGAAGCATGAAATGAAGGTTCTACTAAGGAATGGTTTGCTGAATTTGGGGTAATCTATCACTAATTTATTAGTAGATTATTTCCTTAATCTTTGTTCCATTGTGCAAAGAAAATAAAAATGGCTCCATGAGCATAGTAATTATATTAGAAAGATCTTTGATAGTAAAGGATCTAACTTGCTCAAGGTCATTCTGGGTAGGTTGCAAAGAGGGGAGGATAAGGGGAAATGGCTCCCCTAAAGTATTCATGAACATTTGGACATGAAGTGGCAAGATCCTAAATGACAAGATAAATCAAAGCAAAATAATCAAAATAGGTGATTTGAAAGGGAGCTCTCTGTGCACTATAGAGGCTCCATCTTTGCTGTAGAGCACCAAAAAAGGTTGGTGAGTACTTTTTGATTGAATTTATAACCCTAGTTTGGTATTGACTGGTTGAATTTGGTTTAATCTTTTTATCTTTGTACAGAAATCAAATTGGAAGGGAGTCAAATTGTTGGGACATGTTCCAACACCTTCACAGAGGTAAAGGGCAAGAAAATCAATGGGACTTCCCAGCTTCAGCAAGCATTGTTATAAGTATAATGAGTTTGCAAAATATTGAAATTGAAGCAATCATTCAAATGTTAGAGTGTATGCATAATGAGTCTTTTGTTATCTTCAAAAGACTAGTAGTTTCAAACTAAAATTATATTAGTTTAGTATGATTTATATGGTTAATTGGTTCAATATTATGATCTCTCATTCAAAGTTACTTATTTTATTTATATTTTACAATATCAAAATAAAATATTCATGCAAGAAACTTTATTATTTTTCTTGTTGTGCAACAAAAGTTTACAATCAAATATACTTATGCCATAAATAATATAATGATAAGTATAGTATTGTTCCCACAATGATTTGACACTAAGATGATTACTAAACAATAGCATTATAATCTAAATAAAGTTAAAGATAAATCATAATTAAAATAAAACAGAACTTAAAACATAAAAATAACAAATGATGATAAAATTCTAAACTAATTTTGCAATTGAAAGACTTAGGATTAAGATTTTTATAGCATTTCATAGATATCTAACATACCTTCTTTAATATGTAAATCCTCTCTAAATCTAAGATTCCCCCTTACATTTAGAGCTCCTTACAACCCTTTACAACTCCTTCAACCTCCAAAATGACCAAAAGTGAACTCCCTTCAAAACTTTTGAATAATGAATTTTAGATCAACAAAAGTTTGCATATAAAATGTGTAAGACTTAAGTGACCCAAGTGATATCAATCAAGTAATTAATTGGCTAAATAAATAATTGTTAAATGGGCTAATTTCTATTTGGTTAATCGAGAATTAGTTTCATTATGTTTATCTAAACTAACTACTTGATGGGAGTGGTCATTAAGTAGTTATTTGATAATTTGAAATTCGCAATTATCAAATATTAAAGAGTTATCTGATAATAATGATAGTTATTCGATAATGAATGTCCATCTAGAAATTGGTTTCTATATCTGCATATAAAAATAGGTTACGTGCTCACACTTTATCCATCACTAATGTACATGTAAATTACGAGAGGTTAAGAAATATAAACACAATTCCCCTCCCCTTATAGTTCTCTTATGTGATATAGGAATCTAAGGGTTCTTGCCAAAGTTAACTAATTAAATAATGAATCAAGGTATGAGTTCTTTCCTAAATTAATATTATATATTGTATAGTGTTTGAAAATTTATGAGTTCCCAATATCAGATAAATAATTATTAATGGAAGACTTATGCCATCAAGATTAGATAAAAATTAAGAAAAACTTATAAAATGCTCCCATTTTGTCTTTTACGGACGTGGCAGCATGATCAAGCTTCAACTAGTCATGGCCCTATTTTGTTTTGTACACACCTTATTTATTTTCATTTTTTTTTTTGAAATCAAAACCAACTAAATGCTTAAGAATGGATCCAAGAGGGGGTGCGGGGGTGGAATTGGCCCCCGCCCTTAGATGTTTAAATTTCAACTTTATGTAGCCTTATCTTATATTTATAATTTAGTTTTTTAATTTAAAAGTGCTTGCCCTATTGGATTTTAAAAAAATTTCGCCCTTAGTTTATATCAATGATTTGAAGACTTTTGCCCCTCTTAGAATCCAATGCTAGATTCATCCCTCTTAATGCTGATTATAGCACCAAATATAACAAGATGGCTTCAAACCACATTTTGTCAACCTTGGGTTTTATTTCATTGGTCAAGCTTCGAGACACCCCTCTAGCTTATATATCTTTGTGTTAAACCTTCACAAAAACACATGAAATTGATTATTACAAGCTATAAACTACTTAACCAAAATTTCACACTTAAACTACTTAAAACATAATTAAACAAACTAAATAGACTAGATTGAAACTAGAGTTAAAGCACTAACTTTTATTCTATATATGGAACAAAAATAAAATCATACATAACTCCTAAAACCATGCCAAAATAATTGAATTATCGAGAGTTATTACTTATCTAACATCAACAATGAAAGGAACAACCGATGATTACATAGACAAACAGTATAATAACATATACTGCTTAAATGTAAATTATTGAATTATCCTATTCTCGAAGACATAGATATATATGATCAACTCCAAACTCTTCTGAACTGTAAATGAAGGAGTTTATTTATATAACTCCATGACTCCTAGGATGGACAAAGCACGACAAACAAGCTTGAACCCAGAAAAGCCAGATTTCATGCATAGAATCTCAAATTCCTTCTCAGTTCTCTCCAGTCCACCACCTTGCAACATCATCACATTGTCGAAGATGCTAAGGTATTTTGCAGCAGCGCCTGTGTCTGGTTCTTGTGGCATTATCATGTCTATGACTATCACCTTCCCACCTTTCTTCACAGCTTCATGGCAGTTCCTAAAAAGTTGCACGCACTTTTCATCCGACCAATTATGAGTTGTTCCCTATACATGCATGAATGTAGCCACAAATTAATGATTAATATATATTTGCATAGTCTAATTAGGAAAGCATAGAATAATTGATTCATGGTTTACCTTGATCATTATGGCATCTCCTTCGGGTACACTCTTGAACATGTCCCCTCCTACATGTTTTAATCCTTCAAAAATTTGAGAAGATTGACAGTAACAATTTAGGATTTGTGTTTGAGATAAAATACGGACTGTTTGGTCATCAGTTCTTTTAACATTTTAGAAATAACTTTTACCAAGAAGCACTGTTATTAATCCAAGTAAGTAGCGTTTGATTCAAATAATTCAAATAGCACATTTAGCCCTCTTCATTAATGTTTGAGAAAAATTTGGGAATTTTTTTTATGGGTAAATTATTTGTTCATTCTTTATTATAAGAAATTACATGACTTCATTTAAAATTAAAAGCTTTCATACAATTGAATCAATTTAAATTAAAATATCCTTAAACATACAATGATTTTATTAAAAGAAGTAAATCAATAATTACTTTTTTAATATCACCTATTCAATATCAAATTATGAAAAACAATATACTTAATCTATTCTACCTTATAAATTTTATAAATACGTATTTTGATTAAATATATATGTAACAAATATTAATATTATTGAAAATAATAATTATTACATATGTCTTTTAATAGTTTAGATCTCTTGATAATTTTTATTTTATGAACTTGTTTATGTTTTCAACAATCGATTTACTCACTGTTGAATTTTTTATTACGTACAAAACTTTTGTCAATTACACTCTTTCCATTATCTATAGTAAAATTAATAATAAAAGCGAGTCACTTTCAACTACAAGTCACCTGAAACCTGAATTCTTTGCGGATTCTATCGGGAATGTTTGAATAATTAATTATAAATAGTTCCTAAGTTCAAACTTTTGTGTTATCATTTAGAAAAATTAACAATTTAACTTCTTTTCTCCTTGATCTCGATTACTACATCAGGACAGAAACTTAAGTTCACCTGGAAAGGAGGGGGCATCTTGTACAACACGTGGCAGGTCAAAATTAACACCCTCCATTGAAGGGTACTTGGAGAGGATCATCATGAGGCTTTGACCAACACCACCTGCCACGTCGACAAGTTTAGATATTCTCCCAAATCCATTGTAGATCTCAAGAATCTTCTCCATGTGCATGGCTGAGAATTCCGCCATTGTTGTCTGAAACAAGTTCTTGAGCTCTAAGTCCTTCTCCAAGTACTGGTACATCGTCATGCCGTTCACTTTCTTGAATATATCGATTCCTCCATCGAGAATTGCTTCCTTGCCGTTTAGCCTACCCATATATATAATATATAATTAATTGACACCAAAGCAAGGAAAGGTATAAATAAAATCAACTATTTCATTGTCAACTCTTCGCCAAGCAGATCTGCAGTCGCCACTTAAGCAAACATTAATCCATTAGATTACGCAATTTTTACGAAAAATAGAACTATGATCTGAAATAAACTCCATACTAATTAGTTCAATTAATCTGAAATTTTCTACACCTTTTATATAATCAAGCGTTAATATTGCAAGTGTGTGTACTTGCATGAAACATATTAAAAGAAATATTTATTATACCCCCTTAGAAACGTTATGCTATTATTTATACTTACTTGAGATTTAAAACCATACTTAACAATGAGTTAAAATTAAATTATGAGATTTTTTCCAAAATAACAAATAAAATTTTGTAACACAACAATAATAGAATTCAGATTTCATACAATTCACCTAACGAAGACGGTCAAATTTTGTAGTCAGTTTAATGTGTACCGTCATATCAATTTGTTAGATTTTATGGATTTTGTTAATTAAAATTTACTGATTTTGATTTTTTTTAATGTTAAATGTGAACCATCTAATCTGCCCAACTGACATAGTCATAAAAAAAAAAAACTAAATTTGGCAATGATACAGAATATGAAATATGAATTGTGTGTGGAAAATAAACTCCATAATAACTAGTTATACAGACCGAGTTATGGAGTCTAATTATTTACTTACCACACCCCAGCCATGTATGGGTGGTAGGACAACTTGAGGAACAAGGAAGCCCAAGTGGGATTCCCATCCTCCTTACTAACGAAGTATTTTCCCGTGAGGGAGAGTCCATAGAGCCTCTCAGTGCTTCCATCTCCATTGGAGCGAGCAGAGCATGTCAGCACTGAGAAACTCACCAGAAAACGCAGCATGCGATCCAGTCTACTGAGTGTGGACGCGTTAGCATGAACAGGAAGCTGAGAAGCAATCTCAGTGAGAGAAACCGGAGGCCCGCCATTATTAGGGCTTCCCTTTGCAATAATATCAAAGAGGTTCAGATCAACAGCTGCCTTCAACACACCAGTGTATGCCTGCCCACTGGTTAGTAGCATGGCCTGGATGGAAGGATCATCATGATGATGATCTTCACCATTCTTCTGTGTCTGAGTGAAGGTTTTCATCTTTTGCAATGGAAAATTGGCTTTCCTTTTCTTTATCTGGTGATAGAAATGAGAAATCTTTTCTGCACTCAAGATCGGTGGACTTTGTTATTGTTCGAATAACTTGCAGTGTGAAGTTGCATGTGTGGTATATATAAGGAGGGAGAGAGAATAAGGTTAATAGGTTCTTATTTTTGAAGTTGCTGGTTTTTCCTTCGTCCTGATCATTTTTTATTCATTAAACATTGCGTGATATACGTACTATCAACAACAAAGTCTGGTTCTGGTTGAAGTCAGAATAAATATGTAAAAAATAAGCAAAAATTAAGAATGCATTAGCACATGATGTGCATTTGATAATGGCTTAAAATACTTTATATATATTTTGTCAATATTTATTGGCATATTTTGATTTGAATCAAATGTGGTTGAATTCTTCTGAGTCTGAGTGAAGGTTTTCATCTTTTGGCTATGGAAATCTCGTTTTCTTTTTTTTTGCCCGGTGACAGAAACGAGAAAGCTTTTCTACGCTTGAGATTGTTGGACTTTGTTATTGTTCGTATAAGTTGCAGATTGGAGTTGCTTGAAGTGGAATAGTGTTAATAGGTTATTATATTTCAACCAAAAAATTAAGGACGCTTTGGCATAATATGTGCATGTGATTACGGTTTCAAATTGTTCAAATAACAATTGTTGACATTTATTAGCATACTTTGATTTGAATCAAATGTGGTTGAATTCTTGGCAATTGATCAAAGTTGTAGATCAGAGACATATTACATATATTTTTGAAAATGGAACGTTAAAACTAATTAAATTTGTTGAATTAAGATAAATTGACTGAAATGTGGATCTATAATAACCTTTTCAACAAGGACAATAAAATTTTCTACTCAAAGGCAGAAGTCAAGCTACGCTTACATAATGCAGCATAAAAAACTCATACATACAACAAATGAACATTTACAATCCATTTAAAAAAAAAATAATTTTAGCCACTGTTATTGGAACCTTTTAAGTGTATTGTTAATTTAGTGATCTGACCAGAACAGGAACAACCAGAACGAAATAATTTGGAAATTTGTATATTTTGAAATATGTAAAGTCGTAGAATTATTTTACCAAAAAATAATCCTACGACGAATTGAATTGTGGGCAAACGGTCTTAATCTCTCCTTGATCCCTTGAGGCTTAAATTTATATCTAATTTTTCCGATGTTTAATAGCCATTCAACCAAATTATGAAAAGGGAATTGGACGACTCAACTCTTGGAAGTGGGAATGCAATTTATTTTCCCATTTCCATTTCATTTTCCCATTCCAGTTTTATGTGATGTAACTATAAAGAAAGATGATAGGAGCTAAGTGCGTTGACGAAGAGGAAGGCAAGATACTCAGATTTTATTATGGACAAAAGTGTAAAATCATTTCCTCACTTTTGCATTTTGTAGTAATTTAGTTCTTCATAAATTAATCAAGACAAATCAGTCATCAAATTTGTATAAAAATAATCATTCATTAATTCAAAATTGTACAAAATTGGTCTCCATTTAAATTAATAAGAGACTAATTTTATATAAAATAGGATTTTTAATTAACAGATTTGTCACAATATATTTATAAAGGACTAAATTATCATAAAATATGAAGGTGGAAGCCAATTTAATATTTTTCTCCTTTATTTTGTGGCGTATGTATGCATGATAAATATATTTAACATTATAAATTGAAAAAAATACACTTTTGGTCCCTTAATTTTTGGCATTAGATCAATTTGGCCCCTAAAAGATAAAAAATATTAAATTAGTCTTTCAAATATTACACTACGATCACATTTGATTCCTTCGTCATGAAAACGTTAAAATTAACTAAGTTGGACCATTTTCTGCTCAAGATGTTATCTGCTAAATGATATTTATGTCATTAAATGATATTGCTTACCATTAGTGAAATACTATATATCATGACGAAGCTTAATATGATTGGTAACGAAAGTGTAGAAAGACCATATAGGAATTTAGCAAGTTATAAGTAAATAAATAAATACATATATATATATATATATGCATATTTTTATATATGTATACAACTGAATTAAATAAATAAAAGTATCACACTTAATTTTAAGGAATTTAAATATTATGAAAAGAAATATAAGAAATTTAATTAATCTCTTAACTCCTCATACGATGACTGTTTATCTTTCCCATATAAGCATGAGAAATTCTTTAAAGTAGATAAATTCTTTGGAGTCAACAAGAAAATAAAGTAATTTAATAATTAATTAATTAAATATATTTTAAATTAAAAATTCTTCAAAGTCTAGAATTTGGAGTCAACAAAAAATAATGAATCAACTAACTGTATTTTAAATTTTAAATTTTAAATTTTATAATAAAAGATTATAAATATAACTTAACATAGTTTAAAATTAAAGCAAAAAAAAATGATATATATAGTTGAATGGTTTATTTAATGATTTCAATTATGTGTCATTATACATTACTTTAAGTTAAATACAAAGTCAAACGTAATTATATTAATTGGTGTTATTTTATATAATAAATAAGATTCCTTGTGGTAGTGTCCATCCAATGAGTTCATTGTCATCACTATTTTTTCACAATCTCTCTAAACTATTTTTATGCATTTTTTCTAATTTATTATGCTTTGTTAGTATCATAGTACATAACTAAATTTGTTTTTTTTATTAACACTTAGAAACACTATTAATATAAAATGTATTTTCATATAACAAAACATATGAATTTTCCAGAAGACTTGTGCAATGCGTTAACGAATAAACTAGTTTATAGATGGTGTTAGTATGTAATACATGAATACATATAGTAATTGCTAATTTGTGAGGATCATTCTATCCATAATAAACAATGAAGCATTATTGTGGCATTAACTAAAGAAAAGAAATACAAAAAAAAAAAACCATATTTAACGTGAATAGCATGAGGTGGCTGCTAAGGGATTACGTTGAAAGAGAAACACCATTTGGTGGTAGCTTTATATATATAGAAGAATAATAAGTGGCAGAATATCAGCGAGGCTTCATGGCAATAAGAAGTATAAAACACGTTGAGCAAATTAGAAGGAATAATTAGAGGAAAGTACTAGATAGAAGCATGAGGCAGAAAATAAAGGCTCCAACAAATCATATTTACTTATAATGTCGTAAAACATATATAAATTACTTAACTTTTAGTATCACTTAAGAATAAAAATACAATCTCATGTTATGAAGAAAATAAACATTTTTTGGCAGAAAATAGATTGGAGAAGAAATTTCTACATAATTAAAATGTTAAGAAATAATGGAATCTAATTCTTGGAAATGAGAGATAATATGCATAATTTAACTAAATATTAGGAAATGCTATCGTAATTTACTCCATTTAAAATTATGTATTATAGATTATTAATAACTACCCACTCTCTTATATTAATCATATTTTCGTTTTTGAAAAGATTATTTTGTTTTATTGTTACTATTAAAATTTTAAACATCCCTTACTATATAATATATTAATGTTTAAGATACCATGGTCAAAATTTTAGTGAATTTTATTGACGGACAAATTTATTTATGAGCTAATTTTTAAGAAATTTTTTTTAGAGAAAAAATAAATTCTATCTTCTTGGTTGAATAAACGTGCTAATATAAAATATTTTTTTATTTAAGAGAAAATTTAGTTTCTGAATATATGTTTTTCCTTATATTTCGCATTACTTAATTTGGTTGAAGGACTAAAATTCCATTTTGACATTGTTAATCTAATCCTTTACAAAACTTTAAAAAAGTACTTCAACATCATATGACTTCTCTCAATTCAGTTTCTTTGTAGTTTCTGGCCTTCAAACTAACGCAAATTAATTTTATGACTTGAACAATTAACGGTGAAGTGCAGGTTGAAATATAAAATTGAATATAATCACTTGTTAAAATACCAATATTGCTTACCACTGAATCACCATTAAGTCATATACGGTGATATGTAATGTCAAGTGTACATATAAAGTTGGAGAAAATAATTATTTTGGTCCTTCACCCTTTAACCTTAATATCAGTTTAATTCTTTATAAATTTGTAATGCCAAAATGGTCCTTTTAAAAGTTTAATATTAATTAAAATTAATTCTTCAAAATAATTATGATTAATTTAATAGAAGATTATTTTTTATTAGTGTTGAATTTTTAAATAACTATGTTGATACTTTAAATTAATTTGTGGATAACTAAATTAGCACTGAAACAAAAAGTGAGTGACTAAAATAATACTTTTTCCGATAAAATATTTTCTTATTCACAGACTCAAGCAAAATTCACAAAATATACCAAGTGAAATTTCTTAACTTCTAAAATTCTCTCAATGATCAGGGCTGGGCATCTTAAAATAATGTAAATTTTATACATTAATTTTGATCAGCAAAACAAGTTTGCATTGCCAAATTCAAGATTGGAGGCCAGGAATCCAGGAAAATGTAAAAAAAAAAAAAAAAACATAAAAATATACCAAATTTACCATTCCCTTGTCCAATATGTTCTAGGGCCATGACCAACGAGAGCTTCTTGTGACCATGCTACACAAAAAAGAGGACAGTAGGAATAAACGATGGGATCATACCTTAAACTCATCCAAATCTTTCTTGTTTTGTAGTCATGCAGGTGGTAAAAGAAAGGAGGGAAGCTAGAGAGAGGGAGGAGAAATCTAAAGATAGTAGAGAGAGTGACAGCCCATAAGTGCGAAAATCCTTTAAAGACATTATTGACCTCACCCATACATATATATATATATATATATATATGTAAAATAATGCCCTTGGTTAGCCTAAAATTACTGAACTTAGAATGGCCCGAGTTAGGTTCTCTTTTCAAAATAGATTCATGAATGACCCAATGTAATACAATATATCCAATCTCATAACACAATTCCTTGTATAGATTTCTAGACATAAATTGATTATTTAATATTATAAAAATCTAGCAATTGAATGATGCTAATCTATACTAATTAAAAAATATAGTCTAATAGTTAAAGCTTCACTGGAGTGAAATGACAGAACTTTCTGGTAAAATTTCTTGAAACAACGGAGAACCTTGACCATATGAATAGCAAGGAGTTGACTTGAAGAGAAATGAGTTCAAAGAACTGAAGAACGGCCACTGAACGCCCAATGGAGGAGAAAGTTGTTTAAGGCTATAGGGGCAAGGATTGATCGTAAAAGTTTTAAAGAGATCCAAAACAGAGGCGAACGGAGGTCACAGTAAAAATAAATAAATAAATAACTCACGGCCAATTTTGTCTTTTCACTCAGAGAAATGAATTCAGGAAAAAGTGGAACAAGTATGCCAAGTTGGTATTCAAACTAGAGACCCCCACTCACTGCCCTTGCACTCTAATCATTACTCCGGCCTATCATGACTTGTTGAATACCAATTGGTATTCTTAAACTAATTCTTTGATGGGTACATATATATTTTGGTTATTTATCACTAAAAATAATTCATACTAAAACAAACCCAAATGTCACAGTCTGGAACCCAAGTGGCCAACTGGAGTATAGGATATGGAACTCAGATCAGAGAATTAATAATAAATTTTTTCCAATTGAATAAAATATTACAACTAAAGGAAAAAAAATAAGATTAAGTTTATTACTAATCTTTTGCTTGGCATCCACATTCTCAACAAGAACATGCTATATCAGTGTTCAATATGTTTGTAATACGAATCTTCGAGGAAATCTTAATACATTCATTCTCTTTAATTTCGTACATCTCAATACTCAACACAACATAGAAAAGGCACACACTAACATATATTACATATATATTTCCACGCTTTATTCACACATCTTGATAAGATATGTGTTTTTCACCTATTTATAAAACTCAATGACTCCCAAAGCTGATGAAAAAACACGACAAGCTACGTGATACCAAGAAAACCCAGCACCTTTGCACAGAGCTTCAAATTCTTTCTCTGTTCGTTCCTTCCCACCAGATTGGAGAAACATGACGTTGTGAAGAATCGAAACATATTTATGGCCACCAGTTACCTTCGGTATTTCCGGCATTATCATGTCAGTAATAATTACCTTCCCATCTTTTTTTGAGAGACTTATGACAGTTCTTTAAAACTTCAATGCATTTTTCATCTGTCCAGTTGTGGGTCGTAGCCTACAAGAAAAGCCAAGAAAGCCAAGTTGCATTTGCTTAAGAATATCCTTTCTCATCAAACACTATATATGATTTATGAATAGTTGATGTTAAACTGACCTTAATCATTATAGCATCATCTTCTGGCACAGCTTTGAACATGTCTCCTCCAACATGCGTGACTCCTTCAAAATTTTGAAGATAGATATATTAACCAAGCCAATCATAAAGTAAATATGTTATGTAAGTATCTCAAGATAGATGCTATATATATTTAATCTCCTTTATTCTTCTCTCTTATTTTCACTTTGTATATATATGCATATGCTAAGAAAAATATATTACCGTGGTAGGATGGGGCATGTTGTACTACATGGGGCAAATCAAAGTTAATACCCTTAATTGAAGGGTACATAGAGATAATCATCTTCAGGCTTTGCCCAATACCACCAGCCACATCAACAAGTGTTGATAATCCTTTGTAGATCTCCAGAATCTGTCTGATCTGCAAGGTTGAGATATCAGCCATTGCCTTGTGGAACAAGGATTTGAATGTTGGATTAATTTCCATACATTCAAACATAGACATCCCATGAACTTTCTTGAACAGGTCCTCTTCACTATCCATAATCACTTGCTTGAAGTTTTGCCTACAATGTTTACATGGCATCAACCCAAGACCCAATGTAATTATGAAGATCCGCTTCTTGAAAAAGAATCAATAACAAAAGGCGAAAAAAATCTATTTGCAGTATTTGAATATTGATTACATTTTTAGTAAAAGTCCCTAAATAGACAAACCCAGGCCCACATTCTTAACTCCACAAAGGAAAAAAGATATCAATTCATGTCTTCTTGCATCAACTTTTTCTCTGAAGTTTTTATCAATGAACTTAACATCGAGCACGTAAAAAATTGTAATTTTTGACCATAAATAAAATTAGATATCCATTCATGTCTTCCTGCATATCTGTTTCCCGATAAAAGAAAAGAACAACAGTTCAATTGTTAAATGCAAAGAACAGTTGAAGCCTATAAATAAAAAGACAAATTAAGTTCTTACAAAGTTTTTATGAAAGCTGGGTGAGAGCTCAAATTTGAGAGTTAAGCATAAGAAGCTCCCTCATTGTCACTGAGAAAGTATATACCAGTGGGAGATAGACCATAAAGCCTCTCAACCCTACCATCATCACAGACTTTCTTAGAAGAACAAGTGAGCAGAGAGTAACTACCAAGCAAAAACAGCAGCCGGTCGAGCCGGCGAGCGGTGTTGGCGTGTGGATTTGGAAGCTTGGAAGCAATTTCAGAGGGTGACATGCCTGGGCTTCCCTTAGCAATGATCTCAAACAGGTTTAGCTCAATGGCAGCATTTAACACTGCAGGGTAAACCTGTCCACCTGATAGCACCATAGCATCAAGGGAAGCATCATATTCATGATTCACTAAGGTGGTGCTCATATTTGCTAGCTTCTTCTTTGGATGGATTTTTAGCTGCGGAAACCTTTAAACTTCAAAGTTCATACAACCTGATATTTCAGGTCTTATTATGGGGCTATATATATAGTGTAAAGTCCCTATCGTAATTAATCCATTAAAACAAAATTTCTTTTGACTTGAAAGGTGCTTAATTAAATCATAATGAACATGCGCGATGTGTTAAAAATAAATTAAATTTAATGAGGAATAATGAATAAAATTAAACAAATCAGATTTTGTTGAGCTTCACGTACGCCATAACCAGAAACAGTTCTTACTCCTTATATATGAAAAAATAATAATAATTACATCTTATGTGAAAAGTAAGGTGTAACATTACTTTAAGTTAAATACAAAGTCAAACGCTATTATATCAATTTATGTAATTTCAAAATTCTTTTAAAGAGCAATAATAGAAGCTATTTTGTACAATAAATAAAATTTATTGTGGTAGTATCCTTCGAGTTTATTGTCATAACTGTTCTTTCATCAATTTTTTAAAACTATTTTTATACATTTTTTTTAAATTTATTATGCTTTGTTAATATTATAGTACATAACTAAATTTAATTTTTTATTAACACTTCGAAACACCATTAATATAATTTGCGCCCCTTAGTTTTTAAAATTTCAACTTTATGTAGTTTTATCTTATATTTATAATTTGGTTTTTTAATCTAAAAGTGCTTGTCTTATTGGATTTTAAAAAAATTTTCTTCCTTAATTTAAATCAATGATTTGAAGACTTTTGGCCCTCTTAGAACCCAATGCTAAATTGGTCCCTCTGAATGATTATAGCACCAAATATAACAAGATAGCTTCCAACAATATTTTGTCTACCTTGGGTTTTTATTTTCATTGGTCAAGCTTCAAGACACTGCTCTAGCTTATATATCTTTGTGTTAAACCTTAATAAAAACACATAAAATTGATTTTTACAAGCTATTAAATACTTAACCAAATTTCACACCTAAACTACTTAAAACATAATTAAACAAACTAGATAGACTAGATTGAAACTAGAGTTAAAACACTAACTTTTATTCTATATATGGAACAAAAATAAAATCATACATAACTCCTAAAACCATGCCAAAATAATTGAATTATTGAGAGTTATTACTTATCTAACATCGACAATGAAAGGAACAACCGATGATTACATAGACAAACAGTATAATAACATATACTGCTAATATATTTATTATTTTATTATCCTATTCTCGAAGACATATATATATGATCAACTCCAAACTCTTCTTAACTGTAAATGAAGGAGTTTATTTATATAACTCCATGACACCTGGGACGGACAAAGCACGACAAACAAGCTTGAACCCAGAAAAGCCAGATTTCATGCATAGAATCTCAAACTCCTTCTCAGTTCTCTCCATTTCACCACCTTGCAACATCATCACATTGTCGAAGATGCTAAGGTATTTTGCAGCAGCGCCTGTGTCTGGTTCTTGTGGCATTATCATGTCTATGACTATCACGTTCCCAACTTTCTTCACAGCTTTATGGCAGTTCCTAAAATGTTGCACGCACTTTTCATCCGACCAATTATGAGTTGTTCCCTATACATGCATGAATGTAGCCACAAATTAATGATTAATATATATTTGCATAGTCTAATTAGGAAAGCATAGAATAATTGATTCATGGTTTACCTTGATCATTATGGCATCTCCTTCGGGTACACTCTTGAACATGTCCCCTCCTACATGTTTTAATCCTTCAAAAATTTGAGAAGATTGACAGTAACAATTTAGGATTTGTGTTTAAGATAAAATATGGTCATCTGTTCTTTTAACATTTTAGAAATAACTTTTACCAAGAAGCACTGTTATTAATCCAAGTAAGTAGCGTTTGATTCAAATAATTCAAATAGCACATTTAACCCTCTTCATTAATGTTTGAAAAAAATTGGTGAAATTTTTTTATGGGTAAATTATTTGTTCATTCTTTATTATAAGAAATTACATGACTTCATTTAAAATTAAAAGCTTTCATACAATTGAATCAATTTAAATTAAAATATCCTTAAACATACAATGATTTTATTAAAAGAAGTAAATCAATAATTACTTTTTTAATATCACCTATTCAATATCAAATTATGAAAAACAATATACTTAATCTATTCTATCTTATAACTTTTATGAATACGTATTTTGATTAAATATATAAGTGACACAAATATTAATATTATTGAAAATAATAATTATTACATATGTCTTTTAATAGTTTAGATCTCTTGATAATTTTTTATTTTATGAACTTGTTTATTGTTTTCAACAATCGATTTACTCACTGTTGAATTTTTTATTACGTACAAAACTTTTGTCAATTACACTTTTTCCATTATCTATAGTAAAATTAATAATAAAAGCGAGTCACTTTCAACTATACGTCACTGAAACCTGAATTCTTTGCGGACTCTATCAGGAATGTTTGAATAATTTATTATAAATAGTTCTTTGGTTCAAACTTTTGTGTTATCATTTAGAAAAATTAACAATTTAACTTCTTTTTTTTCTTGATCTCGATTACTTCATCAGGATAGAAACTTAAGTTCATCTGGAAAGGATGGGGCATCTGGTACGACACGTGGCAGGTCAAAATTAACACCCTCATTGAAGGGTACTTGGAGAGGATTATCATGAGGCTTTGACCAACACCACCAGCCACGTCGACAAGTTTAGATATTCTCTCAAACCCATTGTAGATCTCAAGAATCTTCTCCATGTGCATAGCAGAGAATTCCGCCATTGTTGTCTGAAACAAGTTCTTGAGCTCTAAGTCCTTCTCCAAGTACTGGTACATCGTCATGCCGTTCACTTTCTTGAATATATCGATTCCTCCATTGAGAATTGCTTCCTTGCGGTTTAGCCTACACATATATATAATATATAATTAATTGACATCAAAGCAAGGAAAGGTATAAATAAAATCAACTATTTCATTGTTAACTCTTCACCAAGCAGATCTGCAGTCGCTACTTAAAGTAAACATTAAATCATTAGATTACGCAAGTTTTACGAAAAATAGAACTATGATCTGAAACAAACTCCATACTAATTAGTTCAATTAATCTGAAATATTCTACACCTTTTATATAATGGAGCATTAATATTGCAAGTGTGTACTTGCATGAAACATATTAAAAGAAATATTTATTATACCCCCTTAGAAACGTTATGCTATTATTTATACTTACTTGAGATTTAAAACCATACTTAACAATGAGTTAAAATTAAATTATGAGATTTTTTCCAAAATAACAAATAAAATTTTGTAACGCAACAATAATAGAATTCAGATTTCATACAATTCACCTAACGAAGACGGTCAAATTTTGAAGTCAGTTTAATGTGTACCGTCATAACAAGTTGTTAGTTTTTATGGATTTTGTTAATTAAAATTTACTGATTTTGAATTTTTAATGTCAAAAGTGAACCATCTAATCTACCCAACTGACATAGTAAAAAAAATAAATTGGCAACGATACAGAATATGAAATATTAGTTGTGTGTGGAAAATAAACTCCACATTAACTAGTTATGCAGACCTGATTTATTGAGTCTAATTATTTACTTACCACACCCCAGCCATGTATGGGTGGTAGGACAACTTGAGGAACAAGGAAGCCCAAGTGGGATTCCCATCCTCCTTACTAACGAAGTATTTCCGGTGAGGGAGAGTCCATAGAGCCTCTCAGTGCTTCCATCTCCATTGGAGCGAGCAGAGCATGTCAGCACTGAGAAACTCACCAGAAAACGCAGCATGCGATCCAGTCTACTGAGCGTGGATGCGTTAGCATGAACAGGAAGCTGAGAAGCAATCTCAGAGAGAAAAACCGGAGGCCCGCCATTATTAGGGCTTCCCTTTGCAATAATATCAAAGAGGTTCAGATCAACAGCTGCCTTCAACACACCAGTGTATGCCTGCCCACTGGTTAGTAGCATGGCCTGGATGGAAGGATCATCATGATGATGATCTTCACCATTCTTCTGTGTCTGAGTGAAGGTTTTCATCTTTTGCAATGGAAAATTGGTTTTCCTTTTCTTTTTCTGGTGATAGAAATGAGAAATCATTTCTACACTCAAGATCGGTGGACTTTGTTATTGTTCGAATAACTTGCAGAGTGAAGTTGCATGTGTGGTATATATAAGGAGGGAGAGAGAATAAGGTTAATAGGTTCTTATTTTTGAAGTTGCTGTGTTTTTTCTTCGTCCTGATCTTTTTTATTCATTAAACATTGCGTGATATACGTACTATCAACAACAAAGTCTGGTTCTGGTTGAAGTCAGAATAAATATGTAATAAATAAGCAAAAATTAAGAATGCATTAACACATGATGTGCATTTGATAATGGCTTAAAATACTTTATATATATTTTGTCAATATTTATTGGCATATTTTGATTTGAATCAAATGTGGTTGAATTCTTCTGAGTCTGAGTGAAGGTTTTCATCTTTTGGCTATGGAAATCTCGTTTTCTTTTTCTTTGCCTGGTGACAGAAACGAGAAAGCTTTTCTACGCTTGAGATTGTTGGACTTTGTTATTGTTCGTATAATTTGCAGATTGGAGTTGCTTGAAGTGGAATAATGCTTATAGGTTATTATATTTTAACAAAAAAATTAAGGACGCTTTGGCACAATATGTGCATGTGATTACGGTTTCAAATTGTTTAAATATAAATTGTTAACATTTATTGGCATACTTTGATTTGAATCAAATGTGGTTGAATTCTTGGCAATTGATCAAAGTTGTAGATCAGAGACATATTACATATATTTTTGAAAATGGAAAGTTAAAACTAATTAAATTTGTTGAATTAAGATAAATTGACTGAAATGTGGATCTATAAGAACATTTTCAATAATAAGGACAATAAAATTTTCCACTCAAAGGCAGAAGTCAAGCTACGCTTACATAATGCAGCATAAAAATCTCAAACATACAATATATGAACATTTACAATCCATTTTTTTAAAAAATTAATTTTACCCACTGTTATTGGAACCTTTTAATTTAAGTGTATTGTTAATTTAGTGATCTGACCAGATCAGGAACAACCAGAATGAAATAATTTGGAAATTTGTATATTTTGAAATATGTAAAGTCGTAGAATTATTTTACCAGAAAGTAATCCTACGATGAATTTAATTTTGGGCAAACGGTCTTAATCTCCTTTTGATCCCTTGAAGCTTAAATTTATATATAATTTTTCCGATGTTTAATACCCCTTCAACCAAATTTAGAAAAGGGAATTGGACGAGTCAACTCTTCGATGTGGGAATGCAATTTATTTTCCCTTTCTTTTTCTTTTTCCCATTCCAGTTTTATGTGATGTAACTAAAAAGAAAGATAATAGAAGCAATGTTGTCAAAATCACGATTCTAAGTAGACTCGTTTTGAGGAGGTAAACTCGTAATGTAAATTCGTAACGTAGAATCGTAAGAGTTTACCTATAATAATAATTATCTATTGAAATATATAATTATATCATTAAAATTAATATTTTAAAATTCAAACTAATTTTTGAATTAGTGAAAGTAATTATTAATGGTCTACTAGTATGACTATAGTTAAAATGGTGATAACTAAACATAAATATTTTTTTAATATTATATATAAAAATTTAAATACTATAGGTATTAATAAACAAATACTAATAATTTGAAATTTGAATTAAAATTATTTATACAATTATAAATATGACTATTAAAGACTATTTTGTTAAAACAAATAAATTAACAATATATTAATTTCATATTATTTTTGGGTAAAATATCATATTATAAATATTTAAAAAAATAAAAAAATTAATATAATATTATTTAAATAATTTAGATTAAAACACAAATAAAGATTCTTTTAAATAAATTTAAAATAAAATTCAAAAAATAAGTGCAACAAATTATATGATGCTAGTTACATGCAAATAGACATTTTTTTGTGTGTGTATGTTCAAATCGTCTAAGTTTTATTCTTTTTGAAATTATAAAAGGATGAAGAGCAAATATATATAAAACGTTTTATGTTTATTCATAAGAATGATTTTGGAGGAGTGGAATTGGCATTTTTTTAAAACTATAAAAACGATTAAGAGCAAATATATATAAAAGGTTGCATCTACATGCTCAAGAGCAGTGTTGGATCTGTGGAATAACTTGTTGCAGTGATAGGCAGAGCCCGTGTTCGAGACGTGGAGTTGCCCTTTTTTGAAATAAAAGGATGAAGAGTCAATATATATAAAACATTGAATATAAATTTACGAGAGTCAACCGAGTTGACTCGCGAGTTTGACAACTTTGGATAGAAGCTAAGTTTGTTGACGAAGAGGAAGGCAAGATACTCAGATTTTATTTTGGAGAAAAGTGTAAAATCATTTCCTCACTTTTGCATTTTGTAGTAATCTGGTCATTCACAAATTAACCAAGATAAATCAGTCTTCAAATTTGTATAAAAATAGTCTTTCATTAATTCGAAATTGTACAAAATTGGTCTCCATTTAAATGAATGAAAGACTAATTTTACATAAAATAAGATTTCTAATTGACCGATTTGTCACAATATATTTGTAAGGGACCAAATTATCACAAAATATAAAAGTGGGAGACCAATTTAATACTTTTCTCTTTTATTTTGTGGTGTATAGATGCAAGATAAACATATTGAACATTATGAATTGAAAAAAAAAAAAATACACTTATGGTCCCTTAATTTTTGGCATTAGATCAATTTGGTCCCTAAAAGATAGAAAGTATTAAATTAGTCCTGTAATGATTGCACTATGATCACATTTTATTCTTTGATCATGAAAACGTTAAAATTAAATTAAGTTAGACCATTTTTTGCTCAAGATGTTATCTGCTAAGGTAGATTAATAGTTTGCCCTATCAGTAATAATTTGGTCCCTCATCTTGTACCACTAGATTAATTTAGTCTCTTATCTTTCACAAATAGATCAATGTGATTCCTCATCTTTTGCCACTAAATAAATTTGATCCCTCAAAGATTTTAGCATGATCAAAGTAGCAAACTCATAATAAATAAAATACATAATAAATTATCTATTATAGTAATACAAATATACACATGTACAAATAATATTTAACTTATATTTGTTCTATAATCACACAACACACATGCCTCTTCAGTATCCAAATTGATGGATTATTTATTAGTGCTTTCTTCCTTAACCAACACAATTTAATTATTTTCAATTATTTTTTTTACTTCTTTTATTAAATTTTATAAAATATAATTCTTTTTAATTTTTATATTTCAACTTATTATCATATATATTTTTTCAGGTTTTCAATAATCTTTCTTAATTTCCTTTTCCACTATTTTCCTTTATATTATATATAAGATTAACACATTCATACAGGCATCAAATTTTCAAAAAAATAATATAATTTCCTTCTACTTATATGATTTACATAATTATTATTCATAAATATTAATATCCTTAATAAACTTTGAAGCATAACACAATTTCTTTTCCAATTAGTAGTAATCTTTTTAACTTCTAAACATAACATAATTGTTTTTGAAATTTTCAATAATTTTTCAATTATTTTTATATGATATGTTTTTAGAAATATAAACATTTACATAGATCTTATTTATGTAATGCAAAGAGTTAATTAATCATATAAATGTTGATTGAATTAACATAAATTGATGGAAAATGTTGGTTCTCATTATTAACCTTTTCAATAAGAAAGATAAAACATAATTTTTCATTCAAGGGCAAAAGTTAAGTTACACTTACATGTGCAACACAGAATTCTCAAAACATAATAATATATGAACATTAGAATATTTTCAAAAAATTGCATTTTCCCACTGTTATTTGAAAATTTTACCTATGAAATATTATTGTAAACTTGTAGAATTATTTTACCAAAAAAAATCTTGTGAAGAACGATGCTAAAGGTTCTAGAATATATGAATACTAACAATTGATTAGGGGTGAACACTGGTCAGGCCAGGCCAGGTTTTTTTGTGACCCGGGACCTGACTTGATTTTATATCTACGTTGACTCGTGTATTGACTAGGCCAGGTTGGGTTAAATCGTGTTCGAGTCTGGTCTACTTTTTTTAAAAAATAAAATAAAATATGAATTATTTTGTGAAAATGATTTTTTTAAAACAAAAAAATGAAAAAAAAAAAAAGATTTGAAAGGAAATAAAATGAAATTAAAAAAATTTTAAGATTTGGAATGAAAAATAATAAAAATTTGAAAAGCATTGATATTTTAAAATCTAATTATAAATAAAATTTATTTTAAATTAAATTAAGAATATATTATAAAAATTAAAAAAATTTAAAAATAAATGTCACCCTGGGACCTAACTCGACTTGGCATTAAACCTGGCCCGAACTGGGTTAAGTTACAATTTTTTTTATTTGGCCCAGTCATAACCCAGCCTAATATGACAGGGCCGGGCTGGATTCACTGGGTTGACCGGGCCAATATTCATCCCTACAATTGATTATTTAATTTATTTGCCTTATCGCCATCATTCCTATTAGGTTTAAACAAATTCATATAAAATGATTAAAGTCGTCACTTAAATATATAAAATTTCATCTCGAACAATAAATAGTTATTAATAGGGGTGTTCAAATCTTAGGCCATATACAGGTCTGGTATCAATCCACGGCTCGGCCTATGGTTATTACCAAGTCATATTTTGTGACCCGACCCAATGGACCTTGTCGAGTTGGGCTTAGTTATTTGGAATTTTTTAATTTTATTATTTTAAATTTAAAATTAGTTTTAAAAGAAAAAAAAAATTATGATTTATATTTAATAAATGAGATACTATAGACACACACACACATAAAAGTCCCATGTCCTGGTATCATTTTGACTTGGGCCAAATCTGTAACATCCCTAATTATTAAAATATATAATTACATAGTTAAAACATAATATATAAATTTATTTAAATACAATTCAAATTATATTTATTTAAATGAAAGTTATCCATATTTCATAATCTATCTATAACAAAAAATGCAATAATTTCAACAAAGTTCATAAATAAATAATCATTCAATATAACTAATTCAATAATATTTTTTCTACTTTATTAAGTATATATTTGTCATAATTTTTGTTGTGTTGCTATTTTTTCATTTCTGGAAATTTAAAAGAATAAGTAAATTTAGATAAAGGAAATTGAACGAGTCAACTCTGGCATGTGGGAATGCAATTTATTTTTCTTTTTCCATTTCTAGTTTTAATTATAGTTCATTACAGTGTTAGATGAATTTACCATAAGATTGAAAGATAGATATTATACATTAGGGATTATAAATCGAACTACTATATCAAAAGAATAAAAAAATTTTAAATCTGAATTGAATTAAAAAAGGCAATTCAAAAGAATTCTCATGCATTAATAGATTTAAAAGATTTATTTGCATAAAAGGAACAACATAGAAAAAATAAGATAGAGGGGTCGTCGCTTATGGCTATATGCAACAAAAGTTTGTTCACTCCAATGAATTTTTAAAATTGAAGAATACTTCATTATTTTTTTATTTATTTAAATTTTTTTCATAAATTAAAAAAATTGATTTAAAAGGCAGTTAATTGATTTTTTAATTAATTATGTGTTTTTGGTTAACTACAAAATATTTATACACTTTAAAAAAAATTTATATAGATATATAAGAAAAATGAAAACTCACTACACGAGGAGTTGAGAGTTTGTTCATCAATCAACAGAGCAACTATATTAAGGGAAGCTTACTTTAGTTATATATAATAAATATAAGAAATTAATGGGGATCCGTGGTTTTAAACTCAATTTGTTATTGCCAATCACCAAGTCGCAACGGTTAGGAATCTTCTTATCTGAATTACTAATACTTTCTTATTTGTAGGATTCATTATATTCCGAGAATTTTTCTAATAGAAATATAATGAGATTAAGCTGTGAATTTTAGGAAAGATATAAGAGAAATAAGATAATAAGATTAAATCAAAAAAATTAAGCCTTAAGCCCTACATTAAAAAATTTAAGAGAAAATAAATAAAATTGTTTTATTGAATTATAAGTAAATATGATTTATGTCATAAAATGATATGGTTTCCATTAGTGAAATATTATATATCATGACGAAGCTTAATATGATTGGGAACGAAAGTGTAGAAAGACCTTATAGGAGTTTAGCAAGTTATAAATAAATAAATAAATAAATACATACATATATACATACATACATACATATATATATATATATATATGCATATTTATATATATATGTATACAAGTGAATTAAACAAATAAAAGTATCACACTTAATTTTAAGGAATTTAAATATTATAAAAAGAAATATAAGGAAATAGAATCTATTATATATACGAAGTAGGTTTCATTTAACGTGAGAGCTTCATTTAATCAATGGAATGCATTCGTTTGATCATATGATGATTGTTCATCTTTCCCGTACAAGTATGGGAAATTCTTCAAAGTGGATAAATTATTTGGAGTCAATGAGAAAATAAAGTAATTAATTAAATATATTTTAAATTGAAAATTGTCAAAGTCTAGAAATATTTTGTAGTGTAGTCAATACAAAATAATCAATGAAATAACTGTCTCTTAAATTTTCTAATGAAAGACTATAAATATAACTTGACATGGTTCAAAATTAAAGCAAGGGACAATGATATATGTGGTTGAATGGTTTCTTCAATGATTTCAATGATCTATAGTTATATATTACTTTAAGTTAAATGTAAAGTCAAATGTGATTATATCAATATATATGATTTCAGAATTCTTTTGAAGAATAATAATAGGAGCTATTTTGTACAATAAATAAGATTCTTGTGGCAATGTTCTTTCAATGAATTCATTGTCATCATTGTTCTCTTACCAAGCTCTCTAAACTATTTTTATACACTTTTTTTAATTTATTATGCTTTGTTAATATCATAGTACATAACTAATTTTTTTTTTTTATTAACACTTAGAAACACTATTAATATAAAATGTAATTTCATATAACAAAACATGAATTTTCCTTAAGACTTGTGCATTGCGTTAACGAATAAATTAGTTTATAGAATAATACATGAATACACATAGTAATTGCTAACCTGTGAGGATCATTCTATCCATAATAAACAATGAAGCATTATTGTGGCATTAACTTAAGAAAAGAAATACAAAAAAAAAAAAAAAAAACCATATTTAACGTGAATAGGATGAGGTGGCTGCTAAGGGATAACGTAGAAAGAAAAACACCATTTGGTGGCAGCATTTTATATATATATATATATATATATATATATAGGAGAATAATAAGTAGCAGAATATCAGGGAGGCTTCATGGCAATAAGAAGTATAAAACACGTTGAGCAAATTAGAAGGAATAATTAGAGGAAAGTACTAGATAGAAGCATGAGGCAGAAAATAAGGGCTCCAACAAATCATATTTACTTATAATGTCGTAAAACATATATAAATTGCTTAACTTTTAGTATCACTTAAGAATAAAATTACAATCTCATGTTATGAAGAAAATAAACATTTTTTGGCAGAAAATAGATTGGAGAAGAAATTTCTACATAATTAAAATGTTATGAAATAATGGAATATAATTCTTGAAAATGAGAGATAATATGCATAATTTAACTAAATATTAGGAAATGCTATCGTAATTTACTCCATTTAAAATTATGTATTATAGATTATTAATAACTACCCACTCTCTTATATTAATCTTATTTTCTTTTTTTAAAAGATTATTTTGTTTTATTGTTACTATTGAAATTTTAAACACCCATTACTATATAATATATTAATGTTTAAGATACCATAGTCAAAATTTTATTGAATTTTATCAACGGACAAATTTATTTATGAGCTAATTTTTAAGAAAAAAATATCTTTTTAGATTAAAAATAAATTCTGTCTTCTTGGTTGAATAAACATGCTAACATAAAATATCTTTTATTTACGAGAAAATTTAGTTTCTGAACATATGCTTTTCCTTATATTTCGCATTATTTAATTTGGTTGAAGGACTAAAATTCTATTTTGACATTGTTAATTTAATCTTTTACAAAATTTTGAATTAGTACTTCAACATTATATGACTTCTCTCAATTCAATTTCTTTGTAGTGTCTGCCCTTCAAATAAACAAGACGCAAATTAATTTTATGACCTGAATAATTAACGTGATGCGCAGGTTGAATATAAAATTGAATATAATCACTTGTTAAAGTACCAATATTGCTTACCACTGAATCACCATTAAGTCGTATACGGTGATATGTAATGTCAATTGTACATATAAAGTTAGAGAAAATAATTATTTCGGTCCTTTGCCTTTTATCTTAATATCAATTTGGTGCTTTATAAATTTGTAATGCCAAAATGGTCCCCTTAAAAATTCAATATTAATTAAAATTAGTTCCTAAAAATAGTTATGATTAATTTAATAGGAGACTAATTTTTTATTAATGTTGAATTTTTTAAGAACTATGTTGATACTTTAAATTAATTTATAGATAACTAAATTCGCATTGAAGCAAAAGGTGAGTGACTAAAATAGTACTTTCTTGTGTAAAATTTTTTGTTACTCACAGACTCAAGCAAAATTCACAAAATATACCAAATGAAATTTCTTAACTTCTAAAATTCTCTCAGTGATCAGGGCTGGGCATCTTAAAATAATGTAAATTTTATACATTAATTTTGATCAATATATAATCTTTATATAGTTTAACAAAGAAAGTGTAATATTTTAAAATTTACACACAAAAATTATAATTCGGCTTTAGTCTAAAAGATTACATAATTTCACGTACCTTCGTGCGTATCCATTTAAAAGTGGGGGCGTTAATGAAAAGAACCTGAATAATAGGTTCCAATTGAATAATAAATCCTATGACGTGTGAATCATGATGTATAACTTTGTCTAAAATTAACACCACAACAACTAAGAAAATCTAAAATCATTCATAGTCGTACTAATCACACCATAGATTTAGCCGTAATTCAAGCAATAATATTATAGTATATAAAGAAATTAAATTATTCCCTAATTAAGAAGCTGGGACATTTCAGATAAGGATGATAAGTTGTCTCTAACATCATTAAAGATACTTTAAACTATTTACGTTTTAAGAATTTTTAATCAAGAAAAATATCTATAGCCTAAATAATTTTAATAACTTTCCTTTAAAATAAATTTTGTCAACATGCATGTTTCCTCCCATCATATGTTCTCGTTCTTCAATTCTAATTTTCCTCACAAATTAAAATTATTTAGGGGGAAGGATGCTCTGGAAGGAGGCATGGTCTTGATTTTTACAAGTTTTGCTATCTCATTGTATAAACTTATTCTAATAGTATTTCTTCGAATCTGAATTTTGATCATTTATGTCTTCACCATCTTAATTTAGCTTTCATAATCTACACCACTTAGATTAGGAAAAGAGGAAAAACCATTTTTATCTTAATACAAAAAACCATTTGCTAAGGTAGAAAGAAATTTTAGTAATAATGAAGTCACCATATACTACATTAAATGTTATATGCATGTAAAAATAATATAAAAAACTTAAAAGCCTCGACGGTAAATTTTTTTTATTATATCAAATGTTAGCAAGTATAGAAATTTTAATGTACTGGATAATAATAAATGCAAATACAAATATTGATAAAAAAAAGTTAGTGATTTTAGTTTACAAGAATTTATTGAGATAAACTAAATGATATATTGCATTAATATTCAAGATAATATACATTTTTAGTATAGTTAAGTTAAAAGAAGAATAAAAATAAGTTATTATTGACAATATTAAATGAGTAAAAATAGTAAAATTTAAGAACTTTTTATTATAACAAGTGAAAATAAGTAAGATATGATTAATGAAATAGCAGAACGGATCCCCTCCAATAGTACTTGAGATTTCTCAAATAGAATCTAATGACTCTCAATTTTTTTGTAAAAGATATATTTTAAAAAATAAAAATTAATTATATTTATAAATAAATATATATCAATATTTGAAGTTTTTTTTTTTATAGAAAATGATATACAATTAGAAAAATAAAAAGATTGAACTATTTTTAATATCTCATAATTTATTTTTTATATCTTGAAGTCTATTATTTTTTAATTATATATCATTTTGTATAACAAAATAATTTAAAACATTAATATTTATTTATTTATAAAAATAATTATATTTTATTTTTAAAAAAATATATTTTACAGAAAAATTGATCCAATGGCCCTAAGGGTTAATAGAAAAAAATCTCCTCCAGTATATATACTAGAGGGGATCAATTCTCATGAAATAGAGTAGTAAAAGTATGAACTTAGATAACAAACTTGCATGTCTCATTTATAATCAATCTATAAACATAGATCAAGAATATTTTTATCTGTTAAAGATTTATTAAATACTTTTTAATCTTTCAATAAAATTATACTTGAATGATATTTAAAACAACCGAAACCCCAAGAAAATTAAATTAACAAATAAAAAGATTTCCTTTTTTCCTTGGACCTCCTTCCAATCATCGATTATTCACGGCAGTTTAATTATACGTCGTTGACTTTAAACAAAAATATAATTATTTTATTTGAATTGATTTATATAAATTATTATATACATGGAAGCATATTATTTGACTTTTAATGTAACAGTTAATTATTATTATCATTCTGTATTTTCCATGTCATTACTACTAATTAATTTGATGACCCCGTACTTTCTTCTTCTGCATACTTGATAAAATGATTAAGTGGCACTTGTGATGTATCCAATAAATAAAAAATGGAGAACATTGTTTAAATTTCTGAAAGTTTTTATTTGAGTAATATCTTAAATATATTAGAATTAAACTTGTTTATTTCCTCGGACATTGTACTGGCCTTACTGAAAACTAATTAATTTGTTTTACTATATATTAATACATTTTAAATCAACGTTACCTATAAATATTAGTAAAAAATTAAATTTAGTAATATATCATAATATAAAAAAATATATAATAAATTAGAGAATGTCCATAAATTTAATCATGTGTAATTAGTGAAAGAGAAGTGATAATAA
The DNA here is from genome assembly GCA_037074485.1 of Delonix regia. Classification (NCBI taxonomy): domain Eukaryota; kingdom Viridiplantae; phylum Streptophyta; class Magnoliopsida; order Fabales; family Fabaceae; genus Delonix; species Delonix regia. The sequence continues at coordinate 21,085,019 of CM073454.1, read as the reverse complement.
TATTGAGCTTATTAAGAGGACACCATTATAAACTATCTAAACATATATATATTTTTTGTTTTAATTTTGAATCATGTCAAGTAATATTTATAATCCCTTATTAAAAAATTTAAGAGACAATTAATTTATTTATTTATTATTTTTCTCGTTGACTTTAAAAATTATCTAAATTTTTTCAAATGGTCCAAATTTAAAATGCATTTAATTAATTCATTAATTTTTTGTTCACTCTAAAAAATTCTTACAATAAAAAGAATTTTCAATTTAAAAGACTATTAATAAATTTATTAATTATTTATTTTAATAATTTTTTCATTGACTATGAAAAATTTACGCATTTTAAACAAATTTTAATACATTAATAAGAAAAATAAGAAGTCATTGCATGAAGGGCAGAATGTTTATTTAACAGAGTATTTTCATCTGTAAATAGATCTTTTATATTAAATGAAATCAACTTTACTTATAAGAAAAATGATAATCTTTTAAGTAAAATTTAACTTTGAGCTCAGCCATTATACTTACCTATTTCCAAGTTCTCTTTTGCCCTTGTAAGATAAATAATTAATTAACCAAATATTCCAATGAATAATGGAGACTTGAATATTAATTCTCTAAGCTAAAATATTCTTCTCATGTCCTCCCTTGCAAAGAAAATCCTTACATTAATCATTCCAAAGAAAATCTAATATATATATATATATATATATATATCATAATCTTCATCTTAATCAATCACAATTATGTTACTTTCCTCATAATTTTCTTAGTGCTTTATGAAGGAAAATATATTTCTCATACATGACCAACTTAGTTATCCCATTTTCTCATAATTTATTAGGGAAACTTTCTCATTTAGTACTAACATAGTACTGCTTTCTTTCTCCATTTTGGTTTTTCCCATGAGTTTGTCTTGTTCTTGCACCTTTATTTTATACATTATTTCCCAATTATTCTATCTATTTTCAGAAGTAAAATACTAAGCAAAACTCACCCAACTCGTGCACTGTTTAGAACTGATTTTTGTGTACAGAATATCGTTTGTTTTGCTTCCGTTTAGCCACTTTTCTCCCTTGTTGACTTCTCCACTTGGCACCTGCATCCTGCTAATATCTTTCGTGTTTATCAAAGCCCAGAAACTGCACCAGAACTCGTGGAAAGCTTGCTGGAAACATTAAACTCGCAGAAAACTTGCTAGTAACTCGGTTTTAGCGTCTGAAAACAGAGTTTCGGTTTCACCTCTGTTGCTCTTTTATTTTTCCCTTGTTTTCCCTACTTTCTCTCTTGTTTGCTTCACCCCTCAACACCTAAACCTTTCTCTGTGATTGAATGTCTCTCACTGTCCCTATAACTTACAAAAACTCGCTAATTTTCCCCCTCTTTCCCGTTCTATTTCACTTGTCCAAAACTGAGTTTCAGCTTCGGCTTTGCTTCTACTTTGGGCTCTTTCTCCTCAACCCGTGGCTTTCTTTTTTAGAGGAGCTCTTCCCCTTTGAATTTAATTCAAGATGAAGGAAAATCACCACTCAAACTGCTCATAATGACCTCTGAATTGCGGCTGCAACATGCTTAAAATTTCGGCTCTGTTTTTCGGTGTCAGAAATATCCAGCAAGTTGCTTGCCCATTGGTCGGCTTGGTCCTATGTTTCTACTCTGATTTTGGGCTTACCTTACGTTAGAAGACATCCGATAGTAGCTTTGTGCCTTTACAGCCTAACTAGTTCCCACCAGGCTCTGTTTTTCTATTTTACTGAATTTTTCTGATTCTCTCTTCGGTTTTGACTAGTTTTGTGCCTTTACAGCCTTCTAAAATGCCTACTTGGTTGATTGTCTCTAATTAGCTATTCTGTCCCTCTAAGCAAGTACCGAGTTTTCCTTCCCTTGAAGCTTTTACTTCCTCTTGGACGGAACCAAAATGGCCACCTCATGCTTCAAACGTTTTTTGTTGCTATTCGGTTCTTCCTTTGCTGCTAAACCAAGTTTCATTTCGGTCCCTACCATAAGTGATCTATCTCACCTATGGTGCCACCTCTTCCTAGTTCAACTATTATATTTATCTTATTTTAACTTCTTGCCATTCTTATCATGTAAGTTGCCACCTCCCACTCCATCTAATTTCACATCCTAATATGGTCCTACCACTTAGCTTCTCTTGGTTAATGCCACAAAATACAAAATACTATGTCACCTCATGCTAAGTTTTGTCTCTTAGAAATAGTTTTCAAATTATCAAATCTTGGGCCATGAAATATTTTCAATTCGTGTAGGCGCAATTTAGTCAAATAATAAACATAGGCATTTTATTTAAATTGAATTAATTTTGTTTTCCAATTCACCTTGGAAGGTATAGTTTTTGGGCTTTAATTTAATTCTCCCAAGTTCTTTAAAATATTAAGGATAAGATATGATTTTTCTATTGATTTATTTTACTTGCATATGACCCATGTTAATTTAATTACAGTCTAAAAATGGATAAAATTTCATTCATATTATTTTATAATTAATTAACTATATATGAGTAAAATAATTTTTCGTAATAAATAAATAAACTTATTGAAGTATTAGCATATTTTCCTATATATATATATATATATATATATATATATATATATATCCAAACTTCTCAAATATATCCATGTTATTATGTTTTAGTGGTTGTTACACGTTTTAAGCTTCAGTGGTTTGTGGAGTCGTGCACTGGCGGATGCTAGTACAATTATTGAGCTCATGTTTCGTGTACGTACAACGATCTATCACCTGTCTGTCTGCCTACACATACATATGCTATATTTAATGAACAAATGATCATGATCTGAACCTAGTAAAACTGAAATACATTTGTCAAAGACGTGCGTGGTTAAATCAAAATCTATTATCTTCTGTTTGAATTTCTGGGTTAATTTGGAAGTTGATTGATTGCCAGCACATATATAATAAATATAACACAACTGGCTTGACCTACTAAGGTTTTGTTTGAGGTATTGATCGTAAAAAGTAATTATTATTAAAATTTTAAATAATAAATTATATTGCATCAATAATAATAAATGCACATTTTATTTTTAAATATTATCAAAATCGCGTAACCAAAAAAAAATATTTATTTAAACAAACGGGATCGCGTGGGTGAACGGGATCTTTTTTTTTTTTTTTTAATAAAAACTTAGATTATGTCACTGGTTGCGTCTTTAAATTAATTTTTATTTAAATTTTTAAATAAGATATTATGTTTTAATAATAGTATATAGTTATAAAATAATTTTGATAAATGTAATTAAAAACTATGTAATAATAAAAATTAAATGCTGAAAAAGATGAATTATTAATAATTAAATATTAATATATAATTATATGAAATTGAAATTAATAATAAATGAAACATATAAAAATTACTTAGAATTTTATTTATTATTAAATAGTATAACAAAAGTAGTAAATTAATAATTATTTTGTCTTATTTTTGTAGCCCTTTTCTATTAAGTTTAATATTTTCAAATTAAGAATAAATAAAATTAATAATTGAAACAAGAAATTTGAAAATGCATTTGAATCCAGCAAATTAAAAATTTTACAAAGTAAGAATAAAAGTGTACAAGATTAAGCCAAAATATTCATTCATGTAGCTTCAGGTCTTCATACATTATTTATGGCATTCAGTGCTCATACATTATTTACTTTATTACTTCTTCATCTTCATTATGTTTTTTTTCCTGATCTATTATTAGGTTTCTATAACATAAATAATCTTTCTCATTATTTCAGTAGCAACAAGATAAAAATGAATTTAATAATCAAGAATAATTATCAAATTGCAATTTATATAAGCTAATATTTTAATCATAAATTTTTAAATCATCTTAACGAAATGTAGATTGGAATATTTTATAAGCTCATTGACCTTAGCTAATTTCTTGGTGGCAAATCTTTTTTTTTTAAAGTTAATGTAAAAATGGTATGTTTTGTCCCTAGAAGCCTTACAACGGAGTATGCTTTCACTTTTATAATTAAGCTTCAAGCGCAGCGTTCTGTCCCTTGATTTAAAAACAAAAACAAAAACAAAAAACAAAAATGTCCAATTTCGACTATCACGACAGAAAGTGAATCTAAACACCACAAGATATCAAATTATGTTCATTTCTCCAAGAAAACAATTACCCAAATAAATTGTACAAATCAAAGAGAGTTCTAAAGCCATGTAACAATGTCTTACCTGAAAAAATCTGGTTGAAAAACATAATCAAGATGAGGAGAAAATAAAGTAAATAATTAAAATGTTTATTCTGTTGCTATTGAGATAATAAGGAAGATTAATTATGTTACAGAAACATAATAATAGAGTAGAAAAAAATAATGACAATGAGAAGATAATAAAGTAAATAATATTGTATGAGCACCGGAAGTCGGTATCTAATTTGATGAATGAATATTTTAATTCAATCTCGTATACTTTTATTCTTGTTTTGTTAAAATTTTGATTTGTTGGGTTCATATGTATTTTTAAATTTCTTGTTTCAATTATTAATTTTATTTATTCTTATTTTTAAAATATTAAACATAATAAAAAAGGTTACAAAAACGAGACAAATGATTACTAATTTACTACTTTTATTATACTATTTAATTATAAATAAAATTCTGAATGTATTTTGTTTGTTTAATTTATTATTTAATTTCAATTTCATATGGATTATATATCAAAATTTAATCAGTAACTATTTTTTAGCATTTAATATTTATTATTACATAGTTTTTAATTTCATTTATCAAAATTATTTTATAACTATAATACTATTACTAAAACATAATATATTATTTAAAAATTTAAATAATAATTAATTTAAAACCACTGGTTGCGTGGAAAGTAGGCACGCAACCAGGGGCATAATCTGAGTTTTTATTAAAAAGAGACGTGTTACCCGCGCGATCCCATTTGTTTAAATAAAAAATATATATATTTCTTTCATGCATATGCAATTTTGATAATATTAAAAAAGTAAAAGTAAAAAAGTACGTTTATAGTATGTTGATACAATATCATTTATTGTTCAGAATTTTGGTAATAATTATTTTTTTATAGCAACAGGATAAAAAAGACGGGAAGATACGGCATGAACAAGAATTTTAAAAAAAGAGAAATTAAATATGAAATTGTTGTACCAGCTATATGCACTAAACTAAACTAAGCTATTCACTCCTTCTAGCAAGATCTATTCTTGATTCTCGATGACTTTGACTTCCTCTGCAGGTGAAGTACGTTATATAGTATGGTGAACTTCCAATAAATAAAAGTGATCAAGTGAGTTTCACATTATCTTTCAATAAGGAAGCCAATAATTAACAAGCTCTCTCTAATACGTTAGTGTAATCGATGTCGAACTGGATTAGATTAGTTATTCATTAGTTTGATGGCTCTTTATATTTCTGAATGGCCAATCAAAAAACATAAAATTAGATATGTTGCAAAGTTTTCTTATATTTATTATTTAATTTATTGCCTATGATATCTTTTATTAAATTTTAAGTATCTAGTGATCAAAGCAGTGTACACCCATTTTCAAATTTATCACCAAGTCATTGTAATAGAAATAATTAGTAAGTTAAGACAACTTCTGATTATGCTAAAACTTAATTATTATTTGATGTTAGACTCTAAATATTTAGTTTCTTATTATGTTTAGTATTGACTATTGATATTAAACTTTGTAAGAAATTAGTTTTAAATTATATTTAGGCTTCACTATTTAATGTTAGACTTTGTAATTAATTAGTATTTGTAATGTACTAATTGTTGGCTCCATTGAGTATTAAATTATATTGATGTGATTGGTGGTAAAATTTTTCATATTTATTGAATGCCCATTTTAAAAAAATTGTCACAAAAAATTAAAGTGAGATATTTAAAACCAATAAACCCTATCAGCAGCGGTTTAAACTGCTGCTAAAAGTATTTACAAGCTCTAGCAACATTAAAGTAGACCATGGCTAAAACAAGACATTATGACGGTTTTTTTTATTATTGTAATTATGCACTACTATGACAGTTAAAAAAAAAGTTGTAAAACTTTAACATTGCAACACTTTTTTAAGATCGTCGCAATAACGTGTTTTTGCAACGACTTTAGTAAGGGTTATTTGACCATCACAAAAACCTGTCATTGCAACAATTTCTACAAAAGTTAACAAAAGACGTTGTTTTGTTTGTGACGGTGGTTTCTAGGATGTTTCCATCAACCATGGTAATAAGCCTTTGTGACAATCAAAATCCTTGCAAAAGCCATTGAAAAGCTATCGTAAAGTCCACTGTTTTTTGGTAGCGTGATGTTATTTTTTGCTACATATATTATCCTAAATCTATTTAAAGTAATCTAGTTTTTAAAAAGATCATATGATTGTTATAGATTACTTAAAAGCATGCTTTTACATCAAGGTTAATTATATTTTGTTGAGTGCTATGTTTTTGGCAAGGAAAAATTAATATTTTTGTGCTCCAACCATCAACATAAAGTCTCCCTTGATTTATATAACTTATTGTTTTGTTTCATACTTTTCCAAGTATCATTTACAACAAGTATTTTACAAAACAATTTTAAAAATAACTAAAATGATTGTAAATACCTAATTCACCTCATTTTGGGTGTTGGTTGTCTTGTCTAACAAATGCTTGGTAGAGAATTTTGATAATAGCAACTCTATGTCCTTGCCAAGGGTGAACAAGATATAATATTAGTTATAATGAAAGATAACCAAGTCAAGGATACTTCATTTTCTTGAAAAGTAGCTAATTATATTGGGATGTAGGCAAAAATTATAGAATTGAATAAGGTCCCAATAGCACAAAATTTGGCAGCAACGCTAATACACATATCACACGAAGCAAGAAAACGATAGTCGTGGAAGGCAGGAAAAATTTAAAAGTATAATGGTAATTCCATAGGTTAGAGGTGGTGAAGCAACGGAGTTGTTCCTTGTCTGAGTTTGAATGCATGAAAACATAGCACAAAATTTGGCTGCAATGCTGAAACACATCTCACATGAAGCAAGAAAAAGATAATTGTGGACGGTAGGAAAAATTTAAACGTATAATAATAATTCCACATGGGAACATGACAACATCTAAAAAACGTGGATTATTGCCTTAATAGTCATGATTGAATTCAAACCTGGGTTCCATTGTTTGAATAAGTAAGGCTTAGCCGCTTGTGCTAGTCTAGTTCTCATGTAGAATGCTAACTGAATTATATAAAAGTCTTATTATTTAAATTTTATACTTGCCTCAATTACAATCCTTTCGTTTCTTCTATGAATGAAAATATTTACAAAAAAACTTCTCCCAAGATAAAATATCAAATGGGAATTTCATGAATATTACAGTTTTTTTTAATTGCATGTGAACTTGAGTTTGCTAAATAAGACGACATATCAATGGTCTCATTGATCAGTCGTAAATGCTCAACGTTTTTCTAGATTGACTTGCAGTCAAGATGCCATTAGTTAAGAATATGAAGTGAAGATATTTATAATACTTCTTTCAAGACCAAGTAGGGTCAATTAAGGCTATCTATTTAACCTAGTGACCTAGAAATCATGATGTGTTTGGTCAAGGTCAGGCTGAGTTAAAAGAAAAATGGGCTAATTATTTTCAAAGATTACTAATTTTTTATACTAGGCTAGACTAGGGCTGCACACAACCTGACTCAACCTGGTTAACCCAATCCAACTCGAAGTGTTCAGGTCGAGTTGGGTCCGAGACAAGGAAAGGAAAGTAAACTTCTTATCTAGTTTTATCGAGTTATAAGGTCAGGCTATGTCGGGGTTCGAGCTGTATAATTGTTCTGCACTACCTAGCATGGACTTGATTTTTTTTATTATTATTATTATTTTGCATAACTTTTTTTTTCATCTTACTCGCTTCCCCCCTATGCTAAAAGACTTCGATTGTTTTCCCCCATCATACGCACTAGTAGTAAGAGAGGAGCAAGGTGAGGAGGTTGCACCCCGCTAATTCAAGCAAATCTGGCATTAGAATGTTGAACCAAATTCAACTATATATGCGGTCAACTTCCAATCTCAAGACGAGCCTTGTTCTTACACCCGTTCATTTTCTTTGCTTTGTTATTAGTAGTAAACCATATGATATGCTTCAATTTAAAGGCATGTATTACTAAGTGAAACTTGTGCTTCCATTGTGATAAAGAGGTAAAGGGAACTTGAAACGACAAGAAGGAAGAAAGAAAGTAGCACAAATTTTTCATTCTTTTGGCCTCATTAATTACCATGGTTCAAGCATAAAAAAATTACAATGACTCTCTAGTCTGGCGCATTCACTTAGGCATTATCTTGTACTATAGTGAGTTAAACTTTTGAAAAATTTTTCAATCATTTTAAACAATTTATTTTCAAGTGCAAAAGTATGCTGGCTTTATTATGTCACATCAATTCACTTATGCAATTTTTCCTTCTTCATTCAAAATTTCAATGATATATATTTATACAACTTTTGCAATCTCTTCTCTCTTCCTTTTATTCTTTTTTATAAGTTAAAAAAAAACATTTAACTTTTAATCTAAATCAATTTTTCTAACCCAAAATGCCCCAACTATTCAAACCACCCTGTCACTTTCTAGGATTGAATCAATTCTGTCTATTTTTTGGTCTAAAACACTATCCTAGAAATACCATCGACCCAAGCTTTAGGTCTATAACAAACCCTTAGCCGGACTGAGTACCAGGTTAAGGTTTTGGACTAACACCCTACCCAGCTCAACCTAGATATTTGTTAATATAAAATGCCTGTGAGAGCCTCATTTTATGTTTTTAATCAATCTCTGACATTGCTCCTCACCTTCCCACACCGGCTAGATCAAATGTTGCATGTGTGCTTGTCAACTTCAAAACAGGATCCCACACGCCTCAATTAGTTTATGTAGCATGAAGCTGGGAGCCTTATGTCAGTCTTAAACCTCGTTTGTCATCCAGTGACCTTTTAGGTTTGGTATTAATCTTTATTGCGATAAATTGTTGCTTAGTTAGTTAGCTTTATTCATGAGATGATTATATCTTCGAAATCAGTGATTATAATAAGGGTAAGGGTGTGTATTTCTTATTGTTTAAAATACTTTCTCAGTCTCCTTTTAACTAGATATGTCATAATTCTTCATTTTGTTATGAAAAGTCACCTTTTTGAAACTTAAGGATACCCTACAAGTACCTAAAATATTTCAATCCTAGAAAAGTGTTATATTGTCGTCTATTGTTGTAGTAGTTGTTGTTATTAAAGTATTGTATTTTAGTAGGTCTCTATTGTGATAAATTGTTGTTTAGTCATTTTCATGAGATGATTATCGTAAAATCAATTATCATAAACTATCAGAGGGTGAGGGTGTGTTGACTCTATTTTCCTGTTTCTTGTTATTTAAAATAGTCCACTTTCAATTTTTTAGTTGGACAAAACTTAATTATATGCTTTCCATTTTATTATTTTAAAACATTATATGACATTCTTTGAAACTCGAAGATACATTAATAAAAAGAATATTTCAATCCCAAAAAAGAATGCTATATTACCTATTATTATTATTGCTAGTGTTGTTGTTGTACTTTACGTACTTATTGAAAGGAAATGCCATTATTAATTTCATTGTAGACTTGCTAAACTTCGAGGAAGCAATTCTTAGTTGTGGAATAGACCTATCCAATAAATTAAGTTCATTAGACATCAATGTAGAAATACATGGTGGACACAAAACTAAATCTCACCTTTTCAATAAGGCAATAACAAGCATCTCAACAATACAAATGGGAAAGTCTTTGGAACTGTATGATTGATTTGAAGGAGTTTCAACTTGAGTTGATGTAGAAGGAGGTATTGGACAAGGTCTAAAAATATTCATCTATAATACCCTAATATGAAGGACATTAACTTTGATTTTTCCCTAGTCCTCAAACATGCCTCACTTTTCCAGGTATTCTTCTTTAACTCTCCAAAGATTGCCCAAACTCATAATGGCATGTCATAAAGTTGTTTTATTGTTGATGTATAGGTAATAAGTACTTAACAACTGTAAATGTTACCCATGGATTTTAAGTTTAACATAAACGAATCCATTTTTTTCTTTCTTTTTCTTTCCTGGGATAATTACCTATTTATACGTAGTTAAGTTTACAATTTGTTATCAAGAGAGCTTCCTAAGCTTTACGTAAGCTCTCTTTTATATCAATATAGCTTATAATAAGGTATAGTTTTCTTTCTTTTACTTGAGTGCAATATTGAGTGGTGCATGATGTGTGGGAGAGAATAGATCATAAGTGGGATAACTCTATAACAATATCAATATCATTGATCTTATATATAATTGTGCACTATTGATATTGAACTACTTCATCTCATGTTTTCATGTAGTTTTTCCTTTTGGACTTTATGAATGCATATCATATAGTATAGATAGTCCCTTCACAAATCATTGGTAACAGAGTTATGAAATACACGTCCACATCATGAACCAAACAAAGATTAATGTAGGGTTAGTGCTCTTGTCCATATGGAAACAGGCTAAGACAATAAGTGACTATACAATATTAGTTATGGACAAGAAACATCAAGTTTGCCTCTAACTTTAAATTACTATAAACTAGTGTTTCCACTTACACAGGCATGTTTACTAAACGCCAATGGTAGATTTGGATGGAGATGGAAGAGAAGGAAAGGGAATAGAAGCTTTTAGTAAAATCCTTCTCTCGTTTGGGAGTTTATTATAAGGGCCAAAGAGGGGAGAAGGTTGAAGGATTTTTTTACTAACCCCCCAAATCCTCTAAACCTTTTTCCTCTTTCTTAATGTTAACTTTCCCCAATTTAAGTTATTAAAAGAGAAAGCATTTCCAAATAAGGAAATGAATTAATCACCACATGACCTTCCTTCTCCCTTCTTTTTTGTATTTTTCTTTTTTGGATTTGTTTCCTTTCCTTACCCTTTCAACTACCAAATACACCCTAGTTGACATGATTTGTTCAACTAGTACATATGATTTCTATTATAAGAGATGAACTAGTTCTTAATCTCTTAAATTAATGTCCATAGCTCTTACATTTGTCATCTAAATGATAAGAATTATTTTCAACCATTTAAACGAAATATAACTTAGTTGAATATGAGGAGAGCTCATTTTGCTTAATTAAATTACAAATCCAACTCAGCTTGCACTGAATTTTACATGTTTGGCTCAATTAAAGGTTTGAATTAGCTGTGTTGAATTTTGTTCAACCCAAATCTTAGTTAGGTTTATAACTTCCTAACCTGATTAGTGAACACCGTTATAATATGGTTTGCTCTCATACATCATCTCAAGATTGAATGCTTAGTTGTCTAGATCTCAATCTTGGTTGAAAAATCATATGATCTTATGATCCTCCTAATAGAAATTAATCCCAATTTTTGGATTACAGAAAGTCGTCACATATTACAATTTGGACATATCAGTTTTGGCTTTTTTACATTGCACACAACAATAGACTACTAGTGGACAATAGTCATATGTTTCTAATTCAATACTATTATGTTATTCCAATATATAAAAGTGGAAGTACATAGGATAAGGAATTGATAGGAGAAACACTTCTAAAAAGGCATGACATTAAACAGTACAAAATGAGCCAACCCCGCTTCCCTAAGAATAAAACAAGCAAAATACCTTTCCTGATTGAGTATCCACAAGTGGATCATATCAAACATCAATGGAAGCTATATTTTAGCAATTGGCTTATTCTTGTATTATTACTATTTTCCCATAATTAATATAAAATACAAGCTTAAAAAGAAATGCAGAGTTTATTTATAAAACTCTATGACACCATAAACCGAAAGAGCACAGGAAACAACACTAAAGCTTGAGAATCCAGAGTCTTTGCAGAGCTTCTCGAATTCTTTCTTAGTTCTTTCTTTCCCTCCAGCTTGTATAAACATTGTGTTGTCTATAATGGAGACATACTTAGCCGCATCGCTTGACTCTGGTTCTTCAGGCATTATCATGTCTAAAATAATCACCTTTCCATTCAGTGGAAGTGCTTTGTAACAGTTCTTTAGAAGTGCTACGCATTTTTCATCTGACCAATTATGACATGTGGCCTGCACTAGCATTTCAGATATCAAAAGGTCTATCTTAGCATATTAAGATATCCTTGAGTAGACTAATTCAAACATTTTGATAAATATATAAACATATATCATAGAAGTGTGTTTGGATATTCTTATATGTCTATTCATCATTAACACTGTCTAATAATTAATATATTCATATTAAATTTGAAATAACAAAGAACTATCTTACCTTTACCATAATAGCATCACCCTTTGGAACACTTTCATACATATCTCCTCCAACATGCTTAATTCCTTCACAAAATTAGACAAAACATAAAGGGCAGACCATCAATAATTTTGGCTTAAGTTAAAATTTAATCTTGCAAAATTTTTAAAGGAAAGAAAGGTCAATGATTGATTCTTTGGTTCTTTCATCTACGCCAAAGTTATAGTCAGCATTTTTTGCCATTGGCTTGTCCCTTTCTTTATTATAGATAGTTTCTACCCCATAGTATGAGAAAATATGGTACAACACATTATTGACTTTACTCTCAATTACTGATTTATAAGAAGGATGGAAGATGAACATGGGGATAGTTCTATGTTGAATTGGTCAAACCCCATTTATTACTTGGATTTCTAGGGCAGTTGCAGTCCTGGAAAATTTAAGTATATTATTGCATCATTTGAAAGCTACAGAAGTATATTCTTGGTATTTATATATCTTAAAAATGCTCTCATGAAAGCAAAATGTAAAGTTGCAAACTAGGTAGGGAAAAAAAACCAATTTTTCTATGTTACCATTAACGATTCATGAGTACAGTGACCTACGAATGAAAATAATATGCATGGTATATAAAAAATGTTTCAAAATATGAAACTAGAATACCTAGAATGGGTGGGGCATGTTGAATCACTTGGGGCAAATCAAAGTTTATACCCTTGATATGAGGGTGCTTGGAGATGATCATTTTGAGACTTTGGCCTGTGCCTCCACCCACATCAACTAAGGATGAAACTCCTTCAAATCCATCATACACTTCCAGATACTTCCTCATATGTATTGCTGAGATTCCTGCCATTGCCTTGTTGAATGTGTGGTTCAGTTTTGTGTCCTTCTCCATGTATTTCCACATGGTTATCCCATGTACTTTATTGAATAGGTCTATTCCTCCATCCAGAATTGCATCCTTGATGTTCAGCCTACAAAAAAAAATCAACAAAGTGATGCATCATTTAAATGGTTTTCTGTTTTTCCTTTTTAATTGATTTCTCTACAATTTTTGGACAAATTTTTTACTAATTTTTTATTTTAAAAAAGACACTATATGCATACATAAATGACTACTCAGTAGATTCTATTTATTTTTTATATAGATCTTAGTCCAAGTATTTTTCTTTCTTTGAAATTAAAAATATCAATTTCTTAAAGAAATACAAGGACAATTATTATTATTATATAATCGTTATGTAGCATAAGTAATATATTTTTTAGACCACATTCTTTTTGCTATTTGGTATATGTGGTAGTGGAGGCATTAGTAGTTAGAAGTTTCTTTACTAGCTTAGTCAAAGTGCCCTGATCTAACCCAATTTTCTAACACCTCTTTGTTCATTATGGACCAATAAAAGTGTTTTGTTTATTCAGCGTTACCTTTTAGTAACCTAAAAACATATTAGTCTCTCACTTGAGTGACATCCAATACCTCTTTAGTGACACATTTTCATCAAATAAAAAATGTACAGTCAGTAAACTCTGCAGCACAATTTTTGTGAATTTGACTATAAGAAAAATATTAAATTAATCTCTTACTTTTATATTTTGTAATAATTTAATTTTTCACAAGTTAATTATGATAAATTAATTTATAAAAAATATTGTATTATATAAAATCAGTCCCTCTTTAATCTGAATAGATAAATTGATTTTGTACAAATTTAAATTAAAAAAAAATAATTTGTTATAATTCATTTATAAAAGATTAAATTTTCATAAAATATAAAAATAAAGAACTAATTCTGTTCTTTTTTTGTGTTTGACAACTATAGCCCCTTTTTTTTTTAACTTAACCAACGAGCTAACATGGCATAAACACCTGAAAAAATAACATACATAACCATTAAACCCCAAAATATGACTCTTTCTGTCTAATTTCAAGTAAATGGAAATATTAAATAGGTCAATCAGTTTCTGCAAAATTAGACAAAATGACATGGAGGCCAATTAAATTTCATCCAGCTTTGAAAATTTTTTTATATGCATTATACTCACCAAACCTGAACAGTAGCTTGATGGCAGGTGAGGTTTGAGAAGGAAGCAAGGCTCCCACTTTCATTCTGCAGAAAGTAACTCCCAGCGAGAGAGAGCCTATAGAACCTCTCAGCCTCGCCATCTTCATTTGTGCGAGTGGTCCAATCCAGAACCTTGAAAGTGGCAAGAACACGCAGCATTCGATCAAGCCTGTTGTGCAACTCAGAGTGCTGTGTGGGAAGCTCAGAAGCAATCTCAGACACTGTCAAGAACACACCTGGTCCTGCTCTCTCTGCTATTATGTCCAACACCTTCATTTCTATGGCTGCGTTCAGAATCGCAGGGAATACTTGGAAGCTTGATAAGAGCATGGCATAGAGGCATGCCTGGTCGTCTTCTTCCTTAGTGGGGGGCTTCATCTCAAGCTTGTGGTTATTGTTCTCTGTGGAACTCATGCTTCCTTTCTTTTACTAGAAAGCACAGCAGAGTAGTTATGAGTTTGGAAGCAAGAGGAATGGAAAATACAACCATTGGTATGACTATATATATATATACATATAAATGCATAACTAATTTGGGACACCATTTTTCAAATAAAATTGTTTCAGTATAATATGGTGTTTGAAATGTCAGACCATTGTTGTTTGTATCGTCTCTGAGAATTAAAATTGGTTAGGTGGAATATATATATTCTCATTAGGGGGTTCATTCGTGTCCTTCAATCCTTATTTTCAAAGCTTTTGAGGTCACTTCCTACTTAACAAATAAAGTGTTGGTAAGATCTTGTTATAAGCTGGGACTTGTGATTTCTTTTGAACTTTGACAAATTTTTAACGAGTGAAAGTTTATTTTAAATATTATAAAAGTGAGATTAAAATAATAATTTTATGATAAGTGAATGATCAAAAATATATTTTATTCTTTTTTGTTAAGGTTAAAAAATTTAACTTAGAAGAAAATGACCCAATATGGAACTTAAACCTGTGATATAATATAATATAGCATGAACTTGGAAGGGAAAGATGACTCAAAAAATGATATAATATGCTGATTTTAAACCAAATGAAATAAATATGGTATTTTGTTGAAAGATAAGAAATCAAATATAATATTTTTTAATAAATAAAAAGATATTTTAAATATTATAATAAGTGAAAGATTATTATAACAATATTTTTCTCTCTTAGTTACAGTGCTTGCATTTGAGTCAAACATATATATTTTTTTAAAGTGTATGGTTATATATATATATATATATATATATATATATATATATAATATGTTAGTTTTCTTTGCATCATCAAACATCATCAATTTTGTTGGTATTTGATGATTTGTAGTAGCCAGTTGTCATATTCAAAATTTGTTAAGAGTAGCTTCTGAATTAGTCATGAAATTGTCCCAGGTGAGGTCATGGGCTTTGAATAATCAAAGTTGATGATCGGAGAAGGAATCTAAGATCATTCCGCATCAAAACAAGTTAAAATATTTTTTAATATTAAAATAAAAATAACTTTCATCTTATAAAATAAATTAATTGTAAAGTTTAAAATCAGCCAATCAATGATTTTTTTTGCTAGCAATAAAAAATATAATATGATAGAGTAAAATAATTTGTAAAGTATACATACAAAAGACCTAATATTAAATATCTATATAAATATGTGTGTTTGTATGAATACATGTATATATTAGTACCTTAATGTTCTGCTGAAAATTGTTCTGGTTGCGAATTGATAATATGGGTAAATGAGAGTTGGAGAGAATGGAAAAAAATGTTATTAATAGGATAGCCTTGAAAAATGATATAGCAATATAAAGGGAAATAAGAAAAGTTTGAGTCTTTTTAGAAAAATATCTTTTTGACTTCTCATTATTTTAGTCATTAACTTATTATAATATTTAAAATGATTTAAAATATCACATTTAATTTTTTATTTTTTAAAAAAGCATTACATATGGTACTTTTTTTAAAAGTGAAAAAATTAAATATGACATTTTTTAATAAATGAGGGTATATTTTAAGCATTACAAAAATGAAACTAAAATGACAATTTTATGATAAGTAAACGATTAAAAAAATATTTTACTCTTTTTTTGTCAATGTAAAATAATTTAAGTTCTAAAAAAAAGACCCAGTATAGAACTTAAACCTGTGATATAATACAATATAACAGGATCTTGGAAAGGAAAGATGACTCAAAAAAGGATATAATATACTGGTAGTAGGTGTGACTTGTTCTCCTCCCTTCCTGAACTTGACGGTTGAAATAAGCTAGGAATTATATATTTTTTTCAGTCTGAATTACCTTATCATAAAACTTTAATTCTTTGACTTTTCTATTTTTATGTATTTGGAGAGTTTTAAGATAAAGACTTTTAGATGAACTAAAAAAAAAATTCTTTAAAAATAATTTCAAAATTTAAAATTTTTTATAATAAATATTTTTAATTTATAATTATTAATTATAATTCTCTCAAATTGATGTCATGTTTGATATCTATTACTCTTGTAGCCCTGAGATGCGACATCTCTATTTTTTTTCAATTACATTAATTAACAGTTCTCCCATTTAGTTTACAATACGGAACTTAGAATTGGATAACACGATATCTGATTCTTCTTTCAGCATACATAAGTTTATTCTGTTTCTTCTTTTACTTAATTAGGTATAACTTTTATTTTTTATTTTTAGAAAAAAGATGCTTGCATTTTCATTAATTAATAGCCGCCGTGAAGGTCACTGACTCGTGTACATGTTTCACCTATTTTTCTTCGTAATTAAATGTTTATTGTCGTTTTGGAGCCAGAGAACATGGTAATTAATTAATTGAATTTTTATTACATTTTCATGAATTAACAACGCCGTTAAGGTCACGACTTCTATATGGTACGCATTTTGACTAGTCTTCTACGGAATTGAATGTTTATTTGATCCAGAAACGAAGGTAATTAATTAAGTTATTATTACAGTTTCCTTATTTATTAGCCACCATTAAGGTCACTGACTTCTATCTACATTAAATTTAGTGATTGTGCATAGTTGAAATTTTAGATCCAATAATCTAACTTTGATTTTTTTTAGAAATTATAGCAAATACAGATTTGTTTTACCTCTCTTCTACGTAACTAAATGTTTATTGTCATTTGAATTCCAAGAATAAGATAATTGATGAAATATTTATTACATTTTTATCAATTATAATAGCCACCATGAGAGGTTTTTTGTTTCTATCCCTACAGATAAAACAGTTAATGCTCAAAAGCCTGTACTATCAATCTATTTTCCCACAGGACTCATATTCCGGGAATACTATTATTCCCACGATTTAAAAAAATGAAAAACACATGCGAGGTTGGATATTTAGATTAATCATCTTAAAGATGAAAAAACATATAATAACATTTAAGATCATATTTATATATAATTCTTTATATATTTATTATTAATTTCTTTTCAAAAAGTTTGACATGTATAAAGAAAACTCTTTAAAATAATTAATCATATAATGTTAAATTGTATAAAACATCTACTAGGTACTATAATTTTATTAAAAAATTTGATAAAAATATAAGCTTTTATCTGATTAATTGTCTCTGTAACTGATTCTATCTTGAACTTTAGGGTAACTCTATACTACCATATTAAATTGTGCTATTGAAAGGTGCAGCTAGCTAGATCTCTACTCAAAGTACTGTTCTCACACGTGTAGGTGGGGTGAAGTTTGTATTGCTCTATTATTTGTTAAAATCTCATTGTTAATTTCAACGTTGTTATATCATACATTGACGGTCTATTTTTTTCTTGTAAAAGAAAAAAAGAAAAAGAAAAAATCGACGATCATTTCCAAGATTTTTGTGTTGACTATTCACATTTTTTAAGTATTTATTTGACTTTTAAAATATATTTATGATAAAGAATTATGAAATATTGAAATTATTCTAAAAAATTTAAAGACCAAAATTATTTTTCACTTTAAAAGACCATGCTTTAAAACTATACGAACATATATATATCAAGAACAAGGTTGTCAAACTCGCGAGTTTAGGTAAAATCGTTTGAGGGAGGTAAACTCGTAACGTAGAATCGTAACGTAGAATCGTAAGAGTTTACCTATAATTAAAAAATAATTATTAAAACATACAATTATATAATTAAAATCAATATTTTTAAATTTAGACTAATAACTAAAACTACTAAATGCAATGATTAATAGTTTATTAGTTTGATTATAGTTGAATAAGTGATAATTAAATATAGATATTTTTTAAAATTTTATATATTTAAATCTAAATATAATAACTACTAATAATCAAATACTAGTAATTTTAAATTTGAATTAAAATGATTTATAGAGTAATAAATATAATTATTAAAGATTACCTTATCAAAATATGTCAAAAGATAATAACAGATAACTTTTCAAGTCATGACTAATAAAAAATTTAAAATAAAATTTCTATAAAAAAAAGTCAATAATAAATATATATAATACATTACAAATGATAAACATAAAGTTTTTATTGGTTATGTGGTAATAGGTGATGAACTTATTCTAAATGTTTGGATTTAAGTATATGGAGATGTTTTCTTTTAAACTAAGAAAATAAAGTCCAAATATATATAATACAACACACATACATAACGAATGGTAACGTTGGCTCAGCGGAAACGTACAAATTTGCTGCTGGCATGTCATGGGTTCGAGTCCTGGAAGTGGTTCTGGTTTTTCTTTTTTTTTTTTGGAAAACAATGGTACTGAGTCAGTTGGGACGAGTTAAGAACCGATTTTGACCGAGTTTGACCGAGTTAATCACCGAGTCAAAGCGATTCTGAATTGGTTCCGAATCAGAAACCGAGTTGACTCGAAATGCTTACCTAAAAACGCAAACTTGGCGAGTCAACCGAGTTAACTCGCGAGTTTGATTACATTGATCAAGAAGGTTCTGGAACAAATTCTCAGAATTTTAGGACAGACTCGTAGTTAAAAAAAATAGTTCTAAATTCTTCAAAATAATTTGAAATTTTAAAGTTCTTTATAGTAAGATCTGTAAACTTATTAACGTTGATTATATACTTTTTTCCCTTTTTGGTCAATTTTCTCACAGAGCAATAGTTAACTGGTAAGTATCGTTTATACGTGGAGCAATTGATTGGTATTTGGGAAAATTACAATTAAAGACCATATATTTAAGATATTTATTATAAAAATCTTTAAATTATAAAATCATGTTAAAAGACATAAGTTCTTAACAATACTACCTTATGACTCTAGAAATACATAATAAAAGAATCGCAAGAAAAATTCTAAACTCTATAGACAAAACTTTTCACAGTAAAAAACAAAATGGTTTCTAAATCTTTCAGAATAATTTTAAATTTTAATATCATTCATTATTAATATCTTAAATTTATGTTGTTTAAACTATATTTCCTTATCTGACGAAAATTCCAGACAAATTTTTTAAATTAAATTGATTATGCTCTTACCTTTTTAATCTATAGATAGATATAAGTATGACTGCATACGGGCCAGATGAAAGACTTGAATTGATCTAGAAAGACTTAGTAAATGGTCATGTTTGTTTTGGGCTGGTCCGGGTTAGAATTGTGTCAGTCTTTTTTGTTCCTATTAAATAATTCTTTTTTTTTTTCAAAAATAAAAAGATTACTTAGATTAGATATGGATCAAGAGGAAAGGATATCAATTCAAATTATGTGAGATGCAAAGAGGATTGAAGAAGGAGATGAGAATGCATAGACGCATCAAGGGGAAGAAAGATCATACGAGGGAAGAAAAACTTGTACCAGAAGTGAGAATGAAGGAGTTGAAAGAGAGGGAAGACAACAGAAATGACAAAGAACAAAGGAAAAGAGATGTCACAAAGTGCTGGAAACAATTGTTGATGTAAATCAAAGACAAAGATGAGAGATGCATGAAGAAAGACGAGATTACCATTCTTTGCTTCGTTTCTACTTATCTCTTTGATTCTCCTTCATCTTTGTTGTTTTTTGAATAGCCAAAGACTGGAGGCAATGATGTGGCATGGTTGGTGATGAAGAGATGTTGGTAAAAATTTGAGATAGGATGACCCAAAATCACGGTCTAGTACTCGCCCTGACCCGGCCTCACAACCAGGTAAGCTTACACAGTGGTTGGCCCGATCTATGCTTTGACTCGGCTCGAAAGTGTAAGGTAGGTTCAGGTTTGTCAAGTTATCAAGTTAGCTGAATAGCCCTAAATATAAGTCAATATCATACTCAGCATTTATATTAGTAATATTTTTCCTCATGCATCACCATATCACTGATCTCATGTCATTTGATAGTCGCGATGTAACAAATATTGTGACCCACAATTTTCTTTTTATTAATTTCTTCACTAAAGAAATTTAAAGTTCTAAAATTCAAGTTAACACCGTTAGTGAAGTCAAATTTAGATCTTATTCACAATCCACTCCGACAAGCCTTGACAAATTGTTTAATTATTCATGTTCAGTTTGAAATCAAACCGTGGAAAATGAATTCTTCTGAAATTAATTTTGCATCAATATTAGGAATCCTGTGCCACGAACTGAGACATATTAATTCACCAAAAAATAAAATTTTCAGTTTGTTTGAATACATGGATTGACCGAGCGAGCGCATTCAACCTCACAACTCATGGGCCAACCTGGCTTAAAACAACCACTGTCTAGGTAGCTAGTAAGAATGTGTAGATCCATGAAAGCAAATCAGATAAATTAGTACCCATTTAACACCTTTGAAAGAGAAGGTTGGAGTGAAAGAATACAAATCCATTAATTAACTATAGGTCAAAAAATGACTTGGCCCATGTAACCCTTGGATTCGTGTAATCCACATGTGGAAGCCCGTTTCTTTTGTTTTTCTTTTAATTTTGTTTTAGGATTAGTGAGAAGCTGCAGGAATTTCATTTAATTGGCATTTCATTGTCTAGTGTTAAGGAGGTTCCAATTGTTCACAATTATTAAGTTAATAATCATTGAAAAGATTTGAGAATAGGAGAACTATCACTGGATATTTATTTTATCTAGTTATTAATGAGAAATGATTTCATGGTTAATCTTATGTAATTAAGAGGGAAATATATGAATGTATATTGAGCGAAAATGATTTAAGAGTAATGTGGTATACTAATTTAATCTAATAGAAACAGGATACATGGAAGCCACTTATCTTCTTTATTATGAGAATATTTTTTGAGCACTCATAATTTTAAATATACTAATATATCTAATTATAATGTAAAAAGATGATTGTAATAATGTCAAACCAAAAAATATAATAATATTATAATTATATCCCTACATTACAATTGGGTATATTAATGTACATAAAATTATAAATGCACCAAAATTGTTTATCTTATTATGATGTATTATTATTATAATTATTATTATTGCAAACCAATTCTCTTCCTTTTGAGAGCATGCATGGCCGTCGAATTAGATGGAGTAAACCCAATAGGCATGCATCTTCAACATATCATTAGAATGCAATGACACCTCATTTTCCCATTAACAGAACGCAAGTTTAGCAATTAAGTTAGCCAGTCATATCACCGCATGCATTTCAATTCATGCCACCTAGCCCATTTAGTTTCTTTCCAATATATATATATATACACACACATGTATAATAGGCTCCCTTTTAACATAGGAGCTCCGATTAATTAAAGAGAAGCTTCTTTGATCGAATTCTCAGCTCTATGAGATAATTCCTCAACTTCCTTTAACATAATTGTCACAATTCAAATTTATTAGTTATAACTAACATATAGGCTAAACCAACCGTACTTAATAAATTTAAGATAACACTCTCACATAGCCCATTTATAAGGAGGTTGCCTAAAATATGGTAACACCTCCCTTGAAATATTATATTTTTTGAGCATGTATAACTATTATAATCCAACAACATCACAATAATATCAAACAACAATAGTCATTTTAATAATGTCTCAGAATGGGTTGTACAATGCCCCTCAAGCTCCATTGTTTACACTTTTGAATTGAATTACCGTGATTTTGATGTACAAAATCAATCTAAGTTTTGCTGGCATCAATAGGTTGGTACACCTAACCTTTAGAATTTTAATGTGTATTCAACATTCATAATATCCCAATTCACGATAAAACAATTGACATTTTCTGCAAAGTTTACTATCATGGAAAAAGCCCCAAACTACCATCTCAATCATTGAACACACAATATCCTAAATCACTCAACCTGCTATATATTGACCATTGGGGATCATCAAGAAAATCTAATAATTTTCCTAAATCACACAGCCACTCATATGTATAATTAATAAACCTACACTTCCCAATATTATCCAATACATCTCCTTATGAAACATTGTTCAAGACCACACCAAACTATAACTTCCTCAAAACCTTTAGTTATGCCTACCATCCTCCAACCTGTCCATATAACAAACATAAACTAGAATCCTATCCATTGAATGCATTTTTTTTGGGATACAGTGGCAACCATAGAGGATACAAATGCCAAGCCCCAAATGCAGGTGTGTGTATACATCCAAAGGCGTGAAATTTAATTAGCAAAGTTTCCCATACCACACTCCTTTCAAAGCCTCCCAAATAAAACAACTTCCACACAAAACAGGCCTACCCGATGCAACAACACCTATTATTTTAGACTCTGAGAGAAATTCTCACAAAGCTTTTGGCCTGATATTGCAGATAGTAAATCACAAAATCAAGCAAATAGCCCAGCACCATCTTGTGAGAGAAATTCACAAGAAATTCAAATTGTCGCTACAACCACAGTAACACAACCATATCAAGAAGTAGTGAACAATCATCCCGTGGTGACGTGAGTTGAGGAAGGGGTTTTTAAACCAAAAGCCTTCATGGTACAACAAGAACCAACAATTGACAGAGAAGCTCTTAAACATTACAGAATGGTGAAAGGCAATGCAGGAAGAACTAGAAACTCTAAAACAAAGCAGCACCTCTTTGAGCAATCCCCTAGTTGAAAAGAAACACAAATGGAATAGTCCAACACTACAAAGTCCAACACTACAAAGTCCAACAAGTTGTGTCACATCTGACAACCTTGTTGAATGCAACGCAAATGACACAAAAAAAAGAGAAACAATTTAGGAGTTATTACCAAAATTTTTAAAAGAAAATTTAGAGAACCAATTTAAAACAAAAAAAAAATAAAAGACAAAATAATTTGCATCAAGAGATATGAGTTTTAGAGTCTATTTGAATGTGAGGAAGATATTAGACACCACACAACACTCGTCCATATGGACGATTATCCTAAACTAGTCAAGTTAAATCAATATAATATGATCTTAAATTTATCTCAATCACCTTTATTAACATGCATGCACATTAAAAATAGATGACAGAAATAACAATGAAAACGAACAAATAGATATTTACAAAAGGTGGAGGACTAAATCCTACGTACCCAGTAATTGGATTAAAATCTATGTAGTTCAACATAGAAATGCATGTCAGTTGCTGGGTGATTTTTAATTTTTACGAAAAGAACAAGAAAGACGAAATTACATTGATTTACATAAACAGAACGAATATAAGATTTGGCTGGCATGTTTTAATTCACGAAAACAATGTAATCTCCCTTTCTTTGATCTCTTCGTTTTCTCTTTTTTTTAATTTTTGATTTTTAGAATTTGGATTTTTATTTTTATATTGAAATTGAAATGAAATTATGAATTAAAGGCATTTTTAAGATTTTTTTTAATTTTTGAATTTAGAAATTTTATTAAAAAAGTGAATTTAGAGATAAAAAGGTTTTTTTTCAAAATTTAAAAATTTATTTTTGTTTAGATTTTTGAAATTTGGAATTCTCATTTTGAATTTCCAAAAAACTCAATTATTTAAGGTGAATTTTTTAAGGATTATTCCATTTATATTTTTAGAGCTTTTCAAGATTAGGCCTTTTGTTTTAATTTTTTCCAAAGGATTTTAGTTTACAATCTATAGGCAAAGTGAACAATCATTAAATCCTAAATATTTAAGGAAAATAAGGTCTCACATGACCTTCGTGATTAACTCTTACATGCTTGTGGGGACTAATAATCTCACACGACCTATAGAATTTACTTGATTTCATTATTATTTATTACTATTTGTTTACTTGTTTATTTTAGAAAACACATATTAACTTTTGAAACATTAAGAGTTTGAGAATCTCACACCGTCTCTACTCGTTAATTCTAAAGTACCTAAAGTGGTCGATGGTCACATAGTAAATTTTCCAATGTAATGCCTAATTCATCATTTTCGTAATTTTAAAAAAATTAGTTTATTTGCTTATTCATTTATTCTTCTATTATTATTGTTGTTGTTAATGTGTCTTTATTTTTATTATTGTTGTTCATATTCATTTTTATTTTTTATTTTAAATTATCAATTTTTATAACCTAAGAATATCAAGTTCTCACATAGCCTAAATGTCTAAGGTGACAACTTTTAAAACAAAATATTTGGTGATTTTCTAAATCAAGTATTTACTTTTAAATCCTAAGGAGACTTAGGTCCCAGGTGGCTTTTACCAATTAATTTACTAATATAACAAGCATACATAAGCGTTAGTATGTGTTAGTGTACAATTACATGTCATTATTCATGTATCATTTGCAAAATTCAGAAGACCCTGGATGAATATGTGTCTTCCAACTTCCATATCTTAGTCCTACTAGCATCTTGCCACCAATTTGCATTCTATCCTTGTTTGCTTGCTTTTTGTTTTTGACATTACCATGACTTTCAACATGCTTTACAACATTTTCCATGGCTTAAATTCGCACAATGAAGCCACCATTGGACAACCGAGAATCCCAATATTAAACCTTAGCTCAATCCCACAAAATGTTCAAGTAAAATTTAAAACCCATGACGTTATGACCAAAAAAAAAAACTAATAGGAGTAAGTGGTCACTAAACAACTTTATGACAGCAAAAATTTCCAGTCAAATTTGGGACAGCACAATAAGAGCATTATGCAGTAAATTTTATCAAACTCCCGACAGCAAAAGAGGTAATAAGTGCATCAGCATTTCAACCAAATTTTGGACAGAAAAATAGGAATACATGCGGCAAACTTTCAGCTGTTTTTTGGACAGCAGAAAGATGTGATTATGCAGCACACTTTCTGGTAAACTTTGGACATCAAATGGGGGAAATAGTGCAACCAAGTTTCCAGCAAACTTTAACAGCAAAATCAGGGAAATAATGCAACCAAAACAACGAGTTTTTTGACAGAAAAACAGGAGGATATTGTGCAGCAAAACCAACGAATTTCTGACAGCAGAAGAGGTGTATATTGTGCAGCAAATTCAGCCAAGATTATAACATCACCAAAGGGGATATGGACAGCAAAGTTCAACAAGGATACATGACAAAAATGGAGTGGAATGTGCAGCAAAATTTAGCCAAGATTCATGACAGCAACAAAGAGGAAAGGTGCTGCCACATAACTAAATAATTGTCAGTAAACATGCAAAACAGAGCAGCCACAAGAATAACGAGATAATTGTCAGCAAACATAAGCAAAATAAGGCAGCAAAAATGATCATAAGGTTGTGAGCAAACACCAGCTAAAGAAGACAGCAAAATCACCATATACTTGTCAACAAACACAGGCAAAAGAAGGCAGCAAGAACACGATATAGTAGCAGCAAAAGAAACAAAGCTACTAATAGCGAAATCCAGGAAAATAATGGAAGTAATGGAGCGATGAAATTAACAGCAAAATCCTGGGAACCAAAGGCAACAAGGGAACGAAACAATTGACAACAGGAAGGAAACAATAACAGTAAGAAGATTACTTATCAGACCTTTCTTTTTCGTTGCATTTCAGCTCCCTTTTCTCTTTGTTTTCTCAACTCAGCTCCTCTCCCCATGCTCTCTTCTTCTCTTCGTTTTTCAGACCTCTCTTCATCTCCCTTTCTTTTCTCTTCAATCGTGCTTCTTCCTATCTTATTTTTCCCAATTCCCCTTTCTCTCTTCTACTTCCTTTCTTTTTATTTACGATCAACCCCCTGTCTTACTTGTTTCTTCATTCTTCTCTCTTTTATTCTTCCTTTCACGTCTCTAGTTTGCTGCCTCTGTTCTCTCGAGACACCCAATCTTTTCCACTCCTCTGTCCATCACCTCTCACCCTCACGTCTCTTTCCTCTTCTTTTCTGACATGGCCCCATTATGCTGGATCGCAGAGCAACAGATAGGTAGATGAGGTAGGGGGCTGCTGCATCTTTCTCTTTCCCCTGCTGCATCCCATTTCAAGTTAGTAGCAGGGCATGGGAAGCACAGATTTGGATTTTCGGTGAAAATTTATTAAGATACGAATTTGCAACCAAATTTTAATGATTTATATTTTAAAAAATTAGTATAAATTATTTAATATTTATAAAAATTTGAATTATTAAAGAAAATTAGTAACTCAAATTTCAAATACAAGAAATATAAATACAAAAAATCTAAATTCTAAAAAGCTCAGATACATATCTCCTATTTTCAGATTTCCTAACTCATAATTATTATTTTTTAATTTTTGTCTCTTTATGTGCAGTAATATTTTTGGTTTCTCACCAATTTTGTCTTTTCTCCTTTCTTTTTGTTTGAATTTTTTTTTCTTTTCTTTTTATTTTGCAACTTCTCTTTTGAGGAGTTTTTAGGATTTTTTTTAATTCTTTCCAATTTTATTTTTTAATTAATTAATTAATTAATCTTTAATTTTTATTACTTTTTATTAATTTATTTTTAAAATAGGGTATTCACAAATTGTAAAAGGTTATCACTGGAGGGAAGGATTTGATTTTAGTGAAACCTTCAATTATGCTGTAAAGCCTCATACTATTTGAGTAGTCCTCTTAATAGCTCTTGATGATAATGGCTAAATAGTACAACGGATATCAATAACCCATTCTTGAACGGACTCCTCCATGATGAAGTTTACACGCAACATTGAAATGGATTTAAAGACAACAAGTAATTTAATTTGCAAGTCTCGTAAGCCAATGTATGTGTCACACCTCAATTCCTGGAGTGTGATCGGCACAGAAAACGAGACTAACCCACCTCTGTAAGCTTAACAAGCTGGTTCTTGACTAAATTACAATCATACATAACAAACATTCATAACTAAGCAGATTTACATTCCAATGAAATTTGTAGAAATTTTGATAGAGTCTCCTCTATAATTGAGACTTCTCGAGGTTTCTACAAATATCTGCCCAAAAAAATATTATACATAAAATAGAGCTCAGCTCTCTATTCAGTCAGAGACAACTACAACACAGGGGAATAAGGAATCTACCTGTGGTCATACATAACATTTACATCTATTTACATATATCAATTACAACAAAATCTCAACAAAATGGAGAAACAAAATGCCAACAGGGCTCCTCTAACCCTCTTGATCAGCAAACTGCTCAGGATGGCTGCCTGAAATTCATTAAAACATAAACGGGTAGCATTTCTAGTAATGAATCAATTTATGATTTAAGCCTTTATACTTTAAACCATAACAAGCAATAATATGTACTTACACTTAATGAACAGTTTAAATGATTTTCACGATCGAGGATCCACAACCTTCGGAGAATCCTTTTCATCAATTAACATCAAACTATCAAGGGAACTCAGCCCTTGGATACTTATTAAAGTTAGGTAAAAACCTTCCTTTTTATTTAAAATACCGTTGGCTTGGGACCTAGATTCTAGGGAGGACTATTAGACATAAAATATTAGTCATGAACTCGTGGCCCATGCAATTTAATTATCTATCGAGAGCACAAAGCATCTCGGGGTAAATAACTCATACGATCGAGAGCACACAGCATCTCGGGGTAAATAACTCATACGATCGAGAGCACACAACATCTCGGATTATTCATATCGATCGAGAGCACACAGCATCTCGGGGTAAATCACCAACACGGTCGTGAATCGCAAGCTCACGTTAAAGTCATCCGTCTTATCTTGTCCTCCCTAAATCTAAGGACTTTCCATTTATAAAATTTCCCTTTTTCAATATCAATTCTTTAGTAACACATTCCTTCTTTTGTTCAAACCTCTCTTTTACAAATTTTACATGAACATCACATATCAATCAAATTTCATAGGTCATATGCAAGGCTAACAAGTCTAACAAGTTGCTACCATAATTACAATGGTGATTATAAAGTGGGGAAAACTACCGCTTACTTGGTGGCTGACAATGCTATAATCACCTTAGCTCGGTCTCTCTTGATTATAAATTCAATTTCACCCACAATCCCTATAACATAAGAATATACTTTCCTCAATTCCCATTACTAAATACATCAATTTAGGTTGATTATAATGCTTTAACAAAGCCATAAAACAACCAAAATCCTATCTCATTACTTTATTACATATTCTCTTTACTTCTTCAAATTGCTATTTCCAATTTGATATTCCATTCCATTATTAATACTCAAAACAAGCCTTAGAACAAATTCTTAATTTCATCCCCTCACTTTTTCCCAAAGTTTTCGTCAATTTACACTCACTGCCTTAAAAACTTTCTAAAGTTTCACTTTAGTTCCCCATTTCATACTTTTTCCTTCCATCCATGAAGAACACTAAGGTTTCATGACATAAACTGTAAAAGTGTTCTTATAAGACCAATTTAAACCCATTCAACTGCAGAATTTCACCATTTTCTGAAAACCCCAAAATTTCGAAACTTTTCAGTTTAGTCCCTGTCAGAATAACTCAAAAAAACTTAGCTAAAATCATGCTTCCAAAGCTCAAATTCAATGGAAAGGGGCCAAATATG
The DNA here is from genome assembly GCA_037074485.1 of Delonix regia. Taxonomy (NCBI): domain Eukaryota; kingdom Viridiplantae; phylum Streptophyta; class Magnoliopsida; order Fabales; family Fabaceae; genus Delonix; species Delonix regia. The sequence continues at coordinate 21,055,857 of CM073454.1, read as the reverse complement.
ATTCTCCTAGCATCATTCTCATGAAACAAACCATTTAAAACTCACTAAAATCAATAAAACGTCGCTGCTCAATGATGCCACAAAACCCACCAGAAAAAGTGGTTGTTGCCGGCCAACGGCAAGCGGTGGCCACCCAGAAACCTTCGCCGGTGATGGAGGGAGGTGGCCGGAGGTTGAACGTGGTGGTGGACGAAGGAAAAAGTGGAAATCCGAAATGAAGAAGTTGCTGCATTTTTTCTGCATAATTTTGGAGGAGAAGCATGTAGAAGGAGGTTATAGTAAGGGGTAGAATGGTAATTTCGCTGGGAAAGGTGACACGTGTCAGCACCACAAAATTCTAAGGGATGAGGGAACTACAACTCAAACCCACGCCCCTTTAGTTCCAGATAACTTGCCTTACCACTGAGCCAAGGCTCACATCTGATATATAATACACATTACAAATACTTATTCCTCATTCTTGCTAAGTAAAAAAAATTTTGCATAAACTTAGTAAACTTAGCAAGTGTTACAGTATGACCTCAAACAAGTTCCACGAACATGGTTTGATAAGCTTGACAACACTCTTCATAATATGAGATTTCAACATAGTAAAAGTGATCAATCATTTTTTATAATGATTACCCTATCCCATGTTGCCTTTATATTAGATTATGTGGATGATATCTTGGTAGCTTAGAGTTTGAAATGAAACCTTATAACAAAATTCAATGCTGAATTTTCACTAAAAGATCTTGGACCACTAATATATTTTCTGGGTGGTTAAGCAATTACACAGCCACATGGAAGTCTCCATCTTAGTCAAACCAAGTATAGTCAGGGCCTTTTGACCAAAGCAAAGATGAAAATGCAAAGAGCATCTTAACCCAAATAATTTCTTACTCTAAACTCTCCAAAATTGGTGATGACACCATGCATGATCCTCAACTCTACAAATCAATAGTAGGGGCACTGCAATAGGTAATTTTAACAAGACAAGAAATATCCTTTGTAGTAAACAAAGTTTTCTTGTTTATGACAGTTCCCTTGGAATCCCGTAGGAAAAGTGTGAAACGGATCCTTAGAGACTTTAACGGCAACCTACACTATGGTCCTGCCCTCAGACCTAAACTTTGTTGCCTATCGTGACGCAGATTGATGCAACACATCAGGCTTGAGCATGTACTTGGGTCCAAACCTAATCTTATGGAGCTCCAAGAAACAAATGGTGGTCTGACATTCAACCTAATTAGAAGCTGAGTACAAGAGTCTGGCAATTACTCCTATAGAAATCCTTTGGTTCATGTCTTTGCTTAATGAACAAAAAGTCAATAATATAGCAACCCCACTACGATTATGAGACAACTTCAGCACAGTACACATGAGTGTCTACCAAAAGCTTTATTAGAGACCGAACACTTCGAATTTGACCTCCATGCATAAGGAGAAGAAGTTCAGATAAAACATGTCCCTTCCTCTGTTTAGGTAGTAGATACATATAAAGCCACTAAATATTGTTCAATAATCTTTGCCACAAACTTCAAGTTCGTGACAAATTGAATTTGGGTTTGCATGGGGAATAAACAAAAAAGAACTTCATTTGAAGGGGGTGTTAGTACAGTGCTTATAGTCATTGAACTGATTAACAATTGAAGCAGCAAAAAGAAACCATTGTATATATAGCTTCCATCTAATACCGTATAATATCAAGAAACTCATTTTGTCATTTCTCATTCTCATCTTCCTTTGTGCCTAACATGAGCCATGAATTGCAGGTATGTTCAATTTTGTAATTCTCTGAACTGGCGGATATTAAGTCTTGATTCATATTCAATTACAAGTTAACGATAAAAAAACTTAAATCACAATATTTGTAATCCAAACCTCTAAGAAAACTTTTATGCTTTTATTCTTTTCATATTTTTCCATTACAACTGAACTCAACAGTATTAGAAATTAAGAAAATGGCACATTAATATATCATACATCGTGATACTTATAATTACGTAACTTTTTCTTTCTGCTTATATATAAATTCAATGACTCCCAAGGTGGAGGAATTGACTGTTGAGCTGGTGATGCAGGTGTACAAGGTGGAGAAAACTTGATACAAAGTGGCCAACAAGAGTCCAGTTTATGGAACCCATAGATTAGAGAATTAAATTTAATTTTTTTTATATTGAAGAAACTATTACAACTAAAGTTGTCAAACTTTTGAGTTTAGACAAACTTATAAAAAAAAAAAAGTAAACTTTTAATTTGGATTTGTAACATAAACTTGTAAGAGTTTACTTCGTTTAATAAATAACTAGTAAAATATATAATTATATAGTTAAAATAATATATACAATTAAAAAATTATTCAAATGCAATTTAAATTATATTAAGTAAAATAAAAGTTATTCATATTTCATAAACTGTAGTACTTTACTTAAACATTTTAATATATGAATAATCATTATAACGGATTATATAATCATTTTATTTTTATTTTAATAAGTACATATTTAATGTAATTTTATTATTTTATGCATATTGAAACTAATAATAAAGTAGATTATAATAACTTTGTAGAAAAGAAACTTATTTATATTTCCTAAGGTCCTAGGTTTATATTCTTACATTATTAACTACAAATTAGTTGACATAATCTTCAATAAATAAAATCTTAAATTCAATAGAGTTAACAAGTCAATTTGCGAGCTTTTTCAAATTTGTACTGAGTTTGAGTTTATACAGAGTTAACTTGTTTTTCTTAGGTATTATTATAAACTCGTAAACTTATGATCTCAGATAATAAATTTGTGAGTTTGACAACTATTATTACAACGAGAGACAAAAATCAAGATAAGTTTTTTTTAATAAACTTTTCCTTGGCATCCATGTTCTAAATTCTCAACAAGAACTTGCCATATCAATCTTTATTTTCGTACATAACATCAAGTCAACAACACTCAACTCAATGCACAACAAAGAAAAGGCACACCACATATATTACATATTTATTTCCATGCTTTATTCATACATCATGATATTTATATCTTCTTCATCAATTTATAAAATTTGGTGGCTCCCAAAGTTGATGACAAAACATGACAAGCTACTTGATACCAAGAAAAGCCAACACCTTTGAACAGAACTTCAAATTCCTTCTTAGTTCATTTCTTCCGACCATATTGGAGAAACATGGCATTGTCAGAAATCAAAACAAACTTATGGCCATTAGTTGCCTTCATAATCTTAGGCATTATCATGTCAACAATAATTACCTTCCCATCTTTTTTAAGGCACCTATGATAATTCTTCAAAATTTGTATGCATTTTTCATCTGTCCAATTATGGAGTATAGTCCACAAGATAACATACATGTAGCCTAAAAATGCCAAGTTGCATTGCTTATCAATATCCTTTCTCATCATTTATCAAACCTTATATATGATTTATGAAAAGTAAGTGTTAAATTGACCTAAATCATTATAGCATCACCTTTTGGGTCGCCTTCAAACATCTCCCCCAACATGCATGACTTCAAACTTTTGAAGCATATGAAATGAACTAATTAGTAAGTTTGGCCACCTTTACGAAGACAAATTATTCCCCTTATAATTTCCTTAATTCCGCATTCTTGCCAAAACTTTTGGTAACATGGTAGGAACTTAATCAAGTCAATGATCAAATAGATATGTAGGTATATATCTCAAATGAAACTCGCCATAAGAAGCATGACTAACATATAGATATTTATACATATATTCTTTATTAGACTTGGTTTATTTATGTATAATAAATGCTTTGTATTATAATTTCTCATATGGTATTAATGAATACATCTTTTTCTATTTTTCTCCCTAATTCTCACTTTCAACGTTGGATCCATTTTCATAAATTCAAACAAAAACATCCCATGAACTTCGTCAAACTAGTCCTCTTCAGTACTAATAATCACTTGCTTGAAGTTTTGCCTACAATATTTACACGACATCATGCCAAGACACAGTGTAATTATGAAGATCTCTTTCTTGAAAAAGAATCAATAAAGAAAGGAACAAATTCTATTTGCAGTTTTTTATTGTTTGTTATTAGATATTTTTTTTTAAAATAAAAAGTCAATAAATTGACTAAATTCTCCACAAAGAAATAAGAAGAACATGTGCATGTCAAAATTTGTCAATGAACTTATTATTAAGCATGTAAAGAACTTGCCAATTAGTTTTGTGCATAAATAAAACTAGCTATCCAAGCATATCAAAAATAACATATCAAATTTTAAATGCAAAGAACAGTTGAAGCCTATAAAAGATTTGACAAAATTCTTACAAAATTTTTGTGAATGCTGGATGACAGCTCAATGTAAAGGCTGAAGCAAAAGAGGCTCCATCTTCATCAAGGACATAGTATTTACCAGTGGGAGATAGACAATAAAGCCTTTCAACCTTACCATCTTCATAGACTTTACTAGAAGAACAAGGGAGCAGAGAGTAACTAGCAAGCAAAAACAACAATCGGTTGAGCTGGCTAGTCGTGTGGATTTGGAAGTTTGGAAGCAACATCAGAGGGGTGACATGCCATTAGGGCTTCCCTTAGCAATGATCTCAAACAGGTTTAGCTCAATGACAGCATCTAACACTGCAGGATAAACCTGGCGACCTAATAGCAGCATAGCATCATATTTAAGATTCTCTATGGTGGTACTCATACTTGCTAATTAAGTTGCTAACTTCTTCTATGGTATAGACTCACTATGGATTATTTGCTACGTGTTATAACTTTATATATAGTACAATTATAACATTGGTTAATGTGGAGGAAAATTTGATATTAGTAAAGTCCCTTTCATTATCTATTAAATCAAAATTTCTTTTGGCATGAATGACGATCAAATCATAATGGATAATTGCTATATATGTGTTACAAATAAATTAAATTTAATTGAGGAATAATAAATTAAAATTAAACTTATCACGTGTTGTGGTGATCTTCATGCCATAATTAGAAACCGAGCTTAATCTTTATTAAAAAAGTTACATTTTATGTAAAAAGTGAGGTGTAATGCTAATAATATATATTCAACAAATATCATCCACACATAGATACTGTCATGACCCAAATTCATTGGCCATGACCAGCGCATAGGCTATACCACCCTAGCCTATCAAGCCTAAGACAACATGCTCACAAGGTTTATAAAAGTATTAATTAAATACCTTAAACGCATAATTCAATGAGTTTATTGAAAGTTGCCTAAAATCTGGCAACACCTATTTTGAAAATATCATGTTTACCCAAACCTCTATAGCTAGTTGTAGTTTAACAATATTGCAATCATAGTAAAAAACAATACTAGCTTAATAATATTTCAAAATATATTTAATATAATATAGTAAGATAATAGCCTACATATAGCTTATAATATTGACAACATCCATACAACCCTAAACAATCTAACTTCTAGTAACTACTACCTTGGAGTCAAATATATATTGTAACTAAACCAAAATGACATGAAAAAGTCTAGGCAACAAGTAAGTCTTAGAGCAATTTTACTTTAACACATACTGATCTGTAAAAGAAAAATGTTAAATAGAGGGGTAAGTCTACCACTAACTTAATGAATGCATAAATTACAAAGTAAGCAAAAGGGTAAACAATAGAGGCCTTAGTGTTTTCAACAAACATTTATTTAAGTAAAAAAAAAAGTTTCAATAAAATAAAAACACCATTTCTAAATCTTATAATTTTGTATAAAGTGGATATTAAAGAAAGAATTAGGATCATTATACTCATATCTCTTTATCGGATATGTCTCAAGAATTCATACTTGTATCCCTTGACCGGATACATCTCAATCTCAATAATTCATGCTCATATCTTTTCATCGGATATGTCTCAATAATTCATACTCGTATCCCCTTATCGGATACGTCTAAATAATTTTTACCTATACCCCCTTACTAGATACATTTCAATATCTCATACCCATACCCCTTTACTAGATATGTCTCAATAATTCATACTCATATACCTTTATTGGATACATCTTAATAATTTATTTCAAAATGGTGTACTAAGATCGTTACCCTCACTAACGACTATGTGGTTCTTACTTGAATTTTCATCCAACCTTAAAATTATTAAAAACATGGAATATAAATAAATCGTGTAAATAAGTTACGTGAATAAATAATACACTACTTAACATGTTAACTACCATAAGTAAATAAACAGAAAAAAATAGTTTCAATGATGCACTGAAATAAAAAGGTAATTACTAGCAATTTCTAGGAAAGGAAAGTAACAATATTATAAATGATTAAAAATGGTGAATAAATAATACGTCAACTAAAGAAGATAAACTTAGATAAAACACCATCACGAAATTTAAAAATGATATAAAAGAAATAATTCAAATTTAGAATTCCAACACAACTTTATCTTTAGCACTCAATAATGATATTCATAGTATCATTTTTCACAACACATGATATTCCAACATTTACCTTGCATATAATACTTTTTCCTTAATTTATATAATATAACCTTCACTTTGCACTTCTCATGTACTAAGTGCCTTTCACAATAGCAATAACTTATATAATTTAGTAATCTCATTTATCATCGTTTTATTATACATCTGTACATATCATATCATATACACACATAGTTGAAGAGTTTAAAAATCCAAGATTTGTTTTCCCCATAAGACATAAAGCATAAAATAAGGAAAGTGAAAGTTGGATAATGAAACATAATGATGAAGTAAAATTAAAAGTGCTACTTTGCAATTTATACACTCACCGATAGGGATTGATAATAGAGATCCCTTATTTCTATAACACAACCCCGACTGAAGAGATATCTACAAAACTACCTCTCACATAAGTTCAAATATGAATTTTGCTACAAAACACTTATTCCATGACCTCTCTTTCTCTTCTTTTCTCTTTATTTCGAATGAGAAAACTAAGAATCATTCGTGTTTTATATAGAAATTTTCAAGTTACTATTTTATATTATGCAAGATGCCTGTTGAAACATTTTTGCCAACAAATTTTTATAAAAAGTTAAAATTGTAATTTTTTCTGAGACTATTTTTTCATTTCATTTTAGTCCTTATGCCTTATTGACACTAACTATGCATTTTACCGATAATTTTCTAAAAAGTTAAAATTATAATTTTATATGAGTCAATATTTTTTATTATCATTATCATTTTAGTTCCTGTTAAAAATGTCAAAATTATAACGTCTACCCCAAACATGATTTTCTTATTTCATTTTAGTCCTTAAAATTCCAATTTATTTTTTTAATGTTATTCTTAAAACACTGTTAGAAAAATGTCAAATAGAAATAGAATTTAGACATGGAAAATAAGTCATACATGATAGAGATGAAAATAGACACAGATTTAGATATAATACATCCAATTAAATATTTTGATTTTTGAGACAGAATTTAAAATGAATAATATCCGTCTCTATTATATTTCATATTTAATTCCATATCAAATATTAATTTAATACATTAATAATGATTATGTGTTAGATACAACTTTTTTCCGTTTCTATTTGGATAATATATTTTTAACATTAAAATGATGGGATCAGACACGAAATTATTTTGTGTCTATATTTAGTGCGTAAACGTGCCTTTTTTTTTTTTTTTTTTTTTTTTCATTTGGTGAACCCTTTTCACATATTGGAAAGTGAAGATGCAGGTATGTACAGAGCTTTCATCTTTGATCTTTGCGCTAGCGGTTTGTGCGATTCTGTGATGCGCTCTACAACCCTTTTCACTAGACACTATTGGATGCCGTCGAGTATGCAGTAGCATTGCCGGACATCGCACGGGAGCTCTGTTCATCTAAAGAGGTATCCTTGGAGAAACCTAGCTTATTTTCAAATTTTGTTTTGGTGTGCCATGAAATTTCGAAAATGAAAGCACTAAGTTAAAAGTTTACTTTAGCAAGTTTGCCCAAATGAAGCATCTATTTCTCTAGGACTGCTTTCAGTTTACCTTTTTGCCTGAACTATTTTTCCAAAGCTGATCTCTTTCTCTAGTGTGATTAGGTTTAGCAGGTATGGTTCTATAAGAACACATTTTAGGATCTTGTTTATGCTCTTCTTGATTGTTGTTGATGATACCCAATTGTGTTCGAGGTGGGCACTTAGGATTATGTTTCTTTGCTTATTAATATGCCTTATAATAAAAAGCAACTTAAATGAATCGGGTATAGAGGGTTCATCCTCTTGTTAGAATCTAAAGCAAGAAAACTTGGTAAAATTACCCAAGAGGAATGAAGGAAGAGTGGGAGGGAAAAAAGATAAGAAAAAGCAAGGCAAAGACGCTTAGCAGAGGTTGAAAGAAAAAGAAAACCAAACTTTCTTTCTTATGCTTTTTGTAAGCTTTTTTTTTTTTTTTTTTTTTTTAAGTTTCCTGATTAGTAGTTTCATATGGAAATATTATCACTTTACCAGAGAGGGTGTGTAGTGACGTGTTTCTTCTTGTCTAATAATAATGATGAATGAGGTTGGATTTGGATGCTTCCATGCCGTCCTTATTGATCATAGAAAACTAAGATGTATTCATTTCATATCAGAACAAAGCAATGTTATAGGGAGCTAGGAGCCATAAACTTATTTTCTGTGTTTTTCCTTGGTGAGTCATGTTAACACTTTAGTGTCGATAGAAACCAAATATGAAGACACATCTATTTGATCTATTGCATATATTATATAATACTTTTCTACTGTTATATTAAAGATCTATTCATAACTCTCTTGTCTCTTTTTTTGGTCATAAATTAACAAATTTTTTTAAAAATTAATATTGTTCATTTTATATGAATCATAGCTGATTAGAATCTCACCATAGAGAAAAATACTCATACGGTATACGTAGCAATCTTATCCTCATGTTGATAATCATTTCTTAATTTCTAATTTTCTTCTTGTACTTCTTTAACCTTTTCCCCCTCCTCTATTAATTTGTGGATAAGCTAACTTGACTTACAAGAAGCAGTAAAGGATAATAATGCTTTTGAAATATCCTGTGCTGTATTTTTGTCATGCTTGTCTCAATGGACCAAAACAATTTTATGCATGTAATTATTTGATTTTGTTATATTTATCGTATGTGGAATTATATATATATATATATAAAAGGTGTTTAGTCTTTGAAATCAATGATTGACCATAATAAGATTGTAAAAGTCAATAAAGCATTTCTAGGTGAACTACTCAACAACATTTATATGGCAGAGTTGAAAATAGGGGTGCTGATCCTCTCCCATAGCAGTTGTACAGTTGGCTATCACCACCATTCATTTTTTTTTTTTCATTTTTCAATGTATTAAAGTTTTTGAAAGAAAATATATGTTGTGCTGCATTTGAAGCCAACTACGAAGCATTTGAAGCCAACTACACTGCACCGTGCACAGTTGGCTTCAAATGCAGACGATTTGCATCTTGAAAATAGTCAATACCTTGTAGGCAGACATACTTTTTGCTTGTCAGACCACAAGGCTGTCATGTCCCCTGTTGTATTTTGATAGGCTAGTATTGGCAACATCAACTAGTGTCATCCAACCATTGATAATAAAATACTCAAAATTTTATTCTTACAGGATTTTTATTACTTTTTTTTCTTCTCTTCCTCCTTGACAATTATGAAACAGAACTTATGCAAAGGAACAATTTTTTTTTTTTTGTGTGCATAAGTGAGAGGGAGAGAATGAAAAATTTCATGAGCCTATCCCTTACTACAATTTAAAGAATTTACTTTAAGTAGGATGATTGATAATATGTATTTACTTTGAACAACTTTAGTTTGGATATGCTATATAAAGCATTAAAGTTAAACTAAGCCCATCCCACTTGTCTATATTTTGTATAGGTTATATTTGAGGTAGAATAAAAGGGTTTATTGAAAGAAAAATCAAACAATATTTGATCTTTGTCATAGATTCTTGCATCTATTGGATTAAGATTGAGTCATTAACAGCACCCTCTGAGTCTTCAGTTATATATTGTTTCAAGTATTGAATTTATTGTGAGGTAAAAGGTAATGACTTTTATATTTAACTAGCTCTATTTTTTTTTTTTCCTTTCACTCCCAGGTACTGAACTTATTATCAATTATTATAAAATGGATTTGTTATCAACTCATCCTTATTGTGGTGGAGAGGCTTTTCTTCTTCCTCAGGGTAAGGTTTTCTTAAAATAGTTTGTTAGGAAATTGCTTATATGTAAAATTCTTTGGAATATCTTTTAAAAGAATCTCCCAATTAGTTAGGGACCCCTTTTACATGTTAGGATCATTTTCTTCATAAAGTGGGGAAAAAGGAGAGATATATTTCAGATTGTGTTTAGGGAGATTGCTGATTTAGCCACAAGCAATAAAAGTCTTATTGATTTATGTTCTACATGGATTGTGATATCCAATCATTCAACCTTGTTAAGGGCGTGTATAATTTGACTTCAATGAATTACTCGTGTCATGTTGGTTAGTATGAGTTGATAGTCTATTTGGTTCTTAAAGTTGTTGATAGATTGAATTTTAAGAATTTGTTTAAAATGATTTGTAAATTTAGGAAATAGCTAAAGAGCTTGTTTTAAGTATTGAATCGATAAGTATAGATAAGTCGTCAGAACTTGTTGATAACTATATCTTGATTATTATAAAAATGAGGAATTCACCACAATATTTTTAAATTTTCTGAATATAATTCATTGATTATTTTTTAACATCGAGATAACTACTGTGAACTTCAAACTATTTTCTGTGTACCTACCAACCACATTAATCCTTTGTCACAGAAAAAAATAGACCTGGATTACTGCACTTAATTGCAGCGACACCCAAATGGTGTATGACTAAATAGTCTATTTCTATATTGGCAATTAATATTTAATCATTATACCTATCTATTTCATTGCCCCCATCTCTAACAAACCAATTCTTTCGTTGTATTATCTCTTAACAAGCTTCCAATGTAAATTCTAATCATTACCACAATATCGGTTTTTATCTTTTTCATTTTGATTTCTTCCTCTCTTGTATGTGTGTTATATATATATATATATATATAATGATATTAAATGAGAAAGACACTAAGGTGTGGAAAGAATTTCCCCATCCTAACTATTATCCCACATTATAGCATATTGGTAAAAGTTATATTAAATTTAAGATTTTATAATATATAGTTGAATAAAACTTTGCAAATTTAGAATAATATATTTTAAAATTTAAATGCACCATTGAAAAGAAAAATAACCTTAGTTTATTAGTGTGTGTTTATGTATATAAGATGTTTTGTTAAAAGTTATTAGGTAAAATCCTTAAGTTGAAATTTGCTTACTTTGAATCTATATATAACAAAACAAAAACATGATGTCTCAAACTAACTAAGATTATTATTCAAACACACCTGTAATGTCATTAATAATAAGATTTATTATTATTTAGATTACTTTAAAACATTTAGATTTTGACTCTCAAAATAAGAATGGAATTCAAATTATTACATGTTTGTATATGTGTTCAATTATCAGTAATAGGTGACCAAACAAATTATATTTAGAAAATTTTTAAATTTTAATTTTCTCTTAAGTAATAATCAATAATGCATGTTTCTATCTATATGAACTTTTTTTTTAAATAATAACTTCAACCACATACTCCTAGCCATAGTAATATGATAATAATAAAATATAAGAAATGTAGATGTATAATACAAGGTTGAGTATCCAAATACTTTTTTTGTTTTGTTGAAGCTAGATGTATGGCTAGAATGAATTAAAGCTATAGCATTTGAAGTCTCTTTTTGTTTGTGTCTATTTTTAGTTATTCGATTAACATAGAAATGGATGCCCCCGATCATAGAAAGCGGATGTATAAAAGGTGGGTTTTAATTGAAGAATTACAGATGAATTTTGGGTTGGGATACATGAGTTTATTGATTTTTCTTGTAGACAAGCTCATTACAAAGCTGAGATGTCCTTATAAGAATTTCAAGTGCAAGTAATACCACTCTATTAATGAAGTCAAGGTACATTTATGTAAGAAGGGGTTTATAAGTAACTACTATTATTGGACTAACCATAAAGAAGCTGCTCCTCCAATTCCACAAGTGGGAGAGAACTCTTACTATGGAAGTAGTTTATTAAGAGAAAACTTTTATAGCTATGAGCAGATGATAATGGATCGTGTTGGACCTTCAATTGGTGATTACCTTGTGCAAAATAGTTTAGGGTGTGGAGAATCAATCTTAGAGGATCCTAACCCTAAAGTTGAAAAGTTTTTGGATATGTTAAGGTCTACGCAAGCTCCTTTGTGGAATGGTTGTGAATCTCATTCTGAGTTGTTTGCCTTATTAATGACTCTTAGTTCTAAGTTTGAGTTCAACGTGTTTGAGACTTGCTTTAATCATTGGATGTAGTTTATGAAGGAAGCTTTGCCAAATAATAATAAGATGATTAAGGATTTATACCATGCAAAGAAGTTGGTGACTAAACTAGGCTTAGGTAGTAAGAAGATTCACTATTGTCTCAAGGGATGTATGTTGTATTATGATGAAGATAAGGATATGTGTAGATGTAAATTTTGTGGTAAACCACGTTATAAGAGTGTTAATAGAAGGGGAAAGGTGAAAGAAATTCCTTTGAAAAAAATGTGGTATTTCCCTCTTATTCCAAGACTTCAAAGACTTTATTCTTCAATCCAAATGGTCTGTCAAATGAGGTGGCATTGGGAGAATCAAAGGGAGCCAGGGTACTTGTCTCATCCATTCGATAGAGAAGCATCGAAACATTTTGACTTAAAGTATCTTGAATTTGTCAAAGACCCTTGCAACAGAGGCTAGGCTTATGTGTTGATGGATTTGCTCCATTTAATATGATAGGCACAACTTATTCATGTTGACCAGTAATCCTCACCCCTTACAACCTTCCTCTATGGATGTGCATGAGAAGAGAATTCTTGTTCTTGTCCATCATAATTTTTGGCCCCTCAAATCCAAAAGATAAAATTGATGTTTACTTGAAACCACTCATAAAAGAGTTGAAACTATTATGCCATAATGGAATTATAATGTATGATGTGTCATTGAAGCAGAATTTTTTTATGAACGTAGCATTAATGTGGACTATTAATGACTTTCCTACATATAGGATGCTATCAGGTTGGCAAATAATGGGAAGACTTGCATGCCCAGTTTGTATGGAGTACTCAAAATCATTCACCCTTAAACATAGTAGAAAAACATCTTTCTTTGATTGTCATAAATAGTTCTTGCCAATTGAACATCAATATAGATGGAATAAGAGGGCCTTTCGCAAAAGGGTTGTTAAGACCTCATTGTTCCCACCAAGGTTAACTAGTGAAGAAATGTGGGAAAGGGTAAGACACATCCCCAGTGTAAACGAATCAATGGGAGAACGTCCACAAGCCTCACCCCTTAGCAATATGTGAATGGGTTAAGCAATTGAAGCTACCTGATGGGTATGCCTCAAATTTAGCTATGTGTGTTGACATTAGGGAAGTAAAGTTGACTAATATAAAAAGTCATGATTGCCATGTGTTTATGCAATGTTTGCTCCCAATTGCATTCAAGGCCTTACTTAAGCCCATATGGAATACACTTACTGAGCTCTCTTAATTTTTTTGAAAGCTTACATCACTATCACTAAGAGATGATAAATTACACTCATTCTTTGTAAATTGGAACAAATATTCTCTCCAACTCTTTTTAATTCCATGGAGAACATTCCAATTCATTTGGCCTTTGAAGCAAAAGTTGGTGGTCCTGTGCAATATAAATGGATGTATCCCTTTAAGAGGTCAGGTCATTCTTCTTTTATCCTTTTCAATCATATTTTCATTATTTTGATATTTGACCACTAAATTTTTTAGTTAATTATTTTAGATTTATATGTACATTGAAAAAGAAGGTGAGGAACATAGCTTATGTAGAAGGCTCTATATGTGAAGCTTATTTAGTAGAGGAAATATCTACATTTGCATCTTATTATTATTTACCAGAAATTTTAACTATAAGGACAAGACTGCCACGTAATGATGATGGGGGTGAAGGTAGTTCCAGCTCAACGCCTTTATCTATATATAACTATATTAGGCATCCAGCTAGAAAATTCACATATAGTATGTTAGAAGAAAAGGAAATGAAAGCTGTAAACCTTCATGTTCTTCTAAATTGTCTTGATGTGGAGCCCTTTCTGGAGTAAGTTATCCAGTTCCCACTTATTCCTCATTTCATATAAACAAATTTATCATGTCTTCACCCATCTATGATATATATGCAAAATATATACTGATATGTTATGAGAACTTGATGAAAATGACTTGGATGTAGGCAAACAAATCTCTTCAACTTTTCCTTCTTGGTTTAAGGAATATGTATGTTATATGTCCACCATTTACTAATTTTTCCTCTTCAATTGCTAATGTTACCACCTTATTAATTGCATCTCATTTATCATATAGGTTTTGAATTCAAATAACAATATTAAAAGTGGTCTATTGAAGATTTTGGAATGGAGGCCTTTAAACAAAGTTAAGAAACGACATACATATTTTGTAAACGGATAAAAATTCAGCATAAAAGCTCAAAGTCAAGGGATGAGTTCAACAAATTGTGGTGTATGCGTTTGAGGTGGGGAAAATGGCACAATGGAGAATGATTACTATGGGGTTTTAACCAACATTGTTGAAATGCAATATATTGGATGGCCAAACATGACACTAGTCTTATTTAAATATGATTGGTTTGATCCAACTCCAAATCAAGGGACAAAGATAGATATATATTATGAAATTGTTGAAATTAAAGAATCTAGGAGATACAAGAACTATGATCCATTTATTTTCAGAGCAATTTTACTATACACAATATCCTCAGGGGCAGCAAGGGTGGTTAGTTGTCATGAAAACCAAGGCATGAAGTACAATTCAGACCTAAAAAAATATTAATAATGAAATAGATAATCCTTACTAAGAGGAATCAATCCCATAAATGCCAACAGTTATTGCAAATGATGATATTGAACCAGAAAGTGAATGGGGGAAGAGGATGAGGATGAAGATGTGGAAAATGATGAAGAAGAGGATGGCTAAATAATGCATAGAATGATCAAGAAGAGGATGACTACACAATGCAGTCCTTTGAAGAATTACACAGAGTATGCATTACATGTTCTCATTTTTTTTGTCTTTAAGTTTCAAATTCCATTATTTTAATGCATTTTGAACATGTATGTAACTGAATGCACTGTTATTTTTCTCCATTAACTTAAAAATTCTAATTATTAGATGGTATTTCAGGCTATTCATTTTATTTTTGTGAATGTTCTGAGTCTTGCTTTAGTATATTTCCAATAAGGAACTTCACTTAAGGATAGTGTGGTGGTACAAGGAATTTAAATTTATAATCTTCTATCCCAAAAAGATTTAATTTGCTAGAAAAAAATTTGAAATTTCTAGTGCACTTTCAAGAACTTAGGTAGATAGATTTGCTTATTAAATTTTTGGTGTATTTTTATAATTTTTGGTGCTTTATTGAATTTTTGGTGAATTTAATTAATTATGTTCCAGGCATACTGTCACACCATTTGGTTGAGATTATATTTTGTAACTTAAAAATATTACCACTCTTTTAAATTTTTACAAATTTAAAGTATCTTTTTTCTGCTTAAGTTTGGAGTTAAATTTCTTGTTGAGAAGAAAAAAAAATTCAAATTCATCTTATATAATTTTTTCTGTTGATTTTATCTTATATATTTATAAAATTTCTCAGTGCCTTTTTAGTAATTAGAATCATTCAAATAGTTATTAAAATTAATTAACTTATTGAACATGTAGCTAGTAGCTACATTAGCATTATGATTACCTAGTCTTACGCTCTCCTAACAATTGTGCAAAAGAAGAGGATGCTTATGGTAAAAATTTTGGGAGATTAAGTCAAATACAATTATAAACCTTACAATAAAATTCATACTTAGAAAATGATACACGAGAAGTCAGACTATACAACTTGCATTGTTTATTTCTTTGTATATACATTGCATGAAGATAGTGGGGGTGGGAAGTTAATACATGATAAATTATTGAATGAATTTTATTAAATATAAGTTAATATATGTATTTAAAATAATTTTGGCTTCTTTGACAATCTACTTAATAACTAATTAAATACTTAAACAATTATAATGAATTCCATAAAACTTTTGACATGGCAATAAACTTTTATAACTAAGTGATCAGGTGGAAAGAGTTTATCTAAGGAAAAAACTTATATGTTATTCCTTATATACTTATATCTAGTTCTCCCAATTACCTAATGACATGTGGGCAATTTTTTAACAAATGGGAGTTAACAATGTTAACAAAAAAATAAATGAGGTGTAAAAATTGTCCAAATGTCATTAACTGATTAGGGAACCTGATATAAGTATATAAGGAATATCATATAAGTTTTGTCCTTTATCTAATGGTAGTAAATTATCACTTACCTCTTTTCATATTTTTAAAATACTATATGTACGACTATAATTTAGTGTAATTGGCTAGTTATGTAAATGATATTTTGAAGTAGAAATTTTGTTATGGTTACAATATTGACGTGTTTGGCTATATATATAGCTTATTTAGATTTTAACTGCATTTATCCATCTATCAAAATAAATAAATCCCATTTTTTCAAATAATATTCTAATTGAAATAATTTAAGCTGAAGACAACTAGACAAGGGTGCACTATATATGTAAAGCAATCTTGGGCCCTTGGCTAGCATTGAGACTTTTGTGGTGCCATACATATTGCTTTGAATTTGATAGACCATGTGGACCCATTTGGACTACTATAAAAAACCCCATGACAGATGATACATATATATAACCAATATTAATGTCAAAACAGTTTGAATGTTAATGCTTCACTTTTAAAGTTTCTTCAATGGACACTTCTTGCATATTCTTAATCAAAGGTCTTAACATGTGTCACCACTTACTATTGAAACCCTTCTCATATTTCAAATCCATTGAGCATCTCTCATTACATTAAAGAGTAAAACTTTTTTAGTTAGTACAATTATTTTTTTAATCTTTTTTTTTACATGTTTAAATGGATTTGCTTGTTGAACTTTTGGAGCATTTTTGGAATTTCTTATGCATTATTAAAATTTTGGTGCATTTTATGATACTTATATAGAGGAGCAAAATTTTTTTAATGATTTTGATTCATTGTATCAAATTCTCTTATATTCACTTGCTGAGGTCTTAACTTGATAGCTACATACTTCGAAAAAAAATTATTGAATGTGAATGTGCGTACAATATTTGAGATTTAGAGCATCAAATTGAATTATTTTTAGGTCACATATTTGTCAATCTCTTTTATGATTGAATGTACAGATTTTGAACCAAACTCATCAATATATATATACATATACACATATCTACATATGATTAAAGTTACAAAGTATAAAAGCACATGTTCAAGAAAAAAGGTATGACAAGTATAACTCTAATATGGTGGTTTTTCTCTAAATATAGATAAATGACAGATTCTGGTAGAGGAAAAGGTAGGGGTAAGGGTAAAGGTAGAGGTACATATCAACCCTTTGAACAACACATGACATCTCTAAGCCCTTAAATTGAGGCTGTATATATCCTATCTTTCCATGCACCATCCATAGAGAGATACCTTAACCCCTCCTCTAGCTCATCCACTGATGCACATGCTAGACAACTTCCTATATCATCTCCCCAACCACCAAGCCCATCTACCTTAACACATGGGTCATCATCTAATACATAGACAATTATATGGGGAAGCAAAGAAATAAACAAGCACATTTGGATTAGTCCAATACTTGGTTTAACATAAGTTTTTTAATTATCTCTTCTTAACAATTCATTTTAAATATAAAAATATATTCCTTTTTAGTATAGTGTATATGTTTTCTAGGTTTGAGCTTGATACAAGTGTACCTGGGGATATCTCCTCAATCTTTAAAAGCAAATTTAATGAGCCTTGGACTAATTGGATAGAAGCATGAAATGAAGGTGCTATCACTAATTTATTTGAAAAAAGTTATGATTTATTAGTAGATTATTTCCTAAACCTTTATTCTTTTGTGCAGAGAAAATATAAATGGCTAATTAGATTAGAGATATATTTGATAGTAAATGATCTAACTTATTCAAGGGCACTTTGGGTAGGTTGCAAAGAGGGGAGGATAAGGGGCTCCCCTAAAGTATTGATGAATAGTTGGACATGAAGTGGCAAGATCCTAAATGACAAGATAAATCAAAGAAAAATATTCAAAATAGGTTATCTGAAAGGGGGCTCTCTGTGCACTATGGAGGTTCCATTCTTGCTGTAGAGCACCAAAAAGATTGGTGAGTACTTTTTGATTGAATTTATAATCTTAGTTTGGTATTAATTAGTTGAATTTGGTTTAATCTTTTTATCTTTGTTCCGAAATCAAATTAGAAGGGAGTCAAATTGTTGGGACATGTTTCAGCACCATCACAGACGTAAAGGGCAAGAAAATCAATGGGACTCCCTAGCTTCAGCAAGCATTGTTGTAAATATAATGAGTTTGCAAAATGTTGAAATTGATGCAATCATTCGAATGGTAGAGTGTATGTATAATGAGTCTTTTGTTATCTTCGAAAGACTAGTAGTTTCAAACTAAAATTATTTTAGTTTAGTATGATTTATACGATTAATTGGTTTAGTATTATGATCTCTCATTCAAAGTTACTTATTTTATTTATATTTTACAATACTTTGCTTTTTAGGATGAGTATGAGAGGTGAATAGCTGAGAGAGATTCCAAGTATCCTATTGGGGAGGGCAGTAGTTGGTAATTCGATAATAGCATTTACTTGGATGTTGTAGGAAGTGTTAGTAAGAAAGGATATGTCAAGGGGTTGGGTTCACAAGTTACTTCATTTGCAAAATCTACTGCCATTTCATCATCTTCAATTGACAATTGTATACTAGTTAAGGTGGCTGCACTTAAAGCGAAAGTTTTAGATCTTACTATATAGTTGCAGCACAAGGATGAACAATTTGCATTGATGGTGCAAAGGATGGAATTATTAGAGCAAATGTTTAGGATCTTATACGTTAGTGATTAGACAATGCCTCCACCTACAACACAATAAGCACTTGAAAGAGATGAACAGTTTGTGGATCAAGAGGTTGATTACAAGATAAATAGTTGATTTCTTTTATTGTATTGGTATTGATACTTGTATTGTCTTACTAATAACACTTCTAAACTTTTAGTTTCTTTGTACAGGATTACTTGGTTATGATATGGATAGATATTTTCAATTTCTATTACTATTAATATTTGTTTATAGGGTTGAAATGTAAAGAAGATAGAAGTAAAAAGGGACTATTTGGCCTACAAATTATAATTTTGACACGGAATTAGATACTAAAAGAAAATATATCAAGACAGATTGATTTTGTTTCAAATATTTAGATACAGAATCAAAAACATAAAGGCAAAACTCCAATTACCAATTTGTGACAGAATAATATCGTATCAATATTTTAGACATGAAATCAAACACTAAATAAAATATTTGAATTGATGATCTGAAATGGATGAAATTCCATATCTATTATTTAGACATAGAATTTGATACAGAATAAACTAACTTAACTATTTATTTGAGACAGAAAGAATTTCATATCTAAATTTATGACACCAATTTTAATATGGATTAATTCCATCTCTATCTTTTAAACTTTAATAATAGATATGAGTTTGGTATTTGTATCGAGACGAAACTTATTAAAATTTGACACAAATATTTTTCGTGTTAATTTTCATACAGAATCCTAAATTTTGTATCTAATAATTTAGAGACCAAAATTTTCAATATGAAACTTTGTCCATGTCAAATTCCATCTATGATTTCTTAGAGTTGAGATTTATTAGATTTAGACACAGATTTTGTCCTTCTACATTTTATTTGTTTCTAGTGGTGAAATCTTGGGTTTAACTTTGAGGTTATATTATTATTTATACATTTATAAAGATCATATATCTCTAACTATGTACACAGTACATTGTACTACATAATGCAAAAAATAAGTCAGACTAGGAAAGTTTATTTTTGTCTCAAATATAATAATTGTATATATTATAATATCACAAACAAATCCAGTATTTATTAACACTAATGGACTTGTGCATTTAAAAATGTATTGTTTATCTTTAATCATATATAATTAATATCATGTTAGCAATATTTGCTTGATTGTTGCAAAGAAATTGATAAGAAAATAATGAATTAACAAATTCCAATTTTAATTCAGTAAGGTACGTAACACTAAAAGCCAAAATTGGTGCATTATTATTTCATAATAGTCAAGAAAACAATGAAGACAAATTTAGCAACACGATTTGGAGTATAGATGTAAGGTTGAATAATTTTTTTTTATTCAAATATGAGCTAAAATTTTATTTTAGTTTAGTTTCACTCAATTCAAATCCAGGGACGTGAGGTATGGTCCTTTCCTCATACTTTTAAAATTTTAATATTTTATATAATTTTATTTTATATTATTGATTTGATTTTTTAATTGACAAGAGTTCATTTCCTTAAATTATAAAAACTTTCTTCCCTTAATTCAAATATATGATAAAAAAACTTTCAATTCCCTTATAATCAATTCCTAAATCTGTCTCTAAGAAAAATTTTACCTTTGGCTAAACCTAATGACGTGTTTCATTGGAAAATTGTCAAATTCATAAAATATATACATTTTTAGCAAAATAGTTCATGGCTACTTTAGTAATTTCGTTATATAATCTCATGAAATTAAATTAAAACAAACACATGCTATTTTGTCTTCAAAGTCAATGTATCTAATATGAAAATCAAAATAATTTAAATATTGGTATAGTTTAAGTTTTCTAAATTATAAACTATTTGACATTGCAACTTTTTAAACTCTGACAAAGAAATAAGTAAAGGCATATCATAGAAACAAGCAAATATAGAATTTTTTTTATAGTAAAATAAGCAAAGAAAAGAGGGTTTTGGGCTACGAATATATGAGTAAAATATTTGTATACATGTTTTTTGGCAGCGACATCATATGTGTGATAAAGTTTTCTTTCTATGTTTATGTTCAATCCATGAGTATGTTAAATTTTAATACAAATTTTGGTTCCCTTTTTTCTATTATTAAAAGAATAATCAAAATTGTGGATATATTTTTCTTGTTTTCATTTAATTCCAAACTTCATAATTTTTCAATTCCTTGGAATTCTTCACATTTAATATTTTTTTTTTAGGAAAAGTTACCAAAAATTAGGCAATAAAGTTACAACCAAATCTATAATGAGTAAATGATACTTGTCAAAATTGTTTGATCCATTGAGTCCTAGCTCTGCATTACAACAAATCTACCATGGTGTAGTTAAAATTGGATGGAAGCTTAGTAGTGGTTGATTGAAGAATTATAAGCTCACTTTCTATGACATTCATAAACTTTATCCATTTCAAGTGGTTTTCTTCAAGGAAAAGTATCAAGAAAGCATTTGTATATGCAGTTAGCTAACTCTTTTGGTTTAGAATCTAAAGGATTATTTTTTGAATTCGTTTCAAGAGATAGAATATTTTTGAATGATTTCCAATCTCTTCCCATACCCATTGTCCCACTAAGGAACCCTCCAATAGGATAGCAAACATGAGTTGGTAGCTATATGGTTTCTTGGATGGCCTTTTGATCAATTGAATGATAGACCAACTAGAAACTGAGATGGCACATTTTGTTTAGTTAGGACAATCTTAAGGTTGGTGCACCTTTTCCTTGGAGTAGACATAATAGTCTTATGAAGGAAGTTTGTTTAGAATAATTAATTAATTTATGGATTAGCATTAATTAGTTATTAGGCTAATTAATAGATTATACTATGAATAATGTCAAATGATTCATTATTGGTATCCAAATTACGTAAATGAATTAGGTCATGTAATTAGATAGCTCATTATAGGTTGGACTATTCATAAACTCATATTAGGAAAGGCCTGAACTCATAGCCTATTACTAGAGTTAATTACCCTATATATACTAATTAAGGTTTCACTTTACTGTAAGAACCTTTTTGCCTACTTACCTTTGGGTTTTGTGAGTTGTAGTCCTTTTCCCCCTCAAGGAGGCTATATAGCTATTAATGGATTCCATATCAGATTTGATATTTATTTCAATCTCTCTATTTTATTCTAACAAGTTTTAGTCAAAAACATTATTAATTCTTTTAATTAATGATACAGGATTTGGATTAATTCCTTCGTTTCAATTATCAAATAAGGCAATTACTATCCAATGGGTTATTCATTCCAATTGAGTCAGGTGCCATTTACCATTTGAGAACTACATGTGCAACCATTTAATAATAATTTGGTCTTTAATATGTTCAGTTTTCAAAACCCAATGATGAGGTAAACCAAATGGATCGAGTAAAATGGCATGTCAAGAACAAATGATTAATTGTTTCCCCTAAGTTGGGGCAGAAGATGCAAATTATTTCACTTGGAATGTGGCGTTTATTTAGAATTCACCTAGTTGCATGGCTCTTGTAATTAGCTTCCAAAAAAACAATGATCCTTAAGGGAAATTTGAGGTTCTAAAGTTCCTTCGAACTAGAGAAACCATTTGAGAGGCTCACTTGGTAGTCTTTCAAAAGGATTTTGTTTCCATCTTTAGCCTTATAAATTCCTTTTGGATTACCAGTCTAGATGAGAGTGTTCAAAAGGCTTGTGTATGAGATGATAAAGGACAATATGTGCTTACAGACATTGTCAAGGTAAAGTTGCTTCAATATTGAAAGATCCTATCTATGTTCATGCTACTAAATATGGTATGAAACCCTTGTTATGCCGTGTTAAAGACCTTACTGCATAGGCCACCCAAGGTGGTGATTTAAAGGAATAAGGTTGAACTAATTTGCTATTTGAGGTTTGAAGTAATCAACTCCTATGAGTTTTTTTATGCCTTTCCACATCTAAGAATAGTTTACACATTTCACAAGCCTACTAGGCAAAGTTCTAGAGACATGTAATTTAACTGCATTAATGATAGGAGATGGGTTTCTTATGTCAATGACTCTCTAAATTTGTTTAGCTAGTAGAGTTGAGAATAAATTAGTAGGTCTAAAGTCTAGGCCATTGGATTGCTTCCTCTAGCAAAACTTGTTCTAGTTGAGCATGTGCATGAGCTTTCAATTATTCAAGAAATCCCTAAAAGAAGTTGCTAATCTAGAATCAATTTTCAAACAATATTTATGGTTTAGCTTAAAACATGATAATTGATAAATGACACTAAAATTTAAAACTAATTTAATTAGAGTCATTATTCGAACTTGTTGTGATAAGTGATAGCTTTCCATGATTGTAATTTTTACTCAATTGTCTCCACCATGTTATTGTAATTTAAGCTTTTACCATTACACACCCAAGTACCCAGATATTTCCCCAGTCTTGTAATGTACATGAAACTTCTATTTAATAATTTATAGTAGTGGAATAACTTTGTAACTATTTACATTAGTTAACGGAAGAAGATAACATGTTTGGGCAAATATGAAAATTTAAATAGTTAGGAAAAAGGAAAGTTAAAAAGAACTCATATATTAATTTAAATAGCATTTTACATGAGAATTAGGTTAGCTCAAGTGGTTAAGCCTTACCTGTATAAACCAAGAAGACCTAAGTTCTAATACTACTATGTGGATCATACTATAATCCTTTTTTTTTTTTGCTTTTTCCATGTGTCCTCTAGAAGGAAATTACAAAAATGCCTTAATTTCTTCCTTCTCCATACACTTGGTTCTTCTCCTTCCTGTTAACCAATGAGATACATTATTTCTATTTCAATCTTAACTTTTGATTTTGAGTTTTGATCTTTAAATCTGAAAGCCCAATTTTTTGCACGAAGAACATGAATAGTGATAGAAAGATTTGAAAAATTGTATGATTTGGGTGAGTTTCCTAAAAATTTCTTTAGGGCTTTATTTATTATATGTATTTTGCTCCGTTCTCCCTCAGATTCAATGTTCAATTGCGTGGTTTTGGTTCAGAAATAAAAAATCCTCTTGATGCATGAATAGTAACATGAACACTAGCTCAAGTTCAAATTGGAGCTTTAATTAGAGGAATTTTTTCAAATTTATTTAGGGATTTTGATCCTAGGTAAGAGTTTAACATTTTCCCTAGCCAATTTAATGTTCTGGTCACAAATTTAAAATCTTCTTTTCATGATAAGGAGTTAAAGTGTGCAGAGTGGAGTAATTTGAAGATTTCTTGTTCTTATAACATTATTGGACCTTAAGAAGAGGAATTGAACTTGTTGGTAGTTGTTATTTTGAGTAGTAAGTCATTTTGAGAATTTTCTCAAGTTTATACTAAATTCCATTGTTGTAAGAGGAAGCTTGGTGAATGAAAGAGCCATGCAAGTAATTATTGTTATTGAATAGTTACTTCAGTCATGATTGGTATAATGTTTGAGTTACTCGATAATGTTGGATAACTTAAGGGCTATAAAAGCTAATAAGATGAGCTATATGGGCTAGTATTAATTTTGAATTATTTATATAGATGTTGATGATTGATAAGAGTGTTTAATGTTAGTTATATATTAAGAAACATCAATGTTAGATGTTGAAAATAATTTTACTAATGGAATGTTAAAGTGGAGAAGCCACCAAATTTTGAAGTCATAAACTTGGAGTATATATGTGTCTACATTGTTAGATTAAAAGGAAATTAAATTCTCATTTTGTGGAAAATTTTCAGAATCTATAGGCATTACCAATATCATGGCATACTTTTAGCATAAAATATTCGTGAATTATTGGTGAGAGAATGGAAACTTTAAACTTATAGACCATTTGGGTTCTTAGAGCATCTTCTAAGTGTATATACTTGTATGTGCTGGTTATGGCAGTTAACATCAGTAAGGGAAATAATGGTGACCTTAACTAAAGGAAATAAAGTATGGAAACAGTTGAGAATGCTAATTCACATGTAATCAACTTATTGTGGGAATTTCAATTAGAAATTTATTTAAGATGCTTGTTAGCATAGGATGGTAAAGGTGTATCTTTTGTTTTTAGGGTCATACCAATCACAATCTATCCAGTATGTAAGGAAGTGAGTTGTGTGTTTCTTTACCAGGTGAGTAAATAATACTAACTACGTAGATTTCTATTTTACGTCATCTCTTATTGAAAATATTATTTCTTGAACTTCCTTATGCTTTGAGGTAGGCTTATAGTATAAATCTTATCTGCATACTCTAGAAGCTTTGAAATTTCTGGATTTATGGATTCTATGACTTTGTAATTATGAATTTCTCTAATTTTGAGTTTTTTAAGTTAAAATGATTATGAACTTCTGGACTTCTTTGTTTTGCACTTGGAAGTACTATGGTTTTCTATTCATGAAATACTTTGATCCTTTAATTATGAAGATATCAGATTTTGTATATACAATGTATTGGGATTATAAGATTTGGACTACTTTTTCTGTCTCTGTGAATAAGTTTGATTCTAGATTTGTAAAATTTTGATTTTCTTATTATGGATTATGTATGATAAAGAAATTTTTGGGAATTCATTTAAAGCATTAACCTACAGCTAACAACAGTAGATTTTAGTTGTAATGCACTAGGATTTATATTCAGATATGACTAGACATGTTGCCAACATTATGATATTTTGTTTGGGGCCTAGACCTATTATTCTGATTATTTCGAGCTTGAAGCTCATGATTGATATCTAATCTATTCTGATTATGCTAGCCTTGACTAGTTCTATTTTTCCAGGACTTCAAATGTAACTATTGGATATTCTCGAGCATTTTGTTTTAGTTTGTATTTTCCCAAGCATTATGTTGAATTTGGAATACCCTTATGTTGTAAATGTATTGATTCATTTTCACTCAGAATTGGTTCCATATTTTCATTATTGAGGCCTTTATGAAAGATTATAATGTTTTCTACATTCAGTACTATTTGTTTTAACCATGAAAGGTGTTTTGTTTCAAGATAACATAGGGTTTTTCAAAAACTCTACTGTGGCTAGTCAATCCCTTCCTTTGCATGACTTGTATTATTAGCTCATGGAGGTTTCACTCGCCCCATGTTATTTAACATTTTTCAGATAATAGCGTCTGTCTAGAACACCCACCTACCACTACATGAAAAATGACTTTTATGATGATTTTTTAATGGGTTTTGTGACCAGGATGAGAAGTTCTATGATAGGTGATGAAAATGTCATAGAAAGCATCATTACAAATGAAACAACAATGTTTTTGGTTAACCCTTGTAGAAGTCGTTGTAACGACAAGTTATTGTAATGGTCAAAAACCCCCCGTTCAAGTCATTGCAAAAACACATTATTGAGGATAAAAAAATGTTTTTGTGATAGTTTTTTACTGCCACAATCACATACCATTGCATTGGTCAATAAAAACTACGACAATGTCTCGTCTTTGCAAAGGTTTAATTAAACTGTCTTTAATAGTCTTTCATTATTTATGGCGCTAATAGATTTTTAATTATTATACTTTAATTTTTTATGTCAATTTTTTTAAACCAATATCCTATAAATATGATAAATTTATCACCAATAACAACAATAATTTAATACTCTAGTAAAGCCAACAAGGTCTACTAGATAATTAACTCTAAACATAATTAGATACTAAATAATTACAAAGTCTAACAATAAACATTACTCAAGCTTTAGCATATGGTAGAAGTCATCACAACTAGCTAATTGTTCCTACTAGAAGGATTTAGCGATTGATTTGAAGGTGAGTTTGCACTACTACAATCACTAGGCACCTAACAAGTGGACATAAAGTATCATAATCAATAAATCGAATAAAGATAAAAGAACAAAAGCATTACAACATATGACTTATACAAAATAAAAAGTTTAGAGAAATACCCTATATAATAGTATGCATGCGAGATTTGGTGGCAAATCTCCCTGGACATTTCTGAGGAGAAAAGACATGATTGCACTTGTTCGTTGTTGTTCTACAAACACTTCAGCAAGTTAAGCTCTTTGTTGTGCATCTCATATGCCACTTTTAGCCATCTTTTCCTTAAGTGATGCAACTTCATTCTAAAGCTCACGGTAGGAAGGTCGACAGAATTCCACTAGCACAATGTCCAAATACTTCTGAATGACAAACACCTATTCCTATTCTTTGAACTCACCTAGAATGCTCTTAAGTCCACAAATCTAATGCTAATGAGTCAGGCTTGAAATTTCTTGCATACAAGAGCTAAATGCCTCAAACTTAACTATCTTTTTCTACATAGTGATTCATAAAAGAACAATATATCATTTTAACATCAAACTATTGGAGTGAATAAGAAATTAATAATATAATATCATAAATTTTATGAACGTACATTGATAACTTGATCATTCTTATTTATAAACAATCTATTAGCCCTCTTATGCAATATGATCCGAACCTCTCCTCAGGAAATTAGACCTTTGCACTTTTCCTCTTACATTTGTTTTCATAATGTAACATCTCAAACAGCCATACAAGATTTGAGTGAATGCTTTTTTACTAATATAAACCCACCATTTCAGCATTTTTTTGCGCAAGACTTTTTGATCCATTAATGTGCGGAATCGTTTGCTTCTTTCTATTTTCCTTTCTTTTTTTTGTGATAATGACCTTGTATTTAACCAAAGCATATTTTTTAAGATTAACAAGAATTTATACAAAAACAAACTAGTAAAGGAAAAATATATAGTTTTATCGTACCCTAGTTTTTGGGCCAAGTCAATAATAAAAAATTATGCCCATTATTCCTTCTGAATGCCCTCGGGACCATAACAATTAATTCATCTCTCATTTTAGTCCCATCATCTATGTATTTAAATAACCTAGAGCAAAAATCTTTCTAGGCTTAAGAATATTTTTCTTATAAGCCTCCTCAACAACAAATTTTGCCTACAAGATATATATATATATATATATATATATGATATAAAGATCATTAAAGAAATTATTGAATTCATATGGAAATTAGATAACAAATGCATTATTACTGTATTTGGTCTCTGAATATGTCCCTTTTGTATTCATGAGGAACTAACTTTCATTTTTGGCAACTAATGGGTAACTTATTGAATTCTTTCATAATGCTCTTAAGAAAGATAGCAAACAATCCACCTCATTCTCTAGTGGGTTGGTTGTTGAGATTGAATGATACAATCACCCTTTCACCCCTTGGAAGAGTCTAAACGTCATGCACTAGTAGGTGCCTACTCTTAACTTGACCATTCTTATCTACAATTTTTAAGTTAGTGCATGAACATAAAAGAACTAACATTGCATTGAATCTTATTAATTAGTCTACTTACCAATGACAACAACAATCCATCATCTCATACATGGTTGTGGTGCAGGCTGTACATACTTTTCATGTTGTTTCCCAACATTGTTAGCAGAGCTTGGTTAGGTAGGTTGTTCATTTGAAACATTTGGTTAGGCACTTGGAGCCAAAGACATTAACTGATCACTAGAACTGGTAAGGTTTGGCAATGAAGTGCCAATGTTTGGTGAACCTTGTCCCTTAGCAATGGTTAATTTAGAATTCCTTAAGAACCTCTTTGTCTTCAAAAGTCCTATTAATTAACAAAAGCAACATTAGTTCAAATTAAGAACATAGATAATATAACTACATGAACATGAAAAATCTACAAATATATAATAAATGGAACATACAAACCTAGGTAAGCGTAATTTATTATCATTATTTAGGAACAATTGTTCCAAGTGTTGTTCATGGAATTGCTCACTAACATAAATAACATCTTAATCATCAACACCCACGTCAAACAAGTCTCATAGCTTTATGTGTACAACCATAGTCTAATTTTTATCAAACTCATCTTCCACATAATATACCATTTGAGCTTCTGAAGCTTGGATGTATAACTCATCATCTTCACTATTACCTATTTATATCAATTGTGAAAATTTGATATATGTGAATATTGATTCATTTTTACAATTCCTCTAGCAGTGGTCATATTAACTTGCATGCATTTGAACAAGAAAACCATGAACTAACCATGATAATTAAATTCAATCATCTTTAACAATTTTTCGTAATATGGTACACCCCTAGCACATTTGACTAACATTATTACTTAAATAGCTTCTTGTACTAAATGCTCCAAAAAATTCATAATTTTGACTCTTTAGCCCTAGGTCTCATTCCATTGTTTAAAATTTGAATCTGTTGACATTGTATGCACTATATCGTTATACTTTATCTAATAGAATCATGGCAAGGAACTTCATATCAGCTAAATGGGATGTGTTCACATCATTTATTGTCTAAAAAACAATGATGAACCATATAATTAGATAAATACATAATATAAATCAACTGTTAAAGTTTTATAAGTGCTTACACGACAAGAAAACCAATCAATAAACTCATAATGAACCTTCTTGTCTTTCTCAGATGAAAATCGTGTATGCCCTTTTAATTGACTATTTACATCATCTTTGAATTACCTACATGGAAGATTTATTTAAAGCAATTAGATTTTGTGGCTTTGTGCACTTATCCAGTGATTAAAATTTACTTATTGAAGAAATGAGTTTACTGCACCATAATTGGTATGCACATGACGATGTGCTTGTAACTTTTCCATAGGACATAAAGTAAAGTACTCAAAACCACCAATTGGTCTTCCAATTTGTGGAAACATAGTATTGGCATTGGATGCCCCTACAACAGGTTCATCATCAACACGTCTTGGTCTATTAAATACAGTTTAATCTAAATATCTCGAGTAAAAAGTTAAAACTTCTTGGTCCAAGTAACAGTTAGCTATTGATCCCTTAAGTTATACCCTATTCGATATAAAAGAATTCAATTTTCCTAAGTATTTGTTAATTGTAATGCAATTTAATTAAGTTAAGAAGTAGATATGAGAAAATTGTAATGCAAGAATTAATACAGTGGTCTATAGGGCACATCCAACAGTATTGGACAGGACCTCCAAGTTAAGCTTCTTTAGCTAAAAGTACAATAAAATGCACCATAACTATGAAGAATGATGGTGGAAATATCTCCAAATGACACAACATAAGAATAACTCTATCTTGGAGTTAGCCAAGTTCATTTACATTATTACTCTATTACACAATTGCCTGAAGAAAGAATACAAGTCCATTAAAATATGTGACACCTGCTAAGGAAGTGTTCATCTAATTGCCAATGGTAGAAGTTGTTCCCTAAGAATATGTGAGTCATGACTTTTTAATCCATTGGTCTTACATTACCTTAAATCAATGCATCTAGATATGTTACTCGAATAATTGTCAGGCATAGTCATATTCTTTAAGTATTCAAAAAGAAATCCTTATTCACATTGGTCAAAGTGAACAAAGCTGGAGGATCTCTACCATTATCATCTATCCATAAATTA
This sequence comes from Delonix regia, assembly GCA_037074485.1. Taxonomy (NCBI): domain Eukaryota; kingdom Viridiplantae; phylum Streptophyta; class Magnoliopsida; order Fabales; family Fabaceae; genus Delonix; species Delonix regia. Next base: position 21,025,343 of record CM073454.1, on the reverse strand, counting down.
GACCTTATGCCCATCTTTTATAAGTCTTACCATACATTTAAATTGACATTTGATATCCAGGACTCATTTAGTAAAGTAAATAGTACATTGTCATAAACATTTTTTTCCCCATATGCATGACATCAAGATTGTGGCGAAATAAATAGTTCTCCTCATAAAGAAGTTGAAAAAATATACTTTTCTTACACCATTATTGGGGATTATAACCTACGATAAAAAATCCTCAAGGTTTTTTTCATTAGTTTTTATCCTCTACATTCTTTCCAAATATGTTCTCAACATCCTCAAAATGTATTAAAATTTTTTATCCATATACTGTTATAAGGGGGTTTCTTTAAGCCAATCTAAATTTATGTTTTGGACTCAGAAAATGATGATGACCAATGAGGTACCACTATCTAGAAGGTGGATAGTGATAAAGTTAAATTAACAAGTGGGATAAGCTAACTTAGTATGGACATTCCACCCAGATAAAGTTCGAAGCCCTAGAAAATACTAACTATTCACATGATAGTTGTATGCAAATTGAACATCTCATTAATGGATGAATCAAATGTTTCAACCCCCATTTCCCACCACTCTTTTAGCTCTTCTATTAGCGATTGCAGGTACACATCTATATCTTTTCTTGGTGCTTTTTTCCAAGAATAATCATTGAGAGAATTAATGAACTTTGTTTTATACACATCCCGGGACACAAGTTGTAAGGTATGTGTTCCACTGGCTAAATGTTGTAGGTTGTACTCAAGGTGCCAAATGGATTAAAATGATTAGTGGCTAACCCTAAATGTATATTTTAAGGATCCAAAGCGAATTGAGCATTCATTATATCAAATTTCTTCCATGCCTCGAAATCCCATGGATGTCTCATCATGTTATCATTATTTTTGTCTATTGCATGCCACCTCATGTGCTTAAAAATTTTAGGGGACATAAAGAGCCTAACGAAAAATATCTAAGTATTTTAGCAAGAGTCTTCTTACGCTTGTTACTCTTTTTCTTTGGTTTCCACCTAGATGTGTTGCACTGTTTTTAATCCTTTTTAGTTTTATTCTTTCCTCAATATAACAAGTAATCATTAAGACATGCATGAACTTTTTTATAATTAAGTCATAGTTTATTAATAATTTTCTTTGCCTCCACAGAAAGAAAGAGGAATCTTTACATTCACAAAGGCATCTGGTAACAAATCTAATATCAAAGACATAACTTTATTATTGATTCCATACAGACATTTTACGTGATACAACTTCACTAAAAAAGATAGCTTTAAATATTTCTCACATCCTTCATATAAATGTTGGTGTCCATCTTGTATTAATTCATAAAACTCTTTTGCCACCTTATCTATCATTGGGTCAACAGATGACGAAGCTAGACCTTCAACTTTGTCTATCATCTCATTGTCATAATGAACACCAAATGTATCACAGATCTTATCTTGCATAGGATCAATCCTAAAAGTTCTTTCTTCACATGCATGTGGCACTGAGATAGATTGAATTGGAGGTAGATCTCTAACTCTCTCCTCATGTCATACCCAAAAAGTGTATCCTTGTAGAAATGGCTTTAACAATTAAGTGATCTCATATAAATTTTATAGTCTTTCATTTCTTAAACTTGCATTTTAGACAAGGACATATGATTCTACCTTTAACACCCCCATTAGTAAATACAAGATCTAAGAAACTATTAAGTCCCTCTATGTATTTAGGGGTATTTCGGGGTTTAGCAATCTAAGACCTATCCATTTTTGGAAAAGTAAAATCAATAAAGCTATCATTAAAAATAGTAAAAGGAAACATATTCATTATACATTGCAAGATAGCATACTTATTGTACATTATAAACATACTCGCTTAAAACATCTCCTTATACATTACAAAGATGCTCACTAAAAAGATCTCATTATACATTACAAACATTCCCATTATACATATAGCATACTCATTATACATTACAACATACTCACTCAAAACATACTCCTTATACGATACAAACATTCTCATTATACATATAGCATACTCATTATACATTATAACATACTTACTCAAGACATACACCTTATACATTACAAACATTCCCATTATACATATATCACACTCATTATATATTACAAACACACTCATTATACTCCAATATAGCACATATAAAAAATATACACAATAATGAGCAAAAAATAAACTAGTCCATTCAAACTAATATTAATCATAAACTAGAATCAAAGCACATTCATTTAGAGTATTAAGAATCCTAAGTTAAAATCAACATATTAATAAAAATGTGAACTAGAGCTAACAAATTTTTTTAAAAAAGAAAAAGAACCTGTTAATTGGTGATTCACACACGGCTAGTGCTGACTAACAACTGATAAATGGTGAGACGGATGATCGGTGGTGGTTGAACCTGGAAGAAGGATGAACAACGAAAGCAAAAAGCTTGGTAGATAAAAAAAATGAATAACACACTATGAACGAAAATGCTGGACAAACACCTCCACAAGCTCAATAGACGAACAAACAGAAATGCCAAACTATCAACAGTGAATGAACGGCAATGCAGAGCACAGTTAACAACATCTTCACTTTAGGGAGCAATTAATGCCCAGTGGAGAAAAATGGAGGAAGGTATTTGAAAATTGATGAAAGTAGATCTAAAAGCTTCATATTTACTTTTTAAATGACCTAATGAAAGTAAAAAATTTCACCATTGTTAGGTAACGTATTAAGGATTGTTGATTTAACAATAGTCATTAAGTCATTTAATAATGATGGTTGACAAATATGATCGTGTTAGTGTAGATCTAAAGTTAGTGTGCCCCAACAATGGTCTTTGTACTGACTATCATTGGGACACAGCCTAACAATAGTCGCCTTTGACCATCACTATGCTTAGACCTAAAGACGATCAACTTCGGCCATTGTTAGGCATAGACCTAACGACAGTCTATCTTTAGATTGTTGTTAGGTCTTTTATTTTGAAGTCCATGTATTAGTAACCTTTTTGTTTATCTTAACAATTGTCGAGCTTGATGGTCATTAGGATAAGGCCAAATAACGATTATAAGAGATTGTCATTAGGCCTTTTATTTTGTAGTTTGTGTATCACAAACCCATTTTTTATCTTAATGATGGTCAAGCTAGACTGTCATTAAGAAAAGGCCTAACAACAGTTTTTGGAGACTGTCGTTAGGTCTTACAATTGTTTTGTGATCCATTTAATGGACCATAATAGGATGTTGCCTTAATTAAACTTAATGATGGGCTTTTGACCTATCATTAAGAGTTGTCATTGTGATGGTCACACTATGATTGTCGTAATGCCTGTGTTTTAATGATAGCTTAGTACATCATCATTGTGTTTAGCTTTTACAACAATCAAATTTGACCGTTGTAATAATATCATCACAATGACTATTTTTTTATAGCTTACTAAGTAGGAGTTTGCAAGTGTTTCTCTTTTTGGTAAGCCTTGCTGAAGGCAAGGGCAAGAGTTTCTCTTTTAGTTTGAATTTGGATTTAAAACTTAGTGGCTACCTTATATGCAAGCATCTGGTCTATTTTTGTTTTGATTATGCTATCTATTTTATATATTGAGAGTGAAACTCTCTTTTATGTTGTATATCATAATTTTTTTTTGTAGAAATTTTAGGAAGTCCATATTTTAAGGGAGACTTTGTGAAAATTTCTACACATAAGAGAATTTAACTCTTTTGGTATGTATATGAATGCATTTAGTCTTAGTCCCATTTGATGAAAATTTTGCATGTTCAACTAATTTTGCCTTCTTTGAAGTGTCCATTAGGCTTACGAGGGTGAGGATTACCTTATCCCCATGCCGATCACGTCCTCTTGGTTAGGACTGTGACAAAAAATTGATCATCCCATTATTGTTAGGGAGGCTTGTCTTCATAATTTTCATAGTTGAAAATGACCATCCTATTGTTGTTGTAGACACAGAAAGAGTTAGCACAAAATGAATAATTTTATTGAAAAGTGGATAAATTCTTGACTTTTGTGTCATTGCTAGCTCTTTAAAAAACTATGCAATTGATGAAACTTTCCCCAATTTGGAGCTTTTATGAGCATTAATTTCAAAATGCTCTAATTGAATCTTTAGATGTTGCATTTCTTCTTCTATAAAGTCATTTGGAAAAAAATTATTCACAAGCTTAGAATATTTTCAACCCAAAATGATTTATTATCTTCCTGTGGATCTAGAGCAAGGCTAAAGAATATACCTTCCTTGAAGTGAAAATTCATTTCTTGCAACAATGAAACTACACCAGAAATGAATATATCATACCAATACTGATGCTTAAATGTAAGGTTATCACTTTGATGGTGATATCGACCTTAACTAGCTTTGTAATGAGCACTCAAATCTTGGATCTCTATATCATGATATTCACATAATAACTCAAGTTCTCAAGTAAAAGATACCATCCACTTTCTCTAAATTTTTGAATAAGTGCTTTTGAGGAGGATACTAATTGCATTGCATTCAACATATCATAAGATTTACACTGTTAAGCTTGACACAAATTGTTAGTAATTCCTAGCAACTTGGTCACACCACATGAAGCAGCAAAAGGTGAATATGACAAAAGTTAAGTGCTTTAACTGTCAAAAAAAGGGACACTATGTGAGTGATTGCCTTGAGCCTTTAACAAACGTAACCTACACTACTTATGCTAGTGAACTTTGTGTTTCTAGCTCTATTATGCTTACTGAATCTTGTCCTATGTGAATTATATACTTAGGCGCCATGGACCATATAACGAGGGACCGTGATGCCTTTGTTGACTTTCGGCGAGTTACTTATAGAGCATTCTAGATATATGTGGGTAATAACACTAAGGTAGCTGTCAAAGGGATCGAAACATGCAAGTTTGTCTTGCATGGTGGTCGTGACCTGATCTTACATGATGTCCTTTATGTGTGCCAAATTCATTGGAATGTATTTTAGTTTTGGTTTTACTTAAGCTATGTTATGATTTATATTTCTACGACAATTGTATTAAATTGAGTTATGACTCAGTTTTTAACGGTTTTGGTTATGTAACTGGAGGTTTTATTTCTATGGATTTGGATAACGAATCTTACATTAATAATAATGTTAGTTTTTCCATGTTTGCCTCTACGTGTGATTATGATCACAATATAAATATATGGCATGCTAGACTTGGTCATATTGACCAACAAAGAATGCAATGGTTAGCAAAAGAGGGTTTGCTTCTCAGCATTGAACGATTAGATTGATCTACTTATGAATCTTATCTAGAAGGAAAATCTACAAGAAAACCTTTCGGTATAGCAACTAGAGCCAATTTTCCACTATAGTTAATTCATTCTAACATCTGTAGGCCTATAAATGTTAGGGCCAGGCACGAAACGAATTATTTCATCACATTCATTGATGGTTATACTCATTTCAGTTTTGTCTATTTGATTTCTCATAAGTCAGAAGCATTAAGCTGCTTCAAAAACTATATGAACTTAGTTGAGAATTAATTAGATAAAAAGATTAAGGCTTTTCGAATCGATCGAGAATAAGAATATTTGTTAGTTCAATTCAATGAATTATATGATGAGAAAGGAATAATTCATAAGTTGACTATTCCAAGTACTCCACAACAAAATGGTGTTGTGGAAAGAAGGAATATAATGCTCCTTGAGATGGTTAGGTCCATGATGACACAGGTCAATTTGCCAATCACCTATTGGGGTGATGCATTGATGTCTGCAGCCTATGTACTTAATTGTGTGCCTATAAAATCAGTTGCAACCACTCCATATGGGTTATGGACTAGGTGAAAGTCTGATCTAAGTATTATGAAACCTTGGGGATGTGCTACCTATACACATGATTCCTCTCACAAGTATGGGAAATTGTGCCTGAGAGGAAAGAAAGTATCTTTATTAGATACTCGAAAACTTCAAAAGGTTATATGTTTATAGGTCAGCAAGACAGTGTAAGTATGACTGAATTTAAATCTAGAGATGTCACATTCTTAGAGAATGAATATCATAAGAAGGGTGAGGTAGGTCAAGACCTATCCTTATTTGAAATAGAGGATCCAAACGCACTAGGACCATTTTATTTGAGAGGGAGGATTATAGTAGATGATGAATTAGTTTCTCATTAGCAACTTTTTTCATCATTTGATGTGAATGAGAGTGTTCTTGAGCCAGTTGCTCCAAGTGGGAGTGACCAAATGGATCTTATTCCAAGTAGGAGTGGGACCAACGTTCTTGATCCAAGTGGGAGCAATATTGATCCAAATAGGAATAATGAAACAAGATTCAATGAATCACAAGTGAGATGTGGTTCATGTAAAAAGACTCTTCACCAACAAAATGAGATTGAAGGTGAACTTTTTACACTGCTCTTGCAAAATGAAGATGAGTTGTGAAATATGAAAGAGGTTCTCTTATCCCTTTCTAAAGATAAATGGACTAAAGTATGGAAGAGGAAATGGAGTCTATGAAAGTCAACAATGTTTGAGAATTTGTTGATCTTCTAGAGGGACACAAGACTATTGGAAACAAGTAAGTTCTCAAAATCAAGAAAAGAGTCGATGGCACTGTCGTAACCGACCTTTCAACAAAATAAAATAAAGGTTTTTAAACTGATTCCCAAAAATGAATCTTGAAAATCAATTTATTTGGAGTCGCCACCAAAATTTTTAATGGAAAACTTTGGGAAACCAATTTAAAATAAAAAGAAAAAGGCAATATGATCTGCAAAATCAGAGATGAGTTCGGGAGTCTATTTGAGTGTGGGGAAGGCATTAGGCACCCCACAACACCTGTCCATAAGGACGGTTACGTTAAACCAGTCAGCTTAAATAGAATATGGCTTTTAAATTTATCTCAATTACCCTTTTATCAATATGCATGTCTATTAAATAGAGGAGACGAAACAACAAGAATGAAGGCAAACAGATAGATATTTACAAAGGGCAGACTTGACCTAGGATGAAAGCCTAGAGCCTATGTACCCTACGATAGGGATCAAAATCCATGTTGTTCGACCAAATGGCATGTCTATTGGTTGATGATTTGTGAATTTTGTGATGAGTACAGGAGGGTTCAATTAAACGGATTTTCATAAACAAAACGTAATTGGGATTTAGTTCGTGTGTTTTAACTTATGACAACTTGATTAATCTAACCCTCTTGACCTCTTCATTTTTCTCTCTGTTTAATTTATTATTTTTTTTGTTTTTGGGATTTTAATCTTTATTTTGAAAATTAAAATGAAATGATTATAAAGAACGACTTCGATCATGTAAAGAGAAAAAAAAATCTATTAAAACATTTATTTTTGTAATATTGATATTATTGTTATTATTATTTTAAGACAAGCATGTGCTGATTTTGGGGATCCAAAGAGATTAAAATCTCAAATGATCTCATGCAATCGAAGAGAACCGAATCCTCACACGATAGTTTCATAAATAATGAAAAATATTTAATTAAAGTCAATATTTAATTATTATTATTTTTAAAACAAATGTGCTAATTTTTAAAAGATCTAAGAAGATTAAATCTCACATGATCTCATGCAATCAAGGAGAATCGAATCCTCACACGATAATTTCATAAATAATGGAAATATTTAATTAAAGTCAATATTTAATTATTATTATTTTTAAAACAAATGTGCTAATTTTAAAAAGATCTAAGGAGATTAAAATCTCACACGATAATTTTCATAAATAATGGAAAATTATTTAATTAAATTAAATATTTAATTATTATTATTTTGAAAACAAATGTGCTAATCTTAAATAGATCTAAGGAGATTAAAATCTCACATGATCTCATGCAATCGAGGAGGACAAAATCCTCGCACGATAATTTTCAGAAATAATGAAAAATTATTTAATTAAATTAAATATTTAATTATTATTGTTTTGAAAACAAATGTGCTAATCTTAAAAAGATCTAAGGAGATTAAAATCTCAAATGATCTCATGCAATCGAGGAGGACAAAATCCTCACACGATAATTTCATAAATAATGGAAAATATTTATTGATTTATTTTTGCATTATTATTATTTTTAAAACAAATATGTACTAAATTTTGGGATTTAAGGAGATTAATATTCCCACGTGGCTTTTGCCTAGGTGCCTAAAGAGACTACTGTTCTCACGTGGCACTATTGAAAATCGGGACAGGATAATGATGAGGATAAAAATGATGATGTTAGTGGTGGAAAGAACACACTAAACAATAATATAAGATAAAGTAGAATAAATAAATAACCAAATGAATAAACTAAATAAAAAAAGTTAAAATATGAAAGTAAGAAACACTCCCTAAATAAAATAATGTAGAATAAAATAAAATACAAGAAATAATAATAATAATAATAATAATAATAATAAATGCTAATAACAAAATAAATAAAAACAAACCATGTTTCCCCTTCGGATCTTGCATATCGACTTTGAATAGTATCAGCCCCAGAACGTCGTCGTTCAGAGATGGGTTCACAAAACTCACCACCAATACCAGATCTTCACAAACTCCATTAGCTGAGACCATGTGTCCCTCCCAAGTTGTCGTTCGAGAGGTATAAGTATTGTAGATTCGTCAAATTTCCAATGTCACTTGGTATGTATCCTTTGTTGAATCTGTTAACGGACAATTCCAAATCTTCTAATTCTTTCCATTGCCAAACACATGGTATCTTGCCAGTGAAGTTATTTGCATGTAGCATGAGTACTTCAAGTTTTGAAACCTCAGGACAAATATTTGATGGGAGAGCACCATAAAAATTGTTATAAGAAAGATCAATCTCCTCTAACACTGAGATGTTAAACACTTTTGATGGTATAGGACCAGAAAGCTGATTATGTGAAAGATACAATATTGTTAATTGTGGAAGATCACCAATCTCTTTTTGGAAAGCCTCCTGATAAAGATTTATAAGCCAAACTCAATAATTCAAGAGAAGTTAAGTTGGAAATCGTTGGGGGTATATTTCTAGAAAGCCTGTTGGCCCCAAGTGCTAAGCTCTTCAAGTTATTAAGCCTTCCAATTGCAAGTGGAATGGGCCCCTTAATGAAATTAGCTCCCAAATCCAAGGTCTCCAACCTTGACAAGTTTGATATAGAAAGTGGAATATATCCACTAAAACTATTATTTACAAGAATCAAGTACTGAAGTGTAAATAAACTTTTTATCCATGTTAGAACTTCTCCATCAAATTTATTGAGTCCCAAGTTGAGTAATTTCAATCGACGCAATTGTACAAATTCCTTTGGCAATAGACCATCAAAATTGTTATTACTAAGATTAAGCTCGACAAGGAATGAGAGATTTCCCAGTTATGGAGATACGTTACTGCTAAGACTCATGCTGCTAAGATTCAAGGAACGGACTCTTCCATGGTGAATATTGTAGCTAACACCAATCCAATTGCATGGAGAAGAAGAGACAGACCAATTAGCTAAGAAATTGTATGGATCCCTGGTAATAGAAGATTTGAAGGCAAGAAGTGCATATTTATCAGTAACTATGTTCGCCATCCTGCATGCTATAAAGGCCATGAAGCAATGTAGTGAGAACAATATGACAGAGAAACAAAGCTATCCCATGTCTGGCATTTCAGATTTGCCAAGTTGGATTAGCAACTCCTCTCAAGAATTCAACATGAGCACCATCAAGCTGACGGGTGCATTCTCCTACCCATAACATGTGAGCTAAGCAGTCATAGTAAAGGCCTGAAGTAGAATCCTCTCTGGTAAGTGCTTGCTCAAGCTGAGGACCCCACCGACAAGAAAGAGAGGGCCAAACGAGGTTGTGATTAGCAAGCCAGTCATAAAGGACAGGGATGAGGGACTTCCACTGGGTGTATTTCTCGTCGACGGTGGGAGGATGATGAGATTTCTTAGTTTCATTAGGGGTCTTGCTATGTTGCTGCAGGTCATCCTTTTTGTCGTCCCTAGGCTTGGGCTTCCGACCCCTCGTCTCCTTCTTCTTCCCCACACCTCCTTGCTGTGGAGTCTCCATGATGCTGATCTTTCCTTCCCTTGGATTCTTCTGCTCTTCTCTCGGCTTCATTCTCGGATACTACTCCTCCTCTCTCCTTCGTCATCTGTCTGCAAGTGCCTTTGTTTAGCTCTGTTCTTCCTACATGAAAACAGAGTTTATTCGAGGCAGCAGCGTTGGTTATTCTCGCCTTCTCTCACGCTCAAGCTTAGTGCTCTTCTAGTGGATTCTTGACACCTTTTGTTTAGTTCTCTTTCTTTTCTGCTATCATTCTCCGTTCTTTCAACTTCATCTCGACCTCCCCCACTATTCCATATTTCATCTTTTCTGCACCTCTTATTTCTTCTTCTTTTTCTCCACTATTTCTCAACGCTGGTGTTATGCATGATGAACCAGAAACTCACGAATACTATGCCTCTGGTGAAGAGTTTCTCGAAAGATGGGAATGGTTTGAGAGAGAGCAAGTCGTGTGCTGGGGAGAAGAAGGGGGAAGAGTTGCACCACCATTGATGAACTGAGGAGCTTGTCTCCATCCCCCCCTTCCCCACGGTTTGGCCATGGCACTGAAGAAGAGTCTTCCTCTCATTTTTCTTCATCATAGTACACAACATTCAGGAAAGATGGATCTTCTCATAGTGTTCTAGGTGGTCATTGTAATGGTGGAGGATTACCATCTTCCTCTGGGAAGGAGAGAAAGCTCCACCTGACAGAAAGAAGAAAGAGATCAGCTCCCACCCCTACTTCCCTGACAACCCAAGAACAAAGCCCCCAAGAAAATCTGTCGAGGGAGTCTGAGCCAAGGAATCCAAGGAGACGTGCATGCCAAAATCGACAAAAGGACCTCTCACTTTCAGCCAGCTCCTTTTTTGCTGTCTAACTACTTTTTTTTCTTTACCTTTTTCCTGCAGCTGCTTAACGTGAAAGTATGTTGTTGGCAGCCTTATTACTTTACTTCTTTTTATTTTTTAATTTTTCTAATTTTCTATTTTTGTTTTGTCATATACATTTTTTTTTTCATTTTTTATTATTTCGCTTTTATTTATTATAATTATTTTAATTAGTTAATTCTATTTTTTTTTGTTTTGAGTTTATTTAATTGTCCTCCATTATTTATTTTTAATTCCAAATTGTCCCCTAATTGGAAATGTCATTTGAAGTTTTGCCATTTTTAATTTTCTTATTTGCTTAATTATTAATTAATTGGTGTATCAATTAATTAAATTATTAGGCAATTAGGGATGGGGTGTTCACAGGCACAGTAAAAAAATTTAAGGTTTGACTAGTAACAAAGGAGCATATACATCAAGAAGGAATTGATTATGAGGAGACTTTTTCTCTTGTATGATTTACCTCTGTTCGTTTACTTCTAGCTATAGTGGCTTATCTAGATCTTGAATTACATCAGATGGATGTAAAGATTGCATTTCTCAATGGAGAATTAAATGAAGAAATTTATATGGAACAACGTGAGGGTTTCATTAAAGAAGGCCAAGTAGAAAAAGTTTGTAGACTTTTAAAGTCTATCTATGGCCTTAAACAATCTTCAAGGCAGTGGGTATTTGTTTTCACAATGCAGTCATCTTTAGTGGTTTCACTATGATGAGTGACGAAAACTGTGTATATACCAAAAGATCTAAAGATAAGCATGTAATTATGACATTATATGTTGATGACATACTCATAACTGGAAATGATATGGAGCTTATCAATGAGGTAAAGACTTGGTTGTCATCTTGCTTTGAGATGAAGGATATGGGTGAACTTGTAGACATTCTTGGAGTTAAGATTTTAAGAAATTGTTCTAAGAAACTCTTGTATCTCTTACAAGAGAATTACTTCAAAAAGGTTTTGGAACATTTTAATATGGAAAGTTGTAACCTTGCTAACACTCCTATCAACATAAGTTGACCTTTGAATGCTAAAATGAGTCCTAAGACTACCATGGAAAGAGAGCGTATGAGCTGAACTGCATATAGGAATGCAATCGGTTGTCTAATGTACACTATGATGTGTACTAGACCTGATTTTTGTCAAGTAGTTGGCTTAGTGAGTAGATATCAAATCGATCCAGGTCTTAAACATTGGGAAATTGTAAAAAGGATCATAAGATATCTGAAGGGGACTATTGATAATGCGCTCTGCTATCAAGGCAACAGAGATTTATGATTGGTATGATACACTAATGCTGATCATAAAGGGGACTTAAATGAGTGAAAGTTTACCTCAAGATATGTTTTCTTACTTAGTGATGACACCATATCATGAAGTAGTAAGAAACAATCCTGTGTATCCTTGTCCACGATGGAGGTAGAGTTCGTGGCCCTATCTTCAGCAACCCATGAGGTTGTTTGGTTGAAGAGGTTCTTCGATCAATTGTTGTGCAAAGTAGAAAACATTGAACCAATTTTAGTGTGCTATGACAATGAGGCTGTGATTGCATACACCAAGGATCCAAAGTACCATTGCAAAACTAAACACATAGATATCAAGTATCACTATGTGAAGAACATGGTTACACGCAAGACTATGAATGTGAAGTATGTGTCCACACATGAGATGCTGGTAGATCCATTGACCAAGCCTATTTCTAGAGATATGTTTATGAGACACGTTTGGTCTTGCGTAGAATTTAGCATACTTCATTTGTATTTTTATTTTTTCCCATTGTTCATAGACAGAGATGTTTTGATGTTCTTTGATAATCAATAAAGTTTGATTTCCATGCTTACATATCTTTGTTTAAATGTTGTGTACATTCTTATTTATTATTGAGTATGTTAGGTAGACAAAAAGGTTAGCCTTCTCATATAGGTAACCACCTCAGTGTCTTTGTGACATTGGAGATAAGACAAGATTTTAAGAGAAATTATTAAGAGGATAATTTGAGAGCAATGATACTTAAAATCATTTAAGTCGCCTGATTGATGACATAGGGTCATTAAAATTGATTTGATGAAACAAGTTCATCATTTCTAGTCTACCTTAGTTACTAAATGTGAGTTCAAGACATTATGTAGAACAAGGAACTCAGTTTTAGACTTGTGGTGTCTAAAATATCATCTGTACAATATTATTTGTGAAATAGACATACACTCCCCAAGAAAAAGGAGGAATGTTGTAGCACATGTTTCATACCATGTATGCAAATGCTAACCATATAGGTTAACATGAGTGTACTCTCAACTCATGATTGTGTAAGACCCTTGAGCCTTTACGCTGGCTCTATATTTATACCCTTGGACTCTGATTAGGTACTTGAGATACAACTTGGTGTTTACTACCTTAGCGTGTTGCCTAAGGACTATGAGTAATGATTCAGTTTTATGGGACATGTCTAGAAAAATGAACTAAGTTTGTGTTGATAGGATTATGATAAGAGGAAAGTAATAAAGAGAATCTCATTATTCTGTATTTACTGGTATACCAGTTATGACTTGCATGTCATGATTGTGAATACAAGATAGTATGATAGATGAGATCATTGAGAGATATCTAAATGTCATTCTTATGATCTAGGGTGCATATATACTTTATGATCTATATGTAGATGCATTTTTTATGAGAGGCTATATATTCATACTGATGTATAGAATTGATGCTCTCATAGTATCCTGGTCGCACAACCTACTTTCCTTGTATAAACGACTGCAGATTATAAAGAGAAAGTGTTCTCTTGATTTACCAAGAATATGTTTCTTGGGTTTATAGCGTAAGAACACTCCCATTATGTGTGAGTGGGAGATGTTAGAATATCGTATAATATCTAGGTTTAAATCTATTAAGATATTATATAGAGTCCACCCATAAGGGGTGCTCATTAAATAAGGGTAAAATAGTAATTATAAGAATTACTATTAAACCCTAACCCTAGTAAGCCTTCTATAAATTAGGCTAGACTATTATATGATAAATAACTTTCATACAAAAGATTTGAGATGCTTTGAAAGGAACACCTGTGAGTATTATATAGAGTCCACCCTAAACCCAATACACTATGTGTATCTCATTCAATTAGTGATCCTAACTAGAGTTTGATAAGCTTCCATAATTAGGAAAAGTAAGTCTCCTACTCTAAATCTACAAATGTGTTCATTTATTTTTTTATTCCCTTCACCTTCTATTGAATAGGATATATCACTCAAATGAAAGCAAAAGAGAAGAACATAAACATTAAACTAATGTCAAAGCTAGTTGTTTAAAGTGTTTGACATGATTTGCATAATTTAATCTTACTTTTGTGCCACTTTTTCTAAAATATTATTTATATATACCTAAGAGCCTAAGCCTAGCTCTCTAGTTTATTGCAAACATAAGAACTTTATTTCTTGCTTTCCCTTCCAAGAGTTATTCTAAACTCTTAGCTCAAGATTGCCATGGTAATATCAGCATATAGCATCAGCCCATACATAACATGATATTTTACCTCCTTCAAGATTCAAATAAGTGTAAGATAAACTTAATTCCCACAAACTTTAGCTTATATCATATCCTTGCTCTAGAACAAAACAAACAAAATATAACAAATGCACATTACAATACAATGGATGAAATAAAAATCCAATAGAGTGGATAAAAGGACCAAGCTGACCAATCAATTCCGAAGAATATAACAAATGATCAAGCAAGCAACAAAGTGGATAAAAGGACTTGACTGATCAATCAATAATAAGAGAATACACATGTCAGAGTCATAGTTTTGAACCATAAATTATGACAAGTTTTATAATTTTCTATACAAATCAATAGTACTGACTAAAACACAATGGATACTATGACACATCTATTACATTTTCAAGATTTAATATAACAAGTGTTTCATCATCATCATCATCATCATCCCCTGCTGATAGAATATTTTCTGTATCATCTGCAAAAAGTAAGCTCAAGTCAGGTTAAGGATATGACACATTATCAACAAGACTTTTTTCATATTCTCTTGTCGTAATCAACCTATCGACAAAAATTTGGAAAAAAAAAAGAGTTTAAATTGATTCCCAAAATGAATCTTGAAAATCAATTTACTAAAGTCGCCACCAAAATTTTCAACGAAAAACTTTGGGAAACCAATTTAAAACAAAACAAAAAGGCAAAGTGGTCTACGAAAATAAAGATGAGTTTGGGAGTCTATTTAGATGTGAGAAAGGTGTTCGACACCCCACAACACCTGTCCATAAGGGTGGTTACCTTAAACTAGTTAAATGAAATAAGATATCTCCTTAAATTTATCTCAATTACCCTTTTTTGACATGCATGCTCGTAAAACTTAGAAGACGAAAGTAACAATAATGAAAAGAAACAAATAAATATTTACAAATGGCAGACTTGACCTAGGATGAAAACCTAGGGCCTACATACCCTGTAATAGGGATCAAAGTCCGAGTAGTTCAACCAAAATGGTGTATCTGTCAGGTGCTTTTATATCTTTTTTTTTTGTGTGAAAAGACCATGATAGTTGAAATTAAATGGATTTTCACAAACCAAATAGGATAGGAATTTGATTGGTGTGTTTTAATTTGCAAGATTGATATAATATCACTTCCTTGCTACTTTTGTTGTCTTCCTTTTTAAAATTTTCGTTTGTTGTTATTTTTTGAATTTTAACCTTTATTTTGAAATTTAAATAAAATGATAATGAAAAGAATCTTGAGATTTTTTTTTACTTTATATTTTTTGTGGATTTCTTATTTTATCTTAATTTTGAAAGTGAGATTATGATTAATAGGTTTTTTTAGAATTTTTTAAATTTTCGATTTTTGTATATTTTTTTTGAAATTGGAATTTATTTTAAACTTAAAGTAAAACTATAATGGAAAGATATTTTTTGGATTTTCGAATTTATGATTTTTTGATGTTTGGATTTTTGCTTTAATTTTCAAAGTGATATTATAATGAAAGAGTATGTTTAGGATTTTTAATTTCACATAGCAAGTAAGATAAAACTCCTTTGTTAGAATTATTTTATCATTGTATTTTGAAAATAAACATTAACTTTCAAAACCCAAGGAGACTTAAGATCTCACGTGGCCTTTACTAGTTAACTTTTGAGTATCTGAGGAGCCGAGCAATCTCATGCGGGAACCTAAAATATAGGAGAAATTATTTGGGATTTCTTTGGATTTTTATTTTTATATATTTTATATATTCTTAAAGGTTTTGAAGTTAGAATTCTTTTATTTTTTTTTTTAACAAAATTGATTTCCAAAGTCTACGGAGACTCAGGTCTTACGTGACATTTCCGAATTAATTAAATTTTACAAAGGATGAAATGAACCATTTTGTAAGTAATAAAAAAAAGGTTATTTAATTAAGATATTTATTTTTTCATTTTTCAGAAAAGTATGTACCAACTTTCAAGGTCTAAGGAAATTAAATGTCTCACACGACCTCAAGCGCTCGAGGAGAATAATATTCTCACACGATGATTTTTTTTTTTTCAAGAGCCTTCCTTGTAATACCAAAATTATTCTCATGTTGACACTTTAAAAAAAAAATTGTAAACCGCTAAGAAAACAAAATCTGGTGCAAAAAATAAAAAAAGCAATAACCATGCATGCATTTGATGAACGTAACGTGATGTAGCTCCATACCTGTGGCATTGTTTCAGCCTCTCAATGTTGACAGGGACTCTCTCCGGCGACCCTCCTCTTCTTGGCTCTTTCTCTATCCGGTTGTGCCATGTTGCTTCACTCCCATGCTCTTCTTCCCAATCTTCTTCATGCCACCTTCTATTTCTCTCGGTGGCTTCTTAGTTTCATCTGCTATCTGGCAGCCCTATTCTTTTCAGCTCTCACAGCACCATCTCGACTTTATCTCATTTTTCCTCTCTCTCTGGCAACCCTCTCATCTATTTTCTTCCTCTTCTCTTCTTCTTCTTCCCATCTTCTTCCACGTCTTGACTTCTCTGTTAAGCTCTGTTCTTGGGTTGGTAGAATAGAGGCCTTCTCCCTTCTCTTGCTTCTGACTTCTTCTCTCTTGAAGCTCCTCTCTCTCTGTCAACTTTTTCTTCTTCTTCCTCTTCTTAGCTTCAACTCGGTCCTCTCTCTGTCTCTCCTTTTCTCTTCTTCTCCTTTTCGCTCCTCCTCCTTCTCACTTTTTCTTTTTCTTCTCTTCTTCTCCCCCTTCTCCCCCTTCTTGACTTCTTTTCCCTGTCGCCTCCCTCTTTCTCCTTTTCTTTTCTTCTCCTTTTATCATTTCCTCCTTCTCTTATCTTCTTTTTCTTCTCCTTTCTCCCTCCTTCTTTTCTCCTCTGGTGCTCTTCTCCTCCCCGTTGACTTCCTTTCTCTCTTCTTCTCTTCTTCTCCTTCTCTCTTCTTCTTCCTTTTCTTGGTTTCAGCTTGGTCCTCCCTCTCACTCATTTTCTCTTCTTTTCCTTTTCTCTCCTCCTCCTTTTCTCTTCTTCTTTTTCTTCCAATCTTTTTCCCCTTCTCAGCTTCCTCTCCCTGTTGCCTCTCTTTCTCTTCTTTTCTCTTATTCTCCTATTCTCTTCTCCTCCTTCTTTCTTCTTCTTTTTAGTTTCTCTCTTTAGCTCAGTTTCAATCTCTATTTTTCTAGTTTTTTCTTTCTTGGTGCACTTATCTTCTCTTTTGCTTTCTCTTCTCTTTTACACCTTCTCTCTTCTTCTTTTTGGTTTCCCCCCCGGTCTCCACTCTCCTCAGTTTAGCTCTATCTTATAGCCCCCACTAGAGCCACTTCTTTCCTTTCTTTTCCTTTTTCTTCTCTGCTGCCCCTCTCCTTCTACTCCTCTGCTCTCCAACCCATATCAGCTCACATCCCTTTCTCCCTCTGCCTTGAGCCTTCTGGTAGCAATAGCATCTGGTCAATGTTTCTTTAACCTAACTTCTACTCCATTCCATTTTGCTTCGGGTTGAGAAATATGGCTTATTTCGATGTAAGCTCTTCAAAGGGATTTGCAGCAATTCCATAGGTGCAGTGATAGGCTTCAGGTTGGTATAGTATAACGTTATGCTTAAGAACCTCTAATGGTTTTTGTTTTTGCTGTCATTATGACCTTTGTTGTTTTGTTGCTATTATTATTTTTTATTTTTCTTTAATTGCTTCATTTAATTGGTGAACTAGAAAGATTTTCTAATTTTCCTTTGATTTTCTTAAATTCTTTATATCTGATAATGAGTTCATTTTTATTGCTTTCATTTTCATTTGGTATTTATTTTCAAGATGTTTTTATTGGAAGCCTATATTATACTAATTTTACTCTCATAATCTTATTTTCCTATTTTTTTTTATAGTTATTTTGCTCTTAATTATTATTATTGTTATCTTTATTTATTTATTATTATTATTATATGTTAGCTAATTTTATTTTTAGGTTTTAAGTTTATTTAATTGTCTCCCAACATTTATTTTCAATTTCAACTTGTCCCCAATTATGGATGTCTTTGAGTCTTGGTCATTTTTAATTTTCCCCATTTGCTTAGCTATTACTAGATTGGCAAATCAATTAAACAATCATGTAATTAGGGGTAGAGCGTTCACAGTTGCCCCTTTTTGCTTGTCTCTTATGTTAGGGCATTGAATACTATTAAGAGATGACTTAACTTAAGAGTAAGCAAAGACACAAACACACCATTCCTCATGCTGAGGGAAAACAAGTGAAAGGGGTTCATATGGAATTAAAGCCTGGATAGGACAGTAAGTTGCTTGGACATGATACGAGACTTTTTGAAAGAAAATTGCCTAGACATGATGCAGGACTTTGAATGTAAATTGCCTGGACACGATGCATAGCTTTTGATGGAAACTATAAATTGCTAGGACATGATGTAGGACTTTGGCAGAAAATGTAGATTACCTGGACACGATGTAGGGCTTTCGATTGAAAATGTAAATCGCCTGAACACAATGCAAGACTTTGAATGTTAATCAACTAGACACAACGCAGGGCTTTTGACAGAAAATGTAAATTACCTAGACATGATGTAGGACTTTATATGTAAATTGTCTGGACATAATGCATGGCTTTCGATAGGAAATGTAAATTGCCTAGACACGATGCAGGACTTTTGTATTGATTTGAAGAGAGGTGCTCACCCTACAAGGCTTATGCTGTCATGTAGCATAATGCATATACCTATATGAAATGCATACCATCGTACTCAAACTGTAGCATGATTCATGGGATCAAACACATGATGCATATGCTTGTCTTTGTCTTTTAAACATTGATTCGTAACATGTGGTGGTGCAGTGTAATGTATGCACACATATGGGATAATATGATGGACACAGAGGGTCCAATATGCATGGTAGAAGAATCATGCTTGTTTTTATAAGAGAGTGAAAATTTTGTTATCTTTGACACATTCCAAAAATGATGCCTATTCCCTGGGCATTAGAGATAAGAGAACGTTATACAAGTGTAGAATTTCTACTTGTTCAAAGGAGTAACATATTAGGTTATAGTTTATGCTGGTTGGAAAGAAAACCATATTGCCTGGAGCGAAAGAATTGTCTAAGCAAACTTCTCTTATCATGACCTATAATTCATCATTTCAATAGTCGATGGTCAGCATAACTTTATCTCTTTTGGCCAATGCATGGTAGGCTTAGTTTCCCTTCCTTAAGGTAGACCAGGGATTTTGAAAATGCTTCATCCTTTTTTATGAAGTAGTCTAGTAATGAAAACGGAAAGGCTTAGACATGTATATGTTTCACACTTTAAGCTTCATCTCCAATAACTGTGTGGAGGCACTTACTTAAAAATTGTGAATGCTTCTAGAATGCGTATCATTAGACAATATCTTGAATGACATATTCGCTTGAATACTTATTTTGCATATTAAATGAATGGAGCAATTATAATGACAATATGGGTATGCAAAAAGAAATAAAGTAATACGAAGCAAGTCTATTAAATGAGTAAGCGGCTTTATTTAGGTGATAAGTTAGATACAAATGAAAAAGCTAACAAAAATGGCAACTAAAATGTCTTTGATTTTCAGCTCTTGGTGGCACTGGTTACTTGCGCTTAATACACATATTTTGAAACTGATTGATGAAGATATTTCTTAAGATCCTTCCAAGTAAGTGCTTAGGTCCTTGTGTAGCTTCACTTCATTCATTATCTATTGTCCTAACTTTTACTTAAGTTGTCTTTTTAGGTTTTCAACTTAACGAGCCTCGATTGTAAGATCTCCATTCTTTCTTCCTTTCTTTTTCTCTATCATTTTCATTTTTAAGCAAAGTATTTCTTTGCTACATCTGAGTTAATTAGTTTTCTGAGCTCTCTTCCTTCCATGTCGGTGAGGACTAATGAACCTCTGGAGAATACTTGTACCACAACATATGGACTACATATGAAGGAGCCCATTTGCCCCTATTATCCACCTGATGCGGAAAGATCTTTTTCAGAACCAACTCCCTTAGATCGAATTCCCTAAGATGCATCTTTTTATTGAAAGCCCTTGTCATCCTTTTTTAGTATAGTTACCTATGACACATAACTACTAGTCGCTTTTCTCTGTTTCCTCTCGTTCCCCTTTCCTAGGGGCTTCTTTTAAGTTTGAGCTTTCCTTTACTTCTAGGTTTGGGTTTGAAGTTCCTTCTACCTCTTTAGAGTATACCTGACCACTCTAAGTAATTCCCCCTACAATTTTTAAATGCCTTCTTTCCGTGATTGGCCTTTCCTCTGATGTCTCATTATCATGAGAACATTTTATCATTAGACCATAGTTCCATGGTATAACATGATTGCTTTGATATGGGAATGAGGCTGGCACATGGATAATGGCTATTGGATTTTCGGTGGGCACCGGTGTAGGTACAACAAGTAAGGATCCTTCCATTGTACCTCAAGGGTCATAGTTGCTCTGAACTAGAGTAACCTCTTTAACCTCATAGATTGGCTTATTAACTACCAAGAAAGAACCATTGGGCTTCGTTGGGTCAGACGATCCCTTGGTCTTAGAACCATCTTTCTCTGTGATGCACACATCCCTCTCTGATAGTTACTTGGTTCCCTTGATGGTCAGAACTCCCAGTGTTATCATCCTTTATGCTAATTCTTTAAACTAATTACAATCTTCAATGTCATGCCCGACATTTCTTTCATGAAATTCACAGTAATTGTTTAGTAGCCTTTTGGGTATGTTATGCTTCTTATCCTTAGTGGTGATATAATCAGTGTCCTTCAGGCTTTTATATAACTGTTGTATAGTACACAACATATCTTTCAAGTTTTTCAAGGTGAACTCCTCTCCATCTATCATGGACACTTGCTTCCCTTTGTCATGATTTGGCAAGGGGTTAGTGACAATGTTAAGGTAATTACTCATCTTTATGCCAATATGATTGTTATTTAATAATGCCAGAACATGCCTCCTAAAGGCATCACACGTATCAATATTATGCCCCACAACTCCTATATGGTACTCATAAGTAGCATTAGAATCATACCACCCATGGAATGGTGGTTAAAGTGGCTTGACAGGCTTAGGACCCATAAGTTTTTTTGCCACTAGCTCATGGAAGAGTTCAGATTGGCTGACATTAAAATTTGGTAACGACCTATCATCGCGAGGTTGTTGTGCAGGCCTAGGCCCTCTATTTTGGGCCATCATTTGTTACTATCCAAGATGGGATTGTGGCGGTGCTGGGTAGATCATATGGCTATTTATAGCTTGACCTTATGGCTGGTAGGATGTGGTTGGGTTTTGGCCGTGAAGTAGTGCTTGGGGATACTAATTATGTATGGGGCGTGGGTGCTGGTATGCATCATAGACGTGACTGACATCCCCTTCCATCTTCTAATTGCTTATCGGCCTCTTGGTTTCTGAGGTTGTAACTTCAAATACTCTATCACGTTCATCAGCATCTAATCTTTTCCCAACCTAGATAAGGTCGGTAAATTCATTCATATAGGTTCCCAACATGATTTTACGACATGGATCCCCTAAGGTGTGAATGAAATAGGAACATAATTTAGAGTTCAGAAGTGATGGCTGGACCTCAGCTACCGTGGCTCTCTACCTTTGGGCATATTCCTTAAAGGTTTTAGTTCCTTTCTTCTTCAATCCCTTTAAGTGTTCTCGTGTGGGAGCTGTATCCAAGTTAAACTTATATTGCTTCAGGAACACATCAATAAGATCTCTTAACTTCTTTAGTTTAGAGTGATCTAGTTTCATGAACTAGTGCAATGCTAAGCCAGTCAAGCTTTCGTGGAAAAAATTTATGAGGAATCTTTCATCCCTAGACCACACCACCATCTTGGTGCAATATGATTTTAGATGGTAGTGTGGATCTCCACTACCATCATACTTGGTGAATTCAAGCACCTTAAACTTTTTAGGGATTAACACCTTAGGGGCTAAACATATCTCCTCTAGCTCGACAGACTTCCAACTAACTAACTTTTATAAAGCTTGTAACCTGTCCTTGACTTCGACTATGTCCTCTTCCCATTCCTTCCTCTCATTGTCCTCTTTTACCTTGGGGCAAGTATTGGTAGTAGACTGTGTAGGACAGATGAACATGAGAACCGATTCTCCTTCTAGGAGGTTGTAAGTGAAAATGCCCCCTAATTCCAGTCCTAATACCCTTATCTTTCTGTTCCTGAAGTCAAGGAATTTTGTGGTTGACTTACTGCTGCAGGCCTTTGTGTCGGTTCTGGTGCTCTTGTGGCAAACGGACTACCTAAAGTTACACCCGGTATCTCAATACTTGTATTAAGGACCCCATGGTCTACATTCACAATGTCAATGGCATTCAGCGGAGTATTATTGACAGCCACTCTTGAGCTTATATTTTGCAATAACTTTATCATTTCTAGCATTTGAGACTGCATAGTCCCCATTTGGTCTTTCAAGGCTCCTACTTCAGCTTCTAACCTTTGCTCAGACTCTAATCAACTATTCTCAACAAACATGGCTCTAACACATGTCTTAGTCAGATATGTTTGGCTTGACGGCTGAGCTTGGTTAGATAGACTCTTTCTCCTTCGGGTAATGTTTGTTTGTTACTTGTTTTGAAAAAGAAATAAAATAGATCTTAATAATAAAACAATTACTTAGATTTTTTATTTTTCAATATGTTGACTTAGCATAAAGGACATAAGAACCTCAGACCCTTGAATCTTTGAGGGTATGTATTGTATCACTCAATGAATAAAGTTTAACTACTAACATAAAGGACATTTAATGCCCACATGTGCAGGTCTATGTTGCACCACACAACCTATTCACCCTTTGCATGATTATAACATTCCACATATGTAGTAATTGGCATACCAGAAGAAGAAACCATGCATTTTGCTGAGAATAAAATGTTTGATTACATCATTTGATTTGAGATTATACATCAAAAGTAACCTAGCCTATGAGTTCACATTATAAAATATTTAAACTGGATCTGTCTCTCAATCATCTAAAATTTCAACAACATCATTAAATCTTCCACAAGGTTATGACATAAGGAAAAGAATTCAGTTATAGTTGTGTGAGTCTTTGCAGGGATGGCGTGCCCTTCGGCTTGCTTGCACGCATATGTGAATTCAAGTATGGCATCATTGGCGAATAGGATCATACTTTTGAAATGCTCTAGCCACATTTCTTTCTCAATCACTTGCTCTTCATGGCAAGTCTCCTATAATTGAGCCTTTTCAACTTAATGGTTGAGCTATTTAATTAGGTTTTGTACTATTATCGCATTATCACTCTTGAGGATGGTCACCTCCCTTGTTTTTTCTTCTAGACGTTTGGTGAGCATGTTAATTTCTCACTGGAGGCCATTAGGAGACTGGAATTCTTCCACCTATTTCATCAGAGTATCTTTTTCTTTAATGGCCTTTAATAGTCAAGTTTGATAATTAAGAGCCTTTTTGTTGCTCTCTTTAGCCCATTTTTGAATCTTTCCTATGGTATCTTTTAACTTGTCAATTTCCTTCTTCAATCTTTTCAGCTTGGTATTCATCTCTGATTCCTTCCTCCTTTTTGCTCTCTCGTCTTCCCAAGACTTGGCTAAGCTTTCCAAGTGCCTTTTGCTTAGTTCTTCTAGATTTTGTAGCTCAACCTTTTTATCTTTTAATTGCTTAGCAAAACATTCATTAACCTCCTATAGGTTATCGCTTAATAGGGAGTTGCAGGGTCTGAGGGGTGGATTGATCCCACCGGTCCTTTCTTTAAGCCAGGCCTTGTATCCTTTCATAGTTGCCATAGCATGTTTCCCTAACTCGAACCTCCCTTTACACACCACTTAGCTCCAAGCATCCTTTATCTTATGGATCATTTCCACCATAAGCGGATCACTGTAGTATAAGCTGATTCTCTGCATAGCTTCTTCAGATGGGATGTCTTATTCATATACAAATTGGCAATGTATGATTGTAGGGTTATAATTAATGCACCCTCGGGCACCTATAAGGGGTATATTTAGGAAATTTTTGCAATAATAAATAATATCTTCACTTTCCCACCAGGTGAACTTCCACCAAATGGTGGTATCTTTTAGTTCTTCAATCTTTTCCATCCATTTATCACGATTCATTTTTGCTTGTAGTGGGGTTGATCCTTCGTGACGTGGGTAATCTCTAACTAGGTGATGTATGGTGTCAAATTTAATACTGAGTTGATAAACGTGATTGACCCACCATATATTCAACAACAGTAAATAACACTTCAACTTTCCTATCTTTTCTCGATAGCAGAAACTTAATGTCAAAAACGTTTTTGTTAGAAGTGCTGGTACTAGATTCACACGGTGTTTCTCTATCATCCACATGACACTCATTGCTGCTAGATCGATTACTCCCATTATTGAGGGGAATAATACTAATCCATATACTGCCAGAGCAAGAACTCTTATAAAAACAACCCAATTTCCCTTATCAACTAACATTTCTAACTTTTTCTCAAGGTACTTTTTGGATAAGCCTTTCGTTGCCCTTCTATGGCATGAATGAATTTGTGTAGGTTCCTCCCCCATAATTTAGGCTACAATGCGTTTTGAGGGGAGGTGTCTAAGGTACAAGTAGACAGGGGTGTCTTTGGTAACAGACATTTTCATCAACCCTCCATATTCTTCTAACATGGGCGCAAGTTGGATGGTCGAAAATGTGAAACATCTCAATGAAACATCCCAATGTTGTGCTAGGGTCATAAATGCATCAAGCTGGATAGGGACTGATAACAAATCCAATATATCCCCATAATCTTTTTTAAAATGATGGAGTTGTTCCCCTTTGAGCTTCTTGCTTATAATGATTAAACTTTCGACTAATTCACCTTTTACTTTTCACTTTAACTCTTTTCCCAATCAAGTTTATCCCTGTTGAGCTTGTGTCTTGAGGTTGTGTGGTTCCCAACAATTCCATCAGACCTTTATGCCAATTGATTAAAATGACAATTCGTTCTATAACAAGTTCATTGGTTAGAAACATAACGAAATGGGCACATAATTTCTTTAATCATTGGATTACTTGACATTTTATTTGCTATTAATCA
The DNA here is from genome assembly GCA_037074485.1 of Delonix regia. NCBI lineage: Eukaryota > Viridiplantae > Streptophyta > Magnoliopsida > Fabales > Fabaceae > Delonix > Delonix regia. The sequence continues at coordinate 20,999,885 of CM073454.1, read as the reverse complement.
CCAAAAGTCCTATTGATTCATTGGGAATAATAGATGTAGCTCTCAACCCAAGGATGTGCATGGTTCCAAGGGTGGGTATAACATCTTAAAGGATTACTGGTTTATAAATTGCCCCCACCCAAAAGAGTGAGGATCTCGCGACGTGAATTAGACTAAAAGAGGACAAAATCTTACTCCAATTGAATCCACATAACGAGGTACAACCTAAGCGAGATCTTTATGGTAATCTCTGGAAGCGAGAAGCTTCACAGGAAAACCAATATAAACCTCTACTAACCAAAGGCAAGTGAGGACCTGGGTATAAATCCTAAAAAGTGTGTGAGGTAAATGTTAATGTGCTTAGTGTGTGAGGAGACCATACAAATCTTTGAACTTATAGTCTACCCAACCCTCATCTGTCAAACAGATAATTGCAAGAGAAGCCAAGAATTTATATCACAAATAGGAGTCATCTACCCTAAGGTTTTATTCCGCATGATATCCATCCTAGCATATGTATTACAAATAAACAAATAAAAATACATGACAAATGAGAAACTGCAAGCATGTTATATAACTAAAAGGGAGATATATACCTACACAAACAAAAATAAATAAATAACAAATACATAGGAACATAGAGGCATATCATACAACCACATGAGAGAAATAAGCAAGAAAGCAATGAAAAATAAACAATTAAAACAAACAAAACACAATAAGGGTAATCAAGATATCAGAAGGCCATGTCATTTCAGCTAACAAGTTAAACAGGCTTGACTCTCGAAATGTCCCAAGTAGAGTAGCCAAACTGTCGTCATCGACCTTTTGATGAAAATTTGAAAAAAAAAATAAGGAGTTTAAATTGATTCCTAAAATGAATCTCGAAAATCAATTTACTGGAGTCACCACCAAAATTTTTAATGGAAAACTTTGGGAAATCAATTTAAAACAAAAGGAAAAGGCAAAGTAGTCTGCGAAAATTGAGACGAGTTCAGGAGTCTATTTGAGTTTGGAGAAGGTGTTAGGCACCCTACAACACCCATCCGTAATGATGGTTACCTTAAACTAGTCAAATGAAATAGGATATGGCTTTAAATTTATCTCAATTACCCCTTTTTGACATGCACACTTGTTAAATAGAGAAGACAAAAAAAACATTAATGAAAAGAAACAAATAAATATTTACAAAGGATGGACTTAACCTAGGATGAAAACTTAAGGTCTACATACCCTGTAATAGGGATCAAAGTCCATGTAGTTTGACCAAAATGGCATATCTGTCAGGTGTTTTTATATCTTTTTTTTTTTCTTTGTGAAAAGACCATGATAGTTGAAATTGAATGGATTTTTGTAAACTAAATAGGGCAGGAATTAAATTGGTGTGTTTTATTTTGCGAAATTAATCTAATATCACTTCCTTACTCCTTTCATTTTCTTCCTTTTTATTTTTTTTTGTTTATTATTATTTTTAATTTTAAGTTTTATTTTGAAATTTAAATGAAATGATAATTGGAAAAAATCTTAGGATTTTTTTATTATATATATATATATATATTTATATTTGATTTTATCTTAATTTTGAAAGTGAAATCGTGATTAAAAGGTTTTTTAGAATTTAAAAAATTTTTTTTTTTTGAAATTGGAATTTATTTTAAACTTAAGGTAAAACTATAATGGAAAGATATTTTTGGATTTTCGAATTTATGATTTTTGGATGTTTGGATTTTTGCTTTAATTTTGAAAGTGATATTACAATGAAGGAGTATGTTCAAGATTTTTAATTTCACATAACAAGTAAGATAAACTTCTTTTTTTGGAATTATTTGATCTTTGTATTTTGAAAATAAACATTAACTTTCAAAACCTAAGGAGACTTAAGATCTCACGCGGCCTCTACTAGTTAACTTTTGAGTGCTTGAGGAGCCAAGCAATCTCACGCAGGAACCCAAAATATGGGAGAAATTATTTAGGATTTCTTGGGATTTTTATTTTTATATATTCTTAAGGGTTTTGAAGTTAGAATTATTTTAATTTTGTTTTTAACAAAATCGATTTACAAAGTCTTCGAAGACTCAGGTCCCACGTGACATTACCTAATTAATTAAATTTTATAAAGGACAAAATTAATCACTGTGTGAGTAATAAAAAAAGGGTTATTTAATTAAGATATTTATTTTTACATTTTTCAAAAAAGTATGTACTAACTTTCAAGGTTTAAGGAGATTAAAAGACTTACATGACCTCAAGCGCTCGAAGAGAATAATATTCTCATACGACGATTTTTTTTTCAAGAACCTTCCTTGTAATACTAAAATTGTTCTCATGTTGATAATTTAAAAAAATTGCAAACCACTAAGAAAACAAAATCTGGTGTAAAAAATAAAAAAGGCAATAACCATGCATGCATCTGATGAACATAATGTGATGTCACTCCATACCTATGGCTTTGGTTCAGCCTCTCAACATCGAAAGGGACTTTCTTTGGCGGCCATTCTCTTCTTGACTCTCTCTTTCTCTGGTTGTACCACGTTGCTTCACTCCCTTGTTCTTCTTCGCGCCACCCTTTATTTCTCTCGGTGGCTTTTCGATTTCGTCTACTCTTCAGCAACCCTCTTCTTCTCAGGTCTCATAGCACCATCTCATTCTTCTTCTCTCTTTGGCAGCCCCGTCTTCTATTTTCTTTCTCTTTTCTTCTTTTTCTTCCCTTCTTCTTCCTCATCTTGGTTTCCTCTATTAGGCTCTATTCTCGAGTTAGTAGAACAAAAGCCTTCTCCCTTCTCCTTTTTTTTTTTTTTCCTCTTTCTCGGCTCATCTCTCCCTGTTGACTTTTTCTTCTTCTTCCTTTCTTCTCTCTTCTTCTTTCTCAAACCTCCTTTCTCCCTTTCAACTTCTTCTTCTTCTTCCCTTCTTCTTCCTCTTCTCGTTTTTAGCACGGTCCTCCCTCTCTCTCCTTTTCTCTTCTTCTCCTCTTCTCTTCTCTTTCTTCTCTCTTCTTTTTCTACTCTTCTTCTTCCCCTTCTCGGCTTCCTCTCCCCGTTACCTCACTCTCTCTCCTTTTCTCTTATTGTCCTCTTCTCTTCTTCTCCTTCTCTCTTCTTCTTTTCAATTTCTCTCTCTAGCTCGGTTTCAGTTTCTATTTTTTCAAGTTTTTTCTTTCTCGGTGTACTTATCTTCTCTTTAACGCTTTCTCTCTTCTTCTTTTTGGTCTCTCCCCCCGTCTCCCCTCTCCTTGATTTAGCTCTATCTTATAGCCCCCACCAGAGCCATTCCCTTCCCTTCTTTTCCTTCTTCTTCTCCTACTGCCCCTCTCCCTCTGCTCCTTTGCTCCTAACCCTTATCAACTCACATCCCTTTCTCCCTCTACCTTGAGCCTTCTGGTAGCAATAGCATCTGGTAAATGTTTCTCAAACCTAACTTTTACTCCATTCCCTTTTGCTTTCGATTGATAAATAAGGCTTATTTTGATGTAAGCTCTTCGAAGGGATTTGCAGCAATTCCATAGGTGTAGTGATAGGCTTTAAGTTGGTGCAGTAGGATGTTGTGCTTAAGAGCCTCCAATGGTTTTTGTTTTTGCTGTCATTATGACCTTTGTTGTTTTGTTGCTATTATTATTTTTTTATTTTTCTTTAATTGCTTCATTCAATTGGTGAACTAAGAAGATTTTCTAATTTCCCTTTGATTTTCTTAAATTCTTTATATTTGAGAATGAGTTCATTTTTGTTCCTTTCATTTTCATTTGATGTTTATTTTCAAGATGTTTTTATTAGAAGCCCATATTGTGCTAATTTTGCTCTCATAATCTTATTTTCCTATTTTTTTTTGTTATTTTGCTCTCAGTTATTATTATTGTTATCTTTATTTATTATTATTATTATTATTATTATTATTATTATTATATATTTGCTAATTTTATTTTCAGGTTTTGAGTTTATTTAATTGTCTTCCAATATTTATTTTCAATTTCAACTTGTCCCCAATTAAGGATATCAAGTCTTGGTCATTTTTAATTTTCCCCATTTGCTTAGCTATTACTCAATTGGCGAATCAATTAAATAATCATATAATTAAGGGTGGGGTGTTCTCATCTCCTATGTCAAACAAGTCTCTTGGTTTAAATGGATGGGAACACACCAATCCTTGTTAGATTCATCAGCTACATAATATACTATTTGAGCTTCAAAAGCCTAAATGTAAGGTTTATCATCTTCATGCTTTCCAGAATGTATCAGACTAGAAAAATTGACCTAGTCAAATCCAAGAGTTTTTTTTTAGTCTAATTATTGTTGTTGTATTTGCCCATTCACATTTGAACATGGTTATCGTAAACTGACTATAGTAGTTCAACTATATTATATCCACCAACCTCCCATAATACGGGACACTGCCAAATCTTGGATGATTATCTAATGTTCTTGCATAGTTCTCAGTGCCGAAAATACTAAAGCCTCCACTATTTTGAGGGAACACACCTTTGTTCTTTCTCTTGTGTTCAAAACTTGTATCCATTTACATTGTATGAAGTGAATCTTCTTGCTTGTGAAGTTGGGCCTAGTGCATGATAAATTATATCATCTGAATGGATTTCTTCCTTGTCACCCTTAATCTAAAATAAATATGCCAATAGTATTAGAAATATAAACTAAAAACTAAGTTAAAATATCAATCTTACTTGATCATGAAACCATGAAGCAAACTCCTTATGAACTTCCCTTTGAATCATTAACGTAACATGTGCTTGATTTCTTAGCCTCATCCTTACTACTTCTTTAAATTCCCTATACAAGATGGTTAAGTAAATAAAGTAATGCAAAGTCTAAAATATTAAGAACTAAACATGTTTGATTTGCTTACTGAAGGAATTGAATCATGTGTTCAATATTCATTAACACATGCCGATGTGTTTGATGTCTTTCTGTGGGTGTAAGAGTGAAGTATGAAGCACCACCCACTAGTTTGCCTATCTATGGGAAAAAAGTCTCTGTGTGAACTGAGGATACATTAGGTTCATCATCAATGTACCTCAGTTGGTTGAATTTTGTCTCAAGTTCATCTAAATACCTTGATGAAAATGTCAGACATTTCTCTGCAATATACCTTTCAACAATTGATCCTTCAGGTTGGGTCTTATTACGTAAATATGATTTCATATGACCCAAATACCTATCTATTTAACATATATTAGAATGAGCCAACACCAATTGGAACAAAATTTGAAATTGTCATAATGTATATATGTGTGTGTGTGTGTATAATTTGATGAAGCTAACACTTAGATCATGAAAACAGAGGTAAAATCTTAGGTTTCCTTCATTTGTTTTTGTATTTTCACTTTTCATGAAATTGGGAAATCGGTGGGTTAAATTCAAGTCTTCGGTCTACAATAGTGATGGGGATCCATTCGTCAAGATTGATTGTAACTTGATGTAGTGTTTGACTAACCTGATTGCAACATATATTCCTAGACTATTGTTCTAACTTGGTTGGACAGCCTTCTGGCTGCATGTATTCCATGATTCATCTCTCGTGTGGCTAGATTATAGGAAGATGCATTCAAATGTATTTTCAAATCCATTGACCTCAATCTTGAGCTTGCTTAGAACGATTTGCTATCCACAGTGAACTATATAGTTGAAGCATGAATTTAGTCATTTTGTTTTGCCTTTCTTTTCATCTTAATCTCGTTTAAGCATGAGTGTAGGCACATAGACACTAATATAGTCTTCATGAAGATGTAAATTTTTCTTTGTGTCTTTCTTCATCTTTATTGGAATGATCAAAATCTGCCAAAATTTTCGTTCACAAAATGAATTAAATTGTGTGATGTTCAAGCTCAGTGCCCTTTTTGTAGCAACAAGAAGTCCTTCTACTAAATCCATGTTCTAGCTTGTCATTGTTTATTACAATCAACCTTCAAGAAGCCATTAAAGAGTTGTAGGTTGGCTCACAACCATGCTTCTACTAAATCCATATTTGATCTTAATTGATCATGGTCATTTTTAGGTTTCCAAATTAAATTCTAACATTGTTTTAAGCATTTTTGTGTTTCTGTTTGTTAGTTTCTCGTTCAGTAGTGCCGTGGTTTTTTTTGGCCAAATTAAATTACATTTAGTTGCTTATCAGCTTGCATCAAATGCCTTCTAATCCTTCGATTACTTGACTTCTAGATTTGTGTAAAACGGATAATTATTTTAACAAACACACACAAAGTAAGCCCAGTTACATAGCCAAAGGCCAAAGGTATGTTCGTATTTGATAGGTGTTGAAATATTAAAATGAATACTTTGAATTAAACTAAAGCCGTTAAATTTTTCAACATTTTTTTCATCTCTTCTCCATTCTTTTGTCACTAACTCTATATGCCTTTTCAATTTTTATTAAAATGTATAACTAGTGAGCTACATACAAGCTTCTTCGGTTTTGAAAATATTTTTAAATTTTAAATAGGTGCAAGCTATAGAAGCAATTTAAACCATTACTAAAGTTAAAAAATCTAAATTTAATTTTTTGCCAGTTTTCAAACCCCTACATAATAACCACTAAACATTTTGTGGCGGTTGTGCCAACGGTTAATGAAAAGCCACCACAAAACATTTAGCAACGCCTAAAATTGCGGCAATTTTATAACCATGGAAACATACATTTTGTGAGGGTTAAAACCACTGAGAATGTTTTAAAAGAACTGCAAGAAAATTCGTGGTTTTTGGTAGTGTGCGTATAAGGGTGAAATTTTTGTATACATGTTTTGGAAGCAGCGTATTATGTACAATGAAGTTTTCTTTCTATGTTCATGTTCAATCCATGTGTATGTTAAATATTAAAACAAAATTTGTTTGCCTTTTTTCTCTTTTTAAGAGAATAATCAAAGTTGTGGATATGCTTTTCTTTTTTGCATTTAATTCCAAACTTTGTAAATTTTCAATTCCATGACTTTCTTCACATCTAGTACTTGATTTGGGATAACTTACCAAAATTTGGGTAATAAAGTTACAACCAAATCTATGAGTAAATTATGATTTTTGAAATTGGTGATCCATTGAGTCCTAGCTTTGCACTCCAACAAGCTTACCATGGTGGAGCTAAAATTGGACAGAAGCTTAGTAGTGTTTGATTAAAAAATTATGAGCTCACTTTCTATGACATTCATAAACTTTATCCATCTTAGGTGGCTTTTTCTAGGAAAACTGTCTAGAAAGCATTTTCCTATGCAATTAGCCGGCTCCATTGGTCTAGAATCCAAAGGATTATTTTTGGGAATTCCATTCGAGAGACAAAATAGTTTGGAATAACTTTTAATCTCTTCCCATCCCTAATGTCTGACTAAGGAACCTTCCAATATGATAACAAACATGAGCTACTAGCTGTATGGTTTCCTAGATGACCTTTTGATCCATGGAATAAGATGAAAACAAGAAGAAACTGAGATAGTGCGTTCCATTAATTGAAGATGGTCTGTATTCTGTAAGGTTGCTACGCCTTTTCCTTGGAGCCGACTTAATAGTCTGCTACAACAAAAATGTCGTATAGGGACATAAATTGTCATGAGTAAAGGGTATAAACTATGGGTATAACTCTAATTAACCTATACCCACTGTGTAAATTTTCGTAAGATATTCTTACTTTTACCCACAATTTTTCATTCTCACTAAAACTTTTACCCACAATTTTATGATGAGCGTGTATAATATTCAAATCTTTACCCACGGATGCTTTACTATCACTAAACTAAACCTTTACCCATATAGATATGTCACTACAAGAAAAAAGGGTCTTTGCGACGGTTTGTTTTTTGTGCTTTTTTGAGGATTTTGAACATTGCAAAGGCATTAAATTGCTGCTGTAAGTTTTTTTTGTTTGAAATATTTTGCATTTATTCTTAAGCCTAATTTTTTTGAGACCTATATCCTGTAAATATGAAAAATGTACTAGCAGTCATAACTAAATATATAATAACCATGTGAACAACCAAAATGTAATTGGAAGCTGTCTTTTACTAAGAATCAAGTCCTAAACTCAGCAGCTCTATGTTTGACTTACCCAATGGATAGATCCTAATGACATGGATGGGACACTTCCTATATCGAAAAAGTGTTGAGAAAACAAACTTCAAAATGTGAAAGATTATTATCTTTACAAAATAACTGTTCGTAAGTCACTCCAAATTTACAAATAATACTATTTTAAAGTACAACAAAACCTCTTGAAATTCTATTAATTTCTAACCACTTTTGATATGAAAGAAAGAAAATTTATACATTCTAAGCAATCACCTAACGTACATAAGATTAACATATATGTTTATTTATTTAAATCTAACAATAAACCCAAGTGTGTGTATATATATATAAATATATATATATATATATATATTATCCAATTTCTTGCATCCCACCTCATGAGGTTCAGCATAGAAAAGGGATGGTTCACTGATTTATGCATCAATAGTTAGGGTAAGACGTAAGAATGACTGTAAGTGTGGATATATATATATATATATATATATATATATATCTTTTTAATCGAGCTTCACCTTAACTGTTCTTGGAGTTCAATGGCAGACGTATAGAGCATAGGCTTTTGGTTTCACAGGGAACAAGTTTTATATTCAGCAGCGACTTGCTGCATCAATGAACAGTGTAAAGCCTGGCATCACAGAAAAGGGAAGAACGACCTTCAAAGGCCCATAGCTTCGTCCAAAATAAGGAAAATTGGAATTGCAACTCCCTTTAGGGCTTGGATGCAATGTCAAAGGGTGACATGCCTTCAGGGGTTCCCTTAGCAATGATCTGAAACAGGTCTAGCTCAATAGCAGCATTTAACACTGCGGGGTAAACCAGACCACCTGATAGCAACAAAGCATCAAAGCATGCATCATATTCTTGATTTTCTATGGTGGTGCTCATACTTGCTAGCTTCTTCTATGGTATATACTCACTAGAGAGACTATTGGAAACTTTTAACCTAGAAAATTCATAAAACCTGTTTTTTCAGGCCTTATTATCGGGCTATTTATATCATTAGATCAAGGTTGTCAAACTCGCAAGTTTAGGTCAAATCATTTGAAAGAGGTAAACTCGTAATATAGAATTGTAAGAGTTTACCTATAATTTAGACTAATAACTAAAATCAATATTTTTAAATTTAGACTAATAACTAAAACTACTAAATGCAATGATTAATAGTTTATTAGTTTGATTATAGTTGAATAAGTTATAATTAAATATAGATATTTTTTAAAATTTTATATATTTAAATCTAAATATAATAACTACTAATAATCAAATACTAGTAATTTTAAATTTGAATTAAAATGATTTATAGAGTAATAAATATAATTATTAAAGATTACTTTATCAAAATAGGTCAAAAGATAATAATAGAAAACTTTTCAAGTCATGACTAATAAAAAATTCAAAATAAAATTTCTATAAAAAAAGTTAATAATAAATATATATAATGCATTACAAATGATGAACATGAAGTTTTTATTGGTTATGTAGTAATGGGTGATGAATTTATTCTAAATATTTGGGTTTAAGTATAAGGAGATGTTATCCTTTAAACTAAGAAAATAAAGTTTAAATATATATAATACAACACACAAATACATTGAATGGCAATGTTGGCTCAGTGAAAAAGTGTAATTTTGTTGCTTGATGTCACTGGTTCGAATCCTGGAAGTTGTTCTTTTTTTTTTTTTTGGAAAACAATGCTACTGAGTCAACTCGTCCGAGTTTGGCCGAGTTAATCACCGAGTTTGACCGATTTTCACCGAGTTAACCACCGAGTCAAAACGAGTCTGAGATGATTCGGAGTCAGGGACCGATTTGACTCGAAATGCTTACCTAAAAACGCTAACTCGGCGAGTCAACCGAGTTGACTCGCGAGTTTGATTACATTGCGTTAGATAGTTGTGTGGAGGAAAATTTAATAGTAGTAAAGTCCCTTTCGTTATCTCTTAAATTAACATTTATTTTTGCTTGAAAGGTGCTTAATGATAAAACGCATGTGATATGTGTTAAAAATATACTTAATTTAATTGCGGAATAATAATTAAACTTAAACTTATCATATAGAGTTGACAAAAGCATAAAAATTAACCAGACGAATAATTATGTCCTAATATACTGATTTTCATTACAAAATGTTGTATTAAGGTATTGTGACAAAGCTATGATAGAAGAATACTCAGAAATATTATTTGATTAAAAAATATAAAAGCTTTGAACTACAATAATGCCTAATTTAATAGTTATAAGCAGTTATGATTATATAAAGTTTCCAAAAACAAATCAACATGGTTCAAATTTTGGAAAACTAAAAAGATAGTTAATTGTAAGAGATTAATGAAGATTGTTTTGGTAATTCGTAATTTTTTTAATTGTCTCATAAGTTTTGAAAGAAAAAGAAAATTAAAATAGTGCTTCCAAAAATATATGAATGAATGAAGTCTTTTAAAAAGTATATCGAATAAAAATTTATAACCGTAACTCATAAATAGCAGAAAATAAGGAATGACAATATTTCAAATGCTGCCAATGCGTATTGATATCAATTAGAAGCTTAAATCTTATTATGATTCTTCAAAAGTGATTTCAGTGTTATTTATTTGATCAGTCCCTCACACAATTTCTTATATTATTTCAACCCTCAAATATGTAATTCTGTCTGTTTCAACTGTGCTCATCAAAATATTTTATAACATCATTGACCATTTTATTTTAATGAATGAAAGTAAAACTAATTTGTAAATACTGATGCAAAGTCAATTGATGTTAGAGTTATTTTTCGATATCAAAATAAGAATTCATTTGGCCAAATTTAGAAATATTTTAACTTATTGTAAGCAATAATGAAGACTGTTTATATGGCCATGATCATGCTTACCAAATTTTCTTACTAAAAGATTAATGTAAGAAGAATCAAATAAGCGTCAACTTGGCCGCTGGCAAGCTTGCTTGAAAGAAAGAACAATATAATGTATTTCCGATAAGACAAAAAGAAAATATATAATATATTTATCGTTTTAAATGTTTTTTTTAATTATACCATTGTTTTTGCATTCACTTAAAAGATACTGCCGTGTAATAACGATTTAAAGCATTATAAAGAAAATAGATTAAGGCCACGTCTAGTGCCGCGTGTTTCAGACTTTTTTCGTCATGCATTATTGAACTAAAACTCTTGATAAATAATGAATGAGTAAAATATATTTTTGGTCACTCATTTATCACAAAATTTTCATTTTAGTCTCCCACTTTTTGAAATGTCCAAAATATCTCTCACTCATTGGAAAATGTCACATTTGGTTTTCCTTTTTTTAAACCAAATTTACACTTTTACATTTAGGGTTTAAAGTTTGATAGATAGTTTAAATTTGGTAATTTTTTCAAAAGTAAAATATTAGGTGTGATATTTTTCAATGAATAATTAGCTATTTGGGATATTTCAAAGGATTAAAATGATAATTTTGTGACAAGTGAAGAATTAAAAATATATTTTTCTCAATAAATAACTTTCATTACAAATATAATAAAAAAAAATTTTTTGTTTTTCTGAAGAATATTCTGTGTCTTGGAATAACACAGGAATTCAAACTTTATGCATGAATTGGGCAACCCTCGGCACCACTTAAATACTTGTAGAAATTCTAAACCTAATTACTAATGAGAGTAAATGTTAAAAATATTGAATGCGATAAAAATTCATAATAATAAAAAAGAATTCATCATTAAGGTACAATAGCTTATATCTTTGTAATTCGAGTTTTAATTAATAAATGATAAGTAAATAATTAATTAATGATTACATAAAATATAATTTATAAAAAAAATACATCCAGAAATCATACACAAGTTTGATGTTATTAAAAAACCAAAACCATATTTTGTTATGTTGAGTTGTGTTTTCTTGTAATTTTTTTCGTCCAAACTTTAAATGAAAATTATGTTTTCTCTGGAAATTATATATGTTTAAAACTTAAACAAAAATAATTAAATAAAATACATAATAAAAAAAGTATAAAATCAACACGAAGACGATAAAACTGGCTTTAATACATAGTGCTTTCCAAAATATATGGAAAAAAAAAATGAAGTCTTCGAAAAAGTATATCAAATGAAAATATATAACAGTAACTCATTAATAGATGAAAATAAGGAATGGCAGTATTTTCAAATGCTGCTAAAGCGTATTGAAATTAAGAAGCGTAAATCTTATCTTGATTCTATAAAAGTAATTCCAGCGTAATTTGACGAGTCCCTCACTTAATTTTTTATATTATTTAAACCCTCAAATATTTAATCCAGTTTCAATTCTATACATTAATATTAGCTCAAAAAAATATTTTATAATATCGTTGACCAGTTACTTTTAAAGAATGAAAAGTAAAATTTATTTCAATACAGATACAAAGTCAATCGATATTAAAGTCATTTTTTAATATTAAAACAAGCATTCATTTTGCCAAATTTAGAACCATTTTAAATTAAGAAAAAATTTATATACAATTGCTTATATTTTTGCTATGTTTTTATCCAATTATAGCATGACAAATATTTAATTTTCTAATAATATTATTACACATGTATGATTATTGCAAAAAATATTTTATTTTTAAATTAAATTCTAAATTATTATCAGTTAATCAAATACTTATCATATTATAATTGAAAAAAATAATATAACTAAAATATAAGAAAGTACATATAAGTCAAATTCTCTAAGTTATTGTAAACAATCAAGACTGTTCAAGGTCGAGATCACGAGCTCACCAAATTTTCTTGCTGAAAGATTCATGTACGAAGAATTTAATATGGGTCAAATTGGGCACTGGCCAGGTTGCTTGAAAGGAAGAACAATATAATGTATTTGCGATAAAAATATAATATATTTAACGTTTTATTTTTTTTAATTATAGCACTATTTTTGCAATTCACTTAAAAAAAATACCCTGTATACAATGGTAAGCATAATAAAGAAAATAATTTAATTAAGGGCACATCTAGTGCCGTGTTTGGAACCTGTGTGTGTGCATTGCGCTATTGAACTATCACTCTTTGTAAATAAATAATTTTAAGATAAAACAGACAACATGATAGCAGCATATATAGCATCATATCTATTAGAAATGAAGTGGGAATGCAACTGTAAGTAAGTTTAATAAAATCTGTATTGTTAAATAAATATTGAGTGGTTTAAATTTTAAAAAATTGTCAAAAATTATTTAATATTTATTAAAATTTGAACTATTGAATAAAATTTTAATAGCTCAAATCTCTTCAATTGCAAAGAATTTGAATTTTGAAATGTTTAGAACCCAAGTTCCATATTCATAATTGTCTATGGTGGCGATCATACTTGCTGGCTTCTTTGGTATAGACTCACTATAGATTATTGGAAAGTTTTAACCACAAAAGTTCATTCAATCTGCTTTTCCAGATTATGGGACTATATATGTATATATATAATATTGGTCATTAGATGCTAGCTTGTGTGAAGGAAAAATTAATATTAGTAGTCCCTATTGTAACCTATTAAAACAATTTATTTTGGCTTGAAAGTTGCTTAAATCATAATGACATTTGCTTTGTGTTAAAGATAAAGTAAATTTAATAGAGGAATTTATTATATATATATATATATATAGTTAAAGTAGATACCCTATAACGTGAGAGCGCCGTTTGATCGATGAGAGCTCTCATTTGAACATTTCCTTAGTTCTTTATGTGATGCCTCACCTTTTCCATGTATTAGAGATTTTTTGAAGTGCATAAATTCTTTGAAATCAACAAGAAAATTAATAAATTAATTAATCACTTTTAAAATAAAAAATTCTTTGAAGTTTGAGAATTTTTTGAAGTGAACGATAAATTAATGAATTAATTAACCACTCTTCAACTGAAAATTCTTTGAAGTCCAAGAATTTTTTGGAAATCAACAAAAAAAATAATAAATTAATTATTTGTCTCTTAAATTTCCTAATAAGAGACTATAATATAACTTGATATAAATCAAAATTAAACCTACAAAAAATGATATATGATTGAATAGTTTATTCGACAATGTAGATTGTCCATCATTATATATCATTCAAAATCAGAGACAAAGTCAAATATGGTTTTCTCAATTTTTGATATGATAGAGTTCTTTAGAAGAATAATAATTGTAAATGTTTTGTACAACAACACCTACAAACACCGTTGATCTAAAATGTATTAGCATATAAGAAAACAAATTAATTTTTTTTAGGGCTTTGTAATACACGAGCAAATAAACTAATTATAAATTAAAATTAAACTTATTAATTAGGTTTTGGTCATCTTCATGGCATATCCACAACAGTGCTTAATCTTTATAGAAAATTTTAAGTTAAGAATATGAGATAAATTTTATATATATATATATTAAGAATTTAAAATGTTTAAAGACGATTTCAGCCAAAATTTGTGACAAGCAAATGAGTGAACTACTATACGTACTGGTTATACTGGTTATTGGAGAAGAAAATATGTAGCTAGAGTTGAAAAAAGTATAACAATTAACCAAACTATAATTGGGTCCTAATATTGTGATTTAAATTAAATTTAATGCTGTATTAAGGTATTATGACCAAGCTATAGTAGAAGAATACTCAAAAATATTGTCTGATTAAAAAAATATAAACGATTTGAACTACAATAATGTCTAATTATATAGTTTAACAATGATGATGACTTAAAATTTGAAAAAACAAATAAACATGGTATAAAATTTGAAAAACTAGAAAGATAGTTAAATTGGAAGAGACTTGTTTCGGTAATTCTTATTTTCTTAATTGTCTCTTAAGTTTTGAAAGAAAAAGAAAATTAGGACTAGTGCATCAAAACATATATGAAAAAAATGAAGTCTATAAAAAATGTGTATTAAATAAAAATTTATGACCTTAACTCATAAATAGCAAAATAAGGGATGACAGTTTTTTCAAATGCTGCCAAAGCGTATTGAAATTGAGAAGGAATCTGATTTTGATTCTTCATAGAAAAAGTATCCAGCTTGCTTGAAAGGAAGAACAATGCATCACTACCACCGACTAGATAAAAAGAAAAAAAATATACATATATATATTTGACGTTTTAATTTTTTTCTCAATTATAGCAATATTTTTCCATTCACTAAAACAATATACCCTGTAATGGTAAGCTTATAAAGAAAATAAATTAAGACCACATCCAGTGCCGTGTGTTTGAAACTTTCTTTGTTTCTTTGTGTGCATGCGATATTGAACCATCACTTTTGATACCAAGGTTGTCAAACTCGTGAATCTAGGTAAAATTGTTTAAGGAAGGTAAACTCGTAACATAGAATCATAATGTAAAATCATAAGAATTTACCTATAATAAAAAATAATTATTAAAATATGTAATTACATAAATCAATATTTTTAAATTTAGACTAATAACTAAAACTACTAAATAGAATGATTAATAGTTTATTAGTTTGATTATAGTTGAATAAGTGATAATTAAATATAAATATTTTTTAAAATTTTATATATTTAAATCTAAATATAATAACTACTAATAATCAAATACTAGTAATTTTAAATTTGAATTAAAATGATTTATAGAGTAATAAATATAATTATTAAATATTACTTTGTCAAAATAGGTCAAAAGATAATAATAGATAACTTTTCAAGTCATGACTAATGAAAAATTCAAAATAAAATTTCTATAAAAAAAGCCAATAATAAATATATAAAATACGTTACAAATTATGAATATGAAGTTCTTATTAGTTATGTGATAATAAAGTTATTTTAAGTGTTTAGGTTCAAGTATAAGGAGATATATTTTTTGAAACTAAGAAAATAAAGTGTAAATATATATAATACAACACATATATAAATTGAAAAATAACGTTGGCTCAGTGGAAAAGTATAATTTTGCTACGCGGAAGTTGCAGGTTTGAGTCTTGGAGTTGTTTGCTTTTTGAAAACAATGTATTGAGTCAACTCGGACGAGTTCAGCACTAAATCAGAACGAGTATGAGTTGGTCTGAGTCAGCAACCGAGTTGACTCGAAATCACTATCTAAAAACGCTAACTTGTCAAGTCAACTAAGTTAACTCGCGAGTTTGACAACACTATTTGATACATAATTAATTTTAAGATATACCAATATGATAAAATAAAAATTTTGTCTACTTGTAATATTTTTCAGAAAAAATATTCTATATATATATATATATATATATTTATATATTGGAATAACACGACGATTCAAATTTTGTGCATGAACACGGCACCCATTGGCGCCACTTGTAATACTTAGAGAAATCCTAAACCTAATTAATGAAAAGTAAAATTAATAATATTGAATGAAAATAAAAAAATATAAAAAAGCATTGGATTCAGGTAAAGTTCATTAAGTTCTTACTATCGGGTTTTTTAATTAACATATATAATAAGTATATAGTTGACTAATAATCATATAAAAAGTATATAATTTAATTTAAAAATTATACAATTCTTATCTAAAAAATTACACGGTGATAGTATTAAAAAATTATATATTTATATATTTTTTCTATAGTAAAAAATTATGTTTACCTGTAATATAAGCAAGCAACCTAGTCATGATTTGGATTCCGTGCATATGAGAAAAAATATGCTAACCTAACTGTTATTGAATAATCGCAAATTTGATGGCACAAATTTAAAAAAATGTGCAATTAAAAGATTTTAACATTAATTTTATGTTGTCTTAAACCACCAATCTATATTGAATAAATTACGCATTCCAACTACCCCAAATGCAGCCGCTCCAGAAGCCCTTGGGTTGGTCGAACCTAAACACATTTAATGGGAAGCAAACGTTTTTCATATTCGATAACAATATAATAAAAACTTAATTCATCCCTAGAAATATATGTTTTTGGAATAAAATTTTGTGGCCATCATTATTGATGCTAGACCAAAGCAATCACGTCACGTTATATATATCCAATTATTTCATTAGATTTGAAAGTTTCCAAAATCACAAAATCTCATATTAAATGGGAATAAAAACATCAACTATTTTTTTAGGAGAGAACAGTGGCCTATATGAACGATGAATGGAATAAAAATAGAACCTTATTGATTTAGAATAATTAGAATCTAAAAGAAAATGCAATACTAATGGTTTAATATTCTTTCGAATAAATAGAAAAACAAAAGTAAGCAAAGAGATTGCCTACGTAACATAAATTGACATAATAGGAAAAATAAGCTGATGTGCTGAAATTAATGTAAATGCCGTATCTCAGGCCCATAAAATAATTTTTAAGACATTTTAAATAATAATTTAATGAAAAAAAACCATTTTCTGTCAAAAAGAAAAAAGATATCTCATGTATTCCTTGTGATTCGGAGAACAAATCTTACATTCATTAATTGAAGATTTTAGTCACAGTCCATTGTCATCATATTACAAAAAATGATAAGTCAGACTTGGAAATTTTATTTTTATCTCAAGCAGAAGCATCATATATCACGATATCGCCAACAAATCCAGTATATTATTCACATTATAATTGACTTGTGCATCTAAAAACGTATTGTTTATCTTTAATCATACAAACCGATATTATATTAGCCTTATTTGCTAGATCATTGCAAAGAAATTGTTAAGAAAATAATAGATTAACAAATCCCAATATTCACTCAGAAGTAAGGTACGTAACACTAAAAGCCAAAAATGTTGCAATAATATTTCGCAATAGTCAAGAAATGACGTAGGCAAGTTTAGCAGTACGATTTACATATGTTAAGTTGGATTAAAAAATTTTCAATCTAAATACGGGCTGCATTTTTTTTTTTTTTCAATTTTAGCGTAGTTTGGCTCAATTCAGTGATAGATCTAAGGATGCAGGGTGCGTTCCCCTTGGACATCTACAGTAATAACTATTCCTTTCCTTGTTTCCTTTTAAAGATTTCTTCAATAGAAACATGGGAATTCATGCCCCTGTCAAGAGTTTCCAGATCATTTCCTAATTCATTCCAGCATTTAGAGATAATACTCCTTTCTTCCAGTATGACCTTATTTAGTGTATTCCAGGACTTATTCCATTGTTGACATGTTTCAAACTTCAAGCTCACTTACAACCCATCTCCATAATACAACTTTTCCTCAAGTTATACCATCATTATAACTCTCATTATTATTATCACACTTAACAAGATGGTTGCAATTACATAGGTACCTAGGCTATTTTCTTTAATCTAATTTGGAAGATTTCCAACCACCAATGCAATTAAGTCAGTAATCTCAAGATACAATTACTTGATTCCCTATGTCCCTACATGATGATTCCTTCTCACTAAAGCACAACAATTCACTGCCAGGTAACCCAAAAAACAATTGAAAAGAATTTACCTGTTATAATACTGAGGGATATCTTTACCTTGAAACTTTAACTTCAATTGCTTAATCAAATTAGAAACAATAAAAATATTACCCATAAACAATTTTAACATGGTTCTTTTAGCCTTTAAGCAAGCCTTCAACTAAAATGGATCTAGTCTAATAAATAGAGGTATCAGTTAATCAAGATTCACACTCTTCTAGAAGTCACTTTGAGTGCAATTATGCAAACAATCTCATGAAAATTTCCTTTTTTATTCTATGTCATATGTGTTCACGCTATCCACTCTTACCATGATTATCCTTGTCCAAAATAGTATATGCAATTAACTTGCTTAACTAATTTAAACTGCCTAGATATACATAGACCTCTCTGTTGCAATTCACTATAGGTGGATACCAAATAATCATGTCTGTTTATAATCCACTCAACATTATAGAAACGACGCCCTGTTTTAAGATACATGGGAACGCCAAAACTTACATATCGTAGCTCCCAGAACTGAACAACTACAATGAGAATGTTACATTAGGGGAAAAGTATGGTAGGCAACCGTCATTACCCTTATCAATTTACATTCATTGGAAACAATTAACAATTTATAACTCATAGACAATCCAAGACTAGAAAGAGTAATTCTGCTTAATCCTTCTTGGCTCTACGCAAGTAAAACCTTCGAAAATTTTGTAGCTAGCCTTTTTTTTTCAAACATGAGACTCATACCATACCCATAACAGTCATATATCAAGCTTATATTTGTACAACTAACAAGTAGGTTGCCCTTGATTACCGAACACGGAGCCTTAAGAGTCAAATCCATAATTTTGAAATTGTTATGGAACAATCCACCCTCACCTACCAAACTTGTGTAAGCCACTAAAGTACACAAGGTCACTTAATGCAAGCCATTGTGACTATTCATGAAACATTTGTGAGGGAATGACCACTAATACTTTTAATTGGAATCCATGCATATGACTATGCAACAAATCATAGGAGATTTCCGCCCTTGCACATATCATAAGAATTTCTTTGGGAGTATAACTAGTCTAATCCAGTGCATCCTTTAGTCCTTAGTTAGTACACTCACAAAAATTACCATAAAAGGTTAAGCTTTGGGTATGCGTCATCAACATATTATTCAAACTCCTTCTAACATCATCAATCTCCTTGCATACCACCAACGTTTCATCTAGAATTTACCTCCCATACTATAAGTGTTTTGATTAATAAACGGGACATCTATGAGGCAGAGTTATAGGTTTATAATCCTTCATTCTAATGGACCTATCCTTACTTGGAATGAATTATGAAAGACAAATTCATATACACCTGTCATTTTGAAGCTTACAATTTCAACCAATCAAACAGAATGAAACATGTGGTATTGAACATCTTTTTCCACTCAAATTAACTAAACTAGGGTGTACACTCTATGTGAGTTTACTTTAAGAAATCATTGACTGACTTTCACAACAATAAGTTCTTAACGTGCTTTTCATGAATTATTCTAGTTAGTCCCCAAATTAAGGAAAACTTCTTATGGCTGCCTCAGCAGATGTCCAAACACATCACACTATCCTTAAATGTAAACATAGGCTCTTCATTATATTCCTAATCTAGACGCATTCCTTAGACTATTAGCTTTTCTTAGTTCAAGAAATTAAACTGCTTGGTACATAATGTTTCCAATCCATCCAACTAATCAAGAGTGAAATTTCAAAGAATTAAGTCTTGCAAAACTGGGGCAAAACTTCATTAACAATAGTAATGCTAATTAGTCAAATAAATTTTTTTTAAAGCTACCACCAAGGCTAAATTAACTCTTATTCCTTCAAGAGTTCATACATTTAAAGTTCACATAATTATTCTCTCATTACCACAACAAGCATTGATTTAGTTGGTTAAACAAGATTAATACCAAGCTAAATATGAATATGACACATGCCATCAATTTCCAACATCCTTGTACAACTTCTCTCATGGCATTTCCTCATTGCCTTTAGTTAATCAACTTACAAATTTAAATCCCTTATATTTCAAAGTAAGCTAGAGCCTTAAAATGCTAAGGGTAGTTATACACCTCACATTAGATCATGAAATGGTTTCATTTATAACAACTATTTCCATATCAACCCCTTTCAATGGGTAGAATAGTGGAACTTTCATACTTATTTCAAATTCCACATATGTAAAGCATATAGGATTTTACCTTTTTACTAAATTGAATTTCTACTCTCATGACATAACAAGGCAAATACAGATGAAAGCATAATTTAAACCCTCAGATCCATAATAATTTCATATGCGTAAGACTAAAACCAGAAATCATCCTAGACTAATGAAGGATTATAACCCACAATGCCACACTTCTATGTGCGAAAATGACTCCATCACTTAGAAAATTTACAAAGGAATGGACTCACAAGAAAAGGAAGACACATACACCCTATAAGGTCTCTAATGACGCCTCAATCATGATCATGCCCAGGTTTTATAATAATCACTAAGCTTCCATAAAAGAACACTTACTCTACAAAACACTGGCAAACTAAGGACCATTCAACCAAGCTCAGATACCACTTTATCACAACCCCTATGAATGAGGACTTGATCACCCTCGTAAGTCTATCAAACACCTTAAGAGATCTGATTATAGTATAAGAAAATGAAATTATCAATAGATAAAACTAAGACAAAATATATTCATATCTATCAAAAAATCAATTTTATTCTCATGTAGATACATTGGCAGGGTCTCCCCTAAAAAATT
This sequence comes from Delonix regia, assembly GCA_037074485.1. Taxonomy (NCBI): domain Eukaryota; kingdom Viridiplantae; phylum Streptophyta; class Magnoliopsida; order Fabales; family Fabaceae; genus Delonix; species Delonix regia. The sequence continues at coordinate 20,978,746 of CM073454.1, read as the reverse complement.
GGACCTTCTGAAATGTCCATAACAAGAAAACCTAATATACAACAAAGAAGAGAGCACTACTCTCAATAATGTTTACAACAAACGACTATAATCAACTATAACAAAATAGGACCATTTGGTTATATATATAGGAGCCACTTGATTACAAATATAGACTTTACAATAAAGAAGGTCTTGCCATTGTGAACAATGCAAGGTTCACCCAAAAAATACACTCACTAAGCTCTTAGTTTGTAGGTAAAGGTCCAAAATAGCACTACCATTTAAAGTATGTTAAGCAATGAGAGGTGAGTGGAAACTCAGTGAGTAGATAATACTAATTAAGCAATGGAAGGGGCATACTAGGTACAGTAGAGTTAGTTTTGTTCACAAACCAATTGTTATCTTGAAATTATAACAACTGTAACAATTAATATAAACAGTACCAGGATGAGGAAAACATTGTTAAGCTTCACATGATACCTTAAATGAAATTATAGCAAATCTTGAATGAAAATGAAGCAATATATTACAGCATAAGACTATTCAAATCAAAACAGAATGCTCAGGAATATATAATAAAACCATCAAAAGTCCAAACAAACAGAATTATCTTATGGCTAACATAATCTGAACAAATCAGATATCATGCACGAGCTTTAAGCTTGAAATAATCAGAATAATGGCCATGGGCCTTAGAAAAAATATCATAATGTCGGTTACATGCCCAATTTTATCATAATATAGATCATAGTGCACTACAGCTAATGCTACTGTCATTAGCTATAGAGTTCTTTTTTGGATGTATTCCTTGAGAATTCTTTAACATACATGAATATATAATCAAACAAATTAAAAGTCAGAATTAGAGCAAGTTCAGAAGTCCAAAGTCAAACTTATTCAAGTAAATAGAATCAGAGTAATTCAAAATTTTAGAGTCAGAGTACATCATAATAGAGAATTAGACTGCATTATCATTATAGAATCAAAGTTCTTCATAAATATAGAATCAAAGTACTTCTGAAAAGTTAAAAAATTTATCAAATACGTAATATTTCCAAATATAGATAAAAGTTTATCAAAATTCAAAGATTTCAGAGTATCCAAAGAAACTAAAAAGTAGCTCAAAACCTTAAAATCAAAGTAAATTATAATTACAATTTCTAGATACTTCATCATTAAAGAATTATAGTAGTTCATAAATGTCAAATCAAAACACTTCAAAGTATGAAACAGAAAAGTCCAAAATTCATAATCGTTATAAATCTGAAGCTTATAATTAGTGAAATTCATAAATGTAAAATCAGAATAAATCCATAAGTCTAGAACTTATTCAAAAAATACAGATGATGTTTACAAATCTTAAGATGTCCACCCCATAGCACAAGATATTCAAATAAGAATATTTTTTAGAAAGAGATAGAGTAAAACAAAAAACTACATAACTAGCAATATCTACTCACATGGCTAGAGCACACTTGACTCACTTCCTTACCCGCTGGACATAGTGTGACATCTATGATCGTAAGAACAAGAGATACACTTTTAACATCATATGCTAGGATGCATCATAACTCAAGTAAATTTTAATGGTAATTCCCACATCAAAGTGATTACAAGTGAATGGCATTCTTAACTATTTCCATACTTTAGTTCCTTTCTGTAAGGTCACCATTATTCTCCCTTATGATATTAATTGTCATAACTAGCACATACATGCATATAAACTTAGGAAATGCTCTGAGAACCCAAATAGTCCATAAGTTTAAAGTTTTCATTCTATCACCAATAACTGACACCAATATTTTGCACTAAAAATATTCCAAGATTTTGGTAATGCCCTTGTGCCCAAAGTTTATATAATTTCCATCAATTGAGAATTCAATTGTCTTTAGGTCCCAAAATAGAAATAAACTCATGCATACATAGTTTAATATAAGTCATTCTTAATTTGTTCATTTCCTCATTCTTATCTCTTATTAATAGAACCATTGCCAACATAGGAACATTAAAGTCTTTCAAGTTATGAATGGCACTAAACACCCATAACAAATATCAATAGTTATGTAAATACTCAGAAGATCTAAACATACCCAAAATGGGTCAATTAGTCCATTCTACCAAGTTTCTAAGTTGCCAATCTTAACCAATGGCTTAACATTTATACTAATCATAAGCAAAGAAATTAAACAATAATCATGTTCACTCCCATTGCACTTTCCTTCCTTTTTATATGAATGAAAATCCAAGAAAATTATGAAAAATTATGAAATCTACTTACCACTCAAAATGATAACTCTCGTTAGCCTTAATCCTTCCATTAGATGCTTAATGAAGCAAGATTAGTCCAAAGACTTTGAATTTCATCATCCTACAAGTACCAACAGACATAGCCAAATTGGGGTTTCTCAATTATGGAGTTAAAACTCAAAATTGATTACTAATTTTAAGGGGGAAAGTTTTGAAATATACCTTGGATATGAAGCCCCAACTCAATTTGATGGGATCATATCGAATTAAGCTCCAAATTCAGACTTTTGGGTATAAACAATACCAAATTTAAGGGTTTTTATTCTAAGCCAAAATTGGTCAAATTGATGAATGGATTTAAGAAAGAAAGGTTCAAAAGTTACTTTAGGTGTGAAGACTTAACTTAATTCAAAGATATCACATCAAAATCAACCATTTTTTCTAAAAAATGTGCCTTAAGCACTATAGATAAGGGATTCAAAGCCTAAATCCTAAAATCAATCGATGCAAACAAGAGAGAAAAGGCCAAAATACCTCTTAGAAGTAAAGCCCTACAAAAATTTGATGAAAAATGAAGTTATTCCATTAAATTTGTGCTGAAATCAGGTTATAGTCAACCTTGCCAGAAATTCATATCTTTTTGGCCAAATGACAATGGAATAAGAACTGGTCAGGTTAGAGATGAAGCTTTGATGACCAAGAGACACCGGTGACTATGAATCACAAAAGAAATGGATAGAAGTAACATTTGGAACAAGAATTAATGGGGAATCCATGCAAGAAAATGAAAACACAATAAAGTAAAAGAAAGTATAACAAGGGTAAATTTGGTAATTCATATAGGGACATATGTTTACAATCAGAGGGGGAAAATTGCTTTAAAGTTGGCTATGGGGGGATTTAAACCAAGTACCATTGGATGTATAGGGTAAGACTTAGCCACTTGTGCTAGCCTTAAGCTCAAATATAATATTATTTCAATTTATATTTAACTCTTATTAAATCTCCTTATTCCAATGTCCTTTCAATTATTTAAAATTTTTACTTGTCTTATATGTTTTTTCTTCTTTTCTCCAACTCTTCTTTGCACATATTTTATTCCATTATCTTCCTTTTCATAGCAATCCATTCCTTCTACTACAGTGAACCCTCATTCTTCTTCTCTATTCAAACACAAGCCTTTACAGTGTGTTATATAAAGATTACATTGTTTATTGATCCAGAAAACTTAAGTCCCTTTCTTGCTCAATGATTCCAGTGTTTTCCCTTCGTCTCTTAACATCTTATGTAGATTATCATCTGTTAGGCAACATAAGGATAGTGGTGTTATTTCTTTTGAATTTTGGGTGTACTTGGTATCTATATGCTTAATTTGATTTAAAGATTTAGAGTTCAAGCTTTCATTTACATTTGTTTTTATAAACGAGCACATGTTGTTCTTTATTTCAGCATGTTGGGTTTCATGACTTATAAGAGCAAGCCCCAATCCTCTCTTCTGCTCGTTGTTAGTCTTCCTTATTATCCATTACTCTTTGTGGTTCTCTTTTGTTTATTTAGTTAGCTAGGAATGTAATCAATGTGGAGGGCTTTCATTGTACACTATGATTGTCATTACGCAATGTTGTAAGGAATATATGATAATGAAAGATGAAATGGACTTGTTAACATGTTCTTTTCATAATAATTCTTTAAGATTGGGTTGTCTGGGTTTTTTGGTATTATTATTATGGAGACCTAAAGCCATATGGGATGTTCCTAAGCCCTTAACTCAATTAAATAGATTTGAAAGAGGTCTAAGTGGATGTATGGTTTAGTGACACAATGTTGCTGACTGCTTTGCTATGATGTGGTTGTAATTTTCACATTATTAATATGACTTATCTTTCCATTATGTAATACCCAATTTTGTTGTTATTTAAGAGCAATAGTGAATGTTTAAACTTTATTTCCTTGTAGTTGTACTTTCCATTTTAGACTCAATTTTCCTTGTCATTCCTTACTATGTTAACTATCTTGATCATTTTTTGGTCTTATATCTTAGATGCATAGTTGATAGCTTGAGATTGTGGCTTAAGATTGACAAGGATTAGGTGTTTGGGTTGTCAATATTGAGAGAATAAATATTAGTACCTTATATCTTAGATAAACATATTAGTGGAAGAACCATGAAATATTTGTTTTTTATGTATTATGTGCCTTAAGATGTACAATAGCTTGGGAGTAATTGGGCTCTCTTAATCTTAAAGATTTTGCATAATGAAGTTAATTCCATCATTTGAATTACGAATTTATTTGATTGTCCTATTCATATTTTGAATCACCAAAACTTAAGATGGTCTTGCCCTTTGATATTTTTTTCCTCAAAGTAAAAAAGCTTTTGCAAAATATATGTTTAATTACCCTTTCCTTTAAGAACAGTTGCTACATTTTGAGAGCTACTTGTTTTATGCATTGTTATGAATTCAATAACAAAATAGCAAATATGCATTGATATTTTTTCATTTATGAGCTTTCATTTATTTATTTCATGTATCGTGTTTAATTGCATGGTCAAGTCAAATATCCTTATCATGGTAGGACTGCAGCATAATAGGATTGTATTTCATTTGGTCTTGAATTTAGTTGCATGTTAATTGAGAAGGCTAAATATTGGTAGTCACTATAAGTATACATTCTCCTTATTAGACTTTTAATAGCCATGTGTATTTTGTCTTCTGCAGGTATTGAATCAATATATCAGTAGAATGACACATATGTACTACATTTTTTATAGTGACCAAAATTGCTGATATTGATATAATCACTTATTCTTGTTTGCACTATTCTAGATATGGAAAGAGAGGTATGAACTACATGTTTCTTGTTTGCATTAATTTTCTTCTACTTTGTTCTTGTACTTAGATGATGAACTATAAGTATTGGGTCAAATTGTAGTAAAAGAACCTAAAAGATCCAATATCATTCCCAAGAGGATAAGTTATCTTTTTTGTTCTTAAGATTAAATTTTTGGTTACCCAATATACAATTTGTACAAATGCAATGGTTAGTATGATTATTTAGATGTATACGCTAGTGGCCTAGATAAATTCAGTCACTAGGAATCAATGCAAAAATTTAAACATAAAGCTTAACACTTAAATAACACTAAGAATCATTAGAACTCTAAGTAATAAAGAAAATGACACAAGGCACTACACTAGATTAAGCTAATTAATAGTTGAATTGAGGATCAATTAAGTTAACAAGTTCATTCTTAACTTTGTTCTACATAGTTCAATTCCACTTTTAGGTAAAAAACCTTAATTGAACAATTAGAGCATGTGATGAATTGACACCTTGCACCACTTAACTCTGGAGGTTTCTAAGGCCTATAAATAAAACCCTAAGGGAGCGCTACAAAGACATTAAGCTAAAGAGAGTACTAGAGACACTATAAAGGAGAAACATCTAAGTAAGGTTCAAGGTAACTAGGAAAGGGTTTTGATATATAGTAGATTGCTCATTTAAGAGTTGTGCCTCCTTTGAACTTTTCCCTCTTCCCTCTTATTTCATTTTTTCTCCTTTTCATATATTTAATTGTGAACTATTGTCAATGTGTGGCTAGTAGGTTGTTTCTAGGATTTTGACTGAAACTCATATTAAGGTTGGTTTTTTGTTAAAGTTTTGTTTCAATTTTACTAGATGAATGAATGTTTATATTCATCATGTGTTTATTGCTTTCTAAATCTAATCATCTCAAGAAAGGTTTAGAAAATAGGTTAACCTAACAAGGTAGCTTAACTTTTAGAACTAGATGCATATAATCATTGTTTACTTTATTGCAATTCATAGTCAAGATGAAAGTACTTAATTATATTTGATAATTACAGTTAGGTTTAGAGCTTATGAGGTAATATCTATGGTAGTTTTCATAGACATATAGGGAGTTAGGGGATATTAACCTAGATTATATGAATTTGACATAAGCATATAGGCAAGTAAGATTCCTCGGTTAACAATCTAATCATTATGTGAACTAAAGCATCAACTGTAATAGAAAGCAAACCTGTATGCGATTAGGGTCAAAATCCTAGGTTCATTAGATAAGAGTTTTAATCAATCAACATTTGAATTTTTGCTTACATTTAGTTAATATAATTCTAATAAGTAAAAGACTTAAGAATAAGGTAACCGTAGTAATTAACGCTGAGTCTTTGAGGGATCAACACTCTACTCATTATTACACTTCTTTTTTACCACGTACACTTGCGTGTGACATTGCAATTAATCATATTTGCAATCAACATATGTATAATAAAGCAGGTCTCATCAAATAGTTTTTACACATGTGTTCATGAATGGTGTTGATAAATTTATTGAACATGCCAACCACTTACCACCATCTATTAGTAGAGGAGTGCTTAAGTGTCCTTGTGTAAAGTGTAAATGCATGAAACACCTAGTTCCTGAGGAGGTGAAGGTGCATTTACACAAACACGAATTTAAGTCAAATTGTCATCTTTGGAGTGGTCATGGTGAAGAATTTCCTAAGCCATCTCTAATTATGTATCCACTACAAGATGAACACCTTTTAGCACTTGATGCAGTTGGGCTAATTGGTTGAGAGCAAATGAATTGATTTGAAACCATGGTGATCAAGGCTATTGAGCTAACCTTTATAGAAAATTTGCAACAAATAGTGGACAAAGAGCCAAATCCTGATGTTTAGGCATTTAATGACATGTTGGCTTTGCATAAGCTCCTTTGTGTGAAGGGTGCTCAAGCCACTCTAAATTTTTAGTTGCCATAAAAATGTTAAGCATTAAGGTTAAGTATCACATGCTTAAGCAGTGTTACAACAACATCATGCAATTTATGAAAGAAGTAACACTTGCTAATAACCAACTTCCTACAGACTTATATAGGACAAAAAAAAACAACCAATGTCCAAGTTAGGGCTTGAATATACGAAGATTGATTGTTGCGTAAATAGTTGTATGCTTTTAAACAAGGATGACTCAAATGAAAGAAAATTTAGGCTCTATAGGGCTGTATTATTTACAAGCTTCATATAGATGCAATGAGCCTTGATAAATCAACAGTTGATAGTAGTGTCAGCATTAGGCGTACTAAGCATGGATAGTCAAAAAATGACTACTATGGTAATTGCAAGAGATTGTTGAATTAGAATATATATATAGGGGTACTAGTTTAGTGGATAGTGCTTTTTAAAAGTGATTGATTCAATCCTACCCTTAACCATGGTTCATACATTAATGATCAGTATGAAAATAGTCAAAGTTTAAGCATTAAGGAGGTACAACGAGTATGATCCATTCATTTTTACATAATAAGAAACATAGGTGTATTGTACACCTTACCTTACAAGTTATGATAAGGCCGATGGGCTGGCGGTCACAATAATTAAGGCTAATACCACCATTAATGCCCTTACTACAACTAAAATTGAATTTGGTGCCTTGTAAGATGGCGAACTAAAAGTTGTATTTCCTGTTGTTTTCTACAATGGTGAACTACAAACTCTATGAGATGATGAAGGTGGCTACAAAAAGGTAAGTCCCATTTCAACCACTAAAAATGCCTCTAAAAATGAATATGGTATGAAGAATGAATTTGAGTCCCTTTCTCAATCGTCCAATGATGACAATAATGACAATGCTTATGAATCTGCCTCTAATGCGTTAAGTGTATATAATATTTTTTGTTGGTAGGCCAATGATTATTATTATTATATAATATTCATGCTTTTATGAAGTTAAGTGTATCTATAATTTTTCTTTATGGCATGCATGCATTTGGTGAACAAGTTATCTTCTTTTATCATATATGTGTTTAAGTTTCTAACTTTCATTTTATGCATGTATAGATGGTAGGTGGTCACACTAGTTAAGGTTGAGGATGACTTCCAACTTCTGTGTGGCATAGATTATTTAATAGTTAATCTTATACTCCCATTTTTCTAACTACTACTAGTCCAAGCATTCCTCCCACCTCTCCTCACGACATCCCCTTGACTTTATCTTCTAGGACACCTTTAGCTTCCCCATCATTATTTGCCAATGTTTTAGAACCATTTTTTATTACTAGCTCATAGCTTATATCCATCCATGGGAATGTGACACTACTGGTGGTCACATATGCATATATCTAGATAAGCATACATAATTTTCTATTTGCCAATGTTTTAGAACCATTTTCAATATGTGGTTGACGTTGTGAGAGAATTCTCACTAATAATTGAAGCAAGATTTGATTATCCATGCTATATTTAAGGGACAATACTGCTCGGGGTTAAGGATATATGGTTTAGGGAATGAGTAGTATGTATTTTCATTTTCCCTTTTATATTATGCATTATCCACTCACACTCTATTTTTATGCTTACTTATTCATTGTGTTGTGTGATTTTTTTTTTTTCAATGTTTGAAGAAACTTTACAAATGGCTACCTTAATATGATGGACTTATAAGGAAGAACTAGAATAGAAAGTGTGAAGAGCACCTTCGGGCAATGATGTGTTGAGTTAGTGAGTTATATTAAAATCCATTTTTATTTTTTATTTAAATTGAAAATTTTTTATTATGTCTTTTGCTTGTTTGTTTTTTTACTTGCTTTTTCTTTGACTTCAATTTTGTCTTCATTCCTTTTTTATTTTTATTTTTAAAACTATTTTCAATTTAACTTTGCATTTCTTTAATTATGATTGATGAATTATGAGACAAGTGGTTTAAACTTGCAGGAACAAGGGTTTCCCTTGTTATTTGCATTGGTTACACTCTATATTTTTTCCAAGTGTGACATAAACTTAAAATACTAAAAACAGAACAACAAAATTGAAATTTGTTGTAGTTCCCCACCCTTAAACATAAAAGTAAACAATTTCCTCAACGTCTAAAAGTGGAAAAAGGAAAGGAAAAGGAAAAGGAAGTAAGAGACTTCTTTTTATGTCTGTATGTTCATCCTCCACTTTCAAATTCTTTAAGTTGAATGACATCATTTGCTAAGAAGATGCATGTATAAAGGTCCTCATCCTTTGCCTGATAATAAAAGAGAGTAATGATTTACAACAGAGTAAAAATGACACCTAAATGTTAAAAAGCAAGTTAAATGTAGAGTATCTGTAAAAATTGAGTTATATTTACATTCAGATCAAAACCACCTAGGAAATGCATAATTAAGTCATGAAAAATTTATAAAAGCCTCACAACACATTAATAAACAAGTTCATGTGAAGTTTTCTAGTCAAAAGCCATAATGCTAAGTCCAGACCAGACTATTCACATAGTGACATATCAAACATCAATTTTAGCAAGATAGCAAAAAAATGGAAGTAAGAGGCTTAAGTATAATTCCTCTAGCATTTCATACAAATCAAACATATCCATTTTAACATTGCACTTAATGGTATAATTTGCTAGTCTAAGACGCTTATTTACCTATAAGCATTTTCTAAATTACTTATAGACATTCCCTTTATACCAAACCATATTCCCTTATGCAATTGATTAAGAGACTTTTTGAAGTACTAGTTCTAATGTGACTATGGGAAGCTTGTAGTTATATCTCTATCCTACAAGAAAATCAATCCACTCAATATTGCAAGATTCATGAACCCACACTACCCATTCCATGGCCTAGTCTTAAATTCCCTTTCCTAAGTTCATTTGGAATACCTAAATCATTTAATGGTTTCCACACACTTAAAATCATTAAGAACAAGATTGAATAACTAAATCAAATCATTAATTGCATGTAAAGAGAGTAAAAGCGTCCTACTACATACTAAAATTCATCATAATCTTAAATCAACAAGTTTTGCTCATAAATAAAAGATAAATCAACATTAAAAACAAAGCATAATCCAACAAGTGATGAAATACTAGGAGAAACTAGGGAAAGTGATAAAAACTAATTTATTTAATTAATCTTCTTCAAATCCTAGCTTTTCCCTTATCTTTGGAGCTCTTTGAGACCTTCTTCAGCCTTTTCAACCTCTAAAATGACTTATAATTACGGCCTCCCATCAAAACCCTTGAAATCCACTTATAAATTAGCAAAAATTTGATTCCAAAATGTATTCGTTCTTTCCTTTACTAATATGGTTCCCTAACCAGTTTAGATGAATTAGTACTTGATATAGCTATAATATGAAAGTCAATGTAAAATATCGATCACAACAAAATCATGTTCCTGCAAATAAATTATGAGAATCACTAGAATTTTCAGGCATACAAATTCACTAAAACCATCTAAAAGGCACATTACCAATAATAATTTACAAACTTCATCATTAACAAGTGGTTCATCGTCATCTTCAATGGTATCCTAAGTATCAGCATTCCTTATAAAGGAGGACACTCTAAAAAGATATATATATATATATATGTATGTATAACCATAATAGATACTCTCCTCATAGAGATTACACACAACCTGACTTCCATTATCCAAGTCATTCTAAAAACAAGCGATCCAAATGGGTTCAGGAACCACTTGTAGATCCTCAATCTAATTTCCCAAGTTAATGACTATATTGTCTCATTTACATTTTCATAACTTCATACTTGCAAGTGGATGTTAAGCATAACATATGGACCCTCAATACCATAATCTAGTAGAAACATAACAAATGATATAGGGATTTTACTAATGTTAAAAAATTTCCCATAACACTCGTCATTTTTGTCAGATCTAAAGGCATTAACAAGCTTACCAAATTTCATTTCAATGGCCATCATAATTTTTCTTAAGGCATCCGAGGAATTTGATTCCTTATTAGAAGAAAAATAATCCATACCAAAAATGATTACTAAGGATAGCGATGACATGTGTAGATCCTCACATATTAAGAGTCAAAGACTTATAAATATATCAGTGAATCAAATATGAAAGGGATCAAAATTCCATAAGTCCTTTTAGTCCTAGTTCTAGTAAGGAATTTCTTTTAAGTATAGTCTATAAAGGAATAAGAGAAATCAATATTGTGAGAGATATCTTGTTTAGTTAACCTTATCCTCCTTTCCTAAGAAATGAGACTTTACTATTGTCAAAGTATTGGCGAGTATTCCAAAAGGTCTACCATAATTGTTCCAGCATATGTGGCAGAATCATAAAACTGAAACTATAAGAACCCCAAACTCAACAACCTTAGATTCAAAACATACTAGAGCTAGAGGTATAGACATAATAGTATTATTATATTATGATCCAACTACTTGAAAATTTCACTTGCCTTTATAAGGTCCCAGATAACAAACACAAATGTTACATGACTAGTTAACATGGCTTCTTAGTCATTTATAAACTTACATTTAACCAATTACTAGATCTAGTAATTAATTAAATCATAGTAGGATCAAAAGATGTTACATGTTTCAATGAGTTCCTCTTCCTAGGGAATGATATATCAATTAATCAAAAATCCATTCATCTAGTTGGATAGATTAAGAAGCCTTTCATGAGTAAACAAAGAGAAGAAGTGCATAAGAATGTGCAAGATGAGAGGATTATCTCCTAAAATAAGACTAGAAGGCCAAAACTTATTCTAATGATTCAAAAGCTTCCAAATGGGTTCTTTGCGCACCAAACACACCATTACAATGAGCACTTTCTATTATGGAGAGCTAATGACCCTTTTGAGCCCTATCAAGTTACCTAAAACCTGCCTTAAACAACCTTTGAGAATTCCAATGTGGTTTCTATTTTAGAAAACCAATATGAAATGGTTTCATCAATACTTTATTTCATGATCATCAAGCATACTCTACTAGATCAATGCCACCGTTTAAAAAAATTTTTTTGAATGGTAATGGAACTAGCAACAATGCTTAAAGCAAAGGCTAATTGTGTAACTAATATGTATAAATCTAGGGACCAATTAGTCAATACAATTAGTCCCTCACAGAGTTTTCATTTATAGTAATTGCATAAACATACAAGTTGAAAAAAAAACAATTCGAGAATACATGAATCATGAATAAGCATGAGTAGAAACCAAGTTTCTCCTAATATCTAGCTAATGAAATTACTCATAAACATATAGTTTATCATTATCTTTCTTAAGGATCCTCAAATGCAACAAACCGTGAAAACTCAATAACACATCAAAAGGCCTATAAAAGAAAATGTCTCTAACACTTTTGTACAAAGAGGGTACAAGAAACATTAATACATTAATTTAGAGATATATTAACAATGACAATGCAATTTATCTACCAATAATCATAGAAAATGAAATTAGAAAGGCATTACAATATACATATACTCATTAATTAAAACAAATGTGTAATGACCCAATAAATGGGGATTAGTGGGATAATGATATTTGATCATATAGTTAATTGAAAATATGAGAGAAATTTTCAAGAAAATTTGACTATGGTATAATATTTTATTAAGTGAAGATATACCCTGAGATTGAGGTTGGCTTAGTTGTCAAGCTTCATGTGCATTGTCTAAGAAGCCGAAGGTTTGAATCCTAACTTCCCCAACTTCCTTTGTTTTCTTAGTCACTAACACGTGTCCTTGGATATGAAATTATGAATCTACCCCTAGCCTTATATCACCTTTTCCTCAACACTCTAAAGCAGTGAGCACTGGAGGAATTTCATGACACTGTACAACCATCGGAGCTGCCATTTTGCATTGCTGGAGCTACCACTTACCACCGTGTTGTCGTCGTTGTCAAGAAGCTGGCCAGAAGTTTCCATTTCTGGTGAGAAAACACTGATTTCCGTTGCTGAGAATGCCAAAAATCGTGAAGCTAAATCGACATCAGTAAGTGTTTTCATTAGTGTCTGAGTTATGGGTTTTGTTCCTAACCTCTTGACCAGTGTTTTCCCTCTAAACTCATGCTCCGTTGACAATGGTTGTTCCGATGGGTTGCGTTAGGGTTTCGAGAAGAGCTAATTTCTCTAATTTCTTCCAATTAAGCTTGGATTGGTGAGTGTTGTGCCAATTTTTGTTGTGCATTATTATTTTCTAATCATTTTCGGCCATTCCCTACTGCCAATTATGTGAAATTCGGACTTAGGATGAAAACCCTAAATTTGGCCAAGAATTAGGGCTATTAAGGGACCAAATTGAACTTTTTGGGACTTGAGGCTTAATACTGGCTTTAAGGTAGTAATTGGGATAATTAGAAGTTATTAATTGGATAAGAATGATGATTTGGAATTATTTCAAATTTTCCTTGAATTTTGGCAATTATGGAAATGCTTTAGGAAGATTAAAGATGTGTAAAAATGACCTATCGTCTAAGCAAGCTGGAAAAATTTAATTTTGGGAGTTGTAGAAAGACAATGAATGAGAATTGAATGATTGAGGATTGATAAATTGGTTATTCCTTGATTATATGCTAAAGTGGGAATTCGTGTTGGATTATATGATTGAAACCTTGGTTCCCTATTGTGGTAAGCCTCTTAGGAGTAAAGGGACTCTTTAGTGTTAAATCACATGTTATGAGGTGATTACTTAAGATATATGCTTAATGCCAAAATTGGTTGAGAGAAAAGAAAGAGGAATAATTCCTTTCTTTTTCTGTTTACATTAGGCATTTCTTAGGGGTGAGGCTATCACCCAAGTGAAAGTATTTTGTTGCTTGTGCTTAACAGCATTCTGGTGCACAGATAGCACTCCTCAACACTTTTTGTTATACAATCCACTTTTCCTTATTTGGAAATGTTTTAGAATTACATTATGATTTTGTCATGATTTTATTTAATTGGTATTGTAAATTTTGAGTAGATGAATTTTCTTGACATGATTATAAAATTACATCATGTATGGTTTGATAAAAACTTTTAAGAAATCTCATGTGTACAGTTATGAATAATCGTTGGGTAAAATAGTATTGAAATGCTAATTGATTTCATGCATACCTGTCACATTTTCCTATGCATGCTTTTTTTATTTTCCTTACTTTTGGAAGGACTAGTTTGGACACTAGCTACAAACAATAGTTTTGTTAGCCCTTGGTGCACCTTGGAAACTACCCAGCTAGCAGGGTTAATGAAGGTGCTAGCCCCGTGTGATGGCCATCACACACAGACTGATGAATGATTAATTTTCGTGAGTTTTGACCTCATGCTTGTTGGTTATTTACCTTCGAGGATTATGTGTCCTCGCTTATTGTGATTTACCTTTGTGGGTTGTATGTCACACTAGATTGGTCCATGGTAGTCCTTCCTCTTATTTGATATTCAAAAACTTATTGATTCTTTTTCCACTTTGTATGACATCTTAATTCAATGTTTTACAATGTACATTAACTAGCTGGTGGCTGCTATTTGTAACTTAAATGTTATCTCATTTCATAAAAATCATGATCACATTTTGATAGCAAATTATATAGGTATTTTGTTACTGATTTTGGGTGCAATCTACCAAAAAAATTTTGTTTCAAATAAGGAAGCTGGTGAATTCCCAAAGGGAGCAGAGGATTGACAAGAATTCCTTTAGGTAAGCCCGCTTAGATCTATAGGTTTTAGCTTAGATCATTTTTTATGTACATGGCAATTTTTGGAGATGCATATATAAATAGTGTTAGTAGCCATTATTTTGTTCATTTTGAGATTGTATATTGACCACAAATGAACCTTCCCCATTTTTGTTTATTGGAGTATGTTGTTGGTTCATTCTGGTAAGAGCAGAGCTCTCATTGTATATATTGGTTTGCCTGATATGGTTTTGTAAAAATTTTCGGATATCCTATTTACTGGATAGGCTCTGCCAAAATTTCTACAAAACTCCATGAGTTGTGTAAACTATGTATCCGTTTATAAAGGCAAAGTTTGCTTCGAATATGGTGCAATTCACATAGATATTGGTATGATTATGAATTTCCATCTAGTGTAGGCTTGCAGGTTCTAAGATTTTCCTCATGTCCTATGCTGGTCTTACTCCAGGGATTTGGGGTGTGACAAAATGCCTCTATCAAATTAACCAAAACACCCCTAAATTGGTCCCATGATAGGTTAGTACACAATCTCAAGGTGTATGTAGCCAAAATGGTTAGTATGATGTGCAAAATACTCAATCATGATCAACAATAATTAATACCAACAATTTCTCAAAACAACAATGTACCAAGAATGTGAACACATGAATCCAATGTCGTGTTATACAAAAATGCTTACATGATCATCAAAATCATAGAGCAAACCATGGCATAATTAAATTTATGTCAAACGTAACACTTATTTTAATTGACTTTACCAAGTCACTTTCATGATTGGTCCCATGATAGGTAAGTATGTAGTTATTAAGTGTCAATTGCCATAGTTATCTTAAAATAAGATAAAAGGCTCCAATCATACTTAACAACAATTGGTGATCTTAACCACTAAAAGCAATGATGCCAACAAAAGTATGGTCATGCTATATTAATGATATAATATTCCTTTATCATCACCAAAATTGTGAAAGCAAATTTGTCTCAATCTTAAATCAAGTTTGATGTCAATAAATATTTGAGAAAAGACACATATTAATAAAACTCGCCAAGACACTTATACAATTGGACCCATGACATATGAGTTCACAATCATAGTGTCAGATTCCTTACAACAATTACATGGTGATGAAAAGGAATACAAACAAGTCCCATTAGTGATTATAATCATGATTCAATGAAACAAGATGTGAGAATAAGAATTACATTTACAACTTGAATATCATGAGCAAAATTGCAAAGACATGTCACAATCTATCAGCAAAACAAGTTCGCATTGCCAAATATTCAAGATTGGAGGCCACGAATCCAAGAAAATGTTAAAAAGAAAAAAAAGCATAAAAAATTACCAAATTTCCCATTTCCTTGTCCAATATGTTCTAGGGCCATGACCAGCGAGAGCTTATTGCGACCATGCTACACATAAAAGAGGAGAGTAGGAATAAACGATGGGATCATACCTTAAACTCATCCAAATCTTTCTTGTTTTGTAGTCATGCTGGTGGTAAAAGAAAGAAGGGAAGCTAGAGAGAGGGAGGAGAAATCTAAAGATAGGAGAGAGAGAGACAACCCATAAGTGCAAAAATCTTCTAAAGACATTATTGACCTCACCCACATATATATATATATATATATATGTTAAATAATGCCTTAGTTAGCCTAGAATTACTAAACTTAGAATGACCCGTTAGTTAGGCTCTTTTCAAAATGGGTTCATGGATCACCCAACATAATACATTATATCCAATCTTATAACCCAATATCTTGTATAGATTTCTAGACATAAATTGATTATTTGATATTATAAAAATCCAGCAATTGAATGATTCTAGTCTATACTAATTAAAAAATATAGTCTAATAGTTAAAGCTTCACTGTAGTGAAATGACAGAACTTTCTGGTAAAGTTTCTCGAAACAACGGAGAACCTTGACCATATGAAAAGCAAGGGGTTGGCTTGAAGAGAAAAGAGTTCAAAGAACTGAAGAACGACCACTGAACGCCCAATGGAGGAGAAAGTTGTTTAAGGCTATAGGGGCAAGGATTGATCGTAAAAGTTTCAAAGAGATCCAAAACAGAGGCGAACAGAGGTTACAGTAAAAATAAATAAATAAATAACTCACGGCCAATTTTTTCTTTTCACTCTGAGAAATCAATTCAGGAAAAAATGGAACAAGTATGCCAAGTTGGTATTCAAACTAGAGACCCCCACTCACTACCCTTGCACTCTAATCATTACTCCGGCCTATCATGACTTGTCGAATCCCAATTGGTATTCTAAAACTAATTCTTTGATGGGTACATATATATTTTGATTATTTGTCACCGAAAATAATTTATACTAAAACAAAGCCAAATGTCACAGTCTGGAACCCAAGTGACCAACTGGAGTATAGGACATGGAACTCAGATCAGGGAATTAATAATGAATTTTTTTCAATTGAATAAAATATTACAACTAAAGGAAAAAAAATAAGATAAGATTAAATTTTTTACTAATCTTTTGCTTGCCATCCACATTCTCAACAAGAACATGCTATATCAGTGTTCAAAATGTTTGTAATACGAATCTCCGAGGAAATCTTAATACATTCATTCTCTTTAATTTCGTACATCACAACACTCAACACAACATAGAAAAGGCACACACTAACATATATTACATATATATTTCCATGCTTTATTCCCACATCTTGATAAGATATATGTTTTTCACCTATTTATAAAACTCAGTGACTCCCAAAGCTGATGAGAAAACACGACAAGCTACGTGATACCAAGAAAACCCAGCACCTTTGCTTAGAGCTTCAAATTCTTTCTCTGCTCGTTCCTGCCCACCAGATTGGAGAAACATGACGTTGTCAAGAATCGAAACATACTTATGGCCATCAGTTACCTTCGGTATTTCCGGCATTATCAAGTCAATAATAATTACCTTCCCATCTTTTTTGAGGGACATATGACAGTTCTTTAAAATTTCAATGCTTTTTTCATCTGTCCTGTTATGGGTCGTAGCCTACAAGAAAAGCCAAGAAAGCCAAGTTGCATTTGCTTAAGAATATCCTTTCTCAGCAAACAATATATGTGATTTATGAATAGTTTATGTTAAACTGACCTTAATCATTATAGCATCACCTTCTGGCTCAACTTTGAACATGCCTCCTCCAACATGCGTGACTCCTTCAAAATTTTGAAGATAGATATATTAACCAAGTCAATCATAAAGTAAATATGTAAGTATCTCAAGATAGATGCTATATATATTTAATTCATCGCTTTTATTCTTCTCTCTAATTTTCACTTTGTATATATGGTAGGATGGGGCATGTTGTACTAGATGGGGCATGTTGTACTAGATGGAGCAAATCAAAGTTAATACCCTTTATTGAAGGGTACATAGAGATAATCATCTTCAGGCTTTGCCCAATGCCACCACCCACATCAACAAGTGTTGATATTCCCTCAAATCCATTGTAGATCTCCAGAATCTGTCTCATGTGCAAGGTTGAGACATCAGCCATTGCCTTGTGGAACATGGATTTGAATGTTGGATCTATTTCCATATATTCAAACATAGACATCCCATGAACTTTCTTGAACAGGTCCTCTTCACTATCCATAATCACTTCCTTGAAGTTTTGCCTACAATGTTTACATGGCATCAACCCAAGACACAATGTAATTATGAAGATCCGCTTCTTGAAAAAGAATCAATAAAAAAAGGCGAAAAAAATCTATTTGCAGTATTTGAATATTGATTACATTTTTAATAAAAGTCACTAAATAGACTAACCCCGCACCACATTCTTAACTTCAAAAAGGAAAAAAGATATCAATTCATGTCTTCTTGCATCAACTTTTTCTCAAAAGTTTTTATCAATGAACTTAACATCGAGCACGTAAATAATTGTAATTTTTGTCCATAAATAAAATTAGATATCCATTCATGTCTTCTTGCATATCTGTTTCTTGATAAAAGAAAAGAAAAACAGTTCAATTGTTAAATGCAAAGAATAGTAGAAGCCTATAAATAAAAAGACAAATTAAGTTCGTACAAAATTTTTATGAAAGCTGGGCGACAGCTCAAATTTGAGATTGAAGCATAAGAGGCTCCCTCATTGTCACCGAGAATGTATTTACCAGTGGGAGATAGACCATAAAGCCTCTCAACCCTACCATCATCACAGAATTTCTTAGAAGAACAAGTGAGCAGAGAGTAACTACCAAGCAAAAACAGCAGCCGGTCGAGCCGGAAGCGGTGTCAGCGTGTGGATTTCGAAGCTTGGAAGCAATTTCAGAGGGTGACATGCCTTTAGGGCTTCCCTTAGCAATGATCTCAAACAGTTTTAGCTCAATGGCAGCAATTAACACTGCAGGGTAAACCTGCCACCGTGATAGCACCATAGCATCAAGAGAAGCATCATATTCATGATTCTCTACGGTGGTGCTCATACTTGCTAGCTTCTTCTTTGGACGGATTATTAGCTACGGAAACTTTTAAACTTAAAAGTTCATACAACCTGATTTTCAGGTTTTATTATGGGGCTACATATATAGTGTAAAGTCCCTATCGTAATTAATCCATTAAAACAAAATTTCTTTTGACTTGAAAGGTGCTTAATTAAATCATAATGAACATGCGCTATGTGTTAAAAATAAATTAAATTTAATGAGGAATAATGAATAAAATTAAACTAATCAGATTTTGGTGAGCTTCAGGTACGCCATAACCAGAAACAGTTCTTACTCTTTATATATGATAAAATAATAATAATTACATCATATGTGAAAAGTAAGGTGTAACATTACTTTTAAGTTATACATTACTTTAAGTTAGATACAAAGTCAAAATGTGATTATATCAATTTATATGATTTCAGAATTCTTTTGACGAGCAACAATAGGAGCTATTTTGTACAATAAATAAGATTTTTTATGGTTGTGTTCTTCCAATGAGTTCATTGTCATCACTGTTTTCTCAACAATCTCTCTAAATTACTTCTATACACTTTTTCTAATTTATTATACTTTTTTAATATCATAGTATATAACTAAATTTAATTTTTTATTAACACTTAGAAACACTATTAATATAATTCCCCCCCCCCCCTTTAGATTTTTACATTTCAACTTTATGTAGTTTTATCTTATATTTATAATTTAGTTTTTTAATTTGAAAGTGCTTGCCCTATTGGATTTAAAAAAATTTTGTCCCTTAGTTTAAATCAATAGTTCGAAAACTTTTGGCCCTTTTAGAATCCACTGCTAGATACGTCCCCTGAATGCTGATTATAGCACCAAATATAATAAGATGGCCTCCAACCATATTTTGTCTACCTTGGGTTTTTGTTTTCATTGGTCAAGCTTCCAGACACCCCTCTAGCTTATATATATTTGTGTTAAACCTTTACAAAAACACATGAAATTGATTATTACAAGCTATTAAATACTTAACCAAAATTTCTCACTTAAACTACTTAAAACATAATTAAACAAACTAAATAGACCATATTGAAACTAGAGTTAAAACACTAACTTTTATTCTATATATGGAACAAAAATAAAATCATACATAACTCCTAAAACCATGACAAAATAATTGAATTATGGAGAGCACTGATTCAACGTTTCTACCCATCCATTTCAAGTTGACTCAGCTTCGAGTTTGCTCCGAGTTGGACGAGTTGAAGACTTGCCTTTGAGCCATGTGTTTTGCCAAAATGTTCTCCGCCAGATCTTGAACATGGCACTCTGCAACCCCAGCGCCTTTGCCAAATCAACCAACAAGCTTATTTAGTATATAATAGGCAACTTTTATATATAATATGACCTTCAATCCATTTTTGACACACCAATATCCAACACATATATATAGTTAGCCATTTTAAAAAATAACTTTTTATATAAAAATTTGATTTATATTTCATTTTAGGATAATGAGGAACATAAAAAAAAATTCAAATCTATCACTTTTTATTAATATCTTTTATTTTAAATGTTAATATCATTTTCTCATGAGCCATCATATATTGTTTTAAATTGTATAATTTTTATATAATATCATGAATAATAAAAGATAAAACATATATATATATATATAGTTAAAATTGTATCAAATATATTTTTTAATATTAATAATGAAATTAAATATTTAAAATAAGCATGTAAAATTACCTCTCCTACTGTTTTTTTAAGGATAACAAATTTACACTCAATTTGTTTTTTTAATTTGTAACTTTTAATGGTATACCTTATTCATTTTTTTAATGATTTTAAATATAATTAATATTTGAATAAATCTCATGTTATATATTGTATTTTAACTATGTAATTATATATTTAAATAATTATTTATTAATAAAAGTAAACTCTTACGATTCTACGTTACAAGTTTACGATAGGAGTCTACACCCCCCTTTCCGATTCTGCCTAAACTCGCGAGTTTGACAACCTTGATGGAGAGTTATTACTTATTTAACATCGACAATGAAAGGAACAACCAAAGATTACATAGACAAACAGTATAATAACATATTCTGCTAATATATTAGTTATTGTATTGTCCTATTCTCGAAGACATATATATATGATCAACTCCAAACTCTTTTGAACTGTAAATGAAGGAGTTTATTTATATAACTCCATGACTCCTAGGATGAACAAAGCACAACAAACAAGCTTGAACCCAGAAAAGCCAGATTTGATGCATAGAATCTCAGACTCCTTCTCAGTTCTCTCCATTCCACCACCTAGCAACATCATCACATTGTCGAAGATGCTAAGGTATTTTGCAGCAGCGATTGTGTCTGGTTCTTGTGGCATTATCACGTCTATGACAATCAACTTCCCACCTTTCTTCACAGCTTCATGGCAGTTCCTAAAAAGTTGCACGCACTTTTCATCCGACCAATGATGAGTTGTTCCCTATACATGCATGAATGTAGCCACAAATTAATGATTAATATATATTTGCATAGTTTAATTAGGAAAGCATAGAATAATTAATTCATGGTTTACCTTGATCATTATGGCATCTCCTTCGGTTACACTCTTGAACATGTCCCCTCCTACATGTTTTAATCCTTCAAAATTTTAAGAAGATTGTTAGTAACAATTTAGGATTTGTGTTTAAGATAAAACAGGGACTCTTTGGTCATCAGTTCTTCTAACATTTTAGAAATAACTTTTACCAAGAAGCACTGTTATTAATCCAAGTAAGTGGCGTTTGATTCAAATAATTCAAATAGCACAGTTAGCCCTCTTCATTAATGTTTGAGAAAAATTTGTGAAATTTTTTTACGGGGGAATTATTTTTTCATTCTTTATTATAAGAAATTACATGACTTCATTCAAAATTAAAAGCTTTCATACAATTGAATCAATTTAAATTAAAATAACCTTAAACATACAATGATTTTATTCAAAGAAGTAAATCAATAATTACTTTTTTAATATCACCTATTCAATATCAAATTATGATAAACAATATACTTAATCTATTCTATCATATAACTTTTATAAATACGTATTTTGATTAAACATATATGTAACACAAATATTAATATTATTGAAAATAATAATTATTACATATGTCTTTTAATAGTTTAGATCTCTTGATAATTTTTTATTTTATGAACTTGTTTATTGTTTTCAACGATCGATTTACTCACTGTTGAATTTTTTATTGCATACAAAACTTCTGTCAATTAGTCTTTCCATTATCTATAGTAAAATTAACAATAAAAGCGAGTCACTTTCAACTATAAGTCACCTGAAACCTGAATTCTTCGCGGATTCTATCAGGAATGTTTGAATAATTTATTATAAATAGTTCTTAAGTTCAAACTTTTGTGTTATCATTTAGAAAAATTAACAATTTAACTTCTTTTTTTCTGGATCTCGATTACTTCATCAGGATAGAAACTTAAGTTCACCTGGAAAGGAGGGGGCATCTTGTACGACACGTGGCAGGTCAAAATTAACACCCTCCATTGAAGGGTACTTGGAGAGGATCATCATGAGGCTTTGACCAACACCACCAGCCAAGTCGACAAGTTTAGATATTCTCTCAAACCCATTGTAGATCTCAAGAATCTTCTCCATGTGCATGGCAGAGAATTCCGCCATTGTTGTCTGAAACAAGTTCTTGAGCTCTAAGTCCTTCTCCACGTACTGGTACATCGTCATGCCGTTCACTTTCTTGAATTTATCGATTCCTCCATCGAGAATTGCTTCCTTGCCGTTTAGCCTACACATATATATAATATATTATTAATTGACATCAAAGCAAAGAAAGGTATAAATAAAATCAACTATTTCATTGTCAACTCTTCACCAAGCAGATCTGCAGTCGCTACTTAAGTAAACATTAATCCATCAGATTACGCAATTTTTACGAAAAATAGAACTATTATCTGAAATAAACTCGATACTAATTAGTTCAATTAATCTAAAATATTCTACACCTTTTATATAATCAAGCGTTAATATTGCAAGTGTGTACTTGCATGAAACATATTAAAAGAAATATTTAGTATACCCCCTTAGAAACGTTATGCTATTATTTATACTTACTTGAGATTTAAAACCATACTTCACAATGAGTTAAAATTAAATTTTGTAACACAACAATAATAGAATTCAGATTTCATATAATTCACCTAACGAAGACAGTCAAATTTTGTAGTCAGTTTAATGTATACCGTCATATCAAGTTGTTAGATTTTATGGATTTTGTTAATTAAAATTTACTGATTTTGATTTTTTAATGTTAAATGTGAACCATCTAATCTGCCCAACTGACATAGTAATAAAAAAAATCTAAATTTGGCAATGATACAGAATATGAAATATTAATTGTGTGTGGAAAATAAAGTCCATATTAACTAGTTATACAGACCTGAGTTATTGAGTCTAATTATTTACTTACCACACCCCAGCCATGTATGGGTGGTAGGACAACTTGAGGAACAAGGAAGCCCAAGTGGGATTCCCATCCTCCTTACTAACGAAGTATTTTCGGTGAGGGAGAGTCCATAGAGCCTCTCAGTGCTTCCATCTCCATTGGAGCGAGCAGAGCATGTCAGCACTGAGAAACTCACCAGAAAACGCAGCATGCGATCCAGTCTACTGAGTGTGGATGCGTTAGCATGAACAGGAAGCTGAGAAGCAATCTCAGAGAGAGAAACCCGAGGCCCGCCATTATTAGGGATTTCCTTTGCAATAATATCAAAGAGGTTCAGATCAACAGCTGCCTTCAACATACCAGTGTATGCCTGCCCACTGGTTAGTAGCATGGCCTGGAGGGAAGGATCATCATGATGATGATCTTCACCATTCTCCTGTGTCTGAGTGAAGGTTTTCATCTTTTGCAATGGAAAACTGGTTTTCCTTTTCTTTTTCTGGTGTCAGAAATGAGAAATCTTTTCTACACTCAAGATTGTTGGGCTTTGTTATTGTTCGAATAACTTACAGAGTGAAGTTGCTTGTGTGGTATATATAAGGAGGGAGAGAGAATATGGTTAATAGGTTCTTATTTTTGAAGTTGCAGTGTTTTTTCTTCGTTCTGATCATTCTTTATTCATTAAACATTGCGTGATATACGTACTATTAACAACAAAGTCTGGTTCTTGTTGAAGTCAGAATAAATATGTAAAAAATAAGCAAAAATTAAAAATGCATTAGCACATGATGTGCATTTGATAATGGCATAAAATACTTTAAATATATTTTGTCAATATTTATTGGCATATTTTGATTTGAATCAAATGTGGTTGAATTCTTCTGAGTCTGAGTGAAGGTTTTCATCTTTTGGCTATGGAAATCTCGTTTATTTTTTCTTTGCCTGGTAATAGAAACGAGAAAGCTTTTCTACGCTTGAGATTGTTGGACTTTGTTATTGTTCGTATAAGTTGCAGATTGGAGTTGCATGAAGTGGAATAAGGTTAATAGGTTATTATATTTCAACAAAAAAATTAAGGACACTTTGGCACGATATGTGCATGTGATTACGGTTTCAAATTGTTTAAATATAAATTGTTAACGTTTATTGGCATACTTTGATTTGAATCAAATGTGGTTGAATTCTTGGCAATTGGTCAAAGTTGTAGATCAGAGACATATTACATATATTTCTGAAAATGGAACGTTAAAACTAATTAAATTTGTTGAATTAAGATAAATTGACTGAAATGTGGATCTATAATAACCTTTTCAATAAGAAGGACAATAAAATTTTCCACTCAAAGGCAGAAGTCAAGCTACACTTACATAATGCAACATACAAATCACAAACATACAATATCTGAACATTTACAATCCATTTTAAAAAAATTAATTTTACCCACCGTTATTGGAACCTTTTAAGTGTATTGTTAATTTAGTGATCTGACCAGAACATGAAAAACCAGAATGAAATAATTTGGAAATTTGTATATTTTGAAATATGTAAAGTCGTAGAATTATTTTACCAAAAAATAATCCTACATGAATTGAAGTTTGGGCAAACGGTCTTAATCTCTCCTCGATCCCTTGAAGCTTAAATTTATATCTCATTTTGCCCGATGTTTAATACCCATTCAACCAAATTAAGAAAAGGGAATTGGACGAGTCCACTCATGGATGTGGAAATGCAATTTATTTTCCCTTTTCCTTTTCATTTTCCCATTCCAGTTTTATGTGATATAACTATAAAGAAAGATGACAGGAGCTAAGTGTGTTGACGAAGAGGAAGGCAAGATACTCAGATTTTATTTTGGAGAAAAGTCTAAAATCATTTCCTCACTTTTGCATTTTGTAGTGATTTGGTCTTTCACAAATTATCCAAGACAAATTAGTCCTTAAATTTCTATAAAATTAATCTTCATTAATTTAAAATTGTACAAAATTGGTTTCCATTTAAATTAATAAGATACTAGTTTTATAAAAAATAGGATTTCTAATTGACAGATTTTTCACAGTATATTTGTAAGGATTCAAATTGTCACAAAAATATAAAAGTGGGAGATAAATTTAATACTTTTCTCTTTTGTGGTGTATGGATGCAAGATAAACATATTGAACATTATGAATTGAAAAAAAAAATACACTTTTAGTCCTATAATTTTTGGCATTAGATCAATTTGGTCCATAAAAGATAGAAAGTACTAAATTAGTCCCTCAAATATTGCACTATGATTACATTTGATTCTTTTGTCATGAAAACGTTAAAATTAAACTGAGTTGGACCATTTTGCTACTCAAGATGTTATTTGCTAAGGTGGATTAATAGTTTGCCCTATCAATGAATAATTTGGTCTCTCATCTTGTACTACTAGATTAATTTAATCCCTTATCTTTCACAAATAGATCAATGTGGTTTCTCATCTTTTGCCACTAAAACAATTTGATCCCTCAAAGATTTTAACATGATCAAAGTAGCAATTCATAATAAATTATCTATTATATTAATACAAATATACACATGGACAAATAACATTTAACTTATATTTATTCTAGAATCACACAACACGCATCCCTCTTCAGTATCCAAATTGATGGATTATTTATTAGTGCTTTCTTCCTTAACCAACACAATATAATTATTTTCAATTATTTATGATTTTTTTTACTTATTTTATTAAATTTTATAAAATATCCAACTTATTATCACATATACTTTTTCAGGTTTTCAATAATCTTTCTTAATTTCCTTTTCCACTATTTTCTTTATATTATATAATATTAACACGTTCATATAGGCATCAATTTTTCCAAAAAATAATATAATTTCCTTCTACTTATATGATTTACATAATTATTATTCATATATGTTAATATCCTTAATAAACTTTGAAGCATAACATAATTTCTTTTCCAATTAGTAGTAATCTTTTTATCTTTTAAACATAACAACTCTGTTTGAATTTTTCAATTATTTTTATATGATATGTTTTTAGAAATATAAACATTTACGTAGATCTTATTTATGTAATGCAAAGAGTTAATTAATCATATAAAATCATCTAAAAGTATTTATTTTTGACAATATTGTACGATTTTAAAATTTATGATAATTATAGTATGAGCTTATAAGTGAAATGTTATTTTAATAGTAGTTTTCAAATTGTTCGTGTTATAATTAAAATTGAAAATAATTATAAAATTTAATAATATAAGTAAAATATTAATAAATAATTGAAAATAATTTGGAAAAAAAACACTAATAAATGACCCATCAATTTGGTTTTTAATGTCCATATATGTGTTCAATGGTTCTAGGAGTATAAGTTAAACTATATGCATATTTGTGTCAATATAGCAAATAATTTATCATGTGTTGCTGCTAAATTTAATCTGTATTGTTATTTTATTTTTATCACTAATTAAGGACTAATTTTGATTACACTAAAATCTTTGAGAGTCCAAATTATTTTAGTGGCCAAAGATTGAGGAACCAAATTGATCTATTTGTGAATGTTAAAGGACTAAATTGATTTTGTGACACAAGATGAATAGATCAAATTATTCAATTATAGGGCAAAATACTAATCCACCCTAGCAAAAAATGGTCTAACTCATTAATTTTAAAAGTCTTATAATAGAAGGACCGAATGTAATTACAGTGTAATTTTTGAGGAACCAATTTTTTACTTTTCATCTTCAAGACCAATTGATCTAATGACAAATGATAAGAGACCAAAAATGTATTTTTCTCTTAGGAATTGTACTATAGTGATTTCATGTAGTTAAAATCAATTTTAGCCAGTTTTTACAAATTGAACTAGTACATGAGAGTAGTAAGTAAAACAAAATTTTGATTTGAATCAAATGTTGGTGAATTCTTGGGAATTGGTCAAAGTTAGATATATTTAAATATGGAACGTTGAAACTAATTTATTTTGATTGAATTAACATAAATTGATGGAAAATGTTGGTTCTAATTAGTAACCTTTTCAATAAGAAAGATAAAACATAATTTTTCATTCAAGGGCAAAAGTCAAGCTACACTTACATATGCAACACAGAATTCTCAAAACATAATAATATATGAACATTAGCATATTTTCAAAAAGTTGCATTTTCCCACTGTTATTTGAAAATTGTATCTTTGAAATATTATTGTAAAGTTGTAGAATTATTTTACCAAAAACATATCCTGCGAAGAACATTGTACCAACGTAGAATGATGCTAAAGGTTTTGGGATATATGAATTCTAATAATTGATCGCTTAATTTATTTGGCTTATTGCCATCATTCCTGTTAGGTTTAAACAAATTCATATAAAATGGTTGAAGTCATCACTTATATATATAAAATTTCATCTCGAACAATAAATAGTTAATAACAGGGGTGTTCAAATTTTAGGTCATATATAGGTATGGTATCAATTCACGGTTTGGCCTAGGGTTAATACCAAGTCACATTTTGTGACCCAACCCAATGGACCTGTTGAGTCAAGCTGAGTTATTTGGATTTCTTAAATTTTATTATTTTAAATTTGAAAGTAGTTTTAAAAGAAAAAAAATTATAATTGATATTTAATAAATGAGATATTATATATATATATATATACACACACACACACATACATAAAAAGTCCCATGTCCTGGTATCATTTATGACCCGAGCCAAAATGACTGGGCCAAATCTGTATAATCTCTAATTATAAAAATATATCATTACATAGTTAAAACATAATATATAAAATTGTTTAAATACAATTCAAATTATATTTATTCAAACAAAAATTATCTATATTTCATAATCTATAATGCAATAATTTCAACAAAGTTCATAAATAAATCATCATTCATTATAACTAATTCAGTAATATTTTTTCTATTTTATTAAGTGCATATTTATTGTAATTTTGTTGTGTTGCTATTTTTTTATTTCTGGAAATTTAAAAGAATAAGTAAATTTAGGTAAAGGAAATTGAACGAGTCAACTCTGGGATGTGGGAATGCAATTCATTTTTCTTTTTCCATTTCTAGTTTTAATTATAGTTCATTACAGTGTTAGATGAATTTCCCATAAGATTGTAAGATAGATATTAAACATTAGGGATTATAAATCGAACTACTATATCAAATGACTAAAAACTTTTTAAATCTAAATTGAATAAAAAAAAGGCAATTCAAAAGAATTTTCATGCAATAATAGATTTAAAAGATTTATTTGCATAAAAGGAACAACATAGAAAAAATAAGATAGAGGGGGTCGTTGCTTACGGCTATATGCAACAAAAGTTTGTTCACTCTAATGAATTTTTAAATTTGAAGAATAATTCATTAATCTTTTATTTATTTAAAAAATGTTCATAAATAAAAAAAATTTTGATTTAAGAGACGATTTATTAATTTTTTAGTTAATTACTTTATTTTTTTTCATTAATTACAAATTATTTATGCACTTAAAATTTTTTTATATATATATATATGAAAAAGATGAAAAGTCACTGCATAAGAAGTTGAAAGTTTGTTCATTAATCAAAAGAGCATCCATATTAAGGAAAGCTTACTTTAGTTATATATAATAAATATAAGAAATTAATGGGGATCCGTGGTTTTCAACCCACTTTGTTATTGCCAATCACCAAGTCGTAAAGGTTAGGAATCTTCTCATCTGAATTATTAATATTTTCTTATTTGTAGGATTCATTATATTCCGAGAATTTTTCTAATAGAAATATAATGAGATTAAGCTGTGAATTTTAGGAAAGATATAAGAGAAATAAGATAATAAGATTAAATTAAAAAATTTAAGCGTTAAGCCCCACATTAAAAAATTTAAGAGAAAATAAGTCAAATTGTTTTTTTGCATTATAAGTAATATATGATTTATGTCATTAAATGATATTGCTTACCATTAGTGAAATACTATATATCATGACGAAGCTTAATGTGATTGGGAACGAAAGTGTAGAAAGACCATATAGGAATTTAGCAAGTTATAAATAAATACATACATATATATTATATATATATATATATATATATGTGTGTGCGCGCGCGCGTGCGCATATTTATATATATGTATACAAGTGAATTAAATAAATAAAACTATCACACTTAATTCTAAGGAATTTAAATATTATAAAAAGAACTATAAGGAAATAGAATCTATTATATGTATGAAGTAGCTTCCATTTAATATGAGAGCATCATTTGATCAATGGGATGCCATCTTTAATCAATCTCTTAGGTCTTCATACGACGATTGTTCATCTTTTCCATACAAGCATGGGAAATTCTTTAAAGTGGATAAATTTTTTGGAGTCAACAAAAAAATTAATAAATTAATTAAATATATTTTAAATTGAAAATTCTTGAAAGTCTAGAAATATTTTAGAGTGATCAAAAAATAATGAATTGACTAACTATCTCTTAAATTTTTTAATAAGGGACTATAAATATAACTTGACATGGTTCAAAATTAAAGTAAGGGAAAATGATATATGTGGTTGAATGGTTTCTTCAATGATTTCAATTATCTATCATTATACATTACTTTAAGTTAAATGTAAAGTCAAACGTGACTATATCAATTTATGTAATTTCAGAATTCTTTTGAAGAGCAATAATAGGAGATATTTTGTACATAAAATAAGATTCCTTATAGTGTCCTTCCAATGAGTTCATTGTCATCACTGTTCTCTCACAAATCTTTCTAAACTATTTTTATGCACTTTTTCTAATTTATTATGCTTTGTTAATATCATAGTACATAACTAAATTTAATTTTTTATTAACACTTAGAAAGTATGTTATCAAACTTGCAAGTTGGGTGAGTTGGCTCAACTGGTCTTCATCTCTCATTTTTCTGAAAAAATGCTCTGGGTAGACTTAAACACACATCTCTACAGCTTACTGCTAACAAGCCATGCCACTTAGCCACAAAGTTGCTTTTGATATATATATGTAATACATTATATATAATTACTACAATATGTAATGCTTGACTCAATAGTCTATATATATTTTTTTAAGCTATGATTTAATTGACTTGATATATTGAACACTCAACAATTTTAGGATCTCAATCTAAACTAATCAAGTTTTGACATAGTGGAAAATTTAAATATTAATTATTTAATATAGTTACCAAAAAAATAATGAAGAATTTATATATTATTAACGCAAATTGCTGAAATTTGATGTATATATGATTAAGAAATTAGGATTTCTCATTAGCTAATTTGTAATAAAAGATCAATTTATATTTTCTTTATTTCTTTTCTATAATGGTTAAGAAATTAGGATTTCTCTTTAGCTAATGTGAACTTATATATTATTTTTATTTAAGACTTAATTATGTTAAATGAGTATTATTTTATCATGAATAATAAATTATGAAGGGTATTGAAATTTGTATATTGACTTAAATAAAAGGTATAGAATGTCGATTATGGATCATGAAATGAGTATTTATATATGAAATTTTATGTATTATATGATATAATTATATTTAATATCCATTATTGTAAACTTTTATGATTCTACATTACGAGCCCACCTTCCCCTTACAAGTTTATCTAGAATCGTGAGTTTGACAAACTTATAAACACTATTAATATAAAATGTATTTCATATAACATGACATATGAATTTTCCTGAAGACTTGTGCAATGCGTTAACGAATAAACTAGTTTATAGAAGCTGTTAGTGTGTAATACATGAATATACATAGTAATTGCTAACCTGTGAGGATCATTCTATCCATAATAAACAATGAAGCATTATCAATACGAAAAAAAAAAAAAACCATATTTAACGTGAATAGCATGAGGTGGCTGCTAAGGGATTACGTAGAAAGAGAAACACCATTTGGTGGCAGCATTATATATATAGGAGAATAATAAGTGGCAGAATATCAGGGAGGCTTCATGGCAATAAGAAGTATGAAACACGTTGAGCAAATTAGAAGGAATAATTAGAGGAAAGTACTAGATAGAAGCATGAGGCAGAAAATAAAGGCTCCAACAAATCATATTTACTTATAATGTCGTAAAACATATATAAATTACTTAACTTTTAGTATCACTTAAGAATAAAATTACAATCTCATGTTATGAAGAAAATTAACATTTTTTGGCAGAAAATAGATTGGAGAAGAAATTTCTACATAATTAAAATGTTAAGAAATAATGGAATATAATTCTTGAAAATGAGAGCTAATATGCATAATTTAACTAAATATTAGGAAATGCTATCGTAATTTACTCCAATTAAAATGATGTATTATAGATTATTAATAACTACCCACTCTCTTATATTAATTTTTTTTTCTTTTTATAAAAGATTATATTGTTTTATTGTTACTATTAAAATTTTAAGCACCCATTACTATATAATATATTAATGTTTAAGATACCATGGCCAAAATTTTAGTGAATTTTATTGACGGACAATTTATTTATGAGCTAATTTTTAAGAAAAAAAAATATTTTTTTAGATTAAAAATAAATTCTATCTTCTTGGTTGAATAAACATGCTAACATAAAATTATTTTTATTTAAGAGAAAATTTAGTTTCTGAATATATGCTTTTCCTTATATTTCGCATTACTTAATTTGGTTAAAGGACTAAAATTCTATTTTGACATTGTTAATTTAATCCTTTACAAAATTTTGAATTAGTACTTCAACATCATATGACTTCTCTCAATTCAATTTCTTTGTTGTGTCTGGCCTTCAAACTCACGCAAATTAATTTTATGACCTGAATAATTAACGGTGATGGGCAAATTGAAATATAAAATTGTATATAATTACCTGTTAAAGTTCCAATATTGCTTACCACTGAACCACCATTAAGTCGTATACGGTGGTATGTAATGTCAAGTGTACATATAAAGTTTGAGAAAATAATTTTTTTGGTCCTTCACCTTTTACCTTAATATCAATTGATCCATTATAAATTTGTAATGTCAAAATGGTCCCCTTAAAGATTCAATATTAATTAAAATTAGTTCCTCAAAATAGTTATGATTAATTTAATAGAAAACTATTTTTTTATTAATATTGAATTTTTAAATAACTATGTTGATACTTTAAATTAATTTGTGAATAACTAAATTAGCACTAAAGCAAAAGGTGAGTATCGTAACCGACGTTTCAGCAAGAAAGAATAAAAAGTGGTTTAAATTGATTTCCAAAATGAAACTTGGAAATCAATTTATTTGGAGTCACCATAAAAAATTTTTTGCGAAAAACTTTAGAAAACTAATTTAAAATAAAAAGAAAAAAGCAACATGGTCTGTGAAACCGTAGATGAGTTTGAAAATTTATTTGAGTGTGGGAAAGGTGTTAGACACCCCACAACACCCATCCGTAACGACGGTTACCTTAAACTAGTCACGTGAAATAGAATATGACCTTAAATTTATCTCAATTACCCTTTTTATTGACATGCATGTTCATCAAATAGAGAAGACAAAAACAACAATAGGGATAGCAAACAAATAGATATTTACAAAGGGTGGACTTGATATAAGATGAAAGCATAGGGCCTACGTACCTCGTGATAGGAATCAAAGTCTACATAGTTTGACCAAAATGGCGGGTCTGTTGGTTAGTAAATTTTAATTTTTGCAATGAGAATAGGAGAGTTCAAATTAAACAGATTTTCATACAAAAAAACAAGATTTGAATTTGATTTAGGTATTTTAATTTACAACAACTTGATTAATTTAACTCTCTTGACCTCTTCATTTTTCCTTTGTTTTAACTTTTGTTTATTTTTGGAATTTCGATCTTTATTTTAAAATTTAAATGAAATGATTATGGGATACAATTTTTAGGATTTTTGGGAGTTTATATTTTGGAATTGGAATGTAATTATAATGAAAGGAATTTTTGAATTTTTAAAATTAGAATTTATTGTTGAAATTGGAATGATGCTATAATGGAACACCATTTTTCGAGGATTTTTGAATTTATGTTTTTTGGGTTTTTGAATTTTTGTTCTAAATTTGAAAGTGAGATTATGATTAAAAAGATTTTTAGGGTTTTTGAATTTATGATTTTTTTTATTAATTGTTACTTTTTGAAATTTTAATTTATTTTAATACTTAAAGTAAAACTAGAGTTAAGAAAAATATTCTTAGAATTTTTAATTATATAATAGGTAGGACAAGCCTCCCTATTTTTTAATTAACTCATCCCAATATTTTAAATGTTAATTTTTGAAATATGAGGAGACTCAAGGTTTCACACTGTCTTTATTAATTAACCTTTGGGTGCCTGATGAGACAAGTGATCTCACGCGGGAACCTAAAATATAGAATAAAATATTTGGGAATTCTCAAGATTTTATTTTCACATTTTTTTTTAAGATTTTGAAATTAGAATTCTTTTAGTCTTGTTTTAATAGGATTGATTCCCCCAGAGCCTATGGAGACCCATGTTTTAAATGACACTTTTAATTAATTAAATTTTATAAAATACTGACTTAATCATTTTGTAAATAATAAAAAGTATTTACTTATAATATTTTTTTTGCATTATTATTATTTATTTATTATTATTTTTTAAATAAGTATGTACTAATTTTTGGAGTCTAAGGAGATTAAAATCTCACACGACCTCAAGTACTCGAGGAGAATAATATTCCTACACAAGGATTTTCTTATAACCTTACTTGTAGAACTAAGATTAGTCTCATATTGACATAAAAAAACAAATGAAGTAATAATGACAATAATTAAAAACCAAACAACAATAATAATAATAATAAAAAGATTAAGACGCCATGCACAAACACAAGTTCTGGATGTGGAAAAGAATATGGCGCATGATAACTCACCAAGCTTCGTCTCGACTTCTCTTCCTCACTATGGGTTCTCCCTCTTCGGCGATCCTCCTCGCTTCTCCTCGGTCTTCCTTCGCTGCTTGGTGACCCCCCGCCAACTCTCTCTCTCCTTTTCTTGCTTGACCTGCGGCCTCTCTCTCTTTTCCTCCCCAGTGTGGCTTCTCTCAACTTCTTCTTCCTTTCTTCTTGTCTTCTCCTTCCTCTTGCTTTCTTCTCTTCCTCCACCCCTCAGCCTTCTTGGAGCTTGCACAATACTCTCCTCCCTTCTCTTCCTCCTCAGAGTTCTCCCTCTTAACTCGTCTCTCTCTCTTTCTTCCTTTGTTCAGCTCTGTTTTCAGAGCCCAAAACAAAGGTGATTCTCCTTTTCTTCCTCCTTTCTTCTCCCTTTCTCCTTCCTCTTCTCTTTTCTTCGCAGTTTGTCTTGCCTGTCAAATTTCTCGACTCCCTCTCGTACTCATCGGTCTTAGCTTCTCTCTCCTCCTCCAGCCACAATCTCTCAGTTCACGTTTTGGCTAGCCTCTTCTCAGTTCACACCCAACTCTCTCTCTTGGTGCACTCAGCCTTCTCTTTTATAGAGACTTCAGGCATAACGTCATGCTTTACTCCTACCACTTCTGTCGGCGTGCGGAGGAAGCGTGTAGCCACAGGATTGTAACTTGTTGATGACTTGTAGGGTGAAGCTACTTTCTCTTCCTTTTAAGGATAGAAAAACTCACGCACATTTTTTCTCTTCCCTTTTTTTTTTTTTTTTTAATTATTGATTATATATATTATTATATTTTTTTACTTTTTGATTTGATTCATATTTTTATTTTTATTTTTATTTTTTAAAATTTTGTTATTATCACTATTAATATTTATTTTTGTGTTTTTTATTATTTTTTCCTTTTATGATTTTGTTTACTTTGATTTTTTTTAATATTAATATTATTAATTAATTCTTATTTTTAGATTTTGATTTTACTTGTTTTAAAGTTCTTCCATTATTTATTTTTTAACTTCAAATTATCTTCACTTAAGAATGTCATTTTAGCATCTGTCATTTTTTATTTTCTTCATTTACTTAATTATTAATTAATTAGTGAATTAATCAATTAAAAAATTAGGTAATTATGGGTGAGGTGTCCATAGTGAGTGACTAAAATAGTACTTTCTTTTGTAAAATTTTTTGTTACTCATAGACTCAAGCAAAATTTACAAAATATACCAAGTGAAATTTCTTAACTTCTAAAATTCTCTCAGTGATCAGGGTTGGGCATCTTAAAATAATGTAAATTTTATACATTAATTTTGATAAGAAAAACAAGTTTGCATTGCCAAATATTCAAGATTGGAGGCCAAGAATCCAAGAAAATGTAAAAAAGAAAAACAAAAAAAGCATAAAAAGATACCAAATTTACGTCCAATATGTTCTAGGGCCATGACCAACGAGAGCTTATTGTGACCAAGCTACACAAACAAGAGGAGAGTAGGAATAAACGATGGGATCATACCTTAAACTCATCCAAATCTTTCTTGTTTTGTAGTCATGCAGGTGGTAAAAGAAAGGAGGGAAGCTAGAGGGAGGGAGGAGAAATCTAAAGATAGGAGACAGAGTGACAACCCATAAGTGCGAAAATCCTCTAAAAACATTATTGACCTCACCATATATATATGTATGTATGTATGTAAAATAATGCCCTTGGTTAGTCTAGAATTACTAAACTTAGAATGGCCCGAGTTAGGTTCTTTTTTCAAAATGTATTCGTGAATGACCGAACATAATACAATATACCCAATCTCATAACCCAATTCCTTGTACAGATTTTAAGACATAAATTGATTATTTAATATTATAAAAATCTAGCAATTGAATGATGCTAATCTATACTAACTAAAAAATATAGTCTAATAGTTAAAGCTTCACTGCAGTGAAATGACAGAACTTTCTGGTAAAATTTCTTGAAACAACGGAGAACCTTGACCATATGAATAGCAAGGAGTTGGCTTGAAGAGAAATGAGTTCAAAGAACTGAAGAACGACCACTGAACGCCCAATGGAGGAGAAAGTTGTTTAAGGCTATAGGGGCAAGGATTGATCGTAAAAGTTTTAAAGAGATCCAAAACAGAGGCGAACAGAGGTCACAGTAAAAGTAAGTAAATAAATAACTCACGGCCAATTTTGTCTTTTCACTCAGAGAAATGAATTCAGGAAAAAGTGGAACAAGTATGCCAAGTTGGTATTCAAACTAGAGACCCCCAATCACTACCCTTGCACTCTAATCATTACTCCGGTCTATCATGACTTGTTGAATCCCAATTGCTATTCTTAAACTAATTCTTTGATGGGCACATATATATTTTGGTTATTTATCACTAAAAATAATTTATGCTAAAACAAAGCCAAATGTCACAGTCTGGAACCCAAGTGGCCGGCTGGAGTATAGGACATGGAACTCAGATCAGGGAATTAATAATGAATTTTTTTCAATTGAATAAAATATTACAACTAAAGGAAAAAAAATAAGATAAGATTAAATTTTTTACTAATCTTTTGCTTGCCATCCACATTCTCAACAAGAACATGCTATATCAGTGTTCAAAATGTTTGTAATACGAATCTCCGAGGAAATCTTAATACATTCATTCTCTTTAATTTCTTACATCTCAACACTCAACACAACATAGAAAAGGCACACACTAACATATATTACATATATATTTCCACGCTTTATTCACACATCATGATAAGATTTATGTTTTTCACCTATTTATAAAACTCAGTGACTCCCAAAGCTGATGAGAAAACACGACAAGCTACGTGATACCAAGAAAACCCAGCAACTTTGCATAGAGCTTCAAATTCTTTCTCTGCTCGTTCCTTCCCACCAGATTGGAGAAACATGACGTTGTCAAGAATCGAAACATACTTATGGCCATCAGTTACCTTCGGTATTTCCGGCATTATCAAGTCAATAATAATTACCTTCCCATCTTTTTTGAGGGACATATGACAGTTCTTTAAAATTTCAATGCATTTTTCATCTGTCCAGTTATGGCTCATAGCCTACAAGAAAAGCCAAGAAAGCCAAGTTGCATTTGCTTAAGAATATCCTTTCTCAGCAAACACTATATGTGATTTATGAATAGTTTATGTTAAACTGACCTTAATTATTATAGCATCACCTTCTGGCTCAACTTTGAACATGTCTCCTCCAACATGCGTGACTCCTTCAAAATTTTGAAGATAGAAATATTAACCAAGTCAATCATAAAGTAAATATGTAAGTATCTCAAGATAGATGCTATATATATTTAATTCATCTCTTTTATTCTTCTCTCTAATTTTCACTTTGTATATATATGCATACGCAAAGAAAATTATATTACCGTGGTAGGATGGGGCATGTTGTACTACATGGAGCAAATCAAAGTTAATACCCTTTATTGAAGGGTACATAGAGATAATCATCTTCAGGCTTTGCCCAATGCCACCACCCACATCAACAAGTGTTGATGATATTCCCTCAAATCCATTGTAGATCTCCAGAATCTGTCTCATGTGCAAGGTTGAGACTGATAGCGGAATTAGAACATGTAATTGAACATGATCACAAATTGGGAGAATAAATAAATCAACAATCTGACCTGATAAAGACGACATCGTTGATCAGAGTATTGGTTGAATCTAATAAGTTCAACCCACAATCCCCAAGAGCGTTTTTCAGAGTGTTTTGACGGTAGAGAGAGAGAGTGACAGATTTAATATTGTCTGTGAAAGCTAGGGCTTCAGTGTGTTATTTATAGGATTTTATTTAATAATATAATTAATCAATATTATCCAGTAAAATCCTCCAGAATCTTTAAAACAATTTTAAATTTAATTAATCAATCAAAATTAAGCCCATAAAATCTCTCTCTGGATAACAATCTTAGATTAGTAATCTGACGGGATTATTACTAATACTCTTGGGTTGTGGGTTGAGTTTCTGCCCAACAGGCTTGTGGATAATCGAACCCATCACCGATTATCCACACATATTAAAATAAAACCCAGTCCATTCTCAGTTTATAAATTATAACATTAATTGCCTAATTAGAATTAATAAGGTACTAATCTAATAAAATAATTAATGCTAATTCATATAATATTAAAAATATTCTAACAATCTCCCACTTGGATAGCATTAATTACATTATTAGGTCAATAAACAAATACATAATTAGGCAATTAATATTCACATAAACACATGAATGTGTATTTATTTATAAACCATATAAAATTCAGAAGTGAAACTACACACAAAGATCACTGAATCCGATAAGGAAACAAGTGATATTAACATTGTTATAAATTAGTTTCAATATCTGAATAGAATGGAATACAAAATGACATTTGAAGCATCATATTACAATGCAAAAGTCCCTTTAGGACTTAACTCTGAAATTTGGTGTTAAATTGCACCACAAAAAGCCCTTTAAAGACTCAACTCGTAAATTTGGTGTCAAATTGTACCACAAAAGCCCCTTAAGGACTCAAGTCATACTCCCACTAGACCAAGACTACATCAGAATTCAACAAGACCCATATGAGTTATACAATTTGAATTACTCTTATGGATAGACATTGGTCAATAGATCCGTCATCATACGCTCACTACAAATGTGAACTATGCGAGTCTGAGATAACAAAAATTCAGAAATGAAATCATGGATCAAGGATATTAAATCCGATAAGGAAAGCATTCTTATAAATGCCAGCAAAATTTCAATTCTGAATTATATCTAAAATTTTGGCATAACCAAAACATTGAATCCGATAGGGAAACAAATGTTATAAGTGCCAAAATATGCCAAAGTGTTCCTTAAGAACACAACTCAGACTCTTACTAAAACAACACATCAAAA
This sequence comes from Delonix regia, assembly GCA_037074485.1. NCBI lineage: Eukaryota > Viridiplantae > Streptophyta > Magnoliopsida > Fabales > Fabaceae > Delonix > Delonix regia. The sequence goes on along the minus strand of CM073454.1, from coordinate 20,939,389 downwards.
TTCGAATATACCCAAGAGTCATATATTTCCAAAACTCTAATGGGTTTGTGTTGATAAACGGATCACCTAAAATGAGTATGAGATATACTGATCTTCTCTCTAACAAACAGGAATTGACTATCAAAATTTGATATAACTGAAATTCCTGTAACTTTGAGAGAAGCGTATAATAGAGTCATGTCACAACAAAATGGTCAAGATTTAAAATATACACATGACAGAAATTGATTTCCTTGACTATATTCCTTAAAGAGTGATTATCACAAAACTTGCGACTTACTCTTCACTTATATATATATATATATATATATATATAAGGCAGTTGTAAATGTCCATTTGACACTTCTTAACAAAACAACTCCTTCAAAAACATCGTATAGATGTAATCAGAAGTGGGTTCAAGATCATCATAACTGTCTCCGTAGCTTTCTAATGATCATGCCCAGAATTACTTAAATATATCTGCCAAGCACACCAGCATAGAAAAAAAAAAAAACAATGTTCAAACGTGTGCACACTTGAGCCTATGTATTAGGCCATTAATAATTGATTCACATGGAACTTTGTCCATCAAAGTTTTCTTTTCATCATTTAAGACATAACGATTTAAACAACCTATTACCACTTTGCACAAGTGCACAAGGAGTGCAAGAATACATATCAAATTTCTTGAGCACTTGTTCAATATAAGTTGCTTAAGACAAACCAAGAATGTCACAAGATCTATTACAGTGAATTTGAATTCTCAAAATAAAAAAAGATTCACCTAAAACTTTCATATCAAAGTGGCATGACAAAATCTGTTTTGTCTCATTTAATAAGCACACTGAGTTATTGGCTAATAGGATGTCATCCACACACAGCACATCCTCGTACAAGTCTTCATCTGAGATTACAGTGCCTATATAGCTAACTGTAATCAAACTTCCTTCCAATCCAAGGATGGTTTATTATTCTTATTACTTTTCTTAAGTCCATACGGTTTCTTGCCATAGGCATTGCCTTCACTTTTCTTTCCTTTTCAATTTCATATTTCTAGCCTTGTTGGATGGACCATGTGAAATATAGTTCACTAATTATAAGAATTCACCTTATTTATTGATTCTTCCTCTTGGGTCATTTTAGAAATCATATGATTAATAGACCACTCTAACTCTTGGGAATTATAAGTGGTTCTCAAGACCCTATAATTAGCAAAAAGGGGTTAGAGAACTCTATAAACTAGGTTGCTCTCATTCAAGTCCACATCTAGGATTTCAGCTTGTTATAGCAGTTAACAAGCTTCATCATGCACTCTTGATACTTTGTCATAGTGAGTGTTATCTAACACAAAGAGATAATAGGCCCTTTTTTAAAGTCTTTTCAAACTTCTTAAATTTCTTACTGACCGCTTTGAAATATTCAATTGCGGTGTCCTTCTTAGGAATACTTTGTCTGATAGTCTTCTCAATCCTATACTTAATGACAGTCAAACAAATCTTATTGGACTCATACCACTGCTTATGGTACGCCTTGTCAGCAGCGCTAGGTTCAACGGTGAGATCTGCTGGCTTAGGTTCTCTCATACCTAAACTTCCCTTGGTGATCACCAGATACATATTAAGGGACTCAATCCAATTATTGTAGTCTATTCTGTTCAGAGTTTTCACCATAAATAGTTGCAAGAACAGAGAAGCTGAGGGAAAACAAATAGGAAACATATAATTATGTCCCAGACACATAATTTTATATATAACAAAGTTTTCGTAACAAGATTCAGTTTCAGCAACTGTGTAACAAAATACTCATCATATCTTGCCTAAGGGCTCAGACTATGATAAATCAAGAAAACTCATGCACACTAGGGAAGCTCATTATCGAGAGAAACGACACAAAATGCACCCATAATCTCCATATCGATAGGATATAAGAAACCATGAATACATCAATCAGCAAATTACCGTTGACAGGTTACAAACATGCCTTATTCACAAAATTATATTGACAATGTCACACCGATAGGGCATATCCATTGTCAACATAATACTTACATACACTTTCTCTAGTGGACTTATCACAATATTCAGACTCATCCCTGATAATGGTAATTAAATTAAAAAATATAGGAAATTAAATGACAAATACGGTATAAATTAATTTATAAAAGACATATCACCATGATTGGGCCCACGATAGGCGAGCACACAATCAATAGGTGTATGTGAACCAAAGTCATTACAATTTCCACACGCAACCTATTCTTTTTAACGCATGTGCTTAAATTAGGAATAAAATCTAATAATTAACGCAAAGAAATTGATTATAATTTATTTACACATAATCAAGGAAAGTGCATTGAATATATTGTTCTGTATTATGTCTAGTCTTTACATAAAATTTTTTCATGTCAAAATTCTTATCCTAAGCTTGTTATAGCTTACACAATATTTCCCTAGATATTTCAAAATATTTATCTAACCTCAGTCTTCTCTAATTCGACCCTTCTTAGACCTTAAATGGGCTCATGGAAGGTCATGGTGACAAAATTTTAAGAAAAATGACCATAGGCCAAAGAGATTGGTTATACAATATTATGGTGTGTTCTAAACTCAACTATATTTTCACACCATAGCCAACCCTTTTTACCCTTACATTACCATGAAGACCATTCAAAAAGAAGAAGAAAAAGGAAGAAGAGAAACTAGAATATGCTAAATCATGTTACGAAAATGAGATTAGAGAAAAGAAATTTAAAAGATTTCATAGTCTATCAAACCGTGGCTCTGATACCATTTGATAGCGGAATTAGAACATGTAATTGAACATGATCACAAATTGGGAGAATAAATAAATCAACAATCTGACCTGATGAAGACGACATCGTTGATCTGAGTATTGGTTGAATCTAATAAGTTCAACCCACAATCCCCAAGAGCGTTTTTCAGAGTGTTTTGACGGTAGAGAGAGAGAGTGATAGATTTAATATTGTCTGTGAAAGCTAGGGCTTCAGTGTGTTATTTATAGGATTTTATTTAATAATATAATTAATCAATATTATCCAGTAAAATCCTCCAGAATCTTTAAAACAATTTTAAATTTAATTAATCAATCAAAATTAAGCCCATAAAATCTCTCTCTGGATAACAATCTTAGATTAGTAATCTGACGGGATGATTACTAATACTCTTGGGTTGTGGGTTGGGTTTCTGCCCAACAGGCTTGTGGATAATCGAACCCATCACCGATTATCCACACATATTAAAATAAAACCCAGTCCATTCTCAGTTTATAAATTATAACATTAATTGCCTAATTAGAATTAATAAGGTACTAATCTAATAAAATAATTATGCTAATCCATATAATATTAAAAATATTCTAACAGAGACATCAGCCATTGCCTTGTGGAACAAGGATTTGAATGTTAGATCTATTTCCATATATTCAAACATAGACATCCCATGAACTTTCTTGAACAGGTCCTCTTCACTATCCATAATCACTTCCTTGAAATTTTGCCTACAATGTTTACATGGCATCAACCCAAGACACAATGTAATTATGAAGATTCGCTTCTTGAAAAAGAATCAATAAAAAAAGGCGAAAAAAATCTATTTGCAGTATTTGAATATTGATTACATTTTTAATAAAAGTCACTAAATAGACTAACCCCGCACCACATTCTTAACTCCAAAAAGGAAAAAAGATATCAATTCATGTCTTCTTGCATCAACTTTTTCTCAAAAGTTTTTATCAATGAACTTAACATCGAGCACGTAAATAATTGTAATTTTTGTCCATAAATAAAATTAGATATCCATTCATGTCTTCTTGCATATCTGTTTCTTGATAAAAGAAAAGAAAAACAGTTCAATTGTTAAATGCAAAGAATAGTAGAAGCCTATAAATAAAAAGACAAATTAAGTTCGTACAAATTTTTATGAAAGTTGGGCGACAGCTCAAATTTGAGATTGAAGCATAAGAGGCTCCCTCATTGTCACCGAGAATGTATTTACCAGTGGGAGATAGACCATAAAGCCTCTCAACCCTACCATCATCACAGAATTTCTTAGAAGAACAAGTGAGCAGAGAGTAACTACCAAGCAAAAACAGCAGCCGGTCGAGCCGGAAGCGGTGTCAGCGTGTGGATTTCGAAGCTTGGAAGCAATTTCAGAGGGTGACATGCCTTTAGGGCTTCCCTTAGCAATGATCTCAAACAGGTTTAGCTCAATGGCAGCATTTAACACTGCAGGTAAACCTGTCCATCGTGATAGCACCATAGCATCAAGGGACGCATCATATTCATAATTCTCTACGGTGGTGCTCATACTTGCTAGCTTCTTCTTTGGACGGATTATTAGCTACGGAAACTTTTAAACTTAAAAGTTCTTACAACCTGATTTTTCAGGTCTTATTATGGGGCTATATATATAGTGTAAGTTCCCTATCGTAATTAATCCTTTAAAACAAAATTTCTTTTGACTTGAAAGGTGCTTAATTAAATCATAATGAACATTTGCTATGTGTTAAAAATAAATTAAATTTAATGAGGAATAATGAATAAAATTAAACTAATCAAATTTTGGTGAGCTTCACTTATGCCATAACCAAGAACAGTTCTTACTCTTTATATATGAGAAAATAATAATAATTACATCTTATGTGAAAAGTAAGGTATAACACTACTTTAAGTTATACAGTACTTTAAGTTAAATGCAAAGTCAAATATGATTATATCAATTTATTTGATGTCAAAATTCTTTTGAAGAGCAATAATAGGAGCTATTTGTACATTAAATAAGATTTCTTGTGGTAATGTCTTTTCAATGAATTTATTGTCATCACTATTCTCTCACTAATATCTCTAAACTATTTTTTGCTTTGTTAATATCATAGGACATAACTAAATTTAATTTTTTATTAACACTTAGAAACACTATTAATATAAAATCTATTTTCATATAACAAAACATATGAATTTTCCTGAAGACTTGTGCAATGGTTTAAAGAATAAACTAGTTTATAGAAGGTGTTAGTATGTAATACATGAATACACATAGTAATTGCTAACCTGTGGGGATCATTCTACCCATAATAAACAATGAAGGATTATTGTGGCATTAACTTAAGAAAAGAAATACAAAAAAAAAAAAAAAAACCATATTTAACGTGAATAGCATGAGGTGGCTGCTAAGGGATTACGTAGAAAGAGAAACACCATTTGGTGGCAGCATTATATATATAGGAGAATAATAAGTGGCAGAATATCAGGGAGGCTTCATGGCAATAAGAAGTATGAAACACGTTGAGCAAATTAGAAGGAATAATTAGAGGAAAGTACTAGATAGAAGCATGAGGCAGAAAATAAAGGCTCCAACAAATCATATTTACTTATAATGTCGTAAAACATATATAAATTACTTAACTTTTAGTATCACTTAAGAATAGAATTACAATCTCATGTTATGAAGAAAATTAACATTTTTTGGCAGAAAATAGATTGGAGAAGAAATTTCTACATAAATAAAATGTTAAGAAATAATGGAATATAATTCTTGAAAATGAGAGCTAATATGCATAATTTAACAAAATATTAGGAAATGCTATCGTAATTTACTCCAATTAAAATGATGTATTATAGATTATTAATAACTACCCACTCTCTTATATTAATCTTATTTTCTTTTTTTAAAAGATTATTTTATTTTATTGTTACTATTAAAATTTTAAGCACCCATTACTATATAATATATTAATGTTTAAGATACCATCGTCAAAATTTTAGTGAATTTTATTGACGTACAATTTATTTATGAGCTAATTTTTAAGAAAAAAGATATTTTGTAGATTAAAAATAAATTCTATCTTCTTGGTTGAATAAACATGCTAACATAAAATTATTTTTATTTAAGAGAAAATTTAGTTTCTGAATATATGCTTTTCCTTATATTTCGCATTACTTAATTTGGTCAAAGGACTAAAAATTCTATTTTGACATTGTTAATTTAATCCTTTACAAAATTTTGAATTAGTACTTCAACATCATATGGCTTCTCTGAATTCAATTTCTTTGTAGTGCCTGGCCTTCAAACTCACGCAAATTAATTTTATGACCTGAATAATTAACGGTGTTGCGCAGGTTGAAATATGAAATTGAATATAATCACTTGTTAAAGTACCAATATTGCTTACAACTGAATCACCATTAAGTCGTATACGGTGATATGTAATGTCAAGTGTACATATAAAGTTAGAGAAAATAATTTTTTTGGTCCTTCACCTTTCAACTTAATATCTATTTGGTCCTTTATAAACTTGTAATGCCAAAATGGTCCCCTTAAAAATTTAATATGAATTAAAATTAGTTCCTCAAAATAGTTATGATTAATTTAATAGGAGACTACTTTTGATTAGTGTTGAATTTTTAAATATCTATGTTGATACTTTAAATTAATTTGTAGATAATTAAATTAGTACTGAAGCATAAGGTGAGTGACTAAAATAGTATTTTCTTCTGTGAAATATTTTTTACTCACAGGCTCTAGCAAAATTCACAAAATATACCAAATGAAATTTCTTAACTTCTAAAATTCTCTCAGTGATCAGGGTTGGGCATCTTAAAATAATGCAAATTTTATACATTAATTTTCATCAATATATAATCTTTATATAGTTTAACAAAGAAAGTGTAATATTTTATAATTTAGACACAAAAATTATAATTCGGCTTTAGTCTAAAAGATTACATAATTTCTCGTACCTTCGTGCGTATCCATTTAAAAGTGGGGACATTAATGAAAAGAACCTGAATAATAGGTTCCAATTAAATAATAAATCCTATAACGTGTGAATCATGATGTATAACTTTGTCTAAAATTAACACCACAACAACTATGAAAATCTAAAATCATTCATAGTCGTACTAAAGTACTATGCAGGTCTAACTATCCACATTTAAATTTGAGATACTAAAATCGATAAAGTAAAAAAAAAATGTTTTGATAGTACATATCAAGCGAATTACACGAAATACACCACAAATTATCTAAATTATCATCCCACCATATCTTGTTTAACATATACTTATTGCATGGCTTTGTTTTAATTTATTACTTATTCTTCTAAATTTCCAGAAGTAGAGAAATAGCAACACAACAAAAATTAAAACTCAGGACTAAGTATATAATGGTGTAATTTACATCCTATTTATAGGTCATTCATCATAAAGAAATACTTTTGAGTTACAATGTACATGAATAAAAATTAATTTACATAATGTGCAATATGAATTGATTAGAAGTTATACAAGAGAAAGATCCTATAAAGTCACCCATGAACATGAGAAAGGATCTTGGAAATACAATCCTCATATCGAGGTTATGGACATTACAAGTATTTACAACACTTCCTTTTAAATGTCTATTGACAAATAATATGACTCATTAAAACCTCACTAGCAATGACCCAATGGGATAAAAACCTGGCAAATGAAAAAGAGTACGTGATCTCATTGTATAGTGCCTCATTCAAAAATCTTACCTGGAAAACTAGTTGGACAAAACCATTGTTAAGAAAGAAGAGAACATCAAATATTCACTTTTCCTTATGACATCACTTAATATCTTTGAATCAATGCATCCCAATATTGTTGACCAAATTTTCAAATGTGACCATTGATAATGTCTTGCTAAACATATTAGTTAGACTATCATATGAACAAATCTATTGCACATCTATTTCACAATTCTTTTGAAGATCATGAGTGAAAAAAATTTGTAGAGATGTGTTTTGTTTGATTTCCTTTCATGTAACCTCTTTTTAGTTAAGCAATACATGATGCATTATCTTTGTATAATATTGTTAGATTTTTCTATTCTAAAGGAAAACCACTCATTTTTTTAGACATGTTGGGTCATTAATGTAAGTCATACACATTTATGACTTTCTATGCACCACAATTAATTTTGCATGATTTGAAGAGGTAGCATCTAAATTTTGTTTAGTGAATGCCACGGTATAGCTGTGCCCCCACATGTAAACAAACAACCTGTTTGAGGTCAATCGATGTGATAAGTATCTTGCATCTACATAGCTAATTAACTGCAAACTAATTTTAGATGACTAAAATAATCCCATATCAGTGGTTCCATAGAGATATCACAACAAGTACTTAATTTCATTCTAATGTCATCTTGTTGGGAAAGTATAAAATCTTGCTAATGAACATACAGTAAAAAGAAATATCTTGTCATGTACTATAAGCAAGATAATTAATGCTCATATGGCAATAAGGTATGGTATTTCTAAACCAAGAACTTCTTTGTCATCCTCACAAGGACAAAAAGGGTTTTTATTCACATCTAATGATCTCACAACCAATGGGTGGACATAGAATCACTATAAGATCTTTTCAAGTTAAGCAAATTGGTGAAGGAAAATGTCATTTGTTAAGTATTAGATTTGTAAAACAAGACAGTACTTTGGTTTTTAAGATCTTTCATCTCAAGTTCTTTCTTTAAGCAATCTACTTTTTTTTAATGCTCTTTTGGAATTTCAATAATATTAAATCATCAATATATACTGCAATTATAGCAAATTCTTGTACAAATTGTTTTATGAAAACACAATGGCAAATTGGGTAAGTTTTATAACCTTATTTCAACAAATATTTACTGAGACAATTATGTCACATACGCCCATATTGCTTTAATATGTACAAAGATTTATGTAATCGTATTGAATAATTTTTCTTGGAATTTTTATATGTTACTAACAATTTAAATATTTCAAGGATCTGCATATATATATATATATATCCCTATCCTATGACCCATATAAATAGGTTATAACAACATCTATTAAATGCATATGTAGTTTTTCAAGTATTGCCTTACTAATGAGATATCTAAAGGTAAATGCATTAACTATAGGAAAATATGTCTCTTCATAATCAACTATAGGCCTTTGAAAAAGCTCTTGTGCTACAAGTCATGTTTTGTATCTATTGATTTCATTTTTTTGTCACACCTTAACTATAGAGGGTGACCAGCATGAAGGGTGAAGTAAACCTTGCCTCTGAAAGCCTAAAATTGAATAAACTATTCACCTATTGAATGCAATTAAGCAATTATGTAAAATCTATTCTTAACGTGAACCATGACTAATGCAAACAAAATTCAACAAGTTCATTACTAAAAGGTTCTTTTAAGAGCATAAATGAAAGTTTTGGCAAAATTTTCCCTGAAATATGAACCTCCCAAAACCTACACAACAAAGAATCCATATACCATATAGGATAAGAGAGCTATGCTCTCAACCAAAGACATAAAGCTAAAATGCTCACACCACTAACATTGAGCTATACGAATCTAATATTCCTACCTATGACAAAAGGAGCTACTAGAGTACACTAAAATATTCCATATTCTCTAATAGAAGCAAAATGAAAAGAATTCTAATCTCCACCTTTGCGAACAATGTAAGGCTCACTAGTTAGTCTCACAAATGACTATAAATTGTGGGGTTGTAGTCGGCATCAATGCTATTCTTTGGAAAAAAAATTAGAGAGAAGGAATGAGTGACAACACACTTAGTGAATAAATATCACTAACCATTCCTTGAGGGAAAAAGATAGCTGCTAGTTTTACACAACCATATTGTTTTTTATTCTTAGTTCAAAACACATTCAAACTCTATGCCACAATCATTTTAAAAAAAATGGTAAAAAAACATATAACATATTCCATAAAGCTTTAGCAAATCCATAGATGTTTTGCAAAACATATCATACCAATAAGCAGTTAAAATTATTAATAATTTTAAAAAGGTAATATCACAGTGGAAAACATCTCACATTTAAAATTAGAATCCATAAAAATCACTAGCTCTGGGCAAGGAAACACAGAATATATATGAATCAAAGTCAAGTAGCATGGCTTACAAACAGTCAGAATAGATCCACGTATGGTGGCCATCACACATGGGGCTAGCAACACCTTTACTAGCTGGGGTTCATAACAGATCATGGTGCACCTAGGCCAACCTCTACTATCGTTAGCTACAAGGTTCTGTATTGGACGTATTTTTGAAAAAAAAAACACATTTTCCATAATAGTATAAATAATAAAAAAACATATTCAAATACAAAAATTCCAATTTCCAGAAATTCATACGATAATTGAATCATCTGGAAAGTTCCAAGAATATCATACAGTAGGTAAATCATTCAAACAAATCATTTAGACATGGAGGAATATTACAAAGAAATTTCTCAAATTTCAAAGAGTGAAAATAAATGCTAAAATTAACAAAATAATTTAATAGGCTTGTTCCCAAGGTACCAAAGTGTATAAAACAAAAATAATTCACAAACAAACAATTTAAAGCATTTAAAACATGCATAGCACACACAACAATCCTTTTTCCTATTGTCTCTTTCAAAACTAAAGCCTATGGTCCTATAATAATAGATAACAAACATTTAATCATGTATATAAGAAATTATCTTGAATTCAAATAATCCCAAATGTCTAATTTGATACTTGTCTAATTACTACATACTAAGTCTCCTAAATCTCAAAGTGGGGTTTTAAACCCTCATTTTCCATTATCACATGTAAAATGTGCTGCCTAGCTTAGATCTTATATTTATTTAGATATTGTTCAATTATTTACTTTCCCTTTTATCGTGTATTTAATCATATATATATATATATATATCCTCAAAATAATTTCTATCCTTAATTATAAGTTGACTAAGAGTGTCAAGATAGCTCCAAGATTTAGTGATCAATATAAATTACTTACTTACGATCATTTAGTCAATCGCTATAGGTTTAACTTCATCCTTCATTTTCAAAACAACAATGAAAATTAAAGAAAATTTAGGAAAAGCCTTTGCATTAATGTACCACCTCAAATGATAATATCCAATTGTCTAGTTCATTCTTCTAATAGTAATTAACGATGAAAATTGTTCCAAAAATTTCAAAATATCAAAATTCCTTCAAGCTCCACATTCAGTCAAAGGGGTTTTGAAATTAGAGTATGAAATCAAGCTATTTCAAGTAGGAAAAGGGTAAATGATAAGAACTCATCAAAGAACCAAAACCCCACCCTAATTTGAAGAAATCTCTCCAAAATCAAGACTAATTTCGGATTTACGCTACCAACATACAAAAAAGAGGGTTTTTAAAATTAAAACCCTAAACTCATAAATTGATTGCAAGTTCTTAAGGGGAAGGGACGGATTTCATGTTTGAAAGCAAAGACATAGCCCACTTTGGGGAAATTCCTCCCCAATTACGCCTGATTTTGCTTCTTGAAGAACCTTAAAATTGCTAAATGATGAAGACTAAAATTAAAGATCAATTTTGCAAATTGGGGGCCAAAATTAGAGGGGAAGTTCGAGCATCTCACCAATTAGAGAAGGCACATTAGAATTTGAAGATTTTTGCACCAAATTCCACTCAATCTCCTCTCATAACCATTCTTGACATCTTTTGACGAAGGAACAGCGTAACTCGGCCACCACCTCATTTGCTATGGTCATAGAGGTGAGATGAGGGTTATTCTTACTAGAGTAACATTGGACATTACTAGAACAGTGGTTGGTGGTGGTGAAGCTTAGTGAAGAAGGTGTGTGCCAGAGAGTAATCGTGAATGGAAGGAGAAGGAGATAGAAAATAAAAAAGAGAAGGAAGAAAGAGGGAAAAAAAAGATTAGGGGTATTCTTGTATTTTCCAAGCAATGGACAGATGTCAGGCTCAAAAAAAGGGAGAAAATTTTTTTCTCTACTTATTTCATGATTTTATTTAAAAATGCATTATTTAAGTTTTCAATTCATAATGCATTTACATTCTCTCTTCTTTTTTTCTTTTTTTTTTTAAACTAACTAAATTTTTTTCACTCAATCTGAACTATTAAATAAGTAAATTTAAGGAGTGTTACATTTTTCTCATTTCATTTTCACACAATCACTTAATTGTATCCAACTGGCTTTACATCTTCTGGTGTTTGAACTATAGCCTACAAACTTTATATTTTGAAAGTAAATTTAAGTCCTCTTAAATTGCATCTTTCAATTTTGACCAATAATCTATTCTTCAATAGATTGAAGCTCAATATTCATTTTGTTTTATAATTTCAAAAACAACATTCTATGCAAAAATGTTGTCAACATCTAAGTCTTTTCAGTTCCATCTTTTTATTGTAGTGACATAATGTCACACCTAGTACTACTTATGCCATTACATTGTTAATTTTGCAACTCATACATTGCGTTAGCGCTATGGAACAATGAATAATAAAATTTTAGTTTAGAGAATAAAGTCATTTCCATTAGTTCATGCCAACTAAAGTTTAACAAAATTATTTATAAGTTTAAGGAAAATTTCCTAATTAAACTTTAGACTATTCCATTGAATTAGTCTTTAATTTTCCCTAATTTTTGAAAACCCAAAGCTACTCATAAACTCTCCATAAATTCTATAACTCTCCAAAATTAAACTTTTATTTGTCTAGTTCATATTGTAAAATACTAGACCTAAAAATCATAATAATTGTGCAATTTTCAAACCAAACTCAAAATTATGTAGTTTGATCCTTATTTCTAGGATTGTTCTGTTTTGAATTGTTAGACAATGCAAAGTAATTTAGATTGCTCTCAAATTTGACATAGAACCTTTTATACTTGTTCTAAATGAACCATGAAAGTCATTTGTTTGCCCCTTCAATTCTAGACTAAAAACGGTTCGATGGTATTTTGGAATCTCAGTATTGTTGTGTTTTGGGTCTTTTACTTAACTTCCTTTGTTCAAAATTTTCTCAAGACTTCTAGAATCAAAGAAGAATCTATCAATAGGCTTCATATCAAATTTTAAAGCAGAGTAACACCATTTGATATCTTATTCAAACCAAAATGCATAGTTGATATGTTTAAGGAAAACATACTATGGTTCTAGCATTCATTCGTATATGTCATACAATATAATGAGAGATTCATAACAGTACATTCCTACATATTAACTATGTCAAAGATGGAGTTAAAACACTCATTTTCATAAATAAACATCCATAGTGAAACATACTTCCTCTATTGTAATACATAACTTCCTTGCCTTTATCGTCGATTGCACTTTCACTAATATAATTGTTAATTTAAACATGGGTGAGATTTATAAATCTCAATATTCAAGTATCTTATTCAAAATATACAAAATATCATCGTATATGCTATAAGAATTAACATAAGTAAATGTAGGCTATGTAACATGATGCATAGATGCATATTTGGTTTATTTTGTAACCACAATTTCATACTTATGGCTACCTCTTCATCATCGTCATCACCATCATCATCATCATGGAAATCACCATGTTTAAATATTTCATCATGATGAGTTTAAAACTTAAGAGTTCAATATGTCATAATAATTCCCTTGTGGCAATTTTGTATATGAACATAGCTAACTAAAAGCATACATATCAAGGTAGACTGAAGTATAGGTATATAGTAAATAAGAATACTAACTATCTCTTACGTTGTCGAAGCTGGTTTATATCTAAAGTGCTTTTCTTCTTTAGGTTGTGGTATATTATAATCTGGATAAATATATTATGACTTCTTCTCAATGTATCCTTCATAACTAAGGCTCTTTACATCAATTCACCAACACCATATCCTCTGCTTACTTGTTAAACATTCTCCCCTTGCTTCACCTGAAATACTTTATTTAAAATATATTGTTTTGATAATGTTTCTCGCTTATTTTTCTCAAGCTTTGCTAGTTTATTTTTGTAAGTTCTAGGCCTATTTATAGGCATTTCCTTCAACCATTCCTCACTAACTTCAACTTAAGTGGTATGTGCAGTATTCTTACCTTATCTTAGTGACTCACCATTATTAATGTGTTCGTTAATCATTAAGTTATGCCACCATGAATTTTTCTTCTACCACATTAACCTTTAATGTGCTTCTTAGATCTTTAAGCCTAGCATCCCAAATACTTCTATTTTTGCCATATAGCATCTCCACTAAGCCCTCTTATTATTTTGCCATCTACCCTCAACATATTTCCTTCATTTTTAGAATAGTGTTTCATGAACAAGTCATATCATAGGTCCCTCTTCTCATGGTCACTAACTCTTAATGCAAGCATGAATATAAAATTAGGTTGATGGAGCTTTGCCAACATGGATACAAGAGAAACTCCTTTGTTCCAAATTGGTAGACTTAGACACTACACTTGAGATATGGTGTAAAATTATATAGTGGAATGATGCGGTGGCATTCTTTTATCCTTTCTCCAAAACACAAAATGCTAAGAATTATATAATCAAAGTTTTCTATAAATACACTATAAAGTCACATAAGAACATCTTACACATTTTAAGATAAATATCTAAGAGGACTTTTAAGAGTAGAATATCATAGCTTTGATCTTAGAAAATTTATTTCTTGCATATTAGTCCTGTTAATTTTTTATTATTGTTCACACAAAACCTATAAAACTATGCATTATACAATTTGCTTTATTTACCTAAGGACATTCTTAATTGCTTGAAATTTACTACTATGATCAATTTCTCTAGCTAGAGTTATCCTAGAATGTTACACATAACTTATTGTGATTTCATCATTAATTTGAGGTATCTAAACCTTTTTTTGGGATTTTATAATTAGTTATGTCATCAATCTCTGTAGGAGTATCATGTGTTTCTTCATGGGTATTCACCACTTTATTGTCTATCTTGGTCATTTGCTCCTTTCCTTTTTCGAGGATTTTTATCTATGGGGCCTTGATCTTCAATGCTTCAGGTGAACCTTACTTCTGTTTACACTAGAAGATTGTCCTATTGGAACATAACTTCGAATTGGTGCATTGTTAGGTAGTATATGAGAATTGGAAATTTTCTTTATGTTAGTGAATGAATTTAAGAGTTAATCTGCAACATTTTGCAAGTGAACTATTTTCTAAACTTCTTGTTCACATTGCTTTGTATATGGATCTAAAAGAGATAGTTATAATGCATTCCACATAAGTTCATTTCCTAGTCTCTAATTAACTCCCTAAATGTTCAGAAAATTGTTTTGTTAAAATGACTTTTAGCAAATTGTGTTGCAAATAAATCCCCAGCTAAAGGTTCAAAATATTTAATTACTAAAGGGGATTTGAAACCAACATATATTCTCAACCTCCTCTAAAGACCATCTTTGTGCAATGTAGTGGATTAAATAGTTTATATTACACATCCAAAATTCTAAGATGAGAAATATCTGATTCATGACCAAAAGCCAAATGTAATAGGGTGTTGGCCTAATGCATATAAGTGCTATCAAATGTAATATTGCATATCCCTAAGTTGAAAAGGGGAATTATGCTCTCATAAGCATTAGTTTGGTTATTAATTGAAAGCATTTGATAAATGATTATGCTATACCATTTTATGTGTGAACATGAGTGTTCGTTGAATTTTATAGATGTACGTACATGTGATCATGAAAAGTAATAAAGTATGAGTAAGATTTTATTCCCACAAGGACTTGGCTTTAATTCTAGTCAGACACTTCCATTAAGATTTAAATTCAAGCAAATAGATTGAATGTATAGTTGAATAACTAGACAATAATGTAGAATTAAGTAAATAATCAACTAAATGGATCTAAGACTTTGACTTCACCTTAATGTGTAGTTACTTTGTATTGATAGTTACTTCTTTCTTGAGCTATGAATTATTTTACTAACCTAGGGATTCAATTGTTTATGAAGTTTTATCGAATCATCATAAACCTAACTGCTTCCCCCAACTCCCTATATTTCTATGAAAGCCGACTGAGATGATAGTTAATATAAAGTGCTACCCTAATGTTGGTTATTTAAGATAGTCGAGTACTATTGTCTTGATTGCTAATTGTTATACTTACTACTTTTTAGGTATAAAAACAGAGATTGTCTTCATCTAGTTCTTAATTTAGGGTTTCCCTTTTGAGTTAGCCTAAATCCTAGTTCAATTCTATGGTTATCAAGCTTAGAGAAACATTAAGGACAAGATGAAAATATGTAAACTGAATTTAGAACATCAATAAGAAAATACTATCACACAAAAGGAACCCCACAAAGGGTTTAGTCAAAATCCTAGATAAAACCTACTTAACCTCTCATAGGCATTAGTACAGAATCTTACTATAAAGAAAAGCATAAAGAATACATGAAGTAGAAGGAGAGTGAGTTGTTTAGAAGGGGAAAAACTTTACACAGAGCCCTCACTTTGAAATAAGCTCTCTCCTTAGAACTTTTAACTCAAACTTCTTTTCAAGTATTCAAAACACTTTTTTATACTTGGTGCCCCTTTGCTTGCCCTTAAGAACCTATATATAGCTTTTAGATCCCTGATAGTGAAGTATAGGTCATGTATAGAGCCCTAAATTTTCTAAGCAGATTAGGGTTTTTGTCGGCGTGCCTTAGCAAGGTTCATTTGGTGCCTGGGCTCTATGTCTTTGGTTTTGGTGCCCAGGCATTGAGGCAATGGTGACAAGGTGCCATGTTTTAGGCATGATTAGCACTCGAACATTGTCTTCTTAGTGCTTGGGCACTACTTTATTCCCTGTCCTCCTACAAACCATTGGTGCCCAAGGGTTGATATTTTGTTGTCGGGCACCATCTTTCAAGATTTGGAACCTAGGTGTTGCTTTTGTGGCACCTGGGTGCCATCTTTATGGAATTAGAGTCTTGGTGTTGGTTATGTGGCACTAGGACACTGATTGTTGAACTTCCATATTTGTGCTACCTTTTTAGCCTCTTTGTTTTTCCTAAAAGAAAACATTTAATTATTTTCTCAAGCAAGGTCAGCATTAAACTTTTCATATTGTCTATGAAATTAGTGTGATCTCTATCTAAAATTGCATTATTTGTTTAATTAATGTTTTCTTAAATGTCTTGCTTAAGAGAATGATCAAAGAGCAATAGGCTTTTCAATTGTTATCCTAATGGACATACAATAGTCATTAAAACCCTAAGTTATAAACTTACCAATAATATCAAGATGAATTGTCTTAATTGTATAAGCCAGAAATTGAGCTCTGAATCTAATTATTTGAGCAAGTAATGTCGCAAGTTCTTGGTTGCGAGTTAACAACAAACACATGTGACCAACTTATAGATGCATCTATCAAAATCATGTATTATTTGAATGGTCCACTTGATAGATGAATGAGGTTACATATGTCACCTTGGATACGTTCTAGAAATACATAAGTTTCAATTCTAACTTTAAATAATGATGGTCTAGCAATTAGTTTTGCTTGAGAACAAACAACACATAAGAATTCTTTGAATTGAAGAATCTTTTAGTTATTCAATAGATGACCATGGGAATTCTCAATGATTTTTTGCATCTTTATTGATCTAGGATAGTCTAACCTATCATGTTAAATAATAGACTTATTTGGGTTAGTAAACTTTTAGTTAACTATAGCATGTGTTTCAATTATACTAATATATATATAGTACAAACCTCAAGTCAATACAGGTAATTTCTCTATAATTAACACATTTCTTTCCTAATATAATGACTATGATATATAAATAGTTAATATTTTCCTCACATATAGTTTCAATATGATACCCATTGTATCGTGTATCTTTAAAGCTCAATAATTTTCTTTAAGACTTTGTAGAAAATAATGTACTGTCAACAATAAAATTCATCCTTTTAAGTAATAATATAGTAGCTCTTCTAAACCCTTCAATTAGTTTGTACTACTTAATATGGTATTGATATTGACATCACTGAGAATCATGTTTTAAAAGTTGTTTTTTTAATCTTTAAGTATAATGTGTTATAGCGCTACCTTCAAGACATATGTCTTCATTATTAATGCTGTGTGCAACCAAAGAATGGGAAATATTCTTATTCTTCACTAAAATAAACAAAAATATGATAAGAAATGTTGCACATATACATAAAATATATAGAAGCTACATTCATGAAAGAGGAAAAACATTAAACATAATAAGAACAACAACAAATTAAAATATAACATCAAATATTTTTATCATTTCCATACCACATTCTTTCATTACAATTCTTAAAAAATTATGCTACATCCAAATGTGTTATGTTATTGAGGCCATTGAAGTCGTCATCATTGTATGCAAAATTTGTCTCAACATCATCCTTTAGGCATGTGAAATTTGTTTCTAAATATTTTCCTTTCCTTTTGATAGAGGCTTGGTAAAGCTTTATAAGGTGTTCAGATGTACAACAGGTACGTGACAAATGTTCATCCATACCACATCTATAACATCAATTTTCTTTAATTTTTGAAGCATTTATAAGCATTCTTATCTTCTTCATTACTATTCTTCTTTTGTTGGTTCATGTTGTTATTATTGCCACCACGAAAATGGTAATTATTATGTCTTATACCATATCCATAACCAAGACTATAGTTTTTCCATTTTCAAAATTATTATATATGGTTGCATTCACTTTAGGGAATAGAGCTAATCTAGTGGGACGAATTTCATCATTTTCCATTTGTAACTTAGTATTTTTCTCAGCCACAAGAGGGCAAGAGATTAATTCAGATATTTTTTAAAAACCCTCTTTTTGATATTGTTGCTGTAGGAGCACATTTGAAGCTTGATAGGTTGAAAAGGTTTTATCTAAAAACTCCTTATCGGTATTCTTTTCTCCATATAATTTAACTGAAAACTTATCTTAAAAACTATTGAGTCACACTCACTTATAATTATAAAATCTTTCATTCAAAAATGCATCTAATCATAACAAGCTTTAGGTAGTATTACCATTTCCTAATGGTTATACCTTTATTTCAAATTAGTCCACGATTCAAGTGGATCCTTTACTATTAGGTATGTTACTTTTAATCATTCATGTAGGTGATGACAAATGAAAATCATTGCTTTTGTCTTGTTTGATTGGATGCTTCATTTCCAATTAAGATTGCAATACCTAGACCCATAGCATCTAGGTGAATTTTAGAGTTTAACACTGAAGATAAATAATTCTTGCTAGTTATATCAAGGATAATGTGCCCACAAATTTAAGTTTTGTAAGATTTGACATGAGGCAAGCTACCATAAAACAACAATTAGAATAAATTTTAGATATCATTAGACAATGAATAATCTTAATAAAACAAATAGAGCAATAGTAGTGAAATATAATCAATATAAAGAATTAAGTCATGGATGATTAATTTAGAAGATTAAAGCAAGAGAAGTATAATAATAATGTAATCATGATAGTAAGTCTGAATTATTTCTAAAAATAAAATATTGAGTCATTAATCATATTCTAATGAATATTATCAACTATATGTATGATTATAATATCTAGAAATAAGATTATAAAGAAATCATAATCATATTCATGATAAATTTGTAAAATTATTTGAATAATAATACCTTGATCAAATTATAAACTAAAAGTTGATTACTTAAATCAAGAACTTGGAGTTGAATCGTCCTGATGATGTGCTATAAAACAACTAGAATTGTAAAAAGTATGAGAAGAGAAAGAGAAAATATAAGGTAACTTTCATTCACGTAGGTATTTCTTCTTATAGTACATGGTCTTATTTATAGTTCTTTCATCATAAAGGAAAACTTTGCTAAACTCATTTATGGAAGAAGATGAAATTTTGATTATCACAAACTTTTCATGAAAGTTTTCCATTATAACCAATACATTCTAGATCTATCACTTTGATTAGCTCTCTCTAGGAACCCTTGTAAGCAACATTGAGTTGATATGATAGTTTTTTAAGGCACTCATAATCGATGTTTTCAAGTCTTATAGTTGAACTGGTTAATTTTAAGAACTTTAAAAGGTTTCTAGTCAATTACAGTAGCTGGCAATCGATTGGCCTTGTGTCTAGTCGATTGGGAAGTTAGCTAAAAACCCTTGTGTCAGTCATTAGGTTGTTCAAAATAAGTCCCAGACAATTGGCCTTGGTGCCAAGTTGATTGGAAAGCCTTTTTGTTACCCCAATTAACTATCAGCTTGGGCCTCAATTTATGGAAAGCTTTCTGTCAATCCCCAATAGATTAGCTTTTAGCTAATAGTTGACTAGCTACCCCCAGTTTAAGCCTAGTCAGCTGTCAGCCTTAAGATTATTCAATTGGAAGCTTTCTATAATTGACTAGTTGTCTGGCCACTAATAAGCCGTTTTGAATTTAAATAAAAAAAATGAGGACCAGTCAATTGACACAATAGTTGAAAAGCTGATGTTGCTTTTCAATGGCAATTGTTGTATAATTTGACTTCCCTTTTGTTTTTTATAGCTCTATTAGGTTTTATGCTATAAATGAGGCCTATGGACTCTAAAAATATGCAAGAACATTTTTTAGTGCTTTATCTTGAAAAATCCTCTCTTATTTAACACATTCTTGCATTAGTGCGTCATTGTATAACATACTTTGTTTTGAGAGTTTTTACTTTGTATAATTTGTCATTTGCGAGTGTTGTTCCTTAAGGAAATCAAGTTGTAGGCTTGGGTTAAGGGGGAATTATTTCCTAGTTGATTATAATATATCATGTGATATAGTGAAAAATCTGAAAAGGTTACTTGGGACTGGATGTAGGTGTGTGCTTAAGCTGAACCAAGATATTTACTTGTGTCATCTTCTCTCCTTTGGTCTATGTATATTCAACATTTAAAGTGTTTGAATATTTGTTCTTAGTTCTAGTTTGAAACTATCTTCAAAAGTTGTCATGTTGAAAAATTTTCTTTAACACTTATTTCACCTCCCTAATGGACGGCAACATTGTATAATAAAATTTTAAGTTACAATGTATATGAACAAAAATTAATTTACATAATGGTACAATATAAATTTATTAGAAGTTATACAAGAAAAAGATCCTAAAGTAAACATAAGAAAGGGTCTTAGAAAGTCACTCCTAAAAGATTCTTTGAAGTCTCTATACACGGGTGGACATCACTGCAAAAAAAATTACCTTCAGTGGTGACAAAAGTTGCCGCTAAAGGTTGTTTAGTCGCCGTTATAGACATTCAGCAGTGATTGACAAGTTACCACCAAGTTGCCATAGGATGTTCTATAATTGAAAGGATATAACAGTGACAAAATAAGTCACCCTTAAAGGGCACAATCAGTGGGGAAAGAAGTCGTAGCTAAAAGCATTAGTAACAACAATTGTCGCCATTACATGTAGATAGATTACAAAATTTGTCATCATCGCCACTGAATGTGAGGTTTCAACGGTAAAATTGTCACTACTAAAGAGTTTTAGTGGTGGTTGCACGGTCCACTAAAGAGCTTTAGTACAATGAAAAACGTACTCATCACTAAAGCTTTTTTAGTGACAACTTTATTGTTGCCATGATGAGCTTTACAGCAACATAAGTTGTCACTAAAGGTTTTTTTGTTTGACATATTTTATAAATATTTAGGCTCTAAATTCACCAAATTTAACTCATTGCATAACCGTAAATAGAATTCTAAGTTGGACATTAAGGCACCAAAATAATCACAACATCATAAAGCTGATTTTTAGTATATATAATGTAGAATATTAATTACCCTAGATTGATATCAATAGTGGCAATAAAGTACAAGAAAGAAAGAAATTACATGATCTGACTATTTTGATGAAGTAGTAGTTCCAAGAAAAAAAAAACAATAAGAAGAAGAAGATAAACTTAAAGTTTTCTAGTGCTGAGATTGACAGAGTCATCATTACCATCGCCAAAATAGAGAGAATTGTAGAAGAAAGAGAGAATAACATTCATGAAAAAAAAATGATGACAGAAACTTAACTTTTCTTACCGAGATGAGAATTCATCGTAGTTTCTAGAAAGTGAGCGATGAGTGAAGAGGAAGAAAAACCTTAAGTACTCCTATTGAGACAAGATTTTGGTGGGTGCAATGAAAGACAAAAAATTAAAATAATAATAATGAAATAAAAAAATAATAATGATAAACAATAATAATAAATAAATAAATAATATAAAAAAATTACAAATGAAATAAGATGCCACTTGATTCGATGCAGACAAAAGAAGGGGACATTAGCATTTGAAATAAGAGGTCATATGTTTCTCGAAGTGTCTTCAGTCAATGAGGTTGGTCAATAAAGACAATAAAGCTCAGTCTTAATTATCTTGGTCCATTTGAAATTTTAGCTAGAACTGGATAGAGTTTGGTTTTAGCATCTTTTAACATGTTGATGAAATTTTTAACATGTGTGTTAACCGGCTCATCATGTTTTAAACCACTATGTCCTCCAAATTTGAACATCTATATCCATTGTGTACCATTTCAATAATAGATCTTCCTTAATTTTACATCTTACCTTAAATGATGTGTTCATATAACCCTTACAAGGGACTTTTGACATAGGTTCATTTCTCTCCATGTGAGTCCAACACTTTATAACTCTCACAAAAACCCTTTTTGAATAGTTCTTCTCTAATTTTACATCTTACCTTGAATGATGTGTTCATACAACCCTTACATGGGTCCAACAATATTTATCTAAACAAGATCAATCTCTTTTTTCTTTTATATAGAGAGAGACAATGTTAATTGCAATTATGATTTCAAGATGTGTATCAATTGGTATATAAGTTTGAGTGTAGTAATTATAAGTTGTTTACAATTTCAAGAATTGTCACAAATAACGAGCTTAATTGTTAATTTGATGTATTTTGATTATTAACTTATTAACAGAAACTAGTTAATTTGACCTAATTAGATTCGTACACGTTCACCACAGTGAACATTCACTTTCGCTGTGGTGAAAGACACAATAAGGTGAAATCAATGGCAAAAATTCTTTCTAGCACATGCTTTGCTTCTTTTTCTCCTCATTACTACTACAATTATTGTCTTTGTTGGATAAAATCAAGTAGCCTACTAATAAGCAATTGAAATTGAACCCTAAGATCAAACCCCACAATAAAATCTCTTATAAATCCATATCTTTTCCTTCATAACATTTGGCTCTATAATCATCTTTCCTTCAAAATTAACCTAACATTTAAACCAAATTAGGAGTACAAAAATAAAAAGAGAAACTAGCCTAAAGACAAATAGAACATGAGGAAATCTAACTTTAAGCCATTATATCATTCTTCAAGGAAAATCAAAAGTAATGAAGGAAGAATCAAACAAAAAATCATCATTTGGAGAGTTTTCTAAGTAGCTTATAAAAGCCTTTCCTTAAACAACAAATGCGTGCATAATATGTCTAAAGATATGGAAGGGTGTGAAAATGTAGAAATGTGCTCCAAAGATTTTAAATATTGCCTCAATAGAAAATTTGAGCAAGAATAGAAGAGGAACGAGTTACCTACTTCTCTTCCCAAATT
This sequence comes from Delonix regia, assembly GCA_037074485.1. NCBI lineage: Eukaryota > Viridiplantae > Streptophyta > Magnoliopsida > Fabales > Fabaceae > Delonix > Delonix regia. The sequence continues at coordinate 20,916,048 of CM073454.1, read as the reverse complement.
TGCACAATCTTGCAGCATTTGAGAGAAACCCACAGTGTTTTAGAGACCCATAGCTTAGCAAATCAAAACACAAAAGTGAGGAGGATTTAGGTGCTAGGTGTTGTAACAAGAGGAAGAAGGAAGGGTTAGGGCTCCTGAAGATGGAAGATGCGAAAGAGAGTCGAAAAGATTATGTACATATATAAATATTCACTTTTAAATTGAAATATATATTTTATATTTATTTACATTTTTATTCAAAATTGATATTTCATATCTATATTATTATATTATTATTTATTTTTTTTGAAATATTTTAATCTTATTTTAATGCTTTGTTTAATTTAAAATTTAAATATCAATTATTATAATAAGTAATATTATTTGAAAATTTTAACAAATTGTAATACTTAAATTTTACTAAATTGCCTTTAGTGACATGAACTTAGCAATCGCCATTAAAAACCATTTAGTGGTGACCATCTAGGATTGCCACAAAAACTATAATATGGCAACTATGCAAAGTCATCACAAAATACATTTAATGGCAAGATATTGTCGCCCCTAAATCATTTTTAGTGGTGATTTCTCCCTGCTGTCACTAAATATCTTCAAATTTAGATCTTTTCCTCCATGCTTTAGTGGCAACACATGGAAAGTTGCCACTTTTGATATACAACAGCGAGTATAATGTCGCCTAAATACTAGTAGTAGTAACTTTAAGTATCTTTCAACTAAATGTCTTTTGTGGTGACATATGTGTCGCCCCAAAAGCTATTCAATGGTGATAAACTTAAAGTCGCTGCTAAAGACATACTTTTAGTGATGAATTTTTTAGTCATCACTAAAAATAACCAAAAAGTCAAATTTTTGTAGTGCATTGATAATACAAGTATTTACAAGAATATAAACAAGCATTTTTGTTTTCAAAAGCCTTTATAGTACACTTGCTTGCTAGTTCTAAAACATTGTACAAATGTACATTAAGAAGATAAAATTGCATTAAATATATACATAATTAAATAAAAATAAATAAATAATATTTAATTATTTATATTTAATGATTATTTGTCTATTAACTTTGTTGAAAATTTTTTATTGAATATTATGGATTATGAAATATATTGTAACACTCTTCAAATTTGCCCATTTAATAGTTAAGTTTGAGTGGGAAAAATGATTAGTTTAATAAGACACAAAAAAAGAAGAAGAAAGAGAATGTAGATGTAGTATGAATTAAAACTGTAAATAATTCATAAAGAATAAAATCACAAAATAATTAGAGAAAAAATTTCCCCCTTTTTTTAAACTTGACACATGTTTTTTATTAGGAAATTACAAGGAAGCCCTCAATCCTATTTCTTTTTTTGTCTTCTTCTTCCTTTACCTTCTTATTTTTTTCCCCTTCTTTCTCCTTCCTCCTTACTTAAACACACTTCCTTTCTCAAGCTCTAAGAATCCCTCTCCTTTCATGCTTCGATTTCAACATTTCCTCATCATCTCCATCAATTATGACCAACTTCATCATGTTTTCCAACCCATTTGCAATAGATGGTGGCTGAAAAAGTTTCAAATTCCGGTGAGCATCTCCCACGCATGATCCCATCAAAATATACCAAAATTGGTGCATGTTTCTTGAAATCTTGTTTGGGCTTCACATTCTTTTATGTAATTTGATCCTTTCCACTTAATCTTTGTCCTCAATTTTGTCATCATGGCCCTCAATTTTGCAATGTTGGCCCTAATTTTGAAATTTTCCAATTTTGTGACCTAGGGTTCCACAAGAAGAGAAATTGGAAATGATTGGGGAAGGATTTCTTCACATTGATTTTTGACTTTGTTACTTAACACTAAATTCATTCTTTCCCCTTTATAATACGCAATCAATTTCTGAATTTGCAATCTTGATTTTGAAACCCCACTTTTCAAGGAGTTGGTGACATAAATTCAAAATTAGGCTTGATTTTGGTGAGATTTCATCAAATTAAGTTGGGGTTTTGGTTATTAAGTGAACCTTAAGCTTTTTCCATCTAATTCCTATGTGAAATTGCTAGGTTTTGGTTTCCAATTCCAAACCCCTCTTGGTTGCACGAAATGTGCGATGGAATATTGGAGTTTTGAAAGTCTTAGACCAATTTTCTTCAAGAATCACTACTAAAGGAAGAAATTAAGCAATTGCAAGTTACTGTTTAAGGTGGTATGTTGATTCAGAAGCTTTCCTTTTTTTTTTTTTTTAATTTTCCTTGTTGTTTTGAAGATAAGAGATGACAAAAATCTTATAGTGATTGACTAAATAACCCCAAATAAGTAATTTAGTTTATTGTTAAATCTTGAATTGTGATTAGTATAATTTTCAAATTTTCTTGATAATGTTAGACAACGCATCGTTAAGAAATAAAATTATATTGGGTCTTGGTATATATATAGGGTAAAATACAAGGAAATAAAAATAAATAAATAAAAGTATGATATGAACCAAGGTTGGGAAATTTACATGTGGTATTGAAAGGTGAAGAATTAACTCCCCATATTGAGATTAAAGAGATTTGATACACAATGATTATACAAGAATTGGGTTAAACATTAAGAAATTATGTGAATTAAGGAATAGCTTCTGATATGGGAAGTTCAATGTGCGTTGTTTGTTATTATAGGCCCATAGGCATTGGCATTATGATCAAGTCTGATAAGGAAAGAAACGTTAGGAACATGATTGTTGTTTGCATACTTTCCAAGTGAGTAAATATTACTAATTATACATGTTTTCAATATTTTAATCATACATGTTTTTAGTATTGTAAACTATTCATTTGTGAAATAATTTTGTTTTATATACTCTGGTGCCTTGGGAACTAGCCTCTTGAATTATTTTGTTAATTTTGACACTTATTTGCATTCTTTGAAATTTGAGAAAGTTCTTTGTAATATTCCTTCATATATGAATGATAGTGTTGAATGATTGACATACCTTATGATTTTCAAGAAATTTTTGTAAATGATTTTGTTATTGTTTGGATTTATGGAAATCTGGAATTTCGTTATTGCTCAAAATTTTGAGTATTTATATTATTATGGAAAAGCATTTCTTTTTTTTTTTTTTTCTAGAAATTCATCTAATACAAGACCTTGTAGCTAAGGACAGTTGACATTAGCCTTGGTGCACTACACTTTTGTTATTCTGGGCTTTCTCTCAGCCTTTGATTTTGTGCAAGCCTTATTGCTTGATTTTGATTATTATGGATTGTGCTACCTTGCCTTGAGCTAGCTTTCATTATGGTTTACGCTTCCCAGCCTTGTGCTAGATTTTGTTATGGATTGTGATACATTGCCTTAGGCTAGCTTTCCTATATGGATTTGTGATTGGTCTTGTGAGATGTTTTCCCTTTCAGTTTACTCCCTTAAAATCATTTATGAATTTCAAATGTTTATTAATATGATTTGTTTTGCAAAGTTTATATGTATTTGTGAATGCCTTATGAATTATGTTTGACAATTTATGACCTTCCTATTGGAATAATTTCGACATATGTAAGTTTTATACGTTTTGAATTGCTAAATAATATGGCAGCGAAAAACTCTAACAGGTTGTCTGTTCCATCCTGGTATGGTTAATAAGATTTGCTCACTGAGTGTGGTCAATCATTCCATCTCTCGTTATTTTTATTTAAAGAGTAGTATTGATTTAGTTATCACTCTGTAGTTTAAAGACTACTAAAAGACTCATTCAAGAGCCTTACATTTTTCGTAAGGACAAAGAGTCATTTTTTATTTAGTTGTTACACGTTCAAAAATATTTTCCTTATACTCTAATAGATTTATTGTCATAGATAGAGAGTTTAGTATAAGTAGCCTTGGGCCAAATGTATGATATTGGAGAATTGAATTGGATATTGTTTAAGTATTTCATTATAGCAATATTTGGATCAGTTAGTTTGCTAGCTTTGTTTGGCTTACAGAGACAATGTTTACCTTGTTCTTCGTATCGATCACGCTTTGCCATTTGGGGCGTGACATATATGTAAATTTTGTTTAAATAAATATAATTTATATTGCATTTAAATAAGTTTTTATTGCCTAGGGATCCCCATAGGGACTACTCCATTTGGGATTCACATTTAGAGAATTTTTTCATGTGAGGATGGGGATGGGAAGAAAGCTCTTCCAAAGGAAGTTTAGGGATAAGTATGGGGATCATATCCCCTATTCGGTGAGGTTCCTATCCCTACCAATTTTATATAAATATCTTATATATATATATATATATATACTAATTTTTGTGTTTTTAGTTATTTCACTCATTATTTATATTTATAACAAATAAAAGGAAAAAAAATAATTCCACTCATTACATATTAGTCATCTACTTCTTTAAAACTGGGACGAAATAGCAAAATTACTTTAAAAAATGTCTTAGAGCTACGATCACATTATAATGGAGAATGAGAAGTGAGTATTAGGAAAAATAATACTAAATTATTTTTAAATAAGGGTTAAGGATAAACATAGGAATTATATTTATTTAAATGGTTTTATTTTAAATTTAATTATATTTTGGTTAAACTTATTATTTTTATAATTTAACTTACCTTAATAAGTGTTTTTAGTTCTAACTCATAAAACTTGTTATTTGAATATTTATCGTTTTTATTAACTTAATTAGAGCTTGTTAGGTAGTATAAAGAAGGAGCTTGGACTCCAAATGTAATTATTTCAGAAAATATTAATATTTATTTTATTTTATTTTTCTATTTTCTATAAAGAAATTCAAAGTCTCTGTGAGGGGATCTACATCCCCGTGAAAAATATTGATGAGAGAAAAATCTCCCTTGATGTGGGAAATTAATGTGTATGGGGATAAGGGATATAATTGATGATCAGGATGGGAAGTTAGGAGGCACTCCCCGCTCCTGCCTCGCAAATTTGCCATCCTTATTAACGTCATCCTAAGTTAGCACAACCTTGACTCCCAATACCAATCACATGCCTCGGAAGTCAATTGATCGGAGGATATTTTTTAGGTTAAATAATTTTAAAACTTTACAAGAATATTTCCAAAAATATAACTTCCAATAATAGTGGGAAAATGTAACTTTTTGAAAAAAATTATAATGTTAATATATTGTTATGTTTTTGAATTATGTGTTGCATATGTAAGTGTAGCTTGACTTTTGCCTTTGAATAAAAAATTTTGTTTTATTACTCTTATTAAAAAGGTTATTAATTAGAACAACATTTTCCATCAATTTATCTTAATTCAATCAAAATAAACTAGTTTCAATGTTCCATTTTCAAACATATCTAACTTTGACCAATTGCCAATAATTCAACTACATTTGATTCAAATTAAAATATTCAAATAAAAATTTTGTTACATACTCTTTTGATATATTGTAGTTTAATCTATTTGTGAACACCTCATCTCTATCTAAATTTATCATGGATTTGTTAATTAAGCAAATGAGGAAAATAAGAAGGACAGAGGTTCAAATGATATTTTTAAGCAAAAAACAAATTAAAATTCAAAACAAATAATGAGGGAATTTAAGAAAAAAAACAACAAAAGTGGGAAATAAGAATTAATAATAATAATAATAATAACAAATCAAAATAAAAAAATATCATAAAAAATACAAAATAGGAAAAATCCAAAAATAAATGTTAATAGGGATAGTGACAAAAAAACAAATGAATAACAATAAATAAATAAAATATAATAATAATAATAATAATAATAAAATATAAAATAATAATAATAAATTAAAACAAGAATTACTTAGGTAAGAGAACACAACTTCCAGGGGGTGAGCTTTTGGCGGTGATCTCTTTCAGCTGCAAGTGGGTAACTTGCTTGTAGCTGTAGTGGCAGTCCGTAGCTCGACTGAAGAGATGACAGGAGCAGGTGATAATGATGGAGGCTTCAGCTAATAAGAAGGAGGGCTGTTGTTAAGGGAGGAGGCCGAGAGAGTTGCTGTAGAGGCACGAAAAAAAGGACGGAGAAGACTTGAGAGAGTGGGAGAGTTGTTGTGAGAAACCGAGAACTGAGGAGGCTAAGAGTTGCTGTGAGGGAGAACCAAGGGAGAAGAGTGAAGCTGTTGTGGAAGAGAAACTGAAAAAAAAAGATTCTGGAGAGTGGCTGAAAGGAGAAGAAACCAAGCTATAGCAGTGACAAGCCACTGCACAAGATGAGGCATTAAAATTGAGACTTTGTCGTGGCGAAAATGTATTTTTGCCATGGCAAACTACACAATAAGCCTATAGAGGGTCTTTTCTGCAATTTTCTAATTTTTATGGTCCCTGATTGTAATTCCTTCCAACTAGTCTTTGAATTTGGCCTACAATGCAAGAATTTAAATATTGTAATATCCCATATTCTCCAATTCAATTAATTTGAGCCAAATCAGTGGAAAAATTACAATTTTACACTTATAAAGCACATTTTGCAAGAAATTGTCTCTAATCCCAAATTACCACAAAAATATTATCAAAACATGCATTTAAGCTCAATAAACCTCATAAAATGTTATGAAATGACATGGTAAAAATGGGTATGATCAATAACAAAGCAATCGAAAAGAGAAATAAATAGATACCTTAGAATTTTTTAAATAACAAGTTTTGATAAAATAAAAATATTATTTATAAACCTTAAATTCTATATGAAGCGAGTTTCAAAGAAATAACCAAAGTCATCATACTCATATTCCTTTGCTAGTCATGTTTCAATTATTCATATTGTATCCCTTTTATCAGGTACACCTCAATATCTTATATCTATATCAATGATAAGTCTTAATAATATACACATGTATCCCTTTATCAGATACGTCTTAGTATCCCATATCTGTATCCCTTCACTGATGACATCTTAATAATTCATATCCGTATTTGTTTACTAGATACATCTTAATATCTCATATATGTATCCCTTCACAAGATACATCTCAATAATTCACATCTGTATCCTTTTTCTAAATACATCTTAGTATCTCATTTCCATATCCATTCGCTGGATGCATACCTATATCTCTTAATATACATCTTAATATCTCATATTTGTATCCCTTCACTCGATACATCTCAATAATTCATTTAAACATATTTACTACCATAAAGTAATTTAAATAAAAATATTATTGAAGATAAAATAAAATAAAGAGTGATTAAAAATAAAATGACAATAATATAAAGGATAAAAATTCTGATCACTTGAGAACCTGCAAATCATTGGCATCCGTACCTTATTTGTCAGATATGGAAATCATAAATCCTATATATGTGTCTAATCTTTTAAAAATAATAACAAGAGGAATAAGAATACTAATAATAATAATAATAATTTTAATACTCTTGATAGTTTGGAATTTTTTTATGTCTTAAAATTTACTAAATATTTAGTTTTCATTTTTCTAAGTCCAGATTGATCTAGGAGCCTTTAACATGGTTCGGTCCAGAATATTTCTTGCATGAAAATATGGTAACCCCACATATCAGTGACCTTTTAGGCAGTATAATTCTATCATAAATCTTAGTAATTATGTGATGAATTGCTTTGCTAATGAACTCATAAAATTTAAATTAGTCATTTAGGTGGCATAATCTACCACAGTCTTATTTGTACAAAGTTCATAAGGCTCCATATATGTACTATTAAATTTCATTTTTGTATCTTAATTCTACTCAATCAATTAAATGGGATTCCACCACCATCATGAACATATTATGTAGAAGTTTATTGTATAAAATAGATCAATACTCTTAAAAGACTATTTTAGAACCAAAAAAAAAAAAAGTCTCTATATAATCCATATAAAAATAAAGAAATTGTAAGTTGTAGAAAAAAAAAAAATGTTCGGTAAAATAAAAAGTACTACTTTGCTAATTATACACTCACTGATAGGGAACAATAGTAGAAATCCCTATTCCTATAGCACAATGCATATTAAGAAGGTCTCCGTAAAGTTACATCTCAAACAAATATGAATGTTCATTCGATCTCTCTTTTAAGTTTGAATAAGAAAATTAAGAAATGTTTCGTGCTATTAATAGAAAATTTCAAGTTACTATTTGATGCTGTGTAAATAGCCACCACGCTTTTTCAGCCAAAATTTATACACTAACCACGCAATTTTGCCGATATTTACTATGTAAGTTACTATACAATAGTTAAAATTATATTTTTTATCTCAAAATTTTATTTTCATTTTAGTCCCTAAAAATAGTTGAAATTCTAATTTGTACCTTGAATACTATTTTCTTATTTCATTTTAGTCTATAAGATATTTTTTTTAATGTTATTCTTAAAATTTATATATATTTTTTATTATTACGTGTCCATTTCATCTAATGCTTACCATGTAGCTACGTGTGCTTTTTTTTTTTTTTCCAAATACTAACATAGTGAATCACTTGTATTTTCTGAGTTCGAATTTATACCTTCTCTGATACAAGGTGACCTATGCTTTTCCTTCCAATGATTTCCTACTCCTGTGATGGTTCTCCTGTAGTCATCCTATTAATTATAGTGGGCTTTTCTGTAGGGTACTCTTATAGAACGCATTTGTTTTTACCTCATCAAGATTTGAACCATAAAAGCAAGATGAATGGAAGGAATGAACCAAGACATCCATCCCAAAGTAAAAGCTTCTAGCCCGCTAAAGATGAAATCAAAATAGAAACTTCAACTATGTAGTAATATTGGAGACGTTTGGGGCACCAGACTTTGAAGAAAAACATTAAACTTCAAAATCTCAAAAGTTGAACCATGAGATCCATTCCAATGTCTACACGCAAGCTTGATAAGGAATAGGAGACAATTTGGAAGGACGAATGTTGACAAGAAACACAGGTTGAGATAGGTCTCGAGTATGGAGGTTGGCCTCATGATAGATTTTAGTTTCGAAGAACCCTTTTGAAGTGAGGTTCATGAAGAGTCACAGAGAACTGAGGAAAGAAGATGAAATGGGCTTTTTGTGATTTCTAGAGAGCCAAAATGCACATTATTATACGACCAGAGGGTCATTTGAAAAAAAAATGGGGCACACCTGGCAAATTGGGAGACATTGAATGGAGCATACGACTGAGATCTTTTCACAACATGAGCAACTGTAATTCTCTTTACAACAATGGATTTGGTTCGATTATTGACACATCTTTTACTTAATATGTTAGATAGTAGCTACACTTATATAACTACTCATAATTGCACAAAAAAATTTACTTTTACTTTTGTATATAAGAGACAATTATATACATTTTCTCAAAAATACATGTGGTTTAAATATTTACTTCTAGTAATTCAGTAAGTCTTAAAAAATTAAAAAATAAAGGAAACGATTTAAGTCTAGAGTCATGAATCATAGGGTATGTTTGGTTTGAAGAAAAAACATGAGAGAATGAGAATGTGAATCCCACTCCCTTGTTTGGTTTGCTTTTAGCAGATGGAATGCCTCTTCCGCAGCAATGCGCATTCCCATAGTTATGGGAATGGGCATTCCTCCCACATGTTGATGGAATGGTTGAACATTCATGGGAATCCATATTTGATTCCAAATTTACCCTTTTGCTCGGTTGCTAGCCTGCTATCAATAAATGTAATGGAAGATGCGAAAGAAAATGATGAAGGACATGAAACAGTCGATCCAAACCAGTAATTGATTATAGATGTTTTTATTGACCTGCCATGTGGATCAAGAAGAAGGCGATGAATAGAAAATTTTTTCAATTTCCTTGTTGGAGGGAGGAAGAACGACTAAACCACATGAATAAAGAAGAACGAGAAAAACACAGGTGCAAATGGGAAGAACAATGCAAGAACAAAGAAATCATCAGACTTCGATCCTAAAATTGGGAAAGTGACGAGACGTACCAAAAATGGGGCTCTGGACATATATCTGATAAGTATAACCTACTACCTCAGTTTACTCTAACTTATGTTTTTATATTTAAGTGTTCAATTTTAAATTAAATTATTTATTTTAGATGTATTTATATTTATTTTTTTATTGAGTAAATCGAATTATTAATTATTAAAATTATTATTTTAATTTAAAATTTTAATTCATTTAAATACTAATTACTTTATTTAAGAATTAAATCTTTAATTTTATTTAATTTAAATTAAATATTTATATTAAATAAATATAAAAATATCATATATTTAGGAATTTAAAACTAATAAAATTATCAATTAAGGGGTATTATGGTTACCTTCGTCCTTTCATTTTTACACTAGTTCTTCCTAACAAACAATGTGTATTTCAAAGTCATTATATTCTTTTCCAAATACAACCAAATATAGTAGATGATTTTTCTATTATTATTTTTATTTCCATTTCTATTCACATTTTCACTTTCATTTTCATTCCCTCTCAAACATTTCTCACAACCATACGGGTCATAGTTTTGGACACAAACAATGGAAAAGATTATTCAGCATGCTAGCTCGTAAATATTTCTTATGATCAAGGATATTTTTTAGACTTGTATATCCAAGTTCTTTTACAAGTAGTCTTAAGAACATATTCTACCACTTGTAATTCTAACACATTTCTGGCCCAAAAAAAAAATTTCTAATACATTTAAGATTTTAGTTTTAAATGGTCTTTCTGGTTGTATTTTTTAATTAAAATAAAACTGCATAAAACTTTTCAGAAATTTGAACAACGTTCTTGTACTTTCATTTAATAGATGATACATTATAGTCTATAGATACTACTTAATTTATTCATGCATTTTATTAGTAAGATGAAGAAGAAAATACGGGGCCATCAAATTAATTAGTGATAAAGACTCGGGAAATACGGAGTAATAATTATTAACTATCAACAAAATTGCCATGTATATAATAATCTATATAATCAATTCAAATAAAATATTTATATTTTTTGTTTAAAGTCAATGACGTGTAATTAAACTATTGTGAATAATACATCATTCGAAGCTGGTCCAAAGAATCAGACCAAATTTAAAACAAAAAAGGAAGACGAAAGGAAAAAGGAAGTCAAACATTTGTATAAGGGAAGTCAAACATTTGTATAAGGGAATAATTTAATATCTCTATATATTAGAATATTGTTGCGTGAATCACACATCTAAAAGTTCAACGTGACTGGATGATTTAAGATTTTCTCAAAATTAAAAAAAAAATTAATCATTTTGTCCCTATACTTTATTTCAATTTAGAAATTGATCCTTACACTTTATTATTTTTTAAAACACTTCTTACAGTTTTATTGTTTGGCAATTAGATCCTTGCCGTTAAAGAAGCATTTAACGGTGTTAAATCAAGTATGATGTGGCAACTTTTGGACGACATGAATGCCTAGATGGAAAACACTTGCCATGTAAGACAAACGTGAGATCAATATGAAGCTGCTTTGTGGCATTCATACCTTCATTTGCATCGCGAAACCTTTTACACGGTCAACGCTCTCTCATTGTATGTCCCTGAATCCCACGACTTCTGGGTTCTCATCTGCTTACCTATTTCTTGAATGCGTCATAAACGAGCCAGCCTGGAGCTGTGATGGGTGGTGATGTGAATGGGCTCAACCTGGAGCCTATAAGGGTCGAAGAAATGGGCTGTGAGCGGCAGAGCATGCACGGGATTTACACGAAATGGCGTCGGTTTAGCAGATATTGTGTGGTTTCGTGAAGAGTGAAGGGTTTGATTTTCCTTCAAAGTATACACTCGAACAGAGCACATGGGAATCAGACGAGGTCGCCACCTATGTCCATGTAGAGAGTTATAGGTTGGGGAGTGTCAAAGTCGAGACGGCAGTGGTGGTGGACCGAGAGGAGATGTATTTGAGGAGGTGATGGGTACCGTTGAATTGAGTGAGGTAAAGGAGTGAGATAAGGGCAAGAGAACCATTTCTGAGGACGAAAGAAGGCACAGATATGAAATAGAGAGTATGAACAAAACATTATCAAATCCCCCACCACAAATATAGCACCCCACCAACACCACTACCGAAATCCTCACATATTCCCATGGAATTATAATACATTAATATTGTAGAATAAATATATAAATAAATACATATGTATATATATATATATATATATATAATGCAATCTATTATATCTGTTAGAATATTTTATAATATCTAGGGAATAAGTCTGTTAAAATATTATACTGTGTGCACCCGTAAGGGGTGTTCATAGAAATAAGGGTAAAATAGTAATTATAAGAATTACTACTAAACCCTAACCCTAGCTAGCATCTATAAATAGGGCTAGACTAGTGTACGATGAGTACAATTCATTAGAGAGTGAGACTTGAGACGATCTGACTAAAATACCTGTAAGTATTTTGCAGTCATACTTGAGAGGGGATTTAGGTTGTAAAAACTCGAGATACACTCAATACATTGTGGGTATCGCATTCGATTAGTGATCCCAGCTAGAGATTAATAAGCTTCAGCAAATTATGAGATCAATGTAAGTCTCCTACCCAACTCTAAATTTATATTCTTGTGTTCTTTTATTCTCTTCAATATCAAATCGTGAAACCAGTTCACAATCTTTGACAAGTCCAATAGTTGACGTAAAGTCATAAAATGCCTCTTCAATACAAAAAATTATCAATTCCTCTACTGCATCTTCTATGATCACATCCCCCAGAATTATTATGCATCTCAATAGTGGTACCATCATCTTCAACCAATGTTGAAGACCCAAAGCCAGAAACTAAAGAGGTTTCACCAGTAATTGTGAGCACCAAGGTTATTAAACTCGTGAGTTTAAGCATACTCGTAAGTTAAAAGGTAAACTTGTAACGTAAACTTGTAACTCATAAAAGTTTACCTTGATTAATAAATAGTTATCAAATTATTCAAATGTAATTCAAATTATACTTAATCAAATAAAAGCTATTCATATTTCATAATTTGTAATACTTAACATGAATATTTTAATATAATCATACATAAATAATGATTTAATATAAATAATTAGATAATATCTATTTTATTATTTTTAATAAGTACATATTAAATGTAATTTTATTATTTTTTATACATATTCAAACTTGTGATAAAATAAATTGTAAAAGCTTCATGGAAAAGAAGCTTATCTATATCTTGTTTAGTCTTGAGTTTAAATTATTATATTGTTGACTTTACAAGTTAGTTGACACGTTAAAATCGTAAAATCAGTAGACTCGGTAAGTCAATTCACGAGTTTACCCAAGTTTGTACTAAGCCCGAGTTTACATCGAGTAGACTAATTTTCTTTATGTACAATCGTAAACTCGTAACCTCGGATAATAAACTCACAAGTTTGACAACTATGGTGAGCACTTCATAGACGAAAGCATAGACCATGAAACTAAGTACACCAACAGGAGGATCCAGCAACTCAAAAGAGTGAGCTCTGGATCGGTATGTTTACAATGTATTGAAGAAATAAGGACATAGATGAAAACCCATAAATTGGATTAGACTTCAGGGACATACAGTGAGAGAGCATTGATCATAGAAGAGAAAAGGTTTGGCAAAGCAAAAGAAGGTTTGAATGCCACAGATAGTTTTAGATATTTACTTGAACATGTTATGTGGCAAGTATTTTTTACTTAAGCATTCCACATCATTCAAGACTTGCCACATCAACATTCTATTTAAAAGTGTCAAAGATTTTATTAACGGAAGGGAGCTTATTGTAAAGAAATGAAATTATATGGAGTGTTTTGAAAAATAAAAAATAAAGTTCAGGGACAAATTTGTAAATTGAGTAAAATATAGGGATCAAATCATTAATTTTTCCTAAAATTTTAATGAAATTAGTTATATTAATTTTAATTTTTGAAGAAAGTTATACCACGTTGTGAGATTTATTATTTAATTAGAATCTATTATTCAAGTTCATTCATTAATGCCCATACTTATAAATGAAATTAGAAATTATGTAATTTTAGACTAAAGCCTAATTGTAAGGGACATTTTTCATTTAGGACTAGTAGATGCCATTAATTACTAAAAAAAAGACCTTAATTATGAAGTTACACTGAAGGACCTAATCCTATTTTATGATTTTTTTAATGGATAAAATTACCTCTAAACTTCACATTTTACATTACTTATAAATCACGTTCATTCTAGCTACCAAATGTTTATTTAATTCTTACCACATAAATTTAATTCTTAACTAATTAGACTAACAAGTAACTTATAGACTTATGACTACCAAGGTTTGCATTTCTTACAAATCACGTTTGTCCCAATTAACCAATGATTTTGCATTTCTCACCACTTAAGTTTTATTCTTACTTGGTTGGACTAACAAGTAACTTATAGATCTATTAACACCATGATCTGTGTTACTTACAAATCACATTCACCATAGTTAGCAAATGATTTTGCATTTCTTGCCACGTAATTTTTATTCTTAACTAGTTAGACTAACATGTAACTTATGAATTTATTATTATCATGGGTTGTGTTACTTACAAATTATGTTAGCCCTAGTTACCAAATCACTACAAGAATAAAAGGGTTTGACTACGTTTTTTGGGTTTAACGGCAATTTTAACCATGGCTAAGACCACTACCCACATTTTTCGAAACCGTTGTCAAAACATATGTGGAGAAGTCTTAACCACATTTTTTTGCGATTGTGGGTAAAACCGTGGTTAAGACATGACCTAACCACAGTTGTATCTAACCATGGTTAGTGTTAGTCCTAACCACGATTCTTACAAATTGTGGTTATGCCACGCCCTAACTACGGTTATTGTTAACCATGGTTAGGTCACACCGTAAACACAGTTTTGGAATCATGGTTAAGACGTTTAATATGTGTTGTTGGATCATATATTTTCATTTAGTGGTGGTTTAAAATGCTACCAATAGAATTATCTTTTTGTTTTTTTTGTTTTTATTGAATTGCATAAGACAATTAACTTAGTTTTTTTCCTGTAAAAACATGTAATAATCCAAACAACAATAAAATTCAACCAACCACATGTCATTGGCACAAGATAAGAAATGCCCATTATATACACATAGTTCCATTACATATACATAGTTTCAAGTCCTTTAGCCAATTTTGCATCTCTTTCTGCCATTTGTTGCCTAAGCATTGCCACCTTATTTTGCAGCTAATTATAAGAAGGACCAATGGGTGAATTTCCAAATCTACTCCCATTCTGTCCAAATACCTGAGTTGGGCAAACACCCAAGCCAAATCCACACACTCAACCGTGGTGCTCTTAAGTTCCCAATACCATAGCCAAAGAATTGTTTATTGAAATTTACTGAGATGCAATGTCCTGTTGCTCAATTTCAACAATTTTTTTCCTATAAATTGAAACAAGGAATAAATGAATACATCATTTCAACAAGAACGCAAGTAAACATCTCAATACCACAAAATTCATATACTCACACCAACAACTCTTGCTTCATCATTCATGTATGGAAATTCCTATTTAGTGAGGAATGGAAAAGAAAAGATTAGTTCAAGAATAGTGTGAAAAAGAAAAGATAAGGCACATAAATACCTATATGTAAAGTAGTATGAAAATATTACCAAGATAGATATAAGTTTGCTTCAAACTCAGGGAATATAATTTCTAAGTGTTGAGGTTGGAATGACTCACTATCATAAATGACAACTTCATCTTCTTCTCCTAAATCATATATGTCACGAGGCTTAAGATGGACAACCAAACTTAGGTTCTTATCTGACTCATCGTCCATATAATATACTTGTTGAGCTTTTGAAACTTGGATGTATGGCTCATCATCTTCATTGTCACTGGAGTATATCAACCGTGAAAAGTTGATGGACTTGAATCCTACTTCATCAGTTATAATTCCTCTAGGATTGGTTGCATTAGCCCACATACATTTGAATAAGGTAACCATAAATCGACCATGATAATTTAATTCAATGACATCTACCAATTTTCCATAATACGGCACACCTACAAAGCTCATTTGATCGTCACTACTACTTGAATAGCTTCTAGTCTCAAAAGTCCTAAAGACTCCACTATTTTGAGTTTTCAACCCTTGATCTTGTTCCATAGTTCTTAATTTTGAAACCATTGACATTATAAGCACTATATCATCTTGCTATATCAAGTGGACCCAATGCAAACAATTTCAAGTCAACTTACTGGGATCCATTAGTGTTATTCCTTATCTAGAATTAGCCAATTATAAATATGTCAATGCATTGCCTTCACAAGTATGAAAAAACATTTACACAAGTCAAATAACAAATTTTGTATGCTTTACCTATTTAACAACTCCAAATTCAATCATATAAATTATTGTTATATATATACATACATACATATACATAAACACAAGGTAAATCAAGTTAATACGTACACCAAATGGTTAGTTCAAACTAAATATCCAACTCATTCAAATTTATATCAATGCACATCATATAAAAGTAATTAACATAATATAAACAAAATAATCCTATAATAATATCTAAAAACCCATATTAATAATAAAACATAATAATAACTCAACTAAAAGAATAATAAGATAACATATGGTTAAAATTTCCACAAAGCCAATCTATATAAAAAATTCTTAGAAAAATAAAAATACAAAAAATTATGATATACATAAATTATTAAGAAACAGAAAAAAAAATCTTGTAAAACTAAATATATAAAATTATCAAGAAAAAAAAAAACTCAACAATAATATGAACACAAATAAAATGAAGCATCACAATCAGAAGATAATCCAACAAAACCAACCAAGTAATCTATAAAAGCAAAATGAGTGAAATAAAGGAAGAAAAACTAACTTGGAGGAGCTTTAACTACGAAATAACCAAGGGGAACAGTTGCCAGTGAGCTCTGATGTCGTCAGCGAGCTCGCTGCTGATCACCAGCGATGGAGTCTAACAACTATGGCAGACTACGGCAGCAAAGTGAGTAAAAGTGAGAAGAGAAACTAAGGCAAAAGTGTAGATAGGGTTTCAGTGGTGGGGGCACAGGGTAAAAAAAGATGGGTCGAACCATGGTTATGACACCAACGTGGCTAGGCCCATTAAAAATAGTCCTAGCCACGGTTTGTGAACTATGACTAGGCCACTATAGACCTAGCCTAGCCACAGTTTAAGAGTAAATTGTGGCTAGGACATGGGCCTAAGCATAGTTTACAAATAACCATGCTTAAGCCCAGGTAATTTTTTTTTTCATTTACACTTGGTCCTAAGCCTATGAACTTTTTTTTAATTCTTATGGTGATCTAACCACGGTTAATCTAACCATGGTTATACATGTACTTAACCACAATTTTCCTTAACTGTGGTTAGGCTAGTAATCTAACCATAGTTTCAGATAAACTGTTGTTAGGCTACTAATTTTTTCTTTTATCTTTTTGGTGATATAACCACAGTTAGGATAACTGTGGTAAAGCCGAAAATATAACACGATTTTTATTAATCGTGCTTAGGCTTTGTAATATTAGTTTTAAAATAAAACATGATTAGGCTACCAATTTTTTCTAATTTTTACGATGAGCACACCACGATTATTGTAACTGTGGTTTAACCACGTTGTCTTAATTGTGGTTATGCCTGGGTTTAGCCACGATTTTGCAACCGTGGTTAAACCTCCATCGTAAGATCACCATTTTCTTGTATGAATGATTTTGCATTCCTTACCAAATAACACAAACCAAGATAGTAATAAGTCTATAAGTCACTTGTTAGTCTAACCAATTAAGAATAAAACTTACGTGGTAAGAAATGTAAAAACATTTGGTAACTAGGGTGAACATGATTAGTAAGGAACACAAACTTTTATAATAATAAGTTTATAAATTACTTGTTAGTCCAACCATATAAGAAAAAAAATTACGTGGTCAGAAATACCAAAACATTCAATAATAAGAAGGAATGTGATTTGTAAGTATCACAAACGACGATAGCAATAAATTCATAAGTTTGGGACAATATTTTCCATTAAAAAGTCATATAATGATATTAGGTCCTTTAGAATAATTACAAAATTTAACATCATTCTTAGTAATTAATTGCATCTACTGATCCTAAACAAAAATTTTCCCAAATTATAATGTTTGCATATGAATGTTAACATATTATACTTTTGTTTTTGAAACTATATAAAATGTATATATTAATTGAAATTAATGTGTAATATTTTAAGAGGCTCAGATGAATAGAAGATAATTTTGGAAGTTAAGAAATTTCATATGGTAAATTTTGTAAATTTTGGGTGAGTTTGTGAAAAAGAAATAATTTTATAAGTACACTTGACACTATATATGATCACCATACGATTAAATGGTGATTCAGTGGTAAGAAATATAGGTAGTTTAAAAAGAGATTTTATTGATTTTTTATCTAAACATGCGCACAAAAATTTTATGCATCACCGTTAACAATAAAAAAAAAAAAATTATATGCAATTCTTTATAATTTTATGTTGTTATCTAATTAATGAAAAACTTATACAATCATTAAATTATATATTTTATGCTCAAGTTTCTTTGAACAGAAAAACTCTAACTTAGCAAGCCACCTTTCCCATCAATTTTAGTCATTAGTGTATATATTATCTAAGCCATTCACTTTTATCTCTATTTTTGTACTCTTCTTCATTATTCTCAGTTTAACAACACTCTTCTTCATTCGTACTATTTGACTCCATTTTATCTATACCTTGATCTCTTCAAAACCGAACCCAAAACAAAAGAATACTGAGTTTTATTAACACTTGAGAACAAAATTCCAATCTCTCGCTGTAGAGAAAATTAACTATTTGGCAGAAAATAGATCACTTGGAGAAGAAATTCCTACAATACATAATTAAAATGTTAAGAAGAATCATGTATATTCTTGAAATAAGAGAAATAACTAATATGTGTAATTTAACTAAATCTTTGGAAATGTTACCGTAATTTACTCCAATTAACTACCCATTTTCTTATATTAGTACTATTTTTTAAAAAAAGAAATTATTTTTCTTCTAGAGTTACTGTTAAAATCCAAAAATCATATTACTATATGATATATTAATGTTTAAGATATCATTTTAAATCTTATTTTAGTGAATTTTTCAGACGCACAAATTTATATTTCTGCTATTTGTTTTAGAAAAAGTTCCTTTTAAAGTTAAAAATAAATTTTATATTTTCTTGGTTGACTAATTTAACACACACTAACTTAAAATAAAATATTTTTTAAATTTACGAGAAAATTTATTTTCTGAATATATCTGTTTCTTTGTTATCTTTTGCATTGCTTGATTTGGTACAAAGGACGAAAACTCTATTTTGAAATTGTTTATTTGAACCTTTACAAAATTGTGAATCAGTTCTTCAACATCATATGCATCAATGAATTAAATTTCTTAGTAATGTCGTTCAAAACTGACGAAAATTGATTGACCAGAATTATTAACGGTTATGCATAAAATTCTTGTATACATGTTGAAATTTAAAAAATTGAATAAAATTACTTCATCGTTAAACTACCTATATTTCTTTCCACTGAATTACCATTTTATCGTATGGTAATATAAATGATTACATAATTTCTCCTATTTATTTAAAAGTGGGGGCATTATTGAAGAAACTTGAATGATGGTTCCGATTGAATAACAGATCGTATAATAACACGTTAGTCTTAATGTTTGACTTCATTTAAAATAAATTTAATCATTTCATTATAAACTTAAGAAAATCTGAATGTACGAGTCACGCCGTACATTTAGATGCATAATTCGTACTCAATAATATTATAATATATAGAGAAATTAAATGATATTACTAATAAAGAAGATTAATTACGTCAACAACTAAAAAGCCAGCCAATGTCTGAATTCTTTTTTGTTTATTTTAGCCTCCTTTGAATCATGGATTATTCACAGCAGTTTAATTACATGTGATTGACTTTATACAAAAATATGATTATTTTATTTGAATGTATTTTCTGAGTCATGATCACTAATTAATTTGATGACCCTGTATTTTGTTCTTCATCTCACTTGATAGAATGTAAGATTAAATTAAGTAGCACCTATAGACTATATGGCATGTATATCCAATAAATGAAAAGTAAAAGAACGTTGTTCAATTTTCCAGAAAGTTCTATACAAGTAAAATCTTTATATATATATATATATATATATATATATATATATATATATATATTAGAACTATATGTGGCAGAATAAATTGTTAGGATTACTTGAAAAGAAAAAAAAAAAACCTTTTAGATTACACAATACTCAAAAATATCCTTGATCATAATTTAAAACTGAAAAGTAATTACGAAGATGCTCTAGAATTTTTTTGCGATTACATGTCCGGGAACTAGATTTCTCTGGAAGTGAATCATTTCCTTATTATTATTTTTTTTTGTAATGTTTTTTAAGACTTTCTACGGTTTTAAAATTAAAAATTTTAATCACTTACGTATTTTTAAAACCAAAAAATTTGGCCAGTCCAACTTTAGTGGATTGGAAATAAACCCGCTAGATTTTAATAGAATTGATAGGCTTGAATACCTTTTGAATCTAATAGGTATTTTGAATTTTGTTCAATTTATTCAGTGAGCAGTTGAAGTTTGTGTTTGGATTGGTGTTAATGTGATTTTGGTCAAATATAATTTTACATGATCATGATTTATATTTAAAAACTTTCATTTAAAAATTAAATTTTGCTATTAATACAATTCATCTAATGTAAAAATAAGTTTTTCTTTTGTTACTATTCTGTGCAAATGCGAGTTTGGTTGATAAATATTTTGAAATTCATATGTCAAACTAAATAAAAATATTTACAAAACAAACTCTAGTTTAGAATTGCAAACTAACATTTACATTTTTCAAGCATTAAACTAAACACCGTAAGACTAATCAATCTGATGCAATTCCTTAAATAACAATGAAATCATAAAATCACCACAAACTAAAGGGTCAGTTATGTGCTTCTATAAACTCACTTTTCTTTCATTAAATGTAGTAGACAAATCTGCTCGCAAATTAATAATATATTGTCGCGCGTAGCAGCAAGGGACTGCCTCTATTTATCTTATTTTATTATCTCCCCTTTTCTTTTTATGCAAATAAATTTCTATCGTTCCAGCTAGTTGAATGGAAGATTTTTTTTTTTTTTCCCATGTTGAGAGCGCAGCCGCGAAAGCCTTGCTCAAATTGGTATGATATAAAGATTGAAATATTAAAATATGTCTAAAAGCTGACTCGCATCTTTAATTTCATCAACAGACTCACAGACTCACGGGAGGGTAGACACTCTCTCGCAGCAAATTGAACACCTCCGCCAAGAAACCGTGTTGTTAACACTCCAATGTCAAATTACGCAAATAAATTCTTTAAATATGTCATTTATGGAGATCCATGAAAATTCATTCTATGTCGTCTTTCTTCAATTCAAATTTAAGAAGTTTTTACTTCATAGATAACTAGCTTTGATATATAAAAACTAGCTAAAATTAATTTTAAGAACTACACGAAGTCACTACCATACAATTCTTAGTGTTCAGTATCTATCTTGTCCGTATACCACAAAACAAATTCTATCATGCCGTCCTCTTCGTCTTCACATACACACTCATACCACACTCCCTCCTTTCATCTTCCTCTGCGTTTTTATCACTTCTTCACTGAAATATTAATCAGTTGGCAACAATAAAAACTCACCCATTCAGTCATTTATCCAATGTCTATTGATCATAATATCATGAGTGACGTTGCACAACAAGCATTAAACAAGATTTTAAGGAAGCACAAATCTTATGAGATTTCAATAAACTAAAGCTGGAGCCTATTCATGTTCCATCTAACTAACATTCAAGAGTATATTGTGAACGCGATTTCAATTTTGGTCACAAATTTAATAAAAAAATGTTATTCTCAAGTATCATTGCGCTGATGATCAAGGAAATGGAAGAATAATTGCAGGGGTGAGTTTTAAGGATGTCAACTGATTAATTCAGATCTGCCCAAATATGAAGAGCATGCAGTGGGCATGTGGTATCAAACAATGAAAGGACATGATGTTAAATTTAACCTTCAATTTTAATAGTAAGGTTTTAGGGTTTACAAGTTATTTGTCAAATTTGTGAGTCACTCTTCAAGTTTATAATTTACTATTTTACACGAGGAAAGCATGTCAACTCGCTTGTAGATTTGAAGAAGATACGAGTTTGGGTTGACTTGCAGGATGCATGTAACTCTGACAAGTTAGTTGAATTAGTGTTTTTAGGAGGAGTTAAAGGAAATTAGCCCAACAGATAAAGTAGAACACCAAAACTAACCATGCGTGCAAATACATCATTTGAGTGTAAGTGGAGCGCCTTCATCATTGTCCCTCCATATATTGCTTAACATATACATATTAGATAGTTTTTATCAACATTTACTTCATCTTCTGGGTTTAATTTCAAAATGATAATTTAATTTTGAAATTATTATGATTTAGGCTCTCCATGATTACACCCCATGGTTAGGTTATGCTAACGAATGGGAGGGAGGCTAGGGTTTTTAAAGTTAGGCTACACACTCTAGCTACAATTGAATATAACTATGGCTAAGTCAAGTTCAAGACATGTTTATTGAAACCATGGTTAAGTCCAATATTATCGAGGAGGACTTGGATTACGATAACTGCAGCTATGTTATGGTTTAGTCATGGTTAATATAATCGTAGCTAAGCCACCATCGCCAAAAACTTCCCTTGTGTGTAGTATTTAAAATTTTCAATAACAATGGGAAAAAGTAATTTTTTGGAAAAATTATAACGTTCATATATTATTATGTTGGAGAATTCTTTGTTGCATATGTAATTGTCGCATGACTTTTGCCTTTGAATGGAAATTTTTGTTTTATATATCGTTCTTATTAAAAAGAGTAGAACCAACATTTTCCATCAATTTATCTTTAATTCAATCAAATTTAATTAGTTTCAACGTTCCAATATATGATCTACAACTTTGACCAATTGCCCAAGAATTCAATCACATTTGATTCAAATAAAAGAAATGCCAATAAATATTAACAATGCATATATATATATATATATATAATATTTTAAGCCATTATTAAATGCACATCTTGTGTTGATGCATTCTTAATTTTTTTTGCTTATTTTTTACATATTTATTTTGACATCAACCGAATCAGACTTTGGTATTGGTAGTACGTATACATGCCATGTTTAATGAATTAAAAATAATCAGAACAAAGGAAAAGCACAGCAGAATAAAAAATAGTAACCTATTAACCTTATTCACTTTTCGTCCTTATATATACCACGCTTGCAACTTCACTTTGTGAGTTATTCGAACATTAACAAAGCCCAACAATCTCAAATGTAGAAAAGCTTTCTCATTTGCTATTACCAGAAAAAGAAAAAGAAAACAGGTTTCCATAGCCAAAAGATGAAAGCCTTCACTCAGACTCAGAAGAATGGCAAAGATCATCATCAAGATGATCCTTCTATTAGAAATAAACATGATTTTGGTCCAATGTATTTTATGCAATAATTCATACATTATAATCCAATCCAAGTTAGGCCCATTAGTTTAAGCCTATTATCTAAAATTGTCTTATTTAATGAAGTAGGTGTTGGTTGGAAGATATAGTCAATAAATGTAGAAGTAGATGGTAGTTAGGAGTTACATTAAATAAATGTTAGTTGTAATCTTCTCTTGAGTCCTATAAATAGGGGATGATTCTCCCATTGTTGTATCAAGCCAAAAAGGAAAATCTAATAGAAGTTTTCCTTTCTCTTCATTAACATTTCTCCTTTCCACTCTTAGAATTTCCTCTTACAATATTCTAAACCCAAATAGTCTTACCTTTTCTCCAACAAAGTTGTATCAGAGCCCAACTAAGAAAAGATGGCAAATAACATATTTCCCTTCCAATTCCCTTGTTTAACCAAAGATAACTATGGAAGTTGGAGTATTTGTGTGAAGGCTCTACTAGGTTCTCATGACGTATGGGAGATGGTAGAAAAAAGGTTATGGGTACCTCAAAATGTTCCTTACGTCTTACCTAAAGGGAGACTTTGCATAAGGCAAGAAGGAAGGATCAACAAGTACTTACTCTTACTCCCCAATGCTTGGACAACATCATATTCGAGGTTGCTAATGAATCCACTTCCAAAGAGGCTTGGGAGATTCTTCAAAATGTATACAAGGGCATAGATAAAGTAAAGAAGATACAGCTATAAACCCTTCGAAGTGAGTTTAAAGCACTTCACATGAAAGATTCAAAAAATATTTCTGACTATTCTACTTGAGTATTGGCTATTGTTAATAAAATGAAAATATGGAGAAGCTTTGGATGATACCTAAGTGATAAAGAAAATTTCATCGATCTTTAACCCCCAATTTTGAACATATTGTTGTTGCAATCAAAGAATCAAAAAATATAGACACCATAACTATTGACCAACTCATTGAGTCATTACAAGCTCACGAAGAAAAGATGAGGAAGAAGAATATGATTGAGCCATTGTAACAAGCTTTTTACTCAAAGGTCAATCTCAAATAGAAGGAAGACTGTGATGGAGAATGCAAATAGCAAAGACGTGGTCAAGGCTAAGGAAGAGGAGGCTAAGGCAACTATAATAATTATGAAGAAAGTAAGAGACATGAGAGAGGAAGCAAAAATTAAAAAATCCCAAATCTCAAATCAAATTCTTTACCTATAATATGTGGTTCTCAAAGTAAAGTACTCATTTTAAGTAATCATTTTAAGTAATATGTGATATGCTTTAGTCAATAAAATGATGTTAACTCTAGATTGTGGAATTATGATAAAAGTACAAAATAAAAAGCTATGACATTAAGGGACTAGAAATGAGGAATTATTTTCTTAATAAAGTTTCAAAAAGAAGATATGGTATTAGTTATATTTGAGGATACATAATTAAGCTATTAAGACTAAGATGAGAAAAAAAATTAATAAGTTATAGGAAAATTTAATATTTTACTCTTAACACTTAAATGTTCAAAAATAAGGAAATATAACTTACAACAACTATAATGAAATTTGGATATACATGTTCTAGGAGTTTTATTTTAGTTACAACCATGGAATTTGAATAAGGACATCATGTAATTTTTGGGTTTCTTGGTAGGTGTATCCTTGATAAGATTAGCCAGGAAAGATCAACCTTTCATGTGGGATGACAGATGTAAGGCTAGACCTAAAGAATAGGTTAAACTCTACCCCAATATTAGTATTACCCTACCTTATTAAGACTATTATAATTTATAAGTGATCTTCCAAGAAAGGTTTAGGATGTGTCTCGATCCAATAGGGGAGAGTTGTATTATATACCTGTAGACAATTTAGACCATATAAGGAGAATTATCCCACAATGCTTAGACTTGGTTGCAATTGTTTTCACTCTTAAGGTTTAGAGACATTATCGTTATGGTACTAATAAGTTTAAGGATTTTAGTAATCATAAGAGTTTAAAATATCTCTTTAATCTGGAAGAGTTGAACATTAGGCAAAGAAAATGGATAGAAGTCTTAAAGGATTATGATTTCACTCTTAAATACAATATAGGAAAAGGCAATGTTGTCATTGATGCTTTGAGTAGAAAGCCTGTATATATGGTTGAAATGAAGAGTAAGGAATATCATTTAATATAGCACTTACACAATTTGAATTTTTCAGTGTTTTTAGCCTCTAGCAGCCTTAAAGTAAATAAACTATAGATTCAAAATGATCTTAAATTGATCAAAGATGCTCAAGTTTCGGATAAGTTTTTGAGCAAGATTAGTGATCAAATGTCTCAGGAAAGTGTAAAAAGTTTAACATATCAGAAGAGGGTTTGATAAGATTCCATGATTGGTTATGTACTTGAGACTCAAAGTTTGAGGAAAATAGTTTTAGCTGAAGTTCATGGAAACCAAATAAAGCTAAGTTTGTGTCTAGATGTTTAGTATGTCAATAAGGAAGAGTAAAACATCATAAACTTACAAAATCACTTCAACCCTTAGTTATCCCATAATGGAAATAGGATAGAATCTCAATAAATTTTATTATAGGTTTACCCCATATATCCACAAGTTATAATTCAATTTAGGTCTTATTGGATAGACTAAGTTTGCTCACTTTTTGCTAAACATGACTACCTATACCCTTGATAAGATGTAAAAAATTTACATTAATAATATAGTGAGACTTCATCAAATGCCGAATAGCATTGTCTCAAATAAGGATCCAAGATTCACTTCTGAATTCTAGAAATCTTTACAAAAAACTTATGGCACAAGGCTAAATTTTAGAACCATTTGAACTCTTGAGAATATGTTAAGAGCTTGTGTCTTAAAGTTCAAAGAGAATTATATGCTAATTCCTTTAAGAGGCATGCCCAACTATGACAGGCGGTCATTTAGCAAATTTAAGAGAACTAATTTTATATTGCTAATGCCATACAATTCCATTGCCTTTAGGATATGGACAAAGCACTCATAAGGATTTCTATCTAAACTCATATATATATATATATATATATATATATGAATGAGTAATTTTTGTTATTATGCCGCTCCTATATCTAAGCACCAGTTGTGTCTTTCAATATTGCTTAGTGTTATAGTAAAATAAAAATATTTATGATATGAATATTTCATTTTTAATATTATTTTATTTTTATAGACATAAATATATTATATTATATGAACACAACAAACAAAAAGCATGAGAGATTTGTTATACAAGGTTGGCACCCATGATATAGGTGAATTGGATGTCAAAGAAATTTTTTAAAACTTAAAATAACTTTTAAGAAATATTTGAATCTGAACCAAGTAGCAAATAGAATATATGCTCCGAACCTTTAAATGCACAACATAAAAGGAGCAAGGGAGAGGAAAAATAATATAAGTGTTCTTGTTCAGCTTAAAGTCGACCTTATATCCAAGCCACAAGCAACTTATTGGGATTTTTCACTATATCAATAGATATGATACAATAACCAAGAAATATCTCCCTTTATACCCAAGCCTACAATTTTTTTTTCCTCAAGGAATACACTCCTTAAAATTACATGCTAAAAAAAACTGGGTGTTAACAACGAAAATATAGTGATGGTTAAAATAATCATGGTTAACACATGTAACCATAGTTAAAATAACCATGGCTAAAATCTAAACCTAACCATGATTATTTTGCAATTGTGGTTTAGATGTCTCCTAACCACAATTAATCTACTAACCATGGTTAAGAAGTCAATTGTCCTATTGTTAGGATTAGGCCTAACCATAGAAAGATAACTGTGTCTAGGCTGTCAGATATTTCATGACCTAAATTCATTGGCCATGACCGGGGCATAGGCTAGACCAACCTAGCTTAGCAAGCCTAAGATAGCATGTTGAGATTGTTTTGATGAAGACATATATATGAAAAATGTGAGTTACAATTATGTGCTTAATTTATTTATTATTTGGACTAACTAATTAGTTTACAAGTTAAATATCTGTTATATAGGATGGTCCAAAGAAAGAAGAGTAGGCATTGAAGTGAAGATAATATATTATCAATATCATGCTTCCCACAAAGATAGCAATAAGGAAATTTGCTCTAAACAATGAAGAAGTTTGATTTGAAGCTTGGTTGCATCAAGATAGCCAATGGATTCAATAGGTAAAACTATCATAAGCTAAGTGTTATCTTGTGAAATTCATTGTTTTATATTTGCATTTATTGGCTCAAGAATATTTGGTTCTCAAAATATAAGTTTGGACTTAATAGATAGTGAGATATAGATTTTAATTAAAAATCTTTTCTTAAACTTTGGTCACTATTTTGCTTATATCTCTCAAACCATATGGGATATTGCTATGAAATTTTTTTCATTAGAAAATAGACTTAAAGAGCTTTTCAAGGATAGGTCATTCACTTAAAGCCAAGTTTAAATGAAATACCTATGACCTTATAAAGTTGAGTGGTGAGATATGGATTATGCATAATACTATATTTTAACCTTTGGTCATTATTTTAATCATATCTCCCAAATATATTGAATTTTGATATGAAACTTATTTCATTGAAAATAGATTTAAAGATCTTTCCAACCAAAGGGCATTCACTTAAAATGAATTTAAATGATAAAGTTATGATCATTTGAAGTTAGGACTATGTCACCATAAGTGACCAGTCAATTGGGATAGTACAGTATGCGAGCAGTCAACTGGGAAGCCCTTGATAGCTGACTAGTAGGTCCTAGATTCAAAATAACAGTCATATTTAAAGGGTAGTCGACAAGGAGACCCCCAGCAGTTGACTGGTTGCCACCAAAAAGGGTTTTCAAAAGTAAATAATGGCTCTTAAGTATGTAATGACTATATCTCATCTTGATCTATAAATATGACCTTCCAAACATATTTTTGAGTAGAACTGACCGAACCCTTGTCGTTAGGGTGTCTAAAGCTAATACTGGATACAAAAATGCATTGTAGTGGTACAATCTAGGTCATGTTCATTTCAAGGAGTCTAGTTTGTTCCTAGGTAATTTGAATGCTAAAATGTGAAGAATTGGGAAAAATCAAGGTTTTGTCTTTATTTTTGTCAAATGGATAGAAGTTGAATGAAATACAACAAAATGAAATTATTTTTGGGATTTTTTTTATAAAGTGAATATTTATAAAATAATTGAATTTTATGCAAATGATGATAAAATGTCTGTCAGAGATTCGATTCGGTCTTTCTAGCTCTTAAAAGATAAATGGAAGTTTCTTTAGAAAACTATTTCCATAGATGGTTTGAAATACCATTCAAACACTAGGTAAATCAATTTGTTTATGAAACCTTTAACCCAGAGGCTCACAACAACCTTAACTACCCTCTTTAATGCACTAATGGGAGATTAATGTAAATATGTGAGGACAACTTGAACAACTTAACCAAGTGCTAGCAAGCTACTACAATCAATCATGAGATATATTAAATTATACCAAACCCAATACTTTGACAATTGAATGTAGCAATAATCCTTACAAAACACATATCAAAACATAAATCTCAAAATCCAATCCATAATATAGAAGTTATAGCAATATGGTTTAGCCTAAAAATGTAATCAAAATAACTTAACCAAATATAATGAATACAAGCTAGGCAAGATGTAAAATCACAAGAAAAACATCCTAGTCGATGCTCCATGCTCAGGCCTTATCAAATCTCCTTTGGGCAAGTGATGTTCAGTTACTTATGGTGGAGAATGATGCTTCACCAAGCTCCAAATCGCCAAGAACAGCCGTGGAAGTGTAGAAAATTAATGGAGGGATGAGAAAAATGGAAGGAGAAGATAAAGAAAGGAGTCTCTAGGACTCCCCTCTGACCTCTCACGGCCTCCCCTGGCAGCATAAACCCTTATGCCTAATAAGAGGCAAGTTGGATCAGGTCATGCAACTAGGTTTGGATCTGACTTAAAAATTGTGCAAGTCTAAGTTTACCATGGTGAAAATGCATTTTTTCCATGGCCAAAAACACAGCAAGCATACTTGGGCCATTTTTGCATTTTTCCTATTCTTCTTATCCTTGTTTGCAATTTCTTCTAGCTTGCCTTTAAGTTTGACCTACAATGCAAAATTCAAATATTGTAATATCCTATATTCTCCAATTTAATTAAATTGAATAAAATCAAAGGAAAAATTACAATTTTACTATTACAAAGTACATTTTGCACAATATCCTTGCCTCCCTTCTGCCTCCATGTGTGACCCTTGCTCCCCCCTGCAGTGGTATTACTAGCGTTGGCAGCGATGCCCAACTCCTTCACTACCAACAATGACGACCAACACCTTTGATACCGATGAGGTATATTTCTCTTCCTCTTTCTCTTTTTTTTCTCATTTTCTTCTTCATTCTAGTCGACGTACTTATTGCCTCCAACCACTGTCATTGATCAACCTACTAGTCTCTAACGAAGACCTACTGCTGCTACCACTGCTATCGCTATTGTTGTTGGTTAGTTTTTTTTTACATATTTTAGCTTAAAATATTATATTTTAGCTTATTAATATATTTTTTTAATTTTGTATTCATATGTGTAAATGTGTAAACTACTCTACTAGCAAAGTGAATCATACTCTTCATAATTTGCATAAGCACAATATCTCTTAATTGCATTTATGCAAAATTCAATCGTCGGTTCACCATAAGCTTTTGAGAAACAGAAATATAATCCAAAATGAAAATATGGATATATATATATATATATATATACATATATTACTGTGCTTTATGTGTCATGACAATCAGCTATTCAAGTTACTTTTCTAATATTCAACTTGAAATTAGAAAAATGATGAGGACTCTTGGACAATCCACTTGATCTTCTGCTTGGCCTTAAAATAATAGGAAGAAGAAAAAAAGCTTATGGAGTGGAATCATTAAAGCAATTGAGAATCATATAGTGTTGTTGTCATCATCAGCATCCATATTACTCTAATTGTAACATATATAAGCTCAACTATCACCCTCTCTCAAAATTCAAGTTTCTGGTAGAAAGTTTAATTGTTTAACGCATATGTGCCCTCTATGGGCCTCCATATTCTTCGTAATCCATTTAGTTTCAAGTATTTTCTAAAATCTCATTATGATCCTTCAAACATAATTTCAATGTTAGAGCACTTTCTTTAGTCTTTGATTAGTACAAAGAGAATAGAAGTCAAAATTTTTTTAATATTCAAGAATCAAATTGTTAAGGCATGTATTTTTTAAGAAAAAAAGAAATTACATTTCTTATCAAAAAGAAATAACAAATAAATAGTTATTTGGGCTATTGATCACAGGTTATGGAGTAGTTATATCCACTAAACATTGTACTTTTTAATAGATGATAAATTTAGATAAAACACAATCAAAAAATTTAAAAATGATATGAAAGAAATAATTAAACTTCAAAGTTTTAACACAACATTATCTTTAGCACACAATATTGATATTCTCAATACATATTTTTTCACAACACATGGTATTCCAATATTCACTTTGCATATAATACTTTTTCCTTAATTTATATAATATAGCCTTCACTTTGTACTTTTCCTATACCAAGTGCCTTTCACAATAGTAATAGCTTATATAGTTTAGTAATCTCATTTATCATTTTATTATTATACATCCTTACATATTATATCATAAATACACATAGTTGAAGAGTTTGAAAAAATAGATTTGTCCCTTATAAGAGGCAGAGCATGGAATAAGGAAAATGAAAGCAGAACAAGGAAACATAATCATGAAGTAAAATGAAAGGAGCTACTTTGCAATTTATGCACTCACCAATAGGGATCTCTACTATTGATCCCTTGTTCTTACAACAAAATCCAGTTAAAGAGGTATCTACAAAGCTACGTCTCACACAAGTTAAAATGTGAATTTTTCACAAAATGCTTCTTCCATGACCTCTCTCTCTCTCTCTCTCTCTTTCTCTTAATTACGAATGAGAAAACTAAAAATCGTTCATGCTTTATATAGAAGTTTTCAAGTCAAGTTGATACTATACAAGTTACTATTTGACACTATACAAGATGTCTTGCTGACACTTCCTACGCATTTTTGCTGGCAATTTTATAGAAAGTTAAAACTATAATTTTTATCAGAGAAAATAATTATTTTCATTTTAGTCTATGATAACAATGTTAAAATTCTAATTTCTACCCCAAATATTATCTTTTCCTTTCATTTTAGTCCTTATGCTTTATCGATACTCACTATACGTTTTTGCCAACAATTTTACAAAAATTTAAAACTATAATTTTATTTGAGATAATATTCTTTCCTTTTCATTTTATTTCCCGATAAAAATGTTAAAATTATAATTTCTACCACAAATATTTTTTCTTTCATTTTAGTCCTTAAAATTTTATTTTATTTCTTTAATGTTATTATTAAAATCATTGGTTTATCTAAGAGGTTATATGATTATTTATACCCCTATAAAGATATATATTTATAGGATGTTACATAATATATTTATATGTGTACATTTTTTTGGGTTATTATAAGACATGGGCCTTAGTCTAGCCCTTTGGCCAAGCCATGACTAGAAAAACAACCGTGGCTAAACCAGTCAAAGCCATAGTTGGATTAGGTTAGGCCCCATAAAAATGACCTAATGATCGTGCTTCCCATCATCACCATGTTGCAGCCTTTTATTTTTCTTCCTTTCCTCCTTTCATCCCCCATCTCACCCTTATTCCCCCCAACTGTTGGGTTACTAACACCAACAATAACATCCACTAATTGCCACCAGTGAGAAACCCCAACCTGCGTCGTCGACGAGTTACATTTCTCTTTCTCTCTCTCTCTCTCTCTCTCTCTCTCTCTCTCTCTCTCTCTCTCTCCTTCATTCACCCATGAAACTTGTTGGTGCTAGCCTTTAAGGTTCTTTTTCTTTATGCTTATTTTAGCTAAAAGTACTATATTAGAAAATGCAAAAATAATTTTTTTATAAAATGAAAATTAATTAATTTTTTTATTTTGTGTTCATATTATGAGCTAATTGTTATTTTTTGTTGTGGGATACTTATATTATAGACTATTGGTGATGAATTTAATTAATGTGGAATTTTTTGTTCAAGTTGCTAAATAATTTGTGTTAGGAATTTTGATTGGAGTTGGATTGATGATATATTGTATATTTGTACATGTTTGTTGTTGTATTTGATTATTATGCTAATAATGTAGTGATTTAATATTTTTTAAATTACGCAGGTGAATATTGTTGAATTCAATATATATATATATATATGAATTTTTTTTTTGTTTTCATATTATGAGATCATGTTTATTTTTTGTTGTGGGATACACATATTAGAGACTTTTTGATAATGAATTTAATTAATGTGGACTTTTTTTTTTGTTCAAGTTGCTAGATATTTTTTTTTAGAAATTTTGATTGGAGTTGGATTGATGATATATTGTATATTTGTACATGTGTATTGTTGTATTTGGTTATTGTGTTGATAATGTAGTGATTTGAATTTTTTAAAATTATGTGGATGAATATTGTTGAATTGAATATATATATATATATATATATATATAATGTCTACTATGATTGTGTAATTTCTTTATATTTGAGAGTGAGGACAAGATTATGGGTATAAATGTGTAAACTATATTTGAATTATAGTCATCATGTGTAATGATTTAATAATAGTGTTATTGGTATGGACATGACATTTTTTTCTAATTAATTTGACCATGTGTGATGTTAAATTATTTAAGAAATGGATATGTCTTGGATTGTTAAGCCTTAAAATACTTATAAATATTTTGAGGGATTGAATAAATTCTTAGACTTTGCATTTGCCAATGCAAGTGTGGAAAAAAGAATAATTTGCCCATGTCTGAAATGTAGGTTTAAAAAATTATAAGTTGGAGAAATTGTGCATGACCACTTAATACTTAAACCTTTACCACCAAGTTATGATCTTTGGGTTAGGCATGGGGGGAGAATTACAAAAGAGTCACATGTCATAGAAGAACCTAGTTTAGGTGCATGACAGAGGAATAGGTTAAGGTGCATGTCCAAACTATATGTTTGGATGGCGTACATGTGATAATTCATCGTCTATGCCTTCTTACAATGAATTGTAGAATCAGGTGGCACAACTATGAGAGAAAATTGCAAAGACCATGAGTGCTTAAAAAAAATTTTCAACTCAATATTGCTTACAACAAGTCCTAAGAAATGTTATACAAAGTAAAACTACTAGAACTTATTACTTACAATGAAAAACTTCTGTGGAGAGTTTGTGACCATGAAAATTATACTTTCTTCAGCAAATGGATTCAATAGAATTGAAAACTAAAAATAAATTCCTACTATTTTTTGTTATTTTTAAATTACAAAAATTGCTATAATTTTATAGTCAACATTGTTCAAAAATAAATTAGCTAAAGAAGCCTATCTGTGAGTGAAAATTTCTCTCCATGAGTGTACCCATGACTGTGCAGCAAACCCTACTTCTCTCTGTTGTTTCTTGCTCTTTTGTGGAAGAATGTTAGCTTTTTATACTTCTCTACCTTCCTTTTTTCCTGCTCTTTCTCCTATTAGGGTTGTATGTGGCTTTGGAATTGTCTTCCAGTTTGTATGCTTATTTGACAGGTTTCGGCGTTGAAGAGTTCCTCTGTTGCTCTGGTTCTTTGGTTCTGTTACAATTAATTGGTAAGATTTTTTGATCATGTTTTGTTGTGTGGAATGTCCTTTGTCGTGAGTGTTCGATGGATTAGTAAATGGTTTTCTTCTTATGGACTTACTTGAACTTATATGGAGTTCTCCGCTCAAGATTATGGAATTGTGCCACTTGGCACTTCTGGGTTTATTTTTTATCTGTACTGTTGGGCCTGGTTGGTTAACGTATCACTTTATTCTGTTCTATTGTTCCTTTTTTGGTTTTCTATATTGAACCATGGATATGAAACACTTCTTACCCCATGGAGTGCAATGGTCAGAAAGTAGTTCCTTTGGTCATATTTCCCACTCCTCGATTAATCCTAAAACAGAAACAACTTTTACTCCAATTTCCTCACAATGGCCCCATTATCCGTTTTCATGACCAAATGATTTCTATTGCAAGGAACTATTGGAGTACCAGCCTTTTGGCTGTTTTAATTGATGATAAGATTAACCCGCTACACAGATTGAATACTGCTATACTTGGAGCTTGGTAATTAAAGGCTCATTTTATTATGGCTACAAAAGAGGATAGCAAGTATCTGATTGAGTTTCAAGATGTTAATGACCAATGCTTTGTCCTCGAACAAAGCCCCTAGTCAATTATGAACTCTCTCTTGGTTATGGAAAAATGTAAACCAAATATTATTTTGAAGGAGGTCTAGATTAAAAGCATATCTATATAGGTTTAATTTTGGGGTTTGCCCCTTGAATATAACAATCCCAAGTGGCAGAGGTTTTGGGGCACTTAGTAAGTGATCTTCTTATGGTTGACAGTGTTTTGCAACCTACTAGGAATATTTGCTTTTCTAGTATCAAAGCTTTTATTGATCTTTCTGTCGCCCTGCTTATAGTGATTCTATTGAAACTAGACAATGGTCGATAGGTGTGGGTCAATATCGCTATGAGAGGATTTTTAAAAAATGTAAGCAGTACTATAAAATTGGTCATGT
The DNA here is from genome assembly GCA_037074485.1 of Delonix regia. NCBI lineage: Eukaryota > Viridiplantae > Streptophyta > Magnoliopsida > Fabales > Fabaceae > Delonix > Delonix regia. The sequence continues at coordinate 20,880,938 of CM073454.1, read as the reverse complement.
AGCTGAAAATTGTACCTAAACTTTCAAAGAAGCTAAACAAACTATAGAAGTTCTTAAACAAAAACTCACTAACAAATTCAATGTGAATTTTGCCAATGACTTTCATTCCCCCATGTTCATGATCTTTCAATAGCTTTTGCAGGGAAAAAATCCTTCAGGTCTACCACTACGATTCGCTGGATTGTAAGTGTAAAAGGTGGTTATTACTACGTGCATGGGAAAGTTCCTGATATTTGGGACGATGAATATAAAATTCCTAGTCAACCCTCAAATCTTATAAGTGCAGTGGAAGATTTCTTCCTTTCTGATTCCTTTAGTAATGAAAATTTCTAATTAAGGCAGCAAAATCCACCCCAGCAGGCCAATGAAAATGATATAGCTCAGGAACTTAACCAATCCAATGTCCATAATTCTGGGAACTTTCTACATCCCCCTAAAGCTGGTCAGGATCCGTATGCGAGTCATGCACATGCTTCATTATCCAGTTCTGGTTTCAATGTCAATTCTATCTCTGAGGGCAATTATGTTCCTTTCAATTCATGTGGGGAAAAATAGGGCATTAAATTCTGGCTATCAATTTAATATCCTCTCCATAAACGATGAAGACATGTGCTTGAACTCTTATTCAGACAATACAAGTTGGGATTCAGCTTTAATCTCTTTTCTTAAGGACCTTGATAATGATATTGAGATGTTTGATCTACCCGATATTCCATCTCCATGGGAATTCACGGCCATCAGTATGGAAGAATTATCAGAACCTGAGCTACCTCCTTTATCCCGCCCATATTTTTTGAAGTCTTAGTTCATAACTGCTTTATTTTTTGTTAAGGCTCCATTGCTCCTATTTTCTTGGATCCTGCAAACTCTATTCGCTTCAATGATATAAGTAACTTCTACCATGTTATTCCTGAGGAACTGAATTTTAAGGATAACTTCAAAGATACATGGTTTTCGAGCTTGATTCTAGATCCATGTTTGATTTCTTGGTTGGCACGTATGTCTTACTAAATTTATTGGTCTTCATTTGCTTACTTGAAACTGTAGACAAGTCATTAGAAGGGTGGCTCGACATTTCAATGGCATCTCAACTTGTCAAGGTTAATAATGCTTGCCATACTGCGAAGCTTTCTTCACCTAGTTCAATTTGTTAACAGATGTGGCCTTGTGATATTCTTCCTTCAGAGGCAATTGTTTGGTCCTACACTTATTTATGTTTCGTGCCCGAAAAGTATATGAATTTAGTATAGGCCCCCTTAATACTTATTTTGCTTACAAACTTTATTGCTCTTGGGCTGTGTTCTCTGCGCCTTTCGGGTACCAAAAAAGGGTGCAATTGGATCCTTTTGTTATCACTATGGTAGATTTCATGTTAACTATTAAAATGACTACTATTTCATATACTGGTGTTATGGCTCTCCCTATTAACATGGCTGGTGTTGTTATGGATGGTGGGTTAATCTTCCAACTTACTGATCAGGGGCAATTCCCTATCATAAAAAGAAAGTGTTACTATTTGTTTGCTTCACCTAGTACTGAACATCGCTACATATGGAAAAATATATGAAGCTCTAGAGAAGGTCTTTTATCTGTATGACTCAGACACTTTTTTCTGACCTTGAGGTCTGGGAAGATACCTCCAGAAAGCATCCCCGACAATCATAAGTTTGTTAAGTTAGAACTATAGCCACTTTAGTTCAAAGACTTAAGAAGCAGCTTGGTAAATATTGTCCTTTCGTGTTTTCCTCATCAAAACACTGGGGTCTGTGCAAAAAGTTGTAAATAATATAAGTGATTTTGACTATTTGAATGTGTATGGTTTTGATACGTTAGGTAAAAAGGGAGTATCCAAGTAACTTGGAATAATAAGGTTAAATGTACAATTTTAGATGGTTCACCAAACTGGATTCACGCAGAGACTATTTTGCCAAATTAGGTTAAATGTTTTATCACACATATTTATGGCTTTCTACAACTTCAGCGACAAGGAATTCTTTGGGATTGGATTAAATCCACTTCCAACGGTCTAGGCAAACAATGGTTGCTAATTAAAGATTTTAATTAGGTCCATGTTAGCCCAAAAATAGGCCTCATACCCAGTTTGATTAAATGGAACACAAATAAAAGAAAATGCCCACTTGTCCTAACTCTAATCGCTTGGCAGTCCACTAGAACTATTGTCTCAACAAAGCCCAACAGAACTCATTAGAAGCACAAGATTGACAGCTCTTTTAAACTCAAACTCAAGTACAGCACATGAAGGATGATTAACTTGACTGTGACAGCCTTCATCTCGTCAGCACAACGTCATATTCGCTTGTATAAAGCACTGACCAGATTCGGAATAATAGAAATCCTAATCTCTCGAAGCTAATCTTTCCTCTTGGTGTCCAATGAAGCAAAATCCTTGCATGAAGAGAGGCAAAATCTTCTCTATCACCATGAAGAAGAAGACTTGCAAGATTCAAACCTTCTAACAATCACATCTTAAAAAGATATAAATAGAGGAGCTGCCATTTGAAGAAATACATAGATATGCAACTTAGAATCAGCGAAAACCACTACTTGATCCTTATTTATGATATACTAGGTTGTGAGAGCAATTTCTAAGCATTAAGCCCATAAGTCCATTGTTATAAGGGTTTCAAAATCTTTTCTTTCCTATATTGTACCTCTATCTTTGTGAATGAGTATAGGAGTGTGAGTAAGAGTGAGTTATTCAGAAAAGTTTGACTTTAAGTTTAGGGAAAACCTTGTATTTTAGAGTTAGCACTCGTAAAATTCTTGGTGATTGTAAAAGTTTGCTCTTCTAGTAAAAATCCCTTGAAATAATCAAGGAAATTAGACGTATGCATCATTTTTTGCCAAACCAAGTTAAAATTTTGTCTATGCTTCTCTAACCCTCGTCTTTGCATTTCTAGTTTATGTTCATTTAGTTAATTGTAAAATTTATAGTTAATTGTGTTATCAAAATTCATCTTCTTTAAAGCAATTATGTTTAGTATATAGTTGATTGCTTTCTATTGTATTTTTAAAAACCCACTTCAAAAAATTTCAATCAATTATATTTATACACAGTTAACCATTTTCTTTATTTTTTAATAAAATTGTTATTTTTTTAGTTAATTGTATTTTTCAAACTAAATTATAGAATAAAAAAATTTCAATCACCTAGTTACCCCTTTAAGTGTATTATCAATTGGTATATGAGTTATGGTCTCACATGATTTGTGCCTTACAACCAAGAGAAAAGATCTTTTATTTGCAGAAAATGACTTCTCAACATCTTAAAGGACCTACTTTGTTAAAGGTCATTCTACCACAAGGTCATCATACTTCAATAGGAATCACTACACACACTAGAAAGGAAGAATAAAAATATTTATACAATCTACTAATTACCCAGTATGGAAAGTCATTAAGAAGGCTAATATGTCCCAAAACCATTGATAAAAAAATCAAACCTAAAGATGATTGGAATAATGATGATATAAAGCTAATTCAAGTAAATGTTAGAGCAATATATATTCTCTATTATGCTATTGAAGAAATTGACAAAATATCTACATGTGAAATAGCAAAAGAAATGTGAAAAAACTTGGGGTCACATATGAAGGAAAGACAAATGTAAAGGACTCCAAAATAAGCACCTTATGGTACGAAATGAGAACTTTTGGCTTAAATATTTTTAACATAGACAAGTGGTTCAAAGCATTTGGAATGTTCAAGTTCAAGGTTCCCCTAGTTTCATTTGCTTTAGGATACTATTATTGCTTAAAACAACATTACCAAACTAGAACAAAAATAGTGTTGGCAAGATTCAGCATAGATCCAATTCCTTGAAAATTTGCTCAACTCTATTCAATAGAATTTTAACATAAAGAAAGATGTCCATCAAGAAAAAATTATTCAGCAATCATTAGAATCATTTTATGATTGAGAATAATCACTTTGGGCTTAAAAAGCTCATCAAACTTGGTTGCTCCAAGGTTACCATACACATAATATTTTCATACTTTGGTAACTAAACGGAATATACATAGCTACACCGAAATTATAAATAGTGTATAGATTTAGGTTGAAGATTTCTCAACTATTTTGCAGATGGCTTGTAAGTTGTAACTATTTCTACGTGTATCAAGGCAAAACAAAAATCTAAAATTGCTAAATTGCCGAAGTTTTTTGTTCCTGTGTTATTCCTATTTTGAATCAGACACATATTTCTTTATTGGAAGCACAAGTCTTAGATCATGAGATTCACACTACGGTGTTTGATTTAGTCCCTGATAGTGCTCAAGGCCCTAATGGTTTTTATACGCGGTTGTTCCAATATTACATGGATATACTATCAGGGATATTTGCAAGATTGTCAAATATTGTTTTGACAAGGTCTATCTGCGTAAAAGCCTCAATAGCACATGGATTACCCTTATTCCTAAATTTGACCATATGCAATCGTTGCTATCAATGGGAGGTGGAATTGCCCGATTCTCAAACAATTGGGAATAAGCTTTATCGAAGGAAAGGGAGTGGCTTGATAATTTGTAAACCAAATATGGGATAGGGAATGACATTTCCATTCCCTGAGGCTTGATTCCGTAACCAAACAAGGCTATAGAGGGGCTGTTATATGCAACAATTGCAAGTCAATTTGTTTGCTCTTGTGAAATAAAGGGAAAGAGTAATGTCTATAGAAGTACCTACCTGACCCTTTAGTTTTATGTTGTTCTTCATCACTTTGTTAATGTCAATCTCCAAATAGAAATCTTTTCATATGATCATTTACTAGTTTTTAAAGTTTATATCTCATTGTTTAATTTATCCACTAATCTTATCTTAACTATTTTAGAGTTGTAATCACATGAAACTATTGTTTTCAAATAAATTTCAATTGATTTGCGCATAAATTGAAACTAGATTCTCTTTGGTTGAATAGATAAAAGTTCGTTACAAATCAAATTAACAACTTAGGTGATCTAATGATTTTAGGTTGGTTTAGGCACTGCACCAAACCGGTTTGTTCATCCAATAAGATAAAAAGAGCTAAACAAAAGTTTAGACTTGAAAAGATATTCAAGCTAATCAATTTTAATGAAAGCTTGAGGGTTTATAGCCAATCCACAAAACTGGGACTGGCCAAGCCGAATTAAGATTATTCATTGTGGGTGAACTCTTTGAAGCAATTTTAAAAGTGGTTGCATTGGTATAAAAGGGAGACTAATAGCACGTCAAAGCATCTTGATTGTATGCTAATAGAAAAATTTATTAAATTTATATTTTAGCCCTTAATATTTTTATAATTTTTGTTTATGAACCCAAAGACCTTTTTAAATTGTTAACTTACACCATTTGCCCTTTTTTAATTTTCAATAACTCCTAAAATCATTTGGTTTGCAAATTTGTTAACTCACCTTAGTACTTCTTTTCTTTCTCCAATTACTCGCTAATTCCCTAGTTCCATCCTTTTTTTAAAATCTATAAATTGATGTTTTTCGGCTTATTGGAAAATAAAGAAAGGATATGGTGTACATAAGTTAACAAATTCAAAAGAGGTCATCATAAATAAAATCTAAAAAATTTTGGGATAAATATAAATACAACAAAATATTTTCCTCTAGCATATAGTCAATATATTTTGATACATCGTTGATGAGAGCAAATCCACTACTGTAGGTAGGTTTATACGTTCTCTGATATAAGGTGACCTATGCTTTTCCTTCCAATGATTTCCTGCTCTTGTGAAGTTTCTCTTGTAGTCTTCCTATTAAATATAGTAGGCTTTTATGTAGGACACTCTTATATAATGCATTTGTTTTTACCTCATCATGATTTGAACCACAAAAACAAGATGAATGGAAGGAATGAACCAAGATGTCCATCCCAAAGCAAATGCTCTTAGCCCACTAAAGATGAAATCAAAATAGAAACTTCAACTATGTAGTAATATTGGAGACGTATGGGACTCCAGACTTCGAAGAAAAAAAATTGAACTTCAAAAACTCAAAAGATGAACCAAGACATCCATTCCAAAGTCTACACACAAGCTTGATAAGGAATAGGAGACAATTTTGGGGGAACGAATGTTAACAAGAAAAACACATTGACATAGGTCTCGAGCATGGAGGTTGAGCTCATGATAGATTTTGTTTTGAAGAACCCCTTAGAAGTGAGGTTCATGAAGAGTCTCAGAGAATGGAAGAAGGAAGATGAAATGGGTTTTTGTGATTTCTAGAGGGCCAAAACGCACATTACCAGACGACCAGAGGGCCATTTTTAAAAAAAAGGTGGGCACACATGGCTAATTGGGTGACAATGAATGGGGCATACGACTGAGATCTATTTACAGCATGATCAGCTGTAATTCACCTTATAATAGTGGATTTGGTCCGATCATTGACACATCTTTTTCTTAATATATCATATAGTAGCTACGCTTATATAACTATTATTAATTACACTAAAAAATTTACCTTTATTTTAGTATATAAGAGACAATTATATACATTTTTTCAAAAATACATGTGGTTAAAATTTTTATTTCTAGTAATCCAATAAGTCTTAAAAAATTTTAAAATAAAGGAAATTATTTAGTTCTGTGGTCAAGAATCGTAGCGTATGTTTGGTTTGAAGAAAAAACATGATTCTAAATTTGCCATTTTGCTCGGTTGCTAGCCTGCCATCAGTAAATGTATTGGAAGATGCTGAAGAAAATGATGAAGGACCAGAAACTGTCGATCCAAACTAGAAATCATTTATAGTTGTTTTTAGTGGCCTACCATGGGGATCAAAAAGGGGATAAATAGACAAATTTTCCGATTTCCTTGTTGGAGGGAAGAAGAACGACTAAACCACAAGAATAAAAAAGAACGAGAAAAACACACAGGTGCAAATAGGAAGAGCAATGCAAGAACAAAGAAATCATCAGACTTTGATCCTGAAATTAGGAAAGTGACGAGAAGTACCAAAAATTGGGCTATGAACATATATCTAATAATTATAACCTACTACCTCAGTTAACTTTAACTTATGTTTTTACATTTAAATATTCAATTTAAAATTAAAGTATTTATTTTAGAAGTATTTATATTTTTATTTTTATTTAGAATTTATATTTCATTTTTATTAAATAAATTAAATTATTAATCATTTAAATTATTTTTTTAATTAATTTATTATTTTAATTCATTTAAATATTAATTACTTAATTAAAGAATTAATCATTAATTTTATTTAGTTTCAATTAAATATTTATATTAAATAAATATAAAAATATCATATATTTAAGAATTTATAATTAATAAAATTATTAATTAAAGGGTATTAGATTAACTTTTCCTTCATTCTTTTCTTTTTTTTTTTAACTGATTCTTCCTACCAAACGACGCATGTTACATAGTCATTTTATTCCTTTTCAAATGCAACAAAACATAATAGATAATATTTTCTTTCTTATTTTCATTCTAATTTCATTTCCTCTCAAACATTTCTCACAACTAAACGGGTTGTAGTTCTGGTACAAGCAATGGAAAAGATTATTCAGCATGCTCATAAATATTTCTTTTATTATGATCAAGTATAATTTTTAGACTTGTATATCCAAGTTCTTTTACAAGTAATCTTAAGAACATATTCTACCACTTATAATTCTAACACATTTATGATTTTAGTTCTAATTGATTTTTTGGGTTGTATTTTTAAATTAAAATAAAACTGTATAAAACAGAAATTTGAACAACGTTCTTGTACTTTTCATTTAATGGACGATACATTTTAATATATAAATACTACTTAATTTAATCCTATAGTTTATTAGTGAGATGAACAAGAAAATACGGGGTCATCAGATTAATTAATTATAAAGACTCAGAAAATACGGAATAATAATTATTAACTATCAACAAAATTGTCATATATATAATAATCTATATAATCAATTCAAATAATATAATTATATTTTTGCCTATAGTCAACGACGTGTAATTAAACTATTGTGAATAATAAATGATTCGAAGGAGGTCCAAAGAATCATACCAAATTAAAAATAAAATAAAATAAAATAAAAGAGGTCGAAAGAAAAAAGGAAGTAAAACATTTGTATAAGAGAATAATTTAATTTCTCTATATATTATAAAATTGTTGCGTGAATCACGCATCTATATGTACGGCGTGACTCGATGATTTATGATTTTCTTAAAATTATAATGAAATTAATTATATTTATTTTAATTCTCAAATTCATTCATTAATGCCCATACTTATAAATGAATAAAAGAAATTATATGTTTTTAGACTACACTCTAATTATATGGGAAAATTTTTGTTTAGGATTAATAGATGCAATTAATTATTAAAGATGACCTTAAATTATGAAATTACACATAAGAACATAATCTCATTTTATGTCTTTTCAAAAGACAAAATTATCCTCAGACTTCACATTTTGCTTTACTTATAAATCATATTCATCCCAGTTACTAAATGTCCTTGCATTTCTTACTATATAAGTTTTATTTTTAACTAATTAGACTAACAAGTAATTTATAAACTTTTTACTACCAAGGTTTGTATTACTTAAAATTAACTTTGCCCCAATTAACAAATGATTTTGCATTTCTTACTACTTAAGTTTTATACTTAACTAGTTAGACTAACAAATAACTTATAGATCTATTACCACTATGATTTGTGTTACTTACAAATCATGTTTGCCCTAGTTAGCGAATGATTTTGCATTTCTTACAATGTAATTTTTATTATTAACTGGTTAGATTAACAAGAAACCTATGGATGTATTACTATTATAGGTTATGTTACTTACAAATTACTTCACCCAATTACTGAATGATTTTGCATTTCTTATTACATAATTTTTATTTTTAACTAGTTAGACTAACAAGTAATTTATAGATATAAAAATCATTATAATAATAAGTCCATAAGTTACATATTAGTTCAACTAGTTAAAAATAAAAATTACGTATAAGAAATACAAAAACATTCGATAACAAGAACGAACATGAATTTTAAGTTACACAATCCTAGTGGCAAGAGATCTATAAGTCTCTTGTTAGTCCAATCTGTTAAAAATAAAACTTATATGGTAAAAAATGAAAAAAAAAAAAAATAAAGTAACTAGGGTAATTTGTAAGTAATACAAACTATAGTAGTAATAAGTTAATAAGTTACTTGTTAGTATAACCAGTTAAGAGTAAAACTTGTGTGATAAAAAATGCAAAAACATTCGATAATTAGGATGAATGAAATTTGTAACTAATGCAAACCATAATAATAGTAAGTCTATAACTTACTTGTTAGTCCAGCCAATTATGAAAAAAATTTACATAGCCATTCACTGATTAAAGAGAACTTGATTTTAAGTAACAAACCAAATTATGGTAGTAATAAATCTATAAGTTTCAGATAATTTTATCTATTAAAAAGTTGTAAAATGATATTAGGTCCTTTAGAATAAATATAAAATTTAAATTCATTTTTAATAATTAATTGCATCTACTGATCCTAAATAGAAATTTCCCCTAATTATAATTTATGTGTATCAATTTTAACATATTACACTTTTGTTTCTGAAACTATATAAAATGTACATATTAATTAAAATTAATGTCAAATATTACATTATTTTAAGAGGCTCGGATGAATAGAAGATATTTTTGGAAGTTAAGAAATTTCATATGGTAAATTATGTAAATTTTGGGTGAGTTGGTGGAAAAGAAATAAATTTATAAGTACACTTGACATTATATATGATCACCATACGATTAAACGGTGATTCAGTGGTAAGAAATATAGGTACTTTAAAAAGAGATTTGATTATTTTTAATTTTAACATGCACACAAAAATTTTATGCATCACCGTAAATAAATGAAAACAAAAAAATTTATATGCAATTCTTTATATTTTTGTGTTGTTATCCACTTAATAAAAAACTTATACAATCATTAAATTATATAGTTTATGCTCAAGTTTCAACGAACAGAAAAGCTCTTAACATAACAAGCCACCTTTCCCATCAATTTTAGTCCCCAGTGTATATATTATCTAAGCCATTCTCTTTTATCTGTATTGTTGTACTCTTCTTCATTCGTACTATTTGACTCCATTTTATCTATACCTTGATCTCTTCAAAACCGAACCCAGGACATAAAATTACTGAGCTTTTATTATCACTTAAGAATAAAATTCCAATCTCATGCTGTAGAGAAAATTAACTATTTTGGCATAAAATAGATCAATAGGAGAAGAAATTCCTACAATATATAATCAAAATGTTCGGAAGAATCATGTATAATTCTTGAAATAAGAGAGATAACTAATGTGTGAATTTAACTAAATCGTTGGAAATGTTACCGTAATTCACTCCAATAAAAAATACGTATTATATATTATCATTAACTATCCATTTTCTTATATCAGTACTATTTTATAAAAAGAAATTATTTTTCTTCTAATGTTATTATTAAATTCCAAACACATATTACTATATAATATATCAATGTTTAAGATATCATTTTTAATTTTATTTTCGTGAATTTTTTTACCCACAAATTTATTTTTCTGCTATTTTTTAAGAAAAACATTCCTTTTCAAATTAAAAATAACTCCTATTTTTCTTGGTTCACTAAATTCACACTAACATAAAACAAAAAATTTTTCAACTTACGAGAAACTTATCTTCTGAATATCTGTTTCTTTGTTATCTTTCGCATTACTTAATTTGGTTAAGAGGAGAAAGGACGAAAACTCTATTTTGAAATTGTTAATTTAATCCTTCACAAAATTTTGAATCAGTCCTTCAACATCATAGAACTTCTCTGGACTCGTTTTCTTTGTAATGTCTCGCGTTCAAAACTGACGAAAATTGATTGACCTGAATTATTAACGGTGATGCATAAAATTTTTGTATATATGTTGAAATAAAAAAATTGACTAAAATGTTAAACTACCTATATTTCTTGCCATTGAATTACCATTTAATCGTATGGTGACATAAAATATTACATAATTTCTCTTATTCATTTAAAAGTGGGGGCATTATTGAAGAAACTTGAATGATAGTTCTGATTGAAAATAGATCGTATAATAACGTTAGTCTTAATTTTTGACTTTCTCTAAAATTAATATAATTAATTCATTATTAAATTAAGAAAATCTGAATGTACGAGTCATGCTTCACATTTTGACGCGTAATTCGTACTCAATAATATTATAACATATAGAGAAATATAATTTCAATTAATAAGTGAAGAAGATTACGACAACTAATAAAAAGACAATCAATGTTTACATTCAATTTTTCTTTCTTATTTATACCACCTTTGAATCATGGATTATTCACAGCAGTTTAATTACACGTGATTGACTTTAAACAAAAATATAATTATTTTATTTGAATGTATTTTATCCAGTCATGATCACTAATTAATTTGATGACCTCGTATTTTGTTCTTCCTCTCACTTCATAGAATGTAAGATTAAATTAAGTGGTATCTATAGACTATATAGCATGTATATCTAAGGTTTGTCAAACTTCCGAGTCTTGGTAAACTCGTAGAAAGGACGTAGATTTACATAAGCTCATAATATAAACTAGGAAGAGATTACATCTATTAATAAAATGCTACTTATATATGAAATTAAATAGTTAAAATTAATATTTCAAAAATTTTACTAGCCATTGAAATGGTGAAAGTAGTGAATAAGGATTCACTAATTTAACCAAGTAATAACTATATATAGATTTTCTTTTTCAATTTCATATATTAAAATTTAATATAATAAATATTAACAAACTGATATTAACAATATTAAAATTTGAATATAAGATAATTTATCTACTAATAAATATAACTATTAAATATTAGTGTATCAAAACAAGTTGACCGATGAAGATTTCATGAAATCTATAAGCATTACAACATTAACAATATATCAATTTTATATAATTTTTTGAATAAATATATCAATTCATTAATATTTAGGAAGAGAAAATTTAATAAAATTAAATTAAATTAGTTCATACTATAATACATAAAATTGATAAATATTCAATTAATTGATTTAATGTAGTTATGAATTAAAAAATTCAAAATTAAATTTAGAAAATAGTTGCATGTCGCATTATATTAAAAGACAAAGCTTATTTAAATGTTGAACACTATATATGAGATCAAGTTGACTTGGTGGTAGATGGTTCCAATAATGTTCAGAATATGTGATTGATATAAAAAAAAAAAAAAAAGTTTAGAAGATCTGAGTTTGATTCTTGCGATTAGAAAGTTTGGGAAAATAAGAAGAAGGCTTATATTATATATAAAAACATTGCTATTAATTTTACGAAGATCAAGTTGGGGCCTTGGTAAGAGGCGCTGCTCTCCTTTCAGGAAGGCGAAATCGATACCTGGTGATGTCTCAATTTCTGGAGATAAAACGACGAAAAGTTTTGTACAAGTAAAATCATATTTAATTTATATAAAACCAAAAAAATTGGCCAGTCCAATCTTTGTGGATTGCAATAAAGAATAAACCCGCAAGTTTTTATTAGAATTGATGACTGGCTTGAATACTTTTTCAATCTAACAGGTCATTTGTTTTTAAATTTGTTCAGTTTATTTACTTAGTGGTTGAAGTAAATAATGCGATCCAGTTCTTAAAATAACAATAAAATCATTAGATCACTTAAGCTATTAAATTGACTTTCATCAAAAAAAAATTTTGGTCTAAGGTTTTTATCAAACTTTTATATGTTCAACCAAAGAGAATTTAGCCTCAATTAATGCGCAAATTAATTCAAATATGATTAAAAACAATAAACTCATGTGATTATAGCACCAAAATGAACCCTGCAACAAAGTGATAAAAAACCAAAAACTATAGGGTCAATTTGGTGCTTTATAGACTCACTTTTCTTTCCCTCTATGTCACATGAGTAGACAAATCTGCTCGCAAATTAATCATGTATTATTGCATATAGCAGCAAGCGACGACCTTTATCTGTGTGTTCAACCAAAAAGAATTTAGTCTCAATTAATGCGCAAATTAATTCAAATATGATTAAAAACAATAAATTCATGTGATTGTAGCACCAAAATGAACCTTGCAACAAAGTGATAAAAAACCAAAAACTAAAGGGTCATTTTGGTGCTTCTATAGACTCACTTTTCTTTCCCTTTATGTCACCTGAGTAGACAAATCTGCTAATTTTGTATTATTGCGTATAGCAGCAAGCGACGACCTCTACTTATCTTATTTTATGATCTCTTGTTTTTCTTTTTATGCACATAATTTCTTTTTTTATGCTTTCACGTAGCTGAAAGGAAGACTTTGTTTTTCATGTGGCCGCAATTGCAAAAGTCTTGCTCAAATCGGTATGTTATAAAAATCGAAATATTAACTTACATTCCTTATAGTTTAGACCGTTGTTAACGCTGCAACTAGCCAATGTTATATTATGCAAATAAATTCTTTAAATATGTGATTTATGGAGATCCGTGAAAGTTCTTTTTAAGTTCTTTCTTCAATTCAGATTTCAAAATTTTTACTTGATATACTAGCTTTGATATATTAAAACTAGCTAAAATTATTTTTAAGTACTCGAAGTCACTACCGTACAATTCCTGGTGTTCAATATCTATCACGTCCATACACCGCAAAACAAATTCTATCATGCCGTCCTCTTCGTCTACACATACACACTCTTAACACACGCCCTCCTTTCATCTTCCTCTATGATTTTATCACTTCTACACTGAAATATTAATCAGTTGACAACAATAAAAACTCACCCATTCTGTCATTTATCCAATGTCTATTGTTCATAATATCATGAGTGGCGTTGCACAACAAGCATAAAAGAAGATTTTAACGAAGCACAAATCTTATGAGAAATTCATCATACTAAAGCTGGAGCTCCATCATCAAACAAGATTTCTTCATATATATATATATATATATAATGATTTTCTCACTGCAATTGGAGCCTATTCATGTTCTATCTAACTGACATTCAAGAGCATATTACGAACGCAAGCTCAATTTTGCTCACAAACTTCATTTCAAATGTTGTTGTGAAGTGTCATTGCTGATGATCAAAGGAAATGGAAGAATAATTGTAGGGGTGAGTTTTAAGGAAGTCTACTGATTAATTCAGATCTGCCCAAAATTGAAGAACGTGCGGTGGGCATACACTTTTAAACAATGAAAGAAATTGGTGCTAAATTTAACTTTCAATTTTAATAGTAGGAGTTTAAGGTTTACGGGTTATAATTGTCAAATTTACAAGTTGACTCTTCAAGTTTACAATTTATTATTTTACATGAGGAAAGTGTGCCAACTTGCTTGTATACTTTAACTAAATACAAATTTGGCTTCACCTGCATCTAACTCAGACAAGTTGGTTGAATCAGTGTTTGTTAGAGGGGTTAAGCAAATTAGCCCGAAAGATAAAGTAGAATATCAAAATTGACCATGGGTGCATGTATACATCCTTTGAGTGTAAGTGAAGCACCGTCATCATTGTCCCTCCATATATTGCTTAACATATACATATATTAGATTTATCAAAATTTACTTCATCTTCTGGATTTTCTGAACTAAAGAAATGGAAAAATAAATAAATACTATTTTAGTCTTATGCAAATTAAAAATATTAAAATAATAATTTAATTTTAAACTTAATCTAATTTTGATTACCCACAATTAAATGTAATTATAATTAGGTCAAGTCATAGCAAACTGTGGTTAAGTCCAGTATTATTGAAAGTTATATAAAATCATGGTTAAATCAAAGACTTAACGTGGATTACCATGTTATAGTTTAGCCATGGTTAATATAACCGCGTGTAAACTACCATTGCCAAAACTTTCTTTTCGTGTGATGATAAATTTTCAATAACACTGAAAGAAGAAAGTAAATTTTTGGAAAAATTATAATATGCATATATTATTATGATGTTTGAGAATTCTGTGTTTCATATGTAATTGTCGCATGGCTTTTGCCTTTGAATGGAAAATTTTGGTTTATATATCGGTCTTATTGAAAAGGATAGAACCAATATGTTCCATCAATTTATCTTAATTCAATCAAATTACTTACTTCCAACGTTCCAGTATATGATCTACAACTTTGACCAATATATAGCCCAAGAATTCAATCACATTTGATTCAAATAAAAAAAATGCCAATAAATATTAACAATGCATATATATATATATATGAGGTATTTTAGGCAATTATCAAACGCAGATCTTGTGCTGATGCATTCTTAGTTATTTTTGCTTATTTTTTACATATTTATTTTTGACTTGAACCAAAATCAGACTTTGGTATTGGTAGTACGTATATCACGCCATGTTTAATGAATAAAAAATAATCAGAACGAAGGGAAAGCACAGCAACATAAAAAATAGTAACCTATTAACCTTATTCCCTTTTCGTCCTTATATATACCACGCTTGCAACTTCACTCTGCAAGTTATTCGAACAATAACAAAGCCCAACAATCTCAAGTGTAGAAAAGCTTTCTCATTTTATGTCACCAGAAAAAAGAACAAGAAAACCAGTTTTCCATAGCCAAAAGATGAAACCCTTCACTCAGACTCAGAAGAATGGCGAAGAACATCATCATGATGATCCTTCCCTCCAGGCCATGCTACTGACCAGTGGGCAGGCATACACTGGTGTGTTGAAGGCAGCCGTTGATCTGAACCTCTTTGATATAATTGCAAAGGGAAGCCCTAATAATAGTGGGGCTTTTGTTTCTCTCTCTGAGATTGCTTCTCAGCTTCCTGATCATACTAACGCAACCACACGCAGTAGGCTGGATCGTATGCTGCGTTTTCTGGTGAGTTTCTCAGTGCTGACATGCTCTGCTCGCTCCAATGGAGATGGAAGCACTGAGAGGCTCTACGGACTGTCCCTCACTGGAAAATACTTTGTCAGTAAGGAGGATGGGAATCCCACTTGGGCTTCCCTGTTCCTCGAATTGTCTTACCACCCATTCATGGCTGGGGTGTGGTAAGTATTTTGTAAAATTAGTTACTATGGATTTTATTTCCGACACTCATTTAATACTGCATACTCTCTTTTATCGTCAAATTTCAATGTTTCACATTTCTATTTTAATTGAGATGGATAATGTTAAAAAATTGGTCAAATTTAAAGATTTATATTTAAAATTTAAAAACAAAAATTAGCAACTTTTAATTGTCAAAATCAATAAAAATCGAACAACTTTATGATAGTTTGTGCGCAATCTACATTAGAAAATCTGGATTCTATTATTGCTGTGTGTCACATAATTTGACTTGCTTTCTTCTTTGACAAAAATCACGTAATTTAATTTTAAATTGTTGTAAAGTTCTCAAATTTGATGTAAGAAATGTTTTTTTTTTTTTGACGAAATATAAATAATAGCATGACGTTTCTTGGGCGGGTATAATAAATATATCCTTTGATATGTTTCACGCAAGTACGCTTGCATTATTAAAGCTTGATTTAAGTTGGACTTAATCAAACATTAATATTAGGGTACTAATGGAATATTAACTAAATTGAATATAGAGTATTTCAGATTCATTAAAATTCAACTAAGGAGTTTATTTTATATAATATTTTTAAAAAATTACGTAATTCTAATGGACTGTGTACTGAAGTGACTGCACTCTGATGCTTGAACAGTGAACAATGAAACGGTTGATTTTATTATACCTTTCTTTGCTTTGATGTCAATTGATTATACATTATATGTGCAGGCTAAACAGCAAGGAGGCAATTCTGGATGGACGAAACGACATATTCAAGAAAGTGAACGGCATGACAATGTACCAGTACGTGGAGAAGGACATAGAGCTCAAGAATTTGTTTCAGACAACAATGGCGGAATTCTCTGCCATGCACATGGAGAAGATTTTGGAGATATACAAAGGGTTCGAGGGAATATCTGAACTTGTCGACGTTGCTGGTGGTGTTGGTCAAAGCCTCATGATGATCCTTTCCAAGTACCCTTCAATGGAGGGCGTTAATTTTGACTTGCCACGCGTCGTACAAGATGCCCCCTCCTTTCCAGGTAAATTTAAATTTCTATCCACATGAAGTAACCCTGATAATGGAAAAAAGTATAAACTATTAATTTTTCTAAATGACAACATAAAAGTTTGAACTTAACTATTTATAATAAATTGTTCAAACATTCTTGAGAATTCTGGTTTCAGGTGACTTACTGTGGAAAGTGACTCGCATTTTAGATTTGAATTTATTATAGATCATTGAGAGAGTCTAATTGACAAAAGGTGTTTATATGGTTGAAAAAAGTTAAAGTGTGGGTAAATCGGGATTGTCATATCAAAATTCATCAACTTACTATAAAGAGAACACCTTGGCTGATTGCTTAGCTTATTTAAATTAATTATCGCGTCCATGCAGTTTTTAAAATTATGTATAATCCTCTCCTTGATTTGCCAGTGTATATTCAAGGAACAGAGCGAGAACAATTGTCCCCGATAGAATTGTCATATAATTTCTTAATTAATTTATGTTTTGGGCGCCCTTTTGACTCAAATGCTAATTAAACCAATAATTTTCTTATTTGGATTTATAACAGTACTTCTTGAAAAAAGTTGTTTCTAAGAAGTTAAAAGAACAACAGAACTTTTACAATATGCCAAACAGGCCCTATTAAACAAAATCCTAATTAGGTACTAACAATCTTCTTTAATTTTCTGAAGGACTAAAACATGTAGGCGGGGACATGTTCAAGAGTGTTCCAGAAGGGGATGCTATAATGATCAAGGTAACTTAAATATTCAATGCAAGCCTAACTAAGTATGAAAATATATATTAATCAATAATTTGTGGCCACGTTCATGCATCATGTATAGGGTACAACTCATAATTGGTCAGATGAGAAGTGCGTGCAACTTTTTAGGAACTGCCATGAAGCTGTGAAGAAAGGTGGGAAGGTGATAGTGATAGACATGATAATGCCACAAGAACCAGACACAAGCACTGCTGCAAAATACCTTAGCATCTTCGACAACGTTATGATGTTGCAAGGTGGTGGAATGGAGAGAACTGAGAAGATGTTTGAGAATCTGTGCATGAAATCTGGCTTTTCTGGGTTCAAGCTTGTTTGCCGTGCTTTGTCCATCTTAGGAGTCATGGAGTTTTATAAATAAACTCCTACGTTTTCAGTTCAGTAGAGTTTGGAGTTGATCATATATATATATATATATGAGCAGTTCTGTTATTATACTGTTTCTGTATGTGACCACCAGTTGTGCCTTTCAATATTGTTGTTTGGGGTGTTGCAGCAAAAGAATAAAATTTGCGGTATGAATATTTCATTTTTGATATTGTTTTTTTATGGATATATATAAACATTATATTATAAGAACACAAAAAAAATGCACAATAAATTTGTTATATAAGGCTGGCACCCAAGATGAAAGTGAATTGAGTGTCAAAGAAAATTTTTAAAACTTAAAACAACTTTTAAGAATTGTTCAAATCTGAACTAAGTAGCAAATAGAATATATATTTTGAAACTTTAAATGCAGAATGTAAAAGGAGCAAGATAGAGGCAAAATATCATTAGTGTTTATCTTCATTTAGCTTAAACTCAAGCTTACATTTTATCCTTGAACAACATCTTAGAATTTTTTACTACATCAACTAATTGATACCATAACAAAGGAAAAACTTCCTCTCTATCCAAGCTTATAGCTTGTCTTTCCGGAACACTACAAGAAAAATGTTATTTAGCAACAGACAAATCCGTCGCTAAGAAGGAAATATCGGTTGCAAACTTAGTTTTAGTAATAGATTTGGCCGTTGAAAATCCCTTAGTAATCAGCGCATCGCTACAAGTCTGTCGTTAATTTAGAATCGTATTATTCTGTCGCTACTGACATCGCTAAACTGGGTCAATGATTTCATGGAATATGACTTTCTAGCAACGGATGCTTTCTTGGCTAATTTTGAAACAAACATTCCATTGCAAAATCCGTTGCTAATTATTGTAAATAATAATAATAGAATTCATTGCCAACTTTTTTATTTCTTATTTATTGAACAAGTTGAATCAATTTTTAATCCATTGTAATAAAATGTAAACATTAAATAATAAACGTAATATAAAAATATAAAACTCAAGTAATATACTTCATCATACTTAAGTTACAATGTCTCATCATGTCCTCAAGAAGTTTAACAAAAATTCGATTTGGACTAAATTATTTTGGGACCAAGCAAAAATTTTACAAAATATCCTAATTATCCACTGCAATGTCTCATCAAGAATTTAACCAAATGTCAAAGCAAATGTCACATAGAACCCTACATTTCCCATGGATAAGTATATAGGCAAGAAATAAGCTGGACGATCAAATACTGGATCTGTAAGCATCACAAAAGTCCTTTATGTGTAAGGCCATTAAAAATGGAAGTTCACAAAGATTAATAATGTAATCTTGCTTATTATATCAAAGAAATTGAATTTCAAACAATGGCAATGAAAAAATTCTTGAAGTCATACATCCTTGAAATTGTGTCATCTAAAATTCATTGTCATCTG
Organism: Delonix regia; assembly: GCA_037074485.1. Classification (NCBI taxonomy): domain Eukaryota; kingdom Viridiplantae; phylum Streptophyta; class Magnoliopsida; order Fabales; family Fabaceae; genus Delonix; species Delonix regia. The sequence goes on along the minus strand of CM073454.1, from coordinate 20,861,348 downwards.
TAACCAGAGAAGGAAAGTAGTTTTTTGTCGAAAAATCAGCCACTAGCAAAGTTTGCCATACAAAGCACTAGAGAGTTGTACTCTTATGGCACAAAGCCTTAGGTATTTTTCTACTTTTGAAAAAAGCAAACTTAAACATCCGTTGAGAAGTCCATCTACAACTAAAGTCTAAAATCTATTAAATTACATGGCAGTACATGCTGAGATACATTAAATTACCTTAATTATATATCAAATAAGTGTTTCTTTGAAATGATAAAGAAATGGCACGAAATGAATTAAGAAATGAATATGCTTATGAGGATTAGCATATGTATAGTTATAGAACTTATAGTTAAATGGGGTTTTATCCAATCTTAACGCCTAACAAACAGGAGAAAGATAATTATCTTATCCAGCTTGGACTTAACCATGAAAGCATATAAACAGAACAAAAGGAAGATAAATGCTTTGCTGAATTTACCTGAAGACACCTGTAAATTTCTGTTGAATTGCTCCATGTCCCATCAATCAAAATGAAATTCAGAGTTTTATCTTCTATTGTCTGTTTTGAATGTAAAAGAAGGTTATTACCTCCTTGCACTTTCTGAAATACATACAGGAATTCTATATAAAAAACTTAAAAGCAACAACAAGAAAATGGACGAGAAAAAAGTGTCAAATTTAAATCAAAATAAAATAAATATCATAATTAAAATTATACTTACCTTACCTTCCCCTTCATTCTCCTCAATTCAAACTTACCTTCCCTCCCCTTTACCATGGAGGGAAATGCTGCTTTCAACAATAAAAAATTGGAAATACCATTACTACTCTTGAAATTTTGACTATATGTGAAATATCAGTTAATTATACATAAAACAAGGTAAAACATTCAGCCAAAGTAGAAGACATATTAGATATCATAAATAGTATGAAGAAATTTTTACAAGTAAACAAGTGAGTTATAAAGGTTAAAAATCAGTGTATGAATTGGCTTAGCTTAAAAATAACTGAGCAACGACACTGCCTTACATGATGACTACAGAAGAATTTCTCCTTCGCAACAAGAGCGGCTTTTATACTCTTATTCAACAGAAAATCCGATTTCAACATTTCATGTTAATCAATGAATCATAGGCTCATAGCTATATTTCAACAATTGTAATATAAAATTATTATAAAAACTAATGGCACAATGGTCAAATTCTTATAAAGTAGTAAATATTCAAGACGAATTAGGATAGTAAGCATGAAGGTTCAAGTTCACAAAAAAAGAAAGACGTGGCACATATGAAATTCTTATAAGAAACATATTATGCACTCATAACAAGACAATAATTAATTATGTAAACTTTACCTGTATTCTTTTTCTTTGAGCTCATTTTAAATATATGTGCTAATTAAGAAGCATAAAACAATGACACTTTTACAAGACATGACAATTTCTTCATTTTTTTATAAACAATGAACCATTTTTTTCTTTAAAATAAAAGTACTGGCAATGTGTCTTGGTTGATTAACACATCATACCAAGTGTCACTATAAGAAATGCTTGTTGGCGCCAAGCCAAATGGGTATGAACATTCTCCTCCTTCATAGATAAATATATATATATATATATATATATATTTATATTTATATATGATATTTCAGGTAGAATCTTTAGAAGTTCAAATCTCAGATCATGAAAGTGCAGTAGTAATTCTTTGTGTAGCAACAAAGAATAGAAATCTCTATTTCAGCATTTCTGGTAAATAATTAATCTCTATTTCAGCATTTCAAGTGTTTGATTCTACCATAGTTTAAATATAAGACAAAGCAGTTCAATTCCTCTGCACATTATCCAGAGACACTCCCCTAGAAAAGCCATGATCAGAGCACTATAGGTATCCCTAACTCAAGCCAACATAATGCTATTATAAGGAGCATCCAACTACCCAATGCATTATCAAGTTCAGCCAAACAACCCCATGAGATCTAGAATTTCAATAATAGATTTTCAACATAGTGACACAACTGAAAACAGAGTTTCAACACTGGACATCATATAGCAATATGCATTCAACAATTCATATCTCATTCATCCAAATTCAGATATATCATATGATCCATTTTCCTTGTGTTGTGATATGCTAGCATATACTTTTTCTTAGTTTCTTTTTTATTCACTAATACTAGATTTGTTCATCTAATTTCTTGATAAAATGTGGAACTTGAATTGGATTTGGTAGCTAACTTTAGACACTAAAACAGAATCAATCTTTTTTACAGAGCCACTCTATTCCTAATAGTGATCTCGTCCTATTGCCTGTAAAACCTTTCTCTTTTAATTCAAGGAGATGCATTACTAATTTTTCAGAGTCTTCTAAAATATTTGATCTCTTTGATTAAGAAGATGTATGATGTAATTTATGAGAATCTGAAGCTAATTTACTGCTGAATCTCTATACGATAGCTACGTAATCTCCTTTAGCTTCCTAATGTAGTTCACTTCATCACCTTGCAACTTTACCAGGGAGCTCTTACATTGAAATATAAAGATACAACATTCTTGAAACATGATTGTAGTAGCTATGAATTTGACAGTGCTACAGCGAGATATATATAAACGTGGTTGGCTAACTAATTTAGTGCGCAGAATAAAAGAAATATAATGTTAACTAGATTTCATAAGGGCGTTTCTCTAGAATTTCTAAATGAACATGTGAAAAAGAATAGATAAATAATGATAAATCAATCAGTAGATAAAGATGTCAAAGCACCTTCCCTGCGAATCTCAGAGAAATCATAGAACCCTTCCCATTCAAGTGCAGAAACTCCTCATTTTCCTCTTCGTGCCGTCGAGCTTCCTCTTATCTGCACAGGATGCAACACAAGCAGCCTCCTAGTGCAATTGAGGAAAAACGAATCCATTGCAAGTGGTTTCGAAAGGCCACCTTGTTCCTCCATTTCCAAGAGAGTATGGTTTGTAAAGTAAGTGAAGGAGAAAGTAAAAAAGATGAGTTAGGGTTTTATAATTTTTTAGCTAGGGTGAAGCGAGAGAAAAGGTAGAGTCATGCATATTACTTTCAGTGTTACATTGCGCGCTTCGGATTAGAAGAGAGTGCATTAGGCAGAGCAGAAGTACACAGTAGAAAGAGGGGATTCAACTGAAGAGAGTGCCTTAAGGACGTCGATCTATGGGAGAACGAGAAAATGAGCGGAGATTTAGGGTCATCAGATTTAGCGACGTTCATCCCTTGCAAAATTATAGAGACAAAAACTAAACGTTGCTAATCCGTTGGTAATTGGGTAACTCTAGAAAGATTGGGACAATTTTATCCTCCGTTGCTAATTTTGTTGCTAAATAAATACTTTAGCAATAAATTTAACATCCCTTGCTAATTTCTGTCGTTAAATGGCAATTTTTTAACAGTGGAATACACTCTTCGAAATTACACACTACAAAAAAAATTAGATTTTAATGATAGAAACATAGTGACAATTAAAATATTCATAGTTAAAAAATGTCTTAACCACATTCAAAATAACTGTAGCTAAAATGTGAACCTAATTTTACAACCACAGCTAACAATGGTTAATCTATTAACCATGGTTAAGACATCAATTGTCCAACAATGGTTATATCCTGACATTGTTAGGATTAGGCCTAACCATAGAAAGATAACCGTGGCTAGGCCATTAGCTATGGGCTTTGGTCTAACCCTTTGGCCAAACCACAATTAGAAAAATAATAATTGTGGCTAAACCATTCATAGCCACAACCCATGAAAATGGCATAACGATCGTGCCTCCCCATATCACCATGCTACAACCCTCCATTTCTCCTCCTCTCCTCTTTTCTTCCCTAACCTCACGCCTGATCCACCCAACTATCAGGTTACTGACGCCAGTAACAACATCCAATGACGAGAATTCCTAGTCTTTGTCGTTGATGAGTTACATCTCTCCCTCTCTCTTCTTTTCTTCTTCATTCACCCATGAAACTTGTTATCGCCATCCTTTGCTATCAATCAAACCACCAGCCAGTGACGAAGTTTTAGTTGTTGCCATCCAGTAAGGTTTTTTCTTTTTACTTATTTTAGCTAAAGTACAATATTAGAAAATGAGAATTCTTTTTTTTGCTAAAATGCATATTGATTAATCTTTTTTATTTTGTATTCATATTATGAGATAATTGTTATTTTTTGTTGTGGGATACACATATTGCATACCTTTTGGTCATGAATTTAATTAATGTCACTAAATAATTTGTGTTAAAAATTTTGATTGGAGTTGGATTGATAACATATTGTATATTTGTATTCAATATATTGTATATTTTTAAAATTATATCGATGAATATTGTTGGATTCAATATATATATACATATATGGAATTTTTTTTATATTCATATTATGAGATAATTTTTTATTTTTTGTTGTGGGATACACATATTAGAGAGTTTTTGGTCATGAATTTAATTATTGTGGAATTTTTGCTTAATATTTTGTCTTAGAAATTTTGATTGGACTTTGATTGATGATATATTGCATATTTGTACATGCGTATTGTTGTATTTGATTATTGTGTTGATAATGTAGTGATTTGAATTTTTTTAAAATTATGTGGTTGAATATTGTTAAATTGAATATATATATATATATATATATATTGAAATATGATTGCTTAATTTATTTATATTTTAAAGTGTGGTCAAGATTATAGGTGTAAATATGTAAACTATATTTGAATTATAGTCATGCACATGTTATGATTTAATAATAGTGTTATTGATATGGACTTTTTTTCTAATTAATTTGACAGTGTGTTGTCAAATTATTTAGGAAATAAATAAGTCTTGGATTATTAAGCCTTGAAATACTCATAAATATTTAGAGGGATTGAATAGATTCTTAAACTTTGCATTTGCCAATGGAAGTGTGGAGGGAAGAATAATTTGCCTATGTCCGAAGTATGGGTTTAAGAAATGTTAAGTTAAAGAAATTGTGCGTGACCACTTAATACTTAAACCATTCTTACTAGGTTACGATTTTTGGGTTAGGCATAGGGAGAGAATTATAAAAGAGTCACATGTTGTAAAAGAACCTGAGGCAATGCCATAAGTGAGAGAACTACATATTTCAAGAGATAATGTTGTGTAAGATATGGTTTGTGATACATTTGGAATTCATTAAGGAAACGAAAATAGGGATGATGTAGATTGTGCAATTCCACCATCAAACCACATGATGAATGACAAAGCAACTAATATAAGATGTCCTTAAAGGAATCTAGAGAAATCAGTGGGTCATGTTCATAGATTATTGTCTTTCGAAGAAGGCACATGTGATCTAACTTGTATTTCAATATATATGGTTGTCTGACACTTTTTACTAACATATATTTGTTCATAAATAGGAGATAGCCATGAAAAATAAGTAAAACAGAACGAAACTAACTATTCCATATATTGGTAGCTTGAAAAGCCTTTCATGAAAGAAAGTAGATATGGTAAGTTCGTCATGGAAACTGAAAGGAAAATGTAGTCTATAGTTAGTCACATGTATCTTCAATTCACCAAAAAGTTGGGCATGATGACCCAATTACATGAGAGATGTGTGGACTACAGTCCATAAGCATGCTGATAAATCATTTGTTAATGACAAAGCTAGAGTGTTAAGTGTAAGTGTTTGTAACCCAAGCTGTATGCATTTTATTATATTACCGATGGAAATGAATTATTCTTAATTGCAATTTAGGAAAAGATTTTTATAATTGAGGCAAAGGATCCTTCATCTTAACCAATATCAACTTATGATTCACTAGCTAGATGTTTAGGAACTTAAGAACACTGCAACAGAGTCAGATGAATGGGTTTAGGTGCTTGTCCAACCTAAGTGTTTGGATGTTGTAAACATGATAATTCATCGTTTATACCTTCTTACAGTGAATTGAAGAACAAGGTGGCATAACAGGAAGAGAAAATTGTTGAAAGGAAAGCATGTGAATCACAAATGGCAGTAAAACACACACAAATGGTTGCACGACACAAAGAAATGGCTATTGAACAAGCAGAGTTGCTTGATAAGCAATGTCAAATGGAATCAAAAATGGCTTTTATTCTATGAAACATTCCAAGTCAAGTGTTGCTTGAACTTTAGGTAACCATCACTTTATTCTCTATTATGGTTGAATAAAAGAATGTTTATATATTATGATTTTTAACTGAATACTAACCACTTGTTTTGCGATTTAAATTTTAAATTCTAAGTGATCATGATAGTAGAAACCCAATTGTTCAATAAGCAAGTCCTTCCCAGCATTCTAATAACATGAATGATTAGTTAGGGTGGACTTTGACTATATATCTATGTGTAACTTCATTCAAGTTACATGTCAATCGACTGAGAACCTTCTAGAATTCCAAATATCATTGTAGGACTCAAAAACAATCACCATGACTGCTTAGAAAAAAATTTCAACTCAATAATGCTTATAATAGGTCCTAAGAAATGATATTCAAAGTAAAACAACTAGAACATATTGCTTACAATGAAAATTTTCCATAGATAGTTTTTGACCATTAAAATTTTACTTTCTTCAACAAATGAGTACAACAAGATTAAGGACTAAAGCAACTTCCTACTATTTTTATTATTTTTAAATTATAAAAATATCTATAATTTTATAATTAACATTGTTAAAAAATCTAAAGAAGCTTATCTATGAGTTCTCATAATAGCTTTTCTCGTTGCTGTGTAGCATACCTGCTTCTCTCTTTGGTTTCTTGTTCTTTTCTCGATGAATGTAAGCTTTTTATACTTCTTTACATTTATTGTTTCCTGCTCTTTCTCTTATTAAGCTTATTTGTGGTTTTAGAATTGTCTTCCAATTTGTATGCTTGTTTGGCAGGTTTTAACAATGAAAAGTTCTTCTTTTGGTATGGTTCTTTAGTTATGTTACAACTAATTGGTAGCATTTTTTGTGCATGTTTTGTTGTGTGGAATGCCTTTTGTCGTGTGAGATATATGAATTTGTAAATGGTTTTCTTCTTATATGGACTTTCTTGAACTTATATGGAGTTCTTGTTCAATATTTTGAAATTATGTCTCTTAACACTTCTGGGTTTATTTATTATCTATATTGTTGAGATTGGTTGGTTAACATATCACTTTGTTTTGTTCTATTCTTCCTTTTTTGGTTTTCTTTGTTGTACTGTGGACACGAAACACTTCTTAGCCCATGGAGTGCAATAGTCTAAAAGTAGTTTCTCTAGTCATATTTCTTAGCCCATGGAATGCAAGGAACTATTTTAGTACCTACCTTTTAGGTGTTTTTATTGATGATAAGATTATCCCGCTACATAGATTGAATGCTACTATGTGTGGATCATGGCAATTAAAGGGTGATTTTATTATGGTAACAAAAAAGGATACAAATATCTGATTGAGTTTCAAGATGTTGAAGACCAATGCTTTGTCTCGAACATAGCCCCTAGTCAATAACAAACTCTCTATTTGTTATGGAAAAATGTAAACGAAATATTATTTTGAAGAGGTCCAAGATAAGCACCCTATAGAATTAAATGAGAACTTTTGGCTTAAATATTCTCAAAATATAGAAGTGGTTCAAACCATTTGGAATGTTCAAGTTTAGGGTTCCCTTAATTATATTTGACTTAGGAAACTATCATTGCATAGAATAGCCTTACTAGACTAGGACAAATATAATGTTGACAAGATTCGGCAGTATATTAAATTCCTTGAAAATTTGTTCAACTCTACTCAATAGAAGTTTGACATAAAGCAAGACATTCATCAAGAAAAAATTATTCAACAATCATTAGAATCTTTTTATGATTAAGTATAGTCACTTTAGGCTCAAAAAGCTCATCAACCTTGGTTGCTTGTGATCGTAACACAATATTTTCATAATTTGGTGACTAAAATGAATATAAATAGCTACACCAAAATTATGAATAATGAAGGTATTTAGGTTAAAGATTTCTTAACTATTTCGCAGATGGTTTATGACTATTTCAAGGTGTATTAAGGCAAAAAAGAAAAAGTCTAAAATCGAAAAATTGTATAAGTTCTTTGTACTTGTGCCATTCCTATTTTGAATCTGACATGTATTTCTTTATTAGAAGCATAAGTCATAAATCATGAAATTCACACTACGGTGTTTAATCTAGCCCCTGATAGAGCTTAGGGCCCTAATATATTTAGTGTGCAGTTTTTCTAATATTACAATGATATCTTGTTAGGGGATATTTGCAAGAAGGTCAAGTATTTTTTTCTTTTTTGACAAGGTCTATTGCTTAAAAGCCTCAATAGCACATAGATTACCCTTATTCCTAAATTTAACCATTCGCAATTGTTTCTATCGATAGCAGGTAGGATTGCCCATTTCTCAAATGATTGGGAATGAGCTTTACCAAAGGAAGGGGATTGGCCTGACAATCTGCAAACCAAACTTGGGAGTGGAATGACATTTCATTCCATAAGGCCTAATTTTGTAACTGAACAACGCCATAGAGGGACTGTTATATGCAATAATTGCAAGTTAATTTGTCTACTTATGTGAAATAAAGGGAAAAAGTAGAGTCTATAGAAGCACCTAGCTGGCCCTTTAGTTTTTTGTTGTTTTTCGTCACTTTGTCAATGCCAATCACCAGATAGAAATCTTTTTATATAGTCATTCAATAGTTATTAAAGTTTATATCTCTTTGTTTAATTTATCCATTAATCTTATCTTAAGTACTTGCAAGGTTCATCTTAGAGCTGTAATCACATGAATCTATTGTTTTCAATCATATTTGAATTGATTTGCACATAAAAATTGAAACTAGATTCTCTTCGGTTAAATAGATAAAAGTTTGTTAAAAATCAAATTAAAAACTTCTGTGATCTAATGATTTTTGGTTAGTTTAGGTACTGCATCGGACTAGTTTGATCAACTAATGAGATAAATAGAGCTAAACAACAATTTAGACTTAAAATGATATTAAAGCAAACCAATTTTAATAAAAGCTTTAAGGTTTATAGCCAATCTACAAAACTTGGATTAGCCAAGTTGAATTAAGATTATTCATTTTGGGTGAACTCTTTGATGCATTTTCAAAAGTGGTTACATTGGTATAAAAGGGGTACTAATGGCACGTCAAAACATGTTAATTGTATGCTAATCAAAATATAATTTATTAAATTTATATTTTAGCCTTAAGTATTTTTAAAATTTTTGTTGATGAACCTTAAGACCCTTTCAAATTATCAATTTACACCATTTACCTTTTTTATTTTCAATAACTCCCAAAAAAATTTGGTTTGCAAATTTGTCAACTCACCTTGGTACTTCTTTTGTTTTTCCAATTACTCTCTAATTCCTTAATTCAATCCTTTCTTTCAATTTATAAATTGATGTTTTTCAACTTATTGGGAAATAAAAAAAAGGATAAGGTGTACATAAGTTAACTAATTCAAAAGAGGTTGTCATAAATAAGTCTAAAAAATTTTTAGGGATAAAATATAAATAAAACAAAACATTTTCAGCTGGCATATGGTCAATATATTTTGATACATTGTTAATGAGAGAAAATCCACTGCTATAGGTGGGATTATAGTTTTTTGTGCTATGAGTGAATCACTATCCATTTTATCTAATGCCTACTATGCAGCCATGTGTGTGTGTGTGTGTGTTTTTTTTTTCAAATACTAATGTAGTAAATCACTTGTGTTTATTGAGTTCGAAGTTATTCCTTCTCTGATACAAGGTGGTCTATATTTTTCTTCCAATGATTTCCTGCTCTTGTGATGGTTCTCCTATAGTCTTCCTATTAAATATAGTTGGCTTTTTGTAGGGTACTCTTATAAAATGCATTTGTTTTCACCTCATCAAGAATTGAACCATAAAACAAGATAAATGGAAGGAATGAACTAAGACATCCATCCCTAAGCAAAAGCTCCTAGCCCATTAAAGATGAATCGAAGTTTCAACTATGTAGTAATATTGGAGACGTATAGGGCTTCAAACTTTAAAGAAAAATTTAAACTTCAAAAACTTAAAAGATGAACTAAGACATCCATTCCAAAGTCCACACGCAAGCTTGATAAGGAATAGGAGACAATTTGGGAGGATAAATGTTGACAAGAAACACAAGTTGACATAGGTCTCGAGTATGGTGGTTTTGGCTCATGATAGTTTTTAGTTTTAAAGAACCCTTTTAAAGTGAGGTTCATAAAGAGTCTCAGAGAACTGAAGAAAGAAGATGAAATGAGTTTTTTGTGATTTCTAGAGGGCTAAAATGTACATTTCTAGACAACTGGAAGGCCATTTGGAAAAAAAAAAAAAAAAGGCACACCTGGTTAATTGGGAGGCGTTGAATGGAGCATACAACTGAGATCTATTTACAATATTAGCAACAATAATTCTCTTTACAACTGTGGATTTTGTTCAATCATTAACACATTTTTTCTTAATATTTCACATAGTTGCTACACTTATATAACTTATATAACTACTCTTACATTTTTGTTTCTAGCCATGAAGGGCTTGATTTTAACTACTCAGTGAAATGTGGTGATACATATGAATGATCAGAACTAGAATCAAGTAATACATATGCTGAATGTGAATATACCATAACCATACCTATAACAACAATGTTAGAAGCCCGACCATCCTGCCTGGATAAAGCAAATAGCCTCGTCTGCCCCCGACTAGCCAGTGGCAATCCTTACGACCCACACCTATCCTAGGAGCACCCACCCAAGAGAGAAGGTACACCCCTAACAATAGTCATAGAAGAAGTAGCATGAGCACCAGACTATACAAAGCCCTGGCTAGTAGTGGGCTAGGCCTAAGAGCAGTCTTTCTTCATGTGACTTAGCTACCCATAGTGGAAACAAGTTCCAATAATCAAATGACACTCCTTGTAATGGTGCTTCCTATAAGTGGAACATGTTACCCTCAAACTAGTGGATTGCAAGGTCTCACAAGCTCCTATGGACCTAAAACTCCCTGGGGCAAGCTAAATAAATGAAGTACCAAATTTTGGCAGAGAGAAATTATAAGAGTATGACCGCCCTATGAGATTTGGGTCCTTTATAAGAAGTTCCTGCCCCTTGCTTTCTACTTGTCATTCTGTCTTTTTCTTCTTATTAATGGAGTTCTTTTACATCTCTCACTCCTCAATTAGTCAATCACAGTCCACAATAGGAACCATCTCAGTAACTCAAACTCACAAGCCTTAGTTTCATGCACACTTTGCGATATAAATCTCTTTTTATATAGATCTCAAAATTCATCTTACTCCACAAGAGGTAATCCCTCTGGCCTTTCCCTTACCACAGAGTGGAACCAAATATAAGCTACATCTTGAAGTTGATATTTGGCAAACTTCCTAAACCTATGGCTAGAACAACCCAAGACTTTAAATGCTTACTTCATACTCTCTAAAAATGTTAAGGATCCTTTACAAAGGTCAATCTAGAAAAGGTATGAGGCCTTAATCTCAAAAAATTAGGATAAAGCCTGTCCTTTATCTTTACTAAGTTATGACTCCTTCGAATAAGTTTGAGCAGAGTGTATATGAGTTCCTTAGGCTGATGGTACTACCTTTGGTTCTATTATAAGTGCTTGTCAGGGATGTTTAGTGGTCTTGGGGCCCTTAGCAAGGCCTATGATAAGTAAAAAAGTTGATTAGACATATTCCCCATCAGATACAATCATCATCTCATTTAATCTGTAAACACCAAGTCTCTGAGGCGACATGATTTAATCTACAATAAACATGGATAAACATTTAGTCCTAAAATCAATAATTCATGGATAGTTCAAACAATCATAGATAAGACATGGGGATGTAAATACAACAGGCATCCTAATAGGCCTATTATGATATCTCCATTATAGCTACCCCTAGTTTCATAGTGATAATAAAAATTTCACAGAATGACACTAGTTTAAGAAGACTACAGGAAAACCTAAACCAGGTTTGATACCAATTTGTCTTAACCCAAATCTTGGAGTGTAACCAATATAAATAACAAGGATAACCCTACTTGTGCAAGCTAACAACATTTAAAATTTCTCTAATTTATCAAAATTAAAGCATGTAGATAGGCATTTGTCATTTATCAAAATAGAAAACTTAAGCATAGAAAAAGTTTACCAGCTTAGTTTCTATAGAAATTTTGGTAGAATCTCCCTTATAAATAAGGCCTACCAAAAATTCTACAAATACCTATTAGCCCATAACAATCTAAGAAAAAGAGCTTAGCTCTCAACATAATAGAAGTAACTCATGAATTTACATAAAACTAAGGGTGGGGGACCTACCTATGGTATACATTTCAATACATACAGGTTCACTTTACTACACTAGTACAAAATAGGTACCACCATAACAAAATAAGAGATAGCGTCACTTACGATGTGGGTAAAGTCCTCTCTAACCCTCACATTTTAAGGGTTGTTCTGGATGACCATCTAAAAGTAGAGAAAATAAACAATTAGCATTCCAGAAACATAACAAGTACTAATACCATGAAGTGTGCAATATTAAACATGAACTATTTCACAATGGATCCTGTTATAACTATTTTATCCTTATCAACTAAGTCTTTAAATTGACAAAAGTCCTGTTGAATAACATTTAAACCTTTACTTTTAACAGAACCAAAGGACCTACAAATCTAAATCATTAAATTTTACAAAATAACACTTAGCCTATGATAATTATACCTATTCAATCCACTGGCTATCTTGATGCATCCAAGCTTCAAATCCTTAACTTCTTCATTGTTTAGAGCATCTTTCCTTCTTTCTATCTTTGTGTGAAGCATGATATTGATATTTCTTTCTTTTCACTTCAATGCCCTCTCTTCTTTCTTTCGACCATCCTATACATAATAGATATTCAAATTGCAAACCAAATAATTACTCCTAATGGTTAATCAATTATGTATACATTAATATTATATTTGTAACTCATATTTTTCATATATTTGTCATGATTAAAACAATCTCAACAATCTCCCCCTTTTTTATGATGACAAATCACCAAAGAAAAATATGTCAAATAATAAAGTATGCAATGTATTAAACATATGCTCATATTTTTCTTCTTTTCTCACTTTGCAGACTCTTCTCATCTTGCACATATTTTTCTTCTCATTTCTCTCCCACTTTGTCACATCAAAAAGGGAGGAAGAGAACATCAAGTCCTTATTGTAATCTCTGCCCATATATGACATCAAAAAAAAATTCAAGGAAGATAAAATATATAATAGTTTAAGTATATATTCCTCTATGATAACAATCATTCTTTTAGAGTCATAAATATTTAGATTATGCAAAATACAATTGAAAGGATATATTATCATATCTTTAGTTCATATCATATCTCATCAACCATGCAATACTTGCAATTATTTCATATATGCATAGTTCCAACATATTTGAAAAGATCATATATGCAATTACTTCATCTTCTATGGATAGAATACAAGAAATTTTACCTTCTGTCATGGATAGATAAAAGAATAATAACATCTTCTTCTTTGAGATGTCAAGATTATGGGTAAGCAAATCAAATACTTCTACTTCATGTAAAGTATACCCAAAGACATATGATTTTAAATGGAGGCTATAATTCTTCTCAATCAATAAATGTAATCATCATTTTATCAACAAAGGAAAGTATTATACCACCTATTTTACTTATTTTGAAGAAAAATCTTTCTTGGAAATTTCTTATTTCTTCTTTCAAAAGGTGAGAACCATAAGGATGATATTTCAAAGAAAATTCCCTTTACATGAAAAGCACTTGAAAAGCATAGGAGGATTTATTTTGTATTTGTGATTTCTGTATGTGTAATTTCTATTCCCATTTCAAAAGAAAATGAATTCAAAACATTATGAAATAGAATGAAATGAGAAGGATTTTCTGTAAAAGATTATTATCATATACATAGGAAATCAAAAGATATCACAATAAAAGCATAAGTCTCCCTATATTTTTGAATGATTGTCATAAAAATAAAGATTGTCTTTTGAAAATCAATGTTGCCTTTCACAATATAATGTTCAATAAAATTTTATGTGTTTAGGCTTTATTGAGTACAATGTCATTTGTGAACAATTTCATTAAAAGTTATCATATGAAAATATAATTCCCCTTATATGTTTGAATGACAGCCATATAATTAAATAGTACCATTTGAAAAACACAGCTTCCTTTCACAAATTCAATTCCAGTAAATTTTTTATGTTTCTAAGTTTTATTGAATACAATCTCAACAATTTTATATCCTAAAAACTTTGAAGCTGGTTTTAATGCTTTGAATTTTTAATTTGTTTAAAAATAATAAGCAAAAATTTTCTTTCAGAGTTTTATGAATTTCCTTTAGCAATGAGCAAACTTTCAAGTAATATTAAGAATAACTTAACCATGAGAATGTATGCAAGAGATATCATAATATATTCAATCAATAAACAGGTTATGCAATTAATGACAAGTCAACCGATGTCCAATCAAGCATGTACAATCAATTAACATATATATCATTGATAAGCATGCAACTCATATTATAGTCACTCATTATTGTTAATATAACCAAATAATCTAGAGAGTATCTTTTAAAATTGATATGAGAAATCATAGTTATAGAGATACACATCAATTTTGGTAATGTTGATATGCTTCTTGATTTGTTACATCTTCTTGGAATTTAACCATCATTGGTCCATTCTTTAATGACATCCATGATAGGATCTTTAAGTTGAGAATCAACTTAGCTTGCATACTTAGGCTCACTGCTTAAGTTGAAACTTAAAGAACATTCAACAATTAGCACAAGACAAGTATGAGAGCATACTTAAGATCTATAATTTGAAGTATTTAACACTTTTCAAAATAGATAGCAAACGACAAGTATGAAATCTATGTTCAAAGTTGAATGAGAACATTAAAATGAACAAATTATAGATTTTCCAATTTATCCAAGAACATAGATCATTCCAAAAGTTTAAGTAAAATTAAGGAAGCACAAGACAAAAGAATTTTAAAAAGCTAAAAAGATGTTTCATGATATCCAGAGAGTATCACTTTTGTTTTTTTAATTTTCTCCAAATATTTCTATTTTATTTTGGTAGAGCTTATTGTTAGGTATCATTAGGTTTACTTGTATTAACATGCTTATCAATAGATCAAACATAATGCATTTGGAAGCATGTGATTCATATCTAATTTCTTTTAAGTGAGCATGTCCTAACACATTTATATTTACTCATGATTGCAACTCATATCACTCCAAAATATTTAAGTCAACTTTATAATTTTCTAAAACAAAATTAAAACAAAGTTCACTTCTCTATGAATATTTATGAGCTAAACTTTTGCTTTTAAGAAGGATTTTACAAATCATTTCATGAAACCAATCTTCAATTGAAAACAAATTTTGGCATGTGAAAATTCATTTAAAAAGTCTATAAGATATCACATATAAAGAATTTCACACATAATTTCCCTAATTTTCAATATAAAAATAATTTTTTATGTTTAAAAGTTCATTTCAAAGAGCTTAAAGAACACAAAATCTTTTAATTTTAAGCTCGAGAGAGAGAGAGAGAGAGAGAGAGAGAGAGAGATATATATATATATATATATATATATAAGGCAATGAGTAAAGATTTGAAACAATATATATCAATTAAGCACAAAATGATTCTACTTGATCACATGTTTAAGTATAGGAAGATCACTTAACAGTGAAACATATATATTTCAAAAGCATGTACCCATCAAACAAATGTAATATGATATAATTAATATTTGAATATGGTTTGGTAGAGAAGCACAAGAAGGAAAATTCATATCATGATTCAAGCCATCATGTCTCTTATCATTTATGCTTACATAATTCCCTCCATCTTTAAAAAGATTTGTCCTTGAATCTGAATCAAAATCAAATAGAGAAAGATCAGAAACATTGAAAGTGGCACTTACATCGTACTCACATCATAAATCTATTTTGTATGCATTGTTGTTGATCCTTTCCAACACTTGAAATGGTCCATCTTGTGTTGCATTAAGTTTTGATTTTCTTTGCTGTGGAAACCTCTCCTTTCGCAAATACACCTAAACCCAATCTCCTGGTTGAAAAACAACTTGCTTTCAACCCTTATTAGCTCTTTGAGCATACATGCGGTTCTACTTTTCCATCTGCTCACATGCTATTTTGTGCATTATTTTAACCATTTCAGCCTTCTTCTTTCTATCTAATTTAGCAATTTCTCTCGAAGACAAATGCATCAAATCTAATACAGTTAATGGGATAAAACCATACACAATTTCAAACAGTGAAAAACCTGCGGAAGAATGTACAACTTGATTATATGCAAACTCAACAAATGGTAAGCAATCTTCCCAAGTTTTTAAATTCTTTCCCACAACAGCATGCAATATGGTTCCTAATGTCCTATTTACCACTTCAGTTTTGCCATCAGTCTGTGGGTGGCATGCAGTTGAGAATAAAAGCTTAGTACTAAGTTTTCCCCCATAATATTTTCTAAAAATGACTAAGAAACTTAGCATCCCTATCAGAAACTATAGTTCTTGGCACACCATGAAGTCTAACCACTTCCCTAAACAAAATATCATTAATGTTTGTTGCATCATCTATTTTATGGCAAGCAATAAAATAAGACATTTTACTAAATCTATCAATTATAACAAATATGTTGTCTCTACCCTTTCTAGTCCTAGGTAGTCTCAAAATAAAATCCATTGATATATCAGTCCAAGGTTTAGTAGGAATAGGTAAAGGTGTATACAAGTCATGTGGCCTAGACTTAGACTCAGCTTGTTCGCATATGATACACTTAGCACAAACCCTTTCAACATCTTTTCTCATATTTAACCAATAAAAGTGTCCAGTAACCATATCCAAAGTCTTTTGTACCCCGAAATGTCCTATCAGCCCACCACCATGTGATTCCTTCATAAGCAATTCTCTAATAGAACATGTAGGAATGCATAGTTATTTATTTTTAAAAAGAAATCCCTAATGCCTATAGATGTTAAATGTAGCATGTTCACAAGCTTGATATACATCACCAAAATCAGAATCATTGCAATGCAATTCTTTCAAATGTGCTCAAATCCAAGTAGCTTTGAGCTAAGTATAGAAACCAAAGCATACCTTTTTGAAAGTGCATATGCTACCACATTGTCTCTCCCTTGCCTATATTTGATCATGTAAGAAAATGTTTCCAGATATTCCACCGATTTTGCATGCCTCTTGCTCAACTTTCCTTGCCCTTTCAAATATTTTAGTGATTGGTGATCACTATGGATGACAAACTCCTTAGGCAGCAAGTAATGTTCCCATACTCCAAAAGCCCTCACCAAGGCATAGAATTATTTATCATAAGTGGAGTAATTCAGAGTCAGTCCACTCAACTTTTCACTAAAATATGTTATCGGTTGGTTTTCTTACATCAAAACAGCCCCTATACCAATCCCAGAAGCATCACATTCAATCTCAATGGTTTTAGAAAAATCAAGTAGATGCAAAACAGGTGCAGAACATAATTTTTCCTCTGAAGTGTTAAAAGCATCTTGTTCCTTTTTCCATTTAAATCCAACACTCTTTTTAACAATTTCATTTAGTGGGGCAGTGATAGTAGAAAAATCTCTAATAAATCATTTATAGAAACTTGCTAAACCATGGAAACTCCTGACCTCACTAACAGCTTAGGCATTTGCCATTCATGGATAGCCTTCTCCTTTTTAGAGTCCACCTCAACTCCTTTTAAACTTACAACAAAACCTAAGAATATAACTTTATTCATGCAAAAAGTGTATTTCTTAAGATTTGCATATAATTTCTCCTTCCTAAGCACATCTAAAACAACCCTAACATGTAGGGTATGATCATCTAAGTTCTTGCTGTAGATAAAAATGTCATCTAAATAAACAACAACAAATCTCCAAGAAACTCTCCCAAAACATGATTCATTAAGCGTATGAATGAACTAGGTGCATTAGATAACCCAAAAGGCATCACTAACCACTCATATAATCCATATTTTGTCTTAAATATAGTTTTCCAGTCATCACCTTCTTTCATCCTAATCTGATGATAGCCACTTTTTAAATCAATTTTAGAGAAAATGCATGCACCACGCAGTTCATCCAACATATCATCTAATATAGGAATAGGGTGACGATACTTTACAATTATTTTGTTGATTGCCCTACAATCCGCGCACATCCTCCAAGTTCCATCTTCCTTTGGTACCAAAAGGACAAGAACAGCACAAGGACTTATGCTTTCCTTCATGTACCATTTTGCTAACAACTCATCTACTTGCCTTTGCAACTCCTTTATTTCCTGAGGATTGCTTCGGTAAACTGGCCTATAAGGAATTTGTGCTCTGGGGATGAAATCAATCTGATGTCCAATCCCTCTGAATGACAGTAATTCGTGAGATTTCTCTTTAAAAAACACATCATTATACTCTTATAATAAACTTACAAACACATTAGATAAATTTGAATCAAGGTCAGTGTTAGTGAACAAAGTTTCTTAGAACCATATATGGATTAAAGCTCTTTTCCTTAAGTATGCATTTTTTAATTCTCTTTCTTTTGCAAAATAACAATGTTTTTTCTCCCCTTTCAGTTTCTTTTTCCTCACATTTTGTATTTTTTTTCTTGCTTTTCAATCACTAACTTCTTCTCTCCCGCACATCTTACTTTCTTTTCCTCACTCATGCAGTCACTCACTATTGGGCCTTTTTCTTTATTCTTTAAATTTTTGGCCTCTTTTCTCTCTTTTCTTTTGGAACCCTCACAATCCTTTCCCTTATTTATTGAAAACTATATTTTGAACTGGTATTGATAAATTTCAGATGGTGTAATCAGAGTAAGTGTAATCTTGCGGCCGTTCATTTCAAACGTGTACTTATTTGTGAATCCATCATGAATTGCCCTTCTATCAAATTGCTAAGGTCTACCTAATAAAATATGTCCAACTTGCATAGGTACCATATCACACGTCACTTCATCAATATATTTGCTAATGGAAAATGGCATAACAACCTACTTAGTTACTTTACACTCACCACTATCATTCAACCACTAGAGCCTATACAGTTTTGAGTGCTTTTCACACTCTAGCCCCAACTTCTCTAACAAGTATGTACTAGCCACATTAGTACAACTACCACCATCTATGATCATGTTACAAACTTTCCCACTTACTAAGCATTTGGTATGAAATATATTTTCCCTTTGTTCTAAGCTTTCTTTCTTAACAGTCAAATTTAATGCACGCCTAGTCACTAGGGATTCGCCTTGCACAGCATATTCAACATCTTCAACAACATCTAAACAATCATCTAAAGATGGCATACTCAAGTTATCATTAGGATCACTATCATGCTTAGATTCAGAAATAATTTTACTTCCCTTAACAAGCATAGTTTTTTAATTAAGACAATCAGATGCATAATAACCACACCCTTGGCACTTAAAACACATAATTTTTGTTTAAGGGTATTAGAAGTACCTTTTTTATTCAAAGTACTGTTTGCCTTGCCTATGTCTACTTCATTAGCCTTCACTCTCGAATCCAGACTTTGTCCTTTCTTTTTGTTGTCATCTTTACTCCATTTTGAGCTTCATTTACTGCTAGAATTTGGAAATGATTTTGCTAAACTCTTTTGTTTTTGTTGCCTCTCCACTTTTATGGCTAGGCTAACTAAATTCTCCATCTCCACATAAGAGTGCAAGTCTACCATGTCAGCAATTTCTTTATTCAAACTAGCAAGAAATCTAGACATTGTCACTTCTTCATCCTTAATATTAGCTTTTATCATTAGCATCTCCATCTCCTTGTGGTAATCCTCAACCGACTTTGATCCTTGAATAAGCCTTTGTAGCTTCTGATGTAATTCTTTATAGTAATAAGAAGGCACAAATCACTTTCTCATCACTCTTTTCATCTCAGCCCATGTCTTAATCAGGTCCTCCCTATTTCTCTTTTAAGACTTTACAAGTTCATCCCACCAAACTAAAGCATAATCTAAAAATTCAACTGTAGCCAATCTGTCCTTATTATCCTTTAAATAATTATGGCATGCAAATAACATCTTAACTTCCTCTCCCATTCAAGAGAAGTTTCAACATTATTCTTACCTTTAAATGAAGGAATGTTTATCTTAATAGCATTAAGATTGTTATCATTTCTTTCAATTCGTACCTCCCTTCTTCTAATTCTCATGGAATTTGCATCATCACAATCAGATTCTCCCTCTTCAATAAATGGAGGCCTTCAGGTAGGTCTTGACATACTCGATGACTCTAAATTATCCAACCTCATGTTTAAAGCCTTAAATTGGTCTTGTATAGCCTTTATAAATAGCTTCATATCAACTACAATATTTTCCCCAAAAATACTCATAATTCTTAATCTGAAAAGAACTAAAGAAAACAAAATAGAATATATTGGTAAGCAGCACACTACCTCACGTGATTACATTCAAGGGTGTTTAATTCACCTGTATTTCACATTGATTTTGGATTTTACCTTTCTTAAGCACACCAACACTCAAGCCTTTTTACCACTAAAGCTTGTTGTCCTTGATTGCACTTCAGAATATATTTCCACACAAGATAGACCTCTTTTGCAAATGAAATGAGTGGAAAGGAATAGAAGAGATTATGGACTAGAGACAGTGGAATGATATAAGAATATCAAAATGAAACTATAGAAGGCAAGTGAAAGAAAAATGAAGATAGACTTATGACAACTTACAAAGTTTGATTATGTGCACAGTACCCCTTGACAAATTTTTTTTTTTTTTAATAATACAACCTCTCTTTTTTTTTTTAACTTCTGATTTTTTTTTCTAAAGAAAAATGGAACAGTAACCCTAATTCCCTTGGATTCTTAAGTCAGACAACTACTCCAAAGTGCATTCAAAATTTTTGGATTCTAGTGGTAGGCTTCCAACATTCAATCATTAGAACTTTTCAAAAGATGCTTTTACTTTTGACTTTTGTACAAAACACTCAACACTTTCAAACTTTTTTTTTTATTTTCATTTTTCCCAATGAAAACAAGAATAATGAACATGATCAAATGAAAATTTTCTAATGAACCTAAAGTGATAATAGATGAAAAAAATTTAATAGCAGAAGGAATATTCTGGGGCATATGGAATTAAAAACAAATGAGCAAAGATTGATTTTTTTTTTTTCATTTTTCTAAAAACAGTCTAATATAGGATCAAGAAAATAAGAATATAGAATCAAGATCAGAAGGAATATACATTGATGAACAAAAATTAGTAACATATGAAACAATCAAGGCAAGATTAGGACCAAAAGAGAATGAACAAAAAACAACAATCAGGATAAATAAGAATTTACCCTGGTCTAAGCTTTGATACCAAATGATGTAGAACCCCAAGGTCATAAAGAACGTGAAACACCTAAAACACACACTATGGCAAGAACAAGAAATGAAATGAACCCCTAAATGATAGATGCAAATGGAAACAAATATGATAGGTTGATTAGAAACAAGAATAAATTCACCTCAAGAAATCACCTTGTTAAGAATTAATTCTTGTTACAATAAAAGAAGATAAGATATGCTACCCTAAAGAACTTTGGCCAAGTCAAGAAGGAACCTAAAATGTTCCTTTGATAGAATGAAACTTGATGTCTTACAAGGTTGAGACTTAAGCCTTTTTATAAGCTTCATACCCCCCAAGAAATCCTAATTTGAAATGCAACCTTGGGCCCTCAATAAGTTGGGCCAAATGATATTAAAAATAGCTTTAGACATTAAAATAGAAACCCAATATACAACCTTATACATCTTAAGCCCAAATTAATTATAATATAGTCCAATAGTAATATTATTGGATAATATAAGCCAAACGAATTGTGCCTTCATTTGAGCTGGACATGACTCAAATTAATTACTTGGGTTTTCTTCTCCAAGCCCAAGCCATCTAAGTGACTTTCTTCTACATTCTGTAAGAATTTTCCAACATAAATATGCAGTGATTCCTTGAACTTCTTGGCTCTCAGTCGTGTAATTAGACCCAGAGGAAAATTCATATCTTCATTCAAGTCATCAGGTCTCTTGTTATCTGTGCTCACATCAATTGGAATAGATCTTTTCAAAAGCTCAAATATTATGGACTGGGTGAGAATATGGTTGTTAAATAAAGAATTAGATTGAAGGGGTGATTTGGAAAACATGACACTTTGGGTTATGTTAATACCCTATTATATTTGGTAGGCTAGGAACAACCTGATTTTCAAGAATGTTAAGTCTGATCCCCTTGCTACAATTCAAAAAATCAGTTTCACATATCGTCTTTAGTCAAGGCGGAAAATATCAATTCCCTACAAAAATTCAACCTACTAAGAGATTCCCTCTTAGAATTTCCACTAATGGTTGGTCCATATGTTGTGATATCAGGAAGCAAAAGGACAGGCAACGTACGTAACTTCTATACTCTATCTTTTCATATTTTCTTAGACGGTAGCCTAGTTATATTCTGGAATTGGTTGGAGGAAAATGTTGAAAATAAGGAAAAGATATTCCTCCTTTCCTTAAGGAAAATTGTCTTCTGGATATCGCATCAAGACTGCTGGCCAGATTCTCAGCTCAAGTCGATTCAAATATTGTTCCCAAAATCACATCTAGCTTGTCTGGTTTGTTCGGAATACATATTAGCATACTCCTTGCAGACTTTTGGCGAAGATATTTAGAGACTGTTGACTCGCTTTATTTCTTGTAAGATTGGTCTCCCTAATTTTTGTTTTTTTATTCTTTTGTTGGTTATTTCCTTTTATCAAAACAAGAAAAAAGCAAAAAGCTAGAGAGAAAATTAACATACACTTTAGTGCATATCAAACCACATATAAATTATGCTTTTTGTTATTTTACCTTTGTGCAGATATATAATTTTAACACCAATGCCCCTGCGTGTGTCTATATATATATATATATATACAAATATATATATATATATATATATGTATATATATTTGTAATCACGAAGGTACGTGTAATAGTGAATTTGTTCCAGTAGATTAACCAAATTGGTTATGATCTATTTTTGATAGCCTGGTTTGGTTTTGTAGTTGCGTTAATATGAAAGAGAACAGAATATCCACCAAAGAGAGAAATGGAACGATTAGACAAATTTAAATTATATGCGTCTGATAATAAAATCATGGCATAAGAAATAACCAAAAATCAGAAAGGCTGAAGACTTGCAAGAGGTAAAAATTGAATTTTATAACCCATTGGTGAAGCTATAAGCTAATATAAAGTGACAAACAATGAATCCCAATCCTCTAAAGTACTTAGGATAAATTTTTAAGTTAGGAAGAGACAGAAAAAGAAAAAAAGAAACGGCCATGCGCTCTTTTCTCTGTATCAATTTTACCCGAAGAACATTTAGAAGATCTACTCTCCCAATTATACAAGAATCACGCCAGTCAATGTCAGCTTCCTTACACGAGGATTAATGACCCTGTCAAAATTTTCTACGTACAAAAAGAAACAATGACATTTCAGTATTGAAAATGAGTAGGTGCCGTGTTGTGCTGGTAGTGATAACTTATCACCTAACCCTTTGCTTAGCTTCCAAGGAAGGCTGTGATTAATGGGTACAGCATATATGTTAGACTAAATGAATAATTTGGTCCCAAAATTATTTAACTTAATTATTTCTAATGTCAAAAAGTTAGTAGGTAAATGGGTTACTATATGAAAATAACAAACTTAACGTTAGCCCTTTTGTCAAGTACTTGAAAGGACTAGCACGCAACAAATTTGTTATTCTCGAAGATCAACTCATACAATTGCTAATTTTTGGAGACCGTGTTTATATACACCTAACGATTTAAGGACCAGATTATTAATTTAGTTGAAACATCAAAACAAAACACAAATTTCTGTTCCATAAATGATAGACAGCAATGTTAATCATGCATCAGGATGTCGGCTATAGACACTATAGGAACCCCTCGGTGATGAATCATTGAGTGTAGCAGAAAACTCAGCAGCATATGAGCATAAATGAATACAACTTCAACGTCGTATCGAGCCCACTAGCAACAAAAATGTCACCGAAATCTCACTTTATAAGGTTGCTTTTCCCTGGGGACTCCGGTTTTCGTCAACTCTCTGGCGAAACAATTTGGCTATGTGCCTCCTTTCACAGTCCTGGGTGTAAAAACCAATGAAAACCATGAAATTAGCATTGTAACCATATATTTCCTCTCCGCCAGGAAAACACAAACCGATATCCCAGCAAGCAATCAGTACATGATGTTGAAGTGTGAACATGTTAAGATGAAAAGGTTTGTCAGGATTCATCCTTCTCAGCTTCTGATAAGTATATGCAAAACTCAGCTGATCACAAAATTTGGCATGATCATTAATTCCTTAATTTACAAAAACTATAAAATCAATGGATCATATGAATGTAATATTCTACTGGGGTCATCATGTCTAATTTTCAGAAATTTGTGTAGATACCAGAATGGGCATCATCTTTTGTACAGCACGCTGCTGTAACGAGAAGTTAACTGTTCCAAAATTCAAGATCTTATGGTTAAGAATTGTATGAAGTGTCATCTTGAAAGTTAATTTCTATGAGAAAGGTTGGAGATTCTGAAGATAACTGGCTGAAGCACTTGCATTTAGGTTAGTTCCATCTTGCTAAAGCTTCAAGCAAACACCAAACTTGTATGGACAAACCTCCACCTTTTAAGACACGTGAACCTAAAATGAAAAAGTGATAAAGTACTCCACATAAATTCTTTCACCATTCAAGTGGATTTTAAAATGCGTCATGCAGTGACCTTTGTGCAACATAACATTCATCATGAGTTGTGCAGGACATGTCATTCTTATATTTTATTTTATGCCAAACACGTCATCCCTGAAATTATTCTTTCTTGTACTCATCAGTTGACACTTTACATGCCTCACTTTCAATATTAATGCATTTTGTCTATTTTACATATCAAAAGTTCAAAACCAACCATTTATCTTCAATCAGAGTGGTAAGATCATCAACATAACTATCTGGGTGTCTAAACTTAAATGCCATCAAGCAGTTACCTACACCAAGAATGCATCCAAACAAATAGTCCTGAACGCAAAGGGACAACAGAATTGACCAATGAGATTGTCCACTTGTCCTCAATCTCACCTTGCAGAAGGAAAATGCCGATGGGGCAATAATTTGGGTATTTTGCCCACTCTTCGGGTAAATTCTTCACTACCACTAATTTCCAGAGACCAATGAAACCCATTTGATCAGGGACTTGAACTTCAAATGAAAGCTTTTGTAGCGTAACTTCATCAACAAACATAACAAAGCAGACATTTTTCCTTGATAAACGACTGACTTGAAATCACATTGACTCAAATTAACATAGCAACAAAATGCTTTATAATAGTTGTATAAACAGTTGAAGGTTGACCACACCTAACAAGCTTTGACCTGACAACCTTAAGAACCACATAGTTTTAACTACTCACTTTCACGAGCAGAACAATCAATACTATATCTAAATGCAAATTTGGAAAAGAAGAGAAATGATTAAATTGGTTGCTGATGCTTAGAAGTATAAAATATTTTCCCTAAAGTCAATTTTAATATCTGTTCTCCCTCATTGCAAGGCAAATTACTAGTATAGAGAAGTATCTATTTCCCCATCACTGAAGTCAAACACCTCTTCTACTCACAAAATGAGATAATAGAGAAAGTATAACCAATACCGTTTTACTAGTTGGTGTCCTCAAGCGATCAGAGTTTCCAAATATGCAAGAAATTACAGCTATGTGGCATCTGCTAATATGACTTGCATCATCTTCAGCCAAGTCAAAACCAGTGCTAAGGGGCCCTTCAGGACCTTTAACAAACCCACAGTTTATTTTCTGATCACTTGCCAAAAATGAATTTTCCCTATCTTCCGAGTTCTGATGGCCTGCAAATCTGGGCACCCATTCTTTTTCTTCCGTGTACTGCAAGTTAAATCTTGCAAATTTTTGACTTTCTAAAGGCTCTACTAGCTGTAAAGTTGAGTATAACAACTTCATCTCACAGGATCCTGGAGAAAGTCACAGAACTTGTCAAGCAAGTGACAGAGTAAATATTATCATGCACCAACATTTTAACAGTAAAATAATAATTCTGTATTCAGGAAAAAAAGGGTGTTTGGTTAAAACAGACCGAAAGAGGGTGTATTTTCTCTGAAGACTTGATTTTAAACTAATTTAAAATCAATGAAGTTGGGCAAATAATTGTCAGACTTCACAATGGCCATGAAAGAAATGGTTACAGCAGGAAATGTAGAGTATTAAAGGACAAAAGAATACTTTTGAACGGGATTGATGTAGGACAATCAGAGATGAGGAAGATAAGAAGGAGAAAGTGGAGGAGGATGAAGTAGAAACCTGGATAAAATACAATTCGATAGTCTAATAGTCTCCCTACCAATTTGATACCTAGGGCTCTTTATAGGGAACTCTTACAAAATAGGATTATCAAAATAAGAAAATGAATAAACCTAATGAATGGATAAGCCTATCAAAAAGGATAATTAAAAGCCTAATGAAAATATTTAAATTCAAAAAGTTATATTTCCTACATTTATCCTAAATAACTAAATTACAAACAAAAAATAAAATCTCTAGGTTTATCTTTAATAAATAAATTACAAACAAATAATCTCCTATCCCATTCTCCATTACTCTTAAAATGGCTTATAAATATGGAAATTCATATGTTGACTTTCTACTTCAAAATACCCAGCAACCCGCCACTTTTTTATAGATATGATGGAATGCTAGAAAACTGAAATAAAACGTTTATGATATTTCTCCAATTTCACAAAGAAACAGAGATAAGGTTACACAAGGCAGCTCAAAACAAAGCACCAAGCGAAAAAAAAGAAATAATAAGAACAATAGCAAAACCAGAAGCTATGAGAAAATGCAGTAAAACAAGGTTGCTAGCTCATCAAGACCCTAACTATCTCTCGGAAACCTTCTCCATAAGTTTTTCTATCTATTCCTCTTGCAGTCCCCCCTTTTTATTGACCTTCCCTAACTAATTTCTTGTAGAATCTGTCACTAAAAGCCAACACATGTCCCCCTACACTCTGGACTCTTCGCCAACCATACCAAGCTGTCCATTTCAGATTGTTCTTTCAACTTAAGGGAAACATTACTCTACAATCACCAGTATCAAATATTTGGCTCAACAATTCAGATGAAGTCATAATTTAATTGATCAGAATCCCCACATTCTTAGACTAGGAGTAGATCAGTTTAATATATCTCAAGATGGAGTGAGGTAAATTGACAATGGCCAAATATACTTCGTAGCACAATGAACCCGTATAAAGGTCAACAACATCTTTCATTCACCTCTTTTTGCTATGTAACAATATAAACAGAGAAGGACAAAACTAGTGGAAGAACAGTACATTCATCTCAAACTAGCAACCAGCAATATCATGGGACTAGTACGTACAAAATAGACTGAAGATTATGCATGACCAGAAACATGCAACAGGATGTACAGAAGCATTTTCTTCCTGAATCATCCCTTCCCCGACAGAATAAAGAGAAATTAAAAAGGAAGAAATACAAAGGGCCAAAAAGCAAAGCAAGGCAACATCATTTTTATGACATTTCCTATTTATGATATAATTGATAATTACATGTCATACAATCTTCCATTAAAAGATTTTGTGGCCAGTAATTAATGATATCGATTATAGTAATAAATCTATTTGAAAAGGTAAACTATTGTTCTATATTTAGTAATATTTAGTAACTAATTATGTCATAAATAGGGAATGCCATGTTCCCAAGAACATTTGATCATATGATGATCACATGTTCTCGGGAACATCTCATCATGGCGTTCCCTATTTATGATATAATTGACAATTACATATAATACAATATTTTATTTAAAGATTTTGTGGGCAATAATCAATGATTTTGATTATAGTAATAAATCTATTTGAATGACAATAAACAATACAAACTACAAAGACTACCTGGCAACTAAAAGCCCACTTCATAGGGGAAAATTAATGAAAACCATGAAGGGTAAAGCAACACACAGAAGCATTGGTTTTGACTGCTACAACAGAGAGGACATTTCCATTTTTATTTTAAAGTTTAAATTGCAATTTAAACAATTATTTCAGCATTTGTAAATGTAAAACTCACGGTACATTTTGATACCGACACACCTATAACTTGATGACAGAAGGAATCTGAAACTCATCATTGAGTTTTGAAGTATTGAGGCAGATGCAGTAGAAAAATTCAACTTCAAACATTAAGTATTGTCAAAATATGTAAATATTTCAGGAATGATTTTTAAATATTTTAGATTTTTATGTTTGAAATTCCTTAGATTGAGGGATTTGATTAGAAGATAATCAGGCTGGAATTATTTCCAGATTTAGATTAATGCCCTTTCCTTTTTTAGCTCCTTGTAAACTACAATAAATATGGCAGATCAAAGTGAATAGAGATACAGCAGAGAAATTCCTCTCTTAATTCTGTCTTCTAGTCAAGTATGACAAGAGACATTGGAAGTGAAATTTATAGCAAAAGCAACTCTGGGCTCTCCAGCACATCACGAATAAGAAATTCAGCTTGGCATAGCAACTCAATTGGATAAACTTGAATATGGTCATCTACAACTTGAAATTCAACTTCTAAATATTGTTCAGAAGTCTTATGATCTTTACATACTAAATTTAATTCAAACTGCTCTGAAAACCTATGATATTACCATTATCATCAATGTTTAATAGGCAATCTAGGGATACTACTAAAATATCATTGGGCTCTTCTGTTTTGGGATACCACTAAAATATCATTTTAGCTACAGAGTGAGCTCCCTTGGATTTGCATTGGGGATTACAACAACATCCTATCCCAAGATGAGAAGGATGGTGGAAGTGAAGCTCAAAGTAGCAGTATCACAGGATTTCGTTCTTGTGAATATTCTTCTTCTACCTTGCTTGGACCTTGGTTACCCTCAACTCTAATCAGATCTTCTAGGTTTTTGCTAGTGAGTTGTTCACTTAATAGTTTAAGAGCATTCATAGCTCCTTATGACAACAATCCAGACTTTGTTCCATGGTGAATTCTTACAGCATAGGATGGCTTATGAACTTACTAAAACAAACTCCAGCATAGCAATAAATCACAGAATTTCCGAAGAAAGTATGAATACCTCACTTTAGCAATTGAGAGCCAATATTAAGTAGAAATACCATGAAATACTCCCAAATGGTGAATAATTGCAACTAAGGTCAGACTGGGCGAAAAGAAAGGTGAAAAAGGCCAAAATTCCAAAGTTGGAATGTCTGGCACATGCAGGGGGACTTCGCCAACACATGACAAGGTGTGGTGGTAACTCTGGCAACGTTCTTTCATAGTTAGGCAGAGTTGGGCCTTGTGCTCTTGACGGTGGGATCAATTAGTGGATTCTATGGTTGGAGGTGTGAGTTTTGGCTTTGACAGAGGCAATTTTCAGTTTTCCAACAAGTTTAAAGCAACAGAGGAGTGACTGGAACAAGAAAGTGGAAGACAGAGAGAGAGAAAGGGGAAGGATGCAATAAGGCAGGAGAAACCAGAGAAAAACTGACAATACAATTTTCATAGATGGTCTAGACAAGCAAACATACAACTAGTAAGAGAGCTACTTATGGTAAAATGGATTTCCTACATTACTGTATAAATTTAGTGGCTAGGATTAAAGGAAATGCGCAAATATGAAGGTCTACATTTAATATTGAAAAACCAATTTGGGTAACTTTTAATTACCATAATCAGTAAAATTTAAAATTTTAATCCAACAATCAATGTTAAATGAACTGTATGATTCAACAATGCACAGTGCCTTAGTAAAACTGTAATAAATCCTGCTTCTATATATAGGGAACCCATATAAGAAAATATAAAAAAACAAAGATAATAAAATAAATAAAACATAAATTATGAAGTTCTAAATCATTAATTTGCCCATACTCCTTGACTTACAACTAATTAATAATACTTTTCCTAGTATTCCCTTTCCATTCTGCATCCAAACCAACATTAACAAGCCATGATTTTACAAGGTTTCTACATATAACTGACCAAAGTGGAGACAAGTTTAGTTCCATTACTCAAGTTCATCCGTACACTGGAATCTGGAAATGCAAGGCTGATGAAAGCTGTACTATTAATATGAATATTCAACAACACTATGCTGAAGTGGAACATCGGCTCTTGATGTGCGTTTGCACATGACTACTC
Organism: Delonix regia; assembly: GCA_037074485.1. Classification (NCBI taxonomy): domain Eukaryota; kingdom Viridiplantae; phylum Streptophyta; class Magnoliopsida; order Fabales; family Fabaceae; genus Delonix; species Delonix regia. The sequence continues at coordinate 20,830,995 of CM073454.1, read as the reverse complement.
ACTAAAAAAGTTGAAACAACAGTATTGATCATTTGAAATCTCAAAGTAGAAAACAGTAAACTCCCAGGTTACCTAATGACATTTATAGTACAAAAACGTTAAATAAAAAAGAGTAATGAGTGAGATCAGCATATGCAACATGTCAAGGATACCATAAACTACTTTCATATTAGAAAATAGATATTCCCCCTCCCCAAAACATGTCCAAAGCCCTCATGTTTTACAGTTCTCCAATGGACCTCCACTGTGTGAAGAAGCAAAATTCTATCTTTGATCCTGAAACTAACCAAAACAGACCCAGACTAAAGCAACAAATCTTGCCTTGCATACAAGGATCAATTAGATGAGTTATCTACAAGGCACAATAACTAATTTTCATAAAATTCGCACTGCAGTGATAATATAGCAAGTACTTAATGTACTAACTACCAATGCAAACTTTTTTTCTCAATGAGGCCAAATGAGTTATAGAGTAACAAATAATTAAGGAAATAATATAAAAAATAGAAAATATAGAATTCACCTGAAAATTTGCGACACCTGGGTTTCTTCTTTGTTTCCAGCGGTGATTTTCTGATCAATTGTTCATCAATAAGGCTTTCATGTTGAGTGATTGCTTTTCCGTCATGGGAAGGTTTTTCGTTCAAGGAAGAGACCATCTCAACATCCTCAGAAACAATATCATTCTCAATTCCAGCATTAAAAGAATCAAGGGAGGCTTTGTGAACTTCATTGTTATTTTTTAGTACAAAGTTAGAATGTTCCCTCTTCATATTTCTAATATAGTCATAGTCTTCCACTTGAGCATCATGAAAATCCAAAAAGTCATCATACTCATCAATTATGTCAGCTGCTGCATTCTTCTTCTCCAGATCAGCAACAGAAGACATTTTCCCACCGTCTTCAGTTATGTTCCCTTGCTTCTTCAATGAGGCTTCGTATTCTGCTTCTTACCTTCTCAATTCCTTGCGCCCAGCTTCATTATTCAAGCCAACACCTCTGCTACCTAAGCCTGTGCGAGCATCATCATGAGAAGATCCCATATTGTGATTCATCTTCAAAAGAGCATCATCTTTATCAACGTTTTCATCCCTGGAATCACCATTGGTCTGCTCCATCACATCGCCATTGTAATCTTTATCCCTTCTCCTATCATCTTTATCCCAATACCTTGAATCCCCACCATGTCCAACCGAACCCTGCCCAAACTCGAGGACTTTAGACCTCTCTATCCGCGGGACATTTGTAACAACAGTCTCATCGGTCTCATCATTATCATTATCATTATTTATTTCTACGACAACAGTTAAACCATCGTGAAACTTCTTACAAGAAATCAAAACCATAGTCCATAATCTGATCTCAGAGACATGAAACTGAACATGGATGATCAGGTAACATTTGATTCCGAAGAATCAATCAGGTCACCGATTAACAGTAAAACAAAAACACTCAAAATCTGTCACCTGCCATAATATTGAAAATTCACTCAACTAGACTCAATTTGACTAGTCAAACTCCAAAAAAAAAAAAAAAACTCACATTCGACAAACCTTTCTTTACTCCTGAGGACTCAGGTTTTTCAGCAACTAAACAGGAAAACATTCGACAACATTAAAAAGGGAAAAAGAAGAGCCTTATTATCGAAACAAAGAATACTCCTTTAAAGCTAAACTTTACCGTCTTTAGAAATGTAATAATATGCCAAGACAGTGACAAGAAGGACGAGGAAAAGGAACACTAGCCCCAGCGATGGAAAACGGAGTCTTGTCTGATCGCACCGATCGCTGGATGCGCAGCTGCTTGTGAGTGTGGGTGGTAGCACTTATCCCAATGGCCAAGTGATCCGCCGTTCCGTTCATTTGGAACAGATCGTGACTCGCCCAAACACCAAACCTCTCCGTTCCCGATTGCCTATGTTGAGCCATACTATCATTGTAAGAAACTCTCTCTCTCTGTGGTTGCGCTATCAGACACAACCCACAAGCTTAATAGCAAAGAGTTTCACACATTGTTGTGCGGAAGAGGTGGAACCGAACATTGTGAAGCAAGCTAGTGGCAGATGTAGGAGTTCTGAATCTGATGCTTTGTTTATGTGAAGGTGAAAGCGAATGGGTTTGGAAGTTTTCATCAATTAAATATGTTTATCATCTAATATCAAAGAATAAGCAACTGACAGGCAACTGAGGGTGAGAGAAGTGTCGGACGGCGGCAGCGCCGTGACAATTGGATTGCATACCAATTGACACGCGGATATAGCAAATCAATGGATTTGATCCGGTGAACACGAGTCCTATAAAAGGGATGCAAATATTATCCATGGAAATGAGAGGAATCAAATAAATTATGATTTTTTTTTTAAGGAATATCGCTTTGTTAGAACAAATTAAAAAATTTATAAATTTTTATTGATTTTTATTTCAAAGGACAGACAACAAACAAACAGAATTTTATCAAACGAATAAAGGAATGTACGTACTTACAACGCGGGTTCCTTCCGGAATTAGGAATTGACTGACAAGACGACCCTTTAGTAAACTAACCTGATATGTCCATATCACATGACATTTGAATTTAAATGAGGGAAATATTGTTTTAACCGCTAACTTATTATTAAATTACCACTTTGGTCCTTCATTCATTTTATTTCTTAAAATAATTTATTAGTAATTGAAAATTATCATTTTTGTTTAACTTGAAAAATTACATATGATAATAATATCAAAACTTGAGATTGAAAGTATAATTTTCAATCAATAAAAATCATTTAAAGAAATTAAATGAGTGCATATTTATAATTTATTAATAAGTTAGAAACTAAAATGATATTTTTCACAAATTTAAATTATTAAAAATATTGTAAATAGACCATCTTTAGGTTATCTGTTTTATTACAAAGTTACCAAGGGAGGTTTTACCATTATCAACTTGATTTTGCAGGGATGCTACTGTTAGCAGATTTGATAGTATGGTATAAACTTTAGATTTCTTAATTCACTTAATTATTAGTTGCAAAATCTTATTAAAAATAGATAAAAACATAAAAAAAATATATTAAATTCGGAAAAAAAAATGAATTAATATAATTTAAATTGCATTTGAATAAATTTTTTAGTGTATATAATATTTTAATTATGCAATTATTTATTTTAAAATCTATATTTAGTAAAAAAAAATTTTGCAAATTTACGTTACAAATCAACATTATGAGTATATATTTTCGTTATGAATTTGGTGAAACACAAAATTTGACAACCTTGGTGATAAGCAATGATAGAATATAAATAAATGAATAATAACTAATGGCCTTGAAAATGAAATTTGAGAAAATAGAAGCAAATAACTTGAAGCGTAACTAGATGATTGACAATCAAACAACAATAATGAAGAAAAAAATTCAAGGAAGAAGAAAATCAGAAATCAAATCTATTCTACTTCAACACAAATGTTCACTTACAACAGATCATTCAAAAGTTTTATATAATCACCTCCAACACGTGATTTTCTAACCCGTCTCATACTAAGCCCCGGAGTTCTATCACTACTATGAAACGCACTTCACTCTATTGACCAACAGAAGAAGTTTATATAAGAAGGAGACGAAAGATTTGAACCCTTGTTGAAAGGGAATACAATAAAGACAAAAATCCTATTTTGGTCTCTCACTCCCTACTTCATTTCCGTTTAAGTCCTGCAATCAGTCTAAACTCCAAACCAGTCCTCCACTCAAATCTCTATCCCATCAAACTTGTCCCTGCAGTTATCTTGGCTTTAAGAGAACACTGACCTAGCTATTATGTGATGATATGGGACGTTAAATGCTTGCTAAGATGACACGTCAGATGAAAATGAAATCCAAATCAGGCCCGTACTCCTTGCAATAGCCCATCGTAACAGTAGTAACCCATCGTCTTTGATCTACAGAGCTCCTGGCGTTATCCTCCACTGCAGGACCCCATCGTCTTTGATTTGCATAGGAACTGAGTTAAACCACTATAAGGATGGAAAAACACTATAGAAAAATCACTGTTAATGGGGCCATAGGAAAATTAGAAAAGAGGGGTTCTTATCATGGTGGGGACATGTGAGAAAATAAAATATAAGGATTCTTATTATATTATTGTACATTACGTGGTCCTCCATGTGAGGACTCTTTATGTAGTTATCTTCCCTGTATAAAGTGAGAAAGAATTAAATTATTGTAGTTTTTTCTTAGTCTGGAGTGATTCATAGTGAAAGAATATTATAATACTAAGGTCCCCATTTGTATTTGTTCCCCAGACCCTTTTTATATGTATGCCTTGGTTGCCTAAAATTTTTATGCAGATGTGACTTATTTATTGTGCTTATAAATAAAACAGTACTGTGGTCAAAATATGTATAATAGAGAATGCTAATCTACATGTAAATAGTGTGATCTAAGACCGATAGAAATCAAAGGGAATTGACATTATGGTAATATCCAATATGTCTAAGCTTGAGCCTGCACATTTTAACTCACCTCCTTGGCTTGGAAATGTTGTGAATGACTGACATATGTTGTCGGGGTTTGAAAATTTTCTCACTAAATGCAAATCAGAAATGTAAGCCTGCTAATTTATCAGTTCGTGAGTTCTCTATTTCTGTGTAAGAAGGGCACTGGGGCATGAGTAATAAATTAATTTTAGCTGTATATCTATAAGAGAATATAAGATATATCCTTGATGTAGCATAATCAATAAATTAATATTTGACCAATTAAAAAATACATAGCCTAAAGAATATTGTAGACGTATGAACGCTTGTCAAATGTAAGAATTATTTTAAAAGGCCATATAGGTATTATCTTTACACGTTTACCACATTGCTCATGGGAGGTTACTCAGCACATAATACATACAAGTTGAACATTTATGATTGATTGTTGGGATAATGCAAGGTAGTAACCACATGGTCTAGAAACTTGAAAACATTATAACATGACTTATAAGGAATATAAAAAATAATTCTACACTTTAGCAATCAACCCTAAACACTGTCAACCATTAAGAAAAAAATGCTTAATTTAGTTTAAGTGTACACAAAGTACATTTTAATATTATTATCTTAATTATGAACTTTCATTCATTTCCCTTGTAGATAAGCTTTAATTTATTGATGGTTTTGATTATTTTCGCAGTATAGTTGGCACAAGTTAAAAGATGTTGGAAGAAATTGAAGTTTAAGTAGAGTGTGGCCACAAAGCGGAATATTGAAATTGAAAAGTATGGAAGTGGATCTGAGGAATACACCAACAATAATATATATCCAGTCTTACCATTATTCTATGATTTGAAGTACTTTGGGCTATTTATGTTACCTAGCCAATTTTAGACCATGTCTTCGTGTTTAAATATGTACTAAGCACTTACTTTGATCAATTCTATTTGATATTTGTTTCATTATCCAAAACTTGAAGATTTAGCATTGTAATATGTTGTTCAATATTCCCGATAGCTTTTGGCTTATATATGCTAATGCATTGACATTTCTATGTTGATGCTCAATTATTATATGCGTTCTTTGGTGGACTAGAGAAAGAAAGTTGATTTGGAAATGTCCTATAGTCTTCTAATATGCATGCTAGTTATCTCTAGTTTGCAGCTTTTCACTTTCTCAATGTTATGTTACTGCACTGTATAAAATTTTTATGAAGTCCACTGATACTAAAAATAAAAAGTCATGTACCACACCCTGCTAGACTTGAGCTATTCCACAGACCAAACACCATCATTAATGGGAATAGAAGCAATCACAATAATATGGGTCCTTACACTGTATAATATAGATCAATATAACAATGACATGGATTAATAGCCTTATTGTCACCAAAGGGTTCTATTCAACCTAACAATAATATGGAGAAATATCCTTAAATTGCATATGCAGTGTATCCAATTCCATCTGTCAGAGGATCCTTCGTCATCACCTATTTCCCTCATTATGCATCTTCATTCAAATATGCACTCCAATATATTTAAGTTTGATAAATAACAGTGAACAGGTTAGTTTAATCTAAGATGCTAATTTGATATATTCCTTGACATATGCTAATTCAATGGATAGCTACCATTACCAACTTGTTGACTAGAATAGAATAGTGTTTCATGACAGGATAATTTTTTAGAAACCAAAAGCATCTTCCTGGTAGATTTTGAATGCTTCATGTCTTATCTGGTTGCAACAAAGCCCCCAGCCTCTGCTATAAAAGTCAACATATTTGACCATAAACATCTCACAATCAAAACTGTTCAAAGACAAGCATCCAATTAAAAATATAATTTACCCACAAACTGTTGCAAAATTGGACTGTTCAGAGCTGCAACAAATACCAAAGACTTATGATATATTTCAGAGTTTTGAGGGGAAGTGAATAGGGATATAATTAGCAAAATGTTGATAATAAAACTCATAAAAAGAAGGAAAAATGAATGTTGACAATAAAATGATATTTTTATTGTACATCTAAATAAAATTCCTTCTCATTCCATCTGTAAGTTATATACAAGCTTTTAACCTCTTTCCCACTGCACTCTCTCCCTCCCCCTCCGTCCTCCAGCTCCCAAACAAACCCCTAGGTAGTGCTTGGAGGGATGAAATGAAAAGAGTGAAAAAAGGTATTTGACTATTTGGACACAATTGATACTACACCCCTTACTTTCATTACTTTGAATTTCACTTCCATCAACCATAAGATTAAAAAACTCTTGCAAGACAACACCAAACATATACAATATTTCTGTTTTTTTCCAATGTAATCATAAAATGATCAAATTTCAGCTTTGCACATAAACAACCATTTCTATAAACAAGTTCTCTAGAACACTTCCAAAGTGTTGAGCACTAGCAACCAAGATTTGTTTTGTTTTAGAAGTATTTATCACATAGTATACCTTGGAGAAAGAGAAAAAAATAATAATAAGGCATCATGAACTGATAAAGTTACCAAAATTCATTTCCTTATGCAACATTTTTGCTTTTTTTCTTTTTTTTAAGATATAAGAGTGAAAATATTTTAATAAAAACCCATTCTGCTCAGGAAGGTCTTCAACAAATTTTTGTCCCCATGAACTTCATCAATGAAATATCTAACCTAGGACATCAATAATAAACATTAGAAAAACATAGCAACATAGAGCTTCTCCATCATGATGGCAGCAGAGAGCTTCTCCTGCTAAGGAAGCAGAGAGGAATGCCGGCGAGGTGGTAACAGAGAGCTTCTCCGTCACGATGGTAGCAAAGAGGACGCCAGCAAGATGGCAGCAAGCTTTAGAGATCTCATGATGGCCTCTTCTTGATTGAAATGGCTCAGTCGAACGCACACTGGGTGGGTTTAGATTTTTAGGGCGAGCTGGCATGTGATAAGGTAGGAGAGATCAAACTTTTATCCACATCAGTATTTAACATGGCACGTCAGCAATAAACGTGCCATATAAGCTGTTTAGTAACAGTAGTATCACAGACGAACTAACTTGGAGAATGAGGGACTAAAATAGAATTTCAAAAGAGTAAAGCACTAACATAAAAATAAAAGATTGAATGAAGGACTAAAATAATATTTTTGTCAATGCAATAAATGAACACACTTTTGCTCTAATTAGCAATATAATTATCGAAAACTTAGCTCTCAAAAGATTAAGCTGTGTTTTTCACTTTTGTTATTCTCTTTGTGTGCTTTCACTTTCAGATCAGGAGGAACTAGCCGTTTGGAAGAGATTTCTTCGGATCCTTTCTGCTCTAAGGTCTCTGCAGTGATGTTCTCCATTTCATTCCCTCTTTTTTAGCATTTGTAGATCGGGAAAGCTTCTTAATGTAGAAAACCATTGCTGACAACAATTGACTTTTGTTCTCAGATTTCACAAGAAAGTAGCATGTGGACATTAAGCTTTTTTGTCGTCACAATGGAATACCCATAATGCCCTTTTAAATTGAAGATATGTTGGATTGGCAATGGGCTTTGGATCTGTCATTCATCCAACAAAAGAATTGGGCCAACAGACTTGGTAAATAGGCAAATGGGACTTTCATATGTAGGATATATTTTTCAATTAATTATAATTAACTGATTATATCATCATTGACTTGTATATGAATGTGTATGTGTGTGTGTGTGTGTGTATATATATATATGTAAGGTCAAATTGCCATCTTGCCAAAGCCAAATCAAGTGTATGATTAAGTTCGGTTCAGTTGAATCTTGATTCGACCCAATTTTATTTTTGTTATATTTTATTTTTATTTTTAAAAAATAAATTTTTATGTAAGCATGTATAGATTCCAAAATAAATACTGCAAAATATACAATAATAATAACTACTTTACAAGATCTAAATTGAATATGTGAACACATAAATGTATAAATTCTAAAAGATAAAAGTAAGATTACTGCTCGAAGTCAATAGCTACAAGGCAAAAACAAATTGTGCACCAATATCAAAAGGAAACTCTAAAAGATACCTAAATCTTGGATTATTACAAAATCAAAGCGCAAGCCCCACTTTTCTAAACTTGCAGTTTGCACATAATCTACCTAGCTAGAAGGGGAAGCAAAAGCAAAATAACTAGAGAAGGGGTAGGTGGCTAGTTCATAGCATATTTCCTAGTCCAAGAACGGGCAGTGGTCTCGTACATGACTTTGTTGGTCTTGTACAAGTGAGCAATCTCATATACCAAAGGGTCATCTAGGTTCAGATCTGTCAACAGCGAGCATATTTACAGCAGCACCTGTCCCAATTTTAGTTAAGCCTTCGATCATTAAGTAGATAAGCAGTTAGTTAACTGAAAACCTCAAAACTGAAATTTGAGAAAATAGATGCAAATAACTTAAAAGCTTAACTAGTTGACTAACAATAAAGTAAAAATAATGCAAACAAGTCAAGAAAGAAGAAAATCAGATACTGAGTTTATCCGAGTTTAACATAGAAGGCCTATATCCAATCCCTTTAGCAACCCAAGAGATTTTCTTTAGCAAAAGTTCACTTACAACAGATCATTTGAAAGTTTTACATGATCACCTCAAACATGTGGTTTTCTGACCCATCTCAAACTAAGCCCTAGAGTTCTATCACTACTCTAAAACACACTTCACTTTGCTCATTAATGGAGGAAGTTTATAGAGGAAGGAGTCGAAAGATTTGAGCCCTTATTCAAAGGGAATACAATAAATGAACACACTTTTGCTTTAACTGGTAATATAAATATCATAAACTATGCTCTCAAAAGGTTATGCTCAGTTTTTCACTTTGTGATTCTCTCTGTGTGCTTTCACTTTCAAATTTGTGTCATCTTTCACAGTTTCAGGTTTCTTTTATGGTGGATTCTTTGTTGCCTTCAAGAATTTGAAGGCACTAATGCCCCTAACAAGTAGACAAATGGGATGTAGTCAACTCAGTGATTAAGGTAATGATTGTACAAAAAAATGTTAAAATGAAAAATAACCCTAATTGTTTTCATATTTATATTTTGGCTCCAAATACTTTTTTTCAAATTTTTTATTTATTATCTCAACTCTTTGAAATTATAAAATTCACACCCCTATATTTTATTTATTTTACAGTTAACGAAAATTATTCTATCATCATCTTCGATATCTTTTGTTCATCTCCTATTTACTAATCATCTTCATCTTCTACAACGGCTTACTCATCAAAATGTTTATTATTCAACAAAAGATTTTACATGAAATAATTTTTGGGCTAAAATATATATTATAATTTTTATCTTTTTCTATGAGAGGATAATTTTGGGTTAAAAGTAAAATAAATAAAGTATAAGGGTGAAGTTATGAATTTTATAATTTGAAAGAGTTAAGATAATAAATGAAAATTTTTTTAAATTAAGGGCTAAAATATAAATAAAAAAATTTGAAGTCATTTTTTCAATTAAATATTTTAATGTATAGTCACCACTTTGACCTAGTCATCAAGGAGTTGGCAACGTCTCATTTTTCCATTTGTTAGAAGCATCGATGCCTAAGAATCTACCCATTTTTATAGCCTCGTGGAGGAGCTAGTCGTTTGTGAGACACTTCTTCATATCTTTTGTGCTCTAACAACTCTGCAATCACGTTTTCCATTTCAATCCCTCACTTTTAGTATTTGCTTATCGAGAAATGAAGAAGAAGGTGTTGAGCCCATTTGCTAAAGACAGTGAGGCTTTGATGATTACAAACATTATATGAAAGTTTTTCTATATAATACATAGGTTCTAAATATTTTTAAATGTATTATAATGTCTTAAGAACCTTTGTAAGTGACATTGAGCTGATAGAAAATGTGTAAAATCATTATATAATTAATTCTAAGTCTTATAGGTTAAAAAATGATGACTTTGGGAACTCTGAATGTTCCCAGTCGATTGGTAGTAGCCTAACAGTTGATTGGCCTTTTGCTAGTCAGCTACCAACTCTTGTCCTAATTGATTGGGATATTTTTGAGAGGTCCTAGTTGATTGGCTTGCCTCTGAGTGGTATAAGTTTATTGAGAGCTTTCTATGAATTCCTAGTTGACTGACCACTCCCAAGTCAAGCCTAGTCAACTACCAGTCTCAAGATGAATCGATTGGGAGCTCTCTGTGAGTCCTAAATCAATTGGCTATGAGAGAGCAATTGACTGTCGAGGTCTAGATTTAAATTTTTAAAGAGGGAAAGAAGGACCAGTCAACTGACCATAAGAGAGCAATTGACTAGGCAGTGGTAGAGAATTTATGATTGATTTACAATGGACATATTTTGAATTTCTTGACTTCCCTCATACTCTTAATGGATCTATTGGACCTTTGGCTATATAAACATGACCTATGGACTCTGAAAATGCAAGGAAAAACATTCAAGAGTGATTATATCATAAGATTCATCTTCTTATCAACTCTCTATTACATTAGTGCTTAATTGTTCTATATACTCTGTTAGATAAAGTTTATTCATCTGTAATACTTTCTTTTTTTTAGAGAGAGAAACTCAAAGAGGTTCCTCAAGAGTGTCAAGTAAAGAGTACTTGAGTTGAAGGAGAGGTTGTCCCTAAGTATTGTTCAAGGAGGTTCCTTAAAGAGATCAAGCAAACAGTGCTTGGGTTGAAGGGAAGGTTCCCCTTAATTAAATTCAAGGAGGTTCATTAAAGGAGTCAAGCAAAGTGTACTTGGGATTAAGAAGAGGTTCTTCCTAGGAATTGTATTTGAAGGAGAGGTTTTCCCTGGTCCCTAATAGGCATAGTTCAGGTTCTATGTCACTTGTATTTTGCACTCATTCTAACTTGTTGAATTCCCACACTTCAACTTCCTTCTCTTGCATTGACAAGTTCCTTATATGTTCCTCCATACCAGAGCAAACTCATGGAGTGTAATAAAGACAGAGTATAAGAGATTTAAAACGTACTAAGACAATAAACCACTCCCATTAAAAGAGACAGCGAATGTGCTAAATCAACAGACAAGCAAGAAAGTTTTTTCTATAACATTTTTATATATATTGACATTGCGCTCTCAAAAACATGACTCTAACACATATCTTGATAAACTCTAATATGGAAGACTTGAAAGTCTTGGGATTTCTTAGTGAGAGAAAGATTTGATTTTGGGAAAGATACTTTATATTGGAAAGAGAAAAGGAAATAGATAGAGACATATGTGCATACATCTTGGATAGATGGAGAGAAATCAACAACAACGTTACATGTTACAACGTATATATGGTTTGAGCTCCCACTTTAAGCAACCTCATTTTCCTTGTCTTTCTCTTTGTTTCTCTTTCATCTTGTTCGAGCAATTTTTGCCACAGAACGATGGCATAGAATGATGTCATTTCTTGAGGAAGATGGAGGACTGTGATGTCTTGCTGACAGATTCTGCAAAAATTGATGTCCTAGTCGTCGATGACAGCCTCGTCGATCGAAAAGTTGTCAAACTCATATCTCAAATTTAGGAAAGTTGTCGACAGACATTTTCTTTGGTTATCTTTGCTCAGCTTTGGATTTGTTGGCAAACAAGCAAATGAGACTTTCGCATAGGAATGACAAAAGGTCCCCAAGTATGCAGATTCTTGTTGGAACTATTTTATTTAGGAATTTGTATTTGAGGAATTTTTTCTCATAGGATGTGGATGGGGAAAAAGTCTCCCCAAAAGAAGTTTGGAAATAGGGATGATGATCATAAACCCTAGCCTGTGAGATTCCTGTCCCGGCTAATTCTATATAAATATTTTAATATATATGTATATATATACTAATTTTTATATTTTTAGTAATTTTATTCTTTATTTATATTTGTTATAATTGAAAGTAAAAAATAATTTAACTTAAAAAATAATTCCACTCATTATATGTTAGTCTTCCACTATTTTGAGACTTCAACAACATAATAAGATTATTTTCAAAATATCTCATAGCTGCAATTACGTTGTAGTGGAAAATAAAAATTGAATATTAAGAAAAATAATATTATTTATTTATAAATTAGAATTAAGGATAAATATAGAAATTAGAATCATTTAAATGGTTTTATTTTAAATTTACCTTATTAAGAGTTATCTATTTATTACAACTTAAAGAACTTGTAAGAACTTGTTATTTGAATATTTATAATTTTTATTAATCGAATTAGGACTTGTTAGATAACATAAACAACTTGAGCTTTAGATGTAAGTTTTTTAAAATATATATTATTTATCTTTTTAAATTTTTATAAAAAAATTTAAAGTTCCAATGGGTCCTGCATAACCACATCCTCATACAAATAAAGATGGGAAAAAATTTTCTCTCAAAGTGAAAAATGGAAAGATGATGGATAATATAATTTATGATAAGGATAAGGAACGAGAAAGTACTGTCATCCCTACTTTCATATATAGGATACATTTTTCAATTAATTATAATTAACAGATTATATCATGATTGACTTGAATGTGAGTATATATATATGTGTGTGTGTGTGATTTGGGTTTTATTTTTTATATTTTGTTTTTATTTTTTAAAATTATTTTATGTAAGCATACTTATGTATAAATTCCAAAATAAATACTATATTGCAATAATAATAACTACTTTGCAATATCTAAATCGGACATGTGAGCACACAAATGTATGAATTACAAAAAATAAAAGTAAAATTACAGCTCCCAAGTCAATAGATATAAGTCAAAAATAAATTGTGAACCAATATCAAAAAGAGGAAGTTGGACCCCAAAAAATGCTTAAAGCAAGGATTATTACAAAATCAAAGCTCACGCCTCACTTTCTTCAACTTTTGTTTTACACATAATTTAAAGCAAATAACAAGAGAAGGGATAGGTCGCTAGTTCATAGCATATTTGCGAGTCCAAGAACGGGCAGTGGTCGCGTACTTGACCCGATCAGTCTCGTACAAGAGAGCAATCTTAGATACTAGAGGGTCATCTGGTTTCGGATCTGTCAGCTGCGGGCACATTGACAACAACAACTATCCCAATTTTAATGAAGCCTTAATAGTTAATTATAACTCTTAAATTTCAGTGTTTTACCTATTTTATTTACAAAAAAATATTAGTTAATTCTAGCATATTTAGTAATTAATTTGGTGTATCAATCACAATAAAATAATAAAAAAATAAAAACTATTCAAAAAATAATATTATTGATATTCATACACCAAATCAACTATTACATAAATGTATTAGGACCAGCTAACATTTTTTTTCCTTATCTACAAGATTGGATTAGTTGCAGATGTTGTATAAATTACAGCCCCAATTAATCCAATTTGGTGAATGTTAAATGGTTTGATAAATATAATTTAATTTTAATAGATATTAATTTTTTTATAAATAATTATCATAATAAATAAAAGACATATTGATATTTTAAATGAGAAAAGTACAAAATGGGTCTTGTACTTTTTCATTTTATGACAATTTAGTCCTTTTTAAATTAATCGAGATAAATTAGTTCTTCACAAATTCAACATAAAACTAGATCCTCACAAATTCAAATATATACAAAATTGGTCTCTTTATTTAAATTAATGAGGGATTGATTTGCATAAAATAATATTATTAAGGATTGATTTGTCATGATGTATTTGTAAGGGACTAAATTGTTACAAAGTGTATGTAATACCTATAAAAAATATATATAAGAGAAGTTATTTTAGATTAAAATATATAATAATAATACTAATAATTTTTATTTTAAAAGTTGAAGGAGGAAGAAAATGCACTTGAGATAAGGATAAGATTTACATGATAAAGGAATATTCAAAGAGAAAATTCAATAAGTACTAAATAAGATAAGAGTATATCTGAGTGAGTAGCTAATATAAGTACTTGAGCCTTATCATATACATTTTTAACATTTACAACTAAACCCCCAAAGTGTGCAAACCAAGTAGTTCTCAAAATTTTGATATGGTAATACTAAGTATTCTCAAATAAATTATTAAAACACCATTATTAATTTATCTTCCCTTCATTTTTGTGTCTTCTAGCACCCTTTCTCGTTGTTCATTGTTTTCTCCATCATCTTTTGATTTCTAGCCACTATTCAATGTTGGCAAGAGGTTGCTAGCTACGTTATAGCTTCGTTGGCCTAAAAACGCCCCATTCCAATTAAGATTTGGCCAGAAAATGCAACTTTTTCGGCAAGTCAAAATTAGCCAATTTCCAACTCAAAATTTATCTATTTAGGTGCGCTTTACTTCAATTTCGTTTAAGAATTTGGTTTCTTAGTGATTTTTGGCCATCTCTTTTCCATTTCCATGGATTATTTTCACTCCATTAGTACAAAACCAAAAAACCCCAATCTTTAGTACTGTTCACGCGAAAAAGAGGAGAAATGGAGCTCAATTTGGGGGTAATTGCTTCAAATTGAATTGGGACTTCATCTTCTAGGTAATTTTCGCACTTCTCTCATCTATAATCATTGATCAATTGCAGTTTTAGCTTTGGGATTGAAAACCCTAAATTTTAGGTGAATGTGCAAACTTATAAGAAAATGAAATTCAAATTTTTTGGGCTTCTCTAATATCATTAAGCATCTATGAAGTGATTTATGACTATTAGAAGTTTTATTTTGAATTATGAGTCTAAGTGCTCATTTTTCTTATTTTTTCTAAATTTTTCATATAGAAAAAGAGAAGAAATTTGAATGGGAGACCTTATATGGCTTGATTAAATAACACTAAATGATAATGTAAGTTGAATGAAGGATTTTGGAATTTAGTTGAATAATCTCTAAGGTGACATTGGTGTTGATGGTGGGTTATTAGAATTTTCATAAGTGTATAATGAAATATATTAAATAGAATTAAAGACCATAAGCATTTTTGGAATATTATCAATGAATTTCGTCCAAAAATTAAATTTCTCAAGATATTAAAGGTAAAAGGGATAAGTGAAATTGAAGAAATCATGTGAAGTTATATTTAAAGATCTGAGATTTTTCAAAACAGTGGGAATTTATATTATGGGTTAAAAGTGAATAAATAACTAGATAAAATAGGTAGATAGAAAGGATTAAATGATTTAAATTATTCATGGATATTAGACGTTAAGAGCATTTTGCTTAATGTTATAGGTGTTTGGGACAATTATCAATAAAGGGATTGTAAATGGAGTTAGAAAAAAGTTGGTATAACCTTTTTCAAGTGAGTAAATATTACTAACTGTACCTATTTTTTATACTTTAAGCCTTTCTTGTAATTTAATTTATATTTTAATGCTCTATCGCCTTGGAAACATGCTTCTTGAAAAGGTATTGTTTTCTTTTTGAAACTATTATGAAAACCTTGACAAATATTATGAGAAACTGTTATATGGTATTCTATTTATAATTGTATCAACTATTGAAAAATGATTTAATTGTGGTATGATTCTTTAGGAAGATTTAAATACTAGATTTTTATATGACTCTTGTAGAATTTATGAAGGAAATTGGTTATTGTAAATTTCCTGAATTGAAAGATTACTATTTATATATTTGAAACCAAATTATATTGTTATTTGTTATTAAAGAAAATATTTTGTAGAAATATGTCTAATGCAAAATCCTGCGTAAGCCATGGTGAACCATATACAGTATTACTATACTGAGGTCTTGTGCCGTATTACTGATTGATTGTAAGTCTTTTCACTCACTATTGATTACTGTATTGTACTATACTATAATTACTAGCTAATGCTAGCTTTGAATCACTGATTTACAATTGGTTTTATAGGGCATTTTCTACCCTTATATCTTTCAAATCATGGTTTGAATGCTATTAGTAAATTATATTTTGCAAAGTGTTTTTAATATGAAATAAAGTTTAAGATTTCCATATGACAAATGGTATTTTACTGTATTGTTAGTAATTTAAGGTTACACATCTTCTTAAATTATGTTGGGATAATAATTTATTGTAAAAAACTCTATCGTTTATCTATTATAATTAGTAATATTTACTCACTAAGTGATTATTACTCACCCATATTTCTCTACATTTAGAGAGAGTGAAGCTCTCTATATTTTAATGTATATATCTGTTTGTGGAAATTTCGAAAAGTTCATATTTTAGGGGACACTCTACAAAAATTTTTACATAGAAGTTATGTAATAAATTAGTTAATTATCATCAATTTATATAGATTGTTTATGTTAACCGTATGATGTGATCATGTATGCCTTTCTATAGGTTCACAGAGGTGAGTATGCTGCATTCTTTGTGTTGATCACATAGTTTTAAATAAGGGTGTGACAGTGTGAAAGTATGAGATCAATACTTTTATCTATTTTAAATTTGTTCATTCAAAATAATATCCTATTAAAGCTTTTAATAGTTTAGAGTTTATTCTAGGATCGTATTATTTATTGCTTTTAAACAAAATGTTATCCAATATAAAAAAATTATTTAAAATATTATATGTCTTTGTATATTGGGATAACTTTAAAAAATAATATTTATTAAAATTAAATTATAATTTTTTTAATTATTCATTAAAACCTAGAGTCATTGGATAATGGTCCACATTGGACTCAGTACAACTACAGTTATTTTGAATCCATTTCTATTTATTAAAAAAATAAAATAAACTAACAATTTAGTCCTTAAATTATTTTAATTATTTAATGTTAGTCTCTAAAATTAAATAATAAACAAATAAATTTTTAAAAATAATAAATTCATTGTACATTAATTCTCTAATTAAGTAACTAAGATAAAAAAAAAATGCAATTTGTTATTTTCTAGAACTCATGTACTCAATAATTTCAGAGACTAAAGTTAAATGAACTCTACAATTTAGGGGCCAATATTTGTGCTTACTCTAGAATGACTACATTAGTTATGAATAAATACAAAAATATTATATATATATATATATATATATATGTGTGTGTATGTATGTATGTATAGTTAAAATTTAATTCCGGCATACTTATATGTTCATTTACGATTCATTTAACAATTGTTGATATACATAATAATATGAAATGAGTTAAAATACGCCGATTATTTTTTAGATAAAAATTGAAAATTCTCAAGTCTCAATTAAGGGGAAAAGATAAACTGAAAAAGAAAGAAAGAAAAAAAAAAAGGATTTGTGAAGTCTCATCCAAGGCAAAAAGTGAGACTTATGAAGCAATATATGGAAATGATGAGAGCAGGGCTCCATTGCTCTTTAAGAATGTCAAGACAGATGGTTCCAATGTTGTTAATGTTAGGGTGAAACCTTTGTCTAAGGATAACCTGCCCAAAACAACAAAAAAGAATAAGTATTCAATTTGGATTTTGTATATTTCTTAAAATTTGTGTAATTATGATGGTTGAGATAAAAAAAAAAATACGTAAATTTAATATTAAAAAAAAAACTTCAATAATTTTAATTATTAAAATTAGTAAATTTTAAAATTTTAATTTAACGATCAATATTAATCAGAGTTAAGTGATTTACTAATAAAAAATTTTATCAAAAAGTTTTCATTAGCTTCTTACACATTTAGCCAGTACATTATAAAGCCAAGAAAAGGATGAACAAATAATTCAGTTAAATCATAATGCACAAAACATACCAAGTTGTAAACCCATTAGAATATATAACAAAGATCAATGATTCAACATTATTTCAAAATTAAGCATTGTTAAGCACCTTTGGTGGCTTGAATGGATAATCTGGGGGGAAGTTAATATTCACCCAGAGTACAGCACCAGCATATGGACTATCTACTGGGCCCATAACTGTAGCTTCCCAATGAAACATATCTTCACCAACAGGGCCTACAAATTTGTAGAACATGTAACTAACTATGACCCCAAATATACATGTACCGGTCCAATAAAAGATATACACCTATGATAGGTGAAGGAGCTACTGAAAAATCATAAAAATAAGTATTTCAAGCCGTCTATTGGATGCTCGTCATGCGCGAGAGCCGCCTTTGCAGCAATATCAATCACTCGTATAATTTTCCTATCTTCTCTTTCTAGGCCCGGATTGGGTGCTAGAACTGAGGAAAGGCAGAGGGACCATGTTTGGTAGGATGTTTGTCAAGGAATTCTCATTTCCTTGGCAATCATTTTTCCCACAAGTATGGAATGTGGGTTACTTTATTTTCTGAGTGCTATGTGGATTACCTGATTGGCGAGGCAGCGAGGGATGTATACTTAAGGATGGGCAAATAGCCCTTTATGTTTTGAAATTACATGTATAGAATATAACATATTGGTATTTTGCCTTCTATATTTTAATATTTTGAATTCACTAGAAACCTGTATACATATATATATATATATATATATATAACTTTTTTATATATATTTTTATTTAGTATTTTAATTTGATCTCAATAAATTCACACATATTATATAAATACATATATATACACACACACATATATATATATATATGTTTATAAAAGATTTTTATAATTAATTTTTTTTACTTTTTTTTCAGCTTCGTATCTACTCCTACATGTTTTCTCTTCCTCTTCTATTAACATCAAATCACACATCTTTTTTATTTTCTTTTACTATTTTTTTTGTTAACGAGCTAAGCTTGGACTTCATTAATTAATAGAAAATAATACAGGCAATTCATCCCATAATTGAAAGTTTGAGAAGGCATTAAAACTCCTAGCTAGGATATGGGCTTCAGTGTTGTGAACCCGTTTAATCCAAGTACAGGTGAAATCACGCCTTTATGTCAGTAGCTCCTTGCAATCCTGAGTGATTACGCCAAACTTTGAGATATCAAGCTCATCTCGTTGAACAACATGCCACAGCACCAGAGAATAATCAATTCTGAAAATGCCCGGCAACGCTAGATTCTCCGAAGCCCAAACAAGTGTATCTAGGACTCTAAAGTAAAATCCTGTGATTGCCTTTATCAACTAACTATTTAGATCTTTAAAATTCACTCCAAAACTTGACTTGCCCTCTTCCTCGAAGATCGCTCCATCCATATTGCATCTTAATTGGTGTAAGGATGGCACAGAGTTCCTGCGTTCACCATAAGAGATGGATGAAGAAACTCCCTATCATCTTTATTCACCTGCTACCAGTTCGTAAGAGTGCTTCTTGCGAGAGCAACAACGTGAAGATGATCGGTGTGTGCATTCTGCCATATTGCTCAATTCCGCATTTACCATATTTTCCAAGCTAAGCAGCAGAATCGCTCTCGCACTAGGTGAGCAGAGTTTGTTAACACCCTTTTAGTGAATTCTATGAAATTTATATTGTTGCTCATTTATGCAATCATGTTCCATTCCTCCTCGACAGAATCTCGTGAAGTAACATGTTAGAATAGCATGATTAATATCCTCTTCATCTTCTTAGTGATTACACTTTGGGTGGACTTCAACCTCTTTTCTATTTAAATTCACCTTATCTGATAGAATGGTCCTGCCACTATAGAAGAAGCGTCCATTGCAACCGAACCTTTGCAGCGATCAAAGTTGACCGTTGTAAGTCCTGGTATCAAGTCGTAAAGAAGTTGCCATTACAATGGTTAAAAGTGTGACCATCATAAAAACAAGTCCTAAAGACGAGCAAAAGTCACTTATCGTAAGGACCACTTGACCTAACGACAATCTATCATAGACCATCATTGTGGTAGGTCACAATGATGGACTGCCATTAGGCCACTTTCAAGTGGACCTCATGTGAATCCCACTTGTTGGGATTGTGGTTAGGCCTAAGAGAGTGGGCCTCATTGTATCTTTTTTTTTTTTTTTTAAATTGGATATAAACTTAACAATGGTAAAAAAAACAACCATCATTAGGTCAGTCCATCAA
The DNA here is from genome assembly GCA_037074485.1 of Delonix regia. NCBI lineage: Eukaryota > Viridiplantae > Streptophyta > Magnoliopsida > Fabales > Fabaceae > Delonix > Delonix regia. Next base: position 20,810,745 of record CM073454.1, on the reverse strand, counting down.
CAATGGTCATTATGGACGGTCATTAGGCCCAACAGAGAAGGCCTTGTCATGTGGTGTTTTTTGTAAGTTGGAAATAGACCAAACAATGGTCGATAACGACTGTCGTTAGGAATATGCCTAATGACGGACAAGAATGGTTTATGAACTTTTTCATGCTATATTATTGATTTTTGATTCATTTCAAAGGGTTTAATGTTGACATGATTTTTTTTCTTTTATTTTGAATTAATATGTAGGAAAAAAAATAGCTAAGTGAGAGGCATTTGACTCTTGTATGCAAGAAATTTTCATGTAAGACTCATTAGCATTGACTTTGAGGACTCATGAGCATGGGTGAGTTCGACAAATGGGAATGGGCGTTTGCCCTTCCCAAATGTTTGGACGTCATGCTAATGGGATTCTACCACTTGGAACATCCTACCATGAGTTATAAAATGAAGTGTGGCATCACTTAGAGCATGAATGGTAGGAAGATACATAAAAGATGCACAACAAAGAGCTCATATTGCTGAGATGTTAGTAGAACAATGATGAATAAATGCAATCATGTCTTTTTTCCTCAGAATTGCCCAGGGAGATTTGCCACCTAAACTGGCATCCATACTATCTCGTGGTGTATTTCTCTAAACTTCTTATTTTATAATGATCTTTTATCTTTATTATTCAATTTATTGCTTATCATATTTTTTCTTCAATTTTTAGCTACTCAACCCGCCTATAAATCAATCACCAAGTCCTTTAAATAGGAACAATTAGCTAGTTAGGGTGGCTTATCAATGTTTGTTGTTAGAATTTGTAACTAATTATTATCTCATTATGTTTAAAGTTGATTATAGTTTCATGTTAGACTTTGTATTTAATGATGTTTTAAGTTAATTATCTAGTAAGCCTTGCTGGCTTTGAGTGTTAGATTGTGTTGCTGTGATTGGTGATAAATTTATCATATTTATAGGATATTGGTTTAGAAAAAAAATTGACACAAAACATTAAAGCAAAATATTTTTTTAAAAACCTTTCAGTGGCGGTTTGAACTGCTGCCATAAAGAATATAGAACTATTAATAACAATTTAGCTAAACCATTGTAAAGATGTGACATTACAACAATTTTTGTTGACTATCGCAGTGGCATGAGATTGTGTTGATCAATAAAACTAGTACAAAACTATGACATTGCGACACTTTTTTTTACTGTCGTAGTGGCATATTATTTCAAGGGTTAAAAAAACTATTGCAAAATCATAACATTATAACACTTTTTTTAACCTTCACAATAACGTGTTTTTGCGATGACTTTAACGGGGGTTTATTGATCATCGCAAGGACATGCTATCACGACGAATTCTACAAGGGTTAATGAAAAACTTTGTTATTTCATTTGTAATGGTGGTTTCTACAATGTTTTCATCTATCATTGTAGAACCACTCTATGATGCTCAAAACCCTTGCAAAAGCCATTCAAAAATCATTGCAAATGCCATTTTTTTTTTGTAGTGTGCTAGCTCTCCATATAAAATTCTTGACTTTTGGATTAATAATGAGGTTCCAAAGATGCTCCAGTGGAATTGTTTCTCTACCAATGCATCATCCAGCCTTAAGTTACAAGCTATATATTTCACTATAAAATGCTCATTTCACTCTTCCTAGATCTTATTAACGAAATTTTAAGGATTCTTTTGCATATTTTATTGCTTTTTTATCACTCAATAATCACTTCACTTCTCTCTTTCTTTCCCATGCACATTACTCATTTTTCATTTGATCAATACACTTATAAAACTTAATGTCATAGCCCTAACTAAGGAAGTGTGACCGGCATTGAGAATGAAGTAAATTTTGCCTTGTTAAGATTGTTCTGATGATGACAACTATATGAAAAATATAAGTTACAAATATGTGCTCAATTGATTAATCATTTAGAGTAACTATTTAGTTTGCAAGTTAAATATCTATTATGTAGGATGGTCCAAAGAATGAAGAGTAAGCATAGAAGTGAAGATAATATATCATGCTTCACACAAAGATAGCAAAAAGGAAAGATGCTCTAAGCAATGAAGAAGTTAATGATTTAAAGCTTGGTTGCATCAAGATAGCTAATAAATTGAATAGGTATAATTATCATAGGCTAAGTGTTATCTTATGAAATTCAATGATTTATATTTGCATTTATTGGCTCAAGACATTTTGGTTCTCAAAATATATGTTTGAATTTAAAAGGTAGTGAGATGTATATTTTACTTAAAATTGTTTTTAACCTTTGATCACTATTTTGCTTATATCTCACAAAACATATGATATTTTGTTATGAGACTCATTTCATTAGAAAATAAACTTAAAGAATTTTCAATAATAAGTTATTCACTTAAAACAGAGTTCAAACAAAAAAGTTATGACCATATAAAGTTAAGTGGTGAGATATGGATTCTACATAAAACTATTTTATAACCTTTGGTCACTATTTTAATCATATCTCTCAAATTATATTGAGTTTTGATATGAAACTTATTTTATTGGAAAAAGACTCAGATTTTTCCAACAATAGGTCATGCATTTAAAAATGGTTTTAAAATGAGAAATTTATGACCATTTGAAATTAGAACTGTGTCACTATAAGTAACTAGTCAACTGGTCCCCTTTGGCAAGTTGACTGGGACAATATGGAATGAGAGCAGTTGACTGGGAGGTCCCTGACAATCAACTAACATGTTTAAAATTCAAAATAATGGTCATATTTTGAAAGGCAATCGATTGTGCGACTCTTGATAGTTGACTATCAACCTCCAAAAAGTGTTTTCAAAAGTAAATAATGGGTCTTTTGAATATGTAACGGCTATATCACATATTGATATATATATATATATATATATATATATATATATATATGACCTTCCAAATATATTTTGAAGTAGTTACAAATGCTAAAATGTGATCTTTAACTTGTTATATCATCTTCGATAGAGAAGCAAACATTATTGAGTCAAAACTTGCATATTCTCTATCATTTAAGTTTCTAGAGCTTCATCTTGTTTATCTACTTCTTTGAGAGAGTTTATTCATTTATATTCCATTCTTCTTTGAGAATGAGAAGCTTAAGGAAGTTCCTTGAAAGTGTTCTTGGGTTGAGAGGGAGGTTTCCATATTAAGTTCAAGAAAGAGGTTCTTTTTGGGATTTTTAATTAAGGGAGAAGTTCTCCCTTGTTGTTGTAATTGACTATTAAGATAATGAAAAATCCCAAGAGGTTGCTTGGACACTAAATGTTGGCATGGATTGGAGTCAAGCTAGGATAAATCACTGAGTTTGCTTTCTCTATCCCTATACTCTTTATGTTTTGAATTATCATATTTATACTTGCTTTTTATTTTTGATATTACACTTGAAGTGTTAATACTAACCTAAACATCTACATTAAGCCTCCATTGATTGATATAATTGTTGTTTTACATCACACTCATCCAAGCATTGTTTATAACAAGTATTTTGTGAAACAATTTTGAAAAGGACTAAAATTCTATAAACATCTAATTCGCCCATTCTTGGGTGTGGGTTGCCTGGGCTAACACGCCTCCAAGAACTAGAAAAGTTAGCCAATCTAAACAATTTAATGATAAGCATACCAAGTGATAATTACTAAATTATGCTCATATATAAGCAAAATATTCACTATTTAACTTTTTTGAGAAAATTTTGACAGAGTCTTCTTTAAAATATGGACTCCTAAAAATTTTCACAACTAAGACTTGCATGTAAAAAAAATAAAAGACAACTTAACTCTCAAAAGAATATAATCAACAGTTTCAATATATAACATATTCACTAATCCCTGTCTGTGAGAATAGGAGCTACCAGAGTACAAAATAACAATAATTATACAAAGAATTAGCTATGCCCTTGCAGACAATGCATGGCTCACTAAAATGGATCAATTTGGACTCTAAGCGATAGATAGAGGTCTAGAGTCAGCCCTACTATATGTAAAGCATAGATAATATAGGGAAGAGTGAAAACACTCAATGAGCAAATATCACTAACTATACTGGAAAGGAAACAGACAAGAACGGTAGAGTGTTTAACAAACCTTTGGTTATTCAGTAAACCAAAATAATGTGCAAACCATATGCTTTCAAAATTAGTGCAATATAGATCACTTTCTAAAATTATAAGTTTATGGCAAACTAAGGTACTTTACAAAATTAGCAGTACTAGCAAACATCTAAAACCATGAATTTAAAAGATACAATTATGGAAAAACATCTCATAGAACCACTCAGTAAATAATATTCAGTTCTTGCTAGCAATACAGTACAGTGTCATAATCAATAGTGCGCAAAATGGCTCATGATCAATTAGTGGTATGGCATGAAGCCTCAATACAATCATACAGTTCATGGTGCACTATGGCTAAAACCTACTATCATTAGCTGGAGGGTTTTATGCTGATGAAACTCCAATAAAACAATTTCTTTCATATTTGTAAAAAAAATTACCAACATATTCGAACAATAAATCTCTAAATCTCCAAAAATCATAATATAGGAAATCATTTAGTAAATCCAGTTTAATAAGAAAAACCTTAAAATGACATATAACACACCTTCACTAAGAGATTACAAAAAATAAGTCAGTATTAAAATCCTTGTATAAAAATCAATGCCATTGTAAATGAACCCTACAATACAATGCAAAAGAATTTTGAAGAAATAATAAAATTTCTCAAGGAAGAAATAGTATATCTTATGATGTTTGTTCCCAAAGCACTAGAATGTATAAAAACATTAATTTGCAAATGAACATTTTGAAATACAAAAAAATATATAGCTAGTAATATCTACTTACCTAGAAAGGAGCACACAAATCTCTCCTTAAAGCCTTAATCAATGTGCTTGATCAAGATTAGTTCTAAGGACCTATCTACTAATTAAGAATAGTATAACTAATTTTATCAATTTATTTCATTAGGTTGCTTCTGAACTCTAAATATATACCTCAATATTTGTAACTCTTGGATTGCTAAACATAATCCTCCATTGTTATTCTTTACCTCACCAACAATACTTACCATTTTAAGTCAAATTCTCAAATAAACATCACCTTAACAAGGTCGATGACATTCTTAATTTAATCTTAATAAGGAACATTATAAGTTTCCTATATAATTTGATTAACTTATATTCAATTCATTGAAAATGTAATTATCCAAATTCTATTTTATAACACTTTCAGCAAGATTTTTCTCTAATTTCCACATTAATGTTCACTAATAATCCAACTTCATCAAATGGCTTTGAAAACACTTTTGGGTTTCAAAATTAATTCATGACATTAGATAGTGCTAAATACCTTAAATCTTCTCCAACATGCTTCATGTTACCCTTATTCCATATTCAAGAATTTGTCAATTTCACTAATATGGTATTAGGGATTAGCCAACCGAGTTCAACATTAATCATTAAATTATAATAATCATCTAAGGCCACTTAATCAACTCGAACAAGGTTTTCCATCCATCTATCATTCCTTTTTCATAAATGAAAATCCAATAAAATTAAGCAAAATTATGAAATCCACTTAACACTCAAAATGAAAACTCCTAATAGCCTTAATCCTTGCCCTAGATACTCAAAGTTGATAGATGAGCTTGAAAAGTTTAGATTTCATCACCCTACAAGTATGAATACACATAGGCAAATTGGATTTATTCAATCTAGAAGCCAAAACATGAAATTGGTCACTGAAACTAAGGGAGAAATGTTTGAATTGCACCTTGAACATGAAGCCCCACCTGAATTCGACTAAATCATGACTTAATCAAGCTCAAACATCGAAATTATTGATTTTGTAATGTAGAAAGGGGATTTCATATTTAAAGCTTAACAAATGCAATTGGTTAGTGAAAATAAGGGAGAAAGCTTTAAAAATCAACCTAAAGTAACTTTGAATGGATAGAGTGAGACTTAGTTGTGCCAACCTCAAGCTCAAATGTAATGCTATCTCAATTTATATTTAAATCTTTTAAACTTTTTTTTTTTTAATATTACTCTTACCTTAACTGCATTTACTTACTTTTCACCAATCACAAAATCATTTATAAGAATTTCCCTACTTAAAATAAGGCATTTAGCATAAAATTTTTTGGAATGTTACACTTAAAGTGTGCTTTGTCTCATTCTTTTTATTCACTTGTCCCTCTCCCATTTGTAATGTTCGTTTGGTCTCCTTTTGCTCTTTAATTTTTTGTCACCATATGTGATATCTCATTTCTCTCTCTTCATCTTCTGACTTTCTTCTCTTATTATTTTCTTTTCTTGGCTCTTTGTTCTTAGTTGGCAAGTTTGAAGATTCAACGATTAAACTCTCATTTTGGCCATATTATCAATATTGAAGATGTAAATTTTTGTTTCCACATTGTTTTCGTTTTTTCATCCTCCTCCTTTCTTTATATTTTTATAAATATTATATGTTTTTTTCTCTTAGCGCCTCTTTATATAAACAAAGGAAGAAGAAATTAACATTGGAAGAAAGACCATGTGTAGATATGAAAATTTCAATTAAAATGAAATTTTGCATTTTTTGTTTGACAGTAAAAACTTATCATTTTTGAAGTAGTGAAATGTTAGATTAAATAATGTTTTAGAAAGAGTGAGGTTTCTTAGGATAATTATTTTGAAGTAAAATACTAGATTAAATAATGCTTAAAATGAGTGTAATATCAATTAAATAGCATTTGAATATAATTTTTTTTGACATTTTGAATATCAATTAAATAGCATTGAAAGATCATATTATTATATTGTAGTCTTCAAAATTTATTGATTATCTGGTTTGAAAAAGTTATAAAGACTATGAATATATTTAAGAGATTAATGTTGATATAGGCATACATTTAATATCTATTGTGATTCCGTTACGTGGTTATTTTTAACTAATTAATTGTTTTCTTATTATAATAAAACATGATTTATGATAGGAGAATTACAAATCCTTAGATTTTGAATATAAATTGAAAATATTTTTACAAGAAAATTGTCATTAGAGGAACAATCACCATTCGAACCATATGAATTAAACATTAAGCAACAATAAATTAATATTAATTTAGAAGATTTTCCATCAGATCTTGGAAAACAAATTAAATTTTAATTTACCATCCTAATGATTGAGATAAGATACAAAGTGCATACTTGCAAAAAGGACCATGTCAACCTATTCTGCATAATTTTCTTAAAAGAAAATTAGGAAATCCATAAGAAGATTTTATCCCTTTTTGTTTAATGAGTTTGACAACTGAGTGGAGCACAATATAGGAAAAGATGCAACATTTTACTTATGTTGTTACCCTTTTATACCTGAGTTAAGAAAGCAATTAAGTGGTGATTCAATTGTGATAGAAGGATTTACAAATTGGAACAGGAAAGAAAGACTCTCATCTCATGTTGGAAGTCCTAATCCTGCTCACAACATTCATTAGAAGAAGTGTTAAGATTTGATAAATCAAAATCAACACATTGAAGTTACTATTTCTAAGCAATATGAACAAGTTCGTGATCAATATTGAAGATGTTTGACTGCATCAATTGATTGTATTTGCTTTCTCTTAAATGAAAGATTAGCTTTTCTTGGTCATGATGAATCAGTCATTTTTTATTATTGTACTTCTTAAGTTTCTTGCTGACCACAATGAATCAATAAATCATATTATCTTAAAAAGGGTTCCTAAAAATAATCGATTAATTGTCATTAAAATTTAAAAGGTTATTGTTTATGATGCCACATTGGAAACTACTAATGCTTTTACTAATAATCTTAGGGATGACCTATTTGCCATTATTGTTGATGGGTGATGCAACATATCAGGTAAAGAGCAAATAGTTATTGCTTTGCATTATGTTAATAAGAAAGGAAGCATCATTGAGCTCTTTCTTGGTATAGTGCATGTTGATGATAAAGTTGCTTTATCATTGAAAATGGTAATTGATAAATTATTTTGCAAATATGAGCTAAGTATATCAAGAATTTGTGGACAAAGTTATGATAGTGCTAGTAACATGCAAGGTGAATTTCATGGTCTCAAAAGTTTGATTTTGAAGGAAATTTGATCTGTCTTTCATGTGCATTGTTTTACTCATCAATTACAACTTACATTAGTAGTCATTGATAAGAATCATGTTTAACTTGCCTATCTTTTTAATTTAATATCTACCTTGTTGAATATTATGGGGGCTCTTGCAAACAATATAATATGCTTCGTGAAAACCAAGTAGCTAAAATTAGAAAAGCATTGGAGAAATGAGAAATTCTTAGTGGATGATGTTTGAATCAAGAAACTGGTCTCGAATGAGGTGTTGATACTCGTTAAGATTGACATTATGCAACTTTGATGAATTTAATATTGTTTTATTCCTCTGTGATTGATGTGCTTAAAATAATATGGGAAGATGGTTCAAATGCAATTTGAGGGCTGAAATTAATGGTCTATTGCATTTGTTATAATATTTTGATTTTGCATTCACATTACATTTGATGAAAAATGTGTTGGATATCTTAAGTGAATTGTCACAAGCATTGCAAAGGAAGATATCATAAATGCCATGAACTTGGTTAGCATTAAAACAATGATTACAAGTAATGAAGGATAATGGGTGAAAGTCTTTATTGCATGAAGTAACTTTATTTTGCAATATGCATGATATTGACATTTGTAATATGGATGAAATTTTTTCGTTTAATGGGAGATCGTAACGTGGATGTGAACACCCCATCCCTAATTACCTAATTATTTAATTAATTGATTCACCAATTAATTAATAATTAAGCGAATAGGAAAAATAAAAAATGACAAAGTCTCAAATGACATCCTCAAGTGGGGACAATTTGAAATTAAAAATAAATAATGGGAGACAATTAAATAAACTCTAAACCCAAAAATAAAATTAGCTAATTAAAATAATAATAATAATAGTAATAATAATACTAATAAATCAAAGTAAAAATTATTAAAAAATATTAAATATATATATAAGAAAACAAATGAAGGAGAAGACAAACTTGTCTCTGCCACCTGAACCTCTTGAAAGCTACCCTATTCAACATAGCATGATTAGGATTAGAGCAGTGGAATGCAAGGTTAGAAAAGGCAGCAAGCTCCATCCTATTGACTGTTGGACGACTAACAAATTGTAGGCAGCCTAGGTAGCTTAGGGTAGCGATGGCAGAAGGAGAGAAAAGAGAAAAGAGCCTTTGTTGTTGACCAAGGGAGGGAAGGAAGGATCACTCCGTAAGATAGAGACAAGGGGTAAGGCATGAGAGCTTGAAAAGGGCAAGAAAAGAGAGACTAAAAGAGGAAGATGGGGGGGTTGTGAGCAGTTTAGTTTCACAAACCAGAGAGAGAGTAGTGGGGGTAGTAACAATGGTAGCCTTATTACGGGCAACTGCTACCTTCATGCAATCCAGCAAGATGGGTGTACTTACTCGCTAGATCTCAAGGACTTGGCTCATAAATATGTCGAAGCCACCAAACTCGTCGGATTCACTCTTACCACCTCTGCTCTCCTTATCTCTGGAGCAAGATGAAAATGCTCTACCTGGAAGACATACTTAGAAGTCAAAGGAATAGGAACAGCTAACCAGTGCTTAACCATTGAAAGAGGAGTAGAGCCCTTCGCCTTTAAGCCAGTCCAATACAACGCTAATAAGTTCTGTTTGAGCCCACCTCTTTTACAGTTAAAGCCAAAGGAGTTAAAAAAAATGTCCCCTACCTGAGTTCCTAAACACTGAAAGTAAAGAAAGAATGAAGAAGAGTAGAAAACCAAGAGGGAGGAGGCCAACTCAGTAAGCACACGTGAAAAAGGAGCATAAAAGGGAGTAAGAGAGAAAGACCAAAAGCTAAAGTGAGGAAGAGAGGCATAATTTAGAGAGAACAAATGCTCCATATTTCGAATGATCAAAATAGAGTCCCCTCATGGTTGAAAAAGAACAAAAAGAAAAGACCTAGAGAAAAAGGAATGAAGATAAGGCTAGTGAGCTCTGTTCCACCAAAAGAAGAAGAGGATGAGGATGCTCTGTGTGAGGCGAACCTGATAGATGAAGGAAGTGATGAGACTAAAAATAATAAAGAAGTCAATGAGGAGAGTAGGAAAGAAAGATAAACCGAAAAGAAGAGAGAGAGAACAGGTAATGAAAAAGAATAGACCGAGGGACTGAGGGTAGAACTAAAGTGATCAAACAACAAAAAAGGGACAAAATTATAGTGTGTTATCTCGGTGCCAAGTAGCAGCTTCTTTGCCTTGTTAATCATTGAAAGCGTGAGTTGTATGGCTGTTTTGATTTTTGCTGTGAACCTTAGGTAGTGCTTATTTTATGTTGAAGTTTTGTGCATGAGGTTGTTGTAAGATTGCATGTTCTTGTCTTGTTAAAAGTTTGGTGTATATGATTGTAATTCTCCCTCTTTGATAGCATACAGATAGGCAGTGTCCTTCCTGGTGAATTTTGTTCATGTAGTACATTTTTTTTTTGTCTTCTCTCTTCATGTTTCATTCCACAAGTTGTTGCATGCTCTATTACTATATTCTCGGCTCTTATTCCTTGAACCTTATTTGATATAAAGCCTTTTCATATGGGTGTTAAAGGAATTAAAAGTAAAAATAAAGCATTAAATATAAGCCAATAAACACAAACAAAAATTATTCAAATAGAATTTATATCCCTTAGATGGTCCAAAAAAAGTCTTTAAGCAAGTGATTTTATTATCTTGCTTATCTAAAAATTGTCGTGTAAGGTCATAGGTCTCCCCAGGCATTTAAGATTTAATTGATAAAGGTCGTGTGAGATCATCAATCTCTTTAGGCTTTGAAAGTTAACCTATAATTCCAAAATTAAAAAAAAAAAACTAAAAATCCCAAGAAATCTTGAATAATTTCTTTTGCATTTTGAATTGTCATGTGAGATTGTTATTCTCCTCAGACACTCAAGAATTAACTGATAGAGGTCACGTAAGATCCTTAATCTCCTCAGGTATTAAAACTTAAGATTTATATTTCAAATACAAAGATGAAACAATTCCAAAATAAAAAAGGTATTTTGCCCCTTTTTTGTAACAAAAAATATATATATAAAATACTTTTCCCTTATAATATCACCTCTATTTGAAAAATAAAATTCTAACCTCTAAAAAATCCAAAAAGATCTTTCCCATTATCATTTCATTTAAATTTCAAAATAGAGCTCAAAATTCCAAAAGGGAACTTAAAAAAATTTAAGAGATCAAACGAAAGGAGTAAGGAAGTGATATTAGATTGATTCCGCAAACTAAAACACACTAATCAAATTTCAGTCTTGTTTGGTTTGCGAAAACCTACTTGATTTCAACTATCATGTTCTTTTCACAAAAAATAAAAACACTTAATAGATATGTCATTTTCAGTCAAACTACGTGGACTTTGATCCCTATTATAGGGTACGTAGGCCCTAGGCTTTCATCCAAGGTCAAGTATGCCCTTTGTAAATATCTATTTGTTTGCTTGTAGTATTGTGGTTTTTATCTTCTCTATTTAACATACATGTATGCCAATAAAGGGTAATTGAGATAAATTTAAGTCCATATTCTATCTCATTTGATTAGTTTAAGGTAATCGTCTTTATGAACAGGTGTTATGGGGTACCTAACACCTTCCTTACACTCAAATAGACTCTTGAACTCATCTTTATTTTTGCAGACCACGTTGCCTTTTTCTTTTTGTTTTAAATTGATTTTCCAAAGTTTTCCATTAAAAATTTTGGTGGTGACTTTAGTAAAATAATTTTCAAGATTCATTTTAAGAATCAATTTAATCTCCACCAAAAGGTTGATTACGATGGTAGAGGTAAAGCTCAAGATATTATAATAGAATATCACTATCATGTTGAACTATTTAATATTGTTGTGGACATTCAACTTCAAGAATGAAATGATCTTTTTACTAAGACAAAGACAAAATTGCTTCTTTATATGGCTTGTTTGAATCTATCTTAATTGTTCTCAACTTTTGATAAGATCAAGTTGATTGAATTTGTAAGGTTTTGTCCACATAATATTTCTTCAACGGATTTAATGATGCTTAATAATTAACTTGAGACTTGCACCATTGATACGTGTAGCAGTGTTAAATTTGCATAGTTGAAAGGAATTAATTGTCTTGTAGAGAGGCTAGCTAAGATTGGAATACATGTTGTTTATCCATTAGTTTATCTGCTATTAAAGTTATTAATAATTTTGTCTATAGCCACAACAACTATAAAAAGATTATTTTCAGCTATGAGAATTGTAAAAAATCGACTATATAATCAAATGGGAGATGCATTAATAAATAATTGTCTAGTAACTTATATTAATAATTTTTAATAGTATTAACAATAAGGTAATTATTAAACAATTTTAAAATAAGAAATCATACAAAGAATAATTATAAGTATGTAATTTAATAGATTATATATATATATATATACATATAGATTAAAATTAAACTTTTATATGATTTAACATTTATATATTTAGTTTTATATAAATTTAGTTATTATCATTTATTTTCAATAGCATATACTGTCCCCACTAACCCCTCGTCCCTAGTTGGATGAAAGGAATCAGAACATCTTTTGGGAATGATATTTTTTTTACCAAATTACCCATGTGTCACTCTTTACTCTCTCCCTCTGTTGTCCGGGATCCAACCTTCTCTCCTCGGTCTCTCTCTCCGCCCTCTCTCTCTCTCTTCGTCATCTCTCTCTTGCTATGGAACTAATGAAGTGGAAACCATCTTCTGGTTTTGTTCCTCAAGATCCATGGTTCTCTCTCTCACTTTAAAACTAATGAAGTCTCCTATGTTTTGCTTCGTTTTCATTTCATTCAAGATCCATGGATCACTTACTTGGGTTTCGTTTCATTTTAGATCTCCTTCCAAACCATGGATTTTGGTGAAGTCTCCTCATCTCTGGCGTCTTCATTAATTTTCTTGTGTGTCACTCAAGCTATTTAGTTTGCTTAACTCATTTCATTAATTTTCTTTGCTGATTCGTTCCAAATCCATGGATTCTAGCGAAGTCTCCTTGTTTTGTTTCATTCTAGATTTGATTAGCTAGCTGGCGTGGTTGCTAGTATTTGTCGAAATTCGCATTCGGCGGCGAGTTCATTAAATAAGTTGATTAACCAAGTTCTGGAACAAAAAGTAAATAAGTTCGTTCAAACCCAAAATTACATTATAATTTTTATTAAAGATAAATATAAGATTAGAAAATGGACTGAGTCACTAATTAATTAATTTTCAAATAAATAAGTTAATTAATCTGCCATTAATTTAATTAATATGTTAATTCATAAATAGGAAAATTTTGATAATCTGATTAATTTTTCTACTCTTTCCTACTTTTTTCTTAATATTATATCAAACCAAACAAAGACTTGAGATTTCATTACATTCAAACTCATTCTCATTCTCATTCTTATTATCAATCTTTTTAATAACCAAACAAGCCATTAGTAAGTTCAATTCTGATTTGTACCCCATGGTTTTTTTCTTTTAATTTTCTAATTACGATTCATCGGTCCTAGAAATTTCTTCACCATGATTGTAAAATTTGATTTATGGATTAGTTAATACTGATTTTTTTGTTGGCGTTACACAAGCCAAGATGATGTGATGAAGACCAAAAAGTTTAAATAAGTTAATTTCTTGACTTGAATATCCTTTTATTATGGGCTTTATTGCATTATTGAATAACATTGTCTTTTAAATATCAGTTGTGTGACATAGGGCAGATTTTGTTTTCTTATTATCGTTATATTGATATGATATATAAATAGAATTCATCAAATAATTGTATATATACCTCTATAATATAAAATAATTCAGTAAAAATAAAATAAAATAAATAAACTTTAATATGTTACCCTTTGATTTTTTTTTTTTCTAGAAGGAAAAGTTTCATATTATCATCCAAATTTGATCAAAATTTTAGGGAGGAAAAACTGTAACTACTCTCTTTCATTTTTTTTTTACCATTTTTAAATAAAAAAATATATGCAATTGTTTATGTGTTTGCTATCAAGTTTTATAATTAAAATATGATAAGCGTATAATTTTTCAATAATAACATAACAAGTGAATAGTTCCTGCATATAATTAGATAATTTTCACTACTTAGCATAATATGATCCGAGAATCAAACTAGAACAAAAATAATTTCCGTTGAAAAAAAACATAATCCAAGAATCAAACTAGAATTAAAATCATTTCCATTTGAAAAAAACATAATCCAAGAATCAAATCGAATGAATACTTTTGTTGACATCAAGTCAATGTATTTATCATTGTCCTTCCTCTTATGGATGTGCATAACATAAACACCATGTTGGCCTCTGACTCACTACTTCATTCTCAATTTGGACCCCTACTTAATCTTATTCTCAAAAGCATCCTTAGAAAGCCACAAGTTATTGGATTTGGTCCCTTGGTCAGAAGGCTACTAGTATAAGGCTATTGTGGTCCACTTAGTGCTAACATGCCATGTTAATATTTGACATGGAGAATTTTTTAACTCTCTTCTTGCCATAGCAGCAAAATGGGGCGTTGAAATAAGGCTTCGGTCTGATTTCCCCAAGTTGTCCTCCTTTATCAGTTTTCTTTTTCTCTATCATAGAACCTCGCAATTTTTGCAGGAAAAATGCACTCCGAACCACACCTGCAAAAGCCACTTGAAATTGCACTAGAGGAAAGGGCGAAGAACTCTTGTTTTGCACCAAGGCATGTGATCAATTTCCAATTGATGTAATGTAACTTTATTTGTGCCATGTGAATACTGTGAAAAGTGAGTCCATGTAATAAGGAAGTCAATGTATGATGTGATGACTTCAAAATAAGTGGTTCTTTGTTTGTCGACAGTGATAAACAAAGATGTTGAAAAGAGATGCCATTATATATATATATATATATTAAAAAATATGCATATAATGATGGGGCCATTTGCAGTATAAAAATCAAATACTTTTGTATGCAATGGAATGTCTATAAAACTTGCATGCCAAATGCATAACATGCGGTCCCTCATAGTCCAAAATTTGTGTACCATGTGTTGGAAGTCATCTGCTAAACATTAAACTGTGATGTATTGGTTGCATACTAGTATTAAAAATGAATACTTTTGTGTTGTGTGCAAATTGACATAGTGTAAATATACATTGTCAACATGCAATATAGTAGTGAATAAAAGAGTATTGTCTTCAGGAAACTCTAGTTATACATTTTTTTTTTTAGTATCAATTCACCATTGTTGCCATACCAAGCAATTACCAATGCTCCAATTGAAGAAAAGCAATGCATGTAGGCAAAACAACACTAACAGTAGTGTCACACCTTAAATGTTCGCAAGGCATGAGGAGAAAAGTGAAACAAATTGGCTCTAAAAATAATTTAAAAAATCAATTTATATTAAGGGTCGTCACCAAAATTTTTTAAAGAAAACTTTAGAAAACTAATTTAAAACAAAAAGAAAAGGTAAAATGGTTTACAAAAATAGAAATAGGTTCGGGAGGCTGTTTAAGTGTGGAGGATGTGTTAGACACTCTACAACACTTACCTAAAAAGGCAGTTACCTTAAACTAGTCAAATGAAATTAATGGAATATGACCTTAAATTTATCTTGATCACCCTTACTAATAAGCATGCACATTAAATAGAAAAGACAGAAATAACAATGAAAATAGACAAATGGATATTTACAAAGGGTGAACTTGACATAAGATGAGAGTTGCAATAAGGATTAAAGTCTATGTAGTTCATCTAACAAGACACGTCAGTTGGTTGTTGTCTTTTATTTTTATGAAAAAGAATAAGAGAGTTGAAATCACACAAATCTTTGTAAACAAAACAGGATTGAAATTTGGTTAGTGTGCTTTAATTTACGAAATTTGTTTAATATCACCTTCTTGTTCTTTTCGGTTTTTGTCTTTTTTGTTTTTGTTTTTTGTATTGTTAGGATTTTATCTTCAGATTTGAAATTTAAATGAAATGAGAATGAGAAAAGATTTTAAAGATTTTTGAAGTTAGAATTTTATTTTGAAATTGTAATGGAAAAATATTTTTAGGATTTTTGTATTTATGTTTTTTTTTTATTTTTTTAAAGTTAGAATTTATTTTGAAACTGAAGTGAAATTATAATGTTTTTTTGGATTTTTGAACTTATGATTTTTTGGATTTTTAATTGATAGTTTCTTTATTTCAATTTAAAACAGATTAGATTATATAGGGGAAGTACTTTTGGATATTTTTTCATTACAAATAATGGGCAAAATAAACCAGTTTTTTTAATTTTAGAATTGTTTCATCTTTGTATCTTTGAAAATAGATAATAACTTTTAAGACCTGAGGAGACTAAGGGTCTCACGTAACTTCTATTAGTTAATTCTCAGGTACTTGAGGAGATTAACAATCTCACGCAACAATTAGAATTACGGAAGGAATTTTTTATAAATTTTATTTTCATTTTTGGGAAAAGAACAATATTGACAAAATTAAATTAGTTTTTGTGAACAAAACGAATTTGAGATTTGGTTGGTATATTTTAATTTGCAAAATCAATGTAATCTCACTCATTTTCTCTCTTCATTTTCTCTCTTTTTAATCTTTTGGATTTTTGGAATTTGGTTTTTTATTTCAATTTTAAAAGTGACATGAAATTATAATGAAATGGGACTTTAAGGATTTTTGAATTTATATCATTTTATTTTTTTGAAAATTTTGAGAACCATGTGTTAACTTTCAAAGCCTAAGGAAATTAGATATCTCACGTGGCCTCTACCGATTAGTTCTCTATGTGCCTGAGGACATCAACAAACTCACACATAAACTTTTTAAATAAAGACCAAATTAAATTAAATTCCATAATTTAAAAATTATTTTACTTTTACATTTTTTAAAATTATATATTAGCTTGTAAAGTTTAAAGAGATTAAAGATCTCACATATCTATTACTGGTTAACTCTCTATTTACCTGAGGAGACAAAGGTCTCACATAGCAAATTCTAAGATAAGAAAAAAATAACTCAATCAAAAAATATTTTTTGATTTTGCAAAAAATTAAAAGAAAAATTGTTTTGGTTTTATTTGCTTGTTTTTCATTTTAAAAGAAAAGAAAAAGTTAATCCAAAGAAAGAGAAAGGGAGAGAAAATAAAATAAACCGTAATGAAATAATGATGATAAAATGATACTGACACTAATAATTAACAAGCCAAATGAATTAAAATGATATGAAATTAAAGTAACAAAAGTGAAAATAAAAAGTTAAAACAAAGTAAATAACAAGTAGACATTTATTATGAAGTGTGAGTGGGGCGTTATGTTATTACATATACAAATTATTTATACTGGAATTAAAAGCCAAGTGCCATGTTGCTAGAGTCCTTGAAATCTTAACTCAAAACCTATAGCAATTATATCCAAATCAATCTACCATATACAAATGCACATAGTAGTTAATAGGACATATTTTCATCTCTAGCAACACATTAAAGCAAAAAAGAAAGATAAAAATAAAAATAAAAATAAAGCGAAGCTTGGATGCGATGAGTAGATGAATACCTTTGACTTTGAGATTCATGTAGACTAAACATTTCCTTCTCTTTGTTCAGCTTAGGTGAATCAGAGGTACATCACTATCACTCTTTGGAAGTTTCACTCCATTACCTCTACCCTTTTGCATTTTTTTTTTTTTTTGCTCTAACATTTGCATCCTTTATCTATCTTTTCCATTCATATTTTTTTTTGCCTACTGCTTGTAATATCTCTTGTGACCTCCCCTATTCCTAGATGTCGAAACAAAGATAATCCTCATTTAGAAATCTATATTGATGCCTTAAGTTGTGGATCACATTATTTTTCTTGCACTTTCGACTTTCTCCTTTAGCATTTCCTAGATGTTATTCTCTATACTTCAATCCTTTCTCGTGTTTCTTCTATTCTTATTTCTTCCCTGCATGCTCTTTTCTTCTCCACGAAAACATGGCTATTTCTTCCATTTTTTTTATCTCTCTCCATTCGTTTACTTGATTTTCATCCCGTCTTTCTCTTATGATTTTGATGTAGTAAAGACATAGGAAGAGCTCCTCTAATATACACCACCTTTCATTTTTTTTCCTCTTGACATGCTCTCTTAGCCGTCTTACATCGCGACAACCTCTCTTTTCTTCTCTCTTTGTTTCTCTCCCTCTTAACTCTCTTTCTTCTCCTCTTCCTTTGCTCTTCACCTCTTCCCCCGCTTTCTTGTTCTCACCCAACTCTCTTTTCTCTTTTCTCTTTCTCTCTTCACCTTTTTCACCGTCACTCAATCTCTGTTTTATCATGCCTTCACGGAGGGTGCTCAGGTTCTACGCTCTCAATGTCTTCCCTCTCTGCTCAAGCCTCTCACATGTCCCTTTACATCCCTTTCTCGAGCTTCCTTGTCAGGAGAGGTTAACACTACAAGCTTTCAATGCGACAGTCCAAACTTTCCTCTACTTCATCTTTGTTTTTGGTTAAGGGGAAAGCAAGCAACTTTGTTTTTAATTTGTGTAGTGTTATAAGGCCTGGCATGGGATCATATGAAGGACTTTATATGTTGGCAGTATAGGATTCAGAGGTGTTTTTCAAGTAAATTCTTTTTTGTTTTGTTTTTTTATTTTTTGCTTTCTTTCATTTATTTGGGAACCCTTCTTTTGTTATTTCAATTTCCTTAATTCTATTATCTTTTTTTTGTTTATTTTGTTATTTCATTTTTTGAAAATATTTTCCTTTTTAAGTTTTATTTCATTTTTCATCATCCTTTTTTCGAATAAATAAAAAAATTATGTTTTTCATATATTATATATTTTTGAAAATTTTTAGGTGTTCATTAGTAGGAAATAATAACAAAGTAAAGTCCCTAAAATTATAGTCTAAGTTATTACTTCTGTTGCAATAAAACTACTCTCCTTACCTCAATTAAATGCATCACAAGTAGTCTTTAAATTCATTATAAGAATCCACCAATTTGTTATAAATTTTCTCTCTCTTTCTTTCTCTCCCTTTCCTTTTAATCTCATTCCCTATATTTTTATGATAACCCAATTAGAGACATACATTAGGAGTGACTAGTTATGACTTTGTAAGACCTATCATTATATTTCCATCCCAAGGGTGAATTGAGTTCATTCATTCAATCAATTAACAACAAACAAGTTATATTTGATTTTAGGACTAAATTGAAGCACTTCTTTCAAGAATACTCAAATCCTCTGAATTTCCCCAAATCGGTGATCAAGCATGAAAGGAATAATGATGAATAAACCAAATAAACTCATCGACATTGAATTAAAGTTAGAAGAGTAGCAATATATATCAAAGTATATGTCAAAGGATTATAATCTTAAAGGAAAAAGATTCTAGCTTAGCAAATTTACAAGGTCAAGCAATCCCAATCTAGGAAAAACATCACAAGATTCAAAACTAAAGAAGAAAGGGAAGAAAAAAGATTTTCCACATCAGACATTAACATTGGACATAAGCACTAAACGAACCACATTAACCTCTCACTAATTATTTTCTAAATAAAGGACCAAATTTGGTAATGTGTGGCTCATCAATGGTTAATTATGAGAATGAGACAAGGTAGGGGACCAAATCAAGGATTAAGTCATGAGTAAGGGACCAAATTGGTGTTTTTGTCAATTTTCCATACAAGGATGGTTCCCTTCCAATTTGTTGAATTTTTAATAGTCAATTAATATTAAAAATCTTGATTAAATAGTGCAAATCATAACTAAAATATAATAAACATATAAATTGAGCGATACAATATAATGAAATTAGAAGTTTTACTATTCTTTTCTTGTGCTTGAATGTAGAAATGTTGCAACTAGTACGTAGTGTTCCTCCTTATTTAGAAACCCAATTTGTGTTTACTTACTCTCACTCACTCACTTTTTTATTCTTTAGTGTCCCAAGTATTTATCAATTTCCTTAAGACATCAACCAGTATCCACTTAGGCATAATATCTGCAGCTAAGTCTTCACATACTTTTCACATCATATCTCAAAGTTACTTTCCAACCTTTCTATTTCAATTCTTCTTAATTGTTTTATATTTAAGTTAACCCTTTGTAATTTTTTCACATACATTAGATAAAAATTAGCATTCAAGTAATATACTCAAGTACATAAGACTTGTTAGTCTAGTAGCAATAGGCAAGAGGGAGTGAAAATGCCTTGTCTATTGATTTTTCAAAAAGCTTATAATATAACTATTTTACAAATATTCCAATGAAAGATCTTCCCTGTAAGTGAATTTGATTAATCAAGACATAGATGAAAATTAAGTGTTAATAAGAACAAATAAATTTAATGAAGATTAGAGAGAAGAGAAGAACACTCAAGAATTTATAGCAATTCAAATCAAATACTCTATCTTGCATCCACTTCCCAAAGCCATAAGCAAAGGGTTTTACCTTTCCAATCATAGGTATAGTTGAATAGTATAACCCAAGCCAAAACCAAAGGGTTTCACTAGGTTCTAGCACCATGGCACTTGATGTTGCACCAAATCTAGAAACATGGTGCAATAACATGATTAATGAGAGGCAAGTCTATCATTTCACACTTTTGGGCCACATAAACTCAAAATTTAAGGGTTTTCTAAATGGGATGTGATATTCTAAAGCAAGAGGGCAAAAAAAGTTCTAGGGTAACAAATTACTCAAAGAAGGCATTTTAATAAGAGATTTAGAGGGGGAAGCTGATAATAACGACATAAACAAAGTTTTTCTTCTACTCGTCTTCTTTTGGCTATCTTTTGTTTTTTGTTTTTGTGTGGATTATATTTTTATTCATGGAAAAATTGGTCTCAGTTTTCATTTCTCTAAGATTATAGTCCAAAGTGTGTAAATTGAAGAATAATGTGACTTTCCTATTTAAATATCATTATGAATATGTTTAGTTTAAATTTTTCTTGTTCATGTGTTGATTGACCACTAATTATATTTATGTTAAAAATTTAGAGAAACTCAAATTCAGTTATAAAGTTGAATACTACTTCTTTTGATACATAAACCTATATGGCTCGCGAAGTCATGATTAACATACATAATGTGCCTTTCCAATTGGATTCTTATAGAAATATAAGGTTTAAATTAGGGTGATAGAATTTATAAGAGATTAGTATATTCTTATAATGATATTAGATGTTAAGACTCGTTCATAAAATAATGAATATAAGTTAGGATGATAACTGTATTACAATTGAAGTACTACTATAAGCCATAATTCTAGAAAAGCCTTTTGTTATAGTTACATCTCATTAAATTTTTGCTTAAAGAAAAATATTTATTTTCAAAGGTTATCACTGTCGAAAAAAGCATGTTTGGTTGTTGGTATTTGCATTTACAATGATCATTTAATTGTCAACGAACGTCGAAGAATGTGTTGTCGAGAAAATTATTTTCAACAATTATTGACTGTCGATATAAATACTGAAGCACTTTCGACAATTATTGACTGTCAAAAGTATTTTTTCAAATATCCTCAACATTTTCAACATCCACTAAAAATGACGGTCATGAAGTATTTTCAACAATTATGGCTGTCGAAAATACTATTGCAACAAATCATTTTTTACAAGCTTGACCATAAGAAAAAATTAACATTTTTCACACCAAACTCGATCTTAGATTGTTCTTCTTTTTTGTTTTGTTGGTATATAAATTTATAGAAATATTCATACTAATATAAATGATGTAAATATTTGTCCAAACTTGCAAATATATATATAATGAACCAACATGCTTTTCATCCAAATATTACAAATGAGTAATGTATTAATTGCAAAAGTATTTAGAACATAAAACTACAATATGTCAATTCGAGCATTCACAAAATAAATACAAACTAGCCAAAATATTATCTAACTTCTAGCAAATTTCTATTCTTAAACATTATAATTTTAGAAGCATAGAGCTCATTCAGGTCAACCCTATAAAGAAAGAAAAAAAATTGAATTAGATCACTAGAACATCATATCATCATAGTATGTTGTTTATAGCATATAAAGATGGAAAAAGGCTATTACTATCATAGACACAACCTTGTTTTAAGTACAAAGTAGCACTTATGAAGACATTTATGCTATAAACCTTAACCTTTGACTTATGAAGACATCTATGCTATAAATAAATATATGCATTATTAATTATCATTTGTTCATTAATTTTCATATTGAAATCCAAAAGCTTTTATTAGCAATAAACAAAAATAATTCTTGAAGTATATCATTCTCATTTCCTTTTCCAAAATTCCCTGTCAGTTATTCCAAATCCACTTTTCAAGAAGAGAATCATTCAAACAAGTCAACAACAACCAAACGAGTGACATAAGTATGATAAGCTAGCATGTTTTTACCTATTTTTATCTCTTTCAAGCATAATTTTAAAGGCCATCAAATCACTATAGGATAATAACAAAAAATTTATCACATATCATAACTTATTTGACTTCTAGAATGAACAAGATAATAATAATAAAGTTACCAAATTAGAAGGATATAAAGAACCACCAATATCAGAATTTCTTTGACTTCTAGACATCCTTCCTCCAAGAAGATGAGTTAATAATTCTTTCATTCTATTCATTTTCTCTTCTAGTAAGCTTACTTTTGCATTGGATTCTTTATGACATTTTTCACATTCTTGAAGTTGTTTTTAAAGCTCACAAACATGTGATAATTGAGGACTCTACAATTGTGAAGGACTAATACTAGCTCCTTGCCCACAAACTCTTCTATGTCACTCAAGTCCAAAAACTTGGGTAAAACTTTCATTCTCATTCATTACTAAAGATCCATTCTTTACTTCAAAAGTGAGTCATCTAAAATGCTCCTATTTTTAAATGATTAAATGCTCAGAAATCCAATAAATCTTAATATTCATACAATTAGGTGAAATTAAGGCCACTTACAAGTTTATTTTGTGATTCTTCATTAATAGCCTGCCCATTAGCACTAATGTGTGTTATTTCCCATAAGCGTACACAACCAATGTCTTGTCTATTCTCTTTATATAGATTAATCAACAATAATGATAAAAAAAACATTATATGATTAAAATTAGATCAAAATGTATCAATCTAGTTACTATGTTACCTCTTCTTCAACCTTTTAGTGGACACTCTTTGATTCTGTAGTGTGAATAATATTGTTGATTAATCGATTAATCTTATTTTTCTCACTGATTTTCTATAAAAAAAATAAAATAAATGAGTTGACAATACTTTTCCAAGATGCAACATTAAATCAAATTTTAATACCCACCTTCTAACTATCTAAATTCCACAACCTCACAAGATATGCCCAATCTTCTTCTGTCATATCAAGTGGTACATTAGCAAGAGCCTCTTCGAGGTCTTTAAAACATTCGTAATACTTTTTTCTCAATGCATGATGATAATTATTATATGACCTATTCATCTGTGCCCATATAAGTTGTTGACAGCCTTTGACTTTAAAATGAACCTGAAGGTTAAAAATGAAACATCTAAGTCAAAATGAAGCATGCATATTTTGCAAAAAGAATTTGAAACATTCTCAATGTTAAGATTGCAACCAAAACAAGGGCAAATAATTTGTGTGTTCAAATGCAAAGTTTAGGATTTTGGTAACCCCATTTCTATATGTAAGATGTGTTTTATTCTTAATTTGCATCCAATCCTTCTCCATTGATTTCTAAGACCAGGACATAAAAAGATGCAATTAACTACATATTAATACCTAAAAAATGTGAGTATTATCACAAAATTACATTCCTATGATATGATCACAAGACTAAAGTGAATGATAAAGATGAAATTAAAGCTAGTTTCACTGGTTAGGTAGCTCAAAACTAATAATTCTTAAGACTAGAAAGCTATGAATTTCACAATTTGTAATAACCCAAAAAAAATAATATATAAATATATGTATGGATTTTAATAATATTATTATAAAAAGAAAATAGAATGTTATAGACTAAAATGAAAGGCAAAAAATAGTATTTAGAGTACAAAAATTATACTTTTACCTTATTTTTAGGGACTAAAGTGAAAAAAATATTTTTATGGAAAAATATAATTTTAACCATTGCATAGTAAATGGCAGCGGTTACTGTGCAAATTCTAGCAAAAACATGCAATTATTGTGCAAAATTCAGCGAAAACATGTGGTAACTATTTGCATACTTTATGCTAAACATGACTACTTATACCCTATATAAGATGTCAAAAATTTATATTAATGAGATAGTGAGACTTCATTAAGTGCCAAATAATATTGTCTCAAACAGGGATATAAGATTCACTTATGAATTTTGGAAATCTTTACAGAAAACTTATGGCACTAGGCTAAATTTTAGCACCACATATTATCCTTAATTAGATAGTCAAACTAGAAGAACCATTTGAACTCTTAATTGAGTTAGACCCAATTAAGAATGAAAGGGAAAAAGAAGAAAAAGTATAAGAAGGTAAATAACAAGATGATGAAGAAGAAGAAAATATAGTTCACCAAATTGGGGACCGATTACGCGATCATCATCCTTACCAAAATAGATGAATTAGTAGAGAAAACATAGGAAAACACTAAATAAAAATAATAATCACCAAAATCTTATTGTCTAATCTTCGGTCGACCACTAAAAAGAAAACCCTCCATCAAAGCCAAAGATGTGAAAAAAAATGCTAGAAGAGAAAAAATTTCAAATCCAAGTGGTAATTCACCGAATTGAAAGTCCAAAATGGACAGAGAATCTAAAAATAGAAAAAAGAAAATTATGCACCAATTTGATCGAAAATTCCTAAAAATTGGGTAAGATGTTGATATGCTGGAAATGTCATGTTTTCTAGCCAAAGCAAGATCAGGGAAGGACGATCTTAGGCTAGCGTAGGTACAGGGACATCAGACGAGCACTTATGACTTTGAATGTCTTTGATTGATAGGTAGAGGTGAACTGGATGAAAGGAAGAGCATGCATGTGCTAAAAAGTTGCCAAAGTGAAAAGGAAGGGAATCTAGTAAATTAATTCAATATGGAGCATTTAGAAATGTATAAATGCGGACTTACAACTACAGAAATGCTAAGCAAAAAGAACAAAGAAGTGCTGGTGATTTGCTGAAGAGGGAAATGAACGATAAGTCGACTGAGGAGATTGAAGCCTAAAAAAGTAAGCAACTTGAGTGAATGGAAAAGGGAAAAGGAGGAGGAGAAGACTGCTTGAAATAGGATATTATGAGAAACCCTAACACCGATAAAGTAAAATATGTAAAAATAAATTAATAAATGTATAATAATAATAATAATAATAATAATAATAATAATAATAATAATAATATATAATGTAACATCCAAAGATATAAGTTGTTAGAAATATATGATCTTTGTAGGGGTGCAAAAACTAGTATAGCCTCAGAATTAAATTCAAGATAATTTTAAGAATAACACTAATGAAATAAAATATTTTATCTTCAAGATTATTTTTATTTAAATTACTTTATGGTAATAAATATGTATAAATAAAATTTATTTATTTATGTATCATATTTACGCTATTTATTTATATTCAATGGATTTTATAATTTAAAGGATGAATGAGAATTCATGTAAAAACCTTGTAGTCATTAGCGGGGTAATGGCCTTGATCCACCTTGTTGAAATAAATTATTGAGACGTACCTAATGAAGGGATATGAATATGAATTAATAAGATATATCCAATGAAAGGATATAGATATGAGATATTGAAATGTATCTAATGAAAGGATACAAGTATGAATTATTGAGACATATATGGTAAAAAGATATGGGTATAAGATATTGAAATGTATCCGGTAAAGGGATACCGTATGAATTGTCAAAACATATTTGATAAAGGAATATGACTATGATGATATTGGTTTTTTCCTTGATACCCACTTTGTAGGCTATATTAGAAGATTGACTCTATAATTGTGTATATATATCACACTTAAATTATAACTATATGAAAAAAAAATTTCAAAAAAGAATTAATATATGAATATTGCTCTTGTGTCGGAAGGAAAGTCAACTTTTTAATTAGACTTTTAATTTATTGATAGTATATATGATGAAACAAGTAAACTTCTTATTGCTTTCAAGTCTTCATATTGTCCTTAATCCCACATGGAGTACTCCCACTTTACCCTTTTGAAACTAATTTTGTTTCTCAATCTAACTCTTTTAATATCATTCTAAGCGTTAAGGTATACAAAAATATTTTCCATCATGATGATTTCAAAAGGCAAAATGTGGCATATTATATTTTCCATATTATATATATCTATGGGCATCTTATTTCACACTTTCAAAGTAAGTTACTTCAGCAACTAGTTATCTTTTTTGGTATTTTTAACATAAAATGACTTTTCCTTGTGTGTTTTTTGTTTAGAGCTTTAAAAGAAACTTTTTTGACAAACTGAGAAAACCACCACCAATACCTTACAATGTCAATTTTATAGACCAAATTTCCATCTTCAAAAGGCGAAATGTGGGAAGGATAGGATAGTGCTGGGCCCAATCACATGTGAGGTTGTAAGGATGAGGAAGAAGTTGGTGTTCTTGGAGACCCCACACATGCTACCTAAGGTACATTTCCTCTTCTTACTTTCTACTCTTTTTTCAAACTTTTGTATCATTATTTAACTTAACTCTAAGTGTAGAACCAAGAATTCTTGGTAGATGTGGGGCCATATATATATACTACTAGTGACAATAAAGAAATAATGATCATGATTTTAACATCTATCTTCATTCATTTGATAATTTTTGTATAATTTTATTACAGATAAATCTCATAATCCAGTATAATTTTAAAATCCAATCAATTCAATGAAAAAAAAAAGATTTCATTGAAAGATCTAATAGTACACTTAATTGGCTGAGGAAGAAAGGTTTTCCAACCTCTTGTCTCTTAAAGAAAGATAAGGAAAATAGGTGAGAGGGTTGTCCACTTCCTTTGTCACAAATGTTTGTCAGTGATAGAATAATTAGCATATTAGTGTAATAAGAAAGCTTGTTGAAGCGTGTACAATGTGGGTTCACATTTATATTTACTAATTAATTAGGTCAAATTTTTGTTGATTACACAGGAGGACTGGGTTTTGTGTAGAGTCTTTCACAAAAGCAGAGCAGATAACCACCATGCAGAAATAGTCATTGACTTATAAACCACTACATGGCACATAACTATTTAGGGGATAAAAAAATATTACCTTAGACAAAGATTTAATCATAACATCAATAAAACAAATTTGAAAGAATCTAAAAGGGAAGAGTGCACAGAGGAGAAGCATATATTATCTCAAACAATGATACATAGAGGAAGAGAGGAGACATAACTCAGCCAAGAAGCCAAAAAGATTCAAATGTGTCTCTTGATTCTTTAATCTAAATCCAGATTTGGTCTAGATTCCATTCTATCTCTTTTCAACAAATAAGAAAAAAAATAGTGGGCTTTAGCCTTCGCAAATGGAAAGTAGCTGGAAGAAATGACTATTAAACACGTACCAATTTTTTCAAGACAATGAAAAAGCAATATGAGCCCAAGATTCTTTTGATTCTTTAAGAAGTACAAACAAATATTATATATATCTCTCTATTCTTCAATCTAAACTTAGATTCTTCACATTGTTGAAACCCTAAACCCTTCACAAGCAAAATGCCCAAGATTGTTCAAAGAGATGAAAGCCCCATTTGCTCATTCTTGTGTTGTAATATGGAAGATGCAAAATCCCAACCAAGCAAAAGCTTTCACCATCAACTTTCTCAACGGAGCATAAAAATTAATGGCAAAAGTATAGTGCCAACTCTACCCACGTAACCCTACGCTTGCGGCAAAAAATCTATCCTTTATTGACAGCCAAGGTTAAGAGTTGATTAAAAAACTTTTTTCGACAAATATTAGTGGCTGTCGAAAATTAACCGTTGAAAATATTTTGTTTTCTTGTAGGATCAATTGTCATTTATTATGAATAGTGTATACTTATATTGTGGTGGTTAACCACCCACAAAACAACCTTATTTTTAAATTGAGCAGCCTTTTATGAATCAACACAATGAAGGACGAACATTAATTTGGTCATTCTGACATATACAACTTAACGTTTTTACCTGCACACATTTATCCCATATTTCTTTGTCGGTTTGCAACGCTCTTTTTCTCATCATCGCATTTGAATCCACTTGTTTTAGCGTTGAAGACCATCTCATGCACATGTCTAAGTCCTCTTCATGGTTTTTATTTGAAACTGTATGTGGGCACTGACTTTGAACCCACAAACCTTGGATTATCATTTTGTACTTCCTAGCTTTTTGCTGAGTGATCTTCAATTATTTTCTTAAGCATGTTACATCTTGTTTTTGCCATAGAGAGATGGGAGAGGATATTAAATATAAAATATAAAATTAATGTTTAATTTGTCTAAAATTTTGGGATATAAAATAATAATAATTACTTGTAATTCAAAACATGCATTTATAAAGAAAATTATTCAAGTCTAATACACTCTGACTTAAAAAATTGAGAATTTAATAAAATTATATTTTGATGTATTCGTATAGAATATTAAACATGATTTAATAGTTTTATATGCTTTATTTTTTCAATGATAATAGAGATTCTACAACAAGTTATGTTTTTTTAGCCACTGAGGTATATTTAAGAAACTTAAAAATTGCATTAAAAAAAAAAGAAACATGTAAATTCCAACAATAACATTTTTCTTGGAATTTATCGGAATATTTGTTGGATTTTTATGGAAGTTGGGCACTTTTTGAAAAAATTGAAAGTAGTGTGCCAAATTGCAATGCAACAACAAAATTCCTCATAACCATTTCGGAAGCTGGTTGGAATCTGGTTCCTGCTTCTCAAGTTCGCAGAGCCTCACAGTCATGGAACTATTTCGTACTTGAATTCCAACGCAGCTTCACGACTTCCCATCCCCAAATGAGTGACAGAAAAAAGAAGCAGAAGCAAGAGGACGTAACCAGTAGTTCTCCATCGTTATCATCTCCGTCGAGCTCCTCTGACTCCGACCACTCGTCGGAGAGGCGGCACCGCCACAGAAAGGAGCGGCGCAGAAGAAGCGATGGGAGGTCGAAAAGAGAGAGAGAACGGAGAAAGGAAAAGGACGAGAAAAGAAGAAAGAAGAGGGATAGGAAGGAGAGCAGTAGGCGCAGGGAGAGAAAAGAAAGGAAATTGAGAAGAGAAGGGAAAAAGAAGAGGAGGGTCTACGATTCTGATGAAATTGGTGAAGACGAGACTGCGTCTTCGAGCAGTGGGTCAGAGGAGGAAGAAAGAATGAGAGTTGAACCTGAAACGGTGGTGCGTGAAATGATGAGGGAATTTCCCAATGTTGGCAACGATTTGAAACAGGTATTTTTCTTATTTGCATTTTGGTTCGGTTAATGATTCTGGTGCTCCTGAGGTAGTATATGTATGTGATTGATGTGTTTAGTGAGTCTAATGATACCTTGGCCGAGAAAAAAAAACTTTTGATGCCATTTAAATGTTCAGATAACATTCATGCAAGAATTTTCAAAGCTAAAAGTCATGTTGCTTTTGGTTGATTCCAATTGAATATATGTTGGTTAAATTGTCAGTGTTCTCTTTTTTTTTGTTTTGGCAGGCAATTGGGTAACTGCAATGTTTAATATAGTTATTGAAAATAATTAACAACAATTGCCTTTTTGATATCACTATGCCTAAGCAAATAGACGAACTTAAGTAAGGAAATGCTTTTATAAAGGGTAAATCTTCTTTTGGACCTGTAAGTGTAACTCTGCCATTTGATTAATGGTCATTGTGGCGATTGAATTTCTGTTATGAACTCTTAATTTGAATCTTGTGGTTGTTATTGAACTCAATAATTCTTGTTTGCATATTTCTTAGAATCATAGCTGAGATCTGAGAAAACAAATAGGATATGTCCCAGGGCTAAGTAACATTTCTGTCTAGTCTCTATCCCTCTTTCTTCGTGCGTCTGTGTTTTTGATTCTTGTTAATTTTGTTTCTACTACAGCTTTTGCAAATGATTGATGATGGGCAAGCTGTTGACATAAAGGGTATATCTGAAAGATTACTCATGAAGCATTTGAAGAAGCTGTTTCTTTCGTTAAATCTGAAGGAAAATGGAGATAGAGTTTATATTCTTCCTTCTAAAGTTTGCCCCACTTTGGAAGTTGTTGGCCCTTTGATTCAATCTTATGTAGATCCCAAAAAGGAGCAAACTGATCCTTCTGCAGCAATGACTGAAACACGTGCGGCTCCATCAGATATGGGGAGTGAGCAGACGGTTGATGATTCAGAAGCTCATTCTGCTGGTTCTCAAAGAAGGTGAGGGCGAATAGTTTTGGTTACTTTTATGATAAGCCTGTAATATCTTCTACTTTAAAGTACCAGGAATGTGGACAGCAAAATGAGTCATTATTTGTTTTGTTCATTGTTATGTTTCTTCTATATTGCTTCTGTGATTTCTTTCATCAATAGTCTCTGTTATTTATTGTCAATTATTCTACTTAAAGTTTTTTGTCGCTGTAGATAATAATTAATCTATTCACTGTAGGCAAAGCTGTCAAAGTATACTAATGAGTTACAACTGCTTTACTAGTTTCATATGTGATTGCGTATCCTGCGGTCTTCTTATATTATATCATTTTGATAACTCAGTAAGATAACATGTATAGGCATGCAAACTTAGGTTTTCCTGTAGTTTCCATTATTCTGTAGGGTGTTCTCTATATTTGGGGATGGGTTAGGTCTTGCCTCTGCCTTGAGAAATCTGATGTCCTCCTATAGGAGTGGAATTGCAGGAAAAGCAAGCCAGGTGCCTTTACCCTTGATGTTCCACTTTCAATAGTTCTCATTTTCCCTCTTCTTTGGTTTCTTTTGGATACTATGAACTCTAGGCTTTTGGATTCTGTTGACCTTAATGTATACTTTTGTGAATTCATTGAAAACAGAGGTTCCCCATGAATCAAGAGCGCAAACGTGATTGGATGGTGGATGTATATCCTTCATCTGGACAGAAATTTAACTGTTGTTCAAAAGTTGGCATCTTCTTATTCTTATAAACTTAATGAGTTATATAATAATTATGCAGCAAGAGTTTTTCTTTGGTCTTTTTGAGGGGAAGATTAGTGTTATTCTTGTAACTATTTGTTTCTTTTTTCTGCAGGATGATAGGCCCTGCAATGCCGTCAGCTGAGTTACTTGCTGCTGCTGCGAAATTAACAGAGGCACAAGCTGAGCTCAGGTGCCAACTTATTAGATTTTCCTTGTTGAATGCTTTATTTGATTTTATTACCAGGCTGAATTCACATCATACTATACTTTTTGAAACTTTCAAAATTCACCTTAGAGAAGCAGAATTGGTCGATGATGCTGAACTATTTATAGGACCTCCACCACCTGCAATGGTTACTGAAGCTGAATCAGCTAATGAGGCAGAACGTTTTGAAGAGGTATTTAATTTTAAGACTGATGCATCTAGGTCAAACTTTCTCTCTTGCTGTTAGTATTAAGATAAAAGCTTTGGATTTCATGATTCACATATGGTATTTGAGTTTAAGGTAGCATTTTTCTTGGGAACCTGAAAAAGTAGAAAGTTCAATTTGATGGCCTTCAGTTTTGATGTCTATTCTATCTTGTGTTGGCCTAAGCTTTCTAATGTCTCCTTTTGTTTTTCCCCTTTCTCCTCTCAATATGTTTTTGGACCCAAATTGAAGTGCCTGTCCATCTAGAATCAGATCAATGATCATTGTGATATGTCTATTTTTTCACACGATATATGCCATTATTTGCCTTTAATCTTTGAATTCTCTTTATGCACTGTGTTTGTTATTTTTTGGTTTTTTTGAATGAATCTTAATTAGTCAGTTATACCCGCAATCTTGTTATGGGGGTTGAATAGTTCATCTTGCTTTTAGCTCATCACCCAATTTTTTCAGGTTACAAGAATCATGGATGCTGAGGCTGACAGCCCATATGATGTTCTTGGAGTCAACCATAATATGTCCAGTGAAAACATAAAGAAAAGGTATGTTCTCCATCATAGATCTCTTTAATTGACAAAGAGGATAGTAGTATCTGATCAATTTTGATGGGATGAATAATTTTAATAGCGGATTTGACTTAGTTGCCACCATGGCATAATTATTTAGTGAATTCTGTTTGCCTTGAATGATTTTTCTGTTCTTTGCTCCCCTGAAGAAGTTTCTGGAATTTAATTGTAATAATATTTCAAAGATTCAATGTATGATATAGTTACTTATAATCAATTTTTTGGCTTTTTCATTCCATGTGCTAGGTATAGTTATTAATATGGCGCATAGCGCACTTGGGGCAGCAAGGGCTTGAAGTTCAAAATACTATAGTGCATAGCATTTTGTAGGCTACATAGAAATAAAGCGCATAATGCAATAATTATATCAAATATAAATAATACAATTTAGTATGGCAACAATATACTAATAAATGAACCAATATATATGAAATACTCAAATCACATATAAAATATAATGTTAGGACCCAATTGCAAGGTATGGGACTTGAGTCCCACATTAAAAGTATGGGATTCTAATGTGGGATTTATAAGGACTTAAGGGCTTGGGCTTTCAAACAAATGAGCTAGATTTTGAGGTGTGGTTCTCCTAAAGGTTCGTATCACATAACTGGTGACAATTTAATTCATATCATCCACAAATCACAATATCAATTTAATTAAATCATAAATGCGACAATGTTTAATGAAGTTTTTTTAGTCAAAGCTTTATCTTGAGAGATCTAAATGAATTCCTCTTCATCAAATTGATATGGAGAGGTTTTTGTTGTGATAGGGAGAGAAGAAGATTCCTGTCAGAAATTGATTGGGAGGAAAGAAATCTAATATCAGGAAAGGAAAAAGAAAAAGAAAGAAAGAAGAGAAAGAATATATCAGTGGGTACTGGGTACAGTGAAGGGAGATATTGCTATTTGCTAGGGAGGGAAAAGAAATCCTAAACAATTGAAGGAAAGGACAAAAAGATTTTGATGGCTAGGGAGTCAAGGCAGAGACTACAGAGTGACTACCCATTTGGTTGCGAGAAATAAAATTGAGGGAATGGGGATGATTATTACTATGTTTGGTTTGACATGGAAAGGAAATGTAGTACTTTTGCAATGTTTGGTAGCTACATAAACAATGGAAAAGGAAAGGTAATGTGGACAAAAGACATAAATTTCCCTAGAAGAATTTAGCTTATTTGAGAAGTATATTTTTTTTAACAATGTAAATTTTAGTTTGTTTTAGAATACACTCTAAAATTATATTTTAAACCCATTAAATGAATATAAGAGAATGTGGTATTAAAATGGTCCAAGATAGAGTTGTTGGACTCAGCACTGATGAGCTGAGAGCCCAGAAGCATTATGAGAGAAAGAGTAAGGGAAAGGGTGAGAGTGCATTATGAAGCACGAACTAACTTGACAGCTGGCTATGAGAGAGAAGGAGGAATAACGGCTTGGAAATATTTGTATGGGGGGAAAGGAAGAGTGAGGTAGGCTGGAAGTGTGTAGATTGAGGGGAGAGCCCTAACATCTCGAAAGTTTGGGGTGGCCTATGTGTTCTTTTCTTTTGATATTTTCCTTTCTGTATTGTCAAATATGAGCTTCGAGCTCTGTGTTTCTTCCATTTACTTGAAGATCCATTGTTTGATAATTAAAAGCTTGCTACGAATTCTGAGTCCCATCAAAGTGGTATTATAGTAGTGATGATTTGGGGATGGTATGCACTATAATGGAGCAGAGAATTGAGACGTTGGAAAAGAATGTTGATGGGATGTCGAGTAAGCTGGCAACGATGATGGATGTGTTGATTGATCTTCAAGGACTATTAGCAGAAGTCCAGTTGTCGCTTAAGTTGAAGAAAAAGGGGAAGGAAGTGGTCGGTGAGAGTTCGGGATTGGGAGGAAGAGGAGCAGAAATGGCAGTCGAGCAAGTAGAAGAGCAGTTGAACGAGAAGGACCCAGCCAAGTTTAGACGTCTTGAGCTTCCTCTGTTTTAGGGTGAGGACCCGTTTGGTTGGATATTCTGGGTTGAATGCTATTTTAGTATGAATGTAGTAACTGAAGAGGAGAAAATGGAGGCCACTGTGTCTGTCTTTAGGGAATGGCGCTAAGCTGGTTCTAGTGGGTAGTGGTACGTGACCTGATTCATACTTGGAGTGAGTTCAAACATGAGGTAATGGGAAGATTCCATTGAAGGCAGAGAGGGGATGAGTATGAAATTCTAATGGCTTTAAAACTGGAAAGGATTGTGGCTGAGTATAGGGTGCAATTAGAATGTCTTTTAGCTCCCATGAAACATGCTTCAAATGAGTTTTTTCATGGGCGCTTTCAAACATGGACTTAAGAAGCAGATCAGAGCTGAGATTAGAATGTTGCAACCAGTATCTCTGAAACAATTAATGGAGTTGGCAGGGCAGATGGAGGAAGGAAATAATGCATTGGAGGAAGTTGGGGAGAAGAAGTTTTAGAGGGGACCAAACAGTTCCTGGAACCTAAATGGGGGGTTATCGGCAAATTTTCAGAAGCTAGTTACAACCTCTAAAGGAAGCAAGGGGGCAGTGATTGGTGAAGATACGAAAAGCAGTGAAGCCAAGGCTGTTGAGGAGACAAAGGGGGCAGCCTCTAGTAATGGAAGCACATCTACAACGAAAAAGACTGAGGGTAGAGCTAAGAGATTGATTGATGCTGAATTGGCCTGTAGAAGAGAGCTTGGGCTTTGCTTCAAGTGTGAGGAGAAATTCTCACCAGGGCATAAGTGTAAAGGCATTACAGCTGATGATATTGTCTAGTGAAGATGAAGGTGACCAGGAGGTACAGGAGGAGTTAGAAGAGGTGTTACCAGAAGTACCAATGGAATTATCTATGAATTCCATAGTAGGAGTGGCTGGGTATCGGATCATGAAGTTGATGGGGCAACTGAATGGGGAATCTGTTTTTTAGTCCTCATTGACAACGGGGCTACTCATAATTTTATCTCCTTTAAGCTAGTGGAGTGCTTAAAAATTCCCACTCATGATACTTGAGCTTATACTATAATTGTGGGCAATGGATACCAAGTAAGGGGTAGTGGGGTACGCAAGCAAGTGGCGTTGGAATTACAAGGGGTACACCTTAAAGAGGATTTTTATCCTTTTGATCTTGGTGAGGCAGATGTGGTAATTGGGCATTGACTGGCTTGAATCCTTTGGGGAGGCCCGTGTGAATTGGAGAATGTTGACCCTGAAGTTTAAGGTGAATGGTGAATGGAAATGTCTTAAGGGGGATCCTACATTGATCAGAACTGTGGTATCACTTAGTTCAATATTAAAGTCCATTAAAAGTGGAGATAAGTTTTATGTGAAGTTTGGTGAGATTTCCTTACAGACTGCAAGGGGTGATATGGAGCCTAATGTGTAGAAGCTGCTGAATCAATTTTCTGATGTGTGTGAACCTCTTAAGGGACTCTCTTCCCGTAGGACAACTGACCATGTTATAGTATTATAGTGTGGAACACGACCTCTTAACGTTCATCCTTTAGATATGCCCACTCTTAGAAGAATGAGATAGAGAAGCTAGTGAGAGAGATGCTGATGGTAGGGATTATAAGACCAAGCAAGAGCCCTTTTTCTTGCCCGGTCTTACTTGTTAAGAAAAAAGGTAGAGCTTGGAGATTTTGTGTGGACTATCATGCCTTGTATAAGGTAACAATTCTTGATAAGTTCTCTATCCCAGCTATAGATGAGCTATTGGATGAGTTAGGGGGAGCTACTATATTTTCTAAGTTTGACTGAAATCTAGGTATCACCAAATAAGGATGAAGTAAGGTTATGAGGAAAAGATTGCTTTCAGGACTCACGAAGGGCATTATGAGTTTATGGTGATGCCCTTTGGGCTCACCAATGCACCTTCTACATTTCAATCCCTCATGAATGAAATATTCAAGCCACACTTGCGAAAATTTGTATATATATATTTTTTTTTTGTTTTAATGATATACTTGTTTACAACGGTGATATACCTACTCATTTGGAGCACTTGAGGAAGGCTTTTTAGATATTAAGGGAGAACAAGTTGGCGATAAACGAGAAAAAAGTGTGTTTTTGTTCAACCCAAGTTGGAGTACCTAGGCCATGTCATTTCAGCAGCTGGAGTTGAGGCAGATTTACCAAAGATTGAAGCCATGATTAAGTGGCTAGTTCCCAAGGACATCAAAGCTCAACGAGGGTTCCTTGGTTTAACCAGGTACTATAGGAGATTTGTTAAAAATTATGGCAAGATAGCAGCTCCACTTATTAGTTTGCTGAAGAAAGATGCCTTTGCTTGGGGTGAAGAGGCACAACTAGCTTTTGATGCGTTGAAAAAAAACTATGGCTACCTTACCTGTCTTAGCAATGCCATATTTCAATTTACCTTTTGAAATTGAGACAGATGCTTGGGGAAAAGGTTTGGGGGCTGATCTAATGCAAAAGGGGAGGCCAATTACCTATTTCAGCCAAGCATTATCAGTCAAAGCACAAGAAGCATCAGTGTATGAAACAAATTGATGGCATTAGTGTATGCAGTGAAAAGGTGGAATCATTATCTGCTTGGACATCCATTTGTAGTAAGAATAGATTAGAATGCATTGAAGCATTTGTTGGAGCAATGTGTAGTGGAGCCAAATCAGCAAAAATGGGTCTCCAAACTCATGGGGTATAAATTCGAGGTGAACTATAAACCGGGCAGGGAGAATAGGGCAACAGATGCCTTATCCAGAAGAGAAGAACCCCTGGAGCTAAATGCTTATCCATTATGGCAGTACCATGAGCTGGAGGATTGTTAAGAAGGATGAGAAGTTTAGGGAAATTTTACAGCAATTAATGGCTGGAAAGGAAGCACCCCAAGAGCATACTATGAAGCGTGGCTGTTTGCTATTTAATGGGAGGTTGGTGATTCCCAAAGGCTCTTCAAGAATTCAGCCTTTAATATATGAGTTTCACAACTAACGCTTAGGGGGACATTCAGGTTATTTGAGGACATATAAGCATTTGGCTGACATTGTTTTTTGGAATGGAATGAAGAGGGATATTCAGAATTATGTGGCAGCCTGTGATGTATGTCAGAAGAATAAGTATGAAGCTGTGCATCCTGCTGGATTACTACAGCCAGTGCCAATTCCTCAGCAAGTTTGGGAGGATTTAAGCATGGACTCTGTAGTAGGACTGCCCAAGTCAGAAAGGTATGAAGTAGTACTGGTGGTTGTGGATAGGCTTACAAAATACAGCCGTTTTATACCTTCGATTCTCCCTTTCACTGCTAAGAGTGTTGCTGAAATTTTTACTAAGGAGATCGTGAGGCTTTGTGGTTTTCCAAAATCTATCGTATCGGATAGGGATCAAGTTTTTATAAGCCATTATTGGCTAGAGCTGTTTAAGTTGGCAAGAACCACTTTGAAGTATAGTTCAGGGTATCATCCCCAAATTGATGGCCAAACAGACGTAATTAATCGCAGCCTTGAGACGTATCTGCGATGCTTTGTCTAGGACAAACCAAGGCAGTGGGCGAGGTGGATTTCATGGGCAAAATACTGGTTTAACACTACCTATAATCGTTCAGTAGGAATGACACCATTTAAGGTGTTATATGGGAGAGATCCACCAACTTTATTTAAGTTGGAAGATGTGCATTCTGATGTTGAAGAAGTTAATGTAGCTATAGGAGAGAGGAATGAGATATTGGTAGACTTGAAGAAACACTTAGAGGTGGCTCAAGAGTATATGAAACTACAGGCTGATAAGAAGAGACGAGAAGTGGTGTTTGAAATGGGCGATTTGGTATACTTGAAAATTAGTCCATACAAGCTGAAGTCTCTGTCAAAACTTGCCAGTGAGAAGTTTAGTCTTCGCTTCTATGGTCCTTACAAGGTGACCAAAAAGTCTGGACCAGTGGCTTATAAATTGGACCTCCCAGCAACAGCAAGGATTCATCCAATTTTCCATGTATCTTAGCTTAAACACTCAATGCATGCTTTAATTCCCACACAACAGATTCCTCCATTTTTAGCTCAGGATATGGAGTTGAAAGTAGAACCAGAGAAGGTAAAGAAGGCAAGGAAACTCATGAATGGTAATGTAGAGATCTTAGTTAAGTGGAGAGATTTGCTGGAGTTTGAAAGCACTTGGGAGGATTATGATGTGATTCACTCTCAGTTCCTTTCATTTAACCTTGAGGACAAGGTTGTGCTTGGTTGGGGGGGAAATGTTGGACTCAGCACTGATGAGCTGAGAGCCCAGAAGCATTATGAGAGAAAGAGTAAGGGAAAGGGTGAGAGTGCATGACGAATGGGAAGCACTAACTAACTTGACAGCTGGCTATGAGAGAGAAGGAAGAATAACAGCTTGGAAATATTTGTATGGGGGGAAAGGAAGAGTGAGGTAGGCTGGAAGTGTGTAGATTGAGGAGAGAGCCTTGACCTCACGAAAGTTTGGGGGGGCCTATGTGTTCTTTTCTTTTGATATTTTCCTTTCTGTATTGTTGTATATGAGCTTTGAGCTCTGTGTTTCTTCCATTTACTTGAAGATCCATTGTTTGATAAATAAAGGCTTGCTACGGATTGAGTCCCCTCAAAAACTCTGTTATCCTCCTACATTACAAATGCATGTTCCAGAACTTTCCACATCAGTTCCCCCATTATGCTATTCATCTTCTTCCGCTTCACTTTCACTACCCTGAATTTCACATCAAACGTCCACCCCATGTTCTGTCGTTCATCTTCCTCTTGTTCACTTTTGTTCTACTATTCATCTTCCTCTCTCCTCTATAACCATACCACATTGATCTCTCTCTTCGCCTTAACTCGCCCTGGTCTAACTCAGTCCCCACCATCATTGACTCTGCCCACTGTCACCTTGGCTATCAGCTTTTCAGGTGAGTTAGAGAGCATGATGGCTTTCGTAGATCTTGGAGGGGTCATTTGCACAATCTAATGGGGTATTTTTGTCTCAGATTTTTCATTCCGGGAAAAGATCCCTCTTTCCTCTGCCCCCTCCCCCCTTTTTAAAGGAAAGTTCACTACCTCATTTGAGGTAATGCCCATTGCCAGAGAAATGGTAGGGAGCGTACAGTTGGTGCAACCAAATGAAGGAGAAGGAATGGGATGCTTTCCCATTCCCATTCCATCGGATGAAATCTGTGAACCAAACGGGCAGTGAGAGTAAGGAAGAAATTATTTGAAATCAGAGAAAATAAACACTGACAAATAATAAAGAGTGAGTGAGTACGTGTCCCATGGCTGCCAGTGACTGGAGATGGTGCCAAAAAGGAGACAAAGAGTACTGAAAGACAGAGATGAGTTGAAGGCTGATGGGCTTCAGCCTTGGAGCATGTGTTTTAAATGAAGGGTTATGCCCTTTTTGGTGTAATGCAAATAGTGTACCGTATAGCTATGAGAAAAAGGGCATGTAGCACGGCTATAGCCACACTACTGCAAAATGGCAATGCAAACCAGTGGCATGGTGCCACACTTCTTGGTGGTGTGCTGTAGTCACTATTATTACCTATGGTTCTGGGTGCTAATTTGCGCTTTCTCTGGCTTGCCGCAACTGGGGTTCTTCTTTCCCCCAGAGGGGGAGGGTGGTTATGGGGCTGTTTTCGATTATGCTACTACATTTGTTGTTTACTTATGGTTCTACTTTGTTCTTAATTGAATATTGATTACTTCATTGCTGCATTTAACTTGTACAATGGTTCCATGCTTGTCTAAATGTTGGCAAGTGTGTATTTCCTTAGTCTACTATATAATTTTGAGAAGTGTGATGTCGCATCAAAGATGTTCTGGTATCATGTTATGGACCAAATTTACTTACCCAAAGCATGTTGTGAATCTAAAACATATATATTTATTTTATTATATAATATTATATAGAACGAAAATGGAGTAATGCTGATTCCAAGTGGCATCAATGCAGGGGTTGAAAATGAAGTGACAGAAAAAAGATGAAATTTTATATTTCCTAATAACAGAAATTCCAACAGAGAATTCCTACAAATGTCAGAAGGGTCAATAAGAAACAGAAAATTAAAATTTTTTTTTTCTCTGTTCTGCTTTACAAGCCTAATCATGCAGAGTTTTGTTGTTACTATGAAATGTTATGCTACATTCAAGCAACCTGCAATAGAAGAACTCCTTTTTAATTTCAAGCTGTAATTGTGACTTTGCCAAAGCCAGCAGGACCTGATGTACATTAAACAAAGGTAAGGGTGAGGTTCCCCTTATCATCAACTGACTATTATAGCTTATGCTAATTAAGTTTATTCTCTATAGCAACTTGAGTTAATGCTAAGGACATGGCTGAACATAGGTTGGGTTTGGTTGGTTTTAAGGGAATATATCAGCCAACTGACTGGGAAAAAGGCCACCCACAGATGACTGATGTGATTGGATAAATCTGCCAAAATTGATGAGCAGAATGTATGACCAGTCAGGTTTGGCTGGGTTGGTAACACAATCTTGTATGACTACACATCCATATCATTGCTCAAACTTTTTGAACAATACACTGTAAAAAAGAGATCAAAAAGTAAAATACAAGGCCCTCAGCTCTGTTTCTGAGTTGAAGTCTCTGTTGAGGGTATAACCAATCAGAAATTTGTAGATCTGAGGGTGTCAGACTAATGCAGTATGAGGGGATAATAATTACAATCATTGGTAAGAAAGGGTTTACTTGAAGAAGGTAGGGGTTGGATGCAAAGAGGGAAGGGAAGAGATGTGGATAGCCAGTCTTCAAATTAGAAACACATGGCGGTGCTATTTAAAGAATTGAAGTAGATCAATGTAGTATCCCAGTAGAAGAGGCTACCAATCTAGCAAAAAGGCATATATATGGACTTCCCTATCAAATTAAGTAAGAGTCTTCTGAAGGAATATTATCAAATTTAGTTGAGGTCTTCTTCCACCTAAACCAGAGTTATGTCTTGATATAAATTAAACTTGGAAAATGAACCTTCACATTTGGTGAAGGTCATGCACACTACTTTATTCACCTTTGATCGCTGTCTGCAGCTTAAACTATACTGGTTCAACACA
This sequence comes from Delonix regia, assembly GCA_037074485.1. Lineage (NCBI taxonomy): Eukaryota > Viridiplantae > Streptophyta > Magnoliopsida > Fabales > Fabaceae > Delonix > Delonix regia. The sequence continues at coordinate 20,769,593 of CM073454.1, read as the reverse complement.
TATGATGGTAAAATTTGAGCTCCCGACCTGAATGCTGGGAATATTTCTTCTGATTAGTTGAACCCTTGATATTTACTTGTGGTCTCTTTTTCTGTAACGCATTTTCTATAGCAGATCAACTTGTAACTTTCTTGCCTTTTTTCAAGCTTTCTTCTGATATGGAGTACCATATAGAATTAAAATTATTATTTTGTCATTATTAACTTGTTTAATGCCCCTTAGGTACTGGAAGATGTCACTTTTGGTTCACCCAGATAAATGCTCTCATCCTGAAGCCCACCAGGCATTTATCAAGTTAAATAAAGCATTTAAAGAGTTACAAGATCCAGAAAAGGTATAAGTCTGCCGTGGAGTATGTTTTAATATTTTTGTGAATGATAGATTAGAGTTTTTATAAATAAGTTATTTGTTTCATCTATAGCTTTGAGTGTTTCTATAGATTGCTATCTAGGTGCAGTAACTATTTATGGTGTCAGGGAGTGGGTAAGTATGTGTGCAAGGCTTGTTGAATGATCGAAAGATAATTGATATTTATTTATTTGATCCTAATCCATGGTTTAATTATTTGCGTCAAACACCACTTGGCCCTAAAAGCTTAAGTTGTTAGAAGACCCATGAAAGGTTTTGTTAATATCTTTAACACTCCCTCATGCAGAAGGCCTTTGGGCTTATGTATGGACAAAGCCAGGCTACTTGTACCTTGTGATGAAACATAATTTCTATTTAAAGTTGAATTGCTGTTGAATTTTGGTATTCAATGTGTTTTGAGGTTTTAAAGAGCTCCTGATTTGACATATAATCCATTGGATGCTTTGTTCTGCTTCTTGTTCCTAAAATCTGCTATGCAACTTATGTGTGAACCTATTTTAACAAAATGACACTGTGCCCTTTGCAGAGGAAAGCAATGGATGATAAAATCAAACTTAAGCAAGAACAGGAGGAATTAAAGGTACTGGAGCCTAGTTGTCTTACCTTGTAGTTTCCATAGACTAATACTTCACATGTCTGTGCAGGCTGAGTTCAAAGCTATGCGTGAAGCTGCACTCTGGAGAAGATCGCAAGGTGAGCTTCCTGATGCTGATCTAGGGTCCCTCACAAGTCAGTTCAGTGTTAGTTTCTTGCATAGCAGGCTTAGAATAAGGATAATGGTACAAGATTAGGTGGGGAAAGATGGGTGTCAGGGTGGGAAAAACCAAATGGCTCTGTCAAGTTGAGGAATTTCTAGCCCAAATCCCAGATATGGAGGCAAAAGTAAAAGAAATAAGATTACATGAGACCTTTCACATTTGTATGTGTATTATTGAACTTGCTGATAAAAAGTTGATATAGATTCGAAATTTATTGGATATAACATATAGTTGATTTAAGGAGACAACCTTAACTATTTTTTTTTCTACTTTTCTAGTCATACCTTGTATGCATTCAACTGGGGTTAAAATGTGGGAATAACTTCTAGTCTAATGTACTAATGTGTATACTCTGGTCTTATCTTACATAGTGATTAGACTGATATTGCCAACGCTTTTTCTTATTTTCTTCTTCATTTGGATGGTCTAGCTTTTTTGCTTCTGGAGAAGTTACTTTACTGGTGAAATTATATTGATTAGTGTACTTGATAGAATATTACCTTGTATGTATTAATAAACACAGTGCTAAGGTGTTAATTTGGTGATATTCTGCTAATTTGTGGTGTATGGATTGATGTCATTGGTATGCAATCTTTCTTCTTGGTGGTGCTGGTTTACATTCTGTATGAACATTTGATGTTGGAAAGTTGGCATGCCATGAACCTTGCCTATTAATATCATTTGGGCATGGCCTGCGCTCTTATATATTATTGTTCATCGTCATTTCAGGGTTAAATATAGCTCTTTCTTATGATTGGATGCATATATTATTGTTCATTTCTTTTTAAAAGGGAGGCAATGGTGGAGAACTGGGTGTCAGTGCTTGCAAAATTTGTTATCTTATAGTTAAAAAGCTTGTTAACAGGTATATCAATGGAGGGTGATGATGTGCTTCTAGCAGAGACAGAGGTCAAAGTGGAACCAAAAAGAGATGAATGGATGACAACACTGCCTCCAGAGAGGAAAGTGAGTGATTTTAATCATTCAATTGTTGGCCTGGAGGAGAGCTAATAAATGAATGCAGTAATACACGGAACATTGAAATATGGTTTAATTATGATATAGGGTCTTGTTAATTATGCTATCTGATAGTTTGCCAACTGTGTTGCCAGCATACACACACACACACACACACATATATATATGCTGACCTCTTGTGTGGTGGTTGCTAACCTCCACATAAAGTATTTTGACCAAAAAGCTACTCCTCTTCCACCCCATTCCAGAAATTTCATCCCATATTATTCTCAATGTTCTTATGGTTTCCTGTTGAACTTGGGTTTGGCTCAATACTTACTGGTCAAGGCTGTTGTCTTTGAGTTAGACCTAAATTAGATGTGTGCATACTTGGTGAGGAGATTCAGTTCTTTGATTAGACATCTGTTGCAGCAAAGCGTTTGTAGGGAAATGATTTTATCTATATATGAGAGATAATGTATGACGTATGAGACATACAGTTGAACAGTTTAGTGGTCCCTCTGCAAGTGCATTCTGAGTTCTGTAGAAGCTTTATTTACAATACAAAGTTGGGCATATTTTCTCAATTAAGAATTTTGGAACATTAAAGTCAAACAATATCTATACCACTTCACTTTGGCATTTGAGTTTGATGCTTAGTTCATATCTTTTTTAGGTGACTTGTAGTAGTCTCCCTGAGCAATGGTCAAATTACATAGGCTTCCCTTCTTGTTTTAAACATTGCACTTCGTTCCTTTACTGTTTACTGTCACAGTACAAAAACCTTATTTACAACTATAAGTTTACTTAAAATATTTTATTTACAACTATAACTTTTATCTATTTATACAATAACTTGACTGACTTACATTTGGGTTTGATTGGATATATTTAATAGACAAAAAGCCCAGATACAGACAGAATTTGTCTGTATTTGATAATCTGAATATACTTGGTGTCACTTAATATATATGGCAAACACAGACCCCTTGAGAGAAGTTGGTATAATTGTTTTTTAAACAAGAGTCAATGGATCTACAACGGCAGAAGTTTCTGTAATGTAACAGTATATAGTAGGAGTATTGAGTGTAATATTATGAGAATTTAAGAAAATCTTTGTAATTTGACTTTATGTCAAACGAGATAGTTGTAATTTCCCACCTTTTGAATAAGCACGAGAAAACAGTCACACAAGCAGAGCAGTGGACTTTTCAATTTATGTATAGGGAGCTCTAAGTATTAATATTTCTTGTGATTTTGCTAAATGAAGACCATTTGTTTGATGTAATTATGTATTTCAGCCTGGTATGACCATGCAAACAACTAAGTTTAGTCGGAGCACAAAGGAAGGACGTGGTGATACCAGTGTTTGGACAGACACTCCATTAGACAGAGCCCAGAAAGCAAAGATGAAGTATGTATTCTATTCTAGAATGCTTTTGGTGGTCAATTCCTTTCCATTCATTCTTTTTAGAGCATGATTTGATTGTAGCCATAACATGATTAAAAATGCTTTATTCATTTATTAGTGTTAAGTTTTAATTGGATTTTTATTTTAGTAATTAGAGTTTCATGATTAGTATATTTTCTTGGGGTGTTTGGACAATAGTTACTAATATCCGAGATGACTATCTCTTTTGTTAGGAGTTTTAGTTTTGTTACAGTTTTGCAGTCTATATGCCTGGTTGTAGGTTTGTTGACATTTTACTCACTAATATTAATAAAGCATGTTATTGGGTTGTATTCAGACTTGAAAGAGTTGTCTGAGTTTTCTTATAGGTTCTGCATCATAATGATATTTACATGGCAGTTATTTAGAAGCATACAATGAGGCTGCTGCCCTTGCCTCCAATGAGGAGGGGAAGAAAAGGGCTAGTGAGGATGCAGAGTTGGTGGATAAATACAATAAAGCAAAGAGGTCAAAATCACTGGTGCAAAAGCACCAAGAAGAGATTTCTAGCAAATCTAAGAAATCGAAGCAGAAACAAGAAGCAGAGAAGGAAGATTGGGTGGGTCAACATCCATGGAAGCCTTGGGACCGTGAAAAGGATCTAACAGCTGGGAGGAAGAATGTAAAATTGGATCCAGAAAGCATGGGTCAGGGCTTATCTTCAAGGTTTTCTGCTGGATCCTTTCAGAGGAACTTCCTTTAGATGATATCAGAGCTTGCTTGTGACATCATCTGTCAGTCTCTTTTTGCTTAGACAAGACTTTTATTTGTTGAGCTACTTACATATTGCAGCTTTGGAGAAGTTTATGTTCTTCCAGTGGTTAGATTCTCATTGGATTTTTTGGTTTGCTCAACTTCATTTATATTAATTATGGATTGACTTGGATGCCTGAGAAAGTTTGAGAGGCTTGGTCTACAAAAAATTGACAAATTGAACTTATCATGAATATACATGTAAGGATATTAGTATATATTTTTTCAGTAAAGTCCATTGCTGATATATTTATATCTTCATTCATGATTGGTTTGGTCCACTATTATTCTGCAAACCAGATGTACTTAAAAATTTCTCTGAATACAGTTCTATTGACTCATGAAATGATTTTTTCTGGGTGCTATAGTTTAGTTGAAAACTTCACTAACTCTTTATAAGTGGTTTCTGTTTTTTTGTTTTTCCTTTAATAGTAGACAAACTGATTTGCTTTTATACAACTGCATGCAAGAGTTGATGAGTACAGTCATGTGCTTCAATGCTACTGAGAATTCTATTTGTTCAATTCCGCTGGGTGGCTGTCTAATTGTGTGATGAATTTTGGGAGATTCAAGGCCTCACCGTCATAAATTTAATCAAAGTTAATCAATCATATTAAAGATTAGTAGTGACTTGTGTTTGTGGCATCTCTGGATAGTGGTTTACATAGCACTGCATTGCCCAAAAAAGAATAATATTGAGGTTTTATGTGAAGAGAATTGACATTAGCATGCTAGCAAAAGACCACTTCTTATCCCCTCATATATGTGCTTGATTTAATATGAAATAATAAATTATGTGAGTTACTTTTTGTAATTAAGTGTGATGTGGTGCAAATGAGTGTGTACAAATGGGTAAAAGAAATATTCTCACCCCATATTGGGCACAACTTAAGTTTATGGGTATTGGTATTAAGGTCTATAAATTATGATACATGGAGGGTAATTTCGTAGAAGAGTTAATGCTGTGATATGGTGTTATAAAAGCTTATAAAATATTTCATTGCAAACATTTGAAGTAAACTTTTTCCAATTTGTATCTATACAAACATAACAAATTTTGCTCAAAAACAACCAAGCTTTATAAAGGTATGATCTGACATTGTCTTTTACTCGTTATATATGATAGGTAAAAGCGATACATCAAATTTTATACAAACAATTAGAAAAGTGCCACATAAATATAGCAATAGCATGTTATGCTAGGTTTAAATTGGTTTGCTCAATCTCTTGAATAAAGTTACTTGAACAGTTTCTTTGCATTTCTTATTAATGTGATAAGGTACTGGTATTTTGATAAATACATGTATTTCTCTCATGGGGGAGAAGAGAAGGCCAGATTCTATATTTATATAGAATTAATAATAAATATCATATGTTAAAATGCTTATTCATATACATGTAAGTCAAACAGATTTAACTATTTAGGATAAGGTCTCTTCAAGGATAAAAGTATTTTTTATCTCAATAACCTTCTGATTAATTTTTATGAGATAAGTATGTTTTTTTTAACAACCATATAATAGGATGTAAATATATAACAAATTATTAAACCATCATATAAATTATGAGTAAAACATCATTTTGGTCCATTGCTTATTATCTAATTCTTAATTTGATCTCAGTGATTTTTATTCTCCAATTCGATTTGTCACTTATTAGTGAATTATTATTTTAGTATTTAACTTATCAGTTACTTCTCAATTTAATTCTTATTTAATTAAGACTAATAAACTATATGTATTAACTTAAAAATTAACGAATGATTAAATTGAGAATTGATTGATTAGAGAGAGACTAAAATAAAAATATAAATTAATAAGAGACCAAAATGATAATAAAAATTAATGAGGGGCCGAATTGAGATTTATGATGAGTAAGAACTAATATAATATTTTACTCCTTAAATTATTAGGTAATATATAATATTTTACAAATAAAACTATAGTATCAAAGTGGGTCTGCAAGTCCTACAATACATAGCTATGGGAACAAAAAAGACAAAAAAAAAAAAAAAAAAAAAAGGAAATGATGATCCCCACGAGCTATAGATCATCAATTCATCTGAAGAAGGGAGACAACTTTTGCAACGGAAGGCATTTCCTTATCAAACTAGGGTTAAGCTGAAAACAAACATTCTCTCTCTCTCTCTCTCTAGCCTCTTTTGTGTTTTTTAGAAGGTTTGGTGGTAAGAAAAAGCACATAGGTATTCATACGTAGATGGATATAATGAGGAAGAGATGAAAACGTATGCTTCGTAAATACATTTAATGTGTGTGGGACAAAGCAGCCCAACCTCTAGTAGTCCCACAAACCGCCCCAAATGTCTTCAACTATTGCTTGATTCACACTATTTCTTGCTTGATGAAGCAACCCCACCAGCTATATAGCTATATCTATTGAGAATTGCATATTGTAAGAGTAGGGTCCATCATTGTTGTGCAGGATATCTTGCAGGTTTTTTGCATTATTGATTTGGATCTGTGATGAAAATCTAATGGTTTATAATTTTTTTTAAAAAAATGTTTTACAATAATTAATCTGAGTCATTAAATAAAAATTTAATAATTTAAATTTACTGTTATAAAAAAAATTTGAGGAATCCCCTGTCTGAGTGGGGGTTGCTTATTATTATCATCGTCTTCTTCTTCAATATTCATTTATTCACCTTCAAAAAGCTTCATTGCTGCGCCTGATTTCCCAACAATCTATTGGTTATCTTGTCTATTTCTACCATGTTCAGCTTCAATGAAAGAGACTTCAATTAGTTACCCATATATCTACATGAACCACTACCACTATTACCACTATTTAATATTAGTATACTCAAATTATAAGAGGAAGGGAGAGAAAGATTCCCTTTGTCCACCTTAAAAAGGACATCAAAAGGATTAGATGCTTAGGCTTTTATTTTTCTTTTAATCTTTTCAGGTCATATAAGGTGTTTATGACTTGGGGAAGGGCAAAGGAAGTATGAATTCAACCCAAGGCCTTCAGTTTATCCCAATCTTAAATACTCATATTGATACAAATAAATGTAAATTTATAGGTTATATTAAAAGCCAATTTAACTTTAAATTAAGTACAAAAGTTATTTTTCTTTATGCAAAAGAATTAGCTTAGTCTCTAAAAGATTAAACATTTTGCTTTATTAATTTGAGTTTTATTTTTTTAAGGATCACCTTGAGAATAAAATTTTAAATGCATGAAGATATATATGTGCTTAAAAGATTGTCTAAAAAATTTAGAACTCTAATTATAATAATAAAAAGTATAAATTTTCTTTGATAAATCCATATATATAAATTTTTTATTCAAAATTATGAACAAAGCAATACGTTTATTTCTAACACGAATTTCTACCGTGGGCAAAGTACATAAAATTTGGCACACAAGTTTAACTCAATTAAGCTATTATTTTCTATTGGAATATTAAAATTAGAGGAAATCTTATATTTGATTCAAACCAAGTTCTCATTCTAAAGGATGATAATGACTCACTCTCTTGTATCAGCGTAAGACACACACACACACTCAAAATGTCACTTTAGCTACTTAATATTGAGAAACTAACATTTAATTCTAACCCCATACAGTCAAGCATGATAAAGAAATTGACATTTATTTGACCCAAAATCACTAAGAAAAATAAGCATTGTTTATCAATGATAGTATGATATATGGATGAGTTAAAGGCAGGTTAATATTGCAAGGTTCCCTTTGACCACCTTAAAAGGACATGAAAAATGGTTAGATGCTTAGGTTTTTGCTCGTCCTCTCTTTTTCTTTTAGGTCGCATTTATAAGATGTTCATGACTTGAGGTATGAATTCGACCCAAGGCATTAAGTTTATCTCAATCTTATATGTTGATATTGACACAAATAAATGAAAATTTATAGGTAATATTAAAAGCCAATTAACTTCAGATTAAGTACATAAAATTTTGGCACACAAGTTTAACTCAATTAAGCTATTAGTTTCTTTAGGAATATTAAAATTCGAGGTAATTTTAAATTTAATTCAAACCAGCTTGTTTTTCTAAAGGACGGTAATAACTCAATTTAATCTTTTAAAGATTTAAAATATTGAAATGATTTTAAAAAATAAAACTCTAAAAAATAATAGTTATCCGAATATCAAATCTTTTAGAGGGACCAAATTAATTTTTTTTTTATCAAGAAAAGTACTAAATCGATCATCTACTTTTATACATTGTAATAATTTGGTCATTTACAAATTAATAGTGACAAATCAGTCTTTCAAAAAATATTATTTTATACAAAATCAGTTCCTTATTAATTCAAACGGAGGTACTGATTTTGTACAAATTTAAATTTATGAGGAACTAGTTTTGCACAAATTTAAATTTGTGAGAAATTAATTTATTGCACTTAATTTGTGAAAAACTAAATTATTACAAAATTTAAAAGTGAAAGACTAATTAATTTTATACCTTTCCCTTTTTTATCATATGGAAGACTATATAAATTGATCTTGAGACAAAAAGTAAAAGACCAAAATTACATTTTTCTGAATATCCAAAATGTCCATTTACTTCTTGACATTGACAAACCGACATTTAATGCTAACCCCATATAGAGAAGCATGATTAAGAAATTGACATTTACATGACCTAAAATCACTGAGAAATTAAGCCTTGTTGATTGATCATAGTGTGATGTACGGATGAGTTAAAGGGAGAGGCTGATATTGCAAGATCCTATTAAGACCACTTCCGTTAGCTAATCAGTGGTGGTGGTGCCGTCCGACCACCTTCGACACAAGTTGATGACCGGCCATGATAGTGACACTCACATTTTTAATGATCATTCTCACTTTAAGTCCTTTCATTTTGACTTCTAACCCATCCATTTAATTACCCACATTAATCTCAAAGTTGACTTCAGAGGGTTTCAATTGGCTTCACCTTTTTGAACAGAGATTTTAGAATTTTAACTTCATTATTCATGTTCATGTGTATATTCTATTCTCGTGCAGCTTTTCTGTGTCACAACGGATTCAGAGGGCACGGGAGGCAATCATTTCCTTTGGATTTTAAAATTTTTAAGTTTTATATATAATTTTATCTTATATTTTTAATTTGGTTATTTAATTTATAAAACTTTACCTTATTGGATTGTAAGAATTTGTCTCTTTCAGTTCAAATATTTTATCCAAAAACTTTCAATTCCTTAAAATCAAATCATACGTTTATCCCTGACTGCAATATTTGTGTTATGGTTATATATATATATAAAATACTCTCGGTTAGTATTAATTTGTTTGAGGCTCTTTTTTTTGCAACATTATGCATCTAAAAGAATATTTTTGAAGATAATCTTTTTGTCAAATAATGAATCGTTTTGGTTTGGATCCTCTCATCCTAGTGACGTTGTCATATAAGAGAGAAAGATAAAGAAATGGGTGGGAACCAATGGTCACGCATTTTCAATTGGATTCACTATTCAAGTGAGTTCCATTTATTCTATATTATTTATTGTTTTAAACATGATAAGAATAAGAAGGAGAGTAATAGAAGATCGGACTTGAAATGTTTAAATAAGATTAGATGAGGCCAACTCAAACTCATAGTAAAAATGTCTATTTAGACTAAAGTTGGCCTAAAAAATAAATTTTGAAAGTAATCAGGTTCGAATCCAATTTTTGAACACATATTTGATCTATACCAACCGGTAGAAATTTGAAAATAAAATGGATTTGAACCTAAGTTGTAGACAGAACTTTCTATCCAAATCAAGCTGTAAACTCAAATAGACATCACCATCACAGCTAGCATTTCACTTTGGTAATTTGGTACACCAACTTATCGCTTTTTTCTTTCTTCTTTCTCAACGTCATTCAAACAAACAAAATTTCATGAAAATAATTTTTAACAACAAAAATAATAGAAATATTGTTATAAAATTATTCTTAAAAAATATTTAATTTTTATATTTTTCTCTTGAACAAAAAAAGTTAAGCCATGGTCAAATTTTGAAAGGGGTGAGAGGCTGCCTAACTTGTAGCCCTTCATAGTATGAATAATAGTTAGTAGTTACAATTGTTGCATTGCCCACAAGATGACCGAAATTGATGGAGTGAACCATAAAAAAAAAAAATAAAGCAAGAGAACATAAATTAATGATCTTATCACTAGTTAAATGGAAGAGTATTGATTAAAATCGGGGAACAAGATATTTTCATAATTATCATTTCTTCCTTGTGTTGCATGCTATAAAATAATAATGGCCCTTTTCTCTTTGAGCCAATTGATTGTACACCTTGTTCACACACAAGTCTCAATTTTGGTACTTGCACTGAAACCTAGATTTCTTCTTTCTCTTGTCCTTTTTGCTTCTCCTTTATCATGTTTTTACATTCCCATTCAACAAAAACATCCCGTTGTGGTCCCAGCAGCTACACCTTTCTTAATAATGCTTCTCATCTGATAGCCCCGGGAGAAATTTTCTAGCTAGAATCACCTCTAAAGAATATAAAATAGTTTCTAATACAATTCATCAATGGTCTAGCATTTTATATTTCCTAGAAGACAAAAAGAGCATAATTAATTATCTTCGTGCAGGGTCACTTAATTCGTCTAATTATGGATTGAAAATATAAAACTTTGGATTATGTCAATAATTACTTTGACTTTAAAACTTAAACAATTAGATAAAAATTCATGCATAGTTTTCATTAATCTATATTTAAAAAAAAAAAAAAAAACTCTCCAAGTGAAAATTATGCAGTATAATAACTGCTTGACTTTAAATTTCAACCCTACAACAAGTTGATCCTTGTCTTTGACATGAATATCATAAGCCATGTAATGGAAAAAGCAACATGATAGTCACATGCAATGTCTCTAAAGTCTATACCAGTACAGTAGTACCTGAACAAGGTTTTATTCTCAGAAGCTTGATTCATTTGGAAGTTCACAGCTTTAAATTTATAGAGCAACGATTGTCCCACTCAATTCTGCTGTCTGAACTTGATGCAATCACTGGTCGCTTCTTCTGAATTTTTAAAAATTTCAAAATTTATCTTATTTTCTTGATTTTGTCCCTTTAAATGATAAGAATTCACCCACTTTGTCAAAATTCGTCTTCCTTAATTGAAATTTTAGATATAATGATTTTGTCATTGTAAAATCTAATCCTAAATTCATCTTATATGAATTTTTGATAAAGATATCAATTTTTTTGGACGGAAAGTATAAATCAAAGTTAATCATAAATAAATATTTTAATATTTAATGTGTTCACATTTTTAGCAAAATCTATCATTCATATGTTTCGACGTTATTGATTTTGTTTACCTGGTCTTTTAAGAATAAGTCTTTTTAAGAATCTCTCATATGATACAGAAAAAATAGATCAGACTTGTGGTAAAAAAAAGTTCAATTCTTACTGAAAAATGTACTAAAGCTTTAACATATGTCATTATAATCCATGCTTATTTTATAAACTGAATCTACTTAGTGTGCATTTAGACTGGCGCTAGGGAAAAATAATTTTGGATCAAAACGTGAATTTAGAAATTAATTTTGAGCAAATGTGACTTTGTGTGATCATAATTTATATTTGAAAATTTTCATCTGAAAATATGGAGATTTGGAGGACAAATTAAGTAATCTAATTTGGAGAAAATCAAACACTAAACTAATTAAACGAAACTATTTACAATATAAACTCTATTTTGGTATCCTAACAGAAACGCCAAACTAAAAAACAGTCATAAAATTTCAATACTATAAATATACCCAAAATATTTAGCACAGGATCCCCATATGCTAAACCCTTCCAAAAGCGCCCACATTAATAAGAGCAAGTTTTGTTTTGTTCCTCTTAATTAGTTATTTATTGCATTTGTATAATTAGGCCTTTTGTTTTGTTTTGTTGCTGGCCAGTAATAGTTAATTGACTCAACCCTTCCTATATCTGAAATGATTAAAGACACATAGAATTTCAAACTAGTTTAACATTTTATTAATCAAAGGTTGATTGTGAAATGCAGCCAATCAGACATTGAAAATCTAGCTTATGCTAATAATTGCAACTTTAAAATATCATTGAAAAGTTGAAGTCGGCTATTCATATCAGATTGTGATGATTTTATCAGATTGGGTTCATGATTTTCTATGATCTATAAGAATTTAAATGGGACCCATTATTATTTTTATCTCACGAATAGTTTTTAGTTTCTAGGTAAAAATTGACATTTACTACGAAAGTATACAGCTTTAGGGTTGTGTCGAAATCAATTTGTTCGCTCGATCTGTAAGTTAAAGTTTCATATTTATCTCTTGTGATTTGTTTTGCTACTACTTTCACCGTCCTGTAATATTTCTAATCTTAATTTTAATTTAATTATTTGCAAAAATATTTAAAATGATGACCAGTTAATTAATGTCGTTGTTTAAATATGTTTAATTTATACGTGGAACACTTTAATTGTCTTTTTATTATTAATTCTTGGGATTAATTTGGATTTCAAAATTAAAACAAAAACCAACAATAACCGTGGATCATTACAAAAATATCCAAGATACAAGTATGAAAAATATTTTTTCCAAACAAAAAAATTATTTCTTATTTTAATATTTATATAATTTCATTTTTTTCAAAATTTGCATGTAAAATATGATAATATTGTTAAGTAATATAATTGAACAGTCACAGAGTAATGATTGGACAAATTGATTTTGAAGCAAATTACACGAAGATAAACTTCATTTCATTTAATATTATATTATAGACATAATAGCCAGTAAAAGCAGTGTTTGTTTTCTAGAAGTCAATAGATCATTGGGATAAGGGTTTTGTCAACCAAAGAATATTCACGCTTTGTTTTATGGGTTTGAAAATTCACGGAGCATAATGCACCGACCAACCCAAGAAGTTGTGGATAGGTTTATCTTAAAAGACATTAATTAATTAAGGATATCACAATTAAAGATACTGGTTTGACAGTGAATTCTGGAGTGTTAGTGGCCACAACTATCTTACAGTTCGATAATTTTATGTTCTTTAATTTGTGCAACCCACATCTTTCACTCTCTTTGTTTTGTTGCAGATTGTTCAAATTAACATATTGTTTACGTCATGTTTAGTTAGTGAATTCTTCTTGTCTGGTGACAGATTAATTCACTAGACTAAGAAAAGAAGATGAATGTATAAAACCATTAAATATATAGGCTTGTTCTATGGCTATAGATGACATAATATATTTTAGAATAAATTAGCTACTAATTTAGTCTTTATATATATTATTTTATTTTTAGTTTGGAATTTTAAAGATTAAATTATTAATTTAGTCACTCAAAGTTTTTTAATACTAATATAATTTTTTCGTCAAAATTATACGTGATTTCACATCACTATTAACTAATATATGAACTCGTTTAGATGTTTTTCATCTCTAAAATAACATTGTTTTCTGTCAAGGTTAGATTTCATTGCATAAAGAGCGACAAATATTTTTATAGTGGAACCAACATTATTGGAGGAAAATATTTAAAGACTAGGTAATTGAGAGGTTTTATATCATTACCCTATGGCCCCAAGTGATCAAAATAATTAAGAGGTTTAACCATGGTTTTTTACAATTGTTGTCAAACCATGGCTTAACCACAAGTCTTGATAACCATGGTTAAACCGTGGCTTAACCACATATGTCCTACGCTTTGAAAAGAAAAACATGATTAAGCTTTTTCCATAATTGATTCTACCACGGTTTTCAAAATCATGGTTGGTGATCCTAACCACAGGTATAACCATGATTAAACCACTAACAAACTGTGGTTAAGACGGTTTTTTTTTTTAATCATGAATGGACAAATAGAGGGAAGAATAACTCTATCTTTTAGAGGTTAAATTATTAGTTTATAATAAAATTTAAAAAATTTCCATACTTTAGAGTACCAAGGCAAATATATGATTGGATGAAAGGTGACTAAGCAATAAAGAAATCATTTCAATATATAAATTACCTTACATCACAAGAAAATTTGGGTGAGTAGTACTCAATTATTTGCCTAGTTGGCTCAAATTATATTTGTATGATCAAATTCCAAGTTGTATATATATGACTTTTAATTATTAATTATATATCCTAAAGTTAAAGGTATTGTTTCCCCATATAATGACAAATGTTTATGAGGGAATACAAACATTATAATCATCCTAAAATGAATGAATTCTAGTGAAGTAAGCTATCCAATGGTCCTAATGGAGTTGACCACTAAACCTATCCTTTCGCTTGTGAATCAATCTAATATGTACTAAATATCAAAGCCTAGAGTGCGAAGATGCGATCCTCCATATACAGTTGGTTAACAAAAGGAATGGCTACACTTGTAAATAGTATCTGGACAGGTTGAGGATGATGATTAGGCAACATTTTCTTTTTTTGCTTCGTTGATCTTGTCCAACCCCATTATCTTATGATAAAGCTGTTAAGTCTTAAAAGAAAATAATGGTTTGTATTCTTTCCTTGCCATGCATTTATTTGGACCAAACAATTCCAAACCAAGGTTCTAAAATGGGGCTTGCAATCGCAATTGCAACCACAATATTGTTGTTGCTATAGGTGCCACATCAGCCGCAATATGCATCACAAAGTTGAAAATACACATGGTTGCAATTGCGAAAAATGTAACGCAACTGCATTTGTAATAGCAATCGCAATTTAAAACCATGTTCCAAACCACACTATTAGAGATTGTTCTTGGTAGTGGCCAATTACAAGCCTATTGCCAAGCCTCATACAATTTGAGTTCAATATGTAGTCCAAGTAAGTGTAGTTTCTTTTATAATAATGTGGACATGCTAATAAGCCTGTATTAGGTTCAGCTTCCATCCTTTGCAAGGCTTTGCTATTGATTATCCTTGACATATAAAGTAACCAATTATAGATTTTGTGTATCCATGTTGTTTTACTAAATTATTTTTATCAAGTTTGAACCAAGATCGAAGCCACGAAATGATATCTTGTTCCCATAAGTGGTTAAATCATAACCTCAGTGGAGAGACAAACTAAAAGGCTCTTGCAAAGGCTAAAGAAAAAAAAGCAATGATTAACAAATTTAGGGGAGTTATAACATAACTTACAATAGGATTTAGTGGAAATGTTATGTTTTTGTGAAAGATTATCCACTAGAAGAGCATTAGATATCAATCTCCAAATAATGGTGACAATTTTAACAGGTTGTTTAGTCTTTCATAATGACTTCCAAGCAGTGAATTTAATCATGACTGTGGGCAATGATTTTATTTGGATGTCATACCCTAATTATTCTCCACTAACACTAATTTATTATCCTTAATCATAACAAATATTCTTACTCAAATTAAACAAACACCTAATCATACCCACTATCCTTACTTAAATTAAACTAATACCCCATTATCATCCATCTATAATAATTTAACCCAATAATTACATCCATTGTACCCACTAACCCCCACTAACAATATCTTATTGCACAAACTATATCATAAACACTTTCATACTTCATCCCTTTCGCGCAACAAACGTCCAGTTTTCATCCTCTTCACTGTGCTGCCAATTTCTTCCACCTCTGACCATTGTCACCACCGTCCAAGCACCACCGATGGTCAACCGGCATTCCAGCATCTCCACCAGCCTGAGAACCATCGGCAACGAGCACTAGGTGCCCAAAAATTGAAAGTTTTCTGGTGGTTTGAAGAAGGCACGATCTGAAGCTTCAATTCAAGATTTTGGTGCATTTTTGCTTTGATTTAGCTTAGGGTTTTACTTCCTTCAACAATTTTAGTCTTTTCTCCCTCATTTGCATTGATTAAAATTTGCCTTAGAATGAAGAAACCCCAATTCTGTTATTGTTCATCTGCAAAAATACTATTCATGCGAGAAAATGATGAAATTGAGCTCAATTCGGGGTATTTTCTTCAAATTGAGTTAGGATTACACTTTATAGGTGGATTTCACACCTTTCTCCCTTGAAATTACTGATCAATTGTGAATTATAGCTTTTGAATTGAAAAACTCCAATTTTTATGTCTAAGGGTAATTTTAGAAATAGGTCGAATTAGAATTTTTAGGGCTTCTTAAATTTTTTTTTATGCATCTGGGGAGTGATTTAGAATTTTTGGAAATTTTAGTTTGAATTTTAAGATGAATTTCTAATTTTTCATAATTTTTCAAGATTTTTCATGAAGAAAGAGGGAGGAAATTAGAAAGGAAAAATTTGTTTGGTTTGATTAGATAACAATAAATATTATTTAAAGTTAAATGGAAATTTTGGAATTTATTAAAAGACCCCTAAGTGAAGTTTGAGTGATGATAGGTGTCCAAAATTTAATAAGTGCATAATGGAATAAATTGAATATAATAATAATAATAATAATAATAATAATAATAATAATAATAATAATAATAATAAAATGAAATATAGGTCATAAGTATTTTGAAGTATTATTAAGGAAAGTGGCCAAAAAATTTAATTTCATAAAACTGAGTAAAGAAAGAGGGTTAAATTGAGTTGAAGAGGTAATTTTGGTTAAAGGTGAATAAGGAATAATTAATTAGGTCAATGTTAGAATTAAATAATTAAATTTATTCATGAAGATTTGATGATAAAAGTATTTTATTTAATGTTTTAGGTGGTTAGGAAAATTTTTAGCAAAAGAATTATAAACATGGATAGGAGGAAATTGGTATTCTCCTTTTAGGTGAGTAGATAATCCTAATTATGCATGATTTTATTCTGAATTATGATTCTGAATTTTGAATTATTAGAAATATTAAATCTGAACTCTAAAGTGGTACGAATTTGAAATTTCGATATCAATACATTAATATATATTTATTTCTAAAATATTGGGAATATGTCCAAAACTAAACCCTGTAGCTAATGACAGTAGACGTTAGCCGTAGTGCACTGTAGAAATCTGATGTGGTTGATCATAATGTCATTACCAACTTATTCTGTATGATGCCTAAGACCATTATTATAATTAATTAGAGCTTATGGCTGACATGAGTATCTGTTCTGATATGTTTTCATTAGCCTTGGGCTAATTTTGTATTTTGTAATTATGACTAGTTCTATAGGAGATTCTTAAATGCATTATGTTAATGATTATTCTCTGTTTTGGTGATATTAAATTGTGAATGTATGATATTTAGTTTTGAAATTTCGAAAGGCATACTATTGTAAGTCTGTTCCATTTATGCAATATTAGAATTACTTGCTCGCTGAGTTTTCACTTACCCCACTATTCAACATTTTTCAGATTCTAGTGCCAATCTAGAACACCCACCTACGAAATTGTAATCGTGGTGATTAATTCTTTGGTGAGCCTAACCTACTGCTAGAGCTATGTTTTTATCTTATTTTATTTTTCCATTTAGTCCCTCCCTTGTATACAGGCTAAATGTTTGATCTATTATCATGGTTATAGGCTGTGTTATAAGTATATGTAGGAAAGAAGAGTTCTCTAATTTACCATATGTCAAATAACTCTACTATAGAAATTTTAGGAGGTCCATAACTCAGGGAATACCCTGCCCAACTTCCTACATAGAGATTAAATTGATACAGTTACTATTTGTATAAAAAGTTTATGAGATTTAATGATTATTTAATGTGGGTTTATATAAGTTTTGTTGTCATGAGATTTTTGATTGGTTCACAAGGATGAGGTATTGATACCTCATCCTTGTGCCAGTCATGTCCTATCGACCTAAGTCGTGACAGTGGATAAGGTTATATCCATCTTTAACAATGTAATGGACAAATCTATTTCCTGACCAGATTAAATAGTTTATAAGATTAGTTGCAAAGATTGACATAGCAACAATGAGTCTCTTATTATCAATAGGATAATAGGTCTTCAGAGATGCATATTCCATGAACAATGATCATGCAAAATAAGGTTTGATACCAATGATACTAATGTACCAAATCTGGTTGCATAGGCATTTAGAGGTGGTGATTTAATGGAATGTGTAACCTAAGGCTACCTGCTATTTGATTTTAAGGATGTTAAGATGTTTAGCTTTTTAAACACTACTCCACTTCTAAGAGGATTTGGATCTCATCATTATTTGCCCTATCTTATTTGCTTCTCATGTGATGGAAAAAATTAGAAGACTTTTTGAGTATCAACAACCTACCATATTTGTTTAACCACTTGACTAGGTTGAAATGGTAACTTGATTTGATGCCTAACTCCCTTCCTGCTAACTCTTAAATAGTCTATTCCAACTAGTCATATAAAAATGATGTCTTCCATTTTTGAATTCCTATAAGTTAATAATTTCAACATCAATGAGAAAATAATATTTCATTGGAAGCTCACAACAAGAAAAATGGTAGATGGGGCTAGAATTGAGGACAAATTTAACAAGCAATAGCCTTCTAGCATAAGGTAATAAAGACAATTTCCATGATTGAAGTTTGGAATTGATTTTATCAATGAGTTCTTGGTACATCTTTGTTTGGCTTACCCAAAACATCTACTTACATGCCTAGGTGTTTTCCCAATCTGTAAGAATATAATTGTAAATATTCCATACATTATTCTTTTAATTAGACCAGTGAGGGGTATTTGAGATAAACACCATTATTGAATTGCCATTATTGATTTCAAGGCATAGTCATAGAGTTGTATTACTTCAAGACCATGTGAACATTGTTACAACATCTACATTACCTTCAAAAATTAAGATTGTATCATCCGCATACATAAGATGTGAAATAGGCTTTGAATAATTATGATCCCTTTTTATTAATTGACTTATTTTGTAGAGAAATCATGCAAGAGAGGATATTTGAATAGAAGATGAACAAATAAGGCAATAAAGGATCACCTTCATGAAAAAGCCTTGTGGAGTTTTTATTAACAATTACTTGGTAATCGACAGTAGGTACACACTGATAATACTTTTTAGCCAATTAAAAAGGGCACGAGAAATATAGAAAGTCAAGTAACATATGTTCTCCATAATGTAACATTTTAGATAGTTAAGCAACATTTGAGTGTAATACTTTTTACTAATTGTTTGCTTCCTTTTATTTTCCTTATTTTTTGCGATAATGGCCTTGCATTTGACCAAAGCTATTAATTAGATTATCAAAAGTTGATACCAAGACAAAATAGTGAAAAAAAATATAAAAGTTATTGTACCTTCATTTTTGGGTCGAGTCAATAATTAACAAATAATGTCCATTGGTCCTTTTAAATGCCCTCTTGGGATGTGGCAATTAACTCGTCTCTTATTTTAGTTTCATCATTTATGAATGTAAATAATGAAGAGTGAGAATCTTTTCAATTGCATCCTATAGACTTAAGAATGTTTTTCTTATGAACCTCCTCAACAATAAACTTTGCCTACATGATATATGTATATATGATATAAAAATCATTAAAGAAATTGTTGAATTCATATGGAAGTTAGACAGTAAATGTGTTTTTACCTATGCATGCTCTTTGTGCTGCTCCTCAACATTGTTAGCTATACTTGGCTCTTCATGAAGTTTCTTGCCTTGCCTTATCCAATGGTCCCATGGCAAGAAACTTCATATCAACTGAATAGAATATGTTCACATCATTTCTTTCTCAAAAAACAATGATAAATCATATAAGATAAATATATATTATAAAATATAGTATCAATGATGTATAAGTGCCTACATGTCGAGAAAACCAATACACAAACTCCAGATGGAGCTTCATGTCTATCTCAGAAGAGGGCCATGTACACTTTCTTAATTGTCTCTTTACATTGTCTCTGAATTCCCTACATGACAAATGTAATTAAGGTAATTAGATTTCATGGTTTTGTGCACTTATCCAGTGATTAAAAATTTACTCATTTAAGAAATGGGTCCACTGTACTACAATTGGTTAGCACGTTGTGATGTGCTTGTAACTTTCCATATGAGATAAAGTAAAGTCCTTAAAATCACCAATCGCCCTTTTAATTTGTGGGGACATAGTATTGGCATTAAATGCTCCTACATTAAGTTCATTATCAACAAGTTTTGGTTAGTTAAATATGGTCCCATTCCATCTAAATATATCGACCAAAAAGTTAAAACTTATTGGGCTAAGTAACATAACAACTGATCTCTTTGACTGTGCCCTAATTAGTACAAAGGACTTCAATTTTTCTAAGTATCTGTTAATTGTAATGCACTTTAATTAAGTTAACAAATAGACTTAAAGAAAATTGTAATGTATGAATGAATACATTGGACATTACCTCTCTATAAGGTACATCCACCGGTATTGTACAGGACCACCAAGCTTAGCTTCTTCAACTAATGTACAATTATATGCACCATAACTATGAAGAATGATGGTAAAAATATCATCTCTTAATGACACAGTGTAAGAACAACTCTATCTTGGAGTTGGTCAAGTTTGTTTATCACATCATTACACAATTGCCTGAAGAATTAACACAAGTCAATTAATACAACTAACACTTGCTTAGGAAGTGTTTGTCTAATTGCTAATGGTAGAAGTTGTTCCATAAGAATGTGTGATTCATGACTCTTTAAATTGCCAATCATACATTGCCTTAGATCAATGCATCTATATATATTACTAGAATAACTATTACACACAGTAACATTCTTTAAAATCCTTAGGAAGATATTATTATTAGCAATGGTCAAAGTAAACAAAGCTAAATGATATCTACCATTATCATCTAGCCATAGATCAGACCTTATACCTATCTCTTGTAAGTCTCACTATGTATTTAAACGATTTTTTTATTTGCCAAACTCATTTAGTATGGTGAAAAGTACATTGTCACGAGCACTTTTTTATGTACATGATGTCTAGACTGTGGCATAATAAATGGTTCTCTTAATAAGGAATCTGACAAAATATACTCTTCTTAGCCATTTTTTAGGATCATAGCCTACAACAACAAATCCTCGAGGTCTTCTTCCTTGGTTTTCATCTTTTACATCTTTCCCAAATACGTTCTAACATCCTTAAGTTGTAATAAAATTTTTGAACCAATTATTGGTATAAGGGGTTTTCTTTCTCGCCTTTTCCATCAAATCTACTTCAAGACAATTTAAATTTATGTCTTGGACTCAGAAAATAATGATGCCCTTGAAACACCATTTTTACTATAGGGTAGGCGAACAAGGATAGGGTCAAAATTACAAGTGGGAGAAGCTAACCCAAGATGGACATTCCACCTAGATAAAGTTCCAAGCCTTTAAATATCACTAATCATTCTCATGATAGTTGTGCACAATTTGAAAATGTCATTAGTGGATGAATCAAATGTTTCAACCTTAACATCTCACAACTCTTTTAGCTCCTTTATTAGCAGTTGCAAGTACACATTTATCTTATTTATTGGTATTTTTTCTTAGGAATAATCATTAAAAGAATTAATGAGCTTTGTTTCATACACATCCAAGGAGATAAATTGTACTCAAGTTGCCAAATGGATTTAAACCATCAGTGGCCAATCCTAAATATACTTTTTGAGGATTTGAAGTAAACTAAGAATTCATTGTATAAAATTTCTTCTATGCCTCAAAATCCCTTGGATGTCTCTCATGTTATCACTATTTTTATTTATAGCATGCCACCTCATGTGCTCAACAACTTTAAGGGACATAAAGAGTCTTTGTAATCGTGGTTTTAATGGAAAGTATCTAAGTTTTTTAGCAATTGTGTTCTTATGATTATTACCCTTTTTCTTTAGTTTCCACCTAGATGTGTTGCACTATTTACACACATATTTAGCCTCCTAGTATAACATGCAATCAATAGAATAAGCATGAATTTTTTTTATAGTTAAGTTCCCATTTATCAATAATTTTTCACTTAATAAAAAGGAGGAATCTTTGCATTCACTAAGGCATTAGCTAACAATTCTAATATCATAAACATAGTTTTTTTACTTATTCCACATAAACATTTGATGTGACACAATTTCACAAAAAATGATAGCTTTGAATATTTCTCATATCCTCTATACAATATTTATTGCCCATCCCTAATTAACTTGTAAAACTCTTCAGTCTCCTCATTCATCATTGGGTTAAAAGATGATGGAGCTAGACCTTTAAATTCATCCATCATCTCATTATCATTATGAATCCTAAATGCATCATGTATCATATCTTCCATAGGATCAACTCTAAAAGTTCTTTCTTCACCAACACAAATTGTACAAAAGGTAAATCTCCACCTCTCTCCCTGCCTTACTTAAAATGTATATCCTTATGGAAATGGCTTAATAATTAAGTGGTCTCGCAGAACTTCCCTAGTCCGCCATTTCTTAAACTTACATTTTGGGCAATGACATAATTTTACCCTCAACACCCATATTAGCAAATGAAAAATCCAAAAAACCATTAAGTTCCTCCAAGTATTCAAGGTTTTTTTCAGAGTTTGGTAATCTATGACTTATCAATTTCTTAAAAAAATAAAATCAATACAACTATCACTAAAAAACACTAATGTTTGGAACTTCAATACACAAATAATTAGATGACATTACTATCCATTATGTGGTATGAAAATTACACTATTTTAAAAAAAAATTTAGTACCTATATATTATAGATATATTATTAGGCAATTGAACAACACATCAGGCTTCCACCCAACAATGATAAACATACATATCCACTTCAACAATGAGTTACAGTGATCAATGAGCTAGTAGTTTTTAATAAGTTGAAGGAATTCTTATGCACCTACCATTGAAGCCCAATTGATGAGCTTGTGTGATAGCAAGTAGGAATGATTAAAATCCCCAATTAGAAGCAAGGGATTTATCATGAAAAGCGTAATGTTTTTCATCCAATCCTATCAAATTATTCTTTGTTGTAACATGGGTAACCCACAGATACATGAGATGAACACCATTTACCCATTTTTATTAGAAGTAAAAACATGAATCCAGTGTAGAGAACTATCAATAATAGTGCATTTATCCAATAATAATAAATTACTACCACTTTTTCCATTTAGGTCAAGTTCAACAACATTCATATAATTAAAAACCTGAACTTATATATTACTTTTTGTTTAGGCAACATGGTTTTAGCTAAAAACTAAAAGGTTCAATGATATTATTAAATGATAGCCTTAAGCCTCTGAACTACCACGATTTTGCCCATACCACAACAGTCCCAACAAAGTATATTCATGGCATCCTGGGAAGCTTTGGAAAGGTAGCTTCCTATACCTTAATAGCAAGAGTAAAAGGATCCTGCATTTCATTAACTTCTAATATGGTTTACAGAGAGAGTAAATGATTTCTATATTTTCTTAGATACATTTCAAAAACCATGATGCATTTTGCAATTTTTAGGAGGCTTCATGGCTTGCATTACAATATTGTCATTAAGTGAGGTGAAGCTAAGCTACAGTTAAAGTTGTGCTCCTTATAGCAATGATCATCACAAATCATTAAGCTATAATCTATTGCCAAATGGTTATCTATTCATGTGATCAATATCCATGTGTTTCTTATAACATGTAAGAAAGCTTGGGCTTTGCATTGTGAAGTAGGAACTGAACAACATGTATAAGAATGTTTGATTCAAAGAAGCCCATGTAATTCTTTCCCTTGGAGGAAGGAATGTAGCAAAAGAACTGAGGACAACACTCAATTGACATGATTCTCCCAAAGAGAGTGGGACCATTAATTAGAAATAGAAATTTCAATAATGTAAAGGCGATATTTTAAAATTTGGGGTTAGCTATAAGTAATTATCACATCAATCATTTATGCTTGTAGGATAAAAAGCTTTAATTGTCTAGGTTATACAATCTAGGTATACTGCATTTTTTCATTGCATTTAAGGGAAAAGGCTCAAATATAATGGCTAAAATTGAAATTACTATGCAGATATGATGATTTAAATTACAATTGGTTAACTGCATGCAATAAAAATTTTTAATATCAACTGCATGTGGTCATAAATTTTAATCTAACAATCTAGATTAAACAAATTGTACAATCTAACAATCGATATTGAAGCTTAGTCGACACCCTCAAATGTATGAAATTTGTTCTCCTAAGTTGTTGGTTTAAATTTATTTAAACCAAAACCTGCTAATACTCGTACAAGTGATAATGCGTATAAATTAAACCCTGTAAAAAAAGACACAAGTTTAAGCCCAAGTGATAGGTAGATTGAGATTAAAATATGTAAATCTCCCAATTTTAGATCGTGCTAATAACATTTCTATATGTCAATTGTAATATTTTCCCATAAATTATATATGGAAACAGTCAGATTTCACTATATATTAGTCAATAATTAGCTAGAAATAAGAGTGGGAATCAAAGTGAGAACAGTCCCTCCTTAATGTTTTTATTTTCATCTTCTTTTTTATTCTTCCTATTGGTTGGTGGGATAGGAAATAGGACTTTTGAGCCATTAAATGGGTCCTCTAAAAGTCCAGAATGAATGGGACCTAAACAATGATGAACAATTGAACATTTCATTATCATTTTTCTTCTTCTTCTTCATCCTCTTCTTAAAAAATTTATGGAAATGAATGAAAGATGAACCAAAATGAGCTAGCTATCTTGATTTT
The DNA here is from genome assembly GCA_037074485.1 of Delonix regia. Taxonomy (NCBI): domain Eukaryota; kingdom Viridiplantae; phylum Streptophyta; class Magnoliopsida; order Fabales; family Fabaceae; genus Delonix; species Delonix regia. Next base: position 20,744,727 of record CM073454.1, on the reverse strand, counting down.
TGGATAACACAAATCTTATCTAAAGTTGTCAAACTCACGAGTCAACTCAGTTGACTCTGCGAGTTTGCGTTTTAGCTGCTAACTCATACTCAATGCTAACTCACTTTGACTTGTGCTTAACTCGTTTAAACTTGATGGAATCGGCGAGTTGAGTTCGAATCAGGTGAGTCAACTCATAGGGTTTCTTGTCTTACAAAAAACGTTAGCCTCCAAGCTTAAATCTTGGGTCCTTCAGTCTCAATCTCAGCATGCGTTGCCATTGTGCCAATGTTATCTTCTATGATATATAGGGCAATTATTATATATATATATATATATAGTTAGGCTTCGTCTCTTTTAGTTTCAAAAATACTCACCACCTAGAATTTGAACACATATGGCAAAGAACAAAAGTAATGCCCCTTACCACATTTCCAGCAAAGACTACATGCTTATGATTTGTAATGTATTTTATATATTTATCATAACCATTTTTGGGAATTTTATTTTAAATTTCTTATAGTTATAGCTTGAATAGTTATTTACTTTTATCTTTTTATTTGTATTGACTTTTAATGGTTATATTTATTATATACTGTATAAATTATTTTAATTCAACTTTAAAATTATTTGTATTAGTTTATTAATACTAACTTATTTAGATTTTAATATATAGAATTAAAAAATATCTAAATTTAATTATAATTAATTCTTTTTTTCTTTTACCGGATCACTTATTCAACTATAATTAAACTAGTGAACTATTAATCATTGTTTTCATCAATTCAATAACAACTCTGAATTTTAAAATATTGATTTCAACTTGTAATTGTATATTTTAATAATTATTTTTTATTATAGGTAAACTCTTATGATTTTATGTTACAAGTCTACATTCCCTTAACGAGTTTACCTAAACTCGAGAATTTGACAACATTGTTCATACCATTTTGATTTTCCATCTTCAAAGCGTAAGTTTTAGCTTTTCAATTGTTTGTAAGCTAATTAAAACCAATGCACAGCAATTCAGGGCTCATAAACAAGCAACCTCCTCCACACCACAAGATTTATTTAAAAAAATTATTGATGTCATATAGTTTTAGAAGCAAAGAATACTTTCCATATTTATTTAACTATTCTTCTTTGGGATGGAGAGTGCCTTTGAGGCTTTGTCTCTTTATCTGTTTTGCATATATATGATTTAATAAACAGAAGACAAAACCCAGGCTTACGTCATTAAGTATACATAAGATGACATTGGATTACATATACTTAATAATTTGAAATTAATAAAAGGATTATGTAATAAATAGTCGGTTTTTATCGTTACTTTTTCGTCACTACTTCCTATCTCCCTTCTCCTCTTGGATGGAAAACAAGCACCAACTTTAATTCATAATTTTTGTATATTTCTTATACTTTAGGTTCCGCTCTAGTAACCATCAATGCCTTTCACATTAATTATCATGACTTCAATTTAGGAAATAGATAAACAATAAAAAGCACTAGAGCATAATTTTCAAAATCACATGGCATTTAAATTTAAATAAAACTTAACTTTTTTATTTTAATCCCAAGATTATGAATATAACATATTTAAAATTCGTACATCAAATTTGCAATTATTAAGCCTTAATTAATTCAAAGGGTTTAAACATAATTTCCCCTGATATTTAATGGGAGGAATAATGTATAAAATGTATACAAGCAAATGCTGTGATAAAATGTCATCAGCATCAGTATTAAACTAATTAATGCATAATGATATAATACATGCAAGTTGCGATTGCTTGATAAAATTAAAATTGATGTTCTGCCAACAGTTTTGCTAGAAGGGTTGTAGGTGTAACGGTAATATATATATATATATATATATATATATATATATATATATATATATATATATATATATATAAAAGATAATTGTAAGCTTTCTACTTAAGCTTTCGGCTTTGATCATCACTGTTTCAAATTAATGAATGGGATTTATGTCCTAGATTTGCACCTCATTGATTAATCCAATGGGTCCTCTCTGAATAAGACAATAAACCCTAAAAAAGTACATTGTTGGTTACCAACCTTATTCTTATTATATATATATATATATATATATATAACATATATAATCCTAGTATGTATATATACTCGCAAGACAACACCAACAAAAACTTTTTGCTCCACGAATGTTTGCTAAAATGTTCTTTTTTTCTTTTTTATGATATAAGAAAGAGTGCATTGCTCTCAAAGAAACATCATGTATTGATTATTATTACTTTTTGGAAGGGATTATATATATATATATATATATATATATATATATATATATATATATATATATTTAATATGGTTTTCATTCCCAATTAAATTTAATTATTTTTAATGATATGTATAATATAACCAATTGAACTTAACCCAAGGTATTGTAACTTGAACTATATCATATTTATTTCACTCTTTAGAGTAGAGAGACTATAGAACGCAAGCCATGCGATGGTAAAAGGTGTGTTTTCTTCTTCTTTTTCCCAATTCTTATGAATTACTAATATGAGTAAAGTACTCCCTATTTCTTTCTTTTTTTTCTGTATTAAAAAATTACTCTCCCCTTCCCTAAACAAAAAAGAACTATGAAAGAATTATTTTGATCAAAATATACTAAAAAACGAGTTAATTTTCTTTTATTATAAATGCAACTTAAAGAAAATATATTTCTCAGAAGATTCTATTAGTTACTTATTGATATTAAAAATAATAATATATTCTAAAGTTCTTTAAATTTATGTTGATTAAATATATATTTAATAAGCATGTTCTTATTGAAATTAAATATTATTAAACATGTTCCTTAAACTCGTTATAGTTTTTTTTTTAAATTACTTTTGAATACAATATTTTTTTTAGTAATAATGTATTTGTATTAAATGATTTTAAAATTAAGAAATAAAAAAAAAAAAAAAAAACTAGTTGAGTTATTATTTGGGTGAAGTTTTTTGAAGGCACATGTGAGATTGATTAAACCCAAGCAAGCAAGCTAGAGGCTCTGAAAAAGGTTACTTGTAACTGTGGTGGAGCTCTTGTGGGTAGATAAGAAAGAAAGCACTTAAGGGAGGACACAAATGATTAACTCTTTGATAAGGACAGCTTGGAAGTCTGACAAAGCATCCACATGGCAAAAAGGTAATGATGCCAAATGTCTTGGGACCAAACACAACCCTGGATTGTGGGGGAACAGAATGTGACTTGCATGTACATTAATTGTGTATGTGTGAGCCTCCAGTCGGTTCATTCATGTAAGATAATGCAGCTAACTAAAACTATGAATTAATGTATAAACAAATTGTAGACATATGTTAAGGATGACTTTTAAAATTAGGGTTGCAGTTTAGTGCTTGTTTGGAAGAATAAAAGAAACAAACAGATACAATATCGCTGCTGATCATAATTATAAGCTGATCAGTGCCATTAATTATATGGATTGCTTAACTCAATATTTACATGTTAAGTTGAAGAGCCTCAATACTAGGTGAACGAAGTCTCGAGATTTAAATACTATTATATATAGGTTTGATTAGATTACTTGTCAAAAATATCTTTTTGATACAAAATTAATAATAATAGTACAAAATTAGTATTAAATTAGTAAAAATCATTTTTGTCATGTACTGATGAGTCCAGTTTTAATTTGATCATTTGCTTATAAGTTTAGTTTCAATTTGGTTCCTCGCTAATGTGAATATTGCATATTTAGTCTAAATTTAGTTAAAAATAATAAATTAATGTATTAATTTTTATATTAATGAGGGGTCAATAAATTGAGATTAAAAATAGATAAAAGAAACTAAATTGAAATGACCGATCATAACGAAGGGACCAAATAAAAATAAAAAATCAATAAAATGCTAAATTAATAATCAATTGATATATGAAGGATTAAAATGATATTTTACTTGTTATTAAATTAACAAAATTGGAATTTATAATTTTTTTGGGAACTTGACCCATCTTGTCAAAGTGTAATATAATATGCCGTATGTGATTATGAAGGGGGAATTAAAATGAGTTTGAAGACATAACAGTGGGAGTAATAGTGTGTTTAAAGTAGTGGGAAAAGCCTTAGGGCACAATATAGCGGTGGGAGGGAGAGGGAGGGGGGAGGGAGGTGGGTGTGGCGTGAAAACTTGGTGTCACGCCGTCCAAACAAAAGCCTTTTTGCTTCTAATATCTGTGTGCCACCCCCACGCGCAATCGATAGCTTCCTCTACAACATGTTTTTCTTATATATAAATATTTGTCACTCATCTGCTTCTTTTCTCAACTACACCTTTCTGCCCTCACATTCCTCTCTCCCCTAGTCTCCTTTCTCTCTTTATTTTACACAGAATCATTCACATCTCTCTCTGTCTCTCTGTGTAAACTCTTCCTCTCTTTCAGTGCCTCAGCAAGGCTCAAGAAGAAGATCATGACAGCAACCCAGTTTTCTGTGAGTACTCAGTGTTCATATACTGAAAAGTTACGTATTTTTTTCTATGAAAGTAGAAATTGATGAGAGTCATACATATGACTTGAGTCGCAGGAAGAGAGAGTCTTATTCTATCTGCTAAATCCTTTGGTGGGTTTTCCCCGGGGAACATCAAGCTTTTGATGAGAGCCTGAAAATATTACAGTACAGGCTTTAGCTTGCTTTTCTTCTACATTTCATTTATTGTTTTCTTCGTGAAAAATATATTTGAAGGCAGTGCGCCAATACATGTTTCTGACATATTTGAATGCGAGGGTCTTGCCCATGACATGTTAATTAGGGTTCATTGACTCTATAGGTTAAGAGTCTTGCGCGAAGTAACCACGTCCTTTTAATTTCTGAAATTTCATTGGCTGCCCATGAGGTGAGAGTGGAACTTATCTAGATTCTAGAATGCTATGCGTAATGCTGGGAGGGTGTGAATATGGGGTGATTCTATATAGTGGATATTGGATAAAAAGATAAGTCGGACATTTTCTATGCAACAATAAAAACCTTTAATTACATAGGTAATGTTATGTTCAACTCTACAAGTTGAGCTGTTTTTCATTAAAATATTTAGACTTATTTTTTAGTTACAACTAAAATCTCAAAGTCTATCGATGTAGCAGTAGAAATATTCAACCAGCTTTCAAATCATCAATGTATTTTTTCTGGTCATTTTGCCATATATATAGTAACGAACAATTATCTTTACGCTAGTCTTGGATAAGTTTAAAAACCATGAAGGAAATTAATTATATTATTTGCTATAGGCACACAGGTCTTTCTCCACCACCAGCCAGGGATACGAGAGTAGTATAGTGCACTGCACTCAAAGATATATGTGCCATGCTTGTGGCAGCCAAGTCAAGCTTTACGGCCAACTTTTGTGTTCCATATGCTTTTTCCCAAGTTCATGCAACTAATTAATTAAAGGCCATTAATAGGACAGGAAAAAAAAGGGCTTCTTAGGATTAATAATTACAAGCCTATACATATATATTCATTTATATAAGTTAAGATTGTTTAAAATAATGGTGGGTTCCACACATGGTCTGCCAATTTTGTGTTCGCACATGCTGCACAATATTGCTGGGTCCAATATATATATAATAAAGTTTCATCATCACTATCATGATTACTACTATATATCAATTCTCAACCCTAGACACTTTATAGAGCTATGTGGTTGTAAAACTATTATGACAATAAGATAAAGAAAGCAGTAAAGCTTCAACATCAAATAATTTGAGTTTGAGTGTTTTGGGCCATTTTTGGAATTAATTAGAACACTAGATATTGATGCAAGAAAGTAGTGCTTTCAAGATGGTCCAGATGAAGAATTTTGTTTTGAATAGAGGTCCCTTGATATATACATCTGAATCTGGTCACTGTAATACCAAAACAAAAGAAAACAAATCTCAGTTAAAACTGAAGCAAAAACGGTGAACTTCATTATCTTAGTTAACTAATGTCTTTGCCTTTTTTGTCTGTTTCAGGAGAGATCATCAATGGAGTTGGAATCCTGTGTTCCTCCAGGATTTCGATTTCATCCCACAGAGGAAGAACTCGTAGGGTACTACCTCAAGAGGAAGATAAACTCGTTAAAAATCGATCTAGATGTTATTGTTGAGATCGATCTCTACAAAATTGAACCCTGGGACATTCAAGGTACTATAGTTATTCACTTTGTAACATATATATGCGTGTATGTTCGTATGTGACTTATCTTAAAGTTGGTGTTACTTAGAAATTATACAATAAGTGGGTCAAATTTAAAATTTGAAAACATGACTAATTCAAAACAGAAGGCTATTTTATAGCCGCAAAATGCAAAAGTTTGTTTTTTGGTCACAAAAAAAGCAAAAGTTGAGAATGAAAGATATGCAAATTTTAGTGAAGTTATGTTGAAAAATCCTTAGGTGAATTTGGCGGTATACCAAGTCCACCATAAATAGTCCCATAGACATGTTTTTTTTTTTTTTTTTGATAAATTTTGTAAAAGAGAATTCTACGTAGATAATTTACAAACAAAATTAATAAACCAAGTTGTTTTTAATAAACATGTGATACATATGTATTATGGAAATGTCTGAGTTTGGATCCTGCAAAACATAAAACTTGTAAAGTGTTTCTAATGTTAAAGAAAAAGAAAAAAAGAGTGGATAAAAAGAGAAAAGCTATATCCCATACATACTATACTTTAAACCTTAAACCCATTACACTCGTACTGACACTCACGCTTCAGTTTTAATTTTAAAGACACTTTATTTATTTTGGAGTATATAATTTTGAGGGGGAAAAGAGAAAAAGTGACATACTCTTACTCGTGTCACTCTCTTTAACTTAGAAATATTATACAGATTTCATATATATCTTAGAGGATTCAATTTAGTGTATATATATAAATATATATATATATATATATATATATATATATGTATGATATCTTAATCTGTTCAAGTAATGAATTAAGGAAGATGATGTGGTTTTGGGATATAAATAAATGCAGATAGATGCAAACTTGGGTACGAGGAACAGAAGGAGTGGTATTTTTTCAGCCATAAGGACAAGAAATACCCGACAGGAACAAGAACAAACAGAGCCACAGCTGCAGGGTTCTGGAAGGCAACAGGAAGGGACAAAGCTGTGATGTCAAAGAACAGAATCATAGGAATGAGGAAGACACTCGTCTTCTACAAGGGACGTGCTCCTAATGGAACCAAAACTGATTGGATTATGCATGAATTTCGCCTGCAAAACTCTGAACATGCTCCTCCTCAGGCAAGTATATTTGTATATAATACTATTATAATAAGGGATAGGTCTAAGATTTAGTTTTAAGGGTGCAAAAATCTTTGGATGAAATATTTGAATAAAGGGAAGTAAATTTTTATAACCCAAGGGGAGTCAATTTTTATAAATTAAATAATTAAATTAAAAATATAAGATAAAATTATATATAAAAATTAAAACTTTAAAAATTCAATAAGGGCGACCTTCCCCGCGCCCCATTGGATCCATCCTAATTATAATTACTACTGCTATACTATACTGACTAGTAGTAGTCCCTGGGTTTCACACCAGAGAGACACTGGACTTGAGGCATATCAACTTTTCAAAAATAAAAAATTCGTAGAGCGAGAATGAAAGTGAACAATAAACTAAAAATAGTAAAATTAATTTATAACTTTTATAACCATAATAGATTTCAAAACAAAATTTTAGAATGTGATATAGTTTATATATTCTGTGCACTAGTTAATAATCAGAAAATTAAGTTCACTGTTTCTTGGAAGTGAAGACTGAAGAGAAAGATACTAGTAAACACATCATCAAATTTCAGCACATTTTCTTCTTTATCCATACGGTCTCTCTCTCTTTTCCACATAAATTATAAACTTTTTCTTCAGTTTTCATCTTTTTGGTCATCTTCTTTCAATTATGTAGATATAAGTATGATTCTTTCCACACTGGTGCTAATATTTAATATGAAGCAGAGATTATTATATGCTAGTATCTGATGAATATTTAGAAAATTAAAACTATAATGATAAAAGCATGAAGGTTTCTTCGGCCTCTTGGAAAGTCCAAGGGGCAAGTGGCATCACAATTTTATACTTGCATACATTCTTTCCAAAATGTGTATGGTTGTGCACTATAATAGAAATATTTTTAGAACAAGCTAAGGTTGTTAGTTAATATAACAAGAGTGGTTGTGGATGGCAAACCTTTAATTAATTAACACAATGAATTAAACTAATTAAAAGATAGTTTTTAATAATGTTCCAAAAGGATTCCTCTTCTTTTCTATTTAACATAGTTCCATTCGTTTTAGGAAAGAATTATATATTTATTTTGTCAAACTATGACTTTCTTACAAAATTGATATGTAAACTTTAAAATGTAACAAAAAATTCCTTCCCGGCCAACTTTAAAATATGACCAAAAAAAAAAATCAACGTGGATGTTCAAAGAGTATTTGATTATATTTTTTTAAAAAAAATATTTTGTTATGTGTCAACGTTCAAGCTTTAATTTTATAGTTCATCACCCCCCTTCTTTTTGAAGTATAACTATTCTGACCCCTAATGTTAAAAAGAAAAAATGTTCGACCACTTTATAGTCTTTATATCTACCACAAAAACGCAACTACATATATTTTATTTTTTTAATTTCTCTTCTGTGTTTATATCTTGAAACTTTCTCTCTCTACCTTCTTTTTCCAATGACAAATGTGTCACCATTACATAATTTCAAACATTAATTAAGTTTTCATTTGAAAAGTCTACCTTTATATGCTATCCATCTAAGGGAAGTTTATAAAACTATATATGGATGCAAAATTCTAATGAAATCATTTGAGCCTTTTTTAAAAGGCACTTTGCTTTTTATAAAAGCCCAAGAGTGAAAGAGCAAATCACAACCATCAATGTTCAAACCTTAAGTGTATAACCCAGAAACTTTTACATGTAATGAAAACTTACTAATAATAAAAAAAAATTGATATCAAGTGAAAAAAAAATCTCACATGAGAAAATACTGAAGTTGGAAAGTTAAATTTGTGCAGGAAGAAGGATGGGTGGTATGTCGAGCATTCAAAAAGCCTAGTCCTACACAGGAGAGGCAAGGCTTCGAACGTTGGAGTAGTCATCATCATCATCATCAAGCTCACTATTTCAGAGACCAAATAAGCTATGGCTATGCAAGGCCTCTCTCTCACTCATCATTTACAGACACATTGAATCCTAACGAAACCCTAAAGCATGTGCTTTATCCCAGCAATGAAGGTACAAGTTTTAGCCATCACCAGCAGTTTCTGTCAAACGACACCGTTTTCGACAACAACAACCATCAGCTTGTTGAGCTTATTCCTCATCTAGATAGCCCCACAGCTTCTGTATCAGCAGCTCCAATGGCAGTAAAAGAAAATGGCTTCACAAATGAAGATAATAATTACGTTCAAGAAAGGTGCAGTAACAACAACATTAACGATGGCCAATGCATAGATTGGAAGGCCTTGGACAACTTGTTTGCTTCACAGTTCAGTGATGATACTTCTGCTTATTTTCCTCATCCGAACATGCCCTTGATCCCACATAGTCATGCATGACCTGGCTACAAGTACAATCACAAAGTCATCAAGCTACTCATCCTCCTAGGATGCTTTCCTGATTCAGAACTAGGGCTTTATGCATGAGATCATGTCTCGATTGCCAAGAAAATAAGTCTAATTAATTAATCAAAATGATGGATTCATCATTCTCATCATATTATATATATTTTCCAGAAAATGAAACCAAAAGGTCTTTTAGGAGGAAATCTGTAGGTAGAAATTTTCTTCATATGAAAAACGATGCCTCGAAATGTGAATCGCTACCCCCCAAGTCTAGGAGTTCGGATAGAAACTTCCACGATCTTTTACTTTTGCTGCCAAGTTTGACTTTTCCGTGTCAATTGTTTTGTCACTTATAAATGTAAATTCCGAATATTGCTGGCACGTATTTATTGTCGTTCTGTTCCACCAAAAAGCCATATTATATATATATATATATAGAGTAAAATACTTTTTGATCACTCACTTATTAAAATTGTTAAAATGATGTTTTACTTATTAAAAAATATTACATTTAATCTTTTATTTTTTAAAAAAAAATCAGATTTAGTCTCTTAAATTTAGAGTTTATATAATTTTTCAAAAAGATTACATTTGATAATTTTTTGAAAAATAGTAACTAAGTGTGATATTTTTTAATAAGTGAAAGATTATTTTAAATATTTCAATTATGAGAATCCACATTGTATTTCTCTGTGTGTGTGTGTGTATATATATATATATATATATTGATTATCTCAATATATGGGTTTTTTTTTGTTGTTGCTGCAATTCTATAGACATAGATGGGAGAAGGAAGTTTTGGATCTCCCTCTGATCATAGTTGTCAAACTCGCGAATTTATTATCTGAGTTTATGAGTTTACAATTGTATCAACTTGTTGTAAACTTAGACTTGGTACAAACTTGAGTAAACTCGCAAGTTGACTTACGGAGTATACCGAGTTTACGATTTTAATGTGTTAATTAGCTTGTAAATTCAGCAACATAATAATTTAAACTCAATACTAAATCAGATATAGACAACCTTCTTTTCTATGAAGCATTAACAATTTATTTTATTACAAGTTTGAATATACAAAAAATAATAATAAAATTACATTTAATATGTACTTATTAAATAAAATAAAATAAATATTATTTAATTATTTATATTGAATAATTATTTATGTATGACCATCTTAAAATATTTATGTTGAGTATTATAAATTATGAAATATGAATAGCTTTTATTTGATTAAGTATAATTTGAATTACATTTGAATAATTTTTTAATGTATATAGTATTTAAACTATAAAATTACATATTTTGATAACTATTTATTAATGGAGGCAAACTCTTGCGAATTTACGTTACGAGTCTACGATACAAATTTACCTCTCTCTTACGAGTTTACCTAAATTCACGAGTTTAATAACCTTGATCATAAGAATTCATACTACTAGTTGACATAGCATTCAAAATATTAAAAAAAAAAAAACTACTTTAATTAAGCCAATCAGTTCAAATTTTGTATTTTCTTGAACAGAGATTTAAATTTCTCACATTTGACAGAAAATGTATAGATTTATTATTAATATTAAAAGAATTATACAATCTAATAATTTAAATTAAATTTAAATAACTAATTTAAATTTAAACAACTCTGCAATTTGAGACAATTCCTTCTAGAAATTATTGAAATTTCAAGTCACATAAACTGAATGAATTAGTTGAAGGACAGCAATTGAGTATGCTTTCCTCTTTTTTTTTTTCTTTTTCCTTTTTTTTTAAACAAGTAGCAAATAAATGAGTATAGAAGTTTATGTAAACATGAGCATTAAACGTAACGAGAATACTAATTTGCAAGTGTTTGATACATGTTCAAATATTTGATAAAGTGTCAATATTTTATAAAATTAATAATAAGTATAAACTCATTAAAGTTTAAAAGTATGTTGTCACAACCTGGGTCGATAAGATGTGACTGGCACGGGAATGAAATATCTTTCATTCTCATGAATTTATTAAAAAACTCAAGGCAACAGAACTTATATAAACCCACATTAAATAACTATTAAATCTTAAATTCTCTTTATAAAAGCATTCACTGAATTAATTTAATCTCTGTGTAGAAAGTTGGACAAGTTATTGTCTGAGCTATAGACCTCCTAAAATTTCTGCAACAGAGTTATCTGACATACCATAGTAATACATCAAACATTTAACCTGTATACAAGGAAACGACTAATAAAATCATAAAATAAAGGAAAAACATAGCTCTAACAATAAGCTAGGCTCACCAAGGAATTAATCACCATGATTACAATTTCCCGTTCAACATCGGTGCTAGAATCTGAAAAATGTTGAATAATAGTATGAGTGAAAACTCAGTGAGCAAGTAATTTGAATGTTGTAGAAATGGAACAAACTTACAATGGTATGCCTTTCAAAATTTAAAAACCAGATATAATACATTCATAATTTAATATCACCAAAATAGAAAATAATCATTAACATAATGCATTTAGGAATATCCTTCAGAACTAATCATAATTACATGATTGAGAATTAGCCCAAGGCTAGTGAAAACATATCAGAACAAATACTCATTTCAACCATAAGCTCTGAGTAATTATAATAATGGTCTTAGGCCTCATACAAAATAAGGTGGTAATGACATTATGCTCAACTACAACAGATTTTCAATCGCAGTGCACTATGACTAATGTCTACTGCCATTAGCTACAGAAATTTGTTTTGGACACATTTCCAATATTTCAAAAATAAATATACATCTATGAACAAATATCATAATTCCAAAATCATACCACTTCAGAGTTCAAATATCAGTATTTCTAATAATTTAAAATTTAGAATCATAATTCAAAATAATATTGTGCATAATTAGGATTATTTACTTATCTGAGAGGAGTATACCAACCTCTTCTTATCTTTTTTTTACAATTCATTTGTTGACAATTTTTCTAGCTACCTAAAACATTAAATAAAATACTTATAATATCTAGTCTTCATGAATAATTTAATTATTTAATTTTGTCACTGACTTAATTAATTATTCCTTATTCACCTTTATCCAAATAACCTTTTCAACCCAATTTGGCCCTCTTTCTTCACCCAATTTTAGGAAGTTAAATTTTTGGGTCACTTTCTTTAATAATACTTTAAAATAATTATGACCTATATTATTATTATTATTATTATTATTATTATTCAATTTATTCAATTATGCGCTCATTAAATTTCTAACATCTACCATCAACATAATTTCACTTAGGGGTCATTTAATAAATTCCAAAATTTCCATTTAACTTCAAATAATATTTATTGTTATCTAATCAAGCCAAACAAATTTTTTCCTTCTAATTTCCTCCCTTTTTCTTTATGAAAAATCTAGAAAAATTACGAAAAATTAGAAATTCATCTTAAGATTCAACTAAAATTTTCAAAAATTCTAAATCATTCCCTAGATGCATAATAATATTTAAGAAGCCCTAAGAACCTAAATTTCACCTATTTCCAAAATTACCCCTAGACTTAAATTTGGGGTTTTGCAATCTGAAAGCCAAAATTCACAATTGATCAGTGATTTCATGGGAGAAAGATGTGAAAATCATCTAGGAGGTGAAACCCCAACTCAATTTGATGAGATTACACTGAATTAAGCTCAATTTCATCACTTTCTTGCGTAAACAGTGATTTTCGCGAATGAACAGTACCAGAATTGGGGTTTCTTCAATTTGGGGCAGTTTTAACCAAACTGATCAATGTAAATGAGAGAGAAAGGACCAAAAATGATGCAAAAACTAAAGCCCTAAGTTAGATTGAAGCAAAATAAACCTAATTTTGCCAATTTGAGTCACAAATTACGCCAACAAAGCTGCAAAAAATCCTTCAAATTTTTGACCACCTGGTGGTCATTGCCAATGGTTCACGAGTTGCTAGAGTTGCTGGGAGGTCGGTCGACCTCTAGCAATGCTGAACGATAGCGGGTAGTGGTTGCAGGTGGAAGAAACCGGTGAGCACAGTGAAGTTGCATAGTGAGGGGAAGGAAATGGTAAGGAAATGGGAGATTATGTAGTATAATTATGTACTTAAAATATTGTTATAGGGGGGTTAGTGGGTATAATTAGGGTATTAGTTTAATTTAAGTGGGGTAATAAAATAATAATGGGTATTAAAATATTTTAAGTAGGGAATATGGTATTTTATCATATCAAAAATTTTCTAACAAATAACTGGATATCATACTCTGTTGAGTTACAAGTGCTAGGAATACATAGGGTAAGACTTAGGTACTCACTTTGGTTGCAATCTCTTATAAAATTTTATCTGTATCTATATCTAGCATTGGATGAATGCCCTTTTGAATATCCATTTTGAGTTTTAATTTCATGGGTATTACATGTGCAGTCATAGTTTATTTTGTTGTCTATATTCGCTAATATTATTCATGTAATTTGAATGAATGTGCATAGTAAAGATTTAGGAATATACTTTATTTAGCATTCCAACAAGCGATTTTTTTGGTCATATAAATATCCCGTTATAGGTTTCAACAATTCTTTATTTACAGATTTATATATATTGGCTTAAAATTTAATTGTGAAATAAAGAATAGAATGAACCATTCACTTATTCATGATTATTAATGCCAAAATCCATTAATTTTGTAGCACCATGATGACTATGCATAGTCTACTATTTCAAAGGGTCACTTGGAAATTTTTGCTTGAAAATTTTGGCCAATGTTCAATAAAAGCTAGTCATAAGCAAAAAATTTCACATACCCATTGTTACAATACATGGACCAAAGTTTTAGACAAAGCCCAGTATCTTAACGAGGCCCACTAGGTGGAGAGAGATAAGCCCCAAGAGGAGAACTTTAATGCTTTTTCTCTCATATATGGCAATCATAGAGGATTACAAGAGGTAGAGAAGAATTTTGCGAAGTTGCATGCTCTTGGAACTTCATCATTTGCTCTGAAAAAGATCATTATCTTCATATTCCTATGTTTCTATGCCTTTTAATTTAGGTGTGTAACAATAGTGCTTTCATTACATCCTTCCCGAACCTCTTAGTATATACGTGGCTAGACCTCCTTAAAGAATCTGACAACAAATTGACACCACAATTGATTATTGTTGCCAATCGAATGACCCATCTTGAGGCTACTATTCAAAGCATGAACCAAACCCTACAAGAAGACACTATATGAAGATAGAAATTAGGGACAGATTTCTATCCATCTCTAATATAACACAAATCTATTTCAAATTTTGTCCAAAAAATTTCATTTATTTTTTAATTAAAAAAATATCTGGGACGGATTTTTGAAATAGATAATTTCGTGTCAAAAATTTCATACTTGATTTTGTCTCTATTCCATCTCAAAAATATTTTGTAAAATTTTTTATTATAAAATAGTTTTAGGGTCAGATTTTTCCCTCTAAAAATTACCACCCATATTTCCGTGTCAAATTAAGTTTTAGTTAGTTAAACATCTTAGGGACAAATTTTTTAGAGTGAAAAATTTGTCCCCAATTATTTTTTAAAATTAAATTTGGATATTATTTTTTATAATGTTTATTTATTTCTTTTTTTATCAAATAATATATATATATATATATATATATTTATTTATTTATTTATTTATACTTAAAAATATATGCTAAATATATTTAACAACAGTTAATAAATTATAAGGAGTGTTATGTTTAATGACTTGTGCTCTATGGCATCTAATATATATTGTACACTTAAATAGAATTATGAAATTAGATATTTACATTTAACCCAATCATATACAATGAACTTATAACCAAGTGGAATGATTGAGACTTATCTTAAGTTCTAATAAGCCTGATTGGATAGGTACACAATGTTATTAGAATGAAATTATTTGTTTATTTATTATATATACAATTAAGTTTCATTAAGGCAATGGAGATTTAATTATAATACAATGATATATCATATATATATATATATATATATATATATATATATATATATATATATATATTAAGTAGGTAAAGTTTACCAGAGTTGCATGTACGAATTTATATAATAACACCTTTACTTACAACTACTAATTGTGGAAAAAATCTTAATCGAATATTTAAAAAGCCATCACTAAAATTTTTGGCTTTCATCCCAAATATCATACTTGCAAAGGCCCTCATTATCTTATGTAATGTTTAATCAGAATGACTTACGTAAATTGCATTGAAGTTAAAGGTAAATGTGGTTAGGGATTTAGTGGTACTCTATCCAAATTTAAGTGTAATTTAAAATATCATTAGTTTATAATTACTAATTAAAATTGTAATTATGAAATTTGTGAAATGAAAAAATTTCCTGATTAATCCTTTTGCCCCTCAATCTTCGGGAATTAAAAAGATACTTTTCAATTGTGTCTAAATATGTTCATTTGGAATATGGACTCTTCCACTTCATTTTTATTTACTTGTTTACTATTTCTTTTTTATCTCCTTCCAAGCTATGCTCTTAAAAATTATGGAAGATCTTTTAAGGCGTAGAAATGTAAATTAGATAGCTATTGATTGATAAATGATATATGACATTAATAATTCATAAAATATGACTAACAATTAAGTATTCTTAATTATACTATTTAGTTTTAGGAGTAATAAAATAGCATTATCTATCTTCAAGTGGTTTCGTTTGTTTAAAAGAGCTCTACAACTCTACATTGAAAATCAAATATCTAAAATATTCTGCGGCCTAAGATTGACTAGGATAGTTGAAAAAATGCAAAGAAAAGGATGGGTTAAGTGTTAAATAGTAAATTAATGAAAGGGAAATTAATAATCAGAATTAGAAGTGACTTAAATTTAAATTAAATGTTTATTAAACTCGAAGATAAGGCTAGCACAGTTGGTCTTAAATGCCTTATGTTTCCAAATATCCAATGCATGAATCTTTGTGACTTCTTTTTAACAAAATTTTACTCCTTTTTTTCAATGACACATGTCCCCAGGCAAAATAACACAAGTACCCCTTGCATTTTTATTTTATCCCTTTCACATTGCCCTTCTTCACTTGTGCACATCTTATTTTGAAATCCAAGGCAGTGCTTTCTTCTACCATCTAGCACAACTGGACATATGCTAAGACCACCAATGACTTTCTTCCATGTTTTGGCCAAGTCTGGCGAGTTTCTGGCCAAAAACATTATTGAGCATAACATATGGTTCTTCCTTTCTCAATTTCACATATGCTAAGGCTTGTCTGAGGGTGATTAGAGTATGATTTGGTGAGATTTCTCAAAATCTGGTGTGCTTCTTGTTCTTTATACGAAATGCAGGTATTTCCCCATGTTTATTCAACCCTTACTTTTAGTTTTAGCTTTCGATTTGTGCAAATCCATCTTGGTAGTATGCGTAAGGTGTCGGAAATGAAAACAAAAGAATTTGAATTGGTCATGATCTACTATAAAATTAGAAGTTGAGGAGCTTTTGTGCTTTCAATTATTTGGTTTGTTAAGCATTTCTTAATTTCCTATTTGTCTATTCCTTAAGTCAATGTTCCATTAGGATCAATGCATGTCGGTGGTATACTTCACTTTTGTTCTAGAATTCTTTTTTTTTTTTTTTTGCAAGTTTTTTTAATTAATAAGTATTCAATATTACTTGCTTGCTATTTTGTTTTCAATATCTAACTCAAGAGCTCGTATGGAACTTCGGCATAAAAGTGGTCTGAAGATAATATCATGTTTGCTTCTAAAAAGGTTATAGAAGAGTTATGGTGTTGATTGAAACCATAAAAACTTTTACTGATCTGATGTTCCACAAACCATGTTATAGTAACTTTGGTACGGTGTAAATTTGAAACAACATATGATGTAATTAGAAATTTTTGACTCATTCTTTTGGTATGCATTTAGTCTGTTAATGCATTTTAGTTCTAATATTATGTCTGTAATAGGCTTTGCAATTGAAAGCATGTTAGAAGAGCTTTACAGTTGTATCTGGTACTGAACAATGAAAATGAAGATACCAAAATTAAGGCATGATGTTTTGTTTGGGAAAAGCTTTCATGTTGTTAATTAGACATCACATATATATGATGCTTAAGTGAATGATCTGGTCATGTTTGCTAGTAAAAGTAATGTGTTGTAATGGTTAAGTCAATAAGAGGATTTATGTTACATTGTCAAGTGGTTCATCATGTATTCCCTCTATTCTCACCACTGCTAATCCAAGCATGCCATCTTCCTATTCTCCTAGGATCCACTTAGCCTTGTCATCTAGGATACCATCTCTGTCACTTTATTTGTTGTATCTAAGGCCTAAACTCTTCCACCACCTCCACTAATTATCAAAAATCCATAAGATTTTCCCTTTAGTGAGAGCCTCCACGATATAGTCTAGGTGTTGACACACAGATTCCTTTCTAACCTTAAGGTTGAGACCCCACTAATGGTCGCACATGGATTTATCCATATAAACAAACCTGAGTTTTTTATCTTCTTGCATTCCATTCTTTTATTTTGTTTATGACAATATTTCTCATGTTGATTTTAAAATACATAGATTCCATCCTATTGTTGATGTTGTACAAGAGTTCTCACATATCTTTCAAGGATAAATGGTACATACTTTCAATTAATTTGTATCAAATCTTTCCTTTTAAAGTATCAAATTCCTTGCCTTGTATTTTCAACCCACTTCCAATCTAATAAGAACGCAAGTACACTACCATACATCATTTAAGTTCAAAAATAGTTAACCTATCATATTAATGTTAAAAACACACATTCATATTACCTTTGGCATACCAAGCTATTCTAATCTAAATCTCATTCATGCTAGACATTTTAGGCACAGTTTTCTTCTTTCTAAATGTACATGCAACCGAAAAAACATAAGTTCACAAGAGTTAAAAAATAATACAACTACAAAATAGTATTGAAGTCAAGAACATAGAAGATAGAAAATAATACAACTACAAAACAATATTGAAGTCAAGAATATAAAAGAGGCACTATACACGGTTATCCAATCTCATTGATGCAAGGAAGAATCTTTTTACTCAAAAAAATAAAAAATTGTAATAGTAAGAGGTCCAATGCATTGCACAAATCTAGCAGAAAAAAATGCAAAATTACGGAAGAGGCACAGTACACAATGTTAGCACTTCTCATAATTGGTCCCACAGCACTATTACAACTTTAAAGAGATTTGTCTTCATCATATGTATATACGCGGATTCCACTATCCACAATTCTTAACTTAATAATTGGTCCCTATACACTATTATAACTTTAATTAGGACCATCACTAATATTGACTTCATTATCAAAATAAACTTCAACTCCATGTGTATTTAGTTTTAGATTTTGCCTCCTTCATTATTAACCTTTTGAACCCATTATTACAATTAAGATATTCCACCCATCATATCCTAGAACCATCATCTAGGAAATCTACCATGTTCATATCAAAAGCAGTAAACAATTGAGATTCACATGCAAACAACAAAAATAAAAAAACTTGATAGTTGTGCAATTTTTCCATTTGCTCCAACGATCACTTGCTTTCTCCTCCTCCACTCTGCATATGCCCTGAGCCCTAGTTTTAGTGTCAAGTGGTCCCTATAGCTAGCAACATATATGGTATAAGTTTTCCGTCTTGGCATTTCACATAAGAACAAAATCACAACGTCAGCCTATTGATTAACATTATCAGTGTTGGCAATAATAGCAATGAGTGTTTTGAAAATTTATGAAAATATAAGGAACAAATTGAAACAAAAATAAAGAATAGGGACTAATTTGAAAACTTGTGAAAGTATTAGGACCAAATGGTTAATTTTGTGTTGTCTATATTGTAATTATTATTATTGTAGAGTTGAGTTGTCAATATTGTTGTGTGTTATGCAACCTGATTTCTTCTTTAGCTTCCTTTATTCTAACACTATGTATCATATCGTTTCTCATTTCTCTTCTCCATAGTATATATTTGTAAGGAAGTATTTTACATCCATTACAACAAACATATGCAAAGCAAGGCAGAATAATATATCAAAAGTTAAAAACTTCCTATAGTTACATGAAATTGACTTGTTGCAAAGATTAAATAAAACTTTCTGTCTTCCCCTTCATGGACCACGATGGCAACATATACAAATAGTAGTTGAGTTTTATTTTAGTGTTTTATACAAGAATTTGCATATATATTAAATCCTTCTTAAATAAGTTAAAGATGGCTGTGTAAATTAGAGCAAGCTATTGTACCATAGGCAATTTAATTTTTGGCATTTTCAGTTGCAAGTCAAATTCATTCTTCAACTCATTATAGCTTCTCTACACAACCCTTTTGAAGTGCTTAGATAATTAAATAAGTACAAGTTTGGTTTCATGCAAGTATTGATATTAAAATTCAAGCTTTCATTCAGTTTTATGCCTGCATGGCAAGTGCGAAAGCTTTTTTCTATCTAATAAGTTGTCCACTTTTCCTTTATGTTATAAATCAATTAGAGCCATATGTTTTCATGAACATCATAATTTGATAGTGGGTTGCTCTAGTCTACCTCATACTATAATTCCTCCTTATATTCGTGCATGAACCTCTTAAAGTGAGTTAAAAAATGGGATTCATCCTTTATCAAATTCCAAGTTGCTTATGTCATATTGCATTAAATGTCATATATTTAATCCATGCGATGTCTCACAATTTACTTGCATAAAACTTTTGCCATTGTAGTATCCTAATAAATAAAAATAGTAAGGGACCTCATTTTGCTTTTGTGCTTAAATAGTTTCAAAAAGCCAACGACTCTACAATTTCATTGTATAACTTTGCTTTGCTAAAATTACCCCATCTATAATGATTAAATTTTGGAAAGATGGCAAGTGATCAGTGTGCATGATTAGTACAGTATATTGGGTCGAGTGATATTACATACCAAATAATCATTATCAATTAACATTTTTGGTCTTGTTAAAATTACATTGGTTATTTGTTCTTTCATGTCCAATTTTTATTCATGGTAAAATGATGAAATTTACAACTAGTGTCATTGAAAATATTGCAATAGACAATCAATTTCTTTATATACTATGCTTCTTAGTTTTTTTTAGACTGAAGATAATTTTCTACATCTGAGTATAACCAAGATTAGCTCTCCCCTACCATATGCCTACTCATCAACTCCAAAGAAATCCTTGGCTTGAACAAGAGATCATTTGCATTGTGACGCCAACATGAGTTGTTTTTTGAAGATGAAGAACTTGATTGTGTTCCTAAAAAGAAGTCATATATTTTATATTTTGCTATCAAATATGTAACTCTTATTCTTGCTTTACAATTGATCCTAGTGTCGAGCTAAATTAGTAGTTGTAAAATCTCTTTTAGTATTACTTTCAAGAACTCTTGTTGTAGCAAACATATATGTATGAAGTTATGAAGCCTTCTTTTTTATTCCTATTAAAATATTATTTCCTAACTCCAAATCTGATTTTACAACAATTGTCTATTCAAAAGTTCCATGCTACTTCTTCCCTGTCAAATTCCATACCTATTTTGGGCTATAAATCAACCTCCATAAAAGGGCCCATTTTCAACTAACGAGAGACATAATAGAATGATGGCTTCAAAAGACAATTTGATACAATAGTTTTACAAGATATCCTTCGAACACGGAAAAAGAAAAAAAGAGAGAGATCAAATGGTTAAACAACGTGTAGTCTACTATTTCTTACTTAAAAGAAAAAAAAAAAAAAAAAAGAGAGATCAAACAAGCAAAGAGAAGAGAAAGTCACAAGGAAGAATAGGAAAGAGACAACAAATGCCACAGGAAAGTAAATAATTATTTAAAAAAGAATAGAAACAAAAAAGTAGTAAAACTAGAATGACACAGTAGAGGGTTAACATATTTACTATATTATAAAAACTAGTTTATTTGTCCGCACGTTGACGGATCTTAGAAAAAATTAGTTTGTTTGAGAGTTGCGATTTGTAAGAAAGAAATGATAATAATTGATTCATTGAAAAGGTACTATTACAAACCATTCAACTTATATATTATTTTCTATTGTTTTAATTTTAGATCATGTCAAGTTATATTTATAATCCCTTATTGAAAAATTTAAAAGACAATTAATTAATTATTTATTTTTCTTGTCCACTCTAAAGAATTATTGGACTTCAAAAAATAATTCATTAATGTTCTTGTTCACTTTAAACAATTCTCACAATTCTAAAAGTTCTCAATTTAAAAGGTAATTAATTAATTTATTAATTAATTATTTTATAATCTTTCTCATCAACTACGAAGAATTTATACAAATTATTGATTTCATTATTTTTTTTATTGACTACAAAAAATTTACATACTTTAAATTATTTTTTATATATGTATAAGAAAGGTAAAAAGTCATCGTATGAAGAGTTGATGATTTATTAAATGGAATCTTCTCATCAGTCAATGAAACTCCTCTATTAAAGGGAGCCTACTTTACTTATATCTAATAGTTAATAGATTGGAGGAGAATTAAGTAGATCCTATGAATAAAGGTCAAAGACATAATTGGAAACACAAATGGTTTTAAAAAAATTTTTAGAAATAAATGAGAGAAAATTTATTAATCATGTTGTCACAATGGCCATGCACTTTCACAAGTTTAAGAGTGTGTATATGCGGGCGTGTG
This sequence comes from Delonix regia, assembly GCA_037074485.1. NCBI lineage: Eukaryota > Viridiplantae > Streptophyta > Magnoliopsida > Fabales > Fabaceae > Delonix > Delonix regia. The sequence goes on along the minus strand of CM073454.1, from coordinate 20,722,457 downwards.
CCCATATGTTTGTTAAATGTAATTAGGTAGCCATTCTATTTGTATTAAATTTGGTGCATGATATATGTAGTATCATATATGGACTTATGAATGCTGGACCAGAATGGAGATTGTTTTAAATATGAAAGAAGGCTTTAAAACAATAAAATAATTTATGCAGGTTTCACTGGAGTTCATCAAGTTGGTAATATAATAACTATATATATATATATATATATATATATATATATATATATATCTCCAAGATGGAAGAAGAAATGAGATACCATGGAAAAGAGAATGCTGGCGAGATTAACATAGAAACTTTTGCCCTTCTAAAGGTATAGTAGTTTCTTTCCCATTATAAAAAAGGAAATATAGCACATACTAGTTGCTTAATTTATAAGAGATACATACTATGTGCTTGCCAAATGTTGAAGAACGAAATGAGAAAAATATCTTTTATTAGATGCTTTTGAATAATGATTTCAAAAAAATATTAAAAGATATTACATTTAACTAGAAATTAAGTTGCAACAAATTATTTTAAAACTATTACAACCGTCACTAACATGTGTCTCCTACCATACACATTGCAAGGCAGCTTGTGCATTGAAAGCTGGGGTAGGTGTGGAGACTTACTTAAATTCTGTGGATATGGATGCTTTGACACGTAAGCCTTTATGGCTGAGTTATTGGGTTTAAAAATGGGCAATTCTATGGCTATTGATTTAGATTTGGATAAGGTGGTACTTGAATAATATTACAAGGACTTGGTTGATGATGTCTCATATGTGGAACGCTATAATAATTGGAGTAAGCGGATTAACTGCTATACAACAAATCTTTTATACAGTGGTTGTTTGTTTTTTAAAAAAATTTCAACAACAAAAAAAAAATTATGGGGTGGAAGCCAATAAATCTGCTGTACCACATTGGATTTGGGTTCAATAATTGGAGGAGTACGGATATCATTGAAGATGTCATTTGCTTCCCTTTTTTTTTTTTTGGGTTGGATTCCTAGGAGAGGTGACTTAGTTGTAGATTGGTTGGCCAAGCATTTTGTTAGGAGGATATGCCCGATTTGTTGGGAGTTATGTTCCCCATCCCCTCTTCTTTCCATTATTTCCTCCGAGGCAGCTTTTTGAAGGGTAGGTGTTTGCTGATTTTTTATGCTTGTTTTGCTGTGCTGTTTCAGCTTTATGTGTTTTTATTTTCTGATATAGTGTGTTGTGTTCTTTAGAATGAAGTTTCATTATTATTGACCCACGAAAAAAATTTAGCCCTAGTGTGTTTCTTTCTTAGGCTACCTTTTCTATTAAACCCTATGATTTTGTAATGTAAATACTATAATAGAGGTTGATTTAAGGTCCCATCTGTACTAGTTAAATGGTCTAAAATGAAGTTACCCTTCACTTTCTACGTTAACATACCTAACTTGATAATTTAAACCCCCAATTTCAATGCATCACATCACATTTAACATTTGTTAGTTAGATGCATTGCCTTTTAAGATGTATTTGGAACATCTTTTAAATTTATGCATTTACTTAAAACAAATACTTCTTTTAATAAATATTACTTTTTTAAAAAAATTATCATAAGCCATATCAATATTTTAAATAATTTTTTTACTTGATGGTATCTTGTTGAGAAAAAACATTGAACCATTTTTAACAGCATACACTGTATTTCACATACCTAATTATATTTTACTATATAAATCACTATCATCCTGCATTACAATGCTGATATATATTGTGATATTTTTTTAAAAAAATATTTATTAAAATTAAATTATTTTTAAATACTTATTTAAATCTAAACTACCATTGTCATCACATTGAGAATAATCTATATATTTGGAAATAGATTTGATAATCAGGCCGAGTATCTAAAAATTGGACTTGAACTCAAACTCAAAAAAATGTTCTGTATTTTAGTTAAACTTTTATTAATATTTTTTTAGTCAGGTCAATTGAACTTTTTAAATAATAACCAAATCAATTTATTATTTAAGATTTGAAATAAATAACATAAATAAATATGATTATTATATGTAAAATCATATATAGAGAATTTATAAATATAAATAAATTATTGTATTGACATAAATCATTTAAATAAAAAGTAATAATTTTTATTTATTTATTAAAATGTCACATTACATTAAATTTTTTTTATATAATAAATTTTTATTAATTAAAAAAAATATTTATTCAAATTTTTCGAATTCAAAAACTCGGCTTATTTTACAAATTAAACCTTTTTAATTTGAGTTTTTTTTATTTAGTCTTTTTTTTAAATTTAACGTATGATCAAACAAATTTTTTAAATTATAATTAAATCTATTAAAAAAAAACTATCCGTAGAATATTCATCTTTCGACGAAATGCTCAAAGCAGAATATTCGTTGCTCTGCAGGATTAAAAAAAGTCAAGTAGCCAGTAGCCTCACTTGATGTGACCTTACTAAAATTCTGGACGTTGCCTAAATCTTAACTAGCCAAGTCATGCATTTCAAATATTTTACAGTGGGCACGATAGCAATAATATTACTTATAGAATAAATCTTTAAAATTTCATTAATTAATCATTAACATATAATTATGTAAGTTTAAAAGTTTTAATTTGATTATGAAGAGGGAAAATAACTAACACAAAATATAAGTTATTGACAAAAGAAACACAATATATAAGGTAACGAATTGATATATTTTTTCCCTTAATGTTGTTAAGTTATAAGTTAATCATTTATGATTTGTTTTGTGATTGTTTATAAATAAAACTGTGCATTATACATAATATTTTATTGCAAAATAATGTTATATACAAAACTATTTAAATGACAAAAAATTATGACTACTGGCCAAGAATGAAAGATAAAATAAATGTCAAAAGAATAAAAGCGTTATATAATACCAAACTAAAAGGTTTTTAATAAAGTTAAACTTCTTGTCTCATATTTTATTTAAATTTTTATTTTTTTTATTTAAAATTTTATACGCGGGTCTTTATGATTTAAAATCTTCTAATTTAATCAACGTCCATACCAGTATATTTTAATTATTATGTTCAGATTTTATTAATAAAAATGATCATGTGCTTTCTTGATATTTTGAACATATATAATTTAAATTAATTTTCTTTAATTACTTAACAAATGAAAAATATATATAATTTTGATCCTTCCTTTTTATCTTAAGACTACTTTAGTCTTCCAAATATAAGAAATATTAAATTAATCATTTCAAGATAAAAGAGTGAATTAATTTAATTTTTTTCAAATAATTATTTTAATATTTGAAATATTATTATTGTTTGAATAGTTTTATTTTTAAAGAACCAAACTAATGTTCAAACTTAAACTGAATACCAAAATTACATTCTCACCTTCAAAAATATTATATCAAATGTCATATATTTTGATTATGTTACTTTATTATCTAATTAAAAAATATTGAAAATTTTAAAATGATTTAAAATTATTTAAAACTCTAATTATGCAGTTGTTTTTTAAAATCTTCAGATTAAATACAAATTAAAAATTATTATGATCGAAGAATAATTTAATAAAAAAATTAAATAAAAGTGGCAAACAGAAGTTATATTTGAAAAAATACGGCTGAAGGAATTAAAAATTCACCTTCTCCTTTTTGAGTCTTCAAAAGCTCCTTCCGCTTTCTTTCTTTCCCATCGTCAGACAGCAAATAAATTCTGCTGGACATTCATTATTTTTCTCTCCGAGTCTCTCTCCTCTGCTTTCAAAATCTTTAGGTATTTTCTGTTCACTGAGAAACCCTAGCATTAGAGGCTCCCTCTCACCGCCATCTTCAAATCCTCAGTTCTCAAAGTCTTCTGTTTTTGTTTCATTATCACTGATACCCGAAATTTGATGGGCGCATCCTGATTTGATAGATTGATGTGGTTCACCTACGTTTCTCCGTTGCGACCTCACTGGTTGTGTCGTTTTCACACTCCAGCGCGACAAATGGCAACTTTTTCGTGCAACTAGTGCTAACCCTTTCTGAAGTTGCAATTCGTACATTTGTGACGCTTTAATCATGGCGGCACCGAGGAATCTGATGGGCGATACTGTGAGGTTCTTGAGGGATGAAGAGAATGCCAAGGAGGAGGACGAGGGCAAGAAAGCGAAATTGGAGAGGTTTCCGCTGAATAGGTGGGAATTCGCTGCTGCTCTCGGCGTGTTTTTTGTTTTCTCCACCGGCTTGATTTGCATTTACTTGACAATGCCAGCGGCGGAATACGGAAAGATTAAATTGCCACGTACGATTTCGGATCTCCGTTTACTCAAGTACGTTTATGTTTGTCCTGGAAATATTCTGCGATTAAATTTGATTCTAGTGATTCTGATTGTATTGAGTAATCTGTCCCCTATTGGATTTTGTTGATGAATTCACCTGGTTGGTTCTTTTGTGTCTGTATACCTGATATTAAGTTGAAATAGAAAATCGCAAATATTAGGCGGAAATAAACTAACTCGTGGCTTGATCCTCGCTTGGTCTGGGCATATTACACGGTTGTTCATCCCTTGTCATCTACTGGTTATAAATGGCATTTAAACTTGTGCTCTTTTATTTATATGATATGCTGATCACTTGGTTTGATTAATGTACACAATGCATCCACCTGAGAAAGTAGCTATGTATACCGTAATATTATAGGGAACAAATAGCATTACATTCCCACTCTAGTAAGGAAGAGTAATAACTAATAAACGTTCTACTGACTTTTTATATTTTAATGGTAGGAGAATTTGTATTAATTCATTCTGGTAATGTGCAGGAGAGATTTCATTTTGTTTCAGCGAGCTTGTGCACTTGTGCATGCTTTTACTTGTGAAACGGACTAGGCATATATTTAGGGGTAAAATGTTAAACTATTTTGGATCACTTATTTTTTCTTTTTTCAGGGATCATTTTGCAGCATATGCAAATAATCACCCAGCACAATTCGTCCTTGGTTACTGCTCTACCTACATCTTCATGCAGACTTTTATGATTCCTGGAACGATTTTCATGTCCTTGTTAGCTGGAGCCCTTTTTGGAGTTTTTCGAGGAATTTTATTAGTTGTTTTCAATGCCACTGCTGGAGCATCATCCTGCTTCTTTTTGTCTAAGTTAATTGGCCGGCCTATAGTTTCTTGGTTGTGGCCTGAAAAGTTAAGGCTTTTCCAAGGAGAGGTGTGGTTTTGTCTTTCTTTAACTTCTATTGGGCAATCACCTAGAATACTATGTGTCTTCTGTGTTAACATGATTTTCCTTTGTTAAATCAGATAGCAAAGCGAAGGGATAAGCTGCTGAATTACATGCTTTTTCTGAGGGTAACCCCTACATTACCAAACCTATTCATCAATTTGGCATCTCCAATTGTTGATATACCATTTCATACCTTCTTTTTGGCAACATTGATTGGACTTATACCAGCCTCTTACATCACTGTCAGAGTAAGTTTTTGTTCCCATCATAATATCATATGACAATATGCTGATGCCCTCGTGTTTTTGCTGAGCTCTTTATATTTAGTTAAAGTGGTTTTATTCTATGCCTTAATAATTTTGATTCATCCAATCCCATTGAGTTAGTTGCCCTCTTGGCTTCTTCATTAGGATCTTTTTAACAAACCAAATAACTTCATAAGGCATTCAAATTTCAAAGTATGAGTATAACTAAAAGACAAAAAAGAGGGGGAAAAAAATATAGGGGTCTTTAATAATTTTATCTTATTAACTCTGGTACTTTTAATGCCCAGAAACTGCCAAGTTGATCCATATATAATGGAATATCAATATGAAATTGTTTCTAACAGAAAAGGATCTTAGATGAAGATAGAATATAGATATAGATATATATATATATATAGATATATATATATATATGTGCCCATTTGTGTATGTACTTAATTTTTGAAGGAATTATGCAATTGCAAATATAAGTGAAGACATGCCTAATTCTGTTGTTGTTTTTTTTATTCCAGAAAATGGTGTAAAACAACACGAAGTTAAAACTTAAATGTGAGAGAAATTATGAGTTTTCAAGAATATAGGATTTACCCCCCAGCTTCAAGATTTTTATCTGACAATTATTAGTGCAGTAATGTAGTATAAATCTTGTAGGAGATTGAGGATTTGAGATTACCCTGGCAAAGACTAAAGACTAAATTGAAAGAGTAAAATTATACTCGATTTTGGTTTGTATTAATGAGTTTTCCACATTCAGAGATCAATTCTCTTCTTGTTTAATATCAATCCAAGTTTTATTTAGTTTCTAATGATGTAAAAAGCCTAGTAAAATCCCTGATATACTTGTCTCTATAAGTTATAGGAGATGAGCTCCACCCAGCCAAGGGGGGTTGATACGGAACAATAATAATAATGATAATACTAATAACAATAATCATAATGAGTTATTGTTATGGTTGTTGGTGGCAGTGTTGTTTCTTTTCTTGTTCTTTCCTGTTCTTGCTATTGCGCATTGATTAGATCAACTGACATTAGTCAGTGTTAAACAGATCTGTGTAGTTGAGATGTTTACGTAGAGTGCAAGATTTTTCCTATGCAGCAAGTAGAAATAGGTTAAGTGATAGCAGGGGAGACTTATGCATTGCTGAATGGATCGGCAATGTTGAGGTTTTGGAGATTTAAAGGGTATAAGAAATTAATTTGGAGGTTCAAATTTGGTCTGGAGAATAGAGGGTGTATGATTTAAAAATTGAGCTCAGTTGATTACTTGAGGATCAAAACGACAAGAGATGGTGCCTAAGGAGATAGAGTTTTGAATGACCGACTAGGGTTGAAGGCTTCTAATGAAGGAGTGCAACACTTTGGTTAACATTATTACCTCTCATTGAGTGCAGAAGGCTTTTGTTTTGCTTAAAATAGTTGCTTTTTTGGTTAATTCTTTTAGTGTTCATTCAGAGATTCCTAGGATTATGTGGTATGTTCAAACTAAAAGGACTTGATTCTCAAAGTTTCAATCATCGTGAGACTATGAGACTTTTGATGTGTAAGCTGTGGATGCAGCAGCTTCTGTTTTTAGTGAGCTTTGCTTAGGAGAGAGTGGAGTTAAATAGAAGAGTATAATAAGCAAAACTCCTGGAGCTTTGTTGATGATGCTGGTTACTAAATTTATAGCTCATATAATTTGTGAAAATTTGCACCTAGGGCCCAAGTGCTTAAGTGCACGCAGCACTTCTAGTAACACTACAGAGGAAAAGCTGAGATACTCAAATGTTTCTTGATTTCACGATAAGGCGCTTATGCAGCATAGCATAAAGTCATAAACAGTAAACAGGTTTCACACAACGTATGATAGTCTGGTTGGAAGCTACTTGAACTAACCTGCTATATTCTTTCTTGTTTCTTGGGACGTTGCTGCAAATAGACACTCTCGATTAGATAAGGTGTTGTTCTTGTGTATAATAAGAGTATTACCAAGCTTTTGAAGATTCCTTAAGTACAGATTGCAAGTTTCTTATGAGTACTTTACTATTAGAGAATTGCATCTAATTCCAAACCATTTTTTCTTCCTTGTCTGCTCAGATTGCATTTCTTGTTATCCTCTAGGTTTCAGAGTTCTGACTGGACTGGTAATGGAAGTATGAATATTGGTTTCCCTTCGTTATTCTACTCTTTTTATTTTCTTTTTCTCTATTTAAGTACTAGTCTACTACAAAATAATGAGAAAGTCAGGTTCACTTGAAGTTGATCTTCTAGTTTTGCCCATTGATCTTATCATAATTTTGCTTTTCTCATTTTACCGTTAAATGTAATGTATAGAACTTAATGTGCCAAGGAATTTTCTTATGTCTTACGCGTTTGGTGTGAGGAGTTTAAATAGGGTGTCTTTATTTTGCTTTGTCTAAACTTTATTAGTAGCTATCTGCATTTCTTTCGCTCTGTTCATATAATCTCCATTGCTGCTCAACCAGGCTGGCCTTGCTCTTGGGGATCTGAAGTCGGTGAAGGATCTATATGATTTCAAGACGTTAGTTGTGCTCTTTCTTATTGGTTTTGTCATCATATTTCCTGCACTTTTGAAGAGAAAGCGAATCTATGAATGAATAAAGTTGCGCTGTCATACCTTTATTCTATTGTCAAAGCAAGTCACGTGACCGCTGAATCAGAATGTGAACTGTAATCATTGGATTACACTAAATGATATGATTAATTTAAATATTCATAAAGTAGGATGTATAATGAAAATTTTAACCTGTGCTCAAATTTATTTTCTATTTTGGGTCTTTTAAATTACTCAATATCTAGCCTTGGTGGCATCAGGAGGCATGTGGTGAGTGTTTTTGCGACGCTGTGTCCACACTAGGCTTGCACTAGGCTTGACAGCATATAGGAATTGATTCCTCTTCTGTAGTACTATTGCTTGTCAATTGAATAAGAACCAATGATATAGAGGATAAAGTCAACCATGTCTCACTAGTGCATTTGATTTCACTTTGATATCTCTGGCAACTTGTTGGGCCCTCAAGTATGGAATGTTTATAATTCTCTCTTTCGAGAGAATTGAAAGAGAGAATTCCCATGTTCCAAATTAAACCAGATCATTGGTTGGACTTTTATTAAAATGAAAGGTACTCAATCCTGATTTTAATTGAGTTTTTGTTCGGGTCAATCCTTTTTGGTTGGGCTGGGCCTATTGTTCAGTCAAGTTTTTAAAATTATGATAAACTATTTACTAATTATAAACTGAGAGATCCATAATTATATTAAAAAAATTTATAAATATAAATTAGTGATAAGTGTCTACATAAATTTTTTCGATAAAAGGTACTAATTATCATTTTTAATTAAAATGTCATAACATTAACTTATATTTTATGTATAATTACTAAAATTAAGTTAATTCCACTAATAAATTTATGTTTTATGTTTTTCAGCTTCGAAAGCAATATGGTTTTAGTTTCAATATATTAATTTTAAATTAAATTATTTATTATTGATAAAATTAAGTTTTTAATAATATGAAGTTTTTTATTAAAAAAATATTAATTTACATTTTTTGAATTCAAGTTAAGATTTAAAAGAAGTTCGCCTAACTTAATTTACAAAACATTATGTTTATATTTTTTTTAGCTTAACTTATCGTTCAAGTTATGATCAGCTTAACTCCAAAAAGTAGACATCTAGGGTTTTGACTGCATGGAAGTTGAAATGTATGACTATCATCTAGATGGCTTAATTAAATGGCATATATAATTGAAAAAGACTTATTTTTATAGCCTCAATAAAATTGTGAAGCTCTTCAGCACAGCCGGGATAAAAAAGTCCATGTGTTACGATTTTAGTGATGAATATGGTAACAGATATATATGAAGGTGTATCCAAATTCCTGCACATCAATAAATTGCACCATTGCGCATTTTTGGTTTATTAAATCCTATGAAATTGGATATTACGGGATAAGAAAGTATGGTATATAACATATGTTTAGTATAGCAATTCAAAGTTGTCATAACAATACTATAATTCTTATTTTACTTAAATTTAAGATAAATTTTCCAAAATGCAAAATTCTTTTGATTTTAAGTAGCATGGCATACTATGGTAAACACTATTCTTTAATACTTCATGATATTTTGTATGACATCAATCATTTTAGACATCATACCACATAACATAATATTTTTTTAAATTGTAACAATTTCTTAAAAGTGATTTCACATCTTATAATTTATTAATATAAAATTAAAAAAATAAGTGAGCTTACTCACTTTTTATTAAAAAAATTAATATTAATAAAATAAATTAATTTTTTATTACCATAAAATTAAGAAAATAACTGCATTTAAGACCATTAAATCCAGTAAATAGATGTAATCTATACTCGTATTACTAATTGCCAGCGCATCCCAATCAAATTTTGACAGCAAGTAACACTTAAATCTTGCAAATTTGTCAAGTTTTATAACTTTTGAAATAGTGTAACTATGGTTTTAAATTTTCCAAAAACATGTTAGATTTTGAAATGAACCAAATCTAGAGTATAAGCTAAATTACTTTGTATTTTAATTAATATAAAATCATGTTATAACTTGGTAAACAATTAGAAACTGTTACTAAAATACTATATAGGTATGGAATTTTGTTTAAATTGAGTTCTAAGCCTTACTAGTGACAATTTCATTTTAAGAAAACCCTATATCGATTAAATTACACTGTAAAATTAACCTCATAAGTTAGTTAAAATTCCTAATTATCATTCGTTTGGCATCAATTTTGTGTTAGTAAGTGTAATTAAGACTGAAAAAAAAAAAGTATAAAACCAATATCTATTTTTACACTTTATGATATTTTGGTCATTCATAAATATACTGTAACAAATTAATTCTTAAAAAATTTTATTTTGTGCAAAATTAATACATCATTAATCAAAATAGAGGAATTGATTTTATAGAAAATTAAATTTGTAAGGACCTGTATGTTATGATTAATTTGCAAGGAACTAAATTGTCACAAAATATAAAAATGACCTAATTTCATACTTTCCTCAAAAAAAAAAAAGAAATATTGAATCTTGTCAAATAAATTACTTAGCAAACTTAACAATAAATTCAGAAAAAAAAATAAAGAATTACTCAAAACTTTTTTTCGCCGTAATTACAAGTCAAGTGCTCAGTCTGTCATACAAATTAGTTGGCTTGAATAAAAACGCTATACAACATAATCCATGTGACCTGGTATTCAAGTGACAAACTAATATTTCAAAATAAATTATTTATATTCAATAACGTTTTACAGCTGCTGAAACAATATAAAACTTTAATGGAAAAAAAAAAAAAAGTCTAACAGCTATATGAGTTTTCATGAAAATTAAGGAACCTTGTAAAATTATCTTAATCTAGCAAGCCTACGTTGAGAGCCAAGACTCAAAGGATCATTAAAAGATATTAGCTTGGCTAGTTTTAAAAAACAAAAAATTCTTAGTAATATACGTTCAATATCTATGAAGAATACTTTAAAACTACAATTACAAATACAACACACCAATACTAGAGCAACGATAATTCAAACTAATGCCTTGCACCATGAGAAATGCCATAAATTTTTATCTTATTTAATTAAATTCTAGTTTATCTAGTTATTTTTTAGGGAAGGAATTTTCCATTCAGATCATTTACATTATTATGTTGAAAATATTCAACTTTACAGTATGTTTATTAGATAAATAAAATCCAAAAAAAATACACAAAACTGAAACAGAACAGCTTGGAATCATGTAGCTACAATTTTTTGTTAAAAAAAAAAAAATGACTTTCTTGTCTTCTACAATCATACTTCCTATCTGTACAGTACATTAGTTTTTTTGGTTGGTTAGTGTGTCAATCAGGATGACTCATTTACTTGGAAGGCATCTGCTATATTGAAGTTCAAATTGCCTTTCATGGTTCTGCTCCTACCAACACCTCCATCGCCCTTTTTCATCATTGCTACAAATTCCCCATAATCAATTTTCCCATCCTGCATCAAAAGACACAACATGTCAGAATCCAACAATGTTGTTAGTCACTAAATTATCCATATATAGACACATAAACATAATAACAACGAGTCTTGTTAAAATTTATGACTAACATACTTATATGTTAAGTTTGAATCTATCTATAAATATTTCATGGATTTTAGGACACTTATAATCTAAGATTCATAATTTGTAAGGAAAGACAAGGAAGACCACCCCTCTACCCCGAAAAAAAAAAATCTACCTGAAGTATATAAACACTACAGGGACAAAAGTAGATTTGTCCAAGATGGCAAGATAAATTCAACAAAAAACTACTGAAATTACATGTGAAAAGAACTCTGAAATCTCAAAGACTTTGATCTGAAACCATTGTCAAGAAAGGCCACTAACAGTAACAGAGCATCAGAAATACACGGAATTTTCTCTAACGGTGACAACTTAAATGAAGAAGCTTCACGTTTAGTGATTATTTATAGTGAGTTTAAGCAAATAACTATTTCACCTAAGTGTGATCTATAATATTTTGACTTCATAATGAACAATCATGTATGTTAGATAAAAAATATAAAAAAATTTTCCATTAATCTTCAAAGCGTGAACACTCTTAAGAAATGAGTCAATATGACACGGAATTTTAAACTACATATAGACATCAAATTATGTCATGAATGTCTAACTTCTAACATAAATAGGAAAGTAAAAGCACATTTCAGTTTCATTAAACTCAAAGCTAACAAGTTCAAGTTATGTCAACAACATTATAGAAAATTAAAAATGAAATCAAAGAGAAAGCTGTTAGTAAAATCAAACAAACAATGGTAACAATTGCAGCACTTTTGATGATATGTAAAATTGAGATGGAAAATATTCATTTAGAAACTTACATTGTCTAGATCAATCTCTGTCATATCATCTAGATTTACGTCACCTAAGCCGAACTCCGTACATGCCTGTTGAAGCTCATCAAGAGTGATGTAACCACTACCATCTTTATCAAAATAGGAAAAGGCTGCAGCTAAATTCTCCTCTCTTTCCATCTTATTCATGTGCAGTGTAGCAGCAAGAAATTCACCATAGTCTATTGTTCCACTATTGTCTATGTCAGCCTACCAAAGTTCAAAAGGGAAACAATTAAGGTCACCAAATTCAACATATAAATTTGACAATAAAAACTTCGTAATTAATTGAAACAATATAAGACCCCTTACTTCCTAATTACACTGGATAATATTTACCTACCGCTTCCATGAGCGATTTAATTTCAGATTCCATTAGGTCAGAACCAACTCTTCTCAGACCTTCTTTGAGTTCTTCGAATGTTATTGTCCCACTGTTGTCTGTGTCAATCATTTTGAACAACTCTTTTAAACCGCCAATTTCTTCCTCTGAAAGCCTTTCTGCTATGACCTGAAAAGGTTTTACATATGCAAAACAAGATTGCATAATTTGGATTAATACCCAGACATATGGGAAATGGACAGAACATATATACCATACATCCACATAAATCAAATAAACTTGCATTAAAACAAGATTGCTGGTCAAAACAAAGGACATGTGGATGGATGGATTGAATTGCTATGAGTAAAGAAAGGGACAACTATTCGAATAAATGATTCCATACTACATAAAAAAAAAAGCGCAGTTCAAAAAGTTGTATAAAGAGCAAGTAATTAATTCTACAGTGAAGTCATATCATGTTATTATGGATAACCATATGTTGTTGTCTAGTAATTTGATTATATTCACCGAGTTGACCATACAAACACATAACACGGCAAAATATGTAGTGTTTAAATTCAATTTGGTGTATTGTATTTGATACAAATGTTCACATATCCAACATGATATAACTCCGTTTTTAAATGAGTACTTCATTAACTGGCCTTAAGAAAGGAAAGGGTTTAAAGAAAGCAGAATTTTGTCATAATTTCAAGCATCCTCCAAACTTTCTTTTGAAGAATAATTCTTCATGCATCAAATCCAACTATTATAAGGAGAAAAAAGTTCCATGAAAAGATTAACTCTTGTATAATGCAGCAAATAAAATTAAAGATACCTAATAAACTGCATAATTTCAAATTAAAAAGCATATGGATTCATAGATCAAATCAATCCTCTGGGTACAAATTATATAAATAATAACTATTACAGTATGTTTCTTGGATACACAATATGAATCCATCATAACTTTTGCCTATATTTTCCATCAATTCCTATATTTATTTGTTAAAAGAACCACTTATAATTATAATCCTATATGAAATTTGGTAGACAGAGCTTAATGCAAACCATGGTAGATAATGCAAGACCCAACAATTAACAAAATAATATTGAGTTAATAACATCTCTTGGTAGTCATGGCACCTCTGGACTAAGCACCTTATTTTTACAAACCTTTGCATACTAGGCCTCAGAGTGTTGTATAGTCTATATGCCAGTGGTAGACAGCTTAAGTCTTTCATTGGATACCAGACTGTTTAAATATGTAGAAAACCACATAAGTCAATGCACAGAATTTTGGAGACTTTGGCCTTTGTCCTTACAAACACAAGGTCACTAAAAAATTTAAATTACAACCACATCATTATCATTTCTGACTAGGCTAGAAGCTAGTCCATGATGTTTTTTGAACCCTTTTACAAGCTCTACTTGGAAGACATACATCCTCCATTTTGTTTTCTCTAATATCCTTTCATGTTGACTTGAAGAAGGAATAAGAAAGAACTAGTGCCAAACATAACCCATAAATAAGTTGAAGCCATGTACTGGAAAGCTCAGATAACAATTTATAGCATCACTTCAATCGAACAGAAAGGATAAATGATGGAGGGGGATTAATGAGAATATAACATACCCGCAGGGCCATCTTTTTTACTTTATTCATAGCTGAGAAATGTTTCAAGCGTGACAAAACTGCAGAATCCAGAGGTTTGTCAGGGGCAACTTCATCATCGTTTATCCAAGGGTGACCTGATTACACTAATTCCATCATCATTACATCTTAATTCTATAGAAAAATGTAACAGTAATGCCCCAACATTCACCAATGACACATGAAATTTCAGTAAGAAATGGTACCAAGGAACTTACATAAGACTTCATGAGCAGAAATTCTTTTCTTAGGGTCCTTCTCAAGCATTTGATTCACCAAATCTTTAGCACTTTCTGATATGCTTGGCCATGGATCAGAATTAAAATCTAGCTTTCCTTGTAAAATCTGTCTGAAAATGCCTGGTTCAGTTTCTGCAGGTAATAGGAAAAGTAAATAAAGTTCAGGGATAACCAACAAAACAAGATGAGTAAACAAATATGAAGGACAAAAGCTTCACAGGTATAATCCAAGGGAATCATAAATGCACTTTAAAGATCATTACCCGCCCAAAAAGGTGGGACCCCACTCAACAAGATGTAAAGGATAACTCCAGCACTCCACACATCAACTTCTGGTCCATAATGCTTGCACAAAATCTCAGGGGCAACATAGTAGGGGCTTCCAACTACATCACTAAAGGCTTGTCCTGAAGAGAAAAACAAAACATAGAAAAGGTTATGATGACAAGTCATGCTAAACTGGTTATGCAAAGGGGGGAAAATTGTGGAGTCAAAATTGAGAACAGATTCTTGTGATGTAGAACATTGCTCATTAAACATTTAACTTCTAAGTCCTAAGTATACACTTCTCTATAACCAAAAATAGAATACCTATTTTCATAGCATTCAACACTAGTATAGCTTTTTAAGATTACTTGTACTAGGTTCCTGTATCTCAACAGGTAATATTGACATGCTGCCTGCATTGTGTGTTCATTATATATATTATGCGATGATAAAAATCTTTAACACACTCTTGGTTACTTCTTTTCGCTGTGATGATTAACAACGAGATCAATGTGACTATATACGTTCAGGGAAGCCCATAATAATACATGCATCACAAAATTTAAAACACGAGTCAAGCAAAGGGCATGGAAAAAGAAACATGAGAATACTATGTCATATGAATTCGAAGAGGTTGACAATAAATGAAGAATACATTTTTGAAAAATTATCGTTGACAATTGTCTGAGCAATTTATAGAAAGCCACAATACGAAACAAAAGGATCCAAAAGTTGGTAAACCAAATTATTGCAGCCAAAATAATGCCAACGCGCAACATATAGCCTACTGGCCTATGAATCAACCATTACTGACATATCAAACAACGGAAAATTAACCAGTAGCCAACACAAGCATTTTCCATAATTCATTTCAACATGGGATTTTATTGTGTAGGTTCAGCCTATCACGTCCATAGACCCCACCTATAAATAAGAGAGATTTCATGATAAAAGAAAATTACGATTTTAATACAATGGAATGCTCGTGAAACTTATGGGACAAACATTAAGTCCATGTAAACGAAATATACGCAAGAATAACTCTTTTGACTACAATCGATACAATCAATTCTTCTAATGATTAAAATTACAAGCATCATATCATAATGAATAATAAACAGAGAATGTGAGATGAGACACTTAAATACCAACCTGGCCTGTAAAATACGGAGAGGCCAAAATCTGTGGCCTTCATCTGGGCATCTTCACCCACACTATCAAACAAGAAATTCTCAGGCTTGAGATCCCTATGCATAACCCCAAGGGAATGACAAGCTTCGACCACACCAACAATGGTCTTTATCAACTTGACCGCCTCTCTCTCACTATAATGCCCCTTCTGAATAATCCTATCAAAGAGCTCACCCCCGGCACACAGCTCCATAACCAGGTGTACAAACACAGAGTCCTCGTACGTCCCTTGTATCCGAACCACATTTGGATGCTCCGACAGATGATGCATGATCTGAATCTCTCTCCACACGTCTTCGTAATCTTCTTTGCACAAAAGCTTCCGCTTTGGAATGGATTTGCAGGCGTAGTGCTCCCCTGATATCTTGTGGGTACAGAGGTACGTGGTCCCAAATTGGCCCTGCCCTAGCTTCTTCCCCACAAGGTAATGGTCTCTGAGTCTTGGGGTTTCGTAAGGCAAGACCGACATGCCTTTAGTTTTCTCCATCTGAGTTCAATAATGGCTATGATGATGATCTGATTGATGTCCAGAGATTAAAGCTGGGTACCCTGTTCTTCTTCTTCTTCCTGCACCATGCCTTGTTTTTCTCTCCCTCTTTTATGGCATTCTCAGGAATCAGTTGTTCCCACTTTCTCTGGAGGTTGTTTGGCATTGGCATTGGCATTGGCATTGCCCTTTACTATTATTATCGACGGAAGCTTTAATTCCATGCTTCCCTTTTATTGCTTGAGAAATATGAGTGCGTAGGAGAAGCACCCATGAGCGCATCGTCTTGCTGTTCTACATATTATCTTCCTACGTAAAAATGGAAAATCATCCTCGGAAAGGTCCATTTGTAAATAGTGAAATATATTATTTTCATCTTTATTAAATTGTTATTTTCATTTTTTACTTATTTTATTTTTTAAAATTATTTTTTATTGTTTAAAAATTATTAATTTTGATTCTTTTACATGAATTAATAATATTTAATTCAATAAGTTATATATGATAATAATATTAAAAGTAAGAAATTAAAAATAATAATTTTTATAATTATTTTATAAGAAATAAATAAATAACTAAAATAAAAATTTAATAATAAATTAGATATTAAAATGTTATTTTCCTCATAATAAATATCTAGTGAATTAATTTATTCAACTTTTTTTACCAAATTCCATTTGATGCTTTACTTTAGAGTTTTTTAAACTAATATCTCACAAATTAAATCTTTATCAATAATGTTATTTATATTATTGAGATTAATATTTTTTAATGACATTATTTATAATAATTTTATTTTTGAATGATTAAATTGAGAAATATCTATATGTAAAACTGTAAATTAAGAATATAACTTTATGAAAAAGTTAAAAAATATCTTATTTATGAAAAATTAAATTAAGAGAAAAAATTCTATTAAAAGAATAAATTAAAAATATTCTATGCATGAAAGGTCAAAATAAAGTTTTATTAATTTTCTCTTCGTTATTAACTTAATGAAAGTGTGAAATTTTGGTTTCCATTCAACAACCAACTCGTTTTTCATTTTAAGATTATTTTTAATTGATCGATTTATTTTGGGTAGGTAATATTCGTAATGTTATATATAGCTTAACTCTCATAAGTGAAAGAAAGTTTATATGCATCTATATAATAATATTAGAGGATGATAAAGGCCTAAATACTAGTGTGGATCGATATGATTTTTTTATATAAGATATAATTTTAATATGGTGGAGCTCTATTTTTTATTGTATAATAAACTTATTTGTTAGTATAATGCATAAATCTTATGGAAAAAGTGCTTATCGATAAATTGATACATTTAACTTTTAATTCCTTAAAAAAATATTAACAGCACTTTGAACAAGTATGAGAAACAATTTGTATAACATGATGTAATTTATGGAACAATTACATAACATGTACATAAAATTTTAAAACACTTGATAAATTTTAATTGGGAAAATTTACTATTTTGTCCCTAAACTTTCTATCAGTTTTTAAGTAAGTCCCTAGAGTTTTTTTTTTTAGAAAAAAAAAATTACATCCTGAACTTTCGAATGTTTAAAATATGGTCCCCACCGTGCAACACTGTTTAGATGCCGTTAAATTGGTGATGAAGTGGCTGATAGAGTGGCATATGACTTGCCATCTGGGCACCACCTAGATAGAGAGAGATGGTACAGAGTTGAAGCGGGAGAGTAAACACAGAGAAGAAGACGAAATTGCAAGAATCTGATAGGGAGACCGAGAGGTGGGAGAAAGCATGGTATGACATGAGGGAGAGAGAAGAGGCAGAGAAGAAAAGAAAAAGAGAGGAAGAAAGGCAAAAAGGGAAGAGTTTCCCTCTGTTTCGGGTATAAAAAATGGGGGTACCGAGACAAGAAAAACTTGAGAGGAAGCTATATATATATACCCATGTCCTCCATCCATCTCATCCTCACACATCCAAACATATGCATTCACTCTCTAACATGATGAATACCAGTGTTGCTCTCTCCTTTGTTTTGGTCTTCTTATTTGTTATGCAAAATCTCTTACCCTTTCTTCTCTTTGGAATCATGCTTTTTTATTTCATTTCTTATGGTGTATACCTTCCACATTTGATAATATCACATTCACATTCTTAGTTTTCTCGTTAGTTTGCATAATTCTTATTTCTTTTATTCCGTTACTTCTCTATAATTTCAGTTAATTGCTCACCAGTGCCATATATTAATTGTGTGTATGTGTGTGTGTGTGTGTATATATATATATATATATATATATCAAATACGCAGGAGCTCAAGCGCCCACAGTCACTTTCACTAACATGTGCCCATACACATGCCCGGGAATGCTAATCGCTGATCAAAAGCCTTCATAGTCCACCACCAAGTTCAAGTTAGCAAACGAAGCATCCAAGACCGTGAACGTGTCGTCAGCATAGTCGTGCTGGTTCTGGGCTCGAACCGAATATTCTAATAGCTCTGGCAAATTCAGTTGCGCCACCGCAGACTACAGCTCCGATCAAGTTGAATGCAACGACACAGGTGTGGTCTCACTGGCAACCTTGATCGAACTCACTGTCACAGCAACCAACAGACAAGTTTTCTTACGACGTGAGCAAGAGGACGGCTTCATCATCCCCATGTCCATAGCTTCGCAAGGCAGGAACGAACAATGCAAGCCGTCACGCTGTCCAGCGAACATCAATGCGGTCTGCCCGACAGAGCTTCAAGTGAAGGCTCAGGTGGGAACGTGTCATCACATGCTCTCTCTCACCTCTCAGTCTTCCTATTAGAGTCTCAATTAATGTGGTCTTTCTCTTTTTCTCTGCACTCTCCAACTTTGAACTGTGTCTCTCTATCCCGGTGGAACCCAAAACTCTATCAGCCACTTCATCACTAATTTAACAGCATCTAAACAGTTTTGCAAGGCGGGGATCATTTTTTAAACCTTTGAAAGTTCAGGGAGTGTTTTGAAAAAAAAAAAATAAACTCTAGGGTGAAAATTGATAAAAACTATAAGGACCAAATGGTGAATTTTCCCACTTTAATTACTTCCACTAAATTTATGTAGAATTTCAATAAAGTCCAGGAACTAATATAATCTCTTTGTACCTCATTATTACATACCTAGATCAACACGCATTTTATATTAAGAGAAAATGTAAATAAATTTTACTTTTTCGTGTAAAGGAAAAAAATTCTTTAAGCTAAAGTTTTCAAAATCTTCTCTTAGTACAAAATGAGTAGCCAAAATCTAAAAAAGAAGGCAACAAGACTCAGGCTAAATAACAAAAATACCTTCCCCTTTAAATTATTTTTCCCATACTTATCGGTGACATTTTATTTGTCATATTCCTAATATTCTCTTTCCCTCGAAATCAACCTTGTTCTCAAATGTTGGAATAAATAAAAATATACTAAAGAAAATAAATATCACAAGTTGTATCTTTCTTTATTGTTTTAGATTCTTCATCAGCATTGTAGGTAAATCAATAGCCTTGATTTGCTTTATAGAATTATCACCCATAGCATCGTTAGTGTTGGACATAGCGACAACAAGAACACGCTTTGTAGCATTTTTTTAGTCATCAATGGAAGGTCCTC
This sequence comes from Delonix regia, assembly GCA_037074485.1. Classification (NCBI taxonomy): domain Eukaryota; kingdom Viridiplantae; phylum Streptophyta; class Magnoliopsida; order Fabales; family Fabaceae; genus Delonix; species Delonix regia. The sequence continues at coordinate 20,702,326 of CM073454.1, read as the reverse complement.
AAGATTCTTCTTATCAGATAAGTTGTTGAAGTCATCACCCTCATAACAAAAATTCTGCCTTGTGTCCATCAAGATAGATGATCCCATTTTTTCTAATTGTGGGGGAGCTCAAACTCCTTCCTGAAACTATGCACCATGGGGAAAATAATCCCTTGAAAGGGTTCTTAAATTCTGCACTGTAGTAGATAGAGCCAAGGGATTAATATTCATAATATCTCTTAAGAGTTGAGACTTGGTAACAAATAATTCACTAACCATCACCATGATAATGTCATCTTGCAAGCAGGTCCCATTGTTTAAGTTCTGTTCCATTCCAAACCTTTGAATGGTTTGAAAATGGGACTCTTCAAGGTAAGACAGCATTAGATGGCCATTCATGACCTCCAAGAGAATACATCAAGCTTTAAAACTCCCGTAATTACATTCTCCAAGTTCTTTAGCAAGTAGATCTATGCTATGGATCTATGTTGTTGATGTGTTTGAAGAGTCATTCATATCACAATTATGACTCTTAGATGCCCCCAAGTCATGAAAGTAAAACCGCCTTTCAATTTTAAATTTTACATAACCATAGAAATGAGAGCAAGAACAACATATACAATATTCAATCTTGTTAGAAGAGTGATATACCCCAACAAGCATTTGGCCCTTCAAAATAAGCTCCTCTGCATTGACATCCATGGCTGAAAACACACCCTTTCCAAATTTGTCATCTTGTTTAACTATGGGCCTACTCCATTTCCTCGTAAGTAGTCCAAAGTTGCCATCTCGAATTTCTTGAGCAATACATTTTCTTCATAATCAAACCTTGGTGAGACTTGCGTTCAACCGCTTAGGTAAGATTATGATTATGATAGTTTAGGTAGGTCTGCATTCCACCTACATATTACTTAAATAAGAATTAATTACTTTCTTAACAATAATCCTGTATGCTTAATGATCACGACCATATAAAATACACAAGTTGAAAACATTTACCCATCTCTTGAAGATATTATCGAAGTCATAAGGATACAAATGAAAGGATTTATTCCATTTAAGACTAACACAATAATGAAGTAAAATTATATTCACTTGCTTCACAATTGTGGTCGTTTAGCACATACAATATAAAATGCATGCTACAATGTTTCTCTTTTTATAAGAGTGCATGCCAATTTAATTCGTTTATCAACACTGTATAGATTTTTAAGTCTAGACACTCACAATAACCAATATGTAGTCTACTATTCTACTTGCCTTTCATGGCGCTTAGTAGAGAACTTCCATCTAAGCATAAGTTTTATCGATCATGGGAATCAATATATTTATGTCTTTTAGATCTCATCTTAACCTCCCTTTAACTTTTTTTCCAAAACTGCATATTTATATCAAGTGTTCCTTCTTTGCCACATAGGCACTTTCGCTACCTTACATAATGAATACAAGTGTTTCATCTTTGCTCTCTCATTATGAGTGCCAATTCTATGGCTCATACGAGAGTCAATGTCTTCAACATGTACAACATACTTTCACATAATATGACATAATATTAAGAATAAAATAACCACATTTATTTATTCAACAATCAATTTGAACATAGGGTGTGATACTCTATATCTTACATACCCCAAAAACATGGAATGTGACCAACAAAGATAATGAGAGAAAACCCTACTACTGTAAGCCTAAAAAGCTAACCCATGACCCACCTATTGAGATTAAAGCTTGAAAGAATTGCAAATTGAATTTCATATTCACTAATTTAACCATTCCACTATTTAACATAAGGCTTAGATTTTATAAAAATTTTGCAGAGTCACCCTTTGAATTGGGGACTCCTAAAATTTATAACAATGTACTTAACATCCCATACTATACAATTTAAGAGAGCTTTGCTCTCGATTACAACATAACATTTAAGTACACTGATTAGAAGGGTGAGTGAAACATGCCAGTGGTCATCTAGATAAGTCTATAGAGCACACATATGATTGAAATTCTGAGTGACATATCTTTTCAAGAAGAATACAAAATACAAAGGTCTAGGCCCTCATGGAACACAGTGAAGCTTACCAATATATCGTTACTCTCTATCCTCGAGTCTTGGGAACTGCTGTAACTAACTATTTGAAATAAATAAAAATGAACAAGTAACACCCTAAAAAAATATAATAACATAATTAAACAATAAGAAGGGAGTTCAAGCAAGAGATTATATAAGGAACTAGGTGGAAATAAAATTTATCCCTATATCAACTTAAAAACGATAACTGTAAGTGAAGCTTATCTATGAAATTTCATAAGTAGTCAAAGCACTTATAAGCCTTGAGAAACTAGTGTTAAAAGCTTAAATTTAGCATTTAAAATGGGAAAACAACAAATTAGAAAACCATGTTTAGAAAAAGGACTTTCATAGAGCATGAGACATCTTTTATTGGCACATAGCCCATGGGATAATCACTATCTGTCAAGGGCACACTGCCCTTGAGAAAAATCACCTTTAGTTAAAGTCACACAACCTTTAGGGTAAATTAACTAATCTATCATAAGTCCTAACTCACATTGCACCATCCCTTTGTCCACATTGGATGGCCATCACACAGGGCTAGCATCTCCTATTATCCTGCAAGCAGGGTGTTTCCAAGGTGCTCCAAAATCTAACATATCTACTATTAGCTTCCAACGTCATATACTAGTCTTGTCAAAATCTAAAATTTTTTCGTGTATGGATCTTTCACTGTTTATTATCAACACTATCAATACTCATGTATTGGTACACTAATCTAAGTAATAAGAAATTTCTTTCTTTATAAATATTCAACCCATCCACATTTTCATTTAGTTGAAGGTGGACTAAAATGTTGTCATCCCTCTAACTATAGAGGGTGATGGGTATGAAGAACAAAGTAAACTTCGTCTCCATAAGCCAAACAAATCTAACATACCTAGCGATCCAAATATTGATATAATGAAAGACATTAATAATATTTAGCTAGTTCACTAATACCACATAAAGTAATTATACTAAGATCCTGCCTATGGTAGAAAGAGCTTCTATAGTACAAAGAAAAATGTTTTTGATGCTTAACAATGAGATAAAATAATTCTTCGACCTTGACAATGCAAGCTCACCAACTAATTTCTTTGTCATATCTAAACCATAGAGCTATAATCATATCAACACTACTTTTTGAAAAAACAAAAAAAATTAAAGAGAGAAAGGATGTATGATAACATTTAGTGATAAATATCACTAACCATACCAAAAGGGAACAGGTAAACCGCTAGAGTTTTTCACAATCATACAGTTTTGCAGTTCAAAACACATTTAAACTTACATATGACAGTCATTCCAAATGAAAAAGGTCATAAATCATATAACATAATCCATAAAGCTTAACCAAATCTAAGGATGCTTTACAAAATAGACCATACCAATAAGTAGGTAAATTTTATCAATAATTATAAAAGGGTAACAACGTAGTGGAAAACATCTCACTGAAACAATCAGAATCCATGAACAAACACTATTTTTTGGCTAGGAATCATAGTATAGATATTAGTCAAAGTACAACTGTTGTAACTAACTTTTCGGCGAGAAGATTAAAAAGTGTTTAAATTGATTCCAAAAATGAATCTTGAAAATTAATTTATGTGGAGTCGCCACTAAAATTTTTAACTGAAAACTTTAGAAAACCAATTTAAAATAAAAAGAAAAAGGCAAAATGGATTGCAAAAATAAAGATGAGTTTAGGAGTCTGTTTGAGTGTGGGGAAGGTGTTAGGCACCCCACAACATCCGTTCGTAAGGACAATTACCTTAAACTAATAAACTGAAATAGAATATGACCTTAAATTTATCTCAATTACCCTTTTATTGGCATGGATGCATGTTAAACCAAGAAGACAAAAACAACAACGAAAATAAACAAATAGATATATACAAAGAGCGAACTTGACCTAGGATGAAAGCCTAGGGCCTACGTACCCTGTGATAGGGATCAAAATCCATGTAGTTCAACCAAAAAGGTGTGTCTATTAGTTAATAATTTGTAAATTTTGTGATGAGAACAGAAGGGTTTAAATTAAACATATTTTCGTAAATAAAACGGAATTGGAATTTGGTTTGTGTGTTTTAATTTATGACAACCTGATTAATCTAACTCTCTTGATCTCTTCATTTTCTCTCTTTTTAATTTTTTGTTTAGTTTTAGAATTTTAACCCATATGTAAACGAAATGATAATGGGCAAAGATTTTACGATTTTTAGGGGTTTAGATTGTTTGGAATGAAACCAAAATATTTTTGGATTTTTGGATTTATTTATTTTTTAATTTTTTAAAATTAGAATTTAATGTTGAAATTGGAACGAAATTATAACAAAAAGCCATTTTTCAAAATTTTTGAATTTATATATTTTTTAGGTTTTTGGATTTTTCTAATTTTGAAAGTGAGATTATGATTAACAGGATTTTTAATTAATTAATTAATTAATTATATATATTATTAGAATTTATTATGAACTTTAAACTATAATGGAAAAATATTTCTATGATTTTCGAATTTATGATTGTATATATTTTTTGAAATTAGAATTTATTTGAAACTTAAAGTAAAACTAAAATAAAAAATATTCTGAGGATTTTTAGTTACATAATAGGTAGGACAAACCTCCCTTTTTTTTTTTAATTAATTCATCCCAATATTTTAAATGTTAGTTTTTAAAACCTGAGACGACTCAAGATCTCACTCAGTCTCTACTAATTAACCTTTGGATGCCTAAGGAGACGAGTGATATCACGTAGGAACCTATAATATGGAATAAAATATTTGGAAATTCTTAGGATTTTATTTTCACATTTTTTAAGGATTTTGAAATTAGAATTTTTTTAGTCTTATTTTTAATAAGATCGATTCCTTAAAGCCTACGGAGACTTAAGTCCCACATGACATTTCTTAATTAACTAAATTTTTATAAAGCACAAACGTAATCATTTTGGAAATACTAGAAAATATTTAATTAAAGGATTTATTTTTGCATTATTATTATTTTTAAAATAAGTATGTACTAATTTTTGGGGTTTAAGGAGATTAAAATCTTACATGACTCTAAGCACTCGAGGAGAACAATATTCCCACATCATGATTTTGTAAACAATGGAAAATATTTAATTAAAGTATTCATTTTTGCATTATTATTATTTTTAAAACAAGTATGTACTAATTTTCGGGGTCTAAGGAGATTAAAATCTCACACGACCCCAGCCTTCTCAGAGCTTGCATGACACTCTTCTTCCTTTTCCCCTCTTCTCTTCCTCCTCCCTTCAGCCTTCTCAGAGCTTGCACGACACTCTCATTTCCTCTCTTTCTCCTCAGAGTTCTCCCTCTCAGCTCATCTCTCTCTTTCTTCCTATGTTCAGCTTTATTTTTAGAGCTCAAAATAGAGGTGATTCTCCTCTTCTTCCTCCCTTCCTCTTCCTTTCTCCTTCCTCTTCTTTTTTCTTCTCGGTTTCCCCCTCAGTTCTCCTCTTTTGTCTAATTCGCGGCACTCTGTAAACTCTCTCTCCTTATTTTACTTGACCCATGGCACACCACCAACTCCTCCCCGGTTTCGAAACATCCTCTTCTTCTTCTTTTCTCCTTCCTCTTCTTCCTCAGTCCAGTGTAGCCTCTTTCTTGGTCTCATCTCTCTCTCTCTCTCTCTACCTGTAGCCTCCTCCTTTCTTTCTCTCACTTCGGCTTCATCTTTTCAGAATGCTTTCCTCCTTCCTCTTGAACCTCTCCTTCCCTCGATGCACTTTGCCTTCTCTTTTTAGCAGCAAATACCATCTTCCATGCCATGTCTCTTGCTCTTTTCTACTCAGTCAGCCTCTTTGTGTCCTTTTGTCTCCTACAGTGTGTGTGATAGTGGTATGTGAGAGTGTGTGAGTGTGTGAGTGTGTGAGAGAGAATCAAAATAAGAAAGATGGTCAGAGAAGTGAAAGAGAGAAAAGCTTGGAACTTGGAGGTAATGGAGTGCTTTTTCCAACCTTTCCTGCAGCTGTACACGATGTAGTATGTTGTTGTCCTCTTTTTTTCATTTCGTGTTAAGTTGTAGCCTCATTACTTCTTTTTTTTTTTTAATTTTTTATTTTTATTACTATTACCATTATTATTAATTAATATTTTTTTTGAGTTTTTAATTTTCTATTTTTGTTTTCTTTTATATATATATATATATATATATATATATATATAAAATTTTACTTTGGTTTATTATAACTATTTTAATTAACTAATTTTATTTTTGGGTTTTAAGTTTATTTAATTGTCTCCCATTATTTATTTTCAATTTTAAATTGTCTCCAATTGAGAATGTCACTTGAAGTTTTGTCATTTTTAATTTTTCCTATTTGCTTAATTATTAATTAATTGGTGTATCAATTAATTAAATAATTACGTAATTATACAAGAATCTATCTACATGTATAAGTCATATTTTCCAACTCCAATTCTTTCCCAATTTCCCTCTAACCATTCACATATCACAGCTTAACTATTCTGAAATTTCTAATAATACCATGGAATAGAAAACAATTGAAACTTTATCACTACAATTCTTACCACAAGGATTAACTTCCAAAGGCCCACTTTTCCTCCTCCTTGAAGTCTATTGATGCCAAATCCAAGTACATCTTTGCATTTTGCCTTATTCAAGTTGAGATTTCAAAATTTGGGGGCAAGTTGTTAGTTATTAGGCTTAGAAAACTTAGTGGATGGGGTGAAAATTATGGTACAAGTGAAAGGCATAGAAAAATTTGAAAGATTTCTACCTTTACACACCTTAATTGACTCCTATAATTGTTATAGCACCCAAATTTTGTGACAATAATGTTCTCGTCGAAAGGAGGACAAATTCTAGCTTTAACCTCATAGGAAAAAGGCCAACAAATCATAGAGGAGCACGGCCAAGTGAGATCATGACTGATAGAGGATGAAAATGCTGTAACTCAGGGATGGATGCTTTTGCACATAAGAAAAAAGGCACAAGGAGGAAGAAAATGTAGGTAAGGGTATTTTTGTCTTTTCACCACTCTAATGCCACATGTTAGGGTGAAAGAAAATGGAGGAAGCTTAGACCTAAGGTTCAAACTTGTGTCCTTTTGAAGAGCAGAAGAGAAGCCTTACCATTATGCCAAACTAATCTCCAAGTCTAATCTTTCTTCATTTTATATTTGAGCTTTCATTAAGCCCCTTTTTCTAGTTCTTATTTTTCCACCATCATCCTTACTTTAAAAAATTGAATTTAAAAAAAAAAATTATAAACAGTAAAAATTTTCCATAAGCATTACATTATACATAACTAATGTTGTCAAACTTGTAACTCTGGGTAAAGTCGAATATGGGAAGTAAACTTGTAATATAGAATTGTAAGAGTTTACCTTTATTAATGAATAACAATTGAAATATGTAACTATATAATTGAAATCAATATTGAAGTACTGAAAGTACTAAGTAATGGTTCATTTAACTGTAATTAAATAAGTGATAACTAAATATAAATCTTTTTAATTTGATATTTTACAATTTTAATATAATAAGTACTAAACAATACTAATAATATTTAAATTTAAATCTAAGATAATTTATCCAATAATAAATATAACCATTAAATATTAATGTATCAAAACAAGTAAATAGATAAACATTCCATGAAATCTATAAGTGTTATTCTAATATGTTAATAATATATCAATTTTATATAACTTTTGAGTAAATATATCAATTCATTAATATATAAAAAGGGAAAAATTAATGCTATAAAATTAAATTAATATTTACTGAAAGACATATTGATAAATATTCAATTAATTGAGTTAATGCATTTATGTTTTAAAAAACTTGAAATGAAATTTTTTAGAAAAAGGCAAGTTTAAACATTCTATAAAAAATGAAACAAATATATATGATTTCCATGATTATTTAGTAGTAAATAGCATTTGTGACATTCCAACTTGGATTTGAGTCTAGACACGGCCACATTTTGGAAAATAACGAGACATACATAACTTAAGTCAACTCACTAAGCTCAGATTTAACTCACCGATTTAACCAAGTTTGGCTGAGTCAGGTGCAAGTTTAAATGAGTTAATGTTGATTTTAAGTCTAAGGACGAGTTAACTCATTTTACTGAGTTGAGAATAGCATTGTATATAACAAAAGATTCTACATTTTTCACATGCACATCTTTAGGTTTAAGTTTTGTTGAGAGATTTGCTAACATCTTATACATAAAGATATATTGCATGGTAACACTTTTTCAATGCTATCACATCTTTAATAGAATTACATTTTATACTTATGTTATTAGTTTTGTTATTACCTAAGATTTTTAGTGTAAGCTATGGCTACTTGACTATTACAATAAGTATAAATTAGATTCAATGTCCCACTGATGATGCTATAATGTTCCTTGAACTTCTTTAGCCATATAGCCTCTTGCAATGCCGTAAAATATGCAACAAACTTTGCTTAAAGGGTGAAAAAAGCAACACACTTTTCCTATTATTTTCTTTTCATATTTAGTTTGACTTAAACTATCACCTTTTATTATAAGGGGTATTAATGGTTTTGTGGTCTTTCATGTTGAATTGCTTAAGGATTTCTTAGTAAAATTCCCTAGTAAAAGAGCAATTTCTCCAAATTCGTTTGATTCTTAACAGCAAGAATAACCCATATACTTCATCTAAAAATTTAAAGATAATCATTCTTTAACAACTATAATAGAATCTTCACTATTCCTAACTAATAGTATATTATTCACATAAAGAGATAGTATTACCAAAGTTCCTTCAAATTATGATGAGTCCCTAAATTATATCTTTTTCATGGGTATTTTAAGGGGCTTATAAGGAATTTTTCATTGTTTTCTACTTTAATAACATTATTTGCTTAATTTTGGATTTCTTGGCTAATGGCGCAATTAGGAGAATTCTAACTTATATCCTCCAAATTAGGATTACAATGCATATTATTTTAGGTATTATCTTTAACTTAAATTCTCAATTATCTTATGGTTTGGATATGATTTGATTTACATGGAAGCTAATGTGCATCTTGTGAATAATTACTAATTAGAATTTAATTAGGAACTTTTTCATTTTATAATTAGTTTATTTGCCTTGTTTTGTAAGGACTCTCTGTTAGAGAGATAGGCTACTTCTTCTTCTTCTTTTTTTCCTTACATTCTTTAGGAATTACACTTAGCTTAGAAGGATTGAGGTGGAGAAGCTTAGAAAAATCTAGTAAAGCTTCAAGGTTAGATGAAGACTCTAGCATTACTCCTTTCTATTTTCGTAATATCTTTGTTAATTCTCCTATTTCATTCACAATGGTTTTTTTTTTTCTATCTTCTTTTTTATTTTGTTAATTTCTTATCACGACTTGAATTCATTAAATGTGACCATCGAATAGGCTAAATCAATCTAGCCTAGCAAGCCTAAGACTACACTATCACAAATTCCATAAAATATCGATAAAACACATCAAACACACTTCAAAATATAATTCGATGAAATCACTTGGAGGTTGCCTAAAATCTAGCAACACCTCTCCTAAAATTCAATGTTTTCCAAACTATGTAGCCAATCATATTCCAACAACATTGCAATGATATAAAACAGACTAACTTAATAATGTCACAATGTATATATATATATATATATATTTAGTATAATAAGGAAATAGTCCACACAAAGCTAACAATTCTTCACAACATTTATAAATCCAAAGCAACTCATATCTAGTAGTCACCACCTTGGAGTTAGACGTACATTATAATTAACCTAAAATGACATACCAAAAGGTCTAAGCAAGAAGAAAGTCCTAGAGCAACTTCACATTATAACATACTAATCTATAAAATGTTAAAGATAGATATGTAAACCTACTACTGACTTAATGAGTGCATAAATATCAAAGTAAGTAGAAGGAGAAAAAATAAAAACATGAGAGCTTTTCATAAGTATATATACTTAAGTAAAGAAATTGAAATTCAATAAAGTTAAACACTATTTCCAAACCTTAAAATTTAAATGGAGTGGGTATCAAAGAAGAACCATGACCATAATTTTATGCCTTAACACATAATTGCATCAGTTATCGTCGCACTGGACAATACCTCACAATGCCATAATAATATTCATACCTGTATATCCTCACCGTATATGACACCAAGCATATAAACCTCATTTCCCTATACCAGATACATCTCAATGTCTCATACCCATATCCGTTTATAAGATATGTCTTAATATCTTATACTTGTATCCTATTACTGGATACGTTTCAATATCTCATACTTGTATCTCATTATTGGATTCATCTCAATGTTTCATACTTGTATCCCATTACCAAATATGTCTCATTAATTCATCTAAACTAGGAGCACCTATGCTATTACCTTGCTAACAGCTACAAGATTCTTACATGAATTCTCATCTAACCTTTAAATTTTTGAAACTATTAAATATAAATAAATAGCTTACGTGAATAAATAATTTACTACTTAAGCATATTAATTACCATAAAATAATTTTTTAATAAATAGTTTCAAAGATGAAATAAGATAACAAGTGATTATTAGGAATTGATAAGAGAGAAAGTGACAATAAGATAAAAGAATGAAACGAAAAATAGAATAAGGCAACAATCAAAGAAGATAAACTTAGATAAAATACCAACATGAAACTTATAGATAAAGTAAAGGAAAAAAGTATAAGAGTTTTACTATAGCCTTATTATTGCATACAATATTTATATTCTCAATACCATTTTTTAACAACACATGAAATTCCAACATTTCACCTTCCATATGACACTTTTTCCTCAATTTATATAATGTGACTTTCACTTTGCACTTCTCATGTTTCAATTGCATTTCACAATAGTAATAGCTCATATAATTTTGTAATATCATTTATCATAGTGTTGTTACACATTCATACATATCATATCATATATACATAGTTGAATAGTTTGAAAATCATATATTTGTCTCTCTCATAAAACGTTGAGCATTGAATAAGAAAAATGAAAGTTAGACAATGATTCAAATTATGCATAACATTGCATAAATTAAAAATGCCAACAATGTTTGGGGGCAATACTTTTCATACTTCTCTTTTCAAATTCAATTTGAGGACACAAATCATGACTTAGAGTAAGCTAGTTTGTAATCTTTCATAATAAATTGTTTAAGAATTTTTTAATGGGTATAATATAATTCTAACTATTTTGAACTTATAGGAAATGCATATACTTTTAGTGTGAGGCATAAATAAGCAAGCTAATATATGAAATCAATTGGTTTTTAATAAGAGACATTATGTAAGTAACTTAAATGATAAGTTAATGTCACTATTAAAAAACAGGGATTTAGTTGTGATTTTTTTTTTTTTTACATTAACCATAGCTAAATGTTTTCCTCGCAGTTGGTCTAACTGAGTTAAGCTGTAGTTGGTTATGTAATAGTAGGCTCCCCACTAATATTGAAGCTGTTTAGCTACAGTTATACTAACCACAACTAAAGATAAAATGTAATAACTGCTATTTCAAATGAATCGCAATTATTTCCATTGAACTTTAGTTGTAGTTCGTCCAACCATGGCTGAATGTTTTTAGAAGTTTTTTTAGACATGTTAATGTTCCATTTGAAAAAAAACTTTAAATATTTAATTTTTCCTCAGACTTGCAAATTTACAATTCATAACTCAATTTTAACCAATATTCTACTAAAACTCATAAAGCTCAATATTAATGTCAACAAAACATATAGTCATTACACTTAAGAATCTTAAACCCAAATAGCATGTTCCACCTACTAATCATCCAAGTTCATTAAAGATAACATGTTACTAAAATCACAACAATAATATAACATAGTCCTCAAAGCTTTTCAAGATTACTAAATCTATTGATCCTCATCAGAATTACACTTAATAGTATTGTTGTAGACATTATTTTTATAATCTATTAGTATTCTTTTCCAACTAGGATAACTTAAAGGAAAAAATCTACAATATCTACCAACAGAGCCTAAGAACCAATTTAGCAAACCACCTCCATCTCCAATTAGACGACTGAGAGGGTTCAATTCCAAGACCACCCGTTCACAATGGGGAATTGACCATACATCATTATAAGTTAGAGCTTTGGTCTTTATCATGCCTTTATTATTTGTAAAGTCATATTTATCAAATGAATTACTGTGTGCTTAAGTAAAACACATAACAAATTTATAGCATTCATACTAATAACATCAACAATCCAAGCTCTCTTATGTGAAGGTGGATGTATGGGCTAGGAAGGTGCTTCAGTAGCCTCACCCCCATCATTAATACCAGTGTCTACAGGCCATTCATTTGGAAATAGGATCCCGTCATGGTTCCTCTGTAACATCCCAAATAATAACTCATTCAGTAATAGGTACAAATATTACCTTGTTAAGATAATGATTAAACCAATTAAATAGGGAAGATCAAATTGAAAAGTCAAAAAGACTTAATTGAAAAGTTTTGATATAAATAGGCGTAAAAGTGTAATTTTTTGCATAGTTTTTAAGCATGTTAAAAGTTAAATTTAGAATTATCAGAGGATTCAAAAATCATGCATACAAAATTTTATACAATTTTGGATTAGAAAATACCACTAAAGGGGACAAGTGTGAATGAAGGGGGAAGTGTATAATTTTTCCAAATAAATTTTTTACTTGACCTTTCCACCCACCCTTCAGCCAAGTAAGGGATAAAGGGACATTTCACCATCTTCTCCATTAGATACATAACTAAGGAAGAAAAATAGGGTGCAACAATGGTGGAGAAAATGGTAGAAGAAAGAGAAACATAAAAGTCGATTTTTCAAGTAATTTTCTCACTTTTTGCACTCATGGTAGAAGGAAAAGTTATCAAACTCATTTAGAGCTATCTATTGATCCAAATGTTTTCTCCTATAGTGGATTTCAGCCTAAAAGCCGAGAAGGAATTAGTGGATTCAAGTAGAGAAAAGTGAAACAAAAGAAAGGGCAAGCTTTCTTATAAAAATTTATTACATTGTTTGTAGAAATTTCAAGTTAAAATAGATCCTCCATGACCAATACCATGAAGTTTCAAATCTTCTTCACCATATTTGTAATCTAAAGACTTAGGTGAAGAAATTTCTTTTGATGACCTAGGTAAATTATAGCTAGAAAATGAAGTAACAAAATGGAACTAAGTTGTCTAAGTGACTCTTTGATCTTTTATGTTTTATATTGCTATGAGTTGCTATATGATGATGTGAGATATCACATGGAGCCTTAATGGCTTATAATTAATGTTATGTATAATGGCTTATAAGGTTTAGACATAGTGATCCTACCCTAATCATGATATTGAATATGATATGGTCATGAACCAAAGTCATATGAGCTATGTTCATGTTATGATGATGTGTGCATTACTTTGCTTATGTGTGCCATCGTGTATATGGAATATGAAGTAAACTATTGGGATTTTTTGTCTCATCATATATCTAACTAACCATTTTAGGTGGATCTAGTAAGGATAAGTAAAAGGAAATAACCTCTTAGATTTTATAGAGGAGCAAAGCCAAGAGGCTTGGTTAGTTGGAAGCTATGATATTTCATGAGAGAGCAGAAAATGTGAAAAATTTAGTAGGTGGACTCCAATTAAGATCTTTAGTAGATTAAATCTTAATATATTAGAGTTGATTTGCACTAAATTTCTTTGAATTTTGAGTTCAATAGTTGCCACTTTTGCATGCTTAAATTATAGATAACTATTTAGAAAAGTTTTCTACTATACATGAGGTTTGGTAACATTTAAAAGACTATATAGATGATGATAACTCTATGAAAGAAAATTGTCTAGAACTATATTGATAGCAAAAACACTTAAATTATAAATAAAATCTCAATGATTGTAAAGAAACTTCATTTATAACTTGGAAACTATCTTTTGACCATTATTAAGCAAAGATTTAAGCATTTTGTATGATGAGTTTACAGGAAATAGAACTGAAAAAGTACTAGCAAAGAAGGGAGGAAAAGTGCAAAAAAAAATTCCAATGCCCTAGTAGGAGAAACTTGGCACCCGGGCATCAATTTTAAAGACTCAGCACCCAAGCACTAAATATCCAATGCCTAGACACCAAATGTGCACTTTGAAATTTTTTCGTTTTGAATAGTAACATTCAAGCATTAGAATTTCAGTGCCAAGGTGCTAGTTTTCCAAAAAAATGGCACCCAAGTGCCATAAAGACAATGTTTGAGCACCACGCATGCCAAAAAGATAGGTTTTAAAGCCCATATATAGGGTCCTAAGGGCAAGCAACATGGCACACAAGTAGAGAGGAAACATGGAGAGAAGTGGAAATCACTTGAGGAGAAATCTAAGTGGAGAGTTGCCGAGGAAAGGGGTGGTTTTAGAGTGAGGGCTCTGTATATGGTTTTTCTCCTTCTTCATGTATTATTACTTATCTTTGTTATCTGAATCTATATTATTACCCATTAGAGGCTAGCAAGTTTTATCTAGTATTTTGGCTCAACCCTTTATGGGGTTACTTCTGTATGTCAGTATTTTCTTATTGATGTTCTGAATTCAGTTGACTTATTTTCATTATGTCCTTAATGATTTTCTAAGCTTGATCACCTTAGAATTGAATTAGCATTTAGGCTAACTCAAAAGAGAAACCCTAAATGAAGAACTAGATGAAGATAATCTTTATTTGCATGCTTAAAAAGTAGTAAGTATAGCAATTAGCAGTAAAGACGACAGTACTTGACTGTCTTAGATAACCAAGATTAGGTAGAGCTTTACATCAATTGTCTTCTCAGTTAGCTTTCATAAAAATATAGGGAGTTAAAGGAAGCAGTTAGGTTTATGATGATTCGACAGAACTTCATAAGTAGTTAAATCCTAGGTTAGTAAACTAATTCATAATTCAAGAAGAAGTAACTATTAATACAAAGTAACTATACATTAAGGTGAAGTCAAGGAGCTAGATTCATTTAGTTGTTTGTTTACTCAATTTTATATTATTGTCAAGTCATTCAATTATACATTCCATTCATTTACTTGATTTAAAAGTTCAATAATAGTATCGGTCCATAATTAAATCCAAGTCCTTGTGGGAACGATATCTTTCTCACTTTTTATTATTTTTCGCAATCACATGCACTTGCATGTATAGAAATTAGCGAACAGATGAATTTTGGGCTAAAATTTAATTTGAAAGATCTTGAGGTACTAGTGAAGTTTTCTAGAAAGGTCAAGTGATTTAGATTCCATATAAGTGAGTTTTGCACCAAGAATAAGTAATTTTGATTATGTATAATTCTATACAATCAAGATCACGGATTTATTTAAGGGTACAAATGAACATATCTTGAATTGAAATTTTGTACACAATGAGCTATCATGTTATTTTAGTTGCTCGAAAAATTTCACAAATTTTGGAACTTCCTAGGATTTATTATGAATTTTCAAATTTGGCAAATTTACTATATGAATAGCATCTTTCCAACTACAATTTGCCTTTATATTTCCTTCATTTTTATGTCTTGATTGACTCTAATTTCTTGTGAGCACTTGGACTACTTGCCTAGAGGATGGTATGTATTATAATGTAACATCCTCACTTCAGGAGAAGTGTTCAAGGTAAGAAGGACTTGCCCTAATGAGTTGCCCTCTACTGTTGTCGAGGGATCATTACAATTTGCTCCACAAGAATGACCAGAACTAGTCATCCTATTCATGAATAGCTTCATCTTCAAAATTCCTACCAAAACAAGATCATGATTGTTAATATAGAATTTAAACTGAAAATCAAGTAAATCAAGCTATGCAGCATATGCAAAACAATATATATATATATATATATATATATATATATATATATATATACACACATATAAGTATAGCTAAACACCTCACCAATGGTATATTTTTGTCTTTTGAAAATAACACATCCAAGTCCTAAGGTTGACATAGCTTACATTTGTAATAACTATCCTCATCACATTCTCCCATTTCATAAAAGTCACATGGCTTAAGATGTATGGATATACTCTAGTTTTTCTCTACCTCATCCTTTATATGGTAAACCATTTGAGTCTCTGAAGCTTTGATGTGTGGCTCATGGTCCTCTTGATCACTAGTGTGTATCAATCAGGCAAAGTTTACTGACGTAAACCCTAAGTCATCAACCATAATGCCTTTGGGACTAGTTGTGTTAGCCCACATACATTTGAACATGGTAACTATAAAACGGTCATGATAGTTTAACTCAATCATATCCATTAACTTTCCATAAAATGGAACATCACCAAATAATATATATGTCCATCACTACTGCTTGAATAACTTCTTGTTCCAAATTACTAAAGACTTTACCAATTTGTGTTTTTAGCCTTTCATCTCATTTAAAAGTGATGCTTGATAAAGTGTAAAAGTGCCTCTAATTTATTTTAAGGTACCTTAAGAAAACTTTATTGCATAGGGCTTATAAGGGCATAGATTGATTATTAAAGGAAGGCATTATTTTTTGTTGAAGTATATATAAAAGAAATGATAAATTTGTGAAAATATGGCTTTTATAGTTGGGCTTATTATTTATTTGCCTTTCAAGATAAAATATTTCTATATATTATTATTTTTTGTTTAAATTTCAGGGTTACTTTGTTGTGGGGCCAAATTTATTCATTACTTTAAACAAGGTCTTTTATATCAAAATTGAGCCTATTGCCAACCAAAATAAAAACCAATTAATCAATTATTGATAAGTCCCTAATTGTGTTATATTTATGTGTTTTACTTGAAACTTATCATATATTTTGGATAAATTCATTTAATTTAGTGGCAAAATATTATTAATTTCATGAATTTTATAGCTTAGACTATTTGGTCACTTATTTGCATTAAATTCATCTAATATTGGATTGCTTTGATGAAAATTACAAAAGAATGGTTTTAATTAAAGGAAATGAGGAGTTTGAAGCATAAAAGAGGAAGATTCAAACAATGCTTGGAAGGATTTTACAAATAGTTAGAAGAAGCAGAGGAAGAAAGTTAAGTTCATATTCAACTTTAGATGGTGAATTCTCAATTTTGATGCTACTTTTAAACCCCAAAATATCATAATTTGTAGACAGCCAATTTAAGTAAAGTTGTAAATCTCATTAAGAGCTTTCCAATAAGCACTAATTTACTAAAATTTGACATTAGATTATGAAGTTATGGCTAAAAAACTGAAGTTGTGTTGATGAACATCTTTTTAACGCCTTGGCACCCAATGTCATGAAAAATTCATAGATTTAGTGCCAAGGTGCTCAAAAGTAGCGTCTTGGTGCCAACACGCAACCTTATTGAGGGTAATTATGTATTTTGATTAGGTGATGTTATAAATAGAGAAAATTAGGATTTTTAATGTGAGAAAGCTAGGGAAAAAGATTTGAGACATAAAATAACTTTGGAAAACAATGGGTTTTGAAGGAAAACTCTAATCAACTTGCTCTTTTAAGGTATTTCCTTGGAAATGGAGGTGAAAGGTTGGTCAAAGGAAGACTCCTTCCATTCTTTGCACCTTCTTTATCTTTTCTATTTTTTTTTCTATATATAGCATAAATTGAATCTTATTGTTAGTTGTTTTGTTGAATGGTTGAAAATATTGAGTCGAGATTTTTTGACTTCGTACCCACATATGTTGAGTGAGATTATCTCAATTATCTTGAAAATTTTATGCTATTTAATGAATGTAAATTGCTTATTAATTAGGGCTTTCATATGATTTAGTTACTTGAGATGATTGCCAGTAGATTAATAAGTTGTATTGTTAGATTTCTTAATAATCTCTAGTCATGGAATTAAATGCCCACAAGATGTTCAATAAAATAATTGTTGAGAATTGAGTGCAATTTGTTTTAAATGTTTGGAGACAACCTTTATGGCCAATTTATAATTATTTCTTAATGATTTCCAAAGGCTTAAAGCATTACAAAATTAGTATTCTTTAAATGTTTAGAAACATCCTTTAAGGAAGGCTAATGTTTGAAGTAGTGCCATTTTACCTAAATGTTCAAGGATAACCTTTAGGTAGGTTATGATTGATGATTTAACTTGCTTAGTCTATTCTAGAGAAAATTACACTTAAATGTTTGGAGACAACTTCTAAGTGTAATTGAAACTTGAATTAGGATAATCTCTAGAAATAGGCTAGTCTTTTTAATAAGTTAAATTATCTAAAAGTGGAATTGAACTATGTTAGTGCAAAGTTAATACCGAACTTGATAACTCAATTATCTTCACTTCAACTTCTTATTAATTTAATCTAGTGTAGTGTCTTAAATTGTTTATTTTTAGTATGGACCATATTATGCCTTAAAGTAGCTTAAGTGTTTTGTTTACTTTTATTATCCTTGAATCGATTCCTAGTGATTAGATTTTTTTAGGCCACTAGTGTAAATATGTAACTAATAATACTAACTTATATTTTTGTACATAATGTATATTTAGTAAGCAAAAAATTTAATCTTAAGAACAATAAAGATAGCACTATTTTTGTGAAAATGATATTGGAATTTAGATCATTGTACTACTAATTGACTTATATACTTAAGGTTTATCAAGATTTTTTATGTCATGGCCAAGGATAACGATGTATCTTTATTCTTGGATAGAATTTTTGCTTCATTTCCATGTTTTTTATTTCTATTTGATGTAAAAGGGAATTGTATGAGTACTTGTAAAATGTCTCAATTGATACACATGTATGTGTAGAATCTTGCTCCCCCAAACTTATCTTTATACTTAAGGACAAGCAAAACCAAATTAGCACTCAAAATTTCCTACGAATCATGTATTTGTCTCTCATGTATGTTGGATAATTACCCTTAGGGATTGCAACAATGTCTTATAATTAGGAAGAAAATAGTATAATGCAACCAAGCTTTAAAGTTCAATAGTTAATAAATAAATTTCCATCCATGCAATTATCTAATTGTAAGGATTAGAATAAACTATGCAAGTCAAACTACCTAATTGGATTAATTGTTAACTTACATTAACATAAACAAAACAAGTTCTAAGGTTCTAAAACAAGTTCTATAGTTTGACTCACATAAGTTATTTAATACTAGCAATTAGCCTTTTGCATGGTATAAGTACACAAATAAGTTTAATGAGTATGTATAAATAATTCATTAAAAGTTGACCTTATCCATAAGATAAATTAGTATAATTTTCTTACCACCATACACTTAATCACGTTCATTAGAACAAAAAGACAAAAATAAGAAAGATAGGCAACAAATTAAGCTCAAAATTTTGAAAATTTGGGGATTTTGGATAAATATTCCTATATGGCAAAAATATGAACATTCAAAACTCAAAATTCAAATTCATAATTTGGATTGTCTAGCCCTAAACTTGAAATGAACATTGGCCTTAATGTTTAACATCATAAACAAAGTTAAAAAGGTGAGAGAAACTCCTTACATTATGAGCACAAATATTGCCTTCAGCGAGGAATTGCTTCATCATTATATTCTATGGAAGAGCTTAGAGAGGATAAACAATTCAATGCAAATCTAACAAGGAAGAATTAATTCACTCAGCATTTTGAAACTTAAAATCACATGAGGAGGGGCAAGCTTAAAAATAATGGAGATGAAAATGCTTAACTTACTCACAAGGTTAAAAACGAATGATAGGTCATTAAACTAAAAACATTAAATATTATAAAAGGAAACAATGGATGATAACATAGAGTATTTAAACTAATGAAGCTTGGGAGGTCACAGTACAATAGCTATGGCATTAATACTCTCTTTAAAGTCTAGAAGCTATATTATATTGATCATTGGATCATTAATGCAAAGAGTATAGTAACTCACATGGTCTTTCCTTCAGTCATCCAGTGCAGAATATAGACTTGAATTTGTCTAATTTCATGGACACTAGATATAAAAGTATTTATAATTGGCATTTTCACATTTTTTATGTGGATTTTATTCCCCTAAAATTAAATTACAAAAACTAAATTAAAAGAACTATGAAATTAACAAGAAAATAAAAATGAAAAAGGAATGAAACAAGTCAAAACCAAAAAAAAAAAATTACAAAAATGAAATCACAAAAGAAAATTGCAAGGAAATGGAACATGACAAAATTTCATGAGAACAAACACTTAGACTTCATCACTTACATTAAGCAAGAAATTCCAGTCATGACAAATTAAAGGAAAAATATCTACACATCACTATACATGATTAATTAGAACTTATAAGTTGAAAATCACAAACTTAAGCTCACACAATCAAGAATTGAACAATTTCAACATTAAAATTGTAACAACCTTTTTACAAAGTATAAAATTTATTATAAATTTCAATTAAAATTATTATGAAAAGAGAATTAAAAAATAACATTAGAATATCTAAAACATAATAGTATAACTATAAAGAACAAAAGTTCATACATAAATTTGTTCATACATCCATATAGTTAATTTAACAAAACTGGAGAATGGGTATTAAGACTATCGAAATTAGACCTAATATTAAGGACTAACTCAGGACTTGAAAAACTAGTAAAATTTATACCTTCTTGTGACATGAACATAAGTGGTATAACACGTAAGGCTATATCACATCTTACAATGATGATCTTAATAACAAGTGCTTCCCAATTGATGGGATAAATACTCATTTTGCATGGACTTCAAGAGAAATTTAATTGTTCGCCGTCTAAAAACATCACTAATAGAATGGAGAGAATAGTTTCTTGGTAACATGAAAAAACATATATGATACTCGAAATATCCATGGAATATAATATGACTATAAATTATGATCTTTATGATATTTGTATGGATGTCATATATTGTAACATACAAATATGCATTTGTAAACATATGGCAAATAGCGATAGACAATGTCCTTAACCATTAGGCATTAGGAAGTCATATCTGGGTTATTTAAGTCTCACGAAGCCCAGTATATGACTGTTATACCCAAACGATCGAATCTCACGAACCCCAACATATAACACTTGACTAGTATGCACGTCCCCATCTTTAGCTGAGGCATCCCCCAGTCACCCAAGCTACCATGTGGTCAAGATTGGATTAGTTTGAGAGAGAACTACTAAGATTTCTTTTGTAATCCTCTAAGCATTGATGTTCTTATAACAATTAAAAATCTCTTTAGTGTCAATTAAATAGAAGATATTCCTAGCAAGGATACATTCTTATTTTCTCCTAAATTCTTAAGATCATATAGGTGGCATTACCTGCCATTGATCTTAGAATTCAAGTTGTGGGCCAAGAAGTATAATAATACAATTTTTCTTGTAATCATTTAAGCGGTATGACCTGCCATAAATTATAGGATTAATAAGATATAATACCTTGTTAAGGAATGCATTGACAATATATATTAAGGAGGGATAGCTAGCCACTATCAAAGGTTTACAGTATATATTAAGGCGGCATAGTCAGCTATTATTAAATGGGATTCCAAACTATCAATAAGCATATAGTATATAGGAATAGTTTACTCTCACAAAGAGTAGTTTTATTCTAAAACAACCATATTGTCACCTCATCATACAAAGTTGAAATACACAATAACATAAGCAATTATAATGTATGAATGACAAAATATTTATGCAAGGATACATAATGCATAAGAAAATTCACACATCAAAATTCTTATCCTAAAATTTTTATAGCTTACATAATATTTCCCTAAATATTTTAAAATATCTATCTAGCCTTAATCTTCTCTATTTCGATCCTTCTTAGATCTTAAATAAGTTCATGAAAGGTCATAGTGACAAAATTTTAAGATAAATAACCATCGGCTAAAATGGATTAGTTATACAGTATTATGGTGTGTTCTAAACTCAATTACGTTTCCACACTATAGCCAACCCTTTTTATCCTTACATTACCAAGAAGGTCATTCAAGAAGAAGAAAAAGGAAAACGAAATGAGAAGAAGAGAACCTAGAATATGCTAAATCATGTTACCTAGATATGCTCTCCTTTCTTATAATTCTCTTAAAATTGCTTCCTTCCTTCTTGACCTAAGTATGGAGTGGAGAGGTGAAAGTGAGTGAAATGGGTATGGGGAGGAATGAAGGGAATGGTGTGAAAAAAAAGGGTAGGGTGTGGGGTATTTAAAGAGAATTCGATGGCTAGGATTTGACCACATATTTTTAATCCAACGGCTATAATTTAATCTTAAATTATAAATATTTAAGATATAATTATGGTGTGGGCCTCATAAATATCTAATATTTTATTATGGTGTAAGCCCCATGGATATCCAATATTATATTATGGCGTGGGTCTCACATGTTAAGATAATGCCACGTGTCCCTCCTTGTAAATCTACCATTTTGCCCTTAGCATTTTTTAAAATTGACCATTTTGCCCCTATGCCTTAAAATTAAGTTTTAAGTTGTTTTCTTTAAATAATTCAACTTGGCATATTTATTCTTGTTTAATTCTTTCTGATTCTTATAAATAATTTAGTTTATATTAAAATCACTAATTTAGGGATGTTACAAAATTCTAGCACCAACTAAAATAGAATAATGTTAACTAAATAAGTGATATCATATGCATCTAGAGTCCAAATCACATGAACCCAAATATTTATACAACTAGATAGAGAGAGGAAAAAAATGACATAGGTCTCAAGTCAAAATTCATTCAGATAAGTTCCTAGTTTTTCTATCAAATAATGATAGTAACAATGTCACGAGGTATTATCAAGAACATTAACAATTGACATAGTAAAAAATCCAATTGGTCTTGAAATTTTAGTATGAAAAACTAGATATCATGGCCAAGATACCTAAATAAAAATCATATTAAAACTATTGACCGATTTTTCAAAACAAATTTCTAAAATCATGTCACTAATTATACTTATAAAAAAAGTGTTATCTAGTATCAAATGGAATACATTGGTTCTATAAATTCTATTCATCAATATGGACATATCAAGAACTACGCACACCAATTTCAAATTAAAATTAATATTCATTTATTCCCAATGAATTTTTAAAGTTGAATAATCAACATTTAATTACAATTATGGCTAATTCAAAGAAGAAAATCTATGGAAGAACATGCAATTGGCAAAAGATAATTCATCACAATTGAACCACACAAATAGCATTTAACGAACAAAATGAATGAGTTAAAAACACTTCTTTAGTTCATGCTTCAACAAATCATTGCTCATTCTTTCCATTGCATGCTTTATCAAGTGACAATTCCAATATATGGTTGAGCTCTACTCTCTTTGTTATTCACTTAAAAAAAACCTAAAACAAATGCAAATATAAGAGATTAAGCATAAATTCAAATATAAGAAAAAACACAAAAATAAAAAATTAACTAAAAAAATTACAAGAACAACTAAATCAAATTAATGCTAAAAAGTAAAATATGTTTTCTTTTAAGTCATTAAGTTAGACTATTTTTCTTTGCTATTGTAGCTCTATGATCTTAGAGTTTCAATGATTCACAGGGTCCTTTTAGTTTGGCTAGTCCTTGATTGAGGTAAATTTGCAACTTGTTGCTTCCTCCACGTATGCGTCCATAATGAATTTAGCATAATTAAGTACTTCCTCAATATATGCACATGTATAGCTTGGCAACACATCAATATGTTGCTCATATGCATTAATGTCTAAAGCAAAATATGATTCATCAAAAATATATATGCATTGAACACAAGGAAAAAAAAAATGAAGCAATAACAAATACAACATGCAATGCAAATTGTGATGCAACATGATATGCAAAGTAAAATGCAACATGAGATTCAGGAAAAAGAGCAAAGGAAAAAACAAAAACAAAGGAATGAAATGTTTGAGTGGGCTTTAGATGATAATGGAAAAGCAAGGTAATCTTTTTTTAAAAAAAATGACTTCATAATATCATGAACAAATTCCCTTAATTTATCACTATTATGCTTTTTGTAGTTTATTGAGTTATGTGCACTAATGAGTGAAAAAGTTTATAATACCAATATCAAAACTTGTGCACATTTTTATTCAATAATCTAGGCATATTGAGGATAAATATAATCAAAATTTAGCTTAAAATATCAAGTAGAACAATACCAAAAGAAGTGCAAAGTTGACTAAATTTGAGTACAGAGTAATATGTGCAAAGTTATGCAGTTTATATATTATATGATCACAATAAATTCCAGAAAAGTTTCATAACAACAATGACATACCCTAGAACATGCATACAAAATTTCATCTCAAGAGGATGCTAGAAATTTCAAAAAGTTGACCCATGGCAAATTTCACTTAAATAATGCATTTTCAGAACGAGCATTAAAGTTCATCATTTTTCTACTACCATTCATAGCTAAAAAAATCAGTTGAAAATTCATCAAAAATCTAAACATATAAGATAACTTGGACACCAAATTGCAAGTAAAATAGCATAACATGAAATACCAGAAAATTTACAAAGGTTAGTAAAATACCATATCTAAGAACAAGGTTTTACACATACATGTATCACTTGAGACATTTCGTAAGTGCCTAAACAATCCCTTTTACATCAAATTGAAATAAAAACATGAAAATAAAGCGAAAATTTTATCCAAGAACAAATATACATTATTATCCTCGAAAACAACACTAAAAATCTTGATGAACCGCAAATATATGGGTCAATTTGAAGTAAAAAGATCTAAAATCCAGTATTGTTTCCATAAGGATAAGGTATTATCTTTATTGGTTTTAAGATTAAATTTTTTGCTTCCCAAATATACAATATGTAAAAAAAAAAATGAGTTGGTATGTTTATTTACATATTTACACTAGTGGCCTAGAAAAATCCAGTTACTAGGAATCGATTCAAGGATAATAAAACTAAGCAAAACCCCTAAGCTACTCTAAGACATACTAGGGCCCAAACTAAAAATAAAAGACTCAAAACACTACACTAAATTAAGCCAATCAAAAGTTGAAGTGAGGATAATTAAGCTATGAAGTTCAATATTAAATTTACACTAACATAGTTTAATTCTATTTTTGGATAATTTAACTCACTAAAAGATAAGTATGTTTCTAAAGGTTATCATAATTCTAGTTTCAATTACACTAATAAGTTGTCTTCCAATATTTAAGTATAATTTTCCCTAGAATGCATAAAGTTCCAAAGTTAAATCATCAATCACAACCTACCTAAAGGTTATTTCCAAACATTTAGGTAAAATTGTACTGCCCCAAACATTAGTCTCCCTTAGATGTTGTTTCCAAACATTTAAAGAATACTAATCCTAAAGTGCTTTAAACCCTTGGAAGTCATTAAGAATCTAAATATGAATTTGCCTTTGAGGTTGTTTCCAAACTTTAAAGCAAATTATACTCAATTATCAATGAGTTATTTCATCAAACACCTTGTGGTTGTTTAATTTCATGACTAGAGATTACTAAGAAATTTAACAATATATCCCATTAATCCACTTGTAATCATCTTAATTAACAAAATAATAAGAAATCCCTAATTAAGAAGCAACATATATTCATTAATTAACACAAATTTTCTAAAGAACTAAAATAATCTCACTCAACATATATGGGTACAAAGTTAACCAATCTCAACTCAATATTCTCAATCATCTAACATAACAACTATCTATAAACAAGCTTTAACCTATGCTATATAAAGCAATTAAAAAATGAGAAAAAATAAAGAAGGAGAAAAGAGTGGAAGGAGTCCACAAGGAAATTTGGCCAATTTTATTCCATTTGAACAGAATTTTTTGGATTAATAAAGAAGTTATGTTTTGAAGAGTGAATTTTTCAGCCAAATGATAGTGTGAGTTGAGTTGATAATTCGGTCATACCTTTATTTTTATTTGTCAGATTTAGTGAAAAAATAAAAAAGTAAATATATCTATTATATTTATCTTTTAATTAAGTTGTTAGGTTGATTTCATGTATAAAAATTATTATTAAGAAAAAATTAATCATTCAGTCCTTATAATTTACCTTTTTTAATTTAGTCCCTATAGTTTACTTTTTTTCAAATTGGTCCCTATAATTTCCAATGTTAGAATTGATCCTTATTGTTGGTTTCCATTGTAACTCCATTTAGTTTCACCCCTAGTGGCTAACAGACAATTGAGTTGGAGTTGAAATGGAGAAGTCTAAACCATATATGGCTACCACACATACATGCATCTCACATTATCACCTTTGCATGTTTAGAAAAACCCACATCTTACCACCCACCTAAAACATATGAATAGCTCCCTGGATCACTCTTCAAGGTAACTTTAGAGCCTTTATGTTTTAGAGCAAAGATTCGATGAATTATTTTTAATTATTACGCTCCTTCTTATTCCATTTCTCTTTTAACTATAACTTATTAGTCACACTCTATTGCTAACTTACTTAAGCACATTTGCCAAATGTTTACATAGGATGTGGCTTTTATCATGGTTATTCTTTATATGGGAACACCCAGGAATATCTTTCTCATACAAAGGGAAAAATATAAGGATTTCCATGAGGGTATTGAAGTAGAAGAAGATGAAGAAGATGAAGATGGCTTGACCTACAGAGCAGAGGTAATCCTTGCATATAGAAAGAAATTGTTTTCTATGATGTTAATCAATAATTGCCCTGATATAGCAGAAAAGTGATAAAAACAATGTATATAATAATAATAATAATAATAATAATAATAATAATAATAATAAGAGAAAGAGTTAAATGGAGAATGGAAGTGGTTGAGAGAAAAAACAGTGGAGAGAATGGAAGGCATTAATGAATTGAGATTTGAGTTGAAAGAGAGAGAAGATGGAGAAAAGGAAACTTCAACTAATAAATAAGAACCTGAGCAAAACCCAAAAGAGATAGAGATAGGAAATAGGTGTCATAAGTCCCTAATTATGTTATATTTGTACATGTTTTACTAAGAACTTATCATGTATTTTGGATAAATTCATTTAATTTAGTGACTAAATTATGTTAATTTCATGAATTTTATGGATTGGACTATTTAGTTTCTTCCTTACATTAAATTGATCTAATTTTAGATTGTTTTGATAGAAATTCCAAGAGAATTGTTTTAATGAAAGGAAATAAGGAGTTGGAGACATGGAAAATGAAGATTTAAAGATGTTTAAAGGTTTTTACAAACATCTTGGAAGTTAGAAGAAGCTAAGGAATGGAGAACACTCAACTTCAATGCCACTTTTAGACTCATAAACATCATAATTTAAAAATAATCATTTCATCAAAAGTTGTAAAGATCATTAAAAGCTTTTCAAGAAGTGCTAATTTTCTAACATCTAACATTTAAGCATGAAGTTATGACTAAAATACTAAAGCTACATTAAGAGACATGTTCTGGATGCCTAAGCGCTCAGACTTGTGAAAAATACAAAACTCTGCCTTTTTACTAATATAAAACAGGGTTTTTGATATTTTTTAGGTTAGAACACCAAAAGGGGGAAATAGGAGGCTTGAAATAATACTATGAAGATAAGGGAAAACTTCACTTTCTTAGGTCTTTCAAGGTCCTTTCTTGGAATGAGAGGCCAAGTGTTGGTCTCCTTAGACCTCCCTTGGCTAAACCTCTATGAATTCTTCTATGAAGGTCTCCTTCCACTCTTATCCTTTTTTAGTTTTCTCATTTTTTTTTCTCTTTATTTCCTTAATGTAATCTATATTGAAGCTTGTTATTAGTTGTTGTGATGCATATTAATAAATATTAAGTAGGGATTCGTTAGTTTTGTATCCACATATGTAAAGTGAGATTATTTCTCTTATCTTGTAATTATGAGTTTGTTTATGAATATATATTACTTCTTATTCGGGGCTTTTATATGTTTTAGTCAATTAATATAATTGTAAGTGGATTGAATGGATCATTTTATTGATTTTTTTTTAAATCTCTTGTTATGGAGTTAAGTGCCCATAATGTGTTTAATAAAATGACTTATTGAGAATTGAGTGTTTTTGCTTTAAGTGCTTGGAGAAAACCTTTAAGGCAAATTCATACTCACATTCACAATGATTTCCAAAGGCTTAAGGCACCTCAAGATTAGTATTCCTTAAATGTTTAGAAATAACCTCTAAGGGAGGCTAATGGTTGAGGTAGTACAATTATACCTGAATGTTTGGAAACAACCATTAGGAAGGTTGTGTTTGATGATTTAACTCTTGAACTTAATATATTCTAGGGAAGAATGCACTTAAATGTTTAGAGACAACCTTTAAGTATAATTGGAACAAGAATTAGGATAACCTCTAGAAATAGGCCTATCTTTTTAGTAAGTTAAATTATCCAAAAGTGGAATTACACTATATGCAACAGAGTTAAGAATGAACTTGATAACTTAACTTATTCTTACTCCAACTCCCAATTAGCTTAATCTAGTGTATTGTCTTAAGTATTTTATTTTTAGTTTGGGCCATTTAGAATAGTAGTTTAGCATTATTTATCTTGTTTATTTCACTTGAATTGTTTCCTAGTGACTGGTTTATCTAGGCCATTATTGTAAATATATAAAAAATCACACTAACTTATACTTTTTGTATATATTGTGTATTTGGTAAGCAAAAATTTAATTTTAAGAACAATAAAGATAAACATTATCCTCGTGGTAATGATACTAGATTTTCTTATATGCTTTTACTACAATTTGACCGGTATACTTATGGATCATCAAGATAGAAATGCAATGAATTTGAAATATTTGAATTTATAGTATTAATGCTTCACTAGATGTACATTCATTTTATTATTTTGTGCCAAGCGTAGACAATATAACTAAAAGTGAATTCCCTATTATCTCTCTAATTATAACCATTGTTAAATTTAATAGCTTTTAAAAGTGAGAACTAGGAAATAATGGATTTAAATAACATCTTGAATCGAGAATGATAGTTATGGTCATTAATAAAAATAATAATTGTAATTGATTTTGGAACTAGATCACAAGCACATCAAATATGAATGAAAAGGAGATATGATGGAGTAATAATACCCATTCATACTTGCAATGGAAGATCTTTGCCAAAATAGAAGAAAAGATTTATGCTTCAGACTCTACCCAATTTTAAAAAGCATAGTGGTAATAGAAGGGATGCAAATATGTGCCTAATTGTTCATTATGCATTTATACTCTCAATAACCTAGTGGGTTTAATTTCTTTTAGGAGAACAGAATGGTCACATTAATGATTAAACTTTATTGGTGTATATAGTAGAAAAATACATAGTTGATTATATATATGCACACACTACACATATATATATATGTGTGTGTGTGTGTGTGTGTGTGTGTATGTATATATGTATGTATACAATCAAAGATTAAAACTAATAGTTATATATATGGTGTAGTATAAAGTATGGGTATTGTAAAAGCAAAGCAGGGATGGTGCGATGGCATAAAAGGCCATTTGGATAGTTGAAATACCTAATCAAGTGCGAGACAGATTGTTATAGTCATGATGAGCCCTATGTTCTTATTGTCATGAATGGCCCCTATAATGGGGTATAAGCTTTGCTGATGAAACCTTTTTCCACTTCTCTCTGTTGCTTTTTAGGTGTACACAAGATGCAAGGTTACAAACTTTTTTCGAAGATAGAACGGTAATCACATAA
This sequence comes from Delonix regia, assembly GCA_037074485.1. Taxonomy (NCBI): domain Eukaryota; kingdom Viridiplantae; phylum Streptophyta; class Magnoliopsida; order Fabales; family Fabaceae; genus Delonix; species Delonix regia. The sequence goes on along the minus strand of CM073454.1, from coordinate 20,672,647 downwards.
GATGCACATGTAATAGTATGTGGTAAGGGTGATCATAACTTAGTCCAACCTGGCCTAGCCAAGTTATGTTGGGCCAAGTTACAATCACCTTGGGACAAAGGATTAGGTCCACCATGTAAGAACTTGGTCTCGAGGCATCATATTGGCTTGGTTTGACTAGACCATATATATATATATACACACACACATACACACACACACACATACATATATAATTAGCCATTCTTTTTAAAGAAATAGCCACTTTTTGACTTATGTTGAATATAAATAATTTTTATTAATATAAGAAACTCCATTTATTAAATATAAATCACAATTTTCTTTTTTAAAAATTATTTAGATAAAATTGAAAAATCAAAGTAACTTGCCCTAACCCAGGTCCAAGGACTGGGCCATAAATTGTGGCTTGATGAGAATCTCTAGTCAAACCACTAGTTGATACCAAACCTAAGGTTTGAACACCTTTAATAAGTGGCAGCCATGTAGGTCATGAGTTTTCCAACTTAGCCTTCTGTTAACCACATGAGACACAATCAAACAAAGTTATAATAGAAAGCAATGGCTAAACTATAAGAATCATATAATTAAATTTTCCTTTTTTAATTAAGGGTGAGAGTGTTTAAGTTTGGAAATTATAATTTCAAGGATTGGTTTGAAAAAAAATTAAACTATGAGGACCAAATTGAAAAAAGAGGTAAACTATAAGAATCAAATAATTAATTTTTTCTTTTTTTTTAATTGTGGGTGAGAGTGTTAAGTTTTATCATAATTTAAGCCACTAACCTAAATAATTTTATGAGGCATTCCCTAAATCAATATGTGTATTAGGAATTAGAAAAGAATGTCATTTTGGTCAATTGCTTATTGTAAAATTACTAATTTAATCTCTCACTTAGCCAAGTGCTAAGAAAATTCATAGTCTAATGCACATATTCAATGTTGCAAAGAACATTACATTGTTTAAAGCAATTGTAATTTCAAAATTTAAAAACCAAATAAACATAATTTTAACCACACTGTATTGATGACCTGAAGAGAAAGTCCAGTAACCAATTGAAAATTTATTCGAGTTACGCTTAATAACCTGTATGCAAATTATTATCAGTATCTTTAATTATAGTGGCATGAACTACAATGTTGGAAATGAATAGATCCTTAAATTAATCAAACACAAAATAGCAGAACCAAATTAAGGTTGTTAATCACCACTATATTATATTCAACAATGCAATTCCATATAGTTCCAAGAACGATGAGTTTTTGACCAAGTTCATGGCAATTTAGCCCACAATATAACTGAATTCCATCAATGCATCTAAGGAATGCATATTCCCTTAAGTGTGAGAATGAGTTGAGGAGGGAATCCCATTCTCATTTTTTAGATGCACCAAGGGAATTGGACTTGTCTCCTAGGAATGAATATCTTGTGGACTAAATTGCCCCTACATAAACAGAGTTGAGAACTCATTATTCTTCAACTCATCTGAAATTTCTATGTCACATCAAGGCAACTACACCTCCAATGATCAGAGAGGGAATTTTAATAATAAATTTTATCAATTTAAAAAAATTTTAAAAGAGAAAATGCTTTGATTTTGGATTTACCAAACAACGCAATGGGTTAAGAAGGGAATTTTGTTCACATGCTATCAGCCCAATTCCAAGAACCAAATTTACCGTGGAGTGTTTGGGGGAGTCAAATCAAGATTGGTGAGGCAATATATCAAATAAATCATGAAAAACATTAGTTTAATAATTAACTAATAGTAAATTCTAAATGATCGTACTTAAATTTTATAATTAACTATTTTTTAAATAAATCGACTAACCCAAACTTTGATCTATGGAAAATGTTCGTAATTTTATTTGAGGAGACGATTGTCTGAAAATTCAAATGGAATGATTATTCAGCCCATAGAAAATGTCAAATGTGCAATTATTGAAGAAAAATCGAACCGGGTCAAGTCCAAGTACCCAACCGAGACGACCCGATCGTTCTTGCTGGCTTCAACGGGTTGCCATCGTTGGTTCTTTCCAGGACCATAATTCTGAGACACAGATCTGAAATCGAGAAGTATAGCACACCCATTCTCTCTTTCTTTCGGAATCCAGCAAGGGAAAAATCATCAAACTGTGGAAATGTCGAGCGACAGCGACGACGAGGACGAGCTCCTCCAAATGGCTTTGAAGGAGCAAGCTCAACGAGAAGTTAGTTATGGCAAATCTTCCTCCAATTCGAGAAAGCCTGTCGCCAACTACGTTCAGCCTCCCTCGTCTCAGCCCAAGAAGGCTGCGCCTGTGGTGAATAGCAGTAGCGGGAAGCCGATGCAGAGCAAGGGGGGTAGTGGGGCTCGGAGAGTTGTGGATGATGATGATGATTCAGAAGTGGAGATGCTCAGCATATCAAGTGGGGATGAGGATTCTGCTAAGGATCGATTTGTGGGGTCGAAAAAACGAGGAGGTGCAGTGGCTGCTGGTGGCAGAGGGGGAGCGCAAGATGATGATCGGGCCTGGGATGGCGGGGAGCCTAGTTGCTGGAAGCATGTTGACGAGGCTGAGGTATGCGATGATTTGGGTTTATATATGTGTTCAGTTTATATAATCGTGTTGGTGAACAAAATCTCAACCGAACAAGTGGGTTTTGAAATATTTTTATGGCGGAATGTATCTTTAGGAGGGGGTTTTGGCATTCTTGGATGTGGTTCCAGCTGTTTACTGTTGAATAAGGGACCGTACTCTCGTCCTTTTATTGAATTGGCATTCAATTTTGTATATTATGCTTCCTTTAATGATTTCTTATATAGGGAACGGTGGTTGAATACGTTGCGGCTAGATTGAAACAGTTGAGTATGTTTGAGCTCATTAATATTAGAAGGACTATTAATATGATGATTTTTTACTTATATTTGACAATGATGGTGTGATTGTGTTGATATTGTCGGCTAACATTCTGTGGCTGGTCCTTTGTAAAATGTATTGTAAAAGTAGCAAAGTATATATTGAAATACGGTAATTGTGGCATGCACATTGTTTCTATGCGGACATGGAACAAAAATTTGCAGCATGAAATGACCAAATGTGGAGACAGTAGTCCTTCATAATGTTCATATGTGGTTATATTTAATACATGTATTTGCTTTGGAGAAGCTGAGAGTGAAAGGGAATCGGGATTTTGAACTCATGAAAAGTATGACTATGGTACAGAGTCCATTCTTAATTCAATTTTCTGGTTCTAACTTATGTTTATTATTAAGACTCTTTCCTTTGTGCTTGTTTAAATAAATTTCATTATTAGAATTTTTCTTTTTTTAATTTGATGCAAAGGACCATTGAGCTGAGTTTTAGCCTGACAAAGGAACCACAAATGTATAGATATTGGTTTTCTGTGAAGATGAAAGTAACCCATAGGTTGAGGTTTTTGGTAAGTCATTTTATTTCAGTTCCTGATACACTCCTCAAATCATCAAACTTTCTGTTAGCCAAACCCATTTGAATGTTGGAAGTGCTCGCCCTATGGTTAAGTCTTTCATTGGGACAGTAAATTCTTAGTAAGATTAAAACAAATTTCATGTTGTAAATTCGTAGGCCTTACATGGCTCTTTCTTCTGATAAATGTGATATGTCTGGAGCTACATTGGAAACAATAGTATACTTATTATTGCATTCTCAGGTAACTACTTGAAATGAAATGACTTTTGTGGGATTCTAGGTGAACAATGGGGGTGTCCTTTCACTTTGTAGGAGGTTCTAAAGACACACTTTGAAATTCTTGCAGGAATAAGGATCTTTGATTTTATGGTAGTGTGCAGTTTATGCAGTTCTCTGATTTACCTAGTTGGAGAGGAATGCATGCATTTTCATGGGTTTCTCTTTACTGATGTGCAAAGATAGCAGACAGCTTTGTTGTATTCTTGAGCCACTATGGCTCCCTATTTTCTTTTGATCTTTTCCTCTGCTCAGATATGCTTCCTTTCCTTTCTCTCTAAAAATTTAGCCCAGAAAAGAAGTGTTATAACATTAGAAGTTTTGGTTCTTGTTTTCTTCCATAGCTTTATTTCATTCTCTTGTTCTTTTTATTTATTTTGGTACAAGTTCCATACACTCTTGTTCAAGTTTTGTGTTTGTGAACCTAAACATAAGAGAAACATATATAGTCAGTCCACTTGGTTAATATCAATTATTGAGAAACTAAGATGTTTTAAGTAGTATACCTTTATTTCTCCTCTGGCTTACTGTTATTTGAGAATATTGACGTAAACTAGTAGTATCTTGTAATTTCCAACATTGGGGGAGCACTTGTAATTAGCTTACTACCTTACAATTGTTTTGGTGGCGTATTGCTTAAGAATGTTACATCTTGGGGTAGCCTTAGCATGTTCTCATGTGATAGGGGATTTGTTGACTTTTCCATCAGTTGTTTGACTACGAAGTACTTATCATTATGTATGAAAAAATGATTGTGCTTCTGTTATTGGTGGATAGAATGTGTGGAACTTATCTCTCATGAAGTGGGATTTGAAGAAAAAACTGCTCGCTTTTTGTCAGCATTGGTTTTCTGATATGTCTTTGTCTTTTGCTTTTTCATATACAGTATTATTTAGGTGTTAGGAGGGGAGTCCAAGGGAAGGAATTAAATGAAATGAAAGGGTATGGAGTGACAGGTTTGATGATGATTTTTTTTTCTCTTTGTTTGGGTGTTCAAAATAGACAAGGTAAAGGAATTAGAGGGTTAAATGAAAAAAATATTGACTATAGTACATTTTTTTTTTACAAATAACCTCTGTCAAAATAATTAATTATAATTTTTTAGTTTCTTGAAATTGAAATTTTTGGAAATAATGAACATGACTGTTGGAGGGCTTTGGAAGATTTTGAGTGGTTATTGAAATTTGAAAACCTCTGATTTTCTTACTCTCCTTATAAAAAGCCAAACAATGGGAAGGTCCTTTCCCTCTCTTATCCTTCATCCCTACTTACACTTGGGAGTATGTCTTGTCCTGTGCCTCTATTTCTCTGCTAATCTTCATTGATAAAATATCGTCTATCAACAAGAATCATTTCTTATTTGTGCTCACATGACATGGGATGCCTTCATTAATCATAATGTTCACACAAGTGTATCTACCTTATTTCTCTATAATTACAAGTTTGTTTACTCCCATCTTTTTGAAGATAGAGGTCCAGGTGACAGAATGGGGTCCGGGTGTTAGTGGGCCACTGTTTAGGTGAATAGAACCTGCCCAAAATGGGTTTTGGATTTTATGGATTCTAGGGCCAATTTAGTCAAGAGTCAACTGTAGTTTTGAAGGAATGACATTTTAACGCACTGGTGAGGTAAAGAAATTAACAAAACAAAGTAGAAGTTGAGAAGAACTGAATTAATTTACATGTCACACTCACTCCTACTGTCCCATAGGTATAATACCTGGGGTTTTGCATCACATCCAAATGAGTGCAGTTGGCTGCCACTGATCTGATCATTCGTCAGGAAGAATCCATCACAAATGTTCAAATAGGCCTACTATAACTTATTCTGCAAGAATTAGGAACAAAATTATAATTTTATAATGATGGAGACTCTCTACCACTTCCAAATCGTGAGAAAAAATCAGATTAAAATAAGACTGAAAATATAACTTACAATTATAAACTTCTAAATTACTGAAATACCCCTATGACTGAAATATAATTACTACATAGTAACAACTTTTACAACTTTCTATACCTAATAACTTCAAATAATTTGATCTAGTGAGATTTGTTGAATTCATTCAGTTTTGTATGTCATAAAAAACCATATTATTGAGACATCTGTTGGATTTCTTATCCTCATACATCTCGTCCTTTCTTCTCTGTCTAATATAATTTCTTCTTCAATAGAATGACAAAAAATTTATGAGTCTTGAGATATTTGTTTTCTAAACTTTTTATCCAGAAAAATGAGAGCTACTGAGATTGCTTGTCATTCCTTACGGGATCAGTAATGTGAACGTGGAACGTGATTTAGAAGTTATGGGGTTCACTAGCGGTGACTATTCTAGTATGCTCTAAGACTTTTCTCGCTAAGTCCAACTTACCTTTTTAGCATTAATTTTGTATGTTGAAGAGACCGAACTCATCCAAAGGATTAGTAGTTAGATATAGATAAATATATTCTTAGTGTTTGATATTTATTTTAAGGTTAGATATTTAATTTTTTTTTGGTTTGTATTTTATTCAAATTTAGCAACAATGAGGTTAGTGTTAGGTCTTGTCACTTCTTATCCTCTCTTCCCTCTTCTTTATTCCTTGTAATCCAAGCTGGTTTCTCTTTTTGGTTTTGCTCTTGCCCAACAATCATAGCTACTATTCCATTATCTCATGCAGATGGATTTCATGTTCTTTCTCATGACTGATGAAGATGTGATGTTCTTTGCTTCCTCGTTTAGTTTTCAATTGATGGGACTTGGCTTTTGTTGAATTGGATTGTGTGCCACTGCGATCCAGGTTGCAAAAGTTACCATAATCAGGGTTTCAGTACCTAGTTTGTAGTTTGTACGGAGTGCAGTGAATCTGTTGATGCTAGTGTATCTTAAATCACCTAGATAAATGATGCTACTTTTGCACTGGTTTTCCAGCAGAAGAGAGAGAAAGAGGAGACAATTAATGATGTATGTGAGGCAAGCTACATAAATGATAATAAAATGCAGGAACTCTCGTCATTATTGTTTGCAATCTATTTTATACTTTAATGACTGTCATATTTCTTTACAGTTTGTTTTATTCCATCTGATGTTGCCACTAATAATAATCAGATGTGGGAAAGGTAAAGCCTTTTGAGTTATGTACATCTCCTTATTAGCTGGGCTGACTAATGAAGAACATGTTGGAGCCTATTTAGTGGAGGCCTTGGCAATTAGGCTGAAATTAAACTTGCCATGATATATTGACTTGCAAGACTTCTGCAGGACATTATACATTGTCAAGAGGGAAGGGATTGAATTTATGGCTGTCTATTGTTTCTTGTGCTATATGTGGACTATTATTTACATATTTCAATATATTTTCTTTTCAGATTTTTTTTCTCAGTGCTTGATATTAATATTTCTTTCTGTTTAATTTAATGTAGTTGGGCTTCTTTGACAGCTTGCTCGTAGGGTTCGTGGAATGAGGGAATCAAGAACAGCACCAGTGGCTCAAAAATATGAGCGCAAAGTTTCAGCATTGGGTAGAAAGGGACTTAACAACTTACAGTCATTCCCTCGTGGCATGGAATGTGTTGATCCACTAGGATTGGGGTAAATTTAAATTTTGATAATTATCATGCATTGCGGATGCATTATTCCTTTTATTCCTCATGTTAGCTTATGACTTGTATAGTTTCCATTATTTTCCATTTTTCCTCAGTTTCAAGGGTTCAATCTTTGCACTTAACTGTTAATGACAGGATCATAGACAACAGAACCTTAAGGTTGATCACTGAGTCTTTAGATGATTCTCCAATGAATAACAAAGATGTAGACGGCAACCTACGGGGTATTCTTTCTTATTTTAAATTTCATATGACGTATTATTTAGCATTTTTAATTGCTGAAGTTAGTTTCTTTGAAGTGTCTTATTTCTTTTCCCATACATATAGAATTTTTTGCAAATCATGTCTATCGCAACAACATGTGACTTGGAGGATATGAGTGCCAAAACCACGCACCAATGGTCATGCAGGATGAATGAAGCATTTATTTGAATTTATTATAGCAGGATCTTTGTACTTTTTTCATCTAAAATAAAAATTGAGTAAAGGTACTGATCTAGGAATGTGTGCTGAACATTTCCTGCAAACAGTAACACTAGGGTTTAGCCTGATTTCCAGTGTGTATAAGATCATTACAAAGGTTCTCTCTTTATTTTTCGGAGAGATTCTTGGGGATCCTGCCTGGAACTAAAATTCTTGAGTAACAGGAACGCAAATTCTAGATTCTGTGTTGGTAGCAAATAAAGTAGTGGAAGACATTAGTGTTGAAAGCTGAAGGGTTTGGTCTTGTTGTTGGATTTTGGGAAGCCTTATGATAAGACCAATTATGTGTTTCTGGATAAAGTTCTTTGCTAGAAAGGGCTTGGGGATAGATGGAGAAATTGGATTTGAGGTGGCCTCTACTATTTTGCTTTCTTTGTTGTTCTTAATGGCGAGCCTAACTTGTAGTTTAGCAGGGTGGTGTTTGGCATGGAGATTCTCTTTCTCCTTGTTTTGTACACTTGTTGTTGACGTTTTGAAGTTGTATGCTGGCTTGGGGATTTGAGGGTTGGCGTGAGGTTTGAAGGATGGGTTGAAGGGGTGTGATATCTCTCATTTGTGATTTGCAGATTATACTATTCTCTTCCTTATTGATGACAGGGATAATTCCAAATGCGCATTCTATGTTACAGATTTGAGGTTGTGTTTGGTCTTTGTACCAATCTTTCTAATTGTGGGTTGGTAGGGTTTAATCTTTAGTATAGGTTTAGGGGTGATCTAGCTTGGATGACTAATTGTGGGGCTTTACATTGGCCCTTAACTTATTTGGCGCTGCTCTTAGAGGTAATCTGTGTGCTAAGTCCTTCTGGGATTTTATGTGCTGAAAATTTCAAATGACTAGTGAGTGGGAAAGGGGCATACTGTTTGCTTGGTGAGCAGGTTACCTTAAGTCAAGCATCCTTGTCTAGTATCCCTTTACTATCTTTGTTTAAGATACCGGTTGGGATAGTTAATGAGAGGGATAGGATTATGCGACGATTTCGTGTGGTTTTGGGGTGGAGAGAGTAAATGATATCTCTTGGTTAGTTGGGAAGTGTGTTATAGGTTGAAGGAGGATGGAGGCCTGGGTCTTGATAATTTTGTCTTGTTGTCTACTCTAACAAACATTTCACATGAGGCTCTGTGGCTTTGGTGGTTTCCTCTAGAGCCTAATTCTTTGTGGCATAGGGTGATTAGGAGCTGAAATGGTGTTCAATAGAATGGTTCAGATGCTAGTTCTAGGATTGGTGCTCTACTCATGCAAGCACTTAGAAGTTCATCTCTCAGGTTAATGCTCCCTTTTCATCTATGTTGTCTCTTTGAGTCAGAGATGGTACACAGTTTTTGGCTTTGGGAGGCCATCGGATTGAAATAGTTTTTTCAAAATCTTTTTGCTCGTCTATATAGTTTGTCTTTGCATAATGCTTCCATCTCTGATTTTTTAACCAGCCAAAGCAATGATTCTTCATGGAATTTTATTTTTGCAGAAATCTTAATGATAGACTTGTTGATTATCTTGTTTGTTAGAAATCCTCAGCCCGTTCTATGTTTGCTCTTTGTTTGTACTTTGTCTGATAGAAGCATCTGGATTCCTTGGGTTCATACACTTGTTCTTCTTTCTTTATTATTCCTTTTTTCTATTTCCAAACACATTGTCTTCCTTTGTCAAAAGTTTTCTGTAAAGCCAACTCTCCTAAGATAAAGGCTTTTGTTTGGACCATAACACTTGACAGAATTAACACAAAAAATCTGCTTTAGACCTGAAGGTCCAATATGCCTTTATCACTAGATGTTTGTGTGATGTGTTTCATAAGTTCAGAGATTAATAATCATCTTTTTCTACATTGTGAGGTGGCTTGGCAATTTTGGAATAGGCTGTTTGCTTTCTTAATGAGAGGTGGGTTTGTCTAAGTCTACAGGCTTTTTGTAGCTATTGAGTTAACACGTTTTGGGTAACGTAGAATAATGTTCTTTTGCAGCGCACAGTTTTTGCTGGTTTATGGTGTCTTTGGCCGGAACAGAGTGCTATAGTTTTTAATCCGAAGTTTCAACCACAATTCTTCTTTGGGAAAGAATTATTTTTATGGGTTACTTATGCAAGTCAGCAAATGGCTTTTTTAGAGGGATGTCCCTTGTGGATATTCAGTGGGATTAGAAAGCTCATCTAAATTGAAGAGTTATTTTATTTTATTTTTTGGGTTTGGGGAGGATCTTTTGTTCCTTTGCTTTTGTACTGATTTCTGTTCTCTTAAAAAAATACTCTTTATTTTTTATAAAAGCAGATTTAGAGATCTGATAGATCTGAGTAGAAAAGATGAAGAAGGGGGAAGAATAGAATGCCTAGGCTCCACCAATAGATTTTTAATGATCATGTCTCTTGTTGGATAGGGTTTTGAAGTAAACTTTTTATTGATTCTTTAGTAATTCGTTATTTCACTTAATAGGAATACAAGACTTGTCAAAACTTGGGGACTAAGTGGCTCATGACTCAAGGCCCAAGTTAATTAATCAGCTACTAACAAACATATAGAATTTGACCTAACTGAAACAATATAAGGAAAAGCCACTCTTAGGCATAACTATTACCTGATTTTAAGACCTAATGATAAAATCCCAAAAATATCATTATGACTGAGGATATAAATTTATTAAGGTTAATGCTTACCAGTTCTAAATTCCTAATGACTATAAGTACGATTCTTGGTATATTTTGATAATCTCAATAATGAAAATTACACCAAAATAATGAGATTATTTGATCTTTAAGCTTGTGTCTTTTTGCTTCTACTGTCCACATCAATTATATCATTTGTGACTATCTTGTCAAAGCAGTGACATTTTTTTATTAATCTAGTTAAAGTTGTCCTTTTTTATTTCCATGATAGTCAAGATTCTGCAGGGTCCATGTTCATACATTACCCTGGAATCTGCAGTTTTGAGCTTTATAATGGAAGCTCTTTATTTATTTGTCTATTTAATTCTTGCAACAAGCTGAGATTTTACTGTTGTTTTTTTTTTTTTTTTTATTTCCATGGAAACATTTTCGTTAATGGACATATAATTCTGGATTTTTAACTGCCTTAATTCCTTTCATAGTAAAAATAAATATGCCTACTGTAAATTATTAACTAGATTAATAGAGTAATCTTTCCAACAAAAATTATTATTTTTACTAGAAAATACATTTTGCATCCCTTCATGCAAATATTTTGGATAGAAAAAGAAATCTCTTTAAGAGAAAAAGAGTTACGAAATTGAAGAATAAGTGATGTAGGACAGGGAGAGCAGAAGGAAAAAACAAAAGATCCTCAAATCGTTATCAACTCAAATTTATCAATAATACAGGGTAACTATTGTATTTGATGTTCTTTATGGTTTTGAGTCAAGAATTTTTTAAGGGAGGAAGTCTTTTGTATGAGCAGAGGGACGGGTGCAGTATTGTTGCATTTCTAGTGTTCTCTTATTTATAGTTTTTTGACATTGTTCTGTAATTCTGTCCTTTTGGAGGATACCTGATGGTCTTAATTTATATTTATCTTCTCTCTTAATAAAAATTCTTCTTTTATCAAGAAAGGAATTGGTTTTATTTTACTTAATAAATTGATTTTACTTTATCTCTTGATATAATGAGGAAATTTTTGTTTAGATTGGCAAAAGAACTTGTGTCCATTTTTCATTTTGTTGATAGAACTTTTGTTGATGCCACTATACAGAGAAATTGATGTATTTTTCGGAGAACTTTGATGCGAAGCTGTTTTTATCACGGATACATCAAGGTACATCTTGTGCTGATCTGGAGGCTGGTGCTCTTGCTTTGAAAACTGATTTCAAAAGTCGTACTCAACAGAGAAAGCAGCTTGTTAAGGACAACTTTGACTGCTTTGTCTCCTGCAAAACTACAATTGATGGTATGGACTTGATCATTGCATGTCATTTCAACTTAAAAAAGCAAGCTATATTTGTTAGATTAGGTGATGTATAGGTCTGTCATGCTAAGGTTCCTTTTCTCCTTCCACATATGTCCATGTATATGAGTAAAAGATTGATTTGATAGTGGCATTAGCTAGGAGTGTTCCTCTGATCTAATGTGAAGCTATTTCTTTAATATACAGATATTGAGTCAAAGTTAAAACGGATTGAGGAAGACCCAGAAGGATCTGGGACTGCCCATTTGTTCAATATTATTCAAGGAGTCAGTGTGCAGGCTAATCGTGCTTTTCAGTCTTTATTTGAGAGACAGGTCTGTGATTTCTAAATTCTTGATTGCCATGTGGCTACTATTCTAGATTTTTCAGTACTATGTATTTTTGTCTTTGTTGAATTTTGCAGGCTCAAGCGGAAAAGATTAGGACTGTCCAAGGAATGCTACAGAGGTTCCGGACACTTTTCAACTTGCCAAGTACAATCCGTGGCAGCATCAGTAAGGGAGAATATGATTTGGCAGTCAGGGAGTACAAGAAGGCCAAGTCAATTGCTCTTCCATCACATGTATGAAATTATCTTCCATTGTGTGGTTTTGGTTTCCCTCTCTCTCCAGTGTTGATCATTATTGTATTTAATAAACCACATTCTTAACGTGTGTAACTGAAGTTCTTTTTACCAACGATTTGAAAACCAGACTGGTCATTAATCCTGGTTAAAGTTATAACAAAATATATGAAAAAATAAATATAAATGTAATAACATAAAATTATTTAGATAAGATTTACAAAATTTAAACTTTTATTTATTAGTGCTCAAAAGTTTTGTTAAGAAATAGTTGAAGATGTAAAATTAATTTTTATTACTTTTCTATAGCTTATCTATATATCAGTACTAAAGCTTAATTATCTTTGTTATATGAATTTAATTTATTAAATAAAATTGAATCAGAGTGTTTGATGAGAGAGGGAATTTACTGTATAATATATATAGAATTCGAAACTTTGACAACAGAAAGTGGTTTGCCACAAGGGCAACACTGTTGCTTGGTACCTTCATGGTACCAATTTCAAATCAAACCCTTGTTAGGCACTTCTGCAAAATTGAGCTTCCTGATGTGAGCATATGGATGATATGACAGCTTCACAATCTGCCACTTTATGCATTCGAAACTAGTCTATGGTTTGACTCAAAACCAGTCAGTTCACTGTTTGGATGTATGGTAGTTCTACAATTAGGATTCTCAGTCCAGTCTGTTGAACATGTCCACTCTGGTCTGAACTGAGAAGACTACTTTTTACCTATTTCTCCTTCACAATCTTGTTCTAGAACTTAAGGTTATGTCAGACGAAATGTTCGTAAATATCTGTTGAGTGTTTCCTTGACCCCTGTAATTTTCTATTGAATTTTTTCATGGCTCACTTATAGAAAGTATGCCATCTTCTAAGCAATTATTGGGGCATATTATGTTTCTAGATATCCTCATATATTTAATTGTTTTCTTTTTCGTGTTCTTGATGGAGTTTGTATATGGTTATGATTCAGATTCAAGTGGGGATCCTTAAACGTGTTCTTGAAGAGGTTGAAAAAGTGATGCATGAGTTCAAATCTACACTTTACAAGTCTATGGAAGATCCACAAATAGATATAACAAATGTAAGTTAGCTGGCTGAAAATAATTCAAAGCATTGACCTGTATGAGTGATTGTATTTCAAAGTTTTATGTCAATGGATAATGCTTTTGCTTTTGATCATTGGTGATTATTATTATTGGTGCGGCATCCTTCTAAGCATAATTGTTGTATATGGGACTTAACTGAAACTTGTAAGTTATTAAGTGGAATTAAAAAGGAAGATAGGGGTGTTAATAAATTGTTACAGATTGTTTTCTTCTTGACATTCAGTTATATTCTGGTTGCCTTTCTGCAGCAACTTTTGTGGTGATCATCAATGGCGAGCCTTGGTCTTGGTATCAGGGCAGTGAGGAGTTAGGAAATTGGATCCTTTATCTTCTTTCCTCTTTACTCTGGTGGCTGGTGTCCTTCATAGAATGCTTTCTAAGGCTTTTTTGAGAGGTCTTGTTAAGGGTTTAAGTGATGGTTCTGATAACGTGGTCATATCTCACCCTCTGTTTGTAGATCATATGGTTCTGATTCTGGAGTGAGACAGCACTAGTTTAGAGAATGTTCCTTCCATGATCCGTCTTTTTGAGATTGTCCTTGGGTTCAAGGTTAATTTGTCAGAGTGGGTTGGCAGGGTTAAATGTTGATAACCAGGATCTATTGTATTTGAATTCTCATGCAGGTTGTCAAGTTCTTAATTGGCCTTTTTATTTGGACGTCCTTCTTAGGGGAAACCCTAAGTCTATTACTTTCTGGGAACTTATTCAAAAAGTGTCTAAATGTTTAGACTATTGGAACGGAGCTAATTTCTCCTTAGGTGGCTGACTCTTTCTTTGTTTAGAATTTCAATAAGTGCTTCTCAGAGATTAGAAAATATCATGAGGGTTTTTCTTTGGTTAGGTGTAGGTGAGTTAAGAGAAATCATCTTACTAGGAGGTTTGTTATAGGCCTCAGAAGGAAGGGGGGTTTAACTCTTGGAAATTGGTGCCCATATATTGCTTTGACTAATGACTATGCTTTTTTCCACAAGAAAATTATTTTCCGTGGTATTAGGTTGTTAGGCATAAATCTAGTCTCAATCAAAATGGATGGATGCTAAACTTGCTCATTTGATTTCTTGTACCAGCCCTTGGAAATTTGTTTTTCAAAATTGTGTCCTTTTTAAGTCTGTTATGTCCTTTTAACTGGGTGATGGTCTTTCAAAATTAGGTTTTGGTTGGGAAGGAAACATTCCTTTTCGTCAAGATTTTCAGAATTTGTATAATCTTTCTTTGTAGCATGATTCTCTCATTTGGTGATTTTGGTCTTCTTAGGGGGATGTTTTCTTGCAATCTTCATTTTGCTTGAAATCTCTATGATAGAGAAGTTTGTGAACTTGAGGCTCTTTTACTTATTCTAGAGCCCATTTGTCTTGCTTCTTTTGAAATAGGAGAATGTGGACTCTAGATTCTTGTAAATCCTATATTAATTTCCTTACTTCTTTCCCTAATAGGGCGTTGTATTCTCTTGAGAAATTTATTTGGAAATCTAATATTCCTTTGGAAGTGAAACTTTTGTGGGGACAATGTTGCTCAATAGAAATAATACCAGTGATATGCTGCAGTTCAGAAGGCCAAATAGGGCACATTCTTTTAACATTCATTGTCTGTAGGGCTAATTTATAAACTACTAGTCACTTGTTCTTATGTTGCATTATGGCTACTTGGCTTTGGATTAAGTTGTTTGTTATATTAGGTCCAATCTGGGTTTGCCCAGACTATTTGTAACAGTTTTACTGATTAAGTGTAACCACCCTGGACGCAAAAGAAGAATGGCTAAATTTTATGGCAATGTGCTGCTTTCACTGTGATTTGGTGTATTTAATTGGAAAGACATACTAGGATGCATGTACGTTCTTCAGTGACCACAAGTGATTTATAGGAAAGGGTTGTATCTCTTGCTTTCATTTGGTGTTCCATTCATGGTTTTTATGCGAGTTCTTTGACAGATATGAAGCGGGATTTGGTGGCATTGTTATTTGCATAAGTTCTGGTTTCTTTCCTTCATCTTTTCTCTTTCTTTGCTTTCTTCTTTGTTAGGAGGCCATCTTATCCTCCTTTCTTGTAATTTTCCTTCTAAAAATGATTCTTTTGCTATTAAAAAAAACCTGAGGCACATTTGTTGTTTCAACTTAATATTCTAAACAATTATTCTTGCCATCTTTTGATTGGGGAATATGTTTAAAATATTACTCCAGCTTGTGTAACAATATTAACTCATATTGCTACACTAGTCTACCATGCTGTTGTAGACAACTAGTCAAAGTATGGCCTATGGGTTCAATGACAAATTGTACTGATAATGCTTAGGATTTTTGGGAAACATCATTACCTAGATCATCAGCTTCAAGCAGCATGGAACATAGACATTTTCATAATTCATGAGTTAGTTTTCACCCTGGAAAACTCCAATGGGACCCCCTTGGGTAGTTGACAAGGTTTAACTATGTTATTAAACTAGTTCTCTGCTTGTGCCTTTTTATTTTTGGTGATGATATCAAGATGTGCAGTGATTTAATCTGTACTTCATGAACTGATTTTGGGCAGTTATTTTATGGGTTCTTATTGACATATTAATAAAAATCTGGTTTTCTGGACCACATAGAAGAAAGATGACTTTGGCAAACACACTTAACAGAGGGAAGAATGATTTCTTAGATTTACTTCTTTATGTGTATCATTTTGTTATTTGCTTGCACATAGACAATATTTAGCTATCCTCATAGCAAAGAGGACTGGTGATTATGATTTTGTGTGTTGATAACGTTAGAAATGGATTATGGTGAACTTTTTATTAATATACTGGATGAGATTTTCTAGAGCATGTAGATCTTTAAACATATCTCTATGCTGATAATTTTGTTGCTTGTATATTGCATGTGCATATGCAAAACCCAGCTATAGACAGAACAATGAGGACCGGTGAACTGTTGATAGTAATTTTATGTTAATATGGTGATCAAAGTTAGAGATGGGTTGTTGACTTGTAGTTACTTTTCCCTCCCTCTATTGCAATCTGTTTTCTATATTCTGTGATGACTCTAACACTGATTTCTTCTTTATGTAGCTTGAGAATACTGTTAGGTTATTGGTGGAACTGGAACCTGAGTCAGATCCCGTATGGCATTATTTGAATATACAGGTTATAAATTTTGAATTATTTATTCTGTCAACTAGTGCTTATATTTACTTGTGCGGTTTTTAATTGTATAATGAATAGTACTAGCTAACTACCAAGGACAAACAGATGACAGTTGCTAGTATTGTTGTTGACATGTAGTGAAGAATTACTTTTTTATTGATTCTTTTTCCTGTCTCATTATATGTAATTGTTTGTGTCCCTTCTGAAATAACTAATTTAGAAAACAAATGAAAAATACGTGAAGTGAGCTTCAATATTTTAAA
This sequence comes from Delonix regia, assembly GCA_037074485.1. Taxonomy (NCBI): domain Eukaryota; kingdom Viridiplantae; phylum Streptophyta; class Magnoliopsida; order Fabales; family Fabaceae; genus Delonix; species Delonix regia. Next base: position 20,655,911 of record CM073454.1, on the reverse strand, counting down.
CATGTCTTTCTAATTTTCTGTTGGAAGGAGAAATAGCTAAATCCATTGGATTTGTTTTTGTTTTGGCAGAACCAAAGAATTCGTGGTTTACTTGAGAAATGTACATTAGACCATGAAGCTAGGATGGAAACTTTGCATAATGAGTTGCATGAAAGAGCACTTTCTGATGCCAGATGGAGGAAGATTCAAGAAGAATTAAGTCAATCTGTAAGTGCAATCGATAGAAAGTGACTTGTCTTGTGATGTTTGGAAGCTAGTTGCTAAAATTGGTGTTAGCTTTTTCTTGTTAATATAATTTTTATGATCATTGTCAGTCAGATGTTAACAACGATCCTATTCTTGGTAATACCCTCCTTTCGGTCCAATCACATCCAGTAGATTTAACTGGTGAAGAAGTTGATGCTTTTAGAGGAAGGTATATCCGCAGATTAACTGCTGTGATCATCCATCACATACCAGCCTTCTGGAAAGTTGCTCTGTCTGTCTTCAGTGGAAAATTTGCGAAGGTATTATGAATATGTCCTTTTATCAAAGTATATAATGTGATTACGCATGATTTGATTTGGTTTTAAATAAATGTGTGACTGGATATGCGTATACTGATATCCAGACTCTACTACCTAGCAATTCTTTTGTGTCATTTCAATCTTGTTTACTTCAGCTTGTCATAGATAAGACATTCTATTGTGTATTTATGGCTCTTTATTTTTTTTTAGTCGTCCCAAGTTCCTTCTGAATCAACTACCAACAGTTTGGCAAATAAAACTGAAGAAAGAGTTGGAGAAATGAAATATTCAAGTCATTCTCTTGATGAAGTAGCAGCAATGATATGCAGTACAATATCATTGTATGGAGTCAAGGTAATTGTGCTCTTTTGACCCCTTTTGTTCTCCACACCGTGCAGTTTTTATATAGTATTACTGGCCTGAAAATTCTGGTTTTTTTATTTTCTCACTGGTTCTAGTCTTTTGATTGAGTTTCATGCCTTTCTGTTACTTTTATGGCCACTTTGCAGGTTTCAGTAGATAGTTTTTTCTTTTAAAGCTGTTTTGAGTGATGTGGCTTGGTTTTTCTTGTTGTTTCCTTTCTTTTGATTGAGGAGGATTCCTTGCCCTTTGTTTTTGTGTTATTCTATCTTCTCTTAAAAATTTTTCTTTTTCTATTCAAACCTTAGAAAAAGGGTTCTATGCTCCCTTTTGTTTCCTTAAAGATTCGTTGATGGTTCTTGTATCAATTTTTGAAAGGACATTTGTTTCGGAGCAATTTCTTCCGAAGAGGCTTTTCCGTGCTTTGTAGTGCACCTACTATTTCTGTATTCTACAGTCTCTCTGTGTCTTCCATTTTCTTGAGATCTTAATGGTAGGAAGTTCATAATTTACAAAACTTTCACATATTCTAAGCAGGAGCATTTGAACCCTTGATTCTTCTGATGTTTATTCATGCCAGCCGTCATTTCAATTTTTAACTTGTTCTCCTGTGGGGAAAAGTTTATTCTAGATAAATTCATTCAGAAATTAAAAGCTTCCTTAAGGAAACACCATTTATCTGGACTGTTGTTCTGAATTGGATTGATACTAGTGATATGTTGCAGGTCGTAAGGCCCAAAACAGCCTTTTGTCCTCATATCTGTATCATGTGTTTGGATAGTTCAGAATCAGCTGCATACCTTTTTCTTACACTGTTGAGTTGCTTCTATTTTCTTTTGGTGCGGAGTAAATTGTTTGGAGCTTTTGGGGAACATTGGGTGTGTCCTTGAGCAATGGTGACTTTGCCTTTGACAAGATTTGGAGGGTTTGAGAAGAAAAAAGCGGCAAAAACATTGTGGAATTGTGTTGTATTTGCTGAGTTGCTGGAGAGAAGCGCTTGAATATTTAACCACACTTCTTTGTCTTTGGAATGTCGTGAGAAAGGATATTGTTCTAGTCCTTAAGGTGGTGTTTTTCTTATGGTATTTTTAGGGGGATTGCCATCTCAAATTCACAAATAGATTGGGCTGCTTCAAAGAATTTTTTTATTTAGTCAAGATTGTCAAAAGTGATGGGCAAACCTAATATTAGAGATGGATAGGAATTGTCATTGGTAGGTGGAATGGAACAATAGATCGTCTTTACTATGATCCTGTGCTACAAGGCTGACAAAGTTATCTGCTAGTCTCCTGAATTTTAGTAGAACAATACCCTATTATTAGTCTCATGGATTTTAGTGTACATAACTGTTTTATCCAGTCTTGTCAGTTCGTTACATTATATTCTTCGTATTCAAACTCCAGATCTTAGGCCCTCCCTCTGCCCCCCACCCTTGCCCCGTCTGTCCAAGCCTATTTGTTATTCTTGATACCTGTTTTTATGCAGATATTAGATCATGGGGTTGTCTGCATGTCAAAAATACATCCAGCCATCTAGAGTTGTATTCTACGCAAGATGGTTGACTTGTTTGACAAATAACATGAAACCGTGTTCTTTTTGTTTTGCTGTATGTAGAAATAATGTATAGCTCATGCTTTCTGATAGTCTACCATTGGTACAGGTTACTAATGTTTTTGGTGATCTTGAAGAATCAAATATCCTCCGGTCATACATGAGTGATGCCATAGAAGATTTATCTAAGGCATGCCTAGCTTTTGAAGTGAAGGAAGCTGCTCCTCAGATTGCAGGTATCAATTCCTGAAATCTGAAATAGGTTTTATCTGCCAAGATTCTGAGTGCTTGTCTTTCTTTTTCATTTAGTGGCTGCTCTGCGAGCACTTCATTCAGAGATTATAAGGATTTACATTCTAAGGCTCTGCTCTTGGATGCGAGCATCAGCTCAACACATCTCAAAAGATGAGACATGGGTTACTGTATCAATTCTTGAAAGGAATAAATCCCCATATGCAATCTCATACTTGCCTTTAGCATTCCGTTCAGTGGTAGCTTCAGCAATGGACCAAATCAATTCGTAAGTCTAATTTTCCCTGTATAATATTTGGTAGGGCTTTCGGTTAACAAAAATTTCTACAAGTTTGATATGTCATGTCTATCAATGTTGTTTGAATATCCAAAACCTGCTCCATAAATATATTTTCTCTTGATTTTGAAATTCCTCCTGCACCACCTATGTTGGCTTTGTTGTTGGGAAAGTAACTTGGAGATCCTTTCACACAGAATAAACAATAGGCAAATTAATGTGGATTGTATAAGCCGTTAGGTGGCAATATTTAGAATTTCAAACTTGTAGTTTCTGGATTATAAATTGTTCAGAGTGTGTTTATTTGTGTTTAAAGGCAAAAGAATGCCTTGCCTAAATTCATGTTAAAGAAGATGAAAAGGAAAACTTCTTTCTGGGCAACACATCAGACTCCCTGTATGGAATTGTTCAGAGTGTGTTTATTCGTGTTTAAAGGCAAAAGAATGCCTTGCCTAAATTCATGTTAAAGAAGATGAAAAGGAAAACTTCTTTCTGGGCAACACATCAGACTCCCTGTATGGCCCCTTTAAACTTTTCCTGGAAGGTCCTCCAGAATGACATAATGTAAAGAAAATGAATCTAGATATAATGCTGAACATCAAGGTAAAAAGGACAAAATGAAAAAGCTAGAAACTTGCTACATCCAAAATTCTGCATTGGATTAGGAGGGGCTAAAGAGTTTCTTGTAGTGTCAAAACTCAAAAGTTACATATGTTACTGCTTATTAAAAGAAAACCCCATGTTTATAATTAAGAAAAGTAATCACTTTATGTTGATTTTCCAAATGCGAGAGTAGTCATGTTCTATTAAAGAAGAAAACTTATTGGAGGATTAAAAAACACGTAATTGAAAGAGAATCAAGAAAAAATCAAATATAAGCATTAGCTTCAAAGAGGTCTCCATTTTCTCTTCAAATCCACTAGGGAAATCCATATAAAAAACCATGAACTGAGATCAAAATTTATGCCATAAAACTAACTCTCCCAAAAAAGTGGTGGAGAAAGACATCTCTATTTAATGAACACTTTCATTTGGTTCCAGCCATAACATGACTGACTAGCAAAAGCAACGCACTTCAAAAAAGATTTTATGTCCCTTAATGGTGTTGAAACCTCTAAACCAGATTGCTTATAAATTGCCCATGATGAAACTTTTTAAAACACAGTCTGACCTTTTCTTCTTCAACCACTTCGCCTTAAGCTGCACCCTCTTCACTTTGTTACATTGATGCAATGATGCTTTTTCTTTTTGATTGATTGATGCAAGGATGCTTAGATTCAAAAAATAACTATCGATTGTATTAACATATTCACCATTAGCAGGATATTATTCAGACTTATTAATAGATCTAATCTGCCTTAGTTGTGTGGTAGTTTCCATTGGAGCTTGCCGTATCCAACTTCCATGTCTGTTTGCACATTTAAAACACTTGTAAATATCGAGAAAGTATATGTATTTTTTAACAGAAGAACTGGTCTAGTCAAGCCAACTGGTAGACCTGTTTGGAAGATCGGGTGTAGGGAAATCTTTAGTTACTTAGCTGTCTATAATATTCAATTTCAAGTAGACAAAATGTTTGGAGTGAAGCTCAATATTTCATTTGATATCATGGTACCCATCCTTACCCAAAAAGAAAAAAATCAAAATTAAATAGAATCCCTGCTTCAGAATTGTCTTAGTATATCTTTAATTAAAAACTTATCTTGAGTATTATTTATTTCTTCAGATTGGTTCAATCTATAAGGAATGAGGCAAAGAAGTCAGAGGATATATTTGCGCAGCTTCAAGAAATTCAGGATTCTACCAGACTTGCATTTTTAAACTGTTTCCTAGATTTTGCTGGTATGTTTGATGAGTTGGCCCACTGTTATGTCCAGTGACATATTTTACAAGTTACTGAACCTGTCCAGTTATAAAGCTTGCTTCTGTGATTGACTGCCAGGTAATTTGGAGCGCATTGTAAATGAGCTTAAGCAATATACACCAAATAGGGAAGGCTCCCTCTTACAAAATGGATATTCACATGAATTTGAAGAAAATCTCTCTTCTGATCTTCACGGAGGTGTTACTGATCCCCACCAGCAGTTGCTAATAGTTCTAAGTAATATTGGATTTTGCAAGGATGAGCTTTGTCGTGAGTTATATGGCAAATATGAACATGTCTGGTTGCATTCCAGGTACTTTTTCGCTGTTATTTCCTTTTGACATCATGAAAAGTGCTAATACATTCTGCTGAGTTTTTCAATGCAAGTAAAAATTGTGGCATTCATTAGGACACCTTCACATCAAAGTTGAATGGAGTTTGCTGATCTGGTTAAGTTGCAGGACCTAATTCTGCTAGAAAAATGTCATTTGATTTCATGTCACTGTTTTTTTTCAGGATTATTTAATCAGTTAGCCCTGTTAGTGGCCTTGTCAATAGAAGAATTCACATGTCAGCTTAATATCTTTCAACCTGATGCTATTACTTCTATTCTTTTTACTTTGTACTGTTAAAGGATATGGGATTTGTTTTGGCTAAGAATAATTTTTAGTTAGAAAATTTTCTCTCTTGCTCCTTCCCCTGTGCAAACTGATTGGTTGCTTCCTGCTATAGAATGTTTTCTTAACAATTGAGTCTACTATATATTATTCATGCATTCTGATCTTTGGTCTTGCCTCTCTCTAATTCAGAGGAAAAGATGAAGCAGATAGTGATGTACAAGATCTTGTGACGTGTTTCTCTGGGCTTGAAGAGAAGGTTCTTGAACAATATACTTTTGCAAAGGTAATGGGTAAATAGACCCCTCACGTCCTGTAAGGAGCCTTCTTTGTTTTTCCCTCTCCTTTTATGGGGGTTGGGGTGGGCTGGGAGCATAGAATAGGTCATAGAATCTGTTTTAGGAGCTTCTGTGACAATTTGAGGAAAATTTGAATTCTTCAACTCTAAATAGTACATACCACCTAGGTATTTATTTATATCTCTATGCAAATTGAACGAATGCTAATTAATTTTTTGATTATGCCTGATATTGCCCTCCATTCTAATAAATACCTCATAATCATGGGATTGACCTTCCCTCTATTGTAATTGCAGTGTCCCCTATTTACTTACAAAAATGACACCCCCATAATTACATAATAATGATAGCATATACCACATGCCCCATCAAGCTGGTGAGTAGATGTTCTGCTTTCCCAGCTTGGTGATAATGGCTTGATATGTTGCATTGTTAAGCGCTTTAATAAGTTTGTCAGCTAAGGAGCCTTTTATTGACTCATAAGGGGTGCAAATCAGACTACTGTCCAGCTTTTCCTTTATGAAATGCCGGTGCACTTCAAAGTGCATTGTTCTTTCATGTTGTACTAGGTTTTGAGAAAAGCTTACTGCTGATCTGTTGTCACAATACAGCCCCAGTGGTCCATCCCACTCTTCCAAAATGGTCTTCGACCATAGTAACTGACAAATTCCTAGTGTCATTGCTCTAAATTTTGCTTCAGCAATGGATTTGCCACTCTACACTTTTGGTTTATATGCAGTAACTCTTTTAATCATGTGGAGCAATCAAAATTATTTGACAGTAATCATGGTTGGTTGTTTCTTAAAGATCAACTTATGATCATATAAAAAACATAATATTAATAAAATCAAGTTACTGGGTACTGATGGCTGCCCCTTATCTGGCCACCATTATATGTGAAGACGTGAAACATCTCTTTGCCATGTCAGAATGTAATGACTGGCTGGTTTGAATTTTGATTTTGACATTCTAAAATCAAGTCTTACATTTTAGCATGATTTCAATTATATTTCTTGGTCTAGGAAATTCCACTTTAGACCTTGACCTCCTCCTTATGGGATGATGGTTGCTATAATCTGGAATAAAATGTCTGTGGTGTAGGCATTAAAACTCTAGAAATCTTCTAGGCGGGATATTTTTTATCATATTATTGAAACTGGTCTGGTCATTGACCCAGAAAAAGCTTATTGTTGCTGGATCGCTAGTTCAACCATTTGTTGCTACATAAACCAGCTGACAGTGGCAAGTTGTCAAGTTACGAAGTCAGACTTTGGAAAACTGAAAAGGCTAAAGAGATATATTCTCTATATATAGCAGCAAAGGGGTTCAACATAATCCAAAGTGTGGTGTATGCATAACTCGTGTTGAATACTTAAACATATTTTAGTGCTTGAGCTTTATGACTGATCCAATGTTGGAACCAAACCAAACTTGTGGCTGCTTCACCGATGCATGGGGTAGATTGGCTGGTTCAGTTTGACTCCAATAACATTGCTTTGGCTGCTCTTGAAATGGCTGTATAAATTTTTATGCCCCTAACTTGAGACTATAAAATACATTGGACTCTAGACAAAAGGCTGAAAACACTCTTTAGAGTTCTTTATTCAACATATCCATAACTTCCTCCCATCTGGATTCTTATTTATATCTGGGAAGAGTAGTGGGAAGTTTCAGGTGGTTACAGTTGGTGTTTCACTGTCATGGCAGATTCTAACTAATAGGTCCTAACTTCTATTCTAACTCACTCTAACTTATAATTTTACGAACTAACTCCCTTCGCTTTTATTACACTAATTACACATGTAGATCATCCTCCCTTCTCTAATTGTCCTCAAGGATTGTTAGCAATGGTTTAGGATAATCCATGAATTGACTTTTTGGGTGGACTGCCTTTCTTGACAATCTTTCCAGCCAGGACTCTCAGATTCCTTGGCTCTGTTGTGCACGGCTGACTTCTATTTCAGACGTTTTCTGAGTATGATTAGAAACTTCAGCTTCCTCTTCATGAACTAGAATCATTGAAATTTTGGAACTCTTGCATTTGTGCTAGATGTATACTCAGTGAACCAGTAGCAGAGTCCCTTCCTTCCTGTCTCACCCATTTTCCTCTTGTGAGCTGTTTGACAAATCTGTCAGCAGTTATGTTGGTTTAGTAAGGCTGCTACTTGTGTTGATGTCATTTTTAGGGGCATTTTCTGGATCACTGTTGGAATTTGGTTCTTGTCACTGGATTTGGAAGAGCTGTTTTGGGATTGGTGTCAAGAATGTTGGAAATGATAGGCCTTAGTCCAAGTTAGAGTGGGAGAGTTGTTGAGCCATCTGTAAGTATTGATAGTCAAGCATCTATCCAAAATGCCTAAGGCAATTTGGTAGGCTAACTTTAACACTTATATGACCTTCTATTTTCCTTCAACTTCCCAATGTGAGATTTTTTTCTTTCTTTATCTTTTCTATTTCAACACTCCCCTTCAAATCCAATTAACCTGGCCCAAGCGTGACTTTCCTTCATGCTTTCATTTTTATCCTGTGCTTGTGTTCCTTTTTGAGTCTCAGACACCTCATGTCTCCTTTTTTTATTTTTTTTGTTGCCTAGGCTTGTATTCCTTTGAACCTTAAAGGTCACAGGTTGTTTGGGCCTTCTTCACTAAGCCTTCCTTAAGGGCTTCAGGTTAGGTTGCTTGGGTCTTCTTCACCAAGCCTTTCTTATTGGGCTTCAGGTCATGGGCCTTAAATCTTCATTATTTGTGGGTTTGACTTGTGATAGCCAACCTAAATTGCCAAGAAATTTGCTTCATATTTTTTTTTTCCATCTTAGATCTTGGATGTTGAATCTTTCATGGATTGTGAAATCATTGGGCTCTAATACCATGTTGGAAATGATGGGTGGCCTTGGTCCAAGTTAGAGTGAGAAAGTTGTTGGGTCATTTATTAGTGTTGATTGTCAAACCTCTATCCAAAATGCTTAAGGCAATTTGATAGGCTAATTTTAACACTTATTTGACTTTCTATCTTCCTTCAACTTCCCAATGTAGGACCTTTTTCTTTCTTTATCTTTTCTATTTCAACAAAGAATTGTATGGGTGAGTTCAGTGCTGCTTTCTTTCTTGATGTGGGATAAGGATTGTTAGTAAAGGGCTGTGAGGGTGGCTTCTTGGAGTATTGCATGAGACATGGTATTTTCCAAAGAAGTTTTAAACATGTGTACAGAATTTCCTCCTTCAGACCTCCTAGGAAGCAAATTATGGCTAACTTTTTTGTTAATTTGAGTTCACCCTGCAGCTCCTCAAATTTTTCTTGGTATTCTGCTATCCTTGTTTCTTGCTTAAGATTGTTGAGCTCAGCCATGGGGTTGATCTTCAAGATATCCTGAAAACGTGCCCCATGATTCTCCATGTATTCTTCAATCATATGTCCCCTCCTTTCTTTTTCCTTGTGGATGTTTCATGCAATTGTAGGGCCCTTCCCTCTAAATGGACACTTCATCAATTTGATCCTTTGGTCCAAAAGAGTTTCATCATTGTCAAAGAACTGCCTACAGCGGAAGCCCACCCCTTGAAGTCAGCTCCATTAAACTTGCGAAACTCAATTCTCAAATTTGGTTGGGAATGTGTAGTTCGCTGGCTGGTGGTTGTTGAACAAACCAAATTGAGGTTCTCTGTCTCCATTCATGCTTACCACTAGCCCATTTGCTTTCCTACTGATATTTGAACCCAGTTGCAGAATTTTGGAGGCTGTCTCTGTCATGATCACCTCCATTCTTGCCATAGAGCTTTGCAACTCCACAACATCAGCACATGACTGCCCAAGTTTTTGTTCAAGCTCCTTGAACTGATCTTGGGATCTTAGTTTCCTTTGCCGATATCCCTTGGGATCGTTTGGTTCTGATACCAAATAATACACTGGACTCTAGTCAAAATGCTGAAAACACTCTTTAAAGTTCTTTATTCAACGTAGTCATAACTTCTTCCTTCTCTCTGGACCCTTTATATCTACAAGAGCAGTGGGAAGTTACATGTTGTTACAGTTGGTATTCCACTGTCATTACTGATTCTAACTAACAGATGGTAACTTCTTTTTGAACTAACTCTAACTCCTTATTCTATTAACTAACTCCCTTATTACTTGTTATTCTACTAACACCTTTTTTCCTTTTATTTCACTTATCACACATATATCTTAACTTTCATTAATCTCCTGATTGAACATCTAACTATACTAATGTTGCAAGATTAGGATAATTGTCTTAGTCTAGGCCCAGTTGTATATAGGTAATTAGGACTTGTGTGGTCCTGTAAGGACAAATTTAATGTTATGCAAGAGTTGCAGGGTCTTGTCAAGTAGGATTTATTATTGCTTATCTTGGTAGCGTATATCTGGGTTAGGAAGCCCTATTTATTGAGTGCTTTTTAGAGGTAGCATTACGGTGAAACAAAAGTTTTGAGTGCTTCTCCTGGTCTGAGATGTACCTGAGTTGCTTGCCATTATGAGAATAGCACGCAGCAGCCTCTTTTTCCCTATGCGGGCAGTCTTTAATCTTTACTGCTCCAAATGGAGTTTAGAAATAAAAACTTTAAATATTGTTGAATAGATGAATAAAGACATTACTATCTGCTATAGTTATATAATATTTAAATTATGAAGTCAGTACTCAGTATATCTGTCAATGCCAATTAAAGTTCAACAATAGTTCTCCATTAATGTTTTATTACATCTGTCAAACTTTATTATTTTTCTTGAAATATCACATTTATATCAAATATTGGTCCAGAATTCTTAACAACCTAGGCTCTTTCTTGTGGGAAAAACTGTGCTTTGTTTTCTTACTTTCAGTGTTCAATATTAACGTGCGTTCTTGTATTTTCGTTAGGCAAACTTGATCAGATCTGCTGCTGTCAATTATCTGTTGAATTCTGGTATTCAGTGGGGAGCAGCACCAGCAGTCAAAGTGAGTTGCTATTGACTATAGGTGTTATTGTAAAGGTGACAATTCTTATTATATTTTGCTCCAAAATGCTTACATCTTTTTCTGAACTAGATTTTTCTTCAATCTATGGTACCATTTTCAGGGTGTGCGTGATGCAGCAGTGGAGTTATTGCACACATTGGTAGCTGTGCATGCAGAGGTACTTCTTACATGCCCGTGGGAAATAAATCTTATGAAAAATAAAATGGAAAACCAGTAAAAGAAAATATCATGAAAGAGCTTCTAAACACTCTGCATGTCTGCCTGGGAGACTCTTGAAAAAGGTCATGTACTAAATAGCTGGCCATCAAAACATTGCTGTCCCAAGATAAAGTTGGAGGGAAAAAATCATCTTTGAAATACAAGCATTTTGCTCAAACCCAAAGACACTGAAGCACACTACCTGAATCTTTGCCCCTCTTAATCTGGTCAAAACCTTTGGACTTATTCTAAAGAGAAGACTTACTATTAAGAGGGCATAGCTGATTTGCATGAAAAGTACCAGAAAGCCTCCTCCAAATATAACTAATTGTTGGGTAAAGTAAAAGAAATGGTGTGTCTGTTTCCGAACTAGAGTATAACGTGACATGTCACATGAAGATCAGGAGACAGCCATATTAGTCATAGTCATTAACATATTAACTGTCTAAACTAGAGAAGAAAAATTATTCTGTTATTGCCGTATATTTGTTCTGTACAAAGGAAAAGGTACATATACAGAAAACAACTAAAAAATATCTAACTCTACCCTTGATTACATAGATGAATTCCTAAGATTTAGGGATAAGAATATCTAAAAAATTAAATTTAAAAAATCTGTTATACATGAATAAAATCTTCCTTATGGCTGCCGGTAAATAGTGGTCCAATATTGGGCCTTTACTAGCCCAATATCCAGCCCATTAGGTGGCAGCTGCTATTAGGGCTTTCCAACATTAACATTAATCTTGAAGTTGAGCTTAGAAGTGGCTATAGAATTCTAAATGGGCTTTGAAGGAGTAACTTTACGGGAAGTTAATCTACATTCGTTTTCCATTGTAAATAGTTGTTGACCTAATGTCAATGGTATTTTACTTATCTAACTTTGCAATTAGTCTGTTGACAAACGTCATTGGCCTTGAGGATTATGTGCACCTTGAGCTATCTATAATTGACTGCCTGAACAAGATTTATGGAGACTTATTGTCTCAAGCAGATCTCTGCATTAGAACTTGGTTTTTGAACTGTGGTTTTATGACAATAATATTTGGTCAATACTGATGTATGCATATAGCTATTTAAGTGTATTTGCCCAGAAGTATCATGCTAAGATGAACTGTGCCTTGCCATAGGTTTTTGCTGGTGCTAAGCCCCTCTTGGATAAGACACTAGGAATTCTTGTGGAAGGTCTTATTGACACTTTAATAAGCATTTTTCATGAAAATGAAGCTTCAGATCTTAGGGCTCTCGATACAAATGGATTCTGTCAGCTCATGCTGGAGGTATGTTATGGTACTGCATCATTGTAATTTTTTTTATTTCTGAAATCATGCACTATGATCAAGGTGCTCATGTGAACAGTAATTATCTTTGATATTTTGCAATCTACGGTGAGCAAGTTAACAGCTAAACGGTTGTTAATGTGATATTTGTATGTTATGCTTGCTAGCATGAAAAAAGAGAAAAAAATTTGAATGAGTTAAAATTCTATCCCTCTCTCGCTTTCCAAGCTTTTCCCCTTTCCAATAGTTCTTGCCAAACCATACATATGCATTTGAAAATTTTCCATCCCTTGATATATTTGTTATCTCAAGTTTCTCAATCCGTGCTCAATGAGGCTCTTTGCTAGCCTTTGACTATAAATTTTCTGTCTGGACGACATTGATGCCTTCCACACAACAGGATGAAAAGCAAAATCCCCTTCCCACCCTTTTTATTATTGGTGGAATAAGAATGAATTGCATAAGAACAGACAGTGCATTCATCATGAGGGATGTTTTATGGTCTTTTACCTGCGGTATTTTACTTAGCCATTATGACTCAACTCAATTCTCTGATTGTTGATCATCTGGCTTGCATTTTTGCAGCTTGAATACTTCGAGACTATATTAAACCCATATTTTACATCTGACGCAAGGGAGTCCTTGAAGTCTTTACAAGGTTTGCTTTTGGAGAAAGCCACCGAAAGTGTGACTGATGCTGTTGAAAATCCAGGACATAATCGTCGGCCAACCCGTGGGAGTGAAGATGCAGTTGCAGATGATAGACTGCAAGGGACCACTGTATCACCGGATGAGCTCATTGTAAGCAACTTCTTGATAATTTTTTACCTTTGTTTCACATGTACGAATTCTGAGAATGCCGAGTACTCAAGACCATTTTCGTTCCTTGATTTGTGCTGTATGTGGCCTGCTGTATATCGATGATGCTGTATTTTAATTTGAAATGAGATTTAATTTGATTTTGGCTTCAGTGTTTCAAAGAGGAGGGGGGGGAGGGGGGAATAGAAAACTTGCTTGAAAATCATGTGTAACTGCTGATATATAAGTCATCCTATGTCGAGTGTTGTTTCTAGATTTACCATTTATAGCTGTGCATTGTATATTTCAGTCTCTTGCACAGCAGTATAGCTCTGAGTTGCTTCAATCAGAGCTCGAGCGGACTCGTATTAACACGGCATGCTTCGTGGAATCTATGCCTTTGGGTCCAGTGCCGGAACCAGCAAAAGCTGCCTACTCTCCCTTAAAGGGATCAATGGATTCTCCTAGCAGAAATTACAGAGTTGGCAATAATACTGGATACCCAAGTTTCTCACGGAGACAGCGATGAATATTTTAGCAGCCATATTCTTAGTTCGTTTTATTATTACATGTTTATTGTTGTATTTTAGTTTATGTAGGTAATGGAATATTGTATTATATGCTTTGTTGACATTTCTTCTTTTTGCTGGTATTTTGGGGATAAATGCCAGTTTTAACTAAATTATGAGTTGTTTGCCATATGTTGGCATTTTTGTGTGCTGTATAAAGTGAAGTGCACTCAGTTTGCTATATTACTGAGGATATAGATATTACAATGCGCGAAATAAAGACCTCGTACAGTTGATGTCTTCATAGATAATTGATATCATCTTATCTAGCCCTACCATGTGACGTGATAGGAGAATGTTGTTGGTAAATTTTATAAGGATTAAACTTAGTACAGTCTTCAATTTTCTTTCTTATCATCTTTTCTAATGAAATTGTGTAAAAAAATTTTACAATTGAATTATGTAATTTAAATTGTTAAAATTATACATTTGTATGCGAAAAATTTATATATTTATTGTGTTTTAATTAAAAAAATTTAGTAGTCAAACTGTATCTCTATATATATATATATATATATATATATATATATATTTATGTTTTGCAGTTATAATCATTGATTGCTTGGAAAGGTCTCTGATGATACCTTTGTTGAAGTGTGCTACTTTCCTAGAACTACAGTAGTTTTTAACCTTCTCCTTCCAAAAATTTGCTTTTCTATATTGGTTGAAAAAGCTATTATGTGTTTCTTTTTCTCTGTCCATTAATAGGCATTTTGTTGATATGTTAATAAACCATGCAGTACTCTTATTTTTCTTAAACATATGCTTCTGAAAAAGGAATATGAAATAACCGAAACCCCTATGGTTCTATATTTAATATAAAAAAAAAAAAGTCTATGGGCAAATTAATAGATATTTTTCGATAACAAGAGCAAGTTAATGGTCTTTTTTATCTTGCAATTTTCTGGTTTTTTGTAAAAGTAATGACATGATAATTGTCTTCTAAATAGTTGTTTTATCGTTATAAAACGTCTATATTTTGAAGAATATTGTAGGACATGCTAGACAAAAGTTTCATGCTTGTTAAAAAGTTTAATTAATTTATCTACATTTTTGCAATTTATCTTGAACGATGCTTTCAACTTCTTTAAACCATAAATCAAAGATCTTAGAAAATCTTAAAGTTGTCTCTTCTTAAATCGTCATTGATCTGTTGCATTAAAAATAAATAAATAAATTCTCTTTTAAGTTAGCCTCAGGTTTAGGCCAAAGTAGTCAAGGTTGGAAACACATTCTTTCTTACTAGATTTTGCTCTTGGGGTTCTACAGGCTAATGTCACACTATACATCTTCTTTTTGGACTTGGCATTTGGGAAAATTTCAATGTAAATAATTAGTTTATTTCGTATCGTTTGGATTATGCTCCTGATACATAATCACTCATTGATTTAGTCAAACAAAAGTTCAATATGTACCATATGAATATCTCAGCCTTGATTAGATTTATTACAACGGCTAATGGTAAAAAAACTAACAAGAATTAGTATAAGTGATAAAAATTAATATAAGGTGTTATACATACATACATATATATATATATATATATATATATATATATATATATATATATGAGGATGGAAAAACTAATAAGTGACATTTGATATGGTGAAAAGAATTTTATGAGGATAGAAATGAAAATGAAAGTCAATAGAGTGGAATTTTGATACTCAATTACATTTCGTTCTCATTAAGTAGAAGCATAAGCATTTAATGAATAATTCAGCTAGACTATTTTGTGTGTAAACAAGAACAATGTGTTTTTTAATTTTTATTCCAATAAACATACAATAATCATTTAAACTTTTAAATATAAATTCATTAGTATTATCAAAGCGAATTATCTTAATTGCATAATCTGATAATTGTGCTCTAAATCCAATTATTTAAGCAAGCAGTGTAACAAATGGCATGTTACAGGTAAACAATACATGTAACCATCTTATGAATCCATCTATTAAAACCATACATAACATATTCCACATTGTGGATAAATGGGCCAACATATATCACTTCGGACACGTTTTAAAAAATGCAAAAATTCAATCCTAATTTTAAGTTGAATTATCTAGTAATTATTTTTTTTTCTCGAAAACAAGTAGCACATGAGAATTCTCTAAAATAAAGAATTTTCTTGTTCTTCAATGGATGAATTCTCAGTAAGTTTTTGCATGATAATTGATCCATGATGATCTAATATGTCATGCCAAATAATAAATGTATTTGGGTCAATATACATATGGTTTTAAGTAACATGTATTTCAATTGTATTAATACTTGTATGGTACAAACTAGAAGATAGGGCAAGTAATTATTCTTCAACACCTATATTTCTTTATACGTTAGTTGTGATATATAGATATTTAATATTTTTTCATTTACAATCTCAAGATGATACTCATTGTAGTAGATATCTTTGAACCTTGATAACATTTCTTTGAGATTTAGTAGAAAATAATGTGCTAACAAGAATAAATTTAGTTTTCAAAACCTTTAATTAGTTTTGTACTACTTCATATAACATTGATGTTCGTATCACCTATCATCAAATGAAAAAAATAATTTTTATTATTTAATATAGTATGTGTTGTGCCATTATCTCATAGAGATATGTCTTTATTACATATCAATGTCAAACCAAATAATGGAAAATATCCATATTTCTTATTAAAATAAACAAAACATATTATAAGAAATGTTGTGTCATACATAAAATATATATAAACTACCTTCAAGGAAAACAAATTTAAGACGTAACAAAAACAATGAAAAACATACTTCAAGTATTATTATCATTTTAATTCATAAATCTTTTGTCATGATTTTCAAAGAAGTTGGCTACATCCAAATTTAAGACATATCAAAAATAATGAAAAACATATTTCAAGTATCATAATCATTTTAATTCACAACTCTTTCATCATGATATCGTCAAGGCTTTTAAAGTCGTCATCATTATTTGCAAAGTTTGTCTTCACATAATCATTTTGAAAAGTAACATTTTTTTCACATTATTCTCCTTTTTTATCAAAGCTTGGTAAAGCTTCATAAGATGCTCATCGATTTTTTATGCCACATCTCTACATAGATTTTATGTAACATTTGGACAATTATTATGACCACCGTTGTCTTTTTCATATACTTCATTATTGTTCCTCATTTGGGTGTTAAAATTGTTATTATTACCACCACGATAACAAAAATTATTGCACCTCCTAGTACATGCAGAACCATGGTTTTTTCTTCTTCTTTTTTTGGTGTTCTTTAAAGTAATTGCATATTGATGCATTCAATTCAAGGATTGGATTTGAACCAATAAGACAAATTTCATGGTTTTTCCTCAATAACTCGTTATTTTGCTATGCTAGGCTTGAGATCAATCAAAACATGCTAAACATACTCAAAATGAAATGTTTTATAATAAAATGATTTCAACAATTAATACAACAACTTGATGAAATAAGGATCTAAAAAGGATTACCTCAACTGAAAACATATTGCAAAAATAAATGTAAATATAATAAATGCAAGAGAGGAAATTTGAAAAGAAAAAAGAAAAAGATAATTATTATTCACTTAAATCTTTATTCTTAATATATATATATATATATATATATATATAAAATCATAAAAGTAAACCTAAAATTATAATGACATAAATAGAAATTAATATACATAATTATTTAATATAAATCTATATAGTAAGAGTTATATATGCCATTAAACATAAAAAAATTCTAAAAACTATTATTTGAGATTTATACACATCCATATATCTATTACATCTTAACTAGCATATTTTTTTTTTGGTCACATATTTTTAAAAAAAAAATTAATTAGTTCTGGTACATTTATGTGGTAACTTATTTAGTATATTAATTCTAATAAAATCATTTATAAAAGAAGAGTGAGGGATATTAAAGAAATAATTTCATTAAGGCTAAAACACTAAATCAGTTGCACCTAAAGATACCAAAATTAACTAATATTTTTTTGACTTTTAGTGTAAAGTTAAAGGACCATATAATAAAATATTCCACTATACGTAACTATGATGCACATTAAGTAATTAGTAATTTTATTAATTATTAAATTAAAAGAATTAAAAGGTCAATGCACACACCATGACCAATAAACTCGCCATATAATAAATAGAAAATTCACGATATAACACCAATAGAAATTCACCTAAAACTTAGATAACGAAAGGCAAAAGAAACCAAAAAGCAAAACTCAACTTTTTCTCAATTTGTTGAGCATCCTATCCTTTTGTCGTTTCGTCCGTTTTTTTATTGGGCCAAATGTCGTTTTTCGGTTCAGTGTTTTATTTGCTTGCTTTTCATTTTCTTTCAATTTTGATACTAATTAAGTAAGATGTGAAGGAGAATAAAGGATAGATTGCATAATTAAAAAAGGTTTTTTCTAATTTTGGAGGTTGACAAGAGAAAGATATAAAAAAAAACTACTTTTATAAAAAAAAAACCTACTTAAACAAAAAAGACAAAGCAAAAGTAGACGTGAGAATGACTTAGTGACAATCAAGCATGCATTGTAATTTAATTCAAAATATTTATTATTATTATTATTATTATTATTATTATTATTATATATAATATATAGAAAAGAAAATGATAAACAAATTATTCCAACTACAAAACAGTAACACCAAAATTGTTGAATGCCCTATCTATCAATAAGAGGACAAGCTCTCTTTTGTTTAAAATGTGCATATGCGTTTAATCATAACAAAGAAGTTTGATGTGTTGTTTGAATAATTGTCACTATTAAAATTAGATAGATAGACCTATTTATTTTATAAAGTTTAAAAGTTGAAGGAATGAATGTTTAATCTCGAAATTCTATGAGATTATATATATTGAATATTCTTGAAATCGTCATTTTTAATAGGATTTTTTTTACAAATGCCCTTAGATAAGGTCTTTAATTAATAAAATTAGAGTTTTACTAACGAGTACTCTCTGTATGTTAATTAAGGAATATTTATTATACATAATAAGTGAACATTAACCAATAAAATTAGTCTATAAACATTTATTATATCAATTACCAATAATAATAAATATTTATAAATTAATTTGATTGGTTAAAGGTAATTTATTATATGTAATAAATAATTTTTAACAAGTACACTAAAGACACTCATTAGTAAAATTTATAAATAAATAATCTTTGACAAATTTTATTAGTTAAGGATTATATTCATATTTAATTAATGTTATAAGGACACTTGTTAATAAAATTTTTTTTAATAAAATAAAAATTTTCTTGAATTATATGTTTTAAAGTAAAAATAATAAATATCATCGAACGAAACTTTGAAAATGAACATAATTTTTACTCTAATGATTAATATTCCTTTCATTTAATGGGGACATATATAATAGGAAATTCCTGAAATGGAGGGCAAAAATTAAATGTGTGTAAGTGCGATATATGGTCGAATCACAAGTTCACATCACATCACCTCCATGCATTTTGAATAAAAAAGCAATCACTTCTTATAGAAGTTTAAGGCAAAAGCAAAACAAAATGTGGTGGGAATAGAATTTGCGGTGGAAAGACCAAATATAAGAAGGCAAGTGGATATGACATGTGCTGTTCATTACTTGTCGTAATGTTTAAAATAATTTTTTATTTATTAAAAATATTATATTTAACATTTTATTTTTTAAAAAAATATTAAATTTAATTATTTTATTAAATTTTAAATTTTAAATCTAAAGGATTAAATATGATTTTTTCTAAAAAAAGACAAAATATAACATTTTTTAATAAATAAATAATAATTGTAGGCATTACAATAGATAAAGAACTAAAATAATAATTTTGTGATAATTGAGGTACTAAAATATATTTTACTCGTCATACATAACATTTCATTATTAGAGTAAAATGTTATTTTAGTCTTTTATTTATTAGTTACTCTATTATTAATTATTAATTTAAATTTAATCTCTCATCTATTATTTCATTCTCAAGTTGGTCCTTATTATTTTTATTTTTAATTTTGTCATTCTCTTCTTTGTCTATTCTCAATTTGATCTCTCACTAATATTAATATTAATACATTTAATCTTGTAGTTTTAATTAAACAAAATAAGGGATGACCAAATTGAGAATTAAAATAAATAAAAACAATCGATTTGAAATTTGCAAAAATAAAAAAGAGATCAAATTAAAAATAAAAATAAAAATAAAAATTAATAAAGAATTGATTGAAAAATAAAAAATAAATTAGCAAAAATTATATTAAAAATCAATGGAAAAATAAAATATTAAAATTGTGTTTACTCACATTTAGCATAACACGCGGGACCACCGCCATCCACTATCTCTACCAATGACGGTTCAATGTGGCAGTGACCTTTTTTTGTTGACCAATGAGATCCAATCTAAATGGATCGTCCCATGTAGGACAATCGTTATGTTAGCAAATCCCTCCATGTTTGTTGCCAAAAATAAAATAAAAGAAATGTGAATGGGCATAAGAATATGGAAATATGAGTGTAATAACATAAAAAAAAAAAAAAAAGAGATATTATTTAAACAATGTTTGGTTGATTAAAAAAACACCAAAAAAGTATTGGATATATGCAGGTTCTTCCCGAAGGTCCTTCCTGGTTGCTTTTTAGAAAATCAAAATTATGTTGTCCTTTTTAATTTATTATAATATATGCACACTTTAATTTCTTTTTAAATTATTGGGATCTACACAGACATATTTTAAGATGTTAAAAATTTTAAGAAATTGTTCTTTTGAAAGCCAACATTAACATTAACATGAATCTAACTGCTATGAGTATTTTTTTTTTTTCTTTTTTTGAATTTGAATCTTCATCATATCTTTGTTATGTTACTCTCTTTATCTTTTATTAAATATATTAACTTTGTCTTCAAATCTCAAATTTATTAATTTACTTTTAACTTTTCCTCTCATCCTTGCTCAAGTAAAAAGGCAAAGAAAAACCATTTTTATCTTAAAACAAAAGGTTCATTATAACAGAAGAAACAAAAAGAAAAAAAGAAATTACCATATAAAATATTAAACATATAAAAATAGTATAAAATCCACTTATTAGCTTAAAAATTCTTAATTATATAAAATTTTCAAGGTAACAACTAACAAATGGTAGTAAACATGACAAATGTTTAGAATTCCATGCATGTGTAGTGATAAATAAGGTGAAAAGTGATACTTACTCTTTAACAGAAAATGTATAAAATTATCATGACTCTAATTGAGACACGCATATGTCAAACTTGAATATACTATTCGTGAATAATTATTATAGCAATGTTTTCCTATAACCAGCTATTACACTTATGCATGGGAGTTTAGGGAGATGAAATGGAGTGGTAATTAGAAGAATATGGAGTAAAATATAATAAAATAGAGTGAAATGATTTAAGTAAATATATTGTTTAAAAATTTTAATGAGGAAATGAAAAGATATATATCAATTTTGTTTGAAATGACTCATTAATTATTTTTTTTAATATTATTCTTGATAACATAAACACAAGACTAATAATTTATCATTGTTTAATACATTATATTACGTAATTCTCCTAGTCATATTTCTTTATTTTATTTACTAATTATCATGTCCATATTTTCTATCTAATACATTTATTACAAAATATTTATGTGTTTTAAAAAATTTTAAAAGACAAACTTAAAAAGCCAAAAAAAAATTGTTGACAAAAAAATTAAATAAATATGAAACTAATCTACATTATAAATTCTTTCATTCACTTTATATTATTTTAAAATTTTAAGTGGAAAAAAAAAAAGAAAAGAGAAAAGTTATGACCATAATGATAAAAATTAGATAATGTTGTAATAATTAGAATTAGGTATATTAGTAATAAGATAAGAGTACATTAGTAATTTAATTTCTCAAACTACTTCATTCCATTCTTGACACCAAAATTAAAGTTTTGAATGATAATGAGAAGTTTGGATGTCATTTCCTCATCATTCAATTCTACTTAAAAAAAAAACATTCAAACATGAATCTAATCTATTTTGACCATTTAATTCATTGTTACTCATTCTTCAACCATTCATCCAAATATAGCTTTAATTTTAATATATATGGTAAGTACAAATGGCTTACGCTTTTATTATCACTTATGTTCGTTGAATATATTTATCACCTTAGTTGTTATTACCGTTGTGTGTTTGCGTCTGTCATCACCTAACTTCTAATTTTAGCATCTATTATTTTATATGTGTAAGTAATTTTCACTTTTATTATCACATGTGCTAGTCAAGAGTTACATTTACCCTTCGCTATCATTACTCTAAGTTTTGCATTTGTCACCACTTGATTTCTAATTTTCAAATCTATTATATATATATACAAATAACTTTTTCTTTTATTATGCCATATTAATTTGCAAGAGATACATATTATCTTAACTATTTTTATTGTAGGGTTTTGTATTCTTTATTACGTGACTTCTAATTTTAGAATTAAGGTCAGGAGCATCTTTATTTATTAAAAAAAATTTAAAAAATTTAAATTCTTAATCAAAATTACAAGATTAAAATTTTTTCAATAGTATTAAAATTCACTCATGGTCTTCATTTAAAATTTTCGCTTTCTTCTCTTTTTACTTACTTTTAAAAGACATTTACAAATTTTATTCTTCACATGTAAACTCCTATCTCTAGGCGGTCCAACGTGGCACAGACCATTCTCGTTGACCAATGAGATCGAATCTAAGTGGATCGTCCCATGTAGGACAGTCCATTACGTTAGCAAAACTCTTAAGGGAACAAAAGGATCTACTAGTTAAGTGCACTTTGTGACGCGGCAAACTCTGGATGGTGCCAATAAAAGGCCATGCTTGCGGGGGTTCCTTTTCTCTGTACACCTATGCCTTTTACAAATTCTTTAAAAAGTTGGATTTAAAATTCTGCTTTTGTACTCCTATAAATGGAAAATGGCAGTTTTATACATTTTTATTTTCTGGAAAACGTATTGGATAAATACTGGTTCTTCTCGAAGGTCCTTCATGTCATGATGAATACTGGGCCACGGTTGCTTTTTACAAAATTTCAAAAATTGCCTTTTTTAATATTTTATAAATTTATACACGGTTTGGTTTTTCTTAATTTTTAGAATTTATATTAGATTTCAATTCGTGTAAGTATATATAAGTAAGATATTCAAATTATTTGGAAACTATATGTCATAGGATATTTTTAGATAAATGTTTAAAGAGAGAGTGATAAAGAATGTAATGACTAAAATAAATTGAACTTATATTTGAATAATTTTTTAGGTGCGATGAAATGACAAATGAGACACTAAAACTTTTTTTTTTTCATCTAAAGTCCCAATTTTATTGTTTCTCTAAATTAGTAAGTCAATAATAGAATGAAATAACATAATAAATTAAATTACTAATATACACATATTTTGTTAATTATAATTATTATATACTTTTACCATTATTATTATTCTTATTTGTATTTGCATAAATTTTAAGATTGTAATCAATGTTCTTACTATCTTTTTATTGATATACATTTTAAATAGTCAACCTAGCTAAAAATATAATAAATATATAACTTTTAGTGACAAATTTAATAACAAAATTTTATAAAAGTCTTTTAGACTCCATTTAAAAATTTCTTTTCATAAATTCATTGCTACAAAATAAATCTCACAATTATTCACAGTTATAATCATGTATAATGAATTTAACAATAAAAATATTATTAATCATGTATTTATTTTATAAAAATAATTTAAGAAAAAAATAACTTATGAGTAATTTCATTTCATTAATTTTATTATAACTTTTAAACAAAATTAAGTTAAAGAAGTCTCTCTCATTAAAACTCCTAAACAATACACAAACTTCAACCATTACATTTCATTTCATTTTATGTCATTCTATTAATGACTATTACATTCTATTTTTTAAAAATCTCTCAAACATAGCCTTAGATAATTTTATCTTCTAGCTGTTGGGAAAAAAAAAAATTAGAATCTATACAAACATATTCTAAGATTCTGAAAATCTTAAAAGTTTTTGTTATTTGAAACTTCATATGAATCTCTCATTGAATTTTATTAACTTCAACAAATTCAACGAAATTTTGTAATATTAAAGATAGAAAAACAGTAAATGATCAAGAAAGCGAACATTATTATTGTCTTATAAAAAAGCATCGTATCAAATGTGATAGTTTGTACTAATAGGAGTTTACAAAAAGAAAATAATAGCAAAAAAAAAAGGGATATATAGCAAAATTAATGAAAATATACAGTAAAAGCTGGAAATATAATAACCTGATTAAATAAAAGATATCTTACCGAACCAAAACAACTCTACATTGCATTGATATAAATGAAATATTTTTTTGCTAAACTATTTGGATTTAGTATTTAAAATTATAAACTTAATTTAATTTATTTATTTATACATTAATTTAAAGAAATATATTAAGCTTCTTATTATCAAATGATTCGGTTTTGAAAACATGGTAATCTTGCAAACTTGTTTATCAATAAAGTATTATAATTTTATAAACATTATTTTATGAAATATATTGTTTTTATTCAAATAATTGATAACTACACTAATTTATAGATCATACAAGTTCTAATAAATTCTCCAAATTTATGTTATATAAAATCACACAAAATATACTTTATAATTAAGAAGAATAATTTTTAATTTAATTAAAGATTGAGAATTTGAGTTTAATTTTTTCCATTAGAGACTAATAAACAAAGAAAGACAAGAAGAGAAAACCCTAAAGGATAAAGGTGGCAATCAAACTTGATATATGATATTGTTGGTCTCTAAAGTGCTTTATCCAATTGCTTCTGTCATTATGTGGGACTGTGATGATGTTGAAGCTTCCAAATCTCCTCAGTTGGTTTTCTAAGTCTTCATTGATTACCTCTTGATGCCCACTAATTGATCTAGCTCTTGAAAAAGGTTGTTGCATCCTTCTTGTCCAAAAAGCAAAGATAAAAAATTTTAGATCGAAGAGAAGGCCATTCATCATTCATCATGATCCAGTTCAAAGTGAATCTTATAGCTCGAAGGATGTGAATTGACTTTGGCATATTTAAGCTATCCTTCCATGTCAATGTCTTAATGTAGGATCCATGAAGGTATGTAGAGATGTGAGCAGGTCTCATCACTTCTTTTTTTTTTTTGCTAAGGTTCCTGTACTAGCAAAAAAACCTCCACTCTATTACTTTCAGTATTTGATTGTCAGTGATTAATGTTGACATTATCTTTCTTTTCTTTCTAATTAAGACTGGTTGCTAGGTTAAAATCATTCAAGTTCATCCAGATTTCTTTCAAGGCTTTGATAGGATCAGGGATCTCTCTTGAGTATATTACCTTGTTCCTGGTGTTCCAAATTATGTAAATGGTCAAAATAATAAACTTTGTGAGATTTTGAAGTGCTCTATCCTTTCCTTTCTCTTGGGACAACTAAGTTCTAAGCCAATAAGAAGGGTTAAAAGAATGTAACATTTCCACCATAATACCCAATGGGGAGGTAAACCATATTGTCCTAGTAAAGGGACATAAAATGAAGAGGGGACTAAGAGATTCCTCCTCCCTTTGACACAATGAGCAATTTTCATGATTTTTGAGATGATGTTTTTGCAAAACATCACTAATAGGCAGTGCTTTAGATAAAAGCTTCCAACCCAAATTGAGAATTCAAAAGGGAAGCTTAATCTTCTATAAGATTTTCTAGTAACTTTCTTGTTCACTTTGAATCCTTCCTTCGTTTAATAAAGAGTAACCATCCTTTACTGTATATTCCTCTTTCTTATTGCCTTTCCAAATTAACTTATCTGGGACTTCTGTTAGTGAAATCGGTGTATTCAAAATGTGTTTCCATTCCTCTTCCTCATAAAGTAGCTTAACCTTTGCCAAGTCCTACCCTAAATAATTATTGTTAAGAAGATTAGAGACTTTTAAGTGGTTAATATCTGAGCCATTTTTCGGTTTCCACCATAGAGGATGGTCTAGAGTGATACTTCTTCCTATCCTGACTCTCCAATTGAGATCGGAAGTAACAACTTTTTGACAATCTTGAATTCCTTTCCAAACCTAGGACATATTTGATCTACTTAGAAATTATGCCTTATTTAGGTTGTAATACTTTTTTGCTAGGATTGAGGAGATGTATCTATTATTATTAGCCTTTATCACTCCGTAACATTGCTTAGCTAATAAAGCCTTATTGAAACTGTGAGTGTTACAAATCCCTAGACCTCTTCTATCTGTAGTTAAACATAAAGTTTTCCAATTAACTAGATGAATCCTAGGTCTTTGCTCCTTGAAACCCCAATAAAAATTTGTTATTTTGGAATTTATTTCATCACAATATTTCTTTGCCAGTTTAAAGCAAGAAAGCTCATAAGTGATGGCAAAGTTAAGGACTAACCTAATTAAAGTTAGTCTTCCACCTTAAGACAAGAGAGATGCCTTCTAGTTTTGGATTCTTTGCTCAATATTTTCTACAATACCTTTAAAGGTTTTAATATGACCTCTGTTGTCATCCAAAATGACTCCCAAGTATTTCCTTATGTGACTTTGAGACTTAACCCCAATGCCTTTAGAGAAGAATTTTTTAAAGAGTCTCGGGGTGTTGGGGCTATAGATTAATGACGATTTACCCTTGTTTATCCTTAGTCATATATCATTGAGAAGGACTCAAAGGTTTCCTTTACCATGGTGCATGACTTTTTTAAAGCCTCAAAGAAAAGAATTGTATTATTCATATACATGAGGTGTGAGACAAGTTCCAACATTTTCCTCATTTTAATACCCCTCCAAAGATTCCTCTTTTCTTGATCCAAAATTATTTATGAGAGAACACTAGAGCAAAGAATTAAGAGATAAGGCAGGAAAGGATCCCCTTGTCGAAGACCCCTTCCTGGGTGGATGAAAAAAGTGTTCTATCTGACAACAAGAATTCTGTAGCTGACTATTGTAATGCTCTCTATTATCATTTCAACCCAAGCTACTAGGAATCTCATTTTGTGCAGGGTTGCAACAAGAAACTTTTATGACAAGCTATTGAAAGCTTTTGTTATGTCCAATTTAAGGACCCTATACCTCATTTTGATTTTCTTGGCTTTCTTAACCACATTGAGAATTTCAGTAGTCATTATGATGTTGTCAGTTATAGATCTCCCTTACACAAACCCACATTGGAAGGGGGCTATGTAGTTGCCGATGATTCTCTTGAGCCGATTATCAATAGTCTTGGAAATTATTTTGTAAGAAATATTACACAGGCTTATGGGTCTAAAGTCTTTAACGGCCTGGACTACATACCCCTTTGGAATCAAAGTTATGTTAGTTTTATTTACACTCTTAAGCATTCGCCTGATTGTGAAAAAAGAATTGTACCATGCTAAAGAGGTTGTCTTTTATGATGTTCCAATAGCATTGGTAAAATTTGGCATTCACTCCATCTTGGTCCAAGGCACTTTCAATGTTCATGCTAAAAACCACCTCCTTTACTTCTGCCAATGTTACTAGTTCCATTAAAAAGGAATAGTCAGACTCACTAACCTCTAAAATCTCTAGATTGTTCAGGATTTCCTAATGCCAATTATCTCTTGATGTTTCTTATATATGCCATTGAAGTAATGCCAAATGTAATCCATTATCTCTTTTGGCTTCTCTATCGAAGTACCTTATTCATTTTTTAATCTATCTAATCCTTTAAAGGTGCTATTCTTTTTAGCGATCGTATGGAACTATTTTGTATTTATTATAAGCCAAGATTGGTTTACACACTGCCCACAAATGGCTTCTATATAGTCATATAAGAACTCTAGTTCATTTTTCACCTTCTTTTCCTCTTCTAAATTGAATTCAGATTCCATTTTTGACTGATAATCTTGAAGGGAATGTCTCAAAGATTTGATCTTCACTTGAATATTTCCCATTGTGGCGTTAATCTTATTATTAAAAATGAAGCTAGGGGATCCTTGGAATGAATTATTCCATGATTCACTGATTATCTTCTTGCAATTTAGGAAGGTTTTCTAGAAATTTTTTAATTTTATTTGAGCTTTACCTGACCTTTTGTTCTTATATGAAGTTCTAAAAATAAAGGGTCTAAAGCAACGATAAGAAGATAATGAGATTGGTATAAGGGAACTATTGTATCCAGAGAGTGTTGTAGAAAACCTTATTTAATCTTGCTCGGACATTTTTTAGTGTTTTCCAATTGTTTATCCAAGAGTATGATTAACCTTGAGGAGCTACTTTTATAAGATAGTAGCATCAATTAGATTCTTCAGCTCTCTAATGCTAGGATTGAGTTACTAACACTCAGTTTATCTCCCATACCAAGTGTCAAGTTGAAATTGCTACTAAAATCTATGGTTTATTCATAATAGAAGCCATATTTCTTATCCATGTCCATAAGACTTTTTTCATTGATAGTCTTGGGAGGACCATAAACAAAGGTGATGAAAACCTTAGCGTTATTGATAAGAGTTGAAATGTTAATCCAATGTGGGCAAATGTTATGGATATTGCAAATTGTGTCACTTTTCCATGCTAAAGCCAAACCACCCTTTTTTCCCAAGGAATCAACCCTATGCACATTCAAGTAGCCAAAAGAGGATAATTTTTTACTAACATCAAAAGTAGATAACGTTGCTTCGAAAAGGAAAACAAAAGTATGAAGATTTTTAGCCACTAACCGTTTAAGATGCTGAATTGTCATGGTCTTCCTAAACCCACGATAGTTCTAGCATAATCCAATCATGGCTCTCTAGGAAGGTTTAAGGGCGAAGCTTCCCAAACTCTTTACTTGAGCATTGTTACCAGACTATTGTTTTCTTGTTGTCTTTCCCATTCTTTAGTCGTTACTTTTTTTCCTTCTTCTTTCTACTATACATGAGCATGTCCATGTCTCTTTTCCTCTTCTTGTATAAGAGTTTATAATTTTTCAATTCTGAAAGGTGAGTCCCCATATCAAGAACGTTGAGTAATGGTGTGTCTTAATGGGGGCTGACACAGTGGTTGAGGACAAAATCTCCTTGGCTACATAGGTTGGTATTTCAAGGGTTCAAAATGGATTATCTTAAGCATATAAACCCTATTTGGCTTGACTTATTTATTTCTTAATTTAAATAAATTATTATTTATTAATTAAGTTTTCTTCTAATGAAATATTATAATCATTTATAATATTACTAGATACTCTTATTTTAACATGGCTTTTATTAGTTTAATCCTATCACATCACTTATACACTCTTATTTTGACATGGCTTTTATTAGTTTAATCCTATTACATTACTTATACACGCTTCTTTTGACATGGCTTTTATTAGTTTAATCCTATCACATCACTTGATTTATGATCTCTTTCATAGGGTAAAACTAGGTTATGCTTGAATGATAAACTGAAGATGATAAAACCTTTGCACTATAGAGTATGGATCATATGCTATATGACACATATGTTGAGTTTTGTGGGCCGTCAGATTAGAAAAATTATAATATCAATATTGATCCAACAACTCATAAAGTATAATATTATGTGCTATATCAAGCCAATTTAGTTTTTTCCAAGAGATTTTGTGTGGATTCATTTTTCAAAACAAAGATCTTCCAGTAAAAGAAAGTCAAAATTAATAATATACCAGGAAGCTAGTTCAAAGATTGTGCAAAAGGCGAATGAAAGTCTCACAAGACTAAATATTAAAATCCTTTTTTGGCTTATTAATCATAAATTCAAGCATGATTTTATTATCATGTATTATAAAGCTAATTAAACTAATTGGATTAAGTCCAAAACCTTTTGTTAAATGGCAAAAAATATTATTTTTATATACAAGCTAAAATTAGCTTATCACACTCTAATTAGTCTGTGCAATTCTTCATTTTCTTTCTTTTAAATATTTATTTATTTTTCAGCAATAGATCATATACATAAGGACAGAAGATATAATACACGAAGTAGTTATTACAATGTGGAAATTTGACTATGTAAAGGCATTGAGTTTGAAAATCAGGTGTCCACAAATAATATCATATTATCTTTATAATATAAATGCTTTATTCAGTTAAACAGTGTTTAATTATTTCTCCAATAATTGAGGAAACTCATCAATATCATCCTTAAGATTGTGAGATTGGAATATGAGGACAGGTCAATCAAGTAAGACTTCTTGTAAATAATGCTTAGGCAATGTACATATCAAGTTGGGCATAACCTCAAGTCACGGGAAACTATTTTGTTTTAATAATAAGGGCTATGCTACCAGAAGCTTCTCAGCCATTAATGGATTTTCAACATAGCTCATAGCTCATAAATGGCATTAATGTGCACATTCTAAGGTTCTATGAAATAATGGCATAATTTATAATTAAATGTGTATGGATCTCCTATTGGACGGTTGAAGTGTTATTCAGTAAAAAAATAAATTAAAATAAATAAAATATTAATAATTAATAAATTATTATATATTGCTGTCCAACAAGTGATTCAGTAAAAAAATAAATTATAATAAATAAAATAAAATAAAATGCGAGCATTTCTTTTTCAAATTCTTTCTTTTTCATATAATTGGTTTATTTTTGACATATTTTCTAATTTTGGAAATGAAATTAAATTTTACAAGAAAAAGAGGATATAAAGAAAAAGAAAATTAAATCAAATCTAGATTTCATTTAAATTTTAAATGAAAATTAAACAAAAGACTAACAACAACTACCACAAAACTTTTTAAATTGAATTTTGCTTTTGGGAAGCTTTTAAATTAAGCAATTCTATGGTTCTATGAAATTTGGGCATAATTTATAATTAAATGTGCGTAGATCCTTGCTGGATAGTAGAAGTGCTATTTAATAAGAAATAAATTGAAATAAATAAAAATTGAAAAAAATTAGCTGGACAATATAGTGCTGTCCAACAGGTAATTCAGAGTCATGTTTATACGTACATATGAGCCCTTTTTCCAAATTCTTTTACTTTTTGACATATTTTCTAATTTTGGAAATGAAGTTAAATTTTATAAAGAGAATATTAAGAAATTGAAATTAAATCAAATCTAGAATTTATTTAATTTTTAGATGAAAAGTTGAAAAAAAAAAAAATTAACAGCTACCACAAAACTTGTTAAATTAAAATTTGCTTTTGGGAAGCTTCACAAGCATCTCTAGGTATACATATGTTGGATTTTGAACTGGAGTAGGAAAAAAACAAAATATTCATTGAACCACTTTTTTTTTTTTTTTGAGTTGTTAATTAATAGGAAGGAAAGACGATAAAGGATTTTTTTTTTTTAAATATACTTTCCAAAATCTTGTACAATCCTCCTTGCTTTAAATTTTTTAAAGTTCTCTCATATTACAAAAGTTTTGGACAAAAATGTTTTTGAAAAAATGAAATTATTATTTAATAATTCCTTCTTTCTTTCCTCTCATCTTTTATTTGTTTTAGCATTTATTATATTTCTTTCTCCTTCCAATTGTCAAACATACCTTACCATCCATAAAAGTGATAACTTTTAGCAATTTAAAATAAATATTTTGAGTAGATATCATCGATTCTTTTTCAGCGTTCTACCAATCAAAATTTATAAAGATTTGGATAAATTCACAAAATTCATAGAAAGTTAATGATTAAAAAACTTGGAACTTACATACATAAATGATACATACACAAATTAATTTATGGTTTAAGGAGACTTACATAATTTTCCTTAAATATGGAAGCTAATCTAATTTTGATTGCGATCGCTGATTGTATAAAATACCAATAATATATCATGTCAGGTATATCTTAAAGTTTTCACAACTTAAATTTTCATTCACTTACGATTGCAAAATATTCGTAGATATTTTTTTTTTATATCTAAACTATTTTAGTATATCTATCATATAATAGGCTAACCCTTTTATAAAGGCTAACTAGAGTTAGAGTTTGGTGATAATGACTAAAATGACCATCCTACCCTTATTTAATGAACACTTGTAATAGGTGTATTTTATATGATATATAACATCTTTTACTCCTACATAATAAGAGGTTCATACGCTCTAAACTCAAAAAATATACTCTCAGTAAATCATTACTCACAAGTCATAATTGGTATTTCGGTGAATATAGAATAATGATATTCTATTTATGATCTTCCTCTTTCCATAATGCTATTAATATAGACTTAGCTTGCTTTTCTAGACATGTCCCGTTGGACTGAATCATTACACATAATTCTTAAGCAACATACTAAGATAACAAACACTAATTTGCATTTCAAGTACCTGATCGGAGTACAAGATAGCCTGATCATAACTTAAAAAATTTGCTTGGCCTGATGAGTCTAGCCAGAAAAAAATCAAACCTGAACAAAAAAAGTTTGAATGAATATTTTTTTAAATACCAAAAACTTATACATTTTGATAAAGAAATAAAAACTAACATATCTCATTTAAAGGATTTATGTTAGTATAACAACTCATTTGTATTTACAACTTCCCTATATATAATATTATATGTAATAGTAACAATTATTATGTTATTTATCTCAAATCTTAGGTGACAAATTAATTTAACATATCTTTAAAATGTCTGATTAACCCGATAGGCCCAACTCATAAAATATGCATAAAAATATGAATAAAAAAGTTTGATTAAAATAAGCGTTTGGATTTTTTTCTGAGCCTGAATTCAAGCCTGATTTTTAAAAATCCGGTCCGATGATCAGGTATAGTTCAAGGGTACACATATGAAGTTAGCACAAAGGTTCAATGGTCTCACACAACATAAGTTGAAATTACATTCATGTCAACCCATATGGTTAAAACTTTTATATATGGTATGAAACATGTGACACAGTATTCCTCCTTTTTCCTATATATTCCTTATTTTCCCGTGGAGTGTATGTTTATTTCATAAGTAATATTGTGCTTATGATATTTTAGATACCACAAGTCTAAAATTGAGTTTCTTAATCTACATAATGTCTTGAACTCATATCTGGCAACTAAGATAGACTATAAATGATGCTTATTTATCAAATCAATCATAATGACCTTATGTCTTCAATTTGGCGACTTAAATAATTTTAAGTATAGTTGTTATCAAATTATCTTCTTAATAATTTCAATTAAAATTTTATCTCATCTCTAATGTCACAAAGACACTGAAACGGTTATATGTATGAGAAGACTAACTCTTTTGTCTACCAGACATACTTAACAATAAAGAATAAATAAATAATGTACATAACATTCAAATAAAAACATGTACGCATGGAAATCAAACTTCATTGATTATCAATGAACATTAAAATGACTTTGTTTGTGAACAATAGGAAAATGTCAAAAATTGCAAATAAAGTATCATAAACTCTATAAAATCCTAGAGACTTAATATGTTTCATAAACACATATATAGGAATAAGCTTGGTCAATGGACCTGCCAGCATCTCATGCATAAGTTTATACTTTACGTTCACGGACTTGCATACAATCATGTCCTTCATATAGTGCATGAATGAGTCTTGCATTCAACTAGCATTTCTGGCTCATGGGTGTCGGTGATATGGTCATCGATGTCTTCCCGCTATGGGAGCGTCACCAGCTGCAATGAAGGGAAGAAGATTGAAAATGAAAAGAGCAAAGGGAGGATGTCGGCCATTTTCTCCAAAGGGAATCTTGTACAATTGAAATTTTTTTTTTTGAAATATTTGAAACCTTAATTTAAGAAATCTGGCAATATTTGAAATATTGGGCATGAGTGAGAGTTCTTGATAGGAAAAAATTTTGAAAACTTTGATGGAAACCACAAAAAAAAAAAATTCCTAAAAGTTCTATATCAAATCCCAATAAAATTATATAAGTGATTAGGGAACCAACCTATGGTTGTGATACCAATGTAGGAGATAATACACAATACATACATAAATTAATTTATGGGTTAAGGAGACTTACATAATTCTCTTGAGTGGCAGAAGCTGATATGATTTTGATTGGGATCACTAATCGTATAGGATACCCACAGTATGTCATGTCAGGTGTATCTCAGGGTTTTGATAGCTTAAATCCTCTCTCACTTATGATTACTTAATACTCACGGGTATTCTTTTTTTAGTGTCTAAACTATTCCAATATCTTTATCATATAACAGACTAACCCTTTTATAAAGGATAAATAAGGTTAAGGTTTAGTAATAATTACTAAAATTACCATCCTACTCTTATTTAATAAACATCTTTTATGGATATATTTTATACTATATCTAACATCTATTATGACTAATCTCCACAGTTGTCTATAAGTACCAAGCACCTCTTTGTGTTGATACACATCCTTCTTTGCTAGTTCTGTTTTTGAATTTATTTTGGAAAGGAGTCTGTTTGATTTTGAAGGACTTTTGCTATATTGGTTACTCGGCACTGTAATAGCATGACTTCGCACGACTCAGACAAACAATTCTTATCTATGACTACAACAGCATCATTGTGCAAAATGTAATACAAAATGGCTTATAAGAAGTAGTTTAATTAATTGGCAAAAGAAAATTGACATGACTTTTGCATATTGTGTGGTTTCAAATTAAATCCTTTCATGTTAGAAAATGATGTTGGTGGTCAATTCTTCCAAGGAAGATTCCTTGGCTCTCTAAACTGGGTAGGTCATTGTTTGGGACTTGATAAGCTCTGGCCCATCTTGACCCTCATACCAAAGTACTGACATAGATTTGTGGGATTGGTGTATGTGCATAATGCTGGCAAAAAAATTCAAGCATATCATTGGTACATTGACCATTAATATTAGAATAACTTAATTATATTGCTTTTTAACCCGAAAAAAAACAAAGAACAGAAAATAAACATGGTGAATATTCTATGTTAGTCCATAATACCAAAAGGGGGTGAATAAGGTTTCTGAAGAGTTTTAGCTTCCAGTAAGATTATGAGCCAGTCGCATCCTAATAAAACATGTGATCAAAAGAAGGTTTCTTGAGCACGAGAGGAACTTCTTTTGAGCTCAAAGATAAAATTTTTGCAATTGATGAGCAAGAGATAAACAAAATTACGCCAAAAATTTAAGGAAAGTATAAAATCGATTTTGACTTTTGTACTTTGTCATAATTTTGATTTATCACAAATTAACTATAACAAATCAATTTTTCATAAATTTAATTTTATACAAAATTAATTCCTCACAAATTTAGATTTAAACAAAATAGATTCATATGTTTGAATTAATAAAGGACTTGTTTTGCATAAAATAAAATTTTTAAAAGACTATTTTGTTACAATATATTTATAAGAGATTAAATTGTTATATTATATTTATAAGAGATCAAATTGTCACAAAATATAAAAAAATAAAAATTAATTTATTATTTTTCTCTAAAAAATTTATAGTAGTTCTCATAAATTATATTTTATACTTTTATTTCCTGTGCACAACACAAGGGAATTTACTAATAAAAAATGATAGCCAAAATAACAACAGTGATAAAATTTTATTTCCTTGGGTTAGCATTAGGCTTTTACAACCAATTAAACAAGGTAACCTTTAGGACCTGTCAAAATTAATTTTGAATCTCATATATACCCCTAAGATTCACATTGGTTTAAATTTACTAAAGTACAATCAAGAAGATTTCAGCAGATGAAGATCAAGCTAACACATAGCATTGAAATTTAAGCAAAAAGCTAATTAAAGCTGAAAAACTCACTAAGAGTAATAGAAATGATGAAAACACAAGCGGTAGGAGCCATTGATATTCCACATCTTTTCTTCAATGCTCTTCTCCTTGTTAAATACCCAATCATTGAGGGTTCTTCAAAGTTAAGTCTCAAAGAGATTAAACATCAAATAATTGACAATATATATATATATATATATTCTCATACCAAACATTACTATAAATATAAATATATTCATAGATTCAGAATAAGAGACTTACATAGATCTCTTAATTGCTAAAATTGGTCGAATTCTAGTTGGGATTACTAATCGAATGAGATACCTACAGTGTATTGAGTGTATCTCGAGTTTTCACAACCTAAATCTCCTCTTGAATGCAACTGTAGAATATTCGTAAGTATTCTACTCAGAGATTCTCAAATTTCTTTCTAAATGAGTTGTAAATCGTATAATAGTCTAACCCTATTTATAAAAAGCTAGTTAGAATTAGAGTTTAGTAATAATTTTTATAATTATTATTTTACCCTTATTTAATGAGCACCCTTTATGGATGGACTCAGTATAATATTTTAATAAATTTAAACCTTATATATTATATGATATTCTAACACTTCATATCGAGGAGAATATCAAAAGAATAAGGGGAGATTGAAAAGAAAAAAAAGTGTGTCTTATAAGCATTTTTATTGTTTCTGTATTTCACTTTCTCTTGATGCCTTTGCGTCTAACAACGCCAGGGAATCTAACAAACGGTAAATTTTTTGGTGCCTTCAACAATTTAACAGCACCAATGCCTTCAATTAAGTGGATAAATGAGATGTTGCTAACTAAGTGCTGATTGAATCAAAGTGATGACTATGCATTATAATGTTAAAATTAAAAAATGACCCTCAATTTTTTTAACTTATATTTTAGGCCCTAATTTTTTTAAAAAAATTTTATTTATTATCTCAATTCCCTCAAATTATAAAATTCATAACTTCAACCCTATATTTTATTTATCTTACTGTCAACCTAAAATTATTCTCACGTAGAGAATGATAAAAGTTATAAGATATATTTTAGCCGCAAAATTATTTTATGTAAAATCTTTTGTTCAATGATAAAAATTTTGAGCCGTAGTAGAAGATGAAAATTATTAACAATAATGAAAACAATGATAAAATCAATTTGGGTTAATGGTAAAATAGATAAAGTATAGGAGTGGAGTTGTAAATTTTTTAATTTCAAGATGTTAAGATAATGAATGAAAAGTTTAACAAAAATTAGGGACTAAAATATAAATATAAAAAATTTAGGATTAATTTTTTAATTTTAACATTTTAATGTACAATCATCACTTTAATCAATCAACGCTTAATCTCATTTGCTATAATGCTGACAACTTTTTCCAATGCCATTGTTTCTTTCCATTTTGGTGCAAGCCTCATGATTTGATATTTTAATTAAGAGATGCATTTAAAGGTGTACTAATCAGAATTGAATCTAAAAATAAAATATTTTGACTGAGAATATATAATAACAATTTTTGGAAAAACGAAGCAAAAACCATTTTAACCGAACACATGTAATCCATAGAACCAAATAAGGCCCACGTGATGCATAAATCAAATGTGCAAAAAAGGTTGATGTGAAACACGCCCAGTGATCTTTATTTCAAAATTATATGCGTAAGCCTATTTTCTTATTGAAGAAACTTAATTTAATTCACAATAAGATGCTTATGAAAATATTTATGATAAAAGTTTTAATCCAACGAGACACTCAAATTAGAAAATAATTATTTAATCTATGACACGAAATCAAATTTGGTTGACCATATTATATTTGCGTATATCTTTGGTATCATAAAACATACATTATTTCAATAAATATAATTGATTTGGGAGAAAATTTGGAGTAATTATTTAATATATTGGTCTTCCCACGAACACAATACTCCCTTAAAAATTTATTAATAAAATAAACAAATATCTTTGTCATCTCCTATTAGAAAGACGTGGATTATTTTATACCAACATGAATGTTAGATGTACATATAGTATTAGTTTTTTATTTTTATTCACATCACCAATGTTTCATCGTGTGTAAAGCATCTTTAGGATTTTTTTAATTAAATTTGTACTAAATTCATGGTTTTTTTTTTTGGGTAACTTCAATCAAAGAAACCTTAAAATTGTATTGACCATGGTAAAAGAAAAACTTATCTCATAACTTTTATGTCAGCAAAAAACAGTAACCTTTGACATTTTTTTAAACAAAATGATGGCAAAGAAATTTATTTAGTTTATAGATGAATTTTATTGAGGCATTTTGTAACTAAAAATTCATTAAAAACTAAATTATTACTAAATTAAAACATGAAGAACTAAAATAGTAGGTTTTTTCAATTGATTTATTGATAATATTTTGTGTGTATGCATCATATCTCAAGTTATGAATAACATATTCTCAATCAAGAAAACTATTAAATTTGTTATTTACTTTTATATTTTATAACAATTTAGTCCCTTATAAATAATTGTGATAAATTAATTCTTCTAAAGTTATATTTTATGTAAAATTAGTTCCTTATTAATACAGATAGAAAGACTAAGTTTATATAAATTTAAATTTATAAATAACTAATTTTGTACAAATATAAATTTAGAAGGATTAATTTGTCACAATTAATTTATACGAAATCAAATTGTCATGAAGTATAAAAATAAGAGACTAATTGTATACTTTACTTCTCTAATCTCAATCATAAAATGATATATATCTTGAAATAGCAATTTTTTTTACAAAAAATTTAGAAGAATATAAGAGAAAA
Organism: Delonix regia; assembly: GCA_037074485.1. NCBI lineage: Eukaryota > Viridiplantae > Streptophyta > Magnoliopsida > Fabales > Fabaceae > Delonix > Delonix regia. Next base: position 20,617,846 of record CM073454.1, on the reverse strand, counting down.
TGTACAACCATAATTGCATTGAATACAAAACTTAATGACATGCACTCCCTCACGAGTATGATTTTCTCGTTCATGTCATACCGACTCAAGAAAACCCCACAAAAGGAGGAAAGGGAAAAAAAAAACATATCCACACACACACACTCATAAGCTAAGTTGAACATTTCTTTTTGTCTGACGCTGACATAAAAATATAGGCAAAAAGAAAATAAATAATAAATACGTATCTAAAATATCTGTTCGTGATATTCATTAATCTCTCTGTATAATTCAATACTGCTCACCAGCTTCAAAGCCCTTCATTTTCATTCCTTACAACTTCCGAAGACTGAACACTATTTATTATTCGGAATTGCTGGTCATATCCAAACTTATTATCAGGCGGAATTTTTTAAAACTGAATTTGAATTTAAATTTTAAAAAAGTTTGAATCTATATTTTAATCAAATTTTTTACTTAAATTTTTATTTATATTTTTATGTTAAATTTATCATGCTAATCAAACTTTTTAAAAAATAATTAAATTAATTTATTACTTAAAATTTAAACTAAATAATATAAATAAGAATTATTATTATATGTATGATTATATATAAAAAAGTTGTAAATATAAAGTTGTTATATTAATATAAATTCTTTAAATAAAAAGTATTAATTTTTATTTTTATATCAAAATGTTATATTATACAAAATCTTTTTTATATAATAAATTTTAATTAATTAAAAAATTATTCATTCAGACTTTTCAAATTCAGAGTTAAACTTTAATAAAAATCTGAATTTAACCTATTTTATAAATTAAAATTTTTTATTCAAACCTTTTTTTTATTTAAATTTTATTTTTTTAAGACTAAACTCGTTAGGCCAAATGAGTATTTTGAGTCATGATCAGGTACAGTCATATCCTCTAAGTAATTGCTCCCTCTCGCCTCCCCATTTTCAACTTCTTTCCTCCGTCTCTTTCTCACTTTCTTTTCACCCAAACCCCCAAAAGGATTTCTTAAGTAATCTCATTTATATTATAAAATAGAATAAATTCATTAGAGTCCCCTTTGGTATTACATCCCATAAAAATTTGAAAAGAAAAAATTAAATTGATTATAAATAATCATAGAGAAAAATATCTTAATTTCTAACTTATTATTTTAATTTTTTTACTCATTTTTATTTTTTACAATAATTTTCTACTAATTAAGAGTTGTCACTTATGATTTTTTATTTCTAAAATCCTTCTTTAATTATTATATATAGTCTCTCAACCTAAGTTTTGTTAACTTAGGTGAAAAAATTAAAAATAATAAATTTTAATTAACAAAAAATTATTTTACAAAATAAAATGAGTGGGATGTTAAAATTAATAACGATAAATTAAAGGTTAGAATTATATTTTTCTTAATAATAATGTAAAAAATTTAGATATAAATTTTATTTAATAGTACATTGAAAAATTCATCTATTTATTTATGTTCGATATATTTTTTAATTTTAATAAACTGAATTATTTTTCAAATTATTTTCCCCCATTTACTAAAATCACTGACACTTAGATTAGAAGAAGAGAAATGAGCATAAAAAAAAACAGAAAAAGGAAAAAGATATTATGAATGGAGGAAAGGTGGGTATTTTGCATGAGCCTCACTAACAAGCTGCCAGCTGGCACAATTCAAGTGCCACGTAGCAACCACTCTTTGGGTGATCCACTATGACGTGGCAGTGCCATGGCCCTCTTCCCTCCATAAATACCCACTTCTCCCTGTCATTCTCCCTTGCTCCCCTCTCTTTCTTCCTTAGCATACCTCCCTTCTCCTATCACCACAGCCAAGCAAGCGCTCTTCCTGCTCGTCTGTTACTTTAGAGAACTTGAAAGCAAAGAAAACGTGAGACGACAGAGCAAAATAATGCCTGCACCATCTCCAACAACCGCATTTGCTGGCACACAAAGTCCTAGCGGGGACCCCTCCCATTTTTCCAGTCCCTCCAAACGCTGCCCTCGAGAATCGCGTGACCTCCCTCCTTTACTGTCTTCGTCTTTCCCAATCACTCTCAATGTAACTAACTTACTTTACTTGCTTTACAATCTCTTACTAACTCACTCACTCACTCCCTCACTTTAACTCGGTCTTCAAGGAGTCATGACTCAGTTGACTTTCTTCTCTTTTTAATTCATTATTTCAAAAAATATATAAATGACAATTTTCTTTTTTAATTTGGTTGTTCAACATGCAGTTCGTGGACGTGAGTTATAGAGTAAAGATAGAGAACAAGCATGGAGGGAGGAGCATCAGGCGAATGTTCACACCGTCGGATGGAGTATCGACGGTTAAGACGACGTCGTTGCAAGAGCGAACGATTTTGAAGGGTATTACGGGTATGGTGTCACCAGGAGAGATCCTGGCCATCCTGGGCCCATCAGGGAGCGGGAAATCGACGCTCTTAAACGCGATTGCAGGGAGACTCCATGGGCACGGCCTCACTGGAACAATCCTCGCGAACGGCGCGAAACTCAGCAAAACCGTTCTCCGGCGAACCGGGTTCGTGAGCCAGGACGACGTGTTCTACCCTCACCTCACGGTCCGCGAGACGTTGATCTTCTGCTCTCTCCTTCGCCTCCCGAGGAGTCTCTCGAAGAGGGAGAAGATAGCGATGGTGGAGTCGGTGATCTCGGAGTTGGGTCTGGTGAAATGCGAGAACACCATCGTCGGCAACAGCTTCACGCGCGGGGTGTCAGGGGGCGAGCGGAAGCGTGTGAGCATCGCCCACGAGATGCTGATGAACCCGAGACTGTTGATCCTGGACGAGCCGACTTCGGGTTTGGACTCGACGGCGGCGCAGCGGCTGGTGACCACTCTGGCGTCGCTGGCGCGGAAGGGGAAGACGGTGGTCACCTCCGTGCACCAGCCGTCGAGCCAAGCGTACCAGGCGTTCGATGCGGTGCTGCTGCTGTCGGAAGGGCAGTGCTTGTATTTCGGTAAAGGTAGCGAAGCCATGAGCTACTTTGAGTCCGTTGGGTTCACGCCGTCTTTCCCGATGAACCCCGCCGATTTTCTGCTTGATCTCGCCAACGGTACGTCACTCATCTTTTCTTTCTTCGTCTTCTCTTTTTTTTTTTTTTTTTTTCTCTTTCATTTCTTTGTTATTATTGGAAATAAATAACGTCAATGTTAATCAATTAATCAACCCAGTTGTGTGATATATTTGAGTCATTTGGTACACTTTAATGGTGGTTTCTACATTATCCAAGAGCATCCAAATCCAGGGTATCTTGAAACTGGGATAGATTTAGGTAACTTGTCTTTTTATTATTTTCTTTATATTTTTGTCAGATTGAAGAAAGATAGAGAGAGAGATTAATCTAACTCCACTTAAATGATAGACTCTACTTGGAATATATGGGATTCTCTCACTCCAAATCTGTATACACAATTTGTTGTGGGGTCGTTAGTATGTTTTACAACTAACAGAGGAAGATGTTTAATCAACTTTTGTTGTACTTTATAATTTGCTGGCAATGGGGCAAGGCAATATCCGTAGTGTGGTCCACAACTGAGCTAAGATTTGAACTCTAAACTCGTAGGGAAAGGCAATATTGGGTGCTGTATATTAATTGGGTTTCTGAATAAGCATCCTTAATTACTCCTATAGAGTTAATTAATATATAGCTAGATTTTTGAATAGTTCGTTCGCGTTCTAAGATCTTGGAAATGGATTGTGCGTACCAGTTGTGATGGTGGTATAGTCATCAGATCATGGCGATGAATCTGGTCAACTTACCATGACCATAATAATAAGCATATATAGGTAAATTATGTTAGAGTTTGAAAGAAAGGAAAGTGGTAAAGGCTTCTGAATTCTGATCAGCTTGCGTTGAACCAATCCCTTAGATGCGTTCTGGGTTGTCCCTTTTCATCACTTTAGCTTCTGTTTGTAGGTGGGACATAATGGGATGAGTTATCGGCCCTTTGAATTTTCATTCGTTTCGTTATTATCTCAGATTAATTCATTTGTAATATGATAATAATGTTATTAGCAATATTAAAAAAATTAATTCGTTTGATCATGCCACGCGTCCTTTTTTCAGTGAACTGACTGTCATTTCCTACACATTTTCCTGCTTCTCTCTTGGCCAGTTGTTTTCGGCTTGGATCACCTGCACTAAGGAGAATCTTCCGTTACTGTTCATTAATAAAATAATAATTTTTTTATTATAATATATTTTTATTAATTTAATATTAATAAAATATTATTATTAGTATTTTTTTTTTTTACTGCAGATTCTGCAGTATTGCAGAAAATCCGAATCCAGTTGTTTTTTCTTTTCTGGGGCCAACTTGATTTCTCTAATTACGAGATTATTAATTAAGATTTTAGATAGCGTGGTGGACTTCGATTAGATAGATTCATTTGATAATTTTAATAGAAATTCAAGCTCTCTTCGGAATGGCAAACTTTGAGCTTTTTCTTTTGAAAAAAATAACGTTTTTGTTCTTCACTTTTGGTCTTAATTAATTTCAGTTTAAGTGGAAAAGAATTGAAATATTCTTCAAAAATAAAATCCTTTAAAAAATAATAACTTTTCAAATATCAAAATGACTTTTTAGAGAGATCAATTTTGTTTATTTTGTTATTTTTGGAGAACTATATATTTTGATATGTAGGAAAATCAAACTAATTTTGAGACCAAATGTGATGGATTATAATGGTATTTTTGTCTAATTTTTTTCTTCTTTGTAGAAACAAACAACTGATAGAAGAGTGATTCAAGATAGTACATATAACTAGTGTCTAGTGATTCCCAATAAAATTTTGTTCCAATTTCTATGTGGGTCCAGAAATATTTCTTGTTCGGAAGGAAAATAGGATACATGGGTACTACAGAGATTTAGATCCTTCTAATTTTTTAAATTAACTCGCAGTGGATTTAACCTCAATTTATGTAAGTTTACATACATTGTGTTTATATGATTTATATGAAACAATGTCTTAAACAATAGGTTAAAAAAATATGTGTCAAAGTGAGTTAGTGCGGCTTGCTCGAACTAACTCAATTAAATTTGTAGGTTAAAGATTTTAAATTTGTTTAACTCACCAAAAGTAAAAAATAAAAAATTATAAAAATTTAAATATGATTTTTTGAATAATATATTTTGTTTAATTAATTAATTTTTATATTAGTATAAATAAATAAAAAAATAATTAAAATAAAAAATAAGTTTTATTAGATTAAAATAAATAAAATAATTTAATAATTTAATATTTTATTAATAATGAGAATATAACTATAAATTGAATATTTAAATTTAATAAATTATAAAATAATAAAAACAATATAATACATATATTAGAATTCTTTTTAAATAAAAATATGCAATAAATTAAGATGTTAAATTAAGTGAATGAAAAATAAAATAATAAATAAGTTATTTAATTCATAAACTGGTTTGTTTAACTTTTAAAATTAAACAAATTGGGTTGATAAGAGTATGGTAAATGAAATTTAAACAAAATTTTTTAATACAACTTTTTTTTTTAAGTAAATTAAACAGACTCGATCCAATCTTGTGGGTCGAATATGTTTTAACATCCTCTGTATCGCTTTAATTAACTTTTCAATACGAATAGCTTGATCTACTATCCTTTGGAACAACAAGCATCAGAATCAAAAACTACTTTTGTTGCGATGTTGGAAAATTCAAAGTAGGCAAGCGGTGAGTTAATTATTTTATAATAGGTTAATTAATCGGGACAACGACAAGTCATATCATAGTTAAACTAAGGGTAGACCCGCGTATTAATACATGCACAGGAATTAGAGTTGTAGATCACTATTAATTGCTTCTTTTAGGAATAGGTAGATGGCGGTAGATTTAGCAGGAGATATGGTTAAAGTCGGAAAAAATGATTTAAATTAATTTTAATAATTATATGTTGTTTTTAAGGTTTAATTTAATAGTTTTGATAGAAGAGCTGTACAATTTAATGATACGTAATTTTTGTAGAGGATTACATTCAATGATGGTGGTGGATTTGTGAGAATTTAAATCTTTTTGTAAAAATTTAAATTATTAAAATTTTATTAAATAATTTAGATTTTAATAATTACTAATTAATTTTTAATAACTTTTAAAAATTTTTAACTATTAAATTTTTATCTGTCACTTTAAATTTTATTAAATTCATTTGTATTTCAATTTATGGGAATCTATTTCCAGTGGTGGATTATGTCACTAAGCTTAGTCTACAATTCATTAACGCATTGAGCAACTGTTTATGGATCAGAAGTAGTGCTCTTTGACTAGGAATTTTTATCCTCCATGGGATTCAACATATTAATTAAAGCACTTAGGGTTACTGTGCTTCTCTCAATTAACCTTTATGAATTGACTGTTGGGGACCATGACTATAAATTATAATGCAGATATGGAGGCAAGCTGATGATGACGCCATTCATAGTGTATGAACCCATTAATCTGTTAATAGAAAATAAATAAATAATTAAAATCTAGATATAATTAAGAGAACTTTGCAAAAGTGGCACATTGAATCACTGTCTGCCGTTAAATAAATATATAAATTATATTGTGTCACATATCATAACCTTTTACCCACAAGTGTTATCTTGAATTTTATTGGGTGCTTTAAGCTTTGTGGGTGTACAATAAGTTAGTAACAAAAGTCTTTGATTTGGCTTTTGGGTCACATCTTTGGATGAGCTATATAATACTGTAGTTAACTACAATTATTTGCTAGTGCTTGTAGCAAATAATTAATTTAGAGTTTTACCATATTTAAATTATAACTTTTACTCTTAATTTTTGTTTATTTACAAGTTAGTTTACGAATGATGCGATACTTTGATTAATTTATATAAAAATTCAAAATATTATAAAACAAAATTGGAACATTATCTTGGTGACAAAAGTATTTAAATAGAGAGAAAAATATAATTTTGATCACTTACTTTTGCTAAAAGTATTAAAATGATTATCCAATGATAAAAAGTATTGAAAGGGTCTAAAAAAAATGGATGGATTTGGCCTGCAGAATGGAATTGATTTTTGGAGGATCTTTATGTTTTTGAAGGATTTTGTACCATTTTAATGCTTTTAATTTTTGCAAGACTAAATTGATCTTAAAACTAAAAGTTAGGGATTAAAATTGTATTTTTTACTATACATCTAATTCATAAGATATAAGTAGATTAAACTAATTATAAAAAATTTATGATCTTGTTATGAACACTTATTTATAAAAGTTAAATAAATAAATTAAATCACAAAAATAGATGTAAATAAATAAATCAACAAGACGTTGGTTTCAATAAAACATGAAGTTTAACCAACTTTAACATATTTCATTTTGCATAATTCTTTTGACAGTGGTCTGGCCAGGCTAGCAGATGATTCCCTTCTCTGGTTTGCTTTATTATTATTTTTTAAATATTTTCCTCCAACTTTTTTAGAACCTTATATATCTCAGGATCTGTGGAAGGATATCTAAAGGAGTTAGGCTGCTTTTGATGATCTTTAAGGACATTTATCCCTCTGGCCAAAAAAAAAAAGGGGACATTTATCCCACAAAGGATTAGCATGGAGGCTGAAACATTTAAATAATACAAAAATCAGTAGCTAAAGATATTGCTATTATTATTGAAATGAAAGTGAGTGCAAGTAGTGGCCCAACTCAGTGAGCGCCAATGTTAGTGGAGACTCACCATGGCCATAACATAGGTCAGCTTTTTACAGCCTCCATTATATATCCTCCTTACTCCTTCCTTCCTTCCAACCCTGCCCACAATTTCATCCTTTACAATAATCAACTTATGTCATATTATACTCTTTTCTATTTGTTTTTCCTATTCTCAATTTGGTTCATTGTTTTTTGTTTCAGTAAATTATAACTTGATGTTTTACTTTTAATTTTAAGATCAATTTTGTCCTCCAAAAAATGAAAAGTATCGAAGTAGCCTTCAAAAAAAAAATCCTTTATAAAGTAACAGTCTTCCAAATTAAGATCAAGTGATCCTTTTGAAAGAATCAAAATTATTTACTTTTTTACTTTTAGAGGACTATTTTAATATATATATTGGTACTTGTGGTATCTAATTCTGATAAGTATCATTTTCTAATGGGAAATCCTCCAATTGACCCATTTAATTTAAATAAAATCAATATACAATATCTAAATATATTGATATTGATTTAATACATTGAAAAAGAAAATAGGATAAATATATAAATCAAATTCTAAATTCTTTATATTAATTATATTTCTTTATATTTTGGGAATTGCATTTTTTTTCTTGTTTTTCATGTCTATTGAATCTTCGTTCTTTTTTTTTTCTTTTTTCTTTTTTTAAATAATGGTTGGGTTGGTGTGATTGAATTTTACTCAATTAAAATTTCTTTGTCAATCTTAAAAGCGTCCTCCTATATGGTGCATTTAAAATTTTTATTGTAAAATATTTTCAAAATCATTCTACCCCAAGTTGGTAAAAGAAATTCTATTATTTTTTCACGAACCGGAGTAACCCTATTGAATATTGACCTTTTCTTTATTTGTTTAATCCAATTAATTTCGGCTATTTAAAGGCTAGATTTCTAACATATGTTCTTGTAGGGCCACTTCATTCTACGGCTATCATTTTCTATACCTTACTGGGTTGTATCTTATTGGTTTATAAAAAGATAGTGACGGGCTGCATATAGAAAAGGACCTGTCTCCCTCTGACTTGTATAATTTTTTTTCTTGAAAAATATTGACTAAGTACTATTACACAAGTAAAATAATTATAAAATATAAAATTTAATGTTTATTGTTAATCATTAAATTGACAATAATTACTAAAATCTTCTATAACCCATTTTTCATTGTTCTCCTCTAAGTGGAAAAAACTCATTCCCAAGTTTTGAAATATGAAAGTGGTTAAAAAATTCAGCTTAAATCTTTTTAGGTATGACAATAGATATATATTTATATATTTTTGGTCTGGGAGGTATGAGAATAGACATTGACGGTAAAATTGACGGCAAAAGTAATTTTAGGCTTTGCAATTGATAGCTAAAGTAATTTTATGCTGTTCAATACGTCAAGAATAACAAGTTTAACTTGACATTACAACTCATCTAGATGAACCTGAATGTTGTCTTCAACTACTCGAGAGTAACTTTTGGATGTTGTATCCAAGCCTCATGAATTCCACACCCTATCTTCGTAATCTATGATATAATTATCATCTTTGATCTCTCATGGGTATTCAAAGTGTTCAGCTATACTATTATTGGGCTCCTCTGTGAAGGCTTTCTCTATTGCGTCATGGTCTTGCTAAAATTTTTCTTCTACCTTGCTTAGGCCATGGTTACCTTCAACTGCAACTAAATCTTCCAGGTTTAGTTAATGTTGAAAAATGGTGAAAAACTATTACGACAGAGTGTGGCTGGAATAAGAAAGTCATATTCTAATACCAATTGATGTAGGACTGTGAAGAAAAGAGGAAGGATGAAGGAGAAATCATAATCACTAAATTATAAACAATTAATAAAATCTGTTTTAATTCATTCTTCATAACTGTGATAACTGAAAGAAAAATGAAGCAGAGTAATGTGTCCTCGTGATTTTCTTGTGTGGTCTTTCCTTTTCTCTCACTTTACAGAAGAGGCTCGAAAGACGAAACCTTGAGAGAGAATAAGAATAAGGGATATGAGTAGAAATATATAGGACCTTTCACGTCAACCTCACTTTAATCTTTTAATGCCATGTATACTACCATCTTATTAACTAGTGTTTTCTTTGAGCAGTTGGGTGAAGTTGCTCTGGTTCCTATATTGCCATACTAGACAGTTTAGTTTATTCAACTTGCAAATGCATCATAATTGAAGTACAGACTATATTGAATTCTTAAAACTTAATCATAACACCTCAGTAGATGTTAATTGATCTTGATCTTGAATTTTGCAGATGCTTGCCATGTTGATGGTGTAAGTGAAAGAGATAGGCCAAACATAAAGCAGAACCTAGTTCATTCATACAACACCACACTGGCGCCTAAGGTCAAAGCTGCTTGCATGGATAGTACTGCAAGAAACACTAACCTCTTGATTAGAACCAGCTCTTCCAAAGAATGTAGATGTAGTAGCAGTAGTAGTAACACGGTCACCTTCTCTAACTGGTTCAACCAGTTCACAGTTCTCCTCCAAAGAAGCCTCAAAGAAAGAAAGCATGAATCCTTCAACACTCTCAGAGTCTTCCAAGTCCTGGCTGCTGCACTATTAGCAGGCTCAATGTGGTGGCACTCACACTGCAGCAACGTCCAAGACAGGCTTGGCCTGCTCTTCTTCATCTCCATCTTCTGGGGCGTCTTCCCATCTTTCAACTCTGTCTTCGCCTTCCCTCAGGAGCGTGCCATTGTCACGAAGGAGCGAGCTTCCGGTATGTACACGCTGTCTCCCTATTTCATGGCTCGAATTGTAGGAGACCTACCCATGGAGCTCCTTCTTCCCACAGTTTTCCTCATTGTGACATACTGGATGAGTGGGTTAAAGCCAGATTTGTGGGCTTTTCTCTTGACTTTGCTGGTAGTTCTGGGGTACGTGCTTGTGTCCCAGGGACTTGGGCTTGCTCTAGGTGCTGCAATAATGGATGCCAAACAGGCTTCCACTGTAGCAGCAGTGACAATGCTAGCTTTTGTGTTAACTGGAGGGTACTATGTGCATAAGGTGCCTTCATGGATGGGTTGGATTAAATATATATCCACAACCTTCTACTGTTATAGGCTTCTGATTAATGTTCAGATGGGGATGGCAAGAGAATCTCACATCTTCTGGGTTGCTCTGATCTTCATGCTCATGGTGGTAATGATGGAACTGGAAGTGAAAGTGCTAGTGCAAGCTGTAAGTTTGTTGAGGAAGATGTGATGGGCCAAATCAGCCCTGTGGGAAGCATTGGGATTTTGTTTCTTATGCTAGTGGGTTATAGGTTACTAGCTTACCTTGCATTGAGGCGCATCAAAAGTTGACAGCAAATTTCTGTACTGCATCCTTCTTCTTCCTGAGTGTTACTACCTGGATTTTCGTCACAATTAGGTGGGGCACGAGGAATACTCAGTTTTAAGGTATTGATTAATAATGGTATTATGCCTATAATAATAACATGTAGCTATCTTAGGAAGTTCCTGTACTCTTGAAGAAATCCATGAATGTTTCCTTTCAAATGGCACAGAAATCCATTATAGTGAAGCAGCCATAACCTTTAACTGTAGGTTGGATTGGCTAGTTGATGAGCAACAACTGTAAGTGAAGCAAGAGAAAGAATTTCTGATGTAAATTTGTTAGAGTAAGCAATCAATTTGAAATGAAGAAAAGAGAATCATTGTACAAATCAGTCTCTAGTTTCAATAGAGGGAAGAAATACCAAAAGTTTCTTCTTTATAGAATACAACTGGCGTTTACTCTATTAATCCATGAATTATTTGGTCCATGCCCTGCATTTTTATTTTCTGCAGATGAATATATATATATATATATATTTGGACATTTGGGGTGTTAGAGAATACATCGACGGTGTTTATGTTCAAGCATATATCTATATTTGCAATCTTGTAATGTTCATACAAACTAAATTGGGAAAACAAATTTAAGTTGAGCACAAAAAAGAAAGGGAATGGAATGAAAAGAAACCTAGACTTAATTTCAATTTTTTTTTTGTGATAAAAAATCCTAAAATCTAAAGAGAAAATAGAAATCAATATGATTTTATATAGAAAATTGCAGATATGCACAACAAGCTTTTCTCAAGTTCTGTGTCACATACGAGAAGATACAACAAACTCAGTTCAATAATTTAGTCCACTATCATCACCCTCTTGTCGATTCAATCCTTTACAAATATGATATCTCAATTTAGTCCATGAAATATCACTTTTCTCATAATTTAGTGATCCTCTAATGGTAATAATCTCTCAATTTAGTCCCTCTCCCCTAATCAATGTTGTCCTGGAAGAGATCAACAAACACTTTTTGAAGGGACATGATTCGAAAAAAATTGGTTGGAGGACTAAACTGAGAAATTTCATCTTTAAAAACCAAAATTAGGGGAGGATGATATGGAAGAAACAAATGTTTTTGTCCTTTTAGAACTTCAATTGTATGGTATGTAGTAAATAGATACATACATATTGGATGTGGTAATTATGGTGTGATAATTGAACTCCATGACTTGATGTGCACTTGCGGATAAAAAGCCGATATTATGAGACATATCATGAAGTGAAATCAGTGATGAAATTAGTGATATTATGTGTGACTTACTCCCTTTCTTTTTGATTTTAGATCAGCAAGTGGTCGAGTGAAGTACTTTGAGAATCGTGTACTCGCAAAAGACGAGTTTGGATTGGTAAAAATTACTGTAATTTTTTGTTTTAAAAATAATCGCAATTGTTTTTTTATTTAAAAAATCTGTAGGCATGCTCTCTTCTTGCCACGTGTGTTACACATCATTTTGTTGCAGCCACGAAATGTCTTGGTTGGATTATGTAACCTGGGAGTTGTGTTCTTCTGTAGGCCTTGTAATGGGCAAAATTATTTTGTGTTGATTGTGTTTCGAGAAATGACTATTGTATAGATTAATAGAAAACGTAATTCTGATTTCAAAGGCAATTTTGTTGGATTTATTTGAAGTGAAATGTGTTTTAAAATTGTGGGAAATGTATTGCGTAAGCTTGCTAAGATAAATGGGACAGTCCCAAAAAATTTAGAAACTTTTTCCCACCCCTACTCAACTATGTATTTCTCAATCTCCTAACCTACATGGTGTCAAACTCTACTGACCAAAACAAGCGTAATTTTGATTTGATTTGAATCTGTTTGTGTAATCAGAATCTTGAATAATATTCCACCCATGTGATTGCATCCCTACCCCTTCCTCGTTGTAGCGTCTATTAAAACATGTCTTTATCTGCTCCATTATTATTTTATTTCCTATTTTATTCGCTGTCCTCTTCCTCCTCATAAGTGCTATAGGGTCATTTTTATTAACTCATTAATTATGTATCTTTTCCACTCCTGAATTTTCTAATTATTTATTTAAAAATGAGAAAACCTACCAAACTATACCTATAATGTTCATTATAAATTTTTAATGAAAATATAACATATTCATATTTTTAATTTATTGCTTTATTTTTAAAGCAAGGAAAGTGTCATTCTAATAATTGAATACTGTGATTGTATACACCTTATAATGAGAATTTTTAAATGAATTTAATACATAAAAAATTAAATATATAAAGTATATCTCACGAAAAAAGTATTTATTCAAGTTAATTGAGTTTGAATCAATATTATCTTTAAAAAAATGGCTCTAAGAAATAATTAAATAAAATGGACACGTAATTTCTTCCTCAATGAGCCATATAAATATTGCAAAGCACACCAAAAGAATAAAAATACAGGTACAGTGAACTGCCACAAAGAAAACCTTTCTCTTCTCTCTTCTCTCTACCTCACCCCAACCTCCAATGGATTCTTCTGCAACTTTTAGCCACACCCAACAAGCCAAGCTTGTCCAAAAGCAATATGAAAACTTCCACCTCGCCGGAAAATACCCATCTTCTCGCCGGATTCCGTCCTCCTCCTCCGCCTCCTCCTGCTCCTCTTCTTCCTCCTCTTCCTCTTCCTCTTCCTCCTTTGATCAACCAACAATGTATTCTCACAATGACTATCTGCTCAGTCCCGCAACCCCACTTAGATTAATCTCCCGCATCCCATTTTCCTGGGAACATTTTCCCGGAATCCCCAAGAATCATACCCAAAACTGCAAAATCAATAAGAAACTCGAAACCTCCCCCTCCTCCCTCAAAGTCCTGCCATTGCCTCCTCCAACAACCACTCGTCATCGTGAAGATCATCAACCTCGGATTCGGAAGAAGAACTCGGTTCAGGGAAGTTTTCAAAGAGATCCCTTCTTTGATGCTCTGGTTGAATGCTCAAAGTCTAAGGACGATCACGATCATCAAGAAGAAGACGACACTACAACCAGTAGTTTCTGTCATAACAATAATGTAGCTAGGGTTTCAAGGAGTCTCAGCGATCGTTTTGGGTTCATCAGTGTTTTTGCTTCCTGCAAGAGAACCTGTGCAGTTTCTGAATCTCTAGTTCGTCTTCCAAGCCCAGGAAGAAGAACAAGTTAAAGAAACAGCCACATTGACACATACAAGAGACAATAAAATTTGATCGAAATGTACATTTGTTTTCTGAATTGTCGTATTGTGTATTTTTCTTTTCTTTTCTTAAATGTTCGGGCTGCTTTGTGGACAAGAAATAATAATGGACACGTTATTCATCGATTCCTCGAAGCTGTCTGAACAAGGAGATGCCTAGCTAGCCAGCTGCAATGTGCTGGTGTTCATGTCGCTATTAGAATAAAACTGGAGGTATATATATATATATATTTATTTATTTATTTATTTCTTAGAAGTTCCTTCTTCGTTTCGTCGTTTCTAGATATGTGAAGACAAATCTGTCTATGGAAACCTGGGTTACTGTAATTTGTTAATTTATAGGAAGCTGAGACAACTGATATTTTAGAGCAATTTGATCACATTTTTACTTAAAAAATGTCGTTTTTTTGGCCTGATTTCAACATCTAAATCTCTGATGTACAATATACGATGTTCTGTATTTCATGTGATATAATGTCACATTATATGAGTGAAATTTACATTTACTCCCTGTGGATATTATAATGATGCAGTGGACCATTGTAGAAAGAGACTGCTAATTTATTGATTATTTGATTATATTTTAATTTCGTTGCAAACAAAATAAATATATTCATTGGTGAATGTGATTTCTTAATTAAGGTGCCATTAACGCGGTCTTTTCTGTGCATGTGTATATATTGATATTGATGTCAGAAAGTTTAAAGATTAAGGATTAGAATTTAAATATAAGTTTCTTAAATTCTTAGATTAGACAAATTTATAAAAAAAAAATAGTTAACTGTTACAGAAAATTTGTAAGAATTTACTTAATAACTATTGATATATATATATATATATATATATATATATAATGACATAGAAATACAATATATAATAAAAAAATAATCATTGTCATTTAAATTATATTAATTCAAAAGAAATCTATTTATATTTTATAATTTATAGTATTATTCAACATAAAAATTTTAAAAGAGTTCGTACATAAATAATAATTTAATATAATTAATTAACTAATATATTTATTTTTCTTTGTTTTATTAATTTTATTTAATATAATTTTATATTTTTTAAAGTATATTTGTATAAAATTTTATAACTATTAATTAAATGAATTATTATGACTGTTTTAAAAAAGAAATTTGTCTATGTCCATTTGATTCTATATTTGAATTGTTGTATTACTTCCCCCTTAGATGCAGGTCTTTTGTTAAATTCCACGAGTGGCGAGTTTGGAATTTTAAGGTCACTCAGTGACACACTCACCAACTCAATTTTCAACTGATCAATTCATGGCTTTTTTTAATTTAAATACGATAAAACTTTTTTTTAACAGTAAAATCTTATGGTGTAAAAAGTATTATATGGAAACACTCTAATTTTAAAAAACTCCAAATCACTGTTTTTTAAGTCTTCATAAGTTTTTTTTAAAAAAGAAAATATACCTTTATGAGTTTTCAGAGAAAAGAAAACGCAAAAAGCTGCTGCATGTAGACGTGGGTAATTTGAGTAGGCGGATAGTTGAGATGAGGGGTTGGGACGGAAAGTGGGATGAGGAAGAGAGATGATGGTGTGACAGGTGACTATACTAATATTTTATCCTCTCGAATAATGATTTTGTATTTTTTTATGTGTATATATTAAAAAATTTAAATACATAAAATTAACAAAAAAATAATGATATAATTTATTAATAAATTAATTAACTATAACTTAAATTCAAAATCCTTCAAAATTTAAGAATTTTGAATGAGAAAATTAATAAATTAATTAGTTGTCTCTTAAATAAGAAATTCTTTAAATTAATTTTTTTAAGTTAATAAGAAAATTAATAAATTAAAAAATTTATTTTATCTTGAATTTTGTAATAAATGGCTATAAATATAACTTGACGTAATTAAAAACTTAATGAATTAATTAACCATATATCAAATTAAAAATTCTTCAAAGTTTAAAATTTTTAGAGTGAATAAGAAAATTAATGAACTAATTAACTGCCTCTTACATCAAAAAAATTCTTTGAAGTCTGAATGTTTTTGGAGTCAACAAAAAAATTAGTGAATTAATTAATTAATTAACTTTTAAATTTCTTAATAAGAAAATATAAATATAACTTGATATAGTCTAAACTTAAAGTATGAAAAAAATGATATATATAAATAGTTGAATGGTTTATTCAACGATTTGGATAATCTATCATCATATATTACTCAAAGTTAAAGATAGAATCAAATGTAGTTCCATCAATTTATGAGATTTTATAGTTCTTAAAAGCAATAATGGGTGATGCTTCCTATAATAAGGAAGATCCCCTATAAAATTGCCCTTCCATTGAGTCATTATTATTACTTCTCTCACCAATTTTGCTCAATCAATTTTATACACTTTTATAAATTTGTTATACTTTTTTATATTACAATATGTTACTAAATTTAATTTTTTTACTAACACCTATAGACACCATTAATTTAAAATATATTGACATATAGTAAAATAAATTATTTCCTTTAATGCCCGTACAACAAAGGCAGGCAAATAAAGTAATTTATATTTTTTGGTTTATATAAAGCATATTAATATTAAAATTACTTTTGCCTGTCTATGTTTTCAATTATGTACAGTTTTTCTTTATCAATGTTACAATTAATGGAGAATAAAATAATAAATTATGTAATATATAGTTGCTGTTTATAATAAAATATTACATTCAAGAAGAGTTATAAAATTAAAGAATTATGTATTATTACAATGGTACTTGTAACGTTCATTTAATGCCTAATGTGGTTTAATTATAATTTTCTTAAATAATATGTGTGTGTGTGTATATATATATATATATATATCCAACTATCCTCATAATTGATTTAGACAATGTTGGAGCAGAAGTTATGGCAAATGGGTCTACCTGCAGAGACACGGAGAAAGTTATTTTGGCACCTAAATATCTGTCATTTTTTAGGGTAGATGAATAGCCCTAGATGCCTTGTGACAATACATAGTATTATTGACATCTTTTTTGTTTTTAAAGAAAAAAATATAGCATTATTTTATCCAGATTCCGCTTATATATGTTATCACATTTTATTATAAAAAGGGAAATTTTTTTTTAATATCTGGAACATGAACTAAAAAACACATCATAAAACAACAATATGATTGAGTACTAGCTATGATTAAATATGGTAGAGTCCTTTCTAATCAGGGTGATCATAATTAGGCTGTTCAGATTGGCTTATAACGCAAATTGTGGTGTTTTAAAATTCCTAGCCATCCGCTAAATGTCATTGCCTATATTCTGAAGCAAACCAAGGTTCCTGCACATGGAGAGAGTGAGACTATGTTTAAAAGGTTTGGAGGAGATAAAATGTAATGAATAATAATAAAATAGAGTGGAATAATAAAAATATGTGTTATTTTGTTGTATGGGAGTTTAATAAGAAAGGAAGGAGGGTTACTTACAAATTATTTTTGTAAAATTTACCTCTATAAGTATAATGCTATTATGGAGGATATTATGGTAATTGTACAATTTGACTATTTCATTCCAATTTTTTTTAATTTAGAGGAAGAAATATAATGAGATTTTAAATATTACAGAGAGGTACCTAAATCCTTCCTTTACCATTCTACTATATTCTTAACAAATTTCCAACATTGTTTCACTTCATATTAGCTATTTCAGGGTCCATGTGGTTCCATCTCTTATTGTCCATCCAATTACATACCCTAAGAATTAATAATTGAGCTGGAGCGTTTCTTGTTCTTTATGGCAAAGGGACAAATATTTTTTTTTAATGTAAATGATGCTCTTTTCAGACACGAAGACACTACAGAAAATGAGAGTTTTTATGACGGTAATTTAACCACGGTTCAAATAATTGTAGTTATATCGTTTTTTAACTAAAGTAATTGGTTTAGCCATGACTACAATAATCATGGTTAAATAACCACGGTTTTAAGAAAAACGTGGCCAAGCCATATGAGCGGCTTTGGGCCTTGTTGAAATGTGGCCCAACCACAATTTCTGATACAACTGTAGTCATGCCAGGAAAAAATGCCCTTCTGGGCCTATAAAGTGTGGTCCAACCTTGATTTTAATAAAATGTGGTTAGGCTAAAAGATTTGGCCTAACCACGGTTTTACTAAACTGTGCTAGGACATTAATCTAGCCACGATTGACATGAAACCATGGCTAGGCTTTATAATATGGCCTTGGGCCATATTTAATTGTGGCCAAGCCATGGTTTCCTTTAAAACTGTGGCTAGGCCACATAAGTGGCTGTTGGGCCATAGTTTTGGCCAAAAAGCATGGCTAGGCCATATTGTTGGCTAACCACATTTTTTTAACCATTGCTTGACCTTTGTCCTAGTTATGGTTGGACCAAACTATGGTTAGATTCTTTTAAATTTTTTTTCCCCGATCCCATTTTTACCCTAATCCATTTTGATTGCATCTCATTTCCTCTTCATCCTCCAAGGTTTTTGCCATCATCTGAGACCTTTCTGTGGAGTTGAGCATCAACGTTCACCTCCAGCAAGCACCAATGGTCGCTGGTTAATCCAGAAGTCATCAGCGACATGGAAGGGAGCTGGAATCCTAATTTTGGTCCGTGCTTTTTGGAGTTTGAAGGTTTCATCTCCATTTTGCTTGACCCATTGCAAAATTTTAAATCCTTGATTTCATGGCATGGTTTAGGTTTATTTGGATTTAGTATTGCATTTTTGTACAAATTTTGTTTTATTTGTTCAATTGTTTTTATTATTATTTCAAGTTTTTCATTTCAATTTTTCTTTTTCTGATTTTAATTAATTCAAATGAGATGATATTATTCTTATATCTTGTTTTAGAGGTAATACAAAATTTATTTTGAATTATTATAATAATAATTATTAACTTATTTGTTATTGTTATTATTTAACATTATTATTCTATTTTTTTAAATTTTTTTTGCAATGAATATAAATATTTCTTGATTTAAAGTCATTATTATCGTAATTATTATTTTTATTATTTAACATTATTTTTATGTTTTTTTCAAATTTTTATTTGTCATGAATATAAATATTGCTAGATTTAAAATCATTATTATCTTATTTATTATTGTTACTTTTTAATATTATTATTCTGTTTTTTCCTTATTTTTTTGTCTTGAATATGAATATTGCTTGAATATTATTTATCTGTTTTTATTTTAATTTTAGTCATGGTATGTGTTTTATTAATAAGTGTTCTATTTTATTGTAAACATTGTTTCTACAATATTATTGTTTCTTGTAACGTTTAGTTTAAGTTCCTTCAAATAAAATGAGTTAAATATTTAGATTAAATTAACCATTTGATATATGTGTTGAATTGATTTATTTTGTATATATATAATGTTTGTACTTTGTTATTGAGATACATAATGATATATATGACATTCAATATGAACATTTTTATACCTCTGTTGATTGTGGGGAAATTGATAGTTTCCCATGTTGTTTTTCCTTTTTTTTTTTTTGTTGGTATTTATGAAATTGATAAGTCTTGGATTCTTAGGCTTTGAAACACTCTTAAATATTTAGAGAGATTAAATGTATTCTTAAACTTTGCATTTGCAAATAAAAGTATTGGGAATAAGATAATATGCCCACGTCCTAAAAGTAGATTTACGAAATGACAAGTTAGAAAAGTTGTGCAATACCACTTAATTATTAAACCTTTCCCACAATAATACACGCTTTGTGTTAGGCTTGGGGAAAAAACTAATGAAGAACCACATGAGGTAGAACTTCAAGTAAGGTTATAAGTTAGAGATGAATCGATTTGCAGGGATGACCTTATATACAACATGGTTTGTGATGCATTTGGGGTTCATAATGATAATGAAATTGTGAATGAAGTTGGTGGTCTTACTTCAACATCAAACTAAACATTACACAATGGTGTTTAGGAATTTCAAGATTTGCTTAAGGATGTATTACAAAATTTATACGAAGAGTGTGAGAAGTACTCTAAGTTGTCTTTTGTAGTCAAATTGTATCACATCAAGTGTATGTGTAAAGTAAGTAACAAGGCCATGTCAATGTTTCTTGAATTATTAGTCAATGCATTTGAACAAGACAAGATTCCACCATTTTTTTATGAGGCGAAGAAAATTATAAACAAATTAGGGCTGAACTATGAAAAAAAATTCATGATTGCCCAAATGATTGCATGTTATATTAGGGGGAGGATGAAAATAAAGAAGTGTGCAAGAGGTGCAATACTTCTAGATGGAAACCCAAAGGTAAGGGGAAAAAAATGAACCAAGTGACCAGTATAAGTACTTAAATATTTTCCATTTAAGCCACAATTGTAAAGGTTGTGTATATCTTCTAAAATTATTGAGCACATGAGATGTCATGCATTGGATAAAAATAACTTGACATGATGAGACATCTGATGATTTCTAAGGTATGAAAAAGATTTAACCTAATGCATCCTCAATTTGCCTTAAATCCACATAATGTATGCCTAGCTTTGGCCATAGATGGTTTTAATCCTTTTGGTAATTTGAGTACAAGTTATAGTATTTGGCTAATTGTTTTAATGTTTTACACTCTCTCACCTTCGATGTGTATGAAACAAGGTTCTTTCTTCCTCTCAATGATTATTCCAGGGAAAAAAGCACTAGGAAATGGTATAGATATGTATCTGCAATCATTAATAGAGAAGTTGAAGGATTTAGAGCATGTTGGAGTTAAAACATATGATTCCTTCACTTATGAGGTGTTTAATATGTGTGCAATGTTGATGTGAACTACTAATAATTTTCAAGGGCTTAAAACTTAATCTGGGTGGAATATCCTCACCGGTTTTGCATGTCTTAACTGTAATTTTGACTTAACCCCTGTTTGTCTTGCCCATAGTTAACAGTGGTATTTTATAGGTCATTGTCATTATTAAAGCCCAAGGCATAAGTTTAGATTGGCCCGAAATCGATTTGATGGAAAAGAAGATATGAGAAGTCCTCCAAAAGCATTTACTATCTTTGAAATCTTAGAGCAACTTGAAAAAGTTAACGTTATATTTGAGAAAGATGTTGAAGTTAAAGTCTGTGGAAGAAGGACTCGAGGAGTTGGTGTTAGTGATGGTGGAACTCAACAACAACATAAGAAAAGTATACTTTTCCAACTTTCTTATTGTAGGAACCATTTATTACATTACAATCTAGATGTAATGCATATTGAGAAAAATGTATGTGACAATGTGCTTTTCACTTTGTTAAATGAGTCTAGGTGTTCAAAAGACTATTTAAATGCACGAAGAGACTTGCAAGAAATGAATATTAGGCCATAATTTTGGCAAAATGATAGTGGGAGATATTTTCCATCTCTATGCACCTTGACAAATGCAAATAAATATGTCTTTCTTAGGATTTTAAAGAATATCACTATCGTATTTGGCTATTCAAGTAACATTTATAGGTGCATTAATTTAAGATAGCATAAAATAGGAGGGTTGAAAAGTCATGACTCCTATGTTCATATGGACTAACTCCTACCCATAGCAATGAGAAAGACACTCCCTAAAGAAGTGTGTGTAGTTCTGATTGACTTGCGTGCATTTTTCATAAAATTATGTAACAAAGTCATAAGCGTAAATGAGCTTGACCAACTCTAAAATAGGGTTGTTCTGACATTTTTTTCATTTGGAGATGTTATTCCTGCCTTCATTTTTCAATGTCATGGTTCATTTGACTATACGTTTGGTTGAAAAAGCAAAGCTTAGAGGTTTAGTACAATATAGATAGATGTACCCTATCGAAAAGTAAACTTTTAATTCTTTGATGATTAACTATTTCCCATTCATTTTAGTTATACTCATGATGAGTAAGAATAAGTTTGATAGGTATTTGGGAAAGTTAAAATTTTATGTACGCAACAAGGCTCAGCCTGAGGGCACAATAACTTAAGGTTATATGGCTTAAGAGATTTTAACTTTTTGTTCATGATATTTAGACGGAATTGAGACAAAATTCAATCGACCCAGGCGCATAAATGATCAATCTGATGTTGGGTCATTTAATGCTGATACTTTGTTTCCGCCTTTTAGAAGACTCATCGACGGTTTTGATTACTTTGCTTTGTCTTCTACAGAGAAATTACAAGCAGATCGTCATGTGCAAACTAATTGTAGACAAGTGGACACGTTTCTTCAGTAAATGGATTATACTTTCTGAATTAAGTACTTTTATATACAATTTCATCATTAATGTCTCTTGTATATGTCATATAGGGAATTTACAAATCATGTTAGGAGATAGTTAATGAAGTCATACACGGTATGTGACCAAAACAGATAAGAAGGTTCACTAAGAATTTGTTTGTTGGTTCTATTGTCATGTGAGTATATGTTCACCTATAAATATTTTTTACTTTATAAAGTAATTCAATGACATATTCATGATTGATTAATTCCAGATAAGGAATGACAATAATGGCTCTCATTCAATTGATATGAAATTGCTTGCTTTAGGTCATTTTGATATAGGAAGACGATAAAGGGCTTATAATGTCAACGGTTTCAAATTCAGAACAATGGAATGAGATCAAGGGTTGAAAACTCAAAACCGTAAAGTGTTTAGGACGTGAAACTATTCAAGTAGTAGCGATGATTATATAAGCTTCAGAGGTGTGTCAGACAATGGAAAATTTATAAATGTCATTAAATTAAATTATCATGGTCAATTTACAGTTACCTTATTCAAATGTACGTGGGCTAATATAACCAATCCTAAATGTATTATAATCGATGAATTAGGATTTAAGTCCATCAACTTTTCACAATTGATACACACTGGTGACAATGAAGATGATGAGCCATAAATCCACGTTTTAAAAGCTCAGCAAGTATATTATGTTGATGATGAGTTAAATAAGAACCTAAGTTTAGTTGTTCATCTGAAGCCTCATAACCTATATGACTTAGGAGAAGAAGATGAGATTATTTTTTGTGATAGTGAGTCATTCCATCCTCAACACTTAGAAATTATTCCCTTGAGTTTGAAGCAAATTTATGCCTCTATGGGTAATATTTTCATTATGTTATGCTTGAGTAATATGACTTATATTTAAGCTAATATTATTTTTTACACTACTTTACCTATAAGTACTTATGTGACTTATTTTTTTCTTGTACATTTGAACTAATCTTTTTTTTTTTCCTTTCCTCACTAAACAGGAATTTTGAAGATGAACAAGTACCTCAATAAGTGTAAAGTGAGAAGGGGCACTAATGGTTCCTGCAGCAGTAGAAATTCTATGTCTAATCTACTAAGTCCATCAGCATCTCTAGGATTGGACTTCCAAGTTGTTTAACTAGATGTTCAGAATGATAACATGTCGATGGAAGAGGCCAATGTGGATTATGGGAAGCCTGAAAAGCCTAAACAACCCGAAGAGTGTGAACAACCTACATGATGATATCGAAGCTAATATTAGATATTGATGTTATTGGTATGCAAATTTACATTTTTACAGTGGCACTTAGTTATTTATTTTTATTGGCTTACTAATTTTCTAGCAATAGATGAGATAGGTGAAGTGAATACTTAATCATTAACTGTGCACGATGTTTGGTCCCTTCCATATGGACAATGGATTATAGTCCCATTCAACAACACCTACTAAGCATTTGGAGATGGAGGTGGATGTCACTTGGTGTTTTCTTAGGCACCCTTGCCAAAGATTTTGATGCATTTCCAATTAGTTATAGGGATTGGAGGCTTATACCTTCCAAGTATAAGAATCACATGTACAAAAATATCATACAGGTAATGTCACATTCTTTATTATTATACTAATATATAGTACCATGCATTAACATTTGTGTTTTACAATGCTATAGACGAAGTTTGTACTTAATGATGATGTCCACAAGAAGTATGTTTAACAATCCATTAGAGGTAAGTGGAAGAATGCAAGCTGTGACTTGTATAAAAATGATGGGATGCACTTGAGAAGAACTATTTCAAGATGTACTATAAGGTACTGACAAGGATCAATGGGCAACATTCATTAACTACAAACTTTCTCAAAAGACTCAGTTGGTAACACAGTTCTTAGAGTTACATGTAATCTTAGATGATCATACTAATTTGTTTTACTTGATCATTTGGAAATTGTTCAAAAGAATAAACAAAATCGAAAGATGTTGACAATGCCACACACTAGTGGATCGAAAAGCCTTGAACGAAAGAAAGCTGAGATGGAGAGGGCAATTTGATCAATACTACAACAAAAGTTAGCCTATCATTTGAGATACGTAACATTTCCCTTTAAATTTGTAGGAAGTAGAGCTTGAGAGGCTAGTTACAAGGGGGGATTTATGGACTACGGTACATAAATATTTTGATGGGTCATACGTGAATGATGAAGCAAGAGTTTTAGTGTGAGTATATGAATCTGTGGTATTGAAATGTTTACTTACACTCATGTTGAAATGATCTATTTATTTATTTCTTTCTTGTTTAAATTTGTAAGAAAAAAATGTCAAAATTGAACAACATGACATTTCATCTTAGCAATTTTCAATCAATGATTCTTTGACTAGGGCATTGGGAACTTAAGAGTACCATGGTCGAGTGTGTGGATTTGGCTTGGGTGTTTGGCCAACTCAGGTATTTGGATGTAATGCAAGTAGATGTGGAAGTTCACCCTCTGGCAAGGCTTAGGCAGCAAATGGCTGAAAGAGATGCAAGATTGGCATAAATAAATATCCAAATGGCGGAAAGAGATGCCCAAAGAGATGCTCGGACACAATAATTAGAAGCAGGGATGACTTTCCTTTTACGATGTTTTTAGGGTCAAGTGCCACCTGAGCTTGTTCCATTACAAACTATAGAAGTAATTATCAAAAGTTTCTTTAGTTGAATTATATATTCATTTATAACCAACTTCATGTCATGACATCTAACTTTATCATTTCACTTTCAAGTACCAAGTGATCACAATAGTAGACATGTAACTTCACAAAATGTTATTCATTCTCCGCATTCTAGTACCTTTGATAAATAATTTAGAACGACTATGTTTATGTTAGTGTATTTAGAGAACTTCAAGTACATTTAGATGCACTATACTTATGTCAGTGTCCTTAGACAACTTTGTATATGTAATAGTAGGTTTATGTAATGAAATGATGTGTATGTAATGAACCTTTCTAATCTTGTGCCAAAAAAATGTGATTGTAAATTTTATTGTTGTTTGGATTATTACAGTTTTGTATGGGAAAAGAAAAAATTGAGTCAATTGTATTATGTAATTCCAATGAAAAAAAAAACTATTGGCAACAGTTTAAATTACCACTGAATGAAAAAATGTCTAATAATGCTTATTTTATATCTTAACCACAATTAAAAAAACTATAGCTAAAACATGTCCTAACCACACTTTTCATAACTGTGGTTAAGTCATGATTTAACTATGTTTCTAAAACTATGGTTACGACAGACATTAACCACGATTTTAATTAATTGTGGTTAGGACATACTTTAACCATAATTTTTAAACTATGGTTAAGACATGTTTTAATCACGATTTTACCCACAGTTGGTAAAAATTATGGTAAAGCCTTCTCTACACATATTTCTCCTAAGGTTCCTGTAAACATGGGTAGTGGTCTTAACTACAGTTATAACCGAGGTTAAACCACAAAAAAATCGTGGTTAAGCCCTTCTTTTCCTATAGTGACTATGAGAAGCCACTTTGGAGACTAAGAGAATAATATATACTAAGAGCTAATATTAGCTTCAACAGATTGTAGCTGGGAAACAGTATACTTGTGAGCTAAATATATTCCTGACCAATTAAGATCCACTTGCTATTCTCTGTGTGAATACCATCTCGACATCCATTCCAAACAAGGTGATCCATTTGTACTATGATTGAGAATGCTTTAATTATAATCAAGGTTGTATTTAAACAAATTTATAAAAAGGAAGTTGATTTGTACCATGAACTTGTAAAAGTTCACCTTTATTAATAAACATTTATTAAAACATACAACTATATAATTAATATTAATGTTTTAAAATTCAAGCTGTTCATTGAATTAATGATCACATTAATTAATAGTTCACTACTTTGACTATAGTTGAATTAGTGATAATTAAATATAGATAATTTCAAATTTTATGTATTAAATTTTGACACATAAATATTGTTGATGTGTCAAAAGAAGTAAAAGATAAAGATTCCATTAGATTGGTAAGTTTTGTTTCATTACGTTAATAATATATTGATTTCATATTATTTTTGAGTGTATATATATATATATATATATATATATCAATTCATTAATATTTGAAAATAGAAAGATTTAAGGAAAAAAAATTTAATTAGTTTAGATTAAAATACACAAAATTAATGACCATTGAATTACTTTCTTCAATGTAACCATGACTATAAACAAATTCCAAATAAAATTGGAACAAATACTAAGCATTATATTAACCAAAAGATTATTAGATAATAAAAAACGTGCATGTTATAACAAGGATGCTAAGAGGCTTGGTGGCGAGAAGGCATGCAGCATTTTTTTGTGCCTTGGAGTCGTTGCATTTTCCAAATTAAAGAGAGGCGAGTTTTGAGTGGTGCATTCACATAGGGGGAAATTAACTCGTTCCATTTGAACTTAACTCGTTGAGTTGATTGAGTTTGGGCAAGTTTATTACGAGTTTAATTTTGAGTCTAGTACCAAGTAGACCTAAACATTAGGTTGGATTTCCAAAAATTGAGCTTAAATTTAGACTAAAAAAAAAAGCTTGAGCTATATTAATCAGGCCTTTCATTCGAGCTTTTATCCATATTTTTCAAGCTAAGCATATCGAGCCAATCAGATTTTTTAAAATTATAAATAAGTCAATTTGTTACGTAAGACTTAAAACAAAGAACATAATTAATTGTTATTATTACTTATAAGATTATACATAGGGAAGTTGTAAATATAAATAAGTTGTTATATGGCATAAATCTATTAAATAAGATATATTGATTTTTATTTTTTTACCAAGATGTCATGTTATATTGAGTTTTTCTTTAAATAATAAGTTTTTTCTAGTAAAAAAAATTCATTCAAGCTTTTTTTTTTTTTTTTTATTGAACTTATCAAGTTAGAATTTTTTTTTAAAATTATGATAAGGTTTAGTACCAAGTTGACATGATTTTCTTAACTCAAAATGTAAACTTGCCAAGTTAATGAGTTTGACAACATTAGTTATAATTGTAATGTTTATAAAATTGGATCGTTCTAGTGCATAGGTTTTGGGTCTTGCTAAATCATGGTTAGACCAGTTGGGTACTTGTATATATGGTAAAATAGTATTTTAGTCTTTAGAGTATTTTTTAATTTAGTTTCTTATAAAATTTCTTTTGCAATTTGGTCCCTTAAAACTTTCTTCTCAATATGGACCCTATACATAGAAATATTTTTCAATATAAGTTCTATTCAATAAAATTTTAATAATGATATTCCTAAAAACTATGTAAATTATATATATATATATATATATATATATTTATATATATAGTAAAACATTATTTTGGTCACTCACTAATTTTTTGTCACAATTTAGTTCCTTGCTATGAGCCTAGTCTCAAGTTGGCTCCTTATTAATTTTTGGTCTTAGATAGCCCCTCACTTATGAATTTAGTTTCAATTTAGTACCTCACTAATATGAAAGTAATTATATTTAGTCTATCATTTTTCAACTAAATATGCTAATATTCATATTAGTGAGGGATTAAATTGGTTTCAATTTAGTACCTCACTAATATGAAAGTAATTACATTTAGTCTCTCATTTTTCAACTAAATTTTGACTAAATATGCTAATATTCATATTAGTAAGGGATTAAATTGACACTGAACTTATAAATGAGGGACCAAATCGAGTCTAAAAATTAGTGATTGAGACTAGATATTAGTGAGGGGGCAAATTGAAACTAAACTAAAAAATGAGGGACCAAAATGGTGTTTTACTATATATATATTGTGGATATTTTTTATAATGATTTTATTTGTAAGGGACTACAGTAAACAATAATTTATAAGCAAGGGATCAAAATGAAAAAAAAATTATGAGGAATTAAATTAAAAATACCCAAGGACTAAAAAGAGAGTCTCTCTCTCTCTAAAATAATAAATGATAAGAAGCAAAAATAAATGAGCCAAAGACACTTAATTCATAAAAACAAGACTAAACTACACTTAATGCACATATCCAAATAAGTCAATACCCATTACAATTTTCGTAATCACATATTAAAGTAATCATCTAAAAATAAATCATTATGACATTGATTGACGTTAAATCCATTAGATGCTTATACGTTAGCATAAAACCAGGGCAAACACAAATACCATCATCAAGTCCAACTCCAACATCATCACGGGATTCCATAAATGGTTGGCTTCCAATATCCATTATATAATCACTGTTCTAATTAATAATTGAAAATAAAATTATGTACAAGAATAATTCTTACATAATAAGATCAAATATAAAAATAAAAAATATTCAATATAATATCTTGATGGTTCACTTTTTATAAGTATCATTCTCATTGCCAAGCTCTTCCTCGCCAAATTCAGGAAGTGCTTCTTCTTCAACTATTCAATGGTTAATTTTTTGCCAATGGATTTATAATCAATAAGAACATAGGTCCTTCTCTTGTATCAACCTAAAAAAGCATTACAATTTTAAATAATTTAATTTTGCTAAAACGAATATATGTGATTATGTTTTGAGTATATTTACGTACCCATTATTCCCCTGAAATTCAAATTCCCACCCCATAATTCTCCCAATTATATCACCTCCTCCAAAGAAAGCAATTTCCATCTCACTTTAAGCACGCATGAGGTATGCCATTTCACTCATCTTTACTGGGTATTTCCTAATACTATGTTTGGATGGATGGATAGTAGTGGAATGACAAGGAATGAAGTGGTTAATTTAGTGTGTAATTATATTTGAAAGTATTTTTAGGATGAAATGGAGTGACAAAGAAAGGACTCCAAAACTTTTTCTTACCATCAATACTCTCCATTTTTTTGTCTCTCTAAATTATGAGGTCAATAATAGAATAAAGTGGTCAAATAATATTATTATAATGATACCCTCTTTGTTTAAAAACTTACTATAATAATATTTTATTTATAAAGGTAATATTATAAAAATAATATATAAAACCTTTTGTTTCATTAATGACCCTCTTCCTTATTTTAATTAAATTTCCAAATATAGAAGTAACATATATTTTGTCACCCCACACTTTTATTAATGGCCATTCAATTCTATTGTCACTAAAACTCTCAAATATAGAAGGTATGTATAAGTTTATTTCACAAAGTGAAGTCCTACAACACTTTCACTAATTGCATAATCTGGTCGTAAGGTGCTGCAGAACAATTTTAAAATTTTTTCCGTAGTATATGGTTTAAACTTATATCCCTTAAGTACAATTCTTTCACAGAAATACACGTACAGAAGGATATAATTGTAATATCACTTCCTTAATGCTGGGATGGCCTTAATTTCATAGTAGATGAGAAGCCTTCTAAATTCAACAATGTAGATGGAAGGAAAGTACTCACCAAGTAAATTTGTTGCAACTTTAGAGAATCCCTATATGATAAGCCCCATTGCGGATTAGAGGTTTTGATATGATAATATATATTTTTTATTATTACTTGTCATGTCATATTGCGTCAAATAGTTAGATATAATATTTATTTTCATTGACTTATTCAAGAATTTTTAATTACTTGATTATTTTAAATGATACCAAATGCATATCTAATGAACCAAATAAGATTTATTATACTCTCGGGAAAAAAAAAAAACACATCTCATATGAAAAAAGGGTCCAATTTTCCATAAAAAGAATATAGGAGCCCAAAAGCTTCCATGACTCGTTGAATACGAGTCCTCCAAATTTATAGTGAATTGGGTTTAAAGTCTTGATGCAATACTTCTTATACCTGGCATCTGACAAATTATTTTTTTTTGATAATAAAATAGCGCATGACTCAAAAAGTTTGTGATTAGGTCTACCGTGGTGCAGAGTGTTGGCCAGTGTATCTGAAAAAAGGAACAAAGTGCATCATCACAAGAGAGGTGTTGTCATCATGGTGTAGTACTAGAACATCGGCAAGAACATCAACCAGCAAAATCGTACCACAATCTATACGCATTATTGATGCTGAATGTTACAATTTACATGCTTAAGTAAATATAATTCCACAGTATCATATTTCCTATATCATCATCTGGTCAGAACAAAACCATTAGACAGTTGCCAGAGCATAAGTAACTATTCCGACCACTATTTCTATAGAGATTGTCTGTCAAGGGTTTAGTATATTTTGAAACGAAGACCATGAAAAAGATCGATGTCGACAAACCTCACAGCAAACAGCAAATTCATGAATTCGGGCAAGCTCATCAACCTTGAAATGTAAGAGCATCAATTGGCTTGTTTAAAAGAACAGACATCACAGATGTTAAAATGTACTGCAGCTACCAAAAGTCAACTTCAGAGGAGAGAAGAACATGGGGTAGCAGAAGCATCAGATGGTACAAGATCATCAGTCATCAGTATCACCCGGAAACTTGTTGTTCACTGTAGAGGTCAATTTGATGTGATTCAACAATGCTGGTTCACATCTCTTCATCAAGGCTATCTGCAACTGCCCAGACTTCTCAAGCACATGCTAAAATCTGACTAAACAGTTTCACATTCCGGAAGGGACTGACCAGAAGCAAATGGAGGAAACATTGCAGTACATTCACTGTGATGAAGTGGGTGCCGCTGCCAATTACTGAATGAGCCAATAAATCTAGCAGAAGCATGTGTTAGACTTGGTATATGTGTAGTTGAGTTCAGAGATAACAAAGATTGGCAATCTCTGGAATGAGGAGTTAGAGATCTTTGGGATGCATTCCTAAGATCCACTGAGCTTCGGCTGATGGTTAGGGGGGAGGATTGGTAGTACGGTATAAGAGAAGGCTGAACAGGAGGGGTACTAGCTAGAGAGTGGTTACGAGAAACAAACAGGGACCACGATGTTGCATGGACATTTCGTATACTTGAAGATGATGCTAGTGATGATCTCACAGACGATAATATAGAGGATGCCACAGAAAGCAAAGGTGTGGATTCTGAAGGTGGAGGTGGATCAAGTACACGAGTTTTTGCATCACGCTTACAAACTGGACAAAAGGTTCTCCATGTAGTAAGCCAAGTATCCACACAGGTGGCATGAAACACTGCCAATAATTCATCAGAAAAATGAAATTGCATTATACTTGATAAGGCACATAATGCAATAGTAAATGAAAAAGTAAATACAGCAATATTGCAAGCAAAGAACACGCAGCAAATATATGCATGAGAGTTTGAAACACTCACTCTGACCAAGTGCAACCCAACATGATATCAAAAACAACTTAATTTGATGGCCAAAAAGGTCTAAGAAATGATTCTAGGCACACATAAGCAGCACAAACAAAGACAAGTTAGCAAAATGTTATTTGGCAATGAGGGTGCAATCACCATTAAGAAGCAATCACCAATTTATTCTAATAGAAGGATGCTTCAGAATAAGTTTAAGCCACATTTCAAATAAGTTATTCTTTGAAAGTAAAAAAGTATGCACCAAAGCAGAATCTCCTTTATATAATAGAGAAGATTCTTCCATGTGAACTCAAAAAGTTCAATCTTAATGGTATGGATCACTATTTATTTAATATACACTTCACGAATATTTAAGTTAAGCAACAATAATAGAGAAATAATCCTGACAACAGTACATTGTTCCTGACTAGTGAACACAGTTTCTTAACTGATTTTGATTTACAGAAGATAAAGTAAAGTGAAAATATAATCCAAACTGAAATTACAGTTGTTAGAAGAGTGCTGCACCATGATTGCTTGTGCCTCCATGGCTGTGGCATTCCAGAATCCATACAGTACACATTGGGACACACAATATGCGCCATTAACAGTGGCAGATGCCATGCACTATATGTGGCATGTAGAAAGGGATAAATCAAATTCAACTTCATCCACTGTTTTTTGCTTCAAGTTCAGGGGTGAGTTTCACATACTTCTCAATGGTGTTACCAGGTTTGCAGCCCCTCTCCCTCTCCCTCTCCTTTTTCTGTTCTATCTATCCCTCAGTGGTTTCCATGGCAATTTACTACTTTTCATCCCTCAGGTAGATGCCATCTGTTATTTGACTTTTCTGAGTTGGGGTTGGCTGTGTAGATAATGTGATAGGAGCTAGGAAGGAGGAAACGGTAATGAAGCAGTGGAGGAAATTAACAGAAACATGGCAGTGGATGAATGTAGAAACCAGTCAACCACCAATCTTGCAAGGGTATTCGAAACTTTCTTACGCAAGATGAAGACATGTGATGTGGACAATGGTTATGGTTCTTTAGTCCTAGTTATAGAATTATAATTTTGATTAAAAATTTAAGAAACAAAACATATAATGAAAAAGCTAGAGAGAAAAATTAATTACATCACAATAGAAATTTAAAAAGTAATGTAAATAGTTATATTTGTATTATTATTATTCTATTATAATAAAATGCACTACCAATTTTAATATATAAACTAAACTTTATGTTCTTGACTTCTCTAATTTTTTCTTCATTCTATGATTTCCTCTATTTTCCATCTCTACTTTTCGTTACTGTTCTTATTATTATGTGCAATTTTTTTACTACACGTTATTGGTATGTTCTAAATATAAATTTAGACTAAAATCCCATCTTGGTACCCCTCACAGATACATTATTTCACAATTTTCTCCCTCATAAAGTGTCTTCTCAATTTGGTCCCTCACAAATTGAGTGTTTCTCAACTTACTCCCTCATAGAATTGCCTTCTCAATTTGATCCCTCGAAATGGATAGTTCATAATTTGGTCTCTTAAAGATAAAAGAGTTATCAATAATTTCCTCCTGTCTATTTTCTATAAATGAAATTTACAGACAGTGACATATAACATTTTTTTTTTGGATAGATTATTGCTTTAATCACCATTATATATGTAAACAGACTGTTCGTTTCACTAATGGTAAATTGATAGAAGGACATTATTAAGACTTACTGTGATGGCAGGGCAGAATTCTGAGCTTTTCTCCTATGCTATAATCTTCAAGGCATATTGCACATGCTCTTGACGTACAATTATCCTCTGAAACAGTAGTAAATATTACACTTGGCATTGCTTTCACCAGATGACTACTCATTCCATGAAACTCACAGACACTAGAAGCTCGAGGCCTTTCTCCTCTTACATGACGCCTGCGTACAAAGAAACAAGTAGCCAGTACTGTAGACATGGCTAGTAAGGACATGAATGAAATTGACATGATAGACCACGCTGAGCTTTCAAAACTTGGAATTATCAACAATTGCAGACTAGTCAATCCAGCGTATTCCATTAGTAATTCACCCGAAGCTTTTGTTACAAATACAGCATGTATGTTTATACCAGCAGAATTTCCTGCCACTGAAAATCATAATATTTGTGAATTAGAAATTCTGTAAATAAGGTGTATTTGTGTTCACACAGACGAATATATGCATCAAAGAAAGAACAACACAAACCTTTCCAACAAAGAATATCTTGAATTGCATTGCCTTACTCATATATTTTAAGATCAATATAGGTTGTCATCCCTTCCATGAATTTTACCATGAAAACATTTCATCATGTTTGTCAAGTTACTCCATCTAAAATATAAGAATTCTACTGGAATGTTGTTCAACCATTGCTGACGTCCCACATTTAAATGGACATAAAGGAGATGCTCTCTTTGTCTAACATTTCATTTAACATAAGAAGCCAAACTATAAAGGATCGTCAGAAGTTATTTTTGTGCAATTTGGTAGAATGTGAGTTTTCTATGTTATATTCATTGAAATACAAGAGTGTATATATATATATATATATATATACATAAACCTCATCACACCTACCTGACATACCTACCACACCTACTATAAAACAAATCAAATCTCTAATCCTATATAAGTAGTACAATGAACTTCTATTATACATCTTGACACTCACGTTCAAGTTGAGGAATAGATGTTTTTCATTCCCAGCTTGGATATTAGACCATAAAAGCTTGAACTATTTAGCCCTTTTGTAAGAATATCTGCCAATTGACTTCGTCATGTGATACAAGACATACACATAGTTCCATCTTCCAATTTCTCTTTGATAAAGTGTCTATCAATCTCAATATGTTTTGTCCTTTCATGTTGGACAGGATTATGAGCAATATTTACGGCTGGTTTGTTGTTACTAAAAAGGTTCATAGGTACGTCCAACTTGATTCCCAGATCATCAAGAATAATCTTTATCTAAAGTATCCATATAGTCCTTGAGTAATAGCCGTGAATTCAGATTTTGCTAATGACCTTGCCACAACATTTTGTTTCTTGCACTTCCATGTTACCAAGTTACCTCCAAGAAAGGTGCAAGACCCCATAGTTGATCTCCTATCCAAAAATGAAATGGCATAGTCAGCATCTGTGTAATCTTCTAGAGTGAGAATATTACTCTTTTTGAATAATAGAAGTTCATAATATTAGGATGAATATTATAATAGTTATTCAGGATTAGAGATTTGAAATTGGTTTGTAGCAAGTGTGGTTGGTATGGTAGATGCGGTAGGTGTGGTAGGTGCAGTAGGTGTGGTAGGTTAGGTAGGTGTGATGAAGTTCATGTTTATATATATATATACTAGTGTATTTCAATGAATGAAACATAGAATACAAACATTCTACCAATGGTATCAGAGCTCTAGGATTACTTTTTCTTTTTTCAACCTTCATTGCTGTTTATTTTTTCTTCGGGCATCCTTTTTGTGTTTCACATCCAGCCTTCATTGCTGGACAGAAAGATATAGGAGGGCTAACTGCTTGATCATCTCTGTGTGTTCTCTTTTTACAAGACCTTTCATTGCTGATAAAATACCTTCGCAATAATGGCTACTTCACAATTTGAAGTCTTTAGCAAATCGAGACCATTATATGATACCAATTCAGCCCAGAAAATTGGTGATTTGCAAAACCTTTGTGCCTCTTATAGGCTCAACGGTAAGAATTACCTCAACTGGTCCAAGGTAGTTCAGACCTATATCAAAGGTAAAGGGCAACTCAATCATTTATTTGGAACTAGAACAGCCAAGAACAATCCTTGGTTTGAAGCTTAGGATGAAGAAGATTCTATGATTATGTCCTGGTTGTGGGATTCTATGAAGCCTACATGTCATGGATAATTGACTTGGGTGCCATAAACCATATGACATCTACTTCCCAATTTTTTCACACATATACACCTTGTCCGAGCAACAAGAAAATACAAGTTGTCAATGGTTCTTTAGTAATTGTTGCTACGATTGGCGGCATAATCCTATCTCCTACCTTCAAACTTCAAAATGTCTTGCATTTACCAAAATTATCGATTAATCTGATCTCAATTCACAAACTTACTCATGACCATCATTGCTTCCCTATTTTTTCCCTTCTCACTGTGTTTTTTAGGATCAGGGCACAAGGCGAATGATTGGACTTGCTAAGGAATGGAACGGTCTTTACCATCTTTAGTTCTCTCTAAAAAGTTGCAATAATGTGTCATCACCCTGCTCTAACTCCTCCAATAAAGATGTCATTTAGCTCTATCATCTTCGCCTAGGGCATCCCTCTTTTCAGGTTTTAAAAGTAATGTTTCCTTATTTATTCCTAGGACTGGATGTCTGTGAGTTTCATTGTGATATTTGTGAACTTGCAAAACATACCTGTGTACTTTTTCCTATCAACAACAAAAGATACTCACAACCTTTTCAATTGATTCAAAGTGATATATAGGGTCCATCTACAATTCCAAATATTTGGGTCCCGCTGGTTTGTCACTTTGATTGATGATTCACTAGAGTCACTTGGTTATTTCTCCTTAAACAAAAATCTGATGTTAGCATTGTGATCCTTCATTTTTTAACTATGATTCAAACCCCATTTGGGACCAAAATGAAGTGTTTTCATACCCATAATGCTTGGGATTACTTCAACCAAACTCTATCTTCTCATTTTCAATCCTAGGGTGTCATCCATGAGTCGTCTTGTGTTCATTCCCCTCAACAACATGGGATAGTTGAAAGGAAAAAATGGACATTTACTTAGTACTACCCGTGCCCTTCTCTTTCAAGGGAATGACCCAAAAAATTATTAAGGGGAAGCTATACTAAATGCCATATACATGATCAATCATCTTACATCAAGAGTATTAGACAACAAAAGCCCAGTCGACATCCTAAATAGCTTCTTCCTTGAATTTCGCACCTCCCATGGTCTCATTCCTTGAGTTTTTGGGTGTATTGCCTTTGTTCATATCCACAATCCACATCGAGGAAAATTAGACCCCCGTGCTATTAAATGTGTCTTTCTAGGTTATTCTTTGACCCGGGGTATAAGTGTTACCGTCCCCCCACTAAAAAATTTTACATTTCTATTGATGTTATATTTGCTGAATGTACTCCTGTCTTACCAGGGGGAGATCTCAAAGGTGGAAGATTGTACTTAGGAGCCCTCAAAACCCTTAGAAATCTTCATCTTCCTCATCAAGGTCCTAGACCAGACTTGTCAGATTTCACCACATTTCCTAAGCCAATATCTAATCCTGTAAGTGATAAATGCAACTTACCCTAATCCCTTCAATATACTCAAGGAGAAAAACTGTTATAGGATTGACACAAGTTCAAGAATCCAACTCAAGTTTTGAAAATGAAAACACAACAAGACCTAGCCTACCCTTACCAACTACTGAGACATTGAATGCAACAACAAATGACCTTGATCTTCCCATAGCTCTCAAGAAAAGAAATAGAGAATGTACTAAACACCCTCTTTATCCCTTATCCCACTATATTTCCTTGGAACAATTATCTCCAGCATACAAAAGTTTTATTGTGAGTTTAAACAATATTGCTATTCCCAACACTATTTCAGAGGCATTGTCAAAAAGGGAGCGGAGAAATGTTATGAGAGAGGAGATGAATGCCCTAGAAAAGAATAAGACATGGGAAATTGTAGACAAACCACAAGGGAAAAATATTGTTGATTGTAAATGGATCTTTATAGTAAAATACAAGGCAGATGGGTCCTTTGAAAGGTATAAAGCAAGACTGGTAGCTGAAGAGTATACTCAGACATATGGGATTTAATATGAGGAAACCTTTTCCTCAGTAGCGAACTCCATTATGATGTGAAGAATGCATTTTTCCATGGTGATTTAAATGAAGAAATCAACATGAATATCCCACAAGGATTTGAAGGAAACACTAGTAATAAGGTGCGCAGGCTGAAAAAGGCTCTCTATGGATGGAAACAATCCCCTAGGTGATGTAGGACACCAGAGAGAGAAGGGAAAAGTGGGGGAAAGTAGTAAGAGAAGAAGAGAGAAGATGGAGGGAATTAGCTTAACTCAATAATATTCAATCAAATAGTCTGTCGATAACAAAATGTTTAGGACTATTTATAGAGAGTCCTATAACAAAATAAGATAATATAAAATCCTAACAAAATATCTAAATTTGAAATAATTCAAAAATATAATCCTAAAATAATTCAAATTCAAATTCCTAGATTATTCAATCCTAACAAAATATCAACATTCAAAATAATTCAAATTCCTAAATTATTCTAATTACCTAAATTTTAAAATATCTAAGCCTATTCTTAATAAAATCTAGGGTTTCTTACGCCTAACATATGTCATTAGTTTCTCATCATTTCCCTCCATCTTGGGAGGACTCTCATCTGGAGAGGAAAACTGTTGGCACGACTCCGAAATGGTTGGATCCAATCACGAAAACTCCTCTTTAGTAACCCATATAGCGTCAGAATCTGAACAACCGTTCCAATGAACAAGGTAGCGATGAAGAGGACCCTTTGACGAAAATATGGTTTGGTCATCCAAAATTGCTTAAATGGTCTTAATAGGTGGTGGGACTACAACAAGAGAAGGTACAAGAGAAAAGTGAGCATGGGTACCTGTAAAACCGTTAGAAAGCAAAAGGGGAGGCTTGAAAGTGCTCGGTAAGGGAAAGATCCTTAAGATTGAAAACTGGACTAATGGTCATATAAGGAGGTAACTCTAATAAGTACGCATTAGATCCAAGTTTCTTGGAAATACGAAAAGGACTAGAGGAAGGAATTTTTAAGATAATGCTTAGGACAAATGTGGGCCATGACATAGTCACCCTCGTTAAAGTTTTGAAAGCATCGGTTTACATTAGTAGACAACTTATATTGTTCATTGCTTAATGCAAGCATTCGCTTAATCTCAATACGTAATTCACAAAGGTGTTGGGCAAATGATTTTGCAAACTCAGATATTCGAGATGTCAATGGGATGAGTATAAGGTCAATTGATTGGCGCAGGTTAAAGCTATGAACAATCTGAAAGGGACTCTTGCCTGTGGACCTATTGACTGAGATGTTATATGCAAATTTAGCTGTGGGTAAAACTAGATCCCAATTCCCAGGTTTATCTCCCATCAGAATCCTAAGCAAATCTCCTAAACTACGGTTTGTAACCTTGGTTTGCTCATCAGTTTGTGGGTGAAAGGTTGGAGAGAATTTTAACTGAGTGCCAAAAAGTTTCCATAGGGTTTTTAGAAATAACTACTAAACTTGACATCCCTACAGACAAAATAATAGTGAGTAACCTGTGCAAGCGAACAATCTCTTGAAAGATCAACTTAGCCAAAAGAGAGGCAACGGTTGTCTTACTACATGGAATAAAGTTGGCCATTTTTGGGAACCTATCCATAACAACTAAGAATCATGTCCTCACGCCATGCAAGGTAATCCTACGACAAAGTCCATACTAAGATCTTTTCAAGGCAAGTTACGAATAGGCAAAGGAGTATACAACCCTGTATTTTGTTTCTTGGCCTTGGAAGTTTGGCAAGTACGACATTGAGACAGAATTCTAGCAACATCATGTTTCAAAGAGGGCCAATAAAACCTATCTTCAACTAAGGCTATGGCCTTA
The DNA here is from genome assembly GCA_037074485.1 of Delonix regia. Classification (NCBI taxonomy): domain Eukaryota; kingdom Viridiplantae; phylum Streptophyta; class Magnoliopsida; order Fabales; family Fabaceae; genus Delonix; species Delonix regia. The sequence goes on along the minus strand of CM073454.1, from coordinate 20,578,525 downwards.
TCCCTCCCAAAATGACCAGCTAAACCTACAGCATGCAATTCCCACACAAGAAAATCCCTAATGGATGTACGAGGAATGCACAACTTAGACCTACAAAAAAGATAACCTTCATTAATGATAAAACCAACATGACCATGACGGTTACTCTCACTCACTTCTTGAAATATGGTGCCAAAGTTTGGACAAGAAGCATACTCATCTCTTAACCTATCAAATCCTATAATGCTAACACTCATATAGTTCAGGATAGTGAGCATGTGACTTAAGGCATCAACGACTTTATTCTCTACTCGAGAACGATGTTTCACAATGAAGGTGAACCCTTGAAAAAACTCTACCCAAGCTGCATGTCTAGCATTTAGGTGTTTTTGGGATTGGAGAAACTTAAGGGCTTGATGGTCAGAGTACAAGATGTTCCTGGGGGAGAAGGTAGAACTTCCAACGCTCAAGGGCTTTAACAATTGCATAAAACTCCTTGTCATATGTGGAGTACTTTTGCTTTGCCTCATTGAGCTTTTCATTGAAAAAGGCCACTAGATGATTTTCCTGACTAAGAACACCACCTATTCCTACCTCAAAAGCATCACAAGCAACCTCAAAAGGTTTGACAAAGTTTAGTAAAGCTAGGATGGAGGCCTCAGAAAGTTTCTTTATAATGGACTCAAAGGCTTACGAGGCTACAGGGGTCCAATGAAATTTGTCCCTTTTTAAGCAATCCGTTATAAGGGCCATGATGGTACTAAATTTCCTAATGAAACGCTTATAAAACGAAGCTAAACCATGGAAATTACGTACTTTAGGAATGGACTTAGGCTGAGGCCAATCCCTTATGGCCTTGACTTTTTCGGGATCAACTGCTAATCCTTGTTCAAAGAATGATAAACCCAAGGAATATGACTTGATTCGTAAGGAAAGAACACTTGGGGAGATTGACGTAAAATTTCTTATCGAAAGGTGAGCAAGGCCTAGCAAAGGTGGACCAAGTGCTCTTCCTTAGACTTACTATATACCAATATGTCATCGAAGTACACAACCAAGAATTTTCCTAAGAAAGATCTAAAAATGTGGGTCATGAGTATTATAAAAGTGTTAGGAGCATTTGATAGGCCAAACGACACTACTAACTACTCATATAACCCATCTTAAGTTTTAAATCCTAATTTGGTGGTAATAGCTATGAAGATCAATTTTGGAGAACCAACTAGACGCAGCTACGAGGTCCAACATCTCTTCAAGCCTAGGGATAGGGAACCTATATTTGACAGTGATTTTATTAACTGCTTGACTATTCACACACATTCTCCAAATTCTGTCCTTTCTACGGGTTAAGAGGGCAGGTACAACACAAGAACTAAGGTTATGCTAGATATATCCCTTTTCTAGGAATCCCTGGACTTACCTATTTAACTCCTCCCTATCCTTTGGGTTCATTCTACAATGTGGGAGGTTGGGTAGTTAAGCCCCTTGGATTAGGTCAATAGCATGTTAAATATCCCGCATAGGTAGGAGTTCTAAAGGGAGCTTGTTAAGGGTAATGTTTTGGAATTCACCTAAAAGTTGAGATATTTTACTAGGCAAGTCCTCACTAACAATCAAAATAATTCTAGTGAGAACCTTAGGAACTAGGGTAAATATCACATTGACCTCTTGACTTTCTTTCTCAAACTGCTTATGGGTTAAGAGGTGAAGGTTTGATAGGTTGCAACGAAATATTCTTTCCCTCATGAATGAACACATATGTATTCGTCCTACTGTAATTAGTAATATTATGGCCATAAAGTCATAGTCTCCCAAGTAAAACATGGGCCACATCCATAGAAAAGACATTACAAAGAACTTCTTCATAGTCACCAAGCTTAAAGGGTACACGACATTGTTGGATAATGGGTAAGGAAGTATGATCTACCCAAGCTACATGAAAGGGTGTAGGGTATGGCTTTGGTTTAAGGCCAAGTTTATCTATCCCTATGCTGGAGACCTCATTTCGTGCACTACCACTATCGATGACTAATTTGCACAGCTTGCCTTTACACTTCACTAAAGTGTGAAAAATACTGATTCTCTTCCATGAATTACTAGCTAATAGGACAAATAAAATACATCTCATCACCCTAACATGTCCAAATCCTTGGTTAGAGCTATTTACAAGAACCTCATCCTCCATATCAAAGGGACACTTAATAGGGTCAACTACTATATTTACATCATTTAGGTTATTTGAATCATCACGTTGATGCTCGAGGATCAAAGTGCGTTTTGGGCACCTAGAGGCAATATGGCCTTTAAAGTGGCAATGAAAACACTTAAGGTTAGGGCCATTAAGACATGAGCTAGAGCCAATGGATTCATTACCTTTTGTGATATTACCCTTAATAACTGAAGGGGAAGGGAACATAGGGTTAGCCCTATGCTGAGGTATTCCTATTGAACAATTGCTTGGGGTAGAGCTTTGGGTCTGTTGTGACTTTATGCTCTGGGAGGAGAAACACCTGACTAGGGTATACCTAAAAAGGGATTCAACATCTAGAGTCTTATGATAAGCTTCTTCAATAGACTCAAGGAAGTTCAATCAAACCTCCTTTTGGATGACAGGTCAAACCCCATTGACGAACCTAGTGACAGTCATTCATGGCTCTTCTTGTATGTCGCATCTCAAAAGAAGCTCATCAAAGAGAGTCATGTACTCAGAAACACTAGATGTTTGCCTAAGGTTAAGCAATTGGTTCAATAATTGACTCTTGTAATGAGTGGCAAATATTTTTCCTTCAGTTTCATTTTTATTTCAGCCCAAACTTCTATCGGAGGTTGCCTTAAGCGTTCTAGGTTTCTTTGAACAATTTGCCAGTACCTCTTAGCGGACCCAGTAAGCTTCATCTTAGCAAATTGGGCACGCTGAATATCAGTCGTGTCGTGCTAATCAAAATAGTCCTCAATATTGGCTAAATAGTCTACAAAGGCATTAAGGTCTAAGGTTCCATTATATTTAGGAGCCTAAACCTTAACCTTCTTAGCGATATCGTTAGGATCATAGAGGTCACGTCTATACCCATCTTGGAGATGCCCAGGGACCCTTTCATACCTCCTAGGTTGTTGCTCCACGTGGTCTTGACCCTCCCAAACGTTGTCTACAAACTTAGGTTGTCGGGTGGCATGCCTATGACCAGGTCTTCTAACATAGCTAGTATTAGGGCTTACAAAAGGCTAATTTCTGTTAGAGCCAATTATCGGAGTCCTAGGATGGGGATGGACTGACATACTCTCTTCCTTAAAGACCTCATCTACTTTATTCTGACCATGGATACTAGGGGTTCCAAGTAGGTCCTTTATATTCTTACTAGTATGCCACCTATTAGTTAAACTAAGGGCATCCATGACTTCCTTAACTTGTTCCCTTAGATTGTCCAGGCCTTTTTGCAAGTTTTGGATATCTTGTTCCATGGCAATTGGTGAGGGAGTGAGGTTTTGTTCTAAAAGGGTATCATTTCTAGCTAAATTCTTTGTAGTGGTCATGTAAAAAGTTGATATGTTAAGGTGACTTAAAAGCAATAAACAAAATAAATGGGCACTAATGGACACTTAGCAGAAAAAATTAAAGAGAATGACTTTTGTTTTTTGAAATAAGGGTTTATGGGTTTGGTTAAGGGATAAAACGAACCCTAGTTGCCCCCAACACAAAGTTGGAGACTGTACTTATTAAGCTTGTCCTTATGAGAGAGTAACTCAACCTGGATCAAGCCCAATAAATAAGTAAGTGTCAAGATATATACTAAAAGTTCTTAATATTAGGATGAATATTGTACTACTTATACAGGATTAAAGATTTGATTTGTTTTGTAGTATTGTTGATGAGGTAGATGTAGTAGGTGTGGTCGGTGTAATAGGTGTGGTAGGTATATTAGGTAAGTGACATGAAGTTCATGCATATATATATATATGTACTCATGTATTTCAATGAATGAAACATAAAAAAACACACATTTTACCAAATTGCATAGCTGTCAGTAAGAAATCATGTTTTCATAGAATTATTAAAATATAGTATTACGTCACCCATGAGTATATGGTCAAACATTGAAACTAGCACATATGGTAATGATGCTTCCCTTCTATTGGCATTAGGTTACAAGAAGACTTAAAGAGTACATTTGATTTGGTTATTGGAATGATTAGGAATATGAATGGGAATGGGCTTATGAATGAAAATAGGCTTTGATGGAATGAAATCTTAGGCTCATGTACTATGTTTGGTACGATATTGAAAGAGAGGTAAGAATGGAAAGAAAGGATAAATAAATTACCATAATATCCTTATAAAAAAATTAATTATTTCATTAAAAATATTTTTTAAAAAATTATTATTTCAAGGAAAATAATTATTTTGTAATATTATTAAAAATGAATTATTATTACAAAAATTAAAAAATTGTTATTAGAAATAAGTATAATTAATATTAATTATTATTTTTAATTCTTTAAAAAATATTTTTATTGTAACTACCTTTATCTTCTTCTCTCTCACCGTCGTCATCTTCCCCCTCTATCTTCTATCCAACAAATTCTCTTGGAGAGCCAAAGATTGAAACCAGAATGGCATTGAATGGGAAGTGATAGTTGAGGTCCAAAATGAAGAAAAAAGGAACGATGTGTTGATTCTCTCAGATTTCCTGCAACAGATGAGAGAGAAGAAGGAGAGAGAGACAAAGAAACAAGAGACGGAGCAAGACAATCGAAGACTTCTGGCTGCCAACAGGACGACCGAACACGATGATTGGACTCTCAAACTAGAACACTCAAATCGAACACAGACAAATGGAAACAAAAAGGGTCAAAGCTCTGAGGGGCAAATATGGAATATCCTCTTCTTTCCCATGGGAAAGAACTCTCAACTAAGGAATTAACACTCCCACAAATGAGGTAGAGAGCATTCCCTCAAGAAAGGAATGTATGCTAAAACCATGGACCAAACGTGGGAATGGGCCTTAAACCCATTCCCATTCCCTCTCCCTCCCTCTAAATCTTGGTACCAAACGTGTCCTAAAGCTATATAAAAGGTACACTAGATGAAACTTGGATTACCAACCTAAACTATTATAACCTACGAATCTACAAACGAACATTTGAATAGAGTTTTTTTCTTTTCCCTTCACCAATCTATTTCAAAGTCCACATAGAATTTTCCTTTTCAGATAGAAGAAAACATATTTTATTAATGATGATAAATTTTATGCAGAAAATATGGAGAAGCAGTCATGGATTGAGAATCTTATTCACAAATAGGATTATATCTCACAAAAAGTTCTTTTTTCCTAATTTATATGATTGGAAGACAATGGAAAAATCCCCAGTCTATAAAATATAATCCTTTAGGGGATCATTTATCTTATGCTTTTTTATTTTCCTTCTTTTTTGTAGAAGTTAGATTAAGGCTATTAGAACAACCAATAATCCTACAACAATTGACATGCATATCTTTTTCTGCCTAGCACAGGCAGACACAGATCATCTAAGCTAGTAATTGAAATCCAAGATAGAAAGCCTGCAACCATTTAGTTTCCTCATCAACCAACAGCAACCTTATAAGTGATTGACTATACCCATTTGTTCACACATAAAACTGATACTATAGTTACCTAAATATCTACAACCAAAAACATATCATGCTGTGAAAATGCTCTCATCCGATATAATATTTTCCATTAAAAGGTAAAACAATACAATAAAAATTGTCTTGCAAGAGATTCAGTCTTCAAGAAAAAGAATTAAACTAACAGAACCAAAAACCACATTTGCATAAAAGTTAATGGAAATGAGTAAATGACTAAACTAAACTCTGCTGGAATATGATACACAATAAAAATAAAATGCATGTCTCCATACTCCAATGCCATACCTTCAAATTAACATCTTATTAAATTGCAACTTCCACAGAAATCATTATAAATTCATATTTAGAGTTACAATGGACCCTAATTACAGTATAATTAGCAAGTAAACTGATTTAAAGAGGTAGATTTTCTTATTTATGTGATGCAGTTTTCACACAGCCAAGCAACGTACATTAGAATTCAGATTATTAATGATGAAGCTTAAGCTTAAAGGCACTTGCATATTGAAAAGTATGTCAAACAATGCCGATGCTAAATGCAAGAATTGGTCATTACTTGCAACTAAGAAACCATCTTCATTATCATAGACAATTGCAGCTTTGAAGCCAGCCTTTTGTGCTCTCGTGACCTTTTCCTCAAAGCTACATCGTCCTCTAACTATCAAAACAAAAGGGGCACTCACATTTGAAAGTTGTTCAGCTCTATTTGTCAGTGCTCTACAAGCATCAAGTGGCTCTGCCAAATATAAGACCCCAGATTCTCCTGAACCCTTGATTTTGGGGGCTGAAATCCAAATGACAATTATGTCAAAAGAAAGGGAAAGGGTTTGACAGAGACTTAAAATCAGCACAACATGCAAAACAAAATAACATCAAATTCACACTCTTCATCATATTTTTAAGAAGACACAGAAGTCCAGTGAAACAACAATCAAGCATCTGAGCTTGGAACGACAGACATTCTTTGAGAATATGCCGTCTCAGTCCGCACATGCATAAACACACAAGTGTCCATTGTATATCATCTTACTGCATCATTAATATAGAAACCTTTTTCGTCTATTTTTAATCCATAGCTAAGTTGAAATTTCAATATTTTCATGTTCAGAGGATCCAGAATTACATTCAACTTTAACCAGAGCGACTTTAAATAGAATGCTCAGTAATACAGGGGCAAAAGCTCAGAAAACTCACCGAAAATAGCTTCAATGTCATCGAAAGACAGATTTACATGGCTCCCAATCAGCACCACCTTTGCCGCTGTCATATAACATGCAGGCAACAGAAAGAAGAAAAAGACGAGAAGATTCACGCTGCTCATCGGAGCAGAAGATATGAAAATTTAAAATTACAAATGCTCAAAATTGGCATATTGTATTTATCTTATCTAGGGTTTCGCAAACACTTCACTACCATTTAGATACATCAGCTTACATCCCGGGAGAATTGAATCAATCTTCTACTCGTTAATGCTCCGAATGTAACACGACGGCCAGAATAATACATCGGAACAGGATAAAATTAAGGAAAAAATTCATTTTTTGGTTCTTATAATTTATCTTAAATTTTAATTTAATCCCCACATTTTGTGTCTCCTTTTTATAGCAGCATTATAGGTTGAAAAATTTTGAATTTGATCCTCCCTGTGATAATTCCATTTACTTTGTGCTATTATACTAAATAGGTTGCTGACTAAAGTATAGGAAATTCTTTATAAGCTAGTTTATTTAACTATATATTTTAAATTAATTGTATTTGTAGGTATTAGTAGAAATTTAAATTTAATAATGTATTATAATATATGAAAAAAGCGTATCAAATTAGTGTATATTAATTATATTAATTTGGTGATGTTAAAAAATAAAATTTATCTTATATGTGCATTTAATTTTTACGTCAGCAAAAAAACAATCCATCTTAATTTTTTTTTTTTAAAAACGAAAGATGACAAAAAAATTTATTTAATTTATTAATAAATTTTTGAAAAGCTATTTTGTTATTCTAAATTTACAGAAAATCATATTGTTACTAAATAAAAACCTGCAAAACCAAAATGATAGTTTTCTTAAAGATCTTTGTCATATCAAGCTGATGTCATTGTTGCCCTTCTATAATTCTTCAAAAAAACAATAGCTTCACACTGTCATCTCTCTTCAACAAATTTTGAATTACTATAAATATAGAATAATTATATAATTATAAATTATACATTACTTTTAAATTGAATTACAAAATTACTTGAAATTTAAAATAATCATATATTTTAATTTGTAAAACTTTTTGGACAAAAGAAAGAAGGAAGGAAATAAGTATAAATATACTGTTTTCAACCTAGCAATTTGCATTCTTTGAACAAGGGAAAAGGAATCGAATTACCCAAAAAGGAAAAAACAAGGAAAAAGGAATCCCATAGTAAAAGCATTACCCATCAACTTTGGCAGAGGTGACCAAAATAAAAGCTTTCCTAGAGAAATGCTTAAAAGAGATAAAAACGCAAGCAAAGGCAATAGCTAGCTATCATAGAGATATCATTTACATTAATTTCAACACCATATGAAAGATGATAAACAAAAGTTATAAATGCTAAATAAGAAGCCTGACTCCAAATGAATGGAAGAGGAAAGTCTGATGAATAAGCTTATAGGCCATTGCACTCCTATTATCTATGGAGCGCAATGATACTATGGCGCAAGAAATCTTCAACAGCTAATATTTATGATGTATTTAAATTTTAAAGTATGCAACTATTTAATTTAAAATTAATTTATTAATTTATAAGTATATCATTATATTATTTTTATGATAATTTACAATATGGTAGAGAGAGATGAGAGCATAAATGGTACGGGTCAAAAAGTGGAGACAAGGAATTGGGAAGGTTTCCACATTTCTATCTTCTTGCCATCCCTGCTTCATGCTTTGACAAGCCAACCATGTACACAATGGAATGGTAAAATAGGCAAGTCTATATCTTTGAATTGAATAAAAGCAACCTTTGAAAACAGTACTATAGTACAAGCAAAGCCATATTGATGCAAAGGAACAAATGGAAGTGTGCACATCAAGATGGATAATTTTGATACTACTCAAATATCGAAATACACAACCTCTTCTTAATAATTAGGCTCCCCCAGTGGGCATGTTGATTCTAAAGCCAGCTATATTGTGGAAATATCCCTGGTCAGTTTAATGATGCCAATTAGTGTTAATTTAGTCTTGCTTGTCTCCAGGTACATACTCTTTGCTTTCAGCCTGGTCTTGATTTGGTACTCTTAGGTAATCATCGTCTCCTTTGTATAAGGTATTAATAAGCACCAATACTGCCACCACAAACACGATAATGTAAACCATTCTGATGTCAAAAGATCTTTGGATTACTTTCAGCAGCGAAGGGCCACTAGTTTTTTTCTGTAACGTTTTGCCTTCCCTGTATCCTTCTATAAATCTAGTTATTTGGGTTGCCTGATCCTCCCCATCAATGCTTTCAGAATCGACAACCTGAAAATCATATAAATCTATTGGCTGTGGAATTTTAAATGAAAATAGTAAGCATCGCTAACATGACATAGGCAACTAATGGTGCATGTTTATTATGATTGGGGACTTTTGCAAACCGCAGGACGAAAATCAACTAAATCCCTGAGTATTAATTAATTAAGGGGTAAAACAAGAGATATAAAAGTTTCACATGAAAGAATGACATATTGCACATATGTGATGGATAAATGCATTTTAACCCGTGTGCAGTTTATCAGTAAGGCCATATGGAAGAATTTTCTGAAAGAACAGCATCAATATGGGAAGTAACTAGGTCATAACGCAAAGATATGTACACTAGATTTAATAAAATCACCAAACCACAACAGAGGAAATAAACATCGTTAACCTTGCAATTTTCCATCACAGATTCCCACTAGATACAGAAATAAAATCCATGAATGACATAAAGATAAGATGAGAAAAAGAGGTTTGTTGCCGATGGTTTCAACCAAGATTTTAACAATTCATTTATCCCCATTAGTTTGAGTTATGACCATTATGTACATCAATATAATAAAACTACAAGAAGAATGATACATGTACCATACATTAAGACCAAAGTTTTTGGTTTGGTGATCAACAAAAGAATCTTTGATTTTGCTTCCTAAAGGCACAAAAAAGGTGGAATGTGCTGCCTCCAATCTTGTCCACCGTTATAACATTCACCTCATATCTTACACCTATTCTTTTCCATCTCTAGTACCATGTTATTAGGAGTCTGACCTAATATATTGTGATTTACACGCTATAATCATCTCCGTCTCTTGGAATATTTCATGCCCTTAAGGTTATAGACAGTGTGTTGCTGATATAGCTTAACTACATCACTTTCAGGATCAAGCAACACAAGAAAATTTTGAACTAATAATTGTAAGCATTGTAGATTCCTTATCACCATGGGAGCCATTTTACATGCTGGGATTTTCACACCAGTATCTTGGATGCGTAATTTTATGGTGCTGGGGTCATAGGACTGCAGGATATCAGGGAATCCATGTTCTCCTTCTGGATCCCATTATGTTGAAGGAAATTTTAATTGTCGTACCAATCATAGAGACCTTAAATTCAAGGAATTTAATACTAGGGTATTTGAAGTCTCGCATACCACTTTTAAAATGTTGGCTTACCAAACATCCTATATAAACAAGGGTACCTGTGTAAATAACATAAACTTTGAAATGTTGAATATTGTCTCCATGACCCTCTCCCAAATACGCTCATTGCATACACACACAAGTTGATACAACATGCAACATAGGAGTATCAGAATAAGCTAGAAATGTAAACTTAAGATTATGCACGTTATGGAAAATGGAAATCAGGTATCATTTAGGGAGCAATAATTAATATAAACTAAAATAACTCTTTTCAAGGTAAAATGCAGACTTACAGTAAGGTAATATTCACTTCCTTCCCAAATGACCATTTTTGGTAGTTTAGTACTGATGTCAAATTCTTCTGCAAACTCTTCCAACTGTGCAATCCCAACATAAGCAAATATTAAGTCTCGATTTGCAGATGCAGCAGCCTTCAATAACTTAACCAGTTCTTTTGATTTTTCGTCATCTTCATCCTCCACAATTGTAAGAACAATTTTCCTTCCATCAGCTTTCACCAATGTCAGTGTGTCATGGGATACAGGCACAGCTAATGGTATCAGGTTTTGTTTTACAAAATCTTCCAAAAATTCCTCTGCAATTTAAGATAAGAACATAACCCAGATGAAAAATCCACTGTAATGGTGTATCAAAGTTAAGCATACAAAGCAATTGAAAATGACGAAGATAGCAATATGATGTGCTAGTGGAACAGGGAAATACATAATTATACATGAATATGTGCATGTATGCGTGTATTATTGACTTTAGACTCAGACTTTGTTTAGAAGAAAAATGTACCATTAATGAAGTATTTAAGTTCTTAACTTATTTCCTACCTGCAACAAGAATAGCATTACAGATCAACCTGTTATTTGCCATTTTAAGCTTCAGTTAAATTTCTTAGATCATTTGCTATTCATATGCTATCAGCTTATATGCAAGTTGGGTTTAGCTGATACAGTACCTAGAAGTCACATGAGGAAGCATGAGACTGTTTACTTGTGTGCCTATGTGTGCTGTTGTTTGTGTCAGATTTATTTTATTCATATTTGTTTGTGTCAGTTTTATTTTCTGTCAGTAATGTACATCAGTTTTTATTCCATGTAGTTAGGTGCAGTTACTAATGTCAGTTATGGTGTCAGTTTTAATTTATTATTCTGCCAATTATTATGGTGAGTGTTGTTATATGTTAAGGGCAGTTACCAATGGTAGTTATGGAGTCAATTAGTCCCTAGAAGGATATATATGTGTAATGGTTACTGTGCAGTCATTATTACGGAATGAATTATTCAATTTCGGGAGATTAGTCCCCTTTCTACGGACTAATTGGGTGTTTCAGATTCTGACACTCAACTCTTTTGCATTTTTTATTTTATTTTTCTTTTACATTGTTTTCTGGAATTATTGTAGTTCCTATCATTTTGGCATCAGAGGCCCAGGAAGCCAAGCCCAAGAATGGGAATCTTTAGTGAAGAAATTGAAAGAATGATTGCTAGGTGGAAGATGGAGAAATACAGTAGGAACATGGATGAATTACAAAGGAATATGAAGGAGATCAAAGAGATTATGATAGAAGTTATACAAAGCTTTAAGAAGATGGTAGGCGAGGAAGAAAGGAGGATCTGACTGCAACCATGAAGGAGAATTTGACTGAAACCATCAATTTGCGTTTCTACTAAGTTTAAATGAAGATCTGGCATAACCATAGGTGAAGGACAAGGTGACCAAAGTCAAGGAGGAAAAGAATTCTGATGAAGGACGACCTGAACTGAAGAATGCCATAGTTGAAGACACATCTAATGGATTTTCAACTTGTGAGAAAAATTCAAAAGGAGTGCGAAAGCTATCAACCTTTCATAATTCTAAACCTGTAAAGACCAAACAGCACCTTCATTTCTTGATGTCCAAAGAAACAAAACGAAAGAATGAAAAGAAATTTCAGAGAAAGGAGATGTTCAGGGCAGGCAAACACAATCAAGTGATGATAGTAAAGGACAAGGATGATAAGAAGAGCAATTGGGTCCTGTATCAGGTCAAAATAATTAGATGGGGAAGAGGCCCAAAGAAGTTTCTGCAATAAATGAGAGGCCCAAAGCAATTTTTGAAATACATGCTTTTTGGGCTGTAATTTAGAAGACCCAACAGCAGTATTATCCCAATTATTTTCATTTTCTTCTTTTTTCCTTGAGGACAAGTTGATTTTTCAGGGGGCAATATTGATACAGTGCCTAGAAGTCACATGAGGAAGCATGAGACTGATTACTTGTATGCCTATGTGTGCTGTTATTTGTGTCAGATTTATTTTATTCATATTTGTTTGTGTCAGATTTATTTTCTGTCAATAGTGTACATCAGTGTTTATTCCATGTAGTTAGGTGCAGTTACTAATGTCAGTTATGGTGCCAGTTTTAATTTATTATTCTGTCAGTTATTATGGTGAGTGCTATTATGTGTTAGGGGTAGTTACCAATGGTAGTTATGGAGTCAGTTAGTTCCTAGAAGGATATATATGTGTAATGGTTACTCCACAGTCATTATTATGGAACGAATTATTCAGTTTCTGGAGATTAGTCCCCTCTATACGGACAGATGGGGTGTTTCAGATTCTAGCACTCAACCCTTTTGCATTTTCTATTTTATTTTACTTCTTCATTGTTTTCTGGAATTATTGTAGTTCCTATCATTAGCCCTAAGAAACCAAGAATGGAATCAATAAGGGAAACCATAAAATCTACCCTATCCCATAAAAGCTGAAAAGATAAAGACCTGAAAAGATAAAGACCTATGGCTAAAATTCCACTAGTATACCACTTAATCAATGGAAACAGAACATAGTTCCATATACCCTTACACACCTTACTCCAAAAAGTAACCTTGAAGGTGAGTACTAAGGAAGTGCTACAAATAATAAAAGACAAATGCAGAGCCACTTATGTCCTTATTCATGGTATCATTGAATTTGCAGAGCCAATTGTTATTGCTGATCTCATTCATAATTTGTATGCCGAGAATGAACAAAAACTTACATTGAATGATAAACAATAATAGTAGCATAAACTTGCTGCTACAGTTTATTGTCCAAGGGCAATTATGTCAAGTCTCACATCCAACCTAAACATTCCACCAAGCATCCTGTTAAAAAGTTGCATGCTCATTGTGTCCTTGGAACAATTTGTATTCTAAGAAAACTTAGGTCTAATACTTAGTTGATTTACATTCAATTATGGACAAGAGTCCAGTTATTAATTTGGAAGAATTACTTCCTTACAAAAAGCCTTTTAAGTCTCCCCCATTGCCTTCATAAGACTTTGCACCCATACTTGAACATACTTTTGTTGCTCTGTCTATTGAAGATATCGATTATGCACATGACAGCTGAATTGTGGGCTCTCCAAAAGGTCCTTTACACTGTTACCTTCTGCAATGTAAACGCCAACATGATTCAGATGCTTTTTGGATCACTAAGCATAAGTTACTTTGCATTGATCCTGGACTTCTACAATTTTATCACCATCCACTCTTAGAAGTGAGTTTTATCAGCGAAGCATCAATGAATAGATGGAGATCCAAATAAGGAAGGGAGGAGCAATTTCAAGCATAGATGCAGGAAAATAGTTTTAAACAGTTATCAAGGCTTAATTATGGAGTTATCATATTTTATTGTCTGGTGTGTTTTGTTTTATTATTCATATGGTTATTTCCTGAACTCTCTATAGAAGGATCATGTTGTAACTATGACAAACAGTCATCAATATTGAGCAAATCAGTTTCCTTCTCCCTATTCTCTGCCTTTCACACCATTTCCTTTCTTCCTCCTCGTTTCCTCAGGTCCCACATCAGATAACGCTATGAGATCCAAGTCAACACACTTAGAAATCAACTGATGCATATCAACCATTTTACCATCATGGTAAACAAGAAAAGAGACAAAGAATCCTCTTAGATTGACAATCACAACCACCAGAAAAGTAATAGTTGAAAACGAGCCAGAAGTACACCTCCATCTAGAATCAAGGCCCAAGTCACATTATCATAAGCTTTACCATGTTGAGAAAATAAGGTGAGGAAACATTAGGGACCAAACAAATGTATTAATCAAAAATTTGTTGACATTGTTGTTACATGGGATTAGTGGATTAGTACTTAGTTAATCAAAAGGATAGTTAGGAGAAGTCAGTTGAGAAATCATTAGTTAGGATATCTTATGAAGCAAGTCAGGCAGTTAAAAATGTAACTACCTATTGTAATCACCCTTAATACACTTATAGTTATAAATAAGGGGAAGGCTGGGGAAGAGACTTGGGAAATGATTGAATATAGTTAAGTTTTTTAACTCTGTACCAATTCGGTAGATTGATGACATCTGTCCAAATCAAACTCATTTCTTTCTCCAACTTTCTAAAGCCATCATGCACTCCAGACATCACACTGAATTGATGCTCCGCTACCAATTTGGTACAGATAGAAGAAACATAACTCTTCAATCATTTGCCTAGTCTCTTCCCCTACCTTCCCCTTTTTTATAACCGTAAGGGTATTGAGGGTGATTACATTAGGTAGTTATATTTTTCACTAGCCAACCTACTTCATAACAGATCCTAACGAGCAATTTTTCAACTAACTTATACTAACTACCCTTTTGTTTAACTAACTACTAATAAAAAAAATCTCATGTAACAATTGGTTTCATAAAATTTACACTAATATCATAATTATACAAAGACACTTATACAGTTATACCCATTATTTTAGATGCACTTGAAGTAATTTGTTATTTTTAAGACTTTCATAAATCGTCTGACAATAGACTTATACAATGGGTTATAATAATCCATGTTCTACAAACTAAGTTTACATTTGCCAAAAGAGCTATTGACAGATATTTGGTATTTACAGAAGTATAACAAAATGGGTATCAAACTAGCAACTAGCAATCTTCTCTGAACGTCCCATCACCCTCCTAATCTTCATCCCTCATTGAACATATTCTTAAAACTTACAATGAAGAACGGATATGGGACACAAGGAACAATTCTCCAAAAAAAATTCTTATTATTTAAATTCAATGATAAAAGAATGAAGACTTAAGATAGATGATATTTATATACCTTCATGTAGGAAACTAAAACAACCTAAACTCCACTAAGACAAGCAACCTAAACTTAAGACTCAAAAAAATCAATTTTCAAACAGGAAATAAAATACTAATCCAACTATGAAATAAGATATCCCATGACCCCGACAGCTAAGTCTAAAATCCCAAATTAATAATAAAAAACTGTAAATTCTCAATTAGAAACATTAAACACTAATTATAGTTACATTTAAATCATAAACTAATATAATTAATATCCCCACACACAGTAACAAGGTCCTGATTGTGGCCTTTTTAAGCCCACCATTTATCATCCAAACATTGAAGGTAGCAAGCCCATCTGACTTACTAACATATCCAATTTCTTCATGTTTCTCAAGACATGTGCCTTTATTTGGTAATTGGAAAACTTACGCAGGTTGGTTTCAGTGGATTTAAAATACTATATTGGCACATACACTTTATTCAAAAGAGAGACTTCCTAAAATTTAAATAAGGGACAAGGACTAAAAATGTGAACTGAAACAAAACACATTTACAATATAATAACAGGTCTCAGTTCATCAAATATGTTCACCAAAATACACCTCCTACTTGAGCAATTGGAGCCTGAGATGCCCTTTTCTAAATAACATAATAAACGGATCATCCAACATGTCATCAGAATAGCAGATGCTGGCACATAATCCAGATAGTGTTAAACTCAATAAAATGGCAAGAGATGTCTAAGAGAGGAGTGAAGTTCAGAGATCTGATCTGTACAAATTATTAACTAGTATGGTATAACTGTAAACAAGCCATGATTATTTAAGTACAAACTAACCTTCAAATGGACCATAGAAAGTGCTCCGCTCATTGTAACCCGGATTAATGGAAACCAAAGCAGGAACCTTATCAAAATCGTACAATATCATGACATCCTCTGAAAAACCTTTCGCTACAGAAAACCATGCATTTTTCTTATATTTTATGGCTAACTTTTCAATCACTGAATTGTTCAATCCAAAACCAATATATATGGGGAAAAAAGTGCCAGCTGCTTCAACAAAGTTACTAACAGCAGAATCTGAATCAATAATGGAAACATCAGAAGCAGCAAATTTCTTTAGGTAGCGAACCAGTAAATCTGCTTTCCTTGGTCCATGGTATTCTGTGGGGATGCCGTTATTAAACAGCATAAGTGCAGGAAATGCACTACATCAAAGAATAAATTTTTTGAATAAGTTCATTGCAAGTGATAAAAGCATTTAAAGTCTTAAAAAAAATTTTAGGGGAGGGGGAGGCAGAGTGGAATATGGCAGGCATTTTTTACTACTATCATGCTCATATTTTAGTCTAGTGCTATCAAATCATCAGGTCAGGCACCAACACCCCGCCCCCCCCCCAAAAAAAACCCAAACCAGAGAAAAAAAAAACACATGTCTAGATTATCTCAACAAGCAATATACAAGGCCAGAACAACATACTCAACATTATATTTTTTTGCAAGGCCGGTAAACTTGTCTGCATTGACTTTTGCTATGATTATGGGTTCCTTCAAGGTAGCAAGTACAGGAGCAGCAGCATCTAACTGCAAGAAAACGAGTTAGATCTTTCTGTGGTCTACCTTAAAATGAAACATAAACTATACTTAGGTACATGCCTAATCAAGTAAAATCAAATACGTATAATTTGTTATATTACAAATCTATTCTAGCCTGCAATAACCTCATACGAAGTTCAAACTCAACAGAAGTAAGCATTAATATTACATATAACACCTATACTAGTCAAACACTCGTGAGCACGCAACACACAAACAGAACATATGTGGCACCATAGTTGCCATTGCTAGATTGCCTAACAATGGTTTTGAACTTCGGCCCAGAGTTCAATTTGGTGATTCTAAGCTAAAGAAAATCAAAAATCAAAACTTCTATCATAAAATCAAAGGTAAACCCATGAAAGGTTGAATACAGTTACTATCTGAGCTTTGAGTAGCCCAAAGCTATGCTCTGGAACAAATCAGAGTACATACGAATGCATACCTCGGGAGCGAGACGCTTGCAGTGACCACACCAGGGGGCGTAGAAGTCAACGAAGACAAGATCGAAGGTCGATATCGCGGAATCGAAGTTGGATTCATCCAATTCCAACACCGTCCCGTCCACCGAGAATGGCTGAGCTGAAGAAAACGACGTCAAATTTAAGAGCAAAGAGTGGATCAAGAGAACAACAAACACTAGCAGATGCTTCATCTTTGATCCGAACAACAAACTGTCTCCGTTCCGTTGTCCACATACACAATTTTACTGTTTTGGTTTGTCGCAGGTGAGTAAGTGCGCCTGCCAGCGTGAAAGTTTAAATTCAGCTATAAATTAGGTGTACTTTTTTAATTTCACGAAATTATTATAAAATTTTCTATTTTATAAATTAAAAATTATTTTCAGTAATATATATCAATAAATAGTATTATATTATTTTTAAACTTTTATTTATAATTTTTATAATTATTTTGTTAAATATTCATATTATCTATATCATTTTTACTTTTTTATTTTTATATTAAATTTTTTTATTTTAATAAATAAAATATTATTATAATTATTTACTTATTTTACTTGTTGATAATTCATTAAAAATTATCACTTATGATTCTTTTAAGTGAATTAATAAAATTTAATTTGAGTAATTATTTATGATAATAACATTAAAAGTAATAATTATCAAACTCAAAAGTAATGATTTTTTAATGACTAAAAAATTATTTTAAAAATTAAAATAAATAAAATAATAAAATAATAATTCAATTATCAAAATAATTTTTTTTAATAAATTTGTTTATTTATTATACATTGATATTATTTATCATTTAGCCAACAATCTAGGCTGAAAAACTATGGACTTCATATTCTTGGCCCATCGATAATTAACCTATGAGTGCTGACCCATTTGACAATTCTACATGTAATACGAGAAATTTCTTTTGAGATTCAGCTTTAGTCAAGGTGTAGCCTTTTCTCTTGAAACCCTATTGCTGGTTTAGCCTATTTTTTATTTTCTTGAAACAAGCCACAAGTTTAACGTCAATGAGTACATAAAGAATTTTGGCAGATTAGATCATAAATAGGCTCATGATTATATTATACATATTTACCAGTGATATTTATTTTTAATATTTTTATATGTCTAATTATTACTAGTCTAATGCACCAAAAAAAATTGTAATAAATCTAACTTTCTCTACCCAAACCAATCTAGTGTTGATAACTTCAGAATTTAAGACTTCTATATATCAAAGCTTATGTGAAAGCCCTCCACTGAAAATTTCTTGGCTAATTATTATTTTTTATCTTTAATACCAATATACAAATTTATTTTTAGTTTTTGCATTTCTTTATAGATTATTTGAGTAGGTATAAATTTTTCATTTTTTATTGGTTTTATCATCTTATTTAATCATCTTGATCTTTATTTATTTGGTACATTTAACATAAGGGCATGTTTAAATTAAAAGATAGAATTTGAATCTCCATGAGGAAGGAAGAATTCATCGTACTCATCTCGGGTGCTATCGTTTGGCCTACTAATATAGCATTAAATACAATATATGGTATTTGATTGGGAAAAAAAAAAAAAAAAACTCTTACATTTGAAGAAGAGTAATTTTAGAAAACTTTTATTTAGCCGAGGATAAGTCTCACATCTAGTAACAGGGAATCTACTAATATAGCATTAAATACATTATATGGCATTTGATTGGAAAAAAAAAAATCTTACATTTAAAGAAGAATAATATTAGAAAACTTTTATTTAGCCAAGGATAAGTCTCACATCTAGTAACAGGAAATCTCAGTCCCAAGTAGACAAAATTGTATTTAATCCCATAAAATATTTGTCAAAGGCATCTCACAATATTTCCGTATAGTGTTAAAAATAATACACCCCCAACAATGTACTTAGTGTAATCTGGCTTGACTAAGTGGATTCATCGTCACCATTATCACTTTCCTATCAGGAAAGTAATTTTTTCTTTCTGAAATGAACAAAAATAATTAACCTGTGCGTTTTTACCGTGTGAGCTGAATCTGCATCTATTTCTCTTGCTTCTTTTAGGAAAGCAATCAGTTTTCCTCTATACAGATCACAAGGCCTATCTGATCCAGCTTTAATCTGCCATCATCATCAAGCAGTCCTACATACATATTCAGCAAATTACACAACCAAGATTCATGCATTTCTTCCACCTTTTGTGCTAATAGCCTCACATAACCGGCATGGTAGTGTGTCAAGGCTCACTGCTCGAGTTCTTCCATAGTTGCCTAATACACCACACCTTCTCCATGCATGGTATTCTGCGTATGCTACAGGGTCATTAGCTAGGGCCTTCACATACGAAGCCAATTCTTCCATTGAGCTGAATTTTGTACCGTCAATTATTGAATGTGGAGGGACAAAATCCATAACATTTGGCGCACCAAAGTAGATTGGAACTGCACCGGAGTCTAAGGCGTAAAATAACTTCTCTGTCACATAACTTTCAGTCCAAGTATTCTCAATTGCAAGAACAAACTTGTAGTGAGACATGGCACAATGTAAATGATCCCACCATTTTGGGGTAACGCTAGCATCATTTGCACACTCAGGATAGAAGGATAGGGCCATGTCTGGACCACCAACATTGTTAAGGCACTTCCCAAATGAATGATGCGGCAGCAAGCTAAGGAGTTTCCTGGCAAGTTCATTCCTTTGAGAAAGACACCGTGAGGAAGACCAATAGACAAGCGTATCCTACAAATGAGAAATCAGGTTAAGTTACTATGAGTCCACTTCTTTTCTTTCTCACTTCTGTCATGCTAATAATATCCTCTAAATGACAAACCACATACATTGATTTTATAAGGGGAGATATGATAGTTTCGACCATTGTGAAACAGAGCACCAGCATAGGTTGACTGTACATCATCTTCAGCATGATAACTAATATATATATCCTCTCGACCTGATCGCCTTCTGCCAGCTTCAAGATCCATGTATACACGAAGCGGTTGTCCCATGCGTCTCTGAAATCAAATTAAGAAAGACATGATAAACTGGGCAAGGTGGAAAAATAAAAATTAGTACTCCTTACAGATGTAACCCAATCAAAGAAGAAAGGTAAGAGTTACAAATTCGGAACTTAAGGTATAACACAGAGGGTCAATCTTCACCAGGGGTAAATGGTCCAACTTCCAAATGGTATTCCAAATCTTGGTCAGAAAACATATACTACATGAAAGGAAATGGAAGGATAATCATTTCCTATATTGCAACTTCTACGCCTGCTGAAGTTAGCAATCCAGATAGGCAAATAACTTTAAAATTGTTCTAAACGTCAGTTAAAATTTGAAGGCTGCTGTATTGACATTGAATTTCAGTAAAGAATCTTTATACTCAGAGCAGAAAACCTTCAAACACATTTATAAAATTGGGTGCAGGTGAAGATCAACATACAATATTTGGCAAAGAGGTCAAAAAGAGGTTAGGCAATAAATACAAACACCGTATCCGTATCTTAAAATTTTAAAAATTGCTACATCCCCAGTATCATATCATGTCATATAATTAACAAACCTGATATTTATGTTGAGTATTTTAAGAATGTAATTTATGATCACAATCAGACACTTCAGACTAAGTTGTGTCTTGAGCCATATGAGGCAGTGCAGGTATAATTTAGACAAAAGTACCTTCTTTTGTCCTTTAAGTTTGGGGTTAGTTTCAAAATCATCCCAATTGCTTCTTTTTGTGCGAATTTCAGCTTACATGTTTTATGAAATTTCTCAATATTGTCTTCAACGGCTAATGCCATCCAATTAGTCAACGAAAACAGTTGACACGTTGGATATGTGACAATTAGAGGATGCAAATATAGATATTACACAGCTAATGTGAATGTCTGGCCTAATATCTCTTCAAATAACATGAAGACAAATGTTTGGCTTAGAAAATACAAAATGACATTGATTTGGGTTTACTGATGAGATATTAGGCCCGATATCTATGTTTGCATCCTCTAAGGGCTACATGTATGACAGATCAACTAATTTCATCAACAATTTGGGTGGTGTTAGCAATTAAGAGGAAATTGAGAATATATATAAACATGTAACACGAAATTGATAAAAAAATATTTGGAAGGAAGTTGAAACAGAACCTAAGAAATGGAAAAGTTCCTTTTGTCTATAATTTATAGAGCACTTTCGTACTGCAATGTATTGCTTTTACATTTCTCATGTTTTAGGGCAAGAATTACATTTTTTGAAATACAAATAATTTAAGAACATCTAAAGGAAAAAGCTCCGTTACGATAGATTTACCCAAAACTTGATCACTGATAATTGAAACATTTAGAAATAGAATCATGCCCACTTGCATAAAGTTCAAAAATTTCTGAAGCAAGTTACAAGGCAAGCTTATAAATCAAGCACTCATTCACAACAGTAAACATGCCCCTGATGATTCTGCATCGCTTAAAGAAATTTTTAATACCATTTATCAGCATATTAGATTCAAATTTCTACCCAAGAAAACTTTTCAACTCTACAAGATCTACCGTCATTGCCAGTATTGTGAAGAAAACTAGCATTACCAGTGTCAGCAAAACAAATTAAATGAATAACCATTTCCAATCGGAGACCTACCAGTAATGGAGGCGTGGTGGATTCAAATAACAAGGCATCAGGCTTGTCGGCTAGAACTGAAGATTTAGTCCAGAGACAGCTCAACCCACATCGGCAAGAGTATAAATTGTCCAAATTATCAGGAATCCAAGTCCACCCTTTGACCAAAACGCTAACATGGCTCAATTTCAAGCCCCCACATTGCGATTCACCGCCAATCTCTTGCAAAGGAGAAGCCCTTGACTTGTTTAGCAGCTTCACTCCACCGTGTTTCTGCCTGAACCGGGGACAACCGACTTGAGAGTCCCATTTCCTGAAGGCACCCACCAGATCAGCGAAGGGTTCTGGTGTGGACGTGATGGGATCGTTGATGGGTTGGACAGAGGATGATACAGAGGGGAATTCGAAGACACCGGAGAAGAAGAGGATGAGGAAGCTAAAAGAAATCATGGCTGCGACGGTGACGGAGTTAATGGGCTTGGGTGACATGGCTGTCTCCTCCTCCTCTTGACTGTTGAGAGAGAAAATAAGTATTTAATCTTTCAAAGGAATTGATAGTTAGTGAGATTGAGAAAGAGTCCATGTCCAAAACCAGGCAGTCTTTGTATTTACCTTTCCATTTCTCTCAAGTACGTTTGGTGGTGGAGGTCTCTCGCAGTCGCTAGGGGTTGTTTGGTAATTTAGTTCAAACCACACTCAAAAGATTGCTTATTTAAGAGTAGTCACACTAATAATATTAATAACTTAGTAGTTCATAGTTTTTTATTTTAGTTTTCTACTTTAATTTTTTAAATATTTGTATTTAATCAAAATGGTCCCTTATTTGATAAAAACAAGATATGGCAAGGCCCTAAATTAATATTATGAATTTATCAAAGTGCTTTCAAACTCTCAAAATTCACCCTTTAAGGGTGGAATTGGAATTTTAAGTCTCACATAAAAAAATAATAAAAATTTGTGTGAGAGTATTCTGGTATGATGTTCATTCTCACTAGTATTTGGTGTTTTACCCTTCAATTTTTTATTAAAAAAAAAAAAGAATGGATGCATGTGTTAATCAAATTTGTAGGAATTTCTTGTCATGTTTGAAGGTGTATTTATGACTGCCTTAAACACTAAAACATTATAGCTTTCACATCTATGAGACTATTTGAAAGAAACTTTTACATAAACAATTTTGCTTGATCTCCCCAACTTATTGGAGATGACCTTTAGGTTACATTTGGATTGAAGATTAGGGAAGAAGTGACAAGAAATAGAATGGTCAAATTAAGATGAATACATATTTGAATCTTTTTATGAGGATAGAATAGAATGACAAGGGAGGGCTTCCAAAACCCTCCTTAGCCATCCAAATTGTCCCCTCAAATTGGAAGATTAAGAAAGGAAGAGAGTGATTCACTAATTAAAAATACTATTATACCCTTCCAAATTTCTTAAACTTACAAGTTTTTCCAATTTTTGTATCTTGAAACATTTCTCGTGGATACTTCCTTTCTTTAGTGAATAACAAATTTAATATTTGTTCCTTTCTTCTATTGAATCATTAATTAAAATATTAAATTTATTTATGTAAGACACTTTTAAAATAAGTAATTTTTACATATTATAAATTGTTTACATAAGATATATATATATATATATATATTAATTTTATTTCAGAATTATATTGCATTTTGTGAGTTGAAAAAAGAAAAAGACAAAATAAGAGAATTAGTAAACGAAAGTAAAAAGATATGGACAGTATTCCTATTTCATGTATTGAATAAAGATAAAATTATTAGTTATATGTTTATGTTATAAGGAGTAATATTTGTAAAAATAATTAATAAGTCGTTCCATTTTATTCATTTAATTGTAATTTCCAAATAAGAAGTTTAGGAGTTTCTCTTTTCTCATTAAAACTTTCATATAATATATCTATTCAAGTCATTATACTCTATTCCATTCTATTGTATATCATTTCATTAATTATCACTCCATTTCATCCGCTTAAACTTCCAAACATAGCCTTATGGTCTTTTTTGCATTAATCTCTTGTACCATGTCTAAAGGAAATGGTAATTAAAGTAAGCTTAAGTGTCCTTTAATTAGGCAAAGACTAGCAACAAGCAACATGGTTGAATGCAAGGGAAACTTGGAAGACTAGGTATGTATATGTCATTTTTTTTTTATATTATCTTTTGGTATTCAATTCAGTTCTTAAAGGCAAGAATCAACCAATCTAGAATCGGGTATTGTCAAACCCAATATTAAAGTTAGTCCTTTGAACATTGCCCTTTTCATATACAAGATAAAGATTGAACTTATAACCTTGCATAAGGGCACTGAACTCCTCGTCATTTGGGCCAACATTGTTGCTATGTATATGCCTATATTAGCAATTGATAATAATAAGCACCTAAATGAGGGAATGGATAAATAAAGCAAAACTAGTATGTTTGTTCGTGCATTGTGCAAAACTTAAAGAAAATTATTTTATTATACTATGTGTCTACATTTTAGTCTATTTAATTAGATATGAGAAACATAGTGCAAGTATACGTTCAAATAGATCTTTCTCTCACTTAGTTCTCTAATTGTTTTAAGGAGGCAAATTTGAAGTAGTGCCTTGGAATCTGATGGAGGGGTTGTTGTCCTTAGTTGCGAACATCACGAGAAGAACTAAGGCTTTTGATATTCATGTAATTGTTGTTTGTGAGCACAACTTTGAAATTCTTGATGTCAAAGACCTTTTCTTCACATAACAGTGGCTTGAACTTGTTTCTACTTTAAATAGTGAAAAATTTGTGTTATCCAAGAAGCCATATAGAACATATTTAATACTTGAAGGGTGAGAAGTTAGTCCACATGTACAGACTCTAATGGTTAGTTACATTAATTATTGATAATAGACTGGATATTTGATTTTATGCATATCAATTGGCATGAGATTTTTGGATTTTTGAATAAGTGTACGTTTAGATAAACATGATTGAATCAAATTTATTAAAGGCAGTTATTGCTTAATGGATTAAAATAAATTGATTGTTTATAAATTTTGCTAAAATGTAATTGATTGAATTTAATTGTCATAATTCTCAATGCATACATAAGAAAAATAAGAAGTCATCACATAAGGAATTAAACAAATAATCAAAGAAGAGTTCACATCACTCAAATGGAATTTCCATAGCAAAGAGAATTTACTTTAAATATATATAATAAATATAGCTTTAGGCAATGCTTTGGTCGAATTGAACTAGTCATATGGAAAGAAAATAAGTAAAATGGTAAAGTTAGAAATACATAGGAAATGAGGGTAAAACCTAAGAAATTCTATCAAGTAATTATAATAGTAAGAAAGCTAGAATTGTACTTGATGGGATCGTGAGACTGAGAATGGAGTCCAAGGATTCGGATCCATAGCCAGGCAGCCTTCTTCTCTACTTTTCCATTTCTCTCATGTAAATTTGGTGGGAGATGAGTCTCCCAGTTTGTGACTTCCTCCCCTAATATAGGTTTTAATAATCAGGTTTAAGAAACTTAACTAAAAGTATTTTTCATTATATATATATATATGTATATATATATATATATATATATATATATCTCTCTCTCTCTCTCTCTCTCTCTCTCTTTATTTTAACTAAGTCTGAATTATTTAAATATTTATTTTTAACTATTAGTATTAAATTTTAGAGACTTGAATAACGTAATTATTCTATTATTACAAACAGATATTGATTACAATTCTAATAGTCTTAATATACAAGATTTTATACTTAAAACATGCATGAAATTCATCTTTTCTAATGCTTCTCTTCAAAGTCCACAACCATTTTGCTTTGACGAATTATATGTTAGTTACTTACCTCCTGACTCACTGCCTAGGCTCACCTAAATGAATTCAAATAAAAATAAATTTTTTTAATTTATAATAGTTAAAACAATTTCTTTTTCAACTCTTTCATATTTCATGCGTCTTGATATACACACATAATAAATACTGTAGCTATTACTAATATATTCTCGATATCTTAGAATTTTCAAGGAGAGCTTATCGATATGGCCATCTCTAAATATCTAGATCCCTTATCATGTTTTTATACAATTGATACACAAATATTTACATATGCATATCAAATAAATTCATAAAGTATGAAGCGAAGTTTTGACTACAATATGTAAAGAAAAAGTTAACTACCTGTTCAGTTGATATTTTAAAATTTTTCTTCTTTCTAAAGGTCCAAAATATATAGAATTTAGTATATCATGTTGAATTCTCTCGTAAATTTACAAACTGCACTATATGTCTCTAATTTTTTATTTTATTTTAGTGTTAGCCTTTTCCTAATAAATACTTATCACTTGAAAAGTATATCTCTTATTTTCCCTATTTTTATTAGCTAATTCTTATTCAAGAGGTTTTCAAAACATCTTTATAGCCACAGAAATAGCATGAGTAAATTAATTATTTTCACCAATAATCCTTTCACAATAGCTAAAATAGTGATACTCAAATTATTTAAAGAATATTTTAAACTAATTCCTGATTATTTCTATTCTCTAGATGTGCTCCTTTTCTGGGTATTATTAAAGTACTTAATAAAAATTAAGAAGCTGATTTTCATACCATCAAATTTATTTTTTTTTCTAATTGTCTTCTTCATTTAAGTACTAACGTCTAAAGCTCATATTTAACATTTTATTCGGTTCCCTATATACTATCTGACTTCATTTTTGTAGTTTTTTTATTCCTGAAACTTGACTTCTTTCCCTGAATTTCCTACAGCAAGTATCTCTTTACTGTAGAATCTTATTCTAACCTTATTATCGTCCTATCTTGCTTTCCCTTTGTATGCCCATAATCCCATATTACTTCGCCAGTGTTGCAAAATTATTTCCTTCTTTTGAACCTAAATTTCCGTCACCTTTAAATGTGAATTTACAGACAGAAAGTTGAAACTTAATTATTTCTTATATGTAAAAAAGAAATTGTTTCAATTAGTAATATTAAATTAAAATTAGAATGATTCTTAGATTAGATTATTTTTATTAATGCTTCAAATGTATAAGTTTTTGACATATTAAGTTTAGGAAACAAAATGGAGTGAAATATTGAATTTTCGCCAAAGAAAGAAATAATGAATGAATACTTTATACATGATGGACAAGGTATCAAGATGACTTGAACTTAATATTTTTTATTTGTCATTTCTTTGAGTTTAAAAATTAGTATACTTTATTTAGAACTTAGGTTAAAATAATGATTTAGTCTTTTAACTTTATTTTCTATTTTAAAATGGTCCCTTAAGTTTAAAATATTTTAAATTAGTCCCTAAAGGTTTTAAACCATTTTGTAAAAAGTCTAATTAATTGATATCTGTTAAAAATGTTAACACTTTAATTTAAACATTGGAGTCATATATAATTTTTTCTTATAATTTAAACTATGAGTTGGCATCTAGTCATATTTAACCTCAAAATAAAAATAGAAAAAGGCATTCGTGCACAGTTCATCTTCCTCCTGGGAACCGTCTACATGGCGTTTTCAAGCCCAAGGATTTGATTGATCATTGTGGACTCAAATTCAAGGAGTTTTGAGATTCTATGGTTCCAAATTCACAGTCCTCTGTTTCTCCTGTGTTGTCGCAAGGTCGGAATTTGATTTTGGGACTTGGGAGGGAAAGCATAAGCACGAGGTGTATGAGCAATTATGGAAATTCTGGATTAGATAATTGTGGAGCTGAAGTGGGTCCTGCAACTTCACCGAGCGGGTAGGCTCAACAAGAGAAAGTGGAGAGTTTTAAATTCAATGAAGGGAATGAAGATGACTTACTGCAACATCAAATGCCCTTCACTTCTTTGCTAATGTTGCGCTGGGAAAAACGATTATGGAAGTGAAGGAGATCTTCTATGGGATTGTAACCCAACATATCAGGAAGCCCTAGTTTGTTATGTTTTTTTATATTGTTTCTAGTTACTTGTATCCAACTCTTAAAAGCCACAAAATGAATTAATATACAATTGAATATTATCGAATTCAATATTAAGGATTGTCCTTTTAATATTGCACACGTCATATATAAGGTAGGAATCGAACTCAAAATCTTATTTAAAAGACATCAAACTCTTTATTAACTCAAAATCTTATTTAAAGGACACCAAATTCTTTACTACTCAAAGTGTAACATCCGTTGATCCAAATTTGTTATGTTATTCACCCTAATTTTTTCAACTTCAACAAATGTTGTTATACTAGGTACTGGTTTATTAAACATCTTAATACGTAGAAAAGTGAAACTGTTTAGTAAAATGTTGTTAGATATATGCTCAAGTTAGTAATCATATTTTCCCTGCAGGTATGGAATTTTCAGTTAGGAAAATCTAGAGATTATAATAATGAGGCATTTGATGGTCTGGAAGAAGCTTCCTTATCGATACGAACTCATTGCAGTATCTTTCACATATGAATGACTCATCTATTGGTCCTGAAATAGTCATTTTCGCGCTGCAAAACATCAACGTCACCGCCGGTAGAACAAGCCCATTGGCTCTTTGGAACACGCAGTTCAGGTCGTCAGGAAGGGTTAATATCCCTTTCAAGTTTGGAGGATTCGTTCTTTTAAAAGAAATTATCTTAAGGCTGAATATTGATTAGATGCCAGCTCATCATTCATATTATAAGAAAAAAAAAATGGCTACCAAATCAATATTTAAATTTACAGTATTAACCCTTTTAACCAATTTTATTTGATTGGATTTCTTACAATATAGTTTGAAAATTTAATGGATTAATTTAAAACACTTTAAAGTTGAAGCATCATTTTGAAATAAGAAATAAAATTAAAGGATCAAATCGCTATTTTAACCTAGTACTTATCATTTGAATTTTTTATTAATTTTTTTCCTTTTAAAAATTTTTTATTAGAGTTTATTACATAACATAAATAAGCAACTTAATATTGATTTGATTTGAAATTCTCATAAGAGTGATTTGAAATTTATATTGTTTTGAAATTGGCTCCGTCCATTTTCTCAAATTTATATTGATTTGAAATTCTCATAAGAGTGATAATAACTTCATTAAACTTTAGTTAATATTGCTTAAACATTCTCCCAAGTGTCCCTCACACATTCTAATACACTTTTCATTAATAACCATAAGAACACTCCAATTAGGTGTTGTAATAATTCAACAAAGGCTTTCTCAACAACAATGGAATTAATGCTAAGCATCCAAACTAAGGTCAAGGCCATTCATGAAATTTCCCAAAATATATTTTTAGGAAACTTTTAGGCTATTATAGTTTGTGACTAAGAGTTTTTGCTGTTGATAGTTGTTGAAATGGAAGAACTAAGGTAACAAAATTTATGAAATATTAATTATGTGTATGCACATAATTATAAAACAAAGTTTTCTCTAAAAGACTCAGCTTATGCAACTACATTCACAAGATTATTTATCATAATCATGCTTAGCGGTCTCAAATTACAATAAACCAAGAAATCTCATCACATACCAAAGGCCTATATATCTGAATGTCTTTAATATCTTCATATTGATAGGGTACGAAAAATATTAAAACATCAATTTAATTAGATTTCATTAATGTTAGATTGCATGATCTGTGCTACATTAACAAGGCGTATCCATTGTCAACACAATTTACCTAGCAAGAATTTTAGTTGTAATTGCAACCTTAATCAAAATCAACCAAAATAAAAAACCCCTACAATTGGTCACGCGAAAGTTTAATCACCCAAGTGATCATCAAAGTAAGGAAAAAAATTACTTAATTAATTGCTAAGATTGTAAAATCAGTCATACTTCCGATCACCAATTTGGTTATCCAGAACCAGTGCCTTTTAAATTAAACTTAGCAAAATTACCTTAAATGGTTTAACAATATTCATGAAGGCAAACAGATTACATTATATCAAGCTATTAATCAAGGTTCCTAACATAAAATAAATGCCCTAAGTCGTAGAAGGCTCAAAAGCTAATGAAGACAATAGAATTTGGGTCTGAAGCTAATTGAATCATCTTTGGCAATGCTCTCAGGTGTCAAGCTTTGAATGAGCTTTTTGGAATGGTATTACAAGACAAAAAATTCAATTTGTGTTGAAAGTTACGAAGATTTGAAATTAGACCTCTCGTTTAGGTTTGTGTTTGGAATTATGATAGTCAATCTAACACAATTACTTATTCAAAAGAATTCATGTCATCCATGATAGATGAGTATATTGCTCAAGAAGTATGAAATAAGTAGAATATTGATTTTCATAACTGGAATTAAAGTAATTCACATGAAAATTAGGGTCAAAATTAAATTCAATATAATACTGAATTTATAAATGCTTAATTTTATAATAAATTATTTGTCATACCAAAATACACCACTACTAAGAGTATGAAAATATATGATACTAAAATGCATTTGGAATATACACAAAAATATTTAGCTTAAAATTTTGAGACTACTATTTGAAACTTTGTGTGGAATACTATGAAAATTTAAGAACTCATATTTTGAGCTTGCCAAAAGCTTTGAAAAATATAACATTAAATATAAAATGAAAATTTAATGTAGGAGCCTAAATTTTAGGGCAAAATGGGTCTTTTAAGGTGGTGCACACCCCCCCCCCCACGTGCCTAGAAGTGTGAATGGGCATGTGCTAAAAGGTTTATCATTTTCCTTGGAGCTTAAAGCTTTATCTATGGTGGATTTCAACCATTGCAACACCTAGAAAGCTTCAAATTACAATGTTTAGCATGATTTAACACCAGCAAAATACTCCAAGTTCATATATAAACATGAATTAAGCAAGTATCGAGATGAAACTGCATTCTTTCAACAAAATATGGAAAACCCCAATTCGAGCCTTAGGAAAAAAATTCTTTAGATCTACCACAAAATATGAATTGGTCTTATAATTAATCGGTCTAAGAGTTTAAAATTCCCCCATAAAAGAATGAGTCATAAAGGCCATAAAATCCATATTAATGAAGCATGCTATAGAGCCCAAAAAAAATTCCTTATTGTTCTTTAATTTTTTTTTGGAATTTTATATTCCAATTTTTTGTTTTGGTTCATAGGTTCAAGGGTACGAGAGTGGTAGTAGCATTCTAAACTTCATCCTAATATTTATTTTCCTATACTAGCAAGTTTAAAGCATGTAATAAACGAAATTAAAACTTGTAATATGACAAATAAAATCTCTAAGTCTTTTCCAAGAACAAGCAAACATTGGGTATACATGTCGTAACCTAGTTTTGATACCAATTGTTGGAAATTTCAAGAAGGGGATTAGAAATAAATAGTTAGATTTCACCTAGAATCCATTGATACATGTAACCTTTCTAGGGTAGGAAAGAGCTACAACTCACATCACTCAAAGGTAGGCAAAATAGTTCTTATATAAAAGTGAAACCCTTGCTAGTTTATGTAGGGTAACTAGTTGTTATGGATGAACAGGTAAGAATAGAGGGAAAGAGAGAAATATTTTATTCTGTACTATGGAATACAACAAGTAGAAAAGATGTAACAGGGGAAAAGGAATGAATGTAGTTAGAGAGAAAGGTCCAAATACACTATACCCCAACCCATGCAAAACCTCTCTCTATATAAAGCTTAAAATTCCCTCATTTTCCATGTGACTCTCTTGGCCCTATTGCTTTTGTGTAATAACGACTTATCCTTGACTTCTATACTGTTGGTCATCTGCCCCACCTGGCCAACTAACTCACATGACCTTTTTGTCATAACATTACTCCCTTTTTTAGAGTGACCTTGTCCTCAAGGTTAAAATTAGGATAAGCAGCCCCAAATCCATCAAGGTCTTCCCAAGTAACCTAATTACTATTATCTTAACTTACTAATATTTGTGGAATAAAGTTAACACCCTTTTTGACTAATTGATTATCAAGGATGCATGATGGCCTTAGCAGTGGTCCATCCTTCAAAGTAAGTAACGGCTGAGGTACAAATTGGGATGTTGGGTTGCCAATACACTTCTTGAGTAGGGAGTTATGAAATATGGGCTAAATTTTGGCTCCTTAAGGAAGCTAGAGTCTATAGCAACTTGACCAATTTGTTCTAGAATAGGGAGTGGTTTGAAATATCTCTTACTCAGCTTCGGATTGTGTCGCAATTCTACAGATGCTTGGCGATAAGGCTGGAGCTTAATGAAGACCATATCTCTTACATGTAAGGCACACTTTGTACATTTTGCATCAGCATGTTCATCATTCATTCTTGAGCCTTGAACAAATTAGATTTTAGTAAGATACATCTTCACACATCTGTTAAAAGCTTTAGATTGGCCATCGGTTTAGGGGTGATACAAGGAATTAAGCTTAATTATGGTCCTTTGCAGCTTGAAGAGTTTTTGCCAGAACCGACTTGTAAATACCTTATCTCTATATGAGATAATTGAAGATGGCAGGCCATGTAACTTGACCACCAGTTAGAAAAAAACGTTTGCTACTTGGTGATTGGTGTATGAAGCTTTCAAGGCAACAAAATTGGCATGCTTTGACAAACGATCTATGACCACTATGATAACAATGTACTCGTGAGATGACGGAAGATGGGTGATGAAATCCATAGTTACTTCATCCCAAACTTAACCAGGTATTGGAATAAGTTGTAGTAATCCATGAAGATGCAGTTGAGAATTCTTGGTTTGCTGACTAACGAAGCACTCCTAAACATACTTTCAAACATTTTCTTGTAAGTGAACCAAGTAAAATTGAACGACTATTTAAGCAAAGGTTTGTGCTTTACCTAAATGCCCTAATATCGGTGAAGAATGTAGCTCATGTAAGATCTTCTATTTCAAGGTGTCTATAACAAGAAGATAATTATGCGATCCTTCCACAGAAAAATAAGGAACTAAGCTTGGTTGCATTTTACATTTTTGTAGTAAGAGGCGTAAGTCATCATCCTATTGTAAAGCTTCCTGCACTTCTTGAACTAGGGAGGAAAGAAGAATCGATTGGGTAGATAAAAAATAGTGAGATAATGTGTCTGTGACAACATTAAAGACTCTTGTCTTATACTCGATGGAATAATTATAGCCTAATAGCTTATGAAGCCATATTTCTTATTCAGGAGTTTGAATAGTTTGAGTAATGAAGTGCCTGAGGCTTTTCTGATCTATACATATAATTAACGAATGCCTAACCAGATAATGCTGAAATTTAGCCACAACTTATGTGATTGCGTACATATAAATTCTGGTTGAGGACAGCTCCCACCCTTAATGTTAATGCATCGATCTCCAAGATAAAAGGTTTTGCTCAAGTCAGGCAACACAAGAATAAAGGCATTGGTCAACTTTTGTTTTAAGGAATCAAACACCCTTTACGCCTCATCTGTCTAATGGCATCTTTTTGTAGCAATGTTGTCAATGGTGCAACAATCTTGGTATATTGATGAATAAACTTCCTATAATAACTTGCCAAGCCTAAGAACTCCCTTAGCTGCTTCTGATTCGAAGGAGGTAGCCACTGTACAATTTCCTGAATCTTAGTTGGGTTGACTTCCACACCAGAAGTTGATACAACATGGCCTAAGTATTCCTTTTTAGTTTGACCAAACGAATATTATGACATTTTTGCAAGTAAATAATTGTCTGTAAAAATTTGTAAAATTGTAGCAAGTGGTTCAAATGTGACTTGCATGACGAGCTGTAAACGAGAATATCATCGAAGAAAACAAGAACAAATCATCAAAGGTATGGTTGAAAAATATTAGTCATCAAAGTTTGGAAGGTTGTCGGTGCATTTATCAATCTGAACAGCATCACTAACCATTCAAAATGTTCATGATGTACTCGAAATGCTATTTTATGTAGGTCCTCAGGCTTGACCAAAATCTGATGGTAGCCCAAACATAAATCAAGCTTAGAGAAGTACTTAGCATTAAGTAGTTTGTCCAAAAGTTTAGGGCACAGTAATCTGTGTAAAAGTGCTAGGAGCTATCTTTCTTCTTAACAAAAAGAACGTGGGTGGAAAAAGGGCTAGAACTTGGCTATATAATGCCTTCTGTTAACATATGCTGAACCAGAGTTTCAATTTTGGTCTTCTTAACATATGGATAACGATAGGGCTTAACCTTCACTAAACCAATTCCCTCTTATAATGTAATGCAGTGGTCATAAGTTCGAAAAAGAGGTAAGCCATAAGGAGCTTCAAAGATACTTTGATATTTGTGAAGTAGTTTTTGCAATTCTCCTGGCATATCAAGGTTTACATTTACGGGTTCGTAACTCTCATTATATTGTAAAGTATGTAGCTAAGCAATGGCCCACGTAGCACTCATACACTTGAGCTAATGAAATTGAGCCATTGTAGGTTATGAGGTGTCATCCCCATGTAAAGTAATGAATTTGCCGTTCAAATAAAATTTGGTGGTGGACATATTATAATTGGCCACGAGCGGACCTAGCATATTAAGCCAAGCTACACCAAAACCAAATCGGAACCCATAATAAGAAGAACATAAACTAGAAGAGAGAGTTTATGGCCCTAAATATGCACCGATATAGCTTTGATGACTCCTTCACTTACCAAGTGATTACCATTACCTACCAACACATGGAAATTAAGCACTGACTCAATTGGTAACTTGAGAAATTGAGCTAGACATGGTTAAATAAAGTTGTTGAAACTACCACCATAAAAGAATACTATTAAATGACGTTCGTTGATGTAACCCTTGAAATGAATCATCCCAATGTCCTTAATACCTCTCAACACATTAAACGAGAGGTGATGAACATCTAATTTGGGCTCTGTGCGATCAAGATCCAGTAGGGCATTTCATGCTGGGGGAAGTTCATCATTTGTTTGCAATATCAAATAGTGTTGTTCGGGCACTTGTGGTTCCATGTAAACTTGTCATTGCAAGTGTGGCACAATCCATCTTGTGATATAGTTGCATCTTTGCTGAAGATAATTTCCTTATAAGAGCAAGAGGTTTAGCGAAAGGAGTCAGAAGTAATAGTGGCAGAGGTGGTCAAGAAACAGTGGAGGACGAGTTGCTGGCAATAAAAGTTATTGGACCTAAAGAACTTATAGGTAAGGAATGAACACCGACCTTATGAACAAAGGACTTATCTTCAAATAATCAGGCCAAATCTATTGCTTATAGTAAAGATGACGGTGACTAAGCAGTAACATCATGTTTCAAGTCCATCTTCAGTCTGTTAATGAAGTAGTTAAGCAATGCTTCATTTAAAATACCTTCTACCCTGTTAGCCAGGTTAATAAACTCTTTGTAATAAGCATCAAATGTATTGATTTAAGCCATCTTGAATAATTAGGCTCTAGGAGCATCAAATTGCGAAAGTCTAAATTGTGTTTTAATAGCTCAAGTTAGTGCTGCAGCATTTGGAGCCAAGGCACTATTGCACCTTCCATATGGACAGTAGCAATAGTTAGATGCTAAGAATTTAGTGTGTTGTAGTATTAGAAAAACTGGTTGCCTTTGAACAACCATTGGAGTGGATCAGTACTGTCGAAGCAAGGAAAATCAAGCTTAATATTCTAGAGTTGAAATGACTGGTACAAAGAAACAAAATTAGCCAGTATATCTTGTATGTAAATATGTAATTGGCCAGCATACCATATATACAAGGAGGCTATTGTTACCAAATCCATATCATGGAGTCTTTAGTCATAAGAGGTATGTCATATATATTTAAATAGCTATAGAACTTATTAAAATAATCACTTTAATCAAATTACTTATCTCAGGTAAAGGATGCCACTAAGACAGAGGATGGCTTCTATGAGGTTCATTCCTAATGAGGCTTCCTCCCAGTTTCCAAAGCCCGATGGCTTAGGGGTGGTAGAGGCCATGGATGTAGTAGTAAACAAGAACGTGGTCAAAGAAAAGAGGCCATTAGGCCAGCTAGAAATGAATTGCTTGAGAATGGGCAAAAAAAATATGATAGTAGCTGATGTTAATGCTAGGATGCTCGATATGCAGCAGATAATTGAGAGATGATGGGCATGATGATGCAACAGCAACAATAGGGTAGAGGACATCATGTAGACCCTAAGCTTCAATAAGTGGCTAGACTAGTTAGGAGACAACTAAGTCCATAAGGGAAGGGCAATGAGGTTTAGTTATCTGACTTTATGAAACTCAAGCCTCTTTCCTTTCCAAGTGTAGAAGCAATGAAAGACCCACAAAAATTTATAGTTGAGGTAGGCCAGCTTTGTAAGGCACTTGGGTGTTCCTTAACTACATTAGTAGAGTTGGTATAATCCCAACTATTAGAAGTAGCCTAAACTTTGTTTGAAACCATGACGTAGGGAAGACCTCAAGATTCACCTCTTTTGGAATTCAAACAATTATTTTTTAGAAAATTCCTCCTTCAATCAGTAAGAGATATAATGGCTAGAGCATTTGAGGTCTTAAGACAAAGAGAAGACTAGCTCGTTGGTGAATATAAAGTGAAATTTACTCAATTGTCATGGTATACTTCATACTTAGTAAAAACTAAAGACATGTGTGTAAAACGCTTTGTCCATGGGCTTCTAGATCATTTATATAGATCAGTGGCCAAACTGTGATATGATTCCTATGAAGATGTGGTTGATAGTACAAACTCTTTAAAGCTAGATTCAGAGGTAGCAGAAATATGCAAGAGCAATACAAATGGCAATATACTGGAGGTGATCAACTACAATGGTAGAAAAATCATAGTGAATCATCAAGACTATCAAAGGAATTCTCACCAATGGGCAAGCCATAGTGGTTATTCTTCTAGCATTGTGTGGAATAGTGGTAGGAAGTGATCATTGGGGTCACATTCCCCTTACCCTACTTGTGGAAAGATACATACTGGTATTTGTTTTGTGACCAGGAAGGTACGTTACCAATGTGGTCAACACGGCCACTTTAAGAAGGATTGTCCTATGCTATTGCACCATTATTCTTTAGTCAAGTGCTTGCCTTTACTGCGCTACCATAATCTCTAATACCAGTATTACCCTTGAAGCAAATTGGGGGTCTTGCAAGATATGGATATAATATATCTTAAACTAAAGGTAGAGGATCAGGGGGTAGGATTCAAGGACATGTGAGGAGAAGACAGGCTCGTGTTTTTGCTATGACCCGTCAAAATGCTCAAGCATCTAATATTGTAGTTGCAGGTATACTTCCAGTTTGTTCTTTTGATGCACATGTTTTATTTGATCTTAGGGCTACGCATTCCTTTATGTCCTCATTCTTCATATTATGATTTGGTAAGGATGCAACACTCTTAGATACACCGTTAGTAATATCCACAGTTATCAGATATCCATTTATCGCTAATTGTGTGTATAGGGAATGTGAAATCTTAGTAAAAGGAAATTAGTTACTACTTGATTTAATAGTCCTTGATATGAAGGACTTTGATATGATTTTGGGCAAAATTGACTATCTTCATGCCATGCCATGCCATGCTTGAATGTCATAACAAAGTGTTAAAATTTCAGCTGTCGAAGGGGTAAAAGTTTACCTTTCATGGAGATCAAAGTTTAGCACTTAATAATCTAATTTTTGCTATTAGTGCTAATAAGTTATTAAGAAATGGATGTAAAGGATATTTGTCGATGGTTAGAGATACATGGGGGATAAAAGAAAGCTTAGAACATGTACCAATAGTGTGTGAATACCCCAATATTTTTCCTAAAGAGTTGTTAGGTTTACCACCAGATAGGGAGATCGAGTTTTGCATAAACTTGATTCCTAATACTCAGCCTGTGTCTATACCTCCATACTGTATGGTCCTTGTAGAGCTTAAGGAGTTAATGGAGCAACTGCAAGATATTCTTGACAAAGGATTCATACACCCTAGTTCTTCACCATAGGGAGCTCCAGTATTGTTTGTGATGAAGAAAGATGATTATATGAGGTTATATATTGATTATAGGCAATTAAAAAGGTGATAGTGAAAAATAAATATCCTTTGCCATGAATAGATGACTTGTTTGATCAACTTCAAGGGGTTGAGTGTTTCTTTAAGATTGACTTGCGATCAGAATATCATCAATTAAAGATTAGAAGGGAAGACATTCCAATGACAACTTTTAGGACTCACTATGGGCACTACGAATTCTTGGTTATGTCGTTGTGTCTTACAAATGCTCTAATAGCTTTTATTGACTTGATGAATTGGGTATTTAAGTTGTACTTAGATCATTTTATGATCATCTTCATTGATGATATCCTTGTGAAAGCAAAGAGGAACATGAGTAACACTTGAGGATGACATTACAAACCTTGGGAGAAAATTAGTTATATGTCAAGTCCTCCAAGTGCGAGTTTTGGCTAGATAATATGGCTTTCTTAAGGCTCACTATGTCCAAAGATGGGATTAGTGTAGATTTAAAGAAAGTTACGGCAATTTAGAAGTGGCCTAGACCCACCAAAGTGACCGAGATTCGTAGTTTTCTCAGGTTAGCTAGTTTTTATTGTAGAATTGTGAAAGACTTTTCCAAGCTTGCTGCTCTATTGACTAGTTTAACAAGAAAAGGTGTGGACTTCCAATGGACAAATACTTGTGAAGAGAGTTTGTAAAAATTAAAGAAATGCTTAACTTCAGCACTAGTATTGGCTATTCCTTCAACAAGTGGTCCTCAAGTGTAGGATTAGGTTGTATATTGATGCAACATGGAAGGGCAATAACCTATGCATTCAGACAACTTAAAAAGCATGAACAAAATTATCCCATTCATGATTTAAAGATGGCTACGATTATATTTGCTTTAAAGATATGGAGACACTACTTGTATGGTGAAACTTGTGAAATTTATACTTATCATAAGAGTTTAAAGTATACATTTAATAAAGGGACTTGAACTTAAGACAACAGAGGTGGCTGGAACTCTTGAAAGACTATGATTGTAATATTTTATACCACCTAAGTAAGGCCAATGTAGTTGCTAACACTTTAAGTAGGAAGTTTATAGGTAGTTTAGCTCATATAACTGGAAGCAAAAGGCCGATAATGAAAGAATTCCAAAAACTCATCTATAATGAAGTATGATCTGACATACCAGGACTTTACTCACTGCTAGCTCATATGCAACTTTGTTCTAGCTTAATGGATAGAATTAAGGTAGTGCAAGACTAAGACATTTAGTTAAAGAGGATTATGGAAGAAGTCTACAAAGGGAAGATATGGGAATTGTCACTTGATAATGAAGGTGTTCTAAAATGTGGCCATAGGTTATGGGTACCTAACATGGAAGATTTATCGAGGAGGGTGTTGGAGGAAGCTCATCATTTTACATACATTTTTCATCAAGTACCAATAAAATGTACTAGGATTTGAGGGAGTTGTATTAGTGAAAAAGGATGAAAAATGATGTAGCAAAGTTCATTTTCAGATGCCTAGTATGTCAATAAGTGAAGGTAGAACACCAGAAACCTATAAGATTACCTCAGTAAATTGAAATTCCTAAATGAAAATAGGAAAGGATCATAATGGTTTTGTTACCAACCTACCCAAGACCTTTAAAGGACCTTTAAAGGTTATGATTCAATATGGGTGATTGTAGATCAATTAACTAAGACTGCACACTTTTTACCTATAAAGGCTACCTATAGTATAGCCTAATATGTTAAGCTCTACTTAGATGAGATTGTCTTCCTTCATGGTGTGCCAATGTCTATTATTTATGGCCATAAGCCATAATTTATAGCTAAGTTTTGGAAGTCTTTCCAAGAAGCTTTAGGGACTCGATTAAATCTAAGCATTTCATTTCATCCTCAAACTAGTGAACAATTAGAGCATATAATTCAAATATTGGAAGATATGCTTCATGCAAGTGTTTTAAATGTTGGTGGCAGTTGAGATAAATACTTTCCTTTAATGGAGTTTGCCTACAACAATAACTATCAATTTAGTATATAGATGGCACCTTTTAAGGCACTGTATGGCAAACCTTACAGGTCACTAATTAGTTAGTTTGAAGTAGGTGAGTTTAAACTCTTGGGCTAAGATTTAATACAAGAATCAGTGGTTAAAGTGAAATTGATTCATGAAAGGTTATTGGTGGCCCATAATAGACAAAAAGCATATGAAGATAATAGGAGGTGTGACTTAGAATTTGCAGTTGGAAACTGTGTTCTTGTGAATATCACCTATGAAAGGTGTTTTACGGTTTAGAAGGAAGGGAAAGTTAAATCTTAGATACATTGGGCTGTTTTAGATACTAGAAAGGGTGGGCGCTGTAGCATATTGTCTAGCTCTTCCACTAAATTTTGTGAATGTGCATCCTATTTTCTATGTATCTATGCTCCAAAAATATTTACCCAATCCTTCTCATGTCCTTTAACTGTAATCAATACAATTTGAAGAGCAACTCTCCTACATAGAGCAACCTATCACCATAACTGACAGAAAAGTCAATAGATTGAGGAACAAATACATAACTTCAGTCAAAGTGGAGTGGCAAAATCATACAGGTTAAGAAGCAATATGGGAAGCCAAAGAAGTTATACGAGACAAGTG
The DNA here is from genome assembly GCA_037074485.1 of Delonix regia. Lineage (NCBI taxonomy): Eukaryota > Viridiplantae > Streptophyta > Magnoliopsida > Fabales > Fabaceae > Delonix > Delonix regia. Next base: position 20,538,040 of record CM073454.1, on the reverse strand, counting down.
CCCCCATCTAGTTGTTTCTAGTGGTAAGTAGCCTCTTTAAAATTCAGAGACCAAATTTTTTTAAGTTGGAGAAAATGTAATAACCCAAATATATATATGTATATATTAAGAATAACATTAGAAAAATAAAATAAAATTTTATAGACTGAAATGAAAGGAGAAAATAGTATTTGGGGTACAAATTATAATTTCAACTATTCTAGGGACTAAAATGAAAAGAAAAATATTTTATGAGATAAAAATATAATTTTAACCATTGCATAGTAACTTGCATAGTAAATACCAACAAAACACGTTTAGTTACTATTTACACAGTAAACTATCAACAAAAACATGTTAAGATACTATTTGTATAGTGCCAAATTGTAACTTGTATATTAACTTGAAAATTTCTATAAATAACACGAATATTTCTTAATTTTCTCATTCAAACATTAAAAAGAGGTAGTAGAAGGAGCGTTCATATTTGTGTGAAAGGTAGCTTGGCAAAGATCTTTTTAATTCAGGCTATGCTGTAAGAATAGGGGATCTTTACTATTGATCCCTACTGATGAATATATAATTAGCAAAGTAGCACTTTTTATTTTACCGAATGTCTTTATTTTCTTGTCCAACTTTCAATTTCTTTATTTTTATATGGATTATATATATATATATATATATATATTCTAAATTAGTCTTTTAAGAGCATTAATCTATTTTATACAACAAACTTCTACATATTATGCATATAATGGTGGTGGAATCTCATTTAATAGATTGAGTAGAATTAAGACACTAAAATGAAATTTACTAGCACCTTTATGGAGCCTCATGTACTTTGTACAAGTAAGATTATAGTAGGCTGTGTCGTCTAAATGATTAATTTAGATCATATGAGTTCCTTGACAAAGCAATTCATCCTATAACTCTCGACATATATGACAGGATTATATCGCCTAAATGGTCACTTGAAAGTAGGGTTACTGTATTTTCCTTGCCAGGAACATTTTTGAACATGAACCATGCTAAAGGTTCTTGAATCAATTTAGACTTAGAAAAGTGGAAACTAAATATATAGTAAATTTTAAGATATAAAGGGGATTCCAAACTATCAAGAGTATTATAATAATAATAATTTTTTTTTCTATAGACTAGACACTCATATAGTTTTAAATTATTGAGAAGTAATAATTTAGGTGTTACACTTTTCCCACTTCCATGTATAATTAATATTTTTGCATTAATGATGGTTGGTTGTTTGGTTTCTAGTTATGATTAGTGTTTAGATTAAGAGAATAGGAGTAAATGAAAATTCCAAGTTTTCGGTCCCAGAATGATGGTTAGCATTATTAGGAATATGATTCAATGTAATTGATTCAGGCCTGAATAAATATTACATATAGGATTTATGATTTCCATATTTGTCAATCAAGGCATAGATGCAAATGATCTGCAAGTTTTCAAGTGGTCTAAATACAAGTTCCATTTTAATCCTTTATATCATTGTTACTTCTTTCTTAATCACTCTTTATTTTATTTAATGCATTTTATAATTGAAAGGATGGATGAGAATTCATGTAAGAACCCCATAGCCATTAGTGGGGATAATAACCTTGGTGCATTTTGTTGAAACGAATTATTAAGACATATTCAGTAAAAGGATACATGTATGAATTATTGAAATGTATATAGTGAAGGGATATAGATATGAGATATTGAGATATATCCAGTAAAGGGATACAAGTATAAATTATTGATTTAGGTTAGCTAAGCTAAGTTGATTTAGCTTATGCACTGGTCACGCCTAATAAATTTGGATCATGACATTAACACTAAAGGTCTTGGCACTGAGATCATTTTTTGTGCCATCACAACAAAGTTTAAAGGATTTTGTGGTGGCACAATGTTGTTACAAGATTATTTAGTTGCAATTAATGGGGATTGCCAAATTGCCTCTTGCTTGTGGCAACACTAATTCAAATCTTCAAAACATGAGATCATATTTGATTATATTAGATTATTTGGTGAAAATTTAATAGTTTAAATTTGTATTAAGTTAATATAAGTACATGTGGTTATATTTTTTTATTTGTACATCTTGACCATTGAATTTTTATTTAACGATTTACCATAATTAAACATGCCTTCGTATTCCTGACAAAATATTAGGGATCCAAATTTGGAGCAACATAGGGTCGGCACTGAGAGACTCTTTAGTGGTAACCTATAGAAGTCACCACCAAAGGTTTTGAGGCCAAAAATAAATGTTTACTTCTAGAGAAAAAATTTGTAAGTTTTTTGGTGTGGTAACACTACTAATTATTAAGAAACTTTTGAGTGGCATGTTAAGATTAGATATTTTTTGTGGCAATGTTTCATGTGTTGGCATTGAAAGTTTGACCATCGTAACGCATGAACTTAAAGTTTCATACCTTTTATGCTACTTTTGTTGTTTTCATTAAAAGTCCAATTTTTGATATTTAACTGCATTATATAGGATATGGTATTACACTTGTAACATATGATAGCTCTAATTCTGACATTCTTATTGTAATTATTACATCTTTGAGTACACAGCTCTCATTCTCTCTCTAAGCCATTTATTCTTTGTTATTATCATTTCCCATCCTCGACAAAATGCATTAAAAATGTTTTAAAAGTATATGTTTATTCCTAATTATTCTAATTAAAATTTAGAATATTATGTTAGAATATTTTTAATATTATATGGATTAGCATTAATTATACTATTAGATTAATTTTATGTTATAACTAATTAGGCAATTGATATTGTAATTTATAAACTAAGAATTGACTGAGTTTTATTTTAATATGTATGGATAATCGGTGATGGGTTCGATTATTCACAAGCCCACTGGATAGAAACTCAACCCACAGCCCAAGAGTATTAATAATCATCCTGTCAGATTACTAATTTAATATTGTTATCCAAAGAGAGATTTTATGGGTTTAATTTTGATTGATTAATTAAATTTAAAATTGTTTTAAAGATTCTAAAGGATTTTACTGTAATAATATTGATTAATTATATTATTAAATAAAATCCTACAAATAACACACTGAAGCCCTAGTTTTAAACACACTAAATTTTTCATTCTCTCTCTGTCGTCAAAACATTCTAAAAAATGTTCTTGGGCATTGTGGATTGAACTTGTTAGACTCAACCAATACTCAGATCAACGACATCGTCTTCATCAGGTTAGATTGTTAATTTATTTATTCTCCCAATTTGTGATCATGTTCAATTACATGTTCTAATTCCGTTTTCAAATGGTATCAGAGCCACGGTTTGATGGACTATGAAATTTTTTAAATTTCCTTTCTTTAATCTCGTCTTCGTAACATGATTTAGCATAATCTAGTTTCTCTTCTTCTTTTTCCTTCTTTTTTTTGAATGGTCTACATGGTAATATAAGGGTAAAAAGGGTTGGCTATGGTATGAAAATATAGTTGAGTTTAGAACACACCATAATATTGTATAACTAATCTCTTTTGGCCTATGGTCATTTATCTTAAAATTTTGTCACCATGACCTTCCATGAGCCCATTTAAGGTCTAAAAAGGGTCGAATTAGATAAGACTGAGGTTAGATAAATATTTTGAAATATCTAGGGAAATATTGTGTAAGCTATAACAAGTTTGGGATAAGAATTTTGACATGAAAAATTTTATGTAAAGACTAGACATAATATGGAACAGTATGTTCAGTTCACTCTCCCTAATTATGTGTAAATAAATTATAATCAATTTCTTTGCGTTAATTATTAGATTTTATTCCTAATTTAAGCACATGCGTTAAAAGGTTGCGTGTAGAAATTGTAATGACTTTGGTTCACATACACCTATTGATTGTGTGCTCGCCTATCGTGGGCCCAATCATAGTGATATGTCTTTTATAAATTAATTTATACCATATTTGTCATTTAATTTCCTACATTTTTTAATTTAATTATCATTATCAGGGATGAGTCTGAATATTGTGATAAGTCCACTAGAGAGAGTGTATGCAAGTATTATGTTGACAATGGATATGCCCTATCGGTGTGACATTATCAATATAATTTTGTGAATAAGGCCTGTTTGGAGCCTATCAACGACGATTTGCTGATTGATGTATTCATGGTTTCTCATATCTTATCGATATGGAGATTGTGAGTGCATTTTATGTCATTTCTCTCGATAACATGCTTCCTTGGTGTGTATGAGTTTTCTTGATTTATCATAGTCCGAGCCCTTATGCAGGATATGATGAGTATTTTGTTACACAGTTGCTGAAGCTGAGTCTTGTTACGGAAACTTTGTTATATATATAATTATGTGTCTGGGACATAATTATATGTTTCCTATTTGTTTTTCCCTTAATGTCTCTGTTCTTGCAACTATTTACGGTGAAAACTCTGAACAAAATCAACTACGATAATTGGATTGAGTCCCTTGATGTGTATCTAGTGATCACTAAGGGAAGTTTAGGTATGAGAGAACCTAAGCCAGCGAATCTCACCGCTGAGCCTAGCGCTGCTGACAAGGCTTACCATAAGCAGTGGTATAAGTCCAATAAGATTTGTCTGACTGTCATTAAGTATACGATTGAGAAGACTATCAGACAAAGTATTCATAAGAAGGACACCGCAATTGAATATCTCAATGCGGTTAGTAAGAAATTCGAGAAGTTTAATAAGACTTAAAAGGGTCTATTATCTCTTTTTGCTAGATAACACTCACTATGATGAAGTGTCAGGAGTGTGTGAGCATATGATGAAGTTTGTTGACTGCTACAACAAACTGAAATCCTAGATGTGGACTTGGATGAGAGTAACTTAGTTTATAGAGTTCCCTAATCCCTTTCTGCTGAATATGGGGTCTTGAGAACCACTTATAATTCCCAAGAGTTAGAGTGGTCAATTAATCATATGATGTTTAAAATGACTCAAGAGGAAGAATCAATAAAAGAAGGTGAATTATCATAATTAATGTACTATATTTCACATGGTTCATCCAGCAAGGCTGGAAATGTGAAATTGAAAAGCAAAGAAAAGTGAAGGCAATGCCTATGGCAAGAGACCGTATGAACTTAAGAAAAACAATAAGAATAATAAACCATCCTTGGAGTGGAAGGAAGCGATTACAGTTAGTTGTATAGGCACTATAATCACAAATGAAAACTTGCATGAAGATGTGCTGTGTGTGGATGACATCCTATTGGCCAATAACTCAGTGTGCTTATTAAATGAGACAAAGCACATTTTGTCATGCCACTTTGATATGAAAGATTTAGGTTAATCTTTTTTTTTGATTTTGAGAATTCAAATTCACTGTGATAGATCTTGTGGCATTCTTGGTTTGTCTCAGACAACCTATTTGAACGAGTACTCAAGAAATTTGATAAGTATTCTTGCACTCCTTGTGCACTTGTGCAAAGTGGTGATAGGTTGTTTGGATCGTTATATCCTAAATGATGAAGAGAGAACTTTGATGGGCAAAGTTCTGTGTGAATCAACTATTAATAGCCTAATATATAGGCTCAAGTGTGCACACGTTTGAACATTATTTTTTCATGTTGGTGTGCTTGGCAGATATATTTAAGTAATTCTGAGCATGATCATTAGAAAGCTACAGAGACAGTTATGATGATCCTGAACCCACTTCTGATTACATCTATACGATGTTTTTAAAGGAGTTGTTTTGTTGAGAAGTGTCAAATGGATATTTATAGCTGCCTTATATATATATATATATATATATATTTATATAAGTGAAGAGTATGTCGCTAGTTTTGCGATGGTCACTCTTTAAGGAATATGGTCAAGGAAATTAATTTCCGTCATGTGTATATTTTAAGTCTTGACCATTTTGTTGCGACATGACTCTATTATACGGTTCTCTCAAAGTTACAAGAATTTTAGTTGCATCAAATTTTGATATTCAATTCCTGTTTGTTGGAGAGAAGATATATGCATCTCATACTCATTTTATGTGATCCGTTTACCAACACAAACCCATTAGAGTTTTCGAAATATATAACTCTTGGGTATATTCAAATTTTGATGTGTTGTTTTAGTGAGAGTCTGAGTTGTGTTCTTAAGCAACACTTTGGCATATTTTGGCACTTATAACATTTGTTTCCCTATCAGATTCAATGTTTTGGTTATGCCAAAATTTTAGATATAATTTAGAATTAAAATTTTGCTGGCATTTATAACAATGCTTTCCTTATTGGATATAATATCATTGATCCATGATTTCATTTCTGAATTTTTATTATCTTAGACTCGCATAGTTCACATTTGCAGTGAGCATATGATGACGGATCTATTGACCAGTGCCTACCCATAAGAGTAATTCAAATTATATAACTCATATGGGTCTTGTTGAATTTTGATGTAGCCTTGGTCTAGTGGGAGTATGAGTATGAGTTGAGTCCTTAAAGGGCTTTTGTGGTGCAATTTAACACCAAATTTCAGAGTTAAGTCCTAAGGGGACTTTTGCATTGTAATATGATGCTTCAAATGTCATTCTGTATTCCATTCTATTCAGATATTGAAATTAATTTATGACAATGTTAATATCACTTATTTCCCTATCGGATTCAGTGATCTTTGTGTGTAGTTTCATTTCTGAATTTTGTATGGTTTATAAATATACACATATCCATGTGTTTATGTGAATATTAATTGCCTAATTGTGTATTTGTTTATTGACCTAATAATTTAATTAATGCTATCTATGTGGGAGATTGTTAGAATATTTTTAATATTATATGGATTAGCATTAATTATACTATTAGATTAATTTTATGTTATAACTAATTAGGCAATTGATATTGTAATTTATAAACTAAGAATTGACTGAGTTTTATTTTAATATGTATGGATAATCGGTGATGGGTTCGATTATTCACAAGCCCACTGGATAGAAACTCAACCCACAGCCCAAGAGTATTAGTAATCATCCTGTCAGATTACTAATTTAATATTGTTATCCAAAGAGAGATTTTATGGGTTTAATTTTGATTGATTAATTAAATTTAAAATTGTTTTAAAGATTCTGAAGGATTTTACTATAATAATATTGATTAATTATATCATTAAATAAAATCCTATAAATAACACACTGAAGCCCTAGTTTTAAACACACTAAATTTTTCATTCTCTCTCTGTCGTCAAAACACTCTAAAAAATGTTCTTGGGCATTGTGGGTTGAACTTGTTAGACTCAACCAATACTCAGATCAACGATATCATCTTCATCAGGTTAGATTGTTAATTTATTTATTCTCCCAATTTGTGATCATGTTCAATTACATGTTCTAATTTCGTTTTCATATTAAATAAAGAAAAGTAAAACGATCATGACATTTTTTTCACCGTTAATTAAAGAATTTAAATTTTACCTCTCAATCTCTCTCTCTCTCTCTCTCTCTCTCTCTCTCTCTCTCTCTCTCTCTCTATATATATATATATATAATACTATTAAATATATGGTTTGAAAAAAAAAAATACAGTAAACTGATCTCAAATTTATTTTGAAAACAGTAGATTTTTTTGGTAAATTTTTATTTTGGTCCTTGGAAAATATTGCGGCTATTAATTTATCGTAATGTTATAAAAGAACATCAATTATGTCTTTAATAAGTACTAAAATAAGATTATTGGATTTTTTAAACATTAAATTAGTGACAATAAACCTTTTGATCATGACTAAATTTATTGCAATATGACTAATTTAAGACAATAAAGTTTCACAATATGAATTAGAGTTAATGAAATTTTCAAAGATTAATATGATAGATAACTCGATTTTTTTAAGGAGAAACCCACCTCTCTTTCCTAATTATAGACTATATTCCCAAAAAGTTCGAATAAAAATTAATTAACAAGTCATGATTGAAATTGAATTTGAGAATATACATGCATTCAACTTCCAAAAGCAAATGTTAATTAATGCAAAGCATTAAATCTTGTTAATTATATGTGGAATCAGTTATAGTACTAATAAAACACTTCCATTTGTATATAGTATCAATTATATCTTCTTAATCGAGATGAAGCGAACAAATAAAAAATAGCAATGTGCTTATGTCAATATGGACTCAATAGAAAGTTAAATCAACGTATGCTTATGCAGAATAAATTAATCTTTAAATTGTTAACTTTATTTAATTATAATCCCTAAGTATCCGTAAATGCATATATATATATATATATATATATATATATATATAAATATAAAGTTAATCCCTAAAAATGACAAACTCCTTACACATTAGTTTGTAATTTCAAGGACTACATGCAAATGTCAATTTACTAGGACTGTTTCTTTTTTTATCGTATACTCTACCCAGAAGTTTTATTCATGCAATTATATATGTTAAGCTCAAATGAAATTATTGCACTGGATAACATTTTAAGTACTAATAATTAACGCTATCTCCCACATGTAACAAAACAAACAGATAGTTTAATGAACATTAGGATTAATGGATTATTATATATGAAACCTCAATGATCATATATATATTCAGGCACATGGGCAACTTGGAGTAGCACAGTTGCACTTTCACACAGTGTCACCATCAACCTAATATTTAATTAAGCACATACACATAGATTCTAAGACAAGACCATAATAAGATGACTATATATATATATATATGGAGAGAGAGAGAGGAGAAACACACTTTTGGTCATTCACTTATAATAAAATTATCATTTTAGTTTCTCATTCATTGGAAAATGATATACTCGGTCTATCACTTTTTAAAAAAATTACAAAATTTAGTCCATTTACTAAATCCTAAATCCTAAATTTCAGAGACTAAATTTGGTGTTTTTATGAGAAGTGAAGGACTAATTGTGACATTATTGAATAAGTGAGGAACCATTTTGAACATTTCAATAAATAAAGAACTAAAATGATAATTTTATAACAAGAGAATGACCAAAAACATATTTTACTCATATTATATATATACTACTTGTCCAAAAGAGCAATAAGTCTCCTAAAGGAAGATGCATCATAAGGCAAAACAATCCCATTAGGGTTATCAAAGCCATACTCATCGGCAGCTTTCTCTAGCAATCTCTGGAAGGTGGGGTTCTTCAGGTATGTCATAGGCACCACAAATCTTGCCATTTCACTCCCCACATACACCACAAAGTGACCCTTTGGAGTCCCTTTTACCTCTTCTTTCATTGCCATCTTCTATTCAGAGAAACAGAATAAAAAAACCACAGCTAGCTAGAAAGAATGCAGAAATGTGAATGATCAGCCTATAGCCCTATGAGGGAGTTTGCTGCATTGTTTGTTTCAGTTTGATAGGGATATATAGGGCTTGAAAGGTGTGCCAAATTATGAGTTCTTTTCTTCATATCTGCTTATTTGAGATAAGGTATGTAGGTGGCAGCAGATAAAAGTTCTTAATGGAAAATCTGTTGGGGAATGAAATTGGGCATATAGACAATAAATGAATTTAGTTCAGCATAAAAGAGTACATTTAATTAAGTATAAATATGTTTTTTTAAAAAATAAATTTTGACATATTTATATGTGGCTTAATGACTAGATTAATTTATAATTTTTTAGACTTAAATACATTTTATATGCTTTTACTGTTATAGAAGTTTTAATTTGGCTCCTCTAATTTTAATGTTTCAACGTTTAGAACTAAGACAATTAAGTCTTGTATTTGTGATAACAAAATATGACCTCCCACGTTGCACATTCGTTTTCCCACATGGACCTACTAGCTAGATGACAAGTAATTTAAATATCACTCTAAAATTACTCAATATGCATGGAAGGAAAAATAATTATGAGAATTATGATCAAGGACCATAATTTTAAAATATTTACTATAATTGAGCTTGAATTTCAAAATTAGTCAGAAGGCTTAGGCCTCAATTTTTTTTTTTGAAGAACTTGCCCTAAAACTTTGACAACACATAATACAAAATTCTAAGATAGAGTCGCGAAAATTCTTTAGACTTAAAGAATTCAGTCTATGAGTCTTTCAAAATAGTTTTAAAATTTAAGATCCCTTATAATAAATATATTAAAGTAACTATATACTTGACTGTAATTTTTTCAAAATAATTTGGGAAAGGAAAATAATGTTACTAGTAATGAGCTCACTTAATTACTTAATCACTAATCATCTAGCAAATCCATGCTGCTCAATTACATCCACAAAAGTGGGTAGACTGAAGCAATGATCACTTTTTATTATCTCTGGAATATAACTAAAATGAATATATTTAATTGCATTATTTTTAATCAAGTAGTGCTAACGTAAAAACGGAGACCATTAATTATAATGTCACTGGGATTGGGATTGTAGCTTATAAGAAGGAATCAAATTAAAATCTTTATTATTAATACTATTATTAAAGGTGTGCTTCTCTGACATAAGGCATTTAAAATTTTAAAAGAAAAATACTTTAGATCTTTTATTTTTTACTAAAGTATCAATTTAATACTTCAAAGATAGAAAAAGTGAATTGATTTAATCCTTTCAAGAATCAAATTGTTGAAGAATCAAATTAATGCTTAGAAGACCATTATTTTTTAAAAGATTCCGTCTTTAAAAATTCATTTTAATACTTTTATACAAACAAACAATCGGGCTGCTGTTTATAAAGTGGACTTTTCAACTCCATACACTGCAGTACATGCAAGGTGTAATTGGAACATGCATGCATGCAGATGAGAGGGACAGAGAGGTGGGGAAGGGCCTAGACTAGTGGCTATAGATCGTAGAGTGATGAGTAATGTCGTAGGCCATTCATTATTAACGAAGGTCGTTTCGTTTCCATCTCTAGGTAGCTAGATACTGCGGGCGAAACTGGGTCTTTGTGATTTAGTTGCACTCGCACATGGTGTCTCTGTGAGACTCTGGATTTGCATGCATGCAAAAACAAACAACTTCCATACCCACCACGAGATCACTGACCCTCACAATTGAAACCAAAAGCCCAAACCACAACGTGCCAGGGCTTGTCACAGAAAACGACGTTATCACATTCACTCATCTCTCGTCACTGAATCAATAGCTATACCTATATATTAATCTAGTTATCCCCTGCGCACAAAGATGAACTCGAAAAAGATGTACCAAGAAGAATATATATGAGTAATGACTAAGTGAGATAAAGTACAAGAGCATCAACTAGTACACTACTGCGTTCACCTCTATCTCTCAAATACAATGTTTTATTATATAGATATGGTAGAATAGAGAAAAATTAGTTTTATTAGTTTTATTCTGATTATAACAAATTAGATATTAATTGTAAATACAATATTTAGCAAGAGGGGTTGAGTTAGATGAAGACAAATTTTTCACTGAAAGAACAGTAAGGACTATGGAGTTAATTCAGTCATGGAGCTTGATTGCTTGTTTAAAACTGAAACTTGATAGAATATATATAATTCCTAAAACTGCTTCAAAAATGAAGTTTGTACGAGTGTTCTCTCTCGTTTTGAAACCAGTAAATTTTTTTGTAGAAAAAGGTTTCTTTCTAAAACATATTTAAGCACTAATATGACAAGATCAAATAGCAAAATTTCTGATATTTACAGAGCAAATAGAACATGATTATCAATAGAGATTTCGATCCAAAAATCAAGCTTTGGTACCGAACATATATAGGGCTTCTCCAACCCACCATTACAACTCAGCCAATATGCCTCTAAACTCTGGGACGCGTAGAGCCTTACAAACCCTCTTATATTAAGAAATGTTCAAGCTAGCTTTTTCAAAACTTAACTCATGAAGTTTTTGTCCTAAGAACTTAGTAAATCTAACTATTAAATTCTTTACAAAATCTTAGCGAGTTCCATTTTTTTTTTTGGTTAAAAAAAGATTCAATGCTCAAGAAGAGCTTCCAAACTATCACGCGATGAGGATAGAATTAATTTTAACCGCACTTATCTTCTTAACTACTGGTCAATGCCTGAATAGATATTTTATTTATTATAGATAGAATAATGGTCATACATTTTTGGAAAAATATTTTCCTATTTATAATATGATTAATTATTAGATATTATTAAATGTAAAACGACATTTTATCTTTTATAATAGATTTATTATTAGTTATATATGATCAAACTCATTAATTATTGCACACAAAATTTTAATAAAATATTACTGAAATTCTAATTATTACTTATATAGTGCTCCCAAGAACATATAATTATCACTCGTATAAATACTGAAAATAGAGCTGTGTCCATTTAATGATATTTTCACCCACCTTCCAACTTTCTTAGCTACATTTATGGTTTTTGATCTCAATTAGCTTCTTGATTTTGAACTTCGTCATGATCTGCTTGCTTGTATAGGCCACTTCCTCTCAAGACGAACTTCATGGTCCAGTTGGCTTAAAGCATCAGTGCTTTCAGAACTTATCTCTTCAGAGCATTACATATGCATAGTCGCTTTCTTGTTTCCTTTTTTTATTTTTTTATTTTAACATATCCTCAATTTATAAGAAGCAAATAGAACCTTGTACACAAAATAATAATAATAATTTGTTAGATTTTGTACTTGTTCACTATCTAGATAAAGTTTTTTCCTTTTATTTACTCAAAGAAACTTTATTATAGGCACAATTGACCTCATAAAAAACATGAGATGTTCAAGTCTTGGGAGATAAGAAATATACCAAAGAACCGAAACCTTGGAGGATGTATACTTCAATAGGTATTTAATAAAGAGTGATAATATATTTTCAGAAATATTATATTCTCTAATTATAATTTAATTAATTACTAAATATTAAATAATATGTTATCAAAATATTTTGTGTTCAGTAATTAATGAATTTAATTATATAATAAGAAATTTATAAAAAGAAACAAAATATTATACTACATTTCATAAAAGTTAATAATAAATTATGTTATAACTAAAAAATTTGATATTCCCAGCTAAAAATTGTCATTATTCACAGAGATCGTTACTGTGAGTTCTAAATGTCGGTTTCAAAAACTGGTTCAACTGTGATTAATCATTATGACCAATGTTGTTAAACTAGCGAGTTTAGGCAGAATCATAAAGGGGGATGTAGACTCGTAACGTAAAATCGTAACGTAGAATTGTAAGAGTTTACCTCTATTAATAAATAGCTATTAAACATAATCAAATTTTAGAAATACAAATAAAAATGCATACATATATATAAAATACTATTATAATAACCCAAATTATAGAACTAGGAAATGATAAAAAAAATTATTAAGAAATATACTTAAATCATATAACTTTTAATTATAATTAATTAGGTAGAGATTGAGTTTAAAAGTTTTTGAAAAGCGTTGAGATTTAATTTATTAAAAAAATATTAAAGGCAAGCTTTGCCATTATAATACTTACTAATATAGAAATTCAAAGTAATTAAAATTTAATATAATAGTAATTTTAATAGTAATAATAATGTAAACAAGTTAGAGTAAATAATAAATAAATAAATAAATAAATATATATATATATATATAAAATTTATTTTAAGCTATGCAATTAAAAAAATTTGAAAGTAGAGTTAACTATTTAATCAAATGTAATACATTTTTTTTCTATTGATTGCAAGTAGAATGTATTAGAGTCATAATAATGTAATTATATTTGTAATATAATTTTTTTATGTTTAATGGTTCAAAGAATTGAGTTGAGCTTAAAGTCAGTTAATTTTTTTTAAAAAAAAATTGATTGGAATGTTAGATTTTTCATATTTGGGCAAAAAACTTAAAAAAAAAAAAATTTTAGTTGACTTTGGTCAAACTCAGCGAGTCTACCCAAGTTTGATCGATTCTATACGAGTTTGACTGATTCTATCCGAGTTTGACCGAGTCTACACCAAGTCTACTCCGATTCCGATTCTACGACTGAGTTAAATCGATTTCATCACCTAAAAACGTAGAATCAACGAGTTTAACGAGTTGACTCGCGATTTTAACAATTATGATTATGACCATTTAGAATGGGCCATTGTAGGCCTAAAATAATCTAGCTTGCATCGTTGGCTTATTGATGGCTGGTTTGACTCAAAAGTCACTTTATTTTATTTTATTTTATGAGATTACTTTTAAATTCACTGTGTTTATTTTTTTATGCGAAAAGTTTATTATTATTCAATTCAAGATTACCATTCATATAAAATAGTTAAAAAAAAAATATGGGCATAATGGGACCAACTAAACCGTGAAATAGTTCATTTTTTCATAGGTGTAGCCCATTTTATAAAAAGCTTGAGGGTTAACCTAGGTTATGGGGAGAATGTAAATACCTTCTTTTAATTGTAGCTCAACTATGATGAATAGTCAACTTTTAAAACTGAAAGATAATCTTATGAAGGAACACCATCTAAGAATTAGATTCTTCTACTTGTTTTTCTACTAACACTATCATTGAGATGTTATTTCAAACTCTATCAATTTTTACATGACACAATCCTATTGATTTAATATTAAATGTTTATGGTTAAAATATTTGATGAAGAGATAAGCAACAAGAAGATGTCCAATTTTTAATTCCTAAATTATCAATTCAAATTTTTAGTTGCAAACCAATGTGAGTGTGCTCTGTAGCAAATGAACATCTGAAAGAATATCTCAATTAACGGCATTAACAAAGAATTGTTAAAATGATGTAAATCTTAAAAGGTGATAGTTTAAGTAGTTTATTTTCTTTAAAAGATATTTGTAATGTCCATATAAATGAATGACTAAATTAATAATATAAATCAACATAGGCTACATTGAAAATAGATTAATAAGTGAGTGACTAAATTAAAAATCAATTAATACATGTGGGACCAAAATAGTATTGTATTCGAAATGAAAACATAGGTATAATTGGAACTTTATACTAACCTTATAATTAACTTGATTTAGTAAGTGGAGCAAATTGATGGTTTAATTGAAGAAGTGACAAAGAAATTATAGTAGGTGAATAGGTTCACTTAAAAATTGCTTTCAAATTAACAAAACTCTATTTAAATATTTTCTATTAGTAACCAATTAACTATATATTATAACTAGTTGACTGTATTAAAGTAACCAGTCAATTGTGTGTTGGAATCAATTAACTACATTTAAATAAAATTAAAACTTTAATTATGTAGTTAACTATATTTTGAAACAAATTGACTATTTTCAAACAGAAACTAAATATATGAATTTTGGAAATTAACAATATAGGGGATCTAGTTAACTATATTGCAACCGAAATAAATAAAAGAGTTAGGAGAAGAGAATCAACACCGTAACTTATCCTGGATTGGCACCTTTTGCCTATGTCCAGTCCCTTTAAAATTCTAAGAGATTTTCTTCAACTCAAATTAAGTATTTTACAACTAAAAACAACCAAGGTTTTACTGTGATCACCTTCGACACGAGGTTTTCAACTCATCCCAAACTTCACTAAAGTTTTCTAGCTCACCTTAAACTTTCTTTGAGTTTTCCCAACTCTATCTAACTTCACTCAACTTTAATGAAGGAAGTTCTACAACAAAGATAAAGAAATTTATACCTTTATGGCAAGGGAGTATAGAAACAAGCTCAACTCTCTCTACAAGAGAAGATAAACCAAATACAAGCTTAAGAGACTCACTAAACCAAAAACATAGCTCACAAATTCTTTCTATTTTTCCCAAGATGAAGCTTTGATTGATTTATCTCTATGAAGAAGATATGCTTCTTTCTTTACCTTCTTAAAGTCTAAATTTGGTGCTTGAAATGCTTACATCATAAATTTCCAACGTTCTGAAGCTTGATTTTCACATCTACCTCCATGACTTTTGTTTGGAGGCTTTGAATAAGGAAGAATGCATTCTTTATAAGTTTGCTTCATTCAAGTTCTAAGGGCGTGAAGTTAAACAGGAGAGAAAGAAAGTTGTTGCATAATAATATTAGATGAATGATTGCCTAGTGGAAAGAGATGGTGGAATCTTGACAACTTGCATTAGAAAATCCAAAAATGAGCTTGCATCCTAAATTTTCAACTTACATCATATATTTAATGGAAATATTTGGGTTGGGTTTTACTTTATTTGATTTTGTCATATATCAAAAAAATGGGCCAAGTCGTTTGGGGCCAGCATTCTCCTCCTTTTGATGATAACAAAATGAACAAAAAATACTACAATAGCCCCCTGAAACTAAGGATTATCTTGTTCATGTATATGATAGATATTACATATATTCATACCATATTCAACATAAAATCAACGCAGATAATTTCACAAACATTAAATGATATATATTAACAAGCAAGATAAAGCAGTCAAAAGCAGGTAAATGCCAAATTATTTCTCCCTTTTTTTATTATCATAGAAGGGGCTAAGTAAAGCAACTTGATGTTTCGAAGAAAGATGACAACTAGATATATATATATATATATATATATATGTTAAATCTGAGAGTAACAAATGATTTCCTTTTAATTACTTTTTAATCATTTTAAAAAAATCATTGTTTACAAAAAAAACAATCACTAGATGTTGACCTTAAAGAATGATGACAAATAAAGCGTGTGCAGTGTAGTCATAATTTAAAGAAAAGATGGTGTATGCACTTTCAAATGTTAATCATGAATGGAACTTTGTAAATTAGTGAAATCCACAGTGGAAATGAAGGATTTGACTAAAACTTATATATTTTTTATTTAAAAACTAAGAGTACAAAAAATAAATCAGTTTAAAAAATATTGCAAAGTATATTTTTGTAAAAGAAATTTCAAATTTTTTGTTGAACAATAAAAAAATTTAAATTGATAATTTTAAAATATATTGAATTTTTTTGAACAATGAATTTTTTTTTCTAAAATTTATATTTGAGGTACACAGTTAACTATGTAATATGGTATAGTTAACTGAATTTAAACAGATAAAAACACAATTAACTATATAATGTTATCCAGTTAACTAGATTCAAATAGAAATACATGAGTACAATTAAATAGGAATCTAGTTAACTAGGTAAGCGTAGAGAGTTAACTATATATTGACAGAGAGCAAAAATTCAAGTAGAAAAGTTAGTTATCCCTAATTCATTTCTTTGAAAAGAGAATATATCTTTATGTAAAGGCTTAGTGAAGATATCAGCAAGTTGATACTCAGTTTGAACATACTTTATCTCAATATTACCTTGTTAAACAAGATCCCGAGTAAAATGGTGTCTTACTTCTATATGTTTTCTACGGGAATGATCCATAGGATTTTTTGTGAGGTAAATAACAGTTATATTGTTGCAATATATCAATATTTGAGACACTTTTAGTGTGTAATCTTGGAGTTATTGCTTCATCTATAACAATTGTGTACAAGAACTCCAAAGGGCTATGTATTCAACCTTAGTTATGGACAGAGCTACTGAGCTTTGCTTCTTGATATATGAAGAGACTAGAGATTTTCTAAGAATTTGGCAAGTACTGCTAGTACTATTTCTATTGGATTTGTCACTTGCAAAATCAGCATCTGCATATCCAACTAAATCAAAATTGTTATTCCTTGGATATTAAAATTGTTAGCTTGAAATCTTGCACACTTACAAACACTATTCATAATATCCATCTACTTGTAGTAAGATAAAGAAGTGAGCCAAGCATACCTCTATATGTCTTTTAATCAAAATCCTTACCATTTTCATCTTTTTGTGGATGAATTCATTAGAGTGCTTGTCGGTTTAGCATTTTCAAAACCAAACTTTTACAAGAGTTCCTTAGTATATTTAGCTTGATTGATGAAATTTCCCTTTTTGGCTTACTTTATTTGCAATCTGAGAAATAATGTCATTTCACCCATCATGCTTATTTCAAACTCGATTACATGAGTTTAGAAAAATCATTACAATGACAATTGTCGGTGCTTCCAAAATCAATATCATTAACATAAACTTGTACATGCACAGTATTTTTATTTACTTTTCTAATAAAGTGAGTCCCCTCTTTTATATTCATTTGAAATGAGAAAATTGTTTAACCTCTCATACTAAGCTCTAGGAGCTTGCATTAGGCAATAAATGGCTGTTGAGAGTTTGTATACATGGTTAGACAATTTTTCATCTTTAAAACCAAGGGGTTGTTTGACATACACTTCTTAATTAATAAATCCATTCAAAAAGGTTGTCTTGACATCTATTTGATATAGTTTAAAATTCATATAAGAAACAAAAGCAAGCAACATCTTTATTGATTCTAATCAAGCAACAAGAGCATATGTTTCATCGTAATTAATACCTTTTTATTGTGTAGAAACTGCCTTGTTTCTTACAACATCACCTTGTTCTTTTATCTTACTTCTGAAAATTGACTTTGTTCCAATCATAGAGGCATCTCTGGGTTTCTTAACTAAGTTCTATACTTTATTCCTTTTGAATTGGGTAAGCTTTTCTTTCATTGCTATGATCCACCCTTCATCATTTAGTGCTTCCTTAACATTTTTTTGGCTCAATTTGTGATAGTAGGGCTAGATTGTACTCTTGCCTAAATGATGATCTTGTCTCAATCCTTCCTTAGGGTATCCAATTATATATTACATGGGATAGGATGTTGAGCATTTCCACTCTCTTGGAAGCCTTATCTATGTTCTAGGTGGTTCCAACTTACTGATAGAATCTTGTTGTTGACTAGATGAAGAATCTAGTTCACCTGTATTTTTTTCATTGACTTGGCATTTGTTCAACATCATTGTTTGAGATTTTCAATGGTTCAAACACAACTTTTCCATTCTTCTGATTAGATATAGAGGTATTTGGAACTTTATCTTCATCATCTAATATTACACATTTCTCAACAACTTATTAGCTTCATCGGAAACAACATGTATAGATTCTTTTACTATTAAGATTCTTTTATTGTAAACTGTATAAGCCTTACTAGAGTATAATAACCTAAAAATATTCCTTCATCACTACAAGTATCAAACTTACCAAGATTATCCTTACTATTATTTGGATGTAACACTTACTACCAAAAGCATGAAAGTATCCAATATTGGGTTTTCTTCCTTTCTAAAGTTCATAAGGAGTTTTCTTAATACTAGGTCTAATCAAGCAACAATTCAATATATGGCAAACAATATTTATAGCTTCTACCTAAAAGTAATTAGGGAGATCATCGTCAATGACCAAAGTTCTAGCCATATCTTGGAAGGTTATATTTTTCTTTTCTACTACTCCATTTTGTTGTGGAGTTCTAGGAGAAGAAAAATTATGCTTGAATCTTATTTTCAAACTCATCACCACGATCACTCATAATACTTGAAATTAAGTACCCTTGCTCTTTTTGAACTTGTTTGCAAAAGATTTCAAAATATTTAAGAGTTTCATCCTTATGACTTAGAAAGAATACCCAAGTATATCTAGAGAAATAATCAATGATAGTAAAGGCATAACTCTTACCACCAATTCTACGAGTTTGAGTTAGTCAAATAGATCCATATGCAATAATTTAAGTGGTCTTGCAGTGGATACACTTTCCTTGCATTTAAAAAAGGGTTTTGTTTGCTTAACAAGTTGGCATGCATAACATAAGTAGTCCTTTTCAAAGTTTAACTTTGGTAGACCTTTTACAAGATCAAGCTTAGAAAGCTTTGCCATGAGGTGCATGCTTGCATGGCCAAGCCTTTTGTGCCATATCCAAGGCTCATGGTAGATAGAAGATATGCATGTAACATTTTTAGAATATAAATATTCTATGCAAAGAATGTAAATATTTTTATGCCTTTGACCAACTAACAATACTTTGTCACCATTAAAAATAGTGCAATGCATAGATTCAAACATAACCTTATAGCTTTTATCACATAATTGACTAATGCTAAGGAGGTCATGCTTAAGTCCTTCTACAATATATACATTCTCAATACAACAATCAGGAAGTAAATTTATCTTACCAATACCCATAATTTTACCTTTCTTATTATCACCGAAGGTCATAATACCTCCATCTTTTCTAGAAATAAAAGGAAACCCGAATGGATCTCTAGTCATATGCCTAAAGGATCCACTGTCTAAGTACCATTGATTTCTTGAAATTTTCCCTTTAAGACATACCAGCAAATAATTGCTTCCTTTTAGGTACCTAAATTTGTTTGGGTCATTTGATATTAGTAGTAGGAACTAACGTGCCTTTTGGAATCCAAACCAATTTACCTTGGGGATTCTTTGATTGACATCTGTAGCAAGCATGACCATACTTTTGACAATATAAGCAAGTAACAACAAAGGAACTAAATTCTTTAACTAAAAATTTTTAATATAATTTTATATTGTTGTTATCAAACACGCATTTTTGTTGACCTAAAATCATTTTCAAATTCTTTTCTCTCTTTGCAAAGTTTGCTAAGTCTTTGATTAGAGAAGAAACCTTAAGTTGTAAAAGTTCATTTTCAATTTTTAGATTTTCAAAATTCAAAGCCTCAAATTTTTCAATTTCTTGCAATAAACTTTCATTTTCATTTAAAGCCTTTTCCAAATTATTTTTCAAAATGTGAGAACTTTTTTCAAGCTTTGTTTTAGCTTGTTTAAGTTCTTCATATTTTGTCAATAATTTTTGAAAATCATCAAGCAATTCATCAAGTTTTTCTTGTAACTCATCATTTAAAGTTCATAATTTTAATCATTTTCTTCTATTGCCATAAAGCATATGTTTGCCATTTCTTACTCCAACTACTCATCTTCTTCATCTTCTTCTTCATCACTCTAAGCAGCTAATGCCTTCCTTCTATTTGATCTCATGTGTGTTTTCCTTTTCATGTATGGACATTCTAACCAATAATGCCCATTTTAATCGAATATGTCCATTCTTTCCACATTTATAGCAAGTCATGGAGTTTTTTCCTTGCGCTTCCTTCTTAAAATCATTTCTTGCCACACTATACTTATGCTTCACTTGTTTTTCTCTTTGTTTTGCATATTTTTCCAACTTCTTTGTGAAGAAAGCTAATTTTTCTATATCTATATTGCTTGTGTCTTTATCGATTTGTTCAGCACAGGCTATAGCTTTTAATGCTAATTTTCTTTCACTTTTGAGCTAATAATATCTGAGGTGGTCATTTTGATAAGCTATAAAGATTCCTCGTAGCTCATTATATGTTAGTTCTTTGAATTTAGAATAACTCTTAAAATTATCAACTTTTGATTTCCCACTTTTTGGAAGACACCTTAGCACTTTCTTCACTATTTCATGGTTAGTGTAAGACTGTTCCAGTAATTTTAGTTGCCCTAAGATTTTGGAGAAGTGATTAAACATGGCTTCTACATTTTCATTCTCTTTCATTTCAAACAGCTATAGCTCATATTAGAGTGTGTAAATCTTAGAGTCCTTTACGTTCAATGTTCCTTCATGTGTGACTTCAAGCTTATCTTGTATTTCTTTAGTTGTAGACATTTTGTCATATTTTTCACTGCTGACAAACAGGAAAGAATATATATTGCTAGAACATTAGCTTGATGTCGTCATCATTCTAGTCCTTTTCAAGTTTAAGTTTTCTATTACTATTTTAGAAAACCTTGGGCCATTAGAAATGACTTTCCACACTCAATAATTAGTAACTTGTATAAATATTTTTATTTTTCTTTTATATAGTGTGGAGTGGTTTCCATTGAAGTATGGTGGCCTTGTGGTAGAGTGTGCTTCACTAAAATAAGCTCCCTCAAGGTGCTGATAAGTCATTTTCTATAAAATAAAAAGATTTTTTCTCTTGGCTATAAAGCACAGATCAAGTGATACCTAGGTCAAATACCAATTGACAGAGAAACTAGAAGAGTGAATAGGTTCTCATAAAAATTGTTTTCAAATTGATAAAACTCTATTTAAATATTTTCTATTAGTAACTAGTTAACTATATATTATAACTAATTGATTGTATTCAAGCAGAAACTAAATATGATAGTAACCAATCAACTATGTACTAGAATTAGTTAACTATATTTAAACAGAATTAAAACTTTTAACTATGTTGATAACTACACCTTGAAACCATTTGACTATGTTCAAATAAAAACTAAATACATAAATTGTGGAAACAATTAGTTAACTATATAGAAGATCCAGTTAGCTATATTACACTGAAATAAATACAAGGTTGGGAGAAAAGAATCAATAACGTAATTTATCTTGGATTGGCGCGCTATGCCAATGTCTAGTCCCCTTAAATATAATTAACTAATTCTAATCCTCATTCAAATGCCAATGTCTTCTTCCTCATTCAAATCCTCTAAAAAAAATTCATGGAGGTAGATGCGAAAATCAAGCTTCAAAATGTTAGAAATTTATGTGCAAGCATTTCAAGCACCAATGTCACAATTTAAGAAGTTATAAAAAGAAGCATATCGTCTTTATAGAGAGATATCAATCTAAGCTTCATCCTGGGAAAAATAGAAAGAATTTGTAAGCTATTTTAATGGTTTAGTGAATCTCTTGAACTTTTATTTAGTTTGTCTTCTCTTGTAGAGGGATTTGAGATTGTTTCTATACTCCATTGTCATAAGGGTATAAATTTCTTTATCTTTGTTGTAGAACTCCCTTCATTAAAGTTGAGCGAAGTTAGATAGAGTTAGGAAAACCCAAAAAAAGTTTAAGGTAAGCTAAAAAACCTTAGTGAAGTTTACGATGAGTTGAAAACCCTATGTTGAAGGTGATTACATTAAAACCTTAGCTATTTTCCATTGTAAAATACTTTATTTAAGTTGAATTGAGGCATGAAGTCATTAAGGAGAGGAAGAAAGGTGTTGCATAATAATATTAGTCACATGATTTCCTAGTGGGAAGAGATAGTGGAATCTTGACAACTTGCATTAGAAAATCCAAAAATGACAGCTTGCATCTTCAAATTTCAACTTGCATCATATGTTTAATGGAAACATTTGGGTTGGGTTTTTCTTTATTTGTTTTTGTCATATATCAAACAAAATGGGCTAAGTCCTTTTAGGCTAATAGTAAGCAATTACTAATTTACATGCAACCTAATTGTTTGAGGAATTGATTCAAAGACTAGTTTTAGAGGGATGTATTCTAAGTTGAGCCAAACTCTAATCTAGGTTAGGAAAATCCCAAGAATGTACACTCTAGTATAAGCTAACCTCTACAATAGGATTTGGTTTGAGCACAAGGTCATCAGTTTTAGAAAATGTGTGAGTTGTAGCCTTATGTTCTTAGGGGAAATGTATTTATTTGTAATAAACCTCTAAGGGCCCATATGGTTGTTAGAATTGTTGTGATGGAATAGAAATAAGAATGTGAAAGGGATGAGAATGAGAATGAGAATAAGTATGGAATTAAGTAGAACCAAAAAGTAATATATTAATTCCCTAAGCAATGAAAATATCATTAATTAAATGCAACCAAACATAGGAATAGAGTTTTCATTCTCATTCTTTAACCTAGTTCTAGTAACCAAACTTGACCTAAAGGTTTATACTAGATTCATAATGCACTTAATATTTTGTTTAAGGATGGCCATTTCAGTAATTGAACAACAATAAATTCTACCCTAAGTAGGTAAGGAAATAAAATAAAAACCAACAATTTTGTATAATTGACATGGCAAAGTGATTAATTATTTGACTAGGTTTCAAGTGTACTTAATCATTTTCCTTTGTGAGTCTAATGTCTTAAGCATCCTTAGTTGAATCTATTTGTTTTTAGTTTGTAGAGTACATTCTTTCACCTTTATTCTAACTATCAATTTCTAATGACTTTAGGGAATCATAGGCCACTAGATAGTTTCAAATCCTTAGATTCTTTGAGTAATTTCCCTCGTTAATTAAGTTCCACATCTTGTCTAAGTTAGCCACTTTTTTATAGGTTTAACATGTCGAATACTTGAGTATTTATTACTATGTAATGACTAATATACTTGTCATTGTAGGATTTTTTGCCAGTGATCAAGTTTGATCCCATAGTTTCTTATTCTTAATTGAGATGCGTACCCTTCATTTTACCATTTATGTATATCACCAAGTCATAACGAAGTCTTATCAACCCATAACACCAATATGTCACCCCAAAGTGCAATATCTAGCTAAGCACCACACAGTGAAACATGATTTGGCATCTAACTTGTAAATTTATAATCCCCCTTGATAGAACTTTTGATTATAGACTATAGATTTCCTTGGTCTTTCTATATCAGATTATATATATATATATATGATGGTGTGGATCATTGACAGTTGAGGATCCCAATAGCAAATGAGATTAAATAGTTTTCATCTGTTGGATTCAGTTTTTTAAAAGTTTGCAGTTGTTAGATCAATTTTTTAATCTGTTACCAATTTTGATTTCCAAAAGAAATGTCCAAAATCAATAACTTTTTTAAATTTTGGATCGTTAAATCAGTACAGTTGTTCAATATAACTGTCATAGCGTACATGATCTTTTCTTGCATTTGTCTTTATAGGTTGATTTATGTCAGAAACCAATAAGGTGAATTGTTTCTACTTTGTTCTCATTTTGTCTTTCTATATGAAATTTATATATTTCACCTAAGATCTTCCCGGTCACTAGACAAGCAAGTTTGTTCTCACTAGTAGACATGTAATATTCAATTTATGACATAAATATTTTTATCTCTAACCAAAATAAATTTTGAATTTTATTTTTTACGAATAATTTCTGAACAAATACTGAGAAAAGAGAAGAGAAGAAAATATATGAAGGATGAATCTGTAATCCAAAAAGACATCGACTATGATAGAATATAACCGTTAATAACATCAAGGCTATTTTCGTAAAATCATTACAACCAACACAATAAATTATTTTAATAATAAATAGTAATCAACATAATAAACTACAAACATTATGTAGGTATTAAATTTAGTAACAGTCAAAAATAAAATATTTTAAGGAAGAAAATTTAAATTCTTGAAAATTGACACCTGTTACTATACAAATATCCATATATGAGAAAATTCAACTTATGCTGACAATCATGTTTATTTGAAGTTAAGCTGCCTGTTTATGCCTATGCTTGTATATATTAACTAACACAAACAGGGAAGTGATGTAGTGTGGGCCTTCTTACATAAACTATACTATGTAACACGAAGTGGCAACCTTTAATTCTTCCTTAAGGCTTGACCAATCTGATACTTGGTGCCTCCGATTATTCTTCCATTTTGTTTAGTACTATTTTTTTTGCCTCCTTTAAGGAGAAGATCATTATGTTTGAAAATTTTCTATTCTTTTTTATCTATGTTTCAAAATTCATCTATATTCCTCCTCAAATCAGGAAATTAGTAATATATCTTATTTTGCCTCTTTTGCAAATACCTTTAATATTTGGTTTCAATTACCATATTATTCGCACATTTTTAATTGTCGTAGAACTTTCTATAATATGGGACCAACATATCAAGAGGCTTGATAACAAATTTTAAGTCATTCTAAAGTCGATCATTTGATAGATCAAACATTGTGAAGTAAACATAAGATAATTAAATGTGATGAATAGGAGACTCATTGATTTCTCCTTTGTAATGGAAGTTAGATTTTATTCGGATTGGGATCATTGATCATATGAAATATTCACTTTATGTTGGAGATATCACTGTATTTTCACAGTCTAAATCTCCTTACTCAATTGCAATAATGGTAGGTGTTTCACTCGGCGTATAGGAATCTCTATTTAGGTTATCTTATATCAACTTGCCTATTTATAAATGATTAATTAGAACTAGGGTTTAGTGGTAATTATTAAAACTACTGTCTTATCCTTATTTAATAAGCACTCTTTATGATAGTATTTTAATACGATATCCAACACATTGATATACGTATAACATGACAGAATAAAGGGAATTACACATAGCTTGACTTCTTATGGAATTTTTTTGACAAAAGATCATTGCATTCAATCTCTTGGCTTGCATTACAACTTTAAAAAATAGATTCCAACATTTATAGCCTTGAAATACTCAATTCAACACATAATTTACAATCTAAAAGTAACATATACGAGTATGCTTTGATGTAACTTCATGTCTAACTGGAATTGATAAGGGAAACAAAAATGATGAGACAATCTTCTTAATAGCTGTTAGAGATATGAATTAGCTAGTAAGTTGTAACTAAGTGGTTAGCTTCTCTAATTAATGTGTGTCACGTGCTCAGCAATAGCTACAATACTATATAATGTAAAGCACTCTTGCAGATATAGTCACATTGAATTTTCCAATATTATAAAGTTTCTCAGTAACCTTTTCACTATGTTCTCTTGTCTCAGTTGTCTTTTTATCTTTCTTTATTAAAATGGTATCGGAGCCTCAAATCCGATCCATGGATAGTCTCAGTCATTGACATAGTGCTCACTTTGTCATCATTAGCTGCGAAGGCAAATTCCATAGTAGCTTTTAATCATCCTATCTCAGTAAAATTAGATGACAAAAATTACCTGTTATGGCACCAGTAAGTTTAGCAGCCATTGGCGGTCACGATCTTCAAAAATTTATTGACAAGAATGCTTCACCTCCATCGAAGTTTGCTAACAGTGATGATGAATTAACTGGAAAATTGTCACTGATTTTGTTACTTGGGAAAAACAAGATAAACTCCTATTATCTTGGCTCTTATCTTCAAGGTCTGAGTCGAGGTTGTCCAGATTAGTCGGTTGCAAAAGATCAAATCATGCTTGGATCTACATTCATGAATACTTTGAGTCGCAGACCATGGCTAATGCACATTAATATAAACTGGAGCTTACGAAGAACGGAGCTAAAACCAGTTCAAAATATTTGCTCAGGATTAGGGCACTGACTGATTCGTTAGCAACTATCAGATTTTCGATCATTGACTCTGAACATCTTGATATTATACTAGAAGGACTACCAGAAGATGCTCTGGTAACTTTGGTGACCACATAGAGGCAACAGATTCTGTATAATATTGGTGAGTTGGAATCTATGCTCTTGGCCCAAGAGACTCACGTAGAAAGAAATCTGAAAAGTATTCAATCAAATAACATTTTCATGAACACTTTCCCAACAAATCAGAAGTCTCATTCAGATTACTTTGATATTGACGTGGTCCAATCATAGTTCCAAAATTACAGAGGAAGTGGTAATAGAGGAAGGTTTTGCGGAAGTGGTGGTCGGTTTGGTGGTAGAAATCAAGTCTCCTGTCAAGTATGCAGTCATTTTGGTCACACTACGTTAAACTGTTTCTATCGATTCAGTTCATCTTTCCAGCCTCAGCAACAACAATACTCAAATCCTTATCACAATCCTCGATATTCTTCATATCCTCTGAATCATGCTTCACATCAGGTTCCTTAAGTGAATAAAATGTCTCAAAATTATCCAGCTACAACATCATTCATTCTCACCACAACTACTAATCCACTGAATTTATAACAAGATCTGTTGGTAGTTTATAATGTTAGTGTTTCACTTACTCCGAAATATATTTATGATTCATCTACATAGTTCTTTAACTCAGGCGTAACTAACTATGTCACTCCTTATGAATCCAATATCATGCATGGCAAGGAGTACACTGAATCAAAACAAGTTCATGTTGGTAATGGAGCAGGTTCATGCATTAACAAATTTGGGTACTCATTTCTTTCATCTTCTCATAAAACCTTCTATTAAACTCTTGCTTACAAATCTCTTGAATGTTCCATACATCACTAAAAATTTTATTACTGTCTCAGTGTATTTTGAGTTTCATCCCTATTCATATTGTGTTAAATCTCAAGAAACAAAGGAGGTTCTGATGATACAAGGAAGAGTCAGATATAATGGGCTTTATTGTTTCAAAACAGTAAAGCTTTGTTCCTCTAACACTGGTCAAAAGTCACCTGCAACTCGTTGCACATCATCTGCTTTTATCTATACCACTCCACAACAACATACTTATAGTCTTTCTGAATGTGTTAGCTTATTAGATGGTTCTCCTTCAAATATACCATCTAAAGATAATAATCTGTATCTTTGGCAATGTAGACTAGGTCATCCTAGTATTCCTAATGTCACTCATGTTCTACAAAAATATAACATCAAATTTTCAAATAAAGATATTATTCCGTTTTATTTTGGTTATTGTCAAGAAAAATCTCATAACATACATTTAGTGCCTTCATTTATAGTATATCATTCCCCTCTTGAACTGATATATACTGATTTTGGGGACCTTCTCCATATGCTTCAATCTACGGACCTCTTTATTATATTGCTTTTGATGCCTATTCTAGATTTACCTGGATGTATCCACTCAAAAGGAAATTCGATGTACTTTCTTGCTCTGTAAAATTCAAAACCATGGTTGAGCTACAATTGAATGCAAAAATGAAGTCCCTTTAATCAGATTCAGGAGGGGAATTTCACTCTTTTACATCTTTCCTCACTGACCATGGCATTATTCATAGATTTACTTGTCCCTATGCTCATAATCAAAATGGTGCGGTTGAGTGTAAACACATACATATGGTTGAAATTGGTTTAGCCTTGTTGTCTCATGCTGGTCTTCCTTTAAAATTTTGGGAAGATGCCTTTATCACTGCCACTTATCATATTAATCATCTTCCATCCAACTCTATTAATATTGAAACACCAATTTGTCAAACTTTTCAATTAAAAATTCCTAAAAGATTTTGGTTGTGCCTGTTACCCTCTCTTAAGACTATATAACAGTAACAAATTCTCTCTATGCACTCTTGAATGCACCTTTTTAGGCTATAGTATGCGACACAAATGATATAAATGTTTATCTTCAGATGGCAGAATATATATTTCAAAGGATGTTACATTTAATGAGACCATATTTCCTTACAAACATAAATCCACTGTGTCTGTCACTGTTGTTCCTGTCCCTTCAATGTCAGCTCAAATTCCATTAGTTTCAAATTATGCCCATATTGTTAATAACTTACCTTCTTCCTTAACCTTGCATTATTTATCTCATCAAGGTTTTAGAAGTACTATTACTTTTGCAACAGTTACTACAGACACTAATCCATTTATATAAGAGCTACAAATGCTGTTGAAAATAGTTTAAAATTCCTTGTTCAGTGGATTTACCTGTGACAATTGTTACTGGCAAATGCTGCTACAAATGTTGGTCTAATTGCTAGGAAAGCTACAGATGTTGTCATAAATAATTCTGATAGTCCATATATAGTAGATTTGCCTATGACTGATGTCTTAAGTATTCCTTAACCTACACATTCCATGATAACTCAGGCTAAAGCAAGAATTTTCAAGTCTAAAGTCTACTCTGCTCAAACAATTCCATAGTCAGTGTCAAGCCCCAAAAATTCATAGCGTGACCGGCATAGATAAGGAAGACAACCCCACTTCAGCAAGCCTTAAACATTTAGCATTACCCTCACCTATCAAAATTAAAGCACTAAAGATTCACATTTATAAATTCCCCCTGTAACAACAATAGGCATAAAGGGTATTCACCAGCTTAAATTTCTGTAGGAATTTTGACAAAGTCTCCCCTATAAATGGGACCTCTTAAAATATCTACAATGTACCTGTCAACCCATACCAATTAACAATAAAAAGAGATCAGCTCTCAATTTCAATTGATTGCAACTATATAGGATTTGGGATGTCTTGTCTATGGTTATGAGGTCAACTTGATACATCTAAACTATTTATACCATAAGTCAAAATAGAAAACATACAAAGAAATCTCTACCCTTGCAAAACATTGCGAGGGCTTACATGTGCCTTTGCGTCCTATTCCTCGATCTTGAAAATGACCCTAACTGATTGTCTAAACAATAAAAGTAAATAGGTATCCCAGAAAAACATAATAACATAATGTAACAAGAAGAAAAAAAATAAGAGAATAATTACACAATACGCCTAATGAAAATAAGATTATCTCTATACCCATTAAAAGCGACTGTAAACTATATCCATAATATAACTTTATAAAGTATCAAAGCTTGCATAAGATATGGTAAAATCATTAGCAACAACTTTTGTTCAACATTAATGGTGAGAAAACAATTTCTTTAAAATCATAAATGGTGATTAAAAGGACTATCACAGAACATAATTTGTCTGTCATAGGCACACAACCCACAATATCATATCCATCTGTCGAGACTTTAAAATAGTATCTATGAGTGTGGAATAGTATACGCTATCAAATATGCATGAAACTTGATAAAATACAGTTTAAAACCTTCTTTTTAGTATAAATTACAGTTGACTTAGAACCCAAATTCAAAGAGAACTATATAAAACATTAAGCATCAGTCATAAACTTCTAGCCCATGCATTTTAATTATATTTCTAGAACACCCTCAGGGTAATCAATATCGGTCAAGAGCACATAGCCCTCATGGTAATCACTGTCAGTCGAGGACACCTAGCCCTCAGGATAAATTAATCATACGATTGTGAGTCACAAGCTCACACTAAATCATCTGTCTTATACTAGTCCTCCCCTAAATCTAAGAAAATCATTATTCATGGGTTTTCTTCTTTCAATTTCAATGCAATCAGAACACAAGTTTTGCTATTTTAATTAAGACAATACTCAGTTTACGTATCCCTAGATATTCAATTCCATGCACGAATTCAATCAGTTAACAAATACTAGATTATAATCCTTTTAAAACCAAACTTTGTAAAGGATAAGAACAGCTCATTACATTGACATAAACATGCAAGTAAGATGGTGTTAACGGTAAGAAACCAGTGAATGAAACACTTCCTTTAAAGCACTTAGAACACTACTGTGTGTGCTACATCACCTTTCATATACAAGTCCTTATTAAAGCCAAATTAATTGTCCTATAGAAGTGTTGTTTCATAATAATAAGATAGTCAATACGTAATATTGTATCCTATTTAAGGTATAAAATTCTCTCTTTCACAATTGTATGATTCTATGCACAATATACAATTAGTTATAGAAAATGATCTAGATCTTTGTAAACAATTCAATAAGTGAAATGAGATCAGTATGTGGTGAAATAAAAACATAGCCCTTTAAAGCAATATATGAAGAAATATGTAACACAAACAAGCAAAACATATACACCGTTGGGAGTGCTACTGCTTACCTGGTTGGTGATGTATTTTAATTAATCTTGCCTCCTCTCCATTGTTAGGGATGATTTTTCAAGATAAGTCCCTATGACCCAAAAATGCAAAGTACCCTTAATCCATACAATCATCATTACACATTCTATCCAGTTTCACTATCTTATTTCTTAATTTAATCAATAGTGGCGAAGACTTAACATGGATAATAGGAATAACTTACAAGTCCTATTTAATACCCCATACAATTGGCTTAAGTACTTACCTTGTCAAAGGAAGTTCTCTTTCCTTAGCTTATTATTCTCTTTTTAACACTTCTTAAGGTACATAGAGAAAACATCATTTCAATACTCAATCCCTTTCCATATTGCCATGCTATTCTACCTAAAATTTATGCTATAGCCTTATTTCATTCTACTTTTCTTTTCTTCATATACATGACTAATTTTTTACAAATACAACATTCAC
Organism: Delonix regia; assembly: GCA_037074485.1. Lineage (NCBI taxonomy): Eukaryota > Viridiplantae > Streptophyta > Magnoliopsida > Fabales > Fabaceae > Delonix > Delonix regia. Next base: position 20,506,559 of record CM073454.1, on the reverse strand, counting down.
CAATTTATTCTCATCTACACCTTTATAATTCTTATTTCCAACTACTCAATTTGAACCCCAATTTATCACAACTCAAATCTTTCATACACTTCAAATGATTCTATGAATGGGTAACAATGGAATATCATTATAAAAAAAAATTACCCTAATAATCCAGCTCTTAGAATTAATTCCCTTCTTCACATAAATCAATTATAAGCCAAAATTCAATAAAAAAATTTGTATGGGCCCCAAACTAACCCTTAAAAAAACTACCATAGGAGTTTTAGAAATTAGAGCTAAAAAACATGATGATGTACGGGGGATGGGTTGAAATTATGATAATAATCAAAATCCCCATGAAGATTAAACAAAAACTTGCCAATTTAAGCTCAAATATAAGCTCTCAAGCTGCTAAAATGCTAAAACAAACAGGAGGGGTTTCTTGCCAAAAAACACGAGCTATGGCTAGACTTTCTGGCCTATAATGGTAAGAGAATGACGTGCCACAGTGTCTGGTGTAAGTAAGTAGAAGATGAGCAAATGAGGAGCATCCAACATTCAGCAATGATGAAGATTAAGCTGTCTAGGAAGAAGAAGAAAAGAAGAAGGAAAACAAAAGTTAAGGGAAAAGAGTATGTCTGACCATTGAACCAACCTTTATTTTCATGCTAATTCATCATATTAGTTAATCTTATACTTTTCTTAATTCTTTTAAAATTTTCTTGAACTTCTTTGAAATTTACTTATTTTACTTCACCTACTAGCTACATAGTTCATAACTCAATTGATTAATAACGATCAAAATTATTGGTTTATTACAGTCAGCTTTAGAGGTAGTTACTACTCCAGCTTGGAAGAAGGCAATGTCAGATGAATACAATGCATTGATTAAAAATGGTACATGGGAGTTAACTACTTTGCCTCATAACTAAATTGTTGTTGGGTCTTAGGTTTTCCGAGTAAAAGAAAATTCAACTAGAACTTTGTACAAGTAAAGGGTTCCATTATCAATATGGTTTTGACTATAATGAAACCTTTTCTCCTATAGTCAAATGTGCTACTATTCAGACTCTTTTAATGATTACTCTCACAAACAGTTGGAATGTGTTTCAGATTGACATAAATAATGTGTTTCTTAATGGCTTGCTTAAAGAAGAGGTTTATGTGGAACAACCTCCACAATTTGAAGCTGAAGATCGTTCATTAGTTTGTAAGTTGAAGAATGCTATCGACAAGCTTAAAAGTACTTTGCAAAAGTATGGTTTTGAAGCAAGCAAAAGTGATCCATCACTGTTTATTAGAGTTATAAATCATAATTGTACTTATGTCCTCATTTATGTTGATGATATCTTGATAATGGTAGCAACAGTAATTACATCTCAGCTCAAGGAGCAACTTAATATTGATTTTGCTTTGAAAGATTTAAGTTATTTTCTTGGTATTGAAGTTGAGAAAACTAATGATGGTGCGCTGATTTGTCTCGGAAGAAATATGTAAGAGATTTGTTGGCCAAAGTTCACATGGATAATGTTAGAGAGCTTCCTACATCTTTGATTTCTGGTCTCAAACTGAGTAATCATAGCAGCAGCTATATGAAAGATCGACAACTTTATCATTCTACTGTGGGAGCTCTACAATATGTTAGAATCACAAGGCCTGAGCTTTCTTACTGTGTTAATAAGGTGTGTCAGTTCATACAGAATCCACTTGAAGATCATTGGAAGGCTGTAAAATGCATCTTAAATTATTTGAAGGGAACTTTGGATTATGATTTAAAATTGAGTAAGTGTGATGAGTTAAGTTTGAGAGGCTTTTCTGATTTAGATTGGGGGAGTGACCTTGATGATTGGAGATCAACTTCTAGGGCATGTATATATCTAGAAAATAATTTAATCTGTTGGACAGCCAAGAAGCAAACGTTGGTGGCTTGATCAATTACAGAGGCAGAATATCAAAGTCTTGTGAATATTACAGCTGAAATTATGCTTTAAAAACACCAAGTTTAAAGGGGAATGTCACAGATATGAATTAGTTAGTAAGTTGTAACTAAGTGGTTAGCTTCTAACTAATCTAATTAGAATGTGTTACGTGCTCAGCAATAGCTACAGTACTATATAATATAAAGCACTCTTGCAGATGTAGTCAGATTGAGTTTTCCATTATTATGAAGTTGCTCAGTAACCTTTACTCTCTATTCTCGTCTAAGTTATCTTTTTATCTTTCTTTATTAACAATAGCTAACTATATTTAGAAAACATCAGTGGCACCCTTATAACAAGCAATGCATAAAGTTTCAATTTATTGAACAAAATTTCAAGAGATTATAATTATGGCGTGACAAGGATCTCTGCTATGAAGTATAATTTGGTCAGTTTACCAACCGCGGTCTCATACTTACTAGAGTATCTATACATCACCTATTGATGGCTAACATAATGGGGAAAGAAAATTAAGCTCAAATGTGACGTACATATCCTTTCCAAAATTGTATAAGCATACCACATTATCTCACACCACATCAATTAGTTATCCATTTTACCCTACATCAATTAGCTAAACTATTATTTTAATTATATTATATTAATTTTTTTAAAGCAAATTACTTTTATCTCTAACAAAATGAATATTCAATCATATTTGAATAATTTCTTAATATAAAACCTGTCAATCAATCAATCGAATGTTAGAAGTGAAAAAATACTACCCAAGTAACAAGAGACAAATAAAGTCTAATATTTAGATTGACACATTAATTTATTTAACATAATAAATTTTAATTGAAGATAAGATGAAACGAAACAGTGAAAGGATTTTGTAAGAGAGTGTAATTTGAGAAAAAATAATCATTTGTAATGAATCAGATTAAAAATTTAATTATCTGTCAAGACTAAAATAGAGTTTTTTTTTCTCTACATTTGTTAATATCAATTACAATAATCAATGATAAACTTAAAAATATTAGTCAAATTAAATAGATTTTTTCGTGGTATATATATTTTTTACATTAAGAAAGATCTATATAATTTTTTTGTATACAAAATAAAAGGGTAATTATATAATTAATTCCATTTTTTATAGTAAAGGCAACTATTTATCCAGAAATTTTTATTATTTTTTACATTGGATTACACGTTGATTGTGCATGATTAATTCTACTATATAAATAAATAAATAAATAAAATAAATACATACATACATATATATATATATTCGAAGATTTTTTTTTTTTTTAAAAACCTTTCAAATTATTAAAGGATTTCCCATGCATCAAAATGCAATGGGTCAATGATGTTAGGCTTAGGCGGGAGGTTCAAAATCATTGATCCATGTTGACTTGTTTCGAAAGTTATAAGGCACGGGTTATGATATAATTCTAAAATGGCCCCTAAAAGTTTCTGTCTTTGGTTTACCATATATATGCTCATTTCTTGTCACACCCCTGAAGAGAATGAGATAAATCTCACATTCATGATCCTATCTACTAAGGTTGTGTTTGGTAGCTGGATTTGAGAGAATGAAATGGGAATTGAAAAGCAAAACATTCCCACTCCCATGTTTGCTGTTGCCATATGTACATGAAAGTTGATTCCTATGGGAATCCACTTTACCTCATTTAATAGAGAGCCATTTCCATTGATCTACCTAAGGAATATGATGGCCTTCTGAGGAATCAATTTTTTAGGACAAAAATGCCCCCATATGCAAAAAAAAAGGCTAAAATATCCCACATCTTGAAAAACACATATCCCACACTAAACATCGAAGACCTCAGTGCTCACCATAACCCTACCTACGCATGAAGCTAAGCTGGGAAGAGCGCCACGGGTTGACCGCCATCATGAATAGTTTCCGACAATCAAAGTCTGGATTAAAGCCAATGACTGTTGCACCAACGATGGGCACTACACTATCTGTTGATGGTAATATATTTATTTCTATTCATTTTTCATTATCACTACACGATATATCTACCATTTTAGTGTGATTTGCCATGGGATTTTGATGTTCTTGCCATCATTGAAATCTCTAAAGCTATTTTCGTGATTTATGTTAAGTATTATTTTGATTTAAAGCTTGTATGCAATGGTGGTGTATATATCATTATACTAATTTTTGCCTTTTTTAAGTCTGGTCTAATAAACTCAGACCTATAGTTATTGGTGTTTTCGTTGACTTACTTGTTGGACAGAAAGTGTGTGCTACTGGGAATCTAGTGAGAAGGGACGCTATCGTACAGAAAGCTTATGGTTATATGCATTATTGATTGTATTGTCAACAGTACAGAGGTTAAGGCAATGCTAATTATATGCATCATTGATTCTTCTATAACCATTTTTCAATCATTGTCTTCATTGATCTATGGTTTAATTTTTGTAATTATATAGTCAATTATTCAACACTGCTTGCAACTATGATTATTCAAATTCACTAAAGTATGTGAAAAGACATGTAATCAACATGTATATAAATATAAATACATACATACATTCGTACATATATATATATATATATATATAATCATACGAAAAGTGGCACTGTGCAATAGTTATATATATAACATCTTAGAAATAAGAACATTCTTTGAATTTGTGTCTTGTTGCAATTTAAAGCATCCACATGTTTTTTTTTTCTAGTTCCCTTTTTGGTTGTATATGTATCTAAAAATTATATGATATATTATTGAGTGACTAACGTTATATTTTTCTACATCAATTCGTTTGCCATTGTCATTTAAAATGAATTGAAATGAGGTTAATTACAATTGGATGCCCTTACATTGACATCAAATTCAAAAATAAATTAGGTGCTAGATTTGTTTTAGCTTTCATGCTTGTATGAAGGGTGTGATTGCAAATGTAGTTGTTATTAAGCGGTAGTCTCTAATGTGCTTGTCTTTGTACAGTCATGGACAGAATAAGAAGAGAAATTATGGTCAATATAGTGATATGATGGATGAGTGTTGTGGTCACCATACACAAGTTACTTTTTACCTTAGGGCTTAGCATTACTCTATATTGGAATCATCTTCATAGTAGTTCTTATGTCTTACATTTCCACCATAAAAGAACCCCCTAAGGAACCTGGTTTACAATAATGACACTAACTTTTACAACTAACTTCGAATGTATAAGGCAACCTTCAAGCGTCTATATGCCATGCTTGGTAGCATTGGTGGGTTGAAACCAACAAAACACATGCTTATTGATGAGTAAATGCAATGTTTTTTGCACAGTCTTGCTCATCACATTAAGAATAGGGTCATTGAATTCCATTTTGGTAGATCAGTGGAAACGATCATTCAACATAGTTTTGAAAGCAGTGATGCATTTGGAAAGGAAATTATTTAAAATTCCAACCCTAGTTATCGAAGATTCAACGGACAAAAGGTGGAAATGGTTTGAAGTAACAACATTGAAATTGCATTCCAGTGTTTAATTTCATATATCTTTGAGTACTTTTGTTGCCGACAATCTATTGTGTAGAATTGCCTAAGTGCATTGGATGAGACCATAGTTGTTAAATCAGCATGTTAACTCGTTTAACTCGTCGAGTTAACGTTTTTATATGTTAAAAATGAGTTAACTCAGTACCAGTCCTGACTCGCTCAAACCCGTGAGTGACTTGACCTAACTCGGTCCAATTGGTGAGTCACTACTGAGTTGGGCGAGTTGAGGTTTACTTCAAAACTCAAAATGCTCCACTAGGATTTAAACCCGCGCGCAAGAAGACATCCAGTGCTTAACCACTTGGCCATGATAGATATTCAATATATATATGACAAAAGTTATATATATACAAGTCTTGATTTTAATTTGGCCAAATGAGTAAAACCTTTTTTTGGTCCCTCACTTATAGGATATTTTTTTTAAGTTAATCCCTTATAAAATTTATTTTTCATTTTAATCCCTCATAGGTAAGTAAGATATTATTTTAATTTAGTCCTTCATAGAATTTCTTCAATTTAGTCCCTTATATGAATATTTTCAATTTCTTCCTTCACAAATAACATCATTATTAATATTGCCCTTCATATTTTTTAATAGTTTGAATTTTATTTTGGCCAAATGAATAAAATCTCTTTTGATCTCTTACTAATAGGTTATTTATTAATTTGATTCCTTATAAAATTTATTTCTTATTTTGGTCCCTCAAATAAAATACTTCTCAATTGAGTCACTCATGTAATTTTTTTATCAATTTAATCCCTCACATATAAATTTTTCTCAATTTATTAATAGAGGTAAACTCTTACGATTCTACATTACGAGTCTACACACCCCTCACGAGTCTACCTAGAATCGTGAGTTTGACAACCTTGGATGAGACACATATAAAGATAAAAGTGCTCTTCAAGATAAGTCATGGCTTCATTATTGAAAAGGAGATGTGACCATAAACATCTTTGGTGTATGTTGCCAAGATGCCCAGCTCATATACATCTTGTTTAATTAGGAGGGTTCTGTAACTTATGGGAGGGTTTTAAGGGATACATAACTAGAAGGCATGGGTTGAAAGTTCCTCCAGGTGAGATTATATACCAGTGTCAGTGTTTCATGTTATTCCCCTAATAGTTTCATTTACACCATATGGGTTAGTATTACTTGCTTGATGTAGGCTATATCAACTTTGAAGGATTTCTTGCACCTTTTAGAGGTCAAACATATTACTTGCATGAGTGGGAAGAAGGTTGTCAACTAATGAACCTGTGAGAGTGTTTCAACATGAGACACTCAGTTGCCCAGAATGTAATAAAAAGGTCCATTGGGAATATTGAAACTGCAATGGGCCATTCTAAGAATCTTGTCCTTTTACCCTGTAAGAACCCACAACAAGATTGTTATAGCTTGTTGCCTATTGCATAACCTCATATGTCGTGACAATGTTGTGGATCCCCTTGAAGGTGAGGTGGATAGCTTGGTCTCAGAAGGCCTTACTGTTGCCACCACCTCAATATGCATGATGGAAACTAGGGATACCTAGATAGTTTTAGAGATGCCCTTGCCATGTAAATGTTTAACGAACTTAGACTTTGCAAATAAAGTTTAGCTAGTTATTTTTGACAACCAAATAGGCCCTAAATATAAAATCTTTACATAAAGACTAAATGACTTGTTATGAGTATAATCAAAGAAAGGAGCTAATTAATAAGTTATCATGTGCATCATTGCATAAAATCTTTAAAAACGTTTTGGCTTTACTTTATAGAAACTTTGGTAGAGTTTTCTTAAAAATTTGGACATTTTGAAACTTTTTTAACTGAATAAATTGCGATACAGCTTTGCTCTCACAATAGTTCACAAAATCCACAATAGGATAGGGATCCTACATGTAGACTTACAAAGCTATATTAAAGTATAATACACATTTTATGAATTAACAAAATAACACATCGCCCTTGCAAATCAATGTAAGGCTAACCAAAATAATACCCAATTCTTGTCTATGTCACTGATCTGAATTCAGAGTCTACATTGTTATTTTGAATGCATAAAAAGATCAGGAGCAAGTGGTGACACTTAGTAGACAAATAATAGCAACTATATTTAAAAAGGACAAGTTGTAACCACTGAAATTTTCAATAGATAAGATAAAATGTATGTCAGTGTTTTATCTATGTAAAATGGAAACACATTAACTAACATGTCAATAATAAAGTGCACTCAATCGTATCAATATTCAAGAGTTTAATAACATGTAATCAACTCAATACAACAATTATAAGCATTATTTCGTATGTAAAGAGAGGAAGCATTCACTAGAACCAATCAAAATTTAGGCACTTACACATAGCTAATGAGATAAATAACCTTACATAATACAAGCATGAGTCTCGTTGCTCACAAATAGTAGTTATGTATCATATGATCTCAAGCATATTTGATGATGATGCATCATAGCTAACAACTACTATTATTAGTTGCAAGGTTATATATTGACAAAAACCCTCCATTTCGGTCCTGCATTTCTCCCCTTATTTCCATTTTGGTCCTCCACACCTATGAATATGTAAATTAGTCCCTCACTCAACCAGACATCCTCTATTTTGGTCCCTCTGTTATCATGCCATTAAAATAGAAGCTTGAATGGCATATTTAGTTCTGACATGTCACGTTAAGCACTGAAGTAGATAAATGTTAGAAAATATCCTGCCACGTCATAGTCCAGTTGGCACTAAAACACCCAAATCCCCCTTCTCCAATCACTTCCGTATATTCGAGTTCAAGGTCTGACAGTTTACTTGTAGTTGGAGCCATGATTGGTTAGACTACTCCTTTGTTCATCTTAACCAGAAGGCTTGCTGGCGCGTGCAACCCCAAAAGGCAGAATTGCTCTGGCACCTTCTGCTCCATGTTGCGACGATGGTTGTGAGGTTGCACACGAAGTGTTTATGTATTGGTTTTACCCACTAAGGTACAGAGACACCGATGCCACAAGTGACTAGAGCTCGAATCTTAGGAGAGGAGAAAGACAATGAAGACTCAAAAAGCCGGCAACCGACCTCGACTATGATTGAGTAGTAAGAGGAAGTATCGATATCTTCAATGTCTAAGTTGCAGGAACGTAAATGGAAGACTAAAGCGTCTGTGAGAGAACAGAAAAAGGAGTCGGCGCCAGTGAAGATTTTGATAGGGCTTGTGGTGGTGGCTTTGGCATCTGCCATAGAGGAGGGGGATGGTGGTGCCTCAGCGAAGAAACCCAAACCCACTTAATGTTCACTTATCAGAAAGAGAAGCAGCATAAAGATTTAAAAGCAGTAAAGTGTTCTTCCAAGATACCATAGGATTCCTACTTGGCATTAGGGTTGATTTTCCATGGCTTAAAGATGGTGCCATATCCAAATCAAAAGACTACTTCTTGGACTTTAAGGATAAATTCTCTTCATCTCTAGAGCACAAATATTTTTCCTTCAATGTAACTGGTATTGATTTATCATAAGCTTACTGCTATTGTGAAACTCCAGAGGCATCAAAAGATGGTGGAAAATGTGTGGCAGCCATTTGAGAGTGATGGATTAGAGATAAAAGTAAAGGATGCGGATTGTATTTGGAGCTTTCTGTTCAATAAACCTCATTCACAACGAAAAGAACAACATGAGGGAAGCCTTTCCATTTTTCTACCACAATCTTCTTCTCTGATGGAATTTACATGTTGCCAAATTAAGTTTAGGTGTAAGTTTCCAATCTTATTCCCACATACATTCTTCTCTCCCTCTTCTTCTACCCCTTATTTGGGTATGCCATTATCAATTTTGCCACAAATTTTCTTGATTATTCAAAAAAAAATAGGATGGAACCATATGTTGATAAATTGGAAATTATAGTAATAAAAAGGTTGTACATTATTGAAGCTTTCAGTGGAATTCTGCAATTACTTCTATCTTTAAATCTTTCAGTGGAATTCAGCTGGCCCTTTGGACCTCTTACCCATTTCAACTCTGTGGTCTAAACCCATCGTTGAGAGAGTTTTTGAAGTACAAGCCCCATGAATGGATTCTTATGTGATATATTTGCAGTAAATGCTTTATGTTTGGTTACTTCTTTTGTATTTAGAGAGGGAACATGAAGAGGGATCACTAAGATACTTGTGCTAGTGCTAGCTATGGCAATGATGAAAAGTTAGGAATATTGCTGCTACTACTGTGAAAGCTGAATGTACATCAATGTCGAGTGGGAACGCAAAGATGTGGGAAGAAAAATCTGAGGCGAGTGGGATGGAGGAGCTACTCGCGACCTTGGGTAACAAGGTTTGGTTGTCAGACATGGTGGATGTGGCGCAGAAGCTTGAGCAATCGGAGATGGTGATAGGTACAGCTCAAGAAGATGGAATTTTTCCTTCTGATGACGAACCTTAGGCGGGTTTGGGTTTTTAGGCCAACTGGCGTATGATGTGGCAGGAAAGGACTAAATTTTTTTTTCCAGATCAGTGTTTAATGTGGCATGTCAGCATTAAATGTGCTATGTAACCCATTTAATAACAATGTTATCACAGAGGGACCAATTTAGAGGATGTTTAGCTGAGTGGAGACCAAAATAGAATTTTGAATGAGTAGAGGACCAAAATACAAATGGAGGGGCTGAATGGGGGACCAAAAGAAGGTTTTTGTTGTCATATATTTAATCACTTCTATAAAAAGCTCTCTTCACAAACCACTTTTACATTTTTTTCATAATTGATGGAACAGAAATAAATTAGAGCTAGAAAAGTCATAAACTGTCATTACCAAAGTTTAATCACAGATAATTATGTTTGACATCATACCTACTCAAAATGTGTCAAGCATAGTAGTAGTACTACTTACCAATACTCCTTGTAAATCCCTAATGAAGTCAAGTAAGACAATTCTTATCATTAAAAGGAGATGAGTTTTTTATAAATTAAAGAACCAAATTTAGAATATAAAATAAAATTGTATATAAAAATCAATATTTTAAAAATATAAAGGGAACAACCATACCTCACGTTTCCTTAAATCTATTCGTGGCCCTAAAGCTTGAAGAAAATGGAAGCCAATATACCCATCAAGTGAATATAAGCAAGACTATTATTATTTTTATTTTTTTTCTGTGTTAAAAGTTCAATTACTGAATATTTTGGCCTGGACAATACAATGTTTATAAAACTTTTGTAGGATTTAAATTTTATGTTTAACTAATTGCAAAACATAATTCTGCATAACAATTTGAGTACAGATGCACATTTTTCAAGTGGAATACATTCGAAAATATTCAATTAGCTTTGTAGGAAAAATTGACACGATCATAAATTAACATCTTATTAAAAGTGGAGATGAGAGTAGATTTCTGCAACTAGAATTATAGAGAGAGATAGGAAATTATGCTCTTCACCTCATAGGAACACTCCTATATTACAATCATACGCGTATTCTTAACATATTCAATTAATATATATATATATATATATATATAGGGATATTCAATTATTTGGTCCTTATAGTTTCCCTCAATTTTTAATTTAGTCCTTGTACTTCAAAATTTTTCAAACTACTCCTTACACTTTATAAACATTTTTGATTCAGTCCTTGCTGTAAATTGTTATTATCACGCCATCAATAAATTACTAAGTGGACAAACATATCTGGCTTGCATGGTTAAGTTGATGCCTAATGTGGCAACTAATGTGAATTATGGTTCACTCACAAGAAGTTAAGCCCATCTATCATCCCATAGTGCATAACATCCTCTAAGCAAGTAGTCCAAGTGTTATCAAGAAATTGGAGTCAATCCAATAATAAAAAAGAATGAAAGAAAATTGGTGAGAAGATAACTGAATTGGAAAAACAAATTCTAATTCGGTGGTTTTGTTTATATGGTAAATTTTTGAAAATTCATAATAAATTTCAGGAATCCCTAAAAATAGTGAAATGTTTCAAGCAAATATAATAATGTGATAGCTAATTGTTCACTAAATTTCAACTCAAAATTTGTTCATTTGTCCATTCAAGTAAATCCATTATCGTGGCTGTAAGGAATTATGCAGAACCAGTTTTTATTTCTAATATTTGGAGCGAAACCTATTTAAATGGAATCCAAATCATATTTAAATTTCTAGAATACTTCATTAGTATCTCAAGGGCTTTAAAATAAAATTTCAGCCAAAAATTTATTCATTGAGTCCCTCAAGTGTCACCCAACGTCATACATATTAGAAAATTTTTCTGTATAATTCTTCATAATTTAAGCATGCAACAGGGGTAGCTACTTAACTTAAAATTTTATGGAATTTTGTACAAGTAAACTTTGATATATTAAGATTAATTTCACAAAATATCATAATTTTTGGAGTCCATCTACTTACTTTTCCTCATTTTCTCTTCTCTCATGAAATTATATCTTCATAAAACTAAAATTTGACTAAATAGGTTTCAACATACCAAATTTTGAGTTTGGTCTCATTCACACATTTTTATGCTTCAAGAAGCCTTTTATTTCATACTACACTTTGCTCAAACTTTTAGTTGGTCATTTCTTCAAGCATGTAGGTAATGAAAGTCTTGCACTACATCATCATATTTTCAAAGTTACATGACAATACATCTTTGATGCTTAAATTCTTGTTACATACATAAAAATATCATAGCTTCCAACTAACCAAGCCTCTTTAGCTTTGCTCATCTAAAAGGTCTAAGAGGTTATTTCGTTTTACTTATCCTTACTAGATCCACCTAAAATGAGACAAAAAGTAATGCACATAATATCATACCATGAACATAGATCATATAATTATGCCAGAGTTGATACCTTTGACTTTGGTTAATGACCATATCATATTCAATATCATATTAGGATATGATTGCTATGTCCAAACCCTATAAGCCATTATACATAACATCAATTGTAAGCCACTAAGGTTCTATATTAGACCTCAAACCATTATACATAAACTCATAGCAACAGAAGCATGAAAAATCATTAAGTATGCAATTACTAAGCATAGGCACACACATAGCATATGAGGAATGGAGAACATGCTACCTTGCTACTTTAAGCTAATTCCTTTCTTGATTTTCCTTGCAATGGCAATATCTCCTCTTTAAACTTAATCTTTGATAGCTTTTTTAGAAATAACCAAACCTTATACACATAGGATTCACTCCTATCATTTTTAGTAGTTTGAATGCTTTGACCACACTTACTTCTCCATTTAAAATTTCAAATTGCATTATAAATTACTTTGAAATATATCTTATTACATTACTTGGTGCCAATTGATTAAAGACCCACTTGGGTAACTTGGTTCCATGTTGTTTCTCCACTTCCTAACTATAATTTTACCTAGGTCGTGAAGAAACATTTCTTTACCTAAGTCTCTAAATTACAAATATGGTAAGGAAGAGCTGAAAGTTCATGGTCTTGGTCATTGAGGATCTATTTCAACTTGAAATTTCTACAAATTATTTAAGAAATTCTTATAAGAAAGCCTTCCCTTTCTTTTGCTTCACCTTTCTCTACTTGAAGCCACCAAATTCTTCACAGCATCGAAGCTAAAATCCACTATAGGAGAAAATATTTGGATCATTAGATAGCTTTAAATGAGCTTTACATCTTTTCCTTCTACCATGAGTGGAAAAAGTGAAGAAAAAACCTTGAAAAATCCACTACTATGTTTCTCTTTCTTCTACCATTTTCTCCACCATTTTTGCACCTTATTTTTTCTTTCTTGGTTGTGCATATAATAGAAAAGATGATGAGGTGTTCATTTATCCCTCACTTGGCTGAAGGGTGCACGAAAAAGTCAAATAAACAAAATTATTTGGTGAAAATTAGACATTTTACCCTTTATTCACACTTTTATCTCCCTTAGTGGTATTTTCTAATCCTAAATTGCATAATCCCTAATAATGATTTTTGGATCCTTTGATAGTTCTAAATTTAATGTTTAACATGCCTTTTAACTTTACAAAAATGAGACTTTTACCCCTATTTATACCAAAACTTTTCAATTAGATTCTTTTGACTTTTCAATTTGCTCCTTCCTTCTTTAATTGGTTTAATTATTATATTAAAAAAAAGGTAATTTTGTACCTATTGCTTAATGAGAGTTATTATTTAGGATGTTACACCATGCCTCTTTCGACCAAAAAAATGAAGTTTTTCCCCTCTGAAGCTTAAAAGCAACCCACAACAATAATTGAATACCTCCATTCGTCCTTTTTCTTCTAGTTCTATAATCGAAGCTGAATGCATCTATTCAAAGCGTGTTCGAGGTAGCTTCTATCCAAAGAGTCTGTGCCATTAAAAGGGATCATTAATGAAAGACGGGGAAGGATTTAGGGTCGTTGTGGAGGGTGATTGACAATCTGCATGTCCTAGACTACATTGAATCTTAGTTGAAATTCCTTCAATGATGCCTCAATTTCAAGGTAAAGTTCTTCACTTATGTGAATTACAAATCTTTTGACTAATGCCCCAATTTCTTCAAGGGCTGTTGGTTTAATTTCGAGGTAACGTATGCTTATGATGCCTCTTGACTAACGCTTTCTTAGTGCATTAATGTATTAATGTTAATAAGTGAATTTGTTCCTGATTATTTGAAGTGAAAATGTTCTTCACTAACACTCTCTTATTGTTTCTCTTGACTAATGTTGTAACCATCATGATTATGTATATAAGTGGAAAGACTTAATTCATGTTATTATTTGTTAATATTTTGCTTTTGGGTTCATTTATTCATAATAGCAAATTGAAGTAAGAATTACTACAGATATGGGGTACTTCTAAAGCTATGGTGAGATTAGTAGTAGTGTAGTTGCTACACGAGTATCATTTAGATCTTGATCTTGTCTTCGGACATATAGTCATTATAAGAATGAATGACAATAATTTTGCTTGTAGATTAAGGTCAGTAGTATATCAAATTGCATTATAGTTATCAAAACTATTATAGCTCTCCAACACAAAGATAACTTTGGTATTGTTATAAGCTGATATATATTATATAAGATGGTAGTGTCTTTAAACCATTATTCTGTTAGGGAGAAAACCATTATTTTGTTAATGTCTTCTATATAAGAAGATAGACTTTGGTATTAGTGTCATCAAAATAAGAAGATAAGCATTAGTTTAAGGTTATGAACACAATTATGATATACTATTAACTTATTTACTTTTCCTTCATAATAATCTAAATTTACCACTTGGTTTATCCCTGTAAGAACCATGGAGTTGTGGATACTTTGTCAAAGGGTAGTAGAAGGCGATTCCAAGTTACAAGGTGTTAAAGCCTGTAATTACAGTGTCTTGGATTGTGATTGCGTGTCTGCTATGGTTGCGTTCCAGAACTTGCAAACATTGTTCACTTAAGTTGCCATAGGGTAGAATAGGAATGTAATGCAATTGTAGTAGATGCTAGTGCAATGTATCTTAGGCTAATCTTATATGTTGGTAACATGCTAGTGGTACTTTCTTGAAGACAATGAAGTTGTAACATGGATGAATGTGCATGATATACTTGTTTTATTCAATGGCAGTGACATTGCTGAAATTGTATCGCACTTTTCCAATGAATAGATGTTGTTAAGCTTAATTTACTACTTTATTGCTTCTATCTTCTCCTCAACTATAATTTTATTACTTGGCTGATCTATTACTAGTCATTGGAATGAGAACAAACATGTAGATTGGATGTTTAAAGACTATAAATTTCACAGGTTTTAAATTTTGCACCAGAACTTGATAAATTATAAATTATGGCCTTTCTCATTTTTTTTTAAAAATGTTGTGGCAGTTTACGCTTGACAAATCTTTTCTTCAATGCATGAAAGATCAAGCTTTTGGTTCTTACCATGACAGAATCACATGACCTTAACATATATTAGCAAATATAACTGAACTCAGAATATATGATCTTAGTATATATTAGCAAATATAATTGAGCTCAGAATATATACAA
This sequence comes from Delonix regia, assembly GCA_037074485.1. NCBI lineage: Eukaryota > Viridiplantae > Streptophyta > Magnoliopsida > Fabales > Fabaceae > Delonix > Delonix regia. The sequence goes on along the minus strand of CM073454.1, from coordinate 20,491,166 downwards.
CCATACAAACAACTTAAAAGAAGAATGATCAATAACTGAACGCTAAATATTGCCACCAATATTTGAAAAATAAAATAAAATTTCGAGTGTTATCACTAATTGAACGCTGCAACCATCATGGTTATGAAATAGCAGTATTTTTTTCCTTTATATAGATTAAAAAATTCATTAATTGCATAAGTAACAGTAATTCCATGTGTGTATTTGGTAGTATTAACAATTTTTTTTCTTGTATAAAGGTTACAAAATTCAACAATTGCATACAGTAACAATAATTGCCACAAGCATAACACCTACATATACATTTCCTCCAAATTAGTTTTGTACAATTGCGTTGCATCGCCTATTCGAGCCTATGGCAAGCTAAGTGGACAAGCTGTGCAAGTTCACCATTTAGTCTAGCCTTTATTCTTCCGCTTGTAGATTGCAATAGCCTTGTGCTACCCTTTAACCAATTTTGTAATGTTTGTTGGGATTGGTTCATCCAGCTAATCAAAAATTTTGAAGCTCCATGGTTCCTACACAGACAAGTATAAAAAGAAGTTACCAATCTTGTTTGTACATGGCATTGTAAGCAAAAGACCAAGTAACATTCCTGATTTTCTATAGACATCATAGTTCAAATCAGTTCAATAATTGGCACCAATTTGGGGCACATTCCTTTTTATACTTTATTATTACATTGCATACTGGATTGACATTGTAGTTTAATTACCCAATAGTATACTAACCATTATGTAAATTACAATTAAAACAAAATGTGATACATCACTTTTCAATTTAGTTAAAGAATTGGCTCCAATTTATATCAATCCTACAAATTGGCAGTCCATATCTTATTGCATCATTATATCATTGATAAAGCTCTTTTCTTGGCTAACAAGAACTTCATTCCAAGAAAGAAAGCAACAGCACAGACAAGAACGTACATAAACCAGAAGCAAAGAAACGAAGCTAACAATTTATGACCAACATGAACATACGCAGTTCTACAACCTCCCTATTCCATTTCGAATAATAAGAGCAACCCTAAAGGAAAAAGCTAATTTATGACAGTACTATATGATAACTCCAATTTAACATTGCTAACAAGTTAATTAGTTTAACTTTGATAATAGATATTGTCAGTTAAAAATGGCCATTTTGATTAGCTTATCTTTCACCTATCACTATTTCTGATAATGAGTCAAGACCATGATAGAAAGACAGGAGGATCACAGACAATAATCAATGATGATCGACCAAACTTTGGAACACAAATCAATGGCAATTCATTCATACCACTCAAATTAATGGCTTATTACATGTCAGTCAAAACATTGGATCAATATTGCACTGAAAATGAATCAAGCAGAGGCTGAGTTGATGTGATTATGTAACCACACCTTGTAATTCAAGCACAAGGGGAAACTTTGTCAGTGATTTTGAGCAGTCCACACAGTGTACGTCGTTAATTGCCCTCCACAGTAAAGAATTCTGTTGTGTCTTCCATTAAAGATTCCTCCGTAATAATCACCCTATTGTACGTCGTGAGTCGCCTTAGACTCCATGGGAATAAGTTGTTGTCAATGGATCGTCGGAGTGGTTCGATTTTGGGAATAAAGGAAGTAACTTTAGCGAAAAGAAATGAGGGTTCGAAATTAGGGATGAAAGTCGACAATTTGGGAAGGATGGTATTATCACTCATTTTTTAATCATAACAGTATCACTATTTCAGTCCTACTCAACAAAGGAAAACGATGTGGCATATAACAATTTACACAACTGGCCATGTCAGCATGCCAACTCAGCACCGTTTGCCCAATCAGCAATTTCTTGACAGTGTGAAGACTGAAGGTGATGACAAAGACTAAAATAGAGATGGTTTGAAACTTTAAGGAGTTGTTTGAGAAAAAAAACCTATATGGACCAAATTAAAAATTGAGTGAAAGCTAATATACTCATCAAGTGAATACAGATAAGCAAGACTTCTTTTTTTTTCCTGAGTCAAAAGTTCAATTACTGAATATTTTGGCCTTGACAATACAATGTTTATAATACTTTCGTAGAACTTAACCTTTTATGTTTAACTAATTGGAAAACATAATTCTGCATAACAATTTGAGTACAGATGCACTTTTTCAACTGGAAGACATTCTAAAATATTTAATTGACTTTGTAGGAAAAATTCACATGATCACAAAATAACATCTTATCAAAAGTGGAGATGAGAGTAGATTTCTACAACTAAAAAAAGGGAGAGATAGGAAATTATGTTTTTCGCCTTATAGGAACGCTTCTATATTACTATCATTTGTATACTATCAACATATTCAATATATATATATATATATTGCAGGTGTTTAATTGAATTTAAGATTACAATAAGTTGAATTTGTAAAATTTTATTTAACTAACAAAATTTTACTTAAGTTTAATGAGATTTTACATAATTCAGATCCGTGCAGGTTTTTCCAACCTTGCATCTATAAGGATCGAGAATGAGAACATGTATCCCCCACAATACAAAATAGATATATGAGTAAGGCGTTACCACTTTAATTTAGGTATGATTGTAACAGCATATAATACACACTTCATTTCATGAAGTAATTACATGCAACTCTATTTTCATCTCATCATTTAAAATACATACAAGGTACGTTGCAATGGGCATGGATCTCTTTTAGTTACTGGAAATTTTTCAATAACTAACCAAGTAATTAAGACTACTAGATTCATCCAAAGGTCCTAAATCTATATAATTTTTATTTTAAATTAAATAAAAAACATTTTTTTAAAAAAAATATATATTAATATTTTAGATCCATCCTTATGCATAATAATATCATGTTAAAGAGAAAATAAATAAATAAAATCTACTCATTTGGAATTTATTCATTGCATTTTATAGGTTGATGCAGCATGAATATTGGTCGATGAAGAAAATATGCATTATAGGTTGTTATGTCTTGAATTGTGTGTTTTGTCGTATTTGTAAGCCATTAGTATATAAACGAGGGTCATTCCAGAGGATTTGCATGTTGAAAACAATTTATTGTAGTGGAGTTAACCCTTGACTCGAATATGGACCAATTTCTGAGAGTAATATAAGCATTCTCTTTCACTTTCCTTGCTCCGTTGTGTTTCCCTTCCCTGTTTCTTAATTCTGTTCAGACCTGAGTTCTATCATCTGGTGCTTTCGTTGAGCTCCAATGGCGGACGGAATACATCTTACTAGATTGGAGGAATCACTAAAAACTAATTGCGACAATTTGTTGGATTTCCAGAAAACCATAGACCACCGCTTGTCGCACGTGGAGACGACGATGACAAATGTGGAAGCGTTGCTACAGAAACTAATGGGCTCAACTTTCAAACGCAGCACCATCAACGTCAACTGAACCAACTCCACCTCCAGGTTTCAAAACCCCACCTAATAAATCAATACTGAAAGGTATAAAAATCGAAGTCCCTGCTTTTGATGGATCTGATGCCAAAAATTGGGTGTTCAAAATACAGAAATTTTTGTCAATGTATAACAACCCGTTAGAACAATGCATACCACTTTCTTCCTTACATATGACTGGTGCGGCTTATAGCAGGTACATTTGGTTACATTTAAATGGATTTTTACATAGCTGGCAAATTTTCTTAGATGCACTTCTTCTAAGATTTGGCAGAACATTCAATGATGACCCTAAGCTCAGCTTAAAGAGCTTAAGCAGACAGATTCAGTCGATAATTATTAAGCCAGATTTGAGGATATTTCGACTAGGATAGCTGGTTTATCCGATGCATGGCTAAAGAGCTTCTTCATCGTAGGCCTCAAAGAATACATTCGGATTGAAATTCTAGCAGCACAACCAGCCACCTATTTCCATACAGTATCACTTGCAAAGCTGAAAGAATAGAAATACTTGCACTTAGCCAATACCATGCCTCAAACTAAGCCTTACACTCCTAAACAAAACTCTGCTCCCACTCCCTCATTATCCTCTATTTTGGTACCAAAACCATTGCAAGCTCTTCCTCCTCCTAAAGCACTGCCATCTAATTCCACCACAACTAACTTTCGGTGAATTTCCCCAGCTAAAATTAAGGTGAAATGAGAAAAAGGGTTGTGTTATTTCTGCAATGACAAGTTTTCCTTGGGTCACAAGTGCAAGGAACAGGCATACCTACTACTCGACCAAGGTGAGCTAGAAGAACTCTTGCAGCTCGAAGCCTTGCAGAAGAAACAGAAGCCCAAGCTACATCACTCACGTGGACGAGTCTTCAATATCCTTACACGCCTTGTCTGGACAACCCAACATGCACACTATAAAGTTATTAAGGAACTGTAAAAACTCACCTGTGTCAATTCTAGTGCACGAAGGCAGTACTCAGAATTTTATCAAACGGTCATTACTGCATGCATTAAACATAGTTCCCACTCATATTACTCATTTTTCGATAAAGGTAGGAAATAGGGAATATTTAACTTGTAATGCTCACTGTGCAGGTGTACTTCTCCATATACAAAGCTACCAATTTGTAGTCAACCTATATGTTTTAGACCTTGCAGGGGTGGATATTGTGCTAGAGGGAGAACGGTTGAAGACTTTGGGCCCAATCCTGACAAATTATCAGACCCTCACTATGGACTTCCAATGGGAGGAGAACCCAGTGCACTTACAAGGGAAACACGATTGAACCTCCCACCCTTGACCCTGAAGCAGCTTAAAAAATAGGTTAGCAGTTGATAGTTCACAAGTAAATAGGTCAAATTGTAGTAAAAAGATCCAAAAGATCTAGTATCATTCCCACAAGAATAATGTATTATCATTATTGTTCTTAAGATTAAAGTATTACTTGTCAAATATACAATATGAACAAAAGAATGGGTTAAGTGTAGTTCTTTACATATTTATACTAGTGGCCTAGATAAACCAGTCACTTGGAAACGATTCAAGTGAAATAGACAAAATAACTAACTAAACTACTATTCTAAAAGGCCCAACATAAAAATAAAAGACTCAAGATACTACACTAGATTAAGCTAATTGAGAGTTGGAGTAAGAATAAGTTGAGTTATTAAGTTCATTCTTAACTTTGTTCCATAGTATAATCCACTTTTGAATAATCTAGCTCACTAATAAGATAAGCCTGATCCCAACGGTTATCGTAATTCTAGTTTCAATTCCACTTAAAGGTTTATTCCAATCATTTAAATGAAATCTTTCCTAGAATACATTAAGATTTAGAGCTAAACTATCAAACACAACCCACTTCAAGGTTAATTCCAATCATTTAGGTAGAATTGTACTACCTTAGTCATTAGCTTTCCTTAAAGGTTGATCTCAATCATTTAAGAAAAACTAATCTTAAGGTGCTTTAAGTTTTCAGAAATCATTGAGAATGCAAGTAAGAATAAACCTTAAAGGTAGATCCCAATCAGTTAAGCCATATTTCACTCAATCCTTAACGGGACATTTTATCAGACATCTTGTGGGCAATTGACTCCATGACAAGAGATAATGAAAGAAATCAACAAATTAATATATTGACTAAAACATAGCCCTAAATAAGCAGTAACATACATTCATAAGTCAACTCATAATTATAAGAGGAAATAAGTCATCTCTTTCAACATATGTGAATAGAAAACTAACAAATCCCTACTCAATATCTATCAATATTCATTATAACAAGCTTGCATCTACATTACATTAAGGAAAAGAAAAGGAAAATCAGAAAACAAGAAGAGGAAGAGTGGAAGGAGACCTTTATTGAAGAATCCATGGAATAATTCAGGTACCGAATTCTTAAGAGGGGAGATTGTAACACTTGTAAATTTTGTTCTTAGAAAGAGTAAAAGAATAAATGTTCATGGTGTAGGTTTTTAATCAAATAAGAACCTTGGTTTAGTGGTAAGGCATTGGCATATTGATCTTGATGGCAAGGGTTCAATACTCAACTTCGTCCTCCTTGAGACTTTTTCTTGTGCTACCATGTGTCCTAACTAGGTGAAATTATCATGTTGCCCTTGCTTCATTTTCTTCTTGCAAGATCAAATTTTCGGCAGAAATTTCATTTCCTTCTCTCGACTTCTCCTCACACCCTCTGCTCTACCACCACCCTAGGTTTCCCGGCTAGCATTCCCCATCACTAGTAATATGCTTTTAACCACCATGCCTTACTGTTTCCAGCGACAGTACCCCATCTTCAATGTTCTCTTCTGGCAACCGTGAGGAGGAAGATTTCAATAAATTTTGTTTGATTTTTCATGGAGATGTTGGTGGTAGACTGAATTTTTCCCTTTCCCCTTAAATTTCTATCTTAATATCATGTTTTTCGGCTTAAAGTTTCGAGTTTTGAAGTGGTAGCTCTCTCAGGGACCAATCTAAAAAATTTTCTAGATTTTAGGGTCAAACATAGAATTGTTGGAATTCTGGGATTAAATGGTTAAGGCTAGTATTTTAGGAATCGGATTAATTTTTATGAAGTGATATGTTATTGTTGTTCATATATAAGCATGGTTGAAAGTGAAAGGAAGAGTTAAAGTATGGCAAATTGAGATGTAATTGAATAATTAGTAAGTCTATAAAGAAGTAAATTTAATTGATGAAAAAACTGATCAAGTCATGTGGTGAAATCAAGGAAAATGAGCTAAGGCTAAGGTATGATTTTTTTTTTTTTTTAGTGTTAAATAAAGAGGTCTAGATATGAGTTTGATTATGGAAATGATTTAAGTTAAAGGAAGAAATATCTTCTTAATTTACAATATATGTTGAATTGATATTATGGGTTGGTATGAGATTTGTAGATATTTGGTTGTTTTAGTAAGTCCTTTCAATTTATGAATGGGCAAAGAATCATTAGAATGAGCCTAAAGTAATATGTATTGGTGATGGTGGATTAAGGAAATTGTACTATAACACTTGCAAAGTCTGATGCAAAATTTTTTTTTTTAGAAAGAGTAAAAGTATAAATATTCACGGTATATGTTATTAATCAGATAATGAGCTATGACTTAGTAGCAAGGTATGGCACTTTTGAGTGTGATGGCCAGGGTTCAAAACCCAGCTTCCTCCTTCCTTAGAATTTTTCTAGCGCTACCAAGTGTCCTCCTAGGTGAAAAGACCAAAATGCCCCTCACTTTCTTCTTCTTCTTCCTGTCATTTTCTTCCTCAGCAACAAATATCAGCTCTTTTCTCATCTTTTCCTTGCACCGCCACAGTTTTACCATGTCCTAACTTCCGGCCAGCAACCTCCTTCACCGACGATGAGCTTCTGATTGCTACACCTTGCAGTTTTTTACGACAACATCCTTTTTCTGGCGTCTTCGACAAGCAGTGGTGAAGGAGCGATTTTCAGTGGTTCTTTTGGTGAGTTTTCCTTGATTTTTCATGAAAATGTTGATGGTAGATGGCTTTTCGATCCTTTCCCTTTGAATTTCAGCCTTGGACACACGTTTTAAGACAAGTTTTTAAGATTGGTTCTTCTAGGGACTAAACTAAAAAGTTTCTAGATTTTTGGGGTTTTACTAAGAATTGTAGAATTCTAGAATTTAATGATTTAAGCTGGTATTTTAAGAACACTATGAAATGATATATTATTGTTCTTCATAGCTAAGCTTGGTTAAAAGTGAAAGGAAGAGTTATACTATGACAATTTGGGATGAATTTGAAAATTGAGTAAGTTTATAAGGAAGTGAATCTAAATTGATGAAAAACCTAAGTAAGCTATGTGGTGGAATCAAGAAATATGAGCTAAGGCTTGTTTTTAGTGGTAAATAAGAAAGTTGACATGAGTTTGGTAATGGAAATGTGATTAACTAAAAGAAGAAAATTCTTCTTAATTTGAATTATGTGTTAAGTTGATGTTATGAGTTAATATAAGAATTGTAGATATTTTGGTTGCTCTTAGTAAATTTTTTCCATTTATAAACTTGTTAAGAGGCATTGGAATGAGCTTAAATTAATGTGCATTAGTGATGGGAATTGAGGCAATTGTACTTTTGTGATATAGGGATTATTTGGTGAACTATCTTATAACCAAAAGAAAGGAAGCAAGGTTATTTTAGATTATTTCACCCACCAAGTAAGCGGTAGCACTTCCAACAGTATGACATGTTATATGATGTTTGTTTATCATTACATCGTTACATGGTAGCACAGCTTGCTAGACTTGATTAGTCTTGAATGATGAATTGTATGTGATACCATACAAAAACCATAAAAAAAAGGGTTGTGTGAAAAATGAATACTAGATGTTTTAAATAATGTGAGCTTATGCCTCATGACCATTTGATTTAAATTATCCAAGGGCTAAGTTCCCTTTACCGATAATAAAGATTTTCCTAAGGGCTATGGATCCTCGATTGATATATGTGATTTCCAAGGGCGATGTACCCTTGACCGACTTAATTTTCACATAATGAATCCATGACCGTTATTGTTATATTACATGTTTATGGCTTAATATGAAAAGGTTTTAAATAATGAATCACAGAAAATTGATCGTTTTAAAAGGTATTATAATGGTTTATTACTAGAATACTATCCATTTATATTTTATTTAATTTCAGACAATCACCCAGAGCAGTTTTCTGACCATGAGGGCTAGAAGAGCCCTAATGGTATTACTGAGGATTTTATTCCCTATTTTCATTGGGATTTTTTACTTTTATAATAGTGTAATTTCTTAAAAATTATAACTGTAAATAAGTTTGGATGACCATAGGTAGATTCCTTATTCCCCTATTGTGATGTAGTTGTTTCTGAATGATCTGAGAGTTAAGCTCTCTGTTATGGATATTGTTAATTTTAGCATATATTTATAGCAATTTCGGGAAGTTTCAGTTACAGATGAGACTTTGCCAAAATTTCTACAAAATATATGAATGTTAATCTCCTTGGTAATGAGATTCCCATGAATTTTCATTGTTGTATGATTTACAATTCGGTTATGAAAACATCATGTTAGGCTCACAGAAACAGGTTATTTCCTTTATATATGCCAGTTACACTCTAGAAGTTAGGGTGTGACATGTACTTTTGTGTTAGAGGGATTATCTGGTGGAATATCTTATAACCAAGAGAAATGAGGCAAGGTTATTTTAGACTACTTCACCTACCAGGTAAGTGGTAGCTTTCCAATGATATCACATGATACATGTTATTGTTTATCAATTATGTTATTTTGCAATGGAATTTTTATGGTTATTGTCCTGTTGTTAACAAGAAAATAGCTACAAACTTGATTAGTTTTCAAATGAACTATGAATTATGTGTGATATTGCATAACTCATATAAAGCAGTTATAACATCACAGATAGGCTATATGTTATGGTGACGTGTCATTTATGTAAGAACATTCAGAAAAGAATTGTGTTAAAAGTGAATATTAGATGAATTAAACAACGTGAGTTTGTATCTCACAACCGTTTGATTTAAATTATCCAAGGGCTAAGTATCCTTAACCGATGAATATAGTTTCCTCAAGTGTTGTGGATCCTCGACCGATAAACATATTTTCCAGTGGTTGTGTACCCTTAATCGACTTGATTTCCACGGAAGTGAATCCATGACCGTTATTTTATATTGCATGTAATTAATGCATGTCTATGACTTATTATGACAAGGATTTAAATGTTGATTCCCATATAACTAGTCATTTAAAATGTTTATGCCAATAGGTATAGTATTAGATATTTGAGAGGTTATTATGAAGTAAATTGCACAGAGCTCTACATACCTCAAGGTATTCATATTGCTTTTGTTACTAGAATGCTACCCGTTTATATTTTCTTTAATTTTAGGTAACCACTCAAAACAGCTTCCTGAACGTGAAGACTAAAAGAGTCCTACTTATATTACAAAAGATTTTATTCCTGATTTTTGCTAGGGTATTATACTTTTGTAATAATGGAATTTGGCGAAAGTGTAAATAACTGTAAATGTGTATAGATGACCATAGGCAGGCTCCCTATTCCCCTATTTTGTTATAGTTTTATCAGTTACTGAATGATCAGTGAGCTAAGCTCTCTTTTTTGGATTTTGTTGTTTATAGGCAGATATTTGTAATAATTTTGGTAGACTTCAGTTACAGAGAAGACTCTATCGAAATTCCTATAAAAATATATGGTTGTTAATTTTCTTGGTATTGAGATTTCCGTGAATTTACATTATTGCATGATTTATACATTAGTATAATCGGTTAAGAAACATAGTGATAAGCTTGCAAAAACATGTTATTTCCGTTATCTGTGCCAATTACACTCCAAAAGTTTGAGGTGTGACATACAAACCCTCAATTATATCAAATCAGTTCCCCTGCAATTATGATTAAAACAACGAAAAAATAATTGAATTTAATGTCAGGAAGCAAAAAAATAATCCAACCCATAAATACATGAAATTGACGTTGTTTGATTATTAAATTAAATGAATTTATCCAAAATGCATGATAAGTTATACAAATATAACACAACGAAGGACTTATTAACAATATTGAGTGTCTTTTTTAGTTGTAGGAAGACCATGCAGTAGGCAAAAAGCATGAAGTCGTAATACCATTGGAATTCCAAAAGCTGTTGCAGCACTACCAGTCTCTGATTCAAGAGCCCACAACTTTGCCTCCTTCCAGAAAACACGATCACCATATACACCTGCAAAATGGAGCTCAACCCATAAATGTGAGGCCATGTAGATAGATACCCTCACTATCAAGAGACAGAGATCGAGAAATTGGTCGCAGAAATACTGAAAGCCGGAATTATCAGACATAGTAACAACCGGTACTCATCCCCTGTTTTACTTGTCAAGAAGAAGGACGAGTTGTGCAGGTTCTGTTTTGATTATAGAGCTCTGAACAACATCACAATAAAAGACAAATTCCCTATTTCCACTGTTAATGAGCTACTTGACACTTCATGGAGCCACAGTCTTCTCAAAGCTTGACCTTCTTGCAAGATACCACCAAATACGAGTGCAAAATACGAGTGCAGGAAGCCAACATTTATAAGACTGCATTTAGGACTCACCAAGGACATTATGAATTCTTAGTGATGTCTTATGGGTTAACAAATGCCCCGACAACCTTTCAAGCCACCATGAATGAAATTTTTCTTCCTTACTTGAGCAAACTTTTAACTGTGTTTTTTGATGACGTTCTTATTTACAATGCCTCTCTAAAGGAGCATTATAAGCACTTGCAAACTGTACTGAAGATATTAGAAGACCATGGCTTCTTACTTAAGGAAAGCAAATGTCAATTTTGCAAATCATCCATAGACTATCTGGGGCATGTGGTTTCCGTACAAGAAGTCGCAACGTATCCGTCAAAGATCGACGCCATTGTTGCTTGGCCGCTGCCAAAAATGCTCAAACTGTCATGAGGGTTATTAGGCTTGACAACGTACTACTGGTGATTGATTAAAAACTATGCACAACTTGCTGCACCTCTAACTTTGCACCTCAAGAAGAATAACTTCCAATGGACGGACTGCAGTACAGAAGCGTTTAATGCACTTAAACAATAGTTAATCAAAGCTCCAATATTGGCCCTTCCTAACTTCCAAGTGCCTTTTGAGGTGCAAATCGATGCTTCTAATATGGGAGTGGGTGCTGTATTGGTCAAACTAAAACACCCAATAACTTACTTTAGTAGGAAATTAAGTCCTAAGTTGCATCAAGCTCCGCACATGTCAAGGAGTTATACGCCATTTCACAAGCTGTTTGAAAATGGCAACACTACTTACTGGGACAGAATTTCTTCATTATAACGGACCATCATAGCCTCAAGGAGTTAATAATGCAGTCTCTATAGTAGCATTATATTAGTAAGCTAATAGGCTTCTAATACACCATATTATATCACCCAGGAAGACTGAATAAGGTTGTCGATGCCTTGTCAAGGCAAGGGGAGGAAAGTGATTTAGAAACACGTTATTTTGCGCTCTCAACAATTAACACCATATTTTGGAATCAGTTGTTATCAAAGAACCAGAGCAATGAGGAGTTACTTAAGTTGCATGAAGACGTTAGGGAGGGGCAAGCTTCCCAAGGATTTGACACAAAGGATGGAATTCTTCTCTTCAAAAATAAATACTATATACTTGTTGAATTTGGGAGGACATGCCGGGTACCCAAAAACCTTGACACGAATCTCACAGCTCTTCTACTGGCCAAGAATGAAGAAGAAAATCCAAGCGTATATTCAGGAGTGTCTCATTTGTCAGCAGATTAAGATTCCAACAACTAAAGAAGCTGGGCTTTTGTAACCCCTACTGATACCGAGACGTCCAAGGGAGGAACTCAACATCGATTTCATCACACAACTTCCTCCATCTCCTGGTTACACAACAATCCTAGTAGTAATTGACTAGTTAACAAAATGGCACACTTTAGCCCACTCAAGGCGGGGTATACAGCGGTAAAAGTTGCAGAGCTATTTGTCACATTGGTAATCAAGCTACATGGATTTCTCAAGACAGTGGTCTCTGACAAAGATGCTATCTTCATGAGCGGCATTTGGAAGTAGTTGTTTAAGTTCAGTGGGACTCAGAAAAATATTAGCTCGGCTTATCACCCTCAGTCAGATGACCAGTCAAAAGTGGTGAATCACTGTCTCGAGCAATATTTATGAGCTTTCGTCCATTTAAAGCCCAAACAGTGGATTCATTTTCTTCCCTGGACAGAACTTTCTTACAACTCTAGCCACCATTCTGCAATTGGCCAATCCCCTTATCAACATTTATATGGAATGCCACTGCCAATAATGTGCACTTACTCTACCAGGGATTCACTAGTTCAAGCTATAGATCATTTACTATAGGATCGTCAAGAAACATGGGCTAACTTGCAGGACCACATATAAAAGCTCAATCTCGAATAAAGAAGCAGACAGATAAAAAGTCAGGAGATGGCATTCCAGGAAGGGAAATTAGTTGGGTGAAATTGCATTGATATAAACAACAATCATAACTACCCGAAAGAATTTTAAGCTAACCAAATGATACTTTGGTCCATTTAAAATCTCACGAAAAATAGGAATGGAGGCTTACGAATTAATCCTACCTAGGGGAGCCAAGATCCATAACTTGTTTCTCGTATCTCAACTAAAAGCTTATAAACGTCGTATACCCCCACTTGAAGAAACTGTGGTGATGGAATGTTACCACAAGACGTGAAAAAAAAAAAAAATTTAATTTTTACTTGATAAACAAAAACCAAAACTTAAGAGTTATCACTAAAATTTTTAAAGGAAAACCTTGAAAAAACTAATTTATAAGATAAGGTAGTTAGCAATTAAGAGATCAAGTTCGGGAGTCAATTATATATAAAAAAGGTGTTAGACACCTCACAGCATTCGTTCTCAAGAACGATTACCCAAAGTTAATTATGTAAAAATTATATGGCTTTAATTCAAATTTCAATTACTCTTATCAATTGCACGCAAAAAAAGAAAAAAATGAAGAAATTAAGAAAATAAAATATTTACAAATGTGAACTTGACTTAGGATAAAAATCTAAGATCTACGTACCCTGCGATAAGGATTAAAATATACATAGTTTAGCTATAAATGTGTGTCAATTAGTTGGTGATTTTTTTTTTAACTTTTTGTGAAAAGAATAGGAGAATTGAAATTCAATTAATTTTCGTAAACAAAACAGGCTTGTTTTGGGTAATACGTTTTAATTTACAAAATCAGTTTAATGTCACTTTCTCGATATTTTCCTTTTTTAATTTTTGAACACGTAATTTATTTGAAAAATTTTTTTTTGAAATTAAAATGAACATTTTAAAAGAAAAGAGAATTATTTTTTGGTTTTTTTAAAAAAGGAAAAAAAATTAAAAAATGCCAAAATTTTAAAGTTTGTTCGTATTTTTTATTTTAGAATGAATTGAAAAGTATTCACAAAACATCTTGAAAATATTTTTTTTGTTCTTTTTTAGCAATTTGCTTCCTTTTTAATTCTGGATTTTTATAAGAGTAAAGAACTAATGGGAAAGAAAAAAAATTAATTTCTTTTTTAAAAAATGGTGTGAAAACATGAAAATATGACCTACAAACAAGAAAATCCATTCCACATCACTTTTGCCTTTTTTTGGAATTTTTGTAGCAAAGAAGGAATTTCAAAGAAATAAAAACTTTACAAATTAGTAATGTCTGTTTATTATTTTTTTATATTCTTTTGAAAGGTGATTAATTGTAAATGGGTCATTGGAATCCATATTTTTTTAAAAAATGGCTAGATAATATTGGGTAAAACCTGAGGAGACACAAGGTCTCACGTAACCCTATTGATTGACCTCTTAAATGCTTGAGCAAACAAACAATCTCACTAGGCGACTATTAAATAAAAAAAAAATTTGAAGGTTACTTCAATGGCCTATGATTTTTTTAAAATTTTTGAAAAATTAGATATTAACCTTTGAAACCTAAAAAGATTAAAAATCTCACATGGCCTCTACCTTATTATTGTTATTTTTTTTATGTTTGAGGAAACATGTGATCTCATGCAACAATCACTAAATTGAAAAAAAGAAAAAAAAAATGGAAGACAAATTACTTGAGTGACTTAGTAGTTGTTTTATCTTTTAGAATTTGAAATTCAAATATTAACTTTTAAAACATAAAGAGACTAAAGTTCTACAAGACTTCTACTGGCTAACTCTTGGGTGTTTGAAGAAATTGATAATCTCACATGACAATTTTAATAATTAAACAAATATTCAGTAAGATGATATAAAATTTAAAAAGGGCTAATATAATCTTGTGATTGTGCATGTGTGGGTGGTGCTCATCAAGTGAGTGCATGGTCTCTTTGTATACTCACAAAATTACATGAGAGAAAAAGTAAAAAATAAAAATAAGAATAAAAATATAAATATAGAAAAATCTACTGCCATATATATGAAGCCGCGGTAAAAAGAAGAGAAAAACCTCCTGTCATCATCAAAACTCCAAAGAACAAACAAAAAATCTGCTGCCACACACACAAGATTTTAACAAAATAAGGAGGAAGAATATACAGTTCACTAACCCCTTGCAATATAGCTTGATAGCAAATAAAAAATGGCAAAAACTGAGGCAACCATATGAAACAGGGACTGAAACTTCATTAAACAAAAAACAAAAACAAAAAAGAACACGACAATGAAGTTGCTATCTGAAGCATGAATCTCATAAAGCATCGCTGACTTTGTGGGCCAACAAATATAACTAAACAAAAGTGTGATTCCCAACCATTGTAGCATGCATCAGCAACGAAGAAAAAACAGTAACTAGAACCCTTATTTTCCTGGGCAAATATACATGGGTTATAAAAATAGTACCTTACAAAAACTCAAACCTCAACTCTTGGTGACTTCACATTGGTTCTTCCACTCTTCATTGCTCTGTTTCTAAAGCCATAAAGTAGGGGTAGTCTCTTCTTTCCTTTCCTTTCTTCTCCTCTTTCTCTTAACTTTCCTCAACCTTGGCCTCTGCTTTATGGTTTTCACTTTCACTGTTCTTCCGTCATCACTCGTTCACCCCCTGCAGCCCAAGTTCCTCATCTTTCTGTTATAACTACACTCTGTTCTTTAGTGCCTAAAACAGGGGCCTAACCTTCATGCGTGCAACTTCTCGGTTTGTCTCCTCTTTCTCTCTCATTCATATTGAATAATCTCTATTCCTTTTTGTGTTCCTTTGACTCGCATTGCCTTCTATTTTGCTCCTCGTTTCAGCTGTTCCGTTTGCCTTTTCCAGAACCGAGCTGCACACCTCTATTTCTTGGCCTAAGGACAGGGGGTATCTCAGCTCTCTCTTTCTCTCGAGCTCCCTCTAGTTTCTCTCTTCTCTCTTTCTCGGTCAAGCTCCTTCTCGCTCCATTATTCCCTGTTTCAGGTTGTGAGAACAGGGACGATCCTCATGTGGGTTCTTCTCTTCGTTGCTGCTCTCTTCGAGCTCCACCCCTTGTCTATGCCTCTTAGTCTCTCATTTTATCATGGCTTCCAGAGGGTGCTTGGGTTCTGTTCTCTCAGTATCTTTCCTCTCTACCCGAGCCTCTCACACGTCCTTCTCCACTTCTCCTGCTTCCTAGTCTTACAAACCGAGGAGTCAACACTCAGAGGTTGCCCTTCTTGCCTTTCGTTTTGGTTGAGGGAATAAGTCTTTTTGCTTTCAAGAACTGCTCATGCTTATGCTTTTTGCATTTTTGTCATCCAGCGTAGCAGGAGGGAAGCATATAGGTGTCCTGCAGCATTTCCATATTATTTTATGCAGACGTAGGGAGGCTATGACACAGGATTTTCTGCTGATTTCCTGATTTTAACTTTATTTATCATTTTATTCTTATCATTTACTCTACTTATTTCCATTTCACTTCTGCTTCTTGGTCCTTTGCTTTCTATTATTTTAATTTTAGAATTTTTAATCATGTTTTTCCTAATTTTATCTTATCTTTTTCCATTTTATCATTTTTTATTTTTCCTATTACTATCATTTTTTTTGTTTTCATTTTTATTCACTCATTATTTATATTATTTATATATTTTTTAAACAGGGTGTTCTCACCGAAGGAACAGAAGAAGATCTAGTGCCTCTGATGATTCTGAATGAACGAACCTTGACTTATCAAGACGAGCCCAGACGTCAATACACTGGCGTAACCATGCGAAGGAGGATGCCACTTTGGGTAGATGTTTTAACCCTTCAAAATCTGTGCCCTGACTATCACCATGAGGACAAGGTGGATTTCAAAGGGAAGCGCACTGATACCAACGAAGTTGCATGGGCTAACCCAAGCATGACAAGTGAAGATCCAAGCACTCGCGAACGCGGGCCTGTAGAGTATGGGGCACCAAACAAAGAAGAGGCAGAGGGGACCATTCGAAGTGAGCGACGTTTCACCAGAAGGTCAGGCTGGTTAGTGGCTTACGTTGCTTGACGTAGCATGCATATGGGTCAATTAAGAAAATATCCGTTATAGGTTCTTATGTCTTAAATTGCGTGTTTTGTCGTATCTATAGGCCACTAGTATATAAGCAAGAGACATTCTTGAGGCGTGGCATGTTGAAAACAGCATATGATAGTGGTGTTAACCCTTGACTCGAATAAGGGCTGATTTCTGAGAATAATATAAGCACTCTCTTTCGTTTTCCTTGCTGTGCTGTGTTTCCCTCCCCTGTTTCTCTATTCTGTTCAAACCTGATTACTATCAATTATTTTTTCATCTCAACAAAATATTATTCTATATATAAACAATAATTTAAAATATTAATATTTTATATGTTATCATGTTTTTAAATTAAAACTAAAATTATATAATAAATTTAGGACATTAAATTGAATCTAATGATTTTTTATCATCCTCCTGAAAAATTTCCAGGAGAGTGACCGAAAGAAACCCACACTTATAGTGCTGCACTCCCTAAAACCGTTCCCACCCCTCTTTTTGTCGTGTTGTAATCTTTGATTCTCGAGTCAATCTTCATCGAATATGTATATTCTCAGAGGATCTTTGGGGAAGTGGTCTTCTTACTTTACGGCAAAAATAATCCAAAACGACGAGTCACATTAACTTGATGGCTGTCGTTCACGTGCTGAACATTCCCGTGGGATTTTTTATAACCTACATTATAACCTACATGTTTTATATGATTTCTACAAAGACAAAAAGCTATATTTTCTAATTATCC
This sequence comes from Delonix regia, assembly GCA_037074485.1. Taxonomy (NCBI): domain Eukaryota; kingdom Viridiplantae; phylum Streptophyta; class Magnoliopsida; order Fabales; family Fabaceae; genus Delonix; species Delonix regia. The sequence goes on along the minus strand of CM073454.1, from coordinate 20,473,514 downwards.
ATTATGAAATTGATATTAGGATAAATTCTTTGCTAATTTCACCGGTGTAAGAAGAGAAAGATTTCAAAACAAAAAAATTACTCATAAAAATGTAGAAAAAATTAAAATCAATTTACAAATAAAATAAATTATTTTAAATTTATCTTTTCTCAACAAAAAAAATATAAATGGATAAAATTATTTATTATATAAAATATTCTTAATCGTATATCAATGTATTATTTCAAATCCACCGTTAACCCAACATTAATTAGTGTTTTTGTCCTAGCATGACTTGCATCGATACAATAATACCACTTCTTAAAATGCGAATTCATTTAATTTCAGAAGTGAATATAAAATTAATGTATACTGCAATCACTCATGCGCTTGGTCTTCAATTACAAAAAGTAAAGTACAATCACTTACTGCACTTTCTGCACGTTTGGTTCGTTTCTCTAGCCCAATGGAAAGGAGGAGGGACTACCTCACCCTTATTTGCTTGGTAGATTCACTTATCTTTGCCTTCTTTCTCTATCCCACAAACATGGGAGATGCCATTACTTCAAAACTGGACAGGAATGGAGGAGCTCTCCCAGGAAAGATTAATTTTATGCCCAAATTATTCTTGTCAATATTGCATCACTTTAACTTTTCTGCAGCCCATTTGTTAAAATGAGAGAGAAGGGAACTCACCCACTACTCCACACACACTCGACCTGCTCTTTGAAGACTAGAACAAGATCAACGATGAGCATCAACAACCTATTACTGGTAAGTTGGAAAGCCGATGATTGGTTTTTTTTGTTTACTCTAATATATGAATCTATTTCTGATTTCTAGTGTTGACTCCTTTCAGAAAATTATCTCCTTCTTCTATCCTTGCTTTGTTGTTGGAATATTATTGCAATAGTTACATATTTGTTGGTAAATGTTCAGAGGTGATCGTTGCTTCATGGGTGTGCTTGAAAATGCTTGTTTTGAGGTGGTCTTTTTACTTCTTCTGTCACCGCCATTTTTATATATGTGTATATGTTTTAATTTGTGGTAGTCATTTTGCTTTATGTTAGTAAGATGTGAAAGGAGGTAAATGAGTAATGGCTGGTGAACTCTTGTATGGTGTTGCAATATGTGAAAAGACCTAAAAGATTAAAGTAGTATTATTTCTTTCCTCTGGATATGGGTAATGTCTCATGTACTTGTGAATGCCTGTAACTGAGTGTACAGGTGTATTCATGAATGAGTGTCAACAATCAACCTTTGTCTGCATTATTTTTGTGAATGAGTAGTGTATTCATGTTGGAGTGACATCTAGCAAAGTATGCCTTCAGCTTTGCTGTGAATTTATATGTGGACAAATTTTAAGTCAGTGCATCTAAAGTGGTATATGGGTTCAAAAGTTTTCCTGCCTTGAATTTCGACAAATTTGCTAATAACATAGCCATATGTGAATTTTGTTTTGTCCCAAAAACTGTAGTTGTTTTGTTAGCTCTATATTAAGGGACATCAATATTTATCCATTTCTGAATCCTGAATAGTTTGGTTAATCTAATTTTATGAAGGGCTTGTGGTGTGGTGAGATTCATGAAAGTTTGTTAAGTGTGATAGTAACAACATTGAAATTAGGGAGTCCATAATGGTGTGTAAGGTTTACTGTGTCATGTTAAAGTTGACCATTTCTTGTTGGGGGGTTTAATTTTTTTTTAGGTTCTTGTGTTGAGTGAAGTAATGAGTTGTTTGAATTAGTAAAATATGGCTTGAAACATATATACTCTTATAACATGGTTATTGATGTGTATTTTTTGGCATTCATACAGCTATAGATTGAAATAGGTAGGATAACAAGTGGATTGCTTCACGTGATAACATGGCTTCCTACATGTATAATGAGTATAGACAATGGCAAGGGAAGTAGGCTTGTACTACTATGTTGTAAATAATGTAAGCCTAAATATGTTCCTTTATGGCACTATGGGGATACATGATAATAGTTTATGCTTTCCTTATTACTTGCTTTATGCCATATGGAGTGAGAATGCATTGAATAGTCTGTTTCATGTGACTTCGACATCGTTCTATAATGGGAACACTGATCTAGTGCCATAAAAATGTGTTACTTCGTATATTCATTAGTGGTTGTGATTTATATATCCATATGGATGAGTTATGAATGTGCATAAGTATGTGTTGCTTTTAGGCATATACCATTAACTGTTCAACATGATAGTGATTTTTGCAATATAGGGATTGAACATGGTGAAGGAAAACAATTCAAGCACAGCCAGTACAAAACGCATTTGGGTCGCTAATGAGGACAAGGTACTAGTTAATTGTCTAGTAAAGCTAAAGACAGAACAATGGTGGATGCAAGACTGTCACTTCAGTCTAGGATACTTACAAGCACTAGAGTCCATGGTATCTGAGCATTGCCCTAGTGCTAGAATCAAAGGGAATCCTTACATTTAGTCCTATATAAAGACCATGAAAGGGTGTTGGCAAGTGGTTCACGACATGATCTATGGGCCGAACACCAGTGGCTTCGGCTAGGACAAGGAAAAAAATGTGTAACAACTAAAAAGCACGTGTAGGATGAGTGTCTTAAGGTAAGAATATGTTGCGAATGATCATTACTTGTTAATTGCCTAAATGTAGGATTGTATGGGTTTGATGACTCACCATCCTTATTAGTTATTACTTGATTTACTAGAAGAGCATTTGCGTGTTGTTTTCTAGGGTTTTCATTAGTAGCTGTTACTTTTCTCTGATACAAAGAACACCAGTACTTTTGGTGACATGAGAATGCATTTATGTAGTAAACGTTTTTCTATTTGTTATGGTTATTAAGCATGCATACCTATAACATAATTTAGGTTTAGCAAATGTATGAAGAAATCAATGTTGATCTTGTTGCACTAGTACTCTAACCATGCTGATATTACTTCGTTGGCCAGATTGTTAACCAGTTAAACTTAAGTAAATGAATTTTTTTCTACATATGTAAACAAACAAGAAGGCCATACAATTTCGAAACAAACCATTCCACTACTATGAGGAGTTAACATACGTATAGGGGAAAGACTATGCCATAGGAAAGGACGCTCAGTCAGCATGTGATATGCATGGGAAGGTTGATGGCGAGGATGTCTTCAGGGTCACTCCCTTAACCGACATTGAATAGTGTACTGAAATCATTCCATTGCTTGAGTTTACTGAACATCCACCAATAATTGCAAGTAAGGCGACCTTTGGTTCGAGAAAGAGGCACCGTTACAGAGGGGAGGATGATTTTATTGTTGTTGTCAAAGATATGAGCCATAACTTGGAGGCTGACCTCACTACACTTTCTGCTAGAATGGACAAGCTGGAACATGAGCATAACTTGGACCTCAAGAAGGAGAATCTGATTCATGGGTTGCTTCATGTGCCTGGCCTTAGTAACAGTGAATTTATGTGTGCCCATCTCAAGCTGTCCAAGAATGACAGGTTAATGGTGGCTTTTGTTTAGTCCTAGATGAAATGAAGGCAAACTGGGTTAGGTAGATAATGCAGTGATGGTTTAGCAATAGCTATGGATGACCTTTTGACTTGTGTATTGGCATAGCAAATAGGCCATTTGGGTTTACCCAACAGAAATGGAACCTAAGGTGCAATATCACATACAAGTATACATGGTCAAACAAGTAATATAATGATGAAGTGAGTGTTAATCCTTCAGAGACTTAATTCCAATGTTCACTGACAAACCTATTCTTAAGTTGTGTGATTAGAAATTAATTAAGCAAATTAAATAAAATTTTAACTGTTGATTTATACAGAATTTTAACAACATGCATGTTTGCTTTTTGTTATGATTTTTACCATGTTTCCCTTGATGAGTAAACTGCTAACCTAAGATTCTTACCTTTCTTCTTTCGAATTCATACAAGCTAAGTTCTTTTCTCCTAATTCCCTATATGTCTATGAAAACTAGCTAGGTAAGAACCTTATAAATTCAAGACTTAAATGTGGTTTTCCTTTGTCTTCCTGCAGCAATTAGCACCCAAGCAATGGCTTTTTAGGGCCAGGGTGCCACCTTTTTGGAATTAGGGCACGAGCACTAGATTTGTGGCACACAGGTGCTATCTCTCTGAAATTGGTGCCTGGGCTCTAGATGTATGGCCCTTAAGTACCCTCATTCTAGTGCCTGGACGCTGGTCATTGATCTTCGGTAATTGTGCTACCATTTCAACCCATTTTCTTGAAAGAAAACATATAATTCTTTTCTCAACCAATGTCAATAAACAATTTTCAACTTGTATATGAAATCTGTGTGATGTTTCAATTAGTTACTTTAGTTAACTTTCTTTATAGAGTTATCATATATAGTTCTCCAATCTTTACTCAGTTGTAATTATGAAACCTTGTAAACATAATTATATATGATATATCCTTAGAGGTTAATAGACACACCTTCAATGGTTTGCATGGTGTGAATGTCATAGAATCTTAGCATAAGTAGACCATGTTCATTTATAGGAAGTTGAAGAATAGTCTTGAAATTTGGTTGTAGTGATTAAAAAATAGCTCTATTTCTAGTACTCCATAAGTGGAGTAATCCTAATGGTAATGACTAATAAAATAAATGGATGTGGCTAATCAATTGGATAGCTTATAGTACTACATTTAGTTAAGGATTTTGATGCCAATTATATGATTACTCAACCTGTTAGATTTTTGAGTTTAACTTTGGAATTTTTTGGAAAATGAATTTATAAGGTGCTATTCTTTCACATGAGGCATTTTTTTCTTTTCATGTATGAGTTGTTTTCAACGACTTTGTAGTTAAAGTTATATTGGAGTTTACATAATGCTAATTATATTTATATATACTTGTACATATACATACAATTTGAACATAAATTTACAAATTTGAGCTCTTCTGTTTATCTGAAAAAGCACCAGCCAGCTATATACATACATGTTAGAATATGAATTATTTGGGACTACATAAACTCTAGACTAATAGCACACCATAAGATAGTCATTACTACATTTCACAATAGTGATCAGTTATAATAATCCAAAGTACCATAAGATAGTCATTACTACATTTCATAATAGTGATCAGTTATAATAACCTAAAGTCAAGAGGCCATTACATAACCAAAGGTTAGAAGGCCTTTACACGTTTCATGACAGCCAATAATACAAGGTCAAGTTTACAAAGGTCCTATAATTGCAATTAGCAGAACACAAAAAGGCGGCAACAAATGTTTTACTAGAAATAGACATAAATGAACAGACAAAACATCTATTTGGCCTTTGTTTGCACCAATCCCAAGTGTATGCAAATAGAGGTCCATAACATCAGTCTCTAAACATGAGCTTCAACCTAGTATAATATGGGAATTGTTTAAATTTCAGGTATTTCATTTCCTTAATCGCCTAAAAAAAATACATAAATCAGGTGTAGGTAACAACATAAATGTGATGTTATTTACTAACAACGAATGGCTAATACACAACAGCAATGTACACTAATAAACATAATTATACTACCTCGTAAACCTCATCAGCTACTTCCAATCCATGTGTTTCATTGTTCCATTTAAATGCTTGGGTACTAACAACATGTTGAATGTACATCAACCCTTTCTTCATTCTCTTAACTCTATTATTTACATCTTCTTTACTCCTCTGAGTTAGCATAAACTACATTATATTTGCAAAAGCACAAGGTCTACCATCGCAACCTTTAATGATCCATCCCCTATTAAATGTTTCCTCCAAAGCATTTATCAGGGCATTATCCTTATCTGTATTCCATGCAGCCAGCTTTGTATTCATGGCTCTTTGCAAGATCAGTGTATCCAACAATTGATAAACAGCACCTGGCTATCACACATTGTAATAAGCAAACCAAATTTTATTGTACTTGATTTTTTAAATTCCATGCCAACATCTACTAAATTTACACACATATTTCGCATTAGTAAGACCAACACCACATATGGGAGTTTGTGTCCAGCAACAGCTATATAAAAGTCAAAATGGAATGTGGAAATAGTAGTCACCATAATTATAATGCAACTTGTACAATTATAGTTTACCAAGCATACAAGAGTTTACATCTAACCACAAATTAGTTTAGTTACAATCACAAAATTGTTGAACTCTATTCTCCAACCACCGACAAGTTGCACATATTATATATAGTACATAGAACACATATACTACACATGCTAGTACTAACTAATGATAATTAATTCCCCTTAACTAACAGAACCACTACAAAAAAACATTACAATGGCTAAAGCTCCCTCAATCCTAGCAATCCTACACTTTAGATCCATCATTTATATGCTCTCTTCACGTGAATCCTCAATCTTATCACAAACAACAGGTTCCTCTAAAGGGGCACCAGTAATGGGATCCATTAGCCATTGAAGTATTCACACCCATTGTCCTCGCATCTAACATATAAGCGATTTGAATTCTTGTCTTATTCCAAAATCTTGATTGCAGGTTGTCTTCCAGACTTGTAGTCCCTGTTTTGTAGCACAAGAACCCTTTCTCTAGAGCTCTCCCCCACACTTATGTTAGACATTTCTTTGCACCTAAAAACAGCACCACCAACAACACATATATGACCCAAAGCAATTTTTTTTTTTTTAATACCAATTTTATGAGCATAACCACATCACCCCACATTTAACCCTCCAATGCATTCACACTAAGCAAATATTCACACTAAAACATAACAAAATATGATAAAGTGATGGAAGCAATGAACAACTATTCCACCACAACTCATATGGTCACAAGCTCAAAATAACAGGCAGCTACATAGTAAATACATTGCTATAATCAAACGCCATTACAATTTTGAAATTAATCAGGGAAGGGTCGACCACATACAAGCCATGAACAAATGCACATCACAAATCTTAACTACTCACCTCTGAGATTCATAGGAATAGTCATAGACAAAGAACATGGCTAGAACCAATGTCGAGTATGATAAATATGCTCAAAGAATGGTTCTAAAATGCTTACAGTTATATGGCCTGATTCAGGTAAGAAGACGGTAGAACGAGGTTACCGATAACAAACTTTGCCTTCTTTTACACCACATGACAAAGATCAGCTAGGGCAATAGAATGATGCAAAAAGAAGCAACTAGGGATTGAATATCTATTTACCATAAGGAGACGTGGCAAGTCCTGATGCCATTCAATAGTTTTTTTTTGTTTCCTTTACCAAGGGTTATTTCGATAATTTCAATATTTGTCCATTCTTTTCCTTTAATGATTCAGTCAACCAAACAAAGTAGTACTTCTCCTTTCCATTCCTTTCCTATGATAACCAAAGGTACTTCATTCCCTCTCTCATTCCCATTCACATTCTTTCTCTCTTTCCCTCATAGACATTTTATCAACCAAACAAGACCTTAGTTCTCGTTTGGTATAGAAAAGGAAAGTAAATGAGAAAGAGAATAGGAATGAGAAAGAGAAAAGAATGGAATAGAGTGAAAAGTTTTGATGCTAAAATTTATTTGGTATGTTAGAAATGGATAAGGGAATGCAGTTGAAAAATTTGTTTGGTATAGTGAAAATAATGATAGAATGGAAATAGTAATGGATTGAAAAGACTAAAATACCCTTATGCCAAAAACATTAAATTAGTACTTTTTAAATTTTATTTTTAGAATAATCTTAATTATTTAAATTAAATATAACAAAAGATTTTATAATTTTTGCATAGTATGAATCAAGATAGGGAGTATTAGTTTATGGCTATCATCAAATGGTCAATTGATTTTGACATTGAGGGCAAATTTGTCATTTTACTTTCTACTCCCAAGAATCTTGGCTCTTTCCATTGACATGGTGTTGGAAAGAAGTCTCCCATAGACCATGGGAGAATACATTCCCAGACACCTCTCCTTCCCCATACCAAACAGTCCTCCCTCACTTTCTCTCTCACATTCCCTCACCCTTTCCTCCTCTTCCTTTCTACCAAACATACCCTTAAGCTTGAAAACAAACTTTTGATTTATTTATAATTAGATCTAACCCAAAAAAAAAAAAAAAGATTTATATAGAATTGGTATGACATGCTATAGTTGTTGGGAACTATAATTAAAAATATAAAGTAATAATTTTCTTATGTAACTTGACATGGTAGGATCAGGCCAAAAAGATTCAGATTCTTAGTGATAATTGCAAACGATGTTGTATGATTTTTTTTTTAATTTCATCAAATATTATTTTGTTAAAATAATTATAATTAAAAAATAGAAAGAAAATAATATTATTTTAGATGATTTTTACATAAAATTTTATTCTATTGGAAAGAATTTAGAGTGTTAGCAATAACATTTTGTATAATGGATGATCCTTAGTATTATTATTTTAGTTTTGTGTTCCAATTTTAAAAAAAAAAAAAAAAAGAAGAAAGAGCTACTATTTGTTTAAAAATCAAGTCCTATGAGTGGGATTGAATCTGGTTTGCACAACATACAAGTAACTTTTAATTTACAAAAAAAATTTTAGAAAAATATAAAAGCTCAAAGTTTAAAATATATAGAAAAAGAAATTAAGATTTGGATTAGAAAATGATTAAGATTTATTAATAATTAATATTTACAATTTTATTTTAAATAAAATAATGAAAATAATAAAATGAATTAGTCTAATTTTAGGTTAGTCCATTTTCTAACATTTTTCCTTATATATAATGAGATAAACAATAATAAATTCTTTAGTTCATCGAGAATCTTATATCAAGTGTTTTACTATGATAGTATAAATATAACTTTTGGAATTTCTTATACTAGATTTCATAATATTGGACCAGCATAAAAATTACTACCCATAATTGTATTGTATGTTTATATGTGTGTAACATGTACCAACAGTTTTTAGCTTAAGTGGCAAAGAATTTGGCACCCCTTAAGTAAGGTCTCAGATTCGATCCATTCCTTGTGTGTAGAGAGTGCAACGTTGGGAAAACTACCCTCAATATTGGGTCCAACAATGCCTGATTCTAGAACAGTCGGTTTCGTAGCTTAAATGTCAAGCTGGATATTGGGACATAGTATATATATATATATATATATATATATATGTATGTGTGTGTGTGTGTGTGTGTGTGTGTGTGTATGTGTAACATATGCCTTAGATACACTCCTAAAAACTTATATATGACAAATCTTCCTCTAAAGCTTTGATACCAATGAAGTATTTTAAAATTGTTAGAATTTCATATAATATCTGGGGTTTAAATCTGTCAAGTTATTATACAGCGTCCACCCATAAGGGTACTCATTAAGTAAGGGTAAAATAGTAATTACAAGAATTACTACTAAACCCTAACCCTAGCTAGCCTTTATAAAAAGGTTAGACTATTATATGATAGAGGACAAATATACTAAAAACATACTCAATAGAGATTTAAGACGCTCTGAGAGAATACTTGTGAGTATTTTGTAGTCGTAATTTGAGAGGGGATTTAGATTGTGAAAACCTGAGATACACCCAATACATTGTGGGTATCTCATACGATCAGTGATTCCAACCAGAGTCAGATAAGCTTTTGCAACTAAAGAGAAATATGTAAGTCTCTTAACCTGAATTAAATTGTGAATGTGTTTTTTATTTAATTCCTTTATTAGTAGCAGAGCCATAGGCTAGTTTTTTTTATCAATTATATACTTTATTGGGATTCAAGTTATTATTTGGGGCTTGATTAATTAAGTTGTTTTTAGATAACTATTTTTAGATTTTTTTTTAATTTCTTCATTTTGTTTAAATTTGAAAACCTCCATTAGATCAAATTTTCTAAATAAAAAATTGTATCTTAACTTACTCTATGTGGATCTGAATTGGATTCAAAATTCAAAATTAAAAAAAAAAAAATTAGAAAACTACTCCCTATTTGAAAAACCTAAAACCTCTTCCCTCTCTTGTAGCTGTGAGCGAACACATCACTGGCACCTCCGATTAAGCACTTTTCTTGTCAGCAACCCTTAAGAAATATCAAAGAGAGAAAAGGGGGAAGTGAGGAGGAAGAAGAGGGGAGAGAAAGAGACATTAAGGTCTCTGATTTTTTTATTAAAAAATAAATAATTATAATTTTTTTGAAAATATTAATAAAAAAATTTGAAACCCTAATTTTTTTATGAATCTCAAAATTTATTTTTTTAACTTATTAGGCTTGTTCAGAGATTTGGGCTTTTTATTATTTTAAGGAGTTTGCTTTGAGCCTTTAAAATTCTGAAACAAAATGGGCCTTTTAAAGAGTGTTTTTTTTTTTTGCCATTTTAAAAGGATTTTGAGCCCTAAATTCTTAGAAAAATAGTTTTTTTCTTGTAGGCTTTTTCATTTTTTTTAGAAAAAGAGTTAGGTCATGTTCTTTTAATCAGTCATGTGACGCATTTCAAAATAATATTTAAAGGTCTAATTTATAAAACCCCTAATTAATGTACATTTAAACATGTTCAAACATGTAAATTGTGTATTTATATTTTAGCCCCAAATAAAAAACAATTAATTTTTTGTGAAAAATTAATTTTTATATCCCAATAAATTTCAATCAAGTAATATGTGATTACTTGTCATTATGTTAATTAGTTTAACATTGTTTTTATTAAATTGCTTTGTCAATTTTCTTCCTATAGAAAATTTAGAAATATAATGTTAATTAGCTTAACATTATGTATTTAATTTATTTATGTGTTAATTTGTTTAACATGTAATAAATTTATTTGTTAAAGCATTAATTGAATATTTTAAATGTGTTTTAACATGTTTATTAATATATGTTAATTAGTTTAACATTACATAATTGATTTATCATTATGTTAATTAGTTTAACATGTGATAAATTAATTTGTTAAACATATGCTAGTTTAACATAATATATTTACTAATATGTTAATTGGTTTAACATGTTAGTTAACAAATATTAATTTGTTTAACATTTGAAAAATCATGATTTATAATTTGTTTGTAGCATGACTATGACACTTAATTGTATTTTGATTTCATTGATTTACACCTTGCGTACAACCTTAAGACGATGATTGGCATTTTGTGCTCTTACGACTTAGGGTTATGCATGGATTAATTAGTTTAATCATATAATACATAGTGTCATAATTTGTAACATGGTGAACATTAAATCTTGCGTGTTTTTTTTAATAATTTGATCTTGATTCATGTCTGTCTTTCTTTTTTTGTAAAGAATAACTACATCTTTCAAGAGTATTGTTATTGAGCTTAACAAAGGGTTAAAGCTAAATGATGCTAATTATGAGATCTAGAATATGAAAGTCCAATATCTCCTAAAAAAGCAAGAGGCTTTTGAGGCTCTAAAAAATGTGATGGAAGAGCCAGAAGTTGGTAACATGACCCAGCATAGGCGGGACTATGAGGCTTATGACGTTTGGAAGAAAAAGAACTCCATTGTTCGCATTACGTTGTTGAGCACTTTGGAAGATAACATCTTATGGGAGTTTAAGGACTACCAAAGCACTATAGGGCTCTGGAATGCTCTGAAAACTAGGTTTGGAACTATGTTTGTATCTAAATTACGTTCTTTAACGATCAAATTTGACTCATATAAGAAATGCCCTGAATATTTGATGAGGAAACATCTGAGGCTAATGTCAAATATGATTGTTAAGCTAAAAGATGTTGGAAATGTCTACATAGATGGGCAGCAAATCCAAGTCGTCATTTACTCTTTGCCTAGTTTGTGGGAGCATATGAAGATGCATTTCACTCACAATGATAGAACCATAATTCTAGAAAATGTCTGAAGGCACCTTGAACTCGAAGAAGAAATGCTTGAATCTACCGAGCCGATACCTAAGTTGTACATAGCAACTTTAGGTGGAAGACGTGATTCAAAAGGAAAGAGCTGGGGAAAGAACAAAGAACTAACTCAATTAAGAAAAAGTCAAAGACTAATCAGCAAGGTAAAAAGAAACAGTAAAAAGTGAATATGGCAAAAGTTAAGTGCTTTAATTGCCATAAAAAGGAACACTATGCGAGTGATTGCCTTGAGCCTTCCAGAAAGGTAACTTATATTGCTTATGCTAGTGAACTTTGTGTTTCTAGCTCTATTATGCTTACTGAATTTTGTCTTTTGTGGATTATAGACTCAGGAGCCACGAACTACATAACAAAGGACCGTGAAGCCTTTGTTGACTTCCGACGAGTTCCCTATGGAGCATTTTGGATATATATGGGTAACAACACTAAGGTTGTTGTCAAAGGGATCAGAACATGCAAGTTACTCCTGCATGGTGGTTAAAACTTGATCTTACATGATGTCCTTTATACGCCTTAAATTCATCGGAATGTTCTTTCAATTTTGGTTTTACTTAGACTAGGCTATGATTTGTATTTCCATGATAATTGTGTTAAATTGAGTTATGACTCAATTTTTTATAGTTTTGGTTCTTTACTTATTACAAAATTATCAATATCTAAAATGGTCACCTATTAAAAAATATCATATTTGGTTCTCCACTTTTACAAAAGTACTAAATTTAATCTCTTGAATTTAAGGTTAATGATTTGGTAGAAAGACCAAATTTAATATTTTTATGAAAAGTGAAAAACCAAAATAATAATTTTTTGATAGATGAGAGACCAAAATGTAATTTTCTCAAATTCATATACACACGTGCCATGGATCTCCGTTTACTTCTAACAGAGGTTCTTGTTGTCAGCGAATCATATAATATCCCTTTTTGTTTTTCTTTTTTTTGAAGCCTCAAACGACACTTTGATTCTGTGTGAATCTTCCCTCTTACATTGTTGGACACATTCCAACACAAGCATATACTTGTTTATACCCTAACCCACTGTAAGAGGAAAAAAAAAATGAAAAGCGAGAAATGTTAACTACTATTGAAAATTATAATACAAATATTCATATTATAAGCGTTAAAATTTTATTTTTTAAAAATATTATTTTAATTCTTAATTTATTATTGAATTATTATTCTAATAATTTACATATTTTATTATTTGAAATAATTTTTTTAATAATTAAAAATTACTACTTGTAGTCTTTTTATGTAAATTATCTGTTGTGAAATATTAATGCTCGTGATTTGACTTTTAATCCTTTTAATCTTTTGAATAAAGTTTTCAACATTTGCGAGAATAAATTTGATAATGTAGACTTTTTAGTACTAAGTATTTGTCCTACAACGTGTTGGTTAAAAATTCCTGTCATTTTTACTTTTGGCAAAATGAATACAACTTTAAGATGTTAGTAGACAATTAAATTTTAGCCTATTAAAATTTGTTTCAAATATGTTAAGCCAATCATATAATTTCATTTGGCCAATCTGAAACAAATATTTATTCGCAAGTAAAAGAAATCTCTACGTCACTATAATGGTTCATCAAGTAAATAGATGGCAACTAATACAATTTCGTCAAACAAACATGCTAATACATCAGGTTAATTATAATTAAGCCATAAGTCATTTTAAAATATGACTAAATTATGATATTAGTAGGCCTAACAAAAAGAGTAAAATATGTTTTTAGTTTTTCATTTATTAATTAATTTTTATTTTAGTGCTTCAATGATTTCAAGCCTCAATATAATTTCTTACTAATCTTTATTCTCACTTTGGTCTCTCATATATATCAGTTTAGTTTTAATTTAGTCTTTTACTAATTTTTATTTTTTAATAAATCTCTTACCTATTAGTTTATTTTAAATTTAAATTTTTACAAATAAGAATGTTACCTCATTTAATTCAAATTTAGTTAATGATGATGGATTAACTAAATATGTTAACTTTTCAATTAGCAAAAGGCAAAATTGAGACTTGAAATTAATTAAGGATTAAATTGAGACTATATTAAAATGTAAGAAACCCAATTAAAAATAAAAATTAATAAAGTATTAAATTAAAAATTAATTAATAAATGAGAGATTATATAATATTTTACTCAATAAAAAAAATTTTCGGAACTTCGCTTGTCGTTTGTTTACACAACATTTACGTGCAAAATAGAAAAATTAATATAAAGCTATGAAGAACCAAAAAAAAAAAAAGAATAGAATTAAATTTTCGAACCACCTACCTCTTAATTCTCCGAATCAATGCAATTCCCACGTGCTCCAACCGGTCATTCCGGTAATCCATTTCCCAACACGCTAGTCGCAAGTGTTAGTTGGATTTCATTGCATAAACGATCATCGATCTGTGAAGGCAACTTTCTGTTCTGTTGCTCTGTCTCTCGCGCTACACTCCCTAGCTCTGGCATTCTCTTCTCCTCGTACATATACCACCTCAGAATCACATGCTCATTTTTTTCCCTCTCCTCCTTCTCCTTCTCCCCTCTTCGACGGCCGTTCCCCGGGGAAGTCGCCGGCGACCTGCCGTGTCCTCCGCCGGATAATCTCTCAAGCTGCCCACTCGTGCCTCCTTGAGGTTTGTTCCTTCTCTTTTATACTTCTGATCGTCTTTCTGGCCTTTTTCCTTGTCTCTTATTTCTCCTCAATAATGCTTCAGATCTATCCATTTTTTGGTGTATTGATGAATTAGACTAGTGTCCTTGTTGGCCTGGTAATTTGACTCTGTTATGTATCTTTCCTCATGGAGTATTGTCTGAGTTGTGTGATAATGACGATTTTTAACGTTCTGAATGGATCTTGATCTGTTGCTTGTTTTAATATGTTTGTCAGTGAAAGTTCTATCTGGTCTGATAATGCAGTATTGTTGCTTATTACTTAGACTACTATATTTGTTTGTAACTCTGATTTTTTTGACCAGGCGATGAAACTCTTATTTTCACATTGAGTTTTTTCTTTTTCCAAAATAAGTTTTTCCTTTATTGTGTCATTTGTTATTGCAGTACCCTGTTACATCTTTCATAATTGATGATACAATTGATAGAAGTGAATTTTGTATGAAATGGCTTCAGGGTGATATTCCCAGTAGGTTGGTAATTTAGTATTTTGCATAAATTTTATTAAGTTTTTTTGGCCTATCTTTTTACTGTGTTTCTGTTTAATGTAGAGATTAATATGTAAAAAGATTTATAAATGAAATAGTTTTAACTTCTAATCATGTGGATCATGTTAGCTTTGATTTGTGAGTATGGCGTTAAGTTATTGGCGACATCATTGGTTTTATACTTTCTTCTTTGGGTTTTATTGTTTTATTTATAAGCATTCTGTGTATTTCAGTGTTGTGATTGACCTTGGGCATATTGTTTTATGGAGCCTTTTATTTTTGTTACAATTGTTTCGGTTTTGCAGAAATGGAGAAAATGGATGGGCCTATGGGACTTCAAAATGTCAACTCAAATTGCTCTATTTCTGATATGGATGATTATAACCTCTCACGTCTCCTTGACAAGCCAAGGTTGAACATAGAGAGGCAAAGATCATTTGATGAGAGGTCACTCAGTGAACTGTCAAATGGTCTCGCAAGAGGAGGATTGGACAACTATGAGACATACTCACCTGGATATAGGTCTGGTTTGGACACTCCAGCTTCATTGACTCGGACTTCATTTGAGCCTCACCCTATAGTTGCTGATGCCTGGGAAGCCCTTCGAAAATCCCTAGTATATTTTAGAGGCCAACCAGTTGGCACAATTGCAGCTATTGATCATCAATCTGAGGAAGTTCTAAACTATGATCAGGTGAATTCCTCATTTAATACTGAAACATCTTATTCTATTTTTAGAGGTGCAAAGATTTTAAATCTTGTGACCTATGTCAAGTTACTTGAGGTTTGATAAATTAAGTCATCCTTTCATTTACTACTGTAGTTAGAATATATGGTCACTAAAAAATAAATGAATAGGAGGCACTGTATATACTTGATGGAGACTGTCTTTTAATTTTATAGTATATAAAGCCCTTAGAGATTATTGAGAAATCATTAAAGGAAATTTGAACCTGAAATGTCACAATTTGCGGCTACTACTTACGACGAAGTTTGCAATAAAGGACATATGATGTATAGCAACTTAATTGAGATTTAACAACCTAGGTTTCGTCTAGATAAAAAGGAGTTCGTCTATAATGATAGTGCAATGTCCAAAAAAATTGGAGGCTCCAATATATCTCTTTGACATACATTTTGGCTTGAAAATCCACTCAAAACCATTAGAAGAACCAGAGATTGTAGTTGTTTAGTATTTTGGTAGTAGTTTAACGTACAACCTTGGTCTGTACACATTTTTGAAATAACAAATTTAGACGACTTTTGTATAACAAACTCTCACAAGCAAAGAACGTAAATGAGAAGCAATCCAGATTCAAACGAAGAGGAAAAATAAACACAACCACTTTTATAACTAAGCTTTGAGAGATAGTATTTGACAGCCACAATGTTCAGAAGCTGTAATAACATGAAATTAACTATTGATTTGGCACTTGGACTTAAATGTTACTAGTGAAATGCCTTGCATATCTTTCTTTATATGATAGATTGCTACTCAGGACAACTTGTTCATTAAGAGATGAAACTCTCACAGCCTTTGCATGAGATCAGCAATGTCCTCAAAGTGTCAAGGACTAAATCTTTTTGTAGCCATTCACTGATGCAAGACATTGAAGAAATAGTTCATTAAGAAAAGTATTTAATGAAATATGTCATTATTGATCACCTTTTAATTTCTAGGTTTTTGTTCGAGATTTTGTGCCAAGTGCTATGGCCTTTTTGATGAATGGTGAACCAGATATAGTTAAGAACTTCTTACTAAAGACACTGCATCTTCAAGGGTGGGAAAAAAGAGTAGACCGATTTAAGCTGGGTGAAGGTGCCATGCCAGCTAGTTTCAAAGTCCTTCATGATCCTATTAGAAAAACAGATACTCTTATTGCAGATTTTGGTGAAAGTGCAATTGGAAGAGTTGCTCCCGTTGATTCAGGATTCTGGTGGATCATTTTGCTCCGTGCATATACAAAGTCTACAGGGGATTTAACTCTGGCTGAAACACCAGAGTGTCAAAAGGGAATGAGACTTATATTGACTTTGTGTTTGTCAGAGGGGTTTGATACATTCCCAACTTTGCTTTGTGCAGATGGATGTTCCATGATTGACCGAAGAATGGTAATTCAAACTGTCAAATCAAATTTTTTCCCCTGCTCAGTTTTTGGAGTTTCGTCTAGATTAATTTGATTTAACTTATATGTCAATCAGGTTTGCTCATTTAATGAACTATTTTTTTTGTGTTTGCTAATGTTCATCTTAAGTTGATTTTGGTATCAATTTAGTTTTATCTTTTAGCATGCAATTGAGTAGTATGTGTCACATAAGAGGCAAACAAAAGTGAAGATATACATGATTAAGTAACATAATAAAGGATTTAGTGTTTTTCAGCCAACATTGCTTCTTAGATAGAATGGAAAGATTAAATTTTGGTTCATTTGTTCATAGTGAGGAGCTTAATAATCTTCTATTAATATCCACTTTATAATTTTCTTGCTTGTATCAATACCTTTTATAAGTGATAATCTGGGTCTTCGTCCACATGCCATCTGAAAAGGGTGGTGCATAATTTGTGTTTATTGTTGCTACTTAAATTATAAACTGGATTAGATTTATATTGACTGAGACACATATTTCTAGTATTTTTTTTAGTTGTATAATTTTCTTATATTTTTCAGATTAACTTCCATATGTAGATCTTGCAGCTAGATGTAAAATACACCATCATACAGTGATAGTTCTGTCCATTCACCACATTTTTTTCCAATTCCATTGTTCATAACTAGGTTAGCCTTTTTATAGTAAGATGATGCCATATAGTGAATACACATATTTTGTTACAAGTCTTACTTGTGTTCCAATATTATACATTATATAGACCAAATAGTTTTCAAGTGTTTATACATTAGCTTTCTGTTGTAGCAACTTTTATTAGTTTCTTCTTTCTTTTCTTCAGGGTATTTATGGCTATCCTATAGAGATTCAAGCACTTTTCTTCATGGCATTGAGATGTGCTTTGGCAATGTTGAAACATGACGGAGAAGGCAAAGAATGTATAGAGCGTGTTGTGAAGCGTTTGAATGCATTAAGTTTTCATATGCGCAGTTACTTTTGGCTAGACTTCCAACAACTAAATGACATTTATCGGTATAAGACTGAGGAGTACTCACATACCGCAGTAAATAAGTTTAATGTTATTCCTGATTCAATCCCAAATTGGGTGTTTGATTTTATGCCAACACGTGGTGGCTACTTTATTGGAAATGTCAGTCCTGCGATGATGGATTTCCGATGGTTTGCTTTAGGTAATTGTGTTGCAATTTTATCTTCTCTTGCAACTCCAGAGCAATCAATGGCAATAATGGATCTTATCGAAGCGAGATGGGATGAATTGGTTGGGGAAGTGCCCCTAAAGGTATGTTATCCTGCAATAGAGAGCCATGAGTGGCGAATCGTTACTGGTTGTGATCCCAAAAATACAAGATGGAGTTATCATAATGGAGGATCTTGGCCAGGTGCTTCCTTTACCTTATTATGTTTAATTATTCAGAATACATTTAACATAAAGTGGGGTCAGAATAACTATAAATTTTTCTATCTTCGGCAGAGAAAATCTAACTAGTTTGAAGTGCAAGATGATGCTGAATCAATGTGATCTATAGTGATGAGTGAGAAATGCACAATATGCTTATGGCATTGACTTTGTTGCAGGTGTTACTTGTCTGTTGAGTTTTTTTATGGATGGCCTGATTAGAATTCTAGGATGATGTTTTTTTAAAACGTTTTTAGGATGAGGGTATTGGTTAACATTTGATTGATACAAATCTTTTGCCACTCCAAACTTTTATTTAGTCAACTTTTTTAAAGATATTTTACACATGACTACCCCAATCTTTAAGAAAAGTACTTGCCCTCAGTAAATACCATTTAACAAATGGAGAAAGCAACTTTTAGGTCTTTGCTAATTGCCACTATGTTATAAAAATATGACGGAGTGGATTTCTTTTACTGTCCAAAACCACATGATTGGGCATTTTTTTTTTTTTTTTGAGAAACATTGTAATGAAGTTCTCTGCTAGCATTCTCTTGAATTGAGCTTAATGCCTGTACCTAGACAATATGGTTCCTCTACCTATAACAAGCGTGGTAGTGTCTAATGCTTATGTTCTGCTTCCCCTTTCTTACCAATGCCCCACCAAAATATTAAAAACATAAAAACAAAAACCAAAAACAAAAATTGGGAACAATATAAAAACAATTATGGTTGGCCAAATATTGCCATTTTTTTCCCTTTGAGATGGATATTTGGCATGAACTACTGAGATATTTGGTTTATCCTTCTCTTGATCATTATCAAAGATTGTAGCATGGTCCTATTAGCTCAATTCTTCCTTCTTTTCTCTCCTTATAGCATTATATGGTAATGATGCTTCTATCTCAGTTTTGCAGATTCATTAGGCTTGAATTATCTTAACAACACAAGATGTCATTTGTCAGCTTCTCTGAACAGATTAGACAACATCCTATACATATATATAACCTATTTGTAACTAATTGGTCGTATGTTTATTATATAGTGTACTTAAAACACATCGACTCAAGAAAGCCATGACACCATTTTTTCTTTCATGAACTGGTAAAATAAAAGCAAGCGGAATGTGTGGAATGCACCATGTTTAAATATTAGTTAAATGGAAATGAACTTTAATTTTTATGTGAAACAACTGAGAAAATACGAACAAACTTTTGCTACCAGAAAGTATAGTTAGTAATTTTTTTCTTTCATTGTATGATGGTCTTTACATGTGGATCATAAACACCCTTTTATTTCAATATGTCATGCAATAGTAACACGTGGTGTTTATGACTTTCCTTTTGAACTTTTCCTTGCTCGTAAATGTAGTGCTCTTGTGGCTACTAACGGCTGCTTGCATCAAAACGGGACGACCACAAATAGCGAGACGCGCAATCGAACTTGCCGAGAGTCGCTTACTAAAGGATGGGTGGCCTGAGTACTATGATGGTAAACTTGGGAGATATATTGGGAAACAGGCAAGAAAGTACCAAACATGGTCTATTGCAGGTTATCTGGTGGCAAAGATGATGTTGGAGGACCCCTCCCACTTGGGCATGATTTCCCTGGAAGAAGACAAGCAGATGAAGACAGTGATTAAAAGATCATCTTCTTGGACTTGCTAGAAGGTTTAGGTGATAGATAAATAGGGAAAAAGACAGAAAACACTTAAAAGGTAAGAGATTATTGCATTTCCTAACGGGGGCTATATTCTTGGCAATTTCCTTCCTCCTTGGCTTTGATTGAAAGTGTGGTTTGTGTATAATTGTGGCTGCTGCCCCAGACTAGCATCATGCTTTCTCCAAATAAGAAAAGATGGTTATAAGCTCATATACGTAGAGTACGTTGTCACTATTTTAAAGGCAAGGTTGATTCCGTTTTTGTTTTTTTTGGCTTTTCAACACAAATATATACATATTTTAAAAATGAATAAAAAAAAGGTAATTGTTTTGGAAACTCTTAAATTGAAATAATATTCATAATGTTTCAAATAATTTAATTTGAAATTTTCAAACTTAATGGTTGATCTATTTTCTATTCACATTAAAATTTATAATATCAAAATATAGAAATGATTAATGTTCATTATGACTAGACAAATGATGAATTAACTCAATTTATAATTTTATTTGACTGTTGATAGAAATGACTTTTTAACATCTTTGTAGTGACAAAGCAAAAGAAGAGAGAATAATTTTCAGTTAGTATTTGTTTCCTATTAAAAATGCAGAACTAGTAAAAAAAAATAAAATAACTTTGTGAGCAAAACATGATTGTGTTTAACAGTTTTCAGAAAGAAAGTACAAAAAAGATAGTTGAACTTTAAGTCACTTACAAATAGTTTTTTAAACTTCTAAAATTAAAGATTAGGTCACTAATTTTCACACTTTAGAAAAAAAAAAAAAAAAAAAAGGTTTTTGTTTATTTTTCTTTTAACGACATTATCCCATAACGTAAATAACTAAACATACCAATATTAGGAGCAAATCAAAACCTGCTATACGTTAATTATGAAAGTGACAAATGAATTAGTATATCAAGAGAAAAATAAACAGACAGAGCTGTTGTTAATGCTTTCTTCTTCCATGATTTCCTCTTAAAATGCCTGAATCACACATTTATCACCTTAATTCATATATGTGAGTAGCGTAAAGCTTAAAAAAAAAAAAAAAACCTTCAGATTGATTAGTTTATGCAACGCTTCATACAAAAGTATTTCCAAGGTACCATGCAATAATGTTACTAGATTTAATTGCACCAAACCAAAATACCTTTTCGAAAGGGTGACTCATTTAAGATTATCTAGTTTTACCATATGAGCTCATGCAAAAACTGCAGCAAGCTAAATTATAGGTCAAGGGTTGTGAAGTTGGATATATCAAAAGCATATAATATGATTTCTTGGAATTTTCATCTGTGTTGCATGAGATGACTTTTTCTAACACATTGGATTAAGATGCTTATGCAATGGATATCCATAGCTGGGCATCAGATATTTATTAATGGACATTTGTTTGGATAACTTGAGCCTAAGCAAGGTATTCTACAAGGGATCCTCTTCCACCATATTTATTTATTGTTTGTTCCAATATATTTTCATGTATGATTAGGGAAGCAGAACAAATGAAACAATGGCATAGAATCAAAATTGCAGACATTCAAAGGCAATTTCTCATCTCACACATTGCACTACTATCTGAAGCAAAGGAGCAGGCTTGTGATGTTGTTAAGGATGTGTTGGCTAAATATAGCATATTTTAGGACATGTGTTATCAATGCTTCCGAATAGTTTTAGACCTAATATTTCTCATTCTTCTAAGTAACATCTTGCACACTTTTTTATTTTTTGGGTTTAAATTCAAAACTTGGTTAGATTAATGTATTGGAAATTGAGTAGATGTTGACTGCAAAAGATCTCAAGTTTATAAAGATGTGGTTGATAAGGTTGATCAGAAATTACAAACGTGGAAGGCTATGTTGTTGTTGCTATTGGCAAGGTTGGCTCTCGTACAATCAATAATTTAAATTGGTTATAGGATTACTAATTTCTTTTAAGGATATCATAATTCTAAGTCATGGGTGCATTTGTTCGATTCGAACAAGCTTTGTGTCTCTATGAGACTGGGAAGTATGGGTCTGAGGAAAGTGGATAATATGAATATTGCTTAGTTAGCGAAGAATAAGTCATTAGTTTCAGAGCTAACTTTTCTTTTTGACTAGGGTTATGTGGTTAAAAAAATATTGTAAAGAGCAAGATAGAGGTTAGTTATAGTCTCATTATAACATGGCTTAGATGTTGAATTAATTTTGAAATATATTAAAATAATGTGGATTGGTATTAATTTATTATTAGGTTAATTATTTTGGTTAATCAATTAATTAAGCAATTAAATTTAAATATATAAATCAGGAATGGATTATTTGTGGGTAATTAGTGACATGTTGGATTACCCACAAGTCCATTGAGTAGAAGTCTTAACTTGTAACTTAAGTCTTGTTAGTAATTATCCTATCATATTGCTGACTGAAAGGTAAGAGGAATATTCTATACGCATATTTTATTTTAAATCTGAACAATTCTGAGCAATTGAGAAAATGTGGGAAGTTATCTTTTTTTAAAAATAATTTGAATAGTTATTTATTAATTAATTAAGTACTTTGAACGTGAAAAAATAACTTCCTCGCTTTCTGAGGACTCATCAGAACAATTTTGGCTTATCAAATATTTCTCTTTCTCTCCCTCTAAACTCTCTTATTTTTATGTATGATAGGCTTGAGCAAAATAGGTTGTTCACTTTACTGACAAATTATAGTTTGGTGCTTCATCAAGTAATTAAAATTTATTGTTGTTGACTTATTCATTTATCTCCCACTATGATATAGAATTTTATTCCTTCAATTGGTATTAAAGCTCTAGGTTCTATAAAAAAAAATTTCTTTGTATGTGCGTTCATATGATTAGAAATTCCTACTTCATCAATATATATATATATATATATTGCTTGATCATGGTCAAATGAAATGCACAGAAATTACAATCATTACAATCATCAGTATAAATTGGTTGTTCGTTAGTATATATATTTTTGCTTGTGTAACCTATTAAATTACGATTAAAAAAAATTGCTTCATTAGTTGCTTACAAATACGAAGCAAAATGGGTTGTCATTGATAGTAAAAAAATAGAAATGTTTTCAAGCCACAAATGCTCTAAAATCATATGCTTTTGATCAAAACTAGAATAAGGTTTTTATTAAACTCATGATTTCAAGTAAAATCATGTAAAATTTCAGCCAAAATTCAATCAAGATCACTAGTGTTTGTGACTCAAAACATACCTTAATTTTCAAACTAAAAATAATCACCATAGGATGTATTTTACTCAAAATTGATCAAAGGCTATTGTAGATCGCCAAAAAAGAGTAAAATGCCACCAATTTTATCCCCTAAAATATTGTATTGCAACAGGTCAATTTATGGATACGAACTAGGTCATCTGGCTGGTCAAATTGACTCGCCAGAGGTTGAAAATAGAGGGTGATGGTGCGTGTACCTCACATATCGATCACCTGAAACCCAAACCTCCATAGTTATACTCCACGCTCCCTGTTCAATTTTATGGTGATTTTTTCAAATTTTTTTAAGTCCTGGAAATATGAGTTTTGAGATTTCTTAAAGATTTAGAGCCTCAAAACAGTATGTAATTAATGTGTTTTGACCTGAGAAATATTTTATAGTAACTAGACATAGTGAGGAATATAATATTGAGTTCACTCTCTTTGATGATGTCTAAATAAATTAAATGAATTTAGTTTGCATAATAAGTTAATTTAAACTCCTATTATAAGCTGTGAAATTAATCTATGAATAATAAAATTCAATTAGTATTCTGATATCAAGTAAAATTAGTCACCATGTAAGGTCCAAAGGATTATATTTATATTAACAATGGACATGCCCTATATGTGTGACATTGCTAATATAATATTGTGAATTACACCTATTTATGACTTATTAGCAGCATTTTAATTAATGTTTTCATAGTTTCTTGTCTCTTATCGATATGGAAATTGTGAATACATTTTGTGTATTTTTTTTATCATGAGTTAAATCCAAAATTACATGAATGAGTTTTCTTTGGTTTATTGTAATATGTGACCCTTAGCTGAGATTGCAATAAACAAATTTGTATATAGTTGCATGAACTGAGTTTATAAAGGAAACTTTGTTTAATAATTATGTTATTTTGACATAATTAATGTTTCCTATTTTTCGGCTTTCATCAATTTCGACATTCCAATAACTATCTTTAGTGAAAGCTCGTAATGGGACAAACTATGACAATTAGAGTGAGTCCCTAGACATGTATTTAACAATTACTAAAAAAGATTTAGCTTTAAAAGTTTCAAGACCAGCAAAGCCTAAAACTAAGTCAAGTGCTACTAACAGAACTTATTGCAACAGGTGACATGAGTCAAATAGAATTTGCCTGACAGTCATGAAATTCACCATTGATAAGATCATCAGGCAAAGTATTCCTGAGAATGATACTGCCATTGAGTATCTGAAGGCTGTTGGTGAAAAATTCAAGAAGTTTGAAAAGACTCAGAAAGCGTATTATCTTTCACTACTAGATAATACACGTTATGATAAAGTCTCCGATGTGTAAGAGCATATGATGAAGCTTATTAACTATTACAATAAGTTGAAGTCATATAATGTAGACTTAAGGGAGAGTTACCTAGTCTACAGAGTGTTATAGTCTCTCCCTACTGAATATGGGGTCTTTAGGACCACTTATAATTCTCAATAAGTTTAATGGAACATTGATCAGATGATTTCCATACTAACTCAAAAAGAAGAGTCATTCAATAAAGCTAGCTCTCACACTTACAACATTAATTATATTTCTCAAGATTCAAGTAGTAAAGGTGGTAATGAGAAGTAGAAGGGTAAGAACCAAAATAGTAGAGCTAGTGGCAATAAATCTTTTAAACCCAAGAAGAATGGAAAGTATCATAAGGTTCAGAAGAAGAAATTGTTCAAGGGTGATTGCCATTACTATAAAAGACCTAGTCACAACATATCTAATTGCCTCAAATTGAAGAATAAGCACGAGTGAGAAGGCACTTGTTTTGAAATTACTCCTTTAGGTCTAGTATGCCCCCTAGCTCTAGTATGTTTTAAGTCCAACAATTTTGAAACTTCTCTTGATTCTTGGTGGTTGGATTCTGGTGTGACTGTTCATGTGACAAATTCCTTGTAAGGACACATAAACAGGAGGACTCCAGGTGAGAAAGAAATGACCATTCTTAGAGTAGAAGGAAGTTCAGCAGTGGTTAATAAGATAGGAACTATTTCTTTAAATTTAGAATCTAGATATTTTTTAGTGTTGAATGACATTGTTTATGTACCCTCTTCTAGGAAGAATTTGATTTCTAATTCTATATTGTGCAGAAATGGCTATTCATTCTGGCAAGGAAATGGAAAGATTGATATTTTCTTTAATTTAATTATGGTTGGATATGCTTCTTTATTGAATGGTTTATATTGCTTAAATATTAATACTTGTCCAAATTTGTCTCATAGTGCAACTATTAATGTTGCAATAGGGCATAAACGTCAAAGATTTGATGAAAGTTCCTCTATGTTGTGGCATCAACATTTAGCCCATATATCTATAGAAAGATTAGAAAGGATGGTCAAACAAGACATATTAGGGGAGTGGGATTTCTCTGACTTAGAGACATATGTCAATTGCATAAAAGGAAAACTTCCTGCTAGGGCTAAGACTAAAGGAGCAAATAAGTCTAAGACTATTTTAGACTTAATCCATACATATATATGTGAACCTATTACACTAGTTGCTATGGGTGGATTTAAGTACTTTATCACCTTCATAGATGATCATCCCAAATATAGGTGGATTGATTTATTACATGGGAAATCTAAGTCACTAAATTCTTTCAAGACACTTAAGGCAACAGTTGAGTTGAAGACTGAGAAAGCAATTAAATGTGTAAGAACTGACAAGGGAGGAGAGTTTTATGGTAAATATATTGAAACAAGTAAGAATCTTGGTCCATTTACCTTGTTTCTGCAAGAACATGGGATTGAAGCTCAGTATACAATGCCAGGCACTCATCAACAAAATGGAATTATTGAAAGATGTCATCATACCTTAAAAGATATAGTTAGAAGCATGATCAATCACTTCTCCCTACCAGATATGGGGTGATGCATTAAAGATTGTGGTATGTATTCTGAATCAAGTTCCCAGTAAATTAGTCATAAAGATGTCGTATGAATTATTTTCTAGTAAAAAGTCGTATGAATTAGTCATAAAGATGCCGTATGAATTATTTTCTAGTAAAAAGCCCAGTTTGAGGCATCTTTGAGTATGGGGATATAAAGAAGAAGTAAGACTGTATAATCTCCAACTCAAGAAACTTGATCCAAGAACCATTAGTGGAGTCTTTATTGGATATTGCACTGGATCAAGAGAGAGCAAGTTTTATTATCCTACTCACATTAACAGAGTTGTTGAGTCAAATAGGGCATTCTATTTTGAGGATGACTTTGATAGTGAGAGTAATGTGCTCAAGATAATCAATCTGCATATAGAAGATACCACGTTACCTTTTCCTATTTCATCTTCACAATCATTCTCTAGTCACATTAATCCAAATGATGTTACTAGGGAAATTCCCATAGATTTTGACATTGAACAACCTGTAAAAGATTTGCAAGTGGCAGCTAATGAATTGAGACAATCTCAAAGAGTTTGCAGGCCTACCATTCCAGATGATTATATAGTCTACTTACAAGAGTTTAAATCTAATGTGGTTAATGGAACTGACCCTATCTCTTTTTAAAAGGTAATAATAGGGCCTCATTCATCTAAGTGGTTAAATGCTATGAATGAAGAGATTGCCTCCATGCGTCATGATGATGTTTAGGTACATACTGAACATATGCTATTATGCCATTTTGATATAAAAGATCTTAGTGAAGCCTCCTTTGTTTTGGGAATTCAGATTCACCGCGATAAATCACGTGGCATTTTAAGTTTGTTTAGACAACCTATATTGAATGAGTGCTGAAAAAGTTTAACATACACTCTTACATCCCTTGTGCTGCACCTATATAAAAAGGTGAAAGATTGTCGAAATCACAATGTTCTCAAAAAGATAATGAAAGTATCGCAATGGAAAGAATTCAATATGCATCTATAGTTGGCTGCCTTATGTATGCTCAGATATGCACACATTCGGACATTGTATTTGTGATCGGTGTGCTTGGTGGTACCTGAGTGATCTTAGTCATGATCATTGGAGGGCTGCAAAGAACGTCATGAGATATCTTCAAGGTAAAAAGCATCACATGTTGACTTTCAAAAAGACTAAATCATTTGGAGATTGTGGGCTATTCTGATTCAGACTATGCATTGTGTATTAATGATTGTAAATCCACTTCTAGATATGTCTTTATGATGTTTAGAGGAATTGTTTCATAGAAAAGTGCTAAGCAATTAATCATAGCTACTTCAACTATGGAAGCAGAATATATCGCTTGTTATGAGGCTACCCACCAAGCCATATGGTTGAGAAAATTTATATATGGCATGCATCTTGTTGATTCTATATCAAGACCTCTAACCATATATTGCAATAGTTCATCTGCTATTTGTTTTCCTCAAAACCATAGGAAATCTAATCGTACAAAGCACTTTGATGTTAAGTTCTTGTTTGTCAGAGAAAATGTTGTTGAATCTCAGACTCATTTGATTCACATTTTTAGTAAAAATATGCTTGTAGATCCGTTGATTAAGGGTTTACCCGTGGGAGTACTTAAAAATCATGTAACTTGTATAGGTATTGTTAAATTTTAATATACTTTTAGTCTAGCAAGAGTCTAAGTTAAGTCCTAAAAGAACTATTGCATTATAAAATGGCATATTAAATGTTAATTCAATGATCCATTCAGATCAAATATTGACCTCACATTATAATTATATCATTTGTTTCCCTATCAGATTCAATAATAGTATGTTATGATTAAATGAATATCATTTGTTTCCCTATCAGATTCAATAATATTTCGTTGTTTTTATTTTTAAACTCTGTGTGGTTTGTATGTATATTTTAGTTGCTTAATTTTAATTGATATTTGTTTAATTAGTTGTCTAATAATCAATTAATACCATCCAAGTGGGAGATTGTTGAATTAATTTTGAAATATATTAAAATAATGTGGAGTTGTATTAATTTATTATTAGGTCAATTATTTTGGTTAATCAATTAATTAAACAATTAAATTTATATAGATAAATCAGGAATGGATTTGGTCTAAGTTATTTGTAGATAACCATGATAGATTAGATTATCCATAAGCCCATTGGATAGAAGACCCAACCTGCATCCTAAGCCTTGTCAGTAATTATCATATCATATTATTAACTGAAAGGTAAGAGGAATATTTTATAAGCATATTCTATTTTAAATCTAAGCAATTTTAAACAGTCAAGAAAATGTGGGAAGTTATCATTTTTTTTATTAAAATAATTTGAATATTTATTTATTAATTAAATAAGTACTCTAAACGTAAAAATATAACTTCCCCACTTTCTAATGACTCATCAGAACAATTTTGGCTTATCAAATATTTCTCTCTCCCTCTCTAAACTCTTTGACTTTTATAAAAAGTTTGGGCAAAGTAAGTTGTTCAATCTACTGACAAATTATGGCTACACTGAGTACTTCATCAGGTAAGTAAAATTTATTATTGTTGACTTATTCATCTATCTCCTAATATGATATGGAATTTTATTCCTTCATTAGATGTGATAGGGTACAAAAGAAGTTAGTCCTTTAATTTTCTCACACTTTGAATGGACATGGGAAATGGACATTGTATTCCACTAAATCACCACATTTGGTGGTTGATGCAGTCAAGTCTTGACTCAAATGGGTTGATTGGGAATCTTATTTTACACGATCAAGGAGCGTGGGACATCTCTAAACTAAACATGATTTATTCCCTTCCTATAATACAGCAAATTATGAGGACAACTTAACCTATAGTAGGGCAACAAGATTATCTGGGTTGGATAGGGTGTATTTTGGTAATTATTTTGTAGTGGCAAGGTTAAGATATTAATGGAAGATTATCTAGAATTGGTAAGTGAATTGTGGTACTCGGTCAAAAATAATTGAGATAAACACATCATGAAGCTTCACAACTTCAAGTAGAACTATACAAATTTGGCCACGTTATGGGTCATTTTAATGGTAAATAAGTGTGTAAACTTTAATTAATCTATTTACCATGACCCATATAAAATCAAAACCCCTCAACGTTCATAATAACTCAATAACAAAATTTGCAGTAACCATTTTCCATTTCCATTCCAATATATCCAATTGTTTATGCAATCCTACTAGCTTCTGGCATCTTAATTACTCTGCTAGCCACTTATGCCAAGTCCCTTCTTGGCTTATGATCTTATTTTTGCCTTTGTGACTATTGTTACATATAGTCTCTTGCAAGTGTCATTTACCTATTTATTATGTATTAAGTTTTTTGTTTCCATCAATGCCTTCTTCCTTCTGATCCATGCATTTATATTAGTGTACTAATTTTAAAATAGGAAATCTTTTTTAGACTATTTTCAAGCTTTTTAATAACTCTCAATTTTTATTTTTTTTGGAGGATTCGGATTCAACCTGCTCAAGTTTCTTCAATAACTTGGACATATTCAATATAAATTCCTAAAATTTATAGCTTTCGTGTGCAATACCTTTAGATTGTAGGATTTGACAATTATAGATTTTTAAATTTTACCTAGCTCAAAAAGTCCAAATATATTGATGCATTTGAAAAAATCTTTCCCTTCTTTGTTTTCTAATAAATTGACCTCTAAGTTGATCATATCATTCATATATCCAAAACATTCAAATCTAAAATTAAAACGTAAGGAAGTATCACCAACTACTATTCAATCTTTAGCACTCACCTCTAGAAAAGTTTTACTATTTTTCTTTAGTCCTTATATAGCATCACAAACTAAAAAAATTAAATTCAGGACTTTATATGGATATTTAAAACATGTTATTATCAAATCAATGACTTAAAAATTTTCTTAGACGATCTTAATTTATTAAGTAAAGTTGCATTTGTTTACTTGGTGAATGAAAATAGGCACATCTATATATTTTCTTTGATTGCGAATATTTGGATTACCATGATAAAGGCTTGAACTTTCATTACATTCTGTCACATTATAATCTGCATTTGACTATTTGCATTGAATATAAGAACCTCTAATCAATTAACATATATGACCAATACTCCGTAATTTATGTACTTTCATACACACATATTAGAGTAAAATACATTTTTTGTCCCTTACTTATTACAAAATTATCATGTTGATCCATCACTTATTGAAATGCCTACAATAGTCCCTCAATCATTAAAAAAATATTATATTTGGTCCTTCGCTTCTTAAAAAAAAAAAAATACTAAATTTAGTTCTTTAGGGTTTAGGGTTTGCTAGAATGACTAAATTTAATGAATTTTTTAAAAATTGAAGATCAGGTGTGACATTTTTCAATAAGTGAAAAACTATTTTAGACATTTTATAAATAAGAGACTAAAATAGTAATTTTGGAATAAATAAAGAGCCAAAAGTGTATTGTTTGTTTTGTTTTAATTGAAAAGTAAGTTCTCTTCCCTACTTAATTTTGCAATTAGTATATTCTTACTACTTAAAGCAGGGAAAATGATATTGGGTTTTAAGAGAAAACTATCACTTTGAAAGGGTGTTTATTGGCTTATTATTAGTCTAAACAAAACTCTTTTTCTAAACTAGTGCTTTATTATTAATTATTTCTCTGAAAAATTATAATATATTCTTGTACAGTTTCCACGTGAGATGTTGCATGAATTCTTGTAAGTGTAACTCAAAATCATGGAGGAAATGATGCCATATTGTAGGAATAAATATTGAACAAAATATCTTCTTCTTTGTGCACATGGGTTTGGGCCATGTTTTGCATTGAAGTGTCCATGCGTACAATGGCCCACTTTGATGGCCCAAATAGACCAAGCAGTCAAAATATTAATAGATTATTTTTAGTAGGCCCAGCTTAACTGGGCCCAACTTTGCTCTATACCGTATTTTCCTTCCATGTGAGCAATGGAAGGCCACATTCATGTGCGCCCTAGATTTTAGACACGTGCGAATATTCAGGATTAGGATTAGGATTTTTTGCCCATTTTGTTTACATTAGGATTTTTTGCAAATTTTTTTGGCAATAACTTTTTCATCTGTCACCAAACTGTTTAGCTTTTGGTTAAGCCATCTAGAAAAGCTCACAGAAAAGGTCAAATTATATTTTGAGTTCTTACAATTTCACTTAATTTTAAGTTAGTCCCTACCTTACAATTTAAATCTACATAATTAGGTTCATACAGTTAAAAAATTATTTATTAAATCCCTGTCGTTGTAATTTTATTAATATTTTGTTAAATTTAATTGACAAAATATGTATTCTTGACACTCGTTACTCAGTTCACTTAAAATAGGTTGTATCATGTAGCGTATATTTAAAAAAATTTTAATTATTTATTTATTTTAATTTCTAATAATAGAATCATATATATTTAGAATTTTATAATAATATAATATTATATATATTTGCAAAATTTAATAATAAGGCTTATTATATCTGAATATATACGATTTATGTCAATAAAATTTTTGAAAGAATGCTACTTGGTTCCAAACATAAATATGAACGTCCTACTCTTTTATAGCTTTGGATACCCTAATTACTATCCTAAGATTAATTAATTAATTAATTACAAGTATAATAAGATTCACTAGGATTAATTTTATCTTATGTCACTAATTAATATTACACCTTAATTGATTATTTACTTTAGTTGGCCAATTCAAATCCATTTTTAACTAAATCCTATTCATAATTTAAGACTTGATTTTGTGATTTACTATGATGTTACAACCTATGATATTTTTAAATCAACCTTAATCAATCTCTTGAGTTATTAGGAGTTTTATTATTTTTTATGATTGTTCTACTAATTAGAATTTAGTGTAATTAATAAGAAATGTATTGAGAAAATTATATGATTTGATGTTTCAGATTAAATTTGATCATCGCATGCAATCTACAATCTAACGATTCAAATTTAAAAAATTATACGATCAATCACGGTTAATTCTTTTTAGAAATTGTAACAAGTTCATATGCTTACATAGTTTTTGCTTGATACTAGTGGGATTTTTATAATTTCAACATCTTCAGGTTGCGCCATGGCCGTTTCATGATGACTGTGCCACGCTCCTACCTAGTAAACTTGGTCACGTAGAAATACTCCATGTTCCTTTTCTCTTCATTATTAGTTTAATATCCATCACCCATGGATCACAACCAATCGAATGAATAAAATATTATTTTAGTTTCACACTAATTAATTAATTTTTAATTTAACTTTTTACTAATAATTAAAAAAGTATATGTATTTCAAAAAAAACCACACATCATTTAAAAAAGTAAGGCCATAATAGTATATTCAATAGCATATAATATTAGGTTTGTAAAAAACTCAACCAAAAAAGTCCTACATACATACACACAAGTAAAATTATCTCACTTATTATAAAACTATTATTTTAAATATATCTATATATATATATAACTTATGGTATGTTGTGCTATACCAAAAAAATAGTGTTACTTTCAATTAAATTCAAATTCAAATTTAAATTCAAATTAAACGTGAATTGATATTTTAAAAAATAAATTTAATAAAAAATATTATTTTAAATATTTTGAAGAATAAAAAATAAAAATAATAATTTTATAATATATAAAAGACCAAAAATATATTTTATGTGACGGTGAACAATGATTGAACCCTAGTTTAAATCAGAAATTCTGACTGGTTAAGCAAAAAAAAAAAGTAGAATAGTGCCTCAAACGCGTATGAGTAGATAACCTGATAGGCATGCCTCAACTATGCCTCAACTATGAGAGCCACATATGCACTCCAATATTCCCACTGTCCCAATAATATCACAAGGGAAATGACATGTGTCGAAATAGAGTGCGAGCAGCTTCAGGGGGAATGCTCAGATATATAATTATAATTAAATATTTAGAACTACATATATTGCGGTAAAGTAAGTTTATTAGCTAAGGAATTTGAACCAAGAGTTTGGATTCCCCTTTTAATTAATAGTTTTTAGAGAGTTTTGTTGCTCAGAGACTAATTGAATAATAGAGTCATTCAATCCATAGAAGAATCTCCAATAATGCCTAAGAGGTCATCCAAACTAAACTCCATTATTAATACTATCTTTCTCTCTCTTTGCAACAAGAATTTTCCTCCATTGCAGCTCAGATTAATAATACAGCTTCTTCAAGATCTTTTCGAGTAATCCATATATGCATTGACTATGCTCGCAATTTTTTTCTTTAAAATGAAAATTTAGAGGCTATACAAGCGTCAACCTCAAAGAGAAGAAGAAGGAATGGAGGTGGAAGAGATGGCAGAAAGGGACATCGAATGGAATCCAAGCTTGTCAAAGGCACTATCACCACTTTCTTTGCCTTTCTTTCTCTCTAATTAATTCTTTTTGTGGTCACTATAATTCCATCTTTATTTTAACCACCTCCTTCATTATAAGGTTAAAGTAAAGAATAAGACGTGTCATGTTATTGTTCATCTTTGAATAGATTGATTTATTGGGCTTCAAGTTTGTGGCTTGAGTTGTCTGCATCATAACATATCTTAGTATTCAAATTACTTCTTTTCTTTTCTTTTTTTTTTCTTTTGATAAAACACCTAAATTTCATTTGATCGAGAAAGTTAGATGTCTTAATACTACGTCAAGAGGTACATTTAAAAGTAAACTGATCGAAGTTCCAAATAATAATTCTATCAATATTTCTTACCAAGACAATTTTTTTTTCTTAAGGAAAAAAGACCATTCTTTTATATATATATATATATATATATATATATATATATAGAGTTATTTTTTAATATATATTTTTTAAGCATCATTATATATCGTAATACTTTATCATACTATTTTATTTATTATTACCATCATCATTATTATTGTTGTTTGAAAAAAATATTAATTAATCCTCTATTATTATGCTTTGTGACAATTTTATTATTTACAAATATCTTGTGACAAATCAATCATATAAAAATTATATTTATAAAAAATTAATTTTTTATTAATTTATGATAAACTGATTTATCACGATTAATTTGTGATGGACCAAATTCTCACAAAATAAAAAATAGAGATCAATTTTATATTTTTCTCTATTATTATTATTATTATTATTATTATTATTATTATTATAAAATATAGAGTAAATTAATATTATTCATTTAAAAAATATTTTCTTCTCGCCCTTCAAAAATAAATTTATACGTTCAGTAAAAGTCACAATAATCTAACAAATTAGCTAGCATGGCATCCACAGTCGTTAACTAACATGAAGGAATATTTTGATTGAGACTAAATTAAAGGGTTTTATCCTAAGAGAAATATATTTAAAATATATTTTAAGATCTAATTCATTAATTCACTTTAAAACAGAATATAAAATATCATAATATATTGTAATTAATGAAAGAAAAATATATGTTTTTTTTTTCGTAGTTTAAGAAAACCTTACATCATTGATCTCACTTTAATTTCTTACAGGAGGAAATGGTTATGATCTCGTTTTTGCAAAAAAAAAAAATATAATTGGTGACTAGAGCTTAATTCAGTAAATTAATTTTAGTTAAAAATGAACCAAAAGTTTAATGAACTTGACATTAATCTATCAAAAAAAAAATATTTGACATCCACAGTGCGAGAAAAAACAGAAAGAAAAACTTCAAGTGAAAGTAGTTTACTTAATTTGAAATCTGTCTTTTTTTTTTTTCTTTTGACAGATTTAGACGATTTTGATTGCTTCATCTCTGGAATATATACTCTCATTTTCTCTTAAAAGCGGTATAACCCTTTATTGGTTCTTACTTCTTACTCAATCTGTTACAATCTCTTTCTTCCAAAAAATTAAATACAAAAACTTGAGCCATTTTAAATATAAAAGTCTAATTATATATGGAAAAAAATTAGGTGTTTTGGTTTAATATTTGAAATATTTAAAAATTCATTTACATATTAAAATAAATATTTATCTTATAATTTTATTTGATTTTATGTTTGATTTTCGTTCTCCAAACATTCGATTTGAATAAAAATAAAAAAATTACTTTCCTGTTACATAAATTATTAATGAGAAAAATTAATCTATAAATAAAAATTTTAAAACATAAATTACAATAGTGTAAAATTACATTTAACAAAATTTAATTTTAAAATTAAATTAATTCAAAATTATGTTCACTCAATTTCATTCTAAAGAGAGGCTATTATGTGGGTAAAGTGATTTGACCAGAAATTGATAAAAAGTCACAAAAGCTTGGGCCATAATGCAAACGGGTTTGGATTATTTATAGAAATCTAAAAGGGAATTGTAGGTTTCCCAAACAAAACCACAAAACCCACCATAATAATAATTTTTATTTATTACTTTTAGATAATAAAAAGTAGGGTTATATCAGAAACGAGAAAAGCGGTGGTGCAAATCAGCCGTGGCTTGGACACGTGTTGAAGACTTACGCTATCACGGCAGAGGGCAGTCTGATCCATACCATTGTCCCAATTTGACTTTCACCACTTTTAATATGATAAAACTTTATTGTTATTTTCACATAATTACTATATATGAAGTTACTTAATCAAAATTTTCAATTCTGAGTTTGAAAAAAGAAGATATAAATGTTATTTTAAAAATGTGATGAATAGCAAATACAAAATGAAAATTGACTCCCAAGTTTGATAAATATCAATGGCTGCCATAAATTTTTTGATTAGTATAACAAACATTAATATCAGATATTATTTTACCAGAATTTAATAGTTCTATAGTTTATATATATATATATATAACTCATTTAAAAAAAAACTTTTTTCCTTGTGTTGCCGTGCGAAGTGAATTATTTTTACTAAAAAAATTATACAAATCAAACGTTTCACAATATTAAAATTGATGAAATTTTAAAAAAAAAATTACCGATTTATTTGTATGCAGAACATAATTTAATGATACACAATTTAATAAAAATTTAAAAATGTCCTTTTTCATCATAGCATATGGATAATTTATCATTCCATAAAACTAAAAAACATATATATCTTGAGTATGGATTCCTTACTACATAGTAAGGGATGTTCTAAAAAATGATCCCGCATGATCATTTTTTCAATACAAAACCACAGCATGAGATCTGCTTTGATATATCTCTAACATATTTAACTTTTTCTTTTATTTTTTAGCCATATTAACTATTCTATTATCCAACATCACAAAAATAAGATTTTTAAATACAAAAAGAAAATAACAAGTGGTAGTCTCGCACTAGCCCTTCAGTCACGGGTAGTAATGCCCCATTGATCAATATCATCGTAATCATCATCAAACCCACTATATATAAACCACTTTCATGCACCCCCATAAACCCTCAGGTCAACATTCTCACAAAATGCTATCCAAATCCAACCTTCTCACCTTCACTTTCCTCCTCGTCTTCGTCTACTTCACTCCTGCGGTGGCTAAAGCCGGTGGCAACGGCGGAAGAAAACTTGGTCTGGACCAAATGTCCACCGGTTCAGCTCCGCAGTCCGGAACCCCCACGGGGGCTACCGGTTCAGCCCACGGTCCAAACTGGGACTACAGCTGGGGATGGGGCTCCGCACCGGGAAGCGGGTGGGGGTATGGTTCGGGTTCCGGGCGGTCTACGTCGGGTTTCGGCAGAGGATTTGGCTATGGGTTTGGTTCCGGGACCGGGTCAGGAAGTGGGTATGGATATGGGTCTGGTGGTGGTGGTGCCTATGGCTTTGGAGTTGGTTCAGGCGGCTCTGCCGGCGGCGAAGGTTCTGGAGGAGGGCGTGGTGGCGGCGGAGGAGGCTATGGAGGAGGACGTGGTGGTGGCTACGGCTCTGCCGATGGCGGAGGTCATGGAGGAGGGTATGGTGGTGGTGGTGCCTATGGCTTTGGAGTTGGTTCAGGCGGCTCTGCCGGTGGCGAAGGTTCTGGAGGAGGGCGTGGTGGCGGCGGAGGAGGCTATGGAGGAGGACGTGGTGGTGGCTACGGCGGCAGGTGGTCACCCTCCGATTCAAGGGGCGGAGACGGCCGTTGGTAAATAATGTAATTAATGGGATAGATGGAGCCATAGGGATATGAACTATGAAGTGCTTCTCCTTGATATCTATGGTAACAATATTAGTATAAATAAAAAATAATATATATAATATTATGGTGTGAATGCATGAAAACTAGGGCTAGTGCGAATCATATATGAACTATATGAGGTTGCTTTATGACAATATGGAAATGATCCCAACATGTTGTGTGTTGTGTTATTATGGCAATGTAATCTCACTCTAAAATATATGTTGTAAGTTCTATAATTTGCCATAATATCCATATAAGTACATTGATACAGGGTTTTTTTTTTTTCGATTGCTAATTAAATTCAATCTGTCAATATATCTTATATTTTATGTAACTATTAATTGCTAGATTAATTTAGATGTTAACATCTAACGGTTAATATTATTACTAAAGATATATATATATATCACTTTAAAATATATATAAAAAAATATATGAATAAAAAAAGAAGAGAAAAAAAGTTTCAAGAACTTTATGTTTTGAATAAAAAATGGCGATACTTAAGAAACTCAATTACAAAGAAGGCCAAGGGGATTATCCAAATAGTGAAAATTAAGTTAATCACATAAGCAAAAACAAAAATTAAATGGAAGAAAAAACTTAAGAAGACAATTGAGCCAAATAAAATTATAAAATTAATTAATTACTTATTGAAAAGATATATGAATTATATTAAAGGAAATACCTTTACTAGAACCAATAACTAAGGGCCTGTTTGGTACGTAGAATATTTGGGAATGAAAATAATAATGGGAATAATAATGAGAATGGAAAAGAATCACTATATGTAAAATTGTATTTGGTATGGCATGTAAAGTATTCACTAGCTCATTCTTGGGTTTGGTATGACAAAAATAAGAGAGGAATGAAATATAATACAAAGTAAAAGACAATTATACTCCTAATTAAAAGAAGAAAAAAACTAGACTATTGTGGAGGACGATAAACAAGTGGTGACTGGCGTCTCTGAGCAAAGGACAACGTCCACTGGCATCTAATTAATGGAGATTGGATGGTAATTCCATGCCCTAATGTACAAATCTCATTCACTGTTTGCCTCGTCGGAAATAATTGATCTGACGGTCACTATAAATAAAGGAGTCTAAAAGCAACACTAGAGTCACTGGCAACTCTAAAGTCATAAAACTTGTTCTTGAAACCAAACCTTGTTCATGTCATAGCACCATTATACGTTTTGGAGACCATTTTGATGTTAGGGCAAATTTGTCCAAAATGTTGCCTTTCTAAGAAACTGAGAGCTTTCCTTCGAATATTAATAGGAATCCTCATTCCTAATATTTTAAGAATCTGGTCTCCCTTAGGATTGCTCTCTCCTTTTCCATATCATATACCAAACATCAGTCAACATTACTCCCTCTCCTTCTCCCTCTACAATCTGGGCTACCAAACGTGTCACGACCCAAAATCATTAGTCGTGACTAGCTCATAAGCTAAACCAACCTTGCCTAGCAAGCTTAATATAACATTCTTACAAAATCCATAATATATCAATAAAACACATTAAATGCACTTTAAAATATAATTCAAAGGAATTTCTTAGAGGTTGCCTAAAATCTGACTACACCTATTCAAAATTTAATGTTTTCCAAACTTGTACAACTAGTCGTATTTCAATAATATCACAATGATATCAATAAACCAGTTTTATAATATCTCAAATTATACATTTAGTATCGTATGTGAATAGCCTACACAAGGCTTACAATACTTTACAATATTTATAAACCCAGAACAACCTGACATTTAGTAGCTACAACCATGAAGTCAAACGTACATGATGATTAACCTAAAATGTCATATCAAAATGTTTGACCAATAAGAAACTCTCAACTTACTTTATCACATACTAAAATGTAAAATGCTAAAGAGAAAGCTGTAAGTCTACCACTAACTTAGTGAATGCATAAATTACAAAGTAAGTGGAAGGAGAAACAATAAAAATGTTAGAGTTTTTAACAAACATTTATTTAAGTAAAGAAACAATTTTTGATAAAATAAAAACACATTTTCTAAATCTTATAATTTTGTATAAAGTGGGTATTAAGGTGTGCCAAAGTCTTTACCCCCACTAACGGTTACGAGGTTCTTACATAAATTCTCATTCATTCTTTAAATTATATAATCCATTGAATATAAATAAATCATGTAAATAGGATACATTAATAAATAATTTTATTTAAACATATTTATTACCATAAAGTAAAATAAAAATAATCTTAAAGATAAAATAAAATAAAGACTGATTAGGAAAGAAGTGATAATAATATAAAGGATTAAAATGAAAAATACAATACTGCAACAATCATAAAAAATAGACTTAGATAAAATACCAACATGAAACATGTAGGTAAAGTAAAAGAAACAATTATAATTAAGAGTTTTACCATAACCTTTCTCCTTTCATATAATACTTCCTTAATTTATATAATATAATATTCACTTTGCACTTCTCATATGCCAAGTGTCTTTCATAATAACAATAATTCATATAATTTGGTGATATTATTTACCATCATGTTATTTTATATTTTGTATATATTATATCATATATATGCAGTTGAAAAGTTCAAAAGGACATAGATTTGTTTCCCCATAAAGCACAAAACATGGAATAAGGAAATTGAAAGCTGGACAAGAAAACAAAGACATTCAATAAAATGAAAAGTGCTACTTTGCTAATTATACACTCACAGATAAGGATCGATAATAGACAACTCTTATTCCTATAATACAACATGATTGAAGAGATATCTATAAATCCACCTCTCACACAAGTTCAAATATGAATTTTTTACAAAATGTTTCTTTCACGACCTCTCTTCCTCTTCTTTTCTCTGCATTTCAAATGAGAGAACTAAAAATCTTTTGTGCTTTATATAGAATTTTTCAAAATACTATGCAACTTACTGTGCAAGATGCTTGTTGACAATATTTTTTCTCTTCATTTTGTCCTTGTAAAATTATAATTTCTACCCAAGCATTATTTTCTCCATTCAGTCTACTCCTTTTGACTTGCATACGCTACATTCGAATTCTACCAACAATTTTCTAAAAAGTTAAAATTGTAATTTACCTTAGACAATATTTTTCATTTTTATTTTAGTCCCTATTAAATTATATTTTCTATCCAAACATTATTTTCTCATTTCATTTTAGTCCTTAAAATTCTATTTTATGACTTTAATGTTATTTTTAAAATCATCTTGGGTTTAACTATGAGGTTATAGTATCATTTATTCCCTATAAAGATCATTTATCTCTAACTAAGTACATTTTTAGGATGTTACATAATATATATACATATATATATCTATATATATATATATATATATATGTATGTATATACACTTTTTCTTGAGTTATTACAAACATAGTGTTGAAAATATTCATCACTCATTCACTCACCTCAAATTCAAAAATTATTAAACCTTAAAATTACCATTGAGCTTCAAATTTATTTTTTGGGTAATTACATTCTCTCCCCCTTAAAAAAATTGATCCCTGAATTTTAGAGAGGCTACTTACCATTGGAAGTTAAGGGATCGAGGTGCTTGTCTCACATGACTACTTCGGCTACCTAAGTTGCTTTATCATTAGTGTGATTCTACCATACTACTTTAACTGAAGTTATATCCTTGTTCCTCAGTCTCTTGACTTGTTTATTGGTTATAGCTATAGGTTATTCAATGTAGGAAAGTTGCTCTTCTAATTGTATTGATTATGGTTAAAGGACATAAGGATTAGGTAAATATTTTCAAAGTATAGATACATGGAAAATAGGATGCACAGTTACATAATCAAATGGAAGAGCCAGATGATAAGCTATAGTGCCTACCCTCTCTATAATCTCGAACGGCCCCATGTATCTGGGATTTAATCTAATATATTTCAATTCTTACCCTAGATTTCTTGAAATTATGTTTTTATCTCTGTAATTCCTAAAATTATAATTTTGCTCCTTAGTTCAAAATTGGCCTATCAATATTTTTTTTAAAATAATTCAATTAGATATATTTATTCTTGCCAAATTTTTTAATTTCCCTTAAATAATTTAATTATTAAAAATCACAAAATCAAGGATGCTACATTTCTCCCTACTAAATAAAATTTTGTCCTAAAAATTTGTAAATTCTTACCTTAATTAAATAATTCTGGATATTTTTGTCTTATATCTTCATTGT
Source organism: Delonix regia (assembly GCA_037074485.1). NCBI lineage: Eukaryota > Viridiplantae > Streptophyta > Magnoliopsida > Fabales > Fabaceae > Delonix > Delonix regia. The sequence goes on along the minus strand of CM073454.1, from coordinate 20,431,952 downwards.
TCTCCTAAATGGCTTCTTTTGAAGTCAATCCTTCACATGCCACTTTCAATAAGTGGGATTGTCCTATTCCTTATTTGTTTTTTATCGGTCCCAAATATTGATACAAGTCTTACCAGATATGTTATATTTTCCTGAAGCTGCACTAATTCGTCTTCTAATACATATGAAAGGTCAAAAATGTACTTCCGTAGCTAGGAATCCTAGAAGACATCATGGTGATTGGATAAATGTAATGGTAAGGCTAACTGAAGCGATTGGTCCTACTCTTTTCTAAACCTGATAGGTACTAAGATATCCAGGGTGTAATTTCTTAGTTCTGATAACTCAACCAATATTAGTAGTAAGAGTTACTATAAGGAAAACATGATCTCCCTCTTTAAATTCTACATGTTTTCTTTGAAAATCAACATAACTCTTTCGCTTGTTATGGGCTACAAGTAGCTTTTTCCTTTTCACTTTAGTCCTTGAAATCTTACTAATGTTGTTCATAAAATTATCCTAGATTTAATTCAAAGGTTATACTAGTATTCATACCCCTTCGAATATCATATATTTCTAACTAATTATGTTCTTTCTTAGGATGTTACATTATATATTATTATTGTTATTGTTGTTGTTATTATTATTATTATTATTATTATTATTATTATTATTATTATTATTATTATTATTATATGTATTTATTTATTTATTTATTTCACTTTAGATTCCATACACACGGACAGAGGTCAGTGGCAAAAGACTAACCTTCGTTCTTCACCGATTCGTATTCGTCATCCTCTACCTTGTCAATTTGTGTTTATTCGTGCTCCACCTCACCAATTCGTGTCTGTCATCCTTTACCTTTCTAGCTTGCATTTATTCGTCATCCTCGCTGATTCTTTGTTCATCTACTACCCCTTTTTTCCTCCTATAGCATTTTTTTTCATCTCTAGCATTAATGGAAGGTTCTCGTTTTGGTGGTCAATCGGTAAGATTTTATTATTTTCCTTTCTTTTTTTTTGCTTTATTTGAATTTTTTTTTTCTCTACTAATTCATCTATTTTGGTAAGGATGACGACTATGTCATTGATCCTCATTTTAGAGAACTTTATTTTCTTCTTTTCCTTCTCCTTCTTCTTCTTCTTCATCTTGTTCTTTTCCATCTTATTCTTTTTTTTTTTTTTGTAGTTAAGTCTAATCCATTCTAGACAGAGGAAACTTATGATTTGATTTCCTCCCTGTTCTACTTCATAAAAATGGCATGAACATGTAATTTCTTTCTTTCTTTCTTTCTTTTTTAACAATGCCCTTGTTGTTTTCTCTATCATTCCCTTTTCTCTAAACCTTATTGCCACTATTGACATTAAACTATAGTAATTAATATTCTATAATATATATATATATATATATATATATATATACACTAAAAATATGTTTTATGATGTTATGATTATTTTTATGCCTTAATGCCCAACTAAAGTTCTATTTACGATTCTTCACTGAGTTGAATTTAATGGATAAGTTAGAATAAGTTTATATAGAAATCCTTATAAGTATTTAGTCCACATCCTAAAGTTAATGGGATTTTATGGTATTAGCAATATAAAATCAGTTCTCTTAAATTTGCTAAATGGCTACCTGCCATAGTTGGGCATGCCTCTAAAAGGAATTAGCATCTCAGTTCTCTTTGAATTATATGACACAAGCTCTTAACATATCCTGAAGAGTTTAAATGGTTTTTGTAGTTTGACTGTCACTTTAAAAATAATATGTAGTGCCAAAATTTAGTTTGGTGCCATAAGTTTTTCTTTTTTTCCAGTTAAGATTTCCATAACTATTTCCCTCAAATTTTTAGTCTCAAGTACACAACCTATCATGTAATCTTATCAAACCCTCTTTTAATATGTTAAACTCTTCATACTTTCCCCAAGATAGTTGATCACTAACATTGCTAAAAAACTTTTTAGTAACTCAAGCATTTTTTATCAGCTTCTTAAGATCATTCTAAATTGTATTTACCAGAAGGCTACTTGAAGCTAAAGACACTGAAAAAAGTTCAAATTCTGAAAGTCCCCTATTAAATGATATTCCTTACTCATCATTTCAACCACATATACAGACTTCCTACTTAAAGTATCAGTGATAACATTGGCTTTTCCTACATGGTATTTAGGATTGAATTCATAATCCTTTGAGAATTTCATCCATTTTCTTTGTGTTATGTTCAACTTTTTTTTTTATTTAAGAGATATTTCAAACTCTCATGATTACTAAAATCCTTAATCTTATTGGCATCATAAATATAGTGTCTCTAAACCTTATGGGCAAAAACAATTGCAATTAACTCTAAGCATGTGTGAGATATTCTTCTTATATGGTGTAAGTTGTCTAGAGGCATATGCTACAACTTATCAAGACACATCCTGAACCCTTCTTAAAAACATCATTTATAAATTATAAGAGTTTCAATGGGGTCAGGTAATACTAATATCAGGGTCGAGGTTAACCTACTTTTTAGCTTTAGAAAACTAGCCTCACTTCTGTCATCCCACATAGAAGGTTGATCTTTCCTGGTTAATCTTTAAAAGAATATAGCTAACTGGAAAATTTCAAGAAATATATTATCTCCTTATTCAAATTCCATGGTTATAACTAAAATAAAATTCCCAACACATGTATATCCAAATTTCATTCTAGTTGTCATAAGTTATATTTCCTAATTTTGGAACATTCAAATGTTAAGGGCAAATTATTAAACTTCCCATAGGTTATGGATTTTTTTCATCTGAGCCTTAGCAGGTTAATTATGTATCCTAAAAAATATCTAATGCCTTTTCTCTTTTTTGGAATTTTAGTGGGAAAATAATTCTTTTTTTTTTTCTAGTCCGTTAATCTTATAGCTTCATTTGATTATAATTCCACTGAGAATTATCATCATTTTCTTGACTGGTGCATATCAAACATTACTTTGAATGTTCATAGCACATATTACTTTAAAGGTGCACTTATCTTTGAATTAAGGTTTCTATTCAAGGTATACTTGAAAAAATATGTTTAAGTAACTAAAATGTTCTCAAAGGTTTAAGTAAATGACATCCTTTGAGTTAAACTAAGAGGCTGATTATCTTTATGTTGTGTAAAAGTATATGCATGATCCTAGTTATCTGATTGTGACAAGCTATATGTTCTCTTGAAAGTTATGCTATTTTGACTCTTAGACTCAGTATTTACCATACTTGAATTAGATATTTTATACTCGTTTGTAGTCTCAAGCAAAATTCTTGACATTTTCAATAGCAACCTTTTTTTTAATTTCCTTTCACAATTTTTTTTCAAAGTATGTAACATTCCATGCTTCTTCATAGGTATAGCTTACATAAAGAGATAATTTCCCAATCCAAGATGTAAGTACAATCATGTCCCCTTGCTTAATTAGGAAAACTTAGAAATTTTCGTAAGGGTCACTACATGGATTCCTTTATCGGTTATAAATCTAACAAGTTTTCAAACAAAAGCATTTTATTTCTAGGCCTTTTCTTTGAAACATTCATTATTTGTTGTATGAGATCTCATTTCTATATAATTCATTCTTTCAATATGGTTTATAATTTCGCGTAACTTTACTGGTTGTAATCAAAATTATGACTTATCTTTAGGGGTTAGGACCATATGTCTAGTGGCAAATGATATTTTCCTCAAAATCTTAACAATAGTTCTTCCAAGCTTATCTATTTAAACATGTACGCAGATAATCTCACTATCAGTTGTCTTGGAATAAAAATTGTGACACATATATAAGCTATATGCATGAAAAAAGAATCATAATCAATAGTTAGTCTGAACATAGTATGTTATCCTGATAGCTACTTATCAAGTATCCTCATCAACCTTCAAGGCTTATCACTATTGCTTTTATCATAATGATCGCTGTAAACACCCCATCTAAAATAATAAAAAAAATAATTAATCAGAAACAAAAATGCAAAAAGCAAAATATAAAATTAACATAGAAAAAACCAAATACAAAACCAAAAAATATTAAAAGAAAAAAATTCAAAATACATATTTGAAGTAAAGACATGATAATTATCTTGCAAAAAAAATAAAAATGAATAGGGTCAACAAATTTTTGAATTGATCCAAATACAAAGATGAGAGAAAGGCCACCTAATTAAAAAAAAAATGCAAACTTACTCTCACACACTCTCACTTGCTTTTACACACTCTCACACTCACACACTCCCACTGACACTTGCACACACTCACGGGCACACACACCACTCTCACACACACTCATAAGAAACAAAAGGACACAAGAAGGGCTGAAAAGAAAAAGGGGCAAAAGACATGGCAAGAAAAGGGAGATTTGGTATTGAAAAGTGGATGTGAGCAGAAGCAGAGGCAAGGGGCTGAAAAGGAGGCAATGTGCACTAGAAAAAGAGGATAAAAAGGGCTAAAAAGGATAGGAAAGGTGGAGTTTTTTAGAAGGCACTGCTGGACCGAGAATATAGCAGAAAAGAGAAGAAGGCTAGAGGCTTAAAATCGAGGGAGAGACGCTGCTGAAAAGGAGAGAACACGGAGTTGTTCAGAAGGCACTGTTGAACCGAGAAGACAACAGAAAAGAGAAGAAGGTTGGACGCTTAAAACCGAGGGAGAGACGCTACTGAGAAGAAGAAGAGAGAAGAGGCGAGGTGCCGAGAAGAGAAATTGAAGATGCTGAGAAGAAGAGGAAGGAGAGAGGAAGAAGAGGAAGAGGAAATCCACTGTTTTGAGCTCTAAAAAACAAAGCTGAACAGAGGAGAAATTGAAGAGAAGGATGAGAAAGAAAACACTGAAGATGGAGGCCATCCCCCGGGAAATCCAATTGATGAGAAATGCTGAAAAAAACTGAAGGTGTGTGAGGAACTAAGAAGACAGTAGAAACACTGAGAAGAAGAGGAAGAAGAGAGGAAGAAAAAGGGAAAGGTATTAAGGGGAAGAAGAAGAAGAAGGAAGGAAGAAAAGAAGGTGTTGAATTGAGGAGAAGCACTTGGCCTCTGTTTTCCAGCCGAGAAGCAGTAGTTTAGGACCATGTTGGAGAGCTGTGAGCAAAGCATCAACCGAGGAAGGAAAAGCGTTCTTTCATCTGAGCAAGGAAAAAACACTGAAGAGGAAGCACATGAGGTATGGCTGTATGGTGGAAGTTTTTATGCATGGTTAACACTGTTCATGCATTTTGCTTCAGATAACATTGTGTTTATTTGCCTATGTTTTGTTTTAATTTATTTTTGTCATTTTTATTATTCTTATTGTCTTTTTTTATGTCAATGTGGAATTAATTTTAGCTTTACAAGCAAGGTTTTAAGCTATATCATCATCGTGTGAGAATATTATTCTCCTCAAGTTCTTGGGGTCGTGTGAGGTTTTAATCTCCTTAGACCCCGAAATTTAGTGCATACTTATTAAAAAATAAATAAATAATAATAATGACAAATAAATAAATAATAATAACTTAAAAAAATGAATATAAAAATTAAATTATTTACAAAATAATTAAGTTGGGGTTTTCATAAAATTTAATTAAATAAAAGTGTCATGTGGGACTTAAGTTCCCAGGAGAGTTGATCTTGGCTTAAATATTTCCAATTTCAAAATTTGTTTTAAAATAAATATATGAAAATAAAGTTATATCGTCATCGTGTGAGAATATTATTCTCCTCGAGTGCTTGTGGTCGTGTGAGATTTTAATATCCTTAAATCCTGAAATTTAATACATACTTGTTTAAAAGATAAGTAATAATAATAATAATAACGATAAATAAATAAAATAATAATAATGCAAGAACGAATATTTTAATTGAATTATTTACAAAATAAATAAGTCAGGGTTTTATAAAATTTAATTAATTAAAATGCTATGTGAGACTTGGGTCTTCGTAGGCTTTGGAGAAATCGATCATATTAAAAATAAGACTAACAGAATTCTGATTTCAAAACCCTTAAAAAAATGTAAAAAAAAGTCCCGAGAATTTTCAAATGTTTTGTTTCATATTTTGGGTTCTTGTGTGAGATCGCTTGTCTCCTCAGGCATCCAAAGGTTAATTAGTAGAGATCGTGTGAAACCTTAAATCTCCTCAGGTTTCAAAAAGCATCTAACATTTAAAGTATTGGAATGAATTAGTTAAAAATAAGGAAGTTGGTCCTACTTATTATGTAACTAAAAATCCTAAAAAGATTTTTCATTTACTTTAAGTTTCAAATAAATTTTAATTTTAATAAAATATACAAAAATCATAACTTCAAAATCATATAAATATTCTTCCATCATAGTTTAAAGTTCATAATAAATTATAATTAATAAATATGCATATATGTGTGTGTGTGTGTGTGTATATATATATATATAAATTAATTAAAAATTCTGTTAATTATAATCTCACTTGCAAAAATTACAAAAATCCAAAATGTTTATAAATTCAAATATTCCAAAAAAATGGCTTTCTGTTATAATTTTGTTCTAATTTCAACAACAAATCCTGATTTTACAAAAAATCTGAAAAATAAGTAAAAAACCAAAATCTGAAAAAATAAATAAATTCAAAAACTCAAAAATATTCCGTTCATTATAATTACATTTCAAATTCCAAAAGAAATAGAATAAAATATAAACTTCCCAAAATCCTAAATATCTCATTCCATAATCATTTCATTTAAATTTCAAAATAAAGATTTAAAATTCCAAAAATAAACAAAAAAAATTAAAAAGATAAAAAACGAAAAGATCAGGAGGGCTAGATTAATCAAGTTGTAAATTAAAACACACAAACCGAGTCTCAATTATGTTTTGTTTACAAAAATCTGTTTAATTTGAGCTCTCCTGTTCTCATTACAAAAATTACTAATCGTCAACCAATAGACACGCCTTTTGCGTCGAACTACGTGGACTTTGATCCCTATTGTAGGGTACGCAGGCCCTAGGCTCTTATCCTAGGTCAAGTCCGCCCTTTATAAATATCTATTCATTTGTTTGCGTTCTTGTTGTTTTGTCTTCTTTGTTTAACATGTATGCATGTCAATAAAAGGGTAATTGAGATAAATTTAAAAGTCATGTTCTATTTCAACTAACTGGTTTAAGGTAACTGTCCTTATGGATGGGTGTTGTGGGGTGCCTAACACTTTCCCCACACTCAAATAGACTCCCGAATTCATCTTTGATTTCGCAGACTATATTGCCTTTTTCTTTTTATTTTAAATTGGTTTTCCAATGTTTTCAGTTAAAAATTTTGGTGGTGAATCCAAATAAACTAATTTTCAAGATACATTTTGGGAATCAATTTAAACTCTTTTTATTTATTCCACCGAAAGGTCGGTTACGACAATCGCCTATGACTAGTTAAATTCCTAATATAATCAATAGACAAACTACGACAAAAGATTCCATGATGTAGATTTGGTAACGAGAGCTTCCTTTATGTAAAGTGTCCTAGCTAGTTACACAATTACATACAAGATTCCATTATATTCCAAACCTAGTGGCTACTAGGACCATGACAAACCTAGACAGATCTTGCTCTGATACCAACTTTGTCACAACCCAAAATCATTAGTCGTAACCGGCTCATAAGCTAAACTAACCTAACCTAGCAAGCCTAAGATAAAATTCTTACAAAATCCATAATATATCAATCAAACATATTAAACGCACTTTAAAATATAATTCAAAGAAATTTCTTGGAGGCTGCCTAAAATCTGACTGCACCTCTTCAAAATTTAATGTTTTCCAAACTTGTATAACCAATTATATTTCAATAATATCACATTGATATCAATAAACCAGTTTAATAATCCCTAAAATTATACATTTAGTATAGTATGTGAATATCCTACACAAGACTTACAATACTTTACAATATTTATAAACCCAAAACAATTTGACATTTAGTAGTCATAACCATGGAGTCAGACGTACATGATAATTAACCCAAAATGACACATCAAAATTTTGAACAACAAGAAAGTTCCAACTTGCTTTATCACGTATTAATTTGTAAAATATTAAAAAGAGATGTGTAAGTCTACCAATGACTTAGTAAATGCATAAATTATGAAGTAAGCAGAAGGGGAAACAATAGAGGTATTAGAGTTTTTAACAAACATTTATTTAAGTAAAGAAACAATTTTTGATAAAATAAAAACACCATTTCAAAATCTTATAATTTTGTATAAAGTGGGTATCAAAGAAAGAACCAAAATCATCATACTCATATTCCTTTACCAGATATGTTTCAACAATTCATACTGTATCCCTTTACTGGATACTTCTTAATATTTTATACCTATATCCCTTCACTAGTTATGCCTCAATAATTCATATTTATATCCCTTCACCGAATACGTCTCAATAATTCATACCCATATCCCATTATCGAATATGTCTCAGTAATTCATATTCATATCTTTTTATCAGATATGTCTTAATAATTTATTTCAATAAGGTGCACCAAGGTCGTTACCCTCGCTAACGACTACGAGGTTCTTACATAAATTCTCATACAACCTTTAAATTATAAAATCCATTTAATATAAATAAATCGTGTAAATAGGATACATAAATAAATAACTTTATTTAAAAATATTTATTACCATAAATTAAAATAAAAATAATCTTGAAAATAAAATAAAATAAAGAGTGGTTAAGAGAAAATTGACAAAAATATAGGGGATTAAAATGAAAAAAAAAAACAATAATGTAATAATCACATAATATAAACTTAGATAAAATACCAACATAAAACATGTAGGTAAAGTAAAAGAAGCAATTATAATTAAGAGTTTTACCGTAACCTTTCTCCTTTCATATAATACTTCTTCCTTAATTTATATAATATAACATTTATTTTGCACTTTCATAATAACTATAATTTATACAATTTGGTGATATCATTTATCATCGTGTTATTTTATATTTGTATATATTATATCATATATACACAATTGAAAAGTTTAAAAGGATATAGATTTGTTTCCCCATAAAATGTAAAGTATGGAATAAGAAAATTGAAAGCTAGATAAAAAAATAAAGACATTTGGTAAAATGAAAAGTATTAATTTGCTAATTATACACTCATAGATAGAGATCGATAGTAAAAATCCCCTATTCCCACAATACAACCCTGATTAAAGAGATATCCATAAATCTACGTATCACACAAGTTCAAATATGAATTTCCTATAAAACGTTTCTTTTACAACCTCTCTTTCCCTTTTTTTCTCTTAATTTTGAATGAGAAAACTAAAAATCGTTCGTGTTTTATATAAAATTTTTCAAGTTACTATTTGGTACTATGCAAGTTATAGAGCAAGATGCCTACCAACACATTTCTCTTGACAAATTTTTATAGAAAGCTAAAATTATAATTTTGTCTAAGACTATTTTTCTTTTAATTTTAGTCCCTATACAATTATAATTTCTACTTAAGCATTATTTTTCTCCTTTTTGTCTAGTCCTTTTAACTTGCTGATAGTACATTCGCATTCTACCGACAATTTTCTTAAAAGTTAAAATTTAATTTAACCTAAGACAATGTTTTTTATTTTCAGGTAGTCCCTATTAAATTATATTTTATACCTAAATATTATTTTCTCATTTCATTTTAGTCCTTAAAATTCTATTTTATTTCTTTAATGTTATTCTTAAAATCATATTGGGTTTAACTAGGAGACTATACTATCATTTATTCCTCTATAAAGATCATTTATCTCTAACCCATGCATACTTTTGTTTTTGTTATTACAAACATAGTGTTAAAAATATTCATCACTCATTCACTCATCTCAAATTCAAAAATTATTAAACCTTAAAATTACTATTGAGCTTCAATTTTTTTTTTTTTGGGTTATTACAAAACATGCCCTAAATGGTAGCACAAAGCACACGATGATAATCAGACATGAGCAAATAGCTTGTAAAGCTAGCAATTTAATGATCTGGGCCAAAGATTGATTAAGCACTAATATATTATATAAAAAATTGATAATTAATTAAATAATATTTGTTTAATAAATTTAGAACTAATATAATCAAATAATAAATAATATTGTGCATATAAACTTTTTTTCAAAATTTATTATCACAATGTAGATAAAACATTAACTAATAATAAAATAAAATGTACAAATAATAGAAGAAAACCATCGTATAAATATATATATATATATAACAATTAATCTTTAAATTCAAAAGATAAATAAGTTACGTAATATGATAGAGAAAATTATTAGTAAGGTGCCTACTGGCAATAGCTTTCCACAAAATGAAGAGAAGGTATGAATAAAAAATGAAGGTATTAGACATGAATTAAAAATAAACCATGAAGCAATGAGTCAAAAATTAATAAATTATTATTCTAAAACATGAAATGAATGTGTTACTAAACAGTCAAAGTATTTGAGAAAAGCATAGAGTTGAGATGATGAAAAAATGAATTAGAACTATAAAATTACATGATATGAAGGTGTGAAGTGTGGATAGTAATGCTAAATGTATACATGCATATGGCTATATAAAATTATAGAGTGATGGTTAGAGGTTTAAATTAAATGAAAGTATAAAGCTATGAGTGAATTAAAGTTAAATGAAGACTTGAAAAGAATATAGCATAAAAGTAGTTAGAAAAAGTTAAAAAGGAAAAGTTGAATTTTTTTTAATTACAAAGTCACCATTTAATATTTTGTAAGGTGAAGGGTCAAATATTCTTTTTCATATATAGCGTCAAAATCTAAATTACACACACTATAATATATATACATATAGGAATTTAGGAGAATCAAATAAAAAAATTTCTTTTATATTTGGAGTCAAAATCTAATTCACACACTATGTAATATATAGAGATATATATATATATATATATATATATATATATATATATGTTGGAATTTGGGAGGCCATAGCATATGCTAACCCTCCTCCGTCACCCTCTGCAGCTCACATATAAACTATACAATATTAGCATTAGAGTAAATTATTCTTTTAGTTTTTTATTTATCAAAAAATTATTATTTTAAATTGTGATGACAAAAATAGTTGTTTACTTACTGATGTAATTACATTATTTCGTAAAGAATCATTCACACAAATTAATCTTGAAAATCTAACTCCATTTCGGCTAGCATTAAACTCAAATTGACTCTTCGTATTTCAAGCCATTTGTTTCTATTCAGAGTAAAATCCAAAGAGAGCTTCCTGATGGAGATAATTAATTGAAATAGGCAATTAGAGAATATTATTTGAAAAACATAAAAACTCACTATGGGGATATTATCAACTCACAAACAAAGCCAATGTGATAGTGTCACGTTGTTTATAAACATATATATAATTAGACTTGATTATAATTAACTTAAAAAAGTCACTCAAACTGATAAATTTGTCTCAAAGTAATAAAAGTTTGAATGAAAAAAAATTGATTAGAAAAGTTTTGTTTTGTAAAATATGTTAAAATTGTGTTTTTTTAAAATCCAATCCAAGTTTAAAAGGTCTGAATTAATATTTTTTTAATAATTGAAACTCAATACTTTAAAATAAAAAACTAAATTTAATTAAGATAGAGTGTAATTTTACATTTAAGGTATTAAAAGTAAAACTATCTTAATTTCAAAGATGTAAATATAAATTTAACAGTGAGATTAGTTTATTTTTAATTTAAGATAGTTATATGTAAAATCATAGATTGGTTATGTGATGAATTTTTTTTATAAGAAAATAATAACTAGTATTTATTATTCAAATGATTTATACAAATACAACAACTAATTAATATTTATAACTTCATATATATAATTATATAAGTAATACTAACCATGAATTATATAGTCTATCTCATGTTGTAAATAATAAATTGGTTTAATTATAACTTAAAAAAATTTATCAGACATTATAGGCCTAATTTAAATAAATAAATAAAAAAAAAACAAACAAACAAACAAACCCCTGCCTTAAAAGATGGATTTGAGCTCTTTTTTTCTTAGCCAAATCTTGACTCGATTTTTATGAACCAACTCAATGGTCAAATCTATGTACAATATCATATGATATGGATTTGCATGTACGTACAATTTTATATTATGTGTGCCCCTATATTGCATATTAATGTTTGAATTTTAACATATCTAATGTGTATCAACTATTTTATCAATATATTGATATTAAAACGTAAAAATAACATTTGAGTGTAAATAACAATGATTTTTAAATTGAGGTTAAAACTGCTTAGAACCTTAATTCAGATGTTTAAAATTGCAATACTTGAACTTGAAGGTAAGAATTATAAACAATGTTTACTAATTATTTTTCACTTCTATAAAATTAGAAAGGTAATTTTAAAAGACAAACTAAAAGAACAAAAAAAAAAAAAAAGACTATTGAGTCTCCCCATCTTTTGTTTCGTTCTCAATTCCCTAAACTTACGAAGTATCGTTCTTGAAGTATATCAATTCGTTAACATACCATTAAGCCATATTATATTAACGTAATAACACCGATCTCTTATTGCAACCCACACTTCTGAACCAATTGCTTTATTTTTGGTTCCAACAATTAAGAATTATTTTCTCCTACTGTATCAAAAACTAAATCACAAGTTTATGATAAAATACAAGATTTGTGATATGAATGCCTTTACGCTTTGATTTTAGGTCCGATTCCAATCACACCCTAATTTCATGCTCTGTTCTTGAGACGGAATGAGGTTTGAGAGTAATTTTATGAAGAAAGTCATCCCACTGAAGCCTCTCCTGATTAAAATCTTATGTACAATACTTTAGTTCAAGTTAATTAAAAAAGATTAAAAAATAATAATTTCTACATGGTCTTATCCAATCTATTGGATTGGACTTTAGAGGCCCAAAATCTATCAATTACCAAAAGTCATTTATTGGGAGTTTTTTGTTTTTTTAAAATGTCATCTTAATTAGGATATTTTCAATCTTTGCCAAAATTAATTTCTTTTGATTAATTTTATGTATAAATTCTTTTATACAGCGCCGCCTATTGTTTTAATCTCTTTTATAGAATATTCCTCAATTTAATCTATTATAATTTTTTTAATTTAATCCTTTATAAATAATATATTTCTCAATTTAATTTTTTTAAATTGTTTTCTAGACACTTTTTATATATACATTTCTTGATATGATCTTTTATAAATAAAATTGTTATCACTAACATCCTCAAAAGATATATTAATTCATAAATATAAAAGACATTATTGATAATAATTTTATTTTTGAATATCAAAATTGAGAAATATCTACATGTGAGAGACCCAATTAAAAAAAAAAATCACGATGGATTAAATTAAAAAAATGTTTCGTATGAAGGAAAGAAATTTTTTTTTTATTCTGTTTAATAGTATGGTCGCAGTATCACGCAAAGAGAAGGAGTTTTCCTCCAAAAAAATGCATAAAGAAATTGCTGGGCATCACAGTTTACACTTCCTTATTGTTACGTAATTTTCTCTGATTTTACGTTCACATTCATTATTCCAGTTTTTATTTCATAATCTTTTATTAGCGATTTTGAGGGAATTCGCTAATAATTTAAAAAATTGACATATATTTGTACCATATATGATTTCAAATAAAATCTTTAAGAGAATTCGATTGCCAAATAAGAAAAAGTTGCATTGGTTGGTGTTTAAAGTTCAGAAACTAAATTTGATAATTTTAAAAAATCAAAATCGATCATTTAAAAAAAATTATTCATTATAATTGTTGCATTATTACATTTTTAACAATATTATTATTATTATTATTATTAATTTTGTAATTAGTAATAAAGTAAAACACACAAAACCGTGGCCTTAAAAGGTAAAGGTTGAAGTCAATAATTGTGCTTTAATTAGTCATTAAGGTCCGTTTATTCCTTCTTTCAAATATGCCTCCATTTTCTTGCTGGAGCAACCAAGGTTATACCATCAATGGCTCTGCAATCAGAAAATGGTGTTCAAGAACTTCGATGCTCAGGTAAGTTTGTTTTTGTGAATGGAAATAGTAATACTGTTAAAATATAGATAATGGTGAGGCCAAAAGTAAAAAAAGATATGTAATCTGTTTTTGTGGTTTCTCTCTCTGATATTTTCCTGCACTTTTCTTCTCTTTCTTGGGAACCAAACAGTGATTGTCTGTGAATCATACTGTTGATGTCGATGATTGAAAACAGAAAATGTGGTCCATGATTGACAGAGTGAGAAACGCAAGCCAGTAAAATTATTTTTTGGTTCTTTGCATTAGTGTATTTTTTAATTTTGCCTCTCAAATAAGTCCTTTTTAGTTTGATCCTTTGTAGATAAGATATTTTTTAATCTTGTCTCTTATATATGAAAATATTTTAATTTGATCTTTCACAAATATAATATTTTTCAATAACATCTTTCATATTTTTAAAATTAATATTTTTAAAAAATATTATTGATAACAATATTACTTGTAAAAGATTATGTCTACATGTAGGACTAAGAGAAATATTTATAGATTAAATTGATAATTATCTTATCTTTGAAAAACAAAATTTAGAAAAAAAATTTTTTGTAACAAATCAAAATAAGATTTTACTTGAAGAGGAAGCCGTAAAACAATGATGCCACTATAATGGCCCAGTGTGGAACATCAATATAGTGGCCCAAGGGATTATTTGCAGTCTCTCAATTTTTCTTAAATAGTAATTTAGAACGTTAGATTTTAATCCAACATTATATATATATATTATAAAATGATTAAATATTTTATAACAATAAATTTACACAATTGGATGAAAATCTAATCGTCTATATTATTATTTGAGAAAATTTGAAGAATCACCTACTACAAAGATCCCAATTCTATTTAAACTGTCTTGAAACTCAATTTGAGTGCAGATTCTTCAGATAAGAGAAAGAAGCTGGATCATTGCACACTGTTTGGGATGGCTGGAACTCAGGACATGAAGGATGCAAACACAAGTAAAAAAGAATTGAAATCCTCAGAATCAGAATGTGAGCCAAAGTTTGATTTGAGAAAGAGCTTGGCATGGGATAATGCATTCTTCACGAGTCCTGGTATAGTACTTTACAATCATACTACTCCCTCAAATGTTTGAGAAGAACAATATTATTTTACTACATGACTCATTACTAAATTATCATTTGGTCTCTCGTATATTTTATTTTTAAAATAATTTTCTAATGATTAGAACTCATCACTTTTAATCCCTTGTTTTTTAAATTATTATCATATATAGTCATTTGAGTTACACCTTGTTAAGTTATGTAAAAGGATGAAAAGTAATAATTTTCAATCAATAATAAATTATTTAAAAAAATAAAATGAATAAAGAACTAAAATAATATATGGTAATTAATTAGAGACCAAAATGGTATTTTTTTTTTTTCTTTAGCTTTATTTACTTTAAAGCCTTGTCTTTGACTTCTGAATGCTTATTGAATTATCATTTTAGTCATGTATTCAATCTAATTTTTTAAAAAATAATCAATTATTAATTAAAAATTATTACTTTTAGTCTTAATTTTTAAACTTATTACCATATGTAGTCTCTTGAGTTACACCTTATTAACACACGTAGAATGATTAAAAATAATAACTTTTAAGTAGTGGTAGACCATTTTGAAAAACAAAGTAAGTGAGGCATTAAAATAAAAATTTAGTAATTAATCAAGAACTAAAGTAATTTTGTTTTTTCCCTTTAGCTTAACTTATTTAAAGGCATTGTGTTGTGACTTGTGAGCACTTACAATGACATTCTCAGGATTTCTAGAACCAGAGGAGTTTTTTCAGTATTGGGACAATCCGAATGGTTGGGACATAGACAGAGTGGGGCATGAGCAGCATCAAATTGAGGAATCTGAAATGAAATCTAAAGCTACTGATCAATGCAATGCACGAGCAAGTTTGGCTTGGGATAATGCTTTTCTTACAAGTGAAGGTATGCTTCACCTTTTCCTTATTTTGAAGCTTCGTTTCTCAATAGGACCATAACAAAAAAGTGGTCAGTATTTGGTCAAATCATCTCAAATGTGTTTTTCTCAATGCTATCTGGACTCGTTAGGTACACTAAGTCAGATAAGATTAGATTTGGTAAAGTCTGATAAAATTTTAATACTATGCACGATTGATGTTGAGAGAGCAACCTGGACAAGATTATATAGGATTAAGATGTAATTTTTCATCATTTCTTTATACAATCAAGTATAGTTGAATGGAGTTAACTATATATGCTTATATAATATTGTGTGTACACCAAACATTTAATAAAGATGAATTATATTCTTTAAACTTATACAATCTCACTTTATATGATGAGTCAAAGAGAGCCTTAATGTTAAGTAATTCTTCTTAGACAATTACATTTTATTGCTAAATTATTTTAAAGGACATATTTGGAAAAAGAGCATATTCAGTAAAAGGGAAAGGATAATATTTGTGTTTTTTATTTTTTTATTTTTGTAAAATAATATTTGTTTTTTATCCTACTTCAAAGAATAATCTCTAATTTCCTCTTTGACTCTGACTGCAATAAAAAAAAAAATTAGTTTTTTCTCAAACTAGTTTTAAGTCATAGCCAAACACAGAAAAACCTAAGATTTCAAAAACAGTAAGGGCTTCTTTATAATTATCACCCAGGAAGCTTTCCAAATTTCCTTTTAGCAATTGTGTCTCAATTCTTTGGTAATCAAACTTATGGGTATGTACTATTATTACTTTGTCAGGAGTATTGAACCCTGAAGAACTGTGCCTTGTGAATGGAGGATTTAAGAAATCAGAAATGCATGTTCTTTCTGCAATTGAAGAGCTAAGGGTGTCATCTCATTCAAATTGTACCACTGATAGTGATGCATCCTTATTGGCAAGCCTTGAGCTTCAACTTTTTGAAGATGTCAAAGCTTTGTCTATGAATAAGAAATCTGGAACAGAAGCAAAGTGCAAAAAAATTAAAAAGGTTCATAGTAAGTACTGTAACATTTATTGATGGATTCAGAAAGTGTTGGGATGATCGTCCTCTTCAGACCTTTTAAAATTTAAAATTTTATATTTACATTATTTTATATTTTACTCTTTTCCCACAAGCTTCGTAAAAACATGTTCTCTTACTTTATGAGAAGTTATCTCATTTTACTTTATGAAAATTCGTTTTTTAAAAATCAAATATTTAATATGTCCTTGCTTACATAGATTTTCCTTCTCCACTCTCCCATGCATCTCTCTATCATTTTTTACCTTCATGCACACACAACTTTTGGCATATTGCTCTGTAGTATTATGCAAAATAGCTAGTTTAATGATTTTTTAGTAAATTAATTACTCTTCCATTATGTGTGAATTGTTTAGATTATACATTTGTTTCTATTATGAATCTATACACAAACTCTCGTTAAGCTAAAAATATGATCAAGATACCCTCAGGGATAATATATTATTTTTTAATTAAAAATGTAACTTATTGAGGTAAATTTCTTAAGACTTATTTTAATATTATTTATTCTGTGCTTGTCAATATTAACTTAATTTATCTATTTATTTTTATAAAATTAACTATTTTACATTAACAAAATATATATTTAGTACTTGTTATTATATAAATAATAAATATATGAGCACTGTAATTAAAGTATGCGTAATGGTAGCACATCTATTGCTGCAAGGAAAGAAAGTAGCAGTGCTTTTTTTTTTTTTTTTTAATTTTAAGAAAGATTGTAGATTTTCAAAATAGAGGAAAGGTTGTGTAACTTAATTAGACAATACGAGAATAAAATACAATTTACTCCCAATATTGGTTTTTTTTTTTAAAATAGGAGCAGTGAAGAAAATGGATGGGCCAACTCAACTAAAGGTATGTTCTTAATTGTCACTATGTGTTGCTTTGAGCTTTTCCTCTGAATGATGCTTCATCTGCTCCAAAATTCAGGTGAAATCCTTGGCAAATTCCAGAAAGCAAACTGGAAATCTGTCACAGAAAATTGCCAAGGAAGTTCTCACACCCCCACCATCAAAACAGGCAAGTTTCATTGTAGTTAATGAACTCATTCTCACTTTGACATTGCTTTTCTTCTGTGTATTTTTGTGCTCTATAGATAAAATTGAAGAAAGGGCTATATTATGAACCAAAAAAGATGAGCTATCTGTATCTGTCATGTGCCACACAACCATATTAGTCATTAGACATAACACAACATGACTTTTTAAAATTTTACACATGGTAACATATTTGTCTCTAAGATGAAGCACGAATAGTCCTAAATAGGAAGCATATATGTACTTGATATATATTTCATTTGATACGCAATATAATACACATGCCCATTATCTGTTGGGAGTGCTTCTTTTGACGGGATACATTTCAAAATGTGTTGGAATCACATCTAAATGATGTTAAAATATTGCTGTCCATTTTTTTTGGTACTTGGAAGATTGTTTTATTATTTTATCTTTTGTTTCATTAATTTTGCTGTCATATTTTATTGAATCTGTAAGTTCCTTTATTTATTGTCTTCATCTACTTTCATTTGTCAAAATCTTCTTTCCTGGCTAGAGGTCAAAAAAAGTCTAACTCTATTTGCCAAAATACACGCATATATATATATATATATATATACATATACAAATCTTAAAAATTATACAAATTATTCTATCTCACATACTATATCATGTCATATATGTTATGTATATACTAATGGAAGATAGTCTAAGTGAGAAGGAGCTCAATACCCCTTATATAAGGTTTCGAGTTTGATTCTTGTCTTGTGTATGAAGTGTGCAACATTGGGAGGACTATCTTTAATATTGAGTTCAAAAATATCTGATTCCAGATTAGTCGATTCCATACCTTTAGAAATTGGACCAAATATCGAGAGATAGTATCAAAAAAATAAATATGTTGTGCATATACTTGTCACAGTGTTTCTTTCCATTCTTCGTCAATATTCATACTTCTTAAAGTATTTAGGAGATGCACAACTGATAATGCCTAGTTGCTTGATGTAAAGCTATGTAAAAGAAAAATGGCATATATCTCTTTCTTTTTAATTTTTGGTTAAATAAACTGACATAATCGACTGATTAAAGTGTTCTGGTGGAAGTGGAGAATCCAATCCCTCATCATCGCTTAAGCCACCAAAAACATCAGGAAGGCCTAAAAGTGGTACTCAAATGGCTCCCATCAAAAGGGTCTCTTTGCTTGCAAATGAACTCAAAGGGGAAAGTAAAAATGTCCATGCCTCAAATGGTAAGCTTTTACAATACTATTAGAATGCTTTTTTAAAACTAAGGTGCAACTTGTGTTTAATACTTTTTAATAGAGTTATGACATACATAGACATTGTATTTTAAAAGAGTTAATAATATGCTATTAAGTTATAAAAAAATCTCCATGTGGGTGATCCTGATAACATTTTTGGTTGTAAAAATAAAGAATCAAAATTACATTTTTCTCTGAATATTTGAAGTAAGAAACTTTAAAACAAAACTGACGAATTCATGTGCTTATTTCAGGGAAAAGTTTGATAGTAACTACTAAACCGAATTCAGTGCACTTAAAGTCTTTAGAGAGTAAAAGTGATTCTCCTCATTCCTCAGCCATGAGGAAGAAGTGTTCTTGTATGTCACCCTCAGTATTCTCTGAAGGTGGCTTCCCAAAGTCATCAACTTGTAGAGATCACAGACTTCATGATTATATGACATGTTCAAAAGGATCTTGTTCTGCACCACGTGAGGAAAATGGAAGTAGTTCTGTTCAGTTTCATGCTTCAAGAAGTTTAAAGCCCTCTGGTCTCAGATTGCCATCACCCAAGTTTGGATATTTTGATGAGGTCAGTTGCTGTTAGATTCTGATTTAGCTTACATGATTTCATGCTTTGAACACATTTTTAAGTTGTTTTTTTTAGCCTAAAAAAGAAGCCCCTAGTGTTTGGACAAATCATTGAATAACTCATTTCAAAATCAACTAATATTTGGGCATTATCAAATTACTAGAAAAGAACATATTTAAACGAAATAGAGATATAACATTTGTAATTTTTCTATTTTGAACAAAAATGTTTTTGTTCAAAAGAGAAATATCTCTTATTTAAAAACAATTCTATGCCTTGGCTCCTGGTTTTAGTTTTGGTACCTAAATGGCCTAGCCAACCTAGTCGCATCAAAGTGAGTTGACCAGATTATAAACTAAAACAGAACTAAGTCCCAAGTAGTTATTATGATGCTGGATTTTAACTTGCTTTGGCCTTTAAGTGACAGGATGAAGCAAGAAGTGAAGGGTGGAAGTCAGATTATGGTGTACAAAATGGAAGTGGCAACAGATCAAGGGCATTCAAAGACAAAGATATAATGAGGAGTTCAAAGGCTTATTCTCAGCAAACCAGAGGGACCACCCTTGGCTGTTCAAATTCTGAAGAGAAAAGCAAATACTGCTTGAGAAATCACAAAATGAAGAATAAAATGGTCACAGGAACACAAGTACAGTTCTGTGTTAAGGGCAAGAAGCCAGTATTGCATAGAGAGTACCAAGGGACCAATACCATCTACACTAAATATGATGGTGAGAAGCAAAATCTAAGTACTATTCAGCATCATCCTCAAGTGCTTACAACTTGTGTCAGTGGTGATGTTGTGATAGAGCTTAGTGCAACACAAAGTCCACAAGGAATTTAGGGGGCACTTCCTCATATCCTTGTGGGCCGGGCTAAAGCCCAATGGACTCTTGAAGATATATAATGTAATTTGAATCTTCTACAATTAATATTTCATTTGTTGAACATAATTATTTAAATATCAATTGTCATATCATGTTTTTAAATTATTTTTAATTTTAAGATTAAAGCTTTTAAAAATTGTTAATTCAGTCTCCAAAATTAGATTTCAATTTCTAAAATTTATAGTCTAATTTTTAAACTTTATATTAGACATAATTATTAGGTTAAACTTTTAAAAATGAAGTTAAAAAAAAATTCAAATCTATATTTTAGTTGAATTTTTTTATTCATATTTTTTGGTTTGACCTATTGAGCCAATTAGACTTTTTTAAATTATGAGTTAGTTGGACTTTTTTAAGTTATGAGTTAGTTATTATTACTTGTAAAATTCTATATGAAAAAATTCTAAATACAAATGAAATGTTATATTGACTTAAATTATTTAAATAAAACATATTAATTTTTTTAACCAAAATTTCATATCACACTAAGTTTTATTTTAATTATTTAATTTTTTATTAAAAATATTTAATTGAATTTTTTAGATCTTGACTAAACTTCAAAAAAGTCCAAGTTAAACTTATTTTATAAATCAAACTTTTTTTGTAAATTTTATTTTTTTTAACCAAATTTATCGGACTGAATGAACTTTTAAATATAAACCATTTCATTTGAACAATTCAGTTAATTCAAATATATTAAATTAGCGCAATTTTTCTATAATTGTAGAGAATTCCCATTCATAATGACTAGCACTGCAATTTTCAATCTTCTCAACTTCTCATCAAATTCATGCTTGCTGTAGCTTGGTGTGGCTGAGTTTACGCTCTTCTCTCTTAAAAATTGTGTTATGGGATTTAATTTTTCTTTCAGATTGACTTCAAATTCTCCCGTTTTCTGGCAAAGTGTTGATAATATTATCATTTATTATTCATTAAGAATATCTCAAATTTTCATGAGACAGCTTTAAACATTCAAATCATTATCTAAATCCATTCAATTACTTAATGAACTAAATAAACGCCTTCAGATGGAAGATTTAGAAGTAATTAAGTGAAACCAAATCATCATAATTTGATAGGTTGTTACAATAGGAAACTATAATCAGCCAAAAAAACAAACGAGAATTCAGTACTTGTCTGATTTAGAAAATTTTTATCAAACCCCAACGTATGTTTCTGGAAAATGGTTTACCATTTCAATATTACAAGTTTAAAAAAATTTATAATTCTAGAACATAGTTTACCTAATGAACTAATCTTTTAATATTATGCTTAATATTGACTTGTTATTGCTGGTTAGGGTGTTAGATTAGTAAGCATCTTTCATTTTTTTTTTTTTTTTTAAAGAAACCAAGGATATATTTTGAGTTAATTTTCAAAAAATAAGAAAAGTATTGTTTCTATAGTAAAAGTTGAACATTGAGACTAAACCACAATAATTGAATTCATATCCGGTTCCATATAAACTGGCATTGAAATTGATCTCCACAACTTAAACAAAGCTTGTGGTGTGTACAGAATAATTGTCACAGCCCTATTAATAAGCATATTTAAAAGTTTATTTTCCTAGGGAAATATTAAAGGGGAAAAAAAAAAAAAAGATTAAACCCACGTATATAAACTAGAAAATATGCCTCAAAAAAAGAAAAGAAAACACACAACAAGTGAGATGTACGTGTCATCCAACCAGGACATAAATGGCATAAATAATGCCTGGTATGTATCCCAATATTGTGAGCAACAGACATATCCAGAACTCCACCTGCAATTCCCTTCAATTAATCATAATTAATTTCTAATTAATCAGAGCAGGAAAGAGTAAAAAGGAAACATCGTGAAAAATTCCTAAATGAGTATAATATTCCAAAGTGATCTGGAGCCTCTTCGCAGAGAAGAAAACACCAATTGTAATAAACTACTACGATCTGATCTCTCATAATTCTAGACTGTAATTTTTTTTTTAATTCAAAACTGTCATGATTCTGATTAAATATAGTATCGAAAACGTTAATTTTAAATGAAAATAATCCAAAGTAATAAGAATGATTACACAGAGAGAGTACATACTCCACAGCCATATCTGAGAAAGACCCCAACAGGAGGAAGAATTATTGCTAAGATGACTTCTAAGAAAGTCTCTGAACCCATTCCTTAATTTTTCCTCTTCTTCTGAAGAGTGTTGATTCTTCGACCACAAAAAGTTTATATATATTTTGCAGAAAAAGAGGAAAGCAATGAAATGTTGCAAGAGAGGCTATAGCTTGGGCTTAAGAATTCAAATATAAGGACGCTTGCTTTACTTGTAGGGGTGGGATCTCAGGAATATAAAGAAGAGTTCAAAGTCCCACAGAGACGAGTAGAGCACCGTAGGAGTGACACGTGTGCTTTATCCTGACACGTGTGACATCCCTGACGATCTTATAGCTATCCCCTTTGACTCGTGGAATGCAAATGAGCTCTCTCATTCACACACAACAAACTCAGATCCATTTTCACATTCTCCACCCTCACCAACATTCTAGAATCCTTCCTCTCTCATGTGTGTGTGTATATATATATATATATATATATATATTCATGAACAAATCAAATTTAATGAGTGTAATAATAAGAACAAAATGAAAAGAATCAAGAAATTTGGGGGCATTCCGAGAATTGAACTCGGGACCTCTCGCACCCTAAGCGAGAATCATACCACTAGACCAAATGCCCATGTTGCTATATCTTACAATGTTTTAATTTAAGTCAAAATATAAAAATTACAAAATAAAAACCCTCGTAAATGGGTTTTTCTTCTTCGTGGTTTCACTCTGTAGCTGTACTTGTGGAGCCATGGCAAGAGCGGCTCTCCTCCAGTTGCTGCGATCACAGGCCACGCGCTCCTCTTCCAGATTCATCCCTTCAGGTATTCTTTATTTATACTGCCTCTCTCTCTTATGGGTCCTTTTCGTCTTCTTCGCGAATGACCTAAAACTAATGTGAATCTCCATTCCCATTTTCATCTTGGTTTGTGTTGGGATTGTTGTAACATAAACATATTCAGATAACCCGTTAGCTAGTTGGTTGATCTGATAATAGATATTCCGTCAATTCTGTTTTTTTTGCTATGACTACTTGTAATAAGAAGTTGGTTGATGGGAATAATAAACAGATTTGAGTTTCTCTCTTCTTCTTCTCTATTCTTTTTCCTATCAGTTTGCATACACAAAAAAACATTTGGATATTACTCTGTATGGCCCTTTTGAAGATCTCTCTATGGATTCTTCATTTCTTTGACTTATAAAGAAAAGGGCTATATGACTAGGGGAATGGTAGCTTAGACTTACTCCTTACGGGTAGATATGGGGAAATCAGCTTTCATGAAGGAAGTGCATAGAATACCTACTACTATGGATTTTTTATTAGTCCACTGAAACATTATATTTCGGCTTGAATTCGTGATCAAAGAAGCACTCTAGCTAGGTACAAACCTGCGATGATAGTGAAAAGTGGCATTAATATGATAGTCCCAACGGGGTAGTGGTGATACCTGTGTTCTAATGAAAATGATAATAATAAGAGGAGACCATAGAAGGAGTGGTAGTAGCCACGGATTTACTGTTGAATTTTGGAAGAATGTTATTGAGGATAGATTAATATGTCACAAACGAATTAAGTCATCAACAGGAGTCTGAATTTAAAACTAATGGGTATGGGTGCCATGATCAGCTTCTCATATTTTGTGATTATTTCTATAACATTTCAGTTAATAACAAATTATTTAGTTTGTGCTCGCCTCAGAAACATTTTGGCCTATTATTTAAAGAAAGTTTATGCACATAGGTAACAAATAGCTTGTCCTTTTTAAAAAGCACGGATTGTTTTGTTGGGGATATTCTGTTGGCTCGATGAGGGTTAAGAAAAATACTGTGCTGGTATATTCTTCCTTTGATTAAAAAAATATAATTATGTGAACTTTTCATATCAGCTTGTAAATTGATCATGTGAAGAAAATGACTTAACAAACGACAGAAGAAGTGAAGAACTTTGATGAATATCAATTTAATGACAACAATAATTGCAATTTAAAGTCACATGCTGCCTTTTCTTTTTATATCTGGAGTGATTGAATTCCAATGAATATTCTAGCATTGGATGCTGAAGAGGTGTTTTAGTGCTGATGTCTATGAATTTTGTTTAACCAGCAGATGTTTAGTCTGTCTAGTACTTAAACCCTGAGAAAAGAATCTCTTATATGATGAGATTTAAGCTTGTGTTACAGTATGAGTTATCATAAATGTGGAGCCCTTTCATCTGTGGTATGTTCTGGCTTGCTGTGTGTCCCTCCTTTCTGTTGGTTAAGAATAGAGCGCTTCTAGTATATCTTTCAAGCGAAGCATTTTTTGCCTTTTAGTATGCTTGATTACTTGACTGCCCCTGACTTTCATGATCCCTGCATGGGTAATCAAGTGGAATGCTTCCTTCTTTTGGTTACTTAGGAACTAATATGGCACTCACGTCTTAGTTCTGGGACTTTTATCTTTGCTACTTTTTTCTTTGAACAAAATTTTGTTACATAACATAGTGCAAGTTTTGGCTGTAATGGAAGGGGAAAAAGGCATCAGAAATTCTTACCATTTTTTAGGGACTTTGGCACTGAGCCAGGAAGTAGTAAATTTAATGTTTTCAGATTAATAGATTCTTTATCCTTGGTTCTTACATAGCTCAGTGTGAATTAATAGGAGTTAAATTACTACAAAATCAGCTATTCATCTCTGGTAATATAAGATACTAGTTGAAAGATTCGTCTAAAACTATGTGCATTCGTCATGTTCTTACACCAGAGAGTGGACTTTATAATTATTCTTGACACTTTAACGTATAGTTAGAACTTAATGTTCATACCTACTAGTGTTACTAATGGATTCCACTGTGAAAAAGAATTGTGAGATTGTATTTGAAAATTATCATAATACTATGTTTCTCCTTTGCTACTGAATTTGTTATGTGAGGTTTGTGTAATATGCCAGATTCACAACTATTTTATTTTTCCTAGTTATTCAAATTTCAAAGATATCTTATCTATCTGAGAAGATAAAATGGGAAAAGTGCTGTCAACTTTCCCCATCTAAATCTGTTGCATTACATCTCTAGATTTAATGGCTCCTTGCATGTGATGCCCACATTTTGTACCTCTTCTATCATGTATTATAAGCTTTGAAACGGTTTTGCTCATTTACCAAATTGTTCATGCTAGTTTAATATGTGCTTCTTTTTCATCTAGTAATTTGAGCTGCATCTAATTTAGCCTATTCAAATTAGTCATAGATCTTTAATTTATATGTTTATAACTCTTTCTGGGATATTGTCTCTAAAACTCTAACCTTTCAGAAGCTATGAATAGCTTGTAAATGATATAACTTTTAATTTTAAATTTGTGTATTTGTTACCATGCTTTAGCCTATCATTCTTCCAGCTCCTGGACATGCGGTTATGTTATCAGTACCAATCCATTATCCAAATCTCCCACTCAGCCCTCTGTTGCCCAAAAGAGATGGGCATCCCGAGCCACAACAACTGAGGAAGATGACAAGATTAGCATTGGACCCCATAGTAGGGGACATTCTGGTGAAGATGATAAAGAAAACGGAGTTGTGTATTATGGTCCAATCTCATCCACCATCAAGAAAGTTAAACTTCTGTCTCTTTCAACTTGCTGCCTCTCAGTGTCTCTGGGCCCTGTCATAACCTTCATGACGTCCCCTGATATGAATGTCATCTTGAAGGGTGCAGTAGCATCATCTGTTATATTCCTCAGTGCTTCTACAACTGCTGCCCTTCACTGGTTTGTTAGCCCTTACATTCACAGACTCAGGTGGCAGCCCGGCTCAGATAGCTTTGAGGTGGAGATGATGTCATGGCTGGCAACTTATGTGCCGAAGACAATTAAGTTTGCCGATATTCGACCACCACAAACCCAAAGACCTTTTGTGACATTTAAGGCTAATGGGAATTTTTACTTTGTTGACACAGAGCACTGTCATAATAAGGCTCTTTTGGCAAGACTGACCCCACAAAAAGTTCCTCAGGAGTCAGCTTTCAAAAACTTGTGACTTGATACACACTGGTAGGAACTCTCGGATACTTTGCTGTGAAGTGGGTAGTGATATCCCTGGATCAATTTCAGTCTTTGGATTAAATTTTACTCTTCTGCAATCTTCATGTTTTGATTGAATAAAATGTTGAGATATAATTACATAGAATTTACTTGGTGTGGCATTTTGTAACATCATATGCTCGAGTATTTTGATGCAACTCTAGCATTACTTTTATTTTACACCCTTTTTTTATTTCTTTATTTGGTACTTGTTCTTTGTCTGATTCTTATGCATGTTTTAATTAGAATCTAAAGGCTCTTTCTGTTTTTATGTTGATCGGACTCAAATCTCTCTATTAGAGAAAAGCGCGGAAAGAATTTTGGATGTTATTGTTAGAAGTTCAAGAATATTCTTAAAATGAGGCCAAAAAATTCAAGAAATATTCTAGACTTGGTGCATGAACCGAGAGCCACAATTAAGTCACTCATAAAATAATGCACTAGTATTCATTCCTTAAAATGAGGCACTTTGTAATTAGTAGTATTACTACTTGCTATGAGTCTAGATTTTTCATGAAACTTCTACATAAAACTAAGACTCTGTACTACTTTGATTATGAGACCATTAGATAATCACCATATGAATGATATATGATATAATTGATAGACCAAATCACTAGATTTTTCATTATTGATGGATTCAAGCAAGTAGGATGAGAGCAACTATCGCTGCTTGCTCGTTTAAGTCTACCACACCTTCTAGACTGTGTACTTCGGCATAAACACTAATTAGTTATCACCAGAAGAATTTGATTTATAGCAATTTTGATGAGAGTTTGCTATTTGTGGTGATTAAACTTGAATTATTTCGAGGCACCAAGACCCTTTAAATTTAAGGTGTTGGGTCTGGTTGAGGTAGAATGGCACGAGACTTGTGGAAAGTTACTTCATCCAAGTTTATACTGGGTTAAAACACTCAAGCCAACTCAATTTGAATCCTTTACTTCTCAGTGATCAGTATATTAATATTCTCTACAAGTTCCATATTTTTCGCGATCACCACTTTTGCCAATTTGTAGTTGACATGACGTGCTGTTTGACATAACCATTCTCGGGTTGGTTCAGCACATAACAAAACAAAAAATAGTGCCTACTTCATGTAGGAGTACTTGGTATGCATCGTCAAATTATGTCCTATATAGTTTGTCTCGTAGAGAAGTCCTTGTAAGGCCATGTAATAAAATAGGTTGGATGAATTATTTTGAACAAATGTCATTGTACTTATTTTGTCCTTCGGCGAAAAATAAGAGGATTTTGGGTTCAAAGCATTTGACTATCCATCGCTATACATTGGTAACTATGGGTGGGGTTTCGCAAAACCAGTACCCCGCCCAGCATGATTTGACCTGCAAGTAATCAGGTCGAGTTAGATTATATCAGATCCAATTTAGTCTCTTTTTCATTTTTTTATATTTTTACTTTATTAAAAATTATTTTATTAGTAAAAACATATTTTTTTTAAAAGAAAAGATTAAAAAATTTAAGATTTGAAATAAATAAAAAAATTAATATTTAGAATGAAAATTAATTAAAATTTGAAAAGAATTAATATTTTACAAATTTATCATAAATAAAATAAAAATAAATTAAAAATTATAAAAATAATACTCTTAGTCAAGTTGAATCTTGTGTGGTTTGGCCCAGGTAAAAGTTACAATTTTCTATTTTGATCCATCCTAATGCAACTTAAACATAATCAAGCCAATTCGACCCATAAACTCCCTTGTTAGTAACACTAACAAGATGAGGAGACATGATTTACGGGATTGTAAAATTTACTATAAAAGACTGATTTGAAAATAGACCTATTTAGAAGGGACTAAAGTTAAGGTTTTACTATTTAACTTTCTTAGGAATGTTTTCAATATGATGTCAAAAAAGAAGAAGAATGTTTTCAATATATATATATATATATATATATATATATATATTAAAACAAATATCAAAGCATCCCATGTGCTTCGTATAATTTATATACATCTGTTCTATCATAGAGTTGTTAACTTAGAAAGAGAAATAGATTTTTTGCATTTGAAAATTAAATGTAAATGAATTAAGAAAAATTTGAACTATTAGAAGAAAAGTTATTGATTTAGATTTTAAAAAGTTATTAGAAACTGTTTAACATTTATTAAAATCAAAATTATTGAATAAAAAATTAATAACCCAAACCTTCTCAAATATTAATTTAAATTCTCAAATACAAAAAATTCAAATCCCTTAAAAATCTAAATAGCTTGACTATTTCAACATTTCAAACATGCTACTGCCTACTGGTGATCAATTATTTGGTTGGATTGGGCTTTTAGTTAAGTTGTGGTAACATTCTTGGCTTGGTCACAAACCTAGGTTTGGGGTGGACCTAGCTGTAATCAGGTTAAGTTAGTTATACCGAGTCAAGTATTTTTTTAAAATAAAAAAAATACTAGATCCTTTTTAAAAGGTATAAAATAAATAAGCTATCATAAATTAATAAAAATAGTCTACATTTAACATAAACCAAAAGAGTATCCATTTTTAAAAAATGAACAATCAGAAAAATTAAAGAAAGTTTTTTAAAATAATATAATAATTATATATAAATAAAGGGTGATTATATATATATATATATATATATATATATATATATATATATATATATAGGGCTAACCTTGGTCGGTCCCATGAGTTAGAGTAATTATAACTTAGGAAAAAAGACCACCCTTAAATCGAACTGTACAGTGTGAGCAGTCAAATCTTGGTCGATCCCAAATATCTCATAACTTATCTCAGGCTTGATATGGTCAAATTGGGCCTGAGCCAGATTGGATTATAATTACCCATTTTACTAACTTTGTCCGAACATGTCCAAAGCGGGAATAATTAGCTAAGTTATTGGTAAAAGGAAAAAAAATAGAAAGTGAGCTACTTAATCCCAACCTGCTAGAGAAATAATTAAAGCAAAAATTGTAAAACTTTATTTTGATGAACCATGTAAATTTAAGACTTCAAATCATTTATAAATAGTGTTTTGAATTTTAAAATACAAAATAAATTCCTCAATATTCACACTATATAAAATAAATCATACCAACTAAAGCATGCTAGCATCATCAGCACCAAAATTTCCAAAGAAAAATTAGAACAAATTGAAATTTACCCCTTCAATTATAGAAAAATTTGAAATGAAAAATAAAGTAACCTAGTATAAAATATAAAAGTTCAAATTTATACATTTTAAAATTATAAGTTTATAAACAAAGTGCGCATCTTACGTTTTAAGAAAATAATTTCATTGCTTCAAGAAAAACATAAAAAGCATCAAATGTCATTGCTTAGAGTGGGGGAAAAAATAATCAACCATAAAACACCATGTCATCTATTATTTTCACACATTACTTAATTGAAAATTATATTATTAGATTTAATCATTTCAATAAACAATAAATTCATTGATACATACATAGGAACATACATATATATATATATATATATATATATAGTTATTTCCAATTATTGTATTCTTTTCATTTATTATGGAGTCAATTTTAAAGATCGGAAGGAAAAGAAATATTATTATGCAAACCTCCCGTCCTTCTCTCCAGTTTTTCCTCTGTATTTTTCTTTCAACTTCAAACACACGAAGATACAAAAAAATAAAAAAATAAATTTAAAAAATTTAAATAAAAAAAACACCTTATTATTAGGCAACGCAATACGCCGATTCCCATACCATAGCAATAGCACCAGAACCCATTAAAAAATTTGTTAAGATCATGGCAATCGACCAACACCACACGTCAAATCCAAAACTAATATCAAGCAGAATTATAAAACCACCACTATCGACCAAACACATCGGGATTGCAGCACAGATTCTAAAGTACCAGCACAAATTAGGACACAAATACAGAGCTAGTATTTAAAAAAGGCAATTCAGGAGTGCAGGAAAAATCCTAAAACCCACTGCAGATTTACAAAAACGAGTGTTCAACCAGAGACACGTAAAATACCACATGCAGAAAACAAACACAACAGAAAAGAAAAACAGCCTTTCCACCGTCGATCAAGAACCCAGTTCTGGGAACAGAGATTGCGTGATGATGGTGGAAACTTCAAAATATAACCTATACTCCAAACAGTTGGCCTTTGGACAGAGGCACTACCCACAAGAGACCAACATCTATTGTAACCATAATAGCATACTTCCTTGGGCAAAGAAGCCCGCACGATTCATTTGCCCTTCTTCTGTGCAGCCTTGGTAATCTTGGCGCTAGTAGGATCTTTCTTTTCCACACTCTTGATGACTCCCACAGCCACGGTTTGACGCATGTCCCTCACAGCAAAACGACCAAGGGGAGGATACTCAGAGAAAGTTTCAACAACCATAGGCTTGGTGGGAATCATCTTCACGAAACCAGCATCACCATTCTTCAGAAATTTGGGCTCCTTCTCAAGCTCCTTACCAGATCGCCTGTCAATCTTGGTCAAAATTTCAGCGAACTTAACAGCGATGTGGGAAGTGTGACAGTCAAGAACAGGCGCATAACCATTTCCAATTTGACCGGGGTGGTTCATAATGATAACCTGAGATGTGAAGTTGGCAGCCTCCTTGGCAGGGTCATCCTTAGAATTTGAAGCAACATATCCACGCTTCAGATCCTTGACTGCAACATTCTTAACATTGAACCCCACATTGTCACCAGGAAGGGCCTCCTGGAGAGCCTCATGGTGCATCTCCACAGACTTAACTTCAGTCTGCAGTCCAGTAGGACCAAAAGTCACAACCATCCCAGGCTTCAAGATACCAGTCTCAACACGTCCCACTGGGACAGTGCCTATTCCTCCAATCTTATACACATCCTGAAGGGGCAATCGGAGGGGCTTGTCTGATGGTCTCTTTGGCTCCTGGAGCTGATCAAGGGCCTCAAGCAGGGTTGGACCCTTGTACCAATCAAGGTTGGTCGACCTCTCAATCATGTTGTCTCCCTCAAAACCAGATATGGGAACAAATGGAATTTTGTCTGGGTTGTAACCAACCTTCTTCAAGTACGAAGAGACTTCCTTGATAATTTCATCGTACCTGGCCTTGGAGTACTTGGGAGTGGTAGCATCCATCTGTCACATAGATAAAAGGCAATAGAGCGATTATTAGTTACTCCTTCAAGAAATAATAAAGTTCACTAAAGTACAGAGTATATTGATCTAAAAGGCTTCAACACCAACCTTATTGCAACAACAGATCATTTGCCTGACACCGAGAGTGAAAGCAAGGAGAGCATGCTCACGGGTCTGTCCATCCTTGGAAATACCAGCTTCAAAACCACCAGTGGTGGAATCAATGATAAGGACGGCACAATCAGCTTGGGATGTCCCAGTAATCATGTTCTTGATGAAATCCCTGTGTCCAGGAGCATCGATGACTGTGCAGTAGTACTTACTGGTCTCAAACTTCCAAAGAGCAATATCAATTGTAATTCCTCTTTCCCGCTCAGCCTTAAGCTTATCAAGAACCCAGGCATACTTGAACGACCTCTTGTTCATCTCAGCAGCTTCTTTCTCAAATCTCTCAATAACACGCTTGTCAATCCCCCCAAGCTTGTAGATAAGGTGGCCAGTGGTAGTTGATTTCCCAGAGTCGACATGGCCAATGACCACAAGGTTGATGTGAACCTTTTCCTTACCCATTAAGCCTTAAGCTAGGATCAACTGCCGAAAAGAAATATGAAATACCAAAATCATACCTAATATACTTAAACAAACAAACATATAAGTCCGTTCCACATACAGCTTATATAATCAATCAAATATGATTTACAAAAGACGCATGCGGAGACGCTGTTGCATCAAATTACTTAATCAGATTAACAGCCACATCAAAGAGACGCCACAAAATCCGGAAACGAAGGCCAATTTCAATAGACGCCAGTCGAACGATAACCTCAACAACAAATTTCCAGATGGATTGATCATAACTGATACCATATTTATTCATTACCAACAAGATGTCAGAAAATCATACACCCTCACAAGATCCGGGTTTGATATTTTAATCAAATAGGCAAAAACTTTTCTAATGATTGAAATCAACAATCGCAAACTTCGATCAAATTCAAATACTATTAAGCAAATATGTAAGTCCCTCAAAATCATGTACTTAAATTGGAAGGAACAAAACCGCACGAGAAAAGCATACGAAACAAGTATTGAATACAAGAATGTAAATAGGAAACCAAGCTTTGGTGTAAAATAATTCAAGAAAACATTATCGAAGGAAAAACATAAGACAGAGGAAAGAAAGAGAAAGAAATAAGACAGAGACTGAACCTCAGAAGAAAAACTCTGAAAGCTGCGCTAAACCCTAGTCGCAAGGAAGAGGATCGGATCAATAGAGTAGTATGCAATGGGACTGATTAGAGGGGATATTAATATAGGTTTTTTTATTATAATATTACAAATTAAATAATTAAGAATCTAAATTCTAGACAATATTGGGGACAAATCAAGGGAATGGAAATTTTTCATTTTAAATTGCAACTTGACTACAATATTAATAAATTTAAGAAAGATTTATTTTGGGTCAAAATATTGAATTAGTACATTAATTTTATTTGTCATTTCAAAATGTCCTTTAGATTTAAAATGTTTTAAAATTATCTTTTAAGTTTTAATATTATCTCATACAAATTTTTAATTAAAAATTGTTACTAATTTAATGGTGTCAATTTTTTTTATTATTATATTTAAGTTACATGTATGTCTTTCTACATTTTAAACAATGATATATATAACATTCGATCATTTAAAATA
Organism: Delonix regia; assembly: GCA_037074485.1. Taxonomy (NCBI): domain Eukaryota; kingdom Viridiplantae; phylum Streptophyta; class Magnoliopsida; order Fabales; family Fabaceae; genus Delonix; species Delonix regia. Next base: position 20,398,323 of record CM073454.1, on the reverse strand, counting down.
AATAAAAATGCACAAAAGTGATTCATCCCTCGTCATTGTTTTTAATTTTGTCCTTTACCATGATCTTAAAAGCCACCAAATCACTAGGGAATCCGTGGCTGCCAATCAAACAATAATACGATATAATCTGTTGAACATTCTATCAATTAATGTTGTGCAAAATATAATTTTCTCATCACTTTCTTTATATTATTGGAATTTACATTTTATTATTCCAATAATAATTTCTTTATTACTAACAATAATATTTTATTTATTTTAATATTTTATTTCATCTAATTCTAAACTGTAAAGTTTAATGTCATATTCATTTTGCAAGCTTCATAATATTATTCATATCTAAAATCAATATGGTATATTTTAAATAATTTTTTCCATTTTTAACAATTAAATTTCAGAAAATATTTATTACTTTTAGTTATTACTTTTCCTCAATATTACTTTTGTTTCATTCCCTTAGTTGTTTTAATTATTTTCCTTTTCGTGACATATTTTTTAAAAGCAATAAATTCTGAATTATCTTACTTCCACTAATTAATTTTCAGTCAAATATATTTTCCAAAAGTATTTTTACCTAAATTGGTAAATATTACTCCTTATTTTCGAACCTTCATATTATTTTTTCATCAATATTACTTCAGTTTAATTTTTTTAATATTTATAACATTAAAATTAGTACATTTTATTTTTTTTCATAATGACATCCTTACAACTACTAAAACAGAAATAAAATAAATTTGCAAAAAAATAAATAAATAAATTTATCACTTCTATTTATATACATATATACTTGTACAAAAATGGTGCCAAAGTAGACTTTTCTCCTCACTCAGTTGAAGAATTATGGAAAGAACCACGTAGGATAGTTAGAATGGGGCACAGAGTAATTTTTGCCTCCCTAAAATGAAGCATCAGTGACCAAAATAGATGTTGAGGGTGGAAATTGGGGCCATAATATAATTTTGGCACTAATTTGTAACAGCCGCCCTCATTCACCATTCAAGACAAATTAGACTTGATATTTTTTAAAAAGAAACTGTACCTTCATTGAAGATGAATCAGTATAAATAAAGAATCTAGATAAAATATCAAGGTATAAATTTTTGTCCGAGAAAGACTTTAAAATAATATATTTTATGGTGTCATTTATAGTGCACTTATAATTTTAAGTGCATTAATATACCGAATTATAATGTAAGAATAAAATTATAATATTATCAATTTAAAAATAATAATATTACAATTATATTCTTATATTATAATTAGGTACATTGGTACATTTAAAATTATAAATACACTAAAAAGTTTATTTATTTTCATTTATAATATTGCGCTTAAATTTTCTCTTAATTTATAATGCATACTCTTTGTTTTAAGCATTTTTATTTTAATATTGCAAATTAAATAATTAAAAATCCAAATCCTTGTTTAACAGAAGAATATGTTGCAAATGTTTAAAAGTTTTGTCTTTAGATAATTGTTTCCTACTAAGTGGTCATTATCGGCGACAAATCAAGGGAATAGAATTTTTTTTATTTTGAGTTGCAACTAGCCTCCAATCTTGACAAATCCAAAGGATGATTTTTTTCTTTTGGTTAAAATAGTAAGTTAGTCTCTTAACTTTATTTATTATTTCAAAATGATTTTTTAAGTTTGAAGTATTTCAAAGTAGTCATTTAAATTTAAACATTATTTCATAAAATCTTTTTAAGTAAAAACTATTACTATGTTAATTATTTTATTACATGAAAGTCATATGTCTGTTTTTTTTTTATATTTTAAACAATGAATCATCCTTTAAAAAAAAAAAAAAAAAAAAAGGATGTGCACAAAAGTGCTTCTTCCATGTTCATTGTTTTAAATTTGTTGCCCTTCATTAAGGTCCTTGGTCCTTAAAAGCCATCAATCACTTCCATGACTGTCAATTAAACAATAATCTAGTATAATCTGTTGAAAATTCTACAAATTAATTTTGTGCAAAATATAATTTTCTCGCAGCTTTTTTTTTATTGGAATTCACATTTTATTATTCCAATAATTCTAGCAATAAAATTGTAGTTATTTTAATATTTTATTCCATCTAATTCCAAACTTTTAATTCCAACGTCCTATTCATTCCCCAAGCTTCATAATATTATTCGTACCTTCCAAACTTAATATGTTGTATTTTAAATAATTGTTTTCATTATGAGAAAATTTCAAATATTTGTTACTTAACTTATAATTTTGTCGTTGTTAATTTTTGAATTTTAATTGTTACTTTTTCGTCAATAATACTTTTGTTTCATTCTCTTAGATTATTTAACTATTTTCCTTTCCGTAATATATATTTTTGTAAAATAATAAATTCTGAATTATCATACTTCCACTAATTATTTTCAGTCAAATATGTTTTCCAAAAGCATTTTTCTGAATTGGTAATTATTACTACTTATTTGCGAACCTTCGTATTATTTTTTCACCAATATTACTTCCGTTTAATATTTTTTTAATTATTTATAACATTAAAAGTAGTAACTCGTATTTTTAATAATTACATCCTCACAACTACTAAAACCCCAAAAAAAGTAAATTTACACCTGGTAAATAAATTTACAACAACTATTAAAATAGGAATAAATTTACAAAAAATAAATAAATTTACAACTATTATGTATTTACGCATATATTTATACAAAAGTGGGGCCAAAGTAGAATTTGTCCCTCACTCAATTAAAGAATTTTGCAGAAAATGACATAGGAGAGTGGAGGGTGGGGCCGCAATGTAATTTATGCCACACCGTAAAGAAGCACCATTGACCAAAACTAGAGGATGGGGATAGAAAGTAGGTTTGCATTTTGTAGGAGCCGCTAATAGTTCAAAATTTATTAAATTATTTATTAAAAATAAATTAAAAATTATTTGATAAATTTTGAACTATTGAATGAAGATTTAATAGTTTAAAATTTACTGTAAATTCTCCTACTACTAGAGGAGATCCCAGCCAAGCCTGATTCACCTCTTATGAAAATGAATATGCATAAATAAAGAATCTGGATTAAATAGCAGGGTGTAAAAATTTTTTCAAAAAGAATTTTTAGAAATATATATTTTTATTCATTATATTGGGCTTAAATTTCCTTTTCACATACTATTTGTTTTAGGTTTTTCTATTTTAATATTGTAAATTAATAAATTTAAAATGCAAATCCTAGTCACAAAAGAATATGTTGCAAATGCTTAAAAGTTTTGTTTTATAAATTTTTTTTGACTAATTCGCCATTAATTGTGACAAATCACGGGAAGAGAATTTTTCTTATTATTTTAAGTTACAACTCCTCTCCAGTCTTAACAAATTGAAGGAGGATTTTTTTTCTTAAAAGTTAAAATAGTGAATTGGTCCTGAAATTTTATTTATTGTTTCAACATGGTCTCTTAAGTTAAGGGTTTTAAAATTGTCATTTAAATTTTAATCTTATCTTCTGATCCAAAAAAAAAGTTAAAATAGTATAATATTAATTTTGTGCAAAATATAATTTTCTCACCGATTTATTTTTTATTGGAATTCACATTTTATTATTCCAATAATTTATTCTCTATTACTTACTATAAAATTTTGGTATGATCTTTGTTTTATTTACAGTTGCATTAATGTACCTATAGAGACATAATTATAATATTATTATTGTTTTGATTGATATTATTATAATTATATCCTTACACTATAATCGAGTATATTAATACATTCAAAATTTTAAATACATTAAAAATAACATGTAAAATTTTAATTTTTTTATATATTTGATCGCATCTAATTCCAAATTGTAAATTCCAACGTGATATTCATTTCTTAAGCTTCGTAATATTATTCATACCTTCCAAAATTAATATGTTGTATTTTAAATTAGTTTTGCTCTTTATTAACAATTAAATTTTAAAAAATATTTATTACTTAACTTCTGATTCTGTCATTATTAATTTTTCAACTTTAGTCGTTACTTCTTTTTTTTTTTTTGTCAATATTACTTTTATTTCATACTCATCATTATTTTAAGTCATATCCTTTTCGTAAAATATTTTCTAAAATAATAAATTCTGAATTATTCTTCTTCCACTAATTAATTTTCTGTCAAATATGCTTTCCAAACGTCATTTTCCTAAATTGGTAATTACTACTCCTTATTTTCAAACCTTCACATTATTTTTTCATCAATATTACTTCTTTAAATCTTTTTATATTTATAACATTAAAATTAGTAAATTTTATTTTTTATAATTACATCCTTACAACAACTAAAACAGAAATAAAATAGATCTGCAACTACTGAAAATATAAATTTACAGCAACTACTTAAATAGGAATAAATTTACAAGAAAAATAAATAAATTTACCTCTTCCATGCGTTCACATATATACTTGTACAAAAATGGGCCACAAAATAATTTTTGCCTCCTTAAAATAAAGCATCAATGACCAAAATAGAAGGTGAGGGTGGAAAGTGGGGCCACTATATAATTTTGGCACTACTGCAATTTGTAATAGCCACCCTTACTCACTATTCAATGCTGATTCACCTATTTGAGACGAATCAAAATAAGTAAAGAATCCAGATTAAATATTTGGGTATAAACTTTTGTAAGAGAAGGATTTGAATATATATATATATATAATATTGGGCTCAAATTTCCTCTTAGTATATAACGCATACTCTTCGTCTTAGGCTTTTTTATTTTAATATTGCAAATTAGATAATTAAAAATTCAAATCCTAGTTTGACAAAAGAATATATAGCAAATGCTTAAAATTTTTTTTCATATAAATTTTTTGTACTTACCAGTCAATATTGGTGACAAATCAAGGGAAAATATATATATATTTTTTTGGTTTATTTTGGGTTGCAAGTCACTTTCAATCTTGACAAATTCAAAGAAAGATTTTTTTTTTGGTTAAAATAGTAAATTTGTCCTAACGTTAAATATCATTTCAAAATCATCCCAAAATGTTTTAAAATAATTGTTTAGGTTTTAATCTTATCTCGTTAATTTTTTCGTAAGTAAAAATTGTTACTACGTTAACTTTTTTTATTATTACATGAAAGAAATGTGTATGTTTTTATTATATTTTAAAGGATGATGTGACATTTAATCATCATTTAGAAGAATACAAATGTGCACAAAAGTGACTCCATTGTTTTCAATTTGTTGCCCTTCACCAAGATCCTTGAAAGCCTACGGACCGCTAAGGAATCCATGGCTGCCAATCAAACAATAATCTGGAATAATCTGAAAAACAATCTACTAAATAATTTTGTGCAAAATATAATTTTCTCACCGCTTTATTTTCTTACTGGAATTCACATTTTATTATTCCAATAATTTTTTCTCTATTACTGACAATAAAATTTTAGTTATTTTAATCTTTTATTCCATCCAAATCCAAACTCTAAATTCCAGCATCACATTCATTTCTCAAGCTTCATAATATTATCCATAACTTCCAAAATTAATATGTTGCATTTTAAATAATTTTTTCTCTTATTAACAACTAAATTTAAAAATATATATATTTATTACTTAGCTTATAATTTTGTCATTATTAATTTTCAAATTCTAATTGTTACTTTTTCATCAATATTTTTTTTATTTCATATTCTTAATTATCTTCATTCTTTTCCTTTCTGTAAAATATTTTTAAGTAATAAATTATGAATTATTCCACTTCCACTAATTCATTTTTAGTCAAAGATCTTTTCCAAATGTCTTTTTCTAAATTGATAATTATTACTCCTTATTTTCAAACCTATCACAGCTGACAACTCGATCAAGCGTGACATAGATGACACATAAAAAAAAAAATCAACTCTCAAAATAATTTTTAAAATCAATTTATTTTAGGAGTCATTACTAAAATTTAAAAAAAAAACTTTAGAAAGCCAATTTATAACAAAAAAAAAAAGTGGTATACAAAAATAAAGATGAGTTCAAGAGTTTATTTGAGCATAAAGAATGCGCTAAGCACTCCACAACATCTGTCCATAAGGGTAACTAATTAAATGAAATCAACATAATATGACCTTAAATTTATCTCGATCACCCTTACTAACATACATGCACATTAACTAAGGCAAATAGAAACATCAACAATGAAAATGAACAAATGGATATTTATAGAGAGCAGATTTAACCTAGGATGAGAATTTAAGGTTTATATACTTAACAATAAGGATCAAAGTCTACGTAGTTTGATTAAAAAATATGTTAATTGATTAGTGTATTTTAATTTTGAGAAAGGAACCAGAGAGTTAAAATTAAACAAATATTCGTAAATAAAACAGGATTGAAATTCGATTGGTGCGTTTTAATTTACAATATCAATTTAATATCACTTCTTTGCTCCATTCATTTTCTCTCTTTTTAATTTTTTCTTGTGTGGGAATTTTAGCTTTAGCCTTAAAATTTAAATAAAATTATGATGGGAAAGGATTTTAAAGATTTTTAGAATTTATTCTTTTAGGATTTTGGAGGTTAGAAATTTATTTGAAAATAGAAGGGAAATTATAAATGAAAAATATTTTTAGGATTTTTGAATTTGTTTTTTTTAAGTTATAATTTTTATTTTAAATTGAAAAAAAAAAGGGTGAAATTATTGAGGTTGAGGGTCTTTTTAGGATTTTTGAATTTATTTCTTGGATTTTTTTGAAATTAGAATTATTTGTCTTTACTTTTCCAAAAGAAATGAAATTATTAAAGGGAAACATTTTTAGGCTTTTTGGATTTTTTTTTTGTTGGATTTTTTGAAATTTGGATGTTTGTTTTAAATTTTTCAAGGGTTTTAGTTTACAATCGTAGATGAAGTAAATAATTATTAATCCTTAAAACTCTAAGGAAACTAAGGTCTCACACGACCTTTGCTTATTAACTCCTAAATGTCTATAGAAATTAATGATCTCACAGACAATCTTTAAGGAAAAGGTAAAATTAATTATTTTGCAATTAAAAATTATTTGATTTTATTATTGTTTACTTATTCATTTGCTTGTTTTTTTATTTAATTAATTACTTTAGAAATTGTATATTAATTTTTAAAATTTAAGGAGACCATGGTTTCTCATGATCTTGTTAATTTTTTTAATGATTGAGGAGACTTACAATGTCACAAGACAATTACTAAGTTGAAAAATTGAAAGACAGTGTATTTCAGTGAATTAGTATTTTTTTTTTGAAATTTTAAAAGACAGATATTAACTTTTAAAACCTAAGGAGAAGGGGTTCTCACATAACTTTTTAAGTGTTTTAGGAAGCGAATGATCTCACACAACAACTTTTTAGAGAAAAAGGCAAAATTAATTATTTTATAATTTTAAAATATTATTTTTTTACTATTCATTTATTTATTTATTTTAAAAATTGTGTATTAACTTTCAAAAGCTAAAGAAACTAAAGATCTCCTACAATATTTACTTGTTAATCCCTATGTGCTAGGTTAAAAAATGTAATTTTAAGAGGGGAAAAATAGCCTTTGAAACATTTTTATATTAGATTTTAGAATAAATTAAAATTTTTCAAAATAAAGTTTTAAAGAGGAAAACATTATGTTCAAATTCGTGAATCATAATTCAACATCACATCATATAATCTTGAACGGATCAAACTTCAATATGAATAATATTTCAACAAATTCCAGTGTGTCAAAACTCCCACTCACATTTACATAGCATAATTAGCATGGAGTTGTACCATCCACCGAGAAATAGAATAAAATGAGATAAAAATAGAAGTAAAATTAAAAATATAAAATAAAATAAAATAAAAAATAAAAAAAGAAAGAAAGAAAAGAAAAAAGTAAAAAAGAATAAAGAAGGCAAAACAATCATGATCAAATTAGATTGAAACAATATAATAAAGCAGAATAATAACACGTACAACAACATAGGTAAAATCCATCTCTAATGGGAATATATGGGTTTACCTAGTCCAACCAATGAAAGCATGCAACCTCCTTTAAGGTATTCCATGTCATATTGACATGTTGGGCCTCTAACAACACTGCCTAAGCATTCAATCAAACAATGTTTTGACCTCACAACTGCATATAAGAGTCTTGACACAATCAGCTCAAACATAAACCTCACCAGTTGACAGCACTATATTCAGCCACACCAATCAAAACTCCCACTACGATTTATAGTCCCATACCATTATGATTAATGAAGTCAAAATTAATATAAGAAGGATCTACAGTGACTTACCTCTTGTCGATGCAAAATCTTATGTTTTTTATCTTTCAGTCTTCTTAATTATGGCTTACTCCTTCATTTTCTTTTCCTTTTCCTTATGGTTCTGCTTCTCTTCAAACGAACGCATGTGTTTTTGGGACTGTAACCAGCCAAGGACAACGTAAGGATTAGCTCAATTCTCCTCTGTTTTCTACACACAAAACAGGGTTATTTATCTTCATGTTTCGCCTTAATTCACAGCCTTTCATTCCTTGGTTCTTTCTTCTTCACTGCATGCTCTAACCTCCCTGTTGTGTTCTCTTTGGCTTTGCTGTCCTCAATACATCTCTTCCTCCCTCATCTGTTGCTCGCATGTTGTCTCTCCGTTCTCATGAAGCTCTCTCGGTCTCTCTTCTACATGTTGTATTTTTTTATTCGTTCTTTACTTAACTCCCTTCTTCCTCTCTCTTGCTCTTTTTTTTCTTCCTCTCTCTCTTTCTCTCTATCTAGCCACACAACTCACTCCCTTTTTGGTTTCACTCTGCCTATGAAGCACAAATCAGAGGCTTGTTTTCTCTTTTGTTATCTATCTTTTATGCTTCGTTTCCTGTAAGCTATACCTCATCTCTTCCGGTTTCTGTTCTTTAATCATGTTCACAGCCTCTCACCAACTCTCTCTAAGCTCTCTGATCTTCCTACATGAAATCAGAGTTTATTACTACTGTCTTCCTTCATTACTCTCTCCATTCTTCTTTCTTTTCTGTTCTGGTTTTTTGCTCTTCTTCCCCCTTTAGTTCTCTGCCTATTGGTTTCTTTACCTCTCTTACATCTCTCACTCTTCTGTCCGTTTTCTTTCTTTTTCTTTCTTCCTTTCGTCTCTCATGCTCCCTTTCTCGGTCTTACACTCTTCATGACAGAAAAAAAAAAGAAAAGAAAAATAAACGTCCTTTCTTCTCGAAGCTCCCAAAAACTCTTATTTCTCTCTTCTTTTCCTTTCTTTTAGCCTGTTGCTTCACCTCTTTTTCAGCTTTTTCTGTGTCCTCCTCTGCCCAAGTCACTCGAAGGCCTCTCTCCAACGCTCCTCTCTACCATGTCCAACGACAATGGAGACTTGAGGGAGAAAGTCAACTTGCAGCCCCATTCCGACTACATTTCTCGGCCAAATAGACCCATCATTGTCACATCAATCAAATTTTTTTTAAATGTTTAGACATTCCACGTCCCTCATATATATATTTTTTTATATATTCTACTTTTGTGATATATATATATATATGTATATGACATCTGTGTCCCTGTCTATTTTTTTTAATATTTTGTATTTTTATTTTTTTAATTTCAAATTTGAATCATTATAATTTTTATAATGTTAGAATTGTTGTTAAAATGCTTAATGCTTTATATTGTATTATAATACGTTTTTATTTAAAGAGAGGTAATATATACATATATATATATATATATAAGTATTAAATTAATCTATCACTTTTATATTTTGTGATAATTTAGTCTCTCACAAATAATCGTAATAAATTAGTCTCTCAAAATTTTATTTTATGCAAAATTAGTCCCTTATTAATACAAATAAATGGTCTAATATTGTATAAATTTAAATTTATAAAAGATTAATTTTGTACAAGTTTAAATTTGTGAGGAACTAATTCATTACAATTAATTTGTGAGAGATTAAATTGTTACAAAGTGTAAAAGTGAGGAATCAATTGTGTACTTATATATATATATATATATATGTTATAATTTTATAACTTTTTATGAAGTACAAATATATACTTAAATTATGAAAATTCATCGTAAAAGAAAACCAAATAATTTTTGCTCTCAATTATTAAATGTAGTAAGAAATTAAGATTTCATCATGTGTTCTATATGACAATTTATACTCATTTATAACTTTTGTAGGATATGGGTAAATTATATTACCAAATATAAAATTTGTTTGCTCTTTGTTGGACTTGAGTGTCTCTTTCTATTTTGTGGATTGTCTCAATATTACTCATAAACTCCTTCATATTACTAATATATAGAAAGGCCTTTAAATAAAATTATATAAAAAAAAAATGAAACAGTAGCCATTTTAAAAACTATTCTAATATTATGTAATATATATATCTAAAAATTGAAATATTATAATTTTTGTAATATTAGAAAAACTAGTCTAATATATATATATATATAGATAGATAGATATATATATATATATATATATATATATATCTAAACATTCGGCAAGTCTGTTTCTTTCTATCTTTTATTTCTTCTTTTCTTAATTTTAATTAATTGAGAATACGTTAATTTTTTTTATATTTGACTGGTGCACTAGCTTAAACCCACTATTTGTAGGGAGCTTAATCTTAAAAATCTTTGTACGGATCATGATATGATTATTTCTATATATATATATATATATATATATTTAATATTAGAATAGTTTTTAAAATGCTTAATGTTTCATATTTTTATATAATTTTATTTAAATGCTTTTCGATCATATTAGAAATATGAAGGACTTTGTAAGTAATATTAAGACATTCCACAAGCTAGAAAGAGACACTCAAATCCAACGAAGAGTAAACAAATTTTATGTTTGATAAACTATAATTTACCTATATCCCAACAGAAGTTATAAATGAGTATAAATTGTCGCACAATCATAATGAAATCTTAGATTCTTACTCCATTTAATAATTGACAGCAAAAAGTATTTGAATTTTCGTTTATGATGAATTTTCATAATTTAATTATATATTTATACTTCATAAAAGTTATAAAATTATAACTTTATATGTATATATATATATATATATATATATATATATTACATCTCTGTAAACAAAAATATATTATTTTTTGTTTTATTCAAACCCTCTTTTGTTATTTCCATCCCCCAAATTTTGGTTTTTGGTCTTTTTTAACTTCCATTTTTACTATTTGAATTTCCTAATTTTATTTTATATTTTTTGCTTTATTTATTTATTTATTTTATTTTATTTTTTAAAATATTTTTTTGCGATGGGATGTTTACATAACCTTCATATTATTTTTTTTGTCAATATTATTTCTATTTCATCTTTTTTCTATATTTATAAATTAGTGACTTTTATTTTTTTTATAATTACATCCTCATAACTACTAAACAAAAATAAAATAAATTTATAACTACTATATAAATTTACAACTACTTAAAAATAAATTTGCAACAATTTGTAAAATATGAATAAATTAAAAAATAATAATAAATTTACAACTACCATGTATTTACATATATACTTGAAAAGAAGGGGGCCAAATTAGAATTTTACCCTCATTCAATTGAAGAATTTTCGGGAGAACAATGCAGGAGAGTGGAGAGTGCGGCCATAATGTATTTTTTGCCACCCTAAAATAAAGCACTAACGACCAAAATAGAGGGTGAGGATGGAAAGTGGGGCCATAATGTAATTTTTGCGCTATTGTAATTTCTAGTAGTTGATTCGCCCCCATTTAAGGCGAATCAGTCCTGACTTTGTCTTTTAAGATTAGTGCAAGATCACTAATAATATATACATATAAACTCTTGTCAAAGAAGATTATTTTATAAAAGAATATAATTTATTTATAATATTTAGCTCAAATTTTTTACGATCACCCAATATTTATCAAATTTAGAAATAGAATTAGAAGAAATGATTCGATTCTCTTATTTGGATTTCTCAAAGAAAGAGATCCATAAATCAGTATCTTAATGCATATAGATGCAAATTGACCAATAGATACAATAATTTTTAGGGATATTTAAAACATTTCATTTATAAGCAAAATAGTAGTTTTCAAGCAGTGTTCGATTGATTTCATATTAATCAATATTTAATTGATTGCTCAGAGGTGATCAACAAAAAATAAAAGAGATTTGTCTAAATCATTTTTTTTTATCCAAGTTACTTCTGTTTAGGCTTATTCATTATAATATTGCAAATTAACTAATTAAAAAAAAATCAAAATTCTAGTTTGACTAAGAGTATGTTGTACATGCTTAAAATTTTTCAAATTTTTTTTTTTTACTAACTTGTGATTATTGATGACAAATCAATGGAAGAAAGTTGGTTCTTTAACTTTAATTATCATTCCAAAATGAACCCTTAAATTTAAAGTATTTTAAAATGGTTTTTTATGTTTTATTCTTATCTCATAAAAAATCTTTTCAAGTATAAACTATTTCTCATATAACAGTGTTTTTTTTTTTTTTACATGGAACCCACATATATGTTTTTCTACAATTTAAACAATGATGTAATATTTAATCATCATTTTAAAAAATAAAAATACACAAAAGTAAGTCATTCTTATATTTGTTGCCCTACACCAAGGTCCTTAAAAGCCACTGAATCACTAAGGAATTCATGATTGTCAACCAAACAATAATTTGGTATAATCTACATTTTACTAATTAATTTTGTGTAAAATATAAGTTTTTCTCCACTTTGTTTTTATTGGAATTCACATATTATTATTCCAACAATTCTTTCTCCATTACTAACAATAAAATTTTTTATTTTAATATTTTATTCCATCTACTTCCAAACTATAAATTCCAACGTCATATCCATTTCCCAAGCTTCATAATATTATTCATACATTCCAAAATTAATATGTTGTATTTCAAATAATTTTCCTCACTATCAACAATTAATTTTAAAAAAATATTTATTACTTAAATTCTAATTCTGTCATTATTAATTCTAAAATTATAGTTGTTACTTTTTCTCCAATATTACTTTTGTTTCATACTCGTAATTATTTTAATATTTTTTCTTTTCATAAAATATTTTTAAAATAAAAAATTCGGAATGATTCTACTTCCACTAATTAATTTTCAGCAAATATGTTTTCCAAAAGTCTTTTTCTAAATTGGTAATTACTACTCCTTATTTTCGAACCTTCATATTATTTTTTATCAATATTTCTGTTTAATCCTTTTTTATACATTTATAACACTGAAATTAGTAACTTTTATTTTTTATAATTGCATCCTAGCAACTACTAAAACATAAATAAAATAAATATACAAGTACTAGATAAATTTGCAACTACTGAAGAAATAAATTTGCAACAACTACTAAAATAGGAATAAATTTACAAAAAAGGTTAAATTTACAACTACTATGTATTTGCATATATACTTTTACAACAATGGGGCCAAAGTAGAATTTTTCCCTCACTCAATTGAAGAATTTTTCCCTCACTCGTATTAATTTTGAATCATCATCATCATCATCTTATATATTTAATTTTTCATTTGATAAAAAAATATATATGACATTTGATTTCGTCTTTTCTTTTCATCATATTATATACTTGGCCAGCTCTTCTGCATTTGTAAAAATATATAATATTTTATTCAAAAAAATTATGCCAAAACTAAAAGAATAGCTAAATTAGCATAAATAAAACATGTATTACATTTCCTTCTTGCTTGATTATAGCTTTCATAAAGGAGACCCAAGAAGTTTTTCTAGAGCAAAAATTAAACTTTCATACTTGCATCAGGGCAACATCTTCCCCATTTTTACGAAATGGAAAGAACTTTGGAAACTCATTCTTCCTCAGAGAATTGTAATCTTTCTATGGAGATTAACCACAGAGTCTCATCCAATCGGTGATATTCTTGTAAAGCATCATGTGCCATGCAATCCAATTTGTCATTTCTGTTATAATCATAGAGAATCACTAAACCATGTTCTTATTATATGCTCCATTGGTAGACTTACTTGGTTTGCCTCACCCTTAAGTATTAGAATGGATAGATTATCAAGAACAACATATTGAATGGCTACAAAGCTTGTTCTCTCTCATTGTATATCACTCTCCAAATTTATAGGTAGAAACCCATTGGATCATATGATTGCTCTCTAATTAGGAACATGAAAAATCAGATTATTCATAAAGGTATTTAGCCAAACACAGCAAATACGGTTAGGCAAAATAAATCAACGGCACACATAAGCAATTCCAATATGTTGTCTTGCCTTAAATGTTACTGCACTAACTTGAGATGCTGGCAAGAGTTCACTTGTACTGACTACTCGGTCACCTTATCGATTTGAAAATTAACAAATCACCTCAAAAGATACAAGTTTTTTTGCCACTCTACACTACAATGGTAAGAAAATGGGATCAATTGATTAAGAATGGAAAAACTAGGAACAAATTTGTTCTAATTCAAATTAGGAAATTATTATTATAAATTCAAAATCAAAATCAGCGGTTCTCTCCCTGTATTAGTAAATCCTAAACCCTAAACTCATTCTATCTATACTGCTTATTAGTATACACAAAAATAACAAAACTTTTTGTTATAGGTCTTGACATTGAGACCATTTGTAAAAACTTTGAATTGTGTTTTGACATTGTGATTGACCCAGGAAAATCAAGATGGTTGTGATCTTTCTAAGACCTAATATTGACAATTGTAATCATTTTTCATAATTAGGTTTTGTCCCTTGATAAAAGAATTATTTTAAGCTTCCAAAAAATGAATCATTTATCCATATCATAATTTACCTTACACCCACAAAAAGCTGATTTGCATAGATTTCTAAGAGTAGTTCATCTGAAAAAAAAAAAAAAAGAATAGCAAGTTAGCTTTTGTTTTAAGCATCCTGATATTTACATTAGTCAAAGATGAGTATAAAAAAAAATATTTTAAATTGTAAAATTAAGCTTAAATTTCCCTTCGTTTTACTTTATATTGCCACCTGTATCCTTCCACACTTGAGTCATGTTTATTTCTCACTCTCACACAACATGTGTTATCTTCCCTATCCTTCTTTTTTTTTTTTTTTTGTGGCAATTTTATCTTCCTTACGCTTCAATTATCAATTTTATGAATAAAAACATATCCTTCAATTTTGTTAATCCAAAAAAAAAAAGAAAAAAAAATCTAGTTTTTCATATAATTATTTTTCAATTAAATATGAATATATGATTTCCAATATTATCACAGTACATGTTTAGTTATTGTAAACTATCGTATGATTTTTAATTAAATTATACAAATTATATATTATTATTAGTTAACTATGCACGTGTCAAGTTTTAATTGAAAAACTTAATAAAAAAGATACAATAAAAACCTGCATGTAATTCCAATTATATTTGAAAACTTCGGTGAAGAGCGTCACATGCATTGTGGTCCCATTAGGCTTGGTTTGGTTCAAGGAACTAAGTCGAGGGAATGCAAATAAGAATCTTTTCTACTTCATTCCTATGTCTGGTAGATATAACTACGAAGTATTCTCTCTCTTTAGGGAATGCCTCAAGTGAGGAAATGGTCATTCCTTCCCACGGATAAACAACTAATTTGTAACGGTCAACTCGACTTAATCTAATTATATTGGGGTAGGTTATATTAATTTAATATAAAAATTTATAATTTTATTAGGTCACTGTTTTAGAGTTATTCACTATTTTTTTTTTATTTGTCTTGATTACATTTTTTATTTTAAAAAATTTATTTTCATAATTTATTTTATTTTATTTAATATGAATTTTTAATATACTAATTATTTTATAATCTTAATTATTTTTTATTTTAAATCTTAATTTTTTTATTTTTTTAAAATACTATTTTTTATCAATTAAACTTTTTAAATTAAAAAATTAGAATAATTTTTTTCTTAAAAGAAAACCAACACCTTCCCCTTCGATTTGGTCAGTCTTTAATTAAGTCAGGCGAGTTCTAAGGCAAAAAATTCGGCCTCGATTCTCAACCTTGATATGACGTAATTTAACTCATGTCTCTCCCAAACACGACATTTGTCCTCGTCACTGGCACCATTATGCACATTTGTCGAGAAGAGGTAAGTTTTTCTTCTACCTCTTCACCGTCGAAAACCAATCGGTTTAGTTTCGATATATTAATTTTAATAAAATTATTTATTTAGATAAAAGAGTGAGAGTTATAAAAAGTTAATTTTATTAAAATTAATATATTAAATTAATTACCATATAAATGTATCAAATTAACAAATATGAAAAGTACCATGTGCATCTCCAATACTAACGTGACTTCTTGGATGCGTGTCCTGGGGGCTCCAAGACTTCTAAGTTTCCGCACCTTAGCTTTGCTTCCCCAAGAGCATTTTTCTTTTGCGTCAATCGTTCAAGAGTTTTCATTAAATACATATAGTGACGACTTTACGATTGTTATTAATAAAGATGGCAATACTAGCAATAGTGGTCGCCGCTAAAAGTCTAATTTTAATGAGAAAATATTTATTGCTATTTAAATTGAAGAAAATTTTAAATTTTTTTGGTAAGTGTTTTATAATCCTAAAACAAATGACCATGAACATCTAGTATTGCATATTATGCCCTACGAAAGGAAGATGTAATGCATTACACCTTATAAAAACTATATAAGCATCCCTGGAGAGAAAATCATTATACCATCGAAGTCATTCATTATATTATGATATAGAAATGAACAAATAACAAGTTGAGCTAGGTTATTGTTTAACTCGAAATCAGTGTGATTTTAGTATTGGGCCAATTTTTTGGCCTAACCTGGTGATATTAAGTTTATGATTAGGTCAATTTGCAATGGCTTGAGAAAGGTCAACCAGGTTTATTTAATTTTTTTATATTTAAAAATTTATAAAATTGAATTTAAAATTTAAAAAGGAAAGTATGATCCATATTTAGTAAATGGGGTATCTTATAATAATAAAAATAGTTCATATTAAAAAAAATAAAAAAATTAGATTTTCTAAAAACATAATTTATATCAAACAAATAAAAAAATCTTCTTTAAAAAATAAATAAATATGTTTGGATTAGGCTTGACTAATATATTGGCTTGATAAGACTAGGTTCACCAGGTTAGAGTGTGATGCGAGCATGAACCATTGTTTGAAGACAATTCTAGGCTCAATTACACGGCTGTGGATCAAAAGACTTTAAAATACTTTACAAAGTTATGTAGACTATTTAGAAGGAAAGCCTTTATGAACCATTGTTTGAAGACAATTATGGGTTCAATTATAAGGTTGTAAACCAAAAGGCTCAAAACTACCTTTTAAAGCTATGTATGCCATTTAATGATGGAAAGCTTTTATAGACCATTGTTTAAAGACAATTATGGGTTGTCCATATGAGTTGAAGAGGTGGTTGACCTTCTTTCTTTATGCTAAACATGTGAACTTAATTTACAAGAGTAAATTGTGTGGACTTTATTTTATATTTGACTTTATATTTTTCGTAAGTATTAAGTAACTTCAATATTTATGAAACTAGTGAGGATTAAATAGTTTTAATATTTGTTATTTTCTTATACATTAAATAGTTTTTTTATTTATTATTTTCTTAGACATTAAGTTTTTTAATTTGATATTTCCTTAAATGTTAGGAAGTTACCTAATTTATTATTTTCTCAGAGATTAATAAGTTATTTGATTTTTTCTTTCCTTGGGAACCAAATTAATGTTAAGCTATAAATACTATATTTTGACAAAAGACTTAAACAATTTTGAAGAATCAAATAATATGAAATTTTTTTTATTTCTTTGCAAGTGAGATGTGCTTATATTCCTTGTTATATAAAAAATTTAATATTTTATCAAGGCAATTTTTTATTTTATGGTGATTTTTGATTATTGTTTTTCAGGGGTTCAATAGGTAAAAATTTAGATATAGTTGTTGTTTGATTCAATTGTGTACTAACATTTTAATTTCTTTAGGCTAAGATTTCACATCAAAGCAAGTCTTAAATAACCGAAACTCGTTTGGATTTAATGACAAACACATAGTTCACTTAATTCATATACATCATAGGATGAATTAACAGTTACCCTTAAACACCTATCCCTCCGTTAGTTAGCCAAATCAACCATCCACCCTTCCTTATGCGACACTATTCTAGATTTTATTTGTTCATAATTTAGATAAACAGGTCCTTTCTTCACTTATGGTAAAGAATATAGCTAAAAATAAAATTCACTCTTCAAGCCAAGGAAGGCGCCTACAAAGCAGACAAAATAGATATATAATTACGTTCAAACTTTAAATCACCAAAGGTAGATTGGGAAATTCAATAAAATTTAAAACTCCTATGGCATTGACTGTGCAAATCCATCGTTAATAAAATCAATTATCGATTGCGTTTTTTCTTTTTGTGGATATAATCATGAAATCATTTATGTTTTGATTTAATATAACATTTTTCCTTCTTTAAAAGGTCCAATTTGGGGTCGTAACAAGGATAATTCCCACAAGCACGAATTGCTAGGACCTTAACATGGATTTGAGAATTGACTATAGAGAAATATTAGGTTTGATTATAAGTTAAAAAATTTGTCTACTCAATAATTTTGGTCTTAAAAAAATAAAATTTGAAGAATAAAGATTCAAATTATAAAAGCTTGATTTGTAAAATAATTAAATTTAAATTTCTTAAAAGCTCGATTTGAATTTAAAAAATCTAAATGAATTCTTTACACTAGTTTTAAAAGTTTTATGCTTTGAATTCTCTTTCTCTTACAACTAAAAACTATTCGTGAAGTCATAAGAGCCATTAACATATTTGATCTAAGAGGAAGAGAAATGGAGGAAAATAATGAACAGTTGAATGACTAGAAATCTTGGGTGTAAGCTTTGCACTAAATCTTAGCAGATGCAAAAATTTTAATAGATCATCCATTTGCTCAAGGAAAACATCTTTGTCATGAACAAGATAGTTGCATATCAAATCACTACCTTTTCCTATAATTCATTGCCTTGAAATTATTGAAGATTCGTGAATCAAGTACGTGAACACTTGTTAGTAGGAGTAAACACAAATTTAGTTGACTTAGAGTCGCATGAAATCGAACCACATGAAAAAAATTATATCTTTGATTAGGTTGAGGCTGAGTCTTGTATTACGGAAGACCTGACTTAGTATTGGTTTTTATTTCTATTTTTAATAATTTATTTTTATTCTAATTATTATAAAATTTTAAAATATCAAATTTTTTCAACTTTTTATTTATTCTAAATCTTAAGTTTTTCCCATTCCATTTTATTTTATTTATTTATTCTTTTTCATTATTTTCTTCAAGAAGAAAAACATTTACATTAATAAATTCCTTTTTAATTTTGAAATAAAAAGAAAATAGAAAAAGACCCAACTAAATTAGAGTCCGTCGTTAATTGGGTCTAATTGGTACTAGCAAAGTCTAAGGGCCTAAAATGTTAGCCCAATCTAAAATCAAGTTGGGTTTTAGGTTGCTAAAAAATCCAATATGATCCAATTCATGTGCATTCATACTAATAAGATGGTATGTATATATTGTAAAGCAACATTATCAAAGGGACAACAAGAAAATACATGACGCAAAAGTTCTTAGAACAAACTTCGCGGTGCATCCCTTTTGAGTTGGGCATGAAAAATGCATGGGGTCTTGAAACATCTTATTCTGGGCTCACTTTATTCGAACTTGGGTTTTTTTAATTGCTTTCATAAATATGACTCCGATGTTAAATTTGAATGGACTAAAAAAAATACAAAATTAAAATTATCCCAAATTAACTTAGAAATTAAAAGAAGTTTGGTGAAAATCAAAGCATAACTTAAATAATGAAGATGGACAGTTATCTTATGTTGACACTAACTTCAAGAAACAAATGTTAAGATTTGTGACCCAAATGACTCTAAATTAAGTCAACAGCTTTTACATCAATGCACGCGACAGATGTTCTATGGCATAAGATCACCCACGCACCAACTTTTGATAACTCAAATGGAAAGGAGGTTAGTATCCTTTAAGTAAGGCCTTAATTTTAATTTTTTTTTGTGTATGAAAAATGTAATGTTAAAAAAGTTATTTTTAATATTGAATTTGACAATGCTTAATTTTAAGTTAATTGATTCTATGATTTATGGGTTGGATACTAAAAAATACAAATAATTAAGCATTCAAATCTTGTACTGCCAAAACTATTGCTTCAGCATATTATATTGTATTATGTTTTAAATTAAAATTAATGGGTTCCCTCACTTTTGATTTAAGACCCATTTAGTGTTCCAAAAAGAAAAAGTATTAAAGTAGTTTTTCAAATATCAAACCTTTTAAAAAATAAAGGTGTTCCAATGATTAATCTAATTTTCTAAAAGGATTAATTCAATTTATTTTTATATTTTTAGAGGATCATTTTAATATTTAGAAAACTAAATTAATATTTTAACTAAAAATGGGGGACTAAAATTAATTTTTTCTTTAATTATTATTTTAAATTGGTGATTATTATTATTCTTCTTTTTTATGTCATAATCACCAAAATTATTATTATTCTTAGTCGCACCATATTGTGCATTATAGGCATTTCACAGTCTAACACTACGGGGACAAAAACATATAATTATTTACTGTGTTATTAATTCTTGAAAGATCTGCGATTGTGTATATTTATTATAGGAAATGCTAATACTCTCATTTTTTTCAATAAAAAAAATAATTAATTATAGGAATTATTGGGATGGATTACACGCACACAAATTTACTACGAAGAATTCTATTTCCAGCGGCTAAAAAACGAATATATTTTGCATGAGTGCCTGATGTCTATATATATATATATATATAAATTTGTAACAAAGTCTAATTTATAATATGATTTTGTAATCAAGTGTATATATATTTAAATCCATAATCAAATTTAATTTATAGTATGACTTTATATAAAAAAAACTCTATTTTGAAAAATTATATATTTTTTAAAATTTATATTTATATGTGGGGTCATATCTTATTAAATTAAAATTTTAAAATATATCATAAAATAAAAATTAAATTTTAATCAAATGCATACATATCTTAATTTTTTAAATTAATTATTTTCAACAATTTTATACCAACCCGCTTGTACACACAAATCTATTACTCAAAAGTTATGTCAGTGCACCTAATATTTAGATGAATTCTTTTTTTTTTTTTTAATTATTATTAAAAAGGATGACTTCCCTCTCTATTCAACCTACTCACCCCTCGCCTCTGCCCATGTTACTCACCTTCTCGACCGAAGTGAATTTTTGTATTTTAAAAATTTAATTACAAGTAAAGTTAATAAGGTTTAAATTATTGAATGAAATTTAAATATTTTAAACTTTTAAAAATTAATAATTTTTTTAATATTTATTGAAATATAGATTATTAAATAAAAATTTAATAATTCAAATTTAAAAATAGGAAATCTAAATCTTTTCCCGACTCTCATTTATTGCCACACACGCACCCGAAGAAATTTTGGTATCCAGTGGACTGGTGCTCATTTTAATTTCCTTTGTTTTAAAATATAGTATAATTTATATTAAAATAATAATTTTGACAATGCAAAATTCTGATCTTTAATTGTCAGTAGTATCATGTCGGGATAAAATTCCCGTTCATTAAAGAGGAGGAATTGTCCCACTGGGGGTTATTTGAATCCGTATTTCCTTATTTTATGGTGGGAAAATGAAGGTTATATTTTAATTTTTAATTGTTAGATAAAAATTTAAAAATTTAGATTTAAAAATTTTAAAAATAATTATGTTTAATTATATTTTATTAATAAAAATTTAAACTATTAAATAATGAATCAACCGTCTAAATTGGACAAACATGATCATCATATTATAAGAACCACTTGCACTTGTATTAAAGTAAGACATTACTAACAAAGTTACACTGTATTACTTTAAGCATTTATTTACTACTCATAACAGTAATATTATATACGTACATTATATATATATATATATATATATATTATACATAATTATACAACTACTTTAGTAAATGATTATGTAGACAATAGAAGAAACAAATATACCTCATTTTGTCCCCGTTGTTGCACTTGTTTCGAACGTGCTTTTTTTAAAAAAGTATTTTTTTTTGGAACTATAGAAAACTCAAATCAAATCAATTCAAATTCCTCATAAAATTGGAATTTAATAAAATCAGGACTTAAATAAAATCATTTCAAGTCCCAAATTACAAATTAAAAATAAAAAAGAAAATTTAAAATTAGTAATTTCAAGTTCATCAATTTAATATATTTTTTTAAACTTAAATCATATCAATTTGAGCTCTTAAATTAAAAATAAAAGAAAGAAACTAACCTCATTGACTATGAGTTTTTAATGAGTCTGAATTCTTGAGAATTGTTAGGAAATTAGTAGTCTGATTCATGTTGAAAAACGTTGTCCTTAAGAATATTTCGTGAACACACGAATTTTCACCAAGATTAAACAAACTCTTCTGAGATATACCTTATGAGCATAAGTTAGCAAGAAGAGATGAGACGAGAAGTAGTGATTGTTGTATATTATAATTCAAAGATATGCTTAGTATTTAGAGGAGAAAAAAACTAATAGTTGTAAACTAGCCATTGGAAATTAGCCGTTAACTAGCCATTAAAAAATAATTTTATATAAGATCTTTTATTTCAAATAATATAAAACTTCTTTTGAAATACCCATATTCATATATATATATAAAAGAATCCCTTACATATTTTAAAAGAATCATTTAAAGAAAAAACTTTGGTTGCTTAGAAATCTCTGGATTAAATACACTAGTGTAATAGTTTCAAATCTAATATCTTTTGGACTATGAACCAGACTTAAGTTGATAAAATATAACTCACAAAGTTATGGTGAAGTTTAAAACTTTTATGAACTATAAACTCTTGTTTGCAAGTTGGAGATCTTATTAGCCATATTACATGCCCTTCACAATTCTTGTTGTTATTGCGATTTTGCACTTTAATCGCCCATGTGCCCGCCTGGTAGTTCAGGAATGCTCTAGGAATTTTGCCAAGATCTCATAGGAGCAACCCCACTCCACACTTATATAGGTGATTTCGTCAAGTGTATCTGCAATGAATACACCACCTATAAGGGATATGAAAATCATTAAAAGCATTGTGCTCATCCTCCCAATCAATGCATTCTAGCACTTCCTCACAATATAAGAAGGGACAATAATTAATAGTGCTAACAGAATTGATAGTTAACTTGTTATTACCTATATAAATCTTTTTCATGGGATCTCCAATCACAAATATTGGGTTACAATCACTATTAATTTCAAATTGGCTAGAGTCTTATTCCCTTCGATGTTTCAAGGATTAATTTCCTTGCCAAATGTTTTATCAAAGGATCAGCTAGATTCATATATGATCTCACATAATCGATCGATATTACATTATTTTTCAGCAGTTGCTTAACCACATTATGTCTTAAACGGATATGTTTACTTTTACCATTGAAAGTTTTATTCTTAGCAATGGCTATTGCCGCTTGGCAATCATAATGTATTGACACAAAAGGGTGACACAAAATGAGTTAATTTTACTCCTAATGGTATGTTAGCTAAGAAATTTCTCAGCCGCTCTGCTTCATTACCAGCCAATTCTAGAGCAATAAACACTGATTCTATAGTAGATCTCGCTATAATAGTTTGTTTGGCTGATCTCCTGGTTATTACACCACCATCAAGGGTGAATACATAACCACTAGTGGATTTTATCTTATCTAAATCTGAGATCCAGTTAGCATCACTGTATTATTTTAATACAATGGGAAATCTAGTATATATGATACCATAGTTCATGGTATCTCTTAAATAACTCATTAATTTAACCAACGCAGCCTAATGATCATGGTTTGAGCTATGTGTGTATATACTTAATCTACACACTGCATAAGCTATATAAGGTCAGGTGAAGTTCATTAAATGCAATAGATTTCAAATAATCTATGCATACTTAGATTGAGCAATAAGTTCCCCTTTATTTTTCTTTAGTTGAATGTTAGGATTATATGGAGTGTATGTCGGTTTGTCGTCGTAATGACCAAACTTTCTCAATAATTTTTCAACTTAATATTCTTGTGTCAACAATATACCATCATCATTTCTAATGATCCTAACATCTAGAATCATTTTAGCTTCACTCATGTCTTTCATATCAAACTTAGTTGTTAAAAACAATTTTGTTTTATTCACAATATTTATGTTAGTACTAAAGATCAACATATCATCTACATATAGACTGATAATAGCACAATCACCATTCTCAAATTTTGTATATACACATCTATTTACTTCAACAGTAGTGAATCCATCATTAGTCAAAACTTGATCTAATTTATCATTCTATTGTTTTGGTGCTTGTTTCAATCTATATAAGGATTGGAGAAGTTTACAAACTTTATTTTCTTGTCCTAAGATAATACAACCCTTAGGTTGCTCCATTTGATAAATAAAAAGTTTGTAGGTTGAGGCTAAGACCATCAAAATTCTAATAGATGAAATTCTTGTAATAGGAATAAAAGTGTCAAAATAATCAACATATTGTTTTTGAGTAAAACCTTTTGCTGCTAATTTTGCTTTGTATTTATCAATAGATCTATTGAGATTATATTTCCTTTTGAAAATCCATTTATTACCTATAGTTTTTACTCTTGAAGGCAAATCTATCAAAGTCTATGTTTTATTTTTTGTAAGAGAATCAATTTCAATTTTAATTGCTTCTTTCCAAAGTTGTGCATCAGGAGATGCAATAGCCTCATAATAAGTTAAAAAAATCATTTTCTACAAGATAAGTATAAAAATCATCACAAAAGGAAGTCTTTTTCCTTTGTCGTTTGCTTTTTCTCAAACCCTCAAGTGAATTCTTAATATTTTTTTCATTAACTATAGGTGAATATGTGAATGTAAGTGCATTAGAAATTTTATCAATTTTCAAAGAAAAAGTATGTTAAAACAACATTCTTAGTCTCTATTATGGTATTAGAATCAAGCACATTACTTTTCAAGACAATAAATCTATATGCAACATTATTCTCAGCATATCCAACAAACATGCAATCATAAGTTTTAGAGCATATTTTCCTTTTCTTGAGATTGGGTAACATTACTTTAGCTAGATACCCCCACACTTCTAAATACTTTAGGTTAGGTGCATATCCTTTCCATAATTCATATGGTGTTTTATCATTATTTTTATAAGGTATTCTATTTTGTAAATGACATACAGATGACAGAGCCTCACCTCAAAGATTATTTGGAGTTGAAGAGCTAACTAACATAGCATTCATCATTTCTTTTAGAGTCCTATTTTTCATTTATACTACTTTATTAGATTCAGGAGAATAAGGAGGAGTAGTTTCATGAATTATTCCTTCTTTCTCACAAAATATATTGAATGATACATATTCACCTCCTTTATCTGACCTCACTCTTTTAATTTTCTTATCTAATTGATTTTTCACTTCAGCCTTATATAAAAGAAACGTGTTAAATGCTTCATTTTTATGTCTAAATAAGTACACCTTAGTGTATCTTGAAAAATCATATATAAATGTTATATAATAATTTTTCCTACCTCTAGTCATTTTTAGTTTTAAGTCTCTTAAGTCTGTGTGAATTAAACTGAGTAATTCAGTTTCTCTTTGTACATTAGGAAATGACTTTTTAGTTTGTTTAGACTTAGCATAAATTTCACATTTGTTTAAAATTGTATTATTAATTTTAGAAATTAAACTAAGATTTTGTATTTTCTTAACGTAAGAGATACTAACATGTCCTAATCTAGCACGTCACAAATCTATAGAATCAATTAAATAAGTAGAAGAAGATGCATTCTTATTCATAATTTCGAAAATATTGAGTATAAAGAGTCACTTATTACAATAATTTTCGTCAACAAAACATTGTTCATTGTTATTATAATCTTGTCAGATTCAAATAACATTTTAACCCCAGCCTTTCTTAATAGAGCTACAGAGATCAAATCTGCTATGATGTTAGGTACATGCAACATGTCATTGACGGCCAAGGTTTTGCCAGATGTGAGCTTAAGAAGAACCTTACCTTTTCCAAGAACATTTGCAGTTCTTATATCACCAAGGTATACATGTTCTTTTCCGTCTCCCATTATAGTGTAGGAGGTAAAGGCATCTTTGTTTGTACAAATATGCCTAGTAGCACTAGAGTCTACTACCTATTCTTTCATATTGGCTATCATGAGAACTTGAGAAATGACAACGACAATTATGTCATCTCCTTGAACCAATTTTGCATTTGGCTTTGGAGGCTTGTCATTTCTTACTCTCTTCCTACATTGAACAACATGGTGACTTGGCTTCCCACTTACAAAATAATCTCCTTTCCTTTTAAAGGTGGGATTATATTGCTTAGGCTTGTAATTAGTTTTCTTTTTATCATACATTTGTTTCTGTAGCTTTTCTTGTACCAAGTTTGCCTTTGTGGTCATTTCCTTTACTTTTGCAGCTTTGAGTTCTTTTCAATTTTTGTCTTCTATTATGATCTGAGTAATTAAATCTGTAAGCGATAGTTGCCTTTGCTTGTGCTTAAGTTGCTATTTTTAATCACTCCATGGATTTGGTTACTTCTTAATCAGTATGCTAGTAGCATACTCATCAGGAAGACTGATTTTCTCAGCTTGAAATTCCTCCAATAGTTTATGATATTCATTGATTTACATTTTAATGTCTTTTTTATTGGTCATCTCCCATTTGTAGTAGTTGTTTATAACAAATTTTTGCTTTCTAGCATCCTCGACAGTATATTTGAGAATCATTGATTCTTAAATTATGTTGGCTTTTCTGTATGTGCAATACACATCGAACAAATCATTAAACAAAGTGCTAATTATTGTATGTCTACATACCTTGTTTGCATATGTCTACAGCTTCAATGTTTTTGCATTAGATGTTGATGATGACATTGGGTCAATAAGAGTTGAAGCAACTCTATACATATCCAAAGTAGAAAAATAAGCTCTTGCCATCTTCGAGAGTTTTGTTTGTCACATACTTAGATTTTTGATATATCTGGAAATGGCTTGGCATAAGGAACGGATGACATGACTGGAACAGTCATAGCTCCTTGAGTGGAGGTTGCAGTGGTAGGTGACAATGCAAAATCATCAGAGGTATTGGTAGCAGCGTCGATAGTGTCCATATTCCTAAGATTGTTGGAAAATTAATAGTTTGAGTCACGTTGAAGAACGTTGTTTTTAGAAATATTTCATGAACACACGAATTTCTCCTAGAATTAAACAGAGCCTTCTGAGATATAACTCAGGAGTGGAAGTTAGCAAGAAGAGAGGAGAGAAAAAGTAGTGTTGTTATGTATTGTAATCCAAAGATATGCTTAATATTTATGGAAGAGAAAAACTTAGCCATTGGAAACTAGCTGTTCCAACGTTATAAACTAGGCGTTAACTAACAGTTTGAAAATAATTTTATATTAAATCTTACTTTCCGAAATAATATGTGATTTCTTTTGAAATACCCATACTTATATATATATATATATATATATTAACAAGAACTATATAATTTGAGTGAAATACTTTTAGGAATTTAAGTTCTTAATGAGTCTAATACTTTTTGCACGACAAAGTTTGACCACTAAATCTTCTTTTATTTCATCTAAATCAACAATCCTGTAATTTTCATATGCCTCGGTCAAAATTTATCTCTTCATGGTACACTAGTGGCCTATAAAAATTTTCAAAGCCACAAAAAAACACGTTGTTCGAGATCCTAGAAGTTTACATATCTGTATGGATCAAAATGCATATAAATGACTTCTTTAAGGGTTGCCATCATCTTGTCCTAGCCATTAGATTTTTCTTTTCTTTACGGCTATAAGTGGCAACACAGAATGATATAATATATAATGATTGTTCAAATGTCAAAGGAACCGAAACAATCCAGGAGAGTAATTGTTCAAGATAATGAAAACCCAAGACCAAAATAGAAACAGGGAATGGGAAAGTGATATTCATTTGATAGTACTATATAAAAACTAAAACTGAATTTGATGGTAGCGTGATAGGATTGTTCAAGCTAATCCAAGTAATCTCAAATTTGAATCCTTCGAAAAAAAATATTATAAATTAAAATATAATGGTATGTAAAAAAAGAACTGAATTGTACGGTCAACGAATGACGTAATGTTTGTCGATGAAATTCAGTCTTAATATTGAAGACATGCTATGCCATGACAAGGATGGATTCTAAATTATTCCGCTGCAGATTCTATAATAAAAACGTAGATCATTAGATCAAATTCCAATTGTCAACGTTTCTTTATGTATTTTTTATTTAATAATTTTTATAAAAAATATAAACCATTAAATCAAGAACTAATGATCCACAATCCTCTGCAGTATGATCCTCCACTGTCATGATCATGAAAGGTGACTTATAACAAGATGCCCTCGAGATGTCAAAAACTCTAGTATGTTTAATGAGAACGGAACGCAAAGAATGAGAAAATTTAATTTCAGCACTATCTCATATTACATATAGATTAAAAGCACATTTTAATCTATATGTTTAAATTAAAGAGAATGATTAAAAAACTCATTTAGATATTTAGATCAAAATAAAGAAATATCCAGTTCCCATTAAATCATGCATTCGAGCAACATACAAACCAACCCAATTCTAGATATAACAAAAACTAGATAGCAGATTTATAAAAGCAAAACTCGCTGCATTCTATCATTCATTCATAGGCAAACAAACATTTCAAGAAAAAATCTAAATGCACAAGCACAAATTAAGACACAAATATAGAGCTAATATTTAAAAAGGCAAGTCAGCAGTGTAGACTGAAATCTTAGAACCCACTGCAGATTACAAAGATGAGTGTTCGATCAAAGACCCGTAAAATACTGCACGCAGAAAATAAAGACATAGAAAAGAACATCAGCCTTGCCACCGTCGATCAAGAACCCAGTTCTGGGAACAGAAGATGCGAGATGAAGGTGAAAACTTCAAAACATAACAAACAATACAAACAGTTCGACACTGGACACAAATTCTACCTACAAGAGACCAACATTTATTGTAACCATAATAGCATACTTCCTTGGACAAAGAAGCCCGCACGATTCATTTGCCCTTCTTCTGTGCAGCCTTCGTAATCTTGGCGCTAGTAGGATCTTTCTTTTCCACGCTCTTGATGACTCCCACAGCCACGGTTTGACGCATGTCCCTCACAGCAAAACGACCAAGGGGAGGATATTCAGAGAAAGTTTCAACAACCATAGGTTTGGTGGGAATCATCTTCACAAAACCAGCATCACCATTCTTCAGAAATTTGGGCTCCTTCTCAAGCTCCTTACCAGATCGCCTGTCAATCTTGGTCAAAATTTCAGCGAACTTAACAGCAATGTGGGAAGTGTGACAGTCAAGCACAGGGGCATAACCATTTCCAATCTGACCGGGGTGGTTCATAATGATAACTTGAGATGTGAAGTTGGCAGCCTCCTTGGCAGGGTCATCCTTAGAATTTGAAGCAACATATCCACGCTTCAGATCCTTGACTGCAACATTCTTAACATTGAACCCCACATTGTCACCAGGAAGGGCCTCCTGGAGAGCCTCATGGTGCATCTCCACAGACTTCACTTCAGTCTGCAGTCCAGTAGGACCAAAAGTCACAACCATCCCAGGCTTCAAGATGCCGGTCTCAACACGTCCCACTGGGACAGTGCCTATTCCTCCAATCTTATACACATCCTGAAGGGGCAATCGGAGGGGCTTGTCTGATGGTCTCTTCGGCTCCTGGAGCTGATCAAGGGCGTCAAGCAGGGTTGGACCCTTGTACCAATCAAGGTTGGTCGACCTCTCAATCATGTTGTCTCCCTCAAAACCAGATATGGGAATAAATGGAATTTTGTCTGGGTTGTAACCAACCTTCTTTAAGTACGAAGAGACTTCCTTGATAATTTCATCGTACCTGGCCTTGGAGTACTTGGGAGTAGTAGCATCCATCTGTCACAAAGATAAAAGGCAATAGAGCAATTATTGGTTACTTCTTCAAGAAATAATAAACTTCACTAAAGTACAGAGTATATTGATCTAAAAGGCTTCAACACCAACCTTGTTGCAACAACAGATCATTTGCCTGACACCAAGAGTGAAAGCAAGGAGAGCATGCTCACGGGTCTGTCCATCCTTGGAAATACCAGCTTCAAAACCACCAGTGGTGGAATCAATGATAAGTACGGCACAGTCAGCTTGGGATGTCCCAGTAATCATGTTTTTGATGAAATCCCTGTGTCCAGGAGCATCGATGACTGTGCAGTAGTACTTGGTGGTCTCAAACTTCCAAAGAGCAATATCAATTGTAATTCCTCTTTCCCGCTCAGCCTTAAGCTTATCAAGAACCCAGGCATACTTGAACGACCTCTTGTTCATCTCAGCAGCTTCTTTCTCAAATCTTTCAATAACACGCTTATCAATCCCTCCAAGCTTGTAGATCAGGTGGCCGGTGGTAGTTGATTTCCCAGAGTCGACATGGCCAATGACCACAAGGTTGATGTGAACCTTTTCCTTACCCATCAAGCCTTAAACTAGGATGAACTGCGGAAAAGCAATATGAAATAACATAATCACACCTAAGATACTTAAACAACACCGAACAAACATAGAAGGCCGTCCAATATACAGCTTATATAATAAATCAAATATGATTTACACAAGACGCTTGTGAAAACGCTGTAGTATTGGATCACATAATCAAAGAAAAAGCCATATCAAAAGGAATGCCACGTATCTCGCAGACCGGAGAAAAATAATGAGACCCAAAGGATATACTAAATTTAACCCAGCCGATATAACTTAAATATAAAATTGCCACATGCATTGATCGTAATCAATAATTAGAACAATTCATAACCATGCAGAAATAATTCAGACTATCGAATCCCTCATACCCTGATGATGTTCTTATGATATGTGTCCAACATTTGAATTAATAAAAGCAAACATATCCCAACAAAATTGAAAACGAAAAAAGAAAACATCGATCAAAATCGAAAAGCTATTATATGAATATGCATTTAAATTTTGAAGAAACAAAATTAATGCAAATATAGTAATTATATGAATCGAATATAAAGTAGAATTACAACTATAAAATCGTATAAGATAAAATCTAATTGAAGAAAACACAGCACAAGGGCAAAGAACGAGACGAGAAAGGGACTGAACCTTAGAAGAAAAACTCTGAAAGCTGCTCTAAAACCCTAGCCGGAGCGGAGGGAGACTGAGGCACGAAGTGAGTAGAGTAGCGTTTGCTGAAGCAAAAGGAGAGGGTTTGAGCGGATTTTAAACAACGCATATCTCCCTTATTACTGAAATACCCTTAGTTGTACTTCACATTGACAATTATATTCTTCCTCCTGCTAATTTCACCCTTGTTCAGTTCTCACTCTCACGCGTCGCGCGTGATTTTCGTTGTCTTCGAGATATCAAATCAAATTTATTTGAGATGGACGTGCGTGACACGCGCCTAGATGTTCGCCTTGAAAGATTATGCCAGGCCTTCGGGAATTTCGGGCGTTAAGGAAACGTCCCGCTGACATTTTGAGCCGTTCCCTTGTTTTTTACTGTTAAGTTAACGTTGTGTTACAGAGAATTTAATACGGAAAAAAAAAATTATATTTTTAGTATCTATAATTTTATTCAACTTTTAATTTTGTCCTTATATTTTAAAAATTTAAAATCAAATCTTTATGGTTTAAAACATTTATAATTTAGTCCTTATTATTATATTTTTATCAATATTATACTATTTCTATTAATTATATTTTATATAATTTGAATAAATTATACAAAAAAATAATTTATTAGTTACAGAAATAAAATTTAATAAATTCTTACATAGTTTTAATTGTACGTACTAAATTAAAATATCTATAAACTACAATGACTCATTTACAAATTTATAAATTATGGAACTTAAATAAAAAATTAGTTGAAACTATGAAATATATATATATATATATTCTAAATCAATATCAATGTAAAAATACATTAATTAAAAGAATATAAAGATAATAAGAAAAAATTAATTGAATCACAATTATTTTTATAGTTTTATACAATTTTATTAACCAATTTAACAAATTATTATAGTATCATTATATTTTCCTTTTCAATTATCACTATGTTTAAGTAAAATTGGCGAGGCATATGATTATTCTAAATTTTATTCTCATTAAAAAAAATATAATGCATATGTATTAACATTAAGAAAATTCATATGACGTAAAACTTGAAGAGTTTAAAAAATGAAATTATGCTAGTAGACTAATAGTTTAATTGATGGTACTTGTAATTAGTAAGAAATTAGAAGTATGGGAGGTCAATTTCAAATTTTTGAAGGATAAAACTTTATTCACACTTAACTTTAAATTTACGAAGTTTTGCGTATTTTAACATTTTATAAATGGTACTAACTAGGGGGAACTACAATCAATGACTGTTGAAAGGTAAAAAAGGTAAAAACCGAGGTCATTTGAGAACTTAGTTTTTTTCCCTTTATGAACAACTATATTCCTAATAATCCAGATAATGTGAAGACTAACCAAAATCAACGATGTGAGATGCTTAAACTAGTGAAGATTACTTTTTCCCATGGCAAATCAACTTTGTAACCATATGTTAATATCTTGGTCAAGGAATCTGTCATTATGCACACGTACGAGAGAAGCAGATCAAACGGCAAGGGCAAAAGGATATTGGAGGAAGAGATGGTTGATGGATTCTATGTCCTTAAGGCAAAGATAACAACATGTCATATCAGAGGGAATGTGATGCCGTTGCAGAATTGCTCCTATAGAGGAAGTGCCTTCCTAAGAGGCTTCTAAATAAAAACAATGATACATTGAGGAAGCATCATCTTCCAGAGCTAGTTCCAATTCAAAAAATTGTTTGAAGTGTCAACTAGGGCAGAGGACATAAGAAGGTAATAGCCATCCATGACAGGATAAGTTCCCTAATTGCTGCCATTCCAAATAAGCTTATCTTGAAGTCCAGTATGTGAGATCAGGGTTGAAGAAATTTGGTAACAAATGGTAGGAGAATTATGTGAGATCAGGGTTGAATAAATTTGGTTACAAATGTCAGGAGAATAATATTGACGGAGTAGCACTTGATTCCATATATGTTCGCTATGCAATATAAGGTTTGACACGAAGCGGATGTTGATATCCTCAGGACCTGACTATATTTGCCACCAGAATCGATGGTTTAAAGGAATAGAATGCCCAGATCCAATCTACCATTAAAGCTAGGAAGAGATAAGGTTCTCTTTTAGTAGCCTTCTAAATCTAGGAGGAGGAAGAACACCGAACAAGGCTGCCTGGATTATTAGAAGGGGCAAATTTATCCCTGAGAGCTTGGATCATTAGGTTGGGAAGGCAGCAGGTATTAATAACTCTCCATACTTGCTTAGCAAGAAGGGCTTGCTTGAAAAACTTTATTGGGCGCAACCCTAAACCTCCCGAAGCTTTTACATTGACAAAATTTCCTCCAACTAAATAAATGGAAACGAGGTCGATTCTCTTTATAGCACCAATAGAAATTAGCCATCATGGAATCAATCTTCTAGCAACGATGCTGCTTCAAGTCAAGAAATAATAGTTGATAAATCAATGAAGAATTAAGAACAGACTTTATTAATGTAAGTTTGCTATCCTGAGAGAGCAAGATCCCCTTCCAAGATTGTAGTTTGGTCTCGATTCTTTCAATCAAGCATTTAAAATTTGGTTTTTGTTCTTTGCTAGATCAACCCAGGTTCCTAGTTATTTGCCCAAGCTTCCTGCCAATTTAATTCCAAAAGTACCTGAAAGGAACTTCTTAATAGATGTGGGGTATTAAGACTAAAGACCATCATAGAGTTAGACTTGTTAATTTCAAGTTTAGGATGTTCTGGACAGTATTGTAAGCATCGGTCTTGCCGTCAAAGAACAGTACATTGTCATCCGCATACATTAAGTGCAAAACAAGAATAGATTGTTTTTCTTTATTTTGATACCTTTCTACAGTTTCTTATTTTTTGCTTCCATGATCATACATGATAAAACATTCGCCCTTAGAATAAATATATATGGTGATAAAGGGTCGCCTTGCCTAATCCCTCTGGAAAGAGAAAAAGAAATGTAGGACTATCATTAATAATAACTTGGTATGATATAGTTGAGACACACTGATTAATGTATTGAATCCATGAATAAGGGAACTACATTTTTTTAAAGAACATGTATAAAGGACCAGGAGATTTTGTTAAAAACTTTTGCACGGTCAAATTTGAAAGCAGACCATCTAACCTTTTTTCCTATCGTATTATGTGTCTTATGCATGAGTTCAGAGGCAACAATAACATTGTTCGAAATGAGCCTGCCTTTGAGGAAAGCACTCTGGTGGGGTGCCATAAGGTCATCAAACAATGATTTTAGTCTGTTCTACATAATATTTGAGATGATTTTGTATATAACATTACAAAGACTAATAGGATGATAGTCATGGAAGGATTGAGGATGGACTGATTTAGTGATGAGGGCAATGAAGGATCTATTTAGAGTCTTAAGAATATAGCTATTCAAAAAGAAAGAGCGGACCATTGCTATAACATTACTACCTAATATATCCCAATAACATTGATAAAAACGATCGTGAATGCCATCCAGATTTGCAGAGCCATCTGGTTCGATATTAAAAGCAACATTCTCATTTTCAAGATTAGAGAAAGGAAGATTGAGGATGTTGATATGAGTAGAGATCAGATAGGGAAGTTTTAAACCAATCCAATTTAGAAAATTAAGAAAATCTTCATTTCTCCTTCTAGTAGAATAAACTTCTTTAAAATGAGAGAGACCCAATTCTTCAATGGTTTTTATGTAATCAATCCAAATGCCCATATTGTTTTTTATATGGGAGAAAAGTTAAAGGCTCTTCTCTTAGAAACCAAAGTATGGAAGTACTTATTGTTCCTGTCTCTTTTAACAAGCCATGTTTGCTATGCCTTCAGAGCCCAAATGGATTCCTCACAGTTATAATAAAATTCAAGGTCATTCCGAATATCTCGTTCAATTTTACTCAAATCATTCAGGGAGATGTTTGCCTGAATCTGATGAAGATATGCTTGAAGGAGTTTAATTTTGCAAGATATAATACCACCTTCATATATATCCTAATGTTTCAATGCAACCACAGTTTTTGAAAGCTTTGACCACAAATTGAAATTAGGCAATCTAACAATGTCTCCCTGCCATATTTCGTTGACAATATTTCTGCATATATTAATATGGAACCAAAAAATTTCAAAGTGCATGGGACGACCATGAAAAGGTAAAACCAAGTTGCGTTGTCAATAACAACGGGGAGTGATCTAAAGCTACTATGGGAAGAGGAGTTGAATAGGAATGAGCAAAGCAAGATAACCATTGATGATTGTAGAAGGTTTTGTCAATTCTTACCTAAACAACTTCATTCTGTTGTCTCATGTTGGTCCACATGTACCATTAGGATAAATCTTAATCAGATTGCAAGTGTTAATGATCCTTTTAAGAGCTTTGGCACCAGGTGATGAGGTATTGCTTCATTTATTTGCTTGTAGGAGAACTTGACTAAAATCCTTGATTAGAAACCATGGACCGTTTATAAAACATGAGGTGCTTTCAATCCATGTCCAAAGAATGGTTCTATCTTTGATGTTAGGAAAGCCATGAATAAACGAAATAAAGAGCATGAAACCCCTCTTATATCCTTATTTTCAATATGGATCTAGTGTTGAGTTAAATTAATAGTTGAACATGGGGTGTCTGATTTCCAAGCTAAAACAAGCCCTTTTCTTTTGCCATGAATATCAACACCTACAACACACACTCAATAGCTCTAATCTTATTAATAACCATATTTACATTCAACGTGGTTTTAGATAGGAAAATAAAATTAAGAGTATATTTTCTCAACAAAAGCCTAAGTCTTTAAAGTGCCGTGGGTTTACCAAAACTAGGGTAGTTCCAGTAGAAAAAGGATCATGGTTGGGGGGAAGTTTTTATTGGGTAACTTCCCAAGCCCCTTCCAAAAGATGTTCAGAGTGTTCCTATGTAGATTTAGGAATAGTAGCAAGTTTTTCCAAAAAAGGAAAATAAGATTCTTTCAGTGTTTGCTTGAACACCCCATGTAGCTCTGAATTTTCATTTCTTAACTGGGAGTTCACTCCGGAATGTGACCAGAGGGTACAATAAAGTAGGTGGAAGTTGATGACTTGTGAAGAAAATACTACAACTTTGGTGTTATGATGAAAGCTGGCTTTCCTTTTGCAAATGTTGCGAAAGCATCCATAGATCAGTTGGGGATAGTTTTTGTGTTTACAAGTGTGCAGAGAAAGCCAGAAACTGAGTTTGGACAATTGAAGGGATGTGCCAACCATTCAGAACTTGCAGAGTTAGAGTATAAGTTGACTGCTAAATGGGAACCAGACAGTATCCTTGATGTTAGATGTAATGAAGTAGAAAATATTCTTAAACCAGATAGAGATCTCAGTAACAGCTGAAAAGCATGACCAAACTTGCTCGGATAAGCCTTGATTCTGTGTAACTTGTGTACTTAGTCCACTATTGTTCCGCTCTTCATTTACAACAGATTACCACCACTTGAAAATTGATCTGGACATGACCGAGATGTTGGAGATGAATTTCCATCGAATCTCATGTTTACATAATTTAAGACCATTTAGTCGATCAACACGAAGTAAGAGCTTATACACAGTTCAAAGCTCAGGTAAGGAGTCCAGCATCTCATCCGATATAATAGGTTCAAAAGAAATGATAAAGTGAGCTTCTAGATCAGTTAATCTCTTGCTATAGTCATTCCAAAGATTAGATAGTGTCAAGATTCCCAAGATAACCTTGATTAAGAGAAGGAGTCACAAGCATCGGGCATAGAACTACATTGTTCTCAAAATTAGAAGAAGCATGCCATGATTCTATATCAGAGGGTTAGAATCTGGGATATATGGATCCAAATTCTGATCAAGAGTGTCATATTTGACATTCTGGCATATGGGGAGAAAAAGAAGAGAAAATATATTAGTTTTCAAAAAAATAATTTATCGAAGACGACACTAAAATTTTTGAATGAAAAATTTTGAAGAAATAAATAAAATGGAAAGGATGGTCTTCATAACTAGAGATGAGTTTAGGAATTTATTTGAGTGTGGAAAAGGTGTTAGATACCCCACAATACCCATTGATGAAGATGGTTACCTTAAATTAGCTAAGTAAAATAAACGGAATATGACTTTAAATTTGCTTTAATTGCCCAAATTAAAACACACACAAAGATAAACATAAAAGAAAAAAAATTAACAGAAATAAATAAATAAATATTTACAAATGGTGAAATTAACTTAGGATGAGAGCTTAGAGCCTACGTACCCTCTAATAGAAATTAAAGTTCACGTAGTTTGTCTAAAAATACATGTCAGTAGATTGGTATTTTTTTAGTTTTGTAAAGAGAACATAAAGTTGAAATCAAATAGATTTTCGCAAACAAAACGTTTTGGCGTTTGGGTTGGTGTGTTTTAATTTACGAAAATAATGTAATTTCAATTCTTTGCGCTTTTCATCTTTTTTTTTTGAAATTGTTGGAAACACGAGCTTTTTTGTATTTAAATTGAAATTAATTATGGAATTTTTTATTCTAATTTTTGGTTATTTTAAGGATAAAATTTCGTATAGAAACTCTTGAAATAATAAACAATACTTTATTTGAAAACATTTGAAGAAACAAATCAAACTTTTTTAAACAACATGCTAATAAATTAAAGAGTATCTAGAACCTATGTATTATGTTGAAAAACTTCTTGTATGATGTTTGTTATCATCAAAACCATAGTCTTCAGCAAATATACTAAATAATCTCCCTCTTTTTTATGATGACAAACCTAAATTGTTAGATCTTCATAAAGGAAAGTTTTTCAAGTATATGTATTTTCAAAGCACTTAATTCTTTGATAGTAATTTTTTAACACTCAAATCATTAACTTCTTTATCATCAAAGCATAAGTATTATCAAGGCACAAATACTCATTGAAGCACATTAAATTTAAGAAATACTCAATGTAACAAAGTCTTAATGAAGTTTACTAAAATAACTATCAAATAGTTCAAATGACAATCAAAGTAATAACAACTATCAAAACTAGTGCCAACTGCCTAACAAACTAACAACTCCTATCTCTCATCCTCTTTGTCATATCAAAAAGGGCGGAGGAGGACTATGAGCTCTTACATGTAAGTATCCTAGCTTATGGTGACTGCTCGTGATAAGCCTCTATGCGCTATAGGTGAGCATCCATATCCTCGATAGTCTCTTGGAATATCTGTATCTGAAGACTAAAGGTATCTATCTTCTAATGGAGTTCCCAGATCTCCATAAGTAGGATAGGCTTAGGAATGGCAATGGTCTCATGATAACCATTAAGGGGGTTAAAGTTCAGGTGTTGATTTCAAAATAAGTCCATATAAGCTTATTGACCATTTCTAGTGATGCGATCAAAGTCAGGGTTATTATGAGTAAGGGTGATCATGGGTTGGGTCGAGTTAGGTTTAGACAAGACTTGAGATTCGACCTGAATAATGATTGAGGCAAAAAAATATATCCTGGTATGTGGCCTCGTTGGTATGGCCTATTAAGTGACTAGGCCACACAGGTTTAACCCGGTTTGGCCGGGTCCATCCTAGATTTTTTTTATAATTTTAAAAAACTAATTTTAATTAGTAAAAATAGATTTTTAAAAATAAAAAGTAGAAAAAATTAAGATTTAAAGGTGAAAAAAATATAATGATAAAAAATTAAGATTTGGAATGAAAAATAATTGAGATTTGAATAAATTAATATATTAAAAATTTATTATAAAAAAAATAAGTTAAATTTAATTATGAAAATAATATTTTAAAAATAAAAATATAATCGAGTCGAGCTAGCCAGGTAGTAAATGAATCTAAGACCCGACCCAGCCTATAAATTTGTAAGTTTTTTATTTAAACCACACCTGGCTCGATATGACCAGGTTGAATTGGGTTAAGCAGACCACCAAGCTAATGGTTACCTTTAATAATGAGAGGAGTTTGAAGATAATGATTCTTTAGTTGCATTAATTAAATTAGTAGAACTAATAACATTATTCAAAGGATTAAAGAGTGAATCAAGTCCTTGTCACGAAGATAGTAATACCCACCTTTTATAATTTCAATTTATCTTACTTTAGTTGTTTTCTTTAGAGTGAGCTTTTACATGAATGCCACAGAGGGATTATGATAAGGTACTTGAAGTTGGTGCAAAAATTCACATCATACTTGGCAGAGATATTGTCTTTAAAAGTGCTTTATGCATCCAAAACTTGCTCAATGTCCAGGTACAATTTTTCCTAACATGGCCAATACAATTGCTTTACTTGCCAATCCTAATGATATATTTGTAATGACATACAACCCAAATTTATCTACCATTGTCAAGCTTCATCATTACAAACATCAGTTGGAGGTGGTTGAGGGACAACACTTTAACAAATGAATATTTTTGGTATATTGGATAGGTATTCTAGAAATTCCTTATAGGATTAATCATACATCGATGAAATTTGAGACACAATCCTATGTGTGAAGGTATAAAACCAGCTAGTTCTTCATTTGAAACATCTGAGAACAAAGAGGTGTCATTTAAATAATAGCTATCATTATACTAGTTGACCTTTTTGGCTAATTATAGTTGTTTGTCCATAAAAGTAGTAAAATATAGAGAGAATCTTCGAGTAACTTGTAATAAAGGAAAAAGTAGAAATGACTGAACCAGATAACGACAAGGAAGTGAGTTAGATGAATAGCTGGAGGAGAATTTCCACCAAAAAAGAAAAACAGAGTTTCCATAACATACAATAAGGCAAAATAGGACAAGGGCCTAAAATGAAGTGAAAAAAGGAAACTAAAAAGCTAAATAAAACTAAACTAAAAGCCAGAAATCATCAGTAATATAAGAAAGATTCCACCTTTAACACCATGTAGCGCCACAGTGAAGAGAAATGGAAGAGAGAAGGTGTTGCAAAGCTAGAAAAGCCATGAACTTCCAATAGAGGAGGAGAGTTCTCTCAAAACGAGGTCCTTAACTTTGGTTATATTCATCCTAATAAGCCAATGTGTATTAATTAAAAATAAGAATAATTAATTACTTAATCTCTAAAGTTTTCTAATAACTTTATGAAATAGAGTTATTTTGGTCACATTCATGCTCAATAATTAAGAAATTTTATTAGTTTTATGTTGGTTTTGAGTAAATTGGGCTAGTTTATTTTGCCTTTGTAAATATAGGTTTTAGGTTATTTTAATATTAATTCATGTTAATTTGATGAACTGCATGCAAATACTTTACCAAATAGTACCCACTCGTGTGGCATTTGTTTTTGCTCAAGCCTTGGAAGGAAGAAATGAGACTATTGATAGTATTGGCATAAACTAAGTGAACACCTAGCTTTAAGGCAAATTGTGGACCCCTTAGATGTTAGAATTTAGAGATGGCTATTTCATATAAAGTTGTAAAGCTCTTTGAGACCTTTCTAACATGTGGTGGTTCATCAAATTCTGATGTCAAAGCATAAAGTAATGGGTGAAATACCAAAGTTGATGCAAAAGGCAACAACAAGGCGCTAAGGCACCAGAACATGCAGAAGACCAATAACTTCGTGCCAAGGCACTTGAGCACAAAAAATGATGGCAAAAGTTGTCATTTTGCAATTTGGGGCGAGATATGTCATGTTTTTTTAGGTTTTTTTTAGGCATTGGGGTTGTTACAAGGCTAAAAAGGCTTAAACTTGGAGTTCTTGCATTAGAATTCATGGAAGGAAGGCGTTTTAAGAAGAGATTCAAAGGAGGAAGTTGATTAAAGCTTAAAAAATGGAGTTCTTCTTCTAGTTCTTTCTTTTGGTTATGTTTTCTATGAATTGGATTCTATACATAGATTTGTTAGGTTAAGCTCTTATTTATCTAGGATTATGGTGATTTGACATGTAATTTATTGAATATTGTTATTTTCTTTCTTGTTTTTCATTGTAAATGAGTTTGTTTAGTTCAATTTTACATTATGCCCTTGTTGCTTAGCCACCAATCAAGATTTATGTTAAGGATTTAGAAATTTTTGAAAGAGAAGCTCAACTTTAGTCATGGGACTAAGTACTTTTTATTAATAATAATTAATTATTTGAATTAGCTCAATTTGCCTTTAGTATAGACATATACCTATTGGACTTGTCAAGTTGTGATTATTTGTACGTAATGCATATCTTTAATTTGATTCTTATAGAAATATAGGGAATTAAATTAAGGCCATATAATTTACAAGGAATTGACGGATTCTTATAATAAAATTAGATGCTTATACAAACTCAAGAGCATTGAATTTAAGTTCAGAAGTAACCATATTGCATTTGAAATGCCAAATTAAACCATAATCCTATAGAGTTTTCTTTGATATATGCTTATCTCTTAGCCTCACTCTATTAGTTCTTTTCCATTATTTTTAGTTTAGTTCAAATATTAATTTGCTTGGATAAAGTAGATATAATAGCATTAGTACTTAGCAAAAGTTTCAGATAGAGTTTACAGAGAATGACATGTAATTTTTTCATTACTATATTACTTGTTGATGGTGTACACTTTCATTATAGCATTTTTCATGCAATATTTTATCAACTTTTTGAATTAATATTGACATATACATTTTTTTAAAATAAAAGGTCTTTATAATTTTCAATTTTAGCTTGACCATTGTCATTCAATTTAACTTCATTTGTTTATAACTGAAGATGAAGAAGAATATATCAAAGAAGAAGAAGAGGAAGAATAGGCTGAAATTAAAGGCAAAGAAAGAGAGTTGAAGGCATAAAAGAGTAATAGACCGAATTAAAAATGGACAAACTAATCAAATAGGAATATTAGATCAAAGAATAACATTGAACAATGGGAGGAGAACATATTTGATTTAGAAGAAGCAAATAGATTTGAAGGCAAAGAGGCATAGATCTAGCTTTTTCTAAAATTTTTTAGAGCTATTCTTTTCTTGAACTTTCAATCTTGTTATTTTAAACATGTCTGAGCTCAGTTGACTCAAATAAACCTAGTCACATATTGGGTCCATTTGGGTTAATACAAGTCTCAGGGCAAAAAATGAGACCTAGAGTAGTTACCGGGCTAGGTTTTAAGTGAGCAAAAAACCTTACCTATGATTAGCCTTACTCTCTCTAAAATTGACTAGAAATTTATCCTAAGAAATTGAGGGGATCCCAATTATGCCATTTACACATCCCTTAAATTGTACGTGATTCTTACCACAACCTTTGCATCTTTTTTATGATAGAGCCAAATGTCATTGTTGCAAAGAACTCAAGCTCTCTAAACAAAGGCAATGGGAGCAAGATGGATTGTTTATGTTTGATAAGGACTGTGTAGATTCAATGATTCATATTAATAAATTTATGCGTATCCAATAGTCTATATTTAGATTTTAGCAAGTAAAATTAGTAATTTTAAGAACAAAAATTGATAATTTATTAAAACTTAGTTTGAAAGTTGAAAACAACAATAATTTTAATCCGATATTTCACGCTAAAATAATTGTTGAATGCAATTCCTATAAAGACAACATGGAATCTAAATTAAGACTTGATAGATTTTGGATCATGTTTACTTCTTTGTTGAGAAGGAATATGGATGTAATGGACCTTAAGATGATGATTTTTCTTTTTCCTATCCCATTGTACTGAAGAGTATAGGTATGATAGTTTGTGACTATTGCCAATTTCAAGGAAAAATCTCCTAAGAAAATAATTGAAAAAAAATCCCTAGCATTATTCATACGAAAAAAATTTGTACTTTTGTCTGACATTAATTTCAAACTATGGAATAAACATTTTAGACATTTGAAGCAATTTCAAACTTTTTTTTTTTTTAAAGAAATACCAAGTAATATGGGTGTGATCATTGATGAAGGATAAGAACCATGAAGCACTGTTATAATAAGAATAGGGGATAAACCCTACATATCATTGTAGATAGTTGAGATAAGATAGTTAATATTCATGAATGCGATATGAGCTATAACAATGTTTAGAAGAATGACAGACCTTACATTGCAAAAAACTTGGACCTTTATTAGTCAATGAGGAAGAAAACATTTTAGTTAAGTATAAGAAATTAAGATGCCCAAGGCATCAATGCCATAAAATTTTTTCAGTCTCCTTATTTGAAGTCTTCATACTATTTGCATGAGTGGTTTGTTCAATATTTGAGGACTAAAGTCATTATAAGCTTCCTTTTCTTTAGCATTGCCAAGCATCCTCCCCAAATTCAAATCTTGTAATAAACATTTAAAAGAGAAAATTTTGTAATGCAATTTTGGTCATGTGTAAGCATGTTAAAGGATAGTATGTCACATGACACATTTGGTACAAGAAGGACATATTCTAGAGTTAAGTTAAATTTTATGAAATAATCACTTTCCTACTTTTAGTCACTTCAAAAAAAAGGTCTTATAAGCAATTTTTACTTATAGTCATTACAGTAAGGATTGCATTCATAAAATGAAGAAGCATCCCCTATTATATGGTTTGAGGTGCTCAAATGTATTACCCTAATTGTCATATTTCCTAAACCCTAGCTATCACATCTTCTACATTAGTTTGAATTGCTTTTAAATTTGAGATATTAAACCTTAAACCTTAAACTCTAAGACTAAATCAATACCAAGGGTAGTTGTGGAACTTAAGTTAAAAAACTTGTTTAGCCATTTAGTTTGTTCCTTGCTAAAAATTGCTTACAAATTGGATGCTTTATTTTGTCCTTCATTAGTGGCAACATACCTTTGGTCTCCTTCTCCTTATTAAGCTTTCCATTAGGAGTCTAACCATATATTTTTTAACACTTTTCATTAGTGTGACCTGGAAGCCTCTAACAGTCACATTAAGGTCTTTTCTTTTTTTGCCATATGTTAGTATCCTGGTTTTCACTTTTAGTGACAAAAGCAGAGTCTTCAGAGTGGTAGCAATGTTTTAGTCCTAAGATAATCTTTCAAGTATCTTCTTATTGAATCTCAAACAAAGATTTCTCTAATGGATGGTAAAGATCTTGTGCCCCCTTTACTTCATCTAAATAATTGTTTAGACCAATGAGGAATTTAAAAGTTCTATC
This sequence comes from Delonix regia, assembly GCA_037074485.1. NCBI lineage: Eukaryota > Viridiplantae > Streptophyta > Magnoliopsida > Fabales > Fabaceae > Delonix > Delonix regia. The sequence continues at coordinate 20,354,034 of CM073454.1, read as the reverse complement.
CTTTTTAATGATTTTGCAGCTCTTCTTGGAATCTCCAGCATATTCCCAAGGTAGGTTTTCTTAAACATCTAACTATTGCTAGTATCTCTTAATATTGTTATATAAAGAGCTCACCTTATTTGAAATTATGAAGTTAGGTTTTAAGCTCCAAAAGAGCAACAATTTTTTCTTGATCAATTAGGTCTCCTTCACAGCCTCTTAGATCTCTTGTATTGTATTGTATTGAAAAATAGTATAAGTCCTCAAATTCTAGTGTCTATGGAGTTAATGAGCCTTGATGGATTCTTTTAAACCACTTTATGAATCACAAATAGAGGAATGAGATGTAGGGAAGAGATTGCTTAACACAACTGACATATCAAAGTTTTTTTTGACCTCAAGGTTTAACTATGATTTTGATTTATTTTGATGATTACAAAACTCATTAATTTATTAAAAACATTAAGTCAAAGAAATGAATTTAAATATTGGGCATATCTCATTAATATTTGCATGGGCTAAGCTATGAAAATTTACATTGGGCTATATTTTACAAACTTATCTTATCTTGAACAAAGCCCAAGTAACTTGGTTTGTTTATATAAAAACCCACTTTGCTATACCTAAGCCAAAATGATTTTATCATATGCTAAATTGTTTCATGGTAGAATTAACCCAATATGCTATATGCTAGCCTAAATGGTTTAAATTTTTATCCACATACATGGCACATCTCACTTGATTCTTTGTAGCCTAAGATGTTTAAATTTTTATATCAAAAAGAGACAAAAGAAAGTCAACCTTTGCCTAAAATCTAGCAAGCTTAGTATTGGTAAAAAGTAAAGTGAGAAGATGGTTGAGAAAAGGAAGCTCAAAGTGCAGAAAAACAAAAGTCATTATATGTAGCGAACAAAAGCAATAAAGGACAACAAACAAGATGAATTTACAAAGCAAAAAGACAATTACTTTTGTAAGATATCATTACAATTTTATAAAAGTCAAAATTTGGAAGAGAGATGCTTTGATACTTAGTTGTTGTACGCTTAATCTCTTTACACATTTGACCAAAAGTGAGAGTTTCACAAGAAAAGAAAATGAAACATGAAAAGACATAGAAGAAAAGCTTTCAAACAAAGCTCTTATCTTCTCCTTCTCATGGCTACACTTTCATGGGCTGAACCACTTGAGACTAGTAGAAAGTAAGCCATAAAGAAAGCTTGCAACTAGAAGGAAACCTTCCATAAGCCACCATTGCAGAACAAAAAGTCTTCTCCATCTTCACAAGACATAACATTAATAACCTTAGAAGAAATGACTCTATTTGAACTCCAACGATCATATATTAAATCCTTATATAAGGTGAAACATCAAATCGAAGAGAGTAGATAGAAAACATAAAAAAAACAATGAAAGACAAATATTAAAAAGGTGCCCTATACTGTGTCCATTTTCAAGCTTCTGAATCTAAATCAGATCTCAAAAAGTGCTTTGTAGACAAATATAAGAAAGTCCAACATACATTAAAAAAAAAATGATAGCCTAGATATTCTTTGACAAGTTAAAAAGTAAGAGAGAATGTGCAAAATTTGTCTAGTACTACATGGCTATAAAAAGGACAAGAAATATTTAAAAAGTTACACAAAGCTGTCAAAAGCAAGCAAGTATAAACAATATGGTCAATATGCCTTTGCCACAAGTCAACATAATAAAGAAGAAAAGAGAAGGAAAGTGGAAACATGGAAGTACAATTAAAAAAGAACTCATCTTTTTCTACACTCATGCTTTTACAATTTTATGGTAAGCTTTAGCATGGACCATCTAAAGAATTAAGATTAAGACAACAAGATCTGCAAAAAGGATGGTAACCTTGAAGCCCTATGATAGAACTCTCTTTAGCACCTTTATTCATAGTATCTAATGGTAAAAAACCATGCTTATGCAGGAGAAGTTGAAATGCAACAATCTTATCTTGATTTCCTATTAAAGGATAAGTGTTTTAATAGAGTTCACAAGGCATGAAAAGCATTAAGATGAGAGAAAAGCTCTAAAAAGATCAAGAGAGAAATATGCTTAGTTTTAGGTACTTATATTTGGCTATCAAGAGTAAGAAATTTAAGCTTACATGAATATCTTGTTGAATAAGGATATCCAATCTTATTCATATCTTTGTAAAAATCATTCCTAATAAGGAATGTTAGCTATGAGTTAGTTGAATGAGAACTCAAGTTTGAGGTGAATTATAAAACTTGTGTTTTAGGTGAGTATGGAAAACCCAAGTTTAATGTGAGTTATAAACCTTATGTTTTGGGTGAGACATGAAAAACTCAAGTTTGTGGTGAGCCATAATAAGCCTTATGTTTAGGGTTAACATGTTAAAACCCTTGTAAACTTTTGATATATTGAAACCTTTTCAGTTTTGAAAGGATTGGATGTAAGACAAAAGAGTTTGAACTATGATAAATTGCTTGCATCTTCCTCTTCCTTGTCTAAACTCTTTCCTTAAAAGTTTTCTAGTCAAAGTGTTTCAAAATCTAAAAGTTCATTTTAAGCAAATGAATTTTTCTTTTACGCTCATAAAGTCAATTTTTAAGTACTATATTCTTTTAACAATCATTTTGGTTTTTCTAACATTTCGGTACTTGAGTGGTGCCTTCAGGCACTTGGTTGCAATATTTAAAAATCAGTTTTATTCTTGTAATTTTGATTTATAAATTGTTTTAACATACTAGAGCACTTATTTAATCCATCTAGATGCACTATTAGTTTTAGCTTTGAAACCATGTAGAATGTAACAAAAGTAAATAACACTACCAAATTCCATTCGACAAGAAGGTACAATATAAAGAGGGTGAATCAAATTGATAGGAGTAATTGCTTATTGAAAGCTTGGCACAATAAAGGAAAGAAGTTGAAATAGAAACATTTACATCTTGTACACAATTATTCACATTTTTTTTTAAAAAAGAAAAGCAATAAATTTGAGATTAAGAGGAGAGAAGTTAGGAATCTAATAGGGTTCATTTTGACACATCGTATAAGGACTGAAAGGATAAGACATTATAGTATAAGTCCAAATAAGTTAAGCCCTAAAATAATAAGGTTGGACAAAAATTTAATACTATGCGGTGTTTGGTGTGAAATTGTTTTATTTTATTTATGATACTAATTTTCTAATTTTTGTAACACATTATATAACACTAGATACGAGAAAAATTAACCATTTTGACAAAAATGAGGTTAACTTCAAAAAAATTATATTTATCAAAATGCTCAAAGAAAAAGAATTTGATGTTTTCTTGGTACTCATACAATATTGATATAACTAATTAAAATATTTATGACCATCAATTTGACAAAAATGCCATTTACTTCAAGTATATTTATTTTTCCAAGTTATATCATAATTTGACACATGAATGCACATTTTCATTTAAAAGTAGAAATAAAAAACAAATATGATACTTACACAAGTTGATCACGGGACACCAAATAAAAATTTTACTGCCAATGTTGAACAAAATAAAATTTTACTAATGTAATAATCTCTTTATTGGTAGTCATTCTTTGTTAGAACTCAATTTTATAAATAGGAATTCAGCCATTACCATATATTCATATGGAACAAGGAAGAAAAGATTTGCGCTTTTTGAAGTTTTTTTTTTTTTTTTAATTTCAATCCCCTGGAAAAGTGGAGGGCTCATACAAGAGTCAACAATGGCTAAGCATGCTGCATGTTCAAAAGTAACTATTTAACGTTTTAATTGGTATATTTGCTATTATTTTATTGTCAAAATTGGGAAAAAAATTAAACTTATGGTCCTTATAGTTTCACTTTTTAGTTTGATCCTTATAGTTTAAATATTTATAATTAAATCCTTAGAATTTAAATAGTTTTTAATTTAATCTATGCCATTATATTTTTATCAATATTCTACTGTATATATGAGCTAATTTTACTTTATTATATATATATATATATATATTTTTATCTCTTTTAATAGCATAAATCATACATATTTGGAATCTTATGATTATATATAGTTATTAGATTAGTAAAATGTAACAACATATTACAATTAAGGATTAAATTAAAATATTTGTAAACTGTGAGGATCTAATTAAAAAATTTTAAACTATAGGAATAAAATTGGAAATTAGATGAAATCATAGACCAAAAGTATCATTTTTCCAAAATATAATAAACAAGTAATTAGGCTGCTCTTAACTGCCAATTCCTTCTACAATTTTTGCATTTTCCCCTTATCGAAGTTTTCTTCGCCAAGCTTTGGTCCATTTTCATCTCTTTTCTCTTCATAGCTCAATCGCGATCATTTAGTTCTTGGCTTCACTGGGTGAGGGCAGAGATCCAATTACCTCTCGTTTGGCATTAATCTGAGATTTCATGCAAAGGTATTCGAATGTTTTCCACGTCATTTGTCCCTTTTTCTTCTTCCTTGGTTGTTTCTCACAAAGCTAGTGCTCTAAATGGATGATATTAACCTGGTTGTATTGTATCTCGAATTGTAACATATGGGTTCTTCGCCATATATCCATTGCAATTGTATTAATAAACTGGGGCCTTGTTTTCTGTCTTGTAGTTTCGCTTGAAATTTGGAGAATTTTGATATGGGTTTTATGGTTTTCTAAATTGTATTATCTAGATTCTTCGGCATTTTTTCATGCATTAATACATTGGCTAAAACTTTTTTCTTTTCCTTTGCTTTGTTTTGTGGGGAGTAGGGGCGTTTGCATACTATTATCTGTTTCTACATTCTAATCCTTCGTTTTCATAGGACTATTGATGGTATTCTTATTGAATATGTTAGTCATGGATCTGTTTACCAATTTGAGGGTATATTAAATTTTATGTGACAGGTTTGTTTTTCACAATCCATGCATGGAATTTAATTTCCTTGAACAGCTGGTTTGGGATTCAGATGTATATTAAGTGAAATGAATTTACGTTTATTCACTGTCTTGAGTTTCATTATGCTTAACACATATATGTTCATCCTTTGCATCCTGTTTGTCTTACACTGTGATTTTTTTTTCTTTCTTCCAAGATAAATGACTAGGACATGGCTAGGAAAGGGGGTTGGTTTTCTGCAGTGAAGAAAGTTCTCAGTTCTGATTCCAAGAAAGATCAGGTTCATTATATTATATTATATAAGTGGGAGGCAAAATAGAATTTTTAATTTTTTTTTACATTTTTGCTTTGAAATCTGAACAGATTTTAATTCTGTACAATTCTTTTGTAATTTAAAAAAATCAGAAAAACCATAAGTTGAACACTAAATGGTTTGGCGAGCCCACAGATTTGGAACCGGCTTCGTCATTCAAAGTAGAACCATTAGCTGTTGCTCCTCCTCTTCCATCGATTGACACCAACGAAGAGAATGAAAAGAGCAAGCATGAACGAGCTTTGTCATTAAAAGAAGTACCATTTGATACTGCTCCTTCTCTTTCATCTATTGACACCGACGAAGAGAATGAAAAGAACAAGGATGCTTATTCTGTGGCTCTTGCCACTGATATTGCAGCAGAGGATGTTGTTCCTACTGCACAGGCCGCTGCAGAGGATGATAATCTCACAAGTGTGCCTTATTACCCAGAAAAGACAAAGGAAGAAATAGCAGCAACGAAAATTCAGATGGCATTTCGAGGATATTTGGTATGGATTTGTAATCCCGCTGACTTGTGTGTTCCTAGCAGTGTGCATTAATTATTAGTGCAAGAATGCTGAAGACTGTTTATGAATTTGCAGCTTAGATGTCTCTTTTTTATGGGAAACAGAATGAATGCAGTTACAAGGATTTATTACTATTGTTATCATTATTTTTTTCTGATTTTAGCTGTGCCTAAACTAAGTTGTTTTGCTTAAATTGGGTATACTGGATTAATATTCAGCATCCTGAATTATTTTGGAGGAGGGTCAAATTTCTTGTATTCATTTCAAGCAGAAGTGTCTCAATTTTTTTTTTTTAACACTCATCAATTTAAGTGCATGGTTACCATAAACAATTTTGGTTTTGTGATAAAATATAAGATCAGATAAATGGTATACTTGTTGAAAATTTATAGCGCATATCCAAAAGCAGCTTCTTTTATATGGGGACAATTGGTAGCAGTACTATAGCTTCAACTATCTGTGTATATAACCTTTTCTTATTTCTGGGTTTTCAGGCAAGAAGGGCATTGCATGAATTGAGACGGTTGGTGAGGTTGAAATCATTGATACAAGGGCACTCTGTCAAACGGCAAGCTGCAACCACCTTACGATCCATGCAGACTCTTGCACGGGTGCAATCTCAGACTCGTAAGAGAAGAATTAGAATGTCTGAGGAGAACCAGGCTCTTCAGTGGCAACTCAAGCAGAAACATGAAAATGAACATAATAATCTGCAAGCTGCTGTAAGCTGTCTTTTTAAATTTGCCTTCTCTAATGCAGGTTTAATGAGATCTGCTGATTTAATATAATCTACCTAATACAATGTGTCCGTATTATATTCCGTTTTTATTATTGTTGATATTATAATTTGGTGAATGTTTTGCAGTTAAACTTAAGTATTATTTTACGGGTTAATTTACTGAGAGTTGGTTGATAACTTCCCTTTCACCTTCCATTTGGATTTCTTATTCATATGCAAGTAATTAATGGCTAATTTTCTTTATGATTTGATGAATGTTTCAGGCTTCTACTGATTTTTTAGATTTAAGGTTCCTGTATCCTGATGACTTATTCCTTGAGTTATTGTGGTACACATATATGACTTACAGCCTTTTCTTTAATAAGATTGCTTGATTTTTCTCCTTAAAATGAAGCTTGGAATGATCTAATGAATACTGCTTTTCATAATTTGGACTAAAGTGCTGAACACAAAGCAGGTTGGAGAAGAATGGGATGATAGCGTGAAATCTAAGGAACAAATTGAAGCAAAGATGCTGGACAGAAAAGAAGCAGCCATGAGAAGAGAGAAAGCTCGGGCTTATGCTCTCTCGCACCAGGTAGCAAACTAGCTCCTTTTCAGTTTTTCTATTTTGGATTTCGATAGAGCAGGGAGAAAAAAATTTGGAATCGCTCATTCTTTGAAGGCCATTATGCAAAAATAGGTCTATTTTGATTTCCTACAATGATTGATTGCTTATATATTTCGTTTCTATAAAGATATGATGTGTAATTCAGGATCTTTTTATTTTTTCAGTTAAAACACCAACATGTCCCTGTTCTGATGCTCATGCTTCTGCAATGAACAGATATTGTTTTTAGAACTCACGTGTTTCAGCAACCTTGTTTAGCACCAGTTAAAAAAATATTAAGCAAATGTTTCTAAGTATGCCTTTCGATTAATAAAGGAGAAGAGGAGAAAATTAGCATATACAGGTCACTGTGAAGTTCTATTACTCTCATTTTGCATATTAGCCTTACTGATTGGTTATTCTATTACACAATGACGATTGATGAGTCACGGCTGCAAATTGCTTTCATGCATTTTTACATACCTATCATGGCATTAACATGTATGTGATATTTGGTACGTAAAATAATATTTCTTTTCCAAGCAATTGGGAAGCTGATTGTATGATATCGAGAATAATAAATCTGGAAATTTTTATACTTCATGTTTTTTACATATCTTAAATCATGTAGAGATATCAAGTTTATGATAATGTATCTGATGCTCAATTCTTCTCCAACAGCAAACATGGAAGAATCCTTCAAAATCAGTAAATACCAAGTCAAAGCTTAACAATCCCTTCTGGGATTGGAGTTGGCTGGAGCGATGGATGTCATCTCAGCCATGGAAGAGCCAAAGCACTATGGATCACAATGACCTTGCATCTGTAAAATGTGCTCCAAACTCTACCATGTCAGTTGGAGAAATCATCAAATTGTATTCTCTTCGTGATCTAAATCATGGCAACAAACCTTCTGCTTCTGGCCAAAAATCAAGCCGACCTCCTGCCCACCCTTCCCCCTTAACCCCAGCTCCAAAGGTCCGATCTTCGCCATCTGCTAGTGAAAAACCAAGGCCACCAAGCTGGAAGGGAAACGCCAATGGCAGTGATGATGACTTAAGGAGCAAGATTACCAGTAGGTCACAGCACAACCGGAGACATAGCATTGCAGGATCTTCAGTAAGAGATGATGAGATCCACGTGAGCTCAAAGTCACCCAAGGTCAAGTCCAGAACACAAAGGCCACCTTCTCCAGTTGGAAATGTATCTGCTATCTCTGTAAAGAAGCAGCTTTCCTTCCCATCTTCGGCATCTCTAGCTGGTTCAAAGCGACATTCTTGTCCTCCTGAGGTGGAAATTTTTTCCAAAAAGGATATTGCTGCAATCACCGGAGAGGAAAAATAAGAAATGGAGGAAGCAGGTAGCGCTGACTGTTGAGGATGCAATTGGTACATATGTTTGGAAGAACTACGAAAGAAGAGGGAGTCAATAACTCCTAAATGATGGGGTAGGCTTTGATCTTTGTCTGTCATCCTATTCTTCAGCAGCTCTATCATGAGGTGAGAAAAGAGAAGCTTTTAGGTTGACCTGATTTTCAAAAAATTTATGTTTGTCACGTTTGCGTGACGCACATGAATATGGCAGAAGGCAGTCCAGTCCCATAAAAAATATGTCTAGTACTAATGTTTTGTAAATTTTTTTTGGGGAGAAAGAAGGATTGAATAAGAAATCGCCTTATTCTTAGTCCTGTAGTTCTCTTTATAATCAATGTCAACATTTTTTTGTAATGCTGTTTATAATGCTACGTAAAAGAAATGGCTTTTGAAGGTGATACTAATTGTGATTATTTTTCTTTTTGTAATCCTGTTAGGTGGCAGGGATTTTCTTCCCATCATTTTATATTTAGTAAATTATGTTTTCCAGGCCACGTTTTAGAGCTTCATGCTGTGAGTTTATGACCACAACATGCATTATATAAAGAACCCAAGAAGATTTCCTCATTAATTGGGAATAAAGAGGTGAGAGTGTTGTAGGTTGCTAACCACCACGGTGTAAGTATATATTGTTAATAAATAATATAGTGGTGAAAAAATCAAGTGTTGTCCTATGAAAATTCTAGCTAAGATTTATGCTATATATTATTAATATAGTGGTTATTCAAGTTAATTGTAATATTTAAATTAAACAAAAAATAATACAAAAAAATAGAGTAAGACTAAAGAGTTGAGTATAAATGATTGAAATATCTCTAAGATTATGATCTAATTTGGCATTTCAATTAAAATATGATTACTTTTCTAATTTAAATTCAATGCTCATAGATTAATCTAAGCTTTTAATTCTATTATAAGAATTTGTTGATCCTTTATAAATTTTATCACCTTAGTTTAATTCTTTATATTTTTATGAGAATCCAATTAAAGAAAGCATTACGTACAACTAATGATAACTCCAATAGGTATATGTCTATCCTAAAATCAAATTGAATTAATTTAAACATTTAATTAATATTAATGAAGTTGTATTTAACTCTTTGACTAAATTTGGACTTTTCTTTTAAGAATATTTAAATTATCTCAACCTAAACCTTAATTGGTGTCTAATCAACAAAGGAAAGAGGCAAAATTGAACTAAATAGACTCGTTTACAAAGAAATTTATGAAGGAAAGTAACAATAATAATAAATGTACAAGCCAAATTACCATAATCCTAAATAAATAAAAGCTTAGTTTAGCATTTCCATGTATACAATCCAATCCACTCCACACTAGAAAAAATAACCATAAAAAGAGTAGAAGAATAGGGATAGAAGAAGTACTTTGCTTTCAAAGCTTTAATCGGCTTTCTTCCCTGAATCTCTTATTGAAATGTCTTTCTTGGGTAAATTATTGCCATAGAACTCCAAGCTTTAGTTGTAGAACAACTCTTTTCCTTCGAAAAACCTTTAAAAAAATTGATATATCTCACCCTAAATTGCAAAAAGACAACTTTAACCTACATTTTTTGCATTCTAGCACCAAGTTACTATCCTTCTGCATATTCTAGCATCATGACACCAATTTGCTACCTTCATTACTAGCTTTGATGTTACAACCATAACTTTGCGCTCTAACATTGGATTTCAGTGAATTACCACTTGTTGAAAAGATCTCAATAAACTTTACAACTTTTTGGGATGACTATCTCTAAATTCTAATGTTTGAGGGCCCAAAAGTTTTTTCAAAGTTGGGTGTTTATTTATTTTATGCCAAAATTATGATTTCTTCTTTCTACAACCTGGACAATAAATAAAATCACATGAGTAGCTCATAAATGGGTAGATATTTGTATGTAATTCAACAAATTAATATGAACCAACATTAAAATAACTTAAATCCAAAACTTTCAAAGTTATATTTCCTAAATTGATAAAAATAACTTAAAATTACATTAAAACTAACAAGACTACACAATGACAGAGCATGACAATGGTTGTAATAATATATTTCATAGAATTATTAGAAAGGAGTGGAAATGTAATTAGGGATGGATTCAAAGGGGTGCGGGAGGTGGTTGTCCCCTTGGAATATTTTAAATTTTCACTTTTATTTGTAATTTTAAGTTATATTCTTCATTTGGTTCATTAATTAATAAGAACTCATCCCCTTGGAATTTTTCAAATTTTTACTTGTATATGTATATAATTTTATATTATATGTAATTGATTGTGATTTTTATTTTTAATTATAACATTTTCTCTAATTTTAAAAGTAATCTTATTATATAAATTTAAAATCTTTAATTACATAACATATTAAAATATCCTTATGCCTAATGCTTTAATGCTGTACTTTACACTTTGCGTCTCTGCCCTTTACAATATAAGATAGCCCTGTAGCAACTGAGGTGGAAAAGAAATGAGGAAAGACAAGAGAAGTTTGTCAACAAAATGCCTTTTTTTTTTTTTTTTTCCCATCAGAATTAGAATGAAAATAAGGGAAATATCTTGTTGTCACGACTAGTGTGTTGACCTTCTCCCTCTTCTGTTTACTGTAGAGAGATTCAAGGAATGCATACTGGGAAGCAGCAGTAAAAAAGAACTCAAAATGAAAGAAAATAAAATGAAAACTTAGACTAAAAAACATAGTGAGGGGATTGTTGTCGCAAATCAAAATGGAACCACAAAGAAGTTATTCATGTCAATAAGTTCTTTTCATATTTAACTACCATAATCAATTTGGTTGCCTCTTCGAGCAAATGACATGATTAACTAAGAGACTTTGAGGCATTTCATATTGCGGAATTGATAGGCATAGGTGATATTGAAACTGGTAAGGGGAAAAATCAAGTTGACACTTTCCAACTTCTGAGAGATACTTGATGAGGCTCTCACTTAACTTCTCTTCATAGTTTATTAAGGATGTTTGATTCAACTTATGCTATACTATGTGAAATCATTAATTTTAGAAATCTAACTTAGACAATTGAAGTTGATAGAGTCTATAATGTGATAACATTTTTTGAGTTTATATTCATCTTACATTTTATGATTGAGATGTTGGGAATTACTAACAATTTGTGTCATGCTTTGTAGCGAAAATTTCAAAATATACTAAATGCAATGTAATTAGTATCATCCACAAAAGCAATTGTTAAAAAATTTAGAGAAAGTGCATGAAATCTTTTATTTAAGAAAATGAAATTATTTTGTGAAGATCATGATATAGCGATCCTAGATCTGAGTGCTTGGTTACAAAGCTAGTCGAGGTTGATCTCACTGTCAAAGGATGACCTCATTGTTAAAATCACTAGTGGTATGATATTCATTTATGCTAGAGATTCATTGTTGCATGAAATAAATTTTTGCTTCACGGAGGATATAGTGAAGTTACTTGTCCTTAGTTTTGCTCTAGATCCATGAAATGATTATACAAGCTTAAAACTGAAAAAAGTTTCAACAATTGTAGAGTTGTGCAAAGTGCTTGCAATGACCGAAAGTCCAGAATTTATCTATTTATTGATAGAATAATTTATCTTGTGTTAACTTTTCTAATGTCTACAGTAACAACTAAATGAACATTTTTAGTTATGAAAATTGTAAAGATGAGACTTTGTAACAAGATGATGTAAGATTTTTTTTTTTTTGACTTGTTTGGTAACGTATATTGAGAAAGACATAACTCGGAATTTTTTAACAAATTTACTCATTGATGACTTTGATTTTTTGAAAAGATTTATAGTAAAATTTAGAATGCTTGAGTTAAGAAAATAAAATTATAGTTTAATTTTCCTTCATTTTCAACATTTTTTATGAGCTATAATGATTTGTCAAATATGAATTTTTGTTAGTAGAATACCAAGAACTACCAAGGTACTCCTATTAGTGTTTATAGTTCTTCGCCCTTGACTCAATTTCTAGATCTGTCCCTAAATGTAATACATACATACACAGCTTCTTATAAGTATTAATAATTGAAATTGTTGTCATCTTATATTAATCTTCTATTATTTTATAACTTTTTATGTGATAAGTTTTTTTTTTTCAATAACACTCATCATTGAATTAATACTTATTATAAAGATTATTTTTATAAAAGTTGACATTACTATAAAATCAATTTCTAACTTATCTCGCTTAATGTATAAGTTAATATACCATATTAAAGGTTTAGAAAAGTCTAAGATGGAGTTAATTAGGATCTTATAAAGGATTAGATTTAGATACGGTTTCTTGTACTTTGTTATTAGGTTTTTCAATTCTTATGTAAAAAGTGTACGATTAACAATAATAAAATAAAAAGTGTATAATTTAATGTGAACAATATTATACAGTTATTTGCACTAAATATACAAGTGTTGTTATATAATTAAAAAATCATATAATTGTCATATTTTAGTTTGATTTTAACATAGCATAAAAAAGAGAGTAGAGAACCCCATATAAGTTTTTTCCCTTTATAAACAGTTCAAATCTTTGAAAATCAAATTTTCAAAATTAAAATTTTCTTTCCTTAAGATAAGTTCCTGTAAATTTGTAGGAAGTACTTTACTAAAATTAGGTTCTTGAAAAATGTGGGATTGTTTGATTGTATCCATTGTTTTTATATTCGTAGAGCAGCATTGTGAAATTATCTGTTAAAACAAGTTTTTAAAATAAGAAACTTATTTCAATAATTTGTTTTTAGAAACTCATTAAAAAATTAGAAAAAATAATTTATTTGAAATAAATACTTCAAAATCAAGTTCTGAAAACACTAAAACAAAGAGAGAAACAGCAATACAAACTTTTGTAATGATATACAATGAACGATTTCTGTACAGGGGTTAAGTTATGAAATTAAAGAAAATAATTACCTTAATAAGGAAGAAAATATTTAATTCATTGCGGAAATAATAAATGAAATCATTTTGTATACGGTGGCTGAGTAAATTGAGAACCATCCCTATGGCAACGTGGGGGATTTAAGATTTATTTTCTAGCTAAATGAAAAATAGGTTTAAACATTGGAATGGTATCTAAATTATTCATTCTAGTACTTGGGTAGCACCTTGAGGGGAATAAAGAAAATATAAGGAAATATAAATTCCTCACTCTATTAAATTATGAGAATAGAATAAAAAATATTTGAAAGGATAGAAGCTCATGGAATTAGCAAATTAATGACCATGATAAGTGTATATTTAAAAATAACTATAAGAATAGCTAAGGGGCATGAATTATAAGCTTTGTATCTTATTACATATGTTTCAGTGATAATAAGGGACAGTAGTGGGATGACGAATCTGAATTTGCTCTACAGTAAGGACTTAATAGCTAAGATTTATTTTCAAGGATTGTGCGTAGTCAAAAATATTAAATATGACCGTGCACATGGTCATGATTTCCACATAAATTGCTGCTTCGTTAATTGCAAGGAATTCAAATGGAATGACTTAACAAAAGAAATAAATAAACATAAGCAACATATGAGATAAGGTGGAGTTTGAAGTTATAATTTAGTAAAACACAAGTGGACATGCTTCCAGTACGTGACCAAGTACACGTTAGGGGTTCTGTGATAGCAACTAGATTATCTAATTATCATTTTAGAAATCCAATTTATATCTAGTGTAAAGGCTTAAATGGGATAAGAATGGAACTAGGATGCTGAATCATATCAAACAAATTAAAAGGGGAAAAAATACAAGAAATTAATATGAAATAGGTCGGAGAATTTTAGATGCTAACCTTAGGAAATCATAATCTTGCTAAAATTAAGATGACTAGAGTTATTGCCAGATGTAATTTAGAAATTTAGGGATTAACAAATATATATATATATATATATATATATATATATATATATATATATATCAGAGATAATCTCTCAATGAATAAAATAAGGAACAAGAGATTTAGTATAGTAGATTTATAAATACAAGTGAATATTGGATTATAGATAAACTGCCTTAGACACTTAGAAAGAATATCAACTCTAAAGAAGACCAACAAAACCGGTAATTAACATTTCCTTTATATATTATTGTCAGAAATTATCTTTTATATTTATATGTTATTCTTGGTTATGCATATGTATGTTAGATTGGACAAGTGATTATGTCAATAATCATTACTAGAAAAATATGAAATAGAGATGGATAAAATTAGCATCTAAATTCAATAAATTTTGTCTCTAATAAATTAGAGACGAAATTTGACACAGACAATGTTTCGTATCGAAAACCTTGGTCTCTAAATTATTAATATGAAATTTAGGATTGTGTGTCAAAATTGACAAGGAAAAAATTCATGTCAGATTTTAATAAGTTTTGTCTCAATATAGATACCAAATTTGTATATATTATTAAAGTTTAAAAGACAGAGACGGAATTAATCCGTATTAAAATTGGTGTTAGAACTTTAGATACGAAATTATGCCGTCTCAAATAAATAGTTAAGTTAGTTTGTTCTGTATCAAATTCAGTGTCTAAATAATAGATACAAAATTTCATCCATTTCATATAAGCAATTCATATATTTTAGTTGGTGTCTGATTCCGTGTCTAAAATTTTGACACAGACTTATTTTGTCTTAGATTGGTAATTTTTTTTTTGCTTATTTGTGTCTAATTCCATATCTAAATATTTGAAATGGAATATTTCTGACTCCGATAGACAATTGATATATTTTCTTTTGGTGTTTAATTCCGTGTCTGAATTGTAATTTGTAAGCCAACTAATCCTTTTTACTTCTATCTTCTAATTTTTCAACCTTATAAACAAATTAATAGTGATAGAAATTGAAAATATCTATCCATATCAAAACCAAGTAAGGTAGTACAAAGAAATCAAAAGTTTAGAAGTGTTATTAGTAGGATAATAGTAGTATCAATACCAATACAACAAAAGAAATCAACTATTTATCTCATAATTGGCCTCCTAATCCTCAAATTATTTATCTCTTTCAAGTGCTTGTTATGTTGTAAGTGGTGGCATAGTTTGATCACTAGGGTTTAATATCCTAAACCTTCATTCTAATAATTCCATCTGTTGCATCATCAATGCAAATTGTTCATCCTTGCGCTACAACTAAGTAATAAGATTTGAAACTGTCGTTTTAAGTGTAGCCACCTCAACTTGTGTAGAATTGTTGATTAAAGATGATGAAGTGGCAATAGATTTTGCAAATGAAGTAGCTTGTGATCCCAATCCCTTAACACACCCTTTCTTACTAACACCTTCTACAACATCCAAGTAAATGCTATTATTAGATTGCTGACTACTACTTTCCCCAATAAGATACTGAGAATCTCTCTTAGTTATTCGCCTCTCATACTTATCTTGAAAAGCAAAGTATTGTAAAATATAAATAAAATAAGTAACTTTGAATGAGAGATCATAATATTGAACCAATTAACCATATAAATCATACTAAACAGAAATAATTTCGGTTTAAAACTACCAGTCTTTCAAAGATAACAAGAGACTCATTATACATACACTCTACCATTTGAATGATTGCATTAATTTCAAAATTTTGCCAATTCATTATACTTACAACAATGCTTGCTGAAGCTAGGTAATCTCATTGATTTTCTTGCCCTATACGTCTGTAAAGGCACTCAAACATGTCCCAACAATTTGGCTCCGTTTCAATTTGATTTCTCTACAAAGATAAACAGATTAAAGCAAATTCAACCATTTAATATCAAACTAGGATTATAAATTCAATCAAAAAGTACTCACCAATCTTTTTTGGTGCTCTACAACAGGGATAGAGCCTCCACAATGCACAGATAACCCCCCTCAGATCGCCTATTTTGACTATTTTGCTTTAATTTATCTTGCCATTTAGGATCTTGCCACTTCATGTCTAACTATTCATGAATACTTATGGGGAGCCATTTTCCCTTATCCTCCCCTCTTCGCAACCTACCTAAAGTGACCTTGAGCAAGTTTAATCCTTTACTATCAAAGATCTTTCTAATTTGATTACTATGCTTAGGGAGCTATTTATATTTTTCTTTGCATAAAGGAACAAAGGTTCAAGAAATAAACTACTAATAAATTAGTAACTTTGTTCAAATAAATAAGTGATAGATTACCCCAAATTTAGCAAACCATTCCTCAGTAGCACCTTCATTTGATGCTTTTGTCCAATTAGTCCAAGGCCCATTAAATTTTCTTTTAAAGAATGAGGATATATCCTCAGGTACACTTGTAGCAGGCTCAAACCTAGAAAACATATACACTATAATAAAAAGGAATATTTTTTTTATATGTAAAATGACTTGTTAAGAAGAGATAATTAAAAAATCTTACGTTAAACCAAGTCCTGGACTAATCTAAATACGCCCATCTACATCTTTGCTACCCCATATAATTATTTATGTATTAGATGACAAACCATATGCTAGGGTAGATGGACTTGGTGGTTGGGGAGATGATCTAGGCAATTGTCTAGTATGTGCATCAATGGATAAGCTAGACGAGGGGTTAGGGTGTCTCTCTATGGATAGTGCATGGGAAGATGGGATATGTACAACCCTAATTTGAGGGCTTAGAGATGTGGTGAATTGTTCAGAGGGTTAATATGTACCTCTGCCTCTACTTGTGCCTCTACCCCTACCTTTACCTCATCCTCTACCATAATATGCCATTTATCTATATTTAGAGAAAAATCACCATATTAGAATTATACTTGTTATACCTTTTTTGGCATCATCTAACTTCACAAGGAGTGGATAACACCAGGGTTCCAGCTCAACTCAAACATCCTTGTTTAGCTAGGGATTAAGAATAAATACCAATTAAAGTATAAACCATATAGCTCATAAAGGATGAAATGAAATCAGATTATGAGCCATATATATGCTTGTTTCTAGTCTTTTTTCACAAACCAAAGACAAGAGAAAAATGATGAAAGCACAATCACTTTTTCTGTTCATTTTGTTGTTTGCAATGTATGTGTTCCAGGGCCATTCTCTTTTGAAAAAGGCATGTGTGACTGTATATCTTTTCCTATTCCACTCATTGATATAATCCTTACAAATGGTGAAAACTAGCTTGTATTTCCATGTCTCAATCCACCTATGTTTAGGTGGAGTATGTATTACATTCTACATATTAGCATTTTTCTTTTATAGATATACCAAACCAATTCTCATGTAACAAGCATAAAGAGCAAGATTAAAAGCAATAAGCAAGTTTCTAATATAACTACCAAATTCAAACTAGAAGTAAAAGTTTAGTAGCAAAAAAAAGTTGGATCACAACCATGCCTCTTCGGAGTAATATTGTTAGGATGGATTATATCTCCTGTTATCCCCAAAGTTACAAAGAGCAGAAACACACAACTTACAACATATAATTTAGCCAGAATTAAAGCCATAGTGAGAATTCCCTGTCAAAACAATCTCTTAATGTGGTTGTTTTATGTAATATATAGAAACCATGCCTCAAGGAGCAGTCATGATCAACACATGGTTCTTCCACAAACAACACATTAAGACCAATTTAAATTTATAAATTACCATATAACATATATATAACATTGATTATTTGTCCATAGACTCAATTCATATGTATTATATGAGTTTGGATTTGGCTATAATTGGCATATATAGAAGACTAAATTTTAATTCCTTGTACCACCATACTAACTTTAAGTGAAGCTCCTCGATGGAAATATGCTGAAGCAAGACTCAAAAACCTTCACACAAATAAAATGAATAACCAGGAATACCATTATTAATTAATAATCCAATTTTTTACGTCAATGGAGAAAAATAATAGTGCATTCAATTATACACATGTTCAAAATGCATTAAAATAGTGAAATTTGAAACTTTAAAACCAAAAGAATGAGAACATGTAATGTATACTCAGTACAATTCTTCAAATGACTACATTGTATGGTCATCCTCTTATTGATCATTCTATGCATCATTTAGCCATCCTCTTCATTATCACTCTCCATATCTTCATCCTCATCCTCTTCCCCCTCGTCATCATCATTATGTTCTTCTTCTTCTTCCTCTTCCTCTTCTTTCTCATCATCATCATGTATATCTTCTTCTTTCACCTCTTCCTCTTCATCCCTCTCCTTTTCACTTTGTGGTTCAATATCATTATTTGCAAAACATTGGCATTTGTGGATTTATTCCTCTTGGTAAGGATAATCTATTTCATGGTTCATATGTTTTGAGGTTTGAATTGTACTTTGTGCCTTGGTTTTAATGACAATTAACCACCCTTGCTGCTTCTAAGGATATTGTGTAGAGTAAACTTACTCTACTTATTGGGAAAAAATAAATGAAGTGTAGTTCTTGTATCTTCTAGATTCTTTAATTTCAACAATTCTGTAATGTATATCTATCTTTGTCCTTTGATTTGGAGTTGGATCAAACCAATCATATTTAAATAAGACTAGCGTCTTGTTTGACCATCCAATATATTGCATTTTAACAATGTTGGTTAATACCCTATAGTAATCATTCTCCATTATGCCATTTTCCCTACCTCGAATGCATACACCATTATTTGTTGAACTCTTCCCTTGACTTTGAGTTTTTGTGCTGAATTTGTACGCCATTTCTTAACTTTGCTTGAAGGCTTCTATGCCAAACTCTTCAAAAGATCATCTTTAATATTGTTATTTGAATTCAAAACCTATATGATAAATGAAATGCAATTAATAAGGTAGTAACATTAGCAATTGAAGAGGAAACATTAGCAAATGGTGGATATATAACATACATATTCCCTAAACCAAGACGGAAAAGTTAAAGAGATTTGTTTGTCTACATCTAAGTCATTTTCATCAAGTTCTTGTAATAGATTGGTATATATTCTGCATATGTATCATAGATGGGTGAAGATATGATAAATTTGTTTATGTGAAATGAGGAATAAGTGGGAACTAGATAACTTACTCCAAAAAGGGCTCCACCTCGGGACAATTTAAAAGAACATAAAGGTTTGCAGCTCTTATTTTCTTTTCTTCTAACATACTATATGTGCATTTTCCAACTAGATGTCTAGGATAGTTAAATATAGACATTAGCGTTAAGCTGGAACTACCCTTACCCCTTTCATCATTATGTAGTAGTCTTGTCCTCATAGTCAGAATTTCTAATGGATAATAATAAGATGCAAATGTAGATGTTTCCTAAACTAAATAAGCTTCACAAATAGAGCCTTCCACATAAGCTAGGTTCCTTACCTTATTTTTCAATGTATGTATAAATCTAAAATAATTAACAAAAATTTTAGTGCTCAAATATCTAAATAATGAAAATATGATTAAAAAGAATAAAGGATAAATGACCTGACCTCTCAAAGGGATATATCCATCTATATTGCACGGGACCACTAACTTCTGCTTCATAGGCCAAATGAATTGGAATGTGCTCTATGGAATTAAAGAGACTTAGGAGGAATATTTGTTTCAATTTACACAAAATGAGTAGAATGCTTTTATTTATCGCACATAATTTATCATCTCTTAGTGATGGCGATGTAAGCTCTCTGAAAAATTGGGAGAGCTCAGTAAGTGTATTCTATATGGGCTTGGGCAAAGCCTTGAATGCAATTGGGAGCAAACGTTGCACAAGCACATGATAATCATGACTTTTTAGATTTGTTAACTTTGCTTCCTTAGTGTCAACACACCTTCCTAAATTTGAGGCATACCCATCTGGTAGCTTCAACTGCTTAACCCATTCACATACTGTTGATCTTTATTGTTTATCTAAGGTATATTGTGCTTTGGGGGGTTTATTTCTACTATTACCTTTACCATTATACATCTTTAGATCATTTCATCTACAGTGTTCTACCAAGTCTCTTCTAACTTGTTTAGTGTCTTTTGTCTTTCCCTTAGTGTCCATAATGGTGTAAAAAATATTTTAAAACACATTTCTTTCAATATGCATGACATCCAAATTATGCTAAAGAAGACTTGGTTTCCAATAAGGAAGTTTCCAAAATATGCTTCTTTTTGTCCAATGATAAGTAACCCCATACCCTTGTAGATGTTCTCCTATTGATTCGTTTATGTTAGGGATGTGTCTTAACCTTTCCTACATTTATTCACTAGTTAACCTTGGTGGGGACAATAAGGCCTCAACAACCCTTTTGTGAAAGGCCCTCTTATTCCGTTTATATTGATGTTCAAGTGGCAAGAACTGTCTATGACAGTCAAAGAAAAATGTTTTCCTACTGTGTTTAAGGGTGAATTCTTTTAAGTGCTTCATACAAATTGGGCATGCAAGTCTTCCCACATTTTGCCAACCTGATAGCATCCTATATACGGGAAAGTCATTAATGGTCTACATTAAAGCTGCCTTCATCAAAAAGTTCTGCTTCAATGACATATCATACATTATAACGCCATTATTCCATAATAGTTTCAAGGTTGCAAGTAAACATCAATTTTATCTTTTGGATTCGATGGGCCATAAATTATAATGGATAAGAACAAGAATTCTCTTCTCATGCACATCTATGGAGGAAGGTTGTAAGGGGTGAGGATTACTGGCCAACATGAATAAGTTGTTCCTATAATATCGAATGGAGCAAATCCATCTACATATAAGCCTAGCCTTACATTACGATGGTCTTTTGCAAATTTAGGATACTTTAAGTTAAAATGTTTCTATATTTCCTTATCAATTGGATGAGACAAGTATGTTGGCTCCCTTTGATTCTCCTAATGCCACCTTATTTGACTTGTTGTTTGGATTAAGGAATAAAGTCTTTGAAGTCTTAGAATAAGAGGGAAATACCACATTTTCTTCAAAGGGATTTTTTTTATCTTTCTCCTTCTATTAACACTCTGGTGACATGGTTCATCACAAAATTTGCATCTACGCATGTCTTCATCTTCATCATAATACAACATGCTTCCCTTGGGACAATAGTAAATCTTCTAACTACATAAGCCTAGTTTAGTCACCAATTTCTTTGCATGGTAGAAATCCTTAGCCATTTGATTATTATTTGGCAAAGCTTTCTTTATAAACTGCATCCAACGATTAAAGCAAGTATCAGACATGTTGAACTTATACTTTAAACTAAGAGCCATTAATGAGGCTGATAACTCAGAATGAAATTCACTAACATTCCACTAAAGAGCTTGTGCAGCCTTTAACATATCAAAAAACTTTTCAACTTCAAGGTTAGGATCCTTTAAGATTGATTCTCCAAACCCTAAACCATTTTGCTCAAGGTAATCACCAATCAAAGGTCCAGCACCATCCATTATCATCTACTCATGGCTATTAAAGTTTTCTCTTAACATACTGCTTCCATAGTAGGAGTTTTCCTCCACTTGTCGAATTGGAGGAGCAACTTCATCATGGTTAGTCCAATAATAGTAGTTACTCATAAACCTATTCTTATATAAATATACCTTGACTTCATTGATAGAGTGGTATTCCTTGTACTTGTAATTCTTACAAGGATATCTCAACATTCCTACTTTTTTGTAATGAACTTGTCTACAGGCAAAATCAATGCACTCGTGTATCTCAACCTAAAATTCATCTGTAATTCTCTCATTAGAACTTACTCTTTTGTCCATCCACTTTCTATAATCAGAGGTATCCATTTCTATGTTATTCGAATAACTAAAAATGGACACAAACACAAATAGACAAAAAATGGCTTTAGATAGAGTAGTTTTAATTCATTTTAGCCATACATCCAACTTTAGCAAAGTGATAAGTTTTATTAACTTTGTTTCCAAATGAATGGAATTTCATTAGATAAACCATACAAAGTTATAACTTTCTAAGATAAGTTAACTAACTCAACATTAATTGAACAAACATTGCAACTCTAGATAAAAATTGCACGGATTTCAAATACAACTTGAAAGTTTTACACTGACCATGGTTGAGAAAAGAACTAAGTGTTTTCTTTATGGAAAAAGGGCCAGAAAGGTAGCACAAGTGTTGAAGTTCAATGATCAATGCCTAGGCACCACAAAAACAGTGTTCAAGAAAAAATTCTAGATAGATAGCGCCTGGGCGTGATAAATCCATCCCCTGGGCACCGATTCCCAAGAGTTAGAGCCTGGGTGCCATATATCTAGCGCTCAGGCGTTGATTCCAAAGAGTTGGCACCTGGGCCCCAAATGCTACAGGATGAAGGGGAGGCTGGGTAAATTAGCACCCAGGCACCTTGCACACATTGCCTGGGCACCATCATGCCCAAATTTGGTTTTTCTCCCTTTTTCTACGTAAAAGCTGTAATTTTTTTTTTTTCACTTATTGGTTTTCAATTTCTTACACACCAAACAAGATTAATGACAAAATAAAAAAAGAGCTTATCCACGGAATGCAAAGGCAGTCTAACAAAGAGATGATGAAGATTTCTCTATTTCAAGGAAAATGAATCAAACCCACCCTTGTCTCAAAAAAAATAAAAAAATGAAGATCTTTAATTACCTCCATTTGCTTTTGAATCAAGGTCTAGGCTTATCTTTTGCTCGTTCTTCAGTGTTCTCCCTTAGCTTTTCCCCATTTCTAAGAAGATGATTAACAAGAAAACCCACAATAAGCTAGAGATGATGAAGTACGATGAGAGAGAGAGAGAGAGAGAGAGAGAGAGAGAAATGAAGACAGTCCCCATAGCTGCCAATCAATCGTCTAGCTAAGCTCCAGTTGACATGAGTGGTTCTTTAGCAACGCTGTAGGTTAGCATGAACCAAATAATCCCTTTCCTGTTTGTAGTATTTCTGATCAAATGAAATAAAATGAAGCTCTTCGAGAAAGACCCAAATTTTATTGAAGATATGCGTGGCAGAAGCACCAATTTTTGACACGGACAAGGCTTATGTCAGGTATCAACATTGATACTAGACACGGATTTGATCCGTATATGAGTTTTAACAAAATAATTAAACCATATAATTCACAAATTGTGACAGAATAAAACACCAATTATTATGACACCTATAAAATTCGTGTCAGTTGTCTATATTATTGAATTACAATTACTATATATAAATTCGTATCAAGTTTAGTCTCAATTTGATATGGATTTAAATCTGTGTCAATTTTCTATTTCTATTTCCATTTTTTCTAGCAGTGAATACCTGACGTAGAGAGGACTATTATCCCAGTTAGTTCCTCGTAGAGAAGTGAAAGGTCCAATCGAACCATAAAAAGCCTCAACTTGCATGCATAACTAGATGTTAAAAATATGAAAGGTTGGAAATTAAACTTTTTCATTAATTGTATGCTAACTATTGAGTCATGAAAGTCTCTTGTTTTCTTTTGAATTTATTTCCAGGTGAGCCAAGACAGTTTGGCTAAAACATTAACAGCTAAAGTATAATCTGTTAAAGTAAAATAGCTGCAAAATTAGAATAAAGAATAATAGGAATACAATGACTATGTTATAAGATAGAAGTCCTTGTAAATCATGAAAATTACATTAATACCTCCAGAAATGTATTAAATCCCTACTTTTTATAATGAAATACTTATTTCATTAAGTTCTATTAGGTATTTTATGATAGGGATTTAAATATATCTTATTACTGTCTTAGATAGAAAGGTTAGTATAAAAGAAATTTTGACCCCAGTTTTCTTAAAAATTATAAATTAGGTTCTTACCATGAGCTACTGTACTGTTGTAAGTCACAATTGGTATTAGAGCTAGGTTCCAAATATAATATTTGGAACCCTAGTTTCAAGTATAATTAATACAATAAAGGCCTAGTTATAGATTTAATTAGTACTAGAAAGACTAGTTCCAAAAGCAATTAGTATTGTTGGAAGCATAGTTTCAAGTTTAATTAAAGTGTTAAAGGCCAAGTTCCAAATATAATTAGCATTGTTGGATATTTCAGATTTAGGCTCAGAATATAATTATTGACGTCATTTGTTGATTACTTGATTAGTGTGAAATTTAGATCATTGAGTAAGTCATTAAAGTTATGCTCTATGTTGAATTCTTGGCATAGTTGAGAATTATGGATTGCAAATATGCGGTAAAGGTGAGATCAATTTTCAGACTATATCTAAATAAGGTAAATTTAGAATTTTTGGGTTAAATAGTTGACAATACCTATTTCGAGTGATATTATGGATCGACAGGTTTTAATTTATGGATGACAATTTTATTCAGGCTCTTCTTAGATATTTTATTAGGCTTAAACTTGTTGAGGTAATTTGGCGTGATGGATAAGATGATTAATAAGGTTGCAAGTTTGATTAGTTATATGATCTGTGAGTGTTCGTAATTCTTGGTTCAATCAAGGACTGTGATTATTTTAGTATAATTAAAATTTATGATCACTAGTTGACTAATTTAACTAATCATATCATGTTTAGGTATAATTAAGAATTGGTGGTTGTCTAGCTTAGGGTACAATAGTGCTAAGGATGAATGACTGTGGTCATATGAAAATCTAGTATAAGCATGATTAAGGCCTTGTGATTATTTAATTCAGGCATAAATTAACATTTTAGCATTTATGATTATTTGTTGATCCAGGTATGTTTGCCACTTATGAAAGCACAACCCTACATCTTGTGCCATAGGTGCTAGTGAAGGGTATATGAACAATATGAATTTGGCACCCTTATAGAGAAATCCTGCTAATATGCCTGCTCTAATTCACCATCTTGCTCCTAATTTTCCACTTTTGCCTATAGCTTCACCTTTGGCCATGTTTCATGTTTCCCCTTTCCAGGTAAAGTTTCTGATATATGGGGTGATAATCTCTTATATGGTTGTATACTAGCTTCTATGCCTGTTTGCATTACTGCAGTTAAGAGAGTAAAAGAAATAGTCCAAATTAGCTTTTACTTGTTAGACTTGCTAAAGCAGTTGTTATTTTGTTGAATAATTTTTTTTTTTGTTTGACAGTTGAAAGTTAGTTTTTTAGTTTATTCCTTGATAGTTTGTTATGTAATTATTATTTAGTTAAGTTGTTAAATCAGTTGAAAATTCAGTTGAGTTATTTCTTTCTATATAAATATTTGAGGGTGATTCATGAATGAGTAAGATTGAAAGATCAAGAGTTTGAAGATTTTTTAATCATTTTCTCTCTTCTTCGATTCCATACAAAAGATTTTTAAATTTTTCTTCTTCTCCTTTAACTCATTCCTTAAATGACGAGTGTTTCAATTCCTTTTTTACGTTTGTTTTAATAAGATTAGGTTGGAGCAAAAATCTCATGTATGATGTACATAATTAGAAAAGCTCAAGTATCCACACTCATTCAGTTGAATGCATGATAGAGAGAGCTTTGTTGTGTGCGTCAAATTCCATACGATATCAGCTTGTTGGATTGGTCCTCTGGTTCTGATGAAGTCTGATTTGGAAGTGATTGATAGCAGTTTTGTGTTCACCTAGCTATTGGGGATTGATTATCATTCTTTGTTTTCCTGTGATGGTCTAAGGCCAGGTAGATGATTTGTGAAAATATATTAGTCAGTTCTTCTATATTTAGGTGACATATGATAATAAAATCATTTAAAATAGATGAGTGTGAACTATTAAAGAAATGATATTATTATAACTGATACACTATGTCAGTTGTCACCTAAATGTATTAGACTAGCCAATATCTTTCCGTGATTTGTTGGGTTTGATGTGTCAAACTCATTAATTGCCTTCCTTGTAATTTATAAGGGAAGTATCATTATTTGCGGGAGTTCTTTTTTTCCTTATGAATTTCATTTTTTTTCCTCATTTAATACTCATCATTACCAGACCAGAGCCAGACGTTGACCACAGATTAGTTGATTGATCAGTGAAGTTTAAGGAATCTGCAAGTTTCTAGGTGCTAATTGTATGTTTGGTTGACAAGAATGCATAGGGAATACATTTGGTAGACATTTGTTTCTTGGATATCTTCCCCCTCTAAAAAGCTCTTGACCATGTTTGTGGGAATGGCCATTCCCACCAAGTGGCGATGGAATCCATTGGTTTCCTAGCAATCAAAATCTTTTGGACAACTTTGCCCATGATACTTTTCCTTTCACGCTTTCACTCGTTCTTTCATGCTCTTGACTTTGGACAATTTATGAAGTCCTGGCTTCCTCCCATGGATGTTTGCAAACATGGCATTGCTTAATTGATATTTTTGTTGATTTAAAATTCTAAATACATGATATTGACTTAATAAATTCTCTCTCTCTCTCTCTCTCTCTCTCTCTCTCTCTCTATCTATCTATATATATATATATATATATATATATATATATATTATGACCCAATTGTGGAAGAGATACGTGTGGATGGGGAATGGTAATATTATTATATATTTAATTTATTTATTATTTTAATTTTGAAATTTTAAAATATAAATTAATGAATTTTTAATTTTATTTAAATTTAATTAAATATTTAAATATATATAATATTATTAGATATTTAAATATATTTTAAATTTTATTTAATTTTAATTAAATGTTTAAATATATATTATGTATAAAATATATGTTATTATATATAGAATATATACTATAGGTATTATGATAAATTCATTTATTTTCTGTTCTTTTCCACTCTTGAATTCTTTTACCAAACATGGTGTATGAAAGAAAGAAACAAAGATAAATACTTGCAAAGATTATTAAGTTCTGCATTGTGACAAAATACTAAATGAATTGCTTATCCTTCATTTTTCTAATGCCTCCTTCATTATTTCCATGCTTATCAAATACGGCAAAAAAATTGGATCCAAATTGTGGTGTTAATGTTTTTTTTAATTTTATGAGAGAGATAGATAAAGAATGATGAATTTTTAAATATATGACACTTACTTGAATAATTTACTGTCTTTCTCATAACTGAGACAAGTTAAGAAAATATTAAATCGAGGAAAACCAAATTCCAAATTGTGAGGGCACCCCTTTGACTAGTCATACTTAGTGCAATAGTGAAGTGGTTAACCACCTCATATTTGGTAGATCAACTAGCCAAAAAAAAAAGGAAGTGTACTAGCTAAGAAGCATAGATATTTCAAAATAGGAAGTATACACGTATTGAATATGTATAAAATATGATACGCAATGTAATATTGTTGTATACATATTAGATGGGTATCGAAATTTTTTTTGCGAAATACATTTAAAATGTATCAAAATGACATCAAATCAACATTGAAATATTTTCATCTATTTTTTTTTATTAGTTATGATATTATTCTATCATTTTATTATTATTTTTCTGTTTAAGAACATAATCTTCATTCACTATATACAACATTTGGCAAGATGTGAAAAGAATTCAATCTTTGTTTGTTAAAATATATATTTAAACGCAAACATAAATACACATATTCATATCTTCAAATTTTAAAGATTGTCATATTTTACGTATCATATTGTATTCAATAGAGTACTTATATCAATGCTTTTTAGTGTACTAGCATATGCATATTTAGTATTGCTATAAGTGTTGTCAAACTTACAATTCTAGATAGACTCGGGAAAAATGGTAGACTTATAATGTAAACTCATAACATAGAATCGTAAAAGTTTACTTACACCTATTATTAAATAGCTATTAAATATAACTATATCATAAAATCATATAAATTTTATATATAAGTACTTATTTTATAATCCATAATCCATATTGCATGCTTCTCATTCAAACCAACATACAAATTTCAATAAACTTCATAATCTATAATACATAACACTATTATTACATATTACCTTCATCATCTCCACCTATCTCATTCTCACCATTATTATTTTCTTCTTCCTTATCCTATATATATATATATATATATATATATATATCATACCTGGTAATATCCTATATTTTTTAGAAAAAAAAAGAATATACATAAAAATAATATTCATCCTCACCTTAAATATTTTATCTCTCAAATCATTCCTAATATTTCCACTAAAAATATTTTATCACAATAATTACATCTTTTATCGCCAAATAATTATCTTAAATACCCACTCATACCCACTATCCCTACTTTAATTAAATTAATATCCCAATTATCTCTACTAACATTATTTTATTAATTCACTTAATTAAACTAATATTATAATTATACCTACTTTCTCACTCATATTATCTTAATACCTAATTATATACTAAAACCATTAAAAACACTAAAATTATATCTTAAACTCCATCATTCTCGCACACCAACCTTCATCATCACTCTCTCACTGTGCTGCCATCAATTCCTCACTTTCGGCCAACGTTACTACTGCCGACGAGCACTAGTGAGCCACTAACAACACCATCGGCTCATCCTCAACCACTGGAGACCTCCATCACTAGCAATTTCGCCGGAAAAGCGTGCAACCCACGAGGCCTTTATTCGGATCTTCCACAAGCCATCGACGCTATTTTAGCCACCATGAAGGGCCACTGGCAACTTCTCTCAGCCATAGCAGCCCCGTTAATTCCCTAGCAACCACCATCGGCCGCCACATTGTCAGAATTTTTCAAATTTTCTGGCGACTCACAGGTCCAAAAATTCAAGCGCTAAATTCGTGAAATTGGTGCGTTTTTAATCCAATTAAAAATAAGGCTTCAATTTCTACAATAATTTTACACCTTTCTCCCTTATTTACACTAATCAGTTTGGTCCAATTTGCTTAGGATCAAAGAACCCTAACTTCAGCACTGTTCAACAAAAAAAGAGATGAATTTGAGCTCAATTCAGGTTGTTTGTTTCAAATTGAGTTATAATTACACTTCATAGATGACTTTCACAGTTTTTTCCCTTGGAATCACTAATCAATTATGAAATATGGCTTCTAGAGTGAAAAACCCCAATTTAGGGGTATAGAAGCAATATGAGAATTTAGTGAAATTTGTGTTCTTTGGAATTCTTAAATTTTGTTATACATCTATGGAGTGATTTAGAAGTTTTTGAAATTTTAGTTTGAATTTTAGAACAAAATTCAAATTTTTCATAATTTTTCTAGATTTGATTGTATAACAATAAATATTATTTAAGGTTAAATAGAAAATTTAGAATTTATTAAATGACCCTTAAGTGAAATTTGTGTTATGATATGTGTTAAAAATTTAATCAGTGTATAATAGAATAATTGAATAAAATAATAATAATAGTAATAATAATAATAATAATTGTAATAACAATAGTAATGATAATAATTATGATAATGATAGTAATAATAATAATGATAATAGTAATAATAATGATAATAAGGATAATAAAATGAAATATAGGTTATAAGTATTTTAAAGCATTCTTTAAGTGACCCATAAATTTAATTTTCAAAATTTAGAAAGAAAGAGGTGAATTAGATAAAAAAAAATGAATGAGGGATAATTAATTAGGTATGTAATAGAATTAAAATAATTAAATTTATTTGTAAGGATTGGAAGATAAGAGTATTTTATTTAATGTTTTAGGTGATTAGAAAATTTCAACAAAGAAATTATAATCAAGGATAGAAAGAGGTTGGTATACTCCTGTTAGGTGAATAGACAATCCTAATTATGCATAACATTATTTTAAATTATTCATAATGATTTTGAATATTGAATTATTAGAAATACTAAAATCTAAATTCTGAAGTGGTACAATTTTAAATTGCTGATATCTGTATATGGATAATTATTTGTCTCTGAAATATTAAGAATATGTCCAAAACATATCCTTATAGCTAACGGCAGTTGACGTTAGCTGTAGTTAACTGCAATTGGTATTTTGATAAGGTTGGGTATGATACCCTTACCACCATATTCTGTTTGAGGTCGAAGACTATTATGATATTTACTCAGAGCCTATGGCTGAATGAGTATCTAATATGATTTGTTATTACTAGTCTTGGACTAACTCTGTACTCTGTAATTATGACGGGTTCTATAAAAGATTCCCAAATGCATTTTGTTAATGTTTTTCTCTGTTTAATATTAATGAATTATTTCTATATGATATCTGGCTTTAAATTTCGAAAGAGGTACCATTGTAAGTCTACCTTAATTTTTGCAATATTAAAATTACCTGCTCACTGAGTTTCTATTCACCATATTATTTAATATTTTTCAAATCTCAGCGTCGCTCTCAAACATCCACCTTCAAAATTTTAGTCTTTGTAATAAATTCCTTATTGAGTGTATCCTACTGTTAGAGTTATATCTTTTATTATTATTATGATTTCGTTTAGTCACTTCTTTGTATATAGGCTAGATATTTGATGTATTACTATGGTACGTCAGAAAATGTCTGTATAGAGAGTTATGAGACTCATACTATTTAATTTGAATTTATACAAGTTCTATCATTATGAGGGTTCTGACAGGTTTACAAGGATAAAGGACACCTTATCCTCGTACCGGTCACGCCCTAAAAGCTCTAGTCGTGACATATCCCATAACAACTAACTTATTGGTTTAGCACAGTTACATTAATAAATACAAAAATAGTTAAAATATTCATATATGAATTACATTTTAAGCTAAAAAACATATAAGAGTTCACTAACTTGCGATCCACGACTAAAACATAAAGATATATATATATATATATATATAGATAAAGGATTAGCTCTCTATTTTAAAAGTAGTGAATAGAGAACAAAAGAAAACAACAATGACATAAACAATTGATTCGGACAAGAAATTTGCACACCTAGACCAGTGAGCAAATGGGGCAAGAAAACTCAGTTCATTCTAACACCTAATTTAGCATGCACAACTCAAAAACCATAGTCTACCTAGGTTCTAATCTAACATTTTGCTTAATCCAATTTAATCTAACCATTAAAGAATTCAGTAACAGTACATGATCGAAAGAAATCATGCAATGGTGTATACTTTCATTCCAAATAAATATGAAGAAAAAGATAATAACTCAATTGATACGCATTTATTTTTACAAAGTGTATCCTATCCCCTGTTTCTATTACTTGGAAGTAAATAATCCTTAAAATCTGACAAAAGTCTTGGATAGATAAGAGAAATAATGTTGGATAATCACAACCATTATTCATGTACCAAGATCCTACTTCAAGGCAACCAATAAAAACAAAAGGTTGGCACATAGTGTGCAAACAATACTCAAGGTCAAGCATCCATATTGTTTCACTCAATGAATCAAAGCAGTGATGTTAACACCGCAGAATAAACCACATTAAGCAACATCAACTTCACATTACACTAATTTGCAAGACAACACTCAGAATTCATGTGTGCTAAATAAATAATAAGCTCTCTCTCCTACAACCTTCTTCATTAAACTGCAATCATCAACCTGTTTATTTGCGCATGAAATTGTAACTACATTTCTCTTAATCTGCCATTCATTTTAATAATTGATAAATGCACACAAGTTCCCATAATCACTTCTAAGTCCGCTCTCCCACTCTGTTTTTCCCTCTGGCTAATCAGTAAATCAAAATCAGTACCCATTCACAACATCAGGCATCAGCAAAGTACCACTACATTCACTAAATTAGTACCCATTTATGAAATCAGTACCAGAAAAGGAAAATTGAAAAAAGGAAGAGAACTGGAGATTTACAGGACGACATTCTCCGACGTGGACGACGTTTGCTGCTGCAACAGACTGCTCTGCAACGCTACGTGGACGAACCGTGAGCAGACTGTGTCTTCTAGCTTTTGTAACATCACGGTGTGGTGGGTCAGCGTCGTGACTGTGTGATCAGGATTCAGATGAGTTGAACTGAGAGAGAGTGACTGACTGAGGCTGACAGATGACAATGTTTCATCGCGACGTGGAAGCATGAACATCAGACTATTGGAGATAGAGAGTATCAGAATGCATTTAGGATTAGGTTAACCAAGTTCATTTTTTTTCGGCCTAGGCATTTTCGGGCTGGGTTTGCTAAAAAAAAAAAAGTATTGGGTTTCTGTAGAAGAAGTCAATTTCCTAACTCGGTTAGTTCGATCAAATTTACTGAGTTTATTAATTCTGTGTAAGTTAAAGGTTGAATTTGATCGAATCAGTATTGATTTTAATTCTAATCTCGACTTAATATAAAATTTTTATCTAAGATCATCAAATCGATCATTCAACCCAGTTAAATTGTGATTTTAACAACCTTGATATTGTTGTTATTATGCTGCTTGGAAGTTGTCAATACTGAAGTCATTCTAATGTCACCATTACTGATTAATCATTGTGAAATTGATCCAACGAACTGGTAATATTCCATTTTTGCAATGAATACAAATGCAAGAAGATCAATGACGCAAGGATACTGATAATTTTACAACTATGAATACTGTTTTGTTGATAATTTCTTTCACTGTGATTTTCCCTTACAGTGAAACAAATTAAAACGATGCTGATAAATCCACCATGAAATCAGAGCTCTCATTTAGCTCAATGACAACTTTGTTAAAATGTGTTCCCTAGACTAAAATCAAAATTTGAAAAAAATTGTAAGAACATTATTATAAATTTTTAATTATAAAGACTAAATTAAAAATTAAAATTTGTAAGGATTAGAATAATTAAAGCCTTCATAATATGCTAAAGCGTGGGTGGATGAATTCATTTTTATTTAGAAAATTAACATAGCTAAATAATTTAATTTTTAATTATTCACATTACATATAAATAAATTTCTTGAAAGTTTAGAAAGAATGAAAAAGATGTACACTGGGACATTATAAATGATTGAATGACCACTTTTTTTTTTTTAATAGATAATGATCTATTATTTCAAAAATAAAAAATTTTTCACGCTCTTTTACATGAAACAATCGAATATTTGAAAATTTTGAAACATAATTATGCATCATTAAGTTTTGACTCATAGAATATACTAATTTATTTGGAAAAGAAAATATTTATGAACTATAATTTAAATTAATTATACCTAAATTATAAAAAAATTGAAAATAGAAATTTTCTAGTCAAATAAAAATTAAAATGACCAAATAGAATAAATTAAACCAATTATTGTGCAGGCAAAACTCATGTATACTTTTGTAGTGTTTATTATCAAGTTAACCAAAACAAAATATGACACATTTTTTTATTTATTATTATATCATAATTTATTATATTTGTTTATATTAAAATTCGAATTCGAAACTATTGACATAAACATAAAGAATCCTACACTAAACTATTTATACATTGTAGATTTATTATATCTCATCACTGTATGATGGCATTTTTCAAAAAAAGTTATTCCTTTTATATTTTAATTAAAATTTTTAATAGAGTTATCTATCATAATGTTTCTTACATTTTTTCTTCCTCGTGAAATAAAAAGGAAAAACAAAAGATGATGGGACTTCCGTTCCGTCGTCTCCGGTCTCGTATTCTTCTTCCTCCTCTGCCACCCATATTGGCCTCAACACTAACTCTGTCCAAAAAGCACCGCCTGAAACATCTTATCGCCTGGGAATCTTATCCATATCCTTCCTTTCAATTTGCTTCACTCTTTTTCTTGCTCTACTTCGTGTATTCCTGCACCCAGAACCATCAATTCTGAACGAAAATGGTGTTCTTCTTGAGCACGCTAAATCTCATATTTTTCATCGATTCCCTGTTCACACGACTAGGAAATTTCAGGTTCTGGGCTTGATATGTTTATTTATTTTTTATTGGATCCTGATGACATTATGATATTGTTACTTCAACTGATTGCACTATTTCAACTTCGTTTTTGCTGACACTGGAAAAAAGATTGCGTAGACTGTGACTCCAAAGGGTTATCTGTAATGGTGTCCACGAACGACCCAGTCGATTCTTTGTTTAATTCGTTTCAAGTTGTGAAAGAAGTGATTTCGCCACTGGAAGTGGGCATTCGGAAGGCGGCGAAGGATCTTGAGCATTGCTGGGCGGGGCCTAAGAATAAGGTAAACGGTGTTCAGTTAGCTGCCCAAGTGAGCGAAGGTGGTCAGTTTCAGATCTTTGGTGTGAAGAAGAAGGTCGGAGATGAGAGAAAAAAAGGATCAGTAAAGTTTCCTTTAAAGGCTTTTGTGGGTATGTTTTCACAGAATTCAGGAAATGGGTCAAAAGAGAAGGAAGTGGCTAAGGAGGATGGGTCTTGCAACTGCTTGAAGTTTGCTGTAAATTGGTCTTTTCCGGTTAATGGGTTTCTTCGGTCGTTGCCAACTCCTTTCAAATCTGGGAAAAAACGACTTCAGAAAATGGATGCTGAAGATTGTTTGTGTTCGTGCTTGAAGCCCAATGTTTCATGTGAACCGAAGCAAACAGAATCCAAGGGTCAGTTTGTTAAGATATTTGGGGATAAGGGTGTGTCACAGAAGGAGGGAAAGCATATTTCACTTGAGTGCTTAATTGGTTTTATTTTTGATCAATTGTCGCTGAATCTTCAGAATTTTTATCTGGGATTCCACGAACATGATTGTGACCGTGAGAGGATTTCTCTGCTGCCGCCTTCTTCATCTCATTTTGATCATTTGAAAGTATTCACTAGTATTTTGGAAGGGCACCAACTACAAATAGACAGGCTTTTGGGAAATTTAAATTTTGCAAAGATGGGTGGTGTGCCACCAAGTGTAGCTGACGTAAGCCCGACAGCTAAGCGAGAGGGAGATGGTAGTGCTACTGTTGAAAACAGGGAAGAAATGGGAGGAAGTACCCCGCAGAAGGTTGCCACTAACATTCTCAGTATTCCTCTTTCAAATGTGGAGCGTATAAAGTCTACTCTTTCCACAATTTCATTGACGGAATTGATTGAGCTTCTACCACAGCTGGGGCGGTCGTCTAAAGAACATCCTGACAAGAAGAAACTATTCTCTGTACAAGACTTCTTTAAATACACAGAGGCTGAAGGTATGCAATATCAAATAAGTGCAGAAGAACTTGAATTTTGCCTGCAGAAAACATAAAAAAACTTTTATTTGCTGCTTGGAGCCTTGGACTATTGGTAGAACCAAATATAGAATCCCTTACTGAACGTGTAAAGCATTAAATGTCTACTTATGTTAAAAAAACACCTCTAGCGGCAATAGGAAACAATTTTGTAATAATATTATGAAATAGAATCAAGGTTTAACAAACTTTACGAACAAGTAAAAAACCCTTTGGAAGGATCATAACCCGTTTAATATCCTTCCAGAACTCTAATTCTACCATAATTATATTAAAATGATCTTAAAATAATAATAGAGTCCCTAAGAACAGTTTCATACAATAATTACAGTAAAAACATAAAAACTAAATTACAATTTTTATTGATCCCTGATTGTCCTGCATCAGCTTGACAAATGAAGTTTATAGGATGCTATCAACGATAACCAAAATATAATAAAGAACGCTTGGCTAATTTTTAATTTTAATTGTCAATGGACAACTGCATCCGTAAGAGCTAGTATTGGATAGCATTAGTAAAAAAGTTCATGTAAAGTTTTTAATATGTCTCCCTATCATATCCATTTTAGAATTTCCAACGTAATTATAAATGTATAATTGACCCTCAATTGTACTGCATCAGTATGACAAGTTAGAGTTGAGGAATGAAGTTTATAAGATGCTGTTAATAGTTGTTAAAGTATGATAAAGAACGCTGGACAAGATTTTTTTTTTCATTTTTAATTGTCAAGTGACAACTGTATCTATAAGATCTATTATCTAGTGGAGGTAGTCTAAATTTTCAACTAAAGCTATGCATATATATATGTCCCTGTTATGTCCTTTTAGGAATCTCAGGACCCCAGTGTTTTTATTCCAGTATTTACACATTTGTTTAGCTTCATTGTCTAAATAAGGGTATTTCAGTGCGTATGCATATCATCAGCTTGAGATGTTAATATTGTTGAAGATATGTAGATTAGCGGCCTTCATTTTGGTTCATGGTTATCCTAATTAATAACTGATTACTTTACCTGTTAGCATGTTTGATTAATATTTTCTGACATATATTTTCATTTCCATATTTTAAAAAATTTACTGAGGCTTTTGAAAATACTAGAGATGAAGAGAAGGGAAGACATATAAGCACAAACAAAAAGTTAATGAAAACTTCATGTGGTTGCCCAGATTTGTGCTTGCTTAGTTGAGTTTTAGAATACTTCTAAACACAAGAAAATCCAAGAAAACTTGGCAAGGTTGTCAAGATATTGCCTATTTATTTGTGCTTTAGAATACATAATTTAAATTTTAAAACAACTTTCCGTGAATGATTGAAAGTTTAGTGGACTTCTTATTCTTGGTTGTTATTCTCGTTAAAGTGAAAGCTGAAATAGAACAATATCCTTCTTTAAGGAACAAAATTTACACTGCAACTCAGGAAGACCCCCAAATGTACAATCCTAAAAAATAACATTATTTACGTTAGAGAGTTTCTATTTCAGAAACTACCAGTTCTGCCTTCTGAAGAGGACAATCTGGTAATTTTAGTCCACACTTTTTTTCTCTCAACCAAATAACCCTAGGTAGAGCATCTATAATGCAAAGTTGTGTCAATTACACTATTTTATGCCTGTACCATGAATTTGCTGCGGCTCATTTTCATATTTATAAGATTATGGACTTCAAGAATAATTGTTTGAGCAGTTTTTTCATCGGTCTAACTATAAATTTGTATTAAACGTTAAACCTCTTCTACAGAAGACATTGCACTTGACCAGTGTTTTCTTGTGTACCCTTTCTAACTTTTCCAAATCATTTCATTCTTTCATATTGAGATAGAGAAAATCCTTATGTGTACTATTTATATTCTGTTGGTGAACCTAAGTTGAGTTCCATGGAGCATCATTGAACAACTCCAACCTCTTACTCCTTTCAATCTAATCCTGAATATTTTCAATGAGGTTATTTTATCTTTGCATAGAAAGCTTTTTGAGCCAAAACCTATTGTAGTTATTAGTTTCTCATTAGATTTTGTAATTTTGTTAAACTGGACAAGTGTTTGTGCTTTATGGTGTCAGTATCTTGCATTGTCAGAATTGAAATGATCAATCATGAGTTACCAATCAAAAAGAATATATATCATGTGTGCTATGTTTATGAACTTGTTGATACAGTTATGTGGGCACTAGACTCACAGCAATCATTAAAATCCAATGTGGGCTCTAGCCTTCTTGTTCTGTGGTTTTGTACCAACTAGCATAGCATATATATTATCTTTGATAGTGGTTCTTAGATATCACTTAGCTTAATTGTTTCTGGTGTCGTTTCTCACAATACCTAAGATTTTTTTATGACAATTTTTATTTCTTATAATTCTTATTTTCACCCTCATTTTCTTACAGGGAGGAGGTTCTTTGAGGAGCTGGATAGAGATGGTGATGGCGAAGTAACTCTAGAAGATCTAGAAATTGCAATGAGAATGAGAAAATTGCCACGAAGATATGCTAATGAATTTATGCGTCGTACTAGAAGTCACTTATTTTCCAAGTCTTTTGGTTGGAAACAGTTTTTGTCTACGATGGAGCAGAAGGAGCCAACAATTCTACGTGCTTATACTTCTCTGTGTCTAAGCAAGTCTGGGACACTTCAGAAGAGTGAAATATTGGAAACACTAATGAATGCTGGACTACCTGCAAATGAAGACAATGCTGTTGCTATGATTCGATTTCTGAATGCAGATACAGAAGGATCTATCTCTTATGGACACTTTCGCAATTTTATGCTTCTTCTTCCCTCTGATCGTCTTCAAGAGGATCCTAGGTAAGATCAACACGATTGTTCTTTTCAACTGACTTTTTCTTTTTATTGATATATATTAGATACATAGTCCACCACTTATTTATTTTATTTATTTATTTATTTTTTAGAGGGGGGCGGTGGGGGGAACAGTGAAAACCCATTTTCAAATATGTGGTTTAGCTTAGTGCTATGAAGCTGTTTTGCTGTCTTGCAAATGTGCTGATAAGATGTTTAGTGGTGGTGATATCCTTACTCAACTATGTATCTGATTAATCTGGAATGATCTTTGATGTGTTGATTGTATATAATAGGTGTGGTGTCATTTAGTTGCTCTTCTATCCCTCTATCTATAAGGATAGTTAAGGCAAGAGTTCAGGACTTGTGAAATTATGCAACAAGAATAAAACTTGTGCATGGTGTTGAATTTAGTAATTTCCTTGTTGTCTCAAAATGACAAAAATACATGGCTTATATTAGAAAATATTTTTGCTGTGGTTTCACCTTCAGGAGTATATGGTTTGAAGCTGCAACTGTAGTTGCGGTTCCACCACCTGTTGAAATTCCTGCTGGAAGTGTTCTAAGATCTGCATTGGTAGGGGGCCTTTCTTGTGCCCTGTCTTGTGCATTAATGCATCCAGTTGACACAATCAAGGTATACTCTTACCAATAATTTCTTTAGGTTACCCGCAATGTTGATGATTTTGTCTGCTTATGTGCTGCATACAATTCTACTTCCTCTGATCTTATTCATATTTTTGGATCCTTCATGCAACTAATGCCTCATCATTGTTATGTGTGGTATGTTAAGACTCGAGTACAAGCATCGACCCTGTCGTTCCCTGAAATCATTTCTAAGCTTCCGCAAATTGGTGCACGGGGTTTATACAGGGGGTCAATCCCTGCAATTCTGGGACAATTTTCGAGGTTATGTTTGTTTCACTACTCCCTTCACCTTGCCTTCTCTTGAAACAGTATAAGCAGAAAACAAAGGGGAAAACATCATTAATGCTTTCACTGAACAATGACAGTGTTATCATTCTTTTAAACTCATAGCTTTTGGTAATGCAGCCATGGCTTGCGAACTGGGATATTTGAAGCAAGTAAGCTAGTCTTGATAAATGTTGCTCCAACACTACCAGACCTCCAGGTATATTGTAAATATCCTACCATTCATGTTAAATATATTCTGGTCAATTCCTGATCAAAATTTTCTATATCTTTTTTCTTTCTTTCATATTATTCTTTTGTGGACTGTCTGCACTATCCAATGGATGATTGGTTAAAGTTGTCAAGTATAGCTGAAATACTCCAATGGATTTTGTTGTGATTTTAAGATTAGACCGTCATTTCTAGCTAGGGAGCTTACCACCTTTCCATCTTACAATAAATAGACCCAAATGAAAAAAGTCGTCCTACTGCTATAATTGAATTTTTTCATTAAGCTGAACGACTTAGCTCCTTATTTTTATTGAAGTGTTGTTCTGTAAGGTGATTTTACCTAATAGATATACATTTTCTAAATATCAGTATATTTTTAAAAAACTTAAAAGAGCTGTACACTTTATATGACTTCAAAGAATTCCTTTTACTTTACTTTATATGGTTGATACTTGATAATAAGTTCATTATATGGTTTAATGGGCTCTTTTTTTTTGGTGCTACTTTTAAATTCCATGAGGCTAAATGTATTAGCATATTATGCAGGTACAATCTATATCATCATTCTGTAGCACCCTTTTGGGAACAGCAGTGCGGATCCCATGTGAGGTATTAAAGCAGCGATTGCAGGCTGGTCTTTTTGACAATGTAGGGGAGGCTATAGTTCAGACTTGGCACCAGGATGGACTTAGGGGTTTCTTTCGTGGAACTGGAGCCACCCTTTGTCGCGAGGTTCCACTTTATGTTGCTGGCATGGGGCTTTATGCTGAATCCAAAAAGGTACATATTTTTTATGATCCAGTATTCCTTAGTTCTTGGTGTCTTTCTAAAGAGCTTAAAAATAATCATGGAGTTTACTGGGAATTATGCATTATACATATTTTTGAACTATGTGTATGTTTATTTATTGATGTATGATGCTTCTATTCATCCAAATTAAAAAGACTGGGTTTGAGTAAGGAGAGTAGACACAAGAATGTTAAGGGTAGTATCAATGATTGACGCCTGTAACTTTATCCTAAACAGACCTTTGTGATTATCTCTTATTGAGAAAGCCATTCAGCTTATACACTGCACTTGAATAGTAGAGTACAACCTCCTTGCTTGATATTTTTTTTTTCTTTTGAAAGAACCCATATTTGTATAAAGGGAGAAAGACATCCAACCTAATAAGAAGTTTTTGACCCTGCTTGAGTTAAGGGAGGCATATTCAGGTACTAGAAATATGTCTTGTTCCTTAATCCTGAAAATATTTGGAAAGCAAAATGTTTCTTGTACCATCGTAATTGATCAGGTATAAGGCTTTTGTTTTTCTGTACATGCATTGGCTGTTATTTGCTTCAATTCTTGAGTTCACTACTCAACAAATCAGCAGCTGATGTCCATATCATATAAATCTCCAATAACTAGAAATATGACTGGTAAATTCTCAATCTGGGGAATGTTGATAGTCAAATTAACATATTATTATTTTTTATCCCTGTTGTTCCGTGCATGGTTATTTCACGGTATTTGCTAATTCTGATATGCAAAGGGATTGGACAGCTGTCCTTTATTGATTTGTTTTTTATTTAGGAATTTTCTTACGTTAATTCTTTCTATGTGTTTTCTTTGAGGATTTCACATCCACCAACTTTCTGTAATCTTTTCTTGATAAAACTTCTTTCATTATAGAAATGATGGATCCCATGAACATTGGGCTTGGGTCTATGATATAACAGAAATGATAATGAGATCTGATGAGGTGTCATGAGGAATGGAAAAGAGAAGAAAGCTCTAACAAACTAGTCACATTTGCTATGATGTGGAAGAGAGAGAAAGGTAGGCTGTTGGAGGAGTATAAAAGCGTGGTTTGGGAGGCAGAGGAGAAAGGAAGAATTAAGATTAGTCTTTGAAGAGCCTTGGCCTCTCAAAAGCCATGGAACCTTTATGCCTTTTGCTTTGTTTCTTTATTTCTGTCTAATAGAGAATAGGATAAGAGTTATTTTATTATTTATTTGTAACTTAGTTATTAAGGATATGTATAGAAATTTTATTTTCTATTAGAATTTAGTTATTTAGGATAAATCTAAGAATTAGAATTAATTTGAATTTAAATATTTTTTTATGCAATCGTCGTTTTGATAGGATTTAATTTAAGTATTTTAATTATTTATTTTGTTTCTTTGTAATGAGCCTCTTAATAGAACCCTAGTTTTATATTGTTGTATCATGGTTATTTATAAATAACCCAAAATATTTTGTCATCAGTAGATTATTTTTTATTGAATAATATTATTATTGTGATAACCTAGGGTTTCTCCTCCTCCTCCTTTCTTTCCCTCAACTTCTTCCCTTGCTCCCAACCTCTTTTGCCTCATTCTCTCAGGGTCCTACGTCATTGTCATTTTACAATTGCTGTATTGTTGTCAATCTTTTCTCGCTTTCCTGTTTATGAGGAGGATTCTGGCTTGATTATACATAAATAATACTACAGAGGAATTTGGGTTTCATCAAGAAAGAATCAACATATTGAGTATGAAAAATGCATTCTGGACTGATATGTGTAAATATAAACTATAATAAAACATTAATGACTATAGCAAATATTTTTTATTGTTTTAATTGTTTAAATGTACACAAATAAAATTTTGTTGAGATAAAATATGCCTTGACTAAAGAAATTCCCTTGTGGCATTGGTTGGGCAGAGCAAAGACATCGCATCCAGACTATTGTATTATATATTGTCTGGGTGTGAGTGAAGCATGTGTCTTTTCTTTTTTTAATCCATTGACATGGTATTCTGGCATTGAACCACGGTATATTTTATTAGGGTCAGTTCTGGATTTTTATTTAAAATTTGTTGCTCAATGTTGTGTCTGGTTAGTAGTATTTGGAATCTTTAATATTGAGTATCATGTTGGTCTTTCAATTTCCGGTTCAAGGCTGTCCAGCAGCTACTGGGGCGGGAACTGGAACCCTGGGAGACAGTTTCTGTAGGGGCTTTATCCGGTGGCTTGGCTGCTGTTGTCACCACACCCTTTGATGTTATGAAAACCAGAATGATGACTTCACAGGGCCGGTCTGTGTCTATGACCTTAGTTACTTTTTCTATACTCCGCCGCGAGGGACCCCTCGGTTTATTTAAAGGAGCGATACCCAGGTTCTTTTGGATTGCTCCTCTAGGTGCCATGAATTTTGCAGGCTACGAGCTAGCAAAAAAAGCCATGAACAAGAATGAAGAACTACCAGGTGACAGTCTGCCTCCCAAGAAGGTGGCCAGTTCTGAATAACTCAAGCGATGATCAGCTCATCTGAATCCCTGAGGATTGTTTCATCCATCACTGAAATGCCCGAGGGGTTTTCCGAGCCCTTTTCTGAGTTTATATCACCATAGGTCAGATTTTTCAATTTCCTGACATCTCTGAGATGCTTTGTCTTGTTCATTTTGTAGTCTTTGGTTCTGCCAACCATAGCAGCGTAATAGTGATCCATTTCATTTTGTACTTATAAAATTTCTATAGAAAAAAAAAATGAAATTCGTTTCTGCATATAATGTACAGATATTAATCTTTTTCTTTTACTTCTCATAATCTTTTTGAATTGATTTGAATTCGATATATGTATTTAGTTCTTAGATGAGGTTCAGCAATATGTGTCTAGGTTTGAGAGGCATGCATGGCTGGATGATTGTTTACCAGATTATATGAGTTGCTAAAGATGGATGTGACTTGTTGCGTAAAAGAATTATATATATATATATATATATATATATATATATATTAAAATTAGCCTTACACCATTGAATAATTATTTATAAGATGATTTTTTTTTAAATAATCCACCATTAGATTAATGATTCTTATTATGAATGTCATTCTCACAATTTTACATAATCAAAGATTGATGGAAGCAGAATAAATAGAAAAAATATTGGGACAGGAAGAAGAAAAATTGCAAGAAATTAGACAACAATTAGCACATAGGATATGATGAAACAGGGGAAATGGAAAATAAAATGCAACAAAGTGGAATAACATCAAGAAATTTTGGAAACCAAGAACGTCCAAATCCACCAAATTGAAATAACCCAAAGTAGCATGTTAAGTAGGAATAGATTTACCCAATATATTCCCAAAATTAGAAAATTAAAAAAAATACACAAAATAAGGAATTAGTGATAATGGAGATAAATATGATGGAAGTAGAAGCAACAGAAAAGATGATGGGACAAGAAGAAGAAAACTTAACAAGAAATTAGACAATAATTAACACATATGATAATAGGATATGATGAAATAGGAGAAACGGAAATTAATATGCAACAAAGTGAAATAATATCAAAAAATTTTGGAAACCAAGAATCTCCAAAGCCATCAAATTTAAATAACCTAGGATATAATATAAATATTACAAGTAGTAGTTGAGCCAATAGAGAAGTAGAGTGAGAAAATTAAGAATTAAGATATATGGAACTAATAAGAACGTATGATTTATCACACCTATATGAAACCACTTATACACCACCTAGAAATAGTAATTATACCCCTCACATCATTAAAAAAATATGAAATAATGCAGATAATGTAAAGAGGATAGAAGAATAGATAAAAGCACAATTAATAGCATTAATAACAAGTAATATAAAAATAAATGCAGCCAATTTATTAGTAGAAGCAAGCTTTACATGATTGGTGAAAAGTAAACTAGATGAATTCTGAATAAATGTGAGAACGATAAATGAATATACAAATAGAAAAGAATTTTATATTAAATTAATAAGACAATATGAACAAATATTAAAAAATTAATTTGTGGAAAAAAACGGAGGAGTAAACGAGGCAACCAAAATAGCAATAACCAAATTACATAAAATAAAGATATGTACATTACACCCACAATATTTGAACCAATATATATGGGAATATAAGAAATATTATTATGAAATAAGTTTACAAACATATGAGCAACAAAAATTTTATATGAAATTATTTTATAGAAAATTACTAAAATTAATATCGGAAGAATAATAGAGGATTATAAAAAAACCATTTACTAAAACAGAAGAATTAATACCATACATAGACGCTATGGGAAGAAGAGAAGATTATTTGAGGGATTCCTTATCTAATAAATGCAAAGAAGCTT
The DNA here is from genome assembly GCA_037074485.1 of Delonix regia. Lineage (NCBI taxonomy): Eukaryota > Viridiplantae > Streptophyta > Magnoliopsida > Fabales > Fabaceae > Delonix > Delonix regia. The sequence goes on along the minus strand of CM073454.1, from coordinate 20,309,779 downwards.
GGAGAAATAGTAAGTATTATAAAAACAAACAAATTAGTATTAAAGTGTGGAGAATTAGAAATATCTCATAAGTGAGAATGTAAAGTAGAAAAAAAGGAAATATAAAAAGAGGAATAAATATTCGAAGCCATACAAAAAATATAAATTTAAGAGATATCTTAAATATAAAATTAAAAATCATTATAAAGCTAGAATATATTTCAAATATGAAGAAAGTTAGATTCTAAGAAAAAACCAAAAAAAATATCAATGCTATAATTGTTGACAATTAAGACACATATATACCGCATGTAATAAACCCAAATATAAGAAAGTTATGAACATAATAGAAATAGCTTAGGAACTTAGATTAGAACCAATAGAATATCATGAAATATCTGGAAATGAAATAGATAAGTTAAATTTTGAAATATATAAAATGGTTATTGAAACTGAAAATAATTTAAAAGAAACTAAAAGTGATTCAAAAAATTATAAATATTCTTCAATAGAAGAACATAATAATATATAAATGATACAAAGAGAAACTAGTAATAATATAGAAAATGAAGAACAAGAATATGAACAATATGAAGAATTTAGAAATGTTGAACAAGGAATAATAGAAAGAAGAATTAAATTTAGCCAAAAACAATATGATAAAATAAGAAATAAAAAATTATATTTATCCCTCCAAAACCTTAGAAAACAAGGATTTACAGAAAAAATAGGGAAAATAATTAAATCAAAAGAAAAAAACATATGCTTGTGTCATATTGTAAAAAAAATCTAATAGAGGCAACTCAAATAGAAGGGATACTAAAGATAACATTGATAAATAAAATATTAATAGAATAGGAAGTAGTAAAGTTATCAATAAAGGATGAAATGATAGAAATATATATACTAGGAGTACAAGTATTAATAAAAGCATATTTCCAAGCAGGAATAGACATACCAATAGAATTATTAGTGACATGTAATAGAATTATAGATAGTGTACTAAATAGTGTTATATTTTTTTTCAAACAATCATAAAATCTATTAAAGAAATCAAGAAAAAATAACTATAGAGAAAAATTTCATGCCAGTATTAGAAAATTAAAACTAGATTATGTAAATATAACTATACCAAGAAAATTACAAATGAAATTAAATCATACTAGAGAAATAAAACAATATGAAAATACTCAAAGACGAATAGAATATAATAACACTTTAGAAAAAAGAAATATTAAGATAAATATACCAAGACCAAATATAAATATAAATCAACCAAGGAGGAATATAGAAAAATATAGGCCGATATCTAGAAAAGGCTTAATAAGATCAAGAAGTCAATGTAATTATGAAGAATTAAATGAAGGAACTAGACTAGTAGAAACACCAATAACTTCAAATTCAGTTGAAATAAATAGAAGAACCTCATAAATAGATATGACAAATAGACAAGAATATTATGTATTACTAGAAATAAAGAAAGATGGAGCAATTGCATTAATAAAACCCAGTGATGAAAGGAGTATAGTTAGAATATATAGATAATAATATAGAAGTATAAGAACAAGGAACTAAGACAGACACCATAATAAGGTTTAACAAAAGAGATATAATAAAAATAAAATTATGGGTAGAGACTAAAGTCAATAATAATATAACATATAAATTAATCCTGACAAAATATTTTTAGAATAAGTAAAACCTTATCGAATCCAAAAAAATAGAATACTACAGTAATGTTAGAAAAAATAAAATTGATATAAATGAAATTCTACTACATACTAGTAAAATTTAATTATGATAAATATCAATCAAAGAAAATATCATGCAATGATAAATACAAGAAATATTATGCAACAACAAATGTATTGCCTCTAGAATTACAGAAAAAAGAAAGACCAATGAGAATGAGTAATGCAAGTAAAGAAGTTCATGTAATAGAATTGTTAGCAAAAAAATGTACCAATACAAATAGGAGATTATGAACTAAAAATTCTAATATTACATCAATTTAATGAAATCACCCCGGATATTATAACAGGAATGGATTTGTTAGAACAATATATGCCTTTGCATTTTACACAAAAAGCTCTAGCATTAACTACACCATGTAAACATGAAGCATGAGCAATAAGAATAACAAATCCATACAATAGAATAGATGAAATATTTTGTAAGGAAAAAATCAAATAATGAAGTACAATTCTTAGCAAATTTCAAACATATAGAAATAAAAGAAAAAATAACAATAAAAAATTTGCAAAAGAATTTACAAAAAGTCATAGAACAAAGATTACTAAAAAAAAATTATAGTGAAAACCCATTAATACATTGGGAAAAATCAAAACCAATAGCAAGAATAGAGCTTAAAGACTATAATATAGAAATATCTAGTAAACTTTACCCATGGATAGAAAATGATAAAAAAGAATTTATAATGTTGATAAATAAAATGAAAAAAATATGACTTGATAAGATAAAGTAGGTTAAATTAATGTTCACCGGCAATGAATGGTAATAAAGTATAAAAAAATAAATGATATAACAATTAGAAATAGATATCCAGTACAAAAAATAGAACTATTATTTAATCTTATAAAAGGTAAAAAAAAAAATTTAGCAAGTTTGATTGTAAATCTAGATTTTTCCAAATAAAATTAGAAGAAGAAAGTAAAACATATAAAGCAGTCACTACTTCAGAAGGATTATATGAATGTCATGTATTACCTATGAGATTCCATAATAGTCCAAGTATATTCCAATAATATATTGCAAAATTATTATTAGTAATAAGAGATTTTGCAATAATATATAGATCATATTTTGATAATTTCAAATAATGAAGAATAACAATTTATAAAGTTAATAGAAACAGAAGAATTAAATATATCACCCAAAAAAGAAAAATCAAGGAAAGAAAAAATAGGATTTTTAAGACATTATATATCAAAAGACAGAATAGAATTACAAGAACATATAAGTGAAAAAGTAGAAGAATTTACTAAACTAAAAACCAAAAAAGAACTTCAATCATATCTAAATTAGCATAGGAAAGGACAAAGTGGCAATAGGAGGAAAATATTAGTAAAATAATGGGAAAAATTATAAAATTGTGTGAAGATTTACCAAATTAACCATACCAACTAAAGAACCTATAAAATAGATTACTTATACAGACACATCAAAAAATTATAAGGGAGCAGTATATTATCATGAAAATGAAGGACTAAAAATAATCACTAAATATGCTAGTATCAAATTTAATAGAAGTCAAAGTGGATATCTTTCAAATTAGAAAGAATTTTTAGCTATTGTAAAACAATATAAAAATTTGAGTTATTAATAGTGAATTTCCAATTTATTATAAGAACTGGTAACACCTAAGTTAAGCATTAGCTTGGTAAAGGAGTAAGAACATCAAAATTGACTAATAAAATGTTAGTAAAATGACAAAGCAATTTAGATCATTATGATTATCTTGCTAGATATATAAAAGGAAAAAATAATTTAATTATTGACTTTTTAAGCCAGGATGGAGCCAAATAAAGACCAGGCCAATAACAATCCAGTAAAGGAAACTCAAAGCTTAGATCTTCATAACACCAATATAGAACAAATAATTATGAAAAACAATATTATTAAGATGAATATGGGCTTACTCCAAGTTTGAGTAAATACAAGCCTTAAATACCTTATTGGCAAATAATATAGCCCAAGTAGGGGACTTAAATAGTAGGATGAATAAATTAGATAAACAAGTAATAGACTAAGAAAACCAAAATCAAAATCCATTCCAAAAAAGCAAATAGTACCATTCACAGCAATATTGAAGGCCCAACAAGAAGCCCAACCAAAAAGAAACCAAGACCAAAGTAGTCCAAAGCCCTTTCCTAAAATTCCAAACAAATAGTCAGTTCTAGTAAACCTCAACCTTCAACCTATTGTAAAACCCAATCATCCTCCTCAACTAATATTAATCCAAAGACCCTCAAATAATTCCAATATCTTAAACTCCTTATTAGCAAGGTGAACAACTAAAAACTCCCAATAAAAATAGTCAAATATGTATCTCACTATGCAATAAATAAGGTTATTATCCTCTTAGGAACCAACCCAGAACTAGTAAAAACACTAGTTATGGTTTAATCCAAATAATATATCCCTATTCCAATATGCAGGAAATATCCTAACTTCTAAAGTCCATCCAAGAAGTAGCAAACTTTATTTGTAATAATAGCCCAATATAGAGTCTATATTAGATGTTATTTTGATTAAATTTAGGATAACAAAGAAACCATTCGAATATGAAGAAAAAGCGAAGGACTAAGAATTCTATATAATATTCTCAGAGATGAATAGAATATTAAGAAGTGATTAAGCTCAATGGACCTATTTCACAGGGCCAACTACTTATATATACTCAGTAGAAAAGACAAGTAGACAGAGTAAAAATTTCTCTATATAGTATGAAAGAATAAATATGACAATGTGGAACATCTAGAAAGAACTAAAAAGAGAATATACCAAGTGTTATCAAAATATACAACTTACCATGGTAAGTATTGTGAAGAAAGAGAAAAAGAAGAAAAAGAATATAAAGAGCCATGGACATCTCTGGACATGATAAATTGAGAAGACAAGAACAAAAGAAGAAGACAAAGCAAGGACAAATATGAAGGAATCAAAGACAAGGAATCAAAGGACAATAGAATATAAGGCCAACAATAATGGGACAAACAAGACAAAGGTTAACAACAACGAGGAAAAAGAAAAAGACAAGAGGAATCAAGGACAACAATAATTAAAGGAAAAAGTAAACTATAGTTGTACTAGTAGAAATAAGGGTTAGGTATGCTCATCCTATAAAGCCTTGTAATCAAAAGTATGGGGCATCGAGCCACATAGCATCTCTCTCTCTTGTTAAAAGCTCTGAAGCTTTTTAAATCTCTTGTAAATAATATTACTCTCAAATAAAAGTATCTTATTCTTCTTTAAGTTATTTTAATCTCCATCATTATCATCTTAACACGAGCAATCGAAGAAGATAGAGGCATGGAATTCTAAACTTCTTACAGGAGATTAAGGATATTATTTTATGAAATTATAATCAAATAGCATGATCCTATGATATAACTATTAACTAAATTATTAATATATTGGCTTTAATTAAGCCAAGGAATAGTGCACCTCCTATAGGAAATGAAGGAAGATTGTACTTATCTAAACTGAAGGAGGAAGGTTTGTGCATTAAAGTATTAGAAAAGACCTTTGCATGAAATAGGGCAAAGTTCCTTCTATAACCCGGTTTATATTTGGTCAAAAAATGTTCCACAACTTAAGCTGATGTTATATATCAATAACATAGTTAGTTGTCTGAATCATAGTATTATATGAAATATATATATATATATATATATATACACACACACATACATACATACATACTCATATACATATACAAATACATATATAAATTAAAATTAGCCTTACACCATTGAATAATTATTTATAAGATGATTTTTTTTTAATAACCTCCACCATTAGATTAATGATTCTTGTTATGAATATCATTCTCACAATTTTACATTAATCAAAGATTGTTTGGTAGCGAATCAATACACCCAAAACTTAATGTAAAATAAACATTTCAAATATCAAAAGCATTTAATAATTTGATTAGATACTTATAGTTATTTGAGTTTCATAGAAATTTAGCATGAAAGACCAATATGATAGTTACTTCAAATCCAATTGTTAGATTAATGGTAATTAATTCATATGAAAGAATAGCAAGAGAAACCTACCAAATCTTGGTGTCAGTTGATCTCTTCCAAATCCTTAACCTAATCTTTCACCATTCATTTCACCATCATCCAATGACTAAAAATTATCATACTAATTAGTAAAGCATAACTGGGGGAAAGTCAAATGATTATGTAATAATCAATGAACAATCTTTTGTTTATCTCCTTTGTTATGAATTATTATATTATTTTCAAATTAAACAATTATATTATTTGAACTAAATTTGAAATTTTATTAATTAAGAAATTTATAATACATTTGGCGCTAAAATTACCTTTGACTAAATAGTTTAGAGAATATAATCACAAATGAAATCAATAAACAATCATAGTCCCTGTGTCGTGACCAACGAATCTCCTTTAATAGCAGGAGAATCTCCAGTAAACATTGGACCATTAGATTAAGGTCCAATGGTCTAAAATTTATCAGACAATTTTTAATTTATTTTTAATAAATAATCCAATAAATTTTGGACCATTAAATGTTAATATAATGATCCCAAATCTACTGGAGAATTTCCAGTAGCTTTGAGCTACTAGAAGAGATCTTTTCACCTGTGTCATGAATATCTGACTACAATTCTATGGATTAGATAAAGTATTAGGGCTACTCATCGGGCCACCCAACTAGGAGGACCCAGCTTGGCCCAATTGGGTTAGGGTTGAGTCAATCCAAGTCAAGAAAAGGACAAGACGGAAGGACAAAGCGGATTTCAGGTAAGGGGGTTTGAGCCAGGTCGGGTCCAAGGGAGGTATTCTAGTCAATGTACCTAGCCTAGCCTGACTATTTTAATATAATTATAATAATTAATATAATAATTATATTATATAATATAAAGGTTAATGTTTTTTTATTTGCTTCGAGTCATGTTCGTTACTTCACCATCGTCTCTTTGTCTTCATCATGTTGTCGCGTCTCTGCTATGTCCCTCTCAAATCTCATCGAACATCGGCTTCATTTGACTATCTCTCCTTGCTTGTAGCCATCGCAATGCGTCTTTCTCTGGTTGACATTGTCTCTTTTGTCTGTCATGGGTGAGTGGCTCTCTCCATCGATGTTGTCGTTCTCCTTCCCTATTCGTGAGCATTGACGATGTGTGCTTGTGTCACTGCGACTACAGGCCTCTTCAAGCTTCCTCCAGTGACTTCTTCTACACAGAAATTTCCAAGTTTGTTATTTGGGTTCTTCAATTTTCAATGGTTCCAATTAAGGCTTGGAAATTTTCAGGTTGTTGCACAGGCTGTTTTCTTCCTATTTTCCTCCTAATCACATGTGTAGTTGTTTGAAATATTGAGATCATGAGATTCAGGGTTTATGCACATAATAGCCTATTATGTTCTATTTTAAATTAAATATTAGCTTGATTTATTATTTGCCCACATCAAATAATCTAAAAGGCAAGTTATATCATGATTGATTGGAAATTATATCCTTATTAGCTAGTATGGATGTTATGAGTAAGCAATCAAACTTTAAAAAATAACAAAGTGAGATACAAAATTTTTAGCTGGATAAGATGCATCTTAAACATTAAATTCACAATGTGTGATTGAGATAATTATTATGTGAGTGTGAATCCTTTATAGTCTTCTACAGTCAGTACATTGATAGTAAACGATGTAAAAAATAATATTTTTGTCATTTAAAGTGAAAATATATTAAACCAATGGAGAATATTGAAATGTTTCATTACTGGCGTAGAGAATCTTGATGCACGAAAATTATTATTAGTGTTTATTGCGTTATGATTGGCTGTCATCTTATGTTGACTGAAATAAATTGTCCAAATTATAGTTGGCATTATGGTTAACTGAAATCAATTGTCCAAGTTAAGGAATAAGTCACTTGTTTTCTACTTTAATATATTGTGTTCAAAACGATAATTAGATGACAAAACCAAGTCACTTAGCCTCAACCCTAGTTCATGGAGAAGGTGCATCCCAAGGTAGTAATGTTCCAACCAATGTAGCATCCATCTTTTCTTATGTTGGTAACAGTGTCATTGGCAGTGGCACTGTTGTTGCTGCCTCTGCCACTAAACCTATTGCAGATTCTACGTTAATGGGTGAGAAAAGGAAAAACCCCCCAAAGAAATTAGATGTGTGGGAACACTTTGTTGAACTTCTTGTAAAATAGATTGGGGGATGTTAGAGCTGCCTGTAAGTACTATAATGCTTCATATGCATGTGATCTGAACAAACACGACATAAATTCCCTAAGAAAACATCTATTAAGGTGTAAGAAGCATCCAAATAGGGTTAAAAAGAAAACACAAACAATGTTACAATATATTAGGTTAAGTGAAGGAGGTCAACTGAGAACATTCGTCCCTCATACTTATAAGATAACGTTTCGGGCTATGGAAAAGGAAGGGTTTAAGGAATTTTGTAACTAGTTGGAGCCATGATTTCCATTTCCTTCCGGAATGTTAGTTACAAGGGATTGCTACAAGCTTTATCTTGAAGAGTCTAAGATACTTAAAGATTATTTGAAGAAGTCATGTTTCCATGCTTGTCTCACCATAGATACTTGGACATTTGTGCAACATCTTAACTCATATGCCTCATAGCTCATTTTATTGATGAGCAATAGAGACTGCAGAAGTGAATCCTTAATTTTTTTTCTATTGAAAATCATAAGGGCAACACGATAGGAAAGGAAATTGAGAAATGTTTGTTAGAGTGAGGGATCAAAAGAGTATTCACACTAACTGTAGATAATGCAAGCTCCAATGACACAGCTATTGCGTATTTGAAAAAACAATTGTGAAACTAGAATGGGTTAGTTTACAATAGGGATTTCTTACATATGTATTGTTATGCGCATATTTTAAATTTAGTTGTGAATAATGGTTTGAAGGATTTAAATAACTCTATCACTGCTATTCAGAATGTGGTGAGGTATGTTCGATCTTCTCCTGCGCTATTGCAGCGGTTCAAAAGTTTTGTTGAAAAAGAGAGAATAGAATCAAATCATCTTCTCTGCTTAGATGTTGCAACTAGGTGGAATTCTTCCTACCTTATGTTAGATAGTGCTATAAAGTTTTAAAAGTTGTTTGAACGGATGGAAGATGAAGATGATGGGTTTGTTGCACAATTTAGTTAGGGCAATCATCACGTTGGGCCACTAAACACTTTGGATTGGAGTCTTGCAGCTGCTTTTGTAAAGTTCTTGAAGGTGTTCTACAATATAATTGTGAGGTTATCTAGGTCCTTATATGTGACCTCAAATACCTGTTTTGATGAAATTGTGGACGTTTAAGGTACTTTAGAGTCGACTACTACACATGATAAGCTTGCTATAAGGGAGATGGCAAAGAATATGAAGGTTAAGTATAATATGTATTATGGGAGATAAGCAAATATAAATCCTTTATTAGTCATAGGGCTAGTGTTTGATCCAAGATATAATATTGGCTATGTCGATGCCACTTTTGACGATCTATACCATGATCTTATTGTGTGTGAAGCCATGAAGAACAAAATTAGAGAGGCACTAGCTCTCCTGTATGATCACTACTCTGATGGAGTTGTTTAAGACTCAGCTGAAACCACTTCAAAGAGTGGAATGTCCAATAATACTAGTCGCCTATCAAATCGCAAGAATAAGTGGGAAGTATTGAAAAAGACAAAAGTTTCTTATGAACATAAAACTGAGTTGAAAAGGTATATGGAATAGGAATTGGTTCAAGCAAGTCCTACCTTTGATATCCTTTCATGATGGAGGGACAACACCACAAAGTATAAAGTGTTGTCTCAGATTACACGTGATGTCTTAGCAGTTCCTATGTCAACTGTGGCATCTAAATTTGCTTTCAGCACTGGTGAATGTGTGCTAGATATGTTTAGGAGCTCTTTGTCTCCCAAAATGACATAGGCCTCATTTGCACTCAAAATTGGCAATCCCCCCATATGTTTAAGTTCAATAATCTTGATTTTGACCAATTTGTATATTATGAAAGCATTGCATCTGGTAAAACCATCATTTTCACTTTATTCTTTTTTACATATGTTTTTTCTATCTTTTCTTACAACATCTAATGTATAATGTTTCATATGCTTCTAAAGATTCAGGTGTAATAGATACACGGTGTGCCATGACGATTGATTGACGTATTTTATCTAGTAATACAAGTTCCCTATATGGATTATGTAATGAAATATACTAACTATTTACAATGTTTCCATTTCTTTTTTGTTCAGGGCCACTGGTTGAAGCTACATTTTGGATATCAATTGGATGTTTTTGTTATGGACTTGTAATGTAGGATCTTGAAATGTAATTTAATTTGAATAAATAACTTGGTATTGTGAGAGCTAGTGTTTGTCTATTGACTAGCCTGACTCCTGGAATATGCAATAAGTATATCCTTCTTTTTCTTTTTCTTTTTCCTTCTCCCATTGTCTTTAAATAGCTCTAACAGCAGGTATATTTATCTTATAGTTGTGGTTGTGCTTTTGATAAAGGTAAAAGATATTTTGTTAAATATAATTAATTTAAAGACTTGTGTGATTTTCTGTATGTGGTCTTTAGAATATTCTAAGGAATCTAAACTATATGGAATATGGATGCACTGAGTTTCAAATGTTTCCATGTTGCATGAACCATGTAAACAACTTGCATTTAACAGTGGAAAATTTCAAGAAAGAAATTTATTTTATTTTATTACACATTGTTTAAACTCTTCATAATGTTGACTTGGACTCTTAGGAGGAATGCTTGCAAAAGCTACAGAGTTGTATAGATGTACCTTATGATAACTCCATCCATGAGCACCAAGTATTCTTTCCGTATATATTCTCATGTTTTAGTAAGTGATGTGGCAACAATTGTTAATTCATCAAGTATGCAATTACTAAGCATAAGCACACACATAACATATGAGAATAGAGAAGTAGCTATGTTGCTACTTCAAACTAATTCTTTTTTTGATTTCCTATGTAATAGCAATATCTTATCACTAAACTCAATCCAAGATAACTCTTTTAGCAATAATCAAACCCTACACATATAGGATTCATTATTATTATTATTATTATTATTATTAGTTTAAATGCTTTGACCATACTTACTTCTCCATTTAAAATTTCAAATTGCATCATAAATTACTTAGAATTATATCATATTACATTACTAGGTGCCAAAAGATCAAAGGCCCACTTAGGTAACTTGGTTCCATTTAGTTTCTCCACTTTCTAGCTATAATTTTACCTTAGTTATGAGGAAAAGTTGAAACTTCATGGTCTTAGCCATAGAGGGTCTATTTCAACTTCAACTCTTCACAAACTATATAAGAAATTCATATAAGAAAGCTTACCATTTCTTTTGTTTCTCTTTTCTCTAATTGAATCCACCAAATCCTTCACTGCATCTACACCAAATTCTACTATAGGAAAAAAAAAAATATTTGGATCATTAGATAGCTCTAAGTGAGCTCTACAACTTTTTCTTCTACCATAAGTGTAAAAAGTGAGGAATTTACCTTAAAAAATTTACTTCTATGTTTCTCTCTCTTCTACCATTTTCTTCCCCATTTTTGCACCTTATTTTCCATCCTTGGTCATGCATATAATGGAGAATATGGTGATTTGTCCCTTTTTTCCCTCCTTGGGCCAAAAGGTGGCGAAAATTAGACATTTTACCTTTCCTTCACACTTATGTCCCTTTAAATGGTATTTTCTAATCCAAAATTGTATAAAAATTCCTAATTATAATTTTTAGATCCTTTGAAGTTCTAAATTTAATTTCCAACATGCCTTGCAACTTTGCAAAACTACACTTTTACCCCTATTTAAACAAAAAAAATTTCAATTAGATCCTTTTGACTTATCAATTTGGTCCTTCCCTCTTTGATTGGTTTAATTATTATCTTAACAAGTAAATTTGTACCTATTACTAAACGAAAGTTATTGTTTTGGATGTTACCGCACCTAATTTTCAATTAGGTCAAAATGTTGAGTTTTGACAATATCTTATACCCCTAACCTATTTAGGGTCATTTCAAGGTACAATTTGGTCACAAAAATAGGGAAATGACGGAAGCACAATGGGAACAAGGAAGTGAGCACTCAAAAAGGTTATTTAAAGGTTTTAAGGGATTTGAGATACCAAGTCCTAGATCCTCCTTTGTCAAATCTGTATGGATTCATCCATGGAGATGTCACCTTCCCTATTTAATTACTTCCTTAATATTTTCTTTTATTTGAGTTTTGATTTCTTTTGATTTGAAATGATTCTTGTTATAGTATAGACTTTAATAGGACATATAATTACCTCTTCTCCACAAAGAAAAATACACTTTTGGTCTCTCACCTTTTGCCATTAGATTAATTTAATTCTCAAAAGATGAAAAGTATTAAATTGGTCCCTCAAATATTGCGGTGTGATCACATTTGGTCCTTTTGTCATGAGGCCGTTAAAATTGATATAAGTTGGACTGTTTGTGGTTGATACAATGTGTAATCTACTAAGGTGGATTAGTAATTTACCCAATCATTAAAGAATTTGGTCCATCATCTTGTACCGCTAAATCAATTTACTCCCTTATCTTTCACAAATAGATCAATTTGGCCTCACAATATTTGACATTAAATCAATTTAGCCCCTCATTTTTTAACTTTAGATCCATTTGGTCTCTCGCTTATCGTCACTAGATCAATTTGGTCCCTCAAAGATTTTGGCGTGGTCAATGTTGGTCTACAGCAATAAAAATCAAATAATTATAGTGCCACTTTTGAAACATTTTTAATGTTGGCTAAAAGAAAATAAGAATGCAAATAGGATTTAATAGCAACGCATGATACATTATCTTTTATAATTATAGTAAAATTTAAAACATACAATATTATCAAAAATAAATATTTCTAGATCATTCTATGTGATTAATTAACTCTTTGTATTACATAAAGAGGATTTATGTGAATGTCTATATTTTTAAAAATATATCATATAAAACAATTGAAGATTTCAAAAAGAGTTATCTTATGTTTAAAAAGTTAAAAAGATTACTGCTGATTTTAAAAGAAATAATGTCATGCTTCAAAGTTAATAAAAAAAATATCTAAATAAGAATTATGTAAATCATATAAGTAGAAAAAAATTATATTAGTTTTTAAATAGTATTTCATATAAAGAACATAATGGAAAAGGAAATGAAGAAACATTATTGAAAATATAAAAAATAATATATGATAATAAGTTGAAATATATAAATTAAAAAGAATTATATTTTTAAAATTTAATAAAAGAAGTAAAATATTGTTAAATAATTGAAAGTAATTATATTGTGTTGTTTAAGGGGAAAAAACAGTATTGAATGACCCATAAATTTGGGTATTAATATGGTATGTATATTTTGTGGTTCTAAAACAATTATAAGTTGAATCTTATGTGTATATGTGTGTATTTGTGTTAGCATAATAAGTAATTTATTGTATTACTATTAAATCATATTTGTATGCTTATTTTATTTTAGCCAACATAAAAATCTTTCAAAAGTGACACCATAATTACTTTATTTTTGTCGTTAATGACTAACTTTGATCATACTAAAATTGTTAAAGGACCAAATTAATCTACTGGCAATATGTGATAGACCAAATGGATCTAGCATCAAAAGATTAGGGGCCAAATTAATCTATTATTGAAGATTGAAGGACCAAATTAATTTATTCTTGAAAGATAAGAGACTAAATTATTCAATAAGGGGCAAACTACTAATCCATTTTAGTAGATAACATGTTGCATCAATAGAAAATGGTCCAACTCAAATTAATTTTGACGGCTCTATAACGGAAGGACTAAATGTGATCATAGTGTAATCTTTGGGAGACCAATTTAGTTTTTTCCATTTTTCAATGACTAAATTGATCTAATGGCAAAAGGTAAGGGACCAAAAGTATATTTTTCTCCTTCTTCAAATATGGAGTTTACATTTTGTACTTATGATGTTTGTAATTTCTTATTGATTAATAGACAACTATAGCATCCCAATCAATTGTTTATAAATAATCTTGTTGATTGATATAAACTGCAATTGCATTGGGTGAATTTCATTTAGATGTTTGATGATGGAATGTGATATAATGTATTCAATGCCCAAAAGGTGTTAGATAAAATGTAGGTTAGGTGTTTGATGAAATATGACAAGAAGCTTCTCCGAACGCCATCCATTGCGTCACAAGTATTATCCATTTGGGATCAATGGTGAGTTGGCCTTTTTGCGGTTTATTTGAGACCTCCGTCTTATCTTGCCCTCTTTAATTGATCATTTAGATAAGGGAGTTGAACAGGTGAGTTGAGGATCTAACACCGTAAGTAATTTTCTTATCAAGCTTCTTAATAAATTAAAATTTAACTAAATAAGGTAAAGTTAATTAAATTAAGGAAGGAACAATTCTTTGTAAGTTAAACCTTAGTTTAAGTAAATTAAGACCATCAAATAAAGATTACAAAACATCCTTCTATTTTATTAGGTAGGAAATTTCAAGAGCTTTTCATTCATATGATTTCTCATTTAAATTCTAGGTCTTGGTCATTCACTTATGTGGCTTGACTATGAAGAAGAGAGGAATTTGGAAATGAGATTAGAGGTTAACCTATATTTTGTTCTTATGTTGATTTTGAAGTCATAATCTATTGTTTTACAATGGCTTAATTTTTCCATCAATGGTTGAAATTTGAAGGTTAAGAAAAGGGTAAGATTTGATCACTTGGTATAGGAAATGGTTTTCTTAGATAGAGATTAAAGCTAACAAGGAAGAAAAGGTAAGTTCCTTGTCATTTAACAAGTAGTGAAATGCATGATTATTGCTCCAATAAAGTCGTGAAAAATAAATGTGGCTTAGGAAGTGTAAGTTAGTACTAAATGAACTCCTTTGGCCTTGAAAATTATATGACAATTAGATAACATTCTAAAGGAAAGTCTATAACATTTCATGTTATTCTAAAATAGATAAATAGTTCGATAACATTGAAATAGTAACGATAAAATTTCTAGGACCAAAATAAGGTAGTTTGAGAATTTGGGTTTAAAGTTTAGATAGCTAAGAGACTAAATGAATAAATATTTACTTGAATCATTTAAAGCAGCTATTTAATACATGAAAGATAATGTTTGTTGAATTTTAGAAGGTTTAAAATTAAGTTCTAACCCAATTAGATCCAAAACAACACAAATTGGGGTTTCATATCAAAGTAGAATAGGGTTAAAAGGGCCCAAAAAATGGGCAGATTATAAAAATTTAACCAATAATTTTTCACTCTTAATTAACATATAGAAGGGGTCATTTTAATCTTTTGTGTGAATTAAAGTAAGATGTGAGCACAGACAACAAGAGACGTGATGGCTTGAATGATTATCTGAATTTTCCTCTAGGTTCAATTATAAGACTGAAAGCCAAGAAGTTTAAGGAATCACTGCAAATTTATGTGGAAAAGCCATTTAGATGGTTTAGGCTTGGACATGGAAACCCAAGTCATTCATCTGATTCATGTCTAGCCCAAATGAAGGCCCAATTCATTTAGGTTATGTCATCCATAATTGTTGTTACTGAAATAAGTGTTTTAGACCTCACTATAACTAATGTGGGCTTATGATGTATATGGTTATATATTAAGTTTCTATTTTAATGTCAGAAGTTATTTTTTGGCATCATTTGACCTAAATTATTAGGGGCCTAAGGAAGCATTTCGAATTAGGATTTCTTAGGAGGTCTATGGCTTATAAAAAAACTTGAGTCTCAGCCTTGTAACATATCAAATTTCATTTTATCAAAGAAACTCTTTAGCTTCCTTTTTCGCTTGGCCAAAGCTCTATAGGTGAGGATAACTTGTCTTCTTGTATTGCAATAAGAATTCTTAGCAAAGTGATCTCTTTAAGTGAATTCATTCTTGTTTCTAATCAACCTATCATTTACATTTCTATTTACATATGTCATTTGGGGGTTCAATAGGTTAAAGGTTTATTTCATTTCATGTTACTTGCCATAGTGTGTGTTCTAGGAGTTTCAGGTTCTTCATAACCTTGGGGTTCCGCATTAGCTTGGGTCATCAACTCATAAAGAAACAATGAATAGTGAGAAAGATTTAGAAATAGAACAACATAAGCTACCTGAAAGAAATAGGTGCCTAAATGTTTAAAGTAGCTATAAAACATATAATATGTAGTTCGTACAAATTTTAGTATGACAGACTAAGAGGATATATACCTCTTTGAAATAGCTTTTTTTTTTTTTTATACAAGACAAGACAAGAAAGAGATTAATACAAACAAGTGTTAGATGTAGAGCAAAGTAGAAGGCCAAGCTGAGTCATCTGAAAATGGCAGAAAAGGCAAACAATATCCTATGAAATGATGCGGTGGTAAGGTGCATGGGAAATAGCCCGACGGATACCTAAAAGATTTTTCTTATTAAAGAAAAAAAAGTTGAAGGAAAATGTTGTGCAATGATTTAGTCTTGCAACATAATTCATAGGAGGACTCTTCGGATGGCCCTACAAATGATAATATTACTGTGAAGATGAGAGTTTTCCTTCCACTTCCTATCTTTGATAGTGAAACCATCCAACCTGAGAGAAAATGACAAGAAGTTATAACAGTGTTTCTTGCTTTTATGACAAGTCTAACAAATAATTGGCCATCCTTCAAAGTTGGGCAAGTAGGAGAAAGTTTTAGAATCTCTAAAGGTCTTTATATTATATGTATCCTTTTTTAGAGTAAACCACACAAATCTTTGCTAAAAAGGTTGGATTTAATTTTATTAATGACTTCTTGAGGAGAAGCAATTGTAACCTAATGAACATGCTCATTTCTCATCACCCAGATTTGATAAAGGTGAAGAAGAATCTTAGAGGAGACATAGTTAAAAGCCTTTAAGTCATCTTCGTCCATAAAACACCAAAGTTATAGCCAAGTTATGATATCTTGCTTAAGGAAATGATCCACCCAAATGCTCAAAGTTTAAGCAAACCAGATAGCTCTAGCAAATGGACACTGAATGAAGAAGTGGTTAATAGATTCAACCGTATTTGAGCAAAAATGACAAATTGAATCAACTAGAAGGTGGTGTTTTTACAGGATATCACCAAAAGGAATAGAATGAGTAAGAAGCTTCCATATGAAAATAAGAACTCTCAATAGGAGGTCAAGTTTCCAAAGACATCCACTGTGTAAACTAGTAATTTGTATTTGGCTTATTTGATTCTAGGAGAAGATTGTAGCCATCTTTAACAAAGTATATACATGGATGGTTTCCTTTCTAGTAGAGGCAATCTAAGATCCCTATTGCTAAAATTGAAGGGAGAAAATTCTTAAATAGGTTTATGGGTTATATAGGATTTTTAAGTTGTCCATGTCTTATTGACATGAAGAATGGAATATAAGGTCTGATATATGTAAGGAAGTAGATTGTACAGAACCTGACTGCATAGGCACTAAGGATGATGGTTTAGTAGGATAGAGGCACTTGAACCCACTCTTTAAGCAAGATTATTTCTAATAAATGATCCTACTCTTTTAATGCCTTGCCAGATCCAAGAGGAGTTGGAATGATGAATAAAAGATCCAGGAAAGGTGCAAGAAATATATTTTTGGTGAAGGGATGCCAGAATCAGGTTATCATGGGATAATGGGTAAATGATCCTCCAAACTTTCTTTGCAAGAAAGGCTTTATTGAAAAACTAAGTTAACCAGAAACTTAGACAACCTTCAACCTTAGGAAGACATAATTTTTTTCCAACTTAAAACATGGATACGTAGTTTATTTTGATTAAATCCCCAGAAAAAAAAATTGATATTAATAAGTTTATCCTTTTGACATTGATACTACTTCAGTTACAAGTAGGACATCTGATATACTAAAGAAGCATTTAGGACCGAATGAATTAAGGTCATACGTCCAGCTTGAGAAAGAAGGCAGGCCTTCCAAGATTAAAGCTTTGACTCAATTTTTTCAACTTCACTGTCCGAATCTACCAAGATCAATCCAAGTTCCTAAATACTTTCCCAAACTACTGGCAAAGTGAATGCCAAAAAATCTAGAAAGAAACTTCTTAAACAAATGAGGTGTATTTAGGCTGAAAATCATTATGGATTTAGATTTGTTAATCTCAAGGCCAAAAATGTTATAGAACTTTTGGATGATGTTGTTAATTGTATTGCAAGTTAATACTTGACCTTCAAAGAAAAGTATTGTATCATTAGCATACATTAAATGTGAGATAGGAGACGAACCTTGACTGATTTTAATTCTTTTCCAAGAATTATTTTCCTCAGCTCAAGCAATCATGCAAGAGAGAACATTTGCATAGATAATAAATAAGTATGGTGAGAGGGGATTGCCTTAACGAATGCCTCTAGAAGAAGAGAAAGAATAAGTAGAGCTGTCATTGATAATAATTTGATAGAAAACTGTCGAAACACATTAAAGGATGTATTGGATCCAATTATCAGGAATGGTCATTTTTTTCAAGACATATTGAAGGAATCACTTGGAACTATATTAAAGGCTTTGGCAAGGTTTAGCTTTAATGCACACCTTTTAAGTTTTTTTTTTCCTTTAATATTGTGAATTTTATGTAAAATTTTAGAGGCAACTATGATATTATCTGAAATTAATCGCCCTTTTAGAAAAGCATACTAATGAGGAACAATAAGATCAACAAGGATAGATTTTAACCTATTGCTTAGAAATTTAGAAATGAGTTCGTAAGCAACATTGCAAAGGCTAATAAGACAAAAATCTTTAAAAGTTTAAGGGCGCTTAAGAATGCACCTATTACGAAAGAAAGAAAGAAAGAGTGAACCATACAAGTAACTTCTTTGCTTGCTATATCCTAAAATGTCTGAAAGAAACAACCATACAAACCATCAAGGCCAGCAACACTATTAGCCTTAATCTCAAAAACAGCTATTTTAATTTCCTAATTAAAAAAGGGTAAATTGAGACAGACTAAATGAGCAGGAGTAAGGGAAGGGATATTGAGGAAAGCCCATTCTTTTGTGTGAAAGAACTTAGCATTAATTGCTATAATAGTATAAATATCCTTAAAATAAGATAAACCTGTGAGCTCAATTTCTTTGAAATCTTCAGTCTAGTTTCCTTGAGTATTCTTGATTAAGGTTATAAGTCCATTCATTTTTCATTCGGCTACTAAAGTATGAAAATATTTGGTGTTTCTATCCCCATAAATAAGCCGAGATTGATGAGATTTCTAAGCCCAGAGAGATTCTTCACAATCATAGTAAAATTCAAGCTCATTGCAAATGTCCCTTTCAATTCATGTCTTCTCATCCAAGGAAATGATGGCTTGTAAGGTAAGCAAGGAGTCCTCCAGTTGTTGAACTTTGTGAGAAATATTACAAATGCAAAATTTATTCCAATGGTTTAGAGAAAACATGACTTTAGACAGTTTGGAACATCAAACAAAACTGGGAGAGCAGAGATGTGTTCAAGCCAAACTTGATTGATGATGTCACAACATGGAGAAAAGTGTAGCCAAAAATTTTCAAATCTAGTTGGCCAAGCTTTGAAGGGTAACTTACAATGAGATCGAAAGATCAATGGAGAGTGATCTGATGCAGAGATTGGCAGAGCAGCCAAAGTTGACATAGGCCAGTTTTTTATCCATTGTTGATTACAGAAACTTTATCCAGACGAGCCCAAGCAACATCATCACCTAATCTCTTGTTAGACCAAGAAAATCACTGACCTTTGGGCATGATTTCAATTAAATTGCAGGAGGCAATGATATCCTTGAAATTAGAGGCTCCTAGTGATGCGGATAAGTTATTACATGTATCGAATGCTGGAAGATATCTATTATGTTACAATTAACATCCTTTTTCCAGGCTGAAAAAAGTCCACCACTTTAACCAACGACATCCATACCAAAAACACACATATAACCAAAAGATCTAATTTTATTTTCCACAATATGCACAGACAATTTGGTTTATAGACAAAAACAAAAGACTAAAAGAGTATTTACACAAGAGACACTTAAGTTTATGAACTGTTGTGGTTTTCGCTAACCCACAGCAGTTCTAATACAAAAGTATCATGGCTCCAGGGGGAGCTTTTGAGAGGTAGCTCCCCTAACCTTTCCTGATATGCCATCTTCAGTGTCAGAGATAGTGTCTGGTTCCTCATTTACTTCGAGAATAGTGTCAAGGCATGTCGCAGTAAAAGAAAGCTTCCTCAACTTGGATTTAACCTTGCAAGTAGAAGGGGGATGTTTTCGCTTCTTCAAAAGGCAAGAAAGTGACTGAAGCAGGATCAAGTTGTTTCTCTGATGAGCTCCGATAAAGAGAAGCAATATTGGGGGCTAAGATGAACGCAGGTTCATTATTCATCAGGTGCAGATATATAGTCCACGTTTCAAATGATTGAGCTTCTTTATCATGCAGATAATAAAATCCACCATTTATATTTTCTACCCATCTAATTTTTGTTGTTTTCCAGAGGCTTCTCTTTTTCCTGAAGGCTACAGCAGACTTATGAACCATGGGATATTGAAAATCTGAGCAAAAGTTCACATCATATTTAGAAATTATGGTATCTTTCAAGATACCCTGAGCATCAAGAACCTGTTCCAGAGTCCAAGTGCAGTCCTTCATGACATGACCCAAAATCCCACACTGTTTACAGATACGAAATATCCTCTCGTACTTACACTCAACCCAGATAAGCCTACCATTGTCTAGTTTAACAGCTACTGCCATGACCAAAGGTAATTGTGGGTTGATCAAAACTTTGACACGCAAGAAACGCACATTCCAGGAAAATTGGGGAGAACCATCTAGAACAACAGGCTCACCAACAAAATTACCAAGCACCTCAGCAATTCCTCCATATAAATATGCCAGGGAAAGACCCCAGAATTGAACCCAAACAGTAACCTTTGTGAAAGTGAACTCTGGAAGAATGATATTTGGTTTCCATTTGACAAGAACCAATGAATTGTTCACATCTAACGGACCATAAAATAAAATCTTGATCTTCAGCATTCGGGAACTGGAGCAAGAACCGATTTTTATCACCCCCAATAACCTGAAAGCCATATTGGAGGTGACAAGCATGTTGCAGAGCAAGATCTAGACGGGTAAAGGCATTTGTCTGTCATCAACTAGTACATCGATTAAGCAGGCATTCCTGGGTTTTTGAGGCATACACATCAAAATTTTTTTTGTTTAAATACATGACATTATAAACTATTAGGCTTAAATGCTATATATGATGAATCAAAATCATACCTTCCGATTCACACATCTTTTTAAAAAAAAAAATTTATAATATAAATCGGAACCAATGGTTTCAATTTAGGGACTTTTTATTAAAAAAACAGACTCGGAATGAAATATTCCGTGTCTTTAAAAAAAATTAATTTAGGTCTCAGAATATTGTATTATGAGGTTTTTGTAATAATTTTGTAAATAATTTAATATGGAAGAAGTATAATTAATATCAAAAATTTTGTTGGATAGCGAAATTGAAAAAAAAAAAAAGTGTTTAAGTGTGAATAATGAAATGCATGGTGGAAAAATATGAAAATTAAAAAATAAATTATAAATATATGAGGTGGTTATGGAAATAATGAGTATATAGTTTTAAGCTTAATAATAGGAATAAGATGCAGAGGCCTATTCAACAAAATAATGACTACTGGTTCCGCAACGAGGCCTTTTCCTTGTGTGTTGTGGTCATCACGGCTATAACTGTGCAGCCTCTTCTTCTTATTGCTCTTCTTCTTGTGCATCTTGTAGTGCAACTAGTGGCGTATTTAAATAAAAAATCAGGGACTAGATCGGAAGAATTAGCTGTTATGGTGTAAAGAACCACTGTTGAGATGAATCATTAAAATCGAAGAAGACATGACCATACTCAGCAATAAAGGTTGAGTAAATATCAGAGGACACTTGCTGTGGGGTGAACGAGATTGGTGTAATATGTTTACAACTCGATGATGTTAGAGATGGAACATAGTAAGTTGGTCTGGCACCATCAAAGTTACCATATTGACAGGTTGTGGTAATCGTGGAAGGACCAACATGTTAAAGTCTTGATGTAGAGTACCTGGGGTGGAAGAAGTGGCAGATATACCTGCAACAACTGTGGATGAAGCTGTAGCTTGAGTTTGGTTATGTCCTAAGCCTTCCTCAACAACAAGCAATGTCTGAAATGACATGTACCCGTGTACCTGCTTATCGAGCTTTCCCTTTAGTATGTAGGGTTGCTTAGGAAAGTCTAGAGTTGGCGGAGCTGGCTGGTCAACCATTAAGAAATGTTGTTCCTCGAGTGCCTTTAAGATATATTGGCAATCCTAGCTAATAGTTCCAAGAAATTGAAGGTACTTCATAGATGGAGGATCATGTAAGCTCAACCTAAAAAGGTCCTCCGCAATGTCAGCCTACAAACAAAGGCATGAAATTAAAATTTGAAGTCCGATGAATGTTGGAAGCAAGGAAAGAAGTCGAATAAGTTACCACATAGTCCACTGCACCGCTTGTGGAATGGATCCATCGACGTGTACATTACCAGTACCACCGTATGCATACTGAGTTACGATCAGTGGGTATAGTAGACATGTGTTCTTGTACCAAAGTAGCCATTAACAATGTTTCTTTATATTTGCCATTGAGGAATGTTCCGTCTACCTGTAAAATCAACTTCAAGTATGAAAACGCATCAATGCACAGCTTGTATGCCCAAAACACATGTTGAAACCCTATCGTCGGTCCCCTTCTGAACTACGCTAAGGGCAGTCCTTGTAATAAAACTCTACATATGACCCAAGCATAAAATGTTTAACAGTGGTCAACCACTTGGGCAGTAATTCGTATGAGTTCTCTTAATTACCAAACGCTATGGCTATTGCTCAATGCTTTGCCTTCCATGCTTTTCGATACAACATAGTCGAATAGGCTCTTCATCCTTTCAATTATTTGAGATACCGACACATCGGGTCTATCCGTCATCATCCCAAAAATACATGATTCAATAACATCATAATCTAGATTCAGATGATCCTGAGAAAGGGAAGTGGTGAGGCAAGTATGTGGGCCCTCATATTTTATAATCTACCAGTGATTCCTTATTGACTTTTTACATGTCCTAACACTCCAATTGCAATTGTCGCTATAATTTACACAACAATATTCTTCATATTTTGCAGACGAATGGTACACCATAAAGGTATGGTGTGCACGTATAAAATATAACTTGACTGCACATCATAGTGCCAACGTGTTAGAATATTGTAGGCCAACGCACAACTCGTTGTCGTCCCAAAGACTACCTATTCCTTGCAAATTACGATCCATGGCTGCTATCATGTTGACTTCTACCAAAAAGGTTACTGTAGGATCTTCATATTCATTAATAGGCAACGCTGGCATGGGATTCAAAAGATCTCCAGTATCATCGTCATTATCATCTAACTCATTCTCCTCTAACTCATTCTCCTCATTCTCTTTGTCCAACTGAAAAGCATCATCATAATCCTCATCATCTTTAACATCATCAATTATATCATTCACTTCAACAAGTGGGAGGGGTTCACTAGTGTTGGGCTAAATTGAAGGACCCTTTCCCAAGTAAGAACTGATAAATGATGTTTGATTATTCAACTCATTGAAATATCTAGAAAATGGTTGTGTCTTGGATATAGTCCTCCACTGCTTGGTGCTCCATGTTAATTACTAGTTTAGTTGACAAAATGTGTGCATATAACTCAACCCCACTTAGCTGCGATCGAAATTATGACGCCGCACGCCACATGTTTTGCACATTATAATCATCTTCCAATGTACTTGTGTGGTACCATGTTGGGTTGAATGATGCTAGATACCTATATATCAATTAGGACATGAACTGATTTTTGAGAAAGTCATAGCTTCTACCCAACCATCTGCTTTAGGTCTACTAAGTTGATGACCATGTCGACTGTGAGCATCTTAACATCAGTGCATTCAAACATCGCACAGTGGCTACTTTCGTAGATTGTTCCATTCGCATATACACATATAAGTTTATTCGTGTTGTCCATTTCTTACCCTACAATCACATTTTCTAATAAACAAATAAATTGTAATAAAGTCAAATTAAATGATCAAATACTAAACTTCAATTTCATTTCATCATACTATTTAATTCCATTATGTATAGCATTTCAATATAGACATGATAATTGACTTTTTTACCATTATTTTCTTAATTCTCCACTTACTAATCTATGCAATTTAATTTCTATCAAATGTTAAATGACAACAATATTATAATTTAAACAATTTCCAAAAATGATCTCAAATTATAAATTACTTAAATCACAACAACATTATAATTTAAACAATTTACAAAAATTATCTCAACATTATAAAAACCTAAATTACATAAATATTATATTTTAAATAAAAAAATAACTAATCTAAAAAAGCATCTCATTTACTCTTTTTACCTTAACCATCAACAAATAAATATAATACTCATTTATCCTAAAAATGAAATTTCACCTACATTTACAAGAAAATAACATATCAAAAAATATCTTATGTACCTTAATAATTAATATCAACAAAGACTCCCTTCATATCTTCAGAAGCAAAAAAAAAAAGAGCTTAGGATGAAGGAGAAAGGAGGAAGAAGAGGAGGTGAAGAAGAAGATGCAGCAGA
Organism: Delonix regia; assembly: GCA_037074485.1. Classification (NCBI taxonomy): domain Eukaryota; kingdom Viridiplantae; phylum Streptophyta; class Magnoliopsida; order Fabales; family Fabaceae; genus Delonix; species Delonix regia. The sequence goes on along the minus strand of CM073454.1, from coordinate 20,285,327 downwards.
GGAAGAAGAGGAAAAAGAACTAGGGAGGAGAACATGGGAGGACTAGGGGGACTGCAACAATATACCCCCAACCCCACAACGGCCCATTGCTGGACAAGATAAGACAGTTGTCAAAGCTTATCTCAGAACCAATGGTTTTGAGTTAGGACAACTTTTTAAAATAAATAAATTTATCTAACTTGGAAATACAAAAAAAGTTTTTTAGAAAAAAAAATTTACCTAACTCAAAAATAGTATTTTTGAGTCAGACAAGTTATCTGACTCATTCAATTCGAGTCTCAAATTTTATAATATTAGGATGTAATACTTTTTCATATGTTAGATTTTTAAAAAAATATTTTATAGTGCATGGGCAAAAAGCCATTCCAGAATTGTCTTGAGTAGCTGATGATCGCACTGATGAAACTTAGCAGTGGGTGGTCGACGATGTGGCATTAACCATAAGGACTACAAGAGGAAGCGAAGAAAGAGAAGGTTCATTGCCATCAGAACTATTTTCAGACCAATTAACTACAAGTGCAAGTATTGCTTGTCGATCCACTAAAATTTGGGGCATTGGGCACTGATTTGCTTTGTTTAAAATATAGCATAAATATACATTGAAGTCATTTTTTATTCAACAATTTACTTTAAACATATATAAATGAGCGTATATTATTTATTACATTAATATTCGTCTATTTTATTTAAATCTTCAAACTTAATTTTGTTCAATTAATCTATTGTGTTAAAAACATTTTTATATATTCTTTAAGATATACTTCCATTCATAATTTCATACTACTGTACCTAAACTACATCATATCATATGAAATATCCGAATCATGTATTATTTTATAAATTACGAACTAATTGAACCGAGCTAAAGAGAAGTATATTCTTGGACAAACAATTTTTATTCAGAAAAGTCTTAAACTGCATTTTCTTGAAAATGACAACCACCCTATTTTCCAGTAAACTACAGATGCACCAAAAATTTCAAAAATTCTGCAGTTGAGTATTTTGAAGGACCACTTAATTGAGGACAAAAAAAAGTTACAAAGAAATCAATGAAGGCAATATTTTATTAAAATGACAAAGAAAATAGCAACTTCTCATACTATGCTTTGCTCTGAAGTCGAATATAATCAATAGCCCCAATAATCATTTCTGATCTCATCATCAAACTTCTTTTTCAGCTCAGGATGCTTGGCAAAGTACTCATCTGCTGTCATGGTACTAATCTTCTTCTGTGGAGATCAATATGACAGAATGAGCTTTTAAATGCAAGAGATTAACAAGGGGACAAAAAAGGAAAAAAGCGGCTATTTCCACTACCTTCAATTCTTGTACTTCAGCAATTTCCTTTTCCAAACGCTCAGACTCTTTAAGAGATTTCTCCTCTGCTTCTTTAAGTTCCACTAACTATAGCCCCAAAACACACACACACATATATATATATATATATAAGACTTAGATGCTATGCATTTTAATATGACTGGGACAATCAAACCAAGACGAAGAATTAAAGGATTTGGCCAAGGTTCTCACTAGTGCATCAAACTTAGGCTTATATTGAGGAGTTACATTGTCCACATACTTAGGGATCTCAATGCCTGCAAAGAATAGTCAAAACATGATATTAAGAGTTTGAAATGTAATGTGCAAAAGCGTACGCAAAATTGAGGTGGTACAGAAAGATGATGAATCCAGTGCATAATTTATAGACAATCTTTTGCTTAACAAGAGTTTATTCACAAAGTGCACTCCACATTTAGTGGTGATCATTAGTAATCAAAGCAAAGGTGAAGCAAAGTATTTTGCAGCAGAAACAATAAAGAACCTGTGAGCTTATATGGAACTACAAGCAATTTTCAAACTATATACCTAGCTGTTTGGTCATGCATGTGCTATGAATATATTGCCTTAGGATGGCTGACTGTATCAAATAAATGGCCTGCAGAGGCCTGTGTTAAGGTTAAAAATTGCTGCACCTTCAACAGCATAATAGTCTGCGCCACTCTATAGCAGCATAAAAACCATAAACTGTGAGAAGGAACTGAACTTAAGTGAAATCATCATATTGATACAATGGATGAATACTGTAGCAGTTTATGAACTCTAAACTTTATTGCAAATTGAATTGTCTAGATATTTCCTACTACTAGAATTTATTTGAACAGAGAGAGAAAAACCAAATCTTTAACAAGCACAAAGAAGTACAGCCTGATATCTCCGCTGACTAGTACATCAATTCAAAATTAATCAGGAAAAAACGATCTCAGCTGACAGAAGGGCATGTACATAAAAGGAATTTCATGAGCCAGAATCTTAATAGTGTTAGTGGCATGACGGATGTGTCAAGTCAACCAACCTATTGTAGCACCATGAAGGAATTAATGCATATTCAAGGGAAGCGAAATTCACTAAAGAGGAGGAAAACATACTTTCATAATGCTCCTTGTACATATCCACCAAACGAGAGCCTATCCCTTTTCTATAATATTCCCAGTCTATAGGTTCAGGCTCCTGCAGGATTAGAAATGAATAAGCAACAACAAAGATTCAAGTGGCTAATTAATCAAGCTCAATATACGGTTTTTCCCCCCTTTAATTTTTCCTTTAAAGTAACATATATTTATGGCTTTTTTTCTACCATTCCCTTTCATGTAATTTCTGTTACATTTATACCTTTGGGTGTCACATAGTGCTTCATGTGAAAGTTAAGTAAAAAACTGACTATATTATGTTAATTATCTATTGCAATTAATATGAAACTTATATCGGATGAAGAAATTTGAGACTATTTGAGCCTTGAAAATGTTTTATTGACAATTAATTTCTAATAATTTCTTGAAACACATTAATCATTAATTCATTTTTTCCTCTTCAAAAGCCTGTCCAAACGGCCCCAAACCCAAACCATCAAGCTGCTGCGAACGAAACTCGCTCTAGAAGCCAAGGAAGTACAAAAAAGTAACAGAGGTAGCTTTCAAAGACTAAATGGCAAAGTCTAAAGAGTAATTTAGGATATAAGTCATCTATGTACTTAATGATTCATCAGAACGCCAGCTTTTCCTACTTTTAGGTACCAAAACTAAAACTCAATTCCAATCACCCTTTCCTTTCGTACCCGGACATGCGCTAGCTATTCAGAACTATGCTAATTTCACACAAATATTTAGAATATCAGTGCCCCGAACTTTTAGTAATGCTTAACATTCTTTTCCTCCCATTTCTTAGCACCGCCACCCCAAACCAAGATAAAATGGGGAAATAGATGTGCATAAGTGCTTCAAGATAATACACAGGGTCGCTTATTCTACAAGCACGAAAATAATTAAAATTTTTGGAAATTAATACGCCTAAATAGTGGGAAGATTACGAATAAAAGCCAAATCTTAATCATGTACTGCGCGATCGAATCAGCACAAGCAACAAGAAAATTACAAAAAGAAAAAGAAATGATAGAAATCCAATGGGGAAGAAATAATGAAATACTATAATAGCATCAACCAGGAGAAGAGGGGGAAAGCGTGGACCTGGCTGAACTTGGTTTGCAGAGCAGTGTTGACCTCATCGAAAGCACGACGAAGTGAGGCAAACTCCTTGAGAGCCCCGTCGGAGACGAGAAGCTTTGCCATTCCATCCCAGTCAATGTTCTTCCCCGCTTTGAACGCTACATCGGCAACTTTCTTAACTGTTCCGCTCATTTTCCCACTGATTTTCTCGTCTCCCAAACACAATCCCTGGACTCCCAGAACAAGGAGCACACCGCACACATACAGATGCCCTTCCTTCGTCGGTACTTGATGCTCGATACTGATGCTGTAGGCCTCAACTGGGCTGCCAGGGTTTGGACTCAACCCAAAAGGGGGTCCAAATGGAAAAAAGAGTTTAATCTTTCAAACAACTTAAGACGATGGCAAAATTAAAATAAGGGAAAAATCATTAATTGGTCCCACACTTTCACTCAGTTTTCAATTTGATCCCCGTAGTTTCTTTTGTTTTTTGCCATCGTGTAAGAAACAATCCCTGCCGTGTGCTTCTGTCATCACGCCGTGAGGAATTGGCTGAGTGGGAGGATGGAGCTGAGGTGGAAGCTTGGTTGGAAGGTGACATGACAAGTTGTGAGAGTCCTATCTTGCTTTGAACCTACAGGGTGTCTGATAGCATTGCATGCGGACATGGCAGGCAAGTCGAACGGAAAGTCCCTATTCGACCCTTTCTTGTTCGTCCCCTCTCTCTCGTTTCAGGTGTTTCTTCTATTTCTCCAATTTCCGATGTCCTCTCTCTTTGAAAGACAGCCACCAGAACAGGGTCCAATAGAGATGGTTTGTTACAATTGATCGAAGGGTTCCTGTATAAGTTTAATTAATCATTTTCAAATAAAAAGTTATCAGTAACATATTTCTATCAATATACTGTAAATAAAATTAATAGTAAATTGATTTAAAGACATTATTGATAGTATAAAAATTATTATATCAATATATTAATTTCAAGACCAAAATAAAATTGTATTGGATGAAAATAGTAGTGGAGTGATCCAACAAATCAGCTAATTAGGACAAGTAATGAGTTTGGCGTGGATAGTATAAAGGCAGTGTGCCTAAACAATAACAACTTTCGGTTCTAAGTGTTGCCTATCAAATCATCTCTCCCACCACACTTACTATTATAGTGATATAGAAGAAGAAAGCAAAGCTCCACATAATAAACTACAAAACAAAACAGAAGGTGGCAAAGCATCACTTCCAAAATGGACTTTTCCAAATAATTATTCATTTGTGTTATAATCCATATCTAATACCCTCCATCATTTCCATGGGATGCCTTCCTCTAGACGACGAAGCGCCTCTTCTATACACACACACACACACACACACATATATATATATATATAATGTAATTTACGCTTAAGATCTGCGAATACTAAGACACATTGAGATTTGAGAACCATGTCAATCATCGTCTCTTTGGATGCCGTATGTGATGTTGATATAGAAACGGTATGTGTGATTTTTCCGGCTTCTGGTATTCTCTCTGTGTAAGACAGCCACCAGAACAGGGTAGAACAAAGAAGGTTTAGTTTTTGTCATATTGATTTCATTTAAGCGCTCGTTAACCTTTTACATATAATAAATTATGAATCCCTTGAAGTACTGGGCTAAAAGATCTCATCTCAAGTTAATGCAGCATTTTGTATATGCATGCGCAGCCACAAACTAAGGGACTTTGACAGGTTATCGATTTTTTTCTCGTTGGTAGGAAACATATTCAAAATATGCTTGTCAACTTCTCTCCTTCCTCGCCCCCCATGTTTGCTTTTCTTGTTGGAGTATCATCTCCCATGTTACTAGAACTTCTAGAAAAAATATTTAATAGGGCATTGAAATTTTCGTTTTCTTCTGCTGCTGAAGACAGGGAAGAAATTGGAATATATATATATGTTTATGAATTATTAGATACACGTTTCCTTACTTCTTCTTCTTCTTCTTAGAGATGTTGGGCTCAATCAAATCTATTTGAAGCAAAGGTGGTTTGTAATAATGGAGAGCAGACACTAAGCAGGGATATCTACCAGCTGCGGCATCGTTTTGACTGTCTCCGCATGTTGTCATGTTATTTTACGACGTTGAATTTTATGTCAGCTCAATAACTATCCTTCTCTATAAGAGACAGCCACCAGAACAGGGTCGGACAGGGATTTTTCCGTTCGACTTGCCTGCCACGTGCTCATGCAGTGCCATCAGAAACTCTATAGGTTCAACTCAAGCAGGGATAATTTCTTACACGGTGGAAAAGTGTGAGGATCTGTTTGAGAAAAAAAGAAACTACAGGGACCAAAGTGAAAATGAGTGAATGTATCGGAACCAAATGGTGAATTTTCCCTTAAAATAAATTTGGTCCAATGGTTTCTTCCATTTTTTCATGCCCATTAAGAATGGTCATATTGGTCCCACACCTAGTGTATTTTTCAAAATAGTCATTTATCAATTAAAAATTATTACTTCGCTTAAGCGTATTTAGTTCAAAAAACTACATATGATAAGGACAAGAAAAATTGAGGACTATTATAAGTCACAATTGTTAACTAATGGAAACTTTATAAAAAATAAAATAAATAAAAAATTAAAATGATAATTAAGTAACAACGTATGGATCAAAATATTTTTCCTCTTAAGAAAAGTTTAGTCGTAGTTTGGTCCTATGATATGTCGCAAAATTTTAAATTTCTTTTTCAAATTTAAAATATTGTTTTGGATATAAAACAGGGACAAAAAAAGTAGGTGTGCAACAATGCGTAATATATCTATATATATACATATTGACCCAAACATAGATAGTGCAACAAATTTTCATTAAATATTTGTCATTTGTGCCTTGTTGTAACATTAATAGGTGCACAAGATGAATTTGGACATATTTATATTCAAATAATATGATCTATTTAGCAAAGAAATAGACCTAATGGAAACAAAATTACAGAAAATATCAGTGTTTTCCATTTTCCTATCAAAAGGAATAATCATGTTTATTCAATACATAACTAGAAATGAAATTTGAATGTTGTTTTTAAAAATTAAAAAAACTAAAAAAACTTGTCTAATAATGTGTTTTTTTATTAATTGTTCTAAAAAATTAAGAAACTAAAAAGTGTTTTGTAGAATTAAAAAATATGAACAAGTTTTAGATATTTTCTCTTATTTCTCAAATTTTTTTATTAATAAAAAAAGTGTAATTTTGTAATAAATTATTTAAGTAGGGTTGTGAGTTAGGTTTAAATAGACTTTGAGACTCAACTCAGTCAGTTATTAACTAGTTGGATTAGGTCGCCTCTTATTTTTATTAAAAAATATTTTTAGAAAATATAATTTTTTTAAAGAAAATAAAATAAATAAGATTAAAAATGAAAAGAATGATATAAAAATGATTTAAATTGGAAAGTAATTAAAATTCAAAAAGAATTAACATTTTAAAGATTTGTCATCAAATATTTATTATAAATAATTAATTAACATAAAAAAATAATGCATCATTTGGCTTTGAATGAATATAATACCTAGTCTAACCCAATTAGAATACATGTGTGTGCTCCTACACATACTCTTATATATTGAACATGTAACATGTAACACACACATGCATAAGCACACGCACCATTTACCAACATATACAAATATAAAAACATATATAATAAAGTTGTTATATACGCAAACATACACATGCATGTGTATACAAGTACACATACATATATATATATATATATATACCAAATATGTTTAATACACAAAATATAGCAAATATGTAGTATCAATGCACACATACACACCTACACATACAAATACATATCCATGTAAACGGACATGCACAAATATAGGTCCACATATGCCCACACATTGAAATACATTTATAATGAATTTGTTATATATATGTACATACACATGCAAACATACAGACATATACATGTATATTGAACATGTAATATATACAAATATATAAAATAAATATTTATTTTTGGTTGAAATTGTAATATTAAAATTAAATTTAGAATTACATTTCTATGTTCTATTTTTTAATATGGTCCAAACATAAAATTTAAAATTCTTAATCAATTTTTAATTTTTATAGAATCAGCATGAGAATTATAATTCAATATTATAAATTTAATTATTGGTACTAAACAAGATCTTAGCATTTTTAAAATTTATTTTTTCAAATAGTATTTTTTTGTTGATTCTGAGTGTTTCTGAAAACAAAAGATTCAAACAAGTTTTTTAATTTTTTATTTTAAAAAATTGTTCTGAAAAATAATTCCTCAAAACTATTCTAAGAATATAAAAATAAAGAATAAAATCAAACAAATCCTAAATTTCTCCCTAAAAAAAGGTACACAAAGAACATTATTTTAAAAGAAACAATGTCCAGTATGAAAATCTATGATAACAATTCCTACGTGATCAACAGTAGCTGAATTTCCTTATACTCCCAATGTATTCTTTCCTTGTCACTTGGATTGAAACAAATTTCAAAGTATGTGGGTTATTAACCTTAATTGTAACACAAAGGGCTTTGTTGGCAGGGAAGAGAAATCATTTTGGTTAAAGGAAACAAAGAGTTGGGAAGTTAAGGTTGCTAGGATTTCAAGTTAAAGCATGAGCTATATTTATATGTGTTTATGTTTCATTTGAACAAAGGACATGAACTATATTGGCTTACTATATATGTTTAATGTGGTTACTCATGTTGATATGTGGAAGGGAATAAGAGCCAAGAAGAGCTCATCTCCTACGTAACGAGAATGTAAGTCAAGTAGAACTATTCCCAAGTTGTTGGTCACCAACTTGAGAATGCCCATTTACAAGCATGAGGTTGCATATGAAGGAACCAAATTGAAATCCAAATACACATTGACACATAATATGTGTTACTAAATTCATGGTCTCATTTTTTGTGTTTATTTGATTGCAACTAGGTCTGTGAATTTTGCTAAGTACGAAAATAGGTTGCAATTAACACAAAACAAGTTGTAGTTACCCAACATGTTGTAGAAATTTCTGCTAAGCATACCTTAATGAAATAGATTTCAAGTATTTCAACAAGAGAGCTCTGTTCACAATTCTCATTAAGTTCAAAGCATGACATGGGTGTGGTGTCCTACTTGTGGACCATTGATGTACCTTAGTCCAATATTTTCTAGATGCTATGATGATTTTGCCGGAAGCATCAATGTAATTTGAAGGACTTATGGACTTCAAACTTCTTTAATTCCACACTTTAAGTTCTAAATTGCAAAAGAAAAATAGAGGAAAAAACAAGTCTCAGAATTCTATACTCTTTGCTCTTTTCTAATAATTATAGTGGAAAAAGGACTTTGTTTGATGGAAATATCCGACGAGAATGAGGAGTACGCCAAATAGGGCACAATGCTTTCAAGCCCATATATTCTTTTCTCGCGTAAAAAGTAAACAATGAGGACCATACGGATTGCACGTGAGAGGACAGAAGGTTGCGTAAAACGGCACATGCACATACAGATAAGAGAGAATACGCGACGCGGTTTGTTCGGTGACGAGAAAATTTTGAGAAAAACGTTATAAAAAAGAGAGAAATTTCTATTTTTAGTGCTTGTAGTTTTGCTCAGTTTTTAATTAGTCCACATACTTTAAAAACTTATAATTAAATCTTCAAATGACTATATTTTTAATATCATTTTATCATATGTGTGAGTTAAGTTACTTTATTATCTAGTCTTAATTTTTCTATTAACACAAATCCCATTTTTATTTAAATAAAAGTATTAAATCAGTCTCTCACTTTTATATTTTATTATTATTAACTATTTATAAATTATTTATATTAAATTAGTCCCTCATAATTATTATTTTGTGTAGATTTAGTCTCTTATTAATATCTAATTAATAAATTGACAAGACAACAAAAAAATTAATTTTATACAAAATAAAAATTATAAGAGACTAATTTAACATAAACAATTTGTAATAATCAGATTATTTCAAAATATAAAAGTTAAAAAACTAATTTAATACTTATTAAAACAATATATAACTGGTTACATTTATTAAAATACTTACATAATTTTATCGGTGGAGATTGAACTTAAATATTTTTAAATTATAAAAATTTAATTATAAGATTTACAGCAATGGAGATAATCTTAAAATTGATTGCAACTATGGAGAACAAAAGTACAATATTCTCAAAAAAAGATGGAAAGATTGACCACAAAAAGCGCGTAATACTTATCCAAATGAATGCAATGTTTCATCTACCTTGTCGTTTATGGGGCACTCAGCCAGTTAAATCAAAAGAAATGCGATCTCACTGGCCAAAAAATAGAACAAATGCAATCCCACTCATCAAAATATTAACATGGATTTTATTTATAAAAATGATATTGAGAAAGTAATTACTTTTGCTGCGAATTGTATATTGATTGGTATAATAGATATTGTGAATTGCATTTACGAAGGAGCATATTTCTTGAGACTTGTTTGTTTTTGGCTAAAAAGAAAGTTTAGTTAGATTTGATTAAATTAGTTTTAATTTATATATACATGTTGTCATTAAATTATTAAAGGATAATGCTTTTCCACCAACCAAAACGAATTGTTTTTCTTTCCCCATCTTTCTCTGGAATCATTGTACTCCTGTAATAAAGGAAGAACCCATCAATTATTTCTCTTCTTTACCATGCATGTGTATAATTTGTGCTTGTCAAAGCATTGGGTCGTGAAGTGACTAATGAAAGTAGGAAGCATCTTAACTCATATCACTATAAAACCAATCAATCACTTTATTAAATTTTCTTCAACCATATGTGGTATGCACTAGTTAATTTTGGTGGAAAGATAACGTGAATAAGAATGAGAAATTGTAAAAGAAAAGTTTTGTTTCCAAAATCTATTTGGTGTGTTGAAAATGAAAAAAAGAATAGAGTTTTTAACATTTGTTTGATATGACAGAGATATTAATAGAATAAGGAAAATAATGGAGTAAAAAGACCAAACTACCCCTTATTAAAAGTTTTCTCTACACCTATAAAATGTCTGAGAAGTGATGGTATGGTGAAAATAAAGTAGGGGCAAATTCATAAATTGCCAAGCTATTCCCTTGAAAGCTGAATCATTCCATCGCACCTATGACGAAAACTGCCCTCCTTGCCGCGGAATGCGAACCCAATGTACCATACACATTAAGCATTGAATCCAATGCCTTTTACGTCTCGATTGCTTGCCCTTCTTAATTACCAAACGATGCCTTAGTATTATTTCGCATTTTCACGTCTCTACGGCCCAGAGAACTTTAGGTTAACTCAATTAGAGAGAGTAAAATTTTATTTAGTCCCTTGTATAGTTGTATATAAGATATTTCACAACTTAGTCTCTTATAAATTTTTTGTTATTTGTTTTCTCACATAGAAGATAATTTTCAATTTGATCCTTCATATAATTTTCTTTTCAATTTTTCTATCACATATGGATATTTCTTAAGTTTTTCCTTCACAAATAAAAGTATTATCAATATTGTCTTATATATTTTTTTGAAAGAGAAACATATCATTTTGGTTTCTAATTTATCATTGAATTGCAATATCAATCCTTCACTTACTTTATATGTTAAAAAAAAATTCTATTAATTAAAAATTGTCACTCTTGATCCATTCATGTGAATTAATTAAACTTAACTTGAATAATTATATATAGTAATGATGTCAAACATAGGGAACTAAAAATGATGTTCCCAATTAGAGAGGAATTTACAGTGACAATTTTTAATTAATAATGGATCATTTTGAGAAATTAAATAAATGAGAAACTAAAATAATTTTTTTAAATAAGCATCTTTACAAAGACACTATTAAAAACAATTTTATTAAACAGGTATCAAATTGAGAAATATCTATATTTGAGAGGCTAAATTGATAAGATAAATTACATGAAAGACAAAATTGATAAATATCTTATTTGTAAATGACCAAATTTAGAAAAAAAAAATCTACAAGGGACTTAATTTACAAGTACTCCCTAAATAAGGTACCAAAATATAATTTTACCCATTTAACGGAGTTCACATATCGAAGGCCTAGTTTGAATGATAACCAATATCAATACCAAATGGATCTTCTACAATTTTTTTTTGGAGTTTTAGAGAAATATAAACATAGAGAAAAAATATAGTGCGAATAGAATTCATTTTTTTATATATATATTCTCTCTTTTCTTTTTCTCTTCAATTTCAAAAAATAATTTACACCAAAAACTTTAAAGGATTCGAATTGTTATAAATACTCTTGTCTCACGGGTTACATAAACAAGCATCCCTCAACTAAAAAACATGAGCTTAGTTTAGTATACATGCGCCAAATGAATCCCTCAATTATGAGGAAACTAGTTTCATGCCCAGAGAGGCTCCCAAGAGGAGGCGAAGGAGAGTTCATCTGAGAAGCACGTGACATCAAGGTGTTGTGGTGGTGGTGGTGGGCGTGGAGGAGAGTATTGGGACATTCGCATGTATGTTAGGGAAAGCAAATCAGAGTGTTGGGATTGCATGTTGAGGAGATCAGCTTGGGCTTTGGCCAGCTGGGTCTGAAGCTCCCTCACTTGCTTCTGGAGATGGCATATTGCCCCTGCACACCCGTACACTGGGTCTCTCATCCGGGCATGTGCCTCGTACACCATGCTGCTCACTGCGTCTGCTCTCTGACACTCCGGTACTTCCTAACAGCCCAAAACACAAAAAAAAATAATAATAATAATAATAATAATGTATACAGAGGATTAAAAATTTGTTTTTTGATGTTTGATTTTTTTAAAATAAATTTTATTTGTATAAAAATAAAAAAATATTTTTATATTAAATAAATTATACAAATAATAAAAAATAATTGTTAAATAAAAATTTTTAAATATAAATCACGATAATAAAAATTATATGTAACTAATATTAATTTTAAAAAAATAAGTTGACATAAAATTATGTTATTAAAATATATATTAAATTGTATAAATTTATATAATTTTTTTTTATCTTTCTAGTACATTCTATATTGTACAGACTTGTATAGTTAAATATAATAAACTCGGACAAATCATTTTAATATTAATAAATGTCTCTATTATTTTGACTAAATTTAAATATATGAAAAAAAAACATATTTGAATCTTATATAAATCATATTTTCTCTCACAATATTAATAGTGCAGTATTAAAATTTAAGGAAAATGATTTTTTAGTACCTATAATTTTATTTAATTTTGAATATTGGTCCCTATAATTTAAAAATTTATAATTAAATATATACAGTTTAAATATTTTAATTTAGTCCTTATTATTACAATTTTGTTAATATTTTTGTAAAATTTTGCTTATATAACTAATTATATATTATTTTAAATATATATGATTTATGTTAATAAAAGAAATAAAAATAAAATTAACTCACATATATAATAAAATATGAATAAATATATAATAATAATGACAAAAGCAAAAATTATTTAAATTCTGGCTTAATTGCAAATGTTTGAACTATAAACACCAAATTAAAAATTAAGTAAACCTATATAGAACAAAAGTAAAATTTTCCTTTTAAAATAACTGAAGTTGATGTATGTGATGAAAGCAGAGCAGGCGAAGGCCCCTACCTGCAAGAACTTGATGATGTTGCTGGCGCCGAAGACCCTGTGAGCAATGGTGAACTTGAGGGGATCACTGGGAGGGAAATAGGGAGCCAATACACACTTGTCCACGCACCGCCGCCGCAGGATCTTGCAGGCTGCGCAGGGGCTCACAATCACCGAGGGCGGCGGAGAAGAGGGAGGAGAAGGCGTGGCTTTCACCTGGTATTCCATCAGAGAGAGAAACAGAGGAAAACAGAGCACAGAAAACAGAGCGCGCGTGCGCGTGTTTATATAGACCAAAGGGGTACGGCAGCACGAACACTGCGTCACTCCACTTATCGCCCAAGTTTTCTGCTCAATGTTCACATGCTTCCCGCAATAAATATATCATCTATGTAATTTTTTTTTGTAGCTTATTTATTATTAAATTCTTTAATAAATATGTATATTTTATTGACTTACAACAATTATCTACTTCTCGTGTTTTTATTTAAAAACTTTTACAAATATCTAAAAATTGTCATTGAAGTTTTGTACTAAAATAATGAGTCATACACAAATTTATTAAATAATAATATTATTTTAGTTTTTAATTTATTACTGAATTATGATCTTGATTCATCACTTATTTTATTTTTTAATATAATTCTCAATTGATTGTAAATCTTCGCTTTTAATCCCCTATATGTAAGTAGTTTTTTGAACTAAATTCTATTAGCTTATGCAAAAAATTAAAAGTAACAATTTTTAATAAGTAAAATATTATTTTAAAAAATAAAATAAATGAACGACTAAAATAATAAATTAGTTAAAAATTAGGGATCAAATGGTACTGTTTTAATAAATGAATTATTTGATTAAAAATTAACTCAATTCCTAATATATATTTTTTGTTGGAATTAGACTCATGTGCTTAAGAAATAATATTAAAATAATAAATCGATTTCAGAACCAAATTATTAATTTAATTAAGGTTTTTCCCCACTAATGATTGAGTAGGGTTACATTTATAACTTAGAAAGAAACGAACTAAGAAATGCTATAATTTCAAACACTATAATATCTTATATACAGTGGTGTGAAATATCATGATATAAAATCGTAATAATTATAATACTTATATTTGATATGCCAAATACTTATATTTAATTGCAGACGTTAATCATTGTCACTTATTTCTTAATTTCTTTTATGTTTCATCAAATTTATTTTATAAATTTATATTATTATTTCTATTTGTAAGTAGAAATATAATTCAAAAAATTACAATTTTAAATGTAATAATTTCCTCTTTATCCATTTAATAAATTAAATATAATATAATTTTTTTTTATTTTTTATTTACATTTTATGTGCTTCCTATAATTTTCTATAAGTAAATTTTACTGCGGTATTAGAAAAATAAGGGTATATGGTAACATATAAAAGAAGTTTAAACACTCTTGCTTGTGGTGTGAAATAACAAAATATTTTGATTATTACTATAAGATACCTATTTGTTAATATGTAATATCAGGGTATTATCTCAAATGCCATGTATTCTCATATATATGAGATGACAAAATAAATATCACTTTATACTTAACACTTCTTATTTGTGTACTGATTTTTATGTTTAATTTCATAAAATTTATTAAAAAAAAAAATCCAATGAGAGATTAATGCTAGAAAGATGGAATAATTACATTAAAGTGTGCTCCAAACTTCTCATGGTCCTTTAATTCATTTTCCGAAAAACAAATTGGTAATTGGTTGTTTGTTTTTAATTTTAGACCTTTTAAACATTAACAGTAATTTTTTTTTTTTTAAAAAAAGAAAAGATACTTGGATAATGAGAATCAGTAAATATGGGGTTTCATATTGATTATTATATCATTTGATAAAAATGGAAACAAATTAAATAGTATGAAAACAGGTAACCCACAAAAAGTCATTAATATTTACAAAGATAATGTATACAACCGAATAATATGCAAATGACAAATATAAGGCTTTGAATGGATTTTCGTTCTTTTAATTTTATAGAAGTTTTGATTTGGTCCTTCTAGTTTAAAAATTTACAATGCTACTATCCAATTACTTGTAAATGATCAAACTTTGTCTTTAATATCAAATTTGTAAGTTAATGACTTAAATATTATATATTTACCTGGAATATTATACTCATATTACCTGTAAGTTAATAGATTGATTTAAAAAAAAAAAAAAAAAGAAGCAATCCTTTCATCCTGACTGAGTTAACCATATTATATATTACATATGTTGTAATGTGAAAAATTGCCCCCTTGCTACTAAAACCTGGAGGGAAAAAATAAATCTTCTTCTCTTAAACGTACCATCTATGTTTTGAACCATTAAATGAGAAAGGCAGTATGCAATCATTGATAATTTAATTATTCAAAATGTATGCATATAATAATTATTGTAACAATTTGTTTTATTCTATAGTAATAATTTTTAAATTAATAGTATTTATAAGGGTTAGTGAAAAATTAAATATAGTAATATATCATAATATAAAAGTAAATATGATAAATTAAAGAAAGTCAATAAAATTAATTGTGTGAGATTGATAAAAAATAAATTATAACAATGAGTTTATTGGGAAAGTATTATTATAAATTATTTAACTATATATAGTTTTTCACTTGTTTTAATTTTGAACCATGTCAAATTGTATTTATAATTTCTTATTGAAAAATTTAAAAAAAATTAATTAATTAATTAATTATTTTTTTCATTTACTTTAAAAATATTTGAACTTCAAAGAATTTTCAATCATTGAATAATAATTTATTAATTTTCTTGTTCATTTCAAAGAATATAGTAATATATCATAATATAAAAGTAAATATGATAAATTAAAGAAAGTCAATAAAATTAGTTGTGTAAGACTGATGAAAAAGAAATTACGATAATGATTTCATTGAGAAAGTATTATTATAAATCATTTAACTATATATAGTTTTCACTTATTTTAATTTTGAACTATGTCAAATTATATTTATAATTTCTTATTGAAAAATTTAAGAGACAATTAATTTATTTATTTATTTTTTGTTAACTTTATAAAAAAGTTTAAACTTCAAAGAATTCCTTGTCTAAGATGTGATTGACTAATTATTTAATTTTCCTATTTACTTCAAAAAATTTTCATATGTAAAAGAATAATTTATTAATTTTTTCATTCACTTTAAAAAAATTCACACATTTAAAAAAATTATCAATTTAAGAGATAATTGATTATTTTATTATTTAATTATTTTTTTTTGTCAACTATAATAATTTATGTATTTTAAAAAAATTTATAAATATATATAAAAAATGTAAAAAATGAGAATCTCAAAATTTATTCAATAAAACAATCTTCTCAATCAATATAGCTCTTACCTTATTTAAGTATAATAAATTCCCGATAAGACATTCGTCCCGACACATTAATCTTCCTATGGCATAAGCATACTCATGCTCTTTCTCTCATCTTCTTACTTGTTGCTTCTCTTCATTGATTAATACTTTTTTAAAAAAAAAAACTTTTCTTGGTATTTTATAATCAATATTCTCAAATCTATTTTATTATGATCATTTTTGTAATACAAATAAAATCCTTATGTGAAATAAGTTGTTTTGGGTGATAAAATAAAATAAAATAATATTTTATGTATATAGTTTTATGGGTTGGAAAAAGAAAGCAAATGCCCGTTGAGTAAGTATAAATTCTAAATAGATGAGGGAGGGAATATTGAAAGAGAAAAATTAAAAAAATAATACATATGAAATTAGATATGGGAGAAGGAAGAATGTGAAGAATCTAAATTTGGAGAGTAATTAAACGAATAAAAAAAAAACCAACTCAAAAGGTTGGGTTAATCATTTGTTGTAATCACCAAACATGGCTAATTATTTGGTTGAACAAACTCTATTATCATATCAAGTTGTAAGTTTATAAATAATTTTTGTTCATTCAACCATTCTTTTCTTTTTATGGCCTACATAAAATTTGTTCATTATCAAAGTACTACATATGACATTCAAGTTATGAATCATATATAGGTACTTAAACAAAAATTTTACACATAATAAACAAGTAAAATATTATTTTAGTCAATTATTTATTAATTGATTCTTAATTTAGTCTATTATTGATTTTTATATTAAATTTAGTCCGTCGCTAATATGAATGTTAGCATATTTAAAAGAGAAATAACAAATTGGTAACTTACTTTTACACTTTATAATAATTTAATCCTTTATAAATAACTATGACAAATTAGTCCCTTAAAAATTATATTTTATGCAAAACTTGTTTCTCATTAATTCAAACAAAAAGATTAATTTTGTA
Organism: Delonix regia; assembly: GCA_037074485.1. Lineage (NCBI taxonomy): Eukaryota > Viridiplantae > Streptophyta > Magnoliopsida > Fabales > Fabaceae > Delonix > Delonix regia. Next base: position 20,267,858 of record CM073454.1, on the reverse strand, counting down.
CAAATTTGAATTTATTAAGGACTAATTTTGTATAAATTTAAATTTGTAAATGACTAATTTATCATGATTAATTTGTAAGGGACTAAATTGTCACAATATGCAAAAGTAAGAGACTAATTTTATACTTTTCTCACATATTTAATACAAATATAGGGAAGACTAAATGACTAAATGTGTTAATTAGCTTTTATATTTGTGAGGAATCAAATTAAGAATGGAATAATAATTAAATGACTAAATTGAGAATAGAAATGAGTAAAGAACTAAATTGAAAATGAGTTAACAAGTGAAAGATCAAATTAAAAACAAAATTCAGTGAGAGATTAATTCAGGAATTAACTGATATGTGAGGAATTAAAATATATTTTACTCTCAGCATTTATTTGATACATGTACTTAATATTTTGATTCTATAATTTTATTTGTTGTTTCAGTTTAATTTTTAAAGTTTGTTTTCTACCTATTCAATTATATAACTTTAGTTTTTATAATATATGTTTTTAAATCTAGATGATACTGATATAACATTCTATATTGACAGTTAAATATATATGATATGAATTAAAAATTAAAAAGTTAAATTGGCACAAAACCAATTAATTTAAATAATTAAATAAAATAACAAATAAATTCAAATGACTAAAATATTAATTTGACTTAAATATTCACATTAAGCTAAATCCAACTATGAATCTCCTTCAGAAAATTTTCACTCAAACTTTAGTCCTAAATATTATCTTTGAAGAGGGTCCTTTAAGAGAGAGATTTGCATAAATTTAAAAAACATGCAGATCCATGAAAATGATCCAAATCCAACTAATAAGATATGTCTCTTTACGAGAGGGATTTGCCATTTCAACCACAAGCTCACATATAAATAATTACCGACATTGCATTTAAGTGCTTTTTCACCTTTTTACAAAGGAGGGGAATCTAAATCATTGAATGTTTTTTAAAATTTATTAAATTCTTTAGCTTTGATGCAGATAAAATTATTTTAATTTCCTTATAAAACTATAACATGTGAAACATATTTTTTTAAAAATAAGTTAAAATAATATTATGATTTTTATCTATTTTCTTTCCCTCTCTTGTATTTTATGAATAATACTTGAATTATGATATTGTGACGTGAGAAATGTCAAAAAATTAAACCATTTTTTTTTTGGTTTCTCTTGTTTATACTTGCTAGATTTTGTATTCATTTTTGGTTTTATATTATAAAAGAAAGAAGACAATATTCTTTTATGTTTTTTTATTTGATAATGATGACAATGACAAAAAAATGTAAAAATAAAAATATAAGAAAGGGTAAAAATTCAGAAAAAGAAAGGGAAAAAGAGAGAATGAAAATAGAAATCAAAAAAGAAAAAAAAAACAAATATAACGTAATTACAAACCCGTAAGTTTATTTATTATTTCAAGTTTGTCTATTAAGTTTATTTGTTATTTTAAATTCGCCCATCAAGTTTAAATAATTTTAAATTAATTTCTTAAATTTTTCCTATACAATGTATTTAAAAAACAAATGTGAAATGAATTTAAATAAAAGACTTATAAATCTGTTTTAAATTTAAGAAATTAATTTAAAACAATAAATAAAGTTAATAGATTATAACACTATTTTATCCTCTACGATATATAATCTGTAATATATAATTATAAAAAACTACGTATTATATTTTTATTAAAAATTTAATAACAAACGCTTAAAAGTTACACAAAAATTATCTACTATCAACTCTCCATATAATATTTGCAAGGCAAAAAGCCCAATATTTTGGGTCTGTGATTGCTAACCGAAACCTCAAGATTTTGTGTCAGATTTCTGGGTCCAAAATTATATAATTTGGGAATCTAATAATAGTGCTAATTTGAGTCCCCCAAAAAAGCACATCCTAAATATAATACAGATATTTTCCTTTTTTGTTCTGTTCCTTCTACTTTAAGCGTACCAGCATCTTTAAAGTAAATCACTTTTTTATATTATTTTTTAGTATCTAATTCAACCTTTAAATCATAAAATCAATTAATTTAAAATTATACATTATCAAACCCAATATTAAAAATAACACTCCTAACATTACACTATTCGTACATAACATAAAAATCAAACCGCAGATGTTACTTACTAAATCACCTTTCTTGACGCAAACAATAATTGATGAAGGAAAACATGCACAAAGCATTAGTTGGCTTTTGGATGAGATTGAACTTTAAGCTTCTATAATGCAAGAAGCGCCAAAAAAGTACCTCTTGGATGCTGCTTTTATAACCAATGGTCACATCAAATTAAATAAATTTTAGCCATAAGAAGTGCAACAGAGTTAAAGATTCCAAATTAAACAAGTTAAGCATTTGGTGGTCTAATCTAAAATTTATCTGTGATTATTTCTTCCTTAAATATTATTGAATAAATCCATTCTTTTTTAAATAGGCCAAGATATATAAATTTGAAAAAGTATTTTTTTTCTTATGATTGTTTTCAATTTTTAAGTAACTTACATTTCAAAAATTTTAATTTAGTCTCTATCATTATATTTTAACAATGTTTTAAGAAAAATATAATTTTGATTCCTTATTTTTTGCAAAAAAATTAATGATTTTTTAAAGATGAAAATAAACTAAGTTGGTTCTTTGAAAAGATTTATTGTTTTTGAAGGATTACTAGTTTTTTTGAAAGATCTCATATTTAGAAAGAAGACTAAACTGATCATAAGTTAAAAAATGAGAGAATACATTTTTCTTCTAATATTTGGCTATATACGTAAATTAGTTTAACTTCACTATCTATTTTTATCTGTTTTACAAGCATAAATTATACCTCTTTGAAGTGTTAAGAGAATATATGTATGTATTTGGTTACACTAACATTATTATAACACTTATATAATTTTAGTTGTAAGTACTAAGTCAAAATACTTTTCAATTGTAAATATTCAATTATACAAATTTTTAAAGTATAGAAACCTAATTAAAATTAAATAAAACTTCAGGAGCCAAAACCATGATTTTCCCTAAGAATTTTAAATTCAATCTTTTGTGTGATTTCACGACCTAAGCCAAGTCAGCCTACAAGTTCTTAACTGAAAGGTCAAAATGTAAAGAATTTCTACATCTATTGGAGTTTTGCTTTCATGGAAGTCTCTTGTATGCTTATTTTGAAGACAGACAACTCCATTGATAGAAAGGATTGGGAGGTGTTGCCTCTGTATTAATCAAATGTCTTCTTAGGTTCTCAATCTCCTTCTCAAGTTTATCACTAGTGTCATGCAAAAGTGTGAATTTAGATTGGTTGTCCAATTAACTGTTAAATGAAAATTTAATTACTTAAATTTTTATTAATAATTGTATGTTGTTATTTTATTATTTGTAAATTTAAATTATTATTTTATATTCATTGACTCACATATTTTGATTGTAGTACTACCAATTGTTGTGAATCTATATGGGCAAAAATTCTGCAATTTGTATCATTTGTGCCTAGTTTATTAATATTTTATGAGTAAAATATCTTTTTGGTAATTCATTTATCATAAAATTACTATTTTAGTCTCTCACTCATTAAAACACTCAAAATGGTTCCTTACTGAAAAATATCACATTTTGTTGCCCACTTTTAAAAAAAAATACCAAATTTAATCTATTAAATTTAGGATTAAGGGTTTAATAGAAGAATTAAATTTAATAATTTTTTGAAAAGTAAAGAACTGAGTATAATATTTTTGAATAAAGAAGAGACTATTTTAGACATTTCAATAAGTAAGGAATCAAAATAAAAATTATGTGACAAGTGAGGGATCAAAAATGTGTTTTTTTCAAAATTTTATTGGACAAATTAAAAAAAAAAAAAGAAGAAAAGAAGGTTTATAAGACGATAAAAGAACAAAAAATTGCTATGATTGAAAATGAGAAAAACCAGAAAAGGCATGAAGATCCAAGATGCTATCTAGTCAATGCTCAGGAAATTTCGGATATAGGATATATCTCCTGTTCCATTTTGTCCATGGTATGCATTGAAGGATATAAAAGCTATTTTTTAATATAGTTTCAGAAGTTCAATTTGCATATGTAGCATGGAATGTAATTGTTAGGATTAGGGTTAAATTAAGCAGATTTTAGCACTTTGTTCACCATCTTATCCAATGACTTCTTTCGTTCTCAGTTTAACCCTCTATAGCACAACCAATCAACTTACGCTGAAACCGAATTAAATAATCACTAACACCTATATACAAAATTAAGTTCCATTTAGGGTTTAGTATTCCCAAGTATTTGGAAACTTTGTTCAAAAAAATAATTGAGGTTGAATTATATATATATATATTTATATATTCATGTCCTTCAACAGTTGCCAGATCTAACACTGGGTAAGAAACTTGTCCCATTATAATCTACCTAACCAAAATCCTAGATTTTCAGCTAAATTATATAATCTGCCCTTAATCTTTATCCTTCCCCTAGTTATAAAATCAATGAAGGGGATAATTATGCAAATTGCAATAGAATATAGATTTTTTTATCCAAACCATTAACGTGATTCAAAGTAGAGCTAACAGTTGCTTCAGACAATCAAAATACCCAAGGAAGATATATACATTGGTTTTTTAATTATTCCTATATTTATTCCTTTGCTTCAATCGTCCCCTTCATCTCTTTTTATTTGTATCTCTAGGCATACAGTTTAACCCCTAAAAATGGAATAAATAAAACAACCGAAATCAGATTGACAATTTGATATCCAGATTTTAATGCCAAGAATTATATAATTCTTCACAAGATTTTAGGAGAGCCCCAATAAGACCATGAGAAATACATTGACGAAGCACAAGTGCCACACTAAGACTAAACTTACATGGTCATGACAATCCTAAACTATTGCAGACGCTCAAAATGGAGTAAGAACCAAGTCACCCGCTGGGAAAGATAATTCCAGTGCACTTAACAGACTCTAAAGTTGATTAAACTTTAGACTGACTGAGGAATGGCCCCGATGTTATTTCAAGTTATTCAGCTATTAAACTTAGCTAATAATGCTAATCAACTCAATCAATTGTGGAAAAAAGACAGAAGAAATTGATGGAATTAATACATAATGAACTGAGGTGTTTAGGAGTTGCATTTAGCCACGCTATAGATTTTAGCCAAATAAACACAATCAGTATTTGATCTCAAGCACTTGGAGAAGCCACAGAACAACATTGCTCAATTGCGTGCTACCTTGATTATCCTTATCTGCATCATAAGTAGCTTTCAAAGATGAAGTTCTCTTTATGTCCCCATTCTCGAAGAGGAAATTTCAATACTGACATCTCGGAATTCAGGACTTGTATCAAGCATGGTGATGTATCCTTTGGGAGGTAGTATGACCTCTACCTGATCAAGCTACTTCAGTCATGCTTCCTTCCTTTTTATGTCACTTAGGCGGATAAGGTTGCATGATCGCCTCTCACAAGCACAGTTCACCCCAAAGCAAATTGACCAAGCTTTTTCCACTCGTATTCCTGTAGTAAGAACCTGCACAATTCAAGTGTCAAAATGACCTGGCAAACTAATTGCTATGATAACAAATGCCTTGACGTGAAAATCATCCTTTACCACTAATTCAAAACATCAAAAGCATAAGATAAAAAATAAGAGATAATCAAAGCCAAGGACAATGAGATTCAATGCCATTCTCATTTTAACAAACTGGCATATCCTTTATATAACTAATTGACCACATATTATAAGAAAAAACTACACTCCTAGACAATATGAGCCAATTTGTGGCTGTGTCCAAGAGCGTCATTCTCTGGGAAAATACCCTACACAAAAATTTCACAGCCAAAAGATACCATTAATGATATATTGAATAGGAACCGTTCAGGCCAAAAGAAAGGACAAAAAAAAAAAGGCAACCTCACCTCTTAGTAGTCCACTTCATTATCCATTGCAAGCAGAGAATCATTCAACAACAGCAGTTACCTGGTCCTGCAGATCATACAAGGAAATCTCTCTTTAGATCGATACTTTTCCTTCAACATTAGCCATAATCAAATCTAAGGCCTCGTTTGGTGCATGGGAGAGGCAGGCAAAAGAAAAGGAAAGAGAAATGGAAAGCCTTGAAGATCTGTTTGGTGCACTGGAAGCATAACTCCAAGGGAGAATGCTCTCCCATCCATACTGGAAGATGATTTCCATTAGGGGACCCAGGGAAAGGTATGACCTTCCCTTAGAAATGCAACCAAGATTAACAAAGTGCCCCTCTCATTTCAGATCAGCGCAGGTGAGAGAGATTCAAACGATGACGAAGATTGCAACATGATGAGAGAGAGAAGCAGTGCAGGTACCAACATGTTCTTCAGCCCCTTCTGCCGAACAAGTATCAATCGGAGTTGCTACTGCTGCTGGTGCATTTCCGGCAAGTTCTACCAACCAAAGGTGGACAGACAAGTTGTCTACAGCTAGTGATTGTGTTCAGGTGGATGGATGAATGTGGGTGAGTCGAATGTGGTTGGCGGATGAACGTGGGTGGGTTGAATGTGGTGGGAGGATGAACGTGAAAATGTATAATAAGGAGAATTATGGTTATTTTACTCTATTTCCAATCCTCCATCATTTTCTCTACTATACCAAATACATTCTAAAATTTCATTCCACTTTCCATTCCCAATATACCAAATAGGTTTACACATTAAAATTTTCCTTTCAATTCCATTCCATTCTCATTCTTTTACCAAACAGGGCCTAAACACTGCCAGAGAGACATGGACAGTTGGCATAAAACACAGTATATTGGCTGTAAAGCTGACAAATCAAAATATAATAATATAATACTATTGATTACCAAGGCACTTACTTGAATTCATTAAATGTCACCTTCTCACACCAATGCCACCTCTGCAAAATCATTCAGCACTATAGGCATCATGAGTCCAATTGCCAGAATCATCTTCTTGCATATATGATATTTTACTCTAATCAGACAACCTTCAATATGCTTTTTCTCTTCTTTAAGATCCCATCCATTAGCTTGATATAGGCATATTTATTTACTGCAACTCCATTCTGTTCCGATTCTTGAAATAATTTCATTGCCTCCTTATACTTCCCTTGAGTACACAAATCACTTATATGATCTGAGTACGTTGTAGTACAAGAATCAGGCTCGTGGGTTTTATCAAGAATTCTCACATCTTGCTCTTTCTCTTTAAGTTTTGACATAAAAGACTCTGCTTCCTCAGTTCTACCGGCTTCAACAAGTGCACCAGCAATAGCATTATATGTATACTGATCAGGCTCCAATTTTTTTTCTTCCATTTCATTCATAAGATCAAATGCATCGTCAAGCCTTCCCTCTTTGCAAAGGGAAGATATTAGTGTATTGTATGTAACTGTATCAACTGACTTCCCTTTAGAGATCCACGTGTCAAAGAGTTTGATAGCCTTCTCAAGCATTCCCTCCCTGCAAAGTCCACGAAGAAGAATATTGCATGTAAAGATATTTGGCTTGAATGAATTCTCAACCATTTTGTTGTGGAATTGAAATGCTTTCTCCACCATTTTCTCCCAACAGTAACCAAGAATAATTATGTTGTATGTAGTTTCATCAGGCAACAAACCCCTTGTTAGCAGCTCATTCAATTTCTCTACTGCTTGATCAGTTTTTCCAGACATGCAAAGCCCCCTAATTAATGTGTTATAGGTGACAATACTAGGAATGATTCCCTTCTCCTTCATCTCATCCCAGAGCTTCAGAGCTTTGTCTGCTTGTTCATTCTTGAAGTATCCCATGATCAGAGTTCCATAGGTTACTTCATCAAGAATATAGCCTCGCTTCATGGCCTTCATAGTTAACTCGTATGCCTCTTCAAGCTTCTTCTCTACACACAGAGCATGTACTACGGTATTAAGTGTAACAGTATCAGCTTTCAGTCCCTTCCTTACCATTTCATCCATCATCCTAAATGCTTCTCTGAATTTTCCTGCTTTACAATAACCATTGATCATGGTATTATACGTGAAACAATCTGGAGAAAATCCACTTTCTACCATGTTCATAACAGACTTATCTGCTTCATCGACCTTACCTTCCTTAAAGTACCACTTAACCATTATATTGTAAGTCACTCTATTCGGCTGGATTCCTTTATCCCTCATTTCCTCAATTAACTTAAATGCCTCAACACTGCCACGGCACTCAAAGCACCCATCAATCAAAGTGTTGTAAGTAACAACGTCGGGTATTAATTTCAAATTTTCCATCTCATCTCTAAGCCTAATTGCCTCATCAATCTTACTTTCATCACACAAACCCCTGATCATTGTATTGTAAGTCCGAATATCAGGCAAGATATTATTTTGTGTCATCAATTCAATAACCTGGGCAGCTTCCTTTAACCATTTTAATCTACAATATCCACGGACCAAGATGTTATATGTGTTCCTATTCGGCATTAAGCCAATATTTTTCATGTCCAGTAACATCTCCCGTACCTTAGTTAATTGGCCTCTCATACAAAGTGCATTCAGAATGGTGTTATAAGTGACATTATCAGGGGCACATCCAAACTTACCCATCTGATTCATTAGCTCAACAGCTTCCTTAAACTTATTATCCGCACAATAACCATATATCATTATGTTGAACGTGTTGGTGTTGGGTTTTACCCCGAGCTTAACAGCATTCTTAAAGACCTCTCTGGACAACAAAGTAGAATGTGAAGACGGGTATCTTACCAGCGAATTTATTAGTGTATTGCAAGTGAGCAGATTGGGTCTTAAACGGAGACGGTTCATCTTGTTGAAAATCTGAAGAGCAAGGTGGGGGTGACCGGCTTGAACATAAGCCCCCACGGAGGTATCAAGCAGGGCTTTGGTGCTTCTGGGAAGGTTTCGATTGGGGTGAAGAATGGAGGAGTGGAGGGAGTGGTGGCGATCAGAGGAGATGAAGGAAAGGAGAAGAGACTTGGCATCGGGGTACATGCTGTGGCTGAAAAGACGAGGGAGCAGAGTGAGGAGAGGCTGTGGGTTCTGAGAAACGGCGGAGGGTGCGTGAATCTGAAGCCACTTGAAGAAGGAGAAGAGGGTGGCGGGGCGAGAAGCAAGAGAATTGGAGGAGAGGATAGAGAGGAGAAGGGGGACATTGTGGAGGTGGCAAATGTAGTGTTTGAGATTGTGGAGTGGGGTTCCATCGGAGGAGAGAATAGTAGTGATAGCTTGAAGGATATGATCGGATTCCGACGAGGGAGAGCTCATATTCAAACCCTCACTCTGGTACGCTAGGGTCTATTTACAGGGTTGATTAAATTTGAAAGAGGAAGAAATTGTGAAACAAGAGGGCATACATACGGCAGGTGATGAAATGTCGTTTAGGTGAAAGGTTTAATAGTTGGTTAATGCAATGTAATACGGCAAATGTTCGCATGTCGTTTCGAAAAAAAAGTTTAATAATTTCATTAATCCAAGTCCAAAAGCACTGCCCATCACGGTGAGGTGGTCCAACCGATCTTTAGCACTAGGCTCATTGACCAAAATAATAAATTTGAGTTAGTATTTTTTATACAATATATGAATAATTAAATAATAATATAAAAGTATATAATTTATTTTAAAATTTATATAATTATATGTAATAATAATATAAATTAAAACATTATATCTTTTTGTATTTTAATTGAAAAAACAACATAATAAATATATAAAGAATTACTTATAAAAAAATTTTCTCATATGAAATAGAATCATATTGCTTAAAAGGGAGGGGGGTTGAAAACAATAAGAATGAATGGTTTGATATCATGCATACGTACTATTATTATCTAAAATCTTTCTATCAAGAAATATGATCTAAAATCTCGTAAATGTAACTTTCGCCAACTCTATTATTACTTTATAATTTATTTTTTCAAATGTCAAATTTCCAACAACAAAAAAAAAGCTTCATAATGCACAAAGAAAAAGAAAAAATTAACTAGTCTTAGTAGAAAAGAAAGGACATGACTACATGTGGTGAACTTTTGTATTCTTTTGTTTTAACGTACTATAAAATGCTATAAAAATATAACTTAAAGCTTGAAATTAGACTAAATGAATACATTAGCTTTCATCTACACAATATATCTTTTCGAAGATAAGGTGTTAGTGAGTATGTAATACTTCAATCTATAGGAAAGTATGACATATGGGAGAGTTCTATAGCTGCCAAATAAGCTAGCCAACCATGATGGTTTGTGATGGGTCTTTGATAAGGGGTAAAGGAGGTTCATTATATGAGTCAAATGATTTGACTCGTTTAACTTATTGAAATTTAAAAGAAAAAAATCACTTGTATATATTTGAATCTTTAATGCAAATGCATCTTGTGATAGGAGTCTAGAACGAAGAAAATGCACTGACTAGTGAAGATCATGCATGTAAAAGATAACAAAATAGTAGCCTAAAGATATGTTTTTTTTGGGTGATGGAGACAAATAAATGGCTCAAAAAGCAATAAATAAAAACTACAAAACAAAAGAAGTGATAAGGTAATTAGTGATGAAGAAGAACGAAAACAAGCAGAGAATGAGAGCACTATTATACTTACAACGAAGAAGAATGAAAATGCAGAGTAGCGAAGCACCGGAATCAGAAGAATGAAAACATAGTAGTTCAGGGAGGAACACCAAACAAGAAGAACAAAAGAAAACAAGCAGATTAGTAAAACAATGAAAAGGAGGCTTGGACCGAGAGTTGCAGGTGGTAGGTAGTAGGGATTGGTAAGAGAATGGTAATGGGCCCAATTACATATTTATTTTGGGCTCAGGGAGTGGGCTGATTGCATAAAAGAATGGGTTAACCCATAAACCCATGAGTTAAATGGGTTGAGCTAAACTAATTATAATAAAATTACTTAACAAGTAACCAGGTAGACCCAACTCGATTATGCAACTGTATAAGCGTTTGTTGTTTACTCATTTCCATTTAAGCAACTTTAGCACGAAAATTTCTTTAGGTCTACAAGGTTGACGTAACCTAGATGGTTCCAGTCTCAAGTATAGAGGCATACTTGTAACCAAGGGGTTTCACCACCAGCTTATCCTTGATTATAGTTGTTTAACCCACCACCGTAAGAGTTGTCTAGATCTTTGCAATGAGGATGGCATATGCATCAACTTGATGTCAGTAATGCCTTTTTCAAACGTCATTATGGATAGGAAATATTCATGCCACAGCTTCCTAGATTCGAGAGTAATGATTCATCACTAGCTTTCAAGTTCAACAAGGCCCATTATAGGTGTCAGGGGAACCCTTGCTCATGGGCAACTATATTCTAAATCAGTTGTTATTCTGACGCTAACTGCGCAACTAATATAAATTATAGAAGATCAATCTCTAAGAATCCTAATCTCTTTGCTTGGTCGGTTGCAGTCCCTTTTGACAGAGCCTAAAGTCCAAGTCCACACCATTCCCATTATTCATATAGGACTAGACCATCGCTTTGTCATGAAAGTAATCAACAAGCAAGTTGAAGCGAGATGTACAGCCTCTCATGATCAGATAGCAAACATCCTTACCAAGCCAACTTCTAAAGCTAGCTTACTTTAGTGACAAACTTGGAGTGGTCAAAAACAACACTTAATTCGAGAGGGAAAAATGACAAGGGATAGCCAAAGCAGCTGAATTTAGTTCGAGGAAAAATGTGGTATAGGACTGCTTGACAATTGGAACTATTAAACTGTTCAGTTAGTTGAACTAAGTTCATTTATGTAGTTATATGTTATGGGTTTAGAATTTGGTTGAACTATTACAATGTTCAGTTAGTTGAACTAAGCTCTCCCAATATTTTGGTTGGGCATCATTGTCAATTTACTTATTCTCCAATTACCCTTCTCTTCTACTTTTCTGATTCCTCATAGTAACACTACATACTGAAAAAAATATGCTAACGACATGAAACAAATTTTATCAACCAAGAAGAAAACAATAAGATGAAGCAAAATGCATGAGCTCCTAATAAGAGCTCCAACATTAAAACTGTAATATTAAATAAGAGGAGAGCAGTAGGTCCTTAACTTTGTCATTCGTACAGATACACATCCGATTAAAAAGCCCTTTTCATATCAAGGAATGGGACAGTAACGAAGAAATGCAGCTGCTTGTCAAGATTTTGAAAATAAATAAGCCCAAAGAAACTAATAATAAATAAATTAATTATCAAAGTAAAAAATGGGAAAATAAAATTGCTATCGATCACATCCACAGCAGAGGACCAGCCGTACAAGCTCATACGGTCTGATGTAGCCAACAAAAAATATTTACCTAACGCTCAGCCAGAATTACCAACAAAGTAGGAGCTAATAAAAAATTTACTGCCAGATCAAAATATTGGTAAAGCATGTGTACTATTTTCAAATCTAGTAGCTTTCTTGCCCCTCATGACATTGATGGCCCACTCGTAGTCTGTTTAGCCACATAGATTTGTTTCACCTTTGACGATGAAAAGCCCTTATCTGCACCGGGATTTAGGTTTCTTCCTTGGAACCCCATTCTCCGACGAGACCATTCACCCCCTGAATAATTTTTCTGACTAACACCTCTCTGACAATTAGTATGCCCTGAAGAATGGTCAAACTGCGAAGTAGATATATTATTTTGCTGCGAAGTCTGGCCCTTAAAAGCAGAACTTGCATTTTGACTACTGCTATTACTGCCATTGCCATTCCGAATATCAGCCTTCACAGGATCTGCAGTGGTGCTTACAGATGGATTCTTGATGGCAATACTCTTTGCTGAGTTTGAAGGGCCCACAAGCCCAAGTGTATCTGGAAATTGGTTAACATTTACACCAGCTACAATAGGAAAATTTCTAATATCATCAGAAGGTGCTGAAGTTTGAGAACTGGGTATTTTTTCAACACTCATTGGCTGGTCAACAGAGGGACTGTGACTAAACTGAGAAGTATGCACCCCTTCCTGCAGTGGCATTGACAGCGGAATAGATGAAAGTGGCAAATTAGGTACATGCGGCCAATGAGCTTGAACTGACATCTCAGGAGAGGACTGGCAAAATACATTTTAAACAATTGTTAAGTACCCAAAACAATATTAAGCATTTAAACAGTTAAATTGCAACACAGTAAAAATGTGTTACTATCATTAATAACCCGACATTGTTAACCATCAACTGAAATTATACTACCCTTGGACTACTATATTTGCAAAGTTGAGCGTAGAAGCCATTACATGACCATTTAAGAGATTACCACCCCAAACCACTGATTAAAACTTTACCTGGAAAGAAGATATATCAAACATGGCCGGCGAACCAGGCGCAAGATGCTGAATCGGAGTTCGCTGTGGAGGTGCCATATTCATATTGTTCATATCTCCTTCACCGGCACCCATTGCAGAAGATGTGGGGTTGTGCTTCCAATCTGGCTGTTTTCCAGATGGGATATATGTGGCTCCCATGAAACTCAAACCAACTTGTCCATATTGTCCAACAGGTGCAAAATGGTTATAAACAACCATGTGTGGCGGTCCCTGGACACCTGGGATGCCTCCAGAAGGAGTGATGAAAGGGCCAGTAAATCCTGCTGCAGGACCATAAAAAGAATCAACCCCAGAATGGCACTGTTGCCAGCTCCTAATTGACCCTGATGCTGCCATGTTACTGTTTTGGGACGGTGGTTGCGTTGTAGTTGCAGACTCATCATGTGGTCCAAAAGCAAAGACAGGACCACCCATCATAGGGTTCATTTCATAGAAGGGAAAATGATGTGGAGGGCCACCAGGAAAACGCGAGAGCATTTGGCTCGAATTTTGCAGACTAGGTAAAGGTGGCCACAATGAAATTGGGGGAGTCTCAACAGATAGATCAGCTGGAAGAGATACACTTAGAGGCTCTTCAGATCTAGATTTACTAGCTGATTGCTGATTACTAGCAACTCCTGCCAAAATAACTTGCACATATAAATAAAAAGGTCCAGATTGGTATATGTCACATTAGCATATATCCAAAAGAGAAAAGTATAACTCATGAAGTGGGGATAATTTTCACCTGCAGCTATACCATCAATATCTGCAGCTCCAAAACCTCTAGCATCTGAAACTGAGATAGAAGTGCCCAACCCATTTCCAATAATCTCATCACTGCTGATGGCAGCAACAGCAACAGCTGAAGCAGCTGCTTCAGCTTCAGCTTCACAATCTTCTAAATTGCAATGGGATTCATTATTGTTCTTCTCTTTATCAAAGAAAAGACTGCAATCATTGTCAGATCCAGCACAGTTGTGCGATATTTGCATGTCTGATATAGATGGACAAGGAGGGCCAATCCCATGAGATACAGCACAGCTACTAAGTGGAAGAACAGTCGGAGATGTTACTGCCCCTGAAAAAAGAACATGTGGCCAACTAAATATTACGAAATAAGATTTTAAATTGCAAAAGCATTGGCGTTAAGTTTAATTCCTCACCAAACTGAATTTTCTCCCCAGCAAGCAGGGAATTGATTGGGCTGGCAACAGAAGAGAATGGCTTTTCTCTTGTCAAGATGGATGATGCTGGCAGGCTCAGCTCATTAATGTTCCCCGGATGTCCAACAGTAGCCCGCGAATCAAACCGTTGAGGCTTCATAGCCTCATCAAGTTGCCTCTGTGTAAGGCCCATGACCTGCCATATAATTATGATTATCAACACACTACTAAGCGAATAAAACCAAATGTATGCAGGTTCAGTAATAACTACAACTTCTGATCTTAAAATTATGCCAATAAAATACTTGATCAGATGCCATCCTGATCTTCCTACTCCAACCAGCACCCCCCCCCCCCAAACACAACTTTTTTCCCTAAAATAAACTGAAAATAAATAAAAAACTATCAATTTGATCCTCAGATTAATAATTAGTCACTCAACAGTATAGCACATAATAAGGAATAGTGTTGGTTACTCTTTGGTACACACAACATTACACGTATAGAAAAATGAAGACACTAACTATCCAAGTAGAGCAGCGTAAGTCTGCAACAAAAAGATACCGTATAAAGTCAAATTATGCTTTTTTCACGTGAAATCCAAATGAAGAAGCATTAATGACAAACTAAGCAAAGTTGACAGGACAAATCCAAGTAGGAAATCCCAATTGGCATTAAATTATTAGTCATTGAACAGTATAGCACAAAATAAGGAATAGTATCGATTAATTGTCCGTACAAACAACACTATACATACAGAAAATGAAGACACTTAATATCCAAGTAAAGCAGTATAAGTCTGCAGCAAAGAGATACTGGATAAAGTCAAATTATTCTTTTTTCATGTGAAATCCAAATGAAGAAGCATTAATGACAAACTAAGTAAAGCTTGCACGACAGATCCAAATCAACATCAATTTAATTTGCACTCCAAGAAGCTGGAGAGGCACGTTTTAAACCTGTTGACTAATTTGTGCATCGTCCAAACATGTCTGAACATTATCAAGAACCTTATCCTTGCTCTCGAATATCACACCAGGCATGGGGCTCTTTCCTCCACCAGAGACAGCAGGAAGACTCATCTGAAGTGACCTGTGGGAAAAGTACAATTAATGTTTTCCATGAAATAAATGCAACATGAAATTATACAAGACAGCAACCTGCTTGTCTGTGATCTTAAATCAGGCTGAGCATCAATTTTCAAAGGAGGTGTGCCTATAGGAGCTAATGGTTGGGAAACAGATCCAGATGACACTTCAATCTTTGCCATTTCAAGCCCATCAGAAACAACAAAATCAGAGCGACTATTATTTGCTTCTTCTCCTATTGGTAGAGTTGCTCTGCCACAATGGGCCATTGCCTCAGCACCTTGTGAAGTAGAACGAGGTTTCCGTGGCATCTAGTGTAAAACAAATTAAACCATGATCAAGAAAAATGATATAAGTTACATGATGAACAAATAGAAATTATATACTTTTTGGACCTTTGCAACCCCTGACTTAGCCTTGATTGCTTTCTCTCTCTGTTCTCGCCGATCATTTAGCATTTGCCTCTTTGACCTGACTTCTATAAAGTCATCTTCATCACTAGGAACTTCAATTCCGGGCTGCTCAAACACACGTATAATTCCACTTTGCAAAGGAGCATCAACTTCTTTGCCAGAACACAAATTCTGCTTGAGATGACTCTGTCCAGAATGGGAGATGATTTGAATTTTTGTCGACTCTTTTCCATCAACTTTGTCAACTCTACCATCAGAATCTACAACCCGTGAAAATTCGGAAGCTGAGCTCAAGCATTCTGAGTCTATAGCCTGTTTACCCACTTTAAAGGAAAAAGCCTTCCAAGGTCCACTCCTTGCAGATGGCTTGGTACCCATCCCATTGATACTTGATGTATTACCTGAAACGAACTGGTCAGATGAAACCAAACCAGAAGACAGCCTCTTCTCACCACTATCACGAACTCGAAACTCAGTGTGCTGGATATTTCGGCGGGACTTCCTCAGAAATCCACTGGTTTCTTGACGATTTATCCTCGGAGCTGGACCTGATGATCTTGAGCCTGAACCTTTTACCACAAAGGCATATCTCTTTCCCCTGCGACCAGATGCTGGAAACTGTGCCTCTTCAAAACCCTTCTCATTAGAAGCTGACTGCAGCAATATATCTCTACCATGAGGCTGGCCTTTGGATTCTCTACCAATGGGTGAGGCACTACTGCTCTTCACAACTAAATGTTGTTGCCCGTGTTCAACCATTTGGAAACCTGTAGAAGTCATAGTGCTACTATTACCATCATGAGGAACCCCTTTTTGACCCTGCTTTATTCCAGCCATATTTTCAGCATCTACACTTGTCAGTGATCCTTGAGATAGATTTATGTGACTTAAATTACTTGGTTGATTATCAACAGCATGAGACCTAATCCCACTTTTAATAAAGCCATCAATAATATCTGGACCAGTTTGAAGTGGCATTGGACCTCCAAGGTTATGATTCAATGAGAATTCCGATGGAATATTAGGCTGAATAAAAGACATTGATTGAGGACCCACAGGCATCACTCCTTGTGATATGGGAGATGTATACCTTAGCTGGCCAAATTGAAATAAAGGAGGCTGTGATGGGTGCATATGAGAGTGGGGTGTACTAACCTGTGGATGCAGATGCAGTGGCATCTGTATAGAACCAATCTGTATGGCTGGAACCGGAGATGGTATCAGAGAGGGACCTGTAAAAAGACCAAATTGAAGTTTAACAGGTAGCTCAACTTGACATGGAGCAGTAGCTACATCAGACATATTGGACTGATCCAGAGACGTGTAAGGGGCACTAGTAACTGATGTTGATGTACTATGATGAGCAGACAGGTCATTGTTAGAAGCTTCTGCATTGTCTAAAATCTCAGAGGCCTTAGATATATGAGCATTACTGGGCTGAATGACCAAATCTTGTGTTGTCTTCTCAGAATCCTGGAATACATTAGAATAATTAAGATTCACACAAGAGGAGTCGACAGTTTGAAGGGCTTTGCCATCACTGCATGCATTGCCAAAAGATACACATTCTTCAAGAGTGCCACTAGATGCCTGTTGTGGCACGAAAGATGTTTCTTCACTTTTCAAAGTACTTTCAAATTCCTCATTCAGCATCCCAACCTGAACGCCCTCATCAAATCCTAATACTAGGCTATCCATCATGGGGGGCAAACCTTTCTCCTCTAAATTCATATCTTCAAACTCCTGGTTAAGGTCAATATTCTCATCTCCCTGATGCACTTCATCTTCTTCCAGATAATCTTCGTCTTCATCATATTCTTCTTGTTCATGGAACTGTTCATTATTCTCAGTAGTCCATTCATCATCATCACCCAAAGAGAAGGCACATGAGGCACTAACTACATTCTCATTCCCAGCTCCAGAAGGCATGACTACTGATTCATTCTGCTGACCAGAGGAAGGGCCATTTTTGCCTTCTATAGAGGCCAACATCACAGAAGAAATTCCAGATTCATCTAAATCATCATGAGAGAGATGGGTTGGAGAACCAGGTGGGCTTGAAACAGAGAGCGAAGACTGAGAATCACACCTTGGTATGGCGGTGTTCTCAACTTTATGATGCTCATTCTCTTTATTCTCTAGCAAAGCACCCGCTACTTCCCGTTGTTCAGGACTCCTCTGATATGCACTGTCATAACCAGTTGGCATGATTGTTTCTCTTGCTGCATGATCATATTGTATCTCATTTTCTATGAACGCAGAAGGACCAGGATGTCCATTGCCATTCCTATAGGTTTTGTGCACAGAAGTTAGTGACGGAGGTGGAAGAACTCGAGGCTGCCTCAGAGTATACCTTGACCTCCCAATAGCATAAGTTCCATCTGATTCAGAATTTGGATAATGATGCTCACGCTCAGTGTATGCAGAAAAAGAATTGCCACGAGAACTACCCGGTGTCCAGCCATCACCAAACTTTTCATAATTATCAGGAAAATCAGAATCAATCTCTGTATTTCTTCTTAAATGATCTCCATCTTCAGGTTGATTCCACCTTTGACTTTTTGCATTGGCATATTCATCTGAGCGAGCCTCCACAATCCCTCCTTTATAAGAAGCCCTTGAGGTCATGAATCCGGCACCTCCATAGTATTCTTTCCTCAATAATGGCTTTCCACCAATCGATGAATCTCTATGGGGACTATTTTGACCATTATCCTGGTCATGTTGATAGAATACGGAATTTCTTTCATTCTCATACACATCACTGCTCCATGAATTTCCAGGTTTCCCTCTATCCAAAAAGGAGGAAGAAACATCTCTCGAAAAATGAGACCTTGGACCAATCTCCAACGGCTTATTTAGACTTGATGAATCAGAAGATGCTGACATTGTGATCCCTTCAGCCACTCTTTCACTGTCATCCCAATTGCCCACATCTGGATGCCTGGGTATATCTTTTTCCTCTACTACCCCAGACATTTTCACATCTGCAAAAACCGAAGAATTATTACCACCTTTGGCTGCTTCAGCCTTCCTCCTAGCAATCTTTTCCTCCAATTCTAAAAGTTTTTTCTTAGCAGCTTGTTTCCTTCTCTCTTCTTCTAAAAGAATCCTTCGTTTCTCCTCTTCTCTTGCTATCCTCTGCTCTTCAGCTTTCTGCAAAGCTTTAATTTGTTCTTGTTCTGCTCTCCATGCTGCCTCTCTAGCTTCTTCTTCCAGCCTCCTCTGCCTCTCTTCCTGTAGATGCAGAATAGGAGGAAAAAATTTAAAAAGTAACACAATTCTCACAATTAAGGATAAATTTAATGTATCAATAATCAAAGGTATCAAGGATGATTGACTAGATGCATATTTAAAGGAAAGATATAGACTAACAAAACCTAGGCCCAAAAACCTAACAACCATAAGCCAAACGCTTTATTCAAATCCTTAATTAAATCCTAAGTTACCCTTATTGCCCCAAATTACAAACCTCAAATCCCAAATAATAATCACATTCTTACTTAATAAAATAAAGGGTAAATGTTACACTCACTCTCCATGAGGTTTGTTCAAATGACAACCCACTCAGAAATTGACCAAATATTACATTCTACTCTAATTTATAAAATTGATTGATAGCAGGATTAAATATTCTAAAGGAATATCCTTCTGAAGCTAACACAAAATGAAAAAAAAATCTTATTTGCTGAATTTAAATTATTCTGTTAAAAATTAGCATGTAATAACTGGAAAATTATATTTTATAAGAGGAAGACATTTTCTTAGAAGGTAGTTACATAGACCAGTCAAGAAATTAACAAAATTTTAAGTAGTTACATAAACTGAATTAATATCATGTAAATTTTAGTTTTTATATGTAAATTCATTTGTTTTCATATTTTTCTTTCCTTATATATATATTTTTATTTCGGAGATGTTGAACTTTCAATTTCCAATTTCCTTTTTATTAAGTGGAAATTGAAAGTTTGATATTTTTTCACACTTGAATTCCTCAATTGTATAAAAGATATTCAGACATTAAAAAAAAATTGTCACAAAACTATTGTTTTAAAATGGATTCAACCTGTATAATTAAACAAAAATGAATTGAATTTAGTAGTCCAATTGATAAGAAATATCAAACTATACACTGAAAGTTTAAAATGACAAAGAAACAAAAAAATAGAGTAAAAAAAATTAGAAATAAATAATCCACAAAGACAAACATAATCAAATCAGCTAAATTATTGACATTAATTTCTTGGACAAAGTTTGAAATCTAAAAAGCACAATCTACAATTTTTTTCAATCAATAGTAATTCTTTGTTGTCTTCATATTAGACTAGAGTATTAATTTAGAGACAACATAGCACTACTGAACCTTTTTATTCAGCCAAAAAGCTTGATTTTGTCAATTTTGCTAATGTATATGCTAATATTTAAAAAATTGAAATAACATAAAGTCAAGAAATCAAAACTTCTTATTCATTTTGGGTTAATAGAATATTCTGTTACAATACTTGATTAAATTGTTAGTTAAATTGATCAAATAAAGTGCAATATCTGAACAAATTCAGGGGTCAAGTGTTATTTGATTAAAACAACCGTGTGAGTGTTGTTCATCCTAAAATTAATAATATATATATCTTCTTCTACTGCATTACCTGTTCTCTGACCAGCCTCAATCTTTCCTCTTCTTCTCTTCGAGCTAACTCCAAAGCTCTTTCTTGTTCTTCAATGATCTGTTGCCGCTCCTGTTCTTGCATCCTCTGAACTCTTTCAAGTTCGGCTTCAAATGATTCTCTAACAGGATCATGGAAATCAGTTTCTTTAAGTACATCTTTCTTCTTCTTGACCACCCCAACAAGACCACCAGAAAAAAATTCGCTCCCATCAAATCCAGAAGCTCCAAAATCATTCATGAAAGGATCCTCAAGTAAAGCCTTTCCACTCTTTGGTAATGAGCAATTTTCTCTATTAAAATTAAGCAGTGGATCGTTAGCAGGAAGCCCTTTAGAACCCACTGAAGATGAGGATTTTAACACTGGGCTCTGGACAGAATTAGACCGATATCTGTTGCACTGTTCATTACCACTAAAAGAATCACGTACATTTCGCTGAGACCCTCGGCCATCATATGACGCCATTGTGTTATTCAAAGGTTGTCTCCCTTTCTGGCCATACCCCATCTCCCTCTTTCCAAAATCATCAGGAAGATTATTCTGGAAGGTAGATGATATATATTTATTATCCTTCCCAATTTCTCTATACATGCTGGAAGGCCTCACACCAACACCATTTCTCTCATTTCCCACACCTTGAACAACAAACCCTTCCTTAGAAAATGTTGAATTTCTCCAAGAATTTTCTTCCCGCCCCTCTCTACTAGATGCTCTGACAGGGTTTAGTTTAGGAACTTCACTGGAAGAAACTTTTCCAGTTTCATCGTCCCGCTGTCCCCGTTTGTCAAAATTAAGACCAGGCTTATGTGGCATTGCACTAACCCTTGGCATATCAAAGTCTCTATCCCAATAAGCTTCATTCTTTGAAAATCCATTATCTCTGGCCTCTCTACTCCTTTCTGTCAAACCATGACTTGTATCACGCTCATCATCGGCCCAATCGGATCTTGGGTTCAGTCGGACTATAGGCAGAAGGCCCAGGAAATACTCTTCTTGCTTCCTATCATGGTCTACAACACGAGAACTACGAGATGTCTGAGTTTCACTACCATCTTCACTTAGTCCATTGCTAACACTACCATGGGATGGATGGAACTGAGAGTGCATTTCAACATGTGAGCTCAAGCGTGAACCAACCTTCTGCTCAATGGATAAATTGTCACTTACCAATTGCTTCTGCTTCTGATTCAAATTCTCCTTGAGCTTCTGCGGTGGCCCCGCAGACAAAGTGGCCCGTAATGAAGGAAAATCTTCGCCTCTTAGCACAGCCGCCTTCTCTGAAGTGGGATAGGCTAGAGGGGAAGCAGATGTAACGAGGCTAAATCCAACCACACCTGATCGAGTTGAAGGTAGCATATATCCACTCCTCTCCCTGCTCAACACATCCACAGGACGCAATCCATTTTCTAATCCATCAACTGTTTGTTCACCAGACGGTTCTTTTTCTCGTAAAGCAAAAGTGGCTGGCTTGGTCCACCCCATACCAGACGAGGTGGGACGAGACCCACTTCCAGAAACCCCTCCTCCAGCAGGCCCTCCTCCCAATCCCAGAGAATCAAACCTCTCGTGCTCTTTCCGCAAAGATGGCAGATTTAAGGGGGGCGGAACAGAAAGCTTCGGCCCAGCCTTCTGCGAACTGCGAGGCCTCGAAAGGACCACCATACCACCGCCTCCACCTCCATGACCACTGGGTCGTGTACGACTGGTTGCATAAGAGCTAGAATAAGATGAATTATGATGAGAATGCTGCCCATAAGATTTGTTCAGATTCACAGACTCAAATTTGGTTCCGACGCCGGGATTGCCCATCGCAGCCCCACCCTAAGTCTAAATCATTTGGCGGAAATTTTAATGATTCAAAGTCCTAACCCTAGACGCCCAGCGGTGGTGGTGAAGCCGAAGCTAAAATCGAAGCCGATCGATGCGACTCTCTCAACCATTCAGATCGTCAAGCCTTGGCCGGGCGGACTACGAGAAGCTCGATGGTATCGAACCTCAGCCGCGGAACTCGTAGGTTGAAACAATCAAAACCAAAACTGAAAAATTAAAAAAATAATAATAATAAATATCCTTCTCTATTAGGTCCCTTGCTTACATATATATTATCTTTTTACTCGTATTGTAAATTTGTCTCACAGGTTCCGATGTTCAATTTACTTTTATGTTACATTAATCTATTCAACACTAATTTTTTTTAAACTAATTTTACTCTATGGCAATGCAGCTAAACAGATACTTAAGTTATTGTTAATTTTCAGGCCAAAAAAAGGTTATTGTTAATTATTCTACGGGAATTAAGATTTAATGATTATAATACCTTAAAACAACAATATATATATATATATATATATATATATATATATATAAGTTACTTTAACCGCATTAGCATTATTGCTTTTTTGTTACTTTTTTTTTATATAATGTTATACATTCGGTAAATTTATAGAATTTAGAAAAAAAAAAAGAAAAAAGTTGTTTGATTCGCCAATTACTAAACTTTGGTTCAATTAATTGAGGCTTTAATTTTGTTCCTTTAATTTATACTTTTTCCCAAATCAATTCCTCTTTGTAAATATTTATTATTCAAGTCTATCTATCATAACAATAGATATGTAAACACATGTCAAGGAATCCACAACATTGATCATAGCTTGCTTTAACTTCGGTGAAATCTTGGTGGGAACTTAAGCCTTGAAGCTGTCATTTCTTTTTCTTGGCTTCATTCTACTCTCTAGTAGCTTCTTCACCTCGAGTGGTCATCTCTCTTTTACTCCAAGTGATTCTCAAGTTGCATGTATCATATATAGGTGGAAATCATGCTCTTAGCTATCGTTCTAGCTCATTTTGCCATTACACATCAAGTTTGAGTTTTTTACCCACTGAAAGTTTTTGCCTTTACCTTTTTGTGAATGTGCTTATATCTCAAGGGTTAGAGATTTTGCTTTTTGGATTAGTTGGAGTCTATTTTCTCTACTTCCTTGTTTTCTATTGCTCAATTGCTAAAATCATCTCTTTTAGTGTGGAGCTATGGTAGTTCCTTTCTCCTAAAATGAATATCCAATTTTTCTTAACCCAAGGACTTAATTGGACAGAAGAGAGCTCTGCGTTTTTTGGGTCTTAGCAAGGGAATGCCTTTGCCTCGCTTCCTAAGAAAGGCCTTTACTTTGGTTTGGACTTAAACTTAATTCAACACTCTAAGGACCACTAAAGCACATGTCTTAATTGGAGTAGTTATAGGTAGTAAGAATATTCTCTTCATGGAGCTTGGCAGTTCTAAGTTGACTTTAAAGTTGTTGGGTGAGATAGAAACATTTATATGACTGAATTCCATAATCAAGAAGACTAGGACTTTATCTATAAAAGCAAACCCTAAACCCTGGTCCATTTTACTATCCTTATTAGTTGTTGATAAATAGTGGCCTAATCTTGTACTTAATGACATGCAAGTCAAGTGTCTTGTAATATGGGTCCAATTTTATGGGTTGCCTTTGGAATATATGAACGTGGAAGTAGCAGAGATACTTGGTAGTATAATTGGCTTAACTACATTTGTAGACAAAATGGCATAATCTACAAAAAAAAACCTTCATTTTCTAAGGTTTAAAGTTCTTGTTAATCCAAATTTGTCTTTGTTAATCGCTATGCTTACCAATTAGACAATGGAACTTTAGTATGGGTAGACTGCAGGTATGAAAGAATCTTTTGTGTTTGCAAACAATATTGTCGCATAGGTCACTTAGAAAATACTACAATTGAAATCTTGGTCAAACCCTAGATGCTCAGAATGCCTTAAAAGAACTTATCCACAAGAAATATAATATTGACTTCATGGTGGATTTTAGATTTCCATTAGCCTCTAACATGGTAGCTACCTTTTGGGAAAATAGAAACTTTTGATGAAGCAATAAGATTAGATTGATTAAGTCCTTAACATGAGCCTTTTAATACATTCATGACAAGAAACATGAAGCTCTATAATCTGGTGCTCTCAACATGGTCTAACCAACAAATTATTTTAGTGTTGACGTAGATTCTATGTCCTCTAGTTCCTTTAATAATCAATAAGAGGATGTTTTCATTAGTCCTCTGTTCTAGATAGCTCCTCACAAAGGACTTCAACAACCACCATGCTACCGCTTTATGGGACCAATATAGCAACGAGCATCAGGTATAACAAGTATAAGATGATATTTGACAACGTGTTTTCATGTAGAATTTTCCCTATAGAAGAATAGCTATTAAATGATGACATGGACATTGACTTTGATAGTAGTGGGTGGGAAAATGCCTTGGATTCTTTCTATGCTGAGTGTAAGGATACCCCACTAATGATAATAATTACCTTCAAAACTAACTTTTACAATAGTTGAATAAGGTCTTATCCCAGTCATTGGTCATTTATTCCACTTAAACTATGAACTTATTGATATGGCCAATGCTCTTGTAGCTTTCAACCCATTTAATATTAATATCCCTTAATATCTTGTCAGTTAGACTATTCCTATCCCCCAAAGGAAATTATTTCCCAATGTGAGATGAGTGGTATAGACATTTCTAGGAATCTTGACTTTATCCTCCTCCCCTCTGACTCTAACACAGAATTTAATGAGGATTCCTGTCACTTAGAATTAGACTCCCTACATGTCACAAGTGACTTTCAGCCTATTATAAGTGATGAGGAATTAAGGGATACTTTCATAAGCATGTGTTCTTAGAACTTTTTTCTGCAATATCCAAATATGTATCTTTTAACTCATAGTTTGCTGACCCTCAACTGGGAACATATCTCATATCTTTCCATTGTTTCTAGATATCTACATCATTGGTGGAATTTTTTTTCTCATGGTAATGATGAATTTTTTATGAACATGGCTTTTGTAGTAAGGATGTCTCAAGGAGAAAGTATATCTTGATAGCTTTGGCCAAATCTTCATTCTTACGAGCACACAAATGTTTTAGTCCTTTCTAGACTTTTAATTTATTCTTGGTCACCCCTTATAAGTGATTTGGACTCTGATTAACATTACTTTCTCATTCTACCTTTATTAGAGTCATATGCATAATTTTTTGCTGTACAGAGCTAACAGGCTATCTTTGTTATGTGATGCCACCTAAGACTCCTCGTTTATGGAGGATAGTCATACTTATGAATCACAAGTCAAGGCTTCAATTGACCTTTATGCTTCTTTGGAAAGCTAACTTACTACTGGTCAATCCCTATTACCTATTAAGAAGGGTAAACCTAAACAACCAGCTCTCACATATTCCAAAAAAAAGATGTAAACTCTCTTCTTTTTTGTTAGAATCCATTCCTAAAGAATCTCAACAAAATTGTTGTTAGCCAATGATGATAAAGGGGTTTAGGAAGCAACCCTTGCAATGCTTCCTTATAAGCCATGAGTGCCCTTTGCTAAAATTGTTAAAGGCTCCAAAAACGTTTGATAGTTCAAAGATTAAGAAAGCTAATGTGTTAAATATAAGTTTGACTTTGTTTTTTTAGTTGAAACTAAACTTTTGATGTACAAAGCTAGTAGCAAAATGAAAACTTTTAGCTGCTCAAATGTTTTTGGTTATAATGTTATTAATAGGGGGTTAGTAGAATTTTGGCTTAAGGGAACCAAATTTGTTACTTTGTTTTAGATTGGTCCCTCTTTATATTTGTGTGTGTGGAATCTTTTATGAGGAAAAAATTCTACATCTCTTTTATCTATGGACTGCCAATAGTAAGGTACTGATTCATTCTTTGGGACTGGATTAGAAATACTGCTCGAGTTATGGACCTGTCATGGCTTTTAACAGGAGATTTTAGTGAATACTACCTTGTCTCAGACAAACACAACAGTTGCTCCTCAATCTTAAAGGCCTCTGATCTTACTAATCTCATTAATGATTTCTACTTAATCGATGTTTTTTCCTCATTGGAAGGGATTCATTGGACTAATAACAAAATAAACTTAGAAAATGTTTAAGCTAGATTGGATAAAGTTTTCACAACTTTCGTTGGTTGGAATGTTTTCCATAAACCTGTCTTATGGCTTTTCTTGTGATTGCTTTTGATCACTCCCTTCTTTATTTAAAGGTGTTACCATGTCCACATTCACGTAAAAGGAATATGTATAGGGTTGGGATTTTTTGGTTAAATTTTGAACACTATTGGAAGATTGTCCAAATTATTGGTATTAGCACTACTAGGGATCCTTGTCTTTTAAACTCCATTCGAAGTTGAGTTCCACTTTATCTATACTACATGCTTGGAATAAAACTTACACTAGTAATATAACAAACAGAATTAATATGCTTGAATGAAAACTTCTAGACATTCAAAAGTATTTGTCTAATCCACAATGTGTTTCCTTATAAAGGCAAATCTATAAAGAGACTGAATTTTTCTATGAATGTGAGCAAGACAATCTTGGTTGATGTTTTGGGACAAAATAATGAAATACTTTCACTTAATAGTATCTAGAAGGAAATCTTAAAAATTAGTCTTTTGTATTAAAGACAATTAAGGCAATTGGGTGGAGGACCCATAGACAATCCAACTTTTTGTTCATAACTATTTCCACTAAACTTATTTTTCCAATGTTTTTGATAATGATCAAGAGATTCATGATGTGCTAGCTTAGTTTAACATACCCTCTTTGTCTTTAGAACAATAACACAACTTGGAGCTTCCTTTTACCAATTCAAAAATCAAGCAAGTTACCTTTGATCGTGTTGCACATAGTGCCCGAGAGAAGATTCGACAGTTTTAATGCACTTTTCTTTCATCATTTTTTGGACACAGTTGGTTCAGACATTATTAATATGATCTAGACCTACATCACTAATAGACACTTGCTTCAGAGCTTAAATAAGACGTTCATTGTCTTCATCCTAAGGCTAATCAAACTCAAACCTCAAAGGATTATTGACTAATAAGCTTATGCTATGCAGTTCACAAAACCCTCTTTAAGGTTCTTTGTAATAGCTTTAAATAGATATTAGACAATTGCATCTCTCCTTATCAAAGCACTTTCTCAAAGGGATGATTAATTACTAATAACATCCTTATCACCTCTAAAAGTAAGCAACAAATCCATAGTACTAAAAGAGCCAAAATTAGAAGATGTGCACTCAACTTAAACATTGCAAAAGCATTTGATAGCTTACCTTGGAGTTTCATTCATGTTGTTCATTCAGTGTATCTTTATAGGATTTGAGGAAAAGCTTTTTCTACAAGTAAAGATGTTAAGGTTGTTTAGATAGAAGTGGAATAATTTGAAATGTTAATGACATTTCTCACAACTACGAAAAGCTATCAAAGTATGTAGATAGAAGCATAAAAATACACTTGTTATGTTTTTGAAATACCTAGGAAGGATCAAAACAAAAGTATGATAGCAAAAAATTAAATTGTGATATATGTTATTAAAAGAAAATGTTTAAACCAAAATTTTCATTTGGTCTTATTGTGGTTTTTGTGTTTTTCCATGCTGGGATTAATCTACCCCAACATTAATCTATTACTTAAGCCCACACATGAAGGGAAAACTTACCATTATGCTTAAAATAGATTTGAGTGATCCAATAGTTATCATCTATCAAATGCAACAAAAGAACAATATTGGGAGATAAATAAAACTCATGAAGAGTGAACGTATACATAATCTTACACAAATATTGTATCAATTCAAATTCAAAATAATTTTGTGATGAGTTTTATTTCATAATGATTTATAGTGAAAAAACATGAATGAGAGTATAGAAAAGGATATTGATTTTCTGCCTAAAAATGATATTGTACAAATGTGATAAAATCACATGAAAAAAGTGAATAAAAAGTTCACAAATGTCTAGCATGACCAGTTAAGCCATTTAGAGTCAATGACACAAAAAGAATTGAGAATTTGTTGAAAAAATTTAGGAGATAATAATGAGTATAAATAAATTATCAATGAGAAAGAAAACTTATCTGGAGAAAATCTTCAATGTAATCATAGATTAAACAGTAGAAATTATAACTTGCTTTGGCCAAATCTTTTTTCATACATTGAGTAAAATGAGATAGAGTACTTTAGATAGCCAAAATTAGGTTTTATAATGAGTCCTCAGAATTCGGAGATTAACGCACATTCTAAAAACATGGGATTTTATTTAAATAAATAAATATTTATTTTATTTCAAAATAACTCCCCACTTCATCAACTTCTCATATTTTATAATTGGATATTATAAATTGGCTTATAAAAAATCCTCCTCTTACCTTTTAGTCAATAATATGATAGGATAACTACTAACAAATTTTGGGCTGCAATTTGGGGCCTCTTCCAATAGGCTTATGGGTAATCTAACTTATCACTAATTATTTACAATTAACTTAGACCCAATTCATTCTTGGCTTGTGTCAAAATTGGTTATTTATTTAATTAACCCAATAAATTGAACTAATAATAAATTAATGATAATACACAATATTTTAAGAAATATTTCAATAGAATTCACTTGAATTTTTATAAAATACCTGAATATTCTTTATTTAATTTCTTACATTAAAGCAAATTAGTCATTAGACCATCATGAATCAAAGTTGTGATTATATCTCTTGTATCTCTGTAATATATTCAATTGATAAATGTGATCATTCATTCAATGTTGATTATTACAATATTATGAATATATGCATCTTTAAAATGGTTATAAATTTTTCATCAATGTGCAATATGAAGTTTGCAAGATTTCATGTGCACAGATTTCATATTATTTTTTATTGATAATACTGGTGAAGTTATATCCCAGATTTGATAAATAAAATTTGATTGAGGAGCTTGTTGAAAAGTTTGAATTGTCCATGTTTCCATACTTTTATGGTCTAACTGAATATTGGTTAAATGTCTCCAATTATTATCAAACCATTGTTTATGGGAACAAATCTCTCTATTTCTTTTAAGTTTACACATTAAGCCAATAAATTATATGTAAAATGTCTCAATAAAATTCAACTTTTGGTTGAGTCAAATATTTTCCACCCAAGAATTTTTTTGGAATGTACAATTTATAATTTTATTATTCCACTACAATGTAAAAAGATGGGTCCCCATTTGAGGTTAAGAAAATGTTAGAATAAATCTCAAAAGGTGATATATTTGTGATATTGTTTGCTTATTATCATTTGGTTATATAATTATCTAAAAAATAAGTGGAGCATATAGACAATTGAAGAAAAATATTATGCAATATGTATAAGCATTTTGTAATCCCCACATACCATAATCGTGTATTAAAGAAGTTCATGAAGGAACTTAATTGAAAGTATATCAAATTTGTCAGACATATTTGCATGCTCCAAGGAGGTAATGAAATTACTCATTAATTGTAAATGCTCCAATAAGATTGATTACCAATTCAAAGAAAATTTTCTAAAAATGAAGATAAACACATAATTTAAATAGTCAAACAATGTATGTAGATACTCTTGAAGAGACCTTAACATAATTGTATAGGAATAGATTCAAGAACCTGAAAGTATTTAATGTGGAAAGAAATATAGAATTTGGAAAGAAATAGTCATTAACAACATTATAATATATTTAATCATATTATGAAATTGATTGAGGGATTTTAGATATTGAAAAGTATTGATATGAAAATATTTTACCAAAATAAAAAGGAAAAATTATATTAGAGTGTGAAAGTCAAGAAATTGGACTAGTAGTCCAATTGCCAAAAGGAATAAAGCTAATGAAATACATGCGAAATTCAATTATATTAATATGTTTTATAGACTACTTAGCCATCGTTTTGTTTTGTTAGGCACGTAACATTTTGCATTACTTCATGTCTCATGGAACACGAAGTGTCATAATTTGCCTAACTAATAGAAATCATGTAAAACACTTGTGTTTTACTTCCTAAAATATGAACTATTAATCACCTTCATATTATTGTGGTCTTAAAATTGTGATTACAAAGTTTGCTTCTTCTATTTTGTTTCTTATGATGCAAGTTAGAGAGAAATATTTTTCTTTTTTTCTACCATGTTGAGATCAAAACATTAGTTATGTGTTAGTAGGAACTTGCATTTAATGAGGTTAGTGGACTGGTCTTGTAATGTTATCTTTAAGATTAGACATATATGAAGTTCCTTATATCTTTGCTACACTATTCTCCAATTAAAATATGACAAGAATTTGGTTAATTAGTAATAATGTATAATTTAATTTGAAAATAATATAGTTATCAGCAATAACTAGAGATGGATTCAGGGCACATGGGGGCGTTTGTCCCCTTGGATTTTTAAAATTTTCAACTTTTATATGTGATTTTGTTTATATTCTTAATTTGACTTTTTAATTTATGAGAGCTCACCCCTTTTGGATTATAAAAATTTGCCTCCCTTGATTCAAATTTTTGATTTGATGATTTTAGCCCCCTCAAAGTCAAATTCTAAATCCATCCCTACCAATAACCTTATATATGTCATGATATAATTGGAAAACCAAACATTAGTGATATTATAATTGAATAACAGTATAGCAAAGATATAAGAAATTACATATAAGTTTTTTTCCTTACCTTTATAGCACTTAAGTTCAATGTATGTACTTCCTTAACATGAGATGCTATTAGAGAAAATATTTCTGGAGTATGGCAAATGAATGTTATGGGAATGTTTAAAGATATATTCAAGGTCATAATTCTTACGTTTCCTTAATTTCATACCAACGACCTTGGAAAAACACAAACATAACTTGAGATTCTATATAAGTTTTCAAAATGTTGTTTAAGATAATCCATTTCAACCCATAGTACCCTAGGTGTAGTTGCTTGGTTTGGTTTTAAAAAGTCTAGTAAATGATACTCATGATCTTTGTGAATTTTCTAGATGTATTTTATATTCTCGCTATAGTATTTTTTTTCATAATAAGTGTTGTTACTTATTTAGTGACCATTGGATTAAGGTTTTAGATTGTGCGTAGGTATTAGATAAAATTTTGAGTTACCAAATTTCGGTTTCTAAATTTTAAAATATAGATAATTGAATCTTATTGTTATTTTAAAATGGACCATTGGATACTGTAACATGTAAATAATAACATCGTATCCAAATTAGGTGCACTTTAGTATATGTGTGAATGGTGTCCACATGCTCTGCTTCATTGAATAATTTTACTTTTTATTTTTGTTAGTAATCCAAGCCTTGTTTACTCTATTTTCCTACATACTATATATATGATTTCAAAGATAAATAACAATAATTCATAATTTTAACACTAATTTTAATTAATATATGGGAATGTAGTTATGCAAATGATGGGAGTCCCTCATGATATCCATTCATAAGATGATAGATACTAATCAAAGGTACATGATCTATGAATTATACACAAGATTTATATGCTCATTATATCTTGTTTCGACTTGAACCCATTTTAGTCCTCTGTAAATGGAACAATTCTGAAGTCAATTTTTAATAGATTTTGATGACCTTGTTGGTGTTTTATAATCCAAAATCTGTCCAATCTAGTCTCCCTATTAGTGAATTGTTAAAGTGACAATTTTTTTTTTTACCATGAACTCATTAAATATTAGAAAATCACATAAAAAGTTATTGGTTCACAAATTGAAGGATTAGATTGGACAAATTTTGAAATGTATGGGACAAAAATGTGAGCTAAAATCTATTATGAACTAAATTAGGATCAAATTGGCTAATTTATGTATGACCAAAATAGGGTTTAATCATTTTGATATTGCTACTTAAATATACTTTTATGTTCTTTTCATAAAGAGAATAATATGTCATTTTGATACCTCACTTGTCAATCTTATCTTAATTGGGTCTCTCACTCATCATAATCATTTTCAATGTGGTCTTTTACTAAAATGAAAATAAGCTTATTTAGTTACTCAGTCTTAACAAAATTAAGACTAAATGTGCTAACACTTAAATAATTGAGGGACCAAATTGAGATTGGGCTAAAAAATAAGGGACTAAATTAAGAATAAAAATTAGTGGGGATCAAATTGAAAGTCAACTAATAAGTGAAAGATCAAATTAGTGTTTTATCACTTTTGTAACTACTTGTTTCTCATTGTTGCACTTTTGTAGATTACCCAAGTATAAAAGAGTTTCATTTATAATGCATTATGGCCGGATGGTTTATAACCAGTTTTTTCTAAACCTATTGGGACATTATTGGTTATGATATATGTAGCACGGTTACCTTATTTTTAAATCATAATTACCTTTTAAAGAGTATTGATAGAACTTTCATTACTTTCATTCCAAAGGTTGATCAACCTATGACTATGAAAGACTTTAAGCCCATTAGCTTATGTAACATGGCCTACTAAATCATTTCCAAAGTGCTTCACACAAGATTAAGTAGCATTTTGGATGATCTTATTGCTCTAAACCAAAGTGCTTTTATCAAGACGTCTCATTTTGGACAATATTTTGATTGCCTTTGAAATTATGACAAAATACATTAAAGCAAAAGTAAGATTGAAAGATGGCATACTCTTATACTTGACTTATCTGAAGCTTTTGATAAAATTTCTTACAACTTTCTTAATGTTGTTTTTCATTGCATGAATTTCCCAGCTAAATGGATCCAATGGATATTGCAGTGTGTAAGCATGGTAAGTTATCAAATTGTGCTTAATGGTTCCCTTTCTAAAATCTTTCTCTCCTAGAGTAGACTTTGCCAAGGGGACCCACCCTTCTCCTTTTTATCATTTGCACTAACATTTTATCCAACCTCATTTTAGAAAAAGAGCATGCAAATAATTGGAAGGAATTGAAATCTGCACATCAACCTAAGCCATTTCTCATTTGAAGCATGCAGACAATATCGTCTTACTTTTTAAAGCATCTTTAAAAGTCTATAATGCAGTGAAGGTGACTTTAAATCATTTTTCTTTCCTTTCATGTCTAAGTATTAATTTTTTAAAGTCTTTTATAGTTTTTAGCCCTAATACCCTTAACTGTTTCAATTTCTTGTCTGGTATTTTCAAGATGAAATACGAGAGTAAACTTCGTAAGTATTGGGGTGCCTAATTGATGTTGGAAGGAACAAATCTCCTATTTTTAGGATATTGTTAACAAAATTTAGGCAAAGTTGATTGCTTGGAAATCTAAACTTCTTTCATAGGCAACATATTTAACTCTCATCATTTCCTTCCTAAATTTTAGTTTGGTTTATCCTTTCAGTTGCTACCATATACCTAAGAAATTTTGCTTGCTTATTAATTCCAAAATTGCAAATCTTTTCAGGGGTTTCAATGGTGATTCACCTAGAATTTACCTAACAAGATGGTCAACACTTTGTACGTCTAAACAAAATGGTGGTATTGGTATTAAATCAACATATATGTTTAATCTTTCCTTATTGTTAAAGCATCCGTGGAAAGTAATTAATTATAATGACAATTCTTTCTAGAAGCAAATTATGAGAACAAAATATGGTCATTCCATATATAAAGGGCTATTCGTTGAAAAATGTAACCTATCTTGGATGTGGCATGGGATCTTAAAATTGAAAAGTGTTATCCTCTATTGGCTTTGTTTACATATTGGTACTAGAAATGATATTCCTTATTCACACCTACTTTGGTGGCCTATATAGCCATATCAAACTCAAAACTTTTTCAAAGTCTTTGATCTTACTCTACATCAAGGTAACAAATGGAATGAGCAAAATGTTAGAAGCTTATATAACGAAGAAGTTGTTATGAATATCCTTGTCACCTCAGTTTCTTTCACAGATCTACTAGACTCTATTATCTGGTCTAGGAACAACTTGGGTTCTTATACTTTGAAGATGGATACAAATTCTTATGGAGTGAATTTCAATCATTTACTTACTATGAATTCTATTATTAGGATGCCATTTAGAAAGTTAAGCTTCCAAATAAAATTCTTGCTTTCACTTGGTGATTAATAAATAAGGCTCTACCTTTTGGGGACATTTCAAATCATCATCATCTCAAGATTGATTCATAGTACTAGTTTTTTCATTTAGCTACAAATTTTATTAACCATGTTTTCATCACTCTCGTTCTCCAAAGCAATCTAGTTTGCTTCTCCCCTTTCTTTGTGCACAGACTAGTTGGAAGTTCCTAATTTAATATATGGTTAAACACCTAGTTCAAATATGGTAAAAGGTAGTCTAGTCCTTTTAATTCTTGTTGGTTTTTACAATATATGGTTTGTTCAAAATGAAACTATTTATAAAGGTGTTAAACTAGACCCATTTCAAGCTTTTCATGCCATAAAGCGTATGCTAAAGGAGAATTATATGGCCCAAGCTCATCTAAACTCATCTTAGCCATAATCTATGTTTATACTTTGACCTAGGAAAACGGTCCTCCCTTCGTATCTTGGATGGTTTATTCTCACGAGGACTGTCATTGATAAAAAGCCCTGGAGTATATCTGATCATTGGGTTGGGCTTTTAAAAGTTAGGCTTAAATTTAGACTAAAAAAAGCCTGAGCCTGTAGTTTAATTAAACTTTTTTATTTAGGCTTTTATTCATAATTTTCAGGCCGGGCCAATTAATCTTTTCAGAGAATGGTTAAATCAATTTGTTACTTAAGACTTGAAATAAATAACATAAATAATGTTATTATTACATGTAAGGTTATATATAGAGAAGTTGTAAATACAAATGAGTTGTTATATTAGTATAAATCCTTTAAATAAGAGGCATTAATTTTTGTTTCTTTACCAAGATGTCATGTTACATTAAGTTTTTCTTTAAATAATAATTTTTACTTATTAAAAAACAATTTATTTAGGCTTTTTAGGCTCGGCCGAGCTTTAAAAATGCCCCAACTTGGCTTGTTTTATAAATCGGGCTTTTTTTGGTGTAGGCTTTATTTTTTTAGGGCCAACTCATTAGGTTGGGCAGGCTTTTTAAGTTATAATCAGGTCTACCCTGTAGAAGGTTCAGGGTTGTTCATCTCATTCGTCTGGATGGTAACGTTGTTTGTCAATGGAATTTGGTAAATCGACATGATGTTAAAAATAATCCTTTTTCTTTTTCTAGTACTTAATTAGGGACCTTTTTATCTAGCTTAGCATTTATGATGTATGCCCTAACTTAAGTATAATGGTGGTACAAATCTTGTTTTTCTCATCTTATTGGCTGAGCACTCAGGATATATGCCCTATAAGTATGACATTGTTAATATAATTTCAGAGACTAAGCTTATTTTGATATGTTAGTAGAATAATTTTAAAGCTTTTATGATTTCTTGTAACCTATCGACATAAAACCAATAAATGCATTTTAGTATGATTTCTTTTATGAGTCAAGTCCTTTTGATATGAGTGAGTTGTCTTGGTTTATTGTAGTCTAGGACATTCAGGCAGGATTATGATAAATAATCTTGTATATATAATTGCATGAATTGATTTTTGTGAAGAAAACTTTGTTTCATAATTATGTTGTCTAGACATAATTAATATTTCATGTTTTATCTTCATTAATTTCTATGTTTCAGCAACTATCTTCAATGAAAACTCTTGATAAGATGAACTAAGCCAACTGGAGTGAGTTCCTAAACAAGTACTTAACAATCACTAAAGAGGATTTAGCTTTAAGAGTGTTAAAACTAGTAGAGGCCACCGTTGAGTCAAGTACTACTAACAAAGCCTATCACAACAAGTGGCATAAGAAAAATAAAATTTGTTTGATGGTTATGAAGTTCACTATTGATAAGACCATCAATTAGAGCAATCATAAGAAAGATACAATAGTAAGTTACTTAAAGGCTATTGGTGAAAATTTCAAGAAATTTGAAAAGACTTAAAAGGTCTATTACCTCTCATTGCTAGATAATACACATTATGATAGGGTCTTTAGTGTGCATGAGCATATAATAAAGCTTGTTGACTATTATAATAAGCTTAAATTGTATAATGTGGATTTAAGGAATAGTTACATAGTCTATAAAGTGTTGCAATCTCTCCACACTAAGAATGTGGTTTTCAAGACTACTTATAATTCTTAAGAAGTAAAGTACTATATTGATCAAATGATATCAACAATAACTCGAGGAAAAATCATTGAAGAAAGCCAGCTCTCACACATAAACCATTAATTATCTTTCTCTAGGTTTTAGTAGCAAGGTTGGTAATGAGAAATAGCAAGTAAGAAGCATGAAAGCTGAGCTAGTGGTAAGAAATTACATGGACTTAAGAATAGTGGCAAGTATTATAAGGGTCAGAAGAAGAAATTGTTCAAAAGTGATTGTCATTGCTATAAGAAGCTTAGTCATAAGATATCATATTGCTTTAAGTTGAAGAATAAACATGAGAGTGAGGGTACTCCTCTTGAATTTGTCCTATTAGCTTTAGTATGCTTTGAATCCAATAGTTTTGAAACCTTACTTGATTATTAGTGGATGGATTCTGGGGCAACTATTCATGTGACAAATTCCTTCTAAGGGTTCAAAAATAAGAAGAAGCGAAGTGAAAAGAAAGGACTATCTTTGGAGTCAAAAGAAGTTTAGTTGTAATTGATAACATAAGGATCATTACTTTAAATTTAGGATTTGGACATAGTTTAATTTTAAATGATGTTATATATTATATTATTCAAGGAGGAATTTGATTTCTAGTTCTGTATTGGATGGACACAATTATTCATTTTGACAAGGAAATGGAAAGATTGATATTTTCTTTGATTTAATTGTGATTGAGTATGCTTCTTTGCTGAATGGTTTGTACTATTTGAATATGAATACTTGTCTAGATTTGTCCTATAGTGCACATATTAATGTTGTAATAAGGCAAAAGGCCAAAAATTTGACGGAAGTTCCTTTAGGTTATAACATTGGCATTTAGGTCACATCTTCAAAAAGAGATTAGAAACAATGGTCAAACTGGGTACATTATGGGATTTAGATTTCTTTAATTTAGAAACATATGTTAGTTATATAAAGGAAAAACTTACTGTTAGAGCTAAGACTAAAAGGGCAAATAGGTCTAAGAACATTTTAAACTTAATCCATGTGATATAAGTGAGTGAACCTATTACACTTGTTGCTATGGGTGGATTTAAGTACTTGGTCACCTTTATAGATGATCATTCTAGGTATGGATAGATTGATATATTGCATGAGAAATATGAGCCTTTGGAACTTCAAGGTATTCAAGGCAACAGTTAAGTTGAAGACTGGAAGAGTTATTAAATGTGTCAAATTAGACAAATGAGGTGAGTATTATAGCATATATGCTAAAACGGGTAGAAATCCTGGTATATTTATCTTATTTCTACAAGAACATGGCATTGAAGCTCTGTATACCATGCCTAATGCTCTTTAACAAAATGGAATTGCTAAAAGATAACAATGTACCTTAATAGATATAGTCAGAAGCATGATCAGTCACTCCTCCCTACCAAAATTTCTATAGGGTTATGCATTAAAGACAATAGTATATATTCTAAATCAGTTTTCTAGTAAATCAATTCCAAAGACTTTGTTTAGACTATTTACTTGTAAAAAGCCTAGTTTAAGGCATCTCTGTGTATGACGTTGTAAAGTAAAGGTAAAATCGTCTAATCCTTAACTTAAAAGACTTAATCCTAGAACTATCAATGGATTCTTTGTTAGATATTACACTAGATCTAGAGGATATAGATTATATTGTCCTACTCATACTACTAGAGTTATTGAGTTAGATAGGGCATTCTATTTTGAGGATGACTTAGATAGTGGGAATAATATGCTTAGGTTCATTAATCTACATATGGAGTGATGAGCTTCATGTTGACCAAGGGATTGACTTAGGCTACGCAAGTTTATCTGGGCTAAATACATGATCTATGGCCAAAAAGCTTCAAGTCATTCTTGTCCAGTAACTTAAAGTGTGTTAGGCCATTTAGAGCCCAAGCTCAATTTCTACATGTAGTCTAAGTCCAAGTGGAGCAATCTAATTATATGAAATGGAATAAATGAAGTTTAAAAAGTCAAACTTACATAAGAAATCATTATGAATGAATTTCCACAAAATAATTAAATTAAGTTGGGTGTATCTCAATGTTGCACTTAATATGTTTGTAGAAAAACAAAAGGTTCACTATTTTCTAGTCAGACAGTCATTATTATTATTATTATTATTTCCTAGTTATAGTCATTAGTGGAGCCTTTTAAGGAGTTAAAATATTTTCCTATGCCATAGGGTTATTCATGGCTATAAATTACCAAGCTATCAATAAGGAAGAAGCTTTTGGATGCTTTAAAATTAGCTTTGCCATTTATGTGTGAATTTCCTATCTAAGTTTTCTAAACTTAGTGGCGAAATTATCATAGATTTTTATCACTTTCCTTCTTTTATTCTAAAGTGTGGCAAATCAAACCTAGTGTTTTTGAGTGTGGCCTGAAAACTTATCATTTAAGAGAGCTAGTTCTTATATTTTTCTTTTGTTTTACTTGTGATTTTGTAATTGATCAAATTTCATCCTTCTTGAAGCACATCATAGAGAATACCACTTTGCTTTTCCTGTTTCATCTTCACAATCATTCCTTCTTTGTTTTAAGAGAAATAATATTGTTATGGAGAATCCAGTGGATTTTGAAATAGAATAACCTTTAGAAGATTTACAGAAGCCCGTTGTTGAATTAAAACACTTCAAAAGTATTCAAGGCCTACCATTCTTTATAATTATATAGTTTATTTACAAGAATTTGAATCTGACATGGTTAATGGCACAAACCCTATTTCTTTCAGTGGAACAATGACCGGGCCTCATTCATAGAATGGTTAAAGGCTATGAATGAAGAGATTGCCTTTATGCATTATAATAATGTTTGGGTACTTACTGAATTATTAAATGGACACAAACTTATTGTTGACAAGTAGATTTTAAAACTAAAAGAAAGGTAGATGGTAAAATTGAAAGGTACGAAGCTAGACTCATAGCTAAAAGTTATAATCAGAAAGAAGGTATTAATTATATAGAGACATTCTTTTTTATACCTACTAAGGATGCCCTTAGGGTAATCATGGCTCATGTTGACAATTTGACCTTAAACTTTACTACATGGATGTCAAAACTACATTTCTGAATAGAAATTTGCATAAGGACATATATATGAAGCAACCTAATGGATTTGTAGAATTATGAAAAGAACAACTGGTTTGTAAGCTAAATAGGCTAATCTATGGGCTAAAGTAAGCTTTGAGGCAATGATATCTAAAGTTTGATAAGATGATCGCTTCGATTAGGTTTATTGAGAATGTCTCATATCAATGTATTTATTAGAATTTTGATGGGAGTGACTTTGTAATCCTTGTGCTCTATGTTGATGAGATTTTACAAGTTAATAGTTTCATGGGTTTGTTGAATGAGACAAAACATATGTTGTCATGCCATTTTGATATGAAAGATCTGAGTTAAGCTTCATTTGTTTTAGGAATTCAGATTCACCATGATAGATCATATGACATACTAGGTTTATCTCAGGCAATCTATATTAATTAAGTGTTAAAGAAGTTCAACATGCATTCTTGCATTCCTTATGTTGCACCTATACAGAAAGGTGAAATGTTGTAAAAATTACAATGTCTTTAAAATGATGATGACAAGTTCGTAATGGAAAGAGTTCTATATGCATCTACAATTGATAGCTTTATGCATTCTCAAGTAGGCACACATCTAGACATTACTTTTGCAATTGGTGTGCTTAGCAAGTACTTGAGTGATCTTAGCTATGATCATTAGAGGGCTGCAAAGAAAGTCATGAGATATCTTTAGACTTTAAACACATTATATGTTAACTTTCAGGAAGTTTGATTCACTAGAGGTTATGGGATATTTAGATTCAAACTATGCATTATGCATCACGTAAATCCACTTTAGGTTACATCTTTATAGTGTTTGGAGGAGTTGTATTATGGAAAAGTTCTAAGCAATCAATCACAGCTACCTGAACTATGAAAGTAGAATGTATCACTTGTTATAAGGCTACCCGTTAGGCCATATGGCTAAGAAAATTGATATCTAGTATGTGTTTTGTTGATTCTATATCACAACATCTACCCATATATTATGATAGTTTGCCTACTATTTATTTTTCTTAAAACCACAAGAATTCCAATTGTGCAAAATGCTTTAATGTTAAGTTCTTATTTATTAGATAAAAGATTGTTGAATCTCTAGATTCACATTTCAGGTGAACATATGCTTACGGATCCATTGACCAAAGGCTTGCCCATAGGAGTGATTATAAATCATGTATCATGTATAGGTGTTATGTAGCCTTGATTCAGTATAAGTCTGAATGAAGTCTTTAAAGGACTTTTGTGATGTAAGGTGACATCTTGAATGCAATTTTATAATCCTTTTTGTTCAGACATTGATCTTGCATTATAATTATATCATTTGTTTCTCTATCAAATTCAATGATCTTGTGTTATAATTATATGAATATCATTTGTTCCCTATCAAATTTAATGATATTATGTTACTTCATTTATGAATTTTGTATGGTTTTATGTATACGTTGGTTGCTTAATTTTAATTGGTATTTGTTTAATTAATAGTCCTAATAATCAATTAATCATATCCAAGTGAGATAATGTTGAAATAATTTTAAAAAATGTTGTGGATTAGCATTAAGTTATTATTAGTTCAATTTATTAGGTTAATTAATTAATTAAGTAACCAGTTTTGACAAAAACCAAGAATGGACTGGGTATGAGTTAATTATGGATAATAAATAATAAGTTGTACCAACAATCTCATTGGGTAGACACCTTAATCTGTAGTTAAAGCTTATAAATAATCATCTTATTAAATTACTAACTAAAAGTTAAGAAGATGATTTTATAAGTCAATTTATAATTTATAATTATATAATTATAAATTTAAGTAGTTGAAGAAGTGTGAAGTTATCTTTTGAAATGAAGTAAATATTTTGTTTATTTAAAACCATAATGTGTGTTAACTTTTGAAATTTTGAGGACTTACAATAAACTCCTTTTGGTTGTTGAAAGTTTTCTCTCTCATTTACTCTATACATGAAAAAGTATAGGTAAATTAGGTTATTATTTCTACTGCTTAAATTATGGTTGCCTTGGGATCTCTGGATTTTCATTAGGTAAATACCATTCCTATTATTATACCGTGATGATTTATTATCTCGCAATGTTTAGTTTTATGAAACACAACTTCTATCATTTCATCTACACACTCTTTTTCCTTTAATTTCAAAAACACTTTACAACTATTATATTTTAGGGAATCAAAATTCTAACTCAGAATATGCATTCTTTTTTGCCCAAATGAAAGTAAGCTATGGTCAATGTTGGAGAGGTGTTGAAGTTGATGACATGACATATGAGGAAATGAAGGTTGGGTAGCATTTTATGGTTTAAATCCTACATGCGCTGCACTTAATTATGACATGGTGTATGCATTGCAATTAAGTATTTATTGCAATCTTGTATCGATGTGTAAATGGATTCTTAACCTTTCAGAATTTCAAATATAAGTGAAGATAATGAAATTTGAACTTTTTAATAAAAAAAATTAATGGTTCAAATTTTATAAAATTAGTCAAAAAAATTATTTAACATTTATTAAAATCTAAATTATTAGACAAAAATTCAATAATCCAGATCTCAAATATAAATATTCCTAATCCATGTGTTTACATATTAACTATCTTATTATAAATTTGGATGTCATGACCTAAAATTTAAATGTCCGCAAAGAAGAATTTATTTTTAAAAATATAAACTAAAGGAAAAATTTGAAAATTTTTTTTGGCTAATGAATAAATCTAAAAATGATGGGGTCAAATATAAAGATAATGAGTTATTTTAAATTGTTAGACAGTTAATATATTTTGATATGTCATTGCCATGTGTCTCTATCATAATATATCATATAATAATTGTACTAGTGCAGCTACTTAATTGTACCAAAGAATTAACCCACAAAATTATTGTGTCTGACAAATACAAAATATCATTTTAAATGACAATTTAGTTTTAAAAAAAGAAAAGAAAATCAATTGAATAGATTAATGTAAAATAAAAAAGGAAAATTTGATCATTTTGTCCTTATACTTTACTCATGTTTTTAACTTGGTACTCACATTTTATTTATTTATTTATTTTTAAAACGCTCCTTATAGTTTTAAAAATTTTCATAACACTCCCTACCATTAACTCCATTGCTGACGCCATTAAACAAGTGGCTAACGTGGTGAATTTTGGTCGAGGTGGAATGCTTAAGTGGAAGAAACATGCCACAATGTCAATGCCAACCACTATTGTTTGTTAATTAGCTCTGTCGAAGCACACGAACCACTTAAGAATGGAGTTGCATGGCATTAATATAAGAATGGTGGTGGGGTTTGTTGAGTTTCAACAGTGGTACAAATGTAGCTTTGTTGCCTACTGAGACACTCTCTACGTCCACTCAATTTGTCACTTCTATCGTGAATGCGACATCTATGGAGACGTCCACTTCATCTTTGGCAACGTTGCAATCGTCTTCCAAAATTACAATGTGGACGAACATAAGCCTAGCCCTAACTAGAAGAACTTGTTCATCCCTCAAGGCAGATAGAATCCTAACTAGAACACTGGCATTTCTATGCTCAACTCTAAGGTGGCAGAGAGGATCTTAACGAAAGCTACAATGTTTGCACTAATGTACAAAAGCTAATTCTTTTAGAGCTTCTTTGGTCTTTTATATTATTCCCTTTTTGTAAGCTCATTAAGTTTTAATGATTTTAGTATCTCATTGTTCAACTAGAGTTAATCTAAAAATCTTTCAATAGGGGTGTGTTGTAGTAGAATAGTGCCATTGGTATGCTTATTGGTTGCTGGTGAAGATGTTGCGATACATTACTTTCTTGCTAATCGCAAATTGGTTTTGTCAAGTGGCCGCAAGAGTGATTTGAAATTCTCCCTCCCTTTCTCCCTCTCTCCCTCATTACCAAAACCTTTGAATCCAAAATTTCAACATTCTCATTCTTTAGATTTGAATTTAACTAAAAGCAGTGTTCATGATATATAACTCACTCTAGAATACCCACTATCTTCATCTTGTATGCCAAATTCTTAAATCAAAATCTTTGCAACTACATTTCAAGCTAGAGTTATGGAGTCCACGAGCATTCGCAACAAGAGAAACAAAAAGAATGTAACAATGACACCCATTGTCACAAAGGAGAGTAACCAGTTGTTGTAAATGACGTGTCTTTAAAGAAGAGCAGTAAGTGAAGGCTCATGAGAAATAGAATGCCTCTTGCTGATATCACCAATTTCTTTTATCACTTTTGTGATCATCATCATTCCATTCTTTCCAAACATAGTGCTTCTCTGACTAAGCACTTGAATTGCCAGAAGCCAATAGCAATACATGTGGTTGTTGTTCATTTTTTTTTTATATTATCTCCTTATATTCGGTTCAAATCTTAAAGGCACGAAACTGACTAATTCAGAATCAGATATTGTTAAATTTAATATTGAGAGTAGCCCTCTCAATGTTGTACTATTCATACATGAGACAGAGATCAAACCCAAAATCTTGCTTGAGACACTGAGTTTCTTGTCACTTAGGCTTGTTGATATATGGTTGTTATTTATAATTCTACGTTGCAATGCTTCTTTGTCTAAGCACTAAGATTATTAACTTTGTTTTTTCTGTTGTGTCTGATTGTTTAATTAATTTATTTTTTCTGTATCACTTCAGTTCCATAATAGTTTTGTGAAACTAATTCACTTGTTATTAGC
This sequence comes from Delonix regia, assembly GCA_037074485.1. Classification (NCBI taxonomy): domain Eukaryota; kingdom Viridiplantae; phylum Streptophyta; class Magnoliopsida; order Fabales; family Fabaceae; genus Delonix; species Delonix regia. The sequence goes on along the minus strand of CM073454.1, from coordinate 20,223,508 downwards.
GCAACATTGTCTCATGCTTTGCCTCCGTCTTGCGTTAAACTTCACAAGAATGACGAATCAATCTTCATGATCACAACTTCTGAATTCAATATTACTGTCTATTATAAGTCACATCACGAAAACAATGAAGAATCAAACAAATAGAAACCAAAGTCCTTACTAGTCAATTATGGATTATTTTATGTTAATTCTTCCATTAAGGCCCCCTAGTCCGTAGATGCTACGTTTTTACAAGGCTATGAGCAAAACCACCACTTGAGAGATGCAAACTTCTTGTGTTTTATTGCAAAATTTGATAAGCATATGAGTTTTCCGAAAAATAGTGGTTTTTTGCTGTTGCATTTTAATAGGGATAAAAGAAATAGTGGTTATCTTCGTTGGCATCACATATGACTTGTTTCTTTGACTTGGGCATTCCATTTTAACAATTCACCACATCAACTACTTGCTTAATGACATCAGCAATGGAGTTAACAGGTAGTGTTTAAAAAATTTTTAAAACTATCAGGAAGTAATTTAAAAAAATTAAAATAAAAGGACCAATTTAAAATATGGATAAAATATAGGGACTAATAATCAATTTTCTTAAAAAAATTAAATATGGTCTTGCGTAAAACAAATTAACAATACGAGTAAAAAGATAACACATATAGAAGCAACAAAAAACTGATAGCGAAGGAAACAATTTTTTTTTTTTTTTTTTACAATTTTGGTTCTGGTTCTTTCAACCTGTGAGTTCCGCGGCTGAGGTTTGATGCCATCGAACTTCACGTCGTCCGTCCGGCGAAGGCTTGACGACCTGAAAGGTTGAGGCAGTCACATCGATCGGCTTCAGTTTTATTTTCGATTTCACCACCACCGCCGAGCGTCTGGGGTTAGGGTTTTGAATTATTAAAATTTCCGCCAAACGATTTAGACTTCGGGTGGGATTGCGATGGCCAATCCCGGCGTCGGAACCAAATTTGCGTCTGTGAATCTGAACAAATCTTATGGGCAGCATTCTCATCATCATTCATCTCATTCTAGCTCTTATGCAACCAGTCGTACACGATCCAGTGGTCATGGAGGTGGAAGCGGTGGTGTGGTGGTCCTTTCGAGGCCTCGCAGTTCGCAGAAGGCTGGGCCGAAGCTTTCTGTTCCGCCCCCCTTAAATCTACCATCTTTGCGGAAAGAGCATGAGAGGTTTGATTCTCTGGGATTGGGAGGAGGGCCTGCTGGAGGAGGGGTTTCTGGAAGTGGGTCTTGTCCCACCTCGTCTGGTATGGGGTGGACCAAGCCAGCCACATTTGCTTTACGAGAAAAAGAACCATCTGGTGAACAGACAGTTGATGGATTAGACAATGGATTGCGTCCTGTGGATGTGTTGAGCAGGGAGAGGAGTGGATATATGCTACCTTCAACTCGATCAGGTGTTGTTGAAGTTAGCCCCGTTACGTCTGCTTCCTCTCGAGCCCATCCCACTTCAGAGAAGGCGGCTGTGCTAAGAGGCGAAGATTTTCCTTCATTACGGGCCACTTTGTCTTCGGGGCCACCTCAGAAGCTCAAGGAGAATTTGAATCAGAAGCAGAAGCAATTGGTAAGTGACAATTTATCCATTGAACGGAAGGATGGTTCGCGCTTGAGCTCACATGTTGACATGCACTCTCAATTTCATACATCCCATGGTAGTGTTAGCAATGGACTTAGTGAGGATGGTAGTGAAACTCACACATCTCGTAGTTCTCGTGTTGTAGACCATGATAGGAAGCAAGAAGAGTATTTCCTGGGACCTCTGCCTATAGTCCGATTGAATCCAAGATCCGATTGGGCCGATGATGAGCGTGATACAAGTCATGGTTTGACAGACAGGAGCAGAGAGGCCAGAGATAGTGGATTTTCAAAAAAAGATGCTTATTGGGATAGAGACTTTGATATGCCCAGGGTTAGTGCAATGCCGCATAAGGCTGGTCTTAATTTTGATAAACGGGGACAGCGGGACAATGAAACTGGAAAAGTTTCTTCCAGTGAAGTTCCTAAACTAAACCCTGTCAGAGCATCTAGTAGAGGGGGGCGGGAAGAAAATTCTTGGAGAAATTCAACTTTTTTTAAGGAAGGGTTTGTTGTTCAAGGCGTGGGAAATGAGAGAAATGGTGTTGGTGTAAGGCCTTCCAACATGTATAGAGAATTGGAGAAGGATGATAAATATATATCATCTACATTTCAGAATAATCTTCATGATGATTTTGGAAAGAGGGAGACGGGGTATGGTCAGAAAGGGAGACAACCTTGGAATTACACAATGGAGTCGTATGGTGGCCGAGGGCCTCAGCGAAATGTACGTGATTCTTTTAGTGGTAATGAACAATACAACAGATATCGGTCTAATTCTGTCCAAAGCCCAGTGTCAAAATCCTTATCTTCAGTGGGTGCTAAAGGGCTTCCTGCTAATGATCCACTGCTTAATTTTAATAGAGAAAATTGCACATTACCAAAGAGTGAAAAGGCTTTACTAGAGGTTCCTTTCATAAAAGATATTGGAGCTTCAGGATTTGATGGGCGGGGTTTTTTTCCTGGTGGTCTTGTTGGGATGGTCAAGAAGAAGAAAGATGTACTTAAACAAACTGATTTCCATGATCCTGTTAGAGAATCATTTGAGGCCGAGCTTGAAAGAGTTCAGAGGATGCAAGAGCAGGAGCGGCAACAGATCATTGAAGAACAAGAAAGAGCTTTGGAGTTAGCTCGAAGAGAAGAAGAGGAAAGATTAAGGCAGGTCAGAGAGCAGGTAATGCAGTACAAGAAGATATATACTACACTTACGCTCTTTGTTGTTTTTATCAAATAACAATTGACCCCAGAATTTGTTCAGAAATTATACTTTAATCAAGTATTGTAACAGAATATTTTATTTAACACAAAATGAATAAGAAATTTCGATTTTTAAATTTATGTTATTTGAATTTTTTAAAAATTAGCTAATGCATTAGCAAAATTCACAAAATCAAGCTTTTTGGCCAAATAAAAAGGTTTAGTATTAATATCTTGTCTCTAAATTAATACTCTCGTCTAATATGAAGATAACAATGAATTACTATTGATTGAGAAAAATTGTAGATTGTGCATTTTAGATTTCAAATTTTGTCTAAAATATTTGGGTCAATTATTTAGCTGATTTGATTATGGTTGTCTTTGTGGATTATTTATTTCTAGTTTTTTCTTACTCTTATGTTTTTTATTTCTTTGCGTTTTTAAACTTTCATTGTTTAGTTTGATATTTCTTATCAATTGAACTACTAAATTCAATTTTTTTATGTTTAATTATACAAGTTGATTCCAGCTTAAATCAATTGTTATGTGACGTTTTTTCATTTCTGAATCTTTTTTACAAAATAATTTATATCATTTGAAGTTCAATAAATAAGTTGTTTTTGTTTATTTAGAGTTAGCTTCAGGATATTCCTTTAGAATATTTAATCATGCTATCAATCAACTTATTGAAGTGGAGTAGAGTGTAATACGTATAATTTCTGAGCGGATTGTCATTTGACCAAAACCTCATGGAGAGTGAGTGTAAAATTTATCCTTTATTTTATTACGTAAGAATGTGATTATTATTTGGGATTTGATGTTCGTAAATTGGGGCAATAGGGGTAACTTAGGGTTCAATTAAGGATTTGAATAAAGCCTTTTGGTTTATGGTTGTTAGCTTTCTGGCCTTAGGTTTTGTTAGTCTATATCTTTCCTTTAAATATGCAGCTGGTCAATCATCATTGATACCTTTGATTATTGATACATTAATTGTGAGAATTCTGTTATTTTTTCTTTTTAATTTCTCCTCCCATTCTGCATCTACAGGAAGAGAGGCAGAGGAGGCTGGAAGAAGAAGCAAGAGAGGCAGCATGGAGAGCAGAACAAGAACAAATTGAAGCTTTGCGGAAAGCTGAAGAGCAGAGGATAGCCAGAGAGGAGGAGAAACGAAGGATTCTTTTAGAAGAAGAGAGAAGGAAACATGCTGCTAAGAAAAAACTTTTAGAATTGGAGGAAAGGATTGCTAGGAGGAAGGCTGAAGCAGCCAATGGTGGTGATAATTCTTTGGTTGATGCAGATGTGAAAATGTCTGGTGTAGTAGAGGAAAACTATATATCCAGGCATCCAGATGTGGGCAATTGGGATGGCAATGAAAGAGTGGTTGGAGGGATCACAATGTCAGCATCTTCTGATTCATCAAGTCTGAATAAGCCATTGGAGATTGGTTCAAGGTCTCATTTTTCGAGAGATGTTTCTTCCTCCTTCGTGGATAGAGGGAAACCTGGAAATTCATGGAGAAGTGATGTATATGAGAATGAAAGAAATTCAGTATTCTATCAACATGACCAGGATAATGGTCAAAATAGTCCCCATAGAGATTCATCAACTGGTGGAAAGCCATTACTGAGGAAAGAATACTATGGAGGTGCTGGATTGATGAACTCAAGGGCTTCTTATAAAGGAGTGAGTGTGGAGGCTCGTTCAGATGGTTATGCCAATGCAAAAAGTCAAAGGTGGAATCAACCTAGAGATCATTTAAGCAGAAATACAGAGATTGATTCTGATTTTCCTGATAATTATAAAAAGTTTGGTGATGGCTGGATACCGGGTGGTTCTCATGGCAATTCTTTTTCTGCATATGCTGAGCATGAGCATCGTTATCCAAATTCTGAATCAGATGGAACTTATGCTTTTGGGAGGTCAAGGTATACTGTGAGGCAGCCTCGAGTTCTTCCACCTCCGTCACTAACTTCTGTGCACAAAACCTATAGGAATGGCAATGAACATTCTGGTCATTCTGCATTCCAAGAAAATGAGATACAATATGATCATGCAGAAAGAGAAGCAATCATGCCAACTGGTTATGATCGTGCATATCAGAGGAGTCCTGACCAACGGGAAGTAGTGGGTGCTTTGCTAGAGAATAAAGAGAATGAGCATCATAAAGTTGAGAACACTGCCATACCAAGGTGTGATTCTCAGTCTTCGCTCTCTGTTTCAAGCCCACCTAGTTCTCCAACCCATCTCTCTCATGATGATTTAGATGAATCTGGAATTTCTCCTATGTTGGCTTCTATAGATGGCAAAAATGGCCCTTCATCTGGTCAGCAGAATGAATCAGTAATCATGCCTGCCAGAGCTGGGAATGAGAATGTAGTTAGTGCATCATGTGGCTTCTCTTTGGGTGATGATGATGAATGGACTACTGAGAATAATGAACAGTTCCAGGAACAAGAAGAATATGACGAAGATGAAGATTATCTGGAAGATGAAGTACATCAGGGAGATGATAATGTTGACCTCAACCTGGAGTTTGAAGATATGAATTTAGAGGAGAAAGGCTTGCCCCACATGATGGATAACCTAGTGTTAGGATTTGATGAGGGTGTTCAGGTTGGGATGCCAAATGAGGAATTGGACAGTACTTTGAGATGTGAAAAAATATCTTTCATGGCACAACAAATGTCTAGTGGCACACTTGAAAAATGTGTATCTTTTGGCAATGCATGCAGTGATGGCAAAGCCCCTCAAACTGTTGAATCCTCTCCAGTGAACCTTAATGATTCTAGTGTATTCCAGGATTCTGAGAAGACAGCACAAGATATGGTCATTCAGCCCAGTAATGCTATATCTATGGCCTCTGAGAGTTTAGACAATTCAGAAGCTTCTAAACATGACCTGTCTGCTCATCATAGTACATCAAGTTCAGTTACTAGTGCTCCGTACACGTCTCTGGATCAGTCCAATATGTCTAATGTTGCTACTGCTCCAAGTCAAGTTGAGCTACCTGTTAAACTTCAATTTGGTCTTTTTACAGGTCCCTCTCTGATACCATCTCCAGTTCCCGCCATACAGATTGGTTCTATACAGATGCCACTGCATCTGCATCCGCACGTTAGTACACCCCACTCTCATATGCATCCATCACAGCCTCCTTTATTTCAATTTGGCCAGCTAGGGTATTCTTCTCCCATATCACAAGGGGTGATGCCTGTGGGTCCTCAATCAATGTCTTTTATTCAGCCTAATATTCGATCAGATTTCTCATTGAATCATAACCCTGGAGGTCCAATGCCACTTCAAAGTGGTCCAGATATTATTGATGGCTTTATTAAAAGTGGGATTAGGTCTCATGCTGTTGATAATCAACCAAGTAATTTTAGTCACTTAAATCTATCTCAAGGATCATTGCCAAGTGAAGGTGCTGAAAATATGGCTGGAATAAAGCAGGGTCAAACAGGGGTTCCTCATGTTAATAGTGGCGCTAGGACTTCTACAGGTTTCCAAATGGATGAACAGGGGCAACAACATTTAGTTGTGAAGAGCAGCAGTGCCTCACCCATTGGTAGTGAATCCAAAGGCCAACCTCATGGTAGAGATATATCACTGCAGTCAGCTTCAAATGAGAAGGGTTTTGAAGAGTCAAAGGCACGGTTTCCAGCATCTGGTCGCAGGGGAAAGAGATATACCTTTGTGGTAAAAGGTTCAGGCTCAAGACCATTGGGTCCAGCTCCTAGGATAAATCGTCAAGAAACCAGTGAATTTCTGAGGAGGCCCCGCCGAAATCTCCAACACACTGAATTTCGAGTTCGTGATAGTGGTGAGCAGAGGCTGTCTTCTGGTTTGGTTTCATCTGATCAATTCGTTTCAGGTAATACGTCAGGTATCAATGGGATGGGTACAAAGCAATCTGCAAGGAGTGGACCTAGGAAGTTTTTTTCCAATAAAGTGGGAAAACAGGCAATAGAATCAGCATGCTTGAGCTCAGCTTCAGAATTTTCACGGGCTATAGATTCTGATGGTAGAGTTGACAAAGTTGATGGAAATGAGTTGACAAAAATTCAGATCATCTCCCATTCTGGACAGAGTCATTCTAAACAGAATTTGTGTTCTGGGGAAGAAGTTGATGCTCCTTTGCAAAGTGGAATTATACGTGTGTTTGAGCAGCCTGGAATTGAAGCTCCTAGTGATGACAATGACTTTATAGAAGTCAGGTCAAAGAGACAAATGCTAAATGATCGGCGTAAACGAAGAGAGAAAGAAATCAAGGCTAAGTCACGGAGCGCAAAGGTCCAAAAAGTATATAATTTCTATTTGTTCATCAGTTAACATCTTATATCATTTTTCTTAAACATGTTTTAATTTGTTTTATGCTAGATGCCACGAAAATCTCGTTCCACTTCGCCAAGTGCTGAGGCATTGGACTATTGTGGCAGAGCAAGCCTACCTATTGGAGAAGCAGAAAATAATTGTCGCTCTGATTTTGTTGTTTCTGACAGGCTTGAAATGGCAAACATTGAAGTCTCATCTGGATCTTTGTCCCAACCATTAGCTCCTATAGGCACACCTCCTTTGAAAATTGATGCTCAGCCTGATTTAAGATCACAGACATGCAGGTCACTTCGGATGAGTTTTCCTGCTGTCTCTGGTGGAGGAAAGAGCCCCAAGCCTGGTGTGATGTTTGAGAGCAAGAATAAGGTTCTTGATAATGTTCAGACAGCTTTGGGCAAAGCACAAATTAGTCAACAGGTTTAAAAACTGCCTCTTCCCAGCTTCTAGCACTGCAAATTGAATTGATGTGGTTTTGGATTTGTCCTGCCAACTTCATTTAGTTTGTCATTATTGCTTCTTTATTTGGATTTCACATGAAAGAAAAAGTAATTGACTTTATATGATATCTCTTTGTTGCAGACTTAAACTGCTCTACTTGGATTTAGTGTCTTCATTTTCCTATTTGTTTAATGTTGTTCATACAGACAATTAACCTATACTATTCCTCATTACTTGCTATACTGTTTAGTGACTAATAATTTAATTTGAGGATCGAGTTGATAGTTTTTAATTTATTTTTTGGGTTGTTTTTGAGAAACAAAGGGGAGGGGCTGATAGGGGTAGGAAGATCACTTTGGCTTCTGATCAAGTATTGTATTAGCATAATTTTAAGATCAGAGGTTTGAGTTATTACAGAACCTGCATACATACATTTTTTTTTAATCCGCTTAGTAGTGTGTTGATAACCTTAATTATATGGCAGGTCATGGATCTTGCACAGAGGCAACTTGATCAGGCTATGAAGCCTCAACGGATTGATTCCCGGGCTTCTGTTGGAGATCTGACGGGGAACATTAATGAGCCCAGCCTGCCAGCATCATCCATCTTGACAAGAGAAAAGCCGTTCTCTTCTGTTGCCAGCCCAATCAATTCCTTGCTTGCTGGGGAGGAAATTCAGTTTGGTGAGGAATTAAATTTCATGGCAATGCTTTTGCAGTTTAAGATTATATTTCTCAATATTTTATTGAGCACATGTTCTTTTTTCAGGGGCAGTAACATCTCCAACTATTCTTCCACCTACTACCCATGCTGTGTCTCATGGGATTGGCCCTCCACGTTCATCTATGTCTGACATGCAAATATTGCACAACTGTGCTGGATCTGACAATGATTGCAGTCTTTTCTTTAATAAAGAGAAGAACAGTAATGAATCCCATGGCAATTTAGAAGATTGTGAAGCTGAAGCAGCTGCTTCAGCTGTTGCTGTTGCTGCCATTAGCAGTGATGAGATTATTGGAAATAGGTTGGGTACTTCTATCTCAGTTTCAGATGCTAGAGGTTTTGGAGCTGCAGATATTAATGGTATAGCTGCAGGTGAAAATTATCATCACTTCATGAATGATACTTCTCTCTTCTGGATATATGCTAATGTGACATAGACCAATCTGGACCTTTTTATTTATATGTGCAAGTTATTTTTGCAGGAGTTGCTAGTAATCAGCAATCAGCTGGTAAATCTAGATCTGAAGAGCCTCTTAGTGTATCTCTTCCAGCAGATCTATCTGTTGAGACTCCCCCAATTTCATTGTGGCCACCTTTACCTAGTCTGCAAAATTCGAGCCAAATGCTCTCGCATTTTCCTGGTGGCCCTCCCCCTCATTTTCCCTTCTACGAAATGAACCCAATGATGGGTGGTCCGGTCTTTGCTTTTGGACCACATAATGAGTCTGCATCTACTACACAACCACAGTCCCAAACCAGTAACATGCCAGCATCTGGGCCAATTAAGAGTTGGCAACAGTGCCATTCTGCGGTTGATTCTTTTTTTGGTCCTGCGGCTGGATTTACTGGCCCTTTTATCACTCCTTCTGGAGGCATCCCAGGTGTCCAGGGACCGCCGCACATGGTTGTTTATAACCATTTTGCACCTGTTGGACAATATGGACAAGTTGGTTTGAGTTTCATGGGAGCCACATATATCCCATCTGGAAAGCAGCCAGATTGGAAGCATGACCCCACATCGTCTGCAATGGTTGCTGGTGAAGGGGATATGAATAATATGAATATGGCACCTTCACAGCAAAATCCTGCTAACATGCCTGCTCCGATTCAGCATCTTGCTCCTGGTTCACCGCTTCTGCCTATAGCTTCTCCTCTGGCCATGTTTGATATATCTCCTTTCCAGGTAAAGTTTTAATAAGTGGTTTGGGGTGGTAGGTAATCTCTTAAATGGTCATGTAATAGCTTCTACTCTGGATTTTGCAATGTAGCTGTCAAAGGGTAGTATAGTTACAGTTAACAGTAATGGATGTTGGGTTATTATATTTCTAAAAGATAATGACATTAACATATTTTTACTGTGTTGCAATTTAGCTGTTTGAGTGCTTCAGATTGTTTTGGGTACTTAATTGTTTAAAATCTATTGTGCCAGTCCTCTCCAGAGATGTCAGTTCAAGCTCGTTGGCCGCATGTCCCTAATTTGCCACTTTCGTCTATTCCTCTGTCAATGCCACTGCAGGAAGGAGTGCATACTTCTCAGTTTAGTCACAGTTCTTCTGTTGACCAGCCAAAAAGCATAAAAAAATTTCCCAGTTCTCAAAGTCCAGCACCTTCTGATGATGTTAGAAATTTCCCTACAGGAGCTGGTGTAAATGTTAAGCAATTACCAGATACACTTGGGCTAGTGGACCCTTCAAACTCAGCGCTGAGTATTGCCATCAAGACTCCATCTGCAAGCACTATTGCAGATGCTGCAAAGGTTGATGTTCAGAATAGCAATGGCAGCAATAGCAGTATTCAGGATGCAAGTTCTGCTTTTAGGAGTCAGCCTTTGCAGCAAAATAATATATCTACTTTGCAGTATGACCATTCTTTGGGGCATACTAATTATCAGAGAGGTGTTTCTCAGAAAAATTGTTCTGGGGGCGAATTGTCTCATCGGAGAATGGGGTTCCAGGGAAGAAACATAAATCCTGGTGCAGATAAGAGTTTGTCATCATCAAAAGTGAAGCAAATATATGTGGCTAAACAGACTACTGGTGGGGCATCAGTGTCATGAGGGGCAAGAAAGAGCTGCTAGATTTGAAAATAGTACAAATGCTTTACCAATATTTTGGTCTGGCAGTAAATTTTTTGTTAGCTTCTACATTTTTGGTAATTCAGGCTGAGCGTTAGATAGATATTTTTTGTTAGCTGCATCAGACCTTATGGGCTTGTAGGGCTGGTCCTCTGCTGTGGTAAGTGATCAATAGCAAATTTTATTTTGACAGTTTTTTCTTTGATAATTAATTAATTAATTATAAGTTTCGCTGGGGTTATTTATTTTCAAAATCTAGACAAGCTGACGCATTTGTTCGTTATGTTTGACCTTGTTGACCCAATTTTAGCCTATAGCTTTCTCGGTTAACAAGAGTAGACAACTGATGAAAAATCACAGAAATAAAAAGATATGCAGATATGTGCAATGATAGACTTGATAGTTAATTTTATGCTATGAGCCTTGATACTTGTATATTATAACTTGAATTTTGTGATATTCAAGGAATGTGCTATAGCTATGCTCTCTTTGTAATACGGTGAATATGTTTGTTGATTGGTAGTTAAACTCTAGTATAAGAGGAAGTTATTACCTTGGCTATACACCTTGAGTAGTTCAGTCAAAGGTAAAGTTGGGATAAAAAGGTAAATCAAAAGAAAATTTCAGGTTAGGGTTACTTAAATAGGAATGAGTAAACAACAAACGCTTTCAGGGAGTTGCATATAGAGAGGATGTAATAGTATAGTTGTCAAAACGGTTTGAACTCACCAGGTTGGCCCGTGTAACCGGTTGGGTTTACTTGGTTACTTGTGAAGTAATTTTATTACAATCAGTTTAGCATGACGGTTTAACTCATGGGTTTATGGGTTGACCCATTCTTTTATGCTGTCAGCCTACTCCCTCAGCGCAATATAGTTATGCAAACGGGTCGATTACCAATCTCTTTATGACCATACCTTATTGCCTGCCAGCCGTTACTCCTAGATCCTAGCCTCCTTTGGATTGTTTTACTAAGTTGCTCATTTTCTTTTGTTCTTCAATGTTCGTCTCTGAACTGTTCTATGTTTTCATTCTTCTCTGGCGTTTGATTCCAGTACTATACTATGCATTTTTGTTCTTCTCTGGTGTAAGTACAGTAGTGCTCTCATGCTTTGCTTGTTTTCGTTATTCATAACTAATTACCTTTACACGTCGTTTACTTCATATGTTTTACAGTTTCCATTCATTGTTGTTTATCATATTTGTCTCCTTTACCTGAAAGGTATATCTCTGCATTGCTATTTTGTTACTGTTCAAGTTCATAATCTCCACTAGTCATTACATCTTTTTAGGTCCAGTCTCCCTCCACAGCAAGCAGATCATTATATATTCAAATTTGTGCAAGTATCATTTTTTTTTTGTTTTAATTTCTAGTGAGTTAAAGGGCAAATTCGTTTAACCCATATAGTAAGTTAGCTTCACAATCTTTGCCCACCAAACTAAGTGGGTCAAAATGAACTAACCTGATTAGACCTGTGGCCCACAACAGGCCAAGTTGGACGCAGCTATAGAACTCTCCTATATGTCCTAGTTTCCTATATATTCAAGTATTACATAATCTCTAATACATTATCTTCAAACAGATATATTGTATAGATGAAAGCGAAGGCAATCATTTGGTTTCATGTCAAGCTGAGTTATGTTTTACAGCATTTTAGAGTACTTAGAAAAGAATGTACATTTTGATTAGAAATTTTATTATAAGTTTTTTTTTGTGGAAATTTGACATTTAAGAAAAATAACTTACAGGGTTATAATAGAATTGACAAAAACCACATTTATAAGATTTTAGATAATAATAGTACGTATTGCATGATATCAAACATTTCATACCTTCTCCTCCCTCCCCCCTCCTTTCTTTTGGGCAATATAATCCTTCGTCCTATAAGGCCAAAAAAGTTCTTTATATAATTACTATGTTTTTCTCTAATTAGAATATGTGATTTTTTAATAATATCACATCATGGTTATTATACATCATTATATAAGTTTAAATTAAATTATATACTTTTTATGTTATTATCAAATAATCATAAAATTATCATTGATTAATTAAAAATTTTGATAGCAAAAATATAACAAATTATAAAGTGCTAAAGATGGATAATACTAGCCAACGGAAGTATTGTGTGATGGGTAGGACTTAGATAAATCAAATTATTGAACTTTTTGTTCAAATGACATGCCATCATTTGAAGAGAAGACATGTTTGCTTGGATATGAAGAGATGAGAACCCGAAACCCACTGTTGTGTTTATTAGATTTAAAGAATGATCGTCAACGCTGTATTTAGTGAGCTTCTTCTCTAGATCGACATTGTATTTCATGTAGGCAATTCCAGTTCGTCGTGTTTCATGGCAGGTGATTCCTTGTTCGCTATGTTTTATGGCTGGTAATTCCTTGCTCGCTGTACTTCATTGTTGAGTCCCTATTCATCGTGTTTCGATATGCAATTTGTTTCATCAATGTTGTGTTTTGTTGGATATTTGATCATCAATCACCGTAGAAGGAGGAGAAGACAATACAGATGAAAGGAGAAGTTGAACGGAGATAAACATGATAATAATAATTAATTTTTAGGATATATAGAATTTATTATTTTTACAAATTATTAATTTTTAAGAATAAAAAATTTAATAAAAATAATAATTAAATTTTGATAAGGATATTATGATTATTTATTTCATCTTCTTTACAATATCATACTAAATATAATACATGAGTATAAAATTTTATTTCATTAAAACTTATTTTCATTTCCAAATCTATTATGATTGGAAACCAAATGGAGCTCTAGATTTAATGTTGGGGTAATTTATCTACTTTAGGTACTTTTTCACTTACCAAAAAAAAAATCATTAATTAGTAATAATATTATTTCTTATGAAGACATAAAATTAATTTTAAATAATTTTTTTAATCGAAGAAATAGAGACAAAAAATCTCTCAGGCTTATCTCATGGAGGGGCGCACTCGTCGAAGCTGAACTTGAAATTCCTACTGCCCAAACTTTCTCTCGGACTCTCGTACCATGGACGCCTCCGACGAATCAAAGCCGAAGCCACCGACTGTGCTGAAGCTGAAGCCGATCGATGCCACTCCCTCAACCTTCAAAGACTGCGGTCAAGTCATCGAGCCTTCGCTGGACGGCGACGAGTTCGGTCCTCAAGATGCTCAATTGGATCTGAGCCGCGGAATTCCCAGGTTTAAACAACCCTAACATCTTTCCTTGCAGGAGTGTCTTGTACAGAAAGCGAATCTTAAAGTTTTGCTCTCTCTGCTTATTTTGGGTTCGTTTTCTTTTATTTGTTATTTATTTAATTTTCAAATTTTAAAATCTGGACCTATGGTTAAATTTGCAATGTTACTAGGTACCCTGATCAACAATTGATGGATTTTATTAGATTTAGTTCTACTATTACCAAACTCGGATTTATAGCATTGCTGTTTAATCTGGACTAGCAAACTACAGAGATGAGTTTAGTTCCTTTTGGTGTTGTAGTAACTCCTTGCTAATTTGGTTGTTATCAGAATGTAGAGAACAGAGTTATGATATTTCTCCTCTGTAGCTTAATCGATAGGTCGAATTATGAGTTATTTGTAATAGAGCAAAGTAAATCTGCCTACACCGTTGGAACTGCCCTAGCAAACTACTATATATCTAAATTGGAAGGCAAATTTAGGGATATGAAGAGTTATGTATATAGCAGCTCACTTGTATGATAACTCGTGCACTTTGGTGAAGGCTCCCAAGCCTGCGTTCCATGACTCTCTCTGGTGTAACGATCTAGAGTCATTCACTATACTTACCACTGACAACATTATATCTTTTATTTAGAGATGGACATGTGTAGATTGTATAGTTAGATTATCAGCTTACCATATGTAGCTTTAGCATTCTTAGTGTAAAGTGTATATATAAGTGGATCATAGCTTACTCTTTCGATGTACCAGTAATTCCTCTGAATGATACTTTTTCATTCCTCCACATGGTATCAGAGCATTTCGATCCTCTCTGATATTCTGCTCATTATTTTCCTCTCCCCAATGGCTGAGAGTAATTCTCAGTTCCTCTTCTACTCCTGTTTGTGATCTTCTAGCTTTGCATGGTTCTGACCGCCCTGGTCTCTCTCTCGTTACTTCTCAATTTAATGGTACCAATTACCATACCTGGAGTAAGTCTATGCGTATAGCACTTGTTGCAAAAAATAAATTGGGCTTTATTATTGGTAAAGTCCAAAAACATGTTGATACTGCTGCGAATTGTGAGGATTGGGTCAGTGCAAATGCAATGGTTGTGTCGTGGATCTTAAAATCTTTGAGTAAAGATCTTCAAGTGGCATTCGTTTACTCTACATTTGTGTAAGAACTTTGGGAAAAGCTTGAGCAATGCTTTGCTGAGTCAAGCGGACCTTAGAAGTTTCTGATTAAGAAGGAGATCATTTCTGCAGCATAGGGGAATTCCTCTTTATCTCTTTACATTACTAAGCTGAATAAGTTATGGGATGAACTCAATTGTCTTGTTCCTACTCCACAATGTTCTTGTGGCCAATGCACTTGTGGCTTATCTGACAAAGTCCTTTAGTTACATGACTCTGCTAAGATCATTCAATTGCTTATGGGGTTGAATGACTCTTTTGATCACGTCTGTAACTAGATTCTCATCTTAGATTCCCTTCCTAATTTGGAGAAAATCTATTTTATGCTTTTAACAGTTGACAGTTGAGAAGCAACGACAAATTACAATCTCTCTATTTATGACATTGTTCACAATACTACTATGGTTGCTAATGCTGGTAATTCCTCTGCACCTCACAGCTCTGTTTGCTCATCATCTAAGAAAAAGATTTTGATCAAAAGGAGGACAGAAAATGTACTTATTGTTGTTGGAAGGGACACACAGTTGATACATGTTTCTCCAAGATAAGACTGATCTTGTCATTTTACTTGTTTATGTCAATGATGTCTTTTCTACTGGTACTTCATCTAACAAAATCCAGCAAGTTAAATTATTTCTACATGCCAAATTTGCAATCAAAGATATTGAACCAGCTTGATACCTTTTGGGGCTGGAGATAGCTCGTTCTAATACGAGCATGTATATTACCCAGAAAATATATTCTTGATTTGATCAGTGATGCAAATTTGCTTGGAACTAAGCCAATCACAACTCGCTTACCTTCATCTCTAGCATGGGGAACCACCCAAAGATCATGAATCATTTCGTCAACTTATTGGTATATTACTGTACTTGAATTTTACTCCACCTAATATCACCCATGTCGTTCAACTACTCAATTAGTTTGTTCATTCACCCACTTAGGATCATTGGTGAGCAACTTTACATGTCTTGAAGCACCTTAAAGGGATGCCCTTCTAAGGCCTTGTTGTATACTACTCAGTTTGCTTTTTCCTTATAAGCCTTCTTTGATGCAGATTAGGCTTCTTGCAAGGATACTCGTTGAAGCTTAACAGGGTATTGTGTTTGTCTTGGTTCCTTATTAATCTCTTGGAAGACAACAACCCACTGTATCTTAGTCCTATGTAGAAGCCAAATAAAGTGCTTTGGCCACAAAAGGTTGTGAATTACTATGGATTTCTTATATTTTGAGAAATTTATCACTACCTGTTTTCCTTCCCATCCTTCTCTGTTGTGATAATAAATCAGCCCTGCATACTACTGCTAATCCTGTATTTCATGAAGGAACAACGACCCTAGATTTTGATTGTCATTTGGTGAGAGATCAGTTCAAAGTTTGCTTTGTACTCCCTAACATATCCCCTCAACACAGCAAAAGGACCAAGATTTTAAGCATAACTCAGTTCACTAATTTCCTTTCCAAGTTGGGAATGATAGATTACCATTCTCCAACTTGAGGGGCGTATGAAGAGTTATGTATATAGCAACTCAGGAGTATGATGGCTCATGCATTCTGGTGAAGGCTAACAAGCATGCATTCCATGACTCATTCTAGTGCAACGATCTAGAGTCATTCACTATACTTACCACTAACAACATTGTATCTTTTATTTATAGATGGACACGTGTAGATTGTATAGTTAGATTATTAGCTTACCAGATGTAGCTTTAGCATTCTTACTGATTGTAAAGTGTATATAAGTAGATCATTGCTTACTCTTTCGATGTACCAATAATTATTCTGAATAATCTTTTTCCTGCCTCTACAGAATTCATTGTGAAAATATAGCACAAAAGGCAATTTTTGTAAGCCTCTTTTGAAAAAGTCCATTCCATGTGGAAATGCTTCATGGGAGAGCCTTTGTCAGTATTAGACAATGTCCAGTAGTTAGTTTTAAGACATTTTCAAGCTGGTTTTGTGCAATCTAAGTTGTTTTCTTTAAAGCATATATATATATACATACATACACTCACACGCATACATGCACACATACATACATAATAATAATGTGAATCTTACGATTCATTATTCGAATTTTATGATTTGTAACGAGTTACAAAAGCCAATGATATGAATCGATGGCTGAATTAAAAATAATTTTGAATCGTATAATTCACAAGTTGAATCTTACAATTCGCAATGAGTCACAAAGCCAACAATATGAATAATGGGATTCAAGCCAATATGGTTGATGGAGCCCTACTCTGGTTTCATTTATACTTAGAATAATTCTCCTCAAACAAGTAGAATGGTAAAGGAATTACATAAATTTAGTAAAGGAAACGAAAGATAAACCCAGATAACCACCCAGCATTCGAGAGGCTAGGCACTCTCCTAACAAGACTACTCTCAACCTGCCTCTCTCCCTTCTCCTGCTCGTGTAATATAACAAGTCCTCTCTACTCACCTAATGACGCATGCCCCTAGTTAGTTACTCCCTATATTCTCCTAGTACTCCCCTACTGCCAGCTCACTATTATTCTTCCTTCCAGATTTCCTCTTATAGCTCTTTTCCTAGTAAATGTCTCCGTGCCCAGGCCCATAGTTCTCAGGCCCATCAATGGTAGAATAAAATGAGTTTGCAATTAAAAAATGTGACAAATTGGCATGATAGTGTGATGTTGTTGAGTACAATGTTTTTTATGAAAAAGAGCAAAGAAAATATTATTTGAGATTATTTCAGAAATTAATTACTTATAAATTACGTGGCTAATAAGCATCCTTATAATTTATTGAGTATTTTATGCATATTATTAAGACATGTATATGTCAAATTTTATATTTCAAGTTATTTTTTACTTGCAATTGAATCTTACAATTCGATATGTTATATGATTCACGATTCAAAAATATGTTTTTCGATTCACAATTCGTATCATGATTTGATTACTATTACATATACAAACAAACACATTTCTTACCAATTGTGGATCAGTTTTTAGTTTTTTGGAGGACAAAACCTTGATCTGTAGTCTCTCTTTTTAAATGATGTGCTAGATTAATTAAGCAGGAGTAGTCAGATTCCTGAACTTCAACTGACATTTTACTCAAACCCATGCCTTAACTTCTTAGAGTGTGTTTTTGGGAACGAATTTAAGCAATTTTGGGCTATGGTAAAGATACATTGAGAAAAACTAGTTGAGTTATGAAATTTTTAACTCTTGTATCAAGCAAGACTAAGTTATCTCCTTGTAGAAAAAGCTAGAAGCAATTGGAGTTAATATGATTTATCCTGTACATTGGCAGGTTGTACATTATGCATCTTGAAGATCGTCCACTTGAGTTTTCTAGGATTACACACCATGCAAATGTGACCCAATGCCTTGGGTCAATTAGTGGTCATGTTTGGTATCTTGCTGTAGCTAAGCCAACCATTGTTCATTCGAATGAAGTTGAGGACGACAATAACAAGAAGGTTGTGCGTTCACAATCTGGTCATCTATATATGCCTCCGGCTGTTGAGGATGTCCAGGTTTTCAAGGTTTCTGGTCCCAAATTTCTGAAGCTTAACAGAGGGACATGGCATGCTGGCCCTCTATTTAAGGCAGATACAATGGACTTTTATAATCTAGAACTAACCAACACAAATGTGAGTCTTTTCACCTTTCTTTTCTCTGAAGTTCTTAATGCATCTTAGTTCTTTTGGATGGTTCTTTAAAGGATTCTAGGATTATAATAATTTTTTCCCAAACGGGAACAAAGATTAAGGTAATGGAAGACTTGATTCTAATGCTTAAGGTTAATTTGAATTAAATTGAGAGTACAATTGGTGCTCTAAAATAACCATTTGCAAAACTTGGATCTCACCTATTTACATGATCTTTAGCCATCAGATTATTGATCAGACTTAGAGTAAAGACACTAGTGGAATTTGAGTAGTTTCTAGGAGGTTATAGATTCAAACTTTCGTGCTGTCATGTACCAGGGAAAAAAAATATTACAGGTAGATTTTGTAATGTAAATATAGAGCTTCCATTATTTCCCCAATCTTTGAATTAGGTTGTTATTGGTTTCAGTGTGTTGGCAAACTTAAAAACTTGATGTCTTTGCATTATTACACTTGTAGATATTGTAATGTTTGAGGGACTAAATTAAAAGAAATAATCTGTGTAGAATCAAGTACCAAAATGACATTTTCCTCTGTAAATGTTGCTCTGCCTCACTTTGTGTTCTGTGTATAGGAGATTGATTTTTCGACACACAACTTCATCACTCAGAATGGTGTGGTCTTTTCAATCGATGAGTAGTTGTCCAGAATTTTAACGAGTTCTGCGTAATGTATATGGAATGATACCACATGTGGAGCATAATATGTTGTTTCTGACTCCATAAAGTTGTGCTTCATATGAATATAAACTGCTTTCTCTCTCATCTGAAGCAGTAGCTGCATCACTGACTGAAGGGTGAAATGTCATTATTTATTAGTAAACTACGTTTATCTTTCTTGACAAAATTACATTTTATTTTAAATATTTAAACTTGGTTTCTCTCCATTTAGTTTTTTATTAATAAAATTAACATTTTATATATGTTTATTAAAAATAAAATTAGGTAATCATTTTATTATTATATTAAGAATATAATTACAGTAATACAGTCTAATGTTGGAGTTTAAAATTAACCTTTTTTTCCCTTTATTTTCATATTTAGAATAAATTTATAGTCTCGTGTTGTGTAAAATATTGATTTCTCTGATAAAAGATGAGTTTATTACAACATATTAAAATGTTGGTGTAACTTTTTAGCAAGAGAGGTATGTGTAACTACTTTAAGAGGGATTAGTGTAACTCTTTTTATTTGTATTTTTGTACATGCTAAGAACCAGAACTCTAAATTTAGATGGACATAATAAATTTAAAAGAACAATCTGGTACTCTCGCTGAATTATAAATGAATAAAATTAAGGATAAAATGTGCAGAAACCGTCAACTCAGCTCAGGGTCATGTAGAATTAACAATTCCTATCTTTAAAATTTTATAAATGATCTTTTCAACCAATTTAATGCAATCAAGAATCTGTGTTATTGAATCTATTAACTCGTTAATGGAGCTTCTTTACGTTAGCAAGCTTTGTGTACATGACATTCGGCAAAGCAATCACATATTTTGCTCAATGGTAATCCTCCAAATTTTTTTTATAATTACAAATTGCTTTTATTATTTTTTACTGTTTATTTTTATTTTCAATCTAAAACTCTTTCTTTTTTATGTTTTAATTCCCTTTTTTCTTGAAAACTTAATATATCTTGGATTTTGTGTATCGAGATCCACTATTAGTATATGTAATTAGTGTCTAGTGATTGAAGCACACAATGATAGTGACCAAAACCATAAGATTTTGTGGCTAATCCGACTCGTATGGTTGACTAAGGCATATTTTAATTATAATCAGAGACGTAGACGACTACATGAGCTTCATGTTAAGCTATCCAACTCCATTAACCGGCTTAATTGACATGATGATGATATATTATATGAACTCTTTGAAGAACTCATATAAGATTACTAAATTTTGTGAGATCAAATTAAGATAAAGTGTATAATTTTTTAGGGAAAAAATGTTCATTTCTCTATAAAATTTTAGACAAAATATGAAAAAAAAAAAAAACAGTGAAAAAGGTAAATAATGAAACACATTATTTTCAAAATTTTGTAAAACCCAGAAAAGAAACAAAATATGGAAAATGTAATATAAAAAAATGTAACTGATTCTTTACTTTTTTTTTTTTTACTGTGATTATTAATAATTTTAAAGACCAATTTATATGTATGTGTGTGTTGAATTGAAATAGGAGGTAAACCAGCTAACCCTACTTGTTCCATGCGATTGAGGGAAATCAAAAAGTTCTGATTCTCAAGGGCAAATGAGAATAAAACAAGAAAAGAATGCTTTTAAACCAAAACTTTAATTTGTTTATTTTCCAATTAAAATCAATAAAAGATCATGTTATTAAGCTCATAGAAGAATCATCTACAAATTTCTCACTCACTCCCTAGTTGAGTGGGAACAATATGGGAAGTGACGAATGCACCCCGCCTAGGGGATTGCAATTACTACTTGACATAATAAAAAAAAAGATACATAACAGTAATGGATTAAAAAATATTGGTTGTATGTCAATTTAACATAATTTTTTTTATATTTGTATTCTAACCCAAAAATTTTTTAAATTTTATTTATGAATTCAAAGTTTTTCAAATTTTCATTGCATCCCCTTTAATTTTTATTTTTGAGTAATTTCCACGAAAACTTAGTTTATAAATTTATTAACTAACCCTTGTACTTCTTTTTTGTTAATAAATTCCTAAATCTCTAATTTTATCCTTATTCCTAATTCATAAATTAATGATGAGGGGGTTAATGAGAAATGAAAGAAAAAAAAAAAAAGAGGGGTTAATTTAAAGTTTAAAAAAAAAAAAACACTCTTTGTTTGCATATAAAATTTATAAAATATTGAGATCAAAATATAAATAAAATAAATGATTTTAAGTTGACATACAATTAAGATATTATGATATAACATTATCATGTGTCTTCGTCTTAGAATATCTCGTAATGATTACATTAATACAACTACTTTTAAAATAACACCAAAGAATTTATATTCAAGTATCTATTCTTTATTAATGTACTGTAACTTTATATATATATATATATATATATATATATATATATGCCAGTTTAAGAATCCTTACGAAGAAGAAAGAAATGGAAAAAATCCTTGCGTGAGACTAACGAGATATGCTATCCTTAATTTAGAGAATTATAGAAAACACTTGCAAAACGAAATAAACAATAACATGTAAGTTCAATTTTCCGTTTTCAAGGTCACATTCTCTCTGGTCTAGAGAGAGGAAAATTGAGAAGAAACCTTGGCTCGTCTAATCAAAGCAGAAAATTGATATTTAGGCAATTTTTTGGTGCTGCATAAATGATACCTCTATAAAATAGAGGTTTTTAAGTCATTTTTACACTTAATCATTGTGTAATTATATTAGTTTTAATTTAATTTTGAGTTATTTTGTGTTAGTGTAATCAACTTACCTTTAAAAGTTTTTGATTTACAATTATCTTAGTTGGTTGAGTGTTAATGTCATAATTTACATGCCTAAATTTTAACAAATTAGAGTTGCTTATGGTATTTTTATATGGTTTAGGTTTTGGCAAAGCAAGAAATTACATGAAGATAAGTTCACGAAGCCTAGACCTCAAGATTTGATGCCTAGACCTGAAAAATGCATTTTTCCATGCAAATTCTTGAGACTTGGAGCCTAGGTTTACGAATTTGAAGCCTAAGTGCCAAAATCATTGTTGAAGACAAACTTGGTGACTCAGCTCAGCTCATAAAGCTTAGGCACTATAATTACCTAATGTTGGATGGTCCAACCCATTTTTAGCACCAAGTTCATTGGCCCAAATAATCATATAAGTTTGGATTCTTACCTATCAATTAAACTTAGGTACAGTTCTTTATATTTTTGCTATCAGATTTTTTTAACTAACACATGACAAATAAATGATCAATAGTATTATAAAAGTATATAAATTAAGTAAAAAATTATGTAATTATCTATAATAACTGTACACGTATCGTGATATCATTAAAAACCCATATATTATCATATTTTAATTAGAGACCAGCATGGTACTATATAAAGAATTGCTTATGAATTTTTTTCATTATATAACGTAGGATCATATTGTCCAAAAGAGAAGGGGAGGGGGAGGAAAAAACAATGACAAGGCAAGATGCACTGGTCGTTATCATGCAATACGTGTTATTAATATCTAAAGGCTTCCTACCAAAAAATATGATCTAAAATCTCATAAATGTAACTTTCGTCAATCTATAAGTTATTTTTTTAAATAAAAAATTTCCAAATAAAAATATAGAACTTACGATAAAATCTCTAATTAAAATGTACATCCAATCAAGCAAGCATCTTGAAGATAGCTTAGTAGTGAGCAAAGGAAGAAAAGATTTAACTAGTCTCAGTAGAAAAGGGAGGACATAGCCACATGTGGTGAAGTTTTGTATTTCTATTTTTTTTTTTTTCGAAGCATTCTAAAATGCTGTAAAAACATAAAATCAAAGTTTAACATTAAACTAAATGAATACCTTGGCGTTCATCTATGCAATATTTCTTTTTGAAGTGAAAGTATTGGAGACTATGTAATACTGCAATGTAAAGGAAAGTAGGACATACGGGGAAGTTCTATAGCTACCTAATAGGCTAGCTAGCTATGTTGGCCTAAGGTGGGTCATAGGTCTAAACAAGCTAGTCTGTTTAGACCTACTTAGTTTAGTAAGTAAAGATTTTGAAATAAACCCACTATATGGGTAAAATAAATTAACTCGTTTAACCCACCAAAATTTAAAAAAAAATAAAAATACTTACACATGTTTGAATCTCTGATACGTCTGCATGCTATGGTGAGAGATTAGATTGAGGAAGATGCAATGACTAGTGAAGATCACGAACTTGAACAATAACAAATTAGCAAAACAAAGATGTGCTTTTTTGGGTAAAGGAAGACAAAAAGAATGCTTAAACAACATTGAACAAAAATTGCATGATAGAAGAAGTAAAAGAAGTGTCAAGAAGAATGAAAACAAGCAAAGGATAAGAGCACTACTGTACTTACACTAGAGACGAACAAAATGCAAAGTGGTGCAATAAAGGATGTTGAAACAGTTTTTAAAATTTATTTTAGATTTACATTAGTTTATTGTTGGTGCAATTCTGTTAGATTATCAATTGAGCTATCAGTCTTAGGCTAAATTGTGAATGAATTAGGTTTATATTTATTATAGGTAATCAGTAATAGGTTAGATTATCCACAAGCCTATTGGATAGAAACCCTAATAGGTAACCTACAATTTGTTAGTAATTATCCTATCAAATTATTGGCTAAGGGTTCAAAGAGAAATTTTAAGCCCTTTGGTAAGTATTTAATTAATTATTAATTTTGAGGAGTTAAAAGAAGTGAGAAGATATTTTTAGAAAAAAAGAAGAAGTAATTATTTCATCATGTAACTGAGGAAATATATAGCATTCTAACTTTTTCTTTCCTGTCAATTTGAGTATCATAATTTATTAGGGCTTTTCACTTCCCACTTTCTTCTGTTCTCCATAAGTGAAAACTTGGGTGTTGTAGTTTTCAAACTCTAGTGGTTAAATCATGCTTGGATCTTCTCCATATAGGTTTTCTTTATTGTATCTCCCAAAATTTCTAACAATTGGTATCAGAGTCTGGTTTTGCATCTAAGACATAGTTTCAAATTGAAGCCATCAGTTGCTTTTTTCTTTCGTCACAGTAATGCGTCATATACATAAAGAACTTAGACCTCCATAGCCATTGTTGTAAGAAAACCCTAATTGTTATTTCAAACAATAATACATTGGTGGTTTTTTGTTCGAAATTCATGTAGGGCTTTTATAAATCTTGAAATTTCAAACCACATGGAGCTTAACACATACTTGAAATGTAAAGGAAACATCTCGATCACCAATAACATCTAAATTCGGAAAAAAAAAAAACCCCCAAATATTTTGAACAATAGTCGGACCAAAACGAAAGGGATTTCTTTGAAATTATGTTAGGGGTTTTAAAAAGGTCTCAGAAATTTAAGTAATATGATGCCTTAAATACACCCAAAACGTAAGGAAATCATTTCAGCCTTAATGAAGGTTTATGGGACCAATTGTAAAGGTGTTTTTTAGTTAATATGATTAAAACATCCATTTCAATTAATATTGTATAGTTATTGTGGAGTAAATTATTTTGGCAGTAGATACATCATATCGGTGTAACACTAACAATGTAATTTAATATTATTGAAATCTAATTGAATTGATTTCTTAATATTTTTTGTACCCTTTCAGTATGGAGATGTTAGAGACATTTGGTTATGTGGGTCCTTGTTATGTAGTGAGTTTTTCTTGGTTTAATGTAATTCAAGACCCTTAGGTGGGATTATGGTAAAGGATCTTGTGAATATAGTTGTATAAGATGAATCTTTTGAAAGAAACATTTTTTTTTATAATTATATGCATATACATAATACATGTTTCCTAATTTTGTTACCTTAACTCTTGTATTATAGCAACTATTAGCAGTGAAAACTCTTAGTGGGGCAAATTATTATGACTTGAAAAGTGCCTAAAATATGTTTTGATAATTGCATTGATGACCCTAGTCCTAGGGTTGATACACCTATTACACTTAACAATAATTCTACTATTTTGAGAAAGTCTTTCTTAAACTGTGACACCACCCAATTAGAGTGCGTGTGTAGAAGAAGGCATTAATGGAAATAGCAGTAGAATATGTAAAGGCCACTTGGAAGAAGGTTAGACAACTTGATAAGGCTCAAGAAGAGCCATGGGCTCTCCTAATTTGAAAAACACTTTATTTGAAGGAGTGTCTGGTATTCAAAGAACACATATTGAAGCTTATGTATATCATTAAAGAGCTTAAATATATTAGTCTTGTTTTAAGAGATTACCTCTGCATTTGATATATTTTTGGGTATTTCCTATCTTAATTTAACTACTAAAGGCTTTATACTAAACCTAACTAGATAACTGAATAATTGATAAATCGATTGATGTTGTTCCATAAAAGAAGGAACTCAAAGGAAATGAATAATACTCCTACTGTGAATTTTTTGAATTTTGGAACCAGTTGTAAGTTGAATGCAGGTTTGGAAAAGAACTAAAATCCTAAGTCCTAATCATTGATAAGAATGGTAGATGTCAAGTTAATGTAAAAGTTAAATTGGCTATTTTGAGACCTTGTGAAGGACAAAATAATTTTTTATAGTCATTGGATCATAAGATAATTGACTATTACACATGTTCCTCTAGCTCTAACTAGTTTGAACATAATGTTCTTGCATTTGTACTTCTTAACTATTTGAGTTTTGCAATTTCACACTAAATTTGTTGTTACAATACTATCCATTGTTATGAGATAAATGTTTGAGCCATATTTTTTGGAGTAAAATTGATAAGATTAACTACACAGAACATCTCATACAACATTTATTTTTTATTTTTGTATAGATTGTATGAAGAGCATTTCTTTTATAGAGCAAGGTGTATATGGATAAGGGAGACTTTGAGACTATTAAGATAACCATAAACATGACAGTTGGTGACTTTAGTCATTTATTATATTTTAGCTATATCATAGTATGATATATTGAACAACTAAAATTTTCAGTTGCTAGTATGGTATATTTATAGAACATTCTTTTTTTGTTCTTACTTATGCTTCATTTTTGTTTTCCTTCCACTAAGAATCAATCTTAATTTGTCACCATGTTTGAGAAATTTTGGAATTTTCATTTGTGTTTTCAAACTGATGATTATGAGTGAGTCTTCAAGACCCAATATGGGGTAACGGGAGAAATTTGAAAAAGGATTTTAAACTAATATAATCATGATGCTTGTATTAAAGGGAGAAAGGAATTGAATGTTTCTATACTTTTCATTAATTACCCATTAATAACACTCTTGGAATGATTATAAAGTTGACTAAATTTTTTATTAGAGATTAGCAAACCTTAGTCGATGGTTTTGTGAAATTATGGAATAAGCACATGATGTGCAAGTTGAATGATCTAACTTGGGTAGAAATATGCTTTTGGACAATGTTTTCTTAAGTTTAACAAGGTTGAAAGATTTCAGGTCATTGTTGAATAATAATGGCATCAACTTTTTGTACGACATTGAACTTTTGGTGTTAACCTAACATTATATATATTAGTGAGACCTTATTTGTTCTTGAAACTGAATTTCATCATGACAGGTCTCAAAATTTATCAAGAAACTTTTGCTGACCAAGTGCTTGTAGATTTCAAAAGGCACTCATGTCTTTTTAGTAGTGCACCTATTCAAATAGGTGATAAAGAGGCCATTCAGATTTCTTGAGTCCTTCATGTAACAAAGAGAGAACTAAGATGTAAAGAAATTTCTATTTGCTTCCACTATTAACAACTTGATGTATGCTCAAGTAAGCACTTGTACTAGAATAGCTTGTGTTATATCATGCCTATTATATACTAGAGTATCCTTTTATAGATTATTGGATAGTTGCGTACATAGTTATGTTATAACTAAATGGTATTAGAAATCACATATTCTGTTACGACGAATTTTAGTCACTTAACACTATTAACTACGTAAATTTTGGTTATGTGATTTAATTAATTATTCGAAGTTTACTTCTCTATATTTGTCTTATGATATTTTGAGAGGAACTATTTCATAGTAAAGTATCAAATTGATACTTATAGCTGTCTCAACTTGAAGATTATGATATTTTTTTAGGGAGTTTTTCTATGATAAAGTGTCAAATAGACACCTATAGTTATCTCAACTAGTGTATACATCTATATAATGATTTGAAAAAGTTGTCTTATTGGAAAATATCATATAAACATTTACAGTTACTTTAACTTTTGCATATATCTTATGATGTTTAAAAGAGTTGTTTTGTTGATAAATATTAAATGGACACTTATAAGTACCTTATCTACGAGGGAAGAATCTATCGCTTATTTTTTAATAGCCATTTGTTAGGAAACATGGTCAAGGAAATAAATTTTTATTGTGTACATACTTTAAGCCTTGACTATTTTATTGCGATAAAGACTCCATCATCAACTTGTTTAACAAAATTATAGGAATTTCAATTACATTAAACTTTTGATACATAGTTCTCATTTGTTGGAGAGAAGATTTGTAAATCTCATACTCACATTGAGCATTTGAATGATTCGTTTACAAAGACTAATCCATTAGCATTTTAGAAACAAAAAACTCTTGGGTATTATAAAATTTGATGCCTTGATTTAGTGAAAGTCTGAATTGTGTTCTTAAAGGACATGTTGGAGTATTTTTGGCATTTATAACATTTATTTCTCTATCAAAATCAAATTTTAGTTGTGCTAAGTTTTTTCCATATAATTCAGAATTGAAACTTTACTGCCATTTATAACATAATTTTCCTTAGCAAATTTGATATTCTTAATTCATGGTTTAATTTTTGAATTTTTCTACTCTTAGACTCGTGTGGCTCACATTCTTGGTATACATATGATGGTGAATTTGTTAACCAAAGGCCTATCCATTGGCACTTATGTGGGTTTTTTTGTTGAATTATTTATATAGTCTTAGTCTAATAGGAGTATGAGTTAAATCATAAAGGGTGTTTATGATGTAATTTGACACGTTAAATATCTATGTTGTTCAGATATTGAAACTATATTTATGATTATATTAATATCATTTGTTTCCTATTAGATTCCATGTTATGATATTGTTTTATTTCTGAATTTGGTATTGTTTGGTGTTTATTGGTTGCCAAATAATTGTTAAAATATATTTGTTTGATTGATTGCTCTAATAATCAATTAATGTTATTCAAGTGGAAGGTTGTTAAAATATCTTTTAAATTTACTGTGGATTAGCATTAATTTATTATTAGTGCAATTTTGTTGGATTAATATTGAACAATTAGTTTTTGACTAAATTGTGAATGGATTAGGTTTGGATAATCAATGATAAGTTGGACTACCCACCAATCCATTAGATAAAGGCCCTAATTTACAGCCTAAGACTTGTTAATAATTATTCTATCAAATTACTAGTAAGGGTTAAAAGAGAGATTTTAAACCTTTTTATAATTATTTAATTAATTATTAATTTTGAGGAGTATAAGAAAGTGAGATGTTACTTTTGGAAAACAAATAAGTCAATTATTTCATATATTTCATCGTGTAACTAATGAAATATATAAAATTCTAACTTTCTTGTTCTTCTCACCCTGAGTATCATATTTTATTAAGGTTTTTCTCTTCTCTCTTGTTTGTTGTTCTCATTTTGTGAAAAGTTTGGGTTGTAAGTTGCAAACTCTATTAGTTCAATCATGTTAGGATCTTCTCTAGATAAATTTTCTTTACTATATTTCCCAAAATTTCTAGCATTGGAATCAAACACAAGAGAAGAATGAAAACACATAGCAATTCAAAGACGAACATCCAAGAAGTAGAAAGAAAGAAAATGAGCAAATTAGTAGAACAATCAAAAGGAGGCCAGGACTAGGATTAATAGGTGGCAAGCAGTAGTGATTGGTCGTAAAGAGAATGGTAATCAATCTCAACTATACCTTTGTTTGAACTACTCAGAGTGTACATCTACTGTAGAAAAACTAGAGTTTAAATACCAGTCAGCTAACATATTCACTGTATAACAAAGAAGCATAGCTATAGTACACTTCCTTAAAACAAAACTCAAGTTATAATATACAAGTATCAAGGCTCAAGGAACACACACACACACAGATATAGGCATGACTTACCTAACTGCTATAGGCTAAAATTTGGCCTCCAAGGTCAAACGTGACGGGTCTACAAGGGATGACTCCATTATCAAGTATAAAAGCATACATGTAGCAAAAGGGCTCTACCACTTGCTTATCAGACTATACAATCACATTTAGCCTTAGTTGTTCAACCTACCACCATAAGAGTTGTGTAGACCATTGCAATGTCTAGAGGATAGCACGTGCATCAATGATTTATATCTAGTTTGCAAGCTAAACATGACCCTTTATAGGTGTCAGGAGAACCCTTTAATCATGGGCAACTATATTCTAAATCTCCAATGTTACCATATTGCTAACTGCGCAACTAATGTAGAAGATAAAAGATCAATCTCCAAGTAATGTTTTCTAATCCTAATCTCTTTTGCTTGGTTATCAAGAAGCAGCCCATTAAATCTAAATCGAGGACAAAAGCAAGATATATAAGCCCTGGTAATGTTGTTGTTAAAGTCACATGGTTGCAGTCCCTTTTGGAGAGCCTAGGAATATGTTTATATGAATGGTTAGGAAAGAAGTGATAAAGAGTAAAATGGCTAAATAAGGGTTCATATATATTTGAAAGATACTTTTATAATCGAATGGAATGGCCCAAGGAATGACTCCAAGACCTTTCCTTGCCCTCTAAAACTCCACTTTTTGTGTCATTTCAAATTAGGGGGTCAAAGATAGAAGGAACTAACTTGATAATTAATCTTATATTAAAATACAATTATACCCTTATAATCTTACATAAAATTACAATTATACACAATTTTATTATAAAGCACAAAACTCTATTCTTTTGGGAATATGGGGTAATAACATTCAGCCTCATTGTTTACTATTTTCAAATCTTTTAATTACTAAAATTTTCTTATGAAGAAGAATTTTAGTTGGAATGCAATATTAATCACAAAAAATCATAATATTAGCTATTCAGTTCTCAATGTTTATTATTTTCAAATCTTTTAAGAACAATAAGTTCTAAGTTGGGTATTGTTTATTGAATCCAAAGTAGTCATAATTAATCACTACGCTTTCAAACTAAATTTTCTCCATTGAGACTCTCTAAGTTTTACAACCTTTTATCAAGAATCCCACTGTAAAATATTATTAGTAATGTGTTTATTTCATAAGGATAATATTAAAAAAAAAAATTATGAATCATTCTATTCTATTTATTTTATTATAACTTCCAAATAAAAGTTGAAAGAATTCCTCCCTTCCCTCATTAATACTCCCAAACAATATATTAACTCTAGTTATTCTATTTTATTTTGTTACATTTCGTGTCATTTCAATAATAATCATTCTATTTCATCATCTCTTAAATTCCCAAATATAGCCTAAAGTCCAAGTCCACGCCATTCCCTTTATTCATGTAGGACTAGACCATGACTTGTCAAGAAGAGAGTAATCAACAAGAAAGTTGAAATGAGATACATAGCCTCTCTAGATAAAATAGCAAACTTCCTTACCAAGTCAACTTCTAATGTCAGCTTAGCTTACCTTGGAGACAAAGTTAGAGTGATCAACTACAACACTCAATTCAAGAGGGAAAAATGACAAGGTATAGCCAAAGCAGGAGTTTACATTGAGTGAAAATGTTGTATCGGACTGCTTGACAATTGTAACTATTTAACTGCACAGTTAATTGAACTAAGTTGAGATATATAGCTGTATGCTGAGCTTAGAATTTAGTTGAATTATTAAAATGTTCAGTTAGTTGAACTAAGCTCTCCCAATATTTTGGTGGGGCATCATTGTCAATTCACTTATTTTCCAATTACCCTTCTCTTACTACTTTCCTGATTCCTCACACTACAAACTGAAAAATATATGCTAAGGACATGAGACAAATTTATCACCCAAGAAAAATAGAATAAGATGAAGCAAAATACATGAGCTCTTAGTAGGGGGCCCAACATTACAACTGCAATCTTAAAATAAGTGGAGAGCATTAGGACCTTGAGCTTGTAGTTGGTACAGATACACATCCGAGTAAAAAGCCCTTCTCATATCAAGGAATGGGATGGTAACAAGGATATGCATCTGCTTGTCTAGATTTTGAAAATAAAAAACCACAGCGAAACTCATAGTTAATTAATTAATTAATTATCGAAGTGAAAACTGGGGAAACAAAATTTCTATCGATCACTTCCACAGCAGAGGACCAGCCCTACAAGCTCATACGGTCTGATGTAGCCAGCAAAAAATATCTTATAAACGCTCAGCCGGAATTACCAACAAAGTAGAAGCTAATAAAAATTTTACTACCAGACCAAAATATTGGAAAAGCATCTGTACTATTTTCAAATCTAGCAGCTCTTTCTTGCCCCTCAAGAGCCTGAAGCCCCACCAGTAGTCTGTTTAGCCACATAGATTCGCTTCACCTTTGACGTTGTAAAACTCTTATCCGCGCCAGGATTTAGGTTTCTACCTTGGAACCCCATTCTCCGATGAGACCATTCCCCCCCTGAACAATTTTTCTGAGAAACATCTCTCTGATAATTAGTATGCCCCAAAGAATGGTCATACAGCGGTGTAGATATGTTGTTTTGCTGCAAAGGCTGACACTTAAAAGCAGAACTTGCATTCTGACTCTGACTACTGCTATTGCTGCCATTGCCATTCAGAACATCAACCTTCGCAGCATCTGCAACGGTGCTTACAGATGGAGTCTTGATGGCCATACTCTGTGCTGAGTTTGAAGGGTCCACTAGCCCAAGTGTATCTGGCAATTGGTTAACATTTACACCCGCTCCTGTAGGAAAAATTCTAATATCATCAGAAGGTGCTGAAGTTTGAGAACTGGGATATTTTTGGACACTTATTGGCAGGTCAACAGAAGGACTGTGACCAAACTGAGAAGTATGTACTCCTTCCTCCAGTGGCATTGACAGAGGAATAGATGAAAGTGGCAAATTAGGGACAGGTGGCCAACGAGCTTGAACTGACATCTCAGGAGAAGACTGGCACAATAGATTTTAAACCATTGTTAAGTACCCAGAACAATATGAAGCACTTAGACAGCTAAATTGCAACACAGCAAAAATGTGTTAATGTCGTTATCTTTTTGCACAATTGAACAATCATAACCCAACATCCATTACCATTAACTAGAATTAGACCACCCTTTGACTGAAATATTGCAAAATTGAGTGTAGAAGCTATTACATGACGACTTTAAGAGATTACCACCCCAAACCACCACTTATTAAAACTTTACCTGGAAAGGAGATATATCAAACATGGCCAGAGGAGAAGCTATTGGCAGAAGTGGCGAACCAGGAGCAAGATGCTGAATCGGAGCAGGCATGTTAGCAGGATTTTGCTGTGAAGGTGCCATATTCATATTGTTCATATCCCCTTCACCAGAATCGATTGCAGAAGATGTGGGGTTGTGGTTCCAATCTGGCTGCTTTCCAGATGGGATATAGGTGGCTCCCATAAAACTCAAACCAACTTGTCCATATTGTCCAACGGGTGCAAAATGGTTATAAACAACCATGTGAGGCGGTCCTTGGACACCTGGGATGCCTCCAGAAGGAGTGATAAAAGGGCCAGTAAATCCTGCTGCAGGACCATAAAAAGAGTCAACCCCAGAATGGCACTGTTGCCAACTCCTAATTGGCCCTGATGTTGGCATGTTACTCTTTTGGGACTGTGATTGTGTTGTAGACGCAGGCTCATCATGTGGTCCAAAAGCAAAGACAGGACCACCCATCATAGGGTTCATTTCATAAAAGGGAAAATGAGGCGGAGGGCCACCAGGAAATTGCGAGAGCATTTGGCTTGAATTTTGCAGACTAGGTAAAGGTGGCCACAATGAAATTGGGGCAGTCTCAACAGATAGATCAGCTGGAAGAGATACACTTAGAGGCTCTTCAGATCTAGATTTACTAGCTGATTGCTGATTACCAGCAACTCCTGTCAAAGTAACTTGCACATATAAATAAAAAGGGCTAGATTGGTCTATGTCACATTAGCATATTTCCAGAAGAGAAAAGGATAACTCATGAAGTGGGGATAATTTTCACCTGCTGCTATACCATCGATATCTGCAACTCCAAAACTTCTAGCATCTGAAACTAAGATAGAAGTACCCAGCCTATTTGCAATAATCTCATCACTACTGATGGCAGCAACAGCAACAGCTGAAGCAGCTGCTTCAGCTTCAGCTTCACAATCTAAATTGCCACAGGATTCATTACTGTTCTTCTCTTTATCAAAGAATAGACTGCAATCATTGTCAGATCCAGCACAGTTGTGCGATATTTGCATGTCTGATATAGATGAACAAGGAGGGCCAATCCCATGAGACACGGAACGACTACTAGGTGGAAGAACAGTTGGAGATGTTACTGCCCCTGAAAAAAGAAAATGTGGTCAACTAAATATTGAGAAATAAAATCTTGAACTGCAAAAGTATTGCCATTAAATTTAATTCCCCACCAAACTGAATTTTCTCCCCAGCAAGCAAGGAATTAATTGGGTTGGCAACAGAAGAGAATGGCTTTTCCCTTGTCAAGATGGATGGTGTTGGCAGGCTGGGCTCAATAATGTTCCCAGTCAGATCTCCAACAGAAGCCCGGGAATCAAACCTTTGAGGCTTCATAGCCTCATCAAGTTGCCTCAGTGTAAGACCCATGACCTGCCATATAATTATTATTATCAACACACTACTCAGAGAATAAAAAAACTATATATATGCAGGTTCTGTAATAACTCAAACTTCTAATCTTAGAATTATGCCAATACAATACATGATCAGATGCCAATGTGATCTTCCTACCCCAACCACCCCTCCCCCCCTTTTTCCCCTAAATAAACCAAAAAATAAATAAATAACTATCAAATTGATACACAAACTAAAAGATTAGTCAGTCAACGGTATAGCACATAATAATCTGCAAGAAAAGGATACCTTACAAAGTCATTGAACAGTATAGCACATAATAAGTAATAGAGGCTAATCGTCCATACAAACAACATTGTACACATAGGAAAATGAAGACACTAAATATCCAAGTAGAGCAGTATAAGTCTGCAACAAAGAGATATCATATAAAGTCAAATTATTTCTTTTTCATGTGAAATCCAACAAAAGAAGCATTAATGACAACCTAAATGAAGTTGGCAGGACAAATCCAAAACGACATCAATTCAATGTGCAGTGCTAGAAGCTGGAAAGAGGCAGGTTTAAAACCTGTTGACTAATTTGTGCATTGCCCAAAGATGTCTGAACATTATCAAGAGCCTTATTATTGTTCTCGAATATCACGCCAGGCTTGGGGTTCTTTCCTCCACCAGAGACAGCCGGAAGACTCATCTGAAGTGACCTGTGGGAAAAGTACAATTTATGTTTTCCATGAAATAAATGCAACATGTAATCTTACAAGACAGCAAATACCTGCTTGTCTGTGATCTTAAATCAGGCTGAGTGTCAATTTTCAAAGAAGGTGTGCCTATAGGAGCTAATGGTTGGGACACAGATCCAGATGACACTTCAATCATTGCCATTTCAAGCCCGTCAGAAACAACAAATTCAGAGTGAATATTATTTGCTGCTTGTTCTATAGGTGGGTTTGCTCTGCCACAATTGGCCATTGCCTCAGCACCTTGGGAAGCAGAAGGAGGTTTCCGTGGCATCTAGCATAAAACAAATTAAAACATGATTAAGAAAAATGATATAAGAAGTTAAATGATGAACAAATAGAAATTATACACTACTTGGACCTTTGCAACCTGTGACTTAGCCTTGATTTCTTTCTCTCTCTGTTCTCGCCGATCATTTAGCACTTGCCTCTTTGACCTGACTTCTATAAAGTCATCTTCATCACTAGGAGCTTCAATTCCGGGCTGCTCAAACACACATATAATTCCACTTTGCAAAGGAGCATCAACTTCTTCCCCAGAACACAAATTCTGTTTGAGATGATTCTGTCCAGAATGGGAGATGATTTGAATTTTTGTCAACTCTTTTCCATCAAATTTGTCAACTCTACCATCAGCATCTACAACCTGTGAAAATTCTGAAGCTGAGCTCAAGCATGCTGATTCTACTGCCTGTTTTCCCACTTTATTGGAAAAAGCCTTCCTAGGTCCACTTCTTAAAGATAGCTTTGTTCCAGTCCCATTGATACTTGACGTATTACCTGAAACAAACTGATCCGATGAAACCAAACCAGAAGACAGCCTCTTCTCACCACTGTCACGAACTCGAAACTCAGTGCGCTGGATATTTCGGCGGGGCCTCCTCAGAAATCCACTGGTTTCTTGACGATTTATCCTTGGAGCTGGACCTGATGATCTTGAGCCTGAACCTTTTACCACAAAGGTATATCTCTTTCCCCTGCGACCAGATGCTGGATACCGTGCCATTGACTCTTCCAATCCATTCTCTTCTGAAGCTGACTGCAGCAATATATCTCTAACATGAGGTTGGCCTTTGGATTCTCTGCCAATGGGTGAGGCACTGCTGCTCTTCATAACTAAATGTTGTTGCCCCTGTTCATCCATTTGGAAACCTGACGAAGTCCTAGTACTACTATAACCATCATGAGGAACCCCTGTTTGATCCTGCTTTATTCCAGCCATATTTTTAGCACCTTCACTTGTCATTGATCCTTGAGATAGGTTTATATGACTTAAATTACTTGGTTGATTATCACCAGCACGAGACCTAATCCCACTTTTAATAAAGGCATCAATAACATCTGGACCACTTTGAAGTGGCATTGGACCTCCAGGGGTATGATTTGATGAAAATTCTGATCGAATATTAGGCTGAATAAAAGACATTGATTGAGGACCCACAGGCATCACTGCTTGCGATATGGGAGATGTATACCTTAGCTGGCCAAATTGAAATAAAGGAGGCTGTGATGGGTGCATATGAGAGTGGGGTGCACTAACCTGCGGATGCAGATGTAGTGGCATCTGTATAGAACCAATCTGTATAGCTGGAACTGGAGATGGTATCAGAGAGGGACCTGTAAAAAGACCAAATTGAAGTTTAACGGGTAGCTCAACTTGACTTGGAGCAGTAGTTACATTAGACATATTGGACTGTTCAAGAGACATGTATGGAGCACTAGTAACTGATGTTGATGTACTATGATGAGCAGACAGGTCATCTTTAGAAGCTTCTGCATTGTCTAAACTCTCAGAGGCCATAGATATATGACCATTACTGGGCTGAATGACCAAATCTTGTGTTGCGTTCTCGGAATCCTGGAATACATTAGAATCATTAAGATTCACTTGAGAGGAGTCAACAGTTTGAGGGACTCTGCCATCACTGCATGCATTGCCAAAAGATACACATTCTTCCAGGGTGCCACTAGACACTTGTTGTGCCATGAAAGATGTTTCTTCACTTTTCAAAGTACTTTCAAATTCCTCATTTGGCATCCCAACCTGAACACCTTCATCAAATCCTAATACTAGGTTATCCATCATGTGGGGCAAACCTTTCTCCTCCAAATTCATATTTTCAAACTCGTGGTTGAGGTCAACATTATCATCTCCCTCATGCACTTCATCTTCTTCCAGATAATCTTCATCATCATCATATTCTTCTTGTTCCTGGAACTGTTCATCATGCTCAGCAGTCCATTCATCATCATCACCCAAGAAGGCACATGACGCACTTACTACATTCTCATTCCCAGCTTCAGCAGGCATGACTACTGATTCATTCTGCTGACCAGAGGAAGGGCCATTTTCGCCTTCTATAGAAGCCAACATCACAGGAGAAATTCCAGATTCATCTAAATCATCATGAGAGAGATGGGTTGGAGAACTAGGTGGGCTTGAAACTGAGAGTGAAGACTGAGAATCACACCTTGGTATGGCGGTGCTCTCACCTTTACAATGCTCATTCTCCTTATTCTCTGGCAAGGCACCCACTACCTCAAGTTGTCCAGGATTCCCCTGATACGCACCGTCATAACCAGTTGGTATGATTGTTTGTCTTGCTGCGTGATCATATTGTATCTCATTTTCTAGGAATGCAGAAGGACCAGGATGTCCATTTCCATTCCTATAGATTTTGTGCACAGAAGTTAGTGCTGGAGGTGGAAGAACTCGGGGCTGCCTCACAGTATACCTTGACCTCCCAAAAGCATAAGTTCCATCTGATTCAGCATTAGGATAACGATGCTCACGTTCAGGGTATGCAGAAAAAGAACTGCCGTGAGAACGATTTGGTGTCCAGCAATCACTAAACTTTTCAAAATTATCAGGAAAATCAGAATCAATCTCAGTATTTCTGCTTAAATGATCACCATCTTCAGGTTGATCGCACCTTTGACTTTTTGCATTAGCATATTCATCTAAATGAGCCTCCATAATCCCTCCTTTGTAAGAAGCCCTTGTGCTCATGAATCCAGCACCTCCGGGGTATTCTTTCTTCAGTAATGGCTTTCCACCAATTGGTGAATCTCTATGGAGTCTATCTTGACCATTTTCCTGGTCACGTTGATAGAATACTGAATTTCTCTCATTCTCATATATATCTCTTCTCCATGAATTTCCTTGGTTCCCTTTATCCACAAAGGAGGAAGAAACATCTCTCAAAAAATGAGACCTTGAACCAATCTCCAATGGCTTATTCAGACTTGATGAATCAGAAGATGCTGACGTTGTGATCCCTTCAACCACTCTTTCACTGTCATCCGAATTGCCCACATCTGGATGCCTGGATATTTCTTTTTCTGCTACTACCCCAGACATGTTCACACCCACAACAGCCAAAGAATTACCACCACCTTTGGCTGCTTCAGCCTTCCTCTTAGCAATCCTTTCCTCCAATTCCAAGAGTTTTTTTTTAGCACCTTGTTTCCTTCTCTCTTCTTCTAAAAGAATCCCTCGTTTCTCCTCTTCTCTTGCTATCCGCTGCTCCTCAGCTTTCCGCAAAGCTTCAATTTGTTCTTGTTCTGCTCTCCATGCTGCCTCTCTTGCTTCTTCTTCCAGCCTCCTCTGCCTCTCTTCCTGTAGATGCAGAATAGAAGAAATTAAATTAAAAAAAAAAAATTCTCACAATTAATGATAAATTTAATGTATCAATAATCAAAGGTATTAATGATGATTAACCAGATGCATATTCAAAGGAAAGATATAGACTAACAAAACCTAGGCCCAAAAAGCTAACAACCATTAGCCAAAAGGCTTGATTCAAATCCTTTATCCTAAGTTACCCCTATTGCCCAAATTACAAACCTTAAATCCCAAACAATAATCAAATTCTTACAAAATAAAATAAAGGGTAAATTTTACACTCACTCTCCATGAGGTTTGTTCAAATAACAACCCACTCAGAAATTGTCCAAATATTAAAGTCTACTCCACTTCATTAAATTGATTGATAGCATGATTAAATATTCTTAAGGAATATCCTTCTGAAGCTAACTCTAAATAGATAAAAACATCTTACTCATTGAATTCCATATTATTTAAATTATTCTGTAAAAAAATTAGCATGTGGAATAATTGGAAAATTATATTTTATACGAGGAAGACATTTAGAAGGTAGTTTACATAGACCAGTCAAGAAATTAAAAAAAAAATTTAATAGTTACATAAACTGAATTTAATATTACATAACTTTTTATATGTAAATTCCTTTGTTTTCCAATTTTTATTTCCTTGTTTTTTTTTTTATTTGGGGGACGTTGTTGAACTTTCAATTTCCAATCTCCTTTTTATAAAGTGGAAATTCAAAGTTTGATACTTCTTCACAATTGAATTCCAGAACTGTATTAAAAAAAGATTCAGAAACGAAAAGATGTCACATAACTAATGTTTTAAACTGGATTCAACTTGTATAACTAAACAAAAATGAATTGAATTTAGTAGTCCAATTAATAAGAAATATCAAACTAAACACTGAAAGTTTAAAATGACAAGCAATCAAAAAATAGAGCAAGAAAACTTAGAACTTAATAATCCACAAAGACATCCATATTCAAGTCAGCTAAATAAATGACCCAAATTTCTTGCACAAAATTTGAAATCTAAAATGCACAAGCTAAATTTTTTTTTCAATTAATAGTAATTCTTTGTTGTCTTCATATTAGACTGGAGTATTAATTTAGAGACAGCATAGCACTACTAAACCTTTTTATTTGGCCAAAAAGCATGATTTTGTAAATTTTGCTAGTGCATATGCTAAATTTTAAAAAATTGAAATAACATACAGTTAATAAATAAAAATTTCTTATTCATTTTTTGTTAAATAGAATATTCTGTTACGGTACTTGATTATGTTGTTAGACTTAGTTAAAGTGATCAAATGTAGTAAAGTGTAATTTCTAAACAAATTCAGAGGTCAAGTGTTATTTGATTAAAACAACAAAGAGTGTCAGCGTAGTTCATCCTAAAATTGATAATATATATATCTTCTCCTACTGCATTACCTGTTCTCTGACCTGCCTTAATCTTTCCTCTTCTTCTCTTCGAGCTAACTCCAAAGCTCTTTCTTGTTCTTCTATGATCCGTTGCCGGTCCTGTTCTTGCATCCTCTGAACTCTTTCAAGCTCAGCCTCAAATGATTCTCTAACAGGATCAAGGAAATCAGTTTGTTTAAGTACAACTTTCTTCTTCTTAACCACCCCGACAAGAGCACTAGAAAAAAAGTCCCTCTCATCAAATCCGGAGGCTCCAAAATCTTTCATGAAAGGATCCTCTAGTACAGCCTTTTCACTCTTAGGTAATGTGCAACTTTCTCTATTAAAATTAAGCAGTGGATCATTACCAGGAATCCCTTTAGCACCCACTGAAGATGACGATTTTGACACTGGGCTCTGGACAGAATTAGACCGATATCTGTTGTATCGTTCATTACCACTAAAAGAATCATGTACATTTCGCTGAGGCCCCCGGCCACCATACGACTCCATTGTGTAATTCCAAGGTTGTCTCCCTTTCTGACCATACCCCGTCTCCCTCTTTCCAAAATCATCATGAACATTATTCTGGAATGTAGATGATATATATTTATCATCCTTCTCCATTTCTCCATACATGTTGGAAGGCCTCACAGCAACACCATTTCTCTCATTTCCCACACCTTGAACAACAAACCCTTCCTTCAAAAAAGTTGAATTTCTCCAAGAATTTTCTTCCCGCCCCTCTCTACTATATGCTCTGACAGGGTTTAGTTTAGGAACTTCACTGGAAGAAACTTTTCCAGTTTCATTGTCCCGCTGTCCCCGTTTATCAAAATTAAGACCAGCCTTATGCGGCATTGCACTAAACCTGGGCATATCAAAGTCTCTATCCCAATAAGCTTCTTTCTTAAAAAAACCACTATCTCTGGCCTCTCTACTCCTGTCTGTCAAACCATGACTCGTATCACGCTCATCATCAGCCCAATCGGATCTGGGATTCAATCGGACTATAGGCAGAGGTCCCAGGAAATGCTCTTCTTGCTTCCTATCATGTTCTACAACACGAGAACTACGATAAGTGTGAGTTTCACTACCATACTCACTCAGTCCATTGCTAACACTACCATGGGATAGATGAAACTGAGAATGCACGTCAACATGTGAGTTCAAGCGTGACCCATCCTTCTGTTCAGCGGATAAATTGTCGCTTATCAATTGCTTCTGCTTCTGATTCAAATTCTCCTTGAGCTTCTGAATTGGCTTCGTAGACAAAGTGGCCCGTAATGAAGGAAAATCTTCGCCTCTTAGCACAGCCGCCTTCTCTGAAGTGGGATGGATTAGAGCGGAAGCAGATGTAACGGGGCTAACTCCAACCACACCTGATCGAGTTGAAGGTGGCATATATCCACTGCTCTCCCTGCTCAGCACATCCACAGGACGCAATCCATTGTCTAATCCATCAACTGTCTGTTCACACGAGGGTTCTTTTTCTCGTAAAGCAAAAGTGGCTGGCTTGGTCCACCCCATACCAGACGAGGTGGGACGAGACCCACTTCCGGAAACCCCTCCCCCAGTAGGCCCTCCTCCCAATCCCAGAGAATCAAACCTCTCATGCTCTTTCCGCAAAGATGGCAGATTTAAGGGGGGCGGAACAGAAAGCTTCGGTCCAGCCTTCTGCGAACTGCGAGGCCTCGAAAGGACCACCATACCACCGCCTCCACCTCCATGACCACTGGGTCGTGTACGACTGGTTGCATAAGAACTAGAATGAGATGAATTATGATGAGAATACTGCCCATAAGATTTGTTCAGATTCACGGACGCAAATTTGGTTCCGACGCCGGGATTAACCATCGCAGTCCCACCGGAAGTCTAAATCGTTTGGCGGAAATTTCAATGATTCAAAACCCTAACTCCAGACGCCCAGCGGTGGCAGTGAAGCCGAAGCTATAATCGAAGCCAATCGATGCAACTCTCTCAACCTTTCAGGTCGTCAAGCCTTCGCCGGACGGACGACGAGAAGTTCGATGGTATTAAACCTCAGCCGCGGAACTCACAGGTTGAAAGAATCAAAACCAAAATTGAAAAAAATAAAAAAATTCCTTCTCCATCAGTTTCCTTGCTCATAATTATGTGACCATTTTACTCTTATTGTTATTTTGTTTTACAGATGACGGTGTTTAATTTTCTCTTTTTAATCTTACATTAATATATTCAACTGATTTTCTTTTATTTTTTAAATTCATTGTAGTTTTTTTTAAAACTGAATTATCATTTAAAATAATAATTCTTATTTATTAAACACTTCATTTGTAAATTTTACTCTATGGCAATGCAGCTAAACAGATACTTAAGTAATTGTTAATTTTCAGGCAAAAAATACTTATTCAACAAAAAGTACGATTCAATTATTAAAAAAAATAAAATTCTTTTTGTAAATATAATTCTTAAAAACACCAATATATATAACTGCTTTAGCATTATTGCTTTTTTTTCATTTTTTTTATATATTGTCATATATTAGATAAAAATATAGAATTTAGAGAAAAAAAGTGGTATGACCGTCTAATTACTAAATTTTGGTTCAGTAATTTCTCATTAGAAGCGTCAATTTTAAATCTTTACAAATTTAAACTGTTAATTTGATCATTTGCAAGTTTTAGTATTAATTAAAAGTAATTTTTCATGAATTTAATTATAATTTTTTTGCGATACTATTTTTTGTTAATATTAAATATTTTTAAGAATAATTTAAATATTATAAATTTATAAATGATCAAATTGATATTAAAATAAAAAGTAAAAAAAAAATTCTTTCATTCTTGGACAATTATTATCTACTAGCAAAAATACAATTTTGCCTACGGGGCAGTCCACTTTAAACCACAAGAGCAAGGGATCAATGGCTTCATTCTGGGCACTTCAATCTCATAAAGCCCCAAATGAGTCATCTACAACTGTCTTTTAAGCATTAGCAATATCAAACTAGCATGTTGATATTGCTAATCAAGCTAAACCTAACAAAGCTGAGCTAAGGGTATAGTTAATAATATTGTTATAATGTAAATCAGTAAGAGTTTGTCAATTTTAATATATAATTATTGAACATAATAAAATTTCAACAATATTAATAAGTTTTCTCATACAAATACTTATGCAAATCGTTCAGAATATTCAATATATAAATTATAACAAAGTATGCACATAATGCTCATCCAATATTACCAGATTTCAAAAATTTAAGTTGGGAAGTAATATAAATTTAATAATTAGGATGCACTAGATGAAAATAAAAAGTTTTATAAGAAAGGAATAATTGAAAATTGAATTTCAAAAGTGAACTATTTTAGAACAAATTCTTCTTTAAATTTTTTTTATTTTAAATGATTAATCTAGAAACTAAATAAACGGTGTGATGATATATTTCGTATATATAAATATTGTAGCTCTCCTAAGAAAATAGAAAATGAATCCATTTGTTCATCTTCAATAACTTAAAGAAAAGTAACAAATGATATATATATATATATATATATATATATATA
Source organism: Delonix regia (assembly GCA_037074485.1). Lineage (NCBI taxonomy): Eukaryota > Viridiplantae > Streptophyta > Magnoliopsida > Fabales > Fabaceae > Delonix > Delonix regia. Next base: position 20,180,423 of record CM073454.1, on the reverse strand, counting down.
TATAGTATTGTAAAATATGTAAAAATGTGAAGTGCACTTTCTTTTAAAATTGACTAAAATTGTTATGTGAAATGAAAGTGTGACATTGCAATCTCTTAACGAAATTACATTTAAAATGGATATGCGTAACGTTTGAATTCTTTTAGATATTTATTAAAATGTAAGTTTGTGAGAAATATTAGAATCTTCAAATAATTTATAATTGAATTTGAAACTTTTCAACAAAAGGATTGAAGAAAGGAAAATAAAAGTAGGAATAAAAAAATATTTTTAGCTTTCTTTAATTTTGAATTTTAAAATTGGGTTTCATGCCATTTCTACCTCAATTTTAGCTTTAGGCTTTTTCTTTGACTAGATTTGATTTTTTTTTAGCTTGAAAAAGCTTCATTTTGTAGCATATTAAACTCACCACTCACGTTAAGGGTGATCATGGGTCAGGTTGGGTTGAGTTTGAGTGAGACTCAAGATTTGGCCCGATTTAATACAAAGATAAAAAAATTTATCCCCAAACCCGACCTGACCTGGTAATGATCGAGCCATACCAGGTTTGACCGAATCGACCTAGGTTTATCTTTTATTTTTTAATAATTTTTTTATTTAGAAAAATTATTTTTTAATTAATAAAAATATATTTTAAAAAATTAAAAAATTAAGATTTACATGTGAAAAAATACAATATATAAAAATTAAGATTTTGGATGAAAATGAATTAAGAGTTAAAAATAATTAATATATTAAAAGCTTATTATAAATAAAAAATAAATCAAATTATATTTTAAAAATAAAAAAAATAACCAGGGCGGGTTGATAGCAACCCTGAGACCTGGCCCAGCCTAGTTATGAACTCGGCTCGGGCCGATGAATTTGCAAATTTTTTTAGTTAGACCTGGCCCGATATGATTGAGTCGGGTTAAATTAGTCAAGTCGCATACTCACCCCTAACTCACATGTCAAGTTCATTGCCAAAACCACATTACATTGAAGGAGGGCATTTACCCCTCTTCAAATTTTTAATATTTGTATGATACAATATTAATTTTTCAATTCAAATTTTTTCATATTTTGGCAAAAACATGATATTATATTTGATAATGTTAAACTATTGAATGAAAATTTAATTATCTAAATTCACATATAGTCATGTTTTCTATTTGAAAATTTGGACCATTAAAGTTTCTTCTAATGGTTCATCTTTATTGAATATGACCCTTTTTTCCTACTAAATCATGAGGGGATCCAAATTGTTAAGTTTTGATATTATGCCCCCCCCTCCCCCCATTCCTAAAATTTTGAACACATTAAATTTATATACATATTATGTAATTTCTTTTTAATCACTTGAAATCTTAATTTGAAGTCACTTAATCCACTGTCATAACCGACCTTTCAGCAAAAATTTGAAAAATAAAAAAAGATATTCTATTGATTCCCAAATGAATTTTGAAAATCAATTTACTAGAGTAGCCACCAAAATTTTTAACGGAAAACTTTGTAAAACTAAATTAAAACAAAAAGAAAAGGCAAAATAGTTTTTAAAAATAGAAATGAGTTTGAAAGTCTACTTGAGTGTGGACAAAGTGTTAGGCACCCCACAACATACGATTACCTTAAACTAGTCAAATGAGATAGAATATAGCCTTAAATTTTGGAATTTGGATTTTTTTATTATTGATTGTGTTCTAAATTAAGAATTTTTATTCTATCTTTGAAAGAGACATGAAACCTAAAAAGAGTATTTTTGGTTTTTATTTTTTTTGGGTTTTTGAAATCTATGGTTTTTGAATTTTTTTTTAAAAATCGAAATTCTTTGTTTTAATCTTTTAAGAGAAATGAAATTATTAAAGGAGAATATTTTGGGCCTTTTGGATTTACATTTTTCTTTTTTGGATTTTTTGAAATAAGGTATTCTATTTTAAACGTATTACAGTCCTTTTATGAAATCGCATATTAACCTTCGAAACTTGAGGAGACCAAAGTCTCATGCAATTTCTACTAGTTCATTTTTAAGTGCCTCAGGAAACAACAAGTTTCACACGATGACTCTTATAAAACAAAATGTCAATAAAAGGAAGAAACAATTTTGTAAATTAAAACTATTTTATTTATTTTTTACAAAAAACGTATTGACCACCTTACACACTAAGACAGTAAAATAAATCATAATAATAAGAGAAATAAAAAAAATAATTGGAATGTTGATAAAAAAAACAAAACAGAAACAAAATAACTAATTAAAATAAATAAATAAAGGGAATGCAACCTGAAAACAAAACAAGAAGAAAAACACCTGAACTATTGCATATTTAGAGTGCTCCACCAAAGCATTATTCTGTTAGAACAATGCACCTCCAACATATAATCACGTACATGTATTTTATCCATGATGCAGGTAAGAATAATAAACACTCCAACAGGATAAATATAGCATGAAACCATTGGAAGGCATCAAACACTGCCATGCATGAGTCAAAATGCAAACAAAGTTTAATGATAACCAGTAACCATCGGAGCAACATGCGAATGACTACTAAAGGTGAAACATTACACCATTTGCCAACTCATATGACTCGGTGTGTTTATGTTATGAAGGAGCAACTTAGCCTGAGAAGACATGACCAGATCCTACCATTAACGAAGCAAGAAAAAAAAAATCCTACCAATAACCTTAGGATTCTTCAGTTTTTGTTTCACCCTTTCTTCCTCTTCCTTCTGCTTTGTCCTTCTTATCCCACCAGCTCTTTGTCCTCCCTATTGTAGGTCTCAAAATAGAGGTGTAGCCTCTCTCTTCTCCTTGGGTCACTCCTCTCCTTCTTGTTCACAATGTTCACCTCTTCTCTTCATTTAGATTATTCTTATTTCCTTTCATTTATGTTGTTTCACCTAGTTACTGTTTTTTTCTCCTCACTCGATCTCACTTTCTTTCATTTTTCTCTCTTCACTCGATCTCCTATGCTTGAGCTTCCCTTTTTGCCCTATTTCGTTACTTCAGGACAGGGGCTTTACTCATGCCACCTAACTCTACAACATTCTATTTCTTCTTCGTGCTGTCTCCTTCTTCCCACTCTTTCTAAACTTTCTTATTCTCACCTTGCTTGCTCTTTACTCGAGCTCTTTTCCCTTTCCTCTTTACTTTTTCTCTCGAGCTCTCTTTTCCCTGAGCTCTACCCACTCACTTGTAACTCACGCGCCTCTGGCTCCATCTTCGGTCTCTATTCATCCCTATCCTAAAGCACGGTGGTAGAACAAGGTGCTTCCCTTTCTCTTCCTCATTCTTCCAGCACTTACAGCTTCCTTCTTCTATTTCAAACTGTTACCTCGATGCACGAGAAGAAAATCCTTCGGGTCCTTAGTTTTGCCTTCTTCCTCATATGCCCGTTACACTCAGTTTTTAGGGTAAAAGATAAGGGCCCATGCATGCAACCTCTTAGTCTTTTCGCCTCTCAGCTTTTATCTCCTTTATTTCCTTCCATGTTTAAGCTTTCCAGCTGCCTCCTTCGAAACTCTCTTCTTCAGCCTTTTTCCTCCCCCTCAAGTTCCCTTCACTCTTAGCACTCATCTACGTTGTACGTGCTCATTTTTTAGAGCCTCGAACATGGAGCTTTGGTTCCTTCTAAGTCTTCTTTTTTTCTTGGCTTCTTCCCTCCAATCTCTTTTTTTCTTTCTTTCTTTCTCTCGGTTCCCTTTATAATAAAGAGCCTCCCCTTTGTATCTTTGCTGCTCATCCTAAAAACCAAGCTTCCCTGTAACTGAGAAAATAAGGCTATAAGGGAAACGTCCAAAATCCAACTCATTTTCATTTTTCCTCTTCGATGACACTAGTTGAATAATAGCCTAAGAGCCATCTACACATTTCCATTTATGTCTTTCTCTCTCAGCTTAAGTCCTTTTCTCTTCTTTCTCCTACTCTCTGCCTGAGCTCTTCTTCGTCTTTACGTTCGGTCTCCTTCATTCATTTAATAGGAGTAGGCTTCATATGGTTCAGAGTGCAAAGATGGTTTTGTCTTATTCGGTCTTAACCATATCAAGTATCTTTCAATCTCTCTCTCAGGTTTTCTCATTAGAAAAGATGCTTGAGGAGTAAACATCCCAGCCTGTTAGGAATTTCCTTTCTTTTGTTTTACGCTTTGGCTAATGAAGAAGACCACTTTGGTCACAAGCTCAACATGAGTATTCTTTTCTAAGTGTGCAACCTAGAGACTAAAGGGTATTTGACATAGATCCTAGTTTGGAACTATTATACTTGTGTTTTTTTTTAATTATTTTTTTTGTTATTTTCTTTTATTTAAAAATTTTAATCTTGTTTTTTGAATTTCATTTTATCATTTTGTATTTTCCATTATATATATATATATATACATATATATAGAATTTTTGTTTAAAATAAGGTGTTCACATCCACACATATTGCTAATATTCTAAAAGTAACAACCACAACTAATCACTTTGTGATGAAAAGATTACTTAGAATTTATGCAACCAATATTATTTCCTTTGTAAAGGTTTCATTTGATGCTAATAATAATTTTGCTAACAGTGTTTGTTAGGCCTAAAGTAAATGAATGTATCACCATTTTATTACTTATTTATATGGCAAGTTCTCTTATTTGTTTCCCAATTGCTATTAAAGTTTACCTATTTTAGGACCAAAAGAATATTAAAGAGCAATACAAACTTTTAGATAGAAAACTTATTATTCATACAACTACTGGATACATCTCTCATCTGCAATATATATACATTGAAGACTTAACATGAAGACTAAAGTTCCAAAATAAATTAGAATGAACAAAAATATAAGCATATACACGTAGCAACTTAAAGTTGGTTAAACCTCATCTTGCTTTGGTTTATACAGCTTCTTTGCATGGAGACATTGTAATAGAGAAACAGAAAACAATTTCATGTTGGAATGCTCTACATGCATGATAAATCATATATGTTTTCATCCCTCCTCAAGTTTAAGAGTGGTAATCGACTAATCCTAACTTGGAAAGTAGAAGACAGAATTGATAAGTAGCAAGTGACTTGGTAAACAATTCAGCATGTTGTTGCTTATAAGTAATGTGCTTGGGTTGAATGAATCTAGCTCTATTTTCATTTCTCACCAGGTAGCAATCAATTTCCAAGTGCTTCGTATGCTTATGAAAAATAGGGTTGGCTGTGATGTAAAGTGCAGCCTTATTATCACACCAAAGAGGAATAGGTAAAGGAATAGTGACCAAAAGTTCATGAAGAATATAGGAAATCCACTTGATTTGTCATATAGTAATTGTCAAGGCTTTATATTTAGCCTCTGCAGAGGATCTGGAAATTGTGGTATGCTTCTTGGACTTCTAAGAAATTAAAGAACTTCCTAAATAGATGCAATTGCCAGTGATGCTTCATTGGGTATTAAAACATGAGCCCCAGTCAACATCCGAATATGTAGAGATGGATAAAGATAATTAAACAGGGTAAAAAAGTCTCTTTAATGGGCAACTTTTAGGTACTTTAACAAATGTATAGTTGCATACCAATGAGTAGTGCATGGTGAATGAACAAACTGGCTTAAAAGTTATACAACATAAGTAATATCAGGTATTGTAAAACCAAGATACAGCAATCAGCTTATGACTCTATGATAAGGCACTGGATCAGATAATTTGTCTCCTTGGTTTAGAAGATATTTGGAAGAAGTAGGAAGAGGAGTTTTAGCAGGTTTTGCTCTAAGAAGTCTAGCATCCTAAAGTAAATCCATGATATATTTTCTTTGGTTAAAGTACATTCCTAAAGGTGATTGTGTAATTTCTAACTCAAGAAAAAATTGTGCTAGGCCAAAATCCTTTATGGTAAACTGACGATAAAGATAAGTTTTAACCTGTTGGATGGTAGCCAAAGAAGATCATGAGAACATCGTCAACATATACAAGTAAGATTAAAAAAGCACTAGATTGCCTTAGTAAAAACAAGTAACTGTTATAAGACAATTAGGAAAAACCATAAAGCCATAATTTAGATGTAAGCTCATGGTTCCACTGATGTGATGCTTGGTTTAAGCCATATCAAGATCTTTTCAACTTGCAAACCTGACCATCAGTAGCCTTGTTATACCTTTTTCGTGGAAGCATGTATACCTCTTCATCTATAAAACCATAAAAAAAAATTGTTATTTATGTCTAGTAGATGAACATGCCAAGCAAATGTAGCTGATAAGACTAATATAAGTCTAACTGTTACTTGCTTAGCTACAAGGGAATAACTATCAACATAATCGATGCTTGCAATCTTATTATAGCCCTTGGCAATTAATCAGGTTTTGTATCTGTTAATGCTTCCATATTGTTTAAGTTTAACTTTGTACTCCTAACCTTCTTGACAGATGCATGAAATTGGTTTTTGATCATGGCACAATAGTTTTTAATAAGAGAAAATACTTATTGTTTGTTCTACATTAAGTAAGTCCAAGTAACTCTTGAAAAATCATCCACTATAGTTAAGAAATATGTTGCCCCTATGATGGAAGACATGCGATATGGTCCCCATATGTCTATATGAATTAATTCAAAACAATTTTTAGTAGTTATAGGGGATAAAGGGAAAGAAAGATGTGTTTGTTTAGAAAATAAACATATATCACATATATGCTGTGATGGAATAGTAAATTTTGGCAAAGAGTTTATATGTTTTATTTTCTCAGAGGAAGGATGGCTAAGTCTATTATGCCATAAAGAAAAAGACTCTTTATTACAAGATGAAATTTGTAAAGTAGTAAATAATGGAATATTGCTATAAAAAGTAAAATGAAAAGAGTCATTGTCAAGAAGGTAAAGACGACCTTGTTGTCTGCCCACTACAACAATTTTGTTAGTCCTATGGTCCTGTAAAATTTAAGAATTATTAGTGAAGATAACATTAATATTTGCTTATGAGGCTAATTGGCTGACAGATAGTAAATTGTACTTGAAAGTAAGAATGTAAAAGACATTTGTGAGAGTAAGTTTAGGATGGATATTAATAGATCTAGAATGAGCAATAGTTTGAGGTTGGCGATTAAGCAAGTGAACAAGTTCTTGAATAGGAGAAAATACATGAAAGAGAGATGAGTTATGAGAAACATGATTAGTGGCTCCCATATCAACTATCCAAGAATCTTCACCAATACCATCAAGAAGTGGACAAGCAAAAACAATAGAATTACCTGCAAAGTCAGTAAAATAAGTAGCATTAACATATGTATCTAAAGAATTCTTAGGAGGCACAAACTTAGAAAGCTCATGCTGAACGATCTCAGCAATAGTAATAGTAAGATCAGCTTTGGAAACTTCATTTAAAGGTGTGGATAATTTAGAAAAACTAGCATTGATACTTTGTTTCTATTGTTTCTTCTTGAGATCCTTATACTAGTCTAGGTATGTTTTTTTTGAAGCATTTATCAATCAAGTGTCCTTTTGTATTACAATATGTACAATGACGACCATCCTTCGAATTATCTTTCTTCTTGGAATTACTCTTGGAAGCAGAAGAGATCTTAGAACCCGAAAAAGATCCAGATGTAGCCAAGAGAGCACTGTTGTTAGGAACATTAAGAGTATGGGTGGAAATTTGATGTTGTTTTTCTATGCTAGAAACCATAGAATAGATCTTATCTAAATTTGTCAACAGATTAAGCATAAGAATCTTATTCTTCTTAGCATTGTATGAAATCATTTAATCCTATTAAAAATTGCATTATTTTGGCATTTTCATAAACCTTGGTAATGGTGGTAGAAATACTACATGTACATTGGCTACAATTACAATGAGGAATAGTTACAAGGTAGGCAAGCTCATCCCAAAGCTTATGAATGAACCATAGATATGGCAACATTTGGATGGTCATTCATTGCATGTATAAGCAAGCGTGCAAGGAAACTCATATTTCTTCTCCACTTCGAAGGTTTCCTACTTAGGAAATTCAGGTGAGAATAGATAGGTAATGGCACCGTACAATCTCTTTCAATAAAGCGATTTAAAAAGTGACATTATGGATCTTAGAAATTTAGGGTCAATGCGAGTCTATATAAATTTAACTTTTATTTCTTAACCAAAACCATCTTGATTTAGTTAGTCCTCTTATTTATTTATTATTCTATTAGTTGCTTTGTTGTGTTAGCCCACGACCTAATGAAAACAAAAGCTAGGACAAACTATTCTTTCTATTAAACAAAGGGGAAGCGTGCCCTTCTATTTAATAAAGGGCACACTGCTTTTTTCACTGAGTCAACAAGGGACAAGTACTTTCATAAAATTGATTTAAAAAAAAAAATAATATATTATTTATTTAAAAATTTTATGCACTTTAAATTTATGAATTTATTTCAAATAAAAATTATGGTAAAAGAAAAAATTGATAATTTTAATTTTATTTTAGTTAAAAATTTTACGTTATTTTCAAATATTGATAATTTTATAAACATTTTTATTTCAATTTTAAAAATGAAGCATATTAATTTTCAAACCTTAATATTATTTTTAAATTTTACAAAAATGTTCTTTACAATAAGAACAAATAATAATTTGATAGTAAGTTTTGATAAAAAAATATTTCCTATGAAAAGTTAATCTGAATTGATGCCTTGTCTAAATAAAAAAAACAATACAACATGGCCGCAACCTTACTAAAATTTTTTTAAAAAAGTTCAAAAATAGGATTGCAATAAATAGTTTTGACCAATATTATCAAACTTGCGAGTCAACTCGGTTGATTCGTCGAGTTCGCTCAGCTGGTCTTCATCTCTCATTTTTTCAAAAAATGCATTGGTCAAACTCAAACACACATCCTGCCAGTTGCTCTCAGTGCTCCATGCCAATAAGCCACAAGGTAACCTTTGATATATATATATATATATATATATATATATATATCAATACATTATATATAATTACTACACTATGTAATGCTTGACTCTATATATATATTTTTTAAGCTATGATTTAATTGATTTGATATATTGAACACTCAGCAATTTTGGGGTCACAATCTAAACCAATTAAGTTTTAATATATTGAAAAATTTAAATATTAATTATTTAATATTGTTATCCACAAATAATGCAAAATTTATATATTATTAATGTAAATTGCTAAAATTTGATGCATATATAGTTAGGAAATTAAGATTTTTAATTAGCTAATTTGTAAAAAAAGATCAATTTATATTTTCTTTATTTCTTTTCTATAATGGTTAAAAAATTAAAATTTCTCTTTAGCTAATGCAAATTTATATATTATTTTTATTTGAGATTTAGTTATGTTAAATAAGTATTATTTTATCATGAATAATAAATTATAAAACTTATTAAAATTTGTATATTAAATTAAATTAAAAATATAAAATGTAGATTATGAATAATAAAATAAATATTTATATATAAATTTTTTTTATTTATATGATATTATTATGTTTAATATCTATTATTATAAAGTATTACGATTATACAAATTGCGATTTTGACGACTTGGTTTTGACTTCTCAGTGTGTGTTATTACATATAACGAAAAACGGTGTATGGTTAAAGGGCCCCTTGAAATTCCTACTGCGCCTTCGGGGCAGACTCGTCTCATGGACGCCTCCGACGGATCGAAGCCGAAACCGCCGGCTGAGCTGAAGCTGAAGCCGATCGTTGCCACTCTCTCAACCTTCAAAGACTACGGTCAGGTCATCGAGCCTTCGCAGGACGGCTACGAGTTCGGTCCTCAAGATGCTCAATTGGAACTCAGCCGAGGAATTCCCAGGTTTAAACAACCCTAACATCTTTCCTTGTAGGAGTGTCTTGTACAGAAAGCGAGTCTTAAGTTTTGTTCTCTCTTTCTGCCCTTTTTGGTTTCGTTTTCTTTTATTTGTTATTTATTTAGTTTTCAGAGTTTAAAATCTGGACCTATGGTTAAACTTGCAAAGTTACTAGGTACCCTGATCAACAATTGATGGATTATATGTTATTTGATTTAGATCTACTATTACCATACGCGGATTTATAGCATTGCTGGTTACTCTGGATTAGCAAAGTACAAAGATGAGTATAGTTCCTTTTGAACTCCTTGCGAGTTTGGTTGTGCTATGAGAACATAGATTGAACAAGAGTTATGATATTTATCCTCTGTAGCTTAACGGATAGGTCGAATTGTGAGTTATTTGTCAGAGAGCAAAGTAAATCTGCATACACTATTGGAATTGCCCTAGCAAACTACTATATATATAAATTGCAAGGCAAATTTAGGGATTCATTGTGGAAAATTAGAACAGAAGGCAATATTTGGAACCCTGTTGTGAAGAAGTCCATTCCATGTGTCAATGTTTCATGGGAGAGCCCTTGTCATTATTAGACAATGTCCAGAAGTTGTTTTAAAGATATTTTCCAGCTGGTTTTGTGCAGTCTAAGCTGCTTTCTTTAAAGCATATACATACGTACATCTCTCTCTCTCTCTCTCTCTCACACACACACACACACACACACACGCACATTTCTTTCCAATTGTGGATTGGTTTTTAGTTTTTGAGGACAAAACCTTAGTCTACAAGTCTGTCTCTTCATAAATGATTGGATTAATTTAGCAGGAATAGTCAGCTTCCTGAACTTCAACTGACATTTTACTCAAAACCATGCATTAACTTCTTGGAGCAAGTTTTTGGGAGAGAATTTAAGCAATTTTGGGCTATGCCTTAAAGATACATTGAGAAAATCTAGTTGAGTTATGAAATCTTTAACTCTCTTGTATCATGCTAGATTAAGTTATCTCCTTGTAGAAAAAGCAAGAAGCAGTTGGGTTTAATTATGATCCATTCCTGCATATTGGTAGGTTCTATATTATGCATCTTGAAGATTGTCCACTTAAGTTTTCTGCAATTACACACCATGCAAGTGTGACCCAATGCCTTGGGTCAATTGGTGGTCATGATTGGTATCTTGGTGTAGCTAAGCCATCCATTGTTCATTCAAATGAAGCTGAGGATAACAATAGCAAGAAGGTTGTGCGTTCACACTCTGGTCATCTATAAGTGCCTCCTGCTGTTGAGGATGTCCGGGTTTTCAAGGTTTCTGGTCCCAAATTTCTGAAGCTTAACATAGGGACATGGCATGCTGGCCCTCTATTTAAGGCAGATACAATGGACTTTTACAGTCTAGAACTAAGCAACACAAATGTGAGCCCTTTCACCTTTCCTTTCTATGAAGTACATTATGCATCTTAGTTTTTTTGGATGTTTCTTTAAAGGATTCTTGGATTGTAAGTAATTTTACCCAAACGGTAACAAAGATTAAGGTAATGGGAGACTTAATTCTAAGGCTTAAGTTTACTTGAATTAAATTGAGAGTACAATTGGTGCTATAAAATAACCATTTGCAAAACATGGTTCTCACTTTTTACAAGTCATGATCTCTTTAGTCATTAGATTCTTGATCAGACTTAGAGTAACGACACCAGCAGAGTTTGAGTAGTTTGCAAGGGGTTATTGGTTCAAACCTCCGTGCGGTCATGTACCAAGAAAAAAATATTACAGTTAGAATTAGTAATGTAAATGTAGAGCTTCCATTATTTCCCCACTCTTTGAATTAGGTAGTTATTGGTTAGAGTGTGTTAGCAAACTCAAAAACTTGATGTCTTTGCATTGTCGCACTTGTTCTTCCATTAATGTTATACACAAACTTCATTGCTTATGCCACATTCACAGTTATCTTGCTATATAAATCTTCAATCTAATATTCTTTCCAGTTGTACAAAAATAAGGTGTAAAGATAGATGTATCCTTGTCCCCTCTCCTTTCTTTTTCATATATTTAGCGAGTTGCTTAACCCTATTTTTGGTTCTGGCAGAGGATGCATACTTTCAAATCGGTTCTACACAAACCATACTTTTCAATTTAATTATTCAGTTGTTAAGATGCTTGCAATGTTGTTCTTTCATTACATCTCGTTCCAAAATTTAATCTCAAATATAACTGTGATAATTTGGATGCCAAATTTGACATTGTGAGTTAACAATGTAAGGTAAACAAAAAACATTTCAATTAACAGATTGTTATATTTGGCATTAAAATTTTGGATGAAAATAAAATGCAATGGCAACATTGTAAATATTGTAATGATTTGAGAGACTAAATTAAAAAAAAATAATATGTAAAGTACCAAAATAAGATTTTGATTTGTAAATGTTGTTCTCATAAAGATTGTTTCGCATGTCATTTACAAGGCCTAACTTTTGTGTTCCGTGTATAGGTGATTGATCATACAACACACTACTTCAAGAGAAAGAATGATGTGGTCTTTTTAATCGATGATTAATTGTATAACTTTTCTCTAGTTGTTAGAAGAATTTCAACTAGTTCTGCATATTGTCTACAGTTGAATGATGCCACAAGTAATGCACATTATGTTATTTCTGAATGTCATAAAGTTATGCTTCATATGATTATGAATATAAACTGCTTTCTCTCTCATCTGAAGCAGTAGCTGCATCACTGATATAAACTACATTAGTCTTTTCAAGGTTTGACTAAATTACATTTTATTTCAAAACTTAAACCTGGTTTTTCTCTATTTTATTTTTAATTAATAAAATTAACATTTGTTTAATTGTTTTATTATCATATTAAGAGTAAAATTACAGTCTAATGTTGGAGTGTAAATTAACATGTTTTTTCCTTTATTGTCATATTTAGAATAAATTTATAGTCTCATATTGTGTAAAAAATTAATTTCTTTGATAAAAATGAATTAGAGGTGAGGTTTTTACTACATATTAAAATTTTATGAAATCAGTTGCAACTTTTTAAGCCAGAGGTATATGAAATCAATTTCGGAAAGATTAGTGTAATTCTTTTTATTTGTTTGTTTAAACATGCTCAGAACTAGAATTCTGTTGGAGTTACAAAATTTGGATGGATCTAATAAATTTAAAGAACAATCTGTAAATTATAAATTAATAAAATTAAGGTTGAAATGTACTGAAACCATCAACTAGTTAACTCAACTCAGGGTCATGTAAAATTAACCATTCTTATCTTTACAACTTTATAAATGATCTTGTAAACTAATTTCATGCAATCAACGACCTCTGTTATTGAATCTATGAAGTCATTAGTGGAGCTTATTTAATTTAAAATTTTTGGACAAAATAGTAAAATAAATAGTGTGAAAAAGGAAAATAATGAATGACATTTCTTTTTTAATTTTATAAAACTTGGAAAGAAACAAAATATGGAAAATATAATAAAAAAGTGTAATTGGTTCTTTCCTTTTGATTGTTGTAATTATTAATCATTTTGAAGGCCAATTTATATGAATGTCTGTGTTGAATTGAAACAAATGGAATCCAGTCAATCCTTCTTGTTCCATGTGATTGAGAATAAAACAAGAAAGAATTGGTTACCAAAAATTTATTTATGTCTAATTAATATCGATATAAGATAATCTTATTTAACACATAGAAGGATAAACTACAATTGCACCCCACGTAGGAGATGTATTTCAATTGATATAATCTACTGAGTACTGGACCATTGAGAGATTACCTGATATATTAAGTAAATATTCCCTACAAATTTACTATAACAATTTTTAAAAATTTATGTCAGTTTAAGAATCCTCAATGAGGAAAAAAAACAAAGAAGAAGAAGAAAAAGTCCTTGCATGAAACGAACGAGAATTGCTATAATTATTTAGAGAATTATAGAAAACACTTATAAAAGGAAGCTAACAATAACATGTGAGTTCAAATATCTGTTTTCATTTGTCACATTCTCTCTGGCGAGAGGAAAATTGAGAAGAAAAAGTGGCTCCTATAATCTAACACGAAAATGATATTTAGGAAATTTTCAGGTGCTACATATACTTCTTCTGAATATAACCTAAAATATATTCCCATAGCAGAAAACAAGAATAAATATTTTGTTGTGTCAGAATGGTTGAGAGGGAAAGAATCATTGCAAGTCAAAAATCTTTACTTCAAACTTTGTAGATGAAACCCTTTTGTAGTTTGGTAATCTGCAAAAGTGCGACACTGAGGAACTAGCAGTTAGGACAGGGTTATGAAAGTAGACCTAATTAAGAGGCTATACAATGATTTCATTCAGCAAATGAATTATTCGATCCTAAACAAATTAATTAAAACGTGAGTAAAATATACTTTTAATTTTTAAGTTTTGGTTTTATAATCAGTTTGATTTTCTAAAAACGAAAACTTTAAAATAGTTCTTCAAGTATGAAAACTCTTTAAAAAATAATGGTTCTCTAAAAATAAAAATAGTCCTATTGAAGAACTGAGATTGTTTTTTTTTTTTCTTTTTATCTAGAGGGATTCATGTTAAAACATTTTATTTTTAGAAGACCAAATTAATATTGTTACAAAAAATAAAAGACCATATTAACTAAACCCAAATAAAATATAATTATAGTCAATTATTTTTTACCTTAAGATTAGTTGGTCTTTCAAAAATAGGAAGTATCAAAATGATCATCTAAATATGAAATCTTTATGAAAATAATAGTCCGTCAAAGATGTAGTCCATTGGAGCAACCAAATTTGTTTACTTTTTTTATCTTTGGAGGATCAAACTGAAGATCTTCAGTGAATGATTAAAATTATATTTTCTTTTACTAAAAACCCTATTTTGATTATTCATAGTTTTGACCAATACTGGTAACTTAGAAAAGGGACTTTTGTGACATTTAATGATGTCATGTCACAAAATACATCCCATTTCATTAAATTCACCGGCAACGTTAACAATTGACAAACAAAGAAACTAGATTGGATAGATTTTGGAATGTATAAGATCAAAGAGGTCATGAAAATCATTCAGAATCAACTTAAGAATTGATCCATTTGTGAAGGAACAAAATGGGTTAAAGTTGAGACAATATATAATGAACATCAGAATCTTGTGCATAATTCATATATCATGTACCATTGAGTAGTATCTGATATCTCAAGAATGAATATCATTAGGCACCCCCATTGTCTGCATTTCAAGAAATTAAGATTAGTGTTCAAGTCATGAGTTGTTGTTAATTATTCTCTTTGAAATCATGTATATAGTTTGTAGCCAAACAGTGTAAACTAGGCTTGGATTACTAACAAAATAAATAGTCAAATCATTTCATGAAACAGAGCATGCAGACACCATTCACACATATAATAGTGACACCTTAATATTGTTACTTACATATTGTGGTAATCTAATGGCCTATTTTAAAATTATAATAGTATCTGTAGAACTGTTTATATTTAAAATATAGAAACTAAAATTGGTGTCAGATTGCTACAAACAATTTAAAGACTTAATTCAACGACCGATAAATAAGTAATAACACCTGCTATTAAAATATATTGCAACATTAGATCCATTTTAAGAGTGTACCATATCATAGGTTGTTAAATATTCTAAAACCAAACCAAGCAACTGCACTTGGGGGACTAGGTGTTGAAATGGATGTTAAACAATATTCTAAGAACTCAGAATCTTAAGTTAAGAATTGTGACCTTGAATATATCTTCAAACATCCCCATGGCATTCCTTCGCTGTACTCCATAGAACTTTTCTGCAATAGCTTCTATCATCTACACCACAGATCTTCATGTCAAAGGAAGCACATACATTGAACTTTAGTAATACTATAGAGATAACATCACAGGACCCGTCAATTCACCTCATTGAATGCAGGTTCCCTATTAATACATGACTTGTATTTTGATCTCAACATGGTGAAAAGGGGAAAAACATTTCTCTCCAACCTGCATCACAGAGAAACCAAAAGGGAAAAAGAAACTGTCTGATCACTGTTTAAGACAATTAGAACATGAAGGTGGTTAAGAAGTAAGACACAAGTGTTTTGAGTAAAATATTTTTTTGGTCTTTTACTTATTACAAAATTTTTATTTTAGTTCCTTATTTATTATAAAATTTTTATTTTAGTCTCTCACTTATTGAAATACCCAAAATGGTCTCTCACTTATTGGAAAATGTCGCACTTCGTTTCTCACATTTTAAAAAAATATCAAATTTAATCTCTTAAATTTAAAATTTAAAATTTGATAGAGAGACAACATTTGGTAATTTTTTTAAAGTGGGAGATTATGTGTGATACTTTTTAACGAGCGAGGGATTATTTTAAACATTTCAATGAATGAGAAATCAAAATGATAATTTCGTGATAATTGAAGGATCAAAAAATTATTTTTCTCTAAGTGTTTTACACTAGTTCTATAAGTAAGGCAAATTACAGTGCTTCAAGTTCCCCAAGCCATGAAGAATGCAAAATGTTACATGTCTATTACTGAGGAGGAACAGAATATTGAACAAGCAGACTATAAAACGTAATGGACAACTTACGTTGGCAAAAGAAAAGTGACGAACTGCATCAAATCTGTCTGAGGAAATTCAATCTCTGAAGCTTCAGCTTGTTTCTTTATATCTTCCAATAGTATTTTTGCATCTTTCAGATTACCTGAAGATAAATACCTGTCATGCAATAAATGAGTAATTTCTATACACGGAATTACAGGTGAGAGACCATGATTGCAAATTAAATGATCATTAATTAGTGCAGGGAAAACAAATTACGTTTTCTATCTAATTTTAAAAGAATTTTGTTATTAAGTGTACTTGTTAATAGTTATTTATTGCATATAATAAATAAACTTAAACGAATAAAATATAATTTTATTGAATAATTTCATTGGTTAATGTGTATAATAAATGATCTTCACTCATTAATTAGCAAAACCCATTTCAAACTTCGAAATACTGTTTGAATGTATATACATTGTAATTGAATGTTAATGTTGATTTGAGGCCAATTATACTACAGTTTTGTAAAGTTGAATTTATTATATTAGACACAGTGAGTTTCATACTCCTTACACTAATTCAATGATCTCTAATTAATTTCCTCAAAATGCAAGAACTTACAAACTAGATTGCGAGGAATCGAGAGATTACCTATCAAGTATCATAACCAGTTTGAAGATCCAAAAGTGGGAAAATAATGATAAGAATGAGAGGGAAGCTTATATATATACTTTTACCTTAATATTGCTCGCGCTATGGCCAAATCATCTTCCCCAGGATAACACTACAAGATGGTAAGAGGCTTATAAGTTGAAGCTTGTGGTTGCCCCAAGAAAAATAAGTCATAAGAGTATAATTAAATTGAGAAAAATATCATTTGCATCCCTTGAGTTATCATGAATTGTCATTTTAGTCTCTAATTCATTTTATTTCTTAAAATGGTCCCTCGATATTTCAAAATGATCACTTCCGGTTCTATATTTTTGAGATCGTTATCATATATTGTCTCAAGTTAAGTCTCCTTAACTCAAGCTTAGGTTGTCTACTATAAAACTCATCTAGTTGTGCAGCAGGAGATCTTTTCCACCTTAATTCACTCGGAAAAACTACAAGTGACAAATTTTAATAAATGAGTGACCATTTTAAAAAATAATATAAGTGAGAGACCAAGAGGACCATTCAATAATAACTCAGTGACTTAAATAATATTTTTCTTTAATTAAATTTGCATGGAATGCTTCAACAAGATAACAAGGAGAACTATGAGGAGGCATGCAGACCTTGCCCATGAAATTCACAATAGTAGAAGCCAACTTCTTTGGATCATTTCCTCTCACAAAGTGATATGTCACCTTAGCCATATCCTGAATGTGATTGATCACAAATAAAAATCATATTGTATCATAGAGTAGAAGAAAAGAGATAAAGATATACAAGAAACATACGGCCTCAGGAGATTCAGAATAAATGTATTCAGCTAGCATGATGTGCAGTTCTGGAGATCCATAACCGTTTGGTCCAAACACTGCAGACCACCTGAATATAGTAGCAGGAGAGGAAGGCCAGATCATGAATACTGTTATTACTATGATTATCTAAGTACAAAAAAACTTATATATAGTTCTTAATCTTTTTGTTATATTATTTTTTGAATTAAAATATGACCAGTATATAGCTTTCTAATTGAGTAAAACATTATTTTGAACTTTCACTTATTAATTAATTCTCGATTTACTTCCTCATTGTTTTTTATTTTTATTTTGATATTTATTTATTAGTTAATTCACAGTTTGGTTCCTCTCATTTAACTAAGATCAAAAGACTACAAGTGCTAACTTTTAAGACTAATGAGGGATTATATTAAGAATAAACTAATAAGATATAAACTAAATTGAGAATAAAAGTAAGAACAAATTAAAAATAGACTTATAAGCGAATGATCAAATTGAGAGTAAAAATTAATAGAAAATCAAATTGAGAATCAACTAAGTGCCCAAAATAATATTTTACTCTTTTGCAACAATATCACGACATTTGTATTAATTTTGCTAATAATGGTATACTTTTTCAAATTAGACACTTTTTATGTTATAATTACTTAAACATATATCAATGTATTAATTGAAAAAATTGATAGTAAAAAAAATTATACCTAAGGTTAAACCTTATTCAAATGGTAACATTGATGTGATAACTTTATATATACCTGATAGCAGCTTTTAAGAATGATGAGCAACCATCAACATGTATTTTGGCAACTCCTAGGGCTTCAGAAAGCTGCTGCATGTCATCGTCATCTCCCAAGTTACTTGGAAGTCCTACTCTTGGAAATTTGCTATAGATTTTCTTCACACGCCCTACCATCGTCACATCATTAATTAATTCATTCATTATTTTAATAGAAAACAAAACATAACAAAGCATAAGATGCTACCAAGAGTTTCTTCATCAAAACTAACTTTCCCTTTCTCTAGTGTCTCCGCAAATAATAAAGCAAGCTCAGCTCCACATATGTCCTGCTCCATCAAAACCCTAATTTCGTAACTATACATGTATCTACAAGCATAAACACTGAAATATAATAGGAGTAAAACACCATTTTCATCCTTTATTAGATAAGTTAGATTCTTAATTTAGTCTTTCATTTATAAATCTATTTTTAATTTTGTTTTTCATTGACTTGAATGTTAGTATATTTAATTTAAATTTAGTTAAAACCAAGAGAGGAAATATGCTAACTTTTATATTAGTGAAAGATCAAAACTAATAACATTGAGATAAATGAGAGATCAAATCAAGAAAAAAAGTTAATGAGAGACCGAATTAAGAATAATGAATTTGATAAAATTTGAGCAATCAAATAAAAATTTAATGATTCATATTTTGATAAATTGTCTATTTTTTGACAATTTATTAAAATATGAGCTATTAGATCTTATTTAGTGTTTCATATCTTAGCAAATTTACCTACCAAATATAGATAAGCTAAATCATTGTGAATGAACTGATAAGTGAAGGACTAAATTAAAAATAAAAATTATAAAAGAATCAAATTAAGAATTAACTTATAAGCAAATGGCCCAAACAATATTTTACTTTGGAAGGAAAAAGTATAACCTGCCCTTGATCCAACTGTAGGCATGCTCCTGATTCTAAAAGATCTAAAGCTTCAGAGTACCTCTCTGCAGATACATATCTGCATGCAACAGTCATCGAATTCAATTTCCAACTTCCAATTTTTCATTACCCTATATCATTACATTTATGAAGAATCAAATAAATTTATTTGATAAGAAACAAAATGTTTCTACCTCGTACTTAAAGATTTGTACATTTGTTGAGCTCGATAATAACTGCCTTCTTTGACCAGATTCTCCAATTTATCAATATGCTGCATTTAATTTCACACCAAAAACATTGGCCAACTTAAAATTTTACACCAAAAGCTGAACAAAAATATATTTAATGTATCATATCACTAAACTTTGCAAATTTAAGAAGTTATAAGATCTCATAAACAGATCAATTAAGTTCATTTGTGAGATCCATATATCTAATTCCCAAGGGATAAGATTTGGATTTCTAGTTATTCTTGAAAAAGAATTGTTGGCTATCAAACTATATAATTTTTTAGATATGAACCGTTAGATAAAAAATCTTAAATCACATGCGATCAAGCTTTCAAATTATTGATTGCTCACGGCTCCGAACTTTAATTTATTAAATTACACATTTATTTCAATTTAACTATTGAATCTATATATTTCTTAATAAATGTAGAGAATTCTGATTGGGAGAGATAAGAACAAACAGAAAATGTATATAGCATTTTTCTAACTGGACTCAACCCTTTTAGTAACAAAACCTATGATTTATATATTGGATTGAGTAAAAAGGAACAAGGAAAACATGCAAACGTTTATTTTTTCATTGTAAGAGCAACGAAGCAGGAACTCCTACTGTGTACACATTTTGAGCAGTTAGAACATCAATGACTACGTACGATCATCTTCGTACAATGGCTCGAAATATTTATCTATATCACGTACTGTAATAATAAGAGATCAGATACGGTACCTCTTGAACAGGAGGCAATACGGCTCTTTTCGATCTCTCTCTCGACATTGCAATGGCAGATTGATGTCTCTGATGTTTGGATTCGCTGGGAAGGCAAGAAACTCAGACCGATGCAGAATGGAAACCTGTCTTTGACATCACAAATGAAAACGATTGAACAGCCACAATTGTTGGAGACAATACGAAATAATTCCAAATTCAGCTTATTATGAGCCACTCACAAGCCTAACTATTTCAAAAACAAAATTCCAAGGCTCTGAATTTTTTTTTTGCACAAAATAGTGTTAAGTATTTATTGGATCAGGTCTAAATTTTTATATACTAGATTTTGGAAAAAAAGAAAGAAACTAATACAACCTCGTGTAGAAAAATAATAATTATGCAACTTACTCACACACACATGCATATATATGAATAGGATTTGAATCCAAAGATTAAATTCATATTTTGTAGGATTATTTACAATTTCTTCTTTTTTTTATTTATTATAGAAACAGTACTACTATTCTTAAACATATTTAAGTGATAACATCTCACTATATAAGATTGATAAGATAATATTGAAAGTCTAAATTTTAAAAAAATAACATGTTTGTCAGAGGGAGGAAGTGAGATTTTCTTATTTTTATTATTCGAATTATTAATTAGAGAAGAAATAACAAAAGTGACAGTTTAAAAAATCGTTCTTTATAATTTTACCTTTGAATTGGAAGAGAACGAAAGATGTGGTTTTGAGGGAGAAAAAAGAGGGAATTGGTCCTATTCTTTCCCATTTCTCTGAATAAATTTTAGGTCAGGAAAAAAACATAACTTTTTTTTTTTTTTTTCATTTTGGCCATTCGTCAAATAATTACTTATGGTTTAAATTTGAAAATTGAACTAATCGATTGATAATTTGTTTCGTGTTATTCTAAAATACTAAAAATTAATTAAAAATCGTAATTAAAAATAGAGTTGCTTATGAATATGAATTAAGTGATTTTTTTTCTTAAAATTACACTTATTTCCAGTAAATCTGGCTTTCATTCTTTAATTCTAAATTCAAAAAATGAATAAGTTGCTGTGTTAAAATCTTAAAGAGGAGTTATTTTCAAGATAAATGTTATAAGATATATTTGTTAAAATATTAAAATAAAAAATCTAAATCCTAATTTAACAACAGAATTTGTCGTAAATGCTTAAAACTTTATCACTAACTCGTCACCATGAGTGACAAATTAAAGATCTATATATATATATATATATATATATATATATATTGAGATGCAGCTCACCTTTAATTTTGACAAATTCAAGGTAGAATTTTTTTTTTTTCAATTTTCTGATTGAGAATTGCCACCATTGTTGACTAATTCAAAACAGGAATTTTTTTAATTTAATTTTCTGTAGCAATTTGCCAGGCAATTGCTTAAGAATTATTTTTTAATTTAGAAGGGCTTATGTCGGTGAATCACCCTCAACACTAATTAACATTAACTAACGAGATAAGTATAATTTGAAAAGGCATTAGAAAGTTGTACATACTACAAAGGTCAAAATAGTTACTGACTGTTCTATAACAAAATTTTCTAGTAATCCTTTGGGGTCCACATTACCTCAAAGGTGGATAGTCATCGTCATCCTCTTCTCTGGTTGTGATATAGTAATTTTTAGAGGATGAAAATTTAGATCAAATACCAGAGATTGGACTAAAGAAATTAAGATTGGTAATATTACACAATTGTCTATATAGGTGTGCCAAGATGGCGAACTACTACTCATTTTTCACCTGATAAAGGACTCTGATGTGAGTTCAGATATTGGTACATTTATATCTTTTCATCATTATTAATTATTTTTATTAATTTCAAATCAAAACTTTTATCCTCTACTAATTAATTTTGTGCAAAATATCATTTTCTCACCGCTTTATTTTTTATTGGAATATACATTTTATTATTCCAATACCTCCTTCTTTATCACTGACAATAAAATTCTAGTTATTCCAATAATGTATTTCATTTAATTCCATACTGTAAATTCCAACGTCATATTCATTTCCTAAGCTTCATAATATTATCCATACCTTTCAAAATTAATATGTTGTATTTTTAATAATTTTCCCTCGTTATGAATAATTAAATTTTAGTAAAATATTTACTACTTAACTTTTAACTTAGTCATTATTAATTTTCAAACTTTAGTTAACTATATACATATGTGATATTATTGGAAAACTATATACCTGACACGTTTTAATTAAAAAAAAGCTTAGCAAAAACAATTAAAAATCTACATATAAATTTTTGCCTGATCATTCTATGAAGGCGAATCCACTTTAGGTTTTCAGACTCTTCTGTTTTAGGAAAAAATTACCAGGGCTAATTTGCCCTGAATGTGGGTGTATTAGCCCTAGTAGTCTGTACCATATGTACAATTTTTTAGAAATTGTATAATTTTTGAATCAATTGTTCACATTTTATATTATTATTAGTTTAGCTAGAAAACCTAAAAACAATTGATGGGAATATAAAAGTTGCTTATAATTATTGCAGTGCTTCTTATGATTGGGATCTGAACAAGCATGGTACAAATTCATTAAAAAAACATTTGCTAAGGAAACTCCATTAGCATTTCTTGAACCAGGTAGAGGAGGTCAATTGAAAACCTTGGTTTCCTATAGCTACAATTTATATGGTTGTCACAAAGCCTTAGTAAAGTATGTTATTAAGGATGAGATACCATTCCAATCTGTTGAGAAAGATAGGTTTAGGGA
Organism: Delonix regia; assembly: GCA_037074485.1. Taxonomy (NCBI): domain Eukaryota; kingdom Viridiplantae; phylum Streptophyta; class Magnoliopsida; order Fabales; family Fabaceae; genus Delonix; species Delonix regia. The sequence goes on along the minus strand of CM073454.1, from coordinate 20,157,288 downwards.
ACTCTGTTATCAACTAGAACCATGATTTCCAATTCCATCTAGAATGATAGTTGTTAGGGATTGTTATAAGCTTTATCTTAGATAGGCAAAGAAACTTAAGGATTTCTTTAGGGGGGTTAGACTTTTGTGTAAGTCTCACCATAGACACTTAGACATCAGTGTAAAATTTGAATTACATATGTCTCACAGCTCATTATATTAATAAGGATTAGAGGCTTCAAATGCAAATCTTAAATTTTTGTCCTATTGAAATCACAAGAGTGACATGATAAGAAAGGCTATTAAGAAGTGTATGTTAAAGTAGGGGATTGATAAGATATTCAATTTGATTGTAGATAATACGTCATCAAATGACACAGGTGTGACTTACCTGAAGAAACGACTTAAAAGTTAGGGTGAAATAATTTGCAATGGGGATTTCCTACATATACATTGTTGTGTGCATATTTTGAATTTGATTATGAGTGATGGTTTGAAGGAGATGAATAGTTCTATCTTCGCAATCTAGAATGTAGTGAGGTATGTCCAATCTTTTCTTGCACAGTTGCAACGATTCAAATGTTTTGCAAAAAAGGGAAAAAAAATAAAGTCAAACAACCTTCTGTGCTTAGATGTTGCAACTAGATGGATTTTCACATACCTCACGTTAAACAATGCCATTACATTTTAAAAGGTGTTTTGAAGGATATAATACATTACATAATTTATGGATGATACTAATTGGGTTGGGCCACCAAACACTTCATATTGGACCATAGCATCGGTTTTTGTAAAGTTTTTAAAGATATTCTATGATTCGACCTTGAGGATGTCTGGATCATTGTATGTGACTTTGAATACTTGCTTCAATGACATTGTAGATGTTCAAGATATGTTGTTGTTAAACACTACATATCATGATCCTATTATAAGATATATGGTAAAAAGTATGTAAGCCAAGTATGACAAGTACTGCGGGATATAAGAAAATATGAACCCATTGTTGGTAACTGGGTTGGTATTTGATCTACGATATAACATTGGCTATGTCTATTCCACTTTTGACGATATATACTCTGATCTTGATGTGTGTGAAGCCATGAAGCTTATGATTAGAGATGCATTGAATCGCTTGTATGAACATTACTCTGAATGAGTTGTAAAAGAGTCCTTTGAAACCACCTCGAAGAGTGGAATGTCTAATAGTTTGACTATAAGCTACCTATCAAATTGTAAGCAGAAGTGGTAGCTATTGAAGTAGAGAATAGTTTCCATAGATCATAAATCTGAGCTAGAAAGGTATTTGGAACAATAATTAGTCGGTAATATTGCCTCTTTTGATATCCTTATGTGGTGGAAAGACAACGCTACAAAGTATAGGGTACTATCCTAAATTACGTGTGATGTCTTGGTTGTCCCAATGTCAACTATGGCTTCAGAGCTTGAATTTAATACTAGTGGGTGTGTGCTTGATGTGTTCAAGAGCTCCTTTTTCACCCAAAATGACTTAAGCCCTCATTTATGCCTAAAATTGGCTCTCCCCCCACGTGTTTTGCTTTAATGAGCATGACTTTGATCAATTTGAGGAGTTTGAAATCATTGTATCAAGTAAGCTCTAACTCTATTTTCCCATGTCAATTTACATCATGTAATATCTAACTGTGTTGATCATATTTTAATTGATGTCCATAGATGTCTCCAAAGATTCAGGTGTTACAATTTGAGGAGTTTGAAATCACTACATAAGGTAAGCTCTAACTCTATTTTCCCTTGTCAATTTACATCATGTAATCTCTAACTATGTTGTTTCATATTTGAATTGATGTTCATAGATGTCTCAAAAGATTCAAGTGTTACCAATACTCGAGGTGCTATGGTCGTTGACTAACATTATACTGGTAAAACAACTTTTTTAATGGCTAACCAATCATGTCCATCACATTTAGTTTGGTGTTTAATTGGAATAATGTTTAGTGTAGGTTGAAGTTGTTGTTTAGTCTAAGGATATTTTAAAAGTTGCCACCTTTCGACAAATTAGTTTCTCTTTTTTATTTCATTGTTTTGTAAACTTTTCCATGAATGACCTTTACTATTATTACATGAATATCCAGATTCTTGCTCAGTGGATGAATTTAAACATGGTAGTATTCTATTTGCATTTCTGCTCTTAGTATTTTATTCTTTCTTTATTATCTTTTCTTGCATTTTTGTTTCCCTTATTGCTTTAAAGGAATAATGGAAGTGGAGGATAAGAAGAGAGATGTACATGCTCAAATTCAATAGAACTCCTTTGAACTGGTATGTTGTTTATCTAACTGAGATCCATGCATATGTTCTTGCTGCACTTATTCGAAATTTCATTTAATTCCCTAAAATTCTTCAAGTGATTATTCAAATATAGGTGTTGTTGCTAGAACATCTTAGCTTGGCTGGTTTGTTAGACATATGGGTTTGTATTGTACATTTTAGTCCCATTTTTCATTTATATTTTGTTAATTGTAAATAACGATGAAGGTTGGTTGGTTTGTTAGACATATGGGTTCGTACTCTACATTTTAGTCCCATTTTTCATTTATTTATTTGCTAAATGTAAATAACAATGAAGGTTGGCTAGTTTGTTAGACATATGGGTTTGTACTCTACAATATAGTCCCATTTTTCATTTATTTTTCTTATGGGTAGGGCATAACTTCCCTGTAGTTTTAAACCTTACTTTGGGTGGATCGTTGCTATCATATGTAATTATATATACTCTACTCCTCCTTCGAATGTACTTTTGTTTCATACTTCAATCCTTAGTTCATTCATTTTTTTTACCAATATATTTGCTTTCTAAGCTCATTTGTTACTTGATGTTAACTATCCTACCTCCTACACTGCTGCATAGATCTTTTGTACTGATCTTCTTGTTTGATTTACTTCTGAAATCCATTTTCTAGACTTGTACCATGTTTCTTAAGGATGATCCTGGAATGATTTAGTATGTCTTGCTAGAAATAATCCTTGGCTTTATCCTCTAATGATTCAAGTATTGTGTCTTTCTCCAAGTGCACTTGTCTATTATGTTTTCTAGTTGACAATAATATTTATAATGTATGCAGGTGTTTTTGGAAATGAGGTACGTAGACTTGTCTATGTTTCTCGCGAGAAACAACCAGGCTTCTAGTATCACAAGAAGGTTGCCTGAAGCTATGAATGCTTCAGTATGCCATACTAATGTATTTAATAATAAAGCACATTGATATTTATGCCATCTTCTATTATGGATTTCATTTGTCAGCTTAAGTTACAAAATTTCATATATGGAAAATAACCTAGAAATTGATGCTAATGTATTCAATAATAAAGTACATTGATATTTGATTGAGTATGATTCACAAATATTCTAAGCCTGCCTTAAGATGTGACCATATAAATTGTGAATTTTAGTTTGAGGAAATCTCCATTGTTCAGCAAAGTTTTTAGGATTTTTTTTAATAACTTGTAGTTTGCCATGATGCATTTGGTTTTTGGGTAGCGCTTTACCAAGTATTTTTGCCAATTAGACTTAGCTTGGCCGAGCTATTCACCGAGCCAGGTCACCACACCTATGACTGAAGAACAACCCTGGCATTCCCTTGGGTCGGGCCTTGGGTTATTTTAAGGCCCGTCCCAGCTAAAATGTGGTGCACCCCTACTTCCAAACCTGTGACCAGCCCAAATTACAAGAAAATTCCTATTCCCAATGATACTTGTTGAACAATCTTACATGTGCAAAACCAGAAAAACCTAAGTATAGGCAGTAACTTAGAATTCCCCACGATAAACTGAAATATAACTATTATATCAAAATGGGTAAAAATTTTGGCAATTTTCCCTCAAAAAAAGGATTCTCCAAATTTTCTATAATTCTTGTATATTCAACAACTAGATAATAAAAGGAGCTTTGCTCTTATCCAATGCAATTGATGTCATCTATGAGGGTGGAGGATTTTGCCTATGGTCAATATGGAACGACATCTAAAGCAGGTCAACAATTTATATTAATACAACCTTTACCACAATTTACATGATCTCTTTAGTGAACCAAATAATCTAGAATTGGAATTAGACCATATTAGTATCAATTGAGCAATAAACTTAATAACTTATGTTGCCCTTGTTTCAACTATTAATGATATTTAGCTAGTGTAATGTTTTAAATCTTTTTATTTATTAGTATTAGTTTTAGTGACTCTTAATATAAATTAGGTATTCTAGTTTGCACTTATTATTTTTGAATTAATTCTTAGTGACTGGAGGATAATAATAGGAGGAAGTAAGTGCCCTTCTGCACTTAAAGACATCATTCGCTTACTAACATCAACAAGAAGAGAGTGCCTGATTTCAGTGGCTACAAAAAGCCCAGAGTAAAAGTTGGGTTTAGGGTTTAAAATTTGAAAGAAGGAAAAGGGCAACAGAGAAAGTACTTATAATAAAAGGACAAGAAAAGAGGAAGAGAGAATGCTTGCCTAAGTCAAGTGCCTACAAAAAGCCCAGAGTGTGCGAGTGGTAAAGATTGGGACAAAGGCTGCTAGCCTTCAACCTCTCAATGATTTAAATAGGGGGAAAATAGTTGATGCTAGCCACCCTACAAGAAACTTGCAAGATTATACACGTAGCGAGCAAATTGGATACTCGGACTAGCATAGATGCTGTAACAGGGAATCAGTTAAGAAATTAAAAAAGTGAAAAATATTAACTAGACAGCATTGGTGCTACCCAGCACTAGATCCAAACTCAATAGCAAGCACCACAGCCCATAGTGCTGCGCTACGAGCTATAGCACCATATGATAATGTAATGTAAATTCTGTTAGGAAAAAACCATCCTAACCATAAGATTCCAAGGAATTCATTACAAGAAAATGGTAGAAACAAAGCTTGAACCAGCAAAACAGTACCGGTAAAAGGAAAATGAGAAAGGAGAAAAGAAAAAACCACAGTGAAACATTCCTAGCAATTAGGGGGTCGAGGGCCCCCACATATCTATTTGTCTCTCTGCCTTCACCCGCCACTTATTTCTACTTCTGATGTTCTCCTGTTAGCTTCCAGGTATCCCTCACTTCATATTTCAGGCAGTTATGCAACCAACTCAGTCAATCCTTGCCAAATTTCCTTTGAAAAGCTCCATAATTTTAAATTTGTTATTCTAAACAAATGATATCCATCTGCTGACCTGTGTACTATCATGAGGAGAAGAGAATGGCCTCATTTTTCTAGGAAAAAATAGAATTTTATGAATATTTCTAATAGGAATGGAGAAAAACAAAGAAAATAATCCTCTAGAGCCTGTAAATGTGAATGATTGATTTATATATGCAGAGCTTTCAATTGATTAAGACAGTACAAGTGGTACAAACATTATACAGCCAACTTGCCTTTATCTTAAATGAAAGACAACACTTATCTCTTTTGTGCTTTCCTCCTTCTAGACTGTGCCTTCTGCCATTTCTTCCTGGAAACCAGTTTACTCTTTGGCTTCAACTTTAACTCAGGTGAAAATTTGTAATTTGGATCCCTCATACGTGCTTGTATGTCCTTGAAGAACTGAATATTTAATTTTTTAGGTCCACCTTGTCTAAGCTCTGCATACTCTGGTCCTGAAACAACATTTTCAAATGCTCCAATTAGAATGTCTAAATCACTCATGACCTCCCATACATTGGTGTATCGCCCGTCTGGTCCTTTCTTTAATTTCTTTAAAGCATTCTCAACTGCTAGCTTCCTCGCTTGCTTTCCTGGTGACAACTCCTCAGGTTCTTGTTCAGATTTCAATAACTCTGAGATGGTCCGATATTTGGGCATTTCGTCAAACTCAAACAATTTATCTATGTACTTGTCACTACTTTCATTTGGGTAAGCTTCAGTAGGAGCATCATCATCACTATCCATTTCATCGCCAGTCCACAGTGTCTTCTCCTCATCACTGCCAGACCAAACACTTCTCAACTCATCGCTATCATCAGCATCAATCAAGTCTGAATGCTCTTTAGCTTTCTGTCTTGCTTTCTGAATCTCTTTATCAAGATGACTCTCTGTGTCCTTTTCTCCATCACTTTCATCTTCACTTCCGGTCCATAGAGTGTTTTCTTCCTCCATCTCTTTCATCCAGGCTTTTCTAAACTCTTCGTCCCCTGGTCTTCCACTGCCAAAGAGATCATAACTTCTGCGTCCACCACGAGCATATGATCTCAATCCTGCAAATTCAACCCAAAAGGAACCACACCAGAGAATCCTCATTAATAGTGAGTATGAGGCCTACGAAATATTTCTTTCTGATAAATAGCTCATTGATATCAAACATTTTTATTGGCATAAAAGCTTACGGGACACATTGCACTTCTGTCATCTGCACTTAATACTTTGTTTAAGAAGAAAAGGTCAGAAAAAACTTCTCTTTGGGCCAAAAGAAAAAAAAAAAGACTTCTCTTTACACCCTCTGATCAGTTGAATGAGGACTTGATAACTGTTTACATTAGATGGTTTTGCTTTTTAATGGGACCAGTAGCATAATAAAATAGTAACAAGCATATAGGATTTTGGATAGCGTCCTTAAATCACAAGATCAGGTTAAAAAATGAAAATGAATCTTCTCCCATTATATATAGTAACTTGGCTGAAAATATGCGTCCATTTTATAAAATTCTCCATAGATCTCACCACCAGCAAGGAACGAACAGGAAGATGTGTTTCTAATTTCTAAACCTAAAGGAAACACACAAATAAATTTCACCATATAAGACTCCATATAATCTTGAAATGGGTTATGTTACTACCAAACCTTTAATTTTGTCTTCTCTCAAGAATTATTAAGGGCAAAGGTAAAAATAAAATAGTCCGAAAAATCTAACCTTGATAGTTCACCAGTGATCCATTATCATGACAACTCCATAAAGCAACAGGCACTGATTCATAAAGTGTTTTGGACCTGAAGGAAAGACATAGATGAGGAGTTTCAGCAAATGTAAATAAAAAATGACCTAAACCAATATTTTCAAGTGAAAAGAAAAATGTCTTTTACACAAGCATGCACGGGAAGAACCCTGGCCTTTGAGATATTGGTAGCCATTCCAATTTTGCAGCTCCTAGAATACATGTGATGAGACTAGTGTGGGAGCACAACCTCCAGGCCATTCTTGCTCAATAGATAAGGTTCAGGAGCTCAAGACTCTTCAAGGCAATAATAAAATGCTAACTTTTACAGTCACTGAGAGTCTTATAAGAAGATCAATAACCTTTTGTCTCTGGAACAAGAGATATTCATAATTAGACTCGGTTTGCAACAAATTGACTCATCAAATCAATCATGATGACCATATTAACATACTTTTCAATAGGACTTGCTTGTGACATACAACTTTTTTTTTGTCCAAGACAGATAAAGAATTTACCCAGGATTAGGTGCTCCAGATTAGTAAGGATTGAGGTAAAGAGTTAAACATAATTTATGAAACAAATATCACATAAGTATGAGCTTCTACTTCCCCAGATTACCAGCATATGAAATTTTGTAGGAGCAGGCAGGCCATCAATTGGCAAACAAGTTACAATCACCAACTAACTCCACCCCTGTTACTTCACAAGTTAACTACAACCCATATCATAAATCATTTCCCACGTGGGGTAATTAGGTTACCTGGTGTCAGTGGGCTTTCTCGACCCTTTTGCATCTTTGCAGGAAAAGAATACTTGGCTGTCCAAAATTCTGCTGAAGTTGTGTCTCCTGGAGAGAGCTCAAAGCCTCAGAAGCCAAGAGAGTTCAAAAGAATTCAGAAACAGTAAAGAAGCTTCGTAATGTTACACTGCAAAAAGGGTGTGAGGATTAGAAGTTCACCCTGATACCCATATGACTTAAACCCATTTCAACACAGCCATTTCGCTTTTCAAAATCATAAATGGGAATTCAACCATTCACATAATACATTTAACACAAAATGTTTGTGCATAGTTTTTTTAATAAAAACAATTCTGTAAATTGCAGTTTTTATTTATTCTTTTAAGGGAAGTTCGAATCAAGTGGCCAGTTAATTTAAAGGGAAGTTCTATTTTGGCCTTGATGAAGAACACAGAACTTCTGTTTTCTGTGTTCAAATTATTCCAGACCATAAAAAGTACATATACATAGCATTAGGACTACAACCTTTGCTCACCAACTTCTCCAAATAAAGAAACAAATTACAATAAACATCCTGCCTAATTTACACAGCAGAATAGGAAACCAAATAAAAACGTTGACAATAGGATACCATGTGAGGCTTAGCACACTAAACCCTTAAGGAACGCCAACAACCAACATTCCCCCTCAAGCTAGTAAATAAATCTTGATCATTCCCAGCTTGGGTCTCAAATCCTCAAATTTGACTCAAGCTAAAGCTTTGGTCAGCACATCTACAATTTGAGTCAGAGGAAACATAATTCAATTCAAGTAACTCAAACTCAAATTTTTCTTTGATGAAATTACAATCAATCTCAAGTCACGACATGCTTTGTCCTATCATGGTGAATAGGTTTGTTCACAATTCTGATAATATCTACGCTATCACAAAACACCTTCATAGCCATGTCAGCACTCAAGCTGAGGTCTTTAAGAAGCGTCATTAACCAGATCCCACACAATTCCATGTTCTAGAGCATGAAATTCAGCTCTGGCAACCACTTGCTGTTTCTTGCTCCTTCAAGTAACTAGATTGGCCAATAAGAACGTACAATATCTTATAGTAGAGCTCTTATCAGTTATAGACCAAGCCCAATCTGCATGTGAAAAAACTTCTGCGTCTTAGTGAGGGCATGTTCAAAGAACAATCCTTTACCATTATCATCTTAAAATACCTCAGAATTTGGTATACAACTTCCAAGTGTTCTTCATTTGGTTTGTTCATAAAATGGCTCACAACACTCACAGGGAAGCTAATATCAAGAAAAGTATGAGATACCATGATACATTCATTGACGATCAAGCCGTTCAACTCACAACGCGTCGGATACTAGGTGATCGAGCCAATAGAAGCCACTAAATTCAACCTTCTAAACCCTTCCAAAGCTTTAACGGAGATATGCAAAAGAGAAGCCATACCATGATACACACCATTGATTCACCGGAAGAAATTAAAGGCTCTCTCGATTATATGCTCGAATTAACGCCATAACATGACATGCAAAGGGTGGGTCTCTCTCGATGATGGTCTCAAGATTATAAAATTATATTAGCAAGAATTCAACAAATACACACCATTTGAATATTATTATATATTATTGTCCGGGATTCAAGATTGCAGAGAATGGATTTGATTTTCATGTTGCTACCCAACAACAAATGGGGCAAACTTACCAAAACACAAGAAGATACAAAATGACTCGGAAATAGGAGTTCGAAAGTACCTAAGGTGCCATTTCCTCTTGTTTGCTGCTGCCACTTCGAGTTCGAAATTGGGGGTTCAAAGTTACACAAGACGTTAGCCCACCCTCGCAGTCCGAGAAGGGGTTCTTCTCCGGTGCAAAAATAGTGCACGAGTGGGAAACTGGCAGAATGTACTGTACTACTGGGGTTCAGGGCTGGGAACGGATTTTCTCCTGTAGGAGAAATACAGGAGATTGTCCTGATTAGCTACGGCTGGCGGATCATCTTTGCCGCTAAGATTTAGCCACATCACATCTTTTTGTTTTTTTGTGGCATTAAGACAACACCGTTTTATTGAAGTAAATCAGTGTATTTTGACTTTTTTTTTTTTTTTAAATCTGCAGTATAAAATGATGTCATTTTGCGTTGAATTATTTCTTTTAAGCTTCATGACACAAAATGACATCATCGTATGTCATCTTCTTCCTTCAAATTAAGCTTCGATTCTTCATTCTTGGCGTGAAACAGAGAGATGAAAAACTGGCAGAATGCTACAAGCAAGGGCGACAGCTGATGAGGTCCCTATCATCGTGCTCATTGCAAGATTTTCTCAGGCCTCATGTTTGAACTATTTGATGAAGGAAGCTGGCTGGTTCGTAGAGAGAGAAGCAGCAAGTGACGTTCTAAAATGCAATGTGAGTAGTAACAAAGGAAGACGTTATACCGAGGTAGAAGTGACAACCAGGGCAGTCCATTTTGCAGGGTAAGAAAAATAGTAGAACTTGCTCATTTTGGCCAAAGATAATCCATAGTAAAAACAACCAAATTTGGGAAGAAGCACTATTAACAAGGGATCCTTGGAGCAGAACAAAACGTCAACCTGTATGCTAGAAAAAGACCAAGTCATCTATGCATTCTTTAGCTAAATAATTCACAAGTGGTTATGATATGTATATGAGGCTTTGTTTTATTGTGGTGTTTACTGTTGTATATGAGGCAGTGGTACTGTAGTTGCAGTTGTATTATTGTAGCTGCTTATGCATTCTAGATACAGTGCTTCCATAACTTATTTGTATAGTTTATGCCATTATTTTGGTTTGCTAAATAGCCTGTATATCATAATAAAGTTGATATATAATATAATTTTATATAGATGTATATAGTGTTTCAATTTTGTGAGCTTATTTCTAGAAAACACTTATCATGTGCAAGGTTTAGTGGGACTTTTTGGGTTGCCAAATTTGTGTAATATATTTAACTAGATTTTTTTTACAACTTATATTTTATTGGCATTTTCAATGTGTTGATTAAGTTGGTTGACAAGGCTGTTACATTTGGTGGATAGGTAGTAAGAAGATGAATCAAGTGATATTATAATTTTCAAAAGTGATGATGGAACAACTAATGTAGATATTATAATTTTGAATGAAAAAATGGTACTGTACACATGGTGTTCTAAATCCACTTGTGTTGACAAATTCTAGAGACTTAGGTACCTCAGCTGTTGAATTAACCAATGATGATAGTACGAAGTAGAAGAGAAGCTAACTGTTGGTATGGATTTTGATGATGTGGATACCGCTTGGCTTTTTTGGTCCAACTATAGCTTGCAGGTTGGATTTAGAGTTAGAACACAGTACTTGAACAAAAGGAAAAAAAATGGAACTATGACTTCATGTAAATTTGTTTGTTGTAAAGAAGGAGTATGAAAGCAAGACAAAATATATACTCTAACTACTAATCATCAACAGGAAACTAGAACAAATTGTCAAGTCAGAATGAACCTTGTAATGAAGAAAGGGAAATGCATAATGAATGAGTTTGTAGAGTCCCATAATCACCCTTTTCAGCTTCCAAAGACTATGCATATGTTGGCATCCCATCGCAGTATATTCGAAGTTCAAGCACATGAGCTTGAATTGGCAGAGGACTAAGGGTTGAAACAAAAAGCTACATTTCAATTGATGAGCACACATGTTGGCGATAGGACCAATCTTGGTTTTACTTGATTGGATGCAAAAAATTATCCTAGATGCAGAATACAATGTAGTATAGTTTATGGAGAGATAGGGATGCTATTGCAATATTTTCAAGAATAGTTAGTTGATAACCCATCATTTTTTAATGCCTATCAAGTGGATGTTGACGAATAGATAACAAATGTGTTTTGGGTGGGCGCACATATGTTTGTTGACTAAAGGTATTTTGATGACGTAATCTCTCTAAACACAACATATTGTACAAATCGTGCATAAAAACCCCTTGCACTATTCTCAGGATTCAACCATTACAAGCAAGTAGTGGTCTTCGGAGTGGCCTTAATGTATGATGAGATTGCTGAGTTATTTAAGTGGTTATTTGAGACATTTTTGTCAGCTCATGGAAATAAGAAACTGCAAACCATTTTCACCGACCAGGACCAGGCAATGACAAAAGCTTTAGGTGAGCCTATAATGTTTTATATCTTTAATGAACGGAGTAAAACGACATCATATATTAAAAGTTTAACACTTTTTGTTTCTAACAGGAGAGGTGATGTCTGATACTCAACATGGCTTATGCACATGGCACTTGATGCAGAATGAAATCAAACACATAGGTAATCTGATGAAGGATGGATCTCAATTCATAACTGATTTTAAGAAATGCACGTACCAATATGATGATGAATCCCAGTTTGAGATAGCCTTGGCAAAGATGCTATCAGACTATAATGTCCAAGAGAATAGCTGGTTGAAATCCATATATCCCCTTATGGTAAAATAGGTTGCATGTCATATGAAACAAGCTTTCACATTAGGCATGAGAAGCACACAGTTGAGTGAAAGCCTAAACTCTGCCTTTAAGTCTTCCATGAAATCGAATATGAATATTACGTAGTTTTTAAAACTATTCAAATAGGTAGGGGAGGAGAAATGGTACAATGAGTTGAAGAGTGAGTACAATGCTCGACATAAACTTCCACGGTTGAGTTACCAACATTCATCTATTATAAATCAAGCTGCCTGAACATACATATATACGATCTTCAACTTGTTCTAATAAGAGTTTGATTTACTTTTTGTTGTCTTAATTCGACATAGGCATGAAAATCCACATATGTTTGCGTACATTTTATCCATGGCTCACTGGGAAGGTTCATGGTAGGTCCTACTTAATCCTATTAAGAAGATTGTCTCTTGTAATTGCAGAAAATTTGAGACATTTGGAATATTATGTTGCCATATTTTAAAGGTGTTTGTTTTGTTAGAAGTTGAAAATGTGCCTGAACAATAGATCCTTAGCCGATGGACAAAGAATGCACATAACGGTATTGTGCACGATGTCCAAAGGAAGGCGGTTGAGGGAGACCCTAGGCTGGCAAGTACACGATAGTATAGACAATTATGTTCTAAAGCTATTAGACTAACATCTGAAGTGGCTACATGTGAATAGTTGCAAGCTCTGATCGAGAAAGGTTTAGATGACATGTGCAAAAAAGTGATGAATGTTCATGTAGGGCAATAGAACGTGCGCGATGAAACAAACGAACTAACTGCAATAGACTTTATAGGCATGGACTAGGCAACACAATTTAAGACAAGAGATGGGTTTCAAGTTGTGAAAAAGACTAAAGACTTGAGTAGAGCTTTAGGGTCGTAAGAGGAGAAAGGCTTCAAGGATTGGACATTTACAATAACCACCACATCCTGTATGTAAACTTAGTGTTTGTTCATTCATAACTTTGTTGCTTCCATCTCATGTAAGGATAATAATAATTTTTGTTCTCTACAGGATCAGGAATCGTCAGATTCGTTATTTTACGAAGTTTCATGTTCAGCACCTCCTACACCTTGCGAGGATCTTCTTAGAAATGAGAACCCATTTACATTTACAAGACTTCTAATGGTAATTTTGATTTAAGATATATTGATGTGTATTAATTGTCATAATCACTAATGTGTTATGTTTCTGATGTATAGGAACCACTGGAGATTCCTACTGAGTCACTACAAAATCATGATCTCTAGGCTCACTTGTGCTTTTACAAGTTTTTTGATACGCTCAGAACTTGTGTTTTTTAGTCTTTATAAGTACTCATTTTTTAGGATTGGGTGTCTTCCTTTTGATTATTGGGATGCTCAGCACGTTATTTTTTGGTCATGTTAAGCGCTTGTACATAATAGGAGTACTTAGTGTTGGTGTTTTTTGAGTTACTAGGCATTTGTAAATATTATGCAGACAGAGAAGCAAACAAATAACTAATGTATTATTTTTGAAGGGTGAAATACAAACACGTTAATCTAGCAACATAATTACATTTCTACATCACTTGACAACACGTTCTACATTACATTACAAACATATTACAATACATCAGACACTTCTCTACAATTTCTCAAACTCATATGCATAGTTTAAACCACTCCAATCAGTACTAAAATCTATTACAATCGAACCAGTCATATCATTGGATCTGCTTTGCTTCACCACACAACAGTCTCCAAATGTCTTTGGCATGACAATGCATTTTGTTGTTTGTTTTGCACTTCTATTGGTAGAAACTAGGCTTTCATGTATTTAAACAAAGGCAACACTTTGGGCTGCCTCATTCTGCTAATGTACAAATCAAAAACTCTCCTTTGTTTGTTTGTTTCTTTCAACTTTCAATCTTTACTAGCCAGCCACATCAATACCCCTTAATGTCCTTAAACCAAGGTATGTATGATAATCTATTACTGGGGCCAAGAAAATCATTAGAATCAAGAAGCAACTTCTTTTTATCTTTACCTTGAGTAAATTATGGAGATAATGGAATACTATTTGTTGATGTTGATCATATTTCTGCAGAATAACATACCCCTACAATTTTAATGAGCTCAATTTCCTAGCTTTAGTTGCAGGTGAAAAATAATTGCATAATTTTAATGTTGTATTTAAAATTATACAAGCCCAATCAATTAAAATAATCATACTAAAAATTTTACAACTTTCCAAAATATATAAGAAAATTTCTTACCTGTCAGTAAAGTAGAAGGCTTCTTCTACTCCATCACCATAGTGCACATCTATATCAATATACAAACCATGAGCATGATATTTAAGAAGCTCCAAGATCCCTAAAACCAAGTCATTGATGTAACAAAATCTAGATGCCTCACATTTCTTGGTATGGTGTAATCCACCAGCCCAATTTATAGCACTATTATAGAGTTGATTGTTTAATCAACGTGCAACATCTGGCAGCAAATCTTAATCAGTATATATGACAAATTAGGCATGACTAAAACATAAGAGAATCCCATGACAGACTTAGGACCTATGGTTCCACCAGCATAAATTTGACAAAATTCAAATAAGTTGTCAAACACAAGGCAATCTTCTCCAATATTATCTAGCAAAAATGTCAACAAGATAGGGGAATTTTTATTATGTAAACATTATATAGTTAAAATCAGTTTACAAAGATCAAAGCTTGATAATGATCATATAGGTAGTTAATTGCCAGTCATTTAAAGAGAGGAAGAGGTAAGTTCATATTTAGATGAAAATCATAGCATTTGGAAAATTCAAAATTAGCATTACTTCAACAATAAACCATTCTGTAAAATTAAAAAGATCTAGAAATGTTCAACTTACTCAACAAAATTACTTATTCTTGAACTTTGGGCCTTCTTGAATTTCTAAAGCTTCACATGTTGTACAAAAATAAAGAATATATGCATGGCTAAAAATTTGATGTTTCTGACTTCATAAAATATTAAACCTTTAAAGCACATATGCTCAAGTTTCATTAAAAAAGAGCAATGGACATACATTTTGCCAATTCATTTTACATACATATTTCTTTAAAGTTAGCTAAAGCTAGGGAAGTTTTAATCTCATGTTTATCATAAAGGCCTCTGCTAATGTCTATTAGAATAGTTAGGGAATTTTACAGCCATCAACAAGCTAAGTTATGGAACAAAACCCAGTTACAAATTTGTAATAATCAATATTTCAGATTTACACTGGAAGGTACACACCTCAAGCACATTAAGTTATCTAGAAAATCTTGCATGTCTAGGAAGAGTATAGTATAGTACAGGACATTACAAGTCTCTACATATATTCTTAAATTAACACACTAACAAAGGTTAGTGGGGCATTACAAGTTTAAACTAACAAAGGTTACATATAACTTTTACAACAATTGGACGCAATACATAACATTGACACAATCCCTCACCTAACCCACTACAAGTACATCATCTTCCCAAAGCAGTAGACCACCATCAGTAACTTACTACAATCATTGCCCATATTGTACATAGCACACCCTAAGAATTTCCTTCTAAGTTTCTTCTTGGTTTTTGACACCCGAACCACAGTTCTCAATCCGCAACCACATTGGACTTCATTGTCTTTTGCTCTAGTATTGGAAAAGGATGATATTGAGGATGGTTCACCCTGTGATGATCTTTCACCCCTAGCCATCTCCTCAACCTTGCAAGTAATATTGTTTTAAATGTTCATACTAAAAACTGTAAATGACAAGCCAAATTCTGAAAGTTTAAAAGAGAAAGCTAATTTGTTGGTGAGTAAGTGCATATGTAATTTGTTGTGTATGTTATTACTTTTTATATTATTGTGAACTAATAAACCTGATATATAAGACAATTAGAAACATTAATTTGGTCCATGAAAGTAGTAAATTCTGACAACTGCCTCAGTGAAATTTTCATCATCCATTGCTAGACATATTGAGACCTTGCCATCAAATTTACATCAAATATCCCTCCCCATCAATGTTCTAGAGGTTAACAAATACATATCTCAAGAGGTTTTGGCACCATACTAGTGACATCAAATATTCACCAGCAAAAAATCTTAAGAAGGCACTATAATAGAGACATTAAGCAACTTATAAATTTTCAGCCACCAATGCTCAAAAATAAAACCCAAAATAGAGACACAAAGCAAATTCAAATGCATCACCATCCATCCAACCAATAGTAACCAATGATCATAGACCCTAAACTATAATAGTCATAATAACTCAGATATTTTGCTTACCCAATGATCAGAGAACAAACATCATAACAGAGATAGAAACAGTGACATTCAATCTCAATGACTAACAACAATTTCGGTTAGGAGCTATAGAATGACTTACCTTCCATTTAATACTTTTGGGCAAGAGAATGACCAATGACGAAATTGATGAATAACGAAAGCTAGAGAATGACTTACCATCCATACCCGAATCGATTACGCAGCAACATCGATGACACATGTTGTTGGAACTTGTGTGAATGTCAGAGGACCTTCTATTTACACATTCTTAAAGTTACTTTGAAGGCCGATGAACCCAATGAATAGACCAAGATGCAAATGAAATTTCTTACCGACGATGCAAAGTACGAAGGCTGATGAACACTGCCACAAAGATAACAACAAGCAACTGCCGGGACCAACCATGATGAAACCCTAAAAACTCCCCTCACAGACTACAACTCGAAGAAGAAATGTGCGAATGAGCGTTCTATGAAACGTTAAAAGACAAAATTTTCACTTCGACACAAAACAATGTCGTTTTGATGCCAAAATTTATAAAAAAAAAAAAAAAAAGATACGACGTGGCTAAATCTCAACTATAAAGATGATCTGACGACTGCAGCTGATTACAAGAGAATCTCTTGTATTTCTCTTACAAGAGAAAATATGTTCCTATTTAGGGCTACTGAGTGCAAACTAATGCTATAAGAGATTTACAACTTCCTATGCTGTAAAAAGGATCTACACTATCCCCTTCATCAACGCACGTCCTATTGCCATGTCATTCATAAAACCTAGAAGAGGGCAACAAACATATAACCTTGAAAGCATATTAATCCTTTTTAATTTTAATAAATCATTTAATTAAAAAAATAAGAATCATTAAAAAATATTATTGAGACTGACACATCACATTAATTATTACTTAAATGTATTAGAATTAGCTAATATCTTTTATATAATCTTTGCATTATCTAATATGCAGGTTAATAAAAATAAATGATATTACGGTCAAATTATGGAAGATCTTAGAGTCAATAAATCTCCCCATTAGCAAATTAAAAGACCATAAAGCTGATAAAGAAATCCAGTCATTTAAATGAATTATTTGATCTAAACTACCTTCTTCCTAGCACAAAACCAGGTAAGGAATCTATAAACTATTATGCTCAACAACCATTAAAATACAGTTGAAATAATTTTTAATAGAGTCTGTAAAATTAACTTGTAGAAATAAAAACAACAAGTGTGGGATGACTTGAGATTGCATTTTGGCTTATTTAAGAAAACGTTGCAGAAGTCATTTCCCACCTATATAAGAGATCATTAAAATCATGGGAGGAAAGTTGAGCAAAATTTCGGTCGTTTTGCAACAAAAAAGGTTGTCGTTCAATTTGCTAAAATATATATATAAAAAAAAAAGGTACATGTGGCAACATTACATGCATTAGATGAAACAGACAACTTGAATCGTTTTACAACACAAAATGCTATAAATCTCGTACAATAGTGGTTCTGTAGTTGATTTTATCATAATTTAAAAAGTTTGTTCAATTCAATGAGTCTGTTCCACAAAAATAAAACTTGAACCAAAAAAATCTAATTTATAAAATAAGTTGGGCTCAGACCATTTTTAAAGCCCAACCCAAGTCCAAAAAACCCAAATAAACATTGTTTAATTAGTAAAAATTTATTATATAAAGAATAATTTAGTGTAAGGTGACATTTTGATAAATTAATAAAAATTAATACATCTTATTTAAAAACTTTATATCAATACAACAATTTATTTGTATTTACAACTTCTCTATATATGATTTTACATTTAATAATCATTTTTATTTATGTTATTTATCTTAAATCTTAAATAACAAATTGATTTAACCAATATTTAAAAAGACCGATTAACTTGTCTCAAAAAATATGGATAAAAATCCAAATAAAATATGGACTTGGATGTTTTTTTAGTCCAATTTTTAAAAATCCAACCCAATGATTAGGTTTAATCTGTACCCAAAGAAATGGATTTGCTATTGTGTCAAGAAACAACAAGGGCAATGCATTTGGATGTACAGTAATTTTTAAAATTTTTTTATATATATTAATAAATATTATTATATTTAAAATGTCAAGAGAAAAATAAAATATAATTTTATATATTTATGTAAGAAATTATTTTCTTTAAAAAAATACTTAAAATTTTATAATATTAAAATTTTTTATAAGTATTAATTTTTTTAAAAAAATGAAATAAAATAATAAAAAAGTATTATGGATATAAGATGTCATTTTGTTAAATAGAAAATGACTTAGAATATTTTAATCTTAGAAGTCTTACTCCTTTTCATTTATTTTTTCCTAAGAAAATGCTGTCATATTTGCATACTAATACTGCACTAAATTATTTATTAAACTAAAAATCAAAATACCATTGCAAAAAAATAATATTAAATTTATATATATATGATTTTCTAGAATACTTATTATTATTATTATTATTATTGTTATTATTATTATTATTATTATCATTATCATTATTATTTTAACATGCAAATATGACATCCTCTTATTGGATAAAAATAAACTAACAGATGTAGAGCGTCTAAGGTTAAAAGATATTCAATCTTTCTCAATTAACAAAATGAAATCTTATATTTAAAATATATTTTATTGTTTTATTTTAATATTTTAAAGAAAATTTATACTTGTAAAAATTTTTAAATAGAATAATATTTTAAATAATATATTTTAAATAGAATAATATTTATTAATATATAAAAATTTTTAAAATTGTAGTGTGAACCTAAACGCATTGTCGTTTGAGTGCAAAGCATCCAATCCATACTCGCACTCTAGACTTCCTGTCTAAAATGTATTATATAATTTATTTTAAGTAATTTTAATCATAATTAATTTTTTTTAAATTATGATAATTCAGGGAGATATATTAATATTAAAGATTTTCTTTTTACCTAAGATGCTGCCCGATTAAAAATATTAACTTATAAGATGTAAGAAATAAATTATAAATTATTAAAAATTATTCAGTTTTTTTCAAGATACTACATAAAATATTAAAAAAATTTAAATTTTATTTAAATTAAATTAAAAAATTTGTAAGCTATACTTTATGTCATCATATAAAAATTTAAAAGTTCAAAATTAATGTTGCAGACTGCAATGGATGAAGATCCAAAATGTAACAATTTGGGTGACCAAGCTAGGGTGATTTTGTGCCAACCGCATAGTATTAATATTGGGTCTCAGTCCCGAATCCAATCTAATAACAATAATTTGTGATTAGGTGAGTTAAATGAGCATTTCGTTTGGAAAATTACTTTTATATTTTTTATAAATTCAAATTGAAAATTTGAAAATAAAATGTGATCTATATATAACAAATAAGATATTCCGCCTATATTCAACAAAAAAAGAATAATTATCTTAAAGGAAAAAATTAACCAATAAACAAAATGAAAAAATTTTTAATAAAAATTAAAGAGAATAGAAATGGATCAAATATTTACATTGGCCCATAATCTAACTTGACATAACCGAATTGGAGTAGATTGACGCAGAAAATTAATTTTGAAAACCTCTACATGAAACTTTGCAAAACATGGGATTCACATGTCAAGATCTTCACTCCAAATGTGAAGACCATTCAAGGTCATTTGATATGTCACATACACCCATACTCACAACATGGTCATAATAGGGGAAAAAGGGGGGGAAAAAATTCCTAACTTGCTTTTGGCACTTCCCTTGCTCAAAATAACTTCACATGCTATCCTAAACTGAGTTCTAAGATTACAAGGTATTCTCCAACTATCACATATACAAAAAAATCACCATACACAAAGTATTTACATCCAAAAGTTGTTGTAATAATTTTAAATTATTTTGTAGATTAGTATTAATTCAATAATTAGAACAACTATATGTAATTATTAATTAGGCAATCAACATTAATTTAAACTAAGAATGGATTGGGTCATTGTTAACACTATTGGTAATCCGTGATGAGTTAGATTAACTATAAGGTCATTTGGGAGGAGACCCCAACCAATAGCCCAATATTAATAAATAATTATTCTATTAAATTGCTGATGAAGAGTCGATAGAAAGAGAAATACTTATCTCAATCATGATAATAAAACATCATGATCGATATTTTTAATTATTCTTTGGCATTATAATTAAAGTCTCCCACCTAATCTTTCATTAAATTTTCCATTATCCTTATCCCTTCTTTTCTATAAAAAGGTACTCTGTCATCACCACAATGCACTTCATACATCTCTCATCTCTCATCTCTCTCTCTCTCTCTCTCTCACACACACACACAATGGGAAATTATTCTTCAATCAAATCTCTCTGTCTCTCCCTCATCATCCTACTGATAAATTTTGCTAGAAGGTAAAATTTATAAAATTAGGACTCTTGGAGATATTGGGTATCGTAAGTTGAAGTTATCTATTGGTCTGCATCAAATGGTTGGTATTTCTTCATCTTCAGTGGGATTTATGAGTTACTCATCTCTGCAGATTATGGTCGGTGCATCGTCAATTCCAAATCCGTTTTTATTTATATATGATCTCCCAATTTTGGACGTTATTTTATAATAACATTTTAGCAAATGGTATCATAGGCTTTAGATCTAATAACTGTTGATCTGCTGATTTCACATCAATTGATGAACTCAGTATGAATTTAAGTTTTCTAGATGGAATTTGTCACATGCCTTTGGAATTTTCTTTGAAAATAATTTATGGTTATTGTTGATCCAGAAATTTTGATCTTAGTACCTATAACTGGAATGCACCTCTATTAACACTTAGCTCCAGAAAATTTTTGAATCAAATTACTCAATGCATAAATCAAGTTGGCTAAAATGAATTTAGGGGGCTTTATTTCTTGGGAAATTTTGAACAAAATGAGATATGTTTTGAAGCCCAACATTCTCAAATAGAGGATCTTCCATTGAAGCTCAAAACCTTTGAACATTTTGAACTAAAATTCTCTCAAATGCTTTGGGTTTAGCTAAAAGCAGCTTAGAGGATTAGTATATTGTTGAACAAAAATAATTTTGACACCTAAATCATCTATCGACACTCATGATAACATGAGCTACCATTAAAGCTCAAAGAGCTCGAAATACATGGAGATTTTCGAGCGCAATTTGTCTCATATGGTGTGATCTATAAGAAAATCACAAGAAAGGTTTTGTAGATCACTAAATTATAAGCAAATTGGTACCAATTTTGCATGATAAAAGCCCACAATTACTCGGGTTGCATAACATGTTGCGAAACAGGTTGGAAACCCGAGTTGTAGACCTGACTAGAGGAAGAAAAAGTTGTGGCACATTACTTTGATGAATCCCATGTGCATAGATGGCGCGTACAGGCATGTGTGCCTTAAGCACTAATTTTTTGGTCCTTGAATTTGTTTAATTCTACTTCATACGTCATTTCATAATTTTTGATAATTTTTCTAGAATTTTTTAAGGCCTATAAATATGAGTTTTGAAATTTCTTGGAGATTTATGACCTTAAAGTTTTGATCTAGAAAAATTTACGATGCAAATATAGATGAAAAAGAGTAATATATATTGCTCACTCTCCCTAACAATACTAAGAAGAATTAAAATAAATTTGTTTGTGCAATTAGTGAATATTTTATTCTTAATACTGTTCATAAAATAAAAGAAAGAGTAAATGGACTCTGTTTTTTGGACCACATTGGGTCATCTACACCTAGTGGTTATGTGTTCACCTATTGTAGGCCCAATCACAATGGTGTTGGCTTTGTAAACCACAATTGTTGTGGTTCTCATTTACATACAAAATTATTAAGAGAAAGGTTACTGTTTAGGTAACCAACAGAAGAGAATATAATTGTGTTGTCAATGGACCTACCTTATCAGTGTGACATTATCAATATAATTTTGTAGATATGGCCTATTTGTGACCAATAGTGGTGATTTATTGATTAATGTATTCATAGTTTCTCATATCCTATCGATATAGAAACTGTAAACGCATTTTGTGTTATTTCCCCTTGATAATAGGCTCTCTTAGTGTATATAAGTTTTCTTGGTTTATTATAATCTAAGTCCATAAGATAGGAGTATGATAAACATTTTTTTCATATAGTTACAAAGCTAAGTTCCTATTATTTTCCCTCAACTTCTTTGTTTCAGCAAGTGTTTGTGGTAAAACTCTAAATAAGACAAATTATGATAATTGAATTGAGTCACTTGATATGTATCTAACATAGAGGATTTGGCTATGAGGACTTGGCAGAGTGTAGAGTCCTTAAAACCACTCATAATTCACAAGAGACTAAATTGATTGTTGATCAAATGATTTCGATAGTGACTCAAGAGGAAGAGTCAATAAAAAAGGCAAATTCTCATGTGCAATCAGTAAACTAAATTTCACACTGTCCATCTAGCAAAGGTGGAAATTAGAAGCTAAAATGATGAGGAAGCGCATGGACATGAGCTATCTAACATAGAAAAGATACAAAGCAGGGATTTTCATTTACCAACCGGTCCAATAACAAGAGCTCGGGCTAAAAAACTTCAGGAAGTCATCCAAAGCTTAATGGGTCATGTACATGTGGAGGAAATCTAGTTGGAAGAGTTAGGCTTAGAAAAGGAAACCCAAGTCATTAATATTATTCAAGTCCAACCAGATGAAGACCCAATTACTTTGGGTTAAGCTATCTTGTTATTTATTGTTGGAATAAGTGTCTTGGATCTTATTTAGATAGTTTTGGACCTAATATATATTTGGTTACCTGTTAGGCTTTTGTTTTGGTTGTTTTAGTAGATTTTAGGCCTCTGAGACTCATTTTGTTGAAGGCCCAAGGAGGACATATGCAATTAGGGTTTCTTAGGATGAGAATCCTTATATAAAGGGTTTTAGATTTTGCTGGAAGAACTTTGGCATCAGAATACAATTGGTGAGAAATCTCTCCTTCTTGGATCTCTTTTGGGGCTCCCTGGCGATTACAAGGGTTTTTACAATCTCCAACCCTCTATGAAATTGGTTTCTAACTCCTTATAGCTATGGGGTCAATATCTTTTCTTTTGTTCTGTTTCAATTCTCTGTTGATGAATCAAGTTGATTCCAAAGTATTGATATCGGGTCTCACGACATTGTTCACTGGGGTTTGTATCATTTGGTATCAAAGCATAGGCTCCAATCTAGGTTACTTCTATCCTTAGCCTTATGTTAATTTAAAATAAAAAAAAATTCTATATCAGTTCATTTGTTTTGCTTTCAATCTTGTCCAAGCTTGTTCTTCTCCTACAGGATTTTGCTTAGTATTTGTTCAACCTCCTTTGTTTTCAATCTTGTCCAAATCTGAGTCTATCTGTTGGTTGTTTTTGTGTAGTGTTCTTCTGTAACTTTATCTTTTTGTTCATCTATAATTATTTGTTCCAGATCTTGTTCAACTTACTTCATTTTCTGATACTGTCATAGTCTAATTCTTAAAAAAAAATGAAAAAAAAAAAGTCAACAAGTTGTTAGGTTGTATTGATTGTCAGTCAGAAGTTAAAGGAGGACTTAAAGACTTTTACTTGATTTAGTTGGAGTTGGTAGCCTACCAAAGAATTCAAAATTCATATGTCAGATATTGGATTTTAGGGTTATTGTTCAGTTAAAAAAGTAATGAAAAAAATTGAAAAAAAAAAAAGAAAAACGAGTTAAAAAAAAAAAAAAAAGGAGCTGGCAGTAGTGTGAATTAAAGCTTAGAAGAATTTGGTCTCGTGTACTTCATTCCATGACACTCAAACTTACTGAGTTGTTTTAATTTCATCTTTCATTTTTTTTCTTGGTATGTTCTCTTCAAATTAATACTTCCTATTATTGTTTATATCTGCATTATTTTTTGTCCATTTCCTTACTATCTAAATGGTGTTTCAACCCCAATTCTGCTTATGTTCTAGGAGTCAATTTCTTACTTGTGGTTAGTTTGAGCAAGAACATACCTAGTATTTCACTGAGTATCCCCATTAGAACTCTTAGAGGAGAAATGAAGAGTGGTAAAAGGCATAGTGAGTTTTACTTCAAGAAAAGCTAGCAAGATATATATAAACACAAGTGCTGAGAGATTCATTGTTTCAATGTGTAAACACTTAGGGAGTGAATTGTGAGGTCCAACCGTATTGCTGTTATTATTATTATTAAAAAGTATTACAAATTTCAGTCATGGAAGGCCGACAAAGCTCAAGAAATGAAGTAAATAATTCTGAGAATCCATTGACACTCTAAGTTATACAACAAACCTTCACACGCATGAATTTTATGATGGAGCAATTGGCTAACCAGATGGAGAGAATTGACGGCCATCTTGAAAGTGTAGCAAGAGGACAAACCACACATCATCCACCTCGAAGAAGTAACAATCAAAGACCATCGCATGCACCACGTCATCCCGAAGAAGATGAATTTGAAGATGGTGACTATCTGGATGAGATAGCCTCAGCTGTTAGAATAAGCAGGATGAGAGAAGGATGTAGAGAAAGAGCAAGACAATGACAACAAAGAGTTCACCATGAAAGAAATTATGTGGATAGGAACATTGGTTCAATCAAGTTGACTATTCCATTATTTCAAGGTAAAAATGATCCAGAACTTTATCTTAAATGTGAAAGGAAAGTGGAGTTTATCTTTGATTGTCATCACTACTCTAAAGAGAAGAAAGTAAAACTTGCTACTATGGCATTCATTGATTATGTCGTCACTTGGTGGGATAAAGTAGTTATAAGTAGAAGAAGAAGTGGATAACATCCTGTTGTTATTTGGGAGGAAATGAAAGTCTTAATGCGTAAGAGGTTCATTCCTTCTCACTACTATCGAGATTCTCTTTTGAAGCTCTAAGGCTTAAAGCAAGGATCCAAGACAGTGGAAGAGTATTACAAGGAGATGGAAACCATCATGAATAGAGCAAATATTAATGAAGATGAAGAGACTACTATGACTAGGTTTGTTTATGAGCTTAACAGGGAGATAGCCAAAGGTGTTGAGTTGCAACATTACTTAGAGATATAGGAGTTGTTACACATGGCGTTTAAGGTTGAGAAATAACTCAAAAAAGGGAAGACTTCATCAAGGGTTGACACCTATACCACTAACAATTGGAAGTCCAAATGGAACAATAATTGGAGGAAAGAAAAGAAAGAGGAATCTAGGCTGAAGGAAAATAAGATCGTAGCTAGGAACACCTTGGAACTAAAAAACAAAGGCACAACTAAAACTAGAAGGATTTGAGATATCAAGTGCTTTAAGTGTTTGGGACTTGGGCATAATGCCTCACAATAACTTAATAAAAGAGTAATGGTCATATTGGATAATGGGAAAATTGAATCTGAGGATGCAGTTGATTATGACTCCCTTTCATCTTTAAAAGAAAACTCTGAACTTGAACTAACTGCTGTCTGAAACTGGACAAGCATTAGTAATTCTTAGAGCTTTGCATTTACAATCACAAAAAGAAGGAGATGAAATTCAAAAAGAAAACACCTTCTACACTAGGTGCCAAGTACAAGACTAGGTGTGTGGATTGATAATTGATGGAGGAAGTTGTGTAAATGTGGCGAGTAGGCTGATGGTGGAAAAGCTTAGTCTGAAAAACCACTAAACACCTAAAACCTTATAGTCTACAATGGCTCAATGAAACTGGTGAAGTACAGGTAACAAAACAGGCATTAATCTCTTTTACCACTGGCAACCTCAAGGAAAAAGTCCTCTGCGATGTGGTGCCAATGCAGGCAAGTCATATTCTTCTTGGAATACCTTGGCAATATGATAGGCGTACAATGCATGATGGATATAAGAATAGATATATGGTTACCAAGGATGGAAAGAATATTACACTTGTTCCATTACCACCCCACCAAGTTTACCATGAATAGATGCAAATTAAGAAATCCATAGCTTCCAACATGAAAACTAGTGGGGATAAGACTGAGATTGCAAAAGAAAAAGTGAGAAAAGAAATAGAAAATCCATTAAGTGATAAAAAGAAAATGAAGAGTTTTTGTCCAAGGAAGGAAAAGATGGAAAGGTCAACCTCTATGCTAAAGACAAAGAGATGAATAGTGGGTTTTGTGCCAATTAAATAATACTAATGGTGCAAAAAGAAGCTAATATTTTTAACTTTAACCTTGATGATTATCTGCCTTCTGTTACTCAGTCACTTTTATAGAATTACAAGGATGTCTTTCTGGAAGAGATACCACATGGTCTGCCTCCAATAAGGGGAATAGAACATCAAATTGATTTCATTTCAGGAGCTCAAATTCCAAACCAACCTGCTTATCAGTAGCCTTGAAAAGACTAAGGAATTGCAACAACAAATTGAAGAATTGCTTTCAAAGGTACATGTTTGAGAAAGCTTGAGTTTGTGCACTATTCCAGTGTTATTCGTCCCCAAGAAGGATGGAACATAGAGAATGTATGTTGATTGCCGAGCTATCAATAAGATAACAATAAAATATTGACATCCAATTCCTAGATTAGATGACATGTTGGATGAGTTGCATGGTTCCACTATCTTTTCCAAGATTGATTTGAAAAGTGGATATCATCAAATTCGCATGAAAGAGGGGGAAGAGTGGAAAACAACATTCAAGACTAAATATAGTTTATATGAATGGTTAGTCATGCCTTTTGGATTAACCAATGCACCTAGTACATTTATGAGACTCATGAATCACATTTTGTGAGCTTTCATTGGTCGCTTTGTTGTAGTATACTTTGATGATATTTTGGTCTATAGCAAGCATTTAGATGAGCATATTGAACATTTAAGGAATGTGCTTGAGGTTTTACGACATGAGAAATTATATGCTAACCTTAAAAAATGTTCTTTTTGTCTATACCAAGTTGTTTTTCTCTGATATATTGTTAGCAGCAGGGGTATTGTAGTGGATGAAGAGAAAGTGAAGGCTATCATAGAATGGCCTACACCTAGAACACCTACTGAGATGAGAAACTTTCATGGTCTTGCTAGCTTCTATCGAAGGTTTGTTAAGAACTTCAGTACACTCGCTGCTCCTTTGACATAAGTAACCAAGAAAAATGAACAATTTATGTGGGGAGAGACACAAGAAAGAGCATTTCGCACATTGAAAGAAAAGCTAAGTTTTGCACCCTTATTGCTTTTAGCTGATTTCTCAAAAACTTTTGAAGTTGAATGTGATGCTTTCGCTATTGGTATAGGAGTTGTGCTAATGTAAGATTGGCAACCAATTGCTTATTTTAGTGAAAAGCTTAATGGAGCTATCTTGAATTATTCCACATATGACAAGGAGTTGTCTGCCTTGGTGAGGGCATTACAAACATGGCAACACTATCTATGGTTTAAGAAGTTTGTGATCCATACAGATCACCAATCATTGAGGCACATTAAAAGCCAAGACAAGCTGAATCGTAGGCATACAAGGTGGGTGGAATTTATTGAGCAATTTCCATATGTGATACACTATAAGCAAGGTAAAGAAAATACAGTGGCAGATGCATTATCTCGAAGGTATACATTGCTTGCTTTTGTCGGTGCTAAAATTCTAAGATTTGAACACATTAAGAAGCTTTATGCAGATGATCATGATTTTGGATCTATGTATTCTGTTTATGAGAAAGGAAAATTTGATAAATTATTCATGAATGATGGATTTCTATTTAAGGAAAATAAACTTTGCATTCTTAGATGCTCCACATGTGAATTGCTTGTTATATAATCACATAGGGGTGGTTTAATAGGACATTTTGGGGTAGCCAAGACTCTAGACATTCTCAAAGAACACTTCTTTTGGCCACACATGAAACGTGATATTGAAAGAATTTGTTCAACATGCATCAATTGCATGAAAGCTAAATCTAAAGTGAAACTACATAGTTTGTATATGCCTCTGCTTATGCCTACTCAACCCTGGGTAGACATTTCTATGGATTTTGTTTTGGGCTTACCTCAGACCAAGAATGGTCGAGATTTTATTTTATTTTGTTGTGGACAGATTCTTTAAAATTGCTCACTTCATTCCTTGTCACAAGATAGACGATTCAACAAATGTAGCAAATTTGTTCTTTAAGCAGGTGATACGCCTTCATGGAATTCCAAAAAGCATTGTTAATGACCGAGATGTGAAATTCCTTAGTCACTTCTGGTGAATGGTATAGGGTAAGTTAGGCACCAAGTTATTGTTCACTACCACATGTCATCCATAAATAGATGGTCAGACCAAAGTTATCAACCGTACCTTAAGAACTATGTTACGAGCAGTTCTTAAGAAGAATTTGAAGTTTAGGGAAGAATGTTTACCATTTATTGAATTTTCATACAATAGATGTGTTCATTCTTCAACTAAATTTTCTCCATTTGAAATTGTTTATGGCTTTAACCTACTAACTCCTTTGGAATTATTGTCTTTGCCTGTGAATGAGATTTCAAGTTTAGATGGTAAGTACAAAGCAGAGTTGGTTAAAAAAATTCACAAAGAAGCATACAGAAACATCATGGAGAAAAATGCAAAGACTGCAATTTGTGCAAATAAGGGGAGAAGACAAGTTTCTTTTAAACAAGTCTAGATCCATTTTAGGAAGGAAAGATTTTCCAAAGAACGATAATCAAAACTCAATGCACGAAGGGACGGACCTTTCATAGTTTGGAGAAAATCAATGATAATGCTTACAAGATAGATCTCCCTGACTCTTATCAAATTAATCCAACATTCAATATTAGTGACCTTTCTCCATATCTTGCAAGTTTTGATTCAAGGACGAATCCTTTTGAGGGAGGAGGGAATGATGAGGCAGCGTATGGACATGAGCTATCTAACGGAGAAAAGATACAAAGTAGGGATTTTCATTTGCCAACCAGTCCTATAACAAGAGCTTAGGCTAAAAAACTTCAGGATGTCATCCAAGGCTTAATGGGCCGTGTACATGTGGAGGAAATCCAGTTGGAAGAGTTGGGCTTAGAAAAGGAAACCTAAGTCATCAATATTATTCAAGTCCAACTAGATGAAGACCTAATTACTTTGGGTTAAGCTATCTTGTTATTTGTTGTTGGAATAAGTGTCTTAGATCTTATTTAGATAGTTTTGGACCTGATATATATTTGGTTACATGTTAGGATTTTGTTTTGGTTGTTTTAGTATATTTTGGTCCTCTGAAACTCATTTTGATGAAGGCCCAAAAGGGACATCCGAAATTAAGGTTTCTTAGGATGAGAATCCTTATATAAAGGGTTTTAGATTTTGCTAGAAGGAACTTTGGCATTAGAATACAATTGGTGAGAAATCTTTCCTTCTTGACTCTCTTTTGGGGCTCCCTGGTGATTACAAGGGTTCTTGCAATCTCCAACCCTCTATGAAATTGGTTTCTAGCACCTTATAGCTACGGGGTCAATCTCTTTCAATTCTTTATTGAGGACTCAAGTTGATTCCAAAGTATTGATATCGGGTCTCACGGCATTATTCGTTGGGGTTTGTATCGTAAAAGGAAAGAAAAGTAAAGGCAAAACCTATGGTAAGAAACCATTTAAACCTAAGAAAAATCATAAAAATAATAAGGATCAAAAGAAGAAATCATTTAAGGGTGAATGCTATTATTATAAAAAGTCTGATCGTAAGATCTCTAATTGCTTTAATATGAAGAATAAGTGTGAGAATGAAGGGGCTCAGAGATATAAAGAGCCAAAATGAAGCCCAAATGATAGAGAAAAACCATCCTTTGAGTGGAAGGAAGTTTGATTGCAGTTAGTTGTATAAGAAATGTAATCTTAAACTTGTATTCTGGACATTGTTAAACTTTATGTAATGTAGTTTACATACCTTCATCAAAGAAGAATTTAATTTCTAATTTTGTATTAAATAGATGTTAATATCAAGTTATGACAAGGAAATGGAAGAATTGATATTTTCCTTGATTATGTTATTTGAATATGAATGCTAAGTCTAGATTCTCCACTCGATGCATATATTAATGCAATAATAAGATATAAATGTAGAAGAATCAATAAAAAAATTATTCTATGTTATGGCATTAGCGTTTGGGTCATATCAATAGAGGGAGATTAAGAAATGATGGTCAGACAAGTACTATTACATGACTTAGATTTCTCATATTTTGAATCACGTATTGCCTGTATTAAGAGAGAAACATCCTGGGAGAAATTAAACTAAAGGGGCAAATATATCTGAGAATAGTTTGGATTTGATCCACACATATATTAATGGACGTATAACACTTATTGCCATGGATGGATTTATTGCTTGAAGTATATAAATATCAAGATGCCTTTAAGACATTTAAAGCTACTATTAAGTTGGAATCTAATGTGTCAGATTTGATAGAAGTGGTGAATACTATGGCTAGTATACGAAGACAAGTAGAAATCCTAAATCATTTGTCGTGTTCCTATAAGAACATGGGATTAAAGCCTAGTATACCATGCCTAGCATCTCAATAGAATGAAGTTACTAAAAGGAGGAATCGAACATTAATAGACATGATTAGAAGTTTGATCAATTACTCCTCTTTACCAGAGTTTTTATGGGAAGATGCCTTTAAGAATAATAGTTTATATCTTGAATCAAGTTCCTAGTAAATTAGTTGAAAAAGTTACATACGAAATTTTCACTAGATAGAAGCCTAATTGGAGGTATTTTTTATGTCTAGGATTTGTGAAACAGAGATGAGACCTTATAATATGCAACTTAAAAAACTTAATTCAAATACCATCATGGATTCTTTGTTAGGCTATTCTAGATTAAGAAGAAGTAGATTCTAAAGCCTTACTCACACTGTCAAAGTTATTGAGTCTAATAGAGCATTTTATTTTGAGAATGACTTAGATAGTAAAAGTAGTGTTTCTAGGGCTATCAATCTACATAATGAGGATGCCATGTTACCCTTGTCAGTTTTGTCATCTCTTTCAATTACTGTTTATCCTAGCAAAGATGACATTCTTATTAAGAATCCAGTTGATCCAGTCTTAGAATCTCTTGCAATTGGCATGAAAGAACCAGTTGTTGAATTGAGATAATCACTAAGGATTCGTAGACCTGTAATTCCAAATGATTATGTTGTATAATTGCACGAATTCAAGTCAGACGTTGTTGGTGACACAAATCCTAGCTCTTTTGTTGAAGCTATGTCGATCCTCATTCATCTAAGTGATTAGAGGTTATGAATGATAAAATTACCTCTATATACAATAATAATTAGTGGCAACTTACTAAGTTACTAAATGGATATTGAAGCAACATCTTCGAATGAAAACTTGCATAAGGATGTCTATATGAAAAAGCTTGATGGATTTACTAAATCTAGAAAAGGAAATAATTTTGTGATCCATATGTTATATGTGAATAACATCCTATTAACCATTAGCTTGGCAAGATTATTAAATGAGACAAAACACATCTTATCCTGTCACTTCGACATGAAAGATCTAAGTGAAGCTTCATTTGTTTTAGATTTAGATTCACCATAATATATCTTGTAGCATTTTAAAGTTTGTCTCAAGCAACCTATATTGATTAAGTGTTGAACAGTTTAAAATGTACTATTGCACTCTTTGTGCTGCCCCTGTTTAGAGT
This sequence comes from Delonix regia, assembly GCA_037074485.1. Taxonomy (NCBI): domain Eukaryota; kingdom Viridiplantae; phylum Streptophyta; class Magnoliopsida; order Fabales; family Fabaceae; genus Delonix; species Delonix regia. The sequence continues at coordinate 20,125,313 of CM073454.1, read as the reverse complement.
GGAGATAAATTGTTTAAATTATTGCGTTCCAAACTAATGATGAGAGGACTTTGATAGATAAAGTTTTGTGCATTTGCTATTGGTAGCCTAATATATGCCCAGGTGTGCATATGTTTGGACATTGCTTTACTTGTTAGCGTGCTTAACATATCTTAGTGATTCTATGTATGATCATTGGAAGGCTACAATGATAGTTATGAAGTACATTCATGGTATAAAACATTACATGTTAACTTTCAGGAAATTTGAATCATTTGAGATGGTGGGATATTCTAATTCAAATTATGCATCATGAATTGATAATCATGAAATCACTTCTGGTTACATCTATAAGATGTTTTTGGAGGAGTTATTTTGTTATAAAGTGTCAAAATGGGCACTTAAAGCTTCCTTATATATATGTAAAGAGTATGTCGCCAATTTTGTGATTGTCATTTATCAGGGAATATGGTCAAAGAAATGAATTTTCATTATATGCACATCTTAGGTCTTGACAATTTTATTGCGACATTACTCTATTGTGTTCATCTCTTAAAATACAAAAATTTCAGTTGCATAAAATTTTGATACTCAATTCTTGTTTGTTAGAGAAAAGATATGTGAATCTCATATTCGTTTTAGATGATATGTTTACTATGACTAACCCATTAGAGTTTTGGAATCTTGTGACTCTTGGACATACCAAAATTTTAATGTCTTAGTTTAGTGGGAGTCTAAGTTGTATTTTTAAAAGAACATTTTGGTGTATCTTGGCAATTATAACATTTGTTTTCCTATCAAATTCAATGTACTTGGTTATGCCAAATTTGAATATAATTCATAATTGAAATTTTGGTGGTGTTTACAACATTGTTTTCCTTATCAAAATCAATGGTCTTGGTTCATAGTTTTACTTCTGAATTTTTGTTATCTCAAACTCATATGGTTTATATTTATGATGAATGCATGTTTATGGATTAATTGATCAAAGGCATACCTATTGGAGTAATTCAAATCATGTAACTCAAAACTCATATGAGTCTTGTTGAATTTTGATGAAGCATTAGTCTAGTGGGAGTATGAATTACTTAAGGGGATTTTATAGTGTAACGTGATACCAATATATTATTCTATAATCTATTTTGTTCAGATATTGGAACTAAATCAGTGATACTATGAATATCACTTGTTTCCTTATCAGATTCAGTGATCCTGTATGTTTTCATTTCTAAACTTGGTATAGTTTAGTGTATACATACAATTGTGTGTCCTGATGATTATTGATTGCTTAGTCTTGTTGATTAGTTGATTGTTCAAATACTTAGTTAATGTTATTCAAGTGGGAGATTGTTGGAATAATATTTAAACTATTTTGTAGATTAACATTAATCCAATTATTAGAACAATTATATGTAATTATTAATTATGCAATCAATATTAATCTAAATCAAAAATGGATCGGGTCCTTATTAATACTATGGGTAATTTGTGATGAGATAGATTAACCACAGGCTCATTTGAATAGAAATCCCTACCCATAGCCCAATATTAATCTATAATTATTTCATTAAATTGCTAATAAAGAGTCGATAGAGAGAGAAATACTTATCTCAATCATAATAATAAAACATCATGATAATAAAGAGTCATTGTTTGAGTCCTCTTCAAGGCATAATATTGAGATCTCTTATTGAATTGGAATAAGTTTGGAAAAGAATCACGAAATCTTGGTGATCTTCATCTAATGAATGGAGAAGTTGTTTTGAAATCATCCACCTTGCCCTGCCTAAAAACGATAGATGCTGTTGAAGATTTTGAAATTTAAAGAATTATTTTAAAACATTTCAAATTTGAGAACTAGATCAAAACAATAAGTAAAATCATGAGACGATAATATATTTTATCATCTTCCATTCGGTGATAATTCATTTATTTTCTCTTTTTTTATTTATTATATTCTCTCTTTCTCTTTCTTCTTTTTTTTCCTTACTTTTCTAAATTTTCGTTTTATTTATTTGTATGTTTTTATCACTGTCATAATCTATCGAATAAAGAAAATCATGAAAGAAACACATCCTTTCTTTCACATTTCATAGTTTTACTGTATTACGCAACATAAAGAATGAATATGAAATACAACAAGCAAGGACAGTAAATATAGATAAAAAAATTCTTTAAGTTCTATGGCATTTCTCATGGTTGTCACAGTGTAAGTAAGTTCCTCAGTATTTAAAAATTTGAAACAATAACAAACCACTCCATTATGTTGAGAGAATATAAGAGAGAAATAGAAGAAATGAGGGAGAAAAATTGAGTTAGAAAAGATAAAAGAAAAAAGAAGGAAAAAACTTAAAAATAATATTCTAGTCCCTTAACTTTATTTATTATTTTAAATTAGTCCTTTTGTTTGAAAAGCTTTAAAGTAGTGTTTTAAGTTTTAAATTCATTTCACATATATAGTATTTTAAGGATAAATTTGTGACAAATTTAAAACTTATGGGACTCTTGTGAAACACTCAAAATTAAAGGATCTATTTGCGACAATAAATAAAGTTGAAGGACGATAATACTATTGTAACCTAAATAAAAATATAATGCAATAAACTTGATACCTTTCTTCCAAGGCAAAAGTATAATTTGTCCTAAAGTTTTGGGGTCATAGTCATTTTGTCTTAAGTTGTTGTTTTATGTCAATTTCGTATGCATGTCAAAATTCTATATATCATACAAGCAAACTCATAAATATAAATAAAACAATTAAAATTAATGACTTGCCATTTACTAATGCACGTGTCGTAGAGCTTGGTGAGCTTGCATTCAACCTGCGAAGCACTCCTTTTCACTCGCAGATCCTCTCTTGCGCAGGAGAGGATATGTGCGACCTTCTTATTTTTTATTTTTAGAAAAATAATTTTAAAAAATAAATTATTATTACTCTTTTTAAAAAAATTATAAATATTTTTTATATAATATTAATTTTAAAAATTATATTATATATTAAATAAAAAAAAAAAAAAAAAAAAACTGGAACCTCTCCTATTCTCGCATGAATGCATGAACAGGGGAGGATCCTGATTCCTCCTTTTCTTATGTTTTGCTAGTTACAAATATTGTGACACGTACTTGTTGATTCATTCTAGTTGTAATTTGACAATAGGCACGCCCACCTGTTTGGTTTATGTTTCCATTGTACTTGATCATTTTGACAGCAGAACTCTCCATGTTTTATTGGAAATGAGTTGACAGGGACATAAAGAGATCTCGTAAAGTCCTATGTATAATATAAACTTTGACAAAAATTTTACAAAATCATAGTAGTCTAATTTTATTTAAGTTACCCATGTAATTAGATATTATGTAATAAGAAATGAGAATGGATCCCCTCATGCAAATAATTGAGACTATTGGTTCTAGATTTAAACGTAAATATTTTTAAAAAATAAAAAATAAAAAATGGAGTATATTTTAAAATTAGATATATTACTTTTATATCTTTATTATACAAGATAATATCTTAATGGAGAAAAAATAAATAAATTACTTTTAATACTTTACCGTCTATTTCATATATGTTATAGTACAATTTAGTTTTTTTAATCAAATATCATTATATATATATATATATATATATATATATATATTAAAAATCTTCACATTTAGAGGCATTGGATCTAACTTCCAATGGCTCCAATGGCTCCAATAATTTACCAAAGAAACGATGCGGGAATCCATTCTCATAGGAAATTTAGGTTTGCAGGAAGGGAAATTTTTCCCTAATCTGCACTAGTGACATGAATTAATTATGTCATGCTTAAGTTACTGATAATGAACACCTTGATAGTGTAGGACTCAAGAAGAGCCAACTATGAACCATAACTAGGGAAGTAAGAAAATTAAGTCTATGGGTAACCAATCCAATTAAGGGAATAGAAAGAATAAAGGAAACTACAGATAATTAAGGATTTAGATAACTAATGTGTAGCACCTTGAAACTTTGGCTGTGTTAGTGTAAAACAGGACTGCAAAATAAGTTAAAATTAAATTAGTTAATGGGTTACCATAACATAAGGGAAGCTATATGTATTAGTTAATAGCAAGATTGCATTTTAATATCTATAGGAGGTGCATTTCTATATAATCCAAAAATTTAATTGCTTAGATCCTTCTAAGTGAGTAACCAACATCTCTAAAATTCTATAAAAAATTGAAAAAAAAATTAAATTGGTACATCACTTTTACACTTTGTGACAATTTTATCTTTTATAAATATATTATAACAAATCAGTCTCTTAAAAATATTATTTTATGTAAAATCAATACATTATAATTCAAACATAGAGACTACTTTGCACACATTTGAATTTGTAGAAGAATAATTTATTACAATATATTTGTGAAGATCAAATTGTCACAAAATATAGAAGTAAGAGACCAATTTTATAATTTTCTCATTAACAATTGTTATGCATATTCCTTCATTTCATTTCATTCTATATTAAGAAGAACAACAGTAATATAATACTTGTTGCATTGCCAATCAGAGCTGAAAAATACAAGGTCATGGTGTGGAACAAGAAACTATTATTTTGACAAATATGTACTTTTTTAAGGTTATGTTTGTAAAACTTTGAATGCATTACTCAAGGACCTCATATTTTGCATGTACATCTTATATTAATTGGTTCACAAATTAGGGTTTGAATCTTTTAATGTAGCGAATTTTCAGGTTGAACTGTAATTGTTATAGTAAATTGATATTAAAAAAATTGATGGTAAGTTGGACCACTCAAATTATTTTTTTTGTATTAATTTACTATCAAAATAGTATTGATATTGAAATAATTTTTAAAAGGAACACATGATATTTGTGGTAATGCATATTTGGATTCCATACACGTTACATTATACAGGTAAGGGTAGGAGAGAGTATTTTATATAATTTGATCATTCAAATGTTCTTTTATTATATTAATTTACTATCACAAGTAATAATGATGTAATCTATAAAGACCTATGGAGCGCAAATACTTCTGAATATGATACGTATTTGCATTGGGTATGTATTTAATTTAGTACTCGATATAATATATTTGCATCCCTATTGAAAATTTATTTTGTGAAATATGTTTTGAAATATACTAAAATAACATCAAATTAGTACTGAAATATTTTTGTCTATTTTTTTAATTAATTATGCCATTATTTTATCATTTTTTCTTTTCTTTTTTATTTATCATTATTTTTTGTTATATTTCACGTAATCTTCTTTCATTATCGATTTCTATTTGATGAAATATACATACACACACACAAGCCCGTACTAATATCTTAAAATTTTTAAAATTAACATAACTCACGTATCTTATTCGTATTCAATACTCATACGCATATTGATGCTTCTAAGACCAAATTGTCATAAAGTATAAAAATAATAGATCGATTTAGTAATATAAAATAGTATGATGATTATATTTTCTTGGAAAAGATGTTAACATAGCAATGATAATGAACCACAAAAGTTTCGAAGAGTTTAACAACCTATAACACCTAATACTTTGCTAGATAGGGAAAAGTTCTAAAATTATCTTCGAAGTAAGTAAGAACTAGGAACTTAGCTTATGTTATGAATATCATTAATCGGCTCTTTGATGAATAAAAATAATTAATTTTATTATTTAAAATAAATCTCACTTTTTTAACTACTAATTAAATTATAAATAAGTTTAAAAATCTCCTTTTAAACTCTTGGGTAATATTCAACCAAAAAACAAAAACTATAGTTAATAATTTAATAGGATGATTATAAACAAGTCATGGATTACATGTTGGAGTCTCTAACTAATAAATTTGTAAGTAATTTGATATATCATTGGTTATTAACAATTAATTCAGACTTATTACATTCTTGGTTTAAACTAAATTTGATAGCTTAATTAACTCAAGAAAATTATATTTATAATGAATATAGATCTAAATTAGATCTCTTAAGACCAATAGTGCACAATTATGAGTTTCCAGCCAATATACAAATATAAAGAGCTATAATGTGGGTGTAATGGCTTACATCCATAGGTGAAGAGTTTATAACTCGATGCTTATAAAATCAAGGTAAAGGCCGAGGAAGCAAATGTTTCTTCTAGGCAACAACACCTCAAGGCCACTATTATGATTTTATGGAACTAAACAATTTATTTTCATCTAGGAGATGTGAGCTATTCCAATCATATTACAACTGTAGCTCTACATGGATCATTATAAGACTAATCAATTCTAATACGCAAGATCCTCTTTAAAGGCAAGTATAGAGCATACTTGGATCTCTTAGTTAAGAGGACGTCTAAAAGTTAGATAGAAGATTTCATAGAAATGAAAGCTTATAGGGAATTCATGGAAAGACATATATTATTGATAAGGGATTTTGATACAAGCAATTGAATACCTAACAAGGAAGACATAGGCTTGTTATATAGATAGAGCAAACGAAAATCGACAAAGTTAAATGCACTATAGCAGACAACATGGACAATAATAAAAAGAAAAGATGATTAAAATATAAAAGACTAATTAACTTTTCATACAACAGGACAATACACTGGACATTAAAAGCAAGACAAGAAAAATCATCTTTAATATTTATTTCAGTTGAAAAAAGGTTCATGATCTGGTGAGAAATTAAGATCACTCAATGTAGGATTGTCAACAGAGAAAGTGGGGTCTTGGGAATCTTAAAACCCTAGTCTAAGATAAAGATTCTAATAATACTTTCTTTCTTCTATAGCTTAGAGTTCTTCTGCTTCTTCCTAGGTGATGGAGGAGGAAGGTCTATATAGAGAAGGTATACTGATCCATAGATTTATGCTTCTTCTTCAGTACCATAGGTGTATGGAGGAATTGCAGAGGAGGAAGGCTTTGGGTAAGCTAGATTTGGGACAAGGTAGACTTGGTCAAGAATATCAATCTCAGGGTGCCTAGGTTTACCACCAAGATATAAACCCATTATACTGCATTCAACATTTAGTGGTCCATAATAATTGTTAAGATCACAAAGAAACATTTTAAGTGACTTTAAAATATTTCTATGATCTTTCTTAAAATGTGGGAATGTATTCCATTCAAAAGCATGATCACGTGAAATTAACAGTCTATTTATATGTCTTTAGTATAGCTTGTGAGTGGTGAAAATGGAGAATGTGGTTGAGCATAGTTTTGGGTGATTCCATAAGTCCATGTGTCTGATAGATGAATCAATTTACTTCCCCCACCAAGAGAGGGGAGAGTACCACTCTATGAATGTCCTAATGAGAGAGGATTGCTTTGAGTCATTGTTCAAACGATGAAACATGTCCATTGGTGAAAACTTGATCACAACAATGTAGAGAACTGTAAGAGACCAAAGAAACCAAAGAGCATCTTCATTAAAAGTACTTGTATGAAGTCGAAATAAAGTTAGAAAAGGGTGTCTGGGTGGAACATTTTGCAATACAATAAGAGATGAATATCTTAAAGGTAACGATGGAGGTATAAATGGAAGATTTACCTAGTTCCATGACTTCAATAGGCTTGGTTGGGATTTCAACAATGGGAGGAAAGGATTTTTTAACTAAGGCCAAATGATACATAGATATGGTATAGGGTTGGACCGTGAGGATCAATAGTATAAAAGCTACATGTGTGATGAGAGAAACTATGTTTGGCTTAGGTTGAGAAAGGAAGTATACTAAGTGGTTTGTGACTCCTTTAATGTGCTTAACAAAAAATTTATAGTTAGATAGTCATGGTTGCCATCTAGCTAACTGTCGATCTAGAATAATTTTATTTTTGAACTATAGGATTTTGGGAAAAGCAGTATTGTCCATTTTCACAATGAAATGATGATGAACAAGGTGGAATTCAAATTTATTGTTTCCCTGTTTGATTGCTATGATTTTTTTGTACATCATATGGTAATGGAGTTCCGATGGTTTGAATGATTTATTAGCAAGATTGCAATAATGCTACTTTCTGCCATCCTATTCAACAAGTATGGCCCCCCAATGGTAATTGCTAGCATCTGTTTGTAGGATAAGTTTAGAATTCGGGCTAAGGATTTTAAGTAGTGATGGATTTTTTGAAATTTCTTTAAGATATATAACGGCAGTAGTTTGATCTGGATCCCATGAATAGGGTGTACTCTTTCTCAGAAGTTTGGACAACTGGTTGGTATGATTAGAACACTTCGGGATAAAGTCTCTGACAAAATTGATAATGCCAAGAAACTGTTGAATTTTCTTTAAAGACAGGTCTTTAACCAAAAATTGGGGTAGTTGTTTTGCTAAGTATAGACTTGGTTTATACCATCCATCTTCGAATAGCATACCCAAGAAATCAATTCAGGTTTAGCCCAACTAACTCTTGCGGGTCAATCCTTTTATGCAATGCCTCAAAGGTTGAAAGTGTTTACAAGACTAAACTTTTTTCTTCTCTTTTTCTTCTTTGAGTTGTTGCTTTTTCTGGGAGCAATGCTTCATCCATCGCTTATATTTGACAGGGACATTATGAGTATGTGTTTGAGAGAGTTCTTCAAAGTCACTATCATATAAGGAGAGATTGATTTCATTTTCATCATCATCATAGGAAGGATTATGGCAATCACATCCTAGCTTACGCATCTCTAAGGCAACATAAAAAATGAAATGGTCATATATATGAGAAATATAAATTGATTTTCTATCTGATTCAAAGTAATGGACTAGAATAATTTGCTTTTTAATTATTTGAACTGGAATTGGAGTGATGGACATGATTTGTTGTAAAAAGGGTGGAACTTGAGATGTTTGGGAGGAGGAGGAGGAAGAGGAATTCTCAGGGCGTTTGAATACTACCTTTACTTGTCCATTGGGAAGATGGTAAAGACTAGGTGGCTCAGTAATAGTTAGAGGCACACTATGAACTAATGCTATTCATAATTGGTAACCTATTTTGTGGGCATCAACTACAGGAGGTCCTGTCGGGAGATCTACTTTTAGGATATGTATGATTGTGGGCACATCTTGTTTTTTAGCAATAATTATAATTGCATATTCTATCTAATTAGGGAGATTAAAATCTATGGCATGGTTTTGGACTCGAAAGACCATATGGTGGTGAAGAGTAACCATAATAGCTTCTGGGACCTATTCAGCACATGTGATCTAGATCTGAACCTGTAGTTAGTCTTTTAGAGTCGAATTAGTCAATTTAAGATTAAAATGTGGGCAAATCATCAAAACAACCGTGCTTGCATTAAACATGGCCAAGATTGTGCCAATAAGAGTTGTTTGGTAAGTATAATTGGTAGTGTTTAAGATGGCAAGTTTGGGTGTGACATGAAGACCTTTTCAACCATGATAGGTGATACACAGGCTTATCATTCCAACATGAGGATGGGTATATCCTTGAGATTTCCAATGGTTGATGAAATTTTGAGGGATTTTTAACTTAACATATTGTTCTCCTGTGGAAGATTGCAATTCAGCATCGTTGATGTTAGAAAAGTAAACATACTTTGTAATAGGGATCTTGGGTTTATCAATAAGGTTCTTGATGGTTCTGCCCTAAGAACGATCATGAGTGTAGAGCTGGTAAGGATTCATTAAAGGAAGATGGGTATCTTCAAAGCATTGCCTAGGTAAGAGATCTTTATAACAAATCTAAACAAGATTGTCAATCTTGTGAGCATTTGCTCTGAGGTAGGATTCAAGAATGGAAAGGGAGGAAGGAATGACATTGGGTTGTATAGGTTGATATGAGGATGCAATAAAGGTATTAGGTTCCACTGTTTTGGGTTGGATTTCTCTTACTCTCTTACTTTACTAACATTCTAGCCATCTTTCAAAAAATGAAAGGCTTTGATACCAAGTGAGGGTAGGATCTCATATGCCTGGATTAGATATCTTAAGACTAGTAGTCTGCAATTTTGGGTTTTCAACCGATATATGAATTTAAAGAGCTATAACATGGGTGTAACAGCTTACATCCCTAGGTAAAGAGTTTATGACTTAAAAGCTAATAAAATTAAGATAAGACCGAGGAAACAAACGCATTTTTCTAGACAATGACACCTTAAGGCCACTATTATGAAAGAACATACTAAATCTAAGGATCCATAAAGGAAGTATAACATATTATTTAAATTCTACTTATATATTGAATTTTGAAAACATATAAATTAATGGAGTAAAGTATACATTTGGTCTGTCATTTTTATATTTTGTGATAATTTGGTTCATCACAAATTAATCGTGACAAATTAATCCTTTATAAATTCAAATTTTTATAAAATTAGTCCCTTAACATATATTAATAAGAAACTAATTTTGTATAAATTTTTTTTAAAAAATTGATTAATTACAATTATTTATGAAAGACCAAATTATTTTAAAGTATAAAAGTTGATGACCAATTTAATACTTCTCTCAAGCATTAAATCATGTCTCAAAATAATTTGTTATAATCATTTTAGGAATATTATGTGAACAATAGAACAAAACTGAACTCCATTTCACAGTGTGAAAAAGAAAAAGAGAATATTATGCTTTATTATTATTATCAAACACATGTGGAGGGCTGTGTCGTTTGTTTACCGACACTTGAGGGGGGACACAGATAGTAATATTTAATGAATAAATAAATAAGAGATAAGGCAAGTTGTCATCATCATGCATCCGTATTCCTTACATAAATAATTGTCCTTTTAGGGGTGTAACAACTGATATGATTACCTCAATTCACAAAACTCATTTTGTTGCTTTACGTATAAATAGGATATTTAGACTTAGTAAATATTACTTAGGTAGTTTTATTTTTTAATTTTTGATTAAAAAAACATTGAATTTGAGTTAGTTCAGTAAAAATTGATTATAAAAATATTTTGTAACATATTTGGGATCTGTTGATGTTTTAAAATTCCATATTAAATGAGTTTCAACCTATGAGTATACGTAAATACGATATTAGAACTATTTAAATATAATTTATGTTAGATAATTTTATCATTTCATTTTTGGTCAAAAAAAATTTCACAAAACTCAAGAATGAATTATTTTGGTATGTTATTTATCAATTTTAATTTAATTTTTTTAATTAGAGTTTAACTTCAATTTAATCATTTATTTATGAGTTTAATTTTAATTTAATTCTTAATTAATTTATAATTTCAAGTTAATTTTTTACTTATAAACTTAATTTCAATTTAATTTTTTATTAATTTAAATTTTAATGCATTCAATATCTCAGTTTAATTAAATTTAAATTAAATACATTAATATTTATATGAATGAAAGATTAAATAAGTCTGTAATTTACGGCTATTACTAACCATAAAGAAAGTAATGCCAGAAACAGCAATATGTTAGATGCGTTTGAAATGATAAGACAAAATTGCTGGCAACAAAAACGTCCCGTACGTACTGTACTGAAATGACTTTTCCAGTAAACACGGTCTCAAATTTTGTCGCTGATAAAGCATTAACATTAAGCAATGAATTGTTTATCCAAGAATAAAAAGATTAAGCAATTCATTGGTTCTTTTAGATTTGGAAGCAAGAGTTGACCAACTTATATATATGTAGAGAAAATTTTACTTTCAGTCATCATATTTTTTTAATTTTTATATTGGCCCTTATAATTTAAAAATTAGTAGTTGAATTTTTATAATTTAAAAATATTATAATTTAGTTTCCACAGTTAAAATTCTATTAATAATCAGTTCAATTTTGTTGATATAAGAAATTGTATACTTAATACTTTAGATATGTATGATTTATATTAATAAATAAATAAAAATAAATAATGAGATAAAATTAACTCATATATGTAGCAAATTAGTAAAAATATAATAATAGTAAAGATCAAATAAAAACAAGTCAAACTCTTAGGATTTAATCGTAAATTTTTAAATTATAAGGATTAAATTAAAAATGATGTAAATTTATAGGACTAAAATAGTTTTTTTTCTAATTAGTTATCCAAAAATAATTAAAAAAACTAAGCAATTAATTGGTTCTTTTTGAGATAGACGAAAAAGTTGACGACTTATTCATATACGGAGTGTTGCTTTCTTCAAATGTTTAACAGTAAGATAATCTATCTTAGTTTGAAAGATTAAAAAATTAGGAGCTGTCCCATGTGCGCCACCCAACTGCTCCGTCAATTTGCGTGATGGAAGCATATGCAAGCAACAAGCACACACAAGTCACAAGAAAATTCAAAACATTTTATCATTATTAGAAGTCGACCGTCAATGAAATGCTCATAAATGCATGGCGTTGCACTGCTACAACTCATATCAACTAATCACAATCATTAGGAATTTGGATCGTGTGCTATAAATGCCATTCCCTTTCAACTTTGATCTATGTCGCTCACTCTTGCACTCTGTATCTCTTTGGCCTCTTCTTGGTTTCTACGAAACCTCCCTACCTTTGATTTGGGTTTGTGAGCTGCTTTAGGGTTGATTTGCTAATTCCCACTCGTTTCGAATCTCTGGCATTAGAATCCAGTTTGTTTTGTTCTGGGGGATTTACTTTTCTTCCATATATTACGTTGTTAGTATTATTCTTCACTTCTCTGCTTTTATTTATGGTTTTGAAGTAGTAAGTTAGCAGTAAAAGGGCTAGAAAACCCAGACATTTTTGGTCTGCCCTTTCTGGGTTTTTCTTGCCTTTTGCAATTTTCCGATTGAGAGAAATATGGGTTTTTATCCTCAGCTCTATCTCTTTTTACTTTTATCCATATTTGTGGGAGTTTGTTTGGCTTCCCCTAGTGGAGATCAAAAGCGAGACAGAATCAGTGAGTTGCCAGGACAACCAAAGAGTGTGGATTTTACTCAGTACTCGGGCTACGTGACAGTGAATAAAGAGTCAGGGAGGGCATTGTTTTACTGGTTGACTGAAGCACCAGCGAGTCGTCAGCCTAAGTCAAGGCCATTGGTGTTATGGCTTAATGGTGGTCCTGGATGCTCCTCTATTGCTTATGGGGCATCCGAAGAAATAGGTCCTTTCCGCATTAGGCCTGATGGGAAGTCTCTCTACTTAAATCCGTATGCTTGGAATAAATGTAAGCGAACTTCTCAGCTCCAGCAGCTTCTTTTTTTTTTTCTTTCTCCTTTCGGGCAACAAATCTTTGTGTTTATTGAATTTTTTGGCGTATTGCAGTGGCAAACATACTGTTCCTTGATTCTCCTGCTGGTGTTGGTTTTTCATATACGAATAAAACATCAGATCTGTATACAATGGGAGACCGGAGAACAGGTAATATATTGTAGTTGTGGCAATTTTGTAGTAGCACTTGTTACAATTGTGTTCTGTCTATTTTAGACATGATATCATACTATCTTGAAAATTTGGGATCTCGGTTTTGTGGCTTTGCAGCTCAAGATGCATATACATTTCTTGTTAATTGGTTTGAAAGATTTCCTCAGTATAAACATAGACAATTCTACATTGCTGGAGAAAGTTATGCAGGTACTTGTTCAAGAATTATTGATTCAAAGCTTTTGTAGGATGATGATGAGGAAGTTGATCCGATGTTTGAAAATTCTTTCCAGGACATTTTGTTCCTCAGTTGGCTCAGATTATTCACCGTAGAAACAAGGGAATCAAGGATCCGGTTATAAATTTTAAGGGATTTATGGTGAGTTTGTAAGAATACGACGGTGATACCTTTTTTTTTTAAAAAAAAAAAATATTTTATGCGCATTAGGGACTGTTATTTTATTCAATAATCACCTAATGGTTGTGACCTTTTGCTGATCTGTATCAGGTTGGAAATGCTGTCACTGATGATTACCATGATTATGTTGGTACATTTGAGTACTGGTGGACGCATGGTTTAATTTCAGATTCCACATATAGGATGCTGCGAATTGCCTGTAAATCTGGGTCCTCCCAGCATCCAACATTACAATGCATGCAGGCTCTCAGAGTTGCAGCTGTGGAGCAGGGGAACATTGATCCATATAGCATTTATACACGGCCATGCAATAATACAGCATCCCTGAGACATGGCTTGAGGGGTCGCTATGTAAGCCCTTTTATCAACCTATTTTATTTTACTTATAAGCGTGCAAAATACATCTATTCGCAAGATTCTCCACACCATTGTAGATGTCGATCAAGATGGCATATATTACATGAAAAAAATGCAATTATGAAACTAGCATAGGTTTCTGTCTTGCTGCGAAGTTTCTATCAATGAAACTTCCCCGATGGTGAGTTTTGGTCAAATAGTTTCTGACTTCTGGAAGTAGTAGAATCTTTGAAACTAGAAATTAATGGGTGAATATTATGGAATATTAAGGCATCTCTTATAAATTTAAGTTTGCGTGAATTCTGAAAGGTGTGGATAGTCTTTGGAGGAGGCAGCTACACCTGGGAGGACCTGCCGAACATTCTTGATCAAAGAAGGGCATATTGGCTTTACTGAATTTTACAATGCGTTGGTCTCCTATCCCAATGCAAACAAGGAGATTTAATTTTGTTGTTTCAATATTTCTAATCTTAGGAAGAACACATCTACATAAGTTTATTTTGGATTATATAGTCATTTTGCCTCGATTGGTTACCAAGTTGATTTTGGTGTTGATTATGTACCACTATTATATTATTTTCTTCAAGTGGCATTTTCTGTCTCCTTCCATTCTTTATGTGTGTTGATGCTTCATTTAAGATATTAGAGATGATTTATTGACAGTTTCAGAGAATGAACTCATTATTATAGTTGCCTCAAACAAACCCACCCCAGTAAAATGAATAAAAGAAGAAAGAAAAAGAAAATAGAAATACTGCACGTTAAGAGATCTTGCAGAAAAAGTTGGTTCTAAAATGCTCTGCTCTGCCATGTAACTCTGGCTAGCTGATTTGCAGTATCATTTCATTATTCAAAACTTGTTAAATGAATATGTTGAGGGTAAGTTTCTTAATTTCTAGTTGAGTCATTTTTGGCTCAAGAGTGTTTTGTAAATTATATAGTAAAGGGCCATTTATTTATTGTAGACATACAACCCTGCATCTCTCCCTAGGCAATGTCTTTAGGTCAATATCTTGGTGGTTCAGATTTTGTTGTCAGACTGTTTGATTGTTTTTGTATAATTTTTTTTACCTGTGACTTCCAAATTCAGCCATGGATGTCGCGAGCATATGATCCCTGCACGGAGAGGTATGCTGATTTATACTTCAATCGTCCTGAAGTTCAGAAGGCACTGCATGCCAATACAACTGGTATTCGTTATTCATGGAAGTCATGCAGGTATATGGCTTATAAGCAATATATGAGATAATCTTTTGAGACATATTCTATTAGAATTTTTAACATGAAAAAGTTTACTTAACAGTGACATTGTTGGGAACTACTGGGCAGATTCTCCACTATCTATGCTTCCTATATATCAAGAACTCATTAATGCTCATCTGAGGATATGGGTATACAGGTGAGTTTGCCCACTGCCTGACCTTTCTTTTTCTTCTCCCATCACATACCTGTGAAGCTGAGGTATTTCAGTTATATGGTTGCTCTACTGCTTATAATGGATTTAGCATTGTCTAAATAGGAAATCTTTCTTGTATATAGACTGCTGACGAACTCCACTTAAAGCATTCAGAAGTGATGGTTTAAGTGTAATGTTCTAGATTTTCAGCTGTCCTCAATACTCCACCCAAATCAAAAGGGTTCTGTGTGGTTACCATGCATACCTAATTTATGAATTATGCCATGATTTTGAATTCATGTATGGAACTTTGAGTTCATGCCACACAGCTAGTAATAAGGTTCCATCTTACAGAAGCTAAATTTTACCAGCCTGATGAAGTCACTGCAAAGTTAAGACTACAGAGTGCTTCTTTTGGATGGGATGAGCTTGCACCCCACTGAAACTCCTTGGGTCTTAACTGTTCTTTTTGGATTGCTTATTGTAGTTATATTGGGCAAGTTCAATATATCTGAAGCTTCTAGGTTCAAAAATCATTTTTATTGGGGTAAAATTCTAGACTCAAAATTTTGATATATAATTTCTTGGGGAGGAAAGGCTAGCTAAAACTTATGGACTCAACTGGACCTTGATTGATCTCTCACCAGGGGGGATGCGATTAGGACTTAGTAGATGTGGCTAATTGGATGTTTCTACAAGTCTCTGTTTATATTATCATGATCCAATGTCTCCAGGCTTGTTTTTGAGTGCAAAAGTATGACTACTTCAGGTTTTGGGATAGAAAAATCCAGTGAGACGACTTGGCTTCAACTGATATCGAACTGTGATATAACTTTATCACTTCAGAAGTTTATTCTGTTGTCTTCTCCTTTTATATATTGAGGATCTTTAGGGCCATTCTGTGATGTAGAACATAGGGAAAATACAAAAAAAATAAAAAAAATTGATTCTTATTAGTCAAATGCAAGAACCAAGCTGAAATCCCTATAATATAATTACTTACATAGTTGACTCGAAAGTCCAAATTCTTTAATTCTACTAAGACAAGCAACTTAAACTTAAGGCTCAATTGGACATAATCTGAAATAGGGAATAACTTTTAATCTGGCTACAAATAAGATATTTCAAGAGCCAAACAACTGAACCCTGCAATCCCAAATCACTCTTTAAGTCATAACTAAGCCCTAAATCCTCAATTACAACCTCTAGCCTGAAATTACAATTACATTATAAAATAAAATGATCCAGTTATTATAAACATTATCCCCCTGTATTGTTATTAGTAATTTGATATTTCTATGTTTGTTCAATCATAGGATGTGTACCTAGAATGTGATAGTTTGCGTATCTTGAATTTATTGTAATTCATCTATGGGGTATCAAGGTTAGCCATTCATTGGTGTCGAAAGTTTACCTAGTATGCCTATATATGTACCTCGTACTTGATGATTGAAAGCAGGTTAGGAAAATGAGAAAAGTGAAGCAAGTAAAGAAGGTAAACAAGTGAGACATTTCTCATCTTTCAAGAGAAAATATATCTATATATATATATATATATATATATATATATATATATTATATTCCTTTATGTCCAACGCAGATTGCATTTCTCTTCCTGGTTTTGCTATTTGCAATCTGGCAATACTGGTTTCCTGTGTAGCTTAGCTGAAAAAAAGAAAAACTTCAGATTTGAGGTGGATAAATCATGTCAATCAGTTCAAGAAATATACTGAAAACAATAATGGGTTGTGGAATTCCCAGATCTATAAAGCATATTGGGAAATTCCCTGACCTATGATGTCTAAGAAATTGCTCTTTTATGTGGAATATTAAATACTATTTCCCAGTCGGTTATGAAATCAAATGGCGGCATTGTCGTAATTTCTGTGGGATTTTACAAGTTTTGTGCTCTTTCTGATCATGGCTCTGAATCAATCCTTGTTGCAGTGGAGACACAGATGCTGTGGTTCCAGTAACCGCAACTAGATATTCTATTGATGCCTTGAAGCTACCTACCATCGTCAACTGGTACCCTTGGAATGATAATGGCAAGGTTGGTGCTAACTCCTAATTGCTCCTAATTGCTAAAAGCTAAGAAGTATTGATACTGACACAACGCGATATGGACATCACAAAATAAATTATATATAGGTGCTGTTTGAAGTGTCATATTATGCCTATATTATAACATAGCAAACACATCAAATATATCATGGCTCCAATTTTGAAATTTTAAGTATAGGTCCTTCATAGGCTGAAAGTAACAATTCTGCCTAGACAGTAATTGACTAATTGTGTTGTATTTTTGTCATCTTGCCGTTCTGCTGAGTATTTTTTCTGTTGTGAAGGTTGGGGGGTGGAGCCAAGTCTATAAAGGCCTCACATTGGTTACAGTTACAGGAGCAGGACATGAGGTTCCACTTCACAGGCCTCGCCAAGCATTTATTCTTTTCAGGTCATTCTTGGAGAACGAGTCCATGCCTAGTTGAATAATAACAAAAGCATACAACAATCAATAACTACCATTCATAATACTCCCAAACAAAATAACAGCTATCATTCGTTTACATGGGACTGGACTCAGACAAAATAAGGAACGCATTCCTCATGAGTTCCTTCTTGGCTCTCTGCCTGGAAAATTAAACAAGTTTTCTTTTTTTCGGTATTTTCATGTTTGAAAAATGTAGAATATTTATGTGGGTTTTGCTCTTTATAAGGTTTTGATTATTAGTAATGTACGAGCCAATTTATGCAAGGTCTTGTATAATTACTGTTCTCATGAGTGAATATATGAATTTTTTCAGTTCAGAATGAAATGAAATCTAGGACTATACAAATAGAGGGTTGGGTGGGATTTGCCATAAACCTGAGGCCCAGCCTAGTGGTATCTCCGGACCAATTCTTTCGGCCTAAACATGGAACCTGGTCCAATCAGATTTAACCAGTGAATATGGCCAGTCCAGGCGAGGCCAGAGCACTTTAAAATAGGAAATTGTGAAATTTTTTCTACTAAAATTGGCGTTTTGGGCAGCGTGGAACAAGAGCTTTCCAATAACATGTGGGTCGCTCACTAGAACATTCTATATTGAGAACATCAGGGCTTGAACAAAGATTTGTTTCTCATGTTTCTGAACCTAAAATTTGCAATCTCTTGCTAATGGCTAATCTGTTTAATCCCAAATTTTAGCCAACATTCCTTTTCATATAGGATTTTTAAAATAGGGTCTTTTTATTGAACGAGAATGTAAATGAGACTTAATGAAATCGAATGAGATTATTCAAAATCATGTCTGGTATTATAAAGAAAAGAATGAGAATAATAGTATTTTCTTTTTGTTGTATGAGATGAATAAAAACCAAAACATTTTTCTTAAAAAAATAAAATTATTATTATATTAAAAAATAATGCCCCCTTCATCTTTTTGCTTCGTACTTCCTTTATCTTGTTGGCCTGATTTTCGCCCCTTTATCTTGAGGTACTTCATTGCCCTTTTCCTTGGCCCTTTCAATTCATTGGATATATTTCAACGGCGCTTTTTTTTTTTTTTTTTTTTTTTTTTTTGCCCTTTCATCTCATAGTGCCCTGACATTTTTTTTGTGAACCAAATAGAGATAGATGTGTGGATGAATAGGAATGCTGATGAACAGTGAGATGCCGTGATAATGACCGGAAACATCAGTAATGATGGAAAGAAATGCCCGCGATTTAGAGTTCAGATATGGATGAAACAAAGATGATGAACACGTCTAGCATGAGAGAGAGCTTAAGGACTTCTGTAATTTGAGCCCTTATTTCTTGGAGTCCTGATCTTTTCTTACACTTTTTGATGGAAAGAACTCTCTCACATATCGTACTCCCTTGTCTTTGTTCTCCCTTATACCAAACATTCATCTCATTCTCTCCCTCCCCCTTCCCTTTGCCAATATCGCCTTCTCCCTCCTACCAGACACACAAAATGTGCTAATTTATCGATTTTTTTTCCAGATAATTCATGTCATTAAGCAATCAACATACACAATGAACACAAAAATGAAGAATTCAAACCAACCTGGCTTTGATACTAACGAAGGACTTTCGGATACTAACCTATAGTGAAGGGATCTTCTTGAATATTCTGTCCCACGAGGATTGGATTAAAGTCACGAGATAACTCTGATCATATGTTCATGACAGATGCATCAAAGAGGAAGAGGGAGGGGATGTTCTGGCTAGTTTTCTCTTCTTCTCTGAAGGAGTGAATCCCCTTTTTTTTTATATACGTATGTTCTTAATTGTACTTTATTTTCATATTTTAATGGCAGTTTATTTTTTTATATTGTAACACATAAAAGTTGTCTAATTAATTAAGTAATGCTTCAATTATTCGACCATGAGTATGGCCATCAAAGGCATCCAAAGAGCAATAGCCTTGCAAAGAGGGCTCTTTGACCATACATCGTCTTTCATAATATTTAATAATATAAAGTTGGGCTATTGTTACGTCGTAACATTACCATATTAATTTTGTTGCAGCCCATAAGTCAAAATCAAATTCCGGTATAGCCAGTACTGCAACTTTTATAATTTAATTTGATATTTTTAAAATATAATAATATAGATTTAAATAATATATATATATATATAAAAAAATGCTTGAAAAATACAAATTGAATATTCTAATATTCTTTAATTATAGTTATTGAATATATTATATCTGACAGAAGATAACTGTATAAAAAATTTTTAAAACATAAAAATAAGATATAAGAAAAACAATTTTGACCACTAAGATTACAATCATTTATTATTTCAGTAGAAGGTGTCAGTGATGATCTCCTTGCAAGAGGAGAACGGATCGCTCCAAATTTCAAGTTTTTATTTTAAGATAAAAATTAAATATTTTTTCAAATAAGATATATTAATATTTTAGATTTTTATTATACAAGATAATATTTTATTAAAGGAAAAAATGACTAAAATATACTGTAAAATATTAGACTGCAAAATAGACTGTAAGATATTATAAGTAGTTTAATTTTTTTTACAAAAGATACTATTTTATATAATAAAAATATAAAATATTATATACTTTATTTTTAAAGGATATTTAACTTTTATTTTTTAAAATTTTTTTAAATTTGGAGCCATTGAATCTAAATTTATAAGAGAGAAATCCCCTGCTATAATTAAAGGGGATCTGCTTGCAAGTCTTGGTATCAAAATTGTAACTTGTGGATCAATGAGCCTTAAGTTGAACAAGAGGCTAATTTAGGCCAATGAGCTCCATTTGAGCCGATTACACGTTTTATGGCCAAGAAGATTCAGGCCAGGGTTGTCCAGCAATTCAAAATGGAATCAGCCCATTTAGAATCCAAGCCCAATTTCTATATCGAGCATAAGTTCGAGTGGGCCAATTTGATCATGTGCTATAATGAATAAATTGTGAAAAATCAATTATGCATGTGATGAATACATGTGATGAAAGTTGAAATAAGTATTGGTTAAAGTCTAACTTAGGTGAGCTATATTTCTTTGAAAGTCTAAGTTAGATAAGTTAGGTGATCTACATTAGATGAAAAGTTTATGTTAGTTGGATTTCTATGCATATTTTTCCAAATTATGTGAGAATTAGATAAATCTTAGACTTATACCATGAGAGTTGTTCTTGGCTATAAATATAGAAGTTATCAATGAGAAATGCAACCTTGAATGCTCTAAAAATTGGCTTAACCTCTTATATGCGGATTTCTTATCTAAATTTTTAAAACTTAGTGGTGAAATTATCCCCGATTCTTATCACTCTCTCTCTTCTATTCTAGAGTGTGGCGAATCAAACCTAGTATTCTTGAATGTGGCGTGCAAACTTATCATCCAAGATTACTAGTTGTTCTATCTTTTCTTCTTTTCATTTACTTGTGTTCAGGGATTTTTCAATCTGAACTTCCTTGAAGCATATCATTTTGGTATCAGAGCTCCAGTTGAGAGTGGGCAGAGAGAGAAACACTTTCTGGTCATAAAGAGAAACACTTGAAAAGAGCGTTTAAAGTGAGATATGGTTGAAAACAACGCTACCAATGTTCCAAGAGGGCTTTCGTTGGAACAAGCTCAGATTACAGGCATACAACAAAATAACAAGAAATGAGGGAGCAACTGATTCGTCTAGAGCAGGCAATCACAAGATTGATTGTTCAACAACCTCCACAGCGACGTAATCATCGAGCTTCCATTGATTCTGATCATGATGAGGACATGGAAGATGAAGCTGATGCAAATAGACAAAGGAAGCAACAACGTAACTTGGGGAACAACATCAAATTGAAGATTCCACCATTCAAAGGTACTAGCTCACCAGAAGAGTACTTAGAGTGGATGCAACGAGTAGAGAAGGTGTTTGAGTGTCACGACTATTCTGAAGTTAAGAAATGCAAATTAGCTGCCCTTGAATTTATCGATTATGCAAATCTATGGTGGGGGAATTTGAAAGCATAACGAAGGAGAGACGGTGAAGAAGAGATCAGGAATTGGCGGCTTATGAAAAAACTCATGCAAAAGAGCTTTGTTCCTAACTATTACAAGCAGGAGCTCTATATCCAGTTACAAACTCTTAGACAAGGTACGATGTGTGTTGAAGATTATGTTAAGGAGTTTGAAATGTTGATGATGTGATGTGAGATACAAGAGCCTCAAGAACAGTCTACTGCAAGGTTCTTGGGAGGCTTGAATAAAGAAATTGCAGATGCGATGGAATTACAACCTTATGTAACACTTGAGGATGTAATTAAGCTTGTTGTTAAGGTAGAAAGATAACGTAGAAGAGGAGCAATTAAACCAGGAAGCTCACAATCTATTAGTTTCAGAGGAACAAACTTAACCTCTTCGACTCCCAAAGATGTCTCAAAGTGAAATGAACGATGGCAGGAAAAGACAAGCTCCAACAACATTGTTGATACATCTAGAGGAAAGGACAAGGTTAATGATGCAAAGAACTCAAAGAGGTGCAGAGAAATTAAGTGCTTCAAATGTCTTGGTTTTAGACACATTGCTTTTGAATGTCCAAATTAAAGAGTGATAATTGTTCGAGGAGCACAAGGGGAAATTGAAAGTGAAGATGAAACAGAAATTGAATAGGAAGATGATGAGCGTATTATCGAGTATCCAGATGAAGGGGAGTTACTTGTAGTTCGACGAATTTTGAACTCACAAGCTAAGGTAGAAGATGATCAACGTGAGAACATATTCCATACTAGGTGTACAATTGGTGGAAAGGTTTGTGGTGTCATTATTAATGGAGGTAGCTGTACTAATGTTGCTTCAACAACATTAGTGGAGAAATTAAACTTAAAGACCATAAAGCACCCTCGTCCATACAAGCTGCAATGGTTGAGTGACCAAGGAGAAATTCAAGTCACTAAACAAGTTCAGGTACCATTTTCTATTGGCAAGTCGTACAAAGACAAAGTCGTATGTGATGTGGTACCAATGAATGCCGGTTATTTGCTTATGGGAAGACCTTGACAATATGATAGTAGAGTCATTCATGATGGGTTCAAAAACACCTATTATGTTACCAAGGATGGGACGAAGATTGTCTTAGCACCTCTTAGTCTTCAACAAATTCTACAAGATCAGTTAGCAAAGAAAAAGAAAAAGGAGAACTTATTTGCAACTAAAGGAAAAGTTGAGAGAGCTTTGCATTCAACTAATCCAATATTGATGCTAATAGTGAAGGAAGCTATGCCAATAGAGGTAGGTTATATAACTCCACTGATTGAGAAGTTAGTAAAAGAATTCACTGACTTGTTTCCAGATGAGATGTCAAAGGGATTACCACCAATTAGGGGGATTGAGCATCAAATTGATCTCATTCTAGGTGCTGCTTTACCCAATAGACGGCCCTACCAGTGTAATCCAGATGAGGCCAAGGAGTTACAACGTCAAGTAAATGAGTTACTGGAGAAAGGTTTTGTGAGAGAGTCAATGAGCCCTTGTTCAGTACCAACTTTGTTAGTGCCAAAGAAGGATGGAACTATGAGGATGTGCATAAACAGCTGGGCCATAAACAAAATCATAGTGAAGTATCAGTATCCTATCCCTAGGTTTGATGACATGCTTGATGAACTACATGGCTCTACAATCTTTTCGAAGATTGATCTCAAGAGCGGGTATCATTAAATTCAAATGAAGGAATGAGATGAGTGGAAGACAGCCTTCAAGACAAAGCATGGGTTGTATGAATGGACAGTTATGCCATTTGATTTGTTAAATGCCCCAAGCACCTTTATGTGTTTAATGAATCATGTCTTATAGAATTTTACTAGAGATTTTTGTTGTGGTTTATTTTGATGACATTTTGATTTATAGCAAAGATTAAGAAGAGCATGGAGAGCACCTAATGATGGTCTTTGAAGTATTGCAAAAAGAACAATTAATTGACAATCTCAAAAAGTACCAATTCTACTAAGACCGAGTTATTTTTCTTCGGTTTGTAATTAGTCGGCATGGAGTTGAAATTGATCTGGAGAAAGTTAGAGCTATCAAGGAATGGCCTATTCCTACAAACATTTATGAGGTAAGAAGTTTTCATGGATTAGCATTCTTTTATAGAAGATTTGTGCAGAACTTTAGTATTATTCTAGCACCCTTGACTAATTGCATCAAAGGGAGTGGTGACTTTAAGTGGAGTGCAGCGGCCCAACAAAGTTTTGAGATCATTAAAGAGAAGTTATGTTCAACACCAATTCTTGCACTCCCTGATTTCTCTAAAACTTTTAAGATTGAGTATGATGCATCAGGTATCGGAATTGGAGCAGTTCTTATGCAAGAGAAGCATCTCGTTACTTATTTCAATGAGAAGTTGAATGGGGTAACTATGAACTATTCAACTTACAACAAAAAGTTCTATGCATTGGTCAGAGCTTTACAAAATTAGGAACACTACTTGTTACCTAAGGAGTTTCTTATTCATACCGACCATGAGTCATTGAAATATTTGAAGGGCCAAACCAAGTTAAACAAACAACATGTTAAATGGGTGGAGTTTCTGGAGACTTTTCCCTACGTTATCAAATATAAAAAGGGAGCAGCGAATGTGATTGCAGATGTCTTATCTCGAAGGTATGCTTTAATCTCATTAATGAATGTCAAGTTGATGGGATTTGAGTTAATGAAGGGCCAATATGTAGAAGATCCTGATTTTTCTACTATATATTTGGCATGTGAAAAAAGTGCTACTAACGGTTTCTATAAGCATGAGGGATTCTTGTTCAAAAGTTCCAAACTTTGTATTCCCAATTGCTCTGTTAGAGAATTATTAGTAAGAGAAGCTCATGGGGAAGGTTTGGCAAGACACTTTGGTGAAAAGAAGACATTAAAGATGATCAAGGAACACTTCTTTTAACCAAGGATGATCAAAGATATGCATTGAGTGGTGGGAAGATGTACAACTTGCAAGAAAACAAAAAGCAAGGAGGCTGTACATGGTTTATATATGCCATTACCAGTTCCTGATCAACCATGGGTTGACTTGAGTATGGATTTTGTGCTTGGGTTACCAAGAACTCCAAGGGGCAAAGATTCTGTTATGGTGGTGGTAGATCAATTTTCAAAGATGTCCCATTCTATTCCCTGTCACAAAACTGATAATGCTTCTCATATAGCAGATATTTTCTTCCAGGAAATTGTGAGATTACATGGCATTTCAATTAGCATTGTGTCAGATCGAGATGCCAAATTTCTGAGTTATTTCTGGAAAACATTGTGGAAAAAGCTTGGGCAAGATTACTTTTCAGCACAACTTGTCATCTTCGAATTGATGAGCAAACTGAGGTAGCCAATAAAACACTTTCTTCCTTACTTAGAGCTATTGTTGGTAAGCATATGAAAAATTGGGATGAATGCTTGCCGTTTGTTGAGTTTGCATACAATAGAAGTGTTCACGGTACTACTAAATATTCTCCTTTTGAAGTAGTTTATGGGTTTAATCCTATCACACTGCTTGATCTAGTACCGCTACCATCAAGTGACAGATTATGCATCAATAGAAAGAAAAAAGGTTGAAATAGTGAAAGCTCTACATAAAAATGTGAAGCGGTAGATTGAAAAGAAGAATGTCGCTTATGAAAAAGCAGTAAACAAGGGAAGGAAGCAAGTTCAGTTCATGCCAGGTGATCTTCTTTGAATTCATCTTTGGAAGGAGAGGTTTCCTAACAAATAGAAGTCAAAACTTATGCCCAGGGCAGAAGGTCTATTCAAGATTCTGGAGAAAATAAATGACAATGCTTACAAAGTTGATTTACCAAGAAACTACAATATTTCTGCCACATTCAATGTAAGAGGTTTGACATCATACTTAGATGATAATGAAGACTTGGATTTGAGGACAAATCCTTTTGAACACAGAGAGAATGATGAGCCTTAAGTTGAACAAGAGGCTAACTTAGGCTAAGAAGCTCCATCTGGGCCGATTACACGTTCTATGGCCAAGAAGATTCAGGCCATGGTTGTCCAGCAATTCAAAATGGAATTAGCCCATTTAGAATCCAAGTCCAATTTCTATATGGAGCCCAAGTTCGAGTGGGCTAATTTGATCATATGCTATAATGAATAAATTGTGAAAAGTCAATTATGCATGTGAAGAATACATGTAATGAAAGTTGAAATAAGTATTGGTTAAAGTCTAACTTAGGTAAGCTATATTTCTTTGAAAGTCTAAGTTAGATAAGTTAGGTGATCTATATTAGATGAAAAGTCTATGTTAGTTGGATTTCTATGTATGTTTTTTCAAATTATGTGAGAATTAGATAAATCTTAAACTTATGCCATAAGGGTTGTTCTTAGCTATAAATATAGAAGTTATCAATGAAAAATGCAAACTTGAATGCTCTGAATATTGGTTTAGCCTCTTATATGCGAATTTCTTATCTAAATTTTCTAAACTTAGTGGTAAAATTATCTCTGATTCTTATCACTCTCCCTTTTCTATTTTAGAGTGTAGCGAATCAAACCTAGTATTTTTGAGTGTGACATGCAAACTTATTATCCGCGATTACTAATTGTTCTATATTTTCTTCTTTTCATTTACTTATGTTCAGGGATTATTCAATTTGAACTTCTTTGAAGCATATCATGGATAACCCATCTTTTAAATCCCAATTCATCTTTACATCCTACGTTAGCAATATACCTTGATTAAGACGCTATATTATGACTTTGATTCATTGTGAAACAGAGGACTTCCAAGTACTTTGGGACTCCTAGTTGAGGGAGCCACCCATTAGGTTGTATACAATATTTACTTATATTTAAAAGTTTAAGAGCTCATAAAATGAAATGATTAAAAATTAAAAATAATAGAGTGACCAAAAGTAAAATAATAAGATATGTGTCATTTTTTTATTTTAAAGTTTAATAAAGAGAGAGAATGATTATTAATAAAATGAAATGACTTATATATTAATTTTAAAATATTATCATTATAAATAAAATGTTAATACAATAAGCTTTTAACTAAAGAGGATAATATAATAATTATACTACTAGTAAACTTTTTTATTTGATTCTTGACCTCTTAATTTAAAAGGACGAAATTTTGGATGAAAATGAATGATTATGAGTCTCTCCTTTATCACTTTATCTAGACATATTTTTAAAACTTATTTGGATGAATCACAAGACATAGAATAATATAAAGTAAATTGACTAATTTGATGTACGTCAACATTTAAAAGTTTTTATCATCGAAATATCGTAATCTTTTAGCAATGTTGGGTTGGTTTTTGTAATTCCAAACCAAATTTAAATTAGTACTTGCATTTTAATAGTTCGCATAATTGGGTGTATAAACATATATATATATATATATATATAATTGAATTTGTCCTAATAATTAATCATACATACGTTGACGAATTAATGACTTGATTGGTTTAATTCTCAAATAAATGAAAATCAAAACGACAAGCCAAGATTTTGAAAAGAGAAGATTCCTGACCAATTATATACAACCATTTTTTTTATTGATGCTTATGTGATTTTTTAACTGTTTATCCAACGTTAAAAATCATACTTTTAATTTATTTTATATCTAAAAAGTGAATATTTTATATTAATTAAGTATCCATTTGATATTTATTAAATTATATAAGTGATAAATATAAATACATTTTGATTAAAGATAATTGTAATTATTTTTTTTTTTTGTATGGGAAGTGTTTTAGCACATATTTTAATGTCAAAGGAAGTATAATTAAAGACACCACCTGTGTTAGATAATTTGTCCAAATATATTCCTTTAAAAAAAAATAGTCAAGAGAAGAAACTATGAATTTTTTAAATAGATAAAAATGACAATTTATACAATTTTCTTTAAATATGTCATAAGCTTGTGTAAGAACTAATTAAATATTGTTAGAGTATATAGTTAAGAGAGTTAGAAGTCTATTGAAGTTAGTTACATATCAGTTGCATCTAACTCAGAGTAATGCACGCGATTTCACTTGCATAAATACTTGTACTCTATAATACATTTAATTACATAGCCTCTAAATCATTCTTCTGAATATGAGCTCCACTGGCTCTATCATGGTATCAGAGCAATTCCAGCAAAATCAATGCATAACAACTCTTCTTATACTACTTTTCTTTCCATTGCATCAAAATCAAATTTGATCAACTTTAATCACACAATATCGATCAACCTCGATGACAAGAACTATCTCTTATGGAAACAGCAAATCCTTGTAGCTATTCGTGGGCATGATCTTCATCATTTTGTTATTGGTCAATCCATTCCATCGAAACCTACTTCTTCTCAATTAGAATCACTTTTTGTTGAGTATCTAGTATTGGAGAAACTGGACCAATTATTGCTTTCATGGCTTCTTTCTTCTATGACAAAGAATATGTTAATTCGTGTTGTTGAATATGAACATACTAATTAAGTCTAGAGCAGTATCCAAGAATTTTTTTCCACTCACACTCGCGCAAAGGTGCATTAGTTTAAAACAAAGATTCATAACACCAAGAAAGGTACTCGTACTATCACTGAATATCTACTTCGAATCAAAGCCCTTGTTGATGCTTTGAATTCAATTGGTAATCCTATTAGTGAGAAAAAAACACACTGAATTTATCTTATAAGACCTTCTTGAAGAATATGATGTTCTTGTTACCACAATCCAAACTTATTGTGAACCATCCTCTATCACTCAAATTGAATCTATATTGCTCTCTTATGAAATTCGTCTTTAACGCAACTTAAAAGCTACTCCAACAGCTGAATCACTGACTATTAATGTACAAGTGCTAATCCTAATCAAACTAAGGACAAGTTATCAAGTCACAATCAAACCTAGCCTTCTCAGAGCCAAATCAGAATTATAGTCATTGAGGTGGATTTAATCGTCTAGGAAGAAGCTGCAGTGAACGAGGAGGACATCATATGAATGGTGGACGAAGTTTTGTAATCCGTCAAGTCTGTAACAAGGCTGGCCATCCTGCATCTCAATGCCTAAAGCACTTGTTCTGCCTACTAGTTCTTTGTCTTCTGCTTAGTTGTATCTGTCCACTTTTACTAGCGCTTCATCTACTTCCTATAATACTCACACTCTTTGGCACTTAAGATTAGACCACCCCTCATCAAGCATAATTAATAAAGTACTTGAGTCATGTAATATCAAGTTAGCACAAAATATTAAGGGTGATTTTTGTGTTGCATGTTGTTATGGAAAATCCCACAAATTATTTTCTCCCCCATGATCTATTGTTTATTCTCAACCTCTTATACTAATTTAATATGATCTTTGGGGACCGGCTCCATGCAAATCAATTGACAATTTTTCCTATTACATAACTTTTGATGATGCCTTTTCCAAATTTAATTGGATTTATCCTTTCAAACACAAGTATGAAGTTCTAATTGTTTTCATAAAGTTCAAATCTATGGTTGAACTATAACTTGAGCATAAAATGAAATTATTTCAATCTGATTTTTTCCCCGGGGGGGAGGGGGGAAGGGGGGAGAATTATGTCCTTTTTCTACTTATTTTAATCAAAATGGTATCATTCATAGACTTATTTGCTCTCATGCTCACCAATAAAATGGTACCATTGAGCGTAAACAGACATATTGTTAATGTTGGTCTCTCTATGCTTGATTATGATGGTATGCCCCTCAAAATTTTGTCTAATGCATTTCAATCTGCATTATACTTAATAAATCATTTACCAACTACTACTTATAATCATGACATTCCATATTCCATTAGAGAAGCTATTTCAGCATCTTAAGTGGAAACAAGCAATGCAAGAAAAGTTTCAAGCTCTACTCAACAATCAAACTTGGTCTCTTGTTCACTTGCCACACAATTAGACTCCTATTGGTTGTAAATGGGTATTCAGGGTCAAAGAAAATCCTGATAGCACAATTAATAAGTACAAAGCCTGACTTGTTGCAAAGGGGTTTCATCATAAGTATGGCTCAGATTACATTATGACATTCTCTCCATTAGTGAAGCCTTCCATAATCAGAGTTATCTTAACTATTACTTTATCCAAACATTGGTCCATTGCCCAACTTCATGTTAATAATGCCTTCCTCAATGGCAATCTTCATAAGGAAGTCTATATGATTCAGCCACTAGGTTTTGAACAATTAGACAAGTCATTACTTTGCAAGTTACATAAATCACTTTATGGTCTTAAGCAGGCACCATGGGCCTGATTTGAAAAATTAGCCCTTACATGATGCAAATATGGCTTTACACCGAGCAAATGCGATCCTTCATTATTCATTCAGGTTACCTCTCAGCATTGCACTTATATCTTGGTCTATGTTGATGATATTTTAATTACTGGTAGCTCTCCTACATACATATGTTCACTTAAGCTTCGATTGCATTCAGAGTTTGCACTCAAGGATTTTGGTAATGTGCATTATTTTTTGAGTATTGAGGTTAAATATCTTCTTGGAAATAAGATTTTTGTTATCTCAAAAAAAAGAATTTGACAGATCCACTAGTTAAAGCTAAAATGCATGGCTCTCGTCCTCAGTTAACCCCTATGGCAACAAGCCGAAAACTTAGTAACAGGGATGGTGATCTTATGCCAAACCCAACTTTGTATTATTCTATTGTAGGAGGATTGCAATATGCTACTATCACTTGTCCTGAAATTTCATTTAGTGTTAATAAAGTCTCTCAATTCATGCAGTATCCAAGGGAAACTCACTGGCAAGCAGTTAAAAAGATTCTCAGGTACTTGTATGGTACTATCACACATGGATTGCTACTCACAAAATATGATAATCTTGCTTTATGAGCCTTTTGTGATGCTGATGATAAGAAATCCACCTCAAGTGCATGCATTTATCTAGGTGATCAAATTGTGCGTTTTATTCCTTCTGTTGATCAAATTGCAGATATTCTCACTAAACCTTTAGCTAAGACACATTTTTAGGCTTTGCAAAGTAAACTTAAGGTGTGTGACATGTCTTAGATTTTCTATTTTTCTTCACACCCCTAAGTTTAAAGGGGAAATGTTATAATATATGGTTAAGAGAGTTAGATGTCTATCGAAGTTAGTTACATATCAATTGCAGCTAACTCAGAGTAATGCACGTGATCTCACTTGTATAAATACATGTACTATGTTTTACATTCAATAACATAGCCTCTAAATCATTCTTCTGTATATGAGCTCCACTGGTTTTATCAAATATGGTGTTGATAGATTAATTAGTCACAAATTATGTGATCAGACCATAATATAATGTGGGTGTTTTGACAATCTACGACCATGAAGAAGTTAGTTATACCAAAAGTAAGGCTTTTTCAGCAATAAATATTAAAAAAATAATTTTTTTGGCATACATTTATATTTTGTATGGATTCAAATTCTTTCAATTCGAGTCAAATAGTTTTAAAGGCGACTTAAATTGAATCAATTAAAATCCCCCAATTTAAAAAGAAATTATTTTTTAACTCGAAATAACAAATTCTGAGACAACACTAGACATTGCAGCGCCTTGTATATGAGTCGAGAAAGTAAAGGATTGGTAGGGTAAAATACATGGAGAGTGAGAGATGAGTGTGTATGAAAGTGAAGAGAGTTGGGTCATTTAAAAAATAAGTTTACCTTTCATCATGACCACTCACTCTCCATGTATTTCACCCTACACCGCACACATATCTCAATCCTTTTTCTCTCTCAACTCACATTTGCAATATCTTGTATTGTCTCAAAATTTGTTGTTCTAAATTAGAAAATTTTTATTTTTAAAATTGGGGGACTATGATTGATTCAATCGAAGTCCCTTTTAAAACTCCCTGATTTGGACTAAATGAGTCCTAATCTATACAAAATATAATATGAGATTTTGAAATTTTTTTTTAATATTTATTGCTCAAAAAGCCCTTTAGAGTAATTACGTACTGACATTAAAATTTCAAATCAAACCTTAAACCTTAATAGCATAACTATTTAATTCCCGTGTCCATTTATGTATAAAACACCATACTTTAACAACTATAGGGAAGATTAAGCTTTGGGATAACCTTAATGAGTTAAGATATAAAACGATAATGATAATTATGAAGAATAAAAATTTATATATATATATATATATATATATATATATATATATTCTGGTTTACTTTCACTCAATAGTTTATGCTTATAGAGTAAAATAGATTTCGATATAATAGCATAATTTCTGTAACTAAATATAAAAAATGAACTTATATATAATTTTTTATATTTTGTTATGTTGTTTTCAATTAAAATATAATAGATATATAATTCTTAGTATGCGTATGATTTTTGCATATAATCATATAAATTTCAAATTAAATTATTAATTTGTTTATATTATTATTAACTAATCATATACTTGTATCAATTAAAAAATCTGATAATAAAAATATAAGAAATTGTACATGAGTTTAATCCACTAAATATTAGACATTTGTTTCATATAATATTTTAGTTCTCTATCAGTCCTATTAAAACACCAAATATTATTTTGAATATATATATATATATATATATATATATATATATATCTTTGACTTCTATTCAAGCATGCATACCCATTTTCCTTCTATATGAAAAATCAAATAGAAAAACAAAAAGGCTCTAAGTGTGAACAGAAAATCTGGTGAGATTCCAACAATGAAGGAGTTGTATACCGACATTTATTTTCTGAAGTTTCCTATTGACTCGTAATTTTTTAAAAGAAACAAAAGAATGGGTTCAACCTAATAAATCCAAATCATGGGACACCCATTTGGAAATGATGAAAATTAGATAATTTGTATTTTAATAAATTGTCAAAATTCTTTATTTTTTAATACTTTTTAAAATCAAAACAAAAAAAATATCAAATTGATTCCTTATTTTTATATTTTGTAATAATTTAATTACTTATAAATTAACTATGACAAATTAATATTTTAAAAATTTTATTTTATACAAAATTAATCTCTCGTTAATTTAAACATAATGATTAATTTTATATAAATTTAAATATGTGAATGACTTATTTATTATAATTAATTTATAAAAAAAAATTAAATTATCACAAATTATAAAAATAAAATATTAATTTTATAATAAAATTTACAGTCAATGGTTGACATTTCATGCAATTAAAATGAGCCACACATTTTGTCACAACACTTTAGTAGTGTCGCTGCAGTCAAAATGGAACATTATGTTGGCGTCCTACTATGAGACAAAGTCTTTGACCCTTCTATATTCTTATCTGTTTCACAAAATTTAACCATCTTGTTGTATTTGTCAAATCATTATTTTTCTGGTAGAATTAATTTACAAAATCTATAAAGATTTGAGCCAGAATTCAGGGATGAAATTAGAATTGAACCTAATTTTTTCAGAGCATCATCTTTTAAAATTATATTTTTAATTTTATAAACTAATTCAATACAATTGAAAAATATTCGCTAACGATCATTTCTAATTCTTACTTATAATCTCAAAAATTATATTAAAAAAGTTAAAATTAAAATGTAATTCTTTTACTTCTAAAATAATATGTATTATATTTTTAAAATTTATTATTAACTTTTACACTCAAATATTATATATATAAATCTCATTGTTAATATGCTTATAAATAACTAATAGTTTGTTGTTAATTTTTAATTCAACGATGAACTGTGTCTATACACTTACGTGACATATATGTCATGTATACACTAAACTGGGTATTACAACGAATGTGCAACATTAAGCAAAGATGCTTTGACTTAGTTAAACTTTAGAAAATAATATATAATATAGACATACAAAGAATACCATATCGCACATATGTATAAATACATATAATATATTTCAAAAAATTTATATGATGTTTCTTATATACTTATATAAGATTTTTTAATCAATTAATGACATCTTGACAATTTTTATACTCTATTTACTTTCTTATTAATAATATTAATTCTTACCTTTTGAAAAATAGTCCATATGTCATTAGCTAGTTAGGGGAACCTAAGTATATAAGAAACAATATATAAGTTTTTTCTTTATATATTTTGCATACAAACACATTTAATAAATCAATTTTCAAAAAGAAATAAACACACATGCATGATATAATATTATATATATATATATATATATATATGCTTATAAATAAACACAACACAACATTGTGTGATTATTTTTATACAACACAGTATAGTATTACATGCGCAAATGTGTGTCTTTGTATATTAAATAAAATAAGATTAATTCATATATTTGAAAGAAAAAACTTAAATTTAAAATTCAAACTCATTATTTAAATTATCAAACAAGCTTCAATTGATTTTAGAAAACGAATAAAATACATAACAAGTTCAATTCATATAACTATAGATAAAAAATAAATTAACTGAAAAAGACAAAGGGTTGCAAAACGCGTAAAAAAATATTAGTAGTTACATAAAACTAATGAAGAATTTACTCCCTATTTCCGAGACAAAAAATCTTTATATATATAAAGAAGATAAATATTAAATTAGTCTCTTAATTTTATATTTTATGACAAGTTTATTCTTCATAAATTAATTGTAACAAATTAGTGTTGTACAAAGTCAACCACTTATATTTAAATTCGTATAAAATTAATCATTTATAAATTTAAGTTTATATAAAATTAATTTTTATATTTAGATTAATAAAAAACTAATTTTACATAAAATAATAATTCTAAAAGACTGATTTATCATAGTTAACTTATAAAAAAATACATTATTATAAAGTATAAAAGTAATAGCTCATTTAGTACTTTTTTCTATATACAAATCCTCAAATAGCATAGTGGTTGTATAATTCACAAATTATGTTATTAGACCATAGTAGAAAGAGAGTCTTTAGAAAATCAACAACAACGGAAAAGGTAGTTAAACCGAGAATCTTCACATTATGACATTAATTAAAATTTCAAATCAAACATTAAGCCTATCTCAATTTGGATAAATTGCCATATCCATTGTCTAAAACACCATATATAGCGAAAATTGGGCTTTGGGACAGAGTCAAAATATAAAAAGAATAAAGGTAATTATGAAGAATGTAATGTTCCAGCTTGTTAAAAATTATATATATATATATATATATATATATATCTTATATTAATTTAGTCATCTCAACATGGTCGTTTATATATTTGAACTTTACAAAAAAAGTAGTCCCTCTATCAATAAATAATCCTCCTACTTAGGTTTAGTAGATTGATGGAATGACCAATTTTTTTAATATTAAAAAATGTTAAGGACTAAATTGAGGAAAAATCAAAATGTGATTTACCAAAATAATATATATTATTCTTTTTATTTTCTCTCACTAAATAAAATAAATTTAAATATAATAGCATAATCTCTATAATCAAATATAAAGAAAAATGCTTATATGCAATCTTTTATACATTTTTTTTAACTTTGTTAGTGCTCTAATTAAAACATGAGAAGTGCATAGTTTTTCAATAATATCATACCAGTATATAATTTTTGCACATAGCTGTATAATTTTTAAATTAAATCATACATTTCTCGTGTTATTAGTAGTTAACTATGAATCTGTCATGTCTTAAGTAAAAACCTAATAACAAAAATATAAGAAATTATATATTAGTCTAATTTTAATTAAATTTTAGACATTTCTTATTTAGTTTTCTACCAATCTAATGAAAACACCAAATTTTTTTGTTGAATAATATTGAATATGTTTCTTTGACTTCTCTCCAAGCTTGCTTCTGCACAAGTTCTATCTTCCTTTCACAAGAAAAAACAAAAACAAAAAGGCTCCAAGTGTGGACGGAAAAAAAAATGATTAAAATTCCAACGAAGGAAAATTTGTACACGGACATTTATTTTCTGAAGGTTCCTAGTGACTCATAATTTTCTAATAATAGGAATAAAAACAAGGAGTTCAACGTTTTAATAAATTTGCAGCCACAGAGAGAGAGAGACACTGAGAGAGGCAAAGTCTTAAACCTTTGAATTTAGCATTCCATGAATTTTTCTTTCTATATTCTAGTCTGATTCACAAAATTTAACCCCCTTGTTGTACTAGTCAAATCATTATTTTTTTAATAGAATTAATTTACAAAATTTATAGATAAATATATCATGCATATATATTCTATATATTTATTCAGTTAACCATATTAATTTGTTTATATATAAAGTCTAATATTTAAATATCTCAAATGGCAAATTTGCATCTCTTGTTCGTTGCAAAGGAAGCACAAGACTTAATGATAATAGAATGTATGATTATATTTAATAGAATACATGGTTCTCATTGTTTATATAAAAAGATTAAAGTCAATAAAATAGGATTAATTTATATATTTAAATAAAATTTTAAATTTAAAACTCAAGCTCCTTATTTGAATTCTCTGACAAACTTCTTAACGGAAAAACAAATCTCCAACAAACTCCAATCGATTTTAAAAACTAAATAAGTTCTATAGAAAGTTTAATGTCTAGTTCTTTATTCATCATAAAAGTATTATTTTGATCTTTTATTTATTGAAATGTTTAGAATAGTTCTCCATTTATTAAAAATATCACGCTTGATCCCTAAATTTTAAAATAAATATCAAATTTAATTCATTAGATTTATGGTTTAAAGTTTGATAGATGAGCTATATCTAATCATTTTTAAAACAAAAAAGACCAAATGTAACATTTTTATAGAGTATTTAAAATATTTTAATAAATAAATAACTAAAATAACAATTTTATAATAAGTAGGAAACTAAAAGTACAATTTTTTTAAGTTTAATATATATATATATATATATATAATGACTAAGCAAGAGATACATAAGGTAACAAATGTGTATAAAAATAATTTGTTATATTTGATGCACTCACCATTATTATTTCATAGATTAATAATATTATAATTATATTTTTATATTATAAATAAGTATATTAATGTATTCAAAATTATAAATATGTTAAATATTTTACTAAAAATAATTATCAAATTATATGTGAAAAGAGAAAAAAAAATTACAATTAATGACATATTTGTCAATGCAAAATCATATATTTGACTTTTATAATTATTTTGTACGAAAATGTGGCGCATATAGTATTTCTTTATTCGGATGAATGAGACAATTACGGGTTTGAATAGACTAATCCGTTTGCAACCTTCTATTCTGTCGTGTATTGAAATGGAATACCACACGCGGCTACGGCTCTAATGGCTGGAATATTATTATTTTTTATTATTTTATAATAATGAATTTTCATTTTTCTTATTTGATAATGATGCATTATCCACATGACATGGACTTAAGCGACGATTCATTCTGAAGTGACTTCTAATAATGCATCAGGAAGTTAGGAACACGATAAGGACCTAAGCACCAAAAATAGAAATAAAAATAAAAATATATGAGTTGATTTAGTCCATGCAATGACTGCCACGGAACATGGAACATATACAAAATAATTAATGTGTTATTATCACCTACAAAAAGAAATGAAAAAATTATGCTGTTGGTTTTTATAGTTTTATTTATATTTTTAATTCAGTTTTTATAGTTTAAAAACTTATGATTAAGTCTTTAATTTTTTTTTTCAAATCACTCTTTACATTTTTAATTTGTTATGTGTGGATATAACGGTAATTTAATATAAAAGAAATTGAGATAGTGCGAGTTGAATTACTCTATCTTATTTTATTACAATAATATATGGCACCTTTGGAATCTTCTATAATTAAATATAAATTTTATTGTACTGTTATGGTTTAATAATCTCCCATATATCCATTGATAATGCTTAAAATTTTGTCCTTCTTAAAAAAATATACAATGTACAAAATCTACTTGAAAAATATAAATCTGACTTTTTATATTCTTATTTTAGCATAATTTAATTATTATTTTTTGGATCAAGTTCACTTAACTTTTCATCTTACATAATTTTTTACACCAACTAAAAGCGCAATAAATTATTATCAAAATTAAGCTCACCCAATAACTTAAAACATTCCTTGTAATAAGTTTTCAACTCGAAATCACAAATGATACATTACATATAATATAATAATAAAATATTAAATTAGTTTTTTCTTTTTATATTTTGTAACTATTCATTTTTTTACAAATATACTGTAATAAATTATTTTTTAAAAATTTTATTATATACAAAATTAATCATTCACTAATTTAAATGGAATGATCAATTTTATAAAAATTTAAATTTAGGATAGATTAATTTATTATTATTAATTTATAAAAAAATAAATTATTATAAAGTATAAAAATCAGAACCAATTTTATTTTATTTATCAATATAACTGAGTTTCTCATTGTCATATATAGATTATAGACACGAAAATTTTCATATTTTCTTTTTTTTGTTCTGTTTTCAATAAATAAACCATTTAGTTTTGCACAGAGCAGGAAGAGTTCCATACTCTTCTTCCCCTCTTGGTCAATGTTTGACCAATCATTGGTTTGAAAATGTCAAAGTCAATGTTTGCTGAGTTGCTCTCTCTCTCTCTCTCTCTCTCTATCTCTCAATCTCTCTGATAATTAAACTTCGAAGTCTTTGGCCAAAAAGGAAAAAAACTTCGAAGTCTGTGAACATGACACATATAACGTTATCTTCTCATACCTTACAATATTTAAACCAATGGAAACAACCCAATTAGTAAGTATTCGGTACCCATATTCCCATCATCGTACGCCGTCTCTTGCTGCATAATCTTGTCTCCATCTTCTACCTTTTGAGAATATTGCAGAGAGCAGAGCAGTACAAGACAGGGGACACTTGGAAAATAGAGAGCAGAGCAGTACAAGACAGGGGACACTTGGAAAATAGAT
Organism: Delonix regia; assembly: GCA_037074485.1. Classification (NCBI taxonomy): domain Eukaryota; kingdom Viridiplantae; phylum Streptophyta; class Magnoliopsida; order Fabales; family Fabaceae; genus Delonix; species Delonix regia. Next base: position 20,086,559 of record CM073454.1, on the reverse strand, counting down.
GGCTGAAGTTTACGAGCGAACGTTGGAAGAAACACCAACGTGGGCCGTTGCTGTCGTGTGCTTCGTGTTGCTTGCCATATCCATTGCCATAGAACACATCATTCATGCTATCGGACATGTAATTAATAAGCCTATGAACTCTGTTTAACACCTTATCAAACGCTGCTCCGTTTCGGTGTTTGTTCAGAATCATTTATCTGCAATTTGTGCTACCCTTACGTGAAACATATTTTTCCACGAAATTTACCTCTGACATGATTGATTCGATTGAATTATGTACCATGATAGAATAGAACACTTGCTCTGTTCAGTTCTGATTGCTTCCTGCAACTTGTGATCGCAGTGGTTCAAGAAGAAACACAAAAATGCTCTGTTTGAAGCGCTTGAGAAAGTCAAAGGAGGTACATGAACAGTATTTAATTTCCTCTGTTGTTGAGGCTCCTGGATGTGTCAATTCAAGTCTAACATAACGATTTGATTCTTTTCTTGTGTGTGGTTTAGAGCTGATGCTGCTGGGGTTCATATCGCTGCTTTTAACTGTGTTTCAAAATCTCATTTCTAATATCTGCATATCAGAAAAAGTTGCAGCCTCTTGGCACCCTTGTCCTGTTGTTCCCAAGGCAAAGACTCATTCTGACTCTGATGATTCTGATTCCGATGACACCAATTCTCGTAAACTTCTCCAGTTCCTGGACCACACGCCGCGACGTGTTCTCGCCACAAAAGGATTCGACAAATGCGCAGACAAGGCAAGTTCTAAGCCTTCGAATTCGTTTCTTTAAAGTCCGTCAAGTATAAAATCAGTAAAGTACCTTAAAATTTACAAAGAGATAGAACTTTATTTACAAGTTTTCCTTTCACTTTCTAACGTTAGAAACACTTTAGCATTTACACTTAGATGCAAGGATTGTATGTAAAACATGGGCATGGTAAATTGTACTCTTGAGTGATCCCTAGAGTAATGAAGACATTTTCATTGACATGATAGTTCATGTTAGCAAAACAGGGGATTTTCTTTTGGATATATTGCCATGCTGAATCAGGAAGCTGGTTTTGTATTTGCAGGGCAAAGTTGCTTTCGTTTCAGCATATGGGATTCACCAGCTCCATATATTCATCTTTGTGCTGGCAATTTTTCATGTCCTTCAATGCATTATCACACTTGCTCTGGGCAGAACGAAGGTACTCTAAAGACTCATCTGTTTTCCGTTTATATTCGTTTTGCCACAGAATTAACATACTGAGATAGGGATGTCAGATTTAATTGTTGCTTCACTGAATGCAGATGAAGAAATGGAGGACGTGGGAAGATGAAACGAAGACTATTGAATATCAATTCTATAATGGTAAGAGATGAAAATATTTCTTAAGTCAATGGAATTAAACAGCTGTGATTGCACCCACTTGCCCATGATTCCTTACTTGAGTTTATTGTAAGAGCTACAAGACAAACCCACATAGCAACTTGTCATATGACAAATTGAAATGAGGGTTTCACAGCATAGAAGTTGACTTTCTAAGTAGATATCTTAAGTAGGTTCTCTAGTCATTGCTTCACGTGAGTGGACTTTTCAGTAGTTTTATTAGGAACTACTTGCTGTTAGATTATACATTTTCTTATATATGAATTGTTAGATAAAAAATTTTGAATTGTGTTCAGTCAAATTTAAAAATTTTTTATCATGTGCGATCTTTAACTTTAATGTTAACTATTACATCGCACGTTTCTTTTAATATTAACTATTACATTTATACATTTTTAAATATATATAAACAATCCAGATTGCTATAGCACTAGTCCTCACTCATAGATTATTATTCAGAACATATTATTTTGGCATTTAACTTACTACTAAATTGTCATTTTGATTCTTTGCTCATTTTATTTTTTCAAAATGGTTCCTCATTGGAAATTGTTACTTTGGATTCTTCTTAGTTAATGGGATTCAATAAGAATGACTACATATGGTAATGATTTCAAAAGTGAAAGACTAAATATGATAATTTCTAATAATTGAAACACTATTTTAAGAAATAAAATGAGTAAGAGATTAAAATGATAATTTAATAATAAGTTAGGAACCAAACTAGTATTTTTCTTGATTACTATTCTCCAAAATCTATAGAACATCAGGATTATAGAATTTTCCAGAGTCTAAATTAGATTTTAACATTTTGTTAAGAGACTTATAAAATAAAAGCTGAATTTTATTATCATAAATTTGAAAGTTTACTATTTGGACCATGTTGATAGTGTATTTTTCATATTATGTACTGCAGATCCTGATAGGTTCAGGTTCACAAGGGACACAACATTTGGAAGAAGGCATATGAACATATGGTCTAAGTCACCCATTTCTTTATGGATTGTAAGTACAAAAATTTCATACATCAATGATAATATTACCCTTACCTTTGATTATAATGAGCTCTATATTTTGTTCACTACATTCTGAGGCATTCTTCTTCTTAACCCAGGCTAGCTTCTTCAGACAATTCTTTGGATCAGTCACTAAGGTGGACTATATGGCACTAAGGCATGGATTCATAATGGTGAGTTTGTATTCTCTAATGTGTCTGAATTCTTTTTAGCTCAAAAGACAACCCAAAACTTGAGACTAAACTATGTAATTTGTAGGCGCATTTGGCACCTGGAAGTGAATCAAGATTTGATTTCCAGAAGTACATCAACAGATCACTTGAAGAGGATTTCAAAGTTGTGGTGGGAATAACGTAAGCAACATCATAAACTGCTTAATTCTATTTCGAATAAAACATTATTTTGGTTATTAATTTGGTTCCTTATTTGTCAATTCATTTTCAATTTAGTTCCACACGAACTTTTTGTTTTCAATTTGGTTCCCTACTAATCAATCTATTCTCAATTTAGTTTCTCACTTATTAGTTCATTATCAATTTGGTCTCTTGGTCTTAATTAAATTTAGTTTAAATTGCAAATGGACTGGGATACCAAATTTAGAATAAATTTATATGTGAGGAATTAAATTGTGAGTATTATAAGCAAGGGGCCAAATTGAGAAAAATAATCAGCGAAGGATTAAATTGAAAATAAATTGATAATGAAAGGACTAAATTAAAAATAAATTAATAAGAGACCAAATTAAAAATTAAATGAGATATTAAAATAGTATTCTTCGCATTTTATTTCCTTCAATCAAGTTGTCTAATCTTTAAGTTCTTTGCTCTTGTAGTCCAATCATTTGGTTCTTCGCGGTGCTATTCCTTCTGACAAACACTAATGGTAAAGCCAAATTTAAAAGTTTTGAATGTAATTTGCATATTATGTATGATTATATACATTATAAGTGTTGCTATGATGGTTCAATTCCTGATAATGTAATATTGAAGCGGTTATTTCTAATATTAAATTTGATAATGACCAATTCTAAATTAATTAATTCCATGACTTAAGAGTTGAATAGAATACTAGGAGATAATATTAAAAAAAAAAATTGTTGCTACGATGATCTAAGTTGAACCATATAAATGACAAGCCAATGCAGACATGAGACTGTATTGTATCTTTATATTTTAGTAACCTACTCTTATTGCCATTTTAACCTTTGAATTAAATAAATTTATGAATAAGCAACATTTTATTTTGACCCATTAATAGTAACTTAAAAACTTATGTTCTGCTCAAACAGGATGGCGCACTTATCTGTGGCTTCCATTCATTCCACTACTTGTAAGTACAAAGAGAATTCTAAGAAACGGTTTGTTTGTTATGATTTTATTTTGATTTATTCTCTAATATATCATTGAATTATTATTTTAGTATTTCAATCATTTTATTGCACAAAATGATCTCTTGCTTATTGAAAATAATTATTATTAATCCTATAATTTTGAAAATGTTACTACATACAATCTCTCAAGCTAAACCAATTAATTCATTTGGAGAGATCAAAAGTAAATTTTTCATTAAATGTGAGATCATTTTAAAAAATAAAAATAGCAAGGGACTAAAATGATAATTCGAAAATAAATTAATGTCTAAAATGGTATTTTCTCCTTCTTATTGTCTTGCTATGTTTGAGTGAAACGCTAGAGCTAATAATAAGGTTGAATATGGACGATGCAGATAATCCTACTGGTGGGTGCAAAGCTCCAAATGATCATAACAAAGATGGCATTGAGGATTCAAGAAAGAGGGGATGTGGTGAAGGGTGCACCTGTGGTTAAACCAGGAGATGACCTGTTTTGGTTTAATCGCCCTCGCCTCCTCCTCTTTTTGATCCATCTTGTTCTCTTTCAGGTGCTTTTTCAATCCCACTTTTTTTAATTTGTCTTTAAAGGTAATGCTTTTATCTATCAATATAAAGGAGTAAAACATCATATTGTTCTTTCAATCATCAATTTTGTTTTAATTTGGTTTCTCAATCTTAAATTACAATTAAATTTAGACTAAACATATTAACTTTTATATTAGTGAGGGACTAAATTAAAGTTAAATTAATAGATAAGAAATTCAACTGAAACTAAACTTACTAGTAAGAAATTAATTTAAAGCTGGACTCAAGGGTAAGTGATCAAAATAGTGGTGTTTTATTCTCAAGATATTAAGTGTTATTCCAAATTCTGTGTGTTAATTAATAGTTATGATTGTTTTGCTTTTCCTTTTGTTGCAGAATGCTTTTCAACTCGCATTTTTTGCTTGGAGTACAGTAAGTCTCTCATCTCATCTTGGTTACCTTATCATATTTTTTCAGTTGAAGAAAAATATAATTTTTAGTGTCTCATTTTTAGCCTAAAGATAAATTGGGTTCTTTAAAAACAGAAAGTATCAAAATTGTACTCCAAATATGAAACCCTACCAAAAATAAAAGTCCTTCAAAGATCAATTTAATCCTCTAAAGGAACTAAATCAATTTATTTTTTCAATTTTTAGAGAATTATTTTCATACTTTTTATTTTTGGAGGACTAAATTGATATTTTGGCAAACAACAAGGGACCAAAATTGTATTTTTCTACTTTTGCTCGAATGGCTCCTATTGTTCATATTTTATCATTGCAAAAGGTTTTGTCAAATGCACTCCATGAAAATAAAATCCTTTGATACGGAAAGAGTACCAACATATCTAATAATAAGAAAGTCCAAGAAAGCTATAGTGCATGTTGAGAAAAGAAGTACCTATTGGGAGATATTTGTGAATATTTTTATGGGAATACAATATTATCTTACGTTAAATGTTAAGTGATCCAGCCAAAGGAAAAGGAACATGACTGTATGTACATAAAGTTCAAATCATAATAATAATAATAATAATAATAATAATAATAAGGCATTCTTACATAAATAGGATTATAAATATTGAGAAAATATTAGCTGGTCCTAATACACTTATGTGACAGTTGATTTAGTATATCAGTTCTAATAAAATCATTCATTTAATGACCCACACTCTTCTTTCTAAATAATTTTATCAGAATTAATACATTAAATTAACTGTCACGTAGGTATAACAAAATTAACTAATATTTTTTCATAAATATTTTGTAGCGTTTAGGTATAAAATGAACTCAGCTGCAACATTTCTCTAACCTTGCCTTTGCCATTTGTTTTTCGTGTTTCAGTATGAATTCTCAATAACTTCTTGCTTCCACCGTGAAACTGCAGATATTGTCATTAGACTTACAATGGGGTACGTTCATTTCAATTGCAAAATACGAACATTCCTATATATTGCATAAGCACAACCATTGGTTTATGAGATAGCGTTTTGGCATTACTCTGCTTTGGTTTTAATAACTTCTAAGAATAAATTGGTCAAAACTAATGTATGAGTTGCAAATTTTCCAGGGTTGTCATACAAGTTCTGTGTAGCTATGTGACCTTGCCTCTTTATGCTCTAGTGACACAGGTAAGAAATATGTGTCCATAAAAGTCCCTCCCCCACAAGTTTTTCTTTCAAGTAAAATATTATTTTTGGTCCTTCACTTATCATTTTATTTTCAATTTGCACTGTCACTTACTAGTTGATTCTCAATTTGACCCTCATTGTTTTTATTCTTAAGTTAGTTCCCACACTTATTAATTTATTCTCGATTTGATCCTTCACTCATCTTAAAGTTAGCACATTTAGTCCTTTGATTTCAACTAAATAAGAGGGACAAAATTGAGAATTAAAATTAGTGTGGGAACAAATTGAAAATGAAAATTAGTGAAGGACCCAACTGAGAATCAATTGATAATTGAGGGATCAAATTAAGAATTAAAATCAATGAATGATCAAATTGAGAATAGACTAATAATTAGGAAACCAAATTGAGAATAAAAAATAGTAACTGACTCAATTGAAAAATAATTGATAAGTAAAAGATCAAATTGAGAATAAATATCAGTGAAGAATCAAATTGAAAATAAACTAATAAGTAAAGAATCAAAATAGTACTTTGCAATTTTTCTTTCTTTTATTAAACTTACATATTGCTATTGATTTTGGATGGAAATGACAGATGGGTTCAAGCATGAAGCCCACCATTTTCAATGATAGAGTAGCAGCTGCACTCAAGAACTGGCACCACACAGCAAAGAAGCAAGTGAAAGAGAGCAAGCACTCTGGGTATGAGTCTAACACACCATTCTCAAGTAGGCCTACCACTCCAACCCATGGCACGTCTCCTGTCCGCCTTCTCCACAAGCACCCTTTCAAAAGTAGTGACACTGCCTATACTTCACCAAGAGCTTCTAACTATAATGAGAATGACCATTGGGACGTTGAAGAGTCTCCCTCCCCTAGCCACCACCATGATAAGCATGTCCCGGCCGGGCCCAGCTCGTCGGAGTTGCCTCCGGCACCTCATCCCATTCGGACTCAACATGAGATTAGTATTAGCTTATCTGAGTTTTCATTTGAGAAGCCACACACGAGTAGAGATCAACAATAACTTGTTTTAATGGATCATCATACACACATGTATGTAATTTGTAGATGAAAGTTCATTTAAATGTTTCCAGCATACATACATTCTAGTCAGCACATTAATTTTGTTCGTGTATACCTTTGAGGTTGTTCTTGCTTGTATAGGGAGTTAAGTGATGTCTGAATGAGCTTATGTGCTCCTCAACTAATCTATCTCAACTTATGCAAATTCATCTAAAATAAAATCTTTGACGTTAATTTATCACTCTCCACCAGAATTTGCAGTAGTTAGCAACATCTAGTTTCAGGAATTCTAATATCTGTAACTATTAAGACACCTTGTTGTGAACAAGTTGACACTGCACTTGTACATTGTTTTTCTTGGCCTAGAAAAGCCTCAATGTTTTTAGTGAGTGCCATTTGTAAGTGTAACCATTGCTCGTGAGCTAAATGTATAACAAGCTTTTTGCATGAGAAAAATATAATTTTGATCTCCCACTTTTGATCATAGGATCAATTTGGTCCTACAAAAATGGAAAGTATCAAAATGTTTATTCAAAGATGAAATCCTTCCAAAAATAAAAGTTTTTAAAAGATCAATTTGATCCTTAATGGGGACAAAATCTATTTACATTTTCATCTTTAAAAGATTATTTTGTTACTTTCTATCTTTGAATGGCCAAATTATTACTTAAGCAAAAAATGAAGGATAAAAATTATATTTTCCTCCTTTTTGCAGAGTAAAACACTTTTTTTTTTTTAGTATGGGGACTAGAAGTAAGTAATTAGTGTAAATTTTGATATATATGCTGTTTTATTTTCATATAAATTTTGTATCACCTAATTCATCGAATGCTTTATTGCACATTTTCTATCACTAAACTAGCCACTTTAGGCTATAGTGCTTTCTTTGAACCAAAACCCTAGTGGGTAGCTAAATCAAACAATACAAATATATTAATGTGGCCTAAACTTGAGACTTGGAACATGACCGAATGCGGTCATCCAATTTATATTTTTTAAAATTTTTTGTAAATTTAAAAAAATTTTGATTTATATTTAATAAATATGGTATTCTATATAATGAAAATGGTTTATATTAAAGAACAAAACAATTCTTTTAAAAAAGGAAAAAATGATATTATATATTTATATCCAATCAAGTCAGCTTTATACTTTGGCTTGGGACTCACATAATAAACCTTACCCCTTGGCCCAGGTTGATCATAACTCGTTTGCTTGGGCTTGAAATGATCAGATTAGATTAGATTAATTGGGCCAAGTCAAGTAATGATCACTCCTATTCAATAGCAATAATCAAGGCTTAAGAAAAGAAGGGTGAGCGCAAAACTTAACGAGAAGAAAAGAATCCACGACCATTGAAGGGATGAACCTGCATAAGGTTTTTCTAATGAAATTAATTATGCTTCGGGCATAGGTAACATGAGAATAAACATAGAAGAAACATGCATTTTATGAGTATAATATAGTATTAATTATATAAGATAAATAATAGTTGTGGGCATTGATATGATAAGGAACTTAATAAAAAGAGAGAAGTGATATGAGGAGATAATTTATAGTGTAGTTCTCAGTATTGTCGGATCAAAGTTTTCGTTATTTATTAATTTTGATTAATAACTTATTTATTTCGGTTTTTAAATTTTAAATATGATCTCTACACATTTTTTAGTGCTCAAATCCCTTAGTTTGCTATCTAGAGTTCGTGCAACAATTTCAAACAGGAAAGAACTCATAGAAGAGAGATATATAATTTTAAATTTGATCCTTATCTCTTTCTTTCAATGTACTTTTTGTCTTCCAATCGCCTCTCAATCCTTTGTTATCATCTTCTTCTTTGTTTGTTGAACCAGTGGGCGAATAATGCAGGTGATTTGCAGTTCAAATTTGACGGTCAGTATTAAAATAATTACATAAATTTAATAATTTTATTTAAAATAAAATTACTAGAATTAATAACTCTTAAGATATATTTTGATAGATGATGAGGAAGTAGAGTAGTCAAGTTTAATACGAAGGTTAGAGAATCAGCCACCCAACCCTGTGTGCGATTGATGCCTTCCTCCATTGCACCCATCAGGTCGATCAGGATTTCTTACTGTGCATATACGCGTGCTGTGCTCGCAAACAGAGTAGTTTGGGCGAACAACTTTATATATATATATATATACACATACACATAGATATAATTTTAATAATAATTAATTTTTATATATCAAAATGAAAAAAAAAATTTGTTTATCTTTATTTTGTAATTTAAATTACCTACATGATGTCATATTCAATCATAATAAATTATTAAATAAAAGTTTAATAATTTAAATTTATATTAAATTAATATAATTATTTATAATTATATTTTTAATCTATAAATTTGGTCTATTAAATTTTTATTTAATAATTTATTATGATTGAATAAAACCTTATATCTATATCCCAAGGATTCAGATCACTTGTTTTGTAAAAAATATCATTCTCACGAAGAGACAATTATTAATGTTAGAAGTTCAAGCGCTGTTGTTTGGGTGTACAATTTTTTCCATCCTTTTTTTTTTTAATTTTAAAATATTAATTACAAAATTGAATAAACAAATGTTTTAAATATAAAACGTTATTCCGTTGAGTGAGAAAATTAAAAAACTTCCAACGTTCTAGCAGCTAGAATTTACATCCCTCAGTCTAATGTTAGTGAGAGAGGTACAGAACCCAATAACTTCTAACATGTTAAGCTTTTATTTTTAATTTTTTAACTTTCTTCAATAAAACAATATTTTTGAATCTAATAAGATAAAAAAAAAAAATTTGTCTTTTTATTTTATTTTTATATTATTAAAAAATTATTCTTAATAAATCTGGAAAAAAGAAAAAATAAAAGGCTATGCACCCAAACAACACAGCTTGCAACCTGCTGTGCATTCCTGTTACCAGGAGATCACCTGCAGATCGACTCAATGTACTATTCTTTTCCCTTCTCTCCCTTTCCCGCTCATGCTTAACCTCCACTTCTTTTACAGATTCTTCGAGCCTTGGCACAGTCGCAACGCACACCCAGTAGATTTTCGGCCATTTCCACTTGTTTATATCTAATTTCAAGCACCAAGGAAAATTAGTCGTGGAAAATTCGTTGTTCCTCAGTGATTGTTGGATCCCCTTCGTGTTTCAGCCCTGAGAGCTTCATTCCTTCGGAGGCCCTTAAGCTTCTCCAAGAGATTTCGTGCTATACTAGCTTGGGTTTTGTCTGGAAATTTTTCATTTTGGTTGTGTGGGCTCGAATAGTGCCTTGGTTACAATCTCCCTGTTCTGTATTTGTACTCTCCCCGTTCCTTGGGCACGACTGAGAGTTGAGTGGTGAAATTGTGTGTGTGTGTGTATATATATATATATATATATATTGGTTCTTTGGTACTGATTGAAGTGGTTGATTGCTTGTTTTGTGGAGCACTGGGAAGCTATCTATGCTGTTTGATTGTCTTCTTCTAGTGCACCGAGTTTCTGTGTATTTGGGTTGTGTTGGCTGAGTTTGGGGTGGTTGAGCTGATGGTTTTCTATTTGTTGGACTACTGGTACTTCCGCTGGTTTTGATACATGTAAGTTCGTGTCTGCTGAGGCCCACAGTAGGCATTCCCAGTCTCTGATACATGAAGTTGCTATACAGGAACGGGGTTTTGATTTGCACCCCACTTTGGATGATATCTACTATAATGTCATTGAACTCAGGAGATGGGAAAAGTTTTGCAGTCAGCCTGAGGCAGCTGTTCTTCCTATTGTGAGAGAATTCTATGCTAATGTATTTGAACAAGTGGATGGAATGTGCTTTGTAAGGGGGTGCCAGGTACCATTTGACAGAAAAGCAATTAATGAATTCTACCTCACGCCGAGTATAGATGATGAGTACAGCGTATTTGCATCAAGAGAGGTCAACCTTGATGAGATTGTTCAGAGGCTATGTAGGCAGGGCACCACTCAGTGGAAGGTATCAAGAGAGGAACCTGTATCCTTCAAGGCGAACACAATGAGGAGAGAGGCAAAGGTGTGGATGTATTTCCTGGCTGCTAAGATGTTGCCGAGCATGGATGTGAGCGATGTTACTAGAGAGAGAGCTATTCTGCTCTATTCTATCTTAACAGGAAAGTCTATTGATATCGGGCAACAGATTTATACAAACATCCTCCGCACCATGCGAAGTCCAAGAGAAGGATTGTGGTTTCCTTCACTGATCACAGCATTATGTGCCAGGGCAGGAGTCAGATGGGATGCTAGTGAGGAGTTGCTACATCCAAAGAGGGTCATCGATGGGATTGTTATTTGCAGGTTGACAAAGAGTGATGATGACGAACCCTTATTTGTGGCGGTAGTTCTTCCTCCCTTCGTCTTCCTCGACCTTCTAAGGCCCAAAATATGACAGCGAATGAGCTTTTGGAGCTCTCTGAGATCTGTATCTGTAAATCTTATAGGCACTTTGAGCAGATATTAAGGATTATCGCTGAGGCTAAGGGTGTTGATACGACCACGTATCCAACTCTGCCGCAGTCACCCTTTGGCCAGCACAGTCTGGAGGATGATGAAAAGGATATGACAGTGAATGAGCGTTTTGAGCTTTTTGAGATGCGGTTCAATCAGTCCGCCATTTATAGCTTTGAGTGTCATTGGGCCTTTGGACGGATGTTGAGGATTTACGCTGAGGCTGTGGGTGTTGATATGACCACATATCCAACTTTGCTGCAGTTGCCCTTTGGCCAGTACGGTCTGGAGGTGGATGAAGAAGTGGATATGACGATGAATAAGTGTTTGGACCTCGTTGAGATCCGGTTCAATCAGTTCAGCATGTATACCCATGAGTTTCTTAAGACTATTTATCAAATGGCGAGGGTTAACGCTGACGCTGTGGGTATGGATACGACCATGTTTTTGACTCTGCCGCAACCCCCCTTTGGCCAGCACGGTCTGGAGGATGATGATGAAGAAGAAGATGAAGAAGAGGACGTTTGCCCAACATGGTCTGGAGGATGATGAAGAGGAGGATTAGAAGGAGTCTGAGTGGAGTTTTTTGTTCTTTTTACTTTGTTTTTCATTATGTTTGAACATTGAGGACAATGATCCAAATTTAGGGGCAGTGGAGAAATGTTTCAAGTACTGCTTAAATTTGATTTTTTTTTTTTTTTTTTCATATTCTTGAATACTTTTGTTCACCTATGAGCTATGCATGATTGGGATTGCATGCAGAAGAAAGTTTTATGCAAGTTAATTTGTACGAGCTACTTCAATCTTAGGACTCTAAACTAACTTTATATTTTCTTGAAGCGAAGTCTCAAGTGTAGCTTGATCTTGAGATATGATTTAGACACTCTTTTGATGCGTTCAAGCTTTTAAAACTCTACCTTTGTAATATATTATCAAAAACTATATTGTCACATGTTTTTGTTTTTGCCTACATTAACTTATACTTTGCTGGCAGGGTGTATGTAATATTCCCAAACTTTTATAATTAAAATTTTGGTGTTGAGGGATAATTTTTCTAAACAATTATATAAGTTAGATGGGGAGAAGAAATTTAGTTAAGAAAAGAAGGAAAAAAAACATAAATAATAAATAGAACTATTAAATTAGTTGTAGAAACGAAAGATTTAAGAAAGTTATTATATTAATTCAACTAATAAATTTCATAAATTCTATACTGGTTCAAGTGACTAAGCTTGACCCAAGTATCATTAGGACATTCTGCATTAGCGCCACCATCCCAACACTTCAACGTCAACCTGTTGCTTGGGGTGGCTGGAAAACCTCTAAAAATTTGACAAAAATGACGGTGATGATAGGTTATTTCTTTGAGCTAAAATTTGTGATTTGTATGATTTTAATCCAATTTTGATAGGGGTTTTGCATTTACTCAATATTTCGTTCGGTTCTTCATTGATTCTAGCCTTTAATTTCGTGTAAATTGATCAAAAAATTGAAGCTTTTCTTGGTTGTCCATCACGCTTGAATAATGCTGACGAACTTGGAATTTAGCCAAATTCAGGTGAAATTTCATTATTTTGCAAGAAGGCTTTTGTTTATGAGTGATTTTCTTGTTATTCTCCACCCATTTGAGCTCCTAATTTCATGAATTAGTGTTTGAATTTGGAAATCCCTAATATTGGATGAAGAACATGAATAGTAATGTGAATAGTATATGAAACTCAAAATTTGAAATTGAGGCATGATTTGAAGTTGTTTTAAGGAAATTCTTTAGAGATTTTGATCCTAAGTGAGGTTCTAACAATTCTCATGTATCAATTTGATGTTTGGAGCACTAAATTAAAAACCTCTCTTTTTTGGTAAGGAATTGAGGTGCTCAGAGTACCGATAATTGAAGAAATTTTAATCATCTAGTGTTATTGGACATCAAGAAGGATTGTATGAGTTATTAAAAGTTGTCATTTGGGCGGTAAGTAATTTTACGAATTTCCCTCAAGCTTATATTAAATTTCAATGTTGTGGGAGGGAATTTTATGAATAAAAGTGTAATGAAAGTAATTATTAATGTCAATAATTACTTTGTAAATGACTTGAATAAATGTGAGACTTAATTGGTAATGTTAAGCAGCTCCAGGACTACAAAAAGTATTATATGAGTTTATTGGGCTCAAGGCATGTTCAAAACCTTGGAAATATATTTTAGTGCAAAAAATATCATTGTTGAGCATCAATGAAGATAAGTTTTAAGTTTGGGGATCATTTGGTTCCCAAAGTGTTTTCTAAGCATGTGTATACTATTATATGCAGACTATGGAAATTAGGATCATTAAGAGGAATAATGGGAACACAAAAAAATAAGTACCACACATTGGTTTAGATAAGCTATTGTGAGAATTTCTTTTAGAAATTATTTTAATTAAGGTTTTGATTAATATGAAAAGTTAAGATCTATTAATTGTTACATTTTTAGGGTTAAAGTTTTTCTTTTATATTTAGCAAGTAAGAGGGTGATTTGTGTGTACTTTGACCATATGAGTATATAATCCTAATTATGCAAGATTTTTGTTTTAAATTATTTATTTCCAATTACAAATTTTTTATATCTCTAGTACTTAGGCAGGCTTATGAATTTATGAATGTTATTGCATATTTTGAACCTTGAGAATTTGTTGGTTATAGGCTTTATGATTATGTAATGAAATTATCGGAATATGTAAATTTGAAATTTTGAGGTACTCTGATTTTGAAGTTCTAATTTGGATATTAAAGAAATTTTTGGGAATGCATCTAAAGTAGGACTTAGTAGCAAATGGCAGTAAACATTAGTCGTATTGCACTACGATTGGTATTCTGATATGGTTGGGTATGATGCCCTTACCTCCATATTTTGTTTGAGGCTTAAGGACATTATTATGTTTATTCATAGTTTAGGCTGATAATGGGCAATTGCTCTGATCTAATTATACTAGCTTTGGGTTAGTTTTGAATTCTGAATATTGGATGGTTTTGAAAGATATACCCAATATATTTTGTTAAATTGGATATTTTAAATTCTCAGTATATGTTGATTCATTTGAGTTAAAAACATGATTTAAATATTCAAGGCTAGATATATTTGACAGTTAATGATTTTCTTCTGCTTTTGGAATAGTTGATTTAAGTTTGTAAGTTATTTGGTTTATACAATTGAAGTTTTATTGATAAACTCTATCATTGTTAGTTTATCCCTCCCATTGTATTATTAGTATTATCTATTTAATGAGTTTTCACTCATCCGTTATTTAACATTTTTTAAATCTCTGCACTGATCCAGAACACTCACCTATAGAGTAGGAGTTGTGGTGTTTCTATTTTTGGTAAGTTTTGCCTATTGCCAAAGCAATAGTCTCTTGTTGTATATTTTGTGACTAAATCCAAGGTGGGAAAGAACATAGAAATAGAATTTTATAACACTTCCTTATTGTAGTGCTAACAGCAAAAGGAATGGATGAATTGGAAAAGAAAATAATTGCAAATTCTTAGATACAACGATTATAGCATGCAAATGATAAGAAAGCAGTTGTAAGTTCTTTGTTTAATCACAAATCAATTCAAATCCATTAATCTGTTTGGAGAGGATTGTTCTCCAATTACAAGATAATTGATTAAAAACTTAAGCTCATGACTAATCCAGACGTGGATTGTTAGCATTTAAAAACTTAATTTATCTATATTTGAGGAGATCTGAACTATTAAATTTTTATCAAATGATTTATATTTTGATAAATATTAAACATTTTTTAACAATTTCTTTAAATAGAAACTATTAAATTTTAATGTAACGATCTAAATTTCATTAAATTTACTTGTATTTTCATGATTTTCAAATCTAAAGAGTCTATTTCTCCATTAAAAATATAGTGAGAAAACAAATTAAAACTAAATTAATAAGTGCATGATCAAAATAATGTTTTACTGTCAACATAAAGTGTTATTCCAATTTTTGTATGTGTTATTAATAGTTATCTTTATTTTTTGCTTCTCAGTTGTTGCATAATGCATTTCAACTCGCATTTATTGCTAGGAGCAAAGTAAGTCTCTCTTCTTACCTTGGTGAGCACATCATGAATTTGTGCCAGAATGCCTCCTATGGTTGTTTCTTCTAGATTATTGCAAAAGGTTTTTGTCAAATGCAGTTCATGAAAATAAAATACTTTGATACAGAAAGTTTATCAATATATCTAATAATGACAAGTCCAAAATAGCTATAGGACATGTTGACAAAATGGAGAAGTACCTAATTGGGAGATATTTGTAATTATTCTTTATGGAAAATACAATAATGATATGTTCAGTGATCCAGCTAAAGGAAAAGGAAGAAGACTATTTGTACATACTAATTCTTGAAAATAGGTGGCGTAGGTTTTTTTTTTTTTTTTAAAAGAAAGAAAAATAATAATTTCATTTAAATTTTAGTGTAGTCCCTATAGTGTTAATAAAAGAGATTAATATAGAGAACGAAGTAAGATTAATTCAAATATATGGCAAAATATTAGTAAAAGTATAATGATAGGGACTAAATTGAAAATTATTTGAATTATATAGACTTAATTATAAATTTGTAAATTATAAGGATTAAATTAAAAATTAAGTGAAATTATAAAGATAAAAAATATAATCTTCCCAAAATAGAGTAAAGCATTAATATATAATCCATCTGTTTTTGTGTTTCAGTATGAATTTTCAAGAAATGGAATGGGGTAAGTTCATTTCAATAGCAAAATATAAGCATCCCTATATATTGAACAATTACAACCAATGATTTATGAGTTTGTGTTTTGGGCATTACTCTACTTTGGTCTTATCAGCTCTAAGCATTATATTGGTCAAAACTAACGTATGAGTTGCAAATTTTCCAAGGTATACAAGTTCTGTGTAGCTATGTGACGCCTCTATATGTTCCAGTGAGAGAAGTAAGAAATATGAGTATCCATACAAGTTCCTCCTTAAAAAGCTACATTTTTTTTAGTAAAATATTATTTTAATTTTTAATTTATAAATTAATTCTTAATTTAATTTTTTATTAATTTTTATTTTTAATCTAATCCATCAATTATAAGTTGATTCTCAATTTTATTACTTATTTATTTTTATTTTTAATTTAGTTCTCACTTATTAGTCTATTTTTTATTTTGTTTCTCATTAATATTAAGGTTGATGCATTTAACCCTTTAATTTTAATTCAATGAGAAGGACTAAATTGATAATTAAAATTAATAAAAGATTAAGTTGAGAATAAACCAATGAGTATAAGCAAAATTAAAAATAAAAATCAATGAAAAACTTAATTAATAATCAATTTATAAATGAGAGACTTAAATAAAAAATAAATTAATGAGAGATCAAAATTATGTTTTCCTCGGCAAAACTTACATATAGCTATGTGTTGGATTGTGGGTGAAAATGACTCGTGGATAACATGAAACCCACCATTTTCAATCATAAAGAAGCAGTTGCACTTGAGAACTGGCACCACATAGCAAAGAAGGATGTGAAAGATGAAGCACTCTGTATGAGTCTTGCTCGCCATTCTGGAGCAGGCTTTCCACTCCAACTCGTGTAACTCTCAACGAGTTTAATTTATTAGGTCCAACCCGTTTAGCTCATTAAAATAGTAGATTGGATTATAATTTTTAGTTTATTTAAAATAGATAGATTAAATTAATTTAATTCATTTAACCCATAAGTTAAATAGACAGTTTTGTGGATGAATAAGTTAGCTTATTTAAAAGGTTTTGTAAATTTTTTTTGTAAAAAAAGATTAATATTACATAATATCTAATAATATTTATTATTGTTTTATTTTTAAATATTCAATATTTCATTAACCATAAACAACATAAATATATATTTTCTATTAAAATAAAATACTTGACTTGATAGCTAAATATTTTTAGTTGGAATTCAATTTTTTGACAAATTTTTTTAAATTTTTTTGTATGGGTCAAATTTATCATCCCACCCCATCAAACCAAAATAGGCGAAACAAGTTGATCCATCTAAACAACCAACTCATGTGACAAACCAAAGTAGGTCAAGTTGACCAACTCTACAAATCCATGACATATCTCCTGTCCACCTTCTTCACAAACACCCTTTTTAAGGTAGTGACGCTGCCTATACTTCACCAAGAGCTACTAGCTGTCATGAGAACGACCATTGGGATGTCGAAGAATCGCCCACCCCCAGCACGACCTTTGGGATGTTGAAGAATCACCCTCCCCCAGCCACTACCACCATAGGCATGTTCCAGTTGGGCCTACCTCCTCAGATTTGTCCCAGGTACATCGTGCTTTTGTTTTTTTATTGTTATGTTGAAAAGAAATATACATATGGTAGATAATATTCACTTTTGAATACGTGAGACAGACAGTAATAAATATCATTCATTATATATTTATCTCTTTGTAATATAACAGTAATATAAGATAAGTAGACATAAAAAAATCCGAATTCAACACCTCATTCCATTTGTATTCAACATGAGATAAGCACTAGCTGTGCTTATCTAAATTTTCATTCGTGAAGCCACTAAAGTAGAGATCAACCAAAATTTGTTTTAATGGATTGTCATGCAAACATGTTCCATAATTTGTAGATGAAAATTCATTTGAGTGTTTTGGCGCATATGCATGCTTGTTCGCACATTCATTAAGTTTGTTTTCTATACATTTGAGGTTGTTATTACTTGAACAGGGAGTTATGTATCAATTAGTTTATATCTTTCTTGACAAGTATAATATTTTTTAGTTTTTTATTTATTACAAAATTATTATTTAATATTTTATTTATTAAAATGCTTAAAATAATTCTTTATTCATTGAATAATATTATATTTAATATCATACTTTTAAAAAAATATCAAATTTATACCTTTAAATTTATGATTTATAATGTCAGAAAGACTATATTTAGTAATATTTTAAAAAATAAGAAATAAAATGTGATATTTTTTAATAAATAAAATATTTTTTTAAATATTTTAACAAGTAAGTAATTAAAATAATAATTTTTGAATGATCTAAAATAAAATTTTTTAGATATAAATATTTTTTTAATATTGAGAGCTAAATAGAAGAAAAGAATAACATTATTGAGATGTAAAACACCAACACTCCCTACTCACAAATTAACTCCTCCACTATCAACAGGTTTTGGTTCGAGTAGTAAGAGGTTTAGGGTTCGATGTCTTTAAATTAGGTTTTGAGTATGATACTTATCTTATATATAAAAAGTACAATATTATAAATGACTATCCCTAATATTAGATTCAATAATATTTGATTATGTATTAATGAATTTCATACTTTTGAAAAATAGACGTCATACAGGGAGGGGAGATAGTATATATAAAAAAAATAACGCCCCCACTAGTTGTGATGTTGATCCAAGGCCCAAAGTAAGCACTAGCGAATCTCTCTAATAACCGAGCTCGGGTTATAATAAAATAATAATAAAAAATAATATTTTATTAATATTAAATTAATAAAAATATATTTTTTTATTCATAAACAGTAACAAAAGAATTTTCGATTATTGGAGTGGATCCACAGGCCTAATAACCATTGAACCTCCAAGCCAGTCAACTGTAAATCGATGTCTTGTCGTTCTACATGACGAGCACTATGATAGACAAATATCTCTGGGAAGGGCATCTCTAGGGGGCAGCATTCGTACTAATTCACATGAACACATTCGAAAAAAAGTACCTTTTTCAGTGCGCTCAAAGCTGTCATACTCCTACGGGTTCATTGTCTTTATCCTTCTCCATTCCCTACTTATAACCTACAGTAATCGAGCAGTTGACTCTTAAGGCTAGTGTTCTTGACCTCAAATTTTAATATAAAAAAATTATAAATTATAATACAATAATAAATAAAAAAATATAGTTTCATCAAGTTTCATAAGCATGATTATTACATGTTTATTGCTTTTTTTTTTTCAACCTAATAGAATTTTATTACGTTGATATAATTTGTAATTCTGAGTCTGGGGAACAAATTTTTTATGAAGTTGAAGAGAATGTTAGATCTGTATCATTTTCTTACCGTTCAAATTCCTCCCTTTGTTATCTAACAGTCATGTGACATTTTCAAATGGGAGGCAAGTCAAGGGATAAATTCAAATTTTACTTCATCTCTTTCTTCTAATTTACTCTCTGTCCTCCAATGGCCTCAAATCCCTTGTTCTGTTTTCGTTTGTTGTAACAGTGGACAAACAATGCGAATCCTTTGCGATTCAAATTTAACGGTAAATATTAAAATATTATATAAATTTAATAATTTTATCTAAAATTAAATTATCAAAATTAATAACTCTTCAAAATTAAAATGGATGACCTTAGGTATTCAACAGTATTAAACTCATATACCGTTATTTATATATTTAGTATTAGTTTTTTAAATTAATATATAATAAATATACATTTAATTAATAAAATAAAAATATATAATTTAATGTAAAAATTATACAATTATTTATTATAATTATACACATATTAGTAATATAATTAAAATATAATATATTTGTTATGTTAAATTGAAGTATAATATGCAAGTGCATATAAAATTTTTCCTAAATTTAATACGAAAATTGGGGTTTTCCAAGAAGCCCTGCAGTCAATTGATCTGCTGGTGATTCCCCGGTAAAATAGGTTGCAGATGGTGGGAGGTTCAGTGCTTTCATTTCTAAAACTGTCCTCTCAGTATACTATTCTCTCCCTTTCTCTCCCTTTCCCGCTCATGCTTAACCTTCACTTCTTTTACAGACTCTTCGAGCGTTAGCACCGTTGCAACGCACACCCAGTAGATTTTCGGCCACTTCCACTAGTTTATATCTAATTTCAAGCATCAAGAAGAAATTAGTCGTGGAAAATTTGTTGTTCGTCAGTGATCGTTGGACGCTATTCGTGTTGCAGCCCTGAGCGCTTCATTCCTTCGTGGGTAAATTCGCTTCCTGTCCCTCAAGCATCTCCAAGTGATTTCGTGCTATACTAGCTTGGGTTTTGTCTGGAAATTGCTCATTTTGGTCGTGTGGGCTCGAATAGTGCCTTAGTTGCAATATCCCTGTTCTGTTTTGCACTCTCCCCGTTGCTTGGGCATGATTTAGAGTTGAGTGGTGAAATTGTGTGCGTTTATACTGGTACTTTGGTACTGATTGTAGTGGTTGAATGCTTGTTTTGTGCCCATCTTGTGGAGCTCTGGGAAGCTATCTATGCCGTTTGATTGTCTTCTTCTAGTGCACTGAGTTTCTGTGTATTTGGGTTGTGTTGGCTGAGTTTGGTTGTTAGTAGTTGAGCTGATGGTTTTTTATCTTTTGGACTACTGGTTCTTTCTGTGTTTTTCATCCACTTAGTTTGTGCTCATCTGATAATGGCCCTTAAGCAAGCGAGAGCTAGTACTTCCGCTGGTTTTGATGCATGTAAGTTCGTGTCTGCTGAGGCCCAGAGTAGGCATTCCCTGTCTCTGATACATGAAGTTGCTATACAGGAACGGGGTTTTGATTTGCACCCCACTTTGGATGATATCTACTATAATGTTATTAAATTCAGGAGATGGGAAAAGTTTTGCAGTCAGCCTGAGGCAGCTGTACTTCCTATTGTGAGAGAATTCTATGCTAATGTAGTTGAGCAAGTTAGTGGAAAGTGCTTTGTAAGGGGTTGCCAGGTACCATTTGACAGAGAAGCAATTAATGAATTCTACCTCACGCCGAATATAGATGATGAGTACAGCGTATTTGCATCGGGAGATGTCAATCTTGATGAGATTGTTCAGAGGCTGTGTAGGCAGGGCACCACTCAGTGGAAGGTATCAAGAGAGGAACCTGTATCCTTCAATGCAAACACAATGAGGAGAGAGGCAAAGGTGTGGATGTATTTCCTGGCTGCTAAGATGTTGCCGAGCACGGATGTGAGCGATGTTACTAAAGAGAGAGCTATTCTGCTCTATTCTATCTTAACAGGGAAGTCTATTGACATCGGGCAACTAATTTATACAAACATCCTCCGCACCATGCGAAATCCGAGAGAAGGATTGTGGTTTCCATCACTGGTCACAGCATTATGTGCCAGGGCTGGAGTCAGATGGGATGCTAGTGAGGAGTTGCTGCATCCAAAGAGGGTCATTGATGGGATGGTTATTTGCAGGTTGATAAAGGGTGATGATGATGAATCCTTCTTTTTGGGTAGTAGTTCTTCCTCCCTTCGTCTTCCTCGACCTTCTAAGGCCCAAAATATGACAGCGAATGAGCTTTTGGAGCTCTCTGAGACCTGGTTAGATCAACTCGTCATATATATTTGTAAGTGTTATAGGCACATTGAACAGATATTGAGGATTAACGCTGAGGCTAAGGGTGTTGATGTGACCATGTATCCAACTCTGCCGCAGTCACCATTTGGCCAGCACAGTCTGGGGGATGTTGAAAAGGATATGTCAGTGAATGAGCGTTTTGAGCTTTTTGAGATTAGGTTCAATCAGTCCGCCAGTTATAGCTTTGAGTGTCATAGGGTCTTTGAGCAGATGTTGAGGATTAACGCTAAGGCTGTAGGGGTTGATATGACAACATATCCAACTTTGCCGCAGTTGCCCTTTGGCCAGCAGAGTCTGGAGGTGGATGAAGATGAGGAAATGACAATGAATGAGTGTTTTGAGCTTGTTGAGATCCGGTTTAATCAGTTCATCATGTATACCCATGAGTTTCTTGAGGCTATTTATCAAATGGCGAGGATTAATGCTGAGGCTGTGGGTGTTGACACGACCATGTTTCCAACTGTGCCGCTACCAACCTTTGGCCAGCACGGTCTGGAGGAGAATGATGAAGAAGAGGATGAGGAAGAGGATGAAGAAGAGGACGTTTGGCGAACATGGTCTGGAGGATGATAAAGAAGAGAATTAGGAGTCTGAGGGGAGTTTTTTTATATTTTTTATTCTGTTTGGACACTGAGGACAGTGTTCCAAGTTTAGGGGTAGTGGTAGAAATTTATAGGAATATTTCAACTACTGCTTAAATTCGTAATGTTCCTTTTAGCTAGGTGTATACACACACACACACACACACACACACACAGAGACACACGAAAAATGGCAAAATGACTGTTTTGAGCATGTTGTTCTTGTGTGCAAAACTCCAATAATGATACATGTTGCTTATCAGTGTATAGTTGGTAGGAAGTTAGATCTTTATTATACTTGATGCTAGCTCCAATTTTGATGTTTTATATTTTTCATTCTCTTGAAAATTTTTATGCACCAATTAGCCATGCATCATTGGGATTGCATGCAGAAGAAGGTTTTATGCAAGTTAATTTGCATGAGCTATTTCAATCTTAGGATTCTAAACTTGCTTTATATTTTCTCAAGGCAAAATCTTAAGTGTAGCTTGGTCTTGAGATATGATTTAGGCATATTTTTGGTGCATGTGAGCTTTTCAAATTTTATTTTTGTTATATATTATCAATTGCAACTTATTTTGAGCTTTGACAGAAAAACCATATTGTTACATGTTTTGTTTATTTTTGCTTACATTAACTTTTACTTTGCTGGCAGGGTGTGGTTTAATGGCGATAGTTTGCTGGTCTTCTGTTATTTTCTGATTTTGCTTGTGTTTTTCTGCTTTTTGGTTGCTTTGCTTCTGTTCTGCTACTGGTTTCCCTTTGGTTTCTTTGGGCTTTTGCTGTCATGTACTTTGTTTGATGTTTTGCTGTTGTTGATATGAAGTATTATTCAGTCGGCCAAGAAAAAAAAAGAAGGAAACTCTTACTTTATTAGTTCGAAGAACTAACAATTTACTCATTTAAAGAGAATAATATAACACATTTGTTTGAAAACAAACTTTCTGGCTGAATAAGATGGATTTGTGAGACATACAAATTAAAAGAATGTGGTATAAAATGTATCTGTCGGGAGTATTTTAATTCTTTCTTGTGACATGCATATTTAGCATTAGCAAGTACCAGAAATATTGAGGAATAATAATTAAAATAAATATTGCAGGTCTCACGAAGAAGAGCAAGTACTTTTAAAGAGACACGTTTTACACCAATTTTTGCTTAAGAAGTTGGAGTACTTAGATGCAAAGGCGACAATATTTGTTCAAGAATATCTTTTAAAATGATGGAACATTAGTATTTTTATTGCATAAATTTTTGTATAGTGACTGAAATCAGCTTTGACTTGCCTTGTCTTCTGAATTGGATTCCGAAGATTCAAATAGTTCATTAATTACTACGGCACAGCTCTAGGTTATTTCTTTTTGGAAATAAATAAATCTAATTGAAAGATAAGTCTTTGTTATCCCATAGACTGTACCAATTGTTATATTAAACACTGCCATATTGAACACCTTGACAGTTGATATACGATTTAGCTTATAAAGAAGCATAAACTAAATCCAAGGAGGGGAAGAACATAGAAATAGAATTTTTAACCCTTCCTTATTGTACTACTAACAGCAAAAGGAATAGATGAACTGGAAAAGAAAACATTAGCAAATCCTTATATACAAGGATTATAGTATAAGAAAGCGATAGATTAGTCCTTTATTTAAACACAAATCAACTCAAATTCATTAATCTATATGGAGAGGTCTAGGCTCTAATTGCAAAATACTTGATTAAAACCTTTAACCCCTGACCTATTTTCTATTGACTCTATATTGCTAGAAGGTTTAATATTTACTGCACCTAACTACTAAAGATATAATAGGTTACAGCACATAACTAGTAAAGACATGAACCAGGATCCCCTATTGTTGGGATCCCACAACAGTGGATCATGTTGCGCATTTGTCCCCTTATCTAGGAGGCCTCGACATTCTCTTATTATTATTAGTATTATTATTATTTTAAAATTCTCTTCCTATAAAGACTGCATCCCAAGTTGTTGGGATCCATTAGCAAAGAATCAAGGGTATAGTGAACAGAGTGTGCAAGAAAGGCAGACTAGGAAATATATGCCATGTGGAGATTGATCAGTGTATTGAGTCAAAGTCCAAGAGTTTATTCATTTCCAAGACACGACAATAAATTGTAATGAGGCTTTCATCATCTTTCAAGATCAAAGTTCATATCCCAATCTGATGTAGATCATTAGGGAGAGTGAGGCAAAGAGGTTGGGATATAAGGGAGAAGTTGAGAAAAAGGGAGAGAGAAAAGGTGACAACCCTACATTAATAGTGAATACTCTTATAAATCAATCAAAATAGCATGTTGTATAACATAAACTCTAGGGCTATTTATAAATAGCCTTGACACACAATAATAAAACTTTTGCTCTAATAAGAGGCCCATCGCAAAATAGGAAAATAAAAAATCTAAAACTACGGCTCTATTAAGGGCTACTTACAAGGAAATAAAATAGACAACTAACAGTGTCACATTTGACAAGCTGTCAGAAGGTTGAACGCCATACAGATGGCAAGAAAAGAAAAGAGAAACAAATTGGCTCTTAACATAATTTAAAAACCGATTTATTTAGTAGTTACTACAAAAAATTTTAAAGGTAAAATTTGGTAAACCATTTGGAAATAAAAAGAAAAGGGAAGGTGGTATGTGAGGAAAGATGAGTTCATGAGTCTGTTTAAGTGAGAGGAAAAGTGTTAGACATCCCACAACACCTATCCACAAGGACAGTTATCTTAAACTAGTCAAGTAAAATTAATATAGTGTGGCCTTAATCTTATTTTGATTACCCTCATTAAAACATACACAAAAAGAAATAAACAGAGAAAATAATGTAATTAATGCAACAAAACATTAATATATATATAAAGGACAAATTTGACTTAGGATAAGATCTTAGGGCCTACAAAGTAAGACAGTTGAAATTGGTTTGATGTTTGTAAACAAAATGAACTGATATTTTGTTGTTGTGTTTTAATTTACATAATTAATCTAATATCACAATTGGGCTCTTTTCATTTTTATTTTTTTTAATTTTTTATATTTCAAGAATCTATTTTTAACCTTGAAATTTAAATGAAATTATGATGGGAAAGGATTTTTAGAAATTTTGAAGTTATGTTTTTTTTGTTGGAAGTTAGAATTTTATTTTGAAATTGAGGGAAACCATAATGAAAAATGTTTTTAGGCTTTCTGAATTTATGTTTTTGTTTTGTTTTGTTTTTTTATTTTTTATTTTTGGAAGTTAGAATTTTTTAATTTTTCTTTTAAAAGGAAGTGAAATTACAATAAAATTTTTTAAAGGACTTTTGAAGTTTGAATTTTAAATTAAAATGGATGAAATTATTTAGGTAAAGACTCTTTTTACAATTTATTTTTTAGATTTTTTGAAATTAGAATTCTTTGTTTTACTTTTCCAAATGAAATGAAATTATTAAAACATTTTTAGGTTTTTTTTTGGATTTATATACTTTTTGGATTTTTCAAAATTAGGATATTTGTTTTAAATTTTCCATGGGTTTAGGTTTATAACCAGCAGGTGAAGTAAATAATCATTAATTTCCAAATGCCTAAGGAGACTGGTGTCTCACACAGCCTTTGCTGATTAACTCCTAACTACCAGTGAAGATCGATAATCTCACGTGGCGATCTTTAAAGGAAGGGTAAAATTAATTACTTTGCAATTCAGAAATTATTTTATTTCATTGTTGTTTACTTATTCATTTAATTATTATTTATTTATTCATTTTAGAAATAGTGCATTAATTTTTTAAACCTAAGGAGACTAAGGTTTCACAATATTTTCACTTATTAATTTTTAATTGTTTGAGGAGACTGGTTATCTCACACGATAGCTACTAAGTTCAAAAATTAAAAGACCAATTATCTCTATGACATTAGCAGTTATTTTATTTGGTTTTTTTTGAAAATCAAGTATTAACTTTTAAAGCCTAAGGAAATTAGGATCTCACATGACTTTTACCAACTAACTTTTAAGTACCTAAGAAGATAGATAATCTCACGCAAGAACTTGAAAAAATGGCAAAAATTAAAAAAAAAAGTGAAAATATATTGACTCATGGTCCCAAATTAATATTTACTATTTTTTAAAATCAGGAATTGATCATTTAACATGTGTATCCCTTATCATTTCAACCAGCTTACACTTTAATCTAAGAACAAAAGAGGGATCTAGACACTTTCAAGCTTGAAGGTATGCCAAGACAACACTTTATGCTCAAGTGTGTAGGAATGTAAACATCTATTACATCCTTATGGTTCTAAACAAATTTAGTAAAAAATCCCTTTGCTCACATTAAACGTGTCCATTACGTTTTAAGAGGGGTATTTGAATAAAGGTCAAACTTTCCAAACTTTTAAATGAAACCATTATATTAGATGCTTAACTAAAATTTAACACTAATGGATGGAACTAGTAAAGTTCATGATGCAACAACATCACACCTCATTCAAATGAGCAAAGCAAGAAAACAAGAAATGCATCATCCTTGGAAGGAGTTTACCCAAACCACAATCCATAGCCAAAGACCATATATTCATAGCTGAATATTACATTTCCTAGAGACCAAAATGATGCTTAGTACAAAATCAGTTCAAGAACAAACATGAATAAAATATAACTAGCAATAGTTAATCCATGATCAATATATAACTTATTGAAGGATTAAAAAACAATGCTAGTGTACTCTGTTCATCATCGTTACTATAAATGAAGACAATAGATTTTGGGTTACCTCTGTTTGCCTCCACTTAAGCTCAACTTAAGAACAATGTACTTCACATCCCTTTCTCGTTCGTTTCTGCACTTTATATCATGATAAAATTAAAGTCCACTAAAGTGAAGCCCAATTCATCTCGACCCATGTTACTCTCATTCTTAAAATTTCTAGTCTTTACCAGTGTGTGAATAGTTATTGTATACGTGTCTTTCTGTTGTAAATATGTATACGTGTCATTCATGCATTTGTATAGTTGTAACAGAATGCTTTTATTTATTCTTTGTACACAAAATGCTCATGCAACGTAGTAAGAACCATTTCTAATCATTCTTCATTTTTGCAATACCCTTGCATTCTTATCGTGGTATTAGAGCTATGGTAAGCCAAGAACAATCTTCCACTAATCCTTCATCTCCTTCACTAGTCGTTTAGCATCCCCCAGCTTTGTTTATCACCACCATGAATCAAGTTTCCTCCGTTAAGCATGATCGAGCAACTATCTACTCTAGTGTTTTGTTGTTTTGCCTATTATCAAAAGTAATCATCTTGAAGGTTTTATACTCAGAACAAAGCCTCAGCCCTTTAAGTTTTTATTTGAAGTTATAGATAAAGTGAATCTTGAATACGACAATTGGGTGATGTTCGACTAATTGCTCCTAGGATGGCTCTTCAATACGATGAGCATCGACATTGCTTCCTAGCTCACTCACTTTTCCTCTTCTGCTAAACTATGGACAATTGCTAAAGCTCTTGCCGAGGCTCACTCTTGCTCACAGGTCACTTTTCTCAAGAGTGAGTTTCAGAGGACAAGTAAAAGGTCGTTAAAGATGGACAACTATTCGTGCATGATGAAGAACATCTCAGACAACTTAGCTCTCGCTGGTCACCCTATCTCTGTCAATGATCTTATAACACAAATGTTAGTCGGTTTAGATGATGACTATAACCCAATCGTTGTATATCTTGCTGACAAGATTGGGTTGTCCTAGATCAAAGTTCAATCCACTCTTCTTACATTTGAAAATTGATTGGAGTAGTTAACATCATTTGCCAACTTACATGTTACTCCTCTTGTTACTTATTTAGCTAAGGCTGAGTCTGATAAGAAGCCCTCTTCAGGTGATAGTTGTGTAGTTTAGCATGGTTCAGGATGAAGCAGTAATTGTGGTTGAGGCTGCTACAAGGAAATTAGTCAAAGCTGACTTGTTAAGTGTGTCATCATTATGGTCACACAACAGTCCAGTGTTTCTATCGCTATGGTAGAAGCCTCAACGACAACTCACAAGAGCTCTTCAAGTGTCATAATAATGAATCTTCCACCTATTATGTAAACTCTATTACAATTATTGATCCTTTATGGTATCTTGACAGTGGCTTCAATAGTCATGTCATGAATGATCCTTCTAAGATTCATCATAATTGGAGTCCTTCTGGTAAGGCACATCTTATGGTTGGTAATGGTGATAAGTTACCTATATGTGGTGTTGGTTCCTCTGTTTTACATTCTCACTTGACTTCATGTTCTATCATGACAAATGTTCTACATGTGCCATAGATCATTAAGAATTTGCTGAGTGTATCTTGCATTACAAATGACAATCCTATGTTTATTGAATTTCATGCTAATTGTTGCCTTGTGAAGGACATCTAATCCAAGGAGATACTGTTACAAGGGACACTAGAAGATGGGCTATACCAGATACAAGTTACACAGAAGCTTAACTCATTAATAGAGATTGCACCTACAACTTTAGTCACTAAATTAGAACTCTGGTATAGGCGTTTGGGATACCTTTTCCCAGCGTATTTTAGATCAAGTACTGGATCAACATAATATGACTGTGAACAACAAAAACTCTGGTTTCTTTTATAAGCTTGTCATCTTAGGAAAGCTTATAAATTCCCATTTAAATTATCTATTTCCTTGCTAAACAATCTTTCAATCTAATTCATACTGATATCTAGGGCCTAGCTCTTGTCTCATCAGCAAATTGTTTTTAGTTTTACATATGCTTCATTAATGACAACACATGGTTGTATCCTTTATGCCATAAAAGTGAAGCTTTTCAAATAGTTGTCAATTATAAAAACCTCGTTGAGAACCAGTTTGAAGAAAGATCAAAGTTCTATAGAGTGATTGGGGATAAGAGTATAGAAATTTTGTTTCTATTACTCAGGCTTCACGCATTGTATTTCACCGCTCATGTCCTTACACTTCAACTCAGAACAGTTAGGTTGAGCAAAAACACAAACATATCGTAGAACTTGGGTTAACCTTATTAGCACAAGCCTTAATGCCCCTTCGTTTCTGGTGGGAGGCCTTTCAAATGGCAATTCACTTTATTAATCGACTCTCTACATTGATCCTCTAAGGCAACAGTCCTTATATGGCTTTTCCCCAATCCCCACTAGACTATAACATGTTAAAAACATTTGAATATGTTTGCTACCCTTATCTGAGACCTTTAAATCAACATAAGTTGGATTTTCAGTGTTAAAAATGTGTTTTCCTTAGCAATAGTGGCTCTCATAAAGGTTTTTAGTGTTTAATGACATCAGGTAAAGTTATCATCTCTAGGCATGTTTTGTTCAATGAAACTGACTTCCCTTTTACACAAGGTTTCTCACAGGAGTAGATTGACAAAGTCACACCACCAGATTGGTCTTCCCTATTCCCATGTGTTTTGACTTACAATGAACAAACCATATCTTATATAGGATGTAGCACGGGTACTCTTCAACCATCACCTGGTCATGATGACCATCACTTTGTACCCTTTCGGACGATTACAGACAACTACACTGAGCATATGCATCAGTCTTTATTTGCTCCACAATCTCCACTTACAGGCATTGCCCACCATATGGTCACTTGAAGCAAGAAATAGGTCTATAAACCATGAGTACCATTCTTTGGTTTGTCTTAAACAACCTTTATGGAAAAAGGCAATGTTTGACAAGTTTGATGCCTTATAATGCAAGCACACTTGGCTACT
Source organism: Delonix regia (assembly GCA_037074485.1). Taxonomy (NCBI): domain Eukaryota; kingdom Viridiplantae; phylum Streptophyta; class Magnoliopsida; order Fabales; family Fabaceae; genus Delonix; species Delonix regia. Next base: position 20,056,521 of record CM073454.1, on the reverse strand, counting down.
GGTGCCCCACGATAGTCAACAACATATAATTGATAATAAATGGGTATTTAAAATGAAATATAATGCAGATGACTCCATACAAAGGTTAAAGGCCCTGCTTATCACTAAAGGGTATCAACAAGATCCTGGGGTTGATTTTTCAGAGACATATAGTCCTGTAGTAAAAGCTTCCACTTCTTGAATTGTCCTTACTCTTGTTGCTCATTTTGAATGGCAGGTTCTATAGCTTGATGTAAATAACACATTCCTTAATAGGCATTTACACAAGACCGTCTATATGTGTCAACTAGTAGGGTTCATTGATTCTGAACGTCCCACACATGCTTGCAAATTGTTAAAGGAGTTATATGAATTATGATAGACACTGAGAGCCTGGTATGAGGAGCTACACACTTCATTGCTAGGTTGGGGATTCAAAAATGTTTAAATAGACAACTCACTTTTCACTCTTCGACATGATAACAATGTCATAATTGTTATTGTATACATAGATGACATTTTAGTTATAGGAAACAACCCTAATCTTCTACAACAATTTATCTCAAAACTTAACCATTCTTTTTCATTGAAAGATTTAGGCTTTCTGCTTTATTTCCTTGGCATTAAAGTATCACGGGATGCATATGGGTTCTACTTATGTCAAACAAAATACGTATATGATGTTTTACAGTGTTTTGGTATGATTAAAGCATTATCTTATCTAACACCCATGGTAGTTGGGAGGTCTTTGTCCTTAATGGATGGAGAGTTATTGACAGATCCTACTTCATATCAAAAAGCAATCAACACTCTACAATACCTAATGACCACTAGACTAGATATTGCATTCTTAGTTAACAAACTCAATCTACACCTGAGTGCTCCTCGGACTGTGCATTGGCAAGCAGTGAAAAGGTTACTATGTTACATCAAAGGAACAACTCATTTAGGTCTTCATATTAAATGGTCAAAATCATTACAGATTGTTGGGTTCTCTGATGTTGACTGGGCAATGTGTGTTAATGATAGAAGATCTATAGGAGGCCACTGTGTTTTTTTAGTGAGTCCCTGGTATCATGGTCATCTAAGATACAAAAGGCCATGTCATGATTTAATACAAAGTCTGAGTATAGGTCGTTAGCTAACTTAGCTTCAGAACTTAGCATCACAACACACTAAGTTCCTATGCCTAAGAAGCACCGATACTTCTAAACAAGAGATGTACTCGTATCGAATACGTATCCGATACGATACTTGATGCGATACACCTACATAGGTATTAGAAATGTTTTTGTAGGATATGTTTCAAAAAGCACCAAAATGATATCAAATTGATTCTTTGATCACTCTTTTATTAGTTGTGATATTGTTTTATCATTTTATCTTGCATTTTAGCATCTTTTCCTACCATATTTCATATAATCTTTCTTTATCACCAATCTTATTTGCTAAAATATATATACATACATACACAAATAACCTGTACCCATATCCTAAATTTTTTTAAATTGACGTATCCCACATATCTTGTCATATCATATCCAATACTCATACTCATATCGGTGCTTCTTAGGCATAGTGCGATAATGTGAGTGCCAAATCCTTAGTAGCAAATCTAGTTTTGCATGCTTGGTTGAAGCATATCGAAATAGATGTCCTTTTGATTGTGAACAAATGCTTGCGAAATGTTTATTGGTTCAGTATATGCTCTCATTCAAACAGCTTGCAGATTATTTTATGAAGGCCTTATCAAAGACTAAATTCAGTGAGATGAGATCCAAACTTGATGTAACTTCGTTACCCACTCGTTTGAGAGGGGATGATAAGACTAGAGTCCTTTTGAAAGTTTCTAGTCTTTACCAGTGTGTGAATAGTTGTTGGATATGTGTCTTTATGTTGTAAATCTGTATACGTGTCATTCTACATTTGTATAGTTGTAACAGAATGCTTATATTTATTCCATGTACACAGAATGCTTATACAACCCAGTAAGAACCATTTTTGATCGTTCTTCATTTTGGTGATACTCTTGCATTCTTATCTTATCAAAACCTCCAATTGGTTATTTCCTTCAACTTCCTCATTTTAGTCTCCCTTACTCTTTGTGTTCTCTCTACCCCATATTCTGATTCCATGTCGTCTTTGTACTTTATTTTAGGAGTAAAAAAATGGGTCATCTATGTTCTTCTAGCTTTCTTTCATTCCCTCCCTAACTCTTTTTTTTTTTTTTTTGTGTTTTTTTTTGCTAGCTCTCTTCTTTTCTTTCACTTTTCTAGAGCCTTCTCTTCCCTCTTGTCTTCACTACTTGAGTTTTCTTCTAGTTCTTTCTTTTACTCCCTTTAAGTTTTCAGACAGTTGGCCTAAAAGTAAATGGCCCAAACCCATGTTTGATTAAAAGACAAACCAAATGTTGAAAACCAAGCCCAGCCCACATCAGAAGAGATAAGTAAATCTAGACATTTTAATCTCAAGTCACATCCGAAACTTATATCAACTTGAGAAAGTGAAAGACAACTCACAAGATTATCTCTCTAACACAAGTATAAAAGGCTGTATTAAAAAAACAAAAACTCAGCACTTCTTTGACACCCACTACCATATGCTTTATGCACCCTTAGTTTGCTTGGAGCTGTCGACAAACATAGCCATTAATGGCGCCCTCAGCACACCCAGAAGAACTGCGCTCATTGGAGCCAAAATCGATACCTCATGGCAGTCAAAGAAGAAGCATCTCAAATATCTCTCTCATTATGAAGATCTGCGACATTAAAGGTTCTCCAACGACTACTTTATGGAAAGCTATAAATATGTCGAAGCTGCTGCCTACAAGGAAGAGAAAAAAGATTCTGTAATATTTAAGATTTTTTCATTTTAGAGCTTAGTTTATGGTTTATTTGCTTTATAGAGCATTTTTTAGAGCTGTTAAAGAAAACCCAATTGTAAGGGTTCATAAACTCATTTTATTTTGCTACTGGTGTTATGCCTCTATCTCAGTGGACAAGAGGATTTGTTTATAGTTTGAGGTTGAACTAGAAAACCTTGTGTTTGGAGTTAGCATGTGAAAACACCATGAGAAGTTGTAAAAGAACTATTCCTAGTGGAAAATCCCTTGGAGAAGTCAAGGGGATTGGAAGTAGGCATTATGGTTGGTTGAACCAGGATAAACTATCGTGTTTAATTCTCTTTCCTTGAACTTTGCCTTTTGATTTATTTTCTTTCAACTTCAAATTTTATAGTTAATTATTTTCTCCATTCATCTTTTTTCTTCAAGTAACAAAGTTTACTGAAATATTTATAGTTAATTGTCTTTCTGACAGAGCAAACCCACTATTGAAAGGTTCAATCGACTTTATTTTATTATAGTTAACTGTTCATTACAAATTATAGTGGACTAAAGATATTTTCAGTTAACTTTCTTTTCTTCTGATAGAGTGAAAGCTTTACTAAAAAATTCAATCGAATGTATTTTATTTCATTCAACTATTTATTGTGAATTATAGTTAACTAAAAATTTTCTCAGTTAACTATATTCGTTAAAACAGATTTTTCGCTAAAATTTTAAGAGCACCTATTCACCTTTCCCCTCTAGGTGCACTGTCACAGACCTCCTTCTTCCCTCAATCATTTATGTTGCCGTGGTTGTCTTTTGAACTCTCTGGTATGGTCTCTTTTTCTTCTCTTTGAAAGTGAACCATCCTCCCTTTTCTCTCTAAACTCCCCGTTTTTCTTCTGTTTTTTTCTCAGTACTTCGTTTCTTCTCCTCGAGTATGCTATTCAATAGAGCCATGTTGCATTTTTCATCCTTTGAACACCTCTATTCTTTGCAGCTAGTGATAGAGCTATCTTTATCTCCCCTGATTCACTTCTTTCCCCTTTCATGTCTTGCTTTCTTCGTTCTCTCACCTGACATCTTTCTGTTTCTACACTGCCCTCCTTTTTTCTTCTTCCCTCGCTCACTCTCTGCTTGAGTCCTTTCCCTCGAGCTTCCTTTTGGCAGAGGCTGAGAAAAGATGACAGCTTGAAGCTTCCTTTTTTCGCTCTTCTCATTAGCAGAAGGAAGGAGCCATTTTGTCTTAATCTTCAATGGTGCTTCCCTCCTTTGATGCAGCATTGCAGGAGTTGGTAATGTGCAGTGTAGGCCTCTGATAAAAGGGTGCAATAGGAGGTAGCATGGGCTTGAGGTATGTGCATCAGTGTGTTTGACTTCTTCCCTATTTAATTTATCATACCATTTTTACTTGGCCTTTTTCTATCAATTTTCTCTTTTACCCCCTCTTTTCTTTTTCATTTTGTAGCCTTCCTTTTTTTTTTTTTTTTTTTAATTTTGTCTTTGATGATGATTCTTAAATTTTATGTCTTGGATTATTATTCTTTTTTTTTTTTTTCGTTTAGCTTTTATGATTTTGACTTTCATTTTTGCTTTTTTCTTGTTTTTCTATTTTCATTTAACCCATTTTGTTCATGATTTTTCTTTGGTTTTTTGTTATTATTATTTTTTAAAATTTTATATTATTAGTTAATTAATTTTTTAATAATTTTGGATGGGTGTTCATGGACATAACTAAACTAAAGTCTAAATAAGAAAACCCTAATAAAAGATCAATTGCTTCCTATGCCTAAAATATGTTTTGAATTTCCCATCATTTCCTCCTGGCTTAGGGGGACTCTCATTTGGAGAGGAAAACTATCGATATGACTCCAATCTAGTGGGGTCCAAGTGTGAGAGCTCTATTTGAGTAATCCAAGAAACATATGAATTTGAGCAACCCTTTCAATGAACAAGGTAGCGATGAAGAGGAACCTCAGTTAAAAGAATAGTCTGGTTATCCAAAATCATCTTAATGGTCTTAAAATGTGGAGGAACTGTGTGAAGAGTAGGCATGACAGTATGGTACACTTAGGTACTTATAGAACCATTAGAAAGCAAAGGGGGAGACTCAAAAATACTTTAGTAAGAAAATCAATCCTCAACATTGAAAACTAGACTAATGATCATATGAGAAGGCAACTCGAGTAAGTATGCATTAAGTCCAAGTTTTTAGGAGATACAGAATGAACTTGAGGCTTGAATATGCAACATTTTAAAGGAATTCCTTGGATAAAGCTCAGGGCAGATATAGGTTATAACATAGTTACCTTAGTTAAAAATTTGAAAGTGTCAGTGAACATTAACAGACAATTTATATTATTCATTGCCTAATACATGCTTGCACTTAATCTTAGCATGTAATTCATGAAGGTATTAGGTAAATAATTCTGCTAAGTCAGAGGTTCGATATGTCAAACAGATTGGCACAAGGTCAATAGGCTGGTAAGGGTTAAAGCCATAGACAACCTAAAAAGGGCTCTTACCTAAGGATTTATTAACTAAATTGTTATATGCAAATTCAATTGTTAGAAAGACTGGATTTCAAGTTTGTTGTGTGGAATTGGTGGCAACACTTTTAACATTGGAGCCATTGGAAAGCAAAATGAAGAATTTACCATGCTTGTGGAACTAATCACAAGATTAAGGGCAAAAAGGATAAAGGCTAAATTTGAAAATTTGGCTAAGTCTTTTGTCTAAGTGATGCATGAAGAATTATCAAAGGAAGTGAAGGCTAAGTTAAATGGAGCAGGAATTAAAAGTGGACAGTAAAAGACTATTTGCTTTGTGTTTAAGACTTAAATAGGCCTCAAATGACTAATTTATGAAGGTCCAAATATTTAATTATATGTAAAACCTTTTTTGTTGGGCTATAATTCATATTGGCTTAAATAAGTCTAATTAAGAAAATAAGGGCCTTATTAGACTACACATTATTAGCCTATTTTATTTTATTAGATTTAAGGTTAGGTTTACTTAAGCCTTGTAGGATTTCTTTTCTTAAGAGAGTCTATAAATACATCATGAGACATTACTTTGCGACAAACCTCTAAATAGAAAACATTGTTTCTTCTCTTCTTTTGAGAAGATTATGTTCTTTCTATTGCCTTTGTGAGTATTGCTTCAATTCTCCTAGTTACATTAAGAATTTGATATCTTATCATTAGTTTCTTTACTTTGTGGCAATTTCAGTTTTTATTTCTCCAAGCCTTATTATTTGTGTTTCTAAGAACACGTTTCTTAGGATTCAACAGGGCAAGAATTCAAATTTGATTGTTACTTGTTTCATAATGTATGTTGGCATTTTAGTCTCTTTAGCAAATTCTCAAGTTTATCTCGCACTAAACTTTTAGCATATCACCCAAACTACAATTTGTAACCTTAGTTTGCCTATAAGTTTGTGGGTGAAAGGCTGAAGAGAATTTCAACTGGATACTAAAAAGCTTCCATAGGCATTTCCTGAAATTACTAGTAAACTTGAAATCTCTATTAGACATATTGTAGTGGGTAATCCATACAAGTGTATAATCTCTTGAAAGCACAACTTACCCAAAAGAGAAGCATTGATTATCTTACTATATGGAATAAAGTGGGCCATTTATTCAGAACTTGTCCATAACAACTAAGATAGAATCATGTCCTCATTATGTGCGAGGTAACCCAAGGACAAAGTCCATACTAAAATCTTTCTAAAACGATTTAGAAACAAGCAAAGGAGTATACACACTCCTATTTTGTTTCTTGGATTGAATTTTGGCATGTACAACCCTAAGATGAAATTCTAGCAACATTACACTTTAATAAGGGCTAATAAAAGATTTTATCGACTAAGGCTATGGTCTTATTTCTCCCAAAATGGCTAGCTAAACCTCCAACATACAATTCCCATACAAGAAAATCCCTAACGGATACACAACAAATGTTTAACTTAGTTTTATGAAAAGATATCCAAATTAATGATAGGATTAATATGATTGTGATGGTTACCCTGAATCACTTTCTGAAAAATGGCTCAAAATTTAGACAAGAAACATACTTATCTCTCAACCTATTGAATCCTATAATGCTAATATTCATAAAGGTTATAACAGAGAGCATATGAGTTAAGGCATTAGTGGCTTTATCCTCTCTTTCAGAACAATGTTTAACAATCAAGGTGAACCTTTGGAAAAACTCTACCTAAGCTACATGTCTAGCTATTAAATGTTTTTGGAATTAGAGAAACTTAATGGCCTGATGGTCAAAGTACAAAGCAAGTTTTTATAGGAAAGGTAAAATTTCCAATGCTTAAGATCCCTAACAATTGCATAAAACTTTTTATTATATATGGGGTAAGCTTTACCTCATTAACCTTTTCATTGAAAAAGGCCACTAAATAGTTTTCCTGACTAAGAAAATCACGTATTCCTACTCTAAAAGTATCACAAGCAACTTCAAGTGGCTTAGTAAAGTTGGGTAAGGCTAGACAATGGCCTCAGAATGTTTCTTCTTAATGGAATCAAAGGCCCAAGAGGCTGTAGGGGTCTAATGAAATTTGTGCCTTTTTAGTAGTCCATTATATGGGCCATGATGATACTAGATTCCTTAATGAAGTGCCTATAAAAGGAAGCTAAACCAAGAAAGCTACACATTTCTGGAATAGTTTTAAGTTGAGCTACTCCCTCGTCGTCTTTACCTTCTTAGGTTCAGTGACTAAGCCTTGCTAAAAAATGATGAACCTAAGGAAAATGACTTGGTTCCTAAGGATAAAACATTTACAGAGACTAACCTAAAATTTCTCATGTTGAAGGGTGAGGAAAACCTAACAAAAGTGGTCTAAATGTTCCTCCCTAGACTTGTTGCATATCAATATGTCATTAAATTACACAACCAAGAACTTTCTTAAGAAGGATCTAAAGGTGTGAGTCATGACTCTCATAGAAATGCTAGCAGCATTGGATAGGCTAACGAGAATCACTAACCATTTATACAATACATATTGAGTCTTAAATACATCTTTCCACTCATCTCCAAGCCTGATCTTAATTTGGTGGTAGCCACTATGAAAATCAATTTTGAAGAACCAACTAGACCTAACTACCAAGTCAAGCATGTCTTCAAGCCAAGGGATTGGAAACCTATACTTGACAATAATTTTATTAATTGCTTGAATTTCTACACATATTCTCCATGTCCCTTTATTTTTGGGAGTTAGGAGGGCAAGCACAAGACATGGACTAAGGCTATGTTAGCTATGCCCTTATATAGTAATCTTAGGATTTGTCTATTTATCTTCACCCTATCTTTTGGTTCGTTATATAATGTGGGAGGTTAGGGAATTGAGACCTAGAGATCAAGTTAATAACATGCTGAATATCCCTCATAGGTGGGAATCTATAGGGAGATTATCCAGAGTAATGTCTTGGAATTCCTCTTAAAGTGGAGATAATTCATTTGGCAAATCCTCATTAACAATTGAAGTAATCCTAATGGGAACTATAGGAATTATGGCAAATATCGCATCTATCACTTTGCTCTATTTCTCAAATTTTTTATGGGCTAAAGGTGAAGGTTTTAGTTCCTAGTCCCTTGAGTTCTAGGTTTTGAGGCAGTCTTAATCTTAGGCTTAAGTTTAGCATGGCGCAATAAAATTGTCTTTACTTTATGCTTGAACACATAAGTGTTCTTTCTACTATAACTAGTGACATCATGGTCATAAAGCCATGATGTACCTTGTAAAACATGGGCCACATCCATAAAAAGGACATTAGGAAGAACTTATTCATAGTCACCAAGTTTAAGGGGTATATGACACTATTGAGTAATAGCTAAGGAAGTTTGATCGATCCAAACTACATGAAAAGGTGCTGGGTGTAACCTTTGTTTGATGGCAAGTCTATTTATTCTTGTGGTGGAAACCACATTTTATGCACTACCCCCGTCAATGACTAGTCTGCATTGCTTATCTTCACACTTATGATTCTTTAGGCAAATAAAAGACATCTTATGACACCAACATACCCTGATCCGTGGTTAAACTTTTACTAGAATTTCACCATCAATGTCTGAGGGACATTTAATAAGATCTACCACTATATCCATATCATTTAGGTCATTCAAATGACTAAGGTGATACTCAAAGATTGTAATATGCTATAGGTACTTAGGTGCAATATGACCGCTTGAGTGACAATGAAAATACTTATTGGTTGAACCATTATGACATGAGCTAGAATTTATAGATTCACTCCTTTTTTTTAGACTACTTTTAGGACTAATGGATAGGGTTAATGGGAACATAGAGGTAGTTCTAGGTTGAGGCATTCCTAATAAATGATCAGGAGCCTTAACCTTCATGTTAACTAGTAAATCTAAAAAGGTATTAGGGTTTAAGGTTCCATCATATTCAAGAGTGTCAACCTTAACCTTCTTAGTGATATCATTAGAGACATACTGGTCATACCTATAAATGTTCTTAGGATGCCTAGGGAACCTTTCACATCTCATAAAGTAGTAGTTTACATAGTCTTGGTCATCCAAGGGGTCTTCTACAAACTCATGTTGTTGCAGGACATGCCTATAGTGAGGTACTTTAACATGCCTAGCATAAGGACCTATGAAAGGTTGATTACCAGTAGAGTCGAGCAGAAAAGTCCTATATGGACACTCTTTCCAAGAGGATCTTTTTATCCTATCTTGGCCATGAGTACTAGAAATCTCAACTAGACCCTTTTTGTTCTTACTGGCATGATGCTTATGTTGCAAATTAAATGTACTTATCATTTCCTCAAGACGACAGTCCATATATTCCTTAAGATTGTCTAAGCTAATTTGTGGATGTTGGGTATCTAGCTCTTTGGTGATTTGGAAAGTGGTGAGTGTTTGATCAAAATGTGGATTTTTTTTTTTTTTAAGTAAAGAAGGATGGGGAAGGCGAAAGAAGATGCAAATGTCATGCTGAGATGGTTAAGTAATAAATAACAGAAATTGACATAGTGGACACTTAGTAATAAAATTAAGAGATGATGCATTTTTTTTTTTGGGATTAAAGTTTATAGGTGTTTGTTAGGGCTAAAGATAGACCTAAATTGCCCCTAACACAAAGTTGGAAACCTAACTTATTAAGCCTAACCCAAAGAGCTCCATAAGAATCAAGCCCAATAAAAAGGTAACAATTAGGGCAAAGTCTTTACAGAACCTCCAAGAGCTTAAAACCTTTACATGGAGACTGTTACAAACTTCTATAAACTAGGGTAACACTTTGCAATTGAAGGGGAACAAAGACTCACAAACAAAAAATGAAAAGAAATAAGATTCACAATAAAAGAAAGAAGAAGAAAAAGGAAGTTAGCAAAACAAAGAAATCAAAAGGAAAAGAACAATATACTTATTAAAAGAAACCTTTAAAATAACCATTAATCAAAATTATTAAGGAAAGGAAAAGTTACCTTACCTAGAGCAATTAAAGAGCAAAAAAGAAGTAGAAATTCCCTAAGATGCTTTACAATAGCTGCATGAGGTGTGTTGGTCAGAATGGGGTGAGAAAATAGGTGAAATGGAGGCAAAAAACACGAAGAATGTTACTGGCTCGTGTAGGCACATAAATCCTATGTGCAAAAACTTTTATTGGTACATGGCAGTGCATGTGGTGCTATTAGTGGTTGAACTTTGGGGCATGGCCAATTTTAGGCTTTCAAGTTGATTAGTGATGGTGGTTTAGTGATTGGGAGGCTATAAAGTGGTGATTTTCATATGGACAACAGTGGGTTGGCATTTTGCAATGAATATAATGAGTTTTTGGCAAGAATACATGACTAGAATGAAAAGAACTCAAGCTCTTATGGCAATTGATGTAGAACACCATAGAGAGTGACAGAAAAAGGTTGGGAAACAAGAGGAAAGTTAAGAAAGAGTGAGAAATAAAGGGTAACCCTAGGTTAATGTTGAATACTATTTTTAATCAATCAAAATAGTCTATTGCATAACATAAACCCTAGGTCTATTTATAAATAGCCCTAACACACAATAATAAAACTAGGGCTCCAATGAAAAGTCCATTACAAAAAAAGGAAATTGAAATACTTAAAAACTAAGGCTTTATTAGGAAGCCCATTGCAATGAAATAAAATAGACAATTGACATAACTAAATTAAAATCTAAATAAGTATAGTCCAGTAATACATAAAATCCCAATAGAAGATCAACTACTTTCAATGCCTAACATATGTTTTGAATTTCCCATCATTTAAATCCTAACTCTACCTACCTATCCCAAACCTCATGTTTCTTCCTTTCATGTATTTAAGTCTTTATTTTCTTTCTTTGTCCCTCGTGATTTTTATATAAATTTAGCTACTCTTTTGTTTTTTTTTATTTGGTCTTTCATAAATAAGATATTTATCAATTTGCTCCTTTATAAACTTACCTTTTTAATTTGGCCCCTCACATATAGACATTTATTAATTTGAATATTCACAAATAAAATTTTTATTAATAATATTATCCATATATGTTTTAATTTCAAAAATATGAAGGAAATTGATAATAATTTTACTTATAAAGGACCAAATCGAAAAATATCTATATGTAAGAGATTAAATTGATTAGACAATTCTATAAGGGACTAAATTAAATTTTATCTAAGGGTCCTAGTTTAAAAAGAAATTATGTGAGGAACTAAATTAAAAAATACACTTTAAATGAGGAACCAAGATAGACTTTTAGTCCTTTTTCTACTTTTCATTCAAGTAATTGTAATCAATGGTTGATTACCCATTTGTCCTCTTTCTTATATGGTTGGTTGAATCATCATGTATAAGAATCAACATAGTTGAAAACCACTAAAAATTTCTCATCTCAATTTTACTCCATTTGATATTCCCTAAAAATGAACTTCTTGTAAATATAAGCCTTGGTTTTTGATTTTATCTAAGATAAAACTTCCTTTGCAGTTAGCTACTAATAAATTTAGTTTCTTTAGCTATTCGCATGTGTTTAGCTTAGATCCACAAGGAAGGAGTGGTTAAAGATCTCATCATGGAGAAGTGGATATAATTGGTTAATAATAGATTAGTTTTCATAACTAGATTCATTTTGACATAGTCAAATGGGAGAGGAAATAATTTCTGGTTTTCTAAAATTAAAACATTGACACATTTTGTGGAACTAGGTTAAAAGCACTGTAATCTAGTTAAACAAGCCATAGTTTTTTATTGGTGACATTAACCAAATTGATTTTCCTGAGGATATATTTAGTTCCTACTCATATATCCCTAGCTCTAAAATTTTCAAAGCATGTTGGTAGACAAATGGTTGGTTGATATTTTGCCCAAGGGATTATGGTACTCATGGACAAATAATTGATCTAGTCTTGATTGTACATTGGAGAGACTTGACAATGCTTTGTGTAATTCACTTTGTCTACAAAACTAACCTAACTCATGCTTTTTAATTCTTCTTTTGGCTGCCTTGGATCATTTTTCAAGCTTACAAATTTGAACTCTTTTGGATAAAATTCATGGAATATAGGAAATTGGTGTCTCAATCAAGGAATCAAAAAACTAAAGTGCTTGCCTAATTTTGTTGTTCACAAGAAACTTTACTTTACCATGACAACCTTGTAATTTTTGAATAAAAATGTTATTGGTCACATTCTTAGCAAAATAATGTAGTTGGAAGCTATTTTACAATATGCCCAAGGAAAACTAAATGATCAGTTGGTAATACAAGAGGAAAAGAACTTAAGGAGTGAATCAGAATTTTATTATGATTGACAGTAAATTATGTGAGCTCAATGAACTTGGTAAACTTAACTAATACACGGAGATAGGAATACTAAATATTTTCATATAGTAGTTGCTTAAAAGAAATTGTTAGAATGAGATTGGTCTTTAGCTTATGATTACTTCCAATCAATATATATGGCAAATAAAAAAGGTAGTTTTCAAGAAACTTTGAATATGCTAGACTATATTAATATTCTATTAAGCATCTTTGAAGAGAATTAACAAAATATGAGATTAAAAAAGGGATATTTGACTTGAAGAGATATAGCATGCCAAGACCTAACAACTTCAATGCGAAATTCTACCAAACATTTTAGGATGTTGTTAGTAATGATATTCAAGAAATGACCGTAGATTTCATTAAAAGGTTTTTTCTTTTGAAAACCTTAAACATAACTCATATTGTCATAATCCCTAAATCTGAGCAACCATATCCTTTAAAGACTTTAGACTAATAAGTTTTTGCAATGAAGTCTATAAAATTCTTCTGCAACTTCTCTACAATAGCTTTTGATTGATAACAACATGGTTCTTGGAAAGGTGTTAAAATTAATTGCAATGCCTTTCCTATTACTCACCATATGTATGCGGATGACACATTTTTTTATGGTGACATGGAAATGTACAATTTTGTGTGGAACTCCATTTTTCCTTTTGTAGAATGTCATGACTTGAAATTAATTTTTCTAAATCTTTGATGCTTTTCAATCCTAATACCTTATATCAATTCAAGAAAATTATGGCAGAAATTTTTAAGTGAAATATGCAAATAGAATGGGCAAATAAGCAACCGATTGATTAAGAGATGATTAGTAAAATTAACTTTAAACTTCACACATGGCAAGCAAACTTGATATCACAAGCAAGGAGACTCACCTTAATCCAATATGTTTTTAATTCAAGTCTTACTTATTATCTTACATGTTTTGAATTGCTAATAAAATATTGCTTAAAGACTGACTTTAAGTGCGAATTTCTTTTAGGGTTACAAAGATGGAAGACCTCAAATGCACATGATAAGTTGGCAAAACAATGTAGAAGAAACACACATGGGGTCAAGTTCTAAGACAAACTCACCTGTTTGATAAGTCATTAATGGCAAAGCAAATTTGGCGTATCTTGGATAACAAAAACTCTTCCTTTTGTGCTATATTTATGCGTAGTAAATACTTCTCCTTTGACAATTTAGGGCAAATTATTAAAAGGTCTAATGAATCTTGGATGTGGATAAGTCTTTAAAAAGCACAAAGTTTAGTAACCTTCAAGCTTTAATGGCAATTAGGTAATGGTAATTCTATTCCTTATACTCACTACCCATGGTAGGAAATGCAGCTAGGTTAGTCTTGGTCACAAACTAAGGTTTTTAACCTTATCCTACATCAAAATTGTAAATTGAACTATGCCTAAACAACTTAGGTATATCATAGTCACTCAGTTCAGAGCATTATTACTATGTTATTTTCAATGATAAAGCTATTTGACTGATTAATTTGGATTCAAAACATAGCTGGTACCTACACTGCTAAAGATGGTTACATGATTCTTTGTGCTAATTTTGATGCCTCTTATCTGAATGAATTTATAGCAAAGGGTGAACTTTGGACAACTAAGCTTCCTTACTAAATAATCATATTTGTCTAGATTGCTTTTCAGAGCTCTCCCTTTGGGTAATGTTCTTAAGGCACATCACCATAACTCAGATGTTATTTGTCATTTTTGTCATAACTCTCGAGAATCTATTGAGCATGCCTTAACAATGTGCTTCTTTACAAAAGCTATCTAGTTTGCCTCACCTCTAGGCCTTTGAATAGATCGCTTCAGACAACAAGATACAATTCAAGGGCTACAATTATGGTTCAGTCAAACAAGGACACATCTTTCAGGAGTTTCAATATTTCACTAATATCATTTTAGTGGCTATTTATACCATTTGACAATTTAGTAATAAAGTTGTCATCATGGCTATCACCCAGATCTTATCAAAGCTATTTAACAAATTCATCATACTTTGTTTGAAATCAATGCAGCCTATAGTTCACCAATTCAGGTTAGATTTGAGAACAAGCTAATCTTTTACAAACTCGGGAAAATGCAAGTTTGATAGGTTGGTGTCTCCTATGTTGGGTTAGTACCAAAAATTGAAAAAATAAACAATCCAAATGCATACTGCTTATTCACAACAGAGGTAGCCTAGTCTGCCAATGGATTCATAAAATCCCGAGATGTTGACAGGAGTTAAAAGTGTGCATGACCTAGTCCAGCTTAGTCAACTCACACAACTTGATCTTGTTGGCCAAGGCAGGCCAAGTTTTAATCATGTTGGGGCAAGGGACCTGGTCTTATGTATATGACCCAGTCTCGGGCCTGGCCCAAGCTTAGGTCAATGTATGGACCCAGCTCGGCTTGATCTATATTTATGTTTTTTTAAAATTCTTTTAATTTTTTTATATAAGTTATTTTAATAAAAAGCACTTTTATATTATTTTCTTAATTAAATATGGATATTGTTTGCTATATATGATACCTCACTTTTAAATGTAGATCATCTTATTTTTGCCAAAATTTTTTTAAAAGAAATTTTAAAAAATATAAAAAATTTTAAAAATTAAGCAACCTAGTTGACTCGGCTTGACCTGACCTTACTAGGTTATGATCAAGTCTCATTAGGTAAGTCTCTGGGATTAGGCCAAATTTTGTTGCCCAATGCTAAAACTAGATTAGATCTTGGCCCAGCTCACTATATGTTCACCTCTAATAGGAAGAGCAAAGCATCTTGGAAGAAATTAAAAATGCTCTTATTTGGATCAACACTAGTTCAGATTCTTTTTCTCTAGTATCACTGGTTGCGCCTAGTTGAGCATCATTATAGGAGATATTCTCGCCTTCAAATCTTAGGTCTAGATATTCGTAGGATCTTAAGATTTTTCATGCATTGAGTTAGGCATGTACATAGGGACCTTTGCATTTCTAGTGTAATTGCACAGATCCGATCTTTTGATCCTCTAAAGCATAAAATTAATAATGTGCTTATAAAATAGAACAATAAAGATAATATAAAACAGATTAGGTATATTTGACTATCCATATTTAAAACTGAAAATTTGAAATTGGCATCTTAATCCAACAATTCATATCAAATAAACTGCACAATCTAACGAAGTACTGATAAAGGAGTGGACTGTAGACAATCCTACTGCGTCTGGGGCTCAGGCTATTTTCTCTTGCCATAGGTTATAAAGTTCGATAATGCCAAGATTCTCCTCACAAGAATCCATGTGCGTACTGCAAGTTTAACTTCCGTAATCATTGCGAGTCTAAATTGCATGCCGTCCACTTGCTAAAAATGTGAAAAGAAAAACATCAAACGCCAATGTACACTAACAAAGATGTGTAATGGGAAACCCTTCAATACACCTAATAGGGAAACTGCCATGGAAAGGTAAATCTTGATTAACCCCTCATCCACGCAGTTGAATCATCAAGTTGTACGCTTATGAGGACAATAAGTGCAACAATTCTTTAGATTCTATATATTTGGTTAAGTTCAAAGGTTAGCCAATTATCCTTCATAAGGATTATGCTCCAAGTTAAAATGCACAATAAAAACTTTCTTGGCGTTGACAAAAATTATCTGGAAATGTCTGAATTTACAAAACCAGAGTAACTATACATTTTCAACAGCATCACTTGGTGACTCTGCTGCACTCCGTGCAGTAGCCAACCTTTCTTCGAGTGCTCGGGCACCTCTTTCACTGCAAGAACAGGAATATCCGCAATGATAAGTTCTTTTCCAGTGTAAATACCACAGGAAGGCCAAAGCCAGTTTCATTGCTGTAATTAATTTCTCATTATAAAACTCAAGAATTTAGTCGAGAACTTCTAGAAGCAAACCCTCACTATTGTGTCTAATAATATGAAAATACAACGACTTCCACAGTTTTATGGTTAAAAGGAAACAACAAAAGAAATTAAAAAGACTATACAATGACTTGAATAAAATGTTATTAACAACTTTTCTCTTCTGTCTTCTAGCTGAAACTATTTAACAGCAGGCAAGAAATAACAGAAAAAGCAAAAAAGAAAAAAAGAAAAAAAGGCACAAAGGAGAATCCAGACCTGCTACTCTTGGATTTCAATCTCTAAATTACATTATTGTTTCCTTATTAATTGGTTTTGGTTCAAATTTCTACTTGAAAATGGATACAAATATTCAATTAAACTTATGGAAAAGTAAGAAATTTACCGTCTCCTTGATGCCTCAATAGGGTCAGAACCTGGCAAAGGTTCACTTCCCAGTGTGTAACCTTGGGCACTGCTTGAAGCTTCAGATCTTCCACAGAGCATTCGGTGAAATATTGATGCAATAGGGTCTATTACCGGTCTATGCAACAACAAAGAAAAAAGAGAATATTTAAAGGAAGGAAAAAAGCTAGAGAAACCACAGGCATTTACAATGTCAACAATTAATAATTATGAAAAGTAAACTAAACCATTATTTACCTACAAAATTCTGGGAAAAATGTAGAGAATGCAAAGTCATCACTGGGATCACCCTTAAGCTTTGTTTCTGGTTTCTTCTGCCAGTATCTAAGGTAAATCCAGCTCATATATGTGCCAAATATTACAGTCGGAAGATAAGTTGCTGCTTCTAGGGTCCATATGCTCATCCCAATGGAAAGCAATAAAGTTATAGATGGTAACCACTGGAAGGAAATCGGAAACAGCACCAGATTCAGGGTGTCAAGATAAACTTTTTGTTGACAATGAATTAGAAAAAAAGAAAGAGAACGGTTGGGAGAGGTTGGGAGACTAGAAGAGTGACACACCTTGGCTTTTATCTTGAGGAAAGGCAGTTCTTGATCTGGAATAATTTGCTTGATGCCAACTAAGAAACCAGATATAACTCCATGGAATCCACAAAGTGGCATATAACTAAAACATTGTAAGAGTATAAATATGAAAAAACGATTCAAGTAGGAGCAAATGGCACAATACTAACAATGTTATAAGATGCAACAGATAGCACAAAGGAGGCAGTTCAAAAGTTTGAGGGCCTACACAATCCTCAACCTCAAATTTTTTAATACTTTATTTATAACTAAGCTTAAAAATTTTGAACCAACAATTTTTCCAATACAAGAAAGCAAAAGGGCATGAGTAATCAAGCTTTAAAGGACACTGCATTGAACTTTGCAGAACAAAAGTGAAGCACCAAAGCGTTGTGCAAGGTCTGAGAAAGAGGGATATTTAATAAACAGGAAGAACAATGAGACAAATAACAACATCAGCAACACCAGAGAAAACTTTTTATCTCATATGGAAAAGGAAACCATGTACTTACAGGTAAGTCTCCAACCTCGTGATATAGTACAAGGCAATCGCAATGATGAAAATGCATACAGAAGTAAGAAAGTTAACTACAAAGATGAACTTTAAGAATTCCCTGGAACCCCATATAGGTTCAAGCAGCTTCCCCATGAATAGGAGACCAATTGTGCTGACCACAACCTATGAAATGTATTACCACCTATGTCAATTGTGAGACATTTCCCAAAGCAACAGAAACAATTCAGGATATACAATCAATACAGTACACAAGGTTTAAAAGAACAGCACAAGCATACCCCATGTATGGTTTGTTCAATATACCCAGCTGTGATGAGATTCCAGGCAAATGGAATAGTCCTGCAAAATGTACCAAACAGGAAAATAAATTTCATGTCATCCAACAATTCTACTATGCTCTCAATCACATACATAGCATGGTAAATTAGTCTCATATAGCATGGAGTCCAAATAATTAGTCAGAGGCTTCAGAGTGCACTTTTAAACACAGACAAAATTCTTTTCAGAAATCATAGTGATTACCTGATCGGAAACCGTTTAGTAAATAATATCTAATTATGAACTATTATTTTACTTATTTTGTTTTATTTCAAATAACATTTAGTTATCAGCATTAACCCCCTTTATTATAGTTTGTTTTATGTATTCCATCTTTATCCTTGTCTTTTGAGCATCCTATCCTTATCTATTGGGCTCTATAAAAAGCCTCTGACAGTTGTATAAAGAACACACTGAGATTGATCGATAATACTTCAAATTCTCTGCCACCTCCCCTATTATTCCCTCCCCTTTTTTTCTATATCTCCCTCCTTTCTCCTTCCCTCCCTGCTTAGTTATTTCCCTATTAGTGCTAAGCTACTGGTTCCACATCAAGTGGTATTAGAGCAAGGTTATAACTCCAATCCACTCCCTCTGCCCCCTAACACCTTCCCAGAACTTGCCAAAAACTTAAAACCTTCGCAATCAACACTAGAACTCACACCTCTGGCTTACAATCGATCAAGTGACTATTGAAAGCATGTTATCTAAACAGGCTTGTCTCCAAAGTTGCGTTGCATTCGCTGGTGCACATGCCCACTTGATCCAGAGGCATTTTCACCCCTTGTTTACTGCCTGTCACCGCCCTGATATGCAGTAATCATAATCATAGGTATTTAAGGATGTTCCTACTAAGTTTTGGCTCCCTAATTGCTCCGATAAGGCATTCAAGTTTACAGAGAAAGTTGGACTTTAGCTGGCTTGGGCTTTCAATAGGCAAGGCCTACTATGCTATTGCCACCATCTTTTATACCATCGCCCCCCTCTATACCCAACTTGTAACAACACAAGTAAGTAAACACCTAAGCAACTTGAATTAGTCAGGCCATATGACCCAAAAAATGCCAAAAGAGGCTGAAAAAATGTGTAGACATTTGATGGAGAAGGGTGGCGGGAGATCCCACACCAAAGAAGTCAAAGCTCGGACCCTAACAGCTACAACCTATTGAAGGCCTACTCATCTATCTCCTGAAGTTATGATGCCATATAATGAATAAAAGAAAGGGAGAAAATAAATGCATTGATCAATATATTTATGCTAGAGTAGTTACCATGTAATATAAGTTACAACAAATGTGGGACTTGCATATTGTAGCTGAAATAATATGGAAGATAAACTAATAATGTTCTAAAAGAAGAATGCTCTCCAGACTTTGAGGCATGCATAGGATTCACCATACATTCTAAAAATTATACTCCAACGGTGGATAGCAGTTGGGCCATTTAAAAATAATTACATAACCATTTCAGAGTAAGAGCAACAAATCACACGCTTGAAGACAATGATTAGGAGACAAGGCCATGTTAGGTTCACAGAGCTGCAAAATATGATTAGTATAAACCCTACTAATTACTGCTATTCAAATGAATACCTAGGGAGTGAGACAAAAGGAAACAAACCAAAGGGATCAAAAGGCCAGATCCTATTGTCTAGTTCAGGAGACAAATGAACTAAATCTATCAAAACCATAAGGTATACCAATTCAGGTGTTTGTTTACCACTCAAGTTCCAAATGAAACGGAAGTTACAAGAAATGTTGGACCCCTGTGTTTCTAAAAGAGCTTGTACAAGGGAATGACATAGAAGGAAGACAAAAAGATTAGGAAAAACTTCTGAGAAGCGAATATGTCTAATCAAAAGACCCTTCCATTATTGAATGAAGAAACCATTGTATAAAATTCTAGTGATCGATGGTGTAAATGAAGAAGATTCAATACAGATGAATTATTAGGAACTTGAGTGAGCTTCACGAACGCCATAAGTTCAACCTGTTTGGGTGTAAACCGCACTTACGCTTCTGAACCTAATGCCATAACGCAGATGTCTACAGACAGCAAATGCCGCTGAAGACAATTTAGGATCAGATAAAAACCACTTTGCGAACCTAAATTCCGCTGGAGATGAATTTTACGCTACCTCATTATCAAATTTTAACAAACAGGTCCCTTGCCAGCCATTACTCGGAGTCAGATCAAAAGCTTTGACACTCTCATCCGACTTATATGATCTAAATTTGAAAGAAGCGATAAGTAATTCAGTCCAACATAATTCAAAACTTACCAGTTGCACTGTACCGAAGTTCATAGACACTAAGTTTAAGCAGTAAACTTGAGATGGAAAAAAAGAAAAATACCTGGCGGGAATAAGGGCAAGGTAGTTAATTGCTGATGGGAAAAACTGAATCACAATGTGACCACCAATTAGCACTACTGCTAGACCTTTGCATAGCCGAGTAAATCCAGAAAAGAGGCTCGAGCCCTGCCGTCAATTAGTCAAAATTGGTAGACTCAATATTCCAAAACAAATCTCAAATATAAACCCAAAGAAGACGAATTCCAAGATCTGATCTGATACTTCAAGAACCAGTAAACATTTCGGCGCAACGATCAGATTCAAGTGAGTGAGAGAGAGAGAAAGCTATACCCCGGAAAGTGCCGGCGTGCTCATTGCGGGTGACAATGGGAGCTAAGATTTGGATCGAAATCTAACTCTGTGAGCAGAAAATGATAAACAGGGGATACTTCGAGAAAGGGAAGAAGAGATGGGAGAAGCGCCGAAGAGGTGTAACGTTTATGGCAAGGCGGAGTGCTACAGGACACCGACGCGTTGTTTTCGGGCATCAATATTCAATATTGATGGATTTAATGAGTCTGGCATTGATTTATGTATTGACTGGGGGAGTTTTCTTCTTTTTCTTTCTGTATTCATCATTTATTAATCCACGTTTCTTAATTAATTACTTTTTTTTTCGTTCTAATCCAATGTAAAGGTTTCGTAGTATATTAAAATTGCTAAAAAATTGACCATTTAACTTAAATTTCACAAAACTGTAATTCGAATACGTGTTTATGTCACCACCCTTTACCCATGTTAATAGTTTTGTCGCGTTGCATTATTTGACATAAAAAGATGCCACCTCCGTTTGAAATGATTTACTGGCCAATATTCTGATACACCTTAACCAATTTTGTCAACATTGTTAAGACTCTAATTTGAATTTGTTCCATTTATAAAGAAATATATATATATACATATATATATATATATATATCTAATAGTTAACATTAAAGTAAAGAAACTATGTGATTTAACTGTTTAAGTTAATCTTGATAAGCATATGTGATTAACACTTTTTAATCCAACAGTATAAATTTAAGAAACTGTAAAATCTAACTGTGAGCAATTTTTTTATAGCAAATTCAGATTCGTCAAGACTCACATTACAAAGGCAACCTTATTAACGTTAAGTAGCCTCATAATAGGCCAGACAAATTTCTAGTTTTAGAAAAAGTAAGATTTAATATAAACAAGAAAACCATCATTTCAAAATTCATTATCTCATTAAAATGGTCATTGTACATTGGCAGCTCCAAATACCTTTTTAATAAGCCCTATCACACAAAACAAGCTTGTTAGTTTGCCAAAAATAAAAGAAATGTCCAAAAATGTACCTCTAGCCATTGCGTCAAATTGAAAATTCCATAAACACAAAAATTTTCAAAACAAATATAGATACTTCTAAGCCTTAGTTTCTCACTAGAGATAGTGTGAGTTTTAGGATGATAAGAAACCACACTGACATACTCTATTTATAGGAGAGCGAGGAAAACATGCTATCAATGGTTGTCATCACAATAATAAGAGAACGAATGCACCATTAATACACATGAATACACCAATGGAAACTGAAATCTAAAATCCACTAAATGTAGGAAATAAAGCAGAAGAAACAGACCACTTAAGGAAAATGGAGGAAATGGAGGAAGAAGGAACATACCATAATAGCTAAAACTGACAATGTCTCACTTGCTCCATGGCCTTGTACATTCCAAAAAAGTAAAGTTAAATGCACGAATCAAAGTAGAGAGTCCTCCATAAGAGAGTATTATTTTCTATGTATCATAATGCATGTCACTTTTTTAACCTACCATAGTTTAATGAATAAGCCCTATAGTTATTTTAGATCCTCTTAATGTTGTTTATTCTCTAACTATAAATGTACACAAAAAAATGAGAAAAACAAATTAAATCAAAATGAATAAAAGCTTTATTACAAATGATGATAATATATATATATATATATATATAATATTCAAAGTGGAACCAAATTCTGTTTTGGCCACATGAATTGTAAACTTCATAGGTGGCATGTCTTTTTTTAAGAAATCAATAATCATTAACTTAGTACTTATGTGATGAATAGTAACTTTATTTTCCTTGACACATTTTCGAATGGCTAAACACTAAGGTCTTGTTTAGCACATCGTATACAAACTAATAGAATAAGGACTGATAAAATCAGATATGATAAGACCTAATATGAATTTAACACTATATGATGTTTGGTGTGGCATTATATAAGATAATGTATTACATAAGATAATATAATTATATACTTGGTGACAGACTATAAATTTGAAATAAAAACTAAATAAGAAAAGTCTCATTTGGTCCCTCACATGTAGAATATTTTTCAATTTGGTCCATTACATTTTTTTAGTTTGGTCCCTAAAAAATAAGATATCTCCTAACTTAGTTTGTCACATATGAATATTTTTCAATTTGGTCTCTCATGAATAAAAACATTATCAATAATGTCTTTCATATTTTTAAAATTAACTTATTTTTTGAAAGTATTATTGATAACAATTTTATTTGTGAGGACTAAAAAGAGAAATGTCCATATGTGATGGGCTGAATTAATAAGACAATTATTTGAGGGCTAAATTGAGAGGACAACTCTATAAGGGAACAAATTAGAAAATATTTTATTTGCGAGGGACCAAATTGGAAAAAAATTCTACAAGTTCATAAATTAATGTATTTTTTGTTGATATTATTGATAACAATTTGATTTGTGAGGAATCAAATGGAAAAAAAAGTACTTTTGTGACGGACTAAATTGAGA
Organism: Delonix regia; assembly: GCA_037074485.1. Lineage (NCBI taxonomy): Eukaryota > Viridiplantae > Streptophyta > Magnoliopsida > Fabales > Fabaceae > Delonix > Delonix regia. The sequence continues at coordinate 20,033,119 of CM073454.1, read as the reverse complement.
AAACAATTCTATGAGGGATCGAATTGAAAAATATATCATATGTTAGGGACTAAATTGAGAAAAAGTTTTATGAGTTCGTATTTATTAAATTAACATGTTTTTAGGATACTATTTATAACAATTTTATTTATGAGGAATTAAATGGAGAAATGTATATATGTGATGGACTAAATTGAGAAGACAATTATGTGGAGATCAAATTGAATAAAATTTCATATACAAGATACCAAATTGAAAAAATTTTCTGTGGATTCATATTTGTAAAGTAACTTATTTTTAAAAATTATTATTGATAACCGTTTTATTTGTGATTTATCAAATGGAGAAATATTCATGTGAAAGACTAAATTCAGAAGATAATTCTATGAGGGATCATATTGAAAATATCTTATATGTGATAGACCAAATTGAAAAAAATTTACAAGTTTGTATTCTTTGAATTAACTTATTTTAAAAAAATTCTACAAGAGTAAATTGAGAAATATCTTATAAGTAAGATACCAAAAGAAAATTTTATTAAAAAGATATGAAATATCTTGCTAATACAATCAAGCTTAATTAAACCAAGAGAGACTGTATTAGTTATACGGTGCTCAACTGTATTAAATGTGGCTAACTGGAGTTGATCATATATGCTTATACAATTCAATATGTGCACCAAACACATGATAAAGGTGAATCGCATTGTATAAGCTTATATAATCTAGCCTCATACTACACTCCTAATGTCAATGTGTTTTACTTCAACTTCCAATTTTATTGTTCTTAGCTAGAAAATTACAATTGAGTTGTCACAATATATTCTTAATAGTCCTAAGATAGAATCCAAATTTTTATGACCAGAAATAAAGTTCTTAAGCCATACATTATGCAACATTGCCTCAAAACAAGATATGAACTCAGCCTTCATGGTAAAAGTAGCAGTTAAGGTCAGCTTCGTGCTTCTCCAAGACACAACTCCACTGGCAAGCATAAAGATATAACTATATGTTGAATTTCGTGAGTCAATGCAATTGGCAAAATCTAAATCAGAGTAGTATACTACCTCAAGGTTTTTATTTAAATGATACATTAGCATGTAGTCTTTGGTACCTTTGAGATATCTCATAATCATCTTCGCAGCTCTATAATGATGCATTCTTGGATTACTCTAATATCTGCCTAACATTCCAACTACAAATACAATGTTAGGTCATGTACAAACCTGAGCATACATAAGGCTTCTAATAGTTAAAGCATATGGAATGTTGCACATCTATTCCCTTTCTAGATTGTTCTTCGGCCATTGGTTCAAATTGAACCTATCACCTTTCATAATAGGTGTTATACTTAGTTAGTAGTCTTTCATCTGAAATCTCTCTAAGACTTTGTAAATATAGGTTTCTTATGATAAACCCAAAATACATTAACTTTTGTCTTTATAGATCTTAATGCCAATGACATAAGATGTCTCACCCATATATTTCATATCAAAGTTCTTAGAGAGAAATTGTTTCACCTCATATAAAAACTCTTTATCATTAGTTGCAAGTAACATATCATCCACGTATAGCACAAGTAAACATATTTTACTGCCACTGGCCTTTTGCTATATACATTGATCCATGACATTCTCCACAAATCCAATAAGGAGATAACTTCATGGAACTTAAGATACCATTGGCGAGAGGTTTGTTTCAATCTGTATATGAATTTCTTAAGCTTGCAAACTAAATGGTCACTAGCATTAGAGGAGAATCCTTTAGGTTATTTCATATATACTGCTTCTTCTAGATCCCCAATAAAGAATGTCATCTTCACATCCATCTAATGTAGTTCTAAGTTAAAATCAGCAACCAATGCCAATATTATATGGAGGGAATCTTTTATAGATATAGGAGAAAATATATCATTGTAATCAATTCCTTCATTATGAGAAAATTCCTTGGCAATGAGTCTTACCTTATATCTCTCAATGTTGCCTAATAGGTCAATGAATCTATTTAAGTCTTAAGGCCCATTTACAGCCAATGACCTTTAATCCACTAGGCAACTTAACTAGATCCCAAACTCCATTGGACGCTATGGAATTTATCTTATCTTTCACAGTATTGAGTCATAACTCAGATTCTCTATAATTAATGGCTTGTGAAAATGTCCCATAATCATTTTTGCCTCTAACATTATAGTCAGATTCTTGTTGGTACATAGCATAATCACTAGGAATTGCAAATTTCTTAGTCCTAATTGTTCTCCTTAATGTTAAGTTAGCATCCTCTTGGGGAGTGTGTTCCTCACTTAGTTGTATAACAAGTTCTGGTAGTTGGTCTATAACTAGATCAACTTGGTTATGGTCAACAGTCTATAACTCCTTAATGATTGATTCTTCAATACTTGTTTATGCTTGAGAGGTATGAATTATGACCAATTGATCATTTAATATGGGAGCTTTAATTTCTAAATGATCATTCTTAAAATCTAAGTTCTAGGTTTGATCACTCATGTTGATCAAGTCATTTTCAAGAAAGTTAGCATTTCTTGATTCAACAATCTTAGTGTTATGTGATGGACCATAAAACCTATATCCCTTAGACCTTTTGACATACCTAATAAAGTAGCTACTGATGATCATTGGGTTCAACTTCTTCTCTTGTAGATTCTAAATTTGCTCCTTAAACAGGTCTCGATATGTCTTAAACTCAATTTCCAACCTTTCATTAACTTAAATGAATTTTTTCAGTAGCCTTGGTTTGAACTCTTTAACACAATTGTCTTAAGGGCTTTAGTCTATAAGGACTTAAAAAGTTTAGAGCTGTTAAGCATACTTCGTACAATGTTTAACAAAGTTTGATTTCTTCTCTCAGCAATACCTTTTCGGTATAGGGAATCATGCATAATGTTTTGGGTACAATCCTATGTTCTTGAACAAAGTTTGCAAATGGACCAAGTGTTTGTCCATCTTTAGTGAAACTACCATAGTTCTTACAAAATCCTATGTAATCTTTACCACATTGTTTCTCTGCTTCTACTTTAAAATACTTAAAGACATCCAATACATCATTCTTATTATTAAGCCGATAGAGATACATGTATCATAAGTATTCATCAATAAAGATAATAAAGTATTTCTGACTACTTTAGTCTATATATAGACTACATATATTCATATGTATAATTTCTAATAAGGTAGAACTTCTCTTAGTAGCTTTCTTGGTTTACTAATGTTTTTACCCTTCCTTTACAAGCATTTTTACCTTTCTATTGAGATATGACCAAGCCTAAGGTGCCATAATATAGAATAATTCTCCTAAGTAACACATATCTTCATACATATCCTACTAGAAACATGCATAATATCATATGATGTACTGTCTTGTAATTGAATTTGGATAAAACCATCACAAATTGTACCATTTCCAATTAGATTAGATTTATAAAATAACTTTCACATATTATTTGAAAATTTAAAGGAAAATCCAATGGTATAAGCTTGGCAATAGAAATCAAGTCTCTAGAGAAACTTGGTACATAAAAGGTCCTATCTAAAATCAAAACAAAGCTAGAATTCAAGACCAATTTGCAAGTTCTTATAGCTTTAACTAGTGAGACCATCTCATTGCCTGAATATCTATATTATTCACTTTCCATTGGTTTCTTTTAATTTAGAAAGCCCTATAAGGTATTTGAAATATGGATTATAAAACTAGAATGAATCCACCATGTGTTACTACTAACATCTACCATATTAGATTCATAACAAAATAGTGAGATTGTTTTACCTTTAATTTCAGTTAAGCCTTGAATTTGTTATAGTACTTCTTTATATTTCTTTTCTTCTTACAAAAAAAAAATCCATTTGGACTCCTTTTTAATGTCACATTAGACGGGTGCCTTGCTCTTCCATTTTCTCGTGTCTTGTTTCTTATCTTTCCCTTGAAGGGTCACATGTGCACTCCCTTGTTTCTACTAAGAATCTTTCCTCATTGTGAACACATACTTCATTAATTAACCATTTATGCTTATATGTTAAAAGATATTTTGAAATGTCCATATTGAAGAGGCAAGGAATTAAGAATGAAGTACATTAGGAATTTTAACCTTAAGTGTTCTTAATTAAGTTGCAATATCCCTTATTTTCATTATGTGTTCTTGTACACCCTTTATGCCAATAAGCTTTATGGTTACTTGCTAAGGCTATTTCTAGAGGATTCAAATTGTTTATCAATAGCTTTTAGTAAGTGGACATTTTTATGCTCTTGTATTGATCCACGAATACCAATAGATATCTTGGATTTTATATACATCACACTGAGGCAATTGGAGCTCTCCCAATGTTCTCTTAGATGAATTACTAGTATCCATAGGTGTAAGAGTTTCTCTTTTCTAATAGCATAGTCATTGTCCATCCACCCTAATTGAACATAATTTTCTCTTTCCAAATCTTATAATTATCCTTATTAAGTTCAAGAACTTGAAAATCAAAGATGTAAAGTGGTTGTAAAGTTTATGGGATAAGTTTCATTTAATAAGGTTCAAGCAATTTATGATAAGATTGGCAAATAATACCCTTTTTCTAAACTCCTATAGGCAAATTAAGAAAAAGGAAAATTCACTATCACATTCTAATTAGTCATATCAAAGTGATAACATTCTTGTGGGATAATATTTACCAAGTTGAATATGATTACTTACAACTATAATTATACTAAAATCATACTAATTACTTGAAATCCATAGTTTCCAAATGCTTGTATATAGGCATGCAAAATGCATAAACAAGAAATTCTCATAATGAAATTTTAAAAAAATAATTGATTAATCAACAAAACTAAAATGTGATAAATTAACAAATGAAATATCTTGAATTTAAAACAAATATGCCATAAAATATTGCTCAAAATAATTTTCAAAATTAAAAATCAATTAAAAGGCATAAAAGTTTAACTTTACAAAATATTAGGCAAAATATCTACGAAATATTGCCAAATAAGACTCAAGTTGCCTAAAACAAATTTTCTAAAATTTAAGCAATTAAAATTATATATTTTGAGCAATAATACATTAAAATGCGTGTTTTTTTGCAACTTAAATAAAATTGAGAACAATCTAAGATATATGGGCATCTATTGGTTCAATGGTCAGAATGCTTGCTCACTAACTAATGCTCCTTTGGTTTGAATTCTAGCATTGTTAAAGATATGCCTTTTTACCTCCAGCTAGGTTAGATGAATCCAAAATCGACCTAGTTCAAACCTAACTTGAAACCTGACCATAACTTGAGTTTTTGAGTTTCATTTTTAATGCTTTAAAAGCCAAAATTAATTAATTTTTCACAAGGATAATGTTTATGAACTCAAAATTGTGAATAAAGAGAAAAAAAAAAATGATCAAACATGTAATTGAAAATTTTTGACATTTTGTAAAGCATAGGTTTAACTACTCTGATAGCTAATGTCAATAGTTTCATATAAAACAAACTTGTTAGTTTGTTAAAAATGAAGGAGAAAAAATTAAAAAAAATGTACCTCCAACTATTGTGTTAAATAAAAAATTTCATAAACACAAACTATGAAAACAACTTCTAAGCCTTGGTTTCTAACTCTTAGAAATGGTATATAATTCTAAGATGATAAAAAACCAGACCTAAAGACCTATATTTTAAGAGAGCTTGAGAGTACCATGCTGTCAATGGTTGCAATCACAATGGTAGGAGAATGAATGCACCATGAATAAATATGAGTGCACCAATGGAAACTAAATATTAGAATTCACTAAATGTGGGAAATAAAACTGAAGAAACGAACCACTCAATGAGGGAAAATGAAGGAAGACGGAATAGACTATAGCTCACTGAGGAAAAATGTGTACTTTGTAATCATTCCAAGCTTCATAATACATTTTGGTTGGACTAAGCTTCCCTATTTTCCTTCAGCATAACATCAAACAAGAACATTTAGCATGTTCAGGTAGCTCTTGAACACAAGCTTATATATTTTAGTTCTTTGAGGCTTATGGCTCAAACAAGAAAATTATTGAATCATGTATATAAATAATCAAATTATGTATTAAGAGTGTTATTGATTTCCTAATAAGAAATCATGCATGAACTTCCCAAGCCGTGTAAGCCATTAGTGCTAATAGACTTTTAGTACTCTACATCTTTAACTTTCTTAGTATAAGAATGTGTATATATATTTTTTAGGGGAAGAATAGAATTACTGCCTCTTATAAGTTAATGAGTTAGAATAAGGAGTAGGGAAGTACCCCAAAACTCATGATTTTTAAATGATTTAGTGTTTCTCCTTCTTGACAATGTAATAACATCTTCAAATTTGACAAATTGTAGGAAACTCTATAAATCCTTTTTAATTTGACAGATAGGGAGGGGAAAACATGGTTTAGCATGAGGGACCTATATCTTAGTGATTAAAAGCATCCTTAAACTCATTAAAAGTTCATATATATAATATTCTTTGTCTTACTATTTTTCTTAAATTTTATTAATGCTATGCGATATTTCCTTCATCCTTTATTAGATTGATTTATATAAGTGTTTTACAATGACTGCATCATGTATAAGATTGATGTGAATAGTTAAAAGTTTGCAACTTCATAAGATTATATGCATCCTATTAAGCAGTTGGTTACATAATATTAAGAAAATTCCATACACATTGGCTTTTAGTTTTCCTTAGGTCTTGGAAGGACAAATTAAAACACTAGTAAGTAACAACAATCTTGTTAGCCTTTGGTGCACTTTAAAATTACCTAACTAGTAGGGTTACTGGAGATACTGGTCCCATGTGACTACTATTACACATGAAATGGAAGGATGGTTGATTTCGTGAATTGATATCTCTCACCAGTTAGTTAATTTCCCTCAAAATCTTCATGCCATTGCCAGTATGTGATTTGCCTTTGTGGACTATATTATAATATCCTACAAGTAAGATACAATTACTATATATGTATATATATATATATATATATATGTTAATATTTAGTATATACACATATGTATATAACACTAATTAAAAAAATAAAATAACATATAAACTAAATAAAATAAGTGTTGTAAACTAAATCTCCTAGCCATATGCTTCATTAATGGACCCAATCCTCACTTTATTATTATCAACTATGTTTAACAGATAATTGAAATGGAAATGGATTATAAATAAGGATTCTAAGTATTTGTAGAAAGCAAATAGTTGAAGTAGCATTGAAGAATGCATACTAAATTGGAGATCAGGTAGGTTTTCTTTCTTTATTTTTGTATGTAAAATATGATTGTTATGGTTATTGAGAATAGAAATTGTATAAAACTTCTTTTACAAGAATAGGAAGTTGTGTTTAGTTAATATATCATTTTTTAACTTCTTTTAAATAATGGAATATGATAGTCACTATATAATTGAGAATATAAATTGTATAGAAAGGAACATAATGTTTAAACCATAACATAATTAAAAATATAGTTATACAAATTTAAGAAAAGCAAAAGGTAATAACATGGAAGATAAAGTTTGAAAGAAGAACTTTAATAAGGATGGATTATAATATTTTTTCCTATTGTACATAGAATAATGTGTCTTAGGGAAAGAAAACTTGTGAGGCTGTATCCAAGTAGTTACCATTAAATTTTTCTCTCTTTATATATTGAAAGTAACTGCTATGTACATTCCTAATGTATTATGGTTAGTATCCCTATAATCAATTAAACATAACTATTGGAATGTGCATATACAACATGATAGCGTATGTATGTATGTATGTATATACTAACTAAATGCTCCTTTATAGCAAATAAAAGTTGTATGGGATCCAAAGGTGTGCATCTAATATTATGAATGGCCATCACAAGGAGTGATGGATGTACCTGCTAAGTGCACATCCAAACTAAAATGGTTGTGAGCACCAGTGTTATGAGCATAAATTCAAAGGGAGAGCCCATCTAAAAAGGCTAGTCCATTATATGGGAGAGCCCTTTGGTCTTATAAGCCCTCTTCCTTTGGAAGCTATGTGATGTGGGACTTATAACAATCTATGTGTGTACATATATATATAAATAATTGAAAAAACATAGTTTCCACCTTTATACAAATTAAATTAAAATTAACTTCAAATTAGTTGTGGTCCAAATGGCTTAGTAATTAAATCAAAGTTAATTCAAAATTAAATTATGACCCTAAAAGGTGAAAATAACCTAGAAATTAAATAAAAGCTCAACAATAAAGCATCTTTAATTTTCTTTTTTCTAATTTTAGGAAATGTTTAGATAAAACATAGTGTTCACAGTTGTCTCTCTTTATTGTTGCCCAAGTAAAATGAGTGAAAATGTAGTTTTGATATTCTTACCTAGGAAATGAGTAAAGATAAGAACACATTTTGTTTAAGGAATCCTAAAAGACCTTGTTAAAACTAAAATATGTCTAAGGTTGTGCATGACTTAATTAAAACTAAAAGGTTCTAAACTTATACAGGACTCAATGAAAACTAAAATGCACATTGGCTTGTGCAAAACTTTATGGGAACTTGTAGGAGCCTAAAAAGTGTTTGGGCTTATGCAAGACTTGACTAAAGTTAAAGGTGCTTAAGCTTGTGTAGAATTTAGAAACTAAAAGGTTCATGACTTGATGGTACCAAAAAGGTGTTTAGGCTTGTGCTATACTTAGTGGAACCTAAAGGTGTATGGGCTTGATGTAACTAGGGCTTGTGAAGGACTTAATAGAAACTAAAAGCTACTTGATGGATCATGCAAGACTTGATGAAACCTAAAGGTGGTTTGGCTTATATGGGGCATAAAGGAAACTAAAAGTTGTTTGGGCTTGATGTAAACTAGGGCTTGTGAAGGACTTGATGGAAACTAAAAATTACTTGGTGGATAACATATAACTTGATGAAAACTAAAAGGTGGTTTAGCTTATATAGGACGTGAAGGAAACTAAAAGGTGTCTGAGCTTGCATAGGACTTCTTGAAAATTAAAATGTGCCTTTAAGAGATGGAGTGTGCTTCTATTACAAATATAACAAAAAAATGAAAATGTATGTAGTATAAAATATACCCAAATTTACTAGTCCTTTTATTTTGGGAGAAGATAACATTGCTCAATAAAAAGTGATTTGTCTAACCAAAAACTTCTCATTATGGCCCTTAAATTGTCTTGATGGTTGATGAAGATTTCAAAGCATTGCATCATCTTTTTTAATGTCTCTTTATATTAACATAATTAGAACTGTTTTATATTTTAAACTTCATACCCTTACTTTGTGTAATGAATAAGGGAGTGTGAACTTGTTAATACTATGAAATAAAGCTAATTATTTCATTTTTTAAATAAAGAAAGACCAAGTATATGAAATTTTAGTAGACATTCAGAGTCATTTCTCATTAAGTTTCAAAAGTGTCGCATGTTTTTGGTAATTAAGGTCACTAATTTCAATTAGTGCAATCATTTATGTGTGTGTGATTTACTTTGTAAGAATAAAAAAGGGACCACAGAAGTAATAGAAGAGAGATTTGAGTTAATTTAGACTTGAAGTAGAAATACACTAAGTTTCCACACAACTTTTGGAGCTTTAAATGTTAGAATTTAATGAGGTAAAATGTAATTTTGGTCCCTCACTTTTGGTTTCAAGGTTAGTTTGGTCCTTTAAAGTTGGAAAGTACAAAAATGTCTTTTAAAGATGTAAAAGTAAACTAATTTAATCATTTTGAAGACCATTTTGATCTTTCGAGGATTGTTACTTATGAAAGAACATTTTAATATCCTTCATTTGTATAGAACCAAATTGATATTAAAGCCCAAAGTGAAAGACTAAAATTACTTTTTTTCCTTTACTTTAAAGATAACTATTTCAGGCAAATTGTAGAGCTCTTCAAGACCTTTTCAAAGAGTGTTCATGGACTAAATTCCAACATTAGAGTAAGAAGTTAAAACACTAGATGTTGTGAATATGTAAACAGAATAAAACATACAGAAGTTTAAATTAAAAGACAGAGAATTGGCACCACATACCAAGAAATTTAGTGATTGGGCACATATTGGCTGAGATAGGATATTAGGAGGCAAAGAGTTAGATCCTTGGTGCCAAAAAAGCTAGCACTTGGGTACCAATGAAGCAACTTAAGGTTTTAGTGTGTTTAGGGTTTAGATACATGGGAGGCAATAAATTGAACAAGTTTATGGTAAAACAAAGACACAAACTTACACAGAGATAAAAGAGCAACTATTAGTATGAAATATTAGTAGAAAAAAGGGCAGTTGAAGGAAGAATTCAATTTCAGCTTTGGCAAAGCGAATTTCTATCTTCTTAATCCTTTTTTACTCTTCTTACTTTTGATTGTAAATTTATGTGTTTAGGTGTTGCTTTACAATGATAAATTAATTTGTTTTTCTAGGATACTAATGGAACCCTTTGATTTATATAAGTAGATTTGATAAAGTAATCCTAAATTTTAACTAATGTAGGATAACATATGTTTGTATTCTAGGACAACATAGAATAATTATTTGCATTTAAGAACGAAAGTATTCCATTGACTTATGTAACCAATTTAGGGTGAAATAAACTTGAAGAGGTATTTTTCCAATTTCCCACCTTGATTCAATCAATGTAGTCATCTAACTTAACCCAATCACTTACTTTAATATAGACAATGTGGTTAATGGTCAATAGTACTTGAATAATTGTGTATAGAGAAGTTGTAAATGCATATCATTTAACGTGCTGGCATAAATTCTTTGGATAAAGGGCACTAGTTACTATATTCTTACCATGATTTCACGTCACAATAGCCTATGGTTTTATGTACAAATCACCTTGAATTAAAATTATGCTAATTTGGCTAATAAGCTTATATTTCACTAAAATTAATAATGCTATTAGTTTTAATTTCTTATTAAGTTACATTCTTTTCTTATGATTAGATTATTTTTTCTTAAATTCAAAATTTTTTTCTTTTTAAAAAATATTGATTCAAACTTTTAAGGTCAGGTTAGGCTTTTTAAAAAATTCTAAATCTAGCCTATTTACAAAACATGCTATTCTAAACAGGCTATGTTTTTGTTCTCTGAGCTCATATCCATTATTTTTGGTATTGGACAAATCAGATTAAATTATCGTGTTAAGTTATAATTAGGTCTATTTGTGTCTAGCAGAATCATTTAATATGCAAATTCATCAATATTATTGTGTTTGGTAATTTTTTTTTTTAAAGAAAGGTGCTTTTCATTGGCACATGACTAGAAAAACATTTGAATATATTTCACTTTACAATGAATATTATTTGAAATTGAGTACATAATATTTTATGTCATTATAGATAAAGCACAAAAAATATATAAAAATTTTAAGTAAAAGAAGAAATAAGAATTAGAAAAGAGAAGGATATAGGGAAAATAATAATGAGGTCTTTTGGTCTTATAAAAAATATTTGTTTCCATATAGGAAAATTTTTAATTTCTTGCATCAATCTCATACTAAAAGAATTACTTTTGCTATCATTCAAAAGGATTTTTTGAAAGAAAAATTATAAAATCAAGGCCAAAACACCTGAAACAATTAAAATAAATAATTTTTTTAAAGGTAAACAATTCATACCCTAAATAAAATTAGCTCATATAGTAGCCTAGCTTTTCAAATGATAAATGTTGCTTTTAACAAAAAAATAATAATAATAATTTACTTTGAGAAAATAAGGCATTTGGCCTTTTTTTTTTTTTTTTCTTGTTAAAACATTGCTTTTAAGTGGTAGGAAAACTATTATTTTTTATTATAGGATGAAACTGAAAGGTAATAATGTGTTTAATTTAGTCTTTAAGAGGTTTAAAATTGACTTGCGTGCTAAGATATAGTTTGCCTTGCAATCAAACTTGTTTGTTTAATGTTAGATTTCCCTTTAAATCACTTTTGTCTCTAAAAAATCAATTGTACAAAGGTGAAAAAAGTTTGTTTATGTGTTGGATGAATTATATTTCTGACAGGATTTGCTTTTCTAATAAAAGGTTTTTAATCATATATCACAATTATACAAATTCACTTTCAACCAAAATCAAGTTTATAAATCATGTTGATCTAAAATATGTAAAGAAATAAGTGGTCTAAGTCACGTTAATGAATGTTGTCCTTAGGAATATTTTGCGAACACATGAATTTCTCCATGATTAAACAAACACTTCTGAGTGAGACCTCAGGAGCAAAATCTAGCAAGAAGAGATGAGAGGCAATAATGATTGTGTGTGTTCTGTAAGAGATGCATTTTTTATAGGAGAAGATGCTAGCTGTTGGGTCATTACGATGAAAACAGTCATAACGTCACAACAGTGAAGGTCAATGGCAACGGTAATTAATTAATGGTAAATATTTGCAAGGGTCAAGTAAAAGTGCAAAGGTCAGGTTTTAAAAATGGCAATAGTAATTAATTAACAACAAGAATTATTTTTTTTTCATACAAGCCTTTTAAAATAACTTTTACAAAAAGTTGGGCCACATAATTTTATCACACGCATAAGGGGAAATCTCCAATTTGTATTGTGTTTGAGCTCATTGGGCTATGCTTGTGTGTGCGAGGCCTTCACCCTTTCTTGGCTCTTTACAAGTCCAATCTCACATGTTATTATATATACAATCAAGGCCTCATACTTCTAAACAATGTAGGACTTCTTTTGAAATATCCACACACACACTTTCTTCAACAAAATAAAGTTTGTATAACTCTAGTTCAAACACACATTAAAGTTTCTCAAGAGAAATAGAAATAAAAATATAAATTTATATTTTAAAAAGAAAACTACCCTCATTTAAAATTAGTAATTATCATAATTATCCTACCTTGTTTTTCTATTCTTTAAAATGCATACCCTTTTAAGTAATTTAACAATAACAAAATTTATTCCAAAAGATTTTTCAAAATAATAGTACATATTAAATGATGTTGGGCTTGTATAAATTATGTTTTGAAAACTACTTTCTTTTTAAGTAAAATTTTTTATTAAATTTTTTAATTGATTGGTTTAAAAACCTTAAAAATAGCTTTTTAAAGAACTATAAATAAAAAAAATCTTTTAGTTATTTTGGTATATTATTTTCAAAAAAACTAAAGAAAACCAATAACTAGCTCTTCAAAAGCCATCGAAAAACAAGGCTCACAACCAAAGAGCCAAGCCAAGTTATTAGAGCAGTACCAATATTTGTACCTTGTTATTGAAAAACTAAATACTCTCTAAATAACCTCTGCCACCACTATTAGTTATATATCCCATTATGTCATAAATAAAGTCGTCATTTATCAAGGAACAAATCTTGCATTAGTCCAAATCCTCTTTAGTTATAGGCTAATCTATTGTATATATTCATCATGTAACCTCCAAGAAATTAGCCTATTTCCCAAATTAGTCTAGGAAGCAGCTAAGCACTATGGGGGAATAGTAACACAATATAGGATCTATATAAGGTGTTACTCAGCTGTGGCTAAAATAAACTTCGACAAATATTATGCACAAATTAATCTTATTAAATTTGGGACAATAAAGAAGCTATTTGACTTTGAACAATTAGAGAAAGACATCATAGACCCAGATGAATTTGTAGCAACATTATCAAGAATAAGAGCTCACGAAATGGAAAGAATACTTGCTGAAATGAATAGAACAATAACTTGTGACACGGTTCAATAGACATACTTTACGGGCCCAACAACCTGCATATACTCAATAGGATGAAATAGCTGATAGAGTAGGCAATTCAGCCTATTCTATGACAAAGTGCAAAGTAATAATTTTGATCATCCAGAGTCCACCAAAAAAAAGAATATGCCAGCAGATTAAAGAATATCCTACTCATATGTGTAAATATTGACAAAACAAATCAAGGTAAAGAAGAAATTGATTAACAACCTAACAACTCGTTGGACTTGGCGTTGTTATACTAAGAACACAGATCTTAGAAAGACCTCTTCAAGCCAGCAGTCCAGCAGTTCTGTGTTTCTAGCCTTTATATAATTATTATTGCTTATCAAAATATTAAAATCAACTAAGGATTAATCTTTGACCGATACTAAACTAGTGACATCAGGAATTCTATCCTTTTTTATGCAGAGGTCTTTTACTTGTTTTAGTAGCATGACCTTCTCCTTTCACAACCTTGTTTCATTTCCTACCAAAGGTGTACTTAATCAATAATTTAATCTAATATTAAGATAAACAATAACTTGCTGGTAATCAACTCTTAAGATCATAACATATTGATTAGAATATTGGAAAATAATCCCTTAATTTCCTATAAGAAATTTAGAATTCCATACCTTTAGTTGGCTAAGGTAATAACTGGATGAATAATGATAAGGAACATGGGAACTCTAGATGATAGACTCAGAATTAGTTGGAAAATACTTTTATTTATCAACTATTCACTCAAACTGGAAGGACTTTGTAGCAATAGTAAAAGTAGTAGAAAAATTCAAATTACTAATAGTTAATTCTCACTTTATTATAAGAATTGATAATACTTAGGTAAAACACTGGTAAGACAAAGGAATTATGACAACTAAGTTATCAAATAAAATGTTAATCAAATGGCAAGCTGATTTAGCTCTTATGAAGTTCAATATATTAAAGAATAGGATAGCTAGATAAATCTTGAACAATTAGTTATAAGGCTTAGCGTCCTCAAGATGAACACTAATATGCTTCAAGCACAGGTGAATAGCTAGTTAAATAATTTTGCAAGCTCAATAAGATCTTTAAGTCAATCAATGAGTAATATTGTTACTCAGATGAATAACTTAGAAGAATGTATGACATAAAGAGAAAGACAAGTAATATCTTCTCCTCCTACTAGCCCTTAAATCCAAAACCCACAAATTTAAGGAACCAACCCAAGTCCTTTTACACCAAATAAATAACCATCTTTTTTAGACATTACCAAAATCAATGAAAAAGAAAAAGGCCCAAAGAAGGATGAGGCCCAATCTACCCAAAAACCAATAACCATCTCTTTAAAAGTCATCCAAAAACAAGGCTCACAACCAAAGTCCCAAGCTAAATTATTATAGTAGTACCAATATATGTGCCTCCTTATTGAAAAACTAAATACTCTCCATATAATCACTGCCACCACTATTAGTTATATATCCCATTATGTCATAAATAAAATTGTCATTCATCAAGGAACCAATCTTACATTAGTCCAAACCCTCTTTAGTTATGGACTAATCCATTGTATATATTTATCATATATCCTTTAAGAGATCAGCCTATTACCCAAATTAGTTTAGGAAGCAACTAAGCGCTATGGGGGAATAGTAACACAATATATGATCTATATAAGGTGTTACTTAACTGTAGTTAAAATAAACTATGATAAATATTACGTACTAATTAATCTTATTAAATTTCAGACGATGAAGAAGCCATTTGACTTTGAACAATCAAAGAAAGACATTATAGACCCAAATGAATTTGCAGCAACATTATCAAGAATAAGAGCTCAACAAATGGAAGGAATACTTGTTAACATGAATAGAACAATAACTTGTGACATGGCCCAATGGATATACTTTATGGGCCTAACAACGTGCATATACTCAATAGGACAAAATAGCCGACAGAGTAGGTAATTTAACCTATTCTATGATAAAGTGCAAACCAATAATTTTGATCATCCAGAATCCACCAACAAAAGAATATGCCTGCAAATGAGAGAATATCCTACTCATAAATGTAAATATTGTAAAAATATTGACAAAATAGATAAAGTTAAAGAAGGAATTGATTGACCACTTAGGACTAGCAGTCCTACAGTTCTGGGTTTCCAACTTATATATAATTATTATTGCTTATCAAAATATTAAAATTAACTATGGATTAATCTTTGATTGATACTAAACCGGGTGATAGAAAGAACTCTGCCTTCTTTCATGTAGAGGTCTTTTACATGCTTTAGTAGCATGACCTTCCCCCTTCAATTTAGTATAGTACAACCTTCCTTCGTTTTCTACCGTTGGTGTACTTAATCAATAATTTAATCTAATATTAAGATAAACAATAACTTGCCGGTTATCAACTTATAGGATCACAACATATTGACTAGAATTTTAGAAAATAATTCCCTTAATTTCCTATTAGAAATTTAGAGTTCCATACCTTTAGTTGGCTAAGGTAATGGTTGGATGAATAATGATGAGGAACTTGGGAATTCCAGATGATAGACTCAAAATTAGTTGGAAAATACTTTTTTTAATTAACTATTTAGGATACAATATGGAGAGAGAAACTAAGATGGTTGAACACTTTGAAAACTCAAGGAAGCTCTTAATGCTCAATGCTCTATTGCTCGTTGATTTACAATGGAAATTACAGGGCTTTGTATAGGTCGAGCATTCCAAACCTTTTCCTATTCTAAGATTCCTTCTTATCTCTGGTCATCTTTGTGGTTTCTTTGTCATCTCCTTGTGCCTTTGATGTGTTACTATTCTTTTCATATGTTAGCAGTCCTTTATTTTGCTTTTGTCTTTTTGCATTTAGTCTCTTCTTTTGCTTTTTTGCTTTCAATTTGTTGGGCTCCCGGCTACTTTTGGCTGCTTTCAGTCTTTTCTTTCTTTCTCTTTTTTTTTTTTTCAATCTTCAAGTATGTTTATTGAAGTCGTAGGGTCATTAATTTCCTCTTTAGCTTTATCTATTTTATCAATTTTTTTACAATATTTACATATATGAGTAGGATATTCTTTCATCTACTGGCATATTCTTTTTTTTTTAGTAGATTTTGGATGATCAAAATTATTGGTTTTCACTTTGTCATAGAATAGCTTGAATTACCTTCTTTGTCTGCTATTTTGTCTTAATAAGTATATGTATGTTGTTGGGCTCGTAAAGTATGTCCATTGGGTCGTGTCACAAGTTATTCTATTTATTTCGGCAAGTATTCCTTCCATTTCTTAAGTTCTTATTCTTGATAATGTTGCTGCAAATTTGCCTGGGTCTATGATGTCTTTCTTTAATTATTCGAAGTCAAATGGCTTATTTGTCGTCCTAAATTTAATAAGATTAATTAGTGATGTGGAACCCTAAGGTTATAAAGAACCTGAAACTTCCAGAACACACAATATGAAAAGAACATGATATGGAATGAACCCCCAACCTATTGAACCCAAATGGAAACACATATTATAAGTTGGTTAGAAACAAGAATGAATTCACCTCAAGAGATCACCATGCTAAGAATTAATTCTTGTTGCAACAGAAGAAGACAAGCTATCCTCCCCTATAGAGCTTTAGCCAAGCCAAGAAGGAAACTAAAGAGTTTCTTTGATAAAATGAAATTTGATGTCTTATAAGGTTGAGGCTCAGGCATTTTTATATGCTTCAGACCCCCTAAGAAACCCTAATTCGTAATACAACTCTAGGCCCTCAATAAGTTAGGTCAACTAAAGCTAAAATTAACTTCATATATTAAAATATAAGCCCAATATATAACCATATATATCTTAGGTCCAAATTAATTACAATGGGGTTTGAAACACTTATTTCAGTAGCAACATTTTTAGATGATATAACCCAAACGAATTGGACCTTCATTTGGGCTAGACATGACTTAGATTAATCACTTGGGTTTCCTTTTCCAAGCCAAAGCCGTCTAAGTGACTTTCTTCTGTGTTCTCTATGATTTTTCTATATAAATTTATATTAATTCCTTGAACTTCTTGGCTCTCAGTATTGTAATTAGATCTAGAGGAAAATTTAGATCATCATTCAAGCCATCATGTCTCTTGCCATCGGTGCTCACATCATTCCCTCCATCTTCAAATGGAGAAATATTAAATACATTTAAAGTGACACTTACATTGTACTCATCTGGCAAATCTATTTTGTATGCATTGTTATTGATCCTTTCCAACACTTGAAATGGTCCATCTCCCTTGGCATTAAGTTTTGATTTTCTTTGTTGTGGAAACCTCTCCTTTCGCAATTGCACCCAAACACAATCTCTTGGTTGAAAAATGACTTGCTTTCAACCTTTATTGGCTCTTTTAGCATACATACAATTCCATTTTTCAATTTGCTCACGGGCTTTTTCGTGCATTGCTTTAACCATTTCAGCTTTCTTCTTTCCATCTAAGTTAGCAATTTCACTCAAAGGCAAAGGCATCAAATCTAGCACAGTTAATGGACGCAATTTCAAATGGTGAAAAACTTGTGGAAGAATGTACAACTCGATTATATGCAAACTCAATGAATGACTATCAATCTTCTTAAGTTTTTAAATTCTTACCCACAATAGCACGTAACATGGTTCCTAATGTCCTATTTACCACTTTCGCTTAGCCAATAGTCTATGGGTGAGATGTAGTTGAGAATAAAAGCTTAGTACTTAACTTTCCCCACAAGACTTTCAAAAAATGACTAAGGAACTTAGCATCCCTATCTAAAACTATGGCTCTTGGCACACCATGAAGTCTAACCACTTATTTGAAGAAAATATCTGTAATGTTTATTGTATCATATGTTTTATGGCAAGCAATAAAATGAGTCATTTTACTAAATCTATCAACTACAACAAATATATTGTCTCTACCCCTTTCTGGTCCTAGGTAGTCCTAAAACAAAATTCATTGATATATCAGTTCAAGGTTTAATAGGAATAGGCAAAGGTGTATACAAGCCATGTGGCTTAGACTTAGACTTAGCTTGTTTGCATGTGATACACTTAGCACAAACCCTTTCGACATCTTTTCTCATATTTAGCCAATAAAAATGTTTAGTAAGCATATCCTAAGTCTTTTGTACCCCAAAATGTCTCATTAGCATGCAATTCCCTCATAAGCAATTCTCTAATAGAATATGTAGGAATGCATAGTTATTTATTTTTTAAGAGAAATCCCTCATGTCTATAGAACTTGTTAAATGCAGCATGTTTACAATCTTGATAAACATCACCAAAATCAGAATCATTGCAATACAATTCTTTCAAATGCTCAAATCCAAGTAGCTTTGAGCTAAGTATAGAAATCAAAGCATACCTTCTTGAAAGTGCGTCAACTACCACATTGTCTCTCCTTTGCTTGTATTTGATCACGTAGGAAAATGTTTCCAGATATTTCACCCATTTTTCATGTCTCTTGCTCAACTTTCCTTGCCCTTTCAAGTATTTTAATGATTGGTGATCACTATGGATGACAAACTCCTTAGGTTGAAAATAATGTTCCCACTCTCAAGTGCCCTCACCAAGGCATAAAACTCTATCATAAGTGGAGTAATTCAAAGTTGTTCCACTCAAATTTTCATTGAAATATGTTATGGATTGGTTTTCCTACATCAAAGCAGCCCCTACACCAATCCCATAAGCATCACATTCAATCTCAATGGTTTTAGAAAAATCAAGTAGACATAAAATAGATGTAAAACATAATTTGTTCTTCAAAGTGTTAAATGCATCTTCTTGTTCCTTTTCCCATTTAAATCCAACACTGTTTTTAACAATTTTATTTAGTAGGGTGGTGATAGTAAAAAAATCTCTAATAAATTGCCTATAGAAACTTACCAAACCATGGAAACTTCTAACCTCAATACCAGACTTAGGTGTTAGCCATTCATGGATAGCCTTCACCTTTTTAGAGTCAACCTCAACTCCTTTTGAACTCATAACAAAACCTAAGAATGTAACTTTATCCATACAAAAAGTGCATTTCTTAAGATTCACATATAATCTTTCCTTCTTAAGCATATTTAAAATGGCCCTAACATGAGGGTATGATCATCTAAGCTCTTGCTGTAGATCAAAATAGATAACTAAGAAACTCTCACAAGACCTGATTCATTAAGCACATAAATGTACTAGGTGCATTATATAACCCAAAAGACATCACTAGTCACTTATACAATCCATATTTTGTTTTAAACGCAGTTTTCCATTCATCACCTTCTTTCATCCTAATATGATGATAGCTACTTTTTAAATCAATTTTAGAGAGAATACATGCAACATGTAGTTCATCCAGCATATCATCTAATCTAGGAATAAGATGACGATAATTTCCAGTGATTTTGTTGACCACCCTACAATCCACAAACATCCTTAAAAAGAGTTAGAGGTGTTTTGAATTTCCTAGGCATGCACAAGTAATCCAAGAGAGATGATTTGCACCTAATAGGGATATTCCCTTCTATGTCTAGCTTCGAAATGCTAGACTCACTAGGATGATTGATCTTTAAACTCCAGGGAATGAAACTTTTATGAGACATTTCTACAATTATGCTAGATTTTATTCCCCTAGGAATATTTGTTTTAAAGAGGTATGTGTAGACTTCTTTACTGCTAATGCCATTAAGAGATTCTATAGGCTGCCTGATAGATCCTACTACCAATATAAAGTTGTTCTAGCATATCAACCTAATTTTCCTTTTGAAAGACATAATTGCTACCTTAGGATATGATACCACTAAATGGACTCAGCCTTAAATAAGGCAAAGTTACCTTAGATGCAACGACCTTAACTGAGACACTAGAACTTGGCTCCACTTTATTACCTCCAATGTCTGCTTGACACTACACCTTAGCCAGGTCCCTTAGAAAATTGCACTTTTGATATGCCTCTTGATGACGGATCAACTTGTGAGATTAGAGGACCTAATTTTAGATGATCTATTTGAAGTCATTCATTGTAAACGGAAAGGTCAAAGCTTAATCTTTTCACATATGATTTTTTATATGTATAAGGTAGTTGGAGTCTTCAAATTTGATATTGACATCATGTTTCAACCCCTATCAGTCCTGAAATATGATAGAGTAGTAAACACTAGAGGTAGGCAGGACCTGATATCCAAGAGGTCTTCATGGAGGTGGGAGAGGTTAGTGAGGCAGAAGAAAGAGTTATTGAATAGACTCAGCCAGATGAAGAGAGCAACGATGATAACTCAACAATAACTTTAGCGTCCCTATCACGGGACATTCTTTAGCTCAAATTATAGTTTGAAATAAAGGCCCCCCACAGGAAGAATATGGATGCCTATAAGAGGGAAGTGGATGCCATTATAGCTTGCCATCTTAGTCTCCAGCTTCCCCTAAAGCTAGTAAAAAGTGATACTAATATCCCTGGCTCTAGTGATGGGCTTTACGATACCGAAGCTGGCCCTAGTGTGGACCCTGATGGTGACAAGTTTGGAGATGATTAGCTAAAGGAGTAGTAAGATGGGGAGCCACTTATTCTGCATTATTTCTTTTATTTCCATTTCTTGTTTTTATTTTTCACCTGTTTGTTCAAACTTGTCACTTTTGCTAGATAGTTGGATATTTTTTGTAATCTGTGTACTTAGGCTACTGATGGCTTATTTCTAAAATTTTGAAGCTTATACATTATATTTTGTTTTCTTTGATTGTTTTTCTTGTGTCCCTTTCACTCGTTCTTCGATTTGTCCTCCTTGTGCAATTAGGACAATGCCAAGTTTAAGTGTGGGAGAGAGTTTGATTATTGAAGTGATGCATTATGTTTGAATTTCAATTTTTGTGTAGTAGTTATAGCCTATCTCTTTGATAAATTGCATCAACTGAGCCTGAATTTTTGTTGGATTTTGTATTTTATGGATACAATGGCTTAAAAAAATAAAATTTTTCTACTATGTTTTTATAAGAAATAACCCTATATTTAAATTTTTGCTATTTAATTGTCACGGTAGAAAGAGTTTTCAATTTTCACATTAAAACCTTTGGATTCTTAACTCATTCATGGTGATTGACACCCTTTCAATGTTCTTCACTCTTTGACTTACAATCTTTGTAAGCCACTACTACATGGTAATTAATTTTGTGTGCAATTGATCATTACAAGTGAACGTGAGAGTTATCCATGTTGGAAGTTGTTTGGGCCTGATTTATTTTTCTTATCTGACTAATGTCCACTTAGTTTTACATTCTTTAGAACTTGCCTTAATTCTTGGTCAAAACTTCATATGCATTAATGTAATGGATAGGATAAAGGCATTCCTTTTATACCCCATGTTCCAAAAACACAAACCTAGACACTTTAGTCCATTGTTAGACCAATGGGACATTTTTTTGTTACAAGTACCAATGCATGCATAATATACTTAAATTTTTGAAAAATGTTTGACTGTTATAATTTTGTCTTCTATTTTCATGGATATAGATTGCCAAAAAAATTAAAAAAAAAATAGAATTCAAAATAAGGCATTTCTATAGTGTTTTGAATATGAAAGTTCTCATTTTAATAAGGTTGTTATAAGTTTTTGTTTATAAGACATACTCAAAACCTTGGTACTTGTTCATTTCATTCAACCATCACACCATCTAGCCTAATCCGACACTACAACCCCAAAGTCCTTTTGATCTTTTACATTATTGCATTCATAGTGGAGATTTTAGAATCACTGCAAACTTATGGTAGGATGTTTATCAAGTGGATTTGAGAGAAACAACCTAATTTAGGTGAGTTGAGCAAAACACTATGTTCTTTTAGTTAATTGTGCATTTTGGTTAATTGTCTTGCATGTTTAGTTTGCCATTATTGCCTGTTAAAGAGTGTGACCATTTGAGTTATTATTTCCACATCATGAGCTTGTTAGGTTCACACTGGTTTTATTGCATTCTTGATTCCTTTTTACTTGATTACTTTGCCCAAGAGTGCAAAGGTTTAAGTGTGGGGGAATTAATCTTACCCATTTTTACCATACCATTTAATATCAATTCATGGGGTTTTATCATATTTAAAGAACTTGAATGCATGATTTGATAATATCTTATGGTAATTTGGGATTAAAGACAATTTCTTGTGAAATGTGCTTTTTAAGTGTTAAATTGTAATTTTTCCACTGATTTGACTTAAAATTAATTGAATTGGAGAATACGAGATATTAAAATATTTAAATTCTTGCATTGCAAGACAAATTCAAAGACTAGTTAGAAGAAATCACAATCAAGGACCAGAAAAATTTAAAAATTATAGAAAAGACCCTGTATTAGCCTACTGTGCGGTTCATCATGGCGAAAATGTATTTTTGCTGTAGCAAAGTCTTATTTTCTTCATCTTTCCATCATCTTTCTATATTTCCATGGGTGTTCTTGGTGTTTTGGAGCTTGGTGAAGCATCCCTTTCCACCATAAGCAGATAAATATCATTTGCCTAGAGGAGAATTAAGGAGGCCTGAGCTTAGAGCATCAATTAAGGAGTTTTCTTAATCTTTTCCACCATTCTTTTCTTGTAATCATTGTGTTTTGGTTAAATCATTTTGATTACATTGATAGGTTGAATTACTCTGTTGTAAAATTTTATATGTTGGATTAGATTTTGGGATTTATGTGTTGATGTGTGTTTTGTAAGGATTATTGCTGCACTTGATTATAAAATCATTGGGTTTGGTATAATCTAAGATATCTTATGACTGATTGTGGTAGCTTGGTAGCAGTTAGTTAAATTGCTTTAGTTATTCTCAAGTTATTCATTAGCTTTTACACTTATTCCTAAAAATTCATTTACTAAATAATGGCCTTTTCCTATGGCTAGGAATTCCTTCCAATTCAAGTGAATAGTTGATTAATAAAAGTATTTTCCAACTAATTCTGAGTCCATCATTTAGAGTTCCCAGGTTCCTCATCATTATTCATCCAACCATTATCTTAGCCAACTAAAGGTATCGAATTCTACATTTCTTATAGGAAATTAAGGTTCATAATTTTCTTTTTCATGTTATATTCATTTACTGTCCTTACACTAGCTCCAAAATCTTCTGTATTACTTTTCCATCATTCTTGGATTGCTCCTGTAAAACTTGATTCTACTAATAGAGGTGTTGCAGTTGTTGCTATATATTCTGGTTTAATAATGCTATTAATTGGGCTTTAGTCCATTCTTTAAGTCTTTTTTCTTCATCAAAATTGTAATATAAATTTAACCATATTCCTGAATTTGGAATTTTTCTTGTCTCATATTATTCTAGAGGTGGTGGTGTCACTGTATTTGTTCCTCTTGGTGTGTAAGTTATTTCATATAGTAGACTTAAATCTTAAGATGTTAATGGTTCTCTATGTCTTAATTCATCTTGTTCTATTTCTCTTTCTCTTTCTGGTCTACTACTTCTTACATCATTCATATTAAATTCTCTACTTTGCAAATTCAGAGGGTTTGTTGGTTCTTGTTCTTCGCGATTAGGGTTATTGTTTGAACTTCTTGTGGTTAATCCATTTTGCATATTTATTTCATTTAAATATTTAGATATCAATTGCATATTCCCTAATTGTTGTCTTATTTCTTCTAAGTTTTCTTCTTTTCCTGTTCTTCCTTCTATTTCATCTTGATTTAATTCTTTTAATATTTGCATCATATTTATTTGTCTTTCTATTAATTGTTTTTCTTCCTTTTTCAAGGGTATTAATTTTATCATAAAATCAGGTAATTCTGATCCTATTTGACATGCTATTTCCACTACCTTATCATTTTTGTCTTCTTCTATTTGATTTCTATTTCTATTTATGTTTGGTCATCTTTTTA
Organism: Delonix regia; assembly: GCA_037074485.1. Lineage (NCBI taxonomy): Eukaryota > Viridiplantae > Streptophyta > Magnoliopsida > Fabales > Fabaceae > Delonix > Delonix regia. The sequence continues at coordinate 20,008,641 of CM073454.1, read as the reverse complement.
GATACTTTGTTTATTTCATTAAATATTGTCCATAAATTGTTATTAATTATTTCTTGTCCTTTTTGGAGCTTTTCGATTAGTATCCTAGTTTCTTCAACATTTTCATTTATTTGTTTATCCTTAATTTGTTTTTCTCTTTGTTATCGAATATTGCTTCTCTCATTAATTTCATCATATTAATTTCATATCCTTCTTCTATTTTAACTGGTTTTTCCTTTATTCCTAATGTTGGTTTTATTTTTTCTATTATTTTCTTAATTTCCTTTAATTCATCTTTTATTCCTTCTAATTCTAATTTAATTTCATATACCTTTTGTTATAAGGGTTTTACTATTTCTCTTAATCTTGTCATTATATTATTTTAGGTTTATGCACCTAGTATTTTTCTAATTTCTCTAGGGGTTCTTTCTATAGTTCCATCTAAATCATAAATATCTAAGTCTTTTTGTATATTGGGTTCTATAAAACAACTTAATTGTTTCATTAAAAATATATTTGTCCAATTTAATTGGTTACATGTACTATCTCCTTCACCATATAAGATAAAAGGAGTTGCTATGAAGGATTCATTTTCCATTGGCATATATGAACTTCTTGGTAATCTATTCTGATCTACATAATATATTCAAGGTTATATTCTTTTTATAGCATCCATAATTCTTATTAAAGTGTAAATAAATATATCTAAAACAAATAACTAATATTAAACATAGGAAATTAGGGTTAATAATTTTCTTTCATTCTAATCAAGCCATGGTTTAATACCATAATCTGACTACCTAGCAATTCATTGTACTTGGCGTTGCTATACCAAGAACACAGATCTTAGAAAGACCTCTTCTGACTAACAGTCCTACAATTCTGGGTTGCCAACCTATATACAATTATTATTGCTTATCAAAATATTAAAATCAATGGATTAATCTTTGACTGATACTAAACTGAGTGATAGAAGGAACTCTACCCTCTTTTATGTGGAGGTCTTTTACATGCTTCAGTAGTAAGACCTTCCCCCTTCAGTTTAATATAGCACAACCTTCCTTTGTTACTTATCAGAGGTGTACTTAATCCATAATTTAATCTAATATTAAGATAAACAATAATTTGTCGGTGTTGAACTCGCCAAGCACTTCACATTATTTTACAAGTAGGTTATCAGAATTAAAATTATTTTTACCTTCATGTTTCATACATTTGAATGAAAATTAATGATTGCTAAAGTTTATCAAGTTTGACAAATTATATAAAGTTGTATTATGTCATTACTTCTAAGGAAGAACATAATATCTTAGTCTTTTGTAGGTTATTACTGCTATTATGAGGATTGTGGAAAAACCATGGGAACGTGTTTATGTGGATGGTCAACCTCAAGAACATAATGAGTCTTTTAGAAGTTCCTTGAAGAATTTTGCTTCACTGTTGGGATTTGAGAAAGTTGTTGCCTTTGTTAGTTTTTCTATTTTATTTTTGCCAATGATGTAGTTTTTTTCATTTGATTTTAGTAAAAAAAAAAATCTAACAAATTTGCTTACTTCAATTAGATCTGCTTATAAAGTTAAGAGCCATCATTACATTTTAAATGTACTATCTAAAATACAAGGGTTTATGATTACCTGTTTAATAATTCTTCAAAGTCAAACAACTTAAAATGTGTTTGTATCTTGTACTAGTATATGACTATGTTTTATCTTTTCCATTAGAATCCTATACGAGTAGTTGGTAACCATGTGCATGATAGGTGCCCTACCTCTCACTTGAAATAATAGAGTTGTTGCCATGGAATTAAATCCACTCCTATTAAGTCTGTACAAAGTATAAATGCCCATAAGGTTACTAAGTATCATTTGAAAGATCATGTAATCTTTTATTTGAACTACATAATTAGAATCATTTGGCAACTTTAAGTTTTAGTTTTTCATTCTTCTTAAAATTATTTTAATTGTTTATGAAATGAAGAAAGCAGTCAAGAAGAGATCAATCAATAAATGACAAATTTGATGTTAGGAGATTTATATAACACCAAACAAGGAAAGAAATCAAGAAAGACACTTGATGAAATTGATATCAACATTTTATGAAGATAACATAATCTTCTAATAAATAGGATAAATGTAGAATTTACCTGGCTTTGATACTAAATAGTGCATAACCTTGAACCTGAAACCTCTAAAACACACAATATGACAAAGAACATGGAAAGAAATAAAACTTCCAACCTATTAAACCCTTAAATGATAGATGCAAATAGAAACTCAAATGATAGATTGTTAAAAATGAAGAAATTTGCCCCAAGGAACACCTTAACAAGAATTAATTCTTGATGCAATAGTAGAAGATGAACAATCCTCCCCTATGGGTACTCCTCTAAAGCAAGTAACAAAAATGTCAAACTTTTATTCAATCAAATAAAAGCTATTCATATAAAAGAAAGTAAGGAGTATTTATACTCCACATAAACAAACAATCCTAATAAACATGACAAACCTCACAAAATAAAAGCACAAAATTTAACAACTACCCTAAGAAATGAAATATGCTTGAACTAAAGCCCAAATAAGACTTAATTTATTACATCAAAGAAAACAACTCTTACATGCATGGGCCTTCTAGTAACTTATTGGCTAGAACCTAAAAAGTCTAATTAGATAACCCATTGGCCTTCATGGAATCTTGATCTTTTGCAGCATTTAAACTTTTCTTATCTCTCATTCTTGTAATGGGGACTAGAGATAATGTCAACTCTTTTTCCATATCTTTGTGCCTCTTGCCTTCTATGCTCACATTAAAAAGAGAAAAAAATTAGAAGAGCAAAAAAGAAAGATTAAATGAGTTTTATAAATTAAAACACAACCAATTATTTTGTTTGTGAAATAACTTTTCTATTTTCCATTTTCTATTATTCACAACAACAAAAAATACATCAATTTTGATTCCCTTTACAAACTATATGGTCTTGATTTCTATTATAGTGACTAGGCTCTAGGATATGTTCTTTAGTCAAGCTTACTCTTGTAAATTTTTTTCTCCATTAAATAAGTCCTTTTTCGGTGAATATTCCATTGTAGTTATTCAATTCTATATTTGTAAATATTTCTATTTTCTTGTAAATAATAATTTCTCTCCCCAATGCCATTATTATGATCATAATTGTAGTTGTTGTTATTATTATTATTATTATTTCTAGTTTGATTTCATAAATATTTTATTTGTTTTCCCTTTGTAAATATTCTTTCTATGTGTTACTTTCCTTTTATTTTATTACTTTATGCATTTGTTATGATTATAGTAGTTAAAATAAATTTTACTTTCTGGTCATATTTTTTACTCCATGCGTATATCCACACATGAATACATAGATATGAATGATTTTACTTTTGGATTTTATCTTTCTTTTTGTTCTTAATCTTAATTTCTTGTCATGTGCATTCATATAACGAAAATAAAAATTTCAAAAATAGTATTTACAAATAAATAAATTATTAATTGAAAAGAGGGAAAATTAGAAAAATGAAACTCTCATTTTTGCAATATTATCATTATTGTAGATGTAAAATTTTCTTTTGACATTGTTTTGTTTTTCCAATCCTCCTCCTATTTTTATATCTTTGTAAATATGATTTTCTTTTCTTTTATCCCCCTCTTTAGATAAACAAAGGAAGATGAAATTAGCATTGAAAGAAACATTATGTGTAGAAATGAAAATTTCAATTAAAAGTGACAATTTGTATTGTTGTTTAATTGTAAAAGCTTATTATTTTTGAAGTAGTGAAATATTAGATTAAGTAATGTGTTTAAATGGAGTGAGTTTGCTTAGGATAATGATTTTGAACTAGTGAGATTGCTTAGAATATCAAATTTAATCATTTTCGTAATATCAATTATATAGCATTAAATATCATTTTTTGACATTTTAAATATCAATTAAATAGCACTAAAATGTCATATCGTCATAATGTAATCTTTAAAATTTATTGATTACTTGATTTTAAAAAGTTACAAAGACTATGAATGTGTTTAAGAGATTAACGTTGATATATGCATATGTTTAATATCTAATTGTGATTATCTTATGTGATTATTTTCAAATAATTAATAATTTTCTTATTATTAAAACATGATTCATGACATGGAATTGTAAATTCTTTAGATTTTGAATGGAAAATAGAAATATTTTTTTAAGAGAAAACTGTCATTATAAGAACTATGTTCATCTGAACTCAATAAATCAAGTTTTAAGTAACAACAAACTAATGTTAATTTAGAACATTTGTCATCAAATCCTAGAAAACGAATTAAAATTTTAGCTTACCATCCTAATGATTGAGATAAGATACAAAAAAACTTACTTGCAAAAAGGACCATGTCAACCTACTCAGCATAATTTTTTTAAAAGAAAAATTAGGAATTTCATAAAAAGATTTTGTCCCTCTTGGTTTAATGAATTTAGCAATTAGTTGGAGTACAACATAGAAAAAGATGCAACATTTTGCTTGTGTTATTACCTACTTATGCCCAAGTTAGGGAATCAATTAGGTGGAGATATATTTTTGACATTAGGATTTACAAATTGGAACAAGAAATGAAAACTCTTATCTCATGTTAAAGGTCCTAACAATGCTCATAAGTCACAACATTGCATGGAAGATGTAATACCCATGAAATTTATACTCAAAAGGGAACTCAATCAGAGCTAAATAAAGATGCAAATAAAATTTTATCTGAGATTGTAACCTAAGTAAGTATCTAAGTCTCACCCTGTGCATTTTAGCACTTGTAACTCAATAAAGTACAGTAACCAAGTATCTGTAAGGGAAATTTTGATATAATAAAATAGAATATTTTCTATTTTCAATTTTCAATTATTCCCACTAACTCCACTTACCTTATTTTATTGCTCCAATTATATCACTAACATTATTATAACCTCCACTTATCATATTTTAATCCACTATATTATGCCACTAAATATGCATTAGATTACATCATTCATACGCCTCTCATTTTCTCAGTTCAAAAATTAAACTATCTTTTTCCCCTTGGCAACCACTCCAGCTCACTGGCAAGTGACCGACAAGTCACTGGCATCCTCACTGGCCCATTCTTAGCCACCGATGGCCTCCCCATTGGTCATATTGTTAGAAAATCGCATATGAGCTTCTCATTGTGCAAGTTTTTCTCTAGCCAACTAGAGCTTTGTCTGGTCTCGTTCTACCTCAACAGTGACTCCTGTAAGCTATAGCAACACTGTTGACTGCCCAGCAATGTTCACTGGCAGCTAAATCGCCGAAAATTTTGAGTTTTTTTGGCAGTTCGAGAAAGGAAAATCCAAGCTTCAACTCATCAAAACTTGGTGCGTTTTAATCCAATTAAGCTTAGGGCTTCACTTTCTATAGTATTTTCACACCTTTTCCCCTCATTTACATTAATCAATTTGGTTCAATTTGCTCAGAATCAAAGAACCCTAAATTCAGCACTGTTTATCCTAAAAAAAAGGTTAATTTGGGCTCAATTTAGGTTGCTTGCTTTAGATTAAGTTAAGATTACACTTCATAGGTGAATTTTGCACCTTTCTCCCTTGAAATCACTGATCAATTATGAATTTTAGCTTTTGAATAAAAAAAACCCCAATTTAGGGGTCTAAGGGCAATTTGGGAATTAAGTGAAATTTAAGTTTTTAAGGCTTCTTAAATTTTTTTTATGCACCTAGGGAGTGATTTAGAATTTTTGAAAATTTTAGTTTGAATTTTAGAACAAATTTCTAATTTTTCGTAATTTTCCTAGATTTTTCATGACGAAAAAGGATGAAAATTAGAAGGGAAAATCAGTATTAGATAGCACTAAATATTATTTTGAAGTTCAATGGAAAATTTGGAATTTATTAGTTGACCCCTAAGTGAAATTTGTGTGATGGTAGGTGTTAGTAATATAATAAATACATAATGGAATAATTGAATAAAACAATAATAAGAATAATAAAATGAAATGTAAGTCATAAGAATTTTGAAGTATTATTAAGAAAGCAACACTTAAATTTAATTTCCTAAAAATTAGTAAAGAAATATGTAAATTAGATAAAGGTGAATAAGGAATAATTAATTAGGTCTGTGACAAAATCAAATAATTAAATTATTTATGAGGGTTGGATGTTAAGAGTAATTTATTTAATGTTTTAGGTGACTAGAAAATTGTCATCTAAGGAATTATAATCAAGGATAAAAGGAGGTTTGTATACTCATATAAGATGAGTAGATAATCTTAACTATGCAAGATATTATTCTAAATTATGATTATGAATTTTAAATTATTAGAAATACTAAAATATGAACTCTGAAGTGGTACGATTTTGAAATTTCCAATATCAGAACATGGATGTTTATTTATTTCTTAAATATTAGGAATGTGTCCAAAACAAAACCCTGTAGCTAACGGTTATAGACGTTAGCTGTGGTGCATTGCGATTGGTAATCTGATAAGATTGGGGATTATACGCTTACCACCATATTCTGTTTGAAGCCTAGGGCCATTATGATATTTAATTAGAGCCTATGGCCAAATGAGCATAAGTTCTAATATGTTATCACTAGCCTTAAGCTAGCTCTGTTTTCTGTAATTATGACTGGTTCTATCCCAAATGCATTTTGTTAATGATTATTCTTTGTTTGATATTTTTAAATTATGACTGTATGATATCTAGTTTTAAATTTTGAAAGACATACCATTGTAAGTCTGTACCATTTTCTGCAATATTGCAATTATCTATTCACTAAGTTTTCACTCACCCCATTATTTAACATTTTTCAGATTCCAGCACCAAACTAGAACATCCACCTTCAGAATTTAATCTTGGTGATTAATTCCTTGATGAACCTAGCCAACTGTTATAGCTATGGTTTTCCCTCATTTATATGATTTAGTTTAATCACTCCCTTGTGTATAGGCTAAATCTTTGATGTATTATTGTGGTATATCTATTAACTTTGCTGTAGAAATTTTGGGAGGTCTATAACTTAGAGAATAACTTGCCCAAATTTTCTACACAAAAAGTAAACTGATTCAGTTAATGTTTGTAAGAAGATATTGTGAGATTTAATGGTTATTTAATATGGTTTATTTAAGTTTGTTATCTTGAAATTTTCAATGGATTTACGAGGATGAGAAATACCTCATCCCCATGTTAGTCATATCCTATCGACTCAGGTCATGATAGAAGAGTTATCAAGATTTGATGAATCAAAGTCAACACATTGAAGTTACTATTTCTAAACAATCTGAACAAGTTTGTGGTCAATATCGAAGACATTTGATTGTATCAATTGATTATATTTGTTTTCTCTTAAAGTAAGGATTGACTATTCGTGGTTATGATGAATTAATCAATTATACTAATTGTGGTAAATATTTCTAAAACTTCTTAAGTTTGATGCTAATAATCAATAAATCATATTGTCTTAATAATATTTAATTCATAAATAAAGAACACTGAGTCGAGTGATAATCACATGTATTATAATGTTCCATATTTATGATATAATTGATAATTACATTTTATACAATATTTTATTAAAAGATTTTGTGAGAGGTAATTAATGATTTTGATTATAGTAACAAATCTATTTAAAAAGTAAATTAGTATTCTATATTTAATAATTAATTAAGAAAATCACTAAGATATGTTGCTTAATCCAATGCCATTCTTATTTAAGCCATCTAATTACTCTTGGGTTACTAAATGATTAGTAATTTTTCTTGGATGCTACACATGGCGTCATGACTATGAGACTATGCTAGTAAAAGTTATTTTTTTGGCATTTTTATTTTTTATATCTTTCTATCAATCACCATGAGACAGCCAAGAAAAAGTAATTACAAAAAGGAGGCAAACAATTTACACACTTATGGATAAAAAAATCTTGTATGGAAAAGACTGAGATAATAAATTTACTTTAGTAAACAAAAGATTTAAATTTATGATGTTATTTGTTATTTGTTATATTTTTCTTAAGATTTGTAAGAGATTGAGATTAAGAGTGACAACCCATTCACAGAGGAGATGTTGGACTGTTACACATGAGAGTTATTAGTGTACGTGAATTCACTATTTTGAATACAATGCAAATATCTCTATAAAAAAAAGGCTTTTGTTAGGTCTTAACCATTGTAAATGAAAATATCGTAGAAACCACCATAAAAAATGAAATAACAACGTTTTTCATTAACCCTTGTAGAAGTTGTTGCGATAGCACGTCGTTACAATGTTCAAGAAACCCTTATGTAAGTCATCACAAATATATGTTATTTCGAAGGTCAATATAAGCGTTGCAATTTCATGGTTTTGTGACAATTTTTCTGACCCTCACAATCACATGCCACTGTAATGATTAAAACAAGTGTCGCAATATCATGGTTTTGCAACAATTTTTGTGATCGTCACAGTGGCATGGGATTGCAACAATTTTTTTACCATGACAATCACATGCCACTGCAATGGTCAACAAGAATTGTCATAATCACTCATCCTTGTGACAATTATGAATAAACTAGCATTGATGTTAATTATTTTCTATGGTAGCAATTTAAACTACTGCTAATAGTTTTTTTTTTTTTAATATTCAACGTTTTTTTTTTTTGACAATTTTTTTTCTCCTGAAAATCCATTAAGTCTTGCTAAATATTTAGGTATATTTCGGGGTTTAGCAATCTAAAACCTATCCATTTCTATAATAGCCAAATCAATAAGGCTATTAGTATAATGTTTTCAACATCAACCATATCCATTATACACAACCAATGATGATCCAAATAATAAAAAAATGAGTTAAACATTATTTCTCTTATTTCAAATTTTTTAGTTCATGACAAATATGATTGTAACTGGTACAAGTTATGGAAATTACAACCCAACAAATGGCTTACAATTATTTTAACATAATGAAAACATACTTAACATTGGTAATTCATAATTGATATGGAAGACTAACTAGCACATCCAAACATACATACATACATTACACATTGTAAGTTATTCTTTTATTTAATTTTATATTTAATAACTTTTCATTATTCTATACTGTAGAGTTCTCCTCAAGTTTGTTTTGTAAAAAATAAAGGATATAATGTGAGGTTAGACATATTAGTTACTATTTTAAATTTTAGTTAGGCCAAGTTCTTAAGACTAATATGTTAATAACTTCTTTAATATGTAAAATGGCCTAGTATAATCTTATTCCATAACGAATTTGAACAATGGTCTAATTATCTAATAGTAAGTATGAAAATTGCTCTTGAGAAATGCATGGTACAAATTACTAGAGTTTTGTGTAATTTTTTAGGTCAAATATTGAGTCTATAAATATAATTTTAAAGTTCTAAGGAATCTTGCCTAATATCAAATCAATTAGGTAAGTATTTTAATACACATATCAAAACCTTATCTCTTCCGTTTATCCTATATAACTTGTGGGAAAGAATTTTTTTTTTATTATATCCCATAGATCAATTTCACTCTACAAGTTTGGTGCACAACCTACGTGCTCTACACAATTTCATTCGATACTTAGACTCTAATTATCGTTAATCATGATGATTTTCATGGAAGGAAATTAATTAATCAACCATAGTAATGAGAAAAAAACTAAAAAAAATTAATTTCTAAACTAAAACCACCCAAAACATAAAAATTTTAAAAAATACATAAATCATCAGAGAGAGTTACCAGTGACAGCGAACAACAACAACAACCAACTTTTGGGTAGTTTTCGAAGGAAGAAATCGACGGCAAGGATGAAAGGGGTGGTTGAATGATGAAAGAATGGACCCTGGGCTGAGAATGAAAGGGGTGGATGAACACCTCACAGACTGTGACAAATCGACAAGCAGAGAACCAAAGAATGGCCAATGGGCTGAGAATGGCGAACGACAAACAAGGAAAAAAGACAAACACTATGTGAGTTTTATGGCTTGAATCGCATATAAGATTGGTTTCGATCTTAGATGCAATTTAAAAGCCCTAACGATAGTCAACACAGACTGTCGTTAAGGCAGCCTCTATGATAGTCATCCACAAACCATCGTAAAACCCAATCTTCACAATCATCCTTTATGACCCATCGTGAAGCCATTTGAGTGGACCTCATATCGAGGTCCACTTAATTTTTTTGATAAACCTTATGACATTCCACATGGGTGATCTATCACAAGTTCCAACTATAAGACCATGTAGGCCTTGAGGTCCACTACATCCTTAACCTCACGACGGTCATTTTTTACCATCGTCAGATAAAGATTTCATGATGATCAATACTGAGCCATCGTGATGACCATAGGTGGACCTGGTCCATAACTCAGCACCTTATGATGGTCTGTTTTGACCGTCGTAAGGTTTTGTCTTCACATCGGTCATTACTCGACTGTCATGAAGATTCTAGGACCTTGCAATGGTCTTTTGTTAACCGTCGTAAGGTCAAGCAGTGGACTCACTTAAGTTCCACTTATTTGAGAACCTTACAATAGTCCTTTGTTAATCATCATAATGTCTCTATGTTAACGACAGTTGTTTTGACTATTGTTGATCTTGGCAATTGTGTTGGTGACTGTCACAATACTTTGGTCACAATGACCACGTTTTTTTTTTTTGTAGTGCATGGGAATGTGGATCCTCATGGGACTTCGAATTTTCTTGTAAAAATTAAATAATACTTAGATTTAAAGTTCAAACTCCTTGTTTATATTATCTAACTAACTCTAATTAAGTTCATCAAAACTACAAATATTCAAATAATAAGTTTTACAATAAATTTTATGAGTTACAATAAATAACTTAATAAGGCAAGTTAATTATTAAAAAAATTTAATAAAAAGATAATTAAATTTAAAATAAAAGCATTTAACTAATTCTAATTTCTATATTTATCCTTAATCTTAATTTACAAGTAATTAATATTATTTTTCCTAATATTCACTTCCTATTTTTCATTAGAATGTGATGCAACTCTAAAGTATTTTTAAAGTAATCATATTATATCATCTAAGTTTCCAAAAAGTGAAAGACTAATATGTAATTAGTAAAATTATTTTTTTAATTATATTAAAATTTTGACTTTTAATTATTATAATTATAAATAACGAGTGAAATATAAAAAAAATTCAAAAATTAGTATATATATATATATATATTTTTTAATATAGAATTGGCGAGGACAGGGACCTATGGGATGGGGGTATGATCCACACCCCATTCCCAAACTTTTTTCAAGGAGAGTTTTGTCCCCATTCCCAAGAGAAAAAATATACCACGTGCAAGTCCCCAAATGGAGCACTTCCCCACAGAAATCCCTATATTTGAGGACGTATTGTCATCCCTATCCAAATCCTACATTTTGGATTCCAAATGTACTTTTTTCACTACCCATTTATATTTAATTATTATTAATTTAATTTACCAGTTTATTGTAAATTGAATCAACTTAAACAATTTGTCTTAGGCTATTTGGGAGGATGAAATGGAGTAGTCATTAATAGAATGACATAACAGGATAAGGAAAACATATTATATTATTTTCATTTGTTCACAATTTAAAATTCTGATGGAATACAACTCTATATATATATATATATATATATATATATATATATGTATTATACTAGTATAAGTTTGTGATATTCTTACTGTTAGTATTTTGGAACTAATTAATCAAATATGAACATTATAAATGTCGCCTATCGTCCAAAATACTTAAATCTAGATGACATTATAAATTAACATCATCATAGTTTGATTACCAGGAGCATCATTGAAAATGGCACGCGAGTATAACCAGGAAGAAATCGCGTTTGAGTGTGTTTTTATATGGATATAAAGAAATCAATACCTTGGATCGATATAATATATTAGTTAGGAAAGCAATGTAAAATAATAATAATAATTATTATTATTATTATTACAATAATAATAATTTCAAGGAAAATAGTATTCTCTTTTCATGCTTGATCAGCAGCAGGGTCAAGAAAAATAGTTCATCCATAACTTCATCAAAGTTAAGATGATTTAAATTTGTAGTTGTCCCGCTCAGTCTTGAAGACCTATTTTGTGCAAAGAATCAATAAAAAAAAAAAAATTCTATTTCGAACTAATAAATTAACCAACAATCACACTCAACAGTACAAATAAATTTCCGTTCATTTTTTCCAAGAGTTGATGTGATCTACAATCTCCTCACACATGAAGAGAAACCTGGTCCGAACTAATCAACTGAATGTAGCTCATACATGGAAATATAATAAAACTACATTACTCATCATCAAAATGACACTAAACATACGGTTCTAAATTACGGTTTGCATTTGTGATTGTGGTCGCAATATTACTGTTGGGCAGTCGTCACAACCATCAGCCCACAACTACAGGGTCATTAAAAATCACACTATTGCAACCGTAATTGAGTTTAATGTACCGCAATGGAGCACAATTAGTCTTGTAAGTGAGTAAGAGGAAGAAAGAATGAAATTAAATGAAAATTTCTAATTTTTTGCAGAGTTTTGATGACATATTGTATAAAGTATGTTTTTATAAGCATGAATATTAATTAGATATAATTTCTTAAATATATTTGAATCATAACTTTCATATAAATTTTAAAATTTTTTTGTGCAATTTAAATAGAAGTCAGGGCAACATAAAATTGAGCAATTTATAGCCGCTAAATATATTTACTAAGGGCTCTAATATTTAAATATAAGAAAATTAATTAGTGCTCAGCCCTTGCATACTATGATAGGCCATTAATCAGAGAGGTCATATGAAGTGTCAGAAACATGGCAGTAATTATGGAAAAAAGGTGGAAGCAACTAGCTAGCAAGAAATTATTTCCATAACTTTCATATATTTTGAGTGTCAGCTGGCAACAATTCGAATTAATTAAAAGACAAACCTGGGATTCTTGCAGCTTTATTTACTTTTACCATGGAACTCTTCTTTCACAAAAACCCTAAAATTCTCAAGTCTCTGCAAATTAATGAAAAAGATACATATAATATAAAGCCATTCATTCATGTACCTTGTTGATCAGTCCTGAGGAAGCAAGCAGATCAGACCCTCTGGCTTTGAAAATGACAATGCCGTGCCTGCTTTGTGAAATAAGGGCCATGTATATAGACTTGTGATCATCTCAATACTCTCTATCAAACAAAAAAGAAAAAAAAAGAAAAAAATCATGACTTTTAATTATATTTCATAATATTTATTATTATTAATTAATTAGACATATAAAAATGATCATGATCATATTCATTATTACCATGTAAGTACATGGAATATGCTTGGCTCCTCATACGCCATCCACGAAGGCCACCAGAGAGCCCCAGTGGGCTCTGCAAATGGCATACAGGGAGCCAGGCACATACATATATCTATGCACAAGCACCATCAATATTCAATGCCACACATATTCATAATCTGATGCATATATATATATATATATGAATCTAGATTCTTTCTTGAATAATCTAATAATTAGACTCCAAGTTAGTCATCTAATCTCTATACATGGATATGAGAGTTCTGAAATATTTTCACAGGAAGGAAGGCGAGAAGAACATGAAGAAGTACTGTAGCGTGCATGGCCGATGCAAAATATCGATGAAGACGACGATGAAAAACCAGGAGACCTAGATGTTTCTATGTGGTTTTCCATATGGGGAAGATGAAATTGGTATTAATTCCTCGATGAGAATATGGCTATGGCGAAAAGAAAATGAACCAGAAGAGAGTAAAAAGAGAGAGAGAGAGAGAGAGAGAGAGAGAGAGAGAGATATGAGAGGGGATCGATGGAGAGAATATAATTCGGATGTATATATTGAGATCTATTATATGCAGATGGAAATTAGGGAACTAGATCGATCATAATCAGACATAGGTTTCATTCAAAGCCCCACAGGAACAACACACAACACAACACAACACAACACAAACCCTTCTGAATGAATCTGCATAAAACAAGCAAAACCAGTGGGCTAGCTAGCTAAAGCTAGCCTAGGGGTATGGTGGTATTAAGGGTATGGCTAATAATAGAGAGAGGGTTTCTGAGGGAAAAGAGGAAGATGTGGGGTTGTGGTTGCACCCTGGAACCCGAAGCCCTCACCCCCACTAAATATAGAGAGAAAGGGAAGGAGAAGAAAAGAAACAAATAGAAAAAAACCAGAAAAATAATAGAAGTCGTTGAATTAAAATTTTAAATTATTTGTAGTCGTTAGATTAAAATTCTTTTAAAAATCATTTCTTTCCATTTTTAAAATTTACGGTTTCTAAACTTTAGACATAAATTGTTAGATCTTATTGTAATTTAATATACATTGTTGGATGATCATGGTAGAAGATCCGGATGAGAGAGAGAGCGAGAGAGAGAGAGAGAGAAAGAGAGAGAGGGTAATAGGAACCACGCAATTTCCTAAGCCATAAACTTATGGGGTTTGAAATCTCCTTTTCTGGGTCGTAAAGCTAAGTGTGCTTTTCTATTTCTCTGAACCTCGATTTGTCTGGGAGCGTTTGGAATACATGGATTCCTCATCACTACTCATCAACTTTCTTTATATAAAAAAATAAAGCTAGAGAAAGATAAAGGCAAAACAAAAATTAAAAAAAAATTACCATTATTGGTTCTTCTTTTTCTCTTTCCGCCATCACCTCTTCTTTTATATAAATTTATCTGCTTTTTGTGATCATATTTTATTATCAATTGGTTAATATTTTTCCACTTTGTTTCAGGGACAGCTTCGCACTAACCCTTTTAGGTTTAGATTATAGAATAATTTTTATTACAAATATGTATATGTATATCCTTCACCACCTTGTCACCTAAATTCACCACTTTTGTTTCTTTCCATTCAGATAGCTTCCTCTAGTTCAGCTTCTTATCTCCTTTAATCGTTTTCCTTTTTGGCTCTAACATGCCACAATTGTGTTAGAAGTTGAAAAGGCAAGATATTGTACATTGAGAAAGTGATTGAGCTCTTGACTTAATCCTTTTGGATTTTCTTCTTCTTCTGAAGATTTGTTATATGCGCCGTCTATATATGGGTTAGAAAATATTAATTTTAGGCAAGTCTACAAAAAATAGAAACTCTTAATTTGTTCAAAAGCAAAATCTTGTCATAATAAAAACAGATTTCCTTTTAAAAAAAAAAAAACAGATTTCTTATATTTCTAATAAATCCATGAATTTGACAATTATTATTGAGGAAATTATATGAATTGGACTATCTAAATTAAATTGAGTAACCATATGCCATTATAAAAACTTTAATTTTGATTACATGTATTTTTAAATTTTTATTTAATGGTCCGCATTAAATAAATTACACACTAATACAACTACAATCCCTTTTATGAAACAGTAAAGAATTTTGTGTTAATGATAATCAATATTGAAAGAATTATATAAATTCAATAGTCTCAAATTAAATTAAGTGATTATAAACAGTCAAAAATTTCAATTTTAGTTGCATATCTTCTTAAATTTTTTCCTAACACATTATATTAAATAAAATAATATGCAATTAGACAACTGTAATCTTTTTATGAAACATTAAAGAATTCTGACTTTATTTTAGTCTATAAAAGATGGAGTGTATCACTGGCCATGATTCTAATTAAAACTCTAAATCAATGTTAAGAAAAGGCTAAAAGAGAAGTCTCATTAAATGTATCTTTCATTCTGATCAAAGTTTGATTCGGGATAATTAAAATTCATTGCGTTTGGTAAATTTCCTACCACAAATTGAGAAAATACAGTGTTTTAAATGCTGATTCGAAAGCATAATTACACAATAAAAGTATAATAATTTAACGATGGAGACGCAAAGAAATGGAATGGATTTCGAGGAAGAAAGAGAAATTGGGGGACAAGGGGAACTTTATTATGATGTCATTTACAAATTATTATATTCTTTGCCTTTTGAATTTTGCAACTGCTTTTTAAGAGAATAAATATGTAATCTTGATGGATACATACACCTTCATTATTTTGACAAATAGTCACTTTGACTGACTTTTGTTCTGCAAAAGTAAAACATTCAACCAACCCCATGAGTGCCAATCGCCTGCAGATCATCTGCAGTAAGGATATCTTACTGCAGATTCTGCAGTGAAATATGAGCCATTGGATTTTGATCCAATGGCTCATATTTTTTTATATTATTTTTAATATAAAAAAATATGAGCCATTGGATCAAAATCCAATGGCTCATATTTCACTGCAGAATCTGCAGTACTGTAGACGATCTGAATCCGAGTGCAATCATACCTTCACACTGCTTTAGAATATGGGAAATATTATTAAATAACAGAAAATGTACTTAAGAACAAAAACAAAGTCTATAGAAAATCTTATACTTGTACGAAGAAAAATATTATTTTGACCTAATATTTATTTTATTAATTAAAATAGTTTTTTATTAAATAAAAATTATCACTTTTTATTTTTAATAAAGTTAAATAAGTTTAGTTTGAATAATTACATATAATAATCTAAAAAATAAAAAAATTTTAATTAGTCTTTTTAAATAATAAAATATTTGATAAATTAAAATAATAATTTTATAATAAGTTAAAAATTAAAATAATATTTTTTTAAGAAAAGGTACCTCCAAGTCTAATCAATTTAGTTATACCAGCACAAAACTAGTAATAATAACACAAACAACCAACAATGGTTCCAGACCAAGAAAAAAAAACAACAATGGATATTGTAATTAATATTTGCTAAAGTTCTAATCAAGATTCAATGAAAAGAATCAAAGTTAGTTTCCAATTTGAATTAGGAAATTTGCGGGTACATACTTTTATCATTCTCCCGTCTAATTTTATTTTTAAAAAATAGGTTACTACTAATATATTGACTTTTTAACTCTAACGCGTTCAGAAATCAAAGGTATCAACAAATAAAAACTCTACCTTTCACAAAGATTTATACTACAATCATTGATAGGTTTTGCACTCGTATAGATGAATAATTACAAATTATACTTCTTATTTTAACGAAATTATTTTTCAATAAAAAAATACAAGTAACAACCTCACACACACACACACATATATATATATATATATATATATATGTATGTATGTATGAAAGTGAATTGATAAGTCATCTAATTTATTAGGTGATTTATCTGGTTTTGTTGAGAGAAAAGAAGCAAATTAGTCAGTAATTACTAATTAGAATGGATTAATGACTTGTGTTGGGAAGTGCTGACCAATACTCTAACCATGTGTTTAGATATCATTCAATCCCATTGTAAAGCATGGAGATCTCACCATTTTGCTTATGAGTTCTGATACCAATTCTCTCCACAATAATGGAGAAATTAATGAAAAAAGTTCATGGTTGAAGCAGGGCTGGGGGTTACAAGTTAGGACTTGGCTTTTGTTAGCTAGGTCATCCATTTCTTGTCACACTCTAAATTTTCAAAGTGTGACTAGTACGAGAAATGAGAAGAGTCTCATTGTGACAAGCTTGTACAATTCATTAACTTATAAAAATTATAGAAATAAGTAGCATATAGGTTTATAATCAAAAGGGAATTTTCATGAATATATCAAAGTTCAATTACAAGATTTAAATTTGGTAAAAACTTTGGTTGCTTTTGCTTTGAAAATAAGACTTCTCAAAATATCAACACGTGACTCTCTATTGATTAATATGGATGTTATTAAAGGGAATAAAAGAACATAAATAGATTTAGAGAGTTTCAAGTAGGAAACTTATATTAATCTCTTAATTGTGGAAGCTTATTGATATCTGGCTAGGATCACTAATCGAATGAGATACCCACAGTGTATTGAGTGTATCTCAGGTTTTCACAGCCTAAATTCCCTCTCAAATGCGTCTGCAAAATACTCACAGATATTCTACTTAGAGCGTCTCAAATCTCACTCTCTAATGAGTTGTTTTCATCATATATTAGTCTAGCCCTATTTATAGAAGGCTAGCTAGAGTTAGTGTTTAGTAGTAATTCTTATAATTACTATTTTACCCTTATTTAATGAGCACCCCTTATGGTGCACACAGTATAATATCTTAACGTACTTATTCCCTAGATATTATACGATATTCTAACATCTCTCACTCACACATAATGGGAGTGCTCATACGCTCTAAACCCAATAAACATATTCTCAGTAAATCAAGAGAACACTTTCTCTTTATAATCTACATTCGTTCATACAAGGAAAGTAGGTCATGCGACCAGCATACTATGAGAGCATCAATGCTATACATCAGTTATGAATATATAGCCTCTCGTCGAAAACGCACCTACATGTAGATCATAAAGTATGCATGTACCCTAGATCATAAAAATCACATTTAGATATCTCTCAGTGATCTTATTTATCACAATATCTTATATTCACAATTATGACTCACAAGTCATAAGGGGTATATCGATGAATATAGAACAATGAGATTCTCTTTATGATCTTCCTCTTCTCACAATCCTATTAACACAAACTTAGTTCGTTTTTCTAGACATGTCCTGCCAGACTGAATCATTACTCATAATCCTTTGGCAACACACTAAGATAGCAAACTCCAAGCTGTATCTCAAGTACCTGATCGGAGTCCAAGGGTACAAATATAGAGCCAACGTAAAGGTTCAAGGATCTCACACAATCATGAGTTGAGATCACACTCATGTTAACCTATATGGTCGACATTTGCACACATGGTATGAAACATGTGCTACAACATTCCTCCTTTTCTTGTAGAGTGTATGTCTATTGGATAATGTTGTACAGATGATATTTTAGACACTCAAGGTCTAAAATTGAGTTCCTAGATCTACACAATGTCTTGAACTCACATCTGGTAACTAAGGTAGATTAGAAATAATGAACTTATTTCATCAATTTACTTTTAATGACCCTATATCATCAATCAAGCGACTTATATGATTTTAAGTATAATTGCTTTCAAATTATCCTCCTAATAATTTCTCTTAAAATCTTGTCTCATCTCTAATGTCACAAAGACACTGAGACAGTTATCTGTGTGAGAATACTAACCCTTTTGTCTACCCAACATACTCAATAATGAATAAGAATGTACACAACATTCAAATAGAGATATGTAAGCATGGAAATCAAACTTTATTGATTTATTAAAGAACATCAAAACATCTCTTGTCTATGAACAATGGAAAAATAAAAAATACAAATGAAGATGCTAAAGTCTACACAATCCTAAAGACCTAGCGTGTCTCACAAACACATCTATAGAAATCAGCTTGGTCAATAAATTTGCCAGCATTTCATGCGTAGACACATACTTTATGCTCTCAGTCTTGTGTGCAACCATGTCCTTCACATAGTGATATTTGATATCTATGTGTTTAGTTTTGCAATGGTACTTTGGATCCTTGGTGTATGCAATTGCAGCCTTACTGTCACAGTACATTAACACTGGTTCAGTGTTTTATGCTTTGCACAACAGTTGATCCAATAACCTCTTCAACTAAACAGCCTTCTGGGCTGCTGAAGATAAGGCCATAAACTCTGCCCCCATCGTAGATAAAGATACATAGGATTGTTTCTTACTACTCCATGATATGACGCTATCACTAAGTAAGAAAACGTATCTTGAAGTAGACTTTCGCTCATCTAAGTCTCTTCCGTGATCAATATCAGTGTCTCCTTCCAATCGTAGATCTCTACTGCCTTGATAGCAGAGTGCATAATCAGCAGTCCCTTTCAGATATCTTAAGATCCTTTGTACAACTTCCCAATGTTTAGGACCTCGGTCAGTTTAATATCTACTCACCATGCTAATTGCTTGACAGATATCAGATTTAGTACACATTATAGCGTATATGAGACAACCGATCGCATTCCTATATGGAGTTTGACTCATATGCTCTCTTTCCATGGTAGTCTTAGGACACATTTTGGCACTTAAGGTTCAACTTGTGCTGATAGGAGTGTCAGCAAGGTTACAACTTTCCATACTAAAACGTTCCAAAACCTTTTTGATGTAATTCTCTTGCGAGAGATACAAGTTTTTCTTAGAATGGTTTCTTGAAATCTTAACTCCAAGAATGTATGCAACTTCACCCATATCGTTCATCTTAAAGCAAGATGACAACTAGGTCTTTACCTCGTTGATAAGCTCCATATCATTTCTAGTTATGAGTATGTCATCAACATATAATGTCAGAATCACATACTTGTCCTTAGATCTCTTGGTACACACACAGTTGTCTTCACTCATCATAGTAAAACCACTAAAGATGACTACATTATGAAAACAAATATGTCACTGGCTTGAAGATTATTTAAGGCCATAGATAGACTTCAAAAGTCTACAAACTTTTTCTTCTTATCCCTCTTTAATGAAACCCTCAGGTTGTTCCATATAAATCTCTTCATGTAATTCTCTATTGAGAAAGGCAGTTTTTACATCCATCTAATGTAATTCAAGATCCTGACAAGCCACTATAGCTAGAAGTAAGCGAACAGAGGTAAATCGTACAGCAGGAGAAAAAGCCTCCTTATATTGTGTATACCCCTATGCTACTAGTCGAGCCTTAAAATTTTCAATCATGTCATCGGCTCTTTCCTTGATTTTGAGAACCCATTTGTTCCCAATAGCCTTGCGTCCCCCTGGAAGATCAACAAGTTTCCAAACATTGTTGATTTTCATAGACTCAATTTCCTCTTCTATAGCTTTAGTCCATTTATCCTTATAAGGGGTTAAGAGAATCTCTTTCAAATTTTTTGGCTCATCTTCATTTTGCAGGAGCATTGTAAAAAGTTCACCACTTTCAATCTCATATCGACGACGAAGAGTCTTTTTACGTGAACCACGTCTTAGTTGTGATTTATTGAATCTTGTTTCATTGTTCCCATTTGGACCAATATTGCTCCCACTCGGATTTAGAACGTTGGTCTCACTCTCACTTGGAATGAGTTCTATTTGGTCACTCCTACTTGGAGCAACTAGCTTAGGAACACTTTCATTCGCTTTAAATGATGAAAAAGGTTGTTGATGAGAAACTAATTCATCATTTGTTATAATCCTCCCACTCAAATGAAGTGGTCCGAGTGTGTTCGGATCCTCTATCTTAAATAAGGATAGGTCTTGACCTACCTCACCCTTCTTAGGATATTCATTCTTTAAGAACGTGACATCTCTATATTCGAATTCAGTCACGCTTCCATTGTCTTGCTGACCTATAAACACATAACCTTTTGAGGTTTCTGAGTATCTAATGAAGATACTTTTCTTTCCTCTCGGGCCTAATTTCCCATACTTGTGAGAGGAATCATGTGCATAGGCAGCACATCCCCAAGGTTTCAAAACACTTAAGCCAGGCTTTCGCCCAATCCATAATTCATATGGAGTTGTTGCAACTGATTTCATAGGCACACGATTAAGTACATAGGCTGTACACATCAATGCATCACCCTAATAGGTGATTGGCAAATTAGTCTGTGCCATTATAGACCTAGCCATCTCAAGAAGTGTTCTATTCCTTCTTTTCGCAACATCATTTTGTTATGGAATACTCAGAATAGTCAATTGATGAACTATCACTTTTTCATCATATAATTCATTGAATTGAATTGATAAATATTCTCGGCCTCGATCAATTCAAAGAGCCTTAAGCTTTTTATCTAATTGATTTTCTACTAGTTTTTGAAGCAACTCAATGCTTCTGACTTAGGAGAAATCAACTAGATATAACCAAAACGAGTATAATCATCAATGAATGTGATGAAATAATTCACTCCATGTCGGGCCCTGACATTTATAGGCCCACAGATGTCAGAATGAACTAATTGCAGTGGACAATCGGCTTTGGTTACTTTACCAAAGGGTTATTAGGCAGATTTTCCAATTAGACAAGATTCACAAGTAGACAAATCTACCCGTTCAATACTGGGAAGCAAACCCTCTTTTGCTAATCATTGCATTTTTTGTTGGCCAATATGACCAAGTCTAGTATGCCATATATTCACATCGTGATCATAATCATGCGTAAAGGCAAACATGGAAAAACTGACATTATTATTAATATAAGATTCGTCATCCAAACCATACAAATAAAACTTCCAGTTACGTAACCAAAACCAAAAAATACTGGGTCATTACTCAATTTAACACAATTGTCATGAAAATTCAACTCATAGCCTAGCCTAAGTAAAACTAAAATTGAAATAACATTCCAACGAATTTGAGGTGCATAAAGGACATCATGTAAGATTAGGTCATGACCACCACGCAAGACTAACTTGCATGTTTCGATCCCTTTGACAGCAACCTTAATGTTGTTGTCCACATATATCCAAAATGCTCCATGAGGAACTCGCCAGAAGTCAACAAAGCCATCATGATCACGCGCTATGTGGTCTGTGGTTCTTGAGTCTACAATCCACATAGGACAATATTCAGTAAGCATAATTGAGCTAGAAACACAAAGTTCACTAGCATAAGCAGTGTAGATTACCTTTTTGAAAGGCTCAGGGCAATCACTCGCATAGTGTCCCTTCTTTTGGCAATTAAAGCACTTAACTTTTGCCGTATTGACCTTTTGCTGCTTCTTTTTGCCTTACTAATTGGTCTTTGGCTTTTTCTTAGGTTGGGCTGGTTCTTTGTTCTTTCCCCAGTTCTTTCTCTTTGAACCACATCTTTCACCTGAAGTTGCCATGTGCAACCCAGGTATCGGCTTGGTTGATTCAAGCCTTTCTTCCTCGAGTTCGAGGTGTCTTCGGACATTTTCTAGAGTTGTGATTTTGTCATTGTAAGTGAAATGCATCTTCATATGCTCCCACAAACTAGGTAAAGAGCGAATGACTGCTTGGATTTGCTGCTCATCTGTTAAGACATTTTCAGCATCTTTTAGCTTAGCGATTATATTTGATATTAGCCTTAGATGTTTCTTCATTGAATGTTCTGGGCGTTTCTTATATGTTAGATAACACAATCTGGATATAGACGTAGTTCTGAACCTCATTTTCAGAGCATTCCAAAACCCTATAGTGCTTTAGTGATCCTTGAACTCCCTTAAGATGTCATCATCCATAGTGCTCAGCCATGTAATGCGAGCAGTGAAGTTCTTTTTCTTCCAAGCATCATAAGCTTCATGGTCCCGCCTATGCTAGGCTGTGTTTTTAGCTTCTGGCTCTTCAATGACATTATTGAGAGTTGCAAGAACCTTATGCTCTTCCAAGAGATACTGGACTTTTCTACTCCAGATCTCATAATTGTCGTCGTTTAGCTTCAACCATTTGTTAAGGTTAGTGACAATACTTTTGGAAACCGTAGTCATTATTTACATAAAAAGAAAGACAAACTTAAATCAGGATTAGATAATCAAAAACACGCAAGATTTAGTGTTCACCATACTTACAAATTATGACACTAAGTATCGTATAATTAAACTAATTAACCCATGCATAACCCGAAGTCAAAAAAAGCACAAAGTGCCAATCATCATCCTAAGGTTATATGTAAGGTGTAAATCAATGAAATCATATCACAAATAAGTGTCTTAATCATGTTTCAAACAAATTGTAAATCATGATTTTTCAAATGCTAAACAGATTAACATTTGTTAACTAACATATTAAACTAATCAACACATTAATAAATTAATTATATAATGCTAAACTAATTAACATTTATTAAATAAAACATGTTAAACTAATTAACAAATTTAAATGCATAATGTTAAGCTAATTAGCATTATATGTCTAAATTTTCTATTGGAAGAAAATTAAAAAATGTTAAACTAATTAACATAATAATAAGTAATCACATATTACTTGGACTTGATATTTGTTGGGATATATTAATTTTTCACAAAAAATTAATTACATTTATTTGGGGCTAAAATATAAATACACAATTTATATTTTTGAACATATTTAAATGTTCATTAATTAGGTTTTAATAATTATGCCTTTAATTATTATTTCTTCAATAGGCCACTTGCCCAATTAAAAATAAGGCCGAACTCAAAAAAATTATTCCAATAAAATTTTAAAGGCCCTATTTTCTTCAAAATATTTTTGAAGGCTCAAAATAATTTTAGGATCAAAATAATGAGCTTGGGTCAAATTCTATAAACCTATTAAAAAAATAAGGTTTCAACCCCTCGAAAAAAATTAGGATTTTTGAAAATATCTTGTTTTGAAAATTTTAGAATTTTTTTTTTGAATTATCAAATTTTTGAAATTATTATTATTTTTGTTTGAATTTTAAAAAACACAGATCTTCTTCCTCATGCTCTTTCCTTCCCTCCCCTCTGCCACGTTCCCTCTGTAGCTTATTGGTGTACCCCACCGACGACGTGTTCGCCAGTGGTTCCTTGCTGTTTGGGAGTGTCATCAGTGACAGTGGTCGCCAACGGCAGTGAGTAATCTTGAGGGAGAAGGCTCAACACAATTCGAAAATGTTTTTTTTTTTTTAATTGCGGTAGAAAGCATAGAGGGTGCCGGCGACCACGTCGCCAGCAATAGAAGGTCCCGGGGGGGGGGGGAGGGCGGAATCACCAGCGACCTCTATTGCTGGTGGTAGTGAAGAAGGTGAGGAAGAACCTTGTAACGCCGGCGACAATGGTCAAAGTTTGATTTATTTGTTTTTGTCACTGAGGGTGCCAGTGACGTGGTCACCGGCTGTTGTAGGCCTTCGGGGAGTGCTGGCGACCACTATCGCCGACGGCAGTGAGGAAACTTGGCAGTGCCAGTGGCCAGATTTCTTCCTCAGGCAAGAAGAGTTTTTTGAAAAAAGGGAGATGCTTTTCATCTCTAAAACAGTTTCACACATGCCACAGCAAAAATGTTTTAGAAAAACATTGTTTTTATTTTTTATTTTAAAATCAAATAGCCCCAAATAAAAATCTAATCCCAATAAGGTATACAATTGATTAGAAAACCAGCCCATTGCTCTGATACCAATGAAGGGAATAAAAGAATATAAATATATTCAGAGAGTTTCGGGTAGGAGACTTACATTAATCTCCTAATTGCGGAAGCTTATTGATCTCTGGCTAAGATTACTGATCGAATGAGATACCCACAATGTATTGGGTGTATCTCAAATTTTCACAGTCTAAATCTCCTATCAAATGCGACTGCAGAATACTCGCAAGTATTCTACTTAGAGTGTCTCAAATCTCACTCTCTAATGAGTTGTTTTCATCGTACACTAGTCTAACCCTATTTATAGAAGGCTAGCTAGAGTTAGGGTTTAGTAGTAATTCTTATAATTGCAATTTTACCCTTATTTAATGAGCACCCCTTATGGGTGCACACAATATAATATCTTAACAGACTTATTCCCTAGATATTATATGATATTCCAACAGTTATTAACATGTTTGATCAATCTTTCAAAATAAATATCCTTTTCATATGCATGATACCTAAAACGTCACACACTTCTCTTGTTCAAGAATAGAGAAAGCATACTTGACCATCTTAGATTCGTGACAATTCATTGTTCATATGTGTGTTCTATATTTGTAGTATACTCGTTGAAATTTAAGCCTTTTTATCTTATATTCGTATCCAAATTAAGCTTCACTAAGTTTTGTTGTGATTAATTAGTCCAACAATTGTTCTCCGAAAGCAAATTGGTCAAAGCTAGATAGAACATATGAGGAGTGTGGAAGTTTGATATTCTTTCATCCTTAAGGTAGTCAAAACCATTTATAATATGAGTTTGGATACTATTGTTTGGGTTCATTTGGTAATTTTCATGTATTTATCTAGGTGTTCCTAGAAGGAAAAACTCTTGTTACTTTACAAATTATGGTTTTATGCAAATTTTACACATAAACAAACCATGATATAGCGTTAATATCATTGAAGCATAACCAAAATATTTCAAACATAACCAAATCATATATTATCATATAGAACCTAATTTTTAAGGATTTCTAAGAACAAACATACATTCCTTCTCATTCCTGGAGGAGCTTTTGCTTCAGAAAATACAAAAAATAGAAAAATGATGAAGTCCATGTACTGCCTTATTGGGCAGCTTCAAGCAATTAGTGAGGCCATGAGTGGCCTCATTTCCTTCTTCCCTATCTATTTATTTCTTTGGTTTACTAAAACTAGAGGAAGGTGAACAACACGTGCCACCTAGGCGAGTGGAGCTTCCACTCTATCATCTTCCTTCGTACTGAGGCACTTTGGTTTTTTTTTTTTTTTTCTCCAATCTTGAAGCTCTAATTTTGAATGGTCATATCTCTATCACTTTTCATCCGATTTCGATGAAATCAATGGCATTGGAAAGCTTGTTCAATAAGCTTTATATTCATCTAAAGTTTGCATGTATTGATGGCCTGTGGAGAAAATTCAATTCTTTGTTTTCTTATGAAGCAAACCATTTTATTCACACACCATTAAGATCTCTACTTAATTTCCGTGCATCATCAGATGCTTTTCCTTTTCTTTGACTTAAATAAATTGATAAAGTAAATTTAAAATTATAAAATTTCATTTTTGAATTTTACTATTAATAATTAATAATTTAAAAATAATTATTAATTAATAACAATTGATTATTTGTCTAGATTGAATTTCATGCCAACTCATTAAAGGCCTCCTATTTTCCAACAATTCAAATAAACATAAATTATCATAATAAAGAGTAAAACAATATCCCAAACTACATGGAATATGTACAAAAATTTTCAAGTATATGAATTTTGCAATAACCACTTGAAAAAGTGACCTTTTCCTTTCAGTATTTGAAAGTGTAAATATTACGCTGTTTTCTACTGTCATCTCCTCATCAATAAGCTCCAAAGGGGACCCGTGCAATCCATGGCCATTTTATAAAATAGCCATGCGTCTAATATTGGAGGACTTCTGAAAGTCCTTATGACAAAGGCTCAATATAGGCATATATGCTGACTGAGAAAAATGTAATTTGGTCCCTCACTTATTAATTTGATCATTTAAAGATTAAAAATACTAAAATGATCTTTTAAAAGATGAAATCTTATTAAATTAATTTGCTTTTTAATCTTTAAATAACTAAAATAATTAAGACCGAAAATGAAGAGATTAGATCAAATGTTATATAGCATTATTTATTGTGCGCTATAAGCAGTTAGATCTTTTGTGATATCATGTGATCATCATTAATTCTTTTAATCTAATGGCTTATAATGTACAGCAGATAATATTGTACGACATCTGATTCAAACTTAAAAATAAGGGATCAAAATTGTTTTTTTTTTTTTCTTTTCATACGAAGATATTGATAATACCACGGATCTATATAATGTATCACCAAAAGAGTCCGTATAACAGAACAAAAAAAGAAAAAAAGAAGAGGGAGCATCATTATGTACAGTGGATTCACATAATGCACAATCGAGATATTTTGGAAAAGGGCATCATATTGGAATTCCATGGTCGGTATTTTCATGAATATGTAATATGACTAAACATACTAGACATTTATAGCAATAACATTACAATTTTATTATCCATAAAATTTATAACATTCACATACGCAAAAAGTAAGATTATTTTGTCCATCAACTAAATTATAATCATAGGTTTAAGACAGACAATGAGTACTTCCTTTCATAAAACATTAGTTTGAAAGAAAAAAAATAAATTATCGCTCTTGTACCATGAGTTTTGTTTGGTTTATGAGCAAGAGTATTTTAGATTCTTGCTTATTATTAAATTATTATTTTGATCACATATTCATTTTATTTTTTATATAGTCTCAAAATTATTACTTTTAACCAATTCATGACATAATCATCAAATTGTCACTGCCTGATTCGGATTTCTTGTAGTTGATAAGTGTAGTTAAATTAATAACAGCCTTACATTTTTTTTTTAGCCATTTATTATTTGTGATAAGTGAGCTCTGATTCGAACGCTCACTTTCTAAAGGATTAGTCCTTCTTGTATTTGGTCTTTCAGATTTCTCTGAAAGATTTTCTTGTCAATTGAAGTTTAATAATACTTATTATGAAGTAAATTGATCAAGTCCAGGTGCAATTTTTCTCTAATGGATTATACGACTTCTCTCTAATTTTTACTTACACTATTCTTTTCAGAGCCCCCATCTAATATAATTTTTGTGGCCTAAAATGACCTGTATCAGACTTTGTTGTTAAAGGAGTTCTCTGTCCCAATCATAAACATAAAGTAAAGTACACATTTGGTCTTTCATTTTTATATTTTGTGATAATCTAGTCTCTCACAAATTAATTGTGACAAATTAACTTTTCACAAATTTAAATTTATACAAAACTAATTCTTTATAAATTTAAATTTACACAAAATTAGT
The DNA here is from genome assembly GCA_037074485.1 of Delonix regia. Taxonomy (NCBI): domain Eukaryota; kingdom Viridiplantae; phylum Streptophyta; class Magnoliopsida; order Fabales; family Fabaceae; genus Delonix; species Delonix regia. Next base: position 19,980,322 of record CM073454.1, on the reverse strand, counting down.
TCCTCCATTTATAATAATAAAGGACTAATTTTCATTTAAAAAGATTTATGAAAAATTGATTTGTCTAAATTATTTATGAGGGATCAAATTATTTCAAAGTATAAAAGTGGAGGTCTAATTTGGTATTTCTCTTCATAAACATACATATAATTTATGGGTTTTTAAGTGTAATTTCATAAAATTAAACACAAATCACACACACAAGCATGCATTGAAACACACGTATATAAGGTGGCATTCAAAATATTTGAATTCTATTTCGTACATTGCATTAACTTAAAACTTTAAAGGGTACAAAAGTTGTTTTAATAAATCTCCGAATTATGCTCTTTCCCTTCGACCCAGCCAAAAAAAAAAAAAAAGAGCTAATGGAGAAGTGATGTACAATATAAAGGAAAGAAAAAAGGAAAAAAATGTTTAATTTGTTGATAAATTATATATTAAACAATGTTATTGGTTTTAAAGTAAGCTTCTTTTTTTTTTTTTCTCGGCCATAAAAGTAAGGTAAATGTCCAGACAACAAAATATTAATAAAAAAAATCTTATAAAATATGATCATAAGGACAATGAAAACTATAAAAGTATATATCATCCTCACCCCCAATATAAAATATTTAACGATGGGTCTCAACTAGTTTGCTCGCCAAGGTATTATGTGGAGATGGAGGATAACATAAACTATTATAACCCAGGTAATTAATAAATATTAATGCATATAATTAGAATAATGTTTTAACATATGTACATAACCAGACAAAGAAGCAAGTAAAATAGGATGTTGCCTACAGGCAAACATTCTCACCTGCAAGATGCACGTGACAAAATTGTACTACTTGCTAGCATTAATTCGTGAGATGGAAAGAAGGCAGGGAATTTAGGGTTCTTTCTTTTTGGGTTCGGAGAAAGAAAAAGACACAGAAAAGAGAGACCAAGTACCTAGCTGGACCATGTTATACCCAAACCAACATTTGCTTTCTCTTTCTCTCTCAAAAGATGAGCATCGTTTATCAAAATATAATTTTAATCACTCACTTTTGATTTTATCGTTAATCTAATCCTTTAAAGGTACAAAAATATCAAAATAATCCTTCAATAATAAAAATATGTACTAATTTGACCTTTCAAATGAGCATTTTGATTTTTAGAGGATTATTAATTTTTGAAAGTTTTATTTTCATACGATCATTTTAGCTCTTTTATTTTCAGAGGTCTAAATTAATCTTTAATATAATAAATAAGGGTGAAAAGTATACTTTTTTTTTCATTTGTGAGAGAGAGTGTATTGGGAGGATACAACAAATATATAAAATTAGTCTTTCACTTTTATATTGTGTTACAATTTGATTCTTTATAAATTAATGATAACAAATTGATTTATCAATAATTTAAATTTATATAAAATTAGTCCCTCATAAATTTAAATAATACAATATTAGTCTCCTACAAATTCATATTTATAAAAAAATAATTCTTCCATTTATATTAATGAGTTATTAATTTTATTTAAAATAAAATTTTTTAAGAATTAATTTATCACAACTAATTTGTAAAAAATCAAATTATTACAAAATATAAAAATGAGAAATCAATTAAGTATATAACATGTGTGCTGACTCTATGTTAAATCCAAGAATTATTCAGCAACTAAACCTTCTTGGATTAGTAAGCTAATAATATATTGCTTTCATGGTACCTTAAGAGAGAGAGAATAGCGTGCAGGTAGCACATGCTTGCCTGCAACACCTTCATCATCACCAACATACCAAAACCAGTAGCTTCCTGCTCGAAGAATTGCGAGCAATTCGAGGCCGTATTCCATATAGAAGTTGAGAGAGATGCTTCATGAAGCATAACAAACGAAAAAGAAAGAACGAAAGAAATAACCATATATGCCAATGCCACTTAATTGCACAGTACTCAAGACATCACTTTACATGGCAGAAAAATATATCCACTTTTAATTTTATTTTATTTTAATTTTTATATAATAAAAAAATTTTAAAATAATCTTTTAATTTTAATTGTATTCTTATTTTAGTTTTTTAAAAGATTAAAAAATTTTAAATGATTCTTTATTTTTTATTATCTAATTCACTTTATTGTTTTCAAAAGTTGGACTTTATTAAAAGTAGATGTCTAATTTGAGAGTTTTAATTTGCAAAAATTTTAAATAAGGTTAAATTGAAAAATAAATTATCAAAGTAATTTTTTTTCCCTTTACATCATAATTTATTTATAACAATTTTTTGTTTTTTTGAAAGTTGAACTTTGTTTAAAAAATGGATTTTGCAACATTTGTTAGTGACAAATGAAAATTTTTAGTCTGATAAAATTTCAAATAATGGTTCCAAACCTTGGTTGAACTTTCAATACCAGCTTTCTTTCTTATATTTCGAGCTATATTAGCATATAGATTGTATGATATTTAAAATTTTGATAATTAAAAATAATTAAAGAAATAATAAGTTGGAGTTAAGAAAGAATCCCCATATAGAAAAATTCAGGATTATGAGATTAATGAAGCACTTTAATCTGTGCTAAGAAAATTTTATTGGAATTAGTATTGATGACATTTACATATTTTTTTTAAATCTAACTCCTGTGTAACTTTCAAAATTATGAAGTTATTCAAGATACAATTCAAGGTTTTGTAACAATACATTAAAAAATATTGCCATAAATGAACTATAATTGGTTCACAATTCAATTATGAGAGTAAAACACAATTTTCATCCCTAATTATTGCTTGGTTCTCAATTTGATCTTTTATAAATTTTAATTAACAAACTGGTCCTTTACTTATAAGTTTAGTTTAAATTTAGTTCCTCATTAATTTTTACTATTAATTTGGTCCTTCACTATTAGACTATTCTCAATTTAATTCATCACTAATATGAAAGTTAACACATTTATAGCTTTCCACTCTCAAAAAAATTTGGAATAAATATACTAATTTTCATAATAATGAGAAATTGAATTGAAACAAATTGATAAATGTGACACAAAACTAAACTTATAGATAATGAAGCAATTTGAAAATGAAAATCTATTAGTAAAGTTGTCAAACTTGCGAGTTTAGATAAATTATAAAAAAAAAACAAACTTATAACATAAACTCGTAAGAGTTTACCTTGATTAATAAATAACTACTAAAGTATATATAATTTTATAGTTAAAGTACTATATACATTAAAATATTATTTAAATACAATTCAAATTATACTAAATCAAATAAAAGTTATTCATATTTCATAACTCAACTTTAACATTTTTACATAGTCATAAATAACTAATCATTCAATATAACTAATTAAATAATATATATATATATATATATTTTAATATGTACATTGCATATTTAATATAATCTTATTATTTTTTTTATGTTTATTTAAACTTGTAATGAAATATATTATAATTACTTCATAGAAAAGAAGTTTGTCAATATTTCGTTTAGTCTTGGGTTCAAATTCTTATGTTACTGACTATACAATTTAATTAATACGTTAAAACTCTAATCTTGATAAATATGTACTAAATATGAGTTTAAATCAAATTAACTCATTTTTCTAACATATAATCATAAACTTGTAAATTTATATATATAACAAACTTGTAACTTTAACATTTATCTCAATAAGGTACTAAATTAAAACTCAACTAATTAATTAAGGAAAGACTCAAATGATGTTTTATTCTCAATTATGAATAGTGGTTTCATAATTACACAAAATTTGAGAAAGAAGGATGGCTACATCTCATGGACTGGAATGTAGAATCTAACCGCGAGGGACATTCAGATACGAACACAAAGGGAAAAGAGAGAGAGAGAGAGAGAGAGAGAGAGAGAGAGAGAGGAGTCTGTGTTTGTGTGTGTTGAGGCAGAGAGTAGAGAAAGCGAAGGTCCAAGAAGGAAAATCTGACAGGTGAAGGATTTCCCACACTTGATGCTTCCAACAACGTAACACTCTGCACGATAAAGCTTCCCATTTTCAATCCCTTCTTTCCTCCTTTTTCTTCTCTTATGTTTTATCTTATTCCTACATTCCATGGTGGAACACCTGCCAAATGCAATAGAACCAACCCCACCTAGCTAGCTTCCTCACTCTTTCTGCACCCTTTTCTAGAACCACGTTCTCTCTCTCTCTCTCTCTCTCTCTCTCTCTTCACAATATATAATTGATAAAATGTTGTTTTGTGCATTTTCAAATGGGCAAATGGGTGTGTTCCAGTGGTTGCAAGTTTTGTGTATATAGAATTCAATAAAATATTAGTTTGGTATTTTTATTTGTTAGTTCGCTTTAATTATCTTTTTTTTTTTCTTTTAAGTTCATTGCCATGGTAATTTAGGCTAGTATCACTTCACTTTTTAGTGCAAGTCATAATAAAGTGTTGTTTTGTGCATTTTCAAATGGGCAAATGGGTGTGTTTTGTGGTGGCAAGTTTTGTTATTTAGAATTTTTACAGTAAAATATTATTTAGGACTTTTACTGTTTTAATTTTCTTTTTCTGATTCTTTGAAGTCCATTGTCATGTAATTCAGGCCTATATCACTTCACTATTTTGTCTATCTCAATTTACTTAATTCATCAATAATTTTTATTATTAATTTGGTTTATCACTCATTACACTTTGTTACGAGTATAAGTTTACGTAGAAAGTTTATTTTAAAATATTAGTTTGTTAGGTAGAAGAATATTTTAATTTTATAAACCTTTTTTTTTAGGGAAGCTCCTTAATGTAGGATTTGTAATAATACTATTATTAATTTAATCCTTAATTAATATAAAAGTTAATATATTTATTTTTTTAATCTTAATTAAATTTAGACTAAATGTGCTAATATTCATATTAGTGAATGACTAAATTAAGAATGAACTAATAAATAATGGGCTAAAGTAATGTTTTATTCATTTAGAAATTGGCATTTTCTTCCACTAAAGGCCGACATTATGCATTATTAATTATTTATGAATTTTATGAATGTAAGTTTGTCATGTTCCTCCTCCTCTTATTGTCCCCGGTACCATGTTCTCCCTATGCTACCATTGTCTTTATTTATGGAATTTAACTTTTCTGATGATCCCATACGCATGATGAGATGTTTAGAAAAACTGTTTCTACTTTCTTCCCCATTTTGGTATCTAACTTGCTAATTTTGAAACTGGAAAAGGATCTTCTTAAATACAGGAGAGCAAATGTCAGATTTTTTTTAGTTATGTAATTATTAAATATAAAATAATATTTTATCTTTAATAGATTTAATACTATAATAAAATTCATTAATAATTGTAGAAAATATCTTTTAATGAAATATTATATAATAATTAATTGTTAATCACATTATAATTAGAGTATGATCATCAGTTATTTTTACAATTAAGGCACAAAGACAGTGGGTGATCTTATTGCATTTTTGAAAGGGTGTATTCGTTTTCTACGTTAAACGTCAAATTGAATTAGTAAATGTCCATGATAAGCAAGAGGTATGTGCGATGCGCATCTATTTTATATAGTTAGATTTGATATATGATTTAGATAGTAAAAAAAATTGTTGCCACTATATCAAAGAATCAATTGTGATTATATATATATATATATATATATTGAAATGACTGATGCTGCAATTTATGGTGAAGATCAGAATGGGGGTACTTATAATTCCCCTTCTTTTTTGAAAAGAAAATGCACTATAATTAAAGTGTTTGGCATTTTTTTTCTTTTTTTAATTATATTCTGAATTGATCACTCTTTACAAATTAACTTGAAATTCCTCGATAATTTTAAAACAATAACTAATTAAAGTTTATGGAAACTTAGCTAACAGTTGATGGGTATTAGTATAGCATAATTATTTATCATTAATTATTTTGGTTGTGTACGTAATCTTTCCTAAATTAAAGTTATATTTTTGTTTACAAACGGACAATTAAGTTCCTTTCCATAAAAAAATTTTAAAAAAAAAGTACGAAGATCAAGTTTCCAATATCCAATATTAATCACATAAGGGTAAAAGTCAAACGAGAATGAGATCAAAGGGGGGCTTCTCAAAGTCGTTGGAGCAAATTAATATATATGAAGGGTACGTGCAATTTTGAATTAAAAAAAAATATTAACAGTGCAATGAACAGGAAAAGCGGATTTGATAAAGGAGGCAAAAAGATAATAGATGCTTAATTAATATGTTCTTCTTTGTGCATTATGAAGATCGATTAATAAAAGAGGTGAAGAATATATATATATATATATATATATATATATGATTTTTTGTTTGCATAAAAAGATGGAATGAGGATATTATTGGTTAGGCTGCTACATCATATTAGGACAAGAAAGATGCCATAGGGAACATGATGGACTGATGGGATATTTTGATTACTTTTGTTACTTTTGTAGCACTTTTCCTTTTTTTATGAGTATAGTTGTCAGATCGGGTTTCATCAGGAAGTTAGCTTATTCAATCTATTATTTTGGCATATTTGATTGAAAATTTTAATTTATTTAACAAAAATAAATTAGATTAACCTAACATTAACTTGTTGGGTTCTTAGGTTAACTTACTTTATAAGTTTTGTGGATTACTTAACTCCGCCTATGAGTTTTAGTAATAGAATTAGTTAGTTTGATTATTGGATATCTTTGTTTGGATTTTTTAATAATTTTTTTTAATATTATTGTTTAACCCCCTAGCTCTCGCTAACTTGCATGGGTTGGGTTGCCTGACTTTCATAACTCTATTTGTGAGTACACATAGATCTTGATGTTTGTGGTTGGGAAAAGTTGAAGTTGTCACAGAAGTTGGTTCTTGGAGTTTCTACTACTATAAACAAGCAAATTATTTCTCTAAAAGTCAGCTTCTTCTTCTTGTGAAACTTATCAATCCTATATTACAAGTTACTGTTATTATCTGGGTACATTTTGTAGCTATGTTATTGTATTTTATTGAGTAGACAAGTATCAGTTGCGTTACTAGTTAGTGTTTTATAGGCTTTCAAGTGTAGTTGCATTATGTGGTGCTTTTGTTGGGAGAATCAGCATGTGACCGAAGAGAGTTTTTGACAGAGCCTAAGATATTAGGCCTTGGTCCAACCTGTCACACTGGGATGTGATCATGAGGCTGTGAAAAAGAACTTTGACTTCTTGCTTTAAAACCAAAACTTGATTTGAAAGGAATTGTCACCAAAATTTTTAAAAGAATAAATTTTAAAAAATGAACTTAAGAAAAGATTATATACTTACCAAGAAAATGATAAAGTTGTTGTATTCAAATGTTAATGGAATGTAGATTACTACCGTAGAGGAGTAGAAATTGATGGGAGAACAATTGTAGACAAGGGGCAAAAATTGAAAACAAATAAACCATTAGTTATGGCATCTTAACATGAATAAGTCTTTTATGTGGATGATATTACTAATACTAATTGACTATGTGTGGTGAAGGTAGTACCTAAGACTATTTTGATATATCAATGCTTGGTGATATAGAAGAAGATGAATTGATGTGGTTATCCCAGAACTATTTCAACACCGTATGTCTCATTATGCAAACGTGCCTTCAAACCATGTGTCAGATGAATTGTAAATTCTTGTATCATGGAGTAAGACGTACCCAGACAATACTTTCTATGTAGATTTAGGGAATATAGGTCATGAATGACATAGTTGATTAAACATCTAGCATATTTACATGAGTTATGTCATTGAACCTTTTTTGCCTGCCTTGATAGTTACTTCCTCTAGATGATTTAGACTTTATTATTTTTAGTTGATAGTTACTTCCTCTGTATGATGTTGACTTTATTATTTTTAGTTACTTCCCACACGTCCACATTAAATTTATGAGAAAAATACCACTTTGGTCCTTAACTTTTGAGTTTAGTTTCATTTTAGTCCTTTACAAATTGAAAGTTTTAAAATTATTCTACATGTTTTAGGATCTAACTCAAAGTAGACTCTCTTTAAATAGGGTCCTCAATCATTACTTGTTTGTGAGCTTCAAAGGCAACTTCAAGAATTTTAAAAATGTTGCAAAGAGTCCAATGCAAAAGTAAGCTTATTAGAAGAAAAAGTGCATTAGGATAAGTTTATGAAGCCTAAGCATAACAATTTTAGAGCCTCAGCCTAAAAAAAACGTATCATCTCATACAAAATCCAAATACTGAAGCTTATACAGCATAATTACCTAGGTTTTTCTTTTCATTTTTTTGAAGCTTAGGAGCAAGAACACAAACTTATTGAGTGTAACTCCATAATTGGACTTTTTGGGGTTTATTTTGAAGAGGAAAAATGGTTTTTCATATGAGAAGGCTAAAGAGAAAGAGAGGCACAATGGAGAGCCCATTGGAAGGTAACATAGAGCTTGGATAAAGACATTATGAAATGGTCTTGATTATTGTAAATTGGTTATTTGGCATGTAAATTGGTGATTATTGTAACTTTACTACCTGAATTTCATTGTGAACAAGTTCATGCAGTTGAATTCTTCATTGTTTTGTTGTTGATTGGCCACTAATTAGGATTTATCTTAAGAATTTGAAGATTCTTGAAAGAGAAGCACAAATTAGTCATATGATTGAATATCACTTAATTGATGTTAATTAATTGCTAGAATTAACTTACTTTTCCATTAAGATAAATACATACTTACTAGACTAACAGAGTTGTAATTATTCATATGTAATACTTCTCTTTAATTAGATTCTCATAAAAATATAAGGAATTGAATTAAATTGATAGAATTTATAAAAGATGAAAAAATTATTATAATGAAATTAAAGACTAAGACTAATCTATGAGTATTGAATTCAATTATGAGAGTAATTATATTACAATTGTAATGCTAAATTAGATTGTAATCCTATGGCCTTTCCCTTAATACATCAACTATTTATTTTTTATCCATTTATTCTTCTGTGTTATTTTTGTTTAATTTGAATATTGCAAATTGACTGGATAAGGTCATCAAGATAGAAATAGTACTTAAGAAAAGTATTAACTAGAGTTCTTAAATGATGATACCTTATTTTTTATTACTATATTACTTATTGACGATATATATTTGCACCATGGTGGTTAGCCATTCACAACATAAGAAGGATTTGATTATTCAAAAAAGTTTAGCCCTCTAGTGAAACCACCCACTATTCGTGTAGTTCTTAGCTTGGCACTAACTTGAAAGTGGAAAATTCAATAGTTAAATGTAAAAAAATGCATTTTTAAATGGAATATAAAATGAAGAAGTGTTTGTGCAGCAATTATAAGGCTTTGAACATCTGGATAAGACTTTGGAATGCATATTAGAGAAAGCTCTTTATAGACTCAAGTAAGCACCTTGTACCTTGTATGAACATCTAGCGACTACTCTTGTGCAACTCAGGTTTCCACATAACAGGTGTGATTAGTCTTTGTTTATTAAAATGGCTTTAAGGCACAAAACTCAGGTTCTAGTGTATGTGATTCACATCACTGTCACATGTAGTTCCAGCATTGAGATTCGATCACTTATGAAGCAACCAAATGTCAAATTCTTGCTTAAGGATTTAAGCCAACTAAACTATTTCTTTGGAGTATAGGTGATTCTCCAGTCAAATGGTAGGTTACAATTGTCACAGACTAAATATGCTACTAATCAACTTCATAAGGCTAAAATGGATGGTGCAAAAGGAAATTCTACACCTATAGTGTCTAGTTTGAACCTGACAAAGAATAAGAGTGATCCCATGTATAATCCTTCTCTTTATAGATTAGTTATTGGTGCATTGTAGTATGCTACAATAACTAAACCAAAAGTACATTTGCACTAAACATAGTTTGCAGTTCATGCAAATTCCCTTAGAAAGTCATTAGAAAGTTGTTAAGTGGATATTGCATTATTTAGCTTGAAGCTTTAGTTTAGTCACAAAATAACCTTCAAATTTTGAAATCATGGCCTTATGTGATGCAAATTGGGCAATATACATCAATGATAGACAAAGCAATTTGCCATCAGCAATTAACCTAGGCTCCAATCTCATTTTTGGGAGCTTCGAAGGTAATTGATAATGTCTCGTTCAACCTTTAAAACAAAATATAGAAGTTTAGCTCACACTCTCACCAAAGTTATGAGGCTTAAGTCATTGTTAAAAGAGTTAAATGTCAAATTTTCACTGTCGCCTTTAGTGTTTTGTGATAACAGAAGCACTTTTCTAAACAATGTTAATCCATTCTTGCATTCCAAAACTAAGCACTTTGAGCTTGATCTTCATTTTGTTTAAGAGAAAGTTGTTTCAAATAAGGTGATTATAAGGCATATTCCAACTTTGCACAGGTAACAAATTTTTAACAAAAACATTATCTTCAACAAGGTTTTTGGAACTTCGAAGCAAGCCAAAAGTCAGAAGAAAGGCAAAAGTGATTTATAAAGTAGAGGTGGCTAGGAAAGAAGCTAGTTTTAGTTATAGGGAGAATGTTAGTGGCAAAAGTTAGAAGGCTTGATTCTTAGGGAGAATGTTAGAAGTTTAGTTATGACACTTGAAGTAAGTTTAATTAGTTAGTGTATAACTTATTTCTATTATTATTCACTACATGAATGTAAGGCTTTTCACTGTATAATATAAGACTGCTTTATGAATAATTTCTTTTGTTTTCATTCCTTTCATTTTGTAATTTCAAGACCAAGAATTTTTTATCCCATGAGATTGAAGTTGTTATTCTATCCCTTCTATGGCTAAGCACTCTCCACTACTTAGTCAACACAAATTTTATATGCAACAAAAAATTTAATGGTGATCTATTGCTTACTATCAAGTTCTTTAATTAAATCATAGAACACAAATTTACCCTTAGTGAATCATTGACTCCTTCAAAGGTGATTTTCAATTTCAAATTGTAAAATTTAAATGAAAAATAATAGCACACCCAAAAATTTTGTATTCAATTATCTTTTTTCCTATTTATCCATTGGACAAGCAATTACCAATATTCTATAAGATGACACAAATTTTTTAGGCTACAATGAATAGAAAGAAAGTAAAATAAAACTTACTTTTAAGTCATTGCATAGTAGCCAAAATAGATCAACAACTAAGTTCTTTTTTTTTTTTTTTTTGTTTTTAATCAAATCCAACATGTTTGAGACATTAAAGACATTATAGTTAGTAATAGTTTAAGAAATCAATGCAACATGGTATGTTGAAATGAACTACTAAAAACTAATAATAATTCATAAAACCTTGCCAACTGTTATGGGAATAATTAAAATAAAGCATATGAAATTACTAACAATTTCCTCTGCATAATCGGTTCCCAAAATAATCTCTCATTGATTTATCTAAGATTAGGTTTTGTGTCATTGCTTGCTTCTTATAGTAATTTGAGCATGTCATTTGGATTGTACTAGTATGCATATTTTGGATGAGATAAAAAGATAGAGTAAAACACCATTTTTAGTATGATATCTTCCTCTTACTGAAAGACTACCTCTAATGCAAAAACATTATCCATAGACTATGGGATAGAAAATCACAATTTTTTATGGAGGGCAAGCTGACTAATCCATTTAATACTAATTCCAGGTTTTTTAACTGTTTAATAATCTGTAGTAGGTTGTATATTTTGCACTAGGACAAATATCTTCATGTATTTTCTTTTAAAATTAATTGTAATAAATATTAAACTTTTTAAAACATTATTATAATACAAAGAAACATATTAATACTTTAGATTCCTTTTTATACATGATAGTATCTTGTTGAAAAAATAAATATTGAACAACTTTTGATAATTTACATTTTATTCCTTACATCTTCCATTCTATTTTATTTTCTCTTCAATAAAATATTATCATGTATAACAAGATATCTAAATTATTCATATATTTTTTGCTATTATAATAAATTTATTAAAATATTCAATATTTATTAAAATTAAATTAAAAAAAATACATGAATAAATCACAATTCTAATTAGCTACAAGCGCTGCTCATGATCATTTTTTTTGATCTACGAAGTAAGAATAATTATTTTAGTGCTCATTTCTCATTTTTTTTCTCATTTTTTTTAAGAGAGAAAGGGGGAGAGAGATAACCAACCTCCTAATCCTATATCATGCTCAACAATTCAAAATATTCTTAACACTTAGTTAGCTTAAAGGGGTTCTAAGACATGGGCATTTATTGAATCAGCATGTAGGCAATTACTTATATCTATTTCTAGTCTTAAGCCAAAGTGGTTTGTGTTTAGTCAACTTCTTAAAAAAAACACTCAACTATTAGGTAAACATGGGGATGTAAATTGTCTAAGCTATCTCAACTAGGTAGCTAAATCAATGGATAATGAGACTTAAATAGTGTTATTTTTGGTGAGCAAGTAAAAACAATTACGCAAAAATTTCATGCTCAAGTTGTCAGCAAGAGTAAAAAGTATAGGGAAAACCAAAACTAAATTGAAAAGGAAAAATCAAGTTCATTTTAAAGATACATCCCTCCCGTACACTTATTAATCACATTGTCCATAATATGAAGACAAAGTAAGGAATGAAAGAATAAGAACTTCCATGGTTGTCATGGTTGTATAAGAGGGTCTAGTATGAAGCCTAGGTACTCAATGAACTGTTCAAATTAGTCATCCATCCTATCCAACTTCCTATGAGCATGTTGCAAGCTCTCTTTAATAAGTTGTAATCTTTCTTCAATCAATTGTGGCTCCCTAAAGCAGGAAGGATGAGTTGAGAAGGGTGGATGTGGTTCATATAGACCTTGCCCAAATGAAGTACCTATAAAATAAAAAGAGAAAGCACCACTTTTTATCCTACGAATGAGACCTATACTCTCTAAGCTCCTAATTTCTAGAGGAAGCATAAGGTTAGGAATGCGTGAATTATTATTATAAAAAACTATTAAATGTGCATTCCTAGCCAAATTTGTGATGTAGGAGCCTAAAATGAGTGTTCTCCTAAAGGATATAACACTAGAAAGTTGCGTGGAAAAACAAATTCCTAGGTTGAATTTATGCTTATGGACCATGCACCACAAAAGGAATAATTTAGCCTTTGATAGGACACCTGGGTTGCCTTTGGGCCCGAGAAGGAGTAAGCTAAAAACTTGTGAATATATTTCAATATTAGGTTCTGAACTAAGTGATCCTCAGACCTACTAAGGTTATAGGATGTTATAGGTGAGTAAGTGAGGTCTCTAAAAGCTTCCACATCTATAAAATATCAAAGAAGTCATAAAAGGCAATCAAATAGTCTGTGGACTTAATACAGTCAGCATTTATAAATCTAATTATAGCATTAAATTTTGTAATTGACATAAAAAAGATTGACCTGTCAACCTAAATTATATAAGGTAGAATATAAATGTGGCATAATATTCTTTAGCTAATTCCACTATGGGGCAGGTAATATTAAAATAATAACATCAACCCACATTAGTAATATATACTAGTACATTAGATTACAAATTCAACAATTTTAACGATGGGATGTGTAGGTACCAACATAAGACAATAGGAAAGTACTATAAATCATTATACCTTGTTCTATGAGATAGATCATCAAAGTAAGGGGCATAGTTGCTTGTATCATACATGATCTTAAAAGGATAGTTCCAATTTGGTAACTTAATGATTGGTATAAGGACGAGCTTCCTCTTTAGTAAATCAAAGGCTTTCTTGCAAGCATTATCAAACTTGAATGGCACTTCCTTCTACAACAACTTACACAAGGTTTGTGTGATTAAAGGGAAATATTTTATAAAGCTACTATCAAAACCTAAATGGCTAAGAAAGAATAAACTTCCCTTACATTGATGGGCTAAGGCATGGATTTAATCAAATCTACTTTAGCCTTATCTAACTCAATTCCCCTGGTAGACACAATATGTCCTAAAATGAGCCTCTAGTCAACTATGAAGTGGAACTTCTCATAATTCAAGATGTGGTTTGACTCTAAGCATCTTTTCAAAACTTTAATAAGTTTAGCCAAACACTCATCAAAAGAACTACTGTAGACAATGAAATCATCCACAAGAAATTATATGATATTCTATACATAGTCTAAGAAAATATTTACCAGATATATTTGGAATGTAGCCGGAGCATTACAAAAACCAAAGGTTCCAAATGGGCACATGAAAGTTGTTTTCTCTTGATCTTCATGTGCCACCAAAATTTGGTAAAAACTTGAATAGCCATCAAGATAACAATTGTGAGTCATATTGGTTAAATGTTTAGGCATATGATCAATAAAAGGGAGAAGAAAATGATCCTTCTTGGTAGAAGAATTCAATTTCCTATAATCAATACTAACCCTCCACCTGTTTTGAAAATGAGTGCATACTTTCTGTCTATCAAGGTTCTCAATAATAGTTATTCCTATTTCCTTGGGAATAAATTGCACTGGGCTCACCTACTTGCTATCTGATATTAGATGGATCACTCGCATCTAGAAGCTTTAAAATCCCTTTGAGATTCTCTACTTGATTTGCAATTCTCTTCTAAAATGATTTTGTACATGCAAGTAGATGGGCTAAATCCTTTAATATCCTCAATAATCCATCCAATGTCTTCCTTGTATTCTTTAAATACTTGAACTAGTCTTTCTTTCTTTATTATACTTAGCTTGTTTCATATTATTACTGATAAAGTCTTATTCTTTTAAGACCATATTTTCTCAAGTAGTGGTTTCAACTCTAATGTAGCTGCCTGCACAATAGGAGGTAAAAGTTTAGTGTAAGTCACAAGTTATACAAGAGATGGTGCGTAACCTATCTTTGGTTCAAGAAACTCTAACTCATGAACCACTTCTTCTAACTCATCATCAAATTATTGCTCGATCTTGTCAAGGTTGTTACAATTCATATTTTTACATAATGCATCACTCAATGTATCATAATCATTTAACTCAAATACCTCTTGCTCTATAGGATCAATGTTGTCAATGTGACAAAGAAAGCATACTTATTAGAATGGTTCATGGCATCATAAACATCAAACTTAATAACGTCCCTATTAAACTCCATGGTGAAGGTACCCTCATGCACATCAATCTTGGTCCTAGTGTAAATAAGAAATGGTCTTCCTAAAAAAATATCAGATGGTTTAGAAGATTTGTCATCTTCCATACATAAAATAATGAAATCTACAAGAAAAACCAAATCAATAACTTGTACTAGGACATATTATAATACTTCTTCAGGATTCACAATTGACTTGTTAGCAAGTTAAATTACAACATCAGTTTCTTTTAACTTCCTAGCATTTAAAGATGAATAGATAAACAAAGGCATTACATTGATTGATGCATCCATGTCACATATAGCTTTTTAAGTTCCTACATTTATTACTTTGTATGAGATGGTGAACATTCTTGGGTTTTTTTTACCTTAAAGGTAATTTCTTTTGGACTATTACAAATACATTTTCCCTCATTTTCATATCTAACTAACTTTCACTTGCTAGTACATAGTTTCTTGAGAAATTTCACATAGTGCGATATTTGCTTAATAGCATCAAGAAGAGAAATATTTACCTTTACCTTGTGAAAGGTCTCTAGAATCTCTTTTTCTTTCTTCTCCTTCTTAGATTTAGAAAATCTTTTTAGGAAAAAAGGGCTTTATAGCCAATCCCTCTTTCTTATTATATTTGTCTTCATTGGGGATGTTTATGTTCTATTTTTGCATAGTGACTTTAACTTCTAATTTTAATTTTATAGCTAGGTCTTGCCCACAACGTAACTTTCTAGGTGCATCATTCAATTCTTTACTGTTTCTCAATATTTTATCTTGGGTTTACCTTAGTTTGAGAGGGTAATTTAACTTTGGACTCCATCTTGCTCAATGATATGGCTAGTTGATTCATTTGATTTTCTAAATTTTGTGTGCTTGACCTTTTCTCTTATTGTAATTGTTGAGTGCTTGTTGTAAGAGACTTTACAATATCTTGAAGTAGCATACTTGATTCAGAAGATTATCATGATGCCATAGGTCTTGGTTGAAATTGTTGAACATTAGGAGGTCTTGTCCTATAGCTGAAATTAGAATGTTCCCTCTATCTTGAATTATGAGTGTTGGAATAAGGATCAAACCTCCTTTGTAGTGGTCCTAAAAAACTTCCTACAACATTAAGTTAATATTGGTCATCCTCTTGAAGTGTGGAGCACATATTAATAGGGTACCAAAATTTACATAAATCTCACAAGCCTTGGCTTGTTGTACTTGACCTATGGTCATGCTTCAAACCAAGTCAATAAGTTCATTAATTTTAAGCTTATGGGAATATGTACTTACCTCATTCACTCTCCTTGGAGATTATTAACTACTCCCAAATTGTTGAGACATAGTCATCATAATGAATATCAAATCTCTAGCAACTTGAGGGGTCTTGTTCATGATGGAACCCACACTAGCTACATTAAACATCTTTCTTCTAGTTGATAGCAACCCCTTATAAAAATATTGGATGAGGGATTGCTCTGAGATATCAAGTTGAAGATAGCTTTCACACATCTTCTTGAATCCTTCCTAATACTCATGGAGTGTCTTGGATTCTCTTTGGTTAATCCTATAGATATCTTTTCTAATTCCAACAACTCGGGAAGTGAAAAATTACTTGTTTAGAAATGCTAGCACCATCCCTTCCTAAGTGGTGATGGAATCTGCTTGCAAATAAAAACCAATCTTTAGCCATATCATCTAAATAAAAAGGAAAAACTTTTCTATTTAATTTGGTCTTCAGAAACTCCATAAAGTTTCACACTTGAGCTAACTACATGAAACTCTTTGAGATGCTTATAGGGGTGTTCATTGGTTAACCCTTGAAATTTAGGTAGAAAGTGTATCAATCTTGATTTCAATTCTAGTAGCGGCTCCAAGTTTGGATTAGTGAGGCAAAGGGGTGGTTGGTTCATTGATAGGCTAGATAACTTTCTTAGAGTCTTTTCTTCAACCATTCTTTCTCTATGTTCAGTCGTGGTCATATAAAGAATCAAAATTAGTTAAAGCAATCTCCGACAACAGCGATGAGTGTCAAATCCAACAAATTAAAATTAAGCGTACTCTTAACTATCAAATCTACAATTAAAGTGAGTAGAATTGTACCTATAGGGACTGGTAATATTAATGCTTTCAAGTATTGAAAAGCCAATGTAAAGAAAGGAAGTAAATAAATGGGAATTCTTGCAAATGAATAAAAGCTAAACTAATCAGTAGCTAAAGAAAATATTCAAATGTAAAAGAAACAATTAAAAATGTGGATTTAATTCAATGAGAGGAATACCTAGCTAAGAAATATTTTTGTTTCAACATTTAATACAAAATAAACTCCTTCTTTATAACAAGTGATTGTGGTCATTAACAAGCACTAACAACCCAAAATTCTCTTGCATTCATTGATTAATAATTGCATTCATTGATTAACCACAATCACTTGTTATTTATAGTCAAACCATTATGTATTCAACCAAACCAATTGGAAGATAATTATCACTAATCGAGATAAATAACAGACCCTCTCCATTTACCTACCCAAAGATAAATCAAGTAAATCAGGAAAGTAAAAATGTTAACAAAGAAGGGAGAAGAAGAACAATTATCCAAATCTCGCAACCATTGAGAGGCCAAAACAAATATTCTTTAGCTAGATAAAAAGAGTTTAGTTACACATGATTAAATCTTATGAAATCCTTGTTAAAACATATGTATACAAGGTTGCCCAATGTTCCACACTCTCCAAAACCAAAAAAATATCCAAGAAGGAGAAGAAGAGGAAGAGCCGAAGAAGAGTTATAGATATTGGATGTTAAGGAAGATATCTCTAAGATAACAATACGAAAATGTCCTAGATCTTCCTCATTCTTATCATGTCTTCCAGTGTAATCTTCCTTTTCTAAAAATAAGATTGTAAAGATATCTCCAAATCTATTAAAATATTCTATCTTTTATGTCGTACCCACGACTTATCATGTAATTTATAATCTTTTACCTCTAATGTCATGCCTATGGCTCAATTTAGCATTTAATCAGGCCAGAACTTGTATACAACCCAAAACAATCATTTAGAGCTTGATTTTCGAGCCAAAAATATCAAAATTAAAACTAAATCAAGGATAAAAACATGTAAAAATAGCAAGCTAACACAAAGGATATTTTTAGATGCATGCGGAGAAACATCACAATTCTTAATTACAATGTAATTAATGACTAAATATCAAATTATATTTTATCTTTTAAAATTGATTTAATGCCAAAATCAAACTTATTAATTATTGTAGACAATATCTTTTAATAAAATATTATTTAATAACTAAATGTTACACGTCATAATTAAATAAACGAAATAGTTCACGAAAATATATCATCATCGGTATTTTTTTAATTAAGGCATAAAGACAATGGGTCATCTTTTGAAAATTTGAATGGTTGTATTCGTTCTCTAAGTTAAACATCAAATTGAATGAGTGAATGTCTATAATAAGGAAGAGGCATATGCAATGCACATCTAGTTTATATATATATATATATATATATAGATTTAGTATATGACTTAGATAGTAAAAAAATTGTTGCCACTATATATCAAAGAATCACTTGTGATTATTTATAGATTGAAATGACTGATGTTGCAATCTATGCTGAAGATCAGAATGGGGGTACTTATAATAATTCACCCTTCTTTAAAAAAAACATGCACTATAATTATATGTTTGGCATTTTTCCTTTTTTTAATTATATTTTGAATTGATTATCACTGTTTACAAATTAACCTTGAAATTCCATGATAATTTAAAACTATAACTAATTAAAGTTTGTGGAAAACTTAGCTTACGGTTGATGGGTATTAGTATATGCATAATTATTTATTACTAATTATTTTGGTTGTGTAATATTTTTTAAATCCAAGTTATATTTTAGTTTACAAACGGACAATTAAGTTCCTTTTCATTAAAAGAAAAAAAAAGTACGAAGATCTAGTTTCCAATATCCAATATTAATCACATGATTAAGGGTAAAAGTGAAACAATAATGAAATTAAAGAGGATTTTTCAAGGTGGTTGGAGCAACCATATATGGAGGGTTCATTCAATTTTGGGGAAAAAAAAAAATTAAGGGTGCAATGAACAGGAAAAACGGAATTAATAAGGAAAGCAAAAGAATAATAGAATTAACTAATATTATGCTTTTTGTGCATTGTAAAGATTGATTAAGAAAGAGGCGAGGAAAATATATGCTTTTTCTTTTGCATAAAAAAATTATAATAGGATATTATTGGTTAGGGTGCTATATCATATACATGTTACACCTTTAAGTGTCGTGTTAATTAGGCGACAATTAATAGAAAATGGGCCAGAGAGGGAAGGAAGTCGGCCTGACCAAGCAAGTGGTAGGAAAGCGGATTTATTCTGTTCAATTAACCCATTATTTTGATAAATTTAGTTGAAAATTTCAGTTTATTTAACATAGATAACCCAACTTACTTAACTGTTGAGTAAAATGAACTAATTTGGTAAGTTTGTAGGTTGGTAAGTGTTGGTAATAAAATTAGATATTTGACCTGATGATTGAATATTTTTGTTTAGAGTTTTTATTTTTTTATAGTTGTTTTAATGTTTCTATTTAACTCACCTGCTTATTTGAGCCAGTTGGGTGCAATGTTGTCAAAATCGCGATTTTACCTAGACTCGGAAAGGGGGGTGGACTCGTATCGTAAACTTGTAACGTAGAATCGTAAGAGTTTACCTACACCTGTTATTTAAGCTATTGAATATAACCATATCACATAAAATTTCATACATAGTTCATAATTCATAATCTATAATATATAAAGTTCAATAAACTCTGTAATCCATATCCATAATCTATATCCATAATCCATAATATATAATCCAAATCAACATACAAAATTCAATAAACTCTGTAATTCATAATATATAATCCAAATCAATATACAAAGTTCAATAAACCCTGTAATCCATATGTCATAATCCATAATCCATAAGATAAATCCATCACACATAATACATAATAATCATTCAGTTAACATAACAAACTCTCAATATAAATTCAATAAAGATCATCAATTTCACGACTATCATCACTACCAGAATCTTGATCATCTTCTATATAATCTCCACCTATCTCATTCTCATTCTCATCATTATTATCTTCTTCTTCATCTTGGAAGTCATCATCAAAATCCATATTGTTAAATTGTTCACCAGTACTAATACCACCAACATTAGCATCAAGTTGAACAACCAAATCACCAATTTCTATTGCCGTCGAAATAGGATTAACTTGAATGGGTTCAAGAACCTCATCATCTGCCTCCACATTATCTTCATTTCCCATCTCTTCAGTTATCCATTCATCATCAGAATGAATATCATCAAAATCATAAACATGAGTTCTTATAGTTTGCTTATTTTTTAACTTTAAATTGCATATCACAAATGCCAAGTCATTCATTTTCTTTTGGTGCAGGCGATTTCTTTTCTTGGTATGAATCTAAACAAAATAAACAATGTTGATAAGTATTCTAACCCCTGAAAAAATTAAAATGAAAATAAGAAAGAAAGCAATTTATAATTTTACAATTACTTACCCTTTCAAAAGCACTCTAATTACATTCACATCCAGAAGAGCTGTAGCATAAGCTAAGAATGTGAATTGCCAATCTTTTAAGTTCTGGGCATCCATCTCCATAGGCTTCCCACCATTCTGCTGGGGCCAATTGTGTTCTTAATGTCTGTGCAAAACCACAACTAAACATGCCCTTTACGAAATGGAATTCGACCAATTGGAACTCAGTTTTGTCTCTTTCTCCCTTATCTTCAACTAGTCTTGCTACGCATTCATATAGCCCTTGCTTAATCATATAATCAGCTTGGAAGTTAGTGTTGAAGTGAAAATGAGGATTGAGGTAATACACAGCTGCATGTAAAGGCCTATGCAATTGAGCATCCCACATTTCGTCAATTATGTTCAATATAGGCTCATAGCTGCAGTAATCAACAAACAATCAAGCCAAAATATATTAAAGATAAAGACACTAATATAAAGTATATTTGTTTGTATTTACCTTCTTGAAACATTATTAAAGTTCAACTTAATTTTTGCCTTTGCACTTTCCATTGCTTTATATATGAATCCCATGGCTGGTTTTTCCTCTGAATCCACTAAGCGAAGAACTTTAATGAGAGGAGCAGCAGCTTTAAGGCAAGTAATCATATTCCTCCACAACCTGTTATCCAAAACACTTCTTGCCACTTCCTTCCCATCCTTAGTAGCAGAAAATTTGCTATCTTTCCATTCCTCAGAATTAAATAGATTTATCAATGTCGCTTTATGGTCATTAAGACAACCTAATGTCAAATAAGCAGTGGCAAAACGAGTCACAGCTAGCCTAATCAAGTCTCTCCCTTTTGTGAATTTTCTTAACATATTGATAAGCATTGATCTTGCATAAATGTAAGTTGTAATTCTTTTGCCCTTACTTATGGTTTCTTTATGCAACTCTATTTTCTTTTCTAAATCCTCCAATATCAAATCAATGCAATGAGCTACAGATGGTGTCCAATACAGGTGTTTTCTTTTCTCCATCAATTTTTGTCCAGCGGCCTTGTAATTTGCAACATTATTAGTTATTATTTGCACCACATTCTCCTCTCCCACTTTTTCAACAACATCATCAAGCATCTCAAACACTTTGTCAGCGGTTTTAGAAATATGAGAAGTGTCTAGTGAATATAAAAACACGGTCTCTTTAGGACTATTGACCAAAAAATTACAAATGGAATGCCTCTTATTATCCGTCCACCCATCAGACATAATGGAACAACCCATCTTTTTCCATTCTTGTTTAAACTCTTCAAGCATGGCATGTGTATTCTTAACTTCCATATTCAAGTATTTTTCTCTAATCTCATGATAGGATGGAGGCTTAAACCCTTGGCCATATCTTCCAATAATCTCACACATCTTAATAAACTCAGGATTTTTTACACAATTAAATTGAATGACACTTGTGTAAAAAAAATGAGCTACTTGTTGGCAAGCTTCTTCCCTAATATCTTTCTTGAACATGTGATTAATAGTAGATTGTGAGTTGCCTTGGCCACTGCTATGTGTTTTGGGAGCTCTCAATAAATTTAAGAGGTCTTGGGGATTTGAATGTCCTTGAGTGCCTGGAGTTTCCTCCTCACCAACATCAACCCATTGTTTTTTCCTTTTAGATGATGCACATTTGGATTCAACAAATGTTATAACATTTGTGCCTTAACATCATCCGAAATACTAACACATGGTTCAACATCTATTCTTGTGCCAACTAAATGATGTTTAAATCTATAGACTCCTCCACTATAAACTTTGCCACAATAACTACATTGAACTTTTTTATAATCCCCACTAACATCCTTCCCATGTTTCCACCCTATATTAGATCTATTACCTGGAAAATTCTTCCTTCCAGCAGCTACATTTTTTCCAATAAGGGCTGATGGAGCACTTACACTTGAAGACATATTTTCTTTGATGTATAACAAGACACCAATATATAAGTTTATATCAGCTAAAGAGAAATCCAATGAAGCTAACCAAAACAAAGATGAATAAATGTAGAAAATAAATTCAAAGATAACACAATAAGTTTTATAATTTGTTCAAAATAATAATAGCTAACCAACCATATTATACCCCATTCCAACATAATAACAATTTCATAATTTGTTCAAACTCATCTCCCTAGCACCATTTATATTTTTGTTCTTCAAATAACAAATTGTATCATTATTCATTATAGAATATATCCCTGTTCTTCTAATAACAGATTGTATCATTATTCATTATAGAATTGTGATTAGATACAGAATTGTGCTTAGAGACGAATAACTGGATGCTACAGCAGCTACATTATATATGGTCATCATCTCTTATCAATATTAAAAAAGATTAAAGAAAAAAAAAAAAGAAGGAGACATGAAAGAACAATCGTTGACATTTGTTTGACTAGAAAATGACAGATAAATACAAAGTTCTTTTAAAGGGATCAATTTATAAATTGACACCTTTATGCACTAAAACTAAATAATATCATCATGTTCCTGCCAAATTAACCTTGGAGCAGAAATGTAGTCACATTTTATAAAGATTTCCTTATTTTACTCTTTCTTACATGTAAAAGAGAAGAACAAAAAACTGCTTATTGAAGAAGACATTATATGCTAAAATGCACAAAACGGAAAAGAAAAATCCCAATTCGAACAGAAAAAAAAGAAAGAACACATCTAAAAAAGCAATAACATAGAGGATATCAATACAGAAAGGCGTGCAAAAAATTTCAGAAAGTAAAACAATCTCATTTTCAATTCACCCTGCAAACTATAAATTTGAATGATAAAAAAAAATCAAGCAGATAGAAATGCTTGGGAAGTAACTTCAGCTTCACAATCATGGAACCCACAGTGATTGAATGTGTGCGAAAATAACACAGAGAGAGAGTGTGTGTGTGAGAGAATGCCTGAGACTAAGAGAGTATTACTTCCCTTTTGACGTACCAGAGGAGGAAATTGTAGTAGAACACAGCAGTGAGCAGTAACCAGCAACGAGCAGCGACCACCGAGCAACCAACAGTGAGCAATGACCACCAAACAACGACTACCAAACAGCGAACTAGGAGGAGCAGATTAGCAGAACTAGCCACCGAGCAACGACCACCTAACACCGAGCACCGAGGAGTGAGTAGCAGCTGAGGGGAACAACACTGGAGAGCAGGCACAACGAATCGCGACCACCGGCAATGACAGATTGACAAGAAGTTGAAAACAGAGGACTTAGGGCGCGATGAACAGTGATGAAGAAACACGAACACAACAGTAGCTTTGATTCTGTAGCCGAGCATGAAGGATTAAGGAAGCTTTGGTTTGGTTTGGTTGAACTTGATTCACTTCGCAGAGAGTTGGGCAGCACTGGAGCTATAGAGCAGGCTACAGCAACGTTGGGCCTCATTGCTGGTTAATGGGCTTCTCACAAATACCATTTTTTTTTTGGGCAGCAAAAGGGTGGTTGAGTTAACTCGTTTGACTCAGTGAAACTCGTCGATTTTACCGAGTCAGTGGCAAGTTTGACCGAGTCAGTCCTGATTCCGATTCTAATTGCGATTTAACACGAAA
This sequence comes from Delonix regia, assembly GCA_037074485.1. Classification (NCBI taxonomy): domain Eukaryota; kingdom Viridiplantae; phylum Streptophyta; class Magnoliopsida; order Fabales; family Fabaceae; genus Delonix; species Delonix regia. Next base: position 19,956,177 of record CM073454.1, on the reverse strand, counting down.
TTGCCATCTAAGATCGTAAAATCGACGATTCTAACGAGTTAAATCGCGAGTTTGACAACATTGGTTGGGTGGGTTGGATTAGCCAATTTCGAGAGCTTTATTTATGACTATATATAGGCTATTGTGTTTGTAATTGGGAAAAGTAGAAGTTGTTACCCAAGTTGGTTCTTGGAGTTTTCCTAGTACTGGAAGCAAGCAAATTATCCCTCTGTAAGTCAGCTTCATGTTGTTACGAAACTTATCAATCCTATATTGCATTTCACTATTATTATTTGGGGTAAATTTTGAAGCTATGTTATTGTATTTAATTGACTTAGTATGTAAAAGCTGATGAATATGGGACAACAACTATAAATTGGATGGAGATTGAACATAAATGAACCAATCGTTGGAGTATATCAATGTGAACAAGTCTTATGTGAATGATAATATTACTAATTCTAATTGGCTATGTATGGCCAATATAGAACCATGAGACTATTTTAATAGGTCAATGCTTGGCTTTTTAAACCATCTACCAAAATTTTTTTTTTTTTATAAAAATTCTACTATACACAAAAATATTACATTCTAATACTATATTTTTTGGAAGTCAAGATGAACAATTTTGAGCCCCATTTTATTTTCTTCTAAAAACATGTTTGGAGGAACTCGGAAATTTTCATTACGAGTTTCCCTAACAACTTTAAAGATAACTTAGGAAATTATATTCCGAGTCTTCTTAGCTTTATTTAAAAAAAAAAAAATTTCTCTTCACTACGCACTTACAAAGTTCCTAGCATTATCCTAGCCTCATATTACTCCTCCTCCGTCTTCATTCATCATTTCACTCTTTTACTCGTTTTTTTATACACCTTTTTTTTAATCTTCCGTACTCACCCATCAAACATAATTTAAAAATGTTTAATATAGTGCATTGAAAAAGAACAACTTTACATTTGGAATTTTTTATTATTAAAATTAAAAATAAATTTGAAATTATCAATATTAAAAATATTATAATTTATAGAATTATTTTTAAAAAATATTATATTTGATATTTTTAAAAAAATTAAAATTAACATTTAAAATACTTTAATTAATAAGATTAATTTATACATCTATTTATTTATTTTAAAAAATAATTGAATTATTATAATAATTGTATAAGTTATAAAATATTTATAAAAATATGAAGAATAAAATCTTTAAAATAATAAAAATAGTTATCAATTATTCAAAAATTTAACATAATTTAGTGTATGTTTTGAATTTTAAAATATGACAAAGTACTTGAAATTGAGTAAAATTTGAGTAAGTATGAAAAAAAAAAAACAGAAGTGTGGAAAAACAAACGTGTATCAAGGACAGTGTAGCCAGATTCTCTACTTTAAAAGTAAGAAGTGAAGAGAAGACATTTACTCAGACAAAGCTAGGGACTGACTGCTTCAGAAATATGAAAGTTGCTCATTCAACCATGTTATGTTGCCTTTTTTTTTTTTTTTTTAAATGAAGCTAAGGGGACTCATAATACAATTTTTTGAATCACCCTTAAAGTTATTAGGGGAACTCGTGATGAAAATATCTGAGTTACCCCTGACATGATTTTTGAAAAAAAATGAAAGGGGAACGTGGATTGGTTTATACCAATTCCCTAAAAGTATAATATCAAAATGTAATACTTTATGTAGAGAAGGATTTGACCCAAAAAAATATTGTAGATGGCTCAAAAAGCCTCAATGCTTGAAGATACAAAGGAAGATGAATTGATTTGGTTATCCTAGAAACATTTCACCACCATATGTCCATAATGTAAACACGCTTTCAAACAATACGTCTTATGATGTAGAAATTTTATGTTGATTTAGGGGATATAGGTCAAGAATGATATAGTTGATTAAATGTTTGACCCATTGACATGAGTTGCATCATTGAACCTCTTTTACTTGTTACCTTTTAACATTATTGCCAATTGATAGTTACTTCTTTCTATATAATGTAGACTTTAATATTCTTATTACTTCCTGCACATTCACGTTAAAATTAGCATTGTTAGTTACTTCTATTGTTATGATTAATATTATTATTATTTTACCAGAGAAGTATTACAATGTTTGTTGCCACTAGAATTGGTGAAAGGAAGAGCGATAATAATTTTAGTTAGTCACAGAAAGAATGCTTTTATGGCATATTTTGCTATCCTATTTGTAATATATATATATATATATATATATATATATATATATTTTAAAGCTCTTTATGGTTAGATGTTTATAATTTTTCCACTCTTTCATTTCCAAATTGATCAATGCAATAACCAAAAAAGAGGTTCAAGATCCGCTCACAACCTTGAATTGTCTAAATTGCCACCAAGATAGAGACTTAAAATAAAGTTGTGTATAACTGATTTTTGATTGAATAATATAAGGTTGCTTTGCAGATCATTTTTTGTGTTTTCCTTACTTTATTTATGAAATTCCATCACCATAAAATTTTTATTTCAAGCATCTAACACAATTTAAATATTATTTTTTTCTTTAATATTATCTCTTAGTATCTGGTCCGTCTCTTAAATTATTGACCTGATTAATCTGAAATTGGACATTGTCGGATCTAATATTAAAGGTAACCCTCTCAATGTTGCACTATTTTTACACAAGGCAGGAATTAAACTTGAGACCTTGCTTAATAAAAGTATTCCTTTTTAAGGCATAGCATTTTAGAGAGTTGTGGCCACTCTTCGTAATTTGTGAATAAAATAGATATTGCATTTGTTATTCTATCCCCTTTATGACTAAGGGCTCTCCATTACATAGTTAGCACAATTTTATACTCAATAAATTAATGGAGATCAATTGCTTTCTATCAAGTTCTTTGATTAAAACATAGCCGATAAAAAATTTCCCTTAGAGTATCATTGGCTCCTTCGAAGGTGCTTCTTACTTTTGAATTTTAAAATTTAATTGAAGAAATTAATAACACACCCAAAAATTAGTATTCAAGTCTCTTTTTCCTCAGGCAAAAAAAAAAAGTCTCTTTTTCCCATTTTAACATTGGACAAGAAATTAAAAATAGTATATAAGATGATACAAATTTTTTAGGCTACAATGGATGATGGTATCTAGACTTGATCATTGGGTTGAACTTTATTTTAATTCTTTTTCAAAAATTTTGAACTCGTATTTTAATTTGTCTTTTTTATTCAGATTTTTGTCCATATTTTTTAGACCGAGTCAATTAGACTTTTTAAAGTCAAATTAATTTGTTACTTAAAATATGAGATAAATAACATAGATAAGTGTTATTATTACATGTAAGATTATATATATAGTTGTAAATATAAATAAGTTATTGTATTAGCATAAATTCTTTAAATAAAAGATATTAGTTTTTATTTCTTTACCAAAATGTTATATTAGACTAAATTTTTCTTTAAATAATAAGTTCTTACTTATGAAAAAAATATTTATTCAAACTTTTCGAGTTCGAATCAGGCTTTAAAAGAAGTCTGACTTCAATCTATTTTATAAATCAAGTTTTATATCATGTTTTTTTTAGTTTTATTTCGAATCAGACTTATTGGATTGAATAAGTTTTTAAATTATGGTCAGGTTTAGTGGTATCCCTGTTACAATAATTAGTGTGTTGTATGTATCACAATTCACACACATAATCTCCGGGCTATTTACATTTAGAACTTTGTGTTTGAATAGAAAGAAAGCACAGCAAAACTTACCATTAAGTCATTTTATCGTAGCCTAAACAGATCCAGAAGTAAGTTCTTTTTTTATCAACTCCAACATGTTAGAGACCTGAAAGAGGTTATGGTTAGTAACAGTTCAAAAAATCAAAAAACATGGTATGTTGCAATGAACTACTAAATCCTAATAACAGAATAATAAAACCTTGCAAATTGATATATGTGAACAATTAAAATAAATCATTTGAAATTACTAACAATTTCCTGTGCATATTTGGTTATCAGAATGATCTATCATTGATTTGTCTAAGATCAGCTTTGGTACCATTGCTCGCTTCTTATAGCAGTTTGAGCATGTCACTTGGGTGGTACTCTTATGCATATTATCGATTAGATAAAAAAAAATGAAGTAAAACACCATTTTAGTATGATATCTACCTCTTACCAAGAGACTGCCTCTATTGCAAAACCATTATCCAGTGACAATGAGATAGATGATAAAATTTTTTTTTTTATGGAGACAAGCCAGCTTATCTATCTATTACTAATTCCATGTTCTTTTACAGTGCGAATCATCTACAGTTTGTTGCAGATTTTGCACTAGAAAGGTACACCATTGAATTTCATGTATTTTTTTAAAATTAATTTTGCTATATTTAAAACATTATTATAATACAAAGAAACATATTAATACTTGAGATTCCTTTTTATACATGACAGTATGTTGTGGATGAAATAAATATTGAATAGCTTTTAATACTTTACAATTTATTCCTTACACCTTACATTTTTTTTTTCTCTTCAATAAGATATTATAATGTACAAAAAGAGATCTAAATTATCAATATATTTTTGTGCATTATAATAATTTATTAAAATATTTAGTATTTATTAAAATTAAATTAAAAAAATACATGAATAAATGTGGACCCTTGAATAAATCTACTATAGATGATCTGCATTTGGCTCTTGTACCGTCAAGTTGATCTGCATACATCGCTTTCAACTATCCAAAAAATAACTTAGGTGTATAATGATTTCAGTGATCCTGCTTGTCTCTTTGATTATAGTGTTCTACAAGTTGTTTTGAGAGCATCATTCCATGTCTCAAAATGGTCATTTTCTATTCCCTCTTTGTTTTTCCTTTATCATAGTTAAAGCAAACTTCTCACCTCAAAATGTTGTTGCAAAATAGGTGCATACTGATAAAGTGTTGCATATATCTTCTCAAGCAAGCTTAGAAGTGCATCCACTTGATCACCAAGAAGATCAACCTTCATTTTAACAAACAATACTTTAGCTTTAAGCATTTATAAGTATTACAAGCAAGCAAGGAATGCTAGTAAATAGAACATGAGACTGTACCACCTACTTCAAGTTCAGCTCTGTGGAGATTCTGGCATCTTCTAGTGAAGGCCATCTGGAAAATTGACTCCTTCCTTTTTAAGCAATTAACCAACTCAATAACTATATCCAAACAATACTTCATGTTTCCCAACCTGTATGCAAATTTTTGGGAAATTTGGATATTAAGGAAAAGCACAAGGGCATGTGAAATATAATGAGTAAAATATCATTTTGGAGCCTTAGTGTCAGTCTAGTTTCATTTTGGTCTCTTATTAATTTACAGTCTTAATTTAATCCAACTACATTGAGTCTAATAAGAATAAGTATCTTTAGTGCAAATTTGGTTAAGCTTGAGGGATTGAAGAACTAAATTTAATAACTTTAATATTAATGAGGGACCAAATTGAGACTAAATTTATACGTGAATGACCAAAATGTTGTTTTACTCGAAATATAATGGAGAATGAATGAGTGAAATACCTTACAATCTCTATCTCCAGCTTATGATTTACCATGCCCTCAAATTCTGTAAATGTTTGTAGAAAATTCAATAGAGGCAAGAAATCTGCATAGGATGCCTTTGAATTCCCTTCTTCTGTACTGGCCTGATCAAGATATTTTTCAGACTTACATAGTCTTAGGCCTAAAGTAGTGCCTAACTCACTCAGAATTGCCTTGCTTATGCCTAACTGCTGCAATGCATTCTCTACCTTACTAGTTAATGAACAAAATGTTTGTTCCTCCCCAATTATCAAATCCTCAAAGATTTCATGTTCATGTAACTCCCCGCGTTCTGAACCCAAATCAAATTGCCTGCTATGTTCCTTGATCTCTGATCTTGCACTCAGCATTAGGTTCTCTTCTGCTTCAAAACATGTCAGTAAAGATTCTAACAATATTTTGATCAACTTCTCTTCACATGGAACTTCATTCACTTGATTCATCATCATAGTGCTAGAGAGAGCATCTTCTTCCATGGGCAAAATAATGGCATCTTTCATTGTTTGAATCACTATGAATTGTTGTAATTGTTCCCTAATGAAGTTCTCTATACAATAGTCATATAACTCCATCTTCCATTCCATTAGCGTACCTCGTAGTACAATCTTACATATATCTTCCTTCAAATGACTTTCTGTTCTAAAAAGCTGTAAATGATTGAAAAAATTGTCTTGATTCTTTTGAGCTCTATACTCCATTGAAGCACTATAATCTTCTAATGTTTTGTTGTGTTCCTCTAGCATTTCCTTATAGACTAGCACCACTATGTCCTCTCTTATGGTATTCTCTATTTCATCTGAGTCTTGAATAGAACATGTGATAGCCTTGGCTTCAGAGAAGAATGTGAAATATACAGTGTCTCTTATATGGCATTCAATGCTATTTCTTTCAATAACCTCATTCCACTCACAGGTTACTTCCTTTAAGTAGTATTTAAGTACATCCTCCTCTATTTGCTTCTCTATCTCAAAATTTACATTTTTGTCATGAAATTCTTCAACCATACCTTCGTCTAGAAACTTGTCTCCAAGTTTCTCGTTGTCTATGTCTTTGTTCAAAACACTTCTATCGTCCTTCTCTTCATTTGCCAGATTAGCACTTTCCAAGTTACATCCACTCTTTTCCACTTCTCTTGGTTCAAAAAGTGATTCGCACACTTTAGAATTCCAGTTTATTAGATTATCCAATATAGTGTATATATTTTGCATTCTTTCTTTCATGCAAGTTGGCTCCTTTTGATCTTTCTTTGTCGGTGATGACTTCTTTTCTTGCAATAATAACAATCCATACTTGCTTATATTCAGTTCTTCACTCTTCTGGCGAATAATTGATTGATGCTTCCTCACCATTTTAGCAACAAAGTTGCTTCCATCTTTATCTTCATCTCCTTCCTCTTTCTGTAACTTCTCTATCTCTGCCAGAGACCTCTTCAATTTTTCATGACCACTTTCTTCTGATGAAGGCTTCTCTACCATTTCTTGAGATAGTATAGGTGAACTGTTACTTGAATCCTCACTAAGTGTTCCTGGAAATTCATTTTGGCTAATGCAAGTCCTCAGTTCATGCCTCAAGCTTGTGACCTCATTCATCAACTGTGACCAATGCTCAAACCACTGTTTAAGAGTCTGCTTTCCTTGCATCTTCACTTCAGCTTCAATGTTCTCTTGAAACTCTCTCATGTAACTTTTAACTAAGATGGACATCATCTCCTTCTCTGTTGTCAGCTTCCATTGTTGCTCTTTTGGACCCATCTCTCCATAGAACAGTACACTTTGAATCTTCCCAAAAGCAACATCCAAAGTCTGCTTCAGTATGTCTATGTCTGAACCCATTTCTTCAACTTTCTTGCTGTCAATGCCACTGTGTGGCACCTCACCTTGTGATGTACAATAGAAAGGAGTACAAATAACAATTACATATTTCTTAGAATTAAAAATTAAGTCAATGATATAAAGGTATTAACCATGACACACTAGAGTCCCTTTTTATTGGCAAGCAAAATAATCAATAGGACCTAAAATTGGAATCCTAATGATACTAAGTTTCTTACTTGAGCTTATAAAATCCATGATTCAGTAGTTATCAAAAAATATTCTAGACACAAAAGCCTTTATTCACTCTGATTACCCAATTACGGTTCTAATATATTTGATAATGATTGTATTTTTATATAATATGATAAAGAGTAAAATTTCATTTCAGTCTTTCTAAAAATGATGCTTAATATCAAGTGGTTTGTCAAATATATAATTTTTTTAATCATTTTACTACTCAAAAGTTTTATTTTGTTTTACACCCATAGAATATTATCTCCTCCGAAGATTAACATGGTATGAATTTACTACTTCATGAAAGACGGAATTAGAACCAAATCAAAGATTCTAGTAGTAAAATAATACATCAATCTTCATGGAATCCCAGTAAAAAAACAAGGTTATGTTTGAAGAATTAAAATGAGAGATTCTATGTGAAAAGTACAAGATCGGTCTCCCACTTTTACATTCAATGACAATTTGGTCCCTCATAAATTTATTATAACAAATCAGTTCTTTCATAAATTTAAATTTGTATAAAAATAATTTTATCATTTAAATTAACGAGGAATTAATTTTATACAAAATTATATTTTTTAAAAATTAATTTGTCATAGTATATTTATATAATATTAAATTGCCACAAATATAAAAGTGAAACATCAATTTAATACTTTTATCAAGATGTTCTTATAAAATAAATGGAGACTAACTTCTAATACCAATTACTTAGTATGTTACCAGGTGGATCAAGTCTTTCATTGATACTCAACATTTGCTGGTCTGCCCAAGATTTCATCATACAAGAACCACCATCACTATCATCATTCCTCATTTTTCCCTCTTCAAGATTAACATTCACACCCAAAGAGACAATCTCTCCTTCTTCCATCTCCAATGCCTTCCTCATCTTCCCCTCATTCTCCAATCTCTCTGTCAACTCTCTGTCCTTCTTCGTGATCGCCATTTCCGATTCCTCGAGCCGACCTTGGAGGCGATCTTTGATCTCTCTCAAGTCTGCAAGAACTTGTTCATGACTGCTGTCAAGAAAGCTGTTTCTTTCTGTCTCTGCTTGCACAAAGCTTAGGCACCCTTCTAGTTGCATCACTGCCAGCTCATAGAACTTCGAGATCTCATTCAAACGCTCCAAAACTCCTTTCTTGGTCTTCATCTTCTCTTGAGCTCTGTTCATAGCACAGTGTACAATCCACATCATTGTGGAGTCTGTGAGGGTCACTTCAAATCTACCATCCATGTGGCTGAAAATTTCTTCCATTGTTTCCTCCAAGAAAATGATTGCAGACTCGGAGATTTGTAATGACACTTGCTATGAATGTGTTTAGGAATACTAGGAATTAAAGATGAAGAAAATCTATTTATGGATGTAAATGAATGTGGCTTAGATCTAAATTTCCCTCTAAAAGTGGATAATATAACTGACCATTTCACCAATTTTACATATTGACCATATCTCTACTCTTGATGTATTGCTTAAGGAGATATGGGTGTATATTAAAATAATTTGTACTCGTGGCTCCCCTATATTGCTATTTAATCACATATTCTTTTGAAAAAATAATGTTTAAGTAATGATCAGACTAGTTAGTACAATTCAAAACTAATTTAATTGTTAGACTAGACAAAAGTAAAAGCCTCCATATGTCACTAACAGATTCATAAAATTTTTGCTTTCTTTTCTCATTTTTGATGAGTGATACAATTGGACAAATAACTTCACGCGGTCGGTTTTTGCATAGCATCTAGCTCAATAGATGAAGTTTTGCATTTCGACGTATTGTTCAGTACTTCTAAATTTTAATTTTTCAAGTGTCTTAAATTTCTATATTTTTTTGAAATTAAAATATAACGAATATAATAATTTTAAGTTTTATGTTTTGTATATGTAAGCTTCTCTTATATTGTTATTTAAACATTAGAACTTACCCACTAGTTTTATAAGAATTTGTTACCTTTTACTTAATAATTGAAGAATAATATTTATTTCATAAATTTAAAATTTAAATATGTATAATCCTAATTAAAGATTCAATTTTATATACTCCAAAAACTTTATTCATCTACATTACATCCATGAGTTACTATATTTTGAGTCAAAATTAAAAACTTGAAATGAAACAAAAGTTATTTAATCATTTTAACACGATATAATTCGAAGATTTACGACCACTAAACTCAAATGTAAAATTGGTGTAGGATAAAGTTTTGCATTCCCATGTAGTGTTGTTCCATACTTGTGAATCTTAATTTTCAAGTATCTTAAATTTATATATTTATTTGAAATTTATGGTTTGAATACAACATAAATAAGGGATAGCCAATATATATATATATATATATATATATATACATATACATGTTTCTTCGTCTCTGTCCGTTACTTCCGTTCTGTCGCTTGCGTCCTATCATGTTTCTTCGTGCTGTTTTGTCGGTTTTTTCTGTCAAAACCTCGCGCTCTTTCTTTTACTTCTAGCTTTTCGTTCGTCCATCCATTCTCTGTCCCGACATAAAACAGGGGTCCCCAATCATACTCTCCACTCTGTTCACTCTCCTTCACCTCCTGTTTCTTTCGATTCTTCTTTTCTAAATGTTTTACCGTGTTCTTTTATCTCTACTGTTCTTCACTCTTGTTCGATCATCTCTATTACTCCGTCCCCTTCAGCCTCAAGCTTCTCTAAGCCCTAACCTTCCTCTCACGACCTCTCCTTCTACCCTCGAGCTCCCCTGTTTTCAAGGTGCAGAATAGGGCTGATCTCTAATTCTTCACCCACTCTCATCGGTTTCTCCTGTTGCTTCCTCTCTCCTTTTCCGTTCTCTCTTTCGATCTCTCGGGTCTCCTCCTGCTCTTCACGCCCTCACGCCTCTGTTCCACAGTGATAGAATCTATGGAGATCAGAAACTCAACAAACTGAATATCAGAACTCTTTGCATTATTATTGCATATCAGTACACGTAAAGAAGCTTGTATTTATATATACATAATCGCGTGTTGCATACTTTGCTCAGTTATAACAATCACAACTAATCATCTAAGTACTTCTCTAACATTCCCCCTTAAATTTAGGGGTGTGATGAGATATCACAGACTAAGTTTACTTCGTAGAAACTGAAATTTCGTTTTGGCAAGAGGCTTAGTTATAATGTCAGCAATTTGATCTTGTAAGGATATAAAACGTACTGCAAGCTGTTTCTTCTTAACTCTTTCCCTAACAAAGAAGATAGCCATCTCTCTATGCTTTGTCCTGTTATGTAACACAGAATTATGAGAAAGCATTACTGCACTTAGGTTATCACAATAGACAATAGGTACTGATGGCTGAGACTCAATTTTGAATTCTTGAATCATACTTTGCAAGCACATCTGATATGCAGCAGTACTTGCCAAGCTTCTATATTCTGCTTCAGTAGAAGACCTTGCTACCACTGTTTGTTTCTTAGAACTCCATGTAATTAGATTGTCACTAAAATAGATACAAGAGCCTAAGGTTGATTTTTGATCATCGGGGTCACTACCCCAGTCAACATCACAGAAGGTCATTAATACAAGATTATCTGATTTTGTTAACAACAAACCATGTGATATTAATCCATTCAAGTACCATAAAATCTTCTTCACAGTTGTCCAGTGCTTTTCTTGAGGCTTCTACATAAATTGTGCTACTTTATTCACACTACGTAGTTTTAGCCTTGGTTACTGTTGCATATTGCAATGCCATTACAGTAGATCTGTACAAAGTTGCATTTGACATATAATCATTGCCCTGGCTAGACAATTTCTCCCCTACCGTCATTGGTGTACTCGACCCACGAGCTTGATACATCTTAGCTTTAATCAACAAATCTGTAATATAATTCTTTTGTGAAAGCAAAATTTTACCAGAAGACAGATGATTAACTTCAATCCCCAATAAATAATGCAGTGTGCCAAGATCTTTTAGTGCAAATTTAGCGTGCAAGGAGGTCTTAAGAGATGAAATATAGGACAAGGAGCTTCTAGCGATTAGAATATCATCTACGTAGACTAAAATGTAGGTTGTATGTTGTTAAGTGACTTGGATAAAGAGAGATGGATCACAACGACTTGGAATGAATCCAAACTTACATAAAGCCACAGCAAGCTTCTTAAACCAAGCTCTTGGAGCTTGTTTGAGTCCATACAAAGATCTGAGGAGATGACATACTAGACTTCTATCTAAGCTTTCAAACCTGGGTGGCTGAACCATATAAACTTCTTCCTGAATACTGCCATTAAGGGAGGCATTTTTCACATCAAGTTGAGCAATGAGCCACTGTTTAGAAAGTGCAATTCTTAAAACCAAACAATGAAAAAGTCCATGAAATTAGTGCCAAATTTCTGATGGACCTTAACAACCAACCAGGCCTTGTACTTGTTTACAATACCATCTGAGTTTTCTTTGATTCGAAATACCCATTTGCATCCAATTGGGATTATATTTGACGGTAAGGGAACTAGAGACTAAGTTTGATTCCTAAGTAGAGGTTGATACTCCTCATGCATAGCTTGTCGCCATTTTAGATCCTTTAAAACGACAGATACTGAAAGGGAACACTCTGTACAACATAAGCTTTTGGTTTGAATATACCATACTTAGTTCTTGTAATCACAGGATGTGTTGAAACCAACTGAGCTTCAGTTATAGTAGTAATAGAGAGAATTGAATTAGTTGCTGCACTAGTTAGAGGTGTTATGTCTAGATATTCAGCATTGGGAGTTGCAGTATTAGAGGCTGTTAGAGCAGGTGAAACAACATCGAATTGAAGGTTGTTATCGTTAGTAGGAGGACTTTCAAAACCTGAAACAGCAGTTGCATTACTTAGCTTTAAAAGAGAAAAAAGATTCATTAAATTTGACATCACAAGAGATATAAAGTCTACTGGATGAATCAAGACATTTATACCCCTTATGATCCTTGTATGGGCATAGTAGAAGGTAACAAGCACTGTAAAATACTTTGAAATTGAGTAATTAGGTTGAAAACGAAATAGATGAGTGTAGGGGGTTTCATTGTTGATGATGGGAGAGGGTAGTCGATTTATGAGAAATATTGCTGTTAAAAAGGCTGTATTTTAGTGGCATTCTTGCTTGAGTTAGCTTTGTCAATCCAACATCTATAATATGCCCATGTTTTCTCTCAACACAGCCATTTTGATGATGTCCACAGGGACAAGATATTCTATGATGAATACCACAGTTGGCAAGATAGGATTAGAATGATCGAAATTCTCCTCCCCAGTCAAATTGAAATGATTTAATTTTATGATGAAACTGAAGTTCAACCATGGATTTGAATTTAATGAAATTTGATAAGGCTTCAGATTTGTGTTTAATGGGGAACCACCAGGTGAATTTGATATATGCATCAACAAAGGTAATGTAATAAGTAGAATTAGATGAAGATTTACATGGAACAGGCCCCAAAATGTCAGTGAAGATTAGTTCTAACGGTTGCGAATAAATAGTAAAAGATAAAGTAGTAGGTTGTCTATGAGATTTTCCAAAACAATAGACTACATAGAAGAAGTTATCATCAATATTATTTCAGTTCAACTTGATATTACAGAACTCAAGTATTTTATTAACAGTGCTTGTTGAAGGGTGACCTAATCTAAGATGACAAAGAGTGAAAGAATTACAAGACACAATATTGGTTAACACTGATGAAGGATTTGTTATAGTAGATAGTACAGACGCTTTTGGCTTTGATCAGAAAGGGATAGTAACAGAGTTAAAACAGTACAAGCCATCAAGTTTGAGGGACCCTTGTAGAAGTACCTCTTTGGTATCCTGAGATTTAACAAAGTAAGAATTAGTATGGAACTCAAAAAATACATTGTTATCTCTAGCTAGTTTGGAGACACTGATAAGATTTTTTGTGATTTGTGGAACATGAAACATATTATGAAGTGTGACAGGAGAAGAAGAATGTTTGGATGAAGAAATGTGTGAATGTCCAATTTTACTAATTGCTAAACCAATGCCATTAGCCGTGTAAACTTAATCTGAGCCATTATATCTGGTACTATTCCGAAAAATAGTATCATTATGTGTGATATGATGAATGGGTCTTGAGTTAGGAAACCAAGACTAATCAGCAACCATGTCAGGTGTTACTGTCATAGCAATAAGATTAGCTGAAGAACATTGTCCAAATCTAAAGGTTGAAATTTAAGATCAAAGCGATAATAGCATTTGTAAGCTGGATGACCGAGTTTATTGCAAACTTGACAAATGATTAAACCTTCTCTTTCACTAGATTGACCACCATGTCCTCTATAGTGGCCTCTGTTACCTCTACCTCGATGATTGAAGTGGTAATTATATGAAGATTTTGGATTACTATTGCTGGTAGAGGGTTTTGACTCACTGACTTGTCCTTAGACACATCAGAACTTCTCCTTGTAACAAGATTAGCTACTGGAGCTTCATAATGGCAGTATCTTTGAGATTTCGTTCAAGTCTAATTTCATGTGACACAAGTAAGGATTCAATTTTAGTGATTGTAAAAGGCTCTCGTTGTATATGTAACATTGTGACAAATGCATCATATTCATTAGGAAGACTTTCAAGAGTGAACTCAGTGTGCTTTTGTTTTGAAACATGATGTTTGATGAAGATTAAAACATCTACTAGTGCCTTAATTCGAAGCAAATACTCATGGACTATATGAGATCCTTTTCTGGTGTTACGAAATTCAACTTTGTCTCAACTACACACCTGATGTGCATGATCATTGAGAATCCACAAAAGAAGAAGCCGATGTTGCTTCTCCCACACTTGATACTCAGCTATAACATAAGGGTCATCTCCTTAATTAACAAGACGCTTCGTAATAGTTGAACCAGTAAGAAATCTATGTAGATCTTAACCATGTATTGCTTTTAAAATTTATTGTTTCATGATAAGATAATTCTTCTCATCGAACTTGATGGACATGGTATGGTTGAATGTAACCGAAGTGGTTTTTGATGCAATAGAGAGCGAAGTTATAGAAGGAGAGATATTCTCTATTGATTCTATCATGACTCAAATACCTTGATTAAATCTATGGAGATTAGAAACTTAATAAATTGAATATCAAAACTCTTTGTATTATTATTGCATATAAGTACACATACAGAAGCTTGTTAAGCTAGGCTAACACCCAAAAGGGGGGTGAATTCGGTATTAAATAAAATTTGTAGACTTTAAAAATTCCATGAAAATTTTTTTTAAACCTGAAAACAATTAAAGTAAACTTTGTAATTCAAAAATTATAAATGCAAAATATTAAGAAGGTTAAGGAAGATAGTAGACACAGAGATTTATCCTAATTCAGCTTTTACCCAAGCCTACGTCTTATCCTCAAGCAACCTCTTAGGATGTTTTTTACTATCTCAACAAATAAATACAATAACTAGGGAGAACCTGTCCATCAAATACAATTCCCAAGAAGAACCTCTTCTTGAACCCAAGCACTCTTAGTACGACATTTTCAAGGAACCTCCTTGAATAATACATAGAGAGAACCTTTCCCTTAACTTAAACACTCTTAGCTTGACACCCTCTAGGAACCTTCTTGAACTTTTCTCTTTTAAAGAAGAATGAAGTATTGATGAATAAACTCATTGAAATGAGTATATAAAATAATGAAGCACTAATCCAATAAAGAACTAATGGGAAAATGAAGCTTATGATAAAATCACTCTTGAATGATTTTCCTTATTGATTTAAAGTCCATTGGTTGTGTTTATATAACAAAAGGTCTAATAGATCCTTGAGAGTAACAGGGAAGTCAAAATTTTCAAAATATGTCTATTGCAAAACAATCATGACTTCTTTGCCATTGTCCAGTTGATTGCTCACTTATGGCCAGTTAACTTATCCCTCTTTTCTTCTTTAAAAATTCAAATTTGGAACCTAATAAACAACTACTCCCTTATGGCCAGTTGACTAGTCTCGTACAAAGATTTTCCAGTCGATTGGTCCTGAGGCTGCCAGCTAACTGAGCTTGACCTGGGTGTGGCCAATCGACTGAGGACTCACAGAGAGCTCCCAGTTGACTAAAGTTTAAGCCGGTAATAGATTGTAACTTCACAAAGGC
Organism: Delonix regia; assembly: GCA_037074485.1. Taxonomy (NCBI): domain Eukaryota; kingdom Viridiplantae; phylum Streptophyta; class Magnoliopsida; order Fabales; family Fabaceae; genus Delonix; species Delonix regia. Next base: position 19,940,497 of record CM073454.1, on the reverse strand, counting down.
TGGCCAATCAACTAAGATCTCTCTAAAACATCCCAATTGATTAGAACAAGAGCTGGTAGCTAATTGGCAAGGGGCCATTTGATTGTTGGACTACTGCCTATCAACTAGGAACATCTAAAGTTCCTAAAGTCAGCCTTTTTCAACTTGTAAAATTTAGAATCAATTATATAATAATTTTAAACATTTTCTATCAGCTCAATGTCACTTACAAAGGCTTCTAAGACTTGATAATAGATTTAAGAATATCTAAAACCCATGTATTAAATAGAAAAACTTTCATACGATGTTTATAATAATCAAAACCTTAATGTCTTCAGCAAATAGGCTTAACAATCTTCCCTTTTTTTATGATGACAAACCTGAAATTATTAGTTCTCTAAAAAGAAATTTTTTCTAGTATATGTGTTTCCAAAACACTTAATAGTTAATATAATCACAACATTTTCAATAGTTAAAGCATACAATATTAACTACAACATCATTAATACTTATTCAAGAACATTTAATTAATGGGCATTAACCACAACACAATATATTTAACAATATCCAGGCTCATCACGGTGAATATATCAACTTCATTCACAAAATCATACAGTTCAATAGTATTTAACCATATTTAATAGCTTGATAAAGTTTAATAACTATTAAAATATTCAATAACTGTCATATAGTTCAATAAACTAATAAAAACACAATGATAAAAGATAACAAACAAACAACTCTTATTTCTCTCCCCTTTGTCACATCCAAAAAGGAAGAAGAGAACACCTAGGTCCTATACTATCATCCAATAAAATAAGTTTCATATCAAAATTCAATATAGTTTAGGAAATATGATTAAAATAGTGACCAAAGGTCAAAATATAGTTTTATGCAAAATCTATATCTCACCACTCAACTTTATAAGGTCATATCTTTTCATTTGAACTTCATTTTAAGTGAATGACCTATCATTGAAAAGCTCTTTGATTTATTTTCTAATGAAATAAGTTTCATAGCAATATCTCATATGGTTTGTGAGATATAAGCCAAATAGTGACCAAAGGTCAAAATTGATTTTTAAGTAAAATTTATATCTCAATATCTTTTAAGTCCAAACTTATATTTTGAGAACTGAATATTCTTGAGCTACTAAATGAAAATCTAAATCATTAAATTTCATAAGATAACAATTAGCCTATGATAATTATACCTATTTAATCCATTAGCTATCTTGATGCAACTAAGCTTCCAACTCTTTTAATCTTTAACTTTTTCAAAGCTTATATCACCTTTATTGCTTGCTATCACTTTGGGTAGAGCATGCTATTGATATTTTATTCTCTTCACTTCAATGCCCATTCTTCTTTCTTTGGACTATCCTACACAAAATAGATATTCAACTTACAAACTAAATAGTTAATCAATTAAACACATATTTGTTACTAATATTTTTTATATATTTGTCATCATCAAAATAATCTCAACAGTTCCATCCAATCTCCTGAGGAGACTCAATTTCATCTTTAAATGGACACACATTATTGTGCCTCAAGATAGCAAATATGATGTTCCAAAGGGTCAAGGTGCGATTTACTTCTTCTTAGAGGAGACCATCCTTTAAAATATTAACCATGTCAGTCTAAAGCCCTTGCCCTCCAATATGCACTTCATCATAAACAACTCTAGCTCACTCACATATGCAAAATTTCCAAACTTGTTAACCATATAGTGAGCTATAATGTAATGCAATAATCTTTTTTCCAATGATAGATTATTGACATTTAATTGAGTGTGTTACTTCTCTATAGGTGAGTGTTTGATTGCTTTTGGGTACTTCACTAATCTTATTCATATCCTCTAATTTATTATAAGCAATAATTGTCTTGAGGGAGTTCGAGTTGTTAGTGAAGTAATATCAAGTAGGAGTTAGGAGTTAGAGTATTTCAATTAGCGTTTCTTCCCTAAATATAATCCTAGTCCCTCTAACCTCAGTAGTGATTAGATAACTAGTGGTGTTATATATGAGATTACAATATAATGCTCTTACAACCTTAGGACTATAATCATGCTTTAATGTTAAGAACTTATCCATCCCTTCATTTATAAGAAGATCAAACAGTGGAAAGCCTTTATCATGAAGAAATTTAAGGTTGAGTCACTTACTTTAGAAAACATTCCTCTTTTAGAAGTTTTCAATGAAGATAATCACTTGTAGCCCTGAAAGGAATAGTGGAGGAGGTGTTGAGGGGCAAGTTCTTGGTTCTTGGATGCTTGGTTCTTGGATGCTTGGTTGGTGCTCTCTCAGCAATTTGAGATCAAGAAACTTCTCAAGAGAGGCAAGAATGGTTTTGAATCGCAAGTTGGTGTGATGGAAGAGGGAAAATCCCAATTTGAACAAATTAAATCCTAGATTGTGATGAATAATAGATGAGTTAAGGTAAATAGTAAACAAAATTACCAAGATTTTATGGGGAATGGACCAAAACTTAAAGTGCAAGAAAAAGGAGAGAGCAGTCGATTGGAGAAAATAATGAGAAGAGTGAGAGATTAGGGTTTTAACTACTCTAAATAACAAGTTCTATCATAGCTCAATAGATTGGTCCTTAACTCTCAGTCGACTGTCGGGCCTATTTTCTTAATGGGTGCTCTCTTGAACCTCCCAATCGACTGCTCATAGCCTATCATTCCACTGTTGGGGCACAGAAAGATGCCAATCAATTAACCATCCTTTAGCAGTCAACTACTCCCTTACTAAAGGCTCTCATTTTATTGTTCTGGGCTACTTAAGTTGCTTGCCTCTCTCAGAAGGCCATCAATCAATTGGTTCATGCTTAATGTGACTAAACATTTTTTTTAGACCATTTTTCTTAATTTCTAGTGACCCCTTCTTCTAAACACCTATCTAAGTTTGGATTTTTAGGCAAATAAAAGTAATTTCATGCTATTTAATGTGATATTTCAAAGAATAATCATAGAATTTCTGTAAAAATAATTAACACCTCTCTGATGTTTAAGTTAGTTAATATTCTTTTGAAGCAAATGGTGAAGCAATTTAAAATTTAATTTTTACAATTCATTGGGATTAACTATTCCAAGTTCACCTCTTATAAAACAAAATATTTTAGTTGAAAGAGGTTTTGTAAAGATGTTTGCAAGCTAAAATTCAAGACTGATATCTTTCTTTTAGACATGGTTTCTAATAAAATGATGTCGAATTTCAATATGTTTAGATCTTGAATGCATAATGGGATTCTTTGTAAGGTTTATGGCACTGGTATTATCATATTTTATTAGAATCTTTTAAAGGTATATACTATGATCCTCAAGTTGTTGTTTCATCTAAAGGATTTGAACACAACAATTACTAGCTGTAATATACTCATCTTCAGTAATGGATAATGTCACACTATTTTATTTCTTACTAAACTAAGAGACAAGAGAATTTTCAAAGAATTAACATGTACCACTAGTGCTTTTTCTATTAGTTTTACAATCGATAAAGTCAGCATCTGAATAAACAATCAAAGTATTAGTGGATCCTTTTGGATACTACAAACCCATTTGAATTGTGCTGGCAATGTATTTAAAGATTCTCTTTACTGCTGAGTAGTAAAATTCTTAAGGATAAGTTTGTAAATAGGCACACATGCATACACTAAACATGATGTCTAGTATACTTGCAATCAAGTATAAAAGGGATCCAATCGTACCTTTGTATTTTGAGATGTCATAAGATTAACCTTTCTCTTTAGAGTCCATCTTTGTTATTGATCCCATTAGAGTGTCTTTTATTTTAACACATTCAAATCCATGCTTCTTAACCAGTTCTTTAGCATATTTGGATTGACTTACAAATGTTCCATTCTTTTATTGTCTAATTTGAAAACCCAAGAAGAATGTAAGTTCCCCCATCATAGACATTTCAAATTTTTCATGCATCATTTCAGCAAACTTTTTGCATAAGTCTCATTAATAGCACCAAATATAATATTGTCCACATATATTTGAATAATTAAAATATAATTTCTTTTCTTTTTGAAAAATAATGTTGTATCAACTTTTCCTCTTGAGAAACCATTCTCAATTAGAAATGAGCTCAGTCTTTCACACCAAGCTCTAGGTGCTTGTTTAAAACCATATAGAGCTTTTTTTAATTTGAATACATGATTTGTAAGAATTTGATTCTCAAACCCTAAAGGTAGTTCAACATAGACTTCTTCCATTATGTATTTATTGAGAAAGACACTCTTGACATCCATTTGATACAACTTAAAATCTTTTACACAAGCAAAGGCTAGTAACATACAAATTGGCTTTTGGTTTAGCTATTGGCACAAAGGTTTAATCATAATTGATGCCTTCTTCTTGATTGTATCCTTTAGTAATTAGTCTAGCTTTGTTTCTAGTAACAATTTTAGACTCATCAAACTTGTTTCTAAAAACTTATTTAATGAGAATGCTTGGATGATTATTGGGTTTTAGAATAAGTTATCATACTTGGCTTCTTTCGAATTGATTTAACTCTTTTTGCATAGCCAAGACCTAATATTTATCTTTTATGGCTTCATCAATTCCTTTTAGTTTAAGTTGAGATAAAAATGCTTGATGATTACAAATATTTCTAAGAGAGTTTCAAGACATCACCAATTATTTGTTCAGGTGGATGATCATTTTTGAAGTTTCATGCCTTTGGAAGATTTTGAGTAATATCTTCATCTTTTTCTTGGTCATATTTATCTTGCATGGAGGTTTGTTTATCTATCTTAGTGGACTTCCTTTCATTCTTGATTCCATGAACTTTTTATTTTTCTTTTGTTGTAAGATTATTAAGTTTTACTACAATTTCTTCACAAGATACCTTTTTAGGCTCAAGAGGGTCAGATTTATCAAAATTTACAAGTATAGATTCTTTTATCATCATAGTTCTTTTATTATATACTTTAAATGCTTTGTTAATACTATAATATTTAAGAAAATTGCTTTATCTTATATTGCATCAAACTTACCTAAATTTTCTTATCGACTGTTAAGCATAATGCATTTACAACTAAACACATACAAATGAGAAATGTTAGGCTTCCTTCCTTTGTACAATTCATAAGGGATATTCTTCAAGACTGGTCATATCATGGCTTTATTCATGACATAATATGCAGTATTTAATACATCAGCCCGTAAATACTTAGGAAGATTGCTTTTATTGAGCATTGTTCTAGATATTTCTTCTAATGTCCTATTCTTTCTTTCTACAGCACCATTTTGTTGTGATGTTCTAGGTACAGAGAAATTATGCTCAGTTCAATTTTTATCATAAAATTCCATAAAAAAACTATTTTCAAATTCTCCACCATGGTCACTTCTTATTTTCACAATGTTTATGCCTTGTTCATTTTGAATAAACTTTGCTATCTTCAGAAAATATTTAAAGGCTTGATCTTTGTGGGATAAGAAAAGTGTCCAAGTGAATATAGAATATTCATCTACAATTACAAATACATAATAATTTCCTCTAAAACTCATTGTCCTAGATGGCCCAAAGAGATCCATGTGAAGTAATTGTAGAAGTCTAGTTGTGGAGATAATTCCTTTAGGTTTGAAGGAGATTTTAGTCTATTTTCCTTTTATTACAAGCATCACAAAGTTTGTTTATATCAAATTTTAATTTGAGTAGTCCAATCACAAGATCTTTCTTAGCAAGTTTATTTAATGAAGTCATACTAGCATGAGCAAGTCTTTTATGCCAATACCAACTTTCATCATTGACACTTAGACATTTTGAATCAATAGTAGGGACATCATCTAAATCAATAACATAAACATTGCTAACTCTATATCCGATTAGTATGATTTTCTTTTCATCTAAATTTTCAACAATACAGTGTTTTAAATTAAATATGACCCTATTGTTTTTATCACATAATTAACTAATGCTAAGTAGATTATGTTTCAATCTTTCAACAAGAAGTACATTGTCAATGGAAGTAGAAGAATTCTTACAAATTTTCCTATTCCAATGAGTTTTCCTTGTCCACTACCACCAAATGTGACATTCCCTCGATTCTTTTGATGAAAAGAAATGAACTTGGATTTATCTCTAATCATGTGTTTAGAGTATTCACTGTCCAAGTACCATTTTGCTATGGTAGCCTTCAAGCACACTTGTAGAAGTATTAAGTTTTATTTTTAGGTACTCAATTCTTTTTAGGTCCTTGAATGGTTGTTCCCTTAGGAATCCATAGTTTCTTTCCTTCCAGAGTTTTGTTCTTTCTTTAGGAACAAGTATAGGAGCCATACCCTTTTTTACCACAATAAAAACAAGTAATAAATGATGTATTGGTCATAATTGCTAGAACAAAAAATATTTTATAATATTTATGTCTTTTGATGGGACTATATCTAAAATCAGCTTTATAAAAAACACATTTTGTTTTCTAAGTAGAATACTCAAGTTATCATTTCCCTTTGTGAACTTTGCTATTTTCTTTTCTTTTTGCAAATGTTCATAATTAAATGAAAGTTTTGTTGTTTTACTTTTGAGAAAAAGATGATCTTCTTTAATCCAAATATAGTCATGCGCTAAAGTTTTAATTTGCTTTTCTAAATAAGCCTTTATCTAAAGTAGCAAGGTATTTCTTGTTTTTTATTCTCTAAATCATTTTCAAGAGATAAGATTTTCTTCTTTGAAGAATTTAAAGCTGTTGCTATTAAAAAAATTTATCATGTAATTCAGCAAAGGCATTTTGCAATTCTTCATAAAAAGTGAAAGAGTTTACCTTATTTTCTTCTCTTGCCATCAGACAAAGATTAGCTTTTTCATCTTCATCATCATTTGAGTCTTCATCGCTTTCTCCCTAAGTAGCTGATAGGTAGGTCTCCTTCTTGTCTTTTCCTTTCTTTCACTCAGTATTAGCCTACTTTTTCAGATATTGAGGACATTCCCACTTAATATGTCTAAGTTTTCAGCATTTATAGCAAATGGGATGTTCTTTGCTCTCTTGAATTCTTCTAGTTAGTCTTTTTCTATTGGTTCTTCTATTATTAAATAATCTCCCAAATTTCTTTACAAAGAGACCAAGGGTTTCTTCATCAATTCCATCCAGTAACTCATCAATGCATTCTTCTACATTTTGATATACTGATGTTGCTTTGAGAGAATGACCCTTCTTCTTCGTGTCTTGCTCCTCAATAAGTTATTTCAACCTCGGTTCATGTTCTTGGAGATTGCCAAAGAGAGTTACAACTGATTTCACTAATGGTCATTTAGCTTCCTTGATAATTGTCACCTTCGATTTCCATTCCATAGGAAGTAACTTCATGATCTTGTAGGCTTAATTTGATTATGAGTATGTCTTCCCAAAAGCTGCGAAATGATTAACAATATGAGTAAAACATATCAACATTGCTTTAATAGTTTCTCCTAGATTCATTTTGACATTTCATATTGTTGTGTAAGATTATGAACTCTAAACTCTTTTGTACCAATTATTCCTTCATGGGCTATTTCTAAAGCTTCCACATTTCTTTGGCACTTTGACAGTTTAATACTCTAAGGTATTCTTCTTGACCAGTGCACTAGTGAGAATAAGTTTAGCATTATTATTTAATAAAATTGTTCTTCTATCTCTATCATTCCATTCACTTTAGGGTTTAACTGAGGTCATGTCATCTTTTATTTTCATAGGCACATATGGGCCATCTTCAATGCCTTCCTAAATGTCAATGTCAACAGCTTCAAAGAAAATTTTCATCCTCAGTTTCCAATATGTGAAATTTTCCATTGAAACTAGAAGGCTTTGTAATAGGTAGCCCTTTAAGTAACACACTATTAGCAAGACCAGCCATTTTACTATTGAGACAGTTAAGTCTTTAATCAAAAGTCTAAGCTCTGATACCACTTGTTGAGCATACTAGCGCCCAAGAAAAGGTGAATTAGGTGTTAAATAAAATTTGCAGACTTTAAAATTGCTTGAAAACATTTTTTAGACATGTAAACAATTAGAGTAAACTTTGTAATTTGAAAATGATAAATACATAATATTAAGAAAGTAAGGGAAAAGATTAGACATAGAGATTTATCTTGGTTCAACTTCTACACAAGCCTAATAGAGAGCTTTCAGTTAATTGGTCCTAAGGCAAGCAGTTAACTGGGTTAAACTTGGGAGTGGCTTGTCAATTAAAGACTCGTAGACAGCTTTCATTGATTGACACTCAAGCTAGCAAATGATCGGGACTCACAGAGGCAGGCCAGTCGACTAGTACCAAGAGGCCAATCAATTAGGACCTCTCTAAAACATCCCAATCGACTGGGACAAGAGCTGGCAGCTGACTAGCAAGGGGTTAGTTGACTACTGGGCTACTACCAGTCGACTGGGAACATCCAAAGTTCCCAAAGCAAGCCTTTTTAAACTTGTAAAAATCAGAATCAATTATATAGTAATTTTAAACATTTTCTATAAGTTCAATATCACTTACAAAGGTTTCTAAGACATGATAGTACATTTAAGGATATCTAAAACCTATGTATTTAATAGAAAACTTTCATACAATGTTTGTAATCATCAAAACCTTGATGTCTTCAACAAATGGGCTCAATAAAGCTTGTATTTATATATACATAATCATGTGGTGCATGCTTTTCTCAGTTATAACAATCACAACTATCATTAACTAGTCATCAAACTACTTCTCTAACACGCATGAGGCAAACAAAGGCTTTCAGTCACCTCTCTTCTACCTTTAGTTTCTCCGTCACCCTCTTGTTCCCTCATATGTTTGTCTATTTTATGATTCACTTCCTTCTGCCTCTTTGAGTTTCTTCTTTGTATTCCTAGTCTCACATCTCTCAAAGAGCATCCAATAGAAGGTAGACTCTTACTCTGAGCCTTCCCTTTTTCGTGCTTGGCTCAAAGCAGGGGAAGCAAGAATATGCTTGCTAATCTTATGCTCATTCATTTCTTATTTTTTATCACTTTTTGGTTTGACTTTTTTATTAAAAAAATGCAATTATGGGTTTTCTTAATTTTTTGTGTTTTCTTCCCTATTTTGCAATTTTATTGTTTTCCTTATTTTTATATTTTTGGTTATTTTAATTTTCAACTATCCTTTTTTATTATTATCTTATTATTATTATTATTATTATTATTTGGATGGGATGTTCACAATTAAGTAAACTTCAAGAGGCAAACAATAAATAATTAATATAATTATTCTACTCATTAACCAAATAGTTATTTGTATGAATGGCAAAATAAGAACTACATAAAGTAATAGTAGGATATTCTCCACACATTTATTGACAATTGAAACTAAAAATTAATCTTGTACCTTTGCAAGGTAAATTTGTTATGCATTGGTACGTGTTTTGACCAACATCAAATTGTGTAATGACATAAACCTTTTTCTTCAATCAAGTGGTCTTTAATGTTCTGTAAAAAGTTTTTTTTTTCAAATTATTTTCTTGTTAAAGCTTTAATGATTTTAACCAAAAAAGTGAAAGAGTTGATAAAACTCTCGTTGTTAAGGTAGATGTTACTAAAATAGGAAAGTGATTAAGAATACGAGATGCATGCCATAATTTGTTACATAATATTAGAGAAAAGTACTAAATTGGTCCCCACTTTTATATTTTGTGATAATTTGGTCCCTTAAAAATATACTATAACAAATTAGTTCTTAAAAAATTCTGTTTTATACAAAACTAGTCTCTTCTTAATCCAAATGCATTGACAGTTTTATACAAATTCAAATTTGTTGTGAGGAATTGGTTTTGTACAAATTTGAATATAAGAGACTAATTTATCACTATTACTTTGCAAGGGACCAAATTGCCACCAAGTGCAAAAATGGAAAATTGATTTTATACTTTCCTCCATGTGAACACCCTATCCCTAATTACCTAATTATTTAATTAATTGATACACTAATTAATTAATAATTAAGTGAATAGGGGAAATTAAAAATGACAAAGCTTTAAATGACATCCTCAATTAGGGATAATTTGAAATTAAAAATAAATAACGGGAGACAATTAAATAAACTCAAAACCCAAAACAAAAAATAGCTAATTTTATTTAATAATAATAAACTTAAGAGGATCAAAATAAAATATAGAAAATGGAAAACAAACCTTCAAATACAGTAAATTCTGAATCTTGGAGAAAACAGGACTTTCCTTTATTGGCCTTGTCAACTATTCCCGCTGCTTCACCTTTGCTTGGAAAATCTACCCACTTTAATGTTGACAAAAGCCAACCTGGTGATAAAACTTTGGCAGTTCCCAAATTCAATGGCTCATTTGAATCTTTATTTCCAACTTTGCAAACATCATCAACTTCTCCTTTGTCATCATCTATCTCATTGGCAACAGCGCTTTCTGCAGGAGTCTCAGTGGATTTAAGCAGATCTTTGACCAGTTCAAACGCAAATATAGATACAAATCAAGTTATGTCAACATCTTCAACTTTAGTCTCTCCCTCTCCATTGGTTCTTTCTTTGGATCCTCCTAATTGAGCCACAAAAAGATGTTCCGTCATTTCCTTATCCATCTTCCTTGACTTCAAACTTGGAGGCACTTAAATATGAGCATTAAGAAGTGGTCATCTCGAATTTAAAGACTAATTTGGAGGCCGCTAAAGAGAGGAGCACTGTGCTGATCGAGTCTCCAAACAGTGAATCTAAACCCTACCTTAAAGTTTTAGGAAAATGTTATCCTGCAGACGCAAACTCAAGTGGATAGTCCACAAACAATATCACAAGTTCCACGCCCAACATTATGCCAGTTTCTTAACTAGGACAACCTACTGTTGCACTTATGCAATTTTCGACTTCTTTCCTTGCTTCTTCTAGTGTTAGTGGTGGGAAAAATGATAGTCTAGATGTTGGAATCACATATGAGGATGAGATGGAGGAAGAAGCTCCTAAGACGAGCAATACTACCGAACCTAGATTGGGAAGCTTCAGTGGCTTTGGGATTGGCTCTATCCTAGTGAGGAGTTATTTCAACTGGCATCTTTTACCTTACATAGCTCATAATCTTCTGCAACAGTCTAGTCAAAAAATTTAGGTGCATTCTCTAGTGGCTTCAGTGTTGGGACATCTGTTTCTGCTACAACTGCGTTTGGCCAACCTGCACAAATTGGACCAGAGTCGGGGTAGAGGAAGAAGAAAAGAGAGAGAGAGAAGTAGAGAGAGAAATAGAGAGTCGAGAAAGGAGGAGAAAGAAAGCTTCAGCACCTCTATTATCTGGACTAAAAAATAGAGGTGGAACGCTGCCAGAGAGTGACTCGAACAAGAAAGAAGAAAACACGAAGAAGCCGAGAGGAAGATGGGGTGTAAGACTCTGAAAGTGTGACCTTTTTCTTACGTTCATCAGATAGGGACTAACAAAGGAGGAAGAAACCAAGAACGTTGTTGAAGTGGAAGGAGAACGAAAGAGAAGAGGTGTTCGAAAGGTTGGCTGTTGGTACACCAGGCAATCTATAAGTCTCTTTTTGTATCCGTTCTAGCATGTTGGATTTGGTTATGCGCCAATGACATCCTAGGATACCGTAATGATATTCTTGACAACATGAAGCATGAAACCTGCGTTTTCTTTGGTAACCAAATTTCTGTCCTTTTTCCCCTTTATCCTTCACAATAGCTTGATCTCAAATGTAGGGATTTTCTTTAGCTTTGGTGTTGGAAGATTGTCGGTCATTATGCCACTTTTAAGTGGTCTGACGTGATGAAATAAGAACTTAAAAGCCTTTGATTTTTTTTAAAAATAATAATAGTAATGTCCCACCCCTCACTGTGCACGTCAACCAAGTCGTCATAGTTCCTCCTAATGGAATACCCCCTCAAATAAATATAAGTGTGTGGGTTCAGGTTTGCATAAGGCTAAGTTTGGAGGATTTAGAATAAAAGCTTACGAATAAAATATATGACAGTCTATTTTTTATTATTGCTGTTATGATGATGTCCATTTTTTAGAGTTGCTGAGACTTTGTATCTCTTCAAGCATCTAGGGAGCCAACCAATGGGTCAAGTGAAACTTTGTGTTTCCATAGGTTTTACTTAATATCGATCCATTTGCCTTTTAAAAAATAAAATAAAATGGGTTCCAACAGTTCATGTCCAATTGATATTTTTAAAAAAATAACAATAATAATAATTTAAAATCTTAATTTTGTTTTTTTTCAAATTCTTAGATTTTATAAAAATTCAAAAATTAAGAATAGAGTAATAAAAAAAAGGGATAAGGAATATTTTTTATTTTTTCTGTTAAATGTTCTATTTTAAAATTGAAATATTAAATGAAGGTTATTTCTTTTAAGGTTTCTTGTCTCATTTAAAAATAAAATTTAATTAATTTCTTTTGGATAACAAAAATTTATCTTTTCCTCTAAAATTCTAGTCTTGATTACAAAAATGATAAAAAAAAAAAAAGGAAATAAATTACACCTCGGGAAAATTTCAAAAATATCCCCCTTAATGATTTCATTTCTTTGGAGATTTAAAATAAAGAATTATAATTTCAAAAAAAAATTAAAAAAACGCATAAAATTAAAAATTAAAAAAATCCTTGGCCATTATAATTTCATTTCACTTTCCAAATCAAAATAAAAACAAACATTAAAAAAATCCAAAAATCGAAAAGCAAAGGAGTGTGATTATATTGATTTCGTGAATTAAAACACACCAACTAAATCTCAAATTCGTTTTGTTCATGAAAACCAATTTAATTTTGTCAATCTTGTTCTTTTTCCCAAAAAAAAAAATAGATACCACAAATAATTTTTTCCGCATTTCAAATAGTCGTGTGAGACGTTAATCTCCTTAGGCACTTTTGAATAAATTAGTAGAGGCCGCGTGAGATCCTTAGTCTCTTCAAGCCTTGAAATTTAATATCCATCTTCAAAATACAAAGATGAAACAACCACACCAAAAAAAAAAAAAAAGGCTTATTTTTGCCAGTTATCTGCAATTAAAAATCCTAAAAATATCTTTTTATTATAATCTCACTTTCAAAATTAAAACAAAATAAAAAATCCAAAAAATATAAATCCAAAAAATCCCAAGATTCTTTTTCATTATCATTTCATTTAAATTTCAAAATAAAAGTTAAAATTCCCAAAAAAAACCAAAAAAACAAATAAAAGGAAAGAAAATGAAAAGGGCAAGAAAGTGAGATTACGCTGATTTCATAAGTTAAAACACACCAACCCAAATTCAAGCTCATTTTGTTTACGAAAATCAAATTAATTTCAACCATCTTGTTCCTTTCGCAAAAATTAAAAATCATCAACCAACTAACACGTCTTTTTTGGTCAAACTACTTGGACTTTGATCCTTTTCACAGGGTATGTAGGCCTTAGGCTTTCATCCTAGGTCAAGTTTGCCCTTTGTAAATATCTATTTGTTTGCTTTCATTATTGTTATTTTTACCTTATCTGCTTAACATGCATCCATATCAATAGAAAGGGTAATTAAGATGAATTTAAGGTCATATCCTATTTCATTTGACTAGTTTAAGGTAATCGTCCTCATAGACAGGTGTTGTGGGGTGCATAACACCTTTTCCACACTCAAATAGACTCTTGAACTCATCTTTATTTTCGCAAACCATTGTACCTCTTCTTTTTGTTTTAAATTGGTTTCCCAAAGTTTTTCGATAAAAAAAATTTTAGTGGCAACTCCAATATATTGATTTTCAAGATTCATTTTAGGAATCAATTTAAATCTTCTTTTTATTCTCTCACTGAAAGGTTGGTTACGACACTCCATAATATTAATTTTAAGCTATTGACTTATATGACGAATTGTATCTTGGCATTGCCTAAAGAAAGTTTTGATAGTTAATGTATTTGACAAAGAAAGTGCATATATAATGAAATTTTGTATTAAAAATTTGAAACCAATTTGAATGGTATATAATTGTAATTATGTGACTTGTACACAGAAGATCAATTGCCATTAATTAATCAATCATTTGGCATAAATATAATTAAATCATATTAAATTATTCAAATATAAAGCATCATAATTAACATGCATATTATTTCAAGAGCACTTTATGAAGGGAGTAGTAATTAAAGCATTATGGAATCATTCAAATTTAGAACATGTTAAGCATATACAATTTATAATTGTTCACAATAATATAAATAGCATATTTTGGAAAATGAATTTAATTTGGAATAGAAAGCATTATAAATCATGCTTCTTAAAGATATAAAGCATTTAAATCTCCATAAAAATATTTCAAACAAGGAATCAAATAGTAATATGTGAATCAATCAATCAATATAAATATAATTAAATCATGTGAAATTCAAGTTCAATTAAAATAAATAAATAAAATAAAATTATAATTTTATTATGAAAGTAATTGAAAAATCCCTCTAATTGCCAGCATTTTGAAAAGTCACTTGTTAACATTTCAAGAACAGGAAATTACATTTTTTTTTAACATAGTAAATAATATTATTTCATAACAGGCTAAGTCCAATCTTGACATAAATTAATATCCTACATTCTTAAATAGAAAAAGAATCATAATTAAATAGTAATTAATTTCATTGTTCAGTAGTTAAAAATTACAAAAATTTAGTCATTCTTAGTTTTAAATTTTAAATAGATTTTAATACTTTGTATGTACTATTTTGTTATACTAAAGTACTTTTTAAGATTTTTTTTTGGGTAAGAAATACTTTTTAAGATTAAAAAAAGCCATTTCATACCATATTATAATTATGGTAACTAGCACATAGAATTTTCCCTAATTGGAACCCATTTTTTTGGGCTTCTATCAACCACAATTTGAAACCAATTTGAATGGTATATAATTGAAATTATGTGGTTTGTATACAAAAGGTCAATTACCATAAATAAATCAATCAACTGGCATAAATGTAATTAAATCATATTAAATTATTCAATTATAAAAGCATCATAATTATTACGCATTTTATTTTAAAGCATTTTATGAAGAGAATTGAAATATTCTGCATCAGGAATAGTAATTGAAAGCATTATGGAATCATTCAAATTTAAAAGCATGCTAAGCATACAGTTTTCAGTTTATCATTGTTTACAATGACATAAATAGCGTATTTTATATTTTGCAAAAAGGGATTTAAAGAAGGAGAAACTACATTTATTTACATAGTAACTAATATTATTTCTTATAACAGGACAAGTACAACTTTGGCATAGATTAGTATCTTAAAATCCTAAATAGAAACGAAATTGTAATTAATTTAATGATAATTAATTTGATTGTTAAGTGACTAAAAATTACGAAAACTTAGTTATTTTTGGCATGAAGTACTTTTTAAGATTAAAACAAGCTATGTCATACCATATTACAATTATGGTAACTAGCACATGGAATTTTCTCCAATGGGAACCCCTTGTTTTAGGCTTCTATAAACCACAATCTCAATATTTCTGTCTATATATAGGGTTGGTCCAGAATCCCTTATGCACCATGAATTCGTCATATCTCCTTGAAAAATAATTTAGAAGTGTTTAGCATGACCGAGGAAGAAACTTCAAGCGAAGAGGAAGGGAACAATGATGCAACCTTAATCAAAAGGCATTCAGTTTACAATGAATTACTAAAGGTAAAAGTTTACTTCAACTATGTTAAATTTAACACTTATTATTCAAAAATGGATCCTCTACTGTAATGTAAAATGTGCTGTAATTTTTTGCAATTTTGAAATCATTGGGCGCGGTCCAAAATGACCGTGCGCAATTATTTTAGTTTAAAAATTTATAGCACCTCTTGCTTTTACAACAGAGAAACTGAATTGTTATTATTTATTATCGATTCTGAGAAACAAAAATTATAAATATATAAACGCACATGTGCACTTTTATAACTTATACATATATATATATATATATAAGAACTTAATATTCCAAAGTTCTTTGAAAATTATGATTTTTAAAATTATAATTTTTAAAAACTAGCTGTGTTGAAGTACTAGAGAATGAAGATACACATAACTTCTTGATTTTCTATACTTTAAACATTTGAATTTGTTACATGTTTTTTGTGTAGAAATATTTGGGGAAGGGAACTATAGCATCAATTATAATTAAAGATTTTGATTCTACCCAAAGTTAGAACTTATTACGCATTACCTCTCATTCTGTTCATGATAATGAGAAAATATTAGCTAGTCCTGGTACACTTATCTGGTAGCTAATTTGATGTACTAATTCTAATAAAATCATTCAAAAAGAATAGTGGGAACCATCGAATGAATAATTTTATTGAAATTTATACATCAAATCAACTGACATTTAAGTGTACCAAGACTAGCTATTTTTTTTTTTTTACAGTTGTTTCCGTGCAAGAGCAATTGGGGTGGTTGATCCGTTTGAACAAGTCTCAATAGAATTTGCGTGGAAAGTCTCTTCCAGCATTTTGTTAGGCAATAATATTATTTCGCTTAGGCTCATGGACTAGGCCATATCTGCCCAAAATTAAATTCAAACACTCTCTATGCTTCTTTGATATTTCACAAAGCTGACCATATTGTGTTAAATATGCATGTAATATTCAAATAAGATAGGACATGAAATTCTAAGATACATAATTGTTGTAACGTCGAGCAGTATTTTGTACTGGATTCTATCTTGTATTTATATCAATACTAAAGCTTTAGGCGGCTTGTTAATAACTCGTGCATATTAAGAATTTTTATTTGTTGATGTTCAACATTTTCATAATTTCTTTCTTTCTACTAATGATCTATGTCTTCTTTTTGTATATCAATATTCGCTTATTTAAGTGAATGTAAAAGAAATTTCATTCTCTTGGTATATGAAAAGGAACAAGACAAAATTTCAATCTAAGATAAGTACTAAAACAACCTTTAAACTTATCTTTGGATACGTTTACTTTTGTGATTTATGCCTTCAGTGTTTTAATAGTTAACAATTAAACTAAAAATTATCTTATAATACATAGAACTAGACAATATTACCGATTTTAAATAATGAATTAAAAATTTTATCCGTTAATTAATTATTCAAAATCATCCAACTAACTTGCTTTAACTTAGGTTTTAAAAAGACAAAATAGACAAGAAAAACGTTTTTAAGCATAGGTACCAAAAATAAGGAATCAGCAATGCATATATATATATATATATATATATATATATATATTATGGAGAAGGAGAATACGAAAAAGAATGTTGCATATTTTTTAATAGTAATAACCATACAATCACTTTGAAAATATATAGAAGGAAAGTCATACGGACTATAGTAATTTATTGAGTGAGTGAGAACTAATTTGGATAAAACATCATAGGTTTGATCTTTTTTTTTTTGAATAAAAAATTAAAGAAGACATCTTGATGAATAAGAATGGTAATTAAACATATTTGATTATTTTGTGTATTTGCATGATGCAATGCAATAAATCAGTCGAATCAAGATAAATTTTAAATTAATTTTATACGAAGGCTCTTAGTTTTCAATGCTCTCAATGCAATATAATCTGATAAGAAATAAAAACTTAAAGAAATATAATTGTCATTTTACATGAACTAGTAGGGTATTAGTAGTTTTTCGTACAAAATAATGTTAGTTAAATGACTTAGAAGAGTTCAGATATATGAATGACACTCATTCCTAATTCTCTTCTTCTGTTTTATGGAATTTGGATCAAGTGTTGTAAAACATTATGTATTATGCATTGTGAACTATCATATTAGAATAATTGATGACCATAATATAACGTCACTACAGATCCAATGACTCATAGTGCACAGTTTATGGTACTATACAACACTTGATCCAAATCATTGTTTATGTCTTATTATGTATGTATCTTAATCCAACATATAAAATATTGGTAGCTGATACTAAATTGAAAATATTTCTTTGAACATGTTTAATTACAAATTTGGCTAAAATTAGGTATATATTTTAGGAAAAAACTTATATAAAGTTCCTTATATCTTTATTGTACTATTGTCACACCCCAACTCACGGAGTGTGACCGGCACAGAAAATGAGACTAGTCCACCTCTGTAAGCCTAACAAGTTGGTTCTTAACTAAATTACAATCATACATAACAAACATTCATAACTAAGCAGATTCACATTCAAATCAAATTTGTAGAAATTTCGGCAGAGTCTCCTCTATAACTGAGACCTCCCAAAGTTTCTACAAATATCTGCCCAAAACAATATTATACATAAAAGAGAGCTCAGCTCTCAATTCAGTCCAAAGAAAACTACAACACAGGGGAATGGGGAATCTACTTGTGGTCATACATAACATTTACAACTATTTACAGATATCAATTACAACAAAATCTCAATAAAATGGAGAAACAAAATGCCAATAGGACTCCTCTAGCCTTCTTGATCAGCAAACTGCTCAGGATGGCTACCTAAAATTCATTAAAACATAAACGGGTAGCATTTCTAGTAATGAATCAATTTATGATTTAAGCCTTTATACTTTAAACCATAACAAGCAATAATATGCACTTACACTTAATGAACAGTTTAAATGATTTTCACGGTCGAGGATCCACAACCTTCGGAGAATCCTTTCCATCGGTTAACATCAAACTATCAAGGGAACTCAGCCCTTGGATACTTGTTAAAGTTAGGTAAAAACCTTCCTTTTTATTTAAAATACCATTGACTTAGGACCTAGATTATAGGGAGGACTATCAGACATAAAATATTGATCATGAACTCATGGCCCATGCAGTTTAATCATCTGTCGAGAGTACACAGCATCTCGGGGTAAATCACTCATACAGTCGAGAGCACACAACATCTCGGGGAAAATCACCCATACAGTCGAGAGCACACAGCATCTCAGGGTAAATCAACCATACGGTCGAGGGTATGTATCCCTCGAATTATTCATATCGATCGAGAGCACACAACATCTTGGGGTAAATCACCAACGCGATCGTGACTCGCAAGCTCATGCTAAAGTCATCCATCTTATCTTGTCCTCCCTAAATATAAGGACTTGCCATTTATAAATTTTCTTTTTTTCAATATCAATTCTTTAGTAACACATTCCTTCTTTTATTCAAACCTCTCTTTTACAAATTTACATGAACATCACATATCAATCAAAATTCATAGGTCATATGCAAGGCTAACAAGTCTAACAAGTTTGCTACCATAATTATAATGGTAATTATACAGTGGAAAAAGCTACCGCTTACCTGGTGGCTGACGTGTGCTACAATCACCTTATCTCGGTCTCTCTTGATTATAAAATCAATTTCACCCACAATCCCTATAACATAAGAATATACTTTCCTCAATTCCCATCACTAAATACATCAATTTAGGTTGATTATAATGCCTTAACAAAGCCATAAAACAACCAAAATCCTATCTCATTACTTTATTACATATTCTCTTTACTTCTTCATATTGCTATTTCCAATTTGATATTCCATTCCCTTCTCATTACTCAAAACAAGCCTTAGACCAAATTCTTAATTCCATCCCCTCACTTTTTCCCAGAATTTTCGTCAATTTACACTCACTGCCTTAAAAACTTTCTGAAGTTTCACTTTAGTCCCTCATTTCATACTTTTTCCTTCCATCCATGAAGAACACTAAGGTTTCATGACATACACTGTAAAAGTGTTCTTAGAAGACCAATTTAAACCCATTCAACTGCAGAATTTCACCATTTTCTGAAAACCCCAAAATTTTGAAACTTTTCATTTTAGTCCCTATCAGAATAACTAAAAAAAAATTAGCTAAAATCATGCTTCCAAAGCTCAAATTCAATGGAAAGGGGCCAAAAATTCTTCTCCTAGCATCATTCTCATGAAAAAAACCACTTAAAACTCACCAAAATTAAGAAAAAGTCGCTACCACAACTATGCCACAAAACCCACTAGAAAAAGTGGTTGTCACCAACTAACAGCAAGCGATGGCTGCCCAGAAACCTTCACCGGTAATGGAGGGGGGTGGCCAGAGGTTGAACGTGGCGGTGGGAGAAGCAAAAAGTAGAAACCCGAAGGAGGGAAAAAGCTGCGTTTTCTGCAGAAAATTGAAGGAGAAGTATGTAGAAGAAGGCTATAGTGAAGGGTATAATGGTAATTTCACTGGGGGAGGTGACACATGTCAGCACCACAAGAATGCTGAGAGATGAGGGAGCTACATCTCGAACCCACGCTCCTTTGGCTCCAAATAACTTGCTTTACCATTGAGCCAAGGCTCACATCTAATAAGTATTACACATTACAAATACTTATACCTCATTCTTGCTAATTTTAAAAATTTTTTGCATGAACTTAGTAAACTTAGCAAGTGTTACAACTATTTTCCAATTACAACATAATAAGTGTTTAGTTGTCCAATAATATTATGATACGTGTATGATTATTGCAGATAATTGTTTGATTTTTAAATTAAATTATGTATTATTATTAATTAATTCAACACTTGTCATATTCTAATTGGATAACAGCATGACAAAGATATAAGGAATTGTACATAAGTTTAGTCCTATATTTTAACCATCCCATTCCTTATTATTTCATCCCTTACCATTTATCCCTACATGGTTGTACTGTAAAAACTTTTTTAGAAAATGAAAAATGCAATTTCATAATGTAATTAAGGTAAGTAGCACATGGAATTTACCTTAATCAAAACCCCTTGTATTGTGCTTCTAAAAACCACCTTTTCAGTACTTCCATCCACATATAGGATAAATTTGTAGATAATAAACTTATGAAATCTTTGTCTAGCAATATCAAAAAATTTATTTTATATTATCTTTAAGTATCAAAATTAAAGCCTACACATGCTTAAGGTAGAAATGTCAATGCTCCTAATTATTAATTAGACTTGATCGAGCTTGGTCTATTTTTTTAATTGGGGCTTTTTGGTTGGAACTTACTTTCCTAGGCCTAACCCCAAAAATATGTATTGAAGTCTAAATTAAAAAGTCTAACTAAAAAAGGGGTTCAGAGTTTTTTAAGAATACAAGTCTAATTATTAAAAGTTCGATCCAATACTGAGGTATACTATCAACCATCCCAAACATCTCAACATTCAAACATTTGTTCCTGTTATTGATTCACTAGCAACAATTATTCAAATCAATTGACTAGCATGCATCGGTCAGTGAGATCATAAAGATTTTACTGTCCATTATCATTAAGGTTTTAGAAAAATGACAACTATCTTCAAATCTTCTCCTTTAAGGTCATAACCTGAGCACTCAAGGTTTTTCCCTACATTAGTTAATTACGTAAGTAAATTAGCATCAATACTTAAAACCTACAAAAAAAAAATATTTCTTGTGAATATCATTTGCAAATAAAAAAATAAAATTAATGTAAAATCTTTTGTGCACTAGTGTCCCAATTATAATGTAGGGACATAATTATAATATTATTATTTTTTAGGTTGATATTATTACAATTATGTCCTTATATTATAACTGAGTACACCGGTACACTTAAAATTGTGAGTGGACCAAAGATGACACCTAAAATTAATAATTTAAGCAAATATCAAAAGGGAAACAATAAATAATTTCTACTTAACCAAAAAGTTATTGTCATATTTATGGATGAAATTTGTATGAACGAAACAAAATAAAAACTATATTGAGTGATAACAGTAGTTTCACACATTTCAACAATAGTTTAAAACTAAAATTTCATCTTGTATGAATGCAAGGTAATTCTGTATGCACTGGTGTTTTGACCAACACCAAATTGTGTAATGGCATGCATTTGTATTCCTTTGGTATTGTCCTTGAAGTTCCATAAAAAGCTTCTTTTTTTCATATTGAGTTTGAATGCTTCCATTCCTTCCTATATAGTGAAAGAAATAATAAAGCACTCTTCATCAAGATAGATGTTACTAAAATAAAAAAGTGAATAAGAATATGAGATATATGTCATAATTTATCATGTAGTATTATTTCTAACCTATTTACCTCATTTAGTAAATTGTATCTTGGCATTGTCCATAAAAGTCACCTTATCTTTTACTCTCTAATTCTCTTTTAATAAGGGGTTATCTTTCAATGCATCATAACTTGGGAAAGAATTTTAATTTGTCTAAAATGGATCCTTTTGTTATAAAATATTATATGTGAATGTCCACAACCTTTGAATATCTCAATGCACATCAATGTGTATGCAACCTTTGGCATTCTCCATGAATGTGTATACAACATTTGACATTCTAACTCTCAAGGTCCCCTAGCTTATCAATAGAGGCTTTGTGTGATGAGATGTACAACACTCATGAGTTAGAGTAAAAGAAACACCCTCTTCTCCCTCATTTCTCTCTCTCTTTTGAGTATCTTGTTCATAGAAATACTCTTACTTTTAAATATTTTATAACACATTATTAGCATGAATCTCTTTCGATATGAGTTTTGGATAATTAAGGTATTGTTCAAGGTATATGAAATCACTTCACTTTTTATTCCTACATGCTCATGATCCACCATATGCATAATACATGATCTTTTCATTTATATTCAAATGAAAGGCTAAACATTCTTATGTTCTAATGAATTCTATGTTTCATATGTTTATCTCTTAATACAAGCATATTCATATATTGATGGATATATGTTCTACTGCATACATATAAATTAAATATATCATGTTATCTATTTATGACATTTTGCTCTCTTTACCATGAAAATTTGATGAATATATTTGTTGTTCTAAGTTAATCTTGTCCTATAAAATCATATGTATTAGTTTTCAAAGCATGTTTATCTAATAAAGATATATATAACTCATACTTGCAAGTTTCATCTATGTTTATATAATTACAATATATTTGGTGTTTAATATATGTTTAAATTACTATTAATATTGAGTACTTATTAAATCAATCATGATAAAATAGTAGTTATTATATTTAATATGTTTTGCATATAGGAATCATATCTCCTAATGAATTCATTGCTTTCTTATAGTTCTTATCTTGGCAAATCTTGCAAAACTTGAATATGTTACCCTTGACATATCCGGCAAAAATTATTTATCAAGGACACTTGATGCCAAAATGCATTTGAATGATATGGGTCTTGGAAAGACAATAAAAGAAGGATTGAAAAATGAATACCTCACAATAAAAGATCCTCTTGCTTTGTGACAAAGTTTGAAAGAGAAATATGATCATTTAAAAATGGTGATTCTCCCAAAAGCTCAATATAAATGGATGCACTTGCAATTGGAAGAGGGATTGAACAATGAATATCTCACAGTAAAAGATCCCTTTGTTTTATGACAAAGTTTGAGAGAGAGATATGATCATTTAAAAACAATCACTCTCCCAAAAGCTCAATATAAATGGATGCACTTGCAATTGCAAGATTTTAAATCAGTTAGTGAATATAACTCCGCAATGTTTAAAATTAGCTCTCGATTGAAGTTGTACGGGGAAAATATTACTGATTATGATATGTTAAAGAAAACATTCTCTACTTTTCATGCCTCAAACATGCTCCTGTAGCAGTATATCGAGAGCAAGGATTTAAAAAATATATTGACTTGATGTCATGTCTTCTTGTGGATAAGCAAAATAATGAGTTTTTGATGAAAAACCATGAATCCCACCTAACTGGTTCCATTCCATTCCCTGAAGCGAATGTGGTAATATCTCATGGTTGTAGTCATGGGCGTGGCCACGGTTGTGGATATGGTAGAGGATGATATAACTTTAAGCAACATCATCGTCATGGTAATGAAAGTCACAAGGCAAAGGGAAGGCACCACAAAATAAGGATTTCAATAAATATGAAAACTCATGTTATAGATGTGGCATGAAAGGGCATTGGTCACAAACCTATCGTACAGTTAAACATCTTGTTGAACTTTACCAAGCTTCCCTGAAGGAAAAGAAAATTTGTGAACACCCCATCCTTAATTACCTAATTATTTAATTAATTGATACACCAATTAATGAATAATTAAGCAAATAGGAAAAATTAAAAAAGACAAAGCTTTAAATGACATCCTCAAGTGAAGATAATTTGAAATTAAAAATAAATAATAGGAGACAATTAAATAAACTAAAAATCCAAAAATAAAATTAGCTTATTAAAATAATTATAATAAATCAAAGAAAATTTTTTAAAAAAATAATATATATATATATATATATAAGAAAACAAAATAAAAAAACAAAAAAAAAACTTAAAAAAAAAATTAATTAAAATCTGTATGTATATATATATATATATATAATAAGGCTGTAATTTAACACGAAATGGGAAAAAGAGGACTACACCATACTTTTACGTGAAACTAATAAAGGAAAACTAGTTGGAGGGAAGCACTGTTGTTGATCAAAGGGATAGAGCCAGCCTCTAAGCCTTCTGAACTTCCATTAGAGATAGAAGATGGCTCCAGCAACAACAACACCTACCCCAGCCCAAGGGAAAGATATCCCTAAATCTCGGAGGGAGAGAAAAAAAGGGGACCGACTCGGAGGAAGAAGACAGTGAGGAAAAAATCAGAGGAAGAGGAGAAGCACGGACCAAAAGGAGAAGGAGAGGAGAATGAACCAGGGAGAAGGAGTGAGTCGAGAGAAGCCATGGACCAAGAAGGAAGAAGAGAAGAAGTAGAGACGCCACGAACCCAAAGAAGAGAGGTGAAGATGATGACATAAAGAAGAAAGGAAGGAGAAAGAGGAAAAAGAGGCGTGCCGAAGAACTAGTGCAATCACGGACCGAGGAGAGAGAAAGGGAGAGGGGCTGGAACAGAAAAGAAAAGGAAAGGTGAGATTGAAAGACATGGCAAACCAGAAAGAGAAAAAGAAGAGTGTGAGAGTTCTTTTCTGCCGAAAGTTAAAACTAAAGAAAAAGATAGGATAGCCAAACCGAAATGCACAAAGAGGAGAAGGAGGCACAAAAGGCTCGGTGTACCTCTGCTTGAGCATGCAAGAAACAGAGATGGAGACAACAAAAACCTGAAGCAAAACGAGGAGGACCTTGGGCTAAGAAGTGGACACGTGAGGAAGGAGGAAAACACAGCGAAACTTGAAGAGAAATGGAAAGGAATGAATAAACGTAAAGTGGCTGAGAAGAAGCTTTTTGGTCGTCCTTGTTTTACACCCCTAGAAGCAGAGCAATTCGATAAGAGGAAGCAAGGAAGGAAGGAAGGTGACACAGCAGTAGATATGTCGGAGGGACAGAAGTAGGGAGAAGAATAGAATGAAGACGTAAGGGGCTTTGTTGTTTATTCATAATAACTTCAGTGTTGGTGTTCCAGTTGGTTTACATGTATCATAAAGATTGGGTTTAATTGGAGCTCTTCTTCCCTCTCTTTTCATTCATGATGTTTGTGTACATTCTCTATATCTAAGGGCTATAATTTTCTATTTTAAGTCGAGTTTCAGCATTGCATTTTTTTATTTTTTTTCTTTATCATTTTTTTTTTGAACATGAGTTAAGAAGTTTAAGATATATAAACTAGTGGCTTGATTCAAGTTATAATGTGATTGAAGTTTGCCTGTGGCTCAGATTCTCTCTCTTTTAGCACAATGTTTGTATTAGAAATGGATCTTAATCTAGTTGGAAAGCCTCCACCTTTGTAGTTAGTTAATGGGGGCATGCATGTAGTGTGGAGACTTTCCATTTCCTTGATGCCTTTCTTTTCTTCTTCTTTGGTCCTATTTGTATATATATATATATATATAGGTATATATATGGGTGTATGAAAAGTCTTCAAATATGGGTGTTTTCCTTCTTTGATGCACCTCTTTTTTTTTTTTTTATGTTATCATGTTTTTATATATGTGTATATATATAGAGATATAGATATATAGGAGTATATGAATGCATGGACATAGGAGGTGATGGTTCTTTCATTTATCGGTGTATCTTTGTTTTAACATATATTTATTCATTTGGTATTTATTTTCTTTTAGTTGTTTTTGTTTTATTTTATTTTTATCACTATTAGTATTATTATCTTGTCCTAATTTTCCACAGGGCCATGTGAGAATATTAATCTCCTTAGGCTTTGGAAGAGATAAGATTTAATTTGGCAAAACTCCAAAACAAAATGTTCGAGTCATCGGAATAATTTACCTTTATGCTTTTAATAATCGTCACACAAGATTTTTCTTATTCGGCCTCGGAGAAGTAGATCGGTGGTAGCATGTGAGACCTTGGGTCTCTTTAAGCTTTAAAGGTCAGCATACGTTTTTGTAATATCAAAAATCATAAAAATAAAAATCCCAAGAAATCCCATACAATCTCTTCCATATTTTGGGTTACCGCGTGAGATTGTTGATTTCCTTATGCACTCAAAAGTTAACTAGTCAAGGTCGCGTGAGATCCTAAATCTCCTCAGGCACTTGTGAATAAATTAATAGAGGCCATGTGGGATCCTTAGTCCCCTCAGGCCTTGAAATTTAATGTCCATTCTCAAAAATATAAGGATAAAATACATTTCAAAAATATATATAAAAAAGGGTTTATTTTACCTATTATTCATAATAAAAAATCCTAAGAAACACTTTCTTCATTAGGATCTCATTTTCAAAATTAAAACTAAAAGTTTTCCATTATAATTTCATTTCAATTTCAACAATAAATTCTAATTTTAAAAAATCCAAAAATAAATAAATGAATTCAAAAATTCAAGAATAGTTTCTGTTTTTCATTAAAATTTCACTTCAATTCCAAACAATGTAAACTCCCAAAAATCTAGACTCTTTTCTCATTATCATTTCATTTAGACTTCAAAATAA
This sequence comes from Delonix regia, assembly GCA_037074485.1. Lineage (NCBI taxonomy): Eukaryota > Viridiplantae > Streptophyta > Magnoliopsida > Fabales > Fabaceae > Delonix > Delonix regia. The sequence goes on along the minus strand of CM073454.1, from coordinate 19,913,776 downwards.
AGGTGAAAATTCCAAAACTAAACAAAAATTAAAAATGGGAAAATGAAGAGATCAAGAGAGCTAGATTAATTACGATGTTGTAAGTTAAAATACACAAATCCAATTTCAATCTCATTTTGTTTACATAAATCTGTTTAACTTGAGCTATCATGTTTTCATCGCAAAAATTAAAAAGGATTAACCAACAGACACACCATTTTAGTCGAACTACATGGACTTTAATCCCTATCAAGGGGTACGTAGACCCTAGGCTTTCATCCTAAGTCAAGTTCGTTGTTTGTTAATATCTATCCATTTGCTTCCATTATTGTCATTTTTGTCTTCTCTGTTTAACGGGCATGCACGTCAATAAAGGGTAATTAGGATAAGTTTAAGGCCATTTTATATTTCAGCTGACTAGTTTAAGGTAACTATCCTTATGGATGACTATTGTGGGATGCATAACACCTTCCCCACACTCAAATAGACTCCCAAGCCCATCTTTGATTTTGCAGACCATTTTGCCTTTCCCTTTTGTTTTAAATTAGTTTTCCAAAGTTTTCCATTAAAAATTTTGGTTGTGACTCCAATAAATTGATTTTTAAGATTTATTAATTTTATTCCTCTCGCCAAAAGGTTGGTTACAATAAAAATGCTATAGAGGCAAATTTTATCAATCAAGATGATGATGACCTCTTTAATGAGCCCTTGGGGATAACCCATTTGTATGTTGCAAACTTCTTTAACTCGATAGAGGGTAATGCCAATACTTCTTTTGATGTTTAACAAATTTATGTTTAAAGTTACTTTCTTTTATTTTATTGCAATTTATGCATCTTTTCTTTTAATTTGTTGGTGTGCTATCTTTTGTGTAACCCAAGAACTTATTATATCTATTTTTGTTGTATGATATCATGAAATATGTACATTACTCATTCTTTACGAGATTACAAAAATGTTGATAAAGACATATGCTTAGCTAATTATGCATCAACTCACACCATACTTAGAAGTGAGAAATATTTCTCTTCGTTTATTAAAAAGGAGGCAAAAGTGAATACAATATCAGGCACGGTTAATATAATTGAGGGCTCCGGAAGAGCCACTTTTTATTTACCTAATGAAATAAAATTTGTTCTAAAAGAAGCTTTGTTGTCAACTAAATCAAGAAGGAATCTTCTAAGCTTCAAAGATATATGCCTTAATGGTTTTCACATTGAGACAGTAAATGAAAGTGATAAAGAGTATCTCCATATTACTTCGATTGTCTCAGGAGAAAAATGTATATTAAAGAGGTTGCCTGCATTATCCTCTGGCTTGTACTACACGTGTATTAGTACAATTGATGTATATGTTGTAGCAAACCAGAAGGTCAATAATTCAAAGGATATGTTTATAATTTAGCATGACCAATTAGGCCATCCTGGTTTAATAATGAAGCGAAGAATTATAAAGAACTCAAATGGACAACTGTTAAACAACCAGAAGATTCTTTTATCAAATGAGTTCTCTTGTGCTACATATTCTCAAGGGAAATTGATTATAAGGCCATCACCAACAAAGTTAGGATTAAATCCCTTGCCTTTCTTAAATGCATTCATGGAGACATATGTGGACCTGTAGCTCCACTTTGTGGACCATTTAGATACTTTATGGTATTAGTAAATTCATCTACTTAATGGTCACATTTGCAAGATTACTTGCTCGAATAATAAGATTGGGAGCTCAAATTCCTGATTATCCTATCAAGACAATTTGTCTTGATAATGCATGTGAATTTACATCCCAAGCATTTAAAGACTATTGTATGTCAATTGGGATAAGTGTAAAGCATCCTGTTGCTCATGTACACACACAAAATGGTCATGTAGAATCATTCATTAAACGCTTTTAGTTAATTGCTAAATCATCACTTATGAGAACAAAATTCCTTATTAGTGCACGGGGACATGCCATTTTATATGCAGTAGCACTTGTACGCATTAGACTAACAAAGTATCATAAGTTCTCCCCTATGAAATTGGCTTTAGGTTAGGTACCAAATATTTCTCATTTGAGGATTTTTGGGTGCGTAGTTATGTTCCAATTGCTCCACCACATCGCACCAAAATTGGTCCTCAACGAAGTTTGGAAATATATGTTGGGTATGAATCCCCTTCAATCATTAAATATCTAGAACCCCAGAAGGGAGCTATGTTTACAACATATTTTGTTAATTATCATTTTGTTGAAAATAATTTCCAATCATTAGGAGGAGAAAAGAAACAGCAGGAAAAACAAATTATATGAAATGCACAATCATTGCACCAATTTGATCCTCATACAAACTAATATGAACTTGAAGTTGAAAGAATAATTTATTTGCAAAATATTGCAAATCAATTGTCAAATGCATTCACTGACCCAAAGAAAGTGACAAAGTCACATATTCCAGTTGAAAATACTTCAATTCATATTAAAGTCCCTAAAGGACAACCAAATACCATAGCAAATGAGCATAAAGCACGCTTGAAAAGTGGCAGACCAATTAGTTCCAAATATAAGAATCCTTGAAAGGTAGGCATAACTAATAAAAAATCTCCAGAAGAGATTCAAGTACCGTAAAGTGAAGAAAATAATGAGATCTCAATAAGTTATGTCGATACTGGAATAATATGGAACCGATCTAGAACTATTGTTGACAACATTTTTAGATATAATGAAGCACTAAAAATTGTAAATGAAAATGAGGATCAGGAACCAAAATCCATCAAAGAATGTCGACGTAAAAGAGATTGACCAAATTGGAAAGATGCGATCCAAGCTAAATTAAACTTGTTTGCGAAGCATGAAGTTTTTGGACCTGTAGTCCAAACACCTCATGGTGTAAAACCAGTTCGGTACAAATGGGTCTTTGCGCAAAAAAGAAATGAGAACAATGAGATTATGAGATATAAAACAAGACTTATGGCACAAGGGTTATCACAAAGACTAGGAATTGATTATGAGGAGACCTACTCTCTTATGGTAGATGCAACACTTTTAGATATTTGATTAGTCTGGCTGCTTATAAAAGGCTTAATATGCACCTAATGGATGTTGTTACAGCCTACTTATATGGATCACTTGATAATGATATATACATGAAAATCACTGAAGGATTTAATATACCTAAAGCATATAATGTAAGTGACCGAGGAATATACTCAATTAAATTGCAAAGATCTTTATACGGATAAAAACAATCCAAGCGAATGTGGTACAATCGCTTTAGTGAGTATCTGCTACAAAAGGGATACAAAAATGATTGTATTTGTCCATGTCTTTTTATAGAAAGGTAAGGATCTGAATTTACTATCGTCGCAATATATGTTAATGATTTGAACATTATTAGAACTCCAAAATGTCTTTTAGAAGTAGTAAAACTCTTAAAAGGAGAGTTTGAGATAAAAAACCTTGGAAAGACAAAATATTGTCTTGAACTACAAATTGAACACTTAGAAGGATGAACATTTTTTCATCAATCAACATGTGTCAAAAGGAATCTTGAGCAATTTTACGTGGACAAGGTGCAACCATTAAGTACACCTATGGTGGCTGGATCACTTGTAGTGATAAAGGATCCTTTTCAACCTCATAAGGAAGGTGAAGAACTTCTTCATCCTAAAGTACCATATCTTAGTACTATCAAGGCACTAATGTATCTAGCTAATGACACAAGACTGGATATAGCATTTCTAGTAAATTTACTAGCGAGATATAGTTCTTCACCAACACAAAGACATTGGAAAGGAATAAAACATATTTTTAAATACCTCCGAGGAACAATTCATAAAGGTTTATTTTATTCAAATAAATTTATTTCACTATTAATTGGTTATGTAGATGCAGGGTATTTGTCTGATCCACACAAAGGATGATCCCAAACAGGCTACTTGTTCACATTTAGTGATACAGCTATATCTTAACACTTAATAAAACAAACTATAGTAGCTACTTCATCAAATCATGCGCAATTACTTGGAATTCATAAAGCAAGTCATGAATGTGTATGGTTAAGATTCATGACTCAACATATCCATGAATCATGTGGTATATCACTCAATGGAAGGGCCCTAATGACATTGTATGAAGACAACGCTGCTTGTATAGCCCAACTAAAAGAAGGATACATTAAAGGAGACATGACTAAGGATATCCCACCAAAGTTCTTTTTCACTCATGATCTTCAAAAAAATGGTAAAATTGAAGTTCAACAAATCTGTTCAAGTGATAATCTAGCAGATTTTTCACTAAGGCATTACCAACCACAATATTTAATAAGCTAGTTTACCATATTAGAATGTGCTGATTAAGGGACCTTCAATGATGCTACAATAAAGGGGGATACACACTGTACTATTTTTTCCTTGGCCATGGTTTAGTCCCATTGGGTTTTCCTGGCAACCTTTTTAACAAGACAGCCAATAATACATATACTTATTGTTGACATTTAAGGGAGAGTGTTATAAAATATTATATGTGAATGTCTATAACCCTTGAATATCCCCGTCCACATCGATGTGTATGCAACCTTTGGCATTCTCCATGAATGTTTATATAACCTTTGGCATTCTAACTCTTAAGGTCCCATAACCTATAAATAGAGGCTTTGTGTGATGAGATGTACAATACTCATGAGTTGAGTAAAAGAAACACTCTCTTCCCTTACATTTCTCTCTATCTCTTTCAAATATCTTGTTCATAAAAATACTCTTACTTTTACATATTTTATAACTCCTTTACATTTCTTTTCAATGAATTTTTTGTAAATTTCAAAGAGATATAGACACAAAGAAGAAAGAGACTATATATGGCACATATTTTCTCTTTTTATCCATTCTCTTTTTTCTCTTTATCTTTTTCAAACTTCATAAATAAATTTATAGTAAGAACTTTAAAAGATCGAGATTCATAATTTGTCACAACAAGTAACAGTCTTTTCAACCTTGGCCTTCACTTATCATAAGCCAAATTTATCATGTCATGACAAGAAGCCTTCCGGCCCTGAAAGCATCTACATTTGCAATCTAATCCTTGGGTTGCTTTAACATCATCCTCTAACCCAAGATCCATCAACTTATAAACACTAGAGTCCCCAAAAATTAAACAGGTTTTAAATGTAATTAGAATATAAACAAAATATAGACATAATAAAAAGTCCTAAAACTTAATCAAATATAAGATCGCATATGGCATTCAAATTATATACAAGACGGAATTAAAGTCACATAATTTGCTTAATTAACTACATAATTAATTTTTAATCATATAATTAAACAATAACTAATATATTAAGCATGAAGTTAAAGAAATAACACTGATAATCCTTTAAATACCTATGAACATCATATAATTCTAGGGCTCACCAAGTAGATTAATTATTTTTTGAGAAAAATACTCATTAAATTAATAGGATTGAAAGTTTACAAACATCCAATAACTGATAAGAAGGAAAGTAAATTGAGTTTCTAACTATGTTATAAGCTTCAAAATTACTTCTTTTCTAACCCACGTACAACACATCAAGTGACTAGATGCCATAAGGTCTTTTACAGTCATAAACTATGGATCTAAATTCTAAATCATCCTTTTACTTAGAGTTTATTACAGCAAGAAGAATGTTGGAATTGGATTTAAACATATTTGTTTAATTCAATTACTGGCTTGCCCATGTAATAGCGGCCTTGAGAGCAAGAGCTTTAATAATCTCTGGTTGGAAACATCCATTGAAACACCCATGGATGGCTTAACTAAATCCCTCCTAACGTCTTTGAAAATGACTCCAAAATCTGACTTCTCTTTGTTAAAAACTGCTCCATCCATCATACAGGTGTAGATGAATTTCTCTATGGGATTAAGCATGTCCTGATAGTGTTATGTTGTGATCACAAGGAAACAGGATTTTTCTTGTTTCGAAGCGCAGGTCCAATTGCCATATATCTGTTGATAATGCCTACCACCTGAACAATACCTAACCTCATACAAATCATGACATACATAAGGCTCCCCACTGCTGATGCATACAGTAATCGAGACATTTATATCCTCTCTGCTTCACTGCTGAGACTCATGCTTGAGGATAATTTGTAATTGACAAGAAATGGGGTAGAAATTGGCTTACAGTCTTACAAGTTGAAACGTCTCAAGACTTTGTTTAGATAATTATTTTGTTAAAGCCAAATCGTCCTATCTTTTCTGTCCGGGTGAATTTGCATCCTTAAAATCTTGTTTACTAGTCCCAAATCCTTCATATCGAATTCCCTAGCCAATTGCCTCTTTAGTTATTGGACTTAATCTTTGTTAGGGCCTATTACTAACATATCATCCACATATAATAGCAAAATGAAAAAATCAATTTCATCAAACCTATTATGATATGCATAATGGTATGAACTCAGTCTATTGTACCCAAAACTGATAATGAAGGAATCAAATCTCTTGTACCAACGTCTTGGCGCTTGCTTTAAACTGTATAGAGATTTGGTAAACCTATAAACCAAGTTTCTTTCCTTTTTTCTTCAAACCATTTTGTTTAGAGCATAAATATCTCTTCTACAAGTTCTCCATGCAGAAAAGCTATTTTCACATCTAATATCAAATGTAGCATACATAGCCATGACCACTCTTATAGTTATAAGTCTAACAACAAGAGAAAATACCTTATTAAAGTCAATCCCTTCTTTCTGAGTATATCCTTTTACCACCAATCTCGGACGATATCTTTCTACTTTGTCATTTCCATCATGTTTGATTTTGTAATCCCATTTATTCTCGATAGCTTTCCTTCCTTGTGGCAATAGAGCAAGTTCCTATGTTTTTTTTTTTATGCAAGGCTTCCATCTCTTATTGCATTGCTATCATCCACAGGGAAGCATTAGGACTTAATATAGCCTCTTGAAATGTTGATGGCTCTCCTTCCCCTATGAAAAGACAATATGCATTATGGCTTGCCATAACATAGTCTGAGTGCCAAGATGATGTACTCCGTTGACAAATTAACCGTCAAACTTCCATGCTAGCCTCATTTGATTGTTGTTCCTCGTGCTTTAGTTCCGCTTTAGAAGAATTATTGTCTCTAGTTTGAATGGTAGTAGTCTCTTATATAGTGACACACTTTTCTTCTTTATTTTGTAGCTCGTGTTCAGCAAATATTACATCTCTACTGACTATAACCTTATAGGCAGTGGGATCCCATAGGCAATACCCTTTTACAACTTCAGCATAACCTAAGAATATACATTTCCTATATTTTGGATCTAATTTCGATCTTTCTTGAGGTTTATACATTACATATGCCAAACATCCAAACACATGTAAGTTTGAATAATCAACTAACTTACCACTCCAGATCTCTATTGGAATCTTCAAACTTAGCTACTAGCGATGATCAATTGATCACAAAACTAGTGGTTTTGACCGCCTCAGCCTAGAAGGACTTTTCAAATTTTGCAATTTTTAACATAGGTCTTGTTCTTTCTAAGAGAGTTCTATTCATCCTCTCTGCCACACCATTTTATTTAGGCGTATCAGCAACTGTGAACTATCTCTGAATACCTTCTTTTTTGCAGAATGCCAAGAATTCAACATCTATGTACTCTCCTGTATTGTTTGTCCATAAGCATTTAATCTTTCTTCGAGATTCAAGTTCCACTTGTGGTTTGAATTCCTTAAATATTAAAAACACATCAGACTTCTGCTTGATTAGGTACACCCATACTCTTCAAGAGTAATTATCAATAAATGATATAAAATATTTTGCGTCTCTTAAATATGTTACTAGTGATTCCCACACATCAGAATGAATCAAGTGTAATATGTGTTTGCTTCTTATAATAGATATATCAAACTCCAATCTATTTTGCTTACTTTCAACTCAATGCTTATAGAATGGTAAACTTACATTCTTGAGCCCTGGCAAGAGATCACTTTCTTCAAGAATCTTTAATCTTTATTCTAACATGTGGCCTAGTCTACAATGCCACATTTTTGCTGATTCTTCTTGGCAAGTAGAAGCAACAAATGCTTTTCCTTATTTTAACATTCCTCTTTGAAGCATGAATAATTTTAAGGTGTTATTTCTTGCCTTCATAACCATGAGTGTTCCTTTGGTGACTTTCATAACCCCATTTTCAATTTGGTTTTGAGTCCAAGTCATCAAATTACCCAACAGACAATAAATTTTTCTTTCGGCCCTTTACAAGTTGTACCTCTTGGATAGTACGAATCATGCCATCATGCACCTTTATCTTGATGGTCCCAATGCCAACAATCTTCAAAACATGATCATTTCCTATGTACACATATCCATCAGAGATAGGCTTGTATGAATGAAACCAATCTCATCGAATGTCATGTGCCATGTAACTCCTGAATCCATTTACCAAGTTTCAGAGAATGGGTCTCTTGTTGAACTGACTGATGCTTCAACATATAAGATTCTATCATCATCAAAGGTATCAATAACACATCCTTAAGAAGTTTTTCCCATAGCCTTCTCTCTATTTTTCTTGTTATACCAGCATTCTTTCTTCACGTGCCCCATTTTCCCGCAATGATAATACTTAATGTTTTTCTTGCTTCATGACTTATATCTTCTTTGTTTTGACTCCCACTAAAGTCACGTTCTTCTTATCTTCCTCTCACCATTGATAATGCCTCTACTTATTTAGAAGTTGTTAACCTATCTTTTTTATTTTTGTGCCTAGATTCCTCTTCCAGAATAGCAGCTGCAACACCATGGAAAATAAGATTATCTGTAGGAGAGCAATTTGTTAAGTTGATGATGAGTTAATCATATGAATCTGGTAGACTTAGAAGTAGGAGCTCTACACCTTCATTTTCTACTATGCTACAATTCAACAATGAAAGTTAGGAGAATAAAGTATTCAGATTGTTAATGTGCTTTGTTACCGTAGTGGACTCAAACATGGGAAGAGTGTACAATTTTCTCTTTAAGAATATTTTGTTTTGGACTGGCTTGACTTCATACAAATTGGTGAGTGTGTCCTAGATTTCTTTGGATGTTTGCTTTTCTGCAACACTTACAAGACCAAATCTACCAATGCTAGATGCAGGTTAGCAATAGCATTGTTGTCCATCTCTTTCCACTTGTCATCTTTGATCGTATCTAGTTCTTTACCAATTGCTGCAATGCAATTGTCCTTCCTCATCATTGCCATCATCGTCAATTTCCATAGAGAGAAATTACTCCATTGAACTTTTCAATCCCAAATCTTGTTGCTATAATGTTGATAAGATAGTGCCAATAACCTGGCTCAGATACCACTGTTAGGAATTGCAACACTAGATAGCAATACTAAAGAATGAGAAAAGAAGAATTGACATAAGATATTTATGTGGAAAACCCTTTAATATAAGGGAAAAACCACGGACAATAATGGGAAAGACTTTTACTAACTTAAGAGATTGTACAAGCTTTCTTTGAATGTAAGAAGAGAACAATTAAACTCACTCTCTCCAAAACCAAGAAAACACACAATTCTCTCTATCAAGTAGAAGAACCACTACTCACTCTCTCAACAAAGGAGATTTTATTACTCTTACAACTCTTCACACTCCGATGCCAAACCTCAAAGAGAAAGGCTATATTTATAGGCATCATCTTCAAAATTTTTCGACAACTTTATCTTCTATTTTGTCAAAATGTGCTAACTTTATCTTCCACTTTGTCAAAATGTGCCAACCTTATCTTCCACTTTGTCAAAAGTTGCTAACTTTATTTTTCACTTTGTCAAAAAATGCCAATTTTATCTTCCTCTTCGTCAAAAGTTGCTAACTTTTTTTTCCATTTTGTCAAAAGGTGTCAACTTTATCTTTCACTTTGTCAAAAAGTGCCAATCTTATCTTCCATTTTGTCAAAAGTTACCAACTTTATATTTCACTTTGTCAAAAGTATCAACCAATTTTTAACCAACTTTATTTTTGTTAAAAAGTGGTAACAAAATTTTTACCGTCTTGTTTTCATTGTTAAAAAGTAGCCACCAAATTTGTTTTTACCTTGTTGACATCCTATCCAATCACAAAGCACCCATCAAACTTTAAAGTAACACTAATCTCCTTGATTCCAAACTCTTACTAAAGCCTTAATTAAGAAGATGATATTGGGCTTGTATTTCTTCACTAGTTCCCAAAGAGCTCTAATTGCCTTGGGGTTGCCAAACCCTAGCAATTCCAATTGATCAGATTCATGGGCTTTGGTGAGCCTGCTCAACAGGTGCCCCCGTTAGAAAAGATTAAGTCTAGGCTTATGTCAATCTCATTCAAAGGGGTTCCATTGAGTTCGCTCAGTGTAGCTTTTCCTCCTGTTATGGGCCTTTTCTTCCCTTCTAATGCTTCTATTGGACTCTCTTCTTCTTCATGGCCTAACCCATGATATGCATTCTGAATTGGAGCATTGACCCGATACAATGGGTTATTGATAATTGTATTAAGGTGCCTCCCACTAAATTTGGGATTTCCTTCCATCTATTCTATCATTCTCTCCCCCTTATCGCCCCTTGCTAGGTACTGATTTATCGTGAACTTCTCTGGCTGCCCTTAATGAGATATCCCAGAGCATTAGCAAATCTTTCCCACCATCTTACATTGCCCGCATCAAGCAAAAACTCTCAGAATGTCTAAGGCGGCCACAAAGGAAGCAAAATAATGTTAATCATTCATATCTGAACCGCCTATAGATAACTCGTCCATCGCCCAGCAGAAGCTTCTTCTTTCGTCTCAAGGGTTCCTTGATGTCTACCTTCACTCAAAGTCTCATATAAGATACCTTGCTTTCTTGTACAGCCTTGCTATCATACTGTAACAATTCTCCAATGAAATTACCAAACTTTTTTGCCATACCCTCCGACATTAAACCAAGGGGTAGGTCGTGAACCTGCACCCAAAAATCAACATGATCCATTGGAACGATGCTGGGATCTTCTCCATCCTTCAGAAGACGAATAACCAAAAGATGGTTATTAAAGCTCTAGGAGCTTCGATCAATAACTCTCTGTAAATTAACTTCATAGAAAAATTTAAACAAGAATCTCCCGCTTCTGAAATTTTTTATTCAAACACCTCCAATCAGATGCCAAATATTCATCAATGTGTTTCTCATGGCCTGGAAATTAATAACACACATGGTGGGAAAGTGCCCAACTAAACAGAAATCAAACCTTTCCGTTTGGCATTCTTGTACACCCTCTTAGTTATCAAGCCTCCACGCCTCGTCTTCTTCATTCAGAGTCAAGTTGTCAAAATTCTCCGCCATGTTCAAATCCATCTCAATAGCGACATAACGTGCTACAGTAATAGACAAAGAAAACAGAGAGAACCAAATGCGTGCTACTGGAGCAGACTTTTTAAAAATCAGATTTGATGGATTTTTTTTTTTTTGAAATACTACATTTGTTTTACTAAATTATGGTTTAATTATTGAACTTAAAAATAGAGAAAAGTATGAAATTGGTCTCCTATTTTTATATTTTTTGATAAATTAATTCCTTACAAATTAATCGTAACAAATTAGTTTATCACAAATTTAAATTTATACAAAATTAGTTCCTCTGTTTATATTAATGAATGATTAATTTTGCATAAAATATTATTTTTGATAGACTACTTTATCACAGTTATTTGTGAGGAACCAAATTATCACAAAGTGTAAAAATATATTATTAATTTGATACTTTTCTACTCAAAAATATAACAAAACATTTTCCATACTTAAAAGTAAATAGAATACTTTCCTAAAATATAAATTCTAGTTCAAATTATCGTTAAAAGGCCACATGGTTTTGATTGTAATCGCAATATTTGACTTAGTTCAATGCAAAAAGTCCATTTTAGTTCCAAAATCTTCCTTTCTTATTCTAGAAATTAATTAAAAATTCTTTATTTAATCCAAATTCTAGATATCTTGTTATGCTTATAATGTTCAAAAAAGTAAAATATGATTTCTCTTTATTTCTTTGGAGCATTAGAATTCCTACACATTTGCAATAACATATAAACTTAAATATTGTAGAATTTGTAATTTGATCACTCCAGTTTTAATTGAATCATTATTATATTTTAACGTTTGAAAATAATAAAATTAAACCTATTCATCTTATTTTCATGTAGTAACAAAAAATGCTGACAATACCATATATAATTGTAATTTGGGTGTATGAATTCATTACATGACAGTTAATTAATATACCTTAACTTTGTTTTCCTTTTGCGACCAAAAAAAATTAGCTGGAATTGAGAGAGTGGGTGGCTGAAGCATAATCTCACTTAATTTTTTATCATGTTATAAAGGACGCAAATTTGTGAGTTAAAGAAAGCCATCTGAGAAAAATATCCTTTCATTCCTCAATATTATAAAATTGTCATTTTCAACCCTTACTAATTGATTACAAAAATTTTTTGGAGTGAATTAGAAAGATATTGAATTTAATTGCTAATTAAAAAATTAATTAACCATTTCATAATAAAAAATTCTTTGGAGTCTAAAAAGTATGATGAGATTTTTTGAAGTCAAGGAAAAAATAATAAATTAATTAAGTACCTCTTAAATTTCTTAATAATAGACTATAAATGTAATTTAGTGTGGTCTAAAATTAAAATTAGAAAATAATATATGGTTGAATAATTTATTCAACAATTTGAATCATCTACCATCATATATCACTCAAAGTTAGAGACAAATCAAATATGGTTCCATTAATTTTTGAGATTTTAAAATTTTTTAGAAGAGCAATGGTGACAATTGCTTTATATGACAAACAAGATCTATTATAAAGATACTCTCCTAATGAGCTCATTGTCTTCATTTTTTTTTTACTAATATCACATAATCAATTTTATGTATTTTTTTTAATTTACTATGCTTTCTTTATGTTATAATATATTGCTTTTTTTTTTTTTTATTAACACTCACAACCACCTTGATTTAAAACATACAACCATATAACAAAATAAACTAATTTTCTTAAATGCTTAAAATGAACAAATAAACTAATTCATACCGCATATTTAAATTGGCGTGGGACTAATATAATTTTGGGCTAACTTGATTTCAAAATTGATCTTGGTCTATTGTGATTTTACATCACCGTTATTTTTATTTAAAAACTTTAGTTTGAAAATTAATTTTTGTCATTTATATAATTCATTCTATGCAAAAAGTAATTATTTTTTGTTTTTATGCAAACGGAGGTTTGAAGGATAAAATTAATTCTAAAAAACTTAAACGCTAAAATAAATAATAATATTTATAACGTAAACTCTCGTTTAGATATACAAATTAACTTTTAAATCTTTCAAATATTAAATCAAACACAAATTTAATCTAATAAACCCTGCACATAAATTATATATATTACACGTCACACCCCAATATATGCTGAAGATGAATGCCATCCAATTTGGGGGACAAGTAGACCGTAAAAATCCTCAAAAGACCCGCCACAATTAGTTGCCGTATAATTTGTCTTTTCCATACAATTGCTTTGAGTCTCATATTACTCTTATTTTAAATTAATGCATCTATTTCATAGATAATCACCCATCACATTTTAAAAAAACAAAAATACATTTAAAATCCATTTTGACTAATAATAATAATAATAATAATAATATTATTATTATTATTATTATTATTATGTTGAACCATCTAAATATAGAAGTCATGTAAGGAATTTGAGTGGTTTTTGAATGAAAAATTTTATGGTATTGATATTTTATATAAATTTTAATTATGTGGATTGGGTCTATACAACTTACTCACTATCTGAGGTGCTCATTTGATTTATCATGAAATTCACCAAATTAATGATGATAACAATCATTCAAAACTTCTTTTCAAGTCAATTTTATATGGATCAATGGCCATTCATCGGATTGTATATTGAATTTTAGAGGAATTGAATTTGAAACTTGACAAAATTATTTTAAATGGGATTTATAATTTTACTAATTTTTGCATAAAATAAATCTAAACTCTTAAACGCAATGGTTTAAAAAAGTCTACTGTTAGGGAGTTTTTATAAGGGATGAAATTTTTTAAAAAAATTTATAATAAAATGAATGAAATAAAATAACTTATAAATTAATTTTTTATATTATTATCCCTATAAAATAATATATTATTAGTAATATTTTTATTATTGAATTTATGATACAAGGTTGTGACAGTGAGAAAGTAAGATATTTTTTATTTTTTATTTATTTTCACAAAAAATAAATTTTTTTAAATAAAAGATAGAGTTAGAAAAAAAAATTTATATTTTTATTATTAATTTTTCACTAAAAATACTATATATCTACAAAAAATTATATAAGATTATGCCATGACAAAAAGTAAAAGTAATATTTTTTATTTTTTATTGAAAATTTTGATAGTAAGAAAAATAAAATTTACACTAAGCTTTTCGCACTATTTAGTCTAAATGTAACCACCTCCATAAATACGATTGAAAACAAAAAGAAAATTGAGGGAAAGAGAAGGAAGTGAAGTTCACAGTCACATTACGTTGACTTGTTAAGAAAGAAATATATGATTTTACTCAAGCTTTAGTTGATGGTCTCCCATTATTCTCATTGATTAATTCATAAATTACTGCAATGATTTCAGTTTAAACTGGTTCATTTAATTCCCTTCTAACTTGGAAGACTAATTGGACTATGTTGAATTTGAGAGAGAGAACTTGAGGGAGAAGGAAGAAGGAACCAGCACAGTGCGCATAGACGAAAAAAAAGAGAAAACGAAAGTGTTTTAGGCTTTACAATAAATTTGGATATAATTGTAATTTTAATTAAAATTATGAGGGTATAATTGTACTTTACTTCTTACATCATTCCATTCCATTCTTTATTCCCCATTTAAAAGTATGACAAAAAAAAAAAACTCTCAATTTACAATAACAGCAAAAATGTAATTTTCAATAATAAAAAAGAGTTTTAGAACCTCTTCTTTATTATTTCATTTCATTTTTTTTTTTTAAAGGACATTCATGCATGTAGAGTTTAAAACTCTATTACAGTATCAAAACCTATCCATTAATTGAGAATAGGGATAGATTTAAAGGGGTGTGGGGGCGATTGCTCCATTTCAATGTATAAATGTTTAATTTTTATTAATAATTTTATTTTTAATTTAATTTTTTAATTTATAAAAATTCGTCTCATTTAAATTGTAAAAATTTATTTTTTTTTATTCAAATATTTAATCCAAAGACGTTTGTTCCCTTAAAATCATATATTAAATCCATTCCTAAGATTTTGACCACCAATCATATTATATAGATTTTCAAATGAGCTTGAGTTGAGGACTTTGTTTTTACTAGGTTGATTCAATGAAAATAATTAATGTTCAAAATGCTATGTCATCATTTTTATTACTCTAAATGCTTAAATTAATTTTTTGAAGTTATTAGATCGCAAGAAGTTTGTAACTTAGTAGTAAAGGGTAGGCATCTTTGTGCATTTCAATGTTGATCTCAATTCTATATATTTGAGATTTTAGTATATTTGATACATTTAATTGTTTTAAGGATAAATTTTGCTCTAAAAAATTTAATATATGTTTCATAATAAAATATAAAAGAAAGTAAGAATAAATACGTCAAATATAGAAAAATACCACATTCTATGTCCGGCAAAAAGTTGTTAAATTATAAGGATTAAAAGATCTTATAATTTATTTGAAAAATACATTTTAAATTTAGGGTAAATAAAAACAATAAAACAATTTTTTGAGGATTAATTATCCCAATTCAAGCAAACTTTTTTTAAAAAATAAGCATATAGACTCTTAGTTGCGTACTTAAAGCACTTTCAAACCTTACATTGAATGAGTTTTAACAAATATGAGAATATATATAAATAAAACATTCAAACTGTTTAATACTACTTATATTAAGTGATTTTATTCTATTAAAAAAGAAAAAAAAGTCTCACTATTTTTATAAACTCATAATTGAAATATATTATTTATTTGTGTTTAAAATTACCAAAAATTTGATAAAAATAAGTTGAGAAGATGGAGATTGATCTAATCAATGTGTGTGCCAATAATTAAAGTAGTGGCGCACGTATTCTTGGATGGTTCAGTTGTCACGCATATGTTACACTTGTCTAACGTTCCTTTGTGGTTGATTACAGACATACTTAGTGTGTATGCCAAAATTTTCTCCATTTTTCTTCATATTCAAAGTTTCATTATTTTGTTACGTCAAAAAAGAGCCATGGAGTTTATTATTATTGCAGTACATATTAGCAAATATTTTTTTTAAGAGTAAAATGCTTTTTTATTTTTTATTTATTATAAAATTATTATTTTAATTTCTTATTCTTTAAAATACCTAAAATAATTTTTTACTCATTAAAAAATGTCACAAATAATCCTCCATTTTTTTAAAAAAAATCAAACTTAACCCTTTGAATTTAGGATTTAGAATTTGGTAGAAGAATTAAATTTGATAATTTTTTAAAAAATAGGGATCAAGTATAATATTTTTCAATGAGTGAGGGATCATTTTGAGTATATCAATAAGTGAGGGACCAAAATGATAATTTGATAATAAATGAGGAACAAAAAGAACATTTTTCTCTTTTTTTAAATAAATTTTATTTATATTTTTATAATAAAAGCGCTTTTTCCTCCCTTTGAAAACTTAAATGACAGGATTTTTTATTTTGAAAATATGAAGTTACCTCTAAAATTGAGTTATAATTAAAATATTCTAAAAAAACTATATTATTTCATCTATTAATAATATAAATTGATTAACAAACTAAAATTTGGTTTTAGTATTATTTATTTTCGATCTAAAACCATAAAACTAATGTATTAGTAAACATAAAAATTATTTCATGAATGTATTTGTAAAATGTATTTTAATAATTTATATATTATTCAAATAATAAATAAATCTTCTAATAACAATAAGTGTGATTATATTTTATCTTTATTAAAGGAGAAATGTCGTTTATCTTTCAATTTTAAGAAAAGCGAATCTATATTTTTAAATTAGAGAGAAAATTTGTGTAATTTAAATGTTTTTATAAGCAAGGGAATAATTTATTCAAAATTAAATGAAATTGATTTACCAAGAAATAATCTTGAATGACCAAAACACCAAGGCTTTGGTTGACATCAAGAATTGAAATTAAAATCTAGAATTATAATTTCAATTTCGTTTTTATTAGAATTAAAATTGATTTAGAATTTTTAAATTCATGTTTGGGCCATGAAATGAATTTAAAATAAAATTTATTTTTAATTTAACTCTAATTTTATTATTTAAACAAAAGATAAATATTTTGAAAATGATTAGTATGAATAATTATTAAAATAATTTATAATTTATTTTTTAAAATATTCTTCCTTAATTTAAACCAAATGATATAAGATATTTTTTTAAATAATTGTAACACCACATTATATTTATCATTTAAAACAATATTTTTAAAAAATTATTTGACATGTCATGTGTGTTTGATAAAAGTTTTGTCATGAACGTGTGTGCATATGTATATATAGTGTGTTGTTGAGCAAGGCTAACACCTAAGAAATGGGTGAATTAGGTGTTATATAAAATTTACAAAATATTAAAATCCTTTGAAAAGGTTTTCAAACTTAAAACAATTAGACGAAACTTAATGATTTAAAAACAATGAATACAAAGTATAAAGAAAATAAGGGAAGAGAGTGAACATAGAGATTTATCTTGGTTTAACTTTTATCCAAACTTACATCCAGTTTTCAAGCAATCTCTTAAGATTTTTTACTATCTCAATGAACAAATACAATAATTCAGAAGAACATCTCCTTGATTCCAAACTCTCATAGCTTAACTTCTTCCAAGAACCTCATTGAATATAGGAATAAAATCCCCCTCAACCCAAGTTCTCTCGTAGCTTAATTCCCTCAAGGAACCTTATTAAACTTCTCTCTCACAAGAAAGAAAGAATTGAAAATAGATGAATTCTATGAAACAGAGTATATGATACAATAAAGCACTAATGAAATAATAAGTTGATAAAAATATGGAAAACAATGATATAATCACTCTTGAATGTTTTTCTTGTTGATTTAGAGTCCATAGGTCGTATTTATATAGATTGAGGTCCAATAGATCCATTAGAAGTGAGTGGGAGTTAAAGATTTCAAAATATATCTGTTATAAACTTATCTTGACTTGTCTGCCTTTAGCTAATCAACTAGTCCTTTTTTTCCTTTTAAAAAATTCAAATTCTATACCCCAATAATTGACTGCTCACTTATAGCCAGTCAACTAGTAATTCACAGAGAACTCCTAGTCAATTAGCCTTAAGGCTGGTAGTGGATTAAGCTTGATTTAGGTGTGGTCAATCGACTATTGACTAATGGTCAGTTTACTGGTGACTCAAAGAGAACTTCTAGTTGATCATAGCTCAAGCTAGAAGCAAATTGAGACCTCTCAGATGATAGTTAGTTGACTGTTGGCTAATGGTCAATCGACTGGTCACTCACAAAAAGTGCCCATTTAACTGGAACAAGGCCTAACAGTTGGTTGGTAGGGTGTTAGTCGACTGCTGGGCTACTGCCAGTTAACTGGAGACTTATAGAGTTCCTCAAATTAGCTTTTGTTTAACCTTTAAAACTTAGAATTAATTTTACATCCATTTAAAATACTTTTTATTAGCTCAATATCACTTACAAAGATTCCTAAGACATGATAATACAATAAAAAAGCATCTAGAATCTATGCATTACATTGAAAAACTTTCTTCTAATGTTTATTATCATCAAAACCACAATCTTCAGCAAATGGGCTCAACATGTATTATATCATATGTGTGGTGTAGTGTTGTATTATAATATTATGTTCTAATTGTGTGTATAATTATATATATGTACAATCATATTATATTTCCAAGATTAGAATATCTATTATTTTTATATTGTGTTACATATTTGTTATATGTAAATGTGTATGCATGCATATGTGTTTATATAACAAATTTATTATATATGCATTGGATTTGGGCATGTGTGTACATTTATGTTACGTCATATGTATTTGTATGTGTGAGTTTTGTTTTATATGTTTAGTATATATGTGCATGTATGGGCATAGGTGTATGCACATGTATATTTATGTGCGTGTATATATATATTTATTATATATGTATTTATATTTGTACATATATGTATATGTGCTTGTGTGTTCTTGTATATTGCATATTCTTTATATGCATATGTATACATGTGTATATGTGTTATATGTTATATATATATACATATATATATATATATGTGTGTGTGTGTGTGTGTATTAAATTAATTAATCACATGCAGACAAGACTTAATGTTTCTACTAAAACTTAAAGAGATATGGATGTGTAGGTTTGTGTGTACATTTATATTAAATTAATACAACTACACACTGACATAACTTAATGTTCACACTAGAATATAAAAGAATATGGATGTGTGGGTTTGTGTGTGTATGCATATGTGTTTATGTTACATTTTTGTTTTATGTATTTTTGTATGTGTGTATGTGTTATATGTTCAAAATATATGTATGTGTATGCAGATTTGCGTGTGACATATGCATGTCATTTGTATATATGTGTATATTATTAATTAAAAAATTATTTTATAATTATATTGATATTAAAATTTACAAAATATAACATTCAAAATTAAATATTAATAATAACTTTTGAAAATATAAAAGATTATATTAGAAGTAGAGTTATATATCTCAATTCTAACACGAAAAATTATATTTTGTGATGTTACCAATAAAACTTTAAATTGATTTTTACTAATTATATTTTAATTCTATAAAATTGAAAATATAATTTTAAAATATACATTAAATAAAAAAGTAAAAATTAGTAAACACAAGGGTCTAAATGAATTAAGAAGGATCAAAGTTTGTCCTAAAATATATTTAGTTTGATTTCTATTTTGCTTTTCGTTCATGTGCTTTCAATTGGGATCTCTTGTATTTAACTATAGTGCATTTAGCACACATTTAAAAAGAAAAAATTTAACAAAAATAATATATTTTTCTTTTTGGCTTTTTAATCTTCCCCCCAATATCTCAATTTATTGCCTTTATAAATGTAGGGATCCACGGGCATCTCCTTCGCATTCCGGTCGGCAACCTTCTAGCTTCAAGCGCGAGTAAGCAGTGTGTTTATGAACTCGGTTGTTGGAACTCTCGCTCACCACTTTCTAATTTAATTCTCTTCCATATAACTCTCCTCTTTCTTATTCTCATCATCCATTATCAAATCCAAATTTGTGGAATTGTCTGATTCTTACCATTTTCTTCCTCTGACTGATCAAAACTAACTCACCATTTCCACTGCAATTCGCCACTAGGTGAGAATGCTTTTCTTCAAATTCCTAGCATAAATTCGGCCTAATATTTCTTAGTTAACTAAAAAAATTTTCTAGGTCCTTTCCAAATTCGCTGTCTACTTGCAGTACATTCAATTTTGAAGAACCGAACTGGGATTTCATCCTCTGAAATGAATATGTTTTCGCTGATGGAATCAACGAGGAGGAGCTCAGAAAGGTGCTTAGATTCTCAATTGTGGCACGCCTGTGCTGGTCCTGTGGTTCAAATGCCACCAGTAAATTCCAAAGTCTTCTACTTCCCTCAGGGTCACGCAGAGCACGCAACTGGGAAAGTTGATTTTGGAAGATATTTTATTCCCTCTCTCATTGCCTGTGAGATCTCTGCTATAAAATACATGGCAGACCCTGACACAGATGAGGTGTTCGTGAAAATGGGGTTGACCCCTCTGATGAGAGAGAAAAAATTGGAGTTTGAAGATGATTATTTCAATGTTCTTGAGAGCCAAGGGAAAACCTCTTCGTTTGCCAAGACATTGACACAATCTGATGCGAATAATGGTGGAGGCTTCTCTGTGCCTCGTTACTGTGCAGAGACTATATTCCCAAGGTTGGATTATTCTGCTGAACCTCCGGTTCAAACCATTATTGCCAAGGATGTGCATGGACGGAGCTGGAAATTTAGGCATATCTATAGAGGCACGCCTCGCCGGCATCTTTTAACAACAGGTTGGAGCAGTTTTGTGAACCAAAAGAATCTTGTTGCTGGGGATTCTGTTATATTCCTTAGAGCAGATAATGGGGATCTTTGTATTGGAATAAAAAGGAAGTGGATTGGTGGTGGTACTGAGTACTCTTCTAATTGGAATCAATCAGCACTGTGTCCTTCGGGCTTTTTGAGTAAGCATGAGAACAACACATTGATGATGAGGATGAGACAAGGTGATGAGGAATTGAAGGGGAGAGTGCCAGCTGAATCTGTTGTTGAAGCTGTGACTTCTGCTATCAACAATCAGCCCTTTGAGGTTGTCTACTACCCGCGTGCTGGCACGCCGGAGTTTTGCGTCAAAGCATCGGCTGTGAAGGCTGCCATGCAAATTATGTGGTGTTCTGGGATGAGATTCAAAATGCCTTTTGAGTCAGAGGATTCATCTAGGATTAGCTGGTTCATGGGGACAATATCTTCTGTTCAAGTCGCAGATCCATTTCGTTGGCCCAATTCTCCATGGCGCCTTTTGCTGGTATGCATTTTGATTCCCATTTCCTGTCGCCAAGATACACTAGCTTAGATTCTGTTATTAAGGAGAACTTAAATCTGCTGGATATTTGTTTACTTAAATAAGAAGAAAAAGTATTGGCCTGTTATTTGAACTGCTAATTAACGCATTAGATTGGATTGCAAGTGACATAGGTAGCCAATACAGGTAGCTTATGTCTTGTCGGGCAATTCTTCATAGTAACTACCATAGTTGCTTGGATTGTATTACAAAATTACAAGCGGCAGAAATTAAATGCCAGTTAAAAGTTGATATAAAGAAGAAATAAATATATGCCTCCTTTGGTAATGCTGGAAAAAACCCAGATTTGCCTGAAGTTTAGGCCGTCTATTATCTTACCTTTCAACTTGAAATTTGCTTGAACCGTCTAAATCGCTCTAAAATTCTTCTTTGTGATATTGGCTTTTCAGGTGGAATGGGATGAACCCGATTTACTTCAAAATGTCAAGTGTGTAAACCCCTGGATGGTTGAACTAGTCGCCTACACGTCATCCTTCCATCTCGATCCATACTCACCACCAGGAAAGAAATTACGGTTTCTGCATCATCCCGATTTGCCCCTTGTCAACCAACATCTGATGCCATCATTCTCCAGCTATCTTCTTAATCATTCTTACTTCCTATGTAATATTCAAACCAATAGTTCTGCAGGCATACAGGGAGCCAGGCATGCCCAATTTGGACTATCTCCATCTGAGTTTCCTTTCAACAAGCTGCACTCTGATATGCTTCCCGGTGGATTACGACGGCCCAACCATGCTGTCCAGCTGGTGAGAACTCCTTGTAGCACCTGTAAGAGCAGCAAGGAGAACAATGGCATTATTTCTAGCTTTTTGACAATGGGATATCCTGGCCAGAGTTTGGAAAAACCTATAGAAGCCAAATCCCCACACATCCTGTTGTTTGGTCAACTCATACATACCGAACAGCTGACTTCATACAGTTGCTCTACTAGTACAAATGAAAACAGTTTATCGGAAGAGAACTCACTCAAGACATCAAAGGCTTTTGATGGCTTAGCTTCTTCTTTGCATCAAAATAGTCCAATAGAAAATTCCTCTGATGGGGGTTCTCCCTGGTACAAAGATCAGCACAAATCCGATCTGGGAACCGACAATATTAACCTCTTATGTTTGGCATTATGATGATTCTATCTGTTGCATTTGCCGTGCCAGCGAATCCTTGAAGACAGCGAGGAGGCTAAACTATTTATAGCAGTAGATTTCTTGTGCTGTATAGTTACTGATTCTTAGGCATATTTCTACTTAGGTGCAAGTTAACGAAAATATTTCTTGTTTAGTTTAAAACCATATTTTATGACAAAATTGTAATGCATTGCAACTGAATAACCAAGGAACTGAAGTGGTAATATATTCTTTAACATGCACCTAGTTGAAATTTTCCCTTTCACTTTCTGCTAAATTCGTGTGAGGTGAGGGAGAATCCCTCTTTTCGTATTGAGGGATCATGTAACTCATGTATCACTGTCAAAATATGTTCTCCTAAGAACTTGTCTCTGTTTCTTAACTAATTATTCAAGCTTCTTTTTCTTTCTGTGGGAAATGCAAAAGAGACTAAAATTTTAAAAAGACCCAACTTTTCGTAGAAAACTCCATGATTCCAAAATGGGAAGAAAGATCAGGTTCTAAACTAAAAGAAACAAATATTATAAGTTCAAATACTCGAACAGAAATCTCGTGAATCAATTGCAGAAAGACTAACATTTTAGATCTCAACGCCCTAATGGGATAAAAAAGAAAAAACAAAAAATTGAGGAGTACATTTAACAATAAACAGCTTTCTTAACATCGGTAAGCACATTAAAGATGATGTGCTCTTCAACTTCTAAACGGTTTAATTGACACGAGTCATTATGCATAGAAGTGAAATTGCTGACTCGGTCATTTATTACTTTCACTCATTTAACTCATTTCATTTAGTGAAGATTTATTGTTAGCTTCGTCAATGACGTCTGTATATTCACCTGGATCAGTGTCAGAAAGGTTAATGTTACTTACGCAGCACTTAAGCTACTTAATGGCAATTGCACAAAGTGTCGGTATTCAATGGAGTCTCCCATCAGGTAGTCATAGGATGTCTATTTATTTATTTTTTGGATAGTTCGTGGAAGTGGTTAAAGAATGATGATAAGAGTTTATTGGATCAATAAATAATTCTTAAAACATATATATATATATATATATATTAACTAATTATTTAAATATAATTTAAATTATATTTGTCACACCCTTGATCAAGGAAGTGTGACCAATACAGAGAACGAAGTAAATTTCATCCCTGCGAATTAGAACATGTCAGACAACCTACCAAATGAGGGTTTCTAAATTTTTGCCAATCTATAAGCAAATTATTTACTATTTGGTTTTTGTGTAGAAATTTTAACGGAATCTCTTCTAAAATTTGGACTTTCTAAAATTCCCCCAACTCCACATGTAGAAGGCACGAGAGCTCCACTCTCACAATTTATACAACCAAACAATCCTATATATAACATACACTTACTAATTTCCTGCTTATGACAATTGGATAGACTAAATTACAATATTTACAATGCTCAACAACAAAAAATAATTGTGCCATTACAGACCATGCAAGGCTTACTCATGGACATCTAACTTGACTTTATGCAGCAGAGGGGGTCCAAGGTCAATATTACTCATTGAAAAACATAGAGCCAAAATAAGTGAGTGAAAAAACTCAGTGAGTAAATAATATTACCTACGATGGGAAGTAACAAGTTAACAGCTTCATTTTTTCTCCTTTCTTCTTTTAAACAAAAAGCTTACCATACCATCCAAAGGGAAATAAAAATCAATATTAACTATTCATAATTTGAATAAAGACATTGTCTATGTAAACCTATGAAGCAAAACATGGTCAATCTTCATTTCTGAATCAAATGAACAAATAAGGATAAATTAATAGATCAAATCAGAATAATAAGCATCTAAATAGAACTAGAACAATATATAGACACTAAGCACATAGCCTACAAAAGGTATATCACCAAATCTCATACGCAGAACACAAAGTTCACAAAGGTAAATCACCATAGGAATAGAGCATGCAACTCTCAGAAATCAGAAATCTATGCGGAGCTGACAACTTTCGAAGAGTAAATTAGAAATTTCATTTGCGAAGCACACAACTTGTGAAGGGTAAATTACCTCAGATATAGAGCACGTAACTCACAGAAATCAGAACAAACCTACGTGTCGTGGCTGACACACAGGGCTAGTATCTCCCCTACTGGCTGGGCTTCAGAATCATAGTATTTTGTTAATCTAAAATCAAGTGTTTCAAAAATACAAAATCAAAGTATTTCATGAATCTGGAATCATAATATTGCATCAATTTAGAGACATGTATTTCTTAAATTTAGAATTTCTTGAATATCCAAAACCGAAATGGTTTAGAAAATCTAGGATCAAATTTATACTAAAAGATAGAGTCAAAGTTGCTTAAAATTATAATTCAAAGAAGATGAATAAATTTAGAATAATTGAAACTCAAAAAATACAAAGCTAGCGTCTTTAGAAGTACAAAATTAGAATCTTTCACAAATACAAATCATAACACTTTCATACAAACCATGTTTTCAAAATACCCAAAATCAGAATAATTCTAAGCATTTAGAACTAGGTTTATTCCAAAAATAGAATCAAACTAATTCAAAATATCATCATCAAGATAAATCAAAATCCAAAATACACAGAGATGTAATTCTTAATTCTGAAGTTTAACCAAATACCAAAAAAAGTTGCATATCACATTACTTTGATGTTGAGTAAGCATTTAAGACAAATTTTTATGAAGAAACAATGTATTAGGAAGTCTGTTCCCTATAAGAGTTGAGTGAACAAATCACACGAATTCACTAAGAAAGGTATTAAGATACTAGATATAAGCATATTTAGCAGTATTTACTCACCTGGAGAGAAGAACACCAAACACTCCTTGAAGCCTCCAACAATTCACTTGACCATTATTAGTCCTAAGGACTTATAAAATCAAGCAACACACTCTTACCCCTTGATATCCAAACACAATATAATAAATTCTATCACTTTAGCTATTCATTTGCTTTTGAACCATAAACATAAGGTTCAGTATTTAGGATTCAAGGATCATTAACACAGCCTTCCATAATCATCTTTAACTCTTCTAGAATTTTGACTTCCCATTTCAAAGTCTAATTGTTAAATAAACATAATCTTAATTCAGTTGATAGCATCCTTGATTTAGTCCCAATCAATTACTTAATGAGTTTCCCATATAACTTGATTCATTTTGATTCAATCCCTTTAAAAATTTGACTTTCCATTTCTATTCCAATACACTTTCATTACAAAAGACTGGATTTCCTTACCCAATTCTATTCACTTGATTATTTGCCATATTTTGAGAAGTTCACATTGTGTGTAATGAAGTGTTTTCTGATGCATTCATTTATTTTTGTAATTTGAATCTAAAAATATACTTAAACATATTTCTAGGAATATATTACATGCTTAAAATAGAGTCGAAATTAATAAGTTAACATTGTCAAAATTTTAGGTATGGATATCATACTCTTTCTTGACCTCTAATCACAATTTTAACAATATCTCACCAACCGGTAAAAATTTTGAAATGGGTTTATTTTATATGAAATTAAACTCACATATCTTTCCAATCGTATAACATGCATAAACTAGCTTTAAAATAAAAGAGTTATAAGGGTCTCAATTTGTAGTTATGTATATCAATTTATTATCTAACTTTTTGTCACTAATTCAACAATATCTCAACAACCAATTTAAATTTTGAAATGAAACTTTCAAAATAAAAAATAAACTTACAAAACTTTTCGGTGATATATAATTTGTCCAAAATGAAGTTGAAATGGAGTTATGAACATTTAAAATTACAGTTATAGAACAAAGGATGACCATAAAATCAATAAATGGAGCTACTTACTTCTAATAATCAAGTTGTATAAGTTTGAATTTCTCCTTGGCTCCAAACAGTTCTCTTGTTAGTTTGGCCTATAAATACATGTCTCAAGAGCTTAGAAATCACAAGAACCAAATGTTAGAATGTGATCTTTGACTAGTTTGAGAGAGAAACAATCATCATTGAGCCAAAACTTGCATATTCTCTATCATTTAAGTTTTTATTGCTTAGTCTTGTAAATCTACTTCTTTGAGGAAGTTTGTTCATTTGTATTTCTTTCTGCTTTGAGAGAAATAACATCAAAGAGTGCTTAGGTTGAAGGGGAGGTTCCTTCAGTTATGTTCAAGGAGGTTCTTTGAAGGAGTCAAGTAGTAAAGGCTTGGGATTAGGAAGTGGTTTTTCCTGAGATTTGTAATTAAAGGAGAGGTTTTCTCGAGTTGTTGTAATTGATCATTGAGATAGTAAAAAATCCCAATAGATTGCTTGGGGACTGGACATAGGCTTGGGTTGGAGGCAAACCAAGATAAATCTTTGAGTTTGCATTCTCTACCTTATACTTTTAATATTCTGAATTATCATATTTATGCTCTGTCTTTATTATTGATATTTGAAGTATTGATATATAAATATATATATATACACACACACACACACACATATATCTAAGCATCAACATAAATATTTCCTTGGTTGATATAATTGTAGTTTTGCTTCATATGCTTCTTAATAATATTCATAACAATTATTTTGTAAAGAAATTTCGAAAGGAACCAAAATTTTTGTAAACACCCAATTCATCCCCTCTTGGGTGTTGGTTGTCTTGTTCTAACACTATTGATTTTTATTCTCTATCTTGTCTTTGTTTTTTTATATAGTAATAAGAGACAAGCTTAGGTTTCCATTTCAAAAAATATTGTGCAAGCTCCAAGCAAGCATTCCTCTTATGTCAATGGAAGGGGTTCTTTCATCCACTTGGAGACACCTTCATCAAGCCAAAACCTCAGTCCAGCATCGGTATATCTTGTAAATGTAGTATTAGTAACAGGGCTTTTTCTATGTATAGTTATTGTTTGGGAAATTTTATCATGTGGGAGGTTAAATAAACAAAAATTGTGGGTTTGAGCTATGAAGGGGGTGAGAGTTTCCTTTCCCTCTATAGTGTTACTAGGCAATAGTTTTAAGACTTTCTTTTAGATAAGATGCATAAGGTGAAATTGAAAAGGTAAAAGGATGATGCGATCTTATTGTAGTTTTCTTTTCATAGTGAAAATAAAGTTGATTTAAATATAAACTTTGTGACTTTTGTTGTAAAATAAAGTAAAAAAATGGAAGTTATAGCAATCTCAAATAGGCTTCAATTCTATGATTCCAATAAACACTTACCCTACTTGGGGCTTTGGAGGAAAGACGTATGATGGTGCTATATCTCACTGTTTGAACTTGAATGGCAATCTAAGTGCTTCTAAGCAACTTTGGTCGAGTAGACCTGGCCCGGCTCGAAACATATTACCTGGCCCAATGATAATCCTAGGTTCATTGGGTTGGGCTATCGAGCCCGAGGTCAAAAATCTGACCCCGGTATAATAACGGGCCAAGCCACAGGTTTGTGAGTGACTCGGCTCAGCCTGCCATTTGTGCAACCCTATTTTAGATATAATCATAAATTCATAAACTTAGATAATTACCTTGGAACGATGACAATTATGGTTTTTAGGATAATCATGTTATTCAATAATATTATTTTTCTAAAATTAAACAAGCAATCAATTGCCTATAGATCTCCTACAGTAGTAGGAGAATCTACAGTAAATTTTGGATCATTAGATCTTTATTCAATGATCCAAAATTTATTAGACAATTTTTTAAAAATTTATTTTAAAAAATAATCTAATAAAATTTAACCATTATATCAAAATCCAATAATTCGATATCACAACTCCAATCAGTTAATATTATTATTAGTAGTCAAGAGACAATCATCTAGCGCAAGTTAAGCTTGTTTTTCGTGTTAAGATTCTAACTATAAAATCAGATAATTTGTTGTGTGTTAAATAAGGAAGGTGCCAACTGCTTCCCAATTAATTAGGAAATTCAAAAGGATATGTCCATACCGCCCTTTTTATTTCCAGAAATCATACATATTTCAAAATTTTAAAAAACATAGCATTACAAACATGAATTAATTAAAATTAATTAATATATATAATTACATCAATCTCATAATAATATTAACAAAAAAGAAAAGTTTTAAAATTTTCACTTTTATACTTTGTAATAATTTAATCTCTTACAAATAGATTTAATTATAACTTAAAAAGTTTACTCGACCCAATGAGTCTAATTCAAAAAAATAGAGCTCGAACAAGTATGTCTAGTTAGAAAAACCCAATTTATAAAATAGATCGAATTTGGACTTTTTTAAAGCTTAGCTCGAGTTTTAAAATCTTGAATAAATACTTTTTTATGAGTAAAAAATTAATATTTTAAAAAAACTTATTGTAACATAACATTTTGATAAAAAAAATAAAGATTTATACATCTTGTTTAAAGAATTTATGCCAATACAATAACTTATTTGTATTTACAACTTCTCTATAAATATTCCTATATATAATAATAACAATTATCTATATTATTTATCTCAAGTTTTAAATTACAAATTGATTTGATCATTCTTTAAAAAACCTAATTAGCTGGATCTGAAAAATATAAATAAAAGTTCGAATAAAAAAGTATGATTAAAATACGGGTTCGGTCATTTTTTTGAGGCTAAATTTAAGCTTGAATTTTAAAAGTCTGGTCCGATGATTAGGTTTATTCACAAATTAACCACGACAAATCAGTCATTTAAAAATTATATTTTGTGTAAAATCAATCCCTTATTATTCCTAATAAAGTGACTAGTTTTATATAGATTTGAATTTTTAAAGGAATAATTTTGAAAAATTTAAATTTTTGAGGGACTATTTTTATACAAATTTAAATTTATGATGAATTTATTTATCATAATTAATTTATAAGGAATCAAATTGTCATAAAATACAAAAATAAAAATTTAATTTTATACTTTTTTCCATAACATGTTTATTCAAATAAGTTAATTGCTGTCCACAAACCTGTTATTTTCATCCAAATTAATTTATCAGAGTAATGTTTCAAATTAATAAAAAACTCTTTCTGGAAATAAAGCACACCTCAATATTAGCGATCGGAATGTTTCTTTGCTTATAAGCCAAAGAAATGAGGGGCAACATCGTAATTGCGCTTTGTCAATCGGGGTCTGATTTAGGCGCCGAAGTAGTTATAAGCTTGAACGAGAAGAGAACCGAACAGAAAAGGAGAAGGACGTCGATCATCGCCAGAAAATCTCAGCACGGGGATTTCAATTTGATTCTCTGATTCCCCTTGGCGGAATCAGAGAAGCGACCTTCTTCTCTTCACGTTCCATCGCCATACCTGTAAAAACACTGCCATTTTTTTGGGGACGTGGAGTGTTGCCATAGCTTCTCAGTGATACAAATTTTGCCGAAGAAATTCTGACAATTTTTCTCGGGTTGGAGATTGTAAAATGTGCTTTTGAGGAATCTGAAGGTGGGTTTTCTTTGATTTCTTAACATGGGTATTCTTCAGAGTGAGCATACAATGGAAGGGTGGCTCTTTCTGATCCGCTCCAATCGGTTTGGGTTGCATTACTCACGTAAGAGATACTTCATTCTCCAAGAAAATTGTCTCAGAAGCTTTAAAACGAAACCTACTTCCCAGATGGAGGTACTCATTTGTATTGTATCTCAAATTTTTCATTCAGCTATTGCCTTGAATAAATACTGTGTTTCTCTCTTTGAATTTTTTCTTCGTATTTTAATATTATTTGATTTAACGGCTTGGTCCTTCTGTTAGAGTTTATGAATGGGAATCGATGACGCCTACCCAGAGGCATTATGTTCGTTGCCTCTCATGGGCTCAATTTTGCTTGCGCGCGCTTTTTTATTTCATTTTTATATTTGATATCATCTTGCTGGCTTGAAGATGGTACTAATTGCCTTTCTGTGATGACGTCAACCAAAGGGTTGTCCTCTGGCTCTTGTTTTATAATTTTTCATCTTGCAAGATGCATTGTTATGCCTTTAAAGTGTAACGATGGATAAAGTCATTGGTAGTTTTTGGCATTTCTATAGGTAAATTATTATTAAGAAAATGGGAATAAGCGATAATTGTGAATCGAGATAAAGGCCATAATCCATGCCTTGAATATGTTCCTTTATTAACAACATTGTCAAAGAAAGTGTTGCGATTTCTGCTATGATTATTTATTTAGCATTTCGTACGTGTGATCTGCTGCACGTAGCTGTCAATAACACTACCATTATTTTGTGAACTAAGCGTTTGGGCTAAACGAAAGCAATAATCTTGCAGGAGCCAATCAGAAGTGCAATAATAGACTCCTTCATTCGGGTTACTGACAATGGAAGAGAGAGTATTAACAGAAAAGTAAGAAACCTGGGAACCTTCTTTTAGGACAGCGTACATTTTATTTTTCCTCAATTTAGTGTTCTTTATAGAGTTGCATTGTTTCTTGTAACATTTAAGGTAATTATATTCACTCATCTATTTGCAATGTGCAGGTTTTCTTCATTTTCACAGCATATAATGCTTCTGATCAGAGGGATCAACTTAAGGTGTTTTAAATTACAATTAATTATATCTATGAAAATCTTTTGCACTGGATTGATACATATTTCAATTTCAAATTTCTAGCTGGGAGCAAGTAGTCCAGAAGAAGCTGCAAGGTGGATACGTTCTCTGCAGGATGCTGCAATGATGGTTCTGCCCTGTACTTCTAATTTACAACAAGTATTATGGCTGCTGCATGCTAAGAAGCTTGTGTCATTGTATATTTTCAGGAGTGGCCAAATCCAGCAAAAGACTTTGTGGCTTGCTCCAAGAGTGGATATTCGTCTTTGAGGTATATCAATTGTCTTTCAGTATATATCTCATGCATTGAATCATATGTTTCCTTTTTCGTTTTTTCGTTTTTTCCTTTTCACGTGCTACCTTGTTGTATTTCTACAGTACTAGGTACACCATGGATTGAATTATTTGGTCATGCACATTCTAATTTACATGATTATGTGGTTTATAAAAATTAAGCAAAATATAAATTCTACGTAGGCAGTAACTTGTATTTAAGTGACACATTAATTAATTATTCAAAATTCAAAATTCAAAATTCTGTCTGTAATCATATTTTGTAAGCTGGAAGCATTGTTCCTGTGCCTTCTCTTCAGCTTTTTCAAATATTCGTTTGCTATAGATGTTTGTTTCTTGATTCACATTGCATTTGATCTGTACCAACAGGATTACTTGCACTAAAAATGATTTTAAATGAAGGACTATATATGCATATATAATGTCTAATGTTTTGTTTAAACAGATTGGGTGGCTCAAGAAGAGCACATAGGAAATACTCCGTTGATTGGAATATTCAATCATTCATATACACAGAAGCAATGACTTCTGATGTAGTTTCACCCTCACCATGGAAGATTTTTGGTTGTCAGAATGGTATAGTGTTAGATCCTTGTTTGAATAGCAAAGGCTTGAATCTGTATCTCATAGTTCATGGCTTCTGTAGGACTAAGGTTGTTCAAAGAAGCAAATGATTTGGATTCCTGTGGAAGCGTAAGTTCTCTTAACTTGATAATATTTTACTACTGTACATGGTCTTCTTGTCTGAGAATCCCTGCTTTATCCAGCATTGGGGTGATCACCCAGCAATAATGGCAGTGGGTGTGGTTGATGGAACATCGGAAGCCATTTTCAAGACTCTTATGTCTATTGGTCCCTCAAGATCAGAGTAAGTCTGCTTAATTGTTTTAACAGCTTTATTTAAAGTCCTGTTATCATTAGGTCATGCCTCCATTAAATTGCTACAGTGCATGATCACATTGTCGGCGATATATTTGAATTTAATTTTTTTGTAATGCCAGCGCTCTTGAATATATATGATCTTTGGTATTCTAGAGCATTTGGAGGCAGATACTTCATTGGACAAATTCACCTGTATCTTTAGCTCCTGACTTCCTTTAATAGATAGCTAGACCATCTTATTGCACCAACAAAGTTGCCTTTGGACCTTAGCTTGAATAAACTATTTCACAGTCAATACTACTATAGAAGAGGATTTTTTTTGGTGTCATTTTTTTTTTCTCTTTCCTTTTGGGAGTTCAACTCTGTTTTTCTTCTACTTTGACTGAAAGAGGAAAAAACTTTTTTATTTTGTAACAAAGGGAGGTACAAGGCATTCGGGAAAGGGGTAGGATAGAAATTGAACTTGTGCAGTAGGATCCTTTGACACTAACGTACAGGGAAGGTGGTACTAAAGCCAAGGCTCTAGGGCAAAGGAAAAAAAAAAAAGTCGTTTTAACTTATGGTACATGATACAAGACTCAACTTTAACACCCTCCTCTTATCTTTGTGCAACTTTTTATTAAGATCATTTTTATCGTCAGGACTTTAATGTTATGAAAAGGTGAGCTTTACTTATTTAAGTTCGTTTACTCAACTTACGCAAATTTGCATGGATAATAAGATAATAATAATGCCTTGGATTTGATGTCCCATGGGAGAGGAAATTATTAGCTCATAGTCTATCTGGTGCATTTGCTTAGTAAAACACAAAACTAGTCAAATGAAGAAAAAGAATAAAATGGAG
Source organism: Delonix regia (assembly GCA_037074485.1). Classification (NCBI taxonomy): domain Eukaryota; kingdom Viridiplantae; phylum Streptophyta; class Magnoliopsida; order Fabales; family Fabaceae; genus Delonix; species Delonix regia. The sequence continues at coordinate 19,880,481 of CM073454.1, read as the reverse complement.
TCTGGACTCCGGCGTTGAAATCTTAGGCAAGCATGGTATTCTGCTGATGAACCTATGGACTTTCATTATTTTTTATCTAAACAGAACATTTAACAGTTATAAACAAGGATCTCCCAGAAATTTTTCAAGATCAGGAGCATACCTGTATATGTGAGGGAGATTTTTATGAATTTGTTTGCCTGCAGAATAATTATTGTTGTGTTTTGTTTTCTGGCATAACAAGGAAGAAGAAATTACATTGCAGTTGAGACAAAAAAAATGCATACAATGCTTATAAAATTAATGAGGAAAAACATACTATCACTGGACGTTATTATTTCACTTTTAAAAAATTAAAATAAAAAAGGTAATTTGGGAATTAATATCAATGAAGCACACAAAAAGCATGAACATGGGCAGGATAGGACACAAAATTTCAAAATATGTTGAACACAAAGCAATATATATATATATATATATATATATATATATATATATATATATATATATATATATCTGTATATGTGCATCTTGATGTGTTTAATTCATACTCAAATCCTGATTTTTAAAATGTCCCATTTAGTGATCTTCTTCCAAAAAATTACGCAACAAGCATTATTATACTAGGCACCTCACTATTATTTTATAGAAATAATTTATTAAATTAAAAGATGTTAAACTATATTATTCAAATTATCAAAAATTTGGGAACAATTTTAATTATCTCATCTAGTTGAGATTTCTAGGCCATTCTATCCTTTTTCATTAGGCTGTTTTTCCTTTTACGGGGAACCGTGTCCAAGCTGTGTGCTGTCAGTGTATCATGGAAATTTCTACATCCGCTATGCCCAAAATAGGTACGCATGTGCTTTATTGGTTGTTGCTGAAGGTGATCAAGACATGGACGGTTCGTATGGAGAAGTAGGATTATTATGGATAATTAATGATTAATAGTTTAATAGTGGAGTGGTTTTCAACTTTCTAAGAGAGGTAGAAGCCTAGATTACTCAACAGCCAGAATTAGTAGTTGTGGAAAATTTGAAGTGAATTGCACTTTCTCAGATACACTATTAGCGTAATAACTGAAGAATTGCATTATAGGCCCATTGAAGCCTAATAGAGGAACACCCATGGATCCCTTACAAGGGAATAAATACACAAAACTTTAGAGAGTGGTAGACCCAGGGACTGAGACAGGGAGTGTGAGCGTATGAGGCTCAGAAAGTAGGTCCCATCCATTCTCTTTCTTCCTCATTTTGCTTCTCTCTAAATGCACACAGTACATTTAGAGTACTAAATGCGTGAGATTCAAATTTATGGATGAACTTGTTTTGGTAGAAATTGTGAAATTGGTCTTAAAGCTTATTCATCTTTCTTTTTTGGCTTGGTAAATTCAACAACTTGGCTTTTTGGAAAAGAGAACAAACACCTCCAAAACATATAGCAGTATATGGATAAGGCCATTCTTAACTAATTATTCTACATAGGCCTCATGTCGCTAACTTCAAATGCTTGGGGTTAAAGATTTCCTGGGTTAAAGATTTCCTCTAACTGTTGTTGCATCTTTGTCAATATGGTTAATTATATTGCAGTAACTCAAGTTATTTGTGTCACGTTGAGAATGCATTGAGGAAATAATATGGGTGCTACCTATCTGTAAGCCTGCACCAATCAACTTATAGTGAGGCATACCATATGCTAACTTTTGTAACATAAGTATACTGCTGCTTTTCCCTCCTTTCTATGAACGGAAAATTTGGATGGGTAAAATGCTCAAACCCTATGATAATTGGAAAATTTGCCCTCTTTGATCGGGGTGTGGGATTTTCTTTTAGCTAGTTTTGTCCTCTGGTTAGTATGACACCCACCCATCCTCAAATCTGTGTTATTTATACATAAATATTTATAGTAAACTACACATATTTTCCTTAAGTTTTGCTAAAATTATTTGGACCTCCCTTTTATTTTCAAAATATACATACTTTCTTTGAGACTAATAATTGTGCTATACTTTAGTCCTATATTAATATTTTTAATTAAAATACCCTCCATTAACCTAAATACCCTTATATATATTTTTTTAATAAAGGGTATTATAGTAAGAAAGATTATAATTGGATCAAAGGAGTATATTTTAAACATAGAAGGGAGTTTTGTGTAATTTACTCTTAAATTATTATATTTAGAAATATATGCATATTTGCATGCATGCATGCATACATATATATATATGAAAAAAGTAGAGAAGGAAATATCATCCAAATATTGTTTTATGGTTTTGAACTGTTTTGTTTTGAAAACATTACGGATTATGAATTATATTAATAGTTGTTTGAGATAATTTATTCTTTGTTGAATTTATATATGAATAGATTTATGAAATTGAGTCTCAACCTGAGAAAAATTCGTTCATTTTTGAAATTATTTTGAGAAAAAGTGTTCAAGTATTGACTTGGAAAAATTTTTTACCTGCTAAATATGGGTCCGGGGATGGGAACTATAATACCCCACCCGTGATCATCTTTGGGGAAAAAAAGGGTCTCCTTAGTATGCCTTGCATAAATGCTAATCAAGTCAGGCCTGTCCTCTATTTTTGTACCGGAACATTTGTTCCAGTAATCTAAGAGAGAAAGCAGAACCTAGATGGGGAAGGATGAAGAATCAAAGCTGATATTTTTACCCTTTTAGTTGACTTTTTCTTCCGTAATAGACGTTTGGCAGTGAAATTTCCTTTATGGCCATATAGTTATGCTGGAAATGAAATTTCATTGGTTTGTTTCTTTTCTTTTTTTCCTTTTTATCTCCGTTCTCAGATACCGAAGAAGACAATATTTATGTATTTATTTATAATTATTATTATCATTATTATTTTGAGTTTGATGAAGGATAATGGAGTATGAGAAGAATGAGAAAAAAAATGTTAATTAAACAAATTTATGACAGATTTGTAATTTGGGAATTAAGATTTATATATGGGGATTTAGGGATTCTTATTAGTACTTTGGGATTTTAGTTTACCTTATCCAGTAATAGTGTCTTACTAGGATATTTTTAGTCCTATGCTTCATTTTAAATCTTAGGAATTCACTCATTATTAAATTTGGATAATAATTTAGATTTTATTTTGTTATGTTCGTTGCTTCTTCTTGCCATTCTACATCACAGGGAGATGGGGACCATGGATGTGAAGGAGAACTATGATCATGATTTTAATGGAGATTCTTTTTCTCGTTCTTAAGAGCAGCAAGATTCATACTGAAAATTGCATTCCCCCACCCCTAAACTATAGACTTTTCACACGTTCCAGATGTTGAATTACTATGAGTCTTGCAGATGGGATTTCTGTGTTTACCGAGGCACCTTGATAGATCACATTGACGGGCATACTGATATTATTCACTACCAGTTATATAATGATTGGCTACCGTGGTAAGATTTGATACCGTTTCAGACAGTATATAATAAATATGTTTTTGATGTACCTCATTTACAGGGGAATGCATCGTAGAGATTTGCTGTTACGGCGTTATTGGAGAAGAGAGGATGACGGATCATATGGTACTGATTTTTGAAGTCAATTTGGACAGAATTTATGAAGCTTATTTCATTGTTATCAATCTAATTTCTTTTCTTGGGTTCTGTGACAGTGTTGTTATACCATTCTGTGTATCACAAGAAGTGTCCACCCCAGGAAGGTTATGTCCGTGCGTGCCTTAAAAGTAATGTACGCTTTGGAATTGAGATTTTTCTTTTACGGTTTTATTTAGTGCTATTTACGAAAAAGTATAGGAGAGTAATATTCCATAGTTTCATTGAGACGGAGAATTGTACGGATATAGAGGGTGAAAGGAAGCAAACTTCCCGGTCAATCCCACAATATCAGTGAAAATAGAAGCAACATTAATTCTGGTAAAGGCAAAGTCAAATAGGAAAAGCAGAGGAGGTAAATCAGAATATAGAATAAGGAAATAAAGGGTCATAGTTGCTCTAAAAGGCACGTTTAAAATGCCTTGACATCCAAAACTCCCCCTTAAGCTTGGGAATAAATATTTAACATGCCCAACTTGCTGATTAGTCCTTCAAAGTTCACTCTAGGCAAGGCCATGGTTTAGAAGTCAGCTGCTTGATTCTGAAATGAAACGTGGACTGCTCAAGTACTCCTGCATCTAGCTTTTCATGACAAAGTGTCTATTAATCTCAACATGCTTTGTCTGATCATGGTGAATTAGAGTTTTTATAATATTGACTGTTGCGATATTATCACAGGTGTCTTTATAGAATAGCCATAAGAATTCTTATTGCCTCTTTGGCCATAAAGTTTCACATATCCCATCGCAGATGCTCTAAATTGGACTTAAACGTGCTCCTTACCACAATCGCTTGCTTCTTCTACAAGTTCAGAGACTGTTCCGCACGAAAGTACAGTATCCTATGTTAGACCTTCTGTTAGTGATAGAGCTTGCCCAATTTGCTTCTGGTGCAAGCTTTTATGCTTCTATTCTCTCACTTCTTAAATAATATGCCTTTCATTGGAGTCACTTTTTAGTACCTCATAATTCTATTCTATTATTCTATATGCTCGTCTATTGGCTTACTCATGTATTAATTTAATCACACTCACAAGGAGACTAATATTAGGTTTGGTCTTCGAAAGACAAACAATCTTTCCAACTAGTTGATATCTCCCAGTGTCAACTGGGGCACTTTCCCTGCTGGAGACTAGTTTTGTAGGTACATTCCATAGGAGAATTTGGAGGTTTATAACCAGGCATCCTGGTTTCTTCAAGAAGGTCTAAAGTGTATTTCCTCTAGAAAATAGTGATTTCTTTCTTTGACCATGCCACCTCCATCTTTAGGAAATACCTTGTCTAATCAAGATTCTTAATTTCAAATTTTTGAATAAGAACTTCTTTAGGGGCCTCTTGATTTCTTCCTTAGTTTTTCCTTTAACGATAATAGCTTCCATATAAACTATCGATCAACAATTTTTCCTTTCAGAGAAAATTTCAAAAATATTGCAAGGTCAACTTGCCCACTCTTCATAGCTCATAAAATTATCAAACTAACCCTTGGATATTGTATGAGGCCACATAAAGATTTTTCCATCTTGCAACTTTATTTCTGCAGTTAGGGGAGTAAATGTCTGGACGATTCTCCATATAAACTTCTTCAAGATCCCCATTCAAGAAAGCATAGTTTTAGTCCAATCGATGGAGGTGCCAATCCAAATTAGCTACTAAAGACAACAATTTGATGGTGTTGAATTTGGCAATTGGAGTGAAATTCTCCTAGTTTTCTGTCCCAAGGGTTTGGGTGAACTCTTTAGCTACCAATATAGCCTTAGGATGCTTCTATCCATTTCGTATCTTATGGTGAAGATCCAATTACTATCAATCAGTCTTTTCCCCTTGGGAGAATAGTGATCTTTCAAGTAACATTTTCCTCTAAAGCTAATGTTTCCTCCTTGATAGCTTCATTCCTTTCAGGTATATTTTGAGCTTCATGTGTAAGTGGCGTAGTTTTTCAAATAAGAGATTAACCATAAACAATGAACATTTTGGTGAGTTTGTCATAACAAACAAAAATGCATATTGGATGCTCAAGTTCTAACTCCTTTTCTCAATGCAATGGGAAAATCCAAACTTTCAGTGCAACAACCTTCAAAAGTTGAGAACCAATTTTTGGGTGAGAATCTCAGTCATGCCTCGGGGACATGCAAGGCCTAGTAACAGCAGCCTTCTTCCTTTTGGAGTACATTTGGTGTTTTTTCTGCTATTTACCTTCAATGTCATTTTCGGGTTCATTGTCACTAGGGTTTTCATGATCATCATGGTGAGTTCGGTCAGTAGGATTAATTTCACTGGTAGAGATATGTCCTAGTATATTCTAGTATAGTTGGAACGTTGATGGGTTGGTGATTAGACTAGAAGTAGTTAGGCATGTTCATAGGTCAGTCACTATGTTCATGGGTAGAACTACTAGTTTGAGGGTATTCAAGTTTAGGTGTCTTTAAAAAATCCCATTCTTCTTGAACATATGGATCTCCCTTTTAATGGGGGGGCTTTTAGGGTAGTAAGGTTATGTTTCAAGAAAGGTGACAATAAGGGTAAAATAAAACTATCAGGTGATGGGTGAAAATCATTTATAACCCTTTTAGTTAAGAGAGTACTTAAGGAATATATATTTATGGGATTTATGGTCAAGTTTACCTTGGCAATAGGTGTGAACAAAAATGATATGTTAGAGAGGACTGCAAATGGACTTTTGGATAGGCCTAAAGAAATAGTTGGTAAGGTGTATTGAATTTCTAGGTTTCAGAGGGCATTTAATTGATCTTGTAGGTGGCGATAAAGACAACTTCCCCCAAGAAATGTTATAGCTCATTTGTGGAAATCACTAAGACGTTAATGTCCTCTTCCAACAAATAACCATTTTTTCTTTCAGCAAGTAGGGGAGTACCCACTCAAGTAATTTGAAGGAGAATACATTGGCTGTCTTACGGAGCTTTGGAGGGTATAAATTGTCCCTTGGTGAGGCATCCTTGTTTAACTAACTAGTCTAGAAGTATCATAGAATCTATAGAGAGAGAGAGAGAGAGAGAGAGAGAGAGAGAGAGAGAGAGAGAGAGAGAGATGATAAATAAGTTGTTAGAAAGGGTATTGAGGGTATTTGTACTGCTTGAGTAAGGTTAGAGGTATGAAAGATTTTACTATGGTCTAAGAGATTCTAGCCTCTTAGAAGTTGGAGAATCCATTGTTCTTTGTTGTCTTGTTCTTTCTTATAGTTTTATTCACTTCTTTCTACTCATTCCCATATTATATGAGGTTGAATGTGTTAATATAAATAAGAAATATTGAGAACTTTCTATCAAATCTGGTAAGCACACGAATGAAGTAGTGGGTTGAATTGCCAGAGGAAAATGTCGGAGAAATAAAGACACAAATGATGCCAATGATGAAGGTAAGGAAGGAGTTATGTGAGAAAATTAATATTCATCTCGGAGTGGAGACGAGTAAAAGTAGTGACTCCGATACTGATGACCTATACTAAAACTAGTTAAGCTGCAAAAAGCTTGAGCTCAGCTAAAATGTTTCAAGGTATGAACAATTTGAGCTCTCTTTTTTTTCTAGTGACGACTAGATTGGAAGGCCTTTTAGGGTTTAATTATACTTCTCTATGAATAGCATTGGAAAGAAGAAAAACTCGAAGTTATGGTAGTATGTATGGAAGGGGAAGCTTTGAATTGGTTTCAATGGTTGGAGACTAGCGGCATAGTGACTTTGTTGACTGAATTTAAAGGAGAGCTATTGGCTTAATTAGATCGGGTACAAGTCAATTTTTTCTAAATTAGCTTATCCTGTTACTTTTAATTTTTTAGAATTCATGGGGTATAAATTAGGATAAAAAATCAAGAAATAAGAAACTGTGTAGCTGTTGTGTTGTTTGGCTCAAAGCATAATCTTTATGGTAGAAAAAAGAGATGGAAACCTTAGACCACGTTAAGTAAACATGAATGATTTTTGTGAAAATAGGAAAGGGATTAGAGAATGGAATAGAAAGAAATGGAAAGAAGTCAAAAGGACAAAAGGTTTGTTTGATATGAATAGGAATGGAATGGTTTACGAAATTATATGTTATGTTTGGTTTGAAGGAGATTGGAAAGGAAAAGTGAAGAAAATGTCAAAAATAACCCTATCATTTGTATAACACAATTAACCTCTGCAAAAAAAAATCTCTCTCAGATCCGTTTCCCCTTCGCGCAACTTCCTTGCTCCTTCTCTATCATCCACTGTTAAACATCATCAAAGGACGACATCCATATCTGATTTGAGGACCAATGCATGCAACATCAGAGGATAGCAGCCATAGGCGATGGGTTGTTAGGGTTTTGCAATCAAAGAGCGTTTTTCCAATTCTTTCTCCAGAGGTACAATTGAGTTTTATGCTAATATGCTATATTGAGAAAGAACAAGGCAAAAAAAGATAATGTAGGCTCTACTAAATGCTTAATCTTGTCAAGCACTAGTGGAGTTTTTGGAAGATAGAACTCCAGTGGAGCAAGGGCATTTTTGTCCTAAAATCACTCATTCGATGGAATGGACCATCTTCCATCAGTACCCAAATGGAATACACAATACTATAAACATGGGTGACCGTTCTCAGGAGTGAATGAGGTGAGCTTTCCATTTTGCATACCAAACATCTCATCCAAAGGAATCATCTCTTTCAATCTCTTTCCATCAAGCTTGTTCCTACATACTAAACAAAGCCTTAGATTATAAAGTGAAACAAGACAAGAAGCTGGTTGTTATTGTCTAGCAGTTGATAGTAGGGAATGATGCACCATTAGGATGCTTGTAGAAAGGATGTGTGTATACAATGAAAAATGGTGACCAAAAGAGTTTACAAGAATCCTAATTTTAATTAAGGAGTTCCATAGATCTCTTGTTGGAGGGCATTTAAGGTATTTGCGAACATATAAGAGGCTAGTAGAAGTTGTGTATTGGGAAGGATGAAGCGTGACATTCAAATTTATATGGCTAAGTGCGATATTTGTCAAAAGAATAATACCAAGCCAAGCACCAAGTAGGTTTGCTAAAGCCTTTACCCTTTCCTTGGCAAGTTTGGCTGGACATTAGCATATACTTCATAATTGGGTTATCTATCTAAGAAATTTGATGTTGTGATGGTGGTAATTGATAGACTAACAGATTATGCACATTTTGCTGCTTTATCTGATCCTTTTTCCGTTGTGAGTCTGGCCAAGGGATAGTGAAAATTGCAAGGGATTCCTATGTCAATTGTGTTGGATAAAGAACAGGTTTTCATCAGCCATATTTGGAAAGAATTGTTCACATTGGTAGGAACAACACTCAAGTACCATTGGGAATCATTTGCATAAGAAAAGATATTTGTTGTCAGAAGCTAGGAAACTTATTTGAGATGTTTGGTAGCCGACGAACTCAATAAATGCTAAATGGCTTCCTTGGGTAGAATACTGGTGTAATACCACCTACAATTGATCAAACAGGATGACCCCATTTCAGACTTTATATATGCGAGATCCACATGCTTTATTCAAGTTAGAGGAAGTGCATTCGACTGCGTAAGAGGAAATGAGACTATAAGATAGCGTAATTTTATTTTACAAGAATTAAAAAGCCATTTGGAGAAAACACATGAAAATATGAAATCATATGCCGATAAGAAGAGAAGGGATATATCTTTTGAAGTGGGAGAGCTGGTCATTTTGAAAGTTGGCCATATAAACTCAAGTCTTTGTCGAGGAAAGCAAATGAAAATTTGAGCCCGAGATTCTATGGCCCTTGTGGGGTCTTGGAAAAAATATGAAGCAGTGACGTATCATTTAGATTTCTCTATAACATTAAGGATTCATTTGGTTTTTCATGTGTCACAACTTGAGAAATCATTACATGCATCAATTCCATCTCAATAAATCCCTCCTTTCTTGACTGAAGAGAAAAAAACTCAGTGTTTAACTGAAAGATGTGAGGCGGGCAATGAAGAGGACTTACTGACAAGTGGATATATTGATTAAATGGAAACAGCTTCCTGAGTTTGAGAACACATGGGAAAACTATGATACATTTAAAATCCAATTTTGTACATTTTTACCTTGAAGGCAAGGTGACACTTGTTAGAGAGGGTAATGGTAGGCCTATTGCATTATGGCCTACAAGCCTACAACCTATGTAAGGGTATGAAAGGAGGAATAAGGGGAAACAAGGGAGTATAAGGGGACCAGTCTAAAAAAGGATGAGTTGTCCCTAGGTGAGGTGTCCATGTTTAACTAGCTAGCCTAGGAATACCGTGGAATCTTTAGAAAGATGAGAGAAAAGCTGTTAGAAAGGATATTTGTGCTGGTTAAGTGAGGTCAAAGGTAAAAAAGATTTTACTCCATTTTATAATTAATCATCACATTCCATCCAGACTTCGAAACATAACCCTGGCGTCTTAAAAGCTGGAGAATCCATTCTTCTTTGTTGTTTCAGTTGTACTCCCTTCATTCTATCCATTCCCATATTATATGAGGTAGAATGTGTTAATATAGAAAAGATATATGTAAAGGTTTCCATTACTAAATAAATGGGTTTTAGGTGTGGAATTAGTTCTGAACACCAAGTTTTGTTTTAGAATCGGTTGTGGTTCTTTTTTTTTTTGCCACGAAATTGGTTGTGGTTCTGCTGAAATTTTGAATAATGTGTAATACTTTAGACTTTTCTTTCATAAGATAGACCCACGAGTCTAGTGTGGTGATCACTGAGCATTATAAACCACTTAGCACCTAGCACCAAGCACCGAAGACATTGGAGAGTTTGGAAAGGCTTTAAACATCGCTATGAAGGCAAATGGGTGAGAGAATTGGTATTAGTAAATAATGATGACTTTTGACATGATTCGATAGTTGACTTTTGACTTGATTATCATGGGGGTTGATGCAATTGAGCCTACATGGTCTTCAGCATTGCCAGTTATCTTTCCCAATATCAACTCCTAAAAATAGGAGCCATCAGAGTGAAAATTAGTCACACAACATTGGTCCAATTTACTAATTGAGAGAAGGTTGCAAGTTAATTTAGATACAAATTGGACATTATGAAGGGTCAAGCCTTCTGAAATTTTTTGAGATCGGTTACTTTTAACCATAGACTATGAGCCCTTGGACAATGGTGATCCAATTTCAATTTCAAGTCAACAATGGCCAATTCTCAAGTAGGGAGTCGTTACTGATCATGGTGGTCGGTAGTCCTGCAGTCAACAATCTATATACTACTACTCTGAATTTTGGAGCTTGAAGCAGTAAAGGAGTTACCTCATTGGGGTGGCTTGAAATTGAAATTGATTTCCCATCAGCCTTTGCGATGCTTGCTCCGGTGATCCTAGCTGAAGTGGGATTATAACCTTCATTATTTTTAGGCTTGTTTTATGGGTAACACTACTTGCTCAATGTGAGCCTGAACCTTAGAACAACTGTACCGGCAAACTATCAGAGGAGGCCGAATCAAGCATTTCCGACGATCACCAACGGAAGAAAGCGCGTACGTGTCTTCACGTGCTGGTGCGTGAGCCAAGATCCGCTGCTCATGGCGGCGCGCTGAACGCCGGCTGGCTCTTGGACACCAGGGCTTGGCCGATCGGAGCCTTTTAACCTTTGTGAGAGGGCGCGTGGCGTCGTCAACGGTACTGGAATAGTGAGTCCGAAAACTGCACATGGCTGTGCTTTTGTCTCTTGTGGACGAAGTGAACACATCTTGGGCTTTGGTAATGAGGGCCAATCCTTGGCCGAGTTGGATGGAATTCAGGCATTGTGATGCTTTGATACCGTGTGGAATGTAAAAGAGATTAATATTCCATAAGGGGGAAAGAGAAGAAACTTCCCAATCAATCCTACATTATCACTGAAAATAAAAACAACATTCATCCTAAGAAAGGCAAAGCCAAACAGCAAAAACAGAGAAGCTAAAGCAGAGCATAAAACAAGGAATTAAGGGTCATAATGGCTGTAAAAGACTCGTGACATATGCCTTGACATATAACACTATCAAATGATCCATATGGGCAGGGGAAGAATATGGAAGATGTACGAGCTATCATGTTAAATTCTTATGAAATTTGTCAGAATCACTTCATATGCAATTAGCGTATGAAATTTTTATATTTAACTTCTGTTTTTCTTTGTCAATTCCAATTATATCTGGATGGTCAGTTGTCTTACATGTCTGGTTTTAACTGTATTAAGTGACTACTTTCCTGGAATTTAGGAACAAAGTTATCAAACTTTATCCGAGATGTCATATTGTTGACTGTTAGGCAATTTATTGCTGCCGCATGTTTCTCAAATATGATTTGTGAAATGGAATCAATTATTTGTCAGGTGGAGGATTCGTAGTAACTCCTGTGAACAAAGGAGAACAGTCAATTGTAAAACATATGCTTGCCATTGATTGGAAGTTCTGGAAATTGTATTTACGTCCCTCGTCTGCACGGTCCATAACCATCCGTATGCTCGAGAGAGTTGCAGGTATGTTTATTATACGATAATGAGTCCATTCCATAAAGCTTTCCCGTTGATGAATTAAATTTTCATTAGTCTACATTTCACCATTTGGCAGCACTGCGAGAGTTGTTTAGATCCAAAGCAGGAAATCACTTTCCTGAACACTCGCCTGTTGCAAGGGCAAAAGATATTGGATTGCCTATGAGTGAGAAGGGAGATGTTAATACTGAAGTTCCAGAAGAGATCAAGAAAATTGAGGAGCTTCCTGTTAAGGAAAATGCGGTGGATAAACCACCTGCTTCTGGTCGTGTAAGTTTAAAGGAATTGAACAATTCTGATGAGTTCTTTGATGTTCCTGAACCATCAGACGATGATCAGCTTGAGAATGATTGGAGCCCTGACTTGTCTTCAGAACATCTCTCTATGGTACTTTGCCTTACCAAGATCCGTCTTGCTGCTGTTTTGACCTGGATACAGGATTGCCTTCTATTGTTTTATATTTTTGTCCCTATAAAATTAGAAAAGTTTGAACTTGTCCTCAATAGGGCTCTATCTTTGGTATTTTGGCTCGCCACTAATCCTTTCTTCCAGCAGTTTGACTCAGATTTGGAACCTTCCATTTGTCTCTGGTGTTGTTTCATCATATGCACATAGTTTTGATTCTTTTTAGTAAACTTTAACTTTTACTTTGGCATCATCACTTGAAAGTGAAGAAAATTATTAACATGAAGATTCTTTTTTTTTTTTTCTTTTTCTTTTTTTCCTTTTTTAAAAGTCCTGATTTTTTTAAGTCTTTCTTACTTTTTTGGCCTTTTCCCCTGTATCCAGAATGAATTATTAACTGTTTGCTAGATGACAATTTATATATATATAGAAGCCTCGAAAGTATTCTTCTGGCCAAGAAAAATGAGCTAGTTGTTATGAATTGTATGAAAAAAATTAGTATATTCAATTTGATAATTTCAATATTAGTCACGGGAAAACCAAATGACTTTGAGATTCGAATTAGTGGTTTGTTATCTGTATTTTGTTCACACTTCCCAAACTTCTCATGGATGTCATAGCTTAGAAAGTAGTGAAGCTCAGTATTTTCATGGGGTGGAGACTCCACCATAGGATTTATATGCTCGTTAATTTCATGTTATTGGCTTGATTGAAACAATCCAGCATTATGACTCAAGTCCTTGGTTGCAATTCAGTTGCTCAATAAGTTTACATTGATCTCACAATTGTGAACTCTCACATATTTTATTACTCTGTTTCGGAATATAATGACATTCTACGTTATTTTTGTATGAATAGATCTATTTGGCATTTTATACACTTCTGTATTTTTACTATCTTGATGATTTTTTATGATTGATATGTCTTGCATATTAATTGTTGATGAAATTGAAACAACAGGATGGGCAGAATATGTACCAACCAAAATTATCATCTGCAGCTAGTTTGGTGAAAAAGTTGCATGATCTTGCAGGTGAGGAATTTGGTCATTGAAAATGTTTAATTTTAATCAGACATGTTTGGTATCGAATGTATCTAACCAATGTCTCTAAATTATTTTCTTGGAAAATGGTTTTGAACATGTCGCAGTTAACAAGAAGGGCTATATGGAGTTACCAGAGGTAGCTAGGGAAGAGTCCTGTTTTTATGGAGCCACTCTTCAAAAAGACTCGAGTTGTACTTTACCCTGCACCTGGGCTTTAGGTGATCCATCTTCATTTTTGATTCGTGGAGAAACTTATTTACAAGATCAACAGAAGGTATTCATTTATATAAGTGTATCTATCTGTAAGAATTTGATTGCAGAAATATGATTTTTGAAATTTTTGAAAGAGTCTTATTGATCCTCACCCGATATATACTTGTCCCATTATATCATAAAAATGTAGATTTATAGCCTGATATTGGCTTTCCTGCTGTTATTCAAATTTTTAACGTAAATTTGTTAGTGCACTATTTTTTCCTTCTTCCCTCAAAGGGTTAATGGTGCAAAATGTGCCGAAAGATTGTTGAATCATGCATACATAGCTATTGTTGTGGAAGGTAGCATTGAGAGTACAATTCTTTTGATAGAGTATAAGTTTACATTTCGCTGCATTAATAAAACATTGAGTTCTTATTCATTTGACAATAGCAATGTAATTAGAAGTGTTAAACCTGTAAGCAGATGGCAAGTAAAAGTCACATGAAGGGAGTGATTAGTTCAATAAAATGATTATTGATCATAAGCAAAGACATGAAGATGCAAAGGGTGTTTTTTGGGCTTCCAAACAATGTTGAAAATAAAACGGTACTCACTTGTCTTAGACAAGAATGAAACACTTAACCATTACCACCAATGAAAACATTTTGCTGCTCTGATGGTTTCACAGAAGAGATACTGGAGTACATGTAAACTTTTTTTTCTTTTTCTTTTGCTGCAAATTCACTTTTTCTTGGAGCTTTGGCTATAAATCTTAGGCAGGGCTCTTTGTTGGTTGTCTCCGGTGATTTTAGATACTGATGTTATCTAAAATAGTAAAATCTTATTTACTTGATGTATATGTTTCAAGATAATTGATTCTTTCTCTTCCAGGTCAAGGCAACAGGAACAATGATGCAATTGGTGGGTGCAGATTGGCTTCAATCTGACCACCGAGAAGATGATCTTGGCAGTCGGCCTGATAGCATTGTTCAGGTTGTTTCTCTTTTCATAGTATGCTAATTTCTTATCACGCGTTTCATGATTATGTCTCAAATTACTACTTCTATGATAGTCTGCTCATAAATGCTTTTAGTTTTAACAGAAATATGCTTCAAGGGGTGGACCAGAATTCTTTTTCATAGTAAACATCCAGGTATGACCTCATCTTGATCATTGCTGTAATCATTGTTGTCATCATTATCAAATATGAGATAGTTTACTATATATAATTGATGGATTAGATGCCTGGAAAGCCCATGTATAACATTGCACTCTATTACATGACGAAATCTCCTTTGGAAGACAATCCTTTGCTGCTGAAATTTGTCAATGGAGATGATGCTTACAGGAATTCAAGATTTAAGTTGATACCACACATATCGAAGGTTAATGACTAATCATAACTTCAAACAAACAAATGCAGGATCATGAAGAGTATCCCTGATGCTTGACTTTCGTTTTTCTCAGGGATCTTGGATAGTCAAACAGAGTGTTGGAAAGAAAGCATGCTTGGTGGCCCAAGCCCTAGAAGTGTGTTATATCCGTGGGAAAAACTATCTGGAGGTAAGATTACCATATCTTCTTAGTCAGTAAAGCAGAAGCAATGATTGCCAAGTTTTGCTTGTAGTTTCCTCCCTCTTTCTGACCCGCAGACACATATTATTTCCTTATTCAGATACATATTTTTATTATTATCGTGGAGTTGCTTTTCATGTTTTTGAACTGATCTGTGTAAATTACGGGTAATCTCAGCTTGATATTGATGTGGGGTCTTCAACCGTGGCAAGGGGGGTGGCCAACCTAATTCTTGGTTACCTGAACAATTTGGTCATAGAAATGGCATTCTTGATACAGGTAAAAACTGAATGTGACATTGTGATGTTTTGAGAGTTATTGTAGCACTCTGCTGAGGTTAAGGTAAAGAACTATGATTTAATTGCTGTCACTTTTTTTGTGCGGGGAAGGGGATGACATCTTTCTTTAAAAGTTTAGGCATGAATATGATGGTGTTGATTGGTGGAAAATCCATAGATATTGTTCTTGAGTATTTTTCTACTAGGTTTTTCAATAGAATTATGACATTTATAAGAACTTTTAGCAAGGAATCAATAATGTGATACTCGGTTGTAAGAAATATCAACATGTTATATTTTTATTAAATAACCTGATAACAAATGTTTAAAAAGAATAAACTTTAGTTTGTCCTTAATTACTGCCTACATTGACATTACACATCTGACAACCTGTGCAGGCCAACACACAAGAGGAGCTCCCAGAAGTTCTTCTGGGAACATGTCGACTCAATCATATGGATGCATCAAAAGCACTTGTAGCAATGCCATAATTTTCCCTGACAATTGTATTGTACCACTGAGGAGCAGAAGCTGATTCTTTCAACACTAATGGAAAAAAAAAAAAAATTGAAGGACAAGAAGTTCAACTTGGTATATAGGACACGTGTATGTATAATTTACTCCCTGCCGTAAATTCTGGTGGCAAGGGATTTTCCCATGTTTCTTCCACTGTGGCAATTCAATATGTATTAGTTATCCTATAATCACCTCTTTCTCTTTATATTTTGCACCAAAACTTCTCCTTAAGCTGCTCCCTTCAATTAATATGCAGCACAGAAGTTCAAAATATAATATATTTAAGCCAAAAAAAAAAAAAAAAATAGAGATAATGGAGCCCAATTTTATTCAGTCTGCCCAACAAACACGTCCCTTGAGACTGTACCTTTTCCCCCAGGTAAGCCATTGAAAGTCGGTAAATCCATGACTGATTTGTTAGCATACCTAATTATTACTATTATTATTATAACGTGATTGATATATTAGAATTTTGATTTGTTTTAATGTTAGAAGTTTATGTATATAATATTTAAGTACATAAATATAAGAAATGTAAAATTATAAAATCCACCAATAGATCAAGTGTTCTTATTATAGATATTATCTTCACATAATTGTATTTTGCAATTTGATGTATTTTCATTTTTATTTTTTGTACCCACAGTCTTTGGATGCTTTGATCTGTCACTTATAAAACTTTGGGTTTGTACAAGTCAAATAGACCATTGACTAATTTGGCTCACATTATGGCGGTTGGTTTTGTTCAAAATTGCAAATAAGTTTCTAAACAGCATGTAAACTTTGAATAGTATATTGTGAATTTATATTAAATTACTTGTGGTTCCTAACCAAAATTGCAGAGTGAATTAAGTATCCTTTGAATTTCTTAATCCAAGTCTTATTCCTTGATTTCATACTATATCATTAAATAAATATCACTTATTGTGTAACCAAAGAGTTCTAGCTAGGAGATCTTACCAAGTTCAGTAAATTTATCAATTTCCATGTATTTGTTTGGGCTAACAATATTCCAAATCACTAGGAAAACACTCTTCTATCATTTGTTAATTGAAGACCATTTTTGCCTTAACTTTCAAAAAGTAAGAGATAGTTACCATTATTCAAATTTCATGAAACTGACCAAATTGAAGCTTTGTGTGTCTAATATCTACTGTAAAATCTTTGGCTTCTAACTCTTTCATTTTGTATCCTAACACAAGCAAATTTCTAGCTTGTTCTGTTTTGCCTTCTTTATCACTAACTTACCATTATCTGACAAATTGGAGGTGCCAACTTGCTCCAAATATTGTGTAATTTGGTAGAGTCAACCCTGAACATTTTAAAACTACACGTCTTAAAACTCTCTTTTTTTCCCCCCCTTCGTTAACAAGTTTCTAAGGCTTCTGTTCTGTGCAGAACTCCAAGCCAGCACAGCATTGAAATTTATTAGGCTACTTGTACATCCAGAAAATTGCTGAAAGTTGGTAAACAAAAACTTGGGTATGTTTTCTAATTTTCCAAAAAATTTCATATTATTTCAAGAAGAATTACCTAGGTAAATCTATCAGTAAACATACATACTTCATAACGACCATTTCATGCCTAATCATCATGCATTTTTAATCTAAGTCTCCTACTTTGCATATACTAGAAAAGGATAGAAGCTTATCATAAACATACTACAGATATTAAAATAAGCCTTAAACGTACATCCATGTACATCCACATGGACTTCAAATGTATAATGATGTACGAAAAAAATATTAAGTTCATCTTTTACTTTTTCGTCATTAATAAATTGAGTCTTAAAATGATCATTTGTTTTTTAATATAATCTCATTTTGATCTTTAACAAATTGAAACTCTTAAAATGTTTATCTACTTTTCAAGATTTGATAAAAAAATAATTTTATTTAATCTCATTTAAAAACTGATTACTTTGAATTAAATTTTATAAATGAAGAACTATATTAAAACTTTCAATTTATAAAGTCAAAATGAGACTAAATTTAAAAATGAAAGATCATTTTAAAATTTTTAATTTTTGAAAAATTAAAAAATGAAACTGAACTAAAAAAATGGAGGATCAAAATAATACTCCTCTCTACTTAGTATATGAGGCTATTATTTTTTTAGTAGAGGATTTGAATCATAGTTATTTTTTATTCAAGAATCAGGATTAAAAAACCCGCTCATTTTTTGTATGTCTAAAAAGTCATTCTAACAATAGTAATAATGGTACTAACAATTATGATAATTACTATTTCATTTGTACGTAGAACCGTGAGATTAGTTTGTAATCAAATTTTGGTTATTAAAACATTAATACTAAACTGTACAACAATGAGATGTCTAATTTTAAATTCTTTAATAAGAACGCTGAACACAATCTGATCATTATGAAGTTAAATCTGACCAAATTTCACATTTGAATCACTTTAGCTGCATATCGAAAAATCTTTCAATTCAACATTAACTAGTGTAGTCAATGGAAATCTTGTGACGTGAAACTTGAGTTGCAAATTAATAGATCAGTGTGTAACAGTTAAAAAAGTTTGAAGTGGACTATTAATGAAAACTAGAAAAATAAAAAAAATATAATTTTAATTATTCGCTTCAAACATGAAAAAAATGAAGGTTCCTTTGCGAATTAAATTCATTTTTAGAATATATTTATTTTTTGAAAGATTTTATTTTTGGAGTAACATTTTGATAGTTTCTATTTTTAAAGGATTAAATTAATCTTAAGATAAAAAATAAGTGACTCAAATTATATTTTTCTGAATGAAAATGTAGATAAATGAATATATGTTTTGAAGATGATAGTTGTGGAGATATTTTTTGTTTCAAAAATTAATAAAATATTAAAAATAACCAGGAAAAAGATTTTTTTTTTGGTCAATACCAGAGAAAAGGATTAAAGGAGGGTATTTACAATTTTCTACTAATTTATATGAAATCCCAAAATCATATTAGAATTGTCATGAGTGCTCAAAGTTGCTCAGTAAAATTATAGAGTAAAATGCATTTTTTTTTCTTATAAATAATTTAATTACACAATTTTATTTTTTATAAACAGTAGCTTATTCTAAATTTAATTTAATTATTTTTTTACTTATCATTAGATTAAAAAATAGTTTTGGTAGTCTTCAACAACTATTAGCAGTTTAACATAATGAAAAAAGTTTCATTTGAGTTTAGTTGTATTATAGCACTATTAAATCACCGAGGCTTTCTCATTATGCAAAATCTGAGGTCTTAGTGATTTCATTATTCAATTATCGAGTCCTTTTGTGATTTACAATTTGTAACTTAATCTATTTTTTAATAAAACCAGTAAATTTTAAATTATAATTTAAATAATGTTATTTTAGTCCCTAATTTATGACTGAATTTTTATTTTAATTTAAAAGTATTATTAAGTTAAAAAGAGCTAACTTAAAAACACTTTAAAATAATAATTTTCAATAAAGAAAAATCATTTTAAACAACAAAATAAATAAAAATAATAAAACATCATTTTTTGTGTAATTATAAAATTAGTTGCATGCGCGCAATTATCATGTGGCATACATAACAAAAAAATATGTAATAATGATATATTCAAATGGGTTGATTGCATGCAAAATTAAAAATAATTTTTTTGTATTTATATTTCGATCTCAATGTTGTTTAATTTTTTTATGATCCTAATTTTTTAAAAAATTTCAATTTAATCCTTATACTTTTTATTTCTTAATAACCCCACAAAATATTAATTTATAAATTGAAAATAAAAATAAAATTACAAAATTATAGAATTATTAAAGAAATAAAGTATGGAGATGAATTAACAAAATTACAAAATAATATTTTCATATTGGTTAATAAAAAATAAAAATACAAAAAGAATAAATTCGAAAATTCGAAAAAAAAATAATTGGTTAAAATATAAATACAATATATTATTTTAAATTAATATATAATTAACATAATATTATATATCATTATCATTTTTTTTCTTAACATGCTATATAATAATTGTAACGTTCTAATAAATTTAATAGAATTTAAAAAGTAAGATAATATTTTACGCAACTAAACTATTTTTCCTTTATTCCCCCGCTATAAAATTCTTTTCCCTCCCTGCGATTCTTTGCACCATTTCCCATCTTTTGCCTTCCGCCTTCCACCTCCCCCCTACACTGGTCTCCTGTTGCTGCAGTAACCCCAATCACGGTAGCTTTGACTCTTCTGCTGTACTGAAAAAGCGAACGATCATATCTTCCTCCTCTCCTCGCTCTCTCCTCCGAGAGCAGGGTGGTTCCGAGAGTTCCTTCGAAGAGACGGAAAATCTATGGTAGTTTTCGTCTTGCCTAACTCATGTTTATGGTTCGCCCTTCTGTCCACCCAGTCGAAGCTCCACCACTCACTGACGATGCATTGCCGAGGGAAAGGATGAAAGACATGCAGGGTATGCCTGGCACCATCGGAGGTTTGGCCTTACGCTTCATTCAATTTGCTTTCGCAGTCGTTGCCCTCTGTGTCATGGCCACCACCAACGATTTCCCTTCTGTCACTGCTTTCCGGTACTGTTATTGATTCCTTGTCTTTCTTAAATGAAATTGATTTAGCCTTTTCTGTCTTTTCATCTTTTGGGAAATTGGGATATGTTTTAGAATTGGGTTTCTGAATTAAGTTACATGATTATTTGTATTCACGTCAACCACTATTATTAATCTCAGTTCGTGTTTAAAGTTGGATATCAGTGCCCCAAGTGACATTTAATAGTGGGTTCCCTATCGGCGATGAATCTATTTTATCACTGAACTGAAAGCACATTTTGGTAAAAAGAGTTGTTCATTATGAGTCCATGACCTTGTTTCTGTGCTTATGTGCATATTCTTGTCAGCGGGAATTTGTCAATTGAAATCTATAGGTAGAAAGAAAAACACAAATTCTGTTGTCATTCGAAACTAATCATTCTATATGATGCCTTAGAACTAGAACTTATAATGGGAACCTATTTTTGTGTGCGGAATCTGTTTCCTCACTGAATTCATGGACAAGTTGGTGGAAAGTGTTATTCTTTGAGTCCATGAGGTTGTTCCTGTGCCTATGTGTATTCAAGTCAGCGAAACTTGTTATTTGAAGTTTATCAATGTAAAGAAACATGCGCTTTCTGGTGTCAGGTGAAGCTAATAATTCTAGTTAGAACTCTAATTGACTACTTCCAATTTATTTCTTCATCAGTGGAAGAACATCTTGGCCCCCTTATGCCAGCGTGCAATGTTCTTAAATTTGCTACCCTATCATGTCAAGTATGAAATGCAAAAGATTATTTCATTTATTGAGAGGTTGATTGATTTGGAGAAGGCTGATAATGTCAACCTGTACATGAATCTTGGCTCTCTTTGTACAATTATTGTGATGAAAACCTTTAATAATTCATTTATTTTTCCTGATAAATATAGTAAAGTTAAATTGCATGAGCTGTTCATCAAATAGATTGCTTTTTCCTTATGTTTCTTCATGGAGGAGATCAGATGAATTGGGATGACATCAGTCATTGAATATTTGCTGGCTTTAGTAATGTTTTCATCACACTTTAGCCTTGAATCCTTCTATGCTAGGCTCTCATTTGGTCTTCCTGGTTCAGCATTTAGATTTACTTTGAATTGTTTCTATAACAGGCCTAAATAGGCATTTTGAATATCATGATAGATTATGCTCTGACGTTGATGCCAATGAGAAAATATGGCCAATTGGGAAATTTTTCATCCTAGTTTGAGGGCAGTTTTTGTCTGTAAGAAAGTGACGATTATACCAAAAGTGCCTTAGTAAGAAAATGGTTGTAGCATTTTTGTTTGAATAAGTTTTGTTAAGCAATTTATTAGAAACAAATTCAGTCTCCGGCTCTAGTGCTCTACCAAAGTTACTTATGCAAAACCGTGGAAAATTTTCTCTCTTATGCCCTTTTTTCCTTCTCTTGATTAATTCAAAGTTACTAAGGGTTTTTCTATTTATGGCAAAATGTTCAGATGGAGGGTTATTTTCTCTTTGGCTTTTCCTGGGCTTTGCCATCACTCCAGTTTTTCTTCTCTATTATTCTTTGCAGTATCAGAGCCTAAAAGCTGTTCAAATTTTTCCAATTTTCAATGTGGTCCTTGAACCCTAGATCACCTAGTTGCTACTTGCCCACTTGGAAGGTCCTACCACTCTCACCACCAGCCCAGAGGAATCACCAGCCGTAGATTGGCCAAATCCTCCTTTTGGGTTGTCATAACCGAAGTGTGTGAATTTGTATTCTGAATTTGCATGATACATGTCAAATCATCCAAGTTACTTGACATAAGTTGTATCACATGCCATACATGTAAATTAATTTCATTTCATTATTTCCTTTTAGCCTTTTATAGGCATAAATCATATATATTTTAGGTGCAAACATGATGTGTGGTTGCTCATGTTAGCAAAATTTAAGAGCACATTGACTGAAGTTTAATGATAGGACTAAATTAAAATTTTTAAAACTAAAAAGTGTCTAATGACAAGTTCTTCAATTATAGAGACCAAATTGAAAGTTGCGTAAAACTATTGGGACTCAGAGTAATTTAACCTTCAGTTTTGACAACTATTTCTGGTAGGGAAGGTATTTGGTGAATTTGGAGGCTTGCTAAAAGTGGCATTCTTGTCTATATACTACTAGTTTCATGAAAGATTAGTCCTGAAGTTAATTAAGGATTAGAATACACAAAGATGATAATTTTTTTCAAAAATACTCGGTAATGCCTCACCTCTAATATTATTCAAGGTTATTCAACACTTGTTTATTTTCTTTCAATTACGTTTTAAATTGATGGTAAATGTCTGCATTTAGTGTTATATTTAGAATTTAAAGGTGTAGAATCTTACAATTTTCCATTCCATCGGAGTATTCAACTGGTAATATATTCAAGCCTTTGCCTCTCCCTTATGAAGCTATTACTTTTGTGGGAGAAGGGATTTGGAAAACCCCAGAAGCACCATTCTATTGATTGTAAGAAGACTCATTCAAAATTGTATAGCAACACCCTTTCCTTAATTCTGTTTTTATTTCTTCTGTTATAATCTGCATGATACCATTGCACTGCCTTTCCAGCCATGATGGTCCATCTAACATGATAGCTCCCTTTTTTTGGAGCCAAAATACAAGATTTCTCCCTTGCACTATAGCAGAATTATTGCCACACACACACCTGTATCTGAATAGGAAGAAATATATGGCCCTATAAATATTAAGGATCTTTTCTAAGCAATCAACTGCCCGAAGAACACAACTAGCGGATTGACAGGCATCATAGCAATTTAATTGCATCTTTGGAAGAGGAGGATCAGGATTCAATAGACTTGATCATTGGGCTGAACTTTTGAAAGTCGGGCTTAAATTTGGACTAAAAAAAGGTCCAAGCCCGTATTTTAATCGAATTTTTTTATTCAGACTTTTATTTATATTTTTCAGGCCAGACTTATTGGGCCAATCAAGCTTTTTAAAGAAAGGTTAAATCAATTTGCTACTTAAGATTTGAGATAAATAATATAAATAATTGTTATTATTATATATAAGATTATATAGGTTGTAAATACAAACGTGTTGTTGTATTGACATAAATCTATTATATAAGAGGTATTAATTTTTATTTCTTTATTAAAATGTCATATTATAATAAGTTTTATTTTATATAATAAGTTTTTATTAATTAAAAAAGTATTCATTCGGTTTTTCGGGCTCGGGTTAGGCTTTAAAAAAAGCTCGAACTCAATCTGTTTTACAAATTGGGTTTTTTATGTTTAGGGGTTTTTTTTTGGGTTGGGCGAGCTTTTCAAGTTATAAACAGGTTTAGGATTCAGTCATGGTTGCATGTCAAGTTTCATGTGTCTGGAATAGTTGTCTAATTGTCTTGAGTGCTTCATAAAAATGATAATGAGAGATTTTCTTTTTCCAGAAAACCTGAACAGTCTAAATGAAATGTTTGCAAAGGTGGTCCATGCGATTGATGATGGTATCTATCTCATAATCTTCATTTTCTCTTTTGTAGCATAATGGTTTTGTGATGTTTGCTGTACCAGCTACCTGATTGCTGCTGTTGGCCTTCAAAGCTTGTGGAGCCTATCTCTTGCAATTGCTGATATACAAGCCATATTAGTGAAGCGTAGCTACCGAAATTCTAGAGTGGTCAGTTTATTCTCTATTGGCGATGGGGTAAGATATGTCATATGCTGGTAAACTTGAGCAAGTAATCTTGTAAATTTTTTTATTTTCCTTGCTATTTCTTCTGGAAATACTCTGGAGTCTGGAGCAGTAACTCTCAGCTCTAATTCTTTTGTTATCCAAGCAATATGTGACCTTGATCGTAGCGGTACATTTTAGAGGAAAATATCAATGCCATCAGCAAAGATTAAATTTGGCTATACTTCTTGTACTTGATATTCGAAGAAAATCATGGACAACTGTCTCCTAAAGGAAATATGAATGATAAAGAATTGTTCCTTACCATCAAACTACTACGCTTAGGTTCTGACTCCTGAAGACTACTTGTTTGAACTTTAGACAGTCGAAATGCATATATTAAGGTCAGAGCTGATTATGTGAACCTGAATAATGCTGTTTAATATTGTAGCTGGTGTAGATGACGTCTTTATTTAATTATAAGCCATAAAATGAATGCAGATGCATAGATATATGGCTTTTTTTTTGAAGAAAAATGTTCAATTATGCTGAACCTGAAAGCTTTTTCACCCCCGTTTGATTCTATTGCAGATTACTTCAACACTTACGTTTGCTGCAGCATGTGCATCTGCTGGTATCACAGTCCTTCTTGGCAATGATCTGAATGACTGTGCAGAGAACCATTGTAGTAGGTTTGAGATAGCAACAGCTATGGCATTTATGAGTTGGTTTGCCTCTTTGCCATCTTTTATTCTGAACTTCTGGACGTTGGCCTCCAAATAGATGCAGCGACGAAGTTTTCACTGTTACCTCACGAACCGTGTGTGATAATTACCCATATTGGTATCATCATGATCCTGTGCTTTTTTAATCCTTTGAAATATTCTCTTCAGTTCAAGACGTGGATGTGACAACCATGGATGTTGAAAATGAGCATTGGAATAGTCTTTGCAAGTAACGTGTCTGGATGGCTGTGCTGTAAGCAGAAAAGAGGAAGTTAACATTAAATATGTGATCAAGATAGATGAACATGTCTACATTTTTTCGTTATATCCGAGTACAATATTTCTTATGCAATGAGTGAAAGTTTTTTTGTTTTGGGCAGTTGTAATGTAAAAATATTACTTACATAATTAAAAGTATTCAGAACTTATAAAATATTCCATTAAATTGATTTTTTCAATTACATTACAGTTAGAGTATTCTTAGATTTTGCCTGGCAAATTTGCCTCCAAGCAGCCTATTCTCTGTACCGAAGTGTCTAACCATCAATTCCACTTGTCTATAATTTGTGCGTGCTTTTCTTGCCAATTATTCATAATTTGTCCCTTTAGTTGTAATGTGTGAAAGGAGCCCAAGTTAATTAGACTATTAAGAATAAATTGTTGCTAGCCAAATTGGCAAAGGATGCGATTTAGCTAATATTATACAATAATATGGAAGCAGATTAATGGCACTTAAGTCATCCATATATCGAGGAATGTCAAGCAATACTCTGGAATTAATGCTTGAACATTGTTTGGTTGATATGGTTGCCAGATAATTTGTTATTTTAAACAAAGAAAGTTATCACAATAAATTACAAAAAAAAAATAGTAGATATGTATATAGAAGTATAGCAACAAAGCTCATTATCCCCCTTTGGTCTAGGAAAACTCGATACTGACACAATGCACGTTCTCTGGATCAAGGAGGGCAGCTAACATTCCTCCACCTATGAAATTGGAAAACTATTGGTTATGCATCATATGTGGTAACTAGAATAGGTTTAATGTACTTATGCATACTTGAGGGCCAATGGTGGAATCAAGGGGTAGACATCAGTGCAGGGATCCAGAACAGGAGGTCTTTTTGGTGCAAGCATTGGAAAGCGATCTCATGCTCAGAAGTGCAACACGTGTGCTAAAGTTGCAAATCCCCAACTACGTTGACCAGTCTCTTCAAAGTTTGAGAGTAAAGGAAGGTACATTAAGTAAATCTAGTGGGATGACTTGTCTAGTAAAACAAGACCCCTGATAAGTCTAAGGTTGTATGCATAGGCAAAGTATTGAACTTGTTCGTTGTTTGCATCATCTGGGAGCTCATTGAAATGTTGTGCCAACCATGTCATGCTTAATCATTGCCCATCAAAGTGGTCAGCTGGTGGTCTCACTCTAAGTAGCAACTCACATACATCCGGCCACATAAAGCTTATGGGCTTTGTGATCGGCAATCCCTCACAAGGTAACCCAAGTTGCTCGGCAATGTCCTCTAGTGTTAGTGTGCACTCCCCACAAGTCATGTGAAATATGTAAGTCTTTGGCCGCCATCACTTAATAAGGGTTGATACTAATGCTTGATCATCTTCAAATTGATCAAGTTGAGACACACCATAAAAACTAGCTTGACAAAGATAGTTTACTATGGCCATAGGCAGGTCACATAGTCAATTTACATGTAAAACACACCGAGTACAAAGAAGTTGATCTCCAATCAAAATAATAGGCCTATTCCATATAATACTGGCTGGCATGATAGTGTGGACAAGTGGCATGATTGTGTTCAGTTTGCCTGTACAACTTGCATCTATTTGGTTCTCCCGGGGTTTTTCAATCCATTTCATTGCATTTTCAGCTAAACTTATGTCACCTTTTCTCTCACATCATTGATGGGTTATGCACTAACTTTAGTCCATCATGTTGTGGCCAATACACTTGCACTCCAAGTGGACAAACTCATTATTGTATGCATTACGAATCATCTCCAATCAAAATACAAGATCAATGTACAAGTACCAGTCGATCGCTACTTTTGCATAAGCAACAAGAACATATTGGCACGGGTATTTTTCAGCTTGGAATTCCCTATAATCGCATTGTCGATTGTTGAGGTTTACTTTATAGCATCAACTATATTGGTGATTCTGACGATCATATGGTTCCTCCATCTCAAAGGAGGCATTTTACCAGTCAAATGCTCGTATAAAACAAGTAGTAGCTACACATAAATTTGCATTCATCATGTTGTTAAGGGTCTCACAAAAGACTTATCTTAATTGTATTTGTGCATGCACCTTTTCTGCACGCTTGACAAAGTACTCATTCAATCTGTAGAAGATGACCTTTTCCAAGCAAGTTATAGGCAATGTCCAAACACCCTTGAATACTTAATTCATGCTTTAAGCAAGGTTGGTAGTCAAATGCCTGTACCGACGACCCCCTACATCATACATCCTAGTCCATTTGTGTTAAGGGATGTCAGTGATCTATGCGCCAACTTGTTAATGTACAAGGGCAAACTCAACCAATTGGCTGTCGACAACGTGTCACTCATACGCATATTCGATATTTATGAACTTTTCTTTCAATCACATCCTGAGATGTTTATTAAGGTTGCTTGCCACATGACGAATACAAAAGACATTATAAGCATACAGTGGTTGCCACCCAATCCATGGGTTCAAAATTGCGGCTAAAATTGATGGGTGCCGATATTAAATTAAGCATATCCATTGTGTACTATCACCACACGTCTCCATAGGTTTAATAGGAATCATGACCACACAACTTGGGTCTCACCTTCTATAATAGCAAATGCAACTTGCATGACATTCCTATCCTTATCTTGTGAAGTAACTATTAATAATGTTCCTTTATATTTTCCATTAAGGAATGTTCCATTTATTTGTAGAACGACTTTAAGTATTCAAATGCATCAATGCACAGTTTGTATGCCCATGATACACATTGAAGCATTGTTGTAGGTTCCGCCTCTGAACTGTCATGTGAACAATCCTTGTCACAAAATTCTACATATAACCCAGGTATAAAATGTTTCACAACTGCTAGACACTTTGGCAGTAATTCATATGGGTTTTCCCAATTACCAAATGTTACGACCTTTGCCCGATGCTTTTCCTTCCATGCTTATCAATATAAAGTAGGATAGCCAAACATGCTTTTCATCCTTTCAATTATCTGAGATACTGACACATTTGGTATATCTGTCACCATCCCAACAATCATGAGTGATGACATCAGAATCTAGCTTTGGATGATCTTAAGAAAGAGAAGCAGTGAGGTTTGTATATGGTCCTGTATATTTTGTTATTTGCTAATGATTCTTCCTTGCCTTTTTACATGCCCTAACCCTTCAGTTGCAACTATCTTCATAATTTACACATCAGTATTCTTTGTATTTTGTAGATGAGTGGTACATCATAAAGGTGTGGTGTACACGCATGGAGTACGTTTTGACTGCACGCCTTAAAGCTAGCTTATCTGAATGTTGCAATCTAACATGTAACTCATTGTTATCCAATAAATCACTCGTTCCTTGGAAATCAAGATCTATGGCTGCCTCCCTATTCACTTGTGAGAAAAATGTTGCTATATGATCTTGATACTCATTTATGTGCAATGCCGGCATAGGATTTGGAAGATCTCCTGTGTCATCGCCATCATCTTCCAATTCATTCTCCTCATTCTCTTCTTCCAACATAAATGCATCATCGTCTTCAATTCATCCTCAACATCATTAGTTATATCATTTACTTCAACTAGTGAAGGGGTGAACTAGTGTTGGGGCAAACT
The DNA here is from genome assembly GCA_037074485.1 of Delonix regia. Taxonomy (NCBI): domain Eukaryota; kingdom Viridiplantae; phylum Streptophyta; class Magnoliopsida; order Fabales; family Fabaceae; genus Delonix; species Delonix regia. The sequence continues at coordinate 19,851,686 of CM073454.1, read as the reverse complement.
GAAGGACCTTTTCCCATATAATAATTGATAAATGTTATTGGATTATTTGGCTCACTAAAATAGCTAGAATATGGTTGTGTGTCTAGAATATTGTCTTCCATTGCTTAGTGTTCCATGTTAACTGCTAGTTCAACTATCAAGATGTGTGCATATAACTCAACCTCACTTAGCTGTGTTCAAAATCGTGACGTTGCACACCACATATTTTGTACATCAAAATCATCTTCCAAGTTACTTATGTAGTACCATGTTGGGTTGAGCAATACGACCTATATATCAATTCAAACATGAATTGATTTGGAGAAAGTCACAGCTTTTGCCCAAGCGTATGTATAAAGTCCCTTAAATTGATGTTTATGTCCACCGTAAGTATCTTTACATTGGTGCATTCAAACATCGCACCTTGATTACTTTTGTAAATTCTTGTATTCACATATACACATACAAGTTCATTCATGTTGTCCATTTCTTATCCTACAATGCATTTTCTTTAATAAGACAATTACTTAGGACACATATTAAATATTATAAATTATTAAACCTCAATCCTCTTGGGTCTCATGTACATTATGATCTCTTCTTCTTCTAATTAACTACAATAACCTAGTATTCTATTGATAGATATGGGATGACATAATAAAAAATAAATTTTAATTAATTAAAATTAAATGATCAAATATCAAATTTCAATTTCATTTCATCATAATATTCTATTCCAATTTATATAACATTTCAATATAAAAATTATATACCCATGAATTAAATTTCGATGGGAAGAGCTCAACGAAGTAAATATTTAATTAACATAACATATATTACAAGTAGAATTTTTTCCATTATTTTTTTTTATTCCTGAATTAATAAAATATACAAATTAATTTCCATTAAATGCTAAATTATAAAATATTTGAAAATTTATAAAATAACTAAATGACAAATATTTTCCCATAATTATCATATAACTAAATAATAAATATATTATCAAAATTATAAAATAACTAAATTATAATTATATTCTCAATATTGTAACCTAACTAAATTATAAATATGCTCTCAAAATTATAAAATTCCTAAATCACAAAAATATTTTTCACATTATAGTGTAACTAAATTACAAACATATTCTCAACATTATAGAATAACTAAATTACAAAAATAATCTCAACATTATAAAATAACTAAATTACAAAAATATTCTTAACATAATAAAATAAATAATTTACAAAAATAATCTTGACATTATAAAATAATTAAAATAACTTTAACTACTATTAAATTGTATAGTTTTTAATAGTCTATATCAATATTAGTTAGCATTAATGATATAACCTCAAAATATTTTCCCCACATTATTCTTCATTTATTGACCTGTCTAATAATTATATTTATTTATCTATATTAATTTTTTATGAACTAAAATATTTAATACTGAATTATAATCAAGATTTCTCATTCACATATGTAAAAAGATATTTAGTATTAAATACCTAGTTGTTAGATCCACCAATCTAATTTTTATATTAATAATTATCTACATCACTCCAAAAAAAAAATCTAATTTATTCTTGCTACCTTAACAATCAAAAAATAAATATAAAACATTTATGACAAAAATTTATCTACACAAACATTTATAAGAAAATAAATATATCATAATAAAATATTATATGTACCTTATAATCATAAGGTGATAAGATGGGGTTGGAGAAGTAATTTTGGCCACCTCAACAATTAATAATAGTAAAAGCTTGGGCCACTGATGCAATTTTAGCCAAACTTTTCACTCTTCATCAATAAACAAATGAAGCAGAATTAAGCAGAAGAGACGAAGTAGAAGAGAAAGAATAGGTGAAACCAGGATTTGGATGGGACCATTTTATATTGCCCAAACTAACGGTTAAACATGTTTTTTTTCCAGTATGAATTGAAGAGACAGGACACTTCAATGTCCAATCTCTTTGGACAAAGATTTCGTGAAATTTTGGCTGATAGAATTTGATTACTTAGAATCACTGTTTCTAAGTCAGTTTAATGTATTTTTTCTTTTATTAAAAGGGTCACGGACTGAAATTAGTCCACGACCCATTGCAAATGGCTGACTCAGAAACGCTGTTTCCAAGTCAGCTGGATTAATTTTTTTTTTTTCTAAACTATGGGGAAGCAAAGTGATTTACTATGATTCCTAATCCATAATCAGTTTGAGTCCCAATTTTTAAAACATCGGGATGCAATACTTTTTTATCTCCTACATTTGAAAAAAAATATTTGTTTAATGTGTATGGATCAAAAAGCCGATGTGAGTTCGTTACAACGCCACATGCAGTGTAATAATGACATGCTTTTGTCAAGTCACTCCTCATTTTCTCTTCTTATGGGCTTCTTCTATAATTGAGTGGGTCACATGAATTAGTACATGGCCTTTCTTTCTAGTTTACAATATTTATGAGTCAGAATTGGGATCAAACAAGAATTAAAGGACAACATAGCGAGGTAGAGTATCAACTTCCAACAAAATTTGCCAATGTGGATTTTCTGAAGTTTGCCAGGGAGGATGTAATTTAGTAGATCTCAAAATGTGAGCGATTCTTTGTTTTATACGGGACTCTAGAAGTAAACAAGGTAACCATTACTAGATTATCTTCAGATGAAGTTGTTTATAAATGGTTCTAGAATTTGGAAAAAAGCAATTCAAGAGGAATTACCTACTTTAATTCGGCTAAAGCTATTAAAACTTGTTTTAGTTCTCTTTTCGATATTTCTATGGAAGAGTTGATGCTATTGAAACAAAAAGGGAGTTTGAGGGAATATCTTCTCCTTTGAATTTAATCCCTTTTAATTGGTTCTTATTTGATTGAAATATATCCATTAATTGTTTATTAGTTAAATTGCTTTAAATACAAGTATAATTTCCATTAATAATTTGCAAAATCCCCTTATTTATTTCTTTCTTTCTTTACATTTATTTCTTTGCTTTTCAAAAGCATTAATGTTACCAATTTTTATGGGTACAAACCTATTTACTCTAATTGCAATTTTCGTAGTTGAAAGTAAGTTTATTTTAATTTGTTGGAAGCAACACCCATCAAATTTTTAGCGCCATTGCAAGATATTAGTTTTTACATTGATTTTGATTTTTTTTTTTTTTATGACCAAGACTAAACATGGAGAAGGTTTTTCTTGAATCCAAAATTTGAAATGACTACTAAAAGTTTAAGGAAGGCCACTAAGTAAAAAATACAAGCCTCTAAAGCTTTATCTTCAAGCCAAGAACAAGAAATACCTTTGGAACTTGTTGAAACATCAAGAAAAGTTAAGCAAGGAGATGAAAAAAATGGCAAAAGAAAGGACTTTGATAGAGATGGTTGTCCCACCGGTGAACTAACCACCTCTTTGCATAACCAATCCAACCTTAGAAGTGTCATCAGAGTTGAAATTGAGATTGATTCACTTGCTACCTTAATTTCGAAGGCTAGCTAATAAAGGCATATTTTGTTCAAGCATGAAGTCTCACGGAGTTTCTAAAAAGCAAGTTAAAATGAGAGCTTTCTTTTTCTTTTCTTTTAGATGATATGGCTAAAGACTAGTTGTTTTATATGCCCGATGGTTCCATTACCACTTGGGAAGATGTGGTGCGGATGTTTCTTGACAAGTTCTTTTCCGATTCCCAAGATGATGGCATTGGAAGAGATATTTGTGGAATTAAGCAAGCAAGAATCTGAAACTCTACATAAGTATTGGGAAGGATATTGAATAAAACGTATTCAAAATATATAGAATATGAAAGTGGTTCCTAAAAATGTGTATTTACCACATTGTCCTTAATGTAATATTTGCTCCCACTACAATTGTTGTAAGGTATATGACAAATCACCTCTAGGAGTTATCCCAAGCACATAGAGATTTATCGATAGCAACGCCTAGAATCTCTCATGAAAATTTTAAAGAAGCAAGGTAGAAATTCTAATAAGGAAGGAAGATTCTAATTTTTCAGTATTTTCTAATCTATTTGTATTCTTAGTTATAGAAAGAATCTGGATGAATACGCAACATTGCTCAATTAGGCTTTTGTCCATTGTGGAAAATTCCCCACTATTTCCTCCCGTAGGAGTCTAGGGCATGTCTTAGCCTCAGTGTGGTTGATCATCCTCTCGGACCAGCTATTGATCACATCTCTTCTTGAAAAGTTGTGTTCTTCTTAAAATTTATACCTGTTTAAACTTTAAATGAAAAGTTATGATTGTTGGAAAATACAAATATTTAAAATTTAAAAGGAAATAAATAAAAAAATTTATTTATTTATTTAAATAAAAATAAACGATTAAAAATATGGAAACATATTAGAAATTAAAGGAGAGGTAGATTCTAATATTTTTGTATTCTCTAATCTTTCCATATTCTTAGTTATAGAAAGAATTTGTACGAATACATAGCATTGCTCTTTTAGGCTTTTACCCATTGTAGAAAATTCCCCACTATTGCCTCTTGTAGGATTCTAGGCCATGTCTCAATCCCAGTGTGGCTGATCATCCTCTTGGATTAGCTATTGATCACAACTCTTCATCAAAAGTTGTGTTCTAAAAATTTATATTTGTTCAAACTTTAAACGAAAGTTATGATTGTTGGAAAATATGAACATTTAAATTTTAAAAAGGAAATAAATAAAAAAATTATTTATTTATTTAAATAAAAATAAACAATTAAAAATATGGAAACATATTAGAAATTATAAGAGAGGAAGATTCTAATTTTTCAATATTTTCTAATATATTCATATTCTTAATTATAGAAAGAATTTGTACAAATACACAGCATTGCTCGGTTAGGCTTTTGCCCATTGTGAAAAATTCCCCACTATTTCCTCCCATAGGAGTTTGGGCCACGTCTTAATCCCAATGTGGTTGATCATCCTATCGGACCAGCTATTGATCACATCTCTTCGTGAAAAGTTGTGTTTTTATAAAAATTTATACCCTTTCAAACTTTAAATGAAAAGTTATGATTGTTGGAAAATATAAACATTTAAATTTTAAAAGGAAACAAATAAAAAAATTTATTTATTTATTTAAATAAAAAACATTTAAAAATATGGAAACATATTAGAAATTAGAGAAGAGTAAGATTCTAATTTTTATGTATTTTTTAATCAGTCCATATTCTTAGTTATAGAAAGAATCTAATTTTTTTAACTTTGTTGTGTTAAGCTTTTGCCCATTGTGGAAAATTCCCCACTATTGCCTCTTGAAGGATTCTGGGCCATGTCTCAATCCTAGTATGGTTAATCATCCTCTTCGACCAGCTATTGATCACAACTCTTCATGAAAAGTTGTGTTCTAAAAATCTATATTCATTCAAACTTTAAACAAAAAGTTATAATTGTTGGAAAATAAAAACATTTAAATTTTAAAAGGGAATAAATCAAAAACACTATTTATTTATTTAAATAAAAATAAACAATACAAAATACAGAAACATAATAGAAATTATAACCGTTGGATCTTTTACAATCCAACACACCACATGCCAAGTGCTAAGGGCTTTTAAATATTAATTATTTAATAGCATTTATTTTTCCTCTAATTTTCTTATTTAATATGTTTTGTGAATATTCATTTATATAGACTTCAAAGCCTTTAGATTCATCTATTGTGGGACTTGGAAATCTATCATCACAACCACACACTTTTTAACTTAGTTTTTCAAAGTAACAAACTATATCTAACAAAAGATTCAAGAGGTTGTGTGCAAGCTGCCTTTAACATGACATACTCAGCAATCTCTCATTCAATACTTCTATGAAGGGTTGTTATCTACAAAATGAAGAATGTTATATGCGGCTAGTAGATGTGCCATTTTGAACGAGACTCCTTAAGGTACTAGAGAGTTTATTTCCACTATGATAGCCACCTTTCAATAGTTTAAAAATAGACAAGAACCCTGATATAGTCCAACTTACCCACTAACTCAAACATACTACAAAAACAAAATAGGGAAGGCATGTGACAAAAACCAAAGCATAGTGAAGAAGGAATTTAAGGCCTTAAATTTATTTACTACAATTTTAGAAATATAGTTATGGGTAGTAGTTATTTAGCAGTTAAATGTAGTTGCATATAACAATTATTTAAACTCTTATATTGGTGTTAGTAGGTTTGAATCATATACCCTATGTTTTCTCCCATTTTCTTGTAAGTTGGCAATTTTTTGTTATTTACATTTATAGTTTTGTACTGTGTCTATATAAGTTAAGTCCTACATGTATTGCATCAAATTTTTATTATGAAATGAATTATGTTTGGGAGAGTAGTCCTTCTTAGAATGGATTGAGTGTTTACCATTATGAGTGTGATTCTTGCTTTAAGCTTTCTACCCTTTTTTCTTCCTAATCTCTCACTTAACTTAAACATCCAACCCATAATGTTTTTGGCATCTACATGGGTGTTTGAGGGGGGTGATCCACATAGGGTGATTCTCAAGGTTGAAAAGTACTTTTGCTTTTACCAAACACCTGAAGATCTCAAGGTGGACGTGGTTGCAATTTATTTAGAAGGTGATACACTTGACCTTTTTTCATGGCTCAATAGTGAAAGTACAATTGTGTACTAGAAGGAACTAGTAAGAGCTTTACAAGAGAATTATGAACCCTCAAAATTTCTGAACATTGATGAGTTCTTGTATGACATTCGTCAGTCAAGGACTATATAGGAGTATTGGCTAGAATTTGCTAAGAGGGTGGCCATGGCGGTATGTGCTCAACATTGCCTTTTAGGTGTTTTCCTTCCTAGACTTCTAGATGATTTGAAGGAAGATGTAAGGATACATAAGCCCTTAACAGTCTATAAATTTATGAGTTTGGCTTTATAATTTAGGTCCAAGCATAGCGCCACTGATACAAACACTTGGTCTAACCCTCCTTGTCTATTCATTAATATGCAACCATCCAAAACTACATTACCCTGAGGATCTTAAAACATTGCCTAGACTCCCTAATCTACTTCCAAAGCCTTAACTTGTCACGACCTAAGCCGATAGGGCATAATTATCACGAGGATGAAGTGTCGTTCATCCTCGCGAATCTATTGGAACCCCCAAAATGGTAGAATTTATATAAATTCATATTAAACAAATATAAATCTCATAACTCTTCATATAGATAGTTTCTGACACATCATAATAATACATTAAACATTTAGCCTGTATACCAGGGAGCGACTGAACTAAATCATAAAAATACTGAAAGACATAGCTCTAGCAGTAGGCTAGGCTCACCAAGGAATTAATTACCAAGATTAAAATTCCAAAGGTGGACATTCTAGATCGGCGCTGAGATATGAGAAATGTTAAATAATGGGGTGAGTGGAAACTTAGTGAGCAGGTAATTCTAATATTGCAAAAATTAAGACAAACTTACAGTTGTACGACCAGATATCATACAGACATAATTCAGTGATATTAAACAAAGAAAAAAAATCAACAGAATGTAATTGGGAATCTCTTATAGAACCAGTCATAATTACATAGTAGAGAGTTAGCCCAAGGCTAGTGATAACATATTGGAATAGATACTCATACAGCTATAGGCTCTAAGTAAATATCATAATAGCCCTCAACCTCAAACAGAATATGGAGGTAAAGGTATCATACCCAACTTTATCAGAATACCAATTGTAGTGCACTATGGCTAACGTCAACTACCATTAGCTATAAGGTTCTGTTTTGGACATATTCCCAATATTTTAGAGACAAATAATTATCCATGTATAGATATCATAAATTTCAAAATCGTACCACTTCAAAATTTAGACTTTTAACATTTCTAATAATTCAATATTCAATATCATCATGAATAATTTAAAATAATATTTTGCATAATTAGGATTATTTATTTACCTTAAAGGAGTATATCAACCTCCTTCTATCCTTGATTATAATTCATTTGTTGAAAATATTCTAGTCACCTAAAAAAAATATTAAATAAAATACTCTTAACATCCACTCTTTATAATTAATTTAATTATTTGATTTTGTCACAAAGCTAATTAATTATTCTTTATTCATCTTTATCCATTTTACCTATTTCTTTACTAATTATTTGGAAATTGAATTTATGGGCCACTTAAAGAATACTTTAAAATTCTTATAACCTATATTTCATTTTATTATTTTTATTATCATTATCATTAATTTTATTATTATTATTATTATTTTATTCAATTATTCCATTATGCACTTATTAAATTTTTAACACCTACCATAACCCAAATTTTACTTAAAGGTCATCTAATAAATTCTAAAATTTCCATTTAACCTTAAATAATATTTATTGTTATACAAACAAGCCATTCATATTTTTCTTTCTAATTTTCTTCTTGAAAAATCTAGAAAAATTATTAAAAATTCAAATTTTGTTCAAAAATTCAAACTAAACTTTCTAAAAATTCTAAATCACTCCCTAGATGCATAAAAAACTTTAAACAGTCCTAAGAACACAATTTTTACTAAATTCCCAAATTGCCCCTAGACCTATAAATTGGAATTTTTCAATTCGGAAGTCAAAATTCACAATTGATCAGTGATTTCAAGGGAGAAAGGTGTGAAATTCACCTTAGAAGTGTAATCTTAACTCAATTTGAAGCAAACAACTTGAATTGAGCTCAATTTCATCACTTTCTTACATGAACAATGATTTTCGCAGTTAAACAATACCTAAATTGGTTTTTCTTCGATTTTGAGCAAATTAGATCAAATTGATCAATGTAAATAAGGGAAAAACATGAGAAATCAGTGCATAAAGTGAAGCCATATGTTTAATTGGATTAAAAATGCACAAAAATCACAAATTGAAGCTTCAAAATTTAGGTTATTTTCAAGTTATCAGGTTGCCAAAAAATTAATGAAATTCTAGCGATGTGGCGGCTTGTGGAGGTAACTGGGAGGTCAACAAAGCCACTGTGGTTGAGAAAAGTCACTGACGAGGTTGAATGAGGTCAAAGGAAGCTCCAATTGGCTAAAGAAATTTTTACACCATGAGGGGTATTTTTTTATACTATTTTTTAGCGATTTTTGCTGGTGGGGAGGCTGCCGGTGGTCGAGGATAGGCTGGTGATGCTGGAGGGCCACCGATGCTCGTTGGAGTGGTAATGGTGGTTGCCAGAGGGAGAAACCAAAATTTGTAAAATGTAGCGTGGAAAATGCATGAGTGGTATCTAATGAATGATTTTGCAAATTATTTGAGGATATTAGGTGTAGGTTAATTGGATAATTAAGCAATGATATGGGTTAGGTGGAATTATTAGAAATAATTAAGAAATTTTAAAATATTTTAAATGGAAAAATATTATTATATATATATTTTATCATCAAAACTTCCCTAATAGATACTTGGTTATCGTACTTAGTTGAGTTACAAGTGCTAAAAATGCACAGAGTAAGATTTAAATACTAACTTTGGTTACATTCTTAGATAAAATTTTATCTACATCTATATTTATCTTTGACTAAGTTCTTTCATTTTTTATTTTTTATTTTTTATTTTTTTGTGTGGGTATTACATAACTACCATACCACAAACCTCAAACTTAAGCAACCCTAACCGCTTATTGGATTAAGAAAAGCAAAACCTAAAAGCTAAAAGGCTATGTTTCAAGTGCGAAGAGAAATTTTCCCTTGGATATCATTGTAAACCAAGGACCTTTTCTCTATTGGAGATCACAGAGGAGGAGGAAGAATTGGACAAAATTGGAGATAGTGATAAAGGACATGAACCCAAGAAGGTAGTAGAAATTAGCTTTCATGCAATCCTGGGCAAATCCATTATTTCAACTATGAAATTAAAGGGAATCTTGACAGTAAAAAGGAGATTATTTCCCCATTTCCAACATTAATGAGCTTTTTGATGAGTTACATAGTGTTACTATTTTTTCAAATATTAACATCTGTTATTAGTATCGTCAAATAAGGTTAACATACCCGAAACGACCTTTAGAATCCATTTGAGTCATTATGTGTATGTGGTCATGCAATTCAGCCTAACAAAGCACCAACAGCTTTCTAAGCAGCCATGAATGACCTTTTTAGACCCAACCTTCATGAATTTCTCTCAGGGTTTTTTGATGATATGCTTATTTACAACACTAACCTAGAGCAACATTTAATTCACTTAAGGTGTTCCTTACAACTTCTAAAGGAGCATTAATTTTATGCAAAATCTTTCAAGCATTTTTATGGACAGGTTTAGGTCTCCTTTTTGGGACACATTGTGTAAGTAAAGGGGTGTTAAAGTGGAAAAAGAGAAAATCTAGGAAATTATTGATTGGCCTTTACCCCCAAATGTCAAAGAGTTGAAAGGATTTTTTGGATTCAATGGGTATTATAGAAGATTTGTCAAGGTATATGGCTTGATAGCTAGACTCATAACAATAATGATAGAAAAATGGCTTCCATTGGTCCTAAATAGCTTGAGAAGCTTATGAAAGGTTGAAAAACACCATGACCTTAGTACCTATCATACGACTGCCCAACTTTAACCAGCCTTTAATGATGGAATGTAACTTGTCTCTTGGAGGTATTAGGGCTATTCTTATACAAGAAGATCACCCAGTAGCCTATTTCAGCAAAAGGCTATCTTATTCTAACTGTTTAAAGTCTGCATATGACAGAGAACTACTTGCCCTTATCTCAGCCTCATAAAAATAGTGGCACTATCTGTTGGCAAGACATTGTTATAAGCGAACAAACTACTTCAACTTGAATTATTTACTAGAGCAATGTGTCATCACCCTCACACAGCAAAGGTTACTCTTGAAACTTCTGTCTTTTGACTTATATTTTGTTTACAAGGCTGGGAAAGAAAATAGAATGCTAGATACATTGTCCTGTTACACTCATTCAGATAATTCTTTTGAATTTTTTGCATTAGTCCTCCCAATACCTTTGGATTTTCCTAACTTGCCTAAGGCACTACTGGCATATCTCTTTACCCGCAGTATTATTAATTATTTTGTAAATGATGTTGCTTCTTATCCTAATTTCCAAGTGACTAATAAGAAATTATACTATTAAATCGTTTGAAAAACACTTAAACAACTCTCTTCAAATTCTTGTATCCTAGTCAAAAGAGTGACATTAAAAGACATGTTTAAAATTGCCTCACTTGTCAGCAAGTAAAATACTAGACATGGGAACCTGTAGGACTACTCTAACCTCTTCCCTTACTAACACATATATGGGAAGCTATCTCCCTTGATTTCATTACTAGGCTTCCAAAATCTAACAAATTTAACACTATATTTATGGTAATTGATCGCCTAAGTAAATATATTCATTTAATTCCCTTACCTTGTAATATTCTAAAAATTTTGATTTAATAATTCTATCCTCGTGAATGATTACATTAATCAGAGGGAAGAATCAATATAATTAAAGAAAGATATGAAAATTTATATTGCTGAGAAAAAAGAGATTAAGGAGAGCCCTTATATTAATTCAGATAGCATTTTCCTTTAGACTCAGGCAGGCTTAAGTAGCTAAGCCTTACCATGCATCTAAGAGGGCTTGTGTTTGAACCACCCAATGTGCATCAGAGTATATTTATCTTGGGCAACCACGTGTCTTCTTGGAAATGAAATTACAAGTATACCTCTGAGCTTCCTTCTTCTTTCCCATTGATATTATTCAATATATTTTCTTATGTTTTCTCTAAGCTTCAAACTTCCTCCATGCTCCACCATCGAATCGCACCAGCAGCAAGTCCTCCGTTGTGTATTATCATCATCAAATGCTCAAATGGCTGGAAAAAGGTACAAATTCTGACAAGAACTCCATCCTATCGATGCACCACGTCAAATGCAAGTTTAAGAGAAATTCAACCTTGATTTGCAAAAGTTTCTTTCGATTTCAATGGTGGTTTTGTTATAGTTGGTGTTTAAAATTTTTCTCTCTCATTTGAAACTGTTGATTTCAGGATTTGACCTCTGAATTTAGGATCTTGGTGAGTAGAGTAAACAGTAGTAAAAAAAAGATTGAAATTTGGCTTGATTTAGGAATTATAACTTGAAATTTTGTTGAGTTCATTCCAAGATGAATTTCGAATTGTTCTTTCTTGTTTAAGCTTCCAATTTGGTGATTTAACCTTAGAATGTGAAAATCCCCAATTTCAGATGTGGAACATGAATAGTAACAAAGTAATCCAAATTGGAACTTGATTGGAAGGATTTTTGTAAAATTTTTTTGGGGATTTTTATGTTAATTAAGTATCTAACAATTCTCATGTGTCAATTTAATGATTGGATTACTAAATTAGAAACCCTTAATGTTATTGGACCTTAAAGGGGAGAATTTAAGTTGTTAGAAGTTATCGTTTCGAATGGTAAGTCACTTTGGGAATTTTTCTCAAATTATCTTAAATTTTATTGTTGTTAGAGGAAGTTGGATAATGGAAGTCCATTAAAAGTGATTATAATTATTGAATAAATTATTTTGGTTATTATTGGTATAAATTTTTTTGAGCCAATTGGTAATATTGGATAATTTAAGTGCTATATAAGGCAATGAATGAGCTATTTGGGGACTAGTATTGTATTTGAATTTATAATTTAGATACTTATGATTGACAAGTGCGTTCAATGTCATTATCATATTAAGAAATATATCATCGTTTTATGTTGGAAATAGTTTAGGCAATGGGAAGTGAAATTGGTGGAAATTATGTGGTCATACGAGCATTGTTAAAAGCCCGCAGAATATCTTAGTGCAATTTATCTAAGATGGTTATTGGTGAGATTGCAACCTTGAGTTATAGAGCATTTAAATCAGAAAGTATTTTTTTTAAGTATATGTAAACATATGTGCTAGTTATGGCAACTTAAGACATTAAGTGGAATAACAGTGACCTTAGGTAAAAGAAATAAAGTACTGAAATGGATTGTGAATGCAAACTCAGTGTTGAAACCTGTTAAAATTTATCTGAGTTAAAATGCTTTTTAGCATAAGACATTAAAGGTCTATAATTTGTTTTTAGGGTTATAGTAGTTGCACTTTACTCTGCGAGTAAGGTAGTGAGTTATATGGGCTTTGGCCAAGTTAGTAGATAATCCTAATTATGCAAGATTTCTATTTTACGATATCTATTTTGGAAAAAGATTGTTTCTTAATCTCTTTGTGCCTTGGTGTAGGCTTATGGAATTACAAATGTCATTTCCATACTTTGAAAACTTTAAAATGTCTGCATTAGTGGATTCAATAACTCTACATTTCTAAATTTCTTTGATTTTAAGTTTTTCTGAGTTCCAATATTTTTGAACTTTTGAATTTCTTAACTTCTGAACTTTTCTGTTTGTATTTTGAAGTACTCTGGTTTTATATTTATGAAATATTTGGTTCTTTAATTATAAAGATGTTTGATTCTGTATACACAATGTATTGGATTTTGAAATCTATATACTTTTATCTATCTCTATGAAAAAGTTTGGTTATGAGTTTTTTGAAACTTTGATATTTAATTACAGATTTACATATGTTAAAGAAATTTGTGGGAAGGCATATAAATAGGACCCTATAGCTAATGACAGTAGATGTTAGTCGTAGTGCTCTACGATCAATATTTTGATATGATTGGGCATGATGTCACTATTATGATACTCTGTATGAGGCCTAAGGCTATTATTCTAAATATTTGGAGCTAAAAGCTTGTGAATGATATCTTCTTTGTTATAATTATGCTAGCCTTAGGCTAGCTCTATTTCAGATATTTGATGGTTCTGTAGGATGTTTCTAAGCATTAAATTGGTTTTGAGATACTCTTGTGTTACTTATGTACTGATATAATTTTTATTCATAATTAATTTTATAATTTTATTACTAAGGTCTTTACTAAAGTTTAAGATGTGTTACACATACTACACTATTTATACTAACCATGAAAGATGTTTAGTTTTAAGACTAAACATGATTTTTTTTTTTCAAAAACTCTACTGTGGCCAGTCTGTCCCTTCCTTTGTATAATTAGAATTATTTACTCATTGAGCTTTTACTCACCCCACGTTATCTAACATTTTTCATATCAAAGCCGGTCCAGAACACCCACCTATAGAGGAGGAACATGCAGGAGTTTCTTGTTTTAGTGAGTCTGGTTGTTGTAAGGGTAAAAGGTCCTCTTTTGTAAATATGTAATTAGATTTAGTAGCTCTTCTTATATATAGGCAAATGATCTTTTGTTCAAATATGTTGACTGTGGGTCATTGTATATGTATATATATTGCCAAGCGGAGGTTTCCAACTTTTTGTGTGTAAGGTTTTCTTTTATAGAAATTTCAAGAAGTCCATATTTCAAGGGAAACTCTGCCAAAATATCTACACAGAGTTGACTCATTATTTTTGACATATACATCTATGGGTATTTTGTCTCAATTTTATTTGATTAAAATTATGTATGTTTAGTAAATATCTGATTATTGATATGTTAGTTAGGATTATGAGGATGAGAGGTATCTTGTTCCCCATACTGGTCATGCCTTTTGGTTAGGGTCGTGACATATCTCACTGTTTTTCAACCAAATAAGTGGCTGAAAAGTTTTGCAGAAGATTGTATGCCTACGTAGAATTCCCAAATCCATCGTTTCTAATCAAGATATCACTTTCAAAGTTAATTTTGTCAGGAACTATTCAAACTCAGTAAAACACGCCTAAGGATGGGGATTGTATACCATCCTTAGTCCATTAACCAAACCGAGGTTGTCAACTACTACATTAAAGCTTATCTACTCCATTTTTGTCATGAGCAACCCTTCAAATAGAGCATTTTCCTTCATTCAACAAATACTCCTTTAACATCGTGTTTGATGCATCCACTAGTGTTACTCCCTTCATAGTTATGTATGGACAAGACCATTCTCCTCTCCATCCATTTGTTTAAAAGGAAACCAGATTAGTGGAATTGTAAGAACAGTAGCTGCTTCAGGATAACATACCTAAACTCATCAAGGTGAATCTCCGAATGAAATAACAAGCCAATGCTTACAGAAGGGAGCTCTAGTTTGCTGAAGAGGAATTAGTCTTATTAAGACCCCAACTTTACTGCTAGTAATCTTTGGCTAAAAGAAGGTTTGAGAAATTACCCACTAGATTTTTTTAGTCCCTACAAAGTTAAATTAAGAGTTACTCTAGTGGCATATAAGCTAGAACTTAGTGAATCAATAATCCACCTTCTATTTCATGTTTCATTATTAAGACCAACGGTGGGATTGATAAGCCTTCCTCATTAATGCCTTTGCCCATCACACCTGACCTTAAAGCTGACTTTGTTCCTAACAAAATACCGTCACATCACTAAATTTAGGCTACTAGAAGAAAAGACTTGGAATTACTAGTTCATTTGAAGGACAGACCTATAGAAAAGGATAGTTAAGAGAATAATGATCTTTTAGTTCAACAATTTCCAGTATTTCAACTTGTATTGATACAGTCCCACTCCCACTACTTAGACATACTATAAAAAAAAAAAAAGGAAAGGACGTGACAAAGAGAAGAGGGTGGTGAAGGAGGAATTTCAAACCTTAAACTTATTTTCTACAAATTACAGAAATGTAGTTATAGGTAATACTTATTTAACAGGTAAATGTAGTTGTGGGTAACAGTTATTTTAACTCTTGTGTCAGTGTTAATAGGTTCTAATCATGTACCTCATGTTTTCTCCCATGTTCTTGTCTTGGCAATTATTTCTTACTTATAATTATAGGTTTTTAGTGTGTCTATATAAGTTTGGAGTCCTACATGTACTGTATTAGATTTTTATTATGAAATGAATTATGTTTAGAAGAGTAGTCCATCTCAAAACAAATTGAGTGTTTACCATTTAGAGTGAGATTCTCGCGTTAACCTTTCTACCCATTTTTTCTTTCTAATCTCTCACCTAACTTAACCACCCAGCCCCTATCAAACCCCTAAGAAGAGTGAATGAAGTGTATACATCCTTATTTGAGTCTAAGATTAATCAACTCACTGACTTAGTTCAAAGCATAGTTTTGGGTCAAGTGCAACAAGCTAAGGCTTGCAGAAGTTATGTTAATATTGGTCATCCTACTAACATGTGTCATACACTTTAAGAGGATTAGCAACATCAAGTTTTTCAAGGCCACCACAAAGGAGATTTAACCTGTATTTGCACCTACAATCCATGATAGAGAGAACAACCTAATTTTTAGTTATGATATATGAACCCTAAAATTTCCAACAATTTCAACCAAGGATAATGGCATCGTAACAACATTCTCCATCCAAGCAAAGTATACCACTTGAGGATATTGTGAGGTCTCCTGTAATAAGCACTCAACAATTCCAATAAGAGACAAGGTCAAGCATACAAAATTTATAGGACTAAGTGAGCCAACTAGCTACATTGTTGAGTAAATTAAAGTCCTAAATGAAATTGCCTTCTCAAACTAAGGTCAATTCAAGACAAAATGCAAGTGCAATCAACCATATGACATTTTATTAGGAAGACAATTTCTTAGTATTGCTAGGATTAAGATCACACAGCCTTTCTATAGCTGGCTACAGAAGAAGGTGGCATTTGAATTTGATGATTCTTATAAGCAAGCCTTTGATTAATGGTTAAAAAATTGTCATCTTCCATATCTAAAAGAAAGAAATTCACATGAGAAACCAAATCATTAATATGAATTAGGACATCTTCTAGTACTCCCACAGGATAACAACCGATCTATTAGCAATTTGAATTATCACACCAGTTTCTTTCAACTTCCTAGCATTCAAAGATAAGTAAATAGACAAAGGCATCACATTGATCTATGTTTCTAAGTCACACATAACTTTTTGAATCACCATATTTCCTATCTCACATGAAATGACGAACATGCCTTGGTCTTTTCACTTTAGAGGTAATCTCTTTTGAATGATCATTAATACATTCTCCCCCATGCTCACTTTTTCATTTCCAACTAGCTTTTTCTTGTTGGTACATAATTTTTTTAGAAGCAATGCATAGTGCATATTGTCATCAAGAAGTGGAATATTCACCTTCACCTTACCATTAGTATGTAAAATCTCTTTTTTCCTTTTCCTTCTTAGCTTAGAAAATCTTTTTAGAAAATAGGGCTTTATAACCAATTCTTCATGCTGGATAGATTTGTCTTTCTTGGATATGTCTATGATTTATTTTGGCACAGTGACTTCTGCTTATGCTTTTGGACTATAGCTATGTCATGCCCATGACTTATTTTTTGGGTGTATATTCTTATTCTCTTCCATTTCTTAAAATGATTGCATTAGCATTTTGTCTTGGGTTAACAACAATTTGAGAAGGCAATTTACCTTGAGACTCTAATTCACTCAACGATGTAGCTAGTTAGCTTACTGGGTTATCTAAATTATGTATGTCTGACCTTGTCTCTTATTAAATTTATTGAGTGCTTGTTGCAAGAAACCTTACAATCTCCTCAAGTGGCATGCTTTGTTAGGATAGAAAAGGTTATTATGATGCCATTGGTCTTGACTAAAATTGTTGGAAATTTGGGGGTCTTCCTCAGTTAAAATTAAGATTGTTTTCTACATTCAGATTATAGGTATTCAATTAAAGGCCAAATCTCTTTTGTTGTGACCCCAAGAAACCTCCAATAGCATTAACTTGATGTTGCTCTTCCTCTTGAAGTATGGAACACATGTTAGTAGATGACCAATATTAGCACAAATCCCATGAGCCTTGGCCTGTCACACTTGACTCGTGACCATGCTTTGATCCAAGTCAATAAGTTGGATTTAAGTGAAGATGTATTCACTTTATTCACTTTTCTAAGGGTTTTTGTCTACTTCCAGACTGTTGAATAATGGCTACCACTATGGAAAACAAGCCTTTAGCGGCTTGAGGAGTCTCATTATATTAGCATCTCCACTAGCCACATCCAACAATCTACTTCCTGTGGATAACAACCTTTCATAAGTATTGGATGAGAGATTTACTCTAAAATGTCATGTTAAGGGCACCTTGCGCATAACCTTTTGAATAATTTCCAATTCTCATAGAGAGTCTCAATATATCTCTTCTAATGCCAACAACTTGGGAAGTGGGAAATAACTTATTAAGAAACATCTGCACCATATATTCCCAAGTGGTAATGGAACTCATAGGCAAATAAAATAATCAGTCTTTAGCCATATTATCTAAAGAAAAAGGGAAAGCTCTCAGCTTATTTTGCTCTTCGAAAACTCCCTGAGGCTTTATGCTTGAACAAACTGTATAAAACTTTTTAAAATGCTTATAAGGTTCTTCATTAGCTAGCCCTCCAAATTTTGGTAGTAAGTGAATCAATCCTAATTTCAACTTTAACAGTGCTTCCAAGACTCGATTGGTAGGTTCACTGATAGGGCAACCAACTCTCTTAAAGGCCTTTTTTCAGCCATTACTTCACTTCCTCTTAACTTTTATCGATGATTCAACCAGTGCCAATGGTGATTCTTGCTCTTTCCTTAAAGATAAAGCTTTAAAGGCTTGCTTTTTCAACTTAGTGGCTTTCCTTAAACTTCTAGTAGAATAAAATAAAAGTCATTTTCCACATTCAGTCTTTGTCATCAAAATGATTAAAATCAATTTAAAAACCAATCTTCAATAATGATGCAAAAAAAATTATTGGTGTCAAATCGAATAAATTAAAATAAACCTAATTCAACTATGAAAATTGAAATTAAAGTGAGTAGAGTTGTACCTATAAGAATTGGTAACTTCAATGCTTTTAAAAACCAAAGAAATAAATGTAAAGAAAGCAGGAAATAAAAAAGAGGGGTTTTGCAAATTTATAATGACAATGAATATAAGGCAATTAAAGGAAATGAGTCAATCAAATAAGAACCAATTAAATGGGATTAAATTCAAGGGAAGAAATATCTAACTAAGGAACATTTCCATTTTAGCACTTTCAAAAGTTAATAATTGATGCAAGGTTAACTCCCTCTTCATAACAAGTAGATTACTAACAAGCTTTAGTAACTTAAATTTTCTCCTAAATTTATTGATTAAGAAGAACTCTTCAGCCAAATTCTAATTAACTAATAACCTTAAAATAAACATTTAACATTGAATTAGCTTATAGCATTAAAATCAAGCAAACACCAACACTAACTTGTCAAAACATAAAGAGAAATGCTCAACAAATCAATTTTAAATTCTATCAATACAAAGAAACCACGGTCCCAATCCTTTATATCAATTTCTACTAAAATCGGTTGAACCAAACAATTCCATATTTAATCAAACGAAATGGAAATTATATTTCATCAAGCAAGATAAACAACGGAACCTATCATCTACTTACTCAGTGATAATTCAAATGAACCAAAAATGTAAAAATGCCATAAAAAAAAAAGGAAAAGAAAAGTAATTAATTAGATTCCCACCACTATGAAGATGCTAAAACCTGTATTCCTTAACTAGATGTAGAAAGGTTAGTTATACATGTGTTGATCTTCCAAAGTTTCTAATCGAAATGAGTTATACAAAGCTATAAATTGTTCTGTGCTCACTTTCTCTCTCCAAAAACCAGAAAATGGAAGAAGAAGATGAGAATATGATACGCCATCGAGAGAGAAAAAGATCTTTTTTTCTTATCAATCCCCTTTCTTTTCTTTTCTAACTAACTCCCCAAAACTTTTTCCCCAAAGAAGAAAATCCAAAAATATCCAACCATCCACCAGAATCTTCCTTTCCCTCTTTTCTTGTGCGTGTGTAATGTCCAGGAGAGAGAGAAATTCTAAAATTAGTTAGACAAAATAATTTTGACTTAAAAACAAGGAACTAAGTCAGCCAATGGCTTACTTTACAAGTTATAATTTCTCTGCCTTTGATAAAACCCCTCCATGAACTTTAATGCTCAATCCAGTAAAACCAGACCAAAAACTTGTACACAGCCCAAAGCAACAATTTAGAACTTGATTTCCTAACTAAAAACATCATATTGAAAGCCCAAATGGAGACAAAACATGTAAAAATTGCAAATTAATAGTGGTGATACCTTTTGGGCTCACTGATGCTTCTTCTACTTCTCAAGGACCATGAATGCATTATTTGAAAAGCAACCAAGGAAATATGTCTGAATCTTCTTCGATGATATCATAATATGCAAAAGGACAGGAGGAGCAAGTGGGGCATCTAAGTGAGTTTTTTTTTTTTTTTGGCCATTTCTACTTGAGGTATTGAACACCCTTCAAATCAATCAATTCTTTGTAAAAAAGAGTAAATGTAAATTTTCTGTGAGGAGAATCGAGTTTAGGCCATTTTATATTTGCAACCTGGGCAAAAATGGATCCAAACAAGGCAAAGTTAGTAGTTGCTTGGTCAGTACTCACAACAATCAAACATTTCAGAAACTCTTGGGACTAAATATTAGCAAAGGTTCAGTAGACATTATAGTATCCTATCTTGACCTTTAACTGAATTGTTAAAGAAGGATTTTTAACTGAATTGTTAAAGAAGGATTTGCTGGGTTGGAGTATGGAAGCTCAAAATCTTAAAAATGCCCTCTCTCGTGCTCCGATATTGGCATTACCTTATTCAAGTCAACCATTTGTTGTGGAAAATGATGCATCAGACACAGCAATAGGTGTAGTGTCAGTGCAAAATAAACATCCCATTAGCCTTCATCAGCAAAGTATTATCTCCTTGGGATAGGCTGCTATTTGTTAGTGACCAAGAACTATTAGCACTAGTTCATGTAATGGGAAATTGGCACTATTATTTAAGTTTGCATCCTTTTACTATTCTTATTGATCAACAAATTTTACTTCATTTTTCATTTAGGTACTTAAAACTCCTTAGTTTATCTTAAGTAAATTCTTTTACTTTTCTCTTTACTTTAATAACTAATTAATTACTTGTATGGAATCCATAAGATTAACTTCCTAATTCTTAATTACCTACTTATAAAATCCCATAATTAGTCTTGACAAGTTTAACTTATAAGTATCTCAAGCAAGGTAATTGCTGAAGTGCAACATATATATAATGACATTCTTAAATTTTGGAAAAAATTGGCTCGCTTCCCATTTTCTTTGATAAACTAAACCTCAGGCCACGTTATAAACGCAAAAAAGGAAAAAGAAAAAACCTACCAATCACTTAGTTCAATTTGCTTACATTAATGGAGAGAGGTTACAAAAGTGAGCTGAAGCTCTTAAAATGAGAAGTTCATTGTATATTTTTAATTTGTGTCACTTGCTTGACATTTGTAATTGGTTATGGTGTGGCTTAGCACAGTCATGCTCTTGAACCTTGGATAGCACTCTATTAGCTATCAAACATTAACATGTGTGGTCTATAATTTTTTTTTTCTACTCATGTTTATCAGATGCAATCTCTGAAAGTATATAGTTGATGTTTGCAAGAATAGAACTGCATGAGTAGGGAGGAATTTTTTTTTTCTTTTTTTTGCTGCACTTTACTTAGAGACAAGTGAAGATTCAAGTTTGGAGGAGTGATAAACCCCAGTTGTATCTTAATTTCTTATGCATTTATGGGGGCATATCACTTGGTTAAAGAAAATTCTAGTGATTAGTGGCCCAGTATAATACATTTCTAGTGTATTTTGATTAACAGAGTTTGGCTAATAATTAGGGTGGATACCTGTTGATTTTGCCCCTTCTCAATGTGTATTGCTAGAGATTTGGCAAGAATGGTAAATGAGAGAAGAAACACAATCAGGACAGAGAGATTGATAGTGTTTCCTGATTGTGTTTCAGAGGGTTTTGAAGGCTTTTTGAAAGATCTTGAACACAGAATTACATCTCAATGCAAAATACAAAGACAGGGGGGCCCACTGAATGGCGCCATGTTGTACCTAGGAAATTCCTTGCATTTTCACTAAGCCATAGGATAATGATATTGTTGTGTAGCTTGCATGGTTTTATACATAAATGATATGTTTGTAAAGTCCTTTAATTGGTTGTGGAAGGATAGGTGATGGTTGTAATTAATAGCCATGAAATAATGCTTTTGGTCTACAATGTAACAAGTTGTACTTTGGAAGGAAATCACTTGGTCTGTGATGGATGTTATGGCTGACATTGGTTGTCCTATGTAAATGGTTATTTGATGTTCTAGAATGAAATGGTACTTAGACCAAACAAGGATATATAGTGATCATATGGTTCTTAAGTTTCCTATTGTAGTCAATTTGAGTGAGGTATCTCTGGATGTGTAAATTTGGCACCAAATAACATCTAAATGTATTGAAGTTTTAATGGCAAGTAAGTAACATCTTAATGAAGTGCCATGTAAATTTTCATGCTATTCTAAACAGTGTAGGCAGGGTAACCATATGCAAAGCTATAAAATTTTAGAAACCAAAGCTGGACATTCAAGAAACCAGAGCGATTGGATGAATAAAAGAATGAATTTAGATATGAAATTTTTATAGTAACTAGTTATCTCATATAAGATGCTATATGAAATTCAAAAAAATTTCAAGTTGAATTGCTAGCTTAGCCAGAGCTAGGTCGTACTACTTAGGAATTTGGAACAAAACAGAGAAGAGTAGAAAAGTAATTCTACTTTGAAAACTATTATGGTTTATGGTAGACATATAGATCACATTGCATATTAAATTTCAGTTTAATTGATGGAGGTTTTAGCACCTAAACAATTGAGAAAAAATAATAATAGTACTTTGCCAAAGGCTGTAAATGCAGCTGTCTAGGATTTGTATTTGATTGAGGTAGTCAATGGTATAATTAAAGTCCAAATGTTTGCAATAGTTAAAAGAGACGTAAACCTACATGCTTGATGAATTTTATGAATTAGAATTAAGGTAACTACTTTCTCATTTCCTATATTTGATTAGTTTTGAACTTCAAAATAATTTGGTAGTTAGTAACAATCAAGAAGAAAATGTAATCAATTAAGATGAGGGGGAAAGTAATTGAGTAAACTAAAGTATACCTTTAGATAAGTTGAGTACCTAATCAAAGACCCTAGTTATTACATAATACAACATCAGTATAAAATCTTTGCTAGAATGAGAAAATCAAGAAAACAGCAACTGTACCACCAATTTAAGAATCAAATAAAACTGTCCATGTATGCAATGTCATGATTTAGACAATTATGAGAAGACCAATAACCAGCTTTACAGAATTTGGTCTTTTGTACTGTACACGATTTTAACACCATAAGCATTGAGGACAGAGGAGGCCCAGCCAAAAAGTTCGTCATTTATCCTCAACACACGCTGCCAGAAAAACAGAAAAAGAAAAAAAAGGAAAATTAAAATCAGATGACAAATGTGCTCCAAAACAAATGCATGTTCATGTGATGTATTCAGGTATTATGAATACTATGAATGTCCATTAAATGGATAATGTAGCTTGAGTTAAAACCAAGTGCGAGATAGAGTTCATGATTCAGCAATTAATTCAGTTCCCCTTATGGCAGGAAGACCATATTATAATGATGTATGTCTCTCATTAAAAAAGTTAGAGGCAACAAGCATATAAGTAATTAGTGCACAACATGTTGTCATAACAAAGATTAAAAAATCATTTTTAATAAATTCCATTTCATTGATAAGGACAGGAACTACACTTCATCTATGCCAAAAGTCCAACGAAGGTATAACCTATCCAAGTATGCTGGAAGCTTAAGTTAAAAAATAAACAACACAATAATCACTAAACACAAAATATGACCATTTCGTATATTTGAATTAAAACAAAGGAAAAACAATTCTGAATTAATATATAAATGTTCATAGCCAAGTTTACTATCTTGGCAACAGACTGATTATAGAAAAAACATAGATTCAGTTCTTAAGTGTTTGCTATCAAAGGTGGGAAAACATTTTTAAATGAGTCAGTACTGAAAGATGAATTGTAAAATCTGCTAATATGTTATGTTTTTATTAGAAAACATCATGAAAAACACATGAAAAATTTTATCCAAACCTTTTCAATTATATCTTAGAAACTTACTTATCAGTTGTCAATTAATCAAACCAATAATATGAATATCAGTCAACCCAAAATATCAATGACACTCCAAGTTCAGCCAAAAGAAGCCTTTTTTTGAAACAGTGCATTTGCCATGACACGAGAGCCACCTCCTCTTTGACATATGACTCTCAACCCTGAACTTAAGGCCACACACTAATGGTTGACTTGATCTCTCAAGGATTACAAAAACTGAACCAAAAAAAAAAAAAAAGAGATTGAACAGCATAATATGCTAATATACTTTAATCTTTTAAGAGCAAGCAAAAAATAAATGACCTAATCCACTATTTTATCATTATGCCAAATTAGGGGGTAGGCAAGGAGATTCAAGGATCAACAGTTCTAAATATAAGGAAGAAAAGATATAACTATTCAGGTTAAAATATCATATCATAAAAAACGCACATTCTACTCTTTTAGCATCTTATCCAATAATCATTGAAGGATTCAAGTGTAACAACCAAAGATGCATACGTGAGTTGCATACTTCTAATTTGCAGGAGTCATCTCCATTCACAGCAGCCTCAGTTTGTAAGACATTATTTTTGCTGGACTTGAATCACTTCTCAATTAAATTATCATCTAGGCTATGATTGCCACGTGTAGCCTATGCATTGCTGAATACCAGCTGGACCGACCTTAAGAGAAAAGTAGGACAAAGTGTTTGTCTCTCTAAACCTCATTAAAGAAGCTTCGGGGACATCGAGAGAGATAAGTGAGGCAGAATATATATCTCTAGACCTCATATAAATTTACAAAGGAATTACTTTCTGCAAATTTGATCTTTATTGGCAATTTACAAGTAACTTATATAAGATCACCTCCTAATTAATCAAATAGCCATTGACTTTGATGAAAGTAAAGAAGTATATAATCCGCAATACAAGAGACTGAATGAAAGTGAAAATAGAATATCAATAACTGATATCTTCAAGACCAACTCTTCAAGATGATGGCGCAGTTGGACCCTCGGACTAAGTATCAAGGAACACAACTTCTTTTGTCCTAAGCAAAGTAACACAAATTTTAGCTCTAAAATGTTTATTATTCTCCCATCCCCAGTTTTAGGAAACCGAGGAATCAGTATGTTTCTATTTTTCAACTTCCTGTTCAATTTCCATCTTTGGCAGCCATGAAAATTAAACATAGATAAGCCATGTAACTATATATTTGATTATAAGTGTTGAACCACTGCCACCCAAATCCCACAAATTACACCCCAAAAAGAACTGTTTGTCATAAAACTCAGAGAACCCATTCAACGAAATAGCAATTTACCCCGGAGAAACATACTCCAACCCTAATAGGCAAAAACGGGTAGGATAGGTACCTCCACAGCAGAAGCAACAATAGCAACAAGAAAGAAGCATGCCTAGGTCCTGACAAAACGCAATGAACCCACGACCGGGGTTCGAATTGGAACTGTCATCGTTGCGAGACTCGCAATCATTCTGGTTGTCCAGCAAATTCTGACTAATGGAAGACTGTTGCTTCTCCCTTTTCTTCTCCCTTTTCATCCGCTGGAGATTCCATTCGAGCTTGCTCAGGTAAGCAAATTTGAACGATTCTCTAATACTAGCAGACGGCCATATATGCATTTCAGTCGAACCTCGACACACGTATAAGGAATGAAAGATGGGTTTTGCCTTGCGTTGGCAAAAGGAATGAACGACGCAGAGAAAACGCCCGGAAGATCAGCACTAGATTGTAGGGCCATTTAAAGAAAAAACTAGTTTATTTAGCCTCGCTTTGCACGGGTGATGGAGAAAATTAATTTAGTTAATTTGTTTATTAATTTAAATACATTGTAAATAAATGATATTTATAAGTGAGTAAAAAATTAAATTTAGTAATATATCGTATATAATAAATTAAAGAAAATTTATAAAATTAATTATATAATATTAATAAAAATTATATAGTAATAGATTTATTGAGAGGGCGTCTTTATAAATTATTTAATTATATATTATTTTTTTAATTTTAATTTTAAATTATGTCAAATTATATTTATAATTTTTATTAAAATTTTAAAATAAATTTAATTAATTTTTTATTATTTTTTTTGTTGATTTTAAAATAATATTCGAAATTTAAATAATTCTTGATTTAAGAGATTATTAATTAATTTATTAATTTTTTCATTCACTCTATATAATTTTTAAATTGTAAAGAATAATTCATTAATCTTTTTATTCATTCCAAAAAATTTTCAAACTTTAAAAAAATTTTAATTTGAGAGACGATTAATTAATTTATTAATTAATTACTTCATTATTTTTTTTATTAATTACAAAAAATTTACGTACTTCTAACAATTTTTAATACATGTATAAAACAAATAAAAAATTATCGCCTAAAATTGTGAGGTTTGACCAATAAAACATTCTTATTGGTTAAACATCTACATTAAAAAAAACTTATTTTACTTACACATAATATGTTTACTTTTAATTTAAGAGGTTAGCTAAATTATATAAATAAATATATATATATATATATGAAAAAAAACACAATTTTGATTCCTTACCTTTTTTCTTTAAGATTAATTTGATCCCTTAAAAATAAAAAATATCAAACTAGTCTTGAAGAATGAAACCTTTTAAAAAAATAATGGTCATTCAGAAAGATTAAAATGATATGAAATTAGTTCATTTTTTCATCTTAATCACAATTTTTCATTTTTAAAAAATCAAATTGATGATGGAAACCTCAAATGTAACTGGTAAGAATTTATATAAGTAGGCACCACACCAATTCCCACGGTTAAATACACTAGGCTTGCAAGCTCAGTAGTTAAATCACACCCAATAGTCCTCCGTTCCAATTCTTAGCTCTCATGACAGCAGAGAATGCATTTATAAACCATTTTTTAATAAAAAAATATAATTGGACAAAACTACCTAACATAGGGGTAATGTCAAAGATTGAGGGACACGAGTTCTTAGGCAAATGGTCGAGCCACGCTGGTCTGGGTGGGGGCTCCCACTCATTTTTTCTTTTTTTTTTTTTATCAAGTTATCATTTTATACTTCATGTATTTTGATTTCTTAAACTTACTAAAGTCATTGATTTTATGTTATTTTTATTATTATTTCATATTTTAATTTAAATCTATTAAACTCATATATATATATATATATATTTTATATAATTTTATATTTAATTTATTTGTTAACATTTCATACATTTTAGTAAATAAAAATTTTATAATAATTAAGTATAACATAATCAAGTTCATACGTCAATATATTATTTTTAGTTGAAGTTTGAATAATTTCTTTTTAAGAATGTTATAAAAATTTTTGAAACGTTGATGGATATTTATAATGTTATAAACTTTTTTTATTTTCTTTAAAGTACTCTTTTGGATATGTTTATTGAATTATTATAGTATTATTAATTGATAAATATTTTTTTAGTATATTTTTGTTATGCATTATATGAATAATAAATAATACAAATGTCCTCATAGGTATTTTTGGTAGTAAAATTAATATTAATATTAACATTTATTTAAATTTAGTCTTATTTTTAAATTTAAAAAGGGAAAAATCAGAATATTATTAGTAAATTAATTTCATTTTTTAAAATCAAAATTTTAAATAAAATAATTTTATTTGAAAAATATGATTTTTAAAATAATATATAAAAAAAATTACGCCCTCACTAGCTGAGCAACTGGCATCGCCACAGTCTGATACTCATCTAAGTTCCCATTGGCCGTTTGCAGCCACCGCTTCTACCAGTGTCTTGCCTTAAAGAGACAAAATCAGACAATCCTTTGCTGGGGAAGTTAACCCCCACATCATCTGGGCCTGAAACCCAAAGGAAGACAAGTGGTATTAGCCTGATCCTGGGCAAACTCTGAAAAATATTCCTTTGTTCTGTGTCTAATACTTGCACACTTACTTCTCACAAATGCAGAAAAAAATAATTTTCAACAAAAATTTAAATATCTGAAGGAAAGAAACGAAATTCAAACAAGGACAACATTCACCATCGCATGTATACTTGTTATTGGATTCGGCATATTGACTTACTCCATCTCTTCATTTGCTTTGTAGTTATATTTTACATTAGATGGCTAGTTACTATCAGCAGGTAATTCGAATTCTACCTTCATCTTAGAGAGATATTAACAATAAATGCAGAGATGAGATAGCTTTCTTGAATTTAGGGTCTTACGATGTAACACTAAATTTTCTTTCATTTTGCGTCAAAAGAATTAACGATTTCGGGCACTAGTAAACTTAAAATTTTGATAATTGTCCAAAGCAAAACAAAACAATCTTCCAATAAAATAAAATAAGGTACATAAGATAGAAGTTGATGGTGAGTGAGGCAAGGCCATATGCCGTTTTAAGTTACGCCTAATGAGTTCAATTCATTTGGTAAAAATAAATATCCCCATAACTGACAATTTCTCTGAAATTTAAGTTAAACAAAATTCCAAAATATTCCTAACCCTGATTTAAAAAATACACCGTAGTGGCCTACAAAATAACTTTGAAATTTTATCCATCGAATTCTATGATTAATGGTTTTGGACTGACGCTTTGACATCCGTAAGTGTTCAATGAGATCCTCCACATGCTCTACCTTTATATTCACTCACAGTTCAAGCTTCAGATGAGGGTCAAAGAACCCCATTTGGTATAACGCAGCCTATGAGGCTATAGAAGAAGCAAATGCATTTCCAGCACCAAACTTACAGTTTCCACACGATGAAGCATCAATATATTATGACGCTCCTACAAATTTGTCCAAAGCAGATGTGTCCAAACCTGCAAACTCCTTTACAGCTGTAACTACAACAAGACCAAGTTTTATGGCGTCTTCTTTACTTGGTGCCTGTAGTATGTTCATTCTGAATTAGCTGCAATGTTTCAGCTTTGTATGTATAAGCTCATGCAAAGGCTACGGGGACCTCTTACCTCAATGTTGAGGGGAAGGACAGGATCATGGAGTGAGAGTCTAAGAAGGAACCATCCGCCAAAGCCAGAAACTCGAACCTAATTCACAATCAGATTGGGAAAACAATAGATGAAATTATATTGGAAGCAGAGCAGAAACCCAGCAAACCAATTAGGGAAGGTAAGCAATGCACACTGGATTTGTATTTTATGCCTTTTCCACTTCAAGATCAACATCCCTATTTCATAATTGATTTTATGACTTGGCAAAATTCATTCTAATTAATGCCCACAGTTTTCAAATCTAGCAATGAACAAGGTTAAGCATACCCCTTCATAGTTTACAGGGGCCTTTTCTAGCTTTGGATCTGAGCTGATTGATTTCTCTAAGTGCTTCAGCACAGCTTCTCCGTAATCCCGAAATGACCTGAAAGCTCCAGCTTCTTAGTGAGTTCACAACATGAAGAGTATGAATGCATCTGAACAGAGACACTGTATACAGTGACTAACCCTCCCTTAAGATCTGGATGGCTTTGATTAATCTTTAGTCTCAGTTCAACAGCAAAAGCTGGTTCCTGGAGCCCTTCTATCAAATCAGTCAACACCTTGCTTCCGCCACCCATTCCTGAAGCTCTAGCTGAGGCAAGTTTGTTTAAGATCTTGACCTGCACAAAGTTACATATAACCAAAACACAACATAAGTTCAGACAATCATGGCTAAATTTAGTTATAAAAAAGTTAAAAACCATTTCTAGAAACCTGCTTTACAACTTAAATTTTTGGGTTGAGTTGGGAATTGGGTTGAGTTGAGGTCGAGACATTGGGTCATTGGTTCCACCATCGAGGCTAGATCACTTGTTGAACCAATAGATTGTGTGTGTGAAAATTTTAAAAAAATAAAATTACATAGCCAAAATTAACAACAATCAATGGCATTTGTTTTTGACAGATCTTAAAATCCATTGACTTTTTTAAAAGGAAATAAACTGTTCATTCATTATTCACAAGCCTCCAAGCCACAGCTCTATTTTGGGCTTTGCGCCATCCCAAAAAAATATTCCGCTTTGCTGTTTTGTATTTTCTCACCCTTTTTTCCTCAATTTCTGTGCAAAGTTCAGGGCCACATCTAGTGGAGATTGAATTTCACAACAATATTTGCAGTTTAAATAAAAGACCATTCCTTAATAATTTCTAAACTCTAGTTTTCCACACAAAAATTACCAGTTACTAGTTATAAATCAATAAGATGCAATCCAAACAAATAAAAACTAAAAAGAATTTTTGAAAAAAATTATTTTTCATCCATTTCTTAATTTAGGCCACATCATTTGCCACCAGTTTAAAACTCCTATTGTTAGCCCTGTGATAAGCAAATTTTGCTTTCCGGGCATAATTTTGGCTTGTCTGGTTGAGTAAATAACCCAAGATTAGTTATAAACCCAAGGTTTTGATCAGGATTTCACCAGGGCAGATTGAATAGAAAACTAGAGCAGTAAATTGGAACTTGTAAGACTAGCGAATTTGGGTCCTGTAAAAATAACTGAGTGGTGTAATTTAAATCCCACTAATAAGATAGACAGGTTATTTTTATAAAAAAATCCAAACTGAGAATTGACCTACCTAGTCCAACCACCAGGGCCCAGTAACTATAATTGATTATTTAACTTAGCACCACCAGATCCTCTGTCACCCAATTGTCTACTATTTAATTCTATCGCATAGCATTAACTTGCATTATAGTATGAAGTTGTGTTAAGTTTTGGTACTAGTGATATACAGTTGGTCCATGTTTCAACCTCACAAAAATTCTTAGGGTGCTGAGATATGGATTAGACAGTTTGACCGGGAACTGGCCAGCTGTCTGGTCTGGTCATTTCACAGAACCGTTCCAGCCTTTAAAATGAACTACAAAAGCAAACTGATGACTGGCACCGGTTCTTGAAAACTGGTGTCCATCTCATGTGATAACATGGAGTTCGGATCCCCTCTAATAGTACTGGAGGGGATTTTCTCTAGTAATGCTTGACAGTCTTTGGATCTAGATCCAATGGCCTTCAATTTTTCTGTAAAATGTATTTTCTAGAAGATAAAAAATTATTATTTTTATAAATAAATATATATTAATATTTTAGATTATTTTTTCATACAAAATGATATCTAGTTATAAAATAATAAATTCTAAGATATACAAAATAAACTGTGAGATGTTAAAAACAGTTCAGTTTTTTTATGTATTGAACTATATATCATTTTCTATTAAGAATTTAAAATATTGATATATATTTATTTATAAAAATAATAATTTTTTATTTTTTAAAAAATATATTTTATAAAAAAATTGAGGGCCATTGGATTTATAAATAAATATATATCAATATTTAATCCAATGGCCCTAGAGCATTACTGGAGAAAATCCCCTCCAGTACATTCTCCTAGAATGTCACGGATCCATTTCATTTTCTGGTTTCTTTTCGGTCTCATCTTTCTATAGCTACAGTGATCGCTATATTCCATCCCATCTGAGCTTGTTTGGGGGAACGATTTGCTGAATATAAATAAAACAAATCACCTTCAGAAATTATGGTATTAGAGCAATTTGTTCCAGGGAATGGTCAACACTACAATGGAGTGATGAATGGAATTGTGAAAGATTTCTGGCAGGCAAAAGGAGAGATGTCATTCATGACGGAGGTTCTATTGGACTTGAGAGACATAGTGATGAAGCTTTAAAACTCAGCTAGAAGAGGCAAGAAAGTAAAGGAACTGGCCAAATATCAGCCATCGTCACAGGCAAAGTTCAGTGAAGGAACTAATGGTGTGGTTATTGAAAGAGACATGGTAAATTTCAAAAGGCTGGAATAACCTCTGTTTTCTGGAGAAGATCTGATTGGATGGCTTTTCTGAACAGAAAGGTACTATATGATGAATGGCATCTGTGAGGCTGCTACAGTATGTTTGGTGAGGAAGGCAGTGAATTGGTTTCAGTGGCATGAGACAAGGGAGTCACCTACATTGTTCAGGGAAAAGGATTAAGACTGAGTGGTTAAGTCATTTCCATCACTTGCAGTTGATGATAAATATGGGACATTAATGCTTCTCAAGCAAGAAGACTCTGTTTTGGAATACAGAGAGAAGTTTGAGCTGTTATCTGCATCTTTAAGTGAGATCACAGTATAAGTACTCATGCGCACTTTCAAGAATGGACTAAAGGAGGAAAGAAAGGCTGAACTTCAGATAACGCAAACACAAATGCTAAGAGAGTTAGTGAGTTGGCTCACATGGTGGAAGAGAGAAATATTGCTTGAGAGGATAAAGGAATATGAGTACCCAGAAATTTTTAGCCAACAACCAGCTCCAAATTAGTGGGAACCCAACTCAACTTCAGCCAGGCCTCAGGGGAACCAGAAGCAACTAAGACTACTACCACTATCAGAATTAGCAAGAATCAAGAAGCCAAAGGAGATGAGTCCGAAGCTAGCCACAATGCCAATCTCCTTCTACAAAGAGAAGTTGAAGTAACTTTAAAAAACTATCTGATGCTGAACACGCAAGAAAATGAGAATTGGATCTTTGCATCAAACATGATGAGAAGTCTGGGTCCAATCACAAGTGCATGAACAAGACTTTTCAATTAATGCTCTAGGAAGAGGATGGGGAAGGGGATGACACTCCAGAAGAGAAGGAGACAGAAGCAAAAGAACTAGAGGAAGTGGCCTAGGAGTTGTCATAGAACTCCATTGTGGGAATCGCTGACAACCATACTATGAAACTCAAAGGCAGACTCAAGGAGGAGTTAATCATCCATATTGGTAGTGGGGCATCCCACAATTTCATCTCTTCAACTATGGTGGAGAAAGTGAAGCTGCCCGTGGAGAAGGCACTGAACAGAGTCTGAAGGTGATGGTTATAACGTAAGGGGAAATCAGATGTACAAAGGTGTATCCCTTGCTGTGCATGGACTGCACGCTATTCGAATTGTTTACCTATTTGAGCTAGGAGGAGCAGATATGGCATCGGGCATTGATTGGCAGTAGCCATTAGGGGATATGAGAGTCATTTGAGAACACCTGACAATGAAGTTCAGTGTAGGCAAGGGAGAGGCTGAGGGGTGACCCCACCTTATCTAAGACAATAGTTTCTTTTAAGACCCTTGTGAAGTCAGTGAAGGAGGGAGGACCAGGATTTATGATTGAGTTTGGGGAAGTAATCATGTGCGCAGAACCAGAGGAAAGTTTTGAGGCTATACAACTACAGTCTCTCCAATTTCAACTTGAGGACAAGGTAAGTCCTTCTTGGTGGGTGGGGGTATTGATGGGACCATCCCACTTGAGCAATCCAAACATGCAGCAGGAGACAGAAGGAGTGAAATAGGGAGGAGAAAGTGGGAACACTGGAGAAGAAAGGACTGAAAGTCAAACAAATGACATCAAGGTAGATAGTCAAAAGAAATGGAGAAACACATTGGTAAAAAGGAGAAAGAATGATGAAAAAGTAGGAGAGGCAGTTAGGAACAGGTGGAAAGGGATATTTAAGCAGAAAAATTGACTGAGAAAGGATCCAGAACCTTTTGGAAGGAAGTACTGGGGAGAGGACTGGCCTCTTGAAAGCTAGCAGTGGGTTTCTTCATTTTGTGCACTTGCTCACTGTGTTGCTGTATTTTATGTGTGGGATTTCTCTGGGTATACTGGGTTTTGGCTAATCATTCCTGATATATTTTGTGAGATTAATACATTCGTTCTTTTTTGATTGATTCAAAACCTGAGTTTCAGTTATTATTTCCTATCTTGTTTGGCTCGTGGTGCTGTTAGTGTGTGTGAGAGATGGGTCCTATCAAATGCTTTTACATAAACGGGTGTCAAGATAAGAACATCAGTTTTAGGCTCAGGCCTAACTTAAACTTTCTGATTGAGAAGCTCTTTGAAAGTTAGCTGACATAATATCTTCTGGCCGTACGAAGTGAAACTGTTATTTCAGTCCTCATCAGAAATAAGTTTTGTCAACTTGGTACATGACCTGCCCTTATCATTAATCAAGTGCTGAAATGCTTTAACTCACTTCAATATGAAACTTCCTTACATCCCAAATGCTTAAGACGCAATGTACACAAGATAAATGGAGTAACCAAAGGAAGCAAATATTACTTCAGATATTTTCAGAGGACCAATATGACAGTTTTCTCAATAGTAAGTGATTGATTAGGTGACAAAGTTTTAATAAAAGCCTACCATTAGGTATGCACCATCGTCAAGCCAGTGATTCTCCTTGAGAGCTCCATGTCCACTGGTTTCAATTGCCAGATGTGACTCCTCACCAATTAAGTTCTGTCAGCAACATTGCATCATTAGTCACATATCTATTTTATAACATGTAAATTCCCAAGTCAAATCATACAGAGAGAGGGGAAAAATTAGAATGAAGAATACAGCGAGGAAGCTAAGTGTCTTCAAGTGCAAAACTTCAGTTTTCATTTTGATCTACTTGTCAATGAACTTCAAGAACTAGATGAGACGGGAACTAATACCCATTTTAGAGAAATTTAATTAAAATTCATATGGTTGGAATTCCAAACAACAGTGCAGACAAGCACTCAGTTGAAAGGCCTTACTCACATCACTAAAATTATCCATATGATTTATAGAATAACTATGATAGAGAACTGCTCATCTCACCAATCGAATAGCTTCGTCAATCACATTTTTGTAGCCCCTCTTGAACCGATGATGTTTGCCACCTTATAAGAAATAACAGCTAGCAAGTTACTAACACAATGTAGAGAAAAAATACTTTGCAATTCAAATTGAAACAAGGAACAGGTTCAGATTATTTCTTACTAACACATTTTTTTTAAGTAATTGTACTATGAAATTCAAATCAAAACACAGGACATGTCTATATTATTATAACTGAGGGAGAGGGCTGGCAAGGCTAAAGGTTATGCCAGATTAAATTTCTTCATACCAAGCTTCTTCTCAATAAATGTGGTAAGGCCATCAGAAGTCACACTGTCTGTAACAACTGTTGTTCCAGGATGCTAGAGAAAACAATAAAAGGAAAAGAATTAATTCAGCCAAAATATTTACAGAATTCCCAACTTAAAAATACTAGGGCAGAGCTACAAAAGCAAAAGGCCATACTTCCTCAAGAACAATAGCTGACATTAAGGCAATCAAACGATTCCGGTTGAATTCACAGCCCGTGGAGTCCACAGCAGCAGATCTAGAAGAAAGTAACAGAATTTTATTTTTATTCTTTTGAAAAATAGTATAAATGTTACTGAAATCCATATGTAAAAAAAATCTTTACCTGTCAACATCAGTATCAAAGATAATTCCCAGATCTGCTTTGTTATCCAAAACTGCCTGGGTTATAGCTTTCATTGCTGTCTTGTCCTCTGGGTTGGGGATATGATTTGGAAACAAGCCTGAACGCAACATACATTTGTACTTAAATTCCAATTACTATAAGCAGCTCAAATCGTTCATCCACAGATAGATATTACCATCTGGCTCCAAAAATTGACTTCCAGTAGTAATTGCACCCAGTGGTTCAAGAACTTTTGCCTGATTAATTGAAAAATAAACATCTACCATCAGATCATATGCAAAGCTCCGACAACCTCAAAACCAGAATAACATTAAAAAAGTTCAGAGTGACTTCATTACATACTGTCACTGAAGACAAGCGATCAAGCATGAGAAAGGGAGCCAGATTGTTGTTTATGAGTAGTATTTAAAGTTAAGATGCCTAAGGTAATTAAATTATGCTACTCATGCTTCCAAGGCAACTATTTTAGACCATGGAAAAGTATGTTGTTTTTTACAAGGTGCTACAGCATCATACATAACATAAATGTATATACAGAAGTCATATTATCAGAATATATCATGCAGTGGAATAAATTATTTGCCAATACTTCTTTTATGTTAGTTATAAAATAAAAGATTACATTCAACCCCATTTTGTTCAATCAGTTTTCACTTTGCCAACCTGAGTTTTAAAAGATGCCACTCTGCCATAGCAAATGTTTGTTCTAAATCAACCCACCTGCCCTGCACCCTCTTCCCGTCTGGTTTCTGACAAATTGAGTGAATATCATGTGCACTTCTAAACAATATCAATTTGAATGCAGAAAAACAAATTTCTTTAGTAATGGCATATTCAAGCGTAGATTTTGTTCCTCTGGTTTGCATATTCATGTTGATAGATATTTAATACTCAAAAAATTCTTCACCAAAAAAGCAGTGGGATAATAGACCACTTACCGCAAAAAAACCTCCTGCTCCATTGCCTGCATCCACAACTATATGAAATCCCTCCAAAGGCTTCTCTGTGGATTAATAATATCATACAAAAGTTAGTCAACAAAATAAAAAAAATCCAGAAAATCAACAAACCTGAAAAGTGAGAGCAACAATAAAATAGAATGAATTCCTACATGCACAGTACCCCTCTGTTATCTCGACTTCATATGATTAAAATTATATATATATATATATATATATATATATCCAAAATTTAATAACTTTCATACAATACTTCAGGGCAGTCATACATACCTATATTTCCAGCTGCTTTGTGAACTGCCTTCACCAAATCAGAAGTATATACAGTCATGTAATCAACTCTCTTAATGGATTTTGAAGCCTTTCCCTCTGATTCCATTAAGCTCTCTGCTGTAAATTGATTGTATATGTCTGCAGCTCGCTCTAAGATGTCTTTAATGTCAGCCTTCCCAAGCCCACCAGCATTTGTAAAAAATTTGAATCCATTCCTGTTAAAAGGCAGATGACTCGCTGTTGACAGATTGGGACACAAAAATTAGTGGAAGAAATAATATTCAAAAGTGAAGTATAATGAAACTACTTTAATTATCACAATCAGATTGAAATTTACTCAAGAATGTCATTTGCACCAGAGTTAACAGGAGCATTTATATTCAAATAGCTCAAAAAAGAAACCATTCAACCCAACAGAATTTATTTTTTTACTTTCTTTAGATTTTGATTCTTGCTGTGAGCTGCGCTATCTCTACACTACAAGCTGAAAGGGATTTCAAATAATAGGGCATATTAGAGGTAAAATGTCATACCAAGGATTCCTTGATCTAACAATTTAAGCTTTTAGATTCAATGGTTCCTAGACAATAGGACAAGATTTTCAACAACTTGTAACCTCATAAGTTTTAAAATTTGGCATAAAGTCATTGGATTTGTGAATTCAAAATGTACCTGTTATCATAATGGACCCATCAACCGGACAAAAGAATGCATCATCCTTTGTGAGAGTACTATTGAACATGGCTGGTGTAGATGCTAATCTACAAAGAGCACAACAGTATAAATTTAATTGGCCATCAATGAAAGGCCTATTCATCCAAACAGAAATAAGCTAACAATGTTATATCTGACCCAGATGCACTGAACAAATCAGGAGCTCAAGCACAAATAAGATTCTAAAAATTGGATGAATATTCATGAAAGATCAGACAAGAAATTATTGTATTCCAGTATTTTTTATGATCAGATGTGAAAGTAGCTCAAGCCAGTTTCCATTCAGAAGCTTCTCCAAAATTAGCCAGCATTAGCAGAACTACCCTGCTGCAAGTATTTATATTGTTGAGAAACCTGTTGATAATGATCTAGGAGTCTTGGAGTTATTATTGTCAAGCAGTCCTATAGTTATATCTTTAGAAATTTATCTTGCAGTTAATATCTATTTATTGAGTAACATATATAAAAGAAAGGTGGGAGCTGCTACATGTTTGTATGGGCCATGGGGTTCCAAAATTATGAATTTAAGACTAAAGACTTATTTGCTCAGAACTTCTTTCCAATCTCTTTGTATATCCACAAGTAGCACTCCCCAAAAACAATTGACTTCACCTGCCCTCACGTACAATCAAGAACATGAGTAATTAATTTTAGAAAATTAAACATCACCCACCCGTACTGGACAACTTCCAGACCAGCACCAGCAAGACCTTGTGAAATCGCATTCTGAAATTTGGTAAGTTAATAACCAAGTAGTTAGTAATCAGACAAAGTATAATATGGTAAGCTATTTATATACATGGCCTTAAACTTGATGGTTGTAATGAAAGATCTCATCCAAAACACTATTTTATATTCTCTTCAATCTACAAAAGCCTACCAAAATCAAGTTCAAATGAAATTTATTGAATTATGGAAGTTATTCAAAAATGAATTAACATTATAAAAATTAAAATCAAAATTTAACATACTGTGGCACTAGACATTGTGTGTGTGTGTGTGTGTCTATATATATAATATTTTCTATTGAGACAGCAGAACTTTTAGAAGATCATATAACATTATTAAACCATTTCTTAACACAATCACCGAAACCCTAAATGGAACAACTGCACAGGATGGACCAAATCCTCAAAGGATATAAAAAGCGATCTAGACCTGTAAGGATTTTGCAGATATTCGGGAATCATGGCCAATAGAAACTCTCAAGCATTTAGAAGGATCAGCTTTCTTTTTCTCCACTAACCATCCAGCAAAGGCTGCTCCTATTGCTTCAGCAACAGGTTCAGTGAGGTTAACTGGCTCTCCCTCAACACCATCAATAGCCACACCACGTATATCACTGTTTAGATTTATATCATATATAACATCAGCCTCCAGGAAGTAAGACAGCTGGCACCATAAAGAAAAAGGGAGGAGGAGAGGGAAGATGAGCCACTGAGAAGCCGAAGTCAGGAACAGGATAAAAGAAAATATCAAATAGCAGTCAATTTTATTATATTGATTTATCAATAGTAATCTAGGTAAAATTCCAACATGACTATAGGGCAGCCTATTTATGGCCAACGTAAATGAAGGATATCCTAACCATACCACGTACCTCAATCCTAACAGAATACTACAATATGGGATAGCATATCCCTAGGTCCAAATGCCTCTATTCAAATCCTTAATTAAATTTTAAATTACCCTAATTATTGAATTCCATGCTTAATCTGCAAAATGATAATTACAACATCAAGTATTAAAGTAAATCATAACACCATCATCTCGTAATGCATTACGTTGTAAAATTGTTACCTCTCTCCACTACATACTGTCAATAATTCAATGAGAGGAAAGAAAGAGAGAAGAGAGAAGATATGCAAAAAATCAGAACCCACAATCTTAATAGAGGTATTAAGTATTAACAATACAAACTTAAGAAAACTTCTTAGTAAAATATTCCTGACCTGCCATTTTGAAGCTTTAGGAAGTCAACTTTGTCCAGAAATGGCACTGCAGTAGCAGAGGCAGTAGCTGCAACAAAGGACAAAATGAAAGACACAAATATCCATCAGGAAGTGGAGTACTTAACCAATGCCAGATGGAACAAGATACAACCAATTCTATTAAAACACAAAAGACAATGTATACCCTTTCACAGTACTCATATAGAAGCATAAAAATCGTATAAAAAAATGCAAGTGAAGGGAGGAAGAGAGAGAAAGAGAAGTATTTTAAAGGTGCTTAAAATATATATGTTTGCACTTAATAGCAACCTGTACAATGAGAGTCAAGAACAGACCATTGCAGTGACTATTTCTCTGGATAATAAAACTGTTTTTTGTCAAAGTGCGCAATTGCATGGAAGAGATGCCAGTCCATGCCAACTTCCCTTGTCGGGAGGGAAACAAGATGTGCTTATAAGGGACAGAATAGTCCCTTCGACTATGGGTGCTGAACTGTCTATTCAGTTGGTAGCACTGTGATACAAAAACATTTTGGACAACCTTCGCTGAAGTAGCTGCATAAACATTTACCATTTTATCAGATTCCAGCTCCAGATTCACAAAAGTTTAATCAATGTCTTTTCTCACTTTTATGGCTTTATTGCATAAATTTCCTTTGAATCAACTTTCTGTTTTTTGACCATGTGCGTTAAATGAGACAGCAATGTCAATTTTTCATGAACTTTTTATCGACACCATGACACTGCTTACGTTGCTGCAAAAACATTTACCATTTATCAGATTCCAACTCTGATTCATAAAAGCTTAATCAATGTCTTTTCTCACTTCTATGGCTCTATCTCAT
Organism: Delonix regia; assembly: GCA_037074485.1. Lineage (NCBI taxonomy): Eukaryota > Viridiplantae > Streptophyta > Magnoliopsida > Fabales > Fabaceae > Delonix > Delonix regia. The sequence goes on along the minus strand of CM073454.1, from coordinate 19,811,719 downwards.
AAGTTTGCTTTAAATTAAAATTCTGTTTTTTGACCGTGTGGGTTAGACGAGACAGCAATGTCAAGATGTTCATGGCTTGTTATAGTTAACCATAGAGTACTAGAATTTTTCATGAACTTTTTACCAACACCTATGGCCCCATTTCATCTATTCTTCCATCAATATAGAAATAAGAACAGTTAATTCTGCTGACAACTCAACTAAGTCAACCTGATTTTTACCAGAAAATAGAAGTCTTTAAGCTTTCTTCAATATTCATTCATTGTTTTATCAGCTGAAGTCCATACTTTATGAGTACGTCATAACTGATTAAAACGCAGAAGGCTAGCGCTTCATATATCAGATACTGCGGCCGAAGACAGTTCGATACAAAAATAAATTAATGGGCACAAAAATAAATGCATCACCACCTTCACTACAGTCAAACTATATTATTCAAGTTGCAACTACATAAATCCCAGATTTAAGCCGTTCAATTCGATGACAATCCAAATTAAAAAAGAAAAAGGAAAGAAATAAAGAAAGTTAAAAACAAAGAATCCAATAAAGAAATGAAACGAGAAGTGGTACGAAGTGGGTTCAGATGTTACCAGCCATTGGGTGACCGAAGTTAAGGGTGGGTTTTCGATTTCCTCGAAGGAGAAACTGAGAGAAAAGATGGTAGAAGATGAAGGAGTAGTTGCGTGTGGTTGTATGGAGAAATTGCCAGATGGCATGGAATCTATTAGTTGGGCCTTGTCGCTGTGCGTTGCTGCTTGATTTGTTCGTGCTCTCTACCATTTATTATATTGTTTTCGGCTTCTACCTACCGTCCTTCCTTCCGAGAAGCCTTGCACGTGCACTACCCGCACGTGGCACTATACAAGCTTGCTCAGTCTCACACGCTTCCAGGAATATTTACTAGGATCATTGTAATTTAAGCACTTCAGTCATAAATTTAAGGTCAATTTGATTCTCGTTAAACTATTAAAATTGAAATTTTATTTGGTTTTAATTTTTTTAGTAAAGAAAAAATAGAATATCTTTTTCATAAAAAATTAATTCGATTAGTTACTTTAAAATTGATGAAGATTCAATTTAAAATAAAACACCAAAAATTAAGAAAATTAAGATACAATAATACTTACAATTTTAATACAAATGGAATGATTGAGTGGAATAAAATGAAATTATAGAAATTAAAACTAAAACTTAGTAAAGAAATAAAAGTAATTGAATTAAATGAATTGATCAAATGATAATAAATTAATTAAAAGATTATTTCCACCATTAAGACACAATTTTAGTTATTATGCTTTCTAATTCTTATTAAGTCAATGGTTTAGATAATTAAAATGTCAAATTATTTATTTTTTGAAATAATAAGCTTAAAAGTTCTAAATCTAAACCTAATTAAAGATTGACTTATGAAACGCTTATTAAATTCATTTAACAATCGCAATATAAAGTATAATATTCATTCAAGAATTTTTAGTCTAAGGTAGAACTTCCACTCTTAGTTAGATTTTCCTTAAAATCAACAAAACAATTTATTGATTAATAAGTTGTTACTTTGAATTAGAATTATATGACACATAAAATCATAAATTATAAATCATATTAATAATAAGCGTAGATGGCCAAACTAAATAAGAAAAATCATAATCATTCACAATTATGTCTAGAAAATTATAACAACTTAGTTTGAATCAAAACACAATAATCTCAAACTAAAAACACAACAAAATTTTAGGATTTCCACATCACCCTTTACTTATAGAAAATTAGCCCAACCAGATGGAAAGCAAAATTTCAATGGAAAAATAAATCATGAATAGAAAGTTAAAGAAACTAGAGAAACTTATTTGAAAGAAAATCAAAATATGCACAATTTCCTTAACTTTGTCTCCATCACTGTCCTCCTTCTCTTAATAAAAAGTTTGTCTCTAATAACTAGGTATGAGAATGTGAGAGAGAGAGAGGGGAGGAGAGGATGTGAGCTTTATCCTATAAGAGAGAGTTGCCACATGATCTATTTATAATGAAGGAATTGGGATAGAGAGCTCATATTAGAGTTTAGGAAATCTAGGAATCAAGAAACTTCAAGAATTGGGAAAGCCTATATATTAAAAAAACAGCCTTTTAAGTGTGAACTAATCATCCTTTGACCAAAGTCAAGTTCTAAAAATGTCATTCTTCCTCTTGTGGTCATCTATTAAGGTGTTGACATGTGTTTAAGGTGTTTGTAAACAATCCAACTTGAGATCAATCAGAAATCTTATAGAAGGGCTCCTAGTTGAATTAGGATTTAATTGGATTTATGAGCAACCAATGGTAAAAGTTGCATAACTCTCTTTATATACCTCCAAATGCGTTGATTCCAAAGTCATAGGAAATTAGACATCTTGGGGTGTGTTTGGTATACATGAAAGCCCCCGATGGAAAGGGAATGTGAGAGAGGATTCAATCGAACAAAAAATTTGGTACACGTCAATGGAACCCCATCCCTATTCCATCATGAGATTGGATTTCCATACTTACAGTCATCCTCATTTTATTAGAAGACCTATGGAATGAGGCATGTTTCTATGGAATCAAGATTACAATGTCAAAAATACCCCTGCTAATGATAAAATTATCGCTGAAGGATAATAATTGCAACACTTTCATAACTGCTTGTTTCATATTAAAATCATGAATCTCATGTCATGTTATTGGAAAGCCCTAGCTCTACCACCACTGGGAGTTTGCAGTGATAGCCACGACTCTTCACTGCACCATCTGCTATTGCTGTTCAATTCCGATGAGTACCCTCTATTCTATTCTTATTGTTCACGTGCTACTCTTGCTTCTGGTTGCTTCTAAACTGTTTCCAATGGATTATCTACAATATTTTATATACATTAATAACCTTTGCTTCCCGTCGCTTCTTCCCATGCTCCTCTATGCTATGTTTGATTCTTTAGACTGGTTATCTATGTTTTTGCATCTATTTACATGTACCTTCTATTATGTTCTTATATTTTTCATTATGGTAACGTGTTTCTGTGTTCCATCAAATGTTTCCAGTATCGTGTTTATGTATTCCATGTTTCTGTTTTGGTGATGTGTACTATTTCCTTGCATTGTACTATTTGTTCCTTGAAAATAGTTTATTGAGTGGAGCTGGTATACTTGTTACAAATTATGGTTATTCATGCAATGTACAGCACTCATATACTGTGTTCTCCATCTATGATTGTGTGAAAACAAACACTATAATATGTTTTAGTCTTGTGGCTGCCTTTGTCACTAATCATAAAAACTAAGAAAACAAAAGAGACAATGCATCAAATCCAATCCTTATGCATTAGATTCATCTATCTAATAAAGTAGTAAATAGTGAATTTGTGAAGAGATAAGGTTCTTCCCTTTTTGGTAGATATAAGGTAGCAAAAGAGACAAGCTTAATTAATACATTACTTTATATACAAAAAAAAGTTGTCAATATTTATATATGACGAAAGAGACAAGCTAGCCATGGAATTCTTTAAAGCATCATTCTCCTTGCCTAAAGCATCAAAGTAGACATATATGATGAACTATTAAGATATGCATTATTATTTAATGTTATTTGTTTTGAATTAATTGATTTGGTGTTTTTTATGTTTGATTTATTGTGATCCGTATTGATTTATTTATGTCCACTTGGTAGTCTGCTATTGCTCTCATTATAGTTTATGAAATAGGAGGATTTAACAATTGGATATATTAATGGATATATATGTGGTCGTTTCCATCCTTTGTTTCTTGAAACTAGTGAATACTAATTTTACTTTATTTTCATATACTTTTGAGGTCAGTACTTGTGCATTTGTGACATTGTTAATTCATTAATACAATTATGGACCAAAATGCCAAAAGTGATTGTTCATCTCTTGGATTGCTAGTTAAAAATGGTGCAAGAATTTCGTAAAATGCATCTTTATGTAGTTGTTAGCATTGCACTTCGTAAGAGGCATATTAGTCGTACATCATATACCCTAGACTTCTACACTAGGTGATCCCATCTTAGGAATCTAGTTTACACTAGTGACAGAACTTGCTACAACCAACTTAAGATGTATAAGGCAACCTTTGATCGATTATATAGCATGCTTGACACCATAGGAGGTCTAAAGCCTACAAAAAAATGTTATTAAATGAGCAAGTGGCATTATTTTTGCATATTTTTTTCCACCATGTGAAGAATAGAGTAATTCAATTTCCATTTGGATGGTCAAGGAAACAATAAGTAAAACATTCAACACTGTGTTGATTGCCATGATGTGATTGAGGGGAGAGATATTCAAAACCCCAAAGTTTGTACCTGATGACTCAACCCATAATAGGTGGAAGTGGTTTAAGGTTTGAAGACCAATCTTCTATGTGGTTTAATTTGAATACTCAAACTGTTGTCTCACCCACATTAATTGTTACATTGTCAGGAGATGCTTTGGTGCACTCAATGGTACTCATATTCAGATTAAGGAATCAAAGAAAGACAATGCAAGACATGAAAATAGAAAGGGTGAAGTGATCACAAATGTGCTAAGGGTTTGTTCCCAAGATGCATAATTCATGTACGTGTTGGCAGGTTGGGAAGGGTTTGCCACTTATGGAAGGGTTTTACGAGATGCAATTGCTTGGAGACATGGTTTAAAAGTGCCCCATGGTGAGTAAGTTCTTATTTATTTGCAAATAATTCATAAATATTTAATGTATAATCAATTGCCACTGGTAGGACTTTTAACTCATGTAAAGAATATGTGATGCAAGTCATTATTACTTAGTTGACATAGGGTTCATAAACTATGAAAGTTTCCTTGCCACTTATAGATGACTGCGGTATCATCTGAGTGAATAAGGAGAGGGATGCCACCCAACAAATCTATAAGAGTGCTTTAACATGAGCCATTCATTAGCTGCTAATGTTATTGAGTGCTACTTTGGAATGCTTAAGATACGATAGGCCGTTCTCCATAGTTCATCATTCCATCTAGTGAGGATCCATAATATAATCATATTTGTATGTTGTCTTCTACACAATCTCATAAGGCAAGATAACATATTAGACCCACTGAAAAGACTAACTCCACATGATGATGTAGATGCTCACCAGGTTGATGTTGACCCTATAGTGACGATAGAAACTTCTGATGCATAGAGTGCATGGCGAGATAGATTAGCGAAAGACATGTTCACGAGTTTAGAGGGCAACGGGGACATTAAGCATCTTTACATTATTAATATCATTGACTAGTGTAGGACTTTGTTATAGTCATCAACTTTAGAACCTTGTTTAACTTAATAATGTGATGAATTAGTTATGTGTTTAGGTTGTGTGGGACTTTGTGAAGGTCATCAACTTTAGAACTCTATTTAACTTATGTTGGAAATTGTGTAATTTACCTGAATATCTTATTAGTTGTTGAACTAATGACAGTTGATTAGTTGCTAAATTACTTGATTTAGTTTTTAAATATAGTACACAATTCAACATTGTAATTTTGTGTTTTAATTTATATCCATTAGCTTGCTAACTATGGATCAACAGTCAAAGTCAAGCACACAATTTGGTAAGCACGTTTAGACCGCAAAAGAGGATGCATTGCTAGTACATGTGATGATGTAGCTATTAATTGAGTAGAAATTTCAGCAACCTAGACACTTGAAGACTATGGAAAGAATGCTTGAGGAAAAGTCACCGAGATGTGGCCTCAATAGTATTCTACACATTCGATCTCAATTGATGACATTAAAGACAAGCTAGCAAATGATATTTGACATGGTATATGGTACAATCTCGTCTAGTTTTAGTTGGAACTTAGAAAAGAAATGTGTCACAACAAAGACAGAGGTTTATGATGAGTATGTTAAGGTGAGTACTTACTATTGTTATACTAAACTTGTAATGTTTTTGTTATGTTTACTGTTTTAATTAAGTGGTAATTTTTAGAATTGGCATAGTCAAAGAAGGTTACAGTATTCCAAAACAAGTCATTCCCTCACTTTGAAGAGTTGTGCATAGTGTCAGGCAAGGATAGAGCAATGGACATTGAAGCACAATCTCATAATGAGATTGTTAAGGGGTGGATAGAGGCAACATTAAGGCATTCATTGAAAATATATAGGACACTCAAATGGACATGCGTCCGATGCTGACATTAATTACTCAGTTACCCACTAAACATGAATGTAAGGGCTCATTTGCCTCAAAGAAGAGGAGAAGAACTTTTGCGAACCGTAATGACAAGTTCAATGAGGTGCTATGAGAAGTTGCTACTAAGATGGACCGCACACTTAATGCAATATTTAACAAATTATGTAGCCATGTTGACAAGCTGCCACGTGATGCAGAAATGGGTGCCAAGGCCCAGGAACTATACTCTGAGTTGGAAATGGTGAAGGTCTTAATAGAGGATGAAATGCATATTGCTTACATCAGGCTCACATCGTCAAATAGGATAATGGTTGTGTTCAATAACATCCTAAGGCTAAGAAAGTTGCATGGCTTCGCTGCATAATTGGATAGGCAACTGGATGTGACACACATGCATATGTTTTTGTTTTTGTAGGACTAAATTATATGTAATTTACTTTTGTGACATATTTAAGCCTTGATTGAACATGGTTCAACATCTATTTTTTTATTTATATGGGACTCAATTAGGTGTAATGTACTTGTGTGACATGATGTGGATATCATTGAATGGAGGCCACATGATCTTTGGACCAAGTTCAAGTTTGACCAGGCTTTTGGTAATATTTGATACATACTACATGAAGTCAAAATTGCAGGGTGTGAATAATACTTAACTTGGTACTAGTTGTCATTTATAATTAGTTTTGGACAATTGTTAAGAGACAAAATCTAAAGTGGCCACTTAACATGGTATTGGTTGTCATTTATAATCAGGGTGTGATTATTTTTCTCATTTATTATAGAAGCAACCATTGGTCAAGTGTCCTAAGTTTTATGGTTTTGCCAAATTTTGTTTGAAAATAAATGATGACTATTTAACATATTTTGTTAGGTTGTTGATTGTGCTGATTTAGCTCAAGAAAGTTCATCTCTATTGTGCTGAAAAGTAAAAACTAGTTCAGCATTAGTTTTTTTTATTACAGTTATGGGTTTTGACATTTAAAATTAATTATATTACGATTACAATTCTCTGACTTTTCATGACTGTATGTACTAATGTTAGTTAACTAGTTGGTACTAGTAATAACACCAATGCAAACAACTCTTGAACAGCCACAAACAACAACAATGCTAATGTAGTTGGCCTTGGTTTATATGAAAAGTAATACCAATAAAAAATATGGTTGTTAAAAATATAACATCAGCACAGGTTATATAACTTCAAGATAACTTGTATATAACTTTTGTAACTTTTTTTCTTTTTGTTTAAAAGCTATTAACATAGAATACATAAACAACTGAGCCTGTAAATAGTATATGACAATTGATCCTCAATTACATAAGCCATAGTCTAACATAGAAAGAGAAACAGAACCATTGGACAGTGAGTTTTACTACAAAAATGATTCCACACTTACATATGCTATTCATAACTCCCTTACATCTCTATAATACATACGCATGACATAAGCATAAATATACAACAAATACACCCAATCCCTATAACTATCATCTTCATTTTGATCAACCCAGCTTCAAGTCCCATAGTCTTTTGCACACATGGTGCATCTGTATCTAACTTCATTTATGCCATTGCTATCTCCAACGCTTAAAGAAGCCTTGCCAACACAGTTGTCTATCTAGAACAATACAATGATGAATTGAAACAAGGTGAACAGATGAAATCCCCAATTCAAGAGGTCTTAAAACATCATTTTCAATTAACATTAATAAAGACAATACAAAACATCATTAAAAGAGCAAAGGATTAGGTAATGTTACACATTAGAGTGCTCAAGTATTACAATTTCAAGAGTTCTTAATATATCAAGAGACCAAAACTCTAAAAAAATAAAAATAAAAAATAGTACCACATCTAAAATAGTTGACTTATTTGTACAAGGTATAAAAGGCAGTCCACAACCAAGATGAAAGATGTAGCAATTTAACTAAGGTCCACAATAGGTTAAAGATCAAATTCAAACAATATCTAAAAAACAAGCATTTAAAAAATGAACAACATATGTTATGGAATATATAGTGTAGCAAAAATTTATTTAAAATCTTCCATCTTCATCACACTGTACTTGACTACAAACCATAATGACACAACATTTTGCTAGATTCATATTTCCTAATTATTTCACCAAAAAAAATAACAAATGCTATTAAACACAAACTATTAGAGGTAAATATCAACAACATGAAAATGTCCAAAAGGATGTTTATATGATATAATGGCGCTATGAGGAAGAAGGGCAAGTTGTAAATGAAGTAGCTATTGCTGATAGTTGGTCATACTGACAATCCCATTGGACACTAACAACATAAGAAAATGATAAAGAAGCAACTACCAAAAGTGTGTGTGTGTGTATATGTGAAGAATTAACATAAAAATTATTAACACAAATACATGGAACAATGCAATTACATGGAAGAAAAATACATTACGTATAATTCACACCACTCGAATAAAGCTTCCCTTTCTTGCAAGCCATAAGACGTTGAGCAATACAACATTATATACATGGTACTACTGTTATTGCATTAAGTTCATCTTGACTGAGATGGGGAGTGTTAATTTCTCAAGTTATGTTAAAACTAACCAAGCAATAATATTGAAGAGGAAAGGACTAACGGCTCAGAGGCCATTAGGCAAACCTATGCTCTATAAAACATACGTCGTTAGGTCTTAAGACTAGTTGAGTAAGGATTACTAACCCCAAGTACTCTAAAGCAAGCCAATTTATTTACTTCTTCAACTATCGCTAACAATTCTTTATGTAGAAAAAAAAAAAAAAGATTGTCATAGCCAACAAGCACAAAAGAGAAAACATATAATTGAGCACAGATGTAAAAATAGAGAAGTTAAATGGTACTTCCCCCATAGAACATGCAATTAAGCAAGGGAATTTGACGTTGTATAAGCATAACAGCGGCCACTATTTGTTGTACGCATAGGATGTTACACTCTATGATCACAGAACGATGGTCAACATTCATTATTTGCATAGATTATCGCACTATTTGATCATGGAACGGTTTTGTCGTATTCCAACGTCATATGAATTGGCACTCTAACTCACCCTACCAAGTGTTTGATATGTTATGGCCATTGTGAACACCCCATCCCTAATTACTTAATTATTTAATTAATTGATACACCAATTAATTAATAATTAAGCAAAAAAAATTTTAAAATGAAAAGCTTCAAATGACATCCTTGAGTGGGAACAATCTGAAATTAAAAATAAATAACAACAAAAAATTAAATAAACTCAACCAAAAAAATTGGCTATTTTTATCTACTATTAATAATAATTAAAAAAAAACTTAAGAGAATCAACATAAAATATAGAAAATGGAAGCCAAGCCTTCAAATACAATAAGTTCTGAATCTTGGAGAAAACAAAACTTTTCTTTGTTGGCCTCATCTCGTCAAGTATTCCAGCACTTTTGCATGGGAAATCTACCCACTTTGATGTAAACAAAAGCCAACCAGGTGATAAATCTTCGGCAATTCCCAAATTTAGTGGCTCATTCGAATCTCCATCTCCAACTATGCAAACATCATTAGCTTCTTAGTTGTCATTCTTGGTCTTATTGGCAACAGTACTTTCTGTAGGAGTCTTAATGGATTTAAGCAAATATTTGACCAGTTTAAATGAAGGAGATGAAAAAGTAGGCCATGTCAACATCTTGAGCAAGGAGGTTTTGTCATTTTCTGGATGGATCTCTTAGGGAAAAAAAGAGAAAAAAGCTTGAAGAGGCAGTAGAAAGAAAAGAGGGGCACCAGGGGGAGGGATTGACATGAGGGGCCTGCTGCAATGTCTGTAAGTCTTGCAAGCCAGCAAGAGGGTCAAGAAAACTAAATAAAAATGCCTCTTTCTTCCTCTTTGATTTTCTAGCGCACTTCAACGGCACAGGCTTTTCCATTTAGATCCCCAACGAACCCTGTTGGTATCAAATTCTCGGCTGGATTCGCCTCCTCCTCGATTACTTGCTCATCCTCGGTGGAGAGTCTCACATCACTATTCATTGGAATCTTTCTCAATCTAGAAGTTTCACTGTTAGGGTCATTGGTACCACTCTTGGATTCAACCACTGGATTGAACTGAAGAGAGAGAAAAAGCACTAAATAGGGAGTTCATGGCAGAAATGGAAACTCTGGGAAAGATCAAGCATTGGAACCTCATCACTCTTCTGGGTTACTGCAAGATATGAGAGGAGAGGCTTCTTGTGTAAGAGAACATGAAGTTAGGAAGTCCATTCTTCATGACAATGGAGGAGGAGTAAGCCACGAGTGAGACGAAGGGAGAAAGAGATTCAGATAGGCAAGAGAAAGCATGAGAGAGATGGAAGGGAGTGCTTTAGTCTCACATGGCCTCCATGCCATTGGGGTTGCACCACCACCAACCACTGCAGCGGAAGCTCCACAACCCTCACCTCCATTGACAATGCAAGCTAAAAGTGACACAGCGAAGTTGGTTGCTTGCCGTGGCTTCAATATAGAGACTGACAAGAAAATGTCAACTACAGTCCTGAAGGGGAATGATGCAGTCACTGGCCATAGAGATTCAGATAAGCAAGTAGAAATGAAGAGAGAGAAAGAAGAAGAAAGAAGGGGAGGAAGAAAGAGAGAGAGTTAACGGTGGGCCACCAAGCATAAATGGAGGACTGAGGAAGACCAAGGAGGACCACCAGGGAGAAGAGTCAAGACGAAGCTCAAGTAAGGTCATGCATACATCACGTCTTCATTTCTATTGTTCCTTTTTATATTATTATTATATTTATAATTGTTATTATTATTATTTTTATGTCTATATAAGATTAATATTTTGCCTTATAAACAAGGTTCTAAGAAAATCATCGAGGGAGAATATTGTTCTCCTCGGGTGTTTGGAATCTGTGGGATTTTAATCTCCATAAACCCAGAAAATTAATACATACTTGTTTTAAAATAATAATAACAACAACAACAACAACAACAACAACAACAATAATAATAATAATAATAATAATAATAAATACTTTAATTAAATATTTTCTATTATTTATGAAATCATCGTGTAAGAATATAATTCTCCTCGAGTGCTTAGGGTCATGTGAGATTTTAATCTCCATAAACCCCGAAAATTAGTACATACTTGTTTTAAAATAATAATAACAACAATAATAATAATAATAATACAAAAATAAATACTTTAATTAAATATTTTCTATTATTTACAAAATTATCGTGTGAGAATATGGTTCTCAGATGTTTGGAGTTGTGTGATATTTTAATTTCCATAAACCCCAAAAATTAGTGCGTACTTATTTTAAAATAATAATAATGCAAAAATAAATATCTTAACTAAGAATTTTCTATTATTTACAAAATGATTAAGCCAATGTTTTATAAAATTTAATTAATTAAAAAAAATGCCATGTGGGACTTGGGTCCCCGTAGGCTTTGGGGAATTGATCTTATTAAAAATATGACTAAAAGAATTCTAATTTCAAAATCCATAAAAATCGATAGAAACAAAATCCTGAAAAATTTCCAAATATTTTATTCCCTATTTTTGGGTTCCCATGTGAAATCGTTCATCTTCTCAGGCACCCAAAGGTTAATTAGTAGAGACCGTGTTAGACCTTGAGTCTCCTCAAGTTTCAAAAATTAACATTTAAAATATTAGAATGAATTAGTTAAAATAAGAAAGTTTGTCCTATTTATTATGTAACTAAAAATCCTAAGATGATTTTTCATTTACTTTAAGTTTTTAATTTTAAGAAAATATACAAAAATCATAAATTCAAAATCATAGAAATATTTTGTCATTATAGTTTAAAGTTCAGAATAAATTCTAATAAAAATGTGTATATATATATATATATATATAATTAAAAATCCTATTAATTATAATCCCACTTTCAAGATTAGAAAAAACCAAAAACCCAAAAAATATAGAAATTCAAAAATTCCAAAAAATGGCCTTCGGTTATAATTTTGTTCTAATTTCAACAATAAATTCTAATTTAAAAATCCAAAAATAAATAAAAGCCAAAATCCACAAAAATACATAAATTCAAAAATTTGAAGAATGGTTTTATTTTTGTCCTAATTTCAACGATAAATTCCAATTTTGAAAATCCAAAAATATAATAAATAAATTCAAAAATATTCCTTTCATTATAACAATATTTCAGTCCCAAAAAATATATAAGCTCCTAAAAATCTTAAAAATCTTATCCCATAATCATTTCATTTAAATTTCAAAATAAAGATTAAAATTCTAAAAATAAACAAAAAAATTAAAAAGAGAGAAAATGAAGATATCTGGAGAGCGAGATTAATTAGGTTGTCATAAATTAAAATACACAAACCAAATTCCAATCCCGTTTTGTTTACAAAAATCTGTTTAAGTTAAATCCTCCTGCTCTCGTCACAAAAATTAAAAACCACCAACCAACAGATATGCCATTTTGGTCAAACTACGTGGACTTTGATCCCTATCGTAGGGTACGTAGGCCCTAGGCTTTCATCCTAGGTCAAGTCTGTCCTTTGTAAATATTTATTTGTTTGCTTTCGTTATTGTTGATTTTATCTCCTTTATTTAACGAACATGCATGTTAATAAAAGGTAATTAAGATAAATTCAAGGCTATATTTTATTTCAGTTGACTAGTTTAAGGTAACCGTCCTTATGGACGGGTGTTATTGGGTGTGTAACACCTTTCCCACACTCAAATAGACTCCCAAACCCATATCTGATTTCACATACCATTTTACCTTTTTCTTTGTGTTTTAAATTGGTTTCCCAAAGTTTTTCGTTAAAAATTTTGGTGGCAACTCCAAATAAATTGATTTTCAAGATTCAATTTTGGGAATCAATTTAAAAGCTTTTTTTATTCCTTCTAGCCAAAAGGTCGATTACGACAGCCGTTGTCCAAAGCTGGGTTGTTTTCTTGTTTAAGTTTGCAAATGGATGCCATGTTTGATAAAGATGGGTTTTTAAGGTTTGCAAATGGATGCCCTAATTGATAAAGATATCCTCTGAAAAAGTTGTACTAAAAATTTATTTTCCCACACAAGGTACTACTTATAATAGCAAATTTAAAAAATTCACCCTTGTCGTATTCAAATTACGTGACCTTGGAAAGCTTTGGAAGTTTACTTTTCTAAGAATTTGAGATATCTTAATTTTAAGCAACATAGATGAAGTTATAATGAATAAAGGGATACTCTCACCAAGCAACTCAGCACTTTGCCAAAATCTTTTAAATTTGTTTCAAATTCTCGAATTCAACTTCAAATTGGTCTCTAGCATGTAAAACCTTACATAACACAAAAATATTTGAACAATAAAATCCTTAAGAAACTTACAAATTAAGCAACAAAAGTACATAAAATAAGTGTATAAAATACACTCATCTATTTTATAAATACAAAATGAATTAAAATAATCTTTCACTAATTAAAAATTGAATTCAATTGATTCCTTTGATAGTAAGAAAAGACTTTTATTTTTTTAAAAAAGAGTTACATTTTTAAGGATTATTTTAATGCTTTTTAATTTTAGATACTTAAATTGATCTCAAAATTAGAAGTAAGGAATCAAAATTATATTTTTTGCTAATTTTATATGTGTGAGATATTAGCATCAAGATTTAATGTTTTATTTGGGGCAATTCCACCTATGCTTTTGCTCCTCAACAACAACACAATATCAGAATATGATATGTTATTATGTTATTTATCATTTTATTTAAATTTTTTATTTGTATGATCCTTTATGCATAACAACGTCCAATATAGAAGGAGATTGAGATAAGCATGGAAGCGATTTCACATGTAATGTATCGAAAAAAGAGTCATACTGTAATACATAATATTCTCTTTGCAAGTAGCCCAAGTGATTACAAGAAATTAGAGTCAATCAACTGATAAAAATGAAGGAAATATGGTGAGATGGTAGCTAGGCAAATTCTAGTTGGAAAGGTACTATTAATATTGTAAATTTGCCAAATTTGAAAGTTCATAATATATTCAAGGAAAGGTACTATTAAACTTTCCAAAATACTTCATTAGTATCCTAGGGGCTTGTAAATAAAATCCTATCCCAAAATTCATCCACTATGTCACTTAAGTGTCACCCAATATCATACATATTAGAAAACTTTTTTGCATAATTCTTCATACTTTAAACATGCAACAAAGGTAGCTACTTAACTCAAAATCAATGAAATTTGGTACAGATAAATTCTTATATATGAAGATTCAATCTACCAAAGATCTTATATTTGGAGTCCATGTACTTAATTTTTCACATTTTCTCTTCTCTCATGAAATTCCATCTTCAATAAACTAAAACTTGACTAAATGAGTTTCGACATACCAAATTTTGAATTTGGCCACATTCACTTATACTTATGCTTCAAGAAGCCTTCTATTACACGTTAAAATTTGCTTAAACTTTTGGTTAGTCATTTCTTCATGCATATCAGAGTTTATACACATATATAGGAAGTCTTGTGCTACATCATCATATTTTCTAAGTTACAAGACATACATCTTTGATCCTTGAATTCTTGTTACATCATAATATCATAACTTCTAACTAACTAAGCCTCTTGGTTTTGCTCCTATAAACGTATCTATGAGGTTATTTCCTTTTACTTATCTATACTAGACCCACCTGAAATGGCTAGTTAGAGATATGATGAGATAGAAAAAGTCCCAATAGCTCACGTAATACTCATCATATACTATGACACACATGAGTAAAGTAATGCACACATCATTATAACATGAACGTAAATCATGGAATTATGCTAGAGTTAACTCCTTTGACTTTGGTTAATGATCATATCATATTCAATATCATGATTAGGGTCTGATCATCTTGTCCAAACCCTATAAGCTATCATACATAACATCATTTGCAAGCGACTAAGGCTCTATGTGAGATTTCACACCATCATACATGAACTCATAGCAACATAAAGCTTAAAAAGTCATCAAGTAAGCAATCATTAAGCATAAACAAACACATAGCATATGAGGAATGGAGAAGGAGCTACCTAGCTACTTTAAGCTTATTCCTTTCTTGATTTCCTTGCAATGTCAATATCTTTTCTCTAAACTCAATCCTTGGCAACTCATTTTGCAATAACCAATCCTTATACATATAGGATTCATTACTATTATTATTATTAGTTTAAATGCTTTGACCATACTTACTTTTCCATTTTAAAATTCCAAATTGCACATAAATTACTAAGAAATATATCTTATTACATTACTAGGTGCTAAAAAATTAAAGACCCACTTCAACAACTTTGTTTCATTTTGTTTCTCCACTTTCTAGCTATAATTTCACCTAGCTCATGAAGAGAAATTTGTTCACGTAAGTCTCCATATTACAAATATAGTAAGGAAGAGTTTAACTTCATGGTCTTGGCTATGGTGTATCTATTTCAACTTGAAATTTCTACAAACTAATAAAGAAATTCATATAAGAAAGCTTATCCTTATTATGCTTCACTTTTCTCTACTTGAATCCTCCAAATCCTTCACTGCATATAAGCCGAAATCCACTATAGAAGAAAATATTTGGATTGTTAGATAGTTCTAATTGAGCTCTACTACTTTTCAATGTACCATGAGTGCAAAAAGTGAGAAAATTACCTTGAACAATCCACTTCTTTGTTTATCTCTCTCTTCTACCATTTTTGTATCTTATTTTCCTTCCTCAATCATGAATATAATGGAGAAAATGGTGATCTATCCCTTTATCCCTCATTTGGTTGAAGGGTGGGTGGGAAAGTCTAATAAAATAATCATTTGGTGAAAATTAGACATTTGACCCTTTATTCATAGTTTTGTCCTTCTAACCCAAAATTGTATAAAAATTTCTAATCATGACTTTTGGATCCTGATAGTTCTAAATTTGATTTTCACCATTCCTTGCAACTTTTCAAAAATTACACTTTTACCCCTATTTATATAAAAACTTTTCAATTAGGTCATTTTTGGCTTTTCACTTTGGTCCTTCCTTCTTTTATTGTTTTAGTTATTATCTTAACAAGGTAATTTTGTATCTATTACTGAATGAGAGTTATTATTTGAGATGCTACATTTCACCCCTAAAATAAAATTCTGTCCTCATAATTTAAACACACCTTAAACAATTATATGAGGGTACTTCTTCATTTTAAATTCCATCTCCAAGGCGGCTTCTTCAAGTGATAGACCCTTCCATACCACTTTTACCAAAGGGATTGCTTTGTTCCAGAGCTATTCAATCTTTATCTACGATCCTATTCGGTGGCACAACAAAAGACAAATTGTCTTGTAATGTAATATTTTCATATTCAATTATATGTGAAGGGTCAAGCTAATACTTTTCAATTAGGAAACATAAAAGACATCATGTATTTGGACTAGGTTTGAAGGCAAGGCTAACTAGTAGGCTACAGGTCCAATTTAGGCTAGAATTTCAAATAGACAAAGATATTTGGGATTAAGTTTTCTTGTCTTCATTAGTCAACCTACCCCAGTAACTGGAGACACTTTAAAAAACATGTGGTCTCCTACTTCAAATTCTAATAGCCTTTTTCTTTTATCTGCATAACTCATTTGTCTACTTTGGGCCATAATCATTTTTTTTCTAATAGATTCTAATTGCCTTGAGGTTTGGTCAGCGATCTTAGGTCCTATTAAACTTCTCTCTTCAAGCTCAACCTAACAAAGAGGTGACTTACATTTCCTTCCATACAATGCCTCAAATGGGGCTATTTCAATGCTAGACTGATAACTGTTATTATAGACAAATTCTACTAAAGGTAAATACATATCCCTGTTTCCTTTAAGCTCTAAGACACAAGACCTTAACATGTCTTCTAAAATCTAATTAATCCTTTCTATTTAGCCATCAATTTGAGGATAGTAAGTAGTGCCAAAACATGATTTAGTTCATAAGACTTCTTGTAAAAACCTAAAAAATTTTAAAGTAAACTTGGGATCTCTATTTGAGATAATACTACTAAGGACTCCATGAAGCTCACAATTTATCTAATATATAACTAAGATAATTTATCTAGAGTATAAGTGGACTTCATTAGAAGAAAATAAGCTAACTTTGTTAATCTATCCACTAAACCTAGATAACATAATCCCTAGAAGAAGTCCTAGGCAATCCCACAATAAAATCCACAAATATACTATCTCATTTCCACACAGGAATGTCTAAGTGTTGTAACAGTCCAGTTGACTTTTTATGCTCAATCTTTATCTTTATCTTTTAGCAAGTTAAACATCTAGCCATATATTTAGAAATATCACCCTTTATACTTAGCTACCAAAAAACATTTTTCAAAGTATGATACATTTTGGTAACAATAGGCTAAATGGTTTATTTACTCTTGTATGCCTCATCCAGATTCCTATTCTTCAACTCTTTGTCATTAGGTACATAGACTCCCATGTGAAACCAAACCAAGCCATCCTCTCTTATATTATATTCTTTTACTTTTCACTGATTCATTGTTCTTTCACCTTGAGTAGATACTCATCTTGCTGTTGAGCTTCTTTAATCTATTTCATAAATTCACTTTCAATTCTCACCTTATTGAAAAATAGTCTACTTGGTTACACCTCCTAAGTCAGGTTCATATCTCTTAAAGATTCAATTAACTCATGTTCCTTAATTATCATTATCATAACCAACATTTCGGTGGAATAAAAAGGGTTTAATAAAAGTGTTTAAATTGATTCTCAAAAACGAATCTTGAAAATCAATTTATTTGGAGTCGCCACCAAAATTTTTAACGAAAAACTTTGGGAAACCAATTTAAAATAAAAAGAAAATGGTAATATGGTCTGCGAAATCAAAGATGAGTTCAGAAGTCTATTTGAGCATGGAAAAGGTGTTAGGCACCCCACAATACCCGTCCATAAGGACGGTTACCTTAAACGAGCTAACTGAAATAGAATATGACATTTAAATTTATCTCAATTACCCTTTTATCAACATGCATGCCTATTAAACAGAGGAGATAAAACGACAATAATGGAGGCAAACAAATAGATATTTACAAAGGGTAAACTTGACCTAGGATGAAAGCCTAAGACCTACGTACCCCATGATAGGGATAAAAGTCCACGTAGTTCGACCAAAATGGCATGTTTATCGATTGATGATTTGTAACTTTCGTGATGAGAACAAGAGGGTTCAAAATTAAACAGATTTTCATAAACAAAACAGAATTGGAACTTAGCTTGTGTGTTTTAATTTACGACAGTCTGATTAATCTCACTCTCCTGATCTCTTCATTTTTCTCTTTTTAATTTTTTTTTTATTTTTGGAATTTTAAATCTTTATTTTGAAATTTGAATGAAATGATTACAAAATGAGATTTTTAGGATTTTTGAGAGTTTATATTTTTGGAATTAAAATGTAATTATAATGAAAGGAATATTTTTTATTTTTTGAATTTATTTATTTATTTTTTTGGATTTTTAAAATTGGAATTTATCGTTGAAATTGGGATGAGAATAAAACCATTTTGAGATTTTTGAATTTATGTATTTTTTGAATTTTGGTTTTTATTTATTTTTGGATTTTTAAAATTAGAATTTATTGTTGAAATTTGAATAAAATTATAACAGAAGGCCATTTTTGGAATTTTCGAATTTGTATATTTTTTTTTTGGATTTTTGGATTTTTCTAATCTTGAAATTGGGGTTATAATTAACAAGATTTTTAATTGGTTTTTATACAATTTTTTTTTATTAGAATTCATTCTAAACTTTAAACTATAATGGAAAAATATTTCTATGATTTTGAATTTACGATTTTTGTATATTTTCTTAAAATTAGAATTTATTTGAAATTTAAAGTAAATGAAAAATCTTCTTAGGATTTTTAGTTACATAATAAGTAGGACAAACTTCGTTATTTTTAACTAATTCATCATAATATCATAAATGTTAATTTTTGAAACCTGAGAAGACTCAAGGTCTCACACGGTCTCTCATAATTAACCTTTGAATGTCTGAGGAGATGAGCGATCTCACGTAGGAACCCAAAAATAGGGAATAAAATATTTGAAAATTTTTCAGGATTTTGTTTTTATGAATTTTTATGGATTTTGAAATTAGAATTCTTTAAGTCTTAAAATTAATTCCCCAAAGCCTACGGAGACACAAGTTCCACATGACATTTTTTAAATTAAATTTTATAAAAAACTGAATTATTCATTTTGTAAATAATAGAAAATGCTTAGTTAAGATATTTATTTTTGCCTTAGTATTATTATTATTATTTTAAAACAAGTATGCACTAATTTTTAGGGTTTATCAAGAAGAATAGCATTCTCACTCAATGATTTTGTAAACGATGGAAAATATTTAATTAAAGTACATATTTAATTAAAGTATTTATTTTTGCCTTATTATTATTTTTAAAACAAATATATATTAATTTTTGGGATCTAAGAAGATTAAAATCTCACATGATCCCAAGCACTCGAGGAGAAAAATATTCTCACACGACGATTTTGTAAATAATGGAAAATATTAAAGTATTTATTTTTTCATTATTATTATTTAAAACAAGTAGGTATTAATTTTCAGGGTCTAAGGAGATTAAAATCTCACACGACCCCAAGCATTTGAGGAGAAAAATAGTCTCACACGATGATTTTCTTAGAACTTTCCCTGGAATACCAAAGTAATAATAATAATAACAATGATAATATTAATAACACCAAAAAGGCAAAAACAACAAAAAAAAAAAAAAAAATGAATGGAAGCTAACGTACAGAACGTGAATAGCTCCCTGTTCTCCATGCAAGGTAACCTGAGATCCTCCCTGTCGTGGCTTAGCTTCAACTTGATGGATTTCCTCCTCTGGCAGTCCTCTCTTCCCAATTTCTCATGGCAGCACCTTCGACAACGTTTCCTTCCTGATGGCCCTCTCTTTCTTTCTTCTTCCTCAGTGGCTTCTCTCTCTCTCTCTCTCTCGCTAGCTGTGTTGCCTTTTGTGACGCATCCTCTCTCAAAACCCTTCTTGAACTTGTCCCCATCAGTTTATATTAACACCGCCACTCTTGGGCTGGTTGTTACCCCTTAGCTCTGCAGGCTTCCCTGAACTCGCAAGCTTCTTGATGAGAGCGTCGGGGTCCATAGTCCCAAACACTGTCACCTTCCCCTGTTCTGCATCTATCTCCTTCATAAACACACCTTTGATTTTCTGCAAGATTTTCTTCACTTTGTGCCTACACTCTTCGCAGTGTATGTTCACTTTAAGAACAGATTTCTGCAAGAAACTAAGTAAGCTTCTCATTCTCCCCCCTAGTATATTTGGCAGAGCCTCATAACCACAGTGATGTCTCGAAGAGGGGCTCTTAGATACCAAGAAAGTAGATCACTCTGCGATGGTCTACCCCTTAACCATCGTGCAGGTCCTGGTGGCGTGTGGAGTTGCACTGCGTCTGTCTAATTGGTCAAAAATGAAGCAAAAGGCTTTTAGGGAGAAACGAAATGGGCCTCAGTCTATGAGCAGAGAGAGAGAGGGGTTCAAAGATAGTGGGTAGACATCCCCATTCCCTCCCTGTGGCTGCTTCTGAATCCTTTATTTCCAGGTCTGAAAGAGAGGAGCAAGAAAAAGAAGGGCTAACTACTAAGCAAAAAAGAGAGAAAAGGAGAGAGAGGATCGCGCTCCAATGCTCGTGAACCAATTTCTCCTCCTCCCTCCTGATTTTAGTGGTGTTGCTTATTAATTTTTTTTGGCTGGAGCATTCTGCCCCCTCAACCCCACAGCTGAGTTAGTGAATGATGATAGATATAACCCCAAGAGAGGTGTTGTATGATAACAAATAGACTAGCCAAGAGAATCCGAGGAGAACAATCACTCTAATACCGAGTTAAACTTGGTTGTAATATCACTAAGGGCCTTATTCTCTAATCACTCCTTAGTAGCTCTGTCCTTCATCCTTTTTCCAGCCTTTTTGCTGCAGCTCTTCGCATGAAAGGGGTTGCAGCCTTACTATTTTATTTTATTTTATTTTTTAAAATTTGTATTACTATCATTATTATTATTAATTAATATTTTTGAGTTTTTAATTTTCTATTTTTGTTTTTTTATATATTTTTATTTTTTATAATTTTACTTTGATTAATTATAATTATTCTAAT
This sequence comes from Delonix regia, assembly GCA_037074485.1. Lineage (NCBI taxonomy): Eukaryota > Viridiplantae > Streptophyta > Magnoliopsida > Fabales > Fabaceae > Delonix > Delonix regia. The sequence goes on along the minus strand of CM073454.1, from coordinate 19,790,394 downwards.
TAGCTAATTTTATTTTTTTAGGTTTTGAGTTTATTTAATTGTCTCCTATGATTTATTTTTAATTTCAATTGGTCTCCAATTGAGAGTGTCAGTTGAATTTTTGTCATTTTTAATTTTTCCTATTTGCTTAATTATTAATTAATTGTGTATCAATTAATTAAATAATTAGGCAATTAGGGATGGGGTATTCACAATCATTATGGTCATATGGATCGATTTTTGGCGAAGTACATCAGCTACTACATTGGCTTTTCCTTGGTGATATTTTAAAGTAACATCATAATCTTTCAAGTATTCCATCCACCTTCATTATCACATATTCAATTCTTTCTGGTCAAATAGATATTTCAAGTTTTTGTGGTCTATATAAACTTCAATTGTGGCACTATACAAACAATGCCTCCAAGTTTTTAAAGCAAAAATTACCGTTGCTTGTTCTAGATCATGTGTAGGAATTTTCTTCATGTGGTCTCCATTGTCTTAAGGCATAAGCTACCACTCTACCTTGCTACATAAGTACACATCCCAAACCTTTTTGGAAGCATCAATATAAGTAATGAAAGTGTAATGAGGATCTAGGATGATAAGAACTGGTGCATAAATGAGTCTTTGTTTCAATTATTGGAAATTCTTTTCACATTCATTATTCCAAGCAAATGCTCTTTCTTTTCTAGTCAATCTAGTTAGCGATAAAGTTGTATATATCTTTTATAATAGCCTGCCATATCTATGAAACTTCTTATTTTAATAACTTTTTTAGGCCTAACCCAATTTACAATTGCTTCAACTTTGCTAGGATCTATGGTAACCCATTTTTAAACGATAACATGGCTAAAGAATCTAACTTATGTCAGCCAAAATTCACATTTACTAAGTTTAGAAAATAACTTCTTTTCTTTTAGAGTTTCTAGGAATATTCTTAAATGATTTCATGTTCTTCATGGTTCTTAAAATAAATCATAATATCATCTATAAAGACTATAATAAACTTTTTAAAGTAAGGCCTGAAAATTCTATTCATTTAATCTATGAAAATAGCAGTGCATTAGTCAAACCAAATGGCATAACCAAGAACTCATAATGGCCATATCTTATTCTAAAAGTTGTTTTAGGGATTCCTTAACCTTGACTCTCAATTGATGATACCTTAATCTTAGGTTTATGTTAGAAAACATTGAAGATCCTACTAATTGATTAAGGAGATCATCAATTCTCAGTAATGGATACTTATTCTTAATGGTTATCTTGTTTAATTCCCTATAATCATTGCATAACGTTAAACTCTTATACTTCTTCTTTAGAAAGAGAATAGGAGCACCCCATTAAGAGATATTAGGCCAAATAAATCCTTTTTCCAAAGGTGCTTCTATTTTCCTTTTATGTTCAACTAACTTTATGGGTGTCATTCTACAAGGTGCCTTGGAAATAGGTTCTGCCTCAATTACTATATCAATTATGAATTGTATTTCTCTTTCAAGGGGTAAGCTACTCACCTTAATAGGAAAAACTTCAGGAAATTCTCTCATAACTGGTATTTTATTTATTCCCTCTTCCACTTTAACTTCTACTGAGAAAAATACTAAAAATCTCTGACACCCCTTTCTTAAGCATTTCTCAGCCTGAGCAAAAGACATAAAGGCAAGCTCAAACTCAATACATGGTATGAACCCACAACTAGGAATATAAATGGGTTTTCTGGAGCAATCAAGTGTGGCATTATGGGCAATGATCTCATTTATATGAATAATAACATCAAGTTCATGGAAAGGCATAATAATCAAATATAAGGTGGTAGAATAGTGATTAAATTGGATGATACAATTTAAACACACATCAGAAGTCACAACTTTGGTTCTAGTGCGAGTAGAGACAAAGAAGTCATTTGGTAAAGTATCAATATACAACCCTAACTTCATGGCATAGTCATATGATATGAATGAATAGCTAGCTCTTGAATCAAACATTGCATTTACAAGAGAATTATTAATTTTAATATTACATTGGAACATAGAAGAAGATTGGCTATCCTCTTATTGTGTTAGGGCAAAGACTCTCTCTTAAGTCTGTAATTTGGAAAGAGGAACTACTTCCCTCTACTAAAGGCAATCTCTAATCAAATGGCCTGACTTTTTTCATCTATAACATACACCTTACCTTGCTAAACATTACCAAAAGCCTTGATTCTTGCCATATTGAAGACAAGTAGCATTCTAGAAGCATCCATGTGAGCTAAGGATCTTCCTGTTTCCTTTAAAATTTTCTCTTTTATGCGATGCATTTCTACCACCTTTTTTTTATTACCTTTGACATTACTTTCTTCCTTTCTTAGTCTCTTCAATTCAGAGGAAGCTTTGGGCTTGGACTCTATCATCCTTTTTAGATTCCTTTCTGTTGCTCTTACCACTTCAACGAACTTATTAAACACTTTGATTTATTGGAGGGCAACTCCATCTTTAATCTCTAGTTTAAACCTCCTCTCAAGCTTTTTAATCTTCCATACCTTATCAAAATTCCTTTAAATAAGATGAGTATCTAGAAAGTTTAATAAACTTAACCACATATGCAATAATTAACATGTCTTCATCCTCTTGTTTTAAATTTATAAATTGTCTTCCTTTTTATCTTTGATAGACCTAGGAAAATATTTTTCATAGAATTTTTCTGCAAAGCATTCCCAGGTCACTAGTACATTTCTTTCTTGTAAAACATACTTTGTACTCTGCCACCAATGTTTTGCTTCTTCAGTAAACATAAAGGTAGCTATAACCACTCTTAATTATTAGTAACCTCAAAAATCCCAAAATTGTCTCCATTTGCATGAGTCATGCTTTTGCCTTTTAAACATTGAATTCTAGAGGATCATATTTCCTAAACTAACTAAGAGCTTGTGTATTAGTGAGTTAGGATTGATTTATTGGAGGTGAAGGGGCTTGTGGTTATTCCTAAGACATTAGAGGTGGAGTAGCTTCAGGAGGATTTTCTTGTTCACTTTCTACTCTTACAATACTCCCTTGTTGTTCTGTACTCCTCTCCTCTCTTTCTTATTCTCTCTCAGCTAAGAATTCCTGTAACTGCTGAATTATTTGTTGTTGTTGCATAATCATTTCTTATTGACCGTGGGTGGGAAAGTAAACTTTGTAAAAGTCCTTATTTGATTGGGAAAGAGAGAACTTCTGACTCCAAGCCTACCCTACCCGAAAACAAGTTTCAGCTATTGATGTAGCCTCTTGTCGTTACCTACTAGATAAATCCCTTCTATACCACTCAACAGAAGGAAAAATCCCATCAAGATAGATTGAATCGACGACCTATTATAGTCCAGACCTTACAATATAAAAGAAAGAATAAGGGACTGACTTCTTTCTTGAAAAGTATCCTGAATAAATCGCACATGCTCCAAGGACTTCACGGAATTAGGAGGCACACAGGTAGGTACACCAAGAGAAATGCGTGATTGTTGCCATGGTTGGTAGATGTGTTTTTCTCTTCCAAGATGATTGATGAACGTTGTCAGTTTCAGCTTCCATGTCATAAGTTGAGAAAATCACGATCAGCGATGGTATCTTCCATTCCTGTAAAATCGATAACACAACTGTCGATCCAGCTTGAACAGCAGCATTAGCAATAGAAGGAGCCTTAAAGACAATGTTAAGGACTTCTTCTTCTGCCTGTTTTAGCACCGGCTTCCTTTTCCAGGACCGCCGAGCAAGGCCAAACTGGGACAAGGGAACATGATCTTTGACCTTCTCAGCCGATCGATCATCAGGATGGGCAACTTTATCAGCAGCACGAGCAGAAAAATAGTCATCGCGAGGCTCCCGTGCCTCAGATGTAGCAACTTTCTTCGTGGGAGAGGCAACGGGTGCATCATGATCAAGAGCACGCTTCGTTTTCGTCCCTTTCGACGTAGCTTTCAAAGCAGGACAAGAAGGGGCTTGTTCGAGAACTGCAGCAGTGATCGATCATAAGTCAAAATCGAGCTATGCGTAGAGGAACCAGAACGGAGGTAAGAAAAAGGCATACCAAAATGTAGCTTCTTGCTTACTGTTTACTTGTGCTAAGGGCTTTACAAGCTGGTTAGGTCGAGAGGGTAAGAGGCCCTAGTGTACATTGCCCTTTGTCTTTCAATCTTTACTTTAGACTTCGAGTGTGTCCAAGAGAGCCAAGAGTTTGAAAACCAATACCTGTAAGACGGCACAAAGTGGAAAACCGTTTACAAGTATATCATTGGTGAACATGAACAGCCATCGCCCCATAAGCATAAGATAAGGGTGGAAGGCGTTCATCAGGGCTCGGACAGAAACTAGGGAGAGATCCACAGTCAAGTCCTTTACCCTAAAACGCTTAGCAAACTCGTTCTGAGTGAGAAATCCTTGATTTCGAATATGATATCAAAAGAGCCAATTCAAGCTCATACACTTTAGCTACAACTTCATCGGCAATAACCACGTCTGTATCTATGCGTTATCCCTCTCCTCTAAGTAAGAGTATCACGTATAGACACCTATTAATGGTTGCTAGGAGTAGTTGTCCTTAGTTGGTTGGGGAAAGAAATCCTACATCGATAGTTATTTTGCCCGTCCGTCTTCAGGCTGATGACCCTGACAATGCTCTCAAGGCCCTTACGATTTCTAACCAAGAGAGAAGCTCCGAGCTAACAAAGGTATCCATCTTAGCTGTAAGAGTCTGCAAAGTAGCTACCACCTAGTCCATAGGGTTGGTTGTTTCCCCACCTCTTCCTCTAGTGTTCACCAATGTTTGCTTAGTTCTTTGTTTGCTAAAACATTAACAAACTTCAATTTTTCAACCACCACATGTAACATATATCAGCCTAAGTCACTCATAACAAACAAATATATTCATCCCTCAAGTCAAAATATAATATTTAAACAATAAAACCACTTGAAGAACTAGGCTTTCCTTTCTATTTTATTTTTTTGAGCCAGGTGTCGAGACTGGGCTTTGATACCAAAAAGTGTCATACCATAATATATAACATCATCTAGGTAAGTAGTCCAAGGGTTCAAAAGAAATTGGAGTTAATCAAGTGATAAAAAGGAAGGAAATATGGTGAGATTGTAGCTAAATAGAAAAGACAAATTCTAGTTAAAAAGATACTATTAATATCATAAAGTTTCCAACTTTGAAAATTCATAGTATATTCAAGTATGTTCCAAAAATTATAAACTTTTTCAAGGTACTAGAATAACATGATAGTTAATAGCACACCAAATTTCAGTTCATGGTTCATTCATTTATCCTTTCAAATAAATCCATGATCGTGACTATATGGAATTATGCAGAACCATAATTTTATTTCTAATATTTGGTAAAAAACCTCCTTGAATAAAATCCAAATGATATCAAACTTTCAAGAATACTTCATTAGTACTTCAGGGGCTTTCAAATAAAATTCCATCCCAAAATTCATCCATTAAGTCTCTCAAGTGTCACCTAACATCATGCATATTAGAAAACTTTTCTGCATAATTCTTTAAACTTTAAGCATGCAACAAGAGCAACTACTTAACTTAAAATTTAATGAAATTTGATACAAATAAACTCAAATATACTAAGATTCAATCTACCAAAGATCTTATATTTAGAGTCTATCTACTTAATTTTTCAAATTTTTTCTTCTCTCACGAAATTCCATCTTCAATAAACTAAAACTTGACTAAACAGGTTTCAACATACCAATTTTTGAATTTGGCCTCATTCAGTCATACTTATGCTTCATGAAACCATCTATTACATATTAAAATTTACTTAAATTCCTGGTTAGTCATTTCTTCATGCATGTGGGAGTTTATATACATACATAGAAAGTCTTGTGCCACATCATCATATTTTCTAAGTTACATGACAATACATCTTCGATCTTTGAATTCTTGTTACATTAAAATATCATAGCTTTCAACTAACCAAGACTTTTGGTTTTGCTCTTCTAAAAGATTTAAAATACTATTTCCTTTTGCTTATCCATACTAGACCCACCTGAAATGGTTAGCTAGAGATATGATGAAACCAAAAAGTCTCAATAGCTCATGTCACACTCTACACATACTATAACACACATGATCAAAGTAATGCACATGTCATCATAACATGAACGTTGATCATGGAATTATGCTATAGTTGACTCATTTGACTTTGGTTAATGACCATATCATATTCAATATCATGATTAGGGTTTGATCGTCTTGTCCAAACCCTATAAGCTAACATATATAACATCATTTGCAAGCCACTAAAGCTCTATGTGAGATCTCAAACCATCATACATGAACTCATAGCAACATAAAGCTTAAAACGTCATCAAATAAGCCTCACTAAGCATAAACACACACATAGCATATGAGGAATGAAGAAGGAGCTACCTAGTTACTTTAAGCTTATTCCTTTCTTGATTTCTCTACAATGTCAATATCTTTTCTCTAAACTCAATCCTTGGTAGCTCATTTTGCAATAACCAATTCCTATACACATAGGATTCATTACTATTATTATTATTATTAGTTTAAAAGCTTTGACCATACTTTTCCATTTAAAATTCCAAATTGCATCATAAATTACTAAGAAATATATCTTAGTACATTATTAGGTGCTAACTGATCAAAACCCACTTCAACAACTTGGTTTCATTTTGTTTCTCCACTTTTTAGCTATAATTTCACCTAAATCATGAAGAGAAATTTGTTAACCTAAGTCTCTAGATTACAAATATGGTATGGAAGAAATTCATATAAGAAAACTTACCTTTTCTCTTGCTTCACTTTTCTCTACTTGAATCCACCAAATCCTTCTCAGCATCAGGCCGTAATCCACTAAAAGAGAAAATATTCGAATCATTAGATAGCTCTAAGTGAGCTCTACAACTTTTCTTTCTACCATGAATGCAAAAAGTGAGGAAATTATCTTGACCAATCCATATCTATGTTTCCCTTTCTTTTACCATTTTCTACACCATTTTTGTACCTTATTTTCCTTCATTGGTCATGCATATAATGGTGAAAATGGTGATCTATCCTTTTATCCCTCATTTGGCTGAACGGTGGGTGGAAAAGTCTAATTAGACATTTTACTCTTCATTCACACTTTTGTCCCCTTTAATGATATTTTCTAATCCAAAATTGTATAAAATTCCATAATCATGATTTTTGGATCCTTTGATTGTCTTAAATGTAATTTTAAACATGCCTTGCATTTTTGCAAAAATTACACTTTTACTCTTATTTATACCAAAACTTTTCAATTAGGTCCTTTTAGCTTGTCAATTCTATCCTTCCCTCTTTGATTGATTTAATTATTATCTTAAGAATTTAAATTTATGCATATTACTAAATGAGGATTATTATTAGGATATGACAAATGACATTGATTTTTTCTTTTTGAAGTTAAGATACATGATTGTGAAATCACTACCAAAACACGACATAGCCATCGCTCATTAAAAAACACGGTTAAGTTTGGACTTAGCAATAGTTATTTAGAAAACATGGATAAGCTCAATACAGTCATAGCCACAATTTACATAAATTGTTACTAGAACAAGTCTAACAATGGTTATCTACTAACCATTATTGAGTCATAAGCTCAGCCACCTGACTGGCCTAATGTCCTAGCCACAGTTATAAATGAACCATGGCTACACCACTTTGCATAGCCATAGTTAAAAAATTACAATAATATGACTTGGCATAGTTGCGAGTTAAAATATACATAATAAAAGATTTTGGGGTAATAAATCACCTTATATGGCATAAGTTTATAACATGAATATAGTGAAGCATATATGAGTAAAGTTTTAGGTTGCAAATACCAACCTTAGAAGTTTAGATGTTAGAATTGGTTGGTGGTGAATATCCATAGAAGATTTTGAGCAATATTTTTCCTTATTTTGTAGCTTAAAGTGTGAGTATAGATTTTGGGATAACATGTCACCTTATTTGGATAGCAGATCACCTTAGTGATTGAAGTTTACAATAGCTCATCCTATATGACATTAGTTTATAACAACTATCACCATGGGATATCAAGTGAATTGTTACTTATATAACAATTATCACCTTGGGATATCAAGTGTGGTTGTGGAACAGACACAAACGGCTGCCCGGTACGTATAAATGCTTTAAAAACAACGTCGAATAGAAGTGTTAGGCTTTCTTCTTCGAAACATTGCAAGTCAACTGCCATTATTTACACTTTGCTTTGTATTCAGGTTGAATTAAAGAATGTTTATATATTTTGATCTTTTAACTTAATACTATTAACATATATTGTGGTTTAAATTTTAGACACCAAATGATCAGGACAGTAGAAAATCCAGCCATTCAAGATGCAAGTCCTTCCTCTCATTATAATCACACGAATAACTAGTTTGGAAAGACTAATGTATGCACCCATACTTTTTCTTTTTCTTTTTTAATAAATACGTATTTATAATTTCAATGCTTAAGGTACAGTTGACGGACATTTGTTGGTTTTGCTCAGCCTCTATAATTTCAAAGTTGGTTCTGTTGCTAGACATATTTTGCTTGTGTATTAAAGATGTTAGTTTTGGGCTAATGAAAATTAATCCAAAATCCTATTTAATGTAAAATAAATGTTCAAAAGAGAATATATTTTAATATTTAAAAAATAACATTAATTGCAGTCGAAAAATCTATTACAAAAAGAAATTCACCAAAGTTTAGCAACAATTTGTTCTCAACCGTTGTTCAATCGTGGTTTAACAATGGTTTTATATATTTGCTATTATACTTGTCTCCACACATAATTAAATGACAACAGTATTAACTATTGTTAATGGGTTTAATGATGGTTATAAACATAGTTAAAGCCACTAAAAAACTGCAATTAGGTACATTGTTTTATCTTGTTAGGTTAGCAATTGTTGAACATTTGAAATTAACTTTAGTCCCAGTACTTTATCAAATATAAAGGACTCTGCCATTGTATTTGGAGTTTGGCATAATCCCAAACTACAGGAAAATATTATGGATCCATGTCAAACACATTAACATATACACAATCAGTGAAGACATACTGTTGATTTTTCTAATGGAAGCAGGACGTCCAAATGCTTGCCTATATACCTAAAATAAGTATATATAAAATAAAAACAAGGTAAGAATAAATAATGTTTAGATACCTTGATAATATGAGTCAAATAAACAAAATTATTGTCAAATAATTGTGGTTCAATTCAAACTCAAATTGGCCTTAATTTTTACAGCCAAAGTGACTTTAGGGGCAAAGTATGAGCATTTTATATTGGAATGTGACCTTTTAATGTTCATTAGCCATGTAAGGGGAAAGTTATAAAAAGGAGAAACAGTATTTAAATAAGAAATTAATAAGCAAAATAGAGAAGTTTCCTAAAATAAAATGGGAGAAAGCAATCAAACAGATATATGAACTCATGATGCAATATGAAGTTGATCAATCTTATTTATTCTATGAGAAAAGCTATCTATAAGTGCTGTGGGCTTTAGTTTTTCAATAATAAGTGCAATAAAAGTCCAGAATCAAAAGTTCATCTTTCTTCTTCATTTTTTTTTTTTTTCACTTTGCAATAAGTCTTCTGTTGCAGCACAGAATAATTTTTTTTTTTTATCTATCTTTTGAAACAAGATCACTTTTTTTTAACTAAAATACACTTAAACTCTAATTCTTTTCGGTTTACAAAAAACAAGAAAGAATTAAAGGAGTTTAAGTTTATTTTAATTTTAAAAAATTGCTTTTTCTTTAAAAGATAGAAAAATTTATCCCAAAATTTATTTAATTTAAACTTGAGTATTTTGATTAATAAAATCACTTTAGAACTTTTTATAAAATTAATCTTATTTTAAAAGATAAGTAATTTTATTACAAAATTTATAATATAAATAATTTATATCTAAATTAAATTTATTCTATTAATTAATATAATTACTTTTTTTTTTATATTGGGGACATCCCCATATATGGAATGGGGGCATGACCTCTCATACCGCAACCCAATATAATTAATAAAATAATATAAGTGTTGTGGTCCGACAAATATCACAACTTTATAAAAAAAAACTAAAAAAATATATATCTAGAAAATTTCAGATGCTGAATCAGAGTTTGAGACATATAATGCCTAATAATAGCTTGATAGTCGAAAAGCCTATTTCTAGTCCCTTTCTTTTAATGAAAATAACTTCAAAAAAATGAGGAGTCTCATTTATTTAAGAAGAAAATTATAGTTATGAAATTATTGATATAATACAGGTTGCTTGACAAGATAATAATAATTGAAGTACCAACATTTGAAGCAATTCTAGATCATCAAAGAAAATTATCATGCTCAACAATGCAATATGAGACTAAACATATATTTTGGGACTAAATATGCTAACATTCATATTAATGAGAGACCAAATAAAAAAGTAACTGATAATTTAATGATCAAAATGATGTTTCACTATGTGCTTTATTTAAATAGAAAAATTTCCACATATCAAATCTCTAAGGGATGTTTGGTACATAGAAAAGATTTGAAGGGAATAGAAATGTGAATGAGAATCTAAATGAAAATTGATGAAATGGAAACTTGTGGTTTATAATTATGTTTGGTATAACATGGAAAGGAATGAGAATAATAGAAAAAGGTTTTGTGAATGACCAAAATATCCTTGCTCTTGAAAATATTAAAAATAACCTTTTTTATTTTTTATTAAAAATATTTAAAGTATTAAAATATTGAAATATTTATTCATTAAACAACAATAGGGCAATGCTAGGATATTTACTTTTTTAATTGTAAAAAATTTTATTTAAATTATCATTAATAAAGAGAACAAAATTAAAATATTCATTTCTAACTTTTGAATTAAAAAATGATTCCATCAAATACATATTAACCTTATTCCAATTTTAATTTCTTTACAAATAGACTAAGGACATGTTTGGTTGTGGTAATGATTGGGGATAAGAATGGGAATAGATTTGGGAATAAGAATGGGTTTCGATAGAAAGGAATCTTCGACCCATATGCTATGTTTGGTATAATATTGAAAAAAGAGTAAGAATGAGAATGAAGATTTATGAAATGACCATAATATCCTTATCAAAGAAATTAAAATATGAATTATTATTTTTTTAATAAGGTAAAAAAAATATGCTTTCTTTATAAACCAATGTTCTTCCTTATTGACCTTGGCAGCACGCCAATGGTGGCAACCTTGATTATGGGTCTCATGATAACCTAAATCCCTATTCTATCACTCTTGCAGTCCTCACCACTTTCCTTTGTGCCAAAACCAATTTCTTAATCAATGTTTAGACTTTCCTTTAGTTTAAGTGGATTCAAATTGAGAACCCTTCTATAGTTCTTCTCTTTTTCTCTCTTTCTCTCTCCAGCCAACAAATCAGGTTTGAGAATTGCAAGAGACCTCTAATAAATGATAGATAAGGACGGCGATGAAAGTTTAGGAAGATGGCGATTGAGGCAAATCGCATCTATGTCAAAACATTGTTTGGAATTGGGAAGATGACAATTAAGGGAGGAGAGTGGTCAGAAAAGATGAAGGTATTATGGTAAAAATCAATTTCATTCCCAATTCCTAAAAGGCCAATAGATTCTATCCATATTTAGAGGGTTTGTTCATTCCCTTATCTTTGGCAATGAAGATTCCTAAGGGATTAAGATTGCCATGCTAAAAATCATACCAAACATGGGAATGTGCTTAAAGCCCATTCTCATTCCCTCTATCTTGCTTAGATTCTATGAACCAATAAGACCATAAGTAATGCTTGTGGATGCACTTTAGTGTCATTACATTTATTGAAAGACTAACAACAAACCAAAGCACTGTAATGGCTTTATACTGTGTCAAATTAAGGAAATAAGCATATTAAGCACAATTTTTTTAATATTGTCAAAGTTTACCATCCTTAGTAATATGAGATAATTCTGAATTCAAGTAAATATAAACAATTCTCTATTGCAATATTTATTAATTTATTAAAATTTAAAAAAATGATAAAGAATATAACTTACCCTAATTCACTATGAATATTGTAATTTGTCCAAATAACTTTAAAAATAGCAATAATTAAGAGAATCCTAAACAACTTAATTCATAAAAATAATAAAGAAAATAATGGAATAATAAGAATAGATAAATAAATAAAAATAATGTAAATAAAAAAGAGAGTTAATTGAACATTTGAAAAAAAGGAAAAAGAAGAAAAAAATGAAAAATAGAAATTTAGAGTGATAAAGCATAAATAAAAAAGGGTAATAAATTCATTTGGAAATTAGGCCCAAAAATAAAAAGATATAAATAGGCTTTGAAAATTAAATAAATTAAAATTAAAAAATAAGAGGGACACATGGAGGGTTAAGATGGCATCTAAATATTTAATATAAAACAGGAAGAAAGTGCTAGAAAAAAGATAGGGGCATATGTCGAGAAGGCCGAAAAAACGGGAAATAAAAATATCTCTAACAAGGAACACATGAAGGGTCAAGATTGCATCAGAAAATAGCCTGAAAAAATATGGAAATAAAAAAAATTGAAGGGAAATTAGAGGAGAACACGTGAAAAAGGGGGAAAACAAGGAGAGGTGAGTTAGCAATAAAATAGGATAGACTAGAGAGAGCAAAAGGCATATGAATTTTGAGGGTTTTGGAGAGAAGAAAATGTGAGAAGAGGCTGAGGAAATAGAGAGGAGAAAGCTAGAAAAAGGAGAGAAAGAAAGCGAGGGAAGGCTAAAGAACTTAAGTTAAAAGACAAAAGGAAGAAGGTAATCTTTCACCACCATTTTCAACATCTTGGTTTGCTATTGTAGTGCTGAAATAGGGATCTCTTTAACCTTTTCTAAATGTGATTCAATGTTGGAAATATAGTGTGCATTTATCCTTTTGTGTGGTGTGTTCATCATACTAAAAATTTGATGCAATGTAGTATGTATAGTGCTAGAAATGTGGGGTTGTTTCCTACATTTTCTTGCTGAAAATCTGATGTAGAGATGTGTTTTTCTTATGCATTTTTTCCTTTTTATTGGTTGTTAAATTTTGATGAAAGTGCGCTCTAATTAATCTTCATTATATGATGAAAAATTATGAGGTGTTTGGGTTATGTTACTAAGGTGTTTAATGAAATGTCATTAAGGCATTTTGTAGAAAAAAATTTTCCACCTTAGCTTCATTTTATTTCTATGAATTGGGTTGCAAATTTTGCGTCTAGTAGTTGCGATTAAGTACTGAAAATATGGTGTGTATAATAGAGCAATACTAGGATATTAAAATATTCATTTCTAGCTGTTTAGTTAAAAAATTAATTTTGAATTAAAAAAATGATCCTAACTAATATGTATTAACCATATTCCAATTTCAATTTCATTATAAAACATATTTTTAACACTAATCACAACTATTGGATATGAAATTTGTAACCAAACTCATAGAAACAAAATGAACCTAAGGTGCAAAAAAATTTTCCTCAAAACCCGTGAAAGTCATTTCATTAAACACTTTAGTAACATAAACCAAACACCTAATAATTTTTCTATAAATAATGAAGACCAATTAGAGCTCACTTTCATTAACATTTAGCAGCCAAAAAAAAAGGGGAAAATGTATTAAAGAAATGCATCTCTACATTAGATTTTCAGCAGCAAACGCTGAAAACAACCCCACATTTCTAGCACTATACTCACCACATTGCATCAAGTTTTTAGTATGATGAACATGCCACACAAGAGGATAAATGCACACTATATTTCTAGTATTTAATCACAAACAAAAAAAAAGGTTAAAGAGACCCCTATTTTAGCACTACAATAACAACCCAAGATGCAGAAAAATGGTGGTGAAAGATTACCTTCTTCCTTCTGTCTTTTAACATAAGTTCTTTGACCTTCCCTCCCTTTCTTTCTCTTTCTTCTTCAGCTTTCTCCTATCTTTTTCCTCGGCCTCTTCACACTTTTTTCCTCTCTAAAACCCTCAAAATTCATACGCCTTTGGTCTCTTTAGTGTCTTCTATTTTTTTGCCATTTGACCTATTTTTTTTCCTTTTTTATGTGTTCTCCTCTCATTTCCCTTCATGTTTTCATTTTCTTATTTCCATATGTTCTCAACCCAATTTGTAATGTAATATTGATCCTTCATGTATCCCTTGTTAGAGATATTTTATTTCCCATTTTTCAGCCCTTTCTACACATGCGTCCTTCCTTTTCCTAGCACTTTCTTCTTCTTTTTTATTTTTTATTTTGTAGACACCATCATAACCCTCCATGTGTCCCTCTTATTTTTTTAATTTTAATTTATTTAATTATCTAAGCCTATTTATATATTTTCATTTTTATCTTAGGGTAACTTCCAAATGAATTGCTTGCCCTTTTTTATTTAAAGTTTATCACTCTAATTTTCATTTTTTCTTTTTTTCCTTTTACCTTTTTTCTGAATTTTTAATTAACTCTCTTTTTTTTATTTACATTATTTTTATTTTATTTTTTTATTCTATTATTTTCTTTATTATTTTTGTGAATTAAGTTGTTTAGAATTCCCTTAATTATTGCTATTTTTAAAGTTATCCAGACAAATTACAATGTTCAAAATGTACAATAATATTGTCACCTATGAGCAAACTAAAACTACAAAACCAAAGGGAAAGAAATGTGAATGATTGGGACAAGTTCACAAAGTACCAATCAAAGCCTTAAATCTTACAAGGTTGAGAGGATGTTAATGAAAACAATGAATCAAGGATCCTCACTTCAAGTAACTCCTTGCAAAGAAATCTAAAAGAAATTAAATCTAAGATATGTTATGAAATCTCTAAACTTATGTAATAGATATTAACTAGTTGATTTGCTCACCCAAAATGTAAGTTGATATACATTTACACATTATAGAATAATGGTGTTTGCTGGTGTAAGTAGAAAATTAAATTGATTGTTGTATTATGATTTGACGTGTCATGATTTTGAATTTGGGAAAGTGAAAAGAATTGAATTTAGTAATTTATTGTAATTTGATGTGTATTAGTTTTATTATATGATTGGTAAATTAATTTATTGAATTTATCATATAAGTATTGATAACATTGATAGTTGAGACTATATAATAAAACATAGTATATTAGAAAATGTAAATTCATTCATAATGCTAATAATGTTGAATAGTTGTACATATAATAACAAATGTATTTGTCTATTTTGTTTTATGGGTAATATCTTATATTAATGTTTTTAGGTTTCTTCGAGGGGGTCACCTTGCAAACTTTTAGTTCACCGTTATTGTCATTATGTTACAAAGCGATGTCCTCCATAAATATTTGTGGACTTAAGTTGTATACATTTTGTTCGAGAAGAATCCTTTTTCCATTACGCCAATAAAATTCACAGAAATGAAGAAGGCTAAATTTAATTCGCATATCATATTCAATGCATAACCTACATTAATTACAAATACCAAAACTTGTTGGACAACCTATGTATATAATTCACAATTATTTAAGTTTACACTTCATGAGATACTTTTTTCCTATAGTAATTTTGATAATTTACAAATTGTGTTTCATATGCATAATGACATTAAAGAAAAAAAGACATTAATTAATCACTTGCATTGCCTCTATTTAACATGATATAGATATGTACTCATCATATAAAGAGATTGATTTAATTTATTTATCTTGAATTGCTACAATATGGCTTTTATAACTGAGGAATCATTATACTCCAATCAATTATTAAGAAAAAAATTGAAGTGATTGTACAACATTGAAGTCAATTCCACTAAAAATAATTTCACACTCTCAATATATATTTATAGAACTTTTATTAAAGCACTTAAATGAAAGATTGAACATGCATGCACAAAAGCCTATGGAATTCCAAAGAAACTACGAAGTAAATGGACCAAATAATCTAGTTTTCAAATATTCAACTTCATATTAACTCATGGTCATGTGGAACTATGACTTTGGACAACATCTATATTGAAAGGAGAAGAGTTGCCAATTATAACACCAAAATCAATAAAAATAATTATGTTAAAGGCAATTAAACATTCATTACACAAAGAACTGAGGGTTTGATCAATCAAATCTTCTTGTCACTCAAACAGAACTTTCACATTAAAGGGAGCCTACTTTACTTATATATAATAGATTTATTAGTTGGCTTCTTTATGTTAATTAATGAGATATAAAATTTCTTAGAGTATAACTATTAAATAGAAAGACAACATGGAATAAGACATGACCCTTTTTTTGGAAAAATTATATTTTTATCCTTACAATTTTAGTTAATATTTTTATTTAGTCCCTATAATTTATAATATTTTAGTTAAATCCTTATAATTTATAAATTCTATAAGTAATTAAGGAATATTCATTAATTAATCCATACAATTTACATCAATTTGCAAAATAGTGCTTATACTCTATTTTTTTTTGTTTTAAATCACTCCTAACACTTTCAAATTTTTACCACTTAGTTTTTTTCATTACTAAACACCCTGACAACATTTACTTTGGTTAATGTGGTAGCTACTTGTTAAAGTGTGGCTAACATGGCATAGCCACACAAACTCTGTGCACACACTTCTTCCTATTCTTCTTTTTCTTAATTGCAACCTCTTACACATTTCTTCTTATTTGAATAAAGCACCCATCAGAACTCAAAGCGAAACACCTCTTAATTTTCTTCTTATTCTTCTTTTTGTTCTTCTTGTTCTTCACCTCCTCCTTTTTCTTTTGCTTTTCCTTAAAATTGAAAC
This sequence comes from Delonix regia, assembly GCA_037074485.1. Taxonomy (NCBI): domain Eukaryota; kingdom Viridiplantae; phylum Streptophyta; class Magnoliopsida; order Fabales; family Fabaceae; genus Delonix; species Delonix regia. The sequence continues at coordinate 19,773,632 of CM073454.1, read as the reverse complement.
CTCTTCTTCCACTTCTTCCTTCAATCCCCATTCGCATATGCAATTCTCAAAACTCAGGAGCCACACACCTTAAATAGTGCAAACTTCTTCATTATCTTCTTAACCTATACCGATGTAGAAACCAATATGTAAGGATAGAGTAAGTCATTTCCTTAAGTATTAATTTTCAATGCCTAAATGAATTGAAACTTGTCAGAGTATTAATGAATTATATGCGACTTTTCAATACTTGAGTATAGGCACTAAGTTCTGCAAGAAAATGTAAAATTGACTAAAAGGTCAAAGTTAAATATTAACATGCTAAATGATTTATCTTTTCTTATATGGAATATTGAAAACTAGTTTAAAAAATAATTAAATCCAATTCACTTTGCAAGCAAATAAAGAACAATGATAAACAATCTAAAGTCCAACCTAATTCTTTAGGCACCAAGATAATTCCCAAGATGAACAGGTCCTGTAGTTTGAACTTTTGACTCTAACAATTTCTTATCATAGAGAAGTGATATAAACATCATTTAAAGAGGTATGCACAAGGTGTTGGTGGCAATGGATGAGAAGATGTATGTACGAGGTATGTGGGGTTGGGTGCGTGTGGCTGTGCCAGGTTAGCCATAATTTAACAAGCAACTCCATGTCATCCAAGCTTTCACAATCCACATAAGTCAAATTAAATGTTGTCAAAGTGGTTAGTAATGACAGGGACTACATTGTAAGAAATTAAAAAAATGTAACTAGTGATTTAAAAAACGTGTAAGGATCAATTAACAAACTTATGTAAATTGTCAAGGCTAATTGATTATTTTTCCAGTATTTTATTAAACTTTGTTGGAAAAATTAATCATTTGGACCCTATATCCTACTTTAATTTTTAATTTGTTCATTATACATTAACTTTTTCCAAACCACCCCTTACAATTTCCAGTTGTTTCAAAAATGGTCCTGTATATTCTCATCTATTGTGACGTCGTTAAAAGTTTAGTGACAAGTCTAATGGAATTGACTTGTAATGCTTATGTGGAAGCTGAAGTGGCAAAAATATTAAATCATCCATATCAAGAATCCACCAAAATCTCTTTTGTTCCACACGTGAGACAAGAACAAAGTAACAACAAGAACGGCACGGGCATATTTTAGGAGATCCACATAGATTGAAAAGAGGTGTGGTTGAACAATGCCTTAACTTGAACCTTAAGCCAACAAGTAGTACTTTATGTCAAAACCAGGAGCCTAAGGATCAACCATTATTGTAGAGTGGTGGAGGAAAAAGAAGCATGTGTTTCACTTGTAGTTTGGGCTTGCAGAATAGTAAGGAATGTAGTTATGGAATTATTGGTACCTTTAATAATAGTAAGGATTGCAACTATGGAATTTTTGGTGTAACACTTATGGAAATTTAATGTAATCAAAGGGGAAAAAAATAAAAGAAATAGTAAGGGTGAAAATAAGTATGGTTAAAACTTGAAAAATGAGTTTGGCTTAGTGGCAAAGGCTCAGCATCCTTAAACTAGACTCTACAATTCAAACTTAGCTCCCCCTTACTCTTTTTAATTGCAATGTGTCCTTCAATAATGGGAAATTACATTTTTGCCTCTGACTTAATTTTTTATCCAACATTTCTCCTGTCCTGGCATGTAAAACCTTCTACCATAATCCTTTTTGTTTCTCTACCATTTCTACCAGTATCGTTATTTGCCAATATTCCTTAGCCATTTTCAATGAGGTCATAGCTAGAGCTCAACTTGATCATAGCTTCGCGCGTTTGAAGCTGGTCATTGACTAGGAAAAAAATTGAGCCAAAATCGGAGAGGAACTTCACAAATCTTCATATGCCTTTCAATGTTTACATGATTTTTGGTTTTTCTACTCTGAAATTCAAGTTTAATGTTGGGATTTTAGGCGTGAATTGCAAAAAATTTGCTTGGCAACATGCCTAGGGTTTTAAAAAAAGAAAATTTGAATTTTTGCATAGATTTGGTGTGCACTTGACTTAAATAAGGATGTTCTTTAAGAGTTAGATTACTGAAGTAAATTCTTCTATGATGAAATTTGGTTACTTTCAACTCATTTTGTTTCCATAGAATGTGTGAAGAAATTGAGCTAGGACATAAAGGGACCTAGATTAATTAATCTACAATGCGAAATGCATTATGTGTAGGAAGATAAATGCTTACATGTTCAATATATATGTAGACCGAGAATGTGTATTCAAGAAAGTAATAGTGAAATGGTGAAAGGTACGATGACATAGACCTTTAGGAAAGGATAATAAAGTATAGAAGGAAATTATATTATGGGTTAATGCACTTTGTGAACACCCCACCCGAATTAACAATAATAATAATCATGGTAATAATAATAAATAGAATTAAAAAAATTCTAAAAAAATAATAATAACAATTAATCAAAACAAAATTGCAAAAGGCAAACAAAATAGAAGTAATATGGAAAAAAACCAAATATAAGAACCAAAAATAATAAAAAGGAAAATTCAAGATATGTGTTTGAAGAAGAGACATGGCAATCATCTTGCAAAGAAATAAAATAAACAAGGCCACATACTTGAAATGGAATTACAAAACACTCTCACATACTCACACTCTCACCCACGGACACACCTCCTTACACACTCACACTCTCACATGCTCATTTGCTCCCATATGCTCACTTGCCCTCACACACATGACACACATCACTCTCACACACTCACACTCTCACTCACGGACACACCTCCTCACACACTCACACTCACACTCTCACACACTCTCACCCACGGACACACACACTCACCACATGCATACACTCATGCACCCACATGCACAAGAGGACAAGGGGGACAAAAAAGCAAGTGGGAGTTGGTTCTACAGAGGAGGTAGAAAGTGGAGTGGCTAGTGCAGAGAAAGGAGAGTGTGGCGTGGCTGGAGATGGCAGAAAAAGGAGGGGACCGTGAGCAACAAAGTGGTGGCTGGAAGGTGTATAAAAAGTAAGGAGAAAAGGGAGCAACATGGCAAAAAAAGGGAGGTGGTGTTGGAATATAAAGGAGAGCAAGCAAACCGAGAGAAAAAAGGAGAAAAACGCTGGAGCATAAAGTGAGAGTCCTCGGCTGAGAAGAAGGGGAGCTGGAGAAGATAAGAGAGGAAGGAAAGAGAAGGCAGAAACCACGCTGAAAGGGAAAGGGAATCACGTGACCGAGAAGGGAAGAAGAGCTGAAGAAGAAAACAAAACCAGCAATGTAAGGGAGAAAGACAAAGCTGAATGAAGCAAGAAAGCGAAACCAGCAACGTGAGGGAGAAAAACAAAGTTGAACGAAGCAAGAAAACAAGACAACCACGTGAGGAAAAAAAATAACAAAGAAAACGAACCAGAAACTGAGTGAAACCGAGAGCTGAACGGTGCAGAAACTGATGCAAAAAACATGCAAAAAATCGTGGAGAAACGTCCCAAATCGTGGAGTGAAAAGGAGCTGAAGTTCAGACCATCCAAGGAGCAGAAAATGGAGAGTTAGATGCCAAAATGATGAGCAGAAACAAGGAAGTCTGAATGCAAAACAAAGTGGCAGCAAAGGGAGGGATAGAAGCTGAACCATGGAGGAGAAAAAACTCTGTTTTGAGCTCAAAAAACAAAGGTAAACAGAGGAGAACTTAGGGAGCACAAGGAAGAAGAGGAAGTGTGGAGAAGAAGGGAAGCTTTCAGCCTCCACCTTCCAGCCGAGAAGCAGAGACACGTTCTGCAGAGTTTCAAGCGCTAAAGCCAACCAAAAAACTCCAACGAAGCTGTCCAACGAAGCTGTCCGCCATTTCTGCACTTCCAGCCGAGACCAGCTACTTTGGGGCTGTTGGAGGTCCATCTACCATAGGTGAGTGAGAAAGAGAAGGTCATTCTTCATTGGAGCACAAGGGAGAAGCTGAAAACGCACAGGTATGGCTGCACAGTTTGCCACTGCCGAGATTTCTACATGCATGTCACTGTTCATTCGAATTCCTTCAAGACAATCTCATACATGTGCACTGTTCATGCGTTCTAATATGAGGTGCTACTGTTCATTGGCTTAAACTTGTTTTAATTTTGGTTATCACCATTGTTTAAACATTAACTTTGATTAATTATTGCTATTACGTATAAAATTAGCATGTGAGAATTTTGTTATTCTTGATTGCTGGGAATTATGTGAGTTTTTAATCTCCTTAAATCTTTGCAATTAATTAAATAATTGGAAGGCAACAATAATATTAATGAAATATTAATGAAGGAATGGTGAAAAATAATTGAATGATAATTAATGAATATTGTCATGATGGATAAAATTATCGTGTGAGAATTTTATTCTCCTCGATTACCGGGGGTTATGTGAGATGTTAATCTCCTTAAATCTTTACAACTAGTTGAATATTTGAAAAGTGATAATAATATTAATGAAATATTAATGAATAAATGGTGAAAAAATAAAGGAATGACAATTAATATTAATGAAATATTAATGAAGGAATGGTGAAAAATAATTGAATGATAATTAATAAATATTGCCATGATGGATAAAATTATCGTGTGAGAATTTTGTTCTCCTCGATTACCGGGGATTATGTGAGATATTAATCTCCTTAAATCCCTACAATGAATTGAATAATTGAAAAGCAACAATAATATTAATGAAATATTAATGAAGGAATGGTGAAAAATAATTGAATGATAATTAATAAATATTGTCATGATGGATAAAATTATCGTGTGAGAATTTTGTTCTCCTCGATTACCAGGGATTATGTGAGATATTAATCTCCTTAAATCCCTACAATGAATTGAATAATGGAAAAGTAACAATAATATTAATGAAATATTAATGGGTGAATGGTGGAAAATAAATGAATGATGATTAAATATTAATTTTGATTAAATCATAATAATAATCATAATCAAAATGCTTGCTTTAATATACTGTTTCCCATTATTTACGAAATTATCGTGTGAGAATATCGTTCTCCTCGATTGCGTGGGATTATGTGAGGTTCTAATCTCCTTAAATCCCTATAATTAATTCAGAAATAATAATAATATTAATGATAATAATAATAATAATACAAAAAATAAATAAATGGACAATAATTAAATATTAACTTTGATTAAATATTTATACAAAATGAATCGTGTGAGAATACTTTTCTCTCCTCGACTTCCCGGGCTCGTGTGAGATTTTAATCTCCATAGAACCCGAAAATTAGCATATATTCGTTCAAAGATAAACAGATAAACAAATAAATAATAGCACTCGAATTAAATTATTTACCAATAATCAATAATAATAATAATCAATATTTACCAACAATAAATTCAAAAGTTCAAAAAAATAAATATTCCTTTCGTTATAAATCATGCATTAATTCCCGAAATATGAACTCCCAAAACTCCCAAAACTTAAAAAAATAATAATAATAATAAAATCGACAAAAAAATTTTAAAAGAGAAAATGTGAAGGGATCAAGAGAATGAGGTTAATCAGATTGTAGTAAATTAAAACACATAAACCAAATCCCAATTCTGTTTTGTTTACAATGATCTGTCTTAATTAAAATCCTCCTATTCTCATCACAAATCAAAAACCACCAACCCGCAAAACATGCCTTTTGGTCGAACTACGTGGACTTTGATCCCTATCGCAGGGTACGTAGGCCCTAGGCTCTCATCCTAGGTCAAGTCTACTCTTTGTAAATATCTGTCTATTTGCATGCATTCTCGCTTTTTTTTGTCTCCTATGTCTAACGTGCGTCCATGTCAATAAAAGGGTAATTGAGATTAATTAAAGGCCATATTCTATTTCAACTAACTAGTTTAAGGTAACCGTCCTTATGGGCGAGTGTTATGGGGTGTCTAACACCTTCCCCACACTCAAATAGACTCCCGAACCCATCTCTGATTTTGCAAACCATCTTGCCTTTTCTTTTTCTTTTAAATTGGTTTTCCAAAGTTTTCCATTAAAAATTTTGGTGGCAACTCCAAATAAAATCGATTTTCAAAATTCTGTTTTTGGGAATCAGTTTCAAACCTATTTTAATTCCATCCCGCCGAAGGGTCAGTTACGACACACTTTTTTATCTATTTATTTATATATGGCAACATAAATGATGATAAGGGTAGAAGATCCCTTCTTTAGGACATATTAAGTTATATGCAGATAGGTATATGGATTGCTTGTCATTGCCATAAGGAAATTGAAAAGATTAGAAGTTAGAAGTTAGAAGTAAAAGGTTTACTAGATTACACAGTAATGGAATTATGTAAGAGTGAATTAATGGAAAAATAGTAGTTATATTGATTAAGTATCAAGTTTATAGAATAAGAAGTGGAACCATTTTAGCACCAAGAAAGTGTACCAATCTTACAACTATTAGCTAAGCTAATATAGAAGATTTCAAATTTAACTACAATACTTTAATGAACCATCATACATATTAAAGAGTGATTTGCAATTTTAGCTTATAGGGACAAACTTTGAGAGTACCTCAACAAGGGCAAGGAGGAAATTTATGGACAACTAGTGTTATCCTATCAACTAGGCAAGTAGTAGCATTCCTAGCTATATCATATAATTCATACGCATATTTCTTTAGTCATGTTAGCATTACTTTGTATATAGTTCTCATTGCACTTATAAAATTTCTTTCATATTCAATGAAATTATTTTACAAGAAATTTCAGTTCTTTTCTTTGACTAATTAGAAATTATGCACAGGGTTAAATTACTATAAAGAAAGAGAATTTATATGGCATAAATTGGAATACTTGTACTAAGTACTTTGTTATTGTAAACAAAGCAAAACTCATGCATAATCATTAACTTAGCCTTAGAGAGGACTAGAGTAGGACATTGGTAGTTAACAATAGATCTATTAGCCCTTAGTGCACATTGGAAACACCCAACTAGTAGGGTAATAGGAGATCTTAGCCTTGGGACTCATAACCGTTTGGTTAGCTTACCCTTGAGGGTTATGTGCCTTCAATCGATAATGATTACTCCCGAAGGTTGTGTGCCCTCAACTGATAGTGATTTTTACCCTGAAGGTTGTGTACCCTCAATCAATAGTGATTTTTACCTGAAGGATACATGGCCTCCATATATGGTTCCTAAAGCAACTATTTTTCACATTAAAATTATGGTTTTAAATGTGTTTTAGCTAGATTCATGCATATTTGATAAATTGTAGTATTCCACACGCACAAATATTGTTTGAAAGTCCCAATAGATGGTGATTTTTCCTATGGGTTGTGTGCCCATGACAGATGGTTTTCAATTGACTTGTTTTCCCTTTTTTTTAAAAAAAAAAAAATGACATGCTAAAACTATATTCTGATTTCCCAAAAGCCCATTTAGGCTTTTCCTATTTACAAAATCTCATAGTGTTGTGTTACTTATAGTGATTCTTGTTAAGTTTATACAAGATAAATTTTATTTCCGCCAAGTTCCTCGTGTGATCTTTAACTTAAATTCACTTTTTATTATTTAATTATATTATTCTATTTTTTTGGGATGCTATATGTTCATTGTTATTTATTTCAAACAATTAGTTGAAGCAGACCTCAAGACTCAAGGATAGTGCAAAATGATCTTTTGCCAAGCCTGATCTAGTTCTATGTCAACTAACAACCTTCGGTGTTCATATGCTTTTTTTAGGAAATTATATTGTATGTACATATTATAAATATGTCTAGATGACCACATGCTAGCTTCCCTCATCCTATTAATTGCTTGTTTTGTTGTGATTGAAAGCTAAACTCTGTTTATGTTATTGGTATGAGTTGATAACTTAATTGTAGAAAATTTAGGAGGCTCTATTTTTATGGGAGACTTTGAAAAATTTTTAATTGAACTTAAGCCTAGATTATTAATTGATGATTGATATAATTTAGGAGGTTCTATTTTTGGGCTTGCATCAAAGGGATTTTCCTCTATTATCTGCGCCGATCATACTCCAAGTTTTTAAGGTGTGACAGTTGGTAACATTAATGCCAGCACTAGCAGGAGTAGTAGCACTAATAAGTATGATGTCGAAGGGTTGAATCATGTTGTTTTATATTACAAAAGCTTGGAGATGAATTACTAATGCACAAGAAATAGTACTAGTATAGTTGAAACCAATATCTTCCTTCATTTTTCCTTTTGCTAATTCTTTGATTTTTTCAATTAATTATCACCCAAATTGGCTATTCTTATAATCAACCTTCTCTATAAGAAGTTGTTCCCAGAATTAATGGTGTACACTCCTTTAGCCTATCACTCTTTTCAATATACAAGGCCTTGTACTTAAGGTGTGAGCTGAACTGGGTGTTGTCGATTTGTTTAGTTTGAGTTGAAAACAAATACATGAAAAGGAAACTAGACATGATCATTGGGTTATTTTTTAAAAATTAGGCTAAATTTGAGCCATAAAAAAGGTCTAAGCCGTATTTTATTCGAACTCTTATTCATATTTTTTGGTCAAAACCTGTTGGGCTAATTAGGCTTTTTTAAGTCAAGATCAAGTCAATTTGTTACTTAAGACTTAGATAAATAACATAGCTAATCATTATTATTACTCGCAAGATTATATATGAGGAAGTTGTAAATATAAAATAGTTGTTACATTGGTATAAATCCTTTTAATAAGAGGTATTAGTTTTTATCTCTTTACTAACATGTCATGTTATAATAAGTTTTTTAAAATAATAAGTTTTTTCTTTTTTTTAAAAAGCCTGAGCTCCACTTGTTTTACAAATCGAGCTTTTTTGGTTTAGACTTTATTTTTTGAGCTAAATTTATCAAACCGAGTGGGCTTTTTAAGTTATGAATAAGTATAAAGGAAACTATGGACTAATATACAAATGCTTGTGACACCATGAACAAAACTTTGTTCCTTATTTTGCAATGGTCAGTTGGCCTTGGCCACAAGTATCAACTAACATTCAAGAACACTATTATTTCTAATCAAGCTTGGCCAATTACAACTAGTAAACCTTCTTAAAAACACCCAGTATTGGATCTACTTTAGAGCAAGCACTCACCTAAAACAAATTGTTTATATAAGTTTCCTAAAAACAAATTTGTCAAAACAAATTATCTTAGATTTGGCTTATGTGATTATAGGATTTAAGATTTTTTCCATTTCAGCTTCCATGTAAGCATCACATGTCAACTTCCACATAGGCATCATATGTCATCCCCATTAGCCATGTCACCCAACTTTTAACAGTGTCATAATAGTAGGGACCATTTTGAAACGATTGGAAATTGTAAGGAGTAGTTTTAAAAAAATTAAAGTATAAGGTCCAAATTAAAATTTGAAGCAAAATATAAGGACCAAATGATTAATTTTTCCAATTTTATTAATATAATTAATTATATATTGTCCTAATACTCTAAATATGTATTATTTATACTCATAATAGAAGTAAAAGTAGATAATGAAGCAAAATTAACTCATATATATCACAAAATATTGATAGATATAAACTAAGGGACTAAATTGTAAATTATTTAAACTATGAGAACCTAATTATAAATATTTTAAAGTATAAGGACCAAATGAAAAAATAAATAAAACTAAAAGCCAAAAAAATAATTTTCCTTTTGTTGGTAAGAGGTTCCTTGACATGAAAGGTACATTAATTATCTTATGCTAACTAGGATTTCCCAGTTCTTGCCCATCAACTTCAAGATTTTTTTTTTAATAAATATTTAGATAAGCAAAATGTAAAGAACAAAAGGTCTTCAAACCATAGTAGTGTTTTACTGAGTATCTATATGATGAATTCCTCAAGAAATTTAGATTTCAATAGTATGCCTAAGAGATAAAGTGGCTAGGGACCAAATTTTACATAAGTTTATAACATTGTCAACTATCTAGTTTAATATAAATAAAATTACTAGTTGAATTGAATCACAATCGGTGCAAGAGACTACAATACTACCAAATTTGAAGAACTTCTAACTAGTGGAGTATTCTAAATGTTCCAACCAAAATAAAACAAATTCCAAGTACCCAAAGTTTGTTACATTTCTATTTAATATATTTGAGCACACATAACCAACTCAACCTCATCTTAGTATGTGGCATATATGTTTGTAGTCTATCATATTTTCCCCACGTCTCCAATGGATTGTGTGATTGTATAATGCTTGTTTAATGCTGTAATTGATGATCTTGAATTATGCTAGCTAGTGAAATAGTATTATCTTCTTGTATTCAAACCAATCCCAACTTAGAAGGCTTCCCAATGAGTAGGATAGGATAACTAAGGAAATTGTGGAGTTATGGTTTAAGTTTGACTTTTTTACTATCAACCTATCATTGAGGCATTAAATGCCTCAAAACTTATTCAACAATTTTTATTTCTTAAAATTTGGTTGCAATTTTTGTCTGAGCACAACTCTACTTTAACTTTATTACGTCATAGGTTGGCATTAATTAATGCAAATTCAGGACGCACATCCCCGTTCATTTATTTTAGAAAAGTTAATTTTTATTATTTAATAAGTAAAACTTAATTTAATATAAATATAAATTTTATAATAAAATTATCTATATCATAAAACAAATTAATTTTATAAAAAAATTATTTTATGAAAGGTTTATGTAAAACAAATTTTATTTTACTCAATCTTGTCAAATATTAAAAATTACCTATCCATTCAATTTATTATCCTTTCTTCCTAATTAATTACCAGATTGCTGGAATTTTATTGTTCTACCTAATTAATAAAAAAGTGTGGCTATCATCTTTGGAACCTCCATCTTAGAAGAATGGGTTAGCTGGGACTTGGGAATGCTTATATTTTATGCGTATGGCTCTGCCTATTTCCAAGGATTTTTTTTTTATCATGTAGGCTAATTAATCTTCACAAAATTTATTAAAAAAATAGATCCCTTAAATTAAAACATGGGTAAATTACACTTAGGTTTAGCTAAATTAATACTATATACAAATTTTTTCTTGTTCTATCTATTCATAGTGAGGTGAAAGAAAAGGAAAGAATTAGAGGGTTAAGTTTATTTTAGTTAAAAATTATCTTATTTCAAGAGATAGATAATTTTATCAACATGTTTACTTTAGTTTTAAAATTGAGTATTTTAATTATTGTCATTTTTATACATTTATTATAAAATTAATTTTATTATAACATATAGATATAATGTTATTATTTATTTTATGGATATGTTGTATCAAAATAAAATTTATTTCATTCATAATAAAAATAATCTTTTAAAAAAAATAGGGCTTTTATTTTCATATGAATGTTTATTTCATCAATAAATTGAATAGATAGATAATTTTAAATGTCTTATAAGATTGATAAAATAAAATTTATTTATATAAAATTTTCACAAAATAATATTTTTATAAAAGTAATTTATTTTAAAATATAGATAATTTTATTATAAAATATATCTCGTGAATATTTTATATCAAAATAAGTTTTATTTTATTAAATAATAAAAATTAACTTTCTAAACAAATGTATGGGTATGTGCCCTAAGAATTACATTGGGGCATGATTCCCCACTTATAATTAACGGGTCATGGGCAAGCACAGTCATGATCCAATAAAGTTAAAATAGGACAACCCTATAAAAAATTAGAAAAATGATCGTAGAAAATAAGGATTGTGGATTAGATTTTAAGGTATTTAATGTCTTCACGATAGGTTGTAAGTTAAAAATCCTTTTAAATTTTATACTCTTTTAAATTGCATTAGGTATATGTATGGTTAATCAAAGTTATAAGTGTTTATAATGTGAGCACAGAAGGCAAGAGGTGCAATGTCATGAATAACGATATGAATTTTCCTTTGGATCCAATTACAAGGTTAAGAGCCAATAAGCTCAAGGAATCGTTGCAAATTTATGTGTAAAGATTCTTTAAGAATGCAGAGAAAGCCAATTGGACGATTTGGGCTTGGATAAGGAAACTCAAGTCATTCATCTAATTCATGTTCAACCTAAATGAAAGCCCAATTTGTTTGAGTCAGGTCATCATGAAATGCTACTAAAATAAGTGTTTTCAACCTCATTATGATTGATTGGGGCCTAGAATATGTATGGTTATATATTTGGTTCCTATTTCAATGTCTGAAGTTACTTTTGACCTCTATTGACCTAACTTATTAGGGACCCAAGGGAGCATTTCGAATTAAGGTTCCTTAGGGAGTCTGAAACCTATAAAAAGGCTTGAATCTCAACATTGTAAGACAACATATTTCATTCTATCGAAGAAACTCTTAAATTTCCCACTTGACTTAGATAGAATTCTACAAGGAAAGATACCTAGTTTTTTTCTATTACAATAAGAATTAATTCTTAGTAAGGTGACCTCTTATGGTAAATTCATTATTGAATATAATCAACCTATCACTTATGTTTCTATTTGCATCTGTCATTTGGGGGAAAAATAGGTCGAGAGTTCATTCCATTTCATGTTCATACCATATTGTGTGTTTTAGGAGTTTCAAGTTCTTCATATCCTTAAGGTTTCACATCACTTGGTATCAGTTCTTGGATTGGGTTATATTCTTATTTATCTTGTTTGTTGTTTGTTGTTGTTAACCTTCATATTTTGTTATGGATTCCAAAAAAAATATTAGTCTTTATTCATTTTCTTTTGGTCTTAATTTTGCCTAGATTGATTCATCTATTATTAATTTCTATTCATCAATGTATTTCCTTATGATCTTGTTCAATATTCTTATTTTCATAATCCTATCTTAGTTTAGTTTATGGAAAATGAAAATAAAAAAAGGAAAGTCAAAAAGTGTTAAGCTACAATGTTTGGAAGTCAAAAGTCAAAGAAGCTTTTAAAAACTTCTAATGAGTGTACGTTGGGGTTGGTAGCCTACCACAAGAATTTAAAGATTTCAAATGTGTCTTAAAGTAGCAGTTTGACATAAGAATCTAAGGGAATTATGGTTACTATTTCGTTTAAAATAATTAGAAGCCAAAAAAAGTTATAATAGTGTAAAAAAAAAAAATTGGTCAAGCATACTGTACAAACAATCTGACTTTGTAAGTTGTCATAAGTCTTTCTTCATTTGCCTTTAACATGCCTTCTTCAACTTGATTTTCATTATTCTTACATCTTATCCATTGTCCTCTTGTTCTTAATTGCTTTTTATTCCCTTCCATTGATTTAATTTGCTAAAGTAGCCTATCTTGTGTGGAAATCAATTCTGAAGTGCAATCAAGGATAACAAGCTGGAGTAGTAAAAGGATCGAGTATTGGTGAGCTTAAATATAAGGTAAAAGTTAAAATTAGTGCGAAACATAAGTGATTTAAATACCTCTGAGTGTAAACACATGAGGTAGTGTGTAAAGGCTTACCAATCTTTTCTATTTCGTTTTTAGTTCTTTTTGTAGACTTAGAATTATGAGTAGTTTAAGAGAAAATGTTGAAGTTGATACGAAGCCATTCATGAAGGCTAAACAAGACCAATTTAAGGTTCTAAATATGAGGTTGGATAATTTAAAGTCATCAAGCATATCAAAGCTAACTAGAAGACCTTTATTTGTTAATGCAGAAGAAGAATCAAATCGTGATCATGTAAATTCCATAAGGAACATAAGAAAGGAGGTACGAATTGAAAGGAAAGATAACAATATCAGTGCCATCAAAATGAATATACTAACATTTAAGGGAAGAAATGATGTTGAAACATACTTGGAATAGGAAAGAAGGTAAAAATGATCTTTGCTTACCATAATTATACTGAAGAAAAGAAAGTTAGATTGACAGCAGTTGAATTTTTATATTATGCATTAGTTTGGTGGGATGAGTTTGTAGTGTATATAAGGAGAAATAGGGAGGATCTAATTAAGACTTGGGCAAAGATGAAAAGAGTGATGATAGAGTAGTTTGTGCTTTTTTATTACTATAGAGAAATACATTAGAAGCTATAAAGGCTTAGTCAATGATTAAAATTGATTGAGGATTACCACAAAAAATGGATATGCTAATGATAAAAACTAATATTGAGGAAGATGAAGAAGTGACAATGTCTTCATTTCTTGTTAGCTTGAATAAGAAGATTGCTAATGTGGTAGACTTGCAACCTTATAAGGAGATAGAGGATCTAGTCAGCTTAACCATGAAAGTGGAGAGGCAACAAAAACAAAAGAGCTTAGCAAGATCATTTTCAAATTCTAGCAATAAATGGAATTCAAAATGGAGCAAAGATGATAATAACAAGAAAAGACCAAGTCTAGATTCAAAAGAAAAGGCCAATGAAATAGACAAAGGCAATGTGAATATTACTTTGATTAAAAAAGTTACATCTAATCCACCTTCTAAACATAAAGGTATTAAGTGTTTTAAGTGCTGAGGGCATGGCCATTATGCATCTGATTGTCCTAATCAAAAGGCTATGCTTATTAAAGGAAATGAAATTGCTTATGAATTTAAGCATGATAGTGATCTTGATGATAACTTGAGTATGATATCTTTAGATAATTATTCATATTTTAATGAGGATGTTGAATATGTCGTGCAAAGAGAATCCCTAGTTACTATGCATTCATTAAATTTGACAATTAAGGAAGAATGCTTATAACAAAGGGAAAATATCTTTCATAATAAATGCTTAGCAAGTGGGAAAGTCTATAGCATGATCATAGATGGTGGTAGTTGTACTAATGTGGCTAGTACATACTTACTAGAGAAGTTGGGGCTGGAGTGAGAAAAGCACCCTAAACCGTATAAGCTCTAGTGATTGAATGGTAGTAGAGAGTGCAAGTTGACTAAGCAGGTTATTGTACAGTTTTCCATTGACAAATATATTGACAAAGTTAAGTGTGATGTGGTGCCTATACAAGCTAGACACGTTTTATTAGGTAGGCCTTGGCAACTTATAGAAGGGCAATTCATGATGGATTCATAAATAGGTATACATTTGAGATGAATGGCCATAAAATAACACTTGCTTCAATGATGCTATCTGAAATCTATCAAGATCATCTTAAAACATGGTCTTTGAAAATTGAGGACAAGGGTTGTAAAGGTTAAAAAAGAGGCCAAGAATGTAAAGAATAAATAAAAGGGCCCAATAATGAGTGACTACACAAGCGAGGAAAGAAATTGAGATATGCAGGAAAGAAGTTAGTGATTGAAAAGTAAAAAAAGAATGTGAAAAGTGAGGAAAAAGAAATTCAGAGGGGTGAAGAAGTTAGGACAAAACATTTTTTTTATGCAAAAGAAAGAAAGTTAAAAAGTGCATACTAAGGCAAAAGAGCTTTAATCTTGATACGGTTCAAGGAAACATTGTTTACTAACACTAACCTCGATTTGAATTTACCTAGTACATTTGTGAGTTTATTACAGGAGTATGATGTTATTTTTCCAAAAGTGAAATCTCACAAGTTATTACCATTCAGAGAGATTAAACATTAGATTGATTTCATCCCTAAAGTACAAATTCCTAACAAGCCAGCTTACCAAAGCAATCTTGAAGAAACAAAGGAGTTGCAAAGGTAAGTAGAAGAGTTGTTGGCAAAAAGGTATATAAGGGAGAGCATGAGTGCTTGTGTTGTACTTGTGCTCTTAGTACCAAAGAAAGATGGAACTTAGAGGATGTGCATGGATTGTAAGGCAGTCAAAAAAATCACTATTAAAGATCATCATCATATTCCTAGATTAGATGACATGCTGGATAAACTGCACGATGCTTGTGTTTTCTCTAAAATTGATTTGAAAAGTGGCTATCATCAAATTAGAATGAGAGAAGGAGATGAATGGAAAACTGCATTTAAGATAAAATATAGATTGTATGAGTGGTTAGTGATGCCTTTTGGGTTATCTAATGCACCTAGTATATTAATGCTTAATGAACCATGTCTTGTGAGAGTTTCTTTGAAAATTTGTTGTTGACTATTTCGATGATATTTTAATTTACAGTCATTTTGGATGTGCTTAGGAAGGAGAAATTATATGCAAATCTTAAGAAATGTGCTTTTTGTGTGGATAAAGATATACTCTTAGGTTTTGTTGTGAGTTCGAAAGTAGTTGATGTTGATTCTGAAAAGGTGAAGGCTATCTAAGAATGACCAATGGCTATGTCTATTAGTGAGATCAGGAGTTTCCATGGTTTAACAAGTTTCTATAGGCGATTTATTAAAGATTTTTCTACTATCACCGCCCCACTAAATGAAATTGTTAAAAAGAGTGCTAGATTCAAATGGAAAAAGGAACAAGACGATGCATTTAACACTTTGAAGGAAAAATTATGTTCTACACCTGTTTTGCATCTACTTAATTTTTCCAAAACTTTTGAGATTGAAGGTGATGTTTTTAGGATTGGTATAGGGGTTGTTTTGATTCAAGAAAACATCCTATAGCATATTTCAGTGAACAGTTGAGTGGACTAACTCTGAATTACTCCATTTATGACAAAGAGTTATATGCCCTGGTAAGAGTTCTTGGAGTGTGGGAACATTCTTGTTGCATAAAGAGCTTGTCATCCATAGTGATCACCACTCACTAAAATACTTAAATGGGCAAGGAAAGTTAAACAAGACGCATGCAAAGTGAGTGGAATATTTGGGAACATTTCCCTATGTGATCAAATACAAGCAAGGGAGAAACATTGTTATGGCTAATGTACTTTCAAGGAGGTATGCTTTGATTTCCATGTTTAGCTTTAAACTACTTGGATTTGAGCATTTGAAAGCATTGTATGCCAATGATTTTGATTTTGGTGATGTGTATCAAGCTTGTGAACATGTTGCATTTTATAAGTTCTATAGACATGAGGGATTTCTATTTAAGAATAAATAGTTGTACATTTCTGCATGTTCCATTACCCTATTTGGAATCAAAAATTGGACTAGGAATAGGGGTATAAAATTGGAATTTGAGTTAACAATTTCAATTTTTTTGTTTAGTTAATCTTCTAGAATTACATTTCTAATTCCATGCACCAATTCCATATAATTGAAAAGTAACTAATGAGGGTCCTTTCCAATTCTTACCCGCAACTTAAAAAATAAAATTCCAAAACTCAAAGTTGAATTGTAACTCTTTTATTTCCAACACAATGTATTCTTCTTCTTCTTTTTTTTTCTATGATTAAAATACTTTTTAAAAACTCAAGACCTGACTAGGATTTGACTAGGTCACATTGGGATAAGCCATGTTTCATTTTTCTTAAATTAAAAATATAACAAAAATAGTTTTAAAAAATAGAAGAATATTTACAATGAAAAAGATGAAATATAAAATTAATATTTCAAAAACTAATCAGAACTTCAATTTAATTTAAATATAATTAAAATAATAACATATATATTATGAATATGCAATGTTTATGCCTCTTTATGATATGACATGTATTTCATGTATGCATGTATATGTAAATATATATAACATTTATGCAACATAACTTCAAAAAATACTAAACAATGTAAGCACATGATATTGCACGTATTTACAAAAATACAAAATTGCATACGCATATATGTTTATGCAACATAGTAACATTGCACACATAAACATACATATCTGCACATACACTTACACTTGCATGTATCGCACACATAATGACATTATATCATACATACATACATGCATGTAAGCATAAGCACACAACATGCACTTTTGATATTATATCGTATTTACGTATATGTTTATACATCAAACACTATCATATCATAGCACAAAACCATACTACACTTATATAGGCATGTAAACTTATAACATAACACGGTACATGCATGTATATTCATGCTCATAAAAGAACATTACTTGTGCACACACATGTTAAATTTGAATCAAATAATTTTTTGAAAATATAATTATTATATATTAAACAATATGGTGTTACAATCATTATGAAAAACATTTTATTTCTTCTAAACTAGATGAAGAGAAAAATATTTTCTTAAAAAACATTAATGTTGTATTATTTTAATTACATGTATATTTGTATGTATGTGAGTGTGTGTATATATATCTATATATATATATATATATATATATATTCATGCTAATGCTTTTTTATAATACTTATCTTTCATCTACATAGTAGAATTGAAAGTTAATACAGAATTGCAATTTCATGTTTTAATTTTTTATATGACTTAAACATGAATTTTAAGATTCCAAGTCATTTCTAAGAATTAGAATTATAATTCTATATTCCAATTCCATTTCCTTGTACCAAATGGTGCCTTAGAGAATTGCTTATGAGGGAATCGCATAGTGGAGGACTAATGGGATATTTTGTTGTACAAAAGACTTTAGATATGCTTACTGAACATTTTTATTAGTCAAATATGAGAAAAGATGTCGAAAAGGTTTGTGTTAAGTGTATCACATCCAAAAAAGCTAAGCACAAGTCTAAGCCACATGACTTGTATATGCCTTTGCCTATTTTTGCTGAACGTTGGATTGACATATCAATGAATTTTGTTTTGGGACTACCTAAGACCATAAGGAGTAGAGATAACATATTTTTTTGTAGTTAATAGATTTAGTAAAATGACTCATTTTATTACTTGCCACAAAATAGATGATGCAAAAAACATTACTAATCATTTCTTTAGGGAAGTGGTTAGACTACATGATATACCAAGAACCATTGTTTCAGATAGGGATGCTAAGTTCCTTAGTCATTTTTTGAAAGTGATGTGGGGAAAGTTAGGTATTAAGTTTTTATTCTCAATCACATGTCACCTACAAACTGATGGGCAAACTAAAGTGGTAAATAGGACATTAGGAAACATGTGTGATATTGTGGGAAAGAATTTAAAAACTTAGAAAGATTGCTTTCCATTTATCAAGTTTGTATATAATTGAGTTGTACATTCTTCCAAGGGTTTTCACCATTTGAGATTATGTATGGTTGTACATTCAAGGAATCACTACAAATTTATATGCAAAGATTCTTAGAGAATGTGGAAAAAGTCAGTTAGATGATTTAAGCTTGGAGAAGGAAACCAAGTAAACATGAAATTTTGCAATTAAAGACCTCATTATGATTGATTGGGGTGTATGGTTATATCTTGGGTTTCTATTTCAATGCCTGAAGTTACTTTTAACCGCATTAGGCCCCCTTTGACCCTACTTATTAAAGGCCCAAGGGAGCATTATGAATTTGGGTTTCTTAGGGAGTCTGACGCCTATAAAAAGGCTTGAACTTCAACATTGTAAGACATCATATTTCATTCTATCAAATAAACTCTTTAATTTCTTATCTTACCCATTTTTACCAAGCCATTTAATATCAATTCATGGAGTTTTATGAGATTTAAAGAACTTAAAATGCATGATTTGATAATATCTTATAGTAATTTGGGATTAAAGGAAATTTCTTGCAAAATATGCTTTTTAAGTGTAAAATTGTAATTTTTCCACTAATTTGACTTCAATTAATTGAATTAGAGACATTACAATATTTGAATTCTTGCATTACAAGCCAAATTCAAAGATTAGTTGAATGAAATTGCATTCAAGGACCAGAAAAATCAAAAAATTGCAGAAAAGACCTAGAATGTGCTTGCTATGTAGTTCGCTGAGCGAAAATGCATTTTTGCAGTCGCGAAGTCTCCTTTTGTATATCTTGTCTCTATGTAGTTTGCCGCAGCAAACTCTACCTAACCCGCACAATTTTTAATTTAGATATGAAATTTGATTTCATGATCTGACCCAACTCGTCCCCCATTAAATACTAGGTTTCTGCAGAGTTAAGGCATCTAACAAGTGAAGGAGAGTCTAAGAACTCATCCACATTCACTCCTTTCTTCATTTTCTTTATCTTTCCATCATTTTTCTGCACTTTCATGGGTGTTCTTGGTGTTTTAGAGCTTGGTGAAGCATCCCTCTCAACCATAAGCATTTAGATATCACTTGCCCAGAGGAGAATTGAGAAGGCCTGAGCTTAGAGTATTAATTAGGGAGTTTTCTTAATCTTTTCCATCATTTCCTTCTTGTAATCATTGTGTTTTGGTTAAATCATTTTGGTTACATTGATAGGTTGAATTACTTTGCTGTAAAATTTCATATGTTTGATTGGATTTTGTGATTTATGTGTTGATGTGTGTTTTGTAAGGATTATTGCTATACTTGATTATAGAATTATTAGGTTTGGTATAATCCAAGATATCTTATGATTGATTGTGGTAGCTTGGTAATACTTAGTTAAGTTGCTTAAGTTATTCTCACATCTTTGCATTGATCTTTCATTTGTGCATTAAGAAGGTTGTTAATGTTGTTGTGAACCTTTAGGTTAAAGGTTTCATAAACAAATTAACTTACTTAGTGTTTGAATGGTATTTCAAACCACCTAAGGAATTGGTTTTCAAAGAAACTCTAATTTATCTTTTAAGAAGTTATAAATGCCAAATTAAATCTCCAATGGTCATTTCATCATCATTTGCTTTATATTTTCACTCCCTCATTTAGTCATTTTGTTAACTCACATCTCATATCAAAAATCTAAAAAACAATTATAGATAAATTGCATTTTACCCAATTTCAAAAGATAAAGGCAAAAGTGAACACGACCTAGATTGTATCACTATAATGCATTCTCATTTCTGGTATTAGTTTTTGACACTCTAGCGACGAGGGTTTAATTAATTTTCTTCTTGGCTTGGCCAGAATTCTATAGGGAAGGATAGCTTATCTTTTTCTATTGCAACAAGAATTAATTTTTAGCAAGGTGACCTTTTATGGTGAATTCATTATTGTTTCTAATCCTTTCATTTGTGTTTCCATTTGCATCTATCATCTAGGGATACAGTAGGTTAGAGGTTCATTTCATTTCATGTTCATACCATATTGTGTGTTCTAGAAGTTTCAAGTTCTTCATAACCTTGGACTTGCACATCACTTTAAGCCTTGCCTACATTAGATGTGTTTATGTATATGATTTTAGGATACTTTGGTTACAGCTTGTAAGTTCATGAGGTGTTGCACGAATTTTCTAATTTTGTTGGTTTTTGGCTAGTTATGAATATGTTGATGGTAAAATTATTAAATGACCATTAAGTCCAAAAACAAACCATTGACTGCACTAAATTTTGACATAGGACCTTTGGACATGGTGTTCTTCAGTTCTGGTAAATTTGGTGACATTTTTAAATGAGGAAAATTGGGCTAATTGAACCAAATGGAACAAGATTTTGCAAGATTTGCAAAACATGGCAGCCAACCAAAATTGAAGGGGCAAATATATGTATTTTATGTTCAAATTTTTATCACACGTCAAGGATATATTAGGGAGGTTATATGATCAAGTTAAAGAAAATTCTGGACTAGTTTACAGCAAATACTATATAACTATATCTTGAAATCTGTCAAGTTTTAGAATTTTTAGAGCAAGTTAACTATGATTTTAGAATTTCTTAAAAGTATAACAAATTATAGGACACAAAAAGTAAAATGGATAGTCAAATTGTCTTGGTGTTTTGAATTTGAAAAGGGCCATCCCACTATAAGATTTGTTTGTAATATGGTGAATGCTTGGACTTAGTCTCATCAGAATGCTATTTTCAAGCGTAGAAAATTTGTTTAAATGAAATGCGAAATCTTACTAATAGCGATTTAGCATAAATAAATCTAACATTAATTATATTACTCTGTAAAAAATGATAGAATAGTATACTAGTAACCTTAGGTAGTACATTTAAATTATTATTTATTTTTCACTAAGACAATCCGTTAAATATTAAGTCTTATGTAATTTGATCATTGGAAAAAAATTAGAACATATAAGAATGGGAAACTAAATATATTTTTAATATATATTATAATACATTTTTTGCTATAGCCTAAATGTTGGTCAAATTAGTATACTATATATAAACCTCTTGGTTCATTAACCCGTCTAATTTTTAAAATGTTGCATTTTACATTTGGATCCAAGAATCATATTTCTCTTTAGAATATATTATAACTAAACACAGGAACATTTATATAATTTTCTTAAAATTTTCTAAAATTGGAAATATATCACTTTGCATTTATTGTATTGTAATAAAGGAAAAAAATCAGTACTCTTATTATTTTACTACTTTTTGCAAAAGAAAACGTAAAATTCCCCTATTGTTTTTATTTCATAATAAAGAATAATCTTCACGATTTTTAAATTAATTAATACAAATCCCAAAGAAAAAAGGTATATGGTTTATTATTTAGTTGACTAATACACCAAAATCTCAAAAGGAAAAAAAATTACCAGCAACAGTCCATAATTGAGCAAGTGAGGTTGAACCATATAAGAGTTTTCATGCAATTTTTGTTTTATAGTTTTTCATTACATTTAAGTATTTCCTGAAAAATAGGAAACAATAATCAATTTTTAATGTGATGACATAAAAATTTCTAAAATATGTTAGTTCAGATATAAATTTACATGCCCTTTAGACTTATCTTTTGGTCAAAGTGATAAACATAAATGTGATCATTTTGGCGCATATGAGTGTATGACACTAATATTTTGAGATATAGTGTTATTTATTTATTTTTTGTTGGCCTCAGAAGATAGTGTCAAATGTAAAGTATTCTTATTTGCAATATATTTATATATATTCTCATTACTATTGCTTTTTGTTTTTCATGCATCTTAAGCCTGCATGTGAAGTCTCAAAGAAATATGGAAAAATTATACTTTTAGTCTCTATAATTTCACTTTATTTTTAAGTTAATCCCTATAATTATGTAAATATATTTTTTCTTAATTTAACTAATTACATATTATCTTAATACTCTCAATATCTATGATTTATGCTAACAATAGGAGTAAAAATAAATAATGAAACAAAACTAACCCACATATACGATGCAATATTGACAAAAAATAGAAGTAAGGATTAAATTGTAAATTAGTTAAACTATAGAGATGTAATAATAAATTTTCAAAACAGAAGGATCATTGGAAATTTTGAGTGAAAATTAAGGACCAAAAATATAATTTTGCCAAAGAATATTTAACTAAATTGTGAATGCTCTAGTGAGCGCAGTCAAAGTCAAACTGTGAACGATATATACGTGCATGACAAAAAATGAATTTTGGTGCTTCCATTAGCCTAGTACTTATCTATGAATTTTGGCTCCAGCTTCAGCGACGGAGTCTCCTATGCAGATGAAGAATTTGTAGTAAGTGGCATAAGTCCAAATGTAACGAAATCACAAATGAAACGAAAAGAAATTGTAACTGAGATTTATATTCCAATCTCCAAACACTGCCTATAGGTGTAACAGCTGGAGCCTATTCTTCTTCCTGGATTTTCCCCTTTAGACTCGGGATTTTAGTATCAATGTGCTCTTTCGTGATTCACAGGGCTGAAAAGATTGCCCTGAGTGAGTGCCAGAGAGAGAGAAACGGTTTAAAGCCTCCCCAAGACCTAAATACACAGAAAGATTAGTCATTTTTCTGTCACTGATCATCGACTCCTTCCTTCGTTTTTTATTATTTTCTGTCATTTTGAAGGGGGCATTTGGATGGTAAGTGAGTGACTTACCCATGGCGTGCCTGAAGCTGGGATCCAAATCTGACGTGTTTGGCCTCGATGGCAGTAACTGGTTAGCATTTTCTTACTTCGAAGACGATTATAGAATGTGGGTTGGTCTGGGATGAAAATAGATTTACGGGTTAGGTTTAATCTCTGAAATATCAGCGATACTTTAGAAACATAGCAGTAATTGTGTCCAATAACGTTATGTCACATTTCAAGTTGTTCTTCGAATTATACATTTTGTTGCATTACAATATTTGTATATCACGTCACTATCTATGCCTTTTATTGGACAATAGTGAAAATTATTGCTGTGCTGCAAAGTGAATTCTTTGTTTGAGGCGAACTTGATGTCATGGGTTTCATTGTATTGCCTCTTCATGTTCGCTTTCCCATCCCCTACGCCCAGGTCTTCTCTGGCCTCGTTTATAACAAAAAAGGAATTGTGTATCCAACATGAAAAATCTCAATTCAAGTCAGACCCTGTTCGTGAATACACAGGTTGCTTTTTGCTGTATAAATCACAATTTGGAGATAGTACTTGCGTGTGATCTAAGTTACGGAATCGGAAATCTGGAGTTTTCATTAATCCTTCTGTCTTTTTATGACCACAATGGCCAAGGATTCCAGCCAAAAATACTTATATATTAGGATTAAGATATAGCATGATATCTGCATTTCAGTTATAGATTTCTGAAAGATTAATCGGCTTTATAGATTTCTGAAAGATTAATCGGCAAGCATTTTCACCTTGTTTGAGCTCTTTATTCTCCTATTTTCTGATTCTGCAACCATTTTCTTGATCTTGGTATTTGCTTCTCTGAATAATATTTAGAGAGTTGGGATGGTATAAGCAAATTGAAACAGGCGGGTTAAAATTTCTGTTACATCTTAAGTGGACTGAGTTTGCGAGGGTTTAAAGCGAGAATGGTGAAAGAACAAGCTCTTACAATTATGATTGATTATAATGAATATATAGTGGAATTTATAGCTATATGCATCTCACCTTGATACTATTCTGTTATAGTCCTTTATAACCGAAGTTCCACCATTCTTTAGAACACAGCCTTAATTTGTGCACAAGTGTTGATGTACGCTACAATTTTTGTGCAATAGAATATATGGTGGCATAAAGTTAGCAGCCTAGTTTATTTCAGTAATAGAAGTGCAGTGAAATCTATGTCCTTAGACTTAGATCTGAGATCATTTTAAAGCAATGAATTACAATGTGAAAAGTAGGAGAGTTCTCCAAGTCTTTCATTGCTTGCTAATATTTAAAAACTGAATGTTTTTATCTAGACGCTTGTCAGTTGAATATCATTTCGATTATAATCTAATAATAGCAATGAATGGAAGCTAAATTTTAGAACGGGGTTGCATCAACACTATCTATTTATTATGACACAGTCAACATTTTATTTTATGATTAGTCTTTTTGACCATGAAATGCTCATTTGTAGGCTCTGCTCAACTGGCCTTCCAAGTGATGTAATTGTTGAAATTGGCGACAAATCCTTCCATCTCCACAAGGTGTGATTTCTTTAGCCAAGTTATTTCTTTCTAAGTTTCATTTTTGGTACTATTACCATTCTCAGACAAATTTTTATAGATCCCATGGTTTTAACTTTTAAGTGGTTTGTGATGATGGTATTCGGGTTTAACATGGAGATTAAAGGAGGAAGAAACTTTAGCTTATAATAATAGAATATGTCAATTATTTAGTAGAATATGTGGATAATTTAAGGCATAAATTGATTCTGGTTATACGTTTTCGTTCAATCTGACCAATTTCAACATTATACTATGAAAGGTCCTAGTGGTAGATGTGTGAGTATTTTAATAAGCTATGGGAATAATATTTCTTTTGCCGGTTAATTGAAATCCGTTGTTGAAGAAGAGTACTCTCATGTTCTAAAATCACTTAAGAAACCAACAAGAGTAGCTCATGTAGAATATTTTGGATTTGTATGTTGTTCACCCTTCAAAAGTGACTGTGTGTGGCAGTTTCCGCTAATATCTACAAGTGAAGTATTAGAAAATTTGATGAGAGAATTATCGAGTGAGAATGAGACGTGTCTCGTCCAACTTGATGACATTCCAGGAGGGGCCAAAGCGTTTCTGCTTGTTGCTAAGTTCTGCTACGATGTTAAAATGGAGTTGACTGCATTGAATGTAGTTGCTCTCAGATGTGCAGCTGAGTATCTTCACATGTCCGAGGACTACAGAGAGGGAAATCTTATCGTACAAACAGAAGATTTCCTTAATCACATATTTGGTTACTGGACAGACTCTATTAAAGCTCTGAAAACATGTGAGGAGGTTTTACCACATGCTGAAGAGCTCCATATTGTTTCACGATGCATAGACTCTTTAGTGTCAAAAGCATGTGCAGATACAAACTTGTTTAATTGGCCTGTCTCAGATCAAAGCAGCCCAGATGGCACGGAAATGTGGAACGGAATAAGTGGAACATCAAATTCAGTTATTTTGGATGAAGATTGGTGGTTCGAGGACATCTCCTTCCTTAGTTTGCCATTATATAAGAGATTTATACAGGGTGTTAGTGCAAGACGCATGAAACCTGAGAGAATTGCCAGATCCCTTGTTTACTATGCAAAACAGCATCTTCCGTTATTGGGTAGTCAATCAAGTTTCCAGAAGAGAAGCTGCGTTGCTTTTAAGTCGTCTCTTTCACCCCCATCTGAAGCAGATCAAAGAAATCTGCTTGAAGAAATAGTGGAGTTACTACCAAATGAGAAGGGCATCATGCCATCCAAGTTCTTGCTTAGGCTTCTTCGAACATCAATGGCTTTACATGCTAGTTCATCTTGCCTTGCAAACTTAGAGAAAAGAATTGGTGCCCAACTGGATGATGCAGCTCTGGAAGATATTCTGATTCCAAATATGGGCTACTCCATGGAGACTCTTTATGATATTGATAGCGTCCAGAGAATGGTTGATCACTTCATGGTTTTGGAACAGGATGCTATTAATCCTACATCCAATTATGTAGTAGATGTGACGCATGTAAGTGGAGGCTCTCAATCTCACAGCCCCGTGGCAAAAGTGGCAAATCTGGTGGATGGTTATCTAGCTGAAGTGGCACCTGATGTTAACCTCAAGTCATCTAAATTTCATGCACTTGCTGCTTTAGTTCCTGATTATGCCAGAACACTGGATGACGGAATATACCGAGCAATTGATATATATCTTAAGGTAAAAAAAATAAAAAATAAAAAAATTTTGGCTTCTTTTTTTGTGTGTTAGCGTTTTATCTTGCAAATGATGATACTGGAGTTAGTTGCCTGATTGATAAATTTTATTTGTTATGAAGCCAATACTTTTAGTGGTTATGGTAATTGTTTTGTATAACAACTTTGTTATACAATATTGGCAGATAACAGTAACACAACCTTTTATCGTTGGAAACTTATATTGAACTACTTTAATTAAAGAAAAATAAAATCTCCAATGCTTGATTGAAATTTGCATAGACTACATTGATATTGCATATTAGCCAGGTGTTTGAGAAGCAAAGAAATTCATCTTTTGATTGCCACATATCAAGCATTAATGTTATGTTCTTTCATAGTCTCTTCTCACGAACTGTCTCGTGTTACTAGCAGTGGACATGTGAAATAACATCAGCAAAAGTTCAGTTTTCCTGCTTCTCTTGCTTTTGTTTTGCTAATAGTTAATTTTCTCTTATATTCAATGAAGTAGACAAGCCAGAGGTCCTAGGAATGAGGTCTTGAAGTTTATGTTGTTGTTCCCCATTTTCTTATAGCATACTGATAGAGTCATATTCGTCTATTTCAGGCTCATCCTTGGCTAACAGACTCTGAGAAGGAACAAATCTGCAGGCTTATGAATTGCCAGAAGCTTTCATTGGAGGCCAGCAGCCATGCAACCCAGAATGAGAGGTTACCACTTCGTACTATAGTCCAGGTGTTATTCTTCGAACAACTAAGGCTCCGCACATCGGTTGCCGGTTGGTTCTTTGCATCAGATAATCTAGAAAACTTGCATGATCACAGTGGAAATCTTGCTTTGGCAAGAAATGATGCCAACATGCCGCCTATTTTAACTTTTGATGACATGAAAGAGCGAGTATCAGAGCTCGAGAAGGAGTGCTTGAGCATGAAACAAGAGCTGGAGAAAATGGTGAAGACAAAGGTAAGCTGGAACATGATTCTCAGAAAACTTGGCAGCAAGCTGATTTCCAAGCCCTGTGATCTCAGTAAGTCTAAGGTATCACCAGCAATTTCAGCAAACCAAATGGAAGAAAAGGCCATGGCAGTGATGAACAGAAAGATTAATATTTAAAAGAGATCTTAGAAGTGCTTCATTTTTTAGATTTATTCTCTAATCTAGCTCTTTTCTTTAGGTTATGTAACAAAATAAAGATTATTCTGATTTATAGACACAAATTTTTGATACGGTTTCAATTTTGAGGAGGCCATTTCCTCAGCGTAAATGACTGTTGCCACAACCACTTTTATGTAATTATTTTATGAAAAAAATTTATATAGAGTTCATTATATCTTTATTACGATATTATCTAATTAAAACATGACAACAATATAATTATTGTACAATACTATATTATTTTTAAATTTAATTATACATTATTATCAGTTAATTAAACACTTGTTACATTTTAATTTGAGAACAATAAAGCAAAAATATAAAGAATTGCATATAAGTCTACTTTAATGGACTGTTTTTTTCTACAGCATGTTCTCTTCCATTGATACAATAATAAAATTGCTCTTAAGATGTATACTAGCTCTCAGTTCCAGAAGCAATTTTGAAAAGCAAGAATAACTAATTTTTTGTGTTCGGTTATTTAAGTCGGGTATTTGTTATTTTTGTCCCTAAAATTTATAATAAGTTAAATTAAAGGAAAGAAATACATTATACTTCCATGATTAATGACTTGATTAAACATTTGATACATGAAATATAACAAAACTCGTATGTCATGGTTTAGTACATTATAAAGTTCATGAAATTATTTTGTTGCCTTTTAAAATTTATGTATTAATTTTGTAAATAATTAGAATTTATTGGATAAAATGTAATTTTCCTTAAATTACTCCTTAATTTAAAGTTCAACTTTGCAACCAAATTGGCTAGCATTCATTATTTTTCTACCATCCATGGGACCCTAAATGAAAGATTAATTTATTATAAAATATGACTTGATATATGTGTTATTTTTTTCTGGTTCGTGCGGGGAGGGGTGTATTAAATTAAAAGTGTTCATCAACTTTGGTTAGGCTAGCTCTATCCATATAGGAAAATGAATCTCCATAAATAGGTACTCAAATGAGACAATTCAACGCCTAAATTTAAGGACATTTTATCACCCCTATTCTTATTTGATACTCTTCAATTTTATACATAGCCTTTAATGCACATGAGATTGTAAATATTTTATATGATGATGACTCTTTTTTTTTTCCTAGTCATTAACATATGATATTATAAATCTAGGGGCAGAACAAACCCATAATATATTTTTCAGTCTCATTTACTATTGTATGCTAGATCTGTACACCACCATTACTCTTGACAATAACTTTTAAATATGTTTATTGGATTAGCCACCAATATTTTTGTCACCACTATTAATGATGTCAAACGCACAAGTTTTGGTAGATTTGTAAAATAAGGCAGATTTGCAATGTAGACTTGCAATGTCACACTCAAAATGTTGGAGCAAAACAGGGGTAGGTTATAGAAAAAATCCTATTCTTGCAGGCCTATAACATTTCTTAAGCTAATGCATATCATTGAAAATAAGGAGCATTAAAATTAAACAATAAAACACTTCGTTCAAATATTAAAAAATTTTAGATATTTGCATCGTGGTGGTTAGCAACCCATAACATCCCTTATTTTTCTTTTTCTCTTCTTATTTACTTTCTAAGGGAGTTGTTTCTCTTAAAGGTGACGTAATTACCTTCTATGGTTTTCCCAAAATTAGGACTCAAAAGGTGAGCAAACCAATTACAATTACAACAAAGAGTACAGCCTCCATGTAAAACAAACAAACAAAAACCTTGCTTTTTACTATGTTTAACATTCTATTAGCTTCATTCTATCTTACATACATATATTCCTAGTATAAAACATTTCTATCATTTTATGTATATTCAAAAGTTGTATATGTTAGAAGGAGATGAAGAAGGAAGTGGAACACGATGTCTTCAAAGTGTGGACAACATTTTCCTTTAGGCTTAATTCACCCTTACCTATCCCTATATTATAGCGTACAAGTTAGGTTCATTGATAAATTTCCTGTATGATATAACAAAAACTCTTGAGTATGGATTGCACTCCCAAATACCCAATCCAAAACAACAATAATCTTTTTAAAGTGATAATTTGACTTTTCTCTATGTGCACTCAAAGATAAAGGCAATAAGTTTAAATTTGTTGTGTGTTTTGTTCTGTGCATTTTAAATGGAATGATAGTGAGGGGTTTATATAGACTATGAAATGATGCTTTGAAGAGATACGTCTTGGAACAATACCTTTTCAATTAAAAGTCAAAACCATATATTGGTTCATGAACCAATAAAACTTAAATAATTTTTCATGAAAAGTTACACCTTTTTAGTATGTAGGGTTTCCTTATAACAACACATCTTTGATAACTCTAAGCAATTAGAGTTATGAACCATCAAATATGTGAGAAAATGTTTGTTTTCAAGTCTTTCTTGTTTATTTTTTATATGATTGTGTTTCTTATTTTTCGTTATTATGCTTGAATGAGTTGTTAGCCTAAACAAGGGATTAGGAAGAGTATTTTGCATATAAAATTGAGAAAGAATGATGGTTGGTGTGGTTATTATTCATATGTAGATAAAAGGAAGTGGAATTATTAAACCTAAAAATTTTATCCATTATCATGACAAACTTATGACAATTGCTACAACAAAACTCTATGCTGATATGGATTATTAAAACACAAGTTTTAGACTCTGTTAAGTGGTTGTGTGGCACGTGGTTTCTGAATGGTGCTTAGGGAACCCTAATGAAAAGAGGCAGAGTGTTAGACGTACATGGGAGTCAAAGAGAAGACAGTGAACAAAAGTCGTAAACAAACGAGGACAGTGGTATCTAATCTAAGGATTTTCTTTGATTTTCCAACGATAACAACGGGAGTATTGGTAGTAGAAGAGGAAGATCAAATTAAGAGAGAAGACAGTACATCAATTAGGATCAAAGGATCTAGAGTTTGGCAATCAATTTCATTATTATTGACCTCTATTCCAATTTTAAGTTGTACTAGCCATGGATAATTTGAAGACTATTTTGATTTTTATTATTATGAACTAAATTTTCTTAACTACGGTTATTATTTGAACTTGAATTTGCACAATGCTTTAAGTTATTGTCATTATATTTAGTGAATTGCATTATGATTACTCATGCTTGTTATAGATGATTATGTTATTTATTGATTGGCTTCCAATAGATAGTAAATTAGCTTAAATTAATGCTAGAAAGTTCAATTCAAGTGAGATCTAGCTTGATTAGTGTGAGTTCTTTAAGTAATTTGGGCATTTACATCCATATAGGAATATATAGGTTATCTCACATAAGCCATTCAATATTAAGCTTAAATTTGACTTTTATAATTTAAGTTCCCATAGTAATGTGTTGAATTGCAAATTAGGGAGGTTAGTATAGCTTTTTGGAAAAAAATTAGTGTAGAAATTAACTTGAATTTCTTTTTTCATTAGTTTTTTACTTTTTTGGTATTATTGTAAGCAGTTTTGATAATCTGGTTGTATGAACTAAGAGAGAGATAATGAGTTATTATCTCTTGATCCTGAGATTAAGCACATTCTCCAAGCTAGAAGAAAAGAACAAAGAAGTTTAGTGTAAGTTAGGAATATGGCTGAACAAGAGAGTAATGGGCAAAATGTGAATCCAGTTCACATGGTTATTCCAGTTAATGATAGGGATTGAGCTATGAGGGAATATGTTGCACCAATGTTAGATGGGCTGAATCCAAGTATAGTTAGACCTAATATTCAAGCTCAGAATTTTGAGTTAAAGCCAATCATGTCCCGAATGCTTCAATCAGTGGGTCAATTCAGTGGTTCACTTATAAAAGATCCTTGTATACATCTTAAGCTATTCATGAAAGTTAGTGACACATTCAAGTAGACTGGTGTGACTCAAGAAGCTCTCAGGCTTAAATTGTTTCCATACTCACTACATGATAGAGCTAGAGCATGGTTGAATTCCCTCCCATTAAATTCTATTGCTAAGTGGAATGCTCTTGTTGAAATATTCTTGATGAAATACTTCCCTCCCACCAAGACTACTTAACTCAGAAATGAAATTACAACTTTTAAGCAATTAGATGGTGAATTTTTCTATGAGAGTTGGGAGCATTTTAAGAAGTTGTTGAGAAAGTGTCCTCATCATGGGATTCCTCATTGGATTCAAATATTAACTTTCTACAATGGTTTGAGTCCTTCTACCAACACCATTGTGGATGCATCTATTGGAGGAGCACTTCTATCTAAGAGATATAATAAGGCTTATAAGCTGCTTGAAAGAATGTCATGTAAAAATTATCAGTAGCCTTCAAAAAGATAGAATGCCAACAGAAGGGCAATAGGAGTACATGAGGTAGATGTAATTACAGCTCTCACAACTCAAAAGTCTTCTTTAGTGAATATGTTGAAAACTATGCATATGGGAGCAAGTGTTAACCAAGTACAGGCTATAGGGGGTGTCAATTATGTGTATTGTGGCAAAGCTCATCTCTTTCAAAACTGTCTTTCAAATCCAAAATCAATTTGTTATGTAGGAAACTTCAACAAAAACAATCCTTATTCAAATACTTATAATCTAGGGTGGAGGCAACATCCTAACTTCTCATAAAGCAATCAAAGTGCGGGCTCTAGTAGTTCATCTATGCCTAATCAATCAATTAATCCACCAGAATTTTAGCAACAACCAAGACCTTAACCAGTGGAGCAATCTAGTTTATTAGAGAGTCTGCTAAAGGAATACCTGGCTAAGAATGATACAACAAAGCTAAGCTGCTTTACAAAGGAATTTGGAGAATCAAATCGATCAACTTGCTAATGAATTGAGAAATAGACTGCAAGGCTTTTTGCCTAGTAACACTAAAACTCCAAGGAGGGATGGAAAAAAGCATTACAAGGCAATCACTCTTAAGAGTGGAAAGGAGTTAGAAATACCAGCAAGAAACTTGGGAAATGTATTAGAGCCCACTTCAATAAAAAAAAGGCAGACTTGAGCCCTTTAGGATTATAAGTTGGGAGAGAATTAGCATGGTGAAAAAGTTATAGAAGAGAATGTCGCAACAAAGTCACAGTAAAGACCGCAACAAAGTAACCAGCCTATTCTTTTCCCACAGAAATTCCAGAAAAAACAGCAAGATGCATAATTCAAGAAATTTTTAGATGTGCTCGAACAACTTCATATCAATATCCCCCTTGGTTGAGGCATTAGAGCAAATACCCAATTATGTTAAATTCATGAAAGACATTCTAACTAAGAAGAGAAGGCTTAGGGAATTTGAGAATGTGGCTTTAACTGAAGGTTGCATGGCCATTCTAAAAAGTAAACTTCCACTAAAACTTGATGATTCAGGAAGCTACACAATTCCTTGCTCAATTGGAAGTAATTAAATTTGTAAGGTACTACGTGACTTGGAGACAAGTATCAATTTGATGCCCATGTCTATCTTCAAGAAGCTTGGAATTGGGGAAGCAAGGCCAACAACTATGACTCTTTAGTTAACCGACAGGTCAATTGCTTACCCTGAAGGGAAAATTGAAGATGTTTTAGTGAAGGTATATAAGTTTATTTTTTCAACTGACTTTATCATTCTTGACTACAAAGTTAATAGAGAGGTTCTAATCATCTTAAGAAGACCTTTCCTAGCGACAAGGAGAACTTTGCTTGATATACAGAAGGATCAAGTGATGATGAGAGTGTAAGAAGAGCAAGTGACATTCAATGGGTTCAAGGCTATAAGGATGCCAGATGATGTGGAAGAATGTGTTACTATCTCTCCAGTTGACTCTTTAGTAGCTGAAAAGCAACAACATAAGGGTGGAAATGATTTTATAAAATTCTCTTCTCTTTTTGATTCAGATGATGAACAATATGATCAATTGGCATAATTGGAAGCTAATCACATAACAATAAAACAAAGCAACATATTTGAACCTTTAGAGTTATCTTCCAAGAATTTTCAGCCACCTAAGCCATTGGTAGAAAAGCCACTGGCATTGGATTTCAAGACTCTTCCCTCTCATTTATAGTATACTTACTTGGGAGATTCTTCTACTCTTCCGGTTATTATATCCTCTAATTTGTCTCAAAAGCAAGTTGATAAGCTTATTGTAGTGTTAAGAAACTTTAAACATGTCATAAGATGGACAATTGCTGATATTAAAGGCATCAGCCCGTCATTTTGTATGCATAAGATACTCTTAGAAGATAATGAGAAGGGGTCCATTGAACAACAAAGAAGGCTAAATCCTATCATGAAGGAAGTGGTGAAAAAGGAAGTAATTAAATGGCTGGATGCAGGAATCATTTATCCCATCTCGGATAGTTCTTAGTTGAGTCCTATTCAATATGTTCCAAAAAAAGGAAGAATGACAATAGTGGAGAATGAGAATAATGAGTTAATTCCCACTAGAACAGTAACAAGGTGGCGTATTTGCATAGACTACAAAAAGTTGAACAAGGCTGCTAAAAAGTACCATTTCCCTCTTCCATTTATTAACCAGATGTTGGATAGGTTGACAGACAAAGAGTATTACTGTTTTTTGGATGGGTACTCAAAGTATAATCAAATTGTTATAGCTCCAGAAGATTAACATAAGACAACATTCACCTGCCTATATGGTACCTTTGCTTTTAAGAGAATACCCTTGGGCTGTGCAATGCACTAACTACTTTCCATATATGTATGATAGCTATTTTTATTGACATGGTAGAAAAGTTTCTAGAATTATTTATGGATGATTTCTCAATCTTTGGGAATTCATTTAATGATCGTTTGTAGAATCTAGCCAAAGTGCTACAACATTGTGAAAAAACCAACCTTGTCCTTAATTGGGAAAAGTGTACTTTATGCTTAAGGAAGTTATTGTCTTGGGACATAAATTATCCAAAAGCAGCATTGAGATAAATAAGGCTAAGATTAAGGTCAATGGCAAATTACCACCACCAACTTCAAGTAAGGGCATAGACATATTATTATGGCCCTAAGATTTGTTATGCAAACAACTTTAAAGCCTAATTACATAGGCCCTCAAACCCTTTTTTACATGCATCTTCAAACATAAGTTACCTTGGCCTTCATTATGCAAGCACACACCTTTAAGGCTTTTTTATTTACATATCATATATATATATATATATATATATATATATATATATATAAAGCGAAATCCTATATTACAAAAAAATATTTTAAAGATATCTTATACTTTGAGGGAATCAGACTCATTCTTTTCGAATTGCCTCATAGTTCTTTAAAAAATTAAAAAAAATAGAAATTAGAATGAAACTTTCTAAATCTCCCTTGTAAAAAGCTGCAATTATACTGAATATTTGATAGATAAAGGAAAGTGAAAGAAAATGGGGTTCGGCGCTTGTCTGTGGCTCTAACTTCTACTTTGAAATACCTATTAATTAATAAAGTGCATGCAAATTTTTATTTTTGTTGAAGCAAATCATCCTAATCTAATAGCAATTTGTTACAATTTACAAACATTATAACCCATGAATCAAAAAAAAGAGTCTGGATAGAGTTATACTTCTTTTTCTCAATTATTAAATTAAGATTTTAATTATTTATAAAAATTTATTTTTTTAATTGAAATAATTTATATAATCTTACAATAAATAATCACAGTATAAATTAAATTGTCTTACAATTTAAATATATTATGTTACATTTAATTTGAATTATATAAATCATTACAATACATTATAATAGTTGTCCATTTTAAATAATAATCATTTCATGGCGGTCATTCACACATGCAATATAATGGTAACCCTTTTTAAATATATTGTGTTACATTTAATTAGAAATTATATACTTTTATTATACTTTTGCTATAATATTCATTAATTAAAATATGATAAGTGTTTAGTTAATTAATAATTATATATTAATTAATTTTAAAATAATATAAGTATCTAAAATAAATATACACATGTTATGATATAATTTAAAAATTATTTATTATCATGTTTTAATTTTAAAAAAATATAATAAAAATATAAAAAAATTATATATAAGTTATTTTTATAATATATTTAAAATAAAAAATAACTAATTTAGTTTCTTTTTTTTCGTTTTGCCTTATTCTATTTAACCATTTAAAATAGTTATTTTTGACTTAATGAAAAATTACATTTTTTAATTTAAAATTTTTGTGCATGCAATAATTATTTATTGTAAAATTATATAAATCATTTCAATCAAAAATATAATTTTTATAAATTATTAAATTATTAAATAAATAACTAAAAAAGAAGTATAACTTGGCTTAACTTAAGTTGCAGTGGAGATTTTTCTTTTAAAATTAATGTCACCTACTGCAGTTTAAAATAAATAATAAAATTTACATTTTATCCAAAAAAAATATAAATATGAGATATGAATGCAATTGTTTTGACAACGGAGGAGTCCAAACGATATTATTTTTGACAGAATATCAAGACAAAAGAGTCCCAATTCAAGTGAGATGTGCTTGTATATATTTCACAAATAAAATAAATGCTCACCACTTTCCTTACATTAATCTATTACATTTGTTCTTTTACTTCGGAGACAAGTAAAATCATATAAAGTTAAATACTAAATTTTAAATTTTAAATTTTAAATTTTGAACTATAAAATAAAAAATAATAATAATAAAATTGAGAGTTTTAAATTTTAAAAAAATATATTAAAAACTTATAACAAAACAACACAACAAAGAAAATAATAAAAACAAGAAAAAATAATTAAAAATAATAAACAACAAAAAATAAAATAAAAAATGAAAAGAGAAAAACAAAATTAGGTCGGAGTTAGCAGACATTAGAAACAAAAAGGAATTAGTGCCAACTCCCCTTTAGCCTCATCTCACTGTACATAACATGAAAAGGGAAAGATTCGCCTGCACCCTTAAACCCATCAAGCCTGCAGAAAAAAGAAAGAAAACAAACCAAGCGTAGCAGAGTAGGCAGGGAACTGAACTGTGTGAAAGGGACTAAACGAGACGATCAAAGAAACCGAATGAAGAGGGACGTGTGAAAGAGAGAGAAGGCGGTAAGAAGAAAGAAACGAAACTAAATAGAAGAGAGTTGAGGTAGAGATGATGAGAGAAAGCAACGGCAGAACAGAGAAGCGAGTATATATCCTCATTCCGATCATCGAAATCAGGGGAGGAAATCAAACGTTAGGGGCGAAAAAGGTGAGTTCTCTGGCAAATTGTTCATGCTGCTTTGTTTGTTTCAAGTTCTGTAATGTTTCTTCCACTTTCAACCCCTTGAAAGACAGTGGTTAAAGGATTCATTTATACGGGTAAAATGGTTTTGATGGGTTTAGAGCTGAGATTATCCCTATTTCCTATACTTCTGTGAATACAGACTCATCTCTGTTTTCTTGTTGGGGTTTGAGCTGAGCGTTAAAATATTTTTTGCATGAGTACAAAGAGTTCCTCCTATGCTCTCGGAATTATACTCATCTATATTAGATAATGGCATTGATGAGATGATATGCTTGTGTTTTATTTATGGGTCATGCTAGCGTTACAAAATAAGGGACAATGTATGTGATATTTAGTCTTCTTTTAAAAAAAGAAAATTTCAAGAAATTAAAAGAAGCAAATATATGAAAGAGTGGTTCTATATCCACACATTATAAGAATAAAGGGAAAGCAAATGTTTCTTTTGGATGTGTTTATGTGGGCTTATGTGCTTGGTGCTTGGGTTCATTGGGTTTCCCTTCCAACCACTAAAAGGTATGAATCTTGTGAGAATCACAATGTCTCTTCCCCAAAGATAATATCTTTAAAGTGTATATATATATATATATATATATATATATATAATTATAATCCTTTTAATAATTTTCCATCATCAGATAAAAAATAAAATATTAAAATATATATACATATAAATTCATGTTTTATGATATAATTTTAGCCAATCCTAAATTTAAATCAAATTAAAGTACTTTTCCAATTTCGACTGAACATTTTTGGCTATCATAATATATATATATATATATATATGTGTGTGTGTGTGTGTGTGTCCATGTCTATGGATATTATAATTATGGTTGCTTTAAATTTTAATATGTGTGTATGTATATGTCTGTATAGATATTTCATTGCTTCTTGAATAATTTTTAAACTTCGTGATGGTTGACTCATCACATA
Source organism: Delonix regia (assembly GCA_037074485.1). NCBI lineage: Eukaryota > Viridiplantae > Streptophyta > Magnoliopsida > Fabales > Fabaceae > Delonix > Delonix regia. The sequence goes on along the minus strand of CM073454.1, from coordinate 19,735,708 downwards.
AAAAAGTTAATTATTTTTTTATTCAATATTTTTAAAGAATAATATTAATTAATAGTTATATTTCAAACTATTTATTTTGTTTTCGTCAAAACTAAAAATTTAAGTATCCTTCTTTGAAAACTTGAGACCAAAAGCTGTCAATAATATAAGTAGATATTTGGTCAAGAATTATAAAATATGTTTGACCCAAATAAATTATTCCAATATTAAATAATCGTTTAAAGCTCTTAATCCAACAATATTAAATATTAAAATAAAAATAGAGTTGCTTTTTAAAAGTATTTATGAAAATAACCCCCTTTTAAAATAACATTAAATAGTAAATACAAAAAAATATTTCCAGAAGGAGTCGAATAGTGTGCATCTTTGCGGTAACCTTTAATGGCGGCAAGGATATTTCAGCGGTGGTGGAATCCATTCTTTTCGAGCCATTACCCTTGCAACGCAAGCTCTCAAGGTTCGTCCCTGTTCTTTCATTTGCCTTTGCAAACCCTTCAAATCCTACGAACGGTCGATTATAGTTACTGAATTTACTGGTTGATTACTTCGGTTTCAGTGTTTGTTTCGCTTCATGTGAATTCTGGGGTGTTTGGGTCTACCCCATGATTGGAGCTTTCCAATCATGAATTTCAGGATTACCCTTTTTAAAATTATCATTTCTATTCATATTGTTTTCCGGTTCTTTTTGGTCTCAGTTGCTATTAACCGAAGGTATGCGTTTAATTGGATCAATTATGAATGCCTTGGCTATTCTTGGTTATATTCTAGAGTATTACGTAGGTGCAATAAAATCTAAATTATCTAGCTAATTGATGGTTGTAAAACTAAAATGAAGGAATTTAATGGTATATGTTTGTCGGTTGATAATCTCAGTTAAGTTTCATGAAGATGCTTATTTGGTCTGTCTGATGAACTTGGTGATACATCCGTTATTGACTATGATAATGGTTGGCTATATATATGATTCAAAACTTGTCATCCACTCTTAATCTAAGACAGGAACAAGATGATGTAAGATTCTTTAAGATATCCTTCATTCTTGTTTTTCTTCCGCTATTAGCAGAGGCATTGTCCGTTTTGGCAGTTACCTAGGTAGCTGATTTGAGATTTAGGTGCAGGATATGTGAAAACCTGATTCCTCAAATCAATTGTTAGATGAACTTTCTTGATTTTGTAATCCTATAAGTGTTACAATAAACCAAAAAAAACTTCGCATTTGGAATTCTTCTTGGTTTGCATGGTTCCAGTGTATAGGTACTCTAAACATGTGTTAGATGTTCTTCATAAATGTATAGTGGGACTTGTTCTATTCATATTCAAACTCTTGTTTGGCTTTGGTGCGGGTTTTCTACTTGAATGCATATTACTATGCAAATTCATGAGTATGACTTTGCGAGTTTGGGCTAGCATGGAGATATAAGATAGAAATTTTAAATCTTAATCCATTCAAGGCCTGGACTTGGATTTTATAAACCAAGCAATTCTGCCAAATTCTTAAGAATTTTGGTTTTTATTGAACCATTATATGTTACCAGGTGATCTATATATTTTGATAGTTAGGGACTTTCGAGGAAGCTGGATAATCCAAACATACACGTGCTCTTTTTATTTCCTTTTAGTCTAAGGAGCACGGATATTGCTGCGGTAATATAAATACCAGACACAACAATATTGCATTGTGTCTTATATGAGTGGTGGACACATCTCAAATACATATCTGATATGGCTTTAAGTATTGGTTTTTCATAGCTTTTATTTTTATGTTTATCCTTTCTTTACCCTTGTTTTTTGTACAATATCAATGCAAAACAAATGAAAAAGCCCTAAAATAAATAAATAAATAAATAAAATCTGATATCTGTATTTGTCAGTGGCTTTAACTGCTAGGGCCTTAATATGTTGTGTTTAAAATCAATTTTCACAAAAATAAGCTAATGGGAGTAAGAGCCCTTCATTATACATTATTTGTTTCCTATTATTTCAGATAGATAATGGAACAAGAGCATGCTAATTGAGGTTGTGGTTTGTTTTTACACATTGCCATTTAAATGCATCTTTTTGCTGTTAGTGCTTGTAGTATCTTCCCTGATAGTTTCTGGAAGGACTATAAGTCTATATTTCTAGATGTGGCATATGGCTGAAGTACTGCAACTAGCTATTCACTTTTGAAAAATTATTACAATTGCTACCAGCCAGTTTTCTTACCACTTTTATAATGTTGATTTTTGAGTAAGTTGTTTGGTTTCTTTGAGGAGAGTTGGGTTTGTTTGACTGATCTCCAGGCCTTTCTAGCTGTAAAGATTAGGGGCTTTGGGAGGCAAAAGGAGCATAAAGTTCTTTGGCAGTGCGCAGCTCCTGCTGGTTTATGGTGCATATGGTTAGAATGGAATGCAAGAGGTTTAAACCAGAGATTTCTTCTGCCATATCATCTCTTGGGGAACATTAACTTTTTGTGCTCTATTTGGATTTTAGCAAATGTTTTTTAGGATGTTTCTGTATGGATCTTTGAAGGGATTGAAAGGCTCTCTTGTGAAAAAGAGTTTGGGATGTTTTCTCTTGTTTCTCTTTCCCTATGTCGCGGTATTGTCTTGGTAACAGGGTATTCATACAAGAACCTTTGTGGTATAAAAGGAAAAGTAATAGCTCTTAATTCAAATCAAATTCCTAATATTCCTAATCAAATCCTCTAATTATACACAAATCAAATCCTACATATCTGGTCAACTATTTAATTAATATTCTGTAACAGCCTCCAAGAAAGGGACACATTTTTTACACTAGTTTGAACTATGTGGATTTTGATCCTCTTTACAGGGTGTTCTCATTCTAGGTCTAGTCCACTTCTTGTAAATATTTAATTTTTCTCTTTATTTTCTTTTGTTAACTTGTCTTTGCTAAAATAAAATTAAAACCATATCAATTTTGCCCAATTAAATTTGGGTAATTGTTTCTAGAAATGGATGTAGTGGGGTGCTTAGTATTTTGCCCATACACAATCGGCTTCCAAACTCATCTTTGGTCTCCAAACCACTTTTCCATTTTGCATAAGGCTTTCTCCAAACTTTTTTCTTACAGTAAAATTTTGATAACGGCTCTATTAAATTAGTTTTCATTTTGAAAATCAATTTTCTTATTTTCTCGCACATGCTTGTCATATTTCTGGTATGACACGGCCTTTGATCAAATCAAAGTGAAACTCATTATGGTTTGGGAGTTTGTCATCAATTTTATCAATTATGAGATGGGTTTTGTTAGATTATTTCTGTTCCAAGTTCCTTTGCTGAATTCCCTAGGATCCTTTTATGGTAGCTAGATTGCATGGGGAATTCAATACTGTGTGTGGGTACCAATTGGATTCCTTGATTCATTTGGGCACTTAGAAGTGTCTGCATGTTTCCACAATTAGCTACGCAACTTAACTGTGTATTCACCTTCTTTCCACTCTTACAATCTTCTACATTGAAGATTGAACATGTTTCTTCTATCTTTTAGTAGTTGTTGATTATTCTTTGTTATGATTTGTGAAATATTGCCTTTTCCCTCATTATTCTGAGACACTGTCTTTTCAGAAACTAGATGCTCAGGGTTCTACTTCTAACTTGTTTAGAAAGTATTTGGTGGAATATTGTTTGCCGCTTGGTGCTAGGAAGTTTTCTTTTGTCTGAAATTATGTTTTATAGGAAGGTGTGATCATCTGGCATAAAACTAATATGACTCGTTCATGTCCTTAATAGTTCTAATGTGATGTTGAAATTCAGGCTCTGACTGGTTTGGCTCCTCTATCCTTAATCAGGTCCCTTTTTTGAGTAGTTCAAGTCTTCAAGAAATCATTTGTTGAAATTCATTCTCACTCTATCACGGACATCATCAGGATTATTCCCTGAAAATCCTTGGCAAATCTCATTGTTATATGGCTATGACTACAATTCAGACAGATGATCATGGACAGCCTCAAAGAAAAACTGATCTGAAGTCTTGCACAGAAACTGCTAAGACTCACAATTCAGCTTCTTCATTTAAAAGATGGGGCAGAAAATATCCATTTGTCAGATATGGGCTTCCAATGATTTCTCTTACCGTCCTTGGGGCCATTGGACTTGGTCATCTCTTGCAAGGCAGGTTAGTGAAAAGCTGTGCCCATGTAGTTATAAGTGATTAGTAGTTAAATATGATTACATTTTACTCATACTATGCTAAATTGCTATCTCTGCTACTGATCTTCGAGTCTTCTAGCATTTTTTCATCCTTAGCTTGACGCTATTTTGGGAACAAAACAAAGAGGGGTGGGGAAGGAATTGATGAAAATAAGATTGTAGATATTCCTCTCCCAGTTATTGGATGTAATACAATTGGGAAGAGTTTCAGTGAACTAAAATTTGAAGTTTGAACCACAAAAAGAGATGGTAAATAAAATTTTGAACTGCCAAATAATAACTGTTACACTGATAGCATTTGTTGAAGATGATTTCGCAAATTAGAACACCAAACAAATCATGCTTAAAACATTAACTTTATTTTTTCCTCTTTGGGAAGAATGATTTTAGAGAGTAAGTGGGAAAGTGATCCTCCCAATGGTAATATATCTATCACCACTATATTTAATCATTTACTTTACAATTTTTCATTCCTCCCTGTCTCCCACACTTTCCAAAGAAAATATGGACTCCTCTTTCAACCTAAAATTTTTAAATCAAACAATGAATAGGATATATATATCAATCTATCTATATATATATATATATCAAAACATAGTTTAAAAATTTTAAATATGAAAATAAATAATGAATAATTTCTTTATTTTTAATGTATTAGGAGTAAACCTTTGAATGTATTGATAGGATGTAAACCATCTTCGTAATAATACTAAAAATTTGTGGAGATGATATCCATTAAAACTTATTATACTACTTACTTTTGGTTGACCAAGATATTAATTGATCCTCTCTCGAGTAATAGTAGTAATAATAATAATAATAATAATAATAATATTATTATTATTAAAGTTATAATTATTATTCAACATGTTCTTGTTTATTTTCATAAATTGCAATATTTTTTATTTAAAATTGATATTACAACAATATTTCTTTGTTCAAAAATTACCTTCTTTTTTTTTTTTGACAATTTGATATATTTTGAATGAGCTTCAATCCAATTTATGTTAAAATTTATATGTTGCTCTTTATATATTTGTTATGCTATTACCATGTATAACATCCCAATAATATTACGACGTGTATAATTATGTAAATGATTATATAATTTTAGAATTAAATAATATACATTTTATACTATTATTGGTTTACTATTAGAAAATATAATACCAAAATATACGGAAATGTATTTAGCAATTCTCATAGTCTAAGCAAATCGAGAATTAGAGCATCCATGATGAGTAAGGTATTCATGTTTGGTTAAGAAGAATTAGGATTACCAAAAGATACTAACCGTCATACTCTAAGCAAAGTTGGCCTTAGGGTTTCTCCTTTTGATCATTGATAGGTCTTTGTTATTTGAATATTTTTATTATATTGGATTTATGAGTAAATGTGTGATTATCTTCTTTATTAATTTTTTTATTAGTGTTTGGACATAAATATCAACTAAATAACTGTAGTACAAATACTTTACCATTTGCTAAAGACATGGACCAAAATTATGAGCTATCTATATATAATTTTCAAAAGGACATTAAGTAGCTAAAACATATCATTGCAATTAGTAAAACATAGTTATTATAAGGTGTAGGAGGCCTGGTCTACGCTGTGTGGATATCGCCATTTGAATTTGAGTTCTTCATAAAACCAGTAACACTTGTTTATATCGTAGGCAATATTGTCAACAGATTTTTCGCTATGGATATAGTTCTCACATTCTTCGTGACTTACTTTGAAAAAGTCACTTGTTGGTTAACAACTCAAGACAAATTATCTAGAATTATTGATTCTTCCATATTTTTAAGCAATTTTTTTTGGGTTGTCAACTAACAAATAGGTAACTTTGTCGATATAAGCCATGAAAAATGTGAGAACTAAATTATATATAGAGTGAAAAATCTGTTGGTAATATTATCTACTCTATAAAGAAGTATCATTGGTTTTGCATAGAATTCGAATTCAGATACCCATGTAGACCAGAAGAATAAAAAATGTCTCTCACACCTTATAATAGTCATGTTTTGCTCATTGTAATGATATACTTTAATTACTTAATAACTTTTAAAATTTAAATGTTGAGAGCTAGTTTTAGTTTATGCCATTAACCAATGGTATAATATTCATGTCTATAACCATTTAGTTGGTATTTGAGTCTAAACTCTAAAAAAGAAATTAATGAAGAAGAGAATTACGCATTTTCTTACTAACCCAATAAAATCATAATATTCAAATAAAATAAAGACTTATATGGATGATCAAAACAAGAAATCCTGAGGTTGGCTTTGATTACACTATGATGGTTTGTATGCAATTTTAGTTTTTCTTAACCAGACGCCCTAATTCATCATGGATCCCAAATTCAAAATAATATACATTTCTTAACCAGAGTATGATGGATTGTGAGGGTTGTTAGATACATTTACCTTTTTTTTATTTGTATTTGGTTTTCTAACAATTAACTAATAATAATGTAAAATAATATACATAATCTAATTCAAAAATTATACAAATATCAACAATAATTATACACATGTTGTAAAATATTATTGGAAGCTATACACTTGTTATATTTTTATTGAAGAATAACGTAGCAAAGATATAAAAAGCTGCATATAAGTCTTATATGCCATTTAATCAAATTTCAATAAAGACCATTGCAATTTACTTTTGAAAATACAAGAATAAGTTTAATACTATTATTATTATTATTGTTATTAGTATTAGATAAAAAGGATCAATTAATACCCTAATCAACCAAAAGTAATTAGTGTTATAAATTCTAATGAATATTGTCATCACAAAACTCGGTATAATTACAAAGTTGTTCTATTTCCCATTAATATATCCAAAGTTGATTGTAATATACATTAAAAATAAAGAAATTATTGTTTGCATATTTAAAAAATTTTTCAACTATGTTTTAATGTTGTTTGATTTTAAATTGATTCTTTAAATTTGAAAGATGCCGCAATAATTTATTATCTTTCATTTCGTCTCATAAATACATAAATACTAATAAGTTAACCAATTTAGTTGTTACATGTTATATGGTGTTTTAGTTAAATCCCTGGGTTCGCACATGAACTTATCAATGCGCACTAACATGATTGTCATTTTCTCCCAAACAGTCTGTGACATTTGGGTGCAATGATATACTGACATAGTACATTGTGCATATGTGACTGTAGGTTCCATTGTTATATTAGTGTAAAGTGATTTTGTAGCCTTTTTTGTTATGACTATGTTGAAGCCATAAGAGGTAGTAAAGACTAAAGAAAGAAGAGAAATGTTTTCTTCCTCTATATTCTTCTCATTTGGAAAATTCCGAGCCAAATGCTGCAGCTAGAAAGTCCTTCAAATATGGATAAAGCGAGTGGCATTATGTTTCTTGTGGCAATGAAGAAAAATAAATGAGAAGGTTGGGAATTGTCTCATCCTTGCAGTGATATCTTACTAAGTATTCTTTTAGTTGAAATTAAAGGGAAGTCAAGAATGATTTAGTTATGTTTTGTCCTGGAAGAAAACTAGGATAAACCTCATCTTTTTTGGGCCTGGCCATTTAATAAAGTTTGTAAATTAAATTTGTACAGTTCGGTGATTTTCAAGCTGAGACGAGCTGAAGTTTAGTGCACGATTCAGAGAATTTCATCTTTGATCTTGCACATGCGAGTTCCATTTACTTTACATTCAATTTAGTATTGAAGTTGGCCGAGGACATAGTTTGACTTGGCTTATGATTATGTGTTATATTTGAGCAAAATATTTTTTTGGTCTCTCACTAATTATAAAATTGTTGTTTTGGTTCTTAATAATTATGATATCCAAAATAGTCCCCACTTGTTGAAAACTTTTACATTTTGTTTTTCACTTCTCTAATAAATATTAAATTTAGCCTTTCTACTCAGACACTACATTCAAAATTAAAGGATTAAATTTGGTTTTTTTTTTTTTCTTTTGCAAAGTAAAAGACTAATTGACATTTTCAATTAGTGGGGATTATTTTTGGCATTATAATGAGTGAAGGACTAATATAGCAGTTTTGAAATAAGTGAGACTTAAATGATGGTTTTCTCTTTTATATTTATATAAGGTGATGAAACTTTCAGATCATCGAAGCAATTCAGGATTGATGCCAGATCAAATCCATATTGTAGATGTTGTGTATGCCTTTCTTTTTTTCTTTTTGTTAACTCGGCTCTAATTGGGATTCCGACTCAGATCTTTCAATTCTGACTACGTCTCTTTTAACAGAGTCAAAACTCATTTCATTTATAATTATGCTTTTCACCATATCCTTATTGGTTTGAAGTTCCTCTGGTTTCACCCCACCCTCTTTCTAAAATGTGATGGGACTGTCAATTCAGCAAGGACATTGCAAAGGTGAAAGATGATCAAGAATGGGAAATTATTGAGACAAGAAAAGCACTGTCTAGAACTGGGCCAGTTGATGCATATAAACCAAAGAAGATTTCATTGGAAGAGGAATTAAAGGTTTTTTATTTTTTTTCTCCCCTTCTTTAGAAAACTAATGTAAAGGAGGATATGCAGATTTACTTATATTCTTTGTGTCATAGGCCTTACAACAGAAGGTGGACATCAACAACTACGAGTACAAGAAAATTCCTAAACCCAATGACGGCAAGCAAGACTAGAATCAAGCTGTTTATCAAATGACTCTTGTTGGAGTATGCAATCCGAACCTCTCTTTTTTTTTTAAGTCAATTTTAGAAACACTATTTATGTGGATCACACATCTTTTAGTGGAATTTACCATTTAGGTAGATTTCATTTACTTTGTGTTTATCTCTCCAAAATTAACCAAAAAAAAAAAAAAAGAAGTTACGAGTTTAGAGCTAGTTCCAACTGTCATGCATCTTTAATGTTACGAGCATGAAGAACCATGTGGAGAGGAAGTTGAGATGAATAATGAATGATATTGGAATTTATTTCCAAAGGTGTTGAATATAGTGAATGGAGAAAGGTTCATCTTTGTGAGTATTTGATTCCTGTATTAGTGGTTAGAGCCGTAAACGAGCGGAGCTGAGCCAATAATGTTAAAGCTAAGCTTTGACATGATCAAATCTTGTGAGCAAGCCCAAATTCAAGTCCAACTTTAAATCAATCAAAAATAAAAAGAGCATTCTCCATATGTCTAATAAAGGAGACCAACTCAACTAATTCACCAACAATAACAGTGTGTTTTGCATATAATACGTAAACATAAAAAGATTAAATGCATAAATTATAAATTTTTATATTATGTATTGTATGTGTGCGAGATTTAATAAAGATATATAGATATAATTACATTATATTACTTCCTGGTTAAACTTAAATGAATAACTTCACCTTGTTTAATCGAGTAAGTTTTGATAATGTTAATGATGTTAATGATACTTGGGTTCTGTTTTGTTTTTTTGGGGCAAAACAATTAGGTTTGGTTACAACTGAGTTTGTCTTGTTTATTAAATCTAATTCAACTGTTTTGTCCGAAGAAAAAAAAAATCCTACTCTTTTTACTTGGAACGCAACTCTATTTGTACTTGTTAGATAAAGCACAACTTATTTTACTTTAACTGCTTCTATCTCAAATTTTACGTCTGAAAGAATTATAATATTCTTTTATTTTCTTAATTATAGTTTTTTTTTTAATTAATTTTGTACCCTTTCATCCATCTGAAATGAAATAAGCAACCTCTAATTTAAGATGCATATGGCACTTCATCTTACATGCAAAAACTACTTTGGTCTATCAGAGTATGACCAAAGGAGAAAAATCTTAAAATTAAAATTCAAAACATTTAGCTATGGACAATCTTTTTTAGGCGTTTACTAATTACTATCTAAGTTTTTCAATAAAGATTGAAAAGTGAAAGCTATTAATAACCCATCATCGCATAATTAGATATTTAAATAAATTATAGTCTCCCATTATCTGATTATCGAAGAATCTACTAATAACTCAAAAACTATTCCTTTATATTCCAGGAAAGAAAACCTTTATTTCGTTTTAAACTATCATCACGGCAGAACTTTGTATTTCCCATTGGAAATACCATGCCTAGAGAAAGAGGCATGCAAGAATTTCAACTCAGATAACTACTGGAAAGAATCAAAAGGCAACTTATATAATATATTAACTAATAAATTCTTCCCAGCGATTTTCACAGTTACAACTTTTGTACCCGAGCCTCACAGACAACCCATTTCTCTTTATGTACACCACCACCCCTAGAAACCACATAGGAGAAAAAAGACAAGACCAAAAAAAAAAAAACCATAACCTTGAAAATAAGAACCATAATGTAGTGAATCCCTATCTACCATCCTTTTTTTCCTCAACTTATTCATTTATACATATATTAAACAGCAAAATCACATCTCAAAGAAATCTTTTCATCTCTCCCATTTACCACCCTATCCCCCATATTCTTAAGCAAAAAAGGGAAAAGCATGAGAAAAGTTAATTTAAAGATGATTTGGTTTCACAGAATCCAATCCCTATTCCATGGTTACCTTACCTTGGCTTTGGTAGTGATCTAATTGACAACAATGGCTGGAGAAGCCTCTGCCCTGATGGACTACCGAGTAACATGGCCTGAGATCGTGTAAGCATCTCAGCCATTGATGGGGTTTGATATGCCTGAACAAGACTTGAGCTATCAGTGGAATCGCCTCTTGCTGTTGCTCTTTGCCATGAGTGTGAACTCAGTCCAGAAAGTATATATGCTCTCCCAGAGGCTTCATATACATGCCTACTTGCCATTCTCTCTTGCATTTCCTTGAGTTCAGCATCCAATGCAATGCATAGGCGGTCATGAGATTTAGCTGAAACAGTCCCTGAAAGCATCTTTCGACAGTGCTCAAGGATTGAGACTGCACCAGTCAAGTCACCATGTTCAGCAAAAGTTCGTGCCTGGGCCATTGCATCAGCTGCTTGGAGCCTGTTGCATTGTCTGTCCACTTCAAGTGACACAACCACTTGCCCGGCTATTTCAGGCCTCTCAATCTTTACTTCTTCACTTTCCAATACTGCTATTTCCTGAGTCAAGGGATCCTTGTAAACGCATTTGACCTTTATCAATGAAGTTTCATTGTCTGATGCAGCTGGGACGTTGACTGAAACTAGAAAATCCCTCTCTTCATCAGCATACAAGTCTCCAACACTAATAAATCCTTTGCGACCATTCGCCATCAACTGGCTCAGATAACTTCCTGCCTTAAGTGAGACGAGACTGAGGCTTTGGTGTATGCACTCAATTTCAACTTGCAGCTCCTGAACAACAACACTCAAGAGACCTCCAATGCATTGAGCAAATGCATCCTGTATCACAGATTCAGTTTCAATGAAAGAAAAGGTCCCCCCAGAAATCTCTGAAATTGAGTGCATAGGAGAAGCATCATGATCTGCACCAAATCCAAAAGCATGCACTGGAATTTGAAATCCCAAATTATCACGACCACTGATAGAAGATGGCAGAAGTAACCCGTAATTTCGTTGAGGTTGGTCAGTACCAGAGCCATTGACAGAGTAAGTGTCTTGCCCGTCAGACAAAAGTATAATGCTGGCAACTGGATTCTTCTCTTTTCGGTCTTCCATTATCTTGGCACCTTTTCTCAGGCCTTCAGCAATATTGGTACCCCCATTTGCAACCAAAGAGTTAACAGCCAGCAGTGCTTGATGCCGCCCAGAGTCAGACATTCTACGCAGAGAAAAGAGGCGGCGAGCTGTAGAAGAGAAAGCAATGACTGAGAGCCGGTCATTGGATCCTAGATTTTGTATAACAAATCCCATAGCTCTTTTTAGTAGTGCAAGCTTAGTTCCAGCCATGCTACCACTGATATCAAGCACCGTGACTAGGTCAATGGGAGCACGTGGAGTTTGAGAACCCTGTGTCAAGCTTGCATGGTATTGACTGAGGTTTTGTATTTTGGATGCTGCTGCTGCCGATGCAGCAGCAGCTTTGAGATGAACCAAAACATTGAAGTTACTGTAAGTATTAGACCGCGGAGCAACTAACACTTCAGGGTATGTCTTGATCTCTATTGTTGTAACAGCACCTGTATCTGAAGCGCTCTTACTGCATGGGGTTCTCTCAGAAAGTACAGGTTGGTGATTTAAGGATTCATCATCATCAAATACACCTGGCTCAGGAATTTGGACTGGCATGATATGCCTCCGATTCAAATCTTGCCGGGGAGGAGGTAGAGGTAGGTGGTGGACAACAGCCATCAAAGCATCATTGTGTGGCCAACTTATTGGACGAGCCCTGCCTGGGAGAGGATCCAAACCGGCACCCAATAAGGGTATTTCTTTCCACTTTGCTCTGCATACTGGACATATTTGGTTTCCATGCTTCACGTTTGAAGCAATGCAGTGGAAATGGAAGGCATGTGAACATTCTGCAGTGAATATAGCATGGCCATATCCTTGTTTCATTTTGGTCAAACATATTGAGCAGGTTTGCTGAATAGGAGAAAAGAAAAAAAGAATTATAAAAGATACTATTGTATAAACAATTGGACGCATGCATTTCGTGTAAATAGAGAAATTCATGATTAGGCTCCTTACATGCTTCACATGTTAAATAAACAGTGATTCTATGGAAAATATAGTCGTACATATGGGAAATTAGGTATGATGTGCAGAAATTATTCAACATCAGTACACAAAAGAACACGTAGGAATGCTTGAATTCTGGCACTCATTCTTACTGTAAATAATTTATATAAATACCTAATCTATTAACCACAGTCATGCTCAAGGTTCTTAGGTGAAACAAGTTCTAGCACCACTACAAGAGATTAGTCAGATTTGAATATGTGATATACACAACCATATGCATATGCAATTTTGTTTCCCAGACCTTAAGCAGAAAGTTAATGGAATTTTAATAACTTTGAAGAGACAACTTTATCTTTTAAAGGCCATACATCTCAACTCCTAGAAAAAAAATATTACAAAACTTCTTATAGAGCTTTTAGCATTCTTAAATTTTTCCCCTCCAAATAGGAAGAGTTCAGTCATTCCCAGTTGCCAGCGGTGGGATAGGGGCCTACCAAAGAAATGCAGTAGAGTAATATGATAACAAGGACACAGCAACTATGACTAATAAATAAGCTACTTTTCATTCAACTGATAAAGGGCATAATAGGAATTAATAAATTAAAGATATTATTTTTTTAAAAATATTATCAAGATGTTTGATATTGATATTGAACCGAACCATTGTGACAAGCAAAGAAACATCAAAGTTCAAACAAAATGGGCAGTTAAAGCTTCTCTGTAACATCTTTTCCCCTTTCTAATCTTTAATTTTTCAATTTTGATTTCTTAACCGAAGAAAGCTCACAAGATATCAATCAAGAGATGATCGGAACACTAGCAGCCTTTTTATAGACTCCGGGTAGGAGGGAAGGTAAAACTTCTAATCCACTTGTCTAGTCAAGAAAATTTGCATACTCCTGAAAGCGACCAAAGCATCATTTACATTAGCATAAAGACATTCAAGCCACTTAAATTGAATATGTAGCAAATCACTTGTACGTTGGTCCTCAAAAACTGCTAAAATGATTTGTCCAAAGTAACAAGCGGATGAATAATGTAATTTTGTACTTTCATTTAGAAAACAAAAGCTCGGCAACTACAAAGGAATAAGAAGGAAATATCTTATCCACAAGAATGTGGTATAGAAACAAGCTGGAAACAGTAATTTCAATATAAGGTACTGCAATTACATCAGAAGCATTATTGGTGAAACAAAACTTCCAATTGCATATGATACATATTCAGTATTGAAACAATTCAAGAAAGTGAACGGCTCTATTAAATTGAAATATGGGAAGGAAACACAAAACAATTGAAAGAACCCATAATTCCTAATGTACTGCCAAAATCATCGTAAATGAAGAAAAGAAAACAAGAAGGCATATCTGTAGCATCATCAGATTTCAGGAGGCGGAAATCTCCCTAAACCCCTCCCAGAAAAAGAAAAACTTTCTGTGGCTTTAAACAACAATCAAACATTCAGTGTACTAATATAACCAATTGCCTTTCTCATGAAAACAAATAAGTTTACGGTGGAACCAATTGATATCAGTAAGTTTACTTTTCCCATTTTCCAAGTATAATTTGCCTTTTCCTGCTAGTCCATAGTCCTAGCAACCAAATACAACATATATTAAAATTCATTCAAGTTTTGATAAAAACCACAAGACCATAATACTAACAAGTTGACAGTGAGAGAGACGCCAACCTTGGACGATTTGCTTCCACTTTTGGAGAGCTTTAAACCATAGAAAGAAGGCACGGGCGTGGTTGGCTGTGACGAACTCATGTCCCAATTTACAGGCGAAAGCAAAGCAGCATCAGATAATCTCTCAGAAATCTCCGTAGGAGGAGGCGAAACGTCGTCGTCTAAAGTTCTGGGAACAACCATGCACAGATTGAGACCCAGCGCCAGCTTCGCCTTCTTCCATTTGCTTCCCATTTCACCTTCGGATCTCCAAACCAAAAAAAACACTCAAGAAACACGCAATAAATGCAGGCTCCACAGGAAAATCTATAAACCCATACACCAAAAGATTAAACCGAAAAAGAAGCAAAATCCTTAGAAAACATAAAAACTAAGCTCAACCCAGCAAAACCCAGATCTCGAAGAAGCCCTCAAGTCAAGCTTTGATTTCATTTTTTATTATTTTCCTCACTGAGAGTTCCTTACTTTATGAAAAGGTCCAAATGGGGCGCGAAAACCGAGAGAGAGAGATGATTGAGGTGTGGAGTGGGAGAGATATGAGACGGAGGTAGTTTGAGTGTACGTATATTTGCTGGGGCAATAGGTTGCGTTGTCCTCCATAAGAGCAGACGCTGAGGATTTTGACCTCTTTTGGGAGATGGCTTTTACCTTTAGCTTTGGTAGAGAGAGTAAGAGGAGTGGGAAAAAGGCAAAACTAAAAGCACGTTTTGGTTGAACGGGGGAAAGTAACTTGCCCACCCGACTCCTTTTTCTCTCATCATGTCTCATCATCAAAGCTATTTTGATAAAATGATGCAGGGTGAAACTCTTAATTTAAAATAATTGTTTAGAATTATTTTTAGAAAAAAAAATAATAGAATGACAAAAAAGACTTTAAGATTAATTCTTATCATTCAATATCTTATTTCTTTTGCATATGGGATCTTGCTAGCCCTTTTGTAAATTTTTTTAAATATTATTTTTTAATAAAATTATCAAAATAAGTAAAACAAAAGTCAATACTAATTTTTGAATACTAACATTTTATTTTTAAACCTATGTCATTATCATTTCAATATATAATATATATGATGTTAATGTGAGAACATAATGTTATCCTATTAAAATAAATTATCATAATATACAAAAATAATATCAACATTTTAGATCCACGCCCATAATAATAATATTAGTTATTTGGTAAAATTTTAAGTACATTCATAATTTTAAATATATCAGTACACTTAATTATAATGTAGAAATATAATTATAATTTTTTTAGTTAATATTATTATAATTATATTTATATATTATAACTAAGTGTACTGATTTAAGGTTTAAAGTTTTATACTCAAAATTATAAATGCACAAAAAATAGCACTTAATTATTTTTAGTACTAACATTTTAAATATTTAAATACATATCTCCACCATTTTAATACAAAATTTGGTGCAATGTTAGTATATAAATATAACATTATTTTATTGGAGAGGAATATATTCTAAAGTGCAAGGTCTAAGGATCTGTTAAAAATTATTTAGTTTTTTTATCTCAACAAGATAGTATCATATATAAGAAAATATCTAAAATATTAGTATTATTTATGTAATATGATAATTTTTTAAAAAAATTTATTTACTAAATATTGTTTTGAAAAAAAAAGTGGACATGATGTTTGCTTTTTAACAAAACCAAAAAAATAAAGACACTCCTCTTGTTCACGCCATGACATATGAGGGGATTTGACCTCCATTTCTTTTTTTTTTTTTTTTTGGTCCTTTTATAATGTAAGATCTGAGACGTAGAAATGATACAATTATCATTACATCATATTTGACTAAAAAATTAATAAAATATCATTTTACTTGTAAAGAAAATATTGAAAAAATAATTTATAAAATATTTCATTTCATTAATAAATTTCCTTTCTTATTTTATCAAACACTAAACAATAAAAAATGACATATATCATCCCATTTTATATTATTATTAATTATCTTATTTTATTGTCAAGAGCTAAAGTTTTCTATTTTAAAATACCATGTGGTTCAATTGTTATTTTTAATAGGCATAACTGTCCAAACAATAGCTACATAGCCTAATAGATGTACTATTTCCGACCATAACTGCCAAGTTTCTGAGACTTCTGATATATTTAGTTTCTTTTTATTTTGTTATCTTTTCCGAGGTCTAAATGCAACGCCTATTTTATCAAAATTTTGAAAATATATATTATTTTAATTTTTAACTCATTATTAAATAATTGTTTTAATTTTTTTAATTATTTTATTTTACAAAAATATTTATCGAAAAATTAAAATGGTTAAATTTAGTTTTTTATGTGAATTAATAATAGTTAATTCAAAAGATTACAAATAAAAAAATCTTAAAAGTAATAATATTTAAAAACATTAAAAGAATGATATCAAAATAATAATTTAGTAATAAATTAAATATTAAAATAGTATAATTTTTAAATTTTATTTTTTCATAAAGTAATAAATGCAAATTATTGATTCTAAAACCTCTCCCCCTTAAATTCTAATAATAAAATGTTGATCACCAAGTTGTTAAGTGGAGGCACTCATTATAATAAATAACAAAGAGAGAAAAGGGAGGAATGGTGTTGGGAATGTACTTATCCACTCCATATGAAGCTGGCCCATGACTGGTCATCAATCCTTCCTCATTAATCATTGTCAGGATTCAAAACTTATATGTATTTTTTTATATTTTTATTACTTTATTTTTTAATTATAATATAATATATGTATACATTTTTAATTATATTACTATATATGTATAATTAATGCATATAATTGTATTATTTTTAAATTTAATTATTCATTATTATTATTTAACTATATTTATTATGTTCTAATTAAAAATTAATATAATAGAAATATAAAAAATTACATATAAGTCTAATCCTTATTCAAAATTTCTTCATGACACTTCAATCTTTTTTGGGTTTGTTAAATTTTATTAAACTAGACTTATATGCAATTTCTTATATATTTGTTATTAATTTGTAATTAATAAATGATAATTATATAATTAATTAAATAATTATATGCTTAAAATATTTTAATTAAATAATAATATAAAAAATATTAAAAATTGTATAATTAATTTTTTTTTTCCAATTTTATTTGCCCCAACATGTGATAGTGATAAATATACACACTTTGGGTATTTCTATTTTTTATTTAAAATTTTATTAGTTTTAGATGAAAATGAATTTAAAGTGAGTGAGGTTTATTATTGAAGTTGGTCCCATGTGTTTTTAAAAATTAATTAATTATAAAAATCGAGAGATCCAAATTAGCAATTGTTTAGAATTCCTATTTAAATCCTTTGGCCATAAATTCATCATTTTTTGAGCAAAATAATGTTTTTATTTGTTATATTGATGTTAAAATTATTTTTGAGAAAAAAACCCTCAACTGAAATTGTAGCCTATTGAACTTGAAATATTGATCGTAAACTTCTTAAATTTTTAGTTTTAGGTAATATGATTTGTTTATCTATAATATGAACATTAATAGTAATATAAACTGAAAAAAAAAATTAAATTAGCCCCAAAAGAAACATAGTTGACATATTGTTTTAAGTGAGAAATAAAAGGTTTTTTGGCTTTTATATATATATATATATTTTAAAAAAAAGGACAAAAAGCTGTTTGACATCTGAAAGGACATATCGGATGATTTTTTTTTTAATCAATGTAAATTTTTTTTAATAAAAGAGTTATGTTATGCAAAATTTTAAAATCTACAAAATATGTAGTTAATTTTTAAAGTTGAAGGAAGTAAATCACATAGTCCTCTATGCTAAGTTAAGGAAGTTCGTTCAATTTTAGTCTATTACTAAATTAGTTGTTGAATGATAACTATAAAAAAAAAATATTAAATCAATTCTTCACTTTTATATATTGTGATAATTTAGTCTTTTAACAAATAATTATAATAAATGAGTTTCTTACAAATCTTATTTTATACAAAATTAATCACTTATTAATTTAAATGAAATAATTAATTAAATTTATTAATTTGTGAGTAATCAAATTGTCACAAAATATAAAAATAAGATATTAATTTTATACTTTTCTTGATAATTATCATAAAATCAGTTTGAATATTAAAAAACACATTATTATTTAATCCAGTCTTCTTGTAAATTTTGTTAATATCATATTACCAGCTTTGTTCATGTAGACCAACTTTTTCGAACATAAAACTATTATTTGAATGCTTGCCACTAAAAATTAGTGAAATATTATTGCAAACATTGCGATGTCCTAGCACTGTTTTCATTCTAAATCAATATATACAAATGTTTTTTTTTTACTCATTATTATATTATAATTTATAATATTAAGATTTAAGTTTGAGATTATTCAGATAAAAGGGACTAAATAAAAAAAATGTCAAATTATGCCAAACTTGTAAACTAAAACACACTAACTAATTTTCAACTTTAATTTGCTTATGAACATCAAATTAATTTCAATTATTATTTTTTGCACAATAATAAAAAGAAATCACTAACTTACTCCCACAAATTTCTCTGATTTTAATTCTTACTACATGGTACATATGTTATATACTCTGATTTTATATCAAGTTTGCTTTTGTGTGTGTGTGTATATATGTATATATATTATTTTTTCTTTTCTTTTACTTTCCTAATTTTTTTCCTCTTTTGGCATGTAATTGATAAAAATAAACAAATATTATTATGGTCAAACGCATAATACATAATTAAATTAAGATACTCCATCTTAGAAACAAGTTTATGGGATGCCTAACGTTACTCTCATATATGACTAACTCCCAAATCTAATTTATTGTTCATATACCTTTTTTATATTTTTGTTTAAATAGATTTTTTATTTATATTTTTTTAAATTCTAATGACAACACATTTTCTATTTTTTTTATTTTAAATAATAATAATATTTTTCTCCCTATTTTACAGTCAGATGTGACTATTCTAAATCATTTTTATCTTTTGCCTGTTTTTCTTATACATTTGAATTTAATTTGATTACTTCATATTTTAGTGATATTGTGAAAATCATTTAATAGAAATTTAATAATTTTACTTTATAAATAAAATATATAACTATATACAATTATATTAATTTAAATTATTATATTTTATGCAACAATATGTTATAATTAAACATTATGTCATATTTGCGCTAATAAATATAAAGAAATCCAAGTTGATTTAAATTTGATTATGTAATCCAAGACAACCTAGGTCAACGAATCTCACCTGGAGGTTTTCAATAATAATTATAATTACAAATATATATATATATATATATATATATATATATATATATATATATTGCGTACATGTGGGAGACCTCAAGAAAAAATCTATCCCATCTAGAAATAAAATCATAATGATGCTTCATAGAATGTTAATTGACTGTGCTTCTAGGCCATTTGACTCATTGATTTAAGTCAATGATTTGCTACTTTCAATAATTAATTTCTGACTTTTTTTGCACCCCTTTCATTGATGTCTCGGTTTTCAACATACTGTATTTTAGAGACTTTAAAATTGATTGAATATCATTAGGATACAGTGACAGTGTTAGGAAAAATATTTCCAGAGGAAATCCATTTGGTGAGTGAGTATTTTAAGTTTTAGTTATTTAAAAATTTAATAAAAAAATTCTTAACATATAAAATAATAGAAAAAAAAAACATATGCTAGTCGCTTTCCTTAATAAATGTCGTTAACTCCAAAAATGAGAATGTATAAAAATAATAATAAATATTTATATACAATTCATTACATTTTTATCATGTAATTTTACAATAAAATCAAAATGTATATAATTATACAATTTCTAATTAAATTCTATATTTTTATATTATTATTGATTAAATATATACATATAAATTGTCATGCTTTAATTAAATATTTTGATAATAAATATGTAAAAAAAATTATCTAAATCTAATTCAAAATACAAGCAACAGATAGATGCATGAAAGCAAGAAGACAAGTATGTTTGAATTAAGGCAAAGGGTAGAGTTCCATTGGCCACTTTCTCGAGTTATGTGAATGTGAGCAACTGGAATACATATATATCAGTATAAAGGTTTTTTTTTTTTTTTTAGTTTATTCGATGTCTCCAAAACGGTGTCGTATTTTAGCACGTATTTTTTTTTTATCACCATTATAAAATAAGGAATGTGATATCTCACTAGAATCTAATTATCTTCCTAATTAATGATATAGTGAATTAAATGAAGCATCTGTGAAATGTAAATCGACATGATTTAAGTAGGTTTTGAAAGATTGCACAGAATATATACCTTTATTAAATGACAAGACTCAAATGAAAATATAAGCATTTTTTATGGGTCACCACAACATGATTAATTCTAAAGAATGTTCCTCCGTTTATTGTTCTTTTATTAGGTCAAGAGTATATATATATATATATATATATATATATATATATATATATATATATATATATAAGCAGTGATTAAAATTATATTTTTGGTTTCTTACATAGAAGTATTTTTTAATTTAGTTCTTCATATAATGTTTTTAAAATTTTTTTTATCATAAAATTGTCTTAGTAATTTAGTCTCTGACGTATAGATAAATTTAAAATTTTTTATTTACAAATAAAATTATTATTATTAATACCCTATATATATATACATATATATTTGAAATTAAAATATTTTTATGATATTATTTACAACAATTTTATTTATGAGGGATGAGATGCCTAAAAGTAGGGATCCAATTAGGAATATAATTTTATGGAGAAAAGTACCAAAGTAATCGCTCATTTTTACGCTTTCATGATAATTTAATTCTTCACAAATTAACTGTGACAAATCTATTTGTCAAAAATATTATTTTATACAAAATTAGTCTCTTATCCATTCAAATGAAAAGGCTAAATTTGTACAAATTTGAAATTGTAGAAAAATAATTTTGCATAAATTTAAATTTACGAAAAATTAATTTGTCATGGTAAATTTGTGAATTACCAAATTGTCACAAACTTAAAAATTGAAAGACCAAATTTATACTTTTTTTAAATTTTATGATAGTCCAAATTGAAAAATACATTATCTGCAAATGGCAAAATTATGAAAAAAAAAACTTTATAAAAAATAAATTGAAAAATATACCATATAAAACGGATCACAGTAATATTTTATTCTAAGAACTGCACTTAAAAACTTGTTTTAATAAATAAATAAAATGATTTTGAGGTGACACTCTAGGAAATGAGAATCCAATTGAAATTTGATTCATGGTGGAAAATTAAGACATGGAATTCACTTTTTGATTCATGCCTATAGTGGAGGCCTAGTTGGATTTGCTTTTGGGTATAGAGGACAATTCTGATTCCCATTTGACAAAACTGCAATTGGTGGTGTTAGGGAATCAAAAGGACTTTGAAATGCACTTTGTGTAATGGTCTTCCAAAGAAGAATCTCTTTGAGCCATCACTACTTCATGCACTAACTAGGAAGTAGGAACTAGTCCAAAGGAGCATCCATATCTCTAATGAAATTAAAGAAAGCCAAGATGATGCTGAAATTGATTATTTAGAAGTTATGTTTTTGTTGTGAGAAAAATATTATTTTGATTCTTAACTTATTGCTCAATTGTTAATTTAATTTATTTCTTATTTTATTCTTCAAAATGATATCCTATTAATTAAAAATTGTCACTTTAGGTCTTTTTACATCAATTAATGAGGTTTAGTTTGAGAAATTATATATGATAACGATTTTAAAATAAAAGATCAAAAGTAATAATTTTCAATTAGTGAAGAACTATTTTAAAAAATAAAAATGAGGGACCAAAAAAATAATATAATGATAAATTAGGGACTAAAATAGTATTTTTTTTTCTTTAGACTATAATCTTGAAGGACAATAAAAAAAAGTTATGTTTAAACTTTATAAAAAATTTACAAATTTATATACAATGAAGTTTTGACATGCTTAAATGGGGTTTACTTAGTTAATTAAAGAAAAATAATAAGAAAACTTATACTCTTGGTTCTTATATCTTAATTTAATTTTAATTTGGTCCTATAATTTCAAAATATTGATAATTTATAAATATTTTAGTTTAGTCCATACTCTTAAAATTCAGTAAGTGTTTTGTTAAATTTTTCTGATATAGTTATCTATATACTAAATTAAAACTCTGAATATGAATTATTTGTACTAATAAAAATATAAAAATAAATGATGAAATAAAATTAACTCACGTACATGATAAAATATTAGCAAAAATATAATCACATGAATTAAATTGAAAAATATTTAAATTTCAATGATCTAATTATAAAGTTTAGACCATAAAAGTAAAATAAACAATTAAGCCAACTTATAAGGACCAAAAATATAATTTCCCTAAATAATATCTGTTCTCAATCTCTGAGTTCCACTTTGGCATTATAGGATCCACATATATAGATTACGCTTGCATGAACATGGCTCCACAAAAAGTGGCTCTGAGTGGTGCTCCGAATTCCCACTTACTTTACTCCCCAAAAGACAAGCTTTTAATTAAAGTAAAAAATTGCCCCATCTTTCTAGTGTGCAAAAAGTTATTTCTACTCCCACAAAATTTAAAAAAGGAAAAATCAAAAAGAAAATCAATATGTTATCTCTTCCTCCTTTTGAGGTCACTTGTTTTTTAATTTGGATTGTCATATTCATTCTCTTTAATTTTTTTTTTGTAATTTTAAAGAGACATAATATAGAGTGATTGAATTTTATTATTCAAATAAGTTTTATTAATTCTGTGTTCATCTCTCTTTAATTTGACAAAAAGATATGAAAGAGAATATAAGAATACCCAAATTACATTCTTAAAAAAAACGTTTGTGTGAGAGACAATAGAATGGATTCTCTCAATTTTTATTTATTTCTTAGTTTCGAGTCACATTTTGAAGAGATAAATAAAATAATATAAGAGACACATTTGAGTAATAAATTTTGATATTTAAAAAATGTAAGAGTAGTGAGTGGTGAAATTTATTTACTTTGTATTTATTTAAAAAATTGAGAGAATTTATTCTAGAAAGAGAGATATTAGGATTTATTGAGTAGGACTAAGAAGATAGAAGTAAAATGTTGAGATTTCTTCACTTAGTATCTATTTAAAAAATTGAGAGAATTTATTCTAGAAAAAAAAGAGACATTAGGGTTTACTGAGTAGGACTAAAAAGTTAATAGTAAGGGGTAGAGATCCTTTAAGATCTCTATAATTTTGTATAATATTTATTTAATAATTTAAATACATTATTATAAAAAAATATAATTTTAAACCATCAATTTTTATCCAATGATTAATTATATGCTCAGAATCTGCCCAAGAATAAGTGGGATGATGAATTATAAGAGAGAGAAAGGATGTTGCACATATGAGAAACCCTTTTGTGGGGGGAGAGTATTCCCCTTGTTTTTTAATTACCTTTAAAATTGGCAGACTTTTTATGAGTTAAGTCAACCACAAAAGCTGAACCCTTTTTTGGTGTTCAAGGGATTCCTCTCCTGCTGTATCCCACTCCATTTCATCCTGACACTCACATTCTTATCTCTCTGGTTTAAGGACAAGCAATGGAAAAGTTTGAGTCTTTTATTATTTTAATCATATTTATAATTATATGCAAATTTTAAAAATATTTAAAAGGTGAAACTGTTACATTCTCTGTCTTTAATACTTTATGCTAAATTATCTCAGTGAAAGAGTGTTAGTTGACTTGTAGAGTAGTTTTTTTTTTTTCGAAGTTTAATCTGTCACAAAATTTATAGGATTTATTTGAAAAAAGTTTAAATCACTAATAAGAAGGGCTTAGTGAACATGTAATAGATTTAATATTTTTAAAAATAATTTATTTAATTATGCTTGAATAAATTCATAATTAGATATAATTTCGAGTCAATTTTATTTGCTTTAAACTAGTATGCATTTCTTCTGACCAAAAAAAAAAAACTAGTATGCATTTCAATAGAATATTTTATATAAATAAAATGTAAACTCAAATCATAATCAAATTCACTCGCAAAGCCTCCCAAACCCTACAAAATGTATAGGAGTTTCTCATAGTGTCCCTTATATCCATCATTTGAGAGATAATTTTTTGACCTTATAGTTTTATTTATTTTTTAATTTAATGTTTATAATTTAAAAATTTGGAATTATGTCCTTAAACTTAAATCATTTTCAACTTAGTCCTTGTTATTATACTTTTACCAATATTATGCATGTACGTGAGTTAATTTTATTTTATCATTTAGTTTTCTTTCTTTTGTAGAATAAATTATATATATATATATATATATTTAGAGTATTAAGATAACATACAATTAATTATATCACGAAAATTTTATAAAATATTAACAACAATGACTAAATTAAAACAATGAAAATATATTTTAGTCATTTATTTTCAAATAGTCTCATTTAAGTTTTTTATAAATTAAAAGTATTAAAATAGTCATTCATTTTTTAATTTTATCTCATTTAGTGAGGAACCATTTTGGGTCACATTTAGAAGGAAGAATTATTTTGACACATTTCATTTGTAGACAATTAAAATAAGACTAAATTTAAAAATGAATAATTATTTTAAAACTTTTAATTTGTAAAAAATCAAAATGAAACTAAGTTTAACATAAAAGACTAAATTAAAATTTTTTAAAATTCAAATATTATAGACTATAAGGACTTAATTATAAATTTTAAATTATATTAACCAAATTAAAAATTAAAAAAAAAATAACAACAAAAGATAATTTAGCTTATGAAGTACAAAATCATATATATATAATTAAATTATCTACAGAAAGCTCAATCATTAATATTGTTATTATAATATATATATATATATATATTTTATAAAGTTTAGATATTATTATCAGGAAGTCATTATTATTAAGGCCTGGAAAGATATTAATAGATATTTAAAGAAGTTACAGCCATCAGCAGATGCAGCCAATAGTTTTGGGACAATAATGATGTCACATGTGTTGATCATCAACAAGTCAAACCTAATCCACTCATTCTCATGGGCCCACATGCTCCAAGTCTTTGTCCCACATTCCTCAAGTGCACCTCACTAGCTCACCCTTTTCCCTTTATTTAATTATCCCATGGCTCTGTGGGCTAACTAAGCCATCTTTTTTTTTTTTGGTTTAAAAACAAAACAAAATATAAAATCAATTATTTTTATGAAATTAGTTATTAAAAGAGAAAAATAATTTTTCAATTCCTTATTTCTCATTATTTTAATTTTTCACTTATTATAATATCTAAAATGATAAATATTATTGATTGATAAATGTTACACTTAGTTTCTTATTTTTTAAAAAATTATTAAATTTAGTTTATATCAAATTATAAACTCTAAATTTGGGAACTAAATTTGATTTTTTTAAAAAATAAAAGTTAAATATGATATTTTTTAATGAGTAACAAATGATTTTAGATATTATAATAAATAAAAGAACAAATGACAATTTTATACTAAATAAGGGACAACAAATATATTTTATTTTAAAATTGTAATGAGTAAAATATATTTTTAGTCTCTCACTTATTTTAAAATTTTTATTTTAGTATTTCGCTTATTGAAATGTTTAAAATAACCCTCACTTATTAAAAAATTGTCACATTTAATTTTTTCATTTCTTAAGAAAAATATCAAATTTAATACTTTAAATTTAGAATTAAAAATTTAATAAAAAGACTAAATTTAATAATTTTTTAAAAAGTAAACTAGTATAAAAAATTTTTAAAACATTTTAAAAAATACAAGAATCAAAATAATAATTTGGAGATAAGTAATATAGGTTTATTGCTTGAATATTATTTTTGTAAAATCATATTAATATTTATTTTAATAAATTTAATAATGGATACTGAGAAACCGGACCAAACTTTAACTTTTTACTGTTGGTTTGCCTGCATTTCAGTACAGGGAAGAGGGAACACATCAATTAGCTGACAAACATGAGATGGAAAAGAAGTTTCCAGTGAATCTTTCGCAGAGATTGCTGGTTGAGTTCTTTCGATTTCGCTTGTAATTCTTCTGCTCCCACAGTGAAATTCCCTGTGCTACCATTATGGCTCTCTTGGCTCTATAAAGTATGATCATATAAGATAGGATAGAACATGATCTATTGTGGTGTCTGATAAAATCAGACTTGAATTAAGATTTAAAATACCTAAACATGTTTTTTAATTTATTTTTTTATTTAAATTTTTTAAATTAGACTTACTAGGTCAATTGTGATATTTTAAATTATAATTAATTATATTTGTTATTTAAAATTTGAGATAAATAATATAATTAATTATCATTATTATTTGTAAGATTATACACAAAGAAATTATAAATACAAATGAGTTATTATATTGACATAAATTTTTTAAATAATAGATATTCATTTTTTAATTAAGATGTCACATTACATTATATTTTTTAAAATAATAAATTTATTCTTATTTAAATAATATTTATTTTGACTTTTCAAGTAAAAGATCTAAGTCAAATTTGTTCTATAAATCAAATTTTTTTAATTCAAGTTTTTTTTTTGCCAAACTTAAAGATAGATTTTTTAAGTTATAATAATATTTAGTATGAGGTGTCACTCCCTTTTTCAATTTTTTAAAATTTAATTTTTATATATAATTTTATCTTATATTTTTCATTTAATCTTTTAATTAATTAAAATTTGCTCACTTGCAAAGTAAGGATTCACTCTTTAATTCAAATTTTAGATTTAAAAATTTTGATCCTCTTAAAATTAAACTCTGAATATAAATCATATTATATAAAATTAATTAAAATTTACTGTATTAACTTATATAGTATAATATATACACCAAACCCACACATTCTATAAAGATGAATTGCATACTATAAAATTATTCAACATAACCTTATGTGCAAAAGGTGCCTTACATTTATATTATTATATATTTGTTCTGCTCCCTACTCTGTCTTATAATTAATATTGAAGAGCTTTTTAATTGATTGACATCATTAATGGTTCCCCCACACTAAATGATGGGTTAGGTATAATTAGGCAACCAAAAATGCCCTTTTCAATCATACCCTTTGACAAATAAAAAGTGTGAATAGTGCAGGTTTACTATAGGGGCTACTCTTATATAAATATTAATTAATTTCAATAATATAAGCAATGTTTTGAGAATTTTATGACATTGATCTTTATTACTAAACACAAACTCTAGAACATCGCTCCATAATGAACAATTATTGTATCCCCCTGTTTGTTGATAATAGCTTTCACAATGATTACTTTTAAGCATGCAAACCCATTTGGCTTTATATGGAAAGGGAAGGCTGGCTTTTTTTTTTTTTTTCTTTAACATGTGGGAGGAAGAAAAAGAGAACCGAAAATGGCCCTTTGGTGAGCTCACAATGGTATCTTCCATATCTGGGCCTGTTAGCCTAGCGATGTTAAGAAGAAGATTTATGTGGGCCTAAGAGTTGACTACATCTAGCCCATAATATCAATCATATTGCATGTAGCCCAAGCAAGGCCATCACAATACTTGACCATAAGAAGACTAGGCTTAGATAAAATGGGGCTTCTTCACATCCATATTGAGTAAAATATTTTTTTAATTTTTTACTTATAACAAAATAGTTATTTCAATTATTTATTTATTAAAATATCTAAAATAATTTCTCACTCATTAAAAAATATCACGTTTGATTCCTTATTATTTTTTAAAAAAATACTAGATTTAATTTTTTAAATTTAAGATTTAGAATTTGGTAGGAAGACTAAATTTAATAATTTTTTTTAAAATGGGAGAGCAAGTATGATATCTTTCAATAGTGAGAAACTAAAAATATATTTTCTTGATCTATATTTGTGAGAACAAATAAGATGAACACTTTTCATACTCAATAATAATAAATTCTCTGCCATCAAGTTTGAACTTAGTTAAAAAGAGGCTTCTTATGACCAATCTTAATACACAACCTTGCATACCTTCCTCTAACTTGGAAGAGAACTCGAATTGATTGCAGTTAAGTATTTGGATCGTAAGATGAAAAATCCAACAGTCTAGAGTTAATTTTTGTTACAGTAATTAATATGGCTGCATGCAACTATAATTATTATCTGTAAATATTTATATAATTACTATAGTTTTTTGTTAGAACAATTAATATGACTAATAGTCCCTCACAATTAAATTTGTACAAAATCAATCATTTATAAATTTTAATTTGTATAAACTAGTTTCTACGTTTAAATTAATAAGGAACTGATTGCATAAAATAAAATTTTTAATAAATTAATTTATTATAGTTAATTCGTAAGAGGCCAAATTATTATAAAATATAGAAGTGAATGACTAATTTAATATTTTTTATTGTTATAGTAATACGGTGAAAAATGATTGGCTACATATCTCCTACAGAAGCCACGCAATTAGTTGAAGGAATGGACTCTTGTCTTCTAACAATTTCAACATACATTCGTGATGTGTGGCTTGAAGGGGACCCAAGTTGTATTTGATGATTTGGTAGGTAACACTCTTGACCCTTTTTTGATTCATCTCTAGCACTGCTATTAGAGGAACAAAATTTTCCTAGACACCCAGTGACACGAAGTAGCATCACGCATGCTTGCTCTCAATTTGGTAAATCCATTCATCATTAATGTATATGGTTTGACACTATTTCAGATTTTAATTTTACATGTAATTTCTTTTTAAGATCTTTACCAAAATTGGTTCTTTTTATCGACCCAAAAAAAAAAAAAAACCTAACATCTCTTTCTAAAGTACTTTATAATATTTCCTTATAATTACATCTTTTACATTTTCCCTAATTTACTCTCAGATTTGTGCAAGCATGAAATACAATGACTTCTATGAACTAGATGAGCTTTATATATGTCCCATATGTCCTGATATCCATGATTCAAAATGTGGGCAACTTTCAGAAAAAAATTGATGTTGTTGTATGCACATGTAACATTCCTGAAAATTGTGGATTCAAACCTAAGAAATGGAAACATAGAAGGAGCTACCGAACAAATTTTATAGCATAGTTTTCATATTAACGCTAATAAAATCAGAGCAATTATGAAATCAAACTGGCTCTTAAATTTTTGGCTTAATTTTTCAAGGTAAATTTTACGTTCAACCTTTGAATTGTGATGATTATGAGTACAAGTAATTTTACAAGGTAGTAGTGATAAGCCTTCACCAACTAGTTTCTGGATCACCATATCAATTCAAATAAACCAAAAGAAAATTTCAAGAATCCTGGTTTATAAACGATAAGCTGATCAAACAAATGATAAAACTTGAAGTAAATCTCAAGTGTCAGACATGTATATATGTAAAGCGATTAGTTTGATTTATTCATGTTTTCTAAACTGAGATTGTATAGTAGATTTTCTATAAATTATGATCTAGCTATATTTTCCCCCTAAATTAGACAAAGCATAACAAGTGAAGCAGGGTAAAAGTTATGTACAAGCAATGATCTAATCTAGTCAGCCAAGTCATTAAGCTAGAAGCATTTAAGTATAATTGCCCCATACAACTAGCTTACAGAATTTGCTAAAGATAACCGAAAAAAGTAGGCTGAGATTCTTGCGGTGTTCAGACCTCAATCTTAGTGGTCATCTCCGTAGAAACACTAAACCTGTTCAACATCCACTGAATTGTTTTCGTTCTTCACAATCTGCAAGGAAAGCATTCGTTCTGTTAGAGGTGCGGATGGTAAAATGAATAAAAATGTTCAAAGGCCCAGATGAAAAGAATAAGTTTTTTTTTTCGTTTAAAGGAAGGAGGGATATATAACGTTTAAACTACCATTTCTCTTTACCTATAGCTACCACTGCAATAATATATCAAACACAGTATCCTAAATTTTTACATATCAGAATGAAGAATCCTGCATATACAGTATTTAAATTGATTTAGCTGTATTATTTTGATATTTGACAGCCATGTTAAGCAACAAATTACTAAAATAAATAGCAAACTATAACCAACAGAGCATTAATCATTAAAAAATTCCAAATTTCTTTCAGTGCAAAGGAATTGTTGAAATTAGTAAACAGAAGATAAATCTCCATTAACAGATGATGCTCAGCCTTCCACCGAAATCCTAGAGGGAGGGAATATGTCTTCAACTTCATCAATGCAAAGTCAAATTATCATGATTCAGCTTGATGGAAAAAATATTCATGAAGATATGACAATAAATAAATAGAAAAATAAAAATTATTTGAAATGAAGAGAGATACATAAATGGAGGACAAGACATCTTCCTAAGAGGGAGAAACATTGAAGCAACAAGTATTGAAAGTTAAAATACGTGATTTTAATTTTTAAACCAATAACAAAAATGCCCAATCACCATTCATATCTAACAGAGAAACACACCCAAGAAAACCATGACCAGAACACCAAAGGGTGGCCAGAGACAAAACCATATCAAACATAGCATTCAGAAACACCGATACTTCATTAAAAACCAGGCATTTAAAGATAAGGTATTTATTGCCTAATATTAATCAAATAAATAGATGATAGAACGCATGACCACAAAACTTGTATAATTTACTTTCCAAAACACTACCTGAGATATATATTCTTTGATCCTGTCACTAACGGGTCCATCTAAAGCCCTTTCAGCAAGCTCATAATATAAAGTATTGCCTTCAGGACCATTAACTTTGTCCTTCTGTAAGTATCTACAAAAGAAAAAGATAACCCAGGACTTCACTCCTCTTCAGACATTCATTTTGGTAAGCAGATGAACCATAACGTGCAACAACTCATTAAAAAAACCCACCATATTAAGCAATTCTCACCTTTGCTGAACAAGAAGTTCCAGTGCATGCTTAATGTTTCCAAGGACGGGATGACTTTCTTCAGTTTCAGACAACCCCATCCTCCTCATATGGCTAAAGAGACCTTCTGCAGTGCACTCTCAATAAAAGTTCCATCAGGTTAAGAACAAAGATGCAGAATGCACAAAAATGTTGTTAACCCTGAAGTTTTCATTAAACAATGAAAACCATAACCTTTTAATTTATTGCATTTATTGCAAACTGTAGCATAGTTGCATTTGACTTTCAAAAGCTACCACATGCATATGCATACATAAATAAATTTAGGGTTATAACTTATGAGACTAAATCCAGAATCATACCTTCTGGAATTTTCCCTCCAGCAAGATGTACTATGCTGACTATGACAAAAGTGAAACCAGTCAGATGTGCAGTATTTACATCTACGACATATTTTTTATATACATTAGGAGGAAGTTGACTTATGAGAACATAGGATTTTGAATCTGCAATGCCTGGAAGAAAGCACACCAGGAAGCATAATTAGAGAAAATGGAGAGTAACAAATACAACAGGATTATCAACAGACCTGACCTAGTAAAAGCAATATATTAAAGTTTTTTTGCTCCTTTTCAACCACATATGCACATCTTACCAGTTCCTAGGTAAAAATATCATAAGGTGATAACTTATTAAAATGCTAGTTAATGTGCCCAAACCAATCATAAAACTGGCATAATTGTCTTTTATTAGCAGATTGAAGATACAATTAGAGAGCCACCAAATAAAACAATATGTCAATATTAGAGTTGGTTGATGATAAGGGAAAAAATATAGTTCCTCAAAGCAATGTTTTCATATCATTCAAAATGGAAGTAACCATATATAATTTCTGAACAATCCAAATTCAGCAAAGCTCTATGACTCATAATGCCCAAAAACCAATCTGATCGATCATTCATGAACTCTCAGCAAAAGGTACAGGAGGTATTAGTATGCGGCAAATTTCTTTTGGTAATAAGAAATATGCATAAAAAATTAGCAACATTAACCTAGACCATGCATGACACATATTAAAGAGCATAGGCCCATATTGTGAATCTATAATATCTGCATATATTGCTCAAATTATTCAATAGAATTTCACAACCAGAAAAAAAAATTTGGGATTCCAGAAGGTGATCATTGTCTAAGTCTCATGATCCAAACTAAAAATAACAAGGGGAACTTCATTTCTCACTTTGCTGGGAAGGCTGTGCCTGAATTTTGGATGATGGCTGAGATCTTTGAAACTCTCTCATTTCATAGCCAAATATGCTTGAAAGCTTCTCCTTAGCCTCATTTATCACTGAAGCTGGAAGGTTACGCTGGTGATAATTTTTTGTAACCAGCTGGGTAAGCTCAGTCCTCTTAATCGGGCACCCTGAGTTTTGATGAGTTTTAAAAAGCATATAACGAATTACTTCTCCAACAAGCTTGTCTTTTTCCTGGAAGGAAAAGGTCCTTGTTTTTAAGAGGTCTAGATGAATATGAGTAATGAATGCAGGTACTCACCTCCATTGAAATTCCATACTGAGACCAATCCTCTGTAGCATTTGCCATCCTGCCAACAAAAGAAAATATAGTACATTGATTTCACTGTCTTACGAATAGCGAACAAATCATGATATTAAAATATATTAGAAGTTAGAAACTAAGATTACAGGATATCCTTGAAGACAAAACTGTATTTTGAGAAGCCTAAGCAAACAGGATTCCAGCTTGCTGCATTTCACCATTTTACAGATAGGCTACACAATATCATTAAAATTCTTCAAGGACCTAGAAACTAAGTTTAGAGGATAGATCCTCAAAGTTGAAGAATCAGAGGCACAGCTAACGAGGAGTTTATCTCCCTGAAAGCACACACCAAATTTATTTCTTTTCGACAAAAGTAGAACCCATATTTATGCTGAATAATTGTCAAAGATTCATTACCTCTTCTAAAACAGCACCCAAAAGAACACATTAATAATGCTTATCCTCTTGAATCTTGATTTTCATTAATTGAAGAGCAGACTCATTGGGAATGAAATTAAGCATGTGTATGCTGAGTAATCATCACAAATTGAGCACTATTTCTTTTCTAACAGTAGCCAGAAGAACACACATATGATTCACTGCCACTTAGATTATCATTAATTAAAATAGGTGGGTCAATGAGTATCAAAATGAAGCATGTGTATTCTTAACAACCATCAAGGAGTCAGCACCATTTCTCTTTCAAAACAGTACTCTAAAGAGCACACAAATAGTTCCTTACCCTGTGATCTTCATCAATTTATTATAAAAAAAAATGAGGGGTCATAAAACAACACACCACAACTCAGCAATCTAATTAACCCAATACATCCCCAGAAATTATTACAATCAATGTTTTACCACCAAAACCAGTGCCGGAACTTAGCAACTTATACCATGGTCATCATGAGACCTTAGTGATATATATCAAAGAAACCAACATTGAATTTTGAGAACTTCGTAAGTAGAAATTAAATCCGGTGCTTTGAGTCACAAAATCAGAGCATGAACCAAATTTATCAATGAAGACCATCGAACAAATTGAAATACCAAACCAACCACAAATAAACATAAAAATAAAAACTAAATGAAGTTTCAACTTCCACACACCAACTTGAACAAAGCACAAATTTAATCAGTCATAAAATGTGCATCAATCAGAAAAATAGGGAACAAGAAAATTACAACTTCTCCAATGTCCATTATTCAATGACAATACGAAGCCAACACATATACAATACAAAGAAAACCAACATCAGAATATAATTCAGACCCTTCTACACTCTTATATCAAGATATAACAACACACATATCCACTTATAAAGATTAGAAATGATAACAAATCCAAAAGAAAAAGGAAACCAATACCTTTTATATCATTGCTTCGAATAATACCTTTCTCGGAAGAATCACAAGCATCAAATAACCCCAAGCAAAACCCAATACATTTTCGAATGGAGATACCCAAACTAAATTGGTGATCGAAGATGAACCCAATGCATATGGGAAACTAGGGATTCCAAACAGTTAGAGCGACAGTAATAATCCTTCAACCCCATTCATCTATTTCCATGATTCAGAAACAAAAGTAGTAAAACGCTGAAAATGTGAAGATAGCATAAAAACCTTAAACTCTCTCGTTCGAACCGAGAGGCTGTACTTCGAGTAGAGCCGAGAGACTGTGCGAGCACAAGAACGACGATGACTGGCCAAGATGCTATGGCGGGTCGTAGCTATCACCGGCGACGTCTCTTCTCTTTCCTTTCGGTGCCTAGAGTTTCGAGTGGTGAGTCCTGAACCTGATGCTATCTACGGAAGAAAACTACTCCATGTACCGTTTAAATATGGTACTTAATAAAGCTATGCATTTTTTTCCCTTGACAAGGAAAGAATGCATAGTGGAATGAAAAAATAATTCTTAATATTAAAATAATTTATTGTATCTTATATTTATAATTATGTTTATCAATTTAAATTTGGTTATAAATTTAAATGCGAGAGGTGAAGCGGATGGGTTTTTCAAGAAAACAATGTATATAAATTTTTTTTTTATATATTTGTTATGTTATATATTAATTACTATATATAACAAGTATTTGATTGTCCATTAATATCATAATATAATTGTTATAAATAATTATTTTATTTTAAAATTAAATTATATATTATTATTAATTAATTAATATCTTTTATATTTTAATTAAATAATAATATAATAAAAATATAAAAAATTGTATATAAATTCATTTAAATGAAGCAATGGGAATGAGTACCTTGCATTTGTCCTGCCAACAGTAATTGCTAGCAGCAGCAGTCTGAACATTTAGCATGCCTGCAGATCATTTGCGGTAACGATATTTTATTGTAGATTTTGCAGTAAAATCTGAGTTATTGGATTTTGATCCAATGACTCACAACTTTTTATATTACAAAAATATTAAAAAAATATGAATTATTGAATCAAAATTTAATGACTCAAATTTCATTATAAAATCTGTAGTACTCTAAATGATTTGAGTCCCACCTAACATATGTGGACTCACTTTTTCCATTCTACACAATCTAGCACTAGCTGTTTCTTCTAAACTCTTTGGATTATCTTTGGAAGATGCTTGGTTTCTCGTAAGTAGCACCTTTTCTTATATATAGGTTTATCTCAATGGTTGTAACACACAATTCAATGAAAAATGAAATATATATTTTGTAAAATGCAAGATGTTAAATTTCTTTATACAATTTCATGAGTAACAAAGATGCATGAAAGTTCAATTGAAAAAGATGAATTTTGTAATTTGGAGGTGTATCCTCAATCTGTTTAATCTTTGATAAGAATCAATGATATATTATATAGTACTTTAGAAAATTTGTGTGGTCTCCTGAACCTATACTTCATTTTAAAGCCTTGTTTTAGTTGTTCCCTATTGGATTAAGTTGAAAATTTATAGAAGATTACAGTAATTAAAAGAAGAAGGGATGACTTAAAGACAATATAATAAAGCCTTTTAGGTATTTTGGATTAAGTTGGATCTTTTCAATTTATCTCTTATTTGTCCTTGTTAGAGTTTCTTATTATTAGCTTCTTTGAGAGATGCTAATGATGACAGTAAGCTCAAGTGGCCTAGTAAGAACTGTGAAAAGTCCTTTGAGCAGGGTGGCTTATTGTATTTAGCAAACTCTAGGGTTTGTATAAGTCAAAGGAGTGGTCATAGACTTAATTAGACTTAATGGCCTTTGGTTAACTTAACTCAATTGGGTTGAGTCAAATTTTTTTTTTAACAATTTTTATTAGGTTGGACCAGATTTTAAGATCATACAAGATTTGTCTTGTCTTGGGTTAATTATTTACAAGATTTATAATAAAATTTTAGATTATTAATTCTTTTTAAATTTTAATTATTTTTTATTTTAAATCTTAATTTTTGCATCTTATTTTCAATTCATTTCAAACATTTAATTCTTTATCTTTTTAAAACATGCTTTTATTAAAAATTGCTTTTTCGCAAAATTAAACATTAAAAAAAAAAATAACAGAAGACCTGAGCCAGGTTGGGCGTTGGATCCCTTATAAAAAGACTTGATCTTAGATGGGCAGGCTATCAAAAATCCAACTTGGTCAACTTATGTTTACCCCTCCTAAGCCACTTATCCAGAGCGTCTTGGGCTGTATTGTTGATAGCAACTTCAGCAATTTGCTATATCAATTTATATGACTTGATAAGTTATAGCTATTAAATTCTTCAAATTTTCTTAGAGTGTGTTGTATTTTTTTTAGCTTGTGAGACTCTTGTACTTGTAAGGTTCATTATAAAAAAAATGTAGTTAGCTCCATTTAAAAATAATAATTAAAAATTACATAAAAGATAACAACGGTTGTTGACCCAAATAATAAGGAGTTTGGTATTCTTTAAGAAATTATAAAAAATCTTTCATAGTTAAAACAAAATGTCCCAAATCAAAATATTTCTCTAATACTAATTAAATTCAAATAAATGAGTACATTGCAAAACTTTAGTTTGAACCATTATAAAATGTACATGTAGATCTTTAGGTAATTGTTATTAAAGTTTTATAGCTAATATATAACATGTAACGCATGTTTTATAAGAATAAGGTGCATTGCTAAATAAAAAATAGAGTAAATTATACAAACATTTTCTGAGTTTTGCTAAAATTACACATACTTTTTTTTTTTAGTTTCAAGACACATATAAACTTTTCCTTTTAAATCAAAAGTTGCGCTACACTTTGTCCAATTTTAAAATTTGTTTATGCAAATACCCCTATAATAATAATAATAATAATAATAATAATAATAAATATTAGAAAGTCATACATATATATATTTATGGGTAGTTTAGTCTTTTTATTCTACCTACCTATTTATTACTTTTTTTTTAGATTGCATATAAAATATATTTTTTTATCTCATTCTTATTCTCATTTTATTTTCTTTTGTGTACCAAATGAAACATTTGTAAGAAAATTGAGATAGGATAAAGGTGTATATTTTGAAAATAGAATAATGTCTAATTTCAACAAAATTCAAGGAAAGTCAATATAATTCACTAAAAAAATTAATAATAAATTTTTTATAAAACTGCTTTTAAATTTATTATTAAAAGAGAAAAAGAAAACCACGAATTCCCGATGATCACAAACCTCATCACCATTAAACCTCACATTTTTACCAAGTTTTCCTCCTCATCAATTGAAAACTTGAGGACTATATATTATCTCTCTTTTCCCCATCCCTCATCCTCTCCATCCATATATAAACAAAGCAAACCCCATATCTATATCCTCTTACTTGTACAAATCCTCAAAGAAAATATTCTTCTCCATTCATGGCCTTGAAGAAAACCCTAGCTTCCCTTCTGATATGCTTGATGACGATTACAACGGGAATTATTGTAGAAGGACGTGAGGTTATAATATTAGACTGTGCACAACAATGCATGCCTGTGTGCATGAAACAGTATGGTGCTACTATGCCTTTATGTGAGTCTGCTTGTGAATCCTATTGCAAACAAGTTTCTGGAAAGGGTCGATAATTAATAAAGAATGTCAAAAAAGATATTTTATTATTTGCTTGTAACTTAGTTATTAAAAATAATCATAAAGATTTTATCGTCAGTTTATAATTTAATTATTTAGGATAAATTTAAAATTTAAAGTTATTTTAGATTTAAATATTTTGCTAGGTTTATTATCTGTTTTAATAAGCTTTAGTATAAGTATTTTAATTATTTATCTTGTTTCTTTGTAATAGGCCTTTTAGTAGAATTCTAACTTTATGTTATTCTGTGACAGTTATCTATAGATAGCCCTAGGTGCTTTATTTTGAATTTGACCATTTTGATTGTATAAAATATTTATGTAATCTAATTTCTTCTCTTTTATTTTCTCACAATCTCTCCCCATTTCTTCTTAAACTTCCTGTAAGCTCATGTTTGACTTGATCTTAGGATTGAATGAGTCTTTTTTTATTTCTTAATGTGTTTGTAAGTTTTGATAATTTTGGAGCAAGTATTTTACTTTAATATGATAGTTACGAATCATCAGAAATTTAATATTTTATAAAATTAATTACAATTAAGAACATCTTGTGTACGATCTTTGTGTTTATTTGGATTTTGAGCATCATTGGAGATACCACTAAAGAAATCAAATGTCTATTGACATTTTTTGAATACACATATATACAGATTAATAAAATGAACCATAATGGAGTGTATAGCCATAGAATCATCTTATTTCCATCTAGAAGTTGATGGAGCCTGATACATAAACCTTGTAGTGAAGAAGAAAATAAAATATGTATCATTTTTTTTTTGGCCAAAATATGTATCATTTAAATGACAAGGAAAGTGATAATAATTGAAGTTGTAATTCCAACAATTTGCAAGAGCATGCTAAATCCAAACTCCCCCCCCCCCCCCTCCCCAAAACCCACGTGTGTGTATATATGTATATATCTATGTATGCATACCAAACCAAATTTTTTTTTTAAAAAATATATATTATTATTGGGCCTCATAGCCATAAGATTCTCAACCATCCTAATGGAATTAAAATCAATTTAAGAATGGGTCATAGACTCAGTGGCTACCATTCATCGAGTCTCACACAAAGAATTAACATAATAAGTGGCTCAAATTGCTTTGAAAAGAAAGGCTAGTCACCTTCCTTAGATGACTTCGAGAAACTTATAAATAGGGATTCTAACATGTCCTGATGGGAAGGGGCCGAGAGAGAAAATTTTTTTCTGGGGGGCCAAGATATATTATAATACATTATATTTTTTTGAAAAGAATTTATATTTATTATATATATTATTGTATTAAAATTAAGAAAACTAATAACACGCGATGACACACATGGCTATAATTCTAAATGAGTTATGCTTATATAATGCATCTCATGGGCCAAATTTTTATGAATTATAAACTAATTTCAAGTATAAATAAATGAGCCAAAAGGGTCTGTTGATAATTTAATGATCATATTAATAATAATAATAATAATCATCATCATCATTATAATAATAAGTAAGATAATTTATCAAACCTATATGTAAAAAGAGTAAAAAATGCTAGAGGCAATTCAAATACAAAGAGCAAGTTGAAAATCATTGAAAGGACACTCTGAAAATAAGTATCATAGGAAAATTGAAAGAGAGGCTTCATATGTTTATAGCAAGAACAAATATAAGAGCCTAATCAATAACAAGCCCTTCACACCTAAGTCCCACAGGCTTCTTATGCTGAAGCTAGGATGGAGCTTTTACTCAGATAAGGGGTAGTTTTGGGTGACAAGTTTCTAATTCAATTGTTGTATATAATTATATATACAACATAAGGGATGGAGGAGGGACCATGGCCCTTGCCAGTCCCCCTCAGCCAATGCTCACGAGGCACTTGAAGAATAGAGAAGAACTCTAATATAAGCTATAAGTCCTTTGTATAATGTCCAAGACACTCCATTTTCACTCAATGCTATACTATTCTTTCATGTCTTCATTCTAATAACATTCTTTCAAACAATTTACCATGAAGACGGTCATTCTCCTTTAATATATTTTTCAAATCTTTTGTATTCTTAGAAACATATATGGTTCTCTTTCCTATTCTTAATTGCAATGCCATAGTAGTAAGACATAAGCAAGAAACAACAAAACAAATAAGATTATAAGGAATAGAGGGACAATGGAAATAGGAAAAATTATTCAATTGGTCCTTGAAGTTTACAACAATTTTTAAATCAGCCCCTGTAGTTAATTTGTTTCATTTCACTCCCTACATTTTTTTTATCCTCTAAAATTTAGTCCCTGTCGTTGCATTTTATTTTGACACCGTTTGAAGAGTGATGATGTGGTAGATAGAGTTGAAGTGGCTTCCCTATGTGGAATGTTACTCATCCACCTTGGTGCCATGAGAAGCAATGGCGTGGCAACCCCAGTTGAAGGCTGAAGGCTGGAACCTGAAGGCTGAAGGCTGAAGGCAACTCAATCCTGCGATTTCCAGCCCAGGTACGATATATTCTCTTTCAAGATGTCAAAGTTCTTTTTCTAACTAGCATTATCTTGATGAATTTTATTGTTTCCCAAGAATGTTTTCTTTTATGGTTATTCAAGGTAGAGAAAGGAGAACTTACATATCAAAAAAGGTCTGCAATCGTGAATCAAAGCTTTGAACTGTAATGGAAGCTGATGTTATGCCTCTACAACGGGCTAATGCAATGATGTGTGTACCTTACAAGCAACTCACCTTATGCATGTGTATCTGGGCGTGGTGTGCTCGTGCATAATGTGTATAGAAGAGAAGAAAGAGAGTGCTAATATTACAAGAAAAAGAATGACATTCAAGGTTTCTCTGAAAATGGAGTTACATATTACTGTGAAACTGTAATTACAGATTCAGCTTAGTAATTCATTCCTACACATGTTGATGCAGAAGGATTAGAGTGATGCAGTCCTGACAGTCTCCGAATCAAATTGAAGTGTAGGCTGAATAGACTAAGAGAATGGAATATATCAGACACACAGAAGAGAAGGGAATTGAAAAGTAGCTTAAAATATATCGTACTTGGGCTGGAAATCACAGGATTGAGTTGTGTTCGCATAATTTCGATGCGCCAGCAGACCAGGACTTCAACTGTGGTTCTGCATCTTTGGTTCCAGCCTTCAGCCTTCAATGTTTTACGTCTGGGGGTTGCCAGGTTAGTACTTCTCGTGGCACCAAGTTGGATGAGTAACAATCTATAAAAGGATGTCGCATCAACTCTATCCGGCACTTCATCACTCTCCAAATGGTGTCAAAATAAAATATAACGATAGGGACTAAATTTTAGAGAATAAAAAAGTGTAAGAAGTGAAATGAAAATAAATAAAGTACAGGGACTGATTTAAAAACTATTGTAAACTTCAAGGAACAATTGATTATTTTTCCCATGGAAATATAGTTATGAATATTGACTTAAAATTAGAAAAAGCAAATTTGAATAGGAATAAAAACTTGGGTAGTCAATGTGGGATTTGAACCAAATCCACCAATGTTAGGTGCTTCTCTAAAAATTCAACCTTTTTAATCCCTGCCACCTATTGCTTTCAACCAGAGTGTGACATCTTTGGCAAAATCAACATCAATTGACCCATGAAAAGATTTAGATGGCTTCAATCTCACGTTGTAAAACAATGAAAATATTAAAAGGATCATAGCGACATAATAATGAAGAAAACAAATCGCCATAAAGGTATTTCAATATAGTCACATATGTTTCTACCCCCATATAATCTACAAATTTCCCAGTTTTTTTTCATCTTAATGTGTCTTGATAAATAAGTTAAACTCAGTGGATTCCCTGCCAAGCCTTTTAGCCAGTGATTGTCGTTGAAGAATAGTTAGATTTGATTGATGGGTCTTTGTAATAGAGAGAAGAATTACATAGAAGTATAGGTATTTACTAGTATTCTCGTATGCTCAAAAAGGGCAATGCTACCCATCCTTATGCATAAAAGACTAAATTGGAAATTTCCAAATCAATCTCACATATTACCTCCTAAATAATTGCATATCGATAATTAGATGATGAGGCTAAATATATCCCATTATTTGAAAATTGCACAAACCAAACTTTACCATCATGTGCCTCTAATATCTGTCGGAAAATAAGCAACACAAAATTTGAATATGAATGCCACAGTTGAAAATAAAAGACTTTGTTGTCCAAGTGAAACTAACAAGACTCAGAAACAAGTATGATGAAATTTAGGGTCTATACAACCTTTTTACTTGAATGCTTATTTGCCAAGTCATACTAACAAGACTCAGAACCATATATTTGTCATCTCAGGCTTCAGTATCAATAATAATTGTATACAATATATTACGATAAAAAGTCTTATTTAGATAATAAGAATTAGATTAGATCCACTTGTATTTACTGACATACGAGGCAAGTATTACTCCTACTAGTTGAGGCTTAGAACCACGGTACATAATAGTTAAGGTTTACGGGTTTTAAACTGGATGAATTCACAAAAATTATTTTCCAAAAATAAATACATAACAAAAAATTTTAGAAAAATTCAAAACCAAATAAATTCATAAATTATTACTTAGAGAAATTCAGAAATATAGAATTTGATAAATTAAGATATTATGAATTAGAGCAAATTTAGAAATTCAAAAATTCAAAATGAGAGAAATTCATTGACACAAAACCAGAGTCTTTGGAAATACATGATCAAATTTCTTTGCAAATACATTATCAAAGTACTTCAGAAAAGTGAGAAAATTAATCAAATGATCTATATTTCCAAATACATATAAAATTCATCAAAATTTAGATATTTCAAAGTATTTAATGTATACATAAATGATGGAGATTATAAATCTCAAGAAAGCTTGCCCACGACATCGTGCACTAATTTTGGGCCTAACAACTAGGCCTCACCCACTTCAAATTAGATGATAGGGGGCTGTAATGTTTGCCATACAATGCTTACCATACAAATGTTAGCTTGATAGCTCTTATCATAGGCAAAATTAGTTAAAAGATAAGTA
Source organism: Delonix regia (assembly GCA_037074485.1). Taxonomy (NCBI): domain Eukaryota; kingdom Viridiplantae; phylum Streptophyta; class Magnoliopsida; order Fabales; family Fabaceae; genus Delonix; species Delonix regia. Next base: position 19,692,817 of record CM073454.1, on the reverse strand, counting down.
GGTATCCAAGGTTCCTTTGGTGTTTAAATAGATGCATTTGAAATCTAAATCACAAGCCGTACAGTAAATCTGCTGTACGGTTGGTATAGGCACAATTTTTTTTTTTAAATTTATGGTTGTTAATTTTTTTTTTCAATGACCTACCGTTGTACAACAGATCTATTGTATAGCGGTAGATCTGCGTTCATGCATTTGTGGGTGAAAGCAATATTAATATCTAACACCATGCCAAGTGCCCGCTGAAAGACTCTTCGGAACCGGGAAGTGCATTGGGGTCCTCAATTAGGAATAATAGCAACAGGCACACCATGAAGCTTTTTAGTCACATTCAAGTAGAATTGCACATATTTTGCCGCATCGTAGGTTGTCTTCATTGGAAGGGAGTAAATTTAGTTGGTCTATCCCTGATCATCCATTTAAAATAAAACCCTTTACGTTCATGGCAATCCAATGGTAAAATCCAACTGATTTTTCCTAATTTCTACTCTGGTATTTCTATCAGTTGATGCAACCCAGAGAAAAAGCCCCTTTTTCCCTCTAGTTGATAATGTAGCTGTGCAAAAACAAAAAGAAGACAGGAAGATAAGGCTATGGTGACAGAGGAGTAGTTGGGGTGCATAAGGGTGTAATCGTAATTCAGTTATCTCATAGGGGTCTTTTGGTTATTACACTTGGTGCAAGGTGGCAAATAAAGAGGGAAAAAAATTTTAGGAACCAAGGAATTCCCTTATGTTCAATCCCTAGACTTTAGCTTAGTATAATGAGTACTAACCATTGCTTCCAAGCTATTCTTGAAGTAAGTTTTCAAAATAGATGTATTTAGATTTACTTCTTGGAGAATAACCAATTACATTATTATAATTATTGCCAATTGTTACATCCATTTTCTATGAAACATAACATTTAAACAAGGAAAAACTAAGATTGTGAAATGCTTCTCACTTTAAGGACCTTAATCACGAGACAGTAGCATTGCAGGAAGAAACCGTCTCATAAAAGCACCAGCACTTAGATGAATCCCAATATAAATAAATCCAACATGGTAATCTAGACAAATTCGCTAGTCATAAGATTCTTAACTGGTTTAGTATAGTTCAACTTCATTCCAGAAGACCTAAAGACTCGTTTTCAAAGATCCTTATATAGAAAACTAACGTTGAAAGTGGTTCAAATTACTCATAACAAAATGACACAGTAAACCAACTTGCTTTAATGGCTTCTACAACTTTCATTAGGCCATTTGATTTAATCACTATCATTAATATGTCTCCTTGAAACTTATAAATAATAACTTCAGATTTTCTCATGGAGCATCAAGGGAATAGAGAACAAGTCTGTTATGGGGCAAGGATTATCTGAGTCAGCAGCTATGGGCCAAGGACCATCTAGGTTAGGAGCTTCAGTTGACAATAGGGTGGATATGAGTGAAGAGAATGATGGGCCAAGAGAAAACCAGCACGTGGAATGTGTGAGAAGGAGTAACAGAAGAAGATTCCCTAGTTAGTGTGTAAGGGGTTAAGTAGTCGTTAGAGCAGGGGGTTGAGGGGTGTGGAAGTTGTCATCGTTCTCTCTCTGTAAGTTCCTTATTTTTTGTTATCATTTCTTATCTGATTATCCTTCTTGCTTTCATCTAGTTGTTATTCAGTGATAATTCAATATTAGTTGAATATTGTGATAGCACACTTCAATTTGGTGCTTTCATTGCTCTGATGCCTGAAAACACTAAGTTGAAGGATATTTCTTGTGATTTGAAGCGTTTGTCTGACGCCATGGACCAACAAGATGCTATCAACGATACTCGTGCCCACTTATTAAAAATTGGAAGACGTTGTTACATCCATGAGCTGGGCTATTGAATATTAAGACATTTCAGATGCTCAACGCTTTCCATTGCTGCGGTGCATATGGAAGTTGCTGTGGTTCCTAGTTTCCAAATGCTTTAGAAAGCCAATTTGGTTTCTTCTTCGTCTGCTCTCACTAAGGCAATCGATGCTTAGTTTTGACCTTCACATTATGAATGCCCTCGAGCTATGTTATTCAAATTGATTCAAACAAACTTCGTCGATGCCTATTATTAAGAGTTTATATTACTGGCAAACTGGTTGGAAGTGATCTCTGATGCTACACTTCTGGATTGCTTTGTTACTGGCCTCAAACCAGATTTAAAGCGTGAGATTATAGCCCAGTCAAACCATATTTAAAGCGTGAGATTATTGGAAGGAGTTAAAGGAGGCTATAACGAAATTTGTTAACCACTACAATGTGTATCAGCAGGTGAAACATTCACATCTTTATCCTAGCGGGTTGCTTCAGCCCCTGCCAGTACCTACTCGGGTGGAGAGATGTTGCAATGCATTTTATCACCCATCTTACATTATCTTTTAGGTACGCCGTAATCATGGTGGTGATTGATCGTTTTTCCAAGTATGCCCACTTTGGTGCTCTGAAGAACAATTTCACGAGCTTTCAGGCTGCTTATAAATTCATTGAGCTTTCAGGCTGCTTATGAGCTCTACTTACCATCCACAGAGAGGTGTTCAATTCGAAGCTTTGAATAAGTGTGTGGAAATGTACTTAAGATGCTTCGTGTATGATTGTTCCAGTTTATTAAGTTTTTACCTTGGACAGAGTACTGGTACAATACCAATTTCCATACAACCACTGGGACTACTCCATTTAAGGTAGTTTATGGCTGTGATCCTCCTACTTTATTGTGTTATACTCCATCTGGTCAAGATGATACAATTGTTCAACAAGAGATGACTGCCAGAGATGATATGCTTTCAAAACTGCGTCTCAATTTACTCAAAGCTCAAGAGCGCATGAAGAAGTTCGTTGACCTTAAGCGAACTGAAGCTACATTTCAGGTGGGTGATATGGTTTATGTCAAATTACACAACCTTGTAGGCAACATTCTGTTGCTTTTCGCAAGCTGCAGAAGTTAAGAATCAAGTACTTTGATCCTTTTACTGTTACAGAGTGTATCGGCCCTGTCGAGTACATGTTATCTTCCCCCTAATGCAACAATTCACCCTGTCTTTCATGTCTCTGCTCTCAAGAAGTATGTGGGTGACTTTACTGCACAGTATGTATCACTTCCTTTGCTCACATCGGAAGAAGGCCCCTTGTTACAGCCTTTGAAAGCTTTACAGACTCGTCGTATTCAACATGGACGACACTGGTACCACAACTTTTGGTGCAGTGGGAAGGTCTAGATCCTCAACAGGTGACTTGGAAACCACTGGCATTATTTCGACAATCATATCCTAACTTTGAGCTTGAGGACAAGGTCAATTTTAACGGGGGAAGTATTGTTACGGGGCAAGGATTATCTGAGTCAGCAGCTATGGGCTAAGGTCCATCTAGGTCAGTAGCTTCAGTTAACAATAGGGTGGATATGAGTGAAGATAACAATGGGCCAGGAGAAAACCTGCACATGGAAGGGGTGATAAGGAGTAACAGAAGAAGATTCCCAAGCTGGCATGTAAGGGGTTAGGTAGTAGTTAGAGCTGGAGGTTAAGGGGTGTGGAAGTTGTCAGCATTCTCTCTCTATCATTTCTTATCTGATTATCCTTCTTGCTTTAAAGATGTTTTTCCCCTTATATCTGTCAGTTGTAAGCTCTGGTACACTACAAAGGTTGGATTCACTAGTTATTTAGTATTAATTCAGTCTCAATTGAGTGTTGTGAAAGTACATTACAAGGTCTAGCTAAAACCCATAAACATGAATTCAATTGAAAGTTAATATTTATATGTTTTGATATTTTAATGCACCAAATAAATTATATCTAATAATAAGATTTATCTTTTATGATTAAATTTACCTCAATAAAAAGACTTCCTCGATTGGAAAGGGTTTGGAAAAAAAAATATGAGAAGCATATAGAAAGTATGCAAGTGCATCATGAACTTGTTAGGGCAAAAGTGGTAGGTGGTAGCCCATGATTATAGGGGAAAACGCCCTAGCACCTTCTAGTTCCTTCTTGCAATTTGAGGCTATAATTTGTTTCCCGTATTAGGGAATACAACTTGACTTATGGCTGCTGAGTTTGCTGCATCTAAATTTTATGAAATTAAAGAAAAAGAAAAAAAAAAAGATGCATAATAAAATTAGGTCAATGAATGGAGTAAAAACACGAGTTGTTTTTATAAATTTGTTTTCATTCAATCCATTCATTCTCCTTTTTTTTTTTTTTAAATTTTTGTTTTCGAAATTAAGCATTAATCCAATTTTTTTAATGCCTTTTCTTTTGAAATAGCACTACATTTTGGAGAAATCATGCTTGAAGTTTGTTCAAGAATCCTAATTTGAATACCTTTTATGTTTGAAATTTTTTCACGGTTTATATAATATTTGTATGATTTTCTGAATCAATTTTATTTATGTAATTAAGTATTAACACCAGCTTAATTTAAAAATAATATAAATGTTCGTGTAAGGGTGTTAGCTAGCATAGTAATTTTTTTTTTAATTTTTGAAATACATGTCACAATTATTTTATCTTTAAAATCTTAAAAATTATACAATTTAATCCTTACAATATGCCTATTATAATTATTTAAACTTTCAATTTTAAGAATATACGATTTAGTTTTGGAAAAAAAAATTTATTTGTTACTCATTACATACATCAAGGACTAATGAGTAATCAGTTTAAGATTTGTGGTGTATGAATTCTGGTTTTTTGAAATTGATTCAAGAACCAAATAAATATGACATAACATGTATCTTGTAGAAAACAATACAATATGTCTATAGTCTAAATAACTTGAAATCAAAACAAAATAAGAACTCTATATATATATATATATATATATATATATATATATATTAAGTTTTACTATTAATTCTTTAATAATAAAAATATAACATGAATATAATATTTTAAAAGTATCAGATCATGTGAGGAGAAATTATAAAAATCATACACTTATGTATAATTGAGAAAAAGACTAATTTAGCCTCCAAATTCAACTTTAATAACAAATTAGTTAGTCACAAATTTGGTATAACAAAATAATCTATACAAAATTTATTAGTAAGTAAAAATAGTGACAAAATAATTTTTTACATAAGGACTACTTTTACTTATTAATCAATTCTGAAAAAATCATTTTATTATTTAAAATTTATGAAAAATAATTTGTCAATAAAATAAAATATGAGGGATTAAATTATAATTTTTTTAATAATAATTATACAATTAACGAGAGAAATATTAAATTGATATTCTAATTTTATACTTTATAACAATTTATTTTTTCATAAATAATGATGATAAAATTTTTTTTAATTTATTTTATATAAAATTAATTTTTAATTAATACAAGTGGAAGATTAATTTTTTATAAATTTAAATTTTTTTACTAAATTTATTTTTATAGTACAATTAACTATAAAAAAAATAGTATACTAAATTTATATTTTTATAGTACAATTAACTATATCTTTATTTAAAAAATATACCAAAAGAAACTCATAAGAAATATACATTTCCTCCCATAAATATAACAGATATCCCCTATTTCTTGGCTTCACCATTCTACCAAGCACCGTTCGGCGCTTTGTCGGTTGGATACTGCATTTTCCTTTCCACTAGCACTCACTCAAGCACTCTCTAGAACAAGCCCCATCAATTATCAATGGCTGCCGCCGCACCGCCTCCACCACCAGCCCCGGCGCCGACTCCGGCCACCGCATTGCCGGAGTCGACCCCAGTAGGTCACCCTCTCTTCTCCCGCGTCCGTCTCGCCACCCCTTTGGACGTCCCTCACATCCACAAGCTCATCCACCAGATGGCCGTCTTCGAGCACCTCACCCACCTCTTCTCCGCCACCGAATCCTCTCTCTCCTCGACTCTCTTCAATTCGCAGCCCTTCCACTCCTTCACCATCTTCATCCTCGAAGTCTCCCCCAACCCCTTCCCGGAATCGACCTTCAATCCCTTCTACAAACCCACTGTTCGGGTCTCGAATCTGGACCTTCCGATCGAGGATCCGGAGAGAGAGACGTTTAGATCGGAGGGCGATAACGTTGTGGTTGCTGGATTTGTGCTTTTCTTCCCCAATTACTCTACGTTTCTGGGTAAGCCGGGGTTCTATGTGGAGGATATATTCGTGAGAGAGTGTTATCGAAGGAAAGGGTTCGGAAAAATGCTGCTCTCGGCGGTGGCGAAGCAGGCGGTGAAGATGGGGTATGGGAGGGTGGAGTGGTTGGTTCTTGATTGGAACCTTAATGCCATCAAGTTCTATGAGGAAATGGGTGCGAAGGTCTTGCAGGAATGGAGGATTTGCAGGTTAACTGGTGAGGCTCTGGAAGTTTATGGAAGTGCTGACTAATTCTTTTTCCTTTCGTTTCTGTGTTTAGTGCTTTGATAATGGAAGAAAAAGTGGGGTTACTTGTAACGAATTTTACTTCGTTTCTCGTTGATTTCCCCTCGATGACACTGTTTAATGAAGTTTTAGTGTTTGAATTTTAAGTTGTTTTCATTGTTACACTAAACTTCTGCATTTCAAATGGACATCGATGTTAGTGTTGACTATGCAGTTTCCCTAAATCTGAAGGCACTAGAGATTCTTGATTAAGTTATTAAAATTAATAATTTAATTTCAAATTTAGGACCTTAGTTGCCTAATTACTTATATGCTAATCCTCAAATTAACTTTACCAGAGGACAATTTGGATTCTGCAATTTTGGGTAATAGAAGTATGCGAAAGGTTAATGCAAACCTTGCAGCTTCCTTCATGAAACAGAACAGTGTTATTGCACGGTAAAACAATAGTTCAGTGTTCTTTCACCAAGGAGAAATGGAAATAATCCTGAGGGTTTTATTTGAAATGGTGCTTTCAAAGATGTTATTTTCATACTTTCTAAAGCATGAACATTTATTATTGATTTAATAGAAAATAAGTATTATTGAGTTCTATTTGGCTTTGTCAAAGAGAAATTAATAAAGTTGTGAAAATAACGTAATTTGAATTCTATTTGGCTTTTGGCTTTCTCAAAGAAGGATAATTTGAATTTTTTAATATTTTGACAAAAATATAAATTTATTTTTTATTATAATAAATGATTAATGAAAATTTAATATATCATATTTATATAAAATTAATAGGATAAAATTTAACAATTTAAATTAATATAATAATTATACATAGTTACTTTTTCATTTGTAAATATAAATAATTAAATTTTCATTTTAATAATTCATTTACACTGAGCAGATCCAGAAAATCTAAATAATCATTACTATTTATATTAGTACACGCTAAATCCGCTTGCATCCTGCATACGTATGAAATGCTAAATTGCTAATCCAAACTTCGCATAATTACGCCACGAATGATTCTCTAAATTTTCAAGCTGAAGCAGATCGATCCACTGGACACCAAAATAATCAAACTTTTGCAGATCAGTTTTTTGACACTCCACTTGTTCCCAATTCCGAACAGCAACTCAATGAAAATGTTTCTAACTCTAATTACGCAGAAGATCTGCATAATGTTGCTGGTTACGATCACATGGATCTGGATGAAGCTAACTGGCCACTGCAGCTTAATAACCTGAACATGCCTGATATGGATGACTTTATCCCTTTGCAAGATCGGAATAATGAACCAGTTGGAAATGCTTTTGTAGGTAACAGTGACCCGTCTAATGTTTTTTATACAGGAACTTATCTCATGGAACATATACATCCTAATCTTCCAATTCCTGAAATTTTCATTGGGCTTGACATGGCAAATATGGACCAACCGATTGATAATGGAACTGATTACAGCTCTGATTCTTCTGATGTAAACTCTGATGAATTTATGGCAGTTTCTTCACTTTCTGCTATCCAAAGCTCTGATTAACGTGGATCATAACAACCGTTTTTTTCGATATGCAGGATCTTCTATTAAAGACGATCTTTTGTTCTTACCTGATGATTCCACTAATTTCAAAATATGCACTCATACCATGGCTTTGAAAGACTTGTCTGTACTCTCATCAGCTGCCTTATCTATTTGCTCTTGGCTGGAATCAGCAAGCACAATGAATGAAGAGCTGTTCAAAAATGTCAGTCTAGTTGTCAAGTTATCTGAGCATGAAACCATCTCTTGGAATCCATGGCCCAGTAAACAACCTAAATACAACAATTTCTGTTGGAGCCCTCCTTTGTCTTTGTACCGTCACTTGTGGACTTCTTGGTTTGGCGCCACCCCCCCTCCCCACCCCCACCCCCCCCAATAAACAATATCTTATCAGTGGAGCTTTACAGAAGTTGGACTGTAAATACTTCTCTGAACTTCCAATCCTTGTTCTGGAAAGTTTCGTTCTCTTTTCTTCCCATATAGGTGTATGATACAAGCCAACGATGGATATCAGAATGATCAGCATTTCCTTTTTGGGCTGAACGAAAGTACAGGGCCTGATTCTAATCTTCCTGATGCTGTCCTCCATTTGAATGAATTCCCCTTTTATGAAAATGCAGATATATCCAATGCTAAAAATTGCGACAAGCACTTTACTGAGTCAAATACTGCTTTGCTGGATCAATCCTCTAAATCTGATTTCCTCATGCATATGCCTGTCAAAAACCGCAAGCGAAGAAATAACATGTGGACTTATCACAGGAAGAAATTTAAAACAATGGAACCTAAGCTTGAGACTATTGCAAAAGACAACTTTGATGATACTAATGTTGATACTCTTACTTACGAGTGGGTTTGGGAAGCTTCCCCAGGAGCCACGAGTATTTTCGACTGGAACTACCATGGTCTGGGGCAAGCCCGACAATTCAAAGACTTAAAAGCTTAGTTTATAATCATAGTTCAGACTTTTTGTTTCTTTGTGAAACTAAGTCGATTGTACAAAAAGTTATGAATAAAATTGTTTCCTCTTGTTATTTAGATGTGTTTGGTACTAATCCGATCGGGAATAGTGGTGGCACCCTTCTTGCTTGGACTTCTTCCTTTACTTGCACAGTGATTGATATTTCTTTGCATTGGATTCATTTGGATTCATTTAAGAGCCATAGACTTCAAAGGAAAACAATTTTATTTATTTTTTATTTATGGCTTTCCAAAACTTGCTGATAGACAATAGCTTTGGCATAGATAGCTAAAACATCCACTACAGTCATTGACCCATGTTTATTAATAGGCGATTTTAATCAAGTCCACATAGCTAAAGATAAGTAAAGTAGTTCCTTTACATTGCCAGGGGCACAACAATTTCATGACCTCTTATCTAAGTCTTCATTGATTGATTTGCCTCCAAAGGGCCAATGGTATTCTTGAACAAATAATAGGAATGAGTTTGTATACCATTGGCCCTTTGGAAATCTTTTAGATTGGTATTTAATTTCTATGGAAAAAAGAACTAGGCACCAGTTAGAATTTCTTTATGATTGTGAAGAAATTCTCTTGGTTCAATGTGCAAGGGAGACTTGGCTTATTCAAGGAGATTGGGATACCATATATTTTCATACTGTTGCCTCCAAATGGAAAGCATTCAAATCTATCTTTGCATTTAAAAATGATCAGGATGAAAGAGTTGAAGGACATGATAATTTATTTGATATGATACATAATTATTTTCAAATGATGTATTCTTTTCCATATTAGATGCATATTGCAAGAATTGAATAGGAACTTAGACAAATTAATATCCCATTGTTGTCAGAATAACACAGAGACATCTTGCAGAGAGGATTCACTTTTGAAGATGTTAAAGCTGCTGTTTTTGATCTATTTGCAAATAGTGCTCCTGGCCTTGACGACTTTATTTGAAGGTCTTTTTCATCAAAATTGGGATGTTGTTCAAAAAGATATCTACTGCATGCTTTTTTCTTTTGTTCAAAATGGACATATACTTAAAAGTTTAAACAAATTCCAAAGACTAATCAACCTTATCCCATTAACGACTTTCGACTAATCTTTCTGTGTAATGTTGTATACAAAATCAATGCAAAGGTTCTCTGCAACTGGTTGAGCTATATCCTTGATGACATCATAGCCCTGTATCAAAGTGCTTTTATAAAAGGCTGTCTTATTATTGACAATGTCATTATGGCTGCTGAGATCATGAATAAAATTCACCACACAAAAGGGAAAACTCAGCGATAGGGTGCTCTAAAGTTAGATATTTCTAAAGCTTTTAACAAAATCTCATGGAATTTTATAGCAATTGTTCTTAAATGTATGAATTATCCAGATCTTTGGATTACTTGGATACTATAATGCATTAGCACTGTTTCTTATTAGATCCTCATAAATGGTTTGCCTTTAAAAAATTTTATTCCTTAATGAGGTCTCATACAAGGGGATCCTTTATCCCCTTTTTTATATATCATATGCTTTAACGTTTTATCCAGCCTTATTCATCACAAAGAGCATGGAACATTTTGGAAAGGAATCAAAATATGCAAAGCTTCTGAACCAATTACTCATCTAATGTATGCATATGACACAATTTTTTTTAAAGCAAATTTGGATAGGAGTAATGTTGTTAAGGATACCCTAGATTCCTTTTGCCAATTATTTGGACTCAATATCAATAATGCCAAGTTTTTGCTAGTTTTCAGTTTTAACATTCCACGCAAGTTTAAGAAATTTTTATCTGGGATATTCAAAATTAGGTATGCTAGCAAGCTTGGTAAATATTTAAGTGGTTCGATTGAAGGAGATAGAAATAAATCTCACATTTATCAAGATATTGATAAAATTGATAGGAAATTAGGACTTTTATCGCAAGTAGGAAGACTAACTATTATCAAGTCTATCTTAATAGTAGGTCTTATTTATCTGATTTCCTACTATTATCTTCTACTGAAGTTTTGCAATCAAATAGATGCAAAGGTTTCCAAATTTTTCTGAGGATTCTCTTCCAATTCTGCTCAAATGCATCTCACCAAGTGGCAAAATCTTTGTAACCTAAAGCTTTAGGTGGGTCTATTCATCCTTTCAACATATCGCTCCTTGCTAAGTAGATCTAGCAAATGGTTGATATTAAAAATACATCTCCACTTACGAATATCATAAGGATGAGACATTATCATTCAACCTTCCAAGGAGTGTTACATAAAAAGACTAATTCATCCTGAATATGGAAAGGAGTTTTCAAATCTCATGAAATCATCACAAATTGTCTTTTCTAGTAACTTGGAAATGGATCAAATATTTCTATCAACCACCCATTCTGGTGACCCATGCAGTCAAGTCAGCCTAACAACGTTTCTAAGGTTTCTGACCTTACTTTACATTCTACTTATATTTAGAACACCATGCTAATTCATAATATATGCCAAGAGGATATAGTGAAGAAAATTCTTACAACTCCATTAGCCATTTCCAATCAGCTAGACATTCTTCGATGGAATGGGCATAATTCAAGAAATTATTTGTTAAGTGGGGCTATAACATCATTTGCACAGAGAAATGCGTCTTCACAAATTCAGGATTTAAAAACTAGAAACTTCTTTGGAAATTAAACTGCCTTATAGAATTTTGCTTTTTATGTAGAGGTTACTTAACTAAGCTTTACCTTTAGGGAATAAACTGATTTAGCATCACTTGCATGTTCCTTCTTTATGTTACTTTTGCCATTTTGAATTAGAATCATTAACCCATGTCATCTTCCTTTGGCCATTTGTTAGAGCCTTATGGTTCGCCTCACCTCTCTCTCTCTTTATACAAATCATTTGCAGAACCAAAATTTAATTCCTTGGCTAGGCCATTGGCTAGAGCATTCAAGAATCCCATACCCTGAATCAGAGTTTTACATACAATTTACTCTGATTATCTTATATGTCTTTTGGAATACTCGTAATAAGGTATGTCATGTTGGATTGTATTAGTTTCAATCTTTTAGAAGATGAGAACTAATGTTTCTCTTAAAATTGCAATGAACATATGGTTCAAGACTTTCTTAGTTTGGTGCTGACTGATGGAAAACAATACTTCTTTTAACAAAAGAGTCTTCTTTCCTGATAGCATCAGACATGTCATTCTTTGGCTTAATGATATAGATCCCTCTGCCCAGACAAGCAATACTTCAATTCAAATCCTCTTCCCATCCAAAAGATGGTTAAAATTAGTCCTCATAGATTACAAAGTTGATACAACTACGAGAATGATTGGGCAAGAGATTCATAACCTTCTTAATTCTCACAAGATTGTATCCAGTTTGTTTTTTATCGTGTCTCCTTAGGACAAATTAGTTTCCTTAGACCCCATGGTTTTGCTAGTTGTAATTTTTATTACAACTAACTCTCCTTTGTTTTCTTATATAAAAAAAACTTTGCATACTTTCACCACTTAAAGAATAAGACAAGTAATTATCTGCGAGAAAAAAAATTCCAAACAGAGAATTAATATTTGTTTTTTAAGGGTAAGAGAATTGGGCCAAAGGTGTGGAAACAAAACAATGCAACTTAATAGGGACTTGGATTTCCTTTTGTGACTTTGAATAAATATTAAATTTTTAAACAAATTATTATAATATACAAAAATAATATTAATGTTTTAGATTTTTTTATCAAAGACACCATCTCATTAAAGAGAATATAAATTTAACAGTTTTTAATATGAAAAGTAATGGATTTCATATTTTTCTGTCTATTTCTTTTGAATAGGATTTTCTTCGGGTATTAAATTGCACTAGATTATACAGTATGATGACTATTATATATGTTCAAAAATTAAAAATTTTTGTACTAAATACCTAGAAAAATAACATTAATCCTTTTAGTACTAACATTATTTCTTATTGAATGTTTAAACACTTACATTTTAGCATATGATTAATCTAATGCAATGTTAATATATGAAAAAAATATTGCCTTATGGAGAAGTAATAGACTGTAAGGTAAGTGGTCTAACAATTTTTCCATGTTAGAAGTTGTTTAAATTTTTATTCCTTCAATAAGATGGTATTTTGTATAAGAAAGGGTTTAAAATGTTAATATTATCTCTATATGTTATGATGATTGTTTTAAATAAATTTATATTTATAATTTATTTTTTTGTATAAATAAAAAAATTAGCGTAATTCCACCTTCAACTAGAGAGGATTTGTGTCCACTAAACAAGTATAATGACAAGAGATGCAACCCTTGCACTACTAATTATGATTATTGATTTCGCTCATTAGGAGGGAAAACATATTATAATATTTTAGTTATTTTATGGATTAACATTAATCCTATTATTAGATCAATCTAGTATTATTGTTAATTAGTCAATTAATATATATTAGGCTAAATTAAGAATGGATTGGTTCATATAAATTGTGGTTAATTAAGATTGATTACTTACAAGCCCATCAAGTAAAGATCTCAATCTACAGCCTAATGTTAATTAGTAATTATTCTATCAAGTTATTAATTGAGAGTTGATATAAAGAGAGAGATTGGGCTCATTCAAAATGAGCTTTGTTAATGGTCTTATTTTATTAAAATATTGAAATCTTATTTTATTATCAAAAGAAAATGGCTAAGGTTTTTTAGATTATCTAGTCTTTTAAGCTCTTTAAGAGAAGTCCTAGTTTGTGTCTCTCTCTTTTCTATGTTAATTCTCTCTCAGAGCTTGGGTATTGTGGGTTGTTGCTATTTACTATCTTACTTAAAGATCTACATTATGGGTGATACTCCTTGAGGTCATATTATTTTATTTCATTTTATATCTCTCATTTTGAATATAATTAGATATGTTATTATTAGCAAAACAAGCACTACATGAACTTAGTCTTTTGTTAAGTAATAAGAAGACAACTATTGTTAGCAATCCAACATGGTGCAAGTATACATAACCAATAATTACTAAATGATTAGTAAAGTATCACTTTCAAAGAATTCTAATTTATAACCCCTATTGATTACTAGAGTGTAAATATTTACCTTATCTAAGCATTCAATTGTGCAAAATAGAAGAAAGAAACTTGAAAATTAATTAATGAACTCGAATTTAGATGAGATATAACTATAACAAGAGACTTCCTTAGCATTATGGTTTCTCATAGCATTTTAATTACAAGTACGTAGCTTCTTACCTTGTCTTAATATTTGTGAATTAGTTATAGCCTCTTATGCCAATATAAGAAGTTGTCAATCCATTATAATTCTATTTTACCTAATTGAATTACCTTATGTTTTTATGAGAAAACCAATTGGAGATGCATTAGACACAACTAATATGACTCCACAAGTCTCACAGGTATATTTCTATTCTAAAAGTGAAATTGATTTGATTTAAAAAAAAAATTTCAATCAAGTGATATTTGATTCTAAGACGAAGTGTGAATGCCTCTTTTGAAAACAACCATTCCCTTCGAATAACCCAAATTGATGGGCAAACAACAAGAGTTTATGAAAAGAAAATGAAATAAATCTACTACCATAAAAAATCAAGGTAAGTCACTATAAAATTAACAATTTACATGTAAGAAGCCATAATCTTAGAAAAAAATAATTTAATGCTTCTATAATCATGAGAATAACTAAACACAATTCATAAATCATAACCAAAATTAGAAGTAAAAAGAGGGAAGGTAAAGAAACTCCAAATATGAAGTTGCTCAGCTTCCTCTCCCAATCCTCTCTTGGATGCTCCCTTGCATGGTATTTTTAGCTCCCAATCTATTATCTATCAATTATATATATATATATATATATATATACATATATGTATGTAAAGTAGGCTACTTTTAACATGTGAGCTCTATTTGATCAGTGAGAAACCTCTTTGATTAAACCATAAGCTCTCTGTATGATGACTCCTCAAGTTCCTTTAACATAATTGTTTTGATTGATTTTAGTTACATTTAACAACTTATTTCCCCTCAACAAGAGTATTTTTATGGTTATATTTAAAATAAAATTTTAGTCTTAAATTCAACAATTCTTAAACTCTCTTCAACATAATTGTTTTTATTATTTCAGTCTTAAATTTAGCAAAAAAAAAGAAAAAAGAAAAAAAGAAGAAGAAAAACCATGAAGGTGAAAGTAATAATTACCATATTAAATAAATACATTCAACAATTATAGTACCTAAATATTTTTATTCAATAGTAAAAATAAGATTATAAATATATGCATGTATGTCAATTAATATAGGGATTCCCAAACACTTTTAATCATGTTAAAATTAAAATGGTTTTGATCATAAGGCAATTGATCAAAAAACTCTTGGGAAGACATAACAATTTCATAAGCAATTGGTCAAAATTGAAATGGTTTTGTAAATTATATATAATTTGTGGCTTTGACACAAAATCTATGACTATATAATTCAAAAAGACAAAAATATCAATGACCATATAATTCAAATACAATGGGGGAAATGTATAGAATTATGGAACAAGACTAATTCTATTATTAGTTTAAATGCTTATGCCAGTCAAAATTTCTTTGCTAATTACATATAAAAGAGAACTTGCTACATTTTGAAACACTATAAAATTAAAGAAAAGACAATTTAAAGGAATTAAAAGATACCATAAAATTAAAGGTTTCAACCTTAAATTTTACTTCTAATATTCAGAAACATTATTACTTTCACTTGCTATGCACATGTCAAAACACTACTATTATATTTGCTTTAATTAAATGCCTTTTATAATGTTCCTCTTTTCATCTCTAGCATGTGATTGTGATATGTTAGAATGCTTTGTAAATAGTTTCATCATAGTTAAGTTATGAGATTTAAGCTTTATTAAAAATAATTTTGTAAAACTAAAGTTGGGAGTGAGTATTCACTTTCATCATGTCATATTTGTAAGACTCTTGGCTATGTATACTGGAATCAAGATTGTACACCTACTATAGATTCTCTTGTAAAATGTGAGCTATTGGATCAAAATCTAATGACTCAAAATTTACTGGAGAATCTACCGTAGGATATCCTTATTGCAAATGATCTAGTGACATGTATATCGAGGCATTAGTTTGTAGTAATTCAAAACTTAAATAATGAATATAATTTCTTTCTCAAAAAACATGCCCTCTTTCTAAACTTTTACTACTTTTTAAATTAGCCGAGTTCTTAAGTATACATATATATATATATATATATATCATAGAAACCCCCAAAAAGATACAAGTATGCTCAGCACTTGTCTTATTATGAAGATCCTATAAAAGCATGAGTTTAATAATCTACAACTATAGTAAGATATTGTAGAAGATATCACATTTGCTAGGTACTTGGCCTTTAGATTTGGTGCAACTATTCTCTAAAGGTATTATAGTAATCTCAGTTGTGAAACAAAGCATTGATCTTCTATAATAATGTAGAGCTCTCAAGCCTACTTAATTTTCTAGGTAGAAACAAGACTTCTTTAATTGGCTTGAGATTAATTGCAAAAATACTTGATAAGAAAGTTCTGCAAATTCGAAGGAATACTATGTTCATAATACTCCTTTTGAATGTCTAGTTTTAAATGATAAATGCAATTAACTTTGCAACTAGATCTAATTGGCTTGAGATTAATTGCAAAAATACTTGACAGGAAAGTTCTGCAAATTCAAAGGAATACTATGTTCATAATACTCCTTTTGAACGTCTAGTTTTACATGATAAATGCAGTTAACTTTTCAACTAGACATACAACAACATAATTTTTTGTGGGTTTATAAGTTTGTAGAAAGATTTGATTAGAATCATAGTTTTTAGTAAAATGATGGGCAATAGCCATTGGGATGAAGTCAACAAAGCTAGAAATTGAAATAGACTCCAAAGTTATTTACAAGGTTATATTAACTTCTTGCATATCTAAAAATCATCTCTTGTTAGCTCTATTTGAATGGTTTTTATGTGTCAGTTGTGATGGTCACACTAGTTAGTGAGCTGTTATATTAGGAGTTAGCATGGTATAGTTGTTAGGAGCATGTGGTAAAAGATGGAGAAGTATAAATAGAGGGAGATAGCTTCTATAAAGGTGTGTAGAATCTTTACTTAAATAATACAATTGCATATTCTTCTCTATACCAATTGATATTAGAGCTAGCGATTGAGGGATGACAAGAGATATGCGTTCACAAGAGCGATTCTACGAGTTCGAAGTGAAACTCAATCAATCAAAGGTAGACATTTATGAGTTATGAGGTTTGATCTCTTAGAATGAAGAATTGTTGATAGAACTTGTGGTGAAGGTAGCTTAGAATGGAAAAACATTGAGTGGGACAGCCAACACAAATTGTTCAACGATCAACAAAGTTTAGTTTGGAACATAAAACAACATGCAGTTGTTTTTTGGTATTGAATTTCCTCCATTTGAAAGAGATAATTTCAAAGAGTGGGTGTATAGATGTCGTCAATTTTTTTGATATCAGTGAGACACCAATGGAACATCGTGTTAAGCTAATTAGTACTTATCTATAGGGATAAGCTCTTCAGTGGCATCAGTCATTTTTTCAAATGAAGAAATTAAGTGAAGTTATCTAGATCAACTATATAGAAAGGATGAGTGAACGATTTAGCAATGTGACGAAAATTGACCCTATAGCTAAAATGAAGAATTTACGATATGAGGACTCTATTATTGAATATCATGAGAAGTTTGAAGTACTGTTGGCTCAATTGGATGTACCTGATCCAATTGCTGTTAATTATTTTTTAAGCTTCAACCAAAGGTGGAATCACTTGTCAGAATGTTTAAACCATAGTCCCTTAACAATGTCTTTTACTTGGCAAGGTTGTAGGAGACGACTAAAAATGCTTTTAAGAGTTCAACCTTTACTACTACATTTAATAATTCTTCACTTTCTAATAGTTAGTGTAATATACAAGGTCTATTACTTCCTTCAAATATGTAGAATCAAGTTATAACAATCTTACTAGGAATCTTGGTGACTAGCAAGTTAAGCAACTAACAAAGAAGGAAATAGATGAAAAAAGGAGGATGAGGTTGTGTTACTAGTGTACAGAGAAGTATACTCAAGATCATAAATGTAAGAATACACAAGTTTGTATGATATTGGTTGACCAAGAAGATAATGATAGAGAGGAAGTAGATGCAAAATAGTCACATACAACAATGGAGATGACATTGCTTTTATGAATTTATGATGATGTCATTTAGATTAACGAATGCTCCGGCCACCTTTTAAGGACTTATGAATTTAGTGTTTGAAGCTCATCTCTATAAATTGGTCTTGGTTTTCTTTGATGATATTCTGGTATGTAGCTTTAATTAGGAAAAACATTTACAGCATTTTCGGATAACATGTTGTTTGCCAAATAGTCCAAATGTACTATTGGGGCTACTCAAATAGACTATTTGGGTTATATAATATCTTATGAAGGGGTGGCAACTAATCTGAGCAAGGTGAAATTGATGTATACAATAGAATTGTCAATTTTCCTTATCCAAATAAGATGTAACAATAGAGAATCCCACTTATATGATTTAAAGTTTCTAGCTTTAGGACCAATTGATTGTACGAAGCATGATAGTGCATAAAATGTTAATGGATTCAAGTTTCATATTTAGATTGAGACGAACAGCTATAAACATAAAGTAATAGAGGCTTTGGTATATTCAGAACAAGGAGTTATGTAAGTAGTAGTGAAAACTATATGTCATTTGGTAGTGTTTCTTATTATGGAAAGTTAGTGGATATAATTAAGTTAAACTATCATGGTCATTTTACAATTACTATGTTTGAATGTAAGTGGGTTAACACAACCAATCCAGTGGGATTGTGGTTGATGACTTAGGATTTACATCTATAAATTTTGCTTAATCAATACACACCAATGACCATGATGACTATGAGCCATACATCTAAGTTTTAGAGACTCATAAGGTTTATTATATAGATGATAAGTTAGAGAAGAATTGGAGTATACTTATACATCTCAAGCCATATGACTTATATAAAATAAGAGATGGAGGTGACAATACATATTATACATGTGAGCCATACCAATCTCAAGACTTGGATGTGTTATTTTCAAAAGAAGGAAATATATCATTGGTAAGGTGTTTAGTTATACATATTACATTATGTTTTACCTTTCATGCATCTCTTGAATTATTGCATAACTATATATCAATACTATGTTGTATTTACCTTTTATGCCTCTATTATGATTTATGTTAATTTAACCATTGGCAAGAATTTTAAAGATGAATGCCTTTTGAACATGATGAGTAGTTTGGGCTACTCTCGTGAAGTAACTTACAATAATTTTATACTATATAGGGTGGCTCTTTAGAACAAGTCCTTGCCACCTTGATCACTCTTACTAAAGCAAAGACTTATGAAGGAACTTCATTTCTTGATGAATATCCTTTGGATATTGATCATGATAGTGATGATAAGGCAAATGAAACACCTTTGTTTTGTTGACGTAGTTGGTACGAATGCTATAAAATTGTAATGTATTTTACTGGAATAGAATTAATATCATGTACTAAAATTATGTTAATAGATAATGATGACATGGTGAAGCCAAGGACTCTAACATATAATGATGTTTAGCATTTTCCTTATAGTGAGCAGTTTGTTTTGCAATAGAATCCTAACGGTCAATGAGTTGTGGTGTGTTTGGTAGTTGGATTTGAGAAGTAGGAATGGGAATGGGAAAGTAAAACATTCCTATTCCCATGTTTATTGCTGTAATTTGTACAAGAAAGTGGATTCCCAACCCTTTCCATTAATCTAGCTAAGGAATCTAATGGCTTTCCAAGGAGTAAATTTTTTAAGACAAAATTACCTTAATATGTAGACAATATAGCCCCAGAATACCCCTCATTCTAAAAAACATTTACCCACTTTAACCTATTTTCTTGGATAGTACAAAGGTCAAGGAAATAATGTTTTCTTGCATGTTTGAATCTTTTTCACTCATTCTTGAAATGTTGTCTTCATTGATTTGTGACTTTTGGCTACTTGTGATGAGGCCTTTTCTTTCTAGTTTTAATTTGTTTCCAAAAATGTCCTCTATTTTTTTGGATAGTATAGAGGTAAAGTGGAAGAAGCTAAACGATAAGACAAATTCATATAAAAGCTAGTTACTAACTGTACCCTTAAAATTCTATCAATTTCACACATTTTCAGTATTGATGGTTGGCTAATAGTAGATTAGCAAATCACCAATCACCAATATGATAAATTGCTACTATTAATTAGTGACACTATTTCACATAATTCTATCATAAAAAAAATTATATATGATTAGTTTTTTAAATAATCAAAAGGTTCTAGTGAAAGGTCAAGCAGTAGTCATGTAGCGCTAATATTAGGTATCAAATTCATGCACATGTTTTTAAATTTCCTATCAAGTTATTTAGGTCATTTTTGTTTTATTCCTTTTCCTTTTCCTGTGTTTATCTGTTAACCAAACATCGCAAAGGTAATACTCTTACTTTCCTTTTCATGACTAACCAAATGTAATAAAGACCCTTTCCATAACACTTCATTCTTATTGCCATTCCTTCAAATTTATTTTTGGCAACCAAACGGGCTATTAGAAATGGAGGTGATTTGTTAAATATATTTTTATGGTCTGTTGGTTATGATTTTAAATTATTTCCTCTCAGATATCCTAATTGGAAAAGAGTTCCAATAGATTACAAAGATAATGTCTACCATAATACTATTAAGGTAATATTTTTTACTTTTGAAATTAACTATGTTCTTTAAATATATCGCTAGTAATAGTATGTCTTTTACCTTAAGGCTAAATTTGTAGTTAGCACTAGACTACAAAAGAACAATATTCTAAAATCTTTTAGATCGAAGTTGAAAGATAAAATACAAGATCTGTGGTAGCGTAGGGATGATGACACAAGCAACCAAGAGCAACTGATTGCTAAATGCCCTAATAGCATTGCTAAAGATAATTGGGTATTATTTGTTGACTATTGTCTTAGCTCGAAGACTAAGGTAACAAAAAAGATTGTTTTAATAAGTTTTGTTGAACTTAGCTTATAGCGTATTACTATGTTTTTCTCAATAAATAGGAAAATGCTAAAAAAATAGAGATAATAGAAAGAAGCAATCTATGCCTCACATAGTAGAACAAAGAATTTAACATGCAAAAAAACAGAGATAATAATATCAAAGTTTAGTAATTACATTGCACTATTCTTTTTAGCATGTATATGTTTTATTATATACTTGTCAATTGTAAGAGTTGGAATAAGGTCGTTCAATCAGTAGAGGAAAGATGTGGATAGCAACATATAAATATGTTTATGGGTCTTACATGAATGACAATGCTAAAATAATAAGTGTAAGTGTTTATTTAATTTGTTTTGAAAGTGAAATGGGTTGAGCTGTGATTTGACTATGTCAATACAATCCATTTCATTTGTGAGGAAGTAATTGTTTTGTAGAAATATTTAGCTTAATGCATTTTAGTCACTTGTAAATACTTGCTTTATTGATGTAGGAAAAGATTGTTGCCCATGAATTTCACTCAATGTCCATGTCACAAAATGTTTCCATTGAAGATTCCTTAACCTTTGCTTTTGGAAGGCAAGAGCATGCAAGTCATTTTTTAGGATTAGGATTAGGTCTATTACCATCCCAAGTATTTGGATGCGCCTTTCATTCATGTAATGGAGCAAGCTCATCTTGTACTCCTAATATCAAGTTGCAAAAGCCAATTCATTCAAATGTAATAAGTGACACAAGCTTAAAGTCAACAAATTCAAGATCAAAATGAAAAAAGTTGATGCCTTGGTGAACTTCATTATGCAAAATTTTCAGGTTCAAATGCCTTTTAAACTTGCTACATTCCAAAAATCATTGGTAATGTTTTTAATATATGCATTATAATTTATTTCATATGATAGACAACTAGTTATATTTTGGAATACATTCTCTTTGTGTCTTACTATTTCTTATACTACAAATTAGGTGCCTCATCAAGTAATTGGACATTGATTGAGTGTAGGAAATCATGAACTATGTTATTTTAAAAATGTGTCAATAAGATTATAGATTAAACTTGTTTGAACATGATATTTTCCTGTTTAATGACATTTGTGGATTATTGGAATCAATGTTATGGTACTTGAATTTGAGATTGTTGGCTGAAAGTGATATAAGCAAATATAAGAAAAATAAATGCCATATTTAATTGCTTTTCTTTTTCTAAAAAAAAAAATTGAACATTAACAGCTTTAATAACAAATTCAAAAAGGTTATGGATGTTGTTCAAAAAGAACTATTGCTAAAAATTAGCTCAAACATTAAACTATAAACCCTAAAACCCTGGAGAATTAGCTGCTAAAAAAGGTTATAGCTAATTTTTCCCATGCTTGTAGTAGCAAGTTACACTATAGCAAAAAGTCAAAATTACACGTGTGTGCCTAAACCGCAACTAAAAAATTTAGTCACCTTAGATTTTGTTATGATTCATGAAACTACAAGTAACATATCAAGAAAACCACAGGTAATGCTACGATTTTGTTTTTTTAAAAGTGATTGAACCCATAAAAACAACAAAAAGTATGAGTCTAGTTATGTTGACTATCATTACCACACTTTTTTAGCTGAGCAGAATAAATCAATGGACACTAGGTTGCCCTTTCACACAAAAAGATGAGGATAGGAAAAATCAAACATTCACATCAAGGAAATTAGACAAAGATGTCTAACAAATAATATAAATAAATGACTTGAAACAAAAAATGACGTTGGACTTTAGACCTCATTCTAGTGTTGATATATTTTAGCCCCCAAGTCTTTAAAAGTCTCTCCCCCCCTTTAAAACTTTAGAATTCTAATTTTATATGGCCTCAAAATATGAAAAGACAGAACTATTTCTCATTAATTGTGTTCTAATGTTTGTGTACCAATTCTCGAGGTCCTTCTGCACTTTCTAGTGCTTAGACGCCAACTTTTGGGAATTTGTATTGGTTTTGAGAAATTTTGGCACTGAGGTACCAACTCTTTACTTATTGGACTAGTTTCAATGTTTTAGTCATAACTTTGTACTCCAATGTTAGAATTTAATCAATCGTCGGTCAGTAGAAAGGTCTTAAAGAGCTTTATAGCTTTTGTGAAATAGCCATATCCAAATTCTAACATTTAAGAATTCAAACATTGTCTTAAAATTAGGAATTCATTTAAAGTCATCATTTCTTCCTTCTAAGGTCGGGCAAGATAGAAAACCACAAAAGTAGCTCATAGTTGGCTAAAGTTTTGCATATAAATTATCTAATTAACATGGGTCAATACTAAAATAACATAAAACCTAAACTATCAAAGCAAAATGACTCAACTAACAAAATTTTCTCAAAATCAACCTAAAACTAATAAAATTACTCAATTTATTTTACGATAATGTGATCAAAGTAACTCTGTCTCATAGAGTTATCACCAACAAATCTGTATGCTTTACCTTCCCTATAGATATGTTTCATTTTAATAGAACCATTTTGTTTCAACAAATTCATGATTATATGCGGAATATGGTTGTTACCCACAGAGCCATGGTTAGGATGATTCATTGCATGGGAACCGAGTATACTGTAGAAGTCTGGATGTGAGTTTGGTAGCACGTTGAAGCCTCGCTTTGGTATTGGTGTCTTTTATGGTTAATAATGTTCCAAAAAGACTCAGGAAACGAATATGATGGCATCGTGCTGCTCATGAAGAAGGCAATTTGGATTTAGAGTGTTATGGGCTTGATGTGGACAAAATTTCTGCGAATCCATTTTACTCTCCAATGGCCCTCCAAAGTTATGTCGTCCTTTAACTTGTGAGCAACCTTGTGAACGCCCAAACAAGTTTAGCTTATATAATGATATTCCGTTCGATAATATACCTATATCTCTTCCTCCTTTGGAACTATTCAGCACCAAATCAATCTCATATCGGTGCCCCCATTCCCTAATCGACTAGCTTATCAGATGAATCATGGAGAAACTTTTCATGGTTTTGGGGATAGGGTATATGCCAGCTTTATGTTTTGGTTGAAGCTATGGCACTCAGGAAGGCACTTTCTATAACTGTGGTGTTTCAAGCCTCTTGCTTTTGTATTAAGATAGATTTTGCTGTATATTGGGTTAAGGATGTGCCTTAAAGAGGGACATGGAGAAGGTTGATGAGTCTGCAAGCAGTAGAACTGGTGTGGGTTAGAAATGGTGATGCTGTAAAGGATTTAGTTTGTAAGGTGTAAAGATTTTACTTCGTGTGCTTGTTCACTTTATTTTACTTTTACGATCTCTATTCAAGTTGTTTGGTATTATTCCGATTGGTTTCTTGGTTGGTGCGTGTTGGTTTTGTGGTCTTTTGCCTGCTGCTTCTGTTTTGGTTTTCTTAGCTGAATGAATTTGGCCAAAAAAGCACAATTGAAAAGGAAGAAGCATGAAGATAGTGTTGGAATAATTTTAAAATTTTATGGATTAGCATTAATTATTTTATTTGATTAGTACCTAATTAGGCAATCAATGTTACAATTTATAAACTGAGAATGGACTGGGTTTTATTTTAATATGTGTGTGGATAATCGGTGATGGGTTCGATTATCCACAAGCCCACAAAAGGCAGAAACCCAACCCACAGCCCGAGAGCATTAGTAATCATCCCGTCAGATTACTAATCCAAGATTGCTATCCAGAGAGAGAGATTTTATGGGCTTAATTTAAATTTAAAATTGTTTCAAAGATTCTGGAGGATTTTACTGAATAATATTAATTAATTATATTGGTTAAATAAAGTCCTATAAATAACAGAATGAAGCCCTAGTTTTAATAACTGACACAAAATAAATTTACAACTCTCTCTCTGCCGTCAAGACTCTCTGTAAAGCACTCTGGGGTATTGTGGGTTGAACTGATCGGACTCAACCAACATTCAAAGCAACGATGTCGTCTCCATCAGGTCAGATAGTTGAATATATTCTCCCACATTATATTGTTGAATTACAATTTTGATTCCGCTGAAATCCAGTTCTGCTTTCAAATGGTATCAGAGCCTGGTTGTCTGATTATAAAATTTATGATATTTTTCTCATCAGACAAAACGTTAATTTACTGGATTATGAACCTGTCAGTGCGCAGAAACATTACTGCATTTGTCCAAATTTTGGGTTAATAATTATCAAAAAAAAAAAAATATTTTTTCGACGTATTGTTCTATACAACCATCAGATTCGCTGACTGAGGCACCGGTGTGATTTTTCATCGGTTGCCGGCAAAAAACTCGACTTCACCACTATGCTCATTGTCGTCGTCGGCGAGTTTTGACCGTGAAAACACACCGACCGTGACTCGCGATCAAGCCGAGGTTCCAATCAACCAAAACCCCATTTTTCGAAAAACTTGGGTCAGATTCGTTCGTTATACACACCGGAATCTGGTAGATCGCTGAACGATGAACAAAAGGGCCAATTTTGAAGCCCTAAAACCAAGAAATCCGACGGGTCTGTGATGGGTACCCGTCGGATCTCTGGCGGGTCAAAACGACCCGCCAGAGGTTGAAGAAGAAGCGCGTGGGCCTTGCCCACGCGCTCCTCTGGCGCGTGTGGGCGCGTGTGCCCACACCGTCAATCGGGTCAACTCCAAAATTTTGGATTCGCCTCTACTCGCCCCGATTTAAATTATGGTGAATTTTGTGGAATTTTTTGAGCCCTGTAAATAGGAGTTTTGAAATTTTACAAAATTAAAAGGCTCAAAAATAATATTTAAATAAGGTATTTCGATCCGAGAAAATTTGTACCTAGAATAGATATAATATGGGACCATGTGTTAAAATCACTCTCCCTGATTATGTGCAATTAAATCATAACTGATATTTTATATTAATTATTATGTTTTATTCCTATTTAAGTGTATACCTGGACTGGGAATAAACTATTGATGAAATCTATTCTAATTTTTGGATCACATACATATAATGGTTGCGTGTTCGCCTATCGTGGGCCCAATCATGGTGTTATGTCTGATTATGAATAAATTTCTTACAATTCTGGATAGTTTAGTTGGCCTCATCAGGGAAGAGTGTGAAAATTACGATGAACCCATAAGAGAGTATATATATATATATATATATATATATATATATACATTAATATATGTTATATTGATGATGGATATACCCCATCGGTGTGACGTTATCAATATATATTCATAAGAAATTCATTCATTCACGAATTGTTGGCAGCATCCCATTCTAATGTCTTCATTGTTTCTTATATCCAATCGATGTGGGAATGATGGGTACATTTTGTTATTTCCTTTTATGGCCAAATCAATAGGGCATATAAATTTTCTTTTCATAATCTGTTATAATCCGAGACATTAAATAGGATTATAAACCACATCTTGATAATACAGTTGCATAAGCTGATTTTTTGTAAAGGAAATCTTGTTTTATGATTATGTTTCCGGGACATAATTAATATTTCCTTGTTTTGCTTTATCAGCTTCTGTGTTTCAGCAACTGTCTGTGGTGAAAACTCTGAACGGGACGAACTATGATGACTGGTATGAGTCCCTTAATATGTACCTGATAATCTCCAAGGAGGATTTGGCCATAAGAGATCCAAAACCAGCAGATCTCACTGCTGGGTCTAGTGCTGCTGATAGAACTTATCACAAGCAGTGGTACGATTCTAACAGGATTTGTTTGACGGTCATAAAATACACTATAGAGAAGACTATCAGACAGAGTATTCCTGAGAAAGACACCGCTGTGGAATACCTTAAAGCTGTGGGTGAAAAGTTCAAGAAGTTCGATAAGACGCAAAAGGCGTATTATCTTTCATTATTAGATAACACTCATTATGATGGAGCGTCTGGTGTACGTGAGCACATGATGAAGCTGGTGAATTATTTCAACAAGCTGAAATCTTTAAATGTGGACCTGGGCGAAAGTTATCTAGTCTATAAAGTCTTACAGTCCCTTCCAGCAGAATACGGGGTCCTCAGAACCACATATAACTCACAGGAAGCTGAGTGGACCATCGATCAGATGATGTCTATTGTAACTCAAGAGGAGGAGTCGCTAAAGAAATCAAATTCACGTGGTCATTCAGTGAACTATGTCTCCCATGCTTCATCAAGTAAGACTGGAAATGAGAAATTTAAGGGAAAGAAATCTGAGAGCAAGCCTAGTGGGAAAAGGTTCTTTGAGATCAAGAAAAACAATAAGAAGAACAAGGGTCAGAAGAACAGATTTAAGGGTAATTGTAATTACTGTAAAAAGCCTGGCCATAAAATCTCAGATTGCCTTAAACTGAAACACAAGCGTGAAAATGAAGGTATCTTTCTTGAAACTGCCCCCTTAGCTTTAGTTTGTCTTGAATCCAATAACTTTGAAACCTCTATGGATACTTGGTGGTTGGATTCTGGTGCAACTGTTCACGTAACTAATTCCTTGCAGGGGCTCAAAGACAGGAGGAGCCCAAATGAGAGAGAAAAGACCATTCTAGGAGTGGAAGGAAGTTCAGCTGCAGTGGATTGCGTAGGAACTGTAGTTTTGAACTTGTACTCTGGACATACTTTAACTTTAAATAACGTTGTCTGTGTGCCTTCTTCAAGGAGGAATCTAGTTTCAAGTTCTGTATTAGACAAAGATGGATATTCATTTTGGCAAGGAAATGGCAGAATTGACATTTATTTTAATTCTATCATTGTTGGAACTGCCAGATTACTGAATGGCCTATATTGCTTGAATGCAAATGTCTGTTCAGATTCTACTCCTATGGCATCAATTAATACTGTCATAAGACATAAACGTCGAAGAATTGATGAGAACTCTTCCATGTTGTGGCATCGGCGTTTGGGCCATATCTCAAAAGAGAGATTGGAGAGAATGGTTAGACAAGGCATTTTACATAACTTAAATTTTTCTGATTTTGAATCTTGTATTGACTGCATTAAGGGAAAACTTCCCGCTAAAGCTAGGAAGAAAGGGGCTAATAGGTCTGAATCTATTTTGGAATTGATTCACACAGATATAAGTGGACCAATTACTCCATATGCTATGGGCAATTACAAATATTTCATAACCTTCATAGACGACTATTCCAGATTTGGCTGGGTTGATCTGTTGCATGAAAAATCTGACTCGCTAGATGCCTTTAAAGCATTTAAGACTGTCGTTGAATTAAAGTCTGGCAAAGTAATCAAGAGTGTAAGATCAGACAGAGGTGGAGAATATTATGGCAGATATACTGAAACCGGGAGAAACCCTGGTCCGTTTGCTTTATTCTTACAGGAACAAGGGATTGAAGCTCAGTATACTATGCCTGGCACTCCACAACAAAATGGAGTTGCTGAGAGGCGTAATCGCACCTTGATGGACATGGTCAGAAGCATGATCAGTCACTCTTCATTACCAGAATTTCTGTGGGGTGATGCCCTTAAGACAGCAGCCTATGTCCTGAATCAAGTTCCAAGTAAATCTGTTGAAAAGACACCGTATGAGCTTTTCACCAATAAGAAGCCTAGTCTGAGGCATTTTCGCGTGTGGGGTTGTAAAGCAGAAGTGAGACCTTATAATCCACAGCTCAAGAAACTTGATTCTAGAACTATTAGTGGATTTTTTATTGGGTATTGTTTAGGATCCAGAGGATGCAGGTTTTATTGTCCCAGTCATACCACCAGGGTCATTGAGTCTGACAGGGCCTTCTACTTTGAGGATGATTTAGATAGTGGGAGTGGTGTCCCTAGAGTAATTAACCTGCATAGTGTGGATAACATCCTGCCTATGCCATCATCGTCATCTCAACCAGTAGAACATGATATTGGAGATGACATCCTTGTTGAAAATCCAATTAATCCTATTGTAGAAGCTCCTGTAACTGATGTAGGAGAGCCAGCTCTTAATTTGAGGCGATCACAAAGGATTTGTAGACCTGCAATTTCAGATGACTATATAGTGTACTTGCAGGAGTTCGAGTCAGACACTATTGATAGCTCAGATCCAATTTCTTATGGCGAGGCTATAACAGGATCTCATTCATCTGAATGGTTGGAGGCTATGAATGATGAGATGTCCTCTATGTCTCTCAATCATGTATGGGAATTAACTGAGTTACCGGATGGTTGTAAACCCGTTGGTTGTAAATGGGTCTTTAAAACCAAGAGAGGGGCCAATGGTGAAGTTGAAAGATTCAAAGCCAGGCTTGTAGCTAAAGGCTATAATCAGAAGGAAGGGATCGATTATACGGAAACATTCTCACCCGTATCTACTAAAGATGCCTTTAGAGTCGTAATGGCTCTTGTTGCGCAATTGAATCTTGAACTTCACCAGATGGACGTCAAAACTGCGTTCTTAAATGGTGATTTACTTGAGGACGTTTATATGACACAACCTGATGGATTCACTGAGGCAGGGAAAGAACACTTAGTGTGTAAGTTGAAAAGATCCATTTATGGACTTAAACAGGCCTCAAGACAGTGGTATTTAAAATTTGATCAAATAATCACCTCACTTGGTTTTACAGAGAACATTGCTGATCAATGTATCTACCAGAAATTTGATAAAGATAATTTCATGATACTCGTTCTGTATGTTGATGATATACTCCTGGCTAGCAACTCAGTAGCCATGTTGAATGAGGTTAAACACGTTTTGTCATGCCACTTTGACATGAAAGATCTTGGTGAAGCCTCTTTCGTCCTGGGAATTCAGATTCACCGTGATAGATCTTGTGGCACTCTTGGTTTATCTCAAGCAACCTATATAGAACGAGTACTGAAGAAATTCAACATGCATACTTGCGCTCCTTGTGCAGCACCTGTACAGAAAGGTGAAAAGTTATCTAGTTCATCCTGTCCCAATGATGACAATTCGAAAATTGAGATGAACAAAATTCCATATGCATTCGCTGTTGGCAGCCTCATGTATGCTCAGGTGTGCACACGTCCTGACATTGCTTTCGCTGTCAGTGTGCTTGGCAGATACCTGAGTAATCCTGGTCCTGATCATTGGAGGGCTGCAAAGAAAGTCATGAGGTACTTACAAGGTACAAAGCATCATATGCTTACTTTTAGAAAATCTGAGCCACTTGAAATTGTGGGTTATTCAGATTCTGATTATGCATCTTGTGTGGATGACCGAAAATCCACTTCTGGATACATCTTTATGATGTCTGGAGGAGCTGTATCGTGGAAAAGTTACAAGCAATCAGTCACAGCTACCTCGACTATGGAAGCAGAATATATCGCTTGTTATGAGGCTACCCGCCAGGCCATATGGTTGAGGAAACTGATATCTGGCATGCATCTAGTTGATTCTATATCACGACCTCTAACCATATATTGCGATAGTTCGTCTGCTGTCAGCTTTTCTCAGAATCATAGGAACTCCAGTCGCACTAAACACTTTGATGTTAAGTTCCTATTCGTAAGAGAAAAGATTGCTGAATCTCAGACTCGTTTGGTTCATATTCCTGGTGAACACATGTTGGCGGATCCATTGACCAAAGGCTTGCCCGTAGGAGTCTTTAAGAATCATGTGACTCACATGGGCGTTGTTAAAAATTTTGATGTAGCCTTGGTTTAGTGGGAGTCTGGATTAAAAATTCTTAAGGGATTTTTGAATTGTTATTTGACAATTTTGAACGTTATTTTATGTTCCATTCAATTCAGTTGATGAAACTTATTTATGGAAATGTTGACATCACTTGAATCCCTATCGGTTTCAGTGATTTTGTGTATGGTTTCTCCACTGAATCTTGTATGGTTTATAAATATACATTCATCCATGTATCTATGTAAACATTATTGCGCCTGATTAACTATTCGTTTATTGATCCAATAATTTAATTAATGCTATCCAAGTGGGAGATTGTTGGAATAATTTTAAAATTTTATGGATTAGCATTAATTATTTTATTTGATTAGTACCTAATTAGGCAATCAATGTTACAATTTATAAACTGAGAATGGACTGGGTTTTATTTTAATATGTGTGTGGATAATCGGTGATGGGTTCGATTATCCACAAGCCCACAAAAGGCAGAAACCCAACCCACAGCCCGAGAGCATTAGTAATCATCCCGTCAGATTACTAATCCAAGATTGCTATCCAGAGAGAGAGATTTTATGGGCTTAATTTAAATTTAAAATTGTTTCAAAGATTCTGGAGGATTTTACTGAATAATATTAATTAATTATATTGGTTAAATAAAGTCCTATAAATAACAGAATGAAGCC
Source organism: Delonix regia (assembly GCA_037074485.1). Taxonomy (NCBI): domain Eukaryota; kingdom Viridiplantae; phylum Streptophyta; class Magnoliopsida; order Fabales; family Fabaceae; genus Delonix; species Delonix regia. The sequence goes on along the minus strand of CM073454.1, from coordinate 19,661,705 downwards.
CTAGTTTTAATAACTGACACAAAATAAATTTACAACTCTCTCTCTGCCGTCAAGACTCTCTGTAAAGCACTCTGGGGTATTGTGGGTTGAACTGATCGGACTCAACCAACATTCAAAGCAACGATGTCGTCTCCATCAGGTCAGATAGTTGAATATATTCTCCCACATTATATTGTTGAATTACAATTTTGATTCCGCTGAAATCCAGTTCTGCTTTCAGATAGACACAACAAAAACGTATAATATATTATATGGTTATATATTGAAAATGGTAAATTCTTTTATGATAGCTATAAAATTGGTTGTAGTACTACAAATATTATATGATATATTAAAAAAAAGATATATGTCAATAATATTATATTATGTTAATTGTATGTTAACTTAAAAGAACTTATTATATGTTAACTCCATTAATTTTAGATTTTATTTATGATTTCAATTTTTTTTTTAAAATCTTTTAATTTACTTTCTCTTTTTTATTTTTATTTTTTAGTAATTCACATAAAAATATTTATTTATAACTTTATTAACTTACTTGTATACTTTTTTATTTTTCTAATAATTTTATAATTTCAGAATTTTATTCTTATTTTCAATTTATTAACTAATATTTTGTGAGATTACTAAAAGAATAAAAAGTTGAGAGATTAAATTAAAAATATTTTAAAAATTTTGAGTTCATAAATAAAATTTAAAAATATAAAAATACAAATATAAATATAATAAATTATTTTAAGTTAATCTAGGATCATTATATTTTGATATGTCTTCTTTTAAATATACTATATAATAATTATACTGGTTACAAACTTTTAATTACATTTAAAAATAGCACCAGAGAAATTATATTGGATTGTAAATTAATCACGACGATTACGTGGAGAAACATTCTTTATAGAATTCTATCACTTTATTGCTTTGTTCCTGTTTGTTTCACTTATTACTATGGCGAAGTAAAATTTTGACTCGAACGAACAAGCATAAAGCAAAAATTAAAGAACAAAAAATAAAACCAAAAATTGGTTCAATTAAATAGATCTAAGTAGCATTGGGGCAAATACTTTTAGCAGGCTAGCATTTCAGTCTTTTATTACCCTTTTGATTTTGAAGCCACTTTTAAGTTAAATAGGAAAGATATTAGTAAAATATTATTCAAAATAATTTTCATTAATTATAAGATATTATATTTGATTATTTAATTTTTATAAAAAATTAAATTTAATCTTTGAAATTTAAAATTTAAAGTTTGGTTAAGAAAATAAATTTGATATTTAAAAAAAATAAAAAAAAATATTTTTTTTAATGAATTGGAGATTGTTTTAAATATTAACTAACATAATAATTTTGTAATTAATGAAAAAAATTTGTTTGGGCAAGGAAACTAAGCATATATCTGGGCCAAAAGATGTAATAACCCTGAAATAGCGGACATCCGTGCAGAAATCTTACCATGGCGGCAAGGATAGTGCAGCGGCGGTGGATTTCATTCCTTTCGTGTCATTACCCTCGGAACGCAAACTCTGAAGGTTTGTCCTCCTTCTTTCATCTGCCTTTGCAGACCCTTGAAATCCTACGAACGGAAGATTATAGTTACTAAATTTTCTAGTTGCTTACTTCGGTTTCAGTGTTTATTTTGGTTCATGTGTATTCTGGAACGTTTGGGTCCTATGAATGTAGCTTTCCCATCATGAAATTCAGAATTGCCCTTTTAAATAAATTTTTATTTCTATTCTTCGTGTTTTCCGCTTTTCCTGGTCTCAGTAGCTATTAACCTTGCTAATGCGTTTAATTAGAGCAATTATGAATATGTGTTGGCGAACGGTTCTTGGGTATAGTAGTTGCCGGAAAATCTAAATTATCTTGCGAATTGATGGTTGCAAAGGCAAATATGAAGGGATTTGATGGTATATTATTCTTTTGTCTCCCCTCTCCGTTTGTCTAGAACATCAATGGAGAAGAAATGAAACAGCCAGACAAAAATAATGTCTTACAGATTTGCACTTGCCAGTGGCTTTTACTGCCGGAGCCTTAGTATGTTGTTCAAAATCAGTTTTCACAAAAATAAGCTAGTGGGGAGTAAGAGCCTTTTATCATTGCCTCTTATCACTGACAGATAATAGAACAATAATATGTTATATGAGTTCTTGGTTTATTAATCCATACTGCTGTTAAAATGCATCTTTTCGCTGCCATACTGTTCCTGATAGCTTCTGAAAGGACTTTAAGTCTGTAATTCTACAAGTGGCATATGTTTGACGTAGTGCAGCTTGCTGTTCACTTTTATAATTTACTACAATTGCGACTCAGCCAGTTTTCTTTCCACTTTTATAATTTTGATTTTGGAATAAAAATGGTTTCTTTGAGGAGAGTTGTGTTTGTCCAGCTGATCTTCAGGCTTTTCTAGCTATAAAGTTTACTGGTTTCTGGAGGCAAAAGAAGGATGAAGTTCTTTGGCAGTGTTGAGTTCTTGCTGTTTTATCATGCATTTGGTTAGAATGGAATGCAAGAGTTTTTAATAAGAGATTTCTTCCGCCTCATATTCTCCAGGGGAGAACTACTTTGTGTGCTCTATTTGGGTTTTAGCAAATGTTATTTTAGGGATGATTTTGTGTGGATCTTCTGAGGGATTGAAAGGCTCTTTTAAGATATAGAGTTTGGGTTGTTTTCTTTTGCTTTTCTTATGTTTGAGGAGGACTTTACTGTATGTATCTTGTCTTTTCTCTTCTCCTGAATAAATTCTTTTTAATCCCTAAAAAAATTAATGTTGGAGCCTTCATTTAGTTAGTTGTTAAGAAGTTCTTGGTCAAAAGAGGGCAGCAATGCTCTCAAGTCAGTATACAAATTTAAGAGATTTATAAGGTTTAAAATGGAATAAAGATTCTCTTGACTATCTTTTTGCACACATGCAACAGCTCATAGCTCAACTGAATAGTATGTATAAGGCTTTGTGCCTGTATAATTTTTCCTTCTTGGGTGATTTTGTGGAAGAATTCATTGCCCAATTAAATTTCACCTTGGATATTGTGGATGCAGAATTCTAGGAAAGATTGGATGTTACTTGGGGCTAGGAAGACTTAATTTTGATATTGTTTGCATGACTGATTGCAACCTTGAATCTGTAACCCAAAAATATTTTCTTTTTTTTTTCTCTGCTGTATGATGATGAGGTATGGTAGGGGCTGGGTTGGGGTTAGGAAAAAGAGAAATAACAGAAAAAAATGAGAAATCTGAAGCAAGAATCTCACTCCAGGGAGCAACACTCAGTCCAATTCGAGAAGGACTATTCTCTCATGTAATATTTCATAAAAAAGTCTCATACAATCCATACATCATTCCAGGCTTAAATAGACACTCTGGTGACCAAGAAAAAAACTGTCAATAAGAAAAAAAAAACTGCCAACTTAGAGTGACATAGGGGGAAATGTGGGACACTCACAAACACATGACACAAACAGTACTGACTCAGAAATAACTGCAAAGACACCAACACTACTGATTCTGAAATAACTGCTAGTCTGAAATAACTGCTATACATTACTAATCTAAAACTGCAGTAAATAAACTTAAGGCCTGAAATTTCTCCATTATCTTCTGCTCTCTCTCACATCCCTTCCCCCTCTTTCTGTATTATGTCCAAAGTGGAGGGAGTGGGGTTGTATCGTGGTAATTCTGAATGCTGTCTGTGAGCTTCCAGATGCCTTACTGAACACTGCCTGCCGCACTAGTATGAGCTGGTTATGTCAACTTTAGTACTCATAATTATACATCTAAGGTACTAGCTTTTAAATTTAGAGAATTAATGAAATTGAACTAAAATGTTATTGATTTAGTAATTGTTCTTTGAACTGCCCCGACTGAAGTGTCAGAACTCTTGAAGATTAATGTTGATTAGTTTATCAAGGATTATTTTGGAAGTTTAAACCTTCCAGTCTTTTACTAGACGGCAGTACTTGCTACTAGGATTAACACTATTGATTTGTTGTTGATTCGTAGAATTGCACAATTCTTTCTCTTGGTATGTGAATTTTGTGCAGCTCTAGTTTGTAGTTTGGAGGCAATTTTCCACTTAAAGAGGCTACTTTGTTCTTTAATAATCTGTTTGGGGTTCTTTCTGATTATTGGGATGTTATTTCAACTTGGAGCAGTTTTCATTTATCTGTTTTGAAAAATGTTGGCAGGGACAAGGATGCTAAGATATTACGGCAGTGTGCCATTTTTGTAGTCTTTAGTGTATATGGTTAGAAGCGAATTGGTTTTTATATTTTTATACTGTCTTATTGTCCTTTTATTTGCCCATGGTTGTTTCAAGTTTTCAATTTTTCAAGGGAATTTCTATTGTTGGTAGACAAAAGTTTTGGGCAGTTCTGTTGTTTTGTTGAGTCACATTGGCCGGCTATTAGTATTTCCTTTTCATTTTTCTATATCAGAGAATTCCTTATTCATTACCTAAATGTCATGTCATTTCTTACCTTCTAACAATAAATTTTTCTTTTATTAAAGAAGTTTAAGATGGCACTACCTTTTTTTATTCTTTGTTAATTTATCTAGGTGATTGGTTTTATTTTCTTTCTAAATTAGCATCTGTCACTGATACTGAAATTTTAACTACTGTGCTGATTTCATGATTACTTAAGCTTGATTAGTTACCATCTTTATTGCCTTGATTCTATGTTTTCAAGTTCATAACTTGAATTCTGTTGCCAAAAGAAAAGATGTCCTTTTTATTTGTAATAAAATAATTTTTTCATTGGAAATTTGGAGCTTGAAATTTCATCATAAACCTAAGATCTTTCATTTGGTAATTAAGATGATCAGAAATATCTTGCTAACCCTCGTTAAAAGATATGTAAAATAGTTATAATGTTTATATCTTCTATGGCTATGCTTAATTGATGTCAGGAGTCAAAAGGCAAAACTACTTTGATAAAATAAACTTCTTTTTGGTCAATACCGAAGAAAATTTAATTTAACAACTACGGAAGCTTTTATTTAACTTTTGCATCTCCCACTTAATATAGAATGTGAAGAAACAGTGTTCGGAAAGAAAGGAAAAAGGTCGATATAGAAGTAGTTGGACCTTGCTCATGTTTATACCTGGCATTTTCACAGGTGCGAAAATATGTTTTCTGTTATATTCAGTTTCTTTGGATAATGTCTTTACGTAATAAAGTTGTACTATCAAGTGTCAACTCTTGCAAATCTTCTGCTGAACTTGTTGCTTGTTTAAAACACTCTTGAATCTTGATCTTTAACTTAGACAAGTTAAGCTTTTAGGTTGAGTGGTTCTTTTGACAAATTCCCATGTGATGTATGCGTAAAATTTTTATTTGTATACATTTAAGAATGAATAGGTTGTTGGTTATCTCTCTGTAATTCTACACATTTGTTTTGTTGACTTAACTGTTTTTGTTTATTGGCAGCATCCTCTTGGCATTCTTCTATTAGTGCAATTTTAAACAGATATGGTCTTCATGAAAGGGGAGTCGTGACTGATACAAATCCAACTAACCATGTTGATGAAGATTCAGAAAATGAGGAAACTTGTAGCTTAAAGCTTAGTTCCGGCCCACATACCATTAATGAGAGTTCTGCTGTAAAATTTTCTGCGAAGTCCAGTTTGATGACATCGTCAAGGCACGATCTTGCTATGATTTTTACCTGCAAGGTCTGTGAAACAAGATCCATCAAGACGGTTTGTCGCAAATCCTATGAGAAAGGCGTGGTTGTTGCAAGGTGCGGAGGATGTAATAATCTACACCTGATTGCAGATCGACTTGGGTGGTTTGGTGAACCAGGAAGTATTGAGGATTTCCTGGCTGCGCGCGGAGAAGAAGTGAAGAAAGGTTCAATTGATACACTGAATCTTACATTGGAGGATTTAGCTGGAAGAAAACCTTGAACAGGTGCAATTTTAAAAATATAGGACTAAACTTGAGAGCAATCTTTTGGGTTTTCATTATTATGTCTCCTGAATAAAAACATGACACGAGATATTTCTATCATTCAGGAACCATATAGTTGACTCTTAACAAAAATTTGTTTTCATGGAGAATTTGATAGTAAATATTTAAAAACTTTCATCTTATGTTTGTACACTAGTTTAAAGCCCAACATTTGAGCAGTACTTAGATACTGGGAGGGAAAGGGAATGATGACAATGGCCAGTGTTTGTAATTGTAACTTAACTCTTCTGTTTCAGAAGGCATTCCCCTGTCCAAAAAAGTGATGTATTCCTTCTGATACTTTTATGTTTTTGGTGTTTCTGCATAACCATATATATAACAAATTGTAAATTATTTGATTCAACTTCTTGTCTCAACGGGCAATCTGTGTTGGTAGTGCCTATTGCTTTTTTCAAAACGGTGACAATTGTGCAGGAAACTATGGGGTTGGGATGGCCCTCATGGAACTCGGATCGTTGTTTGGGTCATGAAGATTTGGTGCTCTCTAGTTCACATAATCTTGATGGAATGAGTTCCTTCGAAGCCTAAATGTGGGGCATGTTTTAGTGTGAAGGTTGAACGCTTTTAAAAATTTAGATATATGAGCTTGTTTTTAAGTGATTTAAAGTTTAATAAGAAAGATAGTTTCTATATTTTAAATTTCAATATTTAGAATTTAGATATATTATAATTATGAGTACTTCAATTCATAATTATAAGATATTGTCCAATGACACTAATTAAGACGATTAACTCCAATCTCATTTATCTGGTATCTTGTTTTGCTGTATTGCCAACAGATTGATCAATAGATAGCATAGGGTCAAGGACTTCTTACTGCATGACAATGGCAACTGAAATATTCCAACTCTTTAGTGTTTTCATACTCCAACAGTAGTTCAACAGATTATGTCACTCTTTTTGTAATGGGCAGAGACAGATCTAAGATTTGTTTATAAGGGAGTGAAAGCTTTTGGACTAAAGATTTAAGCCAAATGAAACAAATTCTTACAATTCAAAAGAGGCGTGTTCGTATCAATAAATTAAGAATATAAAATAAAATAACACATAAAAATTAAAATTTAAAATCTGAAGGGGGTGATTGCACTCTCATGTCTCTCACACCCCCCCCCCCCCTCCCCCAATCCATATGTAGTTATGGGAACTGATGATACATTAATCTAGTCTGGTAAACAAATAGAGCAATACAAGGTTGTTGTGGTTACTAAATACTAGGTAACAACCACTTATGTTTGATTGTCACTCCATTTAGTGCATGGGACATGCTCTATTAGATAAAGTTTCCTTTAATAAATCTCTGTGGATGGAAGCTCCTAGCTAACTCACTTCTGGTATGGGATATAATGACCGAACATGATCAAAATGTGGGATCAATATGTCCTTTCTATCAAGCTACTTTACAGTGCATTTTTGCCACAGCAATATGGTTTGGTTCTGTGTTTCCTCTTGGGATTGACCAGATATATTCACAGGACATGCAGACTTAGCTACAAATATGCTTCTCTTAATCAAAAGAAATATTTAAGCCAAACAGGACTACACAAAATTTCTTTATATCATTCTGTATGTCATTTGGTACAAGTGGAATCGATGTTTTTTCGAATCAAAACTAGTAATTTGGCCCCAAAAAAAAACGCAACTAGTGATGCTATTAATCGCAAATTATATGATACAACGAATCTCAGCCCACATGCAACAATCTCAAGCTTCGAAAGCTTTCTTATATCTAATATTCCCCAACAAATACTAGCTAATGAGGGATGGAGCATAATCATATGTATGGCACAGAAGGGACAAAGTTTGAAATGCAGTAAGTTTGTTTTAATAATCAATTTTGAAGACAATGATGTTGGTCCACAATAGTGAGAATTGGAGGTCAACTAGTGTGTCATCCTAACACTACCTTATGCATTGCTAAGTTGACCTATATTTCTACTAAGCTTCTTGTCCGAACCATTCACTTTAGCATAATATTCCTTTTTCCTCATAGCAATTCACCGAATGGAGTGAGAAGGAGCTCGAGAAAGGACAAAAAAAATGGCGTCGAAAACTCTTAAAAGGAAAGAGAAAGCTTCAAATGCCATTTGAGGTACTTTCCTAACTTACTTTTCTATACTTACGAAGATAAAATGTTAGTTAGTCAAGTGAGTTTTGTATTAAGGTTATATTCATCTTTTTCATGTGGTACTTGCTCAAGGCTTGGTAAAGAACTGGAGTGGAAGTCTTGGAAAAATTGGTGAAGGAAATGTATTTTGCCGGTATTCCCTTTAGACATGGCTGAAAAGAGTGACGAATGTTGAGGAAGAAAGAGGCTATGGAAAATGTCAGTGTCAATTGTTATTAAAATTTGGAAAGGGAGATCGGAGCCATATAAAAAGAGAGGTATTTGAATCTATTATATATAAGTAAGGTAGATTCTTTTTAACGTAAAAGCTTTTTTAATTGATGAGAAATTTCAATTAATTAAATCTTCAACTCTTTGTATAATGATTCTTCACATTTTTATACATATATCAAAAATTTTTTAAAATATGTAAATTCTTTGTAGTTAACGAAAAAAATTATAAAGTAATTAATTAACAATATCTTAAATTAGGAATTTTTTGAAGTATGAGAATTTTTTAAAACTAATGAATTTTTTGTTTTCAATGAAAAAAATTATGAAATAATTAACTAATGATTTAATTAACTGTTTTTTAAATTGTGAATATTTTGAACTTTGAAAATTTTTTGTCGCTTCATAAATAAAAAATTCTTTAAAATTTTAACAATTTTTGAAGTCAACAAAAAAAATAATTAATGAATGAATTAATTATCTATTAAATTTTATAATAACGGACTATAAATATAACTTATTATAGTCCAAAATTAAAATAAGAAAAAATAATATATAATTAAATGATTTATTCAATAATTTAGATTGTTCAAAGTTAAAAACAAAATTAAATGTAATTTCATCAGTTTATGATATTTTAAATTTTTTTAAAAAAGAATAACAATAAGAGTTGCTTTGTATATAAAAAAAAAAACTTTTATGACATTCGTTTTAATGAACTTAATAATTTAAAATGTATTGATATATAATAATATGAATTAATTTTGTTCTAAAACCCTTGCAAATAAACTAGTTTCCAATTATATTTCACTTGCTTGACTTAGTTTTAATCACAAAATACATAAGTATTTAAAGATACACAGAATCACCGGTTTTATAAACCTATTTAATACTTAGTACAAGTACCACACTCACCTGGATACATGAATAGCCATTTCCTAGATACATAAATTATACTATTGATGAATCACAATTAACTAGATACATATGAATCACCCTTAGGCACATGAATTTAACTAAGGGTTTTGCTAAAAAGTGCTACTTAAAAAATATTAAATGCATTTATTGACAATAATAATTATTTTTTTTTCACAATCTTTTTATTGTATTTAATTAATGATTATTTTTTTATGACAACATTATTCTTCATCTTTTAAAAAAGACATAATCAATTTTTTATTTCAATTTAAAATGATTTACCAATGAATTTTTAAATATTCATAAATGTAAGTAATATCTTCATATTACTATTAATATGTCATGAAACTTCATTTAAAAAAATATTAGTTGTAAAAAAAACAAAAATTATTTGGTGAAAACAAAAATTAATGATAACGTAATGATGCAACTTAAGTGTATGATGATATAAAAATTGTTAGAGATTAATTATAAATTTTTTAAAATAAAAGAGATTGATTATGCTTCTTGAAAAAGACGGAGGGTAATATTATCATAAAAGCAAAACCGAAAGAATCATTAATTGAATGCAATGAAAAGTAATAAAAAATATTAATTATTACTATCAATGAGTACAATAAATATTCTGTAGCAAGCACTGGTTAGTAAAACCCTTTAACTAAATACATTATAAATAATAGTATTGTAATTAATATTTCATTAAACAAGTTCATTCTTGAACACATACTACCTTATTCACATTCTATAGCTTTCTGTACATGAGTGGTCGAAATGTGGAAATGGCACCATGGGAAATCAGGCTGAATTATAAATAGGAAATATATTCATTGAACCAAGAATAGATAATTAGACAACCTAAGAGTTGAAAACACTTGATAGGTAGTTTGGTTAGATATGGCTGAATGTGTACTTCATTTGAGAAGGATGAGAAATATACCTGGAGCACCCAATTAGAAACTCATCTCTAATTAGTTTAATCTCTTGGCTGAATTGGTAGGAGTATGAAGCAAGCATGACATTTGGTAAAATACTAGCTAACTTTTGTAAGTTTAAGATTTTAAATGTGTAATGACATATTCAGGTTTCATATCTTCTTGAATTAGAATTGCCAATAGTGCATAATTAAATCAAGACCCACGTTGCCTTACTTTTTTTACTTCATTCCGTGTTTTCTTAACATTTAAAATGGTCAAATTTACCTTAGGTATAAGAAGAAATGAGAAATTAGACAATATTCAATATGAGAATAAAAAAAAGGGAACCAAGAGTTATTGGCTCGAATGGTAAGAAATTTAACACTCCTTAAACAAAGTCTTAAATTCAATCCTTACTTTGTGTATAAAAAATGCAACGTTGAGAGGATTACCCCTATAATGCATCCTTATTATTGTATGAGTAGTCTAGTTGTTACATATTTGTGGCAATTGAATTGAACTTGGATTTTTGGACCAAAAAAAAGAAAGAATTGAATTTAGATTAAACTTGAACATGAGCATCCAATGGAGAAATTTGGAATTCATATCAAGAAAGCTTGAGCTTGTAGTATAGGTAGCTATTTCCTTTCTTAAAACTAGCATTATTTTCAAATAATTGTTTGATTATATCTATTGAATGATTGACTACTTGAATGATGTGCAATATAATAATTCGTTATAGTCATGCATTTTTAGGAAAAGGATGTGAACCATAGAGAGCTCTGGTCCCTTTTTCCCAGAATGTGGGCCTTCAAGTATATGTTGTGTGGCCCTCTTATAGGTATGAGATTACATTTAAAAGATTTACTATATTATGGTTCACTGAGAGGCCCAGTGTGTTTGTCTTGTCATATGAGTAGTCAATAATGTTTTTCATAACATCTAATGGATTGTAATTATGTATTGCTTGTTTTAATGGCTGAAATTGATGCTTTTTTAACGTAACTAGCAAGTGAGAAGATTGTCTCATCCTTTTTGTTTCGATGAAATCAGTTCTTATTTTTATATTTTGTAATAATTTGACTTTTTATAAATTAATTGTAATAAATTAATTTATTAAAAATTTTATTTTATATAAAATTAATCCCCCATTAATGTAAATAGAAGAATATAATTGATACAAATTTAAATTTGTAATAAATTGATTTGTTACGATTAATTTATAACAAATTAAATTGTCATAAAGTATAAAAGTGAAAACTAATTTTGTACCTTTTTTTTTTCTTAATATTAATTCTAGGTGAACAATGTGGTAATTAGACATAAAAGCAGTAAATCTAAACTAGACGGATTGTGTAGTTCAACAAGTAATTTAAAAAGTTGTAGAATTGGCAATAATTGAAATTAATTACATGCCCACATGAATTTTTAGTTTAACCCAACAAAATTTTAAATAAAAAATTTGCCATTAATTTTTCATATATACAAACTCCCCCGATAGATTGAGTAAACTTTTTCAAACCCCTATAGTCAAATCTGACCAATTTGATTCCTTATTGAACATAAATTCTTCATTCCATTCTTCAACTTTGTTCTATAAATGCAGCAACATTGTCATCACTTCTTCTTCTTGTTTGTTAGGTGGGTTTTAAGCATTTGATTGCAACATAAGTGTCGAAATCATGGTTTTATTGAAACTAATTGTAATGATGAGTAGTCAATTGTTCTTCTCCCAAAATTCGATTTTCATAGCCCCAAAGGCATTGTCCACTAAAAAAACTTCAAGGAAATAGTTATCTTAGATACCAACGATAACAAATGAAGTATTAATGCACATGCAAATATCTTTGTGGATTATTTTTCAAGGGAATGAGATAAAAGATGAATGAGGTTTAATGTTGAGGTTGGATGGGAATTTCTTTGTCTTTGACGGTGTACCTAATGAAATGATAAGAATGTTATAGGTTTTGACAAATAACGATCTTCATGGTCCCTAAGCAATTTAAACACATTATTTCGCTATTGTGTTATTTTCCTCAGGAGAAAAATACCATTCTAATCCTTTGCACTTTAAATATATATCAATTTAGTTTTTTATATTTATTTATCTCAAAATAGTTCTTCACTTTTCAAATGTTAATAAAATTGGTCTCTCCATCAAAATTCCTTATTAGCAAACAACTCTACAACATAGTAAACGAATAGTGAATGAAGGACTAATTTCTTAATGTTGAAAATTGTAAATGGCTATTTTGAGACAAAGTAAATATGGAGGATCATATTCAGACAATATCAAAATGTGAGGGACCAAAGTGATATTTTTGCTTTTCCATAAGGCTAAAATACATTTCTTAAAGTTTCACTTTCATCTCTTAATTTTATTAAGTTCCAATTTGGTCCCTTAAGTTTATTGTATTTGTTCCCATTTAGTCCTTTTAACTTTACCTTGAGTTTCACTTTGGTCACTTAATTTTGTTTGTTTCCATTTTGGTCCCCATAACTTTACTTCAAATTTTATTTTTATCCCTCAATTTTATTTTCTTCCAGTTTGGCCCTTAATTTTCAAAAACTACTCATATTTTTTTTTAATTTATTTGTTAAAATGAACAAAACCCAATGAAGCATAGTAATTTTCATTTAAAGATTCAATTATATATTTTATTCTTTCACAAAATAAATTTATTAGTATTTGGTAACCATATTTGTTTTTTAATAGTTTTAACTCTGAATTCATACAAAGTTTAAATATTTGAAACATTTTAATATGATGGTGTTGAAGGAAATGAAACATTTGAGTAATTTCTTGAAAGTATGGGTGAAATTAGAATAAAATAAAATTAAGGGACGGAAGTGAAATAATTAAGGAACGAAGTTGAAACCAAATAAATAAAAGTAAACCTTAAAATAAAATTAAGGGACTAAATTGGAAGCAAATGTACATGGAGGACAAAAGTGGGACATAATGTGAAGTTAAGAAATCAAATTAAACCAGCACAAGTTGGTACAAATAGAATGGGTCTATGCCTCTTAACCATCGCATCGTAGGTTTGAATTTATAAAGGGACAAAAATGAAAAATATTTATTTAGAAAACCTCCCAATTTAAATCAGACCGTAAGTTGAAAGATTAATCATTACCAATGAAATGGTGGATACTTTGAACAATAAAAAAAGAAACTAAATTAAAACTAAATAAAATTAAAAAGATGAAATAAAACTTTAAATAAAATCAAAGGACTAAATTTTTTTATTTTCCTTTTCTTTCCATGATACTATAGCTAACTACGTAATAATTTGTTAAAATATTCAAAATCTAGTAGGTACTCGATACAATTTCTAAAATTTTGTTCTCAATCAGCAGCACCTACTTTTCAGGTAACACTATTTTAATCCGTCCTAACTTAATTGTATCCAAACAACTAGATTTAATATTATTTAAAAGATTTTACTTTTAATAAATACGCAATATAAAATTGATGCAATATAAAATAATAAACCTAGCTCTTACAACTTACAACCTGCATTACTCACGTATATCTCATGACATCCTTTCCTCTACAAGGTTTCCTCATCAACTCTAAACATTTACAAATGGCTTCATCATAATTACAGCTGTAATTCCTCTTTGCAAACTTTGCATACAGACATCTAGAAAATGCCTCATCAATTTACCAAAGTAGAAATATTTCTTAGCTCAAATCTCAGTGACAGAAAGTCATTACTAAAATGCCCAGTTATAATATATACTTGATGTAGAACTATACTTGAATACAGTATTATCTTCGTCATTAATTTTTTAATGAACATATATAATTAACTTATAATAATACAAATAATATATATTTTAATTTAAAAATTATAAAATTAAATGTAATAATTATACATATATCGTGATATAGTTAAAAAATAAAAATATAAAATATTTACGTATAAAGTTTTTCCATTCGACATATTTATATAATCTTATTTGTACTGAAGTAATTATGTACCTTTTATTTATGTAATAAAATAGTTATTTATTTATGAAAAAAAAATTCACTACAAATTGCAAGAAAATAAAAATTCATCTATAATTTTTTCGACATTTGTTATTAAAAGTGTCAATAAAATCATAATTACAAATCATTTTCTTAATTCACGATTAGATTACTAAACAAACTGGACTCCATAATTTTTCTGAGTGTTTCGAGCATATATTAGTTTATTTGACTTCAATTTTTCTCAATTTAGAAATAAATTGTTGAACTTAATCCAATGTCATTACATTTATTTCCCATGTCTCGTTTTCTACTCTAACTAATTTGTTGCAGTTCCTCTTGTGGCCTCTCTGCTCAAGAAAGCTCATCTATGCCGGCAATTCATTGCTGCAAACTTTAAATTATTTCTGAATTCCTATTTGGAGATTGCTTGCATCAAATTGAGCTATTAGAAAAAGCTCATGGCTGCTCACTCTGTTGTGTCCACCTTTTCCTCTTCTCTTCCCAGAAATTCTATGGCAAAGGCTGTGAACGCATCTACAATCCTCACGCCTACCGCTCTCCGACTTGTCAAAGGGTTCACCTTTACATCACTTTCTGCATCCAGAAAACCCATCAGAAAATCATTCCAAGGTTGTTTTGTGTTCGTTGTTTTTGAATTGAAATTTGTTGGAAGATATATCGTCGGTGAGCGTGTTCTGGTTTTCGTCATTCAGTTGTCTTCTTTGCTTTACGTGCAATCTATCTAGCTATTGGTGTTTTAATTTATAGAGCCCGACCCAGTATTGCCCTTCTTTTCTTCTGTTTTTGGGTTCTTCGTTTTATTAATCTGTCTCAAGATGTGTAATATTCGATGGATGTTTGAAGGGGGCGCCAAGAACAAAAGAGGTGAAAAGTAATTAGAAATGAGGATAAACTGAGATATGGAAAGGAATATAAAATAATGATTGTCTTATCATCTTTGTATAATGGGAGGATGCAACTTAAATTATTTGAGTAGAGCATTATCTCACGAGTAAAATTTGTGGAGGTTGTTAAGGAATTTCATTTTGTTTTCTTTTGCTTTAGTTAAAAAAAAAAAAAAATTTAAAGTAACAGGTAGTTCAATAATGCTTTGATGTAAAAATCCTGGATTTAACAATGATTTTCATCCAATTATGTATGCATTTTAGTTTCTATCTAAACTTCTGAAGCCAATTAAGCTGTTCTGTTATCTCTTTGGAGATCTAGACTATATTATTCTGCGTTTCATTTAAAATTGACATGATGTGGTTTGCTGCTTTCCAGACATGATCATACAGAAGAAGATATCTATTCTCATGCATCATTCATACTCTATCTTTATTTTTTGTCAGTGAGATCAGTGGCTGCTCCTGCAGAAGCTGTATCAGGGTTTGATGATATGGTTTCTGGAACTCAGAGGAAGTATTACATGCTAGGTGGGAAAGGAGGCGTAGGGAAGACGAGTTGTGCCGCTTCACTTGCTGTTAGATTTGCTAATAATGGGCACCCCACTCTTGTGGTTTCTACTGATCCCGCACATTCCCTGAGTGATTCTTTTGCCCAGGTTGATTACATGTCTTCCAGTTCTCCTTATGCTTGTTGAGTTAGCTGCTTGTAGTTTGTTAAGTGTGTTTCTCTGTGTAACTCACATGTTTTTCTGATTTTACACTAGGACTTGACAGGGGGGACATTGGTACCAGTGGAAGGAACTGATTATCCACTTTTTGCTCTTGAAGTAAGCTGACTAGATGTTGGATAAATTTTCTTAATTTTTTTAATGAATAAGCTCCATTATCTTATTTACTGGCTTGATGACATGATTGGTATTTTCATATACTATTTTATTTGGGATCCCTCCTCTGTTATGTGCTTAGTTAGACTTGTAGTTTCATAACAGATAAACCCTGAGAAGGCCAGGGAAGAATTCCGAAATGCAACTCAAAAGAATGGTGGAAGTGGTGTTAAAGACTTCATGGATGGTATGGGACTTGGGATGATTGTAGAACAGGTAGTTTATTTAAATATGCTTTTAACTAGCTCAAAAGCTAATGACAGCTTTCATATTTAGAGTGATGTTTGTCATTGTTTCATATTTAGAGCACACTGCATATGGCACACAGCCAGACCCACTTCTTTTAATAACTCTGTCATATATAGGTTGAAGGCCATAAATTTTTCGGATAAGTATCTTAAATGCTGTCAACACAAAAGGCATAGGTAAACAAAAAACAACTGAAGCAAATGGATAAGGAAATACTAGAATATAATTGGTTCTGCACTTCTGCTTCATTATAAGTCTGCTTCTTTTAGAGTGGTTGTTGTCATGAACTATTTCAACTTCAAAGTTTAAGCTATTAAAGCATGTGAACTGTGTTATTATAATCTTTAACATATACCTCACACAAAAGTGCTTTGGACTTGAAATATGGACAAAGTGTAGGCTCACATACCTTATTCGAAAGTTTCATGTTATTATGAAGATTTGGGATGACAAGGATTGAACTTGACCTTTTGGTTATAGAGGCACTATATATCAAGTCAAAAACTACCTCAACATAAAAGTTGGAGCTTTTCAGCGATGGCTCATTAGTATTTTTTATTATAATATCTAAAAAACTGTTACATCCTTTGATTGCAATAGTTGGGAGAGCTTAAACTCGGAGAGTTATTGGATACACCTCCTCCTGGTCTGGATGAAGCTATAGCTATTTCCAAGGTATGTAACTCTTATGCGTTATGATTATGTCCTTCTAGTAAATTGTAATTAATATAATATGTCCTTTCTTAACACACCTAACATTTAAGAGTCTCCTGCCAGGTGATGCAATTTCTTGAATCACAGGAATATAGCATGTTTACTCGAATAGTGTTTGATACTGCTCCTACGGTGAGCAAAATGCTAATTGTTACATAACTCTAATCTTTTTCTTTCCTAAAGATTACCGGATAACACTGTTTTCTTCAACAGGGTCATACATTACGGCTACTGTCCTTGCCTGACTTCTTGGATGCCTCTATAGGGAAGATATTAAAGGTAAGACTGCTTATTGTAATAAAGGAAAACCTGCAGATATATTGCTGAACTGTACTTGAATGGATTACCCCATTTTGAGCTACTTTACTGTATGTGATGTTTGAAGTCTTGTTACAAATAAAAACAATTCTGTTCACAAATGTCAGATGTAAATTTTACATCTATTTACATTGCAAATCTTCCTGTGTAGACATTATTAGCAAAACATATTAGCCAATTGCTAAATTGTTATTTTTCTCTCAATTCTTAGTTGTTTCTCTTTTGCTTGCCTACATTCGCATGTCCACATATCTCATTATTTATTGTCAAGGACCAAGTCATCTGAGATGCTTTAGTTGTTAAGGTCTGTGACTATTTTTCTTAAACTCTTAAATTCCTCCCTCATAAAAGCCTTTTGGGCTTGAAGTGTGGACAAAGTATAGGCCCATTTAACCTTATGCAGCAATATAATTTGATTACAAAAAACAGAGGTTGCATAGATTAAACTCATATTGACCACCTGGTCAGAGAGGCTTTGATACCATGTCAAAATTGGTTTCAACCCAAAAGCTAAAGCTGGTAGGAGAAGACCCTAAAATGATCTGTACATATTTAAATGCAAATATCTAATACTTTGAATCGATGCATTACATCTGACTTGTTTGTATATAACTTGACAACCATCAAAAGGCAAAAAAATTAAATTGCTATAACTTGTCTACTGATAGTTCTCTGTCTTTCCTCTCCTCCCTTATGCACTCACTTAATTATATTTTTCATGGTGCATGGTTAGTTTCGATCAAAAGTTTGCTCATGATAACCTGGACACAATATTTTTCTTGCAGCACTTTGCACTATATAGAATCAGATCTAATTCTCTTATGAGTGAACACTCTGGAGTCTGGACAACTTTAGAGTATATAATTTCTGTTTTTCTGATCCTCTTCACATATTCTATGTGCAATCTTTGACTGATTCTGCAGTATATCTTTCTTATTTCTGCTGCAGCTCAGACAAAAGATAGCTTCTGCTACCTCAGCAATCAAATCTGTGTTTGGACAAGAAACAACTCAACAGGATGCTGTAAGCCTGATGCCCTGATCTTTTGGGTCTGATGTTGATTGCGTTTCATCTTAACATGCTGACAAATTGTTATATCTTGCTGGTGCAGGGTGACAGATTGGAGAAACTTAGAGAGAGGATGATAAAAGTGCGTGAGCTCTTTCGTGACACTGATTCAACAGAGTTTGTCATTGTAACAATCCCCACGGTATGAATACTAAAAGTGTGTTTCACAATCCACTAATCCTTGAAAATTGTTGCATATAATGGTCAATGATCCAGTCATTTAGTGTCACCAACTTATCATTTGAGGCACAAAAGTTCAAAGGGTTTTTGTCTGCTCAGGTTTATTCCATTAGTGCTAAATTGTCATTTGTTCATTTTACAAGAAAATGATATTATGGCAAAATGCCACAGAGAAAGAAATCTTAGGATGAATTCAAGTGTAAGGGAAATGAGATATTGGACAAAACTAACAGGGAGGCTTTTTTGATTTATTCCTGTTCAAATTTTGAAATTTCAAAATGTTTTCAAATGGGGAGGCACTCTCACTTGTAACTCTTGTTTAATTCATTTGAAAAAATGGTTGGAGAAAGGCTCAGGGGTTATATGTGAAAATAATTGCAGGTGTAACAAAATCCACCTAAAAGCTTAAGAGCCTGTTTGGTTTTGCTATAAAATTCTTCTTCTAAAAGTGCCATAACAAAATAAAAAAAATAAAGAACCGTTCAGCGTTTGTCCAAATCATTTGAAAAGTTGCTTATAGCAATGTTGTTAGTGTTCAATAGTGTTTGTAATAATATTTAAGCTGAGAATGTTTTCACTTTTTGTAAATGAATTCCTGCTTCTGATGAGAGCTCCAATATTTTGCCTCTTTCACAGCAGAAATATAAATTCTTCTGTTAGTTAGCTATACGTCTATGTGTTGACCAAGCAGGCAATACACCTTTGAGATAACATGGTGTGTAAGTGCTTCTCCATGTTGTCAAGAGCTTGATCTTGCCACTTTCGCTCTCCTTGTTGAGATTAAAATCTGAGCACAAGGTTTGGGTGGGCTATACTTCATCAATTATGGAGGGATTTTACATCAGGGAGTGTATTGGATATATAAGTAAAAAGAGAAGAAAAAAATTGCCCTTCATGGATCTTCACATAATGACTTAAGCCTTTTGGGTTAATTAATTCCTTGACAAGAATGAACTTCAGGGGGTTAAAGTGACATATTTAACACCACGGGAAGACAGAGGGATTCTTCAAATATATCTCATTTTGTTTAAATAAAAGAAGAAAAGTAGTAGAATGAAGGAAAGAAGAAAACCTAGCTGGGTGTGGAAGTAGGGGACAGAAGTAAAAAGGCATTTATAGCTGTTCTTTTGCATGGTTCTTTTCTATATATAATGTAGCAATTTCATTGTCAAGATCTAATTGAATCATATGCCACTGGATGTTGGACAAAGTCCTGTGTTTTTTAACTTTTTATTCTCCTTGTGGCAGAGGAACTGTAATAGAAAGTATGTTCATTGCTTTTAAATTATTACTTATATTGTATTGTCTTTTCTTCCAAAGGTGATGGCTGTCAGTGAGTCCTCGAGGTTGAGTTCATCTTTGAAGAAGGAAAGTGTTCCTGTGAAGAGGCTTATTGTTAATCAGATTCTACCACCATCCGCATCTGACTGCAAATTTTGTGCTATGAAAAGAAAGGTACTTTTAAGTGTTTGCTCTTTTATGTTTAAATTGGTTAAATCAGATCTATAAGGGGATAATGAAGGATAAGGGATGGTTTCATTGAGACGTCTACCTTGTTGGGGAAACTAACCTTCCAATATTCTCCCTTTAAAATTTCTAGTTCTCCCAGTTTGGGAGATTTTGGAGGAGAAACCAACCATTAAGTATTATGTTATTCATGGTTTCTTCAAATTGCTTATAAATTAAATAAATTATTGTAATTAATCATTTTAATTATAGATTAATTTGTAAAAAATTAGTATTTTCTTATATTCTTTTGTTGAACCTATTTAGTTACTGTCTTGTTAATCATGAACATCTAGACTAGGTGAAGTGAAATTCTCATTTAAGTACCCTTTATCTTCCCTTCTCTCTCTAACTGTTATTGAATGTGTGGCAACCTGTACTTGAAATCGAGTGTATCCAATCCAACAACAACTTGAGGGGAAATTAACTCTTATATTCAAAGTTCATTGTTATCTATGGGGGTGGCAACCTTTTGTACTCCAATGTTACAGGATCAGATGCGTGCTCTTGATATGATCCGGAATGATCCAGAACTCTCCAGCTTGGTTATGATCCAGGCCCCACTAGTTGATGTAGAGATAAGAGGTGTTCCAGCTCTTAAATTCCTGGGAGACATTATTTGGAAATGAAGGCGACAGTTATACAAGTATGATTGGTAAAGTGTTCTATACTTCTTTTAAGCACCTTCTAGCATAATGTGTTGCTTTAAGCTTCCAATGTAACGTTTAAGGCAATGGATAATTACTTTACTACCTAAATATGCTAAAACCAGAAAATAATGCGTTTTTACTAAGTGATGGAATTTCATCCAGTTATTGGAACTGGACCAAACATTGAATTAGCGAAGGGCTGAGTCACTAGGTGACTAGGTCAACGTCCAGATCACTTATTAAGCCCCTTATTTTTTATTAGAAATTAATAGAATATTATCAATTAAATATAATGTAATATATTTAGAAAAAAAAGGTGATGTTAATGCATATAATATACTATATTTTGATAAATTAATATGTTACTATGCAAATATAGAACTATAGATAGATTACTATCAAATTTATATTTGAAAATTAATCATTGCAAAAAAGAGAGAAGAGTCTACTCTGATTCATTACTTCTGGTCTGAGGTTCATCCCCCAAGTAGATTGCAGAAACTGTTAAATAGTTAGAACTGTTCCAGTTTGATTGCTGGTTCACCAGTTAAACCACACAGGCTGGTCTAGGTCCTATAACTATATAATTTTATCTTTCCTAGTTTGATGGCTGGTTCACCAGTTAAACCATACAGGCTGCTCTAGGTCCTATAACTATATAATTTCATCTTTCCTTTACTTTCAACAGGTCACAGTACTGAAGCACTGGTGTTTTTATTCGGCAATTCAGTGAAGCATTATAAATTAAGCACGTGACATCAAAGTTTAGCAAGTTCATATGGTGAAAATACAGCATGAGATGTTCGAAAACTTGTACAGTAGTTTCCAAACCTCAAAATCTATGGTTCAGAAAGTAGAAATCTCTATGGCTTCTTCGCAATGAAAGTATGTGTCGAAGCAAATCCGACATGACTATTGAGCTGCTAGTTTTTGTTTTTTCTTGTTTTTCTTCATCTTTTGTTTAAAGGGGTTATTTCAAGTGTAAGTTTTTGCTTTGTAGTGCTGCACAGGGAAAAAGTACGGTTCTCAATTTGCATTTGCTTGAAGCTGAATACGCACACCATGCTTTGGTTTTAACTTCAAAATTCACATGGTACTAACTACATCGCAAAAATACGTCTTTTAAATTCGCCGTCCAGACTAAAGTCAATTGCACCAAGTACCTTGTGCACTAATTGGTCAAATTTCCCCTTTGTTCGAGGAAAAAATAAAAATTTATTAATGATAAGGCAAAAATATAATTGGCTTGATTCTATATTGGTATCCTAAAGTTTAGAAGTTTGCAATGAATAATTTGATGTTTAAACTGTTAGCAAATTGGTTATCTGTGATATCATATCAACGAGTCACAAAGTTATCCAATTTAATAATATTTTATCTTCAAAGTATCACAATTTGGCCAAATTTGGCCTTTAGAAAATGAAAATCCCAAACTCTTAGAATTAACTTAAAAATTTTATAGGAAAATTGGTCATTTGAACGAATGGTGGGGGAAATTTTTGAAAACATTTTGTATATGTTGAATTTGAAATTTAGCCAAAGGAAGAAGTTTGGCCTTCAATGCATAAAAAATAAGGATTTTTGCAAGAAAATTAAGAAGTTAGTACAAAATTATGGATACAATTAGGATTTTTTTTTCGTCGCATTTTTTGGGATATTGTGTTTCTAATTGACCAAAGGAGGAATTTCAGTCTTTAGTAGAGAAAATATTATATATATCATAAGAGAATTATAAATTTATAGGCAAGTGAGGACAAAATTAGAATTCATTTGGGAGCAAAATTGAGGGGAATATTGGGTGTATTGAATTTGGAATTCTAATCAGACAATGGAAGAATTTCGATCTTCAATATATAAAAATTTAAGGAATTGTAAAGTTCTCACATCTTTTCATAGGCTGAACGAATTTGTTACCGTAAGTTGAGCTTAAACAAATCAAACAACTTGATAATTTATGTTAGTATGTACTCTCCAGTCTCCATACAAAATACATCAGGGCCAGTCAAAGGCTAGTCTAAGGCAAGAATCTAATATTGGTAAAAGCGTCATAAATTATAAGTTTCGTGAACAACTTTTTCAGCCTATATTTTGAATCATGTGAGCCTATGAATTTTGCTACCACACTCCTAAAAAGTGAAGGGGAAAATACCTTACACAGGCGTGAAATACTGGTCATTACTAGAATACAGATACACCAACACAAGCTACAACCAGGCAATTATGATACAGACCTCTAAAATAGCCGATCATCAACTAAAGGGGTAACTCTTAAGTCCATGATATGATCTTGTCAACTGCAATCTGCATGATATGATACTACCCTCTCCAATTTGTGAATGCCAGAAACATGATAGCTTGAAGCTTGATATTACCTCTTTTGGAAGGTGATCATACATAAAAAAGCAATTGCCCGACTAGCTACACCGATAAGAACGAGAATTAATATGCACAAACTCCAGTCATGGAGATTATAGCCACTTTTGAGAAGTGAACCACAGCGAGTTATGAGCCACACTCCGTGATACCTGCAGTATAAATGTAATCATTAGTCCTCAGAATATCCAGTGTGTAAACAATTTACCAGTTACTCAAACATTGACCATTCTTTATTCCTGTTTGAATTATAAAAAAAAGTTGATACTGGTAGTTAGTGGTTAACAGTGAATTAGTTAGAATTAATTAACCAGTCCATATATATATAGCCGTGTAACTAACAGAGCAGGCATATATGAGATGACTTGAATGATTGAATTCTCTTCTACTCTCTTTCTATCATCTATTTTCTTTCTTTTTATCGTAACATGATTCTAACATGTAATAGCTAAACTTAGAAACCTAAAATATTGGGTAGATTTGAAATTTTTAATACAATTTAGTTAGATCACAACTTATACAAGGAACTAAGTTTAAAGAAAATTATAATTGAAAAGGACCTCAAGAAAATAGCCTGATCATTAGTAATCCTATATCGTAAATATTAGAGGAACGTGGTGCTTCATTCTGCATTTAAATCAATAAAATTTACTAGAGAAAAGGGCAAGGAGTAAACTAATAAGTGTGCATTTTAATTTCCTGCTATAGCAGCTATAAGCATCTCAAATAAACCAATTCCAGTGAATTCTTTCTTTTTATATAGCTAACGCCATTTTGCCTCCCATCAGACAAACATGTCAGGGTAGAATTTTATTCAAGCGTTTTGCATGTAGAAGTACAATTAGAGTAAACATCTTTCACGTAAATTTACCTTTCAGCATTAGCAATTACAAATGCCTGTAAAGCCCACTTAGAATAGCATAAATTAGCTATATCCTTCAAAAATTTACTATCTTTCGGTTGTGTTGCAATAAGTGTCAAAACAACTGGGAGAAGTACTGACCACTGCAAGAAATAGTAACATGTTAGATAGGAAATGAATTCATAATGATGAGTGGAATCTCAAATTGGGAGACACGAAGTTTTTTGATTTTCTGCTCCTAATACTCACCAGCTGGGCTGCACCTGGTTCAAATAATATTGCCAATGCATACGCTATGCCAGTGACACAGTATACAAGACATAGCAGCACTATGTAATTGTCTGCAAAAGTAGATCTCGGGTTGGTGAAGAAATAGAACATGGACAGGTACACCACAGGCTTGATGACTGTGTTGAAATGATCAATTGTGTCTTTAGAGAGAAAATAAGCCAAGCTACTCATGCCAGAATCACTTTCCCTCCAGTAGTGTAACTTATCCAGAGAAAATGATCTCAAGGCTGCTATTTTGCATAGAAGAGCTGAAATTAAAAACAATTATAAATGAGAATAAATCATTGCTCACATTAATGCAGGGTAGATTATGTGCAAAATTACTAATATTTTGCAGATGATACTGTTTCGTTTCTGGAGCAGAATAGGCATAGTTTTGAGAATGTTCTTTCATCTTCCATCTTGTTGAGATTGTTTCTGGGTTAAAGTTAATTTGTCAAGAAGTGAATAGGCGGGGTTGAATGCAGACAACCAGGTTCTTTCTTCTAAGCTTCTCTTGCAGGTTTACAAGTTTGTAACAGGCCTCCTGCTTATCTGGGCATCCCTCTAGGGGATAAACTAATTCTTCAAATTGCTATTTTTATTTTTAACGAAGTTTCCAAACCATGCATCAAAACCTCACAGCATCATATTTAGAATATTGAACTACTAAAAAAACAGAAAAATAGTAAATCCATTCAATTTGGGTATTTATATATACCTCAATTTGGAAGTCAAAATTTTGTCATGGTGATATTTTATAAATTGTTGTGAGAATTATAAATTGTGTGAAAGAATCTAGCACACATTGCACAGTCCACAAATCAGTTTCCAGCATTAATTCATCTCAGACAATTACAGAGGAAAATAATATAAGGTAAAGAGCCTTCAAGACTAATTATCAGAAACTTCATCTTACAGACAGCAATAACTGTATAGGTGTACCCAGCTGCACCAAACGTGTGATCACTTGATTTAGTAAGTGTTCCTAAGCAGGCTCCAGCAAGTAATAAAATCAGATAATCTATTGCTTGGATTCTAGCTTCCCGCAATCGCTGTTTACCAACCCTGAAATACCATTGGCATGGAGCTAAGAACAGAATTTGCAGACAGCAAATTTTTGGGTAACAGGAATAATTTTATCTCAGGGAGATAAATTATTTGGATAAAACGCAGACAACAAATTGCAAGGCACATTCAACACTATACTAAAAGGCCATATCCACTTTTTATCTTTATAACAAATCACAGAACTCAATGGTGTAATTTATTTCGCAATAAGTGAAGAGATATCATGACATTTAGGAAGATATTTACACTCATGCAACTGCATAATATAACTTTCATTTTGGTTTCAGACATAAAAGTAACAGAAAAGATCAGTAGAAAAAGAATATGACCATCCTCTGTTAAGAAGAAATGGTTTATTTATTTATTTGTTTCAATGTTCTTACACTTCTTTTCAACTGGACAGAACTTTAGATCATTAGAATTCTAGTCACAGCAAAAAATAAAAAATAAAAAATGCAATTATCGGATGTGCAGTAATATTAAAATCTACTGACAATTCTCAGGCAACTTTTCAAAATAATAATTATTTTGACAATAAAAGCGTAATGCTCCAAAGAAAAATTAACCCATCTCAAAGAAGATTTATTAGTGCAACAAGTCAGAAGAAAATAAAAGTTCCATGATACAAATAATTCTGAGATGAGTGCGTTCAATGATATACCTTGCAAGGAAGTACTTATATTGCTTGAAAAGACCAGGAGTTTTTCGGTTAGATAAATCCTTGGACTTTAAGAAATTGAGCCTTATCTTATCCCCCTGCAGCACTGCGTTGTGTTTCACATCTTGCCATAATTCTCCAGCAAAGGATTTTTCCTCATAACCAGAACCATCAGGATCTATTTCATTAACTAGATTTACAACTGGAGAGGACACATCAATTTTTCCTGCAATCTGCCTCATTTCAAGAGGTACAGGGTATCCATTGTGAAGCATCCATCTAACTGGCAGCTCATTACAGCTCACCACCGAGCTTCCACTAGGTACTGCTATTATACCCTCCAAAATGTCAATGAAGTAGTCAGGAGGATTGATCTTCTCTGGGATTTTTATCCCAAGGCCAGAAAAGTATTCTTCAACTTTCTTTACCGAGCCATGATAGACAGTAAGACCACCTTTTGCCAGAAGTACCAAGTCATCAAACATCTTGAATAGGGCATAACTGAAGCAGAAAATTATACTGTGCATTAATGAAAGGAAAAGTAATCCTACTATCAACAGAACCAAATTAAAGCATAAAATCCAAGATCAGTCTTTAAAATGGGTTTTATTCATAATGCCCATGCAAAGATCCGACCAGGAGTATTAAAAGGAACTATGGTTACCTTAGTATGGTGCACATGGGTACCAGCCAAAGTTTGTAAACTATTATAAAATCCTAAAGGCCCCTTGAATTCTTAGTTGCTTTGATTCCCTAGGTTATCTTAGGCATATCAACTTGCTGAACCAACATTGACAATAAATAGATACAATACAATATAGCACTCTAAGAACTCATGCCTCGAGAATGATATTTTTTCTTTCTAATGATCGTAGCAGCAACAAATCTACTACCTAGTTATCCCCTCATTTATATGCTAACTAGTTATCACCTCAATTTTGTTTAAATGTAATGCCAACTACATGAAGCCTGTCCCCAATGGTGCAGGGCGGAAATAAGAGTTACCTAGGTTGGTGAACAACCATGCAAATGTTCACCCCCTCAAGAGCTTCACGTCTTAGTGCTCTGAGAAGGAGCTGAGATGACGCACTGTCCAGACCAGAGGTTGGTTCATCTAAAATTAAAAGTGAAGGTTCCATGACCATCTCTAATCCAACATTTACACGCTTTCTTTGGCCTCCAGAGATCCCTCGCTTTTCTACTGTTCCAACCAAGGAATTCCGCACTGACTGAAGCCCCAAGAATTCAATAACTCTTTCAACAACCAGAACTTTGTCTGGTTTTGACAAGTCAGCTGATAGCCTTTAACAGTGTAACAAGAATTCATATAAGAAACAGATATACAAAGCACAAAAGCTACTACAAATAATAATTATACTCTTGATGTTTGCCCAGTCTATCAGCAACAATATTTTTCACTAATGAGTGCAAACTGAAAGAATGCATAAACTGCTTGCTTTTTTTTTTTTTTTTTTTTGGTTCTTTCAATTTTAGTATTTGAATGAATTAGGTTCGATTTCAAAAAGTTGCATGAGTTTCACAGTTGTATCCAGGCATTGATTTCTCAACATCAGAGTTTATTTGTATTATATTATCTACTTCTGTTACTAAATTGTCATTATTACCTTGGGAACTACATAATTTACAACATTAAATTTGATAAACTAATGCATGCGCATTAACACAAATAAAAATATATCTACAGAGAGAGTTATATATTTTTAGTTTTTCTTCAAATAAAAACATCGTGGGTTTAATCAATTAAATTGGGCAGAGAGCTAACATGTTTGGTCAAAAAAAAAAAAAATTAAAACTTAGCAAATAGGACCCAAACTTATTAAATGATTGTTTAAGTAGAGCTTGAATATATGGTTCAAACCAAGCTCACAGTCGGATTCTTACTTGGTGCATTCCAGTTAAATCAAAGTCATATCTGTAAAAGTTCAATTCAACTTAGTTTGACTGCAGGCCTAAGAAGATTATTGATGCTCATCTTTTAAGAACTTTAGCTTAATATTCTTCTGGCCACACTAAGGCATTTAAAGCTCCAAATATATAAACTGACTATATCACAACACAAAACTTTGATGACAGCTTCATAAGAAATTAATTAGTTACAATAGTTCCAACCAGGAAAACTGTAAGTCAAAACATCTTGATTTATCATGCCATGCTACTTTATTAAATTATATATATACTTCAAAATTTTCAATATCCTGTTTAAGACAAGAAATTATAAATACACAATGAAAATGAAGTTGAATGTATTGTTACCAAAAAAAAAAAAAAAGTGCATGCAAAACATCTTGCATGCTCAGACCAGCATCTTCCCTTTAAAATGGTAGGGTCATGGAATAATTCCACTGGTCAGGAAGAATGTCACCAAATAGTCTAATCTAATTATAGCAAACAATTAAATCCAGAATTAAGTTGTGAAAAAAGATAAACAAGGGTTGAATATTCTAGGTCAGAAGTCAAGCATAGACTATCTTGAAGATTATGAATGCAATTTAAAATATACTTCGGTCAGAATGCTTGTTTATCTGCCATACCTACACTTGGCACTGAACCAGAGGTTCTCTTCCACTGTCAGGTTTCCATGAACTATATCATCTTGTGGCACAAAACCGATAATTCTCTTATAGCAGTGAATTGATTCATTCTTTCCATTTACAAGTATTGAGCCCGCCATAGTGCATCCATATACCTTTCCAGCTAGAGCTGAAAGAAATGTTGTCTTGCCTGCTCCTGATGGACCCATGAGTGCAGTAATACGTCCAGGTTTAATTTTCCCTGTAACACATCGCAATATATGCTTGTTCTGTGCTTTCAATGTAAGAGTCAGATCTTTAAAAGAAATCTCAATTAAAGGCCTTCTTCTTTGTTCACTGTTAGTAGCCATTTTAATTACTATTGAGAAGGTAAGGTCCTTGTTTTCTTCTTGCTGAGCCTTCTCTTTTTCAAGTTGAGCATATGCATACCCAAATATTTGGCTATGTGTATTTAGTTGCTTTCCCTTGCGCAAATTTCCTTTGACACTTTTATCATGTGCAGCTTCTACATAAAAGCTGTCATTTATGTCTGGATCATTTTCAATTTCATACATCACCTGCATCAAGTCACTGGGTTCCTTTCCCTTTTCCTTTGGCATTGCAGATGAAGTTACAGCCATGCTTGAAGCAATAGAAGGTGGGGATAACAATTCAACATCTGTTTCAGAAGTTACTTCATTCAAAATTTTAATTCTTTCAGGATTTCCTACATCCTTCTTACGAGAAAATGTCTGTGATAACTGAGCTTGCAGCCCACTGGCATGCTTCTTGGCAGCATTCTTTGCAGCTTTCCATCTTTGGCGTGCATTGGCAGTCTTCCTTGCATTTCTAGCTGCTGCTTCTCTGGATTTGGCCATTCTCCTTTCCCTAGTAGTGAGAACTTGGTCAGAACAATTGTAAACAATGAGTAGCAAAGTACTCAAAGCAGCCTGCAAAAGCAGTTAAAGAGTGTCAACTTCCATTAACACTGTCTCTGTGTGTGTGTGTGTGTGTGTGTCTATCTCTGTTTTTTACAGTTGTTCCAAGATTATGTTTGCACATGATCGGATCACAACTTTGGATGACAAAAGAATTCAAAAAAACAAAAAGAAAAAAAAAAAAAGAAACCAGAAACTATTGGAATTTGTTTTTATCATAAATCCATTGAATAACGAAGCTACCCTAGTCGCTAGATTTTAGCACTTCTCCCTCAGACAAATTTTGGCCGAAAATGAACTAAATGAAAGTTAAAATTTCGAGTTCAAGAACTAATTACTTACAATGAGCATAACTCCATATGCATGCATACTTTGTGTTGCTGTGTTTGAATTACATGAACTTAACTTGAAGCATCCTACAAGATAATCAGTATATCCTCATATAAATCCAAGACCTAAATACTGCAATGTAGCTGCAATTATCCACAATTTGTATGAAATCTTACTCTTCTCAGATGTAGAACCCATTCTGCAGTAATGTCTGAAATTACAAGAGAAAATTAAGTAAAAATTGAAATAATGAATACAGAGCAAGCATAAGTGTTTTATGATACCAAAAGTATACTATAGCATAAATAATATTCTCACAAATCAACTGAAGAGGTCTTTCATGTTGACATGATCAAAGTCTCAGGCAGTCATTTGAACTATAAAGGGTCAATTCCTTTAATATTTTAAGAGACACTAGTCCAGATTACTTCTTCAAGGATCTTGATTTGGCAGGTTATATATAGTAACAATTGTTGGGGACAAAATAATACCCACGACTGCAAGGGATTCTTTTGGTAGTTGTTGGGCAAAACGATCCAGCTGAACAAAATATTTCACTGCTGCTACTAACATCAGCCCATATATTTGCTCCTCCACATGCATGATTTGGCTGCATTGGAGGCAGCTGGTAAAAATATCTGCAGAAATATATCTATAGTATATTACCTACAAAATATGTAATCAAAAACTCTAGATGAAATTAGAACTCAAGAGCCAGAATTAGTACTCACGGTTCACAGACACCAGTTGCATTATTTAGTGTTGCAAGAGGGCAATACGAACCTAATGGGCAAGCTTCCAAAACAATATTTCAGATGCCACAAAATGAGACAAGCATTAGAGATAGCCTTTAGCACAGATATCACAAATAATTCACATTATTATTGTTATCATGTAAATGATGCATAAAGTGTCATTCTACTTACAAATATTTCATGATAGAACCTAAAAATGACTGAAATTTATATTTTACAAACTAGCTTTATATAAACATAGTTCAAAGAGACAAGAATCACCCAGAACATTGCTACATCCCTGAAAGATCTATTTAGAAATTTCTAGTTGGAATTTGCAATTAATTATATTATGGAGATTGGGGATGCCAAAAAATTGAAACATAAGTTGATATATATCCTATAGAAGCTATTTAATCCATCAGTAATAAAGAAAAGAATTGAAAGATTATAATATACTTACGTATCATGCATGTGATACCATGAGGACAGAAGAAGCCCTCACAACAGGGTTGACAGTTTGTAGTTCTTACAGGCATCTCCTTGGAATTTTTAAGGTCAACCTGCTGGGTTTGGCCAACACTACAAGCCCATCCAGGCTCACAACCAGAAACCCATGAGGTTAAATTGCAGTTCTTGTTTGGCTTTAAATAATTAGCACTTGTAGATCTATCAAAGAAAGTAGTCAAGTAAAATTTGATTTCTGCTGCTGTACACAAACGGCGTGTAATATCTCCTGTTATATCATCAGAATCACCAGAACTCAAAGCATAAGCAGAACAAATTTACTAGTAAAAAACCAAAATTCAGAACAAAATTATCTAACTTTTTCTTTGGCAAAAGAACAAATATGTCTAATTCATTTCTCTCATCCGGCTAGAAACAATATTTTCTTAGTCCTTATTCTCACATACAGAATGAATGAAGCATGAAGATGACAATAGTGGTGCCATAAGGAACACAACTGCTAGCTGGAATAGAAGATTGTGTACAAAATAACAAATGATAGACCTTTAGCATTAAGTGTTAAGTCAATAGTGTCATAGCATCACTATATCCTTGAATCTATATTTTTTTAACCAATATCTTTACTGTAGATCAAATAAAAAGTAAATTTATCTGTAACACCCAAATTATATCCTAAATTTCCCATGATTTCCATCCTCACCAACCATTAAGCTTGCAGTACCTTACTATAATTTCTGTGCTATTAGATCTATGAACCATCAACATGAACACATCAAGAAATTCAGACTTTCTAATCAAAGAGTGAACATGTCAAATTTTGGTCGCTGATAAACAGAATAGAAGAAAATGAAAGAAATAAAGGAAGATAAGCATTGTACTTTTTTCCCAATAGATACTAGAAACAACATAGATCGACAGTAATATTTTCTTTCTAATTGTCAGGGCTCATACCTTTAGTCTTTTGAATGCACGAGGCCAAGAAGTCCAAGTCAGATGAAAAATTAAAGGCTTGGTTCCAGTCAGCTTCCCTAACATGAGAAATATGGGCTTCAAAATCTCAGTAAGATAGGAAGTGCTTTAATGAAAAGTAAATTGTATTCAAGTGGTGAGTATGCATCACCAAACTATAAGGTTAGTGTTATCAGAGCATTTATTTTAATATGCATATTACATAATGTAATTAAAATTGCTTGTTTTCTCTTTTGTTTTACCTTAACTGCAAAAGGTGCAGTGGCTCATAATTCAGTCATGATTAATTATGGGGACAGACTATATCTTTAATGTCAAATAAGTACAATCCAAGCTCAACCAGGAATTTACAGCTTCACTTGATTACATTCCTTCAAGTTCCTTGTCATAAAATTCATTTTTAGAAGCGCTCAAGGAAAATAAGTAAACACTTGAATCATAATATCTAACTGAAGGAGACTTCAGAGTAGTCGGTTTAAAATCAAATACACTTTACATGAATAACTGGTCATCTTGCGTGAACTTAAACTTTTGTTAAATAATTTTCAACCTTAAGTAAACTAATTTATTCCATGCATTTAAAAGTTAAAGATGGGAAGTAAACAAAACTATAAAAGCAATTATTTTAATTCTCATGACATTGATCATCCAAATGCCTGAAATTCAATGGTAATTCTATGGAGATAGGAGAGCTTGAACTCTCAAGAGATTGAGAGTTCTCACTATTCATCGAGATTATCCTATTTTATTTTTATATTTATAATTTAACCAATGAATTATTAAGCCAGAATCTCAAGGTGAATTTAATGATGAAAAAATCAACTTCTTGCATGACCCAAATCTCAATCTTACTGAACTCTTTGAATAGCGAATTGAGATTCGCTGAAGTTCAAGAGAAATTCACACCATATAAATTTGGGAGAAAGAAAGACACAATAGAATTCACCACTTAATCAATGAACCCACGTAATTCCTGAATGTGGGTGTTACGTCAAGTGTGTCTTGTCTTTCTTATCCCAAACAGTGTAAACTTCGCTAAAACTTCAGAGGATCCCAATCCACGTACTACCTGTCTAAGCTGCGTTGTTTTTGCATCCCACGTAAAAACGATACATACAGCTTTGCACACTCAGGACAGTACCATTTACGAGATAAGCGAAATAAAAAGACAAAACAAAACACTCACGGATCCTTGACGCAGAAACTGGAGTGGCTGCTGATATCCTGACTCAGAACTGACGTCAAATTGGAAATCTGACTATATACAAGCTGAGTAACGAGGGGAAGAACAGCTGGGTTATCGATTTGGTCGTAGTCATTCACTTGTTGGCCGTCGATCACACGGAAGTTCAAGCTCAAAAAAACCATGGGTAACCATAGAGCCGCCCACAACTTCTTTGAGCTCCTCTTAGACACAGACATGCTGGAGTAACAGAAAAGGGAAACAGAGAATGGAGCACAAAGTGAAGCTCAAGAATGGGAATCAGCTTCAGGGAATGATGACATTATAAGGAGATCTTGTGAACAAATGAGAAATGGGATTTTGGGGTTTGAGTGGAGAAATGGGACTTGAACGCAGGAGAACAGAAAAAAGGGGTGTGAGGTCAACTTGTGGGAATTTAGAGCGCCATTTGGAAGGTGTAGCGGGAAGGAAGTTCCGGCGCAGCGCACGCAGACAGACAGAAGTGAAGCAGCTGTGGTGGACTGGTGGGACCAGCAGGTCACAATGGGACCGCGTGGGAAATAATAATAATAATAATAATCATGGAAAGTTTTTTTGTCAAAAAAATTGAAGGAAAGGTTTCAAACTCTATCTATATATATATATATATATATATATATATATATAAACTGCTTATATATATCTTTATTAAGATAAAATATTGCAAATTAAAATACAAACGTAGAATACTTACAAGAAAATTTTATAAAAAAGAGAATTTTAGTGTAAATTTAAAGGAGTCTGGAGGAATATAAACTATAAATGTAGTTATTTTCTAATGATTTTCTAAAGGTAGGAAAGCTTTTTTTTAGATAGCCAAAGAAACTCTCAAATTTCATTACATTACATTTACTATATAAGATTATTAAAATATCATTATACTTTTGTTGTAGGAGAATCTCAGGTATGTCATTATTATCTTACTATCATTAAGAATATCATGATACTTTTTATAAGAGAATCTCATATGCATCATTATATCTTTAGGCTTTAAAAATTATTGGAGTATGATTACCATCATATTTCTAACCTTTTCCCCATAAGAGATATCTCATACAAGAAACCTTATGTTAGGACTCAGAATCTACATTTATCCTAAAGTAATCATCTTCATTTCCTTAAGAGGAGGATTCAACTTTGAAAGAGGATGTTATCCGAGAATATAATTCCGGAATCTTTTTGATAAAATTTTTTGGGCTAGATATAGCTACAAATTCTACTATTATCTTGCTTTTGTTTATTAAAAATGATGTTGTATATGGATCTATCTTTCTCAAAACTGGCTAGATATAGCTACAAATTATACTATTATCTAGCTTTTGTTTATTAAAAATGATGTTGTATATAGATCTATCTTTCTCAAAACTGGCTAGATATAGCTACAAATTCTACTATTATCTTGCTTTTGTTTATTAAAAATGATGTTGTATATGGATCTATCTTTCTCAAAACTACAACATTGGAAGTAATCCAATTATTTACTTGTTTAATTTTGCATAATCTTGATTGTATATCTTCTATTATTTTACTCTAAATCTTTTAACTAGATAACTTCAAGTGGGACATGGGTATCCCTCTTTTATGACAGAAAATTCCAACTCATCACCCATGGAACTTGAAGTGATGGAAGAAATAAAATGACTTTTTGGCTTCCTCAAAGTTTGTAGCTTGTTTAAATGCTTTATATCCTTCCTCTACTGCTAGAGGTAAATTTTTGCTGAATTAGTTCAAAAGCATGAAACCATTCTAAGAACCAATTTGAAAAATCATTGGAGCATTCCCTTGTAAACCAAATAAACTAGGAATGGTTGTAATTTTTGTAGTTAAAAACATTATACCAAACTTCCTTATTGTTATAATTATAAGTTAATCCATGGTAATTGACTCAAAATTTTAGTTGTATAGGAGGATTGCTTCCAAGCTTTATGCAATAGAACTTGTGAAATCTCTACTTGTGGATATCCTTATCCCAATATGTCCATTTGATGATTGATTATGGCTGAATTTGGATCAATCAAAATTAATTCATAATATCTTCTGTCCTATTCAAAGTCTTTAGGGTAGGGATGAAATTCCATATTTCTTCTTTTAGATGAGGAGGAAATATAACTTTAATAGTATCTAGTATGTTGCTTCTGAACTAATCTAGCTCTAGAACACAAACTTGCAAAACATAATCCTCTGAAACATATAGAGGTTCTCCTTTTGTCTGTAGGTTTTAACTACTATTTAGGTGAATGTTTGTGTTTCTTTAGGTAATTGGATTGATTTATCTCTAACATAATCGACTGAGGAACGAGTTTTGGTTGAACCGATTTTTGTTGTATTTGTGGGGTTATGGTGATGGCTTTATCTTTACCTTCTTTCTCGGTGCAGAAATGATCGCTTCCACAGGAGCTCATTGGGTCTTAGGAGACCTTTTGTATAAAAATCTCATGTAAGGAAATCAAGTAAAGAATTAATTTTCCTATTGATAAAGTCTATTTCAAAATCAAAATATGAAAGTATAGCCTGCCACTTGGCAAAAATATATTTTGAAACTAAAACTTTTACACCTTTTTGTAAAACTTCTTTGGTTACTTTACAATCAACTCTTGAAGAATTTTTGATTGATCAAATCATCTTGGAATTTTGTAATACAGAAAACTATTGATAAAACTTCTTTCTTTATGGTGGAATACTTTTGTCAAGTTCCCATCCATGCTCTCAAATGGTATCTCACTATCTGTTCTTTCTTTTCAACTTTTTGTTTTAATATCCATCCATATCATATTTCTTATGCATTCATTTTCACTATCTGAAAACTATTAAGGTTTGGTATACATAAACAAGGCAATTGCTTAACTTGTTTTTTTAACTTCTATCATTACATTGGTCATTTCCTCATTCTAGGCTAGAATATTTTTCTATAATCTTTTAAATAATGGTTTTAACCTTATCCTAAAATTATGAATGAAGTCAGATAAATGATTTAAACATCCCAAGAATCTCTACAATTGATTATTATCCTTAATTTCATTGGGGAACTTATCGGCACATTCTATAACTCTTTTGGTTGGTGTAATCAATCCTTGATATATGTCCAAGCCTAAAAATTTTATCTTTGTTTGGAATAGTTTCATTTCAGAGGATGAAATAACCGTGCCACTTTTCTTTATTATTTTACAAAATTCCTATAGATGTTTAAAGTTTTAATCTATTGAATTGGAGAGTACTAATATGTTATCGATATAAATGATTGTAAACTTACTATAATCATTAAATATGTCATTCATTATATTCTAAAATTCCAATGCCGCATTTTTCAATCCAAAAGGCATATGGGTGATAGAACTATTTCTTTCTCAAACATTTCTTTTGATTCATTAATTCACTATTGAATTTTATTCATTTTTTATTTGTTCTTCTATTCATTTATACTTTATTTCCTTTTGAAGAAAATTAATTTATTTTTATTTTTTATTCTATTTATTAATAATTTTATTTCCATTTTTACAAGGGGTTCATCCATTCAAAACATATTTCTTTTCCTACAAGTTTTATAGTGATTGCTAAAGGGGTCACTTTGAATGGAATAATTTGCTGCAAAACAAGTATTCATAAAATTACTGGTTTAGTTAAATCTTTTGCCAATACAAAAACATTTTTAAAGCATATCCCTTTATTACATATATGTGCATTTGAGAATTTATATTGTATATTTTATTTTGAGCTTTGGTTATTGTTAGATTTTCTAAAGTGTTATCATAATATTTTGTTGGAATTAGTCCTTCATGAATACACAATTTATGCCTACCCCTAAATCTACCAATAGGATTAAATTTCTTGAGTATTCATTATATTTATGACTAAATTCATTTGGCAATAACATTTTTGATACAACACTTTTGATATTCTTCGTATAAATTTTTTATGGTTTATTTCTATGGCTCTTTTGGCTCTTCTTTATTTTCTTCTTTTTCACTTTTTCTATTTATTTTGACATTCTCTTGTATTCTAACCTTACTTTGTTTTCTAAGATTTCCAAATCTCTATAGGTTTCATTTTCTTTTAATTCTCTTATTGCTACTTTTATGTTTCTTATTTCTTGTTGCAGTTCCTTGATTCCTACTCCTTGGGGTTTTACTTCAACTTTTTTTAAAACATCTTTCAATGTTAATGGTGGTGGGTACTCTATCCTTTTTTTAATTCTTGATCTACTATATCTTTTATTTTTAGCCAGTATTGTTTCTTTACTTCCTCATAATGTATTTTGTCTATTATTTCTATTAGAGGGAAAATGTTTTCTTTAGAAATAACATTGATACCTTTTCTAAGCCATTTTCACAATTACATAATCATATACCTAGGGGTGTTCAAATGACATGGTGACCCTGCTAACTTGGCCTGCCAAAGTCATATCCAATTTTATTGTTTTGTTAGCATTTCATAGGAATTTCTAGTAGTTCTTTGAAAATGAAATTCCTAGAAAAAATAGATATATTACATTTTGCAGTGTGTTTTTACAGTGACCATTCAAATCATTGCTAATGGTAATATAACAAGTTCTATCTATCTTACACAAAACATCAGGCAAGGCAACCCTCCATCTCCCTATCTTATTCTTTGTGCAAATGTTCTTTCCTATATGATTAATGATGCTAAAATGAATAAGAAATGGAAAGGGATTAAAATTAACATCAATACAAACTCAATTTTACATTTAATGTAGGGTGATGATACAATTCTTTCATTTGAAAGGGATGTTACAGGCTGTAATGAGGTGCAAAACATTCTTCATAAATATTGTCAATGTTTTGGGCTTTGTATCAATAAAAGCAAGTCCCTTATAGTCTTTAACCCTAACGCCCTTCACAAATTTTAAAAGATTCTGGTAGACTTCTTGGTATCAAATATGCAAGCAAGATGGGAAAAATATTTAGGAACATAGGTCAATATTGGGAGGAACATTGATGAGTTATTCAATTCCTTAGTTGCCAAAATTGATTTCAAGCTACAAAGTTAGAAAGTGAACCTCTTATCACAGGCAAGGTGTAAACAACATCATTTGTTTGAGTAATTTAAGAAATACCAATAATTAAGGAAATACTAGGCAACTAACAACAATAAAATTCAATAAAAACAACAAAGAAATAAAAGAAAATAGCAATAAAAAGAGAAATGTAATAATGTCAAAAAATCAATTAAAAAACTAGACAACAATTGAAATAAAATGTCTCTAATTGTCTTTTAAATCAAAAGAAAGAGAGAACAAACAAAATTAGAAGAAGAGCAAAAAATCAATCAAGACCAATAGAGGGTACACGTGTAAGGAAGGATTCATCTCACTCACACTAGGAAAGCTAGAAGGAAATAAATTAAATAGACACTAAATAAAATGGGGAATCAGACGGTTACACATTGAAAATAAATAAAGAAAAAATAAAAATAAAATAAATAGCAAGAAGGGAACACGTGTGATGTAAGGAAGAAGAATGTGCAGAAGAAGAGAACAATGAAAAAAAAAATAGAGGGGAAAAGCCTTAACTGAAAGGGACACATGAATGGTTAAAATTGCATTTGAAAAATGAAATACAAAAGAAAGTAAAATAAAACAAAACAAAATAAAAATAAGAAGGAAAAGGTGGCACATGGAGAATAAAAGGAGAAAAGAAAAAAGAAGATGCTAAAAAGGAAAGACTGGAAATAAACAAGGGAAAAAAAATCAATGACTAAATAAAAGGAAAAGGAAACAAAATGAAAAATTTTCTTTCTTCAAAACTAAGACACAATAAAATAGGAAACTTTCAAAAGAAAAAATTGGAAAGAATTAATGGGCAATTTAAAAATTCTCTTAGAAAATCCTAGTTTTTAACTATAAAAGAAGGTAGTTAGAAAGAGGAAGGAGGTAAACTGAGAGCTATAGGAAGAAAAGGCTAATCTTTTAAGAGAAAAAAGAAGGAGATTTGAGAGAAAAAAAAAAGACTCTTAAAAATGTAAGGAAGAAGGGGAAAACGAAGAAAAAGAGAAGGTTGAAAGAGAAGAAGAAAACGTATGAGAAGAAAGGCTGAAGATGGCTAAAACAAGAAAGAAGAAAGGTAAACCATCTGCTGCATATTCATCATTCTTTTTTTCATGCCATTTAATGCTGAAATGGATGCATTCTCTAGCTCTCTTTTTGCTTTCAATTAATGCTGAAATGGATGCATGTTTGATCCTTTTTTTGTTGCATTTTCTAAACTAAAAATGTGATATTTGTTTCCCTTCTATTTGCTGCCCAAATATCAATGGAAATAACCTCTTATTTTTGTTGTCAATTTCTGCTAAAAAATCTAATGTGAAATGGTCTTCAATTTGTTACCAATATGAGCTAAAAATGTAATGTGTTTTCCCCTTTGATTGACTGCCAAGTTTTGCTAGAAATATCCTCCTACTTGTTCTCAATTTGTACTAAAAACTCTTATGCAAAATACTCTTCTATTGGTTGTCAATTCATGCTGAAAAATCTTATGTGTTTCCCCCTTTTATTAGCTGCCAGATTTCATTGGAAATGCTCTTCTATTTGTTGTCAATTCATAATGAAAAAAATTTAATGCACTTGAGCTTTGTTGAAAAGTTATTTAATGAATTGTTGCTAAGGTTTTTTGTGCTTTTTTTATGCACTTTAGCTCTCTTATACTCCCATGAATTATGCCCGAATTTCACTACATTATGGCCCATGTTTGCTATCTAATTTTGCTCAAAATTTCACTACATTATATGTCCTTGTTTTCTATCCAATTATGTTTAACATATATTGCATGTTAACTCTCTTTTACTGCCATGAATCATGCTGAAAATTTGCTAAGTGTTCTTCCTCTTTTATCGTCAAAGTGTTGTAAAAAATTTACATGCTTATCTTATTCATTTTGCTTTTAAAACTTGTTGCATAATTAGTCCTTGTGCAACAAGTGTTGAATTAATCCTTCAAAAAAAGAAATCAATCCTTGTGCTATCCAAATTTGGCCATGGGAGTGTGGGGTGCATCTACCTTTTTACTGCCCAAATGTGGTTGAAAATTTGATGGTTAGATAGCTTAAAGTTATGACCAAGTTGCTTCTAAATTAAAAGCAAGGAACAAGTATGCAATGATGAGATAAAAAGCTAGTTAAATCAAGTTTTAGTAAGATTAAGTTTTGTAATTAGGAGAAGCAATTGTCATTTGTATCTTCTTTGAATTCTATAAAAAGTATATGATGATAAGGATGTAATTAAACATTCACACACACTAGCACTAATGAATGCATGTGATATTGAATTTTAGTGTTGTCATGTGAGATTTAAAACCTCTATAGGCACTTAGTGAATGATTGTGATTTTTCTCGTTTGAGTGTTGTCATGTGAGATTTAACACCTCCATAGGCACTTAGTAAAAGCTAGTGATTTTTTTCATTTTAGTGCAGTTGAGGGAGGTACAAAGCCTCCAAAACACTCAATCAATCAACCAGTCAACCAGTGTGGGATCTTATATCTCCTTAGGGATTACCCAATACTAGTTATTCATGTTTTAAATAAATTTAGGCTATAACGACCCATATCCAATTGACGCTTATTAAAACTTCAAATTAAAAAATAATAACCTAAAAAACTAAAAATTCACCATTTTCCATTTTTAGTTTCAAATTAAAGCACAAATAAATCATGCTTTTGAAAATGTCAAAATTTCCACAAAAAAAAATAGAAAAAAGAAAAATAAAGAGGACAAGAAAGTGAAATTATATTATTTCGTAAGTTAAGACACACATACCAAATTCCAATTCATTTTGTTTACAAAAGTCTATTTGATTTCAACTATTTTGTTTTTTTCACAAATAAAAATCACCAACCATCATGTACACATTTTTAAACAAACTACGTGGACTTTAATTTCTATAGCAAAGTACGTATGCTCGAAGCTCTCATCCTAGGACAAGTATACTCTTTGTAAATATTCTTGTTTTGTGTTTCATTGATTTGTTTTGCTTCCTCCATTTATTTTTACATGTTTTTTCATGTGGGCAGTCAAAATAAATTTAAGGTTGTATTCCATTTACTTCGATTTACTAGTTTAAGATAATCGTTCTCACGAATTGGTATTATGGGATGTCTAACACCTTCCCCATACTTAAACAAACTCTCAAATCTATCTCTAGTTATGCAATCACCTTTCGTTTTCCCTTGGTTTTCCAAAATTTTTCGTTTAAAATTTTTAATAGTGACTCAAGTGAATTGGTTTTTAAAATTAATTTTGGGAATCAATTTATTTTCTCTTCTTTCACGCACCCTCTGCCGGGACATTAGGTATGACACAAGGAGATTAACTCTGATCACATTTGTACTAAATTTGACTTTAATTTATCCACTTTCATGCTTTGAACTTTAAATTCTGCTCCTTAATTAACTTAAGCATTGTTAATTTTTTTTAGGGTATTTCAAATAACAAGAATCATTTGCATATGCTTAGTTGGAAAATGTTTTGTCCTTGTCATAAGGGGGACTAAGACTCAAATAAACAAAAGACTTTAATATGACTCTTTTAGCAAAACAGATGTAGAGAAAATTATATCTGCATAATAATTCCCTTAATATTCTAAGAGCTAAATATGCATCCAAAAATCATATGGCCAATTAATAAATATATCTAACTCTTCTTAAATGTGAAAGGAAATCCAAAAGTCTCAAAATTTGATAACTAGGAATCTATGTTGGAGGTAGGCTCTGGATTATATATCCTTATCAGCCAGCACATTTAGTGGAATATGCAGTTATATGTTGAGATTCATGCACAAACAGTCTCTGATCTTATTTTACATTCAAATCACTTTTGGAATATAAATTTGTTAGAGTATCTTTATCCACATGTTGTTGTTAAATAAATTTTTTCAATTCCCATTTCTTCTACATGCATTCAAGATTTTCTTGTTCAATCGTGCAATAGAAGAAGTATTTATATAGTAAAGGATGGTTTCAATAGTCTTAATCAAAGCAATCAAGATAAAATTTCTATTGTTTTCTCTAAATGGAATGAACTCTAAAGTGCCTCTGCAGATTAATTTTTTTCTTGTATGGAAATTAGTCACTGGATCTCTTCCTTTGGGCAATATATTGAAAAGTCATCATGTTCCTTGTAATTTGATTTGTCATTTTTGCTAATAATATAAGAAATCAATCAATCATGTCTTTGTCTGTTGCCACTTTGCTCATACTATATGGTTTGCCTCTCCTCTTGGAATTAGAGTTGACATATTTGATGATGACAATATTATTAATGGATTCAAGATTGGTTATCAATATGTAAAACTTGACTCAATGAAGTAGAATATACAATAAGATGGCAAATGGTTGCTTTTTATTAAATTAGGTAAACAAGCAATCAAATAGTTTATAAAGGGTTAAATCCAAACCCCAGGAACATTATGATGCAAGTAAACAAATATGTTAGTCACATCTTAATAGCTTGGCGACATTCTCCTCAATCATTGACTTATCTTATAAATTGCTCAATAGATAAAAATTACTAAAGGGAAATTTCTTTAACTGGATGGGTGGTCACTGCATAGTTATGGAAACCTAGGAAATGATCCACGAAATATAAATTTATTGTCATTATACATTTCAATGGTCAATTTATGAGGAAATGAGGTAAAATGCACAAACCTGCATACAATCAAAACTTTTTTTTTTCTTTTCTAGAAGTAAGAAATTTGATTATTTGGATTTTGACTTAAGACCTGAGAACTCATGATATGCTTATCCTATGTCTTGAACCAACTTATATTGATATGCTTGATTCAAGTTATCAAAAACATATTGAGATGGATATTCACAATCTCCTTGTGGACTTTCCAACACTTCAACTTGGAGGATTAGAAGACCCTTGCAAATCTAGATGGTTGAAAACCTCTTCTTTTGCTCTTGTTAGAATATCATATAATATCTAGGGAATAAGTTTGTTAAGATATTATACTATGTGCACCCATAAGGAATGCTCATTAAAATAAGGGTAAAATAGTAATTACTACTAAACCTTAACTCTAGCTAGCCTTTTATAAATAGGGCTAGACTAGTGTATAATGAGCACAACTCATTAAAGAGTGAGATTTGAGATGCTCTGAGTAGAATACTTGTGAGTATTTTGCAGTCACATTTGAGAAAGGGGATTTAGGTTATGAAAACCCAAGATACACCTAATACACTATGAGTATCTCATTCGATCAGTGATCCCAGCTAAAGATCAATAAAGATGACTACAATTTCCAAAAGTATTGTCGCAGAGCTCAACAAAAGGTTGAAGCTAAACGACGACAATTATGAGATCTCGAGTACGAAAGTTTAGTATCTCCTGGAAGAGCAAGAGGCTCTTGAGGCTCTCAACAATGTCATGGAAGAGCCAGAAGCTGGAAACACGGCCCAGCATAGGCGGGACCGTGAAGCTTATGATGCTTGGAAGAAAAAGAACTCCACTGCTCACATTACGTTGCTGAGCATTATGGATGATGACATCTTAAAGGAGTTCAAGGACTACCAAAGCACTATGGGGCTTTGGAATACTTTGAGAATGAGATTTGGAACTACGTCCATATCCAGATTGCATTCTCTAACGATTAAATTTGACTCATATAAGAAACGCCCAAAACATTCAATGAGGAAATATCTGAGGTTGATGTCAAATATGATTGCTGAGCTGAAAGATGCTGGAAATGTCTTAACAGATGAGCAGCAGATCCAAGCAGTCATTCGCTCTTTGCCTAGTTCGTGGGAGCAAATGAAAATACATCTCACTCACAATGACAGAATCACGACTCTGGAAGATGTTCAAAGACACCTCAAACTCGAGGAAGAAAGGCTTGAATCAACCAAGCCGATACCTGAGTTGTATATGGAAACTTCAGGTGAAAGACGTGGTTCAAAGAGAAAGAAGTAGGGAAAGAACAAAGAACCAGCCCAACCTAAGAAAAAAGCCAAAGACTAATCAGCAAGGTAAAAAGAAGCAGCGAAAGGTGAATACGGCAAAAGTTAAGTGCTTCAATTGCCAAAAAGAAGAGACATTGCGTGAGTGATTGCCCTGAGCCTTTCAAAAAGGTAACCTACACTGCTTATGCTAGTGAACTTTGTGTTTCTAGCTCAATTATGCTTACTGAATATTGTCCTGTGTGAATTGTAGACTCATGAGCCATGGACCACGTAACGTGTGACCGTGATGCCTTTGTTGACTTTCAGCGAGTTCCTCATGGAGCATTTTGGATATATGTGGGCAACAACACTAAGGTTGCTGTAAAAGGGATCAGAACATGCAAGTTAATCTTGCATGGTAATCAAGACCTAATCTTACATGATGTCCTTTATGTATCTCAAATTCGTTGAAATGTTATTTCAGTTTTAGTTTTACTTAGGCTAGGCTTTGAGTTCAATTTCCATGACAATTATGTTAAATTGAGTAATAACTCAGTATTTTTTTGTTTTAGTTATGTAACTAGAGGTTTTATTTGTATGGATTTG
Source organism: Delonix regia (assembly GCA_037074485.1). Lineage (NCBI taxonomy): Eukaryota > Viridiplantae > Streptophyta > Magnoliopsida > Fabales > Fabaceae > Delonix > Delonix regia. The sequence goes on along the minus strand of CM073454.1, from coordinate 19,617,194 downwards.
GATGACAAATCTTATATTAATAATAATGTCAGTTTTTCCATGTTTGCCTCTACGCATGATTATGATCACGATGTAAATATATGGCATGCTAGACTTGGTCATATTGGCTAACAAAGAATGCAACAGTTAGCAGTAGAGGGTTTGCTTCCTGTAATTGAATGAGTAGATTTGTCTACTTGTTATTCTTGTTTAGCTGAAAAATTTGCAAGAAAACCCTTTGGTAAAGTAACCAGAGCCGATTTTCCACTGCAATTAGTTCATTTTGACATCTGGAGGCCTATGAATGTCAGGGCTCAGTACGGTGCGAATTATTTCATCACATTTATTGACAATTATACTTGTTTCAGTTACGTCTGTTTGATTTCTCATAAGTCAAAAGCATTAAGTTGCTTCAAAAACTATATGAACTTGATAGAAAATCAATTAGATAAGAAGATTAAGGCTCTTTGAACCGATCGAGGTCGAGAATATTTGTCAGTTCAATTCAATGAATTATGTGATGAAAAAGGGATCGTTCATCAGTTGACTATTCCGAGTACTTCACAACAAAATGGTGTTGTAGAAAGAAGGAATAGAATGTTCCTTGAGATGGTTAGGTCTATGATGGCACAGGCTAATTTGCCAATCACCTATTAGGATGATGCATTGATGTCTGCAGCCCACGTACTTAACCGTGTGCCTATGAAATCAGTTACAACCACTCCATATGAGTTATGGACTGGGCGAAAGCCTAACCTAAGTGTTTTGAAACCTTGGGGATGTGTTGCCTATACACATGATTCTTCTCACAAGTATGAGAAATTGGGCTTGAAACGAAAGAAAAGTATCTTCATTAGATACTCAGAAACCTCAAAAGGTTATGTGTTTATAGGTTAGTAAGACAGTGGGAGCGTGACTGAATTCGAATCCAGAGATGTCACAATTTTAGAGAATGAATATTTTAAAAAGGGTGAGGTAGGTCAAGACCTATCCTTATTTGAGATAGAGGATTCGAATACATTAGGGCCACTTCATTTGAGTGGGAGGATTATAATAGATGATGAATTAATTTCTCATCAGCAACCTTCTTCATCATTTGATTCGAATGAAAGTGTTTCTGAGTCAGTTGCTCTAAGTGGGAGTGACCAAATAGAACTTATTCCAAGTGGGAATGAGACTAGTGTTTTTGATCCGAGTAGGAGCAATATTGATCTAAATGAGAACAATGAAACAAGATTCAATGAATCACAACTGAGACGTGGTTCATGTAAAAAGACTCCCCGCCATCGATATGAGATTGAAGGTGGTGAACTTTTTACAATGCTCCTGGAAAATGAAGATGAGCCAAGAAATTTGAAAGAGGCTCTCTTAACCCCTTCTAAAGATAAATGGACTAAAGCTATGGAAGAGGAAATGAAGTCTATGAAAATCAATAATGTTTAGGAACTTGTTGATCTTCTAGGGGGACGCAAGGCTATTGGGAACAAATAGGTTATCAAAATCAAGAAAAGAGCCGATGGCACGATTGAAAAATTTAAGGCTCGACTAGTAGCAAAGGGGTATACATAGCAAGAAGGAATTGACTATGAGAAGACTTTTTCTCCTGCTGTACGATTTACCTTGTCCGCTTACTTCTAGCTATAATGGCTTGTCTGGATCTTTAATTACATCACATGGATGTAAAAACTACCTTTCTCAATGGAGAATTAAATGAAGAGATTTATATAGAACAACCTAAGGGTTTCATTAAAGAGGGCCAAGAAGAAAAAGTTTGTAGACCTTTGAAATCTATCTATGGCCTTAAATAATCTTTAAGGCTGTGGTATATTTGTTTTCATAATGCAGTCATCTCTAGTGGTTTCACTATGATGAGTGAAGACAACTGTGTATATATCAAGAGATCTAAAGACAAGTATGTGATTATGACAGTATATGTTAATGGCATACTCATAGCTAGAAATGACATGGAGCTTATCAACAAGGTAAAGACCTGGTTGTCATCTCGCTTTGAGATGAAAGAAATGGGTGAAGCTGTATACATTCTTGGAGTTAAGATTTCAAGAAATTTTTCTAAGAAACATTTGTATCTCTCGTAAGAGAATTACATCAAAAAGGTTTTGGAACATTTTAATATGAAAAGTTGTAACCCTACTGACACTCTTATCAACATAAGTTGAACCTTGAGCACCGAAATGTGTCCTAAGACTACCATGGAAAGAGAGCGTATGAGTCACACTCCATATAGGAATGCGATCGGTTGTTTATTGTACGTTATGATGTGTACTAGACTTAATATCTATCAAGCAGTTGGCTTGATGAGTAGATATCAAACCGACCCAGGTCCTAAACATTAGAAAGCTATAAAAAGGATCTTAAGATATTTGAAGGGGACTGCTGATTATGTGCTTTGCTATCAAGGCAGCAGAGATCTGCAATTGGAAGGATACATTGATGTTGATCATGGAAAGGGCTTAAATGAGCGAAAGTCTACCTCAGGATATGTTTTCTCACTCAGTAATGGTGCCATATCATGGAGTAGTAAGAAACAATCCTATGTATCTTTATCCATGATAGAGGTAGAGTTCGTGGCCTTATCTTCAACTGCCTAAGAGGCTATTTGGTTGAAGAGGTTCTTGGATCAACTGTTGTGCAAAGCAGAAGACACTAAACCAGTGTTAGTGTACTATGATAATGAGGCTACAATTGCATACACCAAGGATCCAAAGTATCATTGCAAAACCAAACACATAGATATCAAATATCACTATGTGAAGGACATGATTACACGCAAGATTGTGAACGTGAAGTATGTGTCTACGCATGAGATGCTGGCAGATCCGCTGACCAAGCCAATTTCTAGAGATGTGTTTGTGAGATATACTAGGTCTTTAGGATTGTGTAGACTTTGGCATCTTCATTTGTATTTTTTTTTATTTTTCCATTGTTTATAGACAAGAGATGTTTTGATGTTCTTTAATAAATCAATAAAGTTTGATTTCCATGCTTACATATCCCTATTTGAATGTTGTGTACATTCTCATTTATTATTGAGTATATCGGGTAGACAAAAGGGTTAGCCTTCTCATACAGGTAACCACCTTAATGTCTTTGTGATATTAGAGTTGAGACAAGATTTTAAAAGAAATTATCAGGAGGATAATTTGAGAGTAATTAACTTAAAATCATATAAGTTGCCTGATTGATTACATAGGGTCATTGAAAGTAAATTGATGAAATAAGTTCATCATTTCTAATCTACCTTAGTTGCCAGATGTGAGTTCAAGACATTGTGTAGATCTAGGAACTTAATTTTAGACTTGTGGTGTCTAAAATATCATCTGTACAACATTATTTATTAGACATACACTTCATAGGAAAAGGAGAAATGTTGTAGCACATGTTTCATACCATGTGTGCAAATGCTGACCATATGGGTTAACATGAGTGCGATCTCAACTCATGATTGTGTGAGACCTTTGAGCCTTTATGTTGGCTCTATATTTGTACCCTTGGACTCCGATCAGGTACTTGAGACACAGCTTGGTGTTTGCTATCTTAGGGTGTTGCCTAAAACTATGAGTAATAATTCAGTCTAGCCAGACATGTCTAAAAAAGCGAATTAAGTTTGTGTTGATAGGATCGTGAAAAGAGGAAGATCATAAAGAGAATCTCATTATTCTATATTCATCGGTATACCAGTTATGACTTATGAGTCATGATTGTGAATACAGGATATTGTGATAGATTAGATCACTGAGAGATATCTAAATGTGATTCTTATGATCTGGGGTATATGCATACTTTATGATCTACATGCAGGTGCATTTTTTACGAGAGGTTATATATTCGTAACTGATGTATAACATTAATGCTCTCATAGTATACTAGTTGCACGACCTACTTTCCTTGTATGAACGACTACAGATTATAAAGAGAAAGTGTTCTCTTGATTTATCGAGAATATGTTTCTTGGGTTCAGAGCGTATGAGCACTCCCATTATGTGTGAGTGGGAGATATTTGAACATCGTATAATATCTAGGGAATAAGTCTGTATATTATACTGTGTGCACCCATAACGGGTGCTCATTAAAATAAGGGTAAAATAGTAATTACTACTAAATCCTAAGTCTAGCTAGCCTTCTATAAATAGGGTTAGACTAGTGTACGATGAGCACAACTCATTAGAGAGTGAGATTTGGGATGCTCTGAGTAGAATACCTGTGAGTATTTTGCAGTCGCATTTGAGAGAGGGGATTTAGGTTGTGAAAACCCGAGATACACCTAATACACTGTGGGTATCTCATTCGATCAGTGATCCCAGCCAAAGATCAATAAGTTTCCGCAATTAGGAGATCAATGTAAGTCTCCTACCTGAATCTCTGATTATATTCTTGTTCTTTATTCTCCTTCGGCTCCTTATTCGGATCTTTTCAATTATTTTTGTTGACTACTCTTTGCTCTTTTGCTATTAAAAAAAATTAATATCCTCAAAAGGTTTTGCTTATTTTCTTCACTAATATCCAATTCCTATATCTTCTTCTATGTTTTACAACTATTGGCCTATTTACCTAATTAGCCACACTTATAGCAGAGTATTTCTTCTTTTTTTTTTTTTAAATTTTCTTTCTTGGTGGAATTTTTCTTAAAATTTTCTTTATACTTTCTATAAGACTTCTTTTTCTTATATCTTTAGTAAAAAGATTTTGTTCTAAATGTAGATTTAATTTCTTTTTTTTAGAAGGGGCTTTTACTTTTTCTTTTTAAAGTCAATACTATTCGCAAAAATTTCCTAGTTCTTGCTTGTCTTGTTTCTTCTTCTAAATACATTTTTCTTTGCAATTTGATATCATTACACAGTCTTAATGTTACCGTATAATTATGTGACCATATTTTAGTAAACTATATTTTATTGACCCTCCTTTATTTTCTCTAATTTCTTCTCATACCTTTTTTGCAAATAATTTTGGCAATCCAAAAATATAATTTTCTTTCCAAGAATTTGAATTTCCATCATGTCTTTGAAAAGATTTGGTAATGAAGTTGTCTTTATACCATCTATAATTTGTCAAGGTTGGACATTTTAGATTCATTAATTGTTTTAAATATTTCTTTTGTATTTCCGTGGGCTCTCTTGTAAATGATTTTATTATTGTATAAACTAATTGGGTTGTATAATCTAAATATTTCTCTTATTGTCCAAAGGCGTCTATTCTAGTTTGATAATAATGTTTTACTTCCACTTGATCTTGTTCAATTAATGTCTTCTCATATCCTCTGAGGCTTCCTATAAATCCTTCAACTTAATACCAAATATATTTTCATCATTATTGTTTTCAATCTTATAACCAGCTACCGCCTTCATCATTTTTTGAGCTAAATGAATTATTTCTTATTCACTATATCCATTTATATTCCATTCATAAATGGATCTTCCATCATAGTGAAAGGTTGTCATTTGATGTCTTTTTTCAAACTGCAAGTCTAGTAATGTTGGTATTGAGTAATAGTCTTTTGAGTTATTTCCAAAATTGTTATTGTAACATTTTTCTATCTTGTTTATGGTTAAGGCTCCATTGTCTTTAAATTATTTTTAGAATAGTTAATACGTTAACTCTTGCTCCTTTATTTTTATCGTCAATAATAAGCTTTTTTAATCTTTTATTTATTTCTTTTAGTATTTCTTTGGCTTCTTAGTTGCCTTTGTCTCTTATTTCCCATTTTCCTAATGTTTTGTTTTTAGTTTTTTCTTAAGGTATCACTTCATATTTGAATACTGGTCTCTTGGGGTCAATATGGCTTTCTCTGAATGGTCCTTTTATGCTTTCTTTATCTTTTAACTTGTTCTCTATTTGGGTTAATTGTTGGCTCATGATATATAGTATTTGATTAAAAATTGTTGTTGCTATATTTTCTGTACTCCTTTATTATCTTGAGGATTTGTTACTTTTAAAGCCAAAACTACTACTTCTTCTTCTCCTACTTCTATGGTTATCTCTTCTAAGGGAGGATGTACCAACGTTATACACACATTATTTGTACAATTCCAATTTATTGTCCCTGCTGTTGTAGTGTTGATTGAAGGGTCGTTTTTTATAAATGGATTGAATATTTTATTGTTAGAAGTATACATTTTAAATCAATTAAAGAAGTAGATGTCTTCTTTTATGCACTATTCTTTTTCTAATCTGAGCCTGTTCCTAATCTTTGAAGTTGGTTAAAACCCACTCTCTTTGTTTCTTTTTTATTGTCATCATATATTCTTTTCTTAATAAATCTTTTTATTTTTTTATTCTTGCTTTCATATAACTATCAATTCTAACCTTTTTTTTATTGGTAGTCTAAAGGTTGGAATTCTCAATCTATCTCTAACTGGTTCCTTAATGATTGACTTCACATATTGGCTAATGTACTATTGCATTAAAATTTACTCCTTTTGATTTATATATGAAATTTGAACTATATACTGAGTTTCTAGCTTCTGTATAATATGATGACTATCTTGTCTTGCTTTGCAAGAGGACATAGATCTATTGAACATTTTAATAGATATGTCTCCTTCCAAAGCTTGAGTTATTTGTTCGATCTCTAATTTCTTAAGGGTTTCTAGATCTACTAATCTAGTAAATTTCCCGTTGGTAAGAAATTTGATTTCTTCGTGTTTTAGAGTTTTAGAAATTAAAACTGAAGTTTTAGATGGATCTCCTATTTTTATTAACATCATTTCTCCTTGAAGTGATTCTCTTATTGCCCCAAAATTTTGATGTGATTTGGTTATTTTAAATATCATTTTATATTGAAGCAACATAGGAGTAGTTCCTTTTTCCTATAAAACATCTAAGGCTATTTCTAAAACTAAGGCATTGTTTGCATTTGGCTTTTCAATTTTGGCTATATAATTTGGGAGACAGTCAAAATAGACTAGTCCTTTATGTAAATTTGTTTATATTACTCCCACTATAAATTCCTTAAATGATCCAACCAGTTTTCTATCCCTTAGACATGCTAAAATTGGTTTGTTCAAACCTTGTCTAAAATTGGGCATTATAGCTACCTAGATCATCCCTAAATGTATCCAATTATACATTTCGTTATATCTAATTATTTCTTGGAGAATCATAAATATGAGCTGCAATTTTTGGCAGTACTTATTGATTTTTCTATAGCTTGTGTAACATATGAGAAACCAAGGTAGACTTTCTATATACTTCTCCTATCTTGAAGGTTGGTATAGTCCAATTTTGTAATTATTCCTCTAATACATGCTTAGTTATTATGCTTTCATTATTTATTTGTTCATGTCCTATATTTATGTAGTTTTTTCTGTTTCTAATAGTTTCTTTTCCTTCTTATTTGTCTTTAACATGAAATTTTTTGGACTATACATTCTAGAACATGAACTAATAGAACCTATTATCTTTCTAAACCAACTAGTCATTCTATATTAATTTCCTATTATCTCTCTTATACTAATCTATTCTTGGTTTGATAGGAACACCACTAGACTAAACCAATGACCTTACTATTACAGTGAGGACCACCTCACAAACTTATCAACATTTCCACCAAAATAGGAAGTAGTAATTGGAAATAAAGAAATTAATATAATACAACTATATTGGCAAGAAAAAGATAACTAGACTCTGATACAAGATTTAATTGGATAAAAAAACTGAAATTTTTTTGGCTGAAATATACATATATATATATATATATATATCTTTATTAAGATAAAATATTAAATATTAAAGGAGTCTAATATAAATTTTTTGAAACAAGAGAAATATTATATATAATTTAACCAAATTTTAGATATTAACATAATTTACTTTAAATGATATTACGCTTAGATAAAGTTCATAATCAAAGAGAAACTCTGTATATTTAATTGATCATGTGGATAAATAATGATTCAATTAACATTCATTAAAATGGGTATTTCTAATGATATAATCCACTGGCACATTTACTTTAGTTAATTCATATTAATTTATTATATAATCGGAGTGATAGATTATATGAAGTCAACTTTTTTTTTCCTTACTTCTTTAAATAAGTAAAATCTATTTTAATCCTCAATTTTTAATTTGGTTTCTCAAAAAATTATTTCTAATTTTATATTGTGAAAAGATTTTATGATTCAAAATTATGTTTGATATGACAAAAAGAAATGAGAATATTACCCCAACTTTTGTAGTTTAACAATGAAAAGGTTTTTACAATATGTCTTAAAGGTTAGAGAAGTTAAATATAGTTTTTAAAATATAAGAATTATGTGGAATTTAGCAAACATCAAGGAAGGTTACTGCAATTTATTCTATAGAATCTACTTTTAGCTAGCAGAATTTTAAGTTCATTTTATACAATTAGAATAGTTCATATGTGCACTTTATAGTATTAGTCAAACTTTGTCAACTTTAAGATTGAGCCGAGAAGAATTGAAATAACTAGTAGAATATCTTGTGAAGGAATGAAATAGAAATATTTTCTTAAAAAAAATTAAAATGACTCTTTTGTGAAGGATATAAATGAGATAAAACAATAAAATAACAATTTAAAGATTTAATTTGATCCCTAGAAAAATTTAGTAGTGTTAGAAGTTCATACCTTATTGAGCCTATGACTTTAAAGGCTTAATATACTTATGTCTTATATATTATATATAACTAAAATAAGTTCTATTAACGTGAAAGTTCTATTTGATCAATAAAAAGATTTTATTAATTAAACTTCAGTTCTTCATGTGATGTCTTTTCGCCTTTTACATATATGTATTAAGAATTTTTTAGAGTACCTAAATTCTGATAATAAACAAGAAAAATAATAAAATAATTAATTTGTGTAAAATTTTTATAATCAACAAGAAAAATAATAAATTAATTAATTGATGAATTACTTAATTACTTCTTAAATTGAGAACTTTTCAAAGTTTGAAAATTTTTTGGAGTTAATGAAAATATTAACGAATTATTTTTTGAAGTGTGAGAATTCTAGGACAAGAAAATTAATAAATTTATTGACCACTTCTTAAATAAGGAATTCTTTGAAGTCTAGACATTTTTTTAAATTAAGAAGAAAAATAATGAATTAATTAATTAACTGTATTTTAAATTTTTTAATAAAGAACTATAAATATAATTTGATATTGTCTAAAATTAAAACAAGAGAAAATAATATATAGTTAAATAATTTGTGATTGTACTATCTCAATTAGTTCATTGTCTTTACTTCTCTCATCAATCTCATACAACTAATTTTATGTACTTTTTATAATTCATTATATTTTCTTTATATCACAATGTATTATTAAATTTATTTATTTTGTTAACATTTACAAGTATTGTTAATTTAAAATATATTGACATATAATAAAAACAAATTAATTTTATTGCACAGACAAATTAACTAGTTTCAATCAAACAAACCATAAATGTAACATTGAAAATATGTTTAGAACTTAAATAAAAGAAGAAATAGATAAAATAGAATGATACAAAGTAAAATAAGATGTCACTCAATTATTTAAGAGTATAACAAATAAAAGAAAGAAATCATTAATAACATAAAACATCTTATAAATTAGTTTTATAATACTATCCTCATAAATAGAATGCTACTTTAATTAAATTTTTAATCAGAAAGGATATAATAATAATAATTGTATTACAAGTCTCAATTTAGTGCAAACCTTTAAATTAGGAGTAACAAAAGAAAAAGGGATTTTAGTAGAGAGCCCTTGAAGTTTTTCAATTATCATTTGAATTACATCTCAAAAACCTTTCAAACAATAATTTATCCCAAATTAAGAGTCATAATCCTCGTCATTTCATAGTGTGCCTTTGTGTATAATACATGTTTTGTTCTGAACATTACATATATTTATTTCTACTTTTACATAAGTCGTTTGATATTCATCTTCTCATTCAACAAACAGAGCCTTGTAATTAATCAACCCACGCGTTAAAATGAATATAACTGGAGTATATTCTATATAGAATGATGCTATTAAGCTAACTGTTATGACAGAAAGGCCATATGAGTTAGTTGGCCAAGTGGGGCAGGTGGCAAGCAGTCCGGAAGTCAAGGAGAAGTCGTTATTATACAGAAGCAATAGGGCCAAGAGAGTCACATTGAAAATGAGGGAATCTTAAGCTTCATATGGAGAGAGGTTTTGCAAGGGGTGGGGTATGGTGTATTTGGACTCTTCTCTCTAACTGTATTAATTCCCTTTACCTTGGTACGTCTGCTTGTTGTATTCCATTGCTACTAAATAAAATATTCCTCTTTTTTCCCTCTGTTCTTACCCATTCATCCACAACATTTGGTGCTCTCGTCACATGCAGTCTTCATGGCTGACAACACCAGACTCAAGGACCTCTCTGCTGAAATGCGAAAGCTCGCCGAGTTCGCAGAGCAACGGGATTCCATCAACACTACACGCATGGATAGACTTGAATCTTCGGTGGAGGCGATTTCCAGAGCTATTGATTTTTGGAAAAGCTTCCGATCACAGACTCTAGTTCAGAGAAATCATCAGCAGCGGAACCTGTTTCACAGTCCGTTTCTTCGTACCAGCCCTTTCAAATCCAGAATATTAAGCTTGATTTTCCTTGCTTCGACGACACCAATCCACTCCACTGGTTGTTCAGAGCCGATCAGTTTTTCTCATATTACGACACACCAGATTCTCAGCGTCTAACTATTGCTGCTGTCCACATGGAAGGTGCAGTAGTGCCTTGGTTCCAAATGATGCAGAAAAAAGGTCAAATTCCGACGTGGTCTGCACTAACTCTGGCTATAGAAACATAATTTGGACCTTCGCAATTTGATGCTCCTGGAGCCCAATTATTCAAGCTAGTTCAGACCGATACATATGATGCTTATTACAAGGAGTTCATCAACCTGGCTAACAGGGTAGAAGGCATTTCGGATGAAGCGTTACTTGACTGCTTCATTAGCGGACTGACTATGGACTTGAAACGTGACGTTACTGCTCAGTCACTGTCATCCATACTACGAGCAGTAGATTTGGCCCGATTGTTTGATGATAAATCCTCTGTTCTTAAGGCCGGTGTTCATTCCTTACTATGAGTTCTTCACGTCCAGCAACTTCCATTGCTAGCAGCTCGTCCTCCGCTGCTTCTCGATCTCCTTTGCCACCATTACTTCCGACTCCTCCCGCTAAACCTCTTCCTCCTATAAAGAAGTTGTCTCCAGCAGAGATGCAACTACGTCGTGAGAAGGGATTGTGCTACACTTGCGACGACAAGTTTACATGGAACCACAAGTGTCTGATCAACACTGTTTGATATTGCAAATAGAGGATGAACTTCCCCTGGCACAAAATACCCTACTGGATCTTGATTCCACATTGTCCATACTGGATGTTCATCACCTCTCGTTTAACACGTTAAGAGGTACTGAGGCCATTGGAATGATTTGTTTCAGGGGTTACATTGACGGGCATCCCTTAACAGTACTCCTTGAAGGTGGAAGTTCCAACAACTTTATTCAACCAGGTCTAGCTCAATTTCTCAAGTTACCAGTCGAGCTGAACTCTAATTTCCATGTGTTGGTAGATAATGGTAATCACTTGGTAGGTGAAAGAGTCATCAAAGCCGTAACAGTGCATATTCAGGGCCATGAACTCTCCTTCTTGTTTATGTTCTTCCTATTATGGGTTCTGATTTGGTTTTGGGTGCAGCATGGCATGCTACGCTAGGTCCACACGTGGCCGATTATAGCACGTCCACCATCAAATTCTATCTGAACAGCAAATTCATTACTCTACACGGGGATGACACCTCACAACCTACAATGGCTCAATTTCATCTGCTCAGCCGTATGTGTGCTACGCGGGCCATTGCTGAGCTGTATACTTTACAATATAATAAGAGTTGCGAACCCGTAGATGAGAACCCCAATATGCCAGGAGAATTACAGCAACTACTTCATAAATATCAAAGTGTCTTTGAAGCTCCTCGTGGCTTACCTCCTTCCCGAACTTATGACCACTACATCACATTACATGAGGGAATTGGCCCAGTGAAGGTTAAGCCTTATCATTATCCACATGCTAAGAAGACCAAAACTGAGACTCTGGTTCAGCAGATGTTAACAGAGGGCATTATACAGCCAAGTTCTAGCCCTTTTTCTGCCCTAGTTCTTCTTGTCAAGAAGAAAGATGGCTCTTGACGCTTTTGTACTAATTACCGTGCCCTGAATGCTGTAACAATTAAAGACAGCTTTCCTATTCCAACAGTTGATGAACATTTGGATGAACTATTTAGCGCTAAGTACTTCTCTAAGCTTAATTCACGTTCAGGCTACCATCAGATTTTGGTCAAGCAACCGACATAAAACAGCATTTCAAACACATCATGGTCATTTCGAATGGTTAGTGATGCCGTTCGGATTAACAAATGCGCTGGCGACCTTCAAAGCTTTGATGAACAGTATTTTCCAACCATACCTTCGACGATTTGTTCTTGTTTTTTTTATGATATTCTCGTTTACAGTTCGTCGTGGGGGTCGCATTTGAACCACTTGGCTACAGTTTTAGAGATTTTTACAGACAATTGCTTCTTTGCAAAAATGTCCAAATGTTTATTTGGTCAAACTAAAATGGAATACTTGGGCCATGATGTATCTGCCACTGGTGTGGAAGTCGACCCAACTAAGATACAGGCAATTGTATAGTGGCTACCTCCTTCGAATTAGAAGCAGCTAAGATGAATCTTAGGCCTGGCAAGTTATTATAGGAAGTTCATTGATTGCTGCACCATTGACGATATTGTTACAAAAAGATGCTTTTAGTTGGACGAATGGGGTGCAGAGGGCGTTTGATTCCTTAAAACGAAAGTTGACCAATGCCCTTGTTCTTGCGTTACTTGACTTTAGCAAATCTTTTATCTTGGAGATCGATGCATTAGCTGTAGGGGTGGGAGTTGTCCTCAGCCAGAATTCACACCCAATTGTGTTCTTTTATAAAAAATTAACCCCTCGAATGCAGCCGAAGTTTGCATATATTTTAATGAGATGTACGCAATCACAGAAGCTGTGGCCAAATTTCAGCATTATGTAGTTCGACATTCGTTCATTATACGTACAGATCAGAAGAGCTTCAGACACCTCACTACTCAGACTATTCAAAATCCTGAACAAGAAATATGTACCTCACTACTTAGACTATTCAGGTTGCTTACAGACTCTAGCTTCCTGAAGGCGCCAAAATTCATCTTGTATTTCACATCTCCCTACTCAAGAAGTATATCGACAACCCAACATCCCAATTTGTAGCTCTGCCATTGCTTACTTTGAAGGATGGACCACTGCTAAGGCCATCATGCATCCTTGATAATTGATTAGTTAAAAGGGTGTTAACTTTATTCCACAAATATGAGTCAGTTGGGACAACAGTGACCAAGTTACCTGGGAAGACCTTAATGGATTTTAGGTTGCTTATCCTGATTTTGACCTTCAGGACAAGGTCACTTTGAAAATGTTTGGACAGAATGGCCAGGTTAGCTGGCCAGGTGGGGCAGGTGGCAGGCAGTCCAAAAGTCAAGGAGAAGCCGTTATTATGCAGAAGCAATAGGGCCAAGAGAGTCACATAGAGAATGAGGGAATCTTAAGCTTTATATAAAGGGAGGTTTTGCATGGGGTGGGGTACGGTGTATTTGGACTTTCTCTCTGACTGTATTCATTCCTTTACCCTAATCCGTCTTTTCTGCTTGCCATATTCCATAACTACTGAATAAAATATTCCTCTCTTTTCTCCTCTGTTCTTACCTGTTCATCAATAAAACTAACTCACCGAAAAAAAAAAAATCCACTAAATTTAACGAAACGTAAAATATTTTTAGATAAAATGTCCCGGACTCCTTTGTGTTTGTGTGTGAGAGAGAGAGAGGACTTCCACCACAACATAATTAAATTACAGAATATGGGAACCCAACAAAAAAAAGAAGACACCACAAGAACTGTATATAAGTTTTCTTCGGGCACAAAAACTCCATTGTCTCAATTGAAAGCTTAAGGTATCAGATTAACAATCACTAAAATAAAAATGCCAGCAAACAAAACGAGTGATCTACGCATTGAGATCTCTGGCATACACCACCAAATTCAAGCAACATATTTTCATGTCTGCAGTATATAAAGCAAAAAATCTGCCTTCAGTAAAACTTGCCGAATATTACAAAAGTAATCCCAGCATTCGATTGTTCTGAATTTGGGAAAGTGTGTAAACTCATAAAAATCACTAACATTGACAAATATTGTATCGCAATCTTTTTTCCTTCACGGGATGTTCTAGGGGTAAAGATTATCCCTGTCTTCGGTTTGCATTCGATTGTTCAGTGAGATACCTGTTTTCATAAAGACAGTTCCAATATCTGAGTATATAAATAGAAAACCATAAATTGATTTGATCAATTTAAACAATGAGTCACATCATCATCAGAGCTCCAATCATTACACAAGGAGAGGACTTAGAGGAGACAACATAATTAGTTCCAGAAGGTCCAAAAAAGTTCACCAATGATGTGCAAACCCAATTACTATTGGAGTCATGACCATTGCACTTCTAAATGTCAAGAAAAATTTAATATAGCAACACTAAATATTTTGATCCAATCAAATGTTCTACAATTAACTGCATAAGCAGCTCAAATGTCATTCTTTCACACACACATTAAGTGCTACAGTATTCTATGTATTGTGGTGCTGTACAGGAAAGATTTGAGAGATTGAGACCCTATAAATAGAGAATATAATACATAAACTTTGCAGACAAAAATTATAGCACAAGTACATCTAGTTTTGAATCTTTTGATAGCTCATTTTGAAAACAATTAGAAATCAATTATCATCGAAATATGGTTTACGCCTCCTAGTTGAGAAAGTTTGATATGTGCTGTGCCTGTGTGTGTTTATGTACCAATAACTATACTCAGCATTACTAACTCATGCGATAAGAAGAAAGTTATGTTACACTAACTAGACAAGGCAGGCTCCCATATCAAGAGATTATCTAGCAAGACCTCTAATAAATAAGTTAAACAAAGATTACAAGTTATTTAAACTGACAAATATAATTAATTACACGCACACCAAAATGCTACTTAAACACTTTTATTGATCCAGATAATTATCTCATGAAAGGAAAGTATAAATTCTCATCAATAACCTAATACATGTGAAGTATAAAAAGATCTTGTAAAAAAATTGAATTAAAAGTTCAGCTATCACAACTAAAACTTTGCCAAACAGGAAATACATACTTTCCAGTGTACAAGCCAGCAGAATACCAAGCATTCAAAACAACAGTAAGATCCGTTTCTGAGCAACTATGATGATTTGATTCAGAGTGGTTTCTATCTTTCCCTGAATTGTGAGGGAAAAGAATAAATAATAGATTAGAAAACAAGAGCGAGAATGGATAACTTCATTAATAATTAATTGAATCAACTTACAACAACTAAGATATTCAAGATACAAACGACTTCTGGGCAGCCATGCTTACCTTCCTTTTTATCAGAATCAACAGAAATGCTTGTTCTAATGGTAGACATTGCCCTCTCAGCAACTCCCATTGCCGTTTTGAGAATTTTATCATCTTCATAGGGAAATGACCTTTCAAGAGACTTTATCACAGGATAACCACTACAAGGTTTGTCAACACATGTTCCACCCAAAGAACAACCAGGTACTGATGTACATGGTGGCAAAAAACATTGGCTACAACATGGGCAACATGAACAGACCACATTTGGATCAGAAACTTGGCATGCAGACATCGAATAATCCTGGGAATTCAAATATGATACACCAGAATTGGAAGCAGAAGCCGCATATTGGTAATTCCACCCACCATATTGATTAAGTTGCTCTAAAATCTTCTGCCTCTGCTCCTCAAGTTCATAGTACTGACCAACTAAACGATTATAATCATCCACACCTTCTGTGTGTGAATAACTGTTATGCACATCTAGTGAGTGTTTGATGTTTTGACCAATTGATGAGTCTAGACAAGGTTGGGCTGTTTGTGAATCTGCATGATAATTTTCTTCCGAGTTTGAAGCATTGCCAGTCTCTCCTGAATCAGGTGCATTAGCTGGAACTTGGCTTTTCTCACCAGCATCCCTGTTTTTAATAAAGCATTGATGGAAAAGCATAAAATATTAACAAGGCTGCCTGGATTATTATTACAGAACAACTTAAAGAAAAGCAAACTAGACAATAAAAAAATCTTTTTTTCCAAAATATCCCAATTTTTCCAGAAGAACAGAAAAACCTAGAGCGGTTTAATTATAAGCCGCATGCCTATCTTTTTCCATGCATGTACCAAAATGATCATATTGAAAGAAAAAGGAAAGAATAGATTCCTCTATCTTAAAACTTTGGTATCATGTTTAGCAATAGAAAAGGAATTTTGGCAAGAAAAGAGGATATGCTTTACAGTATAACTGTGAAAAAATGGAAGTGTCAAGTTCATAGAATTTCTTGTAAACCTCCAATGGACATATATAAGAATGTGTTTGGTTTATTCTATTTGACATTCTGAGGAAACAATAAGTCACAATTTGAAGTCCTTTTTTTTTTTTTTTTAAATATATAAACAAAATATGATTTCTATGAACTTCAACTTGCCTCACCTTCAATTTCTCACCCATCCCCCAACCACCTGTCTAATCCCTCTACACAGGCCGTTGGCTTTCCATTTTATTTCCCCAGTTTACAATTGAAAATTAAGTTATTATAAAATTAATAAAGGAAAATTAGCCAAAAACACCAAAGAATCAACTAAAGGCATAAATGATATATCTACCAGAAAAATCTGATATTTTATACAGGGTAAGAAATTTAGATAATCTTTAGTAAAAATAAAGGTTATAAAACGTTGACATTTTCAGTTCATTTACCTCATATGAGGCACCTGAAAGGGGAGAGAAGACACAATGGAATCTACTTTACCTTCTAGTCTCAAAATTTTCAGAGTCATTGTTAGACTCAATTTCTCCAGTGCTGCCAGTCACTAGCTTTGTTTCAGCTGAGCTATCTTTAATTTTGCTGCTATGCATCATCTATAGGAGGGTTCACACAATGAGATGAAATACTAAAAGGACACTTCAATAAAAATCAAAGTGATAATCAATATCAACTTAAAAGTTCTAAATTCCACAGGGCAACCAAATATCCAATTTTCCCAAACAATGTGTGAAAACATCATTTTAAAAATTTATCACATATGTAGGAACTACAACTGCCCATTTGTGATTTAACCATGCAACTATTAATTGAAGAATAGGTTGAGATATCATGTACTACAAAAATAATAAGCAGGATGAGATGAAGTTGTGAGTGCTTTATCATGAACTTGAGAGGCATGAACTAGAGACGAACATGCTTTGAGCCTTAAACAAAAGAATGAGATTCCATGCTTCCACTGTCTCTACCAACTGATACAGTCAGTCAAGAAATAGTACTATGAAGAAATCTTGGACATAATTGAACCTAAAAGCTAAGAAAACTGTATACTTGGTCTCTTATCCTTTTCCTATTAGGAATAGGAGTCTTATCCTTTTTCTATTAATTAGGTGTCATATCCCTCTTCTATTAGGATTAGTTTGTCTCAATTAAAATTATGTTTTATTGTTCAAAATAGGAATTTTTGGTTAGTCAAAGCAATCCCTTTTTTATTAGGATTAGGAAACAGCTGTTATTTGTTTTATTTTATTTTCTATTCTAGTGAGTTAGGAGGTGTCTTATGGTGGGACTGTTTGGCTAAGTTCCAGTCACTCTCTCTATAAGTATTTGTAATCAGTTTTCATGTTAATATAGAAGAACAAAGAACGACAAGTTGTGAATTCAAAAAAATAATTATAGTAAAAAAATATATATCAAATTAAGGCATGACATTGAAATATGAATCTATCAGAAGGTCGAGAACCTTGTAAGTGGAGATAGCCTGGTCAAAGGCATTGATGAGAGCAGAATCATCCCAAAGATCACCCTCCTTCCCCATTCAAAGGTAGCCTGACTCTGTCTCACACACCCTGCGAAAACCTTTTTCTTCTGATGAAACTTCCCTTTATCACAAAAACCTTTTTCTACGTTCTGCACAAAACAAACACCATATTGATAAATATTAGAGTAAACTACACTAGTCTTTAGTTAAATTATACTTGATACCCTTCTTATTTTAAAAATATCATCCAACTCTCTTATCGGTTGATATATCTCACAGAAACCCCCTATAACTTAATTTCTGTTGATGGAGTTAACTATTTACTTAAAATGTGTTCCTTTCAAAGCATGAAAGCATGCTTCTCATCTCAGTTATATTATGTCCTCCAGAATCTCACATGTTATGTACTTCTGTATGATGCATGCTACAATCTAAAAATAATTTGCTCATTCAATAATGATTACAGTTTACCAAATGCTCCAAAAAGGGGCATAATCCATGCACGCATACTTGCTGTATACAATAGCAAATAAGGTGCAGAGGAGAAAGAAGCTGACTATATCACAAAGTCTATCTTGCCAGTGAATCCATTATTTAGAATGAACGAAGAATAGACAACCAAGACAAAATCAGAACTTTCTTAGTTCTAAAGAGGATATTATTATTATAAAGAACTTCTACATTCCCAACAAAACATTCATAGTAATTGCTAGCCATAAATTGCCTTCCAAGGCACCAGCTTCCCACCAAATCCAAATCCCTTCCACCAACACTTCCAAAGGTCCCTGATGCAGTGTTTGGATTGAATAATTTAGAATTTTATGAAATTTCAAATGTAAAGATTTTGAAATGCTATAATTCAGATTTTTTTATTTAAAATTGTTCAAAAAATCCTAGTATTTGTTAAATTCTTTGACTTTTGTTTTTTTGGGTTAAGTTTTGAATTTAGACCTTTTAAAAATTAATGAGAGAAGTTACAACTTTATTATCCACTACCAAAGATATTTTAATTTTATAACTTACTTAAATTTTGCGTATGAACACATAAATGTGTATGTACATGCAAGAGTTTGTGGAAATATAAGAAAATATCAGAGTATATATATACAGGAGCAAGTGTGCCTCTATGTTTGTGTGTGTGTGTTTGTGAGTTTGTGTGTCTATATATGAAGGGCATATCAAGTGAGACAAGTGGTTTCAACACAAAGGACTTTGTCACACAAATACAACACTAAAGATCAATATTTTGTCATGAAATTGCAGCAAAATTCAACCCATACTTAAACACAGAGATACACTACCAAAGATCAGCACTTTATCATGAAAATACAACTCCTAAAACCCACATTTCCTCATGAAAGTACAGCATAAAACCAGTTCTCTACCACGAATCTTTGCCACCAAAAGATCAGTACTTTATTAGCATCTTGTCATGTAAATGCGGTACTAAGAATAGGGATTTTACCATGGAAAAGCTCAACCAAAAATCAGCACTTTAGCATGAAAGTACAGTACAAAGTACCCACATTTTTTGTGATATTATAGCGATGAGTATCAGTATTTACATGAATGTACATTGCCAATGGCCAGTATTACCACATGAAAACACAGCAGCAAAGATCAACAATTGAAAGATAGAAAGTTCGCACAAAATAATAATTAAAATGAAAAAATGGCATCTCAGAGTGAAAATTAATACCCAGAAATCTAAGCAAAACATAAATGAAAGCATGTTTACATTGAAAAATCCATATCAAGAGGCAAGACAAGAATGCAGTCAAAGTGCATTAATCAGACCCAAGAACTTAGCAAAGTCATGCTGAAAAAGCAAATTTCAAGTATAGAAGTTAGTCCAACACTTTTAACAAAGCATAATTAGAATACCATGATGTCACCCATGGGCAAGAGAGAAACACATTGGAAATACAACCCATCTATTTGTGACAGCATTTAACCATTCTCGAACAGAACAACCAGAAAAATATGGACAAAATGCTAGATTTTTTTGTAAGGAAACAAAAAAGAAAAAAAAAAAAAGATTGAAATGTCAAGGAACCAAATTAAATTCCATGCTCAGGAGTTTACCTCCATGAGCACCAAAAATTAATGCATGTAATATTCACTCATACATAACACAGTACATCAGAATCAAACCAAATTAAGTCTAACTAATTTGGTATGTCTCCCCAACTACGAATACCCCCAAAAGCCAAATTAACTTTCAGTGCAAGAATTTAAAAAACATGCATAATTTCTGAAGCAATAGAATGGTTTAAGAATGAGTATCAGTAAACGGCCAATCATCAAGAGGAAATTCAAGATGTTTGTAAAAAGATGATAGCTGATAACAACAATATAGTCTTTACTTTGGAAAGCACTAATATATCCCTTAAGAAATCCATATCCCAACCACAGAATAAACCACTTCCGCTTGACCCATTGAAAATACAGCCTTAATCTCTTCACAAGCAGAACTAGTCTCTCTCATGAGGAGACAAGGTCTCATAGCTGGGGATGACAAAGGGGCGGACAACTAATTCCTGGGTCTCAAAACACAAGGTCTGAAATATGCCCTATGTTTTCTACGTCAAAATTAATATCTGACATAAAAAATTAGGGATTCAGCACTTAGTCCTAGCAAGATTCAGCCACCATTATATATCAGAAACATAGAAAATAAACCCACCATGAGAAAAACGCAAACGAACACAACACAGAGCCTCCTTCCTTCTATCTCATATTTACCAGGCAGAGAACCACATTTAGATGCGGCAACTTATAGAAAAAGATGGCCAACATAACAGCTCAGCGACATGCAACTAACACAAGTACAAAACACTGCCAATCCCATTTCATATTAGTAGTACTATCAGCAGGCAAAATAATATCAGGCATTCAGAAGATCATAAGACCCACAGTCAACCTCAAACAACATCTTGACAATCATTGAACTTTCGTCCCCCTCCCCCTCTCCGCATTTCACTATCACATCCTACCTACGAAAGCGACTATTACGGGTTAAAGCAAGTGTTAAGCAGAAAACCCATTTTCCAAGTGAAACCAGCAACCGAGTGAGATCTTCCATGGTTTATAAGAGAGACAAGAGAAAGACGCTTCGAAAAGGGGAGGGGTTTCGAACTCGTACTACTCTTGGCCAAACTGAGAGGTTCTGCGTCAGTGAAATCGACGGGGACCGAACAGCTACAACGCGACGGTTGGTGGGGGACTTTTCCGGCCTCTTTCCTTCCTTCTACTCCGACCTTCTCGAGGAATGAGCAAGCATTCTTAGAAGACTAAACGAGCAGCTTCGAAGCCTATTAATTCAGGTACTTGGCAATGGCATAACTTTACCAAAAAAGCTCATAATAAAAAACCAAAAACTAGGGCATGTTTTTTTTTTTTTTTTTTTCATAAACTAGGGCATTTTTCTTAAAATATAAACCTAAGATTGTTTTTTTTAAAAAAATATACCTTCACTAAAAATAATTAATTATTACTTCTATTTTTTTTACTTGTTTTCTCTCTATAGGCTCTTTTAGTAATTTTGACATATTAATATTTTGCAAAATTTTTTTCAAATATAATAATATCAATATTGCCGTTAGATAAACTTTTATCACATGTGGTCATTAATAGGTAAATCACAAAGTCCTTAACTCAAATAAATCCGTTTTAGCCTTTTTTTGTTTCTGTTCTGCTATAATTTTTTTTTTTGCTCCAGAGCAACAAAACAAATGGAAAGTTTCTTGATTTTTAATTAGAATTTAATTATATATCCTAATTATTCGTTCTCATAATTTGATAATTTCTCTTTTAAATTTATTCACTTAAGATGTAATATTTTTTTCTAAATTTCTTAAAAGTAAGTAATTTCTTTAATTTCACAACTTGAGTTTATCTTAATTCGAATTTTCAAGATATTATAGAAAGGAATAAAGATTAGCAAGTATTCTGAACATCTCTCACATATAATATATACAAATGACACGATTCTAATTTTTGAAGCCATGAAAGCTTGCAATGAAACAAATAGAATTTTGCGAACATATAGTAATATTTTGGGGCTAGAAATTAGTAGAATCAAATTTCTATTAGTCTTTAGTCCCAATATACCACAATACTTCAAGTAAATAATGGCAAAAGTTTTTTGGCATCAAATATGCAAGCCGATTAGGCAAGTACCTGAGAACTTGGGTTGCCTTGAGTAGAAGAAAGAGTCACGTTCACTAAGAATTAACTGCGAAAATTACTCTAAAGCTCCAACGAGCCCAAGACCAAGCAGTCAAAACACATCACAATATTGAAATTTTGTCTATATGAAGAACTTGTTAAGGAATACATAGAGAAAAACATAAAAAAAAGTCTTCATTCTACAATCCATTAACACCTTGTTATCATGGATAAGCAATCCAAACAAAATCCATTAGGACCTTGCTATCATGGATAAGCAATCCAATCATCTAGCCTCGCCCACAGGAAATCTCATTACAAGAGAGTAGATCATGTATGGCTCCAAATATTAATAGATATTAAAAAAAATTTAAAATATAAAAATAAATATTTTTAAAAATAATAAAATATTCTATCTTATTATAATATTTTATTATTAAAAAATAGAATAATTTTTAGTATCTGACAAAATAATTTTTAATATCTTATAATTTATTTTATACATCTCACAATATAATTCAAAAAGATTAAATTGTCTTCAGTAAAATTTAAAATTTTAATATATCTTATTTTTAAATATATTTATTTTTATATTTTGAAATTTTTTTTATATTTGTTAAATTTGGAACCATTAGATTCGGATCCAATGATTTCAGATCTTACTAGAAAATTTCTAATAACAATATTTTATGTTATTATAATATTTTATTATTAAAAAATATAATAATTTTTAGTATCTTACAATTTATTTTAAACATCTCATAATATAATTTAGAGAGATTGGATTGTCTCAAGTAGAATTTAAAAATTTAATATATTTTATTTTTATTATTTTTAAAAATACTTATTTTTATATTTAAATTTTTTTTATATTTATTAAATTTGGAGCCATTGAATCTAGATCCAATTACTCCAGATATTATTGGAGATTCTCCACTAACTCACACTACTAGAGAGGATCTGCTCTCCTCATTCCAAATCATCTTCTTCCAAATCATAGGTATGGACATTCAAAACATTATCTCACGAGTTGTAAAAGTGGTGTCGGATGTGCGAGTGAGTGGCTAATGGAGCAATGGAAGTCTCATTTTAAGCATAATGAATATTATCATCATCTGTGTAATATAATTCCTCCCTAATCATTCATTTTGTCACATTATCCGAAAAAAAAGTTACTTTATTCTTGTCAAGAATTCAAAATATATAGAGGACTCAGGATTAGTAATTCTACCGTTAAAGATTTGATCGTAAAGAATCAAGATAATTGAAGTAATAAGATAATATTTGAAAAGTTTTTTAAGGGAAGGCGGCATGAAGGAGATGAAAAGAAAGTCTAACTTTTTTTTAAAAATTAAATATATAAGTTCACAACAATTCTAAATCAATTTTTCATTAAAAGCTTTTTTTAATTGGAACAAAAGTTGGCTCATTCATCCTTACCAAGGGTTCAAATAATATACAATAGCATAAAAAAAAAAATACCAAATCAACCATTTACTTTTAAGCTTTGTAACAATTTGATTGCTCACAAATTACTATTGTCAAATTAGTCTCTTACAATTCATAATACATAAGCAACTAATTCCTCATTAGTCTTAGAATTTAAATCACCTCGTGTCTATTTCTCTCATATTGCTATCATGTTAGATGGAGATAAATATATAGTGAGTGATGTCCACTACTAAAGTAAATAAAAATAAAAACTATTCACTTTGTGTTTATCTCTCTCTAACATGAAAGCAACATAAGGAGATGAATATGAAGGGATTCAAATTGTTAATCTTGCTCTTAAAATCATTCTCAGGTTTACTATTAAGTTGCTGATATGGACTCTTGCAGCATAGATGGAAATATCTGCTCAATGAATCACCTACACATTAACAATAGAGTTCAGAGATTAGGCCATGTTCAAAGTTGAACCTCCATGAACATTGTCATCATCCCTGCCACAAAGAAGATTGCTGTGAATGGGGAGTGAAAGAAGGCTGAGGTAGTTGTGTTTGAAGTCAAAGAAGAGTTTCATTAATGGGGGCAAGGAAGATGGAGATAGCTATGCGATTTGTATGAAGTCGAAATTTGTTGTGCGACTTTGGTCCATTATTCGAAAAGGTAAGCCTATGATTTTGCTATGGTATTCAAGGGAAAGGAGATGGTGAAAGGAGATAATGAATCTGAAACCGATGGAACAAAAAGATAATAATGGGTGGGAACATAAAGTACGCTATATGAAAGGAGATAATGAAGAAATACATAAAAATTCCATGTTGGTTGTTTGTTTGTTCATAATGTTAAGGTAAAGAATGGGAATGGGGACATCGAAAGAATAAAGAATAGGAAAGAGTGAGGCTACTTTGTTTTGGACTTGTGTGCACATGCTCCCTACTAGCCTATTAGAGTTTTGAACACTTTTCACAGCTCAAAATTGTTTTGGCACATGCTTTCCATTATATTGCACAGTGAAATCTCTGAAAATAGTATTATTCATTGACCATCAAATATGTTATCGGGATTCTATTGTCAAAAGAAGCCTCTGTTAATGTGTTAATCTATAAAGTAGTATTCAGGTGTAATGGAAAGCCTTTGGTCATAGTAGATAGTAATTAAACCATAAAAGTAACTACTAATTGTGTGATATCTCCATACTTTATAAGATTTTTGCATGGATGGTTAAGAGTCCTCATTAATGGCTGGATGAAATAAAAGTTAAAACAATGATGTGTTAATTAGTTGTTTGATAGAAGTTTAGTTACCCCAGCAATTGGAATTAAAAAAATTTAAAAAGTTAATTGAGTATTCATATTCAAAAGTCATTGTTAGTAAAAGGTATTATATTCATGTTCCTCAGTCCTAAAGTGAAATGCTATTGTCATGAACACAAACTAGATGCATGACTTGCATAAGGAATAATATAAATCTTGCACCCATAAGTCATATAGACACATATTTAAGGGCCAAACAACAAAACCAAATTGATAGAGTTTAAATAGGTAGTTCCAATAACAAAAATAATTCATGTAAAAAAATCAATTTATCTCTTCATGTATCTGCTCTCAAAAAATGGGCAACTAGACATTCATCAAATATCAAATACAGGTAGGGTCCTACTTATGCACTTGGGAACACCTAAAGTACAAAATACAAAAATTTTACAAAATAAATTATTTTATTACCCTTGCGAACAATGCAAGGCTCATCAAAAGAATACTCTCTTTGCACTCATAAGCCATAGATGAGTGAATTAGATCGACGCTAATATTTGAAATGATTTAAACAACAAGGGGTGAGTAAAAACTCAATCAATAGACAATACTAATTACACGACAAAGGGTAGACTAGGCACAACAGAGTTTTTCACAAACCAATCATTTATCATTATAGATTTTACACAAGAAGTAGTAATTTCTAAAATATATGATAATGAGAATTCAATATTTAGTGTAAAAAAAGCTAGTTAGAAATACAAAATGCATTCTAGAAAAATGAATCAAAATTTATATTTCAATATAAGAGAAACAAATATTGAGTAGAAAGTAGGGAAACATCTAACAGAACATCACAATGTTAGAATATTAGAACTAGCTCTAGCCTAGTGCTATCATAACAAAATAGATATCAGACTTGAGCATTGTGCGTATAATAACTAGAATATTGGCCTTAGCCTTGGTTAAATAATCAAAAATAAATTATATCCACATTTGTTGGTCAACATACAGGGCTAGTACCCCTACTAGTTAGGGTTCAAAATCATAGAGCACCATAGCTAACACTTACTGTCATTAGTTGCAAGGTTTTAGATTGGATGAATTCCTAAAAATTCTTTTACAAAAATAAATACATAACCAAATATTTCAAAAAATTTAGAACTAGATCAATTAATAAATCTAGAGTTATAAAGATTCATAAACATAAAATTAAAGTCTTTAAAAATATTGAATCAGATTGCTTCGCAAATATTAAATCAAAGTGCTCCGTAAATATTGAATCATAGTACTTTAGAAAAATTTAGAACATTAATCAAATGCTTAATATTTCAATATACATATGTAATTTGTCAAACTTCAAATATTTCAAATTATTTAGTGTATACAAAAATGATGGAGATTATAAATCTTAGGAAAGCCTACCCAAAGCACAAGGAATTTTAAGTAAATAATATTTTACAAAGACATAACATAAAACACAATTTTGCATAATTAGTGTTATTTACTCACTAATGGATGGACATCAAGGTCTACATTTTATCGCTTCCTTCACGAAAGTACTAAATTTGCAAAGGGAATCTCTAATATCCTATAATGCAAAGTGAAACAACCTTAAATTTTCCTTGACCAATATATTTTCATCCTAACGCCCGGAAGAAAATCATGAATTTAAATTCATATGGTCATTCTAGGCCTAGTTCACTCTTTGGTCTTCACTATAAATGCTCCGACTATGGAATACGTAGACAGGCTCAACCAAACGAAACCAACTTATTCCACAAAAAAATCCTTTAGTATGACTATCTTATTTATCTAATATTTAACTTAAAAGACAAAATAAATTTATCAAGTCTTACTTACCCTCAAGATATTATTTAATAAATTGATATTAGTTTGCTTATTATTATCATTATTATTATTATGTTCTCTTATTGTGCCATATACCAATTTATCTTTGAAATTTATTTGCTATAATCATGAAAATCATGAAGGCATGTATAGTTATTAATATTTTTCTTGAACATGATTTATTCAGTAGACCAAATAAAGCAAGTATTTCCACGAGGAGGAAGTTGAGGGTTTTCACCTTTTACAAGCCTTGTCAAGATTTTGATTCTTCTAGTTTGTAAATACCCTTAACCTTACTTAGTAAAAAGTTATAGCAGACAAAATAAAATTTGCCATTCATATAGTCTTTAAGATACCCATTCCAATCAAATTGTATAATAAACAAATTTACCACTTCAGTGATTAGGAAAATTCAAAAAAAAAAATTTTGATAAATCCCTAAAGTCATTTAAATGAATCATCATTCACCTACCAATATAACTTGCTTTCTTATTATTATTTTCACTATCAAATTTATGCTTATTTACCTACATAAATATATGCCCCTTTTTTTTTCAAGGAGAAAAGAACATTCAAAGGAATTCACCTTATCCTTACTTGGACAAATTTGAAGATTGAAGTCTTAATACAACTTAATTAGTTTACTACTAAAAATCTACCTAACTTAAACAAAATCCTCATATTTGGAACTTCATATTCTCTAGCATTGATTAGCAATCCCCCTTATAAACATATCAAATATCCTCTTAAGCCTTATCTTTTTAAATCCTTTTCTTAAAATTTAGCTTGAGTTTTAGATTAGGTTTCATGTAAGCAAAGTCATAGCAATCTACCACACCTTCATCTCAATCCCACAAGATATTTAGTTCACACATGTACTACATGCAGCCTATGATAATTTTGAAAACCCCCAAATTGTGACAATGCATTTTATCTTATTGCTCTAGTTGTTGTTAACATAAAGAACATAAAGACTTGGACATGGTTCATAGGGAAGTTATTAGAGGACATTGGCCCCAATGCCAACAACCATTTGTAATCCATAGAGTTTCATGATTGATTGATAAAAGGTAATCCCAATCTCGTTCTATTTCCACAACTTACCAGGAGGTTCAAAGATCATAACACCTTTACATAAATTCCAATGGGTGTTGGATAACCTTTTTCCAAGGGTATAAAAGTCATTTTGGCCTTCACTAACTACATTTCACTCTTGTCACTTGTCGTAAGCAACTTTTCGGCGAGAGGACATAAAAAGTTTAAATTGATTTCTAAAAGCGAATCTTGAAAATCAATTTATTTGGAATCACCACCAAAATTTTTAATGAAAAACTTTGGAAAACCGATTTAAAATAAAAACAAAAAGGCAACATGGTCTACGCAACCAAAGATGGGTTTAAGAATCTATTTGAGTGTGGGGAAGATGTTAGACACCCCACAACACCCGTCCTTAAATACAGTTACCTTAAACTAGTTAGTTGAAATAGAATATGACCTTAAATTTATCTTAATTATCTTTTTATTGACGCGCATGCCCATTAAACAGAGACGATAAAAATGACAATAACAAAAGCAAATGAGTAGATATTTACAAAGGGCTGACTTGACCTAGAATGAAAGCCTAAGGCCTACGTACCCTGTGATAGGGATCAAAGTCCACGTAATTTGACAAAAAATGCATGTTTATTGGTTGATAATTTGTAAAATTTTGTGATGAGAACAGGGA
Organism: Delonix regia; assembly: GCA_037074485.1. Classification (NCBI taxonomy): domain Eukaryota; kingdom Viridiplantae; phylum Streptophyta; class Magnoliopsida; order Fabales; family Fabaceae; genus Delonix; species Delonix regia. The sequence continues at coordinate 19,588,800 of CM073454.1, read as the reverse complement.
GATTTAAATTAAATAGATTTTCGTAAACAAAACAGAATTAAGATTTAGTTTGTGTGTTTTAATTTATGACAACCTGATTACTCCCACTCTCTAGATCTCTTCGTTTTCTCTCCCTTTTTTTTTTTGGAATTTTAATCTTTATTTTGTGATTTAAATGAAGTGATTATGAAGGAAGAACTAATCTTTTTGTAAAAAAGAATTTAATTAAAATATTTATTTTTGCGTTGTTATCATTATTGTTATAATTATTTTAAAATAGCTACGTATTAATTTTCGAGGTTTATGGAGATTAAAATCTCACACGACCCTAAGTATTCGAGGAGAATTATATTCTCACACTATGATTTCACGAATAATGGAGGATATTAAAATGTTTATTTTTGTATTATTCTTATTATTATATATCTCTTTTTTTTAAAAAAAAAACACATATGTATTGATTTTTGGGATCTAAGGAGAATAAAATCTCACATGATCCAATGCAATCAAGGAGAACAACATTCCCACACGATAATTTCATAAATAATGGGAAATATTTAATTATTATTATTTTTAAAACAAATGTGTACTAATTTTAGGGATCTAAGGAGACTAAAATCTCACATAATCTCATGCAATCGAGGAGAACAATATTCTCACACGATAATTTTGTAAATAATAGGGAATATTTAATTAAAGTAAATATTTAATTATTATTATTTTTATAACAAATGTATACTAATTTTAGGGATCTTAGAAGATTAAAATCTCACATAATCCCATGCAATCGAGGAGAACAATATTCTTACACAATAATTTCATAAATAATGGGGAATATTTAATTAAAGTAAATATTTAATTATTATTATTTTTTGTATTATTATTATTATTATTTATAACAAGTATGTATTAATTTTTGGGATCTAAGGAGATCAGAATCTCACACGATCCCAAACACCTAAGGAGAATAATATTCTCACTTGATGACTTTCTTAGAACTTTGTTTATAAAGCCAAAAATTAATCTCATATTGACACAAAGATAATAATAATATATATACACCTATATGCATATATATATATACATACATACATACATACATACATATATATATATATATATATATATATATATAGACACATGTAATAATATATATAAGCATGACAAAAGAAGAAGAAAGCTTCAGGAAGTAGACATCAGGAAAAAAAGAAGCATATACCCATATACACACATACATATATATATATATATATATATACATCTATATACATATATATATATATATATATATATGTATAAACACATATGTAATATATATATATAAGCATGGTATGAAAAGAAGAAAGCTTCAGGAAGTAAGCATCAAGAAAAAAAAGGAAGCATATATCTATATACACACACGCATATATATATATATATATATATACATCTATACACACACACACACACACACACATATATATATATATAAACACATATATAACATATATATAAGCATGATATGAGAAACATGAAGGCATCAGGAAGCAAAAGATGCACACCCACGCCTATATACATATATACACCTATATGCATATATATATATATATATATATATAAACACATATGTAATAATATATATGAGCATGATAGAAGAGGAGAGCAAGCATCAAGAAGCAGGGAAGCATATATCTATATATACCCACACACACACACACACACACACACATATATATATATATACATCTACATACATATATATATATATATAAACACATATGTAATAATATATATGAGCATGATAAAAGAGGAGAACAAGCATCAGGAAACAGGGAAGCATATACTCATATACACACACACATATATACATATATACATCTACATATATATATATATATATATAATCATGGTATGAGAAGCATGAAGGCATCAAGAAGCAAAAGAAGTTTACTCTCTCTCTTTCTCTCTCTTCTCCTTCACGACACCCTTGGTTTCTCTCGACAAGCTCACCTCTGTTCGCCCCTATTCACGCTGCTTGGAATAGGGGAAAGTGTTATTCTTTCTCAACTTGCTTTGCTTCTCTGCTCCAGCTTGGTTCAACTCGTCACTATCCTCTCATTTCTGCTCGTTACTGCATCCACCTTTTTACTCGTCATGGCTGCAGCTCGGTTTCTCCTCGTTAACAACTTGGCTTCGTCTTTTACTCCCTTGCAACTCTGTCTTGCCTTTTTGATTTCCTTCCAGCTCCCTCGGTTTTCTTTTTCTCACCGTAGCTCCCTCCTCCCTTCACAGCACGACACTCTTGGTTTCTCTCGGCAAGTTCACCTCTCTTCGTTTTTTCCTCCTTTTCTAGCTGCTTTTAGCCTCTCTTTATGGAGGCCACTGCCATCATTAACTCTTTTGCTGTCCGTCACTTCCTCAAACAAGCTACGACAACTTACAAAAGGCGGCTACAGCAATTTGCAGAGCAGCGTCAACTTGCCAAAGCCACCGTCAAATATGCTAAGATATGGATCAGAGTAAGCAGAGTTATAAATTATATTATATATTTTAGTACTTTTGATTTAATTTATTATTTTTTAATTTAACCCTTTGTTTCAAATTTTTGTCATCATCACTATTAATTTTATTTTTAGATTTTTTTAATTTTTAATTTTTGTGTTTTTATTATTTTTCCTTTTTTTTATTTTAATTTGTTATTATTGTTATTAATATTATTAATTAATTCTTATTTTCAAATTTTAGTTTTGTTTGCCTTAAAAGTTCTCCCTTTATTTATTTTTAGTTTCAAACTACCTTCACTTAAAAATGTCATTTGAGCCTCTGTCATTTTTATTTTCCTCATTTGCTTAATTATTAATTAATTAGCGAATCAATTAATTAAATAATTAAGTAATTACGGATGGGGTGTTCACAGTTGTCCCTCTTTGCTTGTCTTTTAAGTTAGGGAAACAAACATTGTGAAGAGATGACCTAACTTAAGAGCAAGCAAAGACGTGAACACACCATTTCTCATGCTGAGGGAAAACCAGTAAAAGGGGACCTTATGTAAATCCGAGCCCAAATGGGGTAGTAAGTTGCCTGAACATGATACATGACTATTTGAAAGAAAAATTGCCTGGGCACGATGCAGGATTTTTGGTAGCAATGTAAATTGCCTGGATATGATGCAGGGCTTGAACAGAAATGTAAATTGCCTGGACATGATGTAGGACTTTGGCAGAAAGATAAATTGCCTGGATGCGATCCAGGACTTTTGACAGAAATGTAAATTGCTTGAACACGATGCAGGACTTTGTCAGAAAAGTAAATTGCCTTGGATACGATGTAGGACTTTTGATAGAAATGCAAATTGCCTAGACACGATGCAGGACTTTTGACAGAAATGTGAATTGCCTTGGACATAATGCAGAGACTTTTGACAGAAATGTAAATTGCCCTGGACACGATGTAGGGACTTTTGACAGAAATTGTGAATTGCCCTAGACACAATGCAGGGACTTTTTGACAGATAAATTGCCTGGACACGATGTAGGACTTTGGCAGAAAATGTAAAATTGCCCTGGCTATGATGCAGGACTTTTGACTGAAAATGTAAATTGCCTAGATGCGCTGCAGGACTTTTTGAAAGATAAATTGCTTGGACACAATGCAGGACTTCGACAGAAAATGTAAATTGCCCTGGACATGATGCAAGACTTTGGCGTTAATTTGAAAAGAGGTATTTACCTTGTATGGAATATGCTATCACGCAGTGCGATGCATGCACCTATGTGAGATACATACCATCATGCTCAGACGGTAGCATGATTTGTCCGCTTGCTAAGCTTGTCATCTTTATGACCATGGTGTTCCTTAGGAGTGAATAGATCCAAATTCTGCTGAGTTTTGCCCTCGACATTTGAATCGTTGCCTCGTGAAATTCCATGATGATTTTTCTTGAACAATAAAAATACTTATGCCAAGGAGGAGTGTGACTCTTTTGGAAGCACCTTTTATCATTCACGAGATGTGAAATAACATGTGTTCGTGCACTAAATGTATGGTGCATATGTTCTTCCCTTCTTTAAAACATCAATTCTGCACGTGTGGTGGATACACGAGCTAGATATATGATGAACGTGGAGAACCATGTATGCATGAGATATGCAAGTGTTTAAAGGATAATGAAAATTTTGTTTACTTTGATACATTTCCAAAATGATGCTTATACCTTAGGCATTAGAAATAAGAGAATGCTATGTGAGCGTAGACCTTCTACCTTATACTTTGGAAACTGGAGGGGTGACATATTAAGTCAAAGTTTGTGCTGGTTGGAAAGAAAACCATATTGCTTGAAGTAAAAGAATTATCTAACCAAGCTTCTTCTATCGTGACTTTTAATTTGTCATTTCAACAGTCGATGGTCCATATAACTTTATCTTTTCGAGCCAACACTTGGCAAGCTTAGTTTCCTTTCCTTACGATAGACCAGGGGATGTTGAAAATGCTTTAATCTCTTTTTACGAAGTAACCTGGTGACAAAAATAGAAATCCCTAAACGTGTATATGTTTCACATTTTAAGCTTCATCCCAGTAATTGGGTGGAAGCACTTATTTAAAAATTTTGGGTGTTTTCGAAATACGTATCATTAGAAAATATTTTGAATGACATTATTCACTTGGATATTTATTTTGCATATTGAAGAATGGAGCAATTATAAAGGCAATACGATTATGTAGAAAGAAAAAGAGTAATAGGAAGCAAGTCTCTTAAATGAGTAAGCAACTTTTATAAATAGATCACATGGTCCAAAGAAAAATAGGTGATAGATTCGATACAAATGCAAAGGAGAGCCAAAATGGCAACTGGGATGGCTTTAACTTTCAGCTCCAGGTGACACTGGTCGCTTGAGCCTGGTGTTACCTCGGATACACATGTTTCGAAACTAGTTAATGAAGACAATCTCTGAGGCTCCTTCTAAGTGGGAGATTTAGTCTTGTGCAGCCTTGCTTCGTTCATCATCTATTGCCCTAACTTTTGCTTAAGCTGCCTTTTCAGGTTTTTGACTTAATGGGCCCCAATTGTAAAATCTTCTTTTTTTTTTTTCATCATTCCCATTTTTAAGCAAAGTATTTCTTTACTGCATCTGAGTTAACTGGTCTTTCGAGCTCTCTTCCATCCATATCGGCAAGGACCAATGCACCTCTGGAGAATGCTCGTATCACCATATATAGGCCTTCATATGAAGGTGCCCATTTGCCTCTATTATCCTCTAGATTTGAAAGGATCTTTTCCAGAACCAACTCCCCTGGCTTGAATTCTTTAAGATGAATCTTTTGATTGAAAGCCCTTGCTATCCTTTTCTGGTATAGTTGCCCATGACACATAGCTATTAGTCACTTTTCTTTAATCGTATTCAACTGCTCGTATCGTGTCCTTACCCACTCACTCTCCTCTAGGTTGGATTCTATCAACACTCAGAGAAAGAGGATCTCAACCTCAATTAAGGTGACCGCCTCTATGCTATATACTAAAGAGTAAGGAGTTGCCCCTGTGGATGTACATATTGTTGTGTGATACCCATGGAGAGCATACGGGAGCATCTCGTGCCAATCTTTGTAAGTGATAGTCATCTTACTGATAATCTTTTTGATGTTTTTATTTGCTACCTCGACTACCCTATTCATCTGTGGCCGATAGGGTGCAAAATTGAGATGCTTAATCTTAAATTGTTCGCATAACTTCTTAATGTCAGCTCCATTCAGGTTGGGGGTGTTATCAATGATGATCCTTTCCAGTATACTATATCGACATATAATGTTTGATTTCAGAAATCGAAGGAAGACACTTTGGGTAATATTGGAGAAGGAGCATGCCTTTATCCATTTTGTGAAGTAGTCGATGGCTACTAAAATGAATCGGTGTCCATTAGACGCCTTTGGATTAATGGGACCAATCACATCGATTCCCCACATCAAGAATGGCCAAGGTGCCACCAGGTTGTGTAGGGGTTGCGGTGGAGCATTGATCCTATTGGCATATGTCTGACATTTATGACATCTCCTCACACAGTCAATGCAATCTTTCTCTATGGTTAACCAAAAGTACCCACACCTTTGAATTTGCCTAGTCATGGTATGGCCGTTAGCATAAGTTCCACACATCCCCTCATGAATCTCTGTCATTATCCTTCGTGCTTCTGGTGCATCCATGCATATGAGCAAAGTGTTATCCCATGATCTTTTATACAACACTTCTCCTCTAAGGAAGAAACTCATTGCCAATTGACGAATGGTCTTTTGGTCATTCTCATATGCCCCAGCTGGATATTGCTGACTTTGGACGTAGTTTTTTATGTCATGAAACCACGGTTGCCCATCACTTTCTTCCTTCACATTTAGGTAGTGAGCTGAGGTGACCCGGGTCTCAATCTGCACTGGTAGCATGTTAACCCCACAGTCTAACTTGATCATTACGGCGATGGTAGCCAACGCATCAGCAAACTGATTTTTGTCACAAGTCAGATGTGTGAAGTTTATCTCCTTAAAATTTGACATCAATTCCATTAGGTATCTTTGGTATGCGATCAGTTTGGGATCTTCAGTTTGCCATTATCCCTTTACTTGATAAATTACGAGGGTTAAATCTCCAAACACATCAAGATATTTGACACATAACTCTAAGGTAGCTTGTAAGCCATTGACACAAGCCTTATATTCTGCCATATTATTTGTGTAGTAAAAACTGAGCTTGATTGCCACTGGATACTGTTTACCTTCGAGCAATGTTATCACAGCCCCTAATCCACTATCGTGTACATTGACAGCCCCATCAAAATACATTGTCCACTTAACCTCCTTTGGTTCATCTTCTTCCACTGTCAGGATATCCTCATCCGAGAACTGGAAATCCAGTGATTGGTATTCATCCAAAGGACTAGCCACAAAATGCTTGGCTATAATGCTTCCTTTGACTGATTTGCTGGTCATATACTTTATGTCATATTCTGAGAGTATCACCTGCCACTTTGAGACTCTTCCTAATACATGAAGACTCTCGAAGATGTATTTGATTGGATCCATCCTGGAGATCAGCCATGTGACATGATATAGCATGTACTGCCTCAATCTCTTTATGGTCCACACGAGGCCACAACAGGTCTTCTCAATTAACGGATACCATGACTCACATTCATTAAACTTCTTGCTTAGGTAATAAATCGCTTGCTCTTTTTTTCCTGACTCATCATGTTGTCCTAACATAGAACCCATGGACCTCGATCAGATTGTCAAATAAAAGATAAGGGGCCGTCCTGGTGTAGGTGACATCAAGACAGGGGGATTCAAGAGGTATTCTTTTATCCTATCAAACGCTCGGCTGACAAGTTTCGTCCCATTCCCCTGGTTGATTCTTACGTAATAATTTGAATATTGGTTCGCAAGTGGCAGTTAGGTTTGCAATGAACCTAGCTATGTAATTCAAACGTCCCAAGAACCCTTTAACTTCTGTTTCGATACTTGGTGGTGGCATGTCAAGAATGACCTTAATTTTATTAGGGTCCACTTCTATTCCTTACTTACTGACGATGAACCCTAAAAGTTTCCTCGACGTGGCCCCGAATATGCACTTACTAGGATTCAACCAGAGTTTGTACTTCCGCAGTCTTTCAAAAAGCTTTTGCAACACGACCACATGACTTTCCCCTTCGGCTGATTTAGCGACCATGTCATCCACATATACCTCTATTTATTTATGCATCAAGTCATGAAACAGGACTACTATTGATAGGTGGCTCTGGCATTTTTAAGCCCAAAAGGCATTACCTTGTAGCAGAAGGTTCCCCATTGAGTGATGAAAGTGGTTTTCTCTTTATCATCGGGGTGCATAAGAATTTGATTGTAGCCAGAATATCCATCCATGAAGGAATATCTGAAGCTTTTTGCTGTATTGATGACTAAAACATCAATGTAAAGTAAAGGAAAGTCATCTTTTGGGCTAGCCCAGTTTAAGTCTCTATAATCGACGCACATTCTCACTCGCCCATCTTTCTTTGGTACAGGGACTATGTTCGCGACCCATTGAGGGTATTTAGCAACTTCTAGGAAACCAGCATCCCATTGCTTCATTACTTCCTCTTTGATTTTGAGGGACATTTCTAGGCTCATCCTTTTTAATTTTTGTTTCTTAGGCCCCATATTAGGGTACAAAAGTATTTTGTAGGCAGCAATTTCATGATCTATTCCTGGCATATCCTGGTACGACCATGCAAACACATCCATATAGTCTTTAAACAAATTGATCATTTCTTCCCTTTCTGGATTATCCACTATTTTTAACTCCTTTTTGTCATTCTCTGTCCCTATATTAATTACTTCTGCGATTTCTTTATGTGGAGTGATTCCCTTTTCCAAAGATTCTATTATTTTAGTGAAGGTTCGAGATAACTCATCATTATTATCAGTTTCTAAGTCATTTGTATCCGAGACAACATGTGGCTCATTCAAATAGTGCCTGAGTGCTTCTGCTTCAGATAAGAGTTCCGAGGATTCAAACTCCCTGGAAAGTGGGTAAAGAAAGCAAGAATAAATACGAAAAGACAGGATATAAACAAGATTTTGGCAAAAAGATTGAAATTGTTGCATCCATTCGATATTCAAAATAAAATTCAAATTGTTAGCTATTACAAAACTCTTGAAATGATATTTAAAATATTACTCTAATAACATCACATCTGACAACACTTCAGATTCCCAATTGTTAAGCGCTTCTCCTAGTTCATTTAGTTGGATCCACATGGCTTTTATGTGATCTCTTTCTTCTTCACTCACCATTACAACTAGGTCGCTCAAGTGTATTATCTCAATAGTAATAGGAAATGTTTCTCGAATGTAGGGTATTTCCATTTTTCCTCTCGGCTTACACTCTTTTCGTTGTGTCCCGTGAGTCTCCACAGACAGCTCATATCCTAACCCTTGTCGTCCCGGATTTTCGGGCAACTCGACCGGTTCTCCTATGCCTTGCGGAGTAGCATCCAATCCTTTTCCTTTTTGATACCTATTATTCATCATGATCTTAGCCACTACTTGGTTGACATCCTTAGTAGATTCCCCAACTCCTAATGGGTTTTGGCTAGCAACTTTTGTAGATTTTCCAGCCTCTAACACCTCCAGACTCTAGTAGGAGTTGTCCATAACCTATTCGGCATTCTCAATGTAGTGCCATGTTTGGTTTGCCAATGATCATCTCTTCTTTACCTTTTATCATGATAAGTTTCCCTTCATTAATGTACTTGATCCTTTGATGTATGGTTGATGGGACTACACCAGCCACATGTATCCAAGGTCTTCCTAGGAGCATCATATATGCCGCGTCGATGTCCATGACTTGAAACTTGACTGTAAATAGGTTTGGACCAATTTCCACATGGAGCTCAATCTTTCCAATTACTTCCCTCCTTATCCTATCAAAGGCCCTCACTACCATGTCATTATACTCAATACATGACTTCTCGATGGTAACTGCCCTAAAGTGGATAAGGGTAGAACATTTAGGGTTGACCCTCCATCAATGAGTACTTTAGCAATCATATACCCATAGCATTTCAAAGTAATGTGGAGAGCTTTTGGCTTTCCGACTAGGGCGAGGTGTATCTCGTCCTCAGAAAAAGCGATCAAGGTGGAGTTTTTTACCGCATTTATCATGTTCACCACCTTTTCTGGAGTAATGTTAGGATGCACATAAGCTTCATCTAACACGTTCTATAACACCTTTCGATAGGCCTCTGAATTCATTATGAGGGTCAAGATTGAAATTCGGGCTGGTGTTTTTTGTAGTTGATCGACCACATCGTACTCGCTCTGCTTCATGATTTTTAAGAACCCCTCTGTTTCTTCTCGTTCTCCTTTCCTAGGGGCCTCCCTTAGGTTTGAGCTTTCACCTACTTCTAGGTTCAGGTTCAGAGTTCCTTCTACATCCTTGGAGTATACCCGACCACTGCGAGTAATTCCTCCTATGATTTTTGAATGCACTTTTTCTGTGATAGGCCTTTCTCCTGATGCCTTATTATCAGTGAGTATTTTATTTTTAAACCATAATTCCATGGTACAGTGTGATTGATCTGATACAAAAATAGAGACGACACATGGATGATAGTGGTCGAATTTTCGCTAGGCACTGGTATAGGTATAACAAGCAAGGATCCTTCCATTGTACCTCGTAGGTCATAATTCTTTTGGGCTAAAGTGACCTCCTTAACCTCATAGACTGGCTTATTAACTACTAGGAAAAAGCTCCTAGGTTTCGTGGGGTCAGACAATACCTTGGTCCTGGTACCATCCTTCTTTGTGACACACATGTTCCCTTCAGTGTGTTCTTGAGTCATTTTGATGGTCAGAACTCCTAACGTCATCATTCTCTATGCTAACTCCTTAAATTGCCCACAATCTTCAATGTCGTGCCCCACTTCTCCTTCATGAAACTCGCAGTAATTATTCCATAACCTTCTAGGTATGTTCTGCTCCTCATCCTTAGTGGAAATATAGTTACTGTCCTTCAAGCTTTCATATAACTGTCGCATGGTGCACGATACATCCGTCAAGTTTTTCGAGCTGGGCTCTTCTGTGTCTATCATAGACACTTGTTTCCCTTTATCATGATTTGGCAAGGGGTTGGTGACAATGATGGGGTCATTACCTGCCTTTATGCCAATATGATTATTATCTAATATAACCAAAACGTGCCTTTTAAAGGCATCACACTTGTCAATATTGTGCCCAGTAGCTCCCATATAGTACTCACAAGTAGCGTTGGAGTCATACCACCCAGGGAATGGTGGCTAAAGTGGCTTAACCGGCTTAGGGCCCATAAGCTTTTTTGCCACCAAGTTGTGAAAGAGCTCAGATTGACTGACATTGAAGTTAGGTAACGGCTATCATCATGAGGCTGTTGAGTAGGCCTAAACCCTCTACTTTGGACCATTATTTGTTGCAGTCCAAGATGGGATTGTGACAGTGTTGGGTAACTTATATGACTGCTCATAGCTAGGCCTCGCGGCTGGTAGGGCATGGCTGGGTTCTGGCTATGAAACGGTGCTTAGGGATTTTAATTACGCATGGGGCGAGGGTGCTGGTATGCAGCGTGGACATTACTGACATCTCCTTCCTTCTTTCGATTGCTTATAGGCCTTCTAGTTTTTGTGGATGTATTTTCAAACAATCCATCATGCACATCAGCGTCTATTCTCTCCCCAACCTGGATAAGGTTAGCAAACTTATTCACATAGGTCCCTAACATGATTTTATGATACGAGTCCCCAAAGGTACGAATAAGAGAGAAACATAATTTTAAGTCCATAAGTGGTGGTTAAACCTTAGCTATTGTGGCTCTCCACCTTTGGGCATATTCCTTAAAGGTCTCTATTCCTTTCTTGTTCAACCCTTTTAAGTGCTCTCGTGTGGGAGCTGTATCCAGGTTGAACCTGTATTGCCTCATAAACACATTAGTAAGATATCTCCACCTCTTTAGTTTTGAGTGATCTAGTTTCATGAACCAATGTAATGTTGCGCCAGTCAGGCTCTCATGGAAGAAGTTTATAAGGAACCTTTCATCCCTAAACCATACTGACATTATGGTACAGTATGACTTTAGATGATAGTGTGGATCTCCACTACCATCATACTTAGTTAACTCAAGTACTTTAAATTTTTTAGGAATTGGTACCTCCGGGGCTAAGCATAACTCTTCCAATTCCACAGACTTCTAGTTAGTCGGCCCCTGTAAAGCTTGTAGCCTGTCCTTCACCTCCGCTATATCTTCTTCCCAGTCTTTCTTTTCATTATCCTCTTTCACCTTGAGGCAAGTATTAGTGGCGGGCTGGGTAGAACCGGTGAACGTGATAGCCGGTTCTCTTCTTGGGAGATTATAGGTGAAAGCAGCCCTCTGATTCCATTCCTGATACCCTTGTCCTTCCATTCCTAAAGTTGGGGGATTTGGGGGTTGACTTACTGCCATAGGCCTCTATGTCAGTTCCGACAATCTTGTGGCTGAGGGACTACCCGAAGTTACTCCTAGTATCTCAACACTTGAATTAGGGACCCCATGATCCACATTCGTGGTGTTAGTGGCATTTGGTGAAATATTATTTATAGCCACACTTGAGTTCATGTTTTGCAATAACTTCATCATTTCTAGCATTTGAGCCTGCATGGTCCCCATTTGATCTTTCAATGCTCCCACTTTGGCTTCTAACCATTGCTCAGACTTTAATCGATTATTTGCGGCAGACATAGCTCTAACATGTGCCCAGGTTAGATATGTTCGGCTTGACAGCTAAGCTTGGTTAGATGGATTCTTTCCCCATCGGGCAATGTTGGCTTCTTACCTAGATTTTGAAAAAGGAAATGACAGACCTTAATAATAAAGCGATCACTTAGGTTTTTATTTTATGTTTTCTATTTTTATTTTATTTTTACTTGTTAGTATGTTAACTTGGCATAAAGGGCATAGGAATCTCAGACCCTTGAATCCTTGAGGGTACGTATTGTATCACTTAATGAATCAAAGTTAACGGCTAATGCAAGGGATGTTTAAATGTCCACATGCGTAGGTTTATTTTGCACCACACAACCTATTCATTCTTCGCATGATTTCTGACATTCCATAGATGAGTAATGAACATATCTGATAACCCAAAGAAGAAGCTGTGCATTTTACTAAGAACAAAATGTTTGATTACATCACTTGATTTGAGGTTATACATCAAAAAGTGACCCAGCCTATGAATTCATATTACAAAATATGGAAGTCATCCCCATTTCTCACTCATCTAAGTTTTCATCAACATCTTCAGATCTTCTATAAGGTTATGACACAAGGTGAAAAATTCAATTATAGCTGCAGAAGTTTTTGCGGGGATGGTGTGTCCTTCAGCTTGTCTATACGCATACGTGAATTCAGGAATGACGTCATTGGTAAATAGAATTATCCTTTTGAAGTGCTCTAGCCACATTTCCTTCTCAATCACTTACTCTTCATGGCAAGTCTCCCACAACTGAGCCTTTTCAGCTTGATGGTTGAGCTATTCAATTAAGTTTTGTACTGCTATCGCATTATCACTCTTGACACTAGAAACCTCCTTCATTTTTTCTTCCAACCGTTTAGCGAGGATTTCGATTTCTTGTTAGAGGTCATTAGGAGACTTAAGTTCTTCCACCTCCCTCATCATGGCATCCTTTTCTTTAACAACCTTTAACAATCGAGTTTGATAATTTAGGGCCTTATTGTTGCTTTCTTCAGCTCGTCTTTGAACCCTCCTTACTGTGTCTTTTAATTTGTCATTTTCCTCCTTCGATCTCTTTAGCTCGGTATTCATTTTTTACTCTTTTCTTCTTTTTGCTCTCTCGTCTTCTTGTGACTTAGCTAAGCTTTCCAAGTGCCTCTTACTTAATTCCTCTAAACTTTACAGCTCAGCCTTTTTACCCTCTAATTGGTTAGCTAAACATTCATTAACCTCCTATAGGTCATTACTCAATAAAGGATTACGAGGCCCCAGGGGTGGATGGGTCCCACCAGTCCTCTCCTTGAGCCAAGCTTCATATCCTTTCATAGTTGCCATAGCGTGCTTTCCTAGCTCGAACCTCCCTTTACACACTACATGATTCCATGCATCTCTTATCTTATGGGTCATTTCCACCTTCAACGAATCACCATAATAGAAATTGACTCTTTGCACAGCCTCTTCAGATGGGATGTCCTATTTGTATGCAAATTGGCAATGTGCAATTGCGGGGTTATAGTTAATGCATCCTCGGGCACTCATAAGGGGAACGTTAGGGAAGTTCCCACAGCAGTAAATGATATCCTCACTTTCCCACTAAGAGAGTTTCCACCAAACAGTGGTATCTTCACGCTCTTATATCTTTTGATCCACTTGTCATGGTTCATTCTTGCTTGTAGTGGAATTGACCCTTCACGGCGTGGATAATCTCGAATCGGGTGATGGATGATGTCAAATCTCGTATCGAGTTGGTATTCCCTACCATAGACATGATTAACCCACTAGATGTTCAACAATGGCAAACAACACTTTAATTTTCCTTTCTTTTCTCTATGACAAAAACTCAATGTTAAAAATGTTTCTGCTAAAAGCTGGCACTGGGTTCACCCGGTGATTTTCTACCATCCAGAGGACAATTACCGCTACCTGATCAACTACCCCCACTGCTGATGGGAATAATACTAACCCATATACCGCCAAGGCGAAGACTCTTCTGAAAACAACCTAATTCCTTTTCTCAGCTAATGCCTCCAATCTTTCTTTAAATATTTCCTGGATAAACCTTCTGTTGCCCTAGAGCGGCATAACTGTACTCGTGTAAGTTCCTCCCCCAGAATTTGAGACACCATGCGCTTGGAAAGGAGATATCCAGGGTACAAATAGACAGGAGTATCTCTATTAACTGGCATTTTCATCAAGCCTCCATATTCCTCTAACGTGGGTACGAGCTGGAAAGTTAGAAATGTGAAGCATCTCAATGAATCGTCCCAATGTTAGGTTAGGACTACAAGTGCCTCAAGCTGGATAGGGATTGATAATAAATCCAAGATGTCTCCATAATCCTTTTGAAAATGGCGGAGTTGCTCCCCTCTGAGTTTCCCACTCATAGTAATTAAGCTTTCAATTGATTCAGCTTCTACCTTCACTTTAACTCTCTTCCCAGTTGAAATTATCCCCATTGGACTTGTGTCTTGAGGTTGTGTGGTGTCCGACAATTCCATCATATCTTTATGCCAATCAACAGAAATGATGATTTAAGCTGTAACAAGTCCATTGGTTAGAAATAAAGTAGGATGGCCACATAAACTTTTTTAATCAATAGATTATTTAGCACTTTATTCACTATTAATCACCAAGAGCCTTATTGATTCATTAGGAGTAATAGATAAAACTCTCAACCCAAGGAAAAGTAGGTTTTCGCATGGGCAAGGCTTAGATAAGTGAACTAGATAATCTATTGATATATTGTTTTTGCCAAAGTTATTGATTTTTAAAAATTCCCAACTCCATTAATACACCATCAGGCCAAACTTCCACACATAGCATATTTTCAACTTTAGCTTATTTCTTAGGTTAATAATGCATCAAATGGAGACATTTTGATAATTAAAACAGCTAAAAAAAAATTATTTAAAAAACATGTAACTATGCCATGAATGATATGATAACATGCAAAATGAGAGCGAAATATGCTCCCTTGGTGTCCTAACTGGGTCAACCCTAAATGTGGAAGTGTTACCCTAAAGATAACAAGCTCTAGGAAGGTTGTCTATTAAGTTCGGTCTACTAATGTGCATAGTTCTAAGGATAGGTCTAACACCTTAGAGAATTACTGGTTCCCAGATTGCCCCTACTTAAAAGAGTGAGGATCTCGCAACATGAATTGGACTAAAAGAGGACAGAATCCCACTCTAGTCAAATTCACATAACGAGATACAACCTGAGCAAGGTCTTCACGGTAATCTCTGGAAGTGAGAAGCTTCACAGGAAAACCAATATAAACCTCTATTAACCTAAGGCAAGCGAGGACCCGGGTATAGAGCCCAAAAGGTGTGTGAGGTACAATGTGAATGTGCTAAGTGTGTGAAGGGAGCATACAAACCTTTGAACCTGTAGTTTACCTAACCCTCATCTATCAAATAGATAAACTACAAGAGAAACCAAGAAATTACAATACAGATAGGAGTTGTCTACCCTAAGATTTTGTTCCACATGTTATCTATCCTAGCACATGTATTACAAATAAAGTAACAAAATTATATGAAAGAGGAACTTTAAGCATGTTATATGACTAAAAAGGAATATATATACCTATACAAATAGAAAAAATAAATGGCAAATACATAAGAACATACAGGCATAACATGTAACCACAATAAATAAACACGAAACCAACAAAGAAGAATAAATAATTAAGCCAAAACATGACAAGGGTAATCAAGATAACAGAAAGCCATATTATTTCAACTGACTAATTAAATAGGCTTGACTCTCGAATTGTCCCCAGTGGAGTTGCCAAACTGTCATAACTGACCTTTTGGTGAGAGGACATAAAAAGTTTAAATTGATTCCTAAAAACGAATCTTGAAAATCAATTTATTTGGAGTTACCACCAAAATTTTGAATGGAAAACTTTGGAAAATCGATTTAAAATAAAAACAAAAAGGCAGCATGGTCTACACAATCAGAGATGGGTTTGGGAGTCTATTTGAGTGTGGAGAAGGTGTTAAGCACCCTACAACACTCGTCCTTAAAGACGGTTACCTTAAACTAGTCAGTTGAAATAGAATATGGCCTTAAATTTATCTCTATTATCCTTTTATTGACGCACATACCCGTTAAATAGAGACAATAAAAATGACACTAACAGAAGTAAATGAATAGATATTTACAAAGGGTGGACTTGACCTAATATGAAAGCCTAGGGTCTACATACCCCGTGATAGGGATCAAAGTCCACGTAGTTTGACAAAAAATGCATGTTTATTGGTTGATGATTTGTAAAATTTTGTGATGAGAACAAGGAGATTTAAATTAAACAGATTTTCGTAAACAAAATAGAATTGGGATTTGGTTTGTCTTTTAATTTATGACAACCTGATTACTCCCACTCTCCTGATCTCTTCATTTTCTCTCCCTTTTTTTTGTGGAATTTTAATCTTTATTTTGTGATTTAAATGAAGTGATTATGAAGGAAAAACTAATCTTTTTGTAAAAAGGAATTTCATTAAAATATTTATTTTTGCGTTGTTATCATTATTGTTATTATTATTTTAAAGCAGCTACGTATTAATTTTCAGGATTTATGGAGATTAAAATCTCACACGACCCCAAGTATTTGAGGAGAACTATATTCTCACACAATGATTTTGAGAATAATTGAGGATATTAAAATGTTTATTTTTGTATTATTCTTATTATTATATATCTCTTTTTTTTTAAAAAAAACACATTTGTATTGATTTTTGGGATTGAAGGAGATTAAAATCTCATATGATCCAATGCAATCAAGGAGAACAACATTTCCACACGATAATTTTGTAAATAATGGGGAATATTTAATTAAAGTAAATATTTAATTATTATTATTTTTAAAACAAATGTGTACTAATTTTAGGGATCTAAGGAGATTAAAATCTCATATAATCCGATACAATTGAGAAAAACAATATTCTCGCACAATAATTTTGTAAATAATAGGGAATATTTAATTAAAGTAAATATTTAATTATTATTATTTTTATAACAAATGTGTACTAATTTTAGGGATTTAAGAAGATTAAAATCTCACATAATCCAATGCAATCAAGGAGAACAATATTCTCACATGATAATTTCGTAAATAATGGGGAATATTTAATTAAAGTAAATATTTAATAATTATTTTTTTTTTGTATTATTATTATTTATAACAAGTATGTATTAATTTTTGGGATATAAGGAGATCAGAATCTCACACAATCTCAAATACCCGAGGAGAATAATATTCTTACTCGATGACTGTCTTATAACTTTGTTTATAAAGCCAAAAATTAATCTCATATTGACACAAAGATAATAATAATATATATACACCTAAATGCATCTATATATATACATATATATATATATAGACACATGTAATAATATATATAAGCATGACAAAAGAAGAAGAAAGCTTCAGGAAGTAGACATCAAGAAAAAAAGAAGCATATACCCATACACACACACGCATATATATATATATATATATATATAAATACATATGTAATATATATATAAGCATGGTATGAAAAGAAGAAAGCTTAAGGAAGCAAGCATCAGTAAAAAAAAAAAGGAAGCATATACTCATATACACACATGCATATATATATATATATATATATACACACACATCTATATACATACATATATATATATATATAAACACATATATAACATATATATATGCATGATATGATAAGCATGACGGCATTAAGAAGCAAAAGATGCACACCCACGCCTACATACATATATACACCTATATGCATCTATATATATTCATATATATATATATATATATATAAACACATGTAATAATATATATGAGCATGATAGAAGAGAGCAAGCATCAGGAAGTAGGGAAGCATATATTTATACATACCCACACACACACACACACACACACACATATATATATATACATCTACATACATATATATATAAACACATATGTAATAATATATATGAGCATGATAGAAGAGGAGAACAAGCATCAAGCATATACTCATATACAGACACGCATATATATATATACATACATATATACATCTACATACATATATATATATATATATATAAGCATGGTATGAGAAGCATGAAGGCATCTGGAAGCAAAAGAAGCTTACTCTCTCTCTCTCTTCTCCTTCACGGCACCCTTGGTTTCTCTCGACAAGCTTACCTCTGTTCGCCCGTGTTCACGCTGCTCGGAACAGGGGAAAGTGTTATTCTTTCTCAGCTTGCTTTACTTCTTTGCTCCAGCTCAGTTCAACTTGTCATTGTCCTCTCATTTCTACTCGTTACTACATCCACCTTTTTGCTCGTCACGATTGCAGCTCGGTTTCTCCTCGTTAACAACTCAGCTTCATCTTTTACTCCCCTGCAACTCAGTCTCGCCTTCTCGATTTCCTTCCAGCTCCCTCAGTTTTCTTTTTCTCACAGCAGCTCCCTCCTCCCTTCACAGCACGACACTCTTGGTTTCTCTCAGCAAGCTCACCTCTCTTTGTTTTTTCCTCCTTTTCCAACTGCTCATAGCATCTCTTTAAAAAGGCCACTGCCATCATTAACTCTTCTGCTGCCCGTCACTTCCTCAGACAAGCTACGACAACTTGTAAGAGGCAGCTACAACAATTTGCAGAGTAGCGTCAACTTGCCGAAGCCACCGTCAAATATGCTAGGATATGGATCAGAGTAAGCAAAGTTATAAATTATATTATATATTTTGGTACTTTTGATTTAATTTATTATTTTTTTAATTTAACCTTTTTTAGATTTTTGTCATCATCACTATTAATTTTATTTTTGGATTTTTTATTATCTTTTTTTGTGTTTTTATTATTTTTCCTTTTTTTATTTTAATTTGTTATTATTGTTATTAATATTATTAATTAATTCTTATTTTCAAATTTTGGTTTTGTTTGCCTTAAAAGTTCTCCCCTTATTCATTTTTAGTTTCAAACTACCTTCACTTAAGAATGTCATTTGAGCCTCTGTCATTTTTATTTTCTTCATTTGCTTAATTATTAATTAATTAGCCAGTCAATTAATTAAATAATTAAGTAATTAGGGATGGGGTGTTCACATCACTCATACACATAAAATAAGCATACACACTCATTTCAATTCTTTTAAAATGTCATACCGAACACTATAAAAAACATGGGATTTACCAACAGTTTTAAACAACTAATAGTAAATAAACATTTTATGGTGGTTCAATAAAACCTCTTACCTTTCTTGATGGTTTGATATAATTTTTTAAGGGTTTAAGCACCTCCAATTAGTACCAAACTCCACTTTTTTTCTCACTTTCTTTATTCCTATTCATGTGCTAATTTTAATCTTTTTGCGCACTAGGCCATATTTCACTCTTTTCACGTAATCCGGCACTTTTGCTAGCATTTTATACTTGTGTGCTTATAGGTCAGTAATGCTTTTTTATCTTGGTTTTCACTTGCCTTTGTGATTTCCAGGTTTGCATTGCTTGATTTTCAAGTACGTTTTCAAAATAAAGCTTCTAGGTCAGTATCATTCTTCCATCTTGGCTTTGCATGCTTTTTTAAAAAATTTCTAGGTTGTGTTCAGCTAAATGGTTTAGTTAATGGGTTTTTTCCCTGGGTCTTTTTAGTTTTGTAATGTTTTAGCTTCAATTTAGGTTTCCATAAGTAAACTTTGAAAATTGACATGTTTAGCTTAGTGAAAAAGGAAAGATTACATAGATGAAGTAGAAAAGAAAACCCTATTCAAAATAATTATTCTTAAGTATGGTTTAGGCATATAATATTTGTTTAAAATTTTGGTAAGGCGTATGAAGTTTTTAAGGAAAACAAAGAAAGAAAAGCCTTCTTCATATATAGAGTGACCCTCATTTTGTTTGAATAACCAACTTGTCATTTGACTTTGGGATGGTGATAAAGAATGGGAGGGATGTTGGTTTTCTCTTATTCATATATGATTTAGAGACAAATTTCAGTTAACTATAATAAAATATTGACATTAAGCAACTAAGTCATAGTATAATTATTTGTAACTAGACTTAGGTTAAACACTGCCAATATTTAAAGGTGTAACATAAAACTCAAGTGTGAGGTGATGTGTGATCTCTTTTTCAATTATTTACTATGCAATGATTTGAACAATGTAGCTAGAAACCTCTTTCACTCATTCATTTTCTTTGATTTCATATAACTATTAAGGTAAGTAGTGTTATTATTCTTGGATTTGATATAACTTGATTTGCCCAAGTAATGGCACTTTTTCTATGAATGTGAAAATATAACCATCCAATGTACTTAGGGGCCTCATTTTGAAGGTTTTTGCTTTTAATTCTCCCATCTGACATACCTTACTTCTTCTCATTGTGTCACAGTTGTGATCTTATAGGCTGTGTTTCTCACTTGATCACTAAGCTATTGGATCTTTTTCAGTAACACTATCAATATTCGAAGGGAAAAGTGCTTAAAACTATGGTATGGTGTGATGTGTGTTTTGTTCTTAAATTTATTTACTACATAGTGGTATGAACAATGTAATCAGAAATATCCATCACTTATTTTTCTTTGATTTGATATCACTAATTAATGTAGGTAGTGTTATTGTTCTTGGATATGGTATAACTTGATTTGCCTAAGTAATGGCCAAATTCAACATTTATTAAGTGCAAGATATGTTTTCCCAACTTTCCATTCTTTAATTTAGCATTTAGAGGCCAACATTCCCCATTAGCATCTCCTATTTTTGCCATGTTTTGACCCTTCTTTATATATACCACTTTGTCATCATATTCCAGTGGCTTTAGATCATAATCTCATATTTAGTTCAAATGTCACTAGTTTTAGTCTTTTAAGTTTTTGTCCCCTTCAATTTATTGCATACCTTTTAAATTTGGTTCAAGGTTGACAAATACATCAATTAATGTAATACAAAAATATCTCGTGATTGTATAAGGGATGGGATTGAGAGATTTAATCTAAGATATGATTATATAAATAAGTAAGGATACATAGTTGACCAAATTGATAAGAGAATAATGATAAAGTTGGCCTTTAATTGCAAAACTGGCCATGGCTCTAAAAAAAGTTATGCATACCAATCATAACCTTGTTTATTTCTTTATTTAAAAAAAAATGCTTCTCTACATATTTGAAATGTTGTAAAGTGTTGTATGGTGTTCATATTTTAGGTATTCAAGCTCCTACCAATTTTTGTCTTTGCATTCTCTTTGCTAAATTGAATCGCATTGAGTTCTACCCATTTAACCTTTATTTTTCACTGTAGAGCAAAAAATAAAGGGAAAAGAGGAAAAAATAGAGAGAAAGGAATGTTCTTCTCATTTATTACCCCAGATGCATTTAGAAATATCAATAGTATTTAAAAAACTACTCAATAAAATCAAGTATGGTTGACGATTCTGTGTATAATTTTTGTGATTAAAAATGCTTAAAATTGGACAGACATAACATATACATGTAGGTTTGAGTGTAGTGTCTATTTATGTATGTTGTTTAACTCAAAGAAAAGGTCAAAGCTTGAAAAGATTTTTAAAATATATGTATTATAATGTGTTGTTTTAATCCTTTTCCATACTAACTAATGCATACTAACTTAGAAGAGTTGTGCATTATCCTGTCATTCCTTATCCTGAATATGATTTCTTCCTCTAATGACTATTCTAAATTTAGAAAGTGATATATCTACTTATATCATTCCTAAGTGTAGGTATTTGTTAACATGTTCTTTGATATATCGTTATGCTAAAATTCATAACATTTCTTTCTAGTACTTCTCATCACTCACGCACAGGAAGGGAAATTGATAAGAAAACACAAGATGATTAATCCAGAAGACGTTGAACAAAGTAATTATCTAACCTTCTCTTTCTTTTTTTTTCTTTTTTTTTATTATGAGGCCCCATAATCTTTCCACCTTTTTCTTATGATAAATTTAATAAGTCTCTAATTGTGTTATATTTGTATATGTTTTACTAGGGACTTACCATTTATTTTGGATAAATTCTTTGAAATTAGTTACTAATTGATATAAGTTTTATGCATTTTATGGATTGCATTATTTGGTCGCCTCCTTGCAATAAGTTGATTTGATTTTCCATCATTTTGAAAATAATTGCAGGGGAATTGAATTTATATATGGAAATTGAGGGATTAGAGACTTGGAAGAGGAGATCCAAACATGTTTTAATGGCTTTCACAAACATATTAGAAGTTGGAAGAAGCCAAGGAAGAAGAGTAAGAAGGTTTTCATCTTAAAACAGTGAGTACTCAACTTCAACACCACTTTTGGAACCCTAAACATCAGAATTTGGAGATATATATTTCTTGTAAAGTTGTGGAGCTTGTTGAGATCTTTTTAACGAGTGGTCATCCACTTAATTTTGACATTGGATCATAAAGATATTTCTAAAACATTGAAGCAAAGGCACCCATAATTGTTAAATGCTTTTTAAAGGTATAAAAGGGGGCTTTTGCTATTTTGAGAGAAGAAAATTAGAGGAGAATGCTAGGGGTTGAAAATCTCTTTAGGAAAGTAAGTAAATCTTCCATTTTCTTGGGATTTCAAGATGTTCTCTTGGAAGGAAAGGCCAAAGGTTGGTCTTTTTATACCTCCCTGTGGCCAAACCTCTATGGATTCTTCTATGGAGGTATACTTCCACTCTTCTCCTTCTTTTATTTTCTCTTTTTCCTTTTCATTTCCTTAATGCAATCTAGATTTGAGCTTGTTGTTGGTTTTTTTTTGTTTGATTTTATATGAATATTGAGTAGGGATTTCATGGTTTTACATCCACATATGTTAAGCTCGATTATTTCTCTCATCTTATAAATATGGGTTGATTTATGAATGTATATTGCTTTTTATTTAGGTCTTTTATATCTTTTATTTAATTAATATAATTGCAAGTGGATTGAATGGTTTATTATGTTCATTTCTTTCATAATCTCTTGACATGAAGTCAAGTGCCCACAAAGTGTTTAATGAAATGTCTAATTGAGAATTAAGTGGAATGTGATTTAAATGATTGGGATCAACCTTTAAAGTATATTTAAACTTGTGTTCTCAGTGATTTCCAAGATCTTAATGCACCTTAGGATTAGTTTTTCTTAAATGATTAGGATTAACCTTTTAAGGAATACTAATGGTTAACATAATGCAATCTTACCTAAATGATTAAGATCAACCTCTAGGTAGGTTGTGTTTGATAATTAGCTCTTAATCTTAAGGCATTCTAGGGAAGATTTCATTTAAATGATCAATATCAACATTTAAGTAAAACTGGAACTCGAATTGTGATAACTACTAAGATCAAGCTTATCTTATTAGTGAGCTAAATTATTCAAAAGTGAAATTGAACTATGTGGAACAAAATCATTAATGAACTTGATAACTGAATTTATCCTCACTCCAACTCTTAATTAGCTTAATCAAATGTAGTGTCTTGAGTCTTTCATTTTTAATTTAGGCCTTTAGAATATAAGTTTAGCTTAGTTATTTTGTCTGTTACACTTGAATTGTTTCCCAGTGACCGGCTTATCTAGGCCACTAGTGTAAATATGTAAATAACCACACTAACCTATACTTTCATACATATTGTGTATTTTGATAAGCAAAAATATAATTTTAAGAACAATAAAGATAAGACATTATCCGTTAGGAATAATACTAGATATTTTATATCTTTTTACTACAAATTAACTTGTATACTTATGACTCATAAGAATTAATGACCTTTTATTATAAATATAAATTTCTCTTATTTTTTTCCAAATATTTTTATTAGTAATGGAATAATCTTTGTGATTTTATAGAACATTAATTAGAATCAATCAAATATATGGTTATATCTAAGAACTAGGCCTTCTCTATTAGTAGGACCCAAGGTATTTGAGGCTTCTATTTCTCTCACTTATCTAAATCTTCACTTTTACTCTTTTGTTTTGTCTTTCATTATGAAGGGATCTACCCATCACTATATATTGAATGTGCTTAAGAATTTCAATTCTAATGTATGTTAGATCAATACTGGTAAAGATTTGAACTTCTTAACATAAAACTAGAAAACAACACTAGTAGTTCTAAAATAGTTATTTTTCTCCTCTTTTCTATTTTATGGATCAAGTATGTTGCTCTTGTTACTTGTTCATGATACAACTATAATTGAGTACTTACAAATCGGTTATGTTTGTGAGTTCAAAGTAGGAAATAACCATAACTTGCAAATTTGATTTCACATTCACACACTAATTTACTATATTAGATATAGAACTTAATTTTCTAACTCTTGCTCATTTACTAAGGTAAAGTTTAAAAATTTTATAAAAAACATAATGTAAAAAAAATAATATGATATAAATCGATTTTCCCTTATGAAAAGGAGAGACCTATTTATAAGTGAATTATCTTGGAAAGATACATGACATTATATGAATTGTAAGTTCACACAATATGTTAGTTATTTATCTAAATTATCATGCAATGCTTTACTCATAACATGATTTTCTATTAATAAGTAGTAAATAGTTAAACATATTTGACAATCGCATGACCTACATATAGTGTGTTAATATGATAAGTCCAAGGATGTGAGTAGTTCATCAAAGTTGCAACTTCCCTATCATTTGAATTGTCAAAATAGATTAAACCTATTAATTTCATTTTCATGACAACATATTACAATATGAAATAGTTTGCTATAGACAAAAGAACAAACAAAGAGATGTGATATTTACAAAAGCGACCTGAAATGTTTGTTATCATTTTTCAATCTTCAAAGGAATTTTTTAGATTAAATAATGGAGATGAAATATGACTAACATAAAGAAGATGGAAGGTGTCTTTATTGTAGGAAGTAGTACATTTCATTTTTGGATCAACTTTTATTCTTTTTATAAAAAAACTTCTAACATATTAAACAAATAATGTTGAGGATATCTTAACAGAATTAGAGTGGTGAGCATTGAAATTGAGTTACCCTACAACCATTCCTTCTTTATCATATTTAGCATGATGACCTTTTCTTCTAATTCAAATTTCTCTTTCCATTATCCAATTTTTTTTTTATTACCAATGGAGTAATCTTAACATATTTTTTCCTCTCGTTATTTCAGAGAGCTAGTGGAGTTCCTCTCTAACAAGGAGAGTATTTGAAGTTTCCTTTCAAACCTATTGAAAGTTTGTGAAAGTTTTAAGTTGAGCTTGAGATTGTGTTGATATTGAAGAAATGAAATTTGAGTTTTTCTTCGAGCTTTGATTGGTGATCATGGAAATTGACTTGGAAGGTGATTAAGAATGTAGAGATGAAATAGAAATTATGCTAGAGTAGGGAGATCATTTGAATCAAGATTTAAAGAGGAAAAAACTAGTTGGGAGGCTAATTATAGAGAAGCAATTAAACAGAGAAATAGTGATCTCGATAATAAAAAGAGGTGGAATCTGAATGAAGGTGTTAGTATATTGAAGGCTAAGAAAAATATATTCATATTCACGTTTTAGAAAAACAAAGAATCCTTAAAGGGAGGCTATGGGTCATCTTTGGATGCATATTGTGTATTTAGGTATGGGAAGAATTAAAGCTAATTTAGGAATTTGATTTTGTGTGGTGTCCATTTTAGGTACAATTGCATAATATCCCATTGGAAGGTATAATAAGAATATTGCTATGAAGTTAAGGGGAATGATAGGAGATCTAATGGTGGTGGAAAATCGAATGATGGGTGGAAGATTATTAAGAAATTCCATCAGAGTTAAGATAATGGTAAACCTAAAGAAGCTACAGATTACTTATGTGCGGATACAGAAACCAGGAAGAACAAGAAGTTATATGGAGATTAGATAAGAGAAACTACAGAACTTTTGTTTTAAATGTGGCATAATCAAGCATGATAAGAATAATTGTAAAAGGTTGAGGAAAATGTCTAGTGAGAATTATAATAAGCCAATGCATGGTCCTTGGATATGTACGAATACCTGCTAGAGGTTAATGATACATGTAGCGGAGGTGTAGGATAGGGCACATGAGAAAGCTAACATTTATTCGAAAATTGAGGAAATAGTTATGTGGAAGGAGGATAAAGGAGAGTGGAAGTCTTAGGAAGTTAGATCGAGTAGTTGTGAACGCTGTAATTGTCTGGGAAATTTTAAAAAATAACAATAATTAAGAAAAAAGGAAAATAAAAAATTCAAGAAATAAGGAAAATAACAATAATTAAAAGAAAGAAAATTCAAAAATATAAAAAAATTCAATAAATAAAGAAAAGACAATAGGAAGTAATAATATAAAGTATGAAATCTAAAAATTTGGAAAAAATCAAAAAATTAAGTGAAAGCATGTAAGTTGAATATACTAGAAGATGATATATGAAGTGAATCAATCACTAATAAAGGGAGACATATGGAAAATTAATGGGTTGGAAAGAGGGAAAAGGAATAATGAAATTGAAATAAGAAAAGAGAATATAGGAACATGTGGAATAAAGCAAGGGGAGAAAGTGAGCGAAAGGTGAGAAAATAGGAGACAATGGTGAGTTGTAAGGTGCTTAAGGAGAGCAAAAAGAAAAGAAAGTAAGCTTTAGTTTTCTTTAAAAAGAGAGAAGAGGGATACAGAGAGTAAGGGTACAAGGCTGGAAGGATAGGTTTTAAAAGGCTAAGAAATATTAGAGTGAATGAGGCAAGAAAAGAGGAATGAGGCTAAGGGAGAACTCTAGGTAATTCTTCACAACTTCTCTTTAATTTTGCTTTATTTGTTTCAAAGTCTTCTTTTGATGGTTGAAATTATCATGGGCTAGATATTAATTAGTCACCATAGAGGTGTTGATGTGGTAGTGATCTTTAATTCCAAGATGATTGATGAATTTCTTTTCTCATTTTACATATCCATTTTTAGGCTCAATGTGACTCATGCAAATTTTATGAATTTTCCTGTATATCATATAATGTCATTTTACCTTATAATTTGGTGTTGAAGTTATTTCATATGTGTAGATTCTTGATAAATTTTCCACTGATATTTGATTAGGATGGGTAGTGGATAAGTGGTGAACTTTATCGCTTGTCCTAAACATGTTTTGTTTCAATGAATTTTACCATGGGTCAACTTGTTGAATTTTGTAGGAAGTATCTATACATCCTTTTAAGTTGAAAACAAGAAGACTTTTATGTCACTATTGTTAAATTTTGCTGGAATTTATAATGACTAGTTGATATGCCATTTGTACAACTTTGTGCACACAACTTTGTGACTAGTCAACTTTGGTATAGTTAACTTTGTGGATTTTCTAGTCTTGAACTAAAAAGTATCTTGAGCTTATCTTTTAGTATGTGAACTCTCTATATGTCTAGTTTATAGGATAAATTGGTGTTGGGGTTTTTCTTTTGGGATATAGCACTTTGCCACTTATTATCATACATAATTCAACAACTAGAGAAAATATAGTAATGGAATAAGTGGCGAATTTTAGTGCTTATCCTGAACATGTTCTCTTTTAGCGAATTTTACCATAGGTCAACTTTTTGAATTTTTTAGGAAGTTTCTATACATCCTTTTGAACTGAAATTTGGTATACAATTCGTCACGTAAGTCACTATCATTCTTGAACTTTTCTAGAATTTACAGTGACTATTTAATATGCCATTTGTGCAACTTTGTGCACATAACTCTGTGATCTGATAACTTAGGTATAGTCAACTTTGTGGATTTTCTGGTATTGATCTAAAAAGTATCTTGAGTTTATTTTTTAGTATGTGAACTTTTTGTATGTCTAGCTTATAGGATAAATTGCTGTTGAGATATTTTTTTGGGATATAGCACTTTGCCACTAATTATCATATATAACTTAGTAGCTAGAGAAATAAGAGTAGTGAAACTCACTCTTGCTTCATTTTGGTATGCAATTTTGAGTTAAATTTTGTCTCCTAAGATGATGTACATGGCTGTCCATTTTAGCTCACATGATATTGTCACATGGGGTTTACTTTAGTAGGTAACTTTGGGCTTAATTATGTCTCCTATGGTGTCAATGTTATTGTGACATGATTAATCTTTGAGTTGCTTAATGTTGGTGATGCCTAATGTGTGATCTATTGGTTGTCCAAATGATATAAAATTATGGTGAGCCTTAAATTTGAGTATCATGGCTAAAAGGCATTCAAATCAAGGTACAAGGGACACATAAGCAAGGATGACAAATTGGAATACTAGTATGATTAAGTCATTAAATTCCTTTAAGCTAAATTGTAATTGATGTATTCTTAGTCCTTTGTAATCACCATGAAATGAATATATAATTGGATACTTACACACACAGACACTCATAAATGTTCTACTTAAAAACAAAACACACCTACATCCATGGATGTTTGATTTAACTCCCATATACATCAAATGCTAATAATTAGTTTTAAAAAATATGTTAGGTGAGGTCCGACACCTCCTTAGGTATTTTCTTTTGGTTTCCTTGCCATGTGAGGTCCAACACTTACATAAGCATCTCCTATAAACAATTATATGCTTTCTCCTTCCATTAATATTGACATGTAAGACCAACGTCATCATCAGCACTTAATGAGATATTTGTATTGCTGTATGAGACCAACATCTTTATAAGTACCTAATGATTCACTAGGGGGATCATGTGAAATCCAACAACTTCATGGGCATATCCCAATACTAGTCACATGCATTTGAATTAAACTTGGGGTTTCAACAACCCTTGTTATAAAGTCGAGTTTTAATAGCCTATGTCTAATCAATGTTTTTTACAAAAATAAATAAATTTTATATAATAAAATAAATAACAAAGTCATTCTTGAAATATTTTCCAATAAAATATTGAGTTCAACTTCTATTTGTTTTTTTAAAGTCTATTTCATTAATAGTAAAAATCAAAACAAGTTTTCACTTTTTCATTTATATTTCAATGTAAATACCCGTAAATCATGTTTTCCAAAATTCAAAGAAAATTCAAAAAAGGAGAGTAAATATGTGAGACCAAGCCAATTTCGTAAATTAAAATACATCAACCAACTTTTACATTGTTTTGTTTGTGAAAATTAACCTAATTTCAATTATCTTTGTTCCTTCGCAAAAAAAAAAAAAAAAATACCAACCTACTGACACATATTTTTAGATGAATTACATAGACTTTGATCCCTATCATAGGGTTAGATCAAGTTTAGCCATTACAAATATCCATTTTTGTTTATGTTAGTTTTATCTTTTCTTTGTTATTTTTATGTGGGCAATTTAAAATAAATCTATGGCCATATCTTTTACTTCACTTGACTTATTTAAGGCAACCATTCTCACAAATGGGTGTTGTAGGGTACCTAACACCTTTCTTACACTTAAATAGACTTCTGAACCCATATTTGGTTTTGTAGACCACCTTTTATTTTATTTTTTTGGTTTTCCAAAATTTCCTTTTAAAAAGTTTTGGTGGTGACATTAGTGAATTGATTTACAAGATTTATTTTAGGATTAATTTACATCTTCTTTTAAAATTTTATTTTACTCTTTTCACTGGAATGTCAGTTATCACAGTAGTTATAGGAGTAATAAAGCACATGCTAGATTGGAGAAGGAAGTGTTAGTAAAGAGGGAAGTTTAATAATGTGAGAATAAATCTAAGAAAAGGAAGTGGACTAGGCAAAAATAAGGAGGCCAAATTAAAAATAGAAGAGATTTA
This sequence comes from Delonix regia, assembly GCA_037074485.1. Classification (NCBI taxonomy): domain Eukaryota; kingdom Viridiplantae; phylum Streptophyta; class Magnoliopsida; order Fabales; family Fabaceae; genus Delonix; species Delonix regia. The sequence goes on along the minus strand of CM073454.1, from coordinate 19,558,874 downwards.
TATAGGCCAAAAGAATGTAGTCAAAATGAGATGGAAATGAGAAGCTTTCTATCGGGGTATATTGTAGAGTTGCTAGATGATGAGGTGGGGGATAGCCTAGTGGTTATATACCAAAATTAGAATATAATAACATAAATAATAAAAAAATTGGAAAATGTGAATATGAAGAGAAAGAGAAAGGAAGAGGTAGATATGAAATTAAAAAAGTTGTAGGTTCTAAAAGAAAAGTTTGAAGAGGGATCTTGTTAAATTAAAGGAATTAATAAGGCTAGGAAGTAAAGCAAAAGAAAATAGAGGAAAGCTAAGAAGAAAGAAAGAGCAAAAAATGCTAATACAGAATTGGTGCTGAGGATTGTTGAGAAACTGATTGAATTAATGTGTTATTTTCCATAAGACTAGTTCATTTTTAGCCAACGTGATGGAAGAAGAAGAGATGTTAAGACAAGTTCTAAAGGTTCTTATAGCTTGCCTTTTTCAGCCACTCAGGGGAAATAAAGCTACTATTATGGAATTGTTAAGGACTTGGGGTGTCTCTGACAGGAAAAAAATCTTAGGTAGGTATGTGAAAAATATAATCCTATGTTATTTTTTCTGGTGGAAATAAAAATGGGCCAGAAAAAAAAGAAATATAAGAAAATTTTGAAAATAGAGATAGAGCATTATGAGGAGCCCAAGGGGCTATATGGGGGCTTATATTATGGTGGCGGGAGGAAGTGTCAGTGATTGTTTAATATAGCTCCAATAATATAATTCGTACTAAAATTGAATCGTGCAGAGATGAAGCTCTAAATTATATCTAGCTCATCTATAGTCATCTAGAAGAAGCAAAGAGGAAAAAGCTATGTAATAAAATTAGGGAATTAGCTCTAAGGGTGGAGGGATCATGGTTGTGCATAAGGGATTTTAATAACCTATTATCATAAGATAAGAAATTGGGAGGGAGATCGAGGTTGGTAAGAAAGATAATTGGGTTATAGAGTTTGTTATATGATTGTAATATGATAGATATTTAATATCAAGGATCTCATTTTACATGGATTAATAAAAGTTTAGGGGAGGCTCATACTAAGGAGAGCATAGATAGAGCTTTAGGGAATAAAGGTTTAAAGGATGCTTTTACAAAGGCTTTAGTTTTTAATCTTGAAAAAAAAACCATGGACTTTTAAGTTTGAAGCAGCATAGATGGAACATAAGGATCTCTTGGGTATCATTAAGGATAACTGGAAGAGAAATGGAGCTAGTGTGATTGGAAGAATATAAGAAATTATGGAGTGTTTGAATAGGTATTGAAAAGCATTAAAAATTTGAAGTAAGAAGACCTTCCTAAATAACATGAAAAGGATTGAAGTGCTGAATAAAAAATTAGTAAGATGTATGCAGGGGGAATTCAATGTTGTAAAGGAAAGAAAGGTTGAAGAGATAATAGCTGAAATAGAGAAGATATGGAATCTAGAAGAAAAACACTACAAATAGAGAGTACATGTTGATTGGTTAAAAGAAGGAGATGAAAGCACTAGATTTTTTTCATGCTACAATAGTACAAAGGAGGAGAAGAAACAAATCTTAAAGTTGAAAAATAAAGAAGGGAAATGGGTAGAATACAAAAAGAAAGTGGTAGATAAATAGTAAAGTTTCATTCATAGTTGTTTACAACTTCAGGAAATAGGACTCTATAGGTAGCTTTGAGTTATCTGAATTAAACAATCACTAATGGTGAAAATGAAGCACTAGTTTAGCCGATATTGAAGGAAGAAACTTGGAGAGGACCTTTTCAATTAGGAGAGCTAAAAGCACTAGGGCCATATGGCTTTTTGGGGATTTTTTTTATCAAAAGCTTAGAAGAAAATTATAGAGGATCTTTTCAGTATGGAAAGATTGCATTTTAATTTTGGAATTTTTTTGGAAAAAAGTAATAGTATGAATATGGTATGTATTCAAAAAATAGATAATATGAAAAAGATTAAGTAATTTCAGCCCATTAGCATATGTAATTTATGTTATAAAGTCATTTTTAAAATTATAGTGAATAGAATAAAGGGTATATTGGAGAGGATGATTACACCTAATCAAATGACATTTGTACCAGAGAGATTGATACAAGATAACATACTAGTTATATATATGGTGTTTCATTATTTTTAGAATAAAAAGAAGGGCAATAAGCATGAATTTGCAATTAAAATATATATGAGCAAAGCATATGATAGGATAAAGTAAGATGTTTTGGAAGGGATGTTATTGAAGCTGGGATTTTGTAAGAGATAGGTGAGTAGAATAATAGGGTGTGTGAATTTAGTGAATTACAATATGTTATTATCATGAAACAAAGTTGTTGAGCTGAGCCCAGGAAGAATTTGAAGATTCATTGGAAGAGTTAGAGGACTCTTACTAAACCAAAACTAAATGAGGGAATAGGATTTAGGAATTTTCATATTTATGATGAGGCTTTACTAGCAAATACAATTTGGAGACTACTACAAAATCTAGAAGATTTATGGGTAAGGGTGTTTGAGGGGATTTATTTTCCCAATTCTGAGTTTATGATGGTGAAGAAAGGTCATAAAGCATCATGGTCATGGGCAAGCATACTAGAAGGGAGAAAATTTCTTGAGAAATTTTCATGTTGTAAGATAGGGGATGAAAGGAATGTAAGGATATGAAGGGATAAATGGGTGATAGGGAAAGATGGTATATGCGTGGATTTGTTCGTATGTGAGTAAGCAAATTAAAAGAAAAGTGAAAGAGATTATTGTAAATAAGAAATGGAAGTTGAGTGGAATAAAGGGGAAGATATTAAAAGAGGAAGAATATGCTATATTGAAGGTGCCTATCTCATTAATAGGAAGAGAGTATATAAGGGTATGAAGTACATAAGGAATGAGGAATTTGAAGTGAAGTTTAAGTATCGGTTGGGAAAGCAAATCAAAGAAGCTAGTTGGGAGAGAGAGCCAGAGAGTTTTACTAATATTGATAGTAATATGTGGGGGTGGGGAGATATGGAAATTAAAAGTGGCTATTAAAGATAAACAATTTCTATAATAAATAGGCCACTTGCAATGAAAAAAGCCTTGTATTAGAGAAAATGCAGGTGAAATCCTATGTGTCCAATCTGTAAAGAAGCATTAAAGACAATTAAGCATATGATGTTACTGAGTTAAGGATTTAAAAATGTGTGGTTCAGAGGTATGCTAGCATTAAAAGTAGAGCAAATGAATGTAACTAGCTTTGGAAGTTAGTGCAGTTGATTTATGATTCAAAATTCTAAAATGGATGATTATAAGAAAGCATTAATGGCTTATTAGTGTTAGGTAATATGGAAAAGAAAGCATAAAGTGGTTTTCCAAGTTAAAAGAAACATATCAAAACAAAGTCATTTTAGATGTAAGCATAATGGTAAATGATTGGGCAGCTAGAGGATGGTTTGGTAAAAAGCCAGTAAGAGAATTAATCAGCAGATGTTGGAGAGTGGGGGATCTAGGTTAGAGAAGAAGTTGATAAAAATCAATGTTGATGGTATTTTTAAAGAAAAAGAGAATGAAGCTGGAACTGGGATAATGTTTAGAAATAAGGATGGAGCATGTGTGAAAGGATATAGTGATGTGGTTTATGCAAAATCAACTTTTATGATAGAAGCCTTGGCTATGAAGAAAGCTGTAATATTAGCTAAAGAATTAAAACTAAAGTTAGTATATTTTGAAACCGATTGTGCAGAGTTATATAAGATTCTAAAGGAAGGAAATCTGAGTAAGTGTGAATAGGATAGTAAAGTAATCATGTTAAATATAAATAATTGGATATCTAAGTTCCCTGCTGTTTCAATGTCATTGGAGTCTAGGAAAAGAAATGGTGTTGCAGATAGTTTGGCAAAGAGAGCTGCTAAGAAGATAAACCCAATAGGGTACGTTTTGTTTCGACCATATTCGTTTTTGGCTTGTTTATGTAGGGACTTGGAGAAGGCTATTGGTTTTGTGATTGAGAAAAATGAAATTGGATAATTGTTAAAACTAGAGTGTCACTGATTATATTAGGGTGTGTGGTTGTAAGGTTTTATAGGTTTATTTTGTTTTTATTTTTCCTTTGTTCCTTTGTTTCTAGTATTTTACTGTAATGTGGTATAGTGTGTATAGTGAACTAATATGATGTAATTATGTTTTTGTTGGAATTCATTTCTTTTTAGTAGAAAAAAAAAAAGAAAGAATAATCTTCATGCTTTTATATGAATTAATTAGAATCAATCAAAGGTGTGGTCATATTTAAGAATTAGGCCTTTTTTGTTTTGCAAACTTAAGGTATTTGAGACTTTCGTTTATCTCTCTTATCTAAATATTTATCTTTTTTTCATCTTGCTTTACGAAGGGACACATGCAGGAAATAAATGAATGATTTAAAAATGTTTTACTTTGTATACACCTTTCCTTATCAAGTTGTGATTAGCCTTGGTTAAATTTCATTAGTTCACTTATCTTCTTCTTTTTTCCTTTGTTATTATTAGTGCACAAAAAAGGGACAAATTTTGCTTTCATTTCTCAGTTTAGATTTTGCTTTCTAGGCTGCTCAGTATGTATATATAATTACTCATTATTAGTATTAAAGGGCAAGGATAAGAAATATCTAAAGAGTTTTATTTCATTGGCATGGATTGTAGAAAAATGAAGTTTGAATTTCACAGAATAAGTAGTCTAGTTTGACCTATTTAGAAAGTAACATGTCATAAAATATTGGAAATAAAGTTTTCTTTAGGTTTTCAAATAATGTGAAAGGGATTATCACTTTTTTATAAATGGGTTTGCTAAGTTATCATGTTAGTCCCATCTCAAGTGAAGAGGAAAAAGTTGATATCTAAAAAGAAAAAGGCATATGAGGAAAGCACAATTGAAATTATAAAAGTGACTACTTAATTGTTTCTTATTATGTGCAAGTAAAGGTAAACACATGTTTTATGTATGCCTAATTATGAAACATGTTGCATCACATACTAGTTATATCACACAATGCACATAAAATCATATTAGATTCTTATTTAATGGATTTATTAGAGTGTTTGCATAACAAGAAAGGGAAGTGAGGTTGTCTAATAGGTTTATATACCATAAAACATCAAATGATTAGAGTCTCTACCTTGTGTTAATGTTAGTTTGAGTTATTCCCTTTGGTTTCTTTGTGTTTTTCCTTTTTTCTGTTCAAGTTAAGATATAGTAGAATTTTACTAGTTTCATGAGATTAGAGAAAAGCAGGCCATTTTTCTATTCTCATTTAAGAGAGTTTATAATTTTAACATAGTTGCAATAATACAACAGACTTTAGAATTTTAACACAAATTTTGTTTTTTAACTTTCACTCTTGTTTGTTTATACGTTGGCAGTAACAATAGCAAAAATGCAGGTTAGTAGGTTATGAATGATTATATATGCATTTAGCTTCATAAACTATCTCTAATTTTTTTCCTAAAAATTATGTATTATAGTTTTGAAAGAGAAATTGAAGTAAAAATATATTTGTAAGTGAAAAAATTTAAAATAACAGAGTTGCAGAGACTAAGGGTTGAAGGTTCAGGTGACCATTTCTCATCTTGTGATAAGTTTTCAAAAGATCCTTATCAAATACAACCTATATGGAAAACAAGTTTGTTATATGCAATGTGAAAGACTAAATGATATTGATTGGTTATATCTAACCTAAAATTTTTAGTAATAAATGAGTTGAATTTATAGAATTTAGAAGACTCAACAAAGATGTGTGATTTTTTCTTTTGTTAAAGATAAATTAGGAGATGGAAACTATAGTATGCTACCTATTCTATGATAAAAGTAATATGTAAGTTTAATATCCATTATTTTGAAGAAAATCATTAATCTTTCAAAAGCACGAACAAGGGGGACACAATGATTTCCATAATATGCTAAATTAGTAGCCTACTACATCTAATTTCTTAATGCATTAATATTGTATTTGCAAGTGAGTAGTACAATAATTCAATAATAGTAGGAACAAGAGGTACGTTAATCTCATTCTTCATTCTTCATTCTTCATGAAAAGCTAAATAAAGTGCCTTCTATTGTGGAGGTGTGGAATGTAGTTAAGTAAATGAAATGAGTATTTCCTTTCTTTCAGGCATCTTATTTTTCTAATTTATTCATTTCAACATTATTTCTAGTTTTTCTTCATAAATTTTGTTATGTAGTTTATTTTTTGGTTACTTGCTATATAAGTGGAAGATATGTGAGTAAATGTCCAAGTTTAGTGATAGAGACTATGCTTGTATCTTCTCCAATAAATGTTAAGACATATTTCCTTTCTTTTATCATAATGAATCCTTAGGTGAAGAAGAAACATGGGTGATAATAGTCAACAAACATAGAAGTAAAATAGCTTAAACAATATATAACAATCAAGTGACACCAAGTCCGTAAATACACCAACTTTGTTAACAAAGCAATAATAAAGTGTAGATCAATTTTGGATTTCCATTGTTAGTGTTTTATGCAAGATAAGCATGTCATAGGTTTAAGTATGGATAAATCTTGGATTACCAAGACTTGAAACACACCAAAATATGCAATTAGGTTATAAGCGTTTTTAGATTTTACCTTTATACATGCATATGTCAATAGACAAATAAAGTGCCCATGTTGTCATTGTGGGTTTAAGAAGATGGGGACTAGAGAAGTGGTATATAACCATTTGATGTGCAATCAATTTCCACCTAGATATACTTTATGGTTTTATCATGAAGAGTTAACGACTAAAGAATAAGAAGAAACCTTGACTGTAAGGCATGATGATTTGACTAGTAATGACAATTTACCCACTTAACATGCTCCATAATGCATTTAGGATTCGTAGGACTCATGGAACTAAAACACTTCCTGTGTTGCCAAAACCTGTAGATTAAGTTGACATTATAAAGAGTCAATAGAATCATAGAGAATATGGAAACCAAAATGAGCATACAAAATTACTTAGGGATTATAATGAAAAATTGTATGACATGTGTAAAATACTCAAAGTTGTCATTGATGACTAAACTTTATCATATGTGTTTATGTCGAATGACTGACAAAGTGATGTTTATGATATTGGAGTTATTGCATGATGCTTTCGAGCATACTAGGATTCCAAATTCATTCTATGAGACCAAGAAAATCTTAAACAAGTTAGGCCTTAATTATAAGAAGATTGACACATGTCCAAATGATTGCATATTGTATTGGAAGGATGATGAAAGTAGGAAGCATGTAAGGTCAGTGGTACATCAAGGTAGGAAGACAAAGGAAACCTAGTAAGTTAATAAGTAATGCCAAAAAGAAGAAGAAAGCTACAAAAGTTTTGCAATATTTTTTACTAATGCCACACTTACAGAGGTTATTATGTTTTAAAAGACTGCCATGGACATAAGATGCCATGCCATTGTAAATATAGGTGAGACATCTTAAAGATTTTATGGCATGGAAGGTATTTGACACTATACATCCTAACTTTGTATTAGGGCCACGCAATGTACAACTTGCCTTATAACCTTAAAGAAGGTAACTGTGCATGACTGGTATTCCAGTAATATTTCAACATGTGTTAATGTAAAACATCGTAAGATTTTTGGATTAACAAGTCATGACTCTCACATTCTTATACAACAATTGCTACCATTAGCAATAAGTGTTACCTGACTAAGTGTGTGCCATCTTGTTAGATTTATGCTATTTTTTATGCACCTTTTTTTGGAAAGTGTTGGTTACAAGTGAACTTAAGTAGCTTCAAAAGAGAATTATGTTGACATTGTGCCATTTAGAAATATTATTCCCTTTTTATTCTTTACAGTCATGGTTTACTTGACCCTTCATTTGCTTAATGAAGCCAAGCGTGGTGGGCCTATACTTTATCGATGAATGTATCCTATAAAGAGGTTGTTGTCTTAACTTAATATGTTTCAATTAAAACTAAAAGTTTTTTTAATGTATATGCTAATTACTTTTAATGTTTTGAATTACATAAGTATTTAGGGCATTTGAAATCCTATGTACAAAATAGGTCCCAACCAGAAAGATCTATATCTAAAGGATACATAGGTGAATAGTGCTTGACATTTTCGTTAATGTATTTGCATGGAATCAAGACAAGATTCAAGTAGGCGTGTTGATGATGAGCTCGATGACGTCGACGTGAACTATGTGGAAACTCTTTTTTTGCAAATAAGTATACTAATGGGACATGTTAACTTTGTAATCTTACACCCACAGAATTACATCAAGCACGTAGACATGTTTGGTTTAATTGTGAACATGTGACATAATTTCTTGAGTAAGTTACCCAAACTACTAGGTTTTATAACCATTTTAAACTTATTCTTATTTAATTGATGTTAACATATATTGTAGTGAATTTAAAAGAATTACAAAGAAGAGGCTAAGAAATCGAACACGTTGGGTGTTAATGATTCATAAGACTGTGCATAAGGAATTTGCTTCACGATTTCATGCACAAGTGAGTAAAATTATAATCTTGCATTTAAATTGAGAGTGTAGATTGCAATGTACCTAACATCATGAGTGTTTTCGTGCTAGAGTAAACAACAATAATGAAGTGCATTTAAGTGAAATCTATCTTACACGAGGCCCACTTGTTCAGACTCAAAGGTTCAATGCATATAATGTCAACAATTTTAAGTTTTGAACTCTAAATTATGACTATAGGTTGAACACTCAAAATAGTGGAGTATTTGGCACTTTTGGAACTAATCGTTTTGCTAGTTTTAATGATCACTGCCCAATATTTGGTGGTGATCCCTATTATGGAAAATTAGTTGATATAATAAAGTTAAACTATTATGGTCTATTCAAGATTACTATGTTTGAGAAGGGAGATTATGAAAGAGATAGTCTCCCTAATAATGTACCATATCCACAACAAGACTTGGGCTTATATTTTAAAGTTGATATTGTACTATTCCATTGGCAAGGGGCAATAATGATGATGAGCTCTTTAGTTGACCTTATAAATGCAAATGACAATGCTTATAGGGATATGATGTTGTAGTGTTATTTATTGCATTCAATAATGTAATGCATGTCTATATCGCTTTCTTCTTATTCATGTTTAATTTCTTAAAGTGTTTAATGTTGAGCTATAAATAATGATTTCTTTTTTGTTTTTAATTTCATTCATTAGAGGTATAATATTGTGAGAAAATGGAATATTTCTTTCATGATTGGTTATTTGTATTTTCTAATTTGTTATTGTCTACTAATTTGTCATACTTTATTCTTAATATTTTTTTTATTTTACTCATTGATTTTATGATGAAGTATTGACTTCTTCATTTAGTTATGCCAAGGCCAAAAGAAAATATAAAGATTTCCTTAATGCCATAAAGTCTACAATGATACTTACACTTACAACCCCCAATAAATACTACCACATCAATGCTCATGCTTAATGTATTGCAGGTAGCACAGGTAGCTCTTAATCCAACACCTTTTTACCTTCTTGTTTTGGACCTGATTCGATACAAACTCATAGTTCATCACCAGCACTACCACGTGCTAATGCTTTGAGACCATTAACATTATAGTCATCCATCTCAACTGGACACCAATCAAGTATATGTTGGATAGTAGATGTGATAAGTAAGCTATCAGACCATATGTTATACTATGAATTGTTGTTCTTATGCCAAAATTGCACTCGCATAAAATATAAAAAGTGTTCTAAAGGAAACTAAGCTTACTATGTCCAATGTATGGCTCATGCCAACTCAGCAACATATAATTGTCTATCTTAATGATGTTGGCCAACCAATCAGAGAAGCAACTGGCATTTTAAGTGGCTTTATAGGATTTGTGGCATCAAATATTAGGTCGTTTCCCATTAGTTATCAAAAGTGGAATATGATTCCACAAGCTGACAAAGACAAGTGCTATAAAAATATTATGACACTCATGATTTTCTTCAACATTTATATATTTCAATAGTTAACAATAGCTATATATTGTGTTTTACATCTACTTGCCACTTGCTAGCCACTTAGTCCTTTAATATTCATACACAATTATTGTTTAATTTCTACTTGTTTCTCATAGGTCTTCTTTACATTGTCTTACATTTAATCTAGTATATGTCATACAATTTGGTGTCCTTTAATGTTGTTATAAGAATATATTCTACTTACTGTTCTTTCTTACTTTGCAATGCAAGATTCCATTTTGAATATAGGATTGGAAAGCTATGGATTATTGATAGCCTTGGAAAAAATTGGAGAAACAATTGATTTTCCTTGTTCAGACAATATTATAAAGTTTAGCGGTTAGGAGATGAAAACATGTTGAATCACTCAGGATGGATTTCACATGATATGTGAGCAACTTTTATTGATTACCTCTTAGATCCTACCACAATAGTAAATTCAAGTCTCTTTTATACTTTAAATAATTGATTATCAATTTTGAATAGGGTGTTAGTATTTATGGACATATATATATATATATATAATATTAAAAATAATAATATATGTTATATGCTTTCACATAAAAAGATAAGCCTAAATTTTAAAAGTGATCTAATTTGGTTAAAATTAGGATGGACTTAAAGTATATTATAAAGTGTGGGTTTATATATGTAGATATCCTAATATATCTAATTTCTAATTTGATGATAGGCTTAATTAGAAATTAGGGCAACATGTGCGATTATGATAAAAAAAAGAAAAAAGAGGATTATGGTCTCCAAATTGGATGTATAAGGTTTCTTTTCTAATTTCCCCATTATTAGAAAAGAAAAAGTCATTTCTCCTAAGATTCATATATACCAATTTGGAAGTCCTATGATCGCAAGATCATCACTGATATGGATTCAGGTACATGTCCAAATTTAATTGATTATTTTTGGTGGTTTGACATGATGAATATTTATTTGATGAGGATTTTATCAAAATTAAGTTTTGCCCTAACAAGTGGTATTTGAGTCACGTCATGTTGAATTATTAAGAATTAGTTATCATATTATTTTTGGGATTTGTAGTAATATGAATTTCCTTTTAGGTTTCAATTTTGCTCATAAGTTTAAGTTTAGATTTCAATTTTAAGAAATCATAAGAATTCAATATAAGGCTTAGGTTATTATGGCAATACCAAATGCTCTTTGGGTTTCAATCAAATATATGTATTCACTAATCAATATTGAAAAGAGAGCAAATTCAGTTTTAGGTAATTTGGGTTATATATGATTTCCTTGCGGCATATTCTAAAATGTAATATATTTGCTTCAATTTTGAATTGGCTATGATAATGAATGGCAATACACTCTCCTTGGGTTTTGCAACAATGTTAATTATAGATATATATGATGCATAAAAGAATTTGTGGCAACCTAGAATTCTCTTTATGTTGTTTTTCTTTAATATAGTGACTAATAAATATTTAAATAAAAGAAGGGGCAATATGACTTTCGATTTTGGATTCCTTAAATATTTGGTAGTTTATATTTTTATGTAATTTCATTTTTAAAATTATATGATTTATGGCAATATGATTTATATGGTTTTATCATTCAAGTATATATGGATTGCCTAATTAATTGCTATAATCATATATTTTTATATATAAGAAAATTTGCAAAGGATTGTTTAATATGACTTTGCGACAATATATTGAATATGCTATTGAAGGATGAATTTGGATGAGAAATTAAGTTTTGTGACTATATATTATATGTGCAATTCAATTACGCAATATGATAGGGTGTAAGATTATATTTTTTTTTATATTCATATATATGCTTTATATATGAAATTAGGATATGCAATGTATTGCATATATGAAAAAGTTGCGACAATACAAGATTAGCATATGCTTAATAAAAGTGAATTGTCGCAATATAAGTTATTGTTGCCGCTACAATAATACAATATTTAGTATACATACATATGTTTTATATATATGAAAAGAGATTTGCCGTGATATTTTATGTATATATGCGTGAAAAAAAAATCCATTTTATATGAGATCGAATATAGGATTAATCATCCTTATTCAAGTTTCACCATTGCATGTTGATTATTAAGAAACAAGGGGAAAAAAAAACAATTATGATATATAATAACATGCTACAAGTTCAGAAATTTTGGGGGAATTTAAATTTGAATGTCGATACCTAGACACAAGTGGTGGATATGTTCAAAAGGTTATAAGGTTAATGTTGAAAATTAACTCAACAAAAAAATTAAAATGTTAAATTTGATCATGATGGTGAATACTATAGTAGATATGATAGATCATGTGAACAAGCTCCAAGACCATTTGTGAAATCCCAAGAAGAATGTGGTATTGTCTTTAGTATACTATAATGGGTTCGCCCATTATGAATAGTGTTAGTGAAAGATGAAATAGAACACTTAAGGATATAGTGAGTAGTATGATTAATTATTCTACTTTACCTGAGTCACTATAAGGAGAAGCATTAAAAACGATAGCATATATACTCAACAAAGTTCCAACTAAGGCAATTGAAAAGACTCTTTATAAGATTTGGACAGACAAAAAGCCTAGTTTAAAGCATTTTCACATTTGGGGATGTCCTGCTGAGGCAAGGCCCTATAGGCCAAATAAAAAAAAATGGAGTCAATAGCTATTAGTTACTATTTTATTGGATACTTTGAAAGATGCAGGGGTTACAAATTCTATAATCCCATGACTAAGTCTATTTTCAAGATGGGAGTTGCCCAGTTCTTTAAGGATGTTAAGTTTGTAAGGGGAGAAAGAGTTAAGGATTTTGTTTTAAATGAGGGATATGGATATTCCTTTAATTCCAATTGACAATGATCAGGAATAATTTCTCATACTTGACATTGTTCAAGAAGCAATTCTTGATCAAGACAATATTATGCAACCTCTTGCACAAGTTTAAGAAGTTATTATAGAAGAGCAAACTCCACAATCTCAAGAACCATTGTTATTAAGGAGATCCACTAGAGAGAGGAGAAATGCAATTTTGGATGATTATATTGTATTTCTCTAGGAATATGATGTTGACATTAGAGTGATGGAAAATGATCAAATTAAATTCCTTAAAGCCATGGAAAGTTCTAACTCTCAAAAGTTAGATCAATGTTGTGAACACCTCACTCAAAATTACTTAATTATTTTAAAAGTTATCAATTAATAATGAAAAACCATAAAAAGAGAAGAATAATATAAACACCAAAAATAGAAAAAAAAAACAAAACAAAACAAACAATCCAAAAATAAAGATAAATAATGATGATAATTAAAATCAGAAAAATTAAAATAAAACGAAAAATAATCCAAAAAAAAAAAGAGAGAAGACGTAAGAGGCACGCCATGCAACTGACTGGGAGGACTACACGCCTCCCCTATGCGAGGGTAGCAATGATGGCTACCAAAGAGGGGGCCGAGAGTCAGAAAAAAGCAAGAGGCAGAAACTGGCAAAAGGGGGCTAACCAGTTTATGGTGGTTGCTGGTGTTCGTTCTAGAGGGGGGCTCTTCTCTTTTGCAGACAAGGAGGACTGGCTACTGATGATCTCGGTGGAGCTGGTCGAAAGGAAAAAAGCAAAAAACCAAGAAGGGGAGAATGAAAAAACTGAAGGGGAGAGAGAACCCAAGGCTAGAGAAACTGAGCAACAAAACCTAACAGAGAAAGAAGAAGAGAACCTCTATTCTGCATACCAGAAAACACGAAAGAACAAACTGAGTTAAGAAAGTGAAGAACCAATGTGAAGGCATTAGGAAGGCTGATTGCTAAGCCATATTCTTTGGCCCACCAGGTTAGGTGCTTTACATGTAATTCATATTTGATATGGTAGTTGTGTGATTATGTTTTTTCTGTTTTTTAACCTTTCTTTGTTTCACACATCTCCTTTTCCACTTCTTCCTTTTGCTTGCTGTTTTTTGTTTTTTCGGAAGCCTTTTCACTGTGTGAGGGTGCATGTGTGAGAGAGATCCCATCAAAGCTTAGTTCGTGGCCTCTCTTTCCTCTTCATCTCCTTCTTCCATGACGTGTGAGGGTCACCATTGCTGAAAGGAGCTCCTCTGCTCACACACATTAAAACAGAGGCAAATAGAGGTCATGAAGAGAGTTGGAAGTGGCGTTCAAGCTCCTCGATTTGCAGCTTCACCGCCTTCCTTTTTTTTTTCTACTTTTGTTCAACTTCGTTTTGCTTCAAGACCATCGTTTTTCCTATAAAAAAAAAACGTTGCTACAAAATTGCTATAATATCACAGCAATGTAACACCCATTGGCTGTCAAAAACTTGCTAGAAGTAGTTATACGAGATTTGTATTTTTCTGTCAAAAACTGTTGTAAGTTCGCTACACTTTTTTTATCTGTTGCTGTCAAAAAAAGGTTGCTATAAGTCTACTGCATCTTCTGCCTCTAAGCTGTCAAAACTGTTGTAACTTCATGGCACAACTCGCTGTTGAAACTTAGGACAAGGTTGGCTACTCTAACTTCCTGTTTTGTTATCAGAACATGCTGAACTCGGGCTACACGATATCTCTTTATTTTTCTATAACAATCTTATGCCCATGCAGTGGCCTTTATCCATGGTTTCATCCACGGTGTTCTATATTTTTTTCTTTCTTTCGAAGCCTTGGCAACACGTTTTTTTAATAGGTTTCGATTTCAGAGTAGCGCCTCCTTTTTCTTCCCCTCATGAGTTCCGTTATATGTCACTGCATGTCATCTTTATTGGCTCATCTTCCATATGAGGTTCATGTTTTGGTTTAACACTTCAATGATACCCTTAGTTCACAAACCCATTCCAGCAGCAAGCTCGTTATCAGCAAACATCAGTAGCTGGAAAATAAACACAGTAGTGTAGTCAACCACAATCCATATATGCATTGGGTATGAGCCAAAAATGGGGAAAAGGCATCGGTCCATTTTCATGGTCCTCTTGCACCATGAAAACAAATCTATTTCTTAAATGGATTAATCACCAAAAATGGCTTTTTATGTTTTGAAGTAAGATGGTGTTCGAAAAATGGATGCTTCATGTGGGTTGGGATCAATGTGAAACCAGTAAGAGTTTATAGATACATACATATATATATATATATATATATATATTCTAATCTTCAAGTTTTACTTTTAAAGTTTGTTGTAGGGCCCATTCTTGAAATAGGAAGATTAAATATATAATTGGTTCAGAGTTAGCTTTGTGTATGGGTGTATATATGTATGATGTTGTATTTTCAACTACAAAATTACCAAATGAATTAACTTTGGGTTTTTATTTTATTTTATTATTTTTGGAGTTGCCAAGTGAGACTATTAGTCTCCTCAAGCACTTAAAAGTTAATTAATATAAAGCCATGTAAGATCTTAGTCTCCTTAAGCTTTAGAAGTTAATGCATAGTTCCTCATATCAAATGAATGAATAACTTTAATATGTAAAAATGATCTATTCTAAATTATCTTTATTTATTAAACGAAAGAAAAGGGAAAATGGGTTACCGTGTGGGACAATCAGTCTCTTCGGACATTTAAGCTATGTGAGACTTTGGTCTCCTTAGACTATAAAGTTGATGATTTTTCAAAAATGAAAAATATAATAAGAAAAGAGAAATAAGAATATCAGTAATAAAAATAAAGACACCTTAACAACAAATGATAATAATAATAAAAGGATAAATAGATAAATTTTTCTAATTAGGCATTATGTTGGAAAAGTTGTTGTGTGGGGCTACTGACCTCCTTAGGCACTTTGGAAGTAACGAATAGAGGTTGTGTGAGATTTTTAGGCTTCTTAGGCTTCAAAAATTAATACACACTTTTCTAAGATAAATAGATAAACAATAATAATTAAATATTCACCATATTTAAACATCTTCCATTATTTACGAAACAATCGTGTGAGAACATTATTCTCTTCGATTGCATGGGAATATGTGAGATTTTAATCTCCTTAGATCCCTAAAATTAATACACATTTATATAAAAAAAATATATATTAATAAAAAATCATAATTAAATATTCATCCTAATTAAATATTTCCCATTATTTACGAAATTATCGTGTGAGAATATAATTCTCCTCGAATGCTTGGGGTTATGTGAAATTTTAATTTCCATAAACCCTAAAAATTAATACGTATTTGTTTTAAAATAATAATAACCATAATAATAACACAAAAATAAATGTTTTGATTAAGTTTTTACAAAGAGATTAATTCTTCCTTCATAATCATTTCATTTAAAATTCAAAATAAAGTATTCAGAATTCCAAAAATTAAAAAAATAAAAATAAAAAGAAAAATGAAGAGATCAAGAGAGCTAGATTAATCAGATTGTCGTAAATTAAGACACACAAACCAAATCCCAATTTCGTTTTGTTTATGGAAATCTATTTAATTTAAATCCTCTTGTTCTCATCACAAAAATAAAAAATCACTAACCAACAGATATGTCATTTTGGTTGAACTACGTGAACTTTGATCCCTATCATAAGGTACGTAGGCCCTAGGCTCTTATCCTAGGTCAAGTCCACCCTTTTGTAAATATCTATTTGTTTGCTTTCATTCTCGCTGTTTTGTCTCTTTTGTTTAACGAGCATGCATGTCAATAAAAGGGTAATTGAGATAAATTAAAAGTCATATTCTATTTCA
The DNA here is from genome assembly GCA_037074485.1 of Delonix regia. Taxonomy (NCBI): domain Eukaryota; kingdom Viridiplantae; phylum Streptophyta; class Magnoliopsida; order Fabales; family Fabaceae; genus Delonix; species Delonix regia. The sequence goes on along the minus strand of CM073454.1, from coordinate 19,542,261 downwards.
GCTTATTGGTTTAAGGTAACCGTCCGTATAGACGGGTGTTGAGGGGTGCCTAACACCTTCCCCACACTCAAATAGACTCCCAAACTCATCTCTGATTTTACAGACCATATTGCTTTTTCTTTTTGTTTTAAACTGGTTTCCCAAAATTTTCCATTAAAAATTTTGGTGGTAACTCGCAATAAATTGATTTTCGAGTTTCATTTTGGGAATCAATTTAAACTCTTTTTATTTTGTTCCATCGAAAGGTCAATTATGACAAATGCCATGAATGAAGAGATTAAATCCATGAAGGACAATGATTTATAAGATCTTATCCTATTCCCTAAAAGTGTAAAGCCCATTGGTTGCAAATGGATATTTAAGACTAAAAGGGATTCGAAAGGTAATGTGGAAAGATACAAAACACATCTTGTTGCTAAGGGCTTTACACAGAAAGAAGGCATTAATTATAAAGAGACTTACTTTACATAGAAAGAAAGCATCAATTATAAAAAGACTTTCTTTTTGGTTTCATTAAAAGACTCTTTCAAGATTATAATGACTTTAGTGGTAATCATGAGTCACATCATATGGATGTTGAGATTACGTTCTTAATTGCGAAATTGATGAAACAATTTATATCATGCAACGAGAAAAACTATGTATCAAGTGATGAAAAGTCAATGGTTTACAAATTGAAGAAATTCATTTTTAGGCTTAATTAGGTGTCTCATCAATGGTATTACAAATTTCACCAGGTTGTTATCTCATTTGGATTTGAGATAAATTTGGTTGATACTTTTATATACTACGAAATCAGTGGGAGTAAGCATATTTTCCTGGTTTTATATGTTAATGACATATTTCTTGCTAGTAATGATATAGGCTTGTTGCATGATACTAAGAGATTTATAGCAAGAAATTTTAAGATGAAAGATCTTAGTCATGCAACCTTTGTATTAAGGATTAGATACATTGGGATCATTCTCTAATTATTGGATTATCATATGAGGCTTATATCGAAAAGATTCTCAAAAGATATAACATGTAATATTGTAAACCAGGTGATACACCTGTGGCTAATGCAGATAAGTTTAGTCTTAATCAATGCTCAAAAAATGCCTTTGAAGCAAAGGAAATACATAAGATTCCTTGTGTGTCAATAATAGGGAGTCTAAATTAAGCATATGTTTGTACATATACAAATATTACATACATTATGGAAATGAATGTAGATATTTAAGCAATCCAAAAATGGATCATTGGAAAGCAGCCAAATGGTTCATATGGCATTTATAGAGAACAAAATATTACATGCTCACATAAGGAAGTCAGATAAGTTACAGATCATCATGTATTTAGATTTTGACTTTACAGGATGCCTAAATAGTATAAATCTACTTTAGGTTTATTTATCTGCTCATTGGAGGAGCTGTTTAGAATAGTGCCAAACAAACACTCATAACTCCTTCCACCAAGGTAGTTGAATTTATAGCATGTTATAAGGCATCCAATCACACAATATGGTTACGAAAGTTTATCACTAGGCTACAAATTATGAATTGAATTGAAAGACCGCATATGATATTTTGGGATAATAAATAAGAAACTTTATATTTTAATAACAATAAGAGCATAAGGAAGTCAAAGCATATAAACATTAAGTTCCTTGTTGATAAAGAAAAAGTTTAGAGTGGTCAGGAGTTTATAAAGCATGTTGGCATAAACTTCATGGTTGTGGATCCACTTACTAAGGGATTACCAATGAGTGTCAAGATATTCAGTTTAGTGGGAGTTTGTAATTTTGCTTTATAGACACATTCTATGGTTATTTTAATTATAGATTTTGAGGCTATTTTCTGGGTAAATAAAGTTCTTTCAGTTCATTCACACTCTAATGTTTGTACGGTTTGATCTCACTAAGGTATAAGGTGGACCAGTTGAAAATAGGCATGTTTAGATCACATTACATGTAATTTCCATGCTACACATCCATACTTGATCTATGTCATTTGTTTATGTTGATATACTTGATTAAGGATGGATTTAGTTACAATACATGTAACGAAAGTCACCTTGGTTCTTTGTTAGCATAATCAATGGACGAGATTGTTCAGGAATACTTTTGGTTATGATAGTAAAAGGTTTTGAGCTCATACAGTTGTATTGTGATATAAAATCATAAGGTAAAATGTATATATAAATATATAGTCCAAGTGAGAGATTGTTAGTATTTATGAACACACACACACACACACATATATAGAGACAAAAAATAATAATTGTATGTTATATGCTATTATATAAAAGGATAAGCCAAAATTTTAAAAGTGATCTAATTGGTTTAAAATTAAGATGAGCTTAAAGTATATTATAAAGTATGAGCTTATATTTGTAGATATCATAATACATCTAATTTCTAATTTCTTGATAGGCCTAATTAGAAATTAGGCAACATGTGTCATTATTAAAAAGGGTTTAATTGGATGTATGATATTTCTTTTCTAATATCCCTATCATTGGAAAAGAGAGAGTCACTTCTAAGGTTCATATATACCAATTTCGAAGTCCTATAGCCACAAGATCGTCACTAATATGGATTCAAGTAAGCGTTCACATTTAAATTATTCTTCTTAATGTTTTGATAAGATGAATCTTAATTTGATGAAGATTTCATCAAAATTAAGTTTTGCCCTAACATAGGGACCTTGTAAGAGATGGAGTTTCACTAAGTTGCAAGGTTGGTGTGGGGTAAAGATTAATTTGCTAGGGAAGATTTTTGGGGTTATGGGCATTTTTTATTTGATGTTACTTTTCTAATTTTTTTGGCTTTGGTTTCTTTTCCTTTTGTGATTGTTTGTCATGTACTCTGTGTTTTGGTTTGTTGTTGCTACTATAAAGAATTATTTAATTTGCCAAAAAAATTAACACTTTGTTCATTTGGATAACATAATATGTGTGAAACAAATATTGTAAATGGAAAGAAACTTGTAACTCCACACATAGTAGGATTCAAGAGTTTTGCAAGGAAAAGACATAAGTTAGTAAGTAAATATATTCCTTTCTAATGAATGTTAGGAAAGCAAGAGTGTAGGGCCTATGAGCCATGGAGCATTGTATATTGAGACATATAAGAAGAAGGATGGGTGCTATGTGAATGATAACGCTAGGATTATATATGTAAGTTTCATATGGTTACATTACGTTATTTGATTGTTGTGTTTATAGGAAGATATTTTAGGTTGTGAGATGGAACAAACATCATCTTAAGTAAATGGGCAACATGATTCTTTGGCACAAGTGTTAGGCCTAGAGCACCTAAGTAGGATTCGGCCACACCCTTTCTCAACTATTTCGGTTAACTACTCGAATAGACATCAAATTAACTTCGAATACTCTTATTATTGATGTTGCTGGATGTAAAAAAAATGATTTTTGAATTATGATCTTAATTGCAAGATGAAATTGAGATGAGAAAAAGATTACAAAATTTTATGCAATGTGTGAAAAGTGTTTATAGAAATGCATAACTTCCCCTAAAATTTAATGGCATAGCAAATGCTCCAGTATGTTTAAACTGTAGTAAGTTTCTTTTGCTCATTTATATCAACACCCATTTTTGTCTCTAGCATCTTTTAATTTCTTTTCACTAATATCATATATATAACTAAATGTTGTCACTTTATGGTGTCATATTTAATTTCACTTTTAACACTAAATTTTTTTAGGGAGATGTACTTGATATAAATATTTTTTCTTCCTCAAGTCATGCACCTGACACTTCATCAGGTTGACACGCAAGAGCTTTTGAAGTTTTGGCAATTGCTTGTAAATGTTTTGATGTCTTTGGGTTTGGAGAATTAATTGTGCATTGCTTAACCTATAAATTATTAGAAAATAATGGTTTTAAATAGATCATGTATGGATTAGAATGGATTTTTTTTTAATTATTGATAGTTATCTGATATGCCTTCATTTAAATACATGGTCTCTTATTTTATAAGATAATTTAGTAAAGATATCATATTATGCAATGAATTCTATTATGTGTATTTATGTAATTTTTTCAACTATATATACAAGTTCAACAAATATATATAAAAGCAACATTAAGAAAAAGCCCACATTAATCCATTTCCCAGTGGTTAAGAAACCTCCATTAAATTGCATTTCTTGGTTGTTACAAAACCCCCCATAGAATGACATATACAGGCAGTTCTAACAATTTGTAACGAACAGACTTCTGAATTGATGAGCGCATTTTTTGGCAGAATAAAAACCACCACAAGGACTATCAGAAAACAATTTTTTGGCAATTTTACCCACTGTTAATGAAAAGATGTCGGGAAACATTTTTCAACACTTGCTTTTTGGATGACATTGAGCCTGTCTGTGAGATCATTTTTTGGGTGTTTTAATAGTAAAACCGTCAAAAAATGTGCTATTTTTTTTTGTATTGAAACATAATTATTTTCCTTATATTCATTTCCATTCTTTTTGTCATTCTCATTTTTACTCCCACATAAATATTTTTGGTGTGCCATAAGGCCCTTAGTTCTTTTACGAAATAACTGGGTATGCTACTTGGTGATGATTGTATTTAAAGTAGGACAATACACCGACCACAAGTTTATTAGTTTTGAAAAGAAGGTTATGATGTCTAGAAACTTTACATACCATGGCGAGAAGAAAATTAGCAATGAGCTTAGTGAGTTTAAGAAATCCTTAATTCAACAATCATATAAAATATTAAATGAAGATACTAAGTGATGCATTCTAAACCCTAAACCATCAAATTTTTATTAAATAATCTAAAATTTCTTATAATAAAGGACTATAAGTAATCCCTAATTGACTAATAAGATTTTATTACACATAAATTATATAAAATTTATTTATTAATATTGTAGACTTTGAAACAGTATTTTTTTTTGGTAATTTCACTATCACATTTATTTGGGTATAAATTCGTCTTGTTATTATGTATTCGTGTAAGTGGGAGTTGCTAGGCCTCCACTCTTATTAGGAAGAGAACCTTTTATTCTATTTGATAACTTTTTTTTATATACTTTTTATTTTGACTTTATATTATTCATATATAAAAAATAATAATGTATAATTTATAATTCTGTTGTTTATACATTAAAATATATGTAGTATGTATTATTTAAGTTATATAAATTTAATATTTTATAATTAGATTACTTATAATATAAAAGAGACATTATGGCGGTTTTTGGGTTGATTCTTCTTCTTTTTTTTTTCTCCTTACAATATTATTGTATTATAGGTGCAGTCGATTTTGAATTACATAAAGTATTAGTCATCAACAAATAATCCATAATTTATACACAACTTTTAAAACTTTGTATCATAATTCCATTACACTCTATGTTGTGCAACACAAAAGAAAATCCTTAAGAAACTTTTAATGAATAAAACTATTTTTTCTATATTTCTCATTTTGAGTTTTTATTATTCAAAAAAAATATATTATATGTAAGAAATATATAGTTAATATTTTTATAGTTTCTTGTTGTTTATAGAGCAATATTAGATTTGATTATAATTTAAAAAATTCATGGGTCCAAACAAAAAAAAATTGATTTGTAAAACGGGTCCAAAAAGCTTGAATAAATATTTTTTAATAAAAATTTTATTATTTAAAGAAAAACTTAATATAATGTAATATCTTGATAAAGAAATAAAAATTAAAACATTTTATTTAAAAAATTTTATCAATACAATAACTCTTTTGTATTTATAACTTTCTTATATATAATTTGACAAATAATAATAATAATTAATTATATTACTTATCTCAAGTATTTAATAATAAATTGACTAATTATGAGTTCAAAAAATCTGATTGGCCTAATCTAAAAAATATTAATAAAAAATCAATCAAAATACAAGCTAAAATTTTTTCCAAGCTCAAAGTCAAATCCAAATTTTGAAAATCTGGCCAGTGATGAAGTCTAAGCAATATATGCATAATATATGTTGTTTGAAATAGATAAATTTAATATTTCGTAAGTTTGTTAATTATAAGATAATATATACAATATGATGATTTTTACCCTTTGGTTTTAGTTTTCGCATTGTAGGATTGTATTATTTGTGTGGCTTGATTTGATTATATTTCATTTTTCTTTCATGGACTTGCAAATTTAGTTGCATAGATACACTCCTGTATAAACCAATCAAAATGCAACACATCAGCGCCACATGAATTAGTACGTTGACTAAGCCATAAACTTTAAAAATTTGAATAAGACCCGACTAACAGTAAAATTATTTATTTGTATTGATAACTTTGCCTCTCTCTCTCTCTCTCTATATATATAGATATATATATATATATATATATTTTTTTTTTTTTAATTAACCGAAATCTCTTTATTTATAAAATTCACAACAAACTCCTTTTACTCTTTATATTTTTCCAATAACCTCAAATTTCATCCCTAAACCCTAGCCCCTAATATATTAGCAATGGCCAAATTCAATCCCAAAATGCTGCACATGTTCAACCTAACTTCATATAGTTTCGAAGAATTGCCTAGAAGAGCCACTAAATTTCTGAGAGATGTAGAAGACACAGACCAACATTTGGGGTTAGGTTTGGGAGTTAGTGGAGAAATATAAAAGGTAAAATGGGTTGTGAATTCTATAAATGAAAGGATTTGGGTTTATAAATGTAAATTATATAATATTAGAGGTTAAAATGTAAATAGAATTATTTGTTTTTGACTGCGTTGGACCCTTTCTTAATTTTATAAATTTTTGTCCGGTCAGAATCATATATATGGCACTTACATGGCTTCTTTTTTTTTTTTTTTTTTTCATTTTTATTCATTATTTATAAGATAATTTTGAAATTAAATCTTTATAATTTTATAAGATAAAATTAATGCATTCACAATTTTAAGTGTAACAGTACATTTAATTTACATTATAATTAAATATATTAATATATTTAAAATTGTGAGTTTAAATAAAACCTTTTTATAATTTAGTTTTTTATATATTAAATGAATTTTAATTTAATTTTTTTATAGAATTTTTTTTTAATTTAATTCTTTATATATAAATAAATTTTAATTTGATTTATTACAAGTAAAATTATAACCAATAATATATTAAAAATATATTAATTAAAATATATATGAAAGATATGATTGATAATGATTTTATTTATAAAAAAATTATAAATTATTTATATATAAAAATAAATTAATAAAATAATTTTATAAAAATCAAATTGACAAAATCGTACATTTATAAAGGTACAAATTAAAACAAAAATTTTATGAGAGATTATAGAAATTCAGAATTTGATAAAAAAAATAAAGGAAAGTTGAGTTGAGACCTGTTCACAATCATGCCACGTCACATCCAATACGGCGTCGATTTTTTGACTTACAGGGGTGGGAGCTGTAACCTTTTAACCGCAGAGAATTTCAAGAAATGACGGCAACTCTAACCTAACCTGCAATCTTCCTTGTATTCTTTAACTCGGCTCGCGCATTTATTTGTATTGTTCTTCAGGCATTTTCTTCAGCTTCTCTCCGAAATTTTGATCCATTTCCGGGATTTCTTGATCATCATCTCAAATAAGGGTTCGTGTTGCTTTTTTCTTTTTCTCGATTTTGTTATTAATTTTTTTTTTCGTTTAATATTTGTCCATATTCTGAAATTTTTGTGAGAATATGGGTTTAGATTTTTCCTGATTGTTGGGTTGCATGTTAATAATTTTATAGTTAAAATTAACGTTTCTTGTTCATGGACATTTCTCCTTGGGTGCATGATTTTTCACTTTTTATTTATTGGTTTCCATTGTTATCTATTCATTGTTCTGTTTGTGGGTCGTTCAGATTATTGAATTACAGACAGTGTAGGACGTTCGGTTTCGAGAGTGTACGGACTACTGGCTCAATGTGAACTTCTGACCTGAGCTAGTTTATAGGAAAATTGTGATGATTTACCCATCATTTTCCCCCCAAAATTTGCCATTGTGAATTTCGTTTATTTTTAGTTATTTCGCCTTAAAGAGCTAGATGGAGTGGAATTGGGTCCGTGTTCTTCACCTCTGGTAGAGACTCAGGCTACCACCATGTCAGCGAATTACATTTTTCTTTTTGACATAAGCGATAAGCGAATTAGATGTATTAGTTACACCAAAAGATTATCATTGGATTATTTATTTATTTTTTCTTGTTAATAATTTGTTTTTAAGGATGCCACACTCAATTTTCTTGGGCAACATGTTTAAATGCGTTGTGTCCTGTTATTATATAATATATATGCATACCGAATTTTGTTTTTTTTTTTTTACAGCTGTTGAATTCTGGGAGGCATGCATACAAAGCAAGTTAGTTTCTTGAGTGGATAGAGTTTCTGGTTATTCTGCTAGCACATGGCAACATATGATATGGATCCTGATGTTGTTCGCTGGGGTCTTCATCTCTTAGATGTTTGCACACTTTCAAATAGTGGTTCACCTAGTATCATAACTCGATATGATCCAGATTTAAGTCGAGTTGAATACGTCAGTGAAGGTTTTTGTCAGCATGCAAATGTGGAGAATGATGAGGCAGTTGCACGTGCTTATCAAGAAGAATTATCACGACTTGATTCCATGGAAGCTTCTTCAAATTTTGAGAATCAGCATGTCCGGGAATCTATTCTTGTGCAAGATTGGCTATCTGCTTCAAATGGAAACTATGACTTTGGTATTACAGACTTTGCAGTTGCAATTCTCTGTTATTGTCTGTTTTCCATGATGCATTGTCTTTAGTAATTATAGTATGTCAACCATATGTAGGCAGTGAGACCTGTCAGAAAGCTGTTGATGAGCCAAATAATATGAAAGAAGTGGAGAATTATGGTCTAAGTGAAAAGGAAAATGATGTGGTGCATGAAATTGACATCTCTGGTTCATCTTCTGGATCAGGAGAAGTACCTGTTTATAATGAAGATTTGTGGCATTCTTTGGAAATATCAGACGAGTCTGCCCTTGATGGTGAAGTTGGCAAAAGATTGAATCAAATGGTTCCTGTTCCTGTAAGTGTGGCTTCATTGCTGCCAACCTCGTCCTTCTATTGTACTTTACATTTGTATTGGTTTCCATCTGGTCTCTTCTTTGGGTGAAATCAGCTATTCTGGTTTTGCAAATCTTGTATGCAAAATTTATATCTTGCAAAATGAATATGACTATGACTATCAACTCTTGAGACAGGCAAGAATAAATTTATAGTAAACATCTCCGGGACAGACAGACTACCTCAAGCTTTTTGGGGTTTTCAGTTTTTTGTGTAACAATCTTGGAGCATCAGCACCTGAGATCTATGCTCTGGGTGAGCCTCATAAATGATGTTAAAGACATCAGTATTATTTAATGAGAAAACTACTCTTTCTTCTTTCTTTCTGTAATAGAGACACCTGAATTACATGTCGTTCCCTTCTATTATTTAATTACACACACACACACACACACACACACACACACACACACACATGTTATATTATATAAGTGAAAAAATAAATGTAATTGTAGCTTACTTTTGTTGTGTGTTGCACATCTTCAGGGGAGGTAAGTATGATCATACTTACATATATATATATATATGATCAATGTAAATTTTCATTTTTCAAAATTTAGCAAATTGTAAAATTAAATGATTAATAAATGAATGATTATTAATGACAAAAAACATATTCACAAAATAGTTTTTTAAGATTAGCTAATTAAAAGATAATACCTAATAATATTTAATTTCAACAATAGTATTTATACTAAATATGTCATACATTTAAATATAAATTCAGTTTTTGGTTGTTAATACAAAATAAATAACATTGGAATAAAATTTTTTAAAAATATATTTTCTAATAGGTTATATTGTTAATGGAAGAAATCAATATTACCTTTGAGGGCATTCTGGTCATCTTTTGCTTTCAGTGGGGTTTGTGTATAATTTTGAAACAAAGGAGAGGTACTGTGTAATTTGGGTATCTCTCGTGGGAGGAGAGTAATTTACCCTTATAATGTAATTATCCTTTATTGTTTTCTATTCTCTTTAGATGTTGTCGTTTGTTTCCTTTTTATTTTCAGCTTATTATAAATATAGGAGATTGCCTACATTTGTTGGTCTTCAGTTTTATTGAATATATCTGTTTTACGTTAAATTTTATAAAGAATAAAGTGAAGAGAGAATGCTTTGGAAAGCCTTGATAAAGGGAGGTTTGTGTTGCTTTACATATATTTATAAGAGTGTTGCTGGTTTAGCTTGAGATACAATTGATGTGGGACTTATATAGACTTCTCTAGTGTAACTAAATGAAGAAGAAAGATAAAACTAATACTATGACAATCAATGGATACTAAAAACCGATCACCTTTGTTGGTAAAATGCCACAGGAAGAGTTGTTTCTTGAAGCATTAGGTAAGCCGGCAGATAATCAAGATGCTCAGCTCCTTATAGGATTTCAGTGATGGCTGAGTTTGCCCGAACACTTAAATAAGAGTTTTCATAAGAAAGTCATGACACTGAGGTGAGCTATGGGAATGGTGAAATAAGAAGATGCAGAGTATTCATCAATTATTTTGAAGACCTTCTCTTGCTTCTCTAGATGAGTCACTTCATCTTCCAATTATATAGGTGGTAGAAATGAGTTGCAGCTTAAATCATTGCATGAAACTTGGGAATTAGTTTGCTATAATTCAGAAGTAGTGTGCTTGCTGGTTGGTTTTGGCTGAATGAAGGCAAACTGTTGATTAAACAAAGTATGCAGTAATTTTTTTGGAAGTTTGAGTGTTTGAAAGTTTTAGACAAGTATAGGATATAACTTACCTGCTCATGGTATTTTTTTCCTTTTTTTTTTTTTTGGGGTTTTTTTGGGGGGGGGGGGGGGCGGTGGAGGTGCTTCCCCTACATATACCTTATTTGGAGGTCTTGTTGCATGAACTGTGTGCTTCTCTTGATAAAGTGTTCTTACTATTGGATTTAACTGTTCTGGTCTGCTCAGGATTATTTTTCATTCTGGGGTTTTCTCCTACTCTCAATATTCTTATAGTTTTTGTTGTAGGAACTTTGTGCTCCTCTCTATAAAATGTTCGTTAGAACTGCTCTGCTCAGGGTTCTCTTCTTTTTCATTTTTTTTTCCCCTGGGGTTTTCTCCTACATACACTGCTTACTTAGAGGCTTTGTTGTATGAACTTTGTGTGCTTTTTGTTTCTCCATTCTTTTGTCTTATGTACCTTTCTTCCTAGCTTCATTATGCTCTTATTTTTCTATAAAATTTATTATGTCATTAGATTAGATGTGTATGAAATATGTAATATGTGTGTCATCTAAAGGAGAATCATTTGCTTTTATGTTGATTATGTTATGACTGTTTTCAAGGTGTTTTAACATGGACAATAATCTACCCACTTATATTCCTTGTTTGTATATGCAGCATGTTCCTAAAATCAATGAAAAACTACCATCTGATGATGAACAAATATCAGATCATCAAAGGCTGCTAGACAGGTCATGAGTTATATTCTGTTTCATTTTTCTTGGGTTGAGTTGCCTTCTATACAAAATATAGAAATTAAACATATAAACATGTATTTAAGTTGAGATATTCTATTCTTGTTAGATTTGCTGATCAGTTATTGGAAGATTTTGGAAAAATTTTAAAAGCATGACTTGAATGTGATATAAGATATTAAAACTGGATGCATGAATAACTGTTTTAATGGTTTGCATTACAACAAAGCATAAACTAACTGCATTCAATAAGTATAATAGGGCTTTAATTTATGGATGGAAAGTCCTTTGCATGGTGCTATGTTCGAAGGCCTGTGGTGTCTTTGGTCAGAACAGAATGCCATAGTTTGAAACAAGAAGTGTCTAATGTAACATTTGGAAAGAATTATTTTGTTGGTGTCTCTTTGGGTTTTGACAAATGGTTTTTTTAAGGAGGGTGGAATATGTTTTTTTATTTTTTTAAAATTTGAGGAGTGTATCCCCTAAGGATGTAATAAGGGATTTGAAAGCTGTTTCAAGCTAATGATTGTTTAGTTTTTTTTAATCTGGCAGGATTTCTTGTCCTTCATGTTCTATTGCTTTCTCTTCTCATCATTAGATTCTTTCCTTTCAAAAAACATAAACTGGATTAAAAACTAATGAAATTATTTAAAAGTGCATGGAGGGTAGGGAGAAGATACATTTGACTGTGTCAATTCTTCAAGTTCCTTTGAAGTTTAACTTCTAACATAATTTCAATATATATATAAATGTAAATATAAAATACATCGAATAACATCTTTTAAGTTTTTTACAAAATCTGCTGTTCGGTTATTCTTATCATGAAGATCATCATCATAATGGTTGAGATCTGTCAGAAATTGTTTTATGCCTTATCATTCTATCTAAAAATTAACATGTGATATCTATTTGAAGTATAAGAAACTTTTGACTATATGATTGGGGCTCTTATAAACTAAGTAACTTCTTAGGCATCTCATATTTCTACTTAGTATTTTCCCTTCATTTCTTGGCATGTAAATTAATGCAAAAAGTTTTATTTTGTTATTATGGTGGGTTGAACTTATTATCTAATTCTAAGAATTATGGTCTTTCTCAGATTGCAGTTATATGATCTGATTGAAAATAAGGTTGAAGGAGATGGTAACTGCCAGGTTAGTTCTTATCTTTATGAGTGGGTAGTATTTTTGTGAGAATGTAAACTGATTGGTCTGTTTTAGGGCTTATTTCCATCATTGTAATTTAAATGTTTAAATTCTATCATTGTAATTTAAGAAATCATCTATCATTTGGATTTCATTCTGAGTTTAGTAGCTTACTACATCCTCGGCTACTGGCTTATAATTGTTCAATTTCTTGCAAGTCACAAATTGTAAGTTAAAGTGTTGTTTTATTTTTTAAAAAAATCACTATGATACAAGTTATCTACTCTTACAATTTGTTGATAATATTCTGTGTGTATTCAATAGAAATTTTTAATTTTAATTGAATAGCAGCTGAGTTTTTAGAATGTACTATGTTTTTGTGGCAATTTTGACAATTTTGCAATTATATCCTACAGCTTTGAATCCTATAGAGCTTAGGTTTTGTAAAAGCATTATGAAGTACTGACATCAATAATCATGTGTCTTCTGTTCATGATTTTCATGTCTGCCTATTATAAATTGCTTGTAATGAAGGATATTAAGTCAATACTGAGTGCCTCATTAGTTTTATATTCTTCCAGTTTCGTGCTTTATCAGATCAGCTCTATCGCTCTTCAGAGCACCACAAGTTTGTACGAGAGCAAATCATTCAACAGGTTGCGTGATGCTTGTTGTGATATCCTCTACTGATACTCCCTTATGGGTTTTTGTTATTGATAAAATTGTTTCTTTTTGTGCTTTATCAGCTGAAGTCTCACCCAGAGCTATATGCGGGTTATGTTCCTATGGCTTATAATGATTATTTGAAGAAGATGGGCAAGTATGTTTTTATCTGTCATTATGCTTATATCTTATATAATATGGTCTCTGTTGAAGTTCTCTTGTTTGCTTATAACATTTTATCTGGATGAAATAGGAGTGGTGAATGGGGTGATCATGTCACATTGCAGGCCGCTGCAGATTGGGTATGAGGAAGCATTATACTTTTCTTCAATTCTTGCATTCTATTCTCTTATTTATCATTTTTATGCATATATATATTAAAAAAAATTCAAAGTTGAATTTCTTCAATTTTCTGATTCATTGGATGCTATTCCCTTGATTTTCATATGAAGTACATGTTATTTTGGCCTTTTAGAGACTATAGTAGTCACTTTGTTTCCTTGTTAAAATTGTAAATTTTGGTGACTTTTATAATTTTAAAGAAAATTGCAGTGGGTTTTAGGGAGAATTTTCTTGAAAGTGCAAATAGGGTAAGTAATTTAGTATAGTTTACTTCAGGTCTTAATCATCCCCAAAATTTTTGATTAGTTTTATTTAGTATAATGTATTTAGAAAAATGAGGTTGGGTAATGAAAGCAATCAAAAAGAGAAATGATTGGAATGATTATCTTCATTGAATAATAAATGATTGGAGCGAGAATTGTAACTTTTGGGTGCTGAAGGCTCATAATATAGTTTAGGAGCAGTGATATTAAATATTGCCCCCAGTTATATGAGTCATGGAAAAATGAGTAAACTGGTGTTGAAACTCAAAGTGCTTTTTAATATTTTGATATGGTTCACATTAATCAATGCATTTTTGCATTTTTTTGTGGTTGACATTTCAGAAAGATGAAAGTTATTGTTTAATATTTTTAATATTGACAGAGGTCATCATAAATACTAGAATTAAAATGAGTTCTGATGAAGTAATAAGCTATAAACCACTAAGGGAGGGAACCTTAATTTATGGGAGGTATAGAGAAGTGCCCTAGGGTGTGAAATGTAATAAAGGGAAGGAATTAGACCAGATATTGGTTCAAACGTTAGTAATTTAGACTGCCTCCTAATTCCAAGATAAGGAACCTTGAAGCTCTTTTGTGACAGCAAGTCAGCCATTAATGTTGCCCACAATATGGTGCAACATGACAGAGAAAAGCACATTGAGATTGATGGGAATTTCATGAAAGAGAAGCTAGAAATTGATCTGATCAACACTCCATACATGCTGATAGAAGGCCAGCTTGCTGATATCCTGACCAAAGGGCTACTATCTATGTTTCTGGACTACTAAGCAAGCTGGCATTGGAAGTCATTGACTCACTAGCCTCTGGGGAAGTATTGGAAACCCCTTATTTTCAGTTTTTCCTATAGGAAATATTTATTATGATTGTTTATGTTCTTTGTGTGGTATTTGATATTATCTCCCATTACCATGGGATTTGATATACCCTTAATTGGGATCTGATAGGACTTTTTTATTTTGTTGTGTAGATATATTCAAGAGAAGGTAGTTTTGGATACTTTTATTTATTCTGCCGTCAACCTACTGAACCTAGGGTACAAATTATATAGATGATACAAATTTAAACTCAGATTCTGATCTAACAGAATGTTCCTAGTAAGTTGGTATTTTAGGTATTTTATTCAAATCCTATATGATCTGTTCTTAACAAAAAAATAACAGAATAATAAAAATAAAATAATCAACAAAATATCTAAGATATTAAGACAGATCTTCCAGCAAGATATCTGAAATCTTGTGCCAAATCTTCCAACACCCCCTCAAGTTGGTGAATGAGTATCCATAATTCCTAGCTTGTTGTATAGTTCTTCAAACTTCACCTGAGGTAGGGCCTTTGTTAGAATGTTTGCAATCTGGTGTTGTGATGGAATGTAGACCAATTCGAATACCTTGGAGGCTAGCTTTTCTTTGATAAAATTTCTATCCAGTTCCACATGTTTGGTCTGGTTTGTGAGAGATATATGAGTTTTCCAACCAGCCGTTGATATCTCCCAGTCTCTTCTATTGGGCTGTCTTCCTTGAATTTGAAATTTGTCTCCATGGGTGTTTCAAATCATTTGCACCCCAGCATCCCTGTTTCTTGTAATAGATCCATGGTATATTTCCATCCCCAGGAAGTATTTTAACTCATTAAGAATTTTGATTTCAAATTCCTTAACCATGGCACTCTTCAAGTTCTCAATTTCCTCCTCAAAGTCCCCTATAACTATAATGTAATCAACATAGACAATTAGTATAGAGAGTTTTCCATTAGGTGAGTGTTTCATAAACAGAGTGTGATCAGCTTGCCTCTGGATGTACCCATAACCTTTATTTACATTGGAAAACCTATCAAACCAAGCTCTAGGTGACTGTTGAAGTCCATACAAAGACTTAAAGAGTTTGCATACCTTATTTTTCTCCACATCAATACTTGGACGAATTTCCATATATACTTCTTCTTCTATGTTGCCATTTAAGAAGGCATTCTTGACTTTGAACTGGTGAAGTTTCTAGTCTAGATTAGCAGCTATATAGAGAAGAACTTTAATGGTGTTGAGTTTAGCAACATGAACAAATGTCTCTTGATAGTCAATTCTAGGAGTTTGTGTAAAGCCTTTGGCTACCAGTCTAGCCTTATGTCTGTTTATGCTTCCATCTGGATTATACTTTATGGTGAAAATCCATTTGCACCCCACTGCCTTTTTGCCCATTGGTTGGTCAATTATTGCCCAAGTTCCATTCCTTTCTAAGGCAGTAATTTCCTCCTATATAGCTATTCTCCATTTTGCACTATTCAAGGCTTCATGTATATTTTGAGGTATCTTTTCATGGGATAGGTTAGCAATGAACATGGAATATCCAAGAGAAAGTTTATCATAGGAAATAAAGTTCCCAATATGGTGTTTGGTACAAGTTCTTACCCCTTTTCTTAGTGCAATTGGCCAACCCAATTGGTCTAGGTCATTTTCAAGAGCTCTAGAATTCAGATTGGACTCTTGGCAGTGCTCAGGAGTGCTGTCTTCTGTTCCTGCAATTTTAGATTCAGTTTCAGGCATGGGCAAGGTTATGTATGGTTGTTGGCTTTATGGTGAGGTGGTAGTTTTTGGATTGTTGTTTTAGGTTGAGGTTTAGGGCTGGAGTGCGTGTTATTGGGTGCAATGAAAGGTACTATTTGTTGTGTGTTAGGCTGAGGTTCATGGCTGAAGGGCGTGTTATTAGGTGCATTGAAAATGAAAGGTACTGTTTGCTGTGTGTTGCAATAAGTCCATTCGTCAGTATTCTCCCCCTAAATGGATTTATCTGCAAAATAGGGGGTTGTTTCAAAAAAGGTAACATCCATGGAAATGTAGAATTTTTTGGTGTTAGGTGACAAACATTTGTATCCCTTCTTAGAGGACGAATAGCCTACAAACACTCACTTAATGGATTGGGGATCAAGTTTCCCACTATTATATATGTGAACAAAGCAAGTGCATCCAAAAATTTTGGGAGAGGCTACGAGTAAGAACAGCAATTTTAGGGTAAATTTTAAGCATTTTTTCCAGTAGGGTCGAGTACTTTAGGGGTTTAGAGGGCATTCGATTAATTAGATAGGGCTGTCAATAAGGCTTCTCCATAATAAGGTTTTGGTGCTTTGGTGGCAAGTAGTAGGGCTCTCGTTACTTCTTGGAGGTGTTTGTTCTTGCGTTCAGAAACTCCATTTTGTTCTGGAGAATGAATGCTTGAACTTTGGTGAAGAATCCCATTCTCATGAAGGATGTCTTTAAGGACAGTATTGAAATATTTAGTTCCATTATTGGTTCTGAGGATCTTAATAGAGGTTTGGAACTACTTTCTAATAAAAGAGTGGAAAATTTTGAAAATATGTGGGACCTCAGATTTTTCTTTCATTAAATAGGTTCAAGTGAGTCTAGTATGCTCATCGATGAAAGTTACAAACCATTTGTCACCAGTTAAAGTTTTTGTTCGAAATGGACCCCAGACATCGCCATGGATTAGGGAAAATGGATGAGAGGGAACGTGTGGGTGTGCAAGGTAAGAGGTGTATGTGTGTTTGGACAATTGGTAGATATCACACTGAAACAAAGTGAAACTTTTATTTAATAGAGAGGGATACATTTTTTTCTTGTAATTGGGGTTAGGGTGTCCTAATCTATAATGCCATAAGATAGTCTCAAAAATAAAATTACAACTTGAGAGTGTGCAAAGCATGTTTGGTTCTTGGTCTAGTAGGTAAACATTGCCTTTTTTTTCTTAGCACTGCCAATTGTTGACCCTGATGCCAAGTCTTGAAAATAACAACCACCAGGGAAAAACTTAGTGACACAGTTAAGGGCTTTTGTAAGCTTATTGATAGATAAAAGGTTACATGTGAGGTTAGGGACTAGAATAACTTGATGGAGGACAAAATAGTTGGATAAATAAACTGTCTCAAATACAGTCACCTTAGAAGGGGTGTTGTTGGCAAGGGTTACGACTAAATTAGGCTTACAAGGTTTAAAATTAGTGAGAAAAGAGGAATTACCCATCATGTGGTTTGTGGCCCTAGAGTCAACTACCCAAGTGTTGGTTCCTTGAGTTTTGGAACAAAGGGCAAAACATGAGTTACCTATATGGGCAATCAGGCTTGTGGCAACGTCGTGATTAGGAGAGGTATTGAGATGTGTGCCAATTAACCTGTGGAGGGCTTCTAGTTGATCTTTACTCAATACTTCAAAATCAGAATTCAGAGGTAGTTGTCATGTGGGCTTGTCCTTCATATCAGCTTCGTTGTTTACTGTTTGGTGGTTTGCCATGTAATACCTAACATCTTTTTCTAGGATGTCCAGCCTTATTACAATGATCACATCAAGTTTTAGTTGCAAAGACAGAGTTGTTGGTAACATTAGAAGGAAGGTTACTAGAGGTAAGTTTTTTTCAACTTTCCTCTCTTTTTACTGCTGAAAATACTTCCCTTTGAGATGGAAGGGGGTCTAGTGAAAGAATGCAGCCTCTGATTTCCTCAAAGTTAGGATTTAATTCAAGGAGAAATTTATAAACTCTCTTTTCCTCGAGTTTCCTGAAATAAGTTGCATTAGCTGCACATGACCATTGATGATTCTCATATTGGTCTAGTTGATGCCAATGATGCAAAAGGACGTTAAAGAAGTGAGTAATGCCAAAGTCAGCTTGGCAGAAATCATGGAGAAAGCCCTCGATCTCAAAAATGGCTGCTTTATTTTTAGTAGTTGAATACAACTCTCTAGCGGTTTTCCAATCTTCATAGGTTGTCTGATAGAAGAGAAAGTTTTCTCCAATGTCAGGAGCCATAAAGTTGATCAGCTAGGATTGAATTAGGCTATTTTTGGTCTCCTAGGTTTTGCAGAGAGTGTTAGTAGATTCAGGTGGAGTTGCTTTTCCTATTAGGTAGTTAGCTTTCTCTCTTCCTTTCACAAACAACATTACACTTGCTGAGTATTGTAGGTAATTATGGCTAGTCAAGTGATGTGATGTGATTAGAAGAGGAGTGGGGTCAAGACTGGCTGATCCGTGTGAGGTAGTAGGGTTGTTTGGGCCATTGGGGTGGTCACCTGATGGTGCCATCGTGCACCCCTGTGCATCGCTACTGGAGGCGGCAAGGATAGTGTCGAAGGATATCATGAGGCTTGGATTGGATGCTTTGATACCATGTAGAAATATTCAAGAGAAGGTAGTTTTGGATACTTCTATTTATTCTGCCATCAACCTACTGAACCTAGGATTCAAATTATATAGATGATACAAATTTAAACTCAGATTCTGATCTAACAGAATATCCCTAATAAGTAGGTATTTAGTGTGATCCAATATGATCTGTTCTTAACAGAAAAATATCAGAATAATAAAAATAAAATAATCAACAAAATATCTAAGATATTGCGGCAGATCTTCTAGCAAGATATCTGAAATCTTGTGCCAAATCTTCCAATATGTTGCCTTTGGGTTCTTCACTGTATATTTAAAGGGACAATAGTCTCATTGTTAAATAAGAAAAGGATTACAACTTTTTCAGGGTTGGGTGAGTGCCCAACACCTCTACTAGCTACCTTTAGGACAGTTTTATTCAAATGGTGCCTAGGTGATTTCCTTTTCTGAGGCAGAAGGCCCTTGGTGCAGCTGCCTCTCTCTGTTTATAGAATCCTTCATCTTTATCCTCATATGTGACTAACCTAGTCAATTGGTATCTCAATTTAGGGAATATTTGAACCAAAGTAACCTATATGAAGCAAGTCAAACTAAAAGAAAAAGCCAAATCAAAGTGGAGTACACTTTGGAACAGCTAACCATATGTGGCTTTGCAAGGGCAAAAGATATCAGCATGCATTAATGAAGATAATATTCCTAGTTATTCCAGCCCCTCCAATACCGGCAGCAGCTTTTTATCATGTATAATGTCTTACATCTGTATAGTGCATATCCAGGTTGAGTTACAGCCTGATTTTTCTCGCAAGGAAGCAAAGATTTGTGCAAATGTCTCAAGTAGCATTATCAGATGTGTATTCTTCATCACTGATACACCTACAATGCATCTGGATACTTAATTCTGGAGTGTCAAATGTGTTATTTTTTTCTTTAAAAAAGTAATAAAATTAAGCAGTATATATGGGAAGGAAATAACTTGGATATGGCTCTTCGCACCCTTGATGCAGCAATGATACCTTGGAGAAATCTCACTGCTGTGGGCTTTTAGGATTCTGATCTGAATCTCTGATGCTCATCTCCTCTGAAATTGCTAGTCGATTTAGATTTCATGTTTTTCCTTTGCTTTTGCCTTTGCCTTTGATTTCATTTTTTATTTTGATATAGAACTTCAATTTTGATTTCTATCTCTGATTTTGATTTCAAGTTTCACTGCTCTTTGCCTCTGCTTCAAGTTGCAAAACTATTGACTTTCTCCATCTTTTATTGTTTTCCAATTGCTGAAGCCAAGTCCAGATTTTTTGAAGATGTGATTGCGATGCCATTTGCGATCCTTTTATATTTTTAATCAGACACTTGTCATCCTTTAATTTTGTTCTGGGGTGATTACAACATCTAATATGTAATTTATTGAGACATTTAGTGTGTTGAGAGTTATTTATAAAATTTATTTTGATATTGTTATACCTTAAATTTTATTTGTTGATGCATTATATATTGAGACATCCTGGTGTTAAATACTGTTAATTAATGCATTATTTCTTAAACTATTTCTGCTCCATTTATGGACGCTACAGAAGCTGTTGGTTGGGGTGTTCATCAATGGACCCAAGGAAGAAACTAGAGCAATGGGAAGGCCCAATTCTCTTGAACAGTTAATGGATCTGGCCTTTAAGAATAAAGAAACTGGGTCATAGAACAGGCCCTTGAGTTAACATGGACTTGAAAGCCAAATTCATGTGTAGGAACTATAATTAATGGGCCATTATAAGATTATTTTTCAATCTCTAACCATATTGAACACTTCAAAGACAACCTAAATTATCAGCCCAACCAATTCAGCTGAGACCAATAATCAGCAGAATGGATATGACCCTAAAATTGCATCGTCTGCCTTGTCTTCTTCATAGAAGAATGACAATGGTTACTGCAGACTTGCAGCTGCAGGGGGGGCACAAGGGAAGTTAAAGGCGCTCTTAGGCGCTAAGGCGTGGCAATTTTTCAGGTCAGTGCCTCTCATGGTGTGAGAAGCACTGCCTTCGCTGGGGTGCTAGCCGGGTGGTGCTTTTTGGCACCTTTTAGCTCCTTAAGCTTGTTTGGCTGAGCACCTTTTAGAGCCTAGGTGATGTTAGGGTTTTGTATGAGGATTTTTTAATTAGGGTTAGATTTAAAAGCTCAGCCCAAATATTTTAGAATATTCAACAATTTCAGATTATATAGAATACTAACTATCATTTAAAGCCCAGCCCAACCTTAAAAACATATGAAACCTAGGGTTAAGTAAACAAATAGATAGAAACAGCCTTGTGGTCCCTCAATCCCACTAGCAAATGGCCACTTAACGCACACATACGGGAAGAACAAGAAGAGAGCGGGATGACAGCAGAGTTCTTTCCAAGCCTTGCCATTCAAGGTACTCCACCGTTACTTGTTCAAAGGCTCTTCAGCTACTGTCTTCCTCTACTCTTCTTAGTTCTTCCTTTCTTCTACTGTTTTATACTTTTGAAACTGAAGTTTTTTCTTTTTTTAACTTTTTTAAATCTAAAAGTGTGTTTCCTACTGCTACTGTTCTTCCACTCTTCCTATACTCTTCTTCCACTCGTCTACTGTTTTATATAGCATATTTTAGCATTTTTTCTATTTTAGCGCCTTACTTTACTCAGGCGAGTATTTTTTTGGCACCTCTCACCTTATGGTGTTTTAGAGGTTTGGGGTGCCTTTTGCTTTGACTACCTTGGGTGGCACTAAGGAGAGAGCAGAAGTTGTGCTTCTGATGTGATGAGAATCTTGGGGCTGAGCATAAGTGCCGAAACTGCCAATTATATGTATTAGTGCTAATTGAGGATGATGCTGGATTAGAAGGAATGGAGGGGCTATATCTGAGTGATAAGGAGCTGCCTGACATTATTTTAGTCTCTCACATTGAAAGCAAGGTGAAACTTCATGGAAGGGGAAACTCTGGGCCCCTTGTTTAAGAATAATCTGGGATATACAGTAAGACATGGCTGTCCATCAGGTCCAAAGGTACACTTTGTTGCTTCTATGTCCTGATCATATCATCCTATGCAACTTAAGCCTTGATTGTACGAAATCTGCTATCAAGGAATCTGTTTTGTCATCATTAGATTTGGAAATGGATCAACATCTGCCAAGCTTTTTTGCTTTCTATTTTGTCTACCTTGGTGGTAATAGTTTGATAACTCCATCCTAAATCAAAAATTTTTTTTTCCCATCACAATATTATGCCTTGAGAACCTTACCTCTATTCGCCCATCTACCTATTAATTTGTCACATTATAACTTTTTTGTTATACATTCCAGTATGTTTATTTCTGCAAAGATTTAAACAGCGTCCCATGTGGGGATGACCTTTCAGAACTGAGCTAATAATTAGAAATGCAGCTTTCAACTGTAATTATTTTTGGTTGGAATTTCTGTTCTGCATCTCTGTTTCTTGGAATTACATAATATCTTTCCTTAGCCGTCCTCAGTTTTTGACCTGGTTTGAAGCTCATGCAATTGCAACTGTCTCTTGAGTCTTGACTGTCCTAGTCTTGAAGCTCCAAACCTCATCCCTCAGTCAGAGGCATCAAACTCAGTTGTGTCTGGCAAATAACTCTGAACCTAACCTTTCTATTTTATTTCATTTTGTCTCATTTTGTCTTTCTCTTCCCTTCCTCTCTTGCACATGTGCAAAAGGATGCCAAAATTCATTTGGACTTTTCTCAACATTGATGGGATACTTTGGAGAGGCTTGTAAGGATTCATATGTTGCTATGAAAATTGTTTACCCTTGATGGGTTACAAAGTCTTCTTTGCAGCACCATTAATCTTTTAATACTACGTATTAGTTTTTTCTGAAGAATCTGTGCAAATTAACTGATATGGAAATATTGAATTATGGAGTAAATTCAGACTGCAAAAATCCATTTGGTGATTTTGACAGAGTCCTACATTAGGGAGGTTTCCTTGCAAGAGGGGCCTTATAAGCTTGAGGAGTTCTACCTTCTAATAAGCTAGTCTTTTGGGTGGGTTCCCTCCAAAGGCTTGTGCACCTTTAGATTCAAAGAACTTAGATTATTGATTAATCCAATGAATGGTTTATGGCCAGAATTCAATTGGATCTTTCTCAATGTCAATGGGATAATCTGGAGAGGCATGTCGGGATTTATATGTTGTTTAGCCAACTGTTAACCCTTGATTGCAAAGTCTTATTTGCGGCACCATTAATCTTTAAATACTGGTTCGTAGATTTCTTTGAAAAATTCCTGCTAATTAACTGATATGGGAAGATTGAATTGCTAAAAAAGAACATTTCAAACTAGAAAAATCCATTTAGTGATTCAAAGCACTTAGTTTACTGATCAACCCACTAGATGGTTTATGTTAGTTTCTGCAGAAATTCAAAATAAGTAAATGAAGGTGAATTGAGAACGGTCACTAATTTCTTAAAATAATCTATATATTAAAGAATATATGGATCTAAAACTTCTTGAATTGTTTCAAACCAAGGAAACATGGAAGAAAGCACAATTGTCACTTTGATATAATACCCTTTAAAATATTTATTGTTATTATTGTTACTAATAGAAATGGGCACCAGTGATGAGTGTACAAAAGGAAATAAAAATATTTTCAGGTATGGATCCAGGAATGCTCACATTTTCAAAAGACCATCTAAAATATTTTCTCCATCTAAAAGAGTTTAAATTAGGTAGTATAAGAGGCAGGCATGTATATTTTATTTAGAATGTCACTTTTATCCTTTATTTTCAATAATTGTAAACCAACATTAGATTTTTGGGAAAAGGAAAAATGTACAAGTATATGAAGGATGCCCGTTTTAAATATTGAGCAACCTCCTATCTACATATATAAACAATGATTAGATAATTGTTTAATAATTCAATTCTCTTCTTGATTCCGTATGTGTGCCAAACATCAAAATTTCAATCCTGTCTGAATTGGAATTAAAATGATGTTGATAATATTCAACCGTGATTCCAAATACAAATGTAGTGCTACTATATTCCCATTTTTCTGCTGCATCAGCATTGTTTTTTTTTTCTTCTTCTATGTATGAATATTGTCATATATAAGGGGTATCTCTGTTGATGTGAAATCATCATTTTCTGTTTCACTGATATAATCATGTGTCATTTCAGTATGGCATCAAAATTTTTGTGATTACCTCGTTTAAGGATACATGTTACATCGAGATTCTTCCACAGTTACAAAAGTCTGGAAGAGGTAAGACTACTAATATTTGTTTAAGTTGTTATAGTTATTGTTGCTATGCATGGTGATTATTGTCAAGAACATTGTTGTAGTTCTTGTTTTGAAAAAATGTAATCATATATAAGATAAGTGCAAACAATGTGTGTGTGTGTGTGTGTGTGTGTGTGTTTGTATATTGTAATTGGAAATCGTAAAGATGAAGGCAAATGACTTGGGACTAAGTTTTGAATTCTGCTGCTTTTAAGAATGATGGTCGATGGTATATATGAGTACTTACCACTCACCAAGTTGGTATGTGATAGAACCCAGCCAGAAAACTCTAGAAAATATATGTATAATGTATTATAGTGGGATAACTGAGAAAAACACCTGCAATGAAGCAACTCTAATAGAGTAGCTCTTACAGAATAGAAAATACAGAAGCAGAACCAAGAAAATAGCAAACCAGAAACAGAAAAATGAGAACATAAGTGATAGCTCAGCCTTCGAGATGCTAACTATCTCCCAACTCCATTCCATAATTTTTCTCTTGACTATTGCACTCTCAGACCCTCCTATATGCTCCAAAGGCCTATAACCAAATCCCATTAGCCTCCCCTGTTTAATGTTAGTTACGCAACCATCTTTGCAGCATATCTTGCCCTCAGTCCCATGCCTATATCATCTAGAATATATTGGGATTCGTCATTACCTGGCCCTTGAAGCTCCTTCTTGCCCTCATGGTGAGAGTAAGAAGATGAAACTGGTAGTTTCTTTCCTATAAGACTTTGCTCTGGCTTTCCCATGGAGCCAGCCACAAGCATCGCTCTGCAAATTCAAATGATACGCATCTCCCAGCTCTACATTTGCTCCCCCAAGTATCAATGGAAACGAACGTTGAACAATTTGAATTTCTTGTTGAATTTTCTCCACACCCTTCAGCTTGTTATCGAAGAAGTAAATTCTCTCTGGAATTACTCTTTGAATAATAGCATCATTGTTTCTTCCCAAAACATTTGACACAAATCTTTGAAGATTGATATGGCCGTCCACACCCTTCAGCTTGTTACCGAAGAAGTAAATTCTCTCTGGAATTACTCTTTTAATAATAGCACCCTTGTTTCTTGCCAAAACATTTGATAGAAATCTTTGAAGATTGATATGGCCGTGGTTGACAAATAAATCACACTAGCCCACTGTAGTGACCAGTCACCACATCCACAAGCCTTTTTTAGGAAAATTTTCATTTAGTGTCAATAATTTTTCTGCGCTTTCACCATTGGCCCAGCAAGATCAATATGATGGCCTACCAGCTTTGCATAATGTCAGAAATAATCCCTTGAGCATTACTATTTGCTTGCAGAATAAATATTGTGGTGTTCCTCTCCTGATTCAAAATAAAGATTGCAACAACTCTGTCACTGTGTGGTTTCTCATATATTATTATAGATTTGATTACGGTAAATGACACATGCAGCAACATGAATTCATCTTGACCCCTTATATAAAAAGTTTGATGCAATCTTGCACTTTTACTAGGATCAGGACCAGTAGGAAAGGCTTGATTACTTGCAGAATCAAAAGTCTTCCCAGGTGCTGTCAAGGGTTGTTTCAATTCTGGATATCCTGAGTTCCATTTCCTTAGTCTGATTACCTTTTTTTTCCGACTGGTTCTGTTATTGTTGACTGCAAAAAGCATTCAATTGTAGTCTTGGTTGGAAAAGGGTGTGGAAATTATCCTTAGTTGGGCCTTAACCATAGTCTCATTTAGTTTGCTTACAAAATGCTCTGCCCACTCCTGTGCAGTATGGGTTGTTAATTGATAGATATGCTTATGGTTTCTCTCCTTCCCCAGATGACATATTCAGGGCCTGGGCAATTGCAGCACCAACTTCCGTGAGGGGACCAGAATTAATCTAGTGCCCAGATATTGTGCAGTACCCGCAAATTCACTTAGAATGAGAATCCCTTTCTTCTCCTGACAGGCCACAAATTCATAGCTGAAAAGATTCATTTTATCCCTCAAAGATGTGAGCACCAGTGCTACATCAGTAACAGCATATAAAGTGAATAGTGCATGAAAGTCAAGTGAACGATCGGAACCAAAAAACTTCACCTCATTATTCTCTTTCTCAGGTGCTTTGCTCTCTTTGTTCTCAGTGTCTTCTTTATTAGCCATTGGCAAAAGCTGAAATCAATGAATTCTAGTGCTATTGTTTGCACCTATTTTTTTTGTCATCATGACAGTAGTATTCCAACTTCCTTCTGTTTGCTGCTTCTGCACCGGATGGGTTTCACACATGACATTCAGAGTTCAAAAACTAGGAGGTTGGGTATGCAGAGTTTGCCACCTTATTTCCCTTTCAGATGGGTAACAGGTTTTGGTTGCTTCGGTGATTAATTGGGCCTAGCTACTGCCGCTAGGTACTCTCAATTAAGGCTAAAAAAATATTCATTCCAAAAATTGTTTTGGGCTTCCTCCTCTCAATTCCCCTTAACCCCGTCCAAGATCCATTTATTGCCCTTCCCTTTGCCCTTATCATAAACATCTTCTGCTGTCAAACATGTGTCATCAACTGTTGCTCCATTTGCATGCCTAGGACATCTCATCCCCATGGAAGCAGTGCTACCACTCTCTCCTTCTAGCTATATCGGCATTTCTCAGAATGCAAATACCTCTTGGTTGGTTTGACAGCAACACTCGTTTTCTTCCCAGATTACAGATTTGCCTCCTTGGAAGTTGTTGAGCTAGAGACTTGGACTGACTTCATGGGCTCGTGATAACTTCTGCCTTTATCTCTCCTTTTTGGTTGTTCTTGCAGGCACCATTTAATGGTACTCAAAATTTTAAGTGATGCAGTCTTTGATTTGGCTTTTAAAGCCTAACATATCTCTTATTCTCTGGTGTTGATTATATGTGATTTTTGTTCTTCTCTAGTGCTTTGCCTTGCCAAATCTCCTGAGAATAGGGAGAGTTCTGCTAGAATCCAACTCACAGACCATCTGGTAGGCTCCTTGTCATTTTCTTCTACCTCCATTTCTTTTCTAAACTCTGCATACTCTTTTCTTAACTCCACCAAAAGTGCCTTCAGATCCATTTCTTTTATCTTCTTCTATGGTGTGGGCTGAGCTTTAATTACAGTCTCGCTTCTTCCATCAAGGCGAGTCAGAGTTTCTTGCATCCCAATTATCAATTCCTTCAATGTCGCAACTGCTTCCTTCATCACAGTCACATCTTGATCCAGGTTATCAATTCATCCTTCCATCTTCATATTTGGCAATTGCCCAAATCAGCGCTGCTCTAATACCAAATTGATGGAACCCAGACAGAAAACACAAGAAAATTTGTTATAGTGGGATAACTGAGAAAAACACCATCAAAAGAGCTACTGAGGTAGAGTAGCTCTTCCAGAACAGAAATCACAGAAGCAAAACTTAGAAAATAGCACACCAGAACCAGAAAAATATGCAGGACATGAACAATTGTGTTAGGCCTTCAAGAGGCTAGCTATCTTCCAAATCCATTCTATAATTTTTCCCATGACTAGTGCACTCTCAAACCCTCCTATTTATGCCCCAACCTCTAACTGAATTCCATTAGACACCCCTGACTATCCTCTACGTGTCCATGCTAGCTGTCCATATTATTTGCACAACCATTCTCATTCATATCTTTACCATAGTTCCATGCCTAGAAGATACCCGGGTCCATCAATCTCCTCAAAATTTCTTTGGTGTTGTTTTTGTTATTTCTGAGACTGTTTATTAGATTTCTTATTATTTATCTCACTTTAATGTGTTGAACTTTTTGGGGCAAGCAGTAAGCCTAGAGTGCGGATAGAAGAACAAATTTAAGTGAAACCATACTTAATGGCTCTCTCTGCCTTTATTATTCTTATATTGTTGAATTTCTTGGTATGATTTCTAGGATATTTTCGCTCAATTACTGTGTATGTTACTATGACTCTTATGAGCTGTATTTCCCTCAACTAGAATCAGGAGTGAAAAATAATGCAGTTGAGACTATTTAAAATGCTGTAGTGATTAAAATTGAAGTGAATCTATCATGGAATCACGTAGGTGTGAAATGCTTAAAGAGATTGGAAGTTATGTCATCACAGAAAGACTATAATCTTATTGATATTTGAACTCGTTATGAAATTACTAAATATTTATATGGATTCTTATGGACATTTCGAGTTTCAAATTTCAATGCATGTAAAGTTGTTCAGTTTCCGCATTCACTAAAGAACTGCATAAATCACATGTTGCCTCAAAGTTCTAGCCTCCTTATTCTTAAACATTTTAAAATGTATGATTAGTTCCTCTTGCAAAAGTAGTTTGATATGTTAATTTGGTAGTAGGATGATTATTTAATACTCCTGGTGTGCGTTTGATTTAGCTGAGAGAATTTACTCTGAAAAAAGAAAAATTGAATTTGGAAGGGCATTTCACCGTGACATGTTATGGGACAAAATTATATATATAACTTCTCTTGATGCTATGCCATGGGTAAATTAAGGAGGAGGCACTATTACTGATATGGGAAGAGATTGTTTAGCTGTACTACATTTATAAGCTTTTCAGGGCTTTTGCTCCTTTGTATTGTTCTGAGGTTCTTCTTGTTCCAGGTTTCTCTTTCATAAAATGTCCTCTTTTGGTGCTGGGGGTGGGGGGGAGGAAAGATGCAAAATTGCAGTCTTAAGACAGCCTTTTCCCGTGATAATTATTATGTGTGGGTCTGGTTTGAAAACGATTTCCCATTTCATTTTATAACGTACAGAGTAATCTATTTTGGGGGCTTTTTGGCTACTGATACACCCGTAATCAATTTTTCATGATATGTATTAAAGATCTAGGCAGCAATAGGGATGTCAAGATTTTGTGGCATTCTGCGACATTGTAGTTGTTTGGTGTTATGTGGCTGGAGAGACATGCTTGTACTTTCAATGATATTTCTTTACGTACCCTTGTAAATAAGATTGTATTCATGGAATCCCTTTGGGGCTCTGCTTATGGTTAGGGGAGCTTTCGTTACCCATATACTAGGAGATTGGATAGCTTTGTTGCATGTGTTATTCTCTTTGGGTTGTTGTTTCCTTTTTGTTTAGGGAAGGAATAATCTTGTTTTCCCCTATATGCTCTTTTTTCTTCCCATTGTGTGCGTAATCTGAGTGACATGTTTCAAAAGAGCTCTTTTCACTTTCAGCCACATATACTAGGTGTAAATTCCTGTTTGTGATCCATGCAGTGATATTTCTCAGCTTCTGGGCAGAGGTTCATTACAATTCAATCTATCCTGAAGGAGGTAACTTATTTACCTTGTATTTAGTACTCCATATATTCCCTCTCAATACTGTATCATTGCAGGTTAATTCCTTGAATGATTTTTTCAACTTATTGAGTGGTAAAAAGGTGATATGAGCCTATGCTTGGCTTGTAGGTTCACAAGATTTTTATTTTAAAACTGAATTCGAGTTTGGCTTTTGCGCTTGCTGATTTTATTCTCTAATCAGCCGGGGATTGCTCTTGGAAAAACTTTAGCACTAATGTATGTTTGTGTTCATATATTAAATGTTGCGTGTCATTTCATGTTCAGAATTGCCTATATCCTGCTCCAAGAAAAAGAAGAAATGGTGGAATTTTGGTGGCTTGGATTACTTTTAAACCGATGCAACTATTTCACACATCAGCTCCTGTTAAATTGCAGAGGAATCCATGTCCCTGTTTATTTGGGATTTCTTCAAGCTATGATTCATCAGTATGATCAGCTTTTTGATGATTGAAGCTTCTATAGCCGCTGCAGTTTTATTACATTGGTGATGCTGCTAGTGTTAGGAGTCCCTTACAATGTTGGTGTTTCCGATGCTAACTCTGCTTCAATTATTTTGTATAGCAATATTCATTTCTTGTACAGGACTTAATTATTTATTTTGTATATAATTTATCCCTTTTATATATCATATCTAGGCAGCTTGCAGTTAAATTTTGATTACAAAAGTTGTCTTCGTTTTCCTTACCTTTCATCTCTAGTTTGTTGTATTAATGGTATGAAATTTCTAACATGAAATATTAAATGTTCCTTTTTTTGGCAGAAAATGATTTTTCTTAAATGCTTTTTTTTTTTGTGAAAGATACTTTTATATCAATAAAGGTTAATTGCTTGGACCCCAAAAACTACTTCCAGCTGGTGCATTATAGAAAAATACCTTGTAGATCTAAAACTATTTTTAGAAATTATAATTAATCACAGGGTCCAGAAATCAAGTAACTCTTAACTAGGGGATTCTGAAGACAGACATAGGGATTGTAATATGCTTCTATTAATGTCTTCCCCTTCAATTTTGATGCGAAGATTGTGACGGGAATTTATGTAACAGCTTAGGGACTATATTGAGATTTCTTTTTTGGTTTGTGTTTTCTTATCTTGGGTCAAAGTAAAGATTAATGTTAGGGATTAAAATATTACGAGGGACAATTCTGTTATTACGTACGTTTCTATGATGCTGCATGTTTCTCTTTCCCAATTCATCCTCTTTACCTTATAATTTTTAGTACAAAAATTTTGCTGTCCCATTTATTAAATTTATTTGTTGAACTCTAAATATAATTGTGAAAGTGTTGATGCTAATTTATATGACTCTTAATATGGTTAGAAAAGTGATGATGTCAACTTATATAATGAGTACTATGATTTTATTTTCCTGATCTCCTGTGTCAATCCCATTTCTGCAGTCACAACGTCTTACCTTTAAAAATTAATGTAGTCAAGAGATTAGTGTGCCAGGTACATCATTTTTCTGATTTTTTTTTTTCTGTTTTTTGCTTACAATATATATGGATTGTAAGAGATTAGTAGTTGTTTTATGTTGAGGTTTCACTACTGACATTTAAAACTCAAGTGCTACCGGGTTATCTAACATTAACTGTTAATTCTGATTTCTGATTAGTCTAGAAATTGAATATTGCTATTCAAATGAAAAATTGTTGGGTTATTTTTAATAATCTAATTTGGTGGACTAGCATTAATTAATTAATAGATTAATGTATACAAATTATTATTAATGTTATGATATCAATTAACCAAGCTTGTTTCGGACCCTTCCCAGTTGGACTGAAGATGCCATTTAGTTTCATTGCATTAGCCTAACCTGTAGGCTAGTCTGTGATCAATGGCCTAGCCCATTGGTTTTTTTTTTCATCATATTAATATATTAAATTAATAATTAACAGATCTATTAGTATGTTAAAGAAAACTTCTTATCACTCTTACAATAGGTTATTGTAAGTTATTCAAACTTCTCTCAGTCTCTTCTACGTATTGTTTTTTCTTTTTGGAGTAAATCATTATTTTAGGCCTTCATATATGTGTTTAATTTTAATTTAGTCTCTTATTAGTATAAATGTTAGCATCTTTAAATTAAATTTAATTTAGAATTAAAAACTAAATGTATTAATTTTTATATTAGCAAATGACAAAATTGAGATTATACTAATAAACAATGGATTAAATTGAGACTGAAAATTAAAAAGAACCAAAATTAAGATTAAACTTAAAAGTGAGATATAAGGGACCAAATTAAAAATTAATTTACAAGTAATGGAGTAAAATAATATTTTACTCTACAAAATATCCACTGATTCAATATTATCTGGCAGTTCCAATGGGAGGGAACTGCAAGAGGACTGACAAAGACGGAAGTTGTTATTATCTGAGAATTTAATTATTTGTAATTCCCATTACTTTTTATTTGATCTCCAACTTTGTGATGTCTAGCCAATATTTACGCCTAACTATGCGATGGAATCTTAGGAATAAGTTCCTCCTCTTTACTAATTCACTTTATGGAAGCTATGGATTTTACTTTTTCTTTGCAAGTCATGTTATTTGGAATTTTATTTAAGTTTATTTAGAATATTTACTAAGAAATAATTACCTTATAAAATAAACCTACATGAATTACAAATAACAATATATAATTAATTTAAAAGTTAATTCTATGGGTAGGTACTATGTCAGTTGATAAACTTAAACTAGAATCATTCCATTCACTAAGACTTTAAAATAAAAATAAAGAGGAAATTATTATAGCCGTAATATCATGTCAACTTGAAGTTAAGCCTAAAGAAAATGCCTAAGATCCTTTTCTTATTTGAGTTTTTATTCATATTTTTGAGTGGGGTCTTTCAAGTTGAATAAACTTTTTAAAATCATAATTAAAATTATTTGTTATTTAGAACTTAAGATAAATAACAAAACTAATTATTATTATTATTTGTAAAATTATATGTAGGAGAGTTATAAATACAAATAAATTATTGTAATTATATAAATCCTTTGAATAAGGGATATTAGTTTTTATCTTTTGTGAAGATGCTACATAAAACTAAATTTTTCTTTAAATAATAAGTGTTATCTCATTAAAAAATATTGATTTCAACTTTTTGAACACGTGAGTTTTTTAAAAAAAAATCTGATTTTGACCCATTTTATTAAATAAGGTTTTCTAATCCAATATTTTAGTTCAAACTTTATTTATTTTTGGATTAGATTTATCATATCAGACGAACTTTTTATGTTTTGATTAAGCCTAATGTCAAACTATTAGTAGCTTTCTATTATTTGGATCATCTGGGCATTCCTCTTCTTTTGTTAGTTTCAAATAATCATGCATAATTCTTGATCAAGCATGTCCTCATCTTCTTAAAGTAATTATTCTTTCCAATTATATTATTGTCTCATTACAATTTGGAACATGACTTGGACTCAAGCATTTTTTTTTTTCTTTCTTTCAATTTGCCAATTGGACTAGTCACAGTATTGAAGGTCCATGAATTAAACAACAAAAATTTAGCCAAGGAATCAGTGTAAATTTAGTAATTAAAAAAAATGATGCACTAATTTAGATACTTAATCCTTTTTTAGATTTTGTTCTATAATTGAATAATAATAATAATCATCATCATCATCATCATCATAATTATTATTATTATTATGCTAAATCATTATCTTGAGTAAGGAGTGGATTTTCGTGTGACATATAATAACTAATGATCATAGAACAATTTCTCTGAAATTACATCTTTATAGAGTGGGAATCTATATAATTAGTCAAATGTGTGTTTAGATTAGACTTGTGTAAACTTAATTTTAGATTAACGTGATTTTACAAACATGTTTTTGATAAAAAAAAAAAAAAAGTTTATATGATTGTAATTTATGTTTAAAAAGTTTTATTTAAAATGTAAGTTTTGTCATCAATACAATTTATTTAATGCAAAAAAATTTTTATTTCTTTTCAAATGAGAATTTGGGGAACAAAATTTTGTTGTTAGACATACCTCAGTTTTATGTACAGTAGTATGCAAACTTTGTTAATCATTGTTAATGAAAATATAGTTAATTAATATTTTAATTATAAACATAACAATACATGCTTCAGGCCAAAAAAAAAAAAAATACATGCAATGGACAAATTTTCTAACAGTAAAGAATAAAAAGAAGAAATGGGCTATAAATTTAGATCTTCTAATATGCGTGAGCAAAAGTTGTCCAAAGAAATGATTTTCCTAGATCGAAATTAATTGTTGATCATAATAAGCAATTATCAATGAAAAATCATTTTTCAAAAATTCCATTCTTGTTTGATGAAAGCACCCTTAATCAGCAAACTTTATAAATTCTAGCCAATTGTTGGAAATAATAATAACAGTTCAAGTCAACATATCAAGTCTTACTTTGTCCTTTTTTGTATTTTATGTTTTATTCTTTTTAGCGAGAATGTTCATTTTATATCTCCTCAAGAAACCATTTTCCAAACCTTTCTTTCACACATCCTTCTTCTTCCTCTCGTCTCTTCTCCTCTAAACCCTGTTTTATTCTACAGTTTCTTGGCTTCCTAAAATCTATCATTGTATGAGAGCTGTGTTCCTTCACTCTCTAAGCTCTTTCTGTAGATGACTATGGCATAGTGGATCATTTTAATGGCAGTGTGAAATAACCAACGAAGGATAAAACTCAATGAGTCAAATGGAGTCATTGAAACAAGTCCAAAATCCTCATTATATATGATCAGTGGTATATCAGCATCAAGAAGTCCAAAGATTTTAGCCCAGGTACTCAAATGTTCTTTCTTCTTCAGTTTTATATACCCAAGATGCTTCTTGATTCTTGTGCCAAAAAAATAAAGGTCAAATTAATGCACTTGGGTACAGAATTTCAAAGGGGAAAAAGGAAGGAAAATCAATTAATTAATATTTAACAAGATAAAGGCCACCTTTGATAAAGTATAAGGATTAGTAGATGAGCATAAAATGTTTCCTTACCTATCCTATCAAAACCACCGTTGCCATATTACAGAGAGCCACGTTTCCTACTTCATCATCATGAATGCTACTTCTCATCAAAATGCTACTTTTTGTTGGATAATTATGGTATTTTTAACATACACGAATGCTATGGAAATGAAATTTGAATGTATTAAACTTTAATATGCTTTCTGAGAAACTATTCTTTCAAAAAGTATTCTAAAATAGTATGGAATTTGATTCTCATCTTAACTCCACTAAGCATTCCCGTACTGCAATAAATCATTTACACTTATTTTCTTTATAGACTGTAAAACTCATACATACGCAGCATTGACTAGGTAATGATGACAAATAGACAGACTCTAATATTGACTTCCTAATTGAAACCCTCCGTTTGGTGTTTACAGTCAAATAAACATAACAAACGGAGCAGAAACATAATTTATTCTATAGCTCAGCTTACTTTTGTGTATCTACAACGCTTAAGTTTGCATTGACAAAGCTTGAGGAGGAAACTTATAAATATGTTTCCATGTCAAACCTCCATGTTAGCTGTACAAAAGGATGCTTGTGATAGAGAATTAGGCCAACAACCCAATGCGTCTTTCTGCAAAAAAAGGACTTATTATGCGTTACCAAGAAGCAATATGACAAACAATTCAAATACATAGTAAGGAAGAAGTCTTGCATCGATTACCTCCAGTAGTTATGAGCTTCTCAACACGGGAAACTATATGTTTCCCATATGTGTATCGTTTCAGGGCATTTAAATGAACCTTGATGCGAGAAAGAATCAGCTCAAGACTTCGATCATCGCAAGTTTCAAGAACTTTTTGCACAACATAATTTCCAAAAGGATCTTTCATCATAGCCTGTAATTTGCATTTACTTTTTCATTAAATAAGCACATTTGATTTGGTATATATAGGAATATGACAATCTCCATTCTAGCTATGAAAAGGATGTCAATCTCAACTAGAACTTTTTGATTAAAACGTCATCACTTTCACATAACGACACAACAAATGTAGAGGGGTACATAAGCCACTACCCATGGGCCAATAACAATAAATGCAAACAGGAGGCAGTTTCCATTCTACCTTGCATTTATTGTGTTGTGCATAAATGACCTAACTACCCTAGCAACTATTAGTTTTATGTCAATGAACGAGGACATTTTGGTAAAATACCCAATGTGGACAAAATGACAAAATAAATACATGACCAGTTAGGTCATTTCATTCTAAAGACATCATTAATGCAGAGTCATTTCCTCGTACCACAATAAATGCAGATTATGAAGAAATGGGATAATTACGTAGGAGATCCAGCAATGATACTTACCAGAATCTTCAGTATCTTATTTAGAAAAATTTTTATTTATATTTTTCAAGAAATAGTTGTGCAACAGTACACAAGAAAGGATCTTTTCTTATGTTATTTCATAATAATACATATCATGCATTTTTAAATGTAAATTCAGTAGGTATGCTAATCGCTCTTATTCAGTTATGTTTGTCCAGTATAATAATACCTACCTATTACCTTCGTCTTTAAAATTTCAGCATGTATAGCCCACAATATTAAGAGGATCTAAAAAATTTTATTCAGTCAAGTGTATGAGAGGATACTAGAGCGCATCCTATTAATTGGAAAGTATGTCGTAGACCTATGAATGAAGGGGTTTGGGTCTCGGAAATTTGGTGTCCAAAGGTATTGCTTACAGTGTTTTCCTTAGGGTGAATGCCTTGTGGCGTAAGGTAATCCAAAGCAAGTCAGCTTAAGTCATAATGGTGAGATATGCTCGCATATTCAAGGGCATAACTTTTGCCCTTACGTCACATGGCATAGAATTGTATCTACGATTTCTATTTGGTTCTCAGCACATGAACATACTAAGGAATTAGCTATAACTAATACGCAAAGAAATTGGTCAGCTCCGCCACATTTACAAGCTTTTCAGGATTTTTAGTTCCTTCGTTTTGTTGAGGTTTTCTTATTTTTTATGCTTCTGAGGATATCATATCCTATGAAAAGTTTTGTACGTCATTTTCTTTCTTATATAAATCTATGAATAAATAAATAAATTCAGAGGCATGTAAAATTACAGTAATGAATAAATATCCAGCCCAGAAAACATTGGTTTTGAACAGAGTCATGAAGGGGCATACCTGCAAGGGCTCATTCTCATCAGAAGTTCCAAGCATTTCATCCACCAAAAGCTGACGCTCTTCAGGACTGCTAAAAGCCAAGCACTTCTCCACAACATTAGAAGCAAATTTCTGCCGACTCATCCTCACAATTTGTCCAGCAAGCTTGCGGATGATAGCAGACCGTTCATGGGGTTTACCGTGTTTCAGGATATGCTAAAAAGGTGGGGTACAGCAGTAACAAAAGAATAAGTAAACAACAAAAAACGTGAAGATAAGTTATGACACAGCTTCCATTGTCAATGGGCGAAAATCATTAAGCAACCAACATTTGGAAGAAAAGACTGACAACTAGGTCAACATACAAAACAGAAAACACGCCCTCCCAACATCCAATCTTACTTGCAGCTAAAAAATTTAGGGTACAAAATGAAACCCAAAACTTGCATTGGATCATTACAAAAGTATTGGTGGGTTAATAATATGCCAGAGTGACAATGGTAATTCAATATCCATTAATAATGAGGACTGAAACAAGAGCATAAACCATTGCAAGTAGGGGTGTGCTTAAATGCCAGTGTCCAAATATGAACATGCCCAAGCCATGGAGCTACCCCACAGAAAATGCCAACAATGTAATCAGAAATTTTCTGGTAAAACATGCCAAGCAACAAGCATCCAACAATAAGCATAACAGAGTACTTTTATGTAATTATGGCTGGACTCTTTCATGTCCCTGTAATGGACTGGAATGTGGGTACAAGTGTGGATGTGCAAAAGCATCAAAATGTTACCCAGTATATATGGATTTAATAAAATAATATATTTCACAAAAACTTAACATAGAAATTTGATTAATAATAATTATCAATACGTACCTTTTGTCTTTCTCAGATTCAAGACAAGTTATATGCATTGTTTGAACAGAAACAAATCATATAAGTATTTAAGATAAATTAAAAATAGAAAGGTAAAGAAGGTAATCATGTTATTCTGGCAACAAAATGAGGTACTTAATGACAGAAGAAAAGTCATAATACTTCAAATTTGATCTTTATATTATCTTAAGGACTGTTGACAAATCTTGTTTCATTTTGGTATACTTATTATTAAATAGATTAAGCTTTATTAGTATCGTGATCCCTATTAATGTGTTCTAGAGTGCGTTACGATACTATTACATTAATTCATCATATTATAGCTTTAAAACATCAAATAACTACGTACTAATACACAGTTATTATCTTGTATAAGTTATCAAACCAAACCTCGGTTGTTACAATCCCCAAATTATCAAGTCAAAGATATTATCCACTTTTGTAACTTATGAAGTAACAAGATCCACAAATTTTGAACTTCACAATGACAGAGAACAGGTATTGAATTTGGGAAGACCAACACCAAGACAACATCTACACAGAAAGAGACTAGCTCCATTAAAAGTTGATTTTATTTTTTTGGATTAAAGAAGAAATCCAAATAAGGAAGAGAAAAATACATGAGTGGAGGATGAAGTCTCCTCCTAAAATACAGTACAGGAATCAAAACAAGAACAAAATATATAAAAAACTTGATAGTGCAGCAAAGCTGCCCTGTCCCTTTGCATATCTAATATAGTAACTCCATTGAAAAAAACATAAGCCAAACACCAGAGAGGATGTAAAAGTTATTCTACCCTGTGAGGCTGTTAAAGTTTATTGTATTAAATTATGGATTAGAAATGATCACCTCCAATTTCCTCATAAAATAGTCATACAAGGAGTCCAACATACCTGAATAACATAATTTCCAAATTGATCTTGCGCCAAGGAGCAGACACTTTGCATAATTTCATTCATGATAATTTGTTGCGTATTTTGGTCATCACAGTGTTCTAGAACTCTCTGTTAATATGCATGTAAATTTTAAATAAAATATAATAAAAAAACATAAGCGCCTGAATAGAATGTAGAATACCATGCAGCATTTACTAACCTGAATAACTCGACACCCATAAGGGTGAGAAGAAAGTGACACAACTTGCCCATAGAAGGATGAGATA
Source organism: Delonix regia (assembly GCA_037074485.1). Taxonomy (NCBI): domain Eukaryota; kingdom Viridiplantae; phylum Streptophyta; class Magnoliopsida; order Fabales; family Fabaceae; genus Delonix; species Delonix regia. The sequence goes on along the minus strand of CM073454.1, from coordinate 19,503,451 downwards.
ATAAACTGAATCTGATCTTGAGGAACACACTCTATACATTTCTGAATAACATGGTTACCATTTTGATCACGTACACATTTCATTACTGCACCATCAAGCTCTGAGACCATTTGAGTCTGCTGATCCACATCAACTACCTCCAATGCCTGTGGTTAAATTTAGATAACATGTGAGTGAAGTGACAATAAAGCATTTATTTTCTCAGCTTATATGAGAGGAGATAGTAGGAAAAGAGGATAAATATGGGGCCACTCAGTCCGTTATAAGTTGAATATTTGAAGTGAACACCAAATATTTTGTAAGCCACAAGAGCATGTGAAATTCGATTAAAAAACAAGAAAGCATTTAGATTATATCCCACCTCAAATGATAAGTTTTGTCAATGCCAAGGAGTATGTGGAGAGGAGTTTTGGCGAATAGTTGGTGGTTTAGATGTAGTCTCTTGAAGGCTTTGACACTAACAAAGGGTTTGTGAATTTGTGGGCAGTGTGAGACCTAAAGATTGGGGCCAGTTAGAAGGTTGAGGGGGCTAACATGGAGCAGTTAAATACTTGAAGGATCTGTATCATGTTAATAGCCTATGTGTAGCTGATAAGGTGAGAGCAGAGTTGAGGGAGCCAATGAGGCAGGGTTGGTTCAAAAACTTTTGGGAGATGTCTACCAAGGACATTATCAGGGTAAGTGCTACTTGCTTAAAATGGTGTATTCATTATTAAGCTTCTAATGTTTCTGTTTTACTTTTGTTAAGTTTGGTTTTCTATTCATAAAATATTCAGCTTCATGTGGAGTGTATTAAGTATTTCGGAAACTCTTCATGTATTAAGTAGCTTCTTGTAGTTCACCCAAAGGTGAAATTTACAATGTAGATTTAACATAGTACAAACAGAGAATTAAGATCAGTATTTAATACACACTAATATTAAGTATAGTAATGATTTACTTTCTGTTTCTCTCCCACTCTCTCCAGCATCTCCCCATGACAACCACTGAAGGCTCATATCCATATACAGTGAGAAGGAAAATTGGTTTATAAATCAGAGCCCCAAACAAAAGAAATTCATACATGGATGCAATTACAAGTTTAACCAATTCACATGTTTCTTTAGCCATTATTACAACAATCTTGTTCGTTCTGAAAATAACTATTAATCAACATCCACCATGAAACCAACAAAAATCAATCAATTATTTTAACCTTAATGACTAAATAATCATGTATTATAACTTCAATGTGATACTATGTAACGATTTGATTAGTGGCCTACATCTTCCAGTACTGCAGAAAGTAGAAAGTACAATATTTATATCTAAACATTGAAGTGAACATGCATCAATCCACATAAGCACTAAGCAAAAGTTAAAGAATGATGAGCACAAGAGAAGTCAGCTCTGTCTACCAAGATTAATAAGTAATGATATTAAAAGATAAGGCATGAAAAGGACCTTCTGGATCACTCTGCAGCCATACATTTGTAGACTTAGTGGTAAAACATGACCAATAAGTTGGTCAGCTAATTCCTTTCTCTGACTTTCTGTACCATACTCAAAAAACTGCAAAATCAAGCAGCAATGTCTTAGTCAATAACCTAAACACATAACATATATAACCTTACTCGGTATCCGCAGTATGGGTTACTCATACTTTTTGTATAACATAATTGCCAAAGACATCAGTCATTAAGGCACGAGCATGAGGAATGATCTCAGGAAATATCTTGGTCTTTTCTTCTACTGATGCCATTTCTAACTTCTGCTGAATAAAGCGACTCCCATACTGATCAGTACTGCATTATGGCACATTATCAGTTCACAGTTTCAGAGCCATATTAGAGAAGAAACACCAATTGCAGAGCAAGATCCCCATACCTGAATTGAACTACATGACCAACAATATCTGAAAGTTCAAGAAGTCTGGCCTTGTTGCTCTTGTACTCGTCTAGTAAAGATGAGACAGGTCTTCCGTCAATGTTATTGCTAATATCAGCATGCCATGACCCAATAGCACCTCCCATTGAACTTCTCATCAAAGAATTGAAGCTTGATATACGTTCATTCTCAAATAGTGGAGTTCCTGATCCAAGAGATGGAAGTAATACATTTTCAATCTGCTTTCCAGAATATGGTATGCCAGGCCCATATGGCTGATTCCCAAAAAATCCATAATTAACAAGCCCAGAGTTGCCCAGAAGCGGAAGCTCATACTGTTGCTTCTGTTGAGCAAGAAGTGTCTCCAGATATGCTTTCTGAAGTCCCCTTAGGTCTCCATGTGAAGTACTAGAGAAACTTCTCAGTTGAGAAGGATCAGCAGGACCATTCAATCCATGCATCAAGTAATCAGAATTTTGCTTCAAGTACTGGATTAAGCGTGGATCCACAGTTGTGGAATGGAGATCAGGACCAACTTGATTTCCTAGTGTGTCTAAACCTTGTCCATCTCTGCGACTCCTCAAAGCTGGAATTCAGAAACAAAAAAATATGAATGATAACAAATAAAACTGAACTTCAATGAGCTTAATTTAATTATGTGTGTGTGTGTGTGTGAGAGAGAGAGAGAGAGACACCTGTGTCAAGACGATTATTGTAGGCATTCAATTTTGAGTTTAGAAGATATGCTCCAGGAACTTGACCAGAAGAGTCCATACTTGGCAAACTTGTGAGGCTTCCAGTGGAATGCACTTTAGGGCGAATTCTCGCAGAAGAAACAGCTCCTTGCAGTAGATTGACTTGATCATTAGAATTCATGGTGTTAAGGTTTGCTACAATCTCATTCTGTCTAGATATATCAGTTAAATTGTTATCATTGCTAGGTATGCTGAACAGAACATCAGGCCGACCATCAACTTCCATTTGTAGCTTTGATTTTAAAAGACTATCTTGTTCCGCATGTCTAGTATTAGACAAATTTAACCCAGATAAAGAAGACACCATATCAGCAAGATTTGTCATACTGGAAGATTGACCAATCTGGGCACTTAATCCACCAACATTTTTCTCAGAAAGGGGAACTTTACTACCAACAGGAGGAAGTGGAGATCCATGAGATCTCCCAATAACCTGTGGCTCAGGGGTTGCACCCCTTGTCAGCGATGAACCAACAGTAGATGCAAAACTATGAGAAAGTGTTACACCATGGTTCTGAAGTCCAACCAAACCAGGGGTAGCAGATGCAGAATGCAAGCCCTCCAAGGACTCAACTCCATTACATAACCCTGCTGGATGACGATCAACTATGCCATTTGAATCCAAAATATCACTAAATGAATTGTGACTTGCTGAACGTGACATATTACCAGACAAAGCAGGAGGTTGATCAAGTCCTTCCTGCTAAAATGTTAATGTCAGTATAAACGTAGCAGAATTCCAATGATAGAAGGGGCATATAGAAATGTCCATGTTATCTACCATTACTTTCTATCTTCTTTGACCAGGCGTGGGTTAAGCATATCTTGAATAACAAAAGGACTTTGTCTTTTAGATTCAGTTACACACTTCATAGGTCATGATTTCATCTTGAGAGCCATTTAGTGATAATTAATGAACTGCCAAACATCAGCTAAAACAGGGAACTGCTATTAACCTACTCATCTTTAACTATAGTTAAAAATACAAGAAAAGACTCTTTCTAGACAGTCAATTACTCAATTTTTAATTTTTCATTGCCATAAAGCAAAAGCTTTTTCGCTTTTCTCATATATTAACATCGCAAAACAGTTAGCTGCAAGCTTATTAAGGTAGAAAACGTAACAAATAGATCAAGATAAGCCAATTTGCCCTTGAAAATAGAAGCTAAACATTTAGAAAAATAAAGTATACAGATGTGTTTGAATATATTGATATATTTAGCTAACAAAGCAAGAAAAATCAATTATTTAAGTAAGATTTTCATACTAAAAATGAATATTATAGAATGTTTCATTGTCATATATCTCAAGCGTAGAGAACTATATGCATTGCTAGTTAATTTTCAAATAAGAACATGGCTACTGCATCAATGTCGTTCTATTCTGTCTACTCCCAATAAATTTAAACATTTTTAACCGAGGTCAGACATCTGTTTAAGAACGATACTAATCTTGATTGGCTGTTTCACAATATTCCCTCTATGTTCTGAACTAGTGTGAATTCTTAACAATCATAACATGTTGACACCAGGTACATATTTGCATAAAACTGATCACAAAGTCAAGCCTTACCTTGTGCCATAAATGTCATTATGAAGTTGTAAAGAAAACTTAGGCCTCGTTATTAATTGCAAAGAAAATGTACTTTTACTAAAGAAAATCAAAATATGAACAGGTTAATTTAATTACCTGAAGAATGTCAGCAAAACTCTTCCTCCTCACACCAAGACCACCACCTGACATCCTAGCCAAACCATCTGTATGTCTGTCAAGCCACTGAATTGAATTCTGCCCTGTGATATTCTGTCCACTGGCTTTCCTCAGCTCCATTAAATCATTCTCTGCCTCTTGCGCAGAAAATCCTGGCTGCATTGAATATAGTGATGAACTATCTGCATTCATGGCAAACTTCTTCCAGTTCCCAAATTCCTCAAACGAAGGCCCACCAACTTGAAACCTTTGTGCAACACGCCAATCTTCTTTAGACAACAATGGCGGGGGTAACCTTGGATTGATATGTTCATGTGAGTAATAATATGAAAGGTAAGCAGGGTGTGAACGGATCTCATCATCAGTCAAAAACCCATTATTGCTACCACTCCTACTATTGGTTACGCCAAAGTTAGAATTCCTTAGAAGACTACCAACAGCACTAAGCGATCCCTCAACTGTAGGAGGAGCACTTCCACTCCTATAAATATTGAGATCCCTTTCTCGATTGATAAACTGTTGATTGCGCTGCTCTTGCAATATCCTTTCAAGCTCGCTCTGCAAAGTGTCTTCGATACTTCTATTTGGCAAAGGTTGCACAACCTCATCTAAATTTTGCATGCCTACCTTAAATCCAGTGGCCATCTCCAAACTGCAAGTTACATGGAAATACCACAGAAATTGATTGATAAATGTTAAACAAATAATATATATATATATATATATATATATATATATATATATAGATAAAGCCCACCCCTAATCCTTCTTTCGTCGTATAAGATCACAGGAAACTAAACAAAACAGAAGAAAATAATTTCAATTGTAAAGCTCCGCATATCAAAATCCCACCTACAATATACCAAACAATTGTTATATCCGCACCATGTTATTTCCAGCCTTTGCGACTACCCTTTACCCGTGCACTTAGAACATAGCAGATCGATCAGCAAATTTCAACAAGAAGGAATTGGTTCCACAACTCAAAAAGTGAATGATCAAATCGAAACAAACAAAACCCAAAAACTGATATTTCTGAAACCATATTTCAAATCATGAATTTCGCGTATTTCAATTTTTGAAAAAGAACCCAAAAAAAAAAAACAACAAAGAGGCCGAGATTTAACATACAAAGAGCTAAAAAAATTACCTCAAACCTTGAGTTGAGGACGAGGAAGCGGAAAATCAATGTGCTGCCATTTCCCTCTTCCAAATAATACGTGGGAGATTGGGAAACAGAATGAATGAGAGGAACTTCCGAAGAGAAGAAATGAGATCCCGTGGGCCTGCAATTCTTCTTCCTCTTGTAATTGCAGGTTCAGAGGAGGAATGGAGAGAAGGAATGAGAACCGCTTGATTGGAGATAGACAGTGATGTGGCGGTGGGTACGTGCATGGGCGTTACAGCAAATTTGTTGCTTTTATTGGGCTTCGGAATCAAAATAGGAAACCAGCAGAAAATAAATAAATCAATAAGAAAATGGTCAATCAGATCTGTGAAAGATGATTTTTGTAATATTTTTTAACTTTTATTACTTTAGACCAATTCTAATTTTGAATTTCTTGTCATACAAAATTAGATAAATTTTGAGATCTAAGTTTTTAACGAACCAACGCAAATCAGACACGCACTCCAGATCATAGACAAGGGGAACTTTAACTAATAAGCTCATAGTTTATCTGGCATGAGCTTTAATTTTGAAGATTGACAAGAATTTTTATATATAATGCGTTTGGTCCAACTTTTGAAAGTTGGAAAAGTGTTTTTGTATACTATGTCGGGAAATTTTTTTTTTTTTTTACAAACAATTTCGTTACTATTACTATTAAATTTTGTTTAAAAAATTAAATTTTTTTTAAAATTTTCATAAAACTAAAAATAACTTGCTTCTGAATTGAATAAATTTATTAATAACAAAACTCATTTTTTAAATATAAATTATATACACGTAAAATTACACTTGACCAAATTCAAATTTACAAAATTAAATTTGTACTACTTTGATACAAACAGAGATATAAAAGTTTGATTTCTATGGTATCTCACAATTTATTCTCAAGACCTTGAACCGCATTCTTAACCCCAAAAAATCTCCTCTACTTTTAATAACACCATGTCACGTCCTTTTCTTTTTTGTCCTTTTAACAATTCATCGTCAATTTTATATTTATATTATTTTAGTTAATTTGTACATTTAATCCTTGTTCATTCTTAATAAGATCATGATGTCAATTTCTATCATAGTATAGTCAAACTAATTTGCACGAGTCGCAATCCAAAACTGATGTGAACTTTATTTTGTCCACTTACAATTTTTATTTGATCCATAAACTTTCACATCTTTTTAATTTTGTTTATATATTTTCACCTCATTTTTTATTTGGTCCTTCATACTTCATTATTTTTTCACAGAAGCACTACTAATTGACACTCAACTACCAAGTATTATGTTAGCCAAGTCAACAATTTTCTTATGATGTTGTGGTGACTATACAGTCATGACCATATGAACTGCATGCTGTCCAATCGGTACATTTAAGTCTCCTCTGTACATCTCATGGAGCCAATATGCTCGCACCACTACCTATCGTTACCTAGTCAAAGGAAAATAATTCCAGTGCTACTGGCCCTCACAAATATGTAGATAAAAGATTAATGAAGTATGGATTATGAACTCATGAAATTTCTCAACCCCTTACTGACTTAAAACATTGAAGATTGTGTTGAAGCCACTGCTCCTCAGGCACAATCACCATCTCTGTCTTGCAAGCTAACTACATCGACCAATATCAACTCAAATCGAAATAGGTAATAGGGCACGTGGTGTGAGCTCGTTGGCTTTGCGAGGTGCAATACGAAGGGGGCCATAAATGTAGCGACGGCCTGCATTTCATGGGGTGGTGGTGGCAATACAAGGTTCCAACTGTGAGTGGCTGTTATAACACCATTAAAAGACTGCTCACTAGGCTAATAGCCTGCATTTCATGGGGTGGTAGCAAATGGCAATACAGGGTTTCCACTGTGAATGGCTGTTATAGCACCATAAAAAATTGCTTACTTGGCTAAGGGAGTACTTGAGTGTCACCTAGTAGTACTTTAATGAAAAACATAGTAAAAATGAGAAGGACCAAATTAAAAACAAAAAGATCAAACGCAATATTTAAGTATACAAGATACCATGGTAAGTGAGATAACATAACAAGATCATGGTACCAAATGCCTCCTGCATCACATGCTATCACTTTTGCTGGGATATGATATGAGGAAGGCATCTCATATGCCACCATAAGAACCACCATCAACCAGATACACACTGACGTTTTCATATGCACAAGAACAGCTGTACTAGTTTTGGACAAACGATGAAATGAATAGTTTATGCACGAGATGTAGAACAGAGAGGATAATAAACTTAGCATAGCACCTTTGGGATTTCTTTGATGGTGATCTCAGAAATACCCATCTCCTTACCAATTTGTTTCTTTATACTGGTTTATGAAGCACAAATAACATAGCAGTATTCATAAAAGATTTGACATCTGACAACTATAGTGCATGGAACATAAGAATTCAGTAGACATTCCTCAATTATAATGATTCATGAAATGAACACTATCTAGTTCTAATGCAAACAAGGTTCAAAAAGCAATGCTCTTTGAAAAATTTGCAGCAATATCACAATTTCCTTTTGTTGATAACGAATGGGAAAATGATTGTACTTTACCATGTCGAACCACTTATGACAGATTAAAAATGAAATATCATGTGCCCCAGTATGAACTCTCAAGGTTCACTCATTTTCAATCATCTTACGGACCTCATTTATTACCAAATATGTTTTATGGTTACCAATGACTTCATCTTGTTTCTTGCCATCTTTCCATAGCTGCAACAAGAAGATTTGAATCAATGGCAGAAGAAAACACATTTAAGTTATAAAACCAAATGCAAGGGCACTTACTTGTATAACTGGCATTTTCTGCAAGGATTGAGAGCCCACAACATACAAATACATGGCAAGAAGACAGATAATAAGCATCAAGACTATGTGTAAATAGTTAATTAAGTTGAAGCAAACTACAAATATTAGAATAACAGCAAAGCTTGTTACTAATTAATAATTAATAAGAACAAAACAGTGTAAAAGAATTATAAGAAAGGGCAAAATGTTTGCCAATTTTTTATGATAAGTTCATACGGAATTCCCTACAAGAAAAAAGTTGATAATAAAGTCTAGCAAAAGAATCTACTCGAACAGGAAAATGTTCTCTCCAATATGAATATTCCCCTTAAACAGGATTTTCATTCTAATTTTATGGTAATAAATTTTTTCAATAGTAAAATTTGTTTGATAATTTCATAAACTTGAACTTCCTATAAATCTTAAGGCTGCAACTCTATAGGTTTCTTTACCCACAAGATGTAAACGATACTTTAAAAAATCAGACACCATCAGCTTATAAAACAGTTATATAATATACAACTCTATTTAGTGGATGATTGAGTCAGTTTTTCCAAGTGCCAACTATATGATATCAGACCAACTGCGAAAAGTACAATCTTTACATGACACAAAGACACAAAAAAGATGTTCCTTAATTAATACTTTTGCGAGTTTCGATCTCATTTCTTTTTATTCTTCTTCATAGACACACCTTTTACATTCTCCTACCTATTCTTACATCCTCACTTATATAATTATAAAGTGAAATTTTAAATATCATCAAGAAAAAAAGAAATGTCATTGGCTTTAATGGAGTGAGCCACAGTGATATACTGAAGCATTTGTTTGCGAGTCTTTAATGAAAGATTATTTGAGAAACAGAACAGAATGGACTGGCAACAGGAAAGTGAGTGCCGCGGTTATATGTGTATACTGCACATGCAATTGCATGTGAAAAACTAAGAAAGACTTAGTGCAGAACGGCAGATGTAAATAGTAAATTTTCTTCTTAACCACCACGTGTGAATTAAAGAATTAACAATGTTGCAGATGCAAGAAATAGTTTGCAAACAGCACAAACTAACATGGCAAGCTACAAAGAACTGATAAAACTTATAAGGAAGCTTATAAGAACTTACAGTCACACCAGCACGGGCAACAAGTTTATGTGTAACTGTATTAACATCAACACAGTAAAACTGTAACCTACATAAATTAAGCGTAAGCATAACCTTGATTAAAGTTTTGATAAACCAACAGAGATATCATAGTACAAAATATGAATGACACCATTGCAAATTTACACTAGTTAGGAGTCATCATTCTGCTCTATAATATAATTCAGTTTCACTAATATATAATCAATTAGCAGAACATAATAATAGAGTTCTATGAGGGATGCTCAAAGAAAAAGTGCTAGATTGTCAAGTTGTGAATTAGTAATAAACAATGTGATGGAGACTTTGTTCCAGTTGTGCTTGAATGCTTGTTAGTCAAAAGAAAACGTTAAGTCTAACCTTGGATAGTATTCTGCCGCCAGTTTTTCCAATTGTGGCTTTAAATATATATAATTTCTGCACCAACGTGCCATCCTACGAACCATGCAAGCTTAAATCAAATCCCAGTTTGCTAAAAGAGCTATTCTCCATTCATAGAAGTGAAAGAAATTTAAGCTTCTTATATTTACCCCAAATGCTTGTGCTGACTAACAAAGCAAGAAATTATTATATAATCAAGATAGCTCCAATCATATCAGTTGCTTCATTCCACAAAATTAATTATATACTTTCAGAAGGTCAAGAGATGCAGTAATTATGGATTTTAGGTATAGTTGGTGACAATATTGCTCATGCAATATGTATAGTAATTTCTCAAATAATCACTTCATTCGTAGTAAAGACAAATCTAATAACTTGAAGAAATCCCATGTAAACTGACTTACTTATGTATACTAATTGCTGATACCATTTCCTGAGCAGTTCCTTATTAATCACTAGAAAAAAAAATTTCAAATGGAGGGGCAAAAGGATTTCATAGACAAATGATACTCTGGTAGTACAAGTAACTGCTGCCATCAGCCCAAGCAAAATTGGCATCACCACCTACCACGTGGTAGTCGAAGTTGATGCGATTTGAGTCACAAGGAAAACTCATCCAAAAAGTAGCCTAATGAATGGGAATAAAATAGAGTTTGAAGTCTTAGATTGTTGCCCAAAAGAAAGTACTACAGCTATGATTGAAATATACTACCTTAGATTGCAACAGTGTACATATGAAAGAAAAATATAGTTTTAGTTCTCAACTTTTGAATTTTATTTTATGTTACTCCTCAAGTATTTACTTTTCAAGATATTATCCAAAATAATTTCTCCAAGGCAAACTTTAAAAAGTAAAAACTACTTTAAGACATTGCCATATCCTCTCAACAACCAAAAACAACCAGGAGATAATTTTCATCAAACTTTAAATTTGGAAGAAAACGAAAACTTCTAACAATTAAACACCATCGAGGCTCTACCAAAAAAGTATGACCGTGTCTCCAAGCTTATGAGCATCCCCAATAATCCGACCGAACTGGGTATCACTGAAAATGGGTTGGAGCTCAATCGAAGCTGGTGAGTCATCAAGCTCCTCTAAAGGCCCTTCTTGCCATAGTGCACTTGCAGCAAGAGTTTCTCCTCCAAGTCTGCAGATTTCACGAGAACAAGTCCTTATACAAATTGAAGAGAAAGATAGTTTGAGTCTGAAGGGCAAGGAATTTGAAGATTCTCCAAAAAAATGACGTGAAAACTCAGAAATTGTTGATCTTGGATTAATGGATGATGAGTGAATTTCAAGAGCTTCGGACATGTCGTAGAGAGCCCAGGTCCAGACCGAGTTACAGTTTTTGACTTCTTGGTATTGACAAGAAAGGAAAGGGCAGTCGTTATAGATTGAACATTGAAATAAAAAAAACAAAAAAAAAAGAGAGACAACGTTAGAAGAAAAAGAATGAAATATTAATATTATACTCATCATGCAGACTTAGAAAGCAAGAAAGATGTGCAAAGTGTAATGCCTAAAAGAAAATATTACTTTTTCACAATTAAAGCTTTATATATGTCTAATTATTTTAAAAATAATAATTATAATAATATTCTTAATAATTAAAAATTATTTTTATGTCTTAAAATTTATTATGCATTTAGCTTTCATGTTTCTAAATCCATATTGATTTAAAAGCTTTTAGTATAGTTCATGTTCTAAAATATTCTTGCCAAAAAAAATATTTTTTCATTATCCAAATTTTGGTATAAAGAAATATAGTAACTTTACTTTTTAGTAACTATTTAGATAGTATAATTTTATTATAGATCTCAAGAGTTATAGGATGAATTATTTTGCTAATAAATTCTTAAACTCTAAATTAGTCATTTACAATATAACCAGTCATAATTTTACTTGTAAAAGATCCATAAAACTCCATAAGAATATTGTTTAATTTCATTTTAATGTCTTATTTTTGCTCATTCTATTAAATGAGATTTCACCACTATTATGTACATAATATGTAGAAATTTGTTGTATAAAATAGTTCAATATTTTAGAAGACTTGTTCCCATTAAAAAAAATGTAGAATCCAAATCAAAATAAGGAAATTATATATTTTATCCAAATCAAAATGTATAGTAAAAATATTCACAGAAAACATATTACACAATTTATATGAAAACATATTTATAAATACAAATAGTTTTATAATAGTTACGTAATATAGAGATATTATATACATCATCCATATAATAAAATACAAACAATAATTGGCATCTTAGTTCTACAACATAGTACTTGGTTTGCTTTCTTTTATTTTCATAGAAATGTTCACTGAAAAACTTATAAAATTATAAATCTCAATAATTATAAAATTATAAATCTCAATAATCATATAACTTATTCAGAATATACAAACATTATTACTATACATACTATAAGAACTAGGAGTAATAATCTGAGTTATGTAACTTTAATGTATATTTGGTTTCTCTTGTAACTCTAATCTCATACTTGTGACTATCTTATTATATCATTATCATGATGGTCATCTGTCATAATATTGGCTAATTTTATCATCATAGTGAGTTTTAAAAACTCAAAAGTTCAATCTATCTATAGAAATTACCTTGTAGTGATTTACAAATAAACAAAGCTAACAAAATGCATACATAGTAAAATATACTTAAATATATTAATAATCTAGTTCTAAACAAGTATATAGGGAATAAGAGTATAGACTACCTCTTATGCAATTTTAAAATTTAAACTGTTTTTTCCACTACCTCTCTCTTTCTCTTCCTTCGAATTAGAAAATTAAAATAGTTCGTGTTTTATATAAAAATTTTTAAGTTACTATTTAGCATTATATAAATAGTATCTACATATTTTTGTTAATAATTTAGTATTCAAATAATATTCAAATGAGTTTTTGTCAATATTTATTATGCAAATTACTATGTAAAGGTTAAGATTATATTTTTATTGTAGACAATATTTTTCTTTTCATTTTAGTCCCTAATAAAAATTTTAAAATTATAATTTCTACCCAAGACATTATTATTTTCTTTCTTTGTAGTCCTTAAACTTCTATTTTTAATTTTATTTTATTAGCACATTAAATTCTTTTAAGCTAACAATAATTGTAGGTTACCTTACCATAATTAACTTTCATTTAATTGGGCCTTGTATATATTTAATATACTCCTAATAAATTTATATTTCTAATTAAAATAGGCTTTAAAATATTAAGATGTTACACTAAGTATTGATGAATTAAAAAAATTGAAGTTTTGAAAGTTTAATTGCATTAAGATAGCTAATTGATTGAATATATAAATTTATCATAGGTTAAGAGTTATTTTATAAAATTCAATTACTTAAAGTTGCATTTATTGATTCAAAACAATTTAGTTTTCATAATATAAATTTAGACCTAAAAAACAATAAGATATAAAATTTTATCTAAAATTTTTTATGAGCTTTGGTCACTGTTGTGATTATCACAAACCAATTATTAACACGCTTTATATAGTTATTCATTTGAAATGTAATATTATATACATGAAAATAGATTACAGTCTCTGCTTTGATAGGTCATTATTATTTTATATGTAATACATGAAATTATTCATTTATTTTATTCTTATTTTTATTTATATTCCCATTCTCAAACTTTCTATCCTAGCGTACTAAACATAACGTAAAGATGCATTTAAATACTTCTAAAACTTCACATTATTATAAATATCCAAGTTATTAATAAAAGTGACAAGAGACTAACAGACTGTGATACTAAGTGCTTTATGCAAGGAAATTAATGGATTCAGATTTGTTGTAGTTGAGTTTTTCAACTGCAGTTGTAGTGAGAACCAACGATTCATGTTAGAATAATTGCACGATATGATGTTTTGTCTTTAAAGTTAAGAAATTGAATTCAATAGTTTGTAGAAACCAAAATTAATAACTTTTAAAAATTTTATTTGATGGCTACAAATGTTTTTAAAACTTGATACAATGATTATCATTAAATTTATTGTAGCTGTAGTTGAAAACACAAACGCAGGAGATTCGTTTCAGGAATTAATTAAACTATAATGCGACAATATGAGAGCATTTGTTAAATCTTAGGATGTTAAAGAGACAACTAGGTAGGGCAATAACATTAAGCCTTTACATGACAAGTTACATAATTATATTTGGGTTCTAAAATTAACTGAAGTTAGAAGTTGATGAATCTTTTAATTAGAGTAATCTTTTAATTTGGTCAATTTCACTTTTGTGTCTTTTGATATGTTTTTGTAGGTTTTGTTCATGTTTTGAGTCATCGGGATAAAGAAGAATTGAAGAAGGAGCAACTAGATGCTATGCTGCATTAAAAGGAGAAGAAGTAGGCAAAATTAGAGCAAGTGGGAAGTGAAGAATTTGAACAAATGGAAAATCCTTATGAACGTCCGGCTAGCAAGTTGGAGAAATTGATGAAGAAATACATAACACGATGGTGGATGTCTTTCGAGTGTTTGGGAAACTTCTTCAGATGTTTGGGCATTAAAAAAAATTCTAAACGACTTTTTTCGCTATTTTATTAGGTTAAGCCCATTCATTATAAATACAGGGAAAGAGCAATTTTTATTGGAGAAAGAAAATAGGCAGCGATCTAAGAGTGAAGACAATGAGAGAAGCTTATTTTCAAGGAGAGTCAATATACAGGATTGGAGATTGCTTTAAGAAAGGTTTTTCTTCTCTTTTCTCTCTCTTAATTCTTCTTCATGATTCCGAGACTTGTATCTACTCTGAGAATGTTCTTTATTGCATTCATGTTGAACTAAATTTTTTTTTTAGGAATTTAATGAAACTTTAAGTTCTATTTTAAATGATTTGTCTCTTATTATTTGGGTCCTCGTATCAGTTTGATCTTAATGTTTTTTATAATCTAATTAATTGTGAAAGTGATCAATTAGTTTAGGCAGAACTCAAAATAGAAAACTAAAATTTAGAACTGATTGATGCAACCTATAATTAACTTGCAATTATTAACTTGTAATTAGGTAGATATACACCTAAGATTGAAGTATGTCTAGAAACCTTGACTACACTAATTATGATTTACATCCCTAATATATTAACTCTTCTATAACTTTGAGCAATTCATAGAATTTCTTACATCACTTTTTAGAGGCCCTTGTTCATCTCAAATAGAATGAATTCTATCAAATTTAAAACTGGAACTAAGCCCAACTGCTGCTAAAATCACAGTGGTATATTCAGATGTGTGATTTGAACATTCGCTTTATCTCCTAAGTTGTCCAAAGGGTGCATAAATCTACACCTATACAAGTGTGTTTACCTTTTCTATGTCAAGAAATCCTTGATTGTCACACCTTGAATACATACATGATATCTTGATATTAGATACAAAACTCTATCTTGTAGTAGAGTAAAAGATATATATTTCGAACATCTCTTATAAACTCATCATCAGTAAATCGTTTTTGACTTGGCACAAGTGTATTGTACACCCAAACACAAACAATACTCATTCTACCTAGCTACAACCCAAAAAATGTCACCAAATGTAGGTATTAGCAATGTAAAAAAGTCAATAGAGACTCAAATTATTCCCAGGAAAGAACCAGAAGCAAGCAAACGCGCGTGCATATACACTACTTTCTCTTCTTAAAACAGAGTCTCATGTCTAGCATATATTGTATCAGAGTTAGAACATATGTAGTTCTCATGGCAAGAATGGAATAGTATATATAATTAAATAAAATGAAAATACAAAAATACGCGAAATGCTGATCCCATGAATTTTCTTTTCTTGACTTTCTGAGGCAACCACAAAATCTCTTTTTTTTAAAAAATAATTATTTTTATTTTGTA
This sequence comes from Delonix regia, assembly GCA_037074485.1. Classification (NCBI taxonomy): domain Eukaryota; kingdom Viridiplantae; phylum Streptophyta; class Magnoliopsida; order Fabales; family Fabaceae; genus Delonix; species Delonix regia. The sequence goes on along the minus strand of CM073454.1, from coordinate 19,487,764 downwards.
ATCACATGATTTAAGATGTAAAGTCCTGCCTTCAAATAAGTTTTCATACAAAAAAGGAAACAAATTCTGTTTAGTCAATTCAAAATTTTACATGAATGATTTACTAGAAAACCTATTACACTTTGAATTCATAGTTGAACAAGTATAAGTAGAATTTTACAAACATAAAGGAAAAAAAAGGACAAAGATTACAAAATACACAAAATAATTAGCTGCTAGTGCCACATGAAGGCTTTCTCCTTGGTCATAACCATGGATTGATCTTCTTCCTCTCCTTAGTCTATGTCATTTTCAATTGAGAGTTGGTAAGGAACTTAAATACAAAACAGAACAGAAGGGATCAGCCAATACAACATGATGAAGCCTTGTATGGTTCATAGAACGATCCTCCTTATTCAAAAGTCCAACTGTCATACTTGGCACAAAATGCTACCAAATCATGAAACAATAATGTGAAGGACCCATATTAGGACATATGCAACAGCATCAAGGTAAAATATGATGACTCGGGAATGGCATAGGGAGATTGTGCTGATAGTAACACATAATACAAGGGCCCAACATCTCCGAAGTCTATCTATTGTGTTGATGGTGCAAATAAAAATGGGCAAGCACTTCGGAAGTCTGTATGCATTGGTATTGGAGTGTAGCTGTCATCTTAATCCTGGTCATCCACGATAGGATTCCTAGTGGACATGAAGCCATTACCTCTCTTTTTTGACTTACTCTCAGGAATAGGCGGCCTTGGAAGATTAGGTGCCGGTGGAGCAGGTTGGGAAATCTTCATCTCTCGATGCTCGCCAAGGGCACGCAATATGGCACTACAATCACGTGCTACAATCTCTCTAAATTGGTTGTAATCAATGGAAGGAGGGTCATTTACACTAAGCCTATACAAACCCATCACCAGATCAACCTAAATAAAGTGTAAAGTGTTAAATGTTTACATTATATATACATATATGTGTATCTATGTATGTATAGAAAATGAAAAAGAAAATGTAATTAGTTTATAAGAGGTTACCACAAAGCCCTGGGCACCGCTTGCAGGATAGACCCACCGACGAGTACATCTCCAGTACCATCTCATGTATTCTGACGTGCGATCAATAGCCTCTGAAGACATATCAGTTAAGGAAAGAGTATTACGCCATTCATTCCATGCTGTGACAAATACTGCATGCTCTTGTCGCCAATCTTTCATTGTTTTTCCACGAAGTTGAATGGTATGGCAGGGACCCAAATTGAATGGATCGTTTGGGATTGGTTGTTGCCTACCAAATTGGCGAAGCACACGATCAGCGTGGTGCCACTCAACGATGTGGAAGCAAATGATGGGAACTGACGCGAGCCAAATCTCTGATGAAGCCAAGCAATATTCCGGAATTAGCTCTCGCGCACTAGATGAGTCATATGGGAGCCAAATAATCTGGGGAAAAGTTAAAAAAATAAACATAAGAAAAGCATAAGGGTAAGTATAAATACGTCAAGGTAAGGCAACAAACCTCATCATCTCTCATTTGATCTAGTAATACCCTATATTGTTGTAATGCTTTCGTTGGCGGACGAGGATGCTGCCCAACACGTTTCCACCTATTGGGATTATGAATAGAGATGTTAGCTAAATCATAAGTTGTACAATGAGCCTACAACATGATAACCATAGATCGTACCTAAAGCCCAATGGTGGCCTCACAGGATAAACATCCAAGCGAGGATCAGGTTGTAGGGGTCTTTCTGGAGCTAGCATAGGGAATCGATCCCATGCCCACAAGTGTAACAATGTCAAACAACCACCGATGTTAACTTCCTCATAGTTAGTGGCATTACACATCTCTCTATATAAGTGTGCTAACACTGCTGATCCCCAGCTATACTGTCCAGCAATTGCAAAGTCTTCAAGCAAAGGTAGGTACATTAGCATTACCCAATGGCCTGTCCTATCCGGCATAAGGTAACCCCCAATTAACCTCATTATGTATGCACGGGCAAAACGCCGTACATCTTCATCTTCTGCATCATCTTGTAATTGTGCAAAGTTTTGGGCTAGCCAAGTAACGCTTATCCTTTGTCCATCAAGCGCCTCTGATGGAGGTGTAATGCCAAGAAGAGATTGGCACATGCGTGGCCAATCATGGCTTGTTTGTCCACACACAGGCAAGCCCTCACATGGTAAACCTAGCTGCACTGCAACATCTTGGAGAGTAATGGTACACTCGCCCCAAGTCGTGTGGAATGTATGAGTTTCAGGACGCCACCTTTCTACAAGTGCTGAAACAAGTGCAGGATTGAAATCAAATTGCCCAAGTCGTGCCATTCCGTAAAATCCAGCTTGCCTGAGATAGGGAACGATGGGGAGTGGTGGGTCAAATAAACGATCCCCATGTGCAACCCGACGTAACTTAAGAATCCGATCGTCCTGTGTCAAAGAATTTAAAGGTTTCCACAAATTAGTGAAGCCATAACATCGAAATAACTTTAATCAAAATTCTTACCAATATATTGTTGTTAACTTACACGACCTAACCACACAGCCTGTGAAACATGTCGTGATTGCAAATACAATAGTGACTCATCCTCTGGACCAGGATTGACCACACGGTGACGACCAACCATTGCACTTTCCTGCAAAAAAAAAAAATACCTTTACAAGCACATACATAAATTTAAAATAATGAATAATTATTAAAACAAAAGTTGCCTGAAATGTCAAAACTGTTTTCTGATCATTTAAGCGACAATTTAGACAATGGTTATTCATTGTGCAATATTGTGTCATTGCCTATTGATTAAGGCAACAATTTTTGGAAAACCCTTACATTTATTCGATCAAGCCTTTCATGTGTGCAGATTTTTTTTAATATTAGAAGAAATAAATATAGCCTAGTCTTGACCATCAAGCTTGAAACATATAACTTTGTGACTTTCTCTTTGTTATAGGCTTTTGTGTGTCTTGATTCTTTTTAAATATTAGAGCAGGTATATATGTTCCAAATTCCAAGCTTACACAAATATAGGTTTGTATGTTTACATAAGCCTTATGTTTACAAACCCCATCAATCATAAAGCAAACATAGTCAAGTTTTTAATCAAATCCAAACTGAGAAGCATCAAATTTCATACACTCATAAGAGAATCAAAAGCTTATCTGCAAAAATTAGTTTAAAAGCTACCCGATTAAGGGCAAAAAAGATTATTTCATACTAAAATTATGATTATTTTCCATAACTAATTCTTTTTATAAGATGATTATTTCCACCACTATCGCTTAGAAGTTAAAAAATAATTATCAAAAACAAAAGCACGAGGATTGAACTACCCTATGATTAGAATGTAACCACTTAAACGCAATTTTAACAAAAGTACATACTACATAGTACATAACCCAATTCCATGTACTTTTCCAAGAGTACAATTCTGCAGTGGACAAATAAATCATATTCACGAGGCACAACATACTAATAGTTCCAAGTGAACCCTCCAGCATTCAAAGATCTAGAGTTCGTTTTATGTTGAAAGCACAAATCCTTGCGAAGCAAGTCTTTTGCTTTCTACCTCTAACTTAAATTAAATATACCTTGATGATGTTCACACAATTAGGTACTTGTGAGACCACACCATATGGATGTAAGTAGTGAGACCACTTAGCAAATTGCATTGAAGGGTGTATGAACTGTGTAAGAGTAAGACCCCCAAAATTCTAGTTAGCTTCAATTAGGTAAAAAACCATGTTGGGGATACATCATAAGTCACAACCCTATCCCACTGAAAAAAGAATTGTATAATGATAAGGAAAAAAGGAATAGAAAGGGAAAATAAGGGGAAAAAGATAAAGAAGAAATAGAAATAAAAAGAAAAATCAATGATTACATTGCCCATCTTCGTTCGAGTGAGCACACAGCTATACATAGGCAAAGCCCCTAACTTCACAGATTCAGTTACTACTTCCAACTTCTCCTTCAAGAAAATCTATTATCTGTTTCTCAACCAATTCTGTAGCTAACTCCTGACTATTTACCTGTTGCCAGCATCCTAACTAACTCTCCTTAACATATAATGTGCCCTTTTCTTTTATTCTTATTAATGAAGAATAATAAAAAAATCAAAAGCAAAGCATACATAATTGCATAAAAAGCTGAGTGGGAGAGTACCTAATGGGAATATGCATAAGCCAATGGTCTTCTCTTTTTGCTGATTGCTTCCACCTTCCTCTGGAACCTAGCCTCTACTTCCTCTTTTGTCAGTAAGCTATCAACCCAATCATCAAGGTCATCTGCCTCAGATTAAACCAAAATAAAAAAAAAGCTTAGCTTAATTTAGTGGATACACACATTCCAATTTAAAGTAGTTCACCCACAAAATACTTATATTAATTCATGGAAAAGAAGGGAACCACCTGAGAAAAGCCGGAGATCTGAGACAGCAGATGGCACGGTCGTGGTCCATGACAGGAGCAGCCGTGATCGGCGGTGAGCGGCCGCTGGGATTCAACGGCTGCGAAGGTAGGGTGAAGCTAGAGTCCGCGCAGCTGCGGGATTGGAGGCAAAGGAAATAACAAAACGCACGAGGGCTTTGCGTTTAGGCTTCCTAAATATCTTGAGAAAACTATTTTCATCATTTCAATTTTTTATATTACAAAAAATGACATATTCTCTTATTTTAAAAAAATATTAAATTTAATATTTTCACTAAATTAAAAAATTGTAATATAAGAGATTAAATTTAGGTGTCAATTTTTGTGCATTTACAATTGAGTGTACTAATAAAAAATTAAATATAATATTTATTGATAAATAAAAATTATTTGAATAAAAAATTAAAAAATAATAATTCTATAATATATTAAAGATAAAATAAATTTATTTTAAATATGTTAGAGTCATCAGAAATATTTGTTATAATAATTATTATTATATTAAGTAAAAACGATACTTTATTAAGCAGATAAACAAAATATAGGTAATACATGAGATACACAGAAAATTAGTGGGCCAAATTAAAATTTTTATTATTATTACTTTATTATTATTACTAGAAATAGTGAATAAAAAATAACGAATAGGCTCTGTAGTACCTTGTAAAAGTTGTGTGATAAAAGTTTAAAAGTTGTAATGGTAAATAAAAAATTGACTTGGTGGTTCATAAATGAAGAGAGAAAGAGTGAATAATTTGAATTTTTTACATTTATTAGGAAATGTATGAATTTAATGATTAATATTAAATAAAATATAAAATTTGATGGGTTAAATTAAAGTTGAGATCGCCTGTGATTAAAAATTTCAAAATTTGACCATACATGATTTAAAAATTTTAATTTAACAATTCAAATATAAAGAATTACATAATCTAATGGCCAACAGTTTCCTTTTAAAATCTGCTAAAAATCCAAATCAAAGAGTGGATGTGATAGAAAAGATAGATAAAAAATTGAAGAGAAAAAAGAAGACAATGTTTTGAAGAGAGAAAAAGTAAATTGAATGGTAAAAATTGCTTACATGGCTTTTATAGAGATATATATTTTATTTAATTATCCTTTTTATCTTTACAACAATAATACTACTTTAAAATATTTATAAAGTTAAATTGTTCAACCTTGCTTAGCTGGTAACCAATGGAGATAATTAGTCTTTCCTAGTGCCTGAACAAAAAGGATTCCACCTCCTAAACAAAGTGATACTGTATAGATAATTTATGAGGTGGAACATCTGAAACCATTTTGGGATTTAGAAAACAAACAATTTTGAGTGAACCAAATGACTTATATAATGATTAGGAATAACTAGGTATAGTTCTATGCTCTATGTGAAAGATTCCCTAATTGTGAAAACTAAATTTGTAACCATCTTTTAATATTCTAGGATTTAAATTGATCAATTCTTGTGTATAGGAGAAAACCATCAATCTACTTAAGCAAAATTAAGTTACTTGAGATAGCAATTTGGACTTCGAAGTTTTAAGATTTTGCTCCAATTTTAGTACAACTTCTTTCTTGCATATAAGAATGTTTCTTATAGAAAGGTTCAAGTTTCACGTGGACAAATAGAAGAATGGGAGATGACCATATAAAATAACGTTTAGATAGGGCCTTATGTAATGTTAACTGGTTTGAATCTTGCCCCAGGACCTAGATTTTTCACTTGAAACAGTTTGGATTTGATCACTCACTGTTGTTGTTGATTTCTGATTACTTAGATGAAAGGACAACTTAGAGTTTCAAATTCAAGCTGCTATAAGTGAATCATCTTGATGACCTATCTACTATTGATGACATATGGAGCAATTTGGAGTTTGGGACTTTGAGGGTGTTATTCCACTTCTTGAGAAACATGAATAGCACAAGAAGAGCCTCAATAAAGTGGAGCAGAAAGGAGTTCCTAACAATAGAAAATTGATTGAAATGTTTTAATCAAAATATCATAATTGTTGTGAAGGGAGCTATAATGAGTTAGAGGCTAAGAGAGGAAATCAATTATGTAAGGAAATTGAAAATTGCTGGATGAAGGAGAAGAAGTATTGGGCCCAGAGGTCGAGAATTAACTAGTTAAAATGTGGAGATAAGAACATTAAATTCTTCCATGCTATCACTATCCAACGCAAAAGGCGGAATAAGGTCCTAATGCTGAAGGGAGAATATGATCACTGGTTAAATGAGAATATATCTATTAGGAATGCGTTTAGCTCTTTATTTTTCGTCGCTTTTCTTTTCTGGTGGTGATAAAGACTATGCTCATGTATTGGAATTCCTAACCCCATCGGTTAACTTGAAGGATAATATCTTTCTTACATGCCCAGTTACAAATAAGGAAGTCAAACAGGTTGCTTTTGATCTAGGGGTCCTAAAGTTTTGGGACTAGATGACTTTTCAGGGATATTTTATCACCACTCTTAGGAGATTGTGAAGGACCAAGTTTGCAAGTATGTAAAATCTTTCTTTGAGTATGGTCATTCATTAGCTAATCTAAATACAACTAACCTGGTGTTAATTCTTAAAGTTGATTCTTCTGAACAAGTTGGCCATTTTAGACTTATCAATATATGCAATTTTTCTTATAAAATTATTTCAAAAGTAATGTCTAATCGGTTAAAAAAGGTTCTTACAGCATACATTTATGAAAATCAAAGGGCCTTTATGCATGGTAGACTTATTAGTACCATCTTGGTAGTTCATAAGGCTTTTCACTACTTGAAGTCAAAAAAAGTTGTAATCACGAATTAGCCTTAAAGTTGGATATGAACAAAGCATATGATCGTGTTAAATAAGACTTTCTTAGGGATGTGATGTTGAAAATAGGGTTCTATCAACAATGGGTGGAAAGAACTATGACCTATGTATCATCTGTCCAATTTGGTCTTATTGCTAATATGTGTCCTCAAAGGGGTTTAAGACCAAGGGATCCCCTTTCCCTTTATCTATTTATTATATTGGCATATGTGCTATCAAGAATGTTCCATGTTGCAATAAATGAAGGAAGACTTAGAGGTATTAAATTAGCTAAGAGGTCACTTGTAATTTCACATTGTCAATTTGCTAATGATTTTCTATTTTTCCTTAAAGCAAGTGTTGTTAACTGTGTGGTAATGAAAGGAATTCTGGTTGACTATTGTTATGCATTTGGTCAGATGGCAAATTTAGATTAGTCATGTATATTTTTTTCTAACAAGTCACCCTTTGACCTTAGAAATAAGATATGTCACTTGCTGAGAATCCCACTCTCCCTCTCTCTAGGAAAGTACTTGGGATTGCCTGTCTTGTGGGGAAGATCAAAATTAGAAGCTATGTGTTTTGTAAAAGAAAGGGTTTTTAGAAAAGTTTAAGGATGGAAAAAATGGTTTGCTTTCCTAAGCTGGCAGGGAAGTTCTCATTAAGGCAGTAGCCAAAACCATTCCTACTTACCTTATGTCATGTTTTTTGTTCCCTAAGAAGGTATGTCGTGAGCTAGATAGTATGATCTTTAATTTTTAGTGGGGATGAAAAGAAAAAGGCGGTTGTATTCACTAGGTTGTCTGAAAGAAACTAACTAAGGCAAAAAGTAATGAGGGCCTGGGCTTTAAAGACTTCTGGTGCTTCAATGTAGCTATATTGGCTAAACAAGCATGACATATGTTGCAATCACCTAATGAGTGGTGGGTAAAGATATTAAAGGGGATTTATTTTCCAAACATAAGTTTTCTCGATGCAAAAAAAGGAGGAGCTAGTTCCTGGGCTTGGTCAAGCATTTTGGAAGGTAGAAACTTCTTGAAATAAGACTTATGCTGGGTTATAGGAGATAGCAGAAATGTTGACTTTTGGAAAGGGGTCCCAAAAAGTGAAAACTTTAAAATTATTGGCGATGCTCCTCTTGAAGAGTTGGATGGCTGTAGAGTTGTTGATTTTATTTATAATAGAGTATAGGACATCTATGCTATGTCCAGATGGCCATCTGAGGGAGAAATTTTTGCAATTACCCATATCCCTATCCCAAGGGGCGGTATAGATAATCACATATGCTGGATTCAAGGGAAGACTAGAGATTATACGATTAAAAAAGGCTATTAGATTGCTATCCAAAGATTTAAGCAAGAAGATTTGAACTTCGCTGGTACTTAATTCTATCTTCCTAATTGCTTTTATAATAGAATATGGAATATCAAAGCACCACAAAAAATAATGCACTTCATATAAAGAATGTGTACTGGTTCTCTCCTAACTAAAGAAAATTTATACAAAAGGAAATGCTACCATGATTCTATCTGCCCTTGCTGCTCTTATTGCGAAGAAACCATGGAACATCTATTCTTTTTGTAGGATTGGGTAAATTGTTTGGTTTTGCTGCCCATTTGCAATTCAATTGGTGAATTACAAGATTGGACGAGTGGAGGATTGTTTCTTAAAAATTTTCTTTAATTCGGAATTTGGGGACTTTGACATCACTCAATTTGCTTTTGTTTACTAGTTTATTAGAAAGTAAGATGCTCTATGGTATTTGACGGAATGCAATTGAATCCGGCTGCTACCATGGATATAACAATAGAGAGAACTCATGAATTCTTCAACTTGTGTGCATTCCTTTCTATTGTATCACATTATGAGAAGACTCCCAGGAGATCTAACATGTCTTGGTCTCCCTCTTTTATAAATACATATAAGATATATGTGGATGCTTGTTTCAGATAAGGACAATGTTTATCTAGTATGGGTAGCATAGCCTGAGACTGAAAAGGTGTTATAACTTATTTATATGGTTTTAGAAGTATTGCTTTATCAGCTTTTTGATTGAATCTTTAGCTATATAGAAAGGGATCTCTAGGGTGTTGGATGTGGGTTTTACATAAGTAATTCTTGAAATAAATTGTTAGCCAAAACTTATGCTTTTAGTGATATTAATAGTTGTTATGATTGGCAAAGTAGATCAATAGTTTGTGAGGCTATGATGTTAAGTAGGTCTTTTACCTTTTTCTTTGGACTGGGTACCAATAAGTGCAAACTTAGCTACAGATTGGATTGTCAAGTACGCTAATAAGGGGATGTACCCACTAGGATGGGACTCCTTTACCCCATCCCTTTGCCTTCAATCTGTGTCTTAGAAGTTAGAAGCAATAGAGAAGGCATTGGTTAAATAAGTGCTTTCGGGGGACTGTTTCTAAGTTTAGCTTTGCTTGTACTTCATTTTGTTTTTTGGTTATCAGTTTCTTTTCCTTTCTTTTGCTTCATGTTTCAATTTGTACTGTCATGTTTGCTTTATAGATGTTTTCATGTTCCTGTATCCTTTTGTTGGTTGAATGAAAGTTGTCTTTTAGCCAATAAAAAAAATGTTTCTTATAGAAAGGATATCTTTTACAAGTAAGGATTCTGCATTTTTTTACATTTAAAATCTAAACTATTGAATGAACATCTAACGATTAAGAATATGCCACGTAGTTTGATTTATTATTTAAATAAAATTTAATATCTCTAAATAAGATATTATATTAATATATCTTTGTATATTATGATAAATTTTCTTTAAAAAATTTTATATTTACTAAAATTAAATTAAAATATCATGTGGCACATTTTGAATTGAATATTTTCGTTGTTTAGACTCTTAAAAAGTGTAGGAATTATTTATTACAAAGAATCCCTATGTGTTTCTCATGTATGAGAAATTCTTGCCTAAATTTTTGCCCATTTGAAGAAACCACTATAATGCCCACTAACACAAGACATGCACTCTTGATTTGGCTTGACTATTACCTCTTAGCCTTATGCCTTAAAGAACCTCCTCCAAAATGTCTTTAATTGTTTAAGTAAAATGAATAACATACAAGAGGTGTCTTAAGTGTACTTCCACTTTTAAATTAAAAACCTTCAATTTTCTACACTTGTCAAAGTTGAAAAACTTTGAAAAATGCAACATTCATTCCTAAGGCAAATAAATAAAATGTAATTGAATTCTCTTGCCAAGACCACATATGGATTTAATATGGTACATTGGTTGTACACTCATCAATCTTGGAAATCCAACAAAGTTGATGAAAATTTATCATAGGCATTTCATGAGTAAAGTTGATGAGCACTGAGCATTTCTAAATTTTTTTTGACTTCATCCCTATCTTAAGTGAATTTGGATCCCTTACAATAGCATTTTCTTTAATCATATCCAACAATTAATATTAATTATTGCAGAAAATCTAACAGCTTAATTCTAAAATTGAGTTACTAAAATTAATAAATATTGGATATTGAAATCATTAAATTTTAAGAATTTGATTTGACGGTTATAAATAATTGAAAACATTGATCAAACTATCTAATTTTTTTATTGTAGAATACTACAAAAAAATACTATTGTTGGTGATCCTATTATTGGGTAACTTTATTTGTGAATAAGGTCTATAAAATAATTCCACAACCTAATTGATCTTGCAAGGTTTTCTATAACTCTTCCAAAAGTGTGCTTGATTCTGTATGTTTCTTAGAGTTATAGATATGCAAAATTTGATTTTTAAGAATGAAAATTTTTTAGATTTTTTTATTAAATTATTTAATAAAAACATGACAAGTTGACATTTTATAATACAACATGATATTATTGAGCCTTTCAAAATGGTTAATTCATATTTTTTGTTTTTATTCAATAACCACATAATTACTATAAAAATTATGGATTTACTTGTGGTTAATCATGAATTAACCATGATTATAATCCGCACAAATTTCCCTACAGTTGTAAGCTAACATGGATTGGTATACAATAAAAATCTAACTTCCCCTCCCATATGTTCAGTTTGCACGCTGCAAAGAAGAGTGGAAATTTTTTCTGCATTGTAGCTTGTGTGTAAAGTCATTTGTTCTTGATTGCTAGTTGTCGCCCACCAACGTAGAACTTGCCGTCTATGCTGGCCGACCCCATACTATTGTCTATCATTCGTTATTTGCCATTCTTCAAGGTAAGATAAATATTCTATATAAATTTGCAACTTCTTTCCAAACATAGGTGAAGAAAATTAATTTAGCTATAATTTTAAGAAAAATGGATTTGGATATCTTTAAATGTTAACCTCTTCTTTCAAGTTTATTTTCTTTATTTTCTTTTATTATTTTTTTTTTTGGGTTTCAATGCATTTAATATAACCTACATTTCAAAGTAAATTTTAGTACGATGGGATAGAACTCAAAATTTATATATGGAAAAAAGCTACTTGCCCTATGATTTAGTCAACCTCCTTTTATAATAATATAATTTGTGTTTCCCTTAATTCAATAAATTATTTATAGCAAAAAATGAAATATTAAAAAAACTAACAACTGGTAAATATAAACATACACAAAATAATTACGAATCTCTTATTGTGAGTGACATCAATCATTTTTTACTTAAAAGCATTAAACTTAGACAAATGTATGTAAAAAATAGGGATGATAAAAGATTTCCATATTTGGGAATTTCCTTAGGGACTGCCTCATTTAAGAACTTGCATTTGAAGATTTTATTTTCCTATGGGGATGTGGAGAAAAGTCTCCTCAACAATTTAACTACATTTTCAAATTTAACAAATGTGAATTTTCTTGCTTAGATAGAAAATTGGAAGTGCAACTATTTCCAATATGTAAAAGATACTATTTTAACTAGTAATATCAAGTCAGAGTTAAATTGCTACTTTGATGAGTATGTCTTGATTGATACTTCAAATGCATGCTTTTGACATATTAAGATGATGAAAACAAAATATATTGAAATATTTAGCTTGCATAAAAGGACAAAACAATAATGAAGACTTCACACATTGTGAAAAAGATGTCTTAATATCAATAATACTTAAACTTGAACTTGATGTTTTTAATTTGTTGAAGTAACTTTTTTTTTTTAAGTTTTGGAATTTTTAGGACTTATTTACAATTTGATTAGAGCATATTGGATAACATAAACAAATGGCTTAAGCTTTACATTTATTTTTTCAATATGTTCATTTTTTTATATTTGTTAATATTTTTTTGTAATTTTTTGAAAAAATTTTGAGGTCCCTGTAAAGATCTGCAAGGATATGCATCCTCGTGGGAAATGGGAATAGGGAGAAAATTTCTTCTGCAGTGGAGAGTGGAGATGGAAATGGAAGACACAAATAATAGTGGGGATAGGAAGCGGGGAAGCACTTTTTGCCCCTATCCTGCAAAATTGTCATCTCTAACAAAAAGCAAGCTTTTAGAAATGTTGGGTTTATTGGTACATAAAATACAAATGAAATAAGGTCTAGTACTAAGTTTTTATGGCTAAGAAACATGTAGATATATCAAAGTTAAAAGAAGTTTATGAAATAAAAGAGCACATAAAGAATATTACTTATAGTATTAACTAGCAGAGAATTTCATATTAATACAATAACAAGAAAAAGCAATAAAGCTATACAAACTACATAAATTGGAAATAGTTTGGGTGAGGTTGGGCTTTTAAAAGCCCAATCCTAGCTTGTTTTTATTCAAGCTTTTAAAATCAAGCTCATTTTTAGGCTTGTATGTTTTTTTTTTTTTAGTTGGGCCTATTAGGTTGTTATATGTTTATTTACTACATCAATTAGCTACTGTATTTTTATTACATCACAAGAAAGCATACTTGTTGATAAGGTTAAGTATACTAGAAAATTCTAATGTATTTAAATTAAATATTCTAAATTTTAAATGCTAAAATTGGTTTCACAAATGAGCAAACCACTATAGAGCCAAGAGTTTTGATAGATAATGAAGTTTGGTCGCTTCCCTGAGGTGAGAAGGTTGTCTTGCAATGGAATGGTAACCGTCAACCAATTATTGAGAGAGACTATGAGTTATCTCCCATTAGTTATCCTAGCTGAAAGAAATATCCTTTTATATAATTAAAAGGATAATGTATATAAGAGCATTATTCTTGTAATATTTATATACTTTTAAACTACTTTATATATCTGTACTAACTATTATTTTTTTACATCGAAGGCTGAGTGTGTCTTTAACACTAATATACACAAAAGTTATATATGAAAATCTATCGGCATGAAGTGAAAAGATTGTTTACACAAAAAGTGCAAAAGAAGGACGACAACACTGCACCATATATCAACTAATTGCAAAGGTCTTAAAAGGCATTAATGGAGATTACTGGCTTCATTTTTTTTTTTTTGGATTTAAGATCAAAAAAGAAAATAACCATTAATAGAGAGCTAGAATGTATCCTGGCTGCATTCTTTAAAGCCGAAGGAAGAAATCCATCCACTCCTTCCTTTCTTCTTAAGATAAAATGCCATACCTGCAATAGATGAAAGAAGTTGTCAGGTTGTCAATATCCTCCTTGATGATCGATTCCTTCATTCCTTTTGTGATGTGACAGCCTCAAACATCTTTTTTCCTAAAACAAAATAGATTGTGAGCTCTTCTTGAGTTAAGCTAGGCATTGTGATGATGTGGGTTATTCCCTAAATTGAATGCCTTATAGCTCAAAAGATGATGGAATGAGTTATTTGGAATTTGGACATTCTCTATATCCAATTTTTGATGTTTGTTCGATTTAGGGAGGAGGATGTTAATAAGGTCCCCACGTTGGCCTTCCTTTTCTCTTATGGCAAACTCTTATATTCCAACCTTTTCTATTGATACTTATAGTTTGGAACATGGGGAAACTGTGGGTGTGAGTTAGGGATCATTGATCTCCCATTAACCATATTACCTGGATGTAGTCTTGGACTATTCTCTTTATCTCTTTGATTACTTCTATTGGGTTAGGAGTATGTTCCTTATAGATGACCTTGTTCCTGGTCATCCAAATGATGTAAAAAGCTATCATGAAAAATTCTGTGAAGCCCATTAGAGTTATGAAGGCCTTTCTGTCATGCGTGAACTAACCTTTTTATCAAATAAGCTGGGGTTGAGGGATGGATTCTATCACTTCTAATGTTGAATTGGGAAGCGACCCATAGGGCACAAGAGAAAGAGCATAAAATGAAAAGATGGTTTATTATCTCGTTGGCTTACCCACAAAGTTGGCATGTGTCATTATTCTGGAGATAATGCTTATTGAGGATATCACTTGTAGGGAGAGCCTCTGAAGTGAGCCTTTAAGTGAAAATTTAGAATTCAAAGGGGAAGGTTTGCTCTTCATAATTCCATCCAAAATTTTTGTAGGCTGGCCATTATAGGTTATGGTAAAGCACTTGAGTGAGCATCTTGTAGCCATATTTCACTATGTATTCTCCCCTATTGTTTCTTGACCATATAAGTTTGTCCTCAGTTTCCATAAAGGACAAAGGGTTGCCCAAAATGGCCTTTTTCTCTTTGACCTCATAGAGTTAGGCAACTAGAGGCTTGTTTTAATATGTTTTGTCGTTGTTTAGAAGTCTTTTACTTTTTCGTTCTCTAAGTTGGTACTATCTTTTGCTTTCCATTAAAGGGGGAACAAGAAGGATGTTTTTTCTAGATCCTACCTTCCATTTAAGATTGGAAGTGATATGATGCATACTCTTTTGAATGCCTTTCCACTCTCAGGAAGAGTTAGACCTTGTTAAAATTTCCCTATTGTTTTGGTAGTAGTACTTCTTGGCTAAAATGGGGGGGATGGTTCCATCCACCTTGCCCTTAAAAATTCTCTATGATTGTTTTACCAAAAGTGCCTGGTTAAAAAGATAAGTGCTTCTGAACCTTAGTCCTCCATCCTCCTTGTAGAGGCATAAAGTTTTCCAGCTGGCTAGGTGCATTCTGGGCATTTGATATTTAAATCCACAATAGAAGTTTGTGATTTTAGAGTCAATCGCCTGACAATATTTCTTAGGGAGAATGACACAAGAGAGATTATAAACTAGACTTGAGCTGATAACTCATTTGATCAGTGTAAGCTTCCAAGCTTGGGTAAGTAGTTTGGCCTTCTAATCATGAAGTTTTCTTACAACCATATCCATTATGCTTTGGAACATCTTGTTTCTATTCTTTCTTAGGTCAATTTCAATACCAAGATAACATCCTATATTAGTGATGATGCTAATACCAAAAGAACTGACCAGTATTTTCCTAAAAAGCTTTGTGTATTGGGATTGAAAATCATTGAGGATTTATTCCTGTTATTTGTGAGGCCAGCTAAAAAGTAGAAATCACTAGGTGTATTTTTTACTATCTCACATTGGTCAGTGGTTGCATCCAAAAACAAGAAGGTATCATCCGTAAACATCACATGCAACACTTAGTTGGATAATCTACAGATTTTGATGCCTTTCCAGAGCTTAGTCCTTTCTTTCTCTTATATTAAACATGATAGGACATTTGCGCACAAAATGAAAAGGTAAGGAAAGAGAAGGTCACATTGACAGAGGCCTTTGCTTGGCTAAATAGGTGGGGTGCTTGCTTTATTGATTATGATTTGGTAGGACACTATGGAAACACACTAAGAGATGAATTGGATCCATTGGTTGGGAAAATTCATTATGTGAAGGGTTGCTTCCAGGAAATTCCACGAAATGCTATCGAAGGTCTTAGACTTATTTAACTTAAGAGCACAAATTCTTTTGCCTCTATATTTTTTCTTTTTTATAACATAGAGGATCTTAGCTGCCAAGATGATGTTGTTAGTGATCACCCTTCCCTTGAGGAATGCCGTTTGAAAAAGGGATATATATTCCCCTAGTATTTCTGTCAATCTACTACTAAGCAATTTAGAGACTATTTTGTAAGCTACATTACAGAAGTTGATGAGCCGATAATCCCTAATTGTTTAAAAGGAGTTTGATTTAGGAATTAAGACGATTAAAGTTTTTTCCAGGCTTCTTAATAAATAACACCTTTCGAAAAAGTGTTTGACAATTGTTGTATTGTCCTCTTTAACCCATTCCCAGTAATGTTGAAATAAGTTAACATTGAAGCCATCTGGTCTTAGGTCATTGTCAAGGTTTAAGTTGAAAACTACCCATTTTACTTCTTTTTTTTCAATTGGTCTTAGCAAGAGATCCTAGTGCAAACTTGAGAGCTCTGGGATTTCCACAAAGTTGATTCAATCTAGAATGTCTTTGGAAGAGTTAGCTTGTGTGTAGGAAACATTGAAGAAGTTCCAAAAGGCCTCTTCAATCTTTGATTAATTTTCGATCAATCTCCATTTTCGTCCTTGAATCTTAAGATTCTTTTTTCATTGTTCTTTTTTGCGACTAAAGTGTGAAAGTATTTTGTGTTTCTGTCCCCCTGAATAAGCCATGATTGTCTTGCTCTTTGCGCCAAAGAGTTTTCTCACAATTGTATAGGAATTCCAAGTTACTCCTTATCTCCTTCTCACCTGAGGAAAAAAAATGGTCTTCTATGTTCGCATTAGCTTGTAGATTTTAGAGCTCTGCCTCTAGCTTGTGAATATTTCCTTTAACGTTCCTTGTTGAGTGGGTGTTCCTATTTCTTGAAGCCAACAAAGTGGAGCTAAGTTTTTTAATGGAAAACAAAACTAAGGGATCCTCTGTGTAGGATTTTCTAGGAGTTTTTGGCTATCTTCCTATAGTTTTTGAAGCTAGTCTAAAAGTTCTCATACTTATAGGGTCTTTTGTGCATTTGGGCCATAGAGTTTTCAATACTCAAAATTATTGGAGAGTGACTGAAGGCTTCTATCGACAGAGCTAAAAGATTGGAATTCAAGTACATTGCTAACCATTGTGGGTTGGAATAGGCTCTATCCGATTTGGACCACACTCTCTTACTGCCCATTTTATAGTTGACCAAGTGAACCATTTTTCCTTTGCCTTGATATCAATTACAGAGCATATGTATATTGCTTCTTGCAATCTCATAGCTATTGGCTTCAATTGTTGACTACACTTTAACCAAAATTCTAAGGTAATAATACTTTTTTACATCATCTATTCATTCTTGATCTTCTTGTGACTATGTTTTTGTAAATGATAGCAAAGGTAAATGCCCTAAAAAAAAGATAATAAAAATAAGACAAGCATTGGTGGACCGAAAAGCCATACTTTCAAGGGGTGGAGAGGGTAATCTCAATTAAGGATCATATTGTACTTTAGCTATTAATTAATATGTGTTACAAATTCCTTGAAAATTGTAAAATTTAGAGTACCATCACCTAGTCATCATGAGAGAAGTTGAGATGCCACGTGAAATATGCTAATAGGTCACTCTTAATGATGAGGCTAGAGTAATCAATGTAAGTGTTTAACTATTATCATTAACCGTAATTGGTCTATGGAATTGGTTTCAAGAACAATATGGTTTAAATGTGAAATTAGTTTTTTGTTCAACATCTATACTTAGTGAAATCTTTTATTAAGAATGGAAGTGTTGCACATAACAATATCACATGTGTCATAACATTCAAGATATATAACCCTAGAAATTTGAAAATTAAAAGTGTTCAGTGTTTCTCTCCACAACAAAATGGAGTCTTGTATAATTGAGGATTTAAATTGTTAATATTGTCATTCTCTAGCTTCGTGTATTATGATAGTTTTTTTTAAAAGAAATTAGTATTCATCAATTTCTTTTATAAATAATAAAATGAGACGAAATGCATGGCCTTCAAAAAATGGCGTCATAATTGAGGATCTGCATGCAATTTTTTTTTTTGACAAAAAACAAGGGACCGTTTCCATTATATATAAAGCTTTCAGTGGTGTATGGAAAGCTTTTCCGTGATGAATTTGTTATAAACCTTCTATAAAACATATTATTTTTCATGATATTTTAGAAACATATTTATATGGAAGAGCGTGTTATATATATATATATATATATAATTTAAATAATACACAGATACATTTCTTCTGGCTATTCATCATAGGCATGAAACTCATAATTTGTTAAAAAAAGGGAGCTTTTCCACTGTACATGCATTACTTTTTCCATGTTGAATTTGTTATAAACCTTATATAAAACATATCATTTTTCATGATATTTTAGACACATATTTACATGGAAGAGAGTGTTATATATAGAAAATTCATTTATTTATTATTAATAAATAGATACATTTCTTCTACCTATCCATCATAGGCATGAAACTCATAGAATTTGGCATGCAGGGGCAAGAACTCACAAGAAGATACTACGTATTACTTGAGGAGGTGTATATCAATATCCTTGACAACATTCACAATAAAATCCAAGTACTTGTTAGGAGCAGGAACCTCCTCATTTGCCTTTTCATATTCTATTGTGATTTTCACCAATGCACCTTCATCCTTTGGATTCACCATAATTCTTGATTTGTAGCTCTTGTAATTCTGGAATACTTCTCCTTCCAAAGCAGTGAAGCATATAGATTTGTTTGCTTCTTCTATCTCCACTTTCTCCTTCATGCACTCTACCTGCCCTCCTGTATTGATTCTCAACCAGAAAAGGTGGAAAATTCAGTACTTTTCTATGATAATATACAAGCAAAGATTCTAAGAGGGTGAAAGTCTTTGGATCCTTACATCTTAGATATAGATTATTAGTTCAGAAAATTCATGGTCAAATCTAATATTTAATTTTAAAGAAAATGAAAGTCTTTGAATCAAATATTTGAATTATTAAAAATAAATTCTTACAATCTAAGAAGACGAACTCTTATAAATTAATAATCAAATTAATAATATAAGATAAAATTATACAAGTTAAAATTTTAAAAATCTAAGGAGGAAACCTTCTAGGTCCCCTTGGATCCATCCCTACTAAAACTCTTCTTAAAAAAATTTTACATTTTGTAGTCACGGATTTAATCCAACAACCTTGATTGAAAAAATGTAAGGATTCCTTTTAAATTTTAGATATATATATATATATATATATATATATATATATATATATATATAATCACAAATATGGTAAGGAAACAAACTCAAGAAACAAAAGAAAAATAACCTCAAACAAGGTCAAGGCTTCAAGATTTAATGCTTAATTACTAGAATTTGATATTTTCATTATAATTCAAAGCTTAAAGAGTTGTTTCGTTATATATTAAAATTCGTATATTAATTTTAGTACTAAATCTTAGTTGATGTGGATAAAATGTAATTTTTTTCATTGAAAACATTAGAAAGGAAATTATTGCTGCCATATAAAGTGAGAAAACGGATCCTCTAGATTTCATTTCAGTGTATTTCTTGTAAATTTCAAAGATAGTGAAACAGAAGAAAGAGTATGCATGAAGCCATCTATTCTCTTTCTACCCACTCTTTTTTCTTTATAACTTCAACTTTATCTGACCAAAAAAAAAAATTGAACTAAGAACTTTGGAGGAGTCACAGGAACGTACCCACAGTGAATTTCCAAAGCTTAACAGAGCCTGAAGTTTCCCAATCACCTTCATGCACCTCGACTGCATGTATTTTGTCAGAGACAATGTTGGGAAGGTGTTGAATTTGGTTATTTAAGGCATTGTAGAACTCATCAGCGGAGTTTTTAATTTCTATGTCTACCTCTTGCTTACCAGCTAGAGCCATCTCTTTTGATGAAACTAGTTGGAGAGAGCACTGGGATATATAATACTCACTAGTGGCTGCTAGAAATGCATCTGTGTGGTACATATTCAAAGGGTTCTATTATGAAATTATGATTAATTAGTGATTACAAAAAAAATATCATTTTAATCTTTTACTTTTAAGTTTAATTTTATTTTAGTGCTCAACAAATTGAAAGTCTTATGATAGTTTCTACTTTTGAATTTAATTTTATTTTAATTTTTTATAAATTGAAAGTCTTAAAATGACTATTTTATTTTTTAAGATTTAGCTCAAAGTATAGTCTTTCTTTAAATGAGACTAAATTTAAAAGTACAGGATAATCTCGAGTCAAATCTTGAAAAATGAAAAACTATTTTAAGATTTTTAATTTATAGAGGTTTAAAATAAAATTAAATTTAAAAGTGAAGGATCATTTTGATATTTTTACTTTATAAAAAATTAAAATGAGACTACGTATAAAAGTGGAAGGCTAACATAGTAATTTCTCATAATATTATTATTATTATTATTATTATTTGTTTATGAATAAAGATTTAAATTAACAAAACAGACTAAAGAGAAACTTTTTATATTTAGTTGTACATTTTAATAAATATACAAAAAAAGATAATTATTTTAAATTTCAATTGTCTTTTAAAACTCGTGTTTAATTATAGTAAAAAAATTTTATATAAATTTTAAATAATCACTTAAATCATAAGATAATTAGGCAATTTTGATTCTTCAATTGACAAACTCCAAAATTTCGAATTATCATTATTATTATATGTCAAAAATCACTTATATTGATAAGTAATATTGAAATTTGGATTTGGTAAAGTAAAAATTTCAAATGTAAGTGAATTTGATAAAATTTGAATTATTAAATAAAATTTTAATGATTTAAAATTTAAAAATGTAATTAAAAATTATTTAATATTTATTAAAATTTAAACCATAAAATAAAAGATTAATAACCTAAATCATCTTAAATGCAACAAATTTAAATTTTTGAATGCTAAAAAATAAGACTCCCACATATCATATATCTCTTTTATATATAAGATATTTAGAAAAGGGTATTAATTGCAGCCACATATGTCCATGACATTTCATATCAAGGCATACAAGTTATGTCACGTCAAATTATCCATTGTATATCTTGTCTATATAATTAGAAAAAAAGGGACATTAATTGTAACCACATGTTTCCATGAGATTTAAAGCAAATTAAAGTATAAAAGCTATGTCATGTCAAATTATCACAATGATATGGATAAATGGTTAAACATGTGGTGCAAAACCATGAAATTCCAAATTACATATATTACACAATATCTTCTTAGCTACATATTTATCACGAAGTTGTTGAAACTTATTAGTGATCATTCATCCTTTTGGCGTAATCATGAACTGACATTGCCTTTTTGACATATCATATTCTTTTTTTTTTAAATGGAAAGTGTTAAAATTGATCTTGAAATATTAAATTTTTTACAAAATAAAGATTCTCTAAAAGGATCAACTTAATTCACTTTATCACCAGAATTATTTTAATACTTTTTGCCTTAGAAGAATTAAATGGGTATTTTGACCAAAAGTAAATAATCAAAATTATATTTTTCTCCTTAAAAATACCATGTTACCATTGATTCTTTTATTAGTCTTCCTTATCTATGTTTCTAATAGATAATATGCGCCTTCTCCACATAATATGCGCTTGTCTTCAACTCTCAAGCTATTTATTCATACAAAAATGTTCATCAAAGTTCAACAACCTAGAAAAAAGAATACTTGATATAAGTCAAGGCTAGTTAATCTCTGATTTGATTCTTCTTCCTTTTTGTTATGTTAAAGAGACAGACATAGATACGGTGAAATTCACTTAAAGAGTAAGTCTCACTTAAAAATGTAAACACACTTAAATGGTAGATCACACTTACTCTATATCTATCTTTCTCTAAGATAAAAAAAGTTTTAAAATTGAAAATGAGAGAATCCAAATCTATTAATCCCGGCTTTAGTGACTTCCGTCTTAATCATAACTTGCAACTTGACTCATTCAGTGCTTCGAGTTCAGTCACCTGAATAGAACGTTACTCATCTTGTTTAGTAACTACACTCAAATTTATACTCATTTGCCTTTTCAGCACTATTATCCGTTCAGTGCATTGTTTTCGTTCAAAAAAAAAAATTACTTGATATTAAACTCATTCTTTATTTTTTGTTCTTTTCGTTCACTTTCTCTTATTTATATGTCAACAGGAAAATGCTTTCATAATCATTCTAATTTGATAAATGAAAGAAATTTTTTTAAAAAAAATCCTATAAGCTTCAGAAGTTAGAATTTAGTACTGCAAAAAATTTTAGTTGAGATTACAATAAGCATTGATCGAAGCAAACAAAGATGGACTCAATTGATAAGCATCCAATTGCATTGATCAAAGAATTTTTGCCTCAGTTATTACTACCACAGTATTGCACCTTTATACTGCACAGGAGATAACTAGCACTGTAAGATGTATAGGAGCATTTTGTTCATCCAGGAGATCTTTTAAACATACATATATCGAATACTTTTCTAGTTGATACAATTATCTGCCCAGAAGAAAAACTATGCCATTCTTATTACTCTGAAAGTTAATTATTCTTACAACATTAAGTATAGATAACAAAATTTCTCTAAACCCTAGATGTACTAATCATCCATGAATATATTACACAAAATGGTGACTGAATTTACAAACTAAATGATTACAAGATCACCTCATAAAACTCGAGGATCTACCAGGGTGAAAGAGGGAGGACCAGACATGAGAGGAAGGTTAGTACTTAGTAGTAACCTTGCCTGTAATACTGCTGCTACTTCAATAAATCAGAGATATCCCTCCCTGATCTAACGATTATTGGAGCGGTAGAGAAAGAATTCCTTTGTCAGAAACTAGTAGGTTGTCACATTTCTTACTTCCTCTTGGTTCTTCGGTAGAGTCAGTTGATGATCCACGTATCTGCACTATTAAGCTTCCCGCTATACCCAAAATAAGTAGATAGAATTCAGATTAAATAACTGAAGGGTAGATGCAATTATATATTAATATATACCTGCAGATAAATAATCCAGAGAAAATGATATCTAGGGAGGATAATTAAAAAGAAATGATCATGAACACAGGAACAGCAACTGGGAATGAGAGAATAACATTGTGACTATTGCATTAATCACTTATATGCTTATTATTGTTTAGTTCGTGAGAATTTAGCCGCCTGACGAGTGGTTAAGTGAGAGAGGATGTGGATAAGTTACAAGGTCAATCCCATTTGCCAAGAAACAGAAATTAGAGAGAATTTGAAATTTGAAATTTAGTTGTTTGGGTCTAGTGTATTATGTAACATATATTTCCTACTTTTGACTTTCTTAATCTTAAGCTTATGTTAATTGTCCTGGCAAAAAAATTATACCTCTTTGAATTGCCCATATAAGGCTCAACTATCTGCCTTGGCTGGAATGCATTCTTTTCCTTTTGAAACAATATTTCAGTCTTAATATTACATCCCAGCATTTTAAACAATGAAACTCTGATATGTGTGGTCAAGTTAATAGTCATAGAATAGACAAGATAGTAATGACTAACATATCTGGGATATAGACATTATCATACCAAGTACAAGGGCAGCACCAATCCATCCTGTGGCGCCCCACCTTTCTCCAAGAAGAAACCATGCAAAACCAGCACCCCAAACTGGCTCCAACCCATAGATTATAGCAGTTTCTGTGGCTGATACATCACGCATTGCTGCCAACTGTAATAATCATTTTACCTTAGAGCACATTGCATATATATATATATATATATATATATATTATTACAGCTAAAAATATGCTTCCTCAGGGGAATCATGAAAAAGGGGAACACATTGCTAGATGTTAAATTAAGAAATTGAACCTAGATTGACACTAATTAAGGTTTACGGCCTTAGATATGCCTCATACTCTCATTGACAATACCCACCAACCAGAGGCGCTTCTGAGGACAGAGATAATTGCTACTTCTCAATCATTGTGTTCAAATTCCATGATCCCTCTCAACTTTCAGGTTCATCAATACCCCAAAAAGGAAAAAGGAAAAAGCAACAACAGTAATAAAACAGCCATAATGATCAAATAATCATTGAGTTGACCCCACTGCAATGTAGAACAATGTAATCATTATTATAGTATTAACTTTGACCTCTGTCATCATGAATTGTTAAGTAATTGAAAAAGAGAAGAAACACACACACAAATTGTGTGCATCTCTATCAATCAACATATTTTAAGAAATCATGTCTACCAAAACAGTCATATTTCTTTCCCAAGAGAAGTTCACCACTTAATAATTTATAGAACGACTATGATTTCAAGTTCAAACAAAATATAGTCACCTGAACTCAATGTAAAACTCCAGATAATATCAGTCAAAGAGTTCAACCAAATTACTATAGGGAGGGACAACACAAACATTCTGCTTAATATAATGGATTGGAGAGGAAAGAGGTTATGATGCATCAACACATGACACAATGCAACATGTCAAACATTAAAAAGAAAAAAAATCCTATAGTACACGGCACAACATGGCAGATATATATATCTTTCAAACTTTCTATTAGTGATATACTTCTAGAGCAAAATACAAGTGGCATTATTCTATATTCTATATATCTTGCTATTATTTACTAAGTCAAAAGTTGTTAGTCAATATTATTGGATTCTTTCATGTACAACAAAAATAATTAGAAAAGAACTTCAATAATCTCATCAAGATGGATTCTCTCTCGTCTTTCATTCTACGTTTTTTTGGCCATTTCCCCATTACTTTGGGCTCGTCCATGCCAAGCCATGTGCAGCTTGAGCCCAAGCCACGTTTAGTGCAGGTTGAGGATGCATATCGGCGCATGTCTAAACCAAAAAAAGTATTTCTTTTAATTATATTTATGTGTGACAGAAGCATGCCAATAGTGTGTTGTGGCAGTACCAATGTTGAACACATGACAAACCTAAAAGTGGTGAGTCCATGGTTTATAGGAAAGAACAAATGAAACAAACTTAGCAAACAGCAACTGTGGCCAAATCATTCAGCAAAGTTAGGAGCAAAACATTAGAAGCCACAAGCTTCCAATGGAAACCAGGGTGAAGAGCACAACAAGTAGGAAATCAAGATTCATTTTAATGATTTAAATTGCCAATTAAGGGTAGCACAAAAATCAAAACTTCAAACCCTTTAATATCTAATCACAATATTCATTTCCATGTGCCACATTCTAAAGCTATGTACTTCAATCTTAATTACCCTATCAGACAGGTCACCTCCTTATCACCTTTTCACCTCTTCTCACAACTCTTAGATGACAACCATTTTAGTTCTATTATAGTGATCTTCTCAAGCATCTCCGTAGGCCATTTATTTGAATCTAGAATGAACATTAATCATTGTGGTTCTCTCTCACATTACTATTAGATAAAGCTCTTCCCAACTTTCAACGACCACAATGATGTAATATTTTTGTCTTCATGTTATCATGTGTCCTTTTCGACATCATTTAGTTACCAAGGTAGCTTTGATATAACCTTAAGTCCAAAATGGTTCAGGTTTACATAACTTTAAACCTATGAGTTATCACAGGCATTTATTCTTTAATTGGGACTATGGTTACTTAGGATCTTCACTTTGTCAAGAATCCCAATATAGAGGGGCAACTCATCCTTAATTTCTCAATGCCCTTCATTCTTTAATTCTCTGTTCCATAAATAAGGGTTTGGACTTCTCATAGCTAAGTGAATTTCCTCTTGCAAAGCATCATTCATTTTTAACAAATAGACCACAGACATGAAAGACTTGTCATTGACGCAATCAAAAAATTTGGTAACTAAAAAGAAAGTTCTCCACAGTGTCCTGAGTTGCGGAGGTTGGTGTGGTTGGATTGAATATTAGGATTGCAAGGAACAATTTATAGTTAAATATGACTAGAAAGGGGAAAAAGAAAAAACATGTCTACAAAACATGGATGGAGTAATGTATAAAA
This sequence comes from Delonix regia, assembly GCA_037074485.1. Taxonomy (NCBI): domain Eukaryota; kingdom Viridiplantae; phylum Streptophyta; class Magnoliopsida; order Fabales; family Fabaceae; genus Delonix; species Delonix regia. Next base: position 19,461,814 of record CM073454.1, on the reverse strand, counting down.
TGTATTTGGACCAGAGTTCTTTTTTTTGTATTTTTCCTTTTATGAGAGAAACTATTAAGAGAATGGAAAATGGTACCGAGTTAGTGGAAATGAAATACTCCTTGAATAAACCTACAATGGAAAAAAAAAAAAAAAAGGTGCACTAGCTGAGAAGAGATCTGTAATCTCTTCACAAATCATCAGGGAAATCCCCCTCAAAAACCCATGAGCTGAAACTGAGAGGTGTCCTAGAGACAAACTGATCGAAAAATCATGCATTCTGTTGAAGCCATAAACACCACTCCTTGACACAAGTTTAATTTGTGGTTTTACTCTCACAATAAAACTCCTACAACCTAATGATTACTTGTCAATATGAAATAGACTTACAAGAGAAAAGAACAAAATACATGTATTAAGTATGTTTGATTAAAGACAACATATGTGTGTGTGTGCGTGCGCGTGTGTGTGGGTGCTTGCGTATAGAAACAGAAGACACCTAAATTTATAAGTTTGGACCATGGAGTGTCAGATTCGAGTAGGAAAAATGGTCTGGAATTGAAAGAAAAGAATCCAATATTTTCCTGAAAATAGTAATGGAGAAATATATAGGCTACTTATTACTGAAAAATTAGGTTATTTTCTAATATGTTTGTGGTTGAGGAGGAGGAAACAATACTGCTATGTGACATTGATAAGAAACATGTGAATGACTCCCAGCAGGAGAAAAAATAGAACAGTCAGACAGGAAAAGAAATGAAGGATATATAATAGGAAAATTTGCCCTTCACTCATACTCAGATTCATCAGATTATATGACCACCAAGAGAACAGCATATGGACACTAAAGCTCTTGAACTCTGGGATGCCAGAACAATAATACAGCTTAAGAAAATATGTTGAAGCATATCAGATTTTCATTGTCAGCTACAACATTTATTAGTCCCACTCTTATATTAATTAGTCCAACTATTGTATTAATTAGCGTCTTTTCCTAGTGAAGATTTTGTATATAAATTTCTATGTTATCAAAATAATTCAACAAGGTGAAATACAAGTTCTTTCCCTTCATTACATGGTATCAGAGCTCTTGGCTCTTTTCTGGGTATTTTCCTTCATTGTTCTCCACTGTTATTTGTTGGAAAAACCTAGGTGAGCACTGTAGGTGGCTCTTTTTCTCTCACGCCGGCCTAAGAGGAAGCATAGTGACCAGTCCGGCCACACCCTCTTTGGAGTACATAGGGAGGTGCTTCCAATCAGCCTTTATTGCTGATCCATTTGTTCCTACAGCTTTGTTTTTAGTCACTGGGCAATTTTTTTCCAAGCCTTTATTACTGCTCTCTTCAAATCCTTTCAAGGAACCATAGTCTTTCTCAAGCCTTTTTGTTTAGTCTTTCTCAAGCTTTTGTCTTGAACCGAACCCTTCAATTTTGAAACCATGTAGCAACTTGCCTTGGCTACAATCCAAGCTCTTTGCAAGTTGAATTTTGTTTTAGGCGTCCAGAATCAACTCTTCCTTGACATTTCTACCATTTACTATATTTTAGCCCATTGTGCCCCTAAAAAATGTTAGAAGTCACTATGTCCTTCAAGTCTCATATGGCTAATATTCCCAATATAGTTTAGGGATTTATAGAACCTACATCCCAATTATCGGTTAAATGGTAGAAACTATCTCAAATGGTCTTAGCTTGTTCAGACCATTTTGAAGGGAAAAAGAAAGCTAAGTCATATTTTGGGAAATGGACCCTCGAAAAGTGATACACACTATAAGGCATGGGACGAGAAGGATTCCATGATAATGGCATGGCTCTGGAATTCTATGAATCCAGAGATAAGTGATATATCCATGTTTCTCACCACTGCTAATGAGGTAGGGGAGATTGTTAAGTAGACATATTCCAACGCTAAAGATGTTGCCTTGGTATATGAGCTCAAAATTAAAGCTGCAGGGATCCAACAAAAAAATAAATCTGCATAGAATATGCGAACATGCTGAGGAACATTTGGCAAGAAATTGATCATTATAAATGTATTGAAATGAAGTGTTGTGAAGATGCAACAATATTGAAAATTTTCATTGAAAAGGATCGTGTGTATGATTTCCTTGTAAGACTCAATGCAGAATTTGATCAAGGGTTCAACTTCTTGGTAAGGATGAAGTACCATCCCTTAACCTCACTATTTCAATTATTCAAGCTTAGGAGATTCGAAGAGGTGTAATGCTTAGCTGGCAACTTATTGAAGGATTTGCCATGATCATCAATAGTGGCAGATACCAAGGCTTAACATTAGAACAGCCCCAAGATGATAGGAAAGGCAAGACACATGATTGTGATAATCTATGGTGTACTTATTGCAAAAGGACACGACATACCAAGGAGTATTACAAGAAATTACATGGAAAAAATATGGAAAGTGGGTCAGCAAGAGCTCAAGGGCAAGCCCATTTGATGCAACCCAATCAAGAATAGATTCCAAACCTTGAAGGATTTAGCAAAAATGAAATTGAAAGGCTATGTAACTTGTTGGAGACCTTAGAAAAGCCTTCTAGTAATATCAGTACTTGCTCTATAGCTCATTCAGGTAATCTCTATCACTCTATGGGTTAAATGCCTTGGATAAACCAATTCAAGACTCCTGAATCCTTAATTTAGGAGCAACAAATCATATGACCTATTCTTCTCATCATTTTAAAACATACTCCATGCCCTAGCAATAAGAAAATATCAAATGTGGACTAAGGAATATCCAAATATCTCCCTCTTTTGTTCTTAGAAATGTTCATGTTCTTAAACTATCCACAAATCTTATATCCATAAAAAAACTCACAAAAGATTTGAACTGTAAGATAACCTTCTCCTCTACTTCATGTGTTTTTCAAGACCAGAACTTGGGGAAGAGGATTTGGCTTGCTAAGGAACAAGATAGACTTTATTATCTAATGGCACCTACAAATATTGATATATCAAGAATTCCATATCCTTGTCTTTCTTTACTAGAACCTCGTCTACTAAGAGTAAAATATGGCTTTACCATTGTTGTTTTGGTCACCCCTCCTTTGGAACTTTGAAAATTATGTTTCCTTCTTTGTTTAATAAATTAATTTTGCCAATTTTCATTGTGAGACTTGTGAAATAGCAAAACACAACCAAGTTTCCTTTCCCATCAGTCATAAAAGAAGTTCTTCTCCTTTTACTCTTATTCACAGCGATATTTAGGGCACATTTCCGATTCCTATCATCTCTAGTGCTAAATGGTTTGTTTCTTTCATCAATAATTGCACTAAGGTTTCTTGGATCCTTCTTCTCAAGAATAAGTCGAATGTGAGTGAATTGTTCCCCACTTTCCATACCATGATCCAAATTAGTTTTGGGTTAAAATTAAAATTAAAATGCTTAAGTCTAATAATGCAAGTAATTACTTCAATTAAACTTTGTCGTCCTACCTCCAAAAGGAAGGGATAATCCATGAATAAATGGAGTGGCCGAGAGGAAAAATGGACACCTCTTATCTATGACTCACACCTATTTATTTCACACAAACATGCCTAAATCATTTTGGGGGGAGGTTGTCCTTACTGCTACATACACTATAAACAGATTCCCCTTTCGTGTACTAGACAATAAAACTCCTATAGAGATACTTTCTCAATTTTACCCAAAAGGGTTATAAGTGTTATCATCCTCCTACAAAGAAGTTTCTTGTCTCTGTTGATGTTACATTTGCAGAACATCTTCCGTATTTTTCTAGTCCTTATATTCAAGGGGAGAACACTACTGTGGAAGATAAGGAGGAAGATAAGAAAGCATCTTTCCTTGACCTTTCCCAATCCACTTCTTCTATCCCATCACCAAGTCCTGAATCTAACTCCGGCACCTCTGAAAATCCTTCACCAAATTCTAAATTCAACCCTAGCACTTCTGATGACCCTAAACCCACTTTTGTTAGCCCCCACACTGAATATGTGATCAAGGATAACATCAATCTTGATAATATGAGGTATTTACAGGTGTACACAAAAAGGGAAGCTCCAGCCCTTGAACTTGTGCAAGGCCAAATCTCTGTACCTATCTCTAGTAGCTCTAAAACTAAGGTAAGCATGAATTCTAACCCTAGCCCTGTAGACATTGATCTTGAAGCTCCTATTGCCATTAGGAAAGGAACTAGAGAATGTACAAAACACCCATTATATCCTATTTCTCACTTTGTGTCATTTAACAAGTTTTCCCTAGCTCATAAAAACTTTCTTGCAAACTTAATTGCCATCGTCATCCCAATTAATTTATTCGAGGCATTAGCAAAGGAAGAATGGAGGCAAGCCATGAAAATCGATATGGAAGCATAAGAGAAGAACAAGATGTGGGAGTTGGTCCAATTACCTAAAGGAAAGAAACTAGTAGGATGTAAATGGGTCTTCTCGATCAGGTATAAAGCTGATGGATTACTAGAGAGGTATAAAGCACAATTGGTTGCTAAGGGGTACACTCAAACTTATGGCATAGATTATCAAGAGACCTTTGCTCCAGTTGCCAAAATGAAAACCGTTAAAATCCTATTATCATTAGCATTTAACTACAATTGGACACTTTAACAATATGATGTGAAGAATGTCTTTCTCTATAAGGACTTAGATGAGGAAATCTGCATGAACATTCCACCAGGATTTGGAAACAACACAAAAGCAAACAAAGTGTGCAAACTAAAGAAAGCTTTATACGGTTTAAAACAATCTCCGAGAACTTGGTTTAAGAGATTCACAAGAGTAATGTTAACCTTTGGTTAGAAGCAAATCCAGGGAGACCATACTTTGTTCATCAAATAGAAGGAATCAAGGGGAGTCACAGCCTTGCTGGTATATGTTGATGATATCATCGTCACTGGAGATGATAAAATAGAACAAGAGGAACTTAGGAGACATTTGGCAAATGAATTCGAGAATAAAGAGTTAGGAAAATTGAAGTACTTCTTGGAAATTAAAGTAGCATAATCAAAACAAGGTATCTTTATTTCTCAACAAAAGTATGTGACAGATCTCCTAATAGAGACAAGTAAACTAGCAAGCAAACTAGATGATACCTCGATTGATCCTAACCATAAACTAGAAGAAGCCAATGACAATATTGCTATTAACAAGGAAATGTACTAGAGATTGGTGGGAAATTTTATCTATCTATCTCATAGGAGACCTGACATAGCCTATGTAGTAAGTATAGTAAGTCAATTCATGCATAATCCCAAACAAGTACACTTACATGTTCACCGAATTCTACACTATTTGAAAGGCACTCCAAGAAGTGGGATATTATTCAAAAAGAACATAGAATTAACTCTATATACCTATACAGATGCTAACTATGCAGGATCAGTAATAGACAGAATGTCTACTACGGGTTTTTACACTTTCCTAGGCTGTAATTTAGTAATTTGGAGGAGTAAAAGACAAAATGTGGTTGCAAGGTCTAATGCTGAGGCAAAGAGCTATGACACTGGGAATTTGTGAATTACTTTGGTTAAAGATCATCTTGGATGACTTAAAAATAAAACAAGATGAACCAAATAGATTGTATTATGACAATAAATCTGCTATAAGCATTGCACATAATCTAGTACAACATGACCAAACAAATCACGTTGAAGTTAACAAGCACTTCATAAAAAAAAAACCTAGATAGTGGTCTTATTTGTACCCTTTATGTATCGACAAGAGGCCAAATAGCAGACATATTCACCAAAGGGCTCAACAGTGCAACATTTCAAACCATTATGTCCAAGTTGGGAATGTAGAACATCTATTCACCAACTTGAGAGGGAGTGTTGAAACATATCAAATTCTAGCATATTAGATTTTCAGTGTCAACTACAACATTTATTAATCCCACTCTTGTATTAATTAGTCTAACTATTAGTCTAACTCTTGTATTAATTAGTCCAACTGTTGTATTAATTAGCCTCCTTTCCTAGTGTAGATATTGCATATAAATATCCATGTTACTAGAGTAATTCAACAAGGTAAAATACAAGTTCTTTCCCTTCACTACAAAATATACTCAAATTTCTACTAAGTTCTTGAACTCCACACCATACCCAAGAGCAAAACTTATCCAATATATAATAAAAGAAGGATAAAAGGATTTTGAAACAATATTCCAAAGAAAGCATGATTCTAGCACAACAAATAATATATAAAAATCTAAAGTTTAATTATTCTTGTCCTCGTGTGAAAACAAAAACAAAACAAAGACAAAAAATATTCACCAATATTTCATTCTATGATAATTCAATTTTTAAATTCTATACCTTGGGAGCCATCTTAGTGAACAATGAAGAAAATATTCCTAAAATAAGATAAAGTGAAGTGTCCAAAGATTAATCAACTTACCTCTACCCATAAGCATAACCCAGTTGAGAATATGCCAGTATAAAGTGCAGGTATCCATGGAAAAGCAACTATCCAATCCCTAAGCATTGACCATGTCCAAGACAATGGCCAGGGACCTTGAATACTACCAGAGAAACCTCCCAAAAGATACCATATAGTAGAAAATAAAGCAACAATGCAAACCTGCAATTGAAAGTTGAGTAATTTAAATAAAATTAAGCAAGAGATCAATAGAATGGAACTTAATTCAGTATTATATATGATGCAGAGTCAATTAACTAACCTCATATCCTAGGAGGGGGAGAAACTTCTCTTTTTTTATGCTTCTTGATATGTTTTCAGTTCTTAACATATGAACGCCAAAAAACACTGCACTTAGGATGTTCAAAAGATCTCCGACCTTAATTCAGTAAAGATTTTGTGGAAGTTATATGAGGAGAGTGAACATAAGAGATATCAGCACGCCAGCATGGCACTAAGCATTCAGGTAATATTTACTCTTAGGGTATATAATTGTAATGTATATCACAACCCACAATGGAAAAGAATAGAGGGAAAAATAATTATAATGATGAATACGTTGCTTACACTTGGGGGAGAACCACTGGCTTCCAGCATTCCAACTCCAACAATGGACATAAGAGCAGCAAACCACGTTCTAGCAGGAACCTTAGCTCCTAACATGCCATCAAGTAACGGAACCACAATGACCTGTTAATTCACTTAAAAGATGAAAGATTGTATTTGTAACTCTATCTACCCTAGTACAGTAGAAAACATTTGCATAATACAAGAAATTAAATGATCTTACAGTGAACATAGATAAAAAGGAAGCACGTCCAGCACCAGAAGTTAGCAGTCCAAGTGCCTGCATAAGGTATCCCAGACTGACCCAGAAACCCAACTCCATGCCAGCATTTCTGGTGTGGGCATCATCCCATGCTCTCAGTACAAATGGTATAAATGGAATGGCAGAAACAACAAAACGCACAACTGTAAAAGCTGCTGGATTCATAATTGCCTGGACCTCTTTCACGACTGGAATGTTACTAGCTAAAATGAAACCACAAAAGATGGTGAGAATACAAATCAAAGACTCAGGCCAATGAGACTTGAAGTTGCTGTACACTTAATGGAGAAAACAATATCACCCAAACACGCAATAACTACAATTTCATCAACTTTGCAAACGAGTACACAAACACAAATACACAGAAGTTTGCCAGTTGACAAAATTCTACTTGATAGTTCACATTTATGTCTGTCAATCATAGATCAGAACTCCAAAGAGAGGCAGAAAATGAAATCAGATGTCTAAGACTTAATTTTTTTTCCATATTCTGTTAAGCTCTTCAATTGAAATATTTACTTTTCATACTTCAACGCTTTCATAATCAGTACATAAGAAATAGGAAATCTTACAGGTTGACTGAAGCAAGTACTGTTCGATGTGCAACCAAGTTCAGACCTCCAAGATAAAAGCTTCCACATGAGAATGCAATGCACCAATCCATAAAACCACCAAGGAGGTCTATTGCCAGTATGCCAGAAAAGAAATATTCTAATTTCACTCCCCGTATCTAATCTAGCAACATTTATTTGCTCTTACTGTCTACAGCAGGCTCAGTTACTGTAATCAGCAGCAGCCTCCAAGTTCAGAGCAGAGCCATAAGTTTTCATTTGCAATATTAAATTGACAAGAACAAAGTAAAAACTTATATTGCAATTTTCTTGCATATTTGGGAAGCAAAGTTACTCCTTTATCTATCTTATGTCGCCCGTCCCAACTTTCCCAAGAAGCCTAGAATAAGTTGCAATATCATTTGTAAATCAGTTTTCATATAGAATACTTTGACAATCCACACAATTGAAGTGTCTACCGAACTTACAGTTATTCAGACTATCCTAAATGACACAGACAGAGAGCCTATGTGAATGCGTGTACAGAGATCAAACAGTTGTTTCATAGAAATAGAAAAACTAGAATTATTTATTGTTGATGCAACTTTAGGAGCATTACAAAAGCAGCTAAACGTTCCTCAAGTTTTCAGTAGCTTCGGGAATGATTTCACAACTCCTTTCACATAAATCAATTGCAGTTTCATATAAGATTGATTCACTTGACAAATGGCCACATTAATCACCTACTGAATAAGTTACCAATGGGAACTCTCTTACTGTAATCCAGCTCAAATTATAAGGCTGAAAATATTTTAGCAAGTATCAAGCAGAGTAAAACCTGAGTAAGTAAAGCCATTATAAGGATATGACGAGAAGAAAAAAAAAAAAAGAAAAAAAGAATATAAACAAATTCAATCCTCAATCTTACATCACAGTAGAACCGTAAATATCATGGTTTCACTTCAAACAATCAAAGAACAAGCATGCAATTTATATCACAAAGGTGAGCATGCTATTTACAAGAATTAATCATTGAACTGAATCCAAATCCCCCAGCCCAAATGCCAAAATTTGCATATTAGCATCAAAACAAGCAGCAGCAGAGTTGGGAGAAGAAATAGCGTACCATAAACAAGAGTGGTGACATTGAGCAAAATAATGCTTCTGACTTTCTTGGATGCAAATAGTATCCTCCGCCATAGAGAACGCTTCCCAAACAAAGACTTAAAATTCAGGCCCTCCCGCTTTTGAGTCCGGACTGGACTCAAAGAAGTCGACGACGAAACCTCCTCCTTCGCGCTGTTACCGAGCTCACCACGTTTCGATTTCGAAGCGTCGAATTTGATGGAATTGGTGGAAGAATGAGAGGAAGAAGAATGACGCAAAGAGCAAGAAGCGGTAAAACGATGACGTTTTTGGAAGGCGTTGCCAAATGAGTAGAGAAATGAAGAATTACATGCAGGAGAAGAGGGAGAAGAAAAAGAAAGTGAAAATTGGTGAGAATAGGGCGTTCTGGTGCATGACCACCACCTACAGTGCGAATGGGCGGCCATGGCTATTGGGTAACATTCCAAGATCGAAGAAGAAGAAGCTCTGTGCTTTACCACTACAGAACGAATCGTGTCTTGTTAAAGGCTCCAAGAAATTCCATAGGAAAAACTTTTTTTTTGTTAATTTCGTTTGTCGTGTAGAGTTAAAAGAGACACTCGGAAATCTTCTAGAGTCAGACCAAAAAAAAACCTTCTGGAAACAGACAAAGAAGTATGTGATTGCTTGAATCCTATCTCTGTCTCGGACTTCGGATCTAACGTAAATAGTACAGGATTGATGGGCATTTTTTTCATGACAAACTCTACTGAATCTCACATGTTTAATAAAATGAGAGCTGGAATGGTTTAGAATTTAATGCTTAAAGTTCAGTTTGAATATGATTTAGAGTTGGGGCTTAGTTAAAGATTAGGGTAAACAAATTTATCCTTAGACTTGACCCAGTCCATTAAGGTCCAAGAGTCTGATTAGGTTAAATTAAATAGATTGAATCTATCTCTGTTTTTTATTAAAAACAATTTTTTAAAATTAAAAAATAGAAAAAATAAAGATTTGAATGTAAAAAAAATAAAATGACAAAAAAATTAATATTTGAAATGAATTAATATATTTAAAATATATTACAAATAAATTAAATTAAATTAAATTATAAAAATAATATTTAAAAAATAAAAATATAACTAAGCTAGACTTAGTAGTGATTAAATTTGGAATTTGACTCAACCTAATTAATAGAGTTAGCTTATCTTAGTAATTTTTTTTTTTAATTTTAACCAGGTTTAATTTGACCCAATGTAACTAGGTTGAGTTGAGTTAGTCAAACCTAAGTATTTGTTCACCATTTGTCACTAATGTGTGTCAAATTCATAAGGCTAAAATATATGTAACTTCTTTAAACTCTAGGTTATGGGTAAATAATTCTCTTAATCATCAAAACTTGGCAAAGAAATCCCTAAACTTGATATTATGTGTAAATAAACCCCTCCTGTTAGTTAGTCAATTTTTCATTAACAAAAGAATGATATTTCTGCACATGATCTAAAGTTCATGGAAAATATTTGCACTTAAGACAAAATTCAAGAGTTATTTACACCAAAAGAAAAAAAATAACGACTATCTACACAAATTTGAAAGTTTAATATGTTCATTTTCAGGTTTTAATCATATGGAGATAATTTATACCTGATCTAAAGTTTAAAAGAGTTATACGCATTTTGACCAATTCAAATTACTAGTGATCTTTATGCGAGCCATTTGGTTTTGGTTTTGAAATGTTTTTTTTCTCTAAGTTGTGATATGATTTAGGAAATTTCATTGGCTAGTACAGGATGTTTATGCACCTAGGGGATTTGACATATTAGATCAGGACAAAATTAAAAAAAATCAATTTTTATTTGGCCAAATTAAGTATTAGGGTCACATAAGATTCGATCTAGTATTATTTTTAATAATTTTATTTTTATATTATTTACAATAAATATTTCAAATATTAATTATTTGAGAAAATACTATTTTAGTCCCCAATTTACCACCATATAGTTATTTTGGTTCCTTAATTATTTTATTTCTCAAAATGATTATCTATTAATTGGAAATTATTACATTTAATTCTCTACTAATTGAAAGATGTCACTTTTATCCCCAACTTTTGAAATTGTTACTATGTGTAGTCCCTTAAGCTTCGTTAACTTATATGAAAGGTCAAAAGTGACATTTTTGATCAACAAGAGACCATTTTAGAGATTAAATGAGTAAAAAGCTAAAATAATAATTAAATAATAAATTACAAATTAAAATGATATTTTTTACTTAATTCTCAATTGTTTTCTATTTTATTTTGTTTCCTTCCAAGTCTTTTTTTTTTTATTACTTTCTTTTTAAATAAATATCTTCATTAATAATTTTTGGTATTGGGTCAGGGCTTTAAAAAGTGGTTGGATCTAAAATTGGCCCAAGGACATTGCCCAACCTATGTGCACCCCTTAGTTTGGATGAACATAATTTAAAAGAAAACTTAAAGAAAGAAAATATGGCATTCTTGGATATATTTATTTAAAAAAAAAAATAGTGCCTGTTTATTTTTATTTTAAGTTTTATGTTTTTGAAACATTCTTAATAAATTTTTTTCAAAAATAAAATTCAAAAAATACAAAATACAAAATTTATTTGAATAAAAATTGTTTTGGAGAAAAATAGAAAGCCTTTTTTACATATGTGCTATAGAATGTAATACAGGGACCTTATTTTTTTAAAAAATAAAAATATTATTTTGGTCATTAACTTATCACTAAATCATTTTTTTGTCTCACACTTATTTTATTATATAAATTGATTTTTCATTGATAAAAAATTGTTACTTTTAATAATTCACTTTTGAGAACTTAGTGCTTTGAGCTGAAACCAAGTAACCCAATTAATAATCATTTCAATTTTATAAGGTCATATTAATAATATACATTAATTATTTGGTAATTGACCTAATTTAAAAAAAAAGTGCTCTCTAAAAATTGAAAAGAGACAAGTTTGAGAAAGTTAAATTCAAATTGACATTTCGAGCATCCCCGCATGAATCTTTTATTTTGATTTTTCCAATTTCAATGGCTGTATTCTACCCACTTGTCCCATGGGAGGATAGTTTCTTTTTCTGGTTTTTGTTTCTCTTGGGCCGGTGAACCCTTTCTCTTCAAAAGAAATAAAATCTCTTTTAAAAAATTAAAACATTGATAAAATAAAATAAAATATTCTCATATCATATATTTTTAGTGTGTATTATGCAGATTTTTTTTTTTTAACTTTTCAAAATTACGCATTTTTTCTCTATTTTAAAATATGTGCCTTTATCCAATTTAAAATTGTTTTTACTAAAATACCTTGTATAAAAAATATATATGATGGTATTTTAATTTTAAAATTATATATTTAGGTTAGTGCATGGTAATTTAGTTAAAAATTTTAAATTTGAAGTATAGTGTAGCGCAAATTTTGTTTTTTGAAAGAGTTCATGTATACTTTAAATATAAATGAGAGATATGTGTAATTTTAATCAAATTTATGAATGCATAATTTATTATAATATTTATTATTGTCACAGACATTTACAAAAAAACTACAAGACACTGGTTAAATAAAATATTTGATTATTTACAAAAATTTTTATACAACTTAATGTACAACTATAAATTGAAGAAAATAAGATACTCGTAAGTCATAAAGACTATTCCAAATAAATGGTGATTCAAGATTAAAAAACATCTTTAAAAGCTCAAGGAGAATTAAATGTTAATAATTTCGTAAAAGAAAAATTTTATACAACTCTTTATATTTTTGTTAAGTTGTTTTTTTAATTTAAAAATAATAAATATATGATTTTTTTAATTATATCATAATATATATAGTTATTATGCATTATTTTTAAATTTAATTATATATTTTTATATTATTATCATTAGTTAATTATATTCAGTAAAAAATCTAATAATAAAAAATAAAAAATATATTTAAGTATAATCCTTTTAACGAACTATTTAAATGACAGTATATTTAACTCATTTTTAATAGCTACTTCTAAGAAAAAAGATATTTTTCCTTTTAGTTGAGGTAGGTTTAAGTGTAGGTACATTTCAATGAAATATCTTACTTATTAATTTTTAACACCACAAAAAATTCTGTCATTATCACTAAAAAGAATAGTATTTACATGATTATTTCGTGGGGTCGCATATGTCGAAATAAACTATTATACCAGATTTTTTTCTTCATTTCTTGAAAAAGAAGTCCAGAGAATGATAAAATTGAACAACTAATAGCAGAAGAGGTCGGAGTAGCAAGAACAGAAATGGTAAGATGTATTCCACTTTATTGTTTGGACTTTAGAAGTTTAAGAAAAGGAGGGAGAAGATTCATTAATGGAATGAAATAATTTATATATTAATTTTATAATATTAACTTATAAATGGAATGCTATTATTGTATGCTTTTAGCTAATGAGTGTATTATAGTAATTGCACCATTAAGCTATTCTATTTTATTTTTGACCTCACAATTTGGAGAAACAATAAAATTGAGATTTTAGATGGCAACAAGAGACTTTGTAATCCTTCATTTGCTATTTGATTCCATCCAAAACTAAATTTATGTAACACCTCCAAATTTCACTATGTAATATTTAGGCTGAGGGAGAAATAATATAAATTAGCTTCATAAGATGAACGAAACAAAAGAATGTTGATGGATATAAATTAAAAATTTAAACAATTCTTAAAACAATTGGACAAAACTAAAATATTTAATAAATTGCTATTAAATTAAATTTTGAGGTTGGTACAAGTGGCTGAGCCTCATCTTTCCCTTTTTAGAGGATCTGATTTCAAACATACAAGTCCTTGGCTCTAAAAATTACAAGAATACCCTTGATCTTTTTTTTTTTTCATTCCTTTGTTTCCTTTTTCTTTTTACTTCTTTCTCTCACCTTCCCCTGGATTCTCTATCTCGTTCTTGCTTTTCATCGCAATGTCTCTCTCTCTCTCTTAGCTTCGTCTAGGCAAGTCTGTTGTAGCTTTAGCTAGTGGTTGCCTTCGTGCCATCTCCTCAAGTTCCGTCAGTAATGTAACGCTAAGAAACTGCTGTGAATTGCATAAAATTCTTCCTCCTTTACCCACTCGGCATCAAGCTACCAAAGAAGGGTTGATGTAAGCAAAATCAAGGAGGATTTCTTCAAATCATTGTGTGCATCTCCTAATTGGTGTGTAATCCATCAATTCCCTTTCAATTTCGGCATGTAATTTCGTCAATTCGACCTTGATATTAGATTCTCCATGTAGCATTGTTAAGGTTTGCAACAAGGGAAAATTGGGTGTGATTAGTGAAAAATTTCTCCAAATTAATTTGTACCTTTGCTTTTTAATATCAAATTCATTATTTCCCTTCGCATTCTCTCCCTTGTTCTTGTCTTTCATTATAACGTCTCTTTCTCTTAGCCTCATCTAGCCACATCCGCTGTAGTTCCAGCTAGGAGGAGCCTTCACACAACCTTTTTGAGTGCCATCGACAAGGTAACGTCTAGAAACCACCATGAATTACACAAAATTCTTCCTCCCTTACCCACTCAACATTAAAGTGCCAAAGAAGGGCAATTTAAGTAAGGGAGATTTCTTCAAATGACTTAGTGCATCTTGTAATTGGTGTGTAACCTATGAATTCCCTTTCGATTTTGGTGTGTAGTTCAATAAATTCGACCCCTAGTTTCATATTCTCCATGTAGCACTGTTAGGGTTCACAAGAAGAGGAAATTAAGTGTGATTGGTGAGGAATTTCTCCAAACTAATTTGTGTCTTTGCTTCTTAATATCAAATTCATTAATTCCCCTCCAATTCTTGTGTGGAATTGCTAAGTTTTATGCCTCTAATATCAAAACCCTCTTGATTGAATGTATAGTGTGAAATGATGTTGAAAATTTGAAATCTTGGACTATTCTTCGTTAAGAATCACCAAGGGAGGAGGGAATTAAGCATTTGGAGGTTATCGTTTGACATGGTACATTAATTTGGTGACTATTCCTAATTCTCTAAAATTTCCACAATGGTTATAAAGCAAAGGGGGTGAAGGAAATCTTATAGTGATTAATTAAATGACACTAAAATAAATAATTTAGATTAATTACCAAATCTTGAATTACATTAGTATAATTTCTAACTATTTTGGTGATATTAGACGACCCCTAATTAAGAAAAGGTAATTATTTTTAGGATTATATATATATATATATATATATGAAGGATTAAATATATGTGAAAGGGAAATAAATAAATAAATAAACATGAGATTTGAGCCAAGGTGGTATAATTTATTTGTGATCCATGGTGGGGTCAGAATTATAAAGTGAGGGGGGCAAAAATGAATTAATATACTTGATATATCCAAAAAAAAAAATCTACCACTGATATATTATATGAAACAAATTGGATATTTACTCAAGTAATATGTACTACTTAAATATATCTAAAGTTAATATCATTAAACAACATAACTATATAAGTAGCAAATGTTCTTATATTTTAAACTACAATTTCTAAGAACGGGCTTTTGTAAAAATTAAATTCTAGAACAACTAAATTGTACTCATTTTTTAATATTATCACAATGTAGATAAAACATTCATTAATAATAAGAGAAGAGAGAGAGAGAGAGAGAGTAGTTAATACTCAAAGAAAGAGGATAGGTAAAATATGCTATGTAGTCAAGAAAACACAAAGCAGTTTTACACGACATCAAGTGAAGGAATGAACTAAAAATGAAGGCATTAGACATGATAAAAAATAAACTATACAGCAATGAACAAAAAATTAATAAGTTATTATACCTAAAAATTAAATGATGACATGAACCATGAAGCTCCCAAACAACCATAGTCTTTGAAGAAAGGTGCAAAATTCAAACAATAAAACATGATTAGAGTTGAAAAAAAATAAGGTAAATGTAAAATATGAATATTGTTATTGACTGTCGAAGCATTATTCTAAAAGTGTTTAAAACTGTGATTGAGTGTAGAATGAAGATTGAAGAGTGAAGGCTAAAGGATAGTGATATGATTGGACTAAAGATAAGTGAACCAACTCAAAAAAATTCTAAAGAAACAAATAGTTGAGCATAAAAATATATTTAAAAAGTCAACAAGGAAAAGTAGAATTTTGTTTTATTTTAAAAAGTAAGCATTAAAGATTTCATTTAGATAATTTAGGGGCCAAGTAAAAATTTTATCTTTTATATATGTGTCAAAACTAAATTTCATATATATATATATATATATATATATATATAATAGCTGAGAGCATGCCAAAAAGTTATTCTCATAGCATTATGTAAGTTTTTATTTTAGCCTTAAATGAAATCTCATTAGCACAAAGCAAATACTGGACCACTTAATTGTAACAGAATCAAACGATAAGCACCACCAAAAGCTAGAAAATAATAAAGTAGTGGAAATAAACTAAAACTAAAGTTTAACCGGTCAGCAAATAAAGTCTTTCTTTGCCATCAATGTCTAACCTACTCTAACTTTGCAGCTAACCTTAATAAGAAAAATATAAGGGGGGGCACAGCATATGGAGGCCCCCTTGCCTCTGCCACTGCTTGTGATATTAGAAGATAAAGGGCTAATATCCCACTTTGAGATTAAAGATACTTGCTATGCAGTGATTAGACAAGTACTGGCTTAGACATTAGGAAGTTATTTGAATGAAGGATAATTTCTTATATAAGAAGTTAAAAGCACATTATTTATTATTATAAAACCATATGCACTAGTTTTATAATCAAATGAGATAAGGAAAAAGACGTTAGAAACTCAATTATTATGTACATTTCCTCCATATGAGTGAATGTTGCTAATTATAGTTGTTTTCTATATTTTAAACTGTCATTTTGTGAAATATTTTTGTTATATATGCTTCGGTGCCTTAGGAACAAACTTCTTGAATTATTGTGTTAGTTTTGACATTTATTTGTACACTCTAAAATTTTATGAAATTTTCTTTTTTTTTTTCTTTCGCATTTAAATGATCATTTTAAACCGTTTACAAACTGTATGATATTTTGGAAACTTTCTTGGAACTCAAATTTTGCTATTTGGATATTTTTTTTTATTATGTATATTGTTATAGAAAATATGGTTTTCATGGAATACATAAAATACAGAACTCTATAACTAATGGTAGTAGATGTTAGCCCTGGTGCTCTATGATTTACTCTGAACCACAACTAGCAGGGGTGTTGCTAGCCCTGTGCATGACAACCACCATACATTGATCTGTTTTAACTATTTGCAAGGCATATTGCTTGACTCCAACTGCTATTTGTACCGTGATTCCTAGCCTATACCTAGTGTTCATTTATGGATGATTATTTATTCTGTGAGATGTTGCATTATGTACAATATGTTTTGCAAAGCATTCCTAGATTTGCTTAAGCTTTATGGATTATGTTATATTATTTATGACCTTTTTATTTGGAATAATCTTGGCATATGTAAATTTTAGTATGTTTGAATTGGGAAACTATATGGTTGTGAAAAACTCAATCAGCTTGCATGTTCCCTTCTGGGATTGTTAGTAATATTTACCCATTGAGTATTGTCACTCATCGCTTCTTTTTTTTTTTTTCTTAGAAAATATCGTTGGTCTTAATTAATATTATGTAGTTTAGATATGTTTAAGAGACTAGTTAGTGAACCTTGCATTGTTTGTAAGGGTGAAGAGTTGTATTCATTTCTTTCATTTTTCATTGTCAACATGTGATGCTTTGTGTACTCTACTAGCGCCTTTTTGTTAAATATAGCGATTTTGTTCAATATAGTTTTGAGCTAGTTGTTTCATCTTTCGTTTTGTGCTCTTTGGTGAGAGTAGAGTTCTCCTTTACTATAATATACATGGCTTCTCTCTCATGGAAGTTTTGGGAGGTCTATATTTCAGGGGAGACTCTACTAAAATCTCCACATAGGAGCCCTATAGAGAATTATTAGCAATAGAATAGGTTTGTTGAGTCTAATTTGCATTAGTTTTGGTAAACTCCTATTATAGATTGGATTCTTTTACCAAGTATGTCCTTTAAGTTGATAGTTAGCTATGGTTATGAGACTTGCAGAGGCGGGGTCTACTTTACCCTCTAAACATGCATTCACCCTAATGTATTCATTCTAGGTTTTTGGCATTCCCTATTTGGCTATCAATTCAAACATTGTTTCCTAAGTATAAAAACTATTGGCTAGATTAATAAATTATTTTTGGAATATCTCCTTATTTTAAGTTGATCATTTGAAGATAGATATTTCCCTAAATATTTTTAATAAAATGACTCATCTATTAGGTAAATTTTCTTCAATTAAGAAATAAGAGGTCTTGTGCTTCTTAACCCAAGACTTGAAACTACCCAAGTGACTCTTTTTTTTCTAAAACTTTGTTCTTTAAGTAAATATTTTCCCTCAAAACATTCTTAAACAAGTAAGTTTTGGAAGAAAATTATTATGCAAGCCCAAGAAGTTAACAGTTAAGTGAGATCCATTTTATTTGTCACACCCCCAAAGTGGAGGGTGATTGGCTTAAAGAGTAAGGTAAACGTTGTCTTTATAGGTCGAGTAAATCTGACAATCTAACTAATCCAAATATTAATATAACAAAGGCATGAACAATATTCAATCCAATTCTTTAATATCATAGAATGTAATTAAATCTAAAACCCTGCGTATAACAAAAGAACTTCTAAAGTACGAGGAAAACAGTCCATGTTTAATAATGGAAGCCAAATGAAATGAAAACAACTTTTCGCCCTTGCGAACAATCTAAGGCTCACCAACTAGTCTTTTAGTTGCCTCACACTACAAAGCGATAATTGGATCAATGCTATTTTCTACAAAAAAAAAAAAAATTAAAGAGAGAATAGATGAGTGATAACACACTCAGTGAGCAAATATTACTGACTAGACCATAGGGGACCATGCAAGAGCATTAGAGTTTTTCATAACTATATCGTTTTTTAGTTCAAAACACATCAAACTCTCATACTACAAAATTTTTCCAAAATAGGAAGATCACTAATAATAAATTATACTTTATAAAGTTTAAGTAAATTTATAGTACTTGCAAAATAGATCATACTAAAAAGCATTTGAAATTCATAAATAATTTTAAAAGAATAGTATTGAAGTGAAAAACACCTCATAAAACCAATTACAATCTATAATGAACACTAGCTCTAGGCTAATAATCATAGTACTGATAGTAGTCGAAGTCAAACAATATGGCTCACAAATAGTTAGAACAGATCCATATGTGGTGGACATCACACAAGGCTAGCAACACCTCTGCTAGCTAGCAACGAATAGATCATAGTGCATTAGGACTAACGTCTACTATTGTTAGTTGTAAGGTTCTATGTTGGGTGAATTTTCAAGAAAACAATATGTTTCTATTACAGTATTAATAATTGAAAATATATCTAATAACAAACTTTTGATTTCCAAAAATTTGTATGGTAGTGAACTCATTCTGAATGTTTGTAGAAAATCATACTATGTAAATCGTTTAAAATAATCATTCAATTACGAATTAACATTACAATGAAGTTTCTCAAAATTTGTAAGAGTTTTTATAATTTTTTTTTTTCAAAAGGCTTATTCTCAAAGCACTAGATCGTGTAAACAAAATATTTCATAATTGAACAATGTAAAATATGGAAAAAAAAAAACTAAAATTAGCACTATTTACCTACTTGAAGGGAGCATACATAAGAAATTTGTTTGTACCATCTCTTTTGTTATCTTACTTAATTATAGAACTAGTGCCTATGACCTTATAATAACAAGTAACACACATTTAAGTTCTTTTGTTAGAATTATCCCTAATTCAAATAAACTATTATAATGTACCAAACACTTGTCTAACCTCTATGCACAAAGTTTCCTAAATCTCATAGTAAGGTGTTAACCCTTCAATTTCCAATGTTATAAGCAATTTCTCCACATTAACTCAAATTATGTATTTATTTATTTCCATTCATGATCTGAAATTTTTTTTTTTTAACCATGAGTTGCATAACACTATCAAGATAATTAGGGAATTATGCTAACATAATTCAAAAAAAATTTAGTGGTTAATTTAAATGATTATTTAATGCAATTTAATCATCTTTACAAGATTTCTTCCCTCTATATACCCACAATAGGGTCCATAAAAATAGCAATTCAACATATTCTACTTACATTTGTTATTTGAAAATCCCACTAGCCCAAATTCCTTCTTTCTTGAGCTTTAATGATGTTTAAGGGACCCAAAATTTTGAATTATTCCACCCTTCGAGCTCTTTAATTCATTGTGATGGTGGGATGAAAAATTGAGAGCCAAGATCATGAAATTAAATATACAAATTAGAGGGGAAATAATCATAATTTATCAAAGAACTAAAGTAATTTCATTAAAAAACTCACATAATCACACTTAATTTCGTTAAAATTGAAAAGGAAACGTGCAATTAAAGGTTGGGTTTTCAAATTTGAAATAAAATCTTGAAATTGACTACTTATTTGAGGGGGAATTGAATGATATATATCATAAATACAAAGCCCCAACTTAATTTAAAAAAATCTCACTAAAATCAAACCTAATTTTGAATTTGCGCCATCTAAAAAGAGGGGTTTTGAAATTAAACCTCCAAAGTCAAGAATTGATCATGGATTCATGAGGGGAAATAGTGAATTCAATGTCAAGAAGAAAAGACACGAATCAATTCGAAAAAATCCCTCACCAAATGTGTTTAATTTCTCCTCTTATGGAACCTTATGTTACATAAATGGGGGAATTCGAAATTAGGGCTAAGATTGCTAAATTGGGGGCCAATGGAAGAGAATGGATGAAATACTTGTAAGAACTTGAAGCTCTATGATAATTTGATGAAAAACATGTCAAATCTTGTCAAGTTTTGTTGAGATCACACATTATTCTTCATAGATGAACTTTTATGTTTTTGGCCAAATTGGACGCTAGAGATGGGCCAGCACACATCGAAGGTGGTAGAGGACAGTAAGTGAATGGCAAACACACCCAATCTTAGACAAAAACAAGAAGAGGGAGAGGAAATCTTGGAGTGTTTGAATGTCTATGAATATTTATGTACTTTTGGTTGGGAGGGCACATGGCAAAAGTTTTTTTTTTTAAATTAGGATATTTCTAAAGGTTTATAAGAGGTAAGGCTTAGGCCAACCTCAAATTCAAATTTTATAGTAATTTATCTAATATTTTAATATTCTTTAATTGTTTTTACAATTTATATTTAAAATTTTTTTCATATCCCAACTACCTTCTCTTCCTTTCTCCTTCATAGAAAACTAATTTAAATTCTCTTTACCTCAAAATAAAAATAGTTAACTAGGAATTTTATGAGTGTTACATTATCTATCTTGACAAATTTGCTTAAAAAAAGCCATTTAATTGGAAAAAATTTAAATATTTGAAAGACATAATTAATAGATTTTATAATAAGAGAATCAAATTGGTAGGAGATTAATCTTTTAGACACTAAATCATTATTTCATTCAAAAGTTTTAAGGACTCCATGGTGTCAATGTTATTAATTTCTCTAATATAGAAAAGATGTTTTATTGTATAGAATAAAGAAAGGAGAAGAAACTCCCGGAAAAAAAATGAAAAGTTGTTTATAAATTAAAGATCCAAAGCATATAACAAACTAACAATTAGGATTTTTTTCGCTGCCCATGAGTGCACAACAAGGTGCTGAACAAATTATTTTATTTGTTTATTAATAAACATGAATTTTTTAGAAAATATCAAAATATAAAAATGAAAAGACAAGTATTTTTTTTATCTTCTCTTTTACAATATTTTATTTTTTAAAAAACGAGAAAAATTCAATAGTTTATAATGTGAAACATTTTTACAAGTATAGTTTTTTTTTTAAAAAAATATTAGAATGAAACAACATTAAAAAAAATATTTTGAATACAATATGTTATTTCTTTTAATAGAGAAAAACTTTTAGCGTTAGATGC
Source organism: Delonix regia (assembly GCA_037074485.1). Classification (NCBI taxonomy): domain Eukaryota; kingdom Viridiplantae; phylum Streptophyta; class Magnoliopsida; order Fabales; family Fabaceae; genus Delonix; species Delonix regia. The sequence continues at coordinate 19,439,951 of CM073454.1, read as the reverse complement.
TTCACACTTCCCAATTTATTTATTTCCAACAAAATGGTATCATATTAGCATCATAATACTTGACTTGATTATATACTAAAATGATAATAATATGTATTCTAAAAAGTAAGATATTATTGCAAAAAAAAACAAAAAATAAAAAGCTGAAAGATAAGAGAAATCACACCACATTATTTATAGTGATTCAGGCCAAAGTGTCCCTACATCAACTATGGCCAATCACAAAGCAATAAAATTTTACTCGCAATGGATAATTACCAAATTACTACATAGGCAACTCATTTCAAAGGCTCACCCATTTGGCTTTTATTCCCTAACTGTCAAAGCGACCTCCAGAGATCAAGTTAAGTCTTGTATAGTCTAACAAAGGAGACAACCTTTACCTTGTGCTCGACCAAGTGGCTTTTACGTCACCTAGGATAGTCTAAAAACATAGCACAAAATACACAAAGATAACCTTCCTTTGAGCTCAGCCAATGACTTTTACGTTACGTAGGATAACCCAAACATCTAAGTTCAGTTAATATAACTTTAAAAATTTCAGACCAACTTTTAGGATTTTGATAGGCTTCTAGAAACCTCACCAAGATACAATATAGGCTATTTTAACAAATAAAGTTTGTTAGTGGATACTCAACGTGTATTGAGTATTGAGAGAGAGAGAGATAGAAAGAAACGATGAAGTGAGCGAAATGAAATAAGTTGATCTTATACACATTTTCACATGTCGTGTCATTCTTTCTCTTTCTCTGAATATGCTATACATATAACTGTAGAGAATCCATTGTTGACGCAAATCCTAAGAAAATTTTTGTAGTTTTCTACCATAGAGTTTTTGGACCATTGAATCTGGCTTGTAAATTGCTTGTGGCCGTTAGATTAAACATGAGTTGCAGATGATTCCAACATACATAGGAAACACATCTATGTTATCTAGTGATTCAAAAGTCAAAAGAAAAAAAAGTTAAGGCGTGGAATATGAGTTGCAAACAATGATAGCATCCTATGCAATAGTTAAAAGAATTTTAAATGGCATCTGAATTATTGGTATTAATATAAAAACTACGTAGAAGAATCTAAATCTGGAAAATCGGTAGTTGATTATGGTATTTACCAATGACTTAAATTTTAAATGAGTGTTCATAACTTTTCCTTTTATTTTGTAATAATTGTTCGAAAATATTTATTTATTTTTTGTGTTAGAAATTAAAGTAAAAAATTATATTGATTCTCCTTTTATGAGTTCAATTTCAATTCGGTTCTTTACTAATATGAATGTTATAACATATTTTATTTAAAATTAATTATGAATGAAGGACTAAAAGTATTATCATTCATATTAGTGAATGGCTAAATTGAAAATAAACTCATAAGTGAAAAACTAAATTGAAAATCAATTAATAAGTACGGGACCAAAATATTGTTTTATTCTTATTAATTTTATACACGCGCACACACACACACACACATATATATATATATGAAATTGATAAACATTAATGATAGAATATCGTATAATATGTAGAGTTTGAATCTATTAGGATATTATATAGTGTCCACCCATAAAGGATGTTCACTAAGTAAGGGTAAAATAGTAATTACATGAATTACTACTAAACCATAACCCTAGTTAGCCATTTGTAAAAGGGCTAGACTAATATACAATAGATAACAGAGATCAAAAGAGAGACTTGTGACGCTCTAAAAGAAATACTTACGAAGTATTTTTGTAGTCGCATTCAAGAAGGGATTTAGGCTATGGAAACTTGAGATACACCCAATACACTGTGGGTATCTCATTCGATCAGTGATCCTAGTTAGAGTTCGATCAACTTCCGCAATTAGGAGAAGTACGTAAGTCTCATACTCTAAATTATTTATGAATGTTTAACATTATTTTATTCCCTTCATTGGTATCAATGCCATAGGTTGGTTTCCTGATGAATTTGTATATTTTATTAGGAATTGATATATTTTTTTAGGGCTATTCTAATTAGGGTTTTTGCGATAAAATTTGTTTGGAAATCTTTTCAAAATTTCCATTCCTTCCAAGAACTCACCCATCCCTACCTAGATTTCTTAAATTAGGGTTTTAGAACTCATTAAAAAAATTTGAAATTTTTTGAAAAATTCCCTCAGCGTTTCGGTGCTTCTCCCACTGTTTTCCACTGGAAACTTTGCTTCCCTTTTCAATCTCATTGCTGCCATTGGTGACAGTGGTCCCTGGCCATGCCCCGATAGTGGGAAGTTGTGGTCGCCGGCACCCTCTAGCCAAAAAATGCTAGCCTTCCTCCTCCATCTGACATACAAGAAAAAAAAAATCCCCCCAAACCTGCCATCGAACTATAGAAAGAGTGCATCTCTCTCTGTCTCATCACTAGCAGCAATGGCTGATAGTGACATAGCACACTTACCGTCGGTGAGAAGGCATATAAAGAGCTCGAAGAGGAGCTCTGAAAATGCATCCCTCTGAAATGCTTGTACTAGTGGCTTTCATTGCTGCACTCAATGCCAACCACATTGCCGGCAAATGTAACATTACGTCATCCATAAGTGGGTGGCCGGTGAATTGCAGTGGCGGTAGTAGCAAGTGGGGGAGGAAGAGGAGAAGAAATAAGGAGGAAGAACAAGTTATGTTTTTTTGATTTTTTGGGCTTTTTGAAAGAAATTTCAAAAATCCTAAATTTTTTAGGTAAATGGGCTTATAGGGTTTGATCTAGGCTCATTGCTAAAATTTTTTGCTTTAGGCCTTTAAAATTTTATAAAAAGATTTAGGCCTTTAAAAGAGTTTTTTTTTTGCTATTTTTTTTTAGGAGTTGGGCCTTGTTCTTTTAATTAGGCATGTGACCCATCCAAAATAATAATTACATACCTAATTGTTAAATCCTTAATTAATGAACATTTAGATATGTTCAAAAATATAAATTGTGTATTTATATTTTAGCCCCCAAATAAATGCAATTAATTTTTTTCATGAAAAATTAATTTTTTATATCCCAGTATCTTTTAATCAAGTAATATGTGATTACTTGTCATTATGTTAATTATTTTAACATTGTTTTTATTAAATTGTTTTGTCAATTTTCTAACTATAGAAAACTTAGAAATATAATTTTAATTGGCTTAACATTATGTATTTAATTGTGTTAATTTGTTTAACATGCGTAAGCCTTTACCCTTAAATTATTGCTCTTTTGATTCGTATATCGGCTGGAAACCTAGAACTACAGGCTACTGGTCCTAAGAGATTTATTTTAGATCAATGTTCTTGGTTTAATAATGCCACGTACATGATCCACTATTTGTTAAAGCATTAAATGCATATATTAAATATGTTGATTAGTTTAACATGTTTATTAATCAATGTTAATTAGTTTAGCATTACATAATTGATTTTTTAATATGTTAATTAGTTTAACATGATAGTTAACGAATGTTAATTTGTTTAACATTTAAAAAATCATGATTTACAATTTGTTTGTAGCATGATTATGACACTTAGTTGTGTTTTGATTTCATTGATTTACACATTGCATACAACTTTAGGACGATGATTGGCGCTTTGTACTCATTCGACTCCAGGTTATGCATATGTTAATTAGCTTAATCATACGATACTTGGTGTAATAATTTGTAAGCATGTTGAACATTAAATCTTGTGTGTTTTTTATTGTTTGATCCTGCTACATGTCTGTCTTTTTTTTTTTTATGTAAAGAATGACTATAGTTTCCAAAAGTATTGTTGCTGAGCTCAACAAGGGGTTAAAGCTAAATGGTGACAATTATAAGATTTAGAGTATGAAAGTCCAGTATCTCCTGGAAGAGCAAGAAGCTTTTGAGTTTCTTAATAATGTCATAGAAGAGTTAGCAGCTAGAAACATGGCCTAGCATAGGTGAGACCATAAGGCTTATGATGCTTGGAAGAAAAAGAACTCGACTACTCATATTACATTACTGAGCACTCTGGGTGATGACATTCTAAGGGAGTTTAAGGACCACCAAAGCGTTATAGGGCTTTGGAATGCTCTGAGAACAAGGTTTGGAACTACGTTTATATCCAAATTACGTTCTCTGACGATCAAATTTGACTTATATAAGAAACACCTAAAATATTCGAGAAGGAAACATTTGAAGCTAATGTCAAATATGATCGTTGAGCTAAAAGATGTTGAAAATGTCTTAACAGACGAGTAGTAAATCTAAGTCGTCATTTGCCCATTTTCTAGTTTGTGGAAGCATATAAAGATGCATCTCACTCACAATGATAGAACCATGACTTTGGAAGATGTCCAGAGACACCTTGAACCCGAGGAAGAAAGGCTTGAATCAACCAAGCCGATACCTGAGTTGCACATAGCAACTTCAGGTGGATAACGTGATTCAAAGAGAAAGAGGTGGGGAAAGAACAAAAGGACTAGTTCAACCTAAAAAAAAGTCAAAAACTAATTAGCAAAGCAAAAAGAAGTAGCGAAAGGTGAATATAACAAAAGTTAAGTGCTTTAACTGTTAGAAGAAGGGACACTATACGAGTGATTGCCCTGAGCCTTCCAGAAAGGTAACCTATACTGCTTATGCTAGTGAACTTTGTGTTTTTGGCTTTATTATGCTTACTAAATCTTATATTGTGTAGATTGTAGACTCAAGAGCCACTGACCATATAGCGAGGGACCATGAAGCCTTTGCTAACTTTCAGCGAGTTCCCTATGAAGCATTTTGGATATATATAGGCAACAACACTAAGGTCACTATCAAAAGGATTAGAATATGCAAGTTAGTCCTGCGTGGTACTTGAGACCTGATTTTACATGATGTCCTTTATGCACCTCAAATTCGTCAGAGTGTTATTTCAATTTTGGTTTTAATTAGTAGTGGCTATGATTTATATTCCCATGACAATCGTGTTAAATTGAGTTATGACTCAGTTTTTTATGGTTTTGGTTATGTAACCAGAGGTTTTATTTTTATAAATTTGGATGACGAATCTTACATTAATAATAATGTTAGTTTTTCAATATTTGCCTCTACGCATGATTATGATCACGATGTAAATATATGGCATGCTTGGTCATATTGGCCAACAAGGAATGCAACGATTAACAAAAGAGGATTTGCTTCTCGGTATTAAATAAGTGGATCTATCTACTTGTGAATCTTGTCTAACAGGAAAATCCACAAGAAAACCATTCGATAAAGCAACTAAAGCTAATTTTCCACTGCAATTAGTTCATTCTAACATTAATAGGCTTATGAATGTCAGGGCCAAGCACGGAGTGAATTATTTCATCACATTCATTGATGATTATACTCGTTTCGATTATGTTTATTTGATTTCTCATAAGTCAAAAGCATTGAGCTGCTTTAAAAACTATATGAACTTAGTTGAGAATTAATTAGGTAAGAAGATTAAGTCCTTTCAAATCAATCAAGGCCGAGAATATTTGTCGGTTCAATTCAATGAATTATGTAATAAGAAAAGGATATTTCATTAGTTGACTATTCCAAGTATTCCACAACAAAATAGTGTTGTGGGAAGAAGGAATAAAACACTTTTTGAGATGGTTAAGTCCATGATGGCATAGGCTAATTTGCCAATCACATATTAGGGTGATACATTGATGTCTGCAGCCTACATATTTAACCGTGTGCCTACGAAATCAGTTGCAACCACTCCATATGAGTTATGGACTGGGCGAAAGCCTGATTTAAGTGTTTTGAATCCTTGGGGATGTGATTCCTATGCACATGATTCCTCGAACAAGTATAGTAAATTGGGCCCAAGAGGAAAGAAAAGTATCTTTACTAAATACTCAAAAACCTCAAAAAGTTATGTGTTTATAGGTCAGCAAGACAATGAGAGCGTGGCTGAATTTGAATATAGAGAAGTCATATTCTTAAAGAATGAATATGCTAAGGAAAGTGAGGTAGGTCAAGACCTATCTTTATTTGAGATAGAGAATTTGAACGCACTAAGACCACTTCATTTGAGTGGGAGGATTATGGCAGATGATGAATTAGTTTCTCATCAGCAACCTTGTTCATCATTAGATGCGAATGAAAGTGTTCTTAAGCCAATTGTTCCAAGTGGGAGTGACCAAATGGATCTTATTCCAAATGGGAGTGAGATTAACGTTATTGATCCGAGTGGGAGCAACATTGATCCAAATGGGAACAATGAAACAAGATTCAACGAATCACACTAGAGACGTGATTCACGTAAAAAGACTCCTCGTCGATAATATGAGATTGAAGGTGGTGAACTTTTTGCAATGCTCCTGCAAAATGAAGATGAGTCGAGAAATCTTAAAGATACTCTTTTATCTCCTTTTAAGGATAAATGGACTAAAACTATAGAAGAGGAAATGAAGTTTATGAAAGTCAACAATGTTTGGGAACTTGTTGATCTTCTAGAAGGACGTAAGGCTATTAGGAATAAGTGGGTTCTCAAAATCAAGAAAAAACCCGAGGACACGATTGAAAATTTTAAGGCTCGACTAATAGTAAAGGAGTATACACAGCAGGAAGAAAATGACTATGAGGAGACTTTTTCTCCTGTTGTATAATTTACCATTATTCGTTTACTTCTAGCTATAGTGATTTTTTAGATCTTGAATTATATCAAATGGATGTAAGGACTGCCTTTCTCAATGGAGAATTAAATGAAGAAATTTATATGGAACAACCTGAGGGTTTCAATAAAGAGGGCCAAGAAGAAAAAGTTTGTAGACTTTTAAAGTCTATCTATTGCCTGAAACAATCTTCAAGGCAGTGGTATATTTGATTTCACAATACAGTTATTTTTAGTGGTTTCACTATGATGAGTGAAGACAACTGTGTATATACTAAAATATTTAAGGACAAGTATGTAATTATGACATTATATCTTAATGATATACTCATAGCTAGAAATGATATAGAGCTTATCAATGAGGTAAAAACCTAGTTGTTATCTCATTTTGATATAAAAGATATGGGTGAAGCTGCATACATTCTTAGAGTTAAAATTTTAAGAAATCGTCTTAAGAAACTCTTGTATCTCTCATAAGAGAATTACATTAAAAAGGTTTTGAAACGTTTTAGTATAGAAAGTTGTAACCCTACTGACACTTCTATTAGCACAAGCCAAACATTGAGTGCCAAAATGTGTCCTAAGACTACTATGGAAACAGAGCATATAAGCCAAACTTCATAGAGGAATGTAATCAGTTGTCTAATGTACACTATGATGTGTACTAGACATGATATCTGTTAAGCAGTTAACTTAGTGAGTAGATATCAAATCAACCCAAGTCCTAAACATTGGGAAGCTATAAAAATGATCTTAAAATATCTGAAATGGACTGCTGATTATACACTCTATTATCAAGGCGGCTGAGATATACAATTGGTAGGATACACTGATGTTGATCATGAAGGGGACTTAGATGAGCAAAAGTTTACCTCAGGATACGTTTTCTTACTCAGTGATGACACCATATCATGGAGTAGTAAGAAACAATCATGTGTATTCTTGTCCACAATAGAGGCAAAGTTCATGGCCCTTCTTCAGCAACTCAGGAGGCTATTTGGTTAAAGAGGTTCTTGGATCAATTGTTGTGCAAAGCAAAAAACATTGAACCAGTGTTAGTGTATTGTAATAGTGAGGTTGCGATTACATACACCAAGAATCCAACGTACCATTGCAAAACGAAACACATAGATATCAAGTATCACTATGTGAAAGATATAGTTGCACGCAATACTGTGAACGTGAAGTATGTATCTACACATGAGATGTTGGCAAATCTGCTAACCAAGCCTATTTCTAGATATGTGTTTGTGAGACACGTCAAGTCTTTAGGATTACGTAAAATTTAGCATACTTCATTTGTATTTTTTATATTTTCCCATTGCTCACTGACAGAGATTTTTTTATGTTCTTTGATAATCAATAAAGTTTAATTTCCAAGCTTACATATCTTTATTTGAAAGTTGTTTACATTCTTATTTATTGTTAAGTATGTCAGGTAAACAAAAGGGTTAGCCCTCTAACACAGGTAACCGCCTCAGTGTCATTGTGACATTAGAGATTAGACAAGATTTTAAGAGAAATTATCAGAGGATAATTTAAGAACAACTATACTTAAAATCATTTAAGTCACTTGATTGATAACATATGGTCATTATAATTGATTTGATGAAACAAGTTCATCATTTCTAGTCTACTTTAATTGTCAAATGTGAGTTCAAGACATTGTGTAGATCAAGGAACTCAGTTTTAGACTTGTGATGTCTAAAATATCATTTGTACAACATTATTTGTGAAATAGACATACATTCTATGGGAAAGGAGGAATGTTGTAACACATAATTCATACCATGTGTGTAAATGCCAACTATCTGGGTTAACATGAGTGCGATCTTAACTCATGATTGTGTGAGACCCTTGAGCCTTTATGCTGGCTCTATAATTATACCCTTGGACTCTAATCAGGTACTTGAGATGCAGCTTGGTGTTTGCTATCTTAACGTGTTACCTAAGGACTATGTATAATGATTCAGTCTAGCGAGACATGTCTAGAAAAGCGAGCTAAGTCTATGTTGATAGGATCGTGAGAAAAGGAATATCATAAAGAGAATCTTATTATTCTGTATTCACCGGTATACTAGTTATGACTTGTGTGTCATGATTGTGAATACAATAGATGAGATCATTGAGAGATATCTGAATGTGATTCTTATGATCTAAGGTGCATGTATACTTTATGATCTACATGCAAGTGTGTTTTCGACGAGAGGTTATATATTCGTAACTGATGTATAACATTAATACTCTCATAGTATGTTGGTCACATAACCTACTATCCCTATATGAATGACTGTAAATTATAAAGAAAAAGTGTTTTCTTGGTTAACCAAGAATATGTTTCTTGGGTTTAGTATGTATGAGCACTCTCATTATGTGTGAGTGAGAGATGTTAGAATATCGTATAATATCTAGAGTTTAAATATGTTAATATATTATACAGTGTCCACCCATAAGGGGTGCTCACTAAGTAAGGGTAAAATAATAATTATAGGAATGACTACTAAACCCTAACCCTGTCTAGACCTTTATAAAAGGATTAGATTAATATATAATAGATAATTGAGATCTAAAGAGAGACTTGAAACGCCTTGAGAAAAATAACTGCAAAGTATTATGTAGCCGTATTCGGGAGGGGATTTAAACTGTAAAAACCCGAGATACATCCAATACACTATGGGTATCTCATTCGATCAGTGATCCCAGCCAGAGTTCAATCAGCTTCTTCAATAAGGAGAAGTACGTAAGTCTCCTACCCTAAATTATTTATGAATGTTTAACATTATTTTATTCCCTTCAATTAATATATATATATATATATATGCTTAATTTTCAAAGCATATTTAAATTTAAGATATTATCATTTTTATTTTTAGAAGTTTTAGTTATCTTCTGCAAGATCACAATTAATTTTTTTTAAAGATTTTGTAAGTATTAAAAATTATACAAACTTTAATTAGTGGTTATCTAATGTCGAATTGAATAAAACAAAAGGTCATGCTGATATACTTGCCTTTGCCTTTACTTGAAAATTTTGGCGCAGTTGGCTAATATAGTTGGGATTCCGACACACTTTTTTAGACAAATCTTGTAATAAATTTTTTAAAAAATTTAGTATATATATATATATATATATATATATATAAATTTGAAATATTGACATTAATTGGTGCCAATTATTTCCATGAGATCTAAAGGAAATTAATACATAGAAGTTGTGGCTTTTTTTTTTTTTTTTACTAGCTTGATAGAGGATACACATTAAAATGCTCTGTATATCGTCATTTTTAATATCCCATATGCTTAATTTTTTTTAAATTAAAATAAATGAGTTCATAATTAACGAAATCAGCGATCCAATCAACACTATCAGAGACATAGGATCTTGATAGACAATTTAGGGCACGCTTTACCTGTAATCAAAAAGGGATCCAATAGCCCTAAATTATTTATAAAATATATTTTTAAAAAATAAAAATAATTATTTTTATAAATAAAAACATATTAATATTTTAAATTATTCTTTATACAGAATGATATCAAGTTAAACCAAAGATAAGATCAGTTTTTTCTTTCATCTCCTTATTGTTTGTTTCTTTAGAAATTAGATGAGATTTTTCCTTCTGCACACTTATTTTCAATATACATCAGTATAGAATCGTGGGAGGTACGGAGTATTTATATAGCTAGTTCATATTAGTGTAACATATTCTCATAACTTTCCACTTAGAATGTTAGGTTAATAATTGCCAGCTAACCAAAGTGGGACGTACTCGAAGCCACAGTGAAAACCTCAATTGTATAACTAGAGTCATCTATGTAACATCAAGCTCCATCAATTTTTAATGTATTGAATCAATCAAAGAAGGTATTAGGGATCATTATTTTGTCATAGGAACGAGCATTGAAAAGGATTTATGTAATATTAACTCTAGTTTTCCGAAATAGGACCTACTTGTTACAGCCATTGTTTCATTGAAGATATAGTATCTCTCTCCTATGAGATGATCAAAAGGATGACCAGTAAGTTCATAGAGAAAGTGACAGAATTTCTTGCAGTAGAGCAATTCAAGAGTACATTTATACTAATTTATCAAATGAAGATTCAAGATATATATTCAGCAATATAACAAGCTATATTAGTTCAAGAACATCTATATATACGAAGCATGAGTAATCTTCATCCATGCAATATATGATTTATCATATATTTTGTGGCTAGCAATAGAAACCAAGTATTTGCCACATATCATCAATAAGATATTCTGTAAAGTTCAAAGATAAAGTGAAAACCATGCAAGCATAGCTCAAGAAATAAAATTTTCATATTATAGCAGGCTATAGGATTAAGGAATTGTTTGATATCGCATCTTGAAGTAGTGCATCATAGAGTAGAATACTCTCTTATTTCAGGAGTCTCTAGTACTGTCTTATTTGCAGCCTCGTCCTCTTCCTTCCCTATACATTTTACTACAAAAAAGCCAAGTTAATGTACCTGCATTTAATGCTATCCTTCTTACATTTTAGAATTTTTCATTCGCCACCCTTTTCTTCTTCCTTCTATCCAGGTTACTTTACGGATATGTTCATCTTCCTTAATTTGGGGTGAAAAGATAATTAGAGACTTAGCCAATCTAGGTCGAGTTTGATCATATTGAGTTGAGTTAAATCTAGTCAAAATTTTTTAAAGGAAATTTGCAAAATTACCGAGTTAGGTTGGGTTTATTAACCAGGCCAAGCCGAGTCTCGAGTTCAACTTTTACCTAGTCCGAGTTAGATTGGGTCTATTTTCTTAAATATTAATGTTTATAATTTAATTTAATTTATTTTTATTAATAATAAATTTTAAATATATTAATTCATATCAAATCTTGACTATTTTTCATTTCAAATCTTAATTTTTTATCATTCTATATTTTTACCTTCAAATATTAGTTTCTTTCTATTTTTATTTTCTAAAAACTGTTTTTCATTAATTAAAAATAATTTGTCAAACTAAAAAATAATTTTGATTTAAAAAAAATTTATTATCAAAATTTGCTTTGCAGATGCATTTTCTCTTTCGTAGTTGAATGCATATTTTATAAGAGAAGTTAGTGGAGTGTACTTTTTTCTCAATTTCAAAGATAGAAAGACTAATTTTTCTAAACAGATAAGTCATGTAATTAGGACATATTTTAATAAAAAAGACAAGAAATATCCATTAAAAATGATAGAAAAAATAAAAAATATGTGATAGAAAATTTTCTTTTTCGACAGTGACCAATCAATTATCATGAATTCACATCACAACTGTCTTGTATAATATAGATTTTGTTTTCAGTTGAATAGTGTAAATGATATGCAACTATCATTATATATATGCTACTTATGAGAAATTGATGTATATTTCTTTCAGTGACAACGCCTTCTGTATTAGCTTTTGTAGGCAACGTTTACATTCTTAATTCTCAGAAAAAAAAAATGTTTAAGACAAAAATTACTATAAATTCTTGTTGTTATGTGTTATATAATTTTAGAGTTTATTATTCATTAAATATCTTTTCATAAAATGAATAGATTGGCAATTAAAAGCATGGTTGATTAAAGAATTGATTCGATTAATACAAAAAATGTAACTAATGAGAGAAATTAAAAGTAGTTCTGATCAATAATAAGTAATCAACAACTTTGCCTAAAATATTTACTGCAAAAAAAATTAAACATTAAAAAAATTAGCTTATAATTTTTCCGATAATTATTTCACATAAATGAGGAAATATCCTATCACTTGAAGGATAAAAATTACGTAGATATATACAACCATACTACAGTCCCATCAATGATAACCAAAATTAAATACACTAATAATTGAATATAACATTTAAGTAAATATTTTTGAAGATGCTTGTTGTCACATCTTCCAACAAAATAACAGATGACTAATTTTTACAATTTAATATTGCATAAATTGTTTAATCTAATTAATCACGTAGACCAAAAAAAAAAAATTAAACACATACACACACAATAACCTTATCTTTAAGACATAAACCAGTGCTGAAGTAATTTCTGAGCACATTATAAAATATATACTTTTATTTTAAGAAAAATATGATTTTGGCATTTAACTCTACTTAATATCATTTTAGCCTCAAATTAATTTTTTTTTTCAAAATATCTTTTCATTAATTGAAAATTATTACTTTTTTTCCTTTAAGTGAATTAATAGAACTTCCGCAAGAAACTGCTTGCAATAATGATTTTAAAAGTATCAATTTATAATTTGAAAACATTTTAAAAAATAAAATAAGCAAGGAACCAAAATAAATTTTAGTGATAAATAAGAGACCAAATTAGATTTTTTTTTTTTCAATTTTACTAAGATGAAAGAAAATGGGACTCAATGCATTTGGTGATATTAACCATCAACTCTTTGTACTTGGTGGGCTCAGGAGCACTTTCATCCACTTTCTCATGAAAAAGAGTCCACTTCACAAGGCCGCCCTCATCATCAGCTTTTGGTGTGACTTGAAGAATCACCTTGTAGCTCTTGTAGTACTTCATCACATCTCCCTCCAATATCACAAATGTTATCTTCTTGTTTTCATCATCAAATTCAATTCTCTCTTTCAGGGTCTCAATGGTGCCCCCTACAATTCATCTTTAGGAACTTATTTAAAAACATTTAAAAATCAAGAATTTTTTTCCCATCAATGTATTTTACTAAAGAAATACTATCTTGATCCTCCACTTTTGAATTTAGTTTCATATTGGTTCTTCATTAATTGAAAGTCTTAAAATTATCCTTCAATTTTTAAATCATGCATGTATCATTTTGATTTTCTACGAATAGAAAGTCTAAAAATAATATTTCACTTTTCAAGATTTGATCCAAAATAATCTCTCTCTAAATAACAACTGGCACAGTGAAGATGGAACTACGTTAAGTTAGATTTTGAAAATTGGGGGATGATTTTGAAACTATGTTTAAAAGAAGAGATGTACTTTTACATTTTCAATTTGTAAATAATCAAAGTGAGACTAAGTTTAAAAGTGAGTAACCAAAATAGTATGCTTTTGTTATAGTACATACAGCGTTATTGTTGTTTGATTTTGGTAAAATTTAACATAGATGATTGGTACTTACTATTTCAATTAACAAAATTATATCATTGACTAACATAATAGAAAAAGGAACATGAGCTTGTTTTGATCTTACAATGATATCAATTTGGTCCTTCTTCATGGATAGTGCACCCAATATGAGATAGTAAACTAAAGGCAAAAGAAAATAGAGAAATATATTCTTGGTCCCTCATTGTTAGCTTTAAAATCAATTTGGTCAGGGAAAGTATTAAAATTGTTTTCCAAAGATGAAACCTTTCTAAAATTAATACTTCTCCAAAAAATCAAAAAAATGTTCAGGAAGAAATAAATTTGTTCACTTTTTCATCTTAGAGACCATTCTAAAACTATCTATCTTTGGACGACTAAGTTGATCCTGAAGTTGTGAGGGATTAAAATTATATTTTTATCAAAAGCAAAAAGGGGAGACAAATGATTGACATATGCTAGCAATGAATAGAGATAAAGTTGTATTGTTATGACTTTACCCACGGTGAATCTGAGCTGCTTGATAGAGCCAGAAGTCTCCAAATCACCTTCATGGACATCCATCTCGTGAACATGAGAAGATGCCACATGGTGTACACGGTGCTCCTTTTTGCCCTTCAAAAGATCATAGAAGTGATCAGCAGAGACCTTAGTCTCAATCTCACACTCCATGGTACTTGGAAGAGCCATTCTTTGGTGTACAAAAATTTCAGTTTCAGGAACTTTATGGCAAGACTTGTGGGCAATAATAACACAGACACATACATATAAATAGACAGAGAAGTCAAACAAGAGAACATATTGAAAGATAACAATAATGTATGGTAATTTTGTTTAGTTAGCAGATACTCATCATTGGCTGAGAGAGAGATAAGAAAAAGAAAGATGGTGCGAATTAAAAATAAAAAAAGTAGACCCTATATACATTTGTGTCACACACATTCTCTCTCTTTGTGAATATACGATGCACTTGACTGTAAAGGATCCATTGTTGACGTAGATCTCTAGCAGTAGATGGATTTCTAAAGTTTTTTGCATTAGAGTCATTGGTTTGTTGGATATAGTTTTTAAATCATTTATAGTGGTCAAATCAGGTTTTTAAAAATTACCAATTTTGGGTTTCAAGATTTAATAGTTTTAGCAATTCAACTTTAATGACAAATGCATTATTTTCTCTACAACAATCAATATTGACCGATAGATCCATCCATTGTAAAATATCTACATATGCATTAGTGAGGTAGAGAAATTCCTCCACTGCGGGATTAGAAATGTGGTTTTAAATTTATTAAACTACATTTTACTTTTTAAAAAATACAAATAAATCCTCTAAAATACTCTCAACTTTTGAAAGAAAGATAAAAAAAAGGACAAATACTTTTAGACTATTAACCTGCACGACTTTGATTCTACATTTTATTGTCAATTGAAATCCTATTTCAAAGTTATTTTGCTCATGCAATATTAGAAGTGTTAATATGAAAACTGCATAATAGAATCTAAATCCTGAAATTCGACAGGTGATAGAGTTTGCTTTTCTCAATTTTCACGATTAATTAAAGTATTTGCCAACAACTTAAATTTTGAGGAGTATTCATATTTTTTTACTGCTATATAGAAATAATTGTTGTGTTACTGTTTGTATTAGTAATTAGAATAAAATACTATTTTGGTTCCTCACTAATTTTTAATTTATTCTCTCAATTGTGAGTTTAATATTTATTTGGTCTATCACTTATTATAAGTCTAGTCTTTAGTTTTGATCTCTTACCAAGATGAACCCATATGTGTAAGGAGATAAAACACATTTTCTATTGTAGAAATTGAAAATGAGAATGAGAACAGAACTTTCTCTAGATAGGATGTTAAATCTAAATTTCATTGTTGATAAATATGCATTATGATATCAAAATTTTAATTTCAATATTTTAAAATTACTAGTTTTAATAACTTGATTTTAAATGCAGACTCTTAAATTTACACAATTAATTAAATATTGACTCAGAAGCCCAAATTTCAAAACTAAACCACTAAAGAGACCAGCCCAAATCTAGTGTACCAACCATTTATAATTATTGTCCTCCCAATATGGATCTGACATGACTTATAGGCCCTGTGGCACGAGAACATGAGGTTATTGCAATTGGCATTGATGTCCCTACCACCATAATTACAAATAAAAAAAAAACTGCATATAGATTAGCTTTAATTAAAAGATAGAGATGTTATTTTAACCTTCAATTATTAATTAATTATTATTTTAGTCTTTCACTCATTTTATGGTAACATTTTCAAAAGTGGGGACAAAAAGTAACAATTTCCAATTAGTAGAGTACCATTTTAAGAAAAAACATTAAAATGAATGGGGGCCATAATTGTAGTTCTTTGATAAGTAATTGTCACTTTTAATCCATTCATATGGGTTAATTAGTTTCACTTAAGAGACTCTATATTGTACCATTATCAATAGCAAGGGGCTCCGAAAGTGATAGTTTCCAATCAATGAGAGACCATTTTAAATAAAATGAGTAAATGACCAAAATTACAGTTAAGTCATTTTAAATGCCTTTATGTAAGCTAGTGGGATTTAGCTTTAAGGACTATATATGGAAATGTTTTCGAATGTGGGAAACCAACATGACAATTTCCATTTAGTAGAGGATGATTTCATTAAGTAAAACGAGTGAATGAGCTAAATTACAATTTAGTGCTAAAGTTAGAGGTTGAAATAATATTTTTCTCTTAAGCAAAATTTACATGTTATCCTTATCATCCCTCACTAGTGTGCCAGCTTGCCACTCCTTTTGTTGGTCTAAGAGTTAATATTTGATTTTAAAGGTCACTTGGACAATAGCTTGCTGATGTTCATGAAACAAGAAAGGGAAACAAAAATTTGATTTTTGTGATCTAGATTTAGACTTCTAAATTTATATAATTAATTTAGTATTGATTGATAAGTCTAACATGCCAAAATAAATAAATAAATAAACCACAAAGGGAGACAAGCAATCATCCATCTCTCATTGTTGCCTGACAAAGTCTTCCTAATATGAATTTGACATGACAAATTAGCCCTATGGCACATGGGCATGTGAGTCTAATATCTATCTGGTCTATCACTTATTACAATTTCAATCTCCATTTGACCCTTTTCTAAAATGAACCTTTATGAGTAAGAAGGATATAAAATATATCTTCTATTGTAAAAATTGAAAATGAGAATGAGATGTCAAAGGGGCCTAGTGGATCTTCTCTAGGTAGGGTGTTAAATGTAAATTTCAATGTCGATAAATCTTTATTATGATATCACATTATTAATTTCAATGTTTTAAAATTACTAATTATAATAATTCAATTTTAAATGCGGACTCTTAAATTTATACAATTAATTTAATATTAACTAAGAAGTCAAAATTGCAAAACTAAGCCACAAAAGAGACAGGCCTAAATCAAGTATGCAAACCATCTCTAGCTATTGTCATTCCAATAGATTTGTCGTGACTTATTGGCCCCATGGCACGTGAGCCCCATGGCACGTGAACATGAGGTTATTGCAATCGGTATTGGTGTCCCTACCACCATAATCATAAAAAATAAGACATATGGATCAGCTTCAATTAAATGATAGAGATACTATTCTAATCTCTGAATATCATTTATTTCTAATTTTAGTTTTTCACTCATTTTATTTTTCTAGAAAGTCTTTCTACTTATTTAAAATTATCATTTTTTATCCCTCCATGTGAGTTAATAAGTTATAGTTCAAGGTATATGGTAACATTTTCAAAAGTGGGGACAAAAAGTAACAATTTCCAATTAGTAGAGTACCATTATAAAAAGAAGTAAAATGAATGGGGGACCAAAATTATTGTTCTTTGATCAGTTATTGTCACTTTTAATTCCTTCAATGGGTTAATTAGCTTCACTTCAGAGACACTATATCGTAACATTCTCAATAGTAAGAGCTCTAAATGTGATAACTTCCAATCAATGAAAGATCATTTTGAGAAACAAAATGAGTAAATGACCAAAATGACAGTTTAAAAATTTTAATATTTAATCCCTTTATGTGAGTTAGTGGGGTTTATCTTTAAGGATTATATATGGAAATGTTCTCAAATGTGGGAGACCAACTTGACAATTTCCAATTAGTGGAGGATGATTTTGTCAAGTAAAACGAATGAATGAGCTAAATTACAATTTAGTGATAAGTTAAAGGGTGAAATAGTATTTTTCTCTTTAGCAAAATTTACATGTTATCCTTATCTTCCCTCACTAGTGTGCCAGATAACCACTCCTTTTGTTAGTCTAAGAGTTAATATTTGATTTTGAAGGACGGAAATAAATATTTGAATTTTGTACTCTAGATTTGGACCCTTGAATTTATATAATTAATTTAGTATTGACTAGTAAGTCTAATATGCATAGAAAAAAGAAATAATCAACCACAAAGGGAGATAAGCAACCATCCATCTCTCATTATTTCCTGACAAAGTCCTCTAAATATGAATTTGACATGACAAATTAGCCCCATGGCATTTAAGCATGTGAGTTTAATATCTATTTGGTCTATCACTTATTACAAGTTCTGTCTCTACTTGACCCTTTACTAATATGAACCTTTATGTGTAAGAATGATATAAAATATATCTTCTAGAGTAGAAATTGAAAATGAGAATGAGATGTCAAAGGGGACAAGTGGATCTTCTTTAGGTATGATGTTAAATGTAAATTTCATTGTCAATAAATCTTTATTATGATATTAAATTATTAATTTCAATATTTTTAAAATTACTAATTATGATGACTCAATTTTAAATGTAGACTCTTAAATTTATACAATTAATTTAATATTGATTGAGAAGTCAAAATTGCAAAACTAAGCCACAAAAGAAACAAGCCTAAATCAAGTGTACCAACCATCTCTAATTATTGTCCTTCCAATGGATTTGTCGTGACTTATTGGCCCTATGGCACGTGAACATGAGGTTATTGCAATCAATATTGGTGCCCCTACCACCATAATCATTAAAAAAAAAAAAAGACATATGGATTAGTTTTAATTAAAAGATAGAGATATTATTCTAATCTCCAAATATCATTAATTATTACTTAGTTTTCACTCATTTTATTTTTTCTTGAATTTCTTTTTACTGATTGAAAATTGTCTAGTGAGATCCCTCCATGTGAGTTAATAAGGTAGAGTTTAAGGGACTACATATGATAATATTTCAAAAGTAGGGACAACAAGTAACAATTTCCAATCAACAGAGTACCATTAAAAAAAATGAAAATGAATGAGGGATAGAAATCGTAGTTCTTTGATCAGTAATTGTCATTTTTAATCCTTTCATATGAGTTAATTAGTTTTGCTTCAAAGACTCTATATGGTAACATTCTGAATAGTAGGGGCTTTGAAAGTGACATTTTCCAATTGGTGAGGGTTTTAAGAAATAAAATGATTAAGGGATCAAAAATGACAATTTAGAAATTGTCATTTTTAATCCCTCTATGTGAGTTAGTGGGATTTAGCTTTAGGGACTATACATGGAAATGTTCCCGTATGTGGGATACCAACGTGACAATTATCAATTAGTGGAGGATGATTTCGTCAAGTATAGTGAGTGAATGACTTAAATCACAATTTAATAATAGGTTAGAATTGAAATAGTATTTTATCTTAAGCAAAATTTACATGTTATCCTTATCTTCCCTCACTAGTATGTCGGCTTACCACTCCTTTTGTTGGTCAGATATTTAATATGTGATTTTAAAGGTCACTTGGACAATAGCTTGTTGATGTTCATGAAACAAGCAAGGGAAACAAAAATTTGAATTTTGTGCTCTAAATTTGGACTCCTAAATTTATATAATTAATTTAGTTTTGATTGATAAGTCTAATATGCAAAAAAAAAAAAAAATCTACTACAAAGGGAGACAAGCAACGTTCCATCTCTCAGTATTGCTGACAAAGTCCTCCCAATATGAATTCAGCATGACAAGTTAGTCCCATGACACATGGGCATGTAGTTATTGTAATTGGAATTCATGTCATTGCTAGCATAATCATAAGAAAACATACGCACATATTATCTTTAATTAAAACAAAAGAATATTAATTTGGTCCTTTAATTTATCATTAAATTATTATTTTAGTTATTCACTCATTTTACTGTTTAGAATATTCCCCTTACTAATTTGAAATTGTCACTTTTGATCCCTTCATGAAAGTTAATAGGATCTAGTTTGAGGGATTACATATAGTGACATTTTCTAATATTAGGGCCAAAAGTGACAATTTCTAACTAGTATATGACCATTGAAAAAAATAAAATGAGTGAGACCAATATGACTCTTTCTTTTATTAAAATTGTCACTTTTAAACCTTACATATGATTTAAATATGGTTACGTTAAAAAGTGGAGGGAACCAAATTTGATAGTTTCTAATTAGTGTGGGACCATTTTTAGAAATAAAATAAGTGAGGGATGAAAATGTTAGTTCAATGATTAAAAATCATCACTTTTAATCCCTCTCCATGAGTTAATGGGGTTTAACTTGAGGCACTATATATAATAATATTCTCAAAAGAGAGATCTAACATGACAACTTCCAATTAGTGGGAGACTACATATGGTAACATTTTGAAAGTGAAAATCAAATATAACAATTTTCAATTAGTGGAGGACCATTTAAAAAAAATAAAATGAAATGATAGTACTTTGACTAGAAATTGTCACTTTAATCCATCCATATGAGTTAACGGGGTGAGCTTGAGAGACTATATATGGTAACATTCTCAACAATGAGGGGTTTAAAAGTGATAGTTTCCAATCAGTGAATGACCATTTTAAGTAATGAAATAAGTAAGAGACTAAAATAAAAACTTAAAAATTGCCACATTTAATTTCTCTATGTGAGTTGGTGGGATTTAGCTTAAAGGACTATATATGGAAATGTTCTCAAATGTGAGAGACTAACATGACAATTTTTAATTAATGGGGGATGACTTCGTCAAGTAAAACAAGTGAAAGACTAAAATAATAATTTAGTAATGTTAAAAATTTAAATAATATTTTTCTCTCAATCAAAATTTGATTTTAAAGGTCACTTGGACAATAGCTTGTTACTATTCAAGAAACAAGCAAGGAAAAGAAAAAGTTGATTTTTACACTCAAAATTTGAACTCTTAAATTTATATAATTAATTTAATATTGAGATAAGTCTAAAGAGCAAAAAAAACTAAAGTACAAAAAGCGACGGGCGACCATCCATCTCTTATTATTGCCTGAGAAAGTCCTCCCAATACAAACTTGACACGACTTATTAGCTATATGGCCCATGGACATGAGGTTATTGCATTTGGTATTCATGTCCTTACTTCTATAATCACAAAAAAAGGGACACATATGAACTTTTATCAAAACAAAAAAAAATATTTTGGTCCTTATTTTTTTACTAATTATTATTTTGCTCATTAACTCATTTTATTTTTGAAAATAATCCTCCCACTGATTAAAAATTTTCACTTTTGACCCCTTCACATATGTTAATAGGATTTAGTTTGAGGGACTACATATTGTAACTTTTTCAAAAGTTAGAACCAAAAGAGACAATTTCAATCAATGGATGACCATCTCAAAAATTGAAATGACTGAGAGACTAAAATGACACTTCTTTGATTAGAAATTGTCACTTTTAATCCTTTTTTAAGAGCTTATAGGATTTAGCTTGAGGGACCATACACGGTATTGTTTTCAAAAGTGGGGGGAGGGACCAAAATGTCACTTCTTCAATTAGAAATTGATACTTTTAATTGCTACATTTGAGTTCATGGGACTAGCTTAAGAGACAATATATGATGATGTTTTCAATTGTGGGGGAAGGGGGACAAAAAGTGATAGTTTTTGGACCATTTTAGAAATAAAATAAGTGAGAAACCAAAATAATAGTTTTGTGACTAGAAATAATCACTTTTAGTCCTTCATTAGCATAAAATAAATAAATTATCAAAATGATAATTTAATGATAAATTAAAAATTATAATAGTATTTTTCACTCTATGAAAATTTATGTATTATCCTGCTCTTCCTTCATTAGCATGTAGGCCATGACAATTTTTGTCGGTCTAAGAATTATTATTTGATTTTGATGGTCACTATTACAATAGCTTGTTGGTGTACGTAAAACAAGTTAGGGAAAGAAATGTTGACTTTTATGCTTTAAATATAGATTATAAAATTTATATAACTAATTTAATATTGATTGATAATTCTGAACCACAAAAATATGCCATAAAAGAAATAAGCATCCAAAGGTGGAGGGAGGGGTACCAAGAGGGCCTTGGCCCCCCACCTCTCCTTCTCTCTATTTTTATTTTCTCAATTGTTTAATTGCGATCAGTATTCGTGCCCTTACCATCGTAATTACAAGAAAAAGGGCAAATGGATTAGCTTTAATTACAAGAGAAAAATGTTATTTTAGACATTATGTTATCATTGAATTATTATATTAGTCATTCATTTATTTTATTTTTTAAAATTATGCCTTTAATGATTATAAATTGTCATGTTTGACCTATTCATATGAGTTAATATGATCTTGTTTGAGAGACTACATATCAAGTCGACTCGCCCACTAACTCGGACCTGTGTTAAACTCGCTCCTGACTCATCCAAAATTGCATTGGTTAGACTTGAACATATGTCTTACAAGTTGCTCTCAGCACTCCATGCCACTTAGCCACAAGGTTGCCTTTGAGATATATATGCAATACATTATATATAATTACTACACTGTGTAATGCTTGACTTTATATATATATATATATATATATATATTTTAAGCTATGATTAAATTGACTTGATATATTGAACACTCGACAATTTTGGGGTCTCAATCTAAACTAATTAAGTTTTAATATATTGGAAAATTTAAATATTAATTATTTAATATAGTTACCCAATAATAATGAAGAATTTATATATTATTAACGCAAATTGCTGAAATTTGATGCATATATGGTTAGGAAATTAGGATTTCTCGTTAGCTAATTTGTGATAAAAGATTAATTTATATTTTCTTTATTTCTTTTCTATAATGGTTAAGAAATTATTATTTCTCTTTAACTAATGCGAACTTATATATTATTTTTATTTGAGACTTAGTTATGTTAAATGAGTATTATTTTATTATGAATAATAAATTATGAAGCTTATTGAGATTTGTATATTGACTTGAATTAAAAGTGTATAATGTAGATTATGAATCATAAAATGAGTATTTATGTATGAATTTTTGTGTATTTATATGATATAATTATGTCTAATATCTATTATTATAAATTCTTACAATTCTACATTACGAGTCTACTTTCTCCTTAAAAGTTTATCTAGAATCGTAAATTTGACAACCTTGTGAGGGACTATATATGGTAACGTTGTTCAACTGAGGTAATAAAAATGACAAATTTTAATTAGTAAGGTACCATTTTAAGAAATAAAATGAAAAAAATTCCAAAATGATAATTTAATTATTAAAAATTGTCACTTTTAGTCATTCTATTTAAATTAATGAGTTTAGCTTAAAGCACTATATATAGTAACTTCTCAAAAGTGAGAGATGAATGGTAACTATTTTCAATTAGTGAGTGATTATTTTAAAATGTAAAATGAGCAAGGGATGAAATAATAATTCAATGATAAGATAAGGACCAAAATAGCATTATTCGCTTTATTCAAATGTGCATAATATCCCTCTCTTCCTTCACTGGTACACAAGGGATTCAGATCACCTCCCGTAACTTTCTGCAATGTTTTTCTCCCATGAAATCTCAGTCGTCCATTGTGTTTCGCTGAGATCACGCCACGTCGTCCAATGAAGCCAAAACGCACCGTTTGAATTACTCAAAACGATGCGTTTTGAATTTTTTTTTTTACTTTCTTCCATCGCCAAAACGACGTCGTTTTGTGGCGTTGTTTGTTCTCTCCCAGG
The DNA here is from genome assembly GCA_037074485.1 of Delonix regia. NCBI lineage: Eukaryota > Viridiplantae > Streptophyta > Magnoliopsida > Fabales > Fabaceae > Delonix > Delonix regia. The sequence goes on along the minus strand of CM073454.1, from coordinate 19,416,301 downwards.
TTCTCCATACTCCGGTCTTCAGCACGCAGGACAGAACACAAAGCAGACGCCATTTGACTAAAACCTCTCTCTCTCTCCCTCTCTCTTTCTCTCACTCGCTCTCTCGCCCTCTTTGTGCACAGAAAGTTGAGACAGATACCCGAAGGACATTCACAGAGAAATCTCATGCCATTATCATTATTATTTTCTTAGTTTTTCATAACCCTTCTGTGCTTCTTTGATGTTGCTTTTGCAGGTGACCCTTATGGTTTCTACGATTGGACTGTCTCCTATGTCACAGCCTCACCTCTTGGTGTCAAACAAAAGGTTTTTTTTTTTTAATCTTTTCCAATTTCTCTCCTACCAGTTTTAGTTACTTTAGAAAGTATGGCTTAGCTTCTTATCTAATTTCCCCTTTCAAATTCTTGCAATAGTCCCAAGCAAAATTGACTCTATTACTACTTTATGCTGACTTTTGGCTTAGGCGGTGCAATTGAGGTCAGGGTTGTAATCAACTGACAAATTCTGTGTAATGAATTACAAGTTGCAGAGTTGCATTTGCTTTTAGGTGCGAATATTGGATATCAATTGTAGGAAACAAGCCTTGAGTATTTTATTGGACTCAAATTTAAATGATGGTTTAATCAGTAGATTCCTGACTAATTATGGGAATGCATTACATAATTGACTAGTGTAGGATTCACTTTTTAGCACAAGCTATCTATTTGTGTATATCTTATTTCTTTTAATAATCTGAATTTGTGGTCTTTTTGGTTTATAAGAAGTTATAAGCTGCCAATTATATAAATACATATATATAGGAACTGACATTAAGCATTTTATGGATTCAATTATTTTATGACAAGATTTTCTAGATGGAACTCTTACAGTACCGTTATGGTTTTCCAAGTTGTAGAATATGCTTTTCAGCAAAAGCTACCTACTTGCGCATAAAGAGTTTTTGCAAAAGTTTGAATCTTGAGGGCTCTTTTGTTTGTAAGAAGTTATGGCTTATTTGCTGCAATTCTTTATCTGTATCACTAAGTCAGTATTGAATATTTTTTGGGAAAGATATGATTCTGTTGAATCTATAGAGCCCTCAAATGTTTTAAAATATCACTTAAGCAGAGTCTCCTATGGAAACCATAATCAGAATACCAATGCAACAATCAATTCATATGTTATTCTACATTACAATTATGTCCTTATTTATTCTTTTGCCCATATCATTGTTAGTCACATCTCAATTCTTGCTAGATTTGTATTTCTGTTCATATTGGGGCATGTATATTACTGCTTACCCATATCCTATGTTGTAAAATGTTTACGATAGTTGTCAATGTTTTCTCCATAGTTTTGCCTTTAAATTTAGTGGGTTGTTTATTTATCTCTATCACCCATATTTACCAGAAAAATAAATATTTCTGGACATATTCTTTGTTGTCTTTCTGATAGATGTGGACCTTAATCTCCAAAGATAATGTGTAATAAGAAAATATTTATATATTTATCCTGTGAAAAAAAGAAAAAATTTGAATATAAAATCTAAGATGTTCTTGATTATCCTATGATATGTATCTAAATTACGAACAAATTATTTTATCAAATGTAGTTGACAAAATGCATATGCAGTTCCTGTTTCACACTCTTGATGACTATGAACTATTTATCATTATGTCTGAAACAGGGAAAACATATCAGCTACAGGTGCACAATGTTGGTATCTCAACTAGCATGAATTTTAGGATACAAAATCACAACCTGAGGGATCATATACAGTTTAGGATTTGATGCATCCTCGGTACTTAGAGAAGTATGACCAACATGTAAAAAGGAAAAAGAGCCTTGCTGGGACTATTCCCATGGTAATATAGTGACTATTGATTGATCATTTTGCTTTCCACAAGATAAATATTTTTTAATTTAATCTTTTAAAATTTGACCCTCTCATTTTAAAACCAATTAGTCTCATACCAAAAGAATATAGTTATACCATCTATTGTATATTTGGGGATTGGAGGATATCATAACAAGATCTAAAACAAGGTGAACTATTCTTTGATCACCGTTCATGTTCTAGATTGGAACAGCAGAGGAAGTTTTAATTTTGCTTAAACTTCAGGGTTTTATATGACTTTCCAGGTTATTTTTACTCAGTTTCTCAAAATAGTCCCATAAATCAGCAAGCTAAAGAAACTATGTCAGAAGTACAAAAGCTTGCTTCTAAGTTTGAGTCGCAGAGGAATTTTTTGAAACCATGGAAACTTGACCAAAATATAATAAAACCATGGAACCTTACCAGTCATGGGACAATGACAATAAATAGAAGAGGCAAGGCACTAATACTCTTCCCTTAAAATTGGCTTCTTTACATATCAACAAGTTTTGACAGTTGCATTTTACAAACAGATCTTTCTGCTCTTCTGAAAGACAAGAAACATAAAGAGCTATTCAAGTACAATGACAATGATGGGGGATTGAAATACCATGTGGTTTTCTTCTCTCTCGAGCAATGGCTTCTTGAATCATGGGCAATCTTTGATGAACTTTCCTCCATATATAATTCACAGCACCATCTAAAGGTACTGGTCCTATACCATTTGCATGACCATTATCGTACTCAAGCATAGTCTGTACCTGAGCCATATTTTCCCTGACTTATCTTTCTGCTATTTTGAAAAGCTGTTAAGATGATCAACAAGCCAACCTGGTCTCAGTGCATCACAAACTGCCACAAAAACTGAAAATTCTGAATAGTCCATCATGCCTTCGAATGGGAGCTCAGTGAGGTCGCATACAATGACGGGTATACAGAGATTCTGAATGATGTCAAAAAGTGCGCATGAAGTGGGTGAATCACCAGCAGGGTGCAGGCAAAACTCTGATGTTCTCATCCCTCTCACTGATTGCTCTCTTCCTCTGGCATCAGGGAAGCCTTCTTCCATTACAATGCCTGGCTTGTTAACTAGTAGATCCCACAACTCTTCTCTAACTAGGCCTCTCTGTACCTAGAAAAACTTATCAATGTGATAAGCATGAAAGAAACAATGCATAGCTTTCCATAGCCAGAAAAACCATCTGAATTGAAATTTTATGTAGTATTTTCTTAAGTGAGAGGGCCAAAGGGGACGGTCTTGTAGTATTTTGAAATTTCATGTGGGTCAGTTTTACAATGGATCAAAATGCCAACACCATTTTACACTACTCCAATTCTCAGGGACCTACTTCAGGTCTTCTTCCTACTCTTTCTGATCAAGAAGATCCTTCTTTCTCAATTACTTAAGCACAATCAATATGGTTCATATTCTGGAACTGTCTTCTTTTCCCATTTAAGGACTGTTAGTTTATCTCACTGAAATACTGGTGTGGCTTGCTCTACTACACAGGTTTTACTTCCTAGCTTGGGAAAATATGTCATAACTGTGATTGAATTGACCATTTCCATATCTAAAAATAAAAAAGCAAAAATGCTGCATGTCATACTTCTTTATATCTAATTTGAGATCATTATTTCAGGTAATAGGGATCAATGGGCTGTTTCCTGGACCAATTCTGAATGTCACCACAAACTAGAATGTTGTTGTCAATGCCAAGAATGAGCTTGCTGTATCTTTATATCTATAAATTCTGGGAGAGTTTGCTTTAACTCCTTTGAAAGGTGCAAAGACTTGACAAGCTGGAAAAGATAATGTGAGACCTTGAACCTTCTAGATGCTGTAGTTTTTGAACATGCAATATTTGCTCTATCCATTTATTAATTCTTTTTGTATAAGTACTATGCATATGTGCTTCTTCTTTTGAAGATTTTTAATCTTACATGATAAGTCAATCTCAGAAACACATCCACCAGCCAGATTGTAGCAAAAACTGGTAGCTGAAACAAATAAGGGCTTTGCAGCTCATCCTCCATTACATGTTTGCAATACTGGTTACAAGAAGCAACAGATGCAGTTCTAAACAGCAAAACCATCAGGCCTACAGATGCCATCTCCCTCACTGGGATTCTTCTCTCAGGAATGATTGCTCTATTTGGTTCCATATTCTATATTTTGATTCATGCATAAGTAGAATATCACTTTTGTATGATCTCTCGTTCATATCTGCAACTTGCAGCAAAAGGCCTCTAGTTCACATAGCATATTACATAGAAGCTCAATATCATGCAAACCTGCTGAGAGTAACATTCATGCAGTCCATATTTTAAGTCTTTCAGATGTAAAGTCAGAACCAAGCTTGTAGGTACAAAATAATCAGAATGCTAAGCAAAGTTGACGGAAGACACATGAAGGGACCAACTCAATTGTAATGCACACGATGGAACCAAATCAACCTAAAACAAGCAAAATACACATGCATCAACTCACCTGGGATTGAAGACACATGAACTTTGTTGTAACAGTAGTGAAATAGGATCCAAGATGGTAGAATGTCATGTAATTTGTTGTATATTCATAGTGATGTTGTAATTGTAATGAAATGGTACTATAAATGTCATAATAAGCATTCTTACTTTACTCAAATACTGCCTGAACAATATTTGTATTTTATCATTGAACAGTAATACATGAGCTAGTTGCTTACATCTATGCGAAACTCAATTGTTCCAAAAAATTACAGGTGTCATTTGTCTATAACTGTAACATAAGCTAGTGCCAAATAAGTGCAAAAAATACAATCGTTGAGCCTTCATAACAAAATATCGAATGAAGCTCAACCCAAAAAATGAACAATTGTTGGAGTATTGTTATGTCAAAAAATGTTGAAGGTGTGCAGCTAACTCTACATATCTTCATGTTCGAGTGACTGCGTAGAAATGTCCAGCGGCTCCTAAAATCACACAACGACAAAAGTAAACGTGTGAGAATTAGATACTGATCACACATACATGTATATTTTAAGACAAATACCATTAAAAATCTTGTGAAACTGAAGTGATCCTTGTTGTTCTGATGGCCATCATAAGGTGCTGGCGGTGCTGAGCATGTCACCTCGCACAGTAACGAACTTGACGAGCCATTACCCTACAACCAATATTGTTACACTTGTTTACAAATAATCAAACCAACAACTGTGTGACTGGATAAATTAGTTCGGTATACGTACTCGATACGGTGGATATCGTGAACGTGTTATGGTCACATCCTTCCTCCTCTTGGCACGTTGGAGTTTGACCCAACTCTTTGGTCGTCTTCGCCTTACGAGTCCAACTTTCGTCTTCAATCCTCTTACTTGACATACACCATCATATTCTGAGGTGCTGGGCCTACTAGGTTCATCACCATGAATCTGCTGACCCAAATGAACATCCATCACCTGTTTGCACAAGCCATCTATCCCTTTTTCCACAAGAGAGCGCAATTCCTCAGACGAAGCCACCTCAGATGCTAGTCTAACGGCCTTCGAGCATATGTGCCTATACCATCGTGAGCTCTCCAACTTAGGGTCTTCGTCTACTCCCTTTCCCTTTACATCATGCACGATGCCGTTACATGTATTCTTTGTCCATTGCGTGAGTACATAATGATCAGGCACCTTTTCAACTTCTAATACAACAAAAATTTTCAACACATGGCAACATAATATCCCATATGTCTCAAACTTCCTGCAAGTACAAGACATAAACATCTGACCAGGGTCAAATAAGACGGTCCATTCGCCTTCTTGGTTAGCCATGGACAAAACATAAGCCTTGACAAGTTGATCCTCTTTTCTCTGTCGGATTGAAACAGCAAAGAGTAAGTCAAACTCTTGTTGGAACACAGTAAAAATTGAGTGTGTGTAGATTCGTGCGGCTTGATTTAGAATGGATGAATGCTGGTAACTTAAACGTAGGAGCTTATGTCGAGCATCATACTCTGCCTTCAACTCCTTATATCGTTTTTCTTCAACTACTCGCTCGAAGAGTCTGAAAAACTGGGTAATATTCACGGTCGATTTCATCGCCGCTTTGAAATCAGAATTTAGGCTCTCACTTAATTGTGTGCTTCGCATGCCCAATGTGAATGCTTGTTTCATGTAACACGCAGCCCATTTCTCTCGCAGTACGTATACAGACTTCAACCAAGTATTTTCTTGAACACCATGGTCCAATAACATTTTTTCCCAACCTGCCTCAAAGTGACCTTCATTCTCATACTGATACATGCATTTCTTGAAGTCAGTTAGGAAATGAGACCCATCTTTCATCAAATTGCCAAGATGTTTGATCCCATTCTGCATCAAGTGCCAAGTACAAAGACCGTGATGAGTCTCCGGCATCACCTCACCTGCAAGAAACTCAACGTAGAAAACTAGTGTTTTGTGGATAAATTAATACGTCAATACACCATAAAAAAACTAAAAGCTCACCTAACGCTTTCGACATTGCTTGGTCCTGATCGGTGAACATGGTCTGTGGTTTCTTATTCCCGTGGGCTTCCAGAAATGTCTCAAACAACCACTTGAATGAATCAGTTGTTTCATCGTACATCAATGCTGCTTCGAACATAACTACCTGCCTATAGTGGTTGAACCCAGAGAACAATGCAAGCGGTCTTTGTGCACGATTTGTGCAATAAGTTGTATCCAGCGATACCACATCACCGAAATAGCCGTAGTCAACGATCATACGTGCGTCCGCCCAAAACACGTTTGTGATCTGCTCATCCGCATCCATTTGGTAAGCATGAAAAAATGAAGGATTATCCAACACTTGTCGCTGAAAGTATTGCAGTAGGCAACCTACTTCTCTGTACACCATTTTGCGTTGCCGTTTGGACCGTAGATAGTTCTTGGCATCCAACCGAGTAAAGCCAAGGTTGGATCTACCTCCAGCATGTGTGCTCATCAACTGAAATGTAGCTTTTTGCAGTAATCCTGAGTCCTCAGCCAATTCAATCTCTTGCCCTTGAACTTCAGATATGTTACGGTGCGAAGCCAACATATGTGCCGTCTCTAAGAGCTGGAGCGGGTGATTATGACTGTCCACGAACTCATTAATGATCAATTTCCCCTTCCTTAATACAAGGGTCACCCTAACTTTACAATCTATTCTTGTTTCAAGTCTATGATTTGTGCCCGGAGTGTTTCTCTTGTCTTCTTTTCGAACACCCTCCTTACAACAAACAAACCTACATGATGTCACAGTTCCATCCTTCCTATTCTTATTAAAGTATTGCTTTCTTACTCCAAATCCCACTCGAAAACCATAGTCACTCCAAAATTGCCAAGCTGTATCAGCATTATCGAATTTCATACCAACTGCAGGCTTCTTTCCAACTTCAACATCGTCTTCCTTGGTTAAATTTGTACTAGAGGTCCCTAATTCCTTGCAATTCACCAATTAAATTAGATTTAGAATATCCTCTCATGTGAGTAAATTTTTTCTTTTATGATTATATACTTACATTGCTTGGGTTGCCATCACTTTCCAAGTGCCCCAAACTTTAATACTCTTAAATCAAATCACTTTCCAGGTTGACAAGGTAATTCACTGGAAAAGTCATACGACACATTTTAAAAGTCTATCCAATTGCGATAAAACCTATGCTACAAGTGTATAAACTAATAAGCTAACAACATATACAAAAGTTCATTTATTACAGCTTTCATTTATTGATCAGGAATCACAGGAGAGAAAAATAGTCAAATATCAAAACAAAATACATATTCCAAACTTTATGATGAATACACAAATAATGCCACTTAGTACTCACTATAACTTTAACTACAATGAACAAGACTGCTTCAACTACATCATAGACATTATCTTTGTCCCTAAACCAAGGATTTATTGCTTGAATACAAAAGCAAGGAGTTTAGCACAACCTTCTCCTAACAGGCAGAGATTTTCTAATCTTACACCAACTTATCAAATAAATACTTTTTGTTTTTCCTTCTTTGATAAGTTTATGCACAACTACAACACCAAAGCTCCACTCTAATATATCCTCCAAAACAATGCAATTAGAAGATGAAGTGAGCCAGTGCTGCTTCGTTGAGTCAGACCACAATGCAAATTAGCACCTCAAGTGTCAATGCAATCCCAAACCAAAAACAGAGTAACCTTTATCCCCTTTCTGCTTCTCCATTGTTCACATTAAACAATTGATCATTCAGTCCTTTTTTGCAGCACAGACTACCGCATTTTCAGCTTCGGTTGCCACCGACAACTACGCACCTCCATTGCTTCCAATTTTTGCAACACAGCCAGAGTTCTCGTATGAGTTTTGCGCCAAATTGCAGAGAATGACGAAGATGAAGACTGCAATGCTCTGTTTCACGTTCTGGCTGCAATGAAAATTAAATGACCAAAGCACCTCCACTGCCTTCAGTTTCTGCAACACAGCTGGAGTTCTTGTATGAGTTTCGCGCCAAATTGCAGAGAATGATGAAGATGAAGATTGCAATGCTCTGTTTCACGTTCTGCCTGCAGTGAAAAATAAATGACAAAAACGGTGCGTTTCATCAAATGACGCGGCTTCATCTCAGTCGCACACAGGACGAACGACTGCGATGTCACTGGAGATAAAAACTGCAGAAACCCACGGGAGGGAATCGCAAGCCATACACAAGCCCACTTCTGCTTTTGTTGGTCTGAGAATTAATATTTGATTTTGACAGTTATTTAAACAATAGCTTGTCGGCATATAGGAAACAAGCGAGGGGGAATGAAATAGTTGATTTTTTTTCTCTAAATTAAGTATAGTTCAAAGAAAAATCACAGAGCCTTTGGAAAGGGCTTAAGTTTAAAACTTTATATTAAAATCATTTGAAAGGCTTTGGAGTTATATATTAATTTTTTCCCAGAAAAAATATTTTTTCTAAAATTTCACAAATTAATAAATTATTATACTTATATATATATAGATACACACACACAAATTCATATTCATTCATTTTGAGTTAGTTTCTAATTTTTAATAAAAAAAAATTATTGTCATGTCTCAAAATAACAATTTCTAAGACAGCATCATATTATAGCTTATATGTAACAACTAGTAAAATATTGTCTTCTCTTTGTTCTCCTGACACAAGACAATAATTTTTTTTGGTTAAAAGTTAGCAATATAAATTAATTAAATTGGATTGAATTAATCTAAATTCATACAATATATAGTGTATGAGGGCAACACTTTTTGTTTTATGAGATTTGGGAAAAAACTATTTTCTTATATATACGGCTTAAATTAATGGCCCCAATTTAAATGTAGATTAATCTTCTTATCATTCTTGAGCTTTTGGAATTGATATTTATTTTTTGATAAAATCAAAATGACTCATTACTAATAACTGATACAATAGTTTAAATAAATGCTTTTTATATCAAAATCCAAATTGGGAGAAGTTATAGAATAATATATTACCTGTAGAAATTTATAGTCATGCTTCCTAGTTTGTCTAAATTTGCAAACAAGGTAAATATTTCATTGAATCTTTTTATTGTCTCTTTCATGAATATTCTTCATCCACAAAAATCTTAAACCTCTATTTTCTTCGTTAGACTGTGAAACTTTTTGTTGAATAATAGTTCCATTACAAAATTTTCTATTCTTATTTTTGTTTGAGGAAGTACTCCAACACAAATTCGACCCAACTTATGAGGTTACTGCCATTGGTATTCATGTCCCTACTGCGATAATCACAAGACAAAAATAAAATTATTATTTTGGTCATTTTTAGATTTTATTTTTTAAAATAATCCTTTTACTGATTAGAATAATAATTGATAGACTAAAATAATGATTCAATTATTAAAAATTGTCACTTTTTAATCCCCTTTGTAAGTTAATGAAATTTATCTTAAGAGATTGTGATTGTAATATTTTAAAAAATAGACGACTAAATATAATAATTTTTAATTAATGAAACATTATTTCAAAAAATTAAATTAAATTAAAATAATATTTTTCTCAAAATCAAAATTTATGTACCATCTCTTCCTTCACTGGCATTCAGGCCCATTGCTGCTTTTGTCAATTTGAGAATTAATATTGACAATAACATGTTGATCTACGGAGAACATGTATGGGACACAAAAAGTCGACTTTTATGGACTATTAAATTTATATAATTAATTATTAATAAGTCAAAAATATAAAAATAATACTAAAACCACAAAAGAGGCAGGCAACCTACCCCCACCTTTCCTCTCGATAAAGTATAGAGTAAAACTTAAAAAGAGTGAAGATCACAATTTTTTTAAAAATCTTTTTATGCATTTTATTTTCATTTCCTAATTCTTTCATTTTATTTGATCTCCACTCTTTCTAATTTTTAAATATATTTTCTCTCTATTGTTCTTTTAATGCTTTTTCAACTTGCACTTTACACTTACATATGTTTATAACTTTTTTAGTCTCTTTTTACCTCCAGGTTTGATATAATGTCTTGTGTATTTTTATTAGTGTCATCAAATTATCAAATAAGTCATATATATATATATATATATATATATGAAATATAACTCACCTAATATGCTCCATTTCATGGATATTCTATACTATAATGTTGCATAAACAATAGTGGTACCCACCTTGTTGCACTATTTATTTTATTTTATTTTAATATTATATTGTCTCTCATGTAATATGTATGTATATATACATACATAAAAATATATGTTCACAAAAAATATTATATATTATAATTTACAATCTTAGCCACTCTCAAAAAATTTCTACTTCCGCCGCTATGGGCAACCATCCATCTCTTATTATTGTCCTCCCGATATGAATTCGACGCAACTTATTGGCCTCATGGCACGTGAACACAAGGTTATTACGATTGGTATTCGTGTCCTTGCTACTAAAATCACAAGAAAAAAAAAGGCACAAGGATTAGCTTTCATTAAAACAAAATTTTTTTTGTTCTTAATTTATCACTTAACTATTATTTTGGATAGTCAATTCTTTTATTTTTTCAAAATACTTTCACTACTAGTTACAAATTATTATTTTTGACCTCTTCATGTAAGTTAATAAGATCTAGTTTGAGAGAATACATATGGTAATATTTTCAAAAGTGGGGATAAAAATGAAAATTCTCAATCAGTGGAGGACTATTTTAAAAATAAAATAAATAAGAAACTAAAAAGATAATTTAATAATTAAAAATTGTTATTTTTAACTCTTTCATGAGTTAATAGGATTTAGGGTTTACGGACTATATATGATAATATTCTCAAAATTAAAGGACAAAAAGTAATAATTTTTAATTAGTGTGAGATTAATTTTAAAAATAAAATAAATAAAAAACCAAAATAATAAATCTGTGACAAGTTAAAGAACAAAATAGTATTATTGTCCATATTAAAAGTTACATACCATCCCTCTCTTCCTTCACTGTAATGCAGGCCCAGTGGCCCACCATTGCATTTGTTGATTTGAGAATTGATATTTTATTTTCACGGCCACATGGACAATAAAGTGTTGGTGTACGGAAAGCAAGGGGAAAAAAAATGATTTTGAAGTGAAAAATCACAGGTAAGAGCTTCTGGAATGGACCTAAGTTTGAAAATTTTTAATTAAAATCATTTTAAAGGCTTTTGAGTTATATATTAATTTTGTTTGGCAAAAAACATATTTCTCTTGTAAATTCAACAAATAAAAAAAATTACACTTATATACTATATTTTGTAAGAATTCATATTGATTCAATTTGAATTAGTTTCAAATTTTTAATAAAAATAAAAAATTAATGTCTTGCCTCAAAATAACAAATTCCAAGACAGAACAACATATTATAGTTTATGTCATAGCTAGTAAAATGTTGTCATCACTCTTCTCTTTGTTGTTATCCTGAGAGACGACAATAATTTTTATTTATTTTTGTTAAAATTTAGGAAACTTGAATTGATTTAATTATAATTTCCCTTATTAATTAATTAAATTAGATTAAATTTGTCTGAATTCATACAAAATAGAATTATGAGTGCAATACTTTTTGTTTTGTGAGATTTTGGGAAAAAAATTATTTTTAATATATATATGTTTAAAATTAAAGAGCCCCAAATAAATGTAGATTAATCTTCTTATCATTCTTGAGCTTTCGAAATTGATATATATTTTTGTTAAAAATAAAAATGAATGACTCATTATTAATAACTGATCCAACAATAATTAAATAAATGCATATTATTTTAAAATCCAAATTGGGAGAAGTTAAAGAAGAATATACTACTTGTAGAAATTTTTTAGTCATACTGCCTAGTTAGTATAAACTTGCAAACAAGGGAAATATTTCAGTGAATTTTTTAATTCCCTCTTTCATTGTTATTCTTCATCCAAACAAATCTTAAGCCTCTATTTTCTTTGTTAGAAAATGAAACTTTTTCTTTTAAAACCTTTTCTCAAAAAATAGTTCCATTGCAAAACTTTTTCTCAAAGCTGCTAACATACTGCCACCGTCTTTTATCCAATGCAAATCATATTGATTTTGATCTTATCAAAGAGTATGTGAAATGGTAATCTTAAAAAGTTTTGATTTGGTTCTCATAAATATATAATTTCTTTTAAAAAAAAACTATTTATTCAAAAGGGGGATATACCCAAAAATAGGAGCTGTACCCAATTCAATCCCATTCTAGGTAAACCAACATTTTCCCATGTTGCACACTATGCACTACACCAAATAAGTGCTTCTACTTGAGCAATTATTATAGTTCAATAGGGATGTTAATATTAATTTTTAAAAATATACTATACTATACTATATTTAATTTTAAAATATATGCATGAATTTTTTTGTATCAAAATAAATGCATCATTCCAATAATAGTGCGTACACGATTAACAAATTAATTATATTTCATACAAATATAGCATTAACATGCAAAATTTTCAAAATATTTTTTTTATTTAAACACCTTTTCAATAGTAAAAGTATGTCATAGAGTATATTTTGGTAAAATTATGTTTAATAATGAGAAAAGTACAAAATCAATCATACACTTTTAAATTTGTGATAATTTGATCCCTTAAATTAATCGTAACAAATTAATCTCTTATAAATTTAAATTTATACAAAACAAATATTTCTATTCAAATAAAAGAATTTAATTTTACATAAAATAAAATTTTTAATAGATTAATTTATCACAATTAATTTATAAAAAATTAAATTATTACAAAATATAAAAACGAGAGAGCAATTTAATACTCTGCAATTTTAGTTACAAATTCTCCTGGCAAGAAAAGTATAGGGACAGAAGACTGTGGGCATAAAAATAAAAAATAAAAATCCCCCACTAAGCACCATTGCTAAGGCGAGGGAGAGAAGGGAGGAGAATTATAGCTAAGGATTATAATTTTAAAATATTTATTATGAAGGGCTTTAAGATCTAGGGACTGAATTGTTTTTGCTCTGTGAAACTTCACGAATATATAGAGTAAAATGATATCAAGACAGAATCAGGGAATTTTTAGATCCTTCGAAGTAAAAAAAATTTTGTCCCTTAGTCATTTAGAATAATTTTAAATTTTAAAATCTTTCATACTGGACATTTTAATATTATGGTGCTTAATTGTAATTTTCTCATACAAGAGCCTATGCCTCTGTGCTCAACCCAACCTAGGCTGAGATCATGACCCATGACTATTTGAACTTACGCTAAGCACAACTTCTGAGTGTCAATAAACCAGAATTACAGTAACAGAATGGGGAAGCCACGGTGAGAGAAAAAAGAACTCAAAATTGGGGATGAACAAAAAGGGAAAAAAAGTAGATAGAACAATAGATGAGCAGGCTACATAAATGGCAGGTCTGAGACACAACTTCATCCACTCAAACTCTGAATGATCTTGGACATGGCTGAGTATGATCCAAAGATACATGATACAAGACCTATGATGATAATAGTGATACACATTGCGACCTGCAGATATATGAAACAAAAAGCATTAGTTCACTGGGAGACATAATCAGTAACTATGAAACAAGCAATATTTGGAAACACTTGACAGGGTGACAAAGTTATCTGGGTAAAGTGTTTTAAGTTGTAGTGACATCAACAAAGTAGTTATCCATGCAGAATCATTTTTAGTTATTTTCCTAGCATTGTTGCTATCAATATCAAGTGTAGTAAATGAAGACAACTTAATAAGCTTTATATGGTTCACTTAATGCTGATGGGATGATATTATTACTTTCCTATGCTCAATAATCTCTCTCTCATAGAGGCCCTCTCTTTGTTTACCGTAATGACAAAGTGAAGTGCTCAGATTCATCTGGACAGACTAAAACACTGATAAGCATTGTCACATTATCAGATTCTTTCCTATTCTAGCTCTTGGGCCTTCTGCAGGTTCGAAACGTGAAATAATAAAAGTAAATTTACCAGTTACAGTAAGCATTATTGTCAAGATTGGGATCCTCTAACGTAAAAATATACATAACACTATCATTTAAGTTGCATGTCACCATATATTTTAAATTATGTCACCATATATTTTAAATTAAAAATAAGTCAATGGTTAAAAAATGCCTTATCAGCATGATAAATAATATCTCCGATAGTGACAACAGAAATTTACAAGTTGACCTTGTAAAATATCACTGATTTTATTTGTCACAGCATATTTTTAACCATTGATTTGCTACTTATTGAAAACAAAAAGGTTAGATAAACAGAAAAATTAGCCTTATGTGATATCCTCACATGAGAGGATCCTGAGCCTTAATTATGAAGGACGTAATCACCATACCTGAAAGCGTGAGACTTTACCCTGCAGTATCCTTAGGAAACAAGCACAGGGAAGTATCATGGCCTGCCACCAATGTTAATTTTAGTAAACTAGTTGATATGGTATGGCCATTATCTCTAGTTGAGAAAGAACAGAAAACTGAAGGGAACTAACCACAAACATTGTGAGTAGAGATCCAATCAATGACATCACCAGACCTGCAACAAAGTCATATGCAATTGGTCTAACAAATGCAACTGAGGAACTTCGAAACTGACAGCAATAAATTCACTTTAAAATACTTGAGGGTCATCATCAACCATATTTTACTTTTATCTGTTTGTTTCGTATATAGTTTTGCAGCCATAGAAGTAATATTGACGAAAAAATTCCCTCAGCAACAAAACAGAGCAAGTGCATGAAGAAGGATGAGGAGAGACTTACCGAAAAAGGGAATTGACAGACCAACAAGCAGAGTAGAAAATACCAGCGTTGTTCTGATTAAGATGGAATATAAGTAAGAGTTGGTGTGGTTTGGTGGTATGAACTCTTCCAAACTCATTGCTACTGGTGATAGAGTCAATGCATACGTGGTGCTAATTAAGGAAAAAAAATTTCTTCATCTTTATAACGTAGGTGCAATACAAATAAATTGAGATAAATGATTAAGGGAATCAGATAGAAATAACAAGAAATGAAATTCCTGTTATAATAGTGAAATTGTAAGGACCTACTGCGATGAAGTTTCTTACTAAATAAACTCAAGACTGGGGACATTACAAAAGTGGGTAAAAAAGGTTGAATAAAAGGAAGCAAGTTCATTAAATGACAGTGAACTTCGATACCATGTACCTTATATCTCTGTACCTTTGGGACAAAAAATGCCATAAGACATACTCATTCGAGAAAGTAATTTCATCTTCAATTGTTTTACAATAAAAAGAATATAATGCAGAAAACCTAGGTCTCTCATCAGGTTTTAAAACTTTTTAACAATAAAAGTAAGGCATAGCGCTAACAGGAACATTCTTATTATGAGCATTCATTGCTCAGACGGTGCAAGATGCTTCAATTTCCTGGATATATTTTGTTTATAACAGAATTCTTATTTCACCAAGGTTTCACAAGAAAGAAGTTTAAAATTTTGAGCTAAACTTAGAAAGGTTCTTATAAGGTCTTTGTTATTGTCTTCTACCATAGAAACATGAAGTGGAGAAAAGATTTTAAAAAACTCAATCATGTCATGCTGGATTGTCAAAAAATCCACTGGCCATATTTTTTAAATGGAAACCTGACAGAAAAGACATAAAAACTGTACCCAATTTCTCTTTCAAAATTTATGCCTCTATCAAATTTGAAGTGCAGCAAGCCACTCATATTTCCAAAAGCATGATGTACACATCTGTATATGTATTTATATGGCACATATATTTTAAAGGATATTTGGTAAATGGATTAACCACCTGCATTAGGACAAGTAACACATAAGGTTAGCAATTGATATGGTCCACAGGATATTGACAATGCCAATATCCATTGAGCTAAACCAAAAGGAAAGAGTAACAACTGGGCAAGCAATAACTAAAACTCTTGTTCCTCAAAGAACTAGCCTTTTATCCAAATCTGCATAGGTATTGACCAATTATTCTCTTACGTAAGCATTGGACAACTCCATTTGAAAAGGGTCTTAAAATCATATAATTTTGGATCCATTTCCATGGAGAAAAGGAAAAGTTTAGAAATCCAATCTAACTGATTAAGCCTGATATATCATAGTTGAATTCATTAAGGTCCAAAATAGAAGCTAGAATGAGCGTACCGTAGTCCACACAGCAATCTTGGTGGCCACTAGATCTTGAGGCATGTTAAGAGTGTATTGCGAGAGTGAAGAATCTCCAAACATTTTGTAACCCAAAATAGCTACTCCAGCATACATTATGGTACAAATACCAAAACTGCAAGGAAAATAAAATTGCACACGGAATTAGATAGACCCATAAAGGGTCATTCCATTGAAGAAAATAAGATCCTTGTATAACATTCTAGAATTTACATCCAGGGGCGTTCATGCCTAGTGGCTGGCTGATTAGCTTTGTTTACCTTGGTTACTTTGACCTAGAATAGATAAGTAAATGGCTGCAGAATTAAGCAACTGGCTGCAGAATTATAGATGCTTAGGTGAGCAAACAAGAAATATCCTTCTTTACCTCGTGAAGAGCATTGCAGGAAATTGGTTCGGATTTGCCATTGATGTATAGATGTTTGGAAACACAGCATGTCCTGAGTAACAGTAACCATAGAGACCAAGAGCGACAGGAAGAGTTGCAAGATTAAGTGTTGTTTCTTTGCTCTGGAAGCCAACTTCATCTACCAGACCAACCCAGAACAAGCAGAGAACCACCAAAATTGTTGCAACAACTCCACAAGCTAGAACATAAATGATAACCAATTTTAAAAGCCTTTCCAAATAATAGTAATACTATAATGTGTGACTTCTCACTGTCAAGGTATAAGCAGAATTCAGGGACAAAGAGTAAGAAGGTATGAACAGAGAGAAATAGAGAAAGGAAATTTGATAAGTTATAAATATAGTACATAAATACAGAACTTTTTATCAATCAGAAATTGAATTCCTTTATATTGACTGCAAAGCTTCAACATATTTGAAATCAGTTATTCTCATAATTTTTTTCAGAAACAGTAGAGACGGGGGGATCATTAAGCCACTATCATAAGGTGACCATCTCTGTAGAAGATTGTAAGCATATACATGAAACTTTGGGCTGAAACACAGACAAAATGAGAGTGATAATGTTTTGTGGACTAACTTAACAGGTTTCTGGAAACAGATCTAGCCTCTACATTTTCATGATATCTAAATCAACTAGACCACTAGGAAAAGACATTGATGTAAAGTTTGGAGTGCAAATTGAATCTTTTTAAAGAAGATGGAATTAGTGTAACTAAAAAGATCATTAAAAACATATAGAGCCCATATTTGATGAGGTAGGAATTGTTCGAGATGGATCATCAATGGACCATATCAATCAAAGATCAAAACCTGATGCAATTTTACCAATTTTTTTCTCTCCATTGGGGGAGACTCAAAATCAGTCTCAAAGAGAAAGCCTTAGTACAAGAAAGAGATCATAATCCTATGAAAAATCAAGAGAATGATCCACATTTTTTGCTAAAATTCAAGAGGAAATCTTGTTCCCTTAAGTTTTCAAGATGATCACAAATGGCAGTTTTATCTCCCAGTATCAGCTTGCAAAGACAATTGCCTATACATTTCTATTTTAAGGGTTTTTCTTTACTAGGAGTGACAAAATTTTAATTTTTGAGATCATAAGATGTGGATTAACATAACATTCTCTTTGCAGTAAGTTTTTAACTATGTGTCTAGTCATGATATTAACCTATATAATTGGTCGGCTGGGATTAATGTTCATGATAGGATTGTGGGACATTTAGCTAAGGTGGTTAGTTGTTGGAAATTTAGTTGAGATGGTTTGTTTTAGGTTTTATTATGCCCTTAACTTCTTTGGACGGTCTTCTAGGGCTAAATCCATGTGCTTCATCTTGAGACTTTGTGTTGCACCATTTGGAGAAGACTTTAATTTAAAAGGGGCTTACATTTCCCTTGGTAGGCTGATCACTTTTAGTTAGGTATCGTTGTCTTGTATACCATTTACTATCTTTTTTTAAGATTCTAATTAGGTAGCTAGTAGGATGGAGAAGATTTGGAGGACTTCTTGTGGTACAAGGTGAGGAGAAAAAGAAGGATGGGGGTTTGGATCTTGATAATAGTGTCTAAAATCACTTCACTATTGGATAAATGGCTTTAGCTTTTTCCTTTGGAGCTTAATTCATTGTGGCATAGGGTGATTAGAAGTACAAATGGTAAGTGATGGGACCCAAGGGTGTATGGGGAACCTACCCATAAAACTTGGCTTGCAAGGTGGAAAATCCACTTTCCTTTTAAGTACCTCACAAAGCATCCCATACTTGATGTAGGGCTTAAACATCCCATACTACCCAATGTACCTATCATAGCAGTGCCTTTGAAGAACCAACATCCCAACAATTGCACCTTACCACACTTCACTTGACCATTTTACTAGCCAGCACACTCCACATGTAGCCCTCTTCGTGAAATCAACCAACAACTCTGATACCATTTGATAGAACTCATGGGAGTGTGGGAAACCCACCCTTAAAAACCGACTTGAAAAGGAGACCCTAACAAGCATCTCATACTACTTGATGTGGAAATTAAGTATCCCATACTACTGGAAATTTCTATTTGTAAGCAAGAGAATGGTTGGGGTGCATACTCCAAGATTGGTCCTACTCATACAAGCCCTTGGAAGTTCATTGCATAGGTATATCCTTTATTGTAATTCATCTATTTCTAAACTTTTCCCACAACTTCTATCGATCACCATCTTTACACCATGCTCCAATTTCAGAAATTTTAATCTTACTAACAACTAATTTTTCTAAAAAGTTTACTTCTCTTCAAATCTTAATGATAAAATTTCAATGAACTTGCTTTATTGTTGGAACTCAATTGTCCTTTCCACATTTCTTTGACTGAGATAAAAGGATTTAGGTGTTTCAATTTTATGGGCTTATATAATTCTTTTTGAATTTTTAATGTGTTGATTTACAACCCAAATGCACAAAAGTTATTCTTTGTCCTTTCAATCCATTTGGCCACGTAGGAGACACATACAAGAGATCTATTAGCAAAGTTAACTAAGTCAAGGAAAAGGATAATATTGAACATTTTTTGAAATGTTGAAGACAATATCAGACCAAATTAAACTTCTAGGAAGAAATTGAAACTAAATTGACGAAAATTGTACTTTAGCCTAATTGTAAGCAATAAAAGAATGCAAGTTCTTGGTAAAGTCTTGTAAATGAAGGCTTGTTTACATATTGTTGGAAAGCTAGTGCTATTTCTAAAGCTTCAAGAAATTTCTTAATTAAAATAGGTGCTAATAATTGCAAAACAGAGCAGCTAGAACAGCCTCAAGTCTTTTCAATTTTTTTTTTTTAAATAAAGTTGGAGTACAAAGTTGTGGGGTAAACCACCCACTCTACCACAAAAAAATAAAGAGTCTTACCTCAAGTAAGAAACCCACTCCTAGCCTAAAAAGGTTAATGCAAACAACAAGGAACATAAGTAGACTAGTAGCTAACAAAACTACCACAAATAGTAATTAAATATTAATGGCAAAAGGAATCCCAAAAAGAATAAAAATAAATTATGAAACTTAATAACCATGGCAAACATATTACCAACACTTCCCCTCAAGCTGAATGACAGAAGAAAAGAATAAGAGAAGAAAGAGAAACAGAGAAGAATGATAGGAATGAAGAAAATCAATCAGACCATTCATAGCTAATTCAACTGAATACAACAGCTATATAAGTTACCTTCCCACAGCCCACTTGATTTGGTTAACATCCAAATCTTTTCTGTTAGTAACTCCCCTAACTAACTACTTCACCTTAGTAACAATGCTCCTATCACTGATTTATCATTCCTAGCTTGCTAGTCAAATTCCTAAACTTCACTAATCAAACAACATTGGTTAGTAGATCCGCTACTAAAAATTGAACAGGGGTGTGAGCCAATTCAAACATCCTAAAGTCCAACTTCTCGTTAATAAAGTTGTGATCGAGCTCCACTTTTTTAGTTCTAGCATGATGAATAGGGTCTTTAAAATATGCTTATTGTAGCCATATTTTCATATAACACCATCATAGGGAGTCTAATAGGAATTCTCAACTCGTATAGTAGACGCTTCAACCACATCCCTTCACAAATTCCCTATGATAGGGCCTTTAATTGGCTTTTGCACTATTCGCAACAACTAATTGCGTCTTACTCCTCTAGGTAACTAAATTTCCTCACACAGGTGCAATATCCAATGATGAATCTCCTGTCAATGATAGAACCTATCTAGTGGGCAGCAGTATATACTTCCACACTTCTTTCAATATCCTTTTTAAAGTGGATCCCATATCCTTGTGTCAACTTAAATACCTTGGAATCTTGAAAGCAGCAGACATGTGCTCTTTTATAGGTTTATTCATGAACTGACTAACAACACTAATTGGAAAACTAATGTCTGGCCTTGTGTGAGAAAGGTAAATGAGTTTTCCAACAAGTCTCTAGTATCCCACTATGTCAACTAGTGAACTATCTTACTTGAATCCAAGCTTATATGCAGTCCCCATAGGAGTCTTTGCTAGTTTGCATCCAAACATACCAGTTTCCTTTAGAAGAACAAGAATATGTTTCCTTTGAGTGACCACAATGCCATCTTTTGAGCAAGCAACTTCCATACTTAAGAAACACCTCAGGTTTCCTAGCTCCTTAATTTCAAACTCCTTTGCTAGGGCATCCTTTGACCACTTGATTTTTTCTCCAAAATTCCCAATAACAATTATATTGTTAGTATAGACAATCTAAACAGTTATTTTACCTTATGGAGAGAACTTGTTAAAGAGAGTATGATCAGAAGACAAAGGTTGTAAACATAGCCCTTAATAGCTTGAGTGAATCTATTGAACCACACTCTAGGAGACTGTTAAGTCCAAAGGTGACTTCTGAAGTCTACACACCTTTCTTTTATTTCCTTTCTCAAAGTCAAAGCTTGGTGGTGTCTCCATGTATACTTTTTCATCTAGGTCCCCATTCAAGAATGCATTCTCCATGTCCAATTGGTGATGTGGCAAGTCCAAGTTTGTAGCCAAGGACAAAAGGACTTTGATAGTGTTGAACATAGCCAGAGAAGCGAAGGTCTACTGATAATCCATTCCTTGGGTTTAAGAAAACCCTTTTGCCACTAGTTTTGCCTTGTGATGATTAATACTCCCATTAACAATTTACTTTAGAGTAAAAAGCCATTTGCATTAAACCGGTTTCTCCCTTTTGGTGAATTGATGATCTCCCAAGTAACATTCTCCTAAAGAGCATTGACCTCTTCTCTCATAACTATTCTCCACTCAAACTTTTGTAAAGCATTATCAATGTTGTGAGGCATAACTTCTCATACATAACATCATTTCCAATAAGCTGCCAACAGTTTAGCTATTATTCAGTTCAACATGATCAAACAAAGCATATTGAGATTGATTAGCACTTTGTTGAAGAAGCTTACAGATGGCGCCTTGAGCATATTTCATGTGTCTTCTGGCAAGCAATTAGCCGATGTGTTAAATAAAGGACTTAGCAGCAGATCCTTTCATACCTTAGTTTATAAGTTGGGCATACATGACATCTATGCACCAACTTGAAAGGGAGTGTTGACTAATCAAATATTTGTTTTATCAAATATTTATCAGTTGACCAATCTATATTTATTAACACAATATGATTTGATTTAGGCAGATTTTTAAGGTTGTGATTTCTTTTGTATTTGATTTAAATTTCTTATTTCCTTTTATATTGTTTCCTAGGCACCTTGTGTATAAATATTGAGTATGTATAGCCTATAAATACATAGAAATCAATAGAATTTCTTCCCTCTCCATTAATCTTTGCTATCTAAATAAAGAAGAAAAATAAACAAATTCCAACCTTACAATAATTTTTGAGTCTTGTATGAGCAATGATCTTAGGAAATGAAATCAGACCAAGGTTCAACGTTAAATAACAGCTAACTAATCAATACCTGTAAAAGATAGGTCTCCTACCTGAGATATAACTAAGAATTCTCATGTCACGGAGCCAAACAGTAGGAAGAACAGCCAAGGTGACCATCAAAGCAAACAAAACGTGTGAATCTAATTCCAATCCACCCAAAGTTATGTGTGCATTTGGAAATAATGAAGACAAGTTATCACTCTCCAAAATGATATATTCAATGCAACTAGCCTACATCAAGGAAAATTTGTTAGGTCAACCTATTGATCAAAAATTGATAATCAGTAGAATTGATGCAATATATGACACAACACTACCCAGTATCCGCATTACATAATATTCGCAACCATGCACAGGAAATGGCGAATTAGAAACATATACAACTCATTAATCTCTACCAATTTTCATGACTTTAGATTATACAAAGACAATTGTATTAAAGATCACTGTCTCCCACTTAAATATGACTGGCTACCTCAAAAGTCCATGTGACCAATAAAGCAAGTTACTGCAGTATAAAACAATTTCATCAAAGTTCGACAATAATCAGAAGAAGAAATTCCAGTAACAAATGAATAACAAGTCTTCATTACGCTTTACTCTTGGCTCCAACCAAAAAATTTCATGTTATACCTAATGTCAATTCTCAATTCTTTATATTCATCATGTTATTTAATGTAATTATTAGTGTCTGGCAATCATTGCTTGTCACATAATAGTGCGTAGTCATTTCTTAGTTATTGCTCTAGTTACGTTACCATGTACTGTTTCTCATTTTCTTTATATAGTTGATCATGTACTACATGTTGTACATAGTGTTGACACTATTATAAAAAGACAACCGTAAGGACTCTACTTGCTTTGTTTTTCTTAAATATTCCTTTCTCTCTCCTTATTTCTCATGGTACGGGAGCCCTAGGAAAAGGAAATTCTAGGTTTCACAATATGTATTATTTATGGTGACTTATCATGGAAAAAAATGCTCTAAGCTAATTTTGATTTATGCCAAAATTTAAACACAGTTTGGTTTTCTATTTGCCCCCTACCAAAATTTTATATCTTCACATGGGCCCTTCATCAATCAACAAGCAGCCATTGGTTGTAAACCTTAGTGACATATAATAGCTAAGAATATGAACTATCATCTCATCGAGACAACTTGAAATTTTTTTTATTTTTTATAGACAATAAGTTCTCCCCCTTTTCGAGGGGCATGTTGTTCTTACTGTCTATTTCTCAATTAACCGCATGACATGCTCTTTGTTGCAAAATCAAATAACCCATTTTCTGTTATACAAATAAGTCTCCTTATCCTCTTTCACCTCTGCTTTTTGTTGCACTTGCTTTGTTCATATTCTAACTCTAGGATGGGATAAGCATTCAGCCAAAGCCATTAAATGTGTATTCCAGACAAACCACTTTTTCACTTTTGCTGATGTCACCTTTGGTAGTTCTCACTTCTTGTTATCACTCACCAAAAGAAGTATTGTGTTTAATTGCTTATCCTTTTTCAACTCTATATATTTGCCTTCTAATATATGAAACCCTTCAACCGCCAAGACTTATCACTGTTCTCCTATATCAGAACTCATGCAGGAGGCGCTTAAGCACCTGTTGATTGACATTCTACTCAAACATCTTTACCTATCACAAACTTGCCTACTAATTTTTAGCATTCCTCTTGCCATTACAAATGGTATCCGATCTTCATTTGCAACCCTCACCCATTTATAATTTATTGAGCTACGCTCATTTCTCTTCACCTTATGCTATTATAATCTCTTTACCCTTTGTTTCTGTAATATTCCAAAATTTTAGATTTAAAATTTTCATCTTGAGAGCTATTATATTAAATTAAGTGACCAAATCCATGAAT
The DNA here is from genome assembly GCA_037074485.1 of Delonix regia. Taxonomy (NCBI): domain Eukaryota; kingdom Viridiplantae; phylum Streptophyta; class Magnoliopsida; order Fabales; family Fabaceae; genus Delonix; species Delonix regia. The sequence goes on along the minus strand of CM073454.1, from coordinate 19,392,123 downwards.
TATAGGCTAGCTCAAGTGGTTAAGCTTGACCCAAGCTTGCATTAGGACCTGAGTTCAAATCCCCACTCCTGCATCGGAGTATAATTTTTTATGGTCTGCCACGTGTCTCCAATAGTGAAATTACCAAAATGCCCTTAAGATATTTTCTTCTCCTCCATTTTCTCCTTCTCTTCCCAAGTGTGCATGAGCTCTTCCTCCTTTTCAGAAATTTTGTGATTTCCTCTCCTTGACTCACTCTGACACCGGCAACCTAACATCTCACTGACAACTTAGGTAGCTTGAGGTAGTTAGAAAACACCCAGAAATCTAGTGAAGCAATGATGGGGGTTTTGACGCTAATCATCATTTCCACTTGTTCCCCATGGATTTCAGCCTTTAATTTTGTGAAAATCGATTAGAAATTGAAGATTTCTCGACTGTCCGTCGTGCATGAATAGTAACCGCGAATTTGAAATTTGATCGAATTCAAGTGAAATTTTGTTGTTTTACTTGAGGTCTTTTACTTAGAAGTTATGTTTGTGTTGTTCTCTACCCATTTGAGCTTCTAATTTCATGAATTAGTGCTTGAATTTGGAAATCCTTAATTTTTGGATGAAGAACGTAAATAGTGATGTGAACAATGTCAGAGGCTCGAAATTTAAAATCAAGGCATGATTTGAAGTTGTTTTGAGGAAATTCTTTAGGGTTTTGATCCTAAGTGAGGTTTTAACAATTTCCTTGTTTCAATTTGATGATTTGATTGCTCAATCAAAAACTCTTCTTTTCTTGGTAGGGTTAAAGTGTGCCAAGTGATGATTATGGAGATTTTTTTTTATTTCTTAGTGTCATTAGATCTCAAGGAGAACAAGTTAAGTGTTGAAAATTGTTCTTAAAGGGGTAAGTCACTTGGGAATTTTCCTCAAATTATTTTATATGTAATTGTTGATTAGAGAAAACCTGATTAATGAAAGCATATTGGAAGTGATTATAATATACTGAATAAATTACTTGATTAATGTAGAAATAAATGTTGACCCAATTGGTAATATTGGATAATTTAAGAGTTAAAAGAGGCAATGATGGAGCTATTTAGGAATTAGTATGTTATTGGAATTTACAATTAAGATAATTAGGATTGACAAGTATGCTTAATGTTATTTTCATAATTAGAAGCATCAAGGTCTTGTGTTGGGTACAACGTTAGAAATGAGAGGTGAAGTTGATGCAAATTAAGTGAATTTTAGGCATATGAGCATTTTTACAAACACTAGAATATTTTAGTGTAAATTAATTGACTTGGCTAGTGGAAAGGTTGAAATGGTAAATTTATAGGCTATTTGAGTGGCCAAAGTAATTGTTTTGTCTATGCGAAATTATGTATTAATTATGGTCATTGAAGTCGTCATGAGAAATAACGGCTGACCTTAAAGAAAAGCATAAAGTACTACAATGCATATTAAATGCCAACTCATTGTGGGAATTTGTTAGAATTTATTTAAGTTTAGATGTTTCTTAGAATAAGATATTAAATGTATATCATTTGCATTAAGGTCATAAAAGTTGCACTTTATGCCACGGTAAGGGAAGTTGAATTGTGTGTATTTTAACCAGGTGAGTAGTTAACCCTAATTGTACAAGGTTTTTGTTTTGAATTATATATTTTCAAATATAAATTTTTGTTATCTTTGGTACTTTGGGGATAAACTTCTAAATTTATAAATCTTATTGCATATTTTGATACTTGGGAAATTTGTTGGCTTATAGACTTTATGATTCTGCATTTTTGAATCATCTAAATTATTTAAATATGAAATTCTAAAGTGGTTTGACTTTGAAATTCTGATTTCTAAATATGAATTTTTTCGTATATTTAAGAAACTTTTGGAAATGTGTTCAAAACATAACCATGTAACTAACGACAATAGACATTAGCCGTAGTGCACTACGAATGATATTTTGATATGGTTAGATATGATACCCTCACCTCTATATTCTATTTGAGGTTTAAGGCCATTACTATGGTTATTCATAGCTCAAGGCCGATAATGGATAATTGCTCGGATCTAATTATACTAGCTTTAGGCAAGTTCTGTATTCTAAATATTTGTAGTTCTTTAGGAGATTCCCGATGCATTCTGTTGATTTGGATATTTTAAATTCTTAATTTTACGTTGTTTCATTTGAGTTAAGAACATCGTTTAAAAATTCAAGGCTAGACTTATTTGATAGTAAATGGTTTTTTTCCTCTACTTCTAGAACTATTGATTAATTCTATAAGTTATCTGGCTTTAAACAATAATAGTTTTGGTGATTAACTCTACCATTGTCAGTCTGTCCCTTCCCTTTTATTATTAGTATTATCTGCTCATTAAGTTTTTATTCATCCCATTATTTAACATTTTCAAATTCCAACACCAATCTAGAACACCTACCTACGGAGTAGGAATTGTGGTGTTTTTATTCTTATGGTGAGCCTAGCATGTTGCCAGATCAACAGTTTTCTTGTGGTACATTTTGTAATTAGACTTAGTTGCTCCCTTGTATATAAGTTGTATATCTTGATGTAATTCCATAGTTATAGGCTATGTTGTATGCATATGTGGGAGAGTGGAGCTCTCTATTCTATTGTATGTCCAATTGTTCTATTATAAAAATTTTAGATGAGGATTTATGTATTAGTTTAAGTTCTGTTGTCTTGAGATTTCTAATAGGCTGACGAGGACGAGAGATACCTCGTTCCTCATGCCGGTCATGTTCTGTTGGCTAAGGTCGTGACAGTTTCTATCCCTAAAGCAAAAAGTCTTGAACATTTACACATTTTAGGTGGTGACACGGACAGCAAGGATAGATGAAATGATTGGCTTACTAATAGGACCAAAGAGAGTATGGGAAACTCACCCTTGAAAACTAACTTGCAAGGAGGAAGAACCACATCCCTTAAATACTCCACCAAGCATCCCATGCTATTCAATGTAGGACTTAGACATCCCACACTATTCATGTCCATATCACTTACATTCTAGTTATAAAGAATAAAAGAGAGAATACTTTGGAAAGTCTTGATAAAGGGAAGTAAGAATTACATCTATTAATATTAGGGTTATTAGAATAGTGTGTGTGAGGACTAAGTTATAATATGTGTGTAAATTACTATTGGTCTGGGCTTGTTTTAGAGGAGATGGAAGCACTAAAGAAGAAGAATGTTACATGAGAACTAGTTGAATTGCCTATAAGAAATATTGATTGAATGCAAATGGATATTCAGCATAAAAATATAACTCTAATGGCAGTATTAACAAGTATAAAGTCAGACTTGTTGCCAAAGGATTCACCCAAATTCTCAAGCTAAACTACTAAGAGACTTTTGCCCTTGTGGCAAAATTAAATTCAATAAATGTTCTGCTATCCCTTGCGACTAACCTTGATTGGCCACTACATCAACTTGACCATCAAGGATGTAACATAACTACAAATTTGGAAGAGGTCTACATGTCAACACCCCTAGGCTTTGATAAAAATTGTGGAGGCAAAAGTCTCTGTAAGGCCTAAAATAGTTCCCAAGAACATGTTTGAGAAATTCATAAAAGCAATAAGAAAGCAATGATATACTTAAGGACAAGCTGATCATACAACCTTCACAAAATCCTCCCCTAAAGGAAAGGTTGTTGTCCTACTTGTGTATGTGGACAACATAGTTGTCACTGGTACTTATGAAGAAGAAATCACAAGACTTAAGTGTGCACTTGCTAAGTCAAAGAACTTGGACCATTGAATTACTTCTTAGGATTGGAAGTTGCTAGATCAAAGACACATATCTTTGTATCTCAAATAAAGTATACTTGTGATGTCCTCAAAGAAAATGAAATGTTAGGGTGCAAACCAGCTGACACCCCAGTGGAAGCTGACTAAAAGCTCAAGTATTCTCAAGAAAACCACCTACAGAAAGATATTGGAGACTCGTAAGCAAGCTCATTTACCTATCACATAAAAGACCAGATATATGTTACTTGCAAGTGTCATCAACCAATGAATAAACCTAATAAGGCTCATTTGGAGGCTGCCTGTAGAATTTTGAGATAACTCAATATGACACTTCAGAAAGGAATCTTTCAGAAAAGCTCTAAAAGAAAGTGGAGAAATAATGTGATATAGATTGGGCTAGGCCTATCATTAATAGAAGATCCACCTCAAATTATTGTACATGTGTAGGGATATTTGGTAACCTAGAGGAGCAAAAAACAATTGACGGTTGCAAAAAGCAACATTGGAGCCAAGAATAGAGCTTTGGCGCATGGAATCTGTAAGGGACTTTGGTTAAAATGATTATTCATTGAACTTAAAATCAATTATCAAGAATCAATGAAGGTACAATCTGATAATATGGATACGATCAGCATCACCAAGAACCAGCAATTCAAACATGTTAAAATTTACCGACATTTCATTAAAGAAACAGTCAATTCAGGTATAATTGAACTTGGTTACACTCTGACCAAGTTACAAGTTGCTAATGTCTTGACTACGGCTTTACTGAGGACAAGTTTTGAAGAATTAGTAAGCAAGCTAGGTATGATTAACATCTACTCCCCATCGGGGAGTGTTGGTATACAATATGATTTGCTAAGATTTATTGCTGCTTTTGTGGGATTGGGTCAACACTTTAGAGGTCTTTATGTCCCTGATCTCAAACATCTTTTGTCCATTCTGGTTCCTCTTTTATGTTTGATTATTTTCCTTTATTTTGTTTTCTGTTCTGTTGTTTTCTTTCCAGGTTCTTTTCCATTTCAGATTCTTTGACCTGTGGCAGAATTAGTGCCAGTGGTCCTATAAATGTATCTCTCATTCTGAATAAAAGACAAAATAAGACCAAAAAATTCATTCATATTTTTCTTCAGTTTATAAAGGTCGTTAATGTCTACATGCATGTGTTTTTATTAGTATTTTAACAGCATATACAATATATCAACATTGAAAACTAAGATGATTGATCTTATCACCACCATCCTTCCCTAAGCAATTACATTTTAGAAACTCTAACAGTCCATTTTGCATAGAATGGTTAAATATGTTGAAATTCTCTATTATTAACTACCAAACCAGATTATTTAATTACAATAAACTTTGTTACAATGCACCAGCATTGCATTAATCTCTAACTCATGGCCGTGAAGTTGTTAAAAGCTAAATCTTAACTACTATTTATCATGAATTGCTGATTGAACAAAATAAAACATAGATCAGCTGTCACCAAAGATAAGCAACTATACCTACTAAGAAATTGCCAAATATTTCAAAATGGTTAACAACACTGGTGACTTGTCTATGGCTAATCAAAAGCCAAAATCATGAAAAGAAAACATTCTGAAGTCTTGTGTTTAAATACAGGTACAGTAGGAGGTTAGCCAATAGGATACAACTACAGGACCCTAGTCGTTAACTTCTCATTATTTTATCCTTTTTTGTGGTTTTTTTTCCATGACAAGTTAAAATGGGTATGACTCAAGGAATACTCAGAGTGAAGTTGATGTACTTACATATAATTCCACGTACAATATTATCTGCAACCACAAGAAAGAAAGAGAAAATTCATAAGTAAGATATAAAAGATTACTACTGCATATTATTTATGTGGTATTTGTTCACCCTCGTTCATCCCTAGCAAGCTCTTTATCAACAGGGCTGCTAAGAGCTCCTTATGTACCCACAAGTTAATGAAAATGCACAAACATATCAAATATGATAGAAGATCACAAGGAAGACTTACCGAAATGAAAATGCGTCCTACAGGACCAAAAGCAGCATGGCCAATGTCAGGGTATGTTTCAAGATCAGGTTCACTATCCAAGCAGCGACGCAAGAGCAGCCCGGTATAAAATGAAAGAATTGCAAACATGAACAAGATAGGAAGCCCAAGCCATCCTCCTTGTTTGACAGCATAAGGGGTAGAAAGGAGTCCTACACCACAAAGAACATTTATGCCTGCAAAAGCAAAAGATATTAAAATATAAGTAATTACATAGCAGAAACTGAGCAAAATTACAAATAATGTATTGAACCATATTCCTGATCAATGTGTCCCCCTTGAGGAAGAAGCATGAGTTCATTTGCAAATAATGGGATCATTAAAGCATATTTGTTTGAATGGTTATCGGGAGATGACAAAGAGCAAGAAAAGCAGCCAAATGAGCTGATAGCTCACATGGTACCAACCTCAATCCTTAGGATTGATGTGAGCTTGATGTACTTGGGTTTCACACCCCCTTCCTTTTCCCCACTACCTACTTCCCAGGTCATGGACCTCCTATGTTACCAGAAAGAAAAATGAGATAGAAAAGCAAAATTTTAGATAAGATAATTATAATATGTAAAGTAGAAAAGGATTTATTATGTTTCTCAAAATTTAAGGTTGTTTTCAACAAATGCAAACACATCATGCCCCAAAATTATTATCTGTTCCTAAATATAAATATATGAATAATTACAAAACTCAAAGATGTAGAAGAAAATGTGCTGATATACACTGATGGAAACCGATAGGATCCCAGTGTTATTATGCACTACAGCTGCTCTGATGAAGGGAAGCAAAAGGAAATACAGCAGAAAAACCAAAGAAAGCAATTAACAGAAAGAACTAACTTGGCTTTTGAGAGGCCAAGATCTCTCCCAAGCTTACTCACAACTCCGATACCTCTTCCCCAACCTCCAACATCCTATTTCATTCTGTTACCACCCTCTCACCCTCTCTTTTGCTCAGCAGTCAGTTACTCAATGATTTTCCTGCTCCCTCACCTGAAAGTCCATCCCAATTCTTATGCTTCTTCCTCTCATAAATTCATAACTCCTGAGGCCCACTAGCCTTGGGTCCATCATACACATTATTAGTGTTGTAAAAAACCCAACTTAATGTAAGGCTTCTTTGCTGCATGATGTAGAATATTTCAATTTTCAAGTATGAAAATCATTATCTCCACTACAATTGAGCTTAAAATTATAATAAAATCCACAGACATGAAGATAAGGTGCATGAAGAAATTTTTTAAACTATTTTTCTAACTAAATGTTAGTATAATCTAGTAAAATTTTCCAACCTAATAGGTTTTTTTCGCTGAATGATGTGTATTACCACATGTCTATAGAATTGGGCAAAATGTCCTGGACAAAATGAATGAATATCTTATTGTACTGAAGAGTCAAATTAGGTATTTATAGAATCTGAGGGATGCTACTCTAGGAAATAAAATAAATTGGAGAGACAAATACCTAACAATTAGGGATTAACTAATTTCCTAAACACATGACCTAATTCTTAGGGTCAGCCATATCAACAATAATTACAAGAATTACTATGATTTCAATTACTCCCCCTCAAGCCATTGAGCACATATCTTCCATTCCAAGGTTGATGACTAAGTTCTGAAAGATTCTAGATAACCTTTTGGTCAGCACATCTGCAAGTTGGTCACTGGTAGGAACAAAAGGGGTACAAATAAGACTGCTATTCAGTTTTTCTTTGATAAAGTGCCAATCTACCACAATATGTTCAGTACATGTTGTACTGGAGTGAGAGCAATATTGATAGTGGATTTATTGTCACAATAAAGGTTTATCAGGCCTTCCCACTTGATTTTCGTATCTTCCAATGTTACCTTTAGCCATAATATTTCACATATCATGAGTGCCATTGCTTTGAACTCAGCTTCCACAATAGGTCTTGTGACCACATCCTACTTTCTGTTTCTCCAAGTGACAGGATTTCCTCCTTGGAAAATACAATAACCTGAGGTTGATCTCCCATTCTACAACAGTAGAGGTTTCACGGGTCAGTCGCTCCCTTTTTTTGGATAGGATTCCTTTCCCTGGTGTACCCTTCAAGGACTATAAAATTTTATGTACTACTATGAGATGCAATTCCATGGTATTGTGCATAAACAGGCTCACAACACTTACAGCATAAGCTATATCAAGTCTAGCATGAGAAAAATAAATCAATTTTCCAACAAGACACTTAATAAGACCCTTTATCAATTGTTGTATCTTCTGGAGCCTAACAGAGTTTATTGTTTGACTCTAGATGTCTCTACTAACTTACATCCCAGTTTCCCTACATCTGGTAATAAATCCAATAATATACCTTTTTGTAATATTAAAATCCCTTGCTCTGAGTGAGTTACTTCAATGCCAAGGAAGTACTTTAATATGCCCAGCTCCTTGATCTCAAACTCCTTCATCAATTGCCCTTTTAAGAACTCTATTCCCTCTAGGCCGTCTCCTATGACCGTGACATCATCCATACAGATCAACACTATGATCACTCCCCTTGAGGCTGAATGCTTCACAAACAAAGTATGATCACCTTGGTTTTGCTTGTACCCCATGCTAACCATCACTTGGGTAAATCTCCCAAACCATGATCTCAGGCATTGTCTAACTCACATATTGCCTTTATGAGTTTACACACTATACCTGGTTCAAGATGTGAGTCAAATCATAGTTTAACCCAAAAAGTAATGGATTGACTAATTTCGTAGACGCTACCTAATTCTTAAGTTCAGCTATCAAGAATACTTACGATAATTATAATTATTTCTAACATCATTAACATCCCTCAAGACAAAGTAGGGGTGGGTATTCACTTATACGATAATTACAATAATTATAATCATTTCTGACATCATTCTCCGTCCTCAAGCCAAAGTTGGAGTCAGGGATTCGCTTATAAAAATAAAACCGGTTTGCCAAATTCATTATGTATTATTAACATCCATTTACTAAAAAGAACCAGATATTTCAGTTAATGATATTACATGTATCATATTTACCAACTGATTCCCACAGTATCTTTAGTTTCTTCATGTATTTATATGATCATTCTTATCAATTTCTTCCTTCTTTGTTAATCTTTTTTACTTTTTTATTTTCCTTCTTTTCTTTTAAAAAAGAAAAATTATCAGAATAAAGTGAGTACTTGAATTTTCTTATAAAAATATCCTAACCATATATTAGTATGTTTAGCAAGCCAAAGTTTAATTACTTACCATTGATTACAGCTTGTCCAAAAGAACATTGGGGAGAAATTGGAATTTCATGAGAAATTTTGGCATCATCCTTCCTAATCAAAGACCCTCTCGACGGAACAGGAGGAAGCAAAAACTGAAGGCTAGGTTTACGTTGCTCTTCTGCTGGTGGTTGTATCAAAGGTTTCGTAACTGAAGGAAGTCTTTCAGGAGTGTGCCTTCTAGTTAGTGTTAATGTTGAAGAAAGAAAAGAGCTGCCTAATGTTGACAACCCGGGAGGGCCCAGAAATCCAATATTTGGTGATGGTACACTACCATATAGATCCATCGACTGCCTGAAACATTAATGACAAGAATAAGTATTCAGGTTGATGAATGTACCAATAGAAAAGCAAATTTATCAGGATTCACAGTTAACCCAGTTTCACTATTTAATTTGATAATAACACCTTCATACTAATCAAATTTTCAACATGTTACTCTTCCATTATGCAATTTTAATAACGATAATGTTTCTTTAAACATGTATGATCTGTTTACATGCAAGATACAAGCATAAGTTCCAACCCTTGCTGTATAGGCATCACCACAGTAAAGACAGAGAAAGTTTAACTGACTAATACACAGTAAATTAGCACTTTTAACCGAGGACATTTGCCCGAAACTTCATAATTGATTACAGCGTTCCCTGTGAACATTGCTACTGGAGACATGCCATCAAATTCTTGCAAGGGTGTAAATAAGCCAAGGTCATATCCAAGGTCATAAAACACAGTAATTCTACAGGCAAGGGTTTTTTCTAAATTCTTTTTGGCTCAATGTGAAAACTTTACATATTACTCAAAGAATCTAATATCTTCCACCATGAACTGCCATTTCTAAGAAAAAGTAAACTGGGAAAGGTAGAATTTCTTTTTTCCTTTTAAAATACCATCAACAGCGGAAACTAATCACCGAAATAGATAAGCGAATGGTTAAAAGAAAAAAGACAAATAAACCAGATTTGGATCCTTTCAGAAATTGACAGCATCAGAGAGATCAAAAGAATGTGCGGGACCACTCAAGTAGGTCCCAATACAAGCACTGACACACTCACTCATCATCACACAACCAGAAATTCGCAATTTTAATGGAAGATAAACACGAGGGAAGGACTTAACCTGTAACTCTGAGGCCAAGCAAGGCCGTACACACTGGGTTTACGCTGTGGCTGATTTTCGTCAGAGCCGTTGGAGCTGTCCGATTCGTTCCCGTCATCTACAACTATATTGCCTCGCTTTTCCTCATCTTCGCCATCGCTCTCAACATAAAAACTCTGATCTGAAACTGAATTCTTCATCATCTTTCAATCTGACTCTTCTCACTTGCTAATTGCAAAAACGCTCAATTCACCTTTCACAAAAGCCAGATGAACAAGAATCCCTAAACGCTCGGATATAGTAGGACAAGAGATAATCTCGCTAGTGAGTAGTGACCATAGAAAGAACTCAATGATAAAATTTCAGCATTACAGATTAATTTTGTTTCCCTTTAGACCAGCAAGTTTTGCAATTAGAATTTTGTTTGAACGCAAATATCAGCAATGAATATTACAAAAAGAAACAAAAAGCCTAATTTTAACTTTCTGTTTTGAACAAAGACGGAAACTACACGTGTGACCCAAATGAGGACAAAGTGGAAAACCTAAGCTTTTATAAAGCTTTAAGCTTAAGCCAAGATCAGAGCAGAGGCCAACGTCTGTGTACATGTGAAGTAGGCTGTTTTTCTGGTGCCCCTGGTAATATCATTGCAGTGAATGCAGTTACGCCCTGTTTGGATGCTGAGAAAATTTAGAAGACGCAAGAGGAAGTTTGAAATTCAGACACTATGATCAACACCGTCTTCTTGCTTACTTTGTCTTCTCTGACTATTTTCTCGACAAGCAAACGGATAAATTAATAGGGAAAAATACTGAAACAAACAAGTAAACCGAAAGGAAACGAAGGGATACTTTACTAACACGCATTAATTCTTTGTCAAGGAAACAGACCACTGATGCACGTCTGCTTGTTGTACAGTACAGCCTGTCTTCTCTGTCTGTGAGTTCTGAAAACAAATAAAGAGATCTAAACGTACATTTTCTATTACTAGATGGTGATTGCTCTCTGTCCATGTTCTTCATAATTGTGGTTTATGGGTCACCCCCATCTTTAGATGGACATAACATGCATGGTGAAATGGGACGAGAAGACACAAGGACACTGTAAATAAGATGCTGTACAGCTTTTTTGTACAGACTGAAATTTTTTTTTTACTTTTCCCTGCGGGAATCCTGGTTCCATAATTGAAGGTATTTTCCCTTGCAAAACTTGTCAGGTCATTTTAATTTGATTTCTCTGTTCATTTCTTTTTACTTGTTCTCATTTAATTATAAATAAATAACTAAATATATTAATTTTTATATTAATTAAGAATTAAATTAAAAATAAATTAATATGAAAAAACTAAATTATTTTTATCTAAAAATATTATAATATCATTAACATTATAAGTAAAAAATTATAGTCTAAGATTAGAATATGGGTATAAATACATATACATATATATATATATATATATTTATATCCATATTCTAATCTTAGACTATGTTTAGATAAATAATTTAGGATTATATGATAAGTAGTGAAATGATTAAATTAAAATAAATATATATTTAAAAGTTTATTTTAACATGAAATGAAATGAAATGAGGAACTCTATACTCATTCTTTGTCATTCAAAATTTTATTTTTATTATTTTTTTAAATGAGCGATCAAGAACAAAATGAAACAATCTAATATAATTACTATCATATTTTCTTGGACTAAAAGCTTACCATAACAACATTTTATTTATAAGAGTAATATTATAAAATTAATATATAATTTACTTCATTCCATTAATAACAATTCTCACTCTCTTCATTAAACTTTTAAACAAAAAGTTGATATATATATATTATCATCCTACTTATTGTTATAACCTTAACTCATCAATCATATTGATATATAATATTTTTATAAAGAAATATGGATATAATTATTGAATTAAATAAAAAATAATTGAAAAGCAAAGTAAAGAGATAAGTTGAATAAATAAAAAATAATTAAATAAAAAAAGACTATAAAATATAATAAACAAATAAATAATAGCTTAAAGAATAAGTAGATTTAACTATAAAAACAAACAATTAGAAACATATGAGAACACTATGGAGTTATAAATACACCAAAATAGTGTGGAGCATGCGTTTTTAATTTACAAATAGACTAATTTTTAATGTTGGTTTTTAAGAAAAAAAATATTAAAAATAAAAAATTCATCTACTATTATGAACATTTTATTTTATTTTTTAAACCATAAAACTTATATTAAAAGAGAAAAAAAAAAAAAAAAAAAGATTGCTCGTCTGTGTATCATAGGGCAAAGTTTTTAGTAAATTTTGTAAAATGTTGGCATTTGAAAACCAAAACTTAAAATACAAAAAGTTCATTTGTTTAGCAGAAGGAAAACATTTTCATTATTTTAAAATATTTTTTTAAGAAAATAAAAAATCTAAAAATAACTATTCTTCGTCTGCTGAGTTGATGAAGATATTTTTTATTAATTTTAATTTTTAGAATTTTTGTTTCTTAAAAAATAAATTATAGTATAAGAAGAAAATGCTGCAACGTTGTGCATTTTTTTTAAAAAAAAATGTTGTTCGTATGTTTAGATAGAGAATTAAAAAAAAAAAAAAGAACGAAAATTTTAAAATATTATAAAAGGAAAATCTGAAAGGTGCCACATTGCATTAAAATAAAAAAGAAAAATAGAATTAAAACAGTTTATCAGTTTCATAGATACATAAGCAGTCAGAGATGAAAAATAAATTAAAAAGTAAAAGATGTTGCAGTTAGAAAATGAAAAGGGCGAGGAGCGATATAAGTTTAAATCTTTGTAGTGATAGGAATATGAGAAAAAGAAAAACAAAAGTTTAGTTAATGGTAAGTAATTGAAAGGGCTGGTCGGAGTTTGATAACATTATCATAGCAAAAGTTGAAAGGAATATTGCAATTTTTTCTGTTAAAAAATTACTTTTTGAAATAATCTCAAATGAACTGTTAAAATTCTGGGCTTCTAATTATATCTAAATTTAAAGATAATGGAGATTTGAGTTATTGGAGCACGAATCATTTTCTAGAGTCATTAGATCAATATCTAATGGTTCTAAATCTTAATAGTTTTTGTCTTCAAAAATAAAAATAAATATTTAAAAATAAAGGTATATTAATATTTAATTTTTTTTAATATATAACACTTTATTGTTGGAGAATAATAAATTGTAAGATATATATATAATAATAATAATAATAATAATAATAATAATAAATTGTGAGATATTAGAAACAATTCAGTCTTTTTTAACTATGTCTCATTTTGTATAAAAAAAGATCTAAATACTAATATATTTTTATTTTTTAAAATACTTTATTTTTATTTAATTAAAATATTTTTCATAAAACAAAATTTGAAAATCTAATGGCTCTCCCTTTATTAGAGAAAAGAATTCCCTCCAATTACTGGAGGGGATCCCTACCTAGGTTATTGGGTACTAAAAAAGTAAGATGATCTAATAACTATAGGAAGGCCTTTAAGGGGTGTAGATTTTTTGCAATCAAAATACTAACCATAAAGGACAGTCTCTTAACACTTTTTACATTCTTCCTTTATATTTTTTACTAAAAATGGCATAAGTGACATCTTTATAAGAGACTACTCTCTACCGTTTAGTGATAGTAGAGGATCCAAACCAAGCGTTTAAGAGTTAATTTGGTCACTTAGTGATTGGGTGCTATAACCTCCAGAATGGATTATCTACATATTTTTTTATTATAAATTTTAAAGAGATATAGATATAGAAGAGTGAGTATGTATAGGGCCCATTTTTCTCTTTCTATTTACTCACTCTTTTTGCTCTTTAGTGGATTTGAATTCCTATGAGGTCTATTCTTGCAAAATCAATGAATTTAGATACTTATGAATCTAGACTACAATATTTTAACACTTCCTCTCAAGAACATGTAAGTCGTATGTGACAACCTTCTTACAATTGTAATTGGTTCCAAGACAGATTTAGTAAATATATCTATTACTTGATCATTTGAATTGATAAACTTAGCAGTAATACATTTATAGTTCGTTGATTTACACTTAGCTTCCAAATTCTAATTTTAGGAGGAGTTGCTTCAACAATATAATTTTACATATTGTCAATGTTATAACATGATACTCAACTTTTGCACTAAACCTTATAACTACATTTTGTTTCTTGCACTTCCATGAGATATTAGCTTCAATGAGAACGCAATATTCTGAAGTAGATCATTTATCAACAAGGCACACAATATATATAATCAAGTACATGAGAGTTGTCTTTATCTTCATACAATAACCTTAGGCCTGAGGCTCCCTTAAATGTATTTGAAGCTGCATATTGCAATATCTCAATGACTATTACACGAAGATTGTAAGGATTGACTCACTATGCTTAATATAAATGAAATAGTTAGATGAATAATAATGAGGTAATTGAGACTTTCCAACTAATCTCTAGTGTTAAGATCACTATAAGGCTTATCTGTTTTGGTAAGAGTTTAATGTTTGGAACGTAAAAGTATTTTTGCCAAAATAGTTAATTATTATCATCTAATTTTATACCGTGTCACTAGATATAAAACAATATTATTTTATATAATATCACATAAAATATCATTTTATAAAATATTTCTATCAAGCATTATTCTATTAAGCCTTATTCTATTTAGACCTAATATTATAAAGTTTTATACTGTGTGTTAAACAAACTTTAGTTTGTTACTGTCAACCAATATCCTTTGTTCACAAATGACAATGTATTTTAGATATGTTGTCATATTTTTATTAAAAAAAAGTTGATAATAAATATTTAAATAAATTTACTTAAATCCAATTTTTTATTTGAAATTTGTGTATTTTCTAGGTATAAATAGATTATATATTAAATACTACAAAAAATTATGTCTAAAATTATATTTAACATAACAATTACAAGTATACTAAAATAAATGTTTGGTGCGATTTATTCTTTCTTAGATATATGCTAATAAGTAATCTAGTCACATTAGTAGGTAATAAATCTAAACATCAACATGGGCCATGAAAAAATTTCGTCATAAAAAATGTGAATTAATAAAGAAGTAAATCTATTTTATCCACTTCCTCCATTCAATGTAGTTAGCCATACTTTGGCTACAAATCTCACATGCAAAATGTCGATCTGGATTCTCCAATTTGTCCTGCTCATATGCTTTGTCTCATTAGCCAGTTTGATCATGTTCTAATACTTTGCCTATGTTGATAAGATGCTCATCACAGAATGAATCAGTCTTGGTCGGTCACCACAAATCATTCCTCAATTTTTTGGATGTTCTAGACATACTTTATATAATTCTTTTTTGTTGGAAATAAATTCTTGCATTTGAAAATCTTAAATAAAAATAAAGTTAATAAAATTTATGTCGTTAGGTAAAAATTTAATACTTTAAATTTTAAATATAGAGAGTATAAATATTGGAAATCTAAATTTTTTTATTACGGTGAAATTTAGTTGGTTGTACATGGTGCAAAAAGTTTATAGGAGGAGCGATGAGATTGATTTGATGTTTTGCACTTCGTATCTTAATTTTTGAGCACAGTCATTTTGATATTAATTGTTGGATTAAGTTTTAAAGTTATTTTTATATTTTTAAAAGTTAATAATTTTGGTTACATATTTTGAAAGAGAAAAATATTATTTTGCTTAAATATTTTTAAACTTAGTTTTAATTTAGCCCTCATTGAAAGACTCATAATAATCATCTATTTTTAAATATAGTTTCATTTTGGTATTCAATAAATAGAAAATTTTAAAATTATTTTCTATTTTTAAAATTTGTCTCAAAATAGTTCTCGTTAGTTTTATTTAAAAACAAACTACTTTGACTTAAATTTTGAAAAGTATAAAAAATTTTAAAACTTTTAATTTATAAAATATTTAAATGAGATTAAATTCAAAAGTAAAAAATTATTTTAAAACTTTTAATTTGATAACGATAAAAATAAAACTAAATTATGATTAAAATAATAATTTTTTATTTTGACATTTAAAATCTAAATCCAAACTGACAGATTTACGCACTTCATTTACTACGTGTTATTAAATTTGCTCAATTGCCTCTTAATGGTAAAGAATCTTAGATTTGAAATGAGACAGGACCGGCAAGTCTTTCTTTCTTGTTAATTTGACATGGAGATTTGGTCCTAGAAGATTTCAAAGTTGTGGCAATGTGCAATGCATTTGGATTCTTTATAATCGAAGTAAATATGCATTAAAGCAAGCAAATCTTACAATCCACATTTAAAATAAAGTGAACAATTTTGGTAACTTTCAAAAATCATAACCAGTAAATATAATCGAACAATCCATATTACTATAACTATCATTTGCAATGACTGCAAAGGACTTGTTTCAAATTTCATTGTAATCTGATCGATCACTATAAGAGATTTGGAAAATTTAAGAATATTTAAAAGTATGCTTAAGAGTTAAGAGAAGAAGGGAGAGAATCTAAAGATAATTAAATGATCAAGTGATAATTTCCTTTTTCTTTTATTTAGGAAAGCTTCCTCCTCCAAGATTTTGTAATTTAGAAGAACTTCAAAATACAGATGATGAATGAATTTGAAATAGTTAAGGTTTCCTTATTTTTATCCTCTTAATAGTAATTTAAAAAAAAAAAAAAAAAGATAGTTACTTCACTTCCTATCTATTATTATACGTCCAGATATAAGGTATTTGAACGTCTCTAAATACTTCATGGATAAATGGGACAAATTCTGAGTTAATTATGCTTGTTATTATACGTTCAAGATTAAGTGTTTTTTTCTTTCTTTTTTCCTTTTTTTCTCGTTTGTCAAAAGATGTCTCATCCTCCTCCCTCTTTGTTTCTTTAATGAAGTTTCTCATACCACTAAAATCCTCAAGAATGACGATTTATTCTCAAACTGAATTATAAAAATAGTTTATTATAATTTTACACATCATTTTCATCCCACTAATTATTTATGAAAGGAAGCTTGTAATAAGGAATGAATTGCCAGACTGAACGTTCCTCTAAATTCTTAAAATCTTAATTTTTATACATAATTCTATTTTATATTCTTAATTTAATTCAATAATTTATAAAAATTTATTCTTATTAGATTATATATATTTGCCTCCCTTAATTTAAATATTTGATTCTAAGACTTTTATTTCCTTAAAATCAAATTTTAAACCCCTACTTATAATTCTTTCCCATCCAATCATTGGATTATTCGCTCATTCCAAACCAGAAGGCAATTAATTCCTTTCTCCACCCTCAAAACTTCCAAAGCCTAAATACAATTTCAACACTGGACTTGCCTCCACTTCTCGAAATTAATATATATAAATATTTATATATCACATCAATGAAAGCCCTTTCATTGGATAATAAAGCCCAAGCGCTAGTTGTCCACATAAGTAAATGAAATCTGAACTTGCAATAGTAACAAAAGGCCAATTTACAACTTGTTCACAAGATAGCTAAACCCTTCACCCTGGACAACAGTTAGCCCTAATCTACGAAGCATAGATACAGCATGAACTTGGGACATGACAATAATATGTAACGGCAAAATCTAGAGTTTAGATACTTTTTGAAGTGACACACATGCATGCTTCAAGTCTCAAATACTCTCTAGGACATAACAGGAGGTAATTTTTAGCAAGAAACATCTACAACTAACATTTTTCAGAGCAGAAATCTCGTATAAATTCTACTTGAGATTACGGAGTTTCGCAAAAGGAGATTGGCTATCTTTATTCCGATGGTAACAAGAAAAAGAGCCATTATCATTTGATCATCCCTTCCCTCTCATTTTTTTTTGGATTCCTTCCCTTCCATTCTACTCTGAACACCTAATTATGCCCTTAAGAAAACAAAAAGACTACACTGCTTGGCAACCACCATCCTAGCGTTCACATGTCCGTGCTGATAACACAGAAAGAAATTCCATAAAATCAAATAACAGTTTAGTAGATGCAAACCAGAGAAAGAGATTCCACAAGTCCAACTAGTTCATCAACTTTCAGTAAGAAGTAGGACCAACATATTCCTGCCATCTCTGTCTGGAGAGTAAATGCTTAATTGCTTACCCTACCTAAGAATCAGGACTGAAAAATTGCAGAAAAGAATCTTACGGTTCACAGAATTGCTAGCTATTATTTGCTTGCAAAGGCATATTCATTGCCACAAAAAACAGTAATTTGCAGGAAGAGAACAATTGATTTGGCTTGTTCTTAGCATAGCAATACTTGCCTTTTTCTAATTCATTGCCAAGTGTTTACTTCAAAAGAATAACATAGCAGCTCTGATTTAATGATTCAGAAGATTCACTGCTTCAGAAGGAATGCATTCTCATCAATCTCATTTAACCTCAATGGAGTACAAGATGGGGAGTACAAGACGGTCAACCATCCAGAAATTACTTTTAAATATCCGGAAACTGTAAGTCTGGATGCCATATCCTCCTGCTAAAAATTTATTATTCCTTCATATTTACAAGCAATACAGGTCAGAATATCAGCTTCTGCAATTGAGAGTTTGAGACCATTTGAACTGGAGTTACCAGACACCGATGATTGAAGTGGAGTCAATCCAGGGGTTTACAATATCCTTAACTACCAGTCCGTCAACAGAACTGAAGCATTAAAACGAATTTCTCTTGAAGGTCAGTCTCATATGGCATTGATAATTCCAAACCAAACACCCATTTAATATGACTTAACGGTGATGCAAGTTCATTGATGGAGGAAATATTATGATGGACATATATCAACACTGTTTCATGTTCTATATTACCATAAAAACTGGCTTTTTATAGTATAACCATACAAGAAGAGAAATTTCTGAAAGCTAAAAGCCACTGCTCAGTGTATCCATCACTTGAAAATCAGCACTCATCTTTACTAGTATATCACTCTCTCTGACTAGTGAGCAGTTCAAGTCTTCAAGAGTAGGGCATTGTAATAAACATATCAGCTTCATTATTTTTCAGGCATGAGAAGATAAGTTAAACATTGTCCCAGCTTCTAGGATGGTATATCATTGTTTTCTAAGATAGTATGTGCACAAGTACTAAGTCATAGTATAACCACAATGTAGTTGAAATTAAAAGTAAATTTCATTAACATTAACCTCTCATGAGGTCAACAGAAATTAGCAGCAAATTCCCGTTTGTATTAGGAATCACACTGACCACCTTTATTCTAACTTTTGATAGAAAAAATACATCCTTCTATTAGATTGATCTAAAAATCATGACCGTAATGCTGATATAAGCTCCCTTTAATGTATAAAATGTTATAAATGTATTCTCTTTTATTCAAGATATTACAAGGATATCCAAACTAGTAAAACCTACCATTCTTTTCTCTTTAACCATTTTACTTTATTTTCATTCATAAATTAGTATGCATGAACCAACATGAGATATTTATATGGTTCTAAACTTCTAATTCTTAATTCATTTTCATTTTTTTCCCTTTGTTAGGAAAATAAAGTCAAGCACAAATGCAGGTTGTGAATAATAAAAAGTGGAGTACCAAATCAAGTACATGATGCAATATTAATAAAGAGTCATATTTTTTTCAATGACAGAAACCTAATATTATTGGTCTTATTATCACCAAAAGGGAGCTGCTTGCAACTTTCTAAGAGCAATAGAATGTCTTTGTAATTTAATTTAAGCCAAATAGAAGCAAATTTGATTTACTTAAACAATGAAAGGGATCATGTCAGGCACGTAGTTGGTAATTTCAAAAGCAACTTCACAACATGCCTCATCTATCAAATGATAATCATAACGAAAATAGGTCCTTGTAACATCTAAATGAGAGCTTTTTCTTTTCTTGGGATACAACAAAGGCTTAAGGCCTGGTGAGTAGAGTGTGGGAAAAGGGGAATGGATAGGGACTGAACCCTTGATATCAAGGTTACTTTAATCTCAAAGATTGAGGTTGGTGTTATAAGAGCAATTAGCCCATTGGCAAATAAGAGCTTGTTCTGCGTGCCCTCAAGAGATGTATGTGTTTACTTTAAAACAAAAGTAGACATCACATAATCAATTTTCCCAAAATTTTTAAAACTCATTAAAGAACATGCATACCTATATATAAGTCATAAAGTATAAAAATTACAATCAGGAAGCAGGTCAAATTTATACAAGAATTCTCCACAATGTTTTAACAAAACTCGCTTGGGAACATATGTAGAAGTCCCAAAACTTAAGAGATACAATACAATACACATCAATTTAACAAAATATGAAAAATATAAAGATAATTTCAGAATGACAAAATGACCATAAGAGATACTGTAATCAGCACTGATGAACCTACAAAGGAAGATATCTAGAAACTCGGTATGAACACAATGCAAAAGACCTTTTCGGCATTCACATGATATAACAACAAGTTTACCTTGATAGTGTGCTGGCTTGACTTCTATCATCAGCGAAAAATGATACCTAAGTGCCTGCAATGCCTGGTATGCCTGACAATTTCTAAATATAGTTTCTATATTCAACAGTCTAAGATAGAACTATATCTGGTTGGAGGGCAGCGCTTGGTCATTTTTGGTCAAGAAATCTATCACTGCACTCTGTGTAAGTATACTTTTTAATGCTTATAAATCTATCCAAGTGAATTCCAGTTGGTTGAACGATTTGCTTTTTCTATGTCTGGAGTGCTAAAATCAAATTAAAAAATTCTAAATTCTTCATGTGAAGACCAATGAGCATGACCTGCTGTTGATTCATGAATTGGCGAGAACAGATAAGTTTAAGGACTATCACGTAATGTAGGGAAGCTAACTCCATCCTTCAGATGGCTTACTGCCGTCGGACATAGCCATTTCAGCATGTTTGGACCTAAAATCTGGTTAAGAGAAGATTTATGAACATATTAAAAGATAACAGGCACAAAAGAATTATCAAAATACATTAAATGCAACTAGCGCCAAACAAAACCACAAAGGATAGGGGTATACCGAAGCAATGTTTTTGTATGCACCAAGGTTGAATGGATGTCGATAGCTTTGTCCAGATTTTCTAGCCAACCATTCTGCACGCTTTCCTTCATAGTACTGGTTAAAAGCACAAAATGAGATATGCAGTGATTTAGATACAAAACAATTTCATTGTGTATGGCAACTAGCAACCCACCTCTATGGTAGTCATATTATGAAGGACAAGATAGACATGCCATCCGCAAAGAGTTGAAAGGGTAATGGTCAAGATGATCAACATCAATCCACATGTGACCTAAACACATGACGAGCCTTAACTCTCAACATTAATTTATAATCAAATAAAAGCATGATTAAAATGAAGCAAAAGATACTCAAAAAATCCTCAACGTATTTTTTTGGATTGAAAAACAGCAATTATTTAATAACAAAATTATGTGGTACTTATATTACAATCAGAATCCATTCTTTTACAAGCATACTAAATATATAACAAAAACATTGCTTCCTGGTTTACTAACAGTAAAATTAAGGACAAATTTGAAACAATAAATTAAGCATAAGATGGACCTATATCAATCACTTGCTCATGAAATTTAGATTACTTTTAAGAGGGAGAAGTAAAGAGTAGAATAGTTAGATCATAAAAGATAGCTGTCAAACTTCATGTACGAGGAAACAATCTGTCCTTAGACAATGTAGAATGAGAAAAACTTTTTAGTGACACTTGTCTAAAGTGTTTTAGATGTCTGACACCTTTCACCTTTGACTATCTTGTCCTGGACTGCATCAATATGCAACCTTTTTATGCATAAAGGGTAGAATTGAGCTTGACCTAATAATTCTAAAGAGAGATAAATAACTTTCAAAGAGTTGGCATCTTGGCGATGAACTTAAACCATGCATAATTACTGTCTGAAACCAGTTTGTACACACAAATACTTTGCTTTCAATTAGAGTACTAGAATATTTAACTTCATACAACAGTGACACTAATCTAGTGATGATTTGAGCCAAGTCTTCAAGGCATTAAAAAATAAAGGTACAGATATATTAGAACAACAACAGGTTACTGCAATAACTTACATAATATATCTTTAGAGAACTCCCTTTAAACGACTCCCAATCCTTTTGAAGTACACAGCTAATAAATATGGCCTACACATAGGAAAACTTGCCTGTTATATGGGAAACCTGATCAGAACAAAACAAAGAGATACCACATAGCAAACATACCGTTGAATGAATACTTGCTATGGTGGCGTAGAATGCAAGGACAAAGAAGGCCTTATAATTCCAATAACCAACACAATTATTTACCCACAAGCAGTGATGATCCTGCATCAAAATAGGAAGAAAAAGAAATGAAAAAATAGAACCTTAAATCCCGAAGTCAAATACAATATTGAAAGCTCAAAAATCATTTATTGCCAGGAAGGGAAAAAATGCAACTGACCTACCATTTTTAGAACACATTTTCTACAGACTCGACAATGGTGAGCCCTTGGAGGCTTGTAAGTAAAGCATTTGTCACATCTCTTCTGTTCTACACTCTGAGGCACATTATCAACTAATTCAGTAAGAGTTGTAGCTTATTAAACGAAATAAAATGCGATGTATCAATATTAACATCTTCTCTATCACATAAATCAGATCGACAAATAACAACTAGAAGAGATACGTAAACCATTGTTCCTGAAATGTCATGAGTGAGAAAAGAGGGGTATACACTGACAGAGCATCAAGTAATAGAAACATATGGCTGTACACAACAATAACATTGCACATTGTTTGATGCTTATAATAGGTGATTTGAAAGACTTGGAACATCGATTTGTCAGGGAGTAAATAAGCAATTGAGCCATGAAGAGCAATTTCTAGTTGCTTTCCAAAGATGAAATATAATTGGGCTGTCTATTACTACGAACAATTGAAAACCGATCTACATAAACGCCCCAAAATCTAGAATTACAGCTTAGGCATTATAGCAAACAACAAATAAAAAAACACATCACAATTCATAATTTTAGCATTTCAGCTTCAGTCTTCCGCCAAATTCAACATAAATAAGATAGAGAGACTGCAGTATAAACCCAATTCATCACTTATCCTGCGTAAAACTTACATCTTTGCTCTTTGCATGACCTGTGATTTCTCTGCTTTCAACATCAGGGATATACGAAGAGGTGACATAGCCTGGGTCTTTAAGAACGCAAACAACGAAAGAGAAAAGACACAGAGAAGCCAATATAGCAAAGATGGAGGCATTCAAAGTGCCGGGAGAGCTCTGCAAGCCGACCCAATCCTCGATCAAGACGAATATTGTAATGTAACACACAAACGCCATCAGTGAAATCACCGCCAACACAGGAAGTGACAGAAACCTTTTGACCTTCATCGTGAGATTGAACTGGAAAAGGAGTATGAATTTTGCTTCCTTTCGCGAAGCCAAATCTGGGAATTTGGTCGCTTGCGAGCCTTCACTGTTCGCAGGCCTTCCTCGATCCTTCGTGTTTTTTTTTTTTTTAATTTATTCGACTTATCTTTTATGGCTTGCATTATATGTACTTTTTCAAATTCTTGAATTTAGGGGGTGATGGCAAAAGATTAAATAATAATGAAAGGATAAAAATGATTTGAATTATTATTGTTGAAATGAATTTTTTAGAATAAAATGGAATGGTAAATTCAAGATACTGGTAATACAATTATAAATATAACTCTCTTATTAAAACTCTATTAACAATTAATGTTATATTTTAATTATAAAATTATGACAAAAAATAATTTGTAATTCAATAATAATTTATTTCCTTTTAGATTTTCGAACAATAAAATTACACTTATTTTATTATTTGATTCATTTACATTTTATTGTATTTTATCATTTTCCATTCTATTTCATTATTTTATGTATCATAAGTTATTTTAACTTTTCTTCTTAACTCAAATAATGTGACATTACTAGAATTTTAGTAAGTAAATGCATAATTTTAAAATAATAATGCAAAAAGATCCGATGACATTTTGAAATTAACATTAGGATATTAGAAATTCGAACAATAAACAAATATAATTATTATTTTCATCATCTAGTTTAATTCAAGCACATGCTTATCACAAGAGAAGATGTTGCCCCCTTAAATGCATACATATCACAGCACAAAGAAAGGTAAAAGCACCGTAGCATCATCCTCAACTTGAAACAGTTGTTTATTGGACTTATCATCGGCCCAAATTTTTAAGAATTAGACTTTAATTGAGGTTAAAGGAAAAAATTCAAGCCCTTTTTTTATTGGCTTTTCTTATTTGAACTTTTATTTATATTTTTTAGGTTGAAATTATTAGATCAAGCATGATTTTTTAAGTAATGATCAAGTTTATTTGCTACTTAAATCTTAAGATAAATAATATAGTTAATTATTATATAAAATTATACTTAGAGAAGTTGTAAATACAAATAAAGTGTTGTATTAACATAAATCTTTTACATAAGCAATATTAATTTTTATTTCTTTACCAATATGTCCCTTATATTAATTTTTTTTAAATAATAAGTTTTTCTTACTAAAAAATATTTATTCAGACTTTTCAAACTTAAGTCAAGTTTTAAAAAAGTTCAAACTTGATTCATTTTATGAAATTGATTTTTTGAATTGAACCTTTTTTGTTCAAAATTTTTGTAAGTTGATACACTTTTTAAATTATAATCAAATTTACTATTTAGATTAAAAAAATTAACATTATTTGAATATAGTATTTCACTTGTTCTAACTCACCATCATTTGTAATACACATACAAATTGATTAAGTTGTAGTAAAGTTCAACTTGCTATCTTTGTGTTGCACATACCCCAAGCCATAAGTTGAGTTAAAGTCCAACCCATGGATATAGCCAAAAAAATTAGCCCAAATCGAGGATCTAGCACATAACTGGATGGGGTCAACTGGGTTATCATTTTTTTTTAATTTTTTATATATTTTGACAAATTTGAATATAGAATTTAAAAAAAAAAAAGAAGAAATTTTGATTAATATATAATAAATGAGATATCTTTATGTTAATTATTTTTATATATAATGCAAATAAAAAAGTAATTTTTTTTTAAATATCATTAATTTTATTAAAAAGTTAAAAAATTAATAAAAAAACATACATATATATATATATATATATATATATAGGGGTCGAGCCAACACTTTGGATTAGGATTTAACTTGGTCCAAGACTGGGTTTAGTGTTTAGAAATTGGATCGATATTTATAAGTATACATAATCCAACCTAAAACAATCGGTTGTACTGAATTGATTGGATGAGGCGAATCAATGTTCAACCCTATTTTTGTTCCTAAGTTATTAATACCTAGATTTTCACAATAAACATTTTGAAATTAAGAATAGTTGAAATGACATGTATAAGCATCTTACTTGATTTGCTTTGTACTATTTACCTTATTTGGAAATCCAGTATAAAAGTAAAGTGAGGTAATTACCTCAATTGTAAGTATTAAGATAAAAATTAGTTTATTCATATGTACAAAGACAACGTTAATTTATTTTATTATATGTTAATATATTTTAAATTAATTTGTAAATATTAGTAAAAAATTAAATTAAATTTTATATTGTGATATAAAAAAAATACAATAAATTAACAAAAGTCTATAAAATTGGTTCTATAAAATTAGTAAAAGAGAAATGATTACAATTTATTCATTGATATAGCATTGTCATAAATCATTTAACTATATATTATTTTATTTTGTTTTAATTTTACACTATTTCAAGTTATATTTATAAAATTTTATTACAAATTTTAAGAGATATTTAATTTATTAATTCATTATATTTCTCGTTAGTTTAAAAAAAAGTCCAAATTTCAAAGAATTTCTAATTTAAGAGATGATTAATTAATTTATTAATTTTCTTATTCACTTTAAAGAATTCTTAAACTTTAAAAAAGAATTCATTAATATTCTTATTTACTCCAAAAAAATTTCACAATTTAAAAATTATCGACTTAAGAAATAGTTAATTAATTAATTAATTAATTACTTTAATATTTTTTTCATTAACTATCAAAAATTTATGCACTTTAAAAAATTTTTAATATATGTATAAAAAAATAAAAAGTTACTACATAAAAAGTTGAGAGTTTATTTAACAAAATCTTTTCATTGATCAAATGTGCCCATATATTAAAAGAGTTCACTTTACCTATATATAATAGATATTCCAACCTTTTTCGTATCTTTTACATCTGTAAATACACTTGCATTAAAATTGGAGTTATACTTGGAGCCTGATTTGATATATAGTTAATTTGGATTCGGTGCATTTAGGATTTGGTGTATTTAGTGCATTTAATTATCTTGAAGACTGTTTTTTATACAAAAATTAATATCTATTTTATGAAATAAAGAAAAAAAGTAAAACAATACAAATGTACCAAATACGTCAAAATTCAAATATATAGAATCCAAATTGATATATTTTTCCTTAAATTCTCTTTTATTTGTCGGGGAAGATGCCAACACATATATCTAGATATGCAAAACGTATTTAAATCCAAATCCAATCGTTACACTAAAATACATAAGTATTATGCATATCAAACACATAATATACGAAGCATGAAAGGGAAATTTATTGACTTCATGAGGTACTAAAACCGTATTCTTCCTCCTCACTTTGTCAAAGCTTGAATCTGTATACTAAAAATATGTCATGGTACTTCTATTATTGTAAACACCAGTGTGGATTAAGTACAACTAAAAATCCTAAAATTTGGCTCACAGATCATACTAACTATCCTAGTTTTAAGTTTTAGTAATCACTCAGTATTATACTTGATTATAATTTTAAAAGTATGTCTGGTCTAATAAATTTGGTTCGAAAAACATAAAAGTTGAACAATGAAACTTGATTAGTAAAACGAACTAGGCTCAAGTTTTTTGAAACCCTAACTGAGTTTAAAAGCTCAAATAAATATTTGTTAATAAGAAAAACTTATTATTAATAAAAACTTAATGTAACATGACATTTTGGTAAAAATAAAAAATAAAAACTAATACCTTACATTTAAAATAATTTTGCTAATATAACAATTCATTTGTATTTATAATTATTCTATTTATAATCTTGTAACTAATAATAACAATTTAGCTTTGTTATTTATCTTATGTCTTAAGTAATAAATTGACTTGATCATGATTTAAAAAAGTTTGATTGGCCCAACCCAAATAATATAGATGAAAGCCTGAATAAAAAAGTTTGATCAAAATATAGGCTTAGACTTTTTCTAGCTTGAATTCAAGCTCAATTTTTAAAAACCTTACCCAATGATTTGGTCTACCCAATATTAGAAGGCTACTGAAGAGTATGTTGAACGATTGAAGGCAAAAAGATTTGGAAAGCGACATTAGTTGTCAAAGTAATTCAATTTATGCCTAAAACACCAGTAATTTTCACTTCATTCTAGCCACACACTCAGTGCCAAAGTATGCTAGCACTCATCAAATATCAACAAACACCAGTGTCGACCCGTGTTGCTCTTGCACGTTCTTTCTCTAACTTTTCCATCGTGTAACAGAAGGTAGTAGCAAGGGTAGAGAAAATTGTTAATAAAGGGTATTTTAGTGTTTTCATTCCCAACATATCAAATAGATTTTAGTAATAAAACTTTACTTTTTATTCTTTCTCATTCCCATTTAATTTTCATTTTCATTCTCATGTCGTTTCCACCAAAATCCACTACTATATACCAATTAAGGCCTAACATTTCTAAGTAATTAAGTGTTTGGCTACACCATTGATTAGCTGCCACCATTCCTTCTTTTATGTTCATTCTCAAGTTAGTTTCCCTCGATATAGCTTTGATTTACCGACACCTAATACCCTGCTCTCCCTTTCATGATCTGATTTGCTATCACTCTTTATCTTCCTTAATTAGTCCCTCTACATATGGTAAAGGGACTAAATCTGGTATCATTCAAAATGGAGAGAACAAATGTGATACTTTTAATAAGTGGAGACTATTTTGGGCATTACAATTAATGGAGAACTAAAATAACAATTTTGCAATAAGTGAAGGATCCCAAAAATATTTTACTCATCAAAATTTCTACATACTAATCTACTATCATGGCAACACCATCATATGGTAGTTGACTTGATTTTGGACTTTATTCTATATGCATGTCATTTTGAGGTTTAAAATGTATGGATAATTATTTATCTTCTAGAGAGTAATGTTTTATAATATTCTTCTGTCATTGTTGTTAAATCCAACATTATTTATATTTTATTCATTCCTAAATTATTTCCAATCAATTTCTAGAATAGAATATTATATTAATTCTAATACTAATTTAAAAATCAATTTTATGGGATATTAATTCTAGTACAAATTTTATTTTTAAAAGTTTATTATGGTACTAATTAAATTTATTTTAATATTGATTCTAGTACTAGTTTTATGAGATATTACACATAATAAATGTGGATTCTTCATTCAAATTGATTATAACTCTATGAAATAGAGTAATTAAAGTCATTTTCATGCTTTATCATTGTGTAATCTTGTTAGTTTTATTGTAATTTTGAATTATTTTTGTTAGTTTAGGAAATTTTTCATTAAAAGTTTAGGTTTAAGGTTATCTTATGTTGGTTTTATGTAAATTTGATGAATTACATGCAAATATCTAGCCATTTATGAGCTACTCGTGGTTTTATTTTTTACTAAGGTTAGGGAAAGGTTATGGCTCTAGCATCAAGTATGTGAATACCCAACATTGGGACAATTTTTAAGCCTTCAAACATCAAGATTTGGAAATGATCATTTTACAAAAATTTGTAGAGCTCATTGAGATCTTTTCAATGAGTAGTAGTTCACTAAAATTCAATGTCGAAGTGTAAAGTAATGGCTAAAATATCAAAGCTAGTACAAAAAGCAATAACTTGGTATCATGGCATTATGACTTGCAAAGCTCTCATAAGTTAACAGCATGACGCCAGAGCACAAAAAATGAAGGTTAAGGAAGAGCTTGATGGAAGGCATTCAAGTGGAGGTTTCAAGAAAGGAACCAATTAAAGCTTTGGAAACGGAGGTTTCTTCTCTTCTGCTTCTTTTATTGTTCATCTTTCTTATGCTTTCTAAGTTAGACTTGATTATGGTGATTTTGCATGTAAATTGATGTTATTTTTACTTTGCTTCTTGAATTTCATTATGAATAAGTTTATTCATTTCAATTTTTGCATTATTCCCTTGTTTGGCCACCAATAAGGGCCTATGTTGAGAATTTTGGGATTTTTGAAAAAGAAGTCCAAATTTAGTCATAAAGATCAATATCACTTCATTGATATTAATTAAATGCTTGAATAACTCAATTTGTCTTTGGAATAGACATATACCTATTGGATTAATAAAGTTATGATTAGTCATATGTAATGCATCACTTTAGTTGGATTCTCATATAAATATAATGAATTAAATTAAGGCAATAGAATTTATAAGAAACCAACATATTCTTATAATGAAATAAGAGGCTTAAACTAATTCATGATCTTTGAATTGAAGTTAGAAAAGTAACATTATTGCAATTGAAATGCCAAAAAAGACCATAATCTTAAGTAGTTTCCTTTGATACATATTCATCTCTTAAATCTCATTCTCTTTGTTCTTTTGCATTTTTTTCTTGGTATAGTTTGAATATTACAAATAGCTTGAATAAAGTGACTACAATAGCAATTGTACTTAGCATGAGTTTTAACTAGAGTTTCCAAAGAATGACACTTGATTTGTTTACTATTATATCACTTATTGACGGTGTATACTTATACCGTGGTGGCAATTTGCATACAACACAAATATGGCTAGGGTATGACCATGTATATAGAGAAAAAAAATCACAATTTAAGAAAAAACCACAGTAGATAAAATGACAAAATGGCAAGTCAATCTTTATTTTAAAGATTTTGTCACCTAAGTAAATTTTACATATTATAGTTATTTTTAAAAATTTAATATAGTTAATTTTAATTAAGAAGATGCATTTTTACAAGAAATAGCCTAAAATCATGTACATATTTTAATATTTATTAATAGAGTAAAATATTATTTTAATCACTCGTTTATTAATTGATTCTCAATTTGGTCCTTCACTTTTTAGTTCATTATCAATTGTCCTTCACTAATATAAATATTAATATATTTTAGTCCCTTAATCTTGATTAAATTTGAACTAAATGTAACAATATTCAAATTAGTGAATGATTAAATTGAAAATAGAATTTAATAAGCGACTAAATTGAGAATAGTTTAATGAATATAAAAACCAAATTAAAAATAAAAATTACTAAGAGACTAAATCAAAACTCCATTGTTAAATAAGGGACCCAAATGCTTTTTTCAAAATTTAACATCTTTAATTTTAATTTCGAGGAAGCATTTTTTGCAATATAAAGCTTGAACTCATGTGCAATGATTTAATATTTAGTAATAGTAAGGGTTGTATTTATATATTGTTATCCTAGTTAGGATACTCAATTTTTAAGATAATAATATATTTGTATTTTTTATGCCATTAGATGTGGTTGAGTGATGAGAAATATAAGTGAACAAACTTGTATAATATATATATATATATATATATATATATATATATATATATAGGCCAACCAAAACAAGTCAAAACTGAATGGATCCATCTTACTTGGCTTTATCTTTTACTCATTCTAGTAATTTTAAAGATTGAGATTATATTTGAACTTCTACAAAATTGTTTTAAGAAAATGATGTGAAACCCTAGCCTAAAGAAACTAAAACACTAACACACTATATGAATCAAACAACAATCAAATCTAAATAATTGCCCTACTGATCCCTTAAGAAACTTGTTTTTAGAAAAGCATATGATAAGGTTTAGAGAAATAAGAACTGAAATCACCACAAAGTAAAGAAATTACCTTAATAAGATATCAAAATTTTAATGTAACTTGGAGAATTGAAACAATACTCGTATAAGCATTAAAGAGAACACAATCTTCTTAAAAGTAAAAAAGAAAGAAAATGTTTTCTATTAAGAGTTATGCCATAATGTAATGTCTCATGAAGTATTTATAGACTCTCATAAAAAAAGAAACCATAGAAGGTTTAAGTAAACACAAGCCTAAATCTAATAAAATAAAATGAGTTAATAATGTGCAGCCAAAACAAAACCCTTATTTTCTTACTTAGACTCACTTAAGTTCATCTAAATTGTACCCCAACAAAGAAGGTTCTACATATAACTAAATATTTGGGGCTTCATAAATTATTCATTTAGGGCCTATTTAAGTCTCAGAAGCATACCAAATCTTGGGCTATCCGTCTTTAATTCCTTTTCTATTTGACTTAGTCTTCTCTTCCTTTAATAATTCTTCATGCATCACTTTGATAAAAAACTCAGCCAAATTTTCAAATTCAATCTTTAACCTATTTACCCTCAATCTTGTAATTGGTCTCACTAGCATGGTAAATCCTCTATTTTGCCTTCCAATGGCTTTAATGTTAGAAATGTTGTCACTATTGCCCACATCAGAAACACAGATGATAAGACATGAAAAATAAGAATTGAAATCGCTACAAAATAAATAAAAAAAACTTCTTTGATATTATATCAAATTCCTAATAAATTAATAGAACTAAATATAAACAATATGAAGAACACGTTCTTCTAAAATGAAGACAAAAAATTCGTACTTATTAATCTATCCTAAAGTGATCTGTACATGAGATATTTACAGTCTTTCTTAAAAGCCAAAAACCCTACAAGTCTAAATCCCTTTTGAATAAGATTTTGACTTGAACTACAAGTCAACTATCAAAGGGAACATTACATTAATAACATTAGAAAACTTGCAATTTTGATAGTTAAAGTGCTCATTGGCACTAAAAGTCATGTGAATTCATTGAATAAAATTGTGACTGTCTAAATAGTTAGATCATGGTATTTGAACATGATTGAATTTGAATTTAAATAAAGGTGTTCTGGAAATAATTATGAATGTTCAAAATAAAACTTTACAAACAGGACATCGACACAAAAATCTAAATAACTAATTTAAATCTTTTACATTATTATACTAAAATGGATGTTGGCTTGAGTGGCAAGAAGCTCAATGCTCCTTAAGCAAGGTTCCGGGTTTGATCCCTACTTTGGGTATGGAGAATGCAATGTTAGGAGGGCTACCTCCAATATTAGGTCTGACAATGACCGATTCTAGATTAGTCAATTCTGTGCCTTTAAGAACTAGACTGGATACCGGGAAATAGTATATAAAAAAAATCTTTTACATTATTATATCTTTCAAGACATTTTGAGAACCCTTTAATGTGTTCCAATGTACTTTGAATCACCCTTAAAAGCAAATTAATTTACTTGAACCTTGTCTCAATATAATGAACCATAGATATTAAGCAAGCTTAAAAAATGGATTTTTTTAGGCCTATTTGGTATGCCATGGGAGATTTTGGTGGAAAAAAATATATGAATGGGAATGTGAATAAGATGGAATGGAAAGGAAAGTTTTGATACTAAAACTTATTTGGCATGTTGAGAATGGGTGACGAAATGAAGTTGCAAATTTTATTTAGTATAAAAAGTGATAAAATTTTGAAATGTCCTTAGTTAATACGTTGCCTTATCCCCATTAATCGATAGATCCAAGGCTGAGGAAGAACACGACACTTTTGCAATCACACCATTCCTCAACACATAGTGCTACGAACAATGTTGCTGGTGCTTATTGGCTCGTGTTTGACAAATTACTCCGGTGCGAGGCAACCAATAGTCGGGGTCTGCTTTAGTTGGAGAGATGTGTAAAACTAAGGGCAGATTGCTGGCATAGGGCACATATCAAATTAGACCCAAAGAGGATGAGACAATGGCAACGACACCTGCCTTCTCTTTAACACCATATGTTAAGGTCTTGAGTCTCTGCAAAGGAAGAAAAATAGGGGTAAATTAGTCAATTGCTTCACCATTCCCTTCAATGCCATAATTTCCTTCGAACTCCCTAGTGGAAACGCCTTTCCCACTTACTTTGGGCTTATTTGGTTGGTAGATGAAAAGGAAATGAGAATGAGAGTGGGAATGGGAGATAAAAAGGAAAAGTAAGTATATACGTTTGGTTATATATGGAATGGAATAAAATGAAAAGGAGACTGTTATGCTTTGTTTAGTTTAATGAATTAGTGAGAGAATAGAAATGAATGAGATCAAAGTTACCATATTACTCTTGAACAAAAAATTATTATTATAATGTATATTTGAAAAGATAATAATTATTAAATCTTTAAAATAGGAAAATATATTCTATACAAATTGAAGAATATAAAATACATAACACTATAACAAAAAATATATAATTTTTAAAAGTTGCAAAATAATGTGAAGCTGAAGATAAGTAAACAACATTAATCGCTACACTAGCAATGCTTCCCATTTTACCCCGCATATATCTTCAAGAAAAATAACAAGAAAAGAAAGTATGAGGCTTAAGCTTTCTATTATTTGATAAGTGGTGTGCTATTTCAGGATAACAAAACCCATTAGTCTTCTTCCATACAAGAATGGTACTAAATTTATAGAACTTAAAAAATAGCTCAGAAACCATGTGAAAAAGTCACATAATGGTACATACTTTCATATCAGCCACCGTCATTCATCATATTTAATAGAGTAATACAAAAGCACTATTGGTCATTTAGCATTTTCAGCGGCCATCATTTACAGGTTACATAGTGGGAGGGTATTTTTGACCAAAAGTTTCAATTCCCTCCAACCCCATTTTGATTACCCCATTTTTGGAAGCAGAGGCCTCTCCGTCAAGCATGGGAGACCTCTCTACCAAGAATATCCATTCCTCTAACCTAATGCAACCAAATAAGGTAGAGCTGTTACCTCTACCTCTCCCTAAGCCAGAAGACTAGAACCAAATGGGGCCATTATGAGACAACATTCTCATGAAGAGCCCACTCTAGCATACCAAACATGTAAACTGTCAGCTCCATCGCCCTTTCTTTTTCGGGCTTCTCCATTGCTTGAATTCAATCAAATTTAAATCGTTAAATAAAGATATAATAATTTAAATTTTTAAAAATTATTTAATATTTATTAAAATTTAAATCATTGAAAAAATTTAATAACTTAAATCCACTCCTACATAAAAACTTCGGACTAAATCACATTCCCGATTCTTTGAATTTCTTTTCTTTTATCAACTTGAATGCAGAGTACTAACATCACTTGTTCTAGGCAGAAGAAAAACAGTCTCGGCTCCGTACTGCCCATGTATGGTTCTCTGCACTTTGTAGTACGTGTGGGTGAGTAGGGTCGATGTGTCTAATTTGCATAGCTTTCTATGTCTGAAGCCTAAAAGGTGGTTTATGACATGGATTTAAACCATTAACACATACTAGGTCACTTGAAATAGCATGTTTGCAATTTAAATTTTTTACATTTTAGAATTTAAATGTAACCGGTGAGAGAATTTAAATCATTAAAATGTTTATGATTTAAATTTTAAATACATTTTAATAGATCATTATTATTTAGATTACTAAATTTTTATTCAACGATTTGATTTTTATCAAATTTATTAATATTAAAATATTTAAATACTAGAAAATGATGAGTAAAATGAATGTCTTGAACTTATAAAAAAAATATATGTGACAATTGGTTTAATATATCAATTTTAATAAAATTATTTAAAAAAAGTGAGAAGTATTAAAAAATAAATTTTTTAAAATTATATATAATCAATTGTTATATAAGTATATTAAAATTAACTAATATTTTTTTAAACTTGTAGGATACAAATAAACCTTATTACCTGACACGGAGATTGCATTAATTAGTGGATTAAACTTATATATAGGTCATTTAATTAAACTTTGAAAAGTGTTTGATTAATAAATAATAATGTATAATTAAATTTAAAAATAAAATAAATATTTACAATGATTCTACATATCTATAATGATATAATTAAAAATTTTAAAATTTTATTATATTTTAATTGACATATAAATTTTTTTCACTTGAGTGATGCAATACTATGGACCTTGTGTGGCTCTTTGAAAGGAGTTCGGATTTTTTCCAGAAGAATCTCCCATAACAAAAAATATATAAAAAAAATAATATTTTATTAATATTAAATTAATAAAAAAAATTAAAGAATCTTCGATTACTATAGAGATGATCCATTCTACTTTGAAAGTAAGAATGATTCATGTCTGCCATTTATCCTATCAATAAGACGAAGTAGCTTGCTAGTTTCCCGCCTACGGATCAGATTTTTAATTTAATGACTGAGGTTTTATTATCTTACTCATTAGATCAAAATTCAATATCTAAAATTTTACAAAAGAATAACAATCCTGGTTCTTAGTTTTCCTACCATATTCATGACATGGCTTCAGATCCATACAGTGTTCTAAAATTCTCCCCAGCTAAATGAATCTCAGACATTGTCAGGCATGTATTTAATCAATTTTATCAATAATCTAGCTTAATGATGTCATAATTATATATAAAGGTTAAAATAGCATAATATACTTCAACTTAATTTGTTTATTGTTATAATATAGTATTTTAACTTTGAAATGATTTAAAATGGTTATTTGAAATTTAAGTTTATATTAAATTCATCCTCCTATAGAAAAAATTTTGGATGAAGGTGAAATTTAAGAAATTATTTTAAAACACACAACAAAAAATAGAGGCTTTGATTGCAGTGATTTTTGTCGCAGTTAAATAATTTACCTACAGTTCAACAAACATAGGTAGATGTGTAGGTAAAATGTTGGCTACGATTATCCATAAATTTATTTTATTTTATTCTCTCTCTCCTCTCTTTTTTTATTCTTTATATTCTTTCAATATAATAGAAATGCTTCATTATTATTTAAAGTTTTAGATCTAAAAAAATTACTTAAATTATAACGTTGTAAGAAATATCATAAAAGTTGAAGATATTTCTCTCTTCTAATTCTTTTAATGTTCATGATTGGCTGTATTTTATTTTCATCTTTTTCTTTATTAATCCCTCCCATGTTGTATAATCCAGTAAAGTTAAGAAAGAAGAAACAAAAGATGATAATTCTTTTATGAATTTCTTCATTTGGTAGATGACAGTGGTGGTAAGAAAATAATAGAAATGGAAAATGAAATGGTAGAAAAGGGAAGAAGACGGAGGATAAGAAAAAAAGAGAAAGAAGAGAGAATAGACAAAAATAAGGGAAATTTAGTCGAATATCAAATAATAAGAAAAAAGTTTATATATATTAACTTCATTTTTATTTATTATTCATATTAGTCCTTTAAATTTGAGACTCTTGTTAGTTCTGCCTCACATGATTTGCTTATTTGAAATGATTAATTTTAAATATAATGGATTATTTTAGAATGTTTCAAATTTAAGGGACCTGTTAAATAATAAATATAATTAGAGGACCAAAATATTATTTTAAACCCATATATAAATAATTAATGTAAATTTATTTATAAAAAATAAGCAAACAATAAAGTATATGAGTTTAACATACTTTTGAATTCAAATTTAGGTTGTTATCGCTTTTTTATTATACACATTTTGAGTTTTTTTCTTTTTGAAAATTTAGGACACAAAATTAAAAGTATACATATAATATATATATATATATATATATATATATATAAAATATATGATGAAAATATGCATATTATTATGATCTAGCCAGCCAGTTACTGAAAATCTGCTCCATATCACCAGTTTTTCCCTTTATTAATTCATTGCAATTTTCAACAAATCAAAAATCAATCAATATAATATTGGATAAATATGAATTCCTAAGATTAATTGGTAAAGAAGAAAAAGACGTTTATTGACAAAAGAACTTCTTACAACTTAATTATCTTCGCACAAATTAAGAGATATTAGATAAAAACAATCAATTGCTATTGCATGCATATATACAAATATAAATATATATATATATATGTATGTATGTATGTATGTATATATGTATGTATGTATGTATGTATATTAACAAGAATTTTAAGCTTACAAGTACGTGTAGCTCCCATATATCAAGCTAGATATTATGTATTGAAGCAACACTTCAAAACAGTGCAATTTCACTTAACCAAAAGAAATATTTCAACATGATTAAATTCATATATATGATTAACTATCTTTTTCCCTGAAATAGGGTCCAACCATATTCTACAGATCATGGTCATTAATTGATCTTATATGATACTTATGATACCATGGAAAATATGGATTCTCTACAATTTAGGTGGACAATGAAGAGAACAAAGAAGAAATAGTGAACAACGCAAAGAAATAAGAATGTGTGTAAATTTTAATCGCTCTTTTATTTTTATCTTTCTCCAATATGCTATGCAATTCCAACTCAACCTACACAGGATTTATATTGTAATGCTAAAACTTCCTACTCTAATTTTGTCACTCTTACTCTCTAAAGCCTTTATCCTTGACTAATGCAACTTCTTTTCTCTAAAAGCCATTTCTTTCTTGCTCTTTACATCCCCTTGTCCTCAAGAACAAGGATAGCAATTGATTTAGATACTTTGGATGCCCAATGTTATCTGTTTGGGAAAAAAATGTTGATGTCCCAAAATGTATTCAAATTCAGGCGTTGGATACCCTCTATCTGTTCCATTAGTCATGATTCTCTAAAGTTCCTTATCGTAATTTCTAATAAATTTAGAAAAAAAAAAAGGAAAAAGGAATAAATGAAAATGAAAAGAGAATAAGTGATCCCATGTACAAACTTTTACTCTTTTGTTACAATAAGAAATATTAGAAAATCCCTACACTATTTGTGTGTTTTACAATATGAAATATATTATAATTCAACAATCCAAAACTATAATGGTACTCAGTACTCACAAACCAGAATGATTAATATTCGTCTATATTTGTTCTGAAACCGTGACAGAGTAGTAGGGTTTTGATGCGCCCTTTTGGTTTTGCATGGAGGGAGTACAGGTACTTCTCTCATCAACCACACACTGAGATCTCTACGTTTACGCCATTGCTTCCTTCTTTCTACATTCAAATTAATCAGAAACTAAATCCCTCTCCTCTTGCTTTAATTTGTTATTGGGACTATAAGGAGTAGGTATGTATATGGAATTCCATAAATTTTAAAATATTTTATCATAAGTTAAAGTATTGTTTTATGTTTAATGTTGAGGGTGAGACATTTATTTAACGATAAAAGTATAAAATTGATTTTTTATTTTTATACTTTGTGATAATTTAATTTTTTATAAATTAATTGTAATAAATTAGTCATTCATAAATTTAAATTTGTACAAAATTATTTTTTAATAAATTTAAATTTATACAAAATTAATCCCTCTATTTAAATTAATAAATTATTGATTATGTTTAAATAAAATTTTTTAAAAACTAATTTATTACAACATATCTATAAAAAATTTAAATTATCACAAAATTTAAATATAAAAGTAGAGCCCCAATCAAATACCATCTCTTTATTTAACCGTTAATGACTTTGTTTGTGAATTCTTGATACTTCGTAACCCATATGGTATATCGGGGGTCAGGGAATTGGAAATATAAGAAAGGACATGGAATAAAGATAGATGGAACCCAACTGTATTTATCTGACCCCCCGATAAAATGATAAGCTCATCTATTGTTCATGTCAAATTTTCATGATTTACAATAAAATAATAATAAAAATATGGAAATACCACAATCAAATTCATAATTAGTATATTGAACATATTGCAATAGTGATTTTGTAGTTGGAAATGTGATTACAGACAATAATGTAAGAAAAGAATTTAGATCCAATATTTCTTAGCTATTATTTCATTTTGTAAGAACATATAGAAGAATTTATATTCAAGAGCCAATAATGAGAAGTTACTTGTTAAAAAAAATTGAAAATACATTTTTTATCCTTTATTCATTATAAAATTATTATTTTAGTCATTCATATATTGAAATATTTAAAATAATTTTTTATTTATTAAAAAATATTACACTTGGTTTCTTATTTGTCAAAAAATTATGAGATTTAATTCTTACACCAAATCTAAAATTCTAAATTTAAAAAATTAAATTTGATTTTTTTTTTTTAAAATCAAATGTAATATTATCTAAAAAATGAGAGACTATTTTAAGCATTTAAAGATATATCTAAAAAAGTAATTTATTTTAAGATTTCACAAATATTATTTTAAAAGAATTAGAGAATAATCATCTAAATAATTTCTATCGTCTAATGAATCTTGTCCAGTTTAAAGCCAGGGATCTCATCTTAATGGTGAAGAAAACTGAGATACATTGTCACACCAGAAGACTGATAGTTTAATTAATAAATTAATTACAATTTAACTTGGAGTTGGAAATGGAGAAGAGCACAGTACTGAAGAAATCGCCCCCACAGAAGGAAGCTTTATTCGCTGCAAACCCTAGCACGTCCAAATTATAATCATCCACCTGCCCATTTTAGTACTGTACCATTCTTGCAGGCACAGTGTGCAGACAAGATGGAACAATCATGCTAAGATATAATTTATAAAACAATGCCATTTTTTCAAAAGCAATGAAAGACCAAGGGAAAAGAAACCAAACTAACCTGATATTTTGATGATCAGGTGAGTAAGATGGTATTTTAGTTTTTTATTTATTAGTTTTGATTTAAATTTAAATTTTCTATTAATATAAATGTTATTGTATTTAATTTATATTTAATTGAGACGGAGAGATTAATTTCTTTTCATATTAATAAAAAATTAAATTAAAATTAAAATCATAAATAATGAAATCATTTGAGAGACTTTTCTATATAAAACTCGCTTACATATGATATAAAAAAGCCATTTTTTCAAAAGCTAGATGACAGGGAAAATAACCAATGTTTATCTGACATTTAATTTTTATATGAATGAGACATTATTTTAATTATTTACTTATTAGTAGAAATTTAATTTGATCTTTTATTAAATTTGAATCTTAATTTAATCTCTTAGTTATAGCTTGTGAATCCAATTTTAATTTAGTTTGTTGCTAAATTTTAGTCTGATCCATTATAAATATGAATGTTAGTTCAAATAGTTCAAACTTAAAAAGTATATGTGTTAACTTTGACTAAATTAAAATTGAAAATTAAAGAGGAACTAAAATGATATTTTATTTACTTTTAGACTTTAGAGTTTCTCCTCCTTTTCATCAGAAGAGTCCATATGGTCGCACTAACGAGGTAGTAAACTAAACTTCTTAGGGTTGTAATAATAAAAGCAGATTAATTATTACAAATAAAAGAAACATGACATTAATTAAATATTAATTAGTACTAAAGATCTTGATATTTTAGCTTCTGAAATAATATCTGAAAGGTACATATCCTGCACGATTTTTCTCAGGAGGTGGTAGAGAGTAGCAGATAGTTGGTCCTGACCTGCAACGTCATTCAGCTGCATTGTTTTCCAATATACTTCCAGGTAGAAAATCTGAGGTAAACGTTCCATGATGAAAATTCCCTCTTGGTCCCTGACATAACTAGTTAAATTTTCAATTTGGATGTCCACATATTCTTTTCTTTTAATTTAGTCCTCCAAGTATTCAAATGTTTGGAACATTCATTGCCTTTTCATCTCATCTCCGTCCAAATTCTAACAGTCTTCTAACTTGAACGTGAAATATAATATCCAAGTTTATAATGCAAGCAAGGTATATTAAGCAACAAACATATCCAAGTCAGCAAATTCTTATGTTGGCATTAGTTAAATTTGGATAAAAATTTATGATAGAGCAACTCTTTTTTTCTTTTTGGACAACATGATTGAGCAACTCTGTGATCATATTATCTATATATATATATATATATAGAGAGAGAGAGAGAGAGAGAGAGAGAGAGAAAGAGAGGACTAAAATGAAAAATCTATCTATCTATTAGGGACCAAAATAAGAGATTAATTTAGTTTATAACAAAGTTTGAAGGTACTCTTGACTGACTGTAATGGAGAACATAAACAGTAGTATATAATTATATGTGTGCTAGACAATTGATGAGATCTTGAGAATATATACAACATAACTAAAGATCGTTAACTAGTTACACTGATCTTCTGAAACCCTAAAATGGAATAAAAAAGCCATGATCAGATGAAAGAAAGTCTGTACTTCAGCTTTGATCATCTTTTCCTCAATAATATCAGCTTTTAAGAACTTATAGAACCTCTAATATCAAATACGTACGAAAATTTTCTGATCAATATACAGTATCAGTAAAGGCAATAGAATCTTACCCAGAAATTCGTACTTGAGCAATGAAGTCTCTGAAGAAACCCCATGGAATTGAAGCAGCTAATCTTACTGATTTGACCGAGTAGATCCAAGATCTTCATTGGAAGATACAGTAATATATATAATCATTTATTGCTGATGCAGCATCATCAAGATTCCCAGCTCCAAAACACTCCCAGGAATTGAATTGAATCGAAGGTGTTGCTATGTAAAGCTCAATCTCCTTTTAGATGTTGGGAATTTTCACCCTCGAGTAACTATTTTTTTTCCTTAAAATAATAATATTATGCATTTTCAATACAAAGATCAGAATCCAAATCAAAAGTGAAAACACTCAACATCGATCAGGGTGAGCTTTCTAGACAATCCTCCTGGAGCTACATATGGATTCTGTGTGTGAATCTTGAAGATGCTGCACCTGCAAACAATGACTGATCAACATCCATTAATCTCACAGAACTTCCCAGAAATTGCAATAAGAATTTGCTCTTATGAGCCCTCAGATTTATCGTCCAGGGCAACAGATCCTGAGATAAGAGTATACCTTATTCATGGAAGGTGAAGGCATATATATATATATATATATATGGCTATAAGGGACAAAACCCATGTTGCAGAAAAATACAAAGGAATCATAGCAGAATATACGAGTTCAGTAAGCTGTCGAATTTTAAGAAAAGAAAGCAATTAATTAATTGAAGCGAGGAAGTGATGGCCATAAGCAAATAGAAATGTGGTCTAAACTACAGGAAGATAAAGAATCTAAGGAAGCAAACAGAACCACACACACCAAAAAAAAAAAAAACCTAAAACTTCTACAACCTCGGTTAAAATTTCTGATTTATGGACTTCTGATTTCTGGGTATGATGAATTTCATGTGGTAAGAATCAGGTTTACCCCATAAAAAGCAAGTACATAAAAATTTGTATGTACCTTAATTAAAACAACCAAAAACAAAACTTGTTGTTTTGAAGACAGAAAACTGTTCAAATCGCCCATTAGAACCAATGAGATATCGATTGAATCAAAGCACAGAATAGAATAAGAAGAAGAAGGTAGGTTTGAAGTACGAAGATGGAAGATGGAAGTGAATTAATAAATGAAAGAAAGTGATGGAGATGAAGAAGAAGAAGAAGAAGAAGAAGCAGGTCGAGATCTGGAGAGAAAGAGAGAGGAAGCAAGAAGAGTAGGTCAAGAAGAATTTGCGAGGAGGCACCACGTTGAAGTCTTGATGCCTTAATGCTTGTTCACACATAGCCACAACTTTCTCTATCTGCTTAGAGAAGACGAAAGACTTTAATTAATTAATGGTTTTATTTTAGCCTTTTTATTCTTTTAAAAAACTCATCATGCACTTCTTTTCAAATATCTGCCCACGTGAAAAAAGTACGGTGAACGTTTATAAAAATAAAATAAATAAGTAACGGAAAACAAAAGAAAACATACTATTCTTTTATTAATTATTTTTTTAAAATAATATAACACTTAATTATAATTTTGGGACACATCTAAAATGTAACACTTTTATGTCCAAACTATCACAGCATATATAACGTTTTGTAATCCTAAACTATTACAAGAAGTGACAACTTTACATCTATGTAAGTTATAATTAACCTCTAAAAATCGTCTATTTGGGAAGAAAGGTTGAAGATCATGAGAAAGAGCAAATAAATGATAAAGACACAGATATCAAGCAACGAATTAGTTA
Organism: Delonix regia; assembly: GCA_037074485.1. NCBI lineage: Eukaryota > Viridiplantae > Streptophyta > Magnoliopsida > Fabales > Fabaceae > Delonix > Delonix regia. Next base: position 19,348,948 of record CM073454.1, on the reverse strand, counting down.
ATTTTTAAATAAAAAGTTTAGCTTATATATATGCAATGATTTTTATTTTTGTGTTAATTTTAGAAATAAAATACCATATTTTAATGTTCGAATATTAGAAATATAATAAGACCATAATTTTAGATATTACATATAATTTCTACCTAATTATATATATATATATATATATATATTGTCGTATTTTGATCATAAGTTGTTTAACAAATATATTAGTACGGGGAACTGTGAATTCTTATAATAATTTGGACAAACATTATAATGGAAAATTAAAGGGTTCATATATAGATATTTCGATTTTCGAATGAACTCTTCTTTTTTACCCTTTAGAAACAAGGCAGAAAGTGAAAAATAGATTATTTTACTTAATTTTCAGATGGTTTTACGAGGGATTGTATTTCAAGATAATTATGTATTTCACATTATATATATACATATAATAAATTAGTTTAAATAATTATCAGTGAATTAAGATGTCTTTAACTAAAGAATTTGATATTTACGTGATAAAATATTAATTTGCAATTGAGATATATAACATATTGCAATGATGAATCCCTTATAATTACAGAATAGAAGCTGAATTCAAATATGATACAAATATGCCCATAGCTAGAAGTTCAACCAGTAGCTTTAATAAAGAAAAAAAATTCTAATAAGCTTTGGTCGGCAAACCTTAATTGGCTAATCAATATTTAAAGTATGCTTACGTCCCAAAATCGAATTATTAATCTCTTACTGTTATAGCTAGGCAATTTTAAACTACTTCATATATTTAGTAACAAAGAAAAAAGTATATAAAACAGGAAATTATTGAAAAAAAGAAAAAAAGAAAAAGAGAAAGAGAATAAGTCTAAATTACGCGTTGATTTATATGACAACTTTTTACTTGTGTCCTGGAAGAATAGACACGTTCAATTCGAATTAAATCCAATATCACATATTGCTAACAGTCCCATTAGAAAATGTCAGTATTTTGCTTTTGGATCCAAATAATTTTATTATTTATCAACAAAATTAACTATCCAAAATAACATTATGTATATTTAGAGCCTTTTTATTAGCTGGGACAAACGTAAATTTAAGGAAAATATCATAAACTGGAATCCTGAGATGAGAAATTTCCCTGTATAGGACATAAGGAGTCAAAATCTTTTATATTAAAAGGAACCAAAAAAATATTATTTTAATTTTTGACTTGTTATTAAATTATCATGTTGGTCCATCACTCATTTTAATTCACAAAATGGTAATCCACTACTAATTGAAAATTGTTATTTTGGTTCCTCCACATAAATTAACAAATTTAGCTCAGTAAACTATATATAGTAATAATTTCAAAAATAGGATTATAAGTGATAATTTTTAATTAGTGAAAGATCATTTTAAAAAATAAAATAAGTGAAGAACCAAAATTACAATTGAGCAAGAAATCAAAGATTAAAATGATGATTGTCTGGCACAGTAAGTATAGGTTTTGGAGAAATAAATGATCGGTTTCACTTTCTTGATTCCTTGTCATTTTGAACATAAAATGAATGAATTGTAATAACCTTACGGGTTGAATGAACTTATTTCCATGGGAAACTTAATTTGATATACCCATCAATAAAATATCAATAATTAGGATATATTTGTCATTTAAGCTTACAAATTTTTTTAGACTGATTTAAACCATTTAATTGCTTATAGATGACACAAAATATGGGCCGAGTGAGGCTAAATGCTAATAATTAACCATTTTTACTGTGTGAGTGTTCATTCTTCGCACAATCTTGCCTTCTTTCATAATTATTATATATATATATATATATATATATATAAAGAAAAATCTTATTTTAATCTCTTACTTAATTTTAATTGTAGTCCCTCATTTATTAGTTCATTTTCAATTTGATTCCTCTCATTTAATTAAAACTAAGAATCAAGTGTGTTAATCTTTATAATTAATGAGAAATCAAATTAAACATGATATAATAAGAGAAAGACTAAATTAAGAATAAAAATCAATAAAGAATTGAATAAAAAATAAATTGATAAATAAGGACTAAAATAGTGATTCAATATATATATATATACACACACTCGAAAATTTTGATAGGAAAGTTGTAATAAGGAGTCACTTACCATAAATCAATTAATTAGATTATGGGGAAAATGAAAAATCTTGAGGGAAGCGTCATATAGGTGACTTATACTACATCAATTTGGGGCATGTAGTGAAATAACAAATGTTTAGCCCCATTCGTCTATGTATCATAATTAACTTAAACAATTCAATATATATATATACCGACTTAATAATCACTCACACAATTTTTGTTTTCACTAAGTCTTTGTTGGCAAAACATGAACACGGATGGATCATGGAACCTTCTCAAATTCGCAATATCTCATCTTAATTTCTTAAGTAAATACAAAAATTTTTCAACTAATTATTATTGTGGCTTCTGTCATTCATCTGATGAAATTATCCCCTCACAATGGTGATGCATAGTTCTTCTAATGATATATAATCAATACTAAATGTAATCTTATGTTCCCACAAAATGGTATTTAATTAATTTTGATAAATAATATATTTACTAAATCCTATACTTTAATTACATGATCATAAAATTTAAGAGTAAACTCCATTTTGGTGCTTTATTTGTGAGTTAAATTTCAATTTAGTCCCTTATTAATATAAATGTTAATATATTCAATCTAAATTTAATTGAAATTAAATGATTAAATGTGTTAAATTTGATATTTGTGAGTAATCAAAATAAGATTGAACTCATAGATGAAAGATCAAATTGAAACTAAATTAATAAGTGAGAAAAGACCAAATGGTATTTTGTTCTAAATTTTAATCTTAAAACTTGAAAACTTAATTATATACCTATAACCTTAAATCTTGAAATCTCTAAACCATTAAATCCTATAACCATCTAAATAATAACTTTAAACCATATACTCTAAGAAAAAGAGACATAAAAGTTTTTTTTTTTTATTAATCTTTGATGATTATATTAATTTTTATGACAATAAAAAAGATCGCACTCATTAGTGTCTTTAAACCACGAGTTAAAGAAAGTGTTGTTAAATATTTTTTATTTATCTTCATAAATATATTTTCATTAAGTAGTTAATTTAAGGAGAAAACTTATATGTTGTTCCTTATATATTTTTATTAGGTTCCCTAATCAATTAATGACATCTAGACAATTTTTTTAAACATCATTCACTTTCTTATTAATATTGTTAATTCCTACATTTTAAAAAACTATACACATGTTATTAGTTAATTGGGAAAACTTGATATAAATATATAAGGAACAATATATAAGTTTTTTCCTTATTTTAATTAATATTTCTATTTCTAAAGATTTAGAATATATGTTTTAGGGTTTAAAATTTTAACACCCTAAAATCTAAATTCCATCAAAATAAAGGAATTAAAAATTAAAATTTATTGAAGATATATAGTATAAAAAATAAAAAATAAAAAAGTTTTATAAGTTAAAATGAAAAATATATATTTTAAAGGGTAGTATTCTCCTTTGAAATTTCAGTAAATTATACCTGAAATTACACACCCCTATATTAATAGTCCAATTTTAATTTTTTTATTAAAATAATATCCATTAACAATACATATATATATATATATATATATATATATATATTTGCAAGAACTAGTGATTATGCTTTAAGACCTTTTCAATATTCTTCGTTAAATCATATTCATATATACACAAATAAAAATAGTAAAAGATAGACTTTGCTTCCATGAAATTTAACAAAACTTTAAATTGATTATTATTTATCAACCAAGAATTAGTATGGCTTATGCCTTCTACGTGAAAAGATGATAGCTTTAAAGTTCACCTCGTTTCCCTTTTATGCATATTGACTAGTATAGTTTATTTCTATGAATAAATTGTTTAAACTCTACATGATTTTTTTTAAATGTATTTTTTTATTAGTGAATAATTTCCTTAATGTTATATTGAAGTTTAAATTATGACTTCGAGTAGTAGAATTTGTTATAATCAGATATGCACTCTTGAGTTTTTAAGATTTGAAGGATAGTATTTAGTCAAGAAATATATAATTAGGTTAATGGGGAGTATTTTAGCAAAACTAAAGAAATGAAATATAATTTACGAAAAAAAGTTATATGCAATTTTTTATATTTTTGCTAAGTTATTTTTTAATTAAAAATATGACAAGTGTATAGTTAACTAATTACATTAAGATAAATGTATATATAACCCTATTATTTTTTAAATTAAATTATGTATTATTATTGATTAATCATACCCTTGTTATAATTTAATCGAATAACAACACAGCAAATATATAAAACATTGCATACGGGTCTAGTTTATGATTTACTCTCAAAACATTATAAATCAACCAAATTTACTGTCTTAAATAATTAGTATATTTTCTTGGGATAAAATTACACTGTATGCAAGAATAAAATACTTTCATTACCCTGCCTTAAAGCACTAGGTATGGTACTAAAAAAATTGAATGAAGACGAAGGCTATTTAAGAAGTTTCAGGAACAATTATTATTTTAGAAAATTTTATCTTCAAAGATTATAATTCAATTAATTCTATTAACCTTATTTATTAGCATAACTATTTTTAATACCACAATATTTTGTACACAAAATAAAACTCATTAATGAATACTTAAGTTTTGTAAGGCACTTGTAGCATTTTTTTTGTTTGTTTAGATATAAACCTTTATTACTGTGGAAGCATTTTAATAAACTACCTCTTAGAATTGATTTTTTTTTTTCAATTATTGGTAATAAAACAAAGAGTTAGAATACTTTGATTAAATAGTAGTATTAATAGTGTTTTAAAAAAAATACACGTTTTAGTTTTGTTATCAGCTGAACTCTTAAATATTGGAGTATGTTATTTGCATAGTTTCTCAGTTTTAATCTAATTTATAATTAATTATACCTGTTGAGCAATATACAATTGAATCCATTTTGCCTTTCTGGATCAGAACATTCTTTTAACCGTAAGTATTCACTACTCACAAGAGAGCAAAAGTCGTTTTCCACAAAAATATGAAAATTAAATAAATAAGAAATTGAAAAGCATATATTATAATATTATTGTGATAGCAATATGTTTTGAAACTTGATCCAATCATTAATTTTTTCTTTTGATAGCAATATGTTTCAAAACTCGATCCAATAATTAATTTTTTTTCATTGAATTCAACTCTTATGCTCACTAAATTTTTTTTTTTTTTCATGATTTATGACATTCACACACACACAATAGAGATTAGCTGATATTGATGTCAAAATAAACACATAAACATATATAGTCTATATCTGGTTGTTGCCTAAAATGGCAACCCACTTCATAATGACCTAGAGAATTCTACGATCTCAATTCCACCATATGCAAGACACAAGAAGTTAGAATTTAAGATATAAGGTTTATAGTAATTTGATTAAGTGGTCGTGTGAACCATAGATACTGTTTATTCAGGTTATCTTGACATATTTTGTCATCTTGGATCACACTATTGTAAGTTGCAAGTTGCTTTGTACTGTGTAACTTAGACCACTAAATATGATAAAATAACCTGAATAAATAACTTGTACGGTTCCATGCAACCACTTAATCGAATCACAATTATTCACTCATCTTAAAGAAAGCTTACAAATAAATGCCCTTCCATGACCAGAGAATAAGCTTGAAGACATCATAAAGCATTGTTGTTTATCCGACCGCCACTTCTACCATAGCTCAACTGCTAATGGCTTCTTTAAGTAAAACATTAGTTTTTTCACTTATTAATTGATTATAAATTTGATCTTTCACTTATTTTTATTTTATTTTATTTTTTCTTTATCAGTCAATTTTCAATTTAATTCCTTATTAATATTCAAATTAATACATTTAATTTCTTAATCTTAATTAAACAAAAGAAACTAAAATTAAGAATTAAAATGATTATACTAAAAATAGACCAATAAGGAAAGAACCGAACTTGTGTTTTACTCATTGTTCTAATGTATCCAATTTTGTGACTGTTTCTAAGTTCTTTACTCTAGTATTATTGTAACACTTGAATAAGACATCTCTCTCTCTCTCTCTCTCTCTCTCTCTCTCTCTCTCACACACACACACACACACACACACACACACACAGCTTGATCTCTCTTCAAAACAAGTCATTACGTACTCTTATGTATAGTGCGCCTACTAATATCTTTTGAAGCCCTTGCATTTGGAAAATTAAGTACAGAAAAATTTAATAAATTTTAAATTATAAAATTTCAATAAGTAAATAAAAATAATTTAATATTTATTAAAATTTAAACTATTAAATAAAAATTTAATAATTAAAATTTATTCAAACACAAAAATAAATTTTAAATCCTAAACCTTAACTCTTTCCTAATATAATATCCTTCAAGTTAACGTCATTAATACATTACTTCTTGATTTATTTATATTAATATTCTTGGCCATTATAATTTGCATCCTATTGTAAAATGACTGTTAGAGTTGCTATGTTCTTGTCCTTTTACAATACAGCGATCGAAACGTTATCTTTTTCCACGTATTTCCATCCTCATTGGAAGAAATCCTATCACTCTTCAAAAGATTACTTTCAAGCAACAAAAATCTCAAAAGTAAAAAAGTTAATATATTTTGTGTACTAACAAATCTTACTAGAGTACTGATGCCTTGAATTATCTAAAGTCAGTTTACTGTTTCTTTTCCTTTGCATCGTGTTGTGTTGTCATTGGCGAATCAGCACATTTAATCTCACTAATTTCATATTTAGGGCGAAATATTAGTTAGATTAAAAAAAGATCTTCTTCTATGTATGATTTTAAGAAATTCACTTATAAGGGCGAAATTTCCTGGTGAGAGTTTAATTATTATTGTTCGAAATGTAAGTTATAATTGCATGCCCAGTTTGAAAAACTAAATCAAGAGAATGATTTAACGCCTACTACACAAAAGCAAAGAAATAATAACAGCAAAGAATGAAATACAAATTTTTGGAATAAAATCCAACTTGGTATAATGATAATGAAAAAAAAAAGACAAAACTGCCTTTTGTTAAATTTATATGAATCATGAAAATAGATTCTCTCCATTTCTTATAGCGTAGTTGATGTAGTTCACCTAATTTTTTTTATATTTTATTAAATGTTAATTATTTTGAATAGAGGAGATTGGAACTACAATTGTCCATTTTAGTAATTTAACTCTTAATTCCTTGACATCCAACATGTTTCTATCGTTCGTACGATGGAAATGAATCTCCCATGACGGCTAAAAATGCGACTCCCGAGGTACTTATACCCCACTTACCAAACGATTATTTTTCACTCTCCTTCGCCAATTCTATCTCTCGGCCCCTCTCAAATCCATTGCACTAAACTAACCCTAAACGTTAAACCTATTACAATTTTTCACTAAGAAGAAAAAAGGAAATTTGCCTACAGCTAATGACTATAATTTTGTTTTGAATTTAATTTCTGATAAGTATATGCTTTAATTAATGAATAATGTTACTATTTTTTGTGATATAATTTCATTTTAAAATTCATATACCAAAATTGTAATTTAATTCTAGTTTATAAGTTAATATGTAACATATTTAGTTTACTATCCACGTGAAAGTTATGAATCATAAAAAAAAAAGAATAAGAATTAGACTTAATTTCAGTTCCTTATATTTTTATTTTAAAATTTGTTAATAAAATTACACGTACAAAATCTTTAAAAAATCAATTATATAATACTAAGTTATAAAATCATATACCAAGTATCATATTTTTATTAAAATTCCTAATAACATGATAGTAGAGCTACAATAATTTAAGATATTTCCATACAATAATACAGTTATAATATCATGGTCCACTTCAAAAAAATAAAGATAATGATAGGAACCATTATATATATGGACCACTCATCATATTAATGAAAAAGCAATTTGTAGTTAGCAGTTATAGAAAAAGAAGAAAATCCAATAGCAGCCAACCAGGTAGTTGGAACGTTTTGCCTAAAAAGCTTTCTTTACCAAATAATTATGTCAGCACCAACAGTTTATTTATTTATTATTTTATAAAATAACAATAAAAACAAGTTAATCAATCTTATTAGTTAAGACATCAGTAATATGAATAGACTATTTTTCACACCCACATTCACATGTACTAAATTCACTATACTATATTTTATGTCTAGTACTTTAGTTTAAATTAGTTTATTTAGCTACATGTTGCACAGAATTTAAAGAAATTAATTTATTTTGTTATATGTCAATACATTTTAAATTAATGGTTATCTGTAGGTATTAGCAAAAAATTGAATTAAGTAATTTATTGTGATATAAAAAAGTATAACTTGTCAAAAAAAGTGTATAAATTTGGTATATGAAATTGGCAAGAGAGAAATAACAATAATGAGTTCATTGTGAGGGCACTATTACAAGGGATATTATTTGTTATAGGAAGTGATTATCATTGTTGCTATATTAAATAACTCTAAAATCTTAAAAATTAATAGAATTACATTCAACTTGTCTCTGACTTTGAGTGACGAATGAGACAATTCAAATCGAAAAATAATCATATATTTTTTTCACTTACTTTAATTTTAGGTCATGTCAAGTTATATTTATATCCTTTATTAAGAAATTTCACAAACAATTAATTAATTCAGTACTATTTTTGTTGAATATTAAAAAATGTTCAAACTTTAAAGAATTCTTGATTTAAGAAGTAATTAATTAATTAATCAATTTTTTATTTACTCAAAAGAATTATTAAATTTCAAAGAATTCCCTATTGAAAGACCGTTAATTATTTTATTCATTAATTACTACATTATTTTTTTTTTGTTAACTTAAAAAAGTTTATCTACTTCAAAGAATTCTCAATGCATATATGAAAAAATGAAAAATTATTACAAGAGAAGTTGAGGGTTTGATCAAAAGAAACTTTTCATTGATCACATAGAATTTTTATGTTAAAAGGAGGTTACTATATATGTATATATAATAGATACGAACTAATGTAAGAGTAAGATCTACTAAGAAGTAAACAAATGCACAATTTATAAATTGAAAGTCAAGAGAATTTTTAATTGAAAAGATATTTACCGCCAATAAAATATCTTGATTTTAGAAAATTTCAAGATATATGTTATGAGGTAATTGACCCATTTCATAGAGTTTTTATGTAGACCAATCTTAATTGTTTTTGTACGATAAGTCAAATGTCCAAGTTCAAATCTAGGTTTATTATCAATGGTTGAAACTCAAATTTGAGAGATAAGAGAGTGAAAATCAATAAACCTGAAGCAAGAAAAAGTAAAATTTTGGGGGGGGGGGGGGGGGGGGGGGAGAAGAAGAATAACATATTAATTATATTGTACAAAAATTAAAGGTAAAAAAATGTCAATTCTTAAATAGAGCTGTGACTCTTCACCTCCCAATTTGGGAGAAAAAATGGTGTCATGAGAGAAAACTGATGAAACACTCAGGTACCGTCCTATATATTCTATTCTTTTATTCCTTCAATTTTAAAACATGCATATAAGTGAAAACAAAAAAAAATCCAAATAGTTTGTTTCTCTATTATATTCAGTCTCATCCATTTATCTAAAATTATCCTAGAATAAAACTAAAAATAATTATACAAATTATGAAATTATAAAATTAGAAAACCTTAAGGCAGCCCTCATATAACAAAAGAAATTAGTTTAGCCATTGATTTTTCCTTTGCCAAAATTCTTGTTTCTTCAGGCATTGAATGTGCTCAGTTTTTAGGTCTATCCTTAATAGTTATAAATTTTTTCCATACGACTTTATATAGATGTAGATTCTTAACAATAAAAACCATGAAATTAACATTTTTCCATTTATAACTTTATCCTAAGAAAATATTATGGATCAAACAACATAATTTTTATATTTTTTACATGAAGATAAATCTGAAATGAGTAAAGAACCATTTTAGTTCTACATTTTTTGCACCAATGCCAATTTGATCTTCCACAAATTTATAATGTCAAAATAGTTTCTTAAAAATTTTGAAATCACTAGGAAAAAAATAGTCTCTCACCTGCACAATGTCAAAATGGGGTGGAACGGATTTCCTATATATTCTAATAAATGTGTGAATTAGACAATTATTATTGAATGACTATGCAGATTTAATGATCTAGAATTAAATTCATTGATGCATGTGGTAAAAAACTTTAATTTTTACTACATGTGGTCTTAAATTTTAATCTAACCTTCTACATTAAATAAACTCACAATCAAACAACTACAATTTGTTTGAAAAACTGTAGAGAATCCTAGTTTCAAATTAGGTTTGTTTTCATGATTTCGAGATTTTTAAGGACCATTTTGAGACTATGAATTCATAAAGGGCCAAATTAACACTAATGCAAAAAAATAAAATAATAAAATGATATTTTTTATGAAAAATTAAAAACAAAAGAAAAAAAAAGAGGAAAACTTGAGGCAATAAAGTCCTGACATTTGGACCCCAATACCACCAAATATCTTTATAGGGGTCTTCTCAATTATGGAGCTTTGAGATGGTTATGATTAAAGATCATCCTCTTGTGGCCAACAAGACTCTATTATTCAATCCACAATGTCAAAGAAGAAAAAGAAAATGATGCAACATTTTTATGGAGAATTGCCTCTCTAATGGCCAACAACCTAGTACTGCTTTATGCTACACTGAGGTGGCTCTTATAATCATATCCACCTTTTGAAAATATATAAAAACAAGTGAAAGCTGGATCTTTGTTTCTTTCTTCGTTTTTTTTCCTTTAATTTTTTTTTTATTTTCTTCATTTTTTAAATAATTAATTGGAGTGGGTTAGCTAGGGAACAGTGTTTTATTAATATAAATTGGAAGAATACGTACAATTGGTGCTTTCTTTATTGGTTTGTAGTTCATCAATATTTAACTTGACAATGAATATTCCCTTGAACAAAGAATACAAGGTTGAAACACTTGACCAAGTGTTTGTTTAGCTGTTGGGTTTATTTCAAAAATGTTTTTCTAATCAGTTTCATTAAAAGTGACAATAATTAAAAGGGGGGTTATTTTATGACTAAATAATGAATCATTAAAGCTGGTTCTTTGTTGGGTTCTTTCCCTCTTTATTTTTTTAAAATCTTCACCATCTTTTATTATTAAAAAAGAGTGGGTTAGCTAAGGGACAGTGCTTTATTAATTTAAATTTCATCAATTTACAATGCATTCCTATTGGTTTTTCTGTTCAATATTTAAATTGACAATGAATATTCCCTTGAAAAAAGAATACAAGGTTGAAACAGCTGACTAAGTGTTTGTTTAGCTGTTTATTTCAAAAATGTTTTTCTTATCAGTTTTATAAAATCTGACATAATAAAAGAAGGTTAATGCATGACTAATTAATAATTCATTTTATGAGAGTTTTGAATACTATTTGATTATTTTTAATATATATATAATTTTTATCATCCAATAAAAAAATGACGAATTTATAAGTTAAACTTGAATAATATTTGTAATTTTTTTATTTTTATTTTTAATATGGTTAAATTAAGAAATTTTAATTTCTTAGTTCCCAGTTTTTATTTTGATTAAATATACACACTAAAATTAAGCTAAACATATTTTTTTAAAAAATGTTTTTTTTCCAACAATTAAGCTAAATATGCTCAAAAAATAATTGTGGAAGATTCAAATTCCCAAATCTATAAACAAGGTTGGGAGTTCAACCATGAAAGGATGTGGCTTAGGAATAAAAGTTTTCTTCATCCCACCATGTGGTTTGATTGAAGCCTCTTCAGCATCATCATATATGGTTTGAAAATATTAAGTTTAGTGCATATAGAAATGGGGTCCATTATTCATAGTCAAGTATGTTATAAAAATCTCCAAGAACTTGAGATTTTCACACTTGAATTTTTCTTTTTTTCCTAGGGATTATAATTTTAAATAAAATAATAAACATCCAGAAAAATATGTCTTTGATCCTTGATTTATCACTGAACTATCATTTTAATCCCTAATTCATTTTATATCCTAGAATAATTCCCTCCACTAATTGAAAGTTATTACTTTCAGTTCTTCCACATGAGCTAACAGGATTTAACTTAAGGGACTATACATGAAATTTCCTAAAATTATATTTTTCTCAACAAAAATCTTAAGGCACTAAGTTTTTTTTTCCTGAAATAAAGTTTTTTAGAATATTTCAGAGTTTAATCCATGCATGGTAATATTTAAAACTTTTTCTCTGTAAATGAAAGAATGTCAAAAACATCATAAATTGGCATATATGCCATTGATATTATCCAGAGAAGATGGTAGAAAAGAGATCATCATGACTTTGTTTGACGATGAGGACTATAAAATTGATAGACAATAAATATATAAAGTAAAGATTACGATAAGAAGACTTAAAGGTAAAGATTACAATTACAATGTATGGTTAAAAGAACTGATTTCAATTTTCTTTTAAAGTACCTTTGGTATTTTCTTATAATATATCCTACTTTTTTAATACAAAGTATTATATGGTGAAAGTAGTATAGTCTTACAGAATTAATCATCATGAACTCTAAATACTTTTAATTAAAATGTTGTATTATAAACCTTATGCTATTACTTGTACTAAATAGATCTTTCACGCGAGTGATGATAATTTTTGTATCACAAAAGCACAGAAAACATGAAAAAACATCACACATATACAGTTAAAAATACTATTTCAATCCTTTAATTTTTAAATTTAGCCTCATTTTAGTTTTATAGTCTCATTTTAGTTTTTATATAAATTGATAATCACAAAATAGTCTTCTACTTTTCTATATTTGATTCAAAATGATCATATTTAATTTCATTTAAAAAATGATTACTTTAAGTTAGTTCCTAAAAAGTAGATAACGATTTTGAGACTTTTAATTTGTAGGAGATTATTTTGAAATTTTTAATTAATTTTTGAACAACCAAATAAAATTAAACTTAAAAATGGATTATCAAAATAATAATTTTATTCTAACATACATGTGATCAAGAAAAGATGAACCCTTTTCAATAAGTTAATTAATTATAATCACCAAAAGCTACAAGTAAATCCAATGCAGATTAGGTTCAACCATATTGATTTCACATGGCATACACAACAAATGTCTATGATTAATAGAAGGAAAAAAAAAAAAAAGAATATTCTTTCTGTATTGATTATTTTATCCCACGCTTCTCTCATGACATGATGATTCCCGGTACTTATGGATACATAATATTTTAATGTGCATTATGAAATTTGTTATTGAACATTTAATTTAAACGAAAAATGTAAATTAATTATCGTATCTTAATTGATGATCTCAAACTAATTAAGGATTTGAGGTAAGTCATAAATAATAAATAATGTTTTGGTCTTTACAAATGAATGAGTAAAATATCTTTTTAATTGCTCACTTATTATAAAAGAATTATTTTGATCATTCATATATTGAAATACTTAAAATAATTCACTACTCATTGAAAAATATTATACTTAGTTTTTTATTTTTTTTAAAAAATACCAAATTTAATCATTTAAATTTAGGATTTAAGGTTTAATAAAAGGATTAAAATTGATAATTCTTTGAAAGGTGAATGATCAAATATAACATTTTTCAATGAGTGAAGGACTATTTTGAGTATTTCATAAATGAACACATATTTAAACATGATTAATTAATTAAACCTTTCAATTGAACCATATTTAATTCAATTTCTTATTAGTTTGACATATTCCTTGTACCGTGGTTTTGGTTTGAAACTATGGGCGGTTTAGCTTTAAAAAATGTTCTTAATTTAAGCTATTAATGTATTCACACACTAAAATTTTTTTTTAAAAAAAGATTAGTCTCTAATCTCACAAAGATGTCCCCATCCTCTGTTGAGCTTCTTAATGGTTTATATTCAATTAAGCATCTGTACTTTTTAATCTATTATATTTGTTTTTGTCCTTTTCTGAAGTGTAAAGGCATCTTAATTAATTAACGGTATGTATCATTTTGAAACGAGTTTTACTTTTGTTTTATGTCTAATCTTTATTTTCTTTTCACATTCTTCAAATCATGAACTGTATATGATAATGATAATAATTACAATACACATTCAAAAAATGAAATTAAACAAATAAACATTTGTTGGCTATAAACACCACAACTATACCTCAGTCAATTATATTGAAAAATATTAGAAATGACTGCTCTCAATGTAACTATGTAATATGGTTTCAGTCAGGTTAAAAATGATGTTTTTAAAAAATATTTTGCCGTATAGGAATTTTTATCAAAATTAAATAAATCCTTTTGAGCATATACTAAAGAACAAAAACTAATAATAAGATAAGAGAAGAGAATATCTCAAAGATGTGTCTGTAAGCCAGAGAGGTGTCAATTATTTTTAAGGGGTGGAATATGATTGTTGATAACATTAAGAGTAGTGTTTAAAATCGACGGGTTCAATAGATTTGAAGAACTTGGAACCTCTGAGACCGACATAATAAACTGTTTTACTAAACAGTAACCGACATAATAAACTTGGCAATAAACTTGATAGTGGTCACAACTAGAAATGTTTAATAAAAGAAATTAAAATTCTTTAAAACTTGCATTTTTGCTTATTCTTTTGGAAATATTACACAAATATCCAATAATTATCACGTGAAATGAAAGTTTTTCATAATAAACCTATCACATCCTAATGCAGATGGCATGAAAAAGAAAGGCAATTGACACAACAAAATGAAGTCATCTTAAGCTTGACCACTAAATCTGGAGTTCTCATTTTCATGACCAACCTTATAGTCACAAGCATAATTAACTAAACGAAGTTAGCATATGAATTACAATGTGCTTCACTATAAAAAGTGCCACAAATAAATTTTAACATTATTTTATGAAACTTTTAGTAGTCTCTTCAAAAATTAGGACCCTTTAAAAATTTCTAGAATAGCACAACCTTGCAATACATTGAGGGAGAGCTCCATGATCAATTTAAACCATTATATCAGTTCACAATGGGGTTGAAAAATCCAGCCAGTGGACTAATGGAGCTACACTCGACGACAACAAAAAGTATTATGAACAAGCAAAATAACGCATAGCCCTTGCGAATCATTGCAGGGTTCAACCAAAACAAAACACTTCACGAGAGCCTATGCTGCTGATATAGGTTCAGGATTATGAGTGGTAATACTCAATGACCAGTGAAAAGCAATAACCTCTAGAGCATTTTAAAACTATAAATCTCAGTAATTGAGTTAAATAAGTTAGAGTGTACGTCTACATATTACAAATATACTGAAGTAGGAAAATGCAGTAAATAAATATTGAAACGTCCCTATTCATTATGTTTTCATATGTTTTGAGTTTTGACTACTAACTTATTATGTATTTGGATAAATTAATTATCATGAATTACTAACCAAAATATGTATATTTTATGTATTGTATGGTTTTGAGTGCTTGTTTACGAACATGGATGGAACTCTATTAGTATTGCCTTATTTCGATGTATTTTGTAGGCGTTTTCACAAAAAAAACAAAAAACAAAAAAAGTAGAAAAAGAAAGAAAGAAAGAAAGAGGACAGACGAGTAACATGGATGAAAGGAGGATATTCAATGATGTTTGAGAGGATTTTTCAAATATTTCGAAGGGTTAAAAGAGCTATTGAAGTGATAGCGTTCTCTAGGATGAAAGTTGGCCAAGAGTTGAACCAAAAGAAAATTTCCGATGTATGGTATAGATTCTCCAGCATATGAGAAAAAGGCCTTTGCACAATCATTTCCGGCACCGAACTAGCTGCAAGTGGATTAAGATTATTAAAATTTTTGAAATACTTACAAATCTAATGTCATGTAATTGCATGCTCACCGAGTGTTTGATTAAATTCTTATTCAATATATTGAGGTTGAGTTTTCTTAAATGACTAGGTTCCACTTTAAGAAAAAATTAACACTTGATTTATCAATTGTTTCCATGAAATTAATACACTTTAGAATTAGCTTTACTTAATTGAGTGTGTTTGACTTTTTAGTAAAGCTATTGATTAAGGCAATGTAATTTATTTAAAACTAAATGATTAGGTTCAACTTTTAAGAAGAGTTGTATTTGACAATCTAACTCTTGTTCTTTATGCATTCTAAGAAAATTATACTAAAATATTGGGTTCATCTTTTAAGAGAAATTGAACTAGAACTAGGATAATCATTATATTTGAATTCATCTCATTAGTGAGGGAAATATTAGGAACTATCCCATAATGATATAGAGGAATGATGAGCTTAAGAACTCTTTTTTTTTTCTTTATTTCTACTCTTAATTAGCTTAATATAGAATATTATCTTAAGTATTTCTATCATTTTCTATGGAGCCTTAGTATGAAATAGAATGTATAGTTTATTTTCATTTTTTATTTGGTTGGATCCTACTGATTATATTTCTCTAGACTTATTGTGTACAAATTGTGAATGATGCATAAACAACTTGACTATATACAAAATTTAACTCATTCACTTCTAAATACTAACTCTATCTCACTCACTCTTAACACACTAACACATTAACCAATTGACTGTCTATTTTTTACATATATGTCTTTAATTAAATGTAACAAAAATCATCCATGGAAGAATAAGATAATCCCTGATTCCATGAGAATGTTATATGAATTCTTATATCCTTTTACTACCATCTCACCAGTTCGATTGCGAAATCACTTCTACTTTTATTCATATAAGTAGAACGTAGTGCATCAAATATCAATAATTGAATATGCTCATCTCAAAATGCAAAAGAGTTCAATAACTTGCAATGAACATAAAACAAATATAATGTCATCCAAAAGAAACCGACAAGAATAGATGCACTAGCACTCAGCTATCGAAAGTAAATAACTATTAGCAGTGTCAAATCCCAAAATAATGCAAAGAATACATGCACTAGCACTCGCAAGTCTAAACTACTTATTGGACAATTCTAATAACACAAAGCCAGATAATGTGAGGTATTAAAATCCAATATTCTAGTCCTGTGGTAATAGTACTTAATCTTGAATCTGCTTTAGCGTTCTAAGTCTTAACTAATTTAATTTAATTACTTTTTGTTCTATTTTCTAAGGAAGGTATGGGTTGCCAGACCAGTAAATAGTACAGGCTGAAAAGAGGCTTTTTTTTATAAAAAAAAAAAATTTATACATGTGTTTGCTGGGCTTTCATACTAATTTAGGCTTCAAAACTATTTAAGTCCATCATTTCAGCTAATTATGTGCTTTTCGTATTCTTTTGTCTCGGAACATAGAACAAAAAAACACTGTGTTGTTCATCATTGACCAAATCTGAAATGGTACTAGGTTTGACCTTTTATGTCGTTGTGATAATTAAAGATGATATCCATGATAAATTGATAAATTCAAAATATCGAAGGCTATTTCATTCAAATGATCAAAGATATCATTTGCAAGCCTAAATCTACAGTTCTACACTTAATCCTATAATCGTTTCTGGTTATAGCACCTCACATCCTAATCACCTCTTCTCGAATTCAAATCAAATGTTAGACAGCATATATGTTGTGGTAAAATTTTTTCTACTAATTTTTTTTCTTTTAAGTGCTGCGCAGTAGGGGATGGCCTTTTTCTCCCTTCCCTCATTATATATCAATCAATCCATCGCTAAAATGGATATCTACTATTAAGGTTTTTATCAGTACGTGCTGTTAAATTAATTGGTGGATTAAATTTTTAAATTTTTTGTAATCATTAGATAAAATTTTAAAAGCTTATCAATTTTAAAAATTACTGATTTTAATTTTTAAATATAAATCCTGAAATGATTATTAATTTAATGTAAACGATTGGATGTAAGAACGGATAGTGAAGGATACTGATCCCTTACAACCTCTTTATCCCTATTTCAAATATAAACACACTTAATTGGAAGCAAAGAAGAAAGGAATGGATTGAGTGGTACACTTTCTAAACTTCTTTATACTCCAAAAAAACAATGTATCGAACGAAGTTTTCTCAAGATAATGTCAAGAACAGAATGCATGCACTATTAGTTAAGTTCTAAAACAATGTTAGACACAACTAATTATTATAAGCAAATTTAATTCCACACCAGTAAGGACAGCAAAGGTTAAAAACATTTATGCAAATAACGAAACAGTGGAGTAAAGAAATGACTAAACTAAATTAAAAATATATAAATCACAGAGATAGAAAGGAAGACCCTCAAACACAGATTTTGCCAAGATTTTGGTTTAATTATATGTTCATTCTTCTTGGTTTCTCGATAACATTTACTAAATAAGTACTTATTTTAATTACAATCTACTCATAAGTAGTGATTACATATTCAGTTTAACAATCTCTCTTGATTTGTTCACATATTAATTTTACAAATATTTACAAATATTTGTTTTCCGTTCACCAGCAACAAACTCGCTACCTGTGCTTTCAAATATTTATTCAATGAGAAAACTAAGAGTACTACAAGGAATTAAGTACAAGATAAATAAGTGATGCTTTTTACTTGGAGTTTACAATATGAACAAAGTTGTTAAACTAGTAAGTTTAGGTAAACTTATAACGTTGACTCTTAATATAAACTTATAATAGTTTATCTTGATTAATAAATAGTTATAAAAATATATAATTATATAATTAAAATACTACATACAATAAAAAATTATTCAAATTTAATTCAAATTATATTAAGTCAAATAAAAGTTATCTATATTCATAGTTTGTAGTATTGAACATAAATATTTTAACAAAATCATATATAAATAATCATTCAAAATAGTCAGTTAAGTAATATTTATTTCATCTTTATTTTAATCAGTACATTTGATGTAATTGTATTATTGTTATATATATTTAAACTAGTAATAAAGTAAATTATAATGGCTTCTTGGAAAAGAAGCTTATTTATATATCTCTTTTGGTCCTAGGATTGAATCCTTATAGACCACAAACAAGTTGACATGTTATTCAATAGATGAAATCATAAACTACTTGGTAAATCAACTCACTAGTCTATATGCGAGTTAATTCGTTTTTATTAGGTATAATTATAAATTCACAAGTTTGACAACTAAGAATATGATCACTTTAAACACTCAAAAGTAGTGTAAATATTTTTGACACAGCTCACAAGAGGTTTCCGAAAGATTTTGCAAGTTTACAACAAAGGAAGATGGTGTAAAAACCAAAGGAATGATCATATAATTAAATATGATTTGGTCCTTTAATTAAAATCTATCATGATACCATTAATACCACAAATCATATGCTTTTCAATGTTGAATATACATTTATAATGTTTTAGGAACTCATTTAATTTTCTAATCTAAGTGCTCAGAGTTTGTTATCATCAAAACCAATTTATTAGTCTTCATAAGCAACTTTGGGGATAACAATTTTTCCTTTTCAATGATGACAAATACTATAATAAAGAAAGTTTTAAAAGCTTATTTCTAATAATGGATTATCCATTCAATGATAGATTTAAGAGAATAAGTAAAAGTACAATTACGAAATCTCCCTTTATCTTTATGCTTTCTCAAGGAGTTTAAAACATGAATAACATGTTTCTCAATCGGAGCATATGAATTTTGTACACTACCTTCTTGTCACAATGATAGATCAATAGAAAAGCAATTATAGATTTACATAGGTAAAATCAACTTAGATGTAAGGGTGATCAACTACTAAACCTAGCCAACCTAACTTGGCATGATCATTTATTAAGACTAATAATGTCAGGTCAAGTCCTTGGTCTTGTTCAAATCTAAGCCAGTCGTGTACAACCCCTACTTAAAGGTCATATTAATCCAAAGTAATATGTGACTTCCTTTGTCCTCAATTACAAAGGAGAACTCCAAGCAAAATGCTTCCTTGTTTCAAGTACAATGTGACTCCCGTGATCCAAAGTTCTCACATTCTTCTTTGTGCTTAGCCCTACATAGTTGAAGAATTAACATAAGGAGGAAAGCGGCTGGATTTTGTGTGACTTTATCTTTTTAGTCAATATGGGAATCAACATAGATAGGCTCATGTAGCAATATTGCTAGGCTTTGCTTCCCCTATTGGTCCTTATAGTTTAACAATATAGTCACCTACAAAAGAAGCTTGTCCTTAAGGTTGAAAGTAGTGAGGAAAAAAAATTATACTTTTAGTGTTTATACTTTTACTTAATTTTAATTTGGTTTTTATAGTTTAAGAATTTATCACTAAATCCTTAGAGTAATTTACTTAGTACCTATCATTATGTTTTTACCAACATGTTTCCATATATATGTGAGTTTATTATATTTTATTATCTATTTTTATCTCTTTTATTACCATAAATAATATGAAGTTAGTTAAATTGATAAGTTTGACAGAATATTAATAAAATTTTAATAGTAAGGACTAAATTTAAATATTTGAAAACTTTAACCTAAATCCATATTTGAAGTTATAAGGACCAAATCAAACTCTATCAAATGAAACTATAGGAAATAAAAGTATAAATTTCCTTTAGCGAAAAACCAAAAAACAAAATTTAAGAATCAATCCAATTGACTAATATGAGAAGTATATGTTGCTATGTTTCTAACCAAAGCCATTGGAATAAAAAATTTCCATAATAGCATGTTAACCTTTTGAATCAGGTCACCTCTGAGATCAAATGGGAAATCCATTGCCTTGTTAAGAACAATGTAGTCATTTTAACAATTTAAATACCATGGTAGTAAATTCTAAATTTTAAATCCCTAAGTTTGATATATATGAGTAGAGAACTCTCTCTCTCTCTCATTATTTCCCTCAAGATTGATGGGGTTTGTAATTTCCTTAGTTTTCCTATGATTTCTTATTCTAAGTATAAATCTTTAATGCTTCTTTTTTGCCTCCTAAATATATTTCATAAAAACCATATTTTCCCTAGCTATTAAAAGCAATATTGCTTCCAAGTTGACCATCTTAAGAATGAGCATAGATAAAATTATGAATAATTGAGGGCTTTACACTTCCAGTGGGACCAATGATAAGGTTGTGACTAAAATACTCAAATCTACCTTGCAAAACTATGTAGGCCTCTTGGTAAAGAAGTATTTTTGCGGACCTCATTTTTGATCATGAAAGTTGAAGAAGTGACTAGCCTTGTTTCATTATGTCAAGTGTGTGGGCCTAATTTAGAAGCCTATATTGTATAGGTAATATTTCATATTTAACTTTCATTCTTTTAGGCATTAAGTAGTTTTCATATTTATTACTTCCTTAAACATTAGGTAGTTTCCTTATTTGTTATTTTCTTAGACATTGAGTAGTTTTCTTATTTGATATTTCCTTAGGCATTAGGTAGTTGCCTAATTTGTTATTTTCTTAGAGATTATAAATTTGCTTTATCTGTTGTTTTCCATTAGGTTACCTTATTATTTGTTCTTCTTCACCAAGTGGCCCATATAGCTTTTGTAAATTTTGTCCAAATCAAATAAGAGATGAGCGAGATATAATCATTTGAAGTATGGCATCCAAATTAGGAATTTCCAAAAGCATGGCCAAAAAGCCTATTTTCAAGGATTGTTTCTCTCTCTATAGCCTACCAAACTTTGAAAACTAAATACCATTGGAAAGCTTGATGAATAAGCTTTTTACCAAGGCAAAGTTGATTGCAATTAGATGTAAGATGAGGGAAATATCACAATTCGAATTTAGGGCTCTGAATATGAAATTTCTTCAAATCTGAAATGTTTATAAGTCTAGAGGTTAAAGATGATGAGTGAATCCCACATGCTCTAGAGGCACATGTAGTGATGTATGCACAGAAAGTAAGGTGCGATGGCATGAATGATAATATGAATTTTCCTTTATGTCCAATCACAAGAATGAGAGCAAAGAAGTTCAAGGAACCATTGCAAATTTATGTGGAAAAATTCTTAGAGAATGAGGAAGAAAGCCAGTTGGACAAATTAGGCTTAGAGAAGAAAACTCAAGTCATTCATTTGATTCATGTTCAGCCTAAATGAAGGCCCAATTCACTTTTGGTCAAGTCATCATGAAATTTTGCTAATAAAATAGTTGTTTTAGATGTCATTGTGATTAATTTAGGCCTAAAATATGTTTGGTTATATATTGGGCTTTTATTTCAATATCTGAAGTTATTTTTGGCCTCCTTTAACTTAACTTATTAGGGACCCAAGGGAGTATTACGAATTAGGGTTACTTAGGAAGTCTGAAGCCTGTACAAAGGCTTGAACCTAAACTTTGTAAGACATCAAATTTCATTATATCAAGGAAATTCATTAGTTTGCTTCTTAGCTTTGCCAAAATTCTATAAGGAAGGATAACTTATATTCTTCTATTGCAACAAGAATTAATTCTCAGCAAGGTAATCTCTTGTGGTGAATTCAATCTTGTTTCTAATTAACTTATCATTTATGTTTCCATTTGCATCTGTCATTTGGGGGTTCAATAGGTTGGGGGTTTATTCCATTTCATATTTATACCATATTATGTGTTCTTAAAGTTGATTCATTTGCTATTAATTTTTATTCATCGCCATATTTCCTTCTGATCTTATTCAGTATTCTTATTTTCTTTATCCTATCTTAGTTTGGCATGTGAAATATGAAAATAAAAAGCAAAGGGAAGTTTGAAAGTGTCTGGTTGCATTATTTTGAAGTTAAAAGTAAAAGGAGCTTTTAAAAACTTCTATTGAGTGTATGTTAAAGTTGGTAGCCTACCACAAGAATCCAAAGATTGTACATGTGACTTAGAGTAGTAGTTAGACATAGGAATCCAAGGGAATTAGGGTTACTGTTTCATGGGAAAAAAATAGAAGCTACCAAAAAAGTTACAATAGTGTAAAAAAATTAGTCAAGCATATTATATAAACAATCAGACTTTGTAAGTTGTCATAAGTCTATCTTCATTTTCCTTTCACATGTTGTCTTTAGTTTGACTTTTCTTATTTTTCCATCTTGTACACTATTTTCTAGTTATTAATTCCTTTTATTCCCTTCCATTCATTTAATTTGCTAAAGTGGTCTATCTTGTATGGAAATCAATTTTGAAGTGTAATCGAAGATAGCAAGCTTGAGTGGTAAAAGGGTCAAGTGTTGGTGAGCTTAAAAAGATTGTAAAAGCCAAAATCAGTGTGAAACACGAGTGAATTAAACACCCATAAGTGTAAACATGTGAGGTAGTGTGTGAAGGCTTATCAATATATTCTATTTCATTTTTAGTTCTTTTGCAAACTTAAATTATGAGTAGTTCAGGAGAAAATGTTAAAGTTTATATGAAGCTATTCATGAAGGTCATACAAGACCAGTTCAATGCTCTAAACATGAGATTGGATAATTTCGAGTCATCAAGCAAATAAAAACATACTAGAAGGCCTCCATTGGTTGAAGAAGAAGAAGAATCAGATCATGATGATATAAATTCTATGAGGGGCAGGAAAAAATGAAGGTATGAAATTAAAGGAAGGATAATAATCTCAATGCTATCAAAATGAATATACCAACATTTAAGGGAAGAAACAATGTTGAAACATACTTGGAATGGGAAAGAAAGGTAGAGATGATATTTGTTTACCATAATTATACAGAAGAAACGAAAGTTAGGTTGGCTGCAGTTGAATTTTCAGACTATGCATTAGTTTGGTACGATGAGCTTGTAAAGTCTAATAGGAGAAATAGGGAGAATCTGAGACTTGGGCTGAGATGAAAAGAGTGATAAGAAAATGGTTTGTGCCTTCTTATTATTATAGAAAAATACATCAAAAGTTACAAAGGCTTTGTCAAGGATCAAAATTAGTTGAGGATTACCACAAGGAGACAAAAATGCTAATGATAAAAAGCTAATAATGAGGAAGATGAAGAAGTAACGATGTTTAGATTTTTTGTTAGCTTGAATAAAGAAATTGCAGATGTAATAGACTTGCACCCTTATATAGAGATGGGGGATCTAGTCAACCTAGCCATGAAAGTGGTTATATTTTGATATGTTTTGGTCTTGAAAAATCCCAAAATTTATATTCTAAATTTTGGAACATAATTTGGCTATATTTTGATATATTTTAACTACAATTTAGTAAGATTTAAGCGTATTTAAGTGTTATATATATATATATATATATATATATAAAATTATGATTTTTGAATTAATAAATTTATTTTGAATAGGGAAACTAATAAACACGCATAAATAGTTATAAGAATCCAAAGTTTAAAATTCAATCACATGTGTTCTATACATATGGGAAATTCTATGACAACTAGAAGATAAATGACATCTTATTCCCTAAAAACTCATAGATCATGGGTTTGATCAATTTGCTTCTAAATGATAATTTACTAACATTTGTCATGGGAGATTGAAGAGAGAAACTTAAGCCAAATAATGGTGATTTGAGCTTAATTTTTCCAAGAGTATTGCATAAATAAAATTTATGAAAGAACATTGTGTTGTCACAAACATTAGGCAATTACTTTTGCTAACCCCATTGACAAATATGATAAGTGTGCAATATTTTGAGCGTTGTACACACAAAAGAGTAATTTATATTAAGGGATTAATTAAACATATTAATCACAATTGTAATGACCCATAGAGAGCCACTTCTAATTAGAGAAAGGCTCTAATGTAAAGCCAAATGAGAATTATTTGATAAAATTAGACATCGGAAAAAAAATCATTAGATTATTTTACTAATGTTAGTGTGAAAACATTAATGATGATGTGACAAAGGCTTTGTTATTAGTTTGTTTCATGTGTGTGATTTTGTATGAAATTCCTTTAATGTTAAATGTTAGTATTGTAAACATATTAAGATATGTATTATTGAGTGAGAGTTCTTTGATGAGTGGAAATGTGATAATCAAAGAACTAAAATTTAAACAAAATTCATATATAAATTTGATAGAAAGATAATAATATTCTTCGGATACATGTGATAGAAGTAAGATAAATATTTACTTCTGATCATGAATCTAACAATGTCAATATTGGTATGGTTGAAGTTTATTACAAATTCATATAGTATTGTGTATATCTAATGATTCTATGTTATGTCTATGCAGAGGTTTAAAAATGATTATGGCTTACTAAAAACATCAATGCTTAATTTAATAAAAGTGATAGGAGGATGTCAATTAAGTAATTTGAAACCATAAGATTCTTACATTCTAGAAGAGCAGGATATTAAGAAAACAATAAACAATATTACGTTGGAGTTTGAATATGGAAATTAAATACTTTATAAGAGAGATATATAGTATCACTTGCATATTATTGTTGAGTAACATGGTTAACAAACTCATATGTGAATATGAGTCTTATATAACTATTCAAGCCATGAGAATAATCCTTAAGGAAAAGTTTGAAGATATTACTATAACCAAACTAGGAAAGTATATTGTTATAAGGTCTCATCCTATTAACTAGAAGCATATGAAAGTAAATCCACAGTGAGAGTATCACTACTTTTAATGGTGTTTCTTGTCATTAGTGGTTTAAGGATAAGCATATAAGAGTTGTATGATCCATTGTACTAGCTTATGAGTGTTCAAGTTGTTTAAACTTCAATGTCTAAAAGGTAATATGGGCAACACTTTCATATGAATAAAGAATCAGAGTAATATTTTAATAAGGCCAAGAAGGAATTTAATAAGAGAGGCAAGTATTGTGAAAAGTAACTTGACATGATTAAGGTTAAGAATCACACCTACCAGAAGATATGTCATATTTGCTCGTGATTACATTAAGTAAAATAAATACCATCAAACCATGTAGCTAGAGATTAAGGGTCAATTTTGGAATCTTGTTGGCTACTTTTTGGAAGCAAATAACTTTATGCAGGAACAAGACATGATTTAAATTCAAATAGAATGGAACATGCAAATTAATCAAGCATGTAAAACATGCTCTCATCCTACATTATGTATTTTATACTGAATAAATCTAAAGAAACTTAATCTCTATCATTTATCTTCTTAAATTAAGATTTGGTGCTAATTTTCATGACAACACCATTAACATTTGAAATATGACAAAGTATGCAATTCTAGTTTCTTTTTATATGGTTTGTTGAGTTAAGCACAATTCATGACAATTCCTATAACATGAATAACCATGATTCTTTTATCATATTCTTTAGTTCCAATCTTGGTATAGATGTTTAACATGCTAGGCAAGACTCTATAGGCCAAGAGAGAATTGAGTAAATTAGAAAAGTAAAGGATGAATAGACTTAATTCTAGTTTAGTAATGTCTTTGTGAAGACATTGAATAACTGATAAAGCAATTAGAAAACCAATTAGAAAAAGGAGTAATAACTTAATATCTATTGTTGTAAATTCATTGCATGTGGTCTAATAAGTGTGAGGATGACACAAAGAGCTTAGTCTTTTATTATTTTCATTAACAAGTATTCAAAATGTTGTTGAATTCATTTGACCTCCCATACGTCGAAAGTAGTCTAATGCTATAAATGTTATTTGTGCATAGTTAAAAATTAAATAGATAAGTAAATTGAGACTTAAAATCTAACCATGAACATGAATATTTGTCAAAACAATTTAAAAAGCTATATGAAAAGAAGGAAATCATGAGATAATTGACGATTCATGACTCTTTTCAATTAAGAAAGAGTTATTGAGATAAGGAATTAAACCTTACTTAATATAGTTAAGTTAATGATGTCTCAAGCAAACTTAACAACTTTTTATTCGGATGATGCTTTGATACCTTCATATTTAACCAGGTACCCTTTCAATTAATTACTTCCAAGCCTTATGATGGGTAAATGGTAAATTATTTATATATTTTTTAGCATCGTAAGATAATTTGGTCAACAACTTATGTCTATATTACTTCTTATAAACATTGGAATGTGGCCTAAAAGGAAATAAATGTATCTTTATTAGATACTTAAAACAATCAAAGTGCTACATTTTTCTTGGTGAAAACAAAGGTGGAAGTATAATTAAATTAATGTTTTTAAGGACCATACTTTTAAAGAATGATATTCTAGTAAGAAAGAGATTGATAGGGATAAACCTCTTTATGAGATACAAAATTGAGATAGTGAGGTACAGGTTATTGTACCTCAACTTACTGGTCTAAGTGAGAGCTTGTTGCAATATAAAAATATTGCAAAGACAATCCCATTACATAAAAGTAAGTGAGTGAGTGTGCCCTAACCATGTTTTGAGATTGAAAGGGCTGCATCTAATGTTACTCAACAAAAGGTATGGATAAGGCAAAAGAAAAATGTCATTTTCTTAAAGAAGAAGTCTACAAAGAATAACCTTTAGACTTCATTGGAAAAATGAATGGAGCAAAATGTTTGAAAGACTTCAAATATCCATTTATGAATTAAAATAATCATTCTAACAGTGATAAACACTTTAATACCCTAGTAGGAAAAGGCAAGATTAAGTTGTGAGATGTGTCCTCAAACAAAATTTGAAAAAATAATTATTAATAGAGTCCCATACTTTTGCACAGTTGGTAGTTTAAAATATGTAATGATATATCAAAGGCTTGACATTTAATAGCAATTGACCTTAAGAAATAATGCATGACAAATTCTAGTCAAAAGAATTATAATGTTGTAATAAGTATTCAAAAATACTTAGAGGGTGTTAAAGGTTGATCATTGTGAAAATTAAGGATGTGATTCCCGATAATTGAGATGAAAAATCATTCTTGAGATATACATTCATGTTAAGTGAATGAGTTTTATTTTAGAGTAGCAAGAAGTAGATATGATTGAAAGGATTCTTTATGGTAGCAAGGTTTATTATATGTTTAAAAGAGTGCAAGAGACTATATGGCTAAAATGTGTTTATAAAACATTTAAAGGATCATTGATGAGACATTGAGTAGTCAATTATGATGATAAAAAAGTTATAACTTACACTCAACACCTTAAATATCATAGCAAGACTAAGTATACAGATAAAAGAATGTGAAGAATGCAACAGCATAAAAGAGTGTTACTCCACAATTTATCTCTATGCATAAGAAATTAGTTGATCCCTTGATAACACTTATACCTAAAGATGTGTATAAGGACGATGTAAAGTCACATGGTATGTATAGAATATAGAGTATCATGCCTATATACAAATAAAGTGCTGACTAAATAAATTAATATGCTATAATCATGGATTGCAAATACACAATAATGGTATATCTTATAGTTTGATAAGGTTGGGTTTCTCATGCAAACAAAGATAAAAAATATGTGTCCACCATGCGAGGCACTAAAGGCTCCAAAATGTTGAATTATAAATAACACAAAATATAAATATGACGCTTTGATGAAAAGGAAAAGAATATCGAGATGAGATTCAAACATATAATTGTATGGATCGAATTATGGATTCTCATCATCCATAATACTTATAACCAAATCTAAATTCTTTTATAAGTGCCATGGAGGTTAGCAGAATAAAAGATTTCAAGTTAGTTACTGTGTGCGCCTAAACTAAGATCTATACAATGTTGATGATCAAATCGACATACACTCATATAAGATAAAGGGGACACCATAACATGTAATTCATACTACATGTGCTTAACAACCATAATTGAGAAGCAAATGAATAGATCCCTACTTCATTGTTATGTGAGTCCTAGATAGGAATAAATCCTTTTATTAATGTCCTTATAACTTTGACAATATCAAGAAGAGATAAGTCAGTGTTTGCTATTTTAACATACATCATATGATTATGATAATTTAACCTAACTGGGTATTTCTAGAAAAACAGTTGATTCATATTTAAATGGTATTTGGTAGAAAGGAAGATTACCTAAAATATACATAACTATACTAGTGTTAGAGGCATGCTTGCTATGAAATTATATTGATAACGTCATAAGTGTGGACACTATGCATATGTGAATGTGATCTGAGTAAGATTATACTCAAAAGGGAATATATTTGCCATTAATAAAGTGAATATAGGGCATCAAAAGCACATTATTATATATGTAATAAATATATAAAGGTTATTGTTTCTTATGTTGGTCCTATAATAAGACTTCTAGTATAAGAGCTCCTATATGTTATGTCTAAATAGGCATAACAAAACACCTAATATTAAAGATCAAAAGGAGCAAAGAATTCTGTGTTCATCCTATCATGTGTGAGTGGGAGATGTTGAAATATTGGGACACCCGTGATAGGCTGACGTATAGTCCAAAACCCAACCTATGAAATTAATTAATTGATTGATTAGTTAATTATTTATTTAAGATAATTAAATGGGTCATTAGTTTCTAAGAAAAAGGAGAAATGACATAAAACATGAAGGAGATGGGAATTTTTTTGATAAGACAGTTTTGTGTGAGAGAGAGAGCACAGAAAGAGAGGTGAGTCTATTTTTCTGTACTGTGCAGTGGACAAAATTCCTTTTCCTCATTGGTGCTTTAAGTTGTGAAAAAGTTATTGGAGTTTATCTCCTGATTCTAGTCCAAATTGCATGGGACAATAACATTAACATAAAGTATATATGTACCTTATAAACTTTCCATCATTTTGTATCATAAAATATAAATTTTTTCTTTTATGAATTTGGGTTTTTCTATATTAATTAAAAGTTTGGTGACTCAAGAAGCAAGAATCATTCTATAGTAATCCATAGGATTAAATGATTACATCTTTAGATTGTTAACTAGATTATATCCATGATTGAATAATTTATAAATTCAATTAAAAGTATTGGCATTTGGATAAATACCTTGCAACATAAGATATTTTCTTTAGATGACATTCAAGCATGGATATTTATGTAATCCAATGACCATGAACCTCTTCCCTAGAATTAATATTTATAGAATTTAGCTCTCAAGACTATCCAACATCAATGTGATTAGTTGTAAGGTATATATAGTGAGTGACTAACACACTTAGATTCTTTTGTTACATTAGTAAGACTACAATTGTTAGAGAGTAGTCAATAAACTTTTAAAGATCTTAGAGCTACTAGGAAGTGAAAAGATTTTTCCTTGCAATATTAGATGTTTGTTCACCCTCTTTATTTGATCAATTTTCCCTTAAGTTTCTACATGTTTTAGATATTAGACTTTAGCTTTTATCACTCCCTTACATTCCTTAGGTATAAGCCTTGTTATGCTCCATCCATCACTATCCATAAACACAGCATATTATTCTACTTTGGTGTCACCAAGTTAATTCTATCTTTTGGTTTAATCTACTCTTGTAACACTTAATGTTGGTGGTCACAACACTATAAAAAAAATTAACTTTTGTTAACATCATTCAGCAGCAACTTTAATACTCGTTACAAAAAGTTTGACTTTCAATGGCAACATTTGGTAGACACCACTAAAAATTTTACTTTCCATGACTATTATAAAAGTTGTCACTTAAAGTCATACTTTCAAAGGCGATTATTGAAAGGTGCCATTAAAACTTCCACACTTTCAGTGGCAACTTCTAATTGTTGCCATCAAAAGTTTTAACTTTAATGGCAACAATCAAAGTTGCCACAAAAAACTAGACTTTCAATAGCAACTATATTATTTGCCACTAAATGTTTGACTTAGTCACCACTCGAAGACACTTTCTATAGACATTAGAGGTCTTGTGAAACTATTGGTAACAACTAAATAGTGACCATTGATAATGATCTTTTGGGCTAACTTTTCAAAGTTACTACCAGAAGTTCCTGATTGTTAGCATCGACCAATTGTAGTTGCCACCTAAAATCAGACTTTTTGTTATAACTATTGAAAGTTGCCACCTGAAGTTATTTAGAGAGGACTTTGTGAAACTTTTAGTGGCAAATATTTGGTGGCAACTTATTAGTTGTCACCAAAAGTGATCTTTGGTGGCATTTTTTGAAAGTTGCCATCAAAAGTTCTTGACTTTCTATGGCAACCATTTCTACTTGCCACTGAAAGTCTGACTTTCAACGACGGGTATTAGAAATGGCCACCAAAAGTTTTTTACATTTAGTTCTAACTTTAAAAGTTGCCCCTAAAGTTTGAACTTAAAATACAATATTTTTGAATTACTTCTAATATTATGAAAATTTACCCGTACTATATTTAATTTAGAATTTATATTTATAAAATATATACTTATAAAATTTTATATTGTGTAATTATATATTTATTTGTAATATTTTGACATAAACTAATGAATATAAGAATAATGTGCTTAATATAACTTGTACTCTGAATTATGAACAACGATATTCATTAACATATATAATTGACACCTCAAGCTGTATTGAGTTTGAGTTATTAAGTCAAAATCCATGATTTAAGTATTGAGTTATTAGTAAATTCAATAAATACACACAGAAAATATACATACATACATACACAATAATAAAGTTTTGCCTTTAATTTTATTTTATTATTTTCATTTACATCAATTGAGTCTTGATTAAATTTAGGGATAGTCTTATAATGTACATGGAATCCATTAGTCTAATTCGATTCAAATCTTCCAAGCCTCCAAATAACATGAGCATAAGGAAAAGTCCATTCGCTGGGTTAAAGAACCAATGACCTAATAACCATCTTTCTTTTCTTCTCCCTTTCTATCTGTGATTAGCTGTCCAACTTAAAGCGTCATTGGCGACCAAATACAAAGTAGTCTCTTTCTATATTCTAAATTTTGCACCTGCACTGTGGAATTGATTACTAGAACAAATCTGTAAGCATTTCTTTAATACTTCTCTCTGTAGAGTACTTTTTTTTCTTCTCTTTGTATCGTTGTGATCAATATCTTCTGATTTTGGTTGATTTTTCACTTATAGTCAAATCATATCTTGAAAAGTAATTGTAAAAGGTTAAAAAAAAAGTATTTAAATGAAAATTAGTATCTCTTAAATCTTTAACCAAAAATTTCTTAAGGAATTGATTAGTACCACTTTGACTTCAATTGGCCAAAAAAAAAAAATGACAAAGATTCTATCCCTTGAAAGAGGGAAAAAATTGAAGGCCTTTTTAGTCTAAATTTGTAACAAAATTTAATAAATATAATCATTACACTATTATTAATGAAAAATTATATAAAATATACACTTATTTATAAACCATCTAAAAAAGTTATATCATATTCACTCTGTTACTCTTTATTTTCCTCTTTACATTGTTATAGATATTCATTTATAAAATACATACTTGTTGAATAATATAATAGATCATCTCACAATCTTATATTGCTTTATTTTTTTAATGGTATTAATGCTCAAATAACTCATTTAAACTTTCAAAACGTGAGAAATTATACATTTATCTAAAATGTCACTAGCTTATAAATATTAATTGTAATTATGACATAAGGAAATAGTAATTTACTACTTTTGAGTGTGATTTGGTAAATGTGATAATGAGAGGAATGGATTAGAGGACTAAAGATGTGGTTCTCCTCATGTATGTAAATAGTGGGTAGTAGAGGGATTTAGATTCTTTGCATTTAAATTCCTTCCATTTAATATCGGGATCATTGAATTTTCATCTAATGGTTCATATTTAAATAAATATCAAACAATTTTTGCCAACTTTTTAAAATCTAAACCATTAAATTTTTATCTAACGGTTCTAATTATCTTATCAACTTTACATGCATTTAAATTTCCCAAATGCAAGAAATCCGCTCTAAAATTTTCATCCAATGATTCAAACCATATCACTTTATCAGTTTTGGATTTCCCAAAAGTAGGAAATCCACTTCGGTGGTAGGGATTTGTATTCCTTGCATTTAAGATTTGGACCATTGTATTTTCATCCAATGGTTCGAAATATAATAAATAATAAACATGTTCTACTAACTTTTTAAAATATGAACTATTATATTTTCATCTAACAGTTCAAATCTTAATAACGTTACCTGCATTTGGATTTCTTAAATGCAAGAAATCCACTTTAGCATTTAAGAAATCTAAATGTAGGAAGAGTTGTTAAGATCTAAATTGTAGGATAAAAATTTAATAGTTTAAATTTTAATAAATATTAAATAGTTTTTGCCAACTTTTTAAAATTTAAACTATTAAAATTTTATCTAACAGTTTAGATCTTGTCAACTTCAGGATGTTCACTTGAAATTGTTTAATATCAAAATCTAAACCATTTAATGAAAATTTAATTATTCATATTTCAAATGCAAGGAATTCAAATCCAAATACATTTTAGTAGTAGGCATTTGGATTCTCTACATTTAAGGTGTGATATACTTTTTAATGAATTAAACAAAAATATGCATGTCAATTATTTATATGTTAATAACATCAAATAATTACATCAAATTAAAAATTGAAAATATACAATTGGATATCTTGAAATTTATGTATCACCAATCACCTTGCATTGAAAAAAAAGAACCACCATTGAAACTTGCAACTGTATAATCTATTATAGAGTTATAGTCCCATTCTGTTGACCAAATGAATTTAAAAAAAAAAAATAGTTACTAGATAAGCTTACAAAATTGAAGCCTATTATTTATTAACTATTATATGAGATTAACTTTTATTAGATCAATTAAAGACTTATTCATCCTATTGGTTTAACTTTCAGTTGGAATTGTTAATATGTGACATAAAAGGATTTTAATAGCAAAATTAATTAAGTAATATTGATTATCCTTATCCATAGACATCGATATCATATATTCAAAGGATAAGTATGATTTCACTCAAAATCAATTTAGATAACTAATTTTAATACCCAAATCTATCTAATATCTATTATTTATAAAATAACGATTATTTATTATCAAACAATAAAATTGTTTTCAATCAACCCATAAACTAGACAATATAGGAGATAACATTAT
Organism: Delonix regia; assembly: GCA_037074485.1. Taxonomy (NCBI): domain Eukaryota; kingdom Viridiplantae; phylum Streptophyta; class Magnoliopsida; order Fabales; family Fabaceae; genus Delonix; species Delonix regia. Next base: position 19,315,069 of record CM073454.1, on the reverse strand, counting down.
GCTTTTAAAATAAGAAAGTTGATATTTTTCTTTTAAATTAACAAATATTATTCAATTTTAAAAGTATGTCAGTTTAAGATATCATTTGGTGTCATTAATCCTCAAAATGATTTGCCACATCACTTTAGGAACTTTAGTTGGATATTTGCTTTTCATACCATATATGCTTACACTTTTTCTTTTCGAATTAATACCAATTTTCTAAATTCTTTCCTTATTTTTCCCCTTCCCCTTCATTTCTGTCTTCTATTTTAAATTTGGATATATTGTTCAATAAGGGATGATATAAATAGAAGTTTTGTTAAAACTATAACTTTTTTTGGGAAACCCTTAAATTATTCAAAATATCATTCAACAAAATACAAATAATATAAATATGTATTTTTTTTATTTTGATATAGTTGCTATCAAGTTATCCAATTAATACAGGATAATTGTATGATTAATCAATAATAACATAAAAAGTGAATTAGGGTGGTATAAAAATACATAAATTAAGGATGTGACTATGTTGTCACAAATATTAGATATACAAATTTCATATATTTCTTAAATTTTTTTCACAAAAACATTTTCTCTTTTAGTGAATTCATGTTCATAATTTAATTTATAACGTTAATGAATCTTTAGCTTTCATATCTTCATATATTATATGTTTCAAGTTAATCTTTCCTTAGCATAGCATATGTTATTTCTAATAAGATATAAATTTCTTTTATTTTATTTTCAATATTGAAAGATGGAAAAAGTCTTAATATTCCACACACTTACATTAAATTACAAAAAACTATTACCATAAAAAGTATTATGATTAAGAATGACTTCAATAAGAGAAATCTAAGTATTTAGAATAGTTAAAACAAAGAAAAAGCATTTTGAAAAATTTTATCCTTTCCATCTTCGACCAAAATAAAACAGAAACTACACTTTTAACAAAAATTTATTTTTTATTAATTATCAATAGAGTAGCACCCATTACACCCTATAGCTTAGCTAGTTGGCTATCAAAATCTTCATTCATCCATCACTTTACTTGTATTCTCTCTCATACCTTTGAAAATATCACTCATCTATCCAAAATTTTAGTTTCCCACCTAAACCTTCCCACTCTTTTAAGCTTGAAGACACCATCGCCTAATATAAAAGGAACCCAACATTTTCACATAGTAGTTGCGTTCAGAATAGACATTTATTTTCTTCTATTTTGATCGTCATGAATAGTTTCTTTTTCTTCATTCATTTTTTTCTCTTGATTTTCAATTGAAATTTAGGATTTAATATTTGCAAAAGCTTTATTTAGAAGAGATTTTTGTGAAATGTCTTGCTCTTCAAAAGGCTCCCCATCCCTTTTTCTCTTTTGAAAGTATGTGAATCTTTTTTTTTTTTTTAATATGAAGGTATGTGAATCATATTTTTCTTCCTTTTCTTTATTTGTGTTTCCATTAGCTTTCTTCTACATAATGGTCCATTTGCTAGTTCATTTGGCAAAAGAGGAAAAACTTAGTGGACCTATACAATACCGTTGGATGTACCCCATTAAAAGGTAACCTATATTAATATGCATCTTGATGTCAAAAATCTTTTATACTAGCTAGATACCATAGTAATTGCAACTTATATTGTAGGTAGTTGCAAACACTTAAGTCATACATTTGTAACAAGGCTCATCTAGAAGGATCAATTGCTAAAGATTATTTAGCAGATGAAAGCCTTACATTCAGCTCATGATACTTTAAAAATACTCCAGCCAAGTTAATATACCTCATAGGAACAATGATGAATTTGAGACAAGCTGTAAGATTTCCATCTTCAAAAGAAGTGGTAAAGCAAGTGGACATGTTGAATCAATCTCTTTATCTTATGATGAATTTAATCAAGCTAATATGTATGAGCTTCAAAATTGTGAAGAAGTTTGGCTCTTCATAGAGTAAGTTGACATTACTTCCCTACAAAATTTATAATGTCATTGTTAATTTTATTGTCTTAAGAATCATCAAAATTGTAGGGAGCACAGGAAAGAGATTGAAGCACACACTTTAACTTTTAATAATAGACATCACAAGGAGATTCCTACTTGGTTTCATTCTCGCGTAAGTTTCCAACTATATGCATGTGGTCAAGCAAATGATGAGCTTATAAGCTTATTAGTCAGTCCACTTAAATTGGAGAATTGGTATTCCATGTTTATGGCAAATAAATTTAGATTTCACAAAAAAGATTGAGCACAAGGGAAAAAAAACTTAAAATAGCAATGTTTTTGTTAGGGGTGATGATTCTCACTCTGGGAAGGAATATCATGGCATTTTAGAGCATACTTATGAGTTGTCTTATATAGGCAATAGAAAATTATACCTCTTTAAATGTTATTGGTAGGATATGGTTCACATCGATAGTGGATATAAGATTGACAAGTATTGGTTCACAAGCATTAATACTCGTCATTCATTGAATACAAATAAATCGTTTGTCTTGGCATATCAGGCAAAGCAAGTGTTATACATAAACAAAATGGTTAAGCAAGATTGGCCTATTGTTGTAAAAACTAATCCTTGTGACCTTTTTAATATGCCCCAAGAGGATAATGATGAATCAAGTGGTGACCATGAGGCATTAATCAATGAAGAAGCATATAAACAATTAATGATTGACTTAACTATTTTTTCTAAAGTAGGGGGTGACATTAGTGTTGACTTATATAGAGATAATGTGGAGCCACAAAGCATTTGTCTTATAGGTGAACATCATGCTAGGGAGTTAGATTTTATTGATGACAATGACATACATTTGTCTATGAATGAGGAAAATATGGAAGAGGATGTACATGATGACTATGACACAACACATGATAGTGATATGGAAGATAATAAAAAAATGAGAAAGACAAAGATGTTTGTAACGAAGATGAAAATTGTGATAACAACACAAAAGATTCTAATCAGAATTAACTAGATAGAATATTATGTCATGGTAATTTACAATAATTTTGCATATCAGTGTAATGACATATTGAATACCACACTTTTTACAAGATGTTGCATACAATGTTACATTCAAGTCATTCATATATGTTTGAATTAACATTGTTACTTATATTTATTATGCAATGTTCTAAGGAATGTCAAGACTTGGAAGGGGAAAAGGGTGTAGGGTTGAACATAGATCTGTTAGACCTAGTTAACTCAGTCCAATCTGAAAAAATTAGGCTAGGTTGGGTAAAAAAATAAAATAAAAAAATAAAAAAGGCCAAAAAGAGTATTGGATGGTTGAGTTGGGCTGGGTATCGAGTTGGACAATTTCATACAATTTTTAACTCGACTCGGCCTCACAACAGATATTTATAAAAAATAAAAGGTTTTTACTTTTAATATTCCATTTTCCCCTCTTCTCTCACTCTCTACCCTCCTTGACCTTATGCAAGCTTAGAAGTTTAGTTCTTCCTTTCCTTGGCTTATTGTCTTTCCTGATGGTGAATACTTGCTTTTTTAGGAAGATACATGTATTCCCTTCTTCTCGTAAGCATCATTAAAAGCACCATGGTAGTGCTCCTTTAGAAGTTTATAGAAGATGATGCCATGAAGATATGCATATCAGAAGCATTAGTAGATTAAAAAAGAAGATATGTGTGGATCAGAAACATTTGCATATCTGAAGGAACATTGGAAGAAGAAGAAGCATATCTAAAAAATTTGTAAATCTAGAAAACCATTTAAAGAAGAACAATGGAGGTTTGAATAACGAAAAAGAACAAGAGCAAGAACCTTGTTTTTTGTGCAGATTTGAATAGAGCATGCTTACACGTCACGCCACTCCTATAAACACCTTAAGTTAATCCTCAACCCCCACAACTACAATTAGAAGTTGAAATTTCTCCACATCCTTCATCCTTCACCACATATTGATGAAGGACCATATCAAGATACTCCACACACACACACCATAGTAATGCAAGTATATTTCTATACATATTATATAATAAAAACAAAATCTTTATTGCATCTTCAAAATCTAATCATTCTTTTTTCTTTTTCATGAGTCATAGCATCATGCAGTGCCACCATAAATGTAAAAGGAATTTACAAATCTATACAAGTTAACCACATGACAAAGTTTGGTGTCAAAATCAAAGTTCACATTCCTTACCATATTACTAAAGCTACTACATCATTCAAAGATGGTTCATGGAAAGATAATGTTGCTAAACATGGTGAAGAAATGTTGTTGAAAGTAAAGGTAATAAGTTACATATATGCATAATTCATGTTAGCTTATTTATATTTGCATTACAAACTTATATTTATATTCATATGTGGATTAGGAAAAATTTAAACTAGCTGATGAGAGAAAAGAGTGAGACTTTCAAAATATTGTTATGAAAATATGAAAAATGCTTTTAGAAATTAGAAGAATAAAATGCACACCCATTATGATTTACACACCACTGATGAGTAGAGGCTAGCCAACAAACCTAATAATGTCAAACATGAAGATTGGCAATGAATTATAGAGCACTCTGGTTCTAACGAGTTCAAGGTATCTTACTAATCATATATCTAGAGGAAGTGTTCTTTGACTCTTAGTTTTTAAAATAAAAATTCACTTTCTTGCAAAATAAAAGTGAAAAAAATAAATCAAACAAGTAGAAGCAAACAAAAATCATACATGTGGTCCTAAATCATTTGCAAAAGTTGAAAAATGAACTGTGAAAATGCTTATAAATTTTCATTATTCTTATTTTTCTTTATTTTCACCTTTCTCATATTATGTGTATCCTTGCCGTATACACCATAAAGAGATGCCATATCTAGGGAGTCGGCACCTCTTGATTTAGTGTGGGAGTTGTAACGGACTTGAAGGACAAAAGAAGGAGAAGTGTTATAGTCAGATATACAATTGCAAGAAATTCATGTATCCACATAATAATAATTTTTTAACATTTCACTAAATTATGTTTTATAATAAATCACATTGAATTGATGTTTTATTTATAGGTCCACATCTAGGAGGTTATATTGCAACAACAAACCCAAGGAAGTGATAATAGGTTAACTTTTAATCCAATTTTAGCAAACATCCTTGGTGAAAGAACTAGATAGGTTAGAGGGAATGGTTATGGAGCTAAGGTTATACGAAAGCATGGCATTGCTCAAGTTGACAATACTTCCTTAATGGAAAGCATATGTTGACAAATGGAAGATAAGTTTGAAGAAAGGTTTGAGGTGGAGCGCACTAAGATGGAAGAAAGGATGGAACAAAGAATTCAAGCACAATTGATTACCTTGATAGCCTTTATCTAACAGGTAATTTCATTTATTTTTAAGAAATGTTAGTTATTATTGGTTGATATATGCTGGACTTAGGCTACTAATATAAGATATCAATGCTAAGTGTTGGTCAATGTTAGCATTTTTAAATTTTGCATAGTAATGATATCTCATTATCATACCTTCAATCCTATACTAACTAGATAATGATTGTTAGATGTTTTCCTTCTTAAGTCTTAGGTTGTTCATGTTTTAATTTTTACCATTGTTAAATTTTTTGTTGAGGTGGTGCTATGTGTTTTGATTGGTAAAAATTAATGATATAAGAAGAAAATTATGTCTTGATATTGTTTGTTAACAAATCTCCTATTACATGGTATAATATTTAGTCAAACTTGACTGATGTTTCCTATTTAATTGGTAGTTTTGGAGAAAAGAGTTAACTGACTTAAAAAATGTATACAAAATTGTACCATATGTTAATATTTTACTATTGCTTGTTATTACACCATGAAAGTTTATTTTATGCTCATTGGATTTCATATTTCACAAAAGAAATTGATGCATGAGTTTATATGTTACTTCATTTTTTTTAAAACCTTAAAGGTAGAAAACCCAACATCACCCATAATTAACTCATTTGGCTTGGTAATAAAGCTTTCAAAATGGGCCAACCCAGCCCATCGGAGTTGGCCCAATAAAAAAATGTGATAAAAATTGTCATTGTCCCATTGTTTTAATCCACTAAAAATATTTTTAAAAATTATAAAATTCAAATGTGGAAAATTACAAACATAATTCAATACTTCAAGTTAACAATTAGATAAATACATAATCATTTCAAAGTTTCATGAAGAATAAAAAATATTAGAATCTTGTCTTGTAGCCAAAGTTAAAACTTTATTGTCATCACCACCACCAATCTCTCCACCTTCATCATGAACATATACATCAAATAAAATAAGAAATAATTAAATTTTCATCAAACACCCATATACACAAATTTTAAAATTTACAATACAACATAAGATTTAAGAAAGTCATAAATGGTAAATTAGTACTATTGAAACCATGTAGCCAATTGTGTATACAAATAAGAGCTTGGACATTTTCTGGAGGAAGAATACACTTATACTTGTTCAAGACCCATGAGCTAATGCTAAAGGCTGATTCACTAACAACTATAGTGATTGGAATGCTAAGTATATCACATGCCATTTTTTATAGAGTAGGGAATCGATATTGATTCTCCTTCCAATATTCCAAGACATCTAACTGTTTAGCATACTGAAGGTCTAGCTTTGTCTCAAACAGGTAATGATCCAATTCATATGTCCTAGTAGAAGAAATAGTTTCACTAACAAAATCAATATACTCCTACATTCCAAGTATAGGAAAGAAATAATAAGTTATTATGAAGGCATCAAATAATACTAATAGACAAAATAAAGTAAAACTATTAATGGAACATAAACTTACATCAAGAATATCAAAACCACTAGTAGTATTTGCATCCCTTTCGATATTAAAAGGATGCTGGCTAAAGTTTGTGGACATAATTGAACCACTTGTTTCACCCATTGGCATTGTTGATGTTGCATTCCTTTCATATTGGGTATAAAGGCAATATAATTTAGTCTTAATATTATCTAGTTTATCTTGACAAGTTATAGGATTAAGACCATTAAAAGAAAAACATAACACCTTAAACTTCAGTCGAGCATCAAGAACAATAGTGATGGCAAGGATAACACTATAATCACCCCAATACTTGCCAAACTTTGTTTTCATCTTCATTGCCATTTCTTTGATTACTATGTCAGTATTATCCAAAATTTTCATCAACAAACACTTAATTTAAAGGACATGTCTTGAAATTCCTATCAATTATAGATAGTCAAAAAAAGGCACGCCGATAACTAATTACACTTTCAAGCATAGTGAAGGTGGAATTCCATCTAGTGGGAACATTTAATCGCAAACTCACTGTGGTTTCAATGTTACCACTTGCTTTCACACACTCATTAAAAGCAACCATCCTCGCTTCTAATGCTTTACTATATTTAATGCTCTCCCTAATCATGTGTAAAGTTTCACTAGCTACTTTTAAGCCCTCTTGAACTATGAAGTTCAAGATATAGACACAACATCTCACATAGAAAAATTCACCATCACACAACAAACCATTTTGCAAATACAAATGATCTTTAAATGTCTCTTGCATTTTGTCATTTGTAGAAACATTATCCAAAGTTATTGAAAACACTTTCATTTCTCTCTCTCATTCTTCCAAACATTCAAATACTTTATTAGCTAACTTAATACCAGTAGAAGTTCCATTTTACAAAAGGAGCAAATTTTACTATTAAGCTTACTATGTTCATCAACAAAGTGTGCAGTCAAATTAATACACCCTTCATATGTACATACAATCCAACAATCAGAAGTTAAACATATTCTACTAGGACTCCTTAACATAGATTCTTTCATTTTTTTTTCCTTTTGTTGAAAAAAGTATTTCCATACATCAGACACTATAGTATTCCTTCTAATGTGCTTCACATTTGAATTTAAAATTTTATGCAATTCCCTAATCCACCTATATTCAACAAAAACATATGGAAGAACATGATCAATTATAGCCATCATCATAACGTCTGTCACACATTTATAATCAATATGTCTGACCCTTAATTTTCCATATTCATCTAATGTCAAGGTGCCAACATTATGATATTTAGGAAGTTGTAGACACTTAGGATTATGATAAAGAATACTTGAAGTACCAATCTTTGAGCCTCCATACACATATGTCTATCCATATCCATTACATTTTGCTTTCTCTTTACTGTTAATTATGCCTATCTTAGTAAAAGATTTCCATACATATGAGGTATAAGTTTTAGGCTTCCTATATAGAGGTTCTTTTCCTTTATTGGAACTATCATGATTACATATTGAAGGAATTGATTAATTAAAAGCTTTTACATCATCACTGCGTCTGCCTCCCATATTAACATTTTGATTATTAACCGATTTTATTATGCACCTATACAAAATTTTTCTTTTATTTGAGCATATGTCTTGTTAAGTTTCTATAAATATATAAAAAATAATAGTCAATGAAAATATACTAACACATTCTTGCTAAGTTTCTATATTTATATAGATAATAGAATTCATGGGAAGCCATTAACATTAAAAATGCCGAGAAGAATAGAGTACCTGAGTGATGCATATGCTCCATGAGCCCGTGTGCTAAGAAGAACAAAGTGCATGAGTCTTTTCTTTTATGAAACTGCAAGGCTTCCGCTCCACCACTTAATTAGATAAGTGAAAAGTAAGCATCTGGTGTCATATAAAAAAAAAAAAAAAAAGCAAGCATATGCCATGATGATGCCAATGCCACTTGGATTTTTCTTCTTTTAGTAGTAAGAGTAAGTGAGCTCCTGGGCAAATCTTGAAGGCAAAAAAAAAAAAAAAATCATGTTGGACACTTTGTATTCATATTAAGGACTTAAATTAAAAAAAAAAAAAAAATAGGCTGCCTGTTTAACCCGCGGGCTAACCTGTTTAGCTTGCAGGTTAAACGGGTCAAGGTATCAGCACTATATTAAATGGGTTATTAAGGTAGTCCCTTAACCCAACCCACCTATTTGGCGGGTTAAATGGACTCAACCCACCATTTTGATGCCTCTAATATTTGGTCAAACTTAAATGCTTTGTTCCTTATTCAATTGATTGTTTTTTTTTTTTCAAGAGAAACTATTGAATTAACAAATGTACACATAATCTTAAACGATTTTGGGGTTATGGGTTTCAATCTATATTTATATAACATATTTACTATTGCTTGATAGTATAGTATATCTTGTTATTTTGTCCACATGGCATTTTGTTTTTATAAAAGAAATAAATGCGTGAGTTTATATGTTTACTTTAATTTTTAGCCTTTGATTGTAGGAAAATCAACATCAACCAAAATACCTCATATGACTAAGTAATATTTAGTCAATTTTAAATGGTGTGTTTCTCATTCAATAGATGCATGCACAATTTTAAAGGATTTTGTAATTGTGCAATTTAATCACTGTCATTTATGATTTGCATCATAACTTCTTTTCAATATTAAATAATAAATCTTACATAAATTATTTACTTTCATGGACAAATGTCAACCGCTATAGCAAATGCTCCAACTACGGACACAAGGAAAAATGACATTTAGAAGACGAGATAACAAATACATTTTTTATACTTATTAATAGAGATACAATAGTTCCATGTTATCATTAATGTTTTTCTAATCTTTTGTATTAAATATAAACATATGACAATATTGCTTATAGCAAGGTATCTTTTATGTGTTTTTAACAAGTTTCAAATATTGTAATTGGTCATTGATTTCAATATTACACACTAGTTATAATATAATATAAAAATATAATAAAATACTTTCAGCAGCAACTATGTTCAAATTTCAAGCAAGACACATACAGTGGCCATTAACAAAGTCGCCAGCCTCAATGGCAACAAAAAAAAAAAATTACCAACAATAGGTATTGGCGACACCTAAAGTTGCCACTGAATAACAATCTTCAACATAACCCCTATATTTCATCAAAGTGTGTTAGATTTAATGGTGACTTTTATGGATCATTTGGCGACAATATTAGTTGCTGCTAAAGACACCTTTAGCAACCCTTTTTGGTTGTCGTTGTAAACATATTTAGGGTGACTAAAAGTTGCCACTGAAACTTCAGCCACGCAAGTGACTAAAAAGTGGCCGCTAATTATAATGAATGGCCACTTTCTTTCTTTTGACAATGATTTTTAGTTGCTATCAAATGTAATAATTTTTGTAGTGCAAGGATATTAATATCTGAGGAATTGGGGATTTGAGGATAGTAACGATTGTCACAGAGGGACAACAAAATATAAAGACTAAAAGTAAATAAGAATTTACCAATATCATCTTGCTTCTGCCACTTTGTCCAAACCTGCAGCTTTCAGGAGCATTCAATATCATCATTTTTCTTACAATTTTCATGTGTTCATTGAGGAATTGTTTTTTCAGAGAACCATATATATATATATATATATATATATACACACACACACACATATGAGAACTCAACATGTGTGTATCGAGGAGTGTTCAATTTTATATAGTTTATATAAATTTTTTACAATGTTCAATTTTATATAAGCATGAATTTTTTATAACAAGTGTTCATTGAGGAATTAAATAATGGATCAGGGTATGCAATTTCTCATATAGATATTATTAATTTCATGTATATATAGTTTATGAAAATTTATGAAATCATATGATCTGAAATAGAAGTAATAAATTCTATCATTAAAATAAGATGGAAATTGAGATCAAGTAAATTCTATGCTGACATATAAAGCTACATATATATCCATGGTTGCTAAGTGCAAAGATCCTGAAATAGATTGCATTATCATGAATGATTACGTGGCAGAAAGAAAGGCAAGACTCATGACCACAACTAATAAGTTCTTTTATATTGGTAAGCTACTACCCCACACGTGGCCCAATGAAGTGGTTCCATCTGTGATGATGAGGCTGTTGAAGTCAAAGCCATTTGGTCTAAGCTTTCTTCTACATCTCACTTCGTTTTTCTTTGCTCTTCTACGTACCCTCTCCTTTGTTACATAATTGTAAATTAAATCTAATTAAATTAATTAGTTAGGTTATTGGATTATAATACATATAGGAGAAGGTGTTTTGAATAAGCATACTAGAATTCATTAGTATTTGACTTTTTATTTTACTCTAAAATGTAGAAATAAATTTCGTTATATTTTCAATGGATAAACTTCTTAATTAAGCCTTTGTTCAAAGGATAAAGTATAATTTTTCCCACAATTTATGAGCAATAACAAGAATTTGGAAATTGAGATAGAAATGGTTGCTCTCATCTTTGCTTTAAAACCAGTAAATTTAACTTTTATAATAGTTAAATACTGGATTGTAATACATATATAAGAAGTAGTTTTGCAAAAATCATAAACTAGATAGACTTAATTAGTATTGCCGTGTTTAATTTTTTTATACTATAAAATTTAGAAAAAAAAATATTTCATCAGATTTTTCTATTCATAAATAATTTTTTAAAATTAAGCCTTAGTTCAAAGGATAAAATATAATTTTTTTTCCATAATTTCAAGCAATATATAACAAGAATTTGGAAAGATAAAAAAAGGTGTAATCACTAATCACAATATATAAGAATTCGACTTTGCATGGATCGTCAAAGGCAATATTAAAGGACATTTATGGAAGGCACGAGCAGCAATGGAAAAAGTGAATATCCCAAAGGCACAACGATTGGCCTCAATCCAAAGCAGCATTACTATTGCCAGCAAGCAACCATATTGCTTTTAGGCTTTTGCTAGCTATATATGACTTGGTCATCTTCTCATGACCCTATTTAAGGCCCTTCATGCTTCATCTCTCTCACTATCCTCCTATTACTAAAACCCTAGCAATTCTCAACACTATACATCCATATCATCAATATGTCTGCTGTTTTTCTCGTCTTCAAGCCTCTGCTTCTCTTTCTCTTCCTCCTCCTTTTGAACCCTCCTCCAACCGCCGTGACCGGGAGGTTTCCGGCTTGTGCAGCGGCAAGACCTTTGGAAATGACAAATGGTTTTGCAAAAAGCATAAGCTTGAAGCCTAAGAAAGGAGAGCCTGGAAGCTTCCAAGCGTGCTTGCCAAAAGGGTTTCGTCGCTCTTCAGCTCCTAGCAGATACGTTAATTATCAGCCTCTTGGATCAGTTTGTTCCTCAGGCAAGGTTGTGAATAATGTTCCATGAGCGAATATATATTAGCAATCAAATAATAATAATAATACTTTATTATTATATTTATATATATATATATATATATATATATATATATATATATATATACATAGATTATGATCATGCATGTATACTTCATAGATATATGCAGGGTTACAGTCTGTAACAAATTTATTTCCTCTTCCCATTTTATCACATTTCCTCATAGCACGACCAAATTTTAAATTTATATATATGAGCAGATGTGTACGTATAATAGCTTGCTTTATCAAATATTAATGGACAAAGAAAATTGTAATGTTAATTTAAGCAAGGAGCTTTTGTTATATATATATAGAGAGAGAGAGAGAGAGAGAAGCAGGCTTAATCATTTGAACTATTGTCCGTTTTATTTGCTCTTTCTCTGCGTGAACTTGATTCACTGAGTCATTTATGAATTTATGTGGCCACGAAAACTTCGGAAATGTCAAACTTTGAAAAAGTAATTCACAGGAGAAAATATCCGAAGTCGTATGTGAACATGAATTAATACAGAGAGCCAAAAAAAAAAATGCGTTAGAGATCCACCGAAGTGGGAAACCTTAACCGTCTGTGTAAATAACGGGAAAATCCGAAGGCTGTTCCCGTCCCTGTCAGGGGAGAGGCCAACCGTATCCCCTTTCAGCGAACGGGAAAATTTAAACGCTCTAGGCTTATTTATGTGCGGCGTTCTTGTTATTTTTAATCAATGTGGGACTTAAAGTTTCATCCAAAGAAGAAGGTTATATTTAAAGCTATTAAAGTGAGTCAATCTAACCCGCTTGAATTGACCCACCTAAGTTTGTGGATAAAACGAGTCAGCCTGTTTAATCCACCATAAAGTAGTAAGTTAAAAATCTCAATCCATCCCCCATTTAGTAAGTTAAGCGAGATAATCCGTTTAATTTATCAAAAAATAAAAATAAAATAAAAAATTTAAATGTAGTTTTCTTTAAGTATATGTCTTATTTAATCAATCAATTTCTATATCAGTATAAATAAATAAATAACTAATTAAATAAAAAGCAAGTTTCAACATATTAAAATAAAGTAGAGTAATCCAATAATTCAATGATTCATTAATAATAAGAATATAATTATGAGCAGAATACTCAAATTTGGCAAATTACAAAATAATAGAGACAACACAACACATACATTAGAGTTAATTTTTTTAAATAGGAAAGTACAGTAAATTAGAGCGCTAGACTGAATGAGTAGAAAATATTTTTTTAAAAAAAAGACTAACCCTTTTAACTTGCGAGTTGGGTCGTCTAACTCGCAAGTTAAACAGGACGAGTTGATAAAAGTATACTAAACGAGTTCTCAAAAAAACCCCTCAATCCAACCCACCTCTTAGGTAAATTACATGGGTTCGACCCACATTTTGACGCCTCTAGCTGTGGGCTTTTCACGTTGTTTTTAGATTTTTTTACCAATATTATTGTTTTGGAATTTAATATAAGTAAAAATATTATTTTTGTTTCTCACTTTTCAATTTATTCTCAACTTGATCTCTTGGTAATTTATATTTTTTAGTTTAATCTTTCACTTAACTATTTCTATTCTTAATATAGCTATTCATTATCTTTCATTTTTAATTTAGTCCCTTATTTATCAAAAAGTTATTATTCATGGTTCCTCACTAATCTAAATAATATCAAAACTAAAGAATTATATGTGTTAATATTGAGATTAGCGAAACCAAACTTATTAACGTTTTGTTGGGTGAAGCATTGAAAATTAATTAATAAATGAATGACTAAATTAAAAATTAAAATTATTAAAATTTAAATTAAGAGTTGATAGATAAGCAAAGTATTTCTCCCCATGAATTCCTACATATAAGAGGAAATGTAAAATGATAAATTCAGAGGAAGAAAGAGTGAAATCACGAAGTGAAAGAATGAGTCTAATATGGGCCTAGATTGCAAGTCCATCGAGATTCGATAAGACACTTTTGTATCCGGCGAAAAGTGAAACCCGATCACACACCACTAGTCTGCAATATAGATTTGAAACAAATCAATTCGCTGGTCAATTTAAAAGAAAAAATTAAAAAAAAACCAATTCTTCTTCACCTTCACAACTTTGAGATAGGCCCATATAAAGCCCAATAGAGGTCCACAGTTACTGAGTGTCTATGGGCTCGTGTCAGAATAAGTCGCTAGAAAAAGCTTCAAACCACAAATTTCAAACCCTCTATCTTTGAGTAAAATACTTTTTTACCCTTTACTCATAATAAAAAGTATTATTTTATTCTCTTGCTTATTAAAATATTTAAAATAATTTTTTATTTATTAAAAAATATCATACATAATTACTTACTTTTTAAAAAAATATTAAATTTAGGATTTAGAGTTTAGTAGAAAAATTAAATTTAGTAATATTTTATAAAATATGAGGCCAATTGTGACATTTTTAAATGAACGAGAGATTATTTTGTACATTTTAATAAATGAATGAGCAAAATAATAATTTTGTAATAAATAAAAAATTAAAAATATATTTTTCCCTTTATCTTATATTGGAAAAGAATACATAAGAGGGCAATAGTTACTGAATCGAACTGGTAAAGGTAATCGATCATCAGTTTTATATGGCTGAGTATATAATTAGGATAATCAGAATTGAAGATTCTGTATTTAAATAGCATTTGGAGGATCAAATAGCAAATATAGATCAATTCGATTCAACACAAGTATTGGGCTCATACTGCCATAAAATCTACGAGCAAGAATTACAGATAATATAATCAAATATCCTTGAACCCAATAGACCCACAACCATATGTCCAAGTCCACCTCTCTGCAAAACTTATTACTCTTCTTTTTTTTTTTTTTTTGGCCTTTTTGATTGATTTAGAATAAATTTGTGAAAATTATTATATTTTTACAGTAAAATACTTTTTTTTTCTATTTATTAGTTTAGTCTTAATTCAATTCCTCAACAATTTTTAATACTAATTTGATCTCTTACTTATAAATTTAGTTTTAATTTTCTCTCTTATTAAAAAATTCAATTTTAAAAAAATATATCAATTTTTTAAGTTTGAACTGACGTCTGAAAATTATATAATCTATTAAGAAATTGAGAAAATATTAAAACATGATGAAAATATTGAATGATAAATTACGAGTAAAATATTTTTTTGGCCTCTCCTTATAGCAAAATTTTCTCATTTATTGTAATGCTAAAATGGTCTCAACTCATTAAAAAATATTATATTTAATTCCTTAGTTCTCAAAAAAAAAATATCAAATTTAATCATTTTACTTAAACCCAAAATTGAGAGACTAGGTATTATTTTTCTTAAAGACAAGGGACATATTTTTCAATAAGTGAATATCATTTTAGACATCCTAATAAGTGAAGAATTATAATAACAATTTTATGATAAATGAATAACTTAAAAAGCATTTTTCTTAATAAATTACATAATCTTCGAAACGTCAATTTTAATTTATGTCTAATATTTTCACTTGTTAGAATGATTGAAAAGGCAAAGTCTCATGATAAAAAATTTGTGTACTAAACTTACAACTGAATAATAATTCAAAAAGTTATGTACAATTTCTCCAATAATTATAAAAAGCTAATTGGTGCATGTGGGTAACTAAGTAAAACGGCACAACTCTGAGGGCGAAATTGTAATTTCGTAGGGAGAAAGATTCCAAAATCCTCGCTTCCCTCGTACCGCATCAAACTTATAAATCCCCATCGATAAGCATCCCCTTCGCCACCACCAACAACCTTGCCGGAATCCCTATTCTCTATCTCACTCTCACATCCCAAACCCTTCTTCTTCTTCTTCTCCATCTTCCATTATCGTTCTCCGATCAGAAACAATCACTCAAGCAGAGGAATCGTTAAAGAAAGCGATCCATCAATTCCGCGAAAATGGTTTCCCAGAGATCGATGAAGCAAGACGAAAGCAGCTTCTGCAACAGCCATGTCTGCGAGTGCGACCCCTTCAGATCCTTCGGCCGGCGATGCGGCAGACTCGTGAAGGAGCTGAGAGCGAGGTTCTATATCCTCCGTCGCTGCGTCGCAATGCTCTGGCGAGATTGCGGTGACCCTTAGAGGGAAATCGAATTACAAGGGGAAGGACAATGAATTCCCATTGTACCTCTCTCTCTCTCTTTCTTTGTTCGTTTCCATGGCTCTGTGTATATACTAGTGGTAATAGATTTTGAAGGGAAGAGTAAGTCGTAGCTCAGTCCGTATCATGATGATGATAAAGTAAATCAGGATTCTGTTCTGCTTCTTCTGTATTCCGTTTGGTAGTTTTTTTTTATCTTCCTTTGAATTCAGATTTCAACAAGTTCGTGTCGAGACAAAGCGAAGGAATATGAATTCCCTTTATGTCTTTGTTTGTTTGTTAATTCCTTTCCATGATTTTGAAAATTCAACTAAATCAGGGTTCTGCTATGCTTCACCTTCACTCTCTTGTTAGAGTCACTTCGATCCCCTGCAATCGGAGATTCTGTTAGTGTGGGAAATGAAGGAAGAGAGAAATTTTTTAAAAAATACATTTATATTTTTTCTTTTATTTTTTGAAAAACTTCTGTAATAAGAGCTAAATGCGAGGCAATTTATTTATGTTATATTTTACTGATATTCCTGAAAATTTAAGGGTTTGTGCAGTGTGGACGTTGTACTCTGCGAGTTCAGATTTGCTACTAGATAGTATTAATGTACAGTTTTTTTCACTATTTTTTTTTTTAATATCATCTGCACTAGATGATCCTCTTCTGTTTTCTGCAGATTGTATAAACCATCTATTTATAATGTCAGGCTAAATAATTTTTATATTTTGGTTTTTTTCATTTATTTTTTTCCATTTAGTTTGCACCACTTTTCTCGGAAAATTTTGCATATTTGTAAGGTGTGCCCAATTGACGTTAAACTAAATAATAAATATTATAAAATGAAATTTGTTAATGTTTGGGATGACAATTTTCCCCATTCCCTATTTTCATTCCTCATGATAATGCAAATTCCTGAAGATCTCAAATTTTTTTAAAAGAAATTACGAAAAAAAATAATATTAATAAATATTAAAAAGTAAATGTATTTCAGAAATTTAAAATTAAACCACAAACTCATTATTTATATCATCCAATAAAATCTAGTCAAATTAAAACAAGAAACATAAAAATTCAAATGATAAATTTAAAATAAGTCCTAAAAGTTTCAAAAACTCAATAAAATAATAACTCCATCAAGTTTAAGTTGTCTTGACATCTTGTCCACATATGTAAAATCTTTATTATTGTTTCTTCTTACTCTTTTTATTGTTTAAAAAACCTAGGGTTTCTTAAAAGGGAATGTTTAAATCACTCTTTAATTCTTTCTATATTTTTTTTCCTTTTTTTAAAGTTTCTTATTTCATTTTGCTTTACTTTTCAAGGAAGAATAAATAGAATATATATTTTTTAAATGATTGACTCAACCTTTAATTACCTAAGATCTTTCTTATCTTTTGAGAGTTTCCTATTTTCATTTTGTCTTCCTTCTCAAGAATAATAAAATAGATATTTAGTTTTTTTTTAATTACTATCTCAAAAAAATTAGTAAGACATTCATATAAGACGGGATGGTGTGGTAAATAGCATGATCTATATCCCTATCTCCAAAAAAAAATTTCCCCATTCTCATCCCTATAGGTAAAAAAAATTCCCAAACACAGAAATTCTAATTGGGGCAATTTCCATGCAAATCTTCAAATATGGAGACATGTTGTCATCCCTAATTAATGTGAAGCATCTGGTAGACAAAATTATAGAATAAATTAATTATAAAAACCTAAGATAAAACTCAAATATGCTCCCACTTAATACACAGAAATGGATTCCTTACATTTAAGAATCTCAAATGTAAGTAAAGTTAATGAAATTTGAATCATTAGATAAAAATTTAATAATTTAGATTTTATAAAATTCATAAATACTATTTAATATTTATTAAAATTTAAATTATTAAATAAAAATTGAATAGTTCAAATATCAAATATAAAGAGTACAAATACAAAAAAATTTAAATCCCTTGATACACAACTTTTTTTTGGCCAATGAAAAAAACTTGCAGAGTAAAGAAAATCTTGCAAAAGTATAGGTAGGGGAAACGTAGCAACCTTTGAAATTGAAATGGATTTTTTATATTTGAAAATTTAAAATATAGATGAAATTTTATAAAGTTAATAGAAATTATTTAATATTTATTAAAATATGAATTATTTAATAAAAATTTAATAATCTGTTTTAAAACACAATCCCTCACCTAAAAATTGTGATACACAAAATAATATCAGATTCAGTAATAAACGAATTCGCCGCTAAAAACGACAATAGTGCGTAATGAATGAATTCGTTGATAAAGACGACAATAATGGCAAAATTTTAGATTACGGACTAGTTTGTTACCAAAGTTAATTTTTTTAATAGTATTCCTTTGTCGTCTTATTTTTCTTTTCTTTTCTTTTCTTTTTTATATGTACATAATGCAATTGGTTAGATAACTATAAAACATTT
Organism: Delonix regia; assembly: GCA_037074485.1. Taxonomy (NCBI): domain Eukaryota; kingdom Viridiplantae; phylum Streptophyta; class Magnoliopsida; order Fabales; family Fabaceae; genus Delonix; species Delonix regia. Next base: position 19,296,420 of record CM073454.1, on the reverse strand, counting down.
CCTCTCAATTTTTTAGATAAAAATTTTTGGACCTAGAGAGATATATGTAAATTAAAATACTATTATCACTACTATTAAGACAAAGAATTTGAGTAATTGATAAAAAAGAAATTAAGTTATCATATAATAAATAATCTTTCAAATTAATACATATATAACATTGGTCCCTTTTTATCACTCGATAAATTAGATTGCAAATAATATGAAAAACCAGTATCATCTCAATATTTAATATTCAATGACAATATAACTAAGATTGGTAAAATAAATCAATTATAAAATATTTTTTTGGTAATCATTCTCTTAGAATTTTAACCAAAAGTAGTCTTTTTTTTTTTTTTTCTTTTTGCATTTTTTCATTTCAAGTTTATGCGTAGAGCATTGACCATACGCTCGTCTTTATCTTGTCAAACAGATATGAACTAGTTTTCTGGGAATATTAAGTGTTTTTATTTTCGATATAATTAATTCTTAAATATGGAATAATATTTTATTAAATAGTTATTCAAAATATTATTTTATTTAATAATAAATAAGTTTTGAATAATAACAATTTTTATATACTTTATAGTAAATTTATTAAATTAGGTAAAATATTATCCTATATTCAATAATACTTAATCATTATTGTCATAACAAGAATATACATTGTTCCAAGAAAATAAATAGATCATCACTCTAAGGTATTATTTGATTATTAGGAGCAAGTTGCTTCATTCAATAATTAAAAATTAGCATATATATGTTAACAGATCACAAGATTCAATGTTATTTCATTTAATTTACTATCTATCTTTAGATTAATTAATGCTTTTAATCTTATGGCCAAAAAAAAAATCTTTTAATCTCAATCAGTTTTTAGTATATCTAAACTTCATTGGAATAAATGTGTAATCTTTTGGTCAGACATTTCCTAAGAGATCTCATATATTGTAACTTTTATTTTTAAAAAAATAGTTATCTCATAAATCAATATCTTATACTGTTAGCGAATTTGATTTTAGTATGAAATAATAATACATTTAATTTTTCATATTCAGCGAGGTTATTACTTAAAATCTACAAAAATATGATAAATTAATAATTTTGTTATAATTGGAAATTAAAAAATAAAGGGCGTTACATGTTTTCCATTACGAGATATGAAGTATTTAAGATTAAAAAAAAAAAAATCTTAACGCCGATGTGGTTTATGAAAATATCATAATTTTTATTTTTATTTTTATTTTTATAATTGGTACATAGTAAAATCTAAATTTTTCCATTTTTATTTTATAACCAAATTGATCTGAATGACGATAATTTAAACATTTAGTTTGGTCAATAATAAATAGAAAATTTCATATAGTTTGAGAACAACAAGAGTGTATATTTTTTCATAAAATTCTACAAAAGATATTATTCATTTTAACTTATTTAATTTTTTTTATGTTTTTTAAAAATATATTTCTAAAACTCCACCTAACACATTTTAAGTCATAGTTTAATTTTTAACCAAAATAAAGTCGAAGTTGTAAGTTATAACAAACTCAAGCAATTTGTTTGAATTTCTTTTTGTCCAATTAGCAATTTGTAGAAATTAAAGTAATAGAAGATAGAAGATAACTGCTAAGTAATATAGATCAGATGATTTTTCAATAAATAAATAAATAAAGCAGACAGTAAAAAATTATATATTTTTAAACAACTATATATCATTTTTCATATATATTTTTAAATTTAAAAAGTAAAACAAGAGAAATTAGAGAATTTTAAACACTGCTCATTATAATTATTTATTATATATTAGAAAGAGATCAAGAATATAAAATTTCATTATCAAGAATATTAGAAAGAAAACAAGAACATATTAACTCTTATCAAACTACATACAATGTTCCAAAATGAAAAAGTTACTTTAAGCAATAAAACTCCCCTAATAACAAGTTGTTTTGAACAATGCAGCTTCTTAAAAATCACGTTGCTCACCAAAGTACAATTTAGCTAAAAAAAAAATTGTATCAATGTTAATCAAAGTAATTAAATGAATATAAAATAAAAATCTAATTACATTTGGCAATATATAGTGTTTCATTATTTTTTAGATGATGTCAAGTTCTATTTCTAATTTCTTATTAGAAAAAATTTAAAAGATAGTTAATTTATTAATTAATTATTATTTTTTAACTCTAAAAAACATCTGAAAATCAATAAATTTATTATTTAAGAAGTAGTTAATTAATTTATTAATTTTTATGTTCACTCTAAAAAATTTTAAACATTAAAAAACTTTTAATTTAAAAGTTAATTAATTAATTAATTATTTTTTATTAATTATAAAAATTTACGTATTTTAAATAATTTTTTAATACATATATCCAAAGAAGGATTACTGTACGAAGAACTGAAATTTTAATTAATAAAATCTTACCGTCGACTTAATAAAGAACTTCCACCTTCAAGAAAACCGGCGGTTCTTACATATAATAATAGATTCCAACGCTCATGTGATACTACATTTACCTTTGAGGGGGATATAACTAACTCTTACCCATCCCTTTCACACTACTATCATTCTACATCATCGCGAATATCATCCCTTTGAACCGACCACTATTGCAAATCCTGACATGTCTCCTATTCTTTGTCGGTAGCGTGACTGCATCATTCTCTGTTCTTACGCTATATCACTGACAATTTTATCTTTTTCTATAGTAACAATATTTATGCAAAATTAATATTATGTTTGACAATTTAAATTTATACAAAATTATAAATAAAAATAACATTATGTATGCGTGAATAATGTAGTGATCTTTTCTTACCAATAAATTTATTGAATAATTAGGAAATGAAGAGAAATTAAAAATTGTTTGATAAAATTTAAATACAATGGAGTGCAAAGAACGATAAAATTTTATTACTACAAAAATTAATAAACAAATTAACATATTATTTAATTAACTTCAAAATAAACTCTGCAAAAATTTATTTATCACATAATTTGTAATATTATTTTAAATTTATTTTATGCGACAATAGTTATAAAAAACAACACAGTTTTATTTTGTTATTCTAATCGTTATAAGTTTGTGTGAAGAGTAAATTATTGGATTAAAAATTAGAGATTGTAGACAATTAAAAATATTTTTTATTGTACATAGTCATTAAAATTAATTTAAGACATTAAATTTTTTAATTTATTTTAATTTTAATTGCTAAATTTATTTATACATTTTTTAAGGTAAAATTTTTATATATTTATAATTTTAAATATACAGTATACTAATTTATTTTTTTTGTTAATATTATTATAATTATATTCTTATATTATAATTAAATAATAAAATTGAAATAATAAGTATGTTTCGTTATTTTTTAAATATAATATATCTAAACTAATGGTTTGACACGGGAGTGGATGACGTAAGCTGACAGGAAAACAGATGGTGCACGTGGCAGAGTCTTACAGGTAGTTTTTAGTCCACCAACTCGTGCGGCAATTTCTGACCTTTGGAACTCACGTGGGACCATACCTCTATCATCCTTTTCAATTGTTTGCAAAGTCACCTTCAGGGGATAAGTTACTCTCGATTCTCCGTATATACAATTTGGGTTATCAATTGCTTGCAAAGTCACCTTCAGGGAATAAGTTACCCTGGATTCTCATTATATACAATTTGGGTTATCTCCAATTATTGGAGAATTTTTAAAAATTGAAAATAATAAAAAAAATTAATATTAAATTTTAAAAAATAATTTTTTTATTAATTTTTAATTATTAGAAAATCTCTAATAACCATCTATTTTATATTATATATATATATATATATATATTATATTAATAAATTTAATACAGTGAAAGAGGTATGTATATAATTAATTTTTTATTTTTATATTTTGTGATAATTTAGTTTCTCATAAATTAATCTCTTATAAATTTAAATTTGTATAAAATTAATCCTTTTTAAATTTAAATTTATACAAAATTAATCTCTTCATTTATATTAATGAGAAACTAATTTTATATAAAATGAAATGTTTAAGAAACTGATTTATTATAATTATTTGTAAAAAATTAAATTACAAAGTGTAAAAGTGAAAGAACAACTTAGTACTTATTAAAACCATTTTATCTCTCCTGTTCTCTTATACTCTATAACTTCATCTCCTATAATTAGTTTTTAAATGCAGCAAATTTATATTGAAAATCTACCCTGATATTCCTATCACTAATTAAAAAAACTCCTAAATCCTCATAAATAAAGAGAATTAGTATCTCCACTCCAGTATATCATTCACATTTAATTTCTTTTCACAGGATCATACATATAATGGAATTTAAAATTTCTTGTTAATTATTTGCATATTTTATAACTTGATTTAAATTATTCAGGTAGATTAATACAAATAAATTCAAATTTTCACCCAAAAAATCAAAATCGTCATCAATGAAGTATAGAAGATAATTATATATAAACAGATAAACAAAATTGATAGATTCATTTTAAAATATAATAAAATACCTCTAAAGTAAAAACATTAAGTGCTAGTTAATTATTGAAACTAAAAAGAATTTTCTGTGACTGTCACTACAGAAAAAATAAATAATCCTTTATGGTAAATTCAAAATGAATTTAAAATTTTGAAATTATTTTATCATATTTTAAAATTCATGTATTTATCATATAGATGAAAAGAAAAATATTTTTTGGTCTTTCACTTACCATAATAATATTTTTTAATTTCTAACTTATTATAATGCAACAAATAGTTTTCACTTTTTTTAAAAGAATATTAGATTTAATCTATTTACCAAATCTTAAATCTTAAATTTAAAAAATTATATATATATATATATATATATTTTAAAAAGTTAAAAGATTGAGTTGAGATAATTTTAATAAATAAAAAGTTATTTTAAATGTTACTATAATTGTGAGACTAAATTAATAATTTTATAACCAAAAAGATATTAATGTGAAGGGAAAAAAATACAGTACCTCTTGAGAGTATTGTGGCAAATAATTTGAAGAGAGATTTCAATTCCATGAGATGTTGACACGTGGGACCAGAATCATATCTTGACACGTGCAAGTGATATAATGTGAAGGTTTCAAGGTCACATCTGCGCCTCGCAAAGTGGTCAATTTTGGGGCCATTCCATTCACTCACTGCCAATCCCCAAAGCACCGCACGTGTTCGTTTTATGTCTTCTTCTTCCCAAGTCTTGACCTTAATCCCAATAATTAAACAATAATTGTGGCTTCTTTACAATGAATATGAGATTATTCTATCTAATTAACCCAATCAATTGATTAAACTTTTGGGACTCATCCAAGATCTTTAAAGTCAAATTTTGTGAACTAAATCCATCTTGTTGATGGTAAGTGAAGTGTAATTTTATAACCTTTCATTAAAGTGTTGAATATTAGGATTGAATTACTTGCAACATTAGTTATTATTGTAGATTATGTCGCATTTATTTTGTAATATTGAATAAATTTAGACTATTTAATTTTTTTCCAAACGAATTGAAATAAATACAACAAAACTTTGTTCGTGTAACAAGTCTGAATTCGTTGGAGATTACAATGCAAATGATAATATAAGCTTTGATATCAAAAGAGAAATAAAGGATAAGTAAAGAGTAGACTAAAATGACTCTTATCAATCAATTTAAAAGATGCTATGAAAATTCAGTAAGTGATACCCTAATAAAATAAAAACAAGTGACAATTGGATTCGATTAGACGAGTCACAATTACTTTAACTAGCTATTTGAAGATGTGATCCTACTAGAGCCTTTGATATATGTCAATTTTCTTTGTTTTTTTATTGTTTTTTATTTTGTTATATCTTAAAAGTTAACTTGACACCAACTAGTCAAGCTCTGTAAGAATTAGAATTATATATTTATGATTTTAGATCAATGTAATTTGGTAAATTTAATTGTAGTCAAACGTGATTTCGCGTGTTTATGATTTATGTTTAAAAATTTTTATCTAAAATTTAAGTTTACAATGCAAATGATTATATTAGCTTGATATTGAAAAAATAATAATGTGAAGATAAACAACTACAATGGCTCTTGTCTATCAATTTCAAAAGATAGTATAAAAATTCAGTGAGTGATATCACAATGAAAGAACAATTCATAATTGGATTCGATTAGACGTGTCACAATTACATTAATTAGCTATTTAAAGATGTCATCCAACTAGAGCCTTTCATATATGTCAATTTTCTTTGTTTTTTTTTTTCTTTTTTTGTTATATCTTAAAAGTTAACTTGACACTAACAAGTTAAGTATGTGTTTGAATTAGAATGAGATAAATTTGATTTTAGATTAATGTGATTTTATAAATTTGATTTTAGTCAAATGTGATTTTACGTCATTATGATTTATATTTAAAAATTTTTTATCCAAAAATTAAGTTTTGTCATTAATATAATTCATATAAAGCAAAAATAAATTTGTTCACTTCTATATAAATGGGTGGTGAAAAACAAAATGATGTTGAAGAAAAGAAATCCAACATCAAATTAAATGAAATAATTTATATAACAAATTTTTTATTTTAAGGTACAAGCAAGCTTTTAAACATCTTATAAAATAAACACTTCAACTTGAAAAATTATTTTAGTATCATTCAATAAAGGGTTTGTTTGAGAATATCGTGACTTTCTATTTTGTCAAAAAGTTGTAATTTAAATAATATAGAATTAATGTTTAATATTTTTTTTTTTAAATATAATTGATTGTTAAAAGGTTTGATAATAGTGTTAGACAAAAATAGACATAGTTAAAACCTTTTATTTGTGCAATACTAAATTTTAATAGAATTTACTCTTAGAATATTGTTCGAAGTCCGAGTAGGAAAGAAGAACAAAGGTTTCAGAGTTTCAGTAGGAACAAAGAAGACATGTGTAGCTGTTGGAATACGTTCCAAAGTTATGGTAAGAGAGAAGATGGGTACCTAATACTCTAATAAATAAGCTATTTCTTATTTTGGTACGGCAATAAGCTCAACTTTAGGATTTATTATGAGGTTATAATTAGGGTTTCAGAAAATTGTGTTCTAGAGAGGGTTTATAACTGTCTCCTAAAAAATTTAGAGCAAGTGGTGCAACTCATTGAAAAAGTTCTTCCTCGATGCTGTTGGTACCCTTGGTCACTGACTCAATAGTAGTATTAGAGCCCAGTTTGGTAGGTTATGAAGTATCAAAATGGTAGCCCAAGCAATGAGTATAATGAGTATAACGATGGTGGTGCATGCTATGATCAACTTGGAAATTCTCTAGTAAAATAAGAGTCATTGGAGAAAAATATAATGGTCTAGATTTATGTATAATTATATGACTGTCACATATGACCATTAATAAAAATTTTGAATAATTAAATTTCAATCTAATAATCTTCATTTTATTGGAGGTGATCTAGATTCGATCTGAACCTAAAAGACAAGTGTCGGTATAATTGAGGAGATTGAAAAATGCACATTTAAGTAAAGAGGAGTGGTAAGGCCTAAACCCAAATAAAAATGGATATTCAATTGTAAAGTGATAAGATAGGTGCTAAGTCAAGTGTGGAAGGAAATTAATATGACACCAATAAAAACTTTAGGAAGGTTTGTATAATTTATTATAAATATTGTGTAAAACATTGTTAAGAGATTGAATAAAATGTAATTTCGGTATGTCATTTTTAGCTTTAAAATCAGTTTAGTTTTTTAAAGATGAAAAGTATAAAAATGCTTCTCCAAAAGATGCAACTCTTCAAAAAGTAATGACCTTCCAAAGATAAGAATGTTTAGCCGAAGGAATCATATTAGTTCTTTTATTTTTGAAAGATCATTTTAATATCTTTCATTTTTTGAGAACTAAATTAAATTTAAATTTAAAAGTGAATGACTAAAATTACAATTTTCTCTTCAGAAATCCTATGTAATTTTTCCCTTTTAAACATTACTATTTATAGAAACTCAACAAATACTAATTTTAATTTTTAAAAAACTAATTTAATGACGTATTAAGTAATTTTAAGAGTTTATAGTTATTAAATCTAAACGTACAGATTAGGTGATTCATCAACTTTTCTCACCAATATTTTTTTGTTTATAAAATTTTTTTGCATATATAGTAAAGATTAGAATTAATGATGTTATCTTTAAAATATTACTCTCTTTCTAATTTAGTCTCCAGAAATAAAGTTTCTTAAGTTGGTTTCTTAAAGACCGGTCGTCTCAGATTTCCAAATGCGTCTGAAAAAGATAATTTTGATTAAAAAAAATAAAATTAGGGAACTAAATTGAAAGGTTTAATTTTTGAAGGACCAACTTGAAAGGAGATTCTTTTTAGAGGCATAAATTAACATGTGAGGATCAAATTAAAAATAATAATTTTGCCAAAAATAAATTATTAATTTACTCTAATTAAATATCATTATTGTATATAAAAAAATTAAAAATGTTTGAAAAATACAATATCCTCTGAATTTGCAAAATATTCAAGAATGGACATGGCAAATTGGCAATCAGGGTTGGACAGGCCTTTATCTCTTTTAGATTTTTAAATTTCAATATATATATATATATATATATATATATATAATTTTATCTTATATTCTTAATTTACTTCTTTAATTTAGTTCACCGTATTTTAAATCAAATTCTAAATCCATCCTCAGTGATAACTCTATATGGGAATATGAGGATAAGCAAGAAATAAATTAAATAAAACAAAAAAAAGACAAAAACATTACATGCCCAACCTATATTATAATTGATTCATTTTTTTCTTGGTCAATCTATTATTGTTGATGGAATATTCTATACATGAGAACACAAGGACCCATATGCTTCATCTCCAAAGAGTGTTTCCTTCTTATCCTCCATGTATTAAGGGTGCACTAACCCACCCTTAATTAACCTAATAGCTAAGTAGTATAGTCCATATATATATATATATATAGGTATTTTCTTTATGAACTAACTTTATATGAAGGATCATAATAGGTTACCATATGACTTTAGATGTTTTGGAGAAAAATAAAGAATTTTATAAATGAATTGGGTTGTATGATTTTGATTTTGTTAGTATAAACATTTAAGAAAATATTAGCTTGTAAAGACACACTTACATGATAGATAATGTGGTGTGCTAGTCTAGTCAAATTATGACAAAAATAAAGGTCACATAATATGATTATACTAGTATTATTTTCTATCATAATTTGATTATACTAATAAACTACATCAGTTACATAAATATATTATTATCGGTCAATATTTTCTCCAAAAATTCATAGTTGATAATTCAATTGATAGCAATATTGAATGTTAAGTTAGTAGAAAGAGATTAATTAAAGATGAAGAAGTTGAGATGATTTTTAATATATAAAATATGTAAAATATCATTCTAGTCTTTTGCTAATTAATTAAATTTTAATTTAATGTCTCATTAATTTCAATATTCAATTTAGCCTCTCTTATTTAACTAAGATTTATAAACTAAATGTGCTAATTTTTAAAATTAATAAGACATCAAATTAAAAGCAAAATTCAAAGAAGAAACAAAATAGTATTTACTCCAAATAATTCATAAAACAAAACCATAATATGACATATAATGTCACTCAACAAGAAGGCATTCTTACTTCCTCAATCAACTACACATAATATAAAATGGCCAACAATTTTTTGCCCATCACACAACCAATTTTATGTAATTAGAACCATACAATCTATCTATCTCTCTAATATTGTGTCGTTTTATGTATTGCATAATTGACATGAGAATTACTGTAGGATAGTGCGAAGCAGATATTTCTGATATAAGCTGCCGACTGTAACCACATTTTGCTTGATTTTTCAACAAAACGTCAACCATCAAAAGGTACTCAGCAATGTGTAAAGCAAAACGCAGTACATTGAATCAATCCCAGAGATGGTCGACGTCGTCGTTCAAATGGGAAAAAGCTGGAGTCCTCAATCATGTGGTGCGTTCCTGAAAGACGACGAACAGCACCCCAATACGACAACATCATCATCATTGTGTGGATTCTGGGATGGGGTGTACACTGTTCAAGATATTAGTTTATTAATTGATTAATAATCTACTAAAGTTTTTGTTTTTATCTTCACTTTTTTGGGCACATAGATTCGTTAGGGATGAAGTGTAATTCAATTTAATTTTATATTCACATTATCGTCATTCTGTGATTAATTAACTATGGGGAGTTTTTTTCGCACGTTATAATAAATGTTAAAAATTTCTAATTGAATGCTAGCTAAAACAAATTATTATATTTATATTTATATTTTAATATGTTTTAATTTTATTAATGAACTCCGAGTTTTTCTTAAAATTTTCAATTGCTCTTTTCTATTTTTTTATTTTTCAATAATTCTCTCAAAAAAATAATTTTCAAATTTGTTAATTCATTTTATACTTCTTTTAATATTTTAATATCTCCTCAAACCTTTAATTCTATCTTTATTTTTAATTTATAAATTAATTATCAGAGGATTATTGATTGTAAAAGTAGAGGAGGGTAATTTGAAAAATTGAAAAAAAGGTTGGGTTCATGAATAGAATTTACAATATACTGAGATCAGAATATAAATATAATAACTGTTTTAAATTGATATACAATTAATATATTTTAAAACATAATTATTATGTGTCTTATCTTTAACATGGTATACAATAATTACACAGTCGAACCACTTTTAAAATTACACAAAAAATATACTATTACTTAATGACTCTACTTTAGTAATCTTCAATTTTTTTGGGCACATAAATTCGTTAGGGATGAAGTGAAATTCAATCCAAACTTAAATGCTACTAGTTCTTTTTATTTTAATTGATTATTTTGTTTTTTAAATAATTAATTGAAACTTGTAAAATATATTTTTTAGTAGAATAATTCACATTTAAACACATAATAAAGGGTTTTAGGCTTTTATGTTAGGTTTTATAAAGTAAAAGAATTCAGTCCCAATATCCTTCAAAATAATTTCACAATTTAAGGTCGTTTACAATAAATATATTAAAATTATGGTCATTTAATATGATTTTTTCTATTTAAATCAAACTAAATACTCATGAAGTTGAGATAATATATATTCTTTCACAGAAAACTAGTAACATAAAATTAAACCTAATTTACATCGTTTATGCACATATACACTGTCATTTTCATTTCCTTTTTTTCATTCTTATCACAAGATATTAAAGTTCACATAATAATTTCCACACCTTATCTCTTAAGTCATTCAAATACATTAAGACATTATATTCCAGCCATTCACCGACAATAATTTTCAGAGTGGTCCTACAACATATAATTCCAAGTGTACCATGAGAACCATATGATCGACAGGAAAATAGTTGAAGTGAATAAAGCTCTTGACATGATAGACAACTGCTTAATATATACCCTTCATTTACAATTTCTTTTTCAATTTTAAAATTTGAAAATTATTTTTTAAAACTTTTGTTCTTAGTGTTTGGGAATTATGGAATTTTTAGGTGGCATTTCATTCCTTCATATGATTTTTCCTCTTCCAAATATTTGAGAAATTTAAATTTTTGGTCCTTTAGTTATCTCAAAATTATTATTTTAGTCTCTTACTTATTGAAATGTCCAAAATAATCTCTCACTCATTAGAAAATATCATATTTAGTCTCTCACTTTTCAAAAAATTATTAAATTTAATCCCTCTTTCAAACCATAAACCGTAAATATATAGGACTAACTTTGATGTTTTTTTTTTTAAAGTATAGAACTAAATGTGATATTTTCTAATAAATAAGAAGACTATTTTTAATATTTTAATAAGTGAGGAATTACAATGATAATTTTGTAAAAGTGAGGGACCAAAAATATATTTTACTCCCAAATATTCTAATACATATATTTACTTTCAAACCGTTGGAATAATCATTTAATTTTCAAGCTAAAGATGTTTATAAATAATCTAAAGCTAAGAATGTTTTAATATATTTGTAATATAGTTTAACGAAAATTAATGGGAATTAATGTTCAGTAATATATATATATATATATATATATATTGTATCATTATTTTGTTATTTTAAATTTAGATAAAAAATAAAGATATAGACTTTATCACCAATAATGATCAATCATACTATTATTCTCAGAAATGCACTATGAACTGTAGATGAATTTTTTTCTCCTTCATTTAGGAAGGTAAACTATGATCTATATAGTGAAATATTGAACAATCTTCGAACATTATCAAACCTTGTCATCAATATTTTGGACTCATCTAAAACTATCTCTTCAGTAATCAATCTCACTAGTTAAGTAGAAAGAAATTTGTCAATATATGATTGGTAGTCACATTTCACTAAATTTTGGTTTTTAAGCATGAAGTTTGCTTAATATATAATTTGGATTTCATTTTGATATGATAAAAAAAAATTACTAGCAATGTGTATAAATTCAATAACCCCTTAAAGTATCATTATTACATGTACAAATTCATTCATTTTTGTGAAATATAATTAAAAAATATCAACTTATTTATATAACATATTTACTATATATATATATATATATATATATATATATAAAATAAGAACTTGTTCACTAATCATTTTTTTATAAAAAAATTATTTTCATTTGAAATCTATTGGCTTTAAAAATTTTGAGAAAACTAAAAGTAATTGAAATTCAAGTAAAGGTGTAAGAATCATTGTAAACACCTCATCCCTAACTACCTAATTATTTAATTACTTGATTCACCAATTAATTAATAATTAAACAAATAGGAAAAATTAAAAATAACAAAGACTCAAATGACATCCTCAATTGGGAACAATTTGAAATTGAAAATAAATAATGGGAGGACTTTAAGACAAGAAAAATAAAAATCCAAAAATAAAAAATTAAATAATAATAAATCAAAGTAAAAATCATTAAAAAAAACAAAAATAGAAAATTAAAAAAATCCAAAAATGAAAATTAATAGTGATAATAATAAGAATTAGAAAAATCAAAATCAAAATATAAATATAAATCAAATCAAAAAGAGAAAAAATATAATATATATATATATATATATATAAAAAATCAAGAACCGAAAAAGTAAAAAAAAAAAAAAAAAAAAGAGAGAGAGAGAGAAAAGAGGTTTCAGTGAATTTTAATAAAATCTAGTCAAAGTGAAGCCAAAAGACAAAATAGCAAAAAAAAAAAAAAGCAAAATTGAAATGGAAATAAATAGATAAAATGATAAATAGTATTAAAATCATGAAACCAGAAAAATGAAGCTTTAGAAAATTCTTTACCTTAGCCTCCGGAGGTTTGCATACATAATATGGAAATGCTACAAAACACCTTACATGCTACCCTCCTGCTGCATTGGATGACAAAGTGCAAAAGGAAGACACATAAACGAGGCCTAAGAATAAAGGAGATTGACTCCCTCGGACAAAACGAAAGGCAAGAAGGGAAACCTCTAAGTGTTGACTCTTTGGTCTGCAAGACCAAGAAGCTCAAGGGACAGTTGAAGAAGAACGTGTGAAAGGCTCGAGCAGAAAGGAAAGACATTGAGAGGATAGACTTGAGCGCCCTTTGTCAATGGACAATAAAATAGGAGTAAGAGATGATAAAAGGAGAGGTCACGGGAGGGAAAAAAGGGTGGGGGGCGAACTAACGTGAGTGGCAAGAAGAAAAAGGAACGATCCAGAGAGAAAAGAGAGAAACTGAGAAGGAAGGAAAATGAGCCTGAGTGATCCCTGTTTTTCGGTCACGGAACAAGGACACTGATGGGGAGAGCTGGAGCAAGAGAGAGAGATAGTATGAGAGAAAGAGTGAGAGTCTGAGGAAGAGAACCTGAGAAACTCAAAGAAACCAAGAGGGAGGAGTTGCACTTGAAGAAGAAACACAGAGAAGATGAGGAAGAACAAGAGATAAAAGAGAGTTGAGAGACATTGGGAGGGGGAAGGGCATGAGAGCTTGGAAAGAGTAAGAAAAGAAAGACTAGAGGAAAAAATCATTGGCTCGTTGTGAGCAGTTTAGTTTCATAGACCAGAGAGAGAACAGTGGTGGCGGCAACAATGGTAACCTTACTACGAGCTGCTACTACCTTTATGCAATCCAGCAAGATGGATGTACCCACTCGCTAGATCTCAAGGACTTGGCTCACAAGTGTGTCAACGCCACCAAACTTTCCAGATTCACTCTCGCCACTTTTGCTCTCTTTGGCTCTGAAGCAAGATGAAAACGCCCCACCTGGAAAACATACTTAGAAGTCAAAGGAACAGGAACTACTAACCAGTGGCCGACCATCGAAGGAGGAGTGGACTCTTTTGCCTTTAACCTAGCCAAATACAATGCTAAGAAGTTCTATCTCGAGCCCACCTTTTTCACGGTCAAGGCCGAGGTAGTTAACAAAAATGCCCCACACCTGAGTTCATGAACACCGAAAGTAAAGAAAGAACGGAGAAGAGTAGAAAACCGAGAAGGAGAAGGCTAAACCAATAAGCAAATGTGAAAAGAAAGCATAAAAGGGAGTAAGAGAGTGAGAGACCAAAAACTGGAGTGAGGAAGAAAGGTAGAATTTAGAGAGAACAAATGCTCCCTGTTCCAAATGATTAAAACAGAGTCCCCTCACGATTGAAAGAGAACAAAAAGAAAAGACCTAGAGAAAAAGGAAAGAAGATGAGGCCAGTGAGCTCTATTCCACTAAAAGAAGAAGAGGATAAGGATGCTCTATGTAAGGTGAACTTGACAGACGAAGTAAGTAACGAGACTGAAAAAATATAAAAGCCAACAAGGAAAGTAGGAAAGAAAGAAAAACTAAAGAGAGGAGAGAGAGAGTGAGAGAGAGGGAATAGGTAATGAAAAAGAAAAGACCAAGGGAATGAGAGTAAAGCTGAAGCGAGCAAATAACATGAAAAGGGACAAAATTGCAGTGTATTATCTTGGTGCCAGGTAGCAACTTCTTTGCCTTGTTAATCATTGAAAGCGTGAGTTGCATGGCTGTTTTGATTTCTATTGTGAGCCTTAGGCAATGTTCATTTTATGTTGAAGTTTCGTGTATAAGGTTGCATTTTTCTCATCCTATTAAAAGTTTGGTGTATATGACTGCAATTCTCTTTCCCTAACAGCAGATAGGGCAGTGTCCTTCTGAGTGAATTCTATTCATGTAGCACATTTTTACTATTTTCTCAGCTCTTATTCCTTAAACCTTATTTGATATAAAGCCTTTCATATTGGTGTTCAATTAATTAAAAGTAAAAATAAAGCATTAAATATAAGCCAATAAACATGAAAGAAAATTATTCGAATATAATTTATATTGCCTTAGATGGTCCAAAAAAAAAATCTTTAAGCAAGTGATTTTATTATCTTGCTTATCTAAAAATTATCATGTAAGGTCATAAGTCTCCCCAAGCATTTAAGATTTAATTGATAAAGGCCACGTGAGATCATCAATCTCCTTAGGCTTTGAAAGTTAACCTATAATTTCAAAATAAAAAAACATAAAAATTAAAAATCCTAATAAATCCTGAATAATTTCTTTTGCATTTTGAATTGCCATGTGAGATTGTTAATCTCTTCAGGCACTCGAGAATTAACTAGTAGAGGTCACGTGATATTTTTAATCTTTTCAGGTCTTAAAAGTTAAGATTTATTTTCCAAATACCAAGATGAAACAATTCCAAAATTAAAAAAGATATTTTGCCCGTTATTTGTAATAAAAAATATAAAAAAAATACCATTCCATTATAATCTCACTTCTATTTCAAAAATAAAAGTTTAACCTCAAAAAATCTAAAAAGATCTTTTCCCATTATCATTTCATTTAAATTTCAAAATAAAGGTTAAAATTCTAAAAAGGAACTAAAAAAAATTAAAAGGGATAAAACGAAAGGAACAAGGAAGTAATATTAGATCGATTTCACAAATTAAAACACACCAATCAAATTTTAGTCTTGTTTATTTTGCAAAAATCTATTCGATTTCAACTATGATGTTCTTTCACAAAAAATAAAAATACCTAATAGATACGTCATTAATTACATGGACTTTGATCCTTATTACAGATTACGTAGGCGCTATACGTCAGGTCTATCCTTTGTAAATATCTATATGTTTACTTTTATTGTTATTATTTTTGTCTTCTTTGTTTAAGGAGTATGCATGTCAATAACGGGTAATTGAGATAAATATAAGGTCATATTCTATCTCATTTGACTAGTTTAAGGTAACCATCCTTATGGACGAGTGTTATGAGATGCCTAACATCTTTCCCACACTCAAATAGACTCCCGAACTCATCTATATTTTCGCAAACCACTTTGCTTTTTCTTTTGGTTTTAAATTAGTTTTCCAAAATGTTTCGTTAAAAATTTTAGTTGTGACTCTAATAAATTGATTTTCAAGATTCTTTTTGAGAATCAATTTAATCTCTTTTCTTTTTCAATTTTTTCGTGACAATCATCACTGACATCAATATTACTATAAATAGTAGATTACACAAATGTCTTTAAGTTTAGTTGAAATTATTCAACAAATTTATGACATGGCATAATTATTAGCCACGAAATTATACATAAATATATTTAACAAAAAGTAAAATTTCCTAAATTTCAAGTTATGTGTAAATAACTCACTAACGTTTAAAACTTGATAATAAATTCTAAAAAAATTGAAATTATGTACGAGTAAACCTTAATGTTAGTTAATTAGTTATTTTATTAACAAAAATATAATTAACAAGAGACTTATCTGCAAAACATTTAAAGTTTAAAGAGTTATTTACACTTATTTTAACTTTTAGAGAAGTTATTTATACCAACCAAAAAAAAAAAACTTTAAGGCCGTCCATTTGAAAAAAAATGTGTTTATTTGCTTACATTTAAAAATTTAAGAATGTTGATGGTCAAATTTTGAAGATAAAAAATTATTTACATATAGTATAGAGTTCAAGAGAATTCGTTCAATTTAACCTATTAAATATATACTTAATAGAATTTTTAGAGTAATGTTTATATATAAAGTTGAAATATATCTCTTACAAAACTAACAAACATGTATGAAAGAAATTGATACGCTCATTTTCAAAGGTATTATTGAGAGTCCAACTTACTGGAGCATGAAAATGAGCGGGACATGATTGAAATGTTATCAATCTTCACGGGAAGACCGAGAGAAGAGAACTCGTTTGGTTGCTTAACGATCGAAGCTTAATTGCCAGAAGTGGGCCCCACGCTTCAGGTGGCTCTGTCTCCATAGAGGTTGGTTAGTCCATTCACCTCACCATACATCGGAGATGGATTCTTCACGAATTTTAGATATAAAGGAAGATGATGAAATTTAAACTATTAAATAAAAATTTAATAATTTATATTTTATAAAGTTGATAAATATTATTTAATATTTATTAAAATATAAATCATTGAATAAAAATCTCAAATACAAAAAATCTAAATCACCCCCATAACTCTCCCTAGTATAACACTATTTTCCTATGATTTTCATATGTTTGGTAAGAATATTTATTTTATATAATATTGATAACTGAGTAATTTTTTTTAGTGGTTTAACACTATGTAATTAATTAATTTGTTTTAAAATATTTTTTATAGAAAAAAATCATTTTAATTATTAACTTTTAAATTTAGCTTGATTTTGGTTATATATGAGTTGAAACTTTTAAAATATCATTTATTTTTGGACTTAATCTTGTTTTATACTCCTTTATGAATTGTAAATTTTAAAATAATTCTTCGCTTTTTAAAATCTAATTAAAAGTAATTCTTCTCCTATTTTTCCATGTGTGTGTTATTCACTTAGTTAATATTAGTTAAGAATAAACTATTTTGAGTCCGAACTTTATAAATGAATGACCATAATTAAGACTTTTAACTGATAAATGTTACTAAACTCATAAGTAGATGATCTTTTTAAAATTTTCAATTCATAGAAGATCAAAATATGATTAATTTTAAAAGTAGATGATATTTTAACATTTTCAATTCGTAAATGACTAAAATAGAATTCAATTCAAAAGTAGTTTAATACTAATTAATTATTTATTTCTTTAAAATATTTTTTATAAAGAAAAATATTATTTTAATTTTTTACTTTTGAACTTAATTTTAATTTGAACTTCCACGAATTAAGAGTTTCAAAGTAATCATTTATTTTTTAATTTCTTATTTATAGTTCTCTGCAAATTATAATTCTTAAAATAATTTTTCACTTTTCAAGATTTGATTAAAATAATTCCTCTCTCACTCATCCATTAGTGTATTATTCGTTTAGTTGTGACTTAGAAATGAACCACTTTGAGTAATACTTCAAAAGTGAATGACCATAATAAAGGCTTTTAATTGATAAAAGACCAAAATATGATTAACTTCATAAGTATATGATCATTTTGATACTTTTAATGGATACAAGATTAAAATGCAACAAAGTTTAAAAGTGGAAAATCATTTTAAAATTTTTAATTCATAAAGAACTAAAATGAGATTAAGTTTAAAAAAAAAAAATTAAAATGATATTTTTTTCATTTTCAATGTCATGTATTTATTAAAGAATTTGATTATTAGTATTTAAAAAAATTTTATGTGAATCTATTTTTTTCCCTTACCAACCTTTTCCATTTAGAACAGCTAGCTCATCGGACCCACTCGGTCGCTCATCGGACCCACTTGGTCACTCACCATCTGTCATACATCGTATCGCACTAGAAAGAGTCGGTTTTCAATCTGAAAGTTTCACAATTTAGAAACTAATTACAATTATAGAATGGTAGTTATCTACATTAATGATCAAATAATTACATAGTATAGTTATTCAATTTATTCTAAAATTTATTTAAAATTACTGAAAATATTTGGTTATTTGATTGATTTTTCTAAAGTTGGTTAAAATTCTATACGGGTCATTTTGTTTTCTAACTTAAAGTTGAAAGACAAAATCGTGGGTAGCATTTAAATATGTTCCACAAGTTAATTTAATTATTTTTTGCTAAGTGTGGCATGCAATTATTTCTCTTTTTTAAGTAACGAAAAGACAAATCTCTATTTTGAATAAATTGACACTTTGATATTAACAACTCATTGTTAAGCCACACGTAATGTGTTTGTTTAGCTACACTTTCAATTAAATTCTTAGTCAAGATGCTATAGAATCTAGATGACTAGGTGGTGGAAAAATCACACGCTTGATAATGCCCCTTTTCCTCCATTCCATGTTTTCAATGCTAGGACAATATCTACACAGGTATAATAAATAATTAATATGAAAATCTATGTACTTTCAATTATTATTTTTTTAAAAAAATTAAAAATACCATAATATAAACATAAAATACATACATTATATATAAGTTCTTTTAAATTCTTTAAAATTTCTATTTCTCAAGAAGAGATTTTGTTGTGAGATAAATGTAAGATCAAATTAGGAATCAATAGACAAGTGAGGGACTACAATAAAAATAGAATCACTAAGGGACCAAATTAAAATTAACTAATAACTAAGACATCAAAATAATATTTTACTATATGAAAGTTGCTGTTGATTAAAACAAGTTTGGTGTTATAGGTTGCTCCTTAATACCCGAAAGACATGTATAGTGATGGGCCTAAACTAAATCAGCCCATTGCCCATTTCTAATTAGGGCTTTAATGGCTCATTCCCTATCAAATTGCCATTATGTCAATTATATTATTATTATTATTTTGACTCACTATTACATTATATTTCATAATATAAGTCCTTTACTAAGTTTTAAATTTGAAACTATTCGGATAAGCGTAAAGAACTTTACTACTAAACTATTTCTGCTATATTCATGTTAATTATATTATTATTTTACTATTTTTTCTTCTATGTTTGAGTTTTTTTGCAAAAATTTCTCAATAAGTGTTCAAGAGTTTCAATGTCAAAAGAAGGACAAAATTAGATTAATATTTGAATAATTTTATTTCCACATTTGATATATTTACTTTGAAGACATGCATGTTTTCATGCAATTTTATAGTGTTATTTAGACAAAATTACTAAAATAGCCTTGATTTAGTTATGGTTGAATTGTATACTTTACAACTTATGACGTGGAAGTTGGACCATTTTATTGTCAAGCCCATAGGGCTAGCCCTAAGCCCTAAGTTGGGTTGAAAATTTTAAGTTATATTGAAATAAGAGTAAATTTATTAGTGTAAGTATAAAAATAATTGTACTTGTGCAATTATTAAGAAACATAAGAGGAAGATACATGACATTAACATATTAAAAAATATTGACTATAAGTCAACATAAAATAATTTATTGTATATATATTTAAATTTAATTTTTTAAAATTTATTTATGAATCCAAAATTCTTTATAAATATTTCAATTTATCCTTTCTATTTTTTATTTTTCAGTAATTCCTACAAATTTAAAATATTCGTTTTATAATTTGTTTACTTTCTTTATTTTTTCAATAATTTCCTAAATCCTTAATTTTATCTTTATATTCAATTTAGAAACTAATATTTTGTGAGGTTTCTAAAAAATAAAAAGTAGAGGTAATAAATTAAAAAAATCAAATAAAATTTTGGGTTAATAAATAAAATCTAAAAATATTATAATTAAAATATAAATATAAAAATTTATTTTAAGTTAACATATAATTAATATATTTTGACACATTATTGACACATATCTTTTTCTTAATACACTATATAATAATTACATCAATACAATTACTTTTATAATTATATTAAAAATCTCACCTTAAGAATTCAAATAGGTTAGGGTTGTGTTGGGTCCCTCCAATTTGACAACTCAAAAGCTAAAATGGAAAAATGAGAGGAAAAGTGAAAAATCCACAAAGAAATGTGCTTAGATGTAATCTAGACCAAAAAAAAAAAAAAATGCCATCTCAATGTCACACTTAATAATAACAATGTTATAGCATAGGTTCTAATACTTATTATACATTTTAAAAACTTATGAATTTATTTAGAAAATTTTAAAATATTAAATATTAGGTGTTATATTTGGTATATTCACAATATGGAGCTATCAACTCATTCAATTATAATATAATGACATAATTATAATAATATCAATCCAAAAAATAATAATATTACAATTATATCTCTATATTATAGCTAAATATATTAGTGTACTTCAAATTGTGAGTGCATAACAAATTTTACTTTAAATATTAACTCTACTTTAAAAATCAAAATAGATTTTTGACCAATAAATATTTAGCATCGATTCTTTATTTGTAACTTCCCCTTTTGCGTTATTTGACCAACATTTGTAAGTTTTAAATCTATGACCTCTTCTTTCTCCCATAATTTTCCTTTTTTTTCTCCTCAGTATAGATAGGGAGACCGAATGCAACTTTTTTCAAAACGGATTTCCTGTAGTAAATAATATTAATGCAGACTCTATAATATTATTAGATGCAAATCTAATAATATAAATTTTTATTAATAATTATATGTGATTATATTAATTAGGTTTCATTTTGGTGAAATTTTTCAAAAAAATTTTAGATTCATAAATAAAATCTAAAAATATTATGGTCAAAATATAAATATAAAAAATCATTTTAAATTAGCATACAATTAGTATATTTTGATATGACATTGTCACATGTCTTCTTCTAAATATGTTATATATTATTTGCACTAGTGTAACCTCACAAAACACTTGGTTCATAAAATAATAATAAAATTATAAAGTTATAGAGTTATTGGAAAAATAAATAATGTATAAGAGTGAATTAATAAAGTTATAAACTAATATTTTCATGTGGGTTTTTGAAAAGTAAAATATAGAGGGTGTAAACTGAAAAAATTCAAAAAAAAAAAACTCATGTTCATAAATAAAATCTAAAAATAAAAGGGTTAAAACATAAATATAACAAATTATTTTAAATTGACATATAATTAACATAATATAACAAGTCATTATCACCTGTTTTTCTCTTAGTAAAAAAAATATTAGCTACTCTTGATATACTTAGGTATCAGCTGATTTAATATATCAATTCTAATAAAATCATTCAAAAGAAATAGTGAGATCTATTAAAAAAATAATGTTATTAGGACTCGTATACCAAATCAATTGACACGTATGTATACTAAGACTAACCAATATTTTTTTCTCTTAGTGTATCATATAATAATTGTACTAGTATAAACATTTTTATAGTTGCATTAAAGAATTTACCTATTAATTAATATGTTGTCATATTTATTGACTATAACTCCAAACTATTAAATTAAAAATCTACAAAAATAAATTTAATGATCAATCTACAATAATAATAACAACGAAAGACTATTATGGTGAATTATTTGAGGAAAATAGTCAAACGACACATTTAAATCAAGTTAGACCAATTTTTTTTCTTTATAGACAAATGAAAACTCCTACTCAATTTATCATTTAAATATGCATATAAAAGAAATCATTTAAATATGACATTACAAACACAACTCTTTAGATACGACATCGTTTGCTTCAACTGAGGCCTAGGTCTTGGAGGGCTTTAAAGAACAAAAACAAAACTTAAGCCCAATTGTTGATTGCTCTTGCTTAATGTTGAAACCCACTCCCAGGACATTCTTACAATCCAATTTGATAGCATATATAGAATTTTCTCAAAGGATTTTCTTTTAAAAAAACTTCTGTAATGTTATTGAATTAAAATACATCACGTGCATCTTTATAAAGCTTAACATTAAGTTAAACAAATCTTATTTATATTAAATTTCTTGAACTGGTGTTAAATTAATTAGTTTATTTAGCTGAACGAAAATTACTTAAGAGAAATTACTAACTCAAATTGGCTCCTTCTTATTTCTTTGATATCTTGGACTGATGCATTTTTTTTCCAAGGTTTTTTATCTTGAGAGATATAATTATCATAATAATAAATAAAATTTCCACGGTCCTCAAGGAGGTTTTCCTCTTCCAAATCTTTGGCAGCCACTGTCTTAACCTTTTTATGTTCACTATAGTCTTCTTTCTCCTTCACAATCTCCCTTTTTCTCCCAATTTTTTTATGTAGAGAGAAAAATATCAAGATATTAAAATAACGTTAATAATTAGGTTTGATATAATAACGAAAAATTTGAACAATTTCTATGAAATTTAAAATTTAATCCTCTGTCAATTGTGATGAAATTGCACTTTGTGCTAGATCTAGCAGTTGTATTTAATAAGTTCCATTTAATGTGCCAAGTGTAAGAATTTTGAATATATGTGCATCTAAATTTGGATATTTAAGATGCTTTTTGTTTGGAAAATTAATTATTTGGTCCCTATGTATTACATCAAGTTTTAAATGGTCCTAATAATTTTTTTTCTCAAATCATTCCCTTGGCTTTTCAAATGTTTAAAGATTAGTACCTAGTATTCAAATATATATATATATATATATATATATATGTATGTATGTATGTATGTATGTATGTATATATATTATAACATCATCTAATTTTTGATGAGTTGTCTAACATTGCTGATATGTCATAAGAACTGTGTTCTGGTCGTCCATGTCCTTGTGTAATTGCTGAGCAATTATTTGTTAAGAAGAATTTTAAAGTTGGAGCTGTGCCCAAGCAAATCACGTTCATCGTATCTTGGATTTTTCAAAAGGCCATTTTTAGAAGAAGACGAAGAGACCCACAGTTCAAATAAGTCCCCACTAAAGTAGACCTCATTTATTTTGTCTCTGTCTTTCTCCAACTTGATAGAAAAAATTATGGGCAAAAATAGAGCACGAGGTAGATAGAGAAGAAGAGAAGGTTAGGGAGGCATGCTCATAATGATACGTAAAACACACGCTTTCAATGATTAGAAGAAGAAGACGAAACTTAACTGAGAAGAAGATGAGGTGGCATTTTTGCTCCACGTAGGCATGACACATCAGTATCGTCGACATGCTCACAATGATACGTCAAGGATTAGAAAAAGAAGAAGAAACTTAATCAAGATGAAGATGAAGTGGCATTTTTGCTCCACATAGGCATGACACATCAATATTGTCTGACACCTTATCAAAATTTAGGCGGTGTTATGATGGAGATGAACTACAAGAAATAATCTATAAATGTTTGAAAAGTGTAAAAAGTGATTTAATATGAAAAGCAAACTATACGAATTATACTAAAAATTGATGTAAAATATAAAGATCAAATGATGAATTTTAGTTTTTCTTTATTTGGTTTGAATATACTTAAAACTAGTGTTCTAAATCGTTGTGGGTGTCAGAAACAATTAAAACTATAGACGTTGAAATTATGGGTTATGCATTAAATTAAGGGGCAAAATGCAATTCTAAATTGATGCTATCTTATCCGCTCTCATTTCTCACAAAAACTATTTCTTAACATTTTCTAATATTTGAGAGAAAGAAAATTTCCATAGTTTCCATAAACACGCTTGGTTGGTTGGCATAATACAATTTTTGTGGAAGCAAAACAAGTTGAATTTGTACCTGTCATTAACGACCGCCCAGAAGGCCACAATCATCCATTTTTACCATTTCATTGCTGGGTATTCAATCCCTTTACTAAACCCATATTACGTTCATATATATATATATAGTTAGAAATTCTCTATTATGGGTTGCACTTCCTCCCATTCAGGTAAATTAAGTTATATTGATTTTTCTACGCATCTTTCTCCTTAGGTTGTCCATCCTTGTATATTTATGTGTGTATTCTGATGAATACGAATTTAAAATGCAAACTCTTGGCAAAATTTCATTTTTATTTTTAAAATTTGACTCTAGAGTTGATATGAAGGATTGAATCTTGGACTAATTATGGATTGATTTTGTTCATTTTCAATTGTAATTTTGTAGGGTTTGATTATTTTTAGCTTTATTTTTCATTTATAATTTGTTAATTTGTAGCTTTGCTGGGATTATGGGTTATTGTGATTTTGTGTTTCCAGAAAGAAATCCAAGACGACTAGGTCTACCCAATTTGGAGGACGATGAAGGTTAGGACTCTAAGAACTTACGCGTGAAGGTGCCTTATAGGCAAAGTTCTAGTGAACTTTTTCATTTCACAAACATGGTCATTTGATATTTTCAAAGGGAATAACGAATAATTTACTCCTATAGATTTGGAATTTATTGATGGTTTAGAATTAACTGTTAGCAAAGGAAAATTGATGATCTTTCCATCTTTTGGGACATGGAAATGATTAATTTCTCAAATTTTGTTTCATTTTATCTCATATTGAGCCAAAATGATTGTGATTCTGTGGTGTCAATTATTGCATTTTATATTGAGGGCTAATATTTTTTGTGTAGCATATATGTTCCAATACCATCTCAAACTTTTTTCTTTTTTTGGGGAGAATCGATTTTGTTCCACCGGTAGTTCGATTTATATTTTTTGAATCATTTAGTTCCCAAGCAACATATGAAAAAATACATAATGCATTAAGAAACTTTATAGCTATAAAAAAATAAATGGAAAAATATGTTTTGTTATCCAAGACTGATCATATATTTTCAATAAAAATATCATTGATAACACACATGATTTTTTGGCATATGATTCTGCTTTTAACTTCATATTAAGTTCTTGGTGGGTGATGGGGATTAACTTGAAATAGTCATAATAAATTCATTAAAACTACAAATTTAATTTTGTTCAACTTTCCTAGGAATCAACAACTAACCTTTTAAATGCCAATTAAACGCAGCTTGTTCTATCAGGTGATTCTGGTGTTGGTAAAAGTTGTATTGTTCTTCGATTTATTCGTGGTCAGTTTGATCCTACATCCAAGGTAAGCCATATGTTACTTTTCTTACATCTCTTTTCATGTAAATTGTTTTATGGGTAAATTATTGTTACCTCGCTTAAGGTTTAAGGCTTTCTCGCTTGACACCTCTCTAGATTGAAAAATAGTTCAGCACTCCCTTACTATTTCATGTAACTCTTATACAACATCCCTAAGGCGGAAGGAACACAATAAGTAACTACATGGGTTCTTATTAAATTAAAGCCACATGTTGCTAGAAAATTAACCCCACATTGTTTGGTCTAGGCTCAACAATAAAGCTATTTACTAGGTAACCTCATTTGGAAATTAAAGTGTTTTCACTTGGCATTATATGTGGTGGGTTTTTTTGGTGGATGTGGTTTGGTGAATAGTAAGAGCAGAAATGGGTTACAGGTAAAAGTGTAATTAAATTTTGGAGATTACTTAGTCTACAAATTGTTCTTGACATATCGTGGCAGAGTTATTATTTAAAACTATAGGAATATTAGGTAATAAAACTTTAAAACTCAAGAAGTAATGGTAATTTATCTTTTAATTAATATGAACTATAAAGTATTAAGTAGATTTTAGCTTAGACGCTTATTTGGTTCCTTTGGAAGGATGTACACATATTGTGTCTGTTATAAAAATTATTTCATCGCAAGGTAACTGACCATTTTTAATCTTTTTCTATGTAAGGTAACTGTTGGAGCTTCATTTTTGTCACAAACAATAGCGTTGCATGACTCTACAACAGTTAGATTTGAAATATGGGATACTGCTGGTCAAGAAAGGTATTTTTAATTGTATTTCCATTTTAAACACATTGTATTCTACGAATTATCAAGAGAGCTCAATTATGTATTTTGTTGCTCACAAACTATCATTCTCTTATCTCAATGATATGTTTCAAAATCAAAATTAATTGATGATTGTCATTTTTAGGTATGCTGCACTAGCACCATTATATTATGCGGTGCGACGGTTGCAGTTATTGTTTATGATATGGCAAGACCAGAATCTTTCTATAAGGCACAATACTGGGTTAAGGTAGGTTCATAGTAACAGATGGTTTTATTTCCATTTCTCGTTTGATATGGTTTATTTGACTGCTATGAATAAGAATCCACTAGATTTCAATGGGGAGCTGTTCAACTGAGGGGTAAAATTCGATCTTTTATTGATTCACTTCCGTGGTTTATGATCATGGTAGTTGGAAGTTTGTGACAGGATGAATGCGTATTCACAGTTCACTTCAACTTGGGAGATAAAAAAGGGCCTGAAATGTGTTATGATGCTGTAGTAACTTTGAAATCAACGTAGTTGTAACGTGGCTTTTGACATTTTATAGGCTTTTTAACTAACAAATCACTAAAGATTTTGTAAGTGAGTAAAAATAACGGCTTGTAGAGGCTAAAGTAGGTCTTTAAACAAAGTTGCATGATAAGCAATAAAAATCCCTTGTAGTATGAAATATGCTGTTGTAGGACATTCAATCTGTGATTGCTATCAATAGTAATATGAATTAATGCCTGGTTTTGAAATTTTATCTTGATTGAAATTTAAACCACTTTGACACCTAAGTCAAGCAGATGGAAGAATCAATGAATTTGAGTAGTTCATCCTGTTAAAATATCTTGTTTGTCGCTGTGGCTATAGAAAAAGTCAATTTATAAGTATGGTAGACTCATTGTGAGTTATTTCTAGTTATGAAGAACATAGTCATTTCTTAAATATAGTTCTAGAAAGATAGAAGAAGATGACAATCTGTTGATTGGCAATATTATAAGTATTTTTTGGTCCTTAAAATGCATTTTATAAATGAAACTAAGATAACACCATGTTTGTCAGTTACAAGCACTTTTAGGTTCCAAAGTTAATTTTTCGAACCCGTAAAAATTTAAAAACGGATTTGCTTTCCTACTTTGTCTTTTTGGCATATTAGCTTGCATTTATTGACTTTTGTAGGAGCTGATAAAGCTATAATCATAATCATTATGATTGATGGTGCTGGAAAAATTGTCCAAAAAATTATATTGATAGCTGATAATGCAATTTGATGAAGTTATGATTAGTATGTATCCTTTCAATTAGGTAGCTTTAAGTTTCTCTTTCTTTTTTCTTTCTTTTTGGCTAATTTGTTTATATAGCTGATATATGTAGTCATTTTTATAGGAGTTACAAAAGCATGGAAGCCCTGACATAGTTATGGCTTTGGTTGGTAATAAGGCTGATCTTCAAGAGAAGCGAGAAGTGCTTCTTCAAGTAGTCCTACTTCCCTTATTATTATGGCTTCTTTTATAAATCATAATTGCTTGTCATTCTCATATATTATGCATTAATGTTTCTGTAAAGGATGCCCTTGACTACGCAGAGAAAAACCGAATGTTCTTTATAGAGACGTCTGCAAAGACAGCAAATAATATAAATGAGCTATTTGAGGTACTCATGACATTACTTTATATAATTTTTGAAATGAATTAGAACATTTTTCTATCAGGACTTAGATTGGGATGAATAGTTTATTCCATATGGCACTTAATAATGGCCATGATGACATTTTTCCTTTATTAATTATAATCATTTTGAACTATATTAATGATAGGAGTTTGTATCTTTGTAATTTTATGATATATCATAAATACTTCAGGTGTCAATGTTAAACCTCGTTGTAGTGTTTTGCCTATGTGTATGCAGTATGAAGTTTGGTATATTTCTAAGTTTAAACAATAAGCTTGTGACAAGGGCTCCAAGAGTTTTGAGGCAGAACAAGCTTATGTATAAGACAATATAGGAATAATGTTTGATATTGACTTTTGATGTTTGAAATTTTCCATAGGATAGGCTAGTGTTAAGATTTTAAGTTTTAACTTTGGTCTTTGGTGTCCTAGGACATTGTTGACTAATCTACTTGCAAGCTTCCCATCATGTTGCAGCCTCAAGACCCTCTTAGCAAACTCAAACATAGTTGTTGGAGGAGCTAAAGATGATCATGGGAAACGAATCTCTTTTTAGAAAAATCTAACATTGACTCTTTCCCGAATAAGGTAATATTTTGGTTCTTGATGATTTAAGAAAACTAGTGAGTCAACCATAAAATTTAGAGCTAATGAAGTTAGATGAGAAACATTACTTTATCAAAGCATAGACCAATTGTTGAGAATTTGTTAACTCACATGTATTCATATTATTTTGCTGTATTTTTATGGTCAATTTGATTCATTGTTCTTCAAATTGGTTAAGATTTAATTAATTACTATTTAATGCGGTTTTATTAGTTAATTTGAGTTGAGAAATGATTAGTTTCTTTCCCTTGGCTTTTTGTATGGTTCAATTGCAAAAAAGCATTCTTGGAAGAGATTGGCAGCAAAAAGAATTGAAATTCGGAGCCGGAACACAACAAAAGAGAGGAAATTAATCAGCTTGACGGAATGTGCTGCGTATAACTAACTTGGTCATGGTGCACCTGGCAAACCAAAAACTGACAGAGTAGACAGTGTGGCCTGTGTAATGACCAACTCAGACCTGGTTATAGTGCAAGATGGAATTTAAAACGCAACATTTTACGACATGATTTTCGAGAAGATAAAAGGCTTGTTTTAGAGATTCAAAGGGGGGCCGACATTCTGAGAGTAAGGTGGGAGAGCAATCTGGAGCGTCAAGGAGCTTTGAGAACATTGGAGATTTATATAGAAGATAATAGAGAGCATCATGTTAATGTATTCTAAACTTGATGTTGAACTTCATGGATATGAGTAGCTAAACATTGAATTCTAGGATTGTTATGAACCCTAGTATCAATTAGGCATCTTTACTTCCTTTTCCTTGAGATTAATGATATCTTATTTGCATATTAATTCAATCCGTTCCTAATGCATTCTGATTAACTAGCCATTGTTTAGAGTGATTTGGATTCTCTAATTGATATATATATATATAAAAAAAATATATATATATATATATATATAAAATAAAAAATATCCCTTCTCATCTGTCCTTTATCATATACACTTCGCAAAGTTTAGCTGAAAGCATAAAAATGGAAAGTTAAATCTAAACTCGACAATTAAAAGTGTGTTACGAGCAGCAATAATAATAATAGCGATGATGAAGGGATTAGATTACTTCAAACTTCATCTTCCTCCTTGCATAGTTGCTCCAATGTTATCGCTTCACTGCTATAAAAATATGTGTTTTATTTCCTTTGCATCAAGACTTCATTTTCACTTGCATATGTAGCATCCTAAAAATTTTTTCAACGTCCTTAAAAAAAAAAAGAAATTTTCTTTCAATTAGGTCCCAATTTTTAATTGAAAAGAGAAATAAAATTTGGGGCTATATTGTAAATACAGTACAACTTTTTATCTATAATTCTAATTTAAAATTTTACTTAGGCATTAGAAGGCAAATTAAGAAAAATGTGGGGAACCTATACGATTTAACAAAACCAAGGTATAGATTACAATATAAATGAGAAATATTAAAAAAAGGAAGTACTAAAACGCAAAATTTTTTAAAAAGCTAGGGTGCAAAGATAATTAAGGAAAGATTGGAAGAAGACAAATTGTAATTGGATTAGTTACATATGGTTTAATCATAACTAAATGGCAAGAAGATATTTCTAGGCAAAACAAAGTCAAAACTTGGCATCCAAGAATGTAATCATTCTTATAGGCTTGGGTGTCCCTAAATACGGCTAAGTGTCAAAATTCTTCTAGAAGCACTTGGCAAGAAAATAAAATGAAATCTAACACCTAATCAAAGTAATAAATGCTTTTACATGGGACTTTTGGCTATAAATAGGTGAAGAATGAGCTTTGGCCGCTCACAATTCATACAACTCGTGCAAGGCTTATCTTAAGTGAGAAGGAGTGAATTTGAGAGAGAAGTGTGAAGGAAAAAACAAGAAATGCCAGAGGTGTAAGCTAGAAAGTCAAAGTAAGTCCTAACCTTTTGTTTTCTTCTGTTCCATTTTCACACGTATAGGTAAAATAATGCAAACTAACTTTCCTCTTTATACTTAAGTTACTAGGACAAGCTTGAGAAGATCAAAGAAGCCAAGAGCCATTAACTTCAATTAAAGGTAGTTAAACTTACTCTTTATTTCATTATGCATGAGATATATATGTGTCATGTTGATATGCCATGGTGGTGGCACTAAGAGTGGTGCATTGAGTTGAACCTTTGCTTTGAAAGCAAGGTAATTTGGCATGTATGTAGATCCAAATGTGATGATAATATGCTCAAAATGATTAATGCTTACATGAACTATGTATATATGTAGTGATAATTGACTTGTTTAATTGTTGAGAATTTGTTTAAATTCTCATCCCATTACTTCATCAATTTTAGGACATGAAGATGACCTTCATTGATGTATTTAGGTTTGTTGTGAATTATGAAACTTTTTCCATAATATTCACCTTCTCGATCTTTGTCATCAACGGTGATGTCTATATTGAAACGGCAACAAGGACACTCGGCGTGAATGAATATTTTTCACTTGAGGAGAACATGCCAAATGTTACTTAGATGTTGGTCTATAGGCTACTTAATATCATTTAAGGGAGATGGGAGATGGGAGTTGGGGAACCATACCAAGAAATACTAGGATGGCTGATTTCGAATTTTGTTTGTAATATATTAGAAATTAGCCTAAGCATAAGTATTTTGTAAACTTTAGTTTAGACATGTCCATATGTAAGTGTATAATTGCTTACTTTCATAAGTAGAATGCTTAAGTAATTTGGAAATAATATCCTATCTTTTATGTATAGTTTCGGCCACTTAGTGTATTTTTCTATAATTGGTTGCCATCATAAGAATTATAGGATGGAAGATAAAAACTTACTTTTGATAAGAAAGAATGAAAGAATATAAGCAAAGTAAAGACTAGAAGAGACCAGATGGAATGGAAATTGTGAAAATTATGATTGCTAAATCCTTGGAAAATTAACTTTCTTTGTATATGAAAACATAAAAACATAGTGTGTGTAGGGACTAAAATGAAAATTTAAAATAAAAAGAAGTTAAATGTCAAAATAGAAATTCATTCTAAGGGACTAAACTGAAAATACCTCATTTTCTTACATTGATTCGAAAATCTACACATGGGACTAAATTGAAAATATAAATTAATCTATGGAAGAAACTATAAAATAAAGAAAAATCTCATGCAAAGTATGTAGGATGCATGTGGAATGTTGCATGCACATGATTTTGTTAGCAATATTACTAATATGCCATTTTACTATTTATAATGTTATAATGAAATCAGCATTTGGTATTTAAAGATCATTTTCAAAGTTTCTAAAAGGAATAATTATGTGTTTTAATTTTTGATGCATTTATCTTGCTAAAAAAATATGATTACTTCAAAGTGTCTTTAAGTATTAAAGACTTAAAGTGATTATCTATAATTAATTGTGTTTTTCGTACAATGTTATAGATTGTGTTGGTATTTTAAGAAATGATATGAAAATACAAAGAATGAAATTTTACCTAATGTCCATGTATTAGTTATATTATTAAGAAAATAATGTTTGACATTTCATATTTATTTGGTATTTCTACATTAAGAAAAATAAAATAAAATTGTAGAAGGAAAGTATCTTATAGGAATTTCATGTTTTGACTAATGAAGTTTCATTTAGTTATGTTTAATTGAAATATTCCAATTTTTACAATATTATGACTAGTTTGGTACAAAAGTTCCAATATGTAAGTTTTAATTATACATTGTTAAAATGGTTAGTCCAAATAGAAAAATAATTGTAGATATTATCCTTAGCAATAATATTTTCAAAAGTGTAATTTTGTTGACAAATTAGTGACTTGGTGTTTTCTATAAGTCATAAAAAAATAGTATTAGGAGGATATGACATTTCAGCCAGTCGACTACATAGTAATATTTCAAAACATTGGTAGAAAAAAAATTTTATTTGGACATTTGTAAATTAATATGATACTGAAATTAGGATAATGAAATAGACATCTTCATAAATATTGATGTTTTAATATTTCGGCATTTTTCACAAAATATATACTCTGCTATAAAGTTTTCTATATTGAAATTACAACAGTATACAATTCACTACTTTAAATTTTATTTTTTATTGTGTCAAATTGTTGTGTACTTTATTATTTCTTTGTATTTAATGGTCATTATTTAATAAAATTTGGACGTCACAGCATATGCCACCTCAAATTTATTATGCATTTGCCAATGAGTAATGGATTTTAAAACAGGACTTAAAGGGTGATTTTTAGGACAGTTCTTGGGTCCACAATAAACTCAACCTAACCCACAGTGACTCCAAAACGTATTGAGTACATAGGACTTTGTGCAGCCTTACAAATGACTTACTTCTGTCAATTTTCTTCATTTGCCACTTACAATTTATTATGATATTAGTTTCATGATTTGGAAAATCAATTTTTTACCTTTGGAAACTCTTAAATCATGTATTCTCACCAATTAATATTTATTACTCATGATTTGGGAATTCCATCACTTTTAACTCATATATCAAGTCTAAAATAATACATACCCAAGAAAAATTTATGTGAAAGAGAAAAGTTATCAAATATGGGGATACACATATATTGCCCAACTTTTAAGCAATTAGGGACAATTGTTAATCTAATGCTTAATTATTTGTCATAATTATTTTAAAAAAATTGTATAGTCCAAGTGATAAAATTCACAATTAATTTAAAGCTTGTATATTTTTCAACTCAACATGATATTATTGGCACTAAAAATAAATTCTCCCGTGTAACATTATGTTATGTATTAGGTGAGATTATGAGAATTAAATTGATTTATTGATTGATTTACATTATACTTTAAGTTTTAAGAAATGTTTATTCTATTATTTGAAAAATATGCTTAGGAAAAAACTCTATTGACTCTTTTTTCAAGAGGAAAGAGATGACACAACTTAGTACACCAATATTACATTTAGATGCTTAAAACGAAAATGTTGGTGTGCCAACCATGAAGTATCCTATCTAGCCATCTTCTTAGGGGTGAGCATCTAACTTGGTGGCCCGGTTAACCTAACATGATCTGATTATATCAGATTGGGTTAGATCGTGTTTAAATAAAAAATTTACAAATTTATTGGGTTCACTATTTGATCTGGTTATATTTTTTATTTTTAAAATATTATTTTTATAATATAATATAATTTATTTTATTTATAATGAAAGTTTAATATATTAATTCTTTTCAAATTTTAATTCATTTTCATTCCAAATCTTAATTTTTATTCATTTTATTTTGTTCCTTTTGGGGTAAAATTTTTTTGGCCCAGGTCTTACACTTTTTCGAGTCTTGGGTCTTGCTCAATCCCGACCTAGACCTTGATCACACCTACCTCTTCCTCCAAATTTGTAAGGATTGAAGAAGAAATTAATATTAATACTTTGATACATAATCTTGGTAGACACCTACAAATTTAGAATTATCCCATTGTCATTTATTTTGAGTTGAAAATCATAAATTAAATTTACCTTAAATTTTAAATAATGAAAATTCTATATTGGCCAAATGTTTTATTAGTACTTGTTATATTATATAAATAATTAGGTAAAGGTATTTAAATCAAAATAAATATAACTGTAGTTTATTTATGTTGCAGGAGAGGTTAGTGTATCCTTTTGATTCTAGTTCGAAACACAAAAAAGAAAACCATTTAATTTAAGACATTTTTCCAAAGGAAGAAAATAATGTACTTTAAGTCTGGATATTTTTAACAAATTTATGAGTTAAAATAAAACTGTCAAATATTTTAAAACAACCAATAAAAATGTTTGTTATGATGATATACGAGTGTCTATATATATATATATGAACAAACATTTCAAAAGTACAACAAATATTTTTCACACCATTTACCCTTGCATGTCTTTGGCTAGATTATAGTAGTAGGTGTACACAGATATACGCACATAATTGATGAGAAATATTGCACATTCAGTGAACACAATATAATGCATTGCTTGTTCATGTTATTAAGCATTACCATATGCATTATATCTTTGGTTTGGTCCACGTTACATGGATTGGTCCCACACAATAGTCATGCTTTGAACTTTCGCAATATGTAATAATTGACACACACACACACACACACATATATATATATATAAAATTGACCTTGTGTTATAATACCTAATTCAAAGAATGAAGGGAATGAAGAGATTGACCTTGTAATTGTCTTGTGTTTCTTTCACATATATAGAATGTTGAGATTCCTAATTCAAAAGAACCAAATAACAATGATGTAAACTTCCATCAAAGAATGATGGTCCCAAAGGTTTTCGCTTATGAACAATAGTTAGACATATATAATTGGAAACACAGGAAACTTCGATGATAGTCTGACATCTGGTAGATACTTGTAAAAGATAGTAGAAAACGTTTTAGTGTGGTAAATAGTTAATATTTCCAGTAATGGTTTAGTCAAGCATCTATAGTATGGTTTTCGCAATGCAAACTCCAATTTAATAAATATCATATCATATTATTGTCATGGTGTCATTTCAATTATATATTATGGGCCACCATGACTAATAGTTGTTGTTATAACTTGTAGGTTTTTTTTTTTTTTTTCGGGACAAATGTTAATTGTCAAGTCTTATGTCAAACAGCATCCTGAAAAATCACTTTTATGAGTATGAATTTGAAAGAGGTTCAAAAAGAATAAATCTAGGTTTATAGCAAAGATCTAATTCTCAGTCATAATGCTAATTTCTTCAAATGTGTAAATAGAACATGAACTCTTCAAATAATTTGGAAGATGTAAACATATCAAACATATATTTCAAATACTGAAAAAAAATATAATAGGATGCTTCCTCATAATATTAGCTAATTTATGTTTGGTTTGACAAGACATTACTTTGACAGTGGTACTAAGTTGACAAATTACAACAACCTTTCTCGAGAGTTTTTTTGGTAAGTAACTAGACAATCAATTCATTGTTGTTGCCCAAGATGTGATTTTAAACTGTGACAAAATCAAGAATCTAGTAGTGACAATCACATACCAAAAATCGGCACTTGATTGATATGTTTCCTTGTTACCATTTTGACTTTGCTTTCTAGTTTGTCGTTCCTAATTTGTCGAGATATGCTGACTTTTTATGGCTTCTTTCTCTTGATGTATAGTTTATTCTATGTGGTTTGCACTATACATGCTATAATTATGGCTCTTATCAATGGAAGCCGTGCAATTCAAACCCAAAATTTGATATGGTATCAGAGCATAAAAACCCAACACTAGCAACATTTCTCTCACCATGCACGGTGACCAAAACAACCAACCTACATCTCTCAAAACCCAGATCAAGAACCAATTCACCTACGATCTATCTTTTCCATACACATTATTTTGACAACCCAAGCACAATTCTGGTTTTTTGCCTCCTAAAAGAAGATAACCACCTAACACGTGTAGATTTATGACAACTGCACTACTGGAAACAAAAAATGGCTTCGTTGATGGAACTCTTCCTTGTACTCTACCTGACTCATTGGCTGCGGTAGCCTGGATTAATGCCAACCCCATGGTAATTTCATTCTTCCATCCATGGCAGTATTGCATATTTTGACACTGCCAGAGAGATGTGGATTGACTTAGAGGAACGCCTTTCTCAAGGTAATGTGTAATAACCCAAAAAAAAAAAATGGACACACACACACACACATATATATATATATATATATATATGTATAATATAAAAATATTATGTAACATCATGAAAATATACGTAGTTAGAGATATATGATACTTATATGGATATAAATAATAATATAGCCCCCTAAATAAATTCATGATTTTAAGAATAGCATTAAAGAATAAAATAGAATTTTAAGAACTAAAATGAAAGGAGAAAATAACTTTGTTGGAAATTATATATTTGATAATTTTATTGAGGACTAAAATGAAAAGATAAATATTGTCCTAGGTAAAATTTTAATTTTAACTTTTCAAAAATGTGTCGACAAAGATGCACTGTGAGTGTCAGGGGATCAAAATGAAGTGAAAAAAATAATGAAAAGATGCACAGTTAAAATTAAAAAATAAAAAATAATTTTAACTTTTGATAAATGAGTTAAAATTATAATTAAACTGAAGGAGAAAATAATGTCTAAGATAGAAATTATAATTTTAACATTTTTATTTGGGACCAAAATGAAAAGAAAAAAATTGTGTCAAAGAAAATTATAATTTTAACTTTTTATAAAAATTTGTCAATAGAAATGTGTCGGCAGCAATCTTGCATAGTAACTTAAAAATTATTATATGAAGCACTAACGATTCTTAGTTTTCTCATTCAAATTTAAGAAGAAAGAAGATAATGAGAGGTCATGGAAGAAGTGCTTTTTTAGAGGTAGCTTTGTGGATATAGTTTCAATTGATGTTGTATTATAGGAATAAATGATCTCTACTATTGATCCCTATTGGTAAGTGTATAAATTATAAAGTGGCACCTTTCATTTTATTTCATGATTATGTTTCTTTGTCCAATTTTCATTTTCCTTATTAGATGCTCTACGTCTTATGGAAGAGACAAATCTATGGTTTTCAAACTCTTCAACTGCATGTATATATGATATGATATGTATGCATGTATAGTAATATGATGATAAATGATATTATTAAACTATATAAACTATGGCTATTGTAAAAGACACTTACCACAGGAGAAGTGCAAAGTGAATGCTATATTATATAAACTAAGGAAAAGTATCATAGGCAAGGTGAATGTTGGAATGCCATATGTTGTGAAAAAAAAAAAAGGTATTGAGAATATCAATAATGTGTGCTAAAGATAAGGTTGTGTTGAAACTCTGAACTTTAATTATTTCTTTTATATCATTTTAAATTTTGTGATGGTGTTTTATCTAAGTTTATCTTCTTTTGATATATTATTTATTAACCATTTATAATATTTTTACTTTCCTTTCCTATAAATTGTTAATAATTACCTATATATTTCGTTGCATCATTGACACTAATTTTCTATTTATTTACTTGTGGTAAATAATATGTTAAGTAGTATATTATTTATTCACATAACTTATTTACATGATTTATTTATATTCAATAGTTTTAATAATTTGGATGGAAATTTAAGTAAGAACCTCGTAGTTGTTAGCGAGAGTAATAGCCTTGGTGTACCTTGTTGAAATAAATTATTGAGACATATTTGATAAAAGAATATATGTATAAATTATTGAGATATATCCGGTAAAAGGATATGAGTATAAATTATTCAGACGTAATATGGGTATGAATTATTGAGACGTATCTGGTGAAGAGATAAGGGTATGAATTATTTAGGCATATCCGACGAAATGATATGAGTATGAATTATTGAAACATTTCTTGTAAAGAGATATGAGTATAATGAACTTGATTCTTTTCTTGATACCCACTTTATACAAAATTATAAATAAATGTATGTTCAAAATACTCTAAGGCTTCTATTGTTTCATATTCTACTTACTTTGTAATTTATGCATTCACTAATTCAGTAGTAGACTTACATCTTTCTCTTTAACATTTTATAGATTAGTATATAATAACATAAGTTGGGACTTTCTTGTTGTTCAAACATTTTGGATTAATCACCGTGTACGTCTGACAAGGTTTTGACTACTATATATTAGGTTGTTTTGGGTTTTTAAATATTATAAAGTGTTGTAAGTCTTGTATAGGTTATTCCCATATCATACTAAATGTATAATTTGAGAGATTATTAAACTGGTTTATTGATATTATTGCAATATTATTAAAATACGATTGGCTATACAAGTTTGGCAAACATTAAATTTTGAAGAGGTGTTGCTAGATTTTAAGCAACCTCCAAGAAATTTTTTTGAATTATATTTTAAAGCGTGTTTATGTGTTTTATCGATATATTATAGACTTTGTAAGAGTGTTATCTTATGGTTGCTAAGCCAAGTTGGTTTAGCCTATACGCTAGTCACAACCACATATTTTGTATTGTGACATAATGCTCATTGTGTTCATGAATTAAAAATGGATATTGTGACCCCTCAATAGTATAATTCATCCATAGCCGCATATTACACAAAACTAAAAGGACATTGGGATAAATATAACACTTTTTCCCAAAA
Organism: Delonix regia; assembly: GCA_037074485.1. Classification (NCBI taxonomy): domain Eukaryota; kingdom Viridiplantae; phylum Streptophyta; class Magnoliopsida; order Fabales; family Fabaceae; genus Delonix; species Delonix regia. Next base: position 19,257,499 of record CM073454.1, on the reverse strand, counting down.
TCCATCATCCACTTGTAGAGTTGCCATAATGTCTGTTGTTGAAAGAAAAAATAAACATGTTCATCAATTCTTAATGGGTTTACATCAAAATTATGGTGTTCTAAGATCACAGATGTTGAACATTAATCCATTACCTTCTTTAGCTCATGTATATAGGCTCCTTTCTTAAACAGAAAAACAATAGCAAATCATTATAACTAGGGGCATGTTAACGATTGAGGGTGCTACTAAGAACACTGCAATACCCACTAGGTCTCAAAATGGGATAGGGTCTCATGATTGAGACTCCTCAAAGCTATACTGTGATCATTGCAAAAAGCATAAACATATAAGAGACACATGATTAAATTACAAGGATACCCCAATTCGTAGGAGAAAAACAAATTTATATCTACCTATGGAAAACAACCAATAATGCTTATGTACGAGTGATAACACAAGACACCCATGAACACACCCATGCATATTTAATCCATGGGTTTTCCATATGACCTACCAAAGGAACCTCATGAGTGATAATAATACTATTCCATTTCTTTGCCTGTTAAAATTCCAAATGAATCAAATACTTTCACCATATCATATGGAGATGTGATTTTTTATTCACTTATCGAAGTGAATAATGTTTTCTATATAATTTCTTTTGCTTGTAGCCTTATTTCCATAGGTAAGCTAACTAAATCCATGAATTGTGAAGCTCATTTTTTCCCTTCTTTTTGTACCCAACAGGACCTAGTGATGAGGAACTTGATTAGCATGGGTGATAATCAAGATAGTCTTTATTATTTTAGAGGCATTATCCCTTCAACTGCTTCTACGTCTACTAGCACTAGCGCTCTTACTTTATGGAACTAACATTGTCCTTTGATAAATTATCGCTTATTGGTTTGAAACCCTGGTTTGTTAAAGACAATAGTAAGAGTTGTAATGCTTGCTATTGAGCCAAAAAAACTCATTTATCCTTTCCTATTAGTTCTTTTAAAGCTCAAAATGCTTTTGAATTTAATTAATTGTAATGTTTAGGGCTCTTATCATACTTCTTCCTTATTTGGTGCCTATTATTTTCTAAGCATTGCCGATGATTTTACTAAAACGACATAAGTTTATTTGATGAAAACCAAAACTGAGGTTCATTACTTATTAAAATCTTTTACTACTATGGTTTATAGATAGTTTGGTCTCCTTGTAAAGCAAATTCACAGTAATAATAGGATAGAATTTATTAACCATAAATTTCAACAATTTTGTCAACAACATGGCATTTTAAACTAGTTATCTTACATTCATACGCCAGAACAAAATAGGGAGGTTGAATTTAAACATGGACATCTTCTTGAAGTTGCTAGAGCCTTTACAATTCAAGTAGGGTTTCTAGTTAAATTAGAGGCGGACTAATATGTTTTTATAGTAGTATATTTGATTGATTACAACCTTACTCCACTTTTATTTGGACAAATTCCATATGAAAAATTGTTTTCTAGGAAGCCAAATTATTCTCACCATCTTTTTTTTGGATGCCTTTGCTATGTTTTTGTTATTCCAAGGTCAAAAGATACATTTCATGAACTTGCTACTTATTGTATCTTCATTGGCTATCCTTACGGTCATAAGGGATATAAAGCCTATAAGTTGACAATTCATTACACTTTTGTCTTTTGTTACATTTTTCTTTTCATGAAAATGCATTCCCATTTCATAACAAATTGCAACCAATTTAAGAATCTTTTACTTCCACAATAATTCCTTTGCCTACCATAGCCCCTAAACTACAACATGATGAAAGTAATCTTTCAATTCCAAACACCATCACTGCCTTTAAACCCTTTAAGCCCTATATTACACCCTTACCTTAACCTTCTGAATCCATATCTAATTCACCACAAGAGACTTAGCATTGTCCATTATGACATAGAAAACTTCCAACCTATTTCAATGATTTTCATATTGCACTTACAAGAACTAGCACCAACATTAATATACCTACCTCAGGTATGCTTTACCCATTATCTAACCTTGTTTCCTATTCCAAATTTATCCTTTGCCATTGTATTTTTCATGTGGCCATCACTCCATATGATGAGTGCACAAATTACAAGCGGTTATTATTGACGTTCACTAAAAATCAGCAATGGATCATGAAATTGAAGCACTTGAAAGGAATTAAACAAGAACACTACTAGTGCTACCTTTGAGGAAGAATGAAATTAGAGGTAAATAGGCTTACATGATTAAGTGTTACTTTGATGAGACGAATTAAGCCTTAAGGCTTATCTTGTGGCTAAGGGCAACACTCAAGTGGAAGGTTTAAACTACATAAAGACCTTTGCTCCAATTCACGACAACATAAATTCTTTTTCCTATTACTGTTATGGAACATTAGTTTTTAGTTAACTTTATATGCATAATGCTTTCCTTCATGGTGACTTATCTGAGGAGATTTACATGACACCCCATCTTGTTATTTATCTCCAGGCGATGATCAAGTTTGTCAACTTCACAAATCAGTATTTGGTTTAAAACAAGCATATTGTCAATGGTTTGCTTAATTTTCCTCTACCATCCTATGGTTTGATTTCACTCAATCCTAAGCTCTCTTTGTTTACTTATCGAAAGGACATTTCTGTTACAACCATTCTTGTCTATATTAATGATGTTATTATTGCCACTAATTACACTTCTCATATAGACACTCTTAAACGATATTTAGCTGCTTAATTCCTCATCAAGGATCATACAAGTTTTAAATACTTTCTTAGCTTGGAGGTTGCTTGTTGCCAAGATAGCATTACCTTATCTCAATGTAAGTATACATTAGACATCTTACAAGAAGCTAGTATACATACTTGTGCCATTGCAATTTCTTGTTGAACAAAATCATAAATTGGCTTTGGATGATAGCATTTTCCTTGGGGATCCTAGTCCTTATCACTGCTTAGTTAAGAGATTGATCTATTTCACAATTGCTCAGCTTGATATTAGCTATTCAGTTCACATTTTGTCTCAATTCATGCATCAACCTTGCCAAGGATATTGCGAAGTAGCACTGCAGATATCGAGATATCTCAAACTTGCACTTGGACAAGGAACACCTCTTTCTTTATCTAGTGAACTATCTCTTACTGCATTATATTATTCTAATTGGGCTAGTTATCTGTTTACCCAATGATCACTTAGTGGGTACCTCAACTTCCTTGGTGACTCCATATCTCATGGAAAAGCAAGAAACAAAACACTATTTCTCACTTTTCTACTGAAGTTGAATATCGCTCAATGGCTACAACAACTTGCAAATTTATCTAGTTACACTAATTACTTTCATATTTGATCACTCCTTTTTCTTATTATATCAAACTATATTGCGATAATCAAGTTACTATTGCCATTAACCTAGTTTACTATGAATGCACCAAGCACATAGAAATTGACTGTCATTTTGTTCGTGATTGTATTCCACAAGGTCACATTACCTGTGAACGTTTTGCCTCTTAACATTAGTTGGTTGATATTTTCATTAAGGCATTGGGCAAGCAACATTTTCAATATTTAGTTAAAAAGTTAGGCATTTGAAATCTCCATGCTCCAACTTCAAGGGGCGTATTGACAATCACACATAAAAAATCATCATCTGATGATATTGTTTCCTTATTTACCTTTTTTACTTTTATTCCTAGTTTATCAATCCTAATTTGCCAGGATATGATGATTTTATGGCCTTTTTCTCTTTTTGTTTAGTTTGCCTTATGTGGCTTGTACCATACATAATATAAGTTTGACTCTTATTAATGGAAATCCTGTAATTGGAACCCAAATTTTGATATTTAGGCTAGTAGGCACATAATTAACATAGTCTCTTATAAATATACTCTTCATATATTATCTCAATCTTTACAATGATAGGTTGAAACTTCAATCCTTTTTTTAGTCAAATAGTACATCTTTTAAATTAATTTTAATTAAGGCTCTGTTTGATACAAGGAATTGGGATTATAACATAATTTGAGATTTTAAAATTCATATTTGGGTCATGAAATTGCAATTCCATATTGAATTCTAATTCTAATATATAGATGAGTGATAAGTATTATTAAAAGAAGGTATTAGCATGTATATATATATATATATATACACAGATAATAAAAATAACACAAAATTAATGGTTTTTTAAGACTATTTTTCTTTTCATCTAGTTTAGATGAGACAAACTATTTGTCATAGTGATTATAATATTGCATCGTTCAATATTTAATAATTATGTTTTCAATAAACTATTCAATTCAAATTTAACACGTGCATATGCAAGTAATGTCCTTTCATGAGCATGAATATACATGCATGTAAATAATTATGTTGTAACCACACATGTCTACATGTACATAATACGATTTCGTGCTATGATATGGTATTGTGTTTGTGTATGCATAAACATATACGTAAATGCAATATAATATCATAAGTGTATGATGTCACGTTGCGTGCTTATACTTACATGCATGTATGTAGGTACAATATGATATCATTATGCATGTGTAATATTGTGTCTATGTACTCACATATAAGTATATCTACACGTGCAAAGATGCACATTTACGCGTACAATGTCATTGTGTTGCATAAATGTATATACATATGCAATTTTGTATTTTTTTTATTTGTAAGCATGTATAAAGTGTTCATATGTGTTTGTATAAGTGTATGTACAATATTATATTAAGTATATGTATTTTACATCTTTTAAAAATTTACGTGTTAACATATGTTTGTGTGTGTAATATTATGTTATGTATTTTTATGTATATGTGTAGTATCATGTGCCTATATTATATATTATTTTTTTGAAGTTGTATTGCATGTTATATATATATATATACACACACACACACATATATGTGTATGCATGAAATATATATATATATATATATAGGCATAAACATTGCATATTCATTATATATATGTCATATTATTTTAATTATTTACTTTTATTTCATTAAAATTAAATTTAAGTTTGATTAATTGTTCAAATATTAAGTTTAAATTCTAAATCTTAATTTTTTCTATTTCATTTCTTTTTCATTTTAAATCTTAATTTTTCTATTTCTTTGAAAATAGTTTTTGTTATATTTTTTAATTTTAAAAAATGAAACATGGCCTATCATAATGTGACATAGTCAAATTCTAGCTAGGTCTTGATATTGAAAAAGTGGCATAATCATTAAAAAAAAAAAAAAGAAGAACATGTTGTGTTGGGAGTAATAGAGTTACACTTTAATTTTGAGCTTTGGAAATATAATTTTTGAGATTATGGGAAAAAAGTAGAAATGACCCTTATTTGTTATTTTTCAATCATATGGAACTAGTTTATGGAATTATAAATGTTTTTAGAAGATCAACCAAACAAAAGAATTGGAAGAACAATTCCAATTCTATATCCCAATTATAAGTCCAATTCTTCACGCAAAATAAGGTGTAACTGAATTTGGATTACTAATTCCTCCACCTTTACTGGGACAAAAATTTGGCTTTGTAGCTAGTTTATATTCATACACACTCATAAACATATATATATATAAACCAAGAAAATTTCAAAAGATATATATTAATAAGATAAATTGAGAAAAATATTATTTAACTTCTTAAATTGTTATTTTGATCCTTTATTCATTTTATTTTTTAAAATAATTTTTCACTAATAAAAAATTGTCATTTTTAAAACTTCTACTTTAATTAATGAAATTCAATTCAAAGATGATAAAAATATAAAAAATACGAGACAAAAAAATGATAGTTTCTAGTTATTAGTAGATTATTTTTAAAAATAAAATAGGTAAAAAATTAAAATGACAATTTAATCATAAATTAAAGACAATGTTATATTATAGGATTTTGCTAATCACAACTAGAGCTGTCAAAATGGTGGGCCGAGCCCGTTTAACCCACCAAGAGGTGGGTTGGGTTGATTAGATTACTTATAAACCCGTTTAGAACGATGCTCCTAGACGGCCCGTTTAACCCGCGGGCCAAACAAGCCAGCCCGCGGGTTAAATAGGCCACCTGTTTTTTTTTTTTCTTATCTGAAGCTCTGAGCCCATTGCCATTTGCACTTTTTACAAATTAAAAAAAAAAATGTGAGTCCAGCCCAATCTTCCAGCAGTGTAGCAATAGGAGCACGGCCACGCAGCAAGCCAAAAAACGCTGAAACACTACACTGTAAAACACACAAACACTGAAAGTCTGAAACACTCGAATCCCTAATTCCCTATCTACAGTGCACAGCCGAGCATCGTCTCATCAGTTCGTCACGGCTCGCCTCCTCAGCTCCTCCCATCTGGCCATCCACTGCTCGTTGAGTCATCATCTGTCCTGCTTCACAGCTGCCTCTTCAGTCCTCACTTGGTACGACGGTATCGTTATTGTGGAAGCTCGCCGGTGTCTGTTGTCGTGGAAGCTCGCCCACCGGTCTCTGTTGTCATTTGCAGACGCTAACCAAAACTTGTTCATTCGCCGGTCAGAGGCATTGCTCGTCGAGTCATTGTCTGCTCTGCTTCACAGCTGCCTCTTCAGTCCTTACTTGGTATCGTTATTGTGGAAGCTGTTAGTGTTGTGGAAGCTCGCCGGTGTCTGTTATCGTGGAAGCTCGCCCATCGGTCTCTGTTGTCGTTTGCAGACGCTAACCAAAACTTGTTTGCTCACCGGTCTGAGGCACTGCTCGTCGAGTTCGCTATTCTCTGTTTGTTGGTAGTCCCTGTTCGCTGGCCGGTCCTCCTAGCTCTTATTGTGAGTATTGTTTTCCTCCACCATTGATCTCTTCTCTGATCTAGGCTCTGGGCAATGCAACGTTATCAGGCAATTTGGCATCTTACCAGATGCAGTGTTTCTGTTTGAATTATTTGTTATTAATTAATGTTGAATGTTGAATACTTTAAAAAAATCTGGCAGTATCTGAATGTTGAATTTTATTTGTTTATATGAAATTTAGTAAGATATATTGGTTAATAAAATTAATTGTATTGTTTGTATAGGTGCATAATGGAATCAGTTAATAATCAAAGTGTTAATATGAGTGGCAGTGATGATATTGAGGCTGTGAATGAACTAATTCCTTCAAGTTCTAAGCATGATGATAGTTTGGATAGAGGAAAAGCATCTCTATGTAAAAAGCCAAGAACTTGTACTTCTGATGTTTGGAGATCTTTTACTAAGATAGGCATAATTAATGGTAAAGAGAAAGCAAAATGTAATGGATGTGGTCAGACATATGTATGTGGAGGCTCTAAGATTGGTACTTCAAGTCTTCTTCGTCCTATTCCTAAGTGTCCACAGCTTTCTAAGTATCATAATATTGGCACCATGATGTTAGATCAATCAGGAAAATTAAGGGCCCGACAAATTGATCATAAACGTGCTAGGGAAGTTTTGGCCATGGCTATTATTGAGCATGATCTTCCATATGCTTTTGTTGAATATAGGTGGATTAGGGAATTTAACAAGATTTTAAATCCAAATGTGAAGCACATTAGTAGGAATACTGCAGTGTCTGATGTATGGAAATATTATATTCAACAAAAGGATAAATTGAAGGAAGCTATGTTAAGAAGTCTTAGTAGAATATGTTTAACTTCTGATTGTTGGACTGCTTGTACGTATGAAGGATATATTTGTTTGACTGCACATTTTGTTGATGAACATTGGAAGCTTAACAGTAAAATTCTCTCCTTTTGTAAAATGGAACCTCCATACACTGGTATTGAGTTAGCCAACAAAGTATTTGAATGTTTGAGAGAATGGGCAACAGAAATGAAAGTATTTTCAATCACTTTGGATATTGCTTCTGGAAATGACAATATGCAAGAAATATTGAAAGATTTTTTGTGTTTGCAAAACGGTTTATTGTGTGATGGTGAACTTTTCCATGTGAGATGTTGTGCCCATATCTTAAACCTCATAGTTCAAGAGGGCTTAAAAGTGGCTAGTGGAGCTTTGCACATGATTAGGGAGAGCATTAAATATGTTAAAGCATCAGAAGCGAGGATGATTGCTTTCAAGGAGTGTGTGAAAGCAATTGGTAACATTGACAGTACAGTGGGTTTACGATTAGATGTTCCTACTAGATGGAATTCTACCTTTACAATGCTTGAAAGTGCAATTAGGTATCGTCGTGCCTTTTGTAGACTATCAATGACTGACAGGAATTCCAAGATATGTCCTTCAAATGAAGAGTGGACAAGAGGAGAGCAGATGTGTAAGTTCCTTCGTCCATTCAATACCATAACTAATTTGTTTTCAGGTTCATGTTACCCCACATCGAACACATATTTCTTACAGGTATGGAAAATTAAATGTTTGTTGATGAAAAATTTGAATAATACTGACATAGTGATCAAAGAAATGGCAATGAAGATGAAAACAAAGTTTGACAAGTATTGGGGTGATTATAGTGTTATCCTTGCTATGGCTGCTGTTCTTGATCCCCGCATGAAGTTTGAGATGTTGCATTTTTCTTATAATAAGCTTAATCCTATGACTTGTCAAGATAAGCTTGACAATATTAAGACTAAGTTATATCGCATTTATGCCCAATATGAAAAAAATGCAACATCATCAATATTAATGGGTGAAACAAGTGGTTCAATTGTATCGGCTAACTTTAGCCAACATTCTCTTACTATCGGAAGGGATGCAGATACTACTGGTGATTTTGATATTCTTGATGTAAGTTTCTTCTACTCCATTAATAGTTTGACTTTGTTTTGTCTATTATTTGATATTTTCATAATAACTCATTATTTCTTATATGTACTTGGAATATAGGAGTATATTGATTTTATTAGTGAAACCACTTCTTCTACTAGAAAATCTGAATTGGATCATTATCTGGATGAGGCAAAGCTTGACCCTAAGTATGCTAAAAAGTTAGATGTCTTGGAATATTGGAAGGAGAATCAATATCGATTCCCTACCCTATCAAAAATGGCATGTGACATACTTAGCATTCCAATCACTACTGTTGCTAGTGAATCTGCCTTTAGCATTGACTCGCTGATCTTGAACAAGTATAGGTGTAGTCTTCTTCTAAAAAATGTCCAAGCTCTTATTTGAACACGCAATTGGCTACATGGTTTAATTTACAATTTATGACTTTCTTATGTTATGATTTGTATAGTAATATATGTGTGTTTGACAGAAATTTAATTATTTCTTATTTTAGTTTATGTAGATGCTCATTGTGAAGGCGAAGAGATTGATAGTGACAATAGTGATCAAGTGTCAAATCTGGCTACAATTCAAGATTCCAATTTTATTGATGCTCCTTAGTAATAGTGGAACTTTAGAATGATTATGTATTTGTGATTTGCTATATTTGAAATTTCATCATTTTGTATATATATTTTTTAATTTTCTAAGTATGTTAAAGTGATAAGACATTGAAATTTTTTTTTCAAAATTTGTTTATTTTTTGGTGGGTTAAACGAGCCAGCCCACCTAACTCACCAGGTGGGCCGGGTTGAGGTTTTCAAGCCACCTTCGTATGGTGAGTTAAACGGGCTGGCTCGTTTAACCCACCAACTCGGGTGAGCTGGGTTAGCCCACTTTGACAACTATAATCACAACTCTAAGGGCACTAATTAAAGAACATTTATTGACAAGAATAATTATTACTTTTTCACAACTTTTTATGACACTTAATTAATGATTTTTTAATTTTATTTTTATGACAATATTACCTTTCATTTTTTAAAAAAGAATCAATCAATCTCTTTTATTTTCAGAAATTTATAATCAATCTCTAACCATTTTTATATTTCCATATATCTAAGTAGTACTTTTATATTATCCTTAATTTTTTTAAAAAATAATCTCTATTTATTTTAAAATTAATTTTTTTAAATGAAGTTTCATAAGATATTAAAAAGTAATATAGAGATAATATTTAGAAGTAAGAATATATAAAGATTCATTAGAAATTAATTATAATTTTTTAAAAAATATTGATTATACCTTCTAAAAAAATAAAATGTGTTATTGTCATAAAAATAATGGTAAAAGAACCATTATTTAAACGTCATTAAAAGTAATAATTATTTTTGTCAATAAAAATAATAAATATTAACAAAATCCTATTTTATATAAAAGATTGATGAATACCATGTTAATGGTCATATAAATAAATATGTTTGGCATGGCCTTTTTTTCTTCGCAGTGTCATAGAAATTCCTCGTCCTCCAACCCTTCTACTACGCAACTAAAGAAGATCGGGTAAACATTTAGAATGTCAACACGAATGCGACACGTAGCTGCCCTTATTTTATTTATTATTCTTTTTCAGTTTAAGAATTTTTTTTTTTTGAAACAAGACAATTTGGGTCAGCAGATTGTGAGCAGTTCAAGAATTTGACCGATACAACGCGCAGTAGACTCTGTCGTTCGTTAGACGTCGGCAAGTGGTTCACCGCCTTCTCTTCTCTCTCCCCCAACGCGCTTTGGCCAGGGCGTCTCTCTTTCGCATTTTTTTACATACCGTGGGAGGGTGTATTATTTGTATTTTATTAAATCGCTCGTTGAATTAAAATTTTGGACAAGATGTGATCACAATTTATATTTTTTATTGTGCATAATTATCAAAATTAATTTAAATTATTACATCACGTATTTTTTTTAATATTAACAGTTGAATTTTTATATATTTTTTAAAAATACAATAAATCCGAATTAGTCTCCTTTCCGTATGCAATTTTCAACTCTAGAAAATTTTCACTAATGAATTAAGTTTGAATATTGTTTATGAGTATTAACCAGTATTTATTGTATTTAATGATAATAATAATTAATATTCTTTTATTATTTTTATTGTATTTAATTAATAATTTTTAGTTTTATTTTTATGATAATATTTTTTTTAATCTTTTTCAAGAGATATAATTAATTTTTTTAAAAAATTTATAATTAATTTTTAACAATTTTTATATCTTCATACATTTAAGTAGTATCTCCACGTCATTCTTAATTTTTTCAAAAAATAATTTTTATTTATTTTAAAACTAATATTTTTAAATAAAATTTCAGTAATATAGAAATATTACTTAGATATATAAAGATATGAAAATTTATTGGAAATTAATTATAAATTTTAAAAAAATTAATTATACCTCTTGAAAAGGATATAATGTAACATTGTCATAAAAACAAAACGAAAAATGCATTAATTGAAATTAGTTAAAAAAAAGCATTAATTATTATTTTTAATGGACATAATAAATGCTCATTAACCATTAGAGCATTAGTTAGCAAAACCTATTAAATTTGCATGAGATTAATTCTTAAAAGTTATTATTTTTATATTTTTAAAAATTATTAAGTTTGATGATTTAACTCCAAATTTAAACTATTAAATTTTTTATAATTATTAATTAACCGTTAAATTTGACTAAAACAATGAGACTTAAGATCGAGATTGGTTTCCTTCGTTTTTGGCATCCAACATTTCCGATGAAAAGAAGTAAGAGTACAGTTTCATAATAATTAATGAAAGTAAATTATTAACCCAAAGAAGTTACATATTAAAATAATTATCCCCCATGTGGATTTTAGGCAAAATAAAAATAAATATCATAATTCAATTTTAAAAAGAATTAGACTTAGATATAATTTTTTTTATATATTTATGATTAATTTATATTAATACATAATAAATAAATATTTAACAAATAATAATATAAAAAGTATATAATATAATTTAAAAATGACATAATTATTTAAAATAATTATACACGTGACCATATATAATTAGATAAATCCTATTGAATAAAGGAGTACAGTTTCGTAATCATTGATGAAAATTAAATATTAACCTAAGGAAGTTACAGATTAAGACAACTTTTGTGTGACAATGGGACAATTTGTTATTATTTTTTTAAAAAAATAAGAAATATTAAAATTATTTTATTTCTTGTGTAACCTACCTAAACAAGTGGATCACAAATTACCCTAGTAAGAATAGAGCATTTTCTTTAAAAAATATAACTAATTTATCACACTTTTCTTCAATCATCTATTATAAAAATACATACAAACCTCTTCCAAAATTAATATAATGGCCTAAATATCTTACAATAGTATTTCTTATTAAAAAATATAATATAAAATATAATTTATTCTTAATTTTTATCAATGATAAATTTTTAAATATTAATTCTTTTCAAATATGAGTTATTTTTCAATCCAAATCTTAATTCTCTTATATTTTATTTTTCTTACTTCTAATCTTATTTTTATGCAACTTTTTCTTTAAAAAAACTATTTTTCATCAATTAAAGAAGTATAAATTTAACTTGGTTCAGTCACTTACTAAAGCTTCCAGCCAAGTTGAGTTTTGGATTTTGTTCAAACCTGAACACTCCTATTTATTTTACGTTTAAAAGGTGACTATTTATATTGGTTAAATATATATTTAATACTTGTTATATTTTATAAGTAATAATTTAATGCTTCTTTGATCAAAGTAAGTGTAATTGTAATTTAAATTTTCTTATAAAAGAGACTGTTGTAGGAGTAAAATATAGAAGAAATGACCTTATAAACAGCTTAAAAATAACATAATTTATCATTTTTTAATGAAATACTAATGAAAAAAATTACCTATTACAAGTAAATTAAATAACATAAAATATTTATTTAAATATTAATACACACAATAATTAACATTATATTATTTTAGAACTTGAAGCGTAGCTGTTAAGGAGCAAAATCTAACTCCGGTCCTTCTCTTTTAATTTTACTATTCTTTTGGTCCTTAAAGATAAAAAAATATCAAAATAATTTTTTCAATATGAATTTTTTCATAATGTAATGATCATGGAAAGATTAAATTGGCCTTTCTGAATAGACCAAATTCATTTACCTTTTAATCTTTAGAAGACTATTTTAATACTTTATATTTTAAGAGTCAAACCAATTTTAAAGTCAAAATTTAAAAACTAAGATTATGTTTTTCTAGTGAGCGAAGAGAAAGGGATTACGAGTTTTGGAACACAAAAGGTTGAATTTGTTTGGAGAAAATATATATATAAGATTTATATCTAAGTTGATGCACATATCTACTGCTTGCTTTATGATTCATATCTTTCTTTAAAGAGTTGTTACTTGAATGAAGAAAGCCGAAATAGAAAAATTAACCATTTATAATAAAATGATTTATTGTCACAATATAATAGAGAAAATACATTTTTATTGTGATTAATATTTTACGGTAACTTTTCTAATTTAAAATTCTAAGTTAATTTTTTAAATTATCATCCTACATAGCTAAAAATATTATACTCATCGAGCATAGGAGAAAATCTACAGTACTAGTATTGTTATTGTATTTTATAAAAAAATAATATTGACCCAAAAAATATAAAGCAATATCTGCGTTTTAAAAAAATTAGTCTTAGATAAAATTTTATATAATTTATTATTAATTTTTATATTAAATATAATAAATATATAGTTAATCAATAATAATAAAAAACTATATAATTTAATTTTAAAATTACACAACTATTTATAATAAATATAAACTTGTCACAATATTATTAAAAAATTATATTACTAATTATTTTTAATTAAATAATGTATAAGAATAATATAAGACACCCTATATGCGTTCCAGTATATTGGCTTTAGCAACGGTTTCTGCGGTAGCTTGCCTGCATTAGCATCAATTCGAACACTTTTTGGTAGGGGCAGGTAAAATATTCACTTGAAAATTGACAGATTTTTTTTTTTAATTTTTTTTATAAACCCACAGTTTATAGTTATTGTTCTGAAGAAATTATTGACAAAATCATGATAACGATGTACAAATATATGATTTGTTGGTAAAAATTATATACATATCACACTTTAGTTAAAAATTTTAGTAGTAAGAAAATAATAATTTTTATTTTTATTTTTATTTTTATTTTTATTTATTTTATCAAAAAGATAAATTACTATAAATTTATTTAAATACTATTTATTTTGAATAAAAAATGATTAATTTAATTAATTCTAAATTTAGAAAATTGATTACTTTTACATTAATGAAACGCATATTTAATACTTATTGTGTTATAAGACAAAATAGCTATTTTGGTTCATCACATTTTTTATCAATACTAATTTATACTCTATGAAATTACAGTATTAAAATGGTCATTACAAAATTCTAAAGTCACTATAACATGCCTTTCTATTTTGATATTATATATGTGAGTGATAAATTTATTAGAGTGACTTTATATTTCTAAGGGACTATTTTAACACTTAAATTTATAGAGGATTAAATTGACACAAATACTAAAAGCTCATACTAAAATGATTTTTTTTTCTCTACTATATAAATAAATAAATATTTTAAAGACATTATAGTGAAAAATGTGTAATAGTAGTTTTTTTAAGCAAAGAGATTAGTGTGACGTATATTTTATATTTATGGAAAAAGAGTTTAATTTTTTTAAATAAAAGATAATTTTATAATTTCAAAATTTTCCCCTATTTACTATAGAGAAAAAAAAAGGCACAAACAAATTATTTTCTTTCAATTTTTTTAAAGAAAAACTAATTTCTTGAAATTCAAAGTCCTATTTTTCCGGAAAATAAAAGGGAAGCTAGAAATACGGAGTTATGTCATAGCCAGGTGACGATGATATCACCTTTGAGTTTTCATTGCCTTGTCTCTGACCATTTCCATTCCAACAGTCAAACCCAAATACTATGTGACTCACCGTTGTTTCTTCTTTATTCAATTCAATTCCTTTCCAATTCTATTACATCTTCTTGTTGATTTCGAATCTGGTTCTCTGTAGCTTCTTCGTGTGAACGTCTATGGCTGTTCGCACTCTTCTTCACCGTAATCGCTCCCATCTTTGACGATTACTTAGACAATCTTCGATTCTTTCTTTACCCTTCAAAGATTGCTCAAGAATTCGCAGCAACCCCTTATTTTGGCTTCATTATTTTCTTTTTGCTGCTTTGACTTTTTAGTTTGAGAGGCTCGAAAAATATGAGTGGGAATGAGAATTCAAATGCTGCGGTGGTGGATCGATTGCTTAATTCCATCAAGGAGGTTTCGGGGTTACCTGAGTGTCGAAACGTTTGCAAGAGGATGTATGGGAATTTGGTTCGGAGGGTGAAGCTCCTGAGCCCTTTGTTCGAGGAAATTAAGGATAATGATTGTGAATTGCTGAGCGATGAACAAATTAGATCCTTTGAATCGCTAGGGGTTGCTTTGGATTCAGCTAAGAACCTTCTCAAGCTCGTGAACCAAGGGAGTAAGCTTTATCGGGTAAATATGGCTGCTGTATTATTGTTTTGTTAATCTTTAGGTGACCATTTTTCCTAAATTGGGAATGGATTGAAGAAAAAATTTGGAGTTTCTTAACGTGTCTCTGTGACCTAAGATCAATTATCAAATGACTTCATGTTACCTACTTTTATTTTGTTTATGGTTTTTCTGTGCTTCTGTTTGGATCGGTGAAATGAGGTTCCCATTTTTATTGTTCCTTGTATCTTTCTAAATATTTTTATGCCAACGCTTCTTTCATCTTCTTCCACTCTAAGCTGTTCATTTGTGTATGTACAAATATCTAATTCTGTATTCTATCAGTTTTCTAATTTAATATAACAAACAACATTCACGTGTTAATGAACGGTAAAACATTCGTTTGTCATATTTTGATTGAATAATGTTATATCAAACACCTAAAGTTTGTACTTCAATTGTGTCCTTAAAGTGTGTGTGGTTTTTGGAATTTAAAGTTTAACTTCATGTAATTTAATTCTGTAATTTAATTCTTCCTGTCTCATTGATTTGGCTTTTGTTCGGAAGAAAACTTTTGCAACTACATCTCAACTGGTACAGCAGAATGGTTTCCTTTCTGCAGTTAAAATTTAAGAAGGCAAATACTTATTCAGGGACAAAAATTTCAGCTTGCTTTTGTCAGGCTCTGAAATATTCTGCACATGGAAATTGATTCCTGAAATTCATTTTTATTGTTATGCTATATATAAATATATAAGTCCACCTATTTCGGTATATTTTTAACCCCCTTTGAATTCGTTACCTGCACTTATTTTGTAGTAATGTGTGCCGTTCTCTTCAAATTTTTTCCTTTACCATTTTCTCTAAATTGAAAGAAAAACCTTCAACTAGATAGAAAATAGATGTTTGCAGTTCAATATTTTTATTGCCACGTGTGTACACTGATTATTTCAGTGTTGTGGCTTTCTAATTCTGTTAGAGAAAAGTTATCAATAACTTGTGAAGTGAAACATCTAGAACCCTAACATAAGTACACAACTGATCTTAGGCAAGTTGTTTGATATTAATTTGTTCAAATCTTAGCCTTGTTCTATTCCTTCTAGTTCAGTTTTGCTTATAAATCAAATTAGTTTATTTAGACCATTGATATTAATGTAGTAGGCGGTTTACACGTTACAGGCTTTGCTGAGGAATGAAATGGCAGAAAAGTTCCAACAAATAAATGACCAAATTGAAGCAGCAATTAGTGAACTTCAATACAAAAAACTTCAGATATCAGAAGAAGTTCAAGAACAGGTATTTCCATCAAACTTTGACAGAAATTTGACAATTTAATAAACAATTTAGTGGTGATTTATACTTTTTATATCTATGAATCATATTTGACGCTGTGCATTAGACTTTTTGTTAACGATAATCTTTGACAAAAGGAAGGGGCTGTATCAGTTCTTGGATTTTGACAACTTTTTTGACCTGTTTTGATTGTTCCAGATTGAACTTGTGCATGCTCAATTCAAAAGAGCAAAAGCTGGGATGGAATTAGCTGATTTACAACTAGACTTGGATTTAGCCATAGCACAGACAGAAAAAGATCCTGACAATGAAATACTCAATAGGCTTTCTGAGAAGTTGCATCTGAAGACTATAAATGACATCAAGAAAGAGTCGGCTGAATTACATGAATTGGTGATCTCAAGTGGTGGAGAGCCAGTGGACTCTCTTGAGATGATGTCATCCCTTCTTAGGAAGCTGAAGGATTGTGTGCTCAATGAAAACCCTGAAGTTGACCCCTGTGACGTTGAAAAAGTTTCAATTAAGCACAGATCTCCTGTAATTCCAGATGATTTTAGATGTCCGATATCTCTCGAACTAATGAAAGATCCTGTGATTGTATCTACTGGACAGGTATAACCCAGAGATTACCTTTGCATATGATATTACTTTGTTGATATCCATTCAGCTATTCATAAATTGTTTACTCTATATTGCAGACATATGAAAGATCCTGCATTCAAAAATGGCTTGATGCTGGGAACAAAACATGTCCCAAGACGCAGCAGACACTTTTGCACACAGCCCTAACCCCTAACTATGCTTTGAAGAGTTTGATTGCTTTATGGTGTGACAGCAATGGTGTTGAGCTACCAAAGAAGCAAGGGAGCTCTAGAACAAAGAAATCTGGAAGCAGTCTTTCTGATTGTGATCGAGCTGCTATTAAGGCTTTAAAGGACAGACTAGCGAGTGGTAACATGGAACAGCAAAGAGCGGCTGCTGGTGAGCTTCGATTGCTAGCTAAGAGAAATGTGGATAATAGAGTATGTATTGCTGAGGCAGGAGCAATACCACTTCTTGTCGAATTGCTGTCTTCCTCAGATCCTCGGACTCAGGAGCATGCTGTTACAGCGCTTCTTAATCTGTCCATTAATGAGAGTAACAAAGGAACCATCGTAAATGCAGGAGCTATACCAGATATTGTAGATGTACTGAAAAACGGCAGCATGGAGGCCAGAGAAAATGCAGCAGCAACTCTCTTCAGTTTATCTGTTCTAGATGAGAACAAGGTCGCAATAGGAGCAGCTGGGGCTATCCCTGCTTTGATTAGCTTGCTATGTGAAGGCACTCCCAGAGGTAAAAAGGATGCTGCTACTGCTATTTTTAACCTTTCTATCTATCAGGGAAACAAAGCAAGAGCTGTGAAGGCTGGTATAGTGGGACCACTGATGACATATCTTAGTGATGCTGGAGGTGGGATGGTAGATGAAGCACTAGCCATACTGGCAATTCTTGCGAGCCATCAAGAAGGCAGGGCAGCAATTGGTCAGGCTGAACCAATACCTATTCTAGTTGAGGTTATACGAACTGGTTCCCCTCGCAACAGGGAGAATGCTGCTTCCGTGTTATGGTCACTTTGTACTGGGGATCTGCTGCAGTTAAAACTAGCAAAGGACTGTGGTGCAGAAGAAGCACTTCGAGAATTATCAGAAAATGGCACTGATAGGGCCAAAAGAAAAGCTGGAAGTATATTAGAACTCCTGCAGCGAATGGAAGTGGATGATAGTTTGCCAAAGCTTTAATCTCTATTAACTTACACTGTTGTAGTCCTTTCTTTTATTTTTAGTATTACGGTCAGGGTTGCCCTAAAGCTTTGTCTGAAGTTAAATTTTCTTCCTAGTCGATTTTAAAGGCGCATTCTCTCACATTGGTTAAGTGTATTCCCATAGTGTCCCCAAATCATTGTTATAGAAAGTTACAGATATCCAGAAACTATGTAGTATTATGTATATAGTCTATGTGAGTAACATGTGAAAATAGTATATGCCTTTTCTCGATCTTATTCTCCTGTCCTTGCTGATTGAGTTACAGTATGCAAGCCATCAAGCTGCGTAGGAACTTCATTGTCCATTCTGTTGCCATTTGTCTCTTTAGGGGAATGTCGCTGTTGAAGATGTTAAGTTTCGGCCATTTGTCTTCACTGCAAGGTTGGCTTTTCTAGGAAATTTGGTCTATATATCAGTAAGTTAATATGAATTTGTGGATGCTTTATGTGCTATGGTAACTTTTATAGGTTCCCTGCTGCAATTCAGAATATATTTTATAGAGAGAAGAGTATCTAAGAGATATATTCTATATTCATAGAGTAAAATTCAAATACTTCTTTTCATGTAACTCACGTCACATAAGAGAATATATCTTATATTATGATTTTTATTGAAAAATTAGTACTTAAAGAATTATGGTTAGGTTTAATCATTTGCATAAAATATCACAAAAGGGACATATGTACACACATGTCCCTCTTGAAGTCATCATTCACGAGTCATGCCACCTTTTTCACATATGGTTTAGCTCTTCCTCTAATCTTTTATGTATCTCCCATGAACATCATTGAAACTCCAACTCCTTTCAAAACTTTGTATGTCTTTAGAGAGAAGGAGTATAAATCTGGGTCCATTTAAATTCTTAATCATTTATATATGCTAAGTATGGGTTTCATAAAAAACTTAATTTTTTAATGATGTACGAAAATCTTGAAGATTTAGAATTGTAGGCAGGAGTATGTTCTGTTGTTAAAGCAATACATCCGCTTTGAAGAACTCGCAATCTCTGTAAGTTATGATTTCTGTTGGGGAAGCCTGAAATCGCATCCCCGAGTAAGGTGCTTGTAATGTCAATACAAATTCATTTTTAGTAAAATATAATTTTGATTCTTTACTTTTGATTTTAAGATTAGTTTAGTCTTTTAAATATGAAAAGTATAAGAATGATTTTATTAAGATAAAACCCTTTAAAAAATAAAGATTTTTCAAAAGATTAATTTAGTCCTCCATATGAATTAAATTCATTCACTTTTTTATTTCTGAAAAAACATTTTGATCTGTTTCATTTTTTGAGAACCAAATTAATATTTTAGTTGAATATAAAAGTCTAAAATTATTTTTTTCTCAATTTTTTTGGACTCTTCCTATCAATTAGTACCGGATGATTTAGTCCCGTGGGTTATGGTCAATATGAAGTTTCTTACTCTTACAAAATTGTCGAAGTCATATATTTTCCTTGTTGAAGTTACGTTATTTTCTCATTCTATCTATTTGCGTGAGCCTTGGAAAACAGCTATACATAAATTGCACCGGTTGAGCAGTTCGAAGCAATTTAATTCCTT
This sequence comes from Delonix regia, assembly GCA_037074485.1. NCBI lineage: Eukaryota > Viridiplantae > Streptophyta > Magnoliopsida > Fabales > Fabaceae > Delonix > Delonix regia. The sequence continues at coordinate 19,237,562 of CM073454.1, read as the reverse complement.
TTAAACTATTTTATTTGTTGTTAATTATTTAAACTGCAATTTCGAATTTTTACCTATGTGTGGTATACTTATTCTTCCTTCTTCATCTAACTTATCAACTTTACCAATTTATCAATTTTGTGCTTCCCCACGATGAAATTAAGGAATTTGGATTTGTTGTAGTTTGTAACTTTTTGATTACACAATTTATTTAATGTGTAATCATTCAATTTAATTATGAGCCGTCAATTTTACACAATTTCTTTAATTTCAAGTATCAAATTCACACATCTATTAAAAAATATAAAGAAATTAAAAACAAAGTAAATATGTTAAAATAAGACCAACATAATATTTTGACTTGTTAAACGCACCTAACAGGAATTTTTTTTGGTCACTTACGCCTAAACGGGTTAAGTAGGTTTCATATGTTAACTTATTTTATTTTATTTTTACTTTTTTTTTTTTTTTCAAAGGAGAGCCTCTTCTGTTCCAACATGAAATACCCCTAAGGAAGTAAATACTAATATATATATATATATATATATATATATATAAATGTTTCTTTAACATTGTCATTAATTTAACAAAAACTTATGTAATAATTAGTTAGTATTAATTATATTGTGATGACTTATATATGTTGTACATTGTGCTATGTAAGGCCTAAAATCTAGCTATTTCTTGATATCAATTATTCAATAAATGTAATTTGATACTTATATAAACTCTAATTATAGAAGCACAAATTTAACTTCATACTTAATTTTAATGATAAACTAATGTGAAAAATATTGTCTCTTTAATTTGTATTTTAGTGTGTTCTATATGGAATGTACTGCGTCAAGGTGTAAGTAATTACTTTTAAAGTCTCTTTACTAAAGTGACTTTATTAATTTAATTAAATATGCCAAAGTTAGCCTGATTAAATAAATTGGGTTTCAAGATTTGCAACCAAATTTTTCTAGTGTTTGTCCAGTTGACATACTCTGTTTCTCGATATATTACATATGATGCCGTCAAAAACAACCATGCCAAGCAAAGTTTTATACCAAATTTGATATGAAACAAAAAAAAAAAAAGGAAGATAAAAAAAAATTGCTCTATAGCATAAAATGACTCCTAACACAAATCAATCAGTGTTCATTATAACCAAAAAAAAAAACTTTGAATAATGTGATTGAACATATGAGATTTTGTAGACATTAATATCTCAAATTCACGATGAAATTAAATTTTGAAATATTCAGTAAGTTTATCATTTCAAAAATACAAAACAAGCTTCCACTTCAAAAATATAGAACTACTGATCAAAAGTCTCACCATACTTTGAATTCTATCAAGGAGATATAAAACCAGAGAAAGAGTACAAAAGGCTTTATAAATTTTTTGACTACTAAAAATTTTAGTCATTTAAACATTACGACAAAAGATAACCTTAAAACATCTCTCCAAGCATAAGAAATAACAGGACCCATAGCCTTGTTACGTAATTAGCAAAATGCTACAATAATCTGCAAACAAAATTGAATAAGAAAATTCAAAATTAAAAACATTATTTATGTGAAAATAAACATGTAGATCTTTTCATTGACTACCCATTTATCAATTTTGGGTTTGGGATAACAATCTACCAAGCAGGCTTGGTTATTCACTTGCAATCAGTAAATAAACTTTTTTGGAATGAATTCTAAACCATGTGCTTGTCTATTTCACGAGAAGATATCACACCACTAAGCTATATAATATATTCACTTTTGAAAAACATAATAACAAATTATTGTGTATTTAGTCTGTTATTTTTCCATGATCTTTCATACATTTGCAAGTTGTAATTCTTACAAATTATTTGTTATATCTAAGTCAAACTTGAAGACAATGAATGGTATTTTAAAATAATTCAAAGATGATATTGTTGAAGAGTAGCGTTTGATAATTTCAAAGGTCCATTTGTTTGAATTATACTAATTGACTATTATTTAAGATATTTAAATTTAAATTTAAATTTAAGTAAATAAATATTATGTTTGAAAAATCGAGTACCACAAGAATTTACGACTTTAATATGGGCTAAGCTTACGTACCCTTAGCTATAATCACTCCTAAAATTAGGTTTGAATAATGTATGGTCCCCAAAAGAAAAAAAAAAAAAAAAAAAAAAGTAAAGCGAATTTGACAATAGGTGACAATTCTTCTATCAGACGTTACATTAGAATTATGAAGGAATTAATTTTTATAAAACGTAACCTTAAACATTATCAACCTAATACCCAACCTAATTATATCAGCGGTATACTGAAACATACATAGCATTTATTCATGCCTCCAAATTTAGTGGACAACTGACAAGAGATACAAGGTATAATTAATTTCATTAAAATTAAGACTATTTTGGGAGGCAACAGTTTAAGAAATCTATCAAACTTGAAAACATCACTTTGGCAGGTAACACAGACAAATTTGTGTCAGAATTGATACCAAGGATGTGTTAGCTACTCTCTATAATAAGCTTAGTCGTTTATTGACACGCCAAAACCTTGCAAATGATTGCCTTGATGTTTGCAATTTGAATACCTGTAGACAATGAAAAAGCGAAGCTTCAACCTCAAAATACTCCCTGCTCAGTCCAGAACCGGAGAAATATTTGATAATTTGATAAGTACACAACTTGATATATAATTCACGATAAATTCATATTTCATTCATACATTTTTCGCATCCAAAATAGATGTAAGGAGCCAATAGAGGCTCACTAAAACGGATGTGTCATTGTTAATAGACTCACTGAATGTCTTAAACACCACTTTGGTAAGTTTTAATTGGCTCTTCACATCTATCTTGAACACAAAAAGTGTACTTAAGATTCTCAATAATTCATGGCAGATGTACATTTAACACTGCTTACTAATTGTGTTTCCCATCATGGCATTGAGCATTATTTGACGATTTAAATGTCTCCAAAAATTCTCTGCCCTTCTTCAACTCTTCCTTCTGTCTTGTCGCGTCCCATTCGTGCTCAGCAGCCAATAATTCAACAACACGAGGTAAAGCCCGTCGTGCTGCATCGGTGTCAAGGAAAGCAAGACGAGACCTCCTCGCAATGAAGTCAATTGCAGACTCACAATATTCATTACGAGCACAATAAGCCACCTCTGCCTCTAAAACTGGGTAACCATGGGCAAGTCTCTTGCCCAGATTTTCATTCTAACATATAAAATACAGAATTAGTGTAACCATGCCCTTGGATTTCAATAACCATAGATAATTTAATAAGGTAAAGATCTTAAATGCTATTCTTCAGTTATTTGCTGTTAGTCAAATCAAATTAGGACGTGTTAGGCCTCTTTTAAAGGAGTCTATAATGAGATGATGATTTCCCCGCGGGGGGGGGGGGGGGGGGGGGGGGAGAAAAGAAAGCATTTACATGATATATTTTTATTTAAATACCTAAGAAATTGCATCTAAATCTTGTCCTCACTAATAAATTACAGCAACACAAACCAACCTGTGCAATTGCAGCTACGTGTTCAGCCTTGGTTCCATATGCATGAGACAAGTGCCTTGCTGCAGCACTGTCCATTACACCTGGAATAACTTTCGTATCTGTTCTTTTCATGCGGGTAAAATGTTGAGCAAGAACCGTAAAAGATGAAGGCTCCCACCCTTCACCACCAACAATCGGCAGCTTGTTGGTCACACATCCATTCTTGGGCTTTAGTTTTCCAGACTTCAAAGCTACATCAACAGCATCTTCTGCCATGCTGAAACCTCTTGTAGTAAGCATAATATTTGAGTGTAACTAAAACAAGTGAAGTAGGATAAGTCGGAAAACAATGGAACACAACTTGAAAAAGAAAGAGGTACTGAAAGATCATTATGACAAATAAAATCCTTAGCTAGTGGAACAATTTACTACAAACGTCCACAAGGAACTTTCAGCTTGGCGCATTAAATAATTACCTACGATAAGTAGTCCACTTGCCACCAGTGATGGTGACCAAACCAGGGTATTCCTCGTACACAACATGATCCCTGGAAATACTCTCAGTATTTTTTGCCAATGGATCCACTGCTAATGGGCGAATGCCGCTCCAAGCAGAAAGAACATCAGAGCGTCGTACCTATATTTTCCCAGCATTATTTGTCATTGCTTGTGTTGTAAAATAAAAGTGGAAGGGAAAAAAAAAGACGCCTACATTGAGTGACTTCTTACTAGCATTATGTGCCTTGAATATAATCAAGATAAGGACAGACCCCATTACATGAATTTTAGAAAGAAGGAGACTTCTACAATTGAACAGAACGAATTAATCAAGATGAAGCGAATGGACATCTGATGCAAAATGTTTCAAGCAAGCAACATTTACAACATTATTAAATTCTGTTCTCAAATATCATAAAGAAAAGGGGAAATGAGAACATAAAAGGTTAATTGTGTTGGGAGACAGAACATACTTTGACAGTGAGATAATCAGAGATGGCATCCAATATAAATTGTATTTCATCTTCATGCGGTTCAGGTAGTAAGGTAATTTTGGTGCTGGAATCTGTAGTCCCAGCAACTGTTCGCCCCAGCCATGGCAGCATGAAAACAACACGTCCATCCTTAGTTTTAGGAACGATTAATCCCATACCCTCTGGAGAATAATAATCAGGCAGTATAATATGTACACCACTGCTGGGACATATAATTTCACGTAAGCCCTTGTCAGCCAATTTTCTTACAGAATCACAAAATGGCCCAGCCGCATTGACAATTACTTTTGCATATGTATCAAACTCATTTCCTGCAGCATGTAAACTAGTAAATAAAAGTACTCAACTTAAGATCTACAAAACTGAAGCTTAAAACTCACAAATTAAGTTGTGGTGGATCCACGTCAGTAATATAAGCACTTATGAAGGAAATGTATTCAGGTAAAACAAAAACTATTCTTCCAATCATCCATAATGCAAGTAAATTAATTCCACATTGATCTGTCATGAAAATAACAGTTCCATTTCAAATACTGATATGCTTGATTATTACTTCTTAGACTGTAAGCGTCATACGATGTCCAAGTGTCTTGAAATTATTGAGATCTATTATCCCATCATAAACCCAAGTCAACTAATCAAACTTCTCATTTTTCTTTTCTGTGGCCTGCAACTAATCAAACTTGGGAAAAACTAGCCAACAATGTAAACAATAGATGTCTCTAGTAACAGTTAAGAGTTAAGAAAGACATCTTACCAGATAAATTGTCTCGAATTCGTGCACCAATTATTCGTGTGCCAGCATCATCCTTCAGGAAGGATATAACTTCTGCATGATTTAACACTGCTGCACCAGCTATTGCAGCAGTGCAGGCCAATCCAACATTTAATCGGGAATCATTCATCTGACCATCATAATATACTACTGTGCCCCTCAACTTTCTACCATTTCCCTCCTTTGCCAAAGTGGGGAAGAGTTCAACAGACTCTTTTGCAGAAAAATATCTTGATACATGCAAGAGCTGTCGTCCTGCAACCAAATCATACGCTTTCAAGCCCATCCAGTAGTACACTACTTCAAACCAGCTGAAACATGGCGTCATGCAAGGCAAAGCATGGCATAGGTGTGGTGCATTTTCAATAGCCTGTTTACGCTCCTTAAGTGCATGGAATACTAACTTCAGTTGCCCATAATCAAGATTAAAGACAGCTTTCTCCAAGTAACGTACACCTAATGGTTAACATAAGCACTGGAAATTTAGACCAACAAGAACTTAGAAATAAGAAGGGAAAAAGAAAATATATGAAATGAATAAAAACTGTCTCTAACGAAAGCAATTCCCATGGTATTTAGAATCTACATCATTGAAATAAGCTTTTACACAAGAAAGCTTCTCTAGCCTCAAAGTCACACAAACTGCCCACCTTAGTCAACTTCGGTGCTTTTGAATTTAAAATACCAAAAGTATGTATTCCATAGTTAGTGATTTAGTTTTTGTAACAATATTTCATGTTATCGTTTAATTGGAAAATTATTATTTCAACACTAGTTCTACCACAATTTTCTTTTAGAATTGATAATAGATGGAAATCTATGCTGCATCTTTTCTTACCACCACACAATTTGCCCAAGCACGGACATGCACATTTCGGGCTTGTTAGCATGTCCTACACTTGTCAGACATGGCTGCTGTCATTACACACACGTATCCCACACAGTCCATACATGATAGAATAAAAAAATTATCTCTTGGCTCATACCGAATACAGCTGGGACATGAAAGATTAAGAAAATTGAAAAAAAAAAATCCATCAGAAGATAAAGAGACCAAAAACCTCATCCAGATGAGAATTCGTTCCTTATTTTTTGTTGTACATGAGTAGTTTAAATGATATAGCTTAACACCTTCTTAATTAAGGAAATCTATTGGGAAGCTTACAGTGGTGTCTACTGTGTCAGTACATGAGCCATTATAATAACATTCATACAATAAAATAAATAACAATGATAAGCAAGATATGGATAGTTTATAATTATATAAGTTAAAAGTAAATTAATTGACAAATCATTAGTACATGACCGAACACCAACGAACTGAAAACCTACGCACAGAATCGACATTTATCTAAAAAAGGACTTGTGGACAACTTGATTCAGAATGGGAGATTGGAAAAGTGCGACTACTACTGAACTTTCAATTAATAAATGCCATTCACTCTGAAAATCGTTCAATTCTTTTCTTATTCCCGCTTTGGGAACTTGTTTGCATAGATAGCCTTTGACACTCCATTCCTATTTTTTGCTCCGGTTTTCAAAGGGCTATGATGGCCCCTTTGGCTTCTTGTTGTAGACGAGTATGGAAAAACAAAGTTCAGATTTGGAGTCAAACATGATTTTGACTAGGGGCTGAAGGCTTTAGGGTACAGAGCTAAAATTCAAAATAAATGAATAAATAAATAACACAACAGTTTGCAAAAATACAAGGTGAAAAATACAAAATAACTTTGCATTATAAATCATAACACGGTCAGGAATATGTCAAGCTCAAAGAGAGGTTGGTCAATTACAGGTGCATATGGAAATTAACAGGTCAGAGTAACAGAAGAATACGACACATAGCGTAGCATTTTATTGGGTATCCAGCAGTTTTTGCGTTTTGCTTTTCCATTTCTAACACAGAGTTAATCCTACTTAAATTTCAGATGCGGTTTTCATATGATCATATTAATTTTCGTAGCTCATAATTTCAATTTCTTTAGAAAAACAGGAGATCTAAATTCCAGGATTTAAAAAACGACAAGTTAGCGTGTGTGCCTATATATACTTTTTTTTGTTTTTTGATACGAGTGTGCCTATATATACTTAGTTCGCAAGACAAATGTCATTTTATAAAACCTATCATGGACGTCGATATCCACTTTAAATTTTTTTTAGTAATTAAATATAAACCACCATGATTATATGACGCGCACAGATTTAACTAAACACGGGCCAAATTCCATATTAGAAAAATTAAACAAATGAAGGTTAAATTGATAGACATCGTTAAATTTATCACTCCTTGATATTTCACTGCCAAAGATCAATAACCAACATTTTGATTAAAGATACACTGTTCGTAATGGAAAATAACGGAAAGCGAAATCTCACGTAGAATTCTCAAATACATGCCAGTAAAAAAATTAAACTTTTCTCACTACATTATAAGAAAATTGCAATGCACAATACACATACCTCCATGGAGGAGCTTTGTGGAGCGGGAGGAAGTTCCAGAAGCGAAATCCTCTCTCTCAACGAGACCAACCCGGAGCCCTCGGGTCACAGCATCGAGCGCCACGCCAGAACCCGTCGCACCACCGCCGATGACAAGAATGTCGAGAGGATTTCCCGAGTTGGCGCCCATCAGAGACGATTGCTGGGCCTCTCTCGACGGAAAGACGGTATCGGGGTCTCGGATCTTTTTCCGGATGGCGGCGAGATGGGAGCCACCTCCATAATCATTGGCGGAGATAGAAGTCTGGAGAAACACTGTGCTGCCGTACGCGGTGGCGACGGCTGCTCCGACGGCGGTGCTTATCTGTCTCAGGCGAGTCGTGGATGTCATGGTGACGGAGGTGGTGGGACCTTGTTTCTGGACTTACAAGCGATGTCGCACACTTTTCCAAAAAGATTGCTTTCGTTTATTTACAGAAATGCCATTCAATCGAAAATTTTGGTTATTAGTCAAATACTCCGTTCACAAAATTATTAATAGGCGTTCGCCCGAGATGTCAGTGAGGAGAAATGCTTGCTTGGTCTCTAAAAAGTTAGTAAACTAAATCACAACCAGAATTTTCTTTCAGGTGAATTTTTTTTAATTTAATGTATATAAACTAACCACAATTCAGTAATATGATTATCATAACAAATCATAAATTAACGGGAGATAATAATACAAATAAATTATTAACAAAAAAATATTAAAAAAATCTTTAATAAAATTGTGTTGCTTTATCCAAAACTTTTCACGTACAAAGTAAAATGAGAGGGAATTTTAAATAGTTAAAATAAGTTTATTGTGACTTTTTAGAATTAAAAGTTAAAGTAAGTTAAAAAAATATGGTAATTTTATTAAAATAAATAAAATAATTACTTTAATTCAAAGACAGCTCCACACTTTCTCAACCTCTCAAATTTATAATATAAAAATTATAAATTATAAATTAGCTTACAAAATTTTCTTTTTATCCTCTAGTTAATAATTTGATAGGATAATTATTGATAGGTTTTGTGTTATAGGTTGGACCTTTTATCCAATAAATTTGTGGATAATCCAACTTATAACTGATTATCCATAATTAACTCGAACATAATTTATTTCTGTTTTATGTAAAAATTGATTGCTTAATTAGTTAATTAGCTCAGTAACTTAAACTAATAATAAATTAATGCTAATTCACAACATTTTTTTAAAAATTATTTCAACAAATTATAATTAATATAAACAAGAAGATTAAGAAATTTGTTATTAATAAATTTATGTTTTGAATAATAATAATAATGATCACTTATGTTTCAATCACATTGGAGAATTAAATGTAAGATTAAAATAATATTTTGGTCCCTTAATTTAATTTGTCATTTTATGTTAATCCTTCAAATACAAAACATTTTAAAATAATCCATTTTCAGTTGTCTTCATATATGGCAAGTATTTATACTGCAAGTCCTATGGTGTTCCGGGTCTAGGCATCAATTTAGTCTTCAAGTGAAATGAAACAAAGTTCCAAGCATCTATCATTCTTGAAAGTTCCAATCTAAAAATGGTGTATGTTAGAGAAAGGATATCCCAAAATTAATTAGTGCCTAAAGATAGTGCATATGCATATTAAACCTAAATATGAGTGGTTATAACAACCATTACTAGGTGCTTATTGCTCTGTCCAATATGTTTCCTCAAGCTTCTTGTGCATATCTTCATTAATGTTTATGCCATGTATCATTTTGTGTAAGGGGCATAATTGCAAGCATGGAAGTGATGTGTCCTGTGGAAGAAGAACCATATTGGATCTTCTTCAATTGTCCTTTATAATTGCAGCTACAATTATATTGTTGATGATCATTTAATCATGTTTTAAAATTTTTTATAGCCGTTTAATAAAATTTTTTTAAATTATCAATTTCACTTTTTGGTGGATGCAATTAGAGTGAATGAATCATGAATTCAAAATTAATCTTGATAACCATGGGTGTTAAGGTGGCCCCAAAGTTGGGAGCTTAGGGCATCGGCCAATGTAAATTCTTTTAATTGCATCTGCTAGCAAATGCATGTATAGTTGAGGGTGAGCACATGCCTCCTCCCTCAAATTCTAAAATTACATGTATAATTTAAACTATTTTATGTATTTTTTTTTTTTTATATTTTAACTTGATCCCAATATGTTCATACATATTATTATTATTATTTTATACACACACACAAGACTTTATAATCAAATCACACATCTCTCTTCCCTTCTTTTATTTATTTTATTACTTTTTTCACTCAATAAACGCTCCTCTGTCTCTCCACACACCTCTCATTAAAGTGCTCCGTTGACTCTTTTTTCTTTATTCGCTCTTTCCTCTCCTACTTCCATTGTCCATTTGATCTCCTCTTCTCTTTATCTGCTTTTTGGGCCATATCCTCACTCTTCTCTCTCTTCTTCTTTCTAAAATCCTTCATCTTCTCATTTCTCTTCTCATATTGCTTTTTTTTTTTTTTTTTGCTCCTTGTTCTTGGTTGGCAAATTTGAAGATTTAAAGATCAAATTCTGATTTTGGCCATATTATCAATATTAAAGATGTAAGTTTTTCTTTCTTTATCCTTGATCCTCCTATTTTTATGTTTTTGTAAATGTAATTTGTTTTTCTCTTATCCCCCTCTTTATGTAAACAAAGGAAAAAGAAATTAGATTGGATGATAGACCATGTGTAGAAATTAAAATTTCAATTAAAGTTGAAATTTGGTATTTCTTGTTTAATTGTAAACACTTATCATTTTTAAAGTAGTGGAATATTAGATTAAATAATGTTTTAGAATGAATGGAGTTGCTTAGGATAATTATTTTAAAGTAGTTGGATCGCTTAGAATATTAGATTAAATAATGCTTATAATGAATGTAATATCTACTAAATAGCATTGGCATATCATATCGTTATTTGACATTTTGAATATAAAGTAAATAGCATTGAAATATCATATCATTAAATTGTAGTTTTCAAAATTTTTTGGTTAATTGATTTTAAGAAGTTACAAAAATTGTAAATATGTTTAAGAGATCAACATTTTTATATGCATAGGTTTAATATCTAATTGTGTGTCTATATGTGGTTGTTTTTTAATTAATTAATTGTTTTCTTATTATATGAAAACATGATTTATGACAAGTGAATTGCAAATTCTTTAGATTTTGAATAGAAAATAGAAAGATTTTTTAAGAGAAAATAGTCATTAAAAGAACAATCTTCATATGAACCCTATGAATCAAATCTTGAGTAATAACAAACTAATATTTGTTTAGAAGATTTACTGTCAGACCCCAGAAAACGAATTAAAATTTCAGCTTACCATCCTAATAGTTGAGATAAGATATGGAAGGCATACTTGCAAAAAGGACCAAGTCAATCTACTTAGCATGATTTTCCTAAAAGAAAAATTGGGAATTTCATCAATAGATTTTGTCCTTATTGGTTTGATAAATTTGGCAGCTGGTTGGAGTACAGTATAGAAAGAAACAACATTTTGCTTATGTTGTTACCATTTTAGGCCTATGTTAGGAAAGCAATAAGATGGAGATTTATTTATGACAGAAGGATTCACAATTAAATCAAGAAAGAAAGACTCTCTTCTCATCTTGGAGATCTTAATAGTGCTCACAACATTACTTGGAAGAAGTGTCAAAATTTAATGAATCAAAATCAACACATTGAAGTTGTTATTTCTAAAAAATCTAAACAAGTTCATAACTAATATTAAAGACATTTGACTACATGAATTGATTGAGTTTTCTTTCTCTTGAAGCAAGAATTGGCTTTTCATGGTCATAATAAATCAATTAATTCTACTAATTAAGGTAAGTTCTTTAGCCTTTTAAAGTTTTTTATAGGCTACATTGAATCAATAAATTATATTATCTTAGATAAGGCTCCTACAAATAATTGATTAACTGCCCCCAAAATTCAAAAGGATATTATTCATGTTGCATCATTGGAAATTTCTAATCCTATTATTAATAATCTTTGGAATGACTTATTTGTCATTATTGTTGATGAGACACATGACATTAAATAAAGAGCATATGACTATTGTTTTTCATTATATTAATAAGAAAGGAAGTATTATTGAGCGTTGTCTTGTTATAGTGCATGACAGTGATACAAATGCTTTATCATTTAATATAGCAATTGATGAATTGTTAACAAATGTGGGCTAAGTATACTAAGTATTTGTAGACAATATTATAATAGTGCTAATAATATGCAAGGAGAATTTTATAGTCTCAAAAGTTTGATTTTAAAGGGAAGTTTATTTACATTTTATGTGTATTATTTTGCTCATTAATTATAGCTTACATTAGTGGCCACTGCTAAAAATAATATTGAAGTTACTTCTCTTTTTAATTTAGTATCTACTTTGTTTGAATATTGTTAGGGGCACTTTGATGAGCCTTAAGTTGAACAAGAGGCTAATTTAGGCCAAGGAGCTCCATCTGGGCCGATTACAAGTTTTATGGCTAAGAAGATTTAGGCCATGGTTGTCCAACAATTCAAAATGGAATCAGCCTATTTAGGATCCAAGCCCAATTTCTATATGGAGCCTAAGTTCGAGTGGGCCAATTTGATCATGTGCTATAATGAATAAATTATGAAAAGTTAATTATGCATGTGATGAATGCATGTGATAAAAGTTGAAATAAGTATTGGTTAAAGTCTAAGTTAGGTGATATATATTTCTTTGAAAGTCTAAGTTAGATAAGTTAGGTGATCTACATTAGATGAAAAGTCTATGTTAGGTGAATTTCTATGCATGTTTTTCCAAATTATGTGAGAATTAGATAAATCTTAGACTTATGCCATGAGGCTTGTTCTTGGCTATAAATATGGAAGTTATCAATGAGAAATGCAACCTTGAATACTTTGAAAATTGGCTTAGCCTCTTATATGCGAATTTCTTATCTAAGTTTCCTAAACTTAGTGGCGAAATTATCCCCGATTCTTATCACTCTCCCTCTTCTACTCTAGAGTGTGGCGAATCAAACCTAGTATTCTTGAGTATGGCGTGCAAACTTATCATCCGAGATTGCTAGTTGTTCTATCTTTTCTTTTTTTTATTTACTTGTGTTCAAGGATTGTTCAATCTGAACTTTCTTGAAGCATATCACACTTGTAAACAACATTGTATGCTTTGTGAAAAACAAGTAGCCAAAGTTAAAAAAGCATTGGAGAAAGGAGAAATTCTTAGTGGATGAGACTTGAATAAAGAAATTAGTCTCAAATGAGATGTAGATACTCATTGGGGTTCACATTATGCAACTTTAATAAATTTAATATTAATGTATTCTTCTATGATTGATATGCTTGAAATTATAAAGTAAGATTAATGAAATGCAGATAAGAGAATTGAAGTTAATGGTCTCCTATATTTGTTACAAGATTTTGATTTGGCATTCACATTATATTTGATGAAAAATGTGTTGGACATCTCAAATGAATTGTCACAAGCACTGCAGAGGAAAAATCAATCATAAATATCATGACCTTAGTTAGCATTTCAAAACGGCGGTTACAAGCTATGAGAGATCATGGATGGGAGTCTTTATAGCATGCAATAACCTTATTTTGCAATATGCATGATATTAGCATTCTTAATGTAAATGAGATTCTTCCAGGATATCACAATAGCACATCATTATTGTGTTGAACTATTTTATACTATTATGGACATGCAACTTCAAGAACTAAATGCTTGTTTTACTAATACAAATACAAAATTGTTTCTTTATATATCTTATTTCAAAGAGACTCATGAACTTAAAACCATCACATGTTTACGATGAAGCATGAGATATAGAATTGGAGAAAAGGAATGATGAAGGAAAATAGAAGTAGAATTTAACTAAAAGGTAGTAAGTAAAATCCAAATAGGCCACAAAATTACCTAATTTGGGGAAAAGCCATATAAATAATTACATATAAATTTTTTTATTAACATAAATGTAAAGTAATTAGTTCAATAACAGATACTTTTGTTATGAAAATTATAATGAGAACGTTAGTTTATTTTGTCTATGTTGACAAAAGACAAAGGCTTGTTTAGCAAAATTTGGTAAATTTTAATATATTTATATATATTTTAATCCTTTTAATTTTATGAAAATTTAAATTTTTCCATGCCCTAAATGGCAAAGCGTGATCGGCATAGTGAACAAGGTAAAACTTGTCTCCATAAGCCAAATAAATCTAATAAACTAATAGATCCTAATACTGATAGAACAAAATTCATGAAAAATATCTCATTCAATTCTCTAATATCATACAACTAATTCAAGGCTACACAAAATAAACTTTTTGCCTATGACAATGAGGCTACTAGAGTACCCAAAGAAAAATATTTCCAAACATTTAACAACTAAATAAAAATGACTCTTTACCCTTGCAAACAATGCAGGGCTCATAAATAAGTCATTTAGTCATATCTAAATTGTAGAGTGATAACTAAATCAATGCTACTCTCCGGAGAAAAAAAATTAAGAGAATGGATGAGTGACCACACTCAATGAGCAAATATTAATAACCATAACGGAAGGGAATAGGCTAGCTGCTTGAGTTTTTCACAGCCATATTGTTTTGCAATTCAAAACATATCAAACTTACATATGCCGAAATTCTTCCAAAATCAAAATCATAAATCGTATAATATAATTCGTAAAACTTAAACAAATTCAGAGATACTTTGTAAAACAGATCATGCTAAAAACATTTAAAATCCATAAATAATTTTTAAGATGGGCAATACCAAAGTGGAAAACATCTCACACAGAACCATCAAAATCCATAACAAATACTAACTCTAGGCTAGGATTCACATTACAGATTGCAGTAAGAGTCAATCAATATAGCTCGTAAACAGTCAAAACAGATACATATGTTAGCTCACAAATAGTTAGAACATATCCACGTGTGGTGGTTGTCACACACGGGGTTAGCAACACCCCTACTAGCTGGGGTTCAGAATAGATCAAGGAGTAGCAGGGTCAATGTCTACAGTTATTAGCTACATGGTTATGTATTGGATGTATTTTCAAGAAAACCATATTTTTCATAATAGTATGCGTAATAAAACATATCCAAATAGTGAAATTCTGATTTCCAGAAATTCATACGGTAACAAAATTATTCTAAAAGTTCCCAGAATATTATACAGTATATAAATTGTTCAAAACAATCATTTAGATATAAAAGAATATTAAAAAGAAATTTCTCAAATTTTCAGAATGTGCAAATAAATGCCAAAATTAATATAATAATTCAATAGGCCTGTTTTCAAGGCACCACAACGTATAAAGCAAAAAGATTTCACAAATAAACAATTTAAAATACTAAAAAAAAAAATATGATTAGCAATATATACTCACATGAAAGGTACACACATAACAATCATGTTCTTAACTTTTGTTTCCTTATCGCACTTTAATACAAAGACAATACCTATGGTCCTATAATAATAAATAACAAACATTTAATTTCCTATATAAGAAATTATTCCTTAATTCAAATGATTTCCCAATGCTTAATTCAATTCTAGTTTAATCACCGCGTATCAATTCTCTTTAATCTCAAAATGGGGTGTTAACCCTTTACCTTCCAATATCACATGTAAATTTCACCAGCTTTGCTCAAATCATTTTTTCTTTTAATGAAATCTTATTTTTATTTATTTATTGTTTATTTATATTTCTCTTTTCATGTATTTTGTCTTATATATATATACCCATGACCAAAAATAATTTCTCTTTCTTAACCATGCATTGTCTAACATTATCAAGAAAATTTGGAAATTATCCTAATCACAATTCAAGATTTAATGATCAATTAAATTATTATTTAAGGTTATTTAGTTAAACACTATAAGGTTTTCATCCCCTTTCTTTTAAACAACAAAGAAAATTAGAACAAGCTACCTGATCAACATAACACTTCAAACGACAACTTCCAATTGCTTAATTTCTTCCTCTAGTTGTGATTTTTGTAAAAATTAGTCCAAGATTTTTGAAACTCTATTACCTCATTACACATTTCGTCTAACCAGGAAGGTTTAAAATTGGATACCAAAATCTAGTAATTATAAATAGGAATTAGAAGGGAAATACTCAGAATTCATCAATGAACTAAAACCCCCAACTTAATTTAAAGAAATTTCACCAAAATTAAGCCCAATTTCAAATTTACACAACCATTACCTTGAAAAAAAGGGTTTCAAAATCAAGACTCCAAATTCAGAAATTTGTTGCGGATTATAGAGGGCCAATAATGAATTTACTATTAACAAACAAAGTCAAAAATTAATTTGAAGAAATCCTTCACCAATTATGTTTAATTTCTCCTTTTGTGGAACCCATATCACATAATTGGAAAATTTGAAATTAGGGCCAAGATTGCAAATTTGATGGCCAAGATGATGAATTGGAGCATAACAAATATAAGGAAAATAATAAAATACTCACCAAATGGAAGATGCACAACCTAATTTGGAAAAATGTTTCTTTGATCGCATCCAATTAGCTCATCTTAGCACTCCATTATCATTGAGATGAATGACCTTTGCTATAATTCTAAGAAATTCTGGCATAAATTACACTGGAATTAGCCTAAATAATGACAAAAGAGGTCGGAAATGTGTAGAGATAATAAAGAAATGTTGAAATCAGAGCAAGAAGAGGAGAGAGATTCTTGGAGCTTGTTGTTGTGCTGTATACGTGAGGAGTAAAGAGAAAGAAGGGAAAAATAAGATTAAGGACAATTATATAATTTTCATAGGTAAGGCATGAGGTAAAATTTTAAAAAATTAAGATATTTCCAAATTTACCTAAGAGGATATTCAAACTTGGGTCCTCTAAGAAACATAGAATAGTCTAAATCACATGTGTCAATCTCGATCTCAAGCTTTATATCATTTATTAGATATATTAGTCTTCTCTAACTATCTCAAAGATTTATTCTTTAAGAATTGTTTAATTTTTAATCCATCCTCTATCTATATTCTCTTGCTTTCTTCATCTTATTAAACTTATTAATTTTTTCCACTCAAACTTAATTATTAAGTTGGTAAATTGAGGTGTGTTACAAATTTGGTCTTTAGTTTAAAAATAAATAGTATTGACCTCCTATATTTTTAATGTTCCATATTTACCCTTCTGCCTTATAGTTCTTATAAAATTCAATGCCAAACTTTACAAGTTGCTTATTTAAATGCTATTTATTTATTTGGTACTGTTAACTTATGGAAATGGATTTAATGAAGTTAAAAATTTAAATGTAGGTGAATTTGATGGAATTGGGACCATTAGACGAAAATTTAGTGATTTAGATTTCAAGAAGCTTTTAGAACCTATTTAATATTTATTAAAATCTAAACTATTAGACGAAAATTTAATAGTTTAATTTTTTTTTTAAATGGAGTGAATTTAAATTCTCAAATGCAAAAACCTTATGTTTGACTATAGGATTGACAACTACAACAAATATCCAAATTGTCACCATACCTTTATGAATAAAATCATGGCGTTAGCATTTTGAAGTTGAAGATGCTTCATGCCTTGGATAACAATAATAAAACAATTGCCCTATGTTAAAAAATGGTTTTGTTTCTTTTGTAAAATTAGGGTCATTGGATTCAATGGCAGAAGAGTTTTCAAAACTATAAAAGTTAATTTTTTAAAAAATAGGATATATTAATATTTTATAATGTTTTATACAAAATAATATTTATTGGGAAAAAAGACTAAACTACATTATAAGATGTATAAAATAGACTTTAAGGTATTAGAAGTAGTTTAGTAATTTTTTTTCCTTATAAGATATCATCCTTTATAATAAAGATCTAAAATATTAATATATCTTGTTTTAAATAATACTTAATTTTTAATTTTAAAAATAAATCTTTACATTTTGATTTTACAAGAGAAATAGATCCCTTCCAATTATTGTTATTGAAGGGAATCAATTATGGCTTTTTGACCATACTCTTGTTTTGGCAAATAATTATTACCCATCTTGTTGCCACCAAAAAAATTTACTAGGATATGCTTTTTATTATTTTTATTTATTTATAGGGTTGTGATATTTCCAAACTAACAACCCCTATGGGCCTATTTTATTTTTTTAAATGATTGACTTTATTTTGAAATTTTAAGACACATTAGAATTAAATAAAAAATAGTAATAGGATATAAAGTATAATGGGGAGCAAAATATTGATGTTATGATGAGCAACTAAAGAATGTTATAAGAAATAAAAGTAAAGTATGCAATAAGTATAAATGAAAGAGAAATGTAAAATCATGAAATCAAAATAGAAGAGAAAATTAAAATAAAAGAGAAATTTAAAATCATGAAACTTAAACATGATAGAGAAATTGAAATGAAAAAGAAAAATAAAATTGGGAGAAAAGGTATTAAAGTTAGATTTTCAAGTTTTAAAGCAATAAATTAATTTTGTAAATAACAAAATATCAAACCAAGAGACAATAGGACATCTAACGATATAAATAATGGCCCCTAGTGACACATAATGGTCATTGTTGGACTTGTCATTGACAAAGCAACATGGGCTGGACATATTCTTCGTTTCCATCTCTTTTTTTTTCTTCTTCTTCTTCATCATTCTCATCCTTTTCCTGCATAAAAGTGTTTTGAGCTAGGATAGGTAGAGTATTTAAATTGCATTGAGGCAAATGAATAGGTGGAAAGGGTTGAAGTGGAGTGACAAACCTGTGATGCTATTTATGTAGTGTCCTATAAGCTCAAAATCTCAACATTAAAAGCAAACAGGTCATTCAACAGCGTAGAGAGCAAACCATAGCCATAAGGCATAGGCAAATTTGTTGGTGCAAAGTAAAATGTGTAGCAACCAGTTGAGGTAGGCAGCAATGTTTATGAAGTAGAAAATGGAGGTTTAAAAGTGTTGAAATCTCCAAAGTGAGTAGACATGATAAATAACAAAGGCCCAACACCCCCAAACAATGAATACAATTCCCAAGAGAATTGGGTTTTATAAAATTTTTACTGTAAAACTCCTTTAGAAACAGAGATGATAAAATCAAACAATAAATGTATAATGTAAAAAGAGTAAGAGAGAAGTATGGACATAAAGATTTATTATGGTTTGACTTCTTCCCAAGCTTATGTCCAATCCCTAAGTAACCTTTGGGGATTTTTCACTATTTCAGAAAAATCAATACAATTCCTAGGAGAACCTCTCCTGAATTCCCAATCTCTCATAGCTTAACTCCTTCAAGGAACCTCTTTGAAAAACTCTCTCAAAGATATACTCTACTTGAACCCAAGCTTTCTTTTAGCTTGATTCTCTCAATGAACCTTATTGAGCTTCTCTCTCAGAAGAAAGAAATAATTACAAATGAATAACTCTCTAAATAGAGTAGATAATACAATGAAGCACTAAAATGATATAGAGCTGATAAGTAAATGAAAACAAATGATATAAACTCTATTGAATGTTTTTCTTATTGTTTCAGAGTCCATAGGTTAAGTTTACATAGATTGAGATCCAATAGATCCATTGGGAATGAGTGGGGAAAGAGAGTTTTTAATATATATCATTTATAAATCTGTTATGACTTCTCTACCACTGACCAGTTGACTGTTCACCACTGACTAATTGACTACTCACTTTTTTCCCCTTATAATTTTCAAATTCTGGACCCCAACAGTCAATTGATCACTCTTGACCAGTTGACTGGTTACTCACAAAGAGCTCCTAGTCAATGATCTAAAGGCTGATAGTTGACTGATGCTTGATTTGGGTGTGACCAGTAGACAGTTCAAATGTGGCCAGTCAACTACTCACTCACAGAAAGCTCCAAGTTGATCAGGCTTAAGTTGGCAGGTAACTGGTCTCAGCCAAGAAAGTGACCAGTCGACTGTTCACTAATAAAAATGCCCAGTTGATTAGATTTCAAGCTGGCAGTAGATTAAGGGCTTTTCAAAGGGTGACTAGTTGATTGCTGGCTAGTGGCTAATCAACTATTCACTGACAGGAAGCTCCCAAATAAGCTTTTCTCAACCATTAAGACCTGAGATTAATTTTGCATTCATCTTAATTGATTCCTATCAGCTCAATACCATTTATAAAGGTTCTTAAGATATAATTAAACATTGAAAACACCTAGAACATATGTATTACATAAGAAAACTTTTCTTCTTGTGTTGTTATCATTAAAACATTGATCTTTTAACAAAATGGGCTCAACAAGTTTGACTCCTCTAGAAGGCATTGTAGGACTATTATCATCATTCGTAGCTGCATCGTCTAAGCGATCATCCCCAATAGGTTCTTTAAAGAGATATATCCGTTCACCTTATTTCCAAGTCTACTTGCAAGAATTGGACCCTAAAGGAGTTTAACTATTTGCGTGGCAGGTTAGGAAGCTGTCATGTTGCAATGTTCTCCTAAGGCACGTAACATATATACATAATCATGAGTCATTGTCTCCCTAAATTGTTGATAATCAACCGATAGGGTACCATCAACACTAAGTAAGTACAAATCTTCTGCCAAATCAGCTTGCACTTAACATCTAAAGTCAAAAGTGTCGAGGAAATATATTACAAAAGGATAAAAAGCAAAGAAGTTTACCATGAAGCCATAAGCACCACTAGTAGGATTTATCCACCAGCTTGTTCACCTTCAATACCAATACATATACTCATATGTGCAATAGATAGGATGGGACGACAAAGGAAAATGAGATAGCACATCACACCATACATTCCATATTACAATAAAAGACCATATGTTCGTGGTGCTAACTTTTTTTGTTTTGCCTCAAAGTTAGATGGAATGGCAAGCACCCAAATTGATTGGATCTTGAGGTATTGGTTACACTCAACTAAACTAATGGAGCACGCAATCAGTATGGTGCCATTAAATAATATGTAAACATATAAGAGGGACAGATGCTAGCCAGATGTCTTGTGACACGAAGCAGTAGTATGGGATAATTTAGTGCACATATGGTACTTCGTAAGACTGTTAAATAACCTGCAAGTAACATAGAAAAATTGAAGAACTAGCACTCTTGAATGATAAGTATGCACGCCACATTCAAGAATACTAGAGTTGATTCACCATACTCTAGAATAGAATGAGGAGAGTGATAAGAATTATGGGCAATTTTACTACTGAGTTTAGAGGACTCAGATAAGAAATTTGCATATAAATGGTAAGGCTAATTTTATAGAATAAAATTTATTTTTTGATTAATAAGCTGGGAAATTCATAGCCATGAACAACCCTCATAGCATAGGGAAATGTTTTCTTAATTAATTGGGTTCACCAATATCCAGAACTAAGAAATAAAAATGATTATGATAATTAACTAGAAAAACATATGCGCATGATTAGAATACTCCACTTGAACTTAGGTCATATGCAATGGATTTAAAACTCTTAAAAGATTGACTTTTCAAACTTCATTAAATTTATTGCATATGATCAAAATACTCCATTTGAACTTGAGTCATGTGCAATGGATTTAAAACTCTTGAAAGACTGACTCTTCAAACTTCATTAATACTATTGCATATGATTAAAATACTCCACTTGAACTTTGGGTCCATGTAATAGCTAGGCTTGGGCTTTAAGTGGCTTGATTTTACTTTGAGTTGTTGAACAAGTATAACCTGAATCTTCTTAGTCATAGAATAAGTAATTGGCCTAGATAATGAACTTGATGCTCATTAGCTAGATAATGAATAACATATGAAAACTTTTAAATGATGACAACAACCATTATAGGTTGCCAAGCTGACAAGAAGGACATGTTGCGCAATTATAACCAGTATGGTTAAATAAGCCACACCTAAATGGCTCACTTAGTCCTTCTCTCTTCCATCTCATTTCGAATCTTAGTTGACTTAAGTTTACCCTATCTTCTTGTTATTGTCGGGTTAGGGATTAGTATTAGTCCTACCCAATATGGCTATTGTACTATGTCTCTAATTGATCAAAACTCTGTATTGTATGCATTTAACATTGTATCCAATATAAAAATACAATCTATGTACTAAAGGGGGTCCATAGCCACCTTCGTGCATGTCGTAAACACATGCATGCAAGGATATTTTTCCACTTGAAACTCTTCATGATCACATATCCAATCACTCAAGCTAACCTTAAACACCTTTTATAATGTTTGTTTGTTATATCATAAGGCTTTTCAACCTCGAACAATGAAGCATGCCTATCAAATATATGCACACATATGCAGATACTATTTGAGCCCTTAATTTAAGTTTCTTAGGGATGTTCTTAGTAAATACTTCACCAGCCTTAATCTGTGCTTCCGTGGTTTGGCCACGCTTCACCCACTATACATTAAGTTTACAAAAGATTGACTTTATCAAACCAAAAGTTAGCAAGAACCAAGTACATTTGAAAATGTCATTTGTGATTTTTACTAAATTTATTGTCATATGTCTCCAACGCCTACCTTCGGTTTCATATGCCCTAAACCATTGAGCTTTTAGGGTATCCTCAATCCATGTCACGTCGTACCATGTAGACAATGTAACTCATCTAATTGTTCATTTACCATATGATGTTGATACTGGTGACTTGGGTAGTATAAAAAAAAAAAAAGTAAATACAATGACATATACAAAGGATAACTTGATTTAATGGTAGTCAAATATTCATGCCAAGCTTAAAAGCTTTGTTAAAGTTGTTAACCATGTGTCGCAAGCAAAACACATGGTATGCATTTAGTGGTTATCATCCAACATGGTGATTTTTCATAACAGCCAAAATGGCTAGACGTTTATCAGAAATCAAGCAAGTTCCTTGTTTATTTCTTACCACATGACGCCCCATGTTCATTGAAACCATAACCATGCCTTAATTATTTCCCTTTCAACAATGGCAAATGCACGGGGAACTATATTTGTGTTACCATCCTACGACATTGTAATAAGCAATATTCCCTTATATTTTCCATACAGAAATGTGCCATCAACTTGGACCATTGACTTTACATGGTTGAATGCGTCAATGCATGGTTTGAATGTCCAAAAAATATGCTAGAACATAACCACTTCCTCTACACCTAAGCTAAACTCTGGGCACACTTTGTTTACAAACTTATAATATGACCCCTAATTAAATTGTTGAACAATAACTAACCATCTTGAAAATGTAGTATATGACTTCTCCTAATTGCCAAAGGCAAGGGTAACTACCTTGTGTTTCCTTATCCATGCCTTTCTATACAACATGGTGTAACTAAAGATAGACCACACCCTTTTAGTGACTTGTCTTATTGAAACCAATGGGTTCTCGATCACCATTAACACAATGAATAGTGATATGATATCAAAGTCAAATTTTAGGTGATTAGGATAATGAAGTAGACAAACTTGAATACGACCCCCTATATTTGGTAATTTGTCAATGGTTTTCATTAGCCTTCTGACTAGCTCTCATCCTTCAATTGTAGCATACTTTGTACTCTAAACATTAATACTCCTCATACTTACTGCACGAGTAATGCACCCTAAATTTGTGGCGCAAAGGAACGAAGTAAATCTTCACAGCTTGGTGCAAAGCCTTGAAATCGTTGAATTGCAAACCCACATGTAACTCTTAGTTGTCATTCATGTTAAGCCCTTCCTTTAAATCAACTAACTCGCACCCCTTGTTTACACTTGTATTAGTTTGATTAAAGAAAGCAAAAGTAAGATCCACATAGTAGTTACCAATGAAACATCTATGTTGCTAACAATGTTTACTCCATCTTCATCCCTATCTCCATCACCATCATCATCATTACCACAATCATCATATCCTTCTAATAGGGCATCATAATCATCATCATCTTCAAACTCATTTAATACATCCTTAATATCCTCATCAACAGATGGGAACTAAGGAGTGCCTATTGGGGGTTAGGACGAACTAGGCAATGAGGTATAATAGGGGATATTAAGACCATAGTGTTGTAAACAATCAACTTGTCTAATCCATGGTGTGACATTTGCTGTATAAGAATTCTCATTCATTATATGTTTGCTAGTACTAACAAAATTGACCGCAAGATAGGAGTGTTGAAACAACATAGTCTTCTTGTGGTTTAGTATCATTGTTCAATTAAAGTTCTACCATTCCAATGTATGCATACAACTCAACAATATTCAATTGGGTTAAGAATCTCGTATTTACCTCCCACATTGATTAGATATCATCATCATCTTGTAACCTACATGCTTGATACTGAGTAAGATATAGAGACATAAGATGTCTGTATACTAATTGTAACACAAACTAATTTAGTCCTAACTAAACTGCATGTTTTAGCCTATACAGTATAATCTTTGTCAACTTTAATTACATCGACAATGTCACACATAGATGTTGTGCCCTCTTTAGTATTGCATATTTCCCCAATTACATATATACATTCAATTTCTTTCTCTCTACTCATTTTTTTTCATAGCTAGACATGTGCATACAATTAGTTAAAACAAATAAATACTTACTTTTGAAAAAAGAAACAAATAATTACTTTATTTATTACTTTTTAAAATAGAATTTTGCAACACTTAAATACAACTAATTTTAAAATAATTTTTTATCCTATTTATTCATCATTTACTTTTTGCACCACTTAAATATAATTAATTTTATAATATATTC
This sequence comes from Delonix regia, assembly GCA_037074485.1. Classification (NCBI taxonomy): domain Eukaryota; kingdom Viridiplantae; phylum Streptophyta; class Magnoliopsida; order Fabales; family Fabaceae; genus Delonix; species Delonix regia. Next base: position 19,213,158 of record CM073454.1, on the reverse strand, counting down.
AATTATAAATTAAATAATATACTAAATCATTTGACATTATGTATTAAATAATAGATTATATACAGAATAAAATTAATCTACTTCAAAATTAATAATATGTAATATTTTTGTTATCCTACTTCTCATTATTCTAATATATTTCCACATTTTAAATTTTAAATGTTTATAAATATCATCTACAACATTATACACTTTTTATCTATAATTTTTAAATTTCTATTATCATTATTTTTATCATATATTTATAATTTTTTCCTTACCACATCTTGTTTTTTCCATTTCTTCCAACTTTACCATTATTACTATTTTTTCATTTTTCCAATTAAATTTTTCAATAAAATTTGATTTCCACAGTTTCACATTTCTAATTTACAAAGTTTACTATATTTTTCTACATTTTATTAATATTTTTAAATTTAATTTTTCAATAATATAATTTCAAATTTTTCCATCATACATTTTGTCATTTCTTTTATTATTATTATTATTATTATTATTATTATTATTATTATTATTATTATTATTATTATTATTATTATTATTATCATCGTTTCTCTTTTGTAATTAATTTTTTCGACAATTGTTCAACAATTGTACGGTCAAACAGCTTCAATGTTGCTTGTAATCACGCTTCTTAATTTTAACTAATTTCTGATATCCGATAATACGGCCAGATACCATAACATTTTGAATATAAAAATAAAAATAAAAAATCTTGCTGTTTGCTAACTTAAGAAAGAAAGTATCTTGACAAAAAAAAAAAAAGGTACCATGTAGCAACAAAAAAAACAAAGGATAATAAAAATGGAACCACTTGGAGCAAACTCTAGCTAAAAATGCGTTGCTCTCACTCAGCCTCAGATCTCTCTCCCTGAGAAAGTCTCACTCTCAACTTTCACTCTCAGGAAGCAAAATGGTTCGAATATGGTGGTAGTAGGACGACCACTGCGCTGGGTTTATATCAAACATTCATTTCTTTTTCCTTTTTTTTTTTTTTTTCAGATAACGTTATCTTATTTGTGCCTTTTGCCATGTGGCATTGCAATTAAAAATTCTCAAATAACGCAGCATCGCGTGGATACCAGTTACAGTCAAACTCATTCTGACTGGTTGCGGTCTATACAAGACCGCTCTATGCAGCCCTGTCGTATAGACCGCTGCATGTAGCATTTACTTTTGACAATCTATTAAAAAAAAAAAAACTTTCTGCGAGCTATAATAGCTTGCAACTAGTATGATTTAAAAAAAGAAAAAGATTTGGGTGAATGTTTTTAACAGTTTAGGAGACAAAAATTTTCGAATTAAACATTTGAATTATAATAGACAAATTTTTATGGTTCAATAAAGATGAATTTTTATCAATTAAAAAATTAAATTAAAAATACAAGATAAAATTATATATAAAATTAAAATTTTAAAAAACTAAGGGAGCAACTGCACTTTGCACCCTTCCTTAAATTTATTCTCTAGATCAATTCGCCAATCCGAATGCTCACATCAACTCATTTTGCTTAGAAAAAAGTATACTACTATATACGTGTTCAAAGCCATTGAAGTCTTTGGTTTCTCAAACTAATACAAGAGAATAAAACTATTTTTGAAAAATATAAATATAAATATAGATATAAATTATGATAAGAGAAAAATAAACTAAAATAGAATTATAGTTTCTTAAATTTAATGATCATTTTGAAGTAATATTTAAATTTGAGACTTTTTAAAGTAATTCCTTATATTTTAAAACCATTAATAGGATTGAACTTGTATTAAATTTTATTGATATTTATGTCTGAAAATGTATGACTTGAAAATTATGAAAGTAGCATGCGGTGACAATGGTGGCACTGGGCCAGAGTATTAGTGACGTACAATACACTATCGTAGTGGCAATGATATATAACAATGGCAACAGCGGCAGATGATTCAAAGCACCAAATTTTCGATTTTTATGCAAAACACACACAAAATATGAAGAGGAAAATGAGATGAAATTGAGTTTTATTTTTCTTTTCAAAGAATTAGATTATAGCCTGAAAAATATACAGAAAACGGTTGAACTGGATTCATCCCATTCGGAACTCGGTTCAAATATTCCTTCTCTTCAGGAATATAACCGACCATTATATGGGGTTTAGATATTTGAACTATTCATCATCAAATGCATCCTTCATGAAGCAGGCATTTGACAGTGCCCCGAAATCTTTTTCTCATTATTCTTCAAAATCTCCTTCCCACAGGACACTATATCCCATGAGATAACCCACCACAATATCACATTCGTTCAAAAGGGTCAAATTGAATAATTACAAATGATTGAACATTTTACAGCGTTACAAATCATTTTATTTGCCATCACTTTTCAGAGACAACTTGATATCATACAAGTACACAACAGTGTATCTACAGTCCGGAGATTTGTATCGAAGTGTAGCCAAAGCTAAAGCCTTTTCTGTTTCACCTGCCCGGCAATTATCAACAAGAGTGGTTGTTCCCTTCCAGCCACTCCTCCAGCTTAGCCTCTTTATCAGCCTTGAAGTCATCAAACTTCTCTGATACTGCCAATAAATTTCTTCCAAGATCACCAATGTCAGTCTCTTCATCTTGTTGAGATTCGTCTTCAACCCGACTTGACAGAGGTAGCTCATCAGTTTCCATGCCTTGTAAAGAAGAAGCAGTGCTTGCAGACGTGACTGGCAATGGTGGATTAGTGTACAGCTGAGAGTTGTCGTCCTTGTAATCTATCGGTCCCCTAGCATCAAGTTGTGGCCACTTTAGGCTGCTAGCCTTCTGTTTTGCTGACTTAAGAACACTTGAAATATAGCTACCCCTTCTCTGGCTGCCCTCTGGGCCATAAAACGGAGTGTTACCCCAAGAACTAGCTCTTTCTGTGTGGAAATCTGAGGTCGATGGTTGGATTATCCCTCTTTTTGGTTGTTTTGTTGTCATGACTACCAGAGATTTTTTAATATCCCCAATCATCTCATCAGCTATGGAGAATCCACACTCTTTCATTGATCTCAACATTGTGATAGAGTCCTCAAAATCTTCTGTGTGCAAAGTTGTTTCATGAGACTTCTCAACAACATTTCCCTTAAGTTTGATGACATTAGGCACAGCATTTTGAGCGTGTTGTTGGACAAAGAAAAGCCCAACTGACGGTTCATTAGCCACGTGTTTTATCATCTCTGCCAAGCATTCACTTATCTCCACAAAACCATCAGCGGTGGAGAACTCATGCATCTTCCCAAAGGTAGATAGCTGTTCATCAAACACTGTCCAGAGAACAAAGAAAATCAGCTAGATTATACCAAGGGAGAAAGAAATGAAAGCAACAAGTCCAATCAACATTTGCTGATATAGTAGGTTAAATTGCACAATCACTTAATCAAAACCTTTCCGGCATGGTCAGTCCCAAAACCTAAATAGGAGTATTTTTGCATATTAACGGCTTCAATTAAAATACACCCGACATATAATTAGATGTACAGTTTAAATGAAACATAGAATCCCTACTGGTTGCACGCTGTTTCAAACACACTGTAATCTTTCACAACACTTTGATTGTTGGCCATCAGATATGGTAAGAATGGTATTGAGAAACACCAATTTGTAAAGGAATGGTGTACGAGCAAGAGCAGGCAATAATTTATGGCACTTGGATTTGAGTTATTTGACGACAACCAAACAAAAAAAAAAAAAAAGAGGCCCCTAAATTCATATTTGAATTGCATAGAAACTCCAAACTCTAGTGGTATTGAGCTGAAAAATTGAAATACAAATTCTTTACACTTAAATGCAAATAATGAAATGAACCTAAAAAGGGAATGCCATTTATCAGTAAGATTGAAGCAGGTGATGGGAATGGATTATAGGCATATCTTTACTAGAGAATATGACTGTGCAAGGTAAATAATATAAGTGAAAGATACTAGGAAAGATTATCACATGTATAGACAAGTATTAGAAAGAAGCCAAATAACAGAATTTATTCACAGGCATAAAACAAATTTGAATGGAGGGGTTATCCACTAGAACCTAAAAGAGGATGTTGTAGAGCCAAAGGAAAATGGGACATAAGTTTGAAATTTGAATGTGTGTAGAGAGGAGTATTCATATAACTACTGGCCATGCGGCGAAAAGGAGTAGACAAAGCATTGGAGCTGTACAAATGAATCCTTGGTAGATAATTTTGAATTGGCACAAGGAACAAATAAAGATGTGCCTCTAAGTATGTCGATGTAGATAAAAATGATAATACAGGGAAAAAATTATTGTTGCCATTGTATAAAAAGGTACTAAAAGGGGATGTGAACTGGCAAGGCAAAAATAACATATTTTACTTTCAATTGGTCAGAAAATGGAAAGAGGCATGAAGCTGCGGATAAATATTATCAATTTTGTGGGTACAGAATCATATTCTGTAAGTTTTGTATGCACTGAATAAGTATAATAACACCTACTTTCAAATGATTGCAAACATATAATTCTAGTAATACTGTAATAGAATTAACCATAGTATATTAAAATTACAATCCATTTTTAATGATAACAATATTCATTGTTGCAAGTGTGATTATCCACTTATCATGAAAAATATGAGATAATAAATGATTCCTTTTTTTAATGTTAAATGACTGATTCAACATATGAAACCACGAATCAATTGATTAATCTACTTCCACACCAACTCACACTCCTTGGTTCTTTGCCTTAACTAAGAAACATCTCTAAACTCTTTCTACCTCTCTACAACACTCTTTCATCCTGCAATTAATAAAGAAACAGCAGAACGCTACTGATCAGGTCAAAGAGCTGGTTCTCTATCATAAATTCATAATCATACATCTAATTGACAGTTGCTAGAACTGAATTTGCCTTCCATCAACTATCAAAAGTCTCCTTACTATGCAATTCGCTTGAGCCCAATTACAACACGTAGTTACACAACAAACAATTGTACATTTTACTCTCAACCACATATACACAGAGGGTTCTGATGGCCCCAAGAAAAAGATGCAAAGGAAAAAAATCTGTGATTATTTTACAATTTGTAATTGCAGAGCCATGGGTGACAAGGGGGAAAATGACAAATTTTTTCAGGTAAAAGCATATAAATTATGTACAGACATGATGGTCAATTAAAAAAAGAAAAAGCATGATAACCATTGGGATGATGGGATAAGAAAAGTAGTCAGTCGTACTTAGTACGCCTAGCTGGTAGTTAATTAGTTAAAGCTATTATTAACTACCAGTAATATAACTAGGGATTTGACAGATGAGGAAAGGTGAATAAGATCTGATTGAATTCCTTCTCTATCCTCCATTTTTTCGTTTTGTATCCTTCTATTCCGTTTTCTCTTAACAGTGGTATTGATAGAGTTGACCCCTAAACTCACAACAACCAGCTTAGGAATTATAATGCAGGAAAAAATAGAAGGGAACTGAGGTTTTCAGACAGTCAAAATAACAAGAAAAGATCAGTATACAAAGCCTTATGAACTGACACAAGACACAGCCCAGCCCTCAATACACCCATGCTGTCTGTAGAAAGAACAGGAAAGAAGAAATAAAGGTCTCTGGCTTTCGAGAGGTCAGAACTCTCCCAAAACACTCCTCCAAAATGGTCTTCCCCTCTGTCTGAGTCAGTCCTTCTGTTTTATACTGCTTTATACCTACCCCAACTACCACTACTATTTTTTTCATCATTACTACCCTTTTGCCCCCATTTTTTCTTTGTTCTGTTGGCTATATACCTTGGGTCTTTCGTTTGATCTTCAGTCCTTCTTTCTGATCCAATAGTCCCACCTTCTCCTCCCTCTTTCACTCTCTTTTGTCTTCTGCTTACTGTTCAATCTGCTTGAGTGGGTTGGGTGCCATCAGGTATCAAAGCCACGATACCATGGCAGATGCCACACACCCTTAGTCTTCACTGAATGAGATGGAGGAGAGACTTCATTCCACCCTTAATTAGAGGATTTCAAACACTGGACAGCGAGTAACCGGGTTCAAGAACTAATTGAGGGACCTTCCCTGCGAGTGCGAAATTGATGAGATTGTCGTACACAAGAGAAAGAAGCAATGGTGATCGGGGTAAGGAAGCATGACAGCACACAAAGTCTAATTATCAGAATCAGAATAAGGACTATAAAGTTCCAACACGCTTCACGAAGATGGAATTTCCAAGATTCCATTAGAAGGATGTAGTGGGGTGGCTTACTAAGTGTGAGGCGTACTTCTAGTTGGATAACACATTTGAAGAACTTAAAGTGACCATTGTGAGTTTAGCCTAGGACGAGAAGGCTTCAAGTGGCACCAAGCTTTCAAAAAGAATCAGTAAGACCAACAAATTCCATGGGTCAGATAAGCAGTGGCCATCGAAGAAAGATTCAGGCCAATGCATGAAGACCCAATGAAAGACTTCTACTAAGACACACATAGGACATATTGCAAGATGCTTTTGATTATCTTGCATGCAAAGTCATGCTACTTGAGCTGCTACACAGTGGGGTTTAAAGATTGCAATAGGAGTATGGTTGTCAAGGCCAAAAAGTTGGATGCCATGAGACTTGCTGGGTTGCATGAAAGGAATTGTGAATTGTCTAGACTCAAGCATGCAAAGAAGAAACAATTTCAGCAGAACAATCCTCCAGCGTTTGAGGCTAGAGTCTCTCCCCTTCCACCAGACACTTCACACCTCACCCTATACCCTCTCCTTCCTAATAACTCCTAACAGACTTGCTTACACAACCCCCCCCCCCCTCCCGCCATGAGGCATCAAGTTAGTAATTTTCATCTGCACCTGAATTATCCCCATCCGGTTCCACCTCATCTCCTGAACAACTCTCAGCTTTCTTCTCAACACAACCAGGCCTTCGTGCCCTCCTAGCATACACTTTTGAGATATTAGGCCAAGTAGGGCCATCAGCATCATAAAGGGAATTTAGCCCATTTGGAGCCCAAAACCTCGTGCAAAATGAGGCCCAAGCCTATATGGGGCAACATGATCATTTGCAATGCATCTAGCTCACAAAATGAAGTTTAAAGAGTCCACTAGAAGTCAGATCTAATTTGGGATGATTTTATTATTTTCTATAACATATCAATTAGTTTACGTGCATACGCATTTTCTATAAGTAAATAAGGTCTGGTTGAAGGACAATAAGGAAAGTGGTTAGTTTGCAACATGACCATCATCAGTAATCTTTGACATAAGGTGTCCTGCTGTCTCATAGTCCGATTGTAATTATTAGGTTTGAACTTGTGCTGAACACTTTCCTGTGCTAAAAGGGTTGTTCTTGGTTTTTGAAGACTAGATTGTGAATGTGAAAGTAACTTTCGGTGATCTGAAATATGCATTACCTTCTCTATTCGAATTTCTTATATAAGTTCCAGCAATAGCGGCAAGATTACTCTATATTCTTATCACTCTCCTTATTTTCTAAAGTTTGGCAGATCAAACCTTGGGTTCTTGAGTTTGTCATGCAATCTTATCATTCAAGGGTGCTAGTTCTTCTTTTCGTTTTCTCTATGAGTTACCAGCAGAGTGCTCAATCTGTACCAGCAAGCCGTTCAATCCATATCAGCAGACTTGTGTTTTCAAAGTACCTGAAGCACATCAATATGAATATGAAACTTAGTGCAAGAAAGTAAAAGAGAGTGGGGCAGCAAATGCTCTTTCAGGAGTACAAGGTGCAAAACTTCTAATGGCAATCTCCTTAGTTTCCACTAACATGTGGTAGCACATTAAAGAATATTGCACACAGAGCAAAACCTACAAACAATTATCACCCAACTAAACTAGCTTAGCAACAATTAGTCCAAATATAGTTGGGAAGGACAAACTTTGAGAAGAAAAGGGAAGATAGTCATTGGCAACAGTGACCAACTAAAGAAGCACTGATCTCTTTGGTGCATTCCTCACCATAAGGTAGACACTCAAGAGTCAAGGTTACTTGCCATAGAATGAAAGGCTTATTTTGGAGGAAAAACATGGAGGCAAACATCAAATTATTCATCAAGCACTGTGATACTTGTGCTAGATGTAAGAGTGAGACCATTGCCAACCCCAAGGTTACTTGAACCATTACCTATTCCTAGTGGAGTGTGTGTAAGCTTTTCCATGGACTTCATTGAGGGACTGCTAAGGTCTGGGGGTAAAGATACTACTATGCTGTTCATTGACAGAATGAGCAAGTATGCTCACCTGTTTATAGCAACACAAGTGGCTAAGCAATTTCTAGACCACATATATAAGCTCCATGGGGCACCATGCCACCATCTAATGTTATCAGTGACAGAGACCCCATTTTTATCTGTAACTTCCAGAAGGAATTCATGTCAAAGCTTAGGGTTTAACAAGACCTCACCTTAGCATACCACCCCCCATTTGATGGCCAAATTTAGGTTTTAAACTACTGCCTTGAGATTTACCTTAGGTGTATGAGATGGGAGGCACAGGTGGCTCTCACAAGCTAAATGATAGTACAATACCACATTCCATGCAGCCACTCAAGCTGCACCATATGAGGTTTTATATGGCCAAAAACAACCTATGCATGTCCCTTACATAACATAGGTTTCACTGGTGGAAGCAATTGATTGTTCATATATAGCAATGGAAGAAATGTTGGCTCTAATCAAACACCATTTACACAAGGCTGCCAATAAAATGAAACAATCAGATGACAAGAGAATGTCTAATAGACAATTTCAAGAAGAAGAATTGGTCCTCTTCTTCAATCTCTAGCCATATAGACAACTTTTAGTAGCCTCTAGAGGTTCCCAAAAGTTAGCACATTGCTATTATGGGCCTTACAGGATCCTACAAAGAGTTTCTCTAGTTGCATACAAGCTGGATATTTACCAACCAACTCCAAAATCTACACCACATTCCTTTTATCCTTACTAAAACCTTGCCCTAATCCCACTATGGCACGACGACATCCACCCACCTGACTAGCCAGCCCAACCAAAAAATCTGGTCACTGAAAAGATCTTACACAGAAGACTAATTCAGAGGCAAGGTAGACCAATTACTGAAGTAATTGTTAAATGGAAGAATATACCTGGTGAGGATGCCACATGGGTTCATTTTTATGACCTACAAAGGATCTATCCAAACTTTCACAATGTACACAACCCTTGATGGCAAGCGTATTTCAGGAGGGGGGAATACTTTAAAGATGATGGCTTATCTGGTTGTTAATTAGTTAAAGCAGTTATCAACTACCAGTGATAAAATACGAATGCAACAAATGAGAATAGGTAAATAAGATCTTATTGAATTTTTCTCCATGTTCTATTCCCTTTCTTCTACCCTTCTTTTCCCTTTTCTCTTAACAATAACTGTAAAAGAAATAAAATCCTATATCAACTTCTGAAATTTTCGAAATTATACCAACACATTTGTTTTAATTAACCACTCATAGTAAAATCATATCTCAAACAAAAGGTCACACATGTCTCCATTCCCATGTCATAAATCATCTCTTAAACCAATGTATCACAACAACAGCATACAACATATCAATGTCTAGTTTGTGCATGGGAAACAACGGGGAGTCATTTTTCTTTTGTCACCCTTCAACGAACAACAACACTATCACGAATGAAAAAGAAAACAATGACTACTCTTAAGACCTAGATAACATGTAATTTTCCTCAAAAATCAAGAATATCGAACGAACAACAGCAAAAACCAAAAGCTAGAGAGAGAAACTTAAAACCAGGGTAAACGAATAAAAGAATGAGAAGAAAGAGAGACATAAGACTCACTGGAGCTCGGACGGCGGCGAAAGACACTGGGATTGTCGCGAGTCAGAGCAAACGACTGGAAAAATGTAGGATCGATGAAGATTGAAGGACAGGGGTGAGACTGAGCGAGCACAAAGAGACTCAGACGTATAAAGGATTAGGATCACGGCGCAACTAACAGCCAAAAAAATGCTAAAAAACATGCGGCGATCTTGCGTGGCAACCTAACAGTCAATCTTTGTCTGTATAATCTTAATTAAATTTTAATTTAGTTTTTAAAACAATATTTTTTGTACATATAATTACATCTCACGTTAAGGTAATAAAATGTAATAATATGTGTTACAAAATATTAATTATATGTTGATTTAAAATAATTTATTTTATTTATATTTTAATATTAATAATTTTAGGATTTTATTATACACTTAATTTTTAAAAATTTTTAGTTTATTTATTTACTTTCTATTTTCTATTAATTCTAAAAAATAATGTAAATTTCGTGACGCTCATTAGTGTGTCTAGTTATTAAACAAAATAACCTTAACATATATTAACTAATTTATTATAAATTATAAATTAATATATTTGTAATTAAATGTAATATAATTGAGTAATATATTAATAAAATTAACCTTCTTGGAATAGATTTGAAATGAAATTATCACGTATTAAAGACGGATTTTTATCCCTAATACTCTATTTTTATATATCTGTCAAAGTAAAAAATTATAATGTTTAAATATGAATAAATTATAACATAATTTATAATGAAAATAAGTAATATTTTTTAAAAGTTCAAAAATATTAATTTTTATCATAAATGATGAGATAAATAAAATTTTTAAGTTTAATGAAAATATAAAAGATTTAAAATAAGCTCGTTGAATTATTTTAAAAAAGAAAATAGGTACAATGCCATTGTTAAAAAAAAAAAAAAGGCATGATAATAATATGCATTAACAATTGAATTGGAAGAATTAGACTTTTTTTTTTTTTTTGAAACGAAATTGATTTGGACTTTGTTGAATTTGAGAAAATAGTACAGGAAAATGGTCCCACACACAAAGACTAGCAAAATTACAGGCTAATTTAGCTAGTTTGTCAGCTTCCTAATTTCTCGGTCTACTAATCCAGATACAAGAGATATTAACTCTCGCTGATAAGAGGTTCTTGCAATCCAATATCACCGTCCCAAATTCAGACTGGTTGTTCTCCTCAGAGCGTAAAGCATCTAGAATCGATCGTGCATCAGTGCAAATGACTCCATTTTGTGGTAAGTTGGCAGAGGCCCAAACAAGAGCTTCTCGAACTGCTAAAGCTTTAATGGTTCTGAAGTCAAACTTCCCGTGGAAATAACCAGTTATGGCAGCTATTAAAGAGTGATCCTTTTTACGAAATACTACTCCAAAACCAGATTTGTTATCTTTAGTAGGGAGCGTAGCATCCGTCTTGGCAATCCATTCGAGGCTGTTCTCCTGTAAAGGGGCATAGTCATTCCGAGTATTCTGTAGAGATGAAACATTATTTTTTCTATTTGCCACTCTCTTAGGATCCTCCTTGCGTTTGTGACTATCTGCTGTGGAGTTTTAACTTTATTCTGCCAGACTGTGGTGTTTCTGTTTGACCATATTTCCCAAGCCAGGATACAGAACAGATCCACCGCCTTATTCTGTCGTGAGTTCATTGTTGTGCTTAGATAGTCATAAAAGCTGAGTTGGTTTCCAGTGAAGAGCCAACCAACCTGTTCCTAGCAGCGATTAGCTTCATGGCACAAGATTAGAGCATGTGTCTGGTCTTCATCCTAACTACAGAAAGGGCATTGAGAGATGATATTCATGCCTTTGCTGGCCAACTTGCTGCGAGTGGGAAGAAGGTTTTTACATGCGCGCCATGTAAATTCTTTAACTTTAGGGGGAACATTAAGGTGCCATAATCATTTCCATACTCCTGAGTCTTCGGGGTTCTCTGTTGAGTGGGTGAAGGAGAAACAGAGGTGGTAACCTGATCTTACTGTATAAACGCCTTTCCTATCGAAATGCCAGATTATCGTATCTTGGGGTTTACGTCTGCTAATGGGAATGGACAAGATAGCATTACAGACTTCCTCTGAAAAAAAAGACTCCAACGCATTCCTTTTAACAGGAGGCTGCGTGCTGCAAAAATACTCGCCAAGTAAAACTCAGATTGTGACCCAATCGAGTTGTCCAAAAATCCTGTCTGGGGAAATATTTGGCTTTGAAGACCTGTAGCAATGCTAGTCGTGGAAGCCCATGCCGCCTCCATTTTTGCTGCTAAACATCTTCTCCCATTTGACCCGCCCAATCCTTTTCTTCCATCTGATCCATTACTCCACCAGAAGGATATAAAACAAACTCATTAACTTGCTCAGCACAAATAAATAATGCAAAAAATTTATAACTCCAACTATTGTCATTAATATGAGATGGATACTTTTAAACCTTTGTCTCTTGCTCTCCAAGATTGTGTGTGAGTTTTAAGTGATTAAAAACTAAACTTAGTAAACCATATTTATAGAAGAACTTATGGCAACCACTTCATTAATGGTTACCATTGAATAATGTAAGTGGATAAGTAAAGTGTATGGAATGATGAAAGTTTATAATAATGGGATATTACACATAGTGTATGGATCATATCCATGATGAAAGTTCACAATGATATGTTGTTATACCTATCAAATGGACCATAGCTAGAAAAAAGTAACATTATAGGTTGTTGTACCTAACAAAATGGACCATAGTTAGAAAAAATTAACATTCTCCCACTTATTCCATTACACTCACTAATTTTAATATCATCTTCAATACACATTCTAAAAGAGAAAGGTTGAATGTACAAATCACAGTATCAAGTCCTCTATAAGTGAGTATTATTTCTGTGTATCGCAATGTATATCATGTTTTCATCCTACCATAATATTAATGAATAAGCCCTATGTTTATTATAGGTCCTCTTAATGTTGTTCATTATCTAAATATAAATATGCTCACAAAATGAGAAAAACAACTCAAATGAATATCAATTTTATTATAAGTGATGATAACATACATCAAATACTTAATATGGAACCAAGTCTCATTCTTGCTACATGATTCTTAAATTTCATAGGTGGTATGCCTTTTTTTAAGGGATCAACAATCATCAACTCAGTTCTTATATGTTCAATGGAAATTTTATTTTCCTTAACACATTCTTGAATGGCTAAGTACTTAATGTCGATGTGTTTGTTTTAGCTTCTACTTTTATTGTTTTTAGCCAGAAAAATTATAGCTGAGTTGTCGGAATAAATTCTTAATGGCCTTGAGATGGAATCTAAAATTCTAAAACTAGAAATAAAGCTTTTACGGCATACACCATGTGAAGTTGCCTCAAAACAAGACACGAACTCAGCTTCCATAGTAAAAGTAGCAGTCAAAGATTGCTTTGCGCTCCTCCAAGACACAGATCTACTGGCAACCATAAAGATACATTCGGATGTTGATTTCAGAAAGTCAACGCAACTAGCAAAATCTTAATCAGAGTAGCCAACTATCTCAAAGTCTTCAATCCACTTGTACGTTGGCATGTAATATTTAGTACCTTTGAGATACCTCATAACCTTTTTTGCAGCTCTCCATGATCCATCCCTAGATTGTTCTAATATCTACCTAACATCTTAATAGCAAATGCAATATCAGGTCCCTACAAACCTAAGCATACATAAGGCTTCTAACCGCTGAAACATATGGAATGTTACGTATCTGTTCCCTTTCTATATTGTTCCTTGGGCATTGGCTCAAATTGAACCTATCACCCTTCACAATAAGTGCTACACTTGGTGAGCAGTCTTTTATCTGAAATCTTTCTAAGACTATTAATATAGGATTCTTGCAATAAACTAAAAATACAATGAGTTCGATCTCTATGGATCTTAATGCCAATGATATAAGATGTCTCACCCATATCCTTCATATTAAAGTTCTCAGAGAGAAACTGCTTCACCTCATATAGAAACCCTTTATCATTAGTTGCAAGTAATATGTCATCCACATACAATACAAGGAAACATATTTTACTCCTACTGACCTTCTGATATATACATTGATCCATGATTTTTTTCATAAATCTAAAAGAGGATATAATGTCATGAAATTTAAAATACCATTGGTGGGAGGCTTGTTTCAATCCATATATGGATTTTTTAAGCTTGTAAACTAAATGTTTACTAGCATTAGAGGAGAATCCTTCTGGTTATTCATATATACCTCTTTCACTTAATTCCTATTAAGAAATATTGTTTCACATTAATCTAATGTAATACTAAGTCAAAATGGGCAACTAATGCCAATATAATACAGAAGGAATCCTTCTTTGATACAGGAGAAAATGTTTCCTTGTAATCAATTACTTCCTTTTAAGTAAATCTTTTGGCCACAATTCGTATTCTATATCTTTCGATGTTGCCTAATAAGTCTCTTAAAGACCCATTTACAATCAATGGCTTTTAAGCCACAAATCAGATTCATTACAATTGATAGCTTGTGAAAACATTTCAAGGTCATTTTCAGATCCAATATTATAGTCAGAATCTTGTAGGTACACAACTTAATCACTAGGAATTATTGACCTCCTAATTCTTGTCAATCTTCTTAATGTTGATTCAACATTCTCTTGGATAGCATGTTTCTCAAATAGTTGTGTAGCATATTTTTGTGGCTATTGCATAACTATATTAACTAGGTTATGCTTAATAGTCTGTGGTTCCTTAATGATTGGATTTTCAATACCCGTTTGCACTTAAGGGGTATGAATTATAACCAATCTATTACTTGATGTGATAACTTAAGTTCTCAATTAATCATTACCAGAATCTAAGTTTTAAGTTTTATCACTCCCATTGATTAAGTTATTCTCAAGAAATTTAAGATTTCTTGACTCCATAATCTTAGTGCTATATGATGAATAATAAAACCTGTATCCCTTAGACCTTTCAGCATACCTAATAAAGTAGTCACTGATAATCTTTGGGGCTAGCTTCTTCTCTTGTGGATTGTAAATACACACATCAGACGGGTATCCCCATATTTGCATATGCCTCAACCTTGGTTTCCATTCTTTCATTAATTCAAATGGCTCCTTTTTAACAACCTTGGTTAGAACTCGATTAAGCATATACACAGTCATTTTAAGGGTTTTAGTCCACAAGAACATAAGAAACTTATAGCTGCTAAGCATGCTTCATACTATGTCTAACAATGTTTGATTTCTTCTTTTAGTTACACCATTACGGTTTAGGGAACCAAACATAGTGTATTGGGCAACAATCCTATGCTATTGAAGGAACTTCACAAATAAACCCAGTGCTTATCCATCTTCAATGTATCTACCATAGTACACACCACCTTTATCTGATCTTACTATCTTAATTTATTTACCACATTATTTCTCTAGTTCTGCTTTTAAAACCTTAAAGGCATCTAATGCCTCATTCTTGTTATTAAGAAGATAAAATACATGTATCGTGAGTAATCATCAATAAAGATGATAAAGTATTTCTAAATATTTGAGTCTATATCTGGACTATATATATCTGTATGTATGATTTCCAATAAGATAGAACTCATTTTAGCACTTTTTTTAGTCTTGTTAGTCTGCTTTCCCATAATGTAGTCTATACAAGTATCAAAGTCATTAAAGTCAATAGTATTTAATACTCCTTCCTTTACTAACCTTTTTACCCTCTCTATTGAGATATGACCAAGTCTAGAATACCACAATATGAAAGAATTTTCATTAGTAATACATCTTTTTATACCTATGCTACAAGAAGCATGCATGGTCTCATGTAACGAATTGTCTTGTAATTAAATTCAAAAAGACCATAACAAATTGTGTCATTTCAACAGGATTGGATTTATAAAATAACTTTAACATAATATTTGAAAATTCAAAAGAATATCCAATGGTACGGGCTTCAAAATAGAAATAAAGTTTATCGTGAAACTTGGTACATAAAAGTTCTTTTCCAAAATCATAACAAAGCCTGTTTGCAAGTTTCTATAGCCTCAACCAATAAGCCTATCTTATTTCCTGAGTAGACGTATTACTCACTTCTTGTCGGCTTCCTTTGGTTTAGAAAACCCTATAAGGTATTTAAAATATGGATTGTAGAACCAAAATCAATACACCATTTGTTACTACTAACATCAACCATATTAGATTCATAACAAAAGAATAAGATTAAGTTACCTCTCTTTTCAAGCCAGGCCTCGAATTTGTTGTAATCCTTCTTCATATGTCTTTTCTTCTTGTAGAAAAAACTCTTGAATTCCTTTTTAAAATCACCTTGAATGGGCACTTTACCCTTCCATTTTCCCTTAGCTTGTTTTTTGTCTTTACTTTGAGTTGCCATATGTGCACTTTCTCTAGTTTCTACCAAAAGCCTTCCTTCTTATTAAACATACATAGGCAGTACTTCATTTATTGACCATTTTTATTTATGTGTGTTGTAAGAGATCTTGAAGGGCCCATATTGAGGCGATAAGGAATTTAGAATGAAGTATACTAGGAAAGAATATGGAATTTCAACCTTAAGTATTCTCAACTAAGCCAATATCCTTCATTTGCATGATGTGCTTTCGCACACCCCTTAAGCCAATGAATTTCATAGTTGATAATTTTGACATTAAAATACTTGCTAAAGTCTTTTCAGAAGATTTAAATTGTTCATTAATGATTTTTAGCAAGTCGCAGGGATTTTTATGTTCTCCTATTGATCCACATATATTATCATATTCTTGGATTTGATATACATCATACCAAAACGATTAGATTGCTCTCAACGTTCATAAAGCGTTATTGCTTATGCATTGCAAGTATTCGTAGATGTAAGAGGTTCATATTTTTTAATGGCATAATCAACATTCATCCACCCTAATTGGAGAAGAATTTTCTCCTTTCAAATTTTGCAATTATCCCCATTAAGTTCAAAAACATGAAAATTAGAAATGCTAAGTGTTTAAAAAACTGCATAAACATTACATGCATGTATCAATATTTGAGATAATTTTAAAAAATTCATATAACATGTTCTACCAATGTAAAATATGTAAAGTAAACATAAGTCTAATAACAAATGAAACTACCTATAGGTTAAGTTTTATTCAATTACGTTCATGCACAAATCATGAAGAAACTACCAAATAATACTCTATTTTCTCAATCCTTATCGGCAAATTAAGAACAATAAAAATTCACTATGTCATCTTAATTAATCATATATGTAATATCATTCTTATGAGATGATGATTACCACATTAAATATAATTAATTACAACTTGATATCATTTTTCTTTATGTAATTTTATAACAATTTATAATTTTAGAATAATTAAAGGTGTTGTGGTTAAATTCTAATTATACCAAAATTATACAAAATTATATGACATCAAAATTTTTCTAAATGCTTGTAAATGACCATGTAAAATGCATAAACAAGCCATTTTCATATTGAGATTTTTTAATCAATTAATTAATTAGTCAACAAAACTAAAATGTGACAAATTAATTACTTAAATATCCCTTCATTTAAAATTATCTAAAGATGCAATAGAATATTGCTTAAAATTAATTTTCAAAATATTAAGCATTTAATTAAATGATATAAAAATTTAATTTTGCAAAATATTAGATAAAATACCTACGAAATATTGCCCAATTAACTTAAAGTGCTCAAAACAAAATTTTCAAAATTTGAGCCATTTAAATTAATTTTTTTTGCAATAATACATGGATATACCTTTTTTTCTTTGGCAAGTTAAATTAACCTAAAAACAATTTCTTACACAAAGGTGTCCATTGGTCTAGTGATCTTAAAGTTGGTCTAGCATATATTATAGTAAGAGTTCAAATCTCACAAGGACCAACATTATTCATTTTAATATGAATACTTATCAATGGACCAAAAATGAAAAAGGCCCAAAGAATAATATAATATTAAATAAAAGCCCAAAAACAAAATTTTGAGACAAATGACTCAAAGCCATATATTAAATATAATAATACTTAGCCAAATCATTTCAACAAAGAGTTGTTAGATATATGGTTAGATTCATCAATTTTAATTGTAGTTTAGGTTGTCTTCAACCTCCGGTCGGGTCACTTGAACCGGCTCGACCCAACACGAACTCAGTTTAAGATTCGATTATATTTTATGTTCTAAACACTTGAATATGATCGACTCAAATTTAAAAATTTTTCTTAAATTTGCAAGGTAGAGGTTTAATAGCTCAGATATCAAATGTAAGTTCTTAAATATAAAACAAATTCGTTAGCTTGCTCAAAACAATGAAATAATGCGAAAAATTTATGCCTCCAACCACGATATTACACTTAGTAAATGGATTATAGCTATAATGAAAGTCCACAATGATAAGTCGCTATACTTAACAAATGGACCATAGCTAGGAAAAAGTAACATTATAGGTTGTTGTACCTAACAAAATGGATTATAGTTAAAAAATATTAACAGGAATCGCCAATGCCACTGATTTAATCATAACTTTTTTCCCAACGCGGGATAAGAATATATTTTTCCAGTTTTGAATCTTCTTCCACATTTTGTCCTTAAGGAATGGGAAGATCGCCTTTTTATTTCTTCCAACTAAAAAAGGTAAGCCTAAGTATCTTCCATGGCTTATAGGTGTGGATGCCTATGATGTCGCCTAACTTATTCTATCACTCTGTGCTTAAGTTAAGGTTAAACGTGATCTCTGATTTATGATAGTTTATGGATAGGCCAGATGCTTCTTCAAATTCAATTAGGATGCGTTTAATGTTTCTGCACTTCTCTTCAGTTGATTTGCAGAAAAATAGAGAGTCGTCTGCAAACAGTAAGTGTGAGATACGGGGACCTCTGCACTAGCTCTAACTCTATGTATATCTCCTCTTCTTTTAGCATGTCTGAGTAAGACCGATAGTCATTTAGCACAAATGATAAATAGATAGGGTGACGGGAGGTTACCCTGTCTCAAACCTCTATGAAGTGTAACTTTGCTATCCTCCTCTCCGTTTAGTAGAAATCTGTAGCGTACATAGCAGACACATATCATCTTCCACTGGGTCCATAAGTTGCTGAAACCCATTTTTAGCAAGATTGCCTCGAGGTATTGCCGGTCCACTCTATCATAGGCCTTACTAATGCTGGTTTTTATAGCTACGACTCCATTTTTTCCTTTTATTTTCTTCTTTATAGAATGGATCAGCTTAAAAGCTACAAGTCTATTATCTGTTATCAATTTATTAGGAATAAAAATGGATTTATTATCAGAGATGATAAAAGGTAGTACCTTTTTTAATCTGTTCGCTAGCACTTTCGATATGAACTTGTAGATGACATTGCATAGGGATATTGGTCTCAGATCACGTAGTGTTTCCAGACTTGAGTTCATTGGCAAGAGTACCAATAAGGTTTCAGAGAGAGAGTTTAGCAAAGACCCATCTCTAAGCCAGTCTTGATAGCATTTGGTAACATCTTGTCCAATGATATGCCATAACTGTTGATAGAATGGGGGATTGAAACTGTTTGGGCCAGGGGCCTTATCTGAATGTATTTGGTAGACATCCTTCCTGAATTCCTGAGCATCAAAAGGTCTAGATATGTATTTTTTTTGTTCCTAGCTCACTGTCTATTTGACGTGGTATAAAACTTGGTCATGCTTCGCCATCCTTATAGCGAACAAGTTCTGGAAATAATCAGCAATCATTTTTTAGATCTCGACAGATTCCTAAACCCACTTCCCTCCCCTGCTCTTCAAGGCATCTATGCGATTATTTTTCCTCCTGGCATCCACACACTGATGGAAGAACCTGGAGTGTCTATCTTTGCGCTTAAGCTAATGAACCTTAGATCTCTATTTCCATATTATTTCTTGTTGTTTTAGTAGTTCATTCTTCAACTCTCAAAGTCTATGGAAATTTACATCGTCATTTATTCTTCTCTCATGGAAGGTTGCTAGTTTCTGGTTGACTTCTTTCATATGTTGGTAGCTTTCTGCGTTATGAGTTTTTGCCCATTCTTGAATTTTCATACTGCAGTTTGTTAGTCTGCCTAGTACTTCTCTTCTGCTGTCATCTTCCAGCCCAGTTTTACTACCTCTGTAAGATTAGGTTCAGTAAACTAACTATTCTTGAAATGGAAACGACTTCTTCTTGCTTTCCTCACCTTTGGAAACAACTCTACCATTATCGAGTAATGATCAGAGTAGAACGACAAAAGTTCTGCCATTGAGCTATGGGGAAAGCGTTCCAACCATACTTTATTAGTCATTGCTCTATATAATTTTTTTCTGACAACCATGCTACCTTGTTGTAGTCTTTCCCACGTGTACTTGAAACCTGTGGAAGTTATATTAGAGAGGTCTCGTTCAACAGTTATCTCTTGAAATCCCTGTAGCAGGTTGTTTGGGTGTTCTACGCCTCCTTCTTTTTCGCTAGTGCAGAGAATGTCATTATAGTCGCCCATAAACAATCATGGAAGATTATCAGCTTGAGAAAGTGATTGTAGAAGGTCCTAAGAGTGACACCTGCAGTTTCTTTCATGAAAGCCGTAAAGTCCTATTAGGCTATTAACCTTCATATGCTTTCGTTATTGTTCTTTATCAGCAGATTTATATAGTTCTATGAGTAGGATAGGACTTGTGAGTTTTCGTTATACTTCCGTAATGCTGCAATTTTACCACTTCTTCCAATACTGTCAATTACTAAACAACCTTCAAAATTTAGAGTGCGTCTGATTTTCTTTATGCGAGGGCTCTGCACTAGAGTTTCAAGAGGAAAACAGTATCAGGCTTCCTAATTCTGAAAAGCTCCTATAAAGCCTGAATTGCCCAGGGGTTGTCAAGCTCTCAACAATTCCAACTTATGAATATCATGTCTCCCGGCAGGCCTGGGATCTAGGACTTGTCGATGTTAAATTTTCCTGTCCATTCGTAGCTACCCTCCATCATTCACTGGTGTAACTTCCTCGTGTTGTTTTCGTAGCCTGTCATCGCTTCTGGGCCTTTAGCCCAATCCACTCGGTCCTCGTCATTTAAGTCTAAATAATAAGATTGATTGTTTTGAGTCGTTGTGTCTGCAAAAGGCTTTAGTGAGGAACAGAATATATTTTGTTGACATAGGTTTTGATTTCCTTCTCTGCCTTCGGGATCTAGTATAACAATAGAATATGGTTGTTCTATGATATCCGTCTTGTTTCCTCCACCAAATCTGAAACCCCTTTTGTTGTCTTTCAGCCATGCACTAGTCGCCAGTGAGTTGCGGAGGCTATTTGCCTGTAAAGAGATATCCCAGTTGAGACTTAAGTTTTGTCCTCCTCCGGCCACTGTTCTCAAGCTACAGAAGCTTTCAGAGTGTCCTAGCTTCCCACATAGAAAGCAAAATATTGTAAGGCATTCATATTTGAAACTTAGTAAACCTCCCTTCCCCTCTACATGCAAATTTTCTTTCTGCATTTTAGAGGTGTGCGGATGTTCAGCGTTACTTGGATCCTTATATAAGCTTTTTTTTCCTTCCGCGATCACCTTTGCATCGTAGTGGCAATATCTCCCCAGGAAGTCTTTGAACTGTCTCGCCATATCTTCTGACATCAAACCCACTAGTAAGTCATGGACCTCAACCCAAAATTGAGGGAAGAAAAATGGGGCTTACAACAGATCCTCTCTTTGAGTTAAGTGATGAACTATGACAGGTGATTTTTAAAGGATCAGGGGCCTTCTTCTTTCACCCTTTCAATGTTTACTTCGTAGAAGAATTTAAAGAGGAAGCGCTTGTCTCCTAGATCCCTTATATGAACTCCCCCAATGGGATGCCACAGGTTAGTTAAGGCATTTCTCATGGAAGGAAAATGAACAATGCTCATGGTTAAGAAGCATCCAACTTACAAGAGCCCATATTCTGCTTGAGAGCGTACTTTTGTTGGCCTAAAAATGATTGGCCCAAACTCAAGTTTAATTTATGACAAACTAAATGCGAAAAAAGCCTCATTAAAATAAAGAAGTCTTTCAAATTTAAAGCCCATATTTCTTGTCTGAAATCTCTAACAAGTGGAAGACATCTCATGACTCTCTCTCTCTACCATATAATACGTGAAGGCTATCTAAAAGGGACAAGTCTAAGCTTTATTTTGATAGCTTTTCATCTATCTACTTTGTATCTTCTTTTTCTCTTGAAGGCTATCTAAAATGACCATTAATCGCATTCTCAACTTTCCAAGAAAAATTGTGCTTCCTGGAGCTGAAATCTATACTTCATGGCGGTTAAACAAAGAACAACCTGATCATCTCCTAAATAATGAAGATTTCTAGCATTTATTGTTCTCCAACGACTAGTTTTTGGAAAACTATATATATATATATATATCTATTGTCCTTGTTGTTCAAAAAGAGAGAAATCGATCTGTAACATTCAAATGTTTTCCTCCTTAAACTGAGTTTCTGGTTTATCTGTTTATCAAAGCACTTTGTGAACTGTTAGTGAAAACTCATTTTATAAGGCTTTATAAATCTCATATTCAGTTACTAGTTTTGAGCCTCTGTCTTAGTAAAGAAAGGGAGTGTGTTAGAGTGATGTACTTTAGTTAGTTTGAGGTTAAGTTTGAAAACTTTGTGTTTAGAGAGTGATTACGTGAAAACTTTATGAAATTGTAAAAAGTGTTATCTTTAGTGGAAAATCCCTTCAAGGAGTTAAAGGGACTGGAAGTAAGCATTGTTCTTGGTCAAACCAGAATAAATCATCGTGTTTGATACTCTATCATTGATCTTTGCATTCTTGAATTATTTACAGTCAACTACATATCTTACAGTTAACTGATTTCTCAAATGGGTCTTTTCTCTTCAAGTAACACAATTTATTGAAATATTTATAGTTAACTTTCTTTCTGCTTGATAATGTGAACAAATTGCTGAAAGACTCGGTTGACTGTATTTTATCATAGTTAGCTATTTATTACGGTTTATAGTTAATTAAAAAATTTTCAGTTAACTATAATCTTAATCCATTCTAGTCGATAAAGAGTATGACAGGATGAAAGTGAAGAAACAACTTTTTGTGATGGGAAAACTGCTAAGCTTAGCAAACAACTCTCAGTCAAGAGAAAAGACTCGCGCTAGAGGGCAAACTTTTGTTTAGCTTAATTTCATGTTGGAAGGACCAAACTTTTGAGAATTCATACTCCTAAGTTATTGAATTGAATTTCATGCATGATTATAACATATTATTTTTATTACAAATTTTGATATAATTCAACAAAAGTATGAGTTTCATACACAACAAAAGTTTATTAGATTTCAAATTTTACATCTAATTAACAATAATTATGACTTCGTTTGATAGGCATACAAACTGTAATATGGATATATTCAAAATAAGAGTAGGGAGGGTGAAAATAAAACTCCTATGTAATACCTAAACTATTATTTTTAATTTATTTTCTATATATATATTTATAGTAAATCTCATATATTAGATTTATAATGAGATTGAATTTAGAGCTACATATGTGTATATATATATATATATATATATATTCATATATAAAATAAAGTAATAGCTTATTTAAAAACATGTATAATTAAAGTATTCCTGTCCCCCGTCCTACCCCAACTGTCTATGTGGGGAAAATTTTCTCCCATCCACATTCCCCGTAGGGGCCTCAAATTTTTTTAAAAAAATTACAAAAAAATATAATATTAATAAATATAAAAAATTAATGTATTGAAAGAAAATAAATTTAAAGTTTAAGCTTTTTGTTTGTCTTATCCAATAAGTTCTAATCAAATTTTAAAAAAAGACTAGAAAAAATTTTAATAAAAAGTTATAAATAAATCCTAAAATTTTCAAAAACTTAAAAAAATAATAACTTCAACAAATTAAAAATATCAAATTCAAATTATATTGATATCAAAACATCTTTTTCACCATGTGTGAAGTCATCATTATTATTTCTTTTTTACATGTAAGTTAAGTATTTCAATGTATTTTGTTTCTACCATTTTAATATGTAAAAAATTTGTATATTTGAAGCATCAATCAAGACATGCTCGTCTAAGTAGTAGTTTTAACTTTAATTTGATATTATTAGTTGAAACAATTTATTTTACATATTAAAAATAGTTGCAATTCCAATCACAGGGACTTTATGGGATTTAGAGCATATTCCCCATCTCCAAACTACGTCTAGAGAGAATTTTCCACATCCCCACAAGGAAAAAATCTTGAGACGCAGATCTTCAAATGGAGTAGTTCCCATAAAATTTCTAAATAGTCTTTTGCCATCCTTAAGTGAAAAACCAAACTCAGATGTAAACCTTATCTCTATGTGTAGTACATAAAGTTTTATCTTTAATATATTTTCTATATTTAATATATACATATATATATATATATATATATATATAAAATAAATTTGAATTTTGAGCAACCTTTGCTTTATATATGTAATACCCATAAGATTATACTAAAAAAAGGAACCCAGTCAGAAACAAATATAGATGCAGATAAAATTTTATTCAAGATTGTAACTAAAGTCAGTACTCAAGTCTCACCTTGTGCATTTTATCACTTGTAACTCAAACCAAGTATTTATGAGGGAAATTTTGATATAATTAAAAAATATAATAATAATAATAATAATAATAATATTTTCCATTTAAATATTTTAAAATTTCTCAATTATTTCTACTAACTCCACTTAACTCCCAATTAGACAACTAACCTCCAATTATATCCCAAAACCATTAAAAACACCAAAATTATAGCTTACACTCCATTATTCTCGCACACCAACCTTCATCATCACTCTCACTGTGTTGCCATCAATTCCTCACTTTTGGCCATTGTCACCATTGCTGACGAGCATTGGCGAGCCACCAGTAGCACCACTGTCTCATTCTCAACCACTAGTGACCTCCACCATTGGTAATTTCATTGGAAAATCGTGCAACCCGCAAGGCCTATGTTCGGATCTCCCATCGCTGGTGCTGTTTTGGCCACCGTGAAGGGTTGCCAATGACTCCTTTTAGCCACAGTGGCCCTATAGACTCCCTAGCCACCTCTACTAGCTGCCACATCGTCAGAATTTCATCAAATTTCTGGCGACCCATTATACCCAAAAATAACCCAAAATTCGAAGCTTCAATTTGCGATTTTGGTGCTTGTTTAATCCAATTAAACATAAGGGTTCATTTTTTGCATTGATTTTGCACCTTTCTCCCTCATTTTCACTGATCAATTTGGTCTAATTTGCTCAGAATCGAAGAACCATAACTGTTTATTGAAAAAAGAGACAAATTTGAGGTCAATTCGGGTCGTTGCTTTAAATTGAGTTAGGATTACACTTGATAGGTGAATTTTACACATTTCTCCCTTGAAATCACTAATCAATTATGAAATTTGATTTCCAGATTGAAAAACCTCAATTTATGGGTATAGAGGCAACTTGGAAATTTAGTGAAAATTGTATTCTTAAGACTTCTTAAATTTTATTATGCATATAAGGAGTGATTTAGAATTTTTTGAAATTTTAGTTTGAATTTTAGAACAAAATTTTAACTTTTTTTTTGTAATTTTTATATATTTTTCATGGAGAAAAAAGGAAGGGAAATAGAAGGAAAAATTAGAATGGCTTAATTGTATAACAATAAATATTATTTGAGGTTAAATGAAAAAATTTGGAATCTATTAAATGACCCTTAAGTGAAATTTGTGTTATGGTAGGTGATAGAAATTTAATAAGTGCATAATGGAATAATAGCATAAAACAATAATAATAGTAATAATGATAATAATAATAGTAATGATAATGATAGTAATAATAGTAATGATAATAATAATAATAATGATAATAAGGATAATAAAATGAAATATAGGTTATAAGTATTTTATAGTATTCTTTAAGTGGCCCATAAATTTAAATTCCAAAAATTTAGAAAAGAAATAGGTGAATTGGATAAAAAAAATAAATGAGAGATAATTAATAAGGTATGTGATAGAATTAAAATAATTAAATTTATTTGTAAGGATTGGATTATAATAGTATTATATTTAATGTTTTATGTGACTAGAAAATTTTAACATAGAAATTATAATCAAGAATAAAAAAAGGTTGTTATATTCCTTTCAGTTGAGTAGATAATCCTAATTATGCATAATATTATTTTAAATATTCATGATGATATTGAATATTGAATTATTAAAAATACTGAAATATGAATTCTGAAGTAGTATGATTTTGAAATTTTTGATATTTATGCATGAATAATTATTTGTCTTTGAAATATTGGGAATATGTCCAAAATAAAACCTTGTAGCTAATGACAGTTGACGTTAGCTGTAGTGCATTGTGATTGATATTCTGATAAGGTTGGGTATGATACCTTTACCACCATATTCTATTTAAGGCCAAAAGCCATTATTATATTTACTTAGAGTTTATGACTAAATGAGTATCTATTCCAGTCTAAAATCACTAGCCTTGGGCTAGCTCTGTACTCTATAATTATGATTGGTCGTGTAGGAGATTCCCATATATATTCTATTGATGATTTTTCTCTGTTTAATATTACTGAATTATGTCTATATGATATCTGATTTTAAATTTTGAAAGACGTACCACCGTAAGTCTACTTTAATTTCTGTAATATTAGAATTATTTGTTCACTGAGTTTCCATTCACCCCATTGTTTAACATTTTTTAGATCTTAGCGCTAATCCAAAACGTCCATCTTTGGAATTTTAATCTTGATGATTAATTCCTTAGTAAGTCTAGTATACTACTAAAACTATGTCTTTCATTATTTTTATAATTCAATTTAATCGTTCCCTAGCATACAAGCTAAATGTTTAATATATTACTATGGTGTCTTAGAAACTATCTGTATGAAAAGTTATGAGATCTATGTTTGCTTAATATGTATTTATATAAATTTTACTGTTATGAGGGTTCCAATAAGTTTGCGAGGATAAATGACACTTTATCCTCGTACCAATCGCGCCCTGTCAACTTAAGTTGTGACAATATATATAGGATATATAAATCTTGTTGACATTTAAATATAGATTATAAACTTTTCAATGGATAACTTTAAATTAATATAAAGTTTTGGTAAAATTTTTGTACAACTTAAAAAGTGATTATTGTAGTATAACTATTACGTGATATAAAATCTACGATGATAATGTATTAAAATATATTGATTATATGACTTAAAGCTTGTGTGTATATATATATCTTGACTCTAATCATTTTAAAATTTTATCTATGAATTCAAAAATTTTTATTTTGAAAATATCAATTTACTTCTATTTTTAGTAACCTTTGAAAACATTAGTTTATAAATTAAAAATAAGAAAATTATGAATTTGGAGAGTTATTAAAAAATAAAGAATGTGCAAGAATAAGTTAACAAATTTGGAGACAAATTAAAGAATTTTTAAAAAATTTTGGATTTATAAATAAAATCTAAAAAATTATTATGGATAAAATATAAATATATTAAATTATTTTAAATTTATATACCATTTATATATTTTGACACGTTATTATTACATTTTTTTAAGTATAGCATGTAATAATTGTATTTTATAAAACAAAGAAAATTACTTAAATTTTTTAATATGATTAAATTATAAAATTATTTTCACCCTTATTAATAACCTAATAAAGCAGGAGTGCTAAGATTCTAGAAGAGTTTTGGGAGCAATGAGAAAAAACCTAAATTAATAAAGTACAATCACGCATGCTGTACACATTTATTAAAATGAAAAAGTCGCCCACTTATTTAGAAACCGTGTTTCATTAAAAGGTTGATTCTTAGAGTTACATCGTGACCGTCAATATGACTGTCCACCGCCTTATACCGACCGTCGATCTTGACCGAATAATCTCTATATATTGTCGACCTCACCTTCTTGAGTGCGAGCGCGGGATATGTTTTCTTTGTGGTTTTGGGTTGTATTCTCTCTTTCGATTTGTTGCTTTTAGTATTCTATCGTTAGCTTTCGATGATTTCAGTTCTGATCGAGGTTTTGCCGCTTTATATTCGCTCTTTTCTGGATCGAAAGAGCGGCAACAGATGGATAATTTCATTCTTCTTCTGGTACATCAATTGTTTGAATATTGTTTTGGCGTGGATCATGGTGAAAGAATTACGTTTTAAACCCTTGCTTATTTGATTGCAGTTTGGAGTCTGGAACATATGGATTGGATCGGATTGAATGAGAGTTTGGAGTGGTTAAGAACAGTGGATAATTGATATGAGTTCTTGAATTGATCTTTTTTATAATTCTAGTTGGTGTTGCCCGTGATGTATAGATATAAAATTCGGGACTTGTTTTGGTGCAGTTGGTATGGCGACAGAGGTGTTCACAAAAATTGTGGGAAGATATACTTGGCGAGATTTGGTGATATCTCCCTCTCTTTGATGTCTTGGAATCGATTAATCGATTTTTCTGTATCTTGGTTCTTTAAGTCGAGTAACATGGTTTCTCATTCTGCCTGTCCGTTGCATGCATTGGTGTTTTCAGGGAGGGAGCTAGTAGCGAGTGGGGAGCATGATGACAATTCCTATGAGTCTGGATTATGTTCGTTTATTTATTTTCTGTTGGGTTCTCGCCGTCTTTTGCGGATCTTTAGCATTTGGTTGTGCGTCATCATTTGCTTGTGTTTAAGATTTCTTCAATTGTTGATTTATCACTGTATGTGATTGAGATGTAGGACTTTGACGTTTCCCTCTTTGCTAGATCGGAGGGGCCTACAGAATTTTAGCGATTCTTTTATAACGACAATTCCTGAATATTGGTCTAGCTTTGATTCATGGTGAAAGAATTGGGTTTTGAATTTTTGTTTATTCAATTGCAGCACATTGGAGTCTGGTAAAATTTGGATTGGATTGGATTGTATTGGATTTTTATTGAAGTTTTGTTATTCATGGGTGAACGGAAGATCGGAGGAGTGAAGCACTAACGATAATTGATTGGTTTTCTTGAATTGACAGTCTGCCTATTTTGTTTCGGCAGTGACATGTGGATTGGGGACTTGTTTTGTTGCAGCTGGTCTGACTACAGAGGTGTTCCTATAGTTTGTGTTAAGATATAAACAGCGTTAACATTGTGGTGATTTGTCCCTCTCCCTAAGTTGATTCGAATAGAATTATTTGGTTTCTAGGTTTTTTCAAGTTTGATACCAAATGCCAAGGTTTCTCATTCTGGTTGTCCGTGGCTTGCAGTTGGTTTTTTTTTTTTTTTTTTTTTGAGGAAAGAGCTAGTCATTATATTTTGTCCTTGGCCGTTGAAGTTGGTTGTGTGATGACTATTTCTAACTTAATCGTGGCTATGTTTACCTTTTTCTGTAGGATTTGTCATGTCTATTCTTTCGAACAACTTGGATAATTTGCAGGATTATATTTTACATAAATTACTGATCTATGGTGAAAGAACTAGATTTCGAATTTGTTGATTTTTACAATTAATCAGCTTATTCTTCTTCATTTGGTTTTGGTAAAGATGTATAGGTATCGACAAGTTGTTTCCTAAACTTGGTGAACTCCATTTTTTTAATGAAGTTTTTGGCTCTTATTTTTTAAGTTGACTTAGAGTGTCTAGTTTCTCATTTTACTCATTTTCAGCGAGGGATATGATGACTATTCTGTATGTTTGTCTTTTATGTCCTGGGGCTTTATTAGTTCCTGTCAGATTTTTGTTATTCTGTTTTGTTTCTGATTTGATATTTTGGAGTGTTCCCGTCCTCTTTGGTTAATCTTGCATTCTATTTTGCCTCCTTCTTGCAAGTATCAGAGATGTCACTAATTGATAGTTTTCTTATGATGCATGGTGGAGATTTTGCCATTTCAATTATAATTGGGATCTTTGCCGCATTGGAGCAGGCAACTGCTTGGTTATATTCACCATTCTTTTCTATAAAATTCTTTTTGGCTTTGATTCGTGGCAAACAACGGAAAAGGAAAAAGAAAAATACACTCTTTATTTGGTGGCAGCAACTTTGGACCCTGGAAGATTCATTATATCAGATTCTAAATAAACAGCTTGGTTGTTTATGGGGAACGGGAGACTGAGTGAATAAGGGAAGATTTTTCATCTTTAATATTTTTATTTGGTTTTGGCTGTGAAATATAATGATTGAATTGGGAATTATTCTGTTGCAGCCGGTCTATAGATTGTTTTCAAATGGTGTATGACTATGAAGATGCAAATAGCATTGATTTTTTGTGCACATTTTGGTGACCTCAACTGAAAATTTATTTTATTTTAGGTTTTAAAAATTTTTCTGCCTAACTTTTGATTTTAATTCGAAGTGTCTGATATGTCATGTAACTTGTCAGGTTTGCAATTTGCATTTCTAGGGAGAGTTATAGTAATTTTACTGTGTGTGCCTACCGAATTCCTGTCAGACTTTGATTATTTTGTTGTATTTTTGTTTTGGAGTATTCTCATCTTCTTTTGCAAATTTTCTGGATTTTATTTTGCATCTGTTTTCCAGCGTCTAAGATGTTTGATTTACAATTGGGATCTTTGACAATCAGAAAGGTGCCTTATTCTGTTAATTTTCATGGTTGTTCATGATATCTTTCTTGCTTTTATCCTTGGTTGAAGAATACTTTTCATTTACCTTATTGCAGCACTTTTGGACTCCGGAAAATTTATTTTATAAGATTTTAAATAGAAAGCCTTTGTTGGTTATGGGGAATAGGAGATTTTAAATATCAGACTTGTAGTTATTGAATTGGGAATTTATTCTTGTGCAGCTGCTCTATTATGTGTTCCCAAATGTTGCATGAAGACATAAGAAGTATCAATATTCGTCAACAACTTGGTGACATCTACTCATTTATAATTTGATTATTAATTTTGTTTCCTCTAGATTCTAAAGTGGTTTCCCAAGTGTCTGATCTGTCATTCCACTTTCTTGCTAATGGCATTTTCAGGGATGGAGATAGTGGATATCCTGTGTGTTTGCCTTTCAATCCCCTGGAAATTGATAAATCCTGTTTGGATTTGGTTATTTTATTTTATTTCTGTTTGAATAGTGTCAAATTCCTTCGTAAATCTTTGGGATTTTATCTTGCTCACCTTTCATGCCTCACTATTTTTTGAATTTCCATTCGAGTCTGGTTATTTTGTTTTAATTTTTTTTCTTTTTCAGAGTAATATTCTGTTCTTGGGACTCTATCTGATTTTATTTTGCATCCTCCGTTGCTGGTGCACAGGATTTTGCTGAATTGTTGATTTTTGCTGATGCATGGTGGTGATATAGGATTTCTCTAAACCAATCATCGTTGGGACCTTTGAGACATTGGAGGAAAAACTCCTTGGTTAATTTTTAGGATTCTTCTTGTCCATGAGTATCTTTCTGGCTTTGATCCTCAGTGAAAGAAAACATAAATTAATTTTGCTGCAGCAATTTTCATGTTTGGGAAATTTAATTTGGGATGAATAACCTTTGCTGGTCATTGGGAATGGAAGATTGATACGGTTGAGTGGGAATGACTACTTGTCTTGTTTATTTCTATTTTGTTTTGGGTGTGATGTATAGGTATTGAATTGGGAAGTTATTGTGGTGCAGCCGTTCTTTAAAGAGTTTCAGATGTTGCAAAAAGATCCAAGTAGCTTCCAACATTGTGCACGACTTGGTGAAATCTTATTGATTTTGATCATATTATTTATTTATTTTTTTGTTTCTTTGGTGATCATTTTAAGTGGTTTTTGACTGTGTGATACGTCATTCTACTTGTCTTACTTGCATTTGGCTTTTCCAGGAGGGTGCCTGTGATTATCCTGCATCGATTGCCCTTTAAGACCCTGGACTTTCACTGTTCAAATGGGACTTTGGTTGTTTCTTTTCTTTAATCTGGTTCGGTGTATCCGTGCCCTTTCATTGGGAATCTTTTCAATTTGCATCATTGTCTTCCTTTGTCTAGGATGTCACTAATTTTCGAAGTTATTCTGTGATGCGTTGTGGAAATGTAGGATTTTGCTATGAAACTAACACTTGGGACCTTGGCCATGTTGGAACGGATAATTATTTGGTTTGTTTTTGCTATTCTTCTCCAAAACTTACATTCTGGCTTTGATCCACGATGAAAGAAGCATTTTATTTTTTCGCATCAATTCCATGAAAATGTCAAATGTTAAATGAGCAGCTTTGCATTTGGTAGGGGATTGGGGATTGAAACTGTGTAGATGGGAGAACTAGTAGTCTCTTTGAATTTTCTATATTTGGCTCTGGCAGTGATGTGTAGGTTTTGAATTCGGAATTTGTTCTGGTGCAGCAGGTTCAAGCGTTTTTTGATCTTATGCGAAGATATAAGTGGCATCGATTTTTGGGATCACCTTGGTGTTCTCTAGTTATCTTTTATATGTTCTATAAATTCTTTTCTACCTGGATTACTGTTGTTGTTGGTTCTAGTTTGTCTTTCATATGAAATTTTCCAGGGCTGAAGATATCGGAATATTCTGCTTGCCTGCCTGTCATGCCCCAGGAGTTTCTGGATCCCTATCTAACTGGTTATTTTGCTTTAATTTTTGTTTTCCTTTTTGGAGTAATATTGTTTTCAGGATTCTTTCAGATTTTATTTTATATCCTCCGCTGCTAGTGCACGGGTTTTTGCTGAATCGTTAATTTTTTTATGATGCATGTTGGTGATATATGATCTTGCCATACCATTTATCATTGGGTGCTCTGCAACATCGGTGGAAAAACTTCTTGGTTAATTTTCAGGATCCTTCTTGTCCATGAGTATCTTTCTGGCTTTGATCCTTGGTGAATGAGAACGTTGATTAATTTCTTTGCAGCAATTTTGACGTGGGAAATTATGTTTTGGATGAAAAACCTTTGTTGGTCATAGGGAATGGATGATTAATACGGTGTATAAGGGAGGATTACTTGTCTTGTTTAGTTCTATTTTGTTTTGGGTGTTACATGTCAGTATTGAATTGGGAATTTATTCTGGTGCAGCTGCTCTTTAGAGATTTTTCACTAGTTGCAAAAAGGTCCAAGTAGCTTCCAATTTTGTGCACAACTAGGTGAAATCTAATTGATTTTGATCAGATTTTTTTTTTGGTTTCTTGTCCATTTTTTTTTAATTATTTTCCAACAGTATGATATGTCATTCTACTTGTTTCGCATTTGGCTTTTTCAGGGAGGGAGACCCTGGACTTCCACAGTTCCTGTGTCACTGATTGTTTTGTTTTTAATCCGGTTTGGAGTATCCTCGCCTTATTCTGGGAATCTGTTGAATTTCATTTTGCATCTATCTTTCTTTGCGTAGGATGTCACTAATTCTCAAGTTATTATGTGATGCGTGGTGGAAATGTAGGATTTTACTATGAAAATAACACTTAGGACCTTGGCCACGGTGGGACTGATGACTATTTTGTTTGTTTTTGCTATTTGTTTCCAAAAGTTACATTCCGGCTTTGATTCATGGTAGAAGAAGCATTTTATTTTGCTACAGCAATTCTGGACTCTGGAAAATTTGTTGTGTCAGATGTTAAATGAGTAGCTTTGCTGTTGGTGGGGAATCAGGGATTGAATTGTTCTAGATGGGAGGTCTCCGCTTGTCTCTTTTAATTTTCTATATTTGGTTCTAGCAGTGTCGTGCAGATTTTGAATTCATTGGGTGCATCAGGTTGAAGTGTTTTCTGATGTTCTGTGAAGATACAAGTGGCATTGATTTTTGAGATGATGTTGATCTCCTCTACTTATTTTTTATACGTTATAAAAATTCTGTGCCCCCTGGATTACCGTTGTTGGTTCGTATTTCTCATAGTTTGGCTTGCATATAAAATTTTCAGGGCTGGATTTATTGAAATATTCTTCTTGCTCGCCTTTTGATGCCCCAGGACTTTCTGTTTCCCTGTCTGACTTTGGTTATTTTGCCTTAATTCTTTTCTTTCTTGGAGTAATATTGCCTGTTGTCAGGATTCTTTTGGATTTTATTTTGTATCCTCTGCTTGCTGGTGCAAAGGATTTAGCTGAATGGTTGATCTTTTATGATGCATGCTGGTGATATAGGATTTTGCCATATCATTTATCATTTGGAGTTTTGTGACATCGGAGGAAAAACTTTCTTGGTTAATGTTCACTATTCTTCTTGTCTGTGAGTACCTTTCTGGCTTTAATCCTTGTTGTAGGAAAACTATCATTCATTTTGTTGCAGCAAATTTGGTGTTTGAGAAATTAAATTTTGGCTGAAAAACCTTTGCTGTTCATGGGAAATGGATGATTGATACGGTGAAGGGAGGATTACTTGTCTTGTTTATTTTGTTTTGGGTGTGATGTAGAGGTATTCAAGTGGGAATTTATTCTGGTGCAGCCGTGAAGGGAGGATTACCTGTCTTATATTTATGTTGTTTTGGGTGTGATGTATAGGTATTCAAGTGGAAATTTATTCTGGTGCAGCTGCTCTGTAGAGTGTTTCCAAAAGTTGCAAGAAGGTCGAATTAGTTTCCATTTTTGTGCAAGATTTGGTGAAATCTAATTGATTTTGATCAGAATATTTTTTCTGGTTTCTTCATCGATTTCTTTTAGTTGTCTTCTTACAGTGTGATATTTCATTTTACTTGTTTTACTTGCATTTAGCTTTTTCAGCGAGGGAGCCGGTGATTTTCCTATGTGCTTGCCCTTTAAGCCCATGGACTTTCACAGTTCCTGTGTGACTGGTTGTTTTGTTTTTCTGGTTCGGTGCATCATCGCCTTGTTTTTTCGAATCTTTTGAAATAATACTGGTTTTTATTTTTTTAATAAAGAAACACATTTTACAGCTGCAGCAATTCTGGACTCTGGGAAATTTGTCATGTCAGATGCTGAATGAGCAGCTTTGTTGTTGGTGGGGTATTGAGATTGAAACGGTGTATTGATTTTCGGGATCTCCGTGGTGTCATCTACTTATTTATTATATGTTCTATAAATTTCTTTTCCCCCTGATTACTGTTGGTTTCCGATTCTGGTAGTTTGGCTTAAACTGGTTCCTGATTCTAGGAGTTTGGCTTACTTTTAAAATTGTCAGACCTGGAGATTGTGAAATATTCTGCTTGCTTGCTTAACATGCCTTGGTTTTGTTTTAATTTTTTTCCTGTTTTGGAGAATATAGTCTTGGGGAATGGAAGATTGATACGGTGAAGGGAGGATTACTTATCTTGTTTATTTCTATTTTGTTTCGGGTGTGAAGTAGATGTATTGAATTGGGAATATGATCAGATTTTTTTCTTTATCAATTTTATTTAGGTAACAGTATACAGTTGGTTTGTAAATTTTAAAAACCTGATAAATTTTGTGAAATATGATAAAAGGATGTCATAACTAAAGAAAGAACTAGACATAAATTCTCTAATTGATGATCTGAAAGTTGCCAATCCATTCTATACTTAATTAGTGGTAGAATATATTCAATTTTTTTTTGTCATTAAACTATATTATTTAATTTTCTTATAATGTTATTTAGGTTTTGTCACTTGGCATGAAGATGTCGTAGGCACATCCATATATTGGTAGTTTATTTCCCATTTGCTTTTAGAGTTGGCATAAGAAGGGAATCCAACTATATGAGATTCCATCACTTAGTTGTATGACAATCCTTCTGTCCACATCTAAACACGTACTTAGGAAATGAAATAGGTTGGCCTACACATATAGCAAAACTATAATGGGAAGTTCGACAGAACGAATTCATGATTGTCATCTTCAATATACTCAGTTTTTTAGTATTAATAAAAAATTCAACCGATATCAGGTCAATTATAAAAAGTACTTAAAAGAGAGTACTTAAGGTTTAAACGTCCTGAGTGTTTAACTCCATGTTTATACAAATAATAGTACTTAAATGAGCAAGGTGAAGTAATGACGAGACGATTTAAATGGAGCTGGATTGCTTTGTGTGTATATAAAGGAATACTATACGAGTAATACTACATTCATTATAGAATTCTTTAGAACCTTGGTTTTGTATCTTCATTAATGTCTATATTTTACCTGGCTAAGGAAATCTGCAA
This sequence comes from Delonix regia, assembly GCA_037074485.1. NCBI lineage: Eukaryota > Viridiplantae > Streptophyta > Magnoliopsida > Fabales > Fabaceae > Delonix > Delonix regia. Next base: position 19,177,341 of record CM073454.1, on the reverse strand, counting down.
TTTGTGAATATGCACGAGAATTATATGTTAAGTTTAAGCATCAAAGGGATATGTGTGCAACATTTGTATACTATTTTCTTTTTAGGAAGACCTAGGTGATCACACCTTTTTGGAGATATAGCAATTCATAGTGGTTCTAATTAACATATTTCTATCATTCCCCATGAGATTAGATAAAATTGAAGGAAGTTTGATTTCACAAGTCTTTTAGTCATATGTTGATTTTACAAGCAAATTAAGCTAGTTTACACACTTAATTAGCATTAAACAAGTAGTATTTAATTTTATGACTAAATTTAGGCTTCTCTTTCAAGACTCCACACTTTAATTAGTGTCTGATCAAGAGAACAATAAAGAATTGAATTGAAAAAATTCAACCACATCAGTCTCCCCCAGTGAGGACAATTCATTGTATCATTTCTCGTCGACTACTTTATCAAACAACCTAAAGAATTTTGTTATGTTGACATTAGGTTTCTTGATTGTCTTGAAGTCCATATTCAGGCTTTCATTAAGTTATGTGCTTTTTATGCCTAGTGTAAAAACTTGTTTCATGTGGCACGCCACCTATTTTTCCCTTATTGCATACACTAATTTCAACCATATGTTTTGTCAAACATTATAGTTTGTGAGCAATTCCATATAAGCAACCTCAAATTGCATTTCATCATTATACTTATGCATATACTTTTGGGAGTCAATCAATAAATAAGAATCATCCTTCATAAGTTGCTAAGGTGTTTTATACCATTTTGCATCAAATGCCATGTGTAAAGACCATGGCTACACTTACGCATTACCTAAGCTATAATGATGGATCCATAATGGAATTAAAACAAATATTTAGGATAAAAGTATATGTGAACATAAGGAGAACACATACACACACATACATTGCACTTAATGCATTTGCCATTACTTGGTGAACATAAGGAGAACACATACACACACATACATTGCACTTAATGCATTTGCCATTACTTGGTCCTAATAAGTGAAAATCATCTTGGGCTCTTTTAGCCCATGTGCATTTAAAAATGATTCAAATAACCACTTAAACTTAAGATAACCTACTTTCTCGTACCTCATGCTTTGTTGTCTCTAGATTGAAGATAATTTTTGGCATTCAACTTGATAAGACTAAGATAGATTCTACCTCTAATTTGCATGCTCATAAATTGAAATGATTTTGGTTATTGAAATCCAAAGTCTTCAACCAATTCAATCATTTATGCTTGGACTTTTGAGTCTTGTGTAAGGAAGCTAACATATGTATTTTCTCCAAAAGTTGGAAAAGGTAATTATAGGTCTCCCACAAACTCATGGATTGTGAATTTTCCATTCATGGCAACAAGTGAAGATAAAAATGTTCAAAAACAAGTAATCCTAAAAACATATTCATAATTTTCCTCTTGAAATTTGTAAGTCATAAAATCACATTATTATTATTATTATTATTACTACTACTCTATTTTCCTTTCACTAAAGAGTCTATATTAAACTTGATAAAATTGAAAAACTTTTAGGCATCATCAAATGGAATAATGAAGTCAAGATATTTCTTATATTCTACGCCTTTTAAAGCCAATCCTATTTAAAAAAAAAAAAAAAAGAGAGAAGAAGAAGAAATAAAGCATTTATGCGGACACATGCCTTCAAAAAGAAACCTCAGACATGAAATCTGTACACATATATAAGTATATATATATATATATATATATATGCACACACACACACAACTTTAAAATACTGTATATACATTTCATTCCATAGATGTTTGCCATCATTTTTGGTATTTTAACTTCAACCATTATGAATAGCAAACACTTTCTCACCTTTTTCCAACGAACACTCTCTCACCTCACCTTTTTCCAATGAACAACCTTTGACCTTCTTCTTCTTCTTCTTTACACTCGTGCTCTAGCTGGTGGTCTAAAAATGGTAGAGGATTTAACGCAAAAAATTGCAAACCAAAGGAGGCATCAAGTTTTGTTAAAGCAACTTCTTCTTCCTATATGTGCTTATCATGGCTAAGCTTCTTCTAAAAAAATGACATCATCCACCATTTCCTTAGATTTAAAAGTAACACACACCATTTTGATTAAATAAACTATATGTTTCATGTGCTTATTCATTACATGACACAACTCTGTTTTCAGTACGGGAAGTTTCACCTTTCATAAATGCCTATAGTGCATGAAAGTATTGGAAACACTAGATTGGGAAGACGAAAAAAGAATATTGTAACCATCCTTTACTTTCCTTCTTATACTAGGGTAGAAAAAAAGAAGTTAGTATAAATTTATAGGCAATAAAGTTGTTTAAGCAAATCAAACTTTCATCTAATCATAATTAAAAAGGCTTAACTAGCCTGACTAAAAAAAGTCTGAATGCACTTGAACATGACTTGAAAAAGCCTACTTTGTGCAATAGGCCAGGCCCAAAAAAAAAAGTCTAAATAGAAAATTCTGATTTAAAAATATGCTTAGTCTTTTTTTTTTTAAGCTCAAATTCTGACTTGATGTTTATAAGTCTGGTTTGACAATTTAGTAAAAAAGACCAAATTAAGTTTTACAGGATATTAGCCAAAGCATGAGTCGTTCAATTGTCTGTCATTATTTCTCTTAAAATATGCACTTGTATATTACAAATGGCAAATTCTTTGGTGTACTTAAAGAATTGATAGCACTAGTGCAATCACTTCATTGCACACTAAAAATGTGATATGTGATAATGACATGTCATATTATAATAATTGTATATCAATTTAAAATAGCTTATTGTATTTATATTTTGACCCCATTATTTTCAAATTTTGTTTATGAACTCAGAATTCTTGAACTTTTCAATTTATTCCTTTTATTTGTTATTTTTTAGTAACCCACACAAATATATTAGTTTATAACTTTGTTAATTCACCCCCGTACTTTCTTTATTTTTCCAAGAACTCTATAACTCCCTAATTTTATGAAGATATATAGATAATTATATTTATCATTATAATTATGCGGTGAGGACATTTATTTGTCATATGCCATATTATTTTAAAATCTTTTATTAGGTGATGAAAAAAACATGCATGGATTAAGCATATCTTGACAGACATATTTAAGATTAGAAGGTGATACAAAAGTGGTAATATGAGAAAAAAAATAATAAAGTAATTATTTGTTTTAATAATATATTTATAATTATTTTGGGAGTATTTCAAATCAAGAAAGATGGGAAAACATTAATTGTGGGTCAAAAAATAAGAATAAATTAATGAAGAATAGTTAAGATCAAATGAGATACTTCATTGGCTAAGAGGATTTTAGCATAACTTTTATGTACAGAGTATCATCTTTCGTGCAACTATAAAATTAGTTACTCCAGCACAATTACTATGTGGTATATTTAAAAGAAGACATGTGACATGATATGCCAAAATATGTTAATTATATGTTAACTTAAAATAACTTATTGTATTCATATTTTAATCCCAATAAATTTAGATTTCATTTATGAACCTATACCCTTGGTGTCAAATAAAACCAATTACTTGCGAAACATCTACCATCCAACAATCTTTCTACACCTCAACCCTCCAATGTTTTGATCATGAATAAACCTGAACAACAACACCTTTCCTATAATATTTTCTTAATTGCCACTACTTTTTCCACATTTCTATAGTAGTCATGATTAGAAACTACCTATGCTACTAGTGCCTGGTGTCTAGCAAGTAAGTTTATCAAAATTTTAAGCATCTTATTTAATATACATTATAAACAATTTATAAATGTCACAAAAATAATAATTAACAAAATCCCAATTCATATTATTATGAAATGGTAGAAAATAACAATTACCAAATCATGTTAGAAACAACAATTACAAAGAATAAAGTTAAAATAAAATGTTTTCTTTGTGAGTTTCCTTCCTTCGAGATGGAGAGAGTAATGGAAAAATTTTTTATGCTAAGCACCAAAAAAATTAAATTACAAGAATTATCCTTAAGCTTATGCATTAATTGCATTTTTTCGCAAACACACTTAAGCTAGGTATGATGTCTAAAGCATATACATCAATCAATTTAAACCACACTAACAATAGAGATATGAAAATGCAAGGCCCCCTCTTAACATCTAGCAAAGAAACTGGAGGGATGTGAATAGGTTCTCTTAAAATAATACCCTTAAATTAAAAAAACTTTGTTTTAAATCTTTCTGATAGTAACAAGTTAACTGTATATTAGAACCAGTTAACTATATTCACATAAAAGCAAAACTGAGATTATACAGTTAACTGTATTTTTTAAACTAGTTAATTGTTTGTAAATATAAGCTAAATATGTGAATTTTGGAAATAATTAGTTAGCTTTATAGATAATGTAGTTAATTAAATTGCAACAAAAGTAAATAAAAAGTAAGGAAGGAAAAGAAACAACACTAAAATTTATTTTTGTTTGGTATAATTTGCCTACATCCAGCCCCCTTGGCACCCTAAGGGATTTTATTTACTAGTTCAACATGCTTACAACACTTACATATAGGTTTTTCCTACTCACCCTTAACACAGGGTTTTCCATGCTTACCCCTAACATAAGATTTTTTTTGTTCTCACCTGTAAATAGGGTTTTCAACTTACCCCAAACTCAACCTAGGTTTTCTTGCTCACCTAGAACTCTTTCCAACTTCATCTAGTTTTACTCTACTCCAATGGAGGAAGTCTAATAAGAAAAGTGAAGAAATTTAAAACCCTTACAACAAAGGAGTACAAATATAAGCTCATATCTCTCTTGAAGAGGTAATGTAACCAGATACAAAGCACTTCTTACAAAGAGTTCACTAAACTAGAAAACTAAGCTTGAAAAGTCTTTCTTTTTTGCACAAGATGAAGCTTGGATGAAACCTTTATATACAAAGTGACCATTGGTGCTTTAAAATCATGAATCTTAAGTCTCCAATGTCTCCAAGCTTGATTTCTTCAACATTATCTCCTATGAAGGGAGGAAGGAGATGGTTTGTTTCCTTTCTTCAATGAGAAAGAGTGAATACACAATAGGAATATAGTTGTTATGTAATAAATGTGATAGAAACAAGACATATCCTAAGAGAGAGAGAAATATTAGCATTTTAAAATAGGGACAGTTTGCATTAGATTTAAACATGGTCAGCTTTTTTCCAAGGTCAACTTTTATAATAAACGGCCTCTTAAAGTTTTAAAATCAACACCTTTTACTTATTCTTTTGAAATACTATACAAATACCTATCAATTTGGACACATCATTACTACATGTCTTCTTCTTAACATGCTAGTAAATATTGCATTATTGTAACCACTTTTAAAGTTGTACAAATGAATTCACCTTATTTTATTATACAATTCCTGAAATTTTAAATCATTTTTAACTTGGTCTTCAAAGTTTTTACTTCAATTTGAATGATCAAGATTTATCCTTTGTAAGGCTTTACATTGTAGATTAGTGTGTAGTGCTATTAAACAATATAACCTTAGCCTATGTTAACCAATTTTGTTTAAATTAGAAATTAATATATTTTTAATTAAATATACTATAATATAATTGAGTAATATAATTATAAAATTAACCTTTCTATAATGGATTTGAGATGGAATTGTCATGAATTAGAGATGGATTTCCATCCCTAATTCTTTGTTTTGTTATATTTGTCAAAGTCATAAATAATGAGATAGCCAAGCTCTCAAAAATGGGATAAAAGTAAATTGCATTTATCTATTATATATATATATTTAAAGTAAACTTCCTTTAATATAAGAGCACCATTTGATCAACGAGAAATCTCCTTTGATCATTCTCTTATCTCCTCATACAATGATTCATCACATTTCCTATACATGCATTAAGAATCCTTCGAAGTATGAAAATTCTTTAGAGTCAATGAGAAAAATAATGAATTAATTATTTATCTTTTAAATCGAGAATTCTTTGAAGTATGAGAATTTTTTTGAGTGATAAAAAAATAATAAAATAATTAACTAAAATGAATCAATTAACTCTCTTATTCTTTGAAATTTGTAAATATTTATAATAAATTAATTAATTAACAACTTCTTAAATTTTCTAATAGGAGGCTATAAATATAATTTGACTGTAGAAAATTTTTTTTATGTACAAATATGTACAGAATGGAGATACTATAAAATTAAGGTGTCATCTTTGGTGCACTTACAATTTTCAGTACACCAGTGCACATAATTATAATGTAAGGGTATAATTATAATAACGTCAACATAAAAAATAGTAATATTACAATTATGCTTATACATTATAACTGGATGCATTCAAAATTATGAGTGCATCAAAAATTTTACCTAAAATTAAATAATCAAACCTCATGAGGCTACAAGACATGGTATGAATCATCAATATGCAAAATAAAAAGGGAAGAGTACTGCAACCCACAAAACCTGAACTTATTTTCAGAGAGAGAGAGAAAGAGAGTTTGAATATATTTAGAAAAAGTGTAATTAGGGCTACATTAAAATAACTGAAGGCTTTATTTATAAATCATTCTGTCACCTTTATTTTTATTTTATTTAAAATAGATAAGTTTAGTAATTTATAAAATTAGCCCATAATAAGACTCATTTAAATTGAGTCCAAGATCTCTCTCTTTTAATAATTTGATAGGATAATTGCTAATTAAGTTTGGGTTGTGAGTTAGGATATCTATCCAATGAATTAGTGGATAATCAGAGTCATCACTAATTATCACTATTAACAATGACCCAATCCATCCTTAATATAGTCTAATAATACTAATTGCCTAATTAATAAACTAAGATATTGATCTAATAATTAAATTAATGCTAATAATAATAATACTAATAATAATAATGAATATATATATATATATATATATATTCTAACATTCACATGATCCAAAATTAAAGCAAGATAAAACGATATGTGATTGAAGAATTTATTCAATAATTTAGATTGTATATCATTATACATCTCACTCAAAGTTAGAGTCAAAATCAAATGTAGTTCCATTAATTTTTAATATTTTAAAATTCTTGAAAAAAGTAACAATGGCAATTGCTTTGTATAACTAAAAAGATTCCTTATGGTGTATCTTCCCAATGAGTTCATCTTTGTCATTTTTCACTCACCAATTCAAAATTAATATTATACATGATTTCCCATTATCTGCTAATACTTGCAATCACCGTTGATCTAAATTATATAGGCCATATAATAAAATAGATTAATTATGCAGGCAAATAAATTTGTTAACAAATTAATTAGAAGGACAAGACTTTCACTCAAGCTCTCGAGTTGTTGGATTGAGTTTTGTGCATAATTATAACATATTTTTTTATTACAAATTTTGATATAATTCAATGAAACTTTGATCTATGTGTACAATTTTCCTAACTAAAAAGTTGATTTATGGCAGTTGAAAGAATTGCCTAAAACTCTTAACAACTTTTGACTTTAAATTTACTCATTACCTCTTTAATGAAGTCATAGTATAATATTAAAATATAAATGAATTATTGCATAATTATAAAGAAATAATGACTTTTTTTTTAAATTGAAAAAGCTGGTTAAGGTATTTTATATGAAAATAAATACAGAAACTACTTTTGTACACTTATTGTTGAGTTAAAAGGATGAGATGAAGGCTCTTTAGCATTTATTATTGTTTCAATAATACTTTGAAGACATTTATAATTTTGGCAACACATTGCAATTCATTTCACATCCATAAAAACAATTAAAATAACAATTAGAGTTATATAGAGTGTCTTATATTTTTGTTACACAAATTTTAAATCAAAATATGACAAGTAATTAATTAATTAATAATATTATATAATTTAATTTAAAAAATATAATTATCTATAACAACTAAATACGTGTTGTGATATAATTAAAAAATTAAAAATTTATTATATTTAATTAAAGAACAATATAACAAAGATATAAAAGATTATATATAAATTTTTTTAAAAATTAATACATTCTTTTAGAAAGTGCTTAGTTAAAAATAAAAGTGTGATTTAATTTGTCATCATAATACTAGACACAAAAAATATTAAGACTAGACAGATTATTAACACAATAATATTAGAAGGAAAAAACACGCATGTGTACATGAGATAATTTAAGTTTTTTCTTTAGCTAATACATGATTCAAGTTATAAAAAAGATTGGTGTACATAAAGCAACTGATGCAATAACGGGAAAATGATGAGTCTATCTCAGTTAGAATTTTAAATTATATATATTTAAATTTTAATTTATGTTGATTTAGTATTGAAGCAGAAAATAGACATTAAAAAATTTTGTGATATAAGTTTTAAAAAAATTTATATTTGTAGAATAAATTCTTTCTATAATTAATTTAATTTCAATTTATATTTCTTTAATCTATAGGCTCATTGTTTCAAACATATTTAGCATATTGATTCATTTCGTTCAAATGTCTTTGAGAATCTTGTAAGATTTTAAAAATAGCTGTAAGGCTCATAGAAAAGACTGCCTTTTAGAAAGGAAAAAAATTTTTAATAGCTTTTTCAAAAAAGTTTCTTTTGAAAAAAATATAATTTATGTTGTTCAGGCAATAATATTTGAAAGAAGCTTTATTTTAGAGAATGACAATAATAAATTCAAATTATTATGACATTATAAATTTAAAATTTTATATTAAGTTTTTAAAGTAGCATATAAAAGCTTAAAGTTAAGTTAAAAAACAAGGAGAAAAGTTAGGACTAGACTTATATACAATTTTTTATATTATTGTTATGCTATTCTTTAATAAAAATGTGACACGTATACAGTTATTCAATAATGATATATAATTTAATTTAAAAATAATATAATTAAGTACAATAACCAAATACTTAATAAAATTGGATAGTCAAACACTTATTTTTTTTAATTCAATAATAATATAGTAAAAATATAAAGAATTATGTATAAAATTTTTCCCCAAAAGTTAAAGATTCATTATAAAATTACGAATAAAAATATAGGGGCTATTGTAATTTTTGTTTTTGGTGTATTTTTACGGCAAAAAGTCACAAATTTTGAGGTTTTTAAAATGACTATTATTATTCTAATCCGATAGTAAATCTACACTCCTAGGGAGCCTATTACAATGATTTATATTATGGTCAAGTACAACTAATTACTTAATGAAATTAGCAAACTATATACCAAATGATGAAGCATATAAATGTTGGATCCGATAAAAAGAAAGCATATAATTGTCAATAGCAACTTAAATAATATCTAAAATTTTTGCAAATATACAAGACATTATTGATTTAAAATGAATATAGATAAAATTAAAATTAATCCCAATCTTTTGAAACAAAAAATCAACTCCTGTATTATAGTCTATATTATTTTAAATTTAAAAACTACAATTTTTAAAAAAAGGATTTACAATGATTATATTACTTAATATCATGAATATTAATGAATGTGAATTTGATTTATCTTTATTATTAGGTTTGGATTGTGATCTTTTCATGCTAGTTTTTTTTTTATTTATTTTTATCTTGTGCCGTTTTTCCTTCTCACATTATACTACATTTTTTTTTTATTATGTAGTTGACCTTGATATTTTTAACTTCTCTAATTACTCTAAGTATTCTTAAATATATAAAATTTCAAGTCTTCGATCATTTTTTTTTTATTGTATGAAACATATACAAATTTTAATAGTCAAAGTACTAATTAATTTTTTAAAAAAATTTAATCAGCGCAAGTTTATTAGATGTCAAATTTTGCGTTTAATCAACAATAACTTTGTTGGATAGGCATAGAAACTTTCATATGGATCTATTCAAAATAAGGATAGGAGAGTGAAAATAAAACTCATATATGATACATAAACTTCTAACTTATCTTCTATTTATAGCAAATTTCATATACTAAATTTATAATGGAGTTGAATTTTGAACTGCCTTTGCATTATATGGTTTATTTTAAAACGTATTATAAAATTATCGACGGATAACTTAAATTAAAATTATAAAATTATTTTAACATTGTTTAAAGTAAAATATAAAGGAAATAAAATAAAATAATGGAAGAGTACAAAATTTCTAGAAGAGTTTGAGAAGAAAGAGAAAAAAAAAAATCTAAATTAATAAAGTAAAATCACGCGTGCTATGCACATATATTAAAATTAGAAGTCGTCCACTAATTTAAAAACCGTGTTTCATCGAAAGGTTAATTACTAGAGTTACATCATGACCGTCAATATGACGATCCACCGCCTACCGGCCGTCATCTTGACCAAATAATCTCTATATATTGTCGACCGTGACCTTGATGAGTGCGTTTGCGGGATATATTTTCCTAGTGGTTTTAGGTTTTGTTCTTTCGATTTATTGCTTTTAGTATTCTATCGTTAGCTTTCTATGATTCCAGTTTTGATCGAGGTTTTGCCGCTTTATACTCTCCGCAGATCGACATGCTTTTCTGGATCGGAAGGGCAGCAACTGATGGATAATTTCATTATTCTTGTAATACATCAATTGTTTGAATAGTTTTGGTGAGGATCATGGTGAAAGAATTACGTTTTGAACCTTTGCTTATATGATTGCAGTTTGGAGTCTGGAGCATATGGATTAGATCGGATTGAATGGGAGTTTGAGAGTGGTTAAGAACAGTGGATAATTGATATGATTCCTTTAATTAATCATTATAATCATTCTAGTTGGTTTCGCCCGTGATGTGTAGATATAAAATTCGGGACTTGTTTTGGTGCAGTTGGTATGGCGATAGAGTTGTTCACAAAAATTGTGGGAAGATATACGTGGCGAGACTTGGTGATATCTCCCTCTACTTGATGTCTTGGAATCGATTATTTGATTTTCTGTATCTTGGAAGTCGAGTAACATGGTTTCTTATTCTGCCTTTTCGTTGCATGCAATTGGTGTTCTCAGGGAGGGATCTGGTGAGGCCGCTCTAGCGCGTGGGGGAGCATGATGACAAGTCCTATGAGTCTGGATTATGTTGGTTTATTTATTTTCTGTTGGGTTCTCGTCGGCTTTTGCGGATATTTAGGATTTGGTTGTGCGTCATCATTTGTTGATTTATTACTATTTGTGATTGAGATGTAGGACGTTGCCGTTTCCCTCTGATCCTACGGAATTTTAGCGATTTTCCTATAACGGCAATTCCCTGAATATTGATCTAGCTTTGATACATGGTGAAAGAATTGGGTTAGCACAATTAGAGTCTGGTAAATTTTGAGTTGTATTGGATTTTATTGAAGTTTTGTTATTCATGGGTGAACGAAGATTGGAGGAGTGAAGAACTAACGATAATTGATAGGTTTTCTTGAATTGACAGTCTGCCTACTTTGCCTCGGCAGTGACATGTAGATTGTGGACTTGTATTGTTGCAGCTGGTCTGACTTCAAAGGTGTTCCTGTAGTTTGTGTTAAGATATGAATACCGTGGCATTTCATGCACAATTTGGTGACTTCACCTTCTCCCTAAGTTGATTTCAAAACAATTATGTGGTTTCTAGATTTTTCAAGTTGATTCCAAGTGCCAAGATTTCTCATTCTGCTTGTATGTGGCTCGCAGTTTGTCTTTTCAAGGAAAGAGCTAGGCATTATCTTCTGTCCTGGGCCGTTCAAGTTGGTAGTATAATGACTATTTCTAACTTAATCGTGGCTATGTTGTTTGTTCCTTTTCTTTTTGTAGGATTTCTCATGTATATTCTTTCCAAATGGAAAGAATATCAACTTGGATAATTTGCAAGATTCTATTTTACATAAATTTTTTGATCCATGGTGAAAGAACTAGATTTGAATTTTGTTGATTTTTTCAATTAATCAGCTTATTCTTATTCATTTGGTTTTGGTGAAGATGTATAGGTATTGAATAGGGAACATAATTTGGGTGCAGCTGGTCAACAGAGTGTATCCAAAACTTGGTGAACTCTGCTTGTTTTTTATGAATTTTTTTGGCTCTTATTTTTGAAGTTGACATAGTGTCTGATTTCTCATTCTACTCATTTTAAAGGAGGGACATAGTGACTATTCTGTATGCTTGTCTTTCAAGTACCGGGGCTTTCTTCCTGTCATATTCTTGTTATTCTGTTTTGTTTCTGTTTTGGAATGTTCCCATCGTCTTTTGCATATCTTTTGCATTTTATATTGCCTCCCTCCTGGAGGATCCATGATGTTGCTAATTGATATTTTTTTAATGATTCATGCTGGAGATATTGCCATTTCAATTACAATTGGGATCTTTGCTGCGTTGGAGCGGGCAATTGCTAGATTATTGTCATGATTCTTCTTTTCTATAAAATTTCTTTTGGCTTTGATCTGCGTCAAACAAGAAAAAAATCCTCTTTATTAGGTTGCAGCAATTTTGGATCCTGGAAAGTTCATTATATCAGATTTTAAATAAGCGGCTTGGGGATGGGAGACGAGTGAAGAAGGGAGGATTACTTGTCTTTAATATTTTTTATTTGGTTGTTTTTGGCTGTTAAATATAAGGATTACTTATCTTTAATATTTTCTATTATAAGTTTCTTTTTGGCTTTGACACTTGGTGAAAGAAAACTGTCATTTACTTTGTTACAGCGATTTTGGTGTTTGCTAAATTAGATTTTGGATGAAAAACCTTTGCTAGTCATGGGGAATGGAAGCTTGAGATGGTGGAGAAGGGACGATTACTTGTCTTGTTTATTTCTATGTTGTTTTGAGTGTGACGTATAGGTATTGAATTGGGAATTTATTTTGATGCAGCCACTCTTTAGAGGGTTTTCAGAACTTGACAGAAGATCCAAGTAGCTTCCAATTTCGTGCTAATTGATTTTGATCAGATTATTATTTGTTTTCTGGGGTTTCATTGTCATTCTTTTAAGTTGTTTTCGAACAATGTGATATTCATTCTACTTGTTTTACTTGTATTTTGCATTTTCAGGGGGGGAGCCAGTGATTATCTTGTGCGCTTGCCTTTTAAGCCCCTGGACTTTCACAGTTCCTCTGTGACATGGTTTTATTTTTTAATCTGGTTTGTAGTATCCTTGCCTTCCTTTTATTTTTTCTTTTTGGCAAATCTTTCGAATTTCATTTTGCATCTTTGTCTTCTTGTGTGTAGGATGTCACTAATTTTCATAGTTATTCTATGATGTGTGGTGGAAATGTAGGATTTTACTATGAAACTAACACTTAGGACCTTGGCCATCACGGAATGGATAACTAATTGGTCTGTTTTTACTATTTTTCTTCTAAACATACATTCTGGCTGTGACCCATGGTGAGAGGAACATTTTATTTTGCTGCAGCAATTGTGGACTCTGGAAAATTCGTTGTTTTAGATGTTACATGAGCAGCTTTGTTGTTGGTGGGGAATTGGAGATTAAAACGATTTATAGATGGGAGGACTATTAGTTTTTTTAATATTCCATGTTTGGTTTTGGCAATGATGTGTAGGTTTTGAATTTGGAAATTTGTTCTTGTGCAGCAGGTTGAAGTGTTTTCTGATCTTCTTTGGAGATATAAGTGGCATTGCTTTGCAGATCACCTTGGTGTCCTCTACTTATTTTTTATATGCTCTATAAATTCTTTTTTCCCTGGATTACTGTTGTTGGTTATGGTTCCTTGTTCTGGTAGTTTCGCTTATGTACGAAATTTTCAGGGTCAGAGAGTTTGAAATTTTCTTCTTGCTCGCCTTTCATGCCATGGGACTAATTGAATTCCCATCTGACCCTGGTTAACTTGTTTTACTTTTTTCCTTTTTCAGAGTAATATCATCTGTTTTCGGTATGCTTTTGGATTTTATTTTGTATCCTCTGCTGCTGGTGCACAAGATCTTCCTGACTCATTGATTTTTTATGATGCATGTTGGTGATATAGGATTTTGCCATACCATTTATCATTGGGAGCTTTGTGATATCGTTGGAAAAACTCCAATGTTATTTTTCAGAATTCTTCTTGTCCATGAGCATCTTTCTGGCTTTAATCCTTGGTGAAAGAAAACCTACATTTATTTTGTCTCAGCAATTTTGATGCTTGGGAAATTAGATTTTGGATGAATAACCTTTGCTGGTCATGGGTAATGGAAGATTGATTCAGTGGAGAAGGGAGGATTACTTGTCTTTTTTTTTTTTTTTTTTGTTTCGGGTGTGATATATAGTTATTGATTGGGCATTTGTTCTGGTGCAGCTGCTCTGAGATTTTCCAGAGGTTGCTAAAAGATCGAAGTAGCTTCCGATGTTACTTTGTGATGTATGGTGGAAATGTAGGATTTTGATATGAAATTAACACTTAGGACCTTGACTATGTCGGAACGGATATCTATTTGGTTTGTTTTTACTATTTTTATCTGAAACATACTTCTGGCTTTGATCCATGGTGAAAGAAACATTTTCTTTTGCTGCAGCAATGTTGGTCTCCAGATAATTCGTTGTCAGATGTTAAATGAGCAGCTTTGCCATTGGTTTGGAATTGGAGATTGAAACGGTGTAGATGGGAGGATAACAAGTCCCTTTAAATTTTCTATATTTGGTTTTGGCTGTAATTTGGAGGTTTAGAATTGGAAATTTGTTCTGGTGCAGCAGGTTGAGGTGTTTCCTGCAGTTCTGTGAACATCTAGGAGGCATCAATTTTCAGGATAACCTTGGTGTCCTCTACTTGTTTTTTATATGTTCTACAAATTCTTTTCTCCCTTTATTACTGTTGTTGTTGGTTCTTGATTCTGGTAGTTTGGCTTTTGAAATTTTCAGGACTGGAGATAGTGAAATATTCTGTTTGCTCGTCTTACATGCCCCAGGACTATCTCAATTCCTGTTGCCTTTGGTTTTGTTGTGATTTTTTTTTTTTGGGAGTAATAATTGGGTTTTTTTCCAGGTTTTATTTTGTATCCTCTGCTGCTGGTGCACAGGATGTTTCTGAATGGTTATTTCTTATAATACATGGTGATGTAGGATTTTGCCATACCATTTATCATTGGGACATTTGTGAGGTCGGAAGCAAAACTCAGTGGTTAATTTCCAGGATTCTTTTTGTCCAGCAGTTTCTTTCTGCCTTTGATCCTTGGTGAACGAAAACTTTCAATTTTTTTTTTGTTGCTGCAATTTTGGTGTGTGGGTTGTAAAACTTTTGCTAGTCATGGGAAGTGGAAGATTGATAGGTGGGGAAGGGAGGATTACTTGTCTCGTTTATTTTTTTTTGTTTCAGGTGTGATGTATAGGTATTGAATTGGGAATTTATTTTGGTGCAGCCTCGTTCTAGATAGTTTCCAAAAGTTGCAAGCAGTTCCAAGTAGCTTCCATTTTCTTGCATGACTTGGTGAAATTAAAATGATTTTGATAAGATTTTTGTTAGTTGTTTTCCACCAGTGTGATATGTTATTCTACTTGTCTTACTTGCATTTGGCTTTTTCAGGGAGGGAGCCAGCGATTATCCTGTGTCCTTGACTTTTAATCCCCTGGACTTTCACAATTCCTGTGTGACTCTGGGTTATTTTATTTTTTTATCTGGTTTGGAGTATCCTTGATTTTTTTTTTTTTGGGAAACTTTTTTAATTTCATTTTGCATCTTTATCTTCCTGTGTGTAGGATGTTACTAATTTTCATAGTTATTCTATGATGTGCAGTGGAAATGTAGGATTTTGCTATGAAAAACCTTTGCTGATCATGGGGAATGGATGCTTGATATGGTGGAAAAGGGAGGATTACTTGTCTTGTTTATTTCTATTTTGTTTTGTGTGTGAAGTATAGGTATTGAATTGGGAATTTATTTTGGTGCAGCCCCTCTTTAGAGAGTTTCCAGAAGTTGCAAGAAGATCCAAGTAGCTTCCAATTTTGTGCACAACTTGGTGAAATCTAAATGATTTTGATCAGATTATTATTTGGTGATTTTTATTTCTTCGTTATTTTTCAAGTTGTTTTCCAACAGTGTGATATGTCATTCTACATGTCTCACTTGCATTTGGATTTTTCAGGGAGGGAGCCCATGATTATCCTATTTGCTTGGCTTTTAAGCCCTCAAACTTTCACATTATGAGATGGTGGTTGTTTTGTCTTTTATCCGGTTTGGAATGTCCTCACCTTCTTTTGGGAATCTTTTGAATTTCATTTTGCATCTTTGTGTTACTTATTCTAGGATGTCACTAATTTTCATAGTTATGTGATGCATGTGAGAAATGTAGGATTTTGCTATGAGACTAACACTTAGCACCTTGGCCACGCTAAAATGGATAACATATGGTTTATTTTTACTCTTCTCCAAAACTTACATTCTGGCTTTGATCCATGGTGAAAGAAACAATTTATTTTGCTTCTGGACTCTAGAAAATTCTGTGTCTCATATGTTAAATCAGGAGCTTTGCTGTTGGTGGGGAATTGGGGATTGAAACGGTGTAATAAATGAGAGGACTACTAGTCTCTTTAAATTTTCTATATTTGGTTATGCCAGTGATGTGTAGGTTCATAATGTAGTTCAACTCCTACAGGTGGGGAATCTCAGCACATTTACTGGACTGCAGTATGCGTCTGTGAGCAACAGTGCTAGTGCTCTAACTTCTACATTCAGTGTGGCAGGTTCATCTGGTGCACCATATCATTATGATAGGGATATGTGTAGTATGAGATACCTAAGTCCCACATCTGTGTAGTGTGAGATGCTTGATAAGGTACTTAAGGGGTGGGGTTCTTCCCTATTGCAAGCCGGTTTTCAAGGGTGGATTTCGCATACTCCCTTGGGTCCTATCAATTAGTATCAAAGTCTGGGGTCGATGTCACAGAGAGGGCTACCTACGAAGGGTTTTGACCAGTAAAAAGGCCAAGTGAAGTGTCGTAGAGTGCAGCCACCTGGACGTTGGCTTTTCAAGGGCGATACTATAATAGGGACATGAGTAGTATGGGATACCTAAGTCCCACATCGAGTAGTATGAGATGCTTGATAGGGTACTTAAGGGGTGTGATTCTTCCCTTCTAGAAGCCGGTTTTCAAGGATGGGTTTCTCACACTCCCTTGGGTCCTAGCATTCTATAAATTCTTTTCCCCCTGGATTACTGTTGTTGTTGTTTCCTGATTCTGGTAGTTTTGCTTACACATGAAATTTTCAGGGCCCGAGATATTGAAATATTCTGCTTGCTCACCTTTTATGCCTCGCGACTTTCTGAATTCCTGTCTGACTCTGGTTGTTTTTTTTCTTTTTCAGAGTAATATGATCTGCTTTTGGTATTCTTTCGGATTTTATTTTGTTTCCTCTGTTGCTGGGATTTTGCTGAATCGTTGATTTTTGCTGATGCATGATGATGATATAGGATTTTACTGAACTATTTATCATCAGGCGCTTTGTGACATCAGAGGGAATACTCCTTGGTTAATTTTTAGTATTCTTCTTTTCCATGAGTATTTTTCTGGCATTGATCCTTGGTGAAAGAAAACAATGATTAATTTTGCTGCAGCAATTTTGATGTTTGGGAAAGTTGATTTGGGATGGATAACCTTCTCTGGTCATGGGGATTGGAAGATTGATATAGTGGAGAGGGGAGGACTACTTGTCTCGTTTATTTCTATTCTTTTTCAGGTGTGACGTATAAGTATTGAATTAGGAATTAATTGTGGTGCAGCTGCTCTTTACTGGGTTTCCAGATTTTGCAAAGAGATCTGAGTAGCTTCTAATTTCGTGCACGACTTGGTGAAATCTAATTGATTTTGATCATATTATTTTCTATGGTTTCTTTGTCGATTATTTTAAGTGGTTTCTGACTGTGTGATAGGTGATTCTACTTGTCTTACTTGCATCTGGCTTTTTCAGGGAGGGTGCCCATGATTATCCTGTATGCTTGCCTTTTAAGACCCTGGACTTTCACAGTTCCCATGGGACTGTGGTTGTATTGTTTTTATCTGGTTCGGTATATCCTGGCCCTTCTTTTGGGAATCTTTTGAATTTCAATATGCATCTTTGTCTTCCTTTGTCTAGGATGTCACTAATTTTCGAAGTTAGTCTGTGGTGCGTGGTGGAAATGTTGGATTTTGCTACGAAATTAACACCTAGGACCTTGCCCATGTCGGAACAGATAATTATTTGGTTTGTTTTTACTATTCTTCTCCAAAGCTTACATTTTGGCTTTGATCCATGATGAAAGAAGTATTTTATTTTGTTGCATCAATTCTGGACTCCATAAAAATGTCAAATGTTAAATGAGCAGCTTTGCATTTGGTGGGGAATTGGGGATTGAAACTCTGTGGATGGGAGAACTATTAGTCTCTTTGAATTTTCTGTATGTGGTTTTGATAGTGATGTGCAGGTGTTGAATTCAGAATTTGTTCTGAGTGTTTTTTGATGGTCTGTGATGATATAAGCAGCATTTCAGGATCACCTTTATGTCCTCTACTTCCTTTTTATATGTTCTATAAATTCTTTTCCACCTGGATTATTGTTGTTGTTGGTGCCTGATCTGGTAGTTTGGCTTACATATAAAATTTTCAGGGCCAGAGATATTGAAGTATTCTGCTTGCTTGCCTTTCATGCCCCGGGAGTCTCTGTATCCCCTTCTGACTCTGGTTATTTTGCTTTATTTTTTTTTTTTCAGAGTAATATTGTCGGTTTCCTTGATTCTTTTGGATTTTATTTTGTATCCTCTGCTGCTGGTGCACAGGATTTTGCTGAATCGTTAATTTTTTATGGTGAATAGTTGTGATATAGGATTTTGCTATACCATTTATCATTGAGAACTTTGTGATGTCAGTGGAAAAATTCCTTGGTTAATTTTCAAGATTCTTCTTGTCCATGAGTATCTTTCTGGCTTTGATCCTTGGTGAATGAAAACTTTGATTAACTTTGTTGCAGCAATTTGGGAAATTAGATCTTGGATGAAAAACCTTAATTTATTCTGGTGCAGTCGCTCTTTTGAATGTTCCCGAAGTTGCAAGAAGGTCCAAGTGGCTTCCATTTTCGTGCAGGATTTGGTGAAATCTAACTGATTTTGATCAGATTATTTTTCTTGGTTTCTTATTGATTTCTTTTAGTTGTTTTCTAACAGTATGATATGTCATTCTACTTGTCTTACTCGCATTTGGTTTTTTCAGGGTGCCTTGATTTTCCTGTGTGCTTCCTTTTTAAACCCCTGGACTTTCACAGTTCCTGGTTCGGTGTATCCTTGCCATTTTTTTTTTGTTTGTGTTTTTCAGCGAATCCTTTGAATTTCATTTTGCATCTTTGTCTTCCTGTGTGTAGTATGTCACTAATCATCACTTAGGTTCATGCCCACGTTGCAAGGGATAAGTATTGGTTTCCTTTTTTTTTTTTAGCATACTTCTTTGACTCATAGATTCTGGCTTTTATCCATGGTGATAGAAACACTTTTTACTTGCTGCAATATTGGACTCCGGGAAATTCATTGTGTCAGATGTTAAATGAGCAGCTTTGTTGTTGGTAGGGTTTTGGAGATTAAAACGGTGTGGATTGGAGGACTACTAGTCTCTTTAATTTTTCTATATTTTGTTCTGGCAGTATTGTGCGGGTTTTGAATTGGGAATTTGTTTTGGTGTAGCAGGTCAGGTGTCTTCAGTTGTTCAATTAGTAGCATTGATTTTCGGGATCACCTTGGTGTTCTCTACTTATTTATTATATGTTCTTTTGATTCATTTCCCCCTGATTACTGTTGTTGTTGGTTCTTGATTCTGGTAGTTTGTCTTACTTTTGAAATTTTCAGGGCTGGAGATAGTGAAATATTCTGCTTGCTTGCCTTTCATGCCCCAGGACTATCTGAATTCTCATTTGAGTCCGGTTATTTTGTTTTGATTTTTTTCTGTGTTGGAGTAATATTCTCTGCTTTTGGGAATCTTTTGGAATTTATTTTGTATCATCTGCTCCTGGTGCACAGGATGTTGCTGAATGGTTGGCTTTTTATGATGCATGTTGGTGATATAGGATTATGGCAATAACATCTATCATTGGGAGCTCTGCGACATCAGATGGAAAAACTCCTTGGTTAATTTTCTAGATTCTTCTTGTCCATGAGTTTCTTTTTTTTTTTTTTTTGACTTTGATCTTGGTGGAAGAAAACTTTCATTTATTTTGTTGCAGCAATTTTGGTGTTTGGGAATTAGATTTTTTATGAAAAACTGTTGCCGGTCATGAGGAATGGATGATTGATAAGGTGAACAGAGGATTACTTGTCTCGGGTGTGATGTATGGGTATTGAATTGGGAATTTATTCTGGTGCAGCTGCTCTTTATAGTGTTTCCAAAAGTTGCAAGAAGGTAGCTTCCTTTTTCGTGCAGGATTTGGTGAAATGTAATTGATTTTGTTGAGATTATCTTTTCTTTTTCATTTCTTCATTGATTTTTTTTTTTCTTTTTGGGAGTAATAATGTTTCTTTTTGGGATTCTTTCGGGTTTTATTTGTATCCTCTGCTGCTAGTGCACAGGATGTTGCTGAATGGTTGATGTTTTATGATGCATGTTGGTATTGGATTTTGCCATACCATTTATCATTGGGAGCTTTGTGACATTGGAAGGAAAAACTCAATTGTTAATTTTGAGGATTTTTCTTGTCCATGAATTTCTTTCTGGCTTTGATCCTTGTTGTAAGAAAACTGTCATTTATTTTGTTGCAGAGATTTTGGTGTTTGGAAATTTAGATTTTGGATGATAAACCTTTGCTGGTCATGTGGAATGGAAGATTAATATGGTGGAGAAGGGAGGTTTACTTCTCACGTTTATTTATATTTTGTTTTGGGTGTGACGTATGGGTATTGAATAGGGAATTTATTCTGGTGCAGCCACTCTTTAGGGTGTTTAGAAAGTTGCAAGAAGATCCAATAACTTCCAATTTCGTGCATGACTTGGTGAAATCTAATTGATCTTGATCAGAGTATTTTTTTATTTCTTCATTGATTTTTTTTTAGTTGTTTTCAGACAGTGTAGCATGTCATTCTACTTGTCTTACTTGCATTTGGCTTGTTCAGGGAGGGAGCCAGTGATTATCCTGTGTGCTTGCCTTTGAAGCCCCTGGACTTCCACAGTTCCTCTGTGATTGTGGTTGTCTTGTTTTCTATCCAGTTTGGAGTATCCTCGCCCTTTTTTTTATTGCAAATCTTTTGAATTTTATTTGCATATTTGTCTTCCTGTGTGTAGGATGTCACTAATTTTCATAGTTATTCTATGATGCGTGGTGGAAATTAGGATTTTGCTATGGGACTAACACTTATGATCTTGGCCACATTGGAACGGATAGCATTTGGTTTGTTTTTACTATTTGAAAAAATTTACGTTCTGGCTTTGATCCATGGTGAAGGAAACACTTTAATTGCTGCAGCAATTCTGGATTCGGGAAAATTTGTTGTGTCAGATGTTTAAATGAGCAGCTTTTCTGTTGGTGGGGAATTGGATATTGGAACGGTGTAGATGGCAGGACTACTAGGCTCTCTTATTTTTCTATATTTGGTTACGGCAGGGCTGTGTGGGTTTTCAATTTGGGATTTGTTCTGGTGCTGCAGGCTTGTTTTCCGAAGTTCTATGAAGATACTAGTGGCATTGATTGTCGGCACACCTTGGCGTCCTCTACTTATTTTTATATGTTCTTTCCCCTTAGATTACTGTTGGTTCTGGTAGTTTGGCTTCTAAAATTTTCAGGGCTGGAGATAGTGAAATATTCTGCTTGCTTGCTTCTCGGGACTTTCTGAATTCCTATCTGACGTCTGGATTTGGTTTATGTTTTTTCTGTTTTGGAGAATATAGTATGTTTTCGGGATTCTTTCGGATTTTATTTTGTATCCTCCGCTGCTGGTGTTCAGGTTGTTGGTGAATGGTAGATTTTTCATGATGCATGGTGGTGATCTAGGATACCATTTATCATTGGGATCTTTGCAACATCGGAAGGAAAAGCTAATTTATTTTCCCGGATTTTTCTTGTTCATGTGTTTTTTCTGGCTTTGATCCTTGGTGAATGAAAACTTTGATTTGTTTTGTTGCAGTGATTTAGGTCTATGGGAAATCAGATTATGAATGAAAAGCCTTTGCTGGTCTTGGGTAATGAAAGATTGACACGGTGAAGGGAGGATTACTTGTCTCGTTTATTTCTATTGGGTTTCGGGTTTGACGTAGATGTATTGAATTGGGAATATATTTTTATTTTTATTGTTTTTTCATCAATTTTATTTAAGGTTTTTCCCATGGTGTTATCATTGATTTTGCTATGAAATTAAAACTTGAAATCTTGACCACGTCGCAAGGGATTATTTCCTTTTGCCATGTTAATTTATAAATAAACTTATAAATTAATTTATTATAGTGTGATTTTTAATGTATTTAGCTGAACTGGTATTGATCAACAGTTAAAGTACATGTGCATACATACATACATACATATATATATATATATATATATATATATATATATTGCAGTTAATTGGTTGATTGAGAAACCCTGAGCAGTTACAAAAAGAAAACTGGAGTTTAGTTAACCAAAGTAAGAAGCAGATAGATATAGAATTGAAATTAGAAGATACAGATGGCGAGAAGAACATTGGACAATTATCCTAGTTCATACTTTCTCACATTCACTTCCGTATTTTATAGGAATGTTTTTGGATCAATTATACTTTTGGTAGCCATAGTTTTACTTAATTTTTATTTTGATTCTTACACTTTAAAAATTTATAATTGAGTGCTGAGAATTCAAGTAATTTTTTATTTGGCCCCATTCATTATATTTTTATTAATATTTTATCATATATGTGAGTTAATTTTACTTTATTACTTATGTTTATCTGTTATTAGCATAAATCATATATATTCATAATGTTAAGATAGTATATAGTTGAATACCTAAGCAAAATTTAACAAAATATTGATAGAATATTAATAGTAAGGACTACATTATATTGTTTGTCAACTGTAAGGATCTAACTAAGGATTAAGTAGAAATTTGGATGAAACTATGGGGCTGACAGTACAATTTTTCTAAGTATTTTCAGCCAAAACATGATTTTAAATACGCACTTCATTTAGCCTAGAAAAGAAATAAATAGTTACAAACACTATAAAATTTTTTCAGGTGTTATTCGCTTAATATTTTTTGAAATCACTCAGACTATTATTTGTTTTTTCACTTTGTTATATCCGATAGCCATTTACACATGTAAAATTAAAAAAAAAAATTACTTGTTTTTCAAATTTTGTGTAAGACTGGCTTTAAAAATTATTATGATATCATTAACAACCCATTTACACATAAAATTTAGTAAATTAATATTAAAAATCAAATGAGGATAAGTAATATATAATAATAGATAACATATCAATTACAATTAGCTCTTTATTGTGATAAATAATATATCTAATTTTGGCCCACAAGCCCCTAAACTCACGACACACTCACCTACATGCGTATCAAATCTATTGTGGAAAGCTCAGTATCACGATATAAGTATACATTACTAACAAATAATAAAATATGAGTAGAGTATCATCCTTAAATAATTTCAATTATAGCCTCTATTTATTACTAGTGTGTGTATATTTACTTTATTCAAACTTTCAATTGTACAAATAAAAAGAAAAAAACTGCAAATTAGGTGAATAACACAAAACAAATCAAGATGTATCTAAATTAAGAGACTTTCTTAGTATTATGATTTTATGTAGTAATTCAATTGCAATATAGTGACTTTCTCAGCTTAAGCACATTCTTAGCCTCTAATCTTATTATAAGAATTTATCTTACCCTTATAAATTCTACCACTCTAATTTAATTTATTATATTTCAATGAGAACTAATTAGTGAGATGCATTATATACAGTTAACAACAATTGCACAAGTCCTATAGATATATGTATGTGCTACAAGCAAATTGAATTAATTGACACACTTAATTAATATCAAACAAGTGATATTAAATCTTGTAACTAAATTTGGGTTTCTCTTTTAAGAATTTCCAAAAATCCAATATATCTTGCTTGAAATTAAATAAAAAAAAAAAAAAGCAACTGTAACCTTTATTTTCCCTACTCAGGTGCCATGGCACCACGTTTTTTGGCAAAAAGGGCATGTTTTGTTGCCATGGTACCAAGTTTTTAGAATCTTAGAAATTCTAGAGATTCATCAATTGAACCGTTACAAATTATGTATAGAAATAAAAGGGCTATTGTGACTTTTGCTTCGGTATATTTTTACAGCAAAAAATCACAAATTTAATTTTTGTTAAATTTTTGAGAATGCTACTAACAGCTATTATTAATTTAAACTTTTTTAAAATCACCATGTTTTATTCTAATCAGATAGTGAATGTATCCTTCGAACAAACTAATACAATGATTTATATTATCGTCAAGGTATGTAACTTATAAGCTTTTTTTTTTTGAGGTCATTTTTTCGTGAGCTTCTCACCGAATCATAAATTACCACTATCTTTCACATATATTAGGTATAAAAATTTCCTCCATTACTTCAGTTCTTGTCATGAATATATATTTTTCTAATTTTCAATGTCATGACAAACATTTATTTCATATCAAATTTGTTATTTGTATTTATAAAAATTCACAATATCCTCTAAATTATAATAAAAACTAATTACTTAATGAAATTAGCTAACTATATAAAACTAAACGACAAAGTATATAGTTTTTGGACCAAAAAAAATATAGTTGTCAATAGCAATTAGAATAATATTTAAAATTTATACAGATATGCAAGACAATATTAACTTGAGATAAATATATAAGACAAAATTGAAATTGATTCCAATCTTTTGAAATAAAAAATTAACTCCTGTATTATGGTTTAATTTATTTTAAATTTAATTACAACAACTTTTTAAAAAGATTTACAATGATTATATTACATAATACCATGGATATTAATGAATGTGATTGATTCACCTTTATTATTGGGTTTGGATTTATATCTTTTTACTCTCAAGTTTTTTTTTTTTTAATCTCATGCCACTCTTTCTTCTCGCATTTTACTAATTTTTTTTTATTACGTAGTTGACCTTGATATTTTATAATTCTCTCATAACTCTAAGTATTCATAAATATATAAAATTTCAAGTCTTCTTATCATTTGATCATTTTTTATTCTATAAAACATACACAAATTTTAATAGTCAAATACGAATTAATCAACACAGTTTTATAGGATGTCAAATTCTGCATGCAATCAACAATAATTATGACTTTGTTTGATAGGCATAGAAATTCTAATTTGTATCTGCTCAAAATATAGCAAATTTCATGCACTTAATTTATAATGGAGTTGGATTTCGAGCTGCCTTTGCATTATATATAAAGAATAAAGTAATCGTTTATTTAAAAACTTATATGTAAATTTTGCTAATAATATAGATTATTCCTTCAAAAAATATAAAATTATCAATGGATAACTTAAATTAAAATAAAATTTTTATATGATTAAATTATAAAATTATTTCAAAATTGTGTAAGTAAAATATAAAGGAAATCAAATGATAAAACAATGCAAGTACAAGTTCTTAGAAAAGTTTTAGAATGAAAGAAAAAAAAAATCTAAATTAACAAAGTAAAATTACATGCTATACACATCTATTAAGAAAATTGTGGCACAATTTTGTACCCTGACCCATTTGGACCTGGAGCATAACAAGGATGGTATGGGATAGGATTGGGTCATTCAAGTTTTTTATTTTGTATAGAATATTTATAGATTTGTTTTTAATTTTTTTTTAAAAAAAGAACATGTGGTTTATACTTAATTATTAGGAGTCATATACTAATAAAATGATTTATACTCAACATAGCCCCAAAAAATAGTTTTTTTTTTTTCTAAAGAATGATTGAAATTAGAAAAAGAAAAGTTTGTTTAGGTAAAAAAGAAAAGTTTTAAAAACAAAATAATAAAAAAATTTATACCAAAGGCTTATGGCCCAAGGGTGATTATGTCATGATCACCCATACATATTTCACATGACGCCAGCGGCAAAGCCACAGTGCCCCTCAATTTTTTTTTTTTAAATTTATATTGTATTAAATTCTAAGTTTATGCCTCCGTATATTTAGTTTTTTTAAGTCTACTGAAATTATTGATTTTAAATGATTGGGTTATATTATTTTGTTTCATTACTTGATATATTAATTTAAATTCATTAGACTCACATATATATTATGTATGTAATTTTATATTTAAATTTTTGGTAAATATTAAATACTTTTTTTTTGTAAATAGTAATTTTACAATAATTAAGTTCAAATATTAATATATTATTTTTAGTTATACCTTGAAAAATTGATGGATAAAATAATATTTATAATGTTCTAGAAATATTATTTTCTTGCAAATCAACGGATATAAATTTTATTGTTTTACTGATAAACTTGTTTACTTTCTTCAAACTACTATTTTGGCTAGTCTATTTAATTATTTTAGTGTTGCCAAGAGATGAAATATTTTGTTTCATAAATCTTTGGTACGTATTATATGTGTTACTAGTAGATATAAGTGTTTTCATGAGTATTTAGATTGTAAAGTTAATATTAAAATGAAAAGTAATATATAATACAATATTTGAAAGTTACTTTTAAATTTAAGAATGAGAAAGTCCAAATATTAATCTCATTTATTCTAATTTAAAAGTTTAAATGAAAGAATTTTATTTAAAAAATATAATTTTTCAAAATAAAATATATAAAAATTTAAAAAATACTTGCGCCTCTACTTGCTTCAGGTCCTACCACTACATAATAATATAAATATTAATGAATATGAATTCATTTCATATATTTTAACTCTCTTAAGTTATTTTATCTTGTGCCTCCCTCCCTTTTCGCATTACATTATATTTTCTCCCTTTATGTAGTTGACTTTAGTATCAAAGTCTAAAATGGATGGCCAAAAAATAAGTATCAAAGTCAAAAATCGGTTTTTTACGTCTCTCATAACTCTAATTATTCTTTATTATACGAGATTTCAAGTCCTCTAGTGACTCTAATCACTTTCTATTGTATGAAACATATACAGAATTTAATCATCAAAGTATGAATTCAATTGTGAGAAAATCTGATCAATAAAAGTTTATTGGATGCCAAATTATGCACCTAATCAACAGTAGTTATGACTTTCATAGGCATGGAAACTCCAATGTAAAATTTATTCAAAGTGAGGATAGGTAGGGTAAAAATCAAATTCAAATGTAACCATTATCTCTCTATGTAGTACATACACTTTTATTTTTAATATATTTTCTATACTTTATATACATATTTTTGATAGATTTGAATTTTGGGCTGCCTTTTCATCATATTAAAAAATAAATTGACGATTTATCTACAAAAGTATATATAAATTTTGCCAATATCTAAATATAGATTATAAACTTTCCAATGGATAATTTAAATTAACATAAATTTTTGGACAAATTTTTAGTATAGCTCTAAAAGTGATTATAATGATGTAATTATTAAGAGATAGATACGTAATAATAATTTTTTTAAAATATACTGAATGCATGCCAATTTAAATTAATTTTTAAAATTTATATTTTGATCCTAATATTTTTTAAATTTTATCTATGAATTTAAAATTTTTTTTTAAATTTCAATTTATCCCTCTAATTTTTTTAAAAACCCTTAAAAATATTAGTTTATAAATTAAAAATAAAGATAAAATTAAAGATTCAAGGAATTATTATTAAGAAAAAAGTACAAAGGTAATTTAAAAAATTTATAAACTAATATTTTCATAAAATTTATTAAAAAATATAAAATAATGGGGTACATTAAAAAATTCAAAAAAATTTTAGACTTATAAATAAAATTTAAAAATATTAAAATGAAAATAAAAATATATTAAATTATTTTAAGTTGATATATAATTAATATATTTTAATACGTTATTGTCATATATTTTTTAATATATTATATAGTAATTATAATAATGAAATTAATTAAAGTTTACCTAAATTTTTTTTTATATGAATAAATTATAAAATTATTTTCACCTGTATCTAAATAAAATATAAAAAAAATCAAATAATAAATTAGTATAAGATTTAGTAAAGTAGAATTTTTTTTTTAAAATTAATGAAGTCAATTCACGTGTGCTATCACATTTATTAGAAGTCGTCCACTAATTTAGAAACCGCGTTTCAGTAAAAGGTTGATTCCTGTTACATCGTGACCGTCAATATGACAATCCACCGCCTTATACCAACCGTCGATCTTGACCAAATAAGCTCTATATATTGTCGACCTCACCGTGGCTAGTGCGCTGGCGGGATCTGTTTTCGTAGTTTCGGTTTTATGTTTTAGATTTTTTGCTTTTGAGTATTCTATTTTTAGCTTTCAATGATTTCAGTTTTGATTGAGGTTTCGCCGCTTTATATTCTCCGCAGGTCGACTTGCTTTTCTGGATCGAAAGGGCGGCAACAGATGGACAATTTCATTCTTCTTCTAATACATAAATTGTTTGAATATTGTTTTGGCGTGGATCATGGTCAAAGAATTACGTTTTGAACCTTTGCTTATTTGATTGCAATTTGGAGTCTGGAACATATGGATTAGATCGGATTGAATGGGAGTTTGGAGTGGTTAAGAACAGTGGATAATTGATATGATTTCTTCAATTAATCTTTTTAATAATTCTAGTTGGTTGCCCGTGATGTATAGATATAAATTTCGGGACTTGTTTTGGTGCAGTTGGTATGGCGACAGAGTTGTTCACATAAATTGTGGGAAGATATACGCGGCGAGATTTGGTGATATCTCCCTCTACTTGATGTCTGGGAATTGATCAATCGATTTTCTGTACCTTGGTTCTTGAAGTAGAGTAACATGGTTTCTCATTCTGCCTGTCCGTTGCATGGAATTGGTGTTTTCAGGGAGGGAGCTAGTGAGGCCGCTCTAGCGCGTGGGGAGCATGATGACAATTCCTATGAGTCTGGATTATGTTGGTTTATTTATTTTCTGTTGGGTTCTCGTCGGCTTTTGCGGATCTTTTGGATTTGGTTGTGCGTGATCATTTGCTTGTGTTTAAGACATCCTTAATTGTTGATTTATTACTATATGTCATTGGGATGTAGGACTTTGCCGTTTTCCTCTTTGCCAGATCGGAGTGGACTTCAGAATTTTAGCGATTCTTCTATAGCGACAATTCCTTGAATAATGGTCTAGCTTTGATTCATGGTGAAAGAATTGGGTTTTGGATTTTTGTTTATTCAATTGCAGCATATTAGAGTCTGGTAAAATTTGGATTGTATTGGATTTTTAATGAAGTTTTGTTATCCATGGGTGAAAGGAAGATTGAAGGTGTGAAGAACTAAAGATAATTGATTGGTTTTCTTGAATTGACAGTCTGCCTATTATGTTTCGGCAGTGACATGTAGATTGGGGACTTGTTTTTTTGCAGCTAGTCTGACTGCGGAGGTGTTCCTATAGTTTGTGTTAAGATATGCATGGCGTGGCATTTCATGCACAATTTGGTGACTTCTTCTTCCTAAGTTGATTTGAATACAATAAATTGGTTTCTAGATTTTTCAAGTTGATTCCAAGTGCCAAGATTTCTCATTCTGCTTGTATGAGGCTTGCAGTTGGTCTTTTTAAGGAAAGAGTTAGTCATTATCTTTTGTCCTTGGCCGTTTAAGTTGGTAGTGTGGTGACTAATTTCTAACTTAATGGTGGCTATGTTGTTTATTCCTTTTTCTGTAGGATTTCTCATGTGTATTCTTTCCAAATCAAAAGAATAACAACTTGGATAATTCGCAGGATTCTATTTTACATTAATTTTATGATACATGGTATAAGAACTAGATTTTGAATTTGATGATTTTTTCAATTAATCAGCTTATTCTTCTTCATTTGGTTTTGGTAAAAATGTATAGGTATTGAATAGGGAACATATTTTGGTTGTGGCCGGTCAACAGAGTGTTTCCAAAACTTGGTGAACTCTACTTGTTTTTTATGAATATTTTTTACTCTTTTTTTTAAAGTTGACTCAAGATTGTCTGATTTCTCATTCTACTCATTTTCTGGGAGGGACATAGTGACTATTCTGTGTGCTTGTCTTTAAAGTCCAAGTGCTTTCTTAGTTCCTGTCAGATTATAGTTATTCTTTTTTGTTTCTGTTTTGGAGTGTTCCTGTCGTCTTTTGCATATCTTTTGCATTTTATTTTGCCTCCCTCTTTGAGTATCCAAGATGTTTCTAATTGATAGTTTTTTAATGATGCATAGTGGAGATTTTGCCAGTTCAATTACAATTGGGATATTTGCCGCATTGGAGTGGGCAATTACTTGGTTATTTTCATGATTCTTCTTTTCTATAAAATTCTTTTTGGCTTTGATCTGTGGTGAACAAGAAAAAATCCTATTTATTTGGTTGCAGCAATTTTGGACCCTGAAAAATTCATTATATCAGATTCTAAGTAAGCAGCTTGGTTGTTTATGGGGAATGGGAGATTGAGTGAAGAAGGGAGGATTACTTGTCTTTAATATTTTTTATTTGGTTTTGGCTATTAAATATAAGGATTGAATTGGGAATTATTCTGTTGCAGCCGGTCTATTATGTGTTCCGAAAAGTTGCATGAAGACATTAGAAGCATCAATATTCGTGTACAACTTGGTGACATCTACTCATTTGCCTCTAGATTCTAGAGTGGTTTTCCAAGTGTCTGATCTGTCATTCCACTTTCCTGCAAATGGCATTTTCAGGGAGGGAGATAGTGGATGCCCTGTGTCGTTGCCTTTCAATCCCCTTGACATTGACAATTACTGTTTGGATTTGGTTATTTTGTTTTATTTCTGTTTGAGTATTGTCAAATTCCTTTGTAAATCTTTGGGATTTTATTTTGCATCATAGTCTTCTAATGTGTAGACGTTGCTAATTGACAGTTTTATATGATTCATAGTGGAGATGTAGGATTTTGCTATGTTATTCATGCTTGAATCTTGGCCACATAGGAAGAGACGTCTTCTTGGTTAATCTTCATGACTCTTCTTCTCCATATATTACTTTCAGGCTTTGATCCAAGGTGAAACAAAACTTTCATTGATTTTGTTGCAACAATGTTGGACTCCCAAAAAGTCATTATATCAGATTTTAAATGGAAACCTTCATTGTTTGAGGGAATGGGAGATTGAAATGGTGAAGAAGGAAGGAATACTAGTGTCTTCTATTTCTTGTTTGATTTTAGCAGTTGTGTGTTGGTTTTGAAGTGGGAAAATATTTCTGGTGCAGCTGATCTAGATGTTTACAATAGGTTTATGATGATATAAGTAGCATCAATTTTCGGGCACCACATGGTGCCTTTACTACATGGTGATGAAGTGAGGATTACTTGTCTCTTTTATTTCTATTTTGTTTTGGGTGTGATGTATAGGTATTGAATTGCGATTTTATTCTGGTGCAGCGGCTCTCTGGATTGTTTCTATACATTGTAAGATGTTAGTAGCTTAGATTTTCATGCATGACTTGGTGACATGTAATTCGATTTTGATCTGTTTTTTTTTTTTTTTTTCATGTTTTTTCCTTGATTTTTATGAAGTTGTTTTCCAAGTGTGTGATCAGTCATTCCACTTGTCTTATTTGCTATTGGCTTTTTCAGGGAGGTGGCCAGTGATTGCAATGTGACCCTGGACTTTCACAGTTTCTATGTGACTGGTTTTGTTTCCAGTTCAGAGTTTCCTCACCTTTTTCTTTGCGAGTCCTTTGAATTTCATTTTGAATCTTTGTCTTCCTGTGTGTAGGATGTCACTAATTTTCATAGTTATTGTATGATGCGTGGTGAAAATGTAGGATTTTTCAATGAAATAAACACTTAGGATCTTGGCCCTGTTGGGAGAGATAATTATTTGGTTTGTTTTTACTATTCTTCTCCAAAAGTTGCATTCTGGCTTTGATCCATGGTGACGGGAATATTTTATTTTGCAATTCATTGTGTCAGATGTTAAATAAGCACCTTTGCTGTTGGAGCGGAATTGGAGATTGAAACGGTGTAGATGGGAGTACTTCATTAATTTTTCTATATTTGGTTCTGGCGGTGATGTGTAAGTTTTGAATTCAGAATTTGTTTTGGTGCAGTGGTTGAAGTTGAAGTTTTCTCTGATGTTCTATGAAGATATAAGTGGCATCAATTTTCGGGATCACGTTGGTGTCCTCTACTTATTTTTTTATATGTTTTATAAATTCTTTTCCCCATGGATTACTGTTGTTGTTGGTTCCTGGTTCTGGTAGTTTGGCTTACTTTTGAAATTTTCAGGGCTGGTGATTGTGAAATATTCTGCTTGCTCGCCTTTCATTCCCCAGGGCTCTCTGAATTCCTGTCTGACTATGGTTATTTTGTTTTAATTTTTTTTCGGTTTTGGAGTAATATTGTCTGTTTCTGGGAATCTTTCGGATTTTATTGCTTATCCTTTGCTGCTGGTGCACAGGATGTTGCTGAAAGGTTGGATTGTTATGATGCATGTTGGTGATATGGGATTTTGCCATACCGTATATCATTGGGAGCTTTGAATAATGCCATGGTTAATTTTCAGGATTCTTCATGTCCATGAGTTCCTTTCTGGCTTTGATAGTTGGTGAAAGAATACTATCATTGATTTTGCTCTAGTGATTTTGGTGTTTGCAAAATTAGATTTTGGATGAAAAACCTTTGCTCGTCATGTGGAATGGAAGATTGATACAGTGGAGAAGGGAGGATTACTTGTCTTGTTTATTTCTATTTTGTTTTCAGTGTGACATATAGCTATTGAATTGGGAATTTATTCTGATGCAGCTGCTCATTAGAGTTTTTAAAAGTTTCTAGAAGATCCAAGTAGCTTCCAATTTCGTGCACGATATGGTGAAATCTAATTGATTTTGAGCAGATTATTTTTTTGGAATTCTTCGTTAATCTTTTAAGTTGTTTTCAGACAGTGCGATATGTCGTTCTACTTGTTTTACTTGTATTTGGCGTTCTCAGGGAGGGAGTCAGTGATTATCTTCTGTGCTTGCCTTTGAAGCCCCTGGATTTTCACAGTTCCTCTCTGACTGTGGTTGTTTTATTTTTTATCCAGTTTGGGGTATTCTTGCATTTTTTCTTTTTTGGGCAAATCTTTTGAATCGCTATCATCTTTGTCTTCCTGTGTGTAGGATGTTACTAATTTTCATATTCTGTGATGTGTGGCGGAATTATATGATTTGCTTTGAAATTAACACTTAGCTCTCGGCCACAATGGAATGGATAATTATTTGGTTTGTTTTTACTATCTTTCTTCTAAACATACAATCTGGCTTTGACCCATGGTGAAAGACATCTTATTTTGCTGCAGCAGTTGTGGACTCTGGAAAATGCATTGTGTAAGATGTTAAATGAGCAGCTTTGCTGTTGGTGGGGAATTGGAGATTGAGATGGTATATTTATGGGAGGACGTCTCTTTAGTTTTTCTATTTTTGGTTTTGGCTGTGATGTGTAGGTTTTGAATTTGAAATTTGTTCTTGTGCAGCAGGTTGATGTGTTTTCTTATCTTCTTTGAAGATATAAGTGGCATCAATTTTCGTGACCACCTTGGTGTCCTCTACCCCTTTTTTTTTTTTCCTATAAATTCTTTTCCCCCTAGATTACTGTTGTTGGTTCCTTGTTCTGGTACGTATGAAATTTTTAGGGTCAGAGATATTGAAATTTTCTTCTTGCTCACCTTTCTTGCCATGGGACTAATTGAATTCCCATCTGACTCTGGTTATTTTGTTTTAGCTTTTTTTTTCTTTTTCAGAGTAATATCGTCTGTTTTTGGGGTTGTTTTGTATTTTATTTGTATTCTCTGCTGCTGGTGCACAGGTTTTTCCTGACTCGTTGATTTTTTATGATGCATGTTGGTTATGTTGAATTTTGCCATACCATTTATCATTGGGAGCTTTGCAACATCAAAGGAAAGACTCCATGGCTATTTTACAGGATTCTTCTCGTCCATGAGTATCTTTCTTGCTTTGATCCTGGGTGAAAGAAAACTTATTTCTTTTGTCGCAGCAATTTTGATGCTTGGGAACTTTGATTTTGGATGAATAACCTTTGCTGGTCATGGGGAATTGAAGATTGATATAAGGGAGGATTCTTGTCTTGTTTATTTCTATTTTGACTCGGGTGTGACATAAGGATTGAATTCGGAATTTGTTCTAGTGCAGCTGCTCTTCAGAGAGTTTCCAGAACTTGCTAGAAGATCCAAGTAGCTTCCAATTTCATGTATTTTGGCGAAGTCTAACTGATTTTGATCAAATTAATTTTTTTCCTTTTTGGTTCTCGATCTTTAAAGTTGTTTCCCGATTGTGTGATATTCATTCTACTTATTTTACTTGTATTTGGCCTTTTCAGGGAGGGAGCCCGTGATTATTCTGTGTGCTTGCCTTTTAAGTCCCTAGACTCTCACAGTTCATTTGTGACTGGTTGTTTTGTTTTTTTATCCGGTTCTGAGTATCCTCGCCTTCTTCTGGGAATTTGTTGGATTTCTTTTTGCATCTTTGTCTTTCTTTGTGTAGGATGTCACTAATTTCCAATGTTCTTCTGTGATGCGTGGTGGAAATGTAGGATTTTGCTATGAAATTAACACTTAGGACCTTGGCCATGTCAGAACGGATATCTATATGGTATGTTTTTACTATTCTTATCTGAAACATACATTCTGGCTTTGATCCGTGGTGAAAGAAACATTTTATTTTGGCTGCAGCAATGTTGGTCTCTGGAAAATTTATTGTCAGATGTTAAATGAGCGGATTTGCTGTTTGTGGGAATTGAGATTGAAACGGTGTGGATGGGTGGACTACTTGTCTCTTCTAATTTTCTATATTTGGTTTTGGCTGTGATTTGGAGGTTTTGAATTGGGAATTTGTTCTTGTGCAGCAGGTTGAGGTATTTCCTTAAGTTCTGTGAAGATATAAGTGGCATCAGTTTTCAGGATTACCTTGGTGTCCTCTACTTGTTTTATGTATGTTGTACAAATTCTTTTTGCCCTTTAATACTTTTGTTGTTGGTTCCTGATTCTGGTAGTTTGGCTTACTTTGAAATTTTCAGGAGTGGAGATAGTGAAATATTCTGCTGGCTTGCCTTACAGGCCTGTGACTATCTCAACTTCCATTGTCTTTGGTTATTTTGTTTTGATTTTCTTCTTTTAGGGAGTGATTATTTTTGTATTCGGGATTCTTTCGGGTTTTATTTTGTATCCTCTGCTGCTGGTGCACGGGATGTTGCTGAATGGTTATTCCTTATGATAACATGGTGATATGTAGGATTTTGCCATACCATTTATCATTGGGAGATTTGTGACGTATGAAGGAAAACTCAATGGTTAATTTCCAGGATTCTTCTTGTCCAGGAGTTTCTAGCTGGCTTTGATCCTTGGTGAACGAAAACTGTTTTTTTTTGTTGGTTGTAGCAATTGTGGTGTTTGGGATGTAAAACATTTGCTGGTCGTGGGAAGTGGAAGATTGATAGGCGGAGAAGGGAGGATTACTTGTCTTGTTTATTTCTATTTTGTTTCGGGTGTGATGTATAGGTATTGAACTGGGAATTTATTCTGGTGCAGCCTCTTCTTAGAGAGTTTGCAAAAGTTGCATGCTGATCCAAGTTGCTTCCATTTTCGTGCAGGACTTGGTGAAATTTAATTGATTTTGATCAGATTTTTTTTTTGGCTTCTTCATCGATTTTTTGTTTTCTGCTTGCGTGACAGGTGTCCTGTACTTATTTTTTATATGTTCTATAAATTCTTTTCCCCTGGATTACTGTTGTTGTTGGTTCCTGATTCTGGTAGTTTTTCTTTCACATGAAATTCTCAGGGCCGGAGATATTGAAATATTCTGCTTGCTTGCCTTACATGCCTTGTGACTTTCTGAATTCCTGTCTGACTCTTGTTAACTTGTTTTAATTTTTTTTTTCTTGTCTGGAGTAATATCATCTGTTTCTGGGATTCTTTTGGATTTTATATCCTATACTCTGTTGCTGGTGCATAGGATTTTGCTGAATCGTTGATTTTTGCTGATGCATGTTGGTGATATAGGATTTTACCAAACCATTGATCATCGGGAGCTTTGCAACATTGGAGGAAAAACTCCTTTTAGGATTCCTCTTGTCCATGAGTATCTTTCTGGCATTGATCCTTGGTGCAAGAAAACATTGATTAATTTTGCTGCAGCAATTTTGATGTTTGGAATTGATTTGGGATGATTATCCTTTGCTGGTCATGGGGAATGGAAGATTGATATGGTGGAGAGGGGAGATCTCTTTCATTTCTATTTTGTTTCGGGTGTGACATATAGGTATTGAATTGGGAATTTATTGTGGTGCAGCCGCTCTTTACAGAGTTTCCTCATGATGCCAAAAGATTCGAGTACCTTTCAATTTCGTGCACGACTTGGTCAAATCTAATTATTGATTTTGATTGTAGTTTTTTTGGTTTGTTTGTCGATTGTTTTAAGTGGTTTTCTGAAGGTGTGAGAGGTCATTCTACTTGTCTTACTTGTCTTACTTGGATTTGGCTTTTTCAGGGAGGGAGCCCGTGATCATCTTATGTGCTTGCCTTTAAAGCCCCTGGACTTTCACAGTGCCTGTGGGACTGGTTGATTTGTTTTTTATCGGGTGTGGAGTATCCTCGCCTTCTTTTGGAAATCTGTTGGATTTCTTTTTGCGTCTTTGTCTTTCTTTAAGTAGGATGTCACTAATTTTCAATGTTATTCTGTGATGCATGGTGGAAATGTAGGATTTTGCTATGAAATTAGCACTTAGGACCTTGGGCACGTCAGAATGGATATCTATTTGGTTTGTTTTACTATTCTTATCCAAAACATACATTCTGGCTTTTATTCATGGTGAATTTTCTTGATAACCCTGTTGTCCTCTACTTGTTTTTCATATGTTCTATAAATTCTTTTCCACCTGATTATTGCTGTTGTTGGTTCCTGATTCTGATAGTTTGTATTTTCCACTGCTGGTGCAATGGATTTTGCTGAATCGATTTATTATGATGCATGTTGGTGATATAGGATTTTGCCATATCATTTATCATTGGGAGCTTTGCAACAAGGGAGGAAAACTTGGTTAATTTTCACTATTCTTCTTGTCAATGAGTATCTTTCTGGCTTTGTTCTTTGGTGAAGGAAAATCGTCATTTATTTTATTGCAGCGATTTTGGTGTTTGAGAAATAAGTCTGAAAAACCTTTGCTGGTCATGGGGAATGTATGATTGATACGGTGATGAAGGGAGGATTACTTGTCTTGTTTGTTTTGATTTTGTTTTGGGTGT
Organism: Delonix regia; assembly: GCA_037074485.1. Classification (NCBI taxonomy): domain Eukaryota; kingdom Viridiplantae; phylum Streptophyta; class Magnoliopsida; order Fabales; family Fabaceae; genus Delonix; species Delonix regia. The sequence continues at coordinate 19,140,136 of CM073454.1, read as the reverse complement.
GACGTATAGTTATTGAAGTGGGAAGTATACTGGTGCAGCCGCTCTTTAGAGTGTTTCCCAAAGGTGCACGAAGGTCCAAGTAGCTTCCATTTTCATGCAGGGTTTGGTGAAATCTAATTGATTTTGATCAAATTCTTTTTCCTGGTTTCTTTATGGATTTCTTTTAATTGTTTTCCAACATTGTGATATATCATTCTACTTGTCTTACTTGCATCCGTCTTTTTCTGGGAGGGAGCCAGTGATTTTCCTGATTGCTTGCCTTTTATGCCCCTGGACTTTCACTGTTCCTGTGTGACTCTGGTTGTTTTGTTTTCGTCTGGTTCAGTGTATCCTCACCTTTTTTTGTGTGGATCCTTTGAATTTCATTTTGCATCTTAGTCTTCCTCTGTATAGTATGTCACTAATTGTCACTTAGGTTTATGACCACGCTGGAATGGATAAGTATTGGTTTTTTGTTTTTTTACTATTCTTGTTCAACAAATAGATTCTGGCTTTGATCTGTGGTGAAAGAGACACTTTTTACTCGCTGCAGCAATTCTGGACTCCAGGAAATTCATTGTGTCAGATGTTAAATGAGCAGCTTTGTTGTTGGTAGGGTTTTGGAGATTAAAACGGTGTAGATTGGTCTCTCTAATTTTTCAATATTTTGTTCTGGCAGTATTGTGTGTGTTTTGAATTGGGAATTTGTTCTGGTGTAGCAGGTTGAGGTGTCTTCAGATGTTCAATGAATATATTAGTGGCATCATTTTTTGGGATCACCTTGGTGTCTTTTACTTATTTATTATATGTTCTTTTGATTATTTTCCCCTTGTTACTGTTGTTGTTGGTTCCTGATTTTGGTAGTTTGGCTTACTTTGAAATTTTCAGTGCTGGAGATTGTGAAATATTCTGCTTGCTCACCTTTCATGCCCCAAGACTATATGAATTCCTGTCGGAGTCCAGTTATCTTGTTTTAATTTTTTTTTTTTGGTTTTTTGTGTTGGAGTAATATTCTCTGTTTTTGGGAATTTTTTGGATTTTATTTTGTTTCCTCTGCTCTTAGTGCACGGGATGTTGCTGAATGGTTGGTTTTTTATGATGCATGTTGGTGATATTGGATTATGGCATACCATTTATCATTGGGAGCTTTGCGAGATTGGATGGAAAAACTCCTCGGTTAATTTTCTGAATTCTTCTTGTCCATGAGTTTCTTTGTGGTTTTGATCTTTGCAAGAAGAAAACTTTCATTTATTTTGTTGCAGCAATTTTGATGTTTGGGAATTAGATTTTGTATAAAAAAACTGTTGCTGGTCATGATAAATGGATGACTGATGCGGTGGAGAAGGGAGGATTACTTTTCTTGTTTATTTCTATATGTTTCTGGTGTGACGTATAGGTATTGAATTGGAAAATTCTGGTGCAGCTGCTCTTTAGAGTGTTTCCAAAAGTTGCAAGAAGGTCCCAGTAGCTTCCATTTTCGTGCAGGATTTGGTGAAATCTAATTGATTTTGATGAGATTATCTTTTCCCTTTTGTTTCTTCATTGATTTTTTTCAAGTTGTTTTCTGACAGCGATATGTCATTCTACTTTTCTTAATGTGTGTTGGATGTCACTAATTTTCATAGTTATTCTATGATGCATGGTGGAAATGTAGTAATTTTGTTTTGATTTTTCCTTCTTTTTGGGAGTGTTTTTTTTCGGGATTCTTTTGGGTTTTATTTGTATCCTGTGCTGCTGGTGCGCAGGATGTTGCTGAATGGTTGATTTTTTTATGATGCGTGTTGTTATTGGATTTTGCCATACCATTTATCATTTGGAGCTTTGTGACATTTGGAAGGAAAGACTCAAATGGTTAATTTTCAGGATTCTTCTTGTCCATGTGTTTCTTTCTGGCTTCGATCCTTGGTGAAAGAAAACTGTCATTTATTTTGTTGCAGCGATTTTGGTGTTTGGGAAATTAGATTTCGGATGATAAAACTTTGCTGGTATGGGGAATGGAAGATTGATATGGTGATGGGAGGTTTACTTGTCTCGTTTATTTTTATTTTGTTTTGGGTGTGACGTATAGGTATTGAATTGGGAATTTATTCTGGTGCAGCTGCTCTTTGGAGTGTTTAGAAAAGTTGCAAGAAGATCCAGGTAGCTTCCAATTTGTCCACGCCCTGGTGAAATCTAATTGATTTTGATCTGATTATTATTATTATTTTGGTTTCTTCATTGATTTTTTTTGAGTTGTTTTCCGACAGTGTAATATGTCATTCTACATGTCTTACTTGCACTAGGCTTGTTCAGGGAGGGAGCCAGTGATTTTCCTGTGTGCTTTGCCTTTGAAGCCCCTGGACTTCCGTAGTTCCTCTGTGACTGTGGTTGTCTTGTTTTTTATCCAGTTAGGAGTATTCTCGGCTTTCTTTTTTTTCTTGTGAATCTTTTGAATTCTATTTGCATATTTGTCTTCCTGTGTGTGGGATGTCACTAATTTTCATAGTTATACTATAATGCGTGGTGGAAATGTAGGATTTTGCTATGGGACTAACACTTGGGATCTTGGCCACGTTGGAACGGATAGTGTTTGTTTTGTTTTTACTATTCGAAAAAATTTACATTCTGACTTTGATCCATTATGAAGGAAACACTTTAATAGTTGCAGCAATTCTGGACTATGGAAAATTCTATGTCATATGTTAATTGAGCAGCTTTGCTGTTGGTGAGGAATTGAAGATTGGAACGGTGTAGATGGGAGGAGTCTCTTTCATTTTTCTATATTTGGTTTTGCAGTGATGTGTAGGTTTTCAATTTGGGATTTGTTCTGGTGCTGCAGGCTGAATTGTTTTCTAAAATTCTATGAAGATGTAAGTGACATTGATTTCCGGTACTTTGGTGTCCTCAACTTATTTTTACATGCCAAAACGAAAAATGAATAATGCTCACACTGTGTTTTTATGAGCTTTATAACTGTACTTAAACATGAAAACAACAAAGAAAGCACAATATATATATATATATATATATATATATCTATATGGACACGCATGATATTCCAAGATGCAAATATAATATCAGTAGGCTTGGGGATCTTTGCTTTTTAATCAAGCATTTGTTGTTTAGTTTTGATTTGGCAAGCATATGCATGCTGAATGATTTTTTGTAAACATGTCAACTTGTTTGCTCATGTGCCCTTATTTGTAGCATTCAAAGCCAATTTGAACTCGTGACTCATCAACGGTCTTAAAATGAAAATTTTTTATTCAATTTGTTCAATGTTTTGATGATATCAACTCTAAAATTTAAACTTGAATATTAATGTTACTTTCTTAATCATCTTGCAAAAATTAATAAATATGTGAATCATAAATTGAACAGGTACCATTAATTATATATATATATATATATATATATATGAGAGAATCACATTCATGCAAATGATTTTTTGTAAGTTACATGTCAACCTGTATGCTCATATGCCTTTATTTGTAACATTAAAGCCAACTTAAACTTGTGATTCATTAACATGTCTTAATAGGACTCTTAAGAACAAGGAGCCATAGTAATTAGAAAAGAAACCTAAAATTGTTGAGAGATTCTGTTAGATTTATACTATTGGTCTAACAACGCTAAGTATAGGAAATGAAGCACTATTCTATGAAACAATGATAGTTGAAATAAAACAAAGAAAAGAAATAAATATGATGAAACAAGTATTATTTGAAGAAAGAAGAAGAAGAAATAAATGAACAGAAAATAAATAGTATTAGCATAAAAAGATACATAAAGGACAAGAGATAATAAATATTGGACAATATTTGATGAAATTATAATAAAAGATAAACAAGAACTAAACAAAACCATAATGAGTAAAACATAGCAGGAACAAAAACAAATATATGATGGTAGAAAAATCAACTAAGAAAGATATTGAAGTAGCCTATCAAATAGGGTTAGACTAACTAGGATTTATTGAATCATTTAATTTCAAATAGAAAAAATAATCAAATTAATATGATGCAAATATTAGAAAATAGAAATATAGAAACAACAATAGTAAATTTATTAATAGAAGCAACAACTAGAAAAGAATTATGCAACAAAATTAAGACAATATGAACAATTATTGGGAATGAATATGTAGGAAAAAGTGTAGGAGCAAATGAAACAACAAAAATAGATAAGGTAATAACAAAACTTTATCAAATAGAAGTTTGTACATTAGATTCAAAAAGACTTAAATCAATATATATGTGAATACAAAAAATATTATTATGACGCATGATTACATTTAGAATTATTTTATTGAAAATAACCTAGATTAATATTGGAAATGATACTTGAAGACTATAGAAAATCAATAGATGAAAGACAAAATTTACAGATACTATAGGTAAAAAAAAAAAAAAAAGTAATGAATATAATGGAAATACCGAAGAATGCAATTTAGTTTAAAACAATATGATAAAATAGAAAACAAAGAATTAGATTTAATAGGACTTAGAATTGGTTGCCGACAGAATAAAAGAATAGTAAAGAGAAATTATCAAGGGCGCAAGAAAGGAAAAAAACAAGACAAGTAACTGTAAAACAAGGACAATAATTTTGTTAGCACAATAATTATCTGTAATAGTATAGGAAAGGTAATAATTATTTGTAATAGTAAAGGTTGGGAATGCCTGGCCTATAAAAAGTCACTTAATTCCCATTATCAGGCATTAAATACTCAAAGCATTCTCAGAAACTTTCTTGTCTTATGCCTTCGTAACCTTTTAGTTCTCTTAGCATCCTTGTATCTCAATATTTCCATCAATAAAATATTTATTCATATACTTTTGAGTCTATTATCTAAGTTTTCATCAAGTATTTTCATCAATTCCAGTAATGTTTCAATAATAGAAAAAGATAATTAAGGTATGAAATTCTAAAACCCCTAATAAGAGATTAAAGGAATTATTTTATGAAATTATAATAAAAAAGTTATGATCCTGTAAGTTGATTACTAATCATATTATTGGTTCATTAATATCATAAATTATATTGTTAATATTATATTGCTTAGATCATAGAATAATTACACATTTAGTAGGAAACGAAGAACGATTGTGCTAATCTAAATGAAGGAGAAAGGTCTGCATATATGAAGCATTATAAAATACCTCTACATGAAAAAGGACAGAGTTCTTTCCATGACTCAATTTAGATTTGGTCAAAAATTATTCTTGATCTTAGTAATATAAGTTAATAATATGATTATCTATATAAGGGCTGAAAATTTAACCTATCATGGTTTTGACTTTCTGATCACTTAAGACTATGTTTGAATGGAAGGTCAGAGAGGGAATCGCAAGGGGTGAAATGCCCAAAATGAGTTAAATTTATATTTGGATTTTTTCCTGAAGTGGAATGGAATAACAAAGGAGGGACACTAACACCCTTTCTTGTCATCTAAAATTCCAATTTTGCTATCCCTCTAAATTGGAAAGATGAGGATGGAATGGAATGGTTTAAAAAATTTAATTACTAATATACCCTTACCTTATTAATTATAATTATTATTTTATCCAAGTGATACATTTTGTCTTCACTATTATTATTATTATTGTTTGCATACTTTTTAAGATTGAAATCAATGTTCTTACTACTTTTTTGTTGACTTACTTTACTATGGTCAACCTAGCAAAAAAAAAAAAAGTATAATTTTTAATGACAAATTTAATAATAAAATTCTATATAAGTCTTTCAAACTCCATTTAAAATTTTCCTTTCATGAACTAATTGCCACAAAAAAAAAAATCTCTCACTCTTTCACAAGTATAATAATGTATTATGAATTCAACAATAAAAATATTATTAATAATATATTTGTTTTATAAGGACAATATTAGAAAAAAAATAATTTATGAATTATTCTATTCTATTAATTTTATTATAACTTTCAAACAAAAGTTAAAGAAGTCTCCAATTTCTCTTATTAAAATTTTCAAACAATAAACTAATCCCAATCCTTCCATTCAAACATAATCTAAAATCAATGGACAATAAGTGTTGAGCTATTAGGATCGTGCTTTGGTTGAACTAGACTATTCAAGCTAAGCTATTGAGTTAATCGTGTGCAAATGTATGGGGTTACAAAAAATATCATTTCTTTGAGAGGAACCACTTTCCTATTCTAGATCGCACGCTGTACAGCACACCGTGCTGCATGGTGGGCACACTCCTTCATTTAAGATAAACCACACTCCCATGGGATTGGAATGAGCTGTATGGTGGGCACACCCACAAAATTATCATTCACTAAACGTTTGGGTTAGATTTTATTAAACCTTTTGATGACTAATTTTGGACTTGTTACCAGAGCAAAGTGTCCACCACAGATAGGAGCAAAAGCAGAAGTGAGATCATAAGACAGAAAAATTGGGAGGAGGAAGAAAATATGTTAGACTTGGATGACATGTTAGCTAAAAAATTGTCATAAAGGATCAAAATGAAATTTAAATAATTTAAGAATTTAAGATAGAGTTTTAGCCAGAAATAATGACGTATAGCAGTGTTAGATTGGTTGGATTTAATCACACAAATTGGTAAATATCCAATTACATGAGAAGTGGGAAAAATAAATCAACTCCCAAACATACTTAATATAATTTTGATAAATCCATTCCAAAAACAAGAGATTAAAAATTGATTTAAAATAAAAAATTATTTTAATTTGCTTGTTTCTAATAGACATTGAGAACTTAGAATTTTAATTTGTTTCAGTCCTAGGAATAGAAATAGTGTGAAGTATAAATGTAATGTTTTGAATCTCAAAACAATAGCAATTAAAGGTACACTCTTTTATAGTAAATTATATTCTTCTTTTTAGAATAATTTTTAAATTACATCTTCGTCCCATCTATTTTAAAAAATTACATTGCTCTATCGTAAAGTAAAAATTAAAAGATTCACTATACTGATTTTTATTTAAAAAATAAGTCATGCTTATACATATTTTTATCAAAATATATTGTTTGTAGCACAAAATAAATAAAATTTAAAAACTAATAAATAAAATTTCTTAAAAAATAAATCAAATTATTTTTAAAGACAATTTAGTTATATTTTAATTTAAAGAGTTGTATGTATTTTCACGGTAAACAAGAGAGTTATGTAATTTTTAACATATCTTAAAAAAAAAAATTTACTCTAAAATTAAAATAAAAAAATATTTTTATTCTCAATTCGAATATATATTTAAATATTTACTATCAATCTCTTTAAAAAATATCTATCCTTCTTTTGCACATGGTAATACTGATACCGTTCATGGTTCCGTCTCGTTACCAGCTTCTAGAAAGAGAAGTTCTGTAAAGACAAAAACACCCTTGCCTATCTACCCTCATGCGAGTTAGGTAATTGTCGTCATATCATAGGGACCCTACTGCGCAACTTCCCGCGGGCACCTACCCGCCACCAAATCCAAAAACGACCAAGTTGGGAAAACGACGTCTCAAGTCTCACAGGTGCATCGTCATTTTCCTTCAGACCTGTTTATCTAAGAGGACCGTGCGTTGAAACATCCTTCCTTGCTGTTTTTCTGTCATCGATCTTTGCTCAAACGTGAACTTCTCTGAATCGAAGCGCGACACGGTACTGCTCGATTCTCTAATTTCAAATTTTGGTTTCAATTTCTTGTTTCATTTGCTAGTTCTCTGATTCGGGATGCGGATCTCTAATTGCTTTGTGCTTTTTGTACTTCTGTTGTCTAATGCATTGCTTGTTGGGGGGAAATTTGTCTGACTTGGACTTCTTGGGATTCTAATTGTTATGGTTTTGTTAATTATTTCTGTGCGCGCATGCTCTGTGGTTTTGATTATTTTGTGGATGCAGTTGTGATTATTTTAATTATGCACTTGAATCCCCCAGAAGTTTAAAAATGTGCATTATGAAAGGTGAAAATCGTCTTTGCAGGATATTAGCCAAATTCCTTTTCGTTTATGTGAAAACAACGTTGAGTGTTTGAACGAGGATGATTTAAAATCTGAAAGAAAAATATGAATGCTCTTCTCTTCCGATAATTAATCTCAGATCTGAACGGAAAATATGATAAAAAAGTCCCCTAATGTATGATTTATATTTTCTGCGCCAAATAGTAAAATGATGAATTCATGTTATATTTTATGATCAATATATTAAGAAGAGTCTACATCTGACATTATACTATGAAGGGTTTTAAAACTATAGGACCTCTCTACTTAATAGCTTTAGGTTTTGAGCTGAACGATTTGAGAATAAGGATTTCTCTTGTCAAGGATACTCGTTATACCAATTCAAGTTAAACTCTATCTGGATGAGCATGGAATCAAGATTCTTGTTCAGTATTTGGTAAGGGGAGCAGTGAAATCACTAGGTTCTACTATTATTTGGGTTTCTCTTATAGTACTAAATGGAGTTCGTTTAGCTGAATAAAGCAGGAAATTTGTAGCCACTTGTTTTCCTATAGCCCAGAGTTTAAGATTGTGAGGCTCCATATTCTTTTATTCAATCACTTCAGTTTTCAATTATTGGCTAGAAGTGAAGCTCAGAGTAGGTCAGAATTCTCTGGAAGTTGATGTGTTATGCTGATTGTCTTGCAAAAATTATCTATATGACATCACTTTTTGGACTCTTGTGCAAGGCTGAGACGATTGAAGATCATGTCCTTTCTGCTTTGCCAAATAGCATTACTGTATCTATTTCAACATACGCAAACTTGTTTATGTCATTGGTAGACTCTAGGCTCCAATTTATCACGTAAAACTGAAAAGTCCCCATAAGTTGAAGATGAATGATATTTCATTTGGGAAGACATACAACATGAAAAAAGCAGTGTAACAAGAAAGTTTGTGCGACTAATTAGCGAAGTTAGCATATCATTTTTTTCCCTCTTAATGTTTCTTATTTAATCTGCGCATTGGTTTTCTTTAGTGATTTAATTACTGTAGCATGGCAGACAGAATTGGCACTTTGCTAATGTTTTGCTTTTTCTTTCCACTTAATTATTTTATCTTGCAGTTGGCATATTTTTTTAGGAGCATTAGTTTTCAAACACTGACATTTCAAGTGGCAATAACTGTAAGGAAGCTTGGAGGTCTTTCTAGAAGAAACAGTTACTTATAGTTATTATTTTGCAATTACTTTGTGGAATGATTATTCAATTTGGATGTGATGGAGGTCAGTGCAGTAAGTTCCCATTCCAATGGGTTACCAACCTTGAAGCATACAACTGTAGATGATGGGAAAAAGCCAAGTGAAAAGGCCTATAGAAGTTCTCATACCAATGGGAAGCCAAATTTGAAGGATACTTCCACTTTTGTTAATCATGGTGAGTTTGTCACTGTAATTTAAATAATCAAATAAATTCTTATTCTGTTTCTTTAAACCATGTTGAGTTATATCTTTGTAAATAGGGTACTGTACAAAAAATCTTAAGTTTAGAATATTGGTATTTGTATTTATTAATGCTGATTATAAGGATGATGATAGGACCCAAGGAAGTGTGAGTAGTTAACCCTTGAAAATTGGGTTGAAGGATTAAGAACCATACACTCTAAGTACCCCACCAATCTTCTCATACTATTTGATGTGGGATTTAGGTTTTGCTTATTACCTAATGTTCTTATTATGGCATCATTCCTGAAGAGCTGTTGTTTTGGCAGCTGTACTCTATGACACATCACTTAGCCTTCTCACCAGTTAAAAGACCATAGGAAGTGTGGAAAATCTACCCTTAAAAACTGAATTGTAATGGGGAAATACTTGGAGATTTCTAATGGGCTAGGTAACTAGAATAACTTGGCTTATACCCAAACCAATTTGCCTCCATAAACAACTTAGTGCCTTTTATAATTTTCTTCTCCTTCACTCATTAGCATTGAATTTCTCTCTTCAATCCAGAATGCTAAATCCATAAGCTGTTGCAAGGATTGAGGTTGGATTGTCCTCATCTTTGCTCTTATCTCATCCTTCAACTTGTTTTCTAAAGGCCCGAAAAAATGTCCCTTCTAGAACTCCTTTCATGGAGGCTGTCACCATTTCAAATCTGTCCTATTGCTCAAAGTTTTTTCTTATTATAGAGCCATTTTATCTCATAAATTTTCTATCTATTGCCAATGGAAACGCCTCAACACTTCTTGTTTGAACTCTACTGATGACTTCATTGGAGCTTTCATCCCTATCCACTGCAACTGATTCAGAGCCTTACTTCACATACAAACGGCTATTGCTTCTTATTTTTCCTCTTCTGGTATCCCATTCATCGTGTTTGAGATTAGATCTTCTCACGAAAATTGAGGGAGTTTGAACCTTTTGAACATATCTTGTTCAGCATTTTGAGTGTTCAAACCTTGTATCACTTCAACCTGGGTCATTGAGTGTGGCTAATGCTTTCCCTTCTTGCCATTTTCCAACTGCATTCTAAAACTATGAAACCTCCTTTAAATCCAATAAAACATCCATTATTGTTGTTGCATCTCTTTGTATCTTTCCAACTAATCCACTCTCTACTCAGTCTTGGACAAACTGCTCTTGTACTAGAATTGATAGGACCCAAGGGAGTGTGGGGAATCTACCCTTGAAAATTGGCATGCAAGAAGAAAGAGTTTCACCGCTTAAGTATCCCATTAAGTATCACATACTGTTTAATGCGGGACCTAGGTATCCTGTACTATATAATGTTCCTATCAGATGATTGAAGTGATAAGTATAATTGAAGAATTTTGAGAAGAATTCTGTCTAGAGAATAGAAGAAGAGAAAATAAATTGGATAACTTGATGATTTTGTTTTAAGATTACCCTGAAATAGGCGTTTATTTGTATCTGACATCTGTCATATGTGATCTTATGTATTTTGCTATTGATTGATGACTTTGTTAATAAAGATATTACAAATTATGGCATTGGAAATTTAGACGTATCGTCACTCAGAAAACAAAAAGGGAAAATGAAGATAAAAAGGTAAAATATTCTATGAAGCACATCTATGACTGTTTCCTGGTGTGTTGGCGTGTTGGGCATGGACTCTACCCCGATGCATTGGCAACCCATGTCATAATGTCACAGTAAAAGATATTCTTCAGATTTGAAATGCGCTAGTGTTGGTCAATATTTTTATCTGCTTTTTTGGGTAAATTAATTGGTAAAAAAAAGTTGGCCATCGTTTTTTATGTTAAAATATCAAGTGAAACGAAGAGAAAATATAACTCATCTGTTGTCAGGAAGAGAGGCAAGAAGAAAATAGAAACCGTATCAGTGATGCTAGGGTTTGGATGTAGAAGACATTTTAGTGCTTTGTCCACCTTGTATCTTGATAGTTGATACCTTGAAGTATCTAATCTTGGTGAAGAAGAGATGGAAGCTATCCTCTCCATTGATGAAGGTTATAAAAATGATGATAGTAACGAGCAAATGAAGCAAATTCTTAGATAGTAATTATTCATATTATTTTGGTTGTATAGCCTGAGTGGTATTAATTAACATCCTTCTATTTAGGGAAATTATAGGAGAACCAATGGTTGCCTATTGCATAAAATATTATGTAAAAGCTTCTTAGGAAATTGTTGCCAAAAAAAAAGTCGATGGATCAAGTAGATGCTGGGAGGATTTTGTGCAAAACGAAAAAAAAAAATGCCAATGAGTTGATAGCTCACATGTTATCAACCTCGGTCTTTAAAATTGAGTTGATTTTGATTTTCTTTGGTTCAACCCCTATCCCTACTCCCTGATCAGTCACCTCCTATATATGTATAATAAAATAGGAATGAAAAGTGCTTAGGAACTCATAAAAGGGTAGTTTTGTGACAAGTTGGGTTCCAGGGAGTTCCTTCAGCTTTTTAGTTCTATTTTCTGTGGTTGTCAAACCAAAATACAAAAGCTTACAGTTATATTACAACCAACATCTTCAATTCTTGTGTGTCATTCCCATGCTTCTTGATAATTTTGTGATATGACCTTTTTGGCTCTGCAGTCTCCCTCTGTCTCCCTCTCTGTGGGGCTGGAAAATATGAAATAGCTATAAAAAATGCTTTTTGGGCATTTATATCAATTGAAACGAAATGTATGTGGGATTCGTGTTGAAATCTTGAGTCTACAGTATACCTACTGGTGTTTGTATCCCAGACATCAAGTTTTATGTTCAGTCAATGTAATGGACCTTGAAATCTATGAATCTGAGTACTCCAATTACCTAGGTCATAATGACCATTTGATTGAGGGAATAAGCTTCAAAATTCAGATTGTTAACTTGCAAGGAAATTAATGGATTGAAAGAATGAATAAAATCATTATCATAATTATTCCTTTCATTTTTCTAATTTAACTAAAGCCTAATATGGATGAATATATTATGCAGCCGCAATTGCATGGCATGAAGAGAGAAGAAAGTGGGTTGGAGATAAGTCTCAACATCCACCAAGAATGGCTAAAGATCCAATTATTAGGTATATCTTCCCCCGTTGGTGGAACTGAATTTGTGAATCCATGTCTAAAATCTGAGGATTTATGGTTTTCTTGCTTGGATATTTAAACCAGTATTCTTTTTTATGCTATTTCTTAACTGATAACAACAGCCTTCAGGCCAAGGAGAATCAAAATGCTTAAGCTGTTTCTGATATATAAGTAGAATAACTTATCTCAGCTGAACTTAACCTTTGCCCTTAGTTCTTGGGGATTGCGTATAGCAACTTCAGGAAAATTATTGACCTGCTAAATAAATTCTCTTCTACGTAGTTTTATCTAGGATTCTGGGTTCTAATCTTTAGTTATATGATCTTATATCTCAATCCATGGACAACTCCTATCTCCTAGGTGCTAGTCCTTCTCATAGAGTACAATACTTTTTTTGATCCCTCATTTATCACAAAATTGTCATTTTTATCCCTCACTTATTGAAATACCTTCATTGGAAAATATCACCTTTGGTCCTTTATTTTTGTTTTTTTTTTTTTTAAAGGACCAGATTTAATCTCTTGGATTTATGAATTAGGGTTTAGTAGAAGGATTAAATTTGATATTTTTTTGAAAAGTGAGGGACCATGTGTGGCATTTTCTAATGAGTAAGGGACTGTTTTAAGCATTTCAATAAGTGAGGGACCATAAAGGTATTTTTCTTCCTCCTTATCAAATATCCTTCTTACCATGTTCTTTAGCAATGCATGCTGTAGTAGCTAAAATGTTTTTATTGATCAGTGGCGGGTAATTTTTTTCTCACCTATTTTCTTTAATTTTTAAAATATAAGCCTCTCTCCTGGTAATTCTAGTATTTTTCTATGCATACTCTAAGTCAGCGAAATACTTGTTCAATACCAAGTTTGAAAAATGGCAAATAAATTTATTATTCCATGTTATTGGGTTCTGCATTAATCATTGGTGACAATGCGATATTGAGTATGTACTGTGTAAATAAATTTTAGATGTTATTAGAATTTAGCTGATCCCTTGACTTGCCAACTTATCTGGCCACTTTTCAGGATCATATGTGTAAATCTTGATGGAATGGTCATTTACCGGATTTGGATTCTTGCATGTGCAGGGATAACATGACAGTGTATGTGATATAGTTATGGAGTGAATGGTTCCAACTTGTACGGTGGACCCCACGCAATGTGCAGGTCCCAATGGAATGTTGGATCCCACATAGTGTGCATTCCATATACTTTGTGTCTCTATCTCTTCTCATGACACTGTGATGTTATCCCCTCGCGTGAGAGGATTTGGATCCTGATTTACCTCTGTTGTCAGCACTTTTGTCTCTTTTCCTTTAGGGTATGTTTGGATTGAAAAGAATGGTTGAGAAGGGAAGGTCTAAGTTTATCCTTCCCTTGTAATGATAACCTTAGGGAAAGGTAATAAATCTAGGGATAATGCACAGGATTATATTTATGTTTGTAACAATTATATTATAAATTTCAATTACAGCTACTTAAGACAGTGCTCTAAACATTTTGAAATATCTTTATTGCAGCTGGTCAACATCATATGAAGAGTTGCTTTCGACTAATGAGCCTTTTGCAGAGCCAATACCTTTACCGGTAAGATTCTATGTTTTGCATGACATGTATATGCCCATATGCCTGTCAAAGTCTTGAAGTAACAGCTTTAGATGATGCTGAGAAATATTGATTAGGACAAAACTTGCATACATTTTCCTAGGTATATGCTATCTATTCTTAAATTATAACATAACATGTGGACATTATTTCTAACTCAGCACGGCATCCTTGATTCCTTTAAAAATGTAGTCTTATGACATATTGGGAGAGGTAGAGAAATTATGCAGCCTTTTTGAGAATAAATAAAATAGAATGATGAAAATATAAAATGATGCTCTTTAGGCAATTTTGTAGTGTCTGCACTAATTTGTGTCATTAAAGATGATTTTGTAGCTTTACCTGCTATTTTCTGGGTAGTTAATAGAAACTTGAAAAGCTTTTTTAATCTCTACTCCATGTACTGATATGAATTTGATGGACTGGTGGCTCATGCAGGAGATGGTAGATTTCTTAGTTGATATTTGGCATGATGACGGGCTTTTTGACTAGATTGTTCAGAGTTTCAATTAAATGGCAGCTGAAACAATAACTGAAGCCTTTGACTCGCAATTTGTCCATTTAGTGATCAGGATAGTTATGAGATGGAGACTCTTGAGGATCGTTACGTTAACCTTCTAGTATCTTTTTTATTTATTTTTTTAATCCCTTCTAAAGACAAAAGATATTGAAGATTATTAGTTCCCATTTATCTAGTAAGAGAAAATTTTCATTAATTGGGAAAAAGCTTCCCATTAGCGTATTTGTATCAGTTGATTCAATATGCAAATAGGTCTTTCGACTTTCGATCATTATGTAAGCAGTTTCTTGGTTATATGTTGAGCAGACTCTTCCTCATGGACCTTTTTTTTTCTTGTTTCTATTTTTAACTTTTAGCATTAAAAGAACCCTTTGTCCAACAATTATTTTTTAGAAAATTTTGATAATAGAGAGAAGATAAAATTATTTTTTTATTCTATAGTCTATTTAATTTTTAATTTGGTTTTTATATTTTAAAAATTTGTGAGTCGAAGAAATGAATACTTGAAATCAGTTCCTTCACACCCAAGGACAGGGGGAATTCCCTTTTTGGGGCACCGGAGAGCATGATGTCACTACTGGGTTTTAAAATTGGTCTTTTGGCTCTCAGTGGGCATGGCGGAGTGATTCAGACTAGCAGATATCTTCATCTTCTTCGGCATTCTCACTGGCTACTCCTCATATGTGATTTTGGATCTGGGCATATCCAGCAAACCAGAGATGAAGAGAGAATGAAAGAAGAAGAAAGAAGGGAGA
Organism: Delonix regia; assembly: GCA_037074485.1. Classification (NCBI taxonomy): domain Eukaryota; kingdom Viridiplantae; phylum Streptophyta; class Magnoliopsida; order Fabales; family Fabaceae; genus Delonix; species Delonix regia. Next base: position 19,124,834 of record CM073454.1, on the reverse strand, counting down.
GAAAGAGACATGAGAAACAAGAGATGCCAAGTCAGATGCTTATTTCAATTAGAGTTATACAAAATTGATTTTAAATTAATATAATTTTAAAAATTTAATGTTGGTCAAGTGAAATTTTATATGAACATCATGTATGGAAATTTTCATATAAAAATTAAATTTTGTATTTAATTCAAAATTAAAATTTGTTTAACTTGCGTGCAAATGGAAAGATAAAAATGATATTAAAACAAAAATTAACGTCAAACTAAATCATATTATTAGTGAGACAAATTTTTGTTTTACTAAACTCTTCGAATCTCAAATCAGTTGCATTATAAGTAATTAAAATTAATTTGGAACACTAACAAAATTTTTAGTTTAATTAATGTAGATGAATTGAATTAGCCTTTAAAGTAACATTAAAATATCTAATGAGTTATGTTTTGAAATAAGGCAGACATAGGTGTAAACAGTACTTTTGCGTCCATGTAAGAATTCACAATCAAATTATCCTTAGATTTTAGTCGTACAAGTTGTGCTGTTGGGGCTTCATCTGTGTCACTGTCATCAACAATATAAAATTATGCTGCTTCTTCTTCATGTTCATCACAACAATTAGCTGGTTCTACCATATACAAGGTTAAAATGTTAGCGAAATGCTTAGAATCATTGGAGTTTGTAATAGAGACATGGGTATCTAAGTTTGAATCATTGTTCGAACAAGAGTCGGAACAGGAATGGTCAAACTGAACATAGTTGTAAGTTTCAACCATAGCCATTGGAGGAAGGTCAAAAGGAAACAATGGTCCTTTTTGCCGGTCATAAGTGGGAGGAGGAGGAGGAGGAGGAGGAAGAGGTGAATATGGTGGTCAAGGTTCTTTAAAAGAAACTCCTTGGGAAGTAACTGGCTTGGTGTATGACGAAGAGGTAGTGTATTTGGGAAAATGTGGAGGTCTTTGAGGTGGACAAGGAAATCTAGGTTGAGGTTTTGGGATGGCTTTTTAGAAGATCTAGTGAGTCATTTTGAAGTGGTTTGCACAATCGACTTTAGAAGGATATGGAGAGTATGGGGGAGATGGGATGCATTGGGCCTGGTAAACAGGTGGTGAGACAAAGGAGTCATAGACTGCGGGAGTGATTGTGGGAGTTGGTGGTATAGAAAGTGATCTTGATGGTGGTAGTGGCTTAGATCTCATGTCTACTTCAATTTGTGCTAGTTGATCTTTAAGATAACGAATCTCAGTTTCCTTTTTAGTAAACTCAGGACCAAAGTAGTTGTGAGTAACGAAACTACAAAGTTCATGGTCTAGGGTTTAGATTTTCTGTTGAGTTTACAAAAGGAGTTGTTCAACTTGTTGTGAGAGATGGTCTACTTTCTAGTAAGTTTGCTGGTGTGACTGGGTGATGTGAGTCAACTTTGAATCAATGGTTCAAAGAACCTGGTTCTAAGCAGAGGCATTTTTGGTGTGCTAGTTCAACACTTCTTTAAAAAGATGAATTGGCTCAGGACTTTCAGAAACTGAAACTCTATTGGAAGTAACATAAGGCTAGGAAGTAACTCGGTGTTCATCTGTGTAGCGCTCCAAAGGAGGGAAAAGATCATCATAAGATGATTTTGATGGGAAAACCATCATGTAGGGGATGGGATTTAACGGAGTAGATCCTATGGGAGCTGATTTACAGAAGGACAACGGTGGCTCAACAAAGTAAGGAGACACATCTGTGATAGTCTCCTGTGGTTCTCTGTAGCATCCTGTTTCTTTTATAAGCTCAATAAGAATTTCTTCTTGAGAGGGAGCCGTTGTAGGATTTGGAACAGACTAAGGTTTCTAATCTGGTCTCAGTCCTTTCGGTATGGCCTAAGAGGATGAGATGGTCTACAGGTTTTCTTCTTTCTTCTATCTTCTTCTTCAAGTAGCTATTGCTTTTTCTGGGCACGTCATTTCATCCATCTTTTATATTTGATAGGAGTATTGCGAGCATAAGCACAGGAAAGTTCCTCAAAATCATTGTCATCAAAGGAGAGATCAATCTCATTATTGTCATAATCAGAGAATTAAGATGGATCATGGCAGGAGCATCCTGGCTTACACATTTCAAGAGCTACGTCCCAGGTGAAGTGATCATGGATGTGAGAGACATAAACAAGCTTGCCATTTGTCTCAAAGTGATGGACCAGAATGGTTTGTTTCTTGATTTCTTGGACTTGAACAGGGCTAATCATCATGATTTGCTATAAAAAGGGAGGAACTTGAGGTGCTTGAGAGGAGGATTCGTCAGGCTTCTTGTACACTAACTTCACTTGTCCATTAGGAAGACAGATAAGCTTTGGTGGCTCTGTAGTAGCAAAGGGTTTGCTATGAACATGTCCTTGTTCATAGCTGGTTACCCAATCTGTCAGCATAAGCTAGAGGAGGTCTTCATGAGAGATTTGCTTTGGGATGTGTATAATTATAGGCACATCTTGTCTCTCTGTAACTATCATAAGAGCATCTTTAGTATGATTCAGGAGATAGAAGTCTATAGCATGATTCTAGACTCGGAAGGCCATCTGATGGTGTATCATAACCATGATAGCTTTAGGAACTTGTTTAGCGCCAGTGATTTGGATATAAACCTATAGTGTGTCTTTCAAAGTTAGATAAAAAAGTTTAAGGTTGAAATCTGGGTAGATGGTTAAAATAACTGTGCCTGCATTCAGAGTGGTGTGAACTATGTCGATGAGGGCTTGCTGGTATGTGAGGTAAGTGGTGTCAAGGATGGCCAGTCTTGTAGTGACTAGGAGACCTTTACGACCATGATATGTGATATAGAGCCGAATGGCTTTGACATGGAGATGAGTGTATCCTTGATCAATCTAGTGGTTGATGAACTACTGGGGGATTTCAAGCTTGAAATACTGCTCTATGGTGCAGAAGGAAAGTTCAGCATGGTTGAGGTTAGAAGAATAAACATACTCCTTAACTGGAATTTTGGGTTTAGAAATGAGGTGTTTTATAGAGCGAGTCTAGGAGCAGTTTTGGGTATAAAGCTGGTAAGGGTTTATAAGAGGAAGATGGTGTTTTCAAGACATTGAGTGAATGGAAGATCTTTCTAAGAAATTTCTGTGAGGTTGTCTATCTTGTGGGTGTTAGCTTAAAGGCTAACATCAACATCAGGAATAGATAGGGAACAAGGAATATGTGTAGTTAAAGTAAATGTTTCGGAATCCATAATGAAAGCAATGTTTCTCTTACTCTTTAACTTTGTTAAAGTTATAAATATTTCTCCAAGTTAAGGCTCTGATACTATAAGAGGGGTAGGATCCCCGTACGTGGCGTTGTTTCACCAAGAACACAGATCTAAAGATTCCTTAGGGCCAATAGCCCCATAGTTATGGGTTTCTAATTGATATACGAGTTCAAGAACTATAACATAAATGCAAGGGCTTACGTCCTTAGATGAAGATCTCACGGCTTAATAGTCACAGAATCAAGGTAAGGTCAAGGAATACAATGCCTTTTTTGGGCAACAAACCTCAAGGCCACTTTTATGATTCTATGAAGCTAAACCACTTATCTCCATCCAAGAGATGTAAGTGATTCCAAATATATTACAGACATAGCTCTTTGCATGGATTATGTATAAGACTAACCCTTTCTGATACGCAGGATCCTCATCAGATGCAAGTGCAGAGCATACTCAGATCACTTGGATGGGAAGAAATACTCATAAAATTAGAGAGAAGATTTTAGAGAAATGAGAGAACTTAGAGAGAATTTATAAAAACACAGTTATTATTCAAACTGGGGAAAGAGTACAAGGTTTACCCTGAATAACAAAGAGGGAGAAGGCTCCTTATATAGATGGAGCAGTAAACTAGACGACAAACCTAACACATTAAGCTTCAATAATTCAGTTGATAAAACAAAAGAAAAAGACTAAATTATACACCTATGATAAAAGCAGAGGTGACTCAACACGTTTACAACACACAAAAATGACAAACACACTTTCGGCTTGATATGACAATACATTAGTCCTTGTTGCGTGTGAGAAAGGGCTCGTGACTTGGCGCGAGATTTGGATCACTCAAGTCTGGTGAGCTATCATCATACGAATTTTGGGAATCTTGAAATTCTGGCCTATTGAAAGGATTGAAATAATAGGCATCTTTAGGGTCTTGATACATGTTTGGAAAAGAAGATGTGAACGGTCTGTTAGTAACAGCTAGCGGGGCCAGCCATAATTGGTTATTCAAATAGACCGTTGGATCATATGATGGTATTGTAAGAACTGGAGAACGCTTAGGAACTTGATCTAGAATGTCTATCTCAGAGAATCTTAGTTCACCGATAATGAATTCACCAGGGTACAGTCCTATAGTTATACATTCAACTAAGGGAGATCCATGATAATTATTAAGATCATATAGGAACTTTTTTAATGATTTTAAAATAGTTTTATGATCTTGATTAAAATTTGGGAATGTGTTCCATTCATATGCATGATCTCGAGAATAAAGTAATCCAGCTTGATTTTTCCAGTAGGGTTTATGAATAATGTAAATGGAAGAGACTGTTGAGCAGAGGTCAGGTCTATTCTAAAGTTTCCACAATTGGATGGAATCATCAATTTGTTTTTGCCACCATGGAAGGGGTGAGTACCATTCAAGGAATGTCCAAACAAGAGACTTGTGATTGGCTTCATTATTGAGATGTTGAAACATGTCCATTGGATTGAATTCAATAACTGTAGTGTAGAGAACAGTTAGTAACCAAAGAAACCAAAGAGCATCTTCATTAAATGTACATACATTAAGACAAAACAAAGTTAGAAAAGGGATGCCTGGGTAGAACATGCGACAGTAATGGGACAGAGAGATATCTCATAGATAACGGTGAAGGTAGAAGAAGAGGGAAGATTTGGCTAAATCTATGACTTTAGTGGGTCTGGTGGGAATTTGGATGGCTAGAGGAAATGACTTTCTGGTAGTGGCAGATTTATTGACAGGAAGGGTGTATGGGTTGATCATGAAGAGTAATAAGATGGAAGTGATAGGGGTAATGAGGGAATTGACATTGGGTCTTGGTCTGGAGAGTAGGTCAGTGAGATGGTTGGTGACACCTTTAATATGTTTGACTTCAAACTTGTAGTGTGATAACTACACTTGCCAACGTGCCAAATGAGGATTAGGAATAGTCTTGTTTTTTAACTCAAGGATTTTGGGGAAGACAGTATTATCCATTTCCACAATGAAGTGGTGATGTGCCAAGTGGAATTCAAATTTCTTGATACTGTTTTTTACGGTGAGGATCTCTTTATACATTGTGTGGTAATTAGCTTCGGCAAGGCTGAATGAGTCCCTATCATGACCACAATAGTATTGTTTTCTACCTTTCTATTCAATAAGAATAGCACCCTAATAGTAGTTAATAACATCTGTCTATAGGATCAAGGTGGAGTTAGGATTAGGAATCTTCAAGGGAGGTGGTTCTCTATAGATGTCCTTGAGATGCTTAATAGCTGTAGTCTGTTTTGGTCCCCATAAATAAGGAGTGTCTTTATAGAGGAGTTTGGATAACTGGCTAGTATAATGTGAATACTTTGGAATAAAGCATCGAACAAAGTTAACAATTTCAAGGAACTGTTGTATATGTTTAAGAGAGAGATCTTTATTCAGAAATGGGCTAGTTGTTCTGTAAAATGTGGATCGGGCTTGTACCATCCATTTTCAAACATCATGCCCAAAAATTCGATGCGGGCTTGGGCCAATTGACTTTTATAGGTGGAGAGCATGAGGCCAATTGGAATAGAAACCTTATCATCTTCCAGGAAAACATTCAAAGGTTTGTAGTTAATGACTAAACGCTTCTTTCCATGATTCTGCTTTGACCGTTTATTGACATAAAATGCCTGACACACCCATTCTAATTGAGTTGGCCCAATTAATTCCTGTTGAAGTAGAGACTCACATTATTCTTTAGCAAGCTTCAGATCATCAAGATTCATTCCAAGATGAGTAGCCTTTGTAGGATTGATATTTTCATTTTTCTTGAAGGGAAGCTTGATAAAGAATTTTTCATTTTTCCAGAGTAGATGGGGGTGCTTAAACTCTGAATGAGATTCTGGGCAGTATTCTAGGAGTTGCTATTTAATGTCTTCATAAGGAGGCGGAGCTACATGAAGCAAATAAAGTTTGGGAATGTTGGTATAAAAACTAAACCAATGTTTATAACAAACTCCTTTAGCTTTAATCTATAAACCAGGAGATTTCTGAAGAACATCCATGCCAATAAGAATATCTTTTCCAACAATGTGGCTTCCAAGGACATGGGTCCATGTAATACACTTAGGAAAGAACTTAATGCCAATTTTGTATCAAGTAATCAATGAAACTTTAAAAACTAAATCATTAGCAGTTTTAAAATAGGAAGCATGTTTTCTCCAAGCTTGTTCAGGTAACAAGGAAGGGTTCATCACTATGACTTGAGATCCTGTATCAATGAAGGCAATAACGGGAAGTGGTTTGGCATATTTATCAGATAAGAGGAAAAGGTGAAGATATGGAAAGGAAGTATAATTTTGGACTTGAGAATGATGGTGGTGATCAATTTTATAGATGTGGTGATGATAGGTGAAGGGTTTATCGGAATTAGATTCAGAATTTAGATTGTTAGAATCATAAGAATCTGAAAGAGCAAGAAAAGCAAGGATAGTGTTAGTATCTGTCACTTTGTAATGAAAGAACTTTTTCAAGATCCTTGTCTTCAAGGGGCAATTGTATTTCGATATGCTTGATCATCCTTATAGCTTGCGTAGGCTTATTAGGAGATTTCCGAGCAAAATGACCTTTTTTCCTTACAAATATAGCAAGTGTCTGATTTGCGTTTCCAAGACTTTTTTTGTCTGTTTTTTCTGAAGTATTGCAATGGGCGATTTTTTCTTTGGAAAGTTATGGGCTGGAAGGAAGTATGAATAAAATAAGACTTCTTCTTTGGCTTACAATCACAAGACTGTTTATCACGACATTTGATCTTGAGATAAGGCTTTTGGCATATCTTTTAGAATTTTGGCTTTCCACAGAGAACTGAATGTAGCATATTTTGCTGTCCACAGAACTTATCAAAAGTAGCCAAAGCTAATTGATAAATTTCTCCAAGAGAAATATTAGCCATTGGTTTGTGAAGAGCTTAGAGGGCTCAGTTCAGTTCAGGTTGTAATTCTTCTGGCAAAGAGGCTATAAATACATGCCTGAGAGTTATGTTATTGAAACCATTGAGAAGATAATACCTTTCTATCATCCTTTTCATGTGCCGGTCAAGATCATATTTTTTAAGAGAGCAACATTTCATTTCAAAGTATTATTGGCATTTTTGCTTGTCAACAGGTTGGAAATCACTAATAAATTCTTTGTGAATTGCACCTAGGAGAGAGGTTGGACTGTCTAACTGAAACAACTGTAATTGACGATATTCTCCAAGAGATTGAAACCATTATCTAAGAGTTCTAGTGAATCGTGAAACGAATTCATGGATTACACCAGTCAATGTTGTACCAGCTCAAGACATCTGCAAGTCAATCCATGCTTTGAACTCATAGAGTTTATCGTGCCTCTAGTAGGGTTAGACATCATTAAAGGTAAACCAAAGTTCATTAGAGGACTTAGGTGGAATTAGATTGTGAGGTGCAAGTTGTGCTGCTAGGGCTTCATCTGTGTCACTAGTTGAGCTCAAAATCATATAGTTTAAAATATGCCATTTAATTATGAAATGATTTATTATATTGCTACTTAACTATTTTGTAGTAAATGCTAAAAGTTTATTTAATGTATGATTTGAACAATTTCACAAAGTCATAAATTTATTGTTTTAAGTGAAGCAAAAATTCTCAATTTCCAAATGTCATAATAATTTTAAACAATTTCATAGGATAATGAAATTTATATTTTGTATATTAAAATTATTTATTATTTTAATGTTTATATAAATATTTATTAAAGGGTTAAGGTAAAAACTATTAAGTAAAATTAAGTAAATCACATGAGAATCTAATGGCATTGAATTAATTAAGGACAATCTCAGCTTAAGCTATCACTTATTATTTACATTTTTTTTGTTTATCCGAGCAATTTAGTTTTAATTTAACTTATACCTTTGGGTTGAAGTCAATGCTGCATTAGAAACATTTTATTTTATAATATTTAATAATTATAATACATAATTATTTTGTTAAAAATTAAGGTAAAATTACTTACACCTACGTAGACTTGATCACAAACTTGAACTTTTAAAAATTGGGTTAAAAAAGTTTAAACTTACGTTTTAATCGATTTTTTTTATTTTGATTTTTAATCATATTTATTCGAATTAGGGCTATTGGACAACCTAATTTTTTTAAGTCATAATCAATTTAATTTGTTACTTAAGAATTTGAATAAATAATATTACTAATTATTGTTATTACCTGTAAGATTACAAATAGAGTGATTTTAAATACAAATAAGTTGTTATATTGATATAAATCATTTAAATAAGATGTATTATTTTTTATTTATTTACCAAAATATTATGTTACACTAAATTTTTCTTTACATAATAATTTTTTTTTATTAACAAGATTTATTCAAGCTTTTCGAGATCACACCAAAATTTGAAATTTACAAATTGAACTTTTTTGTTCCAACTAAATAAAGTTTTTTAAGTTATGATCAAATTTACATTCATGTATTTTAACGCATATTAGTTTTTTTTCAATTTATTGTGAAATTAAAAATAAAGTTGTATTTTTCATTTGTTAAATATAGTATATGTATTAAGAACTTAAAATCAATTTTCAAAATCTTCATGGGCTTTAGCTTTTTTTTCTTCTCTTAATATGATTTACATTTGAGAAAAATATCATTTTGACACCAACTTATTATTAAATTGCTATTTTCGGCTCTCACTCATTTAATACTTAATATAGGTTTTCACTAATTGAAAATATCACTTTGATTTTTCACTTTTGAGATCAATACTATATTTAATTGCTCCCTTAACTAACCAACGTGAATGGATTAAAAGTAATAATTTTTAATTAATAAAAAATTAGTTTAGATTATAAAATGAATAAAGAACCAAATAATAAAGGATGATAAGTCAGACAATAATATTTTTTTCCATTTGCATTTACATTTTTTAAATTATTATTTAATTTTTTGAAATAACTGTGAGATGTATAACAACTAAATTACCTATCTTATATAATATATAGTTCCCGACTGTTTTCCTCGGAAAACCCATTTTTCTTTCTGAACTAACGGTTTCTTTTTATATGCATTGACTTGCAGTTAGCGCCACCTGTAAATGAACTCGTTGCTTCAATTGCACGTACGCACCAACCCTCCAAATATATTCTTTCTTCGTGTTTCCGGAAGCGAAGTGTAGTCTCGCTCTCTGGAATTGAAACGCTCCCAGGATGAAGAAGATGAAGAAGACGAAGATGGATTCTTCGGTATCAACCTATCTGTGTTCTCTTCTCTTGCCGATGCTGGTGTTCGTCTCGCCTTCGTCATCTTCGATCATCGACGATGAACTTCGCCAGGTGGGATCCTATTTCCCATCGGTTCAGGCGAAGAAGTTCATCAGAGAGCTTAATTTGTTGCCTCATGAGGATGTTAACATCATTCGTGCTGGAAATTCTTCTGTTGAGCCGAAGAAGATCGTTGAGAGGCGGTTCAGTTTCCCCAATTTGTTGGATTTTGATTCTGGGGTTTCGGTTGAGGATTTGGGTCACCATGCTGGTTATTATAACATCGATCATTCTCATGCGGCGAGGTAGAGTTTTCTCTTAAATTCTTCTGGGTTAACTCTTTGTTTTGGATTATTTGAACTTGTTTGTTGGCTGGTTATGGTATACATTTCTGGGTCCATTTCTATTTTTGAAAATCCCCTGCTGTAAGATTAACTTAAACCCTAGTTTTTAAGCGTTTATAAATATTATAAATAAATAGAATATTATTGTATCAACGCAAAAAACGATCTTTGTAATTGTTATTTTATGTTTTCCTTCGTATAGTGTTCTTATTCATATCTAATTATTTCATATTTGTTGAATGCGGCAGGATGTTCTACTTCTTCTTTGAATCACGCGACTCCAAGAAGGATCCTGTTGTGATTTGGTTGACTGGGGGACCTGGATGTAGCAGTGAATTGGCTTTGTTCTATGAAAATGGTCCTTTCAAAATTGCTGAAAACTTGTCTCTTGTCTGGAACGAGTATGGTTGGGACAAGGTATCCAAATATCTGTTAGATTCTTTATAAGTTACTACGTCTAAAATGTCCTCGTGTGTGTTGGCTTTTCATAGTTAACTGCTAGTGTATCGTCAATGATATTATTGTTCCCTTACCTTACAATCAAGTTGAGATATCTAAGACAGTTCATTGAATTTGGATTTTTTTCCTCTTATATATTGCCCATTTTCATTAATTTTTGGAAACATATTTTATTTCTTTTACTTAAATTTGTGCAGATACCAAAATTTGACATAATCACTCTCACCCCTTTTTCTCAACTATAGTTGATAAGTATTGTTTGACAGTACGTATAGCTAGCATGTTTGATAATGTCTATGTTTGTGTGACTATTTTCCTGGTCATATGCTCATTTATATGCTACTTATTCCTGTTGGGGTAGTGTTCTTAATGAGTTTTGTTTGGCAACCAGCTGTGTCATTCCTGTCATACTTACCTCAAATAGTAGCCAATAAACAGATAGAACCACTGAAAGGTGTACAAAGGCCTTAGGTTGTCTTACTGAAGAAAATAAGTGTAATTGCTTCTGTATTGGATTAAGGTTTCACAATTAGATTTTACTTTGAGAGTTGTCTAACTGTGAAGATGTTGTGAGAGGAGCGAAACCTACTTGCTTTCTTGATTATAACTCTCTTGGTCGACTAGTTTTGTGTGCTTTCCTCCTATGAGAAATATGTACAGGAGCTCACAGATTTCTTGGTGATATATGCAGGTATCAAACCTTCTGTATGTTGACCAACCTACTGGAACTGGATTTAGTTATAGTACTGACAAGAATGACATTCGTCATGATGAAGATGGTGTTAGCAATGACCTATATGACTTTTTACAAGTACGTTTGTTTGCTCTAGTATTGGTTGTAGAACTTTAGTGCAAATGTTCTTTTGTTACCTTGAATCCATTTCTGAGATGGATATTGTATTTCTTAACTTGATTAAGTTAACATCTCTTGGTTACTGCGAAATTTGGTATGCATGGAGCATATATAGACTTGGCTGAGCCTCACCGTCATTTTTCTGATTTGGTTGTATTTTTTTCCCTCTCTCTTTCTCTCCTTTTCTCTCCCTCCCTCTCTTCCTCAGGCCTTCTTTGCAGAGCATCCTGAATTTGCTGAGAATGACTTTTACATTACGGGTGAATCATATGCTGGGCATTATATTCCTGCTTTTGCAGCTCGAGTGCATAGGGGAAACAAAGCTAAAGAAGGAATTCATATAAATTTGAAGGTCTGTTACATAGTATAATAAGCCATTTTAATTTTGGTGGAATCCCACTGAAGGATAAAGGACTGGCTCATCTTATTTAATGTGGTTGAACAGGGATTTGCCATTGGTAATGGGCTTACTGATCCTGCAGTTCAGTATAAGGCTTATCCAGATTATGCACTGGACATGGGTATAATTGAGAAGGCAGAGTATGACCGTATCAAGAAAGTGATGGTTCCAGCCTGTGAATTGGCAATAAAACTATGTGGTAATCTATATGTGAGATTGTTCCAGCTTAACTTTCGTTGAATGTTGTGTTTCCAGTTATTGTATGAATGTTTGGAGCTTGGGCTGTGGTTGAAGTGAAATAAGTTAAACATATCAGTGTTTAATTTTCATTTGATTATTCTTTCAAAGCTTGAGTTCAAACTCCTGCATGATTTTAATGGTAAATTTGGAGCATGATTTTGAGTTTCATTAGTGGATCAAACATTCAGGTTTAAGTTTGAGTTTGATGAAAATAAATTTGTTAGAAAGAATTCTTTATAGTCAAATAAATCTAAAATATTAAAACTACATTAATGTATATATACCTAAAATATCATTTACCAACGTTAATTATATATAATTGGCTTGATTATAAATGTTTATATCTATGCATAGATTATAATTTATCAGAAAATTTCATATAGGTTCTTCTATAATTTGCATATAGAAAGTGCAGTATACAGAGAACACTGGTTTATTGTTAGCATGAAATTAGTTGAGGTTGCATGAATGATCAATACTAACACTGCAAGTCATGTGAGTATTTAAGTAATCATAGAATGTTCATGTGATCTTTACCATTCATGAAAGATCTGAGGGTAAAGAACCACTACTCTTGCTTGTTTGGACCCATTTTATAAAGCTGGCTTATGTTTTCTTTGTTCTTAATATTTGATTTAACTTTTTCAGGCACTGAGGGCAAATTCTCTTGCATGGCTTCATACTTTGTTTGCAATACCATATTCAGTGCCATCCTGTCACATGCCGGTGATACAAATGTGATTAACATAGTTTTTTTCCTTTTGTGTGGTTAACTTGTTAGTAATAAAGGTGTTCGTGGATTATAGGGTTGGCTTAAGCCACGTCGACTTTATGTGTTTGAGTTTAGGCCCAAGCGCAAACACAGCTAAAACTTGATCAATCATGGACCAAAGCTTGGGTCAAGCTCATGGACAAAAATCCCTGGGCGTGGCCCAAGCCTAAATACTATTAAGCTGACTTATATCAATATATATTACACAATGCAAGTTGGAGTTTGTCAAGTTTGTTTGTCACAACATAACTTGCTTGTCAAGAATTGATACTCTGTTTGCTAAAAGAATAATAATATATCAAGAGTTTGAAGATGCCATTTTATTAAAGGATAAAACTTAGGTGTAGTTTTAAGAGTTTTGCTTTTAGGTTTTCCAGTAAAACACAATAAATGGATAATTTTTATGAGCATAATATTATTTTGGTCTCTCACTTATCAGTTAATTCTTAATTTGGTCACTCACTTATCAATTGATTCTCAATTTGGTCCCTCTATCATCAGAACGTGATAACTTTTGGTCCCTCATTAATCAGTCTTGAGCATGGAAATCAATGAGGGATTAAAGGAGTGTTTAACTCTTTTCATAGAGCTTGCGACCACATAACTAGTTCCTTTATAGAAGTTCCTTATCATGTTTATGTTTATTGGATAATCAGATAACAAACATCTAAGGAATTTTGCCAAAGTTGTATCCTTTATTAATTTGTGGAACATAGATGTGTGAAATTAATTTCTCATTCAACTAGGAATGGAGATAATTAATCATCTTTCTGACCAATTCTGTATATATCTCCTGTAGACCTTTCTTTCTTAATTATATAATGATTGTGAAAATTGGATGCAAAATTTCTAGTAAGCCTCTTGTCCTGGGATAGTAGAACTCCGTATCTAGACATTTATTGAGATTGCTTAGTGTTGAAGGAAAATGTCCTTATTCTAAATTTAATCAACATTTATGTACTTATGCTGCAGTACTATGACATCAGAAAGAAGTGTGAGGGAAGCCTTTGCTATGATTTTTCCAATATGGAGAAGTTCTTGAACCAAATATCAGTTCGGGATGCTCTAGGAGTTGGGAATATCGATTTTGTGTCTTGTAGTCCTACAGTCTATCAGGCTATGCTAGTGGATTGGATGAGGAATCTTGAAGCTGGTATCCCTGCACTTCTCGAGGATGGGATCAAAGTGCTTGTTTATGCTGGGGAATATGATCTCATCTGCAATTGGCTTGGTGGGTATCCTGGCTTTAGCCATATTTAGGATAATTGAGAAGTTTAATATTTTTTAATATAAGAGCTTTCAATGCATGATTTGATGGACTTTCGTTTGGTGGTATGGTTGATTGTGTAGGCAATTCAAGATGGGTTCATGCTATGGAATGGTCTGGTCAGAAAGAGTTTGTTGCCTCACATGAAGTTCCTTTTGTTGTTGATGGCTCAGATGCTGGGTTATTGAAGAATTATGGACCTTTAATTTTCCTTAAGGTCTCTCTCCCTTACAAATGCATATATTATATATCCAACTGCTTGCGTGCACTGAACCATACTGAAATTTGTCAATACCATTCACAAAGTGTATATGCTGCATGTGAGAGTTGCATATATTGTATCAGCTAGCTATATAATGAACCAACAAAAATTCATTCTAGTGGGTGTTTTTAGTGACTTTGAAGAGCTTTTATTGGTTTCTTATTTGAGCTGGCTGTAAATCGCATGGTTCTTTAAGTATTTTTCCAATGGTGCGACCAAATTGCCTTATTATTGCTTTGCCCATGGTCGCGGTAAATGCTGACTCAGTTGCATATGGTGTTTCAAAAAACAGGTCCATGATGCGGGTCACATGGTTCCAATGGATCAGCCTAAGGCTTCATTAGAGATGCTGAAGAAATGGACGCAGGGCTCCCTTTCTGAATTTGGAGGTGATGAGGAAAAACTGGTTGCTGAGATGTGATCTCTGTTCACCGCAGAATTAGTTCAACAAAGGGAACATACAAAAGGAATAGAAAGAAAAGAAGTTAGACGTGGAAGTGATAGTTTATGTTGTTATCCCATCCTCAGCGGCATCATGTGGGCCAAGAAGTTAAGAACTATTTGTATGGGCAATCATGCCTCTATATAATCCTTCTTTGATTTCTTTCAGTTGAAACTGAAGATGCGCGTCTTGAATGAAAATTGTATAGTTGCAGTTTAATTATCTGGAAAAAAAGAAAAACAGAAGGAAAGAATGAATATTTTATGCAAATTCTTTCATAATTTTCTTTAAAAAATTATTTGTCTGATTTATAATTTCTGTTAATTTAAATTATTATTTTAACTACTATATGTATTTTATTTGTTTGATTTTAAAAAGATTTTATATTTTTTGTATATGCTTTATTTTATCCTTAAAAACTGAGAAGTTGCATTTGATTAAATTACTCTAAAATTTTTCCTTTAGAATAGAAATATATTCTCTTAAGTATTATAAGATCATAAACTTAGCTCTCTCTCTCTCTCTCTCTCTCTCTCTCTCTCTCTCTCTCTCTCTCTCTCTATATATATATATATCTATATATATCTATGTATGTATATGAAATCTAGGTATATGACTAGAAATTTGAAAAGAACACTATTTCTAATAACCGTTGTATGTTGTGGCATTAAAAATCTTACCTAGAATATTCCTAGCTAAATGGCAGAAGATTATAATGCTTCTTTTACTACTCATGATGACAATATTACTAAAGCCTTGTTTGGAGTCAAAATTTGAGTTTAGGGAATATAATTGGAATTTGGCCTAATAATTTTAATTATATTGTTTGATTTATCTTTTAGAATTACAATTCTAATTTTATATATTAATTTTGTGAAACTGAAAAATAATTAATAAAAGTCATTTTACTTATTATCCCTATCATTAAAAAATGCAATTCCAAAAGTTTAAATTGATGTGTGATTCTTCTAATCTCAACACAGTACATATTATAGAATAATTCATAATTTTCTTTGATATTTTGTTGATTAATTAAGCACACCTTGCATATGATATTATACACACACGCAAGCAAGACAAAATCAAATTGATAACAAAAAATATATACAATATAGACATACATACAATATGATACTCCTATATACAAATGCACATAACACAACATCATGTACACAAATACATGTTAATATGTCAAATTTTCAAAAGAAATACCAAACATACACGTGATATAATATTGTTTACACATACAATTTTTGGCGTCATCTTTGGTGAAATTATAAAATTGGTTGCATTAATACAATCACTATGTGGTACACTTAGAAAAAGACATGTGATTATGATATGTCAAAATATGCTGATTGTATGCTAACTCAAAATCATTAGTTGTATTTATATTTTGACCCCAATATTTTTAAATTTTATTTATATACCCAAATTTTTTTAAAAAATTTTAATTTCTCCCTTCTACTTTTTATTTTTTAGCAACCCCACAAAACATTAGTTCATAAATTAAAAATAAGTATAAAATTAAGAAGTTGTGGAGTTATTGGAAGTTAACAAAGTTATAAATTAATATTTCCATATGGGTTACTGAAAAATTAAAAGTAGAAAGAGTAAATTAAAAAATTCACAAAGAATTTTGGGCTCATGAATAGGATCTAAAAATAATAAGGTCAAAATATAAATACAATAAGTTATTTTAAGTTGGCATTCAATTACCATAATATGACACGTCATTGCCACATATCATCTTCTTTCTATGTAATGTAATGATTGCACCAGTGCACCCAAATTTATAGTTGCACCAAAGATTTTACCTTAATCAATCTTTACATAATATGACATTGGATACAAGTTAGTCGAAACCAAAAGCTCTAAAATGGCTTAAGGCGAGAGGTGCCAAAAAGGTGTTTGTTCGAGTGAAGTAAGACACTATAATAGAAAAAAAATGCTAAAATATGGTATATATAAAAAATAAACAAATACTTGCATCATTGTAAAAGCCTTAACATATAAATTAGCTATTCAAAGTTGTAAACACTATAATATCATAGGAAGTAATTAAGTAGTCAACCATATAACTCAAAAGGTGGAGTACTATTACTAGTAGCCATGCTCATGACAGCCAAGACACTAAACAAAAAAACCAAAAAAGAGGTAGCACTAGCACCACTACTAGAAGCCATAGTAGCCAAGCCATTAACAAAAAACTATGATGATAGCCAAGTCATTTATGAAAAACCGAGATGGCAACTAAGCTAGTTGCCAAATACCAAGAAGGTAGCTAATCCATTAACAAAAAACCTAGATAGCAACCAAGCCATTAACAAAACCATAAACCATAAGTGTACTAATATGAACCATCAGATTTAGATCCATAATTATCGTCCTAAATCTATAATTATCGTCACTTTCATGTCCATTTTCATTGGATTTATATCCTTTGAAATCCTCTTCTATCACATTTGAACTAGCCTTTATATCTTCAATGTTAGGAAGTGAAGTAAAACCCTTTTATCGTCTTGTCTCTTGATTTTGAGGAGCTAGATTTTTTGGTTTGACTTCTAGTTTGTTTGTGTCACACCCTAAACGAGAAGTGTGACCAGCACATAGGGTGAAGCATAACTCACCTTTATGAACCAATAGAAAATAATACATCCTAAAAAAAAAAAAAATCCCATACGGACATACAAAGAATACGTAGTCAATTACCATACATAATCTATAGGAAGTAAAGATACACATCTGATACACTATATGACCTTTGCGTGGAAATTTTGGCAAAGTCTCTCCTAAAATATGAACTTCTTGAAATTTCCATAAACAGCCACACATATCAAAATATAAAGAGCTATGCTCTCATAATAGTTCTCAATCGAACAGTATATATATAATCTACAAAACCCTGCCTGTGACATATGGAGCCACTAAAGATCAATATATACATTCTGTATTTACAACAAAAAAATTTCTTGCCCTTATGGACAATGTAGGGCTCACTAAAAGGGAGACGTTAAACTGTAGATGAGGGTCTAAGCTCCACACTGCTATATGAAAATGTAGAGAGATAAGGGTAAGTGACAATCACTCAGTGAGTAAATACCCCTAATTATACCAAAAGGGGAATAGATGGGGATGATGGAATATTTCACAATCATTATACAAAACAAAAAATTAATAGTAAACATTTATACACCTTGAATTTTCAAAACATTGCAGTGGAAACACATCCCCCAGAACTAAACAGTAGATTAGTAATGTATACCAACATTTGGTAAGGGTAGCAATACAGTACAGTAGCAGTGGTGAGCATAATGGCTCACATACAATCAGTGGTACGATATAAAGCCTCAATACAGTAATATAGTTCATGTTGCACCAGGGCTAACGCCTATTGCCATTAGCTATAGGGTTTTATATGAGATGAAATTTCCAAAAACAACCTTATTCATAACCATGAAATCATTACCACTATACTCAAACAATAAAACTCTAAATTTCTAGAAAATCAAATACAGACAACATCGTTTGATATAACCAATTTCTTCCAAATATTCTAAGAATGAAACACAATTCACCTTCATCAAGAGATTTTAGAAATCAGACAATATTTTAAGCCTTGTACAAAATTCAATAAAGATGTAATTAAAACTTCAAAATAAAATCCGATAGAATTCTGAAGAGATCAAAATAATTCTAAAAAGAAACAGTCTATCTTAGGAAGTCCATTCCTAAAGCATTAGAGCGTATAGAAATATTAATTCTAAAAGGGAAAATTTTGAAATACAGAAAACAAGTATAGTTAGTAATATCAATTCACCTGAAGAAGATTATACCAACCTTTTTCTAACTTTGTTATCAACCCCCCTTGTTGGCAATTGTCATAGCCACCTATAATATTAAATAAAATGTTGTTAACATCTAATATTCATGAAAAATTTTAACCATTTAATCCTTCCATCTACATTTGTATCTAGTCCTTCATTCACCTTTAACTCATAACTTCTTCAGTTCCACTTGCCCTTCTTACCTTTCAAAATCTTAATAAATCAAATTTTTAGCTCACATTCATTTGAAAATACCTTAAAATGCTTATGGCCTTTAATTTTATTTGATTTATTTCATTATGCACTTATTAAAATTCCAATAACCCACCACCAACACAAATGTCACCATAGAGATTATTCAATTACATTCCAAAACCCTTGATTCAACTTTCATTATTATTCAATGCTATTTAATCAAGTCTCATAAGGCCTACCATTTAAATTTCCTCCTTTTTCTTTATGAAAAATCTAGAAAAAATAAGGCAAACTTATAATTCAAATTAAAACTTTTAATACTCTTAAATCACTTCCTAGATACATAATAATATTTAAAAAGCCCAAAAATTCAAATTTTCACCTTATTGCAAGATTACACATACACCTAAAATTTGGGGTTTTTCAATTTGGTAGCTAAAACTCACCTTTAATTTATGATTTAAAGGGAAAAAGATGTGAAATTTACCTATGATATGAAGTTCTAACTTAATTTGAAGTAATCACCCTAGATTGAGCTCAAATTTGCCTCTTAAAGTGAATAGTGTCGCAAATTAGGGTTCTTCAATCTAAGTCTATTTTAATCAAATTGACCAATGATTAGGGCAGAGAGTTGACAAAAAATCATTGTAAAACTGAATTCCTAAGCTAAATTAGAGTAAAGCGCACTTAATTTTGTGAATTTGAGTTAGAACTCAACCACTATTCACTCGTCGAAATTTCGCGGTGTCTCTAACCACTTGGAGGCTAGCGATGGTGCTGCGATGTAGGATGAGCTCTGACCATATTGAACGGTGACGAAAATTGCTCTACAGGCCGACTGGTAGTGTTACGTAGTGACGATAAGCAAAATGGCGAGAGTGTGTAGGATGGCAAAATGACTCAATTTGGGCATTTTGGTAATTGAATTGGGAATATTTTGCATTATCATATCAAAATTTTCCTTAGGAGATACTTGGTTTCCATACTCTGTTCAATTATAAGCGTTAGAAATGCATATGATAAGGCTAAAGTACTCACATTGGTTGCTATCTCAGATAAATTTCATGTGCATCTATATTTAGTACTTCTTGAAGTTCCCTTTCGAGAATTCCATTATCTTGTAGATCTTATCCCTATCTCAAGTGAATTTTCTTCTCTTCTTTAACTTTTAAAATGAAATAAATTATTTAGTATTATTATTATTATTTTCTTTGGGTATTACAGTTTGCTTAATTTTCGAACACTTACAACCCTTGCTATAACCCCTAAGTTAATTCTTCATTCTCATTTTCAAATACAAGCTCATCATGAGCACCTTCATCAACATGTGTTTCAACATCCATTTCTCCTCTAACCACTCGTTACTTTCATCAATATCATCCAAAGAAATGGGTTCAACATCTTTTCTATCTATGAACACTGTATTTTGTCATCAAATTTGACCTTGATTTTTAAGTTAATTTTTAGTCATAGTATTTTTTTTTGTTGCAGTTAATTTAATTTTATTATCAATGTGATCATGTGTTTTTGTTTTTGTTAATACTAGTTTTGTTGAGTCAATAATTAAAAGGAAGAAGAAGAAGAAAAGACTAGATATCTCTCTCATCCCTTCTTGAGAGGCAAGGTAAAATGAAATAGGAAACTTACCAAAAGAGGAAGGATTGAAAATAAGCAAGGAAAAACCAATGCTTGGAAAAAATAAAGGGAAGTCTTAGTTTCTTTAATTGAAAATAAGTGAGAAAAAAATCAATGACTGAAAAAGAATAAGGAAAAAAAGTGAAGAATTTCCTTTCTTGAAAACCAAAACACAATGAAATAGGAAAATCTTGAAATGGAAAAATTGGAAAGGATTAATCAGCAATTTGAAAATTTCTAAAGGAAACCTTTTTTTTTTTTTTTTTACTATAAAAGAGAGGGAAATAGGTTGAAGAAAGAAAGAGCATTGAAGAATAGAAGGTTTGAAAGAAAAGAGGTAGGGAGACGTGAAAGGAGAGAGAAAAAGGTGTTAAAGAAATTGAAGAACAAGAAGTTAGGAATTGAGGTTAATCACATGCCTACCCTAGCTCTTGGATACGCTCGCCTTATTTGGGATTTTGGTTCCTATCATCTTGTTTCTCAAGGAACTCTAGGTGTTAGAAAGGATAAGAAAGGAAAAGGAAATCTAGCTAAGGAGAAGGAAGAGAGGTAATATCATTCACCACCTACTCCATCTTCAAGATTTGAGCTCCAATTTACATGCTCATTTCTCATGCCTATATTATCGACTTTGTCCAACTTTCTACTTGTTTCTCTATCTTTTGTTGCTTCTAATTTTGTGAAGAGGATCTCCAAATTAGTCTTAATTTAAGTGCTAAAAATTTTTATGATGCATTTTGTTGAGTTGCTTAAGTCTTTGATTAAATGCCATTAAGTTAATTTTGTAGGAAATTTTGCTATACTTCACCTTAATCTTATTCACATGAATCATGTTTTACTTTTATTGCCAATTTGGGTGATTTTTCTATCCATTTTGCCTCTAAATTCTTTTAGCATAGTTTAAGTTCTTTAGAAGGTGTGTTGGGTGTGATTTATTGCTTCTAATTTGGGTGTTGTCACCATCCATTTCTCCCCCCCTTTTTTTTTTGGGCCTACTTTAGGCATCTTAAATGTGTTTTAGGTGTTTAAATTGAGGTGTGATTGATGTCCATTTTGCCTATATTTTTATACCATCATTTGAACATTTATAGGTGTGTTTAAGTGATTTAAATTAGAGTGACATTG
Organism: Delonix regia; assembly: GCA_037074485.1. Classification (NCBI taxonomy): domain Eukaryota; kingdom Viridiplantae; phylum Streptophyta; class Magnoliopsida; order Fabales; family Fabaceae; genus Delonix; species Delonix regia. Next base: position 19,103,539 of record CM073454.1, on the reverse strand, counting down.
CTGTCCAATTTTTTCCCTGAATTTTTTAGCATAGTTTAGGCCTCTTAGATGTGTTTTGGGCATGTTTTAATGCTTCAAATTGGAGTAACATTGCTATCCAATTTTCCCCTAAATTTTTTAGCATAGTTTAGGCCTCTTGGATATGCTTTAATGTATTAGAGTTGCTTTTAATTTGAATATCTTAGTTGTCCACTTTGGCCTATAATTTTGTTTCATGATTTATGCCTCTTGAACATGTCTTGTGATTAAACTAAAGATGTATATTGTGATTCTTGGTTAATGGTACTCTATGAGCCATGAAAAGTGTTAAAGGCTTGTTGAAAATCATGGCAAAGTAATCTCCTAATAATAAAATGAAATCAAACAAGCAAGGATGGAACACAAGTGGAAGCAAGAGGATTTATAAGGTTTATTACCAATGATTGGAAAAAGGCAATTTCATTTGTATTATTGTAAATATTGTAAATAATATAGCATAAATATTTAATTAGACACCAACACACAAAAACACCATTGAATGTCTTTATTATCATTGTTTACCATGTAAGGTCTAACGCCTCCATAGACATCTTTGATTCGTTGCATATGCATTTTAAAAGTATAATTATACTCCTAGTTTTGTTGTTGTCATGTGAGGTCCAAAGCCTCCATAGGTGCATCTTATAAAATTTATGTTTTCATCATTAGTGTTTTCATGTGAGACTAATGTTTTCATGAACACTTAATAAATTCACCAACGGGGCCATGTAAGATACTACAACTCCATAGGCATTACCCAACACTAGATGAGTACCTTTTAAATAAATTTCAGTTCCAATGACCTGTATTTGATTATACATGCTTCAAAAAAAAAAGATTGATTTTACTTCCTTGAGGAATTTCAATCATAATATTATTTTAAAGGTTTCTTCATCCTTTTCCAAAATTCCCCTTGTTTAAATAATCAAAAATTTAAAAAAAAACATGTTTAACTTTTTTCCCATAGATATTTTCCAAATTAAAGCATAAATAAATCACGTTTCCAAAAAACATTCAAAAAATGGATAAAATGAAGAGAGTAGTAAGGTGAGATAATACTGATTTTATAAATTAAAACACACCAACCTAAATTCCAAATTGTTTTGTTTACGAAAATTTGTCTAATTTCATTTTTTTTTGTTCTTTTTGCAAAATTAAAAAAATACTAACATAGTAACAAGCATTTTTAGATGAACGTGGAATTTGATCCCTCTCGTAAGGTACGTAGGCCCTAAGATTTCATCATAAGTCAAATCTGCCCTTTATAAATACTCATTTTTTTTGTTTCCATCAATTCTATTTTATTTTCACTGTTTATGTTTGTTTGTGTTCTAATGTGGGTAATTAAAATAAATTTAAGGTCGTATACCATTTACTTCACTTGACTAATTTAAGATAACTATTTGCTTTTTTTTTTTTTTAGATGTAAGTGTCGTGATCATGATAAATAATAATTCAGTTGGATTGGATTATTGAGTGGACAACTAGAAAATAATGCAAATTTAAGTAAACTATCAAATAAATGAACATATGGCTCTAACTTCACCACAATGTATAGTTCTTTTGTATTGACAGTTACTTCTTCATTAAGTTATGAACTAGTTTACTAACCTAGGTACTCAATTTTTTTTTAACTTTCTCAAATCTACAAAAATCTAACTATTTTCTGCGATTCCCTATATTATTGTCATTTTGATAGCAAATTGCTATACTTACTGCTCATTAAGCATGCAAACAGAGATTATCTTCATTCAGTTCTTAATTTAGGGTTCTCTTTCGAGTTAGCCTAAATCCTACTTCAACTCCAAGGTAATCAAGCCCCAAAAAGCATTAAGCATAGAATGAAAATAGGTAAACCAAATTCAAAACATCAATAATAAGCTACTGTCATACAAAGATAACTCATAAAGGGTTCTGTCAAAATACTAGATTAAACCTACTAGCTGAGCATCAAGATATGTTCAAAACATAAAATCAAAAGGAACATAGAAAGATGAAAAGAGAAAGTTCAGAGAGAAGGCCACTCTCAAAGTGAGCTACTATTCCCTTGATAGACTCTCTCTTAATCTTATAGAAAACCCTCCTCAGAAGTGCTCTTCAACTCACCTCTATTGCTCTCTAGCTTGGTGTATTCTATAGTACACCCTTAAGTTTGAGTAGTATTAGGTGTCTCAATTACATTAAAGCTCCAATTGTTTAGTTAAGGTTTCAGACGATAGGCCTGGGCGATGACTTTTTAGTGCCTGGGTGTTATCTTTCTAGAAATTTCAGTGCATGGGCAATGACTTGGGTGCTGACCCTTAGACTTTGAAATTCCAATGTGTGGGTTTAGTGCCCTGGCATTGGACATTTAGCACCTGGCCACTAAGTCTCTAGAATTAGTGCTTGGGTTAGACCTTCATCTTTGATTTTTCATGCTTTCTTTTTCCTTTAGCTACTATGGTTGCTCCATCTTGACTTTCTTGAAAATTTATCATAAAAAATCTTTAAAAAGAGTTTAAAACATATTTCTACGTAAATGCATCTATATTTATTGAATTTTCTCTGAAGACAAAGTTTTTTAGTTGTAAAATTAGGTCTAGTTAACTCTTATTTGGAGAGTTAACACACCCTTAAACTTGAGAGTTTGCTAGTTCTTAAGCAAACAAAGTTCAGCAAAATATGACTTAGGCATAGAAAAACTTTATTCAGTTATAGGCTCATTAACTGTTACCTTACTCACTTCAAAAGTAGCTTAATCTACAAGATATTAAAAGAATCGTTGAAATTTTGCAGGCTTTAAATGCATTAATCTCATCAATTAATGAAATCCTTTCTGATTTCTTAAATAAACTAAAGCAACTGCTCTTTCAAAGTTTTCGATTTCATTCAACTTAAGTAAATATATTAATGATCCTTATAATTCACATTTTTATCCTATATGCTTATCCTTCACCCCACTTTCCACAATTATAGGAAAACATACAGTTAGAAAACAATAAGACTTTAAACTGCTTGTAATGTAAGGCTTAGGTAGAGGTGGATGAGAATGATGATTTTTAAGCTTAGAACATACCACAAACACTCTGCTACTTACGATCTTGGACAAAATTTTCAATTTTTCTCAATCATTCTTTTGACTAAGGGATAATTATATATACTCTTTTACTTTCTTTTCTTTTTCTTTCCTTCTTTTTCTCCTCTTTTTTTTTTTTTTTCTTTTATGAGTAATCAAACCCTTCATCATTTTTTTTTATTGTTGCTTTTCATTGTTTTACAATGATTATGTGTAGTACTCCTATTCATCATTAATTTTTTTCATCATTTTTTTGAACTAATAACCCTAAGCCATTCACTTTTCTTTTTCAACATGATTTCATATGTCTTTATTATGCTTTGTGGTATGTTTGGTGTAATGAGGGATTTCCTTAATTTGGCTAGGTGAATGAATGGTTAAGAAAAAAAAATTGGCTATCTAGGCTCAAATGGGGACTTCTAGGTTTTATACATATTCAGGTTGGTAGAATTTTAGGCTCAAACTATCCAAACAATTCCTAAATCATTTTCTTGACTGCTTATTACCTAGGATTTTGCCTCAAGTGGTGGTGATCAAATAAGTTCGAGAATGCAACAATATATGAATGAAGAAAATTATATATGCATAACTTTTCAGTGAAATTATAAACTAAGAAGGTTCAAGTGTATATGGTTTATTTAGAGTATCACTAGTGATTTAAGATCATGGCAGAGATTAAAACAGATAAATATTTGCATGCATTCAAGTTTTCTTTTCTACCATGCTATGAGCAATCAGGTAATATTACTAGTTTTCAAATGAGAAAAGAATGAATATTGATAATCAAAGTCTGGCTAATGTTAGTAATGTTTAATATGCCGACAAAAGTTACAATTACATCTCAGCACCCTCAGACTTAATCTATGAAATGTCCCTATTACTTAACCTATACCTACCCCTTCCAAATGAAAAGGATAAAAGAGGGCAACAAAAAAAATTAAAATAAGAAGGAATAAAGTACTCCCTTATTTATCTAAAATTTCAACTCCTTGTCACCCTCTATAGCTTTGGATTTGTCATCCACTAAACTTCTTGAATGTTATACTGTTCTATAGATTATTAGGGAATTGGCATCTAGGCACTAAATTTTAGCACTTGGTTGCCAATACCTTTGTTCTAGTTCTAGGTTTTTGACACCTAAGCATTGGTTTTTTAGTGCTTCGGGGCTAATTCCTTAAGTAGATTAATAGATTTTTCTGCAATTCAAGATACTAAAATCCTTTTCTGTATAAATATCCAAATGTTTAAATAAGTATTCAGAGGTTATTTCTCAATAAAATCCTAATGAAACTAACAAAAAGAAGAAAGAGAACAAAATAATGCAAGAAACTTTGGTTGCCTCCTAAGAAGCGCTTCAATTATTGTCATCAGTGGGACTTTCTCTTAGAGGTGTACGATCATTACTGATCTTTCCTTCCCAATATTGTGTAACTTGTTTTCCTAACATTGAGTTGTAGAGATGTATTTTCAAAGTGCTAACAGGTTCGAGTGCATCGAAATTATAGTTGACAACTTGGGCATGGTTATTAACCACCATATCAGGTGTTTCTCTGTTATCGTCAGCTATAGTAAGTGACTCTTCCCTTTGACTTGTAGGTAGGTCTCAAATTTTCTGCATGTTCTTTCAATTTATGAGTCCAAGGACTTCTATTTTTCCACATGCAAAAGTACCTAAAAGGTCAACAAAGAACAACACTTGAGATTAGCAATTCTTAATAATAGCCTCAGTAAAATTAAAAGCTAAGTCCCCAGTAACGACGCCAAAAACTTGTTCACTTGTTTCTATACATACAAGTGCAAATAATTGTGATAAAAATATAAAATGAGTAGGTTATTTTCCCCTTAAGGACCTAACTTTAATTCTAGATTGATACTATTATTAAGCTTTTTAACTCAAGCAATTGGATTGGATTAATAAGTGAACATAGAAAATAATGCAAATTTCAGTAAACTATCAAATAAATGAACCTAGGACTCTAACTTAACCACAATGTGTAGTTATTTTGTATTAATAGTTACTTCTTAATTGAGTTATGAATTAATTTACTAACCTAGGGATTCAATTTCTTATATAACTCTCTTGAATCTATATAAACCAACTTGCTTCCCCCGATTCCCTATATTTCTATGGCAACTGGTTGAGAAGACAATTGATAAGTCCTACCCTAATTATGGTTATTTTACATAGTTAAGTATTGTTGTCTTTAATGCAAATTGCTATACTTACTATTCATTAAGCAAGCTAACAGAGATTATCTTTGTTCAGTTCCTAATGTAAAGTTCTCTTTTGAGTTAGTCTAAATCCTAGTTCAATTCTATAGTGATCATGCTCAGAAAGCATTAAGCATAGAATGAAAATAAGTAAACCAAATTCAAAATATAAAAAATAAGCCACTATTATCCAAAAATAACCCACAAAGGGTTCTGTTAAAATCCTATATTAAACCTACTAAAGGAGCATCAACATATGTTCAAAACATAAAAGTAAAAGGAAAGTAGAAAGAAGAAAAAAATAAAGTTAAAACTAAAGGCCACTATCAAAATGAGATGCCATTCCCTTGATAGACTTTCTCCTAATCCTATTGAAAACTTTCCTTGGAAATGCTTTTCAACTTGCTTCTATTACTCTCTTGCTTGGTGTAGTATAACTCTGAAGTCCTTATTTATAGCCTTCAGAAACCTATATGGTACTAAATGTCTCAATTATACTATAACTCTAATTGTTTAGTTAGGGTTTTTGACAACACGCCCAGATGATGACTTTTTTGTGTCTGGGCACTATCCTTCTAGAAATTTCAGTGCCTGGGCACTGGCACTGGTTTCCTGGAGACCGAGTGCTTGCCATGGTGTTAGTGCCTAGGCACTATAATTTTGGCATCTGGGTGTTGACCTTTAGATTGTGTAATTCCAATGTGTAAGTTTAGCACTCAAGCACTGGACTTTTAACGCCTAGGCACTGAGTCTTTGGAATTGGTGTCTAGACATTAAACCTTCATCTTTGATTTCTCATGCTTTTCTCCTTCCCTCAGCTACTATGGTTGCTCCAACTTCACTTTTTTGAAAATTTATCACCAAAAATCTTTTTAAAGAGTTAAAAACATGATGATGCAGTATATTTCTAAGGGATAACATATTTCTTGCTAAAATGCATATATATTTATTGAATTTGCTTTGAAGACTAGGTTTTTAATTTGTAAAATTGGGTCTAGTTAACTCTCATTTGTAGAGTTAATAGTAACTATCTTCACTAACAGGCATTGTAGGGTGATTAACACCTTCCCAACAGTTAAACATATTTCCAAACCCATATCTGATTACACAAACCATCCTTTTGTTTCTAGTTGGTTTTCTAAAATTTTTCATTTATAAATTTTGGTGGCGACTCTAGTAAATCAGTTTTCAAAATTAGTTTTGGGAATCAATTTACTTTCTTTTATTCTTTTTCTTACCCTTTCACCAGAATGTCTGGTATGACATTATCATACCAAGCTTTAAGAGCTTGATTATACTTCACAAACACTAAATCATTAACTCACTGTTCAGCAAGTTTGTTCCTCTTTTTTGCGTGAATATAAGAATACATGTAATCATTAATTTTCCCATCATAATATGATAAAACATACTAATAAAGTGATAAAATAAATTAAAAGTTTAATACAACATGCTTGAATACACTTCAATTCCGTTCATAGCCTAATGTACTACATGTTAAGCCCATAATTATAATTACCAATTGTTGAAAATGTCGAGTAGAGCTTCCATAAGTAGCTCACCACTCAGCTGCATAGTTAATTAAATGTTTTGGTTAAATTAGTGACTAATTATTTAAACTAAAATTGTAAAACTAGGTAGTAACTAGAGAGTTATCTACTTTACCTGGAGCTCTCGTCTTCTTTGTTCATATGGCTAAAGGAACACCAAAAGAGTTCTTAACTTTTTATATATGGTTAACTCAGTCATGATTTTCTCTTGCACATTAAAATCCTTCACAACCTATCTATAAAAGAAATAAGCCCCAAAGTGACTTGTTTATCAAACTTTATATATGGATTGTCATAAAATAATGTTTGATTAATGAAATGTGCAATAGCATGTATAGTTTGATGAAGCTAACAATCCCATCTTTTGTTAATTATTTTGAACATCTCCTTATACTTATCCTCATTGTCACTAAATGATTTTTGAATTACCTTCTTAGCTCTATCCATGGCTTCATATATATAACCCATAGCTAGTTGTATTTCATTTTACATAAGCCTAAGTACCCAAACAAGAAGACTCATAGCCTTAAGTATATAAACAATTATATTCCAAAAAGAAGACATAAGCATTGCTTGCACATTTACCTTTAACATCTTTTGACCATTTACTTGAAACTTATTCCTATAAGTAAACATAGCCCTTAATGGATTTTTTCATTGATGGATGCATTTTAAAGTGAGATAAGAAGTGAAAAATCTTGTTTTCCCAAGCCTAACCAATTCGTTTTGCTTTGTGAATACCCTCATCAAATTTAGAATACCAACATGGTTATATATGTAACTAGTCAAGTTAATTGTTCTTTTAATGGTTCTTGATACTTTAGGTATTTTCCAATATCTTTTATGATTAAGCAATGAGATGAAAATAATGTCTATTAAAGGTTAGGACTTTTCATTTCTAATAACTTACTAGCTGCCTTGAAATTGGAACCATTGTCAGTAGCTACTTGCACCACATTCTCTTCTCCAACAAAGTCATCAAGTAATTTAAATAATATTTCAGTTGTTTTATGTTTTATGATGCATCAATGGACCTTACAAATATAGTACCAATCCAAAACTTCATTAAAAAAATTAATCAAGCTCTCATTTATTCGGCTAGTTTACCCATTTGACATAATTGAACACTTATGTTTCTTTCATAAGTCTTTGTAACTTTGTTCCTTTGTAAGTTTAAGCTCCTTTATTAGAATTGGTACCCTCAACTCATGGTAACTTGGGCCTTCAAATTTGGGCTATATTGCCTAATTGTGCCCAGTGGCTTTAATCATCTATTTTAATGCAACCATTTGAGCTACATCAAATGGAATCGCTGCTCGATAAAATACCTACCAATGTATTAGCACACCATAGCCCTTTTTCCCTTATCATATTAACCATTATATTTTCTTGATGTAACCTCCCTACTTTCCTCAATTTAACTACTACTTTAGGCTTTGTCTCACAAAAGAATCAATTAGTCCTTTTTGCCTAAGGCTTCTTTGGCATTGGCACTACACTTTTACCATTCATTTTCAATTTTAACTTGGTTGTCAAACATATCTAAGTCAAGGTGTAGAGGTCTATCATAAGTTTCTATGGATTTTTTTTCCCCTTTATATACTCTATCAACTTTGTCTTAACATGCTTTTGACATTTTAAACATCTTACAGCATTCGTGTGACCCCCAACTTGGTGCATCTTAGCTCTAAAATCCCACCTTTTGTCACTTTGTAACAAAATATACAAGTAAATGAGTTTGTTACTTTAGGGTCTTGTAAAAAATTATATTTCCCTGTTGGATCTTTCCTCTTGCTCTAAATCTATTGCTCTTACTGTTGTTGACTACTTTCCTCTATATTTATTTAGTTTAAAATAGAAACTAAAGTATAAAAGATACAAAAGTTTTAGATAAAAAATACTTTCAGTCTCAAGATTGAAACTAAGGTAAAGAAGATACAAAAGTAAGCTTTTTTTTTTTCACAAAAAACTTTAGTTTCAGATTTAATAAATAAAAAATATTTTAAGTTTTAGAATTCAAAAACCAAAAATAGTTTCAGTTCATTAAGATTTTAATAAATTAAAAATAGCTTCAAATTCAAAGTGAAAGAACAATGTAGAACAACAACAAAAAACAAGATTAAACAGTACATAATGAGTTGAAGCTAGAAGAAACAATGTAGGACAAGTAGAAGTGAGAAGAGGAGTGAAAAGAAATACAATTTCAGACTTCAAAAAGTTACAAATACTTCAAATTTAGAAAAAAAAAACCGTAGAAGAGGATTTGAAGAGTTAAAATGAGTAGTGGAACTAAGGAAGAAAGGAAAAAGTGAGAATGGTGGTTGTATAGTATTGGGACAATGGAGAGTGCCTTGAAAGGCAAGGCTAAGAACTTTCCTTCCCACTCTCCTCAATGATTCATGCTTGCCGTGTGTGTGTGTGTGTGTTATTTTTTTCAAGGAGATTGTTGTTTGCTTGGTGAATGAGTGAGGAACCACTAATTATTTTTATCTATTTCTTTACTTAACCCTAGGTTGGTGTGGGTTAGGCTTCAAATAGTAATTAGTATTCTTTATATTCTAAAGTTAGTTTATTATATAATTTAGACTTAAGATATTTGGGTTGGGCTTTTAAAACTAACCCTAATTAAAAGTTGTAAAGCTCTAAACTTTACCCAGGCACAAAGGCACTAAAGAAAGGCTGTTAAAAGGCGTTTAAAAACGCTAAAAGGCAACGCTTGGAGAGCACCTAAATGAAGGTACTGCCTCTCACAACATAAGAGGTGCTGAAGCAAAAAACTGCCTGGCCTCAGTGCCTTAGAGGTTGAAGTGAGTACCTTTAACATCACTAATTGTATACATATTAAAAAGCAAACCGGATATAAAATTATATGCACACACTTTTACATAACAAAATATGATATTACTTGCACAAATGTTGTATCTGTACATAAACATATACATTTGCATATAAGCACATAGACACATTACCAAACACACAAACACAACATCGTATACCTATAAGCACATGGACACAACATGACATAATATATATATGATATGAAATCATATGAACATATACACTTGCACATATACACTTCTTTGCATATAAACATAACATAACATCACATGACACCATACTATGCATATGAATGCATACACAACATTGAGTATATTGTATAAAAGTATTAGACCAATGAGTTGTCCATGTATTATGGTTGTTATGGTTTACACAAGGTATGCCTTTCAGCCATTTAGGTGGTAAACATCATTGTTCTTCTTTCCCATGATAAAAGTATAAATTTGGTCTTCTACACTTTTACACTTTGTGACAATTGATTTTTCATAAATTAATCGTGACAAATCAATTTTTCACAAATTCAAATTTGTACAAAATTAGTCCTTTTGTTTAGAATAATGAGGGATTAATTTTGCGTAAAATAAGATTTATGAGGGACTGATTTGCCATGGTTAATTTGTGAGGGACTAAATAATCACAAAATGTAAAAGTGTGGTCCAGTTTGGTACCTTTATCTCTTTCCCATGGTATCATTTATGGGTGTTCAAAACTCAATCTGACCTAACCTAGTCATGTCAAGCTAGGTAGGGCTAGATTATGTTCAACCTAAGGTTGTTCATAGACTCGATAGGCGTAATAAACTTAGTTCGATCTCAGTCATATTAAGCTAAGTTAGGCCAGGTCAAAATAAAAAATTTGCGATTTTCACTAGGGCAGGTCCTAAGGTCAAACAAGACTTAGTCTGGTATTATTTTATTTTATTTAAAATAAATTTTATCGATGTTAAATTTTTAAAGTATTGTTTCTTTTCAATTCATAATCATTTTCATTCCAAATATTATTTTTTTCATTACATTTTCTATCCATAACAAACCTTAAACTTTTCCTTTTTTAAAAAAATATTAATAAAATTTTTTTGGTAAAATAAAATTTTCTAAAAACTAAAAGGGAGATTTAGCCTAACTCAGGTCAGTCTTTGCCTATGTTCACCTTTAGTTTAACTCAAGCCAAGGGATTTGGTTAGGTCTTAAGTCAAGATATACACCCCACCCAACATGGTTTACTTCTTCTTTATATTTATTTATTTCTATTTTTTAATTCTCTGTTGTTAAAAAAATTAGTCATTTTTTTAAAAGATAAAACTTAATAGCTATTACATCTTAGTATAATAATAGATACAATACATTAATTAATAGAGCTTGAGGATAAGCAACTCACTAATCTATCTTTCAATACATCCTTCAAAAAGTTAAGAGGCTTTAAATTAGAATCTAAATTGATTCAAGCAAATGTAAATAGTATCTAATATAAATCCAAATCTTTCTTTTGTAGATGAAGTAAATGTCACCTCATTGGATAGCAAATTCAGAGAGTAAAGGAAAACATCAACTTTCATAATTAACTTGAGTAAACAGAATCTTCTTTACTGAAAGAACACCCATAATATTAATCGTAATTTTCCTTTTGTACCAACGACATGTGCAATAAGAATAGCCACAATATCAATCGTCTAAAATAATGCACCCTAACACATGACAACCCCAAATTAATTGAATTTAAGAATCCTAAACCCTAGAATTAATTTATCCCTATGCTCCAATTGAACACATCACTTTGTGTGTTCCAAAATTCAAACAAATTATAGAGATATAGCAACGTACCTTAGTGAACAATGCAAATCCCACTCTTCCACTCTTGGGAGACTGTATCCCCTCCTTTCTCTATCATTAGGAGCATGCATATCCTTTATCAACCTCCTTTCGACACTAGAGCTAATAGAGGGCAAGGTGATTGACAATATAAAAGGACAATGAAGCTACAGCCCATATGATGAAACAAAGGGGGAGAAATGCTAGGTCTCCTTCTTATTTTCAGGTCACATGGGCATTTTGAGTTTGTATATATTTGATGTGGCATGGAATGATGGGCCATGTGAATAGTTACATGACGGAAGGCTAACAGAAGGACAGCTTTGAAAAATAGTCGAGTAAAGGGCTAATTTAGGCTTTTGAAGTAGTGAAGGACCAAAACAAAAATGGGCTAATGAGTAAGGGGCCAAAATAAGATTTTTGTCTTATATTATATAATCTGGACTTAAAAAATATTTGTCCTAAGCTTTCAAAACTAACCCTAATTAAAAGATGTAAAACCCTAAGCTTCACTCAAGCACAAAAGGCTCTAGAGAAAGGCTATTATGAAGAGCTAAAAAGTGGTGCCTAGAGAGCGCCGTAATGACTAGTGCCTCTCACAACATGAAAGGCATTGGAGCAAAAAAGAAGCCTTACCTCAACACCTTAGGGGCTGAAGCAAGTGCCTTTAGCATTACTGATTGCATATATAACAAAAAATAAACATAACATAACATTATATACATACACTCTTACATAACACAATAAGATATTACTTGTACAAATATGGGTTTGCACATAAACATGTAAACTTGCATATAAGCACATAGACACGATATTGTACACACATAAACACAACATCGTATATATATAAGCACATGCACACAACATGACAATACATATATGATATGAGATTGTATACACTTGCACATATACACTTCTATGCATATAAACACAACATAGCATCACATGACACCATACTATACACATGAATGCATACATGACTTTGAGTATATTGTATAAAAGTATTGGACTAATGAGTTTTCCACGTATTGTGGCTATTGTGGTTTACACGAGGTATGCCTTTTAGCCATTTAGGTGGTATGCATCTTTATGCTTCTTTCACATGGGAAAAGTACAAAATTGGTCTCCTATTTTTATACTTTGTAATAATCTAGTCCCTCACAAATTAAGTATGACAAATCAATTTCTCACAAATTCAAATTTGTAGAAAACCAATCCCTCTATTTCAATTAATAAGGGACTAATTTTGCATAATTTAAGATTTATGAGTGATTAATTTGTCACAATTAATTTGTAAGAGACCAAATTGTCACAAAATGTAAAAATGAGAAGCCAATTTGTTACTTTTCTCTCTTTCCCATCATATCATTTAGGGGTGTTCATAACTTAGTCTAGCCTAACCTAGTCATGTCGAGCTAGGCAAGGTTAGATTATCTTTAACCTAGGGTTGTTCATAGACTCGGTTGGTGCGATCAACCAATTCCATCTCAATCATATCAAGCCAAGTTGGGTCAGGTTAAAATAGAAAATTTACAATTTTCACTGGGGCAAGTCTTAGGGTCACAAAAGACTTGGCCTGGTATTATTTTATTTTATTTAAAATAAATTTTATTGATGACAAATTCTTAAAGTATTGATTCTTTTCAAAGCTTAATCATTTATATTCAAAATATTAATTTTTTTTTCATTGCATTTTCTATCCATAGCAAACCTTAAAATTGTCCTTTTTTAACAAAAATATTAATAACTTTTTTGGTAAAATAGAACTTTTTAAAAATTAGAAGGGAGATCTGGCCTGACTTGCGTTAGGCTCAACCTTTGTCAGCCCAACACAATTTACTTCTTATTTATCTATTTCTACTTTTTAAGAATTCACTTCTGTTAAAAATATTAGTTTTTTTCTTTTCAAAATGGCTATTTTTATGGTTTGTTTTTGTTGGGCCATACTACTTTTTTGGGTTATGTTGAATATAAAATATTTTTATTAATACAGATATCTCATTTATTTTTATAAATTTCTAAGATCAATTTATTAAAAATTAAAATAAAAAAAGAATTGGTCCAACATCTTTAAATCGTTGTTCCAGTTGTGTCCACCAAGCCTTTGCTGCTGACTGAAGACAGTATATTGGCTTACCTCTTTCATGCTCTGTCGTTACTAACTGCAAAGAAGATCAATCTTGAGAGAGCGATGTATAACGTGCCTCCACCAAAGGTTCTAAACGAAGGGTAGCAAGAAGTTCTGATATCAATTGCCCACATGTCGATACTATCTTCCATTAGGTCTCCATCAGAGGGTCTACCAACATGATTTGACGGAAGCGGGTCCAGGCAGGCACGAAGCCGAGACGAAACCATTAATAATAATAATAAGATCAATTTGATTCAAGCTCAGGTTTTACTATCTGCATCAGTGCATTGATTATCTAGGATACCATCATTAGGTACCAAGCAGTCACATTAAGCTTCGAGTCTACTCCATCTTGCCACAGTAAGGAAACACAATAGGAAAAGCAAAAGAGAAAAAGCTGGGAAGTTTGCTCGCACTTGAATTGACATCTCATTCAATTGTAAACTGAAAAATTGCTGTAAATATTTCTTAGGCTTCTAACATTTCTTTCCCACAAAAAAAAATTGCATTATAAATGATGAGAAGAGTAATATAATTACATAGCCGTGACGAATTGTTTTACATGACTGTACAAGTAATGTTACATTTACGGCATTGGGCTGATACCGTGTTAGGGATTGAATTACTCAGGCAAAAGAGGAAGCCTAGTGACACTGGTGCCATTGCCACCACCAGAAACAGACCTAGGAGTATCAATAATCTTGCCGGAGGCAGAACCAGATTTAGAGGGGTTTTTTGCATTCAGCTTCAAGGGCAGAATCTGCAACCTAGGGTTCTGTTCAGTACCTGACTTTTCAGCAGACAACTGATAGCTTTTCACCAGTTCAAGCTGCCGGTCAATTATTTCAGAACATCGGGGAAGAAGCTCCACCGGCTCTCCACCAGGAATTACAATGTACTCTATTGCAAGCCGGACCTCCTGTCAGAAAAGTGAATGAAAATTTAACATGATTAGTCAAATTAGAGATATTACAAATAATAAACTCAGCAACTATTTTTTTAAGGTAAACAACTACTATACAAATGGGAAACAACTAGGTGCAGGTTTTAGGTTTAGCTATTATGTTCTTCAACAAAAGTATGAAATGTGCAGTACTGTTCTGTAAAGAAGTTCAAAATGTGATGCTAAATTGTGAAACATGTCAACTTTTTTTTCTTTTATTACAAAACATGATAGCAATGATTTTGAAGAACTTTACAACAGTCAAATGCTTTATAAATGTATCTATCCGATAATTGGCATTAAGGCAAAAACTGTTGCTGGCTTCAAAGAGTGCACGTGTTTTACAAGACCTATTTCAATTGCCGAATGGTGCAAAGAAAGGTCATTGTTTTGGGAAGGCACGAACAGCCAAGGATAGAAAGCACACCATATGATAGATTCAGGAAGAGCAACAAAAGTTCATCTAAATCATAGCGTGGGTATATATAGTCAGATTTTATCTCCACACAGTGGTTGCCACAAAAATGCTGACAAAGTGGATTCAGATTCAACTATTTTGGTATATCTATGATGAATGTGAGGCCCAGTACAATAAGGGATAGAGATAAAAGCCTACTCTTTTGCACTTCATACGTCAACGGGTCCAGAACCAAACTAATTAAAAGATCAAAATATTTATAGCTGTGACGTTCTCTAAATTATGGGATTGGATAGCTCTTTTGAGCAGATTTTGCAGTTCATTCTTAATTGAATTATTTCCTCTTGTAAGCTGTAGTTATATAACATCTTATCTTCCCTTCATGTTCTCTCCTAGCAAAATTTTCTTTTGTCAAAGAACAATAAAATAATCTTTCGTGAGATAGGGTATTCAAAGACAAAACAACTTATGATCATATAAATATATATCTAACAAATCAGAACACCTGAATAGCTGAGAGGCCAACTTCAGAAGAAATAAATCTCACTACATATATGCAAGGATAAATTAAAATGATCATGACAGTGACTGTGGTTTTTTTGTTCACCAAGCAAGCAAATTTAGTAGCCATAGATTTCTGTTCATCAAATTCAGAAGCAAAAAGTAAACATTGTAAAAATGCATTTATAAATCAGTTACTACCTCATGATGTTAGATTGCACATTACACAGCATGACCCACAATTGCAAGCAGATTATGGGGTTTCATGAAGAGCAATCATATACTAATAAATAGGGATTATACCTCCAATGCATCAATCTCTTCCAGAGATGGTTTTCGTTTTGGTTCATCATCCTGAATTTCAATATTTAAAGAGTCACTAATTGCCTTCTTTGACATAGGGCCATATGATTCTAGCCCAATGATCATACGTACTGCCTTGACCATTTGTGCCATAGTGTTTGACTGAAAAAGTTTAAAATTAGAAAGAAATCAAATATCAAAATAAGGGAGCATATACTGATTTGGAAGATAAACAGGCAGTGAGAGGGCACCTTAATAACAAATACAGGTAACTGGTGGAACTTTGCCACTCCACGGATCCATGGGTTCTGTCGTATCTCAGAACTGGATGCTAGAATAGCATCAGCAGCTCCAGTGTCTCCAGTTACATCTAATACATCCTCAAGTCCCATCACCTTAGCTACTTGCAGTAGATCAGCTTCAAGGATCTAAGCTCATCATAGGAGAAAAGATTGTCCAAAAAAGAAGCATTAAGACAAGACTTTGGGCATATATTTTTTGAAGTTTTATAATCAAGACACACGCCAACTGGGAAAAGTAATGAAGTCTTGACAATATGCCCAATTACACATTACTTTATCAGGCACATGCAGACTCTAAATTTACCTTGTAAGTATACACTTGCAGAGGTGTGCTCCTCTTGATCCCAGATCTACTAGAGCTCCATTTCTTGGACCAAGCAGGAGGATGGTCTATATCTTGCTCACCAGACTCTCCATCAGAATTCACGTTATTATCATCAGTTAAATAAGGTCTTTCTTTGTTATCTTTTTCAAGCATTGGAGTATACTTCACTGAATCATTGGCAAAATCATCCCATTGACGGACTTCATACAATGGAGATTTTCCTGTAACACATAATTTTCTTTTCCTATTTAAACTTCAATTATATAAACATATAAAAGTGACATATCAGTTAGATTTAATTGATATTCCATTAAGGAAGCTAAGGTATACCTGCCAAAATGGCATCCACTGTAGCATCTAATCTATGATGAATGCGACATTCAGTTTTAGATATCATCTCTACAGCACAAGTAAATGTAGGAGGGCCTTTCCTTTCAAGAATTGTCTTCTGTACTTTTCTTTTCCTTGCTTCCTCATCCCCAAGAGTCACACTCTATTGATATGAATGCTCATTCAACATTACTAATATGGCAAGCATTGTACATATCCCTTTAAAATATTCTTCCAAAATTTAAGATTGATTTGCTCTTGTGAAATGGAAAAATTAAAAACAGATGAATAGTATATGATAATCGTTATAGATAACAAAACTGAGATAAATCAAAAGAGCAGCTTTACACCTCAATGCCGCCAACAAGGATCTGTAAAGAAGGATTTTTTATTATGTTTTCAATGGTCATCCCATGTGCTGTTCCAACCAACTGAACTCCTCTTTGAGCAATAGTGCTAGCTGCTAATGCTTCAAGCTCAGTTCCAATTTCATCAATTATAATGGTTTCAGGCATATGGTTTTCAACTGCCTCAATCATAATCTGCACAAAGGAACAACGTAAGTTATATCACTAGAGAAAAAAAAAAAAGCAAAGATCATAAGTTTAACAATACAAAAGAGGTTAACATTTCAAGCCGAAAGGTTGAGATTGTACTAACATTATGCTGCATATTAACGTTAGGAACTTGCATTCTCCTTGCACGACCAATGCCAGCATGAGGGACATCACCATCACCTCCAATCTCATTGGAGGTATCTACAATGACAACACGCTTCATAAACTCATCAGCCAGCATCCTAGCAATCTCTCTAAACAAACAAAGTAAGACATACAAACCAGTCAATTAAAAGACCACTGATAATTTAATGGCTAAACTCTAAAGATGTCTGAATACAATTTAATGCACTAATCCTACTCAAGTCGTTTAACCCATTTTGACATTCACAGGACTACAATGAACCGATATACCAAGGAATTTTGCAAAATGAATCAGTTCTACATCGTATATACAAATAGATATCCACACAGATTTATTCATTTACAAGTTTTACCTGATTAAGGTTGTTTTACCCACTCCAGGAGGTCCTATTACCAAGATAGAGCCTCCATCGTCGACTAAATCACGTATGATTTCTGCACTACCAGTTACAGCTCGACCCACCCGGCATGTGAGGCCAATAATTTGCATTTTACGGTTACGAATTGCACTTATGCGATGTAAAGAGCTATCAATACCAGATCGGTTGTCATCAGAAAACTCACCAACCTAAAACAATAATAAAAATTGTCTTAAAATTTTCAATATATATCCACTTCCGTACATAGTTTCAACTCCATAAAGATTGATACAATCAGACAAAGGATCTTCTACTATTTGAGAAAACAGATATCAATCAGTAGCACAAACAGTGAGAAAACGGGAGAAGTTTGACCATTTAAGTCTAATAGAACAGAAGTTCTTTCAGATCAAACAATCAGACTTTATAATTCAGTCGAAATAATAAAAAATTCAATGTGCCACCATCAAACTTTATCATGCTAGAAAAGTAATTAGACTCGCAATTAATTAATTTTTATTTATTACAGTCAGCCTCGGACTTTGTCCGCACTAAATACCCTCCCCAGCCATCATAAAGGTGCGTTATGTTTACTTACCTTCGAAATAGCATGCCGTAAATCTTCGTGCTTTAAGGGCTGTTGCGAGATTTCCCAATCACCCGATGGAAACCTAGCAAGAGGCTTCCTACCCAAATCCATCACAACCTCAATCAGCTCTCCAATTTCCTCGTGGTGATACAATTCCCTCCTCATTTTCAAAGGCAATAAATCGAGAAACAGCTCCAGTTCAGAAGCAGCCTCAGGGCGCGAAGTGGAAGGCAGGTTCTGAGAACACGATGACGACGACCCATTTCCAGAAGAGAATCGATCAGAAGGTCTCCGAATTTCTGGGGACCGAATCGAGGCAGAAGACGAATTCGAGGATCGAATCGCTTTGTGCGAATGACGTGTTCGACGAAATGACGAAGAGATTGAGGAAATCAAGCTGGAAGTTTTGAGATACGCGAGAGTTGAGGTGGGAATATCGTTCGCCGAGCGCCATGAACTGTGCAGATCAATGAACACAACATGCGAATTCAAAGCTCTCATTCCGCTAAGCTTGTCTCTGACGTCTCAGCTATGTGTGTATTGTTCTGTGGAGATATTAAGGAAGAAGGAGAATCGTGATTCGAGAGAAGAAGATTCGAAGGAATCTGCTGTGGGATTGGAAGGAAGATGGGAAAAGCTATGGTGAGAATGAACCACGTGGGGCTGCGAACCACACGTTGTTTGTAGTAAGAGACAGAGAGATTGTTTGCGTTCACGACTTCGGCTCTGTTTAGCGGGCTTCTTTGAACTGTTTGGAATGACTTTTCTTTCTACCAAATGTATTTTGACTTCTCTTCATTTTATTTTGTTTTTTAGAGTCGATATTTAGAAAACAAATATATCATTTTATTAAAAAAATTATAATATGATTTTTATAAAAAAAATGTATATATCACATTGAATTACAAAATTACAAAGCCAGTTCATGTAATTAAAAACAAAAAAATACCTTTTGTGACAAATAAATGTATCCTTGTAATTCTGTTTACATTTTGGAGGAACTATTAAATGAGTGTGATTATATGTAATTATTGATGATTTAATGACTTAAAATACTTACAATATTTACTGTAAATCTGTAACAACAAGGGATTTCATTTTAATGACATCTATATCACAAATTTTTTAGATAGAACTTTTTAGATAGTATTCTTTAAAATAAATAACAAGTTTGGATGGTGAATTGATAATTTATTATATATACCAGCCACAATTTTTAATATTTGTTTAATTCTTATATCTTATGCTATAAATAATGATATATGGTTGATTATATTTATATTATTTGTAACTATTGAAAAGTTAGTAATATAATTTTAAAGAGAAAAATAAATATGATGACAATGCTTGAGTTAAAGTCTTCAATTAATGCCGTGCATGGTGTCTGAATTTGTGCTGTTTATGTTTAGGGTGCAGCTCATAATGAGATAATTATAAAATTTAATGATAAATATTTAAAATTTAAAAATAAAATTAACAATTTAAAAAATTTTATTTAAGACATAAGTGCATTTACAATTTTAAATGTGTTAAGAATTTTATTTTTATTTAATTGTTATAAACAATTTAAAATTTTTATCTCACAACTATTATTACAACCACTAATTTTATGTTAAATTGATCCAATAAAAACAAAAAAAAAAGTGAATAGGGCGACAACTTGAAAAAGTTAACCTTGAGGAATGATTTTTCAAATCGGCATCTTATATGTTTTTAGTCAAGTCATTGAACTGAATATTGATTACGTAATTTACTTAATATAAGTTACTGAATTAAAATCTTAAATTTTATCTCGATAACAAAATATTATTAATTTTAATATGTTATTTTAAAATACATACAGTCAATTTACACAATTTTTTTAACATATACCGTTGAATTTATTAATTATAATAGAAATGCACAAAACGAAAGCAGCCTTGATGCCTCATATTTCTTGTGCCAATCGACTGAGTGCTGTTTGCTTTAGTGAAAAATAGTTTTCTGTAATTAAAAGCCAAAAGAACATTGCAAGAGCGTGAAAATTTTGTCAGAAACTCATTAATGAAAAATGATTCAAATTTTAGGCTATGTCTAGATAAAAAGATATTAAGGGAGCAGTGTAATAGTTAAATTAAAATTTAAATAACATGAAGTGGTCATTAATAAAATAATTTAAAATAAAATTGAATGATTTAACTAATATATTATTTAAAGATTTTAACAAGTAAAAGAATAAATTTGTATTATTTTTGTTTCAAATTCATAATAGAATATAATGACATTAATTATTTTTTTAAATATTAACTCTTATAACATGAATATATAACTAATAATTTTATTATTATTTAATATATAATATTGAATGTAATAGTATTTTAAATTATTGAGTTACTTTATTCTAGTTTAATCCCCCAATATGAAAGAATAGAAAAATGATATTTTAGATAACTAAAAAAATTTTAAAAGTCTTCTCCTATCATTTTATTCTATTTGCATAAAAAAATTTAATCATATATTTATTTAATTGACCATTTTATTCATTCTCATCGTCTCACTTCTCTAACCCTGCATCCATACATAATCTTTGGACGGAACTGGACAAGTATTTCGATGAATAGTAGCATCATTGAATTTAGATTTAATTGTTCAAATGTGTTTATGGAAGATATATATTTTAAGTAAAAAATTAATTATTTTAAAAAATAAAAAACATATTAATATTTAAGATTATCTTCTTATACAGAATATTATCATTAGAGAATAATATATTGTGAGTATATAAAATAAATGGTAGGATATTAAAAAGTCTTCTCTTCTTATTTTGAAAAAAATAATTTCAAATATTAATATGTTTTTTTTAAAAAAATTCATAAACATATTTGAACGATTCCTACTATTTGTCCGAAAAAACTATCACCTCCAATAATTGGAGGGGATTTGTTTCGAGTAAATGATGATCGAGATTGAATTGGTATGGCAATGCCTACGGCTATAGTTTTTACCGTTACATGTACATGTGTGGTGAATGCAAGAATTGATCCCTACGAGAAATGAATAAATGTAAAATCTGCAATTACCTGGTAAGCAGCCGATGCAGAAGCATTCAGGGAAGCTGGCTCGACTAATTATTTTACTTTTTAAAAATATTTTTTATTTGTTAAAAGCTAATTGATTTGACTGCAAATTAACGTAATTTATTATATATTTATATATTACATAAGAATGGTATTTGTAAGTATAAATAGAAAATTGAATAAATTAATGTATCGTAATTTGACTTATCATAATTTTAAATTAGATAAAGTGAAAATAATTGAATTTAATATTTTATTATAATTTGATGTGTATTAATTTTGTTATATGATTTGTAAATTAATCTATTGAACTTTTTATTTAATTATGAATAACAATAATAGTTGAGACTATATAATAAAATATGATATATCATGATATATTAGAGAATATAAATTATAATACTACTAATATTAAAAAGTTGTACATATAATAATAATTATATAAGTCTGTTTGACTTTATAGGTATATATCTTATATTAATGATATTTATATTTTTTTAAGAGGGTTACCTTTTGAATTTTTGATATACTATTATTGTCACTGTATAGTGAAGTGATGTACTCTGATAAATATTTATGGACTTGAACTTTGTATGTTTTGTTAAAATATAGTTTTTCTTCCTTTGCATTAATACAATTCAAATTAATGAAAAAGATTAAATTTAATTCATATATTATATATTCAATTTGTCAATTGCATTAATTGCAAATACTAAAAACTTTAAATTACCTGTTAATTTAAATTAAAATTAAATAATACATTAACTTAATTCATGTATTATTATCATCAAATCACGAGCCTTGTATTAAATCTTAGGGTTAAAATCAATAATTGGTGTTGAATTATAAAACATATTGTTTTATTAATGATATAGTTGTAAAACATATAGTTTATCCATTGAAAATATTATTAATAAATAAATTTTTCTTAGAAAGTGAATTATTAATCTTATTCTAATCATTATAGAATCACATTTTTTTAATTCATTTCATTTTTCTTCTATTAATCTTTAAATTCATTTTATTTAAGTTCATGAAATATATGTTTTTTCTATAGTTCTTCGGATAATTTAAAAATTGTGCTTCATATATATAATGACATTAACATAAATTAACCACTTATATTACTTCTAATTAACATGATATAAATATTTATTTTGTATATAAAGAGATCAATTTAATACATTTAACTTGAATTGCTACAATATAACTTTATTATAACTTGAGAATAATAATACTTCAATCAATTATCCCAAAAAAAAAAAATTTAAGTCATTATATAACATTGAGTAAACTCCACTAAAAACAAATTTACATTCCCAATATATATATATATATATATAGAACTCCTATTAAAGCAATCAAACAAAGATTGAACATGTATACAGAAAGCCTATAGAATTCAAAAAAATCTACAAAGTAGATAAACCAAATAATCTAGTTATTTTTGGAAAAATTAAATTTTACATTAACTTATAGATATGTGAAACTATAACTCTTGACATCATTTATGTAAAAGGGATAAAAGCTCTTAAATATAAGACTAAAATCAATAAAAATTACATTAAAGACAATTGAAGAGTTATTACAACATAACTAAAAATTTAATCAACTGAAACTTCTTGTTACTTAAATGACTCTCTTACATTAAATGATTTTATTTATATATAACAGATAGATTGTCATACTTAATTTCTTATTAATTAAAAAATATCACTTTTGGTATTTTATTTTTGAAATCATTATAATAAATAATATTTCAAGTTAAGCTCTAGACCAAAGATAAAAATTTTTAATTAATAAATAATTATTTTTAAAAATAAAATAAGTGATATACTAAAATAATAATTATAAATTCAGGACCAAAATAATATTTTTTCAAAAAAGAAAAACATAAATCGTATGCATCTTGCTATCCATTCTCACAGTGGAACATCAAAACTGCATGCATTGAGTCAAGAACAAAAAATGTAACGGCTTAAATGCGCATAGCACTCACATTCCAATTGCGAAGAACCAAAAATTCGTTCTCGATAAAAGAAACCATGACGGAGGATTCAGAAATTACCTATAGGAAAACTAATGAGCGAGAGCACTCTGTGATCGGGTACAGACAAAAAATAGAAAACATGAACATTATAATTCCACAAAGCCACTTAAGAAAAGAAAATGGATTTCTTGTATTTAAAAATTTTAAATTAAAATAAATTAAATAAAATTTGAATTATCAGAAAAAAAAAGTAATAATTAAAATTTTAATAAATTGTTAAAAATTATTTAATATTTATTAAATTTTAAATTATCAAATAAAAATTCAATAATATAGATTTTCTCAAATGCGGATACTTTTCCAATAAAAGAAAAAAGGTTCTTCATTGTTTGAGTTCGGCAGTAAAATTAGAAACAGGGTTAAGTGCACAGTACTACACTGTGGAAACAGTTTAAAATTATTGAATTTTAATGAAACATCATATTTCCTTGTAAAACTTATTACAAAAAGTTTTAAAATTTGAAATTATTCTAAAACACTCATAATTTCTTAGTCATCTTTTGAAAATATGTAATTTAAATTAAAATTTTTAATAAAAACAAGTTAAATAGTATCATAAATTTTTAACTTGATTTATCATTTTAAATTGACCTTTAAATTTAAAACGTTACAAAATATTTTTTTTAATTCACCTTATAAAGTTTTTTTATATAAAATTTATTAAAACAATTAACCGTAGGAAGGCAATTGAGAAGTTTATGGCTGAGTTTCAAGAATGCTATGCTGGTGTTTGGGATGATCACAAAGCCAGAAAAGCTAGAGAGATCACTAGGAAGGTTGAAGAGCTATAGGATAAAGAGGTGACATACTAGAGCTAGAGATCCAGGATTCAGTGGTTGGAATGCAGTGACAAAAATTACTAAATTTTTTCATTCCGCAACCATCTAGAGGCGCCAAAGGAATAAAGTTCCTAGGCTAAATGATGAGAATGGTGATTGGACGGAGGATCAATTGGATATTGATAGCAAGTTCACTGATTTTTTCAGTGATATGTTCTCCTCAATAGGTGCAAGGATTTTTTCAGAAGCTTTGGTGGGGGTGAACACGATCATAACTAAAGCTCATAATGATATGCTCAATTGCCTAGAGTCTAATGAGGAAATAAGGAGGGCTGCATTTGATTTAGGTGGTGTAAATGCTCCTGGTCTCAATGGATAATCGGACATTTTTACCACCACAGTGTAATTTTGTTAAAGAATTTTTTAGCTCAGGCATCACGATTGAAATGATAAATGACATAGATTTGGTTATGATTCAAAAATTAGATTCTACTAAGAATGTTGTGTTAGAACTATATATATACATAGATACAATAAATAATTAATATATCTATATAAAATAAATATGATGCAGAAATACATGTACTTCTAACAATTGATTCTTCTAAATTCAGAATATCGTAATATAAAAATAAAATACACTATATATGAGTTCTTCTGAACTTCTATTTTTCACTAATAGATGATGTAAATAAAAAAAAAAAATTCGTATGAAAAATAAAGTCAGCGACCCTCATATTTATAGAGAGGCTTAAGCCCACTTCCCATTTAAGTGGTATTAAAAAACGGAATATTATCATACTATACCCCAAATGAGTATTCAAAAACGAAATGTTCACATATTATGCTGCAAATGAGCATTCAAAAACAAAATATTCTCATATTATACCTTCTAAATCTCAAAATAATCAAACCACAATCAGATGAGATTCTCATCTAGAATGTTGAAAACCAACATTCTAGAATAGTCCAAAAAATAATCGACATTCTTCCACTTAGTCCGATTGTTTGTAACGATTTCAAAATTTATGAGTATTATATTCCAAATTAGAGAAAACTAAATATATGAATCATAGCGGTAAGTCCTTTGTATGCGAGCATTACCTTCCATTTATTACAATGCACATAGCTTTCTCAACCTAACATAGCTTAATAAATGAGCCTTATGCTTATTCAAGACCTTCTTAATGTTATTTATTCTATTAATATAAATGTGTACACAAAATGAGAAAAACAACTCAAATCAAATTAAGTAAGAGTTTTATTATAAATGATGATCAAGTGCTCAACATAAGACCATGTCCTATCCTAGCTAGATGATCCTTAAATATTATTAATGGTATGCCCTTCGTCAAAGGATAAGCAATCATCAACTCAGTACTAATGTGTTCAATGGAAACTTTATTTTTCTTGACACATGCCCAATGGTTAAGCACTTAACATCGATATGCTTGCTTCGACTTCCACTCTTATTATTCTTAGCCAGAAAAACAACAGCTAGGTTATCATAATACATTTTTAATGGCCTAGAGATAGAATTCATAACTCTAAAAGTTGTTGAGCAAAGTTGGAACCCAAGAAGGGGTGAATTGGATTTTATAAAAAATATTTGAGATAAAAACAAAATTTCGTTTCCAAATTGAAAACTTAATGCAAAATGATTTTCAATATAAAAGTATGGAAAGCAAAATAACACAATTAAAGTGCAACAATAAGAGAGTAAGAGAAAAGAGAATGCAAATAGAGTTTATCCTATTTTAGCACCGACCCAAGCCTATGTCTAGTCCTTAAGCAAATACTTGAGATTTTTCACTAACTTACAATTTGTTACAAATCTTCAAGAATACTCCCCCTAAGACCAAAATCTTTTCAAGGAGAACTTTTCCTTGAATTTAATCTCTCCTTAAGGAATATCTTTCCTTGAAATAACAAATCTTTTTAATAAGAAAGCAATCACAACAATAAAAACTCTCAAAAAAGCAAATAACACAATTGAAGTTCACTAGTAAGAATAGATATCTTTGAGAGTATGAATCACTCAACATGTTTTTCACTTTGTTTCTTGTGATTTCTAAGCTCTTAAGATATATATTTATAGGCCAAAAAAGCAAGAGAACCGTTTGGGACTAAAGAGAAATTCAAATTTATACAACATGAATGTTGGAAGTAAGTAGCTTCATTTGTTGACTTTGTGGCCATCCTCTATTTCATAGCTCAAATTTAAATGTTCATAGCTCCTTCATTTGAACTTCATTTTGGACAAATTATATATCACCAAAAAGCTCAATAAGTCTACTTTCTATCCTAAATGTTTCATTTCAAAATTCAATTTGGTTGTTGAGATATGGTTGAAAGAGTGACATAAGGTTAAATAACAAATTGATATACATAACCACAAATTGAGACCCTCATAAATCTTTCATTTTAAATCCATTTAATTCATGTGATATACGAATGGAAATCTGTATGAGTTTTTTTTCATATAAAATAATCCTCATTTCAAAATTCTTATCGATTGGTGAGATATTGTTGAAATTTTAACTAGAGGTCTGGAAAAAATGTGATATTTGTACCTAAAATTTTGACAATCATAACTTCTTAATTTCAAATCTATTTTATGCATGTGATATATGCCTAGAAATATGTTTAAGTCTATTTTCAAATACAATAGGTTTCATTTTGAAATTCCTTCTTATTTATGAGATATGATAAAAATAGTAATCTAAGATCCAAAAATAACTTCATTAAAATCCATATCTCTCTAATCTTTTTAGCCCAAACTTATATTATGAGGACCAAAATGTATTGGCCCAATAAATGTAAGTCCAAATGAATTTTAAAAAACTAATAATGAGCCTGTTGGATTATGAGTACTTATATCTCATATAAGGGATGATTAAAGTATAAAGTATTACATGTTAATGATCAATTAGGCATATATTCATACTTTATGTCTAACTCATTTGTTACATTTTTGTCATCATCAAAACTTATAACATTGAGCCTTAGGGTTAACAGAAGTAGCAATCAAAGTTTGTTTCACACTCTTCTAAGACACGACTCCACTGGCAAGCATAAAAATATAACCAGAAATTGATTTCTAAGAGTTAATGCAATCGGCAAAGTTCAAATCTGTGTAGCCGACTACCTCAAGGTTTTTAGTTTGTTTATACATTAGCATGTAATCTTTAGTTCCCTTGAAATACCTCATAACCTTTTTTGCAGCTTTCTAGTGGTCTATTCTTGGATTACTTTGATACCTGCCTAACATTTTAACTGGAAATGCAATATCAGGTCTTGTATAAACCTAAGCATACATAAGAATTTAAATTCCAAGTTTAATCACTTCCACTAATCAAGTCAATCTCAAGAAATTTAACAATTCTTAATTCCACAATCCAAGTGATATGAGGTGGACAATAAAACTTATATCCTTTAGACCTTTCGACATACCCAATAAAGTAGCCACTAATAGTCCTAGGTTTAACTTCTTCTTTTATGGATTATAAACCCCTACCTCAGACGAACATCTCCAAACACGCATATTTCTTAAACTCAGTTTCTAACCTTTCATTAATTCAAGTGGTATTTTCTTAACAGCCTTAGTTGGAACTCGATTAAGAATATACGCAACCATCTTAAAGGCTTAAGTCCACAAGGACTTAAGAAGTTTAGAGCTCTTAAGCATGCTCCGAACCATGTACATCATTTTGGTTTGGAGAACCAGGCATAATGTATTGAGCAATAATCCTATGCTCTTGAAGAAACCTTGTAAATGGATCTAATGCTTGTCCATCTTTAGTGTATTTACCATAATACTCAGCACCCCTATCTAATCTTACTATCTTTATTTGTTTATGACATTATTTCTCTACTTTTGCTTTAAAGACTTTAAAGGCATCCAATAACTCATACTTATTATTAAGCAGTTAGATATACATGTATCATGAGTAATCGTTAATAAAGATAATAGAGTACTTTAGACTACTTAAGTCCATATTTAAACTACATATATTAGTATCTATGATCTCTAATATGGTAGAACTCCTACTAGCACCTTTCTTGATCTTATTAGTCTGCTTACCCTTTAATTTAGTTTACACAAGTCTTAAAGTCAGTGAAGTCAAGAGTATTTAATACTCCATCCTTTACTAACATTTTGACCCTCTCTGTTGAGATATGACTTAGTCTACAATGTTACAACATTGATGAGTCTTCATTAGTAACATATCATTTGATACTTATGCTACTAGAAACATGCAATGAATTAAGCGATCTATTGTCTTGTAATTGAATTAAGAAAAAACCATAATTAATCGTACCATTTCTAACAAGATCATATTTATAAAATAATTTCAAAAAATTATTAAAAAATTCAAAGGAATATCCTAATAGTACAAGTTTTGAAATTGAAATAAGTTTCTTGATAAACTTGGTACATAGGAAGTCTTATCAGCAGTGTCTAAAACCAATTTGCATGTCCCTTTAGCCTCAACCAGTTAGCCCATCTTGTTGCTTGAATAGATGTACTACTCACTTCCTATTGACTTCCTTTGGTTTAGAAAGCCTTACATGGTATTTGAAATATGGATTTTCGTGTAGGATCAAACACTTACCATTATGTCAAAAGCTATAGTTGTTAGTTAGGGCACAACTCTATTTTTTAAACAATGACCTAACATAAGTGTCATATTTTCAACTGTGACTTGGCCCTACACCTTAGCCTCCACCATAAAACAATTGCTATCATACACCTTGGCTAACAATCTCCCCCTCAGCAATTGCCCCACTGGGAATCAAACCAGAATCAATACACCATGCGTTACTACTAACATCTACCATATTATATTCATAACAAATGAACAAGATTGAGTTACTTTTCTTTTCAAGCCAAATCTTAAATTTGTTGTAGTCCTTCTTCATGTGTCCCTTTTTCTTGCAAAAAAAAACACATGGTTTGTTTCTTAAAGTCAACATAGACAAGTGCTTTGCCCTTCGCCTTGGCTTTGTTTTGTTTCTTGTTCTTCCCTTGTATTGCTACATGTACACTCTCTCATTTCCACTAAAAGCTTTCCTTCCTCTTGAACACACATGGTCAGTACTTTATTGATTGACCATTTATGCTTATGTCTGTTGCAAGAGATTTTGAAAGGCTTATATTGAAATAGCAGAGAGTTTAGAATGAAATGCACTAAGTAAAAATCTGACATCTCAACCTTAAGTGTCTTTAGTTAAGCAGTAATGTCCCTTATATGCATGATGTGTTCTCGTACACCTTTTATTTCGGTGAGCTTCATGGTGGATAATTTTGTAACTATGGTGCTTGCTAAGACCTTTTTAGATGATTCAAATTGTTTGCTGTAAGTCACGAATCTTTCTATGCTCTTTTAGAGATCCATGTATACTAGCAAATATCTTAGTTTTAATATACATCATACTAAGGCGATTAGATCGCTCCTAGTGTTCATAAAAGGTCATATTAGATGTACTACTAGTATTCATAAGTGTAAGAGGTTCGTCCTTTCTAATAGCATAGTCAGCATCCATCCACCCTAATTAGAGGAGAATTCTCTCTTTCGAAATGTTGTAATTATCCTTATTCAATTCGAGAACTTGAAAATAAAAAATATTAAGTGGTTGGAAAGCTGCATGAAAATTAAATGCTAATGTTAATATTTGAGACAACTTTAAAATTTCTTTATAACATGTTATACCTATGTAAAACATGTAAATTAAACATGAGTCTAGTAACAAATAAAACTGTCTGTGGGCTGAGTTTTATTTAATTAGGTTCATGCACAATATAATGAAATTAGCAAATAATAACATTTTTCTTAATCCTTGTTGGTAAATTAAGAAAAGGAAAATTTGATATCCCACCCTAATTAATCATATCAATATAATAACATTCCTGTGGGATGATGACTATCATGTCAAATTTAATTAATTACAACTTGATGTCATTTACTTTATGTAATTTTAACACCTTATGTATAATTTTAAAATAACTAAAGATGTGGCTAAGCTCTAATCATACAAATATTATACTAATTACATGACATCATAATTTACAAAATGCTTGTAAGTACTTAAGATGCATAACGAGCTTTTAACAGAATGGGATTTAATTAATTAATTAATCAACTAAACATAAATGTGAAATATTAATTAATAAAAAAATCCCTTTCCTTAATATTAACTCAATATGCCATAAATTTTGCTTAAATTTAATTTTTAAAATATGCACAAAATAAATGGCACATAAATATATTTTTCATAAAATGTTTGGCAAAAGGCCCATTTCATATTGACCAAAAATAAATTTCTTAAAACTAATATTGTAAATCTGAAATTTTTTTTTTTGAGTTACTTAAAATATGCCCATATAATTCAGGGGACAAGATGAGTCCGAAAATAAAAGTCCATGTAGCAAAAAGGCTGTTAATATCTTAGAAAAAAAAAAAAAAAAGATGTCACAATTAAATATGATTCCAAGGCAATGAGGATGCTTTGGATTAGTGGTTGGGACACTGTTTTATTAATCAACCCCTCACAGGTTCAACACTTCAAGTTGGCATAAATGTGCATTGTTTTTAATGACCAAAAGAGAAAATGCATTATTGGACCAAAAATTATACATAAAGCCCATAAAGTTATTTATACATGTAGAAGTGTGAATAGCGCATCAGGGAATAAATTCGCCATTCAAATACATATAAAGACATAAATTTTATATGTAGGCCCAAAATAAAATTTATATAAAATTTATGTAGCAAAGGAACAAATAATTGCATCAAAGTTAAATTTAAGTCTATACAAGGCAGAACAAATAAACGTGAAGCGGATTGGTGGTTAGCACGCCATTTCATGGAGCAGCATGCTAGTAATTGAAATTTTAAAAATCAAAAGTCCAATGGCAGCCAGACATAGCAAGATATTGTAGATATGCGTATAATATATGTATTTGCGGTCCAATAACAAAATTACTTTCAAATAAAAGAAATTCCGAAATGGAACCAAGATAGAGGCAGATAAGGCTTTAATATCAACTGTTAGAACTATATATATACATGGATATAATAAATTATTAATATATTCATATAAAATAAATATGATGTAGAAATACATGAACTTTCAGTTATTGCTTCTTATGAATTCAAAATACCGTAATATAAAATAAAAACACACACACTGTATATGAGTTTTTCTGAACTCTTATTTTTCAATAATAGATGATATAAACAAAAAAAAAATTTTATGTGAAAAATAAAGTCAGAGATCTTCATATTTATAAAGAAATGTTGAAGTGGTATTCAAAAATTGAATATTATCATATTATGCTGTAAATGGGTATTCAAAAATAGAATATTCTTATATTATGTCTTTTGAAATCTCAAAATAATCAGACCACAATTAGGTGAGATTTGCATCTAGAATGTTGATAACCAATAATCCAGAATATTCCAAAAAAAAATAATCGACATGTTGGGGGTTTTAGACATATCACTTTATGCAACTTCTCATATAGAATTATATCAAAGGTTTTAACTAATACAATGAAGGCACTAATGCCAAAAGTGATATCTAAGAACCAAAGGGTGCTTGTGGCAGGAAGAAAAGTTCAGAACGACATTCTTGTGATTCACGAGGCCTTTCACTATCTAAAGGCGAGGTGGAGCAATAAAAATTTTGAGATGGCAGTCAAACTTGACATGAACAAGGCCTACGTCATGTTGAATGAGATTTTTTGGAGTATGTATTTATGAAGATGGTTTTTGTAGAAGATGGGTAAATAGGATTATGGAAAGTGTT
The DNA here is from genome assembly GCA_037074485.1 of Delonix regia. Classification (NCBI taxonomy): domain Eukaryota; kingdom Viridiplantae; phylum Streptophyta; class Magnoliopsida; order Fabales; family Fabaceae; genus Delonix; species Delonix regia. Next base: position 19,071,457 of record CM073454.1, on the reverse strand, counting down.
AGATTAGTCAGCTTTAATTTGATGATAAGGTGCCTTAATTTTCTCCCTATAGAGGTCTTAGACTAGGTGACGCGTTATCTCCTTACTTGTTTATCATAGCGGCAAATGTGTTTTCTAGACTAACCTCTCTTTCAGTGTCTCAAAGAACCCTGAAGGGCATTAAGCTTGCAAGGAGGTGGCCAATTTTATCCCATAGTTTTTTTTTTTTGGATGACTCTTTTATGTTCTTGAAGGTTAACAAAGATAACTTCTTGGAGATTAAGAGAATTTCATACTGTTATGGTAAGGAATCAGGGCAGTTAATCAAATTCAACAAGTCATGTATATTTTTTTCTAGCAACACGCCTTAGGATTAGCCCTGAAATCAATTCTGTTCTGAGTAATATAGTAGTTGATTCCCATGGCAAATACATGGGTTTACCTAAATGATGGGAAAGGTCCAAGATAGAAGCTCATGCCTTTGTGTGGGATAAAGTTGTTAGCAAAGTTCAGGTGTGGTGAAAGGGACTTTTGTCATAACCTAGAAGAGAAGTGTGATATGTGTAAATGGGGCCATTGGATCATCTACAGTACTGTAAATTTTCCTGTAAAATATTAGTTATTAGATTTTGATTCAAAGACTAAGATTTTATTTTATATTTTTTAAATATAAAAATATATAATAAAATGTTAGTAATTCAATGACTGATATTGTACAAGAGATTCTACGGTAGGTATTCCTACTCAGACGATCCTAAATTGTAAATGGGTGTCATAATTGTCGAGACACCAAAAACGAAAAGTGATATAACTTTTTGCACTTTGTTTCTTTGTCCTTCCATATCTCTATACCTTACAAGCCCATCTCTCTCTCTCTCTCTCTCTCTCTCTCTCTCTCTCTCTCTCTCTCTCTCTCTATATATATATATATATAAAACTTGAGCCTCTTAATCCATCCATGTTTGATATTGTTGGTCTAAAAATGTATAATATCTTAGTTTGATTTATGACATGAGAAAAGCCTATTATTCTTATTCAGATGCTATTTAGAGCATATGGAAATTCAAACTTCAGTATAGTATAACTCGTTATGAAAAAAATTTATTATTATGACTAAATCAAAATTGACAATTTGATGCAGGCATTATGCAACACCATCACTTTTTACACATAGTAGTAAACTAACATATAATCAAGCAGCTGCATCTCACACCTATATGTGTGCTTAGTTTTTCTTGAGAAAGTTCTTGAACCAATGGGCCGAGAGTTTTGGATGTTTCTTCAAGCCATTGTTGTAGTCCACATAATTGAGGCCGAAACGCTTTGTGTAAGCCTTATTCCATTCAAAGTTATCCAACAATGACCATGCAAAATATCCCTTCACATTCGCTCCTTTCCTAACGTTTGTCAAACAATCAAGATTAAAAAAAATTTGTGTCAATATGTAGGACTTAAATTGTTAAAGGCCATGATAATAGCATGCTTATTAGATTATACTATTAATATCTTTAAGTATAAATATATTTCATGTAATTAATAACTAGTTGTAATATAAGATTATTGACTTACTTGATGGCGCTATGGAGATAAAACAGATGACGATAATAGAAATCAATTCTGTAAGTGTCAACCAGGGCTTCTTCAAGTGAGAGTGAAGCATCATTTTCCTCATCCATACCTAACAACAAGTGTATATAAAAAAGTTTGAAATTATTGAAAATTACATGACAGATAACTAAAACACTATATATTTGCTATTAAAATGTTAAATTGCATACCATTTTCAGTAATATAGATTAACGGGTTGTTGTACTTCCTCTTAATGTAGAGCAAAAGATCTCTAATGCCTCTTGGATAAATGTACAACCAGTCTGAAGCTGACTGCAAATATGGAAATCAAAAGAAAATGTAAATGTATTCATTTAGCAATAAATGGGGTTTTTGATTGTTGTAATATCCTTACCCTTGGACCAATTGGATTCCCATTACGTTGAGCTGCCAAAACAGAATGTGTAAATTAGTATTTCACGCCATTGTTATGCCAAAGATTCATAGTATAGAGAGTGAGTTGATATTTTGATTTCGAAAGATATATACCATTTTAATTTGGTCCCTGAGTGTCTAATTTTCATCATTGAAATAGTATTTTGCAATATCATTTTTAGAGAAAAATATGATTTTAGTTTTTCACTTTTGATCAATTTAGTTTCTCAAAGTTTAAAAGTATAAAAATAATTCTTGAGAGATGAAACCCTTTAAAAAGTAAAGGTCCTCTCTCACAGTTAAAGGTATCAAAGTAGTCCATTTTTCTATCTTTAGAGAATTATTTTGATACTTTTCACTTTTTAAGGACTAAATTGATTTTGAAACAAAAAAAAAAATGGGGGACAAAAATTGTATTTTTCTCATCATTTTTATGTTAACTTTATTAATACATAGTTAGCAAAATGATATGACTCAATGGGAAGATGGAGTTGCCACTGTCATGACATTAACACAAGAACAAAACAGTACGATGTTTTATCCATGACAGGTTTAAGTATTAGTGGGAGCATATAATTGCTATATCAATTTCACAGCAAGTTATATCACTTATCAAGTATCTAAAAATGAAGAAATACTTTTTTTTAGGACTAAAACGAAATTGTTAAAGGGATTAGATTGAAAAATAATATATTTTCTGTAAAGATCAAAATATTAATGCAGAGAGGAATCAAAGTTTCTCTTACTAGGTTGATCTGCAAGAGCATCAGTGAGGTAGGAGGGTTTTGCTTTCTTCAAGAGAGGAGCATCAAGTGCAAAGTAAGATGTGTAATAGTTTAAACCAAGGAAGTCAAAGGACCCTTTAAGCTTGTTGGATTCCTCTTTGGTGAATTTGGGTAATCTTTCACCAACAAGACTTCTCATAGACTTTGGGTACTCTCCATTTGTCAAAGGTTCCATAAACCTGCAATCAACACAATTCCCACTTAAAAAATACTACTTTAGTCATTTACTCTTAAATTCAGTTTTATTTGGGTCCTTCATAAATTAAAAGTCTAAAAATGATCTCATACTTTTGAACTTAGTCTCATTTTGATTCTCTGCGTTTAAAAGTTTTAAAATGATTTATTACTTTTTAAAATCTGACACAAATTAGTCCCTCTTAAATGAGATTAACTTCAAAAGTGAAAAATTATTTTAAGTTAAATATTTAAAATGGAAGACTATTAAAAAATTTTTAATTCATAGAGAATTAAGATGAAACTAAATTCGAAAGTCAAAAATTAAAATAATATTTTTCTTTATCATTAATTGTAATTCTCAACCGGACAAAAATATTATGAGTCACCCTTCCACATGAATAGAAAATTTCTATCCATGGAATTTTCCGTAGTTAACCTATTCAAGATATAAGTTGTTCTCTTCTTCGACCTATTTTTAAGGATTTCAGATCCTAAACTTGATATAGTACTTACCATCCAAACATGGAATCAAGGGATCGTTTTGCAGCATGGTGATCAGCTTTTTTATTGGAGTATGGGACAAACCAATGAGACAATAATGTAATCCCTATCACACCCTTTTGAGATGCCTGCATGTGTTCAAATATATTTGTTTCACTCATGAACATCTGAATAAATTTGCTTTCGAATGGACTCCTATTTAGCAGCTGAACTTGCAACACAGAAAATTTACAAATATAATTTCGCTGTATGATCTTATAGGAAGTATATTATGTATTCTGAAAATGGATCACTTGCAGCGCTACATGAAGTCCTGAAAGAGAGATAGCATAGAGGTAGGATCTATGTGGGACTGATTTAAGTAAGCCTCACTTTCTCTTTTATGTCTCTATCCTTCTGGGGCAGTGTATTTTATCTTTGCCTATTATCTTTATGGCACAAGATATGAGATACCCTCTTGAGTTTTAATACTAATACATATATGTCTATCGAAACGACATAATAAAATATATTGGATACAATAATTTTTAAAATTTTTAAGATACATGTATATATATATATACACACAAAAAAATAATTTCAGACTACCATTCTACCTTTGGTCAAACATTGTAAATGATGAGAAAAAAAGTAATAATAGACACTTTATGCATATGAAAGTAGATGAGAATGATAAATAAAATTAATAAAATGACATTACAACTAAAAAAATGAACAAAAATATATTAACATCATTTTTCCGTTTTGGTGTCATTTCACCATATTCCAAAACATATATTGCAAAAAATTATTCAACACTCATATAGGTGTATACTTGATACATATTATAAATACATTTTTCTATTTAAGTGTGTCCGTGCTTCTTAACTAATATTTAATATATGAAAAACAAAAACTTCCAATGGCACTCATATACTCAAGATTTTGCTCTGTCCTCGTGTCCATATCATGTGTGTCACTGACTCAATGCGCATGCTTGTTTTATTGTCTCATATCTGTGACATATTATTCTGGAAGTTATATATATATATATATATATATATATATATATAAACGGTCCTATAATAACTTATGTAAGTGAAGACATTGAAGTCTAGGCTATAGAAAAAAGGAAAGAGGTTAAAAATTTGCAAAATTTGAACCTGGTACTTGGTCTTGTACACATCCACAGCAGCAGCATGAGCAAGAAGCTGGAAGTGTGAAACCAAATAAGGCTCAGTTCCTGAATCCCCACCTGTGCAATTCAGATTCTGCCAAGCTGAACAATGGCCTGGTGCGAACTCTCCATTGGCATATCCGCCATGGCTGTAACTCCATGGCTCATTCAAAGTGATCCAGTGCTTCACTCTGTCCCCAAATTCCTTGAAGCAAACCTCTGCATAGTCCCGAAAGTCCCCTCTGCCAACACATCGTAAAGCCAAAAATGAAATTCAGATTACTTCAGGCTTGCATATACTCCTTCACCATCTTCCTATTGATGTTACTACAACGTGGTATGTTGATCTAGATCCTTTCATGTTCTTTTTACTCTATTTTATGTCATGTTTTGGGGAAAAAAAACATACAAAGTAAAATTCACATGATGATGTGAGACTTGTTTGAATAGTGAACCATACTTATTATGTTTATCTCTTTTTAGAATAAAGGGTCGAATATTTTACAAATTAAAAGTTTTAAAATGATCTTTTATTTTTTAAGATTTAATCTAAAATAATATTTCCTTAAATAAGACTAAAAAAGATTATTTCAAGTTAAATCTTGATAAGTGAAGAGTTATTTTAAATTTTCAATTATCAAAATAAGACTATATTTAAAAATAAATGGGTTTTTTGAAAATTTTAAAATATTAAAATGAAATTAAATTTAAAAGAGTTTTTCTCGGTCATTAATTTATTAAAAAACAAAAACATTGACATGGACAAATACTTTTATATAACACATTCGAACTGGGTGGTCTTAAGACTAATTTAGTATTAGGACATCAATTCAGACAACATTTTCAACTATGTATTCATTATAAGTTGTTAGTGAAATAAGATGTTTTATTTACTTACACCACGTGAGGGCTTAAGAAGCCTCCATATTCATCTTCTAAGGCTTGGGGAATATCCCAGTGGAAAATTGTTACAAATGGCTGCATACCTGAATTAATTAAAAAAAAGAGGGGAAAGTATAATTTAAAAAAAAAGAGGAGAAATTAGCATTCCAATACAATTAAATTGTGAAATGCAGAAATAAAATAAAAAAACCTTTGGATAGGAGCTCATTGATAAGGTTGTTGTAATACTTGATTCCTTCTTTGTTTACTCCCGCACTTAGCTTTCCTTCTGCAATTATTAATAAAACAGTTCGTATCCAACACTTAGAACTTTTACAATGAAACATTTTACTTATACAAATACAAAATCATATTTAATTAAAATTAATTTTAAAAATTAAATTGACTTTAAATTATATTAATTCAATATCAATTCAAAGACATACTCGGCAAAATTCTGGACCATGCGATGGAGAATCTATAGGCATCTAGATTCATATCCTTCATAATCCCAATATCTTCCTGCAACAAGTTGGAAAAAATTTGAGTTATAATTTTCGAAATTTTTCTTAATTATGATTGGCCTTCAAAATCTCCTTCAAACTGGGCCCTACTGTAAGTTTAAACTTTTTCTTTATTTTTTGAATAAAATATTATTGTAATCCCTCACTTATCAATCTAATCAATTGTTAATTTTTATTATCAATTTAGTCCATCACTTATTAGTTTTTTTAAATTTAATATCTCACTAATTTTTATTCTTAATTAATATTTTCAATAATTTTACAATTAGCATATTTAATTCTTTAGTTGTATCTAAATAATAAATTAAATTAAAAATAAAAATAAGTAAGGAATCAAATTAAAAATCACCGAATAAGTAAAACTAAATTATTAATAAAAATCAGTGAAAAAATAAATAAAAAATAATTTATAAATAGAGAACTAAGATATTGTTTCACTCATTATTTTTCTGTTGAATTCAAGTCATCGATTTAGATGTGTACCTTGTAACGATGATACTGATCAACTGCTACGTCCCCGTTACTTCCATTTCTTATCCTTTCTGCATTCAATTTTTAACACAAAATACTAAAATGAATTGGTCTGACTCAAAATAAATCTAATAATGAGTGTCACCACTTAATGGTGTGAAAAAAATTTAGCAAAATATTAATACACCCATATAAGGTGTCAAAGGAAGCGAAGAGTGATACTATTTATTCAATTTTATAATTCTTTTTTCTTACCATTTAATTATATCTAAAAAAAATTGCACATTACTTTATCTTTTCTTCTTTAAGTCAAGCAAAATCATTTCAAAAATCAAAGGGAATTACACTTTCGGTTCTTGTAATTTCATTAAAGTATTAATTTGGTCTTTATAATTTAAAATTTTATAATTGAATCTTTACCAATTATAAATGTTTTAATTTAGTCCCCATTAATAAAATTTTATTAATGTTTCATTAACTTTTACAAGTATAACTAAATATATATTATCTTAATACTTTGAATATATATATATATATATATATATATATTATACTTATAAAAGAGATAAAAAATAAATAATAAATAAATTAACTCATATGTATGATAAAATATTAACAAAAATATAATGATATAAATTAATTAAAAAATTTTATTAGACTCTAAGAATTTAATTATAAATTTTAAAATTATAAAGACTAGCTAGAAAGTATACTTTTTTTTACAATCGAATCACTTCTTTAAAACAAATAAATATATAAATATACAAACTTATGTTATCCATTGGCACATGCACACAATCATTATTTGAATTTTTTTAAGAATAATAAATATTGTACAAGATTAGTCTATATATATATATATAAAACAATCTGGTATAACTATATTAAGACATATGGTCTTTGGACGGTTTAGTTTCTATCCTAAAACCAAATATCAAATATTAAATGAATACAATATAAATATTATTGACAACTCTTTATACATTGTGCTAATAATTTTCATGGCAATTTCATTAAGACATTACAATTAGTTGATGATGGTCATATGAATTTTTGTTGTGCTTGTAACAAGCAATCAAAGTGCTATTACCTCTATTTAAATGTTACCATTAATTATTGGCACAATAATTAACTATTACTGACATGTTACAATGCGATATCAAGACTCTATTACCAATATACTTATTTTTTAAAAAATTTATATTGAAGAATCCACATTATTTTGATAAAACAAGGATAAACATGCGTAGAACTATAAACATATATAGAAGTATAGCTAGCGAGAGACAAACCAGGATGTTTGTGGGTGTAGATATCCCAGTTGCTTTGTCCTCTCCCGCCTTCATTTGTTGCACCTTCGTACTGTCCCAAACAGAATTCATCTTTTAGGTGAGCGAATTCGATGAGTGTTGTACAACACGTGTGTTGTGTTGTGCCTTTTAGAGATTGTTGGATTAGAACGAATTATACTGACCATGACATGGATTTTTTACATGATATAAAATTTTATATTTGAATTTTTAAATGTAAGTGAGATTTATAAAATTTAAGTCGTTCAATAAAAATTTAATAATACAAAATTTAAATGCAAAAACTCTAAATAATAATAATAATAATAATAATAATAATAAAAAAGAATCCCTTCTAATTACTTGGAGAATTATATTCCTCTCAAATAAACAAATAGGGCTATTGGATTTATCCAAGGGGCCCAAATGAAAATTTTTTTGTCAAAAAAATTAAATATCTTTTAAAATAAAATATATTAATATTTTATATCTTTTTTTTTATATAAAATGATATTTTATTAAAAAAGACTATTCTATATTGTAAAATATTAGGAATAATTCAATTTTTTAATAAAATATTATCCTATACAATAAAATTTTAAAATATTAATATATCTTGTTTTCAAATAACACTTAATTTTTATATTTTAAAAAATTTTAAGTTTGGGATTATTAAATCTAGATTCAATGGCTTCAATTTTGCATAAGAGAGGAATTCCCTCCGAATGGTGAGAATTTCCAAAAGAGGAAAAAAAAAAGAAAAGAATTCCTTACATGATTTTCAATTTTTAATGCCTTAGAAGAACTTATTCAGCCTCAAATGTAAGGATTTTGTTTTTTGGGTAAAAAAAATTAAATATTTTTTAAAATAAGATATATTAATATTTTAAATTTTTTATATGAAATAATATTTTATTAAAAAAGACTATACTATTCTGTAAGATATTAGAAATAATTTAATTTTTTCAATAAAATATAATCTTATACAATAAATATTCAAAATATTATAATATATCTTGTATTAAAATAATACTTCATTTTTATATTTAAAAAAATATTAAATTGGGGTTTGTTAAATCTAGATTTTATAACAAGAATCTTCTCCAGTAAGTGAGAATTTCCAAAAGAGAACAAAAAAAATTCTTACATGATATATGATTTCTAATGCCTCAAAAGAACTTTTTCAAATTTTGTTTTTCTACAAATTGGGGCAGACTACAGATTAGGGGCTAGCCTGACCATCGGATTCAATCAATTCTTACTTCAAAACAAATTTTCCAAATTTATAATTAGGCCCACATCGAATTGGAGAAAGAACCATAAAAATACACTATGGATATGAACATGAACATTTTAAGAGTCGTCGTTTCCTTTAATAAACAATACGAGAAAAGAGACACAACAGAGGAATCTGAAACTACCTGGTAAGCCGCAGAAGCAGTGCCAAAAACGAAGCCGTTTGGGAAGCTACCTCGCTTGAGGGTCCCAACGTCAAGCACGGATGCCACAGCACGAGCAGTCCTCAACGAGAGAAGAACAATAACAAACGTACTGGCCAAAAGAACATCCTTCGACGCCATTAACGACTTCTCAATTTAACCACTCAGAAGATGAGAATATTGCTTTTGCTGTATCGCTATCCACAAGTTCCTAGTCCACCAACCCCTTATCTTCACGTGGTGGGTCTCTTATACGGAGAAGCCTAAGGTCAGAGCACTGATCACTCCAAGACAGAAAGAAACATACTTTTCCCAAAAATAAAAAAGCAGATCGTAAATGAAAGATCGTCGGAAACATGGTCGAGTGCACAGTGTTAAACATAGTAAAACGTTATTTTGGTAATTTGTTTTAAAGGTTTTTTTTTTTTTCTTAATTTAGTGTTTCGTAGGTTTTTCTAACCAATTTATTTCTTTTAAAATAAGATATTTCTCATTCTAATTTTTCATACGTGGATTTTTTTATTTTTATATTTTTAAAATTAATTTTTTTGGTATATTATTTAGATCAATTTTATTTGTGATGATCAAATTAATAAATTAAAAAAATTTTAAATTAATCTCTCAATTTTACACTTTATAACAATTTAATTTTTTTATAAATTATTCATGTCAAATCAGTACTTCAAAATCTTTATTTTGAACATATTTGATTTTTCTTTAATCCTTAATTAATAAATCAATAAAACAACAAAAAATTTATTTTACATAAAAGAGGAATTATAAGGAACTGATTAACAAAGACAATTTGTGAATGACCATATTGTCACAAAATATAAAAATAAAAACAAATTTAATACTTTTTTCATAAAGAAATATATATAAATTAGATTGAAAAGACAATTATATAATGGACTAATTGAAAAATATTTGTGAAGGGTCAAATTGATAAAAAATTATATGAAGGACTAAATTGAAAATATCTTCTAAGAGTGGGACCAAAATAGATTTTAATGTATGATTATTCATAATGGCTTTTTAAGAGAAACACCATTATCGGATCTTCATGAATTAGCAGATTTCCATGGAGTGTCTCCGTATAATAATTGTGCAATGCCAGCAAAGCATACGGTCACCTCATGGTTATCCGTAATATTGTTAATTATATCTTGACACGTAATCTAATATTTTGGATAAAAGTCATGTAATCTAAATTTAAATTTTAAACAAATATGATTTATGTATTTAAATAAAAAATTATTTGATTTTACTAGTAATATTAGAAAATAGAAAGCAGGTCAAGTGCACAGTATTACATAATTACCGATAAAAATTTTGAGAAAAAAGTTATTTAGAGAATGTTTAATAAAATATTTCCTTGTAGTGCTTCGACACTGTAAATGTGAAATGCCATCAAAGAACAGAATGTCCTCATAGTTAACCATACTATTGTGAGTGATTTTTGGAGACGTAAATTTAATTTATTTTATGATAAAAATTACGTAATGCAAATTTAAATTATTAGTTTATTAAAGTGGAGAATAATAATGCTATTGAAGGACTTTGGTTTTCACGGGAGTATAGTTTCGCCGTAGTACCCAGCTCAATCTGTCGTCTTTTCAGCTCAGCCATGTGATTATCATTCCACGTCACATCATGACGTGGCAAAATCGGGTGCGAATGTGATGTGGATCCCTGTGGATTTTTTAAATTAAATTTTAAAATATATTTTTTTAATTCATTTATTTATCATTAAATTATTATTTTGATATCTTATTTATTAAAATACTTAAAATAATTTTTTATTTATCAAAAAATTATCACACTTAATTTTTATTTTTATTTTTTCAAATAATACCAAATTTAATTTTTATAATTATAAATTTAGGGTTTAGTAAAAAAGTTAAATTTGGTAATTTTAAAAAAAAGTAATAAGGACCAAGTGTGATATTTTCAAATAAAAAAAGGATTATTTTGATCATTTCAATAAATGAGAAATTAAAATGATAATTTTATAATAAATAAGTGACCAAAAGTATATTTTTTTCTTCAATTTAATAATCAACGTTAATTATTACAAAAAATTTAACAAATTTTAAGCTAATTCTTAAAAACCAAAATGAGAATAAAAATATCTTTTTGGCCCATCATTTATCAAAAAATTATCATTTTGGTCCCTCAATCATTATAATGCCTAAAATAATTTTCACTTATTGAAAAATGTCATATTTATTCCATACCTTTTTTAAAAATACTATATTCAATCTCTTTATCTAAATTCTAAATTCTAAATTCAAAGCCAATGAACTAAATATGATATTTTTTTAAAAGATAAAGACTAAGTGTAACATTTTTCGATAAGTAGCGGATCATTATAGACATTATAATCAATGAATAAGTAACTAAAATAATAATTTTACAAGTAATTAAAAAGATTTTTTCATTAAAATTAATATAAATAAAATTTTTAATTTAACAATCAAAATTCATTAATACATGTATACAATCCCGAAATTCAAATTGGTGCAAATATTACTTGAATGATTCTTTTCTTTGGGCCGTTTCTGATTTTATTTTATCTTTCATTTCTTTTAATCTATGGGAATTGGGCTTAGCGCCTTGGTATGTTGCTTTGTTGATCTAGTTTCTTCTTAACCTGAATATCAAGGTTTAGGGGTCAATGGATGTCATTTATATGAATCTAATCCAGAAAGTCAATGTATTGAAAGTTTAAATGAGTTTTGAGAAGGTATAAAAGTATGATGTAAACCCAAAATTTTCCAAAAAAGAATTTAAAGCCATTGATTTTTAAGGGAATATAAAATTATAAAGGTACTCCGCATTTAATGTAGTCCAAATCTTTTTTAAAAAAAAATCTTAAAAGCCACTATTATTACTATATGTAGCTACAAAAACTGAAAAAAAAAAAAAATTGTCATGTACTTGAAATTATTAATTTGTAAAATTCAAAGTTATTGTCATATAACACTAAAACTCTTACTTTAAAATTTTTTATTCAAGTTTGTGGCACATCAATTATGGCATAAAGAGTTGGCCTAAAAGTAGCCTGATATTTTGGTTTAATTTCTAACAAAACCTAATATAACCCAAAATTCAATTCTTGTTTTGCTTTTTAAGTGAGAAAAAGACAAACATGAGTTGGAAACAATAAAAGCATTAGAACACGTGAATATTGCTTGATATTAGAGTATTTATTGTTTGTATCTGTTTTCTAACAACTATTTTCTTTCTTTGAAAGAATCAATCAGATTTGCAAAAAGAAAATGTTCAATGAGGATTCAATTTCATTCCTTTCTCAATCTCTAACTCTTTTCCTTCTTTGGAGACATAACATTGGAGTACGTGAACATTGCTTATATTAGAGTCTTTACTGTCAACATTTTTTTCCAACAACTATTTTCCTTTTTTGGAGAAATCAATCTAATATGTAAAAGGAAGATTTTCAAAAGGGATTCAATCTCTTTCCTTTCTCAATCTCCAACGTTTGAATTAAAAAATGGAAGGTTTTTGGTTTGAAACTCCTCATTTATCTAATTTTTGCAATATACGAAAATCATGGAGGAAGTTGTAGAAAACTTTTGGTACCCATTGAAGCTCAAAAATATGATGCTTTTAATGTTCAACAATCATGTCCCATGAAGAACTATATATATAATAGCTACTCCTTTGAAGAAATATAAGATTTGAAAGTTTATTTGCAAAAAATAAAAGAGATGTAAGCTTATATCTGGTTTATCTTGTTTTTGAGAGCTTTTATATAGTGTGCCTACATTGAATTCGCTTTGAAAGGGTTTTTAAACATTATTTATCTTATTTGTGAACTTTCTCCATTGTTGAGTGGAGTGAAGGTTGGGTAGAGTTGCAAGAACTTTGAAATTAGTTTGGGGTGAGCTTGAAAATAAAAGAGATGTAAGCTTATATCTAGTTTATCTAGTTGTTTTCTTTTGATCATCAACACTGCTTGCCTAGCTGTTATTTGTATAGCCAACCAAATTATAATGGTCTTCTACTTCATGCAAAATATTGTCCCCTTGAAATATCTCAAAATTCTCTTTGTAGCTGTGAAGTGGGATTTACTTAGCTTACTTATGCATCTTGAAACAATGCTGACGACATGCACTATGTCTAGTCTCATGTTTGTGAGATAAATCAATGATGCAATAAGACTTTGATAAATTGTCTTGTCCACTTTTTCTTTTCTATCTTCCTTTGATAATTTCTTATTTGTACCTATCGGAGTGGATGCTGGCTTGTAGTCTTCCATCTTGAACTTCTTTATCAAATCATTTGCAAATTTTTCTTAAGATAAAAATATTTGTCCTGGCCTTTGTTTAACTTACATTTTGAGAAAATATCTCATGAGACTAAGATCGACCATTTTGTATTCTTTCATCATACTGTTTAAACTCTTGAATCATCATTTTGTCATTGCTTGTGTAAATTAAATCATCCTCGTACAAACATAGGATAAGGAAACAATCTTTATGCATCTTCACATACAATGATGGCTCACTTGGGCTTTTTGTGATTCCATAATCGATAAAATACTGATTAATTTTACTATTCCATACACACAACACTTGCTTCAAACTGTAAAGTGCTTTATTCAAATAGTAAACTATATTTTCTTTACCTTGAACAATGTATCCTTAAGGTTGCTCCATGTACACTTCTTCTTCAAGTTCTCCATTCGAGAAAGACTTCACATCTAATTGATAAACTTGTAATTTTAATTACATGGTTAGAGTAAGAACTGTTCTTATCATTTCCATACAAACCATAAGAGCAAAGGTCTTATGGAAGTCAATACCTGGTTGTTAGGAATATTCTTTTGCCACGAGTTGTGCCTTGTACTTTTGGATGGATTTGTCTCCATTATACTTGATTTTATAAACCCATTTTAGCCCAATGATATCTTTTTCTTTGGACTTTTGCACAAGTTCTCATGTTTGATTCTTCTCAATCATCTTCATTTCTTCAACCATGACTTTTCTCCATTCTTCTTGTTTTGCAACATCTTTAACTTGTTGTGGCTCATAAGAAAAGAATGCAAATTTGCAAGTTTGATATCATTGGGCTGTAATGAGGATGATCGAGAAGGTAAACCCATGCTTAGGTCTCGTTCATCTCTTACATTCTCCTTGACTTCAAGATGTTGAGTTCCATTATGATTTTCATTACTCCATTTCTAGCTACCATCTTCATCAAAGATCACGTACTTTGGAATGATTAAACATCTTGTATTAGGATTGTAGATATAATAATCCTTGAATTCATCGTTGTACCCAATTATGATACACTTTTTCCCTTTCTCATATAGTTTGTCTTTGCTTCCTTTCGACTTTTAATTGGACCATGCTTCATATAGTGTTTTATTTGGAACTACTTTGTAAGAGATTGGTTGAAAATATAAATAGCTATGTTGACTACTTTTGCCCATAAAAATTTGGGCAAATCTTCACCTTGTAGCATTGCACGAGCCATTTCAATAACAATTTTATTTTTTCTTTCTGTAACACTATTCAACTAAGGTGTGTTGAACTATGAGCTATTTCTTAATGTCGTGCTCTTTACAATACTTGACAAATCTTTTATCAATAAATTCTCTCCCACGATCTATTCTCAAGATTTTAAGTAAATGACCACTTTGCTTTTTTGGAAGTACTTTGAACTGATTGAAATAAGAGAATGCAAATGATTTTTGCTCAATAACGTAAACCCAGATCATATGAGTATAGGCATCAACAAAGAGCAAAAATTATCTCTTACTACTAAAAGTAAGAGTTCTTGAGGGACCTTAAATATCTACATACACTAACTTCAATATGGCACTTTGCATTTTTCCAATAAATGCATCCTTCACATATTTTCTTTTCAAAATGTGTTAAAGGAAGCCCAAGCATTATTTCTTTTATATTTATCAATTTACAGCCATTGAAATCTAGATGGCCATATCTCAAATACCATAGTGTCGATTCATTAATGTTTTCATACTTCATGGCATATTTTTGCCTAAGTGGCATAGTTAAAGGATTGTTAGGGGTCATTTTAATAGTAGTTATTAGCTATCCCTTATTTTTATCAAATATGATACATTTATCATCATAAAAAATCAATTTGTAGCCATTTTGAACCAATTGGCTAACACTTAATATATTTTGTGTGAGGCTCGAAACATAAAAAACATCATGAATATATTTTTGTTAGTCATTTTTTGTCTTCATAGTCATAATGTCTTTGCCTTCAACTTTTTGTATTTTATACCTTCATTAAGATTGACAAAATAATTTTTGTTACTTGTCACATGGTTTGAACAACCACTATAAAGATACTAAATATCTCTTGATTCTTAATGAGAGGAAAATGTATAATAAAATAATTGACTAAAGGATTGGTCTCTTTTTATGAAACTGTCATCGATTTTTTTTTTTGTTTCTAAAACTAACAATCTTTTTCAAAATGAATGTTTCTTTTTCACCTCTTACATTTGAATCAGAAATCATTTGTTTCATGATTATTTTTTATACAAAGATTGCAATTGGAGCTTGATTTTTCTTTGCTTCCTTGAGTTTTGTAATTCCTTATCCCCCTTCCACTATTTAAATGACCTTCTATTTTGAGAATGTTGATCGTTATTATTCTTTTTATCTCCTTCATTTTTTGAAATATATATTTTGATGAAAAGGT
Source organism: Delonix regia (assembly GCA_037074485.1). Taxonomy (NCBI): domain Eukaryota; kingdom Viridiplantae; phylum Streptophyta; class Magnoliopsida; order Fabales; family Fabaceae; genus Delonix; species Delonix regia. The sequence goes on along the minus strand of CM073454.1, from coordinate 19,055,566 downwards.
TAGCTCTAATGGTTGCTCAAATCTTGACATTCTCTCCTCATGTGCATGGTGAGATCCCATTAGGTTCATTAAAGTAAGCTTTGACAAATCCTTGGCTTTTTCTATTGCAACCACCACATGATCAAATTTAATGAAAAGCTTCTCAATAATTTTATTGTCTTCTATCGTTTCTTTATAACTTCTTATTTGATTAATAATATTAGAGACACGAGAGAAGAATGCTTGAAAATTTTCACCTTCTTTCATGAGTAAAGTATCAAAATCTTTCCACAAAGATTGAAGCTTGATTATAATTACCTTATCTGTACCCTTATATTGATTCTTTAAAATCTCTTATGCCTCTTTGCTGACTTAGCATTCATAAGTCAAGGAAAGATCATGTTGCTTACTCCTTCTTGGATAAAGAGTAAGACTTTTGTGTCTTTTTGCATATTTTTCTTGCACTTCTTTTGCTTCATAGTTGTCTACATTGACTGCTTTTTTTAGGTTGAATCTTTGAAACCTTCTACCACTATATCCTAAAAGTCTTGTTAGATAAATAATGTCATAATTTTTATACTTAAAAAATATAAGTTTCTCCCTCAAATATTGGGATTGAAGCTTGGGTATTATTAGATACATATAAATTAAAGGTAAAAGTAGAAGCCATGAAAAATAATATATGATATGTAAAAGTATGGTGGTAAGATGGTTGGGTTTAACTAGCAATTTAGAACCAAAGCTCAGGTACTGCTGATGGTTTAGCAATTAATATGCTATAACACACAATTAGATTATTGAAGTTAGAGATATGGAAGGGAAAGAATGCTTCATATATATTTCTTCTTCATCCATACATATATATATATATATATATATATATATATAGGCATGCAAGAACACATTTAGTTCATTTATTATAAAGACTTAATATCTACCATTATAATTACATATCTCCTATGCCTCTTCATTCTGCCACTAACCTATTTAGTTTAGGTCTACACCTTTGCATTTGTTATAACATGGACTTTTTATATTATAACTTTAATACTAATCTTATCTTTTTTTTTTAGATGTAAAGACTCATATTATTGAAATCAGATAAAAGGTAGGGGATAAAACTCCCAACCATGGAAGCTAACATGAGAAATTGAAGCTCTAGTAAGTTGATGAGCTTCGAAGTTAGCTTGCCTCCTTATCCAGTTATAAGACATAATAGACCTTATGCTTATAATACCCTACAATCTTGAATGATGTTGTCAAATTTTGGTCCTCATAGTACAGAGTTGTTTTGACCATCTAGGTATAAGTTAAAACAACTCAATAGTATAAGCCCAAGTAAAAGTTATCAGGTGGCTAGCACTTCAATGGTGGCTCGTTGTAACAAGGCTTAGTGGAAGCCTGAGATTGTGTAAATGAAGTTACCTTCCATGTCTTTAAAGATGGCTCTAAATCCTAACTTCCTTTCCTTCTTAAAGACAATTTTGTCAACATAATAGTGCCAAGTATTCATTTTAGAATCTCCATATTCTAAGTTATATAGCTTATTAAATGTGGCATTTAGATCTTGGGTAGCTTTAGAGTTTATCTCTTTCCACTTAAGCAATAATAGTACGGTAGAGTGTATTGTACTTACTAGCATTGGATCCTAATTTCTTTATATTCTTTCATTCCTTGAGCTCCAAATCTTTCAAGTTATCTCTAGAATTCTTCAACGATTGGAGTGGGTTGGTCACATAAGATATCATACAACTATATGACTTTTAGTCGTATACACTCTTTATGCTCTCATATCTCCCAACATTTGCTTGCCTTATTACAAGACAAAAAAAATGTGAGATATCACCTACTTTGCTTCATTTTGTGCCTCATAGAAAGGCCTTTATGATTTAGATTGGATTTCACAGGTAAGTCACCTTAGTATGTGCGCTAAGTGAAGTCATTGACCTTATGAGGCACTTTTAACTGCCATATTTTGTTCTAGCAGAGCTTTCCTTCATTCACATGTGCTTATTTGAATAATAAGGTATCTTGATTTGAATGAGTAGGTGCCCTCTTATTAAAGTGTCATATCATCATATCATTTCTACGTTGGCTGCTTATGCTTAGTATGACAACCCTGTCTTCCTTACAAAATAGGTTGTTTACATTTTGCATGTCTTACACAATGCCATCCTCAATTAACAACTCCTTTATAGTCATCTAAGCATTCCCCAATCTAAGTGCGTCCTCAGGTGTGAAATCAAGTTCTTTAGGAAGCCATGACTCAATCTAGAAATGGATAGATGCTCCATCTCCAACTCGCAATCTTGTTCCTTGTTTCAAAAGGCTTTGTGAGGCAAGCATGTAAAGCTCATATTTCAACCCAAATGAGCTATCCAAAAATCCCCTTAAGGAAAGTATTTAGCTTTAAGGACCTTGTAATTGTAGGTGGTGGCTAACCTCTATCCATGTTTACCCAGATTGAAACAATAGAGATTATGGAAACACATGCCTCCATTTGATTAGTTATTGCATACTTTGTCCTAAGAGAGCCAATGAATTCCTTTCATTGCCTTTGCTCCTGTGCCTTTCCAAAAAGAATTTCTAATCTTATTAATCCAAAAATAATTTGAAATATTGGCTTCAGTGGATGTGGCTAAAGATGGAATATTGGATTCATGATTATTATTATTTTTATTATTGGTATAAAAGAATTATTAACTTGATATCTTTTACCTAAATCATCACATCTAGCCATGTGAGTTAGTTGCTTCAAGTGATCATACTCGAGAAATTAATTAATTTGATTATATAATTTTTTTGGTGAATTCAACTTGGACCAACAAGGTAAATTAATAATATGCTAAATTTCGATAAAAATATATTGAAAATACATAAATATTGTCTAATATAGACACTAATAATCCTTTTTCCTTCTATACATCAAAATTATATATATATATATATATATATATATATATATGACTCAATTAGAAGATATTAATTTACAAAATATAACTTAAATGTTACTTGTTTCTTTTTCGAAATTGATGCCTGTTGGATTTGCTTTCTAACTTTTATTAGTGAGTTTTTTTAATACAATAAGAAAAAGAGGAAATTAAAACATCTAGTTAAGATCAAAAGGAAAAAGTGATAGAGAGAAGTGAGCTAAGATAGAAGCCGCCAAAGAAGAACCTAAGACACACATATGTACTTTAGAAAAAACAAGAAAGCAACTTATTGATATACTTTCTTGCAATTTATAAGAACCTATTAGTTTTAAAACCATAAGCAATTAACTCCAAGTGACTACATTCTCGACACAGAAGTTGAAGAGATTTTGATGAAATAGTGAGTTAGTCTAGATGTAGAATCTAGGTGAAGGAATAACGAACCAGGTAGAGTATCTCTAAGGAGGTAGGCAAATAGCCATTCAAATGCATAGATGTCCATATTCTCTTATTCTTCCTCATTTAGGGATATAAGCATCCTTATAAAATAATAGCCCATCCATTTAAGGAGATAGAGAAAGAGACCTCACTTTGCCTAGCATTGAGGCCAATAACATAAAGATTTTACTTGTGTGCAATTTCTTTAAGAAGACCAAGCCACTTTGCTTGTAATCATTGTGGGATTTATGTTTTAGCAATGGTTGCTAGATTAGCTTGAATTCCTAAGTGGACCACCTGCTTACAAGCAAACTAGATTGTGTATAAGCCAACACATATCCAATTTGTTAAAAACTCAATTTGATTTAGGTGTGACTCATTAATGGAAAACCAACTTTGGAGCCATTTAATCAAATCCTTGTCTTCAAACCTATGTGTTTTGCAATGGTAAAGCATACCAAATTGCCCAAGTTAAGGAATAGATGATTATTAGATTATAAATTAATAAAATAAAGGGTACATAAGTCTTCTATTTGTAAATGATACTTGTGAAGGATGTCTCTATGAGAAAGAGTTTTAGTTACAAGCCTTTAGATAAAATGAACAATTAACAATGGCAACTTGGTATTCCATAATCTTGCACCAAATTGAAAATGTACCTATACTTCAAAGAAGTAATTAAGTTAACCCAAATCTTTAAGTGAAAATCTTGCATTTAACTACTTTACAATTGACTAAATCTCATCATTAGAGTTGCTTGTGATTATTATATCATTTACATATACTAGAACTAAAGCAGTGTACTGCAAAGTTATCCTTATGCATAAGGATTGATCACATTTACTATATTGAAAATCAAGCTGCACAAGTGATGTAGTTAATCGTTTATACCAGGCTTGAAGAGTCTGTTTAAGACCATAAAGTGCCTTCTGAAGCCTATAAACTAACGTTTTATCATGATGTTCAAAACTAGGGGATTGTTGCATAAAAACTTCTTCATGTAAAACTCTATTTAAAATTGCATTGTTAACATCAAGTTGTTGAATCCTCCATTGACAAGCTAGAGCTATACTAAACACTACACAAATGGTAGATGGCTTTACTACTGGACTAAATGTTTCCTAGTAATCAAAACCTTCATGTTAGTGAAATCCCTTCACTACTAGATGAGCTTTATGTCTTTGAATTGTTTTATCAACATTATGCTTCACTTTGAATACCCATTTGCAGTTGCTTGCCTTTTGATCTATAAGTAATTATACAATAGACCATGTTTTATTTTTGAGTAATGCACTATACTCTTCATTCATTGCTTGTTGTTATTTAGGTACTTCAAGAGCATCAATAACAGTAGCAGGTTGTTATTGAGCTAAAAAGACTTTTAGTTTGAAATTTTGACCTTTGAATTGGTAATCATTGTATGTGTAGATTTTGGGTTTGATTGTCAAAGCATTTAGCCTATTCACAACCTTCATTTATTCTTTGTAAATTTTGAACATCTGCTATATCAACACAATCATTTGGCAGATTAGTAGAACAAGAAGTAGAAACATCAAAATTTGGTAAAACAGAACTTATATCATTCACACATAAAATATAAGGGTTGGATGAAGGACAAGGCTCAAGTGACTTAAGGTAGTGTTCATCAGATGTTAGTTTTGACACCCAAGAAGGATATAGAAATTAAGTTTAATCAAATATCACATCTTTAGAAATGTATATATGAACATCAGGAGTTTGACAATGATAACCTTTATGGAAAGGACTATAACCAAGAAAAATGCACTGTTAAGACAAAAACTCAAATTTGTGTTTATTGAAAGGTCTGGTGTATGGATAACAAAGGTAACTATAGGTTTTTAGAGTTGAATAATCTATTTTTTTTAGAAACAAAGTTTCAAAAGGAGAAACATGATTAAGGATAGGGGTTAGTAATCTATTAATAAGATAGGTAGATGTTTCAAATGTTATGTCACAAAAATAAAGTAGCAAAGATGCATTAGCCAACAATGTTAGACCCATCTCCACAATATGACGATGCTTCCTTTCTGCTAATGAGAGTGAAGACAACTTCTCTTGTGTTGAATTCTTATTGTCATAAGAAAATAAAAAAAAGCTTGAAATTCTCCACCCCAATCTGATTGTATTGCAAGAAATTTATGACCAAGTTGAATTTCAGCATAAGCCTTAAATTCTTTAAAAGTTGAAATAGCTTCTGACTTATTTTTTTAGAAAATGAATCCATATGAAACACAAAAGGAATCAATGAAATGAATATAGTACTTGAAACTATATGAACTACTCACTGCTGCAAGCCCTTAAATATCCATATGAACTAATTCAAATGGTCTATTATACACAATAGTAAACGATTTATGAGGCATTTAGTGAGATTTACCATAACAACATGAGTTAAGATGATGGATTCGAGTTTATCTTTTTAGTGATTTAATTTACCTAGAAGTGGAATTGAACTATGTTTATGCAAAGTTAGTATTGAACTTAATAACTTAAATTATCCTCACTTCAACCCCTAATTAGCTTAATCTAGAATAGTGCCTTAAATATTTATTTTTTATTTTGGCTTTAGTGTGTTTTAGTGTAGCTCAAGTGTTTTGTTTACATTTATTCTCCTTGAATCAATTCCTAGCAATTAGACTTATCCAGACCACTAGTATATATATGTAAATAATTGCACTAACACATATATTTGTATAAATCATATATTTAGTTTACAAAAATTTTAATCCTAAGAACAATAAAAATAATACCTTATCCTCACTAGCTATCTCTCTTACCCTTCGAGTGTTGAAGCTTATGCATAAATTTTGGCAATTAATATTGTGAACACCCTATCCCAAAAATAAATTAATAATTACATAATTGATCAGGTTAGCCCTATAATTAAACAAATGCAAAATTGGTGTCACAAAATAAAATAAAATAAAATATGAAAAGACAAAATAAAACATAAAACAATAATAAGAAAAACCAAATACAAAATCAAAACAAAAAATAATAATAAAAGTAAAGAAAAAAAAATCAGAAGTGGCCTCAAAGCATTATGTTTTGTTGCTACCTAAAGCCTATCGCTGCACCCTAATATGGAATTGCTGCATATGCCTTCGAAAGAAACATACGTCAAAACAAGCTTTCTTTCTTGGCTTGAAGCGAAAGGGAATAAAGGAAAATTTAGGTTGTAGAAGCGTTGACTCAGCCCTCATGTCATTGATATCAAAAGGCTCGATGGCAAAGGAGAAAAGGGACGCTAAGCATAAAAAGGACATGAGTTGCATGCATGCATTATTCCTCTTTTACATTAAAAACAGAGAGCTAAGGTGGAGTCGGCAATTGGAAAAAAAAAAAAAAAGGGAAATTCATTTTTATGTTAAAAATAGGCAAAAGAAGAAGTGAGAGATTGAGGGAGCTAAGGATAGAGGAGGAGAACTTGAGTGTGTAAAAAGGGAGAAGCTGTTGGCTCTGGTTTTGGAGTTATGAAACAGAGCTAAACAAAGGGGAAAATGAGGCCAGTTTCCAGAAAGAGTGAAAAGAAAAGAGAGGAAGGGCCGAGAAGAAGAAGGAGGGGAGGTTGAGCGAGGAAGAAATTGAGACTAAGAAGTAGAGAGAGAGGCTAAAGTAAGAGGAAGGGTTGAGAAGAAAAAGGAGGGGAGGTTGAGCAAGAAAGAAACCGAGACCAAGAAGTAGAGAAAGAGGCTAGCGTGATAGGAAGGGTCAAAAAGAAGAAGGAAGGGAGGTTGAGTGAGAAAGAAATCGAGACTAAGAAGAAAAGTTGAGGAGGTATCCCTATTTTCTTCATTATAAAACAGAGTAGAAACTGAGAGAAAGGGGAGGGAAGTTGGTGATGAGAGAGTGAAAAGACTGAGGGAAGAGCTTGTAAAGAAGAGGCATATACCAGAGAGGTTTTTGTTTGGTGGCAATGCAAGTAGAGCAACGGTAGAGTTAGAGAGTGAAACGAAGTGACAACATGAACGCGACGTTGAAAGCAAGGAGACATGAAGAGATCGAGGGAGGAACCCAGACGTGGAGTGACAGAAAGCAAGAAAGGCTGAGTGTGGGGGAGAGAAGCTGGAAGGCAAGTTGGTGAGAGAGTGAAGATACTGAGAGAGGGAGCTGAGAAGAAAAGTGAAGCCATGAAGAAGGAACATAGAAAGAGAAAGTCTAAGGAAGAAGAATAAAAGCTCAAGTGCATGTCTCTGTTCTTAGACTGATGGAACAAAGATGTTGATACTTATTGGAGAAGAACAAGCAAAAAGCAGGGCGAGAGATGAAGTGCCGTGAAGAGTCCATGTTTTTAACGTGTTGAAGCATAGCAAGGATGAATTGTAATAGTAGAGCAAACACACAACAAAGGGATTGTGAGTGCACCCATTTTACTACTTCAAATAGGTAAGTTTCTTGGCCTCTCATTTTCCCTTATCCGTGCACTAATCATGTTGAGGCATATGGGTTTAGTTTTGTTTGGGTGATGTGGGTGGGATATACTAATCTCAATTTCATAGTAATTTGTTTTTCTTTGTTTTTGTTTTTTTTTTCTCCTTTTTACTTTTTATTTTATTTTTATTTATTTTCTTATTTTATCATGTTCTACATATATATATATATATATATATATATATCAAGGGGTATCTTTTGCCACATATATGTATAATATATGCATGAAGAGAAGTGATCTTGGATGTGCATGGAATGTATGTAAGGACATGGGTTGTCTTCTATTTTTTATGCATCACCTATTTTTTTTTTCAAAATTTTATTTTATTGTTTATTTTGTTCTTATCACCATTAGTATTATTATCATTGTTTCTATCTTTATTATTATCTTATCCTAATTTTCAACAGTGCCATGTGAGAACACTAGTCTTCATAGGCAATTAGATAGAAGTCATGTGAGATTTTTTAATCTAATTAGGCTTTGAAGGATAATATCTAATTTACAAAACTTTAGAACAAAAATTTTTGGGTCATCGAAATAATCTACCTTTATGCTTTTTTTATTTAATAATCATCGCGTGAGGTTTTTCTCCTGTGGCACTTAGGGAGTAGACTGATGGGGCCATGTGAGATCTTTAATCTCTTTAGACTTAAAAAGTTAACATATGATTTCGAAATAAAAAATCATAAAAACAAAAATCCCAAGAAATCCCAAATAATTTCTTCTGTATTTTGGGTTATCGCATGAGATTGTTAATCTCTTCAGGCACTCAAAAGTTAACTAGCAAAGGCCGCATGTGATCTTAAGTCTTCTCAGGTATTGAAAGTTAAGGTATATTTTCAAAATACAAAGATTGAGCAGTTCTAAAATAAAAAGGGGTATTTTGCCTGTTATTTGCAATAAAAATATAAGAAACAAATACTTTTCCATTATAATCTCACCTCTATTTTAAAAATTAAATTGTAACCTAAAACAAAAATCCAAAAAAATCTTTTCTAATTATCATTTCATTTAAATTTCAAGATGAAGGCTAAAATTCCAAAAATGAACCAAAAATTAAAAAAAAAAAGTGATAAAACGAAAGGAGCAAGGAAGTGATATTAGATCAATTTCGCAAATTAAAACACACAAATCAAATTCCAGTCCTATTTGGTTTGCGAAAATCCATTCAATTTCCAATATCATAGTCTTTTCACAAAAATATAAAAACTCCTAACAGATACGCCATTTTGGTCGAACTGCATAGGCTTTGATCCCTATTACGGAGTACATAGGCCCTAGACTTTCATCTTAAGTCAAGTTTGCCCTTTTGTAAATATCTATTTGTTTGCTTTCGTTATTGTTGTTTTTTTCTCCTCTGTTTAATAAGCATGCATGTTAATAAAAAGGTAATTGATATAAATTTTTAAGGTCATATTCCATCTCATAAGACTAGTTTAAGGTAACCGTCCTTATGGATGGATGTTATAAGGTACCTAACACCTTCCTCATACTTAAATAGACTCCCGAACTTGTCTCTATTTTCGCAGACCATTGTGCTTTTCTTTTTATTTTAAATTAGTTTTCCAAAGTTTTCTCTTAAAAATTTTAGTGGCGACTCTAGTGAATTGATTTTCAAGATTCATTTTAAAAATCAATTTAAACCATTTTTTTTTTCCAAATTTCAGTTGAAAGGTAAGTTACGACAAATATATTATCATAAATGAGTATGCCTTTAAGGAAAGCACTCTGTTTTGGGGCTATATGATTAGAAAGCACAATTTTCAACCTATTGCAATGAACCTTTGAAAAGATAATCTAAGTTACATTACAAAGACTAATTGGCTGGAAATCTTTGAAGGATTACGAATGCTCAGAATCTAAATACTAAATGAACAATTCATGTTTTTAAGGAGATACCCTAAGGAAGTAATGACTAACCATGAGACAAAAAGCAGAGCTAACAATGTTATAGTGTTGTTGATAAAAATGAGCGTTAAATCCATCAAGACCATATGTCAAAATATAAGAATGACACTGACATAAAGTAAGAACATAAGTTTGCTCCAGTATTTCACTAAGACTAGATAAATCTAAACAATTCTGAATGGAGAATATACTTGATCATAACCTAAAAAACTTACTTGGCTTGAAAAAAATAAAGCTCGGAAAAAAGCTCAATTTGTAAAACGAGTTGGGTTTGAGCTTTCTTTAAAGTCCAAACTAAGCTCGAAAAGCGTGAATAAATTTTTTAATAATAAAAAACTTATTATTTAAAGAATATTGTAATATGACATCTTGGTAAAGACATAAAAACTAATACATTTTATTTAAAAAAATTATGTTAATACATCAGCTCATTTATATTTACAACTTCTCTATATATAATCTTACAAGTAATAATAATAATTAGCTATGTTCCTTATTTCAAATCTAAGTAACAAACTAATTGGATCATGACATAAAAGCCTAATTAGTCCAGCCCAAAGAATATGAATAAGAGCTTGAATAAAAAAGTCCAATTAAAATACGAGTCAGACTTTTTTTCGTCAGAATTCAAGCTCGATTTTTAATAGCTTGACCCGATGATCAGGTCTAGAGAAAACATTATGAAAGCATATACAACTAATTTGTTAAATAGATACAATGACATCAAGCCGTTCACTTTGATCATCACTAATGCTTGAGATCAAATTAATGGCTCTTATATTCAAAACTAGTGGTTGAAAATATTTTGTATTATGCTCTCAATGAATATACTATGTTTGTTGCACTTTTTGAGCCTAAAAAAGACTCTTTGCAATCGAAAGTTTTGTCCAACTGTGTGTTAAGTTTGCAAGGCAATTTCAATCTCCTTTAGTTTGAAAGAAATCTTCCCAACGTAGTTTTATTCTAGTATTTGAGGGATGTCATTGTTCTCTTTAATTTGGAAGAAAGATTAAAGCTTAGAGTTCTAGAAATATGTATATGCCAGGTTGAGTTAATAATTTCTTTAAATTGTCAAAAAAGGAGCCAAATTTTTTTAATTTTGTAGGCCTAAATATGAAAGAAACATTTAAATGCGTGCAAAGCAGGGGGAATGGTTGCAATACACAAGGAACCAAAACCAATGGAGAAGTAGAAGAAAACATCACAGTCACAAACAGAGATCGTTCTAGAAGAGAAAGCAGCAACATATGCGAAGACATTCACTTCGAATGCAGCAGATGAGACTGTAAAAATCACAAAGCAGCTAGCCAAAGTAACATACAACAATAGAGAAAGATACAATAGCCATCATAGGATGACAAAGTGCAAGTATTTTGGACATGCTAGAGACTAAACGAGTAGGGTAGAAGAAAGAAGAGGAGGGAGGAACGATAAGAAGCCACTGTAAGCTCCCGAAACAGTTTTCCTTCAAGAGAGGTCCACTATTGCTTTTATTAGTGTGTTAGAAAGCCCTGTTATAATATTCTCATATGGTGGAAAGAAAATAATGCAATATGATTTTTGCTTTGAACCTATCTTTTGCATATGGCAAACTCCAGCATTTTCACTATCGTATTCAATTTCTTTTTTTTTTTTCATATATAAATTAATAATTAATAATTTTTATGAGTTTAAGACTGTTTATTTCTTTCTAGATTAATTGGAGATTATTACATACTAATGAAAATTTTGATTATCAAAATACATTTATCTTTATCATTCACTTAGAGAATAATCCACTTTTCACTATTTGGATAACCTATATGACCAAAAAAAAAAATTTCTTTGCAAAATCATCTTAGAATTTACCCAAAAATTATAGAAGATTAATTAAAATTAAATACAAAAAAGATCAGGTGACAAATATTAGGTAAGTATAAAAACTTTATACCTATATACAATAAAAATAACTGTAGATATAAATAATTTTAAATATTATCTTTGGTATTAGAGTATTCCATTATAATATAGAGATATAATTGTAATAATATTAATTCAAAAAATAATAATATAATTATATCTTTATATTATAAATAGGTGTAATCATAATTTTTCAGTATATCAAATTATATTTTAAGAATATAATTATAATAATACTAATTTAAAATATAATAATATTATAATTATATTTCTACGTTATAATTTGGTACATTGATAAATTAATAATTGTATGTGTAATAAAAATTTTATTATAATTTTAATATAAAAATACCAGTAATTACGTAACTGTAGGTAAAAATCATTAGGAATAAAATTTTCTTTTACTTCAGCTAAAATTCCGACCCTTTGCGCTTAAAACTTTACTTTTTCAGAAAAGCGCTATAATTTTTCTGAAAAACCTAGGCTTGCTTAGCTTCGCTGCGTTTGTTGTTGCGATTTCTCTTCAGAGTAACACTGATTCGCACGTCTCTGAGAAGGTATCTGGTTCTCCCCTTTCCATTATGTGTGAGTTTGAGATGCGTTTTATGGTTGATTTTTAATTTGTCTTAGAAACTTTGGTTGAATCTTGTTTTCCTTCATGTGCAATCCTCTGCTGCTGCAAGACAGGAACCTACGATTAGAGATTAGAACAGAAGAATAGAGAAATTGGAGATCGGTTTGGAGAAGAGGAGTGAAAGCAGAGGAAGAAAGGCTACTGTCGCCCATTCTCTCACACAGGTTTCAATTGCAATCTTCATAACGTGAGTTCTTGCCCAAATATCCTCATGTCAATATATTTCCACCTGTTCTTAGAAGAAAGTGAGTAAATAATCGTGATGCTTTAGTTGATTTTTGGTTTGATTGCTTGACTTTGATGTTGATGAAATGAATGTTGACAGCTGCTTATTGGAAGATATATAAACAACCAAATTCTTTAACCTTGTTCTGTCTATTGAACTATAAATAGTTGCTGTGTTGCTTTAATTGCATATATTGTTCCTGCCAATCTGATAGTACCATAGTAGCCTCCTCTTCATCCACTTGCAACAGAAGGCGATTTACCAAATAATCTGGTGTAGAACATTTGTGTGGGAAGGTTCATGTTATTTCAGAGTTGGAGTAAAGGAAAACGACAATGAGAGCGAGATTAGCAATGCTTTTAGTTACAAGTCTCTGCCATTTTAATTTTAGTTATTCTATATTGTGAAAGATCAAAGTAAAAGTGGAAGTTAGTAGATGACCCTTGAATCCTTCCCAAACCTAAGTAATAAGTATGGCTTGAGATGCCTCTTCAATGTATCTCTCTTAGATTAGATTCCCTCTTAGTAGAATTAATCAGAATGCAACATTTAGTGAACTAAAGAATAGTATTTAATTAGTTTTTCTGAGAAATTTATGCAACAGGCAAAACACAATACAACTGATCCAAGTATGACAAGATGATGAAACTGGGTACTTCCATTATAAGATTCTGCGAGTTTTCTTAGGATGCTTTTTTTCTTTTTAATTGTTAAGGAATGTTTAACTTCTCTTCCTTCCAACTTCCAAGTACAATCCACTCTCATTATGCTTGTATAATTTCCACACCCAAGAAAGGAGCATCTCATCCACTCTCATATCTGCAATTCTGCATCACTTTTGTCTTCTCATTTTGTTTTCCAAACAAAACAAAGGAGGTCCTATTTATATATATCTTACATCAAATAGTATAATCCATAACCTTCATTTAAAAGCAGTGAGCCCTTGAGTTCTTCAATTGTCTTTAATTCTTTGCTTATAGATCTCTGAAACTCAGACTTGCATTGGTATTCCTAGTTCTTTATGTGCCTATGATTCTAATATATTTTTTCATTATTTATATAAATTAGTGTAAGAAAAAGGCAGCAGTAAGTTGGTAATCACTGATCAGAAACAGGATGAAAATAAATATAGGTTAAGGAGTTTTCATGTAGGACAATTAATATTGCCAAATATGTGAAGTAAAGCACTCACACGTGTAATATTTGTTGGTAATAAAAAATTTTACTTCTTATACATGTTGAGTGTTCTTGATTATTATTTATTAGTACTAGTATCTCTAAAAAGCCATTTTTGGAGGTAAAAGGCTGGAGATATGCTGCTGGCAGCGAAAGAACCAAAACAGAGAAGCAAATTGTCTCCACAACTTGAGCCCTCCGATAGAAACAGCCTCCAACAATCTTAAAAAGAGAATGAAGCTTGTTCTTCTCTGATTTACATCATGGCTTGGTGGTAGGACCTTAAGCAGTTTGCTTATGATATGTGTGAACAAGTTGTAGGCTAAGCATCTTGCTTGTCGTCAATATCAATAGTAATTAGATATATGATATCTTGCTCTTATGAGATTTATTTTTGCCCCATCAATAATTATGATAACTATTAACTATGCATTCCCCCTTTGATTTTAAAATTTTGTGAGCTTAATTTGAGTTGTTTAGACCGTATCATTCATATTCATAGACACGTGAAGGTAAATTGAGGAAATTTAATTTTAATTTGGTATAATAAAGTCATAATTTCTTGGTTCCTAAATCTTATTATTTAGATTTCAGACCTTGAAAATTTTTTATTCAAATTGAGGAAATATTAATTCTAATTTGGTATTGAAAAATACGTCATATAATTATTTGTCATACCACCATAGAATTTTCTCATGTTAATTTCTTCCATCCAATTTAACTGATTCAAATGTGTGTCAGTGTTTCACTTTGAATAAAATTAAAAGAGAAGACTTACTAAACAAGAAAATGGCAAGACAGTAGGAAATTAAAGTCATTCCCTTGTTTGTTGTGATAATATAATTGGTTGGCCACATCTCCACAGCTTTGACTATTAGGTACACCCTACCTTTAATCTTAGTTGTTAGTTGCTATTTCATATCTTTCTAGCAGCTGGAATTTGGAGCATTAATGTTTGCCTTTTGTAATGATTGAACATGAATCTTATTTCAAGTTTGCATGTTTGAGTTTTTGGACTTTGCATTTCAGAAGTCAGCAGTAGAGGGGAAAATCTTGCGTCCATGATTTGCATGTTCCAATCTTCATCATCATTCTACATCAAATGTTTTTGAGCACCTAACTAATCAAGATCATGAGCTTCTTAAAGGATAAAAAATTTGGATATTTCATGGTGAGGCATATGAGGCTTCTTCAAGTATGAATACTGAACCAATAGAGCTAGAGAATGATATGCATGGGTTATTTCATGACATTTTTTTTGCTACAATCCATTCAAATCAAGTTTTTAACTTTTAAATGATTACTTAATATACACAGGATTATATTTAATCATCTTTTATTATTATTTTTTTTGCTACACATTGAGATGATTCTAAAAGAAAACTGTTTTTTTTTTTTTTTAAATCAAAGATTATCTGCATTGTAATCACCCCCATAATCTGACATATACTTATCTGGTCGTTGACTAGTTACTCCCACCATGAATTATCTATTCCAGGTGGACTGGTCGTTTGGTATATATCAGCCTTATCTGAGACGAAAACCTACCTCTGATGCAACGACGGGCAACCATGGAGACCCTTCCCGAAGAACTGAT
Organism: Delonix regia; assembly: GCA_037074485.1. NCBI lineage: Eukaryota > Viridiplantae > Streptophyta > Magnoliopsida > Fabales > Fabaceae > Delonix > Delonix regia. The sequence continues at coordinate 19,040,323 of CM073454.1, read as the reverse complement.
AAGGGAAATACTTGTGTGCTTGCCCGTCAAGTCGCTTCTGCGTTTCAGGTGTGTATCAAAGTCATGGCTCTCTCTCATCTCCAATCCCCACTTCAGAGATTTGCATTTTCAACAATATTCCCAACGCACCCATCGAATCTTTCACACGATAGCCTCAGAAAATCGATCTATAGATCTCAATGCATCCCTTCACGACAACTCTGCTGTTGTGAGCCTCAGGTCTCTTTTCCCACAGAATGTTGACATTGTGGGTTCTTGTCGAGGCTTCCTGTGTCTATTTCTTTACAATGTTCATTTTTTTATATGGAATCCTTCAACTGATATCTCGAAGGAAATCTCACTTCCTCCTCTGTGGCTTAATGGTGCATGTCTGTATGGCTTTGGTTATGACGCATCCACAGATGACTACTTAATAGTGGTTGCATCATCCAACCCCTATCACGAGCCATGTAGGGTTCCTCTCCTTGAGGTCTTCTCTGTTAGAACCAATTCATGGATAGAAGTTGAGGGTCTCAATTTCCCATCTATCATTCCAATATATCATCCTGATTATATGGGTGGTTCTTTCTTAAAAGGTGCTATTCATTGGTCAGCTGTGCGTAATGAAATACCACAAGTTTCACATGGAGCAATTATTGCGTTCGATCTAACAGAAAGGAATTTACGAGAAGTACCTACACCTGATGATTTTAACTCTGAATTTGGTGAATTGAAGGTACTTGGGGGATGCCTCAGTCTTATTGCTAGGATCACGTTTGATCAAATTGAAATATGGGTGATGAGAGAATATGGTGTGAAGTCATCTTGGACCAAGCATATTACTATGTCACTTGCTGAGTTTCCTGGAAAATACTTTTCACCAATATGCTTCACCAAAGATGGTCAAGTCGTAGGAATAGATGGTGACACAGGATTAACAATATGCAATGACAAAGGAGAATTGCTTGAACATCGCCTATATTCTGAGGATCTGAAACATTTTGCGGCAAAGGCTTGTGTATATACTGAAAGTCTACTTTCCCTGCCATATGATCGATCATAGGGACAAGGTAGAACACAAGGATAAGGTGCTGAATCTTCTCCCATTGTTTTGACCTTTAGATAAAATTATTAATTATGGCTCTCTTACGGTTTTTTATCATATTAACAATTACAAAAACTATATATGCAAGCCTATATGACAATGATAAAAATTAATATTGATCCTGCGTAGAACTTGAGAGTAGTGTTATGAAGTGAAATATAAAACCTGATATTTTTGGAAATAATACTAAAATAAGGTGTGAATCTTGTCTTGGATTTAATTTTTCCCATTGATGGTCATTCTGATGACCAATAGCTTCGTATTTTCTTTGAAAGACTTCACTTATATGTCACGATTTCTGAGCTTGCTCTTCGATTATTCAGAATGAAGACAAATTTAAAAAACTTAAAAGTCTTCGTTATGCTTGACCTTTGGCTGATCGATCTAGATACTTTAATAGAAATATATATTAGTAACCCAAATTACATCCCTTTAGATATTGCTTATTTAACTTTGGCAATTTTTGGTAATGCTTGAAATAGCAGGACAGTTTAACAAACCTGATTTCATGCTCTTCTCCATGTTAGACTGCAGCCTATCAACAAAGTGTTCAACTGAGTGCTACTTTCTTTTCAATTGATACTCTCGTAGAGAGGAAAAAGTCCTAAAGATGATGGAGAGAAAATTTTGGATTAGTACTTTATAATTTTCTTTCTTTTCATTTTTTGGCATTTCACAGTATGTGAATTTATTTATCTAATTATTGATTTTTGTGTTAGTATATCTGTAATCTTTTCGTGCGTTCTATATCGGATGATGCATTTCAATAGCACTGCAATGAAACAGTAAAATCAACCGTGAACTCGACTGCTATGGTTTAAGTAGTTTTTTTTATTCTTTTAACTGTGTAAGAAACTCTTAACAGACTTAAATGTCGTCTCTATCTTGAAACATATGAAAGAAAATACAAATAGATTGCATACCCGAACTTTGTTTTGGGAAACTGAACTGATAACTTAATATGCATAATTTTATCAAAAATTATATTAGCTAAATTTAAATATTATAACTCAATAATGAGAAGCTTAGATATTTTGAATGGTGAATTTTATTTTTTGAAGAAAATACAACGTATTCTTTGCGACAATCATGCAAATTTTTTTATGATTTTAGTAAGGGTCGCGTTAGGGTAGCAAAAAAAAAAAAAAAAAAAGTAAATACTTACGATAGTTGTTTCAATGGTTGACAAAAAAACGTTGAGATCTTTTGTAACGGTGAATTATGTGACATTATTGATGACCGTTGCAAACCCCTGGCAAAAAGCACCTATAAAACCGTCCCAAAAACATTTCTTGTGTAGTATGGGTTTTTTTTTAATTTTCTTGATACTTATTTGGTTGGATTAGTAAGTTGAATGAGTTAATTTATTTAACTTACAATTTTGTGAGTTGAAATTTAGAATTTTATTCATTAGATGGGTCAAACAAATTAATTTATATAACTTATAAATAAAATATTTAAAAAATTTTGTTATAAAAAAAAGTATATGAAACATAAAAAACTTAAATCATAAAGTCAAATATCTAATTTTTATATAAAAATTGTATTAATTTTGTTTCTTCCTCATTAAATATTAAATATTTAAAGACAAAATAAAGATATTAATTAATTGTTATTATAAAATATTTAATCTTTTATAAAAATTATTAAGTGGGTCAATGACTAATCATTGAACTAGTTCATTTAACCCATAGGTTAAGTGGACTAGACTAATTTGATCTATCTATATTAAATAAATTAAAAATTTTAATCCAACTCACTAAGATAATATATAGAACAAAGTGAACCTAATGAATTGAGTCGGTTTGAATTCATTGTGACACTTCTAAATTTCTCGCAAGTTGGTAGCTATTATAAATAAACTTATCAAACTAGATTTCCTCGTATCCAATATTAATATTCAAAGGATAGAAAAAAATAATTTGGTAATAGATAATATAAATCAAGTTTAATGTAATCCATTTATTTGTCATATTTTGGTTATGTTACCTATTATTTTTTGTTGTCATTGTTTGATTGGGTCTCTGCATCTACTAATCTTTTGCTGCCCATCTGATAAGATCCTTCACTAATGATTACAGTGAGTTTGATTCGATTTTTTGTTTTCATGTTTAAAAAATATTTTAAAAATAAAAAATTTATTTAAGTGAAAATTTTTCTTTTAATGTATTCTCCATACTTTTTTCAAAATCATTATAATATATTAATGAAAACTACTCTCTCGATGTGTTCTTGTTTTCTCTATGATTCTAATAATTTTCTCTATGATTCTAGTAAATAAGAGTCCTGAACATCTAAAAGATATTTTCTATATTAATTCTTTTGAACATTATTATACTTCATTTTTTAACCATGATAAAAATAAAATCGAACAATTATTTTTATTTTCTATTCTTAAAAACAAACAAAAAAAATTGTCTTTCAGAACCATATTTTAAACACGCCCTATTATTCCATTGACCTTCATGTGTACTGCTCTGTTCTGCGTCCGAAATTATATAGGGCTTTACTATTAATCGCTCTTTCTTTCTCAGCTTATGGTTAGTATCTTGATGATCTGGAAAGATTGTTAATGGATGAGGGTTGGTGGAATCAGTGGTACAATGTAATTCTTTTGAATCCTTGTACAATTGGCTTGGACGTATTTTAATATTAAACTTAAATAACATGGCACTAAATATAACGAAGTTGTATGAAATGTAGAAGTTGTCTTGAATTATATTTGAATCGAGCATTATCTGTATTGTTAAATTCTATCTTATCAATCCGAATATAATCTGAAAAAACTGGCTTTCGCTCGATGTGGCTAAGGATTAAATCCTAAATTCGTGATATTAGAAAAAATTAATCTTTTGGTCCCTATAGTTTACACCAATTTTCAATTTGGTCCCCAGACTTCAGAATTTTTCATAACACTCCCTATACTTCAACTCTGTCTGCAAATCACTCCCTCCCATCAGTTGCCGTTATAACACCATCCAAAATCTGCTGACTATAACGCAAACTGAGTTATGCTCGCAAGCTCGTGCTCCGCAGCCATCATAGCCACCCGCTCAAGCATCGTCCCACCTTGGTTATAATATCTCTCCTAATTTTCACCATTATTGTTTTTTCTCCTTCATTCATTATAAACCATCTTTTCTTCTTTGGTAATAGTATTAGATATGGTCATAAATATCACACAGTACCTGGATATGAAAATGATAGTTTAGCCTACTTTAAATTATATTTATATAGTATTATGCTTCTTAACTATTTTTCACTTCTTAATCTTCATCGTGATCATGAAATTGTTTGCTTTATGTCATTTTTCTTTCTTTTTTCCTTTAGTGGATACTAACCATATTAGGCACAGCATTTGGTATAATTTGTGAATATTTAAGTGCTGTCGGCCAAAAGTGGGAGGGAGCTATGTTTTAGCAGGAGGCAACATGGGAGACCTAAAAATGCTTACGAGACTCCCAAGTTATTTGTGCAGTTGTTCATTTTGCACCCACATTAATCCACAACAATATCTGTATACCTAAACTTCAGGACCAGTTTATTTTCCAGTGAATGATCATTACTATATGGGTTCGGTCCCGAGTAGCACCCAGCAGCAATATGGCCACCACAACCTAAACTAGAATTCAGCTGGTTTGGGCTGGAGCTGGGTATGTTGGGATTTAAAGAATGGATTTTGTGATGTTTGGTATACTATATATTAACTGTTAAAAGATGAACTAGTGATGGATCACAAAGTTTGCATGAGCGATGATATTATTGAATTCGGGTTTTTCATGAATCTTGCTGAAATATCTCACTCAATTAACTAGAGGATCTTCTTTAGTGTTTTTTGGTCTGCCTTTCATATGCAGGTTCAAAACTAAGAAAAAGCAAGTGATCTCTGAGAATGAGTAACGTCTACTTGGGAAGCTCTAAATCAAAAAGAGAGTAGATAGGTACAATAGAACCCCATGCATGCTTATTGGGGCATTTCAGGCTACCTAACAAAGAGCCTTTAATTGATAGATCAAAACCATTTATGAGCAAACATTTAGGCATGAAATTGGAATACGTGTACAGACAAATAATAGAATTGAATTTGTGCATAATATTAAAAGATGGTGGATTCAAAAGGGACTGAGAGTTACGTTTAACCTCTCAAAAATAATCTCTTCCTTTCTCAGATTATTTCGAAATCTTTGTCCAGAATAATAAAAAATTATCTTATACAAATCTCAAAAAGACCATAACTAAAAAGCTTGATCTCGTAAAACATGTAGGACCAACAGGAATAGGACAAACATATGGTCATGAAAATGCTGCATTTTCGTTGCTGATGCAGGGCTTCTTCAGCTGCGCTATACTCTTGCTTTGCTACCGCTCGCGTCTGCGTTTAATAGGGAACCCGTTCTTCTCTGCCTTTGCATCTTACACTACGCTTCTCCCTTATCTAGGAATACACGATATCTCTATTTTTTTTCTTTTTTAATAATCAAAACCTCCCTGCCATGTCATTTAAAATGCCACATAGATCTCCAGCTCATCTATCCATGTCAGCAACGTCATCCCTGTCAGCGAATTTTGGATGGCGTTATAACAGTAACTGACAGGAGGGAGTGATTTGCAGACAGAGTTGAAGTACATGGAGCGTTTTGAAAAATTTTTTAGTCTGGGGACCAAATTAAAAATTAAAATAAACTATAAAGATTAAAAGATTATTTATCTCATTAGTATAATATTCTCATTGGCTAAAAGTTTATTATACTAACATTCTATTTAAAAAAATAATATTATAAAAATGATACACAAATAATTTCATTCCATTAATATCACGAGTTAGTTGCTTCCAATGACAAATCGATTAATACTTGATAAATTAATTATTTTGATTATATAATATTTTTGGCCAATTTGATTTGAACAAACAAAATATATTAAAAAATGCATAAATATTGTCTAATATATAAATTAATAATTCATTTTGAAGATATTAATTTGTAATATATAACTCAAATATTACTGGTTTCTATTTGAAATCGATGCCTGTTGGATCTCATCTCTAGCTTCTATCTGTGTTAAAGAAGCTTTGGTATAGTATTCTCATATTGTGAAAAGAAAATTATGCATATATGATTGTTGCTTTGAGCGTAACTTTTGTGTCAGGCAAGCTCCTACATATAACTATCGTCATCAATTTCAGTTTTTTATTACTTTTCATGACATATATGCTAAATAATATATCTATCAAATAATTAAAAAATTTTAATGATTTCAAGATTATATGTTTATTTCTAGATTATTTGGAGCGTATTATATACTGATGAAAATCTTGATTATCAAAATATATTTATCTTTATTATTCACTTAGACAATAGTTGGTTTTTATTATTTTGATAACAAGAAAAATATAATTTTGATTGTTCATTTTAGTCAAAGTATCGCAATGGTCTTTTAAAAATTAAAAATGGAAAAATAAATTGATTTAGTCTTTTGGAAAGACCAAATTGATATTTAAAGAATCTTAATTTTTTTATAAGAGTTTTAATCTTTGGAGTTTCATGTTGATACTTTTACTTAAAATTATACTACAAAAATAATATTATATGCCCACGGTCACCCGTGATAGATTCGTAGAGATATTGGGTTTAGGTATAGATACTTTATACCTACATGTTTTTAAAATAACCGTAAGTAAAAATATTTATAATTCAAAACTCTCTTTAATCATAATTACTTTTCCATGGGTTGAATTCTTAACAAAAAATTCTTCTTTCTACTTACCATAGGTAAAAACGAAAAAAATAAAATAAAATTGGTTAAGATAGTGATGTAATCCCTTAACTTTTTTACTATTTTAAAATAGGCCCTCAAAATTAAAATATTTTATAGTGATTCCTTAAATTTTTAAAACCTTTCTTAAAATGCGCTTTTAAGTAAATTCTATTAAAATATTAATGCCGTTAATTTTAATGCTGATATAACACTCATACATGTTTTAATTATAATTTCAGGGATCATTTGGCATCCAATTAATATTTAACAAAAAAAAGTTGGAGGAAGAAATCGAAGCTATTCACCACTAAACGCTGGCCATTCGTTTATGCTAGCATGATGGAGAGAAACACACCTTGAAATGTAGTCAAATAAATAGATAAAATAATTGTATTATTTATAATATTATATAATTAAACATATATAGTTAATTTAAGTTATTATTTTAATAGTTGAATAAATATCAACTGTACATCTAGTTGCTTGATACACGTATTAGATTAAAGATAATTAAACCCTAACTAAATTGGTTCTTTTTACCTATAAAGTAGTTACACTTAAAAAAATAAAAGACATAAAAAGTCAGGGTTGAATCAATTAAGAAAATTGGAGTACCAACCAAAAAAGGAAAGGAAAAAAAGGAATAAATCAATTTGACAAAGAGATCTATGTCAAGTTCTACAACACCAAGTATTCACTTTTAAGTTTCATAATTCTACAACCTTGGTAATCATGACTTTTATGCAAATCTGAGTGATCTAACATTTGACATGGTTGAGAATTTCATAATCGTTCAATTAAAAATTATTATTTCTCCTAAACATTTATCCTATATGATTAGATCTTATAAGTGAGATTTTATATGATAGTGTATCAGTCTATCAAGTTGAGAATTCCCATATTTTGACACATTACAGGAATGTATCACTTTTCTTTTTAATATATTGATTGATATGCTCTGGCACATACAAGTATTGATCAATCAAACGTCTTTGGATGAGAAACACGTACATAATGCATATGGTTAGAAGCATTGGCATTATGTATTAGTTGGAATGAATTTTCTCATTCTGTTAATGTGAATGCATCTAATATAATGGGTTTGTTTTATGTGAATGTATGTTGTTCCTAATAAAACCGATTTATATATTGATTGATAAATCTATACAATCTTAAATTCAATTGGTATATATCACGTTATTTATGGAAGAACACTTTCGCTTTATTGACAAGTCACTTGATGATAGTTTAATGATGAAAACTCATAGCTATAAAGTTTGATGGGTTAAGATATGTAAGAGCATATCATTGAGATAACTACTATTACAGTAAGATTTAAAATCTTGAAGACAAATGTGGATGACTCATTTATCATACAATTTATTTTGCACTCACTTCCTCTTGAATATAGGCCATTTCAAATTAATTACAACACTATTAATGATAAGAGAGGTTAATTAATTGGCCAATAAATTTGTTCAAGAGGAAACAAGAATGAAGAAACAAGGAAGTCATTCAATTAAGCTCATGATGCCAAGGAGCTAAAAAGGACTTAAGCCAAAAGCCAACAAGTTCAAGAAAGGAAAAATACCTGATAATGCTTTTAAGGATAAAAAAGAAGGAATACAAGACAAGTGCCACTTTTGTGAAAAAGTTAGTCACTTCCAAAATGTTTGCCATAAACACATAACTTGGTTTGAAAAAGAAAGTTAAAGCCTACTACTTTAGTATGTTTGAATCAAACTTAGCTAAAGTTCTTCATAATACTTGGTGGCTTGATTTTGGTGCTACTAATTATTTCTATAATATGATGCAAGGATTCTTTACGATCAAAACCACAAACCTAAATGAAAGTTTCTTATCTATAAGGAATCGTATAAAGGCTCCAATTGAAGGTATAGGGACTTAATGTTTTGTCTTTGATACTGGATATCATTTAGACCTATTAAAAACTTTTTATGTACCTTCAGTTACTAGAACCTTATTTCCCTATCGAGATTGGATATTTTTGGATTTAATGTTGAGTTTGGACATAGTTGTTTTAATTTATTTAAGGATAATACTTGTATTAGATTTGATATCCTTTCTTATGGTTTATATAAATTGACACTCGATGACGACTTTGTTAAATCCTTGCTTATAGTGTATCGTAATATTAGAATTAAACATTATAAGCTAAATGATCACTTTGCTTACTTGTGGCATAAACATTTAGGTCATAAATCCAAAGAAAGAATAGAAAGACTAATAAGGAATAAAATTCTTCATAATCTAGATTTTTTAAATTTTGGTTTATGTGTGCATTGCATTAAAGGAAAACAAACCAAACATAATAAGAAAGAAGCCACAAGAAGCACATGGCTTCTTGAACTTACACATACTAATGTACATGGACCCTTCAATATTCCATCTTTGTAGTGGAGAAGGGTACTTCATAGCTTTATAGATGATTTTTCATGTTATGATTTGTCTATTTGCTTAAGGAAAAAGCTCAAGCTGTTATGTAATATTTTTAGTGATTTACATATACCTTAAGGGCATTTACTACTTGAGATTTTTCCTTTTGTAACCCCTTCTTTCAACCGATTCACATACACTTTAGGGGCATTCACTACTTGAAATTTTTCCTTAAGAAAATAGACTAAATTGTAATGTGAAAAATCATTTATAAAGGTATGAAGTACTTTGTCCACTAAAAAGATAGAACATTGTAGGGTCCATATATATCAATGTGTATAATTTCATGTGGAAGTGAATTCAAAATGAACTATATAATAAATAAGTCATCCATATTCTTAATCTTGTTGCAATATTAATCATCTCCTTGATACGCTCTTGCAACCTATCAAACTTTATGGTTCAATTTTGTCATTATGTTATTAACAAGTGACTTATCAATAAAGTGAAGATGTTATTCCATAAATTGAAGGTATTCCTTTGCACTTTCTATTTGTGGAATAGTTGTCTTAATGGTGTTGGCTACGGTCATTAGCATGAAAATTTAGAACTCTATACAGATTCAGATAAACCAATAACAATACCATAAAAGTATATTATAGTTATATGTTGAATAGATTCTACAACATACTATCATAAATTAAATGCCATAAACTTTACTTTTATTAGTAAATTAAAATCCTCAATCAAGCACATGTGTTATCTTTGGATAAACAAATATATGTGACAAAGAATATTAACTTAATACTTTCGCATTCATTATTTATTGAAACAATTGACTTACCTTTGTGCAAATCTTAAAAGTTGAACAATCATTCAACTTAACTGATAATTATAGGCATATACTTATATATATATATATATATATTTATTTATATATCACATCATGATTATCTTTATTTGAAATTTATTTTCCTTATGATTTAACCATTTTCGTAACTAACAAATCATCTTAAAAAATAAATTTCAAATTACTTAATGATAATCAACTTAAATAATAGTAATAAGTAATATTTACTTAAAGATATTAATTTATGTTTATACATATATGATCACATAATGGTAATTTATATTTGAAATTTATTATTTTTACGATTTGGCCACTTTAATAACCAACAAATTGTTTGAAGAAATACATTTCAAATTACTTAATGATAACCTCATAAATAATAATAAAACTCATCCAATTAATATTATTCCAAGATGAGAGATATGAACTTATCATAAAAATTTATACTAACTTAAATACAATAGATCCATTTGAAAATAAGTATATGAACCAATAATTATATTTAACATATTTAGAGATCACTTTAATCTCAACATCCTCTAATTAATTAAATTTTAATTTTAATTCAATATTTGTTTACCATCCATAAACATTAAATAGCATGATATATACCAAATGAAATTGAAATTGTATAGATATATCAATCAATATATAAATCAATGTCATTAGGAACGGTATACATTCACATAAAACAAACCAATTATATTGGATGCCTTCACATTAAAGCATATGCATTATATTGGACATGTTTATTTGCTAAAGGATATGCATTCGCAGATTGAGAAAATTCATTCAAATTAATACATAATTCCAATATTTCTAATCATATGCATTATATATGTGTTTCTCATCCATAGTCGTTATGAATAAAATAATTTCATTCAATATTTTTTTTGAGAGAAGTACTATTTTGATTTTTTACTCTTTGCTTTAGTGTAAATTTATCTCCTACAAATTTAGTGTACAAAAATAGTCATTAAAAAAATTCAATATTAATCAAAAGTAATCTCATCAAGTCAATTATAACTTTTTTAGGGACTATTTTTTTATTGATATTGAATTTTTTATAGACTATTTTAGCACTACAAATTTGTAAAGAATGAAATTAGTATAGAAACAAAAAGTGAGGGATCAAAATGATCATTTCTCTTTTTTCCTTTTTATTTAATTTTTAAATTAAATGTTAATTAGATGTCAAATTATCTCCAAAATTATAATTTAAAAACATATATATGGTTTTCATATTGGCATTAAAATTGATGGTGTTAATCTTTTACTGGAATTCACTTAAAATGATTTTCTATAATATATTTAAGGAATTATTTTAAAATATTTTAAATATAAGGGACTCTATTATTAATACAGTAAATAATGTTATGTAACCAATTCATTGTTTTAACCAAAAAAATTTTATTTCACCTTAAAAAAAATCCTCCTGTGGGCCACATCTTGTCTTTTTGGCAGATTTTGGGCCGAATCTTGCGCTCAAAATATTACTTTCTCAGAGAAGCGCCAAAATTGTTCACGAAAAACCTGGGGCTGTCCTTTCCTTCGCTTCTCGTCTTTCATTGCGGCGTTTTCTCCTCAGAATAACACTGTCACGCTGATTCGCATATCTCTGAGAAGGTATTTGGTTCTCCCCTTTCCATTTTGTGTGTTTGAGATACGTTTTATGGTTGATTTTTAATTTTTCTGGGAAACTTCGGTTGAATCTTGTTTTCCTCCATGTGCAATCCTCTGCTGCTGGAAGACAGGAACTAACCAGCAGAGATCAGAGCAGAAGAATAGAGAAATTGGAGAACGGTGCGGAGAAGAGGAGTGAGAGCAGAGGAAGAAGACCGTATCATTCATACATGTGAAGGTAAATTGAGGAAATTTAATTTTACTTCGGTATAATAAAGTCACAATTACTTGGTTCCTAAATCTTATTATTCAGACCCTGAAATTTTTTATTCAAATTGAGGAAATATCAATCTTAATTTTTTTTTGAAAAATAAATGTCATATAATTATTTGTCCCACCGCCATAGAATTTTTTTTTGTTAATTTCTGCTGTCTGAACTGAATCAAATTTGCGTCGATGTTCCACTCTGAATAAAATTAAAAGAAGAATTAATAAACAAGAAAATAGCAAGACAGTAGGAAAATTAAAGTCATTCCCTTGTTTTTTGTGATAATATGATCGGTTGGCCACACTGTCCTCTGCTTTGACTATTAGGTACCCCTAACTTTAATTTTAGTTGTCAATTGCTACTGCATATCTTTCTAGTAACTTGAATTTGGAGCATGAATGTTTGCCTTTTGTAACAATTGAACATGAATCTTTTCTCAAGTTTTCATAGTTACTCCTACCATGGACTATATATTCCAGGTGAACTGACCATTTGGCTATATACGAGCCTTTCCCTCTGTCTTCGGTGCACACTCATACACTGAAGACAAAAACCTACCTCTGATGCAACAGCAAGCAACCATGGAGACCCTTTCTGAAGAACTGATAAGTGAAATACTTGTGCGCTTGCCCGTCAAATCACTTCTGCGATTCAGGTGTGTATCAAAGTCATGGCTCTCTCTCATCTCCAATCCCAACTTCAAAAATTTGCATTTTCAACGATCTTCCGAACACACCCATCGAATCTTTCACACAGTAGCTTGGGAATATCGATCTATAGATCTCAATGCATCCCTTCACGACGACTCTGCTGTTGTAAGCCTCAAGGTTCATTTCCCACAACATTTTGACATTGTGGGTTCTTGTCGAGGCTTCCTGTGTCTATTTCTTCACAATGTTCATTTTCTTATTTGGAAGCCTTCAGCCAATATCACCAAGGAAATCCCACTTCCTCCTCTGTGGCTTAATGTCGCCTGTCTGTATGGCTTTGTTTATGATGCATCCACAGATGACTACTTAATAGTGGTATCGTCATCCAAACCCTCTAACGTGCGACGTAGGGTTGCTCTTCTTGAGATCTTCTCTGTTAGAACCAATTCATGGACAAAAGTTGAGGGTCTCAATTTCCCATCTATCCTTCTAATAGATCATCCTGATTACGTGCGTGGTTCCTTCTTGAACGGTGCTATTCATTGGTCGACTCTACATGTTGAAACACCGGAAGTTTCACATGGAGCAGTTATTGCATTCGATTTAACGGAAAGGAGTTTAAGAGAAGTACCTTGGCCTGATGGTTTCAACTCTATATGTGGTGAATTGAGGGTACTTGGAGGATGCCTTAGTCTAATTGATAGGAGCACTTTTAATCGAATTAAAATATGGGTGATGAGAGAATATGGTGTGAAGTCATCTTGGACTAAGCATATTACCTTGTCGCATGCTGAGCTTCCTGGCAAATACTTTTCACCATTATTCTTCACCAAAGATGGTCAAATTGTAGGACTAGACGGTGATACGGGATTAACAAAATACAATGATAAAGGTGAACTGCTTGAACATCGCCTATATTCTGAGTTTTTTAAAGACTTTGCAGCAAAGGCTTGTGTATATACCGAAAGTCTATTTTCCCTCCCGTGTGATCGATCACAAGGCCAAGGTAGAACATAAGGATCAGGTATTGATCTTCTCGCATTGTTTTAACCTTCAGATAAATTATTGAGTATGGCTCTCTTACGGTCTTTTATCATGTTAACATTTACAAAAACTATATATGCAAGCCTACAGATATATCTGACAGTGATAAAAATTAATATTGATCTTGCATAGAACTTGAGAGTACTGTTAAGAAGTGAAATATAAAACCTAATATTTTTGGAAATAATACTAAAATTCCGTGTGAATCTTGGATTTAATTTTTCCTATTGATGGTCATTCATGAACTTGCTCTTCGATTATAATCCAGAATCAAAACAAATTTTAGGAACATAGAACTCTTCGTTCTGCTGGACCTTTGGCTGATCCTTATCTAGATACCTCAATAGCAATATATGTTAGTAACCCAAATTACATCTTTCAGATACTGTTTATTTAACATTGGCTATTTTTTTGAATGCTTTAAATAGCAGAACAGTTCAACAAACCTGCCTTAAGGCTCTTCTCCATTATCGACTGCAGCTTATCAACAAAGTGATCGACTGTGTGCTAATCTCTCTGCAAATGATAAGGTCATACAGAGAGGAAAAAGTCCTAAAGATGATGGAGAGAAAAATTTGGGTTATTACTTTATAGTTTTCTTCCATATATATATATATATATATTTCACATTTAGGTGTTTATTTTATTATCTAATTATTGTTTTTTGTTTTAGTATATCTGTAACCGTTTCATGCGCTCTGTATCGGACGATGCATTTCAATAGCACTGCAATGAAAGAATATAATCAACTGTGAAGTTAACTGCTATGGTTCAGGTAGCAATTTTTGTGTGTGTGTGTGTGTGTGTGTGTGTGTGTAAGAAACTCTTTTAACAGACTTAAATGTGATCTCTATCTTGAAACCTAAAATCAAATACAAATAGACTACATACCTCAGCTTATTTTGGGAAAAATGAACTGATAACTTAGTATGCATACTTTTATCAAAATTTTATTACCTAAATTTAAATACTATGGCTTGATAATGAGAAGCGTGGATATTCTAGATGTGAAATTAATTTTTGAAGAAAAAGCAAAACGTATTCTTTGCGACAATCATGCAAAACTGTTATAAAGTTTTAACGATTTTAACATGAGTTGCTTTATTGTTGGAAAAATAAAAATCTTACAACAATATTGCCAATAGTTGACAAAAAATGTCCCGAGATTTTTTTATAACAATGAATTATACAACATTCGTGTTGACCATTGCAATATGAGATATAATTACACATTGGGTAGTTTGTTTAATACAGATTGTTCAATTAATTTTTTTATTTTAAAAACTTATCATTTGCTTTTTTAAAATTTTAAATATAGTCCGTTAAATTTGCATAATTATTTTAATATCAACAATTGAATTCAAACATTCTATTTCAAATGCATATAATTTTTTTTGGTCAAATACATACAATCCAAATCCTAGTTTAATTGAAGTGATATTATGACATTAGGCCTTGAAAGTTGCCCGGAGCGAAACACGTGACATTATAATATCAATTTAGGCGTGATAAAGTACATTTAGAATAGAAAATTTAAAGAAAATTTATGTTGATATAATGTCCTATTTAAATATTTAAAATTCCAACCGCAAATAATCTTAAATGTTTAAAAATAATTTAATTTGAATGAATGTTAATGTTTATAAAATTATTATAAGACATTTCAATATTTTAAAATTTTCTTATATAGGATAATATTTTGATGAAGAAAAATAAAATTGAACAGCTTTCAACTCTCATAATTAGTTTTTCATACGCAGGCTTTTTTCTTCAATAGAATACTATTTTGTATAAAAAAAATAATTTAAAATATTAATATATGTTATGATAATTTTTAACAGAGTAATATTTATTAAAAATAAATAATTTCTTAAATATTTTTCCAAATATGAGACATAGGATATTTTTATGATCCAAAAATTTGAAAGCACCTGCTGTTCAATTTTGAACTGCATCCTATCGCATATAATAAGATATAATTGGCAAAAGCTATTTTATATTGATAGATACATGTAGAGTTGTTCAATTGGATTAACAACAGGAAACTCTTAATTAACAATAGGAATAAAACCAAATTATAAATAACAAATTAAAATATATAAATTCTGAAGATATATTTTAAAAAGATGATCAAACATATGTACGTGGTCATAACATATGTATGTATTCGATCCCATACATACGGCTAATTTGAATTTTGATTTAGCTAAACCTTTATAATTCAAACTATTATCGTTAAAAGTATCACTTTATACATTTTATAACAAATCCACCGGACATAACAAAAAGAAAAAGTTTGGCCACTGATTCAATATAAAAATGTGAATTATTGTAAACAAAATGAAGAATTATTTAGGTGTTTGGATCCCGTTAATTTGTGTTTAGGTTGTTAATTAGAAAGATATTGTATAAATATTTCTTGTAGTTTAGCCGTTTGAAATTTGACAAGCTTAAATTTCAATCTGTAAAATCAACTATATGTTTTACCATTAATATCAGTATGATTAAATTTTCATATTGACAAAATTTTTAAAATCACCTGCATAAAATATTTTTATTATTAGAAATAGGGACCAAAATATTTAATTTGAGTCATACAGAAAATACACAACATCCTTAAGGAATATTTTACCGCGCATGAATTTTGTCAAGGACAACAGACTCTTCAAAAGAAGAACTTGCAAAAGAAAAAATTTTGTGTATTATAACTCAGGAGTGAGATGAAATTATAAAAGTTTAGAAACTAATAACTAGTTTTTCTAATCAATTTGATATTTAGAAACTAATGGGCAAGCTTCAACTAAACATGATCATTTAGCCATACCTTTAAAAATTAAGTTTAAATTTAGACTAAAAAAAAGTTCAAATTTATATTTTAATTAGGCTTTTATTCATATTTTTTGAGTTAAACTTATTGAGCCAATAAACCTTTTTTAAGTCATGATTAAATCAATTTATTATTTAAGACTTACAATAAATAATATAGCTAATTGTTATTATCACTAGTAAGATTATATATAAGAAAATTGTAAATACAAATAAGATGTTGTATTGACATAAATTCTTTACATAAAATGTATTAATTTTTTTATTAAAATATTAAATTACACTTAATTTTTTTAAATAATAATTTTTTAATTTTAAAAAATCCATTTGGACTTTTCAAGCTTTGCCCAAACTTTAAAAAAGTCTAAACTTGACCTATTTTATAAATAAGACTTTTTTATTTGAAATTTATTTTTTTAGATTAAACTTATTGGACTCAATTATAATTAGGTCTAACTTCAACTAAATAATTTGACGCTTAATTATATTGAAATACAACTCACTTGCCAACATATATTAATTCAAATAGATCAAAATTATAAATAACTATATTGGAACCAATTCAAAAATCAAATAATTCAAACTTTAATTAACCAGGAAAAAACGTTGACTTAACTAGTTTGAATTTTGATGTGCCTAACACCTCAATAATCTCATAAAAATATTATTTATAACACAGCGACTCAACATAATGAATAAATCTGGCCACTGGTTGGATACAAAAATTTAAGCTATAGATAAGTAATCAACGATCTTGACATGTTTAATACATTCAGAAACTTATGTCGTTCGAATCAGATTAAGTATGGTACGTAGCATTGATGAATTTTGATAAATTTCTTGAAGAAGTCCTGCAAAAACATATGAATAAAGAAATATTAGAAAATGAACACATTTATTTGGAAAAAAGTATCAATGATCTATTATTTAAGAAAAAATTTGGTCTCTCGCTTGCTTAATCATTATTACTTTTGGTATTTCTAACATATTTAATACTTTATTTTTGACATTGTACATCAGAGTATGATAAATGATCAAAAGTAATAACTTTCTTTCAAGTGAGGAACTCAATTGATAATAACTGATTAAGAATTAAAATATATTTTACTTTATCTTAAATTAATAGATAGAATAACAAATATAATTTCAAAAAAAGAACCTATCCTAAAAGACTAGTTCATTAGGTAAAAAAAAATCTCTTAAACTTACAAGTCTCATTTCTTAAGCTAGTGAGACTTGCAATAAATACATTTTGTAAAATTGTTCAATCAATATAATTAATTATAAAATTAGGAAATTCTTAACTAACAATGAAAGTAGGACGAGACTTATATACAATTGGTAGTTCCTTATGTCTTTATTATATTAATTAAAAAATGTAAAATTAAATTTGAAAGTGATATATATTAGTCCTAAGAGCTTATAACATAAATGTAAGTACTTATGTCTCATGATGAAGATCAAATGACTTAATAAACTCAAAATCAAGGTAAGGTCGATGGCACAATGCCTTTCTCTGGGCAACAAACCTCAAGGCTACTTTTATGATTCTAGACTATTAAACCTGAGATCTCCATCACAACAATGTAAGCTATTCTAAATACATTATAGCAGCTCTCATCATGGAGTAAGGCTACTGTTAACCCTTTCTGATGCGCAATATCCTTATCAGAGGCAAGCATAGAGCATAATTAGATCAATTTGAATGGAATGTGTTTTCCTATGAATTCTCTTTAAGCGTTCTATGTAATAATAATTAAAAACTTATAACGTTTTATTCGAAGAACAACAAATAGATAAAAAATTGTATATTAGTATATTTCATAAAAAAAATATATGCACCCATATGATAAACAACAAATAAATATATATAAATGTTGACGATATATATTAAAATGATGGCTAAATTGTATGAAACTCTCTAAAACTTTAGGTGATGTGTAAATACCTCTAACCTTCAAGATTTGACAATAAACCCTTTAAACTTTCAAATATATGCGTATAACCCTATCAATGTTACATGAACCCCTTGGAGTTTAACTTTTTGTGCCAATAACTCCCTTTAACTTTAGGATAAGTACAAAACTTTAAAGTCATACTTAAAGAATTCTCCCTATTTGTTATACTTTTACTAGTAAAATAATTAAATAACATGCATGTCATCTCAAGTTTATGGGTATTCATGATCAAGTTTTGAAGTCTAACAAGTTATTTAAACATAACATAAAGTTTAGGGGAGTCTTGAGCAATTTAACCTAAAGTATTATCAAATTACAATACCTTATAACTCAAGATATGATTCAATGGACATTTGGAAGCGACACAATGGGCATGTATGCCTTGTTCACAGTCACTACACAATGCAGTTGTTGTGAAAGATATGATCACAGGGCATCACTGAAACATTACTATCATCTTCAAAATTCTCTAGGAAATACTAAAATTCTCATCTTTAGCTTTATCATCCTTTAACTTAGAGTTGTCAAAATTGACTAACCTAGCCCACTCGGGTTGACCCATCCAAGTTAGTGGGTTGAAAATCTCAACCCAACCCATCTAGTGAGTTAGGTGGGCTAGCTTGTTTAACCTACCAAAAAATGAAAAATTAAAATTTTTTCTATTGTCTTATTGCTTTAACATACTTACAAATTAAAAAAAATAAAAAAATTACAAAAATTCAAATATGGCAAATTACAAATATATAATTATTCCAAAGTTTCACTGAGCATCAATAAAATTAGAATTTTGACTTGTAGCCAAAGTTGATACTTCATCGTCATAGTCACCATCAATCGCTCCACCTTCAAAATGACCATCTACATCAACTAAAGTAAGAAATAATTAAATTTCCATCAAAAACTCATATATTACTATACAAATTACAACATAAGAAAGTCATGAATAGTAAATTAATACCGTTGAAACCATGTAGGCAATGCATGTAGAAATAAGAGCTTGGGTATTTTCTGGAAGAAGAGTACACTTATACTTGTTCAAGATTCGTGAGCCAATGCTAAAGGCTGATTCACTAGCAATGGTAGTAATTGGAATGTTAAGTATATCACATGCCATTTTGATATGGTAGGGAATTGATATTGATTCTCCTTCCAATATTCCAAGACATCTAACATATTAGCATATTTAGGGTCTAGCTTCACCTTATCCAGGTAATGATTCAATTCAGATTTTTTGGCAGAAGAAATGGTTTCACTAACAAAATCAATATACTTTTATATTCCAATTATATGTAAGAAATAATGAGTTATTATGAAGACATCAAATAATAGGCAAAACAAAGTCAAACTATTAATGGAATAGAAGAAACTTACATCAAGAATATCAAAACCACTAGTAATATCTGCATCCCTTTCGATAGTAAGAGCATGTTGCCTAATGTTAGTGGACACTATTGAACTACTTGTTTCACCCATTAACATTGATGATGTTGCATTCTTTTCATATTGGGCATAAAGGTGATATAACTTAGTTTTAATATTGTCTAGCTTGTCTTGACAAGTCATAAGATCAGGTCCATTATAAGAAAAACGCAACACCTTAAACTTCAGGCAATGATCAAGAATAGCAGCTATGGCAAAGATAACACTATAATCACCCCAATACTTGTCAAACTTTGTTTTCATCTTCATTGCTATTTCTTTCATTACTATATTAGTATTATCCAAATTTTTCATCAATAAATATTCAATTTTCCACACTTGCAAGAAATATGTGTTCGATGTAGGGTAACTTGAACTAGAAAACAAATTAGCTATGGCATTAAATGGGTGAAAGAACTCACATATAAGCTATCCTCTTGTCCACTCTTCATTTAAAGGACATGTCTTGAAATTCTTATCAGTCATGGATAGTCTACAAAATGCACGATAATATCTAATTGCATTTTCAAGCATTGTGAAGGTGGAATTCTAGCTAGCGGGAACATATGACCGCAAATTCACTATAGTGTCAATGTTACCAATTGCTTTCACACACTCATTGAAAGCAATCATCCTCGCCTTTAATGCTTTAACATATTTAATGCTCTTCCTAATCATGTGCAAAGCTCCACTAGCCACTTTTAAGCCCTCTTGAACTATGAGGTTCAATATATGGGCACAACATCTCACATGAAAAATAACACCATTACACAGCAAACTATTTTTGCAAACACAAAAAATCTTTAAATATCCCTTGCATGTTATTTGCAGAAAGATTATCCAAAGTGATTGAAAACACTTTTATTTTTATTGCCTATTCTTTCAAACATTCAAATACTTTGTTGGCTAACTCAATACCAATGTGTAAAGGTTCCATTTTACAAAAGGAGAGAATTTTACTACTTCACAATGTTTATCAACACAGTGTGTAGTTAAACAAATATATCATTTATACGAGCAAGCAGTCCAAGAAGTTAAACATATTCTACTAGGACTTTTTAACATAGATTTATTCAATTTATCCTTTTGTTGAATATAACATTTCCATACATCAGACACTGCAATATTACTACTAATGTGCTTAATATTTGGATTTAAAAACTTATGAAATTCCCTAATCCACCTATATTCAACAAAAGCTTATGGAAGATCATGCTCAATAATAGCCATGGCCATAACATACCTTATACGTTTATGATCAATTTGTTGGGCCCTTAATTTTCCTAATTGATTTAACATCGTAGTCCCAACATTATGATATTTAGAAAGTTGTTGACACTTAGAAATATGACAAAGAAGACTTGAAGTACCAATATTTGAGCCTCCACACACATATGTCTATTCACATCCATTACATTTTACTTTCACTTTACCATCAATTAAGCCTATTTTAGTGAATAATTTCCACACATATGAGGTACAAGTTCTAAGGTTTTTTTCCTTTATCCAAATTATCATCATGGATAGAGTTTGAAAGAATTAATTGATTCAAAAACTCAACATTATCACTGAAACCCCAAATTAACACTTGATTGTTAACCAATTCCATTATGCACCTATACGAAATAATTATTTGTATTTGGGCATATATCTTATTAAGTTTCTATATATGTATAAAAAAAAAACAGAAAAAACGTCCCCGATAGGCAACTTTAACTTTGAAGCTAATATTAACTTCCTTTAACTAATATACCTGAACAAGTAAAAGCCACCTGGAAATCACTCCAACTCTGACCCTGAGAGGCAAAGACCAGGTTTATACTGAACAGACTGAGAGGTGAGAAACCAAAGGAGACAGAGAACAGAGTACCTAAGAGGCGTCTTCTCGTCTCACTTATGCAATGAGCAAAGGTGCGATGGTGGAACAGAACGGACTAGTGACAAATGCAGCGGTGGAAAAAATCGATAACAGATTCAGATATGTTTTTATTTATAACAACAATTCAAATATAAGGCACATATGAACATTTATTTATAAGTTTTTATTTGGTCAAATCTAATAGAGGTCATAAGATAATCTTTTAATACGACATTTATTCTATTTATTTATTTTGATTAGTTGATAATTTTTTTAACTAATTTATGATGGTTTTCAATTAATGATAATCGTCCTAATTTATTTAAAACTCTTGTTGTGTATAATAAATAAAATTTTTAATGTAGCAGTACAATGAGATTTTGTATTATAAATGTGGTTATAATGGTATCAATAAGAAAAGCGAAAATTATTAGTATTAATAATTATTACTTCGTTGAATGAGAATATTCTATTTGGATTAGAAAACTAAGGCTGTTTCCTAATTCAGTTAGGGCTATTAAAACTTACTTTTGGATTACTCCTTATACATGATGCATGTTTAGCTTTGGTAAATTTAAATTAAAATATTGCATAATAAAAGTAATATGATCTAATCATACAAAAATACATATAGTTTTAATATCACAATTTAATATTATTTAAATAAAATTTCAAAAAACAATTAGGATTCTTTGCAATACGTACACCTATTACAAAATGACTCATATTTTATTGAAATATCTATGGTAAGATTATTCTACTACTACTGCATATAATCCAATACAATAAAGTGATATATCTATATATATATATATATATATATATATATATATAGGCCCAATGCAATAAATACATGTCATTGTATTAATAGCGTGCCATTTGTAACATTAGTACCCTACCTTCTTGGCTGCGACACTAATGAATAATCATTGTATTAAAAGTGATAACATCACAAAATTGTTATTAGATATTTCATTATGAAGTAGATAGTTGACTTATTCAATGAGTTGGACATTTAACCTATCATTTTGATGAGATAAGTTAAAATTTTTAATATATTTAATATAATTAGGTTAAATTAATTCAGTCTACTTAATTTGTTTTGCAGGTTAAATGGATATACTTGGCAGATTTGTGGATTGGCTAAGTTATGAGATTTTAAGAATTTTTTCATAAAGGATTTAATATTTCATAGTTTTAGTTTTTATTCTTGTTTTGTCTTTAAATACATAATATTTGATAAAAGTGGGGGAAAAATGGACTTTAGGTTGTAGATATTTCACTTGACTATTGAATTTATTTTGTTAAGAAATTTTTTTATAACTCATTTAGTAGGTCAAGTATAGTATTCTAACCTACCAAATTATATGGGACAAACAAAGTTTGACTCCTTTAATTTACTAATTTGTATGAATTGACTTATATGATTAGTTGGATTGGTCCATTTTGGGATAGAGATTACCTCTCACTACAAAAAAAATCAAGTCCTAATAACAGTTATTAAGTGGCATGAACCGTGATTTTAACTATGGTTATATGGTTTAATGATAGTTACAAGATTTGTTGTAGAATCATCTATGGGGACTGATTTAACAATAGTTATTTACAAACATTAGTAAAATTATTGCTATGGAACGACATGACGACGATTGTATGTAAACATCATTGTTTGTGGTTTAACAATAGTTATGGAGTAGTTGTCATTAAACCTGGCCTAACAAAGGTTAGGTTTTATGACAATTAATCCAACTGTAGTTATTGTGGCATTGCGACAGCTATGAATAATCGTCGTAATATTTATAGTAATCATTTTTTAAAAGTAGCAGTCAGAATTATTGTTGGTGCTATTTTTGTTGTCGTTTTATATATGTATTCTATTCTAACCTTTTTTTTTTTTTCATTTTACCTGATATATCAACAACTACTACAAGCAAGCCAACACTTTCCATTGAAAATAACAATTTTCTAACATTTGAATATATACCCATCATTATCTTGATCATTGAAAATATATATACATAAGCAAAAAAAAAAAAAAAAATTATACACATATATAGTTGAAGTCTAACCTAGCTAATCATTCATGTAACTGGAATGCTGGGAAAGGCTTACTTGTTGAGTGGGTTTCCACTATCTTGATCACTCAAAATTTGATATTCAAACCACAAAACATGTTGTTGGTAATGTAATAAAATCATAACATATAAACATTCTTTTATTCATATATGATATAAAACAAAGCGATGATAATGTATTAAAAATCATAACTTATAAACATTCTTTTATTCATATATGATAGAAAACAAAGTGATGATTACCCTAAGTTCAAGTGACATTTAACCAGGAATGTTTCATAAAATAAAAGTCATTGTTGCTTCCATTTAACATTGCTTATAAAGTAACTTTGTGTGTTTATCAACAATTGTTCATGTTATGCAGCCATTTGTGATTCACGTGATTCCCTTTCTGCAATTTTCTCCTTTAGTTGTGCCACTACATTCTGCAGTTCATTACAAGAAGGCATAGACGATGAATTATCAAGTGCATGACATCCAAATACTTAGGTTGGAAAGGCACCTAAACCCATTCTTCTGACTCTGCTACAGTGTTTTTGAGTTCCTAAAGCTCTAGCCAATGAGTCGTAAGCAGATATTGGTTAAGATGAAGAATCCTTTACCTAAATTATAACAATCTTCTTGTGAAATGCAACTAAGAATAATTCATTTCCATCCACAATCTAATAAAATTCATGCAACTTGGTTACAAACACTTACACTTAACACTTACACTTATGCACTACTGTCCATACATCACCTCATGTGACTAGGTGATTACACTCAACTTTTTACAGAATTGAAGACACATGTAATATAATACAGATGACATTTTCCTTCTAGTTACCATAATGAGCTTACTATCTCTACCTTCTTTTGCGCAAGGCTTTTTGAGCCACTAGTATGTAAATTGGTCAATTTGGTCTAATTTTTCTTATTTTTCGTGGCTATCTCTTGTTTATGAATAGATACATGTTAATAAAAAGTGTCAGATAAATATATATACTAAAATACAAGTTAGGTCACCTGTGCCTTTCTGAAAGACAATAATTTATGAATATAGCCCATTGATCTCTTTGAATCCATTTAGGGACATCTTGTATTAGTTTCTCCAGAGTTTGAGTGCCATCATTTTTATATAAGTCGAACCGTGCACTTCTCCACCTTGCCCCTATCAAACTTAAAATATAATTTTTATGCCTATCCACACGAAAAACTTAGCCTAGAAGAATAAATGTAAAGGTGAACACATAAAGTCAAAATTTTATAACTGCAAGATGAATCAACTCATACTTATATAACGTCCTTAAACATTATTTTTGAAGTCTCTAGGCATAAGCCTCCAATTTGGATAACTGATAGGAAATGCCTCGAAGTTTCTTGCAACAATTGTTAGAAAGACACTAAGCAATCCACCTGAATCTCCAACCGGTTGGTTTATGTCATTTAAGCTCATTACAGCCCTTTGCGCATGAGGTAGAGTCTAAACATCATGCATTGTTAATTGTCTAGTAGTTACATATCCTTTCTAATGTGTGGAATCAATGTTAGTACATGTACTAGAAATATACAACTTAAATCCAAGGTTGTCATTACTTAACTTACTAATAATGTTAACCATCGAATTTTGCCACCTTTGTCGCCGTGCAGGTTGCGCAGGCAGATCTGAACGTTGTTCTTCCTCTACCAATAGTTATTCATCTTCATTTTCTTACTAGACAAGTTAAATATATAATGATGGTCATGTAGAGGAGTCAGGTGGAACCCTCAGATTTTAGTATGTTAGAGTTCATAAATTTGTGTCTCTATCTGGGAATAATTACTTTAACAGTTATGGTTGTAATAACTCACTTTCATAAATAATGCATCGTCATCATCACCTATGTCATACAAGTCTCATGGATTTAGATGCACATCAGTACTTTAATTTTTGACTGACTCATCTTTGACATAATACATTTAGTGAGCTTCTAAAGCTTGTATGTATGGTTCATCGTCTTCACTCTCACCAATATGTATCAACTGTGAAAAATTAAGGGAATTAAATCCCAATTACAATGCCTCAAGGATTAGTTTTGTTAGCCCATGCACATTTTAACAATGTAATAGGTGAATTGTCCATGGTAATTTAATTCAATTACATTTAATAATTTTCCATAATATGGCACACCTCTAAATCTTATATGGCCATCAAATCTACTTGCATAACTACTTCTACCAAATTTCCCAAATACACTACTGTTTTGAGTCTTCAATCTTTCATCACGTGCTAAAGTTTGAAATTTGTATCTGTTGACATTTTACGAGGTGTATTGCCTAGCTTTATCAAGTAGACCTATGGCAAGATATCTCATTTTAACGGAATAAATCCTATTTGTATCATTTATAAACTAAAGGAAAAAGAGTAATGACTTTGCTAATTAAAATTGTTCATCGTTAAAGAAGAAAACAATGGTTATTATATACTTACAAGACGTGAGAACCAACCAATAAACTCTCTATAGACCCTTCTGTCTATCTTCAAAGTTGATTGTGTAAGATTTCATAATTGTCGCCTCACATGATCTCTAGATTCCCTCTATGTCGTACATCAATTAGTCACGTGGTTTAAAGGCATGCAATAAAGATTAGTGATATATGACATGTAATAAACTTACTGAAAGAAAGGGTCAAGATAACATACAACGACGTGCTTGTAGTTTCTCTATAGGATATAGAGTAAAGTACTAAAATCCACCAACTAGATTTCTAATAGGTAGAAACTAGGTATCGACATTAGATGGCTGACCATTAGGTTCATCATTAACTTGTCTAGCATGATTAAATGCTTTCTCTATTCCTTCTAAATATCTTAAGCAAAAGTTTAATACTTCTTGAGTCATGTAACATTTAATAATTGAACCCTCTGGTTGACTCCTGTTTCATACAAAGGACTTTAATTTGCTTAGACACCTATTAACCATAAGTGAGTTAATGCAAAGATGTTAAACAACTTAAAATAAATACTCAATATGATGTTTATATTTACCTTTTTATTGGGTACATCCATTGATGTTGGATAGGACTCCTAAGTTTGGCTTACTCAACTAAGTATACAATTAAATGAACCATGACCATAAAAAATGAGGGTGGGAATATCATCTCCAGTGACACAACATTAAAATTACTCTATTTTAAAGTTCATCAAGGTCATTCATGCTTAACACTTAACTTCATAGCATCCTAAAGAAAGTACACAAGTCCGATAAGACAGTTGATACCTCCTAAAGAACGGTCATTCTCATAGCTTGAGGCAAAAGTTGTTTCATAATTACATATAAGTCATGACTTTTCAATCCAATGATCTTGCTTTGTCTTAGATCAATGCATCTAGAAATGTTGCTTGAATACCCATCTGGCATAGTAATATTATTCAAAGTCCATAAAAAGATATATTTGTTTGTATTCATCAAAGTGGATAAAGTTAGAGGAAATCAATCACTTTCATTAGCCCAAAGATTCGCTCTAATACCCATTTCTTGTAAGTCTTTTCATGCATTAACATCGTCCTTTGAGCATCCAAACTCATTTAGTAAAGTGAATATCACATTGTCACATACATTTTTCTTAATATGCATGACATCAAAATTATGGCACAACAAGTGGTTTGTCCAATAAGGACATTGAAAAAATATACTTTTCTTATGATACTATTGAGTTTCACCATCAATACCACCAATAGCTTGAGATTTTCTTCCCCAACCTTCAATATCCATATCTTTTCTAAACACAATATCAGCATTCCCAAGATTTTTTAGGATTTCCAACCCAGTTTTTGGTAGTCGGGTGTTTCTTCTCCCTTCCTTTCCATCAAATTGACTTCAAGCCAATGTAAATCTATGACTTGGGCTAAAAAAATAATGATAACCTATAAAACACCACTTTGGCTATAAGGAACCTAAACTTGAACAGAGTCAAAATTGCAAGTGGAACATGCTAACCAGTATGAACATTTCACCCAAACAAATCCCAAGACTAAGAAAATCACTAACTGTCCTCATTAATGCTACCCACATATTGAACATTTCACTTGCGAATGAATTAAATGTTTCAACACCATTCAACCATAAATCTTTCAACTCTACAATTAATGGTTGCAAATACGAATCTATATCATTCCCTGGTGCTCATCTCCTTAGAATGATCATTAAGAGAATAAAGGACTTCTAGTTCATGCACATCTAGGGAGGCAGGTTGTAATTTATAATAACCACTAGCCAAATACTAGTACTTGTACTTAAATTTCCAAATGGATTGAGGTCATAAAGGGCCAAACCTACGCATACATTACAAGGATCCAAGTTGAATTCTAGATTCATTATGTTAAACTTCTTCTATGCCTCAGAGTCCTTTAAATGACACATCATGTTGTCACTGGTGTTGTCCACATAATGCCATCTTATATGCTCAGCTATTTTAGATGATAAAAAATTAAATACAACAATACACATGTACAAATATTATGCAATACTAACTAATATTTTTTCTTCATGTGATGCATGGGTTTATTTCATTGTTATAAGTTATTCGTGTTATAAAAAACTAAATAATTGTAATTTATTTTTAATTGAAATTGTAACTAAACTATAAATTTATGTCTCAAATTCAAAATGTTTCTTTCTATCATGGACATAATATTTCAAAAGTAAACTACATTTAGTGTAAAAGCAAAAAACATCAATGGAAAAAGAAAAATAATTAGTTAAACAAAATTAAGGCAATCACTTACATGTGCAATATATGATAGTATTCATCAAGAGAAGTTCTTATGTTAGGTACATCTAATTTGCAAAGCATTAATAAAACAAGCTAATCATAAATCAACATGCAAGTATACCATACATACTTTCCAAAAGTACTAATATATCTAACATTCCCATTATATCATAGTATACATCAAGAGAAGTTCTTATGTTGCACATCTAATTTACTAAATATAGATAAAATAAGCTAATCATAAATCAACAAGTAAGACTATCATACATACTTTCTAATAGTACTAATATCTAACACTTTTATAAAGTCCATTCATAATAAAAATGATCTAACTTTTAGAATTATCCAACCTATAATCTCTCTAAAATCAAAGTTTACTAGCAATGAGTAGCCTATTGGCCTCATTCATTTGTAGTCTAAATGCTCCATTGCAAAGGATGGCTTATTTTGACATTTTTAGGTATTGTATTTTAGCAAAATAAGCACACAAAAAAAAAAAAACTTACTGGATGGCAACGACAACAAGGGGTAGTAGTAGTTGAAACTATGTCAACGATCAGAAGGTTGACTGGTGGCAATGGCTGATAGCAACAATTTTCTTCAGTGAATGAAAAAAAAAAGGAGAGAGAAAGAGAGAAATGCACTTTGGTCACGATAGAGGTTAAGGGATCTAGCTGATTATAAATGTTAAGAGTTATTGCCAGTGTCGGTGACATAATGGTAGGGAGTAGTAGGCATTGTTGGGTGAGGTGTAAGAAGAAAAGGGGAAAAGAGAAAACGAGAAGCTATGCAGCATGTTAAGTTAAATTTATAAGGCCTAATTGTGGCTAAGACTGGGCCTAGCCACGGTTACTTAAACGTAGCTATGATAGTCCTAGCCATGTTTTTTTGTATAACTTTGGCTAGGCTATAGGGGCAGGATAAGGGCCATTTCTGATGGCCTACCCATGGTTATACATAAGTGGTTAGGACTAAGCCTAATCACAGTTATGTGATAATTATGGTGAGGCCTAAAATAATTAAAGAAAAAAATTTCTCCCTTTTTCTAAGCTTAACACATGTCCATTGTTAAAAAATTATGAGAAAGCCCTCAATCTTATTTCAGTTACTTTCTTCCTTTTCTATCTTACTTTTTTTTTTTCCTTTTTTTTTCTCCACACACCCCTATTTTCAAGCTTCAAGAATTCCTCTACTCTGCTTGCTTTGATTTCAACAATTCCTTATCATCTCCATTAATTTGAACCAGCTTCATCATGTTTTCCAACCTATTTATGATGGATGATGGCCAAAAAAGTATCAAATTCTAGTAAACATCTCCCATGCATGATCCATCAAAATAAACCCAAATAGGTGCGTGTTTCTTGAAATCTTGTTAGGGCTTCACATTCTTGTATGTAATTTGTTCTTCTCCTTCTAATCTTTATGCTCAATTTCATCATCTTGGTCCTCGATTTTGTAATCTTGGTCCCAATGTTAAATTTTCCAAATTATGTGATCTTAGGCTCCACAAGAGGAGAAATTCAACATAATATTCAAATTGATTTATGACTTTGTTTCTTAACACTAACTTCATTTTTCCCATTATAATCCACAATGAAATTCTAAATTTTGAGTCTTGATTTTGAAACCCATTTTTTCAAGGTGTTCATGTCATAAATTTGAAATTGGGCTAGATTTTGGTGAGAATACTACAAAATAAGTTGGGGCTGCGGTTCTTTGAAGGATAACCACTATTAGAGGAAGAAATTAAGCAATTGGAAGTTGTCATTTGAATGGTATATTGAATGAGTGGTCTTTTCTAATTTTCTTTAACTTTCTTTATTTTTAAAGAAAGGGGATGAAAACCTTGTAGTAATTGACTAAATGACCCTTAAATGAGTAATTTAGATTAATTATCAAATCATGAATTATATTAGGATAATTTCCCACTATCATGACAAGGTTAGGCAACTAGCGGTTGAGAAAAATAAATTATTTTGGGTCATATATATTATAGTATTAGATACATGAAACTGGAAATAAATTAATAAACAATAAATAAATAAAAATAAGACTTAAGCCTAGATGGTGAAATATTGTTCTTGTGATGTTGGAAGATGAAGGGTCAACATCTTACTCTGAGATTAAAGAAGTTTGCTATGCAATAATTAGACAAGTATTAGGTTAGGCGTTGGGAAGCTAGATAAATTAAAGGAAATCTTTGATGTAAGAAGTTAAATGTGCGTTATTTGTTATTATAGGATCATAGGCTTTAGTTTTGTGATCAATGGAGATAAGAAAAGAGACGTTAGGAACTCAATTGTCATGTGCATTCCCTCCATGTGAGTAAATATTGTTAATCATTCCTATTTTCAGTATTTGAAACTATTCATTTATGCAATGCTTTTATTTATACGCTCTGATGCCTTGGAAATAGGCCTCTTGAACTGTTATAAAATTCCTAATATTAATTAGCAAACTTTGAACTCTTAAAAGAATTTCCTTGTGATATACCTTCATGTTTGAATGTTCATTTAAACGATTAACATACCTTATAGTTTTTAGGGATATTTTATAAATGATTTTTTTACTATTTAGATTTTTAGAAATATGGAATTTCGTTATTACACAAAATTTTAAGTATATATATTATTATGGAAAAGTATTTTTTTTTATGGAAATTCATCCAATACAAAACCCTGTAGGTAACAACAGTAGACGTTAGCCTTGGTGCACCATGCTTTCGTTATTCTTAGCATTGTCTCAACCTTTGATTATGTACGATCCTTATTGCTTGATTTCAATTATTATGGATTATGATACCTAAACTTAAGCTGGCTTTTGATATGGATTATGATATTTAGCCTTGAGCTAGCTTTCATTCAAGATTGTGATACCTAGGCTTGAGTTTGCTTTCGTTATGAATTGTAATATCTAGCCTTAAGCTAGTTTTCATATATGGATTTGTGAATAGTCCTGTGAGATATTTTCTACTTCGGTTTTACTCCATTAAAATCACATATGAATTTCAAGTGCTTTTTAGTATGGTTTGTTTAGCTAAGTATCTCTGAATTTACTTAAGCTTTATGAATAATATTATACGATTTATGATTTTCCTTTTGGAATAATTTTGACATATGTAAGTTTTATGTGTTATGAACTACTAGACAATATAGTTGTGAAAAACTTTAGCAGTTTGCCTATTGCCTCTTGGTATGGTGAGTAATATTTTCTAACTAAGTGTGGTCACTCATCCCTTCTCTCGTTGATACTTTTTAGAGAATAACATTGATCAAGTTATCACTTTGTTATTTAAAGACAATTGAAAGACTTGCTGGTAAGTCTTGCATTGTTTGTAAGGGCATAAGTCACTTTTATTTAGTTGTTAAATGTCAAAAAGTATTTTCCTTGTACTATAGTTTCTCCATTGTCATAGGCAAAGAGTCTAGTATGGTTTAGCTTTGAGTTAGTTGTACAAGGCTGGAGAATTGAGTTAGATATTGTTTAGTTCATTCGTTATATCAGTACTTAGATTTGTTAGTTTGTCAAATTTGTTCAACTTATGGAGATGAGGTTTACCTTATTTCTGTGCCAGTCACGCTCTATTATTTGGTCCGTGACAATCTACAATTTGAAAAGCTTAAATTTTAATCAATAAAACATCTATACATTTTACTATTAAAATAAGTATGATTTAATTTTCATATTGGCAAAATTTTTAATAATCACATGCATACTATAATTTCATTATTGGAAATAGGGACTAAATTGATAAAAGTATTTATTCTGAGTCACATAAAAAGAATTATTGAATATTTTTCCATACACAAATATCCCTAAGAATAAAACATGCTCTTCTAAGAAAGAACTTGGAAACAAATACTAGTAGGAGAAAAAAAAAAGTTGACATATGTTGTAACCCATACAAGTGAGTTGTAATTATAGGAATGTGAAATACAACCAAACCAAGCGATATGGAACTTGATTATTTGAAAATGCAACTCACACATTCAAGATATATATTAATTCAGATAGATCAAAATTACAAATAATGATACTAGAGCTGTCTCAAAAATCAAATAATTCAAACTTTAATTAACCAAAAAAAGCCTTTGACTTACTAATTTGAATTTTGATGTGACTAACATTGTTGAGTAAGGCTGGAACCCAAGAAGGGGTGAATTGGGTTTTAAAAAAATTTTAACTGAAAACGTCCTTTGAAGAACAAAAACAACGTAATCAAATATGTGCAGAATGTAAAGGAGTAAGCAGAAAAGAATTAACACAAATATTTATCCTGGTTCGACTTTTACCCAAGCCTACATCTAGTCTCCAAGTAACCTTTTGGGACTTTTCACTATCTCAAAGTGTCAATACAAAACTTAGGAGAACATTTCCTTAATTCTCAAGCCTCAGAGCTTAACACTTTCAAGAAACATCCTTGAATTCTCACTCTCAAGGATATAGTCCCCTTGAACCTAAGCTCTACATAGCTTGAATCTCTCAAGGAACATCCTTGAGACTTTCTCTTAGAAGAAAGAAAAATTTTCAGTCAAATAACTCTCTAAAACATAGTAGATGTTATAGTAAAGCACTAATATGATAATGAGCTGAAGAGAATATAAAAACCATTAATATAAGCACTTTTGAATGTTTTTCTTTTTCTTTTAAGAAGTCTCAGATCGAGTTTATATAGATTAAGGTCCAATAGATCCATTGGGAGTGAGTGGAAAATTAGAAAATTCAAAATATAGCCGTTATAGCTTTTCTGTCATTGACCAGTCGATTGGTCAATAGTGAACAATCGATTACTCCTTCATTCCCTCCCACAATTTTCAAATTTTGGACCCCAACAATCGACTTCACTCTAGACCAGTTGACTGATGCTTGATCTGAGAGGTGACTAGTCGACTATTGGCCTCAAGAAAGCTCCCAGTTGATCAAGCTTGAGCTGGTAGCTGACTGGTCTCATCTAAGAAGGTGACCGGTCGACTACTGGATTGTAACCAGTCAACTGTTCACTCACGAAGAGTGCCTAGTTGATTAGATTTCAATTTGGCAGCAGACTGAGGCTTTCTTAGAAGATGACCAATTGATTGCTGACTAGTAGCCAGTTGATTGTTCACTGACAGAAAGCTCCCAAATCAGCTTTTTCTCAACCTTTAGGATTTAAGATTAATTATACATTCATTTTAATTGATTATTATCAGCTCAATACCATTTACAAAGGTTCTTAATACATAATTAAACATTAAAATCATATAGAACCTAAGTGTCATATAGGAAAACTTTTCTTTTTATGTTGTTATCATCAAAACCTTTGTTTCTCAACAAATGTGCTCAACAAACGTCTCAATAATCCATCTAATATCATAAACATTATTTACAACAAAGTGACTTAGCCTACTGGTTCAATACAAAAATTTAATCCATAGATACAGTAATTAATTCTTGACGTGTTCAATAAATACAGAAACCTATGTCACTCATATCAAATTAAGTATGCCACGTAGGATTGATGAATTTATGATAAATTTCTGATGCTAAAGTCCTGCAAAAACATATGAAGAAAGAAAATATTAGAAATAAACACATTTATTAGGGAAAAGGTATCAATGATGAATTACTTGAGAAAAAATTTAATCCTCACTCATTTAAACATTATTATTTTGAATTTTAAAATATTTAGTCTCTTATTTTTTATATCATACTTTCAAAATATAATGAGGAACCAAAAGTAATAATTTTTTTTATGAGTGAGGAACCATAAAAGTGAATGACTAATTAGGAATTAAAAAAAAAATTTACTCTATATATCCTCATATTGTATTAGTCCAAAAGGAAAGTTCATCTCAAAAGATTAATTTATTATATGAGATAACCTCTTAGATTTATAAGCCTCATCTCTTAGGCATGTGGGACTTGTAATAGATATATTTAGTAAAATGGTTCAATCAATGTAATTAACTATAAAAACAAGAAATTCTTAACTAACAAGACATCTTTACTATGCTATTTTTCAATCAAAATATGGAAAAATGTATGATTAACTAATTATAATGTATAATTTAATTTTAAAATGATACAATTATCTGCAATAACCATATACCTATCATCATAATATAATTAAAAAATTAAATATTTATCGTGTTTTAATTGAAGAACAACATAACAAAATTATAAAAATTGCATATAACTTTTTTCTCATAATATAATTAAAATATTAAATACCTATCATGTTTTGATTGAAGAATAACATAAAAAAAATTATAAAAACCCGCATATAAATTTTTTCTATAGAAATATATATACAACCAAATAATGAATAACAAATTAATATATATATATATATATATATATATAAATTCTAAAGATATATCTTAAAAAGATTATCAATATACAGTACCTTGATCATTCCTCGGGCATTTGGAAGCGACACAATGGGCACGTACGCCTTGTTCGGAGCCACCGTGCAATGCATTTGTTATGAAAGATATGATCACAGGGCATCGACAAAACATTACTGTCATCTTCATAGTTCTCCAGGCAAATACTGCATTGTTCATCTTTAGCTTTATCATCCTCCAACTTCAACTCCCTGAGCGATGCTACAATAGAAGAAGTCTCCATTGTTGGATCTACTCGGAATTCTCCGTAAAACAGAGTTTGCGCGAGATGATGTGAAGTAGATGAACGAGAACCTGAAAAACCAACTCGATAAAAAGAAGATACTATACGTCGTGAGAGTAACGACATGTTGCCGTTGGAACGGATGCTAGATAAATGTTGTCGAACGAAGCTTGAAACGTTGTAGAGTAATTGGTGATCGAGAACAAATTCTTGATACACTGAAAAGGAGAAGTTGGTGTTTTGATAAACACTGAGTCTGATACTGATGTATTCTGTGATTCTGTCAATACAGCCGAAGATGAAATAGGAAAGAGGGGACGCCATATTACATATGAACTTCAAAGTTTAGAGGTTTGATCTTTGATCGTTGAAGGATAGGATTAATATGCTTTATAGAGTGAGGTAAATTTATAGAGGGTAGAGTTTTACATGAAGAAGGATATACTATAATTAAATAAAAAAGGAGACATAGATATATTGAATTATTTAAAATATATTGAATTAACATGAATAAGATTTTTTTTTTTTAAGATTATCTTAAAATAACGGTAGAGTTTGACTTTTTATGAACAAAATCTTGTTGATTTGAAGGGATTTCTATATGAGTATTACTCTTTCTTAGAGTATTAAAAGTTCAAAACAATATAATTAATTTTTTCCGTGACGTGTTTTAGATGTATTTAACTCAACTTGCACTTCTATTTACTAAACTATTATTCCAAAGTATTGTTTGCAGTTACGATTGTAAATATTCATAATGGTTAAAATAAAAATACTTTAATTAATAAATTCTTTATTATATATTAATGTTAAAAATAAATTTTATTTTTTGTTACTTTTTTAGAAGCGAGTTTTGTGAAAGGAAACAGTTGTTGATTATATACTTATTATATACTGATATGACAATGATTTTAAATATATATATATATATATATTATTGATTTTTCGAATATTTAAGTATTTATAAAAGTAATCTTTACTTAGTAAACTTTAAATAAAATATCTACTATTAAATTAGTTGATGTGATTTTTCATAAGTTCAATATTATGTATTATAATAGCTATACGAGTTATCAAAAGACAATATAATTCATTTGCATTAGATGTTTTCTAGCAACATATTTCATTAGATTTTTTACTTTTAAATTTCTATTTAACATAATATTCCTAATTTTAATATGATATAACAATTCAAATATAAGGCACATTTGAGCATTTATTTATAAGTTTTTTATTTGGTCAAATCTAAGTGGGGTCATAAGATAATTTTTTAATACGACAATTCTTCTATTTATTTATTTTGATCATATGATATTTTTTAAACTATTTTATGACGAAATTGTAGTTAATGACAATGATTTAAATTTATTTTAAACTCTTGTTGTCTACCATGAATACAATTTTTAATGTAGCAGGAACTACAGTGAGATTTTGTACCATAAATGCAGTTAGAAAGGATAAGTTTAATTTGAGGAACGATATATATAATAGTATTAATTAATAAGATAAGCGAAATTTATTAATATTAATAATTATTACTTCATTGAATGATACTATTTTACTTGGATTACGAAACTAACATTATTTCCTAATTCAATTGGGTCTATTAAGACGTGCTTTCTTGTTAATCTTTATAAATTTAATGAATTTAAATTAAAAAATGAAATAATAAAAAATAACATAGTCCAATCATATAAGAAATATATATATATATATATATATATATTTGTAGGTTAAATAGATTCAAAATTTAAAATATATAATATTGTATAATATCATGATTTAACTTTATTTACATAAAATTTTAAAAAAAAAATTGAGAGGGGCAAGCGCCACCCTCAATTATATCTAGCTTCGCAACTGTTAATTATATATACTATTGAATCAAGTATAAATATATATAAGTAAAATTGAAAATGTATATGGTTAAAGTGATATACATCCATGTATATAGTTCCAATACAATAAATACGGAAAAAAATATATTTTTGGTCTCTCACTTATTATAAAATTATTATTTTGATCCCTCACTTATTGAAATATTTAAAATAGTCTCTCACTCATTTGAAAATATCTCACTTTTTAACCTTTAACTCTTCAAAAAATTATCAAATTTAGTTACTTTATTAAACCCTAACTCTAAATATAAGGGATTAAATCTTATGTTTTTTTTTTTAAAATAGAAGATTAAATGTAACATTTTCTAATAAGTGAAAGATTATTTTTTACATTTAATAAGTAAAGAACTAAAATGATAATTTTATTAAAAGTAAATGATCAAAAATACATTTTACTCCAATAAATACATGTCACTATTTTATTAGCATGTCACTTGTAACATTTGTAACCTGCCTTCTTGGTTACTCTACACTTGTTAATAATTATTTTAAAAAATTATATTTTCCTATTTTCTTTCTGTCCTACATAAGTTACTCTACACTTGCTCACTTGCTCTTATTTACTTCTTCTGACATGAAGTTCATCGTGCTCCATTTGATGAACAAAAAAATTTCAGATTCAATTGTGAATTTAAATTTATTGTATTTAAAAAAATATAAATAATTAAATTTTCATCTAATAATTTAAATTTCAATAAATACAAAATAGTTTATAACAACTTTTTAAAATTTAAATCATTAAATTTTTATCTAATAATTTAAATTTTATCAAATTCACCTACATTTAAATTTTTAAATTCACCTAATCTAAATCCAAAAATTTCAAACGGAATAGGATGCATACGTGGCAATGGAAACTTGTTTCGCCGTTGAAAACGATAGTAAAGGAGAGAAAACAAATATGATTTATTAAAGTTGCCCAATTAACCTGTTATTTTAGTAACGTAAGCTAAAATTTTTAGTGGATTAAATTAATCTAATTTATTTAATTAGTAGGTTATATAGGTTAATTTGATGGATCTGTGATCCACGTAGAAAATTTTATATTTTATGACTTTTAACTTTGTTTTATATTTTAAAATCTGAAATTTGGCTATAATAAATAAAATGAATAGACTCCTTAGCAATAAAATTAAATATTTAACTTTATAACCCACTTAATATGTCAACTCCAACGGCATAGCTTAACAAATTATGTAGGTTAAAAAAAGTCAAATCATTTTATCAATGAATTGACTCAAATGATAAGACTAGTCTGTTTTTAAAGATCACCTCCTGTAGCTTGTACTTATGGGGGAATTTATAATAACTACTTAGATTATTGGATTTTAATTTATCAATCCAAATGTCCAAAATATATTAATTAAATTAAAAATTAAAATTTTATAATAATACATGTAGATATATTGATAATCTAGATACTTTTTATACAGAATATCGTTTTATTGTAGACAATAAAAAAATAATTTCTAACAAAGTTATCTTCTATTCCTCACATTTTATAATTTATTTATTTTTAATAAAGTACTATTATATATGTAAATAATCTAAAATATCAATATTTTTTCTGTATTATCATAACGTTTCCCTAAAATAATTAGTTTTTATTAAATTAAATTTATAAATATTAAATTATTTTAGACCATTAAATTTTGATTTAATAATTCAAATAATTACGGGAGATTTTGTTAGAGGAGATCTCGGTCTGTCCGTTTTGACACGTCAGAAAATGGTTTCAATAATTAATGCATGTCTTTAATACTCTTTTTAAGCCCCATAAATGTTCGTTAACTATAAAAAATTACTTAGAGGATTTCTTGAAAATTGCTGTGACTGTGACTTTAAAAAGGCATACGAAGCACGAAAAGAAATTTAATTAAAACCAAAAAAAATAAATCCGCAAGAACCATAACGAATATCCTTAATTCCACCCGTACAACTCTAATTTTCGTCGGTGTCATCGAATTTTCTCGCGTCCCAAACAGCCTGATTTATTGGTGAAATAACACATTTTCGTATTGTACAACAGTGAAGAACGCCTCCGGTGTGAGCCTTTTTCCGCTACGTCATCCACGCGCGGGATAATTCGGCTCTCCGATTGACTTTGGCGTTCTTCCCTTATCGAACTCAGATGACGCGCATTGAAGGCTTTAGGTCTCTGAAATTCTGCTTCCATTCTTCCCTTATACCTGTCTTGCCATTCAACTTTTAGCATCTTCTCACCTCCTAGGGTTTTTCGATCGAGTGCACATTTGTTCCCCGAATTTCCTCGCCGAGCCGAATTCTGGTGTTTAGACATTTAATTTTTGGAAGATGTTCAGTAAGATCATAAAGCGTGCCCACAAGAAATCACTGAAAGCGGAAGCCAAAGCGGAAACCAATGAAAAAAATTCTGCGGATGACTTTCGGTTATTTGAAGTCGTTGTCAACCATGCCTCTCGGGCCGCCACCAATCCGGCAGCCCCGAATTTGGACCCACCGAACTTGTCTGCGGCAGCAGCGCCTCCCATCTCCGGCGTAATTGAGCTGCTACCGCCATTGGAAGAAGTTGATGTTTCAGAACGCTCGAGTATGTTTCTTCGAAAAGTTCAACTTTGTTGCACTCTTTGTGATTTTTCAGATACTTTGAAGTCGGTTCGTGAAAAGCAAATCAAACGAGAAACACTTTTTGAGCTAGTGGATGTCATGCAATCTGGGTCTTTCAAATTTAGTGAAGTTATGCAAGAGGAGCTGATTCGGATGGTTTCAGTTAATATTTTCCGATGTTTACCCCCAGCATCCCACGAAAATACAGGGAATGAAACTGTGGATCCTGAAGATGACGATGCATATATGGATCCATCTTGGCCCCATTTACAGCTTGCGTATGAAATTCTATTGAGGTACATTGTGTCGTCAGAGACAGATACAAAGATTGCCAAGCGTTACATTGATCATATATTTGTTTTGAAACTGCTTGATTTGTTCGATTCAGAGGATATGCGTGAGCGCGAGTATTTGAAAACGATTCTTCACCGCATATATGGGAAGTTCATGGTGCACCGGCCTTATATACGGAAGGCGATCAATGATATATTTTATCGGTTTATATTTGAAACACAGAGGCATAATGGTATCGCTGAACTGTTGGAGATTATGGGAAGTATTATAAATGGGTTTGCCATGCCAATGAAAGAAGAGCATAAATTGTTTCTTATACGGGCACTGATTCCTCTTCACAAGCCAAAATCTATTTCCACATATCATCAACAACTGTCTTACTGTGTAGTTCAATTTGTTCAGAAAGACTATAGGTTGGCAGATCCTGTGATTAGGGGGTTATTGAAGTACTGGCCAGTTACAAATTGCCAGAAGGAGGTTCTTTTTCTTGCAGAACTAGAGGAGGTTCTGGAGTCAACGCAATCTACAGAATTTCAAAGGTGCATGGTCTCTCTTTTCAGGCAAACTGGGCGCTGCTTAAACAGCCCTCACTTCCAGGCATGTAAACAAATTATCACTTATTACAATAGCTTTCATGCACTTCTCTGACTGCTCTGATCACACTCGGTATCTTACATGCAGCTTATCATATAATGACTTACCATATTGATCTTTTTTCCTTTTTTGGAACTAGGGTTTATATCATGGGTTAGACTTAAGTTTTGTCCTTATATCATATGGATGCTTGTTGCAATTATTGTTATTGCTTCCTCTGTCTTATATTATTTTATGTTGGTTGGATAAGATTTTATTTTTTTCTGGTTCCATCAAATTCCTGGCAAAGGGACAATAATAAGCAATAGATGGAGAAAAGATTTATAATTTGCATTCTTCTATCTTTTTATTTGTTTCTTAGTGTTCAAAGGTTTGTTTCCCTTTATCTAATGGGGGACAGATATGCAAGAGATATTGGCTTATCATGTTCTTGGTTTCGAAATACTTTTTTGTTATTTGTAAACAAAATTTACTATTTTGTATGGCGCAGTAAATTGTTGAGTATTCTAGATATAATTGCTAGATTTAATTCTCTTGTGATAATCTCTGATCATGAGTCATAATTTGTTTTGGAAGTAAAACTGATTGACTCTGGCAAATAGAGTCACTGTTTTTTACTAAAACATATCCACATCCACTGCGGTTCAGGCTTGTACTCAATGGAGAGAGAGAGAGAGAGAGCACTTGAAAGTTCCAGTGTGAACACGAATGGTATTGTTGCCAACTAACATTTCTTTTGCTGTTCATGAATATTTCGTTTGCATTATGTGCCATCATTTTGCCACTAGAATTGGCAATTTATGAGATATATCATTGCACTAACTTAAACTTGGGGCCTGAATGTACAATTAGAAACATGAACTGGTAATCATTGCCTGATCTTACCAATTAATTGTGACAGAAATGCAAAGTTCATACTTGTATTTTCCTATCTGGAATGTTTAATTTAGTGTAGTATGGGATTTATCTGGAAGTATTTCCTCATAATTATTCAATCTATTATAGACTGTTGGTTTCTATCTATGGGGATTGGATTGAATGTCCTGGCAGCTACCAACAATCTGGTTAGCTAACCATGATTCAATGAGTTTTCAGCAGGTTTGGTCAATTTACAAATAATTTGTCCAATTTGAAGAATCTAACAATGATGCCTTCTGATTTTAAATTTAAGTGTCCACTAAAGGCAGAATTGTTTTGAGTTTGACTGAGTCATGACCTATCTCATCTTATACTTATTGAAATTTGGTCTAGGTTAATACATGCTAGGTATGGCTTAGTTCTATTTTTGTACTTTTCAATTTATTTTTCAGCAGTTTTATCCTGATTTCAAGTACTTTCAGGATGATTTTCCCATAATTTCTATTATATTAAAGCATTCTTTGCTGAAAGTGCATTTCCTGAATCTTCATTGTTTCTACATGATGGGATATATGATTTATTATCTTTTGGAATTGAGTGAATATTCTTCTCAATTGTGTAGACTCTAGATCTGTGTGTCGAGAACCTTCTTGAGAAGCTTCAGAATGAACATATTTAGGCATCTTTTAGGAAACAATCTATCCAAGGTTCCTAATTCACAGCAATAAATTAATCTAATACTCTCCAGAACAGTAACGAGTAATAGTAGAACAGAAAAGAAAATAAAGGGCAGAATTCCATAACTGGCAGTTTGAGAGTGACTGCTAGCATCTCCCATTTGCTAAATACTTCTCTCCTTCCCTCTCCAACCACTCCCCTTTTTGTTTAGATTCTCTAACCATTTTCATCCTCAACCAATCCAAACTTCCAGTTGTCCCAACCTTCTTGTCACTTGGAACTGTCCCTACCTGGGCCAAGTCATTAACATTCTTACGCTTATGCCTTCTTTGATTACCAATTGAACAGGTAGAGGTTGCAGGAAGCCAGCTGGACTATGGCTTGATATCTATTTCTTTTAACACACCTAACAAGTCTCTACAGATTCTTTGACAAGATTTTAATCCCTTTCAAAAACAATATGCTTGCAATTCTTTAATATGTTTTGAAAATGCCGGAATGCCCACCAAACAGTGAAGCTTGGAAACTTAGGCATTGAAGATGAGGTTTTTGGTAGGATCAGCCTCCCTTTGTACATCTACCTTCCTTTTTTAAAACTGCATCTTGGGTGACTGTCTTCATTCACTGGTAATTTTAAATGATGGCTGTCAATTATTTATCTTTGATGATTTGATCCTTTAAGGTGTCTATTCGAAGTGTGAGTCACATTGGACAATGCATCTGCAACCTTGTTTTTACATCCTGGCTAGTATCAAATCTCAGAATCAAGACCTAATAACCTCATAACCCACTTCTGTTGAACTCCCCTAAAAGTTGTTGCTTCATAACCCACTTCAGTTTGCTTCTTGGTGACAAAGCTTCGCCACCATAAGCCAAGAAATGGCCCTCTCTTGTTAGAACAGCTCCCAAACCCAAGCCTGATGCATTGGTTTCAACTATGAACAAATTTGTGAAATCCCTCATAGCCAACACTGGAACAGATGTCATGGCAACTTTGAGTGATTCAAAGGCATTTTTGTCTTCCTCGGTCCATGAAAATGAATTCTTCTTGATGCTTTTAGGAATCTGACCAATGTACCATATTAGCTATCGTTTTGGGATCCACTGCCAACCACTCTGCTGAAATGATATTTCTCAGATATTCCACTCTTTTTTTGCCCAAAGGAGGTTTTTTTTTTCTTTTTCTTTCTACTTCCAGTTGATTCTTGTATAGGACAGCAAGAGCAGTTTTTAATGTGCCTCTGAATCCTAGAGTATAGGTTATCTTGTTATCAGTATCCCTTTCCTTGACCCAAATTTGATGAAAACCTGACTTTTGGTTCTATTTAGAGAAAACTATGGTTGCCCCAAGTTCATCAAGAAACTCATCTATGATGGAAACTTGGAAGTTGTCCAGAAAATATTCAGATTGTGGACCCGATTGTTGACACAATATACCCAACTCCTATCTTTTTTTTTTTTTCCTACTAGGAAGACTGGGCTAGGAAAAAGACTAATACTGAGCATAATTTTTCAAACGGCCAGCATCTCACAATCTTCTCAACTTCATTCTTTCCATAGTGATGATAATGTTAAGGCCTTATTTTGGGAGGTATAGCTCTTTGAGGAGGTAGAGATGGGGAGCTTCAAAAAAAGGGGAGAATCATTTACAACGTAATTGGAGAGAAAAATTGCATGACGTCCACAGTGACCTCCCTATTACCAACCCTTTAATTGTCTTAGTTGAATCAATGCCAACAATAGAAGTCACTGACGGCTCCAACTGTTCTTCTTCTTCCATTATTTCTGGCTTTTCCTCCTCCTCAATGTCAGTGTACCCATTTGAATTTTCTTCATGTTCCACCAATAATCCTGTGGAAGCTTGTTTTTGCGCTTGTGATTGAAGTGGTATTTCTCATCACAGCAAAAATGCAAGCCCTTATCCTTTGCGCTTGGTATTCAGCCTCAGTCAACCTCCAAATCTACTCTCTCTCTTTCCTGAATTACTGGGGGTCACTGGTTTGGAGTCAGACTTGTTGAAATGGGTTCACAATTGGTTTGCTGCTGCTCTTATCAAGTTCAGAGGAATGCTGATGATTTGCCACACCAGATTGCATCATAAAGCCTTTAGTTGTGTCAATCAGGTAACATGGAAGCACCTCATTAAAGGTACTGGGCTTTGAGTAGCCCACTTTTCCCTTTCTGATTTTTTCCTTCCTTTTTTCTCTCAAAAGTCTTGCTCTTATCCTCAACTTTCTGGGCCAAAATCATGATATGACTATGGTTCTTGGCCCAATTAGCCTCTCTTCTGCCTTGATTTTCTCTGATAATTCATTGATGAATGTCCACTTAAGCAACTGATCTGACATATCACTAAGAGACAGTTCTCTACACTCCGCCACTCAGTACTCTGACGAATGGATATCAACTCTTCACACACTGCCTCCATGAGAAGAACAGAATGTGCCGAGAAACACTCTTTGAAACATCACCCAGTTGGTAATCTCTAACCTGGCCTCCTCCCATGGCAGCCAATATAGAGCTTTCCCTTCCATGCACACAGTAGCTGAAGCCACCGTCTCAGTCACTCTTAATTCAATTGATTCAAAAATAACAGTCCACCTCAAAAATCCATCAACTGGATCTTCACCAGTAAAAATTGGTGGCTGCAACTGCCATTATTGGTAATCATTGTGAGGCCAATCTTGTCTTACCCTGTCCATGTTGCCACTTACCTTGATTCCTCCTGTCGATGTTCTTGTGTTGCTTTCTCTATCTGAAATACTGTGCAATAAAATGGTTTTGATTGGCTCTAGTTGGCCACTTTTTCTTGCTTGAGTTTGCTGAGGTACAATGCTCTTTCCTTTCTCTCACTATCCCTACACTCTTGTGGGTGTTTATTTAGATAGTATTCAT
Organism: Delonix regia; assembly: GCA_037074485.1. Classification (NCBI taxonomy): domain Eukaryota; kingdom Viridiplantae; phylum Streptophyta; class Magnoliopsida; order Fabales; family Fabaceae; genus Delonix; species Delonix regia. The sequence goes on along the minus strand of CM073454.1, from coordinate 18,995,368 downwards.
GCTGCTTGTGATGTTAAAATTGATTGCCTTTTTGAGCAAGCACATTTGTCAATTGTGATCACTGAAGCTTGAGAAGCCTTTGTAATGTTAAAAACTTAAAATTTTAAGTGCCATATATTTGCCATTGGTCATGTCTTTAGTTTGAGAAGCTTTTGTATTTGGACCTAGTTATATAACTGTTTAATTTGTAGTCTGGTGGTGAAATTATATATTTTCAGTTATTGATATTTGATAAGCTTCATGTGGCTTCAACATGCGTAGTTCATCTTCATAGCACATATGTATATGTCTACTCTCTCTGACGAGTTGTTTACATGGCAGGTTGCTGAACGAACACTTTACTTCTGGAACAATGAGCACATAGTAAGTTTGATAGCTCAGAATCGAGATGTAATACTCCCACTAATCTTTGAAGCATTGGAGAAGAACATGAGAGGCCATTGGAACCAAGCAGTACATGGGCTCACAGCCAATGTTCGGAAGATGTTTCTGGAGATGGATGCACAGCTGTTTGAAGACTGCCAGAGAAAGTACTTAGACAAGGAAGCCAGGGCTAGAGAATTAGAAGAGCAGCGTGAATTAACTTGGAAGAAGTTGGAAGCTGTGGCTGCACAAGCTGTAAGAGACAATATGGTTTTGGTGAATTGATCTTACACATCCGATGTTGTGCTACTAAACTTTCTTTGGATATCGAGGTTATATTATGCCGCCTAACATAAGTTGGAAGTAAAGACATTATGATTTTGTTGTAATTATGGTTAGATGTGGCAAACAAGATATAAAAATTAACAAGCTTGCAAGTCCTGTTTTTGACTAAAGAACAAGGGCAACAATGTTTCTATGGATCTCTTTGTACTTCTCTATTTCATCCTTCTCTGTATCTAATGTATTTGGCTAAATGAAAATACATTCTTGTGTTGGATATTGCATAAGGTTTTGCTTTTTGTATAGTTAATTGATTATTATAAAATTGACCTCAAGCATTTTTGCTCTATATGCATTCTCAATAATTTTGTGTTCTTATGTTTATTTCCCCATAGGTTTAAATAATCCTATTGGGCATCACAGGAGAGATCTCTGAGTGTTCCATCTTATAACTCCCCAGGGACCAAGCTTTAACTTATTCCGCTATACCATACTTTTCTCGCCTTTTCGGAATTTTCTTTTTTACTTCTTGTTTATTTGAAAGAGGTGAAAAGTTTAATATAAAGTTGTACATGGAAAGCTGCTTTTTATTTTTTAACAAATGAAAATGATATGTGAACTTCTAAGTTCTCCCTCAACGTTAGGCGAACGCTATTGCAATTATTTGCACACTAGATTTTTATTTTATTTTAAACATAGTTTGAAATCTCCCTAAAAATTAATAGTTTCATTGTAATTTTTAAAAGATTAATTTTGTTAGAAAAATATTTTTCAAATTAAGTCTGTTAACAAATAATTGACAAAACTAGTGACAAACCTTCTTGAGCGTCACTCAACATCAAAGAGAACTATATACACTATTATCTACATTTACGAGAACTATAAGAATTTAACCAGTAAGAGCATCCCAGAAACTTCAACCCTTTCTCTTTTTTAGAACATATTTTGGTTTACACTTAATATACTTTGCTTCCAATTGTATAATCACAGTAATGACAAGGTGCCATGACTGGTGATAGTGTAAAAAATGAAAATAATTATGAATGACAAGAAGGTTGAAACAATGGGTAAGGAGGGCGGTGCCGCTTTGCTGCTACCACCTTTATTCATATTAATTACTCCACCGTTGCCGCCGGCTCTGAAACCTGCATTGCCTTTGCCGGTGGTGCCGGTGGCGGCTGCAGTCCCACCGCCGCCCATGAATCTAGGAAATAAATCCCCATTTTCCCTGTGCAATAATATCGTCATAAGCTCATTGATAAGTTACATACTATAAAAAAAAGACCAAAAAATGAGGACAAGACGACATAACACAGGAGAATATGCATGTCACTGAATAAGTAGATTAAAATTTAGGTAAAACAATTAGGGGACGAGAAGGAGAGCCCTTAATTGTATATTAGTATAATGCTTTTGAGGTTACATACCCTTCGTCACTTAACGGATTTTTTTTTTTTTTTTCTGTTGGCCAATATTACAAATTGAGCATAAACATTAATCAAGAAAAGAGTTATGTTATTATGTCTATATATTAGTCTCATGCATCCAAAGTATAACATAATAATAATAAAATTTTTGGTGAACTCATAATTTGAATTATAATATAGAAATATAATTGTAATATTATTAATTTTTGAATTAATAATATTACAATTATATTCTTACATTATAACCATGTATATTAATACATTTAAAATTATAAATATACATATCGTAATAGTTATTAAAAATATTATTATATGATTGTGATTTGCTTTATATTTTGCTTGTCAGATTAAGTATTTTTCAATACAATTGTCGACAAATATACGGTAATTCGAATAGTTTTTTTAGGCCATTTGGTCGGTTGGGTTTGGCATTTAAATTGGATAAATGTCTAACTTAAACGTACATATATATATATATATATATTCGTGTACACACATAAATTTTTTTAACGCATGACTTGAAACACCCTTCTCAGAAAATGGAATTTAAAAACCGATAAGAGGTTAATCATTATCTTGATCATAATTTTAAAAACATATTTGACCCAATAAATGTGCTCTAAAAAAAAATTCGAATAAAAGAAGTATAATATACAAAACAAGTCAAGTCAGCCTTCATTAAAGCTCGTCTAAGTTCAAAAAATTCAAATGAAGTTTTTTTAAAAATAAATTATTATTTAACAAAAAATTTAATGTAACATAACATCTTAATTAACAAAAATTAATATCTCTTATTTAAAAGATTTATACTAATACATTAATTCATTTGTATTTATAACTTTTCTATATATAATTTTACTAGTTATAATAACAATTAATTATGTAATTTATCTCAAATTTTAAACAACAAATTGATTTGATTATAACATGTAAAAGCTTGATTGACTTAATACGTCTAACTTAAAAAAATATAAATAAAAAAACCTTATTAAAATATGTGTTTAATTTTTTTAACTCAAATTTAAATTTAATTTTAAAAGACTAACTTAATAATTATGTCTATTACTCATCGATTAAATTTTGACCGCTTGATAATTTATCACGTATAAAGTTTTTCTTCTGTAATATATATTTAAATATTGAGAAAATCATATATATTTTTAAACTCAAAAGGACGAAGTATAATGTAGTCAAATTAACAAAAAATTTAATCTATAGTTTGCTTTTGAAAAGTTTTGAGACAAAGAAAGAGAAGTACCTTGGATCATTGAAGACGCCAGCATTGAGAGTGAGCTGGTCTATCTGAATGGCAGATCGGGGAGGTACACTGGAGGCCTTGGCGAACTCTGTGCTGAGCCAATCACCTGATGCCACGAAGTACGCTCCGTTCACCATTAAGTCGCCATCTGTCCTCCAATTCCAACCTGCCCATTCTCTCTCGTCTGTGTCCACGCGCTTCGTAACCTACCAGCATTTCCACTAATAATACACTTAGTTTAAATTGATATTAGATTAACGTAATTTTAAATTAATTTTATTTTTAAAATATTTTTTAAACATAATTTTATTTTATTTTGATTTATATTTAAAATTTTAAAAAAAAATTAGTTTTCACTGTATATACAATTCATTCAATGTAAAAATAAATATTTTTTATTTTTGTATAAACAAAAATTTAAAAGACAAAATTTATTTTGTAAAATATAAATATAAAATAAGACAACAATGTTTGCAAGAAAAAATTTAATTTAAGTGTATAAATGAACTTTTAAACCTTTTAAACATTAAACCAAACAAAATATCAATCATCCTTAATTTCATAACAAAAAGTATATACTATAACGAATCAAGTTAGTTTTGCAACATCTACATTTACTTAGGTTGTTACTTTGAATGTTTGGAGTGTACTGGTTAATTCTGAACATATTCAACCTTTTTATTGTCTATTAGCTATAATGCACATAATCATATTGAACAATAATTATGTGTAAATAAATATTTTGACTTTTAAAACTTATTAATGGATTTTTTTTTCAAATTTAAAATTTTATGCAAGTAACATGTATTGTTAATTAATCAGTTATTTCACTGGTAGAAGCTTGATATAATAGGAGGATCATTTATACATAACTCAAACTTCTTATGTTAGACACATGTTTTTTAGTTTATGGGATTCATTTTGTGCTATCCTTTTATTAATAAATTAATAGATCGGCTAATGTCAAAGAGTTATTTACACAAATATGAAATTTTAGGAGAATACTCTTTGTCAAAATTTAAAAGTACATTTCTACATTATTCAATGTTCAAGAAAATATAATTTTGTAAATTTTAGCATAATTTCATATTATGACTACTATCTAAGCAAAATAAAATGGAACAAATTTAAAATGTATTTATAAAATTTGGACATTAATATGAAGCTATAAACTATTAGAAAAATATATTCCCGGCATAACAAATTTGAATAACTACTATAAAACATTTCATTTATAATGACGTATTTTTTTTAAAAAAAAGAAATTGACTCATGAACTTCAAATAATTTATAAATTAAAGCTAAACGTATTTGTAAACTTGATGGATAAATTTAGTTCATTCAAAAAATAAAAATAAAATAAACAAATAAAATCTTTCATCCCAAACGAAAAGATTTTTGTTCATAGAGACTCAGATTTTAGGGATTTCAATATTTTTGTTATCATATTTTAAAAAAATTTTAGAATTTTTTATTAAATTATATCTAAATTTCAAAGTAATTTTTCGAATAAAAATTTTATTTCTAAAAAATTCAAATTATTTAAATATCAAAATTGTTTAATTAAAGTTTCACTTTCTTTTCATGCCTCAATAATCTTCAGAATAGAAGAGAGAAACCTATTTTAATTTTTTAAAAATCCATTGTCTCAATTATTTGATTTTGATTTTGTTAAGAAATACAATTTAATTTTTAATTAAGTTCATTAATTGTTTAATTTATATATTCATTTTTATTAAAAAATTGATGAAAAATATAAATTTGGAAGTTAAAATTTATATTTTCCAAATTTGGTCAATTATATAGTTGCCTTTAAAATATAAAACACCTTCGATTAACAAAAGGAAAAAATAAATTAAATAAAATCTTTGATACAATTACCACGTGATAAGATGAAAAATATGTTATGTGATACTAACATGTATAGTGACAATTGCACAATTTTAATATTATCATTGTTTAGGTTAAAAATTAAAATTATAAAATTATATAACTTTATATATAAATTTAAAATATGATATACAATCAGTGTTTAATTATTAAAAAATTTACATTTCAACATTATTTGATAAATTTTTATTTTATCACGTTGTTAAATACATTGCTATATTCAATATTATGATCACACCACATGAGACAACTAAATTATGGTTCGAAAACATTAAAACTACCTCTTTAGCATTAGGATTAGAGGGAGCAGTATAACGGTTACCCTGGCTGTTTATGGTGGGGTTGGCACTACCACCGATAGCGTACATCTCCCACTGCGTGAAATCATTATTCACCACGTGTACATACCCGCGTCTGCACCGTGGCATACGCTGCACCAGCCCCTCACCGAAGTGGTTGAACGCTATCGTCACCTGCATCCCCACATCTCCCACATACCTATCGTCGTGCCCCAACAACATCACCTTGTCGTGATGAGAGAAATAGTTGTTCGAAATCGTTATCCCCGTCGACCCCATTATCGCGTCGATCAGACCGTCCGTGCAATACGACAGCATGCAATGGTCGATCCAGATCTTCCGGGACCCGTGGATGGACACCCCGTCGCCGTCTGACTCGCCCCTCCACCCTACCCGCGACGGAGTCGTCCGTATCTTAGCGTTCCCCGAGGGCATGCAATGGTGGATGTGGACGTTGTGGATGATGATGTTGGACACGTACTGTAGGGTGATGCAGCCGTTGCCGGTGATGTGGACGTTGGTGCCGCGTCCGTCGACGGTCTTGAAGCTGTTGAAGATGAGCTCGTGCTTGAGGGTGATTGTCATGTCGCCGGTGAAGACGATCCAGAGGGGCGCGTCTTGGATAACGGCGTGCCGGAGGGTGCCCGGAAGTGGGTTCGCCGGGTCGGGGTCGGAGGGGTCGGTGACGATGTAGAACTGGCCTCCCTTGCCGCCTATGGCGTCGGCGCCGAACCCGATGCCGCAGTCGGCGAGCTTCTGGCGATTGGCTGCCCAGTTGGTGTCGCACCGCCAGCAGTCGTCGATGGGGTTGCCGGTGAGGCAGCTAGGAGCCTGGTCGGTTTGGTGGGCGGAGAGGAGTTCTCTTCTTGAAATAGATGCGTTGATTTTCCTGCAAAGGAAAGAGAAAGAAAGGAAAGAAAGGAAGTTTCAGTTTGGACGCTGAGGAAAAAAAGATAAAGGGGAGGGAAAAGGGGAGGGAAAAGGGTAGGGAAAAGGGTGATTCAGTTGGGATTTTGTCGTTTTTATGCAAAAAGCGGAAGATTGAGACAACCCAGATGAGAAACAATGCTATGCATGAGTTTGATTGCGTGGAAAAGATGTGGATTTCATGCAAAGTGCTGAAGCATGGTACGAACAATGCTTTGTGTGAGGTAAGTTAGATTGAATGTAACATAATGCAGAAATATTGCAGAAGAAAACAACGCATTCAAGTGAGAAACTGAAAATCCAAGAAACCCAGAAGGAACTTTTTCATAAATTAAGAAAGCAAAATCATATATAGAATGGGCCCAAACTCGTCAGGCTTTATGAAACCCATTGAAGGGCTCACCTTTGAACGTCGTTAACCACATCTTCTGGGTAAGGATGTTGGTGGGGTAAGCTCAAACTGAGGTTGAAGGCAGCATTGGTAGGGGTAGAGAGAGAACTCAAGAGCCATATTAAGACGATAATGCAGCTAATTGGAAGCATCTTCATTGAACAACAACAACGAAGTTATGTCCGATTTCTCTAAGTGAATTTCCTCTTGAATTATTCAAAACATCTTAGGCAGCTAAACTTGGGAAATTGTGATGAGTTTAGACAATCCATAAACCAACCCAAGATTTTAATTATAATCGTTCTAGTTAATGTAGAGATTTCAGAAGGGCAAAAACCAAGTTACTTTGTTGGTTGGGTTTTGAGGGGTTTGTGTTTATTTGAAGAAGAAGAAAGAGATTATTAGGGTGGCTGAGACTCACATTCCTTACCTTGCTTGCTAATGGTACGTACCGCCATTGCGGCTGAGAGATTAAAGAGAGAGAGAAACAGAGAAGCTTATCAGAATCAATAGTAAATAACTGTATCTATGGTTACTTTTTTCTGCATTATAAACTTAGCTTTTGGGTCCTTTGCTTTTTTTGTTTCTCTTTTTGGTTATGCAGATTAAAAGATTCTTTGCGGGAAGTTTCCAAAGGGCTTTTGTGTGTAATCACTTTTTGGGATAGGGAAGAGAATGAAGGAGAATTAGATACTAATGAAAATTCCGGGTTTTGAGATGATTTCTTGTACGAGGAGTGAAAAATGGAGGCGCCCGTCGCGTAAAGCTTTCTTCTTCTTTAGTCCTGAAGAAAAGAAGCCAAACAATAAGAAGAAAATTTCAAAAATTAAAAAAATATATAAATAAAAGCAAGACACCAAACTAATATCTATGTGAAATGAATTTTAGATGTAATTTAGTTAATGATAGGTTAATTTTTTAAGACTCAGGATTCTGAGTTTAATTGACTTAAGCGGGTCTCTTTTTTTTTTTTTTTTATAAATAAATTTTAAATATGAATTTTTTTTTTATATATTTGCAATTAAGTTTTTAAAATAATATAAAACACATGTAAAATTAACTCGTAACAATATAAAAATGTATAATTTAAGAAAAATACAAAATTAATCCCTCACTTTTGTACTTTGTAACAAGTTAATTCCTCTCAAAACTATTATGACAAATCTATACCTTATAAATTCAAAACTGTACAAAATAAGTTTCTTTGTTTGGATTTATAGAAAATTGATTTTGTATAAATTTAAATTTATAACGAACTAATTTTGTATAAATTTAAATTTATTATGAACTAATTTATTACAATTAATTTATAAGGAATCAAATTGTCCTAAATTGCAAAAGTGGAGACCAATCTTGTACTTTTTTGGTATAATTTAATTTTAAAAATTATACAGTTATTTACAATAATTATATGCATGTCATGATATTATTAAAAAATTATATACTTATTATTTTTTAATTAAATAATATTATAATAAAAATATAAAAAATTTTAGATAAAATTTTTTTGTATACTCACAATTTAAATATACTAGTACACTCAGTTATAATGTAAAGATATAATTATAATATTATTATTTTTTAGCTTGATATTATTACAATTATATTTTTATATTATAATTAGGTATATTAATACACTTAAAATTGTGAGTACGTTGTAGAACACCAAAAATTTATTGCCATTACAAAATATTTTAGAAATAATTAAATTTTTTTTCTTGACTTATGGGATTGGTTCAGTTCTTCATGCCCTTCTATGGTTTGGGCGAGTAACATATCAGCCTTGGCGATCTCTCATTTATAGCGTTGGGCTGAACAAGTTAGCTGAGCCCATTTTGAGCTATCTAAAACGAAATCTGGAAGGAAAAAAAATAATAAACAATTAAAAAATAGTGGTTAGTATCGTAGGCTCGGAGTGAGCCTACGAGATTTCAAAAGAGGTTCGGATATTGCTTCGGAATGACGTTAGATCCTCTGAGTCATTAATTCGACGATTCCCATTCCGTCTGAGTTTCCCTCCTTCGATTTGAGAGAGAGTGAGAAACAGAGTGAGAGGCGGGGAGAGAGAGAGAGATAGAGAGAGGAAGAGATCGTAGGAGTTAGGGATTTCATGTGATTGTTTTTGTTCACCATGGAAGAGGGCATCATGGTTGTTTCGGATCCATGTGGTGGTGGAGGTACGGCTTTTTGCCCTATCAATTTCTTAGTTTGTTAATGTCAATATCTCCCTTAAATTGAAACTTTCTCTCGCGTGGGTGTAGATTCTTTTATTCTCGCCTGTGTAGTTTCTTAAAATATTCATAAGAATTGCTGCTTATTAATCCCATTTTCCGAGTTACCTTTTGGATTTTGACAAGAGCGTTTTGGCTTCTATTAGGGTTTTCTGGGTTATTGAAAGTTAACTTTTAATTAGCTTTGTCATTGACGGTGCTGAAATATAAGTGCTGTTTTAGGAAAGTTAATATTTGCTTAATTCTGAGATTGCTGAGCTGTAAAGTTTATTCAGGCGAGTCACCAGCTAGCTGAAGGTCCAAAATTCAATATAAGGGGTTCAATTTGGTGCTTCTGGGTAATTTTCTTTCTTGCTTCAAAAGGCAATATGGGTTTTGGGGTCTCGGAGTGTTGGGTATTTTATTCCATGGAATAACTAGAAAGGAACTGCAGGCAACAAAACTAAGAAAAGAAAAACGATGAAGGGAGATTTTCTTGGAGGTGCACCGACGAAAATGCTGGCTGACGTAACTAATCTGCAGCAGGAGCACCTAAAGCCATTAAACCAACATGCAAAGAAACAGTCTGCTACACCTGCAGTTGACGACCGTACTGACCAACTTCTTAAGGTATATTTATTATAGGTGCAGCAGTTCATAATTTTCTTCTATTTCTTTTATTGGATTTACACTTTAGATGTGGACCATTTTTAAATCTATTTTGCAGGAAAATGCAATGCTGATGAAACTTCTGGCAAGCAGAAAGTATCCTATATGTTTAAATCTACTTCTATTTCTTGTATTTTTGTCATTGTAATTAAGTTGGTCGTAGTTTATTGGGCTTTCCTGAACTATGGTTGATAGTGCTATTATAGAATCGGGTAAAGCAGATCTACAGAAATTGCAAAGCAATTTTCAGAAGCTGCGGATGCAAAATATGGAGCTTGCCCGGGCTAATAGCCAGATGTTGGCGGTACTGTTTAATTGTTCTAATGGCTGACTACTTACTCTAGCAAGATGCTAAAAGCTTAAACAATTTTTAAATTGGATGCATACACTTGCTGATATCTGTTTCATAATCGATGCAGGAACTTAATTCTAGTAGACAGAGGGTGAGTTAAACCTCTTGAATGTAATTAGTACATGTAACAGCTTATTGTTTTTGTTTCCCTGTTGCTTTTGTTGAGTGACATTATGGCTGTTGCCATTCAGCTGAGAGAACTTCAACTTGAACTAGGATGCAAAAATGGTATACTCAAAGCTGTGAATTTAAAATCGAAGGTCAGTTCTACTCATATCCTAGTTGAGAAGTGCATACAAGTGAGGTGAAACAATTGATTGTGTCTTTAACCGTTACCTTTTCCATTCCCTAGGAAGAAGAACAGAGAGCAACATTGAAATTTGAAATCACTGCAACTGAGGTGCTTTGAGAAATCTCTTTGTTAGCTACTTATGATGATTAGCCTTTACTATTAGCTCACTGCAATACATATGCCCCCTTTTTTTTTTCCCCACTACTTCGTGGGATCATCTCAGAGTCAGCAGCAGTCAGGTCAAACTTTTCAAGTGGATGGAAGAGGGGATAATCTTTGCAATGCCAAAAGGAGGAGAATGTCCATATCTCAATGTAATCAGTGTACTTGATCCACTGTATGTATACAATTACAAAACTTAGCATATATATCCTGATCACGTGTGTTTTCTGACACAGCTTCTGAACCAGCGGTCATCAAACAAGTTAACACCAAAGAGAAGGTTGACAACCAAAGGTATGATTTTGTAATTAATTGCTATACTGTAATAGTGACTGAAGTTTGACTCTAGGCATGCTTAGGAACAAGGCTACTTATATCTGTCCCATGATCTTACAAATAGGCACTGTTTGAGAAAGCAGTCTATGGGGCTCAACTGTGATAAGCCAGGACCAACAGAAGACATCTATGAGGCCAATGAGACTAAATCAAGTGTCTCTCATCTGCAAGAAAATCTGGTAAAAGAAAAAGGATTAATATCATCACGAGCAACAGTTCAAGAAGAAACCAGAGAAGACACTGAATGTAATTTTATAAGAATATATATCTTTGTTGTATTCTTCCATTACTTTCTCTCATATGATACTTTATGCAGCTTCAAGACCTTCTACCATTGGGCAAGTTCACGCAAAGGAGAATATTGACAAAAGGTATCCTTGTATATGTTTGATTTTAATGTATGTAATTGGAAATTGTGATTAATTAGAGAATTTTATAACAATTTATCTGCTTTTTATGAATTACCCAAAGGCAAAGTTTGAGAAGGCAATCTGCCAGGTTCAAGCTTGAAGTACCAGAGCCAACTGAAGAAACCAGAAAAGACTCTCAATGTACAAGACATATGTCCTTCTGTTTTACTATTGGGTTTCCACGCTTTTTCTCATATGTTTTTTCATGCAGCTTCAGGACTTTCTACCACTGAGCAAGTTCACACAAATGAAAATGTTAACGAGAGGTACGCTTGTGTATGCCTGATTTGAAGTGTTTGCATTTGGAATTTGAGTAATGAGAGAATTAATGACCACACATGGGTCTTTTAGGATTATTAGAAGGCAATCTGCCAGTTTCAAGCCTGAAGATTCAATACAAACTGAAGACTTGTTTGAGATTGACGATCCAAAATTTGATGTCTTCCTTTTACATGATAATGTTGTGAATAGAAGCAGTCCAACAAAATCAAGTGTGACTTCTGGACAACAAAATAAAGAAAACAATTCCCTCAAGTCTATTCCTCATGAAGTTCGAAGATCATCTGTTGGGAGGCCATTGCGTCAAGCGGCCACGAAAGTTCAGACCTACAAGGAAATACCACTTAATGTGAAGATGCGCAGAGCTGAGTGAGTTATAGTTTATCAGTTTTTTAATGATGAATAGTTTTGTAAAGAAACGTAAAATGAAGTTCAAGTCCATGGTAATAGAGTTCTTGTGTTTCTCCGAATAGTTTTCTTGTGTAGTGCTACATATTGCTGACACTACTGAAAACTACCAACTCATGCCATCATCTTTAGATAATAGAGTAGACATGATAATGCAGAAGATGCACTTTTGTTGTAGTTGGCATTTATTTGCCGTTTTGATAGCTGATTACTAGATGTAAACTTTGACGAGTTGACATTTTTTCGGCACTTGAGTGAAAGTTTTTCAACTGATATGATAAAGGATACATCAATTGTCTTTCCTTTGGTCCAGTGGTCATGGGTTCCATTTGGCCCAGAGGCAATTATTAGCGAGTATGTTCTTCCAGAGGTGGTAACTAAATTAGTTGCAGAACATTTGTGGTCATCTAAGTTCGAGACATTCTTGTGATTGTCTCCAACACTTTGGTTTGGATGGATGTTTGCTCATTATGTATGATTCTATTTATTAAATGGAAGGCCCAAGCGTATTCTGATTATTATTAAGCTTGAAGTATGGCAAGTATAGTGATTAAGTATCTTTTTACAAAAAATTGATGGAACAATAGGAATTTTGGGCCATGAATTGTTATGGACTCAACTTCTTGATGTGTTTAAAAGATATGGTCTATTTGCATGATGCTGAATGGGCCTTAGTTCACCAAAATTCCAGGCCAAAAATAACTTGAAGCTGCAATGTGCTTGGCCCACGAAATACTAGAACAGAGATGAATAAGCCTACATACTTGAATTAGCATCAGTTCACTTACTCGGCTTATGCACAGAAAGCTTTTAATACAAAGTGCATCACACAGAAGTCAATAACTGAAATGGGTATGTCTAGTATTCCTGCTAAAAGTACAATTTTGAATTAAATGAAGCAGCACTTCAAATACTTCACAAATTTGTTGGAGAGAAGGCAGATATGTGTTTATATCAGCTTTAATCCCTTGCATTTATGCTAGGAGATAAACTTAGAGTGAGATATAGCGAAAGAGAATAGAGCCCGTTAGATTGACTGAATGACCGTTTAACTCACTACTTTAATGGGTTTAAAATTTTTAGTTTATTTAATATAAGTGAGTTATATTAACTCTGTCTATTTAATTCGTATTAAATGAATTTCATTTAATAGATTCATGGATTGACCCTTTTTAATTTTTTGTCTTTTATATACCAACCTTAATAATCCAACCAAAATAAAAGTTTAGATAGTTTATTTTATAATAGATTTAATATTTCTTAGTCTCAAGTAGCTTTTATCTATTTTTTTAATATTTAATATTTGATTAATAAATAGATATTTGGTATTAGAAATAAATATTTAACTTGATGGTTGAAATTTTTCTGATTTTAAAATCTATTCTTTTACAAATTAATTTTATATTCTTGGATGGTTTAAAAATGGGTCAGTTTATTAAACCCAATTTGTGAGCTGAATTTAGTATTTGACCTACAAATCAAATGAGTCAAAATGAGTAAACTTGTTAACTCATCAACTTGTACGCGTCAACAACTATTGGGTTGATGTGTCCTATTCGAACAATTGTATGAGAATGTTAAAAAAATATTAGAACTTATTGAAGCATAAAATGAAAAATAGTCTTTGGGAGAGTTATAGTTGAAGAGAAGGATTGCCCTTGTGTCTAAAAGCTTCTTCCACTCCATGATTAGAATGTGCATTCAAAAAGAAATCTAGAAGCATGAACATGCATTTATTGAAGTATGGTTTGGATTATGATGTTATCTTGTATGTATTCCACCAAGTAAGGTTGAGTTCTTAATATGTTCTTAGTGAGCCTGTGTGAGTTATGCTCTAAGTAAGCTATGTTGTGTGCTGAATTTTTGTTTTCACATTCTACTTCCAACATTTTATTAAATAAATTTTCTGAGCATCTTGCATAAAACCTTGTATGGTAAAAGGTGTAAAAACATGTATGGTGAGCTTCAATTGTAAGGCATGAAAGCTATGGAAGATGACCCCAAAAGGTTAGCTTATAGTTTAGCACTAAAGGTTACCATGTAGATTAGGTGATAAAATTGTTAGCTTTGGTGAAAGGGTTGCCTGGACTATAATATGTGAAATTACCCTTGACTTATAAAAGTTTCCTGCTTTATGCTTAAGTGACTGAATTATCTTTAGTAATGTAGATTCTTTAATAGAGATGTGAACCATTGAATCTTGATTCAAGGTTCACAATTTTTCCATATAATATAAATGAAAAAAATATATAAAAAAATATAGACCATTAAATTAACATTCAATGATCCCCATAATACTAAAAAATCTACACTTACGATAGATATAATCTGCTTAAGAGTGGATGAAGGACTCCCCTAATTTGATAGTGTGATTCTTCTCCTAACGCTACTTGCATTACATTTTCTGTATTACTATTTGATAATTGTTTTCATTGAAAGAATTTGTTTCCGAGTAGTTACACAATTGAAAAGTGTTTGACTAATTTGATATATGCTGGATAATTGAAGGTTCCTGCAATTACTGTGTTTTCTACCAAATAATTTTTAGGAGCTCTTCGTTCAAAATTTTTTTTTTCCAAGTATGTTGAAGCCTTTGACCTAAGTCACTTTTGTATATCTATTTATTCTTGAACCAGAAAGATTTTTCAGAAATAGAAAAGTTTGACTAAATTTTCAAGATCCCAATTCAACCTCCTTCTTATGGTCATCTGGACTAGGACTATTAATTGGAGATGAATTTTAAAAATTTTTTAATTGTATTTATGCTTGCACAAGGCAGAGTTCTTCTTTTTTTATTATTATGTTTCGGATAATTAGACTCGTCGTTTAGATGGTTGTACTTTTCAAAAGCTATCATTTTGCCCTATTTGTTAGGCTTTTTAATCAATCAACTAATGGTGCCAAGTAGTCCAATTTTAACTAATGGCTCACACAATGTCTTAGGTTGATTGGAAATTCCTTTTTGCATGATAAAATCATTTTAAAACTTTAGGGTGCTTCCTTTAGGCTTCGTGACCATATATTCACTAACCATGAATAATTTCGAGAGCTAAAAAATATTTTAAAATCCCTTTTAATAGTTACTAAGTCATAAGTTCCTTCTATTGAATACATCTAAAGAGTTGATTAACTCGAAGATAATTTATTTCTAAAAGAATGATCCAGGTCTTGTTATTATAAAATAATTGTGATCCATAACATGTTGCACTTAATCATGGACTTCGTCGACCATGATCTCTACTAAATCAATTTCTGAACTCAAGATCATCAATCATGTTTTCTACCTTAACCTCCAAGGAAGTGAACCTCTCATCAAAGTGCGAATGAAGGTTATGGATGACCATGAGAGTATCAGTCTCCTCACCATGTCCAACATGATGAGGAAGAGGAGGAGGAGCATTTGGATAAGCTATGGAGGACAGAGCTGGTTGTCTTACCCTCTGAGAACTAAAAGGTTGAGCCTCTTGCTTTTGTAACCATTGAATATTTCTCTTCTCAATGCCCATCCTACTCAAATTATTCAAATAATTCTCTTTTGATTGTTCAATTTCTTCCTTAAATGGGTCAATGTAATGGGAAAGTGTATCCCCTGTTGCATAGTATATATGTTGTGCAATAAACGTGACTCATAAAAAAATTAACAAAAAAAATTGTTATACATCATATATGTTGTATAGATTCTGATTTAACGTAATGGGCCTCTAAATAGCAGTGATAACGAACCTTAGGGAAGATGAGCAAGAGGGTCAGTGACATCTTTTGACAATTTTGAGAGCATATAAATTGTAACTAGGTATATATATATATATATCAAGATCTCTCAACTATGGGAAAGATTAAAATTAAAAAAATTAACAAATTGCATAAACCATAAAAAACTAGAAATTGGTCTGAAATTTGTACCTTAATCCAAGAATTTGCCAGATAATTTCGTCCAAAACACGATGCATCGAAAGTGTTGTGTATCATATGGAGAATGTCAACTATTCAAATAACACGAGAGGACGTCTCTTTTTGAGATCATGAACAACCAATTTTATGCTCTCGTTTTTTTTTTTTTTTCTAATTTTCTTATTTATTTCATATTTTTATCTCCACTCAGCTGGTATTTTCTTCCTCTAAACCCAAGATAATTATAAATTTAAGCTTTCTAAGGTCATGGAATATTTATTTGAAATTTTGAAAGCCATACGTATTATATTATCTCCTTTTAATAAAATTTGGTCTTTAAATTTAAAAACACCACTGTCGCACAAGTTCTAAATAAGCGAGGATATTAGGCGCGCATATCACTTCTCACATCCCAAATGGCTTCTTCTAACAAATGGTTTCTCTTTTAAGGCTTCCATAGGTCACTTACCTTAGAACGAAACTTTTTTACTTGTCTATTCAGTATAACCACGAGCATTTCTCATAATTCAACCCGACATCATTTGAACTTCAAGGTTCAATTAGATATAAAAAGATATTGACTAGTCTTGATATACTTAGATGATAATTAATGTAGTATACCAATCTTAATAATGTTATTTTTTTAATAATTTTATTAGAACTGATAAACTAAATCAACTTATATAAATTTACCAGGATGAACTAATATATTTTCATCAGACATGGTTGATCACTTAATGGTGTTTAATCAATCCACATACCAGGGCCTAATTCAGTTGTATATGCTATTACATCTTTCATATTTGGACATAGGCCTAATTCTATATAAGCATTCACACTCTTCTAAACTCCATATGCAAAATCCTTGACATATGCAAGCCTACTCATCAACAAGCGCCCCCTTTAACTCAAACATTTGGGAGCAAGTGTTAGGTGCCATACAGGCCTTAAGTTTTCCTAAATCCAATACAGTCAGGTTCACCTTATTGAGGCCTTCAAATTTATATGGTCACAAGGCCCAATACTGCACCATATCACATACAATGTACTAAAATATCAAATTTGACTATTGGATAGTGTGGCTTGATAATGGAAAATTCTTATTGGATAAAAAAGTTCGCGCAAAAAATGTCACCAAAAGGTTTTTATCCAAAGTCCTAAACAAAATTTCTAAGAAACTAAAATAAAACAAAAAGGGAAGCATGAGTAAGATATTAAAAAAATTAAAATATTTAAAAGCCAATGAAAATAATATTTTTTTAGCTTTAAACTATACTAGGGTTGAACATCAACCAGTTTGACCTAGTCATATTAGGTTGAAAAAATTTGCATGTTTTGACTGAGCTATGTCTAGTCAAATAATTAAATCTTAGGTTGACATAAAACCTTGTTAGACTCAAGTATTTTTTTTTTCTAAATTTTTTTTATCTTTTATAATAATTTATACTTATCATAGATATTTATATTATTGATTCTTCTTAAATTTTAATCATTTTTCATTCTAAATCTTAATTTCATTTTTTATTTCCTTTTTATTGATTTCAAATATTAATTTTCTTGTTTTTTTCATTAAAAATTTTTTTAATAAAATAAAAATATTAAAAGTAATTAATTAATCGACCCACACTCAGTATGACCTGCCTTAACCCAGTCACTCATTAGGCCAAAATCGGGCCAGGCCAAGTCTCAGGTCTAAACAAGATATGCGACTGACATGAAGGATAAGGCATATCTCACCTCCGTGAACTAACATTAAATCATACAACCTGATCAAAATAATCATAGACTGCCATGCAGGGTATACGAAGTCATACTAGTCAGTTAACATATACAATATATAGAAAGTGAAGGTAAATATTTAATACATTATATGACTTTTGTGTGAAAATTTTGATAGAGTCTTTCAGGAAATATAGACTTCGTGAAATTTCCATAGACAACCATACACATATCAAAAATATAAAGAGCTCTATTCTCATAAAAGTTCTTAGTCAAACAGTCTTGTATATATATAAAACATTAAAAACTCTGCCAATGACATATGGGGCTACTAGAGTTCAATATATACATTATTATCAACAAAAGAAGATTTTGTCCTTGCAGACCATGCAAGGCTCACCCAAAAGAAGTCTATCATGATACTATGTGGCAGGGGAGGGTCCAAACTCAACACTATTATCTGAAAAGAGTATAGAGAAATAAGGTTGAGTGATAATCACTCAGTGAGTAAATACCACTAACTATTTGAGAGGGGAACAGATGAGGATGATAGCATTTTTCACAATCATTTATTACTACCTTTAAATCGTATAACAACCCAAGAATTGTAATTGTTGAAATCGAGTAACACATTAAGCACATAATAAAAATTCCATGCTTTATATAAATCAAAGACATTTTACAAATATAGAAAAATATTGATAAACATTTATAAACCCTGAGTTTTCAAAACATTACAAAGGAAAGACATCTTACAAAATTAAACAGTAAAACAGTAATCGTATGCTAGCTATTGCTAGCAATAACAGTACAGTTCAATGATCGGTGGTAAGCAAAATGACCTGTGAACAGTTAGTGAAATAACATCAATGCGTTAGTATAGTGATATAGTTCATGGTGCACCATGACTAACGCTTATTGTCATTAGCTATAGAGTTTTGTATGAGATGAAATTTCCAAAAACAACTTCTTATATAACTGTGAAAATCATTACTAATATACTTAACAGTAAAACCTAAAATTTCTAGAAATCAAATAATAGACAACATCATTTGATATAATCAGTTTATTCTAAATATTCTAAAAATGAAACTCAATTTATCTTCATCAAGAGGTTGTAGAAAATCAAACAGTATTTAAATCATTATATAGAAGTCTACACGGTGGTAAATGAAACTCTATAATAAAATCTAATAGCATTATGAAGAAATCAGAATAATTCTCAAGAGAAAATAGTTTATCTTATGAAGCATGTTCCCAAGGCACTAGAGTGTGTAAAAACACTAATTCTGGGAATAAAATTTTGAAATACAAAAAACAAGTATAGTTAACAATATCTACTTACTTGAAAAAGATTATACCAACATCTTTCTAATCTTGTTTACAATCCCCTTGTTGATATTGTCCTAATCACCGAAGATATTAAATAAAATACTCTTAACCTCTATTATCTAGGAATAATTTTAACTATTTAATTCTTCTACCTACCTATTTATCTAGTCATTCATTCACCTTTAACCCATAATATACCTTTCATTATATAAAAATTCTTAGATCTTCAATTAGATTCTCTATAACTTCTTCAATTCCTCTTGCTCCTCTTACCTCTCAAAATCTTAAGAAATTAAATTTTTGGTCCACATTCTTTAATAATACCTAAAAATGCATATGGCATTTAATTTTATTTAATATGCTTCATTTTACAATTATTAAAATTCTAATAACCCACCATCAACACCAATGTCACCATACAAATTATTCAATGAAATTCCAAAATCCTTTATTCAACATACATTATCGTTCAAGGCTATTTAATCAAGCTATATAAGGTTTTCCATTCAAATTTTATCCCTTTTTCTATATTAAAATCTAGAAAAAAAAAATTAGCAATTCGATTCATAATTCAAAATGAAACTTCCAATAGTCTTAAATCACTTCCTAGATGCTTTATGATATTTGAACAACCCCCCAAAATTACCTCCTTGCAAGATTACACATACACCAAAAATTTGGAGTTTTTCAATTCTAAAGTTAAAACTCATAATTGATTAGTGATTCTAGGGGGAAAGATGTGCGAAAATTACTTAGGATATGAAGTTTTAACTCAATTTGAAGCAATAACCCTAAACTAAGCTTAATTTTGCTTCTTTTTCATGTGACCAGTACCAAGAATTTGGGGTTCTTCGATTTGGAATTGTTTTGATCAAATTAATTGGTGATTATGGTAGAGAGTTGGTCAAAATTCATTAAGAAGCTAGAATCCTAAGCTTAAATGATGAAAAATGCACTAAAATTTGAGCAAGGAAGCTAAAATGTCGCATCTCTTTTCTTCACTAGAATTACCATTGTTTCTAGCCAACTGAAGGCCAGTGGATGACACCCTTAAACCGACGAGAATGCTACAATATCGGATGTTCATTGACAAGCTTCAACGGTGTCGGGAAGTGGTTGGAAATGTTGAAGGACAATAGGCAGAGTGAAGAACATGAAGAGAAAGAATGATGAGAAAATGTGTTTAAGTCTAAAGGAGAAATAATCTATTTAGGGCATTTTGGTAATTTTTAAGGGATTACTTAGCAATATCATAACAAAAATTTTGAAAATACTTTCTTTAAATACTCTAAGGTTCAATTATAGTTGTTAAAAAATACACATAATAAGACTTAAGTACTCATGTTAACTTTTAATTGGGATATGATATTATCAAACTTCATATATAATGCTTATTAAATTCCTTTTTTTAATGTTCTTTCATTATTTAAAATGTATATATATATATATATATATATATCAAGTACAATTTCTTTATTTCTCCAGTTCTTAAAAAAAATTAAAAATTGAAAATTATTATTATTATTATTATTTATTTTCACCTAAAATATATTCTTTTATATATATATATATATATATATATATATATATATTTGAATATTGCAACATCACTTCACCAGTAGAAAATTGCTCAAAGTAGCATGACTTAGGAGAATGAATCATCACTTCACTAGTAGAAAATTGCTCAAAGTAGCATGACTTAGGAGAATGAATCATATCAACTTGGTAACATACATACATATATATATATATATATATATATAGAGAGAGAGAGAGAGGGTCTCCCATAACTTACTCTGATATCATATATCTTATACTTTTGGTTCTAACACTCTTACTGTAACACATACGTCTTAGACCAATACAATCCTTACTCTCTCTAAGCCATCAATTTCTTTGTTATAGCCATTCCCAATCCTTAATAATTATAGTAGATTATCTTAAATTTGTTAAGTTTTGGAAAATAATAGTTAGGTGGATTTTTTATTTAAAATAAACACAAATTATTTTTTTGGTTTCATTAATTGCAAGCCAAAGAAAAATCAATAATTAATTGCCCCACCCACTTGAAATTAGATTGGAAAAGAAAAACAGAATCAATAATTACATTTTTTAAAGTTTTAATTAGTCAACAAAATCCGTAATTACATTTTGAATACTCGTTGAGTTGGTCCCTCATCTATAGTTATGTCACATGCTAACACAGACAAAAAGGATATGATTTAACAGCCCAACATTTTATAAAGTTACAAACCGCGTTATGGCACGAATGAATAAAATAATTCACTGTATTTACATTATGATGTAACATATTTTTATTACGTGGCCTTTTAATTACGTCATTATCAGGTGGCACCAAGTTCCAAATCTTGCTAGAGAATAATATTACTGTATTGAAACCCAAATTAACTTAATCTTTGTTCATCTCCTTTGAAGGAATTCAAATTCAATATATATATATATATATATATATATATATATATTAAAAATAAGTTTCTTTTAATGCGATTGCTCTATTTGATCAATGAAAAGTCTTTTTAGATCGAACCATTAATATTTAAAACAATGAATCTTCATCTTTCTCATACATATATCAAATTTTTTTTAAAATATGTAAATTTTTTTAAGTCAATAAGAAAAATAAATAAATAAATAAATAATTACTTCTTAAATTTAAAATTCTTTATAGTCTAAGAATTCTTTGAAATGAATGAGAAAATTAATAAATTAATTAATCGTCTCTTAAATAAAAAATTCTTTTAAATTTGAACATTTTTTTGGAGTCAATAAAAAAAATAATGAATTAATTAAAATAAAATCTTTGATGCACTCAATTATAATATATAATCATAATATTATTATTTTCTGGGTTAATATTTAAAATAAGAAAACTATATAAATTAACATGGGTATATCAATACACCCAATTGATAATGCACCAAAGATAACACCATTAATTAATTAATTACCTCTTAAATTTCTTAATAAATGACTATAAATATAACTTGACAAGATCATAAAATTAAAACAAAAGAAAACGATATATAATTGAATAGTTTATTTAACAACCTGAATCATCCATTATCATACATTATTTAAAATCAATAGCAAAATCAAATATAGTTCTATAAATTTTTGAAATTCCATAGTTATTTAGAAAGAACAACAATGAAACTACTTTGTATGACAAAAAAAAAAATCTTTTATAATAGTACATTTTCAATGAATTCATTACCATCACTTTTATTTCATTGATCTCCTATAACCAATTTTATACACTTTTTTTAATTTATTATCTATTTTTTATATCACAATATATTACTAAATTTAATTTTTTGTTAACACCTAAAAAATATCGTTAATTTAAAATGTATTGACATATAGTAAAATATATTAATTTTCTTTTAAGGTATGTATAAAACGTGGGTAAATATAGTATTTTTTTAATTTTTCATACGAAGGTTTATATTTCACTGGTTGTTAGTCCTTTCAAGAAAAGAAAATTTCAATGCTAGCAGGTTAATTGAATATTCTCTTCTAAGGACCAATAAAAGTTGTTGAAAGTAATTATGTAACTATTCATTTGGAATTTTAAACACAGCATAAACGGTTTAAAAAATAATTTTAAAATAATTTATATTTCTTAACATTCTTATTTAGTAATAAAAAAACTCAAACTTAATTATGGGATATGAAAAAAATTACAAGAAAAAGTTCAATTTTATAACATTAATTTAACTAAATTTGATTTGTTTTAACTTTAGTGATGTTTGCTAAACGAATTAATTTTGTACATTAAATGTTTAAGTAAAATATTGTATTGGTCCTTCATTTATTATAAAAATATTATTTTTGTCCCTAGCTAAATGAAAGGCTTAGAATGATTTTTATATATTAAAAAAATATTACACTTAGTTTCTTATTTTAAAAAAATCAAATTTAGTCAATTAGATTTATGTTTAGGATTTAATTGAAAAATTAAATTTGATATTTTTTTAAAAAAATAAAGAATCAAATGTTATATTTTATAATAAATTAAAAATTATTTTAAACATTTTGATAAGCGAGATACAATAATTTCATAATAAGTTAAGAAAAAAATATTTTTTCTCTTAATTGTTTTTTGAAAATATGTAAGGTACATCAACTTTAAAGTTATCAGAAATCTTATATTTATGCATTTTATACATAATTTTTTCAATTGCTCGAAAAAAAACCTTAAAATATTTTTGTTCAAATACCGAATAGGGCTGTGTGACTGACAGTTATAGATTAAATTATGGATGCAATTTGAAAGTTACAAAAGAAAAATAGAAAAAAAAAAAAAAAAAACTTTTGACCGTGCCCGCTGGTAGTGCGGATTCGAACAATAGTGTTTTTTAAATAAAATTTTATAATTAATATTAATTACAATAATAAATTTAATTGTTTATATTTAAAATTAAATTATCAAAATTAATTAATTTCAAAAACCAAAATTAATAAAAAAATTAAATCTTTGATTTGATAGTTAAGATTCACTAAAATGCAAATTAAAAGACTTGTATTTTTATTGAAAAAAGTGTTACATCAATTTTTTATTTTTATATATTATGACAATTTAATTTTTTATAAATTAACTTAATAAATTAATTTTTCATAAATTTTATTTTACATAAAATTAATTTTTAATTAACTAAACAGAGGGATTAATTTTATATAAATTTAAATTTATAAAAAATTAAATTATTATAAAATATAAAAATAAGAGTAATTTTATATTTTTCTCTATTTTTATTACAAAATCTATGACAAGAACAAAAATTTGAAACCACAATCATACCTTGTACAACAATCTACTCTACGATTTTCAAATCAACAAAAATTATTTTATTTTTTGTTAAAATTTTTCAGTTAACAGGCAACTATTATACAATAAATTTGCTATATACAGCGATTGATTCGCCTACAAAAATTTGAATGACTTTACGAGGTATAAAATATGTGCGCAAGTGCGATGTCAATATATAAATAAATTACTTCGTGGAAATCGGCCAAAGAGAAAAATTACTTCGCGGAAAACTAAAATTGAAATATTAAACAAGTATTAATTGTTGTATATAATCTCCAAAAAATCTCACTAGGTCCGAAGACACTGATATTAGCAATTATGGCTATCCTTCATGCATGCTACAACAATCATTACATCGTCTTGTGGACCCCATTCACATTTTTTGTTTTTTTTTACCTTAAAACGACAGTAGGAGCCGTCACTTTATGCATGTAAGCTTCCGATTTTATTTTATTTTTGATAAAGTAAGCTTCTAATTTCTCTCGCCAGAGTATAAATTGGAAATCTGCGCAAATGTAGTTGACATTAAATAAATAGTATCATACGATGATTTAGATTAATTTTGAGGATTATGTGACTATGATTAATTTTTTATTTACTATTTTAAATTTAAAAGAATATATGAGCTAATGATAAGTACTTTCTTTAGAAAATCGTAACAAATTTGAGTTTCTAAAAAGTTAGAATTGGATCTATAATAGATTTTGTAATATTATTGTGGACATTAAAAAAAAAGTTTTATGGTTTAGACTTTTGATATATTTATATCGTAGTTGATGCAGCATGTGAGTTATAATTAAATTATTTTTTTAAATAATTTAATTAAAATTAACACATCACATCAATTATTATAGAAATATTTAAAATTAATAATTTTGTGGAATATTAAAATCCAATCCTAGCAAATAAAAGAGTGAATTTTGTATATTTTTTTTTTCAATAAATAATAAGGCTAGAGATTGAATTTTTGACACAGAAGTCAATTTTAGGATTCAAATTCTAGTCTTTAGTATAAATTTTTTTGTGGAAAGAACTGAACCTTATATACACTCTTTTTTTTTTTTGGTGTCACCTTCTCCTTAAAATTTATAAAAGATTTAAGAAAAAATTTGGACGATCAATTATGCAATTTTACTAGAGCAATGTTAGTTATTAGTTATTCAACTATGTTCTTCGAACACGCACAAGGAATTAATTGATGTAAGTGTCAACTAAAAATTAATTTTATTTTACTGAATAATAAACTTTTGTCAGTCCATCAACATATAAAAAAATTCATATACAATATGCTTTCAATAATAAAAAGGATATTCACTATATAATTATATAATAATTAAATTTAAAAAGTCACAATTAAAATCAACATGACAATTACATTTAATTCGACAGCTGCATAAATGTAAATTACTTTTCCTAATAAGGTATTAAGAAATTAATATGGGTGTCAATTTTTACACGCACATACATTAATGTCAGTTTATAATTACAATGATATCCTAATAATTGTTAAATGAATATCCTTAATTTTATAATTTAGCATTCTATATGTAAATTATAATTTAAAGGAGAAAAATACAAGAACACCCTTTGATCTTTAGGTTATATATAAATAACTCAATGTACTTTATAATTAAATGAGCTAAATAATTATGTACAATTTTTTATATTTTTTATTATATTATTATCCAATTAGAATATGACAAATATTGAATTAACTAATAATAATATATAATATAATTTAAAATTAAAACAATTATCTATAACAACTATACACATATTATAATATTATTGAACAATCAAACAATTGTTATATTGTAATTAAAAATAATATAAATATGTCCTTTTATCTATTTCACCATTAGCTAGTTGCTTCATGCCAGTTTAGATATTCAAGAACTATTTGCATATCCCTCAATTTTTTTTACGTTTTTTCTGAAATTAAATGATGATCAGAGATTTTTTTTTTTTTTAATTCTTTCATAACCGTGTGAAGTACTTTCAAAGCGGAGATATCTTATACCTTGAATTGGGCAATCAATAATTACGTAAATGTTACCAATCTTTTCAGTGTTTGATTTATTCATAATATTTAATTGAAATACCATCACTCTCCTTCCAAAGGGACAAAGTAATAGATTTTTTTGGTCATTTTCTTTGGAAATTTCTTCCATTTTGAATCACTTCAAAATTATGTAAAATAATAATTTTAATAAAAGAATAAAAATAATTTGGCCAAATTATAACACGTAAAACTGGTTAGCCTTCACATAGTGGAGGTTTCATACAATCATATTATCAAGCCCATAAAGTAATTTAAAGTTGGAAAGTGAGTAATACAAAGACTAGGAATGTCTGCGAGACTATTTGTTCTTATTTCACTAATTTTTTTCTTTTTTATTTTATTTCTTACTTTAAAAGCACTTTCCAAATTTAATAAATCCAACTTCCAAATATAGTCCCTAAAACATTAAAGAATCAAATTAAATAATGCTTGTTGAAATAATTGAATTTTAATTTAATTATGAATTATAGCATTAATTTATTATTAGTGTATTTATTTAGTTAATAATGGAGCAATAAGTTTTTTGCTTGATTCATGGATGGATTAGATCTATATTAATTGTTGACAATCATTGATAAGTTAGATTACCAACATTTATTAGATAAGAACCCTAACATCTAACATAAGACTAATCAATAAATTATTCAATTAAATTACTGATCAAGGGTTCAAATAGAGATCTTAACCCAATTTAAGAAGTTGAAGGGAGCATGCATTATGTTTTAAATAAATAAATTATTTACTTATCTTCATAAACAACTTATGATTTTAATCTATCCAAATCACCTGCTGTAGATAAGAAATTATAATTATCATACGGTTTATATTAAAGTAATAACAGCATCTAAAAATTCTTTTTGGATTCTAACATACTCAACCAACATCATATTCTCCCTTCAAACTCTATACTATTAGAATCTGCATTTTCCAAAGTTCTAGTTGTAAATTTATTTGTGAAGTTTGAGTGAGACAGAAAGAAAATAAAGAGTGGATAAAAAGAGAAAAATATGCCTCATATGCTTTCTTCTCTCTATGTCCACATTTCTTCAAAATTTATAAGAAAATTATCTAAAAGAAATGTAGAAGGTCTACTTTTCTTTCCCTTTTATTATCTCTTAGCAAAATGTTTAGATATTTGGCATTAACTTACCATGACTGATTTTGGATCATCCCACAGAATGTGCTAGAATGATAACAATGCATTAATATTCTAATACTTTGGTGCATGGGGAATAGGAAACCAAAGTGTGAAGAGGGTACAAAAAAGTTGAAAACCCCCACGGTTCCAAAATTAACTTACCAATAAAGACAGTAAGTTTTGGGGAATCTTATCGAGAGTCTAATGACAAGCCCCTTATTCTTTTCCCTCTTTTTAATCTGAAAGCGTTTAGTTTTGTTGTGCAAAAGATCTCCATAATGACCCCACCACATTATCTTCTTTGCCCTTTCTTTCACTGAAATCACTTTTCTTTTCTTTTCCCTCCAAAAGAACAAGCTTTGGTGAGAGACAATCAGTCTCTACATTTCTGCTTTTGGACTTCACTTTGTCAACATAATGTTCCAAGCGGTTATTATTGATTTGAGAAAATTACCAGTTTAGTTCTTGATTTAATATTAGATTGTCATTTTAATCTATCACATGTTTTATTTTTTATAATGATTTATTGAAAATTGTCACTTCTAATATGTGCACATAAACGTAGTTTATCTTAAGGGATTACATATTGTATGATTTCAAAAGTGTGTGACTAAAAATTATAATTTTTAATTATTAAAAACTATTTTAAAAAATAATATGAATAAGGGACTATATATAGTAATGATCTTAAAAGGGTTATTGTTAGTTTGCGAAAAAATACCATTTTGATCCCTAACTTATTAAATTATCATTTTGGTCAATCCCTTGTTTTATTTTTTAGAATAATCCTTCATTGGTTGCAAATTGTCAATTTTGATCTGCTCACAATTTAAAAGGACTTAGCTCATGGGACTATGTATAATAACAATTTCAAACGCGTGAGATTAACAGTCACAATTTCTTATAAGTGGATGATTATTTAGGAAAATAAAATGAGTAAAAAATCAAAATAATTACTGAATATTAAGTCACTGGTCAGTGATCAAAATTATATTTAGTTCCTTTTATTGATTTTAAGCTTTTCATCTGTAATCTCAGGATTGGTTAATTTCTTAGTTGAATCCTAATATCATTGATTTTCACGTAGCAAAAAACCAAATTGTAATGTTTTTTATTTTGGCATGAGATTGAAAAATGATTAAAGCACTTAAACTCCAAATTTGGATAGAGACGTAGGTTAAATTCCAAAGATGATCTATCATTTTCCATTGACAACACCACCTACCTTTGAATTATGAGTTTTTGAGTAGAAATTGGAAAATGATGGAAGGAGTGGGAGTGCTTTAGCGTATAGTATATTATAGCCTGCGATGGGATAACTAGTAAAGCTAGCCACTGAAAAATTCTGCTTTAGAAGAGTCAAAAAGAAAACCAAGGAGCACACACACAAAAAGAAAAAGAGTATTTTAGATCTTATAGCTTTAATCATTCCTTAAAACTATATTTTTGTGTTTTAGTTTGACCAAAGGCATCTTCCAAACCCTAAAAAAAGTTAGGGTTAGCATGCAACTCTTATTAGTAAAGGCAAATTATTCCCTTTCAACTAGCTAGGCTTCCTTGTTTGATTGTATTTTTTGTTTCATTTGTTGGGAAAAAAATTGAATTTCGATGAAATCTTGATTCACCGTATTAAATAATTAAAAAAAATAATTTAAATGTAGAAGCATACATTAATTTATATTGATAATAATCTTGTGGCTATAGGACTTTATAATCAGTATGTATGAATCTTAGGAAAATGGACTCTTTCTTTTCTAATGATAATATATTGAAAAAAAAAAATACCTCATGCATTTAATTAGGAGATCATAATCTTTTTTTATAATATGATTATATGTATGATAGCCCATTTTATAATATGGTTTAAGCCCATTTTAATTTTAATTTGAATTAGATTACTTTTAAAATTTGAGCTTATCATTTTATATATGATAACATATAACATATAATTATTATTATCTTTAATATATTTAATATCTATATGTCTATAAATACCAACATGAATAACATGCATAGAACCATGTTCAAAGTTTGTAGTACAACTCAATACCGAAAAATGAATTTTATTTTTCATAAAAGTTTATTATTTTTAAAAATTAAATTTTTTTTGGACAATTAACAAAGTCAAGTCGGCAACGAAAGCCCGCATGTCTAGTTCATTGCTGCCATATATATTAGCAAATCTATATCGGGATCACATTGTTTGTCTCTTTACAAAGAAAATGGAGCATAAGGACGAATATAATTCAAAGTAGGAATAAATAATTTATCGTATTAGGAAATTTGTCTAGTATGAGTTTTCTTGAGCATTTATGGATGCTCTGCAGTTCCTTCTTGTAGGTGAATTAGACCTTTGTGTGAAATGTAATGATTTAGATTATGTTAACTATTTTTCATTTGAGTTTTATTTTCTTTTTTGGGATTTTCATATTTAATGAAGCTTAAGCTTTCGTTACCAATAGTTAATTTATTGAAATAGATATTCTATAGTGGGGAATTTCGTAGTCTGCTATTACAAAAAGATTTTAGATTATCGAATAATCAAAAATTTAATAGTTCAGATTATTTTAGATATTTATATTTATTTTTAAAATGATAAATTAAAAATATTTTATAATATATAAGAAGATATTAATATTTTATATCCTTTCTTATACATGATGAAAAAAATAAATTGCGAAATGTGAAGAAAATAATAAATTATAAGATGAGAAGAATAAAAAGTAAACTATTAGAAGCTGTTGATTTTTTAAAGATAAAATATCTACATAAAAAGTACTTAAAATATTAATCTGTATTTGTGTATTATAA
This sequence comes from Delonix regia, assembly GCA_037074485.1. Classification (NCBI taxonomy): domain Eukaryota; kingdom Viridiplantae; phylum Streptophyta; class Magnoliopsida; order Fabales; family Fabaceae; genus Delonix; species Delonix regia. The sequence goes on along the minus strand of CM073454.1, from coordinate 18,965,629 downwards.
TAATTCATTTTAAAAAAATTGATATGTATTAAATTAAATAATAATAACTAAAATAATATAAACCCTTAAATAAAAATCCAATATATATATATATATATATATATTTTAAAATACTTACAGTAAGAAATTGAAAAATCTAATTCGTGTCGTTAAATAAATTTGAATTTTTTTATATTTTAGTAAGAAAAAAACATCATATTAAAATTTAATAATTTAAAATTATATTAAATTACTATAATTACTTATAATAATATTTTTTATTTATAAATTTAAATTATTAAACTTTTATACGATGATCTATTATAATTAAATCTGGTCTTTTCGAAAACATAATTTTAATTTACGTTTCGCTTCAGCTAGTTTTGTAGCTTTGATGGACCATACTCAAATTTGCTTTCATATTCTTGCATGCGCACGCACGTGGCACCCAACCCTACCGAAAACGGCTCTAAACATGAAGAGGATTTGGGTCATTGTACAAATTGAAAGCACATCACTTTCCTCCACAACCCCACTGAATATTAGCTCTTCTGTAGATTGTGCCTGCTTTTGTTTATAAAGTTAAAAAGATTTTTCTTTTTCATATTGATTTAGCCTACACTTTTTTTTAAGTGTATAATGCGCCGTCATTTTACATTTTATAGCATCTCAATATCATATTATTAAATAATATATATATATATATATATGTATATATATATTTGCATCTAAGATAGTATCTCGTTAACTATTTGGCTCTTTAATTAATTAATTAATTCTAATTTTTTGTTTAAATTTTTAATTGTACCAAAGTAATTCCTTAACTGTTTTTGTATTTTAAAATAGTCTCTTAATTTTTTTCTTTTTCACTTTTTAAAAGTATTTTTAAATAATCATTGATAAATGTAATAAAGAAGGATGAATATGGTACAAATTAATAGTTAAAGGACCTGATTAAAGCAAAAGAAGATTAAAATACCCAATGTAAACAAACAAATAAATAAAGGGACCAAAATGATGAAGTCTAACAATTAACATAACAAGGATACAAATAATATTAATAAAAGACTCTCATTTACAATTCAAAATATATAGTATTTTCATATGACATCATCTTAAATATCATAGTATAACAATTACAAGCATTTTAAACCCAATGACATTCAAGAAGTCACTATGGAAAACAAAGTATCTACATAAAATATTGAAAAAAATTAAAATTATAATTTTTCATATAATAAACTCCCAATAAATCAACTATTATATATGTATGAAGAATAATGATGGACAAGTTAAAATAAATCGCCCACACATTAATATCCTCCTAAAGCAAAATGCACTTACCATTATCCTTTTGTGCTTTAAAGTTTTGGCCTTTTGTGCTTTTTTGTAACCTTTTTCCAACTTCGTGTCCCATAAACAGAAATTTAAGGCAACAATAAAAGGAGAGTAGGCTTCAGTGTAAGTACCACAATATATTCCTCACCTAAAGATCCAAACACACACAGTCTCTTTCCCTCCCACAACAGAATGGAAGATGAATGCAGCTCTCTTAGCTGGGAATTCTACTCCCAACAAGAGGTTTGATATTAATTCCTTCTCTTCTACTTAGCTTACTTAATCCTTTTCAACTTTAGGATTGTTTTATGGGTTCAGGGCTATTTACTACATTAATTGTTTCTTCTTCCACGAACTAGCCAGGTTTAGAGGATTTAGAATTTCGGGTTCAGAGTAAGTGTTTCTTTTTCCACGAACTAGCCAGGTTTAGAGGATTTAGGATTTCAGGTTGATGGTATTGTTCTAAGGTTTTTGGTTAATTACCATATTAATTGTTCCTTCTTTCATGGACTTGCAGGGTTTAGAGGACTTAAGCCATTCTCTTCTGTACACAACCTTGGAGCTGGAGGCAACAATAGTGTCAGCAAGAGAAGAGATTGCAAGAAGAGAGTGTGAACTGTTGAAAATCAATGATGTTTTGAGCAGAGTCATCAAGGAGAGAGATGAAGCCCAAGAAATGTGCAAGAAGCTTGTGTTGGAGAAACAAGAGCTTCTTCAAAAACTCAAACAAAATGGCATATTCTCCAAGAAGCAAAACTCTGAGACTGTTTCTTCTTCTTCTGATAGTGATGAAACCAACATAGCCTCTTCCCCTAGTGGAAGCTCAAAAGCTGATGCTTCAGAAGTGCTTCTGAAAGCTGCTTTTGAGCAAGCAGAGAAGAAGGCATTGCCAGAGAAAGGGAAGCTTCTGCAGGCAGTGGTGGAAGCTGGGCCATTGTTGCATACTCTTCTGCTTGCTGGCCCACTCCCTCAGTGGCAGCACCCTCCTCCACAGCTTCACTCCATTGAGATCCCACCAATTGTAATTTCTTCTCCCACAGCTCAAATCTTTAACCACAAGAGGAATCTTGATCTACCTCCCTTTGAATCCCCCTCTAGTTCAAAGCTTAGAAAGATCATTCGGCACTCATAACTCCAAAGAGGATTCTCTGCAGTTTTGTTTGAACTATAGAGGGCAGCTATTGCAATTTGGACCGTTGGATAAAGTTGATCGATTTCAGGTTTTAAAAGTTACTGAAATCGGTAACTTAGTTCTAACTGTGAATTGTTGGATCAATTTCAACTGCAAAGAATCTAGATTGAATTGACGTTGTATTGTGTTTGATATAATACAACACGTTCAGTGTCTATTATATTTGTACAGTATGTGTTCTATCATATCAAAATGTCTGTATAATATTGTGTCAATACATGCGCTTCTTAATTTGACCTGGAGTACAAACTCTCAACCATATATATATCCTTCCTTTTACACTCTTTGACCTGAAATATGCATCATCTTATCAAACTTAGTTTGTCCACATGCCCAAGAAGGGACTTAATTTCTAGCACTCAATTTCATTGTGTAAATACTTTGAGAATTTATTTTATATATATATATATATATATATAATAATGTTATTTACTTTCTTTTTTATAAGTAGAATAATGGTACATGAGTATGATCAGGATTGATCAGCAAGCAATCATGGATTTTCATACTAGAAATCTTTTTTTTTTTTTTTTAATTTCTTTATGAAGCACGCCTGCCATTCATGGTGAGTGGCTGCCCAAAAAAAAAAAAAAGCATCTAATAAAGATTTTTCTGAATATTTTTGTTCAGGTATCTGTCTAGTTATGTCGTCAAAGTAAAAGAGACGGTCCTTATTTGTGTTTAGCCCAACAAGCCAAAAAATTTTTAATTAATATATCAAACTTTATTTACTTTTTCCTTTGAAAATAAGTGATTAATTAGACATAATGATTTCCAGTCAAATAAAAGAACGATAAGCGTCACTCCAAACACTAATGATAATTTAAAGAGTAAAATACTTTTTTTTATCTTTTGTTTATTACAAAATTATTTTTTTTAATCTTTCACTTATTGAAAATGTCCAAAATAATTTTTGATTCATAAAAAAATATTACACTTAGTTTTTAACTTTTTATAAAAAATAGCAAATTTAGTTTTTTAAATTTAGAGTTTAAAATTTAATAGAGAGATTAAATTTAATAATTCTTTAAAAAAATAATGGGAAACCATGTGCAACATTTTTCAGCAAGTGAATGATTAATTATTTTGGGCAATTAAATGAATGAGAAATTAAAGTAATAATTGTGTAATAAGTGAGAGATCAAAAAAAATTTTTTTTTTTAAAAACACTTATTAAATGATTCATTTAAATGCAAAAGTCAAAATTTTTACCTATAAAAAATAAGTACTCTTTTGTAAACTTGAATTTAGTACTAACTTATTCAAATTCAATTAAATTAATTAATTGCTAACAATTTTTTCCCAAAAGTTTATGGCTTAGCAAAATTTGCAGCACCACAATCAAATCCAAGGCCTCAAGGATGTGGGCCAATGCCTCTTGCACCAAGCCATCATGTGTTCAATCATAATTATACGACTCAATTTTTATATAATAAAGCTCAAATTCAAATTTTATTTCGGCAAAATCTGCAGCATGAAGAATTGAACCTTTCCCCATGAGCCATCTTTTGCTTTTTAAGTAAAAAGTTCAAAATTTTCATACAATACATAAAGCTAAAATTCACATAAAACTCAAATATATATATATATATATATATATATTAAATATATTCAAGACATGTATATAAAATGACCTCTCTAGTAATTGCTTCTTCTTCAACAATGACAAATTCACACTCAAGTTGTTATTTTTATCCATAATTAACCTTTGTTTAGTAACAACTGTAAATGTGTGTGCATGTGCATGTGATAGAGCTAGTTTGTGTAAACCTTTACTTCGCTGCATTTAAATATTTTTTTGTTGTTGTACATAGTAATGTAATTGTTTAATTATATACTTTAATAATTATTTATTAATTTTGTATTATTTCTTTTTATGAATTTTTCTAAAACATGCTGAAAATCAATGCCTCAACATTATGAGTGTGCATTGACCCATTGGATCCAATCAACTCAGCCTAGCCTAATTGTCTTAGGTCGAATTGAACTAGATCTTAAACATCGTCAGAGATAAGATCAAGGTCAATATATAAAACTTGATTCCAAGTCAATATATTGGCCCAGCATAGCTCAATATATATATATATATATTGCTTTTTCTTAAATTTTTTATTTTTTAATAAAATTATTGATATTTTAAAAGATATTGCTTTTTCATGTATTAAATATAAATAATCTTTATTAATATTGAATATCCCATTTGTCATATATAAAACCAAAATTTTTTTACAAAAAAAAAATCTATATTTAAATTTGTTAAAAATGTTAAATAAATTCAAATAAACTAACTAGACATAAATTAAGTCACGTTTAATGGTTCAATATAAACCTCGAGCTGAGGCATGAATTGAGATCAAACCAGCTCAATTTGGAGTGTGTTCACCCCTAATTAACATCCATTGACAAGATGTGGCCAGACCAAAGAATCATTCTAAAGAGAATTATGATAGAGATGAACTCTTGACAATGGATTTGAATTAAACAAATAGATTTGTTTTCACATGGAGAGGTCATTCAGTTGTGTAGCTTAGGACCACTCACTAATGCAACAAGTCAAAGGGAAATCACTGGAACTATAAGAGATTCAGAGATAATACGTATCTTTTCAAATAATGGATTGCACATGCACTCACCAACCGATCTACCTGCAAGGCCCCACTTCATCTGCACTACACGCTTGTATAGCATGAATTCCACGTTAATCGATTTTGTCTACTTCTGAGATTGCGATTTCTCTCTCTCTCTCTCTCTTTCTCTCTCTCTCTCTCTCTCTCTCTCTCTCTCTCTCTCTCTTTAAATAATGTAAATATTAAATTTGGTTTAAAAAATTATAAAATTTCTTTTTTGTGCAAATTTAAAAGTAGCTGTATCAGGGGAGCAAATTTATAGTGGTTTCCAAAAAGAAACTGTTGCTCATTAGATTGCTTAATTCTTAAATTTGAATCGTTAGATAAAAAATTTTAAATTATACGGTTATTAATTTTAATTTAAACCGTTAGATTGTATATTTCTTTTAATATTAAAGTTAGATCCATATATTTCTTACTAAATGCAAAAAATACAAATTAGTTGTACTAGTCTAAATATTATGTGGTATACTAAAACACGTAGTAATAATGTATTAAAAAAATATTGACTATCTATCAACTTAAAATAATTTAATGTATTTATACTTTAACCTATATATATTTTAGATTTTATTTATGAACCCAAAAATCTTTTCAATTTCTTCGGTTTATTTGCACTACTTTTTATTTCTCAAGAATCCCTAAAAAGAATTAGCATGTAAATTTGTTAACTCACTCATATACTTCCTTTATTCTTTCAATAGCTGCCCAATCTCTAAATCTATCTTTACAATTTATAAATTGTTTTTCAGGGGTTATTGAGAAATTAAAAAGTAGAGGGGATTACTTGAGAAATTCAAAAAGAACTTTTGGTTCATAGATAAAATTTGTAAAATATTTGGGTTAAAATATAAATATAATAAATTAATTTAAGTTGTAATATTGTTAATACATTTTAATATGTCATTTTCACATACCTTCTTCTTAGTATATCACATAGTAATTGTACAGATGCAATTATTTTAAGTGTTTGTTTGGCGTCAAGAATCAGGTCTATAATTAGGGTTTGGAATTGGAATAGGATCTAACAATTCTAATTTTTTTTGTTTGGGTAATCTTTTAGAATTACATTTCTAATTCCATACACTAATTCCATAGAATTAAAATATAACTAGTAAAAGTTATTTTCAACTTTTATCTCAACCTCAAAAATTACAATTCCACATGTTGGAATTGAAGTGAAACTCTTCTACTTCTAAGACAATACTTTATATTTTTTAAAAGTCATTGTTAACATTTAACTTTGAATGTTATATTTTTAAATTTTAATATTAATATATTTATAAAATAATTGAATTTTTTTATTTTCAATATTTCGTAAATTAATAAAGTATACATATAATACACATGCACAGTCGTATGCACATACATATATATTGAAATGTAACACTAGTGTGAGTACATACAAACATAATGAAAATGTGACATAAATGCATATGCATACGCGCATATACCTCAGCACATAAACACAAATACATATGTAATGAATATGTTACATACACGCACATGTACACGTATATAAACATACACATGCGCACACAAACATATATATGGAACATGTAACACATACACCCACGTACATGTAAATACATATAATGGATATATAACATAAACGCACACACACATGTACCTATATGCACAAATATTATACACATATATACTCGCACATACACATGCACGTACATGTGCACACATGCACACATATATTAAACATGTAAAACATGTATACGAACACAAAGACATATAATAAATATTTAATATAAATGTGCACACACACGTACCTATACACATAAATACAAATGCATATATAATACATTTGTTACATACACACATACACATGCATGTGCATGCATGCGCACACACATGTATATATCACAACATGATGCTATAATATACATATGATATGACACAACATTGTATAAGCATATGTTCACACGTCCGTAATAGAATATTAATTGCCTACATGACATGTCAAATAATTTTTTTAAAAAATATTATTTTAAATGCTAGATATAATGTAGTGTTACAATCATTGAAAAGAATATCTTATATCATCTAATCTAAATTTAAAAGATAAATTATTTTAAAAAATAAAATTTTTAAATATATTATTCATGTTTATCATTTAAAAAAGTATTTATCTTTCATCTAAATAATAAAATTAGAATTAAATTTGGAATTACAATTCTATATTCTAATTCTTTACCTGATAGAGGTGAGTATATGACCCAGCTACCTGGCTAACCTGACCTGTCCTGGTCATATCAGGCTGGGTCAAAATAAAAAAATTTGCAAATTTGTCGAGTCGGGCTAGGTATCGAGATTGTTAGCAACCTGGCCCAGCCTGGTTATATTTTCTATTTTTAAAATATTATTTTTATAATTTAATTTGATTTATTTTTATTTATAATAAGCTTTTAATATATTAATTATTTTCAAATCTTAATTCTTTTTCATTCAAAATCTTAATTTTTATTTATTGTATTTTTTTCACATTCAAGTCTTAATTTTTTTTTCCTCTTCATAAAACTATTTTTATTAATTAAAAAGATAATTTTTGTAAATAACAAAATTTATAAAAAAATAAAGATGGACCTGGCCCAGTCCGGTCAAATCCAATGTGCCTGGTCCCTTATTGGGTCATATTGAGTCGAGTCAGGTTTCTAGGTAAATTTTTTTACCTTGGTGTTAAGTCGGGCCAGGTCTCGAGCCTTTCTCAAAATTGGTCTGACCCGACCCTTAGGCATCCCTATTACCTAACCCCAAATATAATTTTACATTCTAATTTCAATTCTTGATACTAATTAGAGCTTAAGAGTTTTACCAAAGTATTTACTAAAAATTATTAAAATATATAAAATTAATACTAACATTTATTATATATGATGCTATCTTGTTTAAAAGAAAAAACTAACATGAGAAGCTAATGAACCTACATCTTATGGTAAATTTCCCTTCAACATGACGGCATCTTGTAAAAATTAGTGGTATTTTTTTTTTTGATTGGTTAATAGTAACGTCTTAAATTTTTAAGCGTATATCATCATTATTTGAGCATATAATATCTAGTGCAAATTTAGTGCATGATCAAGATGTTGTCCTATTGAAGACATTTAAACTCTAAGATGTGGGATTTAATATATTTTCATGTTGAAAGCTAAGAAAGGATCTAAAATAGTAATATTGCAAGTGTTTTATGATAATTCTTTTTCAAAAATAATATAATATTAACTAAAATTAAGAGAGAGAAAAAAATGTACGCATTAGCTTCAGGTGTCTCTTCCTAGTTATGTCTCTTCCTAATTATGTCCAGAATATAGGCTCATGGTCCAGAATACTAATATAGGCTCATCAGTACTTTTAATCAATCGCTACATATAATTATGTCTCTTCCTAGTTCCTACGTCAGATTAGAGCTATCACAATACGTCTGACTCATCAAGCTAATTTGTCCATGAATGAAATTTTCAACTCGTTTGGCGTATAAGATTAAACTAATTTAGCACACTTAACTCTTAATTAAATAAGTTTATTTGGTAAGTTTATAGGTTGATTCACTTAATAAGTTTTATTAATTTTTTTTTTGTAGTAGGTTTAATATATATTCAAAATTTGAAGTAATTTGTTATTCTTATTTTATCTTTAAATTTTTAATATTTGATCAACAATAAATAAAATAATATCAATTTTTTATATTATAATTAGATATTTAACTTGATGATATGATATTTTGATTATGGATTAATAATTTTATATACTTTTTGATGTTTTAAACTAATTTGTTAATTTAACCTATAAACTCACATAAGTCGAATTATCTTGATAGCGTTATGTTTAACTTGCAAAAACAAGATAGTTTTGAAAAGTTTTAAATTTTTTTGCATACTAAAATTTAAAGGACTAATAATTTAATGAACAAATTTTTTATAATCGACTTTGAAATAAAAAATTTGACTATTATAAGTGATTAACTTTTGAATGAAATCTTTAACTTTTAGATATCTAATAATAAGTTTATGACAAGTAAAAAGTAGTTTAGTGGTATAACTCATAATGCTTATTCGAGTAATTTTAAACTTGTATTATAGTAAAAATAGATATTATAAATTAAGATGTAATAATTATTAAAACAAAAAAAAAAGAATAAGTTCATGACAAAATTAAAGGGATTGAAGACTTGATAACCTACAAATGATTGGGGAAAATGATCGCTGCCATTAAATGGTTTTACAACAAATTCTGCAGTAAAAAGTGGTGGTCGTTCATTGAATTTGAGGATCTCTATTTCGAAAAATTTTAGAAATAGTGGGAGTTAAATATATAAACACATTAAATTATTTCGATTAGCATTCAATGAACATATTTTGTATAAAGAAATTAGATGTGTCATTTACAGAAAGAATTCTACATAATCAGCAAGTTAAAATCTCATTAATCCATACCTATATCTTAGTGTAGTATGTATTAAATTTAATAATAAATTAAATTTCAAGTTTATTTATATGAAAAAAAATAAACTAAAGGTTGTAAAATTTTTCGATGCATTGATTGCTTTGGTATTATTATTACGTATTACGTATCGCATTATGAGAAATATATTTAATGATGGCGTATAAAATATATTGAATGCTAACCAAAATAATTTTTTATATTATATTTTAAATTTTATTTATTTTTTAAATTTTGTCATCAACTTAATATCGTATATTTTTAATTTTTTAATTTAACTTTCTAATTTTTTTTCCTTTAATACTGACTATCCATATTATGTTAATTAAAATAAAATAAAAATGATGCGGTTAGCATGGGAAATTAATTTTGCCATGTGCTACTTTATCCTAATTTCTTAGCATAATGGTAAGAGGTTAAAAATCCTTGATAGGACAACACAGGCAATGTGTGTGCGTGTACGGAGACATCTCAACTCCACCTTCATTACGTAGCAAGGTTGTATTATAGAATATTACTTGTAGAAAATTCAGAATTTCATATTATAGAGTAAGTCGAGAATTGACTCTAGAAAGTTAAGGTCTCGTAAAGGTTGGTGTGCCTACATATGAACCGCAAGGCATCTCTATAATGTGTTACAATGTTTGAAAGTATGGCATAGTGTAAATTGTCGGTTTATTCTAGAGGCCTTTTTAGTATAATTTTATAATTTAAATAATTAAAAATTAAGATATTCTCTTGCAAAAGTATTTGTTCAATTTGCTTAAAACTTTTTTAAAAAAATTTTTTTATGGCAACTTGCCAATGTTGGTGACAAATCAAAGGGGAAATATATATATTTTTTAATTTCCTACATTAGTTTGTCATGGTTAGTGACAAATCAAAGCAGGGAATTTTTTTTTTTATTTCCTACACTAATTTGTCGTTATAGATGACAAATCATGGAGATCTTTTTATTTTTTATTTTTTATTTTTTATTTTGATCTACCTCGCCTCTATTAATGACTAATTAGGAAGTAAATTTTTTCCCTAAGCTAAGTTGCCATCATTAATGGCAAATCACAAGCAAGTATTACTTCTCAGTGAATTCCATCTAAGTATCAAAGCAAGCAACACTAAACATACATTTATGTAAGTATGGTTTGAAAAAAGACACAATATATAGTACGCAAAGGAAAATTATACATCAAAACAATGACTTTATGTTCCACAATAGGGTCTTCTGGTGACCCTTTGAGGTCTATGTTGCACTAAAGGTGGAATGTTATTGTCATTTTCATCATCCATCATTCTCCTTTGCTCGTTGAGGAATAGTAGTTGGTGGAGAATTTAGATCAAATGTAAGAGATTAGGTAAGAGGAATCGGTTCCCGCAGAGTGATAAACTCACTTTGCACTAGATATAATGATCCGCCAGGCTTAATGAATGAAGTGAAGTATGCAGTAGAGAAGCAAATGAATAAGTGAATAATGATGTAAATGATCCATATATGAAATCTTGATGCAAACGTATAGAGGGAGACTATGTGGGAGGCTCTGTCTTCGATGGTGCATGGCAAGAAGGGCCAGTATCACTAAGACCTAGGAAATAACGTTGGTTCACATCATGGATAGTAGGCTCGCGTAAGGATATATATCCATATACTAGTTTCCCTAACCTTCCCTATAATATATGTGGACGAGGCAATTAAGTTGCAAGTGACATAAGCTAGGAGATCAAAGACTCACATTGTTCCTCAAGAGCTCGTAATATGTTCTTATAGTCTTGATTAACAATTTAACGAAATTATGTGAAAACAAATAGTGTGAAGTTGTAAAAGTTGAGCTTGTATAATTTCTCAGCAACATCAGCTTGAAAAAGTTAAAGATGTCCAAGGTGAGAACAAAGAAAAGAGATTATATAATATATAGGGGCCACAAGGATGTAATCGTATACTATAAAGCCAACAATACCACTAGTTGGATGGATCTATCATTGTATGTGTCTCTAATACCACTGCATATAATCAGATGTTCTATCTAAAGACTCAGTGTATATAAGGGCATCAACAACTGCATCCCACCATCTATCCTAAAGTGCAATAAAGCTTGCACACTCTTGTAACTTGTCCTTCATGGTTTTTCCTTTAAGTTGCAAGGTATGACATGCCCCTATATTGATTGGTTCAATTGGAATTTGTTGCAACATGCCAAATTGATGGAGCATACAATCAAGCTGATATTAATAAAAAAAATATATTCGTTGGTTGACTTGTCTCCATTGTGGGTGAATCAGCTAGGCTACTTAATATATATATATATATATATATATATAAAATTTATTTTTACACTAAAACCAAGCCTAATTCGCCTCCAAAGAGGGTGTATTAGTACATATTAAACAATTCAAATTAAGTATCTTGATATAAATTTGTGTTAGAAGAGGATATGGAAAAAATATTATTTATTTATATTATTAGGCTAATTTTTCTTTATTCTAGATGTAGCTCCCTCTTGAGCATAGGTAGGATCCTTTATCCTATTTTAATTGAATTTTACATTGGATTTTGTTGTTTGAGAGTTGAGCTTTCTTAATTTTGTTAATGGTGTTGAGAGGTGTTTATGAAAAATTTCAAAAAGTTTAACTTTTAAAAGAAACTACCAAAATTTTTGGACTATAATAGCATTACATCAGGTAATGGAAACCCTTTGCAGTTACTTACCTTAAAGTTTCTTAGTTTAAATGAGTTGTTTAAATTTATAGGAAGTGTATACTTCCAAAAATAGGATTCTTCATAAATTTTGGCCCCAATCCCACTTTAAGAAATTGAGGTATGACATTTTCCCCTTAATTAATTTAGTAATTTGCCTAACTTTACCTATGCCTTTTCCTTTTCAACACTCAAAATTAAAAGTGACTAACAACAAAAATTCTACAAAGTAAAAGGAAGAAAAATTTAACTATCTCCCAAGTCCCAATAATACAAGACAAGATAGGTAAAAAAAAAATTTATTGACTTCCAAAATACATCAAGTGGCTTAAAACTTGTTTCCATACTAATTAAACTTATCTTTCAATTTCTCAATTTGATTTAGACACATCAAGCAAGCCAAAATTATCCAATATGAAGCCTTACTCTTGTTTTTTCATCTATAGAATTCATTTCTTTTCAACAAATTGAACCTGCATAATATCTAAAACGAAAAATAAAAGAAATAAGATAAATCTAATTAAAAAAATTCTATGATGTTGTGATGCTTCCCTTAATTATTTATTATGCATGTGCAAAAAAAAAAAAAAAAAAATCAAAACATACACCACATAAATAATGGTGTATTATTGGAACAATACAAAGATAATAGTAACATCTGCTAAGTACACTCTATTTCCAAAATAGGCATAAATTCATTCAATACATAAAATAAAAATTCAAAAAAAGAAAGAAAACCCTAAATTTGGTATTCATACTCATCCCACTCATGATGGCATAAAGAAGCATTAATAGAGGCTTCTTGATCAACCATCAAAATGGAACCACTCATGATGGCATAATAGAAGCATTAATAAGGCAATTCTTCTTCATCAAACCATCAAAATGGAACTAATGCAACTACAAAAATGATGCATCTCACATGACAGGAATGCAAAGGAAGGATGTTATATCAAGTGTTAAAGGTTAGTCTAAAAGTTGTTTTGACAAGAAGTCAAAGAAAATATTATGTTCACAGGTTTTTGCTCCTTCAACTCCATCTTTGTAGGTATATATTTTTAGTTAGCTTAAACCAAAATTATATTTTTATCATGTCCATATTATTTTAAAATTATTTTGGTAAGTTTAGGCATATGTTTTACATAGATGTCAAGTCCATGAAATTATAGACTACAACATGATCCAAGTTCTAACCTTATATTATGAAATATTTTTTAATATGTTACCATATGTTTCATCTTATATACTACTTTTTTGGTTGCATTATTAATTAGGACAACATATTTGAAACCAAAATGAGGGATAAGCAAATGAAACTAAGGTGTATTAATGCTAATTAAATATTGAAGAAATAATATTTCATTGTTCTTTTTGTAATTAAAAAATTCTTGAATCATAATTATCTATATGACATGTGCCTTGTGATTTTGCAGATTGCTTAGATTATGGAATTTTGCAAATGATGTTTTGTCCTTGTGTTATGGAATATGGTTAAGTGTATAGCTTGAGTGAACAAGGAAAGGAAGACAAGGAAAAAAAAAAAAACATTGTTTATTCATAACTAATGATTTCATTGTACATCAATTTTGTTCATTGATCTTACCCATTTTTATCATACCATTTAATATCAATTCATGGGATTTTATGAGGATTAAAGAACTTAAAATGCATGATTTGGTAATATCTTGTGGTAATTTGGGATTAGAGCTAACTTCTTAAAAATATGTACTTTATAAGTGTAAAATTGTAATTTTTTCACTAATTTGAATTAAATTAATTAATTAGAGATATTACAATATTTGAATTCTTACATTACAAGCCAAATTTAAAGGCTAAGTTGGAAGAAATCACAACTGAGGACCAAAAAATTTAGAAAATTGCAGAAAGGACCAGGACTGTGATTGCTGTGTAGTTCGCTGCAGCAAAGTCTACCTAACCTACAAAATTTTTAATTTAGATCTGAAATCTGATTGCAAGTTTTGACCCAACTTGCCTCCCATTAAATACTAGGGTTTCTATAGAGTGAAGGATCCAACAAGTGAAGGAGAGGCTGAGAACTCATCCACATTCACTCATTTCTTCACCTTTCCGTCATTTTTATGCATTTCCATGGATGTTCTTGGTGTTTTGAAGCTTAATGAAGCATCCCTCTTAACCATAAGCATGTAAATATCACTTGCTTAGAGGAGAATTGAGGAGTCATGAGCTTGGAGCATCAATTAAGGAGTTTTCTTAAACTTTTTCATCATGTCCATCTTGTAATAATTGTGTTTTGGTTAAATCATTATGGTTACATTGATAGGTTGAATTACTTTGCTGTAAAATTTCATATATTGGATTGGATTTTGGGATTTATGTGCTAATGTGTGTTTTGTAAGGATTGTTGTTGCACTTGATTATAGAATTATTGTGTTTGGTATAATTCAAGATATCTTATGATTGATTGTGGTAGCTTGGTAATACTTAATTAAGTTGCTCAAGTTATTCTCACATATTTGCATTGATCTCTCATTTGTGCATTAAGAAGGTTAGTTAATGTTGTTGTGAGCTTTTAGGTTTAAAGGTTTCATAAACAAATTAACTTACCTAGTGATTGAATGATATTTCTAACCACCTAAGGAATTGGTTTTCAAGAGAAACTCACATTTATCTTTTAAGAAGCTAAGAAGGCCAAATCGAATATCTAATAGGCATTTCATCATCATTTGCATTATATTTTCACTCCCTCATTCAGTCATTTTGTTAACTCACATCTCATATAAAAAATCTAAAAAAAAAAAAAACTATAAATAAATTGCATTTTATCCAATTTAAAAAGACAAAGGCAAAACCTTGATTTTTTCCCATTTCTGCATATATTTGCATTCAAATTACTTAAGAATAAATTAGGCTTCTTGAAGTGAATACGAATCGGATTACATCACTATAGTGCATTCTCATATTTGGTATTAGCTTTTCACACCTTAGCGATGAAAGTTCGATCACTCATGTATGATATAAACAAAAATACAATTGACAAGTGCAATGGCTAATTTACAAAGAAAATCCTTCAATGTTGCTTTTACTGCTTCATATTCTAGAAATGCATCTATATATTACTTGGAAAAAACACTAGCAAACACTATTTGCAAGATACTATTGTTGATTACAAATTACTAAAAAAATTTAGAATTGCTTCTAAATCAAACATTTCTCTAGCTTCAATTTAATGGATTAGACAACCTTGGTTTTGGATATCATCAGCCTATCAATGACAAAGTAATTATTACAACAAGAAAAGGTTAAGCTGCCACATATTTAATTAGGAATGTAAAGCATGCAAGGGTAGTGATTTATACTAATTCATGGCCAATAATGAGATTTTTTGCCATGCATGGCCAACAAAAATGTGAACATCACTTCAAGCATAAACATGAGCTTTCTAGCCTCCCATTCTTCTTCTTAATTAAAATTCTTTATTTATTTGATAAATGAAGAAATTATGATTAGAAAATAAAGAAAAGGAGTACAAGTCTTTTCTTATACACTTTCACATCATTTCATTTGATACATGATAGTGGCCTTATGTTTATTGAAAATCCCTTTTTTTGTTAAAAAAAAAAGAAGAAAAGAGCACACACTTCTACACCATCAGGGCTTCATCCATGATCATGACAAGTCAAAAAAAATAAAAACCAAGAACAAAAATTACATAACATAATAGCCTTTAAGGGGATGCTGATGTTGTATTTCTATATTAACTTTAGAAAATGCCAATCTACCACAATTCTCTCATGCTTTACTACATTGCCTCCAATGCAATTAACTAGAAAATGATAGTAATTTGCCACATAGTAGCACATATCATGAAAAAATTTTGTCCTTTAAGGGAATAGAGATATTGGGGTTGTAGCTTCTTCTCTTATATGCAAAATAAGACTTGATAGCAAAGTAACTGTCTTTTTAGAATCTATCCAAATGAGAGATGTACTGTTGTGGTCCTTGAATGTTTGACTTAGTGTCAATTCAATTTTCCACAAATTTAGAGTGCTAAAATGGTCATTTAGAAATTTAATATTAAGAAAAAATAGTCTCTCATTAATTCAATCATAACCCTTTCAAATGATTACTTTTGATTAATGTTGAATTATTTAGGGACCATTTTGGTGCTATAGCAAAAAGTGGAGGACTAAAATGGTCATTTTCTCGCATCCTAACTTATCCATTCCTGCTCCTACCTAGTACCTTAATTTGTGTCAAAAGTAACTACACCCTTTTAGACTATAGCCATAAGAACCACGCTAATTTGGAAATACATACATGTAGAAAACAAAAATATATATGTGATTAACAAAAATTATACGGTTATACAAAAAGGACAAATAAAAAGACCAACTCTAAAAATTTGAATCCTCTACATAAAAAGTAGCTCAAGTTCTTAGTGCATATTTGAAGTAGAAGAGCAAATTGAAGGATATAGTAAAAACTACTCTCTCATGGCTTTGAATTTGCATAGGCTTTGTAGATCATCATCTTATTTCAAGTCATAAGAAAGTCTATTTATTACTTATAATTTGAGATAGATTATATAGTTAATAGTTAATGTTACGTGTATAATTGTATATAGGGAAGTTATAAATAAAAATTAATTGTTGGACTATCATAAATACTTTGGATAAGGGCACTAGTTACTATTTCTTTACCAAGATATCATGTCATATTAACTTATGGTTTTGTATATAGCCACTTTGAATTAAAAATGAACTAATCTTATTAACAAACTTATATTTTATATCTTTAAAATTAAGATAGTTTTATTTCTAATATATTAAATCTTAAGTTACATTTTTTTAAATAATAAATTTTTTTTCCTTAAATAATAAGTTTTTAATTAAAACAATATTGATTCTAACTTTTCAAGCTCAATCTAAGGTTTAAAAAATTATGAACTTAATTTGTTTTACAAGATGACCTTTTTAAAGCTGGGCTTTATTTTTTAGGACTAGACCTATTAGGTCAAGCGGGGTTATAAAGTTATGATGATGTATATATCAAGGTGGTAGTGTGCTCATTAAAAGGCATTGTTTTGAAAAAGGAGATAAAGTTTAGGATTTAGAGTTTAACGTGCTCATCAACAAGAAGAAGAAGAAGAGGTCAATATGTGTTGCTGGAGGCACTAAGAAGTTGAAAAATAAGAAAAAGGCGATAGATTAGAGATAAGAATAAGATGAAGAGGAGGTGAATATGTGTTGCTAGAGGCACTTAGAATAAGAAAAAGATGATAGATTGGAGATGTGTTGCTTGAGGCATTTGACAAATGGAGAAGGGTATCATGTTATTCAAACGTGAGTTAATAGAGTGGGAAGGGAAAGGTTGATGGGGACGATAATATGTTAAAAAACAATATAGCAAAGATATATAATAAACAATATATAAGTTTTGTTCTTTTTAATATGGACACAAGGAAATCAATTGGTTCACCACCAATGTAAATACCTCAAAAACTTCCTTCCCCACTTTGGCACAAACAACCTTAATCTATTCAAGGTCATTCTCACTTAATACAAACACAAACATATTGATCATCCTTAATTGATGAAGTTCTTAATACTTCTTTTATCGTTGTACAATCAAATGGGAAAAAGTGATGATAACTTGAAATCTTATTTGGGCTTAAAAATATATGAATCTTAAAATAACATAAGCCTCATATGATTTCCATTTGTTCCTTTTTAGAGCCATAACACTCTAAGATATGCAACAATTAAATTCAAAATCTACCTAGAGTGAGAGTAATAAATTATTCTTGTATTCCTTAGGATGTATGCTTACTTTTATTAGGCACTTAAATTTTAAAATTGTCATTAGATGGGCCTTGATGAAAAAAAAAATAATTAGTCATGGTACACTTATGTAGAAGATGATTTAATGTACCAGTCTTAATAAAATTATTAAAAAAAAAAGAATCTGAGTCATTAAAAGAATAATTTTATTGAAACTATATTAAATCATTTATCACATAAATATATTACGACTAGCTAATATTTTTTCAGGCCTTGATAATGTAAGCTAACACATTTTGCATTTATGGTCATATATAATAATAAGACACCCATAATAATACTCCTTAAAGATTATTGCCTATTTGTTTTCATGTACTTAAAAAAAACTATAACTTTTTATGAAATATTTTTATGACAAAATGTATGACGAATAGATTTATTATTGAACTGTTATTTAAAAATTCTAAATATTAAGTCTTGAAAAACAATATATATTTTTTATGAAACAAATTGAGTCTATTAACGAATTTAGTTAAAAGGCAAATACAATAAATAAGTGGTACAGGGTCTTATATCATATTAAATTGTGAGTTGGATCGGCTCAATGGTTATCACATAATAGTATCTTTATCCTTTTAACATTTAAAATGGATTAACTTTTGAAGTCTTTTTTAACAATGTTGTAGAATTAGATATGATTGTTAGATCAAATTCTTAAATTATTTGTAGTCATCAAATTAAATTTTTAAAAGTTATTGACTTAGTTTTAACTTTTTCACCTCAAATATATGTAGTGTGATAATGTTGTTAATTTAATATGAATTATTGGATGGTTACACTACCAATCCTAGAATCTAGATTGCTTTAACATTATGTTAGGAAGTTCATCTCTATTTTATCACTTACAATTTTTTTAAACTTTAACTTAATCATTTATTTTAGAATATCCTTTATGTTTCTTCAAGACTTGATGAGTTTTTTAGGGCATAACATTAATAATTCTCACAAAATTAATTAAAGAACAAAATTAACATTTAAAAGTAAATATTAGCTAGGAAAAATTATATTTAAGGACTATACATTTTAACTTATTTATTATGTAGGTCTTTAAAATTTGAAATTATATTTAAGGACTCTAGCCTAATATTTTTCATCATGTATTTAAACATTAAACTATGTCTAGAAATTTAAAAAGATATAACATGTAATGATTAAATAAAGTAACGTAAAATGAAGAGTTATAAATAATTTATTTGAGAGTTTTACGAAATAATAGAATCATATAACTTGTAATTTTTTTTCAATATTGCCCTTATAATACCCCTTGCAATCAATGAAAATGTGGTATAACTTATAATTAAAAAGTGTATTGCTTTATTTTAAATTTAAAAGTCATTCTATTTTATTTAAAAAGAGTTTAGTAAAAATAAACTTTTAAAAATTATTATATTTAATTTCACCATTCATTCAAAAATAACTTTTAGATCGTAGAGAAGAGACAAAAGTTAATACCAAAAATTTTAAAATTAAATTTAAAATTTAAAATTTAAAATCTTCCTAATTTAAATTTACGAGTTTAAACGTAGTTTTTCTTTTTAAACGTCACATTCCACAATCCGTATGCAGGCTCTACTTGTCAGCCCACAGAAAATGACTGACGGTGGAAACACAGCGGCAAAAGAAGAGAGGAGGCCAATAATCGACTGTATCCCTGATTTTTCTTTTCTTTTTCACAAATGTGGCAGAAAGGGACAAAATCCCAGAAAGGTGTGACACTGCCAGCTCCATTTGCTTCGCCTTTCTCATCATTTTCACTCTCCTATTCCCTCCCTTCCGTCAAAATCTTTCTGACATTGCGTTTGTCACTCACCCATTTGCTCATTTCACCTCTTCTCTCTTTCTTCGTCTGTCCCTTCCTGTTTCAGGAAATGGGTATGATTTCGGATCTGCTTTTTCTTTCCCTTCTTTCTTGATCCATAATTGTCTTGGGCTCACCGTATAAGGAGGAGGAAGAATATTATGTTTTCAAGACTAATACATCCTCACGACGGAATGAGTGGACAAGAGAATATGCAAGGTGGGTTAAACCACAGTCCTTTGGGAGACCCATGCCTTGTGTTGACTGCTGATCCGAAACCTCGTCTTCGTTGGACCGCTGACCTTCATGAACGATTTGTTGATGCTGTCACTCAACTTGGAGGTGCTAGTAGTAAGTAATTTGTTCCTTGATCTTATTAGGATTTTTATTAAAATTTTCATTAGTTCTGTAATTGCCTTTCTTGGTACCAAAATGGACGAGCTATATGTTGGTTGTGATGTATCAATTTGATGGATTAAAAAATATTAGGTAACTGTTTGGCTGATTTGCTTACTAAAGAGTGGGGCTTTTGGGAATTTGGGATGCCTTGACTATTATCATTCACTAGTATTAGAGTCATCTCAGGAAGCAGGATGGTCTTTTCTTTTTTCATATCAACTGTATTGAAGTTAATAATTCTCATTAGCTGCCTCAGGAATCAAGGAAAGGATGGTCTTTTCTTTTCTCATACCAATTATACTGGAGTTAATAATTCTCATTAGCTTTGGCTGGTGGCTTTGAGTTGAATCACAACTAAATGTAGTCATTTACTGAATTAGTGTTTCTTTCCTTCTGAGTATTTTCAATTATTAATACCTAGAAGCCTTCCGTAGAATATGTTGAATTTGTAGGTACTTTTATCATTTAAGTGAGTAGAATTTATTAAAAGGTTTATGAGAAGAATATGGGAAACATTTTAAGAGACTGACTCTGCCATTTCTATTTAACTGCTGAATGATATGTACAATTGGTTCCCGCTTTGGCTTAAGTTGGGTTTGAGTGAGTTCTGCAATAGTTGACATAATAAAAGTCGAATACACTTAAAACATTCAGAAAGTTATATACTTTTATAAAGTCCCTGCATTTTACTTTTGGTTCACATTTATTGTTTTCTCTGATCATAGACTTAGAAGATTATGCATTCATTGGCATGCTAACGAATTTATCAAATTATGTGAAGAATTGTTTGACCTAAAACTCTACAAAGTGGAAGAACGGGAGGGCTGCTTGTGTATTTTGATTGTTCTGTGAAGTTTTCACTAGGAAAGATGGAAATTATTAGCCTGAAAGGAAAAGGGATAAGTGGTGACCGAGAGTGACCACTCTCCAGTGTGCCATAGTCGGTGAAAATATAAGTTCCTTCATGCATTTCTTCTTCAGCCTGAATGGTTGGACCCTGCGAACAAGTTATCTGTGTCTTATCTATGCCAACAAAATAAGTTCTCGGTGGCTTCTTCTTTTCCCTCTGCCAAAAAATTAGTATGATTTGGAATCTTCAAAGTCAGAATCAAACCATGATTTTTGCTGACGTTTTGTTGACTGACAAGCATCACCTGTCTCCTTCCATGGTAAGTTTAGTGAAAATGCATGCTAGGTTTAAAAGCAAGCTTAAAATAGGGGCAAATTAGTTGGCTGCTGAATGAGAGTTTAGACAAGTCTTGGTGTTTCATTTGGTAATGAGCTGCAATTGATATTGATGTTTGTGTTAGACTGTAGTACCTAATAGCACAAATGACACAACAAGCGCATAGTTGAATTGAGGCTTTAGCACTGGACACATGACATGTTTTCAGTGTTTAGAGGCTATTTCTAACGTATTTTAACGCAATTAGACATTGTGAAAGTGTGCAACAAACTCTTTGTCGTTGGTGAAGATTTGGGTTTGCCCTGCTTCTAGCATACATTTTGTTGTTTTAAGAGTAAATGGTATAAAATGGGCCTTTTAGAACTCCTATTTTTGTAACATGTATGACTGTATGGTGTCTAAGAAGCACAGACTGACGACAAATATGTTGCCATGTCAAAGTCCTAAAAGTAAAAAAGCTGACACAACACAATATTTGTTTGTGTATTTGGGTGTGTGTGTGTTATCTTAGCATTTATATTTGAACCATAATTTTTTTTTAGCTTTTCATTTTGTGATATACTTCAAAAGAAATACTCAACCGGTCTTGTCCTATGTTCTAAGTATGTATGGCAAAAACATTAGGAATGAGCGAAAGAACTTTTATTATCTCATCAAGATGAAGTTTTTAGTCTCCTAATTTTATGTTTTTTTTTTTTTGGTTGTTTTCCCTTATTTTTTGAGGCCAGCTGTGTTCAGTGTGTTGGAGTTGAATTTATTCTTTTGTTTTGCTGTTTTGTTTTTTTTAATTCTGGCATTTCTGTTTGAGTATGTGTCTGAGTTGAATTTATTGTGTGGTGTTCAAGGCTCCCATGTGATACAATGCTAAAGTTCCTAAACTGTGACTTCATATATTTCATCTCCTTTGGATGGATTTATTTTCCTGGTCTTGTGGTGAACTAAAGGCAGATGGTCCTTTTATTTTGTTGGTCTTTTAAAAAAAGGCCTTGGGGGGGGGGGGGGGAGGGGAGGGGGAGGTGATTTGAGAGGTTAATGGATTGTCAAGGGATTCGTAGAGAGATGAATTTTATCCTCCTGTTTTTAACTTGTTGCTTCTTCTTTCAGACTGTTTTAGGAGGATATTTTAAATGATCACCTTATGCTTTAATTAAAATCTTTATATATCGACTTTGTAATAAATCTACAAGGGTTCATACTACCATTATGTGTGCAAGCCTTCCTGTTTATCTTACTCGTCTGTTTTAGCCATACATTTCAACACTTATAAAACAAGATATTTTTGCATGAATTAATCTCACTTGAGATTCTTGGTCTATGAATATTTAACCTTGTATGTCTGTTAAGGCTCACATAAATCAGGATTGATTTTTTTTTAAATGAATAGTATGGTTACAAAGGAAGAATTACTCTTCATTGTTTGATTGAATCTAGTGGATAATTTCATGTGTGAATTATATCATTGCAATTTTTAATGACTCATGTTTTATTAAAAACTTGAATGAAAAGGAAGATTTTCAATTGAATTTTCTCAAGTCCTGCCTGATTTGTTTGATTTGTTGTCCACTTAGGATGGAAAGATTTGGACTTTGGATTTTAAGGCATGTTTTCTAGCAAACCTGTCTACTTCTGCAACCATTCTGCTAATAAAGATAAATTCCTTCTTGCGAATTCCCACTGAAATCCAAAGGCTGCTTGACAGTTATGTCTTTCATCTGGATGTCTATGCTCAGCAGTAATTTTTTGTAGATTGAGAGATGGCACAATGCATTTCATTCTGATGGGTGCCTTATATGTTAATATAGTTCTGAAACTGCTGCTTTATATGATAGCCAATTACATTTAGAGCAGGCCTTCTGGAGCTTTTGGTTAGAACCTAATTTGTGCTCCAACCTTGGAACAGTTTTTATTGTTAAGCTTAGAAGTTAGCAGGAACAAGAAAGGGCATACCGAGGTGTGCTCTATTAGAAGCAATTTAGTGCATTTCGTTGGAGCATGACTTGTATTTCAAGAAGGATTTGTCTTTATTTTAGTGAGATAAAGTTGTTTTCTTGTCTTCTCCCTTGTGTTCAGCTGATGGTTGTTTTCATAAGGCTTTGCTTGTTAGACATCCACAGGGATTAGAGGGCCTTTAAGCATTGATGTGACACTTTCATTGTGCACTTTCTTCTGTATATCATGTTGAAAAGTTTCCTTATCGTTTCCTTTGTATTCTTCTTTTGCTGTCTTTAATAGAGATTCTTTCATTAAAATTATTATCTGCAGAGGCTACACCAAAGGCAATCATGAGGACCATGAATGTCAAGGGTTTGACTCTTTATCATTTAAAGAGTCATCTTCAGGTTTGTATCTATATTATTCTCATAGTAATACTCAAAACTATAAAATTTGCTGTGAAAGTGAAATGTGCAATGTTTTTTTTTTTTTTTTTTTTTTTTTTTTTTGAAATTCTTTGCTGCATTGCAGAAATACAGACTTGGTAAGCAATCTGGAAAAGATAATGCCGAGGGATGCAAGGATGGTAGGTTTGTCATGCATCTCTCTGTATTTTCCAACTACGTTTCAGGCATCTGAATTTTTTAACATGAATTTTCCAATCATGCCTCTATGCTTTGTAGCATGTTCAGAGTCTTTTTCTCTCTTTCCTCCCTTACTCAGAGGAACGGTGTGTCTTGACCCATTATCTGTCTGAGACAAGGCCAAAATTATACATTAGCATTTGAGTCTATTCATGTAGCAGTTGCTGAGTAACTGTTTATGTAACAAGATTTTTGGTTGTAGTTTAAACTTTAACTCATTTATTTGAAAAATTATGGAAGGAATATCTGCTTCATATCTTTTAGAAAGCCCTGGTGACTCTGCTCCAAAGTTGCCAACTCCTGATGCAAATGAGTAAGGATTTTCATGCTTTCTCGGAACCACTCCACCCTGGAAGTCTGAATGCTTCTTTACTAAATTCAGAGTTGCTTTGTTATTTCTAGGGGTCACGAAGTCAAGGAGGCTTTAAGAGCACAAATGGAAGTGCAAAGTAAACTGCATTTGCTGGTGGAGGTAAATTTCCTTTTTGTGGTACAAGGTGTATATATGTGTGTGTAGATAAAGATAGAGAGGATATATCAAGTGAGAGGAGTAATTAGCCACTGTTAATTCATATATTAATGATTAAGAAAAATGCAAGAACCATCAATGCAAAAATCAACAAGGATGCTTATTACACGGTAATGAAAGTTTTCATATTATTCTCAATTGTTAATTTGTGTTCTAGTAGTAATTAGTTACTCCTCTCACCTCTCTTTGAAAATCACTCCTATCACCCAGTAGTTGTACATCTCGTATTCACGTGTATGCTAGTTTAGACCAAATTGATTTGTTGCTGTTTGAAGTGACTATGTCAGAATAGTGTAACTGCAAGACGATGATTGGATGGCTGTTGCTTTTTGCTAGTTTGAATTGAAGTTATCAACTAAATTATAGCTGAACATGTTCTGTTTGCGATTTTATTACAATCTACCTTTACTCTTGTGATTCTGTCCTAACGCTTAATATTATTAAGCATTATTATACTGCAGGCAGAGAAGCACTTGCAGACACGCCAGGATGCAGAGCGAAAATATATGGCCATGCTTGAGAGAGCTTGTAAGATGTTGGCTGATCAATTTATTGGTACCACAGTTACAGAAACAGACAGCCAAAAATTTCAAGGCATGGGAAGCAAGGCATCAAGAAGTTCTTTGCCTGATCCCCTTGGCTTTTGCTCCTTACCATCGACTGAGGCGGCTGGAGTGCATGTTTCTGAAGTACAGCCTAGTTTCCAGCCGCAAAGGGCTGATTGTTCCACTGAAAGTTGCCTGACATCGCTCGAGAGTCTTGGAGGGTTGACTCTAGAAGGATCTCCAGGTGGGGCTAAAAGGAGGATGCTGAGTTTGGACTCTATGGTGGCACCCTTGATCTGGAGTGAAGCCAATATGAGAACTCATGGCATTCATTTAGCCCAAGTCAATCCTCATGCAATAACTAGGTATGGCATGTAGAGAAGGGAAGGTTGACCAATTAGTTCATGAAGTCATCAGGACAGTCTGATAGGCTAGGCTTCATTTTCTGTAATTTAGGACCAAAAACTGAGACTCTGATCTTTGCTTGTCTAAGAAATTGGTGAGAACCGAGGTGAAATGAACCTTTCAGAATATGTAAATTGAATATACTATGTGGCTTAACTTATAAATTCCCAAAGGCTGGAACTGACCATTCATAATCATGTGCTTTTGTGGGTTTAAATAGAGCACGGGAAGTGAGTGCATCTCTGTGTGAATTACATAATAAGCTATTACACAAACTAAAGACACCATCTGTTTTTGGTGGTATTGTTCCTTTAGTAAAAAATATAGTGCATACAGGTAGAAATAAACCGAGCTATTTATAGATTACTTAAATGCGACCTATTAAAAGCACAAGCTTGTCCAACTAGTTTGAAATTTTAATTTAGTTTGTTAAGTCCATAAACAGTTTGGTAATCAATAAAGTATGTGTATGTCTATATATATATATATATAGTTTACCTATGTTTCATTGTTTTATTTTTTTTATTTATAATTTAAAACTGAATAAAACGAACATGTAAATCCTTGTAATTTTAATTATAACGGTCATTTTTAATAGATGAAATGATACATTTCATTTTCCTTTGTTGGTGTATTTTTATGTCAATTATAGAGACACAACAGATGACATTTTGATTAATAGGGGGAAAAAAAAATCACTTGTCATCATTCTCGTGAGGAGCTCTCATATAATAAATGAAACTTGTATTTTGTTAACCAGATTTGATATCCTGATTTTGGAAAGTTCAGTATGGGTCCAATCTACAGGGATAAGTGGATTTGTCATATGCCCACATCGATTGGGTTTATAAGTGACTGTGTACAAAGATTGTTTGGGTGGGTGGAGATATTATCCCTCTTCTTATATTGGATACCACACGTCTCCCCAAATCAAATTTAACGCATCAATGACAAGGGTGGTGGAGTTCATAAATAACCTTATTACAATTCTATACATAAATGCTCTTTCATCAACAATAAAGAAAGTGATACACTTCATAACGAACCCTGTTACCTTATTTCAATTATATATGTGCTAGCTCCAAACACAAACGCACAAGCTCAAACCAAGACGGTAAGACTCGTTTCTCCATTTAACATTGACAAAAAAATCTCCTCACCAAATCTAGTGTTTACTCTGCTGAAGATGCCCTCCAACATAGACGACCAAGATGGTCTATGTTTCCATGTTTCATTAGTGCACTTCTATACTTACGAGCCTTCGATAGCAGGGAAGGACCCTGTTGAAGTCATCAGAAAAGAACTGGCTGAAAAGCTAGTGTTTTACTATCTATTTGTAGGTCGGCTTAGGGAAGGAGATGGTGGCAAGCTTATAGTAGAGTTTAATGGAGAAGGTGTTATCTTCATTGAGGCTGATGCAGATGTGACACTTGACTAGTTTGGTGACGCTCTTCAACCTCCAATCCCATTCCATGAGCTTCTTTATAATGTTCCTAACTCTGAAGGATCATTAACTATCTGCTCTTGCTTTTATAGGTCCAACAATAAGAATCCACACATACACCCACACTTAGTGATATGATTATTTTTAATTTGTATAAACAACACATTGGAGCCCACCGTGTCAATAGGAAGGCTAGGCTAAATCGAGTTAAGTCATGAGTTCACACACAATATGGCCCAACTCGTCCCATATACATATTTTTTATTTTTTTGAATTTATTTTTATTTTATTTATAATAAATTTCTAAAATATTAATTTTTTTTTAAGTTTTAGTCACTTTTTAATTCTAAATCTTAATTTTTTTCATTCCATTTTCTATTAATCTCAAATATTAAAACTTTTAATTCTTTTAAAAATTATGTTTTATTAATTAAAAAAAATATATTTTTATAAAATAAAAATATTAAAAAATAATAAATTGACCTAACCTAAACCTTCTACAACTCAACTTAGCTGATCACTTACCAAACCAAGTCGACCTGTGTTCATCTGAATTAATATATAGAGAGTCTAAGAGAGAGCATAAGGAAGAGGAAACAAGATCCTCACATGTTCTGGGCAAGAAAAGGAGAGGCTTTGTGCTCTTTATGTTCTTTTTAAAAGTAAATAATAAGTATATATTAATTTTTTAAAAAATATCATAACACACAAAGGTAATATTAACATTTTAGTTTTATTTGTCTACAAGGTATCATTCTGTTAAGGAAAAAAATTGAATAGTTTATAACACGAGAAACGGTTCGACAAATCATATACTAGAATAATAATGATATGTGTTTAAATTCAAAATGTTATTATTAAAATAAAAGCTCTTAGACTCCACATCTTATAATTTATTTTTCTTCGATAGATGACATCAGGTTCATGCACTGACACTATACTAAATTATATATTAAAATGATAATGATATGTATTTGATGTTAATACTAAAAAACTTAGTATTATCTTTCTCGTTCGGTATTATTATAATTTTATTAAAAAAATAATATTTAAAAAAATTAAAAAAGCAAAACACTACAAAATTGCCACATTTTGCAACATTGGACCCAAGAGATGATCCGCTCTCAAAATTTTTTTTTGCCAATGTTCAAGATGTATTAAAGACGATGTGACATTGTGTATTGCAAGCGAATAGCTTTAAATTTTGTTATAGGTTCATAAGTATTTGTGTTTCCTGTATATATCCATATATTAAGAAATAATTTCTCTTCAAATTACAAATCAATGGTTGAGATTAAATAAAAATCATTGATATTTTTTAATAAATTTTGCATTAGTCTTAATCATTAATTTGCAATCTCTGGGTAATTATTTCTTCCTCACAAACACAGGCCCACATATATAGAGTGAAGGCCAACAATAAATTTTTCATTTTTATCTCACTAGAAGACAAAGTATATAGTTATTTAGGCTTTTCACATTATCATTCAAAGAAAGCAACTAGAACAAGACAAAAGGAGGACATCAACATACCACAGAACGATAAAACTTCAAGCTTAAATTTAGTTAGAAAGCACCAACAGATAGAAGATTTAGGGTTTATAATGAGCTAGTTTCTGGTTGTTTTATTTATTTATTTTTTTTATTTTTTGGGTGGCTTTTCCTTTTAGTTTCTATTCTTTTTTTTTCTTGGCTGGTGTTTGTTTTTGGCTTTTTCCCCCTGAACTGGTTGCTGTTCTGGTTGTTCTCTGGTTTGATTTTTTGAATTTTCCGTTGTTTTGCTAAAAAAATTATTGATATTAGGATATGAATTTTTGCTATAGCCAAATATCTAAACCAAAGTATCCTACTGCACTCAATTTTCAACAATAGTGGCCGCGCCATTTTTAAGATCAAAATTTTTATTTGTTCTGGGTTTTGGGATTGTTATATTTTTTTTTTACGATTTAAAAATTAATTATGACGGGCATATAAATTTCTGTTTTCAGTTAATTGTAGTCATTTGATTAATTAAAATTGTGAATTTTAATTTCTTTATTATTATTATTATTATTATTATGATGATGCATATATTCGTTGTGTCAATCATAGAGAAACAACTGATGACATTTTGATTAATTAGAAAATAATCACTTGTCTTGCTTCTTCTGAAGACCTTTCGCACTGCAAACTGAAACTTATATTTCTTGAATTTGGGAACTTGTATTTGAATGAATAGTATTTGGAACAAAATTTTAATGGTTTAAATTTTAATAAATTATTAAAAATTATTTAAATTTTATAATATATATATTAAAATTTAAATCTTTGAATAAAAATTAATCTTAAATGCATTACATTTAGATTTACAATGTAGAGATTCTATATCCTATTTTGACAGCCTATTATTAAGACAAAAAATTCAATACTAATTATATGATCCCATAAGGATAAGTGGATTTATCATTGCGAGAAATCGTCTACTACCACATAGATATGTTTCTTATTCAATTTGGGCCCTCTCTCATTTTGACAAAAAAATATGAGGTCATATTTGATAATGGTAAACCATTGAATAGATATTCAATAGTCCAAATTTATATATAAGAAATATAATCATATGCAAATATATTAATTTAATATAAATATAGACCATTAAATTTTTGTAACACTCATGAAATTCCCAATGTAATACTTAGTTTGAGTGAAAAAGAATTTAAATTTGTTTTATAAGTTGAAGAAAACAAGTGCAATGAGATGGGATATAAATTAAAAGTTAAACAATTCTTAAAAAAAGAAAAATTTTGAAATAGTTAGAGAAGACTAATATATTTAATAAATGATCATATAACTTGATATTAAAATTGGTACACATGGTTTAGATTTTTTCATGTTTCTTAGTCGAATCCTCTTAGGCACCTTTGAAAGTATCTTTCTTTTTCTTTGAAAAAATTTTTGCCACATGTTCATCCAACTAAAATTACATAATTGCCTTTAAATTCATATCTCCTTCCCTTTGACACCTTCCTTCTCGTCAATGAATGCATCCATGAAGCTCCAAGATTTCTCTCCTCTTCTTGCCGCAATTTTGACATTTCCTCATCATCTCCATCAATTTCGACTAGCTTCATCATGTTTTCCAACCCATTTGTGATAGATGGTGGCTAGAAAAGTCTCAAATTTTGGCAAATGTCTCCTACGCATGATCCCATCAAATCACGTGTTTCTTGAAATCTTGTTGGGACTTTACATTCTTGTATGTAATTTGTTTTTTCCTATTAATCTTTGTGCTCAATTTCTTCATCTTGGCCCTCAATTTTGCAGTATTGGCCTCAATTTTGAATTTTTCTAATTATGTGACCTAGGGTTTTGTAAGAGGAGAAATTGAACGTAATTGGCGAGAGATTTTTTCAAATTGATTTGTGACTTTGTTTTTTAGCACCAAATTTGTACTTTCCCATTTATAATCCACAATGAATTTTTGAAATTGGAGTCTTGATTTTGAAACCCCTTTTTTAAAGGTGTGGCTGGTGTAAATTCGAAATTGAGAAATTTCTTCAAATTATGTTGGGGTTTTGGTTCTTGGATGAATTCTGAGTATTTCCTCTCTTATTCCCATGTGAAATTCTTAGGTTTTGGTATCTAATTTCACTCCCTTCTTGGTTGGATGAAAAATGTGATAAGGTGATGGAAATTTGAAAATCTTGGACTAATTTTCTTTAATAATCACCATTAGAGGGAAAATTAAATAGTTGAAAGTTATCTTTGGAAGTAGTATGTTGATCCGATGGTTGTTCCTAATATTCCCTGTTGTAGAATAAATAGGATGAAGGAAACCTAATAGCGATTGACTAAATGACCTTAAATGAGCAGTACTTACCAAATCTTGAATTATCTTAGGATAATTTCCCATTATCTTGAAAAGGTTAGGTAACTCATAGTTGAGAAAGATAAATTTTTTCGGTCATAGGTATATATAGGATTAAATATGTGAAAATAGAAATAAATAAATAAATAATAGATAAATAAAACTAAGATTTGAGCCAAGGTGGGAAAATATTGTACTTATGATGACATTGGAAGATGAAGGGTTAACACCCTACTTTCATATTAATGAAAGCTTGTTACATAGTAATTAAATATATATTGGGTTAGGCGTAAGAGATTGCTTGTTTGGAGAGCCTAAAAGAAGGAATTGGGCAACTCACTAAGAAAGAATAAGTTTAAAACTGAGGTAGCTAATTGTTATTCTTAAAGCTTGCATATTATTTCATTGATTAATTGTTTGATGGCAATTATATTGTGGTTGTTTGATAGCAATTGCATTTTAGACTACTTGTTGGTTAGTTATACCATAATCATTTGATGGCAATTTTGTCAAAAATGTATGATTGCAATCACTTTTTTGTTGTTTAACGGTAATTGACATTATGATGGGACTATTTGGTATGTCAATGTATGAATCCTTATGTTGGTATGAGGCAACATTAGGAAAACTGACTATGTAAAGTCCTTATGTGATTGTTGAAGTAATATTTTATGTTGTATGTGTAGTCCTTGTTAATAAATTGTAAGTTTTAATGTTGTAATTACATATCTAGAACCATGATTAGCTACTGAGGTATCCATTTTACTCATCTTTTGTAACCAACAAAATTTTAGATGAACAAAATGCTCCACGATATGCAAGGCCACAAGTTTAAGAAGTTGTAATGATACTTAAGTAGTATACATTCATTTTGTAATGTATTACCAAGATATATGATTGTTATGTTAAGAAGCCATATATATTTATATAGTAAATAAAAACTAGGATGAATGTATATTTCTCTATAAATTATATAAATTATTTAGAATATGATTATGGCTAGATAAAATACCAAATGACTTTGGATGACACTAAGATTTGGTATAGAACCCTTAAACATGTTAAATATAAGAATGGTTGGAATTGATTTCTTTTAGCCAATCAAATTAAAGTATTACACGCTCAGGGATGAAGGATTTAAATTGCCCTATTTTGAGTTTGGCTTTAATATATGCAGAAGTTCTTTTTTTGTTATAGAGTTCTAGATTCAACCTTTCTTTAACAAGGACTAGACACAAAAAGTTTAAATATGAAGATCTATAGTTTTTTTGGACCAACTATCTTCCACTATAATTCTTTAGCTAAGCTGTATATAATGGTGAATTGATAGGAGTATTTTTTAGGCACTACATATAGTAGCTAGGCCTAACATCTGAAGAAAACATTTGAAGAATTAAAGACTGTAGAATGACTAATTTGTATTTATACACAATTATACAAATAATAATAACTATTAATCATATAGTCTATCTCAAATTTTATATAACAAAACTTACTTATGACTTAAAATGCTTGTTAGGCCCAAGAAGCCTCACTCGAAAAATTGGATGAAAACTTGATTAAGAAATGAGATCAAGGTTTTTTTTTTAACCGATGCCCATCCTGATTTTTTAAGGCCTAGCCTGATGATTAAATTTAGTTTAGAGCATGACAAAATAAAAAAGGCTAAGGACAACTATAAGTAGTTGAAAATTTTAAATATTTAATTATGGAATTAATAAATACTTCATAGAATTTAAATTATGCTTTCAGTTCCATTCTATATAGTTGGATTGGAAAGAGATCAAATTGAACATAATTTGGCTACACTCTAAACTAATGAATAAAACATTATTTTGGTCTCTCAATTTTGACTTCAGTCTCAATTTAGTCTTTTACTTCACTAATATGAAAGTTGATACGTTTAGGCCTTCATTCTCATTTAAATTTAGATGAAATATGATAAAAATTATATTAGCAAGTGACCAAATTGAGACTAGACTCATAAATAAAGAACTAAATTTAGATCATAAATTAATGAGGGATCGAATTGTGACTAAACTCATAAGTGAAACACCAAATTGAGGCAAAATTCATAATTGAGGAATCAAAATTATATTTTACTCCTAAACTAATCCACTAAACTTAGGAATCTATATAGATCCCAAATCACATCTGAGTCTACACTTTGGCCCTTATACCAAACAATGAACTAATCTCCTGTCAAGACCATACCATCAAAGCAAACTTGGACGCTAGCTAGCTGAGCCGTAATTATTGGGCCCAAATTGACTTGATTGGTTCTAAATATTGAGTCATTTTTTAATTGAACTAGTTCGGTAGACTATCATAATAATTAAATGGCTCGCATTTCATTTTATTTTAATTTATAAAAGTTAATTATTATATTATTTCATATGAATTTGATATGTTTTGATAAAAGTAAAACACTATTTTTGTCCCTTACCTATTAATTAATTCTCAATTTGGTATCTCACTAATTTTCTATTTTCATTTTGGTTTCTTGTTTATTAGTTGCTTATCAATTTAGTTCACCACTAATTTCTGTTCTCAATTTGGTTCATTAGTTGTTAATCTATTTATAAATTGGTTCTTTACTTATTAGTTCATTCTCAATACAGTATTTCTTATTTATTAAGACTAATGGACTAAATGTGCTCATTTTTAAATTTGTGAGATACTAAATTGAGAATTGTCAAATAAGAGAGAAATTAAATTAAAATAAACACTAGTTAGAGACCAAATTAAGAATAGACAAATAAGTGAAAGACCAAATTAAAAATTGATGAAAAGTAAGGGACCAAAATAATAATTTACTTATTTTCAATTAATTCAATAATTTAATTATGCATTTACCAAAATAGAATGTGTAAGATGACTTGAATGTATTCTCAAACTTTTTTTACCCAAAAAAGAACATGCACTCTTATAAGTAATACTTAATTTAGGAGTGTTTACAAATTTCTCAATGAGGCTCAATATTTATATTATATCCTCTCGCTTTAAAAGTTAATATAATATACTCAAGTATTCAAATAAGCAAAGCAAAACAGAAAAGTCAGTGACATACACTGATCATTAATGTTCACATCAAGCAACTGCATGCTTTTCTAAAGCATCAATCAGATATCTGAGTGATCTCTCACATGTCAATATCACCTGAAATTTCTGTGACATATTGAGGCAGGAAGGTAGATTTAACTCATGCTCTAATTTCGGTTATAAACTTGAAGTGTGGATCTTTTGCATTTGTTGATAAATACGTGGACTATGGTGAGTATTAAAAATCTGTATAAACTTAATAGTCTCTATTTAAAGTTCAAAAATTAAATTAGTAATTTTTAGTTATTAAAATTGATAAAGTCTAAAAGTTAATGTGACGATTTGCATCAAATAAATTGGGCAGTCTTATAATATGAAGGAAATCCATAATAAACTTAGAGATGGAAGCCGGAAGGGATTTAAAGAGGGCATGGTGGGCGGTCGCCTCACTTAAATTTTTGAAGCTTTTAACTTTTATATATAAATTTTTTTTATATTCTTGATTCGGTTATTTAATTTATAAAAACTTGCCTCTCTTAGATTAGAAAAATTTATTTTTATTAATTCAAATTCTTAATTCAAAGACTTTTGTCCCATTAGAATCAAATCATAAGTTTGTCCCAAATAGAAGGCTCTTCGATGATTCAACGGGGACCAATACAAATGTAAAGCATTGGTTGTCATCATGTACTTGAACTTGAAGTCTGGCTAATTTAGTAATTTCCTGAGCTCAATCTTCATAATCCATCACAAACAACATTCGTGGTTGTCCTCTATCCTCAAAATGTTAAAAAAAAAAAAAAAAATTCAATGGTGTCAAAACTATTTTGGCTAAACCAACGCGAGGTGATTTAATTGGATGAAGTTATTTAGATTCAGTCTTTAATCACAATCCTACGTGCATGAATCTAAAGTTTTTCTTTAACTAGTAGTTTCTTTCGACAGTGGATTCATTTTTAAGAAAAATAAAATTGGTGTTTGTAGATTAGTTGAGTAAGACTATATTTAGGAGTTCACCAGCAAATAGGATGAAATGATATGAGTCCGGCCGAATCGTTTATACGTTACAAGAGTAGAATATTTTGACTGTTCGATTTATTTGTTAATAAATTTAAATTATTAGATTAAAATTTTTCCTTTTTATCGACTGGAGTAAATATGACTTACTAATTTTGATAGTCTAACATTAAATACAAGTCGTTAAGTTTTTTGAAGTAATTAATGTTAACAGTTTAAGTTTCATTGGAGAATCATTATCCCAGTGGATCTTCTTTAGAAATGATATATAATAAATTAAAATAGAATGACAATGAATGAAATAACAAATATATATAACTCTACGAGTTTAATTAGAAAAAACAGTAAATTATTAATAAAATGAAATCACTTATTAATCATTTTTTTTCACATTATCATAATATCTAGAATGTGATCCTATCAAAATTTTAGCCAATGACAATATAATTGTACCCGTAGCACTTATTTATTATATTTCATCCCAAACATTCAATTTGGAGTAACAAATAAAACCATAATCATTTACTTTTTTAGTTTTTTTGGGTTTAATAGAGTTCCGGGTAGAAATAAACCGAGTTATTTACAAATCACTTGAATTTGGCTTATTTTAAAGAGGAAAATAAACATGTTTAACTAGTTTGAAATTTAAATGCTTAGTTTGTTAGTTTGTTAAGTTCAGTTTGTTTATCAATAAAGTAATATATATATATATATATATATATATATATTGTAACATTCATTGAAATCCCATTGAATATGTTCATTTTAGTGGAAAATTTTTTTAAAAGGTTTTGAGTAGGAAAAAGGAAGGCAATGCATTTGAGAGAAGTGTCCAAAATCAAATAATTAGGAGAATTTAGAATCAAAAGAAAATAAGAAGAAAAAAGAAATTTTGGAAGACTCATATATCAACTAAATGAATAATCAATTTGAGATTAAGGATGACAAGTGGCTAAGTCTTATCCATACAAACTAAGGAGCCTAAGTTTGAATCCCACTAACTACAAGTTAGACATTTTTTTTTTATATCTTTTTTTGAAGGAGTCATCTATCCCCTAAGTAAAATGACCAAATCACCTTTAAATTTCACCTTTTTCATGTGTCAATCCCTTCTTCATGTGAGCTAGATGTTCATCAAGAGCTGGCTAAATTTCTTCCTCCCATTCATTGGCATTTTACTTCAGGGTGGTGCAATGTTGTCCTTCGATGTGTTCTGCACTAGAATTTGAAAACCCCCCTTTTCAAGTAATAAAAATGAACATTGATAAAAAAAATTTTGAATTAGAGCTTGATTTGGAGGAATTTTGTGAAAGCTTTTTGGAGTTTCTGATCCTAAGTAAGATTCTAACATCTCTCATGTCAATTTAATGTTTTCATCACTAAAAAATAACCCTTCTTGGTAGGGAGTTGAAGTGTGTAGAGTGGTGGTATATGAAGAATTCTTGATCATCTAGCTTTATCAGAACTTAAGAAGGGGAGTTGTTTGTAGTTGCCACTTTGAGTGGTAAGTCACATTGAGATTTTTTCTCAAGTTTATCTTAAATTCATTGTAAGAGGAAGCTTGAAAAATGAAAGAGCAACAGAAGTGATTATTGTTATTGAATAGTTACTTTGGTTATGATTGGTACAATGTTTGACCATTTGGTAAAGTTGGATAACTCAAAGGCTATAAAAGATAATAAAATGAACAATTGGGGCTAATATTAATTTTGAATTGGTTATATAGATGTTGATGATTGATAAACGTGTTTAATGTCGATTATATATTAAGAAACATCAATGTCTGTTGTTGGAAATAATTCTACTAATGAAAAGTTAAAGTGGATAAGCTAGCAAATATTGAAGTCATGAACTTGGAGCATATATGTGTCTACATTGTTGGACTTAAAGGAAATTAAATTCTCATTTGTTGGAAAATTATCTACACTTATGGGCATTACCAAAGTCCTTGAATACTTTTAGTGCAAAATATTGGTGGGTTATTGGTGAAAGAATGGAAACTATAAACTTATGTACCATTTGGGTTCCCGGAGTATTTTCTAAATGTATATGCTTGTATGTGCTGATTATGACAATTAACATAATTGAGGGGAATAATGGTGACCTTAAAGGAAAGAAATAAAGTATGGAAATGGTTGAGAATGCCAATTCACTTGTAATTAATTTTATATGGGAATTTCAATTAGAATTTACCTGAGCTAAGATGCTTTTTAGCTTAAGACGTAAATGTGTATATTTTGTTTTTAGGGTAACAGTCACACTCTGTCTATTGGGTAAGGAAGTGAGTTGTGTGTACTTTGGCTAGATGAGTAGATAATGCTGATTATGCGTGTTTTTCTTATTTTTGTACTTTATTTGCAAAAATAATTTTGATTTAATAATCTAATGCCAAGGAATTGGTTTCTTAGAATGTATAAATCCTAGCACTTCTATATACTCTAAATATTTGGAAGACTCTAGATTTGATGGAACTTTATCAAGCATTTCGTTAAATTTCTAACTGTTTGAATTACTTTGATTTTATATACTATGATGTACTATGATTCTAGATTTTTTAGTTTTCTAAGTTACAATGATTATGATTTTTGAACTTTTTTGTTCTGTATGTTCAAGTATTCTAGTTTTATATTCATGAAATACTTTGATTATTTAATTATGAAATATTCTAATTATATATATATATATATATATATATATATATATATAAATGATGTGCTTTGATTTTGTGATTTTGAACTACTTTTATCTGTTTTTATGATTAAGTATGATTCTAAATTTCTGAAATTCTAATTTTTTTTGATTATGGACCTACGAATGTTAAAGAATTTTCGGTAATTCATCCAAAACATGACCCTATAGCTAATGATAGTAGAAGTTAGCTATAGTGCACTATGATTTGTATTTAGATATAATTGAGTGTGATGCTATTATTATGATAATCTGTCTTTGGCTTAAGGCCATTATTATGATTATTCCAAGCTCGAAGCTTGCGACTAATATATTTTCTGTTCTGATTATACTAGCCATGGGCTAGTTCTATTTTCTAGATATTTGATGGTTAGGATGTACCTTAGCATTCTATTGGATTTGGAATACCCTTATGCTGCAAATGTATCGATTCATTTTCATTCAAACTTACTCTATGTTTTCATTTTTGGGGCCTTTATGAAATTACTAACGTTTTCTACATGTTGTAATTTTGTTTTAACTATGAAAGGTGTCTGGTTTCAAGATAATATGTGGTTTGCCAATCCATCGTAACGAGATTGTCCCTCCCTTTGTATAATTAGTATTATATGGTAACAAAGTTTTCACTCATTCCACATTATCTAATATTTTTTAGATAACAATGCTAGTGTAGAACACCCACCTACGGAATAGGAGCTTGCTAGTGTTCCTCTTTTTGGTGAGCCTTGTTTGTTGCAAGGGCAAGAGTTTCTCTGATATTGTGAATTTGTAATTGAAACTTAGTGGCTCTCTTGTATACTAACCTCTAGTCTATTTTGTATTTGTTTTAATGATGCTATTTGTTGTAAATATTGGAGAACGGATCTCTTTATTCTATTCTATATCAAATATTCTCGTTGTAGAAATTTTAAGAGGTACATATTTTAAGGGAGACTCTGTCGAAATTTTTATACATGGGAGAAACTTATTCTTTTGGTATGTATATGAATGTATTTGGTCTTAGTTCCATTTGACAAAAATCTAGCTTGTTCAATTGAAAATTGTCATTTTTGAGGTGTCTAGCATACATATACCTAATATTAACATTCATAAATTTTTAGTGCTTTGTTTTTTTTGTATTTTTTATATTTTAAAAACTAATTAAAATGAACATATGGATACTTTTGGTTCAATATTAACTATAAGTTTTAGGTGTTATCATTGGTGTACTAATAACTTTGAGTGTACCAGTGCATCTAATTATAATATAAAGATATAATTATAATAATATCAATTTAAAAAATAATAATATTATAATCATATCGTTATATTATAACTTGGTGCACTGGTGAATTTACCTAAGTTCTAATATATAGAATGGTGAATTTTAGCTTTTTCTAACTGTAGTATTTTTGTGTCAATTATTGATACATGACGGATGACATTTTGATTAATTAGAAAAAAAAAATTACTTGTCATCTTTCTCGCCACTACTTTTCACATAACGAAGGAAACTTGTATTTTGTCAACCACACAACTATTCTGATAACTAAATTAATGATCATTAACTTTTTTTTAAAAATCGTTATGTATAAAAATAATACTAATATTTAAGACTTTTTGTTTTTTATATGGGTCATCATTCTTTTAAAGTTAAAAAAAAATAAAGAAACTCAATAGCTCTCAACACCGATAATCCTTTTTTACTTTAACAACATGACTTATTGTTCTAAATGAATTAGTATTAATTTTCTAAATGTTTAGTACTGACTTATAAATGTTTTAAATAATATCATTGTAATTTTAGTCTAAAATCGAATACACTATTAGTGTGTAAACATAACGTCAACATAACGTCATCCTATTGAAAGTAGATAGAAATTGAGTTTAGAACTTACTTTTTCCCTTACAGTAATAGTATTGTTGATGTACGTTATTATAAATTTATTAGTTACTCATCTTCTCACCTCTCACCTAAAATTCCTCTCACTTCATGCATCTCTTATATATGTATGTATGTGTGTTAGTTTACACCAAATTGATTTATTTATTGATGTTTGGGCAGACTCACAGCGATTGGATGGTTGTAACTGCTTTTTGTTAGTTTGAATTGAAGTTATCCACCAAAGTATAGTAGAACATGCTCTATTTGCGACTTCATTTCAATCTACCTTTAGTCATATCTTAAATTTCTAAATATGCGTGGTTAAAAAATGATTAACCATTAAATTCATACATTTTCCCTTAAATGCAATAAATCTAGATTTTGTGCAATGAATCCCAATTTGCTACATTTCTCCAAAAAAAACTACTCAACGTTGGATCATGCAGTTCTTTAATTCCAAATTGTTAAATGAAAAATTGGTAACCGTACTAGGCTAAAAAGCCAAAATTTTTATCATATGGTTCCCAAAATTTTTTTAAACCATCAAATCATATAGTTCTTTCAATCTTAGGTAGGTGTTCTAGATCAATGTTGGGATTAGAAAAAAATGTTAAATAATGGGATGAGTGGAAATTCAGTGAGCAGATAATACTAATAATACAAGGGGAGGGACAGACTGAAAAAGGTAGAGTTTATCATTGAAACTTTTGTTGTTTAAAACTAGATAACTTACAAAGATAATTCAATAGTTCCAAAAGTATAGGGAAACCATTTACTGTCAAATAAGTCTAACCTTGAATATTTAAAACATGTCCTTAACTCAAACGAATCAACATATAATGGGAATTTAAAATATCCAATATAACTGAATACTTAGGAATCTCCTATAAAACCATCTAATGTACAGAATATAAAAGTAGCCCAAGGCTAGAATAATTAGATCAAAGCAATTGCCCATTATAAGCCTGAAGCCTTAAACAAAATATAGAGGTAAGGCCATCATACCCAGCCATATTGGATTACCAATCGTAGTGCACTAAGGTTAACGTCTACTATCATTAGCTACAGGATCCTATTTTGGATGCATTCCAAAAGGTTTCTTTAATATACACAAATCCATATTCAAAAATCAGAATTTTAGAATCTGACCACTTCTGAATTTCATATTTAAATAATTTAGATAATTCAAAAATGCAAAATCACAAAGTCTATAAAGCCAACAAAATTCCCAAGTTTCAGAATATAAAATAACATTTATAACTCTAGAAGTCTGCCCCAAGGTACAGAGATAACAAAAATGTGTATTTGAAAATAGATAATTTAAAGTATAAATCTTGCATAATTGGATTATCAACTCACCTAGTCAAAGTATACACAAATCACCCTTTTATGCTCTGAGTATAAAAGAATAGATTTAACCCTAAAAATTTAACAATTAATTGATCTTAACTTTCCATATTAATCAAAATCTTAAGTAAAATAATTTCTAAAAGAAATTCCCACAATAGCTTATCCAAACTAATGTGTTGTACTTATTTCTTTGTGTTCTCATTATTCCTCTTAACGATCTAAATTTCTATACTTTGCACATAATGGTATACATATGCTTAGAAAACACTTTATAATGGTCCATGAATTTAAAATTCATCTTCATTGATGCTCAACACTACTATTATTGCACTAAAATTTATTTCCAAGGCTTTGAAAATGCCCTGAGCCTAATAAACTTAGATCATACTCTTTGTAGTCCTTAAGTTGCCTAACATTACCAATTGAGTCTAAAAATTATTCTAGTCATTAACAAAGTAATTATGAAACATTAGTAATTACTTTCATTGCACTCTTAATCACAAAACTGCTTCATACAACATTGAATTTTAATGTGAGCTTGAGGGAAAATTCTCAAAATCACTTGCCACCCAATTGAAAACTTCAAACAATTCCTAGAATTCTTCTTGATGTCCAGTAACATAAGAGGATCAAAATTTCTTCAATTATTGGTACTCTACGCACCTTAATTTCCTTATAAGAAAAAGGGGTCTTTAATTTAATGTTCCAAACATCAAATTGACATATGTGAATTGTTAGAACCTCACTTAGGATCAAAACCCTAAAACAACTTCAAATCATGCCTCAATTTCAAATTTCGAGCCTATGACATTGTTCACATCACTATTCATGTTCTTTATCAAAATTAGAGATTTTCAAATTCAAGCACTAATTCACGAAATTGGGAGCTCAAATGGCCAGAAAACAACACAAAAATCACTTCTAAACAAAAGCCCTAATGCACAACAATGAAATTTCACTTGAATTTGGTTAAATTTAAGTTCATCGGTATTTTCACTATTCGTGACAAGTGGTAGGCCAGCAAAAATCATACTCTGATATAGGAGAAGGGATTTGAACTCAGGTCCTAATGGAAGCTTAGGTCAGGCTTAGCTACTTGAGCTAGTATAGAATTCATAAAATTTGTTACTTAGATTAATATAATAGCTTTATTAAATCTCTCATTTCTACAACTAATTTAATTGTTATATTTATTATTATTTTTTCTTATTTCCATTTTTCTTATGTATATGTTTAGAAAAATTATCCCTCAAGGTAAAAATTTTAAATGTAAAATTTTGGAATATTACATTCTCCCCTTAAAAGAAATTTGATCCCTGAATTTAAAGTATATACATACCTCAAGTTTCAAACAAAATACAGATATTTAGCTTGCATGTCATTCTCTACCTCTCAGGTGGCTTCCTTTTGAGAGTGATTGTGACATAAAACCTTTACAGAAGCAATCTCTTTAGAATGAACCTTCTTGACTTGCCTGCCATGAATAGCAACAGGAACTTCTTTATAAGTCACATCAACATCCAATTGAACATCTTGGGTTTTAAGCACATGAGATGAATTGGGCAAATACTTCCTAAGCATAGATATATGAATTACTTCCAGAATCTCAAATGGCCCAACATAATGAAGGCTTAATTTTCCTTTCTTTCCAAATCTCATTACACCTTTTGTCGAAGACCCACAGAGGAACACTTAATCAACAACCATGAATTTAAAATCTCACCTTCGATTATCCGTATAAGCTTTCTATTTAGGTAGCTAAAAATATCTCCCTAATTAACTTCACCTTGTCTTTGGCATCTTGAATTAATTTTGGCCCCAATATTTTTGCTTTAGCCACTTCAAACTAACCGATAAGAGACCGATATTGTCTACCATATAAGGCTTCATAAGGTGCCATTTGAATACTTACTTGATAACTATTATTGTAAGCAAATTCGGCCAAAGGTAGGTAGGTATCCCAACTCCCCCCAAAGTTTAGGACACATGATCTTAACATGTCTTATAGCATTTGAATTGTATGCACTGACTGGCCATCAATTTATGGATGAAAAGAAATGCTAAGATGTAATTGAATGCTAAGTGCATTTTGAAAAGCCTTCAAAAATCTAGAGGTAAATTGTGGTCCTCGATCAGAAATAATTGAAATGGGGACACTATGAATCTTCACAATCTCATTCAAATATATTTGAGCATATTTGGCAACACCATAAGTTGTTTTCATTGGTAGAAAGTGTGCAGATTTGGTCAGTCTATCTACAACCACCCTATATGGAATCAAAACCTTTCAAAGTTCAAGGTAGACCTCTTATTAAATCCATAGTCATCCTTTCCCATTTCCACTTCAGTATCTTAATTCTTTGAAGTAACCCAGCTGGTTTTTGATGTTCTGCCTTCACTTGTTGACAAACCAAACAACGAGAAACAAATTATACTACATCCTTTTTCATTCCTTCCCACCAATATAGTTGTTTCAAATTAATACATCTTTGTTCCTATTGGGTGGATTGTATAAGGGGTCAGATAAGCTTTTTCCAGGATCTCTGTTCTGAGCCTACTGTCGCTGGGTACATATAATCTTTGATCATACCATAACACCCCTTCTAAGTCCAAGGTAAACTCACTCTATTTTCCATTCTTGACATCTTTAATTAATCTTTGAAGCTGAGCATCCACTTTTTGAGCTACTTTCACTCTTTCACTCAAAGAAGAGTGACTTTGAACTTCTGCTAGTAACACACCTGGTTCTTTGATTCCAAACCTAACACCATCTTCTTTTAACCAGTGGAAATCTCCAACCAAAGGTCTTCTTACCTCAACTATATAAGCCAAACTTC
The DNA here is from genome assembly GCA_037074485.1 of Delonix regia. Classification (NCBI taxonomy): domain Eukaryota; kingdom Viridiplantae; phylum Streptophyta; class Magnoliopsida; order Fabales; family Fabaceae; genus Delonix; species Delonix regia. The sequence continues at coordinate 18,922,006 of CM073454.1, read as the reverse complement.
CCATTGACTTTCTATTTAAAGCATCTACCACAATGTTGGCTTTGCCTGGGTGGTACAATATAGTACAATCATAATCTTTTAGTAATTCCATCTACCTCCTTTATCTTAGATTAAGATCTCTTTGGTCAAAGATGTACTTAAGACTATTATGCTCTATATAAATTTTACAAGTCTTGCCATATAAATAATGATGCTAGATTTTTAAGGCAAATACCACTACAACAATTTCTAAGTCATGGGTAGGATAATTTTGCTTATGCTTCTTTTGTTGTCTTGAGGCATAGGTAATCACACGACCATGCTGCATCAAAATACACCCCAACCCACTTTAGGGGCATTACAATAAATTTCATAACCACCAGATCCTAATGGTAATGCAAGAATAAGTGTTGATGTTAAACAGTCTTTCAATTTTTGAAAACTTTCATTGTATGTTAAGGTCCACTAAAACTTCACATTCATTTAGGTTAGTTTAGTCAAAGGAGCGACAATTCTAGAGAATTCTTTTACAAATTGGTGATAATAACCAGCCAAACCCATGAAACTACATATTTCAGTGACTGTAGTAGGCCGTGGCCATTTTGAATGCCTTCCACCTTACTTAGATCCACTTGAACACCTTCTTTTAAAACCACATGGCCTAAGAAAACCATTTTATCAAGCAAGAACTGGCATTTATTAATGTGAACACCCCATCCCTAATCACTTAATTATTTAATTAATGGAAACACCAATTAATTAATAATTAAGCAAATAGGAAAATTAAAAAATGACAAAACTTCAAAAAGAGGACAATTTGGAATTAAGTAATGGAGGACAATTAAATAAACTCAAAACAATATATATATATATATATATATATATATAAAATTAGCTAATTAAAAAAAATTATAAAAATCAAAGCAAAACTATAAAAAATAAAAGAATATATACATAAGGAAACATAAAAATTAAAAGTCAAGAATTCAAAAATATTAATCATAATAGTGTAATAAAAAGAAAATGGGAAAAAGCTAGTAAAAGGAGAGTAGACATGTGATGCTGGAAAAAGCTACAAAAAGGGGAAAATGCACTACTATTGGGGAGGAGAAAAGCGACTCTGGGGCAGCAGAGAAAGGAAGGAGGTGGCTGCTCCAACAACAAGGACAGGAGCAGCACCACATCTGGAGGCAGGGGCAGCTCGTTGTGCAGAAGAATAGGGAGAGCTAGAGGAAAACAGGAAAGAGAGGAGGAGAGACGTTGAGAAGCTGAGAGAGTTTTCTGAGAGGCCGTGAAATGCTAGTGAGCAGAGACGGTGAGGAGAGAATGGTGGAAGCCAAGAGAAAATAACAGGGAGAGAAGGGAGCTCGAGAAACAGTGGCCAGAGGGTTGGTGCAGCCATAGGTTGAGAGTGTAGAGAAAGAAAATGAAAACATGGGAATAGCTAGAGAGAGAAGGGGCTAAGTAAGAGAGAACCAAAGGAGAGGAATGTGGCCCTCCATGAAGTTACTCTGTTCTTCCCTCTTATAGCGAGAAGAAGCAGAGAACCTCGTAAGAAGAAGAATAGAAGAACTATAGAACACATTTTGCAGTTTAATGAGGAGGCATGTTCACCATTTGTGAAGAAGTATGAGACAAATGAAACAACCGAGAAAAGGTGTCAAAAAGAAAACGTGTGTCAAATGGTCGCATGCCTTGGTGGTAACAATCTCGGCCATGTCCTCACCGCTGTGGTGGTGATTCTCTTTGTCCGGCTCTTCTCCAGTCCCGGTTTGGTACTCTTGCCAAAAATCGAGAGGCATCACGATGACACTCCAGATTACATAGTTTTTGTTGGAGACTCGACTGCAGATGTTACAGATCACTTGCTGCAAGAGACATTTAGGAGCCGATATCCCTTAGTTAAAGGTGAAAAAGCTGGTGGTGCTGCTGTTAGTCCCCAGAGGTTCATTGCGGTTGCTGCTGTTCAACCTAAGAAGTCTTAGATCCCTGCCGTTAAAGAAGGTGGAAACTTCATCAAACCTGAATGGTTTGACGACCTGCCACCATAAGATTATGGCTTCCACCCTCTTGGCCTAGGGAGGGACCCAGCCTTCCTCAAATGGTACAAAGAAGCATAGCTCATCCATGGCCGGTAGGCTATGGCTGCTGTCATTGGCATCTTCATCGGCCAGGCTTGGAGTAGAGTTCCATGATTCGAGGCTGGAACTGAGCCTAGAGCCATTGATCCTTTCTCCTTTGGCTCACTTCTGGGTACCCAGTTGGGCCTCATGGGTGGGTAGAAAGCAAGAGGTGGTCAAGGACAGTGGAGAACTTCGCCAACGCCATCGGTGACCAAGGCTTCTTGGGAGTCGGTCTCTAGAGAGAAAATCAGCAGGTGGGCTATCTCTGTTTGGGAAGGATTTGCAGAACAGTAAGGCTTTGAAGAATGTCGTTGCTAGGGCTAAGAGAGGCTTTTCTGTTGCTATCAATAATGAGTCTTTAAGGAAATGGGTTTTCTCTTTAAATGATGGATCTGAAGCCATTGATGGTTTACAGGGTAAAAAGAATAATACCCGGAAGCCATGTCAATCTGCCAAACCAGTCTAGGATGAGAAGCCTGAGGTTGCTGCAACAAATGAACATGCTAGTGCTCCCTCTTTAAAGGCACAGGTTGTGGGATGGCCATCGATTCGATCTTTCCAGAAAAACACGTTGGCCTCTAGTTTGACAAAGAACAACGATGAAGAAGCAAAGGAAAAACCTGGATCATGTGGTTGTCTCTATGTGAAAGTTAGTATGGATGGTGCTCCATATCTCAAAAAGGTTGATCTCAGAACTTACACCAAATATACGCAACTTTCTTCAGCTCTGGAGAACATGTTCACCTGCTTCACCATCGGTCAATGCAATTCAGGTGGATTTCCTGGAAAAGATAGCCTAAGTGAGAGCTCTTTAAGGGACCTTCTTCGTGGGTCTGAATATGTTCTTACGTATGAAGATAAGGATGGAGATTGGATGCTTGTTGGTGATGTCCCGTGGGAGGGCTAACAGAGGAGGAAGGTCTGAAGCAAGGAAGGAACAGAGGGAGAAAGGGTTGTTGCTTGGTGCACGAGCTCTGCATGGTGATATACAGCAGGCACAGCGTGAGGTTACATTGGCTGGTTTCAGATCTGGGAAATTTACAACATTAGTGGCCACTAATGTGGCAGCTCGGGGCTTGGACATTAATGATGTTCAATTAATTATCCAATGTGAGCCCCCACATGATGTAGAAGCCTATATGCATCGATCTGGGCGCATGGAAGAGCAAGAAAAGGGAGAAAGAGTAAGATCTTCCTAATGCTTTCATGCTAATATATATACCGGTGTTTATATATAAATAGGAATATGTATACGTGTATATTTGCCTCCTGATGCCTATTCATTTCTCATGCCATATGCTATACATGTGTTTATATATATATATATATATGTGTGTGTGCGCGCACCCGTATGTATGGATATAAAGGTATATATATATATTTGCTGCTTCCTAATACATGTTTGTCTCCTCGCCATGTCTATATATATATATATATATATATATATATATATATACTATACATGTGTTTATATATATATATATATATATGTATCTGCATATGTGTAAATATAGAGATGTACACATATATATATCCATTGCTTCTTGATGCACATGTGTTTCCTCGTCATGTGTAGATATATATAATACACTATACATGTGTTTATATGTGTATATATATATATATATATATATATATATATATTTGTGTGTGTGTAAACATAAAGGTATATGTGTATATATGCATGGATGTACTTCATTTGCTTCTCGGTGCTTGTCCCCTGTCAATAGGAGATTAATTTCGGCTTTATAAATAAAGCTCTAAGAAAGTCATCGAATGAGAATATTATGCTCCTCAGGTGTCTTGGGATCGTGTGAGATTCAGATCTCCTTAGATCCCAGAAAATTATTAATTAAAAATTAATAAATGCTTGCTATAAATAATAACAATATGAAAATAATAATAATAATAATAATAATAATAATAATAATATTGATTTAATATTGATCTTAATTAAATATATATATATATATATATATTTTATCTGTAAAATTATCGCGTGAGAGTTTTGCTCTCCTCGATTGTATGAGATTATGTGAGATTTTAAGTCTCCTTAGATCCCTAAAATTAGTATACATTTTTTTTTTAAATATATATATATATATATAAAATAATTAAATATTGATCTTAAATTAAATATTTTTATTATGTATGAAATTATCGCGTGGGAGTTTTGCTCTCCTCGATTGTAGGGGATTATGTGAGATTTTAGTTTCCTTAGATCCCTAAAATTAGTATACATTTGTTTTACAAAAAAATATATAAATGATAATCAAATATTGATCCTAAATTAAACATTTTCATTATTTATGAAATTATCGTGTGAAGATTCGGTTCTCCTTGATTGCATGAGATCATGTGAGATTTTAATCTCCTTAGATCTTTTAAGAATTAGCACATTTGTTTTAAAAATAATAATAATTTAATATTGACTTAATTAAATATTTCCCATTATTTACAAAATTATCGTGTGAGAATATAGTTCTTCTCAAATACTTGGGGTCGTGTGAGATTTTAATCTATTTAGACCTTGAAATTTAGTACATACTTGTTTGAAAGATAAATAATAAGAATGATGATAAATAGATAAAATGATAATAATGCAAAAACGAATATTTTAATTGAATTATTTACGAAATAAATAAGTCAGGGTTTTATAAATTTAACGAATTAGAATGCCACGTTCAAAAATTTCAAAAATGGCTTTTTGTTATATTTTGTTCTAATTTCAATCCTGATTTTAAGAAAAACAAAAAAAAGAAATAAAAAAATAAGTGAAACAAAAATCCAAAATCCAAAAATTAAATAAATCTAAAAAACTCAAAAACATTCCTTTCATTATAATTTCACTTCAATTCCAAACAATATAAACTCCCAAAATTCCTAAAAAATCTTATCCCATAATAATTTCATTCAAATTTCAAAATTAAAATTAAAATTCCAAAAATAAACAAATAAATTAAAAAAGAAAAAAAATGAAGAGATCAGGGAGCTAGATTAATCAGGTTGTCGAAAACTAAAACACACAAACCAAATGCCGATTCCGTTTTGTTTATGAAAATCTATTTAATTTAAACCCTCCTATTCTCATTACAAAATTTATAAATAATCAACCAATAGACATGCCTCTGTGGTCGAACTACGTGGACTTTGATCCCAATCTCAGGGTATGTAGGCCCTAGGTTTTCATCCTAGGTCAAGTTCGCCCTTTGTAAATATCCATCTGTTTGCCTTCATTCTTGTTGTTTTGTCTCCTCTGTTTAACAGGCATGCATGTCGATAAAAGGGTAATTGAGGTAAATTTAAAAGCCATATTCTATTTCAGCTGACTGGTTTAAGGTAACCGTCCTTATGGTCGGGTGTTGTGAGGTACCTAACACCTTCCCTACACTTAAATAGACTCCCGAACTCATCTCTGATTTTGCAGACCATGTTGGCTTTTTCTTTTTTATTTAAATTGGTTCTTCAAAGTTTTTCGTTAAAAATTTTGGTGACGACTCCAAATAAATTGATTTTCAAGTTTCATTTTAGGAATCAATTTAAACACTTTTTATTTTATTCCGCCGAAAGGTCGGTTACGACAATTGAACTTTGCATACAATTGATTTTCTCTCAATATATGCAGCACTTTTTAAAATGTTGTTCATGCTCACCTTGACTTTTAGTGTAAACTAAGATGTCATTAATAAAAACTATAACAAATCGATCAAGGAAGGGCTTAAAGACTCTATTAATCAGGTCCATAAAAGTTGCAGAAGCATTAGTTAACTTAAAAGACATCATTAAAAATTCGTAATGGCTGTATCGAGTTCTAAAAGCCGTCTTAGGAAACATTGTGCACCCTGTAACTGATCAAATAGATCATCAATGTGAGGTAAATGGTACTTATTTAGCTACTTATAATCCACACACAACCTAAGAAACCTATCCTTTTTCTTTATAAAAAGAATCAAAGCTCCCAATGGTTATGAGCTTGGGCGGATAAAGCCTTTATCTAACAAATCTTGCAATTGGTTATCTAATTCTTTAAGTTCTAGTGGTGCCATTCTATAAGGAGGTATAAAGATGGGCTGGGTGCCTGGTAGCAGATCAATGCAAAATTCAATGTCCCTATCAGAAGGTAGCCCAAGTAATTCTTTTGGGAATACATTTGGAAACTCATTAACTACCGGCACTTAATGCAATGTTGAAACCATTACTTTAATATCATAGCCTAAGGCTAAGTATCCTTGACATCCACTTTTCAATAATTTCTTAGCCCCAATGGCAGATATTAAATTATTAGGAGTCGCAGTATGATCACCCTGGTTAACAATGTACATTTTATTTAGAAACTCACATCTTATAACTTTAAGATGACAATCCAAAGTGGCATAACAGGAAGCTAACCAATACATTCTAAGAATTACATCAAAGTGATTCATAGCTAAAATTATTAAGTCAGCCATTGTTTCATGGCTAGCAATCATAATTGTGCATGATCTATACACTTTATCCAATGAAGTGGATTCCTTTAATGGAGTTATTACTATCAAAGGGCTATCTAAATTAGTAGGACCTTTGCCAATTGATTTTGCAAAATATGGGGACATAAAAGAATGAGTAATACTAGGATCAAACAACACATGAGCTACATGAGAACAAATTGTAATTGTACCTATAATCATTGCATTTGGTGCTTGAGCATCCTATTTATTAAGAATAAACACCTATGCTTGACCCTTTCTAGTAAATGTCTGACTTCTACCTAAATAAGTCCTACCGCCATTTCCTTTGCTCCCTTGAATTGAAGCTACACCCTTGAGTCTAGGTCTCGCATAAGTGAAGCCTGACGGTCGTATTGAACCTTGACTTGAACTGTGAGGAGATTGAGGGCAATCTTATATCATATGCCCTATGTGACCACATCTAAAACATGCCCCAGACTTTTATGACATGGGCTAGGATGAAATTTCCCACATGAGGAACAATGTGCTTTACTTTTTGGATTTTGTCCCAAATTAGACTAATGAACAGGTCTGAAGTCTTTAGAATTCCCTTTATACCTGTCAGTACTTGCCATTGATTTAGTTGAAGATTCTGGGTTAGACCAAAAAGATTGAGTCAAACTTAATGCCTTAGGTCCTCTAGATAATCCACCCATAGTAAAACCTCCTGAAGATTTCCCTTCCTCTGAATGCTTCCTCTTCTTCTGTACTATATTGTCTTCTTTATCCCTCATTCAATAATCTTAGCATAATATGATATTGTCATGAAAGAAGTGAATTGGTTAATCTGTGGTGCCGTATCCATGAACAATGGCTTTACCAAGCTCATCTTTAAATGTTTGATTATGTCCCTCTCAGTAGGAACTAAATTAGGAGTATACTTGGACAACTCAGTAAATTATATGACAAATTCATCAACGGATACCCTAGAGACTTACCTTAAACTCTCAAATTCTCTACCACAAGTATCCCTGACACTCATAGGTAAAAATCACTCAATAAATAGTTCCTTGAACTCTTCCTATTAAAGGGGAGGTAATTTAGCTGGTCTTCCTTGTAAAAGTGACTCATATCATAATCTGGCTACTTTCTTTAATTGGAAAGCAACTAAAGTAACTGATTGTCTCTTTGGACAATCAAGTACCACACATATTTGTTCAATATCCTTGATAAACTATTGAGGACCCTCTTGATTATCAACCTTTATAAAAATAGAAGCGTTAAATTTAATAAATTTAGTTAAGATTCTTTTGTTTCTGCCATCTTTAGCCTTATCTTGAGATTCTCTCACCTTAACTTGCATTATCGCTAGTCATTTATGTTTCTATCAAAGCTATGAGATTCTCTATAGCTCTTTGAACACTATGGAGTCTAGTTGCTAGCTTTGCATTAGTAGGAGCTTGAGGTTGAGGAAGCTCTACCCCCTCATTTGGAGCATCTTTAATGAGAGGCTTGATTGCTTAACCACCTTAAGCATGAACTTTGCTAGCACTTCTTGCAAGAGCTTGTCCCTTACCTCAACCTCCAAGGGGTGTTACGTTAAGCCACAGCTCCTACAGAGGCTTCTTATATGGCTTGATCAACATGGCATGTAACTTAGATAACATTGTCCCTTCAAATACAAGGAAAAAATTATTCAGGGCCAAATCCAGACTCTCATGAATATAAGATATGAAATAAACCAGAAGAATGACATTAAATAACCTATGAGGCCCCCAAGAGAAACTCAGTTATAATTATGCTTGGGTACATAATGATAATTGAGGTACCACTAGAGACCCCTTGCTCTATAAGACACAAGCATACTATGGACCCCTAAACTTGGCTCTGATGCCACTTTATCACAACCTTAGCTAATCGGATGTGACCAATATAGGGAACGAGGTATCCCTCATCCTTGTAAGCCTATCAGATACCTCAAAGACAATAGAACTAAAACTAATACATAGGTCCTCATCCAAAATGTCTACAATAGAACAATTTGACATACAATAAAATGGAAAGGTCCATTCTCCCATATATGTATACAAAGCAACCCATAACCATGGAACTACATCAAACCATTAGCCTATATACAAGGGAGCAACTAAGTCTAATCACAAAATGTACAATAAAATACCGTTGCTTTAGCAACAGGCTAGGCTTACCAAAAATATAAACACCACAACTACTACTTCGTTGGTGGGTTCAGGATCAGTGCTGAGATTTGAAGAAAATATTAAATAATGGGGTGAATGGAAACTTAGTGAGCCGATAATACTATTAATACAAGGGGAGGGACAGATTGACAAAGGTAGAGTTTATCACCAAAACTTTTGTTGTTTAACACCAGATAACTTACAGAGGTAATTCAACAGTTCCAAAAGAAGGGGGAAACCATTTACTATCAAATAAGTCTAACCTAGAATTTTTTAAACATGTTCATAACTCAGATGAATCAACATGTAATGAAAATTAAAAAAAAATCCAATATAACTAAATACTTGGGAATCTCCTATAAAACCATCCAATGTACAAAATACAGAACTAGCCTAAGGCTAATATAATTAGACTAGAACAATTGCCTGTTATAGGCCTTAAGCTCCGAATAAACATAATAATAGCTTTAAGCCTCAAATATAATACGGAGGTAAGGGCATCATACCTAGCCATATTAGATTACCAATCATAGTGTACTATGACTAACATCTATTAGCATTAGCTATAGAGTCCTGTTTTGGATACATTCCCAAAGGTTTCTTCAATATACACAAATCTATCTTCAAAAATCAAAATTTTAGAATCTGACCATTCATAATTTCATATTTAAATAATTCAGATAATTAAAAAAATGCATAATCACAAAGTCTATAAAGCCAACATAATTCCTAGATTTTAGAATATACAATAACATTTATAAATTCAGAAGTCTGCCCTAAGATACTAGAGAAAACAAAAATTTTTATTTGAAGATAGATAATTTAAAGCAAAAATCTTGTACAATTAGGATTATTTACTCACGTGGTCAAAGTACACCCAAATCATCCTCTTACCCACTAGGTATAAAAGAATAGCTTGAAGGGTGGACCTTTTGCATTTGTTAATAAATTTGTAGACTGGATGATCAATATTAAAAATTTGTATAAATTTAACAATCTATTTTTAAAGTTGAGAAATTAAAATAAGTAATTTTTAAAGATTAAAATTGATAAAATTTAAAACTTAATTCAATGATTCACATTAAATAAATTGAACAATCTTAGAATATGAAAAAAAAAAATTCATAACATACTTGAAGATGGAAGGCTCTTTGATGAGTTAATAGGGACCAATACAAATGTAAAGCATCGATTGGCTTTATGTACATGAATTTGTAGTAGGCTAATTTAGTAATTTTCATAGCTCTATCTTGATAATCCGTCACAAATGATATGGATTAGATCCTCCCCTATTTTGGCTAGAATAGGAGAGGGTCCTATTATTAGTATTATTATTATTATTTCAAATAGTATTATATACAATTTACACTTTTTAATAAAATTATTAAATTTTTTATTTTAAAACTATTTTTTTTTAAAAAAAGCCAAATGCAGTCAAATGGGCATGTTTTGCCATGAGATCCTCTCTTGTGAAGGAGAAGAATAGGGACGAAAATGGGCTAGGTTTTTACATGACTTTGAGACTTGAGTGATTTTAGATTGGGTCTCATTTTAGAGACTTGGGACCTAGCCCAACCCAATTTGGCTCGATGAGTGATTAAACTTTGAAAAGAATTAATGTTTTAAAATTTTAGTTTAAATAAAACTTATTTTCAAAATAAAATAGATTATGAAAAAAATAAAAGTATGATACTAGATTGGGTCTCGCTAGGACTTGTGTGACCTTGGGATTGGCTCGACCTAGCCCAGTAAAAAATTACAATTTTTTATTTTTTAAACATGGCCTAATCCAACCCAATATGACCTGGTTGAACAAATTGGTCGGGCTAACCCGATCCATAAACACTCTTATAGAATATCCAAATGTGTAATTACCTTCATGGTTAACCTCTATCCTCAAGAATAAAAGGTAAAAAAAAAAATTGAATGGTGCCAAACTATTTTGGCTAAACCAACGCGAATTGAATTAATTGGTTGAAGTTATTTAGATTTAGGCTTTAATTACAATCCTACGCGCCCGAATGTAAATTTTTTTCTTTAACTATTAGTTTCATTCGATATTCAATTCTCTTCAAAAAAATTTTAAAAAATTGGCTGATTAATAGTAAACGCATGTTTAACTAGTTTGAAATTTTGATGCTTAGTTTGTCAAATTCAGTTCGGTTATCAATAAAGTATTCATATATATATATATATATATATAGATAGATATATATGTTTCTATATATATATATATATATATATGTTTTTATTAAATGTTATAAATAAATAGAAAATTGTTTTTATTTACATATATATACTTAATATTAACGTTCATAAATATTTACTTTTTTGTATTTTTTATATTTTAAAAACTGATTAAAACGAACAAAAGAATACTTTTGTTTCAGTTTCAACCCCAAGTTTTAATATATAAAATGGTGAATTCTAACTTTTTCTTCTTTGTATTTTTTCATGTCAATTATAGATGCACAACTTATGACGTTTTAATTAATTAGAAAAGAAAATTACTTACCACCTTTCATGCGAGTAGCTTTCACATAACAAAGGAAACTTGTATTTTGTCAACCACACGACTGTTTTGATAACCTAATTAATGAACATTAATTTTTAAATAAATCGTTATATATAAAAATAATACTAATATTTAATACCTTTTTTATATGGGTCATCATTCTTATTTAAAAGGAAAAAACTCAATAGCTCCTAACACCTATAATCTGATTTTACTTTAACAAGATGACTTCATGTTCTGAAAGAATTAGTATTATTTTTCCAAATTTTCAGTACTAACATATAAATGTTTTAAACACATATAATTGTGATTTCAGTTTCAAATCTAATACATTGTAATTTGGTTCATGCATTTATATTAAATTAATATAACTGCATGCAGCTACATTTATATCTATAAATTTGGACCATTGATTTTCATCTAATAGTCTTACATAATTGAATATGATCACATATTCTCACCAAAACATGAGTGACCTGGATTGAATACACTATTAATGCATTAATATGACATCATCCTATTGAAAACCAGATAGTAAGTTGTGGGTTTAAAATTTTTGTTTTTTTTTCCTTTAATAGGATGTTCTATTGTATTAGAAAAGACCTATAACATTATTATTGTTAATGTAAGTCACTATACATTTATGAAAGTTTTTATATTAATGTTGATCACTAATTAGTGATCCAATCGTGATTAGTTACTCATCTTCTCACCTCTCACTCTCACTCTCACCTAATGCTATGTTTGGGAGTTTAAGGAAGTATAGAATGGAGTGGTTATTAATGGAATGACATGGAATAGAATTGAGTGGAATGACTTGAATAGATATGTTGTTTGAAAGTTTTAATGAGGAAAGAGAAGGACACCTATCAATTTTGTTTGTAAGTTATAATAAAATAAATAGAATGAAATGGAAGGAGGGGTATGGATGTCCCTCCCTTGCTATCCCATTTCACATTTTTAAAAAAAGCTAAATATAAGTCCAACCTATTTTAGTCATTTCATTAATCGTTACTCCCTCCTCAGCCATCCATCATAACATAACCTAAAATTCCCCTCACTTTATACATACCTTATCTACGTATGTTGGTTAGTTTAGACAAACTTGATTTATTTATTGCTATTTAGGTAGACTCATTACAATGAATGGATGGCTGTAATTGCTTTCTGTTAGTTCAAATTCAAGTTATCCACCAAGATATAGTTGAATATGCTCTGTTTGCAATTTTATTTTAACCTTTCTTAACTCTTATCTTATAATTTTGAATATGCCTTGGAAAAATTAATTGATCATACAATTCCTTCAATATTAACCATTAGATCCATACATTTTCCCTTAAATGTAGAATATCTAAGTTTTGTTCAATGAATATGAATTTGCTACAATTATGCAAAGAAACTAGTTATCATTGCATTGTGCAATTTCTTAAATTTAAACTGTTAGATGAAAAATTGGTAACCACATGCAATAAAAAATCCAAATTTATGTTCAACTAGTTTGAAATTTTAATGTTTACTTTGTTATGTTCATAAATAAATAAACACACACACACACACACACACACACACATATATATATATATATATATATAATGTTATAATTAAATACAAAATTGAAAAATTTTTTAATTTACATATAAATTCCTAACTTTCACTATTTCTTTTTTTTTTTTTTTAATCTATATCTTAAAACTGATTAAAATGAGCATGTAAATCCTTTTAATTTCAATTTTAACTTCAATCTTTAATAAATGAAATGGTACATTTCATTTTTTTTTCCTTTGGCGAATTTTCATATAATAAATGAAGCTTATTTCTTGTCAACTAGATTTGATAACACTGGCTAAAACGCTAGTGTTTTACTATCCATTTGCAGGTCGGCTTAGGGAAGGAGATGGTGGCAAGCTTATGGTAGAGTGTAATGGAAAAGGTGTTTTCTTCATTAAGGCTGATGCAGATGTAACCAAAGTTGTCAAAATCACGATTTTAGGCAGACTCGTTTTGGGGGGGGGGTGAACTCATAACATAAACTCGTAACGTAAAATCGTAGGAGTTTACATACACCTGTAATCAAATACAAGCTGAACATAACCATATAAAAAAAACAATAATAATAACATTCATACATAATCCACAATCCATTGTTTAATACTTGTCATTCTACAAATATATTTCAATAAACTCCATACATTGATTCTCATTCAACATCACTAAGTCTCAAAGTCAACAATAAAAATTCACCATAATTATTTAAATCCTACTATATTGTCATCATTTCCAAAGTCTTCACCTTCATCATCTCCATTACCTACCTCAAAACCATCATTTTCTTCTTCCTCATCCTCAAAGTCATCAACAAATACCAAATTCTTAGAAGGTTCACCACCTATATAAGGATTCAGGTCAACCACAAAATCATCACACATTTATGCCATGGGCATAAGAGGTTGAAGAACCTCATCATCATCATCTTCCTCATCCTCAACATTAACATCACTTCTCCTCCCTTCAGTTATCCATTCATCATCATAATGAATATCATCAAAGTCATATTCATGAGTTCTCCTTGATTACTTGCCTTTTAACCTCAAATTGCAAATTACAAATGCCAAATCATTCATCTTCTTTTGGAGTAAGCAATTTATTCTCTTAGTATGAATCTAAACAAACTAAAAATGCTCGAGTGACGTATTCTAATCCTTAACAAAATGAAAAAGCAAAGTAAATTACAGTTTTATATCAAATCAAATATAATTACTTACCATCTCAAAAGCACTCCAATTACATTCACACCTAGAAGAGTTACAACATAAGTTGAGAATCTGAATTGCAAATTTTTGAATTTTTGGGCATCCATCTCCATAAGCATCCTACCATTTTGCTAGTGGCATTTTTGTTCTTAATGACTTTGTCCTTTCATGGCCAAACATGTCTCTTGCATAATAAAAGTTAGTGAGTTAGAACACAAATTTGTTTCTCTCTTCAGCATCTTCAACTAATCTTGCTTAGCAATCATACAATCCTTGCTTAATCCCATAATCAGCTTTAAAGTCACGGTTGTAGTGAAAATGGGGATTGAGGTAGTATGCAGCTGCATGTAGAGGCCTTGTAATTGAACTTCCCACCTCTCATCGATGATATTCAATACAGGTTGGTATCTGCAATGATCAATGATAAAGTGAAACATATATATACAAAATTAATGTGTACAAATATAAGGTATGCTATTTACCTTTTAAAAACATTATTGAAGTTCATTTTAATCTTCGCCTTTGCACTTTCCATTGCTTCAAATATAAATCCCATTGCTGGCTTCTCATCAAAATCCACCATGTGAAGAACTTTAATGAGAGGAGCAGCAGCCCTGAGGCAAGTCACAATGTTCTTCCAGAACATATTATCCATGATACTTTTTGCCACTTCTTTTCCATCTTTAGTTGAGGAAAATCTATTGTCTTTCCATTCATTAGAATTAAACATATTTATTAACGCTACTTTATGCTCATGAAGATAACCTATGGTCAAATAAGCTATGGTAAATCAAGTCACACCTGGCCTAATTAAGTCCTTCCCTTTTGTGAAATTTATCAACATGCTAATGAGCATTGTTCTTGTGTAAATGTAAGTTGTGATTTTTCTTCCCCTACTTATGGTTTCTTTATACAACTCCATTTTTTTTTCAAAGCCCTCTGACATTGAGTCAATGCAATGAGCTACACATGGAGTCTAATATAAGTGTTTCCTCTTCTCTATTAACTTTTGTCCAATTGCTTTGTAATTTACAGCATTGTCTGTTATTATTTGCACAACATTCTTCTCTCCCACCTTCTCAACAACTTCATCATGCATGGCAAACACTTTATCAGTAGTTTTAGATATATGAGATGTATCTAGTGAATATAAAAACACCATCCCTTTAGAACTATTGACCAAGAAATTGAAAATTGAATGTCTTTTCTTATCAGTCCACCCATAAGACATAATGGAAAAACCCACTTTATCCCATTCTTCCTTAAACTTTTCAAGCATAGCTTGCGTGTTTTTCACCTCCATATTTAATTACTTTTCTCGGATCTCATGATAGGAAAGAGGCTTAAACCCTTAGCCATATTTTCCTATAATCTCATGCATCTTGATAAACTTAGGATTTTTTACACAATTAAAGGGAATGACACTTGTGTGAAAAAACCTTGCCACTTGTTAACAAGCTTCCTCCCTCAGATCTTTCTTAAACATGTTATTACAGGTTGATTGTGAGCTACTAACCCCATTGCTATTTTTTCTTGAACTTTTAATAAATTCATTAACTCTTGAGAGTTAGCTTATGCTTGGGTACTTTGAGCTTCCTCATCACTAACATATAACCATTGTTTCTTTCTTTTATATGATAAAGTTTTAGTCTCAATCACATGTTGTAACATTGTTGCCCTTACATCATCTCCAACACTTACACAAGCTTCAACATCAATTTTAGTGCCAACTAAGTGATGTTTAAACCTATAGATCCCTCCACTCACAACTTTGCTACAATAATTACATTGAACCATTTTACCATTCCTACTAATATCTACTCCATTTTTCCACCCTATATCAGTTCTATTACGAGGAAAATTTTTCCTTTCAGCAATTACATATTTTTGAGCAGGAGTAGGGCCACTCCCACTTTCATTTGAAGACATATTTCCTTGCACCAATTAAAACATGTTTTGGAATTTAAAATTTTAGATTGTATAAATGGCAGATTAATAAATTTGTTAAGTAAACAATTATTAAGGATATTATTGATAATGATTATATCAAATTGAGAAAAATCTATATATGACAAATCAAATTGTTTAGACAAATCTAAAAATACTAAAAGTAAATCTTATATATAAAGGACTAAGTTGAAATTATAATTTAATGTAGTACTTAATTAAATAGTACTTTGATGACCCTTTGATCTAAGAAAGAGTTCACAAATTGTAAAGGAAGAGATCTTAAAATTTTGGTATGGTTCTAATAATCACTTTTGAAAGCAACATTTAGCTAATAGATACAAAGGTTGAGTTGTTATAGAGTCCTCATCACAATTTAAACTCACTGAGGGAAGATTTATTGACTTTACATGAATAGACAAGTATAAAAATGCTATCTTCTTTTAAATAGATTCAAATATATACAAGGAAGAAGGCATGACTTTCTAGATTGTGAGTTCTATATTAAATATCAGTATTATAAGTGGATTAATCCTAAGGTTTTAGTGCTGGAAGCATGAATGAAATTGTAAAATACCTCTTACAATAGTACTAGTTGATTCACATGGTTCATTTATGAGAAGCAGATCAAAGCCCTACCACTCCTTTCTCTGCATTCTATGTTGTTATAACGACAATGAAGAAAATCAAACACCTATATATATCTAATCTTTACTTGTCACATTGAAGCTAGCAACCTCATCAAATATGGTGGAATAGAAAAATAGGAATCATAAGCAAATTTAAAAACCATATAATGTGGAAGAACAAAAGGGATAAGTTTCAATAACGCTCAAATTCCTTAATATTTGTTTTCACTTTTCAACTCTGTCAAATGTCAATAGAGGTTTTCTTAGAATAGGGACTTACAGTCTCTAGTGATGGAAGATGGAACAATCTCCGCTGAGGCAGCGAGACTCCAAATCATGAACTTAAATAGCAAGAAGCTCTAATGAGGTGACTGCAAGACTTGAGATTATAAACCGCAAAACCTCTAGTGGCTAGGGATTGCAAAAAAGCTCTGACCACCACTATTGCTCTAATCGACTGTTATTGGCTTGCTGCTTTGCTACTGTGCAGTAGGGCATAGGGTTCAGGTTCGTTGAAGGATGAGGATTTGAGAAAGATGGTGATGCAGATTCCTTTCATAGCTTCTCGTTGTGTTGTGCATTCTGTTTAGCTGAATATGGGTCTCAGTCTCACTTTTTAGTGACTTCGCATGCATTTTGGGTCTCAAGCTCAGCATATATTTTTTTTTGGGCTAATCTAATGGGTTGGGTTTTAGGTGTTTTAGACTTTTTTTTTTCTTTTTTAAAAAAAGCTTTGGGTTACATGATTTGGGCTTACCACTCAACTCAGTAGAAACTCTCAAACTTGGCGAGTCAGGCAAGTTTGACTGAGTCATCGGCAAGTCTAAGTGAGTCAACGACGATTCTGAGTTTATGTCCGAGTTAGACCATTTTGGTCACCTACAAACATAGACTCGACGAGTCAACTAAGTTGACTTGCAAGTTTGACAACAATGGATATAACACTTGACCAGTTTGGTAATGCTCTTTAACCACCCTTCCCAAGTTTTGATGAGCTTCTTTATAATGTTCCTAGCTCTGAAAGGATCGTTAACACTCCACTCTTGCCACTCTTGCTTATACAGGTTCAACGATAAATATACATACATATGCATGCACGCTTAGTATGATAATTCTTTTTTATTTGTAAAAACAACACATGGAAGACCACCTGTAAAGCATAAGCAAAAGATTAATATATACATATATATATATATATATATAGAGAGAGAGAGAGAGAGAGAGAGAGAGCATAAGAAAGAGGAACATGATCCTCTAATGTTCTGACAATAACATGAGATTTTGTTCTATTTATGTTCTATTTTTTAAATAAATAAATTAAATATTACATTTTTTAAAAGAATTTTCGTAGTACACAAAGATAATATTAACATTTTAGTGTTATATTCCTCAAAATGATATCATTCAGCTGAAGAAAAAAAATTCAATGGCTTATAACATGAGAGATGGTTAGACATACTGCATCGGTTAATACACAAGAATAATAATGATATGTGTTTAGAAATTCAAGATGCTAATATTTAAAAATAGCTATCATGTTTTTATTTTTCTTTAATAGATGATATCAGTAGATGTTTGTACACTAACACTATACTAGATTAGATATTAAATGATAATGATACATGTTTGCTAACAAAAATTAGTATTATATTTGTCTTTGTTTATTATTATAATTTTTAAATATTAATATTTAACAAAATTAAAGAAGAAAAACATGACCAAACGCCGCGTTTTTGCAACACAGGTGTGCCTCCAATTCTACTAGAGATTATCCGTACTCAAAAAAGAGCTTGCCTGTGTTCAAAATATAATAGACAATATATGACACTGCGTGACACTATATATTACTAGCAAATTTCTTAAATTTTGTTACATCTATGTCAGTATTTATTGAACTGTTATGTTGTTGTCAAGTGATGTATATTTTTTAAGTATATCTTTGTCATGCATTGCATGAGTAGTGAATAGATACTAATATCCTTTCAAATATTTAGGTTGTGAATTTAATATTAAGACAGTGAGTAATATATTGTACAATACTCATTTAAATTTATACTTACCTTCAAATTTAAGAAGGATAAAGTTAGGATATTGTTAATCTCATTTAGTTTAATTCAAAATTTTAGATGAAAGAATTTTAAGAAAAATACAATTTTAATCACTCACTTTTGACCTTATGATCAATTTAGTCCTCCAAAGATGGAAAGTATCAAATTAGACCTCCAAATATGAAACCCTTCAAAAAATAATAGCCATTCAAAAATCAATTTGGTCTTCCAAAAGGAACAAATCAGTTCACTTTTTCATTTTTTGATGATTGTCTTGATATTTTCCATCTTTAGAGGACTAAATTGGTACTTTAGCAAAAAATAAGGTACAAAATTTATATTTTTTTTCAAAAGGATTATTTTAAAAAATTTTAAATATATATTTAAAATAAAATATAAAAATTGAAAAAAAATTGCGCCCCATTGATTCGAGGTCCTGACACTAGATTCAATTGACCCTGAGCAATATCCATAGCAAACAGCTAACATAAGCAACTAGATTCAATTAAACCTGAGCAATATCCGTAGCAAACAACTAAGATAATAACGTGTGAAATATTCATGCAAAAATGATGATGAAGAATCATCGCAAACACAAGTTGTAAGACCAAACTATGCCTTGATTCAAAAAGCCTATGACTGAAAAAAAATAAAATAACAAACTCATGAATTCACCGTATAATGTCACTTGAACAAAGAACTCCCCATGTTAAGAATAGTTTTTCATTCCTTATGTGCAGGTTCGATTCAAAAAGTCCACAACGACAAGTTGAGACAGCATTGAATTATAGTACTAACAATAGAAAAGGTACCTTTTAAAAAAAGGAAACTACTAGAGAGCATAAGATTTTTTTTAAAAAAAAAGTCAACAAATCAAAATGGATACAAAAGGGCATACGTAGCAAAAGTTATATGTTCCAATTTATTTGTAAATGTTTTGAATTTACGCAACTCTCTAAAGCATCAGCTGATAATTTCGAACACGTGCATGAATATGGCTTTACCTTGCTAAACTAGTATGATATGGGCAAGTCCATCTCAAATTTATCTTGCCAACTTATTCATTTGATATATCAAGGTTGTTAGCACTTGAGGAGGTAATATGTGTGTTTCAATTGCGCCTAAAAAAGTACATTTTTGGTGACGATTTTCAATAACAACTTCATAGTCGCTGTTGAAAGTTAGACATCCAGTGACAAGTATAAAAGCCACCACATAAAGTTTGCTTTTAGTGGCACATATTGGAAGTTGCCACTAAAAGTTCTTGGCTTGGACATTTTGTAATCACCATTGAAAGTTTGTGGCAACTATAAAAGTTGTCTCTAACTTTTAGCATTTATGCATATATATATATATATATATATATATATACTTGCACTAGCATGTGAGTATATAAACACAATATTGCAAGCACATATACATGACACGATTTCATGCTTACACACACTTGCAAGCACAAGCATGTAACCCGATATCATACATACATATGTGTTTATACACACAAATACAATATCATATTATAGCATGAATCAAATTATACACATGTAGGTATGTATGTTCATAACATAACATCGTACATGTATATATATACTCATGCTCATGAAGAAATATTAAGTGTGCAAACATAACATATTAAATTTTAATCAAATAATTTTTTTTTAAAATATAATTTTAAATACTAAACGATGTGGTGTTATAATCACTAAAAATATTTTATCTCATCTAAACTAAATTAAGAGAAAAGTAAATATTTTCTTAAAAGATATAATTGCATAATATTTTTATTACATGTATTTGTGTGTGTAATTATTTGTTTTACTACTTATCAATCATCTATGCAATAGAATTGGAATTTAATATGTAATTACAATATCAGGTTTAAATTCTTTTTATGATTCAAATATAAGTTTTAATATTCCAATTTTAATATAATTGGTATTAGAATTCTATTTCTACATTCTAATTCCAATCCTTATAACAATCAGAGCCTAATGTGTTTCCAAAGTTATAAGAAAAATAAGTTCCATTAATTTTATATTTTAAGAAATATACAATTTTGACATTGTTACTTTATTTGTTACGTCAAATTTTGTCTTGGACAATCTATTTATATATCAATTAAGGTGACATATAAAGTAATTTAATTAAATGTCAAATAGATTACATGACTTATTTCATTCCGTGTAAAAACTAAAAGAATTGTTTTTAATTTTAAATTTAAGAAATTATTTATCAATATAACCTAAATTTTAATAGGCTTGTTGCGTTCTTTTCCAAATAAGAAAAAAGAAAATGATAATGACTGAGCAAGGAAACATCCAACTTCGCATAATTTTCGGATTACACTTTTAACTCACGCAAATTTACCTAGATAAAATCTAATGGTCATTATTAACTACTGCAAAAAATTTAACAACTAAAATTTCTTTTAAAAGTTGAAATTGATAAAAATAAAATACAATTCTTAATGCGATAGTTAGAACTCACATGCACCTGATAGGACATATCAATAGCTATAAAATCTACAATAATTATATTCAGAGATTTGGATTCCATTTT
This sequence comes from Delonix regia, assembly GCA_037074485.1. Classification (NCBI taxonomy): domain Eukaryota; kingdom Viridiplantae; phylum Streptophyta; class Magnoliopsida; order Fabales; family Fabaceae; genus Delonix; species Delonix regia. Next base: position 18,900,831 of record CM073454.1, on the reverse strand, counting down.
AGCCCTGTATTTTGTGCTAGGCAATGAGAATGATTCACAATGTAAATTATAATTATGCTAATATGGCAATGAGTGCCAAATAAGCTTGATGCAATTAAATCTATCAATAATACAACACATCAAAAATTGAATATGTGCAAAGTAACTAGAGAAGTAACACTAAAATTTAACTTGGAAAACCCCAAAATGTTGAGGGAAAAACCATAGGATAAACTTTGAAAATATTTCATTATATTCAGGATAATTGCAAAATATCTTTTCCACACTCACACACATAAGAGGTAAATATAATGTTTTCCAATGGGACCCCTCCTATTCAAATACTACAATTTTATGATAATTATAGTACTAAGGAAGAATAGAAGTGATACTTAAAAATATCCTTGGTATATTTTTCCCATACCTTAAACTCTTTGAGATTTACTCACACTCTATATCCCTCTCACACTCAAAAAACAATTCTCTCACTCACTCACTATACAGTTAAACTCTTTATTGCTTGATGATCAAATAAGCAACAATGAACTTCTATTTATAGAGGCTCCAAGTCATGTAAGACAATACATTATTTGGTGTATTCTTCATAAGTGGTCCACTTGCACATGCATAATATGTATATTTTAAACTCACATGTGCAATATTTGAATATTTCCAGCCTATGTTGCTAGGCTTCACATGGTAGTGCCACCAAATTTCAACAAAGTAATTAACCTACTTTGACATTTAATAGTTGGTTGGATCCCATACAACCAAATTTTAACAAGGTGGTTTATTGTCTTTGACATTAATATTTGTTAGATCCTACACAATCAAATTTCAACAAAGTAGTTTATCTAATTTAGGAATTTGATGTTTGGGTTTAGGGCCTAGGGTTTAGGACCCCACATTTTGTGCTAATTTATCTAATTTAGGGTTTAGGACTCCACATTTTGTGCTAATTTTTTTTCAATACACATATGTGCACACGTACACACTCCCTCACTCAAGTAAGAATAATAGACCTGTACATCAGCAAGACTTGTTAGTAACTAATTTAGCTCTTCACACATATTATATATGATCACAACGTTCAAAATTTGTTTAAGATTCTTGAGCTTAATAATAAAGTATGTGCTCAAACTTCTAGAGTTGGATCTAATTATTAGAGCTAAATGTCCACCACTACTCTTTATTAATGGGATCGGGGTCCTCTCATCCAACTATGATATAATGGCCTTTATCTCTAATATTAATCCCAATACTAAGCGACCTTTATCTTGTAACATTAACCATGACATCATCCTATTGAAAAGTAGATAGTAAGTTGTGGGTTTTAAACTTTTTCCTTCCTTTAATAGGATGTCCTATTGTATAAGAAAAGACCTACAACATTAGTATTGTTGATGTTAGTCATATACATTTATGAAAGTTTTTATATTAATGTTTATCATTAATTAGTAATCTAATTGTGATTAGTTACTCATCTTCTCACCTCTCACCTCTCACCTTAGGCTATATTTGGGAGTTTAAAATAGTATGGAATGGAATGGTGATTAATGAAATGACATGGATTGGCTTGGAATTGAATGACTTAGAATAAAATTGAGTGGAACGACTTAAGTGAATATATTGTTTAGAAGTTTTAATGAGGAAAAGGAGAGACACCTATAAATTTTATTTGGAAATTATAATAAAATGAATAAAATAGAATGAAATGAGGGGTCTAGGTGTTCCTCCCTTGTCATCCCATTTCACTTTAAAAAAAAAAAAATCTAAATAAAAATCCAACCCATTTTGGTCATTTCATTTATAGTCACTCCCTCCTGAACCATCTATTTAAACATAACATAAAATTCCTTTCACTTCGTACATCTCTTATTTACGTATGTGTGTTAGTTTAGACCAAATTGATTTATTTATTGCTATTTAGGTAGACTCATTACGATGCTTGTATGGCTGTAATTGCTTTCTGTTAGTTTGAATTCAAGTTATCCACCAAAATATAGTTGAATATGCTCTGTTTGCGATTTTATTTCAATCTCCCTTTACTCTTATCTTATAATTCTAAATATGCCTAGGAAAAAAATAATTGATTGTATAATTCCTTCAATATTAACCATTAGATCCATACATTTTTCCTTAAATATAGTAAATCTAAATTTTGTTCAATGAATTTTAATTTGCTACATTAATCCAAACGAACTAGTTATAGTTGGATTGTGCAATTTCTTAAATTTGAGCCGTTAGATAAAAAATTGGTAACCATATGCAGTCAAAAATCCAAATTTTTTACCACGCACAATTCCCAAAATTATTCTAAACCATCAGATTGCGTTCCTTGAATCATAACTGTTAGATCTATACATTTCCCCCTAAATATAGCAAATCTATATTTATGTTCAACTAGTTTGAAATTTTAATGCTTACTTTGTTATGTTCATAAATATATATATATATATATATATAATGTTATAAATAAATACAAAACTGAATTTTTTAATTTACATATAAATTCCTAACTTTCACTTTTTCACTTTTTTGTATTTTTATCTATATTTTAAAAACAGATTAAAGCGAACATATAAATCCTTTCAATTTATTTTTTAAACGTAATTTTTAATGAATGAAATGGTTCATTTCGTTTTCTGTTTTTTTGGCGTATTTTCATATAATAAATGAAGCTTGTATTTTGTCAACCGGATTTGATAACCCAATTTAGGAAAGTTCAGTAATGGTCCAATCTACACGGATAAGCGGATATGCCAGAGTGATATATTACCCAACTTTTTCTATCACATAGCCCACGTCTGGCCACAATGAATTCAAAGCAATTAAATTTCAACCCGGATAACATGGGTGGGTAGAGTTCTTAATGATAATTTTAAAGAAAACAAATATTATTTTGGCACGTTCTTTTTTAACTTATTCTTATTTTAGTCCTTCACATATTGAAAGTTTCAATTTATGGGGGATCAGAACAAGATTAAATTCAAAAGTAAATGACTATTTTGGAGACTTTCAATTGGAGGAGGATCTATATGAAATTAAGTTTAAAAATAGAGGACTAAATGATATTTTTATTTGATTCTAAATATGGTAGCTTCAAGCCTCCAAATATAATGCATGGGCATCAACAATAAAGAAGAGATTACTTTAAGTCAAATATTGAAAAGTAGAAGATCATTTTGAGACTTTTAATTTATGAAGCATGTGAACAAACTAAGTTTAAAAGTAAATGACTATTTAGATATTTTTAATTTGAGGAGGACCAATATGAAACTAAATTAAAAAATAGAAGAACAAAATGGTATTTTTATCTGATTATAAATATGGCAGTTTCAAGCCTTCACAGGTGTAGTTCATAAAGTAACTTTTTACAACTATTAACTACGGGAGAAATGATCTCACGGACCCGGGAAGGAGCATATTGTCACCATCCCGAGTCGTTTAGTGATACCATTGGAGGGCTATCTATGGCAATGAAATTAGATATTAATGTAATATAAGCTTCCAAAACAAGAAGCCATCAATTAGGAGAAAAGGAAAGGAAGTATAAAAAAACCTATCTATAACAAAATACTGTAATTATCAGGCTTCGGATTACTTTGGGCACTGTCAAAACTTTGAAAGCAGAGTCTTCAGAAATCAGAATGGAAACATAATCAAGTCTTGCCTGTATGGTAAATAAGTCCTTCTCTTATCCACTTTTCCCAAATCTCTGTTCCTCGTGGAGAGAGCTTTGAGAGCTGAGACCTTCTGTTTCTTTGAGCTCCATTGCTCTTTTTTCGAGTTCTCCCGTTTCACCTCCTTCTTCTTCGCCAAATTGGGCCCTGAAGATGACTAAGTTAGAAACACAAATGAGTCCTTCCCATAGCTGTTGCTTCGCAGCAGCAAATCCAGAAGCTTCAACGTTTCGAAGACGACGACGATCCTGCAGAGTTGTTCTTCTTGTGTTTGCTCGGCGAAGCTTTGGTCGAATTAGGAGTCCAAACGTAGTAAGTCCTCGTAGGAATTTCCTCCAAATCATTCATATCCGACGATGATGACGAGCATGGAGGATCAAGATCGCGGCGCCAATCATCATTATGAATCAACAACTTCCTCATCGGGAATTGAAGAGCCATCTCATCCTTCTCTGCGCTAGAATCCAAGCATGGCCATCTCCACCATCACCCTCGTACAAAGTGTATGTTTATTGGATTTACTTCAATTTAATTTTTAAAATTAATTTTAGTTAAATGTGATTATGTTTATGTTTAAAAATTAACTTTTGTAATTCATTCAACGCAAAAGTAACTTTTTATGCAAATAGAGTTTGGAAGACAAAATTAATTTTGTAAAAAATTAAACGTCAAACTAAACAACAATATTTATAAGACAAACCCTTATTTAAGTATGTAAATAAAATTTTAAGTTTCTTAAACATTAAATCAAATGCATTACATGTCAAAAGGTCCCAATTGAAGGCCGTGAAAACTGGATCCATATATCCGTCTATTGCCACAGATAGCCCTCCATTGTCACCACCCTCCAATAAAAACATTACTCTACTCGGGAACGTGACGAGATCATTTCTCATAATCTAATGGTTAGAACTCATTAACATGCATCTAATAGTACATATTAATTGCTGCAAAATCTAAAGCAATTACCCTCAAAGATTTGGGTTCCTCTTTAGCCTTGTCTTTTTTGCTGCGCTTTCTATCAGCAAACCCAACTTTCCAACTTGTGAGTCACTAATTTAGCTCTTCACACATATTATATATGATCATAAGGTTCAAATTTTGTTTAACATTTTTTAGCTTAATAGTCAAGTATGAGCTCAGACTTCTAGTTATTAGAGCTAACCGTCCACCACTACTCTGTAATAATGGGACATAAAATTATGAAATAATGGCCTTTAACTTATCTCTTATATTAATCCCAATACTAAGCGACCTTTATCTCGGTAACATAATCCCAATGCTTTTTCCAAAAGATTACTTATTATGTTTTTCCGAAAAAAATATCAGTTTATAAATTAAAAATAAATATAGAATTAGAGATTGGGAATTATTGTATAAGTAAAAGAAAAACAAGGGTAAGTTGGTAAAAATTATAAACGAATGTTTCTGGGGGCTATTGATTAAAAAAATGGAAGTAAAAGATATAAGCTGATAAATTCATAAATAAGAGATTTTGGATTTATAAACCGTTTTATGTCAATGTCCAATAACTTATTTTGACAATCATCGAGATGTGTTTTTCTCTTAATATGTCACATAATAATTGTAGCATTAGATTACTTTTAAAGATATATGAAAAATTTACCACATATAAAATTGTCAAAATAGACTAAAGTCACTAAGTTGATCACATTTAACTCACTAAATTGGTTGGCAAGGCTTACCTTAGTTACTTGCTAACTAATTTTAGCAGAAGGAATTAGGTCAAACTCCTTTAACTAAGGGTTAAATGATCTAATTTAGTGAATTTATGGATTGACTCTCTTTTTTTTTCTTAAATTGAAGTTTGTAGATTAAAACCCCATTTTGGTCCCTCACTTAGCACCTTATTTCCATTTTGGTCCCGCACTCTTGAAATCTATTTTGGTCCTCCACTCATCCAAACATCCACCATTTTAGTCCCTTAGTTATCTTACCATCCAAAGAAGGGTAACATAGCCTGTTAACTGATGATGTGGCATATTAACTGATGACATGGAGATAGTTGAAGCATATACTATACCATCTCATCTATCCCGTACGAAGTAAGTTTTTAGCTCATCCTAACAGCAGTGTTGCCCTAATCTTTAACGAAGCTAAAGGTTTCTCGATGTAGTCATCATCCCTTGCCGTCGATCATCTACACTGGCCAGCGTTTGTTGACATTGCTAGATCACTATCATTCATTAACATTGTAAGAAGGTGGCTGATGAAGGATAGACACACATCACCATCGTTCGCCTCTTTGGTATTTGGAGTTCTATCCTCTTTGATCTTTTGTTTTCTTCAAATCCCATCCAATTTCTAAAATCTCAAGGTGTGTCAATGTGAATTGATGTTTTCTTTTTTCTGTTCTTTCCTATATATAAGCGTTTCATGGCAGTGGTAGAAGTCATTTGTCTTCTACTCGTTCTTTGTTCATTCATTAAAATACATTTATGCAGATATTTATTTGTTCAACATTGTAGGTTCCATTTATCTTCTAAGGTTCCTTTCTCTGGTTGATTGTTTCAAAGTTTTAGAAAATATAGTATTTTCATTCTAAACTTTCTATGCAATCCAATACCATATTCACTAAGGTCATTCATTTTGGTGTTAATCATTGTAGGTAGAGATATAAAGTCCAGTATTAAGTTTCTTCTCCAGCATGGAATCACTACTCATAGTAGAAAAGAATGGGAGCATAATCTGCCTTTCATGGAGGATGCTCCTGTTCCATATTTTCAATCACTGTCTCTTTTTTCCTTTTAAAGAAAATTTAGGTGTTGGAAAGGAATGATTAAAATCTTTGAAAGCAAACTAAATATGGTTTCTTAAATCCTCCACTAGTGAACATGACTTTTTAGTACCTCTTTTTTTCATTTTTCTTTTTTTTCTCATGTGTAATATTTAAGGTAATTAAGATGAAATTGCCACTCATCCTAGGTGTTACTCACTCCAACTCATCTTGCCATAGTGATGGAATATGCCGCAAGGGGATAACTCTTTGAAAGAATATGCAATGTGGATAGATTTAGTGAAGATGAGGTATATTATTTGAAATTTGGTGTTTTATCTATACATGTACAATAGTTTTTTATGTATATATTTGTGTGGGTTCATAGGCCAAAATAATAATTATAATTATATACCATGTGCAATCACTTGGCATTTGTTATGGTTTTAAGATAAAAGAGAAATGGAAAATCTAAATTTAAAAGAAGCTGATATTTGTGACATGGTAAATTATACTATGTTAGGTGCTCATAACTTTTAGGTTAAAAACCAAAGGATGAAAGGGGTTGATAAAGTAAAGAAATAAAAAAGATTCTGTGTTGAGGACTTAAGAACATAACATGGTGAAAAGTATAACAAAATTAAATACACATAAGACAGAGACTTTAGAAAGGGACACAATTGAACAAGGATGGTTTTAAAGGGAAAAAACATAGAGCACGAAATGCAGCACCTTGTGTTTACCTTCATTTGTGTATGGAAGCAGCCATGCATATGCATATGAACAAGAAAAATAAATAAAATAAATTATTAGGATTAAAATAATTATTTAAAAGAGAAGAAAACTAAAGTTGGTGATGATAGATTATCGTTTTTTAATAGAAAAAGTGAAAATACATGCCCTCAATTCACGAGGGATATGGTGGAGGGAGAAAGGAATATATGTAAATTTAATATAATAATATATTTCATTTTTCTTTGCATTTAGAAGTACGAAAAGTGAACCTATGCCTATATTGCACCAGAGGTATTGTCAAGAAGGGAATATGATGGGAATTGAATTTAATTTTATTCCAAATCAAACTTGTTCTTCTAATTAAAATTTTTCATTTTTGTTTGTATCTACCAAAATACCCTTTGATATTTTACTGTTGATTTTTGATATTTTGCATTTTGTTTCACATGATTTGATGATGATGATACATGACCCATATGTTGATTTTTGATATCTTGCATTTTGTTTTACAGTTGTCTTACTTTTGTACCATAGCACAATATTAGTTTATTTATGGAATGAAATTCTCTGGCTCTGTTTATTAATTACCTCCGACTGCAAGTGGCACACTTAGTCTCTTAAAATATTTTGTGTATGACTCATGTGACAGAATTATAGGATGATCATCTTGCTCCATTACAATCATGGTCCACTCTGTTATATTCAATAGTAGTAGTAGCATTGGAGGAAGACAAAGGTGGGTCTAAACAGCAAGCATAAAGCTTCATGCCTGTGAGAAGAAACCTATTGTGTTTCAAAAAATTTGTTAGCTTTGTTAGTTGTCATACTTTGTAATGTGGCTACATTGGTAAGGGAACACTATGTAATGTGGCTATATAGGTTGTTTAGGCAAATAATGATACTATAATGTGACTACTTTGTTATGATATGGTTGTAATGTTAACATTATTAATATAACTTGTCTTTCCCTTGTATTGTATCCTATTTTTGTTTTTATTCGAAAGCTTTTAGACTTACTATACATATAATATCATATTTTATGTAAAATTGACATCTATAATTAATTCATTTATAAAATTTGTAAGTAATGAGATCCCAAAATGTCTTAATTGCTAGATAAGTAATATCCTTTTCAAAATTTTGAAGTTTATTCAAAAGTAATCACATACATTGTTGCTTAGTCTTAATTGCAAAAAGTAACATAAGGCTTAAATTTGGAATGCGATTCATTTAGTTGTAAACTAAAAACATGCTTTGAATGTAAATCATCCATAATTTCTAACATATGTAGAAAGCTTTAAAATAACCAAAAGCAAGAAAACAAAACAAGAAAAATATATATATATGTTCAAGAAAAAAAGAAAAACATATATGTCGAAACTATATATACATAATTGTTGATTGAAGAAAACTCAAAACCAGCAAATATCATATTAGACAACTTATATAGTTTCATATTAGACATATTTCAACGAGTAAATAAATGCTGGAAAGCAAAATGCATACTAAAAGTTCCATATAACAGCCAAATAATGAAGTGCCATTATAAATGAACATTAACAAAGAAGTGCCAAATACATAGCAAAAAATGTGCCAAGTACACATCCAAAATGTGTCAAATAGATATCCAAAAAGTTCCAAATACAAATATAAAAGGTCAAAATACACATCCAAAGGTGGCATATTCATGCTCCTATATTGTGGCTACTTGATGATTCTTAGGTCCCTATCACATGAGGTGTGAGCCTTGATCTTGTAATAGTGCTCACAGACATCATTGTCTCTAGGGTAACTCCTCCCCTATTGTTTAGCTTGTCCTACAAACACACATGCAAAGTAAAAGTTAGTAAAGAAAGTGATTACTTATTCAAATAAGCTAACTAATAGTACCTATGGTTGAGCTCTCTCATACCTAGAAATCTACATCAATGAGCACTGAAAGTCAGTAAAGAAAGTGATTAATGCATATCATATGTCGGCATAGTTACAATATTAATCCTTAGGCAACCTACACTATTGTGACCTTATCCTCCACACTTCTTACATGTGTGAAGCACCCACTGCTTTAGCATAAGTGGGCCTGGACATTGTTCAAGTTCAACTAGGTCCCTTATTCTTTGCTTTTTTGGTCTTCCCTGCTTTTTCTTGATTGGGGAAGGTTGTAAGTCTTCATTATTTGCCTTACGCCACAATTCGTGTCCATTGACAAGTTAGATGAATGGTTCGTAAACTTTTTCATAAGTTGCCCAGGTAAGGCTAGGATGCATATAGTATTTAGGGTTAAGATTTCACCATCCAATTGTGGTGATTGCATGAACACATGGGATGCCACATAAGTCCCAAGACTAGCATGAGCAGCTTCGTAAACCCAAGTCAACAATAAATCTATGTGGCCTACACCATACCTCAAACCATTCACCATTAGGGTCCTGCTTGGTTTATATGGTTGTTTTCTTCCAACTTCTTACATATGTGTGAACAAAGTTGGCCTTTAAACCTTTGTAGATGCTTCTGTTGAGTTATCATTTTGTTCATTATGTATATGTAGATTTCTTCCAACATTGTAATAATATGCTTGCCCCTTGTCTCTATGATTTTAGAGTAAAAATGTTCACACTATTGTTGGTGTATAAATGACTCTTGCTCCACTAGCTGGGAAGGATTTTTGACAAGTACTCCTATGCCTTGTCATTGAATTGCTTCAACTACTCCATGGTCCTTGCAAATTCTTGCATGGTTGTTGCTTTTGCACACCTTTATAGAAAACTCTTTAACTCCATACCCTTGAATTGCATGGCATAGTTATTGTATATATGGTAAACACAAAAATGATGTCCATTGTGAGGTGAAAGTTTAGCAATAGCATGAATCAAGCCCTACTATAAAAGAGAGTCATGTTAGTTAAAAATTTAAATAAAAAAATAACTGAAGAATGTGCCCAAAATAAATTGCCTACCTTCTGTCGATCTGTGATAAAAGAACATGCACAACCATTGGAGGTAGGCCCTATATCCTTAAATAACTTCCCAATAACCACTACCATATGTCCCTACTCTCCGTCTCAACTATTGCAATGGCAATAGGATAAAAAGAGTTTTCTCCATCTTGTCTAATGACAAACAACAATTGACCCTATAGTATCCTTTTAAGAAACATTCTTCTAAGCTAATCATGGGTCTACAACCAGCTATGAACCCTTTCTTGCATGCATCAAGGCACATGTACAGTCAATTAAAGGTAAGAGGAAGCTTTGGGGCTATTCTTGAAACACCAACCTGACACATACTCCTGGGGTTATTTCATATGATCTCCCAACAATACTCTTGAAGTTGTTGATAGTGTTCTTTCACATTGCCCTCAATAAGGAGCTTAGCCTTTTCTGATGCTCTATATGCCCTGTTGGTTGGTACACTAAAACAAAATAGCTCTTTAATGTAGTACATGACATCTTTACCTTCAAGTTTTGCATTACATTGTAAAAATGGCAGCAACTTCACTGTAAGCCAATTAGAGCTTGCCTATTTGGTCTTCACCCTTGACCATGAGCAAAATATCATCCATAGTCAAGGTTCTTCACATTTTACTCGACATCTCTAAGCATCATTTTTTGGAAACTTCACCTTCACACTGGCATTGATAGTATAGTCTCTTATTGCTTGCTTGAACACCAATAGATTTCAAAACTCCATCACGAGCTCAAATGAAACCTCCCCAAAGCTCACCCCTTCATTGAATTGAGGATATTTTTTTTCCTTTTTCCATTAGTATCTTCCTTGAAGTTGATATAATTGCGAAGTTCTTTTGAATAATATTGTTCATCATCATCAAACAAGACCATCATATATGGTGGGTGTCCTTGATGCTCTTCTTGCATTGGTAGGAGATCAGTATATCAAAATACACATTGAACACATCTGTAAATTCATATATACATGCTTAATTTCAATAATTTAGGGTGAACAATGAAGAATACATACTGATCAAACAACTTAGTGTTGTCATTATTTGATGCATTGTCGTTATATTTCTCCTTTTCATCACCTCCATCATGTTATGCAAGGTTGACACCCAAGAAGTGAGTGAATTAAGTGTTATAAAAATTTTATTAAAAAATCTTTTTTTAAACTGAAGTAAAATAATAAAAAATAAATACAGAATGTAAAGAGAGTAAGTGAGAAGAGTAGACACAAAGAGTTATCCTAGTTCGGCTTTTACCCAAGCCTATGTCTAGTCCCCAAGTAATCTCTGGGGATTTTTCACTATCTCAATAAATAAATACAACTCTTAAAAGAACAAACTCTTACAACATGACTTCTTCAAGGAACTTCCTTGAACACTCTCAAGGATATACTCCACCTGAACGCAAGCTTTATCTTAGCTTAACTCCCTCAAGAAATCTCCTTCAGCTTTTCTCTCAGAAGAAAGAAAGAATTGTAGATAATGAACTCTTTAAAATAGAGTAGATAGTATAATGAAGTACTGATATGATATATAGCTGATAAGATGATAGAAACTAATGATTTAATTACTCTTGAATGTTATTCTTCTATATCAGAGTCTATAAGTTGAGTTTATATAGATTGAGGTCTAATAAATCCATTGTGAGTGAGTGGGAAATCAAAGATTTTAAAATATCTCAGTTATAAATCTTTTATGGCTTCTTTACCACCCTTAACTAGTCGACTCCTCCTTCCATCCTTCTCATAATTTTTAAATTCTGGATCCTGACAGTCAACTGCTCGCCTTTGGCCAGTCGACTAGTCACTCATAAAGAGCTCTTAGTTGATGGTCTTAAGGCTAGCAGTAGACTGATGCTTGATCTGGGTGTGGTCAATCAATTGTTGGCAAGTGGCTAGTTGATTGGTGACTTATAAAGAGCTCCCAATCGATCAAGGCTCAAGTTAGCTACTAACTGGTGCCTCTCAAAAGGTGCCTCTTAGAAACATCCAAGACCTAAGTAATGCATAGGAAAACTTTTCTTCTTAAGTTTATTATCATCAAAACCTTGATCTTCAACAAAAGGCTCAACACATCAAATCCACTTTCATAGTCTTCAATCTTTGTTTTCTTCCTCTTATTGGTCACATTCAACTTCAAACTCAATTTCACTCAGCATCTTTTCCATATATCTAAAATCACATACCAAACAAATATTGTAATATTTACTAGCATTACATCATTAGTGCAATTATATATTTCTTTAAGTGTTACCAAACTCATATGAACGGAACATATGGTATTTACTTTTTTCACAAAAAAGCATAAAACAAATAGAATTTGATTAAAATTTGCTTGTTCGGCTTCTAAAATTTGCACTAAAATTATGTTCTTTCTATATATGTTAAAAATTATTTATGATAATGGTAATTATTAACAATAGAAATACTTAATGTAATTATTTTATTAGAATTTGATTAATAGTTTTGTCAAGAAAAGGATGAGTTAGACAGGAGACAACATGAAACATAGTCTTTTAGTTAATTAGTGTGATCAAAGTAGATTTTGAAGTACCCTCTATGTATTAGGACAATTGATGTGAACAAATAATTTGAGAAAAAAAAGGTGAAAATCGAAAGTGGGGAACAAAGTTTGAAAACAAAGCTCATGCCAAATAAACTATAAGGAAAAAAACAAACATAAGTAAACTAGCTAGTGGCATGGGTTGTGAAAGTGACCTTAAGGTACTGTAATCCAATTGTATGTTATAAGACCAGAATTTAATGAATTCTCAACAGGATCAACCAAAAAAAAGCTACTTCTTACAAACATTCAGTAAATCCAGTTTATTTAAAAAATTAATTAAATATATTTTTGTTTCAAAGTTACATACTTGCAGGCAAGAAGTATTGGCAATATGGTGGACAAATACAATATTGCGGTAAAGTAAAGAAAAATTGAATAACCCACCATTCATATACACACACACGTGTTGGCTAGGATCTTCTTTGTAGTAGATGCATCAGATCACCCATGTACAAAAAAGGACAAAAGCATTCATTTTTTATACATTTTTGTTCAAAAGCAACACACCATCAATCACATATGTGTAGGCACTTTCACAAAGGACATAACCATTTAGTTTTATGTCTTTATGAGGCCCTACCATTGTAGAAACCATAAACTACACACCCATTACAAATGGCTCCACCTTTGTATATATTAGAATGAAGGAGCATTACCTAGTAGCTAGCAGAGACCATGAACAAAATTGAAAATATGATATTTTTGATTAAAAATAAGCCTCCTCGAGTGGGTGGGTCTTGCTTTTACTCTGATATGTTTGATTCACTCATAACTTCTCAAGTCAACCAAAAAGAAAATCTGTGTGGAGTCGAGATGTGATGGTTGCGAGAATGATTAAGGCTTTTCAATGGGTGCGTCCTTTTTTCACCCAAAAAAAAATTGAGTAGTTGTTACAGGGTTTGTGTTGGAATGATGTGGCCAATAAGTTAACATGTGACAGATGACATGGCATAAGATAAACTTATGCTATCTCAATGTCATTAGTTAATGGGCCACGTTATTATTTAACGGGTCATGTCAGCATTCTTTGGATGGTAGGATAACTGGTGGACTAAAACAGTGGATGTTTGGATGAGTAGTGGACCAAAATGGATTTTCAAAGGAGTGAGGGACCAAGATGAAAATAAGTTGTTGAGTGGAAGATCAAAATGGGATTTTGGTCGAAGTTTATATTTTGTACTAACTATCTATATTCCTCGAAAGCCCAACCCAACAGCATGCCTCCCAAAAAATTCAAACGCAAGCACACAACACAGCCCGTACCCACGCGGACATGAAAAAGCTTCATGGTAAATTCTTGTTTGATTACGGGGGAAGCTTCACATATATATACAGAGTGAGAGAAAGAGAGAGAGAGAAGAAAAAAAAAAAAACCTCATTTTGGTTTCCACTCTTCCTCTTATATCTATTTTAATCCCTCCCTTCTTCAAAAATCCAAATTGGTCCCTTAATGAGCTGAATTTCTTCCATTTTTATCCTTCTGTTATCTTACCTTCCATCAACATTTGATGTGTACAGTTAGATGCTGAGCTGTAATTAACTTAGAATTTGACTTCAACTGTTCCTGCCAAGTCAGACCAACACAAAAGCTACAAAACTACTGTAATCTCTTATCATCTTCAACCTTGCTTTCGGTATCGCCATCTTCCCCTTCAATGCAGCCTGCAACGTGACTCAGTACCCCAACTCTTGCATCTCCAGCATCTCCTCCCTGTTCGTCTACTCCAACACCACCGACTTCGAACTCCTCTTGAAGCTCTCTCTGCGTATCGCCATTGATGAGCTCACGAAGGAACAGGGAGAAGAGGTTGAAAATTTGATGTGCCAGAGAACAGAAGCCCATCGATGTTTGCAGAACTGTTCTTGACGATGCGGTAGATCGGCTCAACGACTCTTTTAAAATTGAATAGATAAATAATTGGGTATATATAATATTTTTTTTCGCGGTTAGATCGTCCATAGTAGGCCTGGCAAATTTGCGTTCTCCGTCGTAGGCCAAAAATACGATCGAGCCATGCGAGAGGTTGAGAGCAGAGAGAGGAGTATCGGGTTTGGACATATCAGTGAATCGGAGAAGATCTTCATGGTTCTTAGAAAGCTGAAGACTTTGTTCGGTGGAGATTGTTGAATTGTGCATTGGAATTTGATGTGGTTCATTCTGATTTTTTTAATTTTTATTTTAGAATAGAGTTTTATAAGAAACACGATTAGGGAAAATTAATTTTTATTTATCAAAATTATTTTATAAATATTATTATGTTAGACAATTTTTTAAAAACATTCTCTACAATCAAATTACTAAAAAGGATGTGTATATATATATATATATATATATATATATAGGATAGTAAGGTAAAAACAATAGAAATATTTATGGTAATTAATGATTTTACGTAAGGATATGGTTATCGTAAAGTTTTTTTGCTGAAAAATATACGTCGAATATTTTATTTAAATGAATTAAATAATGAAGAAATGATTAAAAAAATCTGCAAGTACTTGACCAAACACGTTATGCAGAAAAATAAAGACTGGTTATTGGGTTTTGAAATTAAAGATATAATGGTGTAGTGAGGGTCATCTCTGTTTAAGTGGGAAGGTGGTGGGGCCCAATGTGACATGCATGGTGATGATGCGCAGGGAGTAGATGCTGGAGATGCACGAGTTAGGGTACTGAGTCACATAGCAGGCCGCATTGAAGGGGAAGATGGCTGTACCGAAAGCAAGGTTGAAGTCTTGAAGATGCTAAGAGGTTATAGTAGTTTTGTAGCTTCTGTATTGGTTTGACTTGGCAAGAATAGTTGAAGTCAAATTCTAAGTCAATTATAGCTCAGCATTTAACTGCACACATCAGATGTTGATGGAAGGTAAGATAACGGAAGGATTAAAATAGAAGAAATTCAGCTCATTGAGGACCAATTTGGATTTTTGATGAAGTGAGGGACTAAAATGAAAATAGAAGGAAGAGTGGGAGATCAAAATGAGGTTATATATATATGTTTTCCTTTTAATTTACCATTAATCACACAAAGAAATAATCAAAATATGTGAAACCCATTATATGTCTTCATTTCCATGATCAATTCTTTACTTTTATTGACCCAGGAAGTAAGGAAGGCATACAATACCACCTACTTGAGAGAATTAGTGATGAAGCAAGATGTAACTTGTCATTTGAAATGCAAATTGCGAAAGCCTATCAAATGGGTTCAGTTTTTTAAAAAAGAATAAATTCGATACAGATTCTTAAAATTTTTTAAGTTATTTAATTTATATTATGGGGAAAGTTTAAAATTTGGACCCACCAAATTAAGTAGGTCTACATGGCCAGCCTACGTGAATCTGACTGGCTCATTTAATAGCTCTAATTAGCACTATTTTTTTATTTTCAATCTCATCCTCATTCATCATGAGCAGGGATGAATTCTTCCGATTATTGGGGATCCAAAAAAACTCAGATTCTTGTACGATTTAATATAATTTTTCAGTAAAATCTTGTAGAAAATAACTAGAATTTTTTTTTAAAAAAAAAGTACAATTTTTAATTTAAACATGATTCCTTAAAGTAAGATATGTTAAATTTAATTATTATAAATTACAACCGCAAAATTTTATAATATTATGATTAATTAGATAAATAGATAAAATTAATCGTTTGGTGTAACACGAGTTTTTAATTTAGTTTCAATCCTTTTTTAAAAAGTCGGTTTCTGTATTTTCCAATTTCTCATTGTCAGTTACAAACAAATAGATTAATAACTTAACTAAATAGTGATGACCAAATATTAAACTATATGGATTAAATTGAAAACTTAGATAAACTATAGGGTAAAATATAAACTTACGTTTTAAGTATTTAAAACTGTAGTAAATTTCATATATTAAATAGAAATAGTTGCTTGACTTACCTTAAAATATAAATATTATTACTACTTTTAAATATAAAATTCAAATAAATAACATAATTAATAATTTATTTTTAATATTTTAAAATCAAAGCATATAATAGAAAGTTAAGTAATTTTTCGCTGTCCTCTTATTTTAATAATGACCTATTTATAGGTTTGTATTTACTTAAATTTCTTTCATTATGTTTTACTAATATATGATTTTGGAACTAAGACATTAAAAGGTACCATAATCATATATATTAGTACTAGAATTTTAGCATATATTAACAGTGCATGTTATTTTTCAGATGCATTTCAAAGAATTTCTTTTAAAATTAAATTATAATAATTTTATTTTTAAAATATAATTGATGAAAGTGGTGAGAAGTTATGTAATTTCCCCCTCTCTCACATGTTTATTAATAAAATTTTATTGTTATATTATACTTTATACTTATATTTATATTTTATTTAAGACAAATTAATTTGGTCCTATATTTTTCCTGAATTTTCAAGTTAGTCTTATAATTCATATTTTCTAAAATCAATTTCTATACTTTCCAAAGGTTTAATACTTGATTCCATTGTCACTTCGTTTGTTTGTGACTAATATTGAGAATCTTAAACATTTAAAAGTATGAGGACAGATTTTTTAAAAATATAAAAACTATTGAGATCAAATTAAAAACTAAATATACCGTAAAGACCAAATACATAATTTTTTCAAAAGATTTTATTTCATCAAATTTAATATTATAAGGCCCTCACAAAGCTCGAAATTTAGTGTGGTCCCATATTTTAAGCGCAAAAAATTTTCTCCCATCTTTCTCTTTACAGGGAGAAGCTTCTACGCATCCCAACTCCATGCGAGGCATTATTCATAAGAAGTCCTTCCTTAAATTATCCGATTAATTAAAATGAAAAGTCATAATATTACCAATATAATTATATACTAGTTGCTCTCAATTCACCACAAATGGTACATATTCAAACATACCAAACCTCTTGTGGTTCTACAATTTAGTGAGGAGATTGAGAGGCTATAGCTATGTTCAACTCAAACCTACCATATATAGATAAGGCTATAGAAAAGCCACCCCATGTATGTGAAAGTAGGGTTGGTTATTACTCTAGCTACACTAATTAAGATGGCTAATTAATGAAGAGATTAAGCTTACTTATACCAAAGCCACCACACTTTGGTTGGAGTAGTTTTCCATATCTTCAAGTGCGTTGTCAAAGTGTGAGAAAGAGAGTGTGAGACGGACTCTCCTCTCTCAAACAAAACACACTCTAATTTTAGCCTTTTCTATTAAAGTACCCTTTTTTAATTGGGTGAGTTCTCTTGTGAGAATCTTTGTATTTTAATAACAGTATATATGAACCGTTAAATGAAAATTCAATTGACTTAAATTTATTAATATAAGAAAATGTAAAAGTCTAGACTATAAGAGATATTTGTTCTTCTGTCTCTCTGTCTTTATGTGTGCTATATTCCCTCGCCTCAAATTTTTTGAATTTTCCAATTCCAACTAGGCTAGAAGATTACCCAAAATAGATGCAGAAAACCAACTTAATTTATCAAAACGGGTGTTTGTCAGGTTGTAAGATCTACTCCAACACCTGTTTTAGTAAAATTCTATTACTATTAGTGCCTGTAAGTACAAGGAGTGCATGTAAGAGTTTTTCGCTAGCCTATATATAAACACTTCATTGAAGGGTTGATTCACACTTACAGTTGTATTCAATGGTTTTTGACTCCCCCTACTTATAATATCCTTCCTTCACTATCTATCTATCTATCTATAAATAACACGAACCCCACCACTCTCTCCCTCCATTGCTTCCTTCTATCCCTCTTCACCTCTCTCTCTCTCTCTCTCTCTCTCTCTCTCTCTCTCTCTCTCTCTCTCTCTCTCTTTCTTTATCTCTATCTCTCTTTAAGCTCTGTTTGGTGGTGGTGTAAGAAACTGATTAATATCATGGAAGCTCAAGAGGAACAAGTCTCTTTGGGGTCTAAAGAGCAAACGACCCACCTCATCAAAGGGAAGAGAACCAAAAGGGTAAGGCCACAATCCCCAATGCCCTTCACAGTCACTGCAAATTCTTCAAACGGAGAAGGAGACACAGAAGATCATTCCCACGTTAATGCTCGCAATTTTGACGATGATGTGAACTGCGACATTAATAATACCACCACCACCAACACTTGTTCTGCAGAATTACAGGGCAGCACAGAGGAAGAGCAGGACATGGCCCATTGCCTGATCCTTCTGGCTCGAGGCCAGTCCTGGGAGTCCCCGAAACTGTTCGAGGAAGACGATGATGATACGAATAATGATGGGTTTTTGAATTACAGCAAGTACAGCAGCAGAAAATTCATGGAAGCTGTTACAATGGGGTATGAATGCAAGACTTGTAACAGAACGTTCCCGTCGTTTCAAGCACTGGGAGGTCACAGAGCGAGCCACAAGAAGACCAAGGCAGCTTCGGGAGCTTCAATAATGGCGTTTGATGATGAAGAGTTTCAATTGAAGAACAAGAACCTGTTTTATCTTAAATTGAGTAACAATAATAACAGCAAAGGGAATAATTTGTATAGCAGCAATAAGAACAAGTCCAAGGTTCACGAGTGCTCTGTTTGTGGTGCGGAGTTTACGTCAGGGCAAGCTCTGGGTGGCCACATGAGACGACATCGTGGACCTGTCGGAACCACCAATACGACGTTGTCGTTGACTCCAATGGCTGCTGTGGAAGCCGATGAGTATCAGCCTAAGAAGCGGAGGAAATTAGTGTCGTCGCCGTTGGATTTGGATCTCAATCTTCCTGCCCCAGAAGATGATCAACGAGAACCCAAGTTTGCGTTCGGATCCAATCAACGACAACAACCTAATCTCGTTCTCTCTGCTCCTTCCTTGGTCGATTGCCATTACTGAGATTGTTTCTTCGTCCAAAGTACATGTTGTTCAGGACAGGTTGATTCAATTCAAGGATTTGAATTCTTTCAATTTTGTTTTGTTTTTCTGTTTTTTAAAAGTTGATCCCAATCGGCATAAAATCAGGTTGGATTTAAAGGATATGGTTGAATTTTTTTAAAATTTTAATTTGTACGTATAATTTTCTCTTATATTATTAATTTGGTTATTTAATTTATAAAAATGTACTTTTCTTAGATGATAAGAATTGGGGTTCATGACTTAAATGATTTTTATCTCTTCAAATTTAACTTCAAAAATATTAGTGTATATACTGAAGAATTTGCAATTTGTTATCAGAAATGGCCCTGCGGACCTCATGGAAAGTGCATGAAGATGAAGATGGATATCTTTTTTTTAAGCTTTTTCATGGCTTATGGTTCTCTTTTAGTGACCGAGAATGTGCTATATTATTACTAGACTTAGAGAGTATTGTCATGATCTGAGTTAGAAGGACTTGACTGACATAGAGTGATGTGTCATTCTTCTTTATGAACTCATCAAACTCTTATAACAATATAACTTATATAAATTCACATTAAATAAGTATAGATCTCATAACTCTCTATCCAAATAATTTCTGACACATCATAATAATACATCAAATATTTAGCCTATATATAAAAAAGCGACTGAATTGAATTATAAAAATAAGAAAAAAAACATAACTCTAGCAGTAGGCTATACTTACCAAGAAATTAATCACCAAGATTAAAATTCTAAAGGTAGATGTTTTGGATAGGCGTTGGAATCTAAAAAATGTTAAATAATGGGTTGAGTGGAAACTCAGTGAATACAAAATTCTAATATTGCAGAAATTAGAGTAGACTACAGTAGTATGCCTTTCAAAATTTAAAACTAGATATCATGCAGACATAATTCAGTAATATCAAATAGAGATTAATCATTATTAACAGAGTACATTTAGGAATATCCTACAGAACCAGTCAAAATTATAAAATACAGAGTTAACCCAAGGCTAGTGATAATAGTTCATAACTTATACTCATTCAGCCATAGACTTTGAGTAAATATCATAATGACCTTAGGCCTCAAATAGAATGTGGCGGTAAGGGTATCATACACAACCCTATCAGAATATCAATCACAGTGTACTACGGCTAACGCCTACTGTCGTTAGTTATAGAGTTTTGTTTTGGACACATTCCCAATATTCATAAATAAATAAATATTCATGTATATATATTGAAAATTTCAAAATCGTACCACTTTAGAGTTCAAATTTCAATATTTTTAATAATCCAAAATTCAAAATTTATAATTCAGAATAATATTTTGTATGATTAGGATTATTTACTCATATGAGAGGAGTATACCAACCTCATTCTATTCTTGATCATATTCTTTGTTGAAAATTTCTTGTCACCTAAAACATTAAATACAATACTCTAATCATCCAATCCTTACAAATAAATTTAATTATTTAATTCTGTGTCATACCTAATTAATTATTTATTATTCATTTTTATCCAAGTCACCTCTTTCTTTTCTAAATTTTGGAAATTAAATTTATGGGCCACTTAAAGAATATTTTAAAATACTTATAACCTATATTTCATTTTATTATTCTTATTATCATTATTATTACTATTATCATTATTATTATTATTATTATTATTATTATTAGTATTAGTATTATTATTATCATTACTATTATTATTATTATTATTATTATTATTATTATTATTATTATCATTATTATTATTATTTATTCAATTATTCCATTATACACTTATTAAATTTCTAACACCTACCATAACACAAATTTCACTTAAGGATCTTTTAATAAATTCTAAATTTTCCATTTAACCTCAAATAATATTTATTGTTACCCAATCAAGCCATACTAATTTTCCCCTTCTAATTTTCTTCCTTTTTCTTCATGAAAAATCTAGGAAAATTACTAATAATTAGAAATTCATACTAAAATTTCCAAAAGTTCAAAATCACTCCCTAAGTGCATAACAAAATTTAAGAAGTCCTAGGAACACAAATTTTACTAAATTCCCAAATTGCCCCTAGACCCCTAACTTGGGATTTTTTAATCCGAAAGCAAAAATTCACAATTGATTAGTGATTTTAAGGGAGAGAGGTACAAAATTCACCAATGAAGTGTAATCCTAACTTAATTTGAAGCAAAAACCCAAATTAAGCTCAAATTTGCCTATTTTTCATATGAACAGTGCCGAAATTAGGGTTCTTCGATTTTGAGTAAATTGGACCAAATTGATAAGTACAAATGAGGGACAAAGGGCCGAAGAACATCATATAATTGAAGCCCTGAGCTAAATTGAAGCAAATATGCACCAAATTCGCAAATTTTTGAGCTTGGTTTTCAAATCCTTTGAGCAGTAGAAAAATTTGAGAAGTTCCAGTGATAGGGCAGTTGGTGGTGGTTGCTTGGTCGTTGATGGAGCCACTATGGCTAAGAGGAGTTGCCTGCAACCCTTCATGGTGGCTGAAATAGCGCTAGTGGGCGATGGAAAAATCTGCACAATGATGCTTGCGGGTTGCACGATTTTTCGGCAATATTTGCAGTGGTGGAGGTCGTTGGTGGCTGGAGATGGGCCGATGATATTGCTAGTGACTCTCTAGTCAGTTGCCAATGAGTTGGAATGGCTGTCGGAGGTTGGGCGTTGTCTCTAAGTAGTGATAGAAAGGAATGTGTATGAATGGATATTTGATGCAAACTTGTAATATAATTTAATGGATGATAAGTTAAGGTTTATAAGTTAGGTGAACTTAGTGGAAATAATTGAGAATTTAAAATATTTTAAATGAAAAATATGGTGTTTTTATCATATCAAAATTTTTCTCATAGATAATTGGTTACCGTACTTTGTTGGATTATAAGTACTAAAAATGCACAGGATAAGGCTTAAGTACTTACTTAAGTTACAATATCAAATAAAATTATATCAACATTCTCATTTAACTTTGACTGAGTTTTCTATTTAATATAAATTTTATGGGTATTACAAGTATGGCTGTCATTTTGAAACTCATTATTATTACTGATTTCGGAATTCAATTTTAAAAGTAAACTATTAGATTTTTCTATATTAATTAATGTTGATGGTTAAATTTTATTTAAAAAATCAATATTGCAGGACATCTGTGTGACAAGGCATACCTGTCTCCTTGCCTCTCCTTTCCTCCGTATCACATTTATGGTGTAAGTTTTACCATAACGAGGGACGGAGTGAGGGTTTTACTCTCAATTTTTTTCCTTAAATATAATGTATATATATCAAAATATAATTTTATGTCCCCTCACATTTTGTATTTTTGAACTCACTACTGAAAGTACGCAGATATTTTATATGATCTAATTATGTTACTTTTTTATTATTTAATATTTTAATTTGATCTTTTGGATCCACACATGTATTATATGTATAATTTAATATTAATATATATATAAATTTGATAAGATTTCCTTTAAAATGTTTTTGAGTTGTTCATTGAACTATTATATAATATTGTTAAATGATAATATTTTCTTTTTAGTATATCATTTTTATGCATTACATAAATAGCGGTTTCATACAAAGTTTCTCATAGTATTTAGGTAGTAAAGTTGATATTAATTTGAAGAATAATACTTGGAACAATATTCATTTACATTCAAACTTGTTTTTAAATTTAAGAAGGATCAAATTAGAATATTGCTAATGAGTTAATCTCATTTAGTTTAATTCAAAATTTTAAAGAAAATTTATTTAAAAACATATAACATTAATATATAATTTTTTTACAAAATATATTTTAAATATTAAAAATTTTACATTCCCATTGACTTCAAGTCCTAGCTCACTAGCGGTAACGATGTCCTAAAACTAACCTATGCATTAATTGAGATTAAACTTTCCTAAATTAATTTAAAAAAATTACATTTCCACATTTGTGTTTGGTATATTTAATAAAATAAATTCTCTTACATATCATTGTTAAGGCATAAACTAAATAATAGAATAAACAACATGTTTTATAGTATATTTACTTTAGCATTTAAAGATTGAAAAACTAGTTTTTACACTTAAACTAAGATTTTTTTTGTAAATATTATCATTTGGTTTGTCATTTGTTTTTTTGCATAATCAATTTTGCTCTTCAAACTCTCATTTTCACAAAAATAAAAAATGATTATTTTTGTTTTGAATGAATTATACAGATAACAAAAATCAATTTTCAAATAAAAATTTTTAAATATAAATCACAGCAAAACAAAATTATGTTTGACCAAAATCAACTTCAAAAATTAAGTTGATTCAAAATTATATTTGCCCAACGTCAAACTAAATATACACTAAATCACTAAGAGAACCTTTGTTTAATGGGAATAGAATTGAATGTATGAAAGGTAATCCAATTCCCACATGAATTTTCTGTCACCAGATGCATTTTACTGTTTATTCTGTTTAGTATATCCTGTTGAGAATTATTAGATAGATTCATATATTTTAACTAACAATGTATCTTGCTTTTGACTAAATAAAATACTAATACACTATACCAGTCATATATTTTCCCAAAATATGGTACTGTTATTAAGAATGCATGTTAAAGTTAAAATTGAGGCATTGCTCCCTATTTTATTTTGTATGAATAAATCTATTTTATAGTTGATAAACATAAAAATAACATGTAAAACTATGAGAAGTGAATCGCAATGAATATTGTGTCAACATATATGTTTATTAATTATTTTTTTTACTTATTTCTTATGCATATTTATTTGTCGATTATACAATAAATGAATATATATACCAATTTATTAGTATTGTATTCCATTATATTAAATAAAATACTGATGTATTAGTATTGCAGAATTTTTATGAAAATATGGTACAGTTAAATTTACTTTCATGCTGTGCACAAAAGTTAAATAAGATAAATAAATCATATAAATGTGTTCCTAGTTTTAAATACGGATTTAATGATTTTCCATGGGTCTCCAAAATATCATGTGAGTGAAAAGAGAAGGGTTAGACAACTGTTATCTTTTCATTACTATAAGGAAAGAGAAAAGGAATGGGAATACGAAGAAATCATGTGTGCTTCAGAGTTTTGAAAACATTTCAAAGGCAAAGCACATTCCCACATATACATAAAAATAGGGACTCTTTCGTTCAACGGATAGAATTCAAATGGCTTTTTGAGAATCAAATTTATTTGGTAGAAAATGCCTGAGTTGAACTGTCATGCAAAGACAGACTTGAGGTGATGAGGACTAAAACAACATATATGTAATTATCAATTTGTAAAATTAATTTTTATATATTATTATATTTCAAAAATTATTATATAAAAAGTACAAAGAGATACATAAAACATAAAAAGATCAATAATTAGATCAACTAAAAAACTATTGAACCTTTTTATTTTTTGAAAGAAGATAATTATGCGTACATCATAACATGACACACAAAGAGGTTTCAAATTAAGGTATCGGTTATAAACAAAATATGCAAGTGTATATTTTTCAAAGAGTGACTCATAATATTCCTTCCCATGTTGAGTGACATATGCCCTGTGACTCCAATTGATTTATATGGTACAATTATGTAGATTAATTTTTATTTATATGTTACTTTGACCCAGATTTATCAATATTTGATAAAAAAAAAATAGCTTATTCTTATTCTTTTTAATATATATATATATATATATAATATCTCATTTCGGCTTATCTTATTTAGCTTTATCATATCTATTTTTTTATTTACACCATTTTAAATTACTCAGATTTAAAAAACTGAATTTACTCGACTCAAAATCAAATTTAAAAAGCAAAATAACTAGATTAACATTTTAATTTTAACTAAAATGACTCAATTAAAAAAATCGACTTAAATTTAACTATGACTCAAAGAATACAAAATACTGCATAAAGTCTAACGTTCAAATTTAATATTTCCTAAAAAGGCCTGGACAAAATATAATGTTCACCAGCAAAACACATATTATCATCATCAAAGACAAACCAAACTAAGTAGGTGTATTGTGAGAAGTGGAGGCTAAAGTTGAAGTTGAAGCAGGTAGTCATAGAGGTGATGAGTGGACTGCGTCATGCACACCAATGGGCTGAGGAGCAGGAGTGGTTTCATTCGAATACTTTGCTTCTGCATTATTAGGTGTCCAATGAAATCTCATGTGGCCTCCAAGAGCTTGACCAGTTGAGAATGTCTTCTGGCAAATATTACACTGATGCCCATTGCCGATTCTACTTCCTATCACTTTCACGTTCACATCATCATGATCATCTTCACCATTAGGTTTAGCAGTTTTGACCTTTCTTGGCCTCTTAGGGTTGAAAAATTCATGGACATTACTATTTCCATACACGAGCATCATGAGGTCAAAAGCGTATTCATCTATATAGGGTTCGAAAACAGTGACGCTTTTGCCCGGGCGACCTCTCTTTCCGTTGAAAGACGACCATGAGGGTGATAAAGATCGCAAGTGATCAACGAGAGACGACGGAGTAGTGTGGGGTTGAGTTTCCTTCTGTTCCCTTCTATGGTGAGACCTCAAGTGGCCACCCAAGGACTTCATGGATGGAAACTTCTTTCTGCAATCACAAGAATTGATGGGCACAGCGTCAGAGATTTAATATTACCCAAAGACGGGATTGAACAGCAAAAGAGTATTTCGATCAATCCAAACAAAGGAAACGAACAAGCTCGAAGAACTGATACTAATGCTTATATCATTGATCAATACCCAACAAACTAACAAATTCTAACGGCTTACTCGAAGTCGAACATCTCAGGTTCCGTTTCTTGATTGCCTCGTATACCTTTGGTTTATGAATTGATTAACAATCATAATGGGCTTGGGCTTGTGATTGGAAAGTGGCATGGGCTGATATGAAAGAGTAGAGTGAATTTTTAAATTCATATATTATATTTGGACCAACACAAAATTTATTTTTAAAAATAATTTTAATTATATATAATTTTTTATTATTGTGATTTATTTTTGGGAACATCTACTAAAAAGTGATTTTTAATGAATTGATACCGCTAGGATTTTTTCAAAAATTAATATTAAATGTGTAATTACAAAAAAGACATAAATTGATGTTAATTTTTCTAATTTATTATTATTATTATTATCAATTAATTGCACTTATTTTAAAATTTAATTAAACAAAATATACGAATATAAGGACACGTGTATATATATATACACACACATGTATGTATGTATATTTAATTTGGGTACCACTTTCAAAATAAAAATAAATAGCTTTTCTAATGTAACGATTGTCCTAAAAATAACACAATTTAAATTTAAAAATAAATCATTATAAATTATAAAGTGCATCTCTTGGATTAAGAAGATAAATTCACAAATAATTATTTTCATATAAATTTATAAATTCACCTCAAAATTAAATTAAGATGAAAATTAGAGAATTATTTTGATAACTAATCTTCACAATGTAATTATAATATATTAATTCAAATTATTTTATATTTAAGGTTTAAACTTTGAAAGATTACTATAAAATTCCCCCATTATAAATCCCTTCATTCAATGCATATTATATATTTGGGAATTTATGCAATTAAGTAATGGTTGCTAGCATGAAGCTCAATTCTCTTTAAGTATCTATATTTTCACCTCTTAATAGTGAAGGAATTCATCCTTCATCTAGGCATCAAATGTTTAATGACTCCATATGACTCTAGCTCTATTATAGGTCATATTATGAGTTCCAAGTTATATTTCAATACATGAATCAATTCCATAATCCCATAATTCACTTAAAAAATAATTATTAATGATTTTATCTTTCTAAATAATTACAACCCATTTGACACTTAATCAACACTCAACAATATGGCAATCCCAACTTCCCATTGGGACATCTAATCATAAAACTACCATTTTTTATCAACAAAATATTAGCTAGTCCAAGCACACTTATGTGGCAGCTAATTTGGTGTATCAATCTTAATGAAATCACCCAGAAACTAAATGATTTCATTAGGACTGGTATACTAAATCAACTTCCTCATAAATATACTAGGACTAGTTAATATATTTTCAATTATATCATGTAAGTCACATTTGTCAAATAATAGAAAATTTATATTTGAATTTGACTCGACCATCTTTTCCAAATATGGATATCAATGTGAACTCTTTCTATTGCAAAATCACAACATCAACTATAAATAATCAAGCGATCAAAATTGATGAATATTAAAAAATCATGTCTAAGATATGAAAATAATTCAAATAATTGGAATCACAATCTAGACTAGAAACAAAACTAGATTATACTTTCTAGTCCACCACAAAGAAAACCACATGGGAGCCATAACCTACTCACTCATTTGACACAAGATTTGACCTTGATTTTACAACAATTTACTACCCATAGTTCCATACTTATTAAAGTCTTACGCATCTCTAGTTAAAGTAAATTCAAAGCAATTAACCATTGCACGAGAAATAAAATTCAATATGTAAATTTTCCTAAAGTATAGTTAAGTTAATGTTACTTGAAGAAAAATACTAATGCAAATAGAACCAATTAGTTCTAATAAAGTATTATTTTATGGAGCATCCACTAATTTAGTATGAGGTGACAAAAGCCACAAAAAGGGCGACTACAAAATAAGAATAATAAAGGAGGCTTGCCATTTACAAATACCAAATCAATATCCCCATGCAAGGAAAGTCATAATTCCTTAACATCCTCAACTCTGTCGCTCTAGACATTCCATGAGCTGCTACTTGGATTACTTGATGTCAATGCCATATAATTCCTACCATATGAGTTATTTCCTTTGTATTCTAAGCATGCTTTCATCATCATAGGAGATA
Source organism: Delonix regia (assembly GCA_037074485.1). Lineage (NCBI taxonomy): Eukaryota > Viridiplantae > Streptophyta > Magnoliopsida > Fabales > Fabaceae > Delonix > Delonix regia. The sequence goes on along the minus strand of CM073454.1, from coordinate 18,872,444 downwards.
GAAAAAGTTTGGCATCTTTAGTATTCTTACCACCATCCTAATTCACATTCATATAGTAATCACTCCACGAGACATTGAATTATACTTTTCCTCAGTTTCCCCTTACCCCTAAGGCTCTTTCGGTTCGTAATTTTTTTAGTAAGGCCAGGTTCATTTTCTCCATAATTTCAAAGAGGGAATCTGCAATCTCAAGAGCTAACATTCAGTTAATCCAAGCTCAATTCATAACAGTAAATTGACTCTAAAAAAACATGGACTTTGGTTTATTTATAAATTTTTTAGAACTAGATCAAGAATCCATGCCTAAAGTCAACCAATTTTGCTCTGGTCTTTTTTGCATCCAACTACCTCAAGGTTCTCAGTTCACTTGTACATTAGCATGAAATCCTTAGTACCTTTGAGATACCTCATAACCTTTTGTGTTGCTGTCCAATAATCCATCCCTAGATTGTTCTGATATCTACCTAACATCCCAACAGCAAATGCAATCTTATGTTTCGTACAAATTTGAGCATACAAAAGGCTTCCAACTGCTGAAACATATGTAATGTTACACATCTGTTCCCTTTCCATACTGACTTTCAAGCATTAACTCAAATTGAACCTATCACCCTTCATAATAGGCATTACACTTAGTGAGTAATCTTTCATTTAAAATCTTTCTAAGACTTTACAAATATAGATTTCTTACAATAATCCCAAAATACATTAAGTTCAATCTTTATAGATCTTAATGCCATTGACATAAGATGCCTTACTCATATCTTTTGTATCAAAGTTCTTAGAGAGAAACTATTTCACCTCATATGAAAACCCTTTATGGTTAGTTGTAAGTAATATGTCATCCACATATAGCACATGAAAACATATTTTAATCCCACTGACATTCTGGTATGCACATTGATCTATGACATTCTCCACAAATCTAAATGAAGAGGCCTGTTTCAATCTATATATAGATTTCTTAAACTTGCAATCTAAATGTTCACTGGCATTAGAGGAAAATCCTTTAGGTTGTTTCATATATGACACTTCCTTTAGATCCCCATTAAGGGATGTCGCTTTCGCATCCATTTGATGTAACTCCTAAATCAAAATGGGCAACCAGTACTAATATAATATAGAAGGAATCCTTCTTTGATATAGAAGAAAATGTTTCCCTATAATCGATTCCTTCCTTTCAAGTAAATCCTTTAGCTATGAGTTGTGCTTTACGTCTTTCGATGTTGACTAATGAGTCTCTTTTTATCTTAAAGACCCATTTACAATCAATGGTTTTTGAGCCACTAGGTAACTCAATGAGATCTTTGACTCTGTTAAACATCATAGAATCCATTTCATCCTTTATAGCATTAAGCCACAAATCAGATTCTTTATAGTTGATGGCTTATGAAAACGTTTTAGGATCATTTTCAGCTCCAATATTATAGTAAGACTCTTGTAGGTACACAACATAATCACTAAGAATTGTTGACCTTCTAATTCTAATCGATCTTCTTAATGTTAATTCAACATTCTCTTGGGTAGCATGTTCTTCAACTAGTTGCATAATAGATACTTGTGGCAGTTGCATAACTAGATCAATAGGTTATGATCAATAGTTTATGGTTCTTCGATGATTGGATTTTCAACACCCATTTACACTTGAGAGGTATGAATTATAACCAATCTATTACGTGATGTGGGAGCTTGAGTTTTCAATTGATCATTATCAAAATCTAAGTTTTGAGTTTGATAACTCTCACTAATCAAGTCATTCTCATAAAATTTAGCATTTATGGACTTCACAATCCTAATGTTATATGATGGACAATAAAACCTATATCCTTTAGACATTTTGGCCTACCCAATAAATTAGCTATTGTTGGTTCTTAGGTCTAGCTTCTTCTCCTATAAATTGTAAATACACACCTAAATCGGGTATCCCCATATGCGCATATGTCTCAAACTCGGTTTCCAACCTTTAATTAATTCAAATGGCGTCTTTTCAACAGCCTTGGTTGGAACTTGGTCAAGTATATACACAGTCATCCTAAGGACTTCAATCCACAAGAATATAAGAAGCTTAGAGTTGTTAAGCATGTTTCATACCATGTCTAACAACATTTGGTTTCATCTTTCAGCTACACCATTCTCATATGAGGAACATGGCATAGTGTTTGTTGTTGAAGAAATTTTGCAAATAGACTAGGTGCTTGTCCATCTTTAGTGTATCTACCATAGTGCTTACCACTTCTATCTGATCTTACTATCTTAATTTGTTTACCAGATTCTTTCTTAATTTTTGCTTTAAAAAACTTAAAGGTATCTAATATCTCATTCTTGTTATTAAGCAGATAGAGATACATGTATTGTAAGTAATCATTAGTAAAGTTGATAAAGTATTTCTGACTATTTAAGTCAATATCTAAATTACATATATCCATATGAATGATTTTCAACAAGGTAGAACTTGTTTTTAGTACCTTTCTTGGTCTTGTTAGTATGCTTTCTCTTAATACAATCTATATAAGTATTAAAGTCAGTAAAGTCAATAGTATATAATACTCCTCCCTGTACTAACCTTTTTACCCTCTTTATTGAGATATGATAAAGTCTATAATGACATAATATAGAAGAATTCTTATTAGCAACACATCTCTTTATACTTATACTACTAGAAGTATGCATGGTTTCATGTAATAAATTGTCTTGTGATTGAATTCAGAAAAAACCATCACAAATTGTACCATTTCCAACAGGATTATATTTACAAAATAACTTCAACATATTATTTGAAAATTCAAAAGAATATCCAAATGATACAAGCTTTGAAATAAAATTCAAGTTTTTAGAGAAACTTGATACATAAAAGGTCCTTTCCAAAATCAGAACAAAACCAGAATTTAAAACTAGCTTGCAAGTTCCTATAACCTCAACCATTGCACCCATCTTATTTTGGGAGTAGATGTATTGCTCACTTCCCATTACCTTCCTTTAGTTTAAAAAGCCTTGTAAGGTATTTGAAATATGGATTGTAGAATCGTAATTAATCCACTATGTGTTATTACTAATATCTACCATATTTGATTCATAACCAAAAAAATGAGATTGAGTTACCTTTCTTTTAAAGCCAAGCCTTAAATTTGTGGTAATCCTTCTTCATGTGTCCTTTCTTCTTGTAGAAAAAACACTTGATTCCTTTTTAATATCACCTTGGATGGGCCCTTTACCCTCTTATTTCCCCTTGACTTTCTTTTTTTGTCTTTCCTTTAAGTTGTTATATGTGCACTTTCTCCCGTTTTCGCTAAAAGTCTTTCTTCTTCTTAAACACATATGACCAATACTTCATTTATTATCCATTTTTGTTTATACGTGTTGCAGGAGATCTTGAAAGGCCTATATTGAGGTAGTAAGGAATTCAGAATAAAGTACACTAGCAAAAAATTAGGATTTTCAACCTCTAAGTATTCTTAAATAAGCCACAATATCCCTCATTTGCATAATGTGCTCTCGCACACCCTTTAAGCCAATGAGCTTCATAGTGGATAATTTTGACATTAGGGTACTTGCTAAAGCCTTTTCAGAAGATTTAAATTCTTTGTCAATGACTTTTAATAAGTTGCATACATTTTTATGCTCTCCTATTGATCCATATATACTATTAGATATCTTAGATTAGATATACATTAAGTTGAGATGATTAGATCACTCACAACGTTCATATAAAGTTATTGCTGATGAACTACAAGTATCCATAGGTGTGGAAGTTCATCTTTTCTAATGGCATAATCAATGTCCATCCACCCTAATTGGAGAAGAATTTTCTCTTTCTAAATTTTTTAATTATCCCCATTAAGTTCAGGAACTTGAAAATAAAAAATGTTAGTGGTTGAAAAGTTGCATAAACATTACATGCATATATCAATATTTGAGACAACATTGAAAAATCCTTGTGACATGTTCTACCAATGTAAAACATGTAAAATAAACATGAGCCTAGTAGTAAATAGAGTTGCCTAAGTTTTATTTAATTAGGGTCATGCATAAATTATGATGAAACTAGCAAATAATACTTTCTTTCCTCAATCCCTATGGGCAAATTAAGAAAATGAAAAATTCACTATCTCATCCTGTGGGATAGTAATTACCACATTAAAAATAATTAGTTACAACTTGATATCATTTTATTTTATGTAATTTTACAATAATTAAAGGTGTTGTGGCTAAATTCTTATTATGCTATAATTATACAAATTACATGACATCAAGATTTTCGTGAATGCTTGTAAATGACCATGCAAAATGCATAAACAAGCCATTTTCATAATGGGATTTTAATCAATTAATTAATTAGTCAACAAAACCAATAAATATCCGTTCATTCAAAATTTTTCCAAAGATGCCATAGAATATTGCTTATAACTAATGTCCAAGAAATCAAGCATTTAATTAAATGGCATAAAAATTTAATTTCACAAAATACTAGATAGAATATCTCTAAATATTGCCCTATAAGACTTAAGATATTCAAAATAAATTTTTAAGAATTTGAAAATTAATAAAAAAAATTTTGAGCATGCATTTTTGAACTTTAAATAGGTTTGAAAACAAAACCAATACACAAGGTAGTGTGGTTGTTCAATGGTCAGAATGTTGGCCCATCATCTAACATGTTGCGGGTTCGAGTCTCAGGGTGACCAACTTTATAATTTTATTTTCAAAACACAATACTAAGAAAAATGACATGTCGTTTACATAGAAGAGGGATACTACACATGGGAATGTCAAAATGACATGTAGTATAGCAAATTGAGTCCCGATCATTTCCTACAATCTAAAGCTCTGTTTTGAGCATTTCAAAAGCCAAAACTGATTAATTTTTCATGAGGATCAAGTTCATGAGCTCAAAATCACAAAAAAAAAAATAAAAACACATGAATATAATCAACTTAAATATGAAAATTGTTCTAGAATTTGCTAGGCAGAGGTTTAATGGCTTTGATACCAAATGTAAGTTCTTAAACATAAAGCTTGCTCAAAACAAATAGATAGTGCAGAGAAATTTATACCTCCAGCCATTGCCATTAATATGAGATGGATGCTTCTAAGTCTTTGCTTCTCACTTTCTAAGATGGTGTGTAAACTTAAAGTAATGAGAAACCAGAGTTAGTGGCCCATATTAATAGTTTAGATTTAGACAACCACTCCATCAATGGTTACCATTAAATAATGCAAGTAGGTAGGAAAATGTGTATGTAATAATGAAAGTTTGCTATAACGGGATATTAAACTTATAGAATGGACCATAGCCAGCAAGAAAGCTTACAATAATAGTTTACAATGATAGTATAGAAATGGACCAAAGCCAGCAAGGTTAATAGATCTTTCTAAAATGGTCATTTCTTCACCTTCCTTTCTAGATTTATCTTTTAGTTTGTTCAAGCCTTAGGTAATGTCAAAGATAACATGCATTGTTGAAGATGGTGAAATTCTATTATGCATTGCCATTATGCTCTACATTCAACTTTAGTAGTCCATCTACTCCTTAATCTTCGATAACTTGGGCTATCCACCTGCAAATGAGAGGGACAGTGAAAGGCTCAAAGGGGTTAATGAGGAATTGGAGGTAAAGGAAGGACAAAAGGGGAGTATTATGGCCAGAGGAGTGTTCAGAGTTTGGAAAAGATGGTGGCCATGGATTGCATTGCTAGTGCAAACACCGACAACCCAGTCATGATGACAACCTAATTACATCACATAGCCTATCTATTCTTGATGCTTCATTAAGGGATGGCAGAGACAAGGGCATTACAGTAAAAATCAATTAGGACTCCTCATAATGGGTTGGACTTCCTTGATGCGAGGAGGGATTATGCATTCCCATGTTTATGGGAATGTGATTCCCTTGGCAAAATCTCTACCAAAGAGGGGAATGGACTCATTCTCGTTTCCTTTCCCTCCCTTCCTCTATTTCCCTCAACCAAGGTTACCATTGGTGTTTTCTTTGTTCCTTGCCGCAAAGGGTTTCTTAGCAAAATAAAAGAAAGGCTAGGATAGATGTGGAGGTCGATTTAGACGTGTTGGGGTGGTCAACTAAGTTAATAATTTATCCATGTAAGCAATTAACAGTATACTTTGGCAAAGAGTTAACGACAAAGTTAACGATGGACTAGTTTGGATTTCATTTTTGAATTATTAGGATCAAAATAGGACCTTTTAATTTTGAATATCAAGGAATTAAGTACATTAGTATAATTTACTTATAATTAATTGGGAAATCAGGAATGATTATCCTAACTAATTATGCAAAAGAAGTATGTTCCTAGTTTAATTTCAATTACCATTATCAATCATATAGAAACATATAAAAATAAAATTAAAGGAAATAACAAATAAAATAAAAAGAGAATGCATAATATATATATATATATATATGTATATATATATAAAAATAAATGTGACCTAAAATATTATGTAGTTCAAATTAAAATATTTAATAATAATAGATTAGTGACGTTTAATTTTTATAATTGAAAAAATAATAATTATTAATTTAATTCAGCTGAAAAATCCTTAACTCATGCAGCCTATTAGTTATTACCTTATCCACATACGAAGACTTAGGAGTCTACGTGGCAAAATCTTAAAGTAAAATTAAAACTAAATATAAGACTATGATTAATAGTAAAAGAAAATAAAAATAGGAACGGAGTAACTAGTGTGAATTTGTGCTTGTGTGTAGCCAAGTATCTACAATATTAGAAAAGAGTAAATGCATCTTAATGTTACCTTCTTCTTTGTGCATTCTATAAGTTCTCCATTGCAAGTCGCGTGAGCTTTCTCTTCTGTTTTCAGGTGTAATATTTATCTTGTTTTAGATCATGTGAGAATATGAAAAAATCTTTTTTAACAAGAATTAAGCGATGCCTTATCCATAGTTTATTGATTTAAAATATTCTATTTGGTTTGATTTAAATATAATAAAATGAAAAAATCTCTCCATATTTCGATTGAGGCATTCCAAAATTAGAAAAATATTCTCTTCTTTCTCCTCTCTCATGCACGTCGACAATTTGAGAAAACTATGTAGTGAAAAAATATAATTTGTCAGGCTCAAGTTATTCGACAAATAAAACAGATGGAGGTACCTATAGAAGAGGAATAAGAATAGCGATAGGGAAAATAGGGCATTAAATATTCGGACTATAGTGTCAGAACCAAAAATCCTATCAAGAATCATATTAGATGTAAAGTTGCATCCTTTGATTAACGTGTTGACAAGACAAAAAATTATTCATGGATTGACGAAATTAATATATTTAAACCGGATGTGTCCTATGGATCCTCAGTAATTGAAGATGTCAATTGCAGTTACAGTAAAGTAGTTTTTTTCATTGAATTAAATTTTTGAAATATTTGTAACTATCAAATCAAATTTTTAAAAGTTATTAATTTCAATGTTTAATCGTTAAACCTATGTAGTTATTTAATATCAACCGTCAAATATGTATTACCGTTGAGAATTTAGATCTGTAGACTAGTAAGTGCAATTCTCACGTGAATTCTCTATCACCAAATGCATTTTACTGTTTACTCTATTTAATAGTGTCCTGTTGTGAATTATCTAAGATAGATTCAGATATTTTAAATGACAATGTATGTCACTTTTGACTAAATAAAATACTGATACACTGTTCCTATTATATATTTTCCCAAAATATGGTACTGTTATGTTATCTTTCATTCTCCCTCTTTTCACTTCTCTCTTATTTTCTACTTTCTTTTCAATTTTTTCCTTCATATTTTCACACACGCGCGCATATATATATATATATATATATATATATATATATATATAAAGAAATTAGTATCTAAAACACTTAATCGTCGTTGTGGGCATTGCTACTATGATGGTATTCATGGAGCATTTATTATTGGCATTAACCAAATCTTAATTATTAGACTACCAGATATCAATCCTGATATGTTTTGTTACTTCTTAAATCTCATTATGTCAATGTTTTGACTGTGAGGGTTTTTTAATGCTCTTCCAATAATTAAGAATGCATGTCAAAGTTGAAATTGAGGCATTCCACCCTTCTTCATTTTGTATGAATAAAATACTGATATATTAGTATTGTAGAATATTTGGAAAATATGACACAGTTAAATTAAGATTAAAGTACACATTTAGTCTTTCATTTGTATATTTTGTGATAATTTAGTTATTCACAAATTAATCGTAATTAAATTTAAATTTGTATAAAATTAGTTATTCATAAATTTAAATTTGTACAAAATTAATCCCTCTATTTGTATTAATGAATGATTAGTTTTATATAAATAGAATTTCTGAGGGATTAATTTATTACAATTATTTGTGAGAAATAAAATTATCACAAAGTGTAAAAATGATAGACTAATTTAGTATTTCTCATGTTAAATTAAATTTCAAGCCGAGCATGAAAGTTAATAAGATAAATAAATCATATAAAACTGTTCCTTATTTTTAAATACGGATTTAGTGATTTCTAATGGGTCTAAAAAATGTCATGTCAGTGAAAAAAGAACGGTTAGACAATTCTTATTTTTTCATTACTGTCAGGAAAGGAAAAGAAAATGGTAATACAAATAAATCATATTTGGTATAGAGTTTTAAAAGCTTATTGAGCAAAAACTCATTCCTACATATATTGACATAGGGATTTCTTTATTCAATTGATAGAATTCATATAGATTTTTGGGAATCAAATTTATTTTATGAAAAATGCATAGGTTAGACTATTTTGCGTAGACTGAAACTTGAAGTGGCGAGGACTAAAACAATATATATGTAATTATTAATTTATGAAATTAATTTTATATATTATTATATTTAAAAAATATTATATAAAAATTACAAAGAGATAAATAAAAGATTAAAAGATAAATAATTATATGAATAAAAAATCTAATGAAAATTTTCATTTCTTAAAAGATAATAATTATGCATATATTATAAGACAAGGAAGTTTCATATTAAGGTATCGGTTATAAACAAAATATTGAAGTGGATGTTCATAATTTTCAAAGAGTCATTCTTAATGTTCCTTCTCAAGTTGAATAGCATATACCCTATATTTATATGTTACTTTGACTTGATTTATCAATATTTGTTAAAAAAAAAAACACAAATAGCTTATTCTTATTCTTTTTAATATATATATATATATATATATATGTAATCTCTTTTTGGCTTATCTTATTTCAGCTTATTATATCTATTTCCCTATTTACTCTATTTCAAATTACTCAAATTAGAAGGAAAAAAAATTAATATACTGACTCAAAATTAAATTTAAAAAGTAAAACAAATTGAAAAATGTTGAATTTAAATTTGATTAAAAATGACTCAATTGACATGATTGACTTAAAATTAACTATTACACGAAGAATACAAAATATTAAGTAAAGCCTCACATTCAAAATTACTATTTTCAAGAAAGGCCCAAGTAAAATATGGTGTTCACACTAACAAAACACATATTATAATCATCAAAGACAAACTAAACTAAGCAATTGTACTGTGGGAACAAAATGTCAAAGGGAGGCACCATTTAAGAGAATGTTAGGTATGTTAGGCAACCTAACCAAAGAAAAATGAAATTTTTTTTGTTGTAATTGCAGTTTAGTCCTTGAAAATTGCATTAAAACCATTCATCATTCTCTATAAATAGAGAGCTCCAAAACATCATTTCTTACGACCAAGCAAGGAGTAATGCTTTATAGAGAGAGTTATGATATTAGTATTCTCCTATTAGCAAGAAATTTAAAAATATTATATTATTCTTGCTATATAGAAAGTAGGTATAACTCTTATTTTTCTCATAGTGAAGCATTTTCTTCCTCGTCCAATTTTTTACCTTATTGGGGTTTTTCCACATCAAATTTTCTGTGTCATCTCAAATTATTTGCTATATTTTTGCCTCTATCCGGTGTATATTTTCTCTACAAATGAGGCTAAAGTTAAAGTTGAAGCATATGGATGAGGTGATAAGTGGACAACATCATGCTCACCAATGGGCTAAGGATGATTAAGATGAACATTCAAAACATGAGTGGTTTTGTTTGGTGACTTTTCATCTGTTGACTGAGCTTCAACATTATTAGGTGTCTAATGATATCTCATGTGCTAGTGCTACTGTTGATCACTTTCGTGTTCACATCTTCAAGATCGTTTAGCAGTTTTAACCTTTCGTGTCCTGTTATGGTTGACAAATTCATAGGTGTTAATGTTTCCGTACACGACCATCGTGAGGTCCAAGGCGTATACATCAATACAGGGTTCAAACTCGACAACACTTTCGCCCAAGTGGGCTCTCTTTCTAGTGAACGACCATAAGGGGGATGTAAATCGCAAGAGATAAATGAGAGATGACGAAGTAGTATGGGGTTGAGTTTCCCTCCATGCCCTTTAGGGTTGAGACCTCATGTGGCTTCTCAAGGACTTCATGGATGGAAAATTCTTTTTGCAAACACAATATTTGATGGGTTCAACAAACTTCCACTTCACCCTAATTAAATATATAGATATAACCATCACCCCATGGATATATATATATATATATATATGTGTGTGTGTGTGTGTGTGTCTAATCAAAATTGACAACCTCAAGTTCATATGTAATTTCTATGTTCTGTAAAAACAAATTGAGAATACATGTGTACATTTACAGAGGGATGTGGCTACTTGCTAAATGTATGTACTAATCCAAAGACAATAAATTTTTTTTAAAAGAATTTTGGAAAACTATTTTTGCATAAAGTTTGTGTGCCACTACTAATTAAAGATGAGTTTGGGAGTTTATTTGTGTTAAGAAGAAAGAGTTAGACACCCGGCTTTATTATTTATTTTAATTACCCTAGTAAGAAAAAATAAAACAAAATAAAATAAAATGAAAATTTAGAAATTATATTTACTAAAGATGGACTCAACCTAACAATGTGATCTAAGGCCTATATAGTATAAAATAGGAATCAAAGTCTATATAATTCACGTTTGATAAAAACATAGTGTCCCTTAATTGGTATTTTTACTCTATTAAGTAAAAAAAATAATATTTAATTTAAGTTCTCAACTAAAAAGATTGACTGGTTTCTATATTCCAACGAAATCAATTTTATCGCATGTTTACCAGCCAGATATTCATAACAAGAGAGCCATGATTCAGAAGATGTATATTCACTGGTGAATATTAAGTAATCAAGTATAGTGGTATAATTACTTATAATTAAATTAGTGGGAAAACTAATTACTAATTATGCAAAAGAACTATGTTCCTAATTTAATTTCAATTACCCTTATCAATCATATGAAAAAATAAAATTAAACAAAAATAAATAAAAGAGAATGAATAAAATATTTAAAAAGATAAATTTAACCGTTCATATATGATTTGTCTACCAAAAAGTTGGTAATTTTTAATTTTTGTAATTCAAAAAAATTGTAGAAGGCATTACTACTAAGATATCATTTATCACACATTCATTATTGGCATTGACGAAATCTTATGTATTAGACTATCACATCTCAATCCTTATATGTTTTGCTACTTCTTAATTCTCATTTTGTCATTGTTTTGAATATTAGGGTTCTTTATGCTCCTCGAATAATTAAGAATGCATGTTAAAGTTGAAATTGAGGCATAGCTCCCATCTTCATCTTGTATGAATAAATCCATTTCAAGTTAAAAATAAAGTTACATGTAAAACTATGAGAAGCGAATCACAATGAATATTGTGTCAACATATTTGTGTTTATTAATAATTTTTTACTTATTTCTTATGCATATTTATTTGTCGTTTATACACTAAATGAATATATATATATATATATATATATATATATATATATATATATATGCTGACATATTAGTGTTGTATTCCATTGTATTAAATAAAATACCGCTGTTTTAGTATTGTAGAAATTTCCCAATATATGATACAATTAAATTAACTATCTTTGCTGTGCATAAAAGTTAAATAAGATAAATAAATTGTGTAAAATTGTTCCTTAGTTTTAAATAAGGATTGAATGATTTCCCATGGGTCTCCAAAATATCATATGAATGAGAAGAGAAGGGTTAGACAATTCCTTCATTCAAACTAATAGAATTCATATGGTTTTTTGGGAATCAAATTTATTTTGTAGAAAATGCCTGGGTTGAACTTTCATGCATAGACTGAGGTGACAAGGACTAAAACAATATATAATTAATTATTAATTAATAAACCTAATTTTCATGTATTATTGTATTTGAAAAAATATTATATGAAAAGTACAAATGGCTAAAAAAAAGATAAAAAGATAGATAATTAGACAAATTAAAAAAACTAATGAAATTTTTTTATTTCTTGAAAGAAGATAATTATGCATATATTATAAGATAGCACACAAAGTAGTTTCAAATTATGGTATCGATTATAAACATGATATTCAAGCACAAATACGTAATTTTCAAAGAGTGACTCTTAATGTTCCTTCTCATGTTGAATGACATATACCCTATAACTCCTCAATGATTAATATAGTACAATTGTGTAGATTAATTTCTATTTCTATGTTACTTTGACCTATATTTATTAATATTTAATAAAAAAGCAAATAGCTTATTCTTATTCGTTTTAATATATATATATATATATATATATATATATATATATATATAGTATCTTTTTGGCTTATCTTATTTCAACTTACCATATCTATTTCTTCATTTACTCCAATCTAAATTACTCAAATTAAAAAAAAAAAATCATCTCAATCTACTTGACTGAAAATAAGATTTAAAAAGCATGACAAGTATATTATCTTTGACCTAGATTTAAATTAAAATTTAAGTTTCATTAAAAATGACTCAATTGACGAGATTGATTTAAAATTAACTATAACTCAAAGAATACAAAATAATAAATAAAGTCTAATGTTCAAATTTAATATTTTTTGAAAAGACCTGGACAAAATATGACGTTCACACTAGCAAAACACACGTTATAATCATCAAAGACAAACTAAACTAAATAGGTGTCTTGTGAGAAGTGGAGACTAAAGTTGAAGTTGAAGCAGGTAGTCATAGAGGTGATGAGTGGACTGCGTCATGCACACCAATGGGCTGAGGAGCAGGAGTGGTTTCATTCGGTGACTTTGCTTCTGCTAGCTGAGCTTCTGCATTATTAGGTGTCCAATGACATCTCATGTGGCCTCCAAGAGCTTGACCTGTTGAGAATGTCTTCTGGCAAATATTACACTGATGTCCATTGCCACTTCTACTTCCTATCACTTTCACATTCACATCATCATGATCATCTTCACCATTAGGTTTAGCAATTTTGACCTTTCTTGGCCTCTTATGGTTGAAAAATTCATGGACATTACTATTGCCATACACGAGCATCATGAGGTCAAAAGCGTATTCATCTATATAGGGTTCGAACACAATGACGCTTTTGCCCGGGCAACCTCTCTTTCTAGTGAAAGACGACCATGAGGGTGATAAAGATCGCAGGTGATCGACGAGAGACGACGGAGTAGTGTGGGGTTGAGCTTCCTTCTGTTCCCTTCTAGGGTGAGACCTCAAGTGGCCACACAAGGACTTCATGGATGGAAACTTCTTTCTACAAACATAAGAATTAATGCGATCAACGAACTTCCATTTCACCTTAATTAAATATATATATATATATATATATATATATATATATATTATGCTTATAAGTCTAATCTAAATTGACATCCTTAAGTTCATATGTGATTTCTGTGTATTGTAATATCAAATTTGAGAATGTATGTGCACATTTACTGAGGGATTTGGCTACTTGCTGAATGTATGTACTAATCACAAGATAATATTTAGGTTCAATATATACATTAAAACAATTATATGGACTAATATTTTAATTAAGTTAAATCAATCAATTAATTAATTATCATGTCATATTATCTCAATATGTTCAATTAATTGAAATTCTCTCTGCAAAAATTTGTCCCAAATGTGTCATATATCGTCACAATGATTTTACATATTTAAGCGGCACCAAAAAACTTTTAAAATTAAATGGCACCAAAAAATAATTAAAACAATTATATGCACTAATATTTTGGTGGCCATAAGAAAAAAAAATAATAATAAAAAGCTACTTTCATTCCAAGAAAAAATGTTCATTTTTTTTCCCTAGAGGAATAAGATTATGGTGTCAAAAATCCATAATCATCCTTGAAACTATCTTTAAAAATAGTGACACAATTATGACAAGTTTAAACCTGACAACCTATTGAAGGTGGAATGAAAAGAGAAAATAATTGGGTTTCCTACAATTAATTTCAAAATCTAAATTATGAGAGTCGTCCATAAGTATTTTTGTAGAAAAGTTGGTTTGCAAACTAAAGATGGGTATAAGAGTCTATTTGTGTTTTGAAGAATGTGTTAGGTATCCTACAACTATGACTTTATTGTTTATTTTAATTGAACTAATAAAAAAAAACATGTTTGAAAAGGGAAGAAATATAATAAAATAAAATGAAAAAAAATAAAATAAAGATCTAAAATATTTACTAAGAATGGATTTGACCTAAGAATGCGACCTATGACTATATTTGAGAGTTTTGGTGAGGAATGAGTGGAATGACTATTAATTAAAAAGAGTGGAATGACAAACAATGGAGTGACAAGATATATGTTACTCTCTTGTTTAACAGTTTAACAAAAGGAGAAAAGATGATCATTAATGAAATAAAATGACATACATATTTTTACAATATTACCCTTATAAATAAAATGTTATGATAGTATATTTTTAAACCAAAAAGGTATCATAGTAATAACACAATTTAACTATTTAATTCCATTTTTGACCCTCCAATTTGAAGGAAAAAAATAATAATGGGAGTTTTGGATGGTATGGAAGGGTCTTGGAGTCTCTCATTTGTCACTATTTCACTTGAATAAAAACCTTCCAAATATAATAGCTCACCAAATTAGTGAGTCCACTCCATATTATTTCATCCATGACCATCCATCGGATATACATTAAAAGTTTCATGCACCCAATTAACACACCTTATGCATCTACGAAAACATATAAATCTCATGTGACAAACCTCAAAAGTAAAACTAAAAATAGATATAAAAAATAAGAAAAAAAGTATTAATGCATGTTAGAGATACTTTATGTGAAAATCATTTTTTGGCTAAAGAAGAGCATTAGAAAAAATTATTCTCAGAATCATTTTACTTTTCTGTCAGTCTAATGAGTCTTTCTATTGTTAATTCAATTTTAAGTCAAGTAGGATATGAGGACCATTTTATGATTATATAAAATAGATAATAAAAAAAATTACGTAACAAGTATAATTCCATTTATATATATATATATATATATATATATATATATAATATTGAAATATTAAATATCCAAATTAATTATCTAGACATAATTTTAACTATCTTAAATTTAAAATTTTAATCTGACGCAAAAGGCATTAAATAAATCAAAATAATTTTGCAATTTTATTCTTTTAAAATAATAAATTAATAATCACACAAACGTTCCAGCACTAAAATATAATTTTGAACAATTGATGGTTATTTTCTGAAATTTTTTTAATTTTATACACTCAAAATGAAATTTTTCTTAGTTTAGTTCTTAAAAGATTAATTTTTTTTAATTTTAATTTGGTCTTTAATAAAGTCATTCAATTTGTCACTTAAACAATATCTCCTCATGAGAAAAGTACTCTATTAGGCAAAAATGGGATTTCACATTATTACTCATGTGCCTTCAACCTTGTAAAATGACGCCGTTTAACATTTTAACACCTTGCGGTAAGCCACTTTAGATTCAAATGAGTGTGGAACAAGGTGCAAAATTGCGACCAGCAAAAAAAAGAAAATGATTTACCATAAATCAAACATAAATAACGATAGAGGAAATCGACCACCATCAAAAGGAAGATTCACAACAAATCGAAAAGAAATTGAAGAACTAAGGTTTCAGTCACAGACATACCGAAATCAAACAGAAATTGAAGAACTAGGATTTCAGTCACAGACTTACAGAAATAGAACAGAAATTGAAGAACTAGGGTTTTAGTCACGGACTTACAGAAATCGAACGGAAATTGAAGTGCTAGGGTTTCAATCATAGGCTTACAGAAATTGAAGAACTAAGGTTTCAGTCACTGACTAATAAAAAATTGCAGAACTTGGGTTTCAATCACAAACTTACAGATGGCTGGACGCACAAAATATATCTAGAAATTTATGCAATTAAGCAATGGTTGCCAGTATGAAGTTCAATTCTCTTCAAGTATCTATATTTTCAGCTCTTAATAGAGAAGAATGATTCGTCGTTCATCTAGGCATCAAAGGTTTAATGACTCCATATGACTCTAGCTCTATTATAGGTCATGTTATGAGTTGTGTCAATTGTAACGGCGAAGTCATGCACCACTTTATGCAAGTTATATTTCAACAAATGAATCAATTTCACCATCCTATAATTCACTAAAAAAATAATTATTAATGATTTTATCTTCCTAAATATTTATGACCCATTTGACACTTAATCAACTGTCAACAATATGGCAATTCCAACTTCCCATTGGGGCATCTAATCATAAAACTACAAAATTCTATTGACAAAATATTAGCTAGTCTTAATACACTTATGTGGCAGTTGATTTGGTATATCAGTCCCAATGAAATCATCTTGAAACTAAATGATTTTATTGGGACTAGTACACCAAATCAACTGCTATATAGATGTATTAGGACTAGCTAATGTATTTTCAATTCTATCATGTAAGTCTCGTTTGTCAAATAATAGAAAATTTATATTTGAATTTGACTCCTCCATTTTTTCCAAATTTGGATATTAATGTGAACTCATTCTACAACAGAATGACAACATCAATAATAAATAATCAAGCGATCAAAACTTACGAAAATTTAAAAACCGTGTCTATGAAATGAAAATAATTCAAATGATTGGAATCACAATCTAGACTATAAACAAAACTAGATTCTACTTTTTGGTCCACCACAAAGAAAACCACATGGGAGCCATAACCTGCTCTCTCCTTTTTGACACAAGATTTAACCTTGATTTTACAGCAATTTTTTACCTATAGTTCCATACTTACTAAAGTTTTAAACATCTCCGGTTAAAGTACATTCGAAGCAATTCACCATTGAATGAGAAATAAAATTCAAAAAGTAAATTTTCCTAAAGGATAGTTAATGTTACCTGAAGAAAAATACTAATGCAATTGATAACTCTTTGAAAGAAAGTTATCTAGAACAATATTAATAGCAAAAACGCTTAGATTATAAATAAAATCTCATTGATTTCAAACAAATTTCATCTATAACTTGGAAACCTACGTTTAACCATTATTAAGCAAAGATTTAAGCATTTTTTGTGATGAATTTTTAAGAAATAGAGTCGAAAAAGTACTATCGAAGACGAAAGGAAAAGTGAAAAACATGAAGATTCCAACGCTCGGGCACCAATTAAAAAAACTTAGCATCCGGGCACCAAAAATCCAGCACCTGGGTGCCAAACGTGCACTTTGGAATTTCGTAGTATAAGGTTCCGCACCTAGGCGTCAAAACTAGAGACATGGTGCCCAGGCATTAGATGGGGGTTGCCTGGGCACACTGTATAAAACCCTAATTTTCTATGATGATTTAGGGCTCCATACATGACCCGTACTCCACTTTCAGGGTTTACAAAACTTATATATAGGGTCCTAAGGGTAAGGAGCAGTGGCACTAAGTTGGAAAAGAGTGAAAACACTAGAGAAGATATCTGAATTGAGAGATAAGGGTTTGTTGCAAAGTGAGGTTGCTCTTTATAGAGTTATTTCTCCTCTGAACTCTTCCCTCTCCTTCTTCTTCTTGTATTCTTTATGTTTTTCTTTTCATATTTGATTTTATATCAATGCCTATGAGTGGCAAGTAGGTTTTATCTAGGATTTTGACTGAACCCTTTGTAAGGTTATTTTTATATCACAGTATCTTCATATTGATGTTTTAAATTCATTTTATTTATTTTCATTCTATCCTTAATGTTTTTATGAGTTTGATCACCTTAGAATTAAACTAGGATTTAGGCTAACTCGAATAGGATACCCTAAATGAAGATAATCTCTGTTTGCATATTTAAATAGTAGTAAGTACAGTAATTAGCAATCAAGATGACAATACATAACTATCTTAGATAACAAAGATTAGGGCAGCGCTTTATATTTATTGTCTTCTCAATCGATTTTCATAGAAATATAGGGAGTTAAAGGAAGCAATTAAGTTTATGACAAATCGATAAAAATACATAAGCAGTTGAATCCCTAAGTTTGTAGAGTAATTCATAACTCAATAAAGAAGTAATTATCAATATAAAATAACAACACAGTGAGGTGAAGTCAAAGTCCTAGGTTCATTTAGTTGATTAATTACTCAATTTTACATTATTGTCTAGTTATTCAATTATACATTCAATCTATTTACCTAAGTTCAAAGTTTAATAGTAGTATCAATTCATAATTAAGTCTAAGTCATTGGGGAAATGATATCCTACTCACACTTTATTACCTATTAGGATCACGTCCACTTACGTGTATAAATTCCAACAAATAACAATAATAAAAACATAACAGAATCAAATGAGTTCAGATAAAGTATTGTCCTATGGAGCATCTACTAATTTAGTATGAGGTGACAAAAACCACAAAAAGGGCTACTTCAAAATAAGAATAATAAGGAAGGCTTACCATTGACAAACACCAAATCAATATTATTTTTATCAATATCCCATGCAAGGAAAATTATAATTCCCTAACATTCTTAACTCTGCCACTCTAGACAATCCATGAGCTGCTACTTGGATTACTTGATGTCAATGTCATATAGTTCCTACCATTTGACTTATTTCCTTTGTATTTTAAGCATGCTGTCATCATGGCACAAGAGATAGAAAAAGTTTGGCATCTTTAGTATTCTCACCATCATCCTGATTCACATTCATAACCAATAATCACTTTAGACATCGAATTATACTTTTCCTCTATTTCTCCATATCCCTAAGGCTTTTTTGTTTTGTAATAGCTTCAGTAATGCAAGGTTAATTTTCTCTATAATTTCAACTTGCATTGGCAATCCCAAGAGCATGTATTTGCTTAATCCAAGCTCGATTCATAGCATCAAATTGACTCTTAAAAAACATGGACTTTGGTTTATCTTGTTGGAACTAGATCAAGAATCCATACCTAAAGTCAAACAATTTTGCTATGGTCTCTTTTGCATTTAAAACTTTCATCAAAGATTTTTTTCAGAGCTAACTTAGTTAATTACTATAAAAAGATTAAAAAAAAACTCATTAACTGTTGTTTGGACTCAAATACCTAGATAAGAAAGAATAAGGACATGAAAGTAGTGATCAATTATCAATGGGCAAACTAATTGAAACTTTTATGTCTCTTGTTTAATATTTTGTCAATATTGGTTCCCTTTTTTCCAATATTCCATCCTTACCTCAAGTTATTGAAAGCATGTGAGAGTTCAAAAGACCTATTATTCTTTCTTATCCCTAACTTTTCAAACTAACTCTGATTCACAGTTTGAATGCTGAAGTTGGTCTTTATTTAAGTAAATTGAAATTGCAGCATTCCCTTTGTCTAAATGCTCAATGCAAAAAAAACACCATGAAAATGGCAGCAACATGAGTTGAAGAAATGCATTGAAGAGATTAAAATACTTATTTATTTCATATCCTCGAAACAAGAATCAGATTGTCCAACTAAGCCAACAATTACATCAGTGTCGTAGTAAAAAAAGAATATAGGCAGCACTTATAAGGCCATAGAAGTGTCAACAGGCAACAAGGAGAGGAAAAATTAAGCCACATTAGCAGAGGAGTCCTGATGAATCAATTCTAATACATTCTTTCAAGCTCTTATCAACCTAGTAGCATTAACGTTCTTATTTTTGGGCCTATTAAAGCAATAATACGTGTAAGAAAAAAGTTAAACAGCTAAGTGAAAATTTGATTGGTATTGGTAAAGAAAAGCATAATAGGGAAAGGACGGAAAAGTCCCCTTTTCCAGCCCAATATCATCATAAGCAAAAGTAAATAGTTGCAAAGATCTTTGCTGTAAAAGGATACCAGAACTGGAGACCTAGAGCTTTTGAAGCTTTAACATATTGAAAAGCCAAAGACTTCAAAATGAGAGTCCTTCGGTTCTAATACTGAAAGTTCCATTGATTGAAAGTATAGGCTTTGAGTTTAGGTAAAAAAATGGAATTGGGATTGTTAATATGCTTTTCTAAGCCATATGCGTCATCTTCGCTAGCTTGAAAGCAAACCGAGATGTAGTGGGAACAAATATGAACCAATAACTTCTACTTCAAAATTAAACCTAAAGAATTCCATGAATAGTTAGTTAAGAATGCATGTCAAAGTTGAAATTAAGGCATTGCTACCTTCTTCATTTTGTATTAATAAAATATTGATGTATTAGTATTGTAGATTTTTTTCAAAATATGATACAATTAAATTAAGAGTAAAGCACACATTTGATCCTTCATTTTTACATTTTGTGACAATTTGGTCCCGTACAAATTAATCGTGGAAAATTAGTCCATCACAAATTTAAATTTGTACAAAACTAGTCCCTCATAAATCCAAACTTGTACAAAATTAGTCCTTCTATTTGTATTAATGAGGGACTAATTTTGTATAAAATAAGATTTATGAGGGACTAATTTGTCATAATTATTTGTGAGGGACTAAGTTGTTACAAAGTGTAATAGTGGCAATCTTATTTGGTACTTCTCTTGTCAAATTAAATTTCAAGCTGAGCAAGAAAGTTAAATAAGATAAATAAATCATATAAAATTGTTCCTTAGTTTTAAATACAGATTTAGTGATTTCCAATGGGTCTCCAAAATCTCATGTGAATGAAAAGAGAAGGGTTAGACATTTGTTATCTTTTCATTACTATAAGGAAAGGAAAAGAAATAGGTAATACAAAGAAATCATATTTGATATAGAGTTTTGAAAGCTTATTAAGGCAAAACTCATTCCTACATATATTAACATAGGGGTTTCTTTATTCAATTGATAGAACTCATATGGTTTTTAGGGAATCAAATTTATTTTGGGGAAAATGCATAACTATGTTACATAGACTGAAACCTAAGGTGTCGAGGACTAAAACAATATATATGTAATTATTAATTTATGAAATTAATTTTTATATATTATTATATTTCAAAAATATTATATATAAAGTACAAAGAGGTAAATAAAAGATTAAAAGATAAATAATTAGATGAATAAAAAATATAATTAATTATGCATATATTATAAGATGGCACACAAGGAAGTTTCATATTAAGCTATCAGTTATAAACAAAATATTCAAGTGGATGTTCATAATTTTTAAAGAGTGATTCTTAATGTTCCTTCTTAGGTTGAATAGCATATACCTTATATTTATATGTTACTTTGACCTTGATTTATCAATATTTGATAAAAAAAAAAAAACAAATAGCTTATTCTTATTCTTTTTAATATATATATATATATATAATTTTTTTTGGCTTATCTTATTTCAACTTATAATATCTATTTAACTATTTAATCTATCTTAAACTACTCAAATTAGAAGAAAAAAAATTAATATACTCAACTCAAAATTAAATTTAAAAAGTAAAACAACTTGAAAAATGTTAAATTTAAATTTAATTAAAAATGACTCAATTGACATGATCAACTTAAAATTATCTATTACACAAAGAATACAAAATATTAAGTAAAGCCTTGCATTCAAATCTACTGTTTTCAAGAAAGGCCCAGGTAAAATATGGTGTTTGCACTAACAAAACACACATTACAATCGTCAAAGACCAACTAAACTAAGCAATTGTACTGTGGGAATAGGATGTCAAAGGGAGGCACCATTTAAAGGCATGTTAGGTATGTTAGGCAACCTAACCAAAGAAAAATGAAATTTTTTTTTGTTGTAATTGTAGTTTAGTCCTTGGAATTACATTGAAGCCCTTCATCCTTCCCTATAAATAGAGAGCTTCAAAACCTCATTTCTTACAACTAAGAAAGGAGCTTATATAGAGAGTTGTAACATATATAGAGAGTTGTGAGATTGGTATTCTCCTATTAGCAAAAGATATAAAAATATTATATTATCCTTGCTATGTAGAGAGTAGGTGTAACTCTTATTTTTCTCATAGTGAAGCTATTTCTTCCTTTTTGTGGTTTTTTTACTCTATTGGGGTTTTTCCTCATAAAGTTCTCAAATTATTTGTTGCAGTTTTGCTTTATTTGGTGTATATTTTCTCTACAATTGCCTGGTTGGGTATGTTATTATTTATTTATCGTATGCTCTATGACTGCCACTGATATAGTAGATCCTCCACATCAAGAAATAAGTAAAATTAATTTCATCCATTATAAGGTATTGGGTAATATTCACGTGTATTATGTACTATTCATACATATGATTACTATTCATAAAAAATAATACGAGATATTTTTCTCACAAATAGACTATGATTGAAGCAATAATGATGAAATTTGATATTAAAAAGTTCAACGACAATAATTTCTCATTGTAAAAGCTAAAGATAAAAGCCATCTTGAGAAAAGATAATTGTTTTGCTTCTATCAGTGAAAGGCCGATAAAATTCACATATGAAAATAAATGGAACAAGATGGATAGGAATGCAATTACAAATCTTCATCTAGCACTTGCAGATTAGTTATAGTCCAGCATAGAAAAGAAGAAGACAGCGAAAGAAATTTGGTTACATTTGACTAAATTGTACAAGGCCAAGTCACTACATAACAAAACTTTCCTTAAAAGGAAAATTTACACTTTGCAGATGTCTAAAACTACTTCCATGATGGAGCACATCAACACTCTGAATACTATTTTTCTTAACTCACATCGTTGGGTCACAAAATAATGGTGAATGAACGTGTTAAAATTCTGCTTCAAAGCCTACTCGATTCCTATGACTAACTTGTCATCAACTTGACTAATAATATTTTTGTGGACTACCTAGTTTTTGATGACATTATACCCGTTATTCTAGAAAAAGAAAATTAGCGCAAAAATAAGGAAGATAGGTTGATTTGTTCACAATAAGCAAAAGCGTTGGTAGTGATGAGAGGAAGATCAACAAAATGTGGCTCAAGTGGGAGCCAAAATCAAGGTGGATCAAAATTGAAGAGCAAAAAGAATATTAGGTGTTTTAAATATAATAAAAAGAGACACTACAAAAATGAGTGTTGGAATTTAAGGAAGAGCGTAGAGGCCAAAGGCAATGATACTAAGTCGTAGTGTTCAAGAATGCATTGCTAATACCTCAAATGACAGAGAAGTCTTATACAGTGAGGTATCAATAGTTGTTGAGGGCAGAAAAATAAAGAAAAAGATTTAGTGATATCTAGCTTGTGCATTCAACTGCAATATGGCTTGTGACCTCATGGAGATAAGGTTCCATCAATATAAACCTGTCTTTGGAAGATATATGTTTATGGGAGATGATCGTTTCTTAGATATTGCTAGAATAGGCACCATCAAATCAACTACTTATGATGGTACAACTCGCACCATCTAGGAGGTTTGACATGTGAAAGGTCTCAAGGAAAATATATTGTCTTTAGGACAATTTAATAGCAACGGGTATAAAATCTAAATACAAAATGACATTCTGAAAGTCATTAAAGGCATGCTTATTGTTATGAAAGCAGAAAGGATAGCAGCCAACCTATATATGCTTAAAGAAGAAACACAACAACGAAGAGAAGTCTTAGTTGCATCAATTGATCCAGCAGCTAAGGAATCAACGATATCATGGCACAGTAAACTTAGCCACATGTCAAAACATGGATTGAAGGTTCTTACATAATGAAATCTTCGTCCATGACTCAAAAATGTTTTTCTACCATGTTGTGAGCATTGTGTAACAAGTAAGCGACATAGGTTGAAGTTCAATAGCTCTAAAGAGAGAAGTAAAGCTATTTTAGACCTAATGCACTCTAATGTTCAGTAAGCACCAGTCTTATCCCTAGTAGGAGCAAAGTATTTTGTGTCATTCATCGATAACTACTCTAAGAGATGTTTGGTATACCCAATCAAAGGAAAAGGGAGATATGTTTGATGTTTTCAAAACCTTCAAAGTGTGTATGGAATGTAAATCTGAGAAAAGGATTGAATGCTTAAAAGCAAACAATGGAGGAGAATACACCAGTGATGAATTTAATACTTTTTATCAACAAGAAGGTATCAAAAGGCAATTCATGGTGGCATATACTCCATATAAAAATAGAGTGGTAGAGTGCATGAACAAAACTTTGTTGGAAAGGAAAAGGAAATGTTAAGAACTTCTAGATTAGTTAATTCATTTTGGGCAAAAGCAGTCAAGACAACTTGCTATATGATCAATCAGTCACATCAACCACAATTGATCTGAAAACCCCAATGGAGATATGGACTGGGAAGTTAGCTAATTATATAAACCTTCATATGTTTGGAAATCCAATATATGTGATGTACAATGTCAAAGAAATTACAAAACTAGATTCAAAATCTAAAATATGCTTAGTCTTGGGATATGCTGACGCAGTAATAGGGTATTGCCTATGGGATCCCACTAACCATAGGTTTATAGTCAATAGAGATGTCATCTTTCTTAGAAGAGAAACAATATATACATGAAGGTGATAGCACCTCAAAAGAAATATTAGAGACTACTACAGTGCATATTGAAGGGAAGAAATAAAATAGAAGTACCAGCTTCTTCTAAAGCAGCACCAGAGTATGATGAACAAGAACAATATGATCTTGGGACTCCACAAGTTTAATAGTCAACTCAAGAGATGAAAGAACCGTTTTGGCACTCAAATTACATTATGAAAGGAAATGTTGCATACTGTCTATTCATAAAAGATAGAGAGCCATTAATTTTTCAAAAGGCTATGGAAAGCTCCAAAGCTTCTATATGGTTAGCAGCAATGTAAGAAGAAATTGAAGCCCTCTATAAGAATAAGACATGGGATCTTATTCCATTACCAAAAGGACGAATGGCCATCGGAAACAAATGAGACATTTTCTCTAGATGTTTGACTCACAATGGTTCGAGTGGTCTTAGTAATATGTGCTACACTTGACTTACATGTAGAGCAATTAGATGTGAAAATTTCATTTATTCATGAAGATGTTGAAGAAGAAATCTATATGCTATAACTAGAAGGGTTTGAAGAAAAAGGAAAAAAGAACTTGATTTGAAGGTTGAACAAATTCTATATAGTCTTAAATAGGCACCAAGATGTTGGTATTAGAGATTTGATTCCTTCATCATGAGCCTTGGATACAACAGACTTAATGCAAACTCTTATGCATATATAAAGAGGTTTGGTGGAAATGATTTCATTATTTTGTTGTTGTATGTAGACAACATACTGGTAGCAAGCCTTAACAAAGATCACAACAATGAATTAAAGGCATAGTTGGCTAGGGAATTTGATATGAAAGACTTGGGATCGGCTAACAAGATTCTAAGGATACAAATTCACTAAAACAGAAATAATAAATAGTTTTAGCTTTCTCAAAAGACTTATTTAAAGAAGATCTTGCGATGCTTCAATATGTAAGATTGTAAGCCAATCTCTACCCCTATTCTTATTCATTTCAAGTTATCCTCAAGCATAAGTCATAGCAATAAAGAAGAGAGGAAGGAAATGTTATGAGTACAATATGCATCAACAGTGAGTAGCCTAATGTTCGCTATGATTTGCACAAGACTAAACATTGCACAAGACCAGACATTGAACAAGCAGTAAGAGTGGTTAGTCGATATATGGCGAATCTTGGCCAAGAGCATTGGAATGCTGTAAAAAGGGTCCTAAGATACATTAAAGGGACCATAGATGTTGCATTGCGTTATAGAGGTTTGGATTTTACCATCAGAGGCTATATAGATTCAAATTTTGGAGGTGATCTTGATAATAACAAATCCACTGGTGGTTATATGTTTACTCTTGTAGGTGAAGCTGTAAGTTGGATTTTAAAACTGCAATTATTATAGCCACTTCAATGACTGAGGTAGAATATATTGCAGCTACCCAAACTAGAAAAGATGTAATCTGGTTACAAATACTGTTGGAAGATATCAGGTACAATCCCAGGAAGATCACATTATTTAGTAATAATCAAAGTGCTCTTCACTTGGCAAAGAATCTGACATTCCGTTCTAAGACTAAAAACATACGAGTTTAGTATCACTTTATCCAATAAAAGGTGGAAGAAGGAAGTATGGATATGTAGAAAATCCATACTAAAGATAACCTAGAATATGCATTGACAAACATGTGGCTACTTAAGGACTTCATAGACAGAAACTTCTTTCTACAAACACAATATTTGATGGGTTCAATAAACTTCCATTTCACCCTAATTAAATATATAGATATAACTATCACCTTATGGATATATATATATATGTATATATGTCTAATCTAAATTGACAACCTTAAGTTCATATGTAATTTTTGTGTTTTGTACAAACAAATTGAGAAAACATTTGTACATTTACTAAGGGATGTGGCTATTTGCTAAATGTATGTACAAATCACAAGACAATATTTAGGTTCAATATATGCATCTAAACAATTATATGCACTAATAATTTAATTAAGTTAACCAATTAATTAATTAATTAATTAGTCATACTATCTATATATCTTCAATTAATTGAAATTCCCTCTTCAAAAATTTGTCACAATTGTACCATATATTATCACAATGATTTCACATTATTAAACTGCACCAAAAAAAAAATCATAATTAAACGGCATCCAAAAATAATTCAAAATAATTTTACATAATTAAATGGCACTAAAAATTAATTTTCCACGTATAAAATTTGGACCATAACTGTGGCTAAAAGCAGACAGTCAAGTAACCCAACAAATCATTTAATTTAAAACCCAAACAAATTAAATTGTCCCAAAAGTTTCAAAAAGTGGCTCACAAACCTTTTTTGTATAGGGCCCAAAAGGAGACCCATATAAATTGCACCAAATTTTCGCCCAAAAATTGACTAGAATTGGCGATGATGAAAAAAAATTCACCTAAAAAATTGAAAAGATTCAACCAAAAAGCTAAAATAACATTGCCCATCCTTCAAATGATTTATTTTTGTCGAAGAACCTTTTTAGAAATGCCTAACCCACAATAAAGTCACAGAATCAACCAAAAATTTTAAGTGAGACGTGCGTTTCATTTATTTGCCTAAATGACACGTCGTTCAATGGCACGTCAAAAAAGAACGCAAAGGAAGGATCAAAAGCTTCATTTTTGGTGGCCATAAAAAATAAAAAATAAAAGTTCTACTTTCATCCAAAGACAAAATTCATTTCTTTCACTAGAGGATGGTATCGGAAATCCATAATCATGCATGAAAATATCCTAGAAAACAATGACATGACATGGAAAGTGCCACATCTGACAACCCATTGAGAATTAAATGAAAAGAAAAAAATAAATAGGCTCTAAAAAATTAATTTAAAAAATCAATTTACTACGGTTGTTAATAAATTTTTTAAAAAAGAAATCTTAGAAAACTATTTTTGCATAAAAGTTTATGTGTTACTACTAGCTAACAATGAGTTTGGAAGTCTATTTATGTTATGAAAAAGGAGTTAGACATCTGGCTTTATTATTTATTTTAATTACCCTAACAAAAAAATTAAAACAAAGTAAAATAAAATGAAAATTCAGAAATTATATTTACAAAAGATTGACTCAGCCTAACAATGTGCTAAGGCCTGCGTAGTATAAAATGAGAATCAAAGTTCATATAACTCACGTTTGATAAAAACATAGTGTCCCTTAATTGGTATTTTTTACTCTATTGAGTAAAAAAATAATATTTAATTTAAGTTCTCAACCAAAATGATTGACTGGTTTCTATATTCCAACGAAGTTAATTTTATCGCATGTTTACCAGCCAGATATTCTTGACATGTTCGTGAAGTGGGTAAATTTCGCATCAATGTGTAGACAAGAGAGGCATGATTCCGAAGATGTATATTCACTAGTGAATATTAAGTAATCACAAATATAGTGGTATAATTACTTAAAATTAAATTAGTAGGAAAACTAATTACTAATTATGCAAAAGAACTATGTTCCTAATTTAATTTTAACTACCCTTATCAATCATATGAAAAAATAAAATAAAATAAAATAAAACAAAACAAAAAATAAAAGAGGATGAATAAAATATTTACAAAGATAAATTTGACAGTTCATATATGAACTGTCTAACAAAAAGTTGGTGATTTTTAAATTTTGTAATTGAAAAAAATCATAGAAGGCATTACTACTATGATATTATTTATCACACATTCATTATTGGCATTGACGAAATCTTTTGTACTAGACTATCACATCTCAATCCTTATATGTTTTGTTACTTCTTAATTCTCATTTTGTCATTGTTTTGATTGTTAGGTTCCCTATGCTCCACGAATAATTAGGGATGCATGTTGAAGTTGAAATTGAGGCATAGCTCCCATCTTCATTTTGTATGAATAAATCCATTTTATGTTAGATAAAAATAAAATTACATGTAAAACTATGAGAAGTGAATCACAATGAATATTGTGTCAACGTATTTATGTTTATTAATAATTTTTTACTTATTTCTTATGCATATTTATTTGTCGTTTATACATTAAATGAATATATATATATATATATATATATATATATATATATATATATACTAAGATGTTAGTGTTGTATTCCATTGTATTAAACAAAATACCGCTGTGTTATTATTGTAGAATTTTTCAAATATATGATACAATTACATTAACTATCATGCTGTCCATAAAAGTTAAATAAGATAAATATATCATATAAAATTGTTCCTTAGTTTTAAATTCGGATTGAATGATTTCCCATGGGTCTTCATAATGTCATATGAGTGAGAAGAGAAGGGCTAGACAATTCCTTCACTCAAACTAATAGAATTCATATGGTTTTTTGGGAATCAAATTTATTTTGCAAAAAATGTCTGGGTTGAACTGTCTTGCATACACTAAAACCAGAGGTGACAAGGACTAAAACAATATATAAGTAATTATTAATTTATAAAATTAATTTTTTGTATTATTATATTTTAAAAAATATTATAAGAAAAGTACAAATGGCTAAAAAAAAAAGATAAAAAGATAAATAATTAGATGAATTAAAAAAATTAATGAAATTTTTTTATTTCTTGAAAGAAGATAATTATGCATATATTATAAGACAGCACACAAAGAAGTTTCAATTTATGGTATGGATTACAAACAATGTTCAGGCACGAATTCTAATTTTCAAGGAGTGACTCTTAATCTTCCTTCTCATGTTGAATGACATATACCCTATAACTCCTCAATGATTTATATGGTAAATTTATGTAGATTAATATTTGATTAAAAAAAACAAACAATTAATTCTTATTCCTTTTAACATATATATATATATATATAAATATATATATATATATATATATATATATTGTATCAATTTTTTTATTTACACCAATCTAAATTACTCAAATTAAAAGAAAAAATCAATCTACTCGACTGAAAATCAAATTTATAAAGCAAGGCAAGTAGATTAATTTTGACCTAAATTTAAATTAAAATTAAAATTTGCCTAAAAATGACTCAATTGATAAGATAAACTTAAAATTAACTATAACTCAATGAATAAAAAATATTAAATAAAGTCTAACATTTAAATTTAATATTTTCTAAAAAGGCCCGGACAAAATATGACGTACACACTAGCAAAACACACATTATAATCATCAAAGACAAACCAAACTAAGTAGGTGTATTGTGAGAAGTGGAGGCTAAAGTTGAAGTTGAAGCAGGAAGTCATAGAGGTGATGAGTGGACTGCATCATGCATACCAAGGGGCTGACGAGCAGGAGTGGTTTCATTCGGTGATTTTGCTTCTGCTAGCTGAGCTTCTGCATTATTAGGCGTCCAATGATATCTCATGTGGCCTCCAAGAGCTTGACCTCTTGAGTCTTGAGAATGTCTTCTGGCAAATATTACACTGATGTCCATTGCTACTTCTACTTCCTATCACTTTCACGTTCACATCTTCACGATCATCTTCACCATTAGGTTTAGCAGTTTTGACCTTTCTTGGCCTCTTATGGTTGAAAAATTCATGGACATTACTATTGCCATACACGAGCATCATGAGGTCAAAAGCTTATTCATCTATATAGGGTTCGAACACAATGACGCTTTTGCCCGGGCGACCTTTCTTTCCGCTGAAAGACGACCATGAGGGTGATAAAGATCGCAAGTGATCAACGAGAGACGACGGAGTAGTTTGGGGTTGAGTTTCCTTCTGTTTCCTTCTAGGGTGAGACCTCAAGTGGCCAAACAAGGACTTCATGGATGGAAACTTCTTTCTACAAACACAAGAATTGACGGGCACAGCGTCAGAAATTCAACATTACCCACAGACGGGATTGAACAGCAAAAGAGTATTTCGATCAATACAAACAGAGGAAACGAACAAGCTCGAAGAACTGATACTAATGCTTATATCATTGATCAATACCCAACAAACGAACAAATTCTAAAGGCTTACTCGAAGTCGAACATCTTAGATTCCGTTTCTTGATTCCCTCGTATACCTTTGGTTTGTGAATTGGTTAACAATCAGAATGGGCTTGGGCTTGTGATTGGAAAGTGGCATGGGCTGATATTATATTTGGACCAACGCAAAATTTATTTTTAAAAATAATTTTTTATTATTGTGATTTATTTTTGGGAACATCTACTAAAAAGTGATTTTTAATGAATTGATAACGCTAGGATTTTTTTAAAAATTATTATTAAATGTGTAATTACAAAAAAGACATAAATTGATGTTAATTTTTCTAATTTATTATTATTATCATTTAATTGCACTTATTTTTAAATTTAATTAAACAAAAGATATGAATATTAGGACACGTGTATATATATATATATATACACACACATGTATGTATGTATATTTGATTTGGGTACCACTTTCAAAATAAAAATAAATAGCTTTTCTAATGTAACGATTGTCTTAAAAATAACACAATTTAAATTTAAAAATAAATCATTATAAATTATAAAGTGCATATCTTTAATTAAGAAGATAAATTCATAAATAATTATTTTCATATAAATTTATAAATTCACCTCAAAATTAAATTAAAATGAAAATTAGAGATTTATTTTGATAACTAATCTTCACAATGTAATTATAATATATTAATTCAAATTATTTTATATTTAAGGTTTAAACTTTGACAGATTACTGTAAAATTTCCCCATTATAAATCCCTTCATTCAATGCATATTATATATTTGGGAATTTATGCAATTAAGTAATGGTTGCTAGCATCAAGCTCAATTCTCTTTAAGTATCTATATTTTCACCTCTTAATAGTCAAGCAATTCGTCCTTCATCTAGGCATCAAAGGTTTAATGACTCCATATGACTCTAGCTGTATTATAGGTCATATTATGAGTTCCAAGTTATATTTCAATACATGAATCAATTCCATAATCCCATAATTCACTCAAAATATAATTATTAATGATTTTATCTTCCTAAATAATTACAACCCATTTGACACTTAATCAACACTCAACACTATGGCAATCCCAACTTCCCATTGGGACATCTAATCATAAAACTACAAATTTCTATAGACAAAATATTAGCTAGTCTAAGCACACTTATTTAGTAGCTAATTTGGTATATCAGTCCTAATGAAATAATCCAGAAATTGAATGATTTCATTAGGACTAGTATACTAAATCAACTTCAACATAAATGTACTAGGACTAGCTGATATATTTTCAATTCTATCATGTAAGTCACATTTCTCCTTTGACGCAAGATTTGACCTTGATTTTATAGCAATTTGCTACCCATAGTTCCATACTTATTGAAGTCTTAAACATCTCCGGCTAAAGTAAATTCAAAGCAATTAACCATTGCACGAGAAATAAAATTCAAGATGTAAATTTTTTTAAAGGATAGTTAATGTTACCTAAAGAAAAATACTAATGCAAATAGAGCCAAATGAGTTCTGATAAAGTATTCTCCTATAGAGCATCTACTCATGTAGTATGAGATGACAAAAGCCACAAAAAGGGTGACTACAAAATAAGAATAATAAAAGGGCTTACCATTTACAAACACCAAATCAATATTATTTTCATCAATATCCCTATGCAAGGAAAATCATAATTCCCTAACATCCTTAACTCTGTCACTTTAGATATTCCATAAGCTGCTACTTTGATTACTTGATGTCAATGTCATATAATTCCTACCATATGACTTATTTCCATTGTATTCTAAGCATGCTTTTGTCATGGAATAGGAGATAGAAAAAGTTTGGCATCTTTAGTATTCTTACCACCATCTTGATTCACATTCATAACCAGTAATCACTCCACCAAACATTGAATTATACTTGTCCTCGGTTTCCCCTTACCCCTAGGGCTCTTTTGGTTTGTAATAGCTTCAGTAATGCCAGGTTCATTTTCTACATAATTTCAATGAGGGAATCTGCAATCTTAAGAGCTAACATTTGCTTAATCCAAGCTCAATTCATAACATCGAATTGACTTTAAAAAAACATGGGCTTTGGTTTATTTATAAATTTTTTGGAACTAGATCAAGAATTCATACCTTAAATCAACCAATTTTGCTCTAGTCTTTTCGGCATCCAAAACTTTCATCAAACATTTTTTTTTCAGAGGCAACTTGGTTAATTGCTATAAAAAGATAAAAAAAAAGCCCTCATTAATTGTTGTTTGAACTCAAATACATGATAAATATGAATAAGAACATGAAAACAACTATCATGATACTTCTATGTCTCTTATTTAATATTCTGTCAATATTGGTTCCCTCTTTTCCAATATTCCCTTATTACCTCAAGTTATTGAAAGCATGTGAGAGTTCAAAAGACCAGTTGTTCTTTCTTATCCCAAACTTTTCAAACTAACTTTAATTCACAGTTCCAAAGTTAAAGTTGGTCTTCATTTAAGTATACTAAAATTGCAGCATTCCCTTTGTCTAAATGTTCAATGCCAAAAATCACCATGAAAATGGTAGCAACATGAGTTGAAGAAATGCATTGAATAGCTTAAAATACTTGTTTGTTTCATATCCTTTAAACAAGATTCAGATCATCGAACTAGACTAACAATTACATTAGTGTTGTAGCAAAAGAAGAATATTTGCAGCACTTACAAGGCCATAACAACAATGACAAGCAACAGAGAGATGAAAAATTAAGCCACAGTAGCAGAGGAGTGCTGATAAATCAATTCAAATACATGTTTTGCAGGCTCTTATCAGCTTAGTATCATTGACATTCTTATTTTTAGGCCTGTCAAAGCAATAATACCTGTGAACAAAAGGTTAAATATATAAATGAAAATTCGATTGGTATTGGTAAAGAAAAACATGATAGGGAAAAGTTGGAGAAGTCCCCTTCTCCAACCCAATATCATCATAAGCAAATGTAAGTAGATGCAAAGATATCTGCTAGTAAAGGATACCAGAATTGGAGACTTGGAGCTTTTAAAGCTTTAAAATATTGAGAAGCCAAAGACTTCAAAATGAGAGCGCTTTGTTTATGATATTGAAGGTGCCATCGATTGAAAGTATAAGTATCGAGTTTAGGTGAAGAAATGGAATTAGGATTGCTCATTGCTTTTCTAAGCCAGTCGCGTCATCTCTACTAGCTTGAAAGCAAACCGAGATGTAGTGGGAATAAATACGAACTAATAGCATCTAATTTGAAATGAAACCCAAAGAATTCCAAATTTAGAAGGAAATCAATTTCAAAAGTTACCTGATGCCTCTTGTAGTTTCATCAACCTTAATCTCATCTTGATACAAGGAGATAGTTTCTGGAGATTTTGGCATTAATGTTACCAAAATGTGGAGACCTAGGAGGATGCTGGCAACATTAACGGTGGCATTTAAATTGGCATAAAAGTTAAACAAAAGGTTTTTCAATGTAGTTTATTAGTAGAAAGGAGCTTTTTCTGTGTTTTTCGAAAGAAACTAGGATAAAGGAAAAAAATCTCCTACTCATGAGTGAAGAAGATGATTAAGGGTTAAAAATGTTGTGCGAATAAGAAAATATGGTAACGAGGTGTAACACCAACACATAAGCTTAAAAGTTTTTCTTTGCATTTAATGTGAGTTTTGAAGGTAAATGTGAGTTGGAGAAAGTCTATTACGTGTCAATAAACAAGATGAAATTTGTGTTAACATGAATTTTGACTTGTGAATGTGATTCGTAGGCTTTAAAACACATATCCAAACAAGCATGATGTTTAGTATGATAAGAATATAAAGGGAGATAAATCAAATGACCATAATATCCTTTAATAATAATTATAATAATAATAATTATTATTAAAATATTAGTTATTTTTTTTATATTTTATAAAAAAATTTACTCTCCTCTTCATTGATATATCACCTTTTCATAGCACTATAATATCAACAACATCTCGCCAGACCATCAACATGAAATGAATGAAAAAGATGGGATCATGTAAGTTCTTAAATATAAAAGAAACTTGTTTGCTTGATCAAAACAAAGAGATAGTGCAGAAAAATTCATAAGTCTTTGTTTCTCACTCTCTAAGATGGTGTGTGAGCATTAAGGGATGAGAAACCAGATTTAGGGAACCATATTTATAGGAGAGATTTAGGCAACCAGTCCATAATTGGTTACCATTGAATAATGCAAGTGGGTAGAAAAAGTGCATGTAATAATGAAAGTTTGCAATAATGAGATATTACACTTAAAGAATGGACCATAACCAGTAAGAACGTTTACAATAATAGTCCATAATGATAGTTTGGACATGGACCAAAGCCAACAAGGTTAACATTCTCCCACTTGGTCCATTACACTCAATAATTTCAATATTTTCTTCCATACCCATTCTAAAATAGAGAAGTTGAATGCACGAATCATAGTTGTAAGTCTTCTATAAGTGAGGTTCACTTTTTGTGTATCTTAATGCATATAACTTTCTCTTCCTACCATAATCTTAATGAATAAGCTATATACTTATTACAAGTCCTGTTAATATTGTCTATTCTCTAAATATAAATGTGCATATAAAATGAGAAAAATAACTCAAATGAATAAGAACTTTATTAGAAGTGATGATAACATACATCAAATGCTTAATATGGAACCAAGTCTCATTCTAGCTATATGATCCTTAAATTTCATAGGCAGTATGCCTTTTGTTAAGGGATTAGAAATCATCAAGTCAACTCATATATGCAAAATGGAAATTTTATTTTCTTTGACACGTTACTAAATGGCTAAGTACTTAATGTTGATGTGTTTGGTTTGACTTATACTTTTATTGTTTTTAGCCAGACAAATGCAGTTGAATTATCATAATATATTTTTAATGGCCTTGAGATAGAATCCAAAATTCCAAGACCATTGTTGTAACCGACCTTTTGGCGGAATAGATAAAAGTGTTTAAATTGATTCCCAAAATGAAACTTGAAAATCAATTTATTTGGAGTCACCACCAAAATTTTTAATGGAAAACTTTGGGAAACCAATTTAAAATAAAAAGAAAAAAAAAGCAAAATGGTTTGTGAAAACAGAGATGGGTTCGGGAGTCTGTTTTAGTGTGAAGAAGGTGTTAGGCACCCCATAACACCCGTCCGTGAAGACGGTTACCTTAAACTAATCAACTGAAGTAGAATATGGCCTTAAATTTATCTTAATTACCCTTTATTGAGATGCATGCTTACTAAACAGAGAAGGCAAAAACGACAATAATGGAAGCAAACGGATAGATATTTACAAAGGGTGGATTTGACCTAGGATAAGAGCTTAGGGCCTATGTACCCTATGATAGGGATCAAAGTCCACGTAGTTTGACCAACAGGATCAAAATTTGATTTGTGTATTTTAATTTATGATAACCTGATTAGTCTAACTCTCCTGATCTTTTGATGTTTTTAATTTTGTTTGATCTTGGAATCTTAATCTTTATTTTGAAATTTAAATGAAACGATTATAAAGAATGAATTTAATCACTTTGTGAAAAAAAGAAAATTAGTTAAGATATTTCTTTTTGCATTATTATCATTATTGTTATTATTATTTTAAAATGAGTATGTACTAATTTTGGAGATCTAAGGAGACTAAAATCTCACACAACCCTAAGCATTCGAGGAGAACAATATTCTCACACGATAATTTCGTAGATAATAGAAAATATTTAATTAAGGTAAATATTTAATTAGTATTATCTTTTTTTTAAAAATGTGTACTAATTTTAGGGATATAAGGAGATTAAAATTTCACATGATCCCAATCATCCGAGGAGAACAATATTCTCACTCGGTGATTTTCGTAAATTAGAGTAAATATTTGATTATTATTATTTTTAAATAGATGTATACTAATTTTAAGGATCTAAGGAGATTAAAATCTCACATAATCCCATGCAATCGAGGAGAACAATATTCTCACACGATAATTTCGCAGATAATGGAAAATATTTAATTAAGGTAAATATTTAATAATAATTATTATTATTTTTGTATTATTATTATTTATAGCAAGTATGTATTAATTTTTAATTTTTTTTTTCTGAGATCTAAGGAGATCAGAATCTCACTTGATCCCAAAACACCCAAAGAGAATAATATTCTCACTCGATAGCTTTCTTAGAACTTTATTTATAAAGCCAAAAATTAATCTAGTATTGACACAAAGATAATAATAATATATATACACCTATATGCATCTATATGTATACATATATATATATATATATATATATAGACACATGTCATAATACATATTAGCATGATAGAAAAGGAGAGCAAGCTTCAGGAAAACAGGGAAGCATATATCTATATATTCCCACACACACACACACACACACATATATATATATATATATATATATGTATGATATAAACTCATATGTGATATATATGTGAGTATGGTATGAGAGGTAAAGAGCCTCAGGAAGCATGAACTCATATACCCATACGTATATATATATATATATACATCCATATCCATATACATATATATATATATATATATATAAACACATGCATAATATATATGTAAGAAGAGAGCAAGATTCAGGAAAACATGGAAACCTATATCTATATATTCCCATATATATATATATATATATATAAACTTATATATGATATATATGTAAGTATGGTATAAGAGGTAGAGAACTTTAGGAAGCATGAACTCATATACCCACATGTATATATATATATACATCCATATACATATACATATATATATATATATATATGTATAAACACATATATAATATATATGTAAGAAGAGAGCAATCTTCAGGAAAACAGGGAAGCCTATATTCTTTCTCTCTCACTCTCCTCCATGGCATCAGAGAAAAATCTACAGCAGTTTTTAATATATATATATATATATATCTTCATACATCTATATATACACATATATATATACATGTATACAACGATGGAAGGAGAGAACAAACATGCATAAGGAAAGATCAAGACTCCCCACATCATATACATGCACTCATATTTGTTTTCACATATATATATATATATATATATCTATCTATATACACACCCTATATATATATATATATATATGTCTACCTATATATATATACCTATATATATATATAGACATACATATAATGTATATGATCCTGATGGAAAAGGAAAGCAAGCATTAGCCAAGAGTGAAGAACGTAGAAGCACGCTAGCACGTAGGTAAGGAGCATGCAGATAAATGAATAAGATTACCAAAGCTTAGTGGTGGTTTCTTGCCAAGGTCAGATCCCTTACCAACTACCCTTTAACGGAAAACCACAAGAGAGCAAGAGCAACGCCAACATCCTCTCTCTTTTCTCCTTCATGACTGCTCTTAGCTCAGGCTATTTACCTCTGTTTGCCCCTATTCACGTTGCTCGGAATAGGGGAAGATGTTCTCGATTTGCTCATCTGTCACTGCAGCTCGACCCAGCCTGTTTGGCTTCTCAGTTCCAACTTAGTTCAGCTCGTTTTGCTTCTTGGTTCTTGCTTGGTTTCTCCTCCTTTCAGCCACTCTCCAGACTTCCTCTTTCACTTTCTCTTCCACAGCAGTTCTCCCTTACAACAACTCTCAGCCTCCTCAGTTCTCGGTTTCTCACATCAACTCTCAAACCTTCCTTCTCTCTTCACCTCCTCCGCTCTTTATCTTCTTCATGCTGCCTCCACTGCCATAAATGATTAAGTAACTAGAGATAGGGTGTTCACAACCATAAATAAAGCTCTTAAGCCATACAGTATGCAAAGTTGCCTTAAAACAAAACATGAACTCAGTTTGCATAATAGAAGTTGCAGATAAAGATTGCTTTGCGCTCTTCCAAGACATAACTCTACCGACAAGTATAAAGATATATCCAGATGTTGATTATTGAGAGTCAATGGAACTAGCAAAATTTGAATCAGAGTAGCCAACTGCCTCAAGATTCTCAGTTCGCTTGTACATTAGCATGAAATCCTTATTACCTTAGAAATACCTCATAACCTTCTTTGTTGTTGTCAAATGATCCATCCCTGGATTGTTTTGATATCTACCTAACTTCTCAATGGCAAATGCAATGTTAGGTTTCGTACAAATCTGAGCATATATAAGGCTTCCAACCGTTGAAGCATATGTAATGTTACACATCTGTTCCCTTTCTAGATTGTTCTTCAGACATGGGCTCAAATTAAACCTATCACCCTTCACAATAGGTGCTACACTTAGTAAGTAGTCTTTAATTTAAAATCTTTCTAAGACTTTATTGATATAGGTTTCTTACAATAAACCCAAAATACATTGAGTTCAATCTCAATGGATCTTAATGCCATTGACATATGATACCTCACTCATATCCTTCGTATCAAAGTTCTTAGAGAGAAACTATTTCACCTCATATAAAAACCTTTTATGATTAGTTGCAAGTAATATGTCATCCACCTATAGTACAAGAAAACATATTTTAATCCTACTGACATTCTAGTATATACATTGATCCATGATATTCTCTACAAATCTAAATGAAGAGGCCTATTTCAATCCATATATAGGTTTCAAAAACTTGCAATCTAAATGTTCCTTGGCATTAGAGGAAAATCCTTCAGGCTATTTCATATATGACTCTTCCTCTAGATCCCCATTAAGGGATGTCATTTTCACATCCATCTGATGTAACTCTAAATCAAAATGGGCAACCAGTGCTAATATAATATGAAGGGAATCCTTTTTTGATATAAAAGAAAATGTTCCCCTATAATCGATTCCTTCCTTTTAAGTAAATCCTTTGGCCCTGAGTCATGTTTTATGTCTTTCGATGTTGATTAATAAGTTTCTTTTTGTCTTAAAGACTCATTTACAATCAATGGTTTTTGAGCTACTAGGAAACTCAATGAGATCCCAGACTCTGTTAGACATTATAAAATCCATTTCATCCTTCATAGCATTAAGCCATAAATCATATTCTTTATAGTTGATGGCTTGTGAAAACGTTTTAGGATCATTTTCAGCTATAATATTATAGTAAGACTCTTACAGGTACAGACATAATCACTAGGAATTGCTGAACTTCTAATTCTAATTGATCTTTTTAATATTTATTCAACATTCTCTTAGGTAGCATGTTCCTTAACTAGTTGCATAATAGATACTTGGGGTTGTTACACAATTAGATCAATAGGTTATGATTAATAGTTTATAGTTCTTTGATGATTGGATTTTCAACACCCATTTGTACTTGAGAGGTATGAATTATAACCGATCTATTACTTGATGTAGAAGCTTGAATTCTCAATTGATCATTATTAGAATTTAAGTTTTGAGTTTGATCACTCCCACTGACCAAGTCATTCTCATGAAATTTAGCATTTATAGACTCCATAATCCTAGTGCTAAGTAATGGACAATAAAACCTACATCCCTTAGACATTTTGGCATACCCATTAAAGTAACCATTGATAGTTGTAGGGTCTAGCTTCTTCTCTTGTAAATTATAAATACGCACCTCTGACAGGCATCCCCATATGCGCATATGCCTCAAACTTGGTTTCCAACCTTTAATTAATTCAAATGGTGTCTTTTCAACAGTCTTGATTGGAACTTAGTTAAGTATATACACTGTCGTCTTAAGGGATTCAGCCCATAAGAATATAGGAAGCTTAGAGCTGCTAAGCATGCTTCGTACCATGTCCAACAATGCTCAGTTTCTTTTTTCAGCTACGCCATTCTAGTATAAAGAACTAGGTATAGTGTATTGGGCAACAATCTCATGTTGTTGAAGAAACTTTGCAAAAGGACCAGGTGCTTGTCCATCTTCAGTGTATCTACCATAGTGCTCACCACTTCTATTTGATCTCACTATCTTAATTTGTTTACCATATTATCTCTCAACTTCTGCTTTAAAATCCTTAAAGGTATCTAATACCTCATTCTTATTATTACGTAATCATCAATAAAGGTGATAAAGTATTTCTGACTATTTGAGTCAATATCTAGACTACATATATCCATATGAATGATTTTCAACAAGGTAGAACTTCTTTTTAGCACCTTTCTTGGTCTTGTTAGTCTACTTTCTCTAAAAGGAGTCTATATAAGTATTAAAGTCAGTAAAGTCAATAATATATAATACTCTTCCCTTTACCAACCTTTTTACCCTTTTTATTGAGACATGACCAAGTCTACGATGCCATAATATAGAAGAATTCTTATTAGTAACACATCTCTTTATACTTATACTACTGCAAGTATGCATGGTTTCATGTAAAGAATTGTCTTGTGATTGAATTTGGAAAAGACCATCACAATTGTACCATTTTCAATAGGATTAGATTTATAAAGATTCAAAAGAATATCCAAATGATACATGTTTGAAATGGGAATCAAGTTTCTAGAGAAACTTTTTACATAAAGGTCCTTTCAAAAATTAGAACAAAACTAGAATATAAAACCAGCTTGGAAGTTCCTATAACCTCAACTAGTGCGCCCATTTTATTTTCAGAGTAGATGTATTGCTCACAACCCGTCAGCTTCCTTTAGTTTAGAAAGCCCTGTAAGGTATTTGAAATATAGATTGTAAAACCAAAATTAATCCATCATGTGTTATTACTAACATCTACCATATATGATTCATAACAAAAGAATGAGATTAAGTTACTTTTCTTTTCAAGCCAGACCTTAAATTTGTTGTAATCCTTCTTCATGTGTCCTTTCTTCTTGTAGAAAAAACACTTGGATTCCTTCTTAATATCACCTTGGATGGGCCCTTTACCCTCATATTTCCCCTTGGCTTGTTTTTTTGTCTCTCATTTGAGTTGTTATATGTTTATATTCTCCCGTTTTTGCTAAAAGTCTTCCTTCTTCTTGAACACATATGGCTAGTACTTCATTTATTAACCATTTTTGTTTATGCATGTTGTAGGAGATCTTGAAAGGCCAATATTGAGGCGATGAGGAATTCAGAATATAGTACACAAGCAAAAAATCAAGATTTTCAACCTCTAAGTATTCTTAAATGAGTTGCAATATCCCTTATTTGCATAATGTGCTTTCGCACATCCTTTAAGCCAGTGAGCTTCATAGTGGATAATTTTGACATTAGGGTACATGTTAAAGCCTTTTCAAAAGATTTAAATTTTTCATCAAAGACTTTTAGCAAGTTGTAGACATTTTTATGCTCTCTTATTGATCCATGTATACTATCAGATATCTTGGATTAGATATACATCATGTTGAGATGATTAGATCACTCACAATGTTAATATAGAGCTATTGCTAATGAACTGCAAGTATCCATAGGTGTGAAGGTTCATCTTTTCTAAAGGCATAATCAACGTCCATCCACCCTAATTGGAAAAGAATTTTCTCATTCTAAATTTTGTAATTATCCCCATTAAGTTCAGGAACTTGAAAATAAAAAATGTCAATGGTTGAATATTTGCATAAACATTACATGCATATATCAATATTTGAGACAACATTGAAAAATCCTTGTAACATATTCTACCAATGTAAAACATGTAACGTAAACATGAGCGTAGTAGCAAATAAAGCTACCTGTCGGCTAAGTTTTATTAAATTAGGGTCATACATAAATTATGATGAAACTACTAAATAATACAATCATTCCTCAATCCCTGTGGGCAAATTAAGAAAAATAAAATATTCACTGTTTCATCCTATGGGATAGTAATTACCACATTAAAAATGATTAGTTACAACTTGATATCATTTTATTTTATGTAATTTTACAAATTAATGTATAATTTTAAAATAATTAAAGGTGTTGTGGCTAAATTCTTATTATGCTATAATTATACAAATTACATGACATCGAGATTATCTTGAATGCTTGTAAATGACCATGCAAAATGCATAAACAAACCATTTTCATAATGGGATTTTTAATCAATGAATTAATTAGTCAACAAAACCAATAAATATCCGTTCATGTAAAATTTTTCCAAAGATGCCATAGAATATTGCTTATAACCAATTTCCAAGAAATTAAGCATTTAATTAAATGGCATAAAAATTTAATTCCACAAAATACAAGACAGAAGATCTCTAAATATTGCCCAATAAGACTTAAGTTGTTCAAAATAAATTTTTAAGAATTTGAACATTAATAGAAAAAAAAAACTTTAGCATGCATTTCTGAACTTTAATTATGTTTGAAAATAAAACCAATACATAAGGTAGTGTGGTTGTTTGATGGTCAAAAAGTTGACCAATCATCTAACATGTTGTGGGTTCAAGTCTCAGGGTGACCAACTTTTATAATTTTATTTTCTAAACACAATACTAAGAAAAACAACATGTCGTTTAATGGCTCTGATACCAAATGTAAGTTCCTAAACATAAAGCTTGCTCAAAACAAAGAGATAGTGCAAACAAATTCATACCTCCAGCCATTGCCATTAATATGAGATGGTTGCTTTTAAGCCTTTATCACTCACTCTTAAATATGGTGTGTGAGCTTCAAGTGATAAGAAACTAAACTTTGAGGCCCATATTTATAGGAGAAATTTAGGCAACCACTCCATCAATGGTTACTATTAAATAATGCAAGTAGGTAGGAAAAAGTGTATGTAATAATGAAAGTATGCAATAAGGGGATATTTCACTTAGAGAATGGACTATAGCCAGTGAGAAAGCTTACAATAATAGTCCCCAATGATAGTCTAAAAATAGACCAAAGCCAGCAAGGTTAACAGATCTTTCTAAAAAGGCCATTTTTTCACCTTCCTTTCTAGATTTATCTTCTGGTTTGTTCAAGCCTCAGGTAATGTCAAAGATAACATGCATCGTTGAAGATGGCCAAATTCTATCGTGCATTGCCATTACACTTTGCATTCAACTCTAGAGCTCCATCCACTCCTCAATCTTGGATAACCTGGCCTATCCACCTGCAAATGAGAAGGATAGAGAAGGGCTCAAAGGGGTTGATGAGGAATTGGAGGTAAAGGAAGGACAAAGGGAGAGAATCATGGCCAACGAAGTGTTTGGAGTTTGGAAAAGATGGTGGCCATGGATTGCATCCCTAGAGCAAACACCGACAACCTAGCTATGGCGACAGCCTAATCACATCACATAGCCTATCTATTCTCGATGCTTCATTTAGGGGA
Organism: Delonix regia; assembly: GCA_037074485.1. NCBI lineage: Eukaryota > Viridiplantae > Streptophyta > Magnoliopsida > Fabales > Fabaceae > Delonix > Delonix regia. Next base: position 18,828,607 of record CM073454.1, on the reverse strand, counting down.
TGGAGGAGACAAGGGCATTACAGTAAAAGTCAATTAGGACTCCTGGAATGGGTTGGACTCCCTTGATGGGAGGAAGGATTATGCATTCCCATAAACATGGGAATGCAGATTGCCAAGGGAAAATTTCTACCAAACATGGGAATGGACTCATTCTCGTTTTCTTTCCTTCCTTCCCTCTATTTCCCCCAACCAAGGATACCATTGGTGTTTTCTTTGTTCCTCACCACAGAAGGTTTCTTTGCAAAATAAAAGAAAGGTTAGGATAGATGTAGAGGTTAGTTAAGACGTGTTGGGGTGGTCAACTAAGTTAATAATTTATCCATGTAAGCAATTAACTATATACTTCAGCAAAGAGTTAATGACAAAGTTAACAATGGACTAGTTTGGATTTCATTTTCAAATTATGAGGATCAAAATGGGACCTTTGAATTTTGAATATTAGGGAATTAAGTACACTGGTATAATTTACTTATAATTAATAGGAAAATTAGGAATGATTATCCTAACTAATTTTGCAAAAGAAGTATGTTCCTAGTTTAATTTCAATTAACATTATCAATCATACGAAAATAAAATTAAAGGAAATAAAAAATAAAATAAAAAGAGAATGAATAATATATATATATATATATATATATATAAAGATAAATTTGACCTAAAATATTATGTAGTTCAAATTAAAATATTTAATAATAGATTAGTGATTTTTAATTTTTGTAATTGAAAAAGATAATAATTATTAATTTAATTCAGCTAAAAACGTCCTTAACTCATGCAGCCTATTAGTTAATACCTTATACACATACGAAGACTTAGGAGTCTACGTGGCAAAATCTTAAAGTAAAATTAAAACCAAATATAAAACTATGGTTAATATTAAAAGAAAATAAAAATAGGAACCGAGTAACTAGTGTGAATGTGTGCATGTGTGTAGTCAAGTATCTACAATATTAGAAAAGAGTAAATGCATCTTAATGTTACCTCGTACTTCTTTGTGCATTCTATAAGTTCTCCGGTGCAAGTCGCGTGAGCTTTCTCGTCTGTTTTTAGGTGTAATATTTATCTTGTTTTAGATCATGTGAGATAAGAATATGATAAAATCTTTCTTAACAAGAATTAGGCGATGCCTTATCTATAGTTTATTTTTACTATTTACACTAATTATAAAACATTCTTCGAAGATAAATTTTAATATACTGTAAATTTCTCTGTAAAAATTGATTTTAAAAAATTCTATTTAGTATGATTTAAAAATAATAAAATGAAAAAATCTCTCCATATTTCGATTGAGGCATTCCAAAATTAGAAAAAATATTCTCTCCTTTCTCCTCTCTCATGCACGTCGACAATTAGAGAAAACTGTATAGTGAAAAAATATAATTTGTCAGGCTCAAGTTATTTGACAAATAAAACAGATGGAGGTACCTATATAGGAGGAATAAGATTAGCGATAGGGAGAATAGGGGATTAAATATTCGGACTATAGTGTCAGAACAAAAAATCCTATCAAGAATCATATTAGACGTAAAGTTGCATCCTTTGATTAACGTGTTGACAAGACAAAAAATTATTCATGGATTGACGAAATTAATATATTCAAACCAGATATGTCCCATGGATCCTCAATAATTGAAGATGTCAATTGCGGTCACAGTTAAATAGTATTTTTTTTATTGAATTAAAATTTTGAAATATTTGTAACTATCGAATTAAAATTTCAAAAATTATTAATTTTAATGTTTAATCGTTAAACCTATGTAGTTATTTAATATGAACCGTCAAATATGTATTACCGGTGAGAATTTATATCTATAGACTAGTAAGTGCAATTCTCACGTGAATTTTCTATCACCAAATGCATTTTACTGTTCACTCTATTTAAGAGTGTCCTGTTGTGAATTATGAGATAGGTTCAGATATTTTGAATGACAAGGTATGTCACTTTTGACTAAATAAAATACTGATACACTGTTCCTATTATATATTTTCCCAAAATATGGTACTGTTTTGTTATTTTTCATTCTCCCTCTTTTCACATCTCTTTTATTTCTACTTTCTTTTTCTTTTTTTCCTTCATATTTTCACACACACGCGTATATATATGTATAAAGAAATTAGTATCTAAAACACTTAATCGTCATAGTGGGCATTGCTACTATGATGGTATTCGTGGAGCATTTAGTATTGGCATTAACCAAATCTTAATTATTAGACTACCAGATATCAATCCTTATATGTTTTGTTACTTCTTAAATCTCATTATGTCAATGTTTTGAATGTTAGGGTTTTTTAATGCTCTTCGAATAATTAAGAATGCATGTCAAAGTTGAAATTGAGGCTTTGCTCCCTTCTTCATTTTGTATAAATAAAATACTGATGTATTAGTATTGTAGAATATTTGGAAAATATGATACAGTTAAATTAAGATTATAGTACACATTTAGTCTCTGACAATTTGGTCATTCACAAATTAATCGTGGCTAAATTTAAATTTGTACAAAACTAGTTCCTCATAAATTTAAATTTGTACAAAATTAATTCCTTTATTTATATTAATGAAGGACTAATTTTATATAAAATATTATTTCTGAGAGACTATTTGTTAAAGTTATTTGTGAGGAACAAAATTGTCACAAAGCGTAAAAGTGGCAAACTAATTTGGTATTTCTCACATTAAATTAAATTTCAAACTGAGCATGAAAGTTAAATAAGATAAATAAATCATATAAAACTGTTCCTTATTTTTAAATACAGATTTAGTGATTTCCAATGGTCTCCAAAATGTCATGTGAGTGAAAAGAGATGGGATAGACAGTTATTTTTTCATTACTGTCAGGAAAGGAAAGATAATGGTAATACAAATAAATCATATATGGTATAGAGTTTTGAAAGCTTATTGAGGAAAAATTCATTCCTACATATATAAACATGGGGATTTCTTTATTCAATTGATAGAATTCATATGGATTTTTGGGAATCAAATTTATTTTGTGGAAAATGCACAGGCTAGACTATTTTGCGTAAACTGAAACCTGAAGTAGCGATTGACAGTCTATTTGTGTTATGAAGGAGTTAAACACCTGGCTTTATTATTTATTTTAATTACCCTAATAAGAAAAAATAAAACAAAATAAAATAATATCAAAATTTAGAAATTATATTTACTAAAGATGGACTCAACCTAATAATGTGATCTAAGGCCTACATAGTATAATATAGCAATCAAAGTCTATGTAATTCAGGTTTGATAAAAACATAGTGTCCCTTAATTGGTATTTTTTACTCTATTAAGTAAAAAAATTATATTTAATTTAAGTTCTCAAGTAAAAAGATTGACTGGTTTCTATGTTCCAACGAAATCAATTTTATCACATGTTTACCAGCTAGATATTCTTAACATGTTCGTGAAGTGGGTAAATTTCGCATCAATGTGTAGACAAGAGAGGCATGATTCCGAAGATGTATATTCACTAGTGAATATTAAGTAATCAAATATAGCGGTATAATTACTTATAATTAAATTAGTAGGAAAACTAATTACTAATTATGCAATGAACTATGTTCCTAATTTAATTTCAATTACCTTTATCAATCATATGAAAAAATAAAATAAAATAAAACAAAACAAAAAATAAAAAAGGATAAATAAATATTTACAAAGATAAATTTGATAGTTCATATATGAACTGTCTAACAAAAAGTTGGTGATTTTTAATTTTTGTAATTAAAAAAAATCATATAAGGCATTACTACTATGATATTATTTATCACACATTCATTATAGGCATTGACGAAATCTTATGAATTAGAATATTACATCTCAATCCTTATATGTTTTGTTACTTCTTAATTCTCATTTTGTCGTTGTTTTAAATGTTAGGGTTCTTTATGCTCCTCGAATAATTAGGAATTCATGTTAAAGTTTAAACTGAGGCATAGCTCCCATCTTCATTTTGTATGAATAAATCCATTTTATGTTTGATAAAAATACAATGACATGTAAAACTATGAGAAGTGAATCACAATGAATATTGTGTCAACATATTTATGTTCATTAATAATTTTTTACTTATTTCTTATGCATATTTATTTGTCGTTTATAGACTAAATGAATATATGTATATGTATATATATATATATATATATACTGACATATTAGTGTTGTATTCCACTGTATTAAATAAAATACCGCTGTGTTAGTATTGAAGAATTTTTCAAATATATGATACAATTAAATTAACTATCATGCTGTGCTTAAAAGTTAAATAAGATAAATAAATCATATAAAATTGTTCCTTAGTTTTAAATTCGGATTGAATGATTTCTCATGGGTCGCCATAATGTCATATGGTGAGAAGAGAAGGGTTAGACAATTCCTTCACTCAAACTAATAGAATTCATATGGTTTTTTTGGAATCAAATTTATTTTGCAGAAAATGTGAGTTGAACTATCTTGCAAAGACTGAAATCAGAGGTGACGAGGACTAAAACAATATATAAGTAATTATTAATTTATAAAATCAATTTTTTTATTATAATATTTTAAAAAATATTATATGAAAAGTATAAATGGCTAAAAAAAAGATAAAATGATAAATAATTAGATGAATTAAAAAAAAACTAATGAAATTTTTTATTTCTTGAAACAAGATAATTATGCATATATGATAAGACAACACACAAATAAGTTTCAATTTATGGTATGGATTACAAACAATATTCAAGCACAAATTCGAAATTTTCAAAGAGTGACTCTTAATGGTCCTTCTCATGTTGAATGACATATACCCTATAACTCCTCAATGATTTATGTGGTAAAATTATGTAGATTACTATTTGATAAAACAACAAATAGCTTATTCTTATTCCTTTATATATATATATATATATATATATATATATATATATATATATATATATGTATTGTATCTTTTTGGCTTATCTTATTTCAACTTATCATATCAATTTCTTTATTTACTCCAATCTAAATTACTCAAATTAAGAAAAAAAAAAAAAAACTCAATCTACTCGACTGAAAATCAAATTTATTAAGCAAGACAAGTAGATTAATTTTAACTTAGATTTAAATTAAAATTAAAATTTGATTAAAAATGACTTAATTGACAAGATTGACTTAAAATTAACTATGAATCAATGAATACAAAATACTAAATAAAGTCTAACATTTAAATTTAATATTTTCTAAAAAGGCCCGCACAAAATATGATGTTCACAATAGCAAAACACATTATAATCATCAAAGACAAACCAAACTAAGTAGGTGTATTGTGAGAAGTGGAGGCTAAAGTTGAAGTTGAAGCAGGTAGTCATAGAGGTGATGAGTGGACTGCATCATGCACACCAAGGGGCTGAGGAGCAGGAGTGGTTTCATTCGGTGATTTTGCTTCTGCTAGCTGAGCTTTTGCATTATTAGGCGTCCAATGATATCTCATGTGGCCGCCAAGAGCTTGACTTGTTGAGAATGTTTTCTGGCAAATATTACACTGATGTCCATTGCCCCTTCTACTTCCTATCACTGTCACGTTCACATCTTCATGATCATCTTCACCATTAGGTTTAGCAGTCTTGACCTTTCTTGGCCTCTTATGGTTGAAAAGTTCATGGACATTACTATTTCCATACACGAGCATCATGAGGTCAAAAGCGTATTCATCTATATAGGGTCGAAGACAATGACGCTTTTGCCCGGGCGACCTCTCTTTCCGGTGAAAGACGACCATGAGGGAGATAAAGATCGCAAGTGATCAACGAGAGACGACGGAGTAGTATGGGGTTGAGTTTCCTTCTGTTCCATTCTCTGGTGAGACCTCAAGTGGCCAAACAAGGACTTCATGGATGGAAACTTCTTTCTGCAATCACATGAATTGAACAGCAAAAGAGTATTTCAATCAATCCAAACAGAGGAAACGAACAAGCTCGAAGAACTGATACTAATGCTTATATCATTGATCAATACCCAACAAATGAACAAATTCTAAAGGCTTACTCGAAGTCGAACATCTCAGATTCCGTTTCTTGATTCCCGCATATACCTTGGTTTGTGAATTGATTAACAATCAGAATGGGCTTGGGCTTGTGATTGGAAAGTGGCATGGGCTGATATGAAACGGTGGAATGAAGTTTTAAATTCATATATTATATTTGGACCAACACAAAATTTATTTTTAAAAAAAAATTTTAATTATATATAATTTTTTATTATTGTGATTTATTTTTGGCAACATCTACTAAAAAGTGAATTTTAATGAATTGATAACGCTAGGATTTTTTTTAAAATTACTATTAAAATGTGTAATTACAAAAAAGACATAAATTGATGTTAATTTTTCTAATTTATTATTATTATCATTTAATTGCACTTATTTTTAAATTTAATTAAACAAAAGATGTGAATATTAGGACACGTGTATATATATATATATACACACACACATGTATCTATGTATATTTAATTTGGGTTCAACTTTCAAAATAAAAATAAATAGCTTTTCTAATGTAATGATTGTCCTAAAAATATCACAATTTAAATTTAAAAAAGAATTATTATAAATTATAAAGTGCATATCTTGAATTAAGAAGATAAATTCATAAATAATTATTTTCATATAAATTTATAAATTCACCTCAAAATTAAATTAAGATGAAAATTAGAGATTTATTATGATAACTAATCTTCACAATGTAATTATAATATATTAATTCAAATTATTTTATATTTAAGGTTTAAACTTTGAAAGATTACTTTAAAATTTCCCCTTCATTCAATGCATATTATATATTTGTAAATTTATGCAATTAAGTAATGGTTGCTAGCATGAAGCTCAATTCTCTTTAAATATCTATATTTTCACCTCTTAATAGTGAAGGGATTCGTCCTTCATCCAGGCATTAAATGTTTAATGGCTCTATATAACTCTAGCTCTATTATAGGTCATATTATGAGTTCCAAGTTATATTTCAATAAATGAATCAATTCCATAATCCCATAATTCACTCAAAAATAATCATTAATGATTTTATCTTCCTAAATAATTACAATCCATTTGACACATAATCAACACTCAACAATATGGCAATCCCAACTTCCCATTGGGACATCTAATCATAAAACTACAAATTTCTGTTGACAAAATATTAGCTAGTCTAGACGCACTTATGTGGCAGCTGATTTGGTATATCGGTCATAATGAAATCATCCAGAAACTAAATGATTTCATTAGGACTAGTATACTAAATTAACTGCCACATAAATGTACTAGGACTAGCTAATATATTTTCAATTCTATCACGTAAGTCACATCTGTCAAATAATAGAAAATTTATATATGAATTTGACTCCACCACCTTTTCCAAATATGGATATCAATGTGAACTTTTCTATCGCAAAATCACAACATCAATTATAAAAAATCAAGCTATCAAAACTTATGAATATTAAAAAATCATGTCTAAGATATGAAAATAATTCAAATAATTGGAATCACAATCTAGACTAGAAACTAAACTAGATTCTACTTTTTGGTCCACCACAAAGAAAACCACATGGGAGCCATAACCTGCTCACTCCTTTGACACAAGATTTGACCTTGATTTTATGGCAATTTACTACCCGTAGTTCTATACTTATTGAAGTTTTAAACATCTATGGTTAAAGTAAATTCAAAGACACGAGAAATGAAATTCAATATGTAAATTTTCCTAAAGGATAGTTAATGTTACCTAAAGAAAAATAATAATGCAAATAGAATCAAAAGAGTTCAGATAAAGTACTTCCCTATTAAGCATGTACTAATTTAGTATAAGGCTACAAAACCCACAAAAAAAGGCAACTATAAAATAAGAATAATAAAGGAGGCTTACCATTTACAAACACCAAATCAATATTATTTTCATCAATATCCCCATGGAAGGAAAATCATAATTCCCTAACATCCTCAACTCCGTCGCTCTCGACATTCCATGAGCTGCTTCTTAGATTACATGATGTCATTGTCATATCATTCCTACCATATGACTTATTTCCTTTGTATTCTAAGCATGCTTTCATCATGGCACAGGAGATAGAAAAAGTTTAGCATCTTTAGTATTCTCACCACCATCCTGATTCACATTCATAACCTGTAATCACTCCACTAGACATTGAATTATACTTTTCCTCAGTTTCCCCTTACCCTTAGGGCTCTTTTGGTTCGCAATAGCTTCAGTAATTACAAGTTCATTTTCTTCATAATTTCTTCAAGGGAATCTGCAATCTCAAGAGCTAACATTTGCTTAATCCAAGCTTGATTCATAGCATCAAATTGGCTCTAAAAAAATATGGACTTTGGTTTATTTATAATTTTTTTGGAACTAGATCAAGAATCCATACCTGAGGTCAACTAATTTTGCTCTGGTCTTTTTTGCATCCAAAACTTTCATCAAACATTTTTTTCAAAGGTAACTTGGCTAATTGCTATAAAAAGATAAAAAAAAAGCCCTCATTAATTGTTGTTTGAACACAAATATGTGATAAAAAAGAATAAGGACATGAAAGCAGCTATCATGAAACTTCTATGTCTTTTGTTTAATATTCAGTCAATATTGGTTCCCTCTTTTCCATTATTCCCTTATTACCTCAAGTTATTGAAAGCATGTGTGAGTTCAAAAGACCATTTGTTCTTTCTTATCCCAAACTTTTCAATCTAACTCTAATTCGTAGTTCCAAAGTTAAAGTTAGTTTTCATTTAAGTATACTATAATTGCAGCATTCCTTTTATCTAAATGTTCAACGCCAAAAATCACCATGAAAATGGTGGCAACATACATTGAAGAAATGCATTGAATAGCTTAAAATACTTGTTTGTTTCATATCCTTTAAACAAGATTCAGATTGTCTAACTAGACTAACAATTACATTAGTGTCGTAGCAAAATAAGAATATTTGCAGCACTTACAAGGCCATAGAAGTGACGACAAGCAATAGAGTGAGGAAAAATTAAGTCGTATATGTAGAGGAGTCCTGATAAATCAATTCAAATACATGCTTTTAGGCTCTTATCAGCTTAGTATCATTGACATTCTTATTTTTGGGCCTATCAAAGCAATAATACCTATGAACAAAAAGTTAAACAGCTAAATGAAAATTCGATTGGTATTGGTAAAGAAAAACATAATAGGGAAAAGATAGAGAAGTTCCCTTTTCCAACCCAATATCATCATAAGCAAATGTAAGTAGTTGTAAAGATATCTACTTGAAAAGGATACCAGAATTGGAAACCTGGAGCTTTTGATGCTTTAAAATATTGAGAAGCCAATGACTTCAAAATGAGAACCCTTCAGCTCTGATACTGAAAGTGCCTTCAATTGAAAGTATAGTTTTCAAGTTTAGGTAAAGAAATGGAATTGGGATTGATCTCTGCTTATCTAAGCTAGACGCTCATCTACGCTAGCTTCAATGCAAACCGAGATGTAGTGGGAACAAGTACAAATTGATAGCATCAAATTTGAAATAAAACCCAGAGAATTCCACAATTAGAAGGAAATCAATTTCAAAAGTCACCTGAAGCCTCTCGCAGTTTCATCAACCTTAATCTCATCTTGATACAAGGAGATAATTTATAGAGATTTTAGCATTAATGTTACCAAAATGTAGAGACCTTGGAGGATGTTGGCAACATTAACTGTGGCATTTTAATTGGCATAAAAGTTAAACAAAAGGTTTTTCAACATAGTTTATTGGCAAAAAGGAACTATTCTATGTTTTTGGAAAGAAACTAGAATAAAGGAAAAGAGTTAGCTACTCATGAGTGAAGAAGACAATTGAGGGTTAAAAAAGTGGTACAAATATGAAAATATAGTAACAGGTTGCAACGCCAACACAAAAGCATAAAATTTTTTCTTTGCATTTAACGTGAGTTTAGAAGGTAAACATGAGTTGGAGAAAGTCTATTACGTGTCAAACAAACAAGATGAAATTTGTGTTAACATGCATTTGGACATATGAACATGATTCTTATGCTTCTCAACACATATCCAAACAATCATTATGTTTGGTATGATAAGAATGTAAAGGGAGATAAATGAAATGACCATAATATCCTTTAATAGTAATAATAATAATAATAATAATAATAGTAATTGTTATTATTATTAAAATATTAGCTTTTTTATATTTTATAAAAAAAAATTATTTACATCTTCGTTGATATATCACCTTTTCATGGCACTATAATATCAACAACATCTCGCCAGAACATCGACATAAAATGAATGCAAGGGATGGGATCTTGTGAGTTCTTAAATATAAAAGAAACTTGTTAGCTTGCTAAAAACAAAGAGATAGTGCAAAAAAATTCATACCTCTAATCATTGTCATTAATATGAGATGGATGCTTATAAGCCTTTGTTTCTTACTCTTTAAGATGGTGTAAATGAGCATTAAGGGATATGAAACCAGACGTAGGGACCCATATTTATAGGAGAGATTTAGGCAACCACTCCATTAATGGTTGCCATTGAATAATGCAAGTGGGTAGAAAAAGTGTATGTAATAATGAAAGTTTGCAATAATGGGATATTATACATAGAGAATTGACCATAACTAGCAACAACATTTATAATAATAGTCTACAATGATAGTCTGGACATGGACCAAAGCCAACAAGGTTAACATTCTCCCACTTGGTCCATTACACTCAATAATTGCAATATCATCTTCCATACGCATTCTAAAAGAGAGAAGTTGAATGCACGAATCATAGCAGTAAGTCTTTTATGAGTGAGTTTTACTTTTTGTGTATCTTAATGCATATTACTTTCTCTTCCTACCATAATCTTAATGAATAAGTCCTATGCTTATTATAGGTCCTTTTAATGTTGTCTATTCTCTAAATATAAATGTGCACACAAAATGAGAAAAACAACTCAAATGAGAAAGAACTTTATTACAAGTGATGATAACATACATCAAATGCTTAATATGGAACCAAGTCTCATTCTAGCTACATCATCCTTAAATTTCATAGGCGGTATGCCTTTTGTTAAGGAATCAGAAACCATCAACTCAATTCTTATGTGTTCAATGGAAATTTTATTTTCCTTGACACATTATTGAATGGCTAAGTACTTAATGTCGATGTATTTGCTTCGACTTCCACTTTTATTGTTTTTAACCAGAGAAACTGCAGTTGAATTGTCACAATATATTCTTAATGGCCTTGAGATAAAATCTAAAATTCTAAGACCAGAAATAAAGCTTTTAAGCCATACACCATGCAAAGTTGCCTTAAAATAAAACATGAACTCAGTTTCCATAGTAGAAATTGCGGATAAAGACTACTTTGGAGACACTACTCCATTGGCAAGCATAAAGATATATCCAGATGTTGATTATTGAGAGTCAATGGAACTGGCAAAATGTGAATCAGAGTAGCCAACTACCTCAAGGTTCTCAGTTTGCATGTACATTAGCATGAAATCCTTAGTACCTTTAAGATACCTTATAACCTTCTTTGCTGCTGTCTAATGATCCATCCCTAGATTGTTCTGATATCTTTCTAACATCCCAATAGCAAATGCAATGTTAGGTTTTATACAAATTTGAGCATACATAAGGCTTCCAACTGCTGAAACACATGTAATGTTACACATATGTTCCCTTTCCAGATTTTTCTTCAAGCATTGGCTCAAATTGAACCTATCACCCTTCACAATAGGTGCTACACTTGGTAAGTAGTCTTTCATTTAAAATCTTTCTAAGACTTTATTGATATAGGTTTCCTATAATAATCCCAAAATACATTGAGTTCAATCTCTATGGATCTTAATGCCATTGTGATAAGATGCCTTACTCATATTCTTCGTATCAAAGTTCTTAAAGAGAAATTATTTCACCTCATATTTAAACCCTTTATGATTAGTTGCAAGCAATATGTCATCCATATACAGCACAAGAAAACATATTTTAATCCCACTGACATTTTGGTATATACATTGATCCATGACATTCTCTACAAATCCAAATGAAGAGGCCTATTTCAATCCATATATAGGTTTCAAAAACTTGCAATCTAAATGTTCCTTGGCATTAGAGGAAAATCCTTCAGGCTATTTCATATATGACTCTTCCTCTAGATCTCCATTAAAGGCTGTCATTTTCACATCCATATGATGTAACTCTAAATCAAAATGGGCAACCAATGCTAATATAATATGGAGGGAATCCTTTTTTGATATAAAAGAAAATGTTCCCCTATAATCGATTCCTTCCTTTTAAGTAAATCCTTTGGTCATGAGTCGTGCTTTATGTCTTTCAATATTGACTAATGAATCTCTTTTTGTTTTAGAGACCCATTTACAATCAATAGTTTTTGAGCCACTAAGTAACTTAATGAGATTCCAAACTCCGTTTGACATCATAGAATCCATTTCATCCTTTACAGTATTAAGCCACAAATCATATTCTTTATATTTGATGGCTTGTGAAAATGTTTTAGGATTATTTTCAACTCCAATATTAAAGTAAGACTTTTATAGGTTCACAACATAATCACTAGGAATTGTTGACCTTCTACTTCTAATCGATCTTCTTAATATTGATTCAACATTCTGTTGGGTAGCATGTTTCTCAACTAGTTGCAGAACAAATACTTGTGATTGTTGCATAACTAGATCAATAGTTTATGGTTCTTTGATGATTGAATTTTCAACACCCATTTGCACTTGGGAGGTGTGAATTATAACTAATCAATTACTTCATGTGGGAGCTTGAGTTCTCAATTGATCATTATTAGAATTTAAGTTTTGAGTTTGATCACTCCCACTGATCAAGTCATTCTCATGAAATTTAACATTTATGGACTCCATAATCCTAGTGCTATGTGATGGGTAATAAAACTTGTATCCCTTAGAAATTTTGGCATACCCAATAAAGTAGTCATTGATAGTCTTGGGGTTTAGCTTCTTCTCCTGTAAATTATAAATACGCACTTTAAACGGGTATCCCCATAGGCATATATGCCTCAAACTCGATTTCCAACCCTTAATTAATTCAAATGACGTCTTTTCAACAACCTTGGTTGGAACTCGGTTAAGTATATACATAGCCATCTTAAGGGCTTTAGTCCATGAGAATATAGGAAGCTTGAATCTGCTAAGCATGCTTCGTACCATGTCCAACAACGTTCGGTTTCTTCTTTTAGCTATGCCATTTTGGTTCGAGGAACCAAGCATAGTATATTGGGTAACAATCCCATGTTGTTGAAGAAACTTCACAAATAGACCAGGAGCTTGTCCATCTTTAATGTATCTACCATAGTGCTCACCGCTTCTATCATATCTCACTATTTTAATTTATTTACCACATTGTTTCTCAACTTCTGCCTTAAAAAACTTAAAGGTATCTAATACCTCATTTTTGTTGTTAAGCAGATAGAGATACATGTATCATAAGTAATCATTAATAAAGTATTTTTAACTATTTGAGTCAATATCTAGACTACATATATTCATATGAATGATTTTCAAAAAAGTAGAACTCCTTTTAGCACATTTCTTGCTCTTGTTAGTCTGCTTTCTCTTAATGCAATCTATATAAGTATTAAAGTTGGTAAAGTCAATAGTAGTATAGCACTCCTTCCTTTACTAACCTTTTTACCCTCTTTATTGAGATATGACTAAATCTATGATGCCATAATATAGAAGAATTCTTATTAGCAATATATCTCTTTATACTTATACTACTGTAAGTATCCATGGTTTCATGTAATAAATTGTCTTATAATTGAATTTGGAAAAGACCAGTACAAATTGTACCATTTCTAACAGAATTAAATTTATAAAGTAACTTCAACATATTATTTGAAAATTCAAAAGAACATCCAAATGATAGAAGCTTTGAAATAGAAATCAAGTTTATAGATAAACTTGGTACATAAAAGGTCCTTAGAACAAAACCAAAATTTAAAACCAGTTTGCAAGTTCTTATAGCCTCAACTAGTGAGCCCATCTTATTTTCAAAGTAGATGTATTGCTCACTTCCCATAAGCTTCCTTTAGTTTATAAAGCCCTGTAAGGCATTTGAAATATGGATTATGGAACCATAATTAATCCCCCATGTGTTATTACTAACATCTATCATATTTGATTCATAACAAATGAATGAGATTAAGTTACTTTTCTTTTCATGTCAAGCCTTGAATTTGTTGTAATCCTTCTTCATGTGTCCTTTCTTCTTGTAGAAAAAACACTTGGATTCCTTTTTAATATCAACTTGGATAGGCAATTTACCCTTCCATTTTCCCTTGGCTTGTTTTTTGTCTTTCCTTTGAGTTGTTATATGTGCACTTTCTCCCATTTATGCTAAAAGTCTTCCTTCTTCTTAAACACACATGACCAGTACTTCATTTATTAACCATTTTTGTTTATGTGTGTTGTAGGAGATCTTGAAAGGCCTATATTAAGGTGGTGAGAAATTCATAATAAAGTATGTGAACACCCCATATCTAATTACCTAATTATTTAATTAATTGATACACTAATTAATTAGTAATTAAGTAAATAGAAGAAATTAAAATGACAAGGCTTCAAATGACATTTTTAAGTGGGGACGATTTGAAATTAAAAATAAATAATGGGAGACAATTAAATAAACTCAAAAACCAAAAATAAAATTAGCTAATTGAAATAATAATAGTAGTAATAATAATAAATCAAAGTAAAAATTATAAAAAAAAACATAAAAAAATATAAGAAAACAAAAATAGAAAATTAGAAAATTAAAAAAATAAAAATTAATTAACTATAATAGTAATAAAAATTAAAAAAAAATTAAAAAGGAAAAGTCTGCAACCAAAAGCTATCACCAAATGGGAAAAATAAAGCTGCAGGTGTAGAGGGAAGCTGAAAAAAGAAAAAAGCATTGCTTGGGCAAAGACTGAGGAGCATTTAAAGGAAAAGAGAAAGATAGAAAAGAGACAGAGGGGGGGAGCAGAGCTTAGGAAGGGAAGGGAAATGAGCTTGAAGACAGTGAGGAGCAGAAAGAAAAAAGGAGGCAGCCACTTCTAACGATTCATATTGGAGAAGTGCGGACTGAAAGCAACAATCTTCGCTGAATGAAGGCTATTTGTAGATCAGCACCTTTTCTTTTGCCAGTTCAAACAAGTGGAGGGAGGGGTACATTTGCTCTATTGACAACAACATTGACAATTACAGTCTACCGGCATCGTTGTCAAGCTAGCACTATTTCTTTATCATTGGTCGACGAATCAACCCACCTAGAAGTTCTTGTGTCATTGAATTCTTATAGAACTTTGATGAGGGCACGTGCTTTCTTAGCCGCATGAGAAGTACCATCGGTGAGAAGCAAGTAAAGCCGAGGCATCAATGAAGCATCCTTGGTTAGAACAACCACCACCTCTGCTCCTACATGCACGCATAGTGACACAAGAATTGACACACAGTGCTCTTTCCCTACATGCAATGCTAATGACTGCAACACCCCAATGATCAAAGGCAAAGAAAAAGCTTGTGACATAGCTTTTGCTCCCTCTACATTCTCCGCCAAGGTTGAGAGAACCATTAAACAATCTGTGCTAAGGTCAGATTTTTCTGAGGAAGCTAATATACTGACTAACATATGAATAGTATCAGCCTCTAACAAATTCTAATCATTCTGAGGAAGCAAGAAAAGCCTGAAAATGGCAACCACGACATTCTTTTCCCCGTAAGTGGTTGTTTCTTCCTTGATTAGTTCTACCAAAGCTGGGATTACTTCTTGATTTTCTCTAATTATTTTCCTGTTTTCTTCGGTGGAAGAAAGGTAAAATATAGTAGTAGCTGCGATTTGACGTGAGAACCATGAAGATTCAGGAGATTTAGCAATGAGGGCACTATTCAAACTTCAATCAAACATGCTCTGTTGAAAATGTTGGACTTTGAAAGCAAACGAATCTCCTAAGTTGCCTTGGTTTTTTGGTCATTTGTTCCGAACATGAGCCTCTATGCAATGAACCGCGAAAGAAATTGCATGGCGTGTGCTAAAGCTATACTACCAGGGACGATAGTTCTCATTATGTTGCGACTCAAGTGATCGGACTTGGCGGTGGAAACGCCATTGTCAGCATAGAACTATTGGAATAGATTTCTAAGGGTTGTGTTTAGGACAAGATCAATGTTTGTGAGCTTCTCCCATGTTTTAGGGCATATCTTGTTTCTAGCTTTCAGCCATTTCTGAATGGAAGCTCGATCGTAAGTCTAACCCATTAATACAGTCACAGGATCAGTCATTAGCTATAAAGAAATTGGACACCAAAAATCTTGTAGGTTTATGAAGTTAATCATCACTGTGTTGCACCTTGCCTCTGATGGATCAGTGGTAGTGTGTTGAAAATCTAAAGTTTCGAATATTACTACCCTGCAATAGCATAAAAATGCAACTAAACTACTTAAAAAAGGAACCTCCCTCTCGTCACCATTGGCGCAGCTAAAGCTGATTTCGACTTCCAATAATTTGATCTCTTTATTACAATCATTCCAGTTCTTGATTTCTAGGTAGTCCAAAATTTGCTTCATAGTACTCAAGTCGGGTTTGATTCCTCTCTCTAACTGATGCAAAAACCAAATGGACTTGTTTGGTTGTGCCCTCGTCGTGTGGCTCTAGTTCGACCTTCACTTTTTGAGCTTGCTTGGCTACTAATTCCATTATCTCTTTTACTTCATCATAAACCTCGATACGATGCAGAGGCAAGATGTTAAGAGCAGTGGCTACCACCCGAATCAGAACCTTGAATTGATTGGCAACATGCTCTGATTTCATTAGCATCCATAGCCGAGCACCTTCACGAGTATAATCTGAGAGTAAGAAGTGGATTTTTTAGAAATTGAGGTGAAGTTCGGAGAAGAGAAGCAGAGAGCAATAGAATCCCTTATAGGGACGCCACAATCTTAAATTTCTACGACAAAGAGAGGGGCGGACAGAGAGAGAGAAGAAGAAGAAGAAGAAGTGGTCTGCTCTATTCTAAGCACCGCGAGCAGAGATAAATAGAGGAGGCAAAGATGGAGCTAACACGGCGGCACTTGCAGGCGTCGAAGTTGTTGCCGGCTAGGTTGAGGTAGAAGAAGTTAGGGTCATTGTCGAGATTGAACAAGGGTGATGGGTTGAGGAGGATTGACATAGAGAAGCTCAAGAGGCTGAGCATGGACAGCAGAGCCACAACATGGAGCAAGAAGAGGCTAATGAGCTACGTGATGTCATCGAGGCTGTCGACGATCTTGTGCACAGAGGACTTTCAAGAAGGTGGCAAAGGATGAAGCCAAATACATCGAAAAAGAAGAAAGAAGTAGAGTGAGAAAGAGTGTATGCGGCACCACCGAAGAGGGAGAAAGAGAAGTAGAGAGAGAAAGGAGAAGAAGAGGATTGTTGGAGAGAGAGCCCGTCGACGGTGAGAAGCCGTTTCAGGTAAGGGATGGCATCATGCATGCATGATAGCACTGTTCCTGCGTTGGCACCCAATTCGCATTGCAGATGCATATCATATCCTCTTTTTTTATGTTATTGTTTCTTTTTGCTATTATTATTATAATTATCATTTTTTTGTTTCTTTGGTATTATAAGTAAAGTTTTAAGGAAGGCATCTTATGGGAACATTATTGTCCTCAAGTGCTTATGGTCATGTGAGATTTTAATTTTTTTAAACACCAAAAATTAGTACATGTTTAAAAATAAATAAATAAATAATAATGCAAACATAAATATTTTAATTATATATTTCCTATTATTTATAGAATGATTAAGTCAGGGTCTGATAAAATTTAATTAATTAAAAGTGCTATGTGGGACTTGGGTCTCCGTAGGCTCCGGGGAATCAATCCTATTAAAACAAGACTAAAAGAATTTTAATGTCAAAATCTTTAAAAAATGTGAAAATAAAGTCCTGAGAATTCTCAAATATTTTATTCCATATTTTGGGTTCCCGAGTAAGATCACTCATCTCTTGAGGCACCCAAGGGTTAATTAATAGAGACCGCGTGAGACATTGAGTCTTATCAAGTTTCAAAATTTAACATTTAAAAATTGGGATGAATTAATAAAAAATAGGGATATTTGTCCTACTTAGTATGAAACTAAAAATCCTAAGAAGACTTTTTATTTTAGTTTTACTTTAAGTTTCAAATAAATTCTAATTTTAAGAAATATATATATATATATATATATATATATATACAAAAATCATAAATTCAAAAATCATAGAAATTTCTTTTTTCCATTACAGTTTAAAGTTCAGAGTAAATTCAAATAATATATATATATATATATATATATATATATATAAAGAAATTAATTTAAAAATCCTGTTAATCATAACCTTACTTTTGAAATTAAAAAAAATCCAAAAACTCAAAAAATTTATAAATTCAAAAATTCTGAAAAATGACTTTCTGTTATAATTGCATTTTAATTTTAACAATAAATTCTAATTTAAAAAATTCAAAAATAAATAAATTCAAAAATTCCAAAAATACATAAATTCAAAAATATGAAAAATGGTTTTATTTTCATCCTAATTTCAACGATAAATTTCAATTTTGAAAATCCAAAAAATAAATAAATTCAAAAATTCAAAAATATTCATTTCATTATAATTATATTTTAATTCCAAAATATATATATACTCCTAAAAATCCTAAGAATCTGATCCCATAATCATTCCATTTAAGTTTCAAAATTAAGATTTAAAATACGAAACTAAACAAAAAAAAAATTTAAAAGAGAGAAAATGAAGAGATTAGGAGAGCTAGATTAATCAGGTTGTCGTAAATTAAAACACATAAACTAAATTTCAATCTCATTTCATTTACAAAAATCTATTTAATTTAAACCCTCCTGTTCTTATCACAAAAGTTAAAAATTACCAACCAACGGATATGCCATTTTGGTCGAACTACGTGGACTTTGATCCCTATCATAGGGTACGTAGGCTCTAAGCTTTCATCCTAGGTCAAGTCTGTCCTTTGTAAATATCTATCCGTTTGTTTCCATTATTGTCGTTTTTGTCTTCTCTATTTAATAGGCATGTATGTCAATAAAGGGTAATTAAGATAAATTTAAGGCCATATTCCATTTCAGCTAACTAGTTTAAGGTAACTGTCTTTATGGACAGATGTTTTGGGGTGCCTAACATCTTTCTCGCACTTAAATTGACACCCGAACCTATCTTTGATTTCACATACCGTTTTGCCTTTTCTTTTTGTTTTAAATTGGTTTTCCAAATTTTTTCATTAAATATTTTAGTGGTGACTCCAAATAAATTGATTTTCAAGATTCATTTTGAGAATCAATTATAAACACTTTTTATTCCTTCTCACCGAAAGGTCGGTTATGACAAAGTACACTAGCAAAAAAATTAGGATTTTCAACCTTTAAGTATTCTCAAATGAGCTGTAATATCCCTCATTTGCAAAATGTGCTTGTGAACACCCCATCTCTAGTTAATTAATCATTTAATTAATGGATTCACTAATTAATTATAAATTAAGCAAATGAGGAAAATATAAAGGACAGAGGCTCAAATGACATTTTTATGTAAAAGCAATTTAAAATTCAAAATGAATAACGAGGGAATTTAAGAAAAACGAAAAAAACTATAATTTGAAAATAAGAATTAATTAATTAATAATAATTATAACAAATGAAAATAAAAAATCATAAAAGACACAAAAATAGGAAAAATCCAAAAATAAATATTAATGGTGATGATGACAATAATAAATAAATAATATATAATAATAATTAAAAAAGGGTTAAATTAAAAAGATAATAAATTAAATCAAAAAGTACCAAAATATATAATGTAACCCTGCTTACTCTGATCCGATGTTTTTTTACGGTAGCTTCGGTAAGTTAGCTGCTCTGCAAATTGGCAAGTTGCCTATAGCTGTTGTTGTAGTCCATAGCTCGGCTGAGGAAGTGACAGGCAGCAAATAATGAT
Source organism: Delonix regia (assembly GCA_037074485.1). Taxonomy (NCBI): domain Eukaryota; kingdom Viridiplantae; phylum Streptophyta; class Magnoliopsida; order Fabales; family Fabaceae; genus Delonix; species Delonix regia. Next base: position 18,808,622 of record CM073454.1, on the reverse strand, counting down.
GATAGAGGCCAAGCTGATAAGAGGAGAGAGTTGAAGAGAGAAAAGGGGGAAGCATTCAACGAAGAGAGGGTGGATGAGAACCAAGGGAAGCTGAGAACTAAGAAATGGGAGAACCAAGGAGGCAGCGTGAAAGAAAAAGGGAGAACCAAGAGAGAAGAGTTGAGGTAACATGAAAGAAAAAGGGACGACAGAAAAGAGAAGAAAGGAGCTGCTGAAAGGAAAGAAACCGAGCTGCAACAGAGGAGTGAGACGAGGCAAACCATGACGAGCTGCAGCAGACGAGCAAGCCGAGGCAGACTGTGGATGCAGTAACGAGCATAAAGGAGAGGACGATGACAAGTTGAATCCAACTAGAGCAGAGAAGCAAAGCAAGCTGAGAAGGAATGATATTTTCCTCTATTCTAAGCATCTTAAACAGGGGTGAATAGAGGTGAACAAACTGTTCTAAAGTCACGAGGGAGGAGATCTGTTGCGATTTTTCTTCTGGTGTCGTGGAAGAGCAGGAAAAGGGAGAAAGAAAGCATAGTACAAGAGACGAGTGGAAGCCAAGAGATTGCTGAATGAGGGAGAGGCATCACTGCAGAAAACAAAAGCTCCTGGGACTGTTGGGAGAGGCTTGAAGAAAGTAAGGAAAGGAGGTTCAAAACCAGGAAAAGATCTAAGGAAAAAGGTTGGCGTCATTAGCTAAACTCTTTTCATTTTGGCCTTCATATTACTCTCATTTTAACCTGTTTAGCGTTCAGTGGCTGTTGAAAACAACGTTAACCATCTTATTTCCATTTCCAAAAAGTGAAGGATGGAAATCCCATTGCATGTCACTTGAACTTTCTGTTTGGTTTTACTGCACGTTAGTCACACCATTTGCCATCTAGGTCCACCACATGTTCACCTTTTAATGCTGTTTTCATTTTTCTCCTCGCCTATACTTATATATATATATATATATATATCACATATGAGTTTATATATATATATATATATATATATATATATGTGGGAATATATAGATATAGGTTTCCATATTTTCCTAAAACTTGCTCTTTTCTTACATATATATTATGCATGTGTTTATATATATATATACATCTACATACATACATATATATATATATATATATATATATGTGTGTATGTGTATGTGTGGGAATATATAGATATATGCTTCCCTGTTTTCCTGAAGCTGGCTCTCCTATTCTATCATGCTCATATGTATCATTACATATGTCTCTATACGTATATATCTATATATATATATATATATATATATATACATATAGGTGCATATAGATGTACATATATTATTGTTATCTTTTTGTCAATATGAGATTAATTTTTAGCTTTATAAACAAAGTTCTATAAAGGTCATCGAGTGAGAATATTATTCTCTTCGGGTGTTTTGGGATCGTGTGAGATTTCGATCTCCTTAGATCCTGAAAAAAAAAATTAAAAATTAATACATATTTGCTATAAATAATAATAATACAACAAAAAAATAATTAAATATTTACCTTGATTAAATATTTCCCATTATCTGCGAAATTATCATGTGAGAATATTGTTCTCTTCGATTGCATGGGATTATGTGAGATTTTAGTCTCCTTAAATCCCTAAAGTTAGTATACATTTGCTTAAAAATAATAATAATTAAATATTTACTTCAATTAAATATTTTTCCATTATTTATGAAATTATGGTGTGAGAATGTTGATCTTCTCAATTGCATGGGATTATGTGAGATTTTAATCTCCTTAGATCCCTAAAATTAATACACATCTATCTAAAAATAATAATATATAATAAAAAAGAAAAAATAATAACAATTAAATATTCACCTTAATTAAACATTCTCCATTATTTACGAAACTATCGTGTGAAAACATTGTTCTCTTCGATTGCATGAGATTATGTGAGCTTTTAATCTCCTTAGATCCCTAAAATTAATACACATCTATCTAAAAAAATATATATAATAATAAAGAAAAAAACAATAATAATTAAATATTCACCCTAATTAAACATTCTCCATTATTTACGAAACTATCATGTGAGAATATTGTTCTCTTCGATTGTATAGGAATATGTGAGATTCTAATATCCTTAGATCCCTAAAATTAATACACATCTATCTAAAAAAAATGATAATAATAATAATAAAACAATCATAATTAAATATTCATCCTAATTCAATATTCCCCATTATTTACAAAATTATCGTGTGAGAATATAGTTCTCCTCAAATGCTTGGGGTTATATGAAATTTTAATTTTCATAAACCCTGAAAATTATATATACTTGTTTTAAAATAATAATAACCATAATAATAACACAAAAATAAATATTTTTACTAAGCTTTTTTTACAAAGAGATTAGTTCTTCCTCCATAATCATTTCATTTAAAATTCAAAATAAAGTATTCAAAATTCCAAAAATAAACAAAAAAATTTTAAAAGAGAAAATGAAGAGATCAGGAGAGCGAGATTAATCAAATTGTAAGAAATTAAAACACACAAATCAAATCCCAATTCTGTTTTGTTTACGAAAATCTATTTTTGAACCTTCCTGTCCTCATCGCAAAACGTATAAGTCATCACTCAATGAACATGCCTTTTTGGTCAAACTACGTGGACTTTGATCCCTATCATGGGGTATGTAGGCCCTAGGCTCTTATCCTAGGTCAAGTCCATCCTTTGTAAATATCTATTTCTTTGCTTTCGTTAATGTTATTTTGTCTCCTCTGTTTGACGGGCATGCATGTTAATAAAAAGGTAATTGAGATCAATTTAAGAGTCATATTCTATTTCATTTGACTGGTTTAAGGTTACTGTCTGTATGGACGGGTGTTGTGGGGTGCTTAACACCTTCCCCACACTCAAATAGACTCCCGAACTCATCTCTAATTTCGCAGACCATATTGCCGTTTTATTTTTGTTTTAAATTAGTTTTCCAAAGTTTTCCGTTAAAAATTTTGGTGGCGACTCCAAATAAATTGATTTCTAAGATTCATTTTTGGGAATGAATTTAAACACTTTTTATTTTATTCCACCAAAAGGTCGGTTATGATAGTGCTCTCGCACACCCCTTAAGCCAATGAGCTTCATAGTGGATAATTTTGATATTAGGGTACATGCTAAAGCCTTTTCAAAAGATTAAAATTGTTCATCAATGACTTTTAGCAAGTTGCAGACATTTTTATGCTCTCCTATTGATCCATGTATACTACCAGATATCTTGGATTAGATATACATCATGTTGAGATGATTAGATTGCTCACAACGTTTATATAAAGTTGTTGCTGATGAAATGCATGTATTCATAGGTGTGGAGGTTCATCTTTTCTAATGGCATATTCAACGTCCATCAACCCTAATTGGAGAAGAATTTTCTCCTTCTAAATTTTGTAATTATCCCTATTAAGTTCAAGAACTTGAAAATAAAAAATGTTATGGTTGAAAAGTTGCATAAACATTACATGCATATATCAATATGTGAGACAACATTGAAAAATCCTTGTAACATGTTTTGCCAATGTAAAACATATAAAGGAAACATGAGCCTAGTAGCAAATAAAACTACCTACGGGCTAAGTTATATTTACTTAGGGTCATGCATAAATTATGATGAAACTAACAAATAATATTATCTTTCCTCAATCCCTTTGGGCTAATTAAGGAAAAAGAAAAATTCACTATCTCATCCTATAGGATAGTAATTACTTTATTAAAAATGATTAATTAAAACTTGATATTATTTTATTTTATGTAATTTTACAAATTAATGTATAATTTTAGAATAATTAAAAGTGTTGTAGCTAAATTCTTATTATGCTAAAATTATAAAAATTACATGACATCAAGATTTTCTTGAATTCTTGTAAATGACCATGCAAAATGCATAAACAAGCAATTTTCATAATGGGATTCTTAATCAATTAATTAATTAGTCAACAAAACCAATAATATCCGTTCATTTAAAATTTTTCCGAAAAAGCCATAGAATATTGCTTATAACTAATTTTCAAAAAATTAAGCATTTAATTAAATGGCATAAAAATTTAATTTCATAAAATACTGACAGAATATCATTAAATATTATGTAATAAGACTTAAGTTGTTCAAAATAAATTTTTAAGAATTTTAACATTAGTTATAAAAAAATTGAGCTTGCTTTTATGAACTTTAAATATGTTTGAAAACAAAACCAATACACAAGGTAGTGTGTTTGTTTGATGGTCAGAACATTGGCCTATCATCTAACATGTTACGGGTTTGAGTCTCAGGGTGACCAACTTTACAATTTTATTTTCAAAACACAATACAAAGCAAAACAACATGTCGTTTACATAGAAGAGGGATGCTGCACACGGGAATGTCAAAATGATATGTAGTTTGGCTCATCCCCTACCTTTAGATACGTCATATGTATCTGAAATCAACCTAGTTCAGACCCAAATTGAGTCCCAGTCATTTCTTGCAATCTAAAGCTCTATTTTGAGCATTTCAAAAGCCAAAACTAACTAATTTTTTCATGAGGATCAAGTTCATGAGCTCAAAATCATGAAAAACGCATGAATATAATCGACTCAATCTGAAGATTTTTCTAGAATTTGCTAGGCAGAGGTTTAATGGCTCTGATACCAAATGTAAATTCCTAAACATAAAGCTTGCTCAAAACAAAGAGATAATGTAGAAAAATTCATACCTCCAGTCATTACCATTCATATGAGATGGATACTTCTAAGCTTTTGTCTCTCACTCTTAAATATGGTGCGTGAGCTTCAAGTGATGAAAAACTAGACTTAAAGGCTCATATTAATAGGAGAGATTTAGGCAACCACTCCATCAATGGTTACCATTAAATAATGCAAGTAGGTAGGAAAATGTGTATGTAATAATGAAAGTTTGTTATAATGGGATATTGAACTTAGAGAATGGACCATAGCCAACAAGAAAGCTTACAATAATAGTCCACAATGATAGTATGGAAATGGACCAAAGCTAGCAAGGTTAATAGATCTTTCTAAAAAGGTCATTTCTTCACCTTCCTTTTCAGATTTATCTTCTGGTTTGTTCAAGCCTCAGGTAATGTCAAAGATAACATGCATCGTCGAAGATGGCAAAATTTTGTTGTGCAATGCCATTACGCTTTGCATTCAACTCTAGAGCTCCATCCACTCCTCAATCTTCAATAACTTGGCTTATCCACCTGTAAATGAGAGGGATAAAGAAGGGCTCAAAAGGGTTGATAAGGAATTGGAGGAAAAGGAAGGACGAAGGGAGAGAATCATGGCCAAAGGAGTGTTTGGAGTTTGGAAAAGATAGTGGTCATGCATTGCATCGCTGGAGCAAACACCGACAACCTAGCCATGACAACAAACTAATCACATCACACAGCCTATCTATTCTTGATGCTTCATTAAGGGGATGGAGAAGACAAGGACATTACGATAAAAATCAATTAGGACTCCTCATAATGGGTTGGACTCCCTTGATGGGAGGAGGGATTATGCATTCCCATAAACATAGGAATGCAGATTGCCAAGGGAATGTGATTCCCTTGGCAAAATCTCTACCAAACATAGGAATGGACTCATTCTCGTTTCCTTTCCCTCCCTCCCTCCCTCTATATCCCCCAACCAAGGATACCATTGGTGTTTTCTTTGTTCCTCACCACAGAGGGTTTCTTTGCAAAATAAAAGCAAGGCTAGGATAGATGTAAAGGTTGGTTAGGACGTGTTGGGGTGGTCAACTAAGTTAATAACTTATCTATGTAAGCAATTAACTATATACTTTGGCAAAGAGTTAATGACAAAGTTAACGATGGACTAGTTTGGATTTTATTTTCGAATTATGAGGATCAAAATGGGACCTTTGAATTTTGAATGTTAGGGAATTAAGTACATTGGTATAATTTACTTATAATTAATAGGAAAGTTAGGAATGATTATCCTAACTAATTATGCAAAAGAAGTATGTTCCTAGTTTAATATCAATTACCATTATCAATCATATGAAAACATACAAAAATAAAATTAAAGGAAATAAAAAATAAAATAAAAAGAGAATGAATAATATATATATATATATATAAATTTGACCTAAAATATTATGTAGTTCAAATTAAAATATTTAATAATAGATTAGTGATTTTTAATTTTTGTAATTGAAAAAGATAATAATTATTAATTTAATTCAGCTAAAAAATCCTTAACTCATGCAGTCTATTAGTTAATACCTTATGCACCTACGAAGACTTAGGAGTCTACGTGGCAAAATCTTAAAGTAAAATTAAAACTAAATATAAAACTATGGTTAATATTAAAAGAAAATTAAAATAGGAACTGTGTAACTAGTGTGAATGTGTGCTTGTGTGTAGTCAAGTATCTACAATATTAGAAAAGAGTAAATGCATCTTAATGTTACCTTCTTTGTGCATTCTAAAGTTCTCCAGTGCAAGTCGCGTGAGCTTTCTCTTCTATTTTTAGGTGTAATATTTATCTTGTTTTTGATCACGTGAGATAAGAATATGATAAAATCCTTTTTAACAAGAATTAGGCGATGCCTTATATATAGTTTATTTGTACTATTTACACTAATTATAAAATATTCTTCGAAGATAAATTTTTATATACTGTAAATTTCTTTGTAAATATTGATTTTAAAAAAATTCTATTTGGTATGATATAAAAATAATAAAATGAAAAAAATCTCTCCATATTTCGATTGAGGCATTCCAAAATTAGAAAAAATATTCTCTCCTTTCTCCTCTCTCACGCACGTCGACAATTAGAGAAAACTGTAAAGTGAAAAAATATAATTTGTCAGGCTCAAGTTAATTGACAAATAAAAAAGATGGAGGCACCTATATAGGTGGAATAAGATTAGCGATAGGGAAAATAGGGGATTAAATATTCGGACTATAGTGTCCGAACAAAAAATCCTATCAAGAATCATATTAGACGTAAAGTTGCATCCTTTGATAAACGTGTTGACAAGACAAAAAATTATTCATGGATTGACGAAATTAATATATTCAAACCAGATATGTCCCATGGATCCTCAATAATTGAAGATGTCAATTGCAGTCACAGTTAAATAGTATTTTTTTTTATTGAATTAAAATTTTGAAATATTTGTAACTATCGAATTAAAATTTTAAAAATTATTAATTTTAATGTTTAATCGTTAAACCTATGTAGTTATTTAATATGAACCGTCAAATATGTATTACCGTTGAGAATTTTTATCTATAGACTAGTAAGTGCAATTCTCACGCGAATTCTCTATCACCAAATGCATTTTACTGTTCACTCTATTTAATAGTGTCCTGTTGTGAATTATTAGATAGGTTCAGATATTTTAAATGACAATGTATGTCACTTTTGACTAAATAAAATACTGATACACTGTTCCTATTTTATATTTTCCCAAAATATGGTACTGTTTTGTTATTTTTAATTCTCCCTCTTTTCAATTCTCTCTTATTTCTACTTCCTTTTTCTTTTTTTCCTTCATATTTTCACACAGACGCGCATATACAGATATATATATCCAAAACACTTAATCGTCATAGTGGGCATTGCTACTATGATGGTATTCATGGAGCATTTATTATTGGCATTAACCAAATCTTAATTATTAGACTACCACATATAAATCCTTATATGTTTTGTTACTTCTTAAATCTCATTATGTCAATGTTTTGAATGTTAGGGTTTTTTAATGCTCTTCGAATAATTAAGATTGCATGTCAAAGTTGAAATTGAGGCGTTGCTCCCTTCTTCATTTTGTATGACAAAAAACACTGATGTATTAGTATTGTAGAATATTTCAAAAATACGATATAGTTAAATTAAGAATAAAGTACATATTTAGTTTCTCATTTTTATATTTGTGACACTTTGGTCACTCACAAATTAATTGTGACTATTGTAACTAAATTTAAATTTGTACAAAATTAGTCTCTCTATTTGTAATAATGAATGATTAATTTTACATAAAATAAGATTTTTGATAGACTAATTTATTACTGTTATTTGTAAGGAATAAAATTGATACAAAGTATAAAAGTGACAAACTAATTTGGTATTTCTCGCCTTAAATTAAATTTCAAGTTGAGCATGAAAGTTAAATAAGATAAATAAGTCATATAAAATTGTTCCTTATTCTTAAATACGGATTTAGTGATTTCCAATGGGTCTCCAAAATGTCATGTGAGTGAAAAGAGAAGGGTTAAACAATTGTTATTGTTTCATTACTGTCAGGAAAGGAAAAGAAAATGGTAATACAAATAAATCATATTTGGTATAGAGTTTTGAAAGCTTATTGAGCAAAAACTCGTTCCTACATATATTAAGATAGGGATTTCTTTATTCAATTGATAGAATTAAAATGGATTTTTGGGAATCAAATTTATTTTGTGGAAAATGCACAGGTTAGACAATTTTGCATAGACTGAAACCTGAAGTGGCGAGGACTAAAACATTATATATGTAATTATTAATATATGAAATTAATTTTTATATATTATTATATTTCAAAAATATTATATAAAAAGTACAAAGAGATAAATAAAAGATTAAAAGAAAAATAATTAGATGAATAAAAAATCTAATGAAAATTTTCATTTCTTGAAAGATAATAATTATGCATATATTATAAGATGGCACACAAGGAAGTTTCATATTACGGTATCGGTTATAAAAAAAAAAAAAAAATGTTCAAGTGAATGTTCATAATTTTCATAGTGCGATTCTTAATGTTCCTTCTCAGGTTGAATAGCGTATACCCCATATTTATATGTTACTTTGACCTTGATTTATCAATATTTGATAAAAAAAAACAAGTAGCTTATTCTTATTCTTTTTAATATATATATATATATATATATATATATATATAATCACTTTTTGGCTTATCTTATTTCAGCTTATCATTTCTATTTCACTATTTACTCTATTTTTAATTTCTCAAATTTAAAAAAATAATATACTTGACTAAAAATTAAATTCAAAATGTTAAACAGCTTGAAATACTTTGAGCTGAACTTAAATTTGATTAAAAATGACTCAATTGACATGATTGACTTAAAACTAACTATGACTCAATGAATACAAAATACTAAATAAAGTCTAACATTTAAATTTAATATTTTCTAATAAGGCCCGGACAAAACATGGTGTTCACACTAGCAAAACACACATTATAATCATCAAAGACAAACCAAACTAAGTAGGTGTATTGTGAGAAGTGGAGGCTAAAGTTGAAGTTGAAGCAGGTAGTCATAGAGGTGATGAGTGGACTGCATCATGCACACCAAGGGGCTGAGGAGCAGAAGTGGTTTCATTCGAAGACTTTGCTTCTGCATCATAAGGCGTCCAATGATATCTCATGTGGTCTCCAAGAGCTTGACCTGTTGAGAATGTCTTCTGGCAAATATTACACTGATGTCCAATGCCAATTCTACTTCCTATCACTTTTGCGTTCACATCATCATGATCATCTTCACCATTAGGTTTAGCAGTTTTGACCTTTCTTGGCCTCTTAGGGTTGAAAAATTCATGGACATTACTATTTCCATACACGAGCATCATGAGGTCAAAAGCGTATTCATCTATATAGGGTTCGAAAACAGTGACGCTTTTGCCCGGGCGACCTCTCTTTCCGGTGAAAGACGACCATGAGGGTGATAAAGATCGCAAGTGATCAACGAGAGACGACGGAGTAGTGTGGGGTTGAGTTTCCTTCTGTTCCCTTCTATGGTGAGACCTCAAGTGGCCAAACAAGGACTTCATGGATGGAAACTTCTTTCTGCAATCACAAGAATTGATGGGCACAGCGTCAGAGATTTAATATTACCCAAAGACGGGATTGAACAGCAAAAGAGTATTTCGATCAATCCAAACAAAGGAAACGAACAAGCTCGAAGAACTGATACTAATGCTTATATCATTGATCAATACCCAACAAACTAACAAATTCTAACGGCTTACTCGAAGTCGAACATCTCGGATTCCGTTTCTTGATTCCCTCGTATACCTCTGGTTTATGAGTTGATTAACAATCATAATGGGCTTGGGCTTGTGATTGGAAAGTGGCATGGGCTGATATGAAAGGGTGGAGTGAAATTTTAAATTCATATATTATATTTGGACCAACACAAAATTTATTTTTAAAAATAATTTTAATTATATATAATTTTTTATTATTGTGATTTATTTTTGGGAACATCTACTAAAAAGTGATTTTTAATGAATTGATACCGCTAGGATTTTTCAAAAATTACTATTAAATGTGTAATTACAAAAAAGACATAAATTGATGTTAATTTTTCTAATTTATTATTATTATTATGATTTAATTGCACTTATTTTTAAATTTAATTAAATAAAATATACAAATATTAGGACACGTATATATATATATATACATACACACATGTATGTATGTATATTTAATTTGGGTACAACTTTCAAAATAAAAATAAATAGCTTTTCTAATGTATAGATTGTCCTAAAAATAACACAATTTAAATTTTAAAAAAATAATTATTAATTATAAAGTGCATCTCTTGAATGAAGAAGATAAATTCACAAATAATTATTTTTATATAAATTTTTAAATTCACCTCAAAATTAAATTAAGATGAAAATTAGAGAATTATTTTGATAACTAATCTTCACAATGTAATTATAATATATTAATTCAAATTATTTTATATTCAAGGTTTAAACTTTGAAAGATTGCTATAAAATTCCCCCATTATAAATCCCTTCATTCAATGCATATTATATATTTGGGAATTAATGCAATTAAGTAATGGTTGCTAGCATGAAGCTCAATTCTCTTTAAGTATCTATATTTTCACCTCTTAATAGTCAAGCGACTCATCCTTCATCTAGGCATCAAATGTTTAATGACTCCATTTGACTTTAGCTCTATTAGGTCATATTATGAATTCCAAGTTATATTTAAATACATGAATCAATTCCATAATCCTATAATTCACTCAAAAAATAATTATTAATGATTTTATCTTCTTAAATAATTACAACCCATTTGGCACTTAATCAACACTCAACAATATGGCAATCCCAACTTCCCATTGGGACATCTAATCATAAAACTACAAATTTTTATTAACAAAATATTAGCTAGTCCAAGCACACTTATGTGGCAACTAATTTGGTGTATCAATCTTAATGAAATCATCCAGAAACTGAATGATTTGATTAGGACTAGTATACTAAATCAACTTCCTCATAAATGTACTAGGACTAGCTAATATATTTTCAATTACATCATGTAAGTCACATTTGTCAAATAATAGAAAATTTATATTTGAATTTGACTCAACCATCTTTTCCAAATATGGATATTAATGTGAACTCTTTCTATTGCAAAATCACAACATCAACTATAAATAATCAAGCGATCACAATTGATGAATATTAAAAAATCATGTCTAAGATTTGAAAATAATTCAAATAATTGTAATCACAATCTAGACTAGAAACAAAACTAGATTCTACTTTCTGGTCCACCATAAAGAAAACCACATGGGAGCTATAACCTGCTCACTCCTTTAACACAAGATTTGACCTTGATTTTACAACAATTTACTACCCATAGTTCCATACTTACTAAAGTCTTAAACATCTATGGTTAAATTAAATTCAAAGCAATTAACCATTGCACAAGAAATAAAATTCAATATGTAAATTTTCCTAAAGGATAGTTAATGTTACTTAAAGAAAAATACTAATGCAAATAGAACCAAATAAGTTCTGATAAAATATTCTTCTATGGAGCATCCACTAATTTAGTATGAGGTGACATAAGCCACAAAAAGGGCGACAACAAAATAAGAATAATAAAGGAGGCCTGCCATTTACAAACACCAAATCAATATTATTTTCATCAATATCCCCATGCAAGGAAAATCATAATTCCCAAACATCCTCAACTCTGTTGCTCTAGACATTCCATGAGCTGCTACTTGGATTACTTGATGTCAATGCCATATAATTTCTACCATATGAGTTATTTCCTTTGTATTCTAAGCATGCTTTCATCATCATAGGAGATAGAAAAAGTTTGGCATCTTTAGTATTCTAACCACCATCCTGATTCACATTCATGACTAGTAATCACTCCATTAGATGTTGAATTCTACTTTTCCTCAATTTCCCCCTTACCCCTAAGGCTTTTTCGGTTTGTAATAGCTTCAGTAATGCCAAGTTCATTTTCTCCATAATTTCGAAGAGGGAATCTACAATCTCAAGAGCTAACATTCAGTTAATCCAAGCTCAATTTATAACATAAAATTGACTCTAAAAAAACATGGACTTTGGTTTATTTATATATTTTTTGTAACTAGATTAAGAATCCATACCTAAAGTCAACCAATTTTGCTCTAGTCTTTTTTGCATCCAAAACTTTCGTCAAACATTTTTTTTCATAGGTAACTTGGTTAATTGCTATAAAAAGATTAAAAAAAAGCCCTCATTTATTGTTGTTTGAACTCAAATATGTGATAAAAAAGAATAAGAACATGAAAGCTGCTATCATGAAACTCCTATGTCTCTTGTTTAATATTCTGTCAATATTGGTTCCCTCTTTTCCATTATTCCCTTATTACCTCAAGTTATTGAAAGCATGTGAGAGTTCAAAAGACCAGTTGTTCTTTCTTATCCCAAACTTTTCAATCTAACTCTAATTCACAGTTCTAAAGTTGAAGTTGGTTTTCTTTAAGTATACTAAAATGGCAGCATTCCCTTTGTCTAAATGTTCAATGCCAAAAATCACCATGAAAACGGTAGCGACATGAGTTGAAGAAATGCATTGAATAGCTTAAAATACTTGTTTGTTTCATATCCTTTAAACAAGATTCAGTTTGTCCAACTAAACCAATAATTACATTAGTGTCGTAGCAAAAGAAGAATATTTGCAGCACTTACAAGGCCATAGAAGCAATGACAAGCAACAGAGAGAGGAAAGATTAAGCCGCATTAACAGAGGAGTCCTGATGAATCAATTCAAATACATGCTTTTAGGCCCTCATCAACTTAGTGTTATTGACATTCTTACTTTTGGGCTTGTCAAAGCAATAATACCTGTGAACAAAAAGTTAAACAACTAAATGATAATTTGATTGCTATTGGTAAAGAAAAACATACTAGGGAAAAGATGGAGAAGTCCCCTTCTCCAACCCAATATCATCATATGCAAACGTAAGTAGTTGCATAGATATTTGCTAGAAAAGGTTACCAGAATTGGAGACTTGGAGCTTTTGAAGCTTTAAAATATTGAGAAGCCAAAGACTTCAAAATGAGAGCCCTTCAACTTTATTATTGAAGGTGCCATTGATTGAAAGTATAGGCATTGAGTTTAGGTAAAGAAATGGAATTGGGATTGCTCTCTGATTATCTAAGCTAGACACGTCATCTACGCTAGCTTCAAAGCAAACTAAGATGCAGTGGGAACAAATACGAAATGATAACATCTAATTTGAAATAAAACCCAGAGAATTCCATGATTAGAAGGAAATTAATTTCAAAAGTCACTTGAGGCCTCTTGTAGTTTCATCAACCTTAATCTCATCTTAATACAAGGAGATAATTTCTGGAGATTTTGGCATTAATGTCACCAAAATGTAGAAACCTAGGAAGATGCTAGCAACATTAACAGTGGCATTTAAATTGGCATAAATGTTAAACAAAAGGTTTTTCAACGTAGTTTATTGGTAGAAAGGAACTATTATGTGTTTTTGGAAAAAAAAAACTAGGATAAAGGAAAAAGTCTACTACTCATGAGTGAAGAAGACAATTGAGGGTTAAAAATGTGGTGCAAATAAGAAAATATGGCAATGAGGTACAACACCAACGCAAAAGCTTAAAATTTTTTCTTTGCATTTAACATGAGTTTAGAAGGTAAATGTGAGTTGGAAAAAGTCTATTACATGTCAACAAACAAGATGAAATTTATGTTGACATGCTTTTGGACTTGTGAACATGATTCTTAGGCTTCTCAACGCGTATCCAAACAAGCATTATGTTTGGTATGATAAGAATGTAAATGGAGATAAATCAAATGACCATAATATACTTTAATAATAATTATTATTATAATTATTATAATAATTATTATTATTATTAAAATATAATTTATTTTTTTATATTTTATAAAAAAATTTGCTCTCCTCTTCGCTGATATATCACCTTTTCATGGCACTATAATATCAACAACATCTCGCCAGACCATCGACGTGAAATAAATGCAAAGGATGAGATCATGTAAGTTCTTAAATATAAAAAGAAACTTGTTAGCTTGCTCAAAACAAATAAATAGTGTAGGAAAATTCATACCTCTAGTCATTACCATTAATATGAGATGGATGCTTATAAGCCTTTGTTTCTCACTCTCTAAGGTGGTGTTTGAGCATTAAGGGATGAAAAACTAGATTTAGGGACCCATATTTATAGGAGAGATTTAGGCAACCAGTCTATAATTGGTTACCATTGAATAATGCAAGTGGGTAGAAAAAGTATATATAATAATGAAAGTTCGTAATAATGGGATATTGCACTTAGAAAATGGACCATAACCAGCAACAACATTTACAATAATAGTCCACAATGATAGTCTGGACATGGACCAAAGCTAGCATGGTTAACATTCTCCCGCTTGGTCCATTACATTCAATAATTTCAATATTTTCTTCCATATGCATTCTAAAAGAGAGAAGTTGAATGCACAAATCATAGTAGTAAGTCCTCTATAAGTGAGTTTTACTTTTTGTGTATCTTAATGCATATTACTTTCTCTTTCTACCATAATCTTAATGAATAAGCCCAATGCTTATTATAGGTCCTCTTAATGTTGTCTAATCTCTATATATAAATGTGCACACAAAATGAGAAAAACAACTCAAATGAATAAGATCTTTATTAGAAGTGATGATAACATACATCAAATGCTTAATATGGAACCAAGTCTCATTCTAGTTACATGATCATTAAATTTTATAGGTGGTATGCCTTTTGTTAAAGGATTAGAAATCATTAACTCAATTCTTATGTGTACAATGGAAATTTTATTTTTCTTGACACATTACTGAATGGCTAAGTACTTAATGTCGATGTGTTTGCTTTGACTTCCACTTTTATTGTTTTTAGCTAAACAAACTGCAACTGAATTGTCATAATATATTTTTAATGGCCTTGAGATTGAATCCAAAATTCTAAGAGCAGAAATAAAGCTCTTAAGCCATACACCATGCGAAGTTGCCTCAAAACAAAACATGAACTCAGTTTCCATAGTAGAAGTTGCAAACAAAGATTACTTTATGCTCCTCTAAGACACAACTCCACCGGTAAGCATAAAGATATATCCAGATGTTGATTATTGATAGTCAATAGAACTAGCAAAATTTGAATCAGAGTAGCTAACTACCTCAAGGCTCTCAATTCACTTGTACATTAGCATGCAATTCTTAGTACCTTTAAGATACCTCATAACTTTCTTTGCTGCTGTCCAATAATCCATCCTTAGATTGTTCTGATATCTACCTAACATCCCAATAGCAAATGCAATGTTAAGTTTTGTACAAATTTGAGCATACATAAGGCTTCTAACCGCAGAAACATATGTAATGTTACACATCTGTTCCCTTTCCAGATTGTTCTTCAAGCATTGGCTCAAATTGAAACTATCACCCTTCATAATAGGTGTTACACTTAGTGAGTAGTCTTTCATTTAAAATCTTTTTAAGACTTTACGGATATAGGTTTCTTACAATAATCCTAAAATACATTAAGTTCAATCTCAATGTATCTTAATGCCATTGACATAAGATGCCTTACTCATATCCTTTGTATCAAAGTTCTTAGAGAGAAACTATTTCACCTCATATAAAAACCCTTTATGATTAGTTATAAGTAATATGTCATCCATATACAGCACATGAAAACATATTTTAATCCCACTGACATTCTGGTATGCACATTAATCCATGACATTCTCCACAAATTAAAATGAAGAGGCCTGTTTCAATCTATATATAGATTTTTTAAGCTTGCAATCTAAATGTTCACTGGCATTAGAGGAAAATCCTTCAAGTTGTTTCATACATGACTCTTCCTTTAGATCCCCATTATGGGATGTCGCTTTCGTATCCATCTGATGTAACTCTAAATCAAAGTGGGCAACCATTACTAATATAATATAGAAGGAATCCTTCTTTGATATAGAAGAAAATGTTTCCCTATAATCGATTCCTTCCTTTTAAGTAAATCCTTTAGCTATGAGTTGTGCTTTATGTCTTTCAATATTGACAAATGAGTCTCTTTTTGTCTTAAAGACCCATTTACAATCAATGGTTTTTAAGCCACTAGGTAACTTAATGAGATCCTAGATTCAATTAGACATCATAGAATCCATTTCATCCTTCATAGCATTAAGCCACAAATTAGATTCTTTATAGTTGATGGCTTATGAAAACGTTTTAAAATCATTTTCAGCTCCAATATTATAGTAAGACTCTTGTAGGTACACAACATAATCACTAGGAATTGTTAACCTTCTAATTGATCTTCTTAATGTTAATTCAACATTCTCCTGAGTAGCATGTTCCTCAACTAGTTGCATAATAGATACTTATGGCTGTTGCACAACTAGATCAATAAGTTATGATTAATAGTTTATGGTTCTTTGATGATTGGATTTTCAACACCCATTTGTACTTGAGAGGTATGAATTATAACCAATCTATTACTTAATGTGGGAGCTTGAGTTCGTAATTGATCATTATCAAAATCTAGGTTTTGAGTTTGATCACTCTCACTGATCAAGTCATTATCATAAAATCTAGCATTTATGGACTCTACAATCCTAATGTTGTATGATGGACAATAAAACCTGTATCCCTTAGACATATTGGCATACCCAATAAAGTAGCCATTGTTGGTCCTTGGGTCTAGCTTCTTCTCCTATAAATTATAAATACGCACCTCAGACGGGTATCCCTATTCGTGCATATGTCTCAAACTCGGTTTCCAACCTTTAATTAATTCAAATGGCGTCTTTTCAACAGCTTTAGTTGGAACTCATTTAAGTATATACACAACCATCCTAAGGGCTTCAATTCACAAGAATATAAGAAGCTTGGAGCTATTAAGCATGCTTCATGCCATGTCTAACAATGTTCGGTTTCATCTTTCAGCTACGTCATTCTTGTCTATGGAACCAGGCATAGTGTTTTAGGCAACAATCCTATGTTGTTGAAGAAACTTCGCAAATAGACTATGTGCTTGTCCATCTTCAGTGTATCTACCATAGTGCTTACCACTTCTATCTAATCTTTCTATCTTAATTTGTTTACCACATTCTTTCTTAACTTTTGCTATAAAAAACTTAAAAGGTATTTAATACCTCATTCTTGTTATTAAGCAGATAGAGATACATGTATCATAATATAAAGGTGATAAAGTATTTCTGACTATTTAAGTTAATATCTAGACTACATATATCCATATGAATGATTTTCAACAAAGTAGAACTCCTTTTAGCACCTTTCTTGGTCTTGTTAGTATGCTTTCTCTTAATATAATCTATATAAGTATTAAAGTCAGTAAAGTCAATAGTATATAATACTCCTTCCTGTACTAACTTTTTTACCCTCTTTATTGAAATATGATCAAGTCTATGATGCCACAATATAGAAGAATTCTTATTAGCAACACATCTCTTTATACTAATACTACTGGAAGTATGCATGGTTTCATGTAATGAATTGTCTTGTGATTGAATTCGGAAAAGGCCATCACAAATTGTACCATTTCTAACAAGATTATATTTATAAAATAACTTCAACATATTATTTGAAAATTCAAAAGAATATCCAAATGATACAAGCTTTGAAATAAAAATCAAGTTTCTAGAGAAACTTGGTACATAAAAGGTCTTTTCCAAAATCAGAACCAAACCAGAATTTAAAACTAGCTTGCAAGTTCCTATAACCTCAACCAGTGCACCCATCTTATTTTGAGAGTAGATGTATTGCTCACTTCCCGTCAGCTTCCTTTAGTTTAAAAAGCCTTGTAAGGTATTTGAAATATGGATTGTAGAACTAGAATTAATCTACTATGTGTTATTACTAACATCTACCATATTTGATTCATAACAAAAGAATGAGATTGAGTTACCTTTCTTTTCAAGCCAAGCCTTGAATTTGTTGTAATCTTTCTACATGTGTCCTTTTTTCTTGTAGAAAAGACACTTGGATTCCTTTTTAATATCACCTTGGATGGGCCCTTTACCCTCTCATTTCCCCTTGGCTTTCTTTTTTTGTCTTTCCTTTAAGTTGTTATATGCGCACTTTCTCCCGTTTTTGCTAAAAGTCTTTCTTCTTCTTGAACACACATGACCAATACTTCATTTATTAACCATTTTTGTTTATGCGTGTTGTAGGAGATCTTGAAAGGCCTATATTGAAGTGGTAAGGAATTCAAATAAAGTACACTAGCAAAAATTAGGATTTTCAATCTCTAAGTATTCCTAAATAAGCCACAATATCCCTCATTTGCATAATGTGCTCTCGCACACCTTTTAAGCTAGTGAGCTTCATAGTGGATAATTTTAACATTAGTGTACTTACTAAAGCCTTTTCAGAATATTTAAATTGTTTGTCAATGACTTTTAGCAAGTTGCATACATTTTTATGCTCTCCAATTGATTCATGTATACTATCAAATATCTTAGATTAGATATACATCATGTTGAGATGATTAGATCACTCACAACATTCATATAGAGTTATTACTGATGAACTGCAAGTATCCATAGGTGAGGAGGTTCATCTTTTCTAATGGCACAATCAACGTCCATCCACCCTAATTGGAAAAGAATTTTCTCTTTCTAAATTTTGTAATTATCCCTATTA
Source organism: Delonix regia (assembly GCA_037074485.1). NCBI lineage: Eukaryota > Viridiplantae > Streptophyta > Magnoliopsida > Fabales > Fabaceae > Delonix > Delonix regia. The sequence continues at coordinate 18,789,686 of CM073454.1, read as the reverse complement.
AGTTTAGGAACTTGAAAATAAAAAATGTTAGTGGTTGAAAAGTTGCATAAACATTACATGCATATATCAATATTTGAGACAACATTGAAAAATCCTTGTAACATGTTCTACCAATGTAAAACATGTAAAATAAACATGAGCCTAGTTGCAAATAAAGTTGCCAGCGGGCTAAGTTTTATTTAGTTAGAGTCATGCATAAATTATGATGAAACTAGCAAATAATACTTTCTTTTCTCAATCCCTGTGAGCAAATTATGAAAAATGAAAAATTCACTATCTCATCCTGTGGGATGTAATTACCACATTAAAAATTATTAGTTACAACTTGATATCATTTTATTTTATGTAATTTTACAAATTAATGTATAACTTTAGAATAATTAAAAGTGTTGTGGCTAAATTCTTATTATGCTATAATTATACAAATTACATGACATCATGATTTTTGTGAATGCTTGTAAATGACCATGCAAAATGCATAAACAAGCCATTTTCATAATGGGATTTTAATCAATTAATTAATTAGTTAACAAAAACAATAAATATCTGTTCATTCATAATTTTTCCAAAGATGCCATACAATATTGCTTATAACTAATGTCCAAGAAATCAAGCATTTAATTAAATGGCATAAAAATTTAATTTCACAAAATACTAGATAGAATATCTCTAAATATTGCCTTATAAGACTTAAGATGTTCAAAATAAATTTTTAGAAATTTGAACATTAATAAAAAAAAATTTGAGCATGCATTTTTGAACTTTAAATAGGTTTGGAAACAAAACCAATACCCAAGGTAGTGTGGTTGTTCAATGGTTAGAATGTTGGCCCATCATCTAACAAGTTACGGGTTCAGGTCTCAGGGTGACCAACTTTATAATTTTATTTTCAAAACACAATACTAAGAAAAATGACATGTCGTTTACATAGAAGAGGGATACTACACATGGGAATGTCAAAATGACATTTAGCATGGCAAATCGAGTCCCGGTCATTTCTTGCAATCTAGAGCTCTATTTTGAGCGTTTTAAAAGCCAAAACTGATTAATTTTTCATGAGGATCAAGTTCTTGAGCTCAAAATCATGAAAAAAACACATGAATATAATCAACTTAAATATGAAAATTGTTCTAGAATTTGCTAGGCAGAGGTTTAATGGCTTTGATACAAAATGTAAGTTCTTAAACATAAAGCTTGCTCAAAACAAATAGATAGTGTAGAGAAATTCATACCTCCAGCCATTGCCATTAATATGAGATGAATGCTTTTAAGTCTTTACTTCTCACTTTCTAAGATGGTGTGGAAACTTCAAGTAATGAGAAACCAGAGTTAGAGGCCCATATTTATAGGAGAGATTTAGGCAACCACTCCATCAATGGTTATCGTTAAATAATGCAAGTAGGTAGGAAAATGTGTATGTAATAATGAAAGTTTGCTATAATGGGATATTGCACTTAGAGAATAGACCATAGCCAGCAAGAAAGCTTACAATAATAGTCCACAATGATAGTCTAGAAATGGACTAAAGCCAACAAAGTTAACAGATCTTTCTAAAAAGGTCATTTCTTCACCTTCCTTTCCAGATTTATCTTCTAGTTTGTTCAAGCCTCAAGTAATGTCAAAGATAACATGCATCGTCGAAGATGGCAAAATTCTATTATGCATTGCCATTATGCTCTGCATTCAACTCTAGCACTCCATCCACTCCTCAATCTTCAATAACTTGGCCTACCCACATACAAATGAGAGGGACAGAGAAAGGCTCAAACGGGTTGATGAGGAATTGGAGGTAAAGGAAAGAAGAAGGGAGAGTATCATGGCCAGAGGAGTGTTTGGAGTTTGGAAAAGATGATGGCCATGGATTGCATCGCTAAAGCAAACACCAACAACCCAGCCATGACGACAATATAAAATGAAAAGTGTAACAAGATTCCTAAAAACAAATCTTGAAAATGAATTTATTTGGAGTCACCACCAAAATTTTTAATGGAAAACTTTGGAAAACCAATTTAAAATAAAAAGAACAAGGCAACATGGTCTACGAAATCATAGATGAGTTTGAGAGTCTATTTGAGTGTGGGGAAGGTGTTAGGCACCCCACAACACTCGTCCATAAGGATGGTTACCTTAAACCAGTCAGCTGAAATAGAATATGGCTTTTAAATTTATCTCGATTACCCTTTTATCGACATACATGCCTGTTAAACAGAGGAGACAAAACAGCAAGAATGAAAGCAAACAAATAGATATTTACAAAAGGTGGACTTGACCTAGGATGAAAGCCTATGGCCTACGTACCCCATGATAGGGATCAAAGTCCACGTAGTTCGACCAAATGGCATGTTTATTGGTTGATGATTTGTGAATTTTGTGATGAATACAGGAAGGTTTCGATTAAACGGATTTTTGTAAACAAAATGTAATTGGGATTTGGTTCATATGTTTTAATTTATGACAACCTGATTAATCTCACCCTCTTGACCTCTTCATTTTTCTCTCTTTCTAATTTATTCTTTTTTTTTTTAGGATTTCAATCTTTATTTTGAAATTTAAATAAAATGAAATGATTATAAAGAACAAATTCGATCACGTACAGAAAAGAAATTATTTAATTAAGACATTTATTTTCGTAATATTGTTATTATTGTTATTTTTATTTTATAACAAAAATGTGCTGATTTTGGGGATCCAAGGAGATTAAAATCTCACATGACCCCATGCAATCGAGGATAACAATATTCTCACACGATAATTTCATAAATAATAGAAATTATTTAATTAAAGTAAATATTTAGTTATTATTATTTTTAAAACCAATGTGTACCAAATTTTGGGATCTAAGGAGATTAAAATCTCACATGATCCCATGCAATCAATGAGAACAAAATTCTCACATGATAATTTCATAAATAATGGAAAATATTTAATTAAGGTCAATATTTAATTATTATTATTTTTAAAACAAAATGTGTACTAATTTTAGGGATCTAAGGAGATTAAAATCTCACATGATCCCATGCAATCGAGGAGAACAAAATTCTCAAACCATAATTTCATAAATAATGGAAAATATTTAATTAAAGTCAATATTTAATTATTATTAGTTTTTTAAATCAATTTTTGATACATTGTTGGAAAAGGATAAGAAAGCAGGAAACAAAGCAACATTTTTTTAGTTAAAAATGCTCTAAAACCATGCTCCATCAGGGGTGCACTACTGGAACAATTGAGTCATACAACAACTGAGAGTAACAACAATTGCCTATTCTGATCACGATGGTAGCAACTAGCAATAAAAATAAATAAAAGAGAGAAAAAGAAAAAAAGAAAGATACCATTTCTCTCATTGTGCTTTGCTTCATATTTAATTGTCTATTCGCAAGCCAATTTGGTGTCAAAGTTGCTCAAGCATATTGCGAAAGCCTGGAAAGCAGATAGAGGATACCGATAATCCATGGTGAACATATCTTTCCTAACTTTGCCAAACTGCAGAATTATCTTATCATGATCTGGTGGGGCCGGTCGAGATGGTGTAGGTGTGCCAGTAGCTAGCTAGGAGGCAACAATCAACTGATAGTTTTTAACAGAGGCAACCATTACCCATCCCCAGAAGATGAGGCACCAGCATTGCAACTGTTCATGCCATCTTGGAGGTTTGTTTTTTAGGATCAAAGGTCTTATCTTGCCTTCCTCATCCTCGTTACTACAGGATGCCCCAATCTTAGAAAATCATGCACTATTGAACTTAATAGAGTGATCAAGAGACTTTGAAAAGGAGATACTACGGAACAAATCCTCAAGGAAGCAAGGAAGCAACTCGAGTTGGCCAAGAACTGTGCCATCAGTATCAAGCGTAGAATCTAGAATTGAATGCATAATGCAGTGCATCCTCCTTGGGCCTCGTGTTCCAAGCACATTTAATTCGTATGTCACCTAAGCTATGTTGTAAGTACTAGATGGAACCTTTGGCGAAACCTTTTTGGAGTAAAACCTTCGACTTGTCCTCCCAGTCCCAGGAGGGGGTATATGGGCAGAAGTGAATGGAGGATGTGTATCATATATTATGAACTTTGTAGCAAGAAAGTTTGATCTCAGCTTTCCAATGTAAGTGCTACTTGATCTTGAGATGTTGTTAGCATCCATGGAAATAACAGAAAGGAGGAATTTTCCATTTTCAACTAACAAAGCCTGGCACAGGATTCTGGGCTCTTTACAATTTCTTTGCACATGTTCCTCCAAGACCGGCAAATTACAGTGCATGCAACAACATGCTTTCGAGCAGGCCATGTGCTATCACTCTCCTCTAACCTTTTAATTACATCATATAACAATTCTAGGGGGTAGGCTAGCCCAGCGGCTGTTTTGAATTACTAAAGGCTGATCATGCAAATCTTGAAAAGAACCGTGAGACTTTCCTCGGTGATGACCAGTTGGCCTAACATCAAAACTCCATCTAGATAAACTCCCAAAACTATCCCTTACATCACGAACAATGCTCCGAAATGACATCTTAGTGTGCGATTCTAAGAATATCACTATGTATCTCTATTCTTATAATTTCTGCTAGGCTATATTTGACCACCGTGCACATATAGCTCTGAAGACTTAGAAGTGAATGTAATTCAAGTTGATAAAATCACCATAGCTGGATCAGAAGCCACCCTTTACGCAGATTGGAGAGATCCAAAGCTCAAGAACAATCACCACTTCCAAAGATGAAATCCATAGCACTATCCCAAAAAAAAGAAAAGAGAGAGAAAGAAAGAGAGAGATTCAAAAGCTTTTTGGTCAGAATTCCAAACACTTTCTTCCTTCCAGGAGTGATCCCGTCTCCTTACCTCATTCTTTTTCTTCTCTCTCTCTCATGTCCGGACTCCAATGCTGCATTCTTTTCTTCTCTTCGGTCTCCTTTCTCAACTTGCCTCCCCCTTTCCACCTCTGTTTTTAGTTGAGATAACAGAGATGGCAAAGCTTTCTCTCTCCTCTGTGCTTCTGTGTCTGTCATTATGTCTTCTTTCTCAATTCAAGTCGACTTTCCTCCCTTTTCATATTGCTTCACCATCTTCCTCCTTCATCAGCTTTCTCTCCACCTCTCAGTTCATGGCTTCTCTCGTCCTACTCTTTCTCTGCTTCGTTCTACCAGCCTCATTGCTGTTGTTTCAAAAGCCCCTTATTATTTCCTGTCCATTTTAGTCATCTCTGTTCCACCTCTCTAAGTGCCCAAGATGCCTTTGTTCTTCTCCTTTGTTGTTCCCTACTTCAAAGCATTAAAACAAGATAGTCTTCCTGTTGTTTTCCCTTAACCTTCTCACCTTTCACTCAGTCTCAGCCCCCTCTTTCTCTCTCTACCAACACGGCATTCTCCAACCAGTAGCTGCTTCTCCCCTTTCCCTCCAGCACTCACCATCTTCCTCTATTGTGAACCAGGCCCCCAGTTTTTAATCCTCCATCGCAGTTCATCATCATGTATTTTTTATGGCCCCTAGAAGCAGGAACACTTCATGATAAAAGTTTGATAAGATCCCTAGCTTTAATAATAACATAGGGGTCCCTCGTGTTTCGAGTTGTTGAAACTGACATTGAGCCCTCAACCATCTTTTCACTGCCGCTCTCACCTATCAAGTTGTAATTTTATTATATATCTTTTTATTTTTTTTACTTTCATTATTATTAGTTAACTTTTATTTTATTATTTTATTATTTTAATTTTTTTCTTATATATTCTTTTTTATCTTTTATAATTTTTTCTTGATTTATTATAATTAGTTAATTTTATTATTAAATTTTGGGTTTATTTAATTGTCTCCCATTATTTATCTTTAGTTTCAACTTATCCCCAGAGAATGTCATTCAAAGCTTTATCATTTTAAAATTCTTTTATTTCCTTAATTATTAATTAATTAGGGTATCAATTAATTAAATAATTAAGTAATTAAGGATAAGGTATTCACATTGGGGCATATCTTGTTTCCAGCCTTCAGCCATTTCTGAATGGAAGCTCGATTGTAAGTCTAACCCATTGATACAGTCATAGGATCAGTCATTAGCTGTAAAGAAATTAGACACTAAAAATCCTACAGGTTTATGAAGTTAATCATCGCTGTGCTGCACCTTGCCTCTGATGGATCAGTGGTAGTGTGTTGAAAATCTGAAGTTTCAAATATTACTACCCTGCAATAGCATAAAAATGCAACTAAACTACTCAAAAAAGGAACATTCCTCTTGTCACCACTAGAGCAACGATTTCGACTTCCAAGAATTTGATCTCTTTATTACAATCATTCTAGTTCTTGATTTCTAGGTAGTCCAAAATATGCTTCATGGTACTCAAGTCGGGTTCGATTCCTCTCTCTAATTGATGCAAAAACCAAATGGACTTGCTTGGTCGTGTGCTCATCGTGTAGCTCTAGTTCGACCTTCACTTTTTGAGCTTGCTTAGCTACTAATTCCATTATCTCTTTTACTTCATCACAAACCTCGATACGATGCAGAGGTAAGATGTTAAGAGTAGTGGCTACCACCCGAATCAGAACCTTGAATAGATTTGCAACATGCTCTGATTTCATTAGCATCCATAGCCGAGCACCTTCACGAGTATAATATAAGAGTAAGAAGTGGATTTTTTTGGAAATTGAGGTGAAGTTCAGAGAAGCAGAGAACAATAGAATCCCTTCTAGGGATGGCACAGTCTTAAATTTCTTTGACGAAGAGAGGGACGAACAGAGAGAGAGAAAAAAAGAAGAAGGAAGAAGAAGAATAAGAGAAGAAGAAGAAGTGGTTAGCTCTGTTCAGAGCACTGTGGGTAGAGATGAATAGAGGAGATGGAGATGGAGCTAACACAGCAGCACTTGCAGGCGTCGAAGTCATGTCGGCTAGGTTAAGGTAGAGGAAGTCAGGGCCGTTGTCGAGATTGAACAAGGGTGATGGGTTGAAGAAGATTGACATAGAGAAGTTTAAAAGGCTCAGCATGGATAGTAGAGCCATAACATGGAGCAAGAAGAGGCCGGTGAGTTATGTGCTGTCATCGAGGCTATCAACGATCTCAAGGATGGTGGATGATTTTGTAAACGCCGAGTCAGAGATCACTAGCAAGTGAGAGGCTAGGACTTGTGCAAAGAGGACTTTTAAGAAGGTGGCAAAAGATGAAACCAAATACATCGAAAAAGAAGAAAAAAGAAGTAGAGAGAGAAAAAGTGTATGTGGCACCACCGAAGAGGGAAAGAGAGAAGTAGAGAGAGAAAGGAGAAGAGGAGGATTGCCGAAGAGAGAGCCCGTTGACGGTGAGAAGCCGCTTCAAGTAAGGGATGGCATCATGCATGCATGATAGCACTGTTCTTGTGTTGGCACCCAATTCACATTGCAGATGCATATCATATCCTTCTTTTTTTTTTTGGTTATTGTTTCTTTTTGCTATTATTATTATAATTATCATTTTTTTGTTTCTTTGGTATTATAATTAAAGTTTTAAGGAAGGCATCTTATGGGAATATTATTATCCTCGAATACTTAGGATCGTGTGAGATTTTAATTTTCTTAGACCCCAAAAATTAGTACATACTTGTTTAAAAAATAATAATAAATAAATAAATAATAATGCAAAAATAAATATTTTAATTACATATTTCCTATTATTTACAGAATGATTAAGTCAGGGTTTGATAAAATTTAATTAATTAAAAGTGTCATGTGGGACTTGGGTCTCCATAGGCTCTGGGGAATCAATCCTATTAAAACAAGACTAAAAGAATTTTAATGTCAAAATCTTTAAAAAAACGTGAAAATAAAGTCCCAAGAATTCCCAAATATTTTATTTCATATTTTAGGTTCCCAAGTGAGATCACTTGTCTCTTGAGACACCCAAAGGTTAGTTAGTAGAGATCGTGTGAGACCTTGAGTCTTCTCAGGTTTCAAAAATTAACATTTAAAAATTAGGATGAATTAATAAAAAAAATAGGGATATTTGTCCTACTTAGTATGAAACTAAAAATCCTAAGAAGATTTTTCATTTTAGTTTTACTTTAAGTTTCAAATAAATTCTAATTTTAAAAAATATATATACTAAAATCATAAATTCAAAAATCTTAGAAATAATTTTTTCCATTACAGTTTAAAGTTTAGAGTAAATTCAAATAATATATATATAAAGAAATTAATTAAAAATCTTGTTAATCGCAACCTTACTTTTGGAATTAAAAAAATCCAAAAGCCCAAAAAATTTATAAATTCAAAAATTCCGAAAAATGACTTTCCGTTATAATTGCATTTTAATTTTAACAATAAATTCTAATTTTAAAAAATTCAAAAATAAATAAATTCAAAAATTTGAAAGATACATAAATTGAAAAATCTGAAAAATGGTTTTATTTTTGTCCTAATTTCAACAATAAATTTCAATTTTGAAAATCTAAAAAATAAATAAATTCAAAAATTCAAAAATATTCATTTCATTATAATTAAATTTCAATTCCAAAAAATATATATACTCCCAAAAATCCTAAGAATCTAATCCCATAATCATTCCATTTGAGATTCAAAATAAAGATTTAAAATATGAAACTAAACCAAAAAAAAAATTAAAAGAGAGAAAATGAAGATATTAAGAGAGCTAGATTAATCAAATTGTTGTAAATTAAAACTCATAAACCAAATTCCAATCCCGTTTCGTTTACAAAATCTATTTAATTTAAATCCTCCTGTTCTTATCAAAAAAAGTTAAAAATTACCAACCAACGGATATGCCATTTTGGTCGAACTACGTGGACTTTGATCCCTATCACAGGATATGTAAGCCCTAAGCTTTCATCCTAGGTCAAGTCTGTCCTTTGTAAATATCTATCCGTTTGCTTCCATTATTGTCGATTTTGTCTTCTCTATTTAATGGGCATGTATGTCAATAAAAGATAATTGAGATAAATTTAAGGCCATATTCTATTTTAACTAACTAGTTTAAGGTAATTGTCCTTATGGACGGGTGTTGTGGGGAGCCTAACATCTTCCCCACACTTAAATATACTCCCAAACTCATCTTTGATTTCGCAAACTGTTTTGCCTTTTCTTTTTGTTTTAAATTGGTTTTCCAAAGTTTTTCATTAAATATTTTGGTGGCGACTCCAAATAAATTGATTTTCAAGATTCATTTTGAGAATCAATTATAAACATTTTTCATTCCTTCTCACTAAAAGGTCAGTTATGAAAAGGTACACTAGTAAAAAATTAGGATTTTCAACCTTTAAGTATTCTCAAATGAGCCGCAATATCCCTCATTTGCAAAATGTGCTCTCGCACACCTCTTAAGCCAATGAGCTTCATAGTGGATAATTTTGATATTAGGGTACTTACTAAAGCCTTTTCAAAAGATTTAAATTGTTCATCAATGACTTTTAGCAAGTTGCAGACATTTTTATGCTCTCCTATTGATCCATGTATACTATTAGATATCTTGGATGAGATATACATCATGATGAGATGATTAGATTGCTCACAACGTTTATATAGAGTTATTGCTGATGAAATGCAAGTATCCATAGGTGTGGAGGTTCATCTTTTCTAATGGCATATTCAATGTCCATCAACCCTAATTGGAGAAGAATTTTCTCCTTCTAAATTTTGTAATTATCCCCATTAAGTTCAGGAACTTGAAAATAAAAAATGTTATGGTTTAAAAGTTGCATAAACATTACATGCATATATCAATGTGTGAGACAACATTGATAAATCCTTGTAACATGTTCTGCCAATGTAAAACATGTAAAGGAAATATGAGCCTAGTAGCAATAAAACTACCTGCGGGCTAAGTTATATTTACTTAGGGTCATGCATAAATTATGATGAAACTAACAAATAATACTTTCTTTCCTCAATCCCTATGGGCAAATTAAGAAAATGAAAAATTCACTATCTCATCCTGTGGGATAGTAATTACCACATTAAAAATTATTAGTTACAACTTGATATCATTTTATTTTATGTAATTTTACAAATTAATGTATAATTTTACAATAATTAAAGGTGTTGTGGCTAAATTCTTATTATGCTATAATTATACAAATTACATGACATCAAGATTTTCTTGAATGCTTGTAAATGACCATGCAAAATGCATAAACAAACCATTTTCATAATGGAATTTTAATCAATTAATTAATTAGTCAACAAAACCAATAAATATCCATTCATTCAAAATTTTTCTAATGATGCCATAGAATATTGCTTATAACTAATGTCCAAGAAATCAAGCATTTAATTAAATGGCATAAAAATTTAATTTCACAAAATACTAGATAGAATATCTCTAAATATTGCCCTATAAGACTTAAGATGTTCAAAATAAATTTTTAAGAATTTGAACATTAATAAAAACAAAAAATTTGAGCATGCATTTTTGAACTTTAAATAGGTTTGGAAACAAAACCAATACACAAGGTAGTATGGTTGTTCAATGGTCGGAATGTTGGCCCATCATCTAACATGTTGCAGGTTCGAGTCTCAGGGTGACCAACTTTATAATTTTACTTTCAAAACACAACATGGGAATGTCAAAACGACATCTAACATGTTGCAGGTTCGAGTCTCAGGGTGACCAACTTTATAATTTTACTTTAAAAACCACAATACTAAGAAAAATGACATGTCGTTTACATAGAAGAGGGTTACTACACATGGGAATGTCAAAACGACATGTAGTATGGAAAATTGAGTCCTGGTCATTTCTTGCAATCTAAAGCTTTGTTTTGAGCGTTTCAAAAGCCAAAACTGATTAATTTTTCATGAGGATCAAGTTCATAAGCTCAAAATCACAGAAAAAAAAAATGAATATAATCAACTTAAATATGAAAATTGTTCTAGAATTTGCTAGGCAGAGGTTTAATGGCTTTGATACCAAATGTAAGTTCTTAAACATAAAGCTTGCTCAAAACAAAGAGATAGTATAGAGAAATTTATACCTCCAGTCATTACCATTAATATGAGATGGATGCTTCTAAGTCTTTGCTTCTCACTTTCTAAGATGGTGTGTAAACTTTAAGTAATGAGAAACCAGAGTTAGTGTCCCATATTAATAGGAGAGATTTAGGCAACCACTCCATCAATGGTTACCATTAAATAATGCAAGTAGGTAGGAAAATGTGTATGTAATAATGAAAGTTTGTTATAATGGGATATTGAACTTAGAGAATGGACCATAGCCAACAAGAAAGCTTACAATAATAGTCCACAATGATAGTATGGAAATGGACCAAAGCTAGCAAGGTTAATAGATCTTTCTAAAAAGGTCATTTCTTCACCTTCCTTTCCAGATTTATCTTCCTGTTTGCTCAAGCCTCAGGTAATGTCAAAGATAACATGCATCATTGAAGATGGTGAAATTCTATTATGCATTGCCATTATGCTCTGCATTCAACTTTAGCGGTCCATCCACTCCTCAATCTTCGATAACTTGGGCTATCCTCCTGCAAATGAGAGGGACAGAGAAAGGCTCAAAGGGGTTAATGTGGAATTGGAGGTAAAGGAAGGACGAAGGGAGAGTATCATGGCCAGAGGAGTGTTTGGAGTTTGGAAAAGATGGTGGTCATGGATTGCATCGCTAGTGCAAACACCAACAACCCAATCATGACGACAACCTAATCACATCACATAGCCTATCTATTCTTAATACTTCATTAAGGGGATGGCGGAGACAAGGGCATTACAGTAAAAATTAATTAAGACTCCTCGTAATAGGTTGGACTTCCTTGATGGGAGGAAGGATTATGCATTCCCATGTTTATGAGAATGCAGATTGCTATAGGAATGTGATTCCCTTGGCAGAATTTCTACTAAACAGGGGAATGGACTCATTCTAGTTTCCTTTCCCTCCCTCAGTTTATTTCCCTTAACCAAGGTTACCATTGGTGTTTTCTTTGTTCCTTGCTGCAAAGGGTTTCTTAGCAAAATAAAAGAAATGCTAGGATAGATGTGGAGGTCGATTTGGACGTGTTGGGGTGGTCAACTAAGTTAATAATTTATCCATGTAAGCAATTAATAGTATACTTTGGCAAAGAGTTAACGACAAAGTTAATGATGGACTAGTTTGGATTTCATTTCAAATTATTAGGATAAAAAAAGGACCTTTTAATTTTGAATATCAAGGAATTAAGTACATTAGTATAATTTACTTATAATTAATTGGAAAATTAGGAATGATTATCCTAACTAATTATGCAAAAGAAGTATGTTCCTAGTTTAATTTCAATTACCATTATCAATCATATAGAAACATAAAAAAATAAAATTAAAGGAAATAACAAATAAAATAAAAAGAGAATGCATAATATATATATATATATATATATATATATATAAAGATAAATTTGACCTAAAATATTATGTAGTTCAAATTAAAATATTTAATAATAATAGATTAGTGATGTTTAATTTTTGTAATTGAAAAAATAATAATTATTAATTTAATTCAGCTGAAAAATCCTTAACTCATGCAGCCTATTAGTTATTACCTATAGCTATCAAAGTGGGCCAACCCAGCCCACTCGAGCTGACCCACCTGAGTTGGTAGGTTAAACGAGTCAGCCCGTTTAACCCACTATAGGTGGTGGGTTGAAAATCTCAACCTACCCCACCTGGTGGGTTAAGCGAGCCAACCCGTTTAACCCACCAAAAAATTAAAAAAAATAAAAATAAAATAAAAAATTATAAAAATTTAAATATGACTTTTTTTAAGCATATGTCTTGTTTAATCAATCAATTTCTATATCAATATAAATAAACAAAAAAAATAACTAGATAAAAAACAAGTTTAAATGAATTAAAATAAATAGAATAATCCAATAATTCAATGATTCATTAATAATGAGAATATGATTATGAGCAGAATATTTCAATCAGGCAAATTACAAATTAATAGAGACAATGCAACACATACATTATAGTTAATTTTTTTAAATAAAAAAATGTAGTGGACTGGAGAGCTAGACTGAGTGAGTGAAAAAAAAAAAAATGGGCAACTCATTTAACCTATTTAACCCGCGAGCTGGCTTGTTTAACTTATGAGTTGAACGAGCCAAGTTGATATAAGTATACTAAATAGGTTCTCAAAGAAATTCCTCAAACCAATCCACCACTTAAGTGGGTTAAACGGGCTCGACCAAGTGGGTTGAACCCGTTTTGACGGCTCTATTATTACCTTATGCACCTACAAAGACTTAGGAGTCTACATGGCAAAATCTTAAAGTAAAATTAAAACTAAATATAAAACTATGATTAATAGTAAAAGAAAATAAAAATAGGAACGGAGTAACTAGTGTGAATTTGTGCTTGTGTGTAGCCAAGTATCTACAATATTAGAAAAGAGTAAATGCATCTTAATGTTACCTTCTTCTTCCTTGTGCATTCTATAAGTTCTCCAATGCAAGTCGCGTGAGCCTTTCTCTTCTGTTTTCAGGTGTACTATTTATCTTGTTTTAGATCGTGTGAGAATATGATAAAATCTTTTTTAACATGAATTAGGCGATGCCTTATCCATAGTTTATTTTTACTATTTACACTAATTATAAAATATTCTTCGAAGATAAATTTTTACATACTGTAAACTTCTTCGTATATATTGATTTAAAAAAATTCTATTTGGTATGATTTAAAAATAATAAAATAAAAAAATCTCTCCATATTTCGATTGAGGCATTCCAAAATTAGAAAAATATTCTCTCCTTTCTCCTCTCTCATGCACGTCGACAATTAGAGAAAACTGTGTAGTGAAAAAACAGAATTTGTCAGGCTCAAGTTATTCGACAAATAAAACAGATGGAGGTACCTATAGAGGAGGAATAAGAATAGCGATAGGGAAAATAGGGCATTAAATATTCGGACTATAGTGTCAGAACAAAAAATCCTTTCAAGAATCATATTAGACGTAAAGTTGCATCCTTTGATTAACGTGTTGACAAGACAAAAAATTATTCATGGATTGCCGAAATTAATATATTTAAACCGGATGTGTCCCATGGATCCTCAATAATTGAAGATGTCAATTGCAGTTCACAGTTAAGTAGTTTTTTTCGTTGAATTAAATTTTTGAAATATTTGTAACTATCAAATTAAATTTTTTAAAATTATTAATTTTAATGTTTAATCGTTAAACCTATGTAGTTATTTAATATCAACCGTCAAATATGTATTACCGTTGAGAATTTAGATCTGTAGACTAGTAAGTGCAATTCTCACGTGAATTCTCTATCACCAAATGCATTTTACTGTTTACTCTATTTAATAGTGTCCTGTTGTGAATTATCTAAGATAGATTCAGATATTTTAAATGACAATGTATGTCACTTTTGACTAAATAAAATACTGATACACTGTTCCTATTATATATTTTCCCAAAATATGGTACTGTTTTGTTATCTTTCATTCTCCCTGTTTTCACTTCTCTCTTATTTCTACTTTCTTTTCAATTTTTTCCTTCATATTTTCACACACGCGCGCATATATATATATATATATATATATATATATATATATATATATATATCAATCAAGAAATTAGTATCTAAAACGCTTAATCGTCATAGTGGGCATTGCTACTATGATGGTATTCATGCAGCATTTATTATTGGCATTAACCAAATCTTAATTATTAGACTACCACATATCAATCCTGATATGTTTTGTTACTTCTTAAATCTCATTATGTCAATGTTTTGACTGTGAGGGTTTTTTAATGCTCTTCGAATAATTAAGAATGCATGTCAAAGTAGAAATTGAGGCATTCCTCCCTTCTTCATTTTGTATGAATAAAATACTGATGTATTAGTATTGTAGAATATTTGGAAAATATGACAGTTAAATTAAGATTAAAGTACACATTTAGTCTTTCATTTTTATATTTTCAGACAATTTAGTCATTTACAAATTAATCGCGGCTAAATTTAAATTTGTATAAAATTAATCCTTCATAAATTTAAATTTGTACAAAATTAATCCCTCTATTTGTATTAATGAATGACTAATTTTATATAAAAAAAATTTCTGAGGGACTAATTTATTACAATTATTTGTGAGGAATAAAATTATCACAAAGTATAAAAATGATAGACTAATTTGATATTTCTCGTGTTAAATTAAATTTCAAGCTAAGCATGAAAGTTAATAAGATAAATAAATCATATAAAACTGTTCCTTATTTTTAAATACGGATTTAGTGATTTCCAATGGGTCTAAAAAATGTCATGTGAGTGAAAAGAGAACGGTTAGACAATTGTTATTTTTTCATTACTGTCAGGAAAGGAAAAGAAAATGGTAATACAAATAAATCATATTTGGTATAGAGTTTTAAAAGCTTATTGAGCAAAAACTCATTCCTACGTATATTAACATAGGGATTTCTTTATTCAATTGATAGATATCATATGTATTTTTGGGAATCAAATTTATTTTATGGAAAATGCACAAGTTAGACTATTTTGCGTAGACTGAAACCTGATGTGGCGAGGACTAAAACAATATATATGTAATTATTAATTTATGAAATTAATTATATATATTTTTATATTTCAAAAATATTATATAAAAAGTACAAAGAGATAAATAAAAGATTAAAAGATAAATAATTAGATGAATAAAAAATCTAATGAAAATTTTCATTTCTTAAAAGATAATAATTATGCATATATTATAACATGGCACACAAGGAAGTTTCATATTAAGGTATCGGTTATAACAAAATGTTCAAGTGGATGTTCATAATTTTCAAAGAGTGATTCTTAATGTTCCTTCTCAGGTTGAATAGTCGTATACCCCATATTTATATGTTACTTTGACCTTGATTTATCAATATTTGATAAAAAAAAAAAAACAAATAGCTTATTCTTATTCTATTTAATATATATATATATATATATATATATATATATAATCACTTTTTGGCTTATTTTATTTCAGCTTATCATATCTATTTCACTATTTACTCAATTTTAAATTACTCGATTTTAAAAAATAATATACTTGACTAAAAATTAAATTTAAAAAGTAAAACAACTTGAAAAACTTTGAGCTGAATTTAAATTTGATTAAAAATAACTCAATTGACATAATCGACTTAAAATTAACTGACACAAAAAGTACAAAATACTAAGTAAAGCCTAGCATTCAGATTTACTATTTTCAAGAAAGGCCCAAGTAAAATATGATGTTTACACTAACAAAACACATTATAATCATCAAAGACAAACTAATTTAAGCAGTTGTACTGGGGGAAGAGGAGGCTAAAGTTAAAGTTGAAGCATATGAATGAAGTGATAAGTGGACAGCATCATGCTCACCAATGATATCTCATGTGCCACTGCTACTCTTGATCACTTTCATGTTCATATCTTCAGGGGAGATGACGAAGTAGTGTGGGGTTGAATTTCCCTCCGTTCCCTTCAGGGGCTCATGTGGCTACTCAAGGACTTCATGGATGGAAACTTCTTTCTGCAAACACAATATTTGATGGGTTCAACAAACTTCCATTTCACCCTAATTAAATATATAGGTATAACTATCACCCTATATATATATATATATATATATGTGTGTGTGTGTGTGTGTGTATGTATGTATGTAATCTAAATTGGCATCCTTAAGTTCATATGTAATTTCTGTGTTTTGTACAAACAAATTGAGAATACATATTCAAATTTACTGAGGGACTTGGCTACTTGCTAAATGTATGTAGTAATCACAAGACAATATTTAAATTCAATATATAACTTAAAACAATTATATGCACTAATATTTTAATTAAGTTAAATCAATCAATTAATTAATTATCAATTCATATTTTCTCTATATGTTCAATTAATTGAAATTCTCTCTTCAAAACTTTTTCCCAAATGTGCCATATATTGTCACAATGATTTCACATAATTGAATGGCACCCAAAAAATAATTGACAATAATTTTATATAATTAAATGGCGCTGAATATAATTTTCCATGAATAAAATTTGCTCCATAACTGTAGCTAAAAGCAGACAACCAAATAATCCCAACGAATCATTTAATTTAAAACCAAAACAAACTAAATTGTCCCAAAATTTTCTAAAAGTGGCTCACAAACCTTTTTCGTATAGGCCCCAAAAGAAGACCCATATAAATTGCACCAAATTTTCACCCAAAAATTGACTAGAATTGGCGATGATGGAAAAAAATTCACCTAAAAATTTGAAAAGATTCAACAAAAAAGCCAAAATAACATTGCCCATCCTTCAAATGATTTATTTTTGTCGAAAAACCTTTTTAGAATTGCCTAACCCACAACAAAGTTCCAAAAGCAACCAAAAATTTTAAGGGAGACCTGCGTTTCATTTATTTGCCTAAATGACATGTCATTCAATGGCACGTCCAAAAAGAACGCAAAGGAAGGATCAAAAGCTTCATTTTTGGTGGCCATAAAAAATAAAAAATAAAAGTTCTACTTTCATCCAAAGACAAAATTCATTTCTTTCCCTAGAGGAATAAGATTATGGTGTCGGAAATCCATAATCATGCATGATAATATCCTAGAAAATAATAACATGACATGGAAAGTGCCACACCTGACAAACCGTTGAGAATTAAATGAAAAGAAAAAAATAAATAGGTTCCTGAAAATTAATTTAAAAAATCAATTTACTAGGGTTGCTAATAAATTTTTTAAAAAATTAAATCTTGGAAAACTATTTTTGTATAAAAGTTTGTCTATTATTGTTAACTAATGATAGATTTGGAAGTCTATTAGTGTTATGAAGATGGAGTTAGACACCTGACTTTATTATTGATTTTAATTACCTTAATAAGGAAAAATAAAACAAAATAAAATTAAATGAAAATTTAGAAATTATATTTACTAAAGATGTACTCAACCTAACAATGTGATCTATAGCCTACGTATTACAAAATAAGAATCAAAGTCCATGTAGTTTACATTTGATAAAAACATAATGTCCCTTAATTGGTATCTTTTTCTCTATAAAGTAAAAAAATAATAATTAATTTAAGTTCTCAACTAAAATGATTGACTGGTGTCTATGTTCCAACGAAATCAATTTTATTGCATGTTTATCAGCCAGATATTGTTAACATGTTCGTGAAGTGGGTAAATTTCGCATCAATGTGGTGACAAGAGAGGCATGATTTAGAATATGTATATTCACTAGTGAATATTAAGGAATTAAGTATGGTAGTAAAATTAGTTATAATTAGTACCTAATTTAATTTCAATTACCCTTATCAATCAAATGAAAAAATAAAATAAAATAAAACAAAACAAAACAAAACAAAAAATAAAAGAGGATGAATAAAATATTTACAAAAATAAAGTTGACAGTTCATATATGAACTGTCTAACAAAAATTTTGCTGATTTTTCATTTTCGTAATTAAAAAAAAAATTGTAGAAGGCATTACTACTATGATATTATTTATCACAAATTCATTATTGGCATTGACGAAATCTTATGTACTAGACTATCACATCTCAATCCTTATATGTTTTGTTACTTCTTAATTCTCATTTTGTCATTGTTTTGAATGTTAGGGTTCTTTATGCTCCTCAAATAATTAAGTATGCATGTTAAAGTTGAAATTGAGGCATAGCTCCCATCTTCATTTTGTATGAATAAGTCCATTTTATGTTAGATAAAAATAAAATTACATGTAAAACTATGAGAAGTGAATCACAATGAATATTGTGTCAACATATTTATGTTTATTAATAATTTTTTACTTATTTCTTATGCATATTTATTTGTCCTTAATACACTAAATGAATATACATACATATATATATATATATATATATATATATATGTATGTATGTATATTCATTTAGTGTATATACACTAACATATAAGTGTTGTATTCCATTGTATTAAATAAAATACCGCTGTGTTAGTATTGTTAGACAATTCCTTCACTCAAACTAACAGAATTCATATGGTTATAAATAATTAGACAAATTAAAAAAACTAATGAAATTTTTTCATTTCTCGAAAGAAGATAATTATGCATATATTATAAGATAGCATACAAAGTAGTTTCAAATTATGGTATCGATTATAAACAAGTTATTCAAACACAAATTCGTAATTTTTAAAGAGTGACTCTTAATGTTCCTTCTCATGTTGAATGACATGTATCCTATAACTCCTCAATGATTAATATAGTACAATTATGTAGATTAATTTCTAGACCTATATTTATTAATATTTGATAAAAAAGCAAATAGCTTATTCTTATTCTTTTTAATATATATATATATATATATATATAGTATCTTTTTGGCTTATCTTCTTTCAACTTACCATATCTATTTCTTCATTTACTCCAATCTAAATTACTCAAATTAAAAAAAAAAAAAAATCTCAATCTACACGACTGAAATTTAAAGTTAAAAAGCAAGACAAGTATATTAACTTTGATCTAGATTTAAATTGAAATTTAAGTTTCATTAAAAATGACTCAATTGACGAGATCAATTTAAAATTAACTATAACTCAAAGAATACAAAATAATAAATAATGCCTAACGTTCTGAAAAGACCCGGACAAAATATGAATGTTTACACTAGCAAAACACACGTTATAATCATCAAAGACAAACTAAACTAAGTAGGTGTCTTTTGAGAAGCGGAGGCTAAAGTTGAAGTTGAAGCAGGTAGTCATAGAGGTGATGAGTGGACTGCATCATGCACACCAACGGGCTGAGGAGCAGGAGTGGTTTCATTCGGTGACTTTGCTTCTGTTAGCTGAGCTTCTGCGTTATTAGGTGTCCAATGACATCTCATGTGGCCTCCAAGAGCTTGACCTGTTGAGAATGTCTTCTGGCAAATATTACACTGATGTCCATTGCCACTGCTACTTCCTATCACTTTCACATTCACATCATCATGATCATCTTCACCATTAGGTTTAGCAGTTTTGACCTTTCCCGGCCTCTTATGGTTGAAAAATTCATGGACATTACTATTGCCATACACGAGCATCATGAGGTCAAAAGCGTATTCATCTATATAGGGTTCGAACACAATGACGCTTTTGCCCGGGCGACCTCTCTTTCCGGTGAAAGATGACCATGAGGGTGATAAAGATCGCAAGTGATCAACGAGAGACATTGGAGTAGTGTGGGGTTGAGTTTCCTTCTGTTCCCTTCTATGGTGAGACCTCAAGTGGCCACACAAGGACTTCATGGATGGAAACTTCTTTCTGCAAACACAAGAATTGATGGGATCAACAAACTTCCATTTAACCCTAATTAAATATCTATTTTAAATATATATATTATACTTATATGTCTAATCTAAATTGACATCCTTAAGTTCATATGTGATTTCCGTGTTTTGTAAAAACAAATTTGAGAATGCATGTGCACATTTACTGGGGGATGTGGCTACTTGCTAAATGTATGTACTAATCACAAGACAATATTTAGGTTCAATATATACATTAAAACAATTATATGCACTAATATTTTAATTAAGTTAAATCAATCAATTAATTAATTATCATGTCATATTATCTCTATATGTTCAATTAATTGAAATTCTGTCTTCAAAAATTTGACCCAAATGTGTCATATATTGTCACAATGATTTTGCATATTTAAGCGGCACCAAAAAATAATTTAAATTAATTTTTACATAATTAAATGGCGTTAAAAATAATTTTTGATGAATAAAATTTGGACAATAATTCTGGCTTAAAACTGACAATCAAATAACCCCAATGAGTCAATTAATTTAAAACCCAATCAAACTAAATTGTCCAAAAATTTTATAAAAGGGGCTCACAAACCTTTTTTGCGTGATAGGGCCCCAAAAGAAGACCCATACAAATTGCACCAAATTTTCACCCAAAAATTGACTAGAATTGCCGATGAATAAAAAAAACTCACCTAAAAATTGAAAAGATTCAACCAAAAAGCAAAATAACATTGCCTAGCCATTCTAGAAAGCATGCCTAACCCACATTAAAGTCCAAAAGCAATAAAAAATTTTAAGTGAAACATGCGTTTCATTTATTTGCCTAAATGACATGTCGTTCAATGGCACACCAGAAAGAATACAAAGGAAGGATCAAAGCTTCTTTTTTAGTGGCCATAAGAAAATAAAAAAATAAAAGCCTACTTTCATTCCAGGAAAAAATGTCGCCCATAAGTATTTTTGTAAAAAAGTTGATTTACAAACTAAAAACAAGTTTGAGAGTCTGTTTGTGTTCTGAAAAGAAATATTAGGCACCCCATAACTATGACTTTATTGTTTATTATAATTAAACTAATAAAAAAACACGTTTGAAAAGGGAAGAAATAGAATAAAATATAATGACAAAAAATAAAATAAAATTCTAAATTATACTAAAAGTGGATTCAACCTAAGAATGTGACCTATGACTATATTTAAAAGTTTTTGTGCAGATTGAGTGGAATGACTATTAGAAGAGAGTGGAGTGACAAAGAATAGAGTAACAAGATATATATCATCCTCTTGTTTAAAAGTTTGATAAAAGGTGGAAAGATGATCATTAATGAAATGAAATAACATACATATTATTTTTACAATATTATCTTTATAAATAAAATGCTATGATAGTATGTTTTTAAACAAAAAAGGTATCATAGTAATAACACAACTTAGCTATTTAATTCCATTATTGATCCTCCAATTCGGAGGGAAAAATAATGGAAGTTTGGATGGTAAGAAAGAGTCTTCAAGTCTCTCATTTGTCACTCTATTTTACCAGGATAAAAAAAAATTCCAAACATAATAGCATACCAAATTAGTGAGTGTACTCCATATTATTTTATCCATGACCATCCATCCAAATATATATTAAAAGTTTCAAGCACCTAGTTAACACACCTTATGCATCTACGAAAACTTATAAATCTCACGTGACAAACTTCAAAAGTAGAATTAAAAATAGATATAAAAAATAAGAATAAAAGTATTAATGCATGTTAGAGATACTTTATGTTAAAATCATTTTTTGGCTAAAGAAGAGCATTAGAAAAATTTTATCTCAGAATCATTCTATTATTTTGTTAGTCTAATGAGTCTTTCTATTGTTAATTGAATTTTAAGGCAAGTAGGATATGAGGACCATTTTATGATTATAAATAATAGATAATAAAAAAATTACGTAACAGGTATAATTCCATATATATATATATATATATATATAATATTAAACATCCAAATTAATTATCTAGTTATAATTTTAACTATCTAAAATTTAAAATTTTAATCCGACACAAAAGGCATTAAATAAATCAAATTAATGTTGCAATTTTATCTTTTAAAATATTAAATTAATAATCACACAAACGTTCCAGCACTAAAATATAATTTTGAACAATTTGTGGTTATTTTCTGAAATTTTTCTAATTTTATACACTCAAAATGAAATATTTCTTAGTTTAGTTCTTAAAAGATTAAATTTTTTTAATCTTAATTTGGTCTTTAATAAAGTCATTCAATTTGTCACTTAAACAATATCTCCTCATAAGAAAAGTCCCTCTATTAGACAAAATGGGATTTCACATTATTACTCATGTGCCTTCAACCTTGTAAAATGACGTCGTTTAACATTTTAACACCTTGCGGTAAGCCACTTTAGATTCAAATGAGTGTGGGACAAGGTGCAAAATTGCGACCAGCAAAAAACATTGATTTGCCATAAATCAAACATAAATAACGATAGAGGAAATCGACAACCGTCAGAAGGAAGATTCACCACAAATCGAAAAGAAATTGAAGAACTAAGGTTTCCGTCATAGACTTACCTAAACAGAAATTGAAGAACTAGGGTTTCAGTCACAGACCTACAGAAATCAAACAGAAATTGAAGAACTAAGGTTTCAGTCAGACTTACAGAAATCAAACAGAAATTGAAGAACTAGGGTTTCGGTCACAGACTTACAGAAATCAAACAGAAATTGAAGAACTAGGGTTTCGGTCACAGACTTACAGAAATCGAACAGAAATTGAAGAACTCAGGTTTCGGTCACAGACTTACAGAAATTGAAGAACTAGGGTTTCGGTCACAGACTTACAGAAATTGAAGAACTAGGGTTTCAGTCACCGACTTACAGAAATCGAACGGAAATTGAAGTACTAGGGTTTCAGTCACAGGCTTACAGAAATTGAAGAACTAAGGTTTTAGTCACTGACTAACAGAAATTGCAGAACTAGGGTCGGAAACGAACAAGCTCGAAGAACTGATACTAATGCTTATATTATTCAACAATACCCAACAAACGAACATACTCAAAAGGCTTACTCGAAGTCGTACATCTCAGATTCCGTTTCTTGATTTCCTCGTATACCTTTGGTTTATGAGTTGATTAGCAATCAGATTGGTCTTGGGCTTGGGATTGGAAAATGGCAGAATAGGTTGATATGGAATGAAATTCTAAGCTCATATATTATGTTTGAACCGATACAAAAGTTAGTTTTAAAATTAGTTTTAATTATATATGATTTTATATTATTGTGGTTTAGGTTTCGACATTCACGAAAATTTGATTTTTAATGAATTGACAATGCTAGGTATTTTTTTAAAATTACTTTTAAATGTGTAATTACAAAAAAGACATAAATTGATGTTAATTTTTCTAATTTTTTTATTATTATTATTTAATTGCCCTTATTTTTAAATTTAATTTAACCAAAGAAATGAATATTATGACATGTATATATATATATATATATATATATATTAATTTGGGTACCACTTTCAAAATAAAAATAAATAGCTCTCAAATGTAAAGATTGTCCTAAAAATAACACAATTTAAATTTAAAAATAAATTATAAAATGCATATCTTGAATTAAGAAGATAAAATCATAAATAATTTTTTTCATATAAATTTATAAATTCACCTCAAAATTAAATTAAAATGAAAATTAGAGATTTATTTTAATAACTAATCTTCACAATGTAATTATAATATATATTAATTCAAATTATTTTATATTTAAGGTTCAAACTTTGAAAGATTACTGTAAAATTTCCCAATTATAAATCCCTTCATGCAATGCATATAATATATCTAAAAATTTATGCAATTAAGCAATGGTTGCCAGTATGAAGTTCAATTCTCTTCAAGTATCTATATTTTCAGTTCTTAATAAAGAAGAATGATTCGTCGTTCATCTAGGCATCAAAGGTTTAATGACTCCATATGACTCTAGCTCTATTATAGGTCATGTTATGAGTTGTGTCAATTGTAATGACCAAGTCATGCACCACTTTATGCAAGTTATATTTCAACAAATGAATCAATTTCCCAATCCCATAATTCACTCAAAAAATAATCATTAATGATTTTTTCTTCCTAAATATTTACAACCCATTTGACACTTAATCAACTGTCAACAATATGGCAATCCCAACTTCCCATTAGGGCATCTAATCATAAAACTACAAAATTCTACTGACAAAATATTAGCTAGTCTTAGTACACTTATGTGGCAACTGATTTGGTGTATCAGTCCCAATGAAATCATCCTGAAACTGAATGATTTTATTAGGACTAGTACACCAAATCAATTGCTATATAGATGTATTAGGACTAGCTAATGTATTTTCAATTCTATCATGTAAGTCTCATCTGTTAAATAAAAGCAAATTTATATTTGAATTTGACTCCTCCATCTTTTCCAAATTTGGATATCAATGTGAACTCATTCTACAACAGAATGACAACATCAATTATAAATAATCAAGCGATCAAAACTTACGAAAATTAAAAAACTGTCTATGAAATGAAAATAATTCAAATAATTGGGATCACAATCTAGACTATAAACAAAACTAGATTCTACTTTTTGGTCCACCACAAAGAAAACCACATGGGAGCCATAACCTGGCATCTTTTCAATAACCTTGGTTGGAACTCGGTTAAGTATATACACAGCCATCCTAAGAGCTTCAATCCATAAGAATATAAGAAGCTTGGAGCTGTTAAGCATGCTTCATACCATGTCCAACAATGTTCGGTTTCATCTTTCAGCTATGCCATTATTGTCTGAGGATTTGGGCATAGTGTTTGTTGTTGAAGAAACTTCGCAACTAGACTAGGTGCTTGTCCATCTTCAGTGTATCTACCATAGTGCTTACCACTTCTATCTGATCTCACTATCTTAATCTGTTTACCACATTCTTTCTTAACTTTTGCTTTAAAAAACTTAAAGGTATCTAATACCTCATTCTTGTTATTAAGCAGATAAAGATACATGTATCGTAAGTAATCATCAATAAAAGTGATAAAGTATTTCTGACTATTTAAGTCAATATCTAGACTACATATATCCATATGAATGATTTTCAACAAGGTAGAACTTGTTTTTAGCACCTTTCTTGGTCTTGTTAGTATGCTTTCTTTTAATGCAGTCTATATAAGTATTAAAGTCAGTAAAGTCAATAGTATATAATACTCCTTCCTGTACTAACCTTTTTACCCTCTTTATTGAGATATGATCAAGTCTATGATGCCACAATATAAAAGAATTCTTATTAGCAACACATCTCATTATACTTATACTACTGGAAGTATGCATGGTTTCATGTAATGAATTGTCTTGTGATTGAATTCGGAAAAACCCATCACAAATTGTATCATTTCCAATAGGATTATATTTATAAAATAATTTCAACATATTATTTGAAAATTCAAAAGAATATCCAAATGATACAAGCTTTGAACTAAAAATCAAGTTTCTAGAGAAACTTGATACATAAAAGGTCCTTTCCAAAATCAGAACAAAACCAGAATTTAAAACTAGCTTGCAAGTTTCTATAACCTCAACTAGTGCACCCATCTTATTTTGGGAGTAGATGTATTGCTTACTTCCCGTCAGCTTCTTTTAGTTTAAAAAGCCTTGTAGGGTATTTGAAATATGGATTGTAGAACCATAATTAATCCACTACGTTTTATTACTAACATCTACCATATTTGATTCATAACAAAAGAATGAGATTGAGTTACCTTTCTTTTCAAGCCAAGCCTTAAATTTGTTGTAATCCTTCTTCATGTGTCCTTTCTTCTTGTAGAAAAAACACTTGGATTCCTTTTTAATATCACCTTGGATGGGCCCTGTACCCTCTTATTTCCCCTTGGCTTTCTTTTTTTGTCTTTCCTTTAACATGTTATATGTGCACTTTCTCCCGTTTTTGCTAAAAGTCATTCTTCTTCTTAAACACACATGACCAATACTTCATTTATTATCCATTTTTGTTTATGCGTGTTGTAAGAGATCTTGAAAGGCCTATATTGAGGCGGTGAGGAATTCAGAATAAAGTACACTAGCAAAAAATTAGGATTTTCAACCTCTAAGTATTCTAAAATAAGCCTTAATATCCCTCATTTCCATAATGTGCTCTCGCATACCCTTTAAGCCAATGAGCTTCACAGTGGATAATTTTAACATTAGGGTACTTGCTAAAGCTTTTTCAGAAGATTTAAATTGTTCATCAATGAATTTTAGCAAGTTGCATACATTTTTATGCTCTCCTGTTGATCCATATATATTATCAAATATCTTAGATTAGATATACATCATGTTGAGATGATTAGATCACTCACAACTTTCATATAAAGTTATTGCTGATGAACTGCAACTATCCATAGGTGTGGAGATTCATCTTTTCTAATGGCATAATCAATGTCCATCCACCCTAATTGGAGAAGAATTTTCTCTTTCTAAATTTTTTAATTATTCCCATTAAGTTCAGAACTTGAAAATAAAAAATATTAGTGGTTGAAAAGTTGCATAAACATTACATGCATATATCAATATTTGAGACAACATCGAAAAATCCTTGTACCAATGTAAAACATGTAAAATAAACATGAGCCTAGTAGCAAATAAAGTTGTCTACAGGCTAAGTTTTATTTAATTAGGATCATGCATAAATTATGCTGAAACTAACAAATAATACTTTCTTTCCTCAATCCCTATGGGCAAATTAAGAAACATGAAAAACTCACTATCTCATCCTGTGGGATTGTAATTACCACATTAAAAATGATTAGTTACAACTTGATATCATTTTATTTTATGTAATTTTACAAATTAATGTATAATTTTAGAATAATTAAAGGTGTTGTGACTAAATTCTTATTATGCTATAATTATACAAATTACATGACATCAAGATTTTCTTGAATGTTTGTAAATGACCATGCAAAATTCATAAACAAACCATTTTCATAATGGAATTTTAATCAATTAATTAATTAGTCAACAAAACTAGTAAATATCCATTCATTCAAAAATTTTCCAAAGATGCCATAGAATATTGCTGATAACTAATGTCCAAGAAATCAAGCATTTAATTAAATGGCATAAAAATTTAATTTCACAAAATACTAGATAGAGTATCTCTAAATATTGCCCTATAAGACTTAAGATGTTCAAAATAAATTTTTAAGAATTTGAACATTAATAAAAACAAAATTTGAGCATGCATTTTTGAACTTTAAATAGGTTTGAAAACAAAACCAATACACAAGGTAGTGTGGTTGTTCAGTGGTCAGAATGTTGGTCCATCATCTAACATGTCGCGGATTCGAGTCTCAGGATGACCAACTTTATAATTTTATTTTCAAAACACAATACTAAGAAAAACGACATGTCGTTTACATAGAAGAGAGATACTACACATGGGAATGTTAAAACGACATGTAGCATGGCAAATTGAGTCTCAGTCATTTCTTGCAATCTTGGCAATCTTGAGCTCTGTTTTGAGTGTTTCAAAAGCCAAAACTGATTAATTTTTCATGAGGATCAAGTTCTTGAGCTCAAAATCACGAAAAAACGCATGAATATAATCAACTTAAATCTGAAAATTGTTCTAGAATTTGCTAGGCAGAGGTTTAATGGCTTTGATTCCAAATGTAAGTTCTTAAACATAAAGCTTGCACAAAACAGATAGATAGTGCAGAGAAATTCATACCTCCAGCCATTGCCATTAATATGAGATGGATGCTTCTAAGTCTTTGCTTCTCACTTTCTAAGATGGTGTGTAAACTTCAAGTAATGAGAAACCAGAGTTAAAAGCCCATATTTATAGGAAATATTTAGACAACCACTCCATCAATAGTTACCGTTAAATAATGCAAGTACGTAGGAAAATGTGTATGTAATAATGAAAGTTTGCTATAATGGGATATTACACTTAGAGAATGGACCATAGCCAACAAGAAAGCTTACAATAATAGTCCACAATGATAGTCTAGAAATGAACCGAAGCCTGCGAGGTTAACAAATCTTTCTAAAAAGGTCATTTCTTCACCTTCCTTTCTAGATTTATCTTCTGGTTTGTTCAAGCCTCAGGTAATGTCAAAGATAACATGCATCGTCGAAGATGGTGAAATTTTATCGTGCATTGCCATTACGCTCTGCATTCAACTCTGGAAATCCATCCACTCCCCAATCTTCGATAACCTGGCCTATCCACCTGTAAATGAGAGGGACAAAGAAAGGCTCAATGGGGTTGATGAGGAATTGGAGGTAAAGGAAGGATGAAGTGAGAGTATCATATCCAGAGGAGTGTTTGGAGTTTGGAAAATATGATGGCCATGGATTGCATTGCTAGAGCAAACACCGACAACCCAGCCATGGCGACAACCTAATCACATCACACAGCCTATCTATTCTTGATGCTTCATTAAGGGGATGGAGGAGACAAGGGCATTATAGTAAAAATCAATTAGGACTCCTTACAATGGGTTGGACTTCCTTGATGGGAGGAGGGATTATGCATTCCCAGGTTTATGGGAATGCAGATTGCTAAGGGAATGTGATTCCCTTGGCAAAATCTCTACCAAACAGGGTAATGGACTCATTCTCGTTTCCTTTCCCTCCCTCCCTCCCTCTATTTCCCTCAACCAAGGTTACCATTGGTGTTTTCTTTGTTCCTTGCCGCAAAGGGTTTCTTAGCAAAATAAAAGAAAGGCTAGGATAGATGTGGAGGTCGATTTGGACGTGTTGGGGTGGTCAACTAAGTTAATAATTTATCCATGTAAGCAATTAATAGTATACTTTGGCAAAGAGTTAACGACAAAGTTAATGATGGACTAGTTTGGATTTCATTTCAAATTATTAGGATCAAAAAAGGACCTTTTAATTTTGAATATCAAGGAATTAAGTACATTAGTATAATTCACTTATAATTAATTGGAAAATTAGGAATGATTATCCTAACTAATTATGCAAAAGAAGTATGTTCCTAGTTTAATTTTAATTACCATTATCAATCATATAGAAACATAAAAAAAAATAAAATTAAAGGAAATAACAAACAAAATAAAAAGAGAATGAATAATATATATATATATATATATAAAGATAAATTTGACCTAAAATATTATGTAGTTCAAATTAAAATATTTAATAATAATAGATTAGTGATGTTTAATTTTTGTAATTGAAAAAATAATAATTATTAATTTAATTCAGCAAAAAAATCCTTAACTCATGCAGCCTATTAGTTAATACCTTATGCACCTACGAAGACTTAGGAGTCTACGTGGCAAAATCTTAAAGTAAAATTAAAACTAAATATAAAACTATGATTAATAGTAAAAGAAAATAAAAATACGAACGGAGTAACTAGTGTGAGTGTGTGCTTGTGTGTAGCCAAGTATCTACAATATTAGAAAAGAGTAAATGCATCTTAATGTTACCTTCTTCTTCCTTGTGCATTCCATAAGTTCTCCAGTGCAAGTCGCGTGAGCTTTCTCTTCTGTTTTTAGGTGTAATTTTATCTTGTTTTAGATCATGTGAGAATATGATAAAATCTTTTTTAACAAGAATTAAGCGATGCCTTATCCATAGTTTATTTTTACTATTTACACTAATTATAAAATATTCTTCGAAGATAAATTTTTATATACTGTAAACTTCTTCGTATATATTGATTTAAAAAAATTCTATTTGGTTTGATTTCAAAATAATAAAATGAAAAAATCTCTCCATATTTCGATTGAGGCATTCCAAAATTAGAAAAATATTCTCTCCTTTCTCCTCTCTCATGCACGTCGACAATCAGAGAAAACTGTGTAGTGAAAAAATATAATTTGTCAGGCTCAAGTTATTTGACAAATAAAGAAGATGGAGGTACCTATTGAGGAGGAATAAGATTAGCGATAGGGAAAATAGGGCATTAAAATATTCGGACTATAGTGTCAGAACAAAAAATCCTTTCAAGAATCATATTAGACGTAAAGTTGTATCCTTTGATTAACGTGTTGACAAGACAAAAAATTATTCATGGATTAACGAAATTAATATATTTATGTGTCCCATGGATCCTCAATAATTGAAGATGTCAATTGCAGTTACAGTTAAGTAGTTTTTTTCATTGAATTAAATTTTTGAAATATTTGTAACTATCAAATTAAATTTTTTAAAATTATTAATTTTAATGTTTAATCGTTCAACCTATGTAGTTATTTAATATCAACCGTCAAATATGTATTACCGTTGTGAATTTAGATCTGTAGACTAGTAAGTGCAATTCTCACGTGAATTCTCTATCACCAAATGCATTTTACTGTTTACACTATTTAATAGTGTCCTGTTGTGAATTATTAGATAGATTCAGATATTTTAAATGCCAATGTATGTCACTTTTGACTAAACAAAATACTGATACACTGTTCCTATTATATATTTTCCCAAAATATGGTACTGTTTTGTTATCTTTCATTCTCCCTGTTTTCACTTCTCTCTTATTTCTACTTTCTTTTCAATTTTTTCCTCCATATTTTCACACACACGCGCATATATATATATATATATATATATATATATATATATAAAGAAATTAGTATCTAAAACACTTAATCGTCATAGTGGGCATTGCTACTATGATGGTACTCATGGAGCATTTATTTTTGGCATTAACCAAATCTTAATTATTAGACTACCAGATATCAATCCTTATATGTTTTGTTACTTCTTAAATTTCATTATGTCAATGTTTTGACTGTTAGGGTTTTTTAATGCTCTTCGAATAATTAAGTATGCATGTCAAAGTTGAAATTGAGTCATTGCTCCCTTCTTCATTTTGTATGAATAAAATACTGATGTATTAGTATTGTAGAATGTTTGGAAAATATGATACATTTAAATTAAGATTAAAGTATACATTTAGTATCTCATTTTTATATTTTGTGATAATTTGGTCACTCACAAATTACTCGTGGCTAAATTTAAATTTATACAAAACTAATCCTTCATAAATTTAAATTTGTATAAAATTAATCCCTCTGTTTGTATTAATGAATGACTAATTTTACATAAAATAAGATTTCTAATGGATTAATTACTTACAGTTATTTGTAAGAAATAAAATTATCATAAAGTATAAAAGTGATAGACTAATTTGGTATTTCTTGCCTTAAATTAAATTTCAAGCTAAGCATGAAAGTTAAATAAGATAAATAAATCATATAAAACTGTTCCTTATTTTTAAATACGGATTTAGTGACTTCCAATGGGTCTCAAAAATGTCATGTGAGTGAAAGGAGAAGGGTTAGACGATTGTTATTTTTTCATTACTGTCAGAAAAGGAAAAGAAAATGGTAATACAAATAAATCATATTTGGTATAGAGTTTTGAAAGCTTATTGAGGAAAAACTCATTCCTACATATATTAACATAGGGATTTCTTTATTCAATTGAAAGAATTCATATGGATTTTTGGGAATCAAATTTATTTTATGGAAAAAGCACAGGTTAGACTATTTTGCGTAGATTAAAACCTGAAGTGGCGAGGACTAAAACAATATATATGTAATTATTAATTTATGAAATTAATTTTTATATATTTTTATATATCAAAAATATTATATAAAAAGTACAAAGAGATAAATAAAAGATTAAAAGATAAAATAATTAGATGAATAAAAAATCTAAGGAAAATTTTCATTTCTTAAAAGATAATAAGTATGCATATATTATAAGATGGCACACAGGGAAGTTTCACATTATCGTATTGGTTATAAACAAAATGTTCTAGTGGATGTTCATAATTTTCAAAGAGTGATTCTTAATGTTCCTTCTCAGGTTGAATGCGTATACCCCATATTTATATGTTACTTTGACCTTGGTTTATCAATATTTGATAAAAAAAAAAAACAAATAGCTTATTCTTATTCTATTTAATATATATATATATATATATATATATATATATAATCACTTTTTGGCTTATTTTATTTCAGCTTATCATATCTATTTCACTATTTACTCAATTTTAAATTACTCAAATTAAAAAAATATATATACTTGACTAAAAATTAAATTTAAAAAGTAAAACAACTTGAAAAACTGAGTTGAATTTAAATTTGATTAAAAATAACTCAATTGACATGATCGACTTAAATTAACTATGACACAAAGAATACAAAATATTAAGTAAAGCCTAGCATTCAGATTTACTATTTTCAAGAAAGGCCCAGGTAAAATATGATGTTTACACTAACAAAACACATTATAATCATCAAAGATTATGGATAAAGTGATAAGTGGACATTCTTTTTAAACTAATCTAAGCAGTTGTACTGGGGGAAGAGGAGTCTAAAGTTAAAGTTGAAGCATATGGATGAAGTGATAAGTGGACAGCATCATGCTCACCAATGATATCTCATGTGCCACTGCTACTTTTGAACACTTTCATGTTCACATCTTCAGCGGAGATGTAAATCCCAAGTGATCAATGGGAGATGACGAAGTAGTGTGGGGTTGAATTTCCCTCCGTTTCCTTCCGGGGTGAGACCTCATGTGGCTACTCAAGCACTTCATGGATGGAAACTTCTTTCTGCAAACACAATAAACAAACTTCCATTTCACCCTAATTAAATATATAGATATAACTATCACCCTATATATATATATATATATATATGTAATCTAAATTGGCATCCTTAAGTTCATAAGTAATTTCTGTGTTTTGTAAAAACAAATTGAGAATACATGTGCACATTTACTGAGGGATGTGGCTACTTGCTAAATGTATGTAGTAATCACAAGACAATATTTAGGTTCAATATATACCTTAAAACAATTATATGCACTAATATTTTAATTAAGTTAAATCAATCAATTAATTAATTATCAATTCATATTTTCTCTATATGTTCAATTAATTGAAATTCTCTCTTCAAAACTTTTTCCCAAATGTGCCATATATTGTCACAATGATTTCACATAATTGAATGGCACCCAATAAAATAACTGACAATAATTTTATATAATTAAATGGCGCTGAATATAATTTTCCGTGAATAAAATTTGCTCCATAACTGTAGCTAAAAGCAGACAATCAAACAATCCCAACGAATCATTTAATTTAAAACCAAAACAAACTAAATTGTCCCAAAATTTTCTAAAAGTGGCTCACAAACCTTTTTTGTATAGGCCCCAAAAGAAGACCCATATAAATTGCACCAAATTTCCAGCCAAAAATTGACTAGAATTGGCGATGATGGAAAAAAATTCACCTAAAAATTTGAAAAGATTCAAAACAAAAGCCAAAATAACATTGCCCATCCTTCAAATGATTTATTTTTGTCGAAAAACCTTTTTAGAATTGCCTAACCCACAATAAAGTTCCAAAAGCAACCTAAAATTTTAAGGGAGACCTGCATTTCATTTATTTGCCTAAATGACATGTCATTCAATGGCACGTCCAAAAAGAACGCAAAGGAAGGATCAAAAGCTTCATTTTTGGTGGCCATAAGAAATAAAAAATAAAAGTTCTACTTTCATCCAAAGACAAAATTCATTTCTTTCCCTAGAGGAATAAGATTATGGTGTCGGAAATCCATAATCATGCATGATAATATCCTAGAAAATAATAACATGACATGGAAAGTGCCACACCTGACAAACCGTTGAGAATTAAATGAAAAGAAAAAAATAAATAGGTTCCTGAAAATTAATTTAAAAAATCAATTTACTAGGGTTGCTAATAAATTTTTTTAAAAAATAAATCATGGAAAACTATTTTTGTTCTATTATTGTTAACTAAAGACAGATTTGAAAGTCTATTAGTGTTATGTAGAAGGAGTTAGACACCCGACTTTATTATTTATTTTAATTACCTTAATAAGAAAAAATAAAACAAAATAAAATTAAATGAAAATTTAGAAATTATATTTTCTAAAGATGTACTCAACCTAACAATGTGATCTATAGCCTACGTAGTGTAAAATAAGAATCAAAGTCCATGTACTTCACTTTTGATAAAAACATAGTGTCCCTTAATTGGTATCTTTTACTCTATAAAGTAAAAAAATAATAATTAATTTAAGTTCTCAACTAAAATGATTGACTGGTGTCTATGTTCCAACGAAATCAATTTTATTGCATGTTTATCAGCCAGATATTGTTAACATGTTCGTGAAGTGGGTAAATTTCGCATCAATGTGTAGACAAGAGAGGCATGATTTAGAATATGTATATTCACTAGTGAATATTAAGGAATTAAGTATGGTAGTAAAATTAGTTATAATTAGTACCTAATTTAATTTCAATTACCCTTATCAATCAAATGAAAAAATAAAATAAAATAAAACAAAACAAAACAAAACAAAATATAAAAGAGGATGAATAAAATATTTACAAAAATAAAGTTGACAGTTCATATATGAACTGTCTAACAAAAATTTGTTGATTTTTCATTTTCGTAATTAAAAAAAATTGTAGAAGGCATTACTACTATGATATTATTTATCACACATTCATTATTGGCATTGACGAAATCTTATGTACTAGACTATCACATCTCAATCCTTATATGTTTTGTTACTTCTTAATTCTCATTTTGTCATTGTTTTGAATGTTAGGGTTCTTTATGCTCCTCAAATAATTAAGTATGCATGTTAAAGTTGAAATTGAGGCATAGCTCCCATCTTCATTTTGTATGAATAAGTCCATTTTATGTTAGATAAAAATAAAATTACATGTAAAACTATGAGAAGTGAATCACAATGAATATTGTGTCAACATATTTATGTTTATTAATAATTTTTTACTTATTTCTTATGCATATTTATTTGTCCTTAATACACTAAATGGATATACATACATACATATATATATATATATATATATATATATATATATATATATATATATATATATATATGTGTTGTATTCCATTGTATTAAATAAAATACCGCTGTGTTAGTATTGTAGAATTTTTTTAAATATATGATACAATTAAATTAACTATCATGCGGTGCGTAAAAGTTAAATAAGATAAATAAATCATATAAAATTGTTCCCAGTTTTAAATACGGATTGAATGATTTTCCATGGGTCTCTAAAATGTCATATGAGTGAGAAGAGAAGGGTTAGACCGTTAGACAACTCCTTCACTCAAACTAACAGAATTCATATGGTTATAAATAATTAGACAAATTAAAAAAACTAATGAAATTTTTTCATTTCTTGAAAGAAGATAATTATGCATATATTATAAGATAGCATACAAAGTAGTTTCAAATTATGGTATCGATTATAAACAAGATATTCAAACACAAATTCGTAATTTTTAAAGAGTGACTCTTAATGTTCCTTCTCATGTTGAATGACATGTACCCTATAACTCCTCAATGAATAATATAGTACAATTATGTAGATTAATTTCTAGACCTATATTTATTAATATTTGATAAAAAAGCAAATAGCTTATTCTTATTCTTTTTAATATATATATATATATATATATAGTATCTTTTTGGCTTATCTTCTTTCAACTTACCATATCTATTTCTTCATTTACTCCAATCTAAATTACTCAAATTAAAAAAAAAAATCTCAATCTACACGACTAAAATTTAAATTTAAAAAGCAAGACAAGTATATTAACTTTGATCTAGATTTAAATTGAAATTTAAGTTTCACTAAAAATGATTTAATTGACGAG
The DNA here is from genome assembly GCA_037074485.1 of Delonix regia. NCBI lineage: Eukaryota > Viridiplantae > Streptophyta > Magnoliopsida > Fabales > Fabaceae > Delonix > Delonix regia. The sequence continues at coordinate 18,753,737 of CM073454.1, read as the reverse complement.
ATCGATTTAAAATTAACTATAACTCAAAGAATTCAAAATAATAAATAATGCCTAACGTTCAAATTTAATATTTTCTGAGAAGACCCGGACAAAATATGAATGTTTACACTAGCAAAACACACGTTATAATCATCAAAGACAAACTAAACTAAGTAGGTGTCTTGTGAGAAGCGGAGGCTAAAGTTGAAGTTGAAGCAGGTAGTCATAGAGGTGATGAGTGGACTGCATCATGCACACCAATGGGCTGAGGAGCAGGAGTGGTTTCATTCGGTGACTTTGCTTCTGCTAGCTGAGCTTCTGCGTTATTAGGTGTCCAATGACATTTCATGTGGCCTCCAAGAGCTTGACCTGTTGAGAATGTCTTCTGGCAAATATTACACTGATGTCCATTGCCACTGCTACTTCCTGTAACTTTCACATTCACATCATCATGATCATCTTCACCATTTGGTTTAGCAGTTTTGACCTTTCTTGGCCTCTTATGGTTGAAAAATTCATGGACATTACTATTGCCATACACGAGCATCATGAGGTCAAAAGCATATTCATCTATATAGGGTTCGAACACAATGACGCTTTTGCCCGGGCGACCTCTCTTTCCGGTGAAAGACGACCATGAGGGTGATAAAGATCGCAAGTGATCAACGAGAGACGACGGAGTAGTATGGGGTTGAGTTTCCTTCTGTTCCCTTCTATGGTGAGACCTCAAGTGGCCACACAAGGACTTCATGGATGGAAACTTCTTTCTGCAAACACAAGAATTGATGGGATCAACAAACTTCCATTTAACCCTAATTAAATATCTATTTTAAATATATATATTATACTTATATGTCTAATCTAAATTGACATCCTTAAGTTCATATGTGATTTCCGTGTTTTGTAAAAACAAATTTGAGAATGCATGTGCACATTTACTGGGGGATGTGGCTACTTGCTAAATGTATGTACTAATCACATGACAATATTTAGGCTCAATATATACATTAAAACAATTATATGCACTAATATTTTAATTAAGTTAAATCAATCAATTATCTAGTCATATTATCTCTATATGTTCAATTAATTGAAATTCTGTCTTCAAAAATTTGTCCCAAATGAGCCATATATTGTCACAATGATTTTACATAATTAAGCGGCACCAAAAATATTTTAAAATTAAATGGCACCCAAAAATAATTCAAAATAATTTTTACATAATTAAATGGCGCTAAAAATAATTTTCGATGAATAAAATTTGGACCATAATTCTGGCTTAAAACTGACAATCAAAGAACCCCAATGAGTCAATTAAGTTAAAACCCAATCAAACTAAATTCTCCAAAATTTTCTAAAAGGGGCTCACAAACCTTTTTTACATGACAGGGCCCCCAAAGAAGACCCATACAAATTGCACCAAATTTTCACCCAAAAATTGACTAGAATTGCCGATGAATAAAAAAAATTCACCTAAAAATTGAAATGATTTAACCATAAAGCAAAATAACATTGCCCATCTTCAAATGATTTATTTTTGTTGAAAGTCATTCTAGAAAGCATGCCTAACCCACATTAAAGTCCAAAAGCAATAAAAAATTTTAAGTGAAACATGCGCTTCATTTATTTGCCTAAATGACACGTCGTTCAATGGCACAACCAAAAAGAATGCAAAGGAAGGATCAAAGCTTCTTTTTGGTGGCCATAAGAAAATAAAAAAATAAAAAGCTACTTTCATTCAAAGAAAAAATGTTCATTTTTTTTCCCAAGAGGAATAAGATTATGGTGTCGGCAATCCATAATCATCCATGAGACTATCTTTAAAAATAGTGACACCATTATAACAAGTTTAAACCTGACAACCTATTGACGGTGTAATGAAAAGAGAAAATAAATGGGTTTTCAAAAATTAATTTCAAAAACTAAATTACTAAAGTTGCTAATAACTATTTTTGTGGAAAAGTCGGTTTACAAACTAAAGATGAGTTAAAAAGACTATTTGTGTCATGAAAAAAATATTAGACACCCTACTACTATAACTTTTTTGTTTATTGTAATTAAACTAATAAGAAAAAAACACGCTTGAAAAAGGAAAAAAATATGGTAAACTAAAATAACAAAAAAATATAATATAAATCTAAAAATATTTATTAAAAGTGGATGTCACCAAAGAATGAGACCTATGGCTATGTTTGAGAATTTTGGTGAGAATTGAGGGGAATGACCATTAATAGAAGAAAATGGAGAGGCAAAATATGTGTCACTTTCTTATTTAAAAGTTTAATAAAATAAGGAAAAATGATTATTAATGAAATGAAATAATATACATATTATTTTTACAATATTACTCTTATAAAAAAAAATGTTATGATAGTATGTTTTTAAACAAAAAAAGTATCATAGTAATAACACAACTTAGCCACTCAATTCATAACCCTCCAATTTGGAGGAAAAAAATAATGGGAGTTTTGGATGGCAAAGAATAGTTTTGGAATCTCTCATTTACCACTTAATTTTACTCAAATTAAAAAATTCCAAGCATAATAGCACACCAAATTAGTGAATCCACCACTCCATTTTATTTCATCGATGACCGTTCATCCAAATATACATTAAAAGTCTCATGCAGTTAACACCTTATGCATCTATGAAAACTTAAAAATCTCATGTGACAAACTTCAAAAGTAAAATTAAAAATTGATATAAAACTAAGAATAAAAGTAAAATAATAGGAATACAATAACTAGTGTAAATATGTGCTTATGTGTAGTCAAATATCTACAATATTAGAACAAAAAAAAAAGTAAATGCATCTTAATGTTACCTTCTTCTCCAGTGCAAGTTGCCTAAGCTCTCTCTTCTATTTTCCTCAACTCCCAATCCGACAATATCTTGTTCTACTTTTTCCTCTGGCCTTCGTGATAATGTCCTAGACGAGAGTTATAAGAAGATTAGGTGTAATATTTACCTTGTTTTAGATCACGTGACATAAGAATATGATAAGATCTTTTAAGAAGAAAAAAATTAGGCGATATCATATCTGCAGTTTATTTTAATATTTTTCATGTTTTAAATCATGAATGATAAGATTTTTTTTAAAAATAAATTATGAGATAAAGATGTAATAAGATCTTTTTTCAAATGATCTATTTTTAATATTTGTCTTGTTCTAAATCATGAGGGATAAGCTTTCTCAAAATTATGAAATGGGGATATCATAAGATCTTATTTTCTCTTTACTGATTTATCTATTTTTATTAGTTATTTTGTTTTAAATAAAGTGAAATAAGCTTTTAATTTTATTTTTGAATTATGAGATAAGGATTAAAATAAAAAACAAATAGCTTATGATCTCATTCTTTTTTCCAAAAAAATTAATATAAAATCTCTTTTTAACTTATCTTTTTTCAACTTATCATATTTAAAAAATTAATATAAGATCTCTTTTTTAAATTTCTGCTCTTCTTGTCGGGAGGACAAAATATTTATTCATGAATTGACAAGAGCAATATCTTCATACCCGATGTGTTTGACGTATTAATGCATGTTAGTGATACTTTATGTGAAAATCATTTTTTTGGATAAAGAAGAGCATTAGAAAAATTTTATCCATTTTATTATTTTGTCACTCTAATGAGTCTTTCTATTGTTAATTGAAATTTAAGTCAAGTAGGATATGAGGACCATTTTATGATTATAAATGATAGATAATAAATATAATTACGTAACAGGTATAATTCCATATATATAAAATATATTGAAATATTAAATATCCAAATTAATTATCTAGATATACTTTTAACTATCTAAAATTTAAAATTTTAATCCAACACAAAAGGCATTAAATAAATCAAATTAATTATGCAATTTTATTCTTTTAAAATATTAAATTAATAATCACACACACGTTCTAGCACTAAAATATAATTTTGAACTATTTATGGTTATTTTCTGAAATTTTTCAAATTTTATACACTCAAAATGAAACTTTTCTTAGTTTAGTTCTTAAAAGATAAAAAAAAAAAAAATTCAATCTTAATTTGGTCTTTAATAAAGTCATTCAATTTGGTCACTTAAGCAATATCTCCTCATAAGAAAAAGTCCCTCTATTAGACAAAAATGGGATTTCACATTATTGCTCATGTGCCTTCAACCTTGTAAAGTGACGTCGTTTAACATTTTTAACACCTTACGGTAAGCCACTTCAATTTCAAATGAGAGAGTGGGACAAAGCGCAAAATTGCGACCAGCGAAAAAAAATTGATTCACCAGAAATAAAACAAAAATAGCGACAGAGGAAATCGACCACCATCAGAAGGAAGATTCACTACAAATCGAACAGAAATTGAAGAACTAAGGTTTCAGTCCCAGACTTACAGAAATCAAACAGAAATTGAAGAACTAGGGTTTCAGTCACAGGCTTACAGAAATTGAAGAACTAAGGTTTCAGTCACTGACTTACAGCAATTGAAGAACTAGGGTTTCAATCAGAGACTTACAGATGGCTGGACGCACAAAAGAGTATTTCGATCAATCCAAACAGTGGAAACGAACAAGCTCGAAGAACTGATACTAATGCTTATATCATTCAACAATACCCAACAAACGAACGAACTCAAAAGGCTTACTTGAAGTCGAATATCTCATATTCCTTTCTTGATTCCCTCATATACCTTTGGTTTAAGAATTGATTAACAATTAGAATGGGCTTGGGCTTGGGATTGAAAAGTGACCGAATGGGCTGATATGAAATGAAATTTTAAGTTTATATATTATATTTGGATCAACACAAAATTATTTTTAAAAGTAAAAAATTTATGTGTTATTTTTTATATATTTATATCAAATTTTTTAATTAGTTAATAATATGTGTACAATTTTTTAAAATGTAGAAGTTAATAGTGTTAATTAGAATGTAAATAAAGTGTAAAAAATTTTCTAGATACTATTAAGTAATTGAGAAATTTGATGAGTATATAAGAAATAATATATAATTTTTTTTAATTATTTTTATTTATATATGATTTTAGATTATCGTGATTTATATTTAGAAATATCTACTAAAAAGTGATTTCTAATGAATTGATAATGCTAGGATATTTTTTAAAATTACTTTTAATTGTATAATTACAAAAAAGACATAAATTGATGTTAATTTTACTATTTTATTATTATTATTATTTAATTGCACTTATTTTTAAATTTAATTTAACAAATGTCTATATATATATATATATATATAATTTGGGTACCACTTACAAAATAAAAATAAATAGCTTTTCAAATGTAATGATTGCCCTCAAAATAACACAATTTAAATTTGAAAATAAATTATTATAAATTATAAAGTGCATATCTTGAATTAAGAAGATAAATTCATAAATAATTATTTTCATATAAATTTATAAATTCACCTCAAAATTAAATTAAGATGAAAATTAGAGATTTATTTGAATAACTAATCTTCACAATGTAATTATAATATAATAATTCAAATTATTTTATATTTAAGATTTAGACTTTGAAAGATTACTGTAAAATTACCCAATTATAAATCCCTTCATTCAATGCATATTATATATTTGGGAATTCATGCAATTAAGCAATGGTTGCTAGCACAGAGCTCAATTCTCTTCAACTATCTATATTTTCACCACTTAATAGAGAAGAAGGATTCGTCCTTCATCTGGGCATCAAAGGTTTAATGACTCCATATGACTCTAGCTCTATTATATGTCATATGATGAGTTAAGTCAATTGTAACGGCCAAGTCATGCACCACTTTATACAAGTTATATTTCAACAAATGAATCAATTCCGTAATCTCATAATTCACTTAAAAACTAATTATTAATGATTTTATCTTCCTAAATATTTACAACCCATTTGACACTTAATCAACCGTCAACAATATGGAAATCCCAACTTCCCATTAGGGCATCTAATCATAAAACTACAAATTTCTATTGACAAAATATTAGTTAGTCGTAGCACACTTATGTATAAGAACAAGCTAATATATTTTCAATTCTATCATCTAAGTTGCTTCTGTCAAATAATAGAAAATTTATATTTGAATTTGACTCCTCCATCTTTTCCAAATTTGGATATCAATGTGAACTCTTTCTACAGCAGAATGGCAACATCAATTATAAATAATCAAGCGATCAAAATTGATGAATATTAAAAAATTATGTCTAAGAAATGAAAATAATTCAAATAATTGGAATCGCAATCTAGACTAGAAACCAAACTAGATTATACTTTGTAGTCCACCATAAAGAAAACCACATGGAAGCCATAACCTACTCACTCCTTTTACACAAGATTTGACCTTGATTTTACAGCAATTTATTACCCATAGTTCCATACTTATTGAAGTTTTAAACAACTCTGGTTAAAGTACATTCAAAGCAATTAACCATTGCACTATAAACAAAATCCAATATGTAAATTTTCCTAAAGGATAGTTAATGTTACCTGAAGAAAAATACTATAGCAATAATAAAAACATAATAGAACTAAATGAGTTCAGATAAAGTATTGTCCTATGGAACATTTACTAATTTAGTATGAGGTGACAAAAGCCACAAAAAGGGCTACTACAAAATAAGAATAATAAAGAAGGTTTACCGTTTACAAACACCAAATCAATATTATTTTCATCAATATCCCCATGCAAGGAAAATCATAACTCCCTAAGATCCTCAACTCTGTCTCTCTAGACATTCCATGAGCTACTACTTGGATTACTTGATGTCCATGTCATATAATTCCTACCATATGACTTATTTCTTTTGTATTCTAAGAATGTTGTCATCATGGCATAGGGGATAGAAAAAGTTTGGCATCTTTAGTATTCTCACCACTATTATGATTCACATTTATAACCAGTAATTACTCTAAACATTGAATTATACTTTTCCTTAGTTTCCCTTTACCCCTAAGGCTCTTTCTTTTCGTAATAGCTTTAGTAATGCATGGTTCATTTTGTCCATAATTTCAACTAAGGCATCTACAATCTCAAGAGCAAACATTTGCTTAATCCAAGTTCAATTTATAGCATCAAATTGACTCTTAAAAGACATGGATTTTGGTTTATTTTGTTGGAACTAGATTAAGAATCCATACCTGAAGTTAAACAATTTTGCTCTGGTCTTTTTTGCATTCAAACCTTTCGTCAAACATTTTTTTTCAGAGCTAACTTAGTTAATTTCTATTAAAATAAAAAAGATAAAAAAAAATCATTAATTGTTGTTTGAATTCAAATACCCAAATAAGAAAGAATAAGGACACGAAAGTAGCCATCAATTATCAATGGACTAACTAATTGAAACTTCTATGTCTCTTGTTTAATATTCTGTCAATATTGGTTCCCTCTTTTCCAATATTCCCTCCTTACCTCAAGTTGTTAAAAGCATGAAAGAGTTCAAAAGTTATCCCTAACTTTTCAAACTAACTTCGATTCATAGTTCCAAAGTTAAAGTTGGTTTTCATTTAAGTATACCAAGATTGTAGCATTCCCTTTGTCTAAATGTTCAATGCCAAAAATCACCATGAAAATGGTAGCAACATGAGTTGAAGAAATACATTGAAGAGATTAAAATGCTTGTTTGTTTCATATCCTCCAAACAAGATTCAAATCATCCAACTAAGCTAACAATTACATTAGTGTCGTAGCAAAAGAAGAATATGGGCAGCACTTACAAGGCCATAGAAGTGACAACAGGCAACAGGGAGAGGAAAAATTAAGCCGCATTAGTAGAGGTCCTAATGAATCAATTCTAATACATGTTTTCAGGGTCTCATCAACTTAGTATCATTAACATTCTTATTTTTGGGCCTATCAAAGCAATAATACCTGCAAACAAAAAGTTAAACAACTAAGTGAAAATTTGATTAGTATTGGTAAAGAAAAGCATAATAGGAAAAAGACAGAGAAGTCCCCTTCTCCAGCCCAATATCATCATAAGCAAAAGTAAGTAGTTGCAAAGATCTCTGCTAGAAAAGGATACCAGAATTGGAGACCTAGAGCTTTTGAAGCTTTAACATATTGAGAAGCCAAAGACTTCAAAATGAGAGTCCTTCAGCTTTAACACTAGAGGTGCCATCGATTGAAAGTATAGGCATTGAGTTTAGGTAAAGAAATGGAATTGGGCCAGATGTGTCATAGAATTCCATGGTTAGAAGGAAATCAATTTCAAAAATCACCCAAAACCTTTTGCAGTTTCATCAACCTTACTCTCATTTGGATACAAGGAGATAATTTTTGGAGATTTTGGCATTAATGTTACCAAAACGTAGAGACCTTAGAGGATGTCGGTAACATTAACGATGGCATCTAAATTGGCATAAAAGTTGAACAACAGCTTTTTTATTGTCATTTCTTGGCAGTAAGGAACTCTTCTGTGTTTTTGGAAAGAAACTAGGATGAAGGAATGGAGTCATCTACTCATGAGTGGAGAAGATGATTGAGGGTTAAAAATGTTATGCGAATAAGAAAATACGGTAACAAGTTGCAACGCCAACGCAAAAGCTTAAAATTTTTGCTTTGTATTTAACATAAGTTTAGGTGGTAAATGTGAGTTGGAGAAAGTCTATTACATTCAACAAACAAGATGAAATTTTTGTTAATGTACATTTGCACCTGCGAACGTGATCCTTAGGCTTCTCAATGCCTATCCAAACAGCATTACGTTTGGTATGATAAGAATGGAAAGGGGATAAATCAAATAACCATAGTATCCTTTTATTATTATTATTATTATTATTATTATTATTGTTATTATTATTATTATTATTATTAAAATATTAGTTATTTTTTTTATATTTTATAAAAAAAATTTACTCTCCTCTTCAATAATATATCACCTCTTCATGGCACTGTAATATCAACAACATCTTGCCAGACTGTTGATGAAACATGAATGCAAAGGATAGGAACTTAACAGATCTCTCCAAAAAGGCCATCTCTTCCCCTCCTATTCCAGATTTATCTTCTGGTTTATTAAAGTGTCAAGTAATGTCAAGGATGACGTGCATCATCAAAGATGGTGAAAGTCTATTGTGCATTGTCATTACGCTCTGCATTCTCCTCTGGAGCTCCATCTGCTCTTCAATCTTCGATGACCATGGCCTACCTACCTGCAAACATGAGGGACAGAGAAGGGCTCAAAGGGGTTGATGTGGTATTGTAAGTAAAGGAAGGAAGAAGGGAGAGTACCAAGGCAAGAGGAGTGTTTGGAGTTTGGAGAAGATGGTCACCATGGATTGCATCGCTAGAGCAAACATCAGCAGCCCAGCCATGGTGACAACCTAGCCACATTGCATAGCCTATCTATTCTTGATGCTTAATTTAGGGGATGGAGGACAACGACATTTAGTAAAAACCAATTAAGATTCCTGGTAATGGGTTAGACTCCCTTGATGGGAGGAAGGATTGTGCATTCCCATGTTTACGGGAATGTAGATTGCCAAGGGATGTGATTCCCTAGGCAAAATCTCTACCAAACATGGGAATGGATTCATTCTCATTCTCTTTCCCTCCCTTCCTTTATTTCCCCCAACCAAGGATACCATCCGTGTTTTCTTTGTTCCGCATTGCAAAGGGTTTCTTTGCAAAATAAAAGAAAGGTTAAGATAGATGTGGAGGTTGATTAAGATATGGTGGGATGGTCAACTAAATAAATAATTTATCCATGTAAGCAATTAACGGTATCCTTTGGCAAAGAGTTAATACAAAGTTAATGATGGACTAGTTTGGATTTCATTTTCGAATTACGAGGATAAAAAATGGGACTTTTCAGTTTTAAATATTAGGAAATTAAGTATACTAGTATAATTTACGTATAATTAATAGGAAAATAAGGAATGATAATTATGCAAAAGAATTATGTTCCTAGTTTAATTTCAATTGCCATTATCAATCATATGAAACCATAAAAAATAAAATAAGGAAATAAAAATATAATAAAAAGAGAATGAATAAAATATATATAAAGATAAATTTGACCTAAAATATTATGTAGTTCAAATTAAAATATTTAATAACAGATTAATGATTTTTAAATTTTGTAATTGAAAAAGATAATAATTATTAATTTAATTATCCTAAAAAATCCTTAACTCATGCATCCCATCAGTTAATACATTATGCGCCTACGTGGCAAAATCTTAAAGTAAAATTAAAACTAAATATAAAACTAAGATTAATAGTAAAAGAAAATTAAAATAGGAACGGACTAACTAGTATGAATGTGTGCTCGTGTGTAGTCAAGTATCTATAATATTATAAAAGAGTAAATGCATCTTAATGTTACCTTCTTCCTCTTTGTGCATTCTATAAGTTCTCCAGTGCAAGTCGCGTGAGCTTTCTCTTCTATTTTTAGGTGTAATATTTATCTTGTTTTAGATCATGTGAGATAAGAATATGAGATAAGTTCTTAAACATAAAGCTTGCTCAAAACAAATAGATAGTGCAGGGAAATTCATACCTCCAACCATTGCCATTAATATGAGATGAATGCTTCTAAGTCTTTGCTTCTCACTTTCTAAGATGGTGTGTAAACTTCAAGTAATGAGAAACCAGAGTTAGAGGCCCATATTTTTAGGAGAGATTTAGGCAACCACTCCATCAATGGTTACCGTTAAATAATGCAAGTAGGTAGGAAAATGTTTATGTAATAATGAAAGTTTGCTATAATGGGATATTGCACTTAGAGAATGGACCATAACCAGCAAGAAAGCTTACAATAATAGTCCACAATGATAGTCTAGAAATGGACTAAAGCCAGCAAGGTTAACAGATCTTTCTAAAAAGGTCATTTCTTCACCTTCCTTTCCAGATTTATCTTCTAGTTTGTTCAAGCCTCAGGTAATGTCAAAGATAACATGCATCGTCGAAGATGGTGAAATTCTATTATGCATTGCCATTATGCTCTGCATTCAACTCTAGCGTTACATTCACTCCTCAATCTTCGATAACTTAGCCTATCCACCTGCAAATGAAAGGGACAGAGAAAGGCTCAAAGGGGTTGATGAGGAATTGGAGGTAAAGGAAAGAATAAGGGAGAGTATCATGGCCAAATGAGTGTTTGGAGTTTGGAAAAGATGGTGCCCGTGGACTGCATCGCTAGAGCAAACACCAACAACCCAGCCATGACGACAACCTAATCACATCACACAGCCTATCTATTCTTGATGCTTCATTAAAGGGATGGAGGAGACAAGGGCATTACAGTAAAAATCAATTAGGACTCTTCGTAATGGGTTGGACTCCCTTGATGGGTGGAGGGATTATGCATTCCCATGTTTATAGGAATGCAGATTGCTAAGGGAATGTGATTCCCTTGGCAAAATCTCTACCAAAGAGGGGAATAGACTCATTCTCGTTTCCTTTCCCACCCTCCCTCTGTTTCCCCCAACCAAGGTTACCATTGGTGTTTTCTTTGTTCCTTGCTGCAAAGGGTTTCTTAGCAAAATAAAAGAAAGGCTAAGATGGATATGGAGGTCGATTTGGACGTGTTGGGGTGGTCAACTAAGTTAATAATTTATCCATGTAAGCAATTAACAGTATACTTTGGCAAAGAGTTAACAACAAAGTTAACGATGGACTAGTTTGGATTTCATTTTCAAATTATGAGGATCAAAATGGGACCTTTTAATTTTGAATATCAAGGAATTAAGTACATTAGTATTATTTACTTATAATTAATAGGAAAATTAGGAATGATTATCCTAACTAATTATGCAAAAGAAGTATGTTCCTAGTTTAATTTTAATTACCATTATCAATCATATGGAAACATAAAAAAATAAAATTAAAGGAAATAACAAATAAAATAAAAAGAGAATGAATAATATATATATATATATATAAAGATAAATTTGAGCTAAAATATTATGTAGTTCAAATTAAAACATTTAATAATAATAGATTAGTGATGTTTAATTTTTGTAATTGAAAAAATAATAATTATTAATTTAATTCAGCTAAAAAATCCTTAACTCATGCAGCCTATTAGTTAATACCTTATGCACCTACGAAGACTTAGGAGTCTACTTGGCAAAATCTTAAAGTAAAATTAAAACTAAATATAAAACTAAGGTTAATTGCAAAAGAAAATAAATATAGGAACCGAGTAACTAGTGTGAATGTGTGCTTGTGTGTAGTCAAGTATCTACAATATTAGAAAAGAGTAAATGCATCTTAATGTTACCTTCTTCTTCTTTGTGCATTCTATAAGTTCTCCAGTGCAAGTCGCGTGAGCTTTCTCTTCTGTTTTTAGGTGTAATATTTATCTTGTTTTAGATCATGTGAGATAAGAATATGATAAAATCTTTTTTAACAAGAATTAGGCGATGCCTTATCTATAGTTTATTTTTATTATTTATCTTGTTTTAAATAATGAGTGATTAGTTTTTTTTTTTAAAATTATGACATAAGGATGTAATAAGATCTATTTTAAACAGTCTATTTTCAATATTTATTTTGTTTTAAATCATTAGTGATAATTTTTTAAAACAAATTGTGAAATAGGAATATGATAAGATCTTATATTTTTTTGTCATAATTTATCTATTTTCATTAATTATCTTATTTTAAGTAACGTAAGATAGACTTTTATCTTATTTTTGAATTATAAGATAGAAATTGAAATAAATTCTCATGTTTCTTTAAAAAATTTATTATAATATCTTTTAATTTATCTTATTTCAAGTTATCTTATCTATTTGATTATTTAAAAAGTTAATATAAAATATCGTTTTGAAATTTCCTGAATGCTTTTCTTTTCATTCGACCCTCCACTGTGACGACATTAAGTATCCAAAACGACATACCCAAATATATAGCGGAGCAGACTATTCTTTCACTCATGTATCATACTCAAGTGCAGAACAATTATCCATAAAACCATTAAAAGAATTTTCGGCTGATATATATAAACCCAAAAAATGAAGGCTTCAAACGTGAAAGGCCGACCAAGGATTTTTTTTTTTTTTTGACACTTGGGTGCCAATAGTTAATGCCAGTATTTAATGCCAACATTTAATGTTTCCTTTCTGCTGCCACTAATTTTATTTTTCTCGTATACTTCATTGTAATGAAAAGCCCTATCAAGAATGATATTAGATGTGAGGTTGCATCCTTTGATTAACCTGTCGACAGGTCAAAAAATTTATCCATGGATTGACAAAATTAATATATTAACGCCAGAGGTGTCTTATGGATCTCTAACAATTGAGGGTGCCAATCGCAGTTGCAGTTCCTTAGTAGGCTATGTGTGGATGTTTAAATAAGGATAGAATAGAGTGATTATTAATATAATTGTATAAAATTAAATAAATAGTATAGAATGACTTGAGTATATATAATATTTAAAAATTTTAATAAAAAAAATAGTGACTCTTAAAATTTTTATTTAAAAGTTATAATTAAATAACGAAATAAAATAAAATGACTTATTAATTATTTTTTAAAAATATTACCCCTTATAACATAAACACATAATTAATAAGTTTAACTTTGTTTAATATATTAAATAGAAATATGACTCATTCTCTTGTCGATATTTTATTACTTTCTTATACTAATTCTCTTATTTTTTCTTTCTTTTAATTTCTCAACTTATAAAATGCAATATAATTTTAAAATAAAATTAATATATGTATATATATATATATATATATATAAACCTTATATAAACAACTTATAATATGTAAAAATTATTTATTTTTTTAAATAAATAAATTTAAAATTTTAATTAATAATTCAATAAAAAAATAGGACAAAAATTAAATTTTTTATTTGCTATAATACAAATATGAAGATAACATATTTTTTATATATGAAAATGCCACTATCAACATTAGAGAATAAAATGGGTCAGGCCATCCATTAGAATAAAAGGAAAATGAAATATTAAAGTATAGTTCCACTAGGTAAACAATAGTTATTTAAATAATGTGATCACATATGACAAACCAAATCGCGCTACATACACATTTAAATTTTCAATAATTCTCAACATGATTGCAATTAGGCATTAGTTTTCAAATGAAAATTCAAACTTACTAGCTAATAACATTGGTAAAGTATTTGAATAGATTAAATACATGAGCATAGATAAAGTATCTGGATACTCCTAAGCAAAAAACTAAGTTCTCATCATTAATCTATAAACTAACTAGGGTGCAAGATTGTTGATAGATAAAAGATAGGTCAACACCTCCATCCTTTATTGTGAAGGACATTCGATCATGGCCCTTTGAGCATCAACATCTCAAATTAAAAAAAAATAAGTTTTGTGTAATATGCTTCTATCAACTTGCATTTCTTCCAAAAGAGTCCAAACTTTATTCTCAGACATAACACGAGTTGTTTGACTCTTCACAAAAGCAGCGCAACATTTCACAAAAGCTTCAACGATAATATCTATAGATCTAGCAAACATATCCAAGCTTATATCCTCATCTTTTGCTTTACCTTTCCTTTTCTTGGATGAGGTTCCCTCTTGAAAAGTAGTATGACTAGCACCGTAGGGAGCTGTTTGATATCCCACTCCAGGAGAAATGCTTACGTCGAAGCTATGAGAAGTTGCTTCATTGTTAAATTCCAACACATCAATATCATCTATGGTATCAAAATTAGCCAAATTGGTTGTTTTTCTTCTTTGTTTTATTTCAATTGCAGTCTCAACATACTCCCCTGTTGCCTTATTTTGTCCATAAAGTGTAAGTAGTTTCTCATAATATGGTAGTGGTTTGTTCTTCCACATAGCAGCTTCTAGTTTTGTCTAGAGAAAATTAAAGAGAACATATCATAATTAATTAAAAAGATAAAACATTCATAAATTCTACAACAACAAAAAAACTATTTAGAAACTATTTACCTCAACTAACTTCTCCCAAACTTCTGGTTTAGCAGTCCACATATTGGTAGTTGGATCCCATCCAAAACCACTAAGGTCATGCTTAAACAAATTATAACAAGGTGTGAATTTGTTTTCCAATCTTTTCACATGATCTTTTATCTTTGTTTTATTAAATACCTTTTCAAGAAAGCGATATCTCATCTCTAGTAAAATTTCATCAAGTGCTTTAGATGTAAAGGATCCACTTTGCCCATTCCCCAAATTATGTTGATGCACATATGCATCAACAAGAACAACTTCCATAGCAGTGGTCCAAACACATTTCTCATTTGACTCTATAACTACATTTGGCACACCACTTGGATTCCTTCACTTTGACATATCTAATTAAACACAAAACTCAACTATAAACTTAATAGCAATGACATTTAATAGTACAAACATTCATAGTGCACTAAAAAGTATTCATAGTACAATTACAAATAAAACCAAAACATGAAGTCAACAATGAATAGTAAAACAAACATGCAAATTAAGTTCTTAATTGTAGTACACTATTCTGAATTTAACTACAACTCTATATCAAGAGATATAATCATGCCATATAGCAGCTGCAATTGAGTCTCTAATTGAAGCTCCTCTACTTGCCTTTTCACTATCTTCCCTATCAACACATCACTCCTTTGAATAATCAGTTTGATTAATAAGTTCACGGTCAACTTCGGCTATAAGTTCTTCCATCTTGATCAACATTCATTAAATAAGTATGCAAGATACAAACAGCTAACACAATTTTCTTTTGGGTTTTAATTCTAAAAGTTGGTGCACTTGTGAAAATGATAAACTGCTTTTTCAAAACTCTAAATGCTCTTTTAATTACATTCCATAAAGTAGAATGATGATGGTTGAATAGTTCATAAGGATTTTGTAGAGGATTTATTGAGTACTCTTTCAAGTGATATCTTTCTCCACTATAAGGTGTAATGAGCCCACCTTTTAACATAAAACCAGCATCAATAAGATAGAATTTACCTATACAAAAAGTAAATAGAACACGATTAATATTAATTAGTGCTACAATTAATTTTAGCAAATTGGGTGTTTAAATGCATCTTTCAAACAATACCTTCTAGAATTCTTAGGAAATATAGACGTTACAATGCATCTTTTAAAATTCTTGAATCAGATGTTTTGCCTTCCCACCTAGCCAAAACATATGTAAATCTCATATCAAAAGAACATGTTACCAATATGTTTTATGTCAGATAATCTTTCCTACCACGAAATTTAGGAGCATCATCTATAAGGACTTTAACACACACATGGGTTCCATCAATTGCTTCGATACAATCCTGTGATACAATCTTTTAATTTAATTAGGAACACGTAGTTTGTAATTTTAAAGTTAATGTTAAAATGATAATCACCTTAAAATATGGAAAGAACCTATTACTGTTCAATATTTCTTGAGCAACTTCTTTACCATTGGATTGAAGCAAATATTCATATCCCAATTCAATCAAAGCATTTAGTACACTCTGAAAATGGCGACTTACGGTTTCACTAGACCTTCAAAACAAAAAGTTAAGTGCATGATTTCTTACACCATGCCCAATCAAATACAAGAACTTTGCAACTTGTTCTTCAACTATTGCCTATTGTGTTGATCAAAGACCACCTTTTCTTTGTAATACAACACACAAGTTTAAAAATGCCCCTAGACCCATTCATATTATATCACGTCATCTCTCACTACCTACTAGATGCTTTATTAGCTCATCTCATGCTCGTTCTCTTTCTTCTCTTATGAATTTAGGAATTCAATTTCTTCTTCATTGTTTTTGGGTTACATACCATATGGTTGCTATGCAAACAAGTTGTATAGTAGCCATAAAAAATAGATGTCGCAAGAAGAGGTATTTGGACATTATATTTTGACCTGCCATCTATTTCAAGTGGAGAAGTTATGTGTTTTGCAACTATTAAGGATTATAATTGACAAAAGATGGTTTACTTTCTTAAACATAACAAATACACATGAAGATTATAACAAGTATATAAATGAGCTATCATATGGAGACATCAAACAAAACATGACAAAAATGTCTTCGGCATTTTAATATAACTCTTTGTCTCTCTCATATATCTACTAAAGATGGAAATATGGAAGACTAATTCAACAAACAAGAAAGTCCTTAATGACTTGCTATTTGAACCCAATTGTGTTCATGCAAGTTTTTGACTTATAAAATTGGACGGCAGAAAAGGAGAAAGTGGGGAAATTTGCAGTTGATGACTTCTTTTTCTGAATTATGTATGACTTCTTTATATGACTAATTATGTATCATCTTAACACTTTAATATACATATTATATATGTTATCAAAAAGTACTGAGTATAGATAATGAATTGAAGTAATTAACTGACTTTTATAGTTATATAGCTCATAATACAAGTTATGTTAAGACATAATTTGAATGAATGGGCTCAAAGGACCACGTCTAAAAGTATATTCACAGTGCCAAAATGGTATATGATTAGCTATATCAGTAAAATTTAAATAAGCACTTGTAGATGTCAAATAATAAGACTAACCTAAAAATTTTTAAAACTATAAATACCTAATTATAATTTTTAAAACTATAGAAGCAGATTAAATATTTTAAAAAAAATTAGAAAAGTAATATGACTAATCTTTATCAATACAAAAGAAAGTCATCTTTGAGGCCTCCGGAAGAGCTAGCATTATGGATTAATTGTGGTGACAAGATGCATGGATCAAATTAACATGAATGAAATGATCAGCCAATTTGTAATATTTCAAAGTAAAGGGAATAGGCAGGAGGACCCACATCGACAGTTCAACTGGGAAGAAGGGATAGCATAACAGCAAACCGAAGCCTCGCTAATACAAGTCTTCCTGCTCCTTTCTTCACCCTTGATGTACATAATTAGTCATATAAAGAAAATACTTTTCTGAATTGTTCAGAAAGGTGACTTCTTTAACTATAAAAAAATGGGTCCACGTGGTCAAGTTTTATTAATTTAACATTAAGAAAACTCACAGTATAATCAAATATGTTTTTTTAAAGGATTAAGCTAATAAATAAGTATCTTTTAAGAATCAAAATAATAATTTAGTTTTACACTTTAGGTTGAATTGTTTAAAGTTTTGTAGTTGAGTTCTTAAAGTTTGAAAATTTTTTAAATTTAGTTCTTGTTGTTAAATGATTGGAGTAAATAAGCATGTTGAGCCTAGACATATAATTGGTTATATCAATAAAAGTTAAAAGTACTCACACAGAAGTTCAATGGAGGATTAAATTTAAAATTGTAGATATTCAAAATTTATAAAAAAAGATTCTAACAAATAAATTCAAATCTTGAATGGTGATAAACTCAACAAATATGCCCAACCACAATTAAGTACTGAATTTGAAATAATCCAAAGTGACAAGACAATACAGTGGATACAAATGAATCCATACATTCTTCAAATAGTCTACATTCACAGTTTTGTACTGCATCACAGAAAAGTTCAAATTTTGGCTAATATAGCTGCATAGAAGATGAACACAGCTATAAAACTTCTTCCCACTATCTCAGCTATAAAAGTCAAGTTCAAATTTGACTTTTAAAGTATTACACTATCAACATAATCTTGGAGGTCTATAGTCACAATACTAACTTTAATCTCAAAGACCGAGACTGACACCATCTAAACTACTAGTTGATTAAGTTAGTTTTATTTATCAACTCTAGCTGGAATCAAGATAAGAACCAGAGAAACTGAAACAATAGAGGAAGTAAACCTCTGCTTAAAATTTAAATAGAATGATTTACACACTCATGTATATTAGCGATACTACCACCTCAGCTACTTTCAAGACCAATAAAACACTGTGGCCATTTCAGAATCACAAAGCTATCAGAAACAATCCTTATAACACCTTTTGCACACTGTCATGCGCAAATTTGCAAGTATACAAACATGTTCATTTTTCACTAACCTACTTACAATTATTTCTATTAATTTGTATTATTTCTAGTTTCAAACCCTATGATAATGGATTCTCCTTCCCATTACAACAAAAACCATTATGACATTTTAATTCACATGATTAAACGGAAGACCCCTCAGATCATTTTAATTTGGTTAACTGCTTTGGTTCCATCATCACTTTTATCTTTAGCAAAAACGGCAAACCCACTAGAATGACTTCTATTATTTCTATTGATTTTAATTTGTAGAGCCAGAAAATAGAAACCAACAAAGACTACTGTTCCTACAATGCTCTGAACCCAAATGTAATCCTGTTCCTACAATGCCCTGAACCAAACGAAAACAAGGGGAAAACAACAGTGGTTACAGCCGAGAGAAGATCGGACAACAGAACTGCGAATCAACATCACATTTGTCTCAGATTTCACTACTAGGCTCTCTATATAGAAGAGAGAGAAAGAGAGAGAGAGAGAGAAAGAACAGAAAAAGAGAACCTGGTAGAAGCCAAGCTCCGCTGCCGTCGTCACCGCCGGAAGAATTAAAAAGTTATCGAGTTGCCATCAAACTGCTGTGCGCCAGTTAGTGCTGCCATCGCGTGGAAAGTGGGAACCATAGGGCGGGAAGAAGCATTCCGAAGAGAGGAAGTTTTTCACGATGCAAAACCCTTGTATTTTTATTAAATTAAGAAAGGTATAATACCAATATTAAGGACTGAAGTACTTCGTTCCATTCTTATCCCCTAATTTAAAAAATAAAAAAGTAATATTTTAGATAATTAGAAAGGATTTTGCCGTCATTCCATTCCTTTTTTCACAAAAATATTTACATATATATTTTATTTAAATTAATTATTTTATTTTTTATCATTCTTTTCGAGGCCTTCATCTAAACAGAATCTTAACTTTTATTTATTGAATTATATGTTTTAACATATTTATATCTATCAAATTAAATTTTGGATATAAGTTACTATAGAGAATTCAAACCTACAAAGGATGCGAATATTCTCTTGTAAAGTAAAAACCGTTAGACCATCAAATGAAATATAATGGTCCAAGTTTTTTCAAAATTTTTTATTTTAATAAATGTTATTTAAAAAAATAAATTTACAATAATATATAAAGATTTTATAATATTTTAGATTTTTTTGTTGTAGAGAATGAAATCTTATTGAAGAAAAAAATGAACTATTTCTAATAATATGTAGTTTGTTTCTTGGATCTTAAGTTTAATTTTTTAATAAAAGATGATATTCTGATAAAAAAAATACACAAGTTCCAATAATTTACAATCTACTATCATTTTATAATTTATTTTTTGTGTTATTTTTTATATACTCATAATTTTAAGTTCACTAATACACCTAATTATAATATATTGATATAATTGTAATAATATTAACTAAAATAATAATAATTTTATAATTATGTCTTTTCGTTATAATTAAATACATTAATGCACTCAAAAAATTATGAGTGTACAAACAATTTTAACTTTATTTTTTTATCAATAAAATATTATTATATATAAAAGTAATCTAAAATATTTATAAATTTTTATGTATTATCATATTATTTAAAAAAATTCATTTTCATTGAAAAATTTAAATTTTTAAAACAATTTGGACTGTCAGATTTTATTTAATAGTCCAAAATTTTTTACAAAATATCTGTTACAGTATCCTTGTCGTGAATTATTAGATAGATTCAGATGTTTTAACTGACCATGTATGTCACTTTTGACTAAAAAAAATACCGATACACTATACGTGTCAAATATTTTCCTAAAATATGGTACTGTTTGGTTATTTTTCATTCTCCCTCTTTCCACTTCTCTCTTATTTCTACTTTATTTCCCTTGTTATCTCTTCATCATATTTTCATATATATATATATTTCAAAAATTTGTATCTAAAGCACTTAAATGTCAAACAGGGTTCCTTCGTAAAGGAATTGCTACTATGATATTATCTATCACACATTCATCATTGGCATTGACGAAATAATTAGTATTAAACTATCATATCTCAATCCTTATATATTTTGTTACTTCGTAATTCTCATTTTGTCTATGTTTTAAATGTTAGGGTTTTTAATGCTCTTCGAGTAATTAAGAATGCATGCTAAAGTTGAAATTAAGGCTTTGCTCCCTTCTTCATTTTTATGAATAAATCTATCTTATATTTGATAAAATTAAAAAAAAATGAAAAACTATGAGAAGTGAATCGCAAAGAATATTGTGTCAACATATTTATGTTTATTAATAATTTTTTACTTTTTCACATGCATATTTATTTGTTGTTTATACATTAAATGAATATATATATATATATATACTGATGTATTAGTATTGTATAATTTTTCGAAAATATGGTCCGTGCAGTTAAATTAACTTTCATGCTGTGCATGAAAGTTAAATAAGATAAATAAATAATATAAAATAGTTCCTTAGTTTTAAATACAGATTTAATAATTTTTTATGGGTCATCAAAATGTCATGTGTGTGACAAGAGAAGAGTTAGACCATTATTATCTTTTCATTGCGAAAAAGAAATGGAGAAGGAACGGGAATACGAAAAAATCATGTTTGGTACAAAGTTTTGAAACCTTATTTTGTTTCACAGGCGAAGTCCATTCCCACAAATATAAAAATAGGGATTCCTTCATTCAACTGATAGAATTCATGTTTTTTGGGAATCAAATTTATTTTGTAGAAAATGCCAAGGTTGAACCCTCTTACGTAGACTGAAACCTAAGATGCCGATGACTAAAACAATATATATGTTGTTATTAATTTATAAAATTAATTTTGATATACTATTATATTTCAAAAAAATATTATATAGAAAGTACAGAGAGATAAATAATTAGATTAATTAAAAAACTAATGAAATTTTTTATTTCTTGAAAGAAGATAATTATGCATATATTATAAGACGGCACACAAAGAAGTTTCAAACTAAGGTATCAGTTATAAATAATACATTCAAGTGGATGTTGATAATTTTCAAAGAGACTATTAATGTTCCTTCTCATGTTGAATAACATTTATCCTATAACTCCTAAACGATATATATGGTAATGTTATATAGATTAATTTTTATTTATATGGCACTTTGACCTAGAATTAAATCATAATTTAAATTTGACTGAAGATGACTCAACCAACAAGATCAACTTAAAATTAACTATAAATCAAAGAATACAAAATATTAAATAAAGCCTAGCGTTCAAATTTACTATTTTCAAGGAAGGCTCGGGTAAAATACAATCTTTATAAACTAAACTAAGCAATGGTGGTGTGAGAAAAGGAGGCTAAAGTTGAAGCTGAAGTATGTAGCCTATGAGGTGATGAATGGACAGTGTCATGTTCACCAATGGGCTGAGGAGTAGAAGTAGTTTCATTCGGTGACTTTGCTTCTGCTAACTGAGCTTTTGCATTATTAGGTGTCCACTGATATCTCATGTGGCTTCCAAGAGCTTGACCTATTGGGAATGTCTTCTGTCAAATATTACACTTATATCCATTGCCACTACTACTTCCGATCACTTTCATGTTCACATCATCGTGCTTGTCGTCATCATTGGGTTGATCAGTTTTGACCTTTTCTCGACCTCTTATGGTTGACAAATTCATAGGTGTTATTGTTGCCATACACAAGCATCGTGAGGTCAAAGGCGTATTCATTTATATAGGGTTCAAAAACAAAGTCATCATATATAGAAGAGCAACTCTGATGGTGGAGATAAGAAGGTCTTCTGGAGGACCTTTATGATAGTGATAGAGTCAGAGCCCACCGTTCACACATTACGGCTCCAACCCTAACCCTAACGTGAGACAGACAAAGAGAAGTATATGCAAGAAGTTAGAATGAAAGTAAGCTTTCATTTTTATTAAAAGTTTGACTTTAGGTGATGACATTCATAGTCGCCACTAAAAACTAAACTATCGGTGGCGACCATCGAATTTTGTCACCAAAAGTTGAATTTTCGGTGGTTAAAAGTCACCGTTGGATGTTGTCATTGAAAGTCAATTTTTTTTGTAGTACAGTGGCGCCTTTCCTGGGTGGCCTCTCTTTCCAATGTGAGACCACCATGGGGTGATGTAAATCTCAAGAGATCAACGAGAAATGACAGAGCAATGTAGGTTTGAGTTTCCGTCGGTTCACTTTTGGGGTGATACCTTGTGTGACCACTCAAGGACTTCGAGGAAACTTCTTTCTACAAATGCAACAATTGATGGGATCAACAAACTTCTATTTCACCCTAATTAAATTATAACTATCACCCTAAAGTGATATGCTTAAGTTCATATGTGATCTCTATGTTTCGTAAAATCAAATCAAGAATGTGTGTACACATTTATTTAGGGATGTGGCTAGTTGCTAAATGTAGGTACTAATCACAAGACAATATTTAAGTTCAATATATGCATTTAAACAATTATATGTACTTATATTTTAATTAATTTAATCAATCAATTAATTAATTAGTCATACTTTCTATATATATTCAATTAATCAATTAATTGAATATATATAGAAAGTATGACTAATTAATTAATTAAAAATTAATTGAAAATCTTCCTTAAATAATTTGTCCCAAATGTGCCATATATTGTCAAAATGATTTTACATAATTAAGTGGCACCAAAAGAATTTCATAATTAAATTGGACCCAAAAATAATTTTACATAATTAAATGGCGATAAAAACTCCTTTCCATAAATAAAATTTAGAACATAATTGTGGCTAAAAACAGACAACCAAATAATCCGAATGAATCAATTAATTTAAAACACAAAAAATTAGATTGTCCAAAAATTTGCTAAAAGTGGCACACAGCCTATAAAAAACCATATATATTTCACCGAATTTTCATCCAAAAATTGACTAGAATTGGTGCAGATTAAATATATATATATATTTACTTACCAAACTGAAAAGATTTAACCAAAAAGCCAAAATAACATTGCCCAACCTTCAACTGATTAATTTATTTTTGTTGAAAAATCATTTCATAGAGCATGCCTTGCTCACAACAAAAAGTCCAAAAGCAACCAAAAATTTTAACTGAAACGTATGTTTATTTATTTGCCTAAATGACATGTTCAATGGCACGTCCGAAAAGCACACAAAGGAAGGATCAAAAGCTTTATTTTTGGTGGCCATAAAAAAGAAAAAAATTTCTACTTTCATTCCAAAGACAAAATTCTTTTTTTCCCACCAGAGAAATAAGATTGTGGTGGTGACACATTATGACAAGTGCAGGATCTGACAACCTGTCGAGGGTCGAATGAAAAGAAAAAAGTAAGTGATTTTCAAAAAATTAATTTTAAATATTAGCATTCTAAAAACGCCAATAAAATTTCTAAAAAGAAAAATTTTAGAAAATTAATTTTGCAGAAAAGTTGGTTATGGGTTTGAGGGTTTATTTGTATATTTATTTTAATTAAAATAATAAGAAAAAAACACATTTGAAAAAGAATAAATAAGTTTAAAAATAAAATATTTACTAAAAATAGAATTTTTGTAAGAGTGTGACCTAGGGCCTGCATAATGTGAAATAGAAATCAAAATTAACGTAGTTCACGTTAAATAAAAAACTAGTGTCCCTAAGTTGGTATATTTTATTCTTTAAAGTTAAAAAGATAATAATTAATTTCTCAACTAAAGACATTGATTGATTTCTATGTTCCAATGAAATAAAATTTATTGCATGTTTTACCAGCCTCATATTCTTAACGTCTTCGGTAAGTGGGTAAATTTTGCATTAATGTGTAGACGAGAGAGGCATGATTCAGAATATGTACTTTCACTAGTCAATATTAAGGAATTAAATATACTGGTCTAATTTACTTATAATTAGTAGGAAAATTTGGATTGATTATCTTGACTAATTATGCAAAATAAGTATGTTCTTAGTTTAATTTTAATTACTCTTATCAATTAAATGAAAAAATACAAAAAAATACAAGACGAAATAACAAGAGGATGAATAAAATATTTACAAAAATAAACCGTTCATATAAAGATGTCTAATAAGAGGTTAGTAATTTTTAATTTTTGTAATTGAAAAAAATAAAAATTAATTTAATTCAACTAAAAAATTCTAAAAAGTTTCATGCAGCCTACCAATAAACACCTTATGCACTTATGAAAACTTATAAATCTCACGTAGCAAACGCTAAGAATAAAATTAAAAATAAATATAAAATAAAAATAGGAATGCAATAACTAGTGTAAATGTGTGCTTGTGTAGTCAAGTATCGACAATAATAGGAAAGGGTAAATGCATCTTAATGTTACCTTCTTCTTTGTGCCTTCAATAGATTCTCCAGTGCAAGTTGCCTGAGCTTTCTTTTTATTTCCTCTTACCTTGGAGATGATGTCCTTTAGACAAGAGTTACAAGAGGATTAGGTATAATATTTATCTTGTTTTAGATCACGTGAGATAAGAACGTGGTTAGATCTTTTTAAAAAAAAGATTAGGCGATATATTATCTACACTTTATTTTCAATATTTTTCTTATTATAAATCTTGAGTCATAAGATTTTTTGGTTAAATTATAAGATAAGGATGTGATAAGATTTTTGTTTAAATAGTCTATTTTCAATATTTATCTTGTTTCAAATCTTGAGTAATAAGCTTTTTTAAAATTATGAAATGGGGATATGATATGATTTTATTTTCTCTGTCCTGGTTTATCTATTTTTATTAGTTATTTTCTTTTAAATAAACTGAGATAAGCTTTTTATCCTATATTTGAAATCCGAGATCAGGATTGAAAACAAATAGCTTATGATCTCATTCTTTTTTCAAAAAAATTAATATAATATTTCTTCTTAACTTATCTTATTTCAACTTATCATATTTAAAAAATTAATATAACATCTCTTTTTTGAAATTTCTGCTCTTCTTGTCGAGAGAGCAAAATATTTATTCATGAATTGAAAAAAGCAATATATCCATACCAGATGTGTTTGAAGTATTAATGCATTGATGCATTTTAGGCATATGTCATGTGAAAAATCATTTTTTGGCTAAAGAAGAGCACTAGAAAAATTATATATGAGAATCTTTTAATTGAATTTTATATGATGTAGGATAAGAGGACAATTTTATAATTATAAATAATAGATAATAAAAAAATATGTAACAGGTATAATTCTAGATATATTAAGTACGTTGAAATATTAAATATCCAAATTAATTATCTAAATATAATATCAAATATCTCCAATTTAAAATTTTAATCCAACACAATTAAATAAGTCAAATTAATGGTGCAACTTTATTCTTTTAAAATACTAGATTAATAATCTCACAAACGTTTAAGAACCAAAATAGAATTCTGAGCAAACTGTGGTTATTTTTTGAATTTTTAACAAATTTCATCCTCTCTAAATAAAACTTTCTTTAGTTTAGTTCTTAAAAGATTACTATTTTTTTCTTAGTTTGGTTTTTAATAAAGTCATTCAATTATGTCTTTTACACAATTTCTGCTAATAAGAAAAGTCCCTCAATTACACAAAAATGGAATTTCACATTATTGCTCATGTGCCTTCAACCTTGAAAAATGATGTTGTGTTAACATCCAACATCATTTTACACTTTTGTAACAAAACTAGATTTTAATACATAAAAGAGTCGGAAAATGCTGTGATTACTCTCTCCCTTCCTTAGAGAGAGGTTGAACCTCTTGCCCTTTGATGCGAGTCTTCTTCTCTCTTAATAAGAGTAGGTTTTCTGCTTGTATCTATGTAGATTGTGGTGGCAGTTTATTTGTTGCAGTGGTGGTGGCAATGTCTACCTGGTCTTGTGCTCGTGGTGTTTGAAGTAGCGGGATGGAGGATGAGTCAGAGCATTGGGAGCAATGTTATTAAATCGCGATTCAACTCGTTAGAATCATCAATTTTACGATCTTAGATAAGAATTTTGAATTAAATTATACTTAGAATCGGAATTAATGCAAATTCGGTTAGAATTGGTATTGACTTGCATAAAATCAGTAAAATTGCCAAGTTTGCATGAGTGACCAAGTTGAAAAACTTTCATATTTTTCACCCCAAAATCCATTGACCAAGTTTTTTTTTTTTTCCTTCTGGTAGAAGACCAACCCAAATTCTCTTCTGATCCCTCAACTAACTTGGAAGAAAACCTAAAAACTCCCTCAGCAAACCTAATTCTCTTCTGATCACACTCTTTCACCCTCATGGTCTCACTCTCATGGAGTCACAGCTCACCTCACTCACATAGAACGATCGCAGGAGTAAGACTGGAGCGGTGCACGAGGCAATCGTTTAGTTCGTAATTCCCGTTGCAGCCAACAGTGTTGAAGCAGCAAGCCAGTAGCTTGGGAGTTAAGTTGCACCAGTGAACGGCCTTCTTCGTCGTTGGGACTCCAGAGGACGCCGGCTTAAGTAATCGTCTTCTTCTGTAAGCCGTAACTGCAAGTCTCTAGCTTGTTCCCTCTTCCAGTGTTCCTTTCTTTGATTTTGCAATTTCTCAGCTTATTGAATATCTTCAGCTAAAAATGTTGAACCAAGAACTGATATTCAACTAAGAACCTGTACCCCATGTATTAAAAGAATGTAAAATGAATCTAACAAAGCTATAGTTAACGTTAGCACTTGCAAGTCAAAACTTAGATTGTACATGAATTTGTTTATTGTGATTGTGTTGTGATTGAGGTGTTACTGTGTCTTTATATATTTTATTATTACTTGAGGTTCGTCAATCCACATGAAGGGAATGGAAGAGAGGCCAACCTCTTGCTCATGAGCACTTTTATGCCACCAATCACTGAGCAACAAGTTGAACTCACCATCATAGTGGAATGGCTCTTTCTGTCCTTTGGCAAATACACTATCAATGATCCATACAGTTCTACTACTCTCTGCATTCCACTCTTTGCATTCCACAGTGACCATGGTAGAAGTATTGTGAACACCCCACCTCAAAAATAAAAATCAATAACTACCTAACGGATTAACTAGCTACTCCTATAACTAAATATAAAATGGGAGTCACAAAATAAATAATGGGAGACAATTAAATAAACTCCAAATCCAAAAATAAAATTAGTTAATTAAAATAATTATAATAAACCAAAACAAAAGTGTAAAAAAATAAATATATATATATATATAAAAAATAAAAATGGAAAATTAAAAATTCAAATCATATTAATTAATAATAATGGTAATAGTAATAAAAATAAAAATAAAATAAGAAAATGAGGCAATAAGGCTGCATCATGTAGAGCTGCAAAAAGGCTGAAAAAAGGTACTCCATTACCTCTAAGTGCAAGCTTTACTCTCTTCCACTTCAACTTTATCATTCAGTATCCTCACACACACTCACACTCTCACATATCACTCTCACACACACTTACAGGGGACAACAAGACACAGGGAGGCTGAAGACACGAGAGACATGGCAAAAGTGGAGGGATGTGCTACTGAAAAGTGGGAGGTGTGACAGTGCCAAGGGAGAGAAAAAGGTGGCTGGAGGAAAGTTAAAGAAGGGAGCCAAAACGAATAGGGGGGAAGCATTCTAAAGGAAGAGAGAAAAGTGGAGATCGAGGAGAGCCTTCTGCGAAGAGAAAAAGAGAGCAAAAGGCCACGAGGAAAAAGAGGCCAGCCAAAAGCACTGAGCTGAAGAGAAGAAAGAGAGAGGAAGAAGAGAAGCATTGAACCGAAGAGAAGAAGAAGAAGAGAGGAAGAAGAGAAGCGTTGAACCGAAGAAAGAGAGAGAGACAAGCTACTGCGTGACAAACCAAAAAGAAGAAAAGAGAAGGAAAGAGAAGAGAGGAGGAAGGAGGAAGGAAGAAGTGAAGGTGGACACTCTATTTCGGTGCTCTGAAAACAGAACCGAAAAGAGGACGTAGAGAGAGAAGCGTGGAATTGAGGAAGAGAAAGAGAAAGATGAGCTGAGAGGAAGCCTCACCGCGAAGGAAGAAAATGGAGGAGAATGTCATGCAAGCTCCGAGAAGGCTGAGGGGAGGAGGAAGAGAAAAAAAGAGAAGATGAAGGAGAAGAGAAGAAGAAAGGAAGAGGAAGACCAAAGAGAAGCCACCGGAGAGGAGGAAAGAGAGAGGTCGCAGTTTGGGCAAGGAGAGAAGAGAGAGAGCTGATGGTGGGCCACTGAGCATTGAAGGAAGACGGAGGAAGACCGAAGAGGACCACCGGGAAAGAGGATCGACAGTGAGCCTGGCTATCCGAGACTAAGCAGGTGAGTTCATGTATGGTATCACATTTCGTGTTGTTCGTTTTCACATTTTTGTTTTTGTTTTTGTTTCTTTCTTTTTTTGTTTTGTTTATTTATTTATTTATTTTATTTTACTATATATATATATATATATATATATCTCTATATATATGTATGTATTTATGTGTGTGTGTGTGTGTGTGTGTATATATATATATATATATAGATAACAAGAGACGTTAACTTAAGAAGCATGAAAATGCATGGAAGAGTGGCATAAGCATGGTGAGACGTGGGGTCTTTTGTTTTCATTTTCGATGCCTTTTATTTATTTATTTATTTTATTTGTTTTTTTACTTCATTTTATTTCTTATTTCTTTTTATTATTTATTTTATTCTTATTTTATTTTATTTTTTTTTATGTCTTCTTTTCATTTATTTATTTATTTTATTATTATTTTATCTTTTTATGTCAATATGAGATTAATTTTTGGCCTTACAAACAAGGTTTTAAGAAAATCATCGAGTGAGAATATTGTTCTCCTCGGGTGTTTGGGATCGTGTGAGATTTTAATCTCCTTAGACCTCAAAAATTAATACATACTTGTTTAAAATAATAATAATAATGCAAAAATAATAATTTAATTAAATATCTTCTATGATTTACAAAATCATTATATGGGAATATTATTCTCCTCAAGTGCTCGGGATCGTGTGAGATTTTAATCTCCTTAGACCTCGAAAATTAATACATATTTGTTTTAAAATAATAATAACAATAATAATAATAATGCAAAAATAAAAAATTTAATTAATTGAAAAAATTTCATGTGGGACTTGGGTCTCCGCAAGCTTTAGAGAATTGATCTTATTAAAAATAAAACTAAAAGAATTCTAATTTCAAAATCCATAAAAATACATCAAAAACAAAATTCCCGTAAAATTCTCAAATATTTTATTCCACATTTTGGGTTCTCGAGTGAGATCACTCGTCTTCTCAAGCACCTAAAGGTTAATTAATAGAGATCGCATGAAACCTTAAGTCTCCTCAGGTTTTAAAAAAATTAACATTTAAAATATTGTGATGAATTAATTAAAAAAATAAGAAAGTTTGTCTTACCTATTATGTAATTAAAAATCCTAAGGATATTTTCTTAATTTTAGTTCTACTTTAAGTGTTGAAGAAAATTAAAACTTCAAAAAGTAACAATTAATACAAAGATCATAAATTCAAAACCATAGAAATATTTTTCCATTATAGTCTAAAATTCAGAATAAATTCTAATAAATAAATAAATATATATATATATATATATATATATATATTAAAAGCCCTGTTAATCATTATCACACTTTCAAAATTAGAAAAATCCAAAAACTCAAAAAAAATATATAAATTCAAAAATTCCAAAAAAAATGGCTATTTGTTGTAATTTTGTTCTAATTTCAACAATAAATTCTAATTTTAAAAATTCAAAAATAAATAAAAACCAAAATCCAAAAAATACATAAATTCATAAATCATAAAAATTGAATACAATATAAAAATCCTAAAAATTGTTCTAATTTCAAAAATAAATTATAATTTAAAAAATCCAAAAATAAATAAATTCATAATTCAAAAATATTCCTTTCATTATAGTTACATTTCAATTCCAAAAAATAAAAT
The DNA here is from genome assembly GCA_037074485.1 of Delonix regia. NCBI lineage: Eukaryota > Viridiplantae > Streptophyta > Magnoliopsida > Fabales > Fabaceae > Delonix > Delonix regia. The sequence continues at coordinate 18,723,002 of CM073454.1, read as the reverse complement.
AAAATAAATATATAAACCCCCAAAAATCCTAAAAATCTTATCTCATAATCATTTCATTTAAATTTCAAAATAAAGATTAAAATTCCAAAAATAAACAAAAAAATTAAAAAGAGAGAAAATGAAGAGATCAAGAGAATGAGATTAATCAGGTTGTCATAAATTAAAACACAAAAACCAAATTCCAATCCTGTTTTGTTTATAAAAATCCGTATAATTTAAATTCTCATGTTCTCGTCACAAAAATTAAAAACCACCAACCAACAGATATGTCATTTTGGTCGAACTACGTGGACTTTGATCCCTATCATGGGGTACGTAGGCCCTAGGTTAAGTCCGCCATTTGTAAATATTTGTTTGTTTGCTTCCATTTTTGTCATTTTTGTCTTCTCTGTTTAATGGGCATGCATATCAATAAAGGGTAATTGAAATAAATTTAAGGCTATATCTATTTCAACTGACTAGTTTAAGGTAACCGTCCTTATGGACAGGTGTCATGGGGTGCCTAACACCTTCTCCATACTCAATAAACTCCTGAACCCATCTTTGATTTCGCAGACCATGTTGCCTTTTCCTTTTTGTTTTAAATTGGTTTTCCATTAAAAATTTTGGTGACGACTCCAAATAAATTGATTTTCGAGATTCATTTTGGGAATCAATTTAAACCACTTTTTATTCCTTCTTGCCGAAAGGTCAGTTATGACAGTTTGGCAACTCCACTGGGGATACTTCGAGAGTCAAGCCTGTTTAACTGGTCAATTGAAATGATATGGCTTTCAGTTATCTTGATTACCCATATCACATTTTGTTTGTTTTAATTGTTTAGTTCTCATTGTTTTCTTGTTTATTTATCTCTTGTTGTTGCTTGATATGCCTATATGTTCCTATGTATTCATTATTTATTCTTGCTATTTGTATAGGTGTATATCTTCCTTTTTTTGGTCATATAACATGCTTATAATTTCTCATTTGCCACATAATTTTGTTCATTTATTTGTAATGGATGTGCTAGGATAAATAACATGCGGAATAAAACCTTAGGGTAAACAACTCCTATCTGTGTTATAAATTCATGACTTATCTTGCAGTTTATCTGTTTAACAGATGGGGGTTGGGTAGACTATAGGTTCAGAGTTTTGTATGCTCCCCTCGTACACTAAGCACATTAACAATGTACCTCACACACCTTTTGGGCTCTATACTCGAGTCCTCGTTTGCCTTAGGTTAGTAGAGGTTTATATTAGTTTTCTTGTGAAGCTTCTCGCTTCCAGAGACTATCATGAAGACCTCGCTCAGGTTGTACCTCATTATGTGGATTTGACTGGAGTAAGATTATGTCCTCTTTTAGTCTAATTCATGTCGTGAGATCCTCACTCTTTTGAGTGGGACAATCTAGGAACCAATAATTCTCTAAGATGTTAGACCTACCCCCAGAACTATGCACATCAATAAACCAAACTTAATAAACAACCTTCCTAGGGCTTGCCGTCTTTAGGGTACCATTCCCACACTTAGGGTTGACCCGAGTTAGGACACCAAGGGAGCATATTGCACTCTCATTTTGCATGTTGACACATCATTCATGGCATGATTACATTTTTTTTTTTATATAGGTATTGAATTATCACAACATTTCCATTCAATGCGTTATTAGCCAAACGAAATGAGCTAAAATTGAAAGCTTCATCCATGTTGGAAGGTTGGCCTAATCGTGTATCGATGGAGTTGGGAGCCTTTGAAAATTAGTATTTTTTGTGAAAATAATATATCAATAGATTATTTGGCTTACTTATTTAAGCCTCGCCCACGTGAGGATCTACTTCTCTTTAAGTTGAGAGCTATATCTGTTATTCCCAATGGATTAATAAGGCTCTTGGCAATTAATAATGAATAAAGTGTCAAGTAATCTATTGATTAAATAAGTTATGTGCTCATTTTATTTTGTTTCTAACCAATGGACTTGTTACAGCGAATTATCATTTTCATTGATTGGCATAAAGATATGATGGACTCATCGGACGCCACACAACCTCAAGACACATGCCCAAGAGGAATAGCCTCGACTGGGAAGAGAGTTAAAATGAAGGTAGAAGTTGAATCAGTTAAGAGCTTAATCATTATTAGTGGGAAACTCATAGGGAAGCAACTCCGCCATTTTCAAAAAGATTATGGAGACATCTTGGATTTGTTATCAATCCCTATCCAGTCCGATGCGCTTGTAGCCTTAGCCCAACATTAGGACGATTCATTAAGATGCTTCACATTTCCAACCTTCTAACTTACGCCTACGATGGAAGAATATGGGGGATTAATGAAAATGTCTAATACTAAAGACACCCACATCTACTTGTACCCTGGGCATCTCCCTTCCAAGGGCATTATAGCCCAAATTCTGGAGGAGGAACCTACACGAGTACAATTATGCTGCTCTAGCGCAACAGAAGGTTTATCTAGGAAATATTTAGAGAAAAGGTTGGAAGCTTTAACTGAGAAGGGGAATTGGGTTGTTTTCAGGAGATTGCTTGCCTTGGCAGTATATGGGTTAGTATAATTCCCATTGGCAGTGGGAGTAATTAATTTGGCAGCAGTAAGTGTCCGGTGGATGGTAGAAAATCACCATGTGAATCCAGTACCAGCACTTTTAGCAAAAACGTTTCTAACATTAAGTTTCTACCATCGAGAAAAGAAAGGAAAGTTGAAGTGTTGTTTGCCGCTATTGAATATATGGCGGGTCAATCATGTTTATGGCAAGGAATATCAGCTTGGTATAAGATTTAACACCATTCATCACCCAATCCGAGATTATCCACGTCGTGAAGGATTAATTCCACTACAAGCAAAAATGAACCGCGATAAGTGGATCAAAAAGATAGAAGAACTGAAAGATACCACCATTTGGTGGAAGCTCTCTTTATGGGAAAGTGAAGATATCATTTATTGTTGCAGAAATTTCCCTAATGTTCCCCTTATGGGTGCTCGAGGATGCATTAATTATAACCCTGTAGTCGCGCATTTTCAATTTGCATATGAATAGGACATCCCATCTGAAGAGGTTGTGCGAAGAGTCGATTTCTACTACAGTGATCCGCTGAAGGCGGAAATGATCCATAAGATAAAAGATGCATGGAGCCAAGTAGTGTATAAGGGGAGGTTTGAGTTAGTGAAGCGTGTCATGGCAACTACGAAAAGATACAAGGCTTGGCTTAAAGAAAAAATTGGTAGGACCAGTCCACCCCTAGGACCTCACAACCCCTTATTGAGTAATGACCTATAGGAAATTAATGAATGTCAAGCCAAGCAATTAGAAGGTAAAAGGCTGAGCTATAAAATCTAGAGGAATTTAGCAAAAGGCACTTGGAAAGTTTAGCCAAGTCACAAAACAAGAGAGCAAAAAGGAGAAAAGAGTCAGAGACAAATATCAAGCTGAAAAGAGTAAAAGAGGAAAACGACAAGTTAAAATACACCATAAGTAGGATTCAAAAACGGGCTAAAGAAAGCAACAAGATGGCCCTCGATTATCAAACTCAATTGTTAAATGCTGTCAAAGAAAAAGATGCCATGATGAGGCAGGTGGAAGAACTCAAGTCTTCTAATGACCTCCAACAAGAAATTAATATGCTCATCAAATGGCAGGAAGAAAAGATAAGGGAAGTGACCAGTGTCAATAGTGATAATGCGACAGCAATTCAAAACTTAATCGAATAGCTCAACTGTCAAGCAGAAAAGGCTCGATTGTGGGAGGCTCACCATGAAGAGCAAGTGATCGAGAAAGAAATGTGGCTAGAGCGCTTCAAAAGAATGTTTCTATTTGCTAATGATATCGTTCTTGAATTCACTTATGCATATAGCCAAGCTGAAGGGCACACCATCCCCACAAAGGCTCCTGCAGCTATAACTGAATTTCTCACTTTGTGTTATACCTTATGGAAGATCTGAAGATGTTAATGAAATTTTAAATAAGTAAGAAATTGAGGCAACTTTAGTATTTTGTAAGATGAACTCATCAGCTGGGTCACTTTTGATGTATAACTTCAAATCAAGTGATGTAATCAAACATTCTATTTTTAGTAAAAAGCACAGTTTCTTCTTTTAGCTATCAAATACGTTCATTACTACATATATGGAATATCAGAAATCATGCGAGGAAATAGGTTGTGTGGTGCAAAATGGACCTGCGCATGTGGACATTAAATGTCCCTTGTGTTAGCTGTTAACTTTGATTCACTGAGTGATACAATACATACCCTCAAAGATTTAAGGGCCCAAGGTTCTTGTACCCTTTCATGCCAAGTCGACATACTAACAAATTGGAAACCTAGGTAACTATTTTATTATTAAGGTCCGTTGCTTCTTTTTTTTTTCAAAATAGGTAAGAAGCCAATATTGCCCGAGGGGGGAAGAATTTGTCTAACCAAGCTCAGCTGTCAAGCAGAACGTATTTAACCTGAGCACGTGTTAGAGCTATGGCTGCCGAAAATAGCCGATCAGAGGCTAAGCAGCAGTTAAAAGCCAAAGTGGCAGCCTTAAAGGATCAAATAGGGACAATGCAGTCTCAAATGTTAGAAATGATTAAGCTATCAAAGAAGATGAGCTCGAGTGTGGCTACAAATAACATTTCGCCAAACCCTACTAATGCGGACCATGGCATACCTAATACAAGTGTTGAAATACTGAGAGTAACTTCGGGTAGTCCCTCTGCCACCAGAGTACTAGAACCGACACAAAGGCTTGCGGCAATAAGTCGACCACCAAATCCCTCGACTTCAGGGGCGAAAGGACAAGGAATCAAGTATGGAACCAAAAAGACGTTTTTGCCTATGACCTTCCAAGAAGGGAACCGGCTTTTGAGTTCACCGGTCCTACTTAACCCGCCATCAATACTAGCCTCAAGGTGAAAGAGGGCAATGAGAAGAAAGATTGGGAAGAAGATATAGTAGAGGTTAAGGATAGACTGTGAAATCTACAAGGACTGACTAACTGGAAGTCTGTTGAATTAGAGGAGTTATGTTTAGCCCCGGAGGTACCAATCCCTAAAAAATTTAAAATTCCTGAATTCACCAAGTATGATGGTAGCAGAGATCCACACTATCATCTAAAGTCATACTGCACCAAAATGTCAGTATGGTTTAGGGATGAAAGGTTCCTTATAAACTTCTTCCATGAGAGCCTAACCGGCGCAGCATTGCATTTGTTCATGAAACTGGATCACTCTAAACTAAAGAAGTAGAGAGATCTTACTGATATGTTCATGAGGCAATATAAGTTCAACCTGGATACGACTCTTACACGAGAGCACTTAAAAGGGTTGAAGAAGAAAAGAATAGAGACCTTTAAAGAATACGCCCAATGGTGGAGAGCTACGACAGTCAAGGTTCAACCGTCACTTTTGGACTCAGAATTATGTTCCTATTTTATTTGTACCCTAGGGGACCCGTATTGTAAGATAATGCTGGGGACCCATGTGAATGAATTTGCTAACCTTATCCAGGTTGGAGAGAGAATAAACGCTAATGTACGCGACGAGTTATTTGAAGGTACCTCCACAGAAACCAGGAGACCTATAAGCAATCGAAAGAAGGAAGGGGAAGTTAGTCACATCCATGCTGCATACCAACACCCTCGCCCTATACATAGTCAATATCTGCAAGTGCCCTTTCACGGTCAGAACCCAGCCATGTCTTACCTGCTGCGAGGTCTAGCTATAAGTAATCACATTAATTACCCAACACAGCCATAATCCCATCTTGGATTGTAGCAAATGGCAGCCTAAAATAGAGGGTTTAGGCCTATGCAACAGTCTCACGATGATAGGCCATTACCTAACTTCAATGTCAGTCGATCTAAACTTTTCCACGACTTAGTGGCAAAAAAACTTATAGTCCCTAAGCCTATTAAGCCACTTTAGCCACCATTCCCTAAGTGGTATGACTCCAACGCTACTTGTGAGTATCATATGGGAGTTACAGGGCATAACATTGACAAGTGTGATGCCTTTAGAAAGCATGTTTTGGCATTATTAGACAATAATCATATTGCATAAAGGCAGGTAACAACCCCAACATTGTCACCAACCCCTTGCCAAATCATAATAAAGGGAAGCAAATGTCCATGATAGATGAGGAAGAGCCTAATTTGAGAAACTTGACCGATGTACCGTGCACCATGTAGCAGTTATATGAAAGCTTAAAAGATGCTAACTATATCTTCACTCGAGATTAAGAGCAAGACATACCTAGAATTTTATAGAATAGTTACTGTGAGTTCCATGAAGGAGAAGTAGGGCATGACATTGAAGATTGTGAGCAGTTTAAGGAATTAGCACAGAGAATGATGACGCTCAGAGTTCTGACCATTGAAAGGACTCAAGAACCCACTGAGGGGAGTGCGTGTGTCACAGAGAAAGATAGTGCCAGGACCAAGGGATCGTTGGACCCTGTGAAGCCCAAGAGCTCCTTCCTAGTAGTTAATAGGCCAATCTACGAAGTTAAAGAGGTCGTTCCAGCCCAGAGCCATCGTGCCCCGCAAGATACAACAAAAGGATCCTTGCTTGTCATACCTACGCTGGTGTCTGTAAAAAATCCAACTGTTGTTATCCATGTGCCATCTCTATTTTTGTATTAAAGTAATCACGTTGTGTCATAGAATTACAAGTTGAAAATAGAATGCTCTCATGACAATGAGGTGTCGAAAGAAAGGCCCGTCACAGAAAAAGGGTATTCAGAAATTGTAAGAGGAATTACTCGCAGTGGTCGGATATACTCAAAGGATATAGAAGGAATTCCAAACTCGATCCTAGAAGTAGGGGAAAGCTCAAACCTAAGAGAGGCCCTTAGAAAGGGAAAATGAAAGAAGGTAGAAGAGTTCTTAAAAATTATAAAGTAGAGCAAGTATGATGTGGTCAATCAACTGCGAAAAATGCTGGCCCGAATTTTTATTTTGACCCTAATAATGAATTCAGAAGCTCACCGAAAGGCGTTACAGAGCGTGTTAGATAAAGCCTATATGCGCCCTGATATCACCCTAGAAAAGCTGGTGAACATGATAAATGCAGTAAAGAACTCTAACTTGATCGCCTTTTCTAAGGACAAGATACGCCCCACGTCGACTGGAAAGCCCAAAGCTCTCCACATTACTTTGAAATGCTATGGGTATGTAATCGTTAAAGTACTCATTGATAGAGGGTTAGCCCTAAATGTCTTACCCTTATCCACTTTAGGGCAATTACCAGTTGAGAAGTCATGCATTGAGTACAATGACATGGTAGTGAAAGCTTTCGATGAGACAAGGAGGAAGTAATTGGAAAGGTTGAACTCCTTTTGGCAATTGGTCTGAATCTAGTTACCGTCGAATTCTAAGTCATGGACATCAACGCAGCAATACGATGCTTCTGGGAAGACCTTGGACTCATATGGCTAATGCAGTCCCATCAATCGTGCATCAAAAGATCAAGTATATTGATGAAAGGAGGCTCATCACCATAAAAGGTGAAGAAGAGATAATCATTAGTAAGTCGAGCATGGTACCTTACATTGAAAATGCCAAGCAGGCCGTAGACAACTTCTACCAGAGTCTAAAAGTGTTAGAAGCTGGAACTCCATGAAAGGCGCCAACCAGAACCCATTGGGAGTGGCGGAATCTACCAAGGATGTCAATAAAGTAGTGGCCAAGATCATGATGAATAGTGGGCATCAAAAGGGAAAAGGATTAGGGGCAAAGCTATAAGGCATAGGGGAACTGGTTGAGTTGCCTAAAATCCAGGACAACAAGGGTTAGGGTACAATTTGTCTATAGAGACTCGCAGGGCACGACAAAAAAGGGGTAAGCCAAGAGGAAAAATGGAAATACCCCATATCCAAGAAACATTTCCTATTTCTACTAAGATAATACACCCAGGTGACCCAGTCATAATGGCGAGTGAAGAGGAAGGAGAGCACGCGGAGCCCACATGGATCCAGCTAGATGAGCTAGGAAAAGTACTTGACAATTGGGAATCTGAAATGTTATAAGATGTTATGTCATTAGAGTAATATTTTGAATATCATTTTAAGAGTTTTGTAATAGCTAACAATTTAAACTTTATTTTGAATATCGAATGAATGCAAAAATTTCAATCTTTTTGCCAAAATCTTGTTTAAATCCTGCCTTTTCGTATCTATTCTTGCCTTCTCTACCCACTTTCCAGGGAATTTGAATCCTTGAAACTCTTATCTAAAGCAGAAGCACCTAGGGACTATTTGAATAAGCCTCATGTTGTCATGGATACGAATGATTTAGAAATTGATGATATATCTCGAACCTTCACTAAAATAATAAAATCTTTGGAAAAGGGTATTATTCCGCATGAAGAAGCTATCAAAGTGATTAATAAAGGGACTGAAGATAATAAAAAGGAGTTAAAAATAGTTGATAACCCAGAAAAGGGAAGAAATGATTAATCTGTTTAGGCAATATATGGATGTGTTTGCTTGGTCCTATCAAGATATGCCAGGAATAGATCCTGAAATTGTTGCCCATAAGATAACCTTGTACCCTAATGCAGGGCTTAAGAAATAGAAGTTAAAAAGGATGAGCTCGAAGATGTCCCTCAAAATCAAGGAAGAAGTAATGAAGCAATGGAATGCTGGTTTTCTAGAGGTTGCTAAATACCCTCAATGGGTTGCGAACATAGTCCCTGTGCCAAAGAAAGATGGGCGAGTGAGGATGTGCATTGATTATCAAGACTTAAACCGGGCCAGCCTGAAAGATGACTTTCCTTTACCTCAAATTGACGACTTAGTCGATAATACAGTAAAAAGCTTTAGGTATTCCTTTATAGATGGGTACTATGGCTATAATCAAATCCCTATGCACCCCAAAGATAGAGAAAAAACCACATTCATTACACAATGGGGAACCTTCTGCTACAAGGTAATGCCCTTTGGGCTTAAAAAAGCTAGAGCCACCTACCAACGTGCAATGGTAGTCTTGTTTCATGACTTGATGCATAAAGAAATAGAGATATATGTGGATGACATGGTCGCTAAATCAGCTAAAGGGGAAAGTTATGTGGCTGTGTTACGAAAGCTCTTTGAAAGACTGCGAAAGTACAAACTCTAGTTGAATCCTAATAAGTGCGTATTCAAGGCCACATCAGGGAAGCTTTTAGGATTCATCATTAGTAAGAGAGGAATAAAAGTAGACCCTGATAAAATTAACGCAGTTCGTGACATGCCACCACCTAGTACAGAAACAGAAGTTCGAGGGTTCTTGGGGTGCTTGAATTACATAGCTAGATTCATTGCAAACCTAACTGCCACTTGTGAACTGATATTTAAATTATTACATAATAACCAACCAAGAGAATGGAATTAGACTTGCTAGCGGGCGTTTGACAGGATAAAGGAGTACGTCTTGAATCCCCCTATCTTGGTGCCACCTACGCCAAGGCGACCCCTTATCCTTTATTTAATGATCCGACCAGGGTCCATGGGTGCTCTGTTAGGACATCATTAAGCAAAAAGTTTAATGAATGCGAGTCACAATATCTGTTAATTGAGAAGACTTGTTGCGATCTTGTGTGGACCACAAAGAGACTGAAGCCATACATGCTTTACCATGTCATATGGCTGATTTATAGGATGGATCCAATCAAATACATCTTTGAGAGTCCTCATGTATCAGGAAGAGTCTCAAAATGGCAAGTGATACTCTCAGAATACGACGTGAAGTATGTGACTAGTAAATCAGTCAAAAGGAGTGTTATAGCCAAGCATTTAACGGCTAATCCCTTGGATGAATATCAACTACTAGACTTCCAGTTCCCATATGAGGATATTTTGATAATGAAGGAAGATGAACCAAAGGAGGTCAAGTGGACAATGTATTTTGATGGGGCTGCCAATGTACACGGCAGCGAATTAGGAGCAGTGATAACATCACCCGAAGGCAAGCAGTATATAGTAGCAGTCAAGCTTAGTTTTGATTGCACAAATAATGTGGTGGAATATAAGGCTTGTGTCAATGGCTTACAAGATGCCTTAGAGTTAGGTGTCAAAGATCTTGACGTGTTTGGAGATTCAGCCCTTGTAATTTATCAGGTAAAGGGGGAATAATAAACTAAAGATCCCAAACTAATCCCATACCAAAAGCACCTAACAGAATTGTTGTCAAAGTTTGAGGAGATAAACTTCACACATCTGACCCGTGATAAAAATTAGTTTGCTGATGCACCCTGGCCGTAATAATCAAGCTAGACTGTGGAGTCAACATGCTGTTAATCCAAGTTGAGACTTAGGACACCCCAGCTTACTACCTAAATGTGGAGGAAGAAAATGATAGGCAACTGTGGTTCCATGATATAAAAAACTATGTCTAGAGTCAGTAGTATCTGGCTAAAGCATCTGAGAATGATAAAAAAACCATTTGTCGATTGGCGGTGAATTTCTTCCTTAGCGGAGAAGTGTTATATAAAAGGTCATAGGACAACACTCTGCTCAGATGCGTGGATGCATCAAAAGCACGAAGGATAGTGATAGAGATTTATAAGGGGACGTTCGAAACCCATGCTAATGGCCATACCATGACTAGACAAATTCAAAGGTGTGGATACTTCTAGTTAACCATGTAGAAAGACTGAATTGATTACATGAGGAGATGTCATAAGTGTCAGACGTATACCAAAAGGATCAATGCTCCCCCACAACCTCTACATAACCTAGTGGCACCTTAGTCATTCTCGATGTAGGGAATCGATGTGATTAGCCCCATCAATCCAAAGGCGTCTAATGGACATCGATTCATTTTAGTAGCCATCGATTACTTCACAAAATGGATAGAGGCATGTTCATTCTCCAATATTACCCAAAGGGTCTTCCTTCAATTTCTGAAATCGAACATCATATGGCGATATGGTATACCAAAGGGGATCATCACTGATAACACTCCCAATCTGAACGGAGCTAACAGTAAGAAGTTATGCGAACAATTTAAGATTAAACATCACAATTCTACTCCCTATCGGCCACAGATAAATGGGGCAGTCAAGGCAGCAAATAAGAATATCAAAAAGATTATCAGCAAGATGACTATCACTTACAAGGACTAGCATAAGATGCTCTCGTATGCTCTCCATGGGTATCGCACAACAATACGAACATCCACAGAGGCAACTCCTTACTCTTTAGTATATGGCATAGAGGCGATCACCCCAGTTGAAGTTGAGATCCCTTCTCTCTGAGTGTTGATAGAATCCAACCTAGAGGAGAGTGAGTGGGTAAGGACACGATACAAGCAACTGAATACGATCAAAGAAAAGCGACTAATAGCTATGTGTCATGGGCAACTGTACCAGAAAAGGATGGCAAGGGCCTTTAACCAAAAGATTCATTCCAGGGAATTCGAGCCAGGGGAGTTGGTTCTAAAAAAGATCTTCTCGAATCAGAAGGATAATAGAGGAAAATGGGCACCTTCATATGAAGGTCCATATGTGGTGATACAAGCATTCTTCAGAAGTGCACTAGTTCTTGCCAATATGGATAGAAGGGAGCTTGGAAGACCAGTTGCCTCTAATGCAGTAAAGAAATACTTTGCTTAAAATGGTAATGATGGAAAAACGGAAAGAAAAAAGAAAGGAGATTTTACAATCGGGGCCTGTTAAGTCAAAAACTTGAAAAGGCGGCTTAAGCAAAAGTTAGGCCAATAGATGATGAATGAAGCAAGGCTACGCAAGAACTAAATCGCCTACTTGGAAAGATCCTTAAAGATTGTCTTCATTAATTAGTTTCAAAATAGGTGTATCCGATGGCAACACCAGGCGCAAACGACTAGTGCCACCTGGAGCTAAAAGTCAAAGTCATTCCAGTTGCCATTTTTGCTATCCTTTGCATTTGTATTCAATTTATCACCCACTTTCCTTAGGACCATGTGATCTATCTTTAAAATAAAGTCACTTACTTATTTGAGAGACTTGCTTCTTATTACTTTTTTTTTCCCTACATAACCTTATCACCTTTATAATTGCTTCATGCATTCAATATGCAAAATAAATATTCAAGTGAATAATGTCATTTAAAATATTGTCTAATGATACACATTTTGGAAACATCCACAATTTTTTTAAATAAGTGCTTCCACGTAATTACTGGGATGAAGCTTAAAGTGTGAAACATATACACGTCTTAGCATTTCTGATTTCGTTACCAAGTTACTTCGTAGAAAGAGATTGAAGCATTTTTAGTGTCCCCTGGTCTACTGCAAGGAAAGGAAACTAAACCTGACAGGTTTTGACCTGAAGAGATAAAGTTATACGGATCATCGGCTATTGAAACGACAAATTCAAGGTCACAACGAAAGAAGCTTGGTTAGATAGTTCTTTCACTCTAGGCAATATGGTTTTCTTTTCAATCGGTATAAACTATAACTTAATAAGTCACCCCTCCAATTTCCAAAGTAAAAGGTAGAAGGTCCACACTCGCATAACGTTTTCTTATTTCTAATGCCCAGGGTATAGGTATCATTTTGGAATATATCAAAGCAAACGAAATTTTCATTATCCTTCAAAAACATGCATATCTTATGCATACATAGTTCTCTATGTTTATCATATATCTCGTTCGTGCATCGCACCAGGTAATTTACATTTCTGTCAAAAGTCCTGCATTGTGTCTAGGTAATTTACATTTCTATCAAAAGTCCTGCATCGTGTCCAGGGCAATTTACATTTCTATCAAAAGTCCCGTATCGTGTCCAGGCAATTTACATTTTCTGTCAAAAGTCCTGCATCATGTCCAGGCAATTTACATTTCCAGTCAAAAGTTCTGCATCGTGTCCAGATAATTTACATTTCTATAAAAAGTCCTGCATCGTGTCCAGGCAATTTACATTTCTATCAAAAGTCCTGCATCATGTCCAAGCAATTTACATTTTTTGTCAAAAGTCTTGCATTGCGTCCAAGTAATTTACATTTCCGTCAAAAGTCTTACATTGTGTCTAGACAATTTACATTTCTATCAAAAGTCCTGCATCGTGTCCAGTTAATTTTCGTTCAAAAAATCCCTGCATCATGTTCAGGTAATTCATTGTCCTTTCTAAGCACGGATTTACACCTGTCTTTCCTCGACATAAAGAATGGTGTGTTCACATCTTTGCTTACTCTTAAGATTAGGTCATTTCTTCATCGTATCCACTTCCCTAACTTAAAAGGCAAGCAAAGAGAGACAACTATAAACACCCTACCTCAAAAATGAAAATCAATAACTACTTAATGGATTAACTAGCTACTTCTATAACTAAATATAAAATGGGAGTCACAAAATAAATAATAGGAGACAATTAAATAAACTCCAAACCCAAAAATAAAATTAGTTAATTAAAATAATTATAATAAACCAAAACAAAAGTATAAAATATATATATATATATATGTATATATATATATATATATATAATAAAAATGGAAAATTAAAAATTCAAATCATATTAATTAATAATAATGGTAATAGTAATAAAAATTTAAAAAAAAAAAAAAAAAAAAAGAAAGAGGAGGCAATAAGGTTGCATCATATAGAGCTGCAGAAAGGTTGAAAAAAGGCACTCCACTACCTCTAAGTGCAGGCTTTACTCTCTTCCACTTCAAATTTGTCGTTCAATATCCTCACACACACTCACACTCTCACATATCACTCTCACACACACTTACAGCGGATAACAGGACACAAGGAGGCTGAAGACACGAGAGACACAACAAAAGTGGAGGGATGTGCTACTGAAAAGTGGAGTGCCAAGGGATAGAAAAAGGCGGCTAGTGGAGAGTTCAAGAAGGGAACCAAAACGAACAGGGGGGAAGCATTCTGAAGGAAGAGAGAAAAGTGGAGATCGAGGAGAGCCTTCTGCAAAGAGGAAAAAAGAGCAAAAGGCCACGGGGAAGAAGAGGCCAGCCGAGAGCGCTGAACTGAAGAGAAGAAGGTGAGAGGAAGAAGAAAAGCGCTGAACCGAAGAGAAAAAGAAGAGAGAAAGAATAGAAGCGTTGAACCGAAGAGAGAGAGAGAGAGACGAGCTGCTGCGTGACGAACCGAAAAGAAGAGAAGAGAAGAAAGGAAAAGAGAGGAGGAAGGAGGAAGGAAAAAGCGAAGGTGGACACTCTGTTTCGGTGCTCTGAAAACAAAGCCAAATAGAGGACATAAAGATAGAAGCGTGGAACTGAGGAAAAGAGAGAGAGAGATGAGCTGAGAGGAAGCCACACCATAGAGGGAAAGAAGGGAGGAGAATGTCGTGCAAGCTCCAAGAAGGTTGAGGGGAGGAGGAAGAGAAGAAAAGAGAAGATGAAGGAAGAAGAAAGGAAGAGCAAGATCGAAAAGAAGCCACCAGAGAGGAAGAGAAAGAAAGAGGCCGCAGTTTGGGCAAGTTGAGGAAAGAGAGAGTTAACAGTGGGCCACTAAGCATTGAAGGAAGACCGAAGAGGACCGCCGGGAAGGAGGATCGACAGTGAGCCTGGCCATCCGAGACGAAGCACGTGAGTTCATGCATGGTATCACACTTCGTGTTGTTCGTTTTTACGTTTTTGCTTTTGTTTTGTTTCTTTTTTTCATTTTTTTATTTATTTATTTATTTTATTTTACTATATATATATACATATATGTATTTATGTGTGTGTATATATATATATATATAACAAGAGACTTTAACTTAAAAAGCATGACAATACATGGAAGAGTGGCACATGCATGGTGAGACGTGGGGTCTTTTGTTTTCGTTTTCTATGCTTTTTTAATTTATTTTATTTCTTTATTTTTTTGTTTATTTTTTTTACTTCATTTTATTTCTTATTTCTTTTTATTATTTATTTTATTCTTATTTTATTCTATTATGTATTTCATTATATTTTTATATATACATACATATATATATATATATATATGTGTGTGTGTGTGTGTGTGTGTGTGTACGCACGTGTGTGTGTGCGTGTGCGCGTGTATATATATAGGTATACCAAGATTATAGATATGGTGAATGCATGGGAGAGGTCTAGACGTGTATGGCAAAATGGTTATGGGTGGGTCTACTGCTTTCTCATATTTTTGATGTCTTCTTTTCATTTATTTATATATTTTATTATTATTTTATCTTTTTATGTCAATATGAGATTAATTTTTGGCCTTACAAACAAGGTTCTAAGAAAATCATCGAGTGAAAATATTGTTTTCCTCGAGTGTTTGGGATTGAGTGAGATTTTAATCTCTTTGGACCCTTAAAATTAATATATACTTGTTTCAAATAATAATAATAATGCAAATATATATATATATATATATATATATACTTTAATTAAATATTTTTTATTATTTACGAAATCATCGTGTGGGAATATTATTCTCCTCGAGTGCTCAGGGTTGTGTGAAATTTTAATCTTCTTAAATCCCGAAAATTAATACATACTTGTTTTAAAATAATAATAACAATAATAATAATAATAATAATACAAAAATAAATATCTTAATTAAGTATTTTTTATTATTTACAAAATTTTTAAATCGGTGTTTTATAAAATTTAATTGATTAAAAAAAGTCATGTGGGACTTGGGTCTCTGTAGGCTTTGAAGAATTAATCTTATTAAAAATAAGATTAAAAGAATTCTAATTTCAAAATCCATAAAAATACATAAAAAACAAAATTCCCGAAAAAATTTCCAAATATTTTATTCCACATTTTGGGTTCCCAAGTGAGATCACTCGTCTCCTTAGGCACCCAAGGGTTAATTAGTAGAGATCGCGTGAGACTTGGAATCTCCTCAGGTTTCCAAAAAATTAACATTTAAAATATTGGGATGAATTAATTAAAAAAAATAAGGAAGTTTGTCTTACTTATTATGTAACTAAAAATCCTAGGGATATTTTCTTAGTTTTAGTTCTACTTTAAGTATTGAAGTAAATTAAAACTTCAAAAAGTAACAATTAATACAAAGATCATAAATTCAAAACCATAGAAATATTTTTCCATTATAGTTTAAAATTTAGTATAATTTCTAATAATATATATATATATATATATATATTAATTAAAAGTCTTGTTAATTATAATCACACTTTCAAAATTAGAAAAATCCAAAAACCCAAAAAAATATATAAATTCAAAAATTCTGAAAAATGGCTTCCCGTTGTAATTTTGTTCTAATTTCAACAATAAATTCTAATTTTAAAAATCTAAAAATAAATAAACACCAAAATCCAAAAAATACATAAATTCAAAAATCATAAAAAATGAATACAATATAAAAATCCTAAAGATCGTTCTAATTTCAACAATAAATTCTAATTTTAAAAGATCCAAAAATAAATAAATTCATAAATTCAAAAATATTCCTTTCATTATAGTTACATTTCAATTCCAAATATATATATATATATATATTCCTAAAAATACTAAAAATCTTATCCCATAATCATTTCATTTAAATTTCAAAATAAAGATTAAAATTCTAAAAATAAACAAAAATATTAAAAAGAGAGAAAATGAAAAGATCAGGAGAGCGAGATTAATCAGGTTATCGTAAATTAAAATACACAAATCAAATTCCAATCCTGTTTTGTTTATAAAAATTTGTTTTATTTAAATTCTCCTATTCTCGTAACAAAAATTACAAAGCATCAACCAACAGATATGCCATTTTAGTTGAACTACATGGACTTTGATCCCTATTGTCTTCTCTATTTAACAGGCATGCATGCCAATAAAGGGTAATTGAGATAAATTTAAGGCTATATTATATTTCAACTGACTAGTTTAAGGTAACCGTCCTTATGGACGGGTGTCATGGGGTGCCTAACACCTTCCCCACACTCAAATAAATTCTTAAACCCATCTTTGATTTTACAGATCATGTTGCCTTTTCCTTTTTATTTTAAATTGATCTTTCAAAGGTTTCCGTTAAAAATTTTGGTGGTAACTCCAAATAAATTAATTTTCAAGATTTATTTTAAGAATCAATTTAAACTACTTTTTATTCTCATCAAAAAGTCAGTTACGACAAGTATGTATCAGGTTGCACCATATAATTAACTCTCACCGTGTACATGAATTTGTTTACTGCTTATATAGTTAGTTTCCCACGCCAAGCATTGATGGAACCATGCGTTTATTAGAAAATTCTTAGTCACAAATATGTCTGTGTAATTTTCTATTTAAAGTTCCAAGCAAAGCAACAAAGCTACTCTAAGGAAATCTTTTTGTCACGTTATAATATCAAAGAATATGGTGATTACTGGGTTACAACACAGTAAAAAGGAAGAAAAGAAATTATTAGTATGGCAGCAACATGGAGAATTGGAGATTAATGAAGACATATAGTGATTGATAGAAATCCAATTATTCACACATATACTTTGGATATCTTAATATTATTATTAAATCAAGTAATAAGGATCTTGTTTCTGCCTTCCAAAACTGAGGATTGAGTCTAGAATAGAGGGACTGTCATATTTTTCATAAGGCATTGTCTCTAAGTAATCTATTTGATATGGGTTGATTTAGTTTGTTCTTGCTTTTATGGTTCTGCGGTGTTTCTTGATTTTGTGTCTCTGTCTCCTGTCCTTTTTGTCCTTGTTACTGTTTTTAGTATCATTGCTTATTCTTTAGTTGGGTTTTGTATCTTAATTTGTTTATAATGTTGTTGTTTTTAAATTTTGCACCATAAAATCATTTCAAAATACATAAATGACATGCTGAATATTATGTACACACTATAGTTTGATCAAGTAGAAAATTTAACTATGAAGTAAAGTTGAGTATTTTAGAGAAGCATAGTATGTGTATCCATTTACAGAAAAAACCATAACCATAAAGTAAATGGAAACTAATCTCAACAAAAATAGATTATTAGCTATTTTATTTCTACAATTGTCCAAAATTTTTACAGATAAATTTTATAGTTGTATGTATTCGATATTGTGAACTGTTAATAGCTTAAATAATAAATATAAATAAATTTTTATAATTTTATATTATTGAGGTTCTATTTAAAATTATGATTTTGACAACATTTTTTTTTTAGTATGATAGATACTGTGTGGATGGAGGGTGGTCGTCTTGAGGAACTTTGGTTTGTAGATTGATTACGGAGAAAAGGATTAATAGAGCTACCTTCAAATCCATGATTCTCAAGAATTAGAATGTGAGAAGAAACGTGGGTATCAATGACGTCGAAGATAAGTTGGTTGTCTTTGATTTTGAAAGGAAGGAAGACTTTGATAGAGTTAAGAGAGATAGTCCCATCTACGGTTATGGGACTCTTACTGGTTCTGAATGATTAGTCGCCATTATTGTCGATTAATGAGATTAAGTTGAGTAAATGTTCGTTTTAGGTTCAATTGTATGGATTACCCAGAGAAGGTTTGTCGAAGGGCGATATTTTGATGTTAGGAGAACGACTTGGAGAAGTGATTGTCTATGAAGATCTGCTCCTGAATGGAAGATTAGTTAAATGTTTTATTAGAATCAGAATTGAAGTTAAGGTTGATAAGTCGCTAATTTCGTGCCTGTGGATTGCAAGACCGAGGATGGACAAGTTGAAGGTGAGTGTGAGGAATGAAAAGTTACAGCAGTTCTGTTTTAGGTGTGGGAGGATCGGACATGATCAGAAGGTCTGTGTGTTTGAGAAAACTTCCAATCAATATTACGGTCCTGGAGTTAGTGTTCATTCTGTTAAAGCTGCCGAAAATATACGATGGATTAAGGGGGAGTCGGCAGATCATCAACAGAATGAGGGTATGAAGGTGGCGCGTGAGGAGCCTGAGATAGGGGTGCGAGTGGAAGGCAGAGGTATGGATGTTTGTTATACCAATCATGAGTCTGTTGATAACGGTTCTACTGAAGGGGAACGTAGGGTGCACATGTCAAGGGGGATAATGGTGAGAAGTCCAAAATGCGATAAGTGCAAGGTGCATGGGCTGGATGGTAGTTCTGTTGAAGAAATTGGGGACCAGAAATTGGGCCGTTTGGGGAGCTTATTTGAGAAAGAGACATGCATTATGGATTCTGTCTAGAAGGCTAATCGTAACATGGAATGTCGAGCTAAAAAGCATGGGGAAGATGAGGTTGGGCTGGTGGTGAGAAGGAAGCTGTTCAAGGTGTGAATATGTGGAGAGGGGTATATTGTTGATCTGCCTGCTGAGGAAGAAGAGGTGGACACGTGTAAGTCTATGGTGGTTAGTGGAATAAGGAGTTATGAGGTAGAATTAGAAGTGAATTTGAATAAGATTCATTTGAAGGAGAACGCTGAAACAGAGCTTCTCCTTTAAAATGAAAGCTAAGAAGGATTAGCAAGGAGGATGAGAACGAGATTGGTGACAGGAGTAAAGGAGATTTCTCACCTAGGAAAGTAGGGAAATTCATAAAGGGTCATGGTAGGGTCTCCAAAAGAAGGAAGGAAAGATTAGCTTTGGGAAAGTTTGATGGTCTCGTGGAGGTTCCAATCAAGGTGGCATCAAAACGTGAGGTATGGGACCCTTCAAACTTTTATTTCAAAGCTTCGACAGTGGTGGGTGCTTCAAATTCTTCTATGTGGTAGGGTGGCTGGCCCAAAACAGCCATCAAAGGATTGAGTCTCATATCATGGAATTGTCAGGGATTGGGGGTGGCCCTGACAAGCAGAGCTTTAAGGTTTTTATGTAAAAAATTCAAACCCCCTAGTTTTCCCGATGGAAACTAGGATGAAGAAAAAAAAGGCAGAAAATTTAGAAAGAAGGCTACAGTTTCATAATGTTGTTTACTGTGATCCAGTGGGGTTGAGTGAGGGATTGGTGCTTTGGTGGAAGAATGATTTCAAGATGAATGTTCAGGAGATTACAAGGAACTTTATTCATGTTGAGGTTTTGGAGGAACCTGATTCACTTAGTGAGTTCATTACTTTTGTGTACAGCCCACCGGTAGAGCAGGAAAAAACAAGGTGGCGGGAAGCAATAGAGAAACTTAACCCAGGGAAACCTTGGTAGTGTATTGGGGATTTTAATTAGCTTTTGTTTGGGTTTGAGAAGGAAGGGGGAGGGAGAGATCACTCAAAAGTTTTCAAGCTTTTCAACATTTTGTTGATATGGGTAAGCAGCTGGATCTGGGTTTTAAGGGGTATTCCTTCACATGGACTAATAAAAGGATATATAGAGCCAATATAAAGGAAAGACTTGATAAAGCTTTGTGTAATTTGTGTTGGAGGGAGTTATTTCCTAAGGCTCAGGTTTTTCACTTGGATCCGGTTGGGTCTGATCATAGCCCTATTTTGATGAGCTGGTTGTTTGTTGATGAAATGACTCTTAAATACTTTAAGTTTGAAGCTATGTAGCTTGAGCATGTGGAGTGTAAGGAAGTTATTAAAAGGAGCCGGGGGAATGTTTGTAATTATGATAAGATAGTGGTGGATTGCTTAATTACGAATTTGGGAAGCGTGAGGGAGGCACTGATTAAATGGAGTAAGTCCACTTTTCCTAATAATAGAATGATGAGTAATAAAATCTTGAGTCAATTGAGGGAGTGCTACGAAGGACAGTGGGATGAAGGTACTGTTTCAAGGGTGAATGGTTTGATTGAGGAGGTAGAGGAAATGTGGAAGAGGGAAGAGATTTATTGGGCACAGAGGTCTAGGATTCAATGGCTTAAATGGGGTGATGGAAATACTAGATTCTTCCATAACTCTACTATTCAAAGGCAAGGTAGAAATAAGGTGGGTTTTATTGTCAGAGAGGATGGTTGTCGTCTGGAGAAACAGGAAGATATTTCCATGTGTTTTAAAGAGTTCTACACTGATTTATTTCGGACTTCATGAGATAGAGATTTTTCTCGGGTTTTGAATTTTATCAAGCCCGTCATTTTGGAAGAAGACCATGTTGTGTTATTGAGTCCAGTATCGTTGGAGGAAATCAAATATGCTGTGTTTGATTTAGGGGGATTGAAGGTCGTTGGACCGGATGGTTTCTCAGGAGTTTTCTATCACTCCTCTTGGGAGGTGGTGGAGAAGCAGATGTCTAATGTGGTTGAGGGGTTTTTTTATGGCCATATTGAGTTAGGTAAGCTGATTGAAAGTAACTTGATATTAATCCCCAAGGTAGATGCTCCAGAGGCTGTGGGACATTATAGACCCATAAGTCTATGTAACTTTTGTTACAAAATCATTTCGAAGATTTGTGCGAATAGGATGAAGGGTCTATTACCTAAGTGTATTTTTGATAGCCAGAGGGCCTTTGTAGTGGGTAGACAAATTCAAGATAATATTCTGGTGGTTCATGAGGCTTTTCATTATCTGAAGACAAGAAAGGGGGCAGTTAAGAAATTGGCTTTGAAACTTGATATGAACAAGCCATATGATCGTGTTGAATGGGATTTTTTAAAGATGGTTTTGCTAAAAATGGGTTTTTGTAGTAAAGTTAAGAAATTGATGATGTGTGTTGATTCATTTTCTTTTAATCTTATGTTATCTGGTAAATTAGTGGCAAATATTGTTCCTCATAGGGGTTTAAGACAAGGGGACCATCTTTCCCCTTATCTTTTTATTTTGATGGCTGAAGTCTTATCTCTGATGGTGGAAGATTATGTTCAAAAAAGTTTACTGAAAGGAATTAAGCTGGCTAGAAGTTGTCCCGTCCTTTCCCATTGCGTCTTCGTTGATGATTCCTTGTTTTTCTTGAGGGCAAAAGTGGAGAACTACAAGGTGATGAGAGGTATTCTTGTGGAATATTGTGAAGCGTCAGGTCAAAGAATAAATCTGGAAAAATCATGCATTTTCTTTTCGAAGAATGCTTCGCCCCAGTTGAGAGATGAAATTTGCGGTCCTTTGAGGGTTTATGTGGCGGACTCTCTAGGGAAGTATCTTGGACTCCCAATGCTACGGGGAAGATCCAAAGTGGAGGCTCTAGCTTTTGCTCGTGATAGAGTCAAGAAGAAAATTCAAGGGTGGAATAAAAATATGTTAACCCTTGCTGGAAAGGAAGTGCTTATTAAGGCAGTGATTAATGCAATTCCTACGTTTTCCATGAACTATTTTTTTTTTCCCCAGAAAATCTTGCAAGGAATTGGATAGTTTGATTTCTAGTTTTTGGTGGGGAAATGAGAAAGAGGATAGGAAAATTCATTGGGTGGCTTGGAATAAACTCACAAAGTCTAAGAAGGAAGGGGGATTAGGTTTCAAGGACTTTGAGAGTTTCAATCTTGCCCTCCTTGCAAAGCAGTGCTGGAGAATTTTGAACTCTCCTAATGATTTTTAGGTGAGAATTTTGAAGGGAATTTACTATCCGAAGGGTGATTTCCTTAATGCAAAGAAAAGAGGGAGGGCCTCTTGGGCTTGGAGGATTTTGATTCAAGGTAGAGAGTTGCTGAAAGAAAAGTTGTGTTAGAGTGTGGGCAAGGGGTGCAATATTCAGTTTCGGCATAATCCGTGGGTGCCAAATTTAAATGGATATAGAATCGCTTCAAGTGTTCCTCTTGAAGAGTTAGACAGTTTAAGGGTGGCTTGCTATATAGAAGATGGAAGATAGGATTTATCTATGGTCCAAGAGTGGTTGAGTAGGGAAGAGATAGATGCAATTCAAATGATCCCTCTATCCCGACGCGGTCAGAGGGATAAATTGATTTGGACCATGGGCAAGGATGGGCAATATTCAGTTAAGAAGGGGTATTATGCTGCAAGAGGTGAAAAGCAGTGTCTAGAATCTGAGACTCCCGGTACTTCGAGGGCCTATTCTAGAAATATTTGGCGGTATATTTAGAGGTTGAAAGTTCCTCATAAGGTGAGACATTTTATGTGGAGATTGTGTTCTAATGTCATTCCTACAACGGAAAATTTATGGAAACGTAAGTGTTGCCTGTTACCATTGTGCCTCTGCTGTGATAAGGCCTGTGAATCTTCAAAACATGTTATTTTCCAGTGTGATAGGGCGATGCTTATCTGGTTTGGTTGCTGCTTTAATTTGAAAACTAGCATGCTTCGTGGATTGTCGTGTAGAATGATTTTGGAGTATATAATTATGGAGTTAAAATTGTCAGAGTTCAAATAGGCCTTGTTTGCTGAAATATGTTGGACCATTTGGAAATGCATATGTAAAATGATCTATGAGGGGGCCATATGGTGCCCTATGGAGGTTATTAATATGGCCTTTGTAGATGTGGAGGAATACTGGAGAATTAATGGCTTGGTAAGTTCTTGTGATTTAAGCAAGCTTTCAGAGAGTGAAGGTTAGCGAAATGGAGTCCTCCTGTAAGGGGATGTTTCAATGTATTAAGGATGGGAGTTGGAATTCTTGGAAGCGTTGTGCAGGAATACGTGTTTTGATCCATGATGAAAATGGTTGCATTGTTGCTGGCTATGGGTTTTCGTGCAAAGCTGCTAATGCTTTTTCGACAAAGTCTTGACTCTCAGGAAGGGGATTCAAATGGCTTTGGACCTTGAGCTATCTGTTTGTTCTTTTGAGACTGATTGTAAGGTGTTGGTGGAGGATATTCATGGTGTAGGTTCTTGCTCAGATTGGACATGTCTAAGTATTTTGGAGGAAGTAAAGTTGCTTTTACCGCCTGTTGTGTCCTACTCGGTGGCTTGGATACTGAGGTCTGCCAATTTAGTTGCCGATTGGCTTGCTAAATCTATTAAGAGGGGGATGTGCCCCTTAGGTTGGGAGTTTGATCCCCATCTCCTTTAGCCTCTATCTTGGTTGATGACATGGTGGAGTGGAAGCAGGGTGTTGGTTAAGAGTTGTTTGCTGGTTGAGGTCTCTTGTTAAGGTTTCTGCTTCCTATTGTTTTTGTTCAGTTTTTTTTGTTTGTTTGCTGTCTAGTTTTGTTGCTTCAGTAGTGGCTTTGTTGTACTATGTTTTATCTTTTTGTTTGGAATAGACTTGTTTGGCCAAAAAAAAAATGCATAAAAGAGTCATAAATACTTTGCCCGAAGCTATTTTGATTGGAGAATAATAGATAAAAATAAGTAGAAAACAAGATGATGAAAATTGTGTACATAATTATGTGTTAATTACTTTCCTTAACGTGATATTTGTGTTCATTATATTTATTATAGAGTATATGACAAATTATTCTTAGAATTTACTTCAAACATTTAAAAATTGATAGACAATAACTATTAAAATTTTTTCTAAAAAATTTTAAGAAATTTCAGAGAAAAAGAAAATAAATATATCTTATCAAATTAATTTTTAATATCTATCATATTCTAATATGTAATTAGATCTAATTTATAATATAATTTTCTACCGACTTAATCTTTTTTCAAAAAGTCATATATATTTAGAGAATTGTATTTATAAATAAAGTCATATAAGAATCAAAATTAATATTTTAAAATAGATTTAAAAAATTATAAATTAAATTACTTCGAATCATTGAATCTATTTTTAATTTAACACACATACAATTTAACTTTTCACACTAGTTAAGTCTGATGAAAAATATTTAAAAACAAAATTGAAATGCATGTTTTAAAAATCTGAACTAAGAGAACAATAAAAAAAATTAATTTTATAAAATTAATTTGAGAGAAAAAATTTTCAAAGAGCAAATTCTGTACTTCACCATTAAAGAAAAATATTGATGATAAATTATCAAGAATTGATGAATACAGAAACGCCACTTACAACAAAAGGCACAACCTATTCCAACATCATGCACCAATTACATCCTGCCACGTAACAAAACCAGATACTTCCACGCATACAGATATTTCCAGCCTCACCCCACTTTTCTGCTTCACACTCGCCCGCGCACCCCCGTGCCGGCACGTGGTGTGTGCGTCCGACAACTGTACACGTCCTCCGACTTCCCTCTCTTTTACCGAACAAAAGAACAAAGCAATATCTTATTGAATAAAGTTTGATTCTAGTCCCTCATTTTCAACCAATTCTCATGTTGGTCGTTCGTTCATTTTTAATTTCAATTGAATTCTTTATTAATTTTTTATCTTAATTTAATTATTCACTTATAAATTTAGTCTTAGTTGAGTACTTTATAACTATAAAATTTAATACATTTATTCTTTCAATCTCAATCAAATTTATTATATATAAATAAAGTAGCCTTTTTAATATAGAAGTTCTATTAGACAATGAGAAAATTTCGCTGAGCAAACTCTCAAATTTTCATGCAATTACTTTTTACTTTCTCATATATGTATTACAAATTTTTTGAAATATATAAATTTTTAATAATCAATGAGAAAAATAAGGATGTAATTAACTAATAAATTAATTAATTGTCTCTTAAATTGAGAATGTTTCAAATTGTGAAATTTTTTTAATTAAAAAAAATAATTAATTAATTATTCTTTGAAATATGAGAATTCTTTAAAATAAACGAGAAAAATAATGAATTAATTAACTACCTCTTAAATCAAAAATTCGTTAAGATTCAGACAAATTTTGAAACCAACAAGAAAAATAATAAATTAATTAATTAGCTATTTCTTAAAAAGAAAAATATACTTTTAGTCTCTCACCTTTTTCTATTAGATTAATTTGGTCCTTAAAAGATGGAAAAGTATTAAATTAGTCCCTTAAAGATTGCAATTTGGTCCTTCCATCCATGAAGTTGTTAAAATTAATCTGAGCTTAACCTTTTTTTACTAATGCAACATGTTATCAGTTGAAGTGGATTAGTAATTTGCCCATCATTGAGTAATTTTGTCTCTCATCTTGCACCACTAAATTGATTCAGTCCCTTATCTTTTACAAATAGATCAATTTAATCCCTCAATCTTTGACATTAGATTTATTTGACCCCTTATCTTTTGACACTGAATCCATTTAGTCTGTCACTTATTGTTACTAGATCAATTTAGTATCTTATCTTTTCCCATTAAAACAATTTGGTCCCTCAAAGATTTTAACATGATCAAAGTTGGTCCTTAGCGATAAAAATAAAATAACTATGGTGCCACTTTCGAAAGATTTTTTATGCTAGATAAAATAAAATAAAAATATAAATAGGATTTAGCAACAATGCAAATAAATTATCTGTCATATTAACACAAATACATACATATACACATAACATTCGACTTATATTTATCCTCATTAGTATTCAAATTGATGGGTTATTCATTAGTTTTTTTTTCCTTAACCAACACAATATAATTATTTTCAATTATTTATTAATCTTTTACTTCTTTTATTAAATTTTATAAAATATAATTCTTTTTAATTTATATATTTCAACTTATTATCATATATTATTTCTCATATTTTCAACAATCTTTCTTAATTTCCTTTTATATTATCTTCTTTATATTATATAATATTAGAAAAATTTATGTAGGCATCAATTTTTCAAAAACTAATATAATTTCCTTCTACTTATATGATTCACATAATTATTATTAAGATATTTTTGTATCCTTAATAAGCTTTGAAGCGTAAAATAATTTCTTTTCAAATCAGTAGTAATCTTTTTAACTTCTAAACATAAAATAACTCTTTTTTGAAATCCTTACTAATTTTTTAATTATTTTTATATGATATAATTTTAGAAATTTATACATTCACATAGATCATATTTATGTAACGCAAAGAGTTCATTAATCACATAGAATCATATAAGAGTATTTATTTTTAACAATATTATATGCTATTAAATATTATTATAATTATAATATAAGCTGATAAGTGAAATGTAATTTTAAAAGTAATTTTAATAGTATTGTTCAAATTGTTTGTGTTATGATTATATTTGCAAACATTAAATATCTTTCAAAAGTGACATTATAATTATTTTATTTTTATCGTTATGGACTAATTATGATCACATTGAAATCTTTGAGGAATCAAATTATCTTAGTGTTGAAAGATGAGGGACCAAATTGATCTATTTTTTAAATATAAGAGACTAAATCGATTTAGTGATACAAGTTAATGGACCAAATTATTCAATGATGAAGCAAAATATTGATCCACCTCAATATATAACATGTTACATCATTAAAAATAATATAGTTCAAATTAATTTTAATAGTCTTATGAAAGGATCAAATGTGATCAGGATACAATCTCTAAGAGACTAATTTAGTACTTTATGTCTTGTAGGGACTAACTTAATTTAATGACAAAAGATAAGTGACTAAAAGTGTATTTTTCTCATTTCCTGAATTTTTTAATAAAATATTATAAATATAACTTAATATGGTCTAAAATTAAAATAAAAAAATAAAATATATGATTGAATGGTTTATGATGGTGCCCTTAAACAAGTCTATTGTTGTCACTTCTCTTTTACAATCTCACATAATCAATTGCATAAACTTTTTTTTATTTATTACATTTTTATATCACAATATATTACTAAATTCAATTTTTTATTAAAACTTATAAATACTATTAATTTAAAATGTATTGACATCTAGTAAAATAAATTAATTTTCTCTAAAGTTCGTGCAATGTCCAAGCAAATAAACTAGTTTGAATTAATTAGATTAATATTCATATTAACGAGAGATTAAATTAAAAATATATTAATAAGTAAAAACAAGTAAATTGAAATTTAATTTATTAATAAGGGACAAAAATATGATTTTACCCAAATCTAAATGTTACCTTCCTACTTCCATGAACCTTCGTTTCCCATTTCATCAAAACCCCTTGCCTAATGCCCGGGGGTCTTCCCATTGCAACTTTTCGCACCAAATGGCTCGTCTGTCTTTCTTCCTTTCCCTGCTCTCTTCTTCTCTCTGACTCCCACTGAGGAAAAAGCGAAAGGAAAACCCTAGCCCCCAATTTTCTCACACGTTCTTGCTTCAAATTTAGCAAATTTTCTCGATTACCTCCACGAATGGGTCGTGATTCTGCTACTTCACTGGCTCCCGGGTTCCGATTTCACCCCACCGACGAAGAACTAGTTCGTTACTACCTCAGGCGCAAGATCTCCGGCAAATCCTTCCGGTTTGACCCAATCGCGGCCATCGACGTCTACAAATCCGAACCTTGGGACCTCCCTTGTTAGCTCTTTTGCCCTTTTCTGTTCTTTCTTATGCATAGACTTGATGATATATCCGTATGTATGCAGTAATAATTGAAATCTTACTTAGTTTTCATGAGTTGTTTTGGTAATGGAAAGATGATCATTTCTGGGTCTTTGTCTTATAATTTTGTTTGTGCTGGTGTTATAGGTCAGTCGAAGCTGAAAAGCAGGGACTTGGAGTGGTACTTCTTCAGTGCTCTGGACAAGAAGTACGGAAATGGGTCGAGGACGAATCGGGCCACTGTGAAAGGTTACTGGAAGACAACGGGAAAGGATCGCCCAGTACGCCACAGCTCTCGAATAGTGGGAATGAAGAAGACCCTCGTTTATCATAGTGGGCGGGCGCCGCGTGGTACCCGTACCAATTGGGTCATGCATGAATACAGATTGGCGGATGAAGAATTGGCGCAAGCAGGAATAGCACAGGTGTTTCAACTATTTTGTTAGCTGCTTCGCGTATTTTGAAATAATTGATTTTTTCATTGATATATTTTATGAGCGAACTAACAATTCGGTCCCTGTAGTTTTAGTCCCTGAAATTAAATTATTACAGGTTAGTCCTTTTTGCATACTGTTCAATGGGTTTGTAATTTTCAGGCAATAAGGCAATCACTAATTCTGAAGGAGTAACACTAAATTGAGTATAATTATTCAGGATCCAAATTGATTTATACTCTGTACCTTTCCTATAAGTTATATGTGTTGATATTAAATTATTTTATGTTTTTCCTTTCTTGGGTGGAGAAGGATGCGTTTGTGCTCTGTAGAATTTTCCAGAAGAGTGGCTCAGGGCCAAAGAATGGGGAGCAGTATGGTGCCCCCTTTATAGAGGAGGAATGGGAAGACGATGATGTTGCGGTGGCTCCACTGCCAGGTGATGAGGCTGTGACTGATGAAGTGGTAGTTGGTGATGATGCTTTTGCTGAAACGGACGACCTTTACCAGGTTTGTGCTACGCCTCAAGCATATTGTTATTGTGAAGTATTGTTCTTTGGTTGCCTGCTGGGAGAAGTTTTCTTTGAAATAAGTTGGAACTATAAATGTAAATGCGTTCATTTTATGGTTTGTGACTAGTGTCTGTTGCTTTATCTGTTTTAATACCCTTCCTACCTGTAAGAGTTATCTTCATGTGTTTGCCCGCAATGGCAGTATGGCAGGAAATATGCAATGAAATTTTCTTTATGCCCCTGAAAAGTAATTCGTGTAATGTGAAACATGCAAGATATGCTTAAATTTTGAGTCCTATGCAAGACGTGGTCAATTGTTAAGCTCCAAACTGTGACTTCTGTTGTTCTGTTGTATTTATATATTTTCTTAATGTTGCCACAGGGTTGATATCTCTGTTTAGTGGTGTGTGTGTATGTGCGCAAGTGCGCATGTAATAATCTACGTTGTAACATCTGAGTTAACAATTAAGGAATTTGTTTCACTAGAAGTGCTACTTATAGTGGTAAGTAATTAGTAGCTCATCTTAAATACACTTATTCCCTCCTAGTTAATTTTGAATGTATAATGAGAAATATTAAATGTGAATTATAGTAAGTTGATAATCAAGTGAGCACGTCATCTATGCATATTTATGTATGTTATGCTGGTCTAGTTTTCTTTAATTGAAACTGCCTTTATTTTCCCTGATTTTGTCATTGTTATATCATATATGGCTCATTTGATAAATGATAAAAGTATCTGTTTTCATATTTCCTTTCTTCTTTTCTTTCATTCTTGTCCTTAAAATATTTGTGGTGCTTTCTTCTTCAATAGTTCACTTTTGTTGAAATTGTCCGGCATAATTCTGTTCTCTAGTTTTAAAACATACCTTGTCTTGCCAGTACCAGGATATGGGCGTGTCATCTGAATGTGCTGGTCTTCCATTTAACTTCTATCATGGGGAGTGTAGCCGCTATCCTGAGCGTCCCCAAGAATTTATTGAAGATCAAAAGCCCTTATTAGGCACCAGTGAAACTCTTGAGCCTCAAGATGACATGCTCTTGAATAAGCCTGAGGATTATACTGCAGACAGCAAACCAGTAAAAGATGGTATTAATGGTATAGCAAGTCATGATGAGAATCCTCTGAATTACAATTACGCTTTTGATGAGCTATACTTGGATGCCACTGATAATCTTCTTGTTGGTGATGGATCATTCCTGGAAACCAATGATCTTGTGAATCCTGTTGAGGCAAACCCTGCTGAGACAGATGCTGCTGATAATGATATATCAGAAGAGTATCTTATGTACTTTAATGCCGATGATGATATTTCCCAGTATATCTCTTTTGATTCTCCTGAGTTTACGGGGAATGAAATCCCTGTTCCTGACCAAGGACCACCTTTGACCCAGCAGGTAAGGGCATTAGATATTTATATCAGAGACCTTTTCAATTTTATCAAAGCGTTCTATTAAAAGAAATTTTGCTCATTCACAGAATGTGGGTGAAGAAACCAACGATATTCCCATGGCGAGTAAAAATGATATAGAAGCACATTCTAGCAAAGCTTCCTCTTTGGAGCAGCACCCTGAGGCATCAAAATTGGTATCAGGTGAGAAACTAGTTTGTCTTGAACTCCTAACTTCCAGTTATTCTTGCTGTGTGTGTACAGATTATGGAGTAATTAAAAATTTGTAAGCTGGTAGTCTATGACTC
The DNA here is from genome assembly GCA_037074485.1 of Delonix regia. Taxonomy (NCBI): domain Eukaryota; kingdom Viridiplantae; phylum Streptophyta; class Magnoliopsida; order Fabales; family Fabaceae; genus Delonix; species Delonix regia. Next base: position 18,692,395 of record CM073454.1, on the reverse strand, counting down.
TATTGTTTCAATTTGTTGTTTCTCTTTAACTTATAGTAATATACAGCAACGGTTCTGTTCTTTGTTTGGCAGGGAATACATTGCCATCTGTGAACCAGGCGGCCAGTCACTTGTTGGGAAGCATCCCAGCTCCCCCTGCATTTGCTTCAGAGTTTCCTCCTAAAGATATTGCTCTTCGGCTTCATTCTGCTGGTCAAAGTTCCAATTCAGCTCACGTAACTGCAGGTGTAATTAGAATAACAGATTTCACTGACAACAGGATGGATTGGATGCTGGGCAAGAATGGCGAGTTCAACATTATACTCTCGTCTTGCTTTACTCAGCCTGATGTCAACTCTGCTGCTTTAGGGCCTGTTTCTGGTTTGCTCTCTGGCAAGGCTGCATTTATGGTGTCACACGGCTGGATTTTCATAATCTTATTTTCAGTTCTGATTCTTTCACTGAGTTTGAAGATTGGAAGCGTTATGTATACTGGTAAATGACAATCCGAAGGCTTGTTATGATACAATGTGGTGCATTCAGTTAAGTAGGCGTCCTTTGGTGCTTGTGGGTGCTCCCATTGTAGGACTAGGATCCCTTTTTGCTTGTGGAAAACATTAGGAGTGACTCTGTAGATTTGTCTAGTTTAAATTTAGTGATACTGCCAAACTAATACACGGTGCTCTGATGGTATGTATTTGTTCATTATAATTCATACTGATTGTATACATTTTAATTTGGGTAAAATTATAGATCTAATACACTTGACAATATTCGTTATTTTGAATATTTACTTCCAATATTTCTGCAGTTCTACATGCATTGTAGGCCACAATTAATATGAATTTCTACCCTTCATATATATCAATGTGCATCTTGCCATTGACTTTTCTGCCTTAAGAGTATGTTTTTTTGGGTAGCTGTTTAAATTAGTTTACACTGTAGGACGAATGAGAAAGGGATGTAAATACCCTTGTGTGCAAGCACTAGTTTTTATGATCATGAACTCCTTAGGGAGACTAATGTCCATATTTGTGTTGAAGTTTCATACTATTAATGCGGGACTTACATAGATGGAAGGCTTTGTATCAACTTAGATGAATCCTTAGAAGTGTAATATCCAAGGTCAGGAAAGGAAGGTCAGGATCGGTTACTGAAATTCAGGTTAGAGAATAGGAATAAAAATGTATGTTTGTTTGTCTTTGATTTATTATATTCTTATAGTTTAGGAAATTAAGTCAGTATTTTTTTCTGTTTAATTTAATTTTAGATTCATTTCGTTTTTTATTTTGATTTATATTCCTTCTCAAAATTTTCAACAACCGGGCCCAAGAGTCACAGTCGGAGAGCCGAAGGCTTATATAAATTTTCATTAGGATTTCATACTTACTATTTTGAGACTTAAATTCCTTACTTACAATTGAATGCACACAGATTTATTTTTAATATCTATTTTGGATAGGAATTCTTAGTTGTGTATATACTTGATTGAAAATGAGGTCACTAATATTACTCATCAATACAAATACCAGAGTTGTTTTATAAAAAGAAGTGGGGAAGGGGAAAGGGTGAAAAATGAAGCTTTCATATTATTAATGGGAGGAAATTTTTAAGAGAAATCAAGAAATTGAGAAGATAAAATGACAGTTTTTAATTCTTTAAATTTATGTATATGAACAGCGCATTACAAATTGTATAGATTTTCTAATAAAGATTGTTAGATTAAATTTTTAAATATTGCTTATATCCGTTTCTAAATGTTAGTAATTATATTTGAAGCATAGATCTGTATAATTATTTTAATATTGATCCTCAGATTTACATAAATAAAACACAGTCGTGCAATCTCGTTTAAAATGTATTTCGTTTGTTTCCATGTTTTTCTTTTTTAATTTCCACGTGGTATGTAAAATTTTAATTTATGATTATTATTTTCCACGTGTCAGTGTTATCAGGTAAATTATTATTTAAAATTGTTTGTCATCAGCTCTAAATGAGAAAGCGTCTTTCTAATAAAAATTGATAGTAAGTGTGCCATCAAATGCAATAAGAAGAGCGCTAATAACCGTATTTTAAAAAGCTTACTTTGTATGAAAAAAATAAATCCATGATTATACCATGAGAGCCTATTTTTTGAAGACTATATTATATAGTTACTTTTTTTTCTCTTTTGTAAAAGTGATGAAAGGAGTAACCATGAAATCCAATTTAGAAAGGTAAATTTTTCCATACAACCTCAATCGGACTAATAAGTGATATTCAAATAGACGATACATGAAAGAAGATACTAATATGGAAGCAATTAAGAAAATTATAAGAAAAGATCATGAATTTGACAAAATTGCATTTTGACCTGTAATAAATTGTAAGAGACTTACGGAAAAAATAACTATATAAAGTCATGAATTTAGATGTACAAATAGCACCCTAAAAACAAATATTCATTTTAAAAATCCATATCAATTGATAATATTATAATTTGACCCATTTAAGTCCAAAGGTACCTAGACATACAAAATCTACTTGAATATGCATTGAAGAAATTTATTTGTCCTCAAAATTCATGACATTTAAATGATTTCCTAAAGCAACTATCAAATTTATCCGACTCTCAATATGGAGTATCATTCATCTTCTATCTCATTCTTTTCTAAAAATAACCTACAAAACATTTGCATTTGTAATCATATTTCATTTGTTGTCATTGGTATCATGGAAGATTATGTCTTTAGAGTTATTGGGTGGAAATGAAAATTAGGTTTGAGAAAATGAACTGTTGACTGATCATTATAATGATTAACTGATCATCATGAATAATTGACTATTTATTATACTAGTTGATTGATTATCATAAATAGTTTATTGGTCATCTTGTAATGTAATTATAATTATTATTTATTTTTACAAAATTTTTAGCATTATTAAGAGTTACTTTGTAATTTATTTTACCATTTCAAAATTAACTAAGCCATAAATGCAGTATTACAAACTCTTACCAATAAAAAAATATTAGCTAATTTAGGTAGACTTACGTGATAGTTAATTTAATATACTAATTTTAATAAAATCATTTATTTAATAGCTCTCACTCTTTTTTTTAAATAATTTTATTAAAATTAGTATATTAAATTAATTGTTATATAATTATATTAAGATTAACACACTTTTTTTTATTAGTTTGTTCTCTTTACCTGACACTTACGTGTAAGTAATTGATTGGCTGTACTTTAGGTTGTATCGATGCAATCTCATTTTGGATTGTACGAAGAAGGAAGCGGGTTGATGCATGCCATAATTATACAAACCATAATAATAGGTGCCAGCAAAGTACACAATAAGCCACTTAAAGATAGTTCAACTTCAATAGTGGCACCTTCCATAAAAATATAATCAGTGAAGCTTGTTTGGCCAGAAGAAGCTGCTTATTTCTATAAGAAGTTATAGTAAGATTCAGAAGCATTTGACCAAATTTATGCAAAATTTAAAGTTAGATCACTCGAACAATTTTACTCAAAATAAAATAAAACAGTAAAATATCATTTTAGTCCTTTACTTATTATCTAATTCTTAATTTGGTCTCTCATTATTTTTTATTCTTATTTTAATCCTTTACTTATCAATTAATTTTTAATTTAATCTCTCACTAATTTTTATTTTTAATTTAATTCCTTATTTAGTAGTCTATTCTTAATTTAGTCACTTATTAATTTTAATTTTTAATTTAATCCCTCTTATTTAGTTAAGAATAAAGGACTAAATATATTAACTTTAAAATTATCAAGGGACCAAATTAAAAATGAATTAAAAAAATAGACTAAATTAAAAATAAAAATAAGTAAATGACCAAATTAAAAATTGAGAATAAAACCAATAAAAATATTAGAAGCAATAGCAAATACAAAAATATTTTTGAAGACAATCCTACCCCCATTTGGTATCATTATGAACCATTACTATCTTTCACCAAACTTCTATGACAAAGTAAAACCTGCATGTCTTTTTTTATTGGTATTTTGACCATTAAAATCATCTTTCTTTTATGAATAATTACTGAACACAAATTGTCCCTCAAATCATGATCAAAGCATAAATCAAATAATTCTATCAAACACAAATTACTTCTCTCTCTCTAACAGCACTTCTTCTAAAAAACCCCATTTGAAAAAGCTGTTTAAAAATAAGCAATAATTTGCAAGTGACAGATGAAGCAGATATTAGGATAAGGAAATTTTAGGCAATCGCCAACACAAGCACAAAATAACCTTTACAAGATCCTACTCATATTATTGAGAAACTTTATGATTCTAATATCAAGTCAATGATTTTGAACCCCTATCATAGCTAGAGAGTTATTATTTTTGCAGGCTTATTCTACATCACTTTGTGTGTAACTTGTTTTCAATATCTGCTATGACCTTTCATGTCCTAATAAACTTCATTACATTTCTCCAGGGAGCATGGTATCGCCACCAGGTAGATCACACACAGCAATTCCCTGTTCAGACACAAAATATGTTCAGATGACAGCGATATTGGCACAAGGACATAAGGATCTCAATTTCTTGCGTTTCAAAGGAAATGTGCATATCTAACTGCTAGTATTGAAGGGAACTATACAGATCTAATGGTTCAAATTGAATTTGGATGACCATGGTCAAAAGTTTTAATATTGACTACATGGGGTCCTAACATGGATATAAGAAACAATACAATATAGATGTTGCGATGTGCTGGGATTTACGGGAAGTTTAAATGCAAATAGAAGTTTCAGAGTAAAACCTCATTGTGGTTCCTGACATATGAGGTATCTCTCATTTTAGTTCCTCATAATATTTTTTTTCTAAGTTGGCCTCTCACAAATTAGATATTTCTTAATTTGGTCCCTAATTGAATTTTCTTATCAAACCCCTGCATATGAATATTTCTCAATTTATTCCTTTACAAATAAAATTTATCAAAAATATCTTTCATATTTTTGGAATTAACATATTTTTTATGATAATGTTGATAACAATTTTATTTATGAAGGATTAAATTGAGAAACATCTATACATTAGGGACCAAATTAAAAAGACAATTCTATAAGAGACCATGTTAAGAAATATCTAGTTTTTTAGGATGAGGGACTAAAAGGAACAAAATGGAATTTTACTCACGTTTCTTATATAGTACTATGATATGGCTCAGGACCAAACTAAGTATGAATAGACATGTAAACAAACATATTCATATGAAATAATAGGATCCACTTTTAATATGTTTACATGCTCATTTATAATTAATTTGCTCAACTTATATTTTTTATTATATCAAATCTACAAAGTTTCATATTATGTTGTTGATAATGTGCTTTACCTCCCCCGTTAGGTGAGCCACACATCTCTTCTCAGCCAACAACTCAGCTTCTGTCTGCAAAATTGATAGTGTATTACACACACAAGGAGATATGTACAATGTGATGCATGTGCCAATATATTAAGAGAAGAAAATATACAAGTGAATAATCTAATAATAGTTTATATGTATTGAATGGTTCTTTCCACAGCCATATATAAACAATTTGGGCACAAGTGATGAGTGCAAATTTAATATTGTAACTAAATATGTATGAAAAAGACTTGAGGTTAGATACTGATGTCTTGAAAGTATTATTGGACTTTAGCTGACAATATCAATTTCCAAATGTTATTTCATCCTAACAATGGCCTTGGGTTGCTATGAAATTGTTCATCAATTTACATGATTATTTATGTTGAAATTAGGACAAATATTAAACAGGATCATTAAGTGATAACTAAACAAGGTTGAAGGGCAACGCTTTAAGATTAAAACCATAAATGGCAAACCGATTACAAACCAAAACCACAAGGGTAAACTGCAAAATATCTTTTCTTTTTAATATAATTTTGTAAAATATTAAATGTACTTGGATTTTGCAGAGATTCCCTCTAGTGTTATAAATAAGTTAAAAGGAAAATTATACTTCCAGTCCCTGGTCCCCACAGTTTAAAAATTTGTAACAGCATATATAGCACACATATATTTGTAACCCTAAACCCTAAACCCTAAAACTAGATAATGAAATAAAATTAACACACATATATAGCAAGATTAGTAACAGCATAATGATGGGCTAAATTAAAAATAAAGTGAAACTAGGACCAAAAGTATAATTTCCTTAAATTAAAATAGATGCTTACCTTGGCTATTCGCTGCCGGAGGTAGTCATCAAATATAATTTCTTTGACAAGCTCATAATCACCATCTCCCTAAAGGATGACAAGAAAGTATTAAGCGCAAAAGCAATTCAAACATATGAAAGAATTAACATGACACAGACTAACTTTTGATCGGCATGGCATACTGAACACTATATCTTCAGCTATCCCATAAGGATTTCCATTGGTATATACCTGAAATTGCATTTGCACGACTTGTGATTAAAGTAGAAAGGATGAAACAAAGAGAAGACAGGATTAGACAAAATGTGTATGCAAATCAGAGTATGCACTGTTAAAATTTTAGGAACTATATGGTACACAAACTTGAAAGCATAACACTTGCCTCCTAAACTGTTATAAACAGTGAAAACCTTATATTAGTAAAGAGTAACATCTCAGAAATAGGGAATTAGAAATGCAGGTGATAAAATCTTGCAGGTAAGAAATTGGGGAAGATGATGGAGACACAAGGTATCACATTACAATCTCTGGCCTTTTCAGATGTTAGTTCTGATACGTAACACAGATTTTAATTTGTAGTTCAGGGGTGTAATTTGTAGTTTCCCAAAATTTTACAGTCATATGATTTCTAAATAAGCAATTTGAATAACATTTTTTGTCTTGGTCTCAAGTACAAAGAAAAGAGAAAATTTCATCTTGGCTGCAACTTCCAAGATTGGTATTTTTTGTTTTCCATCATACGCATGAAGAAACCAGAAATTATAATAATGTTTGCTTTACTTTTTTATCAGTTTTTGTTTTTGGACAATTATCCTCTCTGCCACTTAATTCACTATAGTCAAGTTGCATACAAAATCAAAATAATTGCTGTAGCACCAACCCAATTCTATAACAAAAGAATGCAGTCAATTAACTTACGCCAGATGAAAACCAATCACCCTCAGGCGTAGGAGTGATTAAAGACCGTATGGCATCGACAATTGACACAGCAGTTGAAGCAGCTGATGATCTTCCCCATTTCTGGATAAGCACACCACCTCTCTGCCAGCCAGAAAATTTACTCGTCAGCCATTGCCATAAGACCAAAAGTAATGTGAATGGTGTATCATTTATTCCATGTTGTTAGACATTGATGCTCACTACAAACTTTACCTTTTGAACCTTCTCAGTGAACTCATTCTCTAACCACTTATGGTCCTTAATCACTTCTTTAACAGGCAAAGAATCAATTCTGGCATTTAAGAAGTCAGGGACCTGTTAAATATTTAAAACCATATCACAAAAGAAAAGTGAGAAAATTTAGTTCAGGAACAAATTTTAAAATATAGAGGAGAAATGCTTTTTGCCTTCTTGGTTTTTAAAACATACATGCCTCAACTATTTGATCGATGAATCTTATCCCTACAAAATCTGGTCCCTGAAAGAATTTAACTCCCTAACCATTAGTCCACCATCAATAACAAGGCAGATACACATACTGCAGCCATGGACTAACAAGTAGAGAGTAAAAAACTTGCAGGGACAATATAGTGTAGGGGTAAGATTCAAGGACCAAAATATATATTTCCTCCAGAAAATAATCTTCAATTACCTGAGTAGTTGAGTGGTTGCCCCATATGGTCATATTTGAAACTTTATCATAGAAGACACCTGCTTTGAGAGCCAGCTGTGCATATAATTGAGCCAATACAAGAAAATTAATAAATACTTCTTCTGCAATTTAAATCAAGTGGAGTTCATAAACTCTGTTTACCTGGCATTTAGCTCTATTCTCATCTAAGCGAGTCAAAGCATGAAAATTCTTTGCAGGTATTTTAGGAGCATTTTTTAAGCATATTAATGTACTGCATTAAAACACACATACACAGACATTAGTTCTAAACAGCATAACATGCACTGAGTTTGAATACAGAACACTAAGAAAAATAAACTCTCTCACTTTGTGTTGCAAGGGTTGCCTACAACTATAACTTTGACATTGCGTGATGCCACAGCATTCAGTGCTTTTCCCTATGGCATGAATAAAAAGATTTTATGTTAATATTGTTGACTATCCTTCAGCAGAAAAGAGTAAGAGTAGGACCTTAGAATACCACTTTACCTGTTCAGCAAAAATCTGTCCATTTATGTCTAACAAACCTGCTCGCTCCATTCCAGGACCTCGAGGCTTTGCACCTATTAACAGAGCCCAATCTGCATCTTGGAACACCTCATAGGGATCGATACCAATGCTCACCTCCCTCAATAAAGGAAACAATGAATCCTCCAGTTCCATCGCAACTCCTGCATGTTAAATTAGGAAATTAAAATTAAAAGGAATTGATAATATTTGAACATTAACCAACATCAAGTAATGTTTTGTTTCAGTAGGTAACTTTGAATAATGTTGTCCTCTGAAATAGGAACCTACTGCAGCAATACTGATATTCACCTGGGATTTTCACAGTTCTCTTTCTAGAAATCAAGAATTTTCCTTTATGTTGTTCAAACTAACCAAGAAATAAACTACTCACAAGGGCAAACCAAAATATTTCCACTTGACCGTGCAATAATTGGAAGTATTCATTCTCTATTAATTATTTAAAATGTCCCATCTCTCCCTCACTTGCAGACTGTCAGTTCTTAGGAAAGACACCCTGACATACTCATTTAGTTTATGGAGAAAGACATGCATTTATCAATGATGCATAAGCACTAAAACAGCATGGTTGCAGAGCTTCTCATGATCAAATCTGAAAACGTTAGGTCTTCTTATATTGATATAAGTTCCATTCCACAGGCACAAAAAGGAGAGGAAAAGATAAAAGGTCCAATGATAGATGTGTCTAAACCTCCGTTTATCAAGTATGTGTATGAGTGGTGCGTGTATTTGTATGTATGTAACATACACTAATATGCATGGATGTAAGTCAACGTTATCAGTTTGTGCAGTCAAGATGACTGTGCAGTAGACTTCTAATCAGCTTGTTCACAACAAACAGGGAAAAAATTTAACTTAAATCACAAACAGTCCATCAAGAAAACAATCTCATAATTTTGCACACTTACAAGATAAACTGTCTGGCATATTTTACTATCTCTTCCTTTGATTCTTATGATATCCTAGCCCAAATGTTATTCAAAAGGCAGGCTGCTTTTGATACTTGCAGGCTGTTAATTTTTCCTATAATGCTAAATGCTATGTCTTTATCCACCTCTTCTCACAATAATCTTAAATTATGTCACATTTTCATGCCATGGTCATAATTCTTCAGTTTCCTACATTTTGCATTTTCATATCTTGCACTACAGATGTTTCACTTGCTAATTTCACAAAGGATATCTCTCATGAGCAACAGACTAAATGAATACCTAGCTTGACTTCAATCCAAAGTTTCAAAGCCACAAATTATTGGAAGCTGGATGGGGATTTCAGGTTAATTTTACATATACTTTAGGTGGAAGATGCCATACCTATTGTTTAACTAACTAAAAGAAAATACAATTCTATGATATCCAAAAGGCTAACCTTCAAGAGCTTGGAATGATCTTTCAGATCCCAATAATTTCAGAGCGATAGGTTGATCTGGACCAAATACCTCACCAGATGCAAGCTGACAACATAAACCAAGTCAGATGCCAGAGTAGCCATGGCAGATTGCATGACTAAAACAGGTAGTATTTCTTTCATTAAAAACAAAAATCAAAGCATATGAAAATAAAGTAATCAGTTGTAATTAGTCAATATATCTAGACAAATTTGTCTAGAACATTAAGGCAACAAGTTCCACAACAAAGCTATAAGCATGCATAAATTATATATATATATATGTGTGTGTGTATGTAAGTATACACTTCAGACTCCTGAATTTGAATTTCACAGTATGTCACTGTTCACATTTAATAACTCAAGTTCCACAACAAAGATACAAGAATGGAGTGCATCTAGTAAATCTTCAAACTAAATAAACCAAACCCTAAGGGACGCATATGAACATTCAAAGATTTGCTGCTGCTTTCTTCTAAGTATATTCTTATGGTTATTAGTTCCTGAATCCTGGAAATGTTCCAAGTAACTAAAAGCCAGGACAAGAGAGGTTATGCAGTGATACATTCATCAATTAGCTGGAAGAAATTCTATCACACAGGCTATAACCCAGCCCTTCCCTAGGACGGTAAAATTCCTAGTCTGAACCACTGGCATAAAAATAAAAAGATGATCTAATACAGATCAATAGGTAGATGCCATAAGCTGAACTACTAATGTGCCTTAGTCACATCATTCTAGATTCAGGTCCAAGATATATTTACCTTGAAAAGAAGATGATTAGAAATCATTCCAGCAGCACCTGAGACTGCAATGTTAATTAGTTTCTTCCAGGATCTTGTCTCTGCTTCCTGTAAACACCTAGGCCAAGTGGTTAGACAAACAGCTCATATAAAGTAGTTAAAGAACTCAAATGCCATACACACAGACAAACAGATAATAAATCTTCTCAATTTCATATCAGTTGTTTATACTGTGTTTACTTGATTACTTCAATATTAGACTGGAATTTTATTTAAAGAAAAATGGACAGAAAAATTCTGCATGATGCACAATAACTTAAGTATTTCAGGCACTACCCTGTATCCCCACAACATTCACAAGCCATACGCCTACACTAAAGCAGCATGCCAGCATCAATTCTTTCATGCCAAGCTAAACAAGATAACAGTAATTAACAAAAGCTTAATCATGACAGAAAGTAGAAAAGTGGTATAATTGGTAAATTAATTTAACTAATCATCAGACAAAAAATCCTGTTAGTTTTAGTTCTCGGACAGTTAACTTTGTTTTCGCAGGATAGGATTAATTAAGTTAGCAGTATAAAATGCAATATACCATGGACACTATGATGGTTGAATCCCTCAAAGTGTTTCTGATATGGAACCTTAAATGATTTGGAGCAAGAAATTTAGATATTATGGGGGGGTTTGGTTGGGGGGGGGGGGGGTGGGAGACAATATTTGTTGCATTTTCCTCATTAATTTATGCATTATCAGTGATTTTTTTTTTTTTTAAAAAAATAAGATTTAAGATAAGGAAATATAGAAAATAATATTTGCCTGCTACTGTGATGAAAAATTTCTTCATTTCAATTTAACTAGTAAAAGAGAAATTTTGTTCAAGCAAAAAAGACAAAAAGAAATGACAAGACTTAACTTAAAATTCTTATTGATTTACGAGAAATTCTTACCTACACTTGGAGTTCTAGGTCATTTATACACTGTCCAATAAAATGGAGTAATGCCACAAAATCTTGGATCCCACTATAGCACTCCACTGGAGAACTAAATAAAAACCTGACTTCATTTTATTGGATAGTATATAGATGACGTGGAACTACAAGCAAATGTAAGAATTTTTCATTGCTTTAATTGGAGTTGACCAATAATAGAAAAATTGATGACAAAAACATACAAACAAAACTCAGGCATCTGATTCTACCAAAAGAAAAGCCCAAGAATCTGAATAAATCAAACTTTAGAAAAGCAATTAAGATGTATAGATAAGGACAGAGAAGCTCCAACCCGTACCATAACCTAAATAAATATTACAAGGGAATTCCTGTATCAACATGCACATAACGGAAAGCAAAAACATCATTAATAACACCTCAAAACAGGTTGTTATTGCTCCAATCCACAGTAAAACCCACTAACAATCAGTACTTAGAAGGAAAATACTCACAGAATCATGGACTAAGAAACATGGATACTAACACAAATATGAGACACAATATACAAATAGTCAATAGGATTTTGTTTCAAAGTGTCCCTTCATAGATCATGGATAAAATCCAAATTTTGGGTTTAAGATTAACTGACCCAGCATAGTTGCATGGATGAAAGCTAAGAAGTGCACTACAAAATATACAGCTTTTAAATGCAATTTAAAGTGTAGCGTTAGACAGCTCTGTTTTTGAAAAATCTGTGCTTAAAGAAAGAGGGTTACTTACAGCCTTCAAATCATAGGTAAGGCAGAAAACCCCATAGCATTCAGGCTTACTCTTGGGGTCCCGGGTTTGCACAGTTGGCGCTTGAACTTCACTGAAAAAAGAATGAGTGGAAAAAAAAAAGGGAAAAATCAGTCAAACCCATTAAGTCGAATTTCCTAATTACACAGTGGAAGTTAAAGAAGGTGCTTACTTTGGCGCAATAGAGCAAGATATCCTTGCATTTTCGGTTTTATGAAGAGTCCGAAATGTACAGTGGTAGGGTTTGGTGAGACTGAGACGTCTCGATAGAATAGAGAGCTGAGAGGAAGAGTGAAGATGGGATACTGTGTCAGATGGTTTGAACAGTGACACAGCCATGGCTGCAGAGAGACACAGAATTCCAGAGAAGAAGAAAGATGTTACTCTTCGTACTAAGGAACTTCTCTTTGAGCTTCTTTAAACGGAGGAAATTAAAGGACGCTTCTTTTTACAGAGAATATCTGGTATAGAGATTGCGATGAATCAGCTGGCTTCCGGATGGAAAGAATATGGAGGGGCGACAGTGCAAGCAGACGGTTTGAAATACTGGTCTGAGGCCATGGAAATGCCACGTCAGCAATAAGTGTACAGTAAACATAATCTATAATGCATTCTTTAATGGTTTCGGTCTCTGTAGATTTTGAAGTAAATTCCTATATATATTTGTTTTACTGGTTGTAGGTGGATTACGCAAGTAGGAATTTATACACTTTCACATCATGGATTCAATTTGCGAGGCCAAAATGCTTTCTTTTTTTAAAAAAATAATAATAATTTAATAAGAATTTTCTTAAAGATAAGACTGTCAATGAATCCATGAAGTAGATTTTTCCACTTACATGTGCGATTCGAAAAAGATTGTTTTGGAAGGAGGCAAAATGTGAAGTAGTTGCAGAATTTATTTTTTTAATGTTTAAAGTTAAATAGTCTTAAAATTGTAGTTTTATGTTATTTTATTAATATTTTTGTTCAAAACCATGACTTATATGTAATCAAATTAACGAAAAGATATAACTAGCATGTCATCTGAAAATATTATCAAGAGCTTCTCCATCATATTTATCACAATTTTTGTGATTAAAAAAATTAATTATTTGTCATTCTAAATTAATAAAAAAAAAAATATGTTGTACAAAACTAGGAGTCTTGAAAATTTATAATCGATTTCTTAAAGTTGTGAATAAATCACACAACTTGTAGTTAAGGATTATTTTATTTTATTTTTGGACTTTCGGCCTTAATATTAATACCCACGAGATGAGTAAGTGATAAAAAGATATGTTTGATTTTGTATTTTATATAACATAATTTATAAAAGGGGAAAAAATTAAAAAATATTATGTTGTATAGTCTATTCACAATTATTGACAAATGGTGTTGGTTCCTTCGTCACCGAAACACCATCAAATTTATTCAATATACCAAAAAAAAAAAAATCCAAGATTTTTCTTAAAATGCAATTATAACACTTAATACAAGCTCTATAAACTAAATTTAAATCTTTTGTAATCAATTACACTTAATCAAATAAATTTTATGTTAATTCTATTCAACTTAGTCCATTATGTCATCTAAACAGAGTATGCTAGACTATGTCCTAAGTAGCGTTACATTACTCCGTACTTTGTACCATTTTACTTTATTTGTTGTTACGTGGTGTAGAATATTTTTTTAATTTTTTATTTATTAATTGAGTCTTAATTTAATTTTTATTAATTTTTTTAATAGTAATTTAATTTTTCATTTATGAATACAGTTACAATTTAATTTTTTACTAATTTTTACTTTTAATCTAATTTAGTTTCAATTTAATTATTCACTATTATAAGATTTATATATTTAGTTTTTTATTTTTAACTAAATTTGAATTAAATATGCTAATATTTATATTAGTAAAGAATTAAACTATGACTGAACTTATAAGTCAAAAATAAAATTGAGATTGAAAATTAATAAGGAACAAAATTGATATTAAAAATCAATGAGAGGCAAATTAAAATTAGACTTATAAGTGAAGAATTAAATTAAAATTAAATATTAGTTAAGAATTAAAGTGAGACTAAACTCAAAAGTGAATGATCAAAATAATAATTTACTCTTGTTGTTATATTTCTTATTTTATTACTTCTTATTTAACATGATAACTCTTCCTAATTGTGATCATTTGGGCTACTTTAGTCACTCTAGTTTCCATTTTAATTCATCTCATTAATACTATTACTTAATTAATTCCTTCTTACTAGCATTATCCTTCCTGGTTTAGTTAGTTAGCTACCTCTTGAGTCTTCATTCTTATTATACTAATACTAATTTAATTTACTAGCCAAGTTAATTATAATTACATGGTTACAGAAAAAATGTTGGGATTATAAAGTTGACTAATTTAGTCTACTCATCTTAATCTACTACTTCATTAATTTAATTAAATTAATATCATATAAATTTCCAGCCTTAATTAATCCTATTCATGCTTTCTTGCTTTGATTATCTCACCATCTATTTTATTAAATCTTGTTTTGTTTTATTCTAACACTAACTTACTTTAATTCATGAATGCTTGAATTTGAATCAGACCTTGATTGGGCAAGGAAGGTGCTAGAAGTTCGAAGAAGTGAAGGCACAAAAGGACGAAGCAACTAAATGGCAAGGAAATGAAAGGAAATTGCTCACAATTTTAACCAGCAAATGGCAGAAAGACGGAGGCCAGATAAGATCCTTCATTTCCTTTCAACGATTAATTTTGTCAATTTCCTATCAATCACGGGCAGATGTGTTTAGATTAGGTGCTGTACAATATTATTTATTATGTGTTATAAGTTGTTAGATTTGTAATAATATCATGTAATTATTATTAATTATTCTGATTTAACAACTCACTACACATATCAAATGGTATACTATACATGATTCAAACTTGAAAAAGATAAACACAAAATAGGTCTCACTGAGAAGAAAGAAACAAAAGAAAAATTGAGAGAATTCAAATTTTATCAACATGATATGCTACATGTTATGAAAGGGAAAAAAATGTGCACAAGGGATTCTTTGCAATAGCGAATTTCTACAGTTTTATGCAATAGAAATTTTGGATTGTTAAATTAAATTTTTTAAATCGTCTAGAATCATCAAATTCAATTTTTAAAAATTAATTGAATTTAAAATATAAATGGTTAGATTTTTTTTTTTTTTGCAATAATCAATATTGACCATTGGATTTGACTAAAGAAAATATAGCAGGTGATCCAGATTAAAAAATCAGGGGTCAAATTTGTAAATACAAATAATGGAAGAGCTTGACAAAAATGTCTACAGATTGTGGGATAATTGGTCCCTGGAGCATAAGTGCTGCTGCAACTTGCCCAAGACAACGAAAGGAAAGGGACAACAAAATATGGCCCAACTTTCAAGCTAAAATGCAGGTCACTGATGAAGGCAAGTGTTGTGGCCATTACAATAGGGCCAAGTTTGTTTTTAGTTCTCATTCAAATTAATTCTATCCTATATACAACAATTTTCTTATTTTTCGTTAATTAAGTCATTGATAATCGATTAAATTATTGAATTATTCTTTTTTTTTTTCCTTTACGTTCTACAAACTTCAAATTCTGATTTTTTAATATTAATTTATTTTTATTATATTATTATTTTTGTAGATTCTCACATGTATATTATATTTGGTTTAACGTTTAAAATGGTCAAAAACTCATTTATATGTCTAAACGAAAGTTTATTTTGTAAATATTGTAATTGGTTTAACGTTTAAATTTTTGCCAAAATCAATTTTATCATTGAAATTTTCATTTACATAAAAGTGAAAAATAATTGATTTTGTATTGAATGAATTATATAGATGACAAAAATTAATTTTATAATAAAAATTTTCAAACACAAATCATGGTATTGTAGAATTATAATTGACTAAAATTAATTTTGAAAATCAAGTTAACTCAAAATCACATTGGCAATGTCAATCCAAACATACACTTAATAAGTAAATACAATTTCTTGAAAACTGTTTATTGTTGAATTGCAAAATTTTTAAATTTATATTGTTTGATTAAAATTTTGGACCATATGTAGTTAAAATTTGAAATTTTTTTTACTACATGCCATCACTAAATTTAATTGAAACTAGCATATTTTCTTCTATATTAGATTCATGCATTTTTTTATTTACTATTACATTATAATTTATAGTATATGTTCATACTAAAATTTGATCCCAAAATCAGTTGAATGAATATGAGAAGCACTACCACTTATCCAAGCATTTTTTAACAAATATAGAAAACTTAAATTGACAAATACATAGTCTAATAATCATTTCTCTTACAGAACTAGTGTAGCATGGATAAAGTGGGCCTTAACTAGCCCTTTAGTGGTGGGCCTACGTTTTTTTTAACCGTACAAAAATTTCAATTTCAAAATTATTGATGAGTTCTAGTTTTGAGGTACTACACATAAACACGTAATTTTACCAATAGTTGCCTTAATTGGCAAAATGGAACTCATAAGGTCACCGTGTTCACTAATATTATGTGTGTTTTTTTTTTTTTTTTATAATATTATCCCCTGCTATTCGGTCTGACCCTTAAAGTTACGGAACCAATTAATTCAAAATCAAATATTATTATATCTAATATTAAGGGTAGTCCTTTCAATATTATATTCTCTATATACAAAACAAAAATTGAACCTAAAACCTTGTTTAAAAGTATCAAACTCCTTGTCAATGGCCCAACAATCATTGGTTTTGAATCTTCTTTTATGTCAAGAGCTTGTGCTAATAGACATCATATGAGTGAACACTATATTTTAAGTGGACTTTTTTTAAAAAAAAAATTTAAATGATATGTGTTATAATTAATTTTGAGTCAATTTTTTCAACTAAGTTATTTTTAGTTTAATGTTTAATTTAAATCTAAATTAAAGTTGACCTATGTTTTTTTTTTTTTCAAATTTGAGTTTGAATTTGTTAGATTGAGTTTTATTAGAGTAAATAAATAATTAGATATGATAGCTAAAATAAATTATGCGAAAGAGTTAATATATTAAAAACAAGGAAAATTTAAGTTTTTGTTTATTATCTTAATCCCTATCTTACAATTCAAAAATAAGATAAATGTCCATCTCACATGATTTAAAATAAGATAACTAATGAAAATATATTAAATAAATTTACAAATAAAAATTAAGTTTTTATCTCATCTCTATCTCGTAATCTAAAAGAGCTTACCACTTGTAGGCCAAGGTCAAAAAAGGAGAATGGGAAAGAAAGAATTAACAAAAATTTATAGAGAAGTTTTAAGAAAGAGTGATTCAAAGTGTAGTTTGTTGAAAATCTCCTGTTTCACTGTGAGCTTTAATAGTGCTCAATAAATCAAGTGAATTCTACAGAAAAATTATTAAATGTCAGAGATCCTAAACCAATCATCAATGTTTATTAGCTCGAGTACTAAAGAGTTCAGCGTCTCATAACCAACATCCTAAGTTCGATCCGAATTTTATATATAAAGAGTGTAAGGTTGAGCGGAATTTGGCCCTTCTATTTAATATTTTAAAATAATATATAAGTAAATAAATAAATAGTGATAATAAATCATATTAGAATAATTTTTTTCACTTTAATATATATATATAATGAAAACACTAATAATTTTTTGAATATTTTAATATTTAATTGATAAAATTTGTAAAATTAGTATTAAAAATAGAAAACATAATCTTTAATTAATAAAATGTTAATAAAATTATTTAAGAAAATAAGATTAATTTTATGAATAATGTGTTACTTGCTTATAATGGTATGAGATTAGTTTTGTGCTGTTCTTGGTACTAGTTTTGTTGATATGCAATTTCTTGGTACCAAGAAATTAACTTTATCAAAATTTCATTAATTTAAAATTCTTTCTAACAGCCCAAAAATTGAAGAATGAGATGTAAAAGATTTTAGATCAAATCTTATTTGAGAAAAGTATACAATTGGTCTTTATTTTTATACTTTATAACAATTTGGTATTTCACAAATTAATTGTGACAAATTAGTCCATTACAAATTTAAATGTGTTCAAAATTAATCCCTTATAAATTCAAATTTATACAAAATTAATATCTTTATTTATAATAATGAAAGACTAATTTTTTATAAAATAAAATTTTTAAATGACTAATTTGTGACAGTTATTTGTAATAGATCAAATTGTCATAAAGTGTAAGACCAATTTGATATTTCTCTTAATATTATTTACTTAAAATTTAATGTTCAAACAAATAATAATAAAAATCTCAAACTATATCTTACGTCTGAATCTCTTAGAATAAACAAAATTATAATAATACCTAATAATATTTCATCCATAAATACAATTTTAAATTCTCTCTTCAAAAAATGAACGATATAGCAAAATTGAAGGATGGGCTAGGTTCACTTAATTAGATTCATATGAAATAAAAAGGAAACCATTGTTTTCAGATGTAACTTTGCCGGCACAAAACCGTTTGGCATTAGTAGGGCTTCCCATTCATAAGATTAATTTTATTTTGGAAAGATAAATTCTTTTAAAATAATTTCAATTTTAACATATTATAGTAAATACAGTAAACATCTTTTTTCTCAGTCCTCAATCCTCAATTTCGTCTCCTTCTTCAATTTTTGGGCTGTTAGACAGAATTTTAAATTTTAAAAAATTTTGGAGATCAAATTTTTAAATTAATGAAATTTTGATAAAGTTAATTTCTTGGTACCAAGAAATTACATATCAACAAAACTAGTACCAAGAACAACACAAAACTAATCTCATTATAGGCAAGTAACACATTATTCATCAAATTAATCTTATTTTTTTAAATAATTTTATTTACATTTTATTAATTAAAGATTATGTTTTCTATCTCTAATACTAATTTTAAAATTTTTAATTTTATAAATTTTATCAATTAAATATTAAAATATTTAAAAAATTATTAGTGTTTTTATTTCATATATTAAAGTGATAAAATTTATTTTAATACGATTTATTATTATTATCATTATTTATTATTTATTAATATATTATTTTAAAAAAATAAATGGAAGGGGCATGTCCCCCTTCAATACAGGGGAACGTGCCCCTTAATTCTTGAAATGGGGAGGCATGCAACAATACGTGCGTTCTGTACACAAATTTCAAAAAAAGTAAAAGATTGTCTAATCGCGTGATTTTTAATATTGTGATCTAACATGGTAAAATTTATTTTTAAGCATTTGTGAAAAATAAGTTTTGCGGCTTAGGATCTCTGATATTTAATAATTTTTCTGTAGGATGTCAGTTCGAAAACTCACTTTAGACTATTCTCTTCCTTATTTTATTTTTAATTTTGTTTTGCATAAATTTATTAGTGTATTTTAAAATAATTTTTTATTTATTTAAAATTTCCATTTTTTGTAAAATAATTATATTAAAAATAAACTAATAAATGATGAATTAAATTGAAAATATCTTTATCAATTAAAAAATTAAATTAAGAATCAACAATGTTGATTGTATTTTTTTTTTCTTTCTCTCTCTCTCTCTCTCTCTCTATATATATATATTTTCCATTTGTCTTTTGTTATAAGTTACTTTTGCTGTTTACTATTGTTAATTGCATTTTCCCTCCAAACTTGTCTTTTTTATTTTTTATTTTTTTTTATTTGCCCTTGGTTTTATTCCTGTCCTATGTTTTTATAAAGACATCTATCATTTGCCTCAAGTATAAGTATCAGACCTAGTGCTAATTTCATTTTTTTTTTTTTAAATGAAAGGACAGATTACAAAAACAAAAAGACTAGAAGACAAAAGCATAGAATAAGACTTGAAAGATTAAACTTAAATACAGATTTTATATATTTATTATAAGAATATTTAATTTATATACTAAAAGTTTGTAATTAATTAATAATAATATAAAAATATATATTGTAATTTAAACAAGATACAATTAAAATTTGAAGAAAAAATTTATATACAATCATTTTTATTTTTATTATATATTTCTTTTATTAAAATATAACATTTTTTAAATTATATCACAGTACGTATATAGTCATTGTATTATTTTAAAATTAAATTATACATTGTAAATATTTAACCATACATATGTTATATTTTAATTAAAAATAATATAATAAAGATATAAAAAATTATATATTAATTTAATCCTAACTTAAACCCTTCTAAATTCAAAACGCGACCGTTTGTGAAGACTGATCTGTTCGCAATTAAAATGGGCCAAGGAAGAATAAAACAGCCAGTAATATGGCAAATAAAAGTACCAATTCTGATGGGTTCCCAAGTTACCAAAGTGATTTTCGGCCCATATTAAATGATCCGATGGTGGTCCATAAGTGGGAATTAAATACCCAAAACAAAGTTGATTCCCCATTCAATGAGATAATGAGGCACATGTTATCCTCAGTTTCTAAGTACATATACAAAGTTTTGCTTCCCTAAACCCACAACTCAAATAGATCCTATTCACTTTATGTCTCCCCTCTAAAATTAATAGAAGAAAAATTAAGATAATCCAAATTATTTCATCTTATGCGCAAAAAGAAAAAGCATTCACATATTTGGGCTACAGTACCATCTATGAAAACATTTTATGAGTGTTACTTATAATTGTTGCTCGGACTATTTTGATAGGCAACTAACTTCTAGAGGCATACATTTTGATTTTAATTAAACAACAATTTACATAAACTGCTAACCTAAACAATAGTAATATTTCCTAATGTATTTTCCAATGCCATAATTTTCGTATTATACTATACTATACCTATTGACAAATTGATGTGAACTCAACCACCCCTTCTTCTTCCATTGTCATGAAACAAAAACACCAACAGAAAGTCCAAAAACCAAAAAAACCAAAAACAAAAGATATCATAACGCAAACATATATATGTTGTAGATTAGTTCCCTTTCCGAATGTTCTATATAATGACAATATTATGTATGTACCCATGGCTCTCTCTCTATATAAAACCCCAAATATTCCGCAAAGTTAACAATTAAATTCATCAATCAAATCAGTCCCTCCCTACATCTGAAGCTGGTTAAACTGGTCACACCTTAGCCTCACCTCCCCTCTCCTTCCCGTCTTCACATGATGCTTCGACAACTTCTCCATCGCCGCCGCGAAGTCCTCGAAGAACGCCGTCTGGTTCGCCGCGTACATCTCCACGATGGGCCTCGTCCTCGGGTCTGCACTAATGAGGTAGTCCGTCCTCAACAGCCCCAGCCCTTTGAGAACGTTCTGGTAGTACGCGTTGTCGAACTTGCTCGGCGACCTCACGTCGTTGAACGCTGCTATGGCGGAGTTCGACGTGTAGTTCTGGCACAGTTGCTTCAGCCCTGCCACGAGCCTCGGGTTCATGGTGGGGTCCACGTCTGACGTGGCGCTGAAGTTGTAGATCCTGTTGCTGAATTCCTTGCAGTGCGTGAACCCGATGGTGTGTGCTCCGGTCAGAGCCACCATCTCTCTAATGGTGAAGCCATTCGAGGTGAAGGTGAAGATGACCTGGTCCAAGGACATGTCGGGGTTTGGTAGGGTCTCGTTGACTCTTGAGATGTTGGATACGAGGCTGTCCTTTCGGCCTAGGCGGACTTTGTAGTAAGGACCGCCGACCATCTTCACGAGGTCACGGGTGGTTTGTGCGAGGATGTCGGAGCAGGAGACAACACCGGGGCAGGTGAGCTCGAGGGCGTTCTTGATTTTCGTGATGATGTCGAAGGCGTCGCCGGAGAGGGAGAGGTTGGGGACGGCGTCGCGCTCACCCATGGCGTAGCCGTTGGAGCTGATGAGGATGGAGGCATCGCAGCCGTCGGTGATGCAGTCATGGAAGAAGAGGCGGAGGACGCCGGCAGCGGTGGCGGGGACGGAGCTCTGCTTAGTGAAGACATTGTCTCTCACGATCGCCGGGAAGTCAGGGCATGTCTGCTTGTAATAGTCGAGGCTGAGATGGTGGCCATGGCCACGGCCGTGCGCGAAAGGAATGGAAAGGAAGAGGAGGAAAAGTAATGGAAAAGCCATTGGAGGAGGGAAACTCTCTGAGAGAGAGAGAGAGAGAGAGAGAGGACGATGAAGAGGAAGGAGAAGGCGAGGAGCGAGCGAGTGATCGATCTCTCCTTTTTCTTCCTCTTGGGTTTGCTCGGAGAGGATGAGGGTCCCCTTTAGGTGGGGAAGGAAAGAGAACGATCCCTCAAGTTCATGTTTGGGAGTGAAGGAGGAGGCAAAAATGGTGAAGAGAAACTGTGGAGGGGAGGGGTTTGAGGAGGTTCATAATCATTTTTAGTGATTCAATTTGTGGTGTTACTGTTTTTGCGTGGTCGATGCTATTTTTGAATGTGAGTCATTACTAATTAATTTGTTTGTTCCTGTAATAAAAGAATGATTCGTGCTATATTGCTACGACGTCGTCACATAGTTGTTAAAGGAGGAATTTTACAAATATTAATGTGGTTCATGCAGTTGGTCTTTGTGCGAAGAAAGCGCTTATCTTCTGAAGGAAATTCTTGTTTTGAAAATTCATTGCTGATTGTTGACTAGCATTTTGGACCCCCTCAAGCTTTTTCCTCACGTTATTGTTATGAAGATTGATACAAAGTGTTACTCCAAAAAAAAAAAAAAAGATTGATACAAAGTGTATAAGTTCATGGAAGTCATTCTCGGAAATCACATATAGGAGTCCTATTTTAATTATGGTTAAATTGAATTTGAAATTGTAAGTGAAATTTGTTTACTTGTCCAAATATAAATATTAGAAGTTGCATTACGTGACATATTAAAAAAATATGACAATAATATATTAAAATATATTAATAATATTATAATTATATTCTTACATTATAATTGAGTACATTAATACACTTAAAATTATGAATATATCAAAAATTTTACTTAAAATATATTAATTATATGCCAACCTATAATATCTTGTTGTATTATAAGATATTTTCAATATGATCCCTTATAAAATTGTCTCCCAATTTAGTCTTTCACATATGTATATTTTTCTATTTAATTCTTTACAAATAAAATTGGTTTCAATAATATCCTCAAAAGACAAATTAATTTAATAATTATGAATTCATAAATTTTTTTTTTCAATTTGGTCCCTAGCTTATATAGTTTGTCATCAAAATATAATCATATTATTTTATTCAATACAATATTTTATATAATGTCACATCAAATATTGTATAATATTAAATTTTTATTAAATCTTATCATATCAAGCCATATATGATACACCATATGGACCTTAATATCTAGGGATGATCAAGGGAGTGAGACCCAAGATTTGGCCTGACTTAATGTTGTAGTAAAAAAATTTACCCTAAGACCCTACTTGACTTGGTGAGTGATCGGGCCATACCAGGTTTGACTGGGTCGGGCTAGGTATATTTTTATTTTTTAATAATTTTTTATTAATAAAAATTGTTTTTTTAATAAAATAAAAAAATAAAGATTTAAATGTGAAAAAATATAATAAATAAAAATTAAGATTTTGAATGAAATTGAATTAAGATTTGAAAATAATTAATATATTAAAAACTTATTATAAATAAAAAATAAATCACATTATATTATAAAAATAATATTTTAAAAATACAAAAATAACTTGGACGAGCGGGGTTAATACCAACCCCAAGATCCAACCTGACTTGCCGAATTTGTAAATTTTTTTTTATTTAGACCTGGCTCAGCCAAGCCTGATATGATTGGTCGAACCAAGTTAACTAAGTTATCAGATTATATGCTCACCCCTACAAATATCAATATGTCTCTTGCAGTTGGTCTTAATTTGTGCAAGGAATGCGCTTATCTTCTAAAGGGAATTCTAGTTTTGAAGATTCGTTGCTTACTATTGGCTAGCATTTTGGACCCCTCCTCGAGCTTTTTATTCATGTTATTGTTACGAAGATTGATACAAAATGTAGAAGTTCATGGAGGTCATTTTGGGTAATCACATATAGGAGTCCTATTTTAATTATGGTTAAATTGAATTTCAATTTAAGTGAAATTTCAAAATATAAATAACACTAATGGGTTAAATCTTTACTACAATCTTAAAAATGGTTGCAATTGTGCAAACGCTACGTGAAAATTGTATGCCAACATATAATATCTTATTGTATTCATATTTTAACTCCAATATTTTTTAAATTATATTTATGAAGCTGAAATGTTTTTTTGAACATTTTAATTTATCCCTCTATTTTTAATTTCCTAATAACCCTCACAAAAATTAATTTATAATTGGAAATAAGAAGAAAATCAGGGATTTGGAGAGTTATTGGAAAAATAAAGGCTACAGAAAGAGTTAACAAATTTATGGACTACTGTTTTGTAAGATTAACAAATTTTGGTTAAAATGTAAATACAATAAATTATTTTATGTTGCGATGCAATTAGTATATTTTAATATGTTATTGCTATTTTTCTCTTAATGTACATTGCAGTAATTGCATCAATTTAAGAATGCACTAAATTTTTTCATCACTACAAAAATATTATAGCTGTTTTCAAACTCATTAGCATAAAGTCAAATCTCTGTTTTAATTTCGGTGTATACACCTTAAATTTTATTTTCTTCAAGGCAATTAACCCCTGTTGACCAGTTTAGATATTTTTTTTCTGTTGAAAAGGTCCTAGGGAAAACTACCATTTGGTCCCTAGTCTTTCATCAAGTTTTCAAATTGGTTTCTATACTTTTTTTTGTTCAATTTGCTCTTTATAGTTTTAAAAATTTGCAAAACACTCCTTGTCCTTAATATCAACACTGAGACCCTTAATGAATGGGCTGACATGGTAAATCTATGCTTGGGTGAAATGCCAACATAGAAGATACATTCCACGTGGATTTTTTCCACCCGAAATTGGCAAACACCCTGCACTGCCACATGTACTAACATTGTCCCTTAAACTTTAACGAGAAAAGCATCAACCACAAGAAGAAAATGTCTTACAAGGAAACTCTTCAATGTTGGAATAGAGCATGCCCTCATGAACGGCGTGCAGCCCATTGGCTTTGCATGGGCCATGTCATCTTCGTCTTGGTGATACAAATTATGAATGATGGGTTCCTCCTGAAGGTAAGTATCAGGTTCAATCTGCTGACTATGAGTGATTTGTAATTTAAAAAAAAAATTACATTCCCATTTGTAATTATTTGCATTACCTTTGTCCTTATCTATATCATTCGCATCGTCTTCAGGTCCCTCACACCATCACATTCCTATTATTGGCTATCCTTTCTAGAATTTACACTTTCACCTTCACAAATTTTATTTATGGATTCTATTCCAAGGATCCAATCCAAACTTCATTAATTCATTAAAATAGCTTTCTAAGTTCTAACTTTTCGTCGTGTTTCAACTGGGTTCTTCTTCGTTGTCAACAAGAACTTACTTTTTCTCCTTGTTTTCCTGATTGGATAATGCCTTTCCTATATCAATGAATTTCATTTGTTTCATCTAGTAGGAGTTGGGTTGCTTCCACTTTATGAGTTCAATAGATAACTCGAAATATCTTCAAGTGTTGTAGACACTATGCTTGCAAACATGCGTATGCGCAAGTTTTTGCAAAGCGGGCTAATTTTTAATTGCCTTTTCAGATTTTGACGATGCCAAGTTTAGAGGATCCTCCTCATTTCATCACTAGGGTCTCGAGCACTAGAGTTGATGAAATCAGGAACCATTTCCTTAGGCTGGCTTTGACGGAGTTAATGGGTTAGACGCTGTTAGTTCTTCAAAAAGTGGTAATTAAGCTATTCCTTCCGTGTCAATCATTTATGAAATTTATCAAAAATGTTTCATTGATTGAACGATTATCAGGTCCAATGGGTTGCACAATGCTCATGAGGGCGTGCTCTCTTCCGACAGAGGCAGAGACGACGGAGTAGAGGAAGAGGAAAGAGTTGTAGACACTGAGGAGTTTCCTGTAAGACATTTTCTCGCCATGGGTGATGCTTTTCTCATGAAAGTTTAAGGGGTAGTGTCAGTACATGTGGTAACAGAGGCATTGTTGCAAATTTCTGGTACCCATGTGGCATGGTTCTTTGGCATTCCACCTAGATTCATCATGTCAGCGTATTTGTCAACAGTATCAGTGTCGGCATTAACAACAAAGAGTGTTTTGCAAAATTTTAAAACTATAATGAGCAAATTGAAAAAAAATTAAAGTATAGAGACCAAGTTGAAAACTTGGTGAAAGTCTAGGGACCAAATTATTATTTTTCTCGTGATAAGAAATAAAAAAGTGGATGATCGAACATCTATTTACATTGTATTCAGCTCAACAACAAAATCTAGTGCCATAGTGCAAGTTAGTTATAAATTTATACGTTCTCGTTGGCAGATAATTACAACTAATTAGACAGACAAGTGAAGCATAATTAATTACCATCCTTTAATTTGGCATGTGAAATCTATCAATGTGCATAAAGGCTATAAAGCTTGCATCAGTTCAATTTGAATTAATTAAACGATATATACTTGTTAAGGATTAAAATACTAATTTTTAACTATTCCTTTCCCGTATTAATGTGATTTAAATTTTGTTATATGATTTGCCAACAAAAAAATTTTGTTATATAATCATATCACTAGAGTTGTCAAAATAGGACAGTTGTGCAAGTTAGTCCATTTAACTCATTTTTATTTAGTGAGTCACGATACTAAACCACCCATAAAAAATATAAAACAATTTTACGAAAAAACAGAGAATCCAAAACAAAAATATTCAAACATCAAGCTAAATTTTAATTCTAATGTAAAAAATTCTTTCATTTTTTTCATTGTTGATCAAATATTAAATATTTAAAAACCAAATAAAAATAAAAGTTTTTTGAGAATATAGAATATCAAAATTTTCATAAAAGTGATCTAACAAAACCTTTTAAGTAAGTCAAACTTATTAAACACACTGAACTAGCCTATATTAACCCACTTATATAAAATGAACTGAATATCTAAACTCAACACATCATTATAATGAGTTAAATGCACCAACTCATTTGGTCAAACCCAATTTCACCTATGTATATAATATATATCACAACTTTGTGTTAATTAATATAACTCTGGAAAAGACAATGATATTTTCTAGTGTAATCTCATTGTAGAAACAAAAGTTTTTCTTATATTATAGACCATCAAAATAATTTATTACTAAAATAAGTAGATTATTAAATTTTGAGAAAAAATTGAAATTATTTCAAAAAAGAAAACAAAATGTAATTACTTTTTATTGTGTCTTGGTTAGCTTGTGTAAATCTTCGAATTATTTAGTTGATTTTCATGTTTAGTCATGAGTATTATCATAACTGGCGTTGTGTAAATTGATTCCTAAAATAAATTTTGAAAACTAAAAATTTTGGAAAATAAAATAAAACAAAAGGTGGCTTGCCTAACTAGAGATGGACTCGAGAGTCTATTAAAGTGTGGGGAAGGTGTTAAACACTCCACAATACCTGTTCGTGAGGATAGTTACCTTAAATTAGTCAAGTGAAGTAAATGATATGACCTTAAATTTGTTTTAAATTGTCTACATCAAAACATGCACCAAAAAAGAAAAAAATAAAATGAAATTAACATAATAGAAAAATGAATATTTACAATGAGCGAACTTGATCAAAGATGATAACTTAAGGCCTACATACTCTACAATAAGGATTAAAATCCACATAGTTCATCTATAAATACGTGTCAGTGAGTTATTATTTTTTTAATTTTTGTAAAAAGAACAAAATAGTTAAAACTAAACTAATTTTTGCAAACAAAACGATTTTGAGATTTAATTCATGTGTTTTAGTTTATGAAATCAGTGTAATCTCACTTCTTTTGCTCTCTTCATTTTTTATAGTTTTTTGGAGTTTTGAAAACATATTTATGTTTTATTTGAAAAAGAGAAAAATATCTTTTATTTTAAAATTTAAATTATTTGAAAAGAGCATGTAATGGACCAAAGGAACCTAAAACTTATTCAAAATGTAAACGATTATGAATGGGTCGTTGGAACCCAAAATTACTTTCAAACATGTCAACCAGTATTGGGATATGCCTATAAAGTCGTTGGGTTTCACATGACCCACTGGTAAATCATGAGGTACTAATGAAGACGTTGGTCTCACACGGTAACACTAATGTCTCATTAAGTGCTGATGAAGACATTAGTCTTGTATGGTAATATTAATATTACGAAAAATCATAAATGTTTAAAAAATGGGCCTATGGAGGCATTGGACTTTATATAACAAGAAATTCAAAAGAGAGTACTTATGGAGGCATTGGACCTCACATGACACATTTTTAAAGAACGAGGCGTTGTTGTTTTGTATGTGTAGGTGTCTAATCAACCATCTGTGGATGTAGGTATATGTTGCTATTAAATAAGACATTCATGGGTGTTGTGTGTGTGAATGTCCAATTATACATTCATTACACAGTGATTATAAAGGGCTTAAAAATACATTAATTATAATCAAGCTTAAAGGAATTTGATAACTTAATTTTAATAGCCTTCTAATTTGCCATATTTGCTTGTGTGTCTCTTACACCTTGATTTGAATACCTCTTAGCCATGATTTTCAAGTTTATGGCTCACCGTGATTCCATATTATTTGGACAGCCAATAGATTATACATTAAATATCACCAACATTAAGCAACTTAAAGATTAATCATGTCACAATAACATAGACACTATAGGAGACAAAATTAAGCCTAAAGTTACAAACAAAAATAAACCCATGTGACACCATCATTTAAACAAAAATGGGCAGCTATATTCTTCCCCATATTTGACACCAATTGACCTTAAATTGAACACTAAAGTGGGGCTTGGATGGCACCACATGCTAGGTAAAAGTGGTAGCTAATTAACCAGTTATATAAGACACAAATTAAGCCTAAATTGAACACTAAGATGCAATCATATGTGGTGCTATAAGCAAGGAAAAATGACAACCTAATAATTCATCATATAAGAGCAAATTAGACCTAAAATAGGGCATTTAAATAGGCATACATGCAAGGCCAACTATCAAACACCATAGGATTACATATTATCACACCCATTACATATCCCAAGTGATTAATTTGCATCCAATCCATAAAAGTTTTAGCTAACAGAAAAAAGAAGAAGAGAAAGAATTTAGTATCAAGAAAGCAAAATTGGAAGGATCATAGAAAATTTACTCAGTATGTGTCCTCTTTAGCCTCTCTTCCTCCCTTGTCTAACATCCAAATTCACTCAAGAGCCAAGATCATCTCTAATCATGTTTGTGTGTGAGAGCCCCATTCTTTTTTTCTTATAGTCAGAAAACTAGGGTTACCTTCAGAATTTTCAAGTTACCCATTAACCCTTCCCAATTTCTCCTCTACGAGAGTTTTTTTCCCCCTATTGTGTCTTGATTTTCAAGAAAGAAAATTCTCCCCTTTGTTTGCTTTTTATCTTTTTCAATCACCAATCTAATTTTGCTTATTTTCAACTAAAAGACTAAGGTTTCCTTTTTCATTGTGTCATGGTTTTCAAGAAAAGAATTTCTTTCCTTTGCTTTCTTTTTCAATTTCTTTAATTCTTTATATTTGTTCATACCTCTTCATTTTTCTTTTGGGACCAATTCCCAAATGATTTGCTTTTTTTTATTTTGGGTTTTAAAGAAAGAAGCCCAATTTTATTTTTAATTTTCATTACTTTTCAAAGCCTGTTTGTATCTTTTCATTTCTTTTGGGCCCAATTAGCTACTTTTATTATTTTTTTTATTATTATTATTATACACATAATCATTCTAAACTTCCTTTTTTTTTTTCCAAATTTTTTTACTTATTTTTTTTTGCTTTTTTAACTTATGTTTTTGAATTAAGTTGTTTAAGATCCGCTTAATTATTGCTATTTTTAAAAGTTTCCTGAACACATTTCAGTGTTCACAAGTATACTAGCTAGTACTTTTGAATATGAGACTAATCTTGCTTGAAATAAAGTGTGCCTCATTATGATAGTGCTCTTTTATGGTTTTGAACCCTTGACATTATAGAAACCCCTAAACCACTTTAATAATGAACAAAATAATGATATATCATATGAGAAATTTAAGGCTCCAATTAAGTTCAACCGTAGATAAAATAATGTCCACATGCCTAGACCATTACATATAGGTTTACTTATAGGTTTATAGTCAACAATCATTACTACCTGTGGTTGGCAAAAATCATAGAAGCATGGATATTTTAGCAAAGTAAAGATTTGGTTTTTTAACCATACTATGTTGTTTGAATTAGTTAAGGAACAAAATGTGGCACCGCCTTTTTTAATCACCAAAATGCTTAAACCTATTTTTTTTAAAAATAGTTTAATGCATCTCCAGATTTGCAATCTTATGATGCATACATTTTTTTTGGGCCCAACATAGTCACAGGCAAATAGACCATATGTAAAGTCTGGCAGCTTATGACTGTCAAATCGCATGGTTGTCAGTCACACGATCAGACTGATGGCCAATGGGCAAATTCAAATGGAACTCATATTTACAAAATTACCTTTCAAGTAGAGATAAAAATGTTGTCTTCCTTCTTCCTTTGACAATCCATGCAAAAATGAAGTAGGGGTTTCTTCTTTCTCAACAACAAATATTTGTATATTTCCTCCCATTCTTTCTTGTTTTAACTACTTAGAAGTTGTCTAAAATAGAAGGTGTGGCATCTTAAAGTTTGTAGTGTGAGAAATATTATTGGTTGAATCTAAAGCTATATACCCCACAAAATCCATGGTGGTGGTTTGAATCTGCTAAAAGGTTTTGTTTGAGCTCTCCAAGTTAGTAAATGCCTTTTTTGTTTGTTAATTTTTGGTGTTTAGTATTATGAAATTACCAAAGTTATTATGAATTAGTTTAATATTATGCCAATATTTGATTTTTATTTGATCATATTGTTTTAATGTTGATTTTTTGAACATATGTGTGCAGATAATCATGGTAACAATATTTGGTAAAAAAAATTGAAATCATGTAAAAATAGAAATAAAAAAAATCACAAAATAGAAAAGTTTAAAGCATGAAAATTGGTCAAAGTGTGAAATTTTAAGAAATGAGAAAAAAAAATTACAAAAATTGTAAATACAATAAAATGGTTAAAAAAAAAGAAATTTAAAAAGTGAGGGAAAAAATTTAAATAAGTTAAAAAAATTAATGTGTGATGATAAGAATATTTAATAATATAGAAAATATAAGAAATAAAAAAAAATGAGATGTGTGATTATCATTTAGTCTAATATAATGTCAATATTTAATTTTTCTTTGACTAGTTTGTTTTAATGTTGAGTTGTTGAACATGTATGTGTATATAGAAATGCAAATCATGTTAACAATTTGGAGAAAAATTCAAAATTATTTGAAAAATGGAAGAAATAAACTGTAAATATATAATTGGAAAGTATTAAGTGTGAAATAATTAGGAAATAAAAAGAAAATATGTAAAAATTTGTAAACACAAAGAAATGGGAAAAATAAGAAATATAAAAAATGAGGAAAAAATGTGTTGTTAAATTAATGTATAATGATATGAAAATTTATAGATATAGGTAATATAAGAAATTAAAAATAATGAGATGTGTTATGAAGAAAAAAAATGCATCTAATTAGATGAGAGGATATCATGGCAATTTAAAAAGAAGGAAAAAAATGCAAAATATAAAATGAAGGAAATAAATCATAAATTACAAAATGTGGGAAATATGTTAACATGTTAAATTGCTGGAAAGAGCTTATTAAGTGTTTAAGAAGTTGTAAATAGAAGACAGTGGAAACAATTTTTAAAAAAATTTAATGATATTTTCTTCATTAATATCATGGGTCATAGACATTATCCTCCTTTGCACGGTCTATATATTATTAACTTTAAATTCTAAATTCTAAACCTCTATGTATATTATATGTATTTTCCTTTCTCATTATTTCATATTACCTTTTTTTGTGTTACCTATTTTCGTGCACATATTATATATTTAATTTATATCATTAATGGTTTTCACATATTTTGTTAGGCTAGGGCAACCAACACCTAAGAGGAAGGGTGAATTGGGTGTTTACAAAATTTCGGTTCCTTTCAAAATCGCTTTACAAAAGTCCTTGTCATGCATTATACTTGGAAGAGTATAATGTAAAGCAATAATTAAATCAATCAATGGAGGCTTAATATAGATTCTTGGGATATGTATCAAAACTTCAAGTGTAATATTAAAAAACAAAGCATAAATATAATAATTCAACATATAAAGTGTGTAGGGATAGAGAAAGCAAACTCATATATTTATCCTGATTTGACTCCAACCCAAGCCTACGTTTAGTCCACAAGCAACCTTTTAGGATTTTCCACTATCTTGATGTTCAATTACAATAACTCAGGAGAACCTCTCCCTCAACTACAAATTCCAGGAAGAATCTTTTCTTAATCCTAAGTATAGCCGTTAAAACAGGTTCGACCCATCAGGTCGAGCTTGTTTAACCTACCTAAGAGGAGGGTTGGGTTGAGGGGTTCCATTGAAAACCCGTTTAGTATACTTCTATCAACTCGGCTCGTTTAACCCGCAAATTAAACAAGCCAACTCACGGGTTAAACGGGTTGCCCGTTTTTTAAAAAAAAAAAATTTCTTACTCACTTAATCCAGCGCCCCAACCCACTAGACTTTCCTATTTAAACAATTAACCTTCATGTATGTGTTGTGTTGTCTACATTATTTTGTAATTTGCCAGATTTGAATATTTTGTTCATAATCATTTTCTTATTATTAATGAATTATTGAATTATTAGATTACTTTACTTGTTTTAATCCATTGAAACTTGCTTTTTATTTAGTTATTTTTTTGGTTTATTTATACTAATATAGAAATTAATTGATTAACCAAGACTTATGCTTAAAGAAAGCAACATTTGAATTTTTATAATTTTTTATTTTATTTTTATTTTTTTAATTTTTTGGTGGGTTAAACGGGTCAGCTTACTTAACCGACCAGGTAGGGTGGGTTGAGATTTTCAACCCACCACCTTATAGTGGGTTAAATGAGCTGACCCATTTAAGCCACTAACTCGAGTGGGTTAGCTTAAGTGAGCTGGTTTGGCTCACTTTGACAGCTTTAATCCTAAGCACTCATTGCTTGATTCCTTCAAGGAACCTCCTTGAACATAACCAAGGGGAACCTACCCCTCAACCCAAGCTCTCTCTTAGCTTGGCTTTCTTAAGGAACCTCCTTGAGCTTCTCTCTCACAAGAAAGGAAGAAATACAAATGAACAAACTCCCTTAAAGAAGTATATATACAAGATGAAACTCTAAGAACTCAAATGACAGAGAATATGCAGATTTTGGCTTAATGATATTTGTTTCTCTCTCAAAGATGATACAACAAGTTAAAGATCACATTCTATCATTTGGTTCTACTCCAAAATATGTTTGGAATGTCATATTTATAGATCAAGATGAGATATAGCCATTACACACTCATAAAAGCCGTTATTTACTTTTGAAAACACTTTTTAGGAATGACCAGTTAACTGCTGAGGGTTTCCCAATCAGCTACCCTTCAAATATGATCATTATTTTGAATATGTGATGACCAGTCAACTGTTGGGGGCCTACCAATCAACTGCTCGCATTCTGCACTATGTCAGTAGACTTGCCAAAGGTTACTAGTCGACTAGTCACTTATAGTGATGTAGTCTCAACTTCAAATGGTTATAACTTTCTCATTTTAAATCTATTTTAAGTTAATTACCTATTTTTGGAAATCTCTTTAAGTCCATTTTCCAAAGAAAGAAGTTTCATATCAATATATTTTTAGAGATATGATTAAAATAATGACTAAAGGTCAGAAAACAATTTTATGCATAATCCTTATCTTACCACTCACCTTTGTATGGTCGTAGTTTTTCATTTGAACTCTATTTTAAGTGAATGATCTATATTCAAAAGCTCTTTGAGTCTACTTTCTTATAAAATAATTTTTATAACAAAGTCCCATATGGTTTGTGATCAAAGGTCAAACACTATTTTAAGTAAAATCT
The DNA here is from genome assembly GCA_037074485.1 of Delonix regia. Lineage (NCBI taxonomy): Eukaryota > Viridiplantae > Streptophyta > Magnoliopsida > Fabales > Fabaceae > Delonix > Delonix regia. The sequence goes on along the minus strand of CM073454.1, from coordinate 18,658,156 downwards.
ATATCTCACTATCTGTTAAGTCTAAACTTAAATCTTCAGAACCAAAATGTCTTGAGCTAATAAATGCAAATCTAAATAATTGAATTTCACAAAATAACACTTAACCTATGATAATTATACCTATTCAATCCATTGGCTATCTTGATGTAACTAAGCTTCCAACTTTTTTAATCTTTAACTTCTTCAAAGCTTAGAGCACCTTTCTTGCTTGCTATCACTTTGGGTAGAGCATGGTGTTGATATTTTATTCTCTTTACTTCAATCTCCACTCTTCCTTATTTGGACCATCCTACATATAATAGATATTCAATTTGCAAACCAAATAATTAGTTCAAATGGTTAATCAATTAAGCACATATTACTATTATATTTGTAACTCATAATTTTCATATATTTGTTATCATCAAACAATCTCAACAATCTCCCCCTTCTTTATGATGGCAAGTCACCAAAGAAAAATATATCAAATAATAAAGTATGCATTGTATTAAGCAAATGTACATATTTTCCTTCTCTTCTCACCATGCTTGTTCCTTTCATAATGCACATATTTTTCTTCTTCTTTCTCTCCCTTTTTATCACATCAAAAAGGGAGAAAGAGAACAATAAATCTCTATTGTAATCTTTGCCCGTATTTGACATAAAAAAGATTCAAGGAAGACAATGTATATAAAAGTTCAAGCACATATTTCCCTCTTAAACAAATTAATCATATTATGATGCCAAAGAAAATCATTCTTTTAGAGTCACAAAGATTCATATTATGCAAGATATGATTGAAAAGATATATTATCAAATCAAGAGTTCAATTCAAATCTCATCAGCTATGCAATGTTTGCAAGTATTTCATATTTGCATAATTCCAACACATTTGGAAATGTTTTTCATATTCATGATTATATATGCAATTACTTCATCTTCTCTAGATTAAATAAATGAAGAAAGAAATGTTACCTTGTACTATGGATAGATAAGAGAGAGATACCATATTCTTCTTTAAGACGCCAAGAGTATAGGCAAGCAAACCATAAGCCACAAGATATATAAATAGAATTATCTACTAAACTCCCTCTCAAACAATGCATAAAAATAATGTATCACCCATTTTGCTTATTTTGAAGAAAAACCTTTCTTGGAAAGAACTTATTTCTTCTTTCAAAAGGTGAAAGCCATAAGGATGATATTTCAAAGAAATTTCCTTTCAATTGATTCACATAAAAAGCACTTGATAGACATCCAAAGCTAAGCATAGGAGACATTCATAATCTATATGTGTAATTTCTTTCCTCATTTCAAAAGAAGATAATTTTGAATCAATTTAAAACATTTTGAAGGGAAATGAAATGAGAAAAATTTCCTATAGAAGAATTTTCTATAGAAGATGATTATCATATACATTGAAGATAAAAAATGTATCACAATAAAACCATAACTCTCCCTATGTATTTGAATGATAGCTATAAAATTAAAGAATACCATTTGAAAACAATGTTCCCTTTTTATAATATCATTTTCAACAAGCTTTTTATGCTTCTAAGCTTTATTTACAAACTCAACAATTTTGAGTCCTTAAAACATAAAAACTAGATCTAAAACTTTAAAGGTTCAATTTATTTAAAAAGAGTATGCAAAACTTTCTTTCAAAGTTTTGTGAGCTTCCCTTAAAAATGAGCAAGCTTTCAAGAAATATTAGAAATAACTCAACCATGAGAATGTATGCAAAAAGGATAATAATTTATTCAATCTATAAACAACTTAAACCAATGAAAAACCAAGCATATTCAATCAATTGGAATATATGTTGTTAATAAGCATACATATCATCTTATAGTCACTCATTATTGCCAATATAACTAAACAATCCAAATAGCATCTTCCAAAATTGTTATGAGAAATCATAGAGTTATAGAGATACTCATCAATTTTGGCAATGTTAAGGTGGTTTTTGATTTGTTGCATCCTTTTAGAATTTAGCCAATACCTATCTATTCTTTAATGACATCCAAAATAGGAACTTTGGGTTGAGCTTCTTCCACTTCGCTTGCATATCAAGCTTGTATATCAAGCTCACTACTTAAGTAGAAACTTAAAGATGATTCAACTGATAGAAATAACAAGGAGTTAGAAAGTTTGGTTTTTAAAATTAAATATAAAATAGACATGGAATTAGAGACAGATCCAATTGTAAAACTGAGATGGAAAGAAATTTTGTATCAAAGTTTTAGTTACAGAATTTGATATGGAATTATAATAATCCATCAGTTAATATGACATGAAATTTAATCCATATCTAAATATTAGACACGGAATTAGTGACAAAAAAAATAAATTAACTTTCACTTTGACACTGAATCTGACATAAAATTTTTTGTCTCCATTTAAAAAAACAAATCTTATATACCACTTTGATTGCTATATGGAGAAGAAAAATTTAAAAGTTAGACACAAAATTTATCCATCTTAAAATTGAAATGGAATTCGATATTCTGTGTCTAACTATTTAGAGACCAGCCATTACAATACGGAATGTATTCTATGTCAAATCCATTTAGACACGGAATTTTAAAGGTTTGGAGATGGAATTTTGTATTTTTCAAGTAATGAACATAGACAAGGATCTTAAGCTTTAAATCTAAGTGTTTTATATATATATATATATATATATATATATACATTATTTATTTTTCCCAATTTTTATAAAAAAATTTCACAGTCCTACGCGGATTCATATCCCCACAGGGAATAGGGATAAAGAGAAATCTCCCATAATATAGGGAATAGGGATAAGGAGGGGAGATATAATTGATGATGAGGATGGAGAATGGGGAGGTACTTCCCGCCCTTACCCCATAAAATTGTCATCTTATAGGTGCTCAATGCTACTTAAGTGCTCATATTCCAGCTGAATTTTATGCATTCAAAATAAGGGAATGTTTTCTTGATGTATGCTATTGTCTAACTCATTGCTCTTTTACATTGCCTTAAAAGTCTTGACAACTTATCTTCTTGCTCTTTAGTGAAAGAAACAAAAAAAAAATCATTAAAAAAGGTTGAAAAATCACTTAGATAAGCATATTTTGAGTAAAAAGGAAGTCTCTTAAGTTCTAACTCAAGTGAGACTTCAATAGATAGTTTTATATATACTCAAGCCCTATAAGATAAATCTAATCTTTCAAATTGGGTTGGATTCTTGGAAAACTGAGGTGAAACTACAAGCAACTTTATGCATTCATGTACCTTCTCATTTTCCTTTTTATAAGTAGAATGCAATAATGCTTCTAAAAAGTTAAAGGGATAATCTTTCAAGAATACCTCCCATACTAGAGAATTTTAAACATTATCAATAACATTAACTCTATAATAATCCTGAGAATCATCTAGAAACTTGCATGGTCAATTCACCCTTTTAAATATTAATAATGGTTTGCCTAATTACAAGAAATGACCTCCTAAGGATGATAGTTACTTCTCTATCTTCCTCATAATCTTGAATAATAAAGTCTACCTAAAATATGAATTTATCAACCTTTACAAGAATATCTTCAATTATTCCTCTAGGATTTGTAAATCATACAAAGCCTTTCTATCGAACTAGTTTCCACTTGTATATGGAATATTGAAACTCGATGGATCTGTAAGCTTAGGTGGATGCTTGTTTTACAAGATGACACTACACTCCTTTAAAAGAGTCACTATCTTATATTCTTTTAGCATTCTCTTTTTAGACAAAATATCTTTCATAAACTTCACATAGTTAGGCATTTACTCAAGTGCCTTTATAAAAGGAATGTCAACGTATAGCTTCTTGAATACGTCTATGGACTTCTTAAATTGTTAGTCTAACTTCTACTTCTAAAACCTTTGTGGGAAGGGAGGTGGATGTATATAATATGTAAGCTTAATCTTTAGAGGATCATTATCATTTTTTTTTTTTGACTCTGTCTTCATATCCTTCCCCTCTTCATATTCAATTGTTTGGGGTTTCCTTCAATTTCCTTCCCTACTTCTCAAATATTCATTTGTAATGCTCTTTATCATTCCTTTTCAGATTCCGTTCAGTATCCCTAAGTAGGATACCCTGAGTTCTATTGTAAAGGGTATTTGCAAATTGTTCTACATATGCCTTTAAGTTTCTCAAAAATGTTGCCTGACTCTAAATTAAGGCATTTTGACTTTGAATGCCTTTGAAATGTACTTCATAAACATATTTTCCAATGACAAATTCATCTTAGCAGTAGTGAAGGAGCTCTGGCCTATTAGTTGTACCCAATTACATTAAACCTTGTGAGTTATTGAGCCATTGTGAATAAAAGGAAGTAGTCCCTAATTGTTGTTTTATGAGAAGTTTTGATGATTTTTCCCACCTTAGTATATATGAAACCATATATTTCTCTCACTAAAGAGCAACAAGATAAGTTGTTAAGAGTTTTGAGGCAACACAAGATAGTAATGGTTAGGCAATACTAGACATCAAAGGAATAATTTCTCAATTTGAATTTAAACAAGTTTTGTTGGAAGATGAGCAACCAAGTAGCTTTGAGTTCCAACATCAACTTGATCACATCATGACAAAGGGGGTCAAAAGACAGTCATTAAGTGGTTTGATACTGGTATTATCTATCCTATCTCTTATAGTAATTGGGAAAGTCATATGCAATGTGTCCTAAAGAAAACATAATAAGATAACTACGAATGATTATTTTCCTTTATAGTTAATGGTTAGCATATTTGCATATATTACAATAAACTTAGTAAGGCAACTAAACATTATTTTTTTCCTTTACGTTTCATTGATCAAATAATTTTTCTATTTAGAGAAACTAACTTGGTGTTGAACTGGGAGAAATGTCATTTAATGGTGAAAGAAGGGATATAATATGGATTATAAAGTGTCTATCAAAGGCATTGAAGATGAAAAAGTAAGGATTAAAACATTTGATAAGCTTTCACCGCCTACTTCAGCGGAAGAAGTAAGAAGTTTTCTAAGTCATGCAGGATTTTACAAATAATTCATTAAAGGATTTTCAAAAATCATTAAACCATTGTGTGCTTTGCATAAGAAAGATGTGCCATTAACATTTGATGAGTTATGTTTGAATGCTTTTCTAGAATTGAAAAAAAAAAGGTTAGTTTGTGAACCTATAATTACTGCAGCAGATTGGAATTTATTAGTTGAAGTCATGTGTCATGTTGGTGATTGTGCAATTAGTGTAGTACTTAGGCAACATAGAGAGAAAATTTTCTATCTCATATATTTTGTAAGTAAAACTTTGAATGATGTGTAGCTAAATGACACCATTATTAAGAAAGAATGGTTTATTATAGTTTTTGCTTGACAAATTCAGATCATATCTCATTGGTACACAAGTTATTGTCACACCTAAAATGTTGACACAAGGCATGGAAAAAGAATAATCTTAATTTTTGCTTGAAAAAAGAAAACCAAAATTTAGGAGTTGCCACCAAAATTTCTAAAAGAAAACCTTAGAAAACCAATCAAAATGATAAGATGGTTTGCGAACTAGAAATTAAGTTCGAGAGTTAGTTGTTCATGGGAAAAGTATTAAGTACCCCACAACACTTGTTCTTAAAAATGATTACCCCAAGTTGATTATGCAAAAATTATATGGCCTTAATTTTAACAAGAACAACTCTTATCATTCACATGCAAATAAAAGAAACATGAAAGCGACAAACGAAATAAAGCAAGAGTAACAGAAGAAAAAATGGATTATTTACAAAGGGCATATTTGACCTAGGATAAGAGTCTAAAGCCTATGTACCCTGAGGTAGGGGTCAAAGTCTATGTAATTCATCATAGAAAGGCAAGTCAATTGGTTGGTGTCTTTTAATTTTGTGAAAAGAACAAGATAGCTTAAATCAAATAGGTCTTTGTAAATAAAACGAAATTGAGATTTGGTTTATGTGTTTTAATTTACAAAATCAGTTTAATGTCACGATATTTACTCTTTTCTCTCTTTTCTATTTTTTTATTTTTTTTATTTTTGAACATGTAATTCATTTAAATTTTTTGTTTGAAATTAAAACAAACATTTTAAAAGAAAAGAGAATTATTTTTGGTTTTTTTCTAAAGAAAGATTAATTTAAAAATTAAAAAATTACTGGAATTTTAAAGTTTTTTCATACTGTTTATGTTAGAGTGAATTGAAAAGCATTCACGTAACATCTTGAAAATATTTTTTTTCTTTTTTAGCAATTTTTTTTTCATTTTTAGATTTTTTATATGAGTAAAGAATGAATGGACAAGAATAAAATTAATATTAAAAAAATTAGAACATATCAATGCAACCTATAAGTAAGAAAATTCATTCCACACCACTTTTGACCACTTTTTTTTTTTCTGGAATTTTTGTAGAACATAAGAAGTTTCAAAGAAATAAGAATTTTGAAGACAAAAAACGTTTATTTTATTTTTTTCAAAAGAAAAGGTCATTGGAAATCAAATTTATTTTAAAAAACATAACTAACTGGTATTGGGTAAATCATGAGGAGATACAAGGTCTCATGTAACCCCATTGATTGACACCTTAATTGCTTGAGGAAACAAACCATCTCGTAAGACATCTATTAAATTAAAAAATGTAAAGGTAAATTATTTTGATGACCTTGCAATTTTTTTATTTTTGAATTTTTGAAAAATTATATATTAACCTTTGAAGCCTAAGGAGATTAAAAATCTCACATAACCTTTACCTAAATGCCTAAGGAGATTAACATTCTCACGTAACCATGCTAAGAATTAGGATAAGATAATAATAATAATAATAATAACAACAACACAACAAAGTAAACGAATACATAGTAACATTAAAAAAAAAAAAGAGAGAGAATGAAAGAGCCCAAAAATAGGTACATCAAAAATAGAAAAAGAGAAAGACAAAACCACGTCCCTTTTCATGCACTTGACATGCATATATAATACAAAATAAAATATATAACATGATAAAATAAAAAACAAAAAAAGCAAAAACAAAAAAACAAAAAAAGAATGAAAGAACAAAAAAAAAGGTAAAATAAAATAAAGCAAAATTAAGAATTAAAAAAAAAAACTGCCAAATTCTTATCTAAATAACCATCTTCATTTTTGACATGGCATCTTCACTTTATTTTTACTTTAATATTCTCACAATTCCTAACCCATCCATTTCTTGAATTCATTTATGTCCTCTAAAACTAAGAAAATCATACCCACTTATTATTCATTGTCTTGGAAAAAGTCAATGATGATGGCATCTAACACCCATAAAGCATCACATGACGCAAACATGGTAATTTCAAGATAAGCATCAACCAACTATGATTACAGAGACCAACTTGCACATCTTAGGCTAGTTTTCACGCCCTGTTTATACATATATATATATATATATATATATATTGACACACCTCATGACTTAGGTATTAATTTTCCTCTACCTAGTAAACCAAAACCACACTAACTTTAAAAAAGGTCATATTATATCGTGTTAATAGACATTAGGATAACATCTATGATGGTCAAAACATAGTATAAGTATGATCAATAATCATGCAAGACAAGAACACGCTAGGAACTAAATCATCTATACCATGTAAATGAGTGTCACAACAAAAGCACAAGGCATTATAAACTTCACATCTAGCCCCACGTTCAGCATGTCGAGAATTAACCACCCCTAACGCAGGCTATCTCCTTTTTAAAAAAGGGTAATATATAAAAGCCATAAATGAGACTCTCACATTGCCTTGTCATGGAAGTGAAACATAACTTTCCCTTTTTTTCTCATGTTCAGGCTCCTATTCTCAAACACCTAAGTTCCTTCGAGCAACTTGAGTTTCAACTTTTACCTTTTGGTTTCTCTCGGTCTTTTTCTTCTTTGTTTACTGCACTTCCTCTCTTCCTCCTGGGTTTTTTTTTTTTTATTATCTTTTACTCAGCTGGTCTTTTCCTAGTCTCTTTCTGCTCTTTTTAGTACCATGTTTAAGCCTTGTTCTTTTGTGCTTAATGCAGAAATATGGCATGCCGAGATGAACGAAACTAAGTTCTTCCCCCTTTTCTCTTCTTTACTCTTTTTTTTTTTTCCTTCTGTTCTACTCCCTTGTTGTATTCCTCTATCTCACTTCCTCTTTTTTGCTTATAGAGCTACCCCTTGAGTACCCCTATCTGTGATGTGTAGCACGAGGTTAAGCTCCTCCTTCTCTAGCACTCCAGTTCCCTCTTACTCGGTTCCTCTTCCCTTCTCTGTTCTTTCTGCAGAGCTCTGTTTTCGACCATTATAAAGGGACATACATAGCAGCTTTATGGAGTCCTCAACTTCCACTCTAAGCTCTCTCTTGACTTCAATTTTTTATTGCCCCTTCAAGCTCACCTCTCTAACTTTTTTTAGACCGTATCTGCCTTGAACTGAGAATGGAAATATATGTCGGTCAGCTATTAGACATATTTATCTTGTTCTTCACCTGTCAACACAGAGCTGGCTCCTTCTCTTTTGTCTTCTCTCTATAGCATCCCTCAAATTTCAGGCCCCTCAGGTCCTTTCATACCTTTCGGGCTTTCACTCTAGATTTCTCCTCTTTTTGGGTCATAGAACAGAGCTCCTTATTTCTTGATGCCACTTGGTCCCCTTGGTCTTCTTCTATGCCACTTGTTTAAAGATACTTGCCATTTTGTTGTTTATTATGATAAATGTCAAAAAATAGGTAATATCTCACAAAAGCATGAAATGACTTAAACAATATATTAGAGGTTTAATTGTTTGATGTTTAGTGGATTGATTTCTTAGGGCCTTTTATATCTTCTTACGATAACTTGTATATTCTCCATGTTGTTGACTATATGTCTAAACAGGCAGAAGCTATTGCATCTCCATCTAATGATTCCAAGTTAAATATTAATGTCCTTCAAAAGAACATCTTCATTCAATTTGGCCCTCTAAGGGCTTGTATTAGTGATGGCAGTTCTCATTTTTATATTAAGTACATGCAAGTTTTGTTGGCCAAATGTGATGTGTATCATATGGTATTTACTGTCTGTCATCCTCAAACTTATGGGAAAGCTGAAATTTCTAATAGAGAGATTTAACAACTATTAGAGAAAACTATTTACCTAACCAAGAAAGATTAGTCTTCAAGGCTAGATGATGAGCTTTTGGGCTTACAAAGATGACTTTAAAAATGCCTATAGGGATATCTCCTTATCGATTTATGTTTGAGAAGGCTTGTCATCCACCTCTTAGCTAGAACATAAAGTGTACTAGCTATAAAAAATTGAATTTTGACCTATAAGTGAATAGAATAAAGAGGTATCTTCTCCTTAGTAAATAAAAGGAGTTTCAGCATTAAGCTTATGAAAATGCCATGCTTTACAAAGAGAAGACAAAACAATAGCATGATAAAAACATAATCAATAAGGAATCCGTACTAAGACAAAAGGTGTTACTCTTCAACTCAAGATTGAAATTGTTTCTTGGGAAGCTCAAATCGAGGTGGCAGGACCATTTATAGTTGTTCAAGCCTTTCTTCATAGAGAAATGAAAGTTAAGGATGAGAATAATAATACTACAATTTTGGTGAGTGGATAGAGATTAAAACACTATTGGTGTGATATTTTAATATCCAAAAGTCTTCCACTGCCTTTGCAAAACCATGAAAAGAAGAAAGTCTAGCTAAAGACTATGAACTTATTGTTTTTGGGAGGCAACCCAAAACGCTCCTTCCGATTTTCTTCGAGTTTTTCATTGAAAACTGTTGTTATGATCTTTTTTAGTTTAATTTTATTCTTCTTAGTTATAGGTTGTATATGTTGAGCATGGACAAGGCATAGTTAATCTATTGAAGATAGAAAGAGAGGAAGATTTTGGAAAAAAAAAAAAAAAAGAATGTTTAAGGGGTAAGAGATAATATGGATGTGATTGTGGCACTATAAGCCATTTAAGGGGTTGAAAAAATTGGAAGTTCCATACAAAAACTAGTAACTTAGTCATGGTGCCAACTTCAACACATAAGAAAAAATTAGTGCCATGGCACGTATTTAACCCCCAAACCCTAATTTTTCCCTTTTCCCTTCTTTTTGGTTGTTGCTCTCTTACCCTTTTTCCCTATTTTAGCACTCCCATCTTATGTAGTGTGCCTATGCATTTTGTTACCTACTAGGTGGTGTTCTTAGTCATTTGCACTCCGCTAAGGTATTATTTTCATCTTCTCCATATTTATATTGGTATATATATGCATATGATTTTTTAAGTTATTGAATAAAATGTTGTTGATAGGTTTGTGGGTATGACTATTATTAAAGCTTTGAAATGTTTTTCGGAGAAATGTGGCTTTATAATTGATTTTGATTAATTTTGGGTTTCAATGTGTTGCATCATTTGAAGTTTGTTGACTTTGAATAGGCAAATGGTGTATAGTTTAGTACTTTAATGAGGTTGAAAGCATGATTTAGGCATAAAGATAAAAAAGAAATTCATTTATGTATTAAAGTTGGTATATTATTGATCTTGTAAGTATTATGACATTAAATTGCATTAATTTTTATGGTTTGTTCAATCATGTGTTACAATCTTCGTTGCTTAATGTGTATATTTGAGTATTCTAATTAGTCAAATGTGGCTTGAGTTGCAAATTTAATTGTTCTAGTTTTAGCCATATAGACAATTGTAGAAATAACAAGACTATTGTCATGTGAATTCACATAATTATTGTGTGATTTTTTAACAATTCACATGATGAGATCATAGTGCTTTTAAAAAAATTTCCTTAACAAACCCATATCTCTTCATTGTATAAGGAGTGTGTTTTGAAAAGTTCAATATTTACATTAACTTTCATGAATGTATATTATTTAGAGATTCACTTCCCCTTTGATGCCATGTTTTGAATGCTTAGGAAATTTAAGAATGTGTATTATGTGTTCAATTTGTTAAACTAGCCATTGTGATTATATGATGCACTCTTTACATATGGAGTTAGTGCACTATTTGATTACCTATAGAGTGGCTTTGTTATTTTTATGATATAACACACCCGTAAGTTTGGGAATTTTCTAGTGGAAAGCTAACTTCTTTCCCATGTAGAAATTTACTTACTGAAGCAAAATATTGGAGATCTTTTATTGATCCCAAAATTGCAACGTTGTTACTTGGGATAGTATTATTTTTGGCTATTACATTCTATTAGGGAAACTTATTGACATTGTGCGAGTAATGTTGGCTTTGATATTCAATTTGTAAGTCGCCAATGCATGGGCTATACTTCTTAGCTTTCATAATTGAGCTATGTAAAAGAGGTAGAGTAACATGGTCTTCCAAAGAAAATGTTTTAAGCCTTATAAACCAAATCAATTGCCCTGTCACAAATTGATTTATGAGGAATCTAATAGAACCTACAGCAGAAGAAATGTTAAAACAACATAAGACAACCTCTACTCCTATATTAGAGTCTGCCTTTACCCTTGCCTCATAATCTCTTAAACATTAAGATGCAATTGACAGGAAGCTAGATTAGATACTTCGTTAGCAAAGCCATATCATAACACAACAAACCTATCAACAAGAATGCACAGAGGTTTTGGCTTATAACTTCAGAGCTTTTGTTGATTACATTTAGAATCAACAATGCAAAATTTCAAGGACTTCCATGCACCATTATCCTAACCGAACACAAATTAAAAGGATGATACTTAGCATACATTTTGAGTTCATGGATACTTCTTCCTATCTTCCTTACTGTCCATTGCTTCTTTTTCTTTTTTAAATTCATTTGGCTTGAATTGCATACATTAGATGTGCATGTCTGTAAATATTCATTAGAGCCCTACTATTTAAACTGGAATTACTTGTAATCTAATTTTGTTACACTATGTTTTTCATGACTCATTATGGCTAAATTATTAAAATATTAGTTTCCATGCCCATTTGATTTGTATGTTTTTAAACGTTGAGTTGTATGTGTTCTTAATTTAGGTTTTTATTGTTGTGTGTTTGTGAAAGTCATATTCCCGTTATGATTTTAATTGTAGCATGAATTATGATTATCAATAAATGCATATTAATGTTTTTCATTAACGTTGAGTGGTATGTGTTCTCAAGGTAGCCCTACATGAATTGATTGGATGTTCTAGATGCCAATTTTGGCAATTCATTGTGTTTGTGCCTTTCAAGCTTTCACTCAATTATATATATCTCTAACACCCTTATTTTACCTTTGGTAGTAAAATTATGTAATATTTTGTTTGTAAAGACACTTACATAATGCTTACCACTTCCAGCCATAAAATGATAAAATAATTTACCTTTTTTTTTTCAAGAGAAGAGTGCAAGCACACATGCACTAATTTAATTAGGAGAATTTTGGGGTAAAAAAAGGGTTGAAGAATCAACCACAATCAAATATTGTATGGTCGAAAGGAAAGAGAGAAGAAAGTGAAGGCAAAGTTAAAACCATGGTCTTATAAAGCTATGGATATGGTAAAAAGCCATTATTTTTGTTTTCAAAAAACTATAAAAAAATAAACAAATAAATAATGAATGAAAAAAATGAAAAAACAAATATTTAATGTCGATGAATAGAAAAATAAAGGATAAAAGGGAACTTGTGAAGATATAATGTTAAAGGCAGAAGAAATTTTTGTTTTCTTACATTCTATATTGTCTTGCACTATTTCTCGAGTTTAGATTTTATTTCCTATCCTTTTGTTTGATTGTCATAGCCCATGACCAAATTACAAGCTTTAAAGACCTAATGCACATTAGTAGAGAGAGGGTAGACAAGCAAGCATATGAAATATCATTTATTCAAACTTATCATATATTCTAAATTGCATGAAAGGAATGGATAGCTACCTTACACATATGCACACACTCTTAAAATATAGGAAGAGATATGTGATTACCTATTGAGCTTTGAAGTGTTTAGTTATGTGTTATCTCTTGAGAATCATGAATTTATATGTAATTGTTAAGGATAAAATTATGGTCTTTTATTAATGCTTAGCAAGGAAACTTATTCTTTTATAGTCACATTCATTTTGTTCTAGAATAAACAAAAGTTTGAGTTTGCAAGTGTGATGTAGGAAATAAAGTTATTTTAGCCACTTTTATAGTCAATCATTATGTAATTCCTTTAGTTCTAGTTTAATTTTTAGTGGTTTGTGTTAGTTCAGCCAACTCTTTTAATAGTTGTTCCTCATTGTTATTTTTGTGTGGATTTAGTAATTTTTTCTTAATTCACACCACTTATAATTTTCTTATTGTGTTTTAAAATTGTCTAGGTTTTGAGAGAGGAAGAGGAAGCTTAGAGTCAACTTTTGGAAGCCCAAGTAATAAGAAGAATACATTTTTCCTTCAAGGCTATAAAGCAGGTGCTAGATCTAATATTGAAGCTACAACTTAGTGTTATGGCGCTAGCACATGCCCTACTCCATAGACTTTGCGCCATGGTACCAGAGCATGAATAATGAATGATAAATCCATCTTTTTACAGAGGTGAAATTTATTGAGATTGGAAGCGTTTTTTTTTTTTTCTAATGAGATGTGTTGTTTTGAAGCTTAAAAGATGAAAACTTGAAACTTTAGGGCAAGAAATCACTCAAGGAAGACATTTCAAGAGGAGATTCAAGGGAGGAAGCTTATTAAAGCTTCCAAAATAAATTTTTCTTCTTCTCTTCCTCTTTTACTCTTCTTTTGACTATATTTTCTGGTGTGGTTATGGCTTTATTCATGTATATGCTAGGCTAAGTTTTATTTCTCCAGGATTATGGTCCTTTGATATGTAAATTGATGAGTTTTTTAGTTCAATTCTTCATTATTGATTGGCAACCAATTAGGATATATGATAAGAATTTGAGGATTCTTTAAAGAAAAGCTCAAATTTAGTCATATAATTAAATATCACTTACTTGAGGACAATTAATTATATGAATAAACTCAATTTGCCTCTAGGATAGACATATGCTTGTAGGATTTCCAAAGTTGTAATTAGCCATGCATTATGCATCCCCTTAATTGGATTCTCATAGAGTTATAGGAAAGTAACCATATTGCAATTGAATTGCCAAATTAGACTCTAATCCTAGGAAGCTCTCATTGATTTTAATTTATACACATCTCTTTAGCCTTACTTTAAATGTTATTTTGCATTATTCAATTCACTTTGAATATTAGTAAATTTCTTGGATGAGGTAGATACAATAACATTAGTACTTAGTTAAAGTTAACACTATAGCTCCCTAAAGACACTTGTTTCCTTCACTACTATATATTATTTGTTGACAATGCATACTTATATCATGGAAGTTTGCACATAACAAGTTTTTGAAGGCTTAGGCACCATGAGTATTTAACCACCAAGTCATTGAAAAGTTCAGATATAGTGACGTTAAAGTTGTGTAATGACCTTTTATATCAGGGCTGCTGTGTAAGCTTTGGTCCTCTAACTTGAGTTGTCATAGGTTGTTACAAGCCTGGCTATGGTTAGGGTGATCTCTGATAACTTGTAAAATTGTGTGGGGCTTGACTTTTTACTTGATATGATGTAAGCTGGCTAAGGTTCTTAAATGGGCTTGAAATTATTGGTGATGGGAGGTGCAAGGTTATTGATACATATCCCATTGCTTGTGGCCTTCTTGCCATATGATGGAGCGCTCTCCAATCTTCCCTCACATACATCTACACGAATCCTTTATCCTATCTCAATAAGGTCGACAAAATTGCGAACATGCATCATTAACATAATCAAGTAGTAGGGGTTTGCCAAAGTTCAAATGAAATAAGAGGACAATTCATCCTTTATAAGATGTGGTTGGACTTTAGCTGCCATTGACCTCCATCATTGTGCAAGCTCTTTAAAAATCTCAGTTATAACAAAATAGAGCATGTTGAGGCATCATAATGAAGAGGGAGTCAAAGGAGATTAAGATGGAACTGAAACATAAGAATGAAAAATAAAAGAAACAAAGGTCTCCTGCTCCAATGAAAGAAAACATAGCATAAGGAGATGCAAGTGAACGCATGAACTGAAAAAAAAAAAAAAAAAACAAAGGATGAGAAAAACTATGAAGAAGAAAGGTGCTAGAAGATTTCAATAAAGCAAAGCAAGGAAAATGAAAGAAAGTCTGAGTGGGAGTCTATGGTAACCCATGTCTTGCTTAATGTGGATTATCTTCTATTTATATTAGTTAATTGGGTAATTGACATTAGACTTTGAAATCTGTCCTGTCTTCATCTATTATTTTGATGGAAATAGTTTATTTTATGATTTGGATATGGTTTTGATGATGGAACGAGGAATGCTCTACTACTAATTGAACTTTGTTTGTTGCTATTCTTGGTTTGATTTTGTCTATGTTTTGTGATAGGAATCATGGATGTATAATTGTTAAATCGTTGCTTGTTCTATCTCTGAAATGAACTGGGGCATAAATCTTCTTCTACATTCTCTCTTGTTGAGCATTATTGTCAATATGAGGTTATATTGAGCTAAGCATGGCTCATTTGCAAAATTCCTCAGTGGTTTCTTCTTGGATTTGTTTTCAAAGTGTGAAAATTTGAAAGGTGGGGTTTGATATTGCTAAAAATCAGTTTTTAGAATTATTTTTTGGAAAGCTAATTTATTTCTTTCTTTTTGTGCCATCCATGTCATGTACAACCCTCCGATTGTCAGGTGTGACAAGATCCAATTAAAAAAAATTAATGAAGCCATACCATGTTGGATTATATCAAATCATGTCATATTTGTCATAGTAATATGGCATTTGTACATTGTCTAACAACACAAATTCTTTTTTCAGAAAAAAAAAATTTAATTCCTAAATCTTTCCCCTTTCCTCTCTTTGTCATGAAGGAAGACATAAGGAACACAAATAGGTGCTCAATCTCCTTCCCCCAAACTTGAATAAATCCAAATTTATGAAGAATCTAAATATTCATTTCACCTTCAATAGACAAACCTACTAATTAAAAGATAAGTTCTATGAATTTGGGAGTCCAGGGAGTAATGGATCAATTAATTTTAGAATAGAGACAAATAAATTGCACAAAACTCTAAATTAAAATAAATTTTGTGCCTTTCAGCATCATTGTTATAGATGTAGTTGTAACCCAACATAATTTTAACATTCAATTATTTATAATTTTAACCTGTCTCTGTTTCTTAAAACTTAAAAGTATAAATGAAATTGGGAGTACTCTGTTTTCATTTTAGGAGGAGTTTATGTGTTTTCTATTATTAACTTGTATGGTGTAAGGGTTCTAATAAATTATATCTTTATCAATAAAATTTAGTAGTCATAAAAAAAAATACTGTAGTGTATGCCTACAAAAGCAAATCTGGCAAGAAAGTGTCCCTTTGGCCTGTATGTCTTGGGCTCTTAGCTTTAAAGTGGTTAAAAGTATAGCATTTATTTGTCTTACTGTTGTTTCGTAAAATGTAAAATATTATATTGTTTTTCACTTACATGTTTAATTTAAATTTGGCTTCTTAATGATTTTTATTATTAATTTAGTTTCTCATTTATTATTTTATTCTTAATTTGATTATTCACTTATCATAATTATTTTCAATTTGGTCTCTTAGTCTCACAATAGTTAAATGTGCTAAAATTTATATTAGCGAGTAACCAAATTAAAAATAAACTAATAAGTGAGGGTTCCAATTAGAAATAAAAATAAGTGAAGAATCAAATTAAACTAAAATAAGATTGAAAGACTAAATTAAAAATTATCTAATAAATAAAAGACTAAAATGATATTTTACTGCTTTTACTTTTTGGGTTGTGTTTGGACCACATGTAACCATCATTCCATGACCAGATCCTTCTTTTTAACTTCTATTTACTTATTAACTAGAAAATATAACTAGAATTATCTCCAACATCCATATTAAATTTTATATACACGGTCCAGGGCAAAGTTGAATATATAATCTTTAACTAATTATTTTAAACACTCTCATACTCAACTATATTATAATTAAGCATAAAATGTCTTGGGCTCTTGGCTTTGAAGTGGTTAAATATATAGCATCTATTGGTTTCATAAAATGTAAAATATTATTTTGGTTCTTTACTTTTATGTCTAATCTAAATTTGGTTTCTTATTTATTTTTATTATAAATGTAGTTCTTCATTTATTAATTTATTTTTAATTTAATCCCTCATTTATCATATTTATTTTCAATTTGGTCCCTTATGCTTTTGATTTTAATTAAATTTAGACTAAATGTACTAATATTCATATTAATAAGTGACCAAATTAAAAGTAGACTAATAAGTGATCAACCGAATTGGAAATTAAAATAAATAAGAAACCAAATTAAAATTGAATTAAAAAGTCAAAGATCAAATTAAAAATCATATAATAAATGAAATACCAAAATAATATTTTACTAGTTTTACTTTTGGGCTATTTTAGGACCACACACAAAAGCTCCTCCTTCTCAACTTCTGTTTACTTATTAACTAGAAGCTATAATTAAAATTATCTTGAGTTAAATTTTATAGACATGGTCAAAAGCAAGGTTAAATAAATAATCTCTTACAAATTATTCAAACCACTCACCCCTAGACAAATGCAAGTGACTTACAAACTCAACTATATAATAATTAAGCATAAAGATCTTGATGATATAAATGATGTTTCATTTGGCTTGATCGATATTAACAATTATTTGACAATGAAAAGCAACATGCATACGCGTCCCATTATGAAAAGCAACATAAACCGTGGTTAAAATATTATTAACTATAGTTTTATAAAACCATGGTTAAATTATGTTTTAACCATGATTTTATAGAATTAAGACATATTTTAATCACAATTTTATAAAATCGTAGTTAGAATATGTTTTAATCATAATTTTACCTACAGTTATTAAAAATCATGATCATGCTTTCCCCACATATGTTTCTACCATAGTTTTAGCAGACGTGAGTGGTGGGTTTAATCTCACGGCAAAAAAAAATCAGGCTAAGCTCATTTTTTTTCTTTAGTGTATAGTGTTTTGTGCTGCCGACTTTTGCTTGCCTTCCTTCCACAAAATGGACACGTCACAGCTTAGTGGTGGTGGTGCTTCTCTAATCATTGCTGTGATTTCCTACTCCACCATTTCATTGGACCATAACCTACGAAACCATTCTCCAATCCTAGTTCATTAGTATGATTGCAAAAGACAAATATCACTCATTAACCACTCTTGAAATTCATATCCTAATCTATATGTTAATCATTTAAAAGAATGTCTCACACCTTTGTCCCAACATTATCTCTTAAAAAGACTTCCAATCCTGATTTTCTATTGTTGTTTACTTGGTAGAGTCATCCAATTGTTAATTAATAATATTGTGTCTGCATTTACAATTCAAAATTGAAATCGGTAACTTTATAAAATTTTGATTAGATTATTTATAATGATTTGAAAACTTAATTTATCAATCACACTGTTGGAATAACTAGGAGATCCATATGCTAGGAGTTCATACATGGATCAGCAATTTAAAGCTCTAGTACAAAGGAAATCATCTGAATTCCTTGTTGTAAGATTTGGATTGTAACCAGATTTATATTAAATTATCAATATTATCTAATAGTTTATATTTAAAGTTTGAAAACCAAATTTAATAATTTTTTGAAATCAAAATAAGTTATATTTTAAAATGTTAATCTAACAACTACAAATAATTTAAAAACTTAATCTAATATGTATGAATAATCTTACAGCATCTACTGTAAAAAAAAAAAAAAAAAGTACAGCAGATGACACAAAGAATATATATATATATATATATATATATATATATATATAAAATAAATATTACGAGTATTACTTAAGGAACACAAATGTTATATTCAGATACTCACAAACACTTTTCTTTAATGTGAGACTTTCAAAATCATATATATATATATATATATATATATATATGTAATATTCTTTTACCATGTTTTCATATACACAAAATTTGTACAATTATATATGTGAAATGTTTGATTAAAGTGTAATTATTTAAATTTACATATAACAAATATCGTTGCATATAATTATTCATAAAAACTTAAAAGTACTAAATTTCTATTTAATATATGAGTAATTGCACTTGCAACCTATCCGAATCCCAAAATATAGAAATGTATAGCCATTGGATAGCCATTGGTTTAGAGTGAGTAAATTTCACATATTTATTGATAATTATTACCTAATTACTCAATCTACAAAAATTTAAAATGGTCATTGTGTCGTCAACCGCGATTGAAACAATTTTTTTTTTTTTTTTATAGAATTGAAAGGTGGCCCATTGTGTCCATTGTGACGATAAGGTAGTAGTACAATCATGGATGCATCAAATTATTGCTATGATTGAAATCAGAGTGCATCGTAGTAGATAATATATATATATATATGAGATGACACTTGTCAGTCTAAGCGTACATACGAAGAAAGCAGGCAAAGCCTCACCACAAAAACCGAAGCGTTAGAAGCGAGGAATATTTGGGTAGGTGGGTCTGTGGTAGTGGGAGTTCGTGGTGGCGATTTTTGGTGTCGCAAAAAAGTGTTGTAGGCTAAATAGGGTAGCACCGATCTCTATGTGTGCCATGTGTTCGATGGATTTTGGAAATACGTTCATTTTGGGAATCTACAATATAAGTGAAGTTGTTAAAATTTAATAGTTTAAATTTTATAAAATTAATAAATATTATTTAATATTTATTAAAATACAAATTATTAAATAAAAATCTAATAATCTAGATCTCATGCAAAAAATTTAAATCCATAAATTTTGGAGGCACTATGATATTCGTATGCTACTTCCTTACCTACTTTACTCAACTTAACAAGTCAGCCTGCGTTCATTTTGGATTTGCTGTCTTCTTGTTTTTGGCGTGGAAACCAATTCTCCAGCTGTTAATGCTATCGCAGGTGTATACATGAAGTAGTCCAGACGTAAGGGTTTTTATGTTTACTTGAGTGATTTGAATAATAAATATTATAAAATATAATGTAATAATAAATAAAAAATATTATAACAAGGAATTAATTGAAAGAAAAAATAAAAATTGTGAGATCAAAAATGTTTTAGCATAATAATATTTTTGTTATTTAGGGATTTTTTATTTTTGAATTAAAGGCAAAAGATAAAAATTAATTAACAAGAATAATATTTAAATAATTTAAATATTTTATTTATACACACTCACGTTAAACTAAACACTCTCACATTTAATTTTTAATGCATTTATTTGCACTAAATACTTTTTTATGAAAAGATAAAATCACCTGATACAAAGATATGTATTAATAATTCTTGTTTTATTTGGTTTGGTTATGTTAATGAAGTATCTTTTATTTGAAAAAGTAAAAACAAAAACAAAACTCTGGCACTTTTTCAAGTCATTCAATTCTCGATCTACTAATCAATCAACTATTTGGGCAAATAAATTGACCATGACCTAAAATACAAGGAGGCGTTCAAAATGCAGTCATTGCATTATGAATATATATGCAAGCATTGTAATGCTCTTACAAGACCTTAAATACAATAAGCACACGTATGTCTTTAGCCACGAGGGCGACATATATTATCACTCACACACGCTTGATGTAAAAAAAGAATTAAAAAAATAAAATAAGTTATTCCATACAGTGACCATACGAGCATAGTCACAAACTCTCTTTTTCCTTACTTATTTTCACATATATAAAATAATTAAGTTTATATTCTTTAATTTAAACATATATTGTTTTCTTGCACTCAAACTATTCAATCAAAATATAGTAAAATAAATAAAAAGGAATATATCTATTTTGATTTAAATAAAAAGATCGTCCTCTTTCTAATTATTTCCTTATGCAATTAGTAATTAAAAATAATATCAAATTAATTTTGTTAAGCTATTAGATAGTATATTACACCCTCTCATATACCTCGATCCTAAAACAATTAAAAACTAAAAATGACATCAATAGTGATTCAAAACAGAATTGAGTATCCAATAATTAACATCGAAGTACACTAAGATAGACTTTTCTTTTTTTTAAAAAAAAAAAAGTTATTTTGCCAAGACACTAAGGTAGAAATAGATATACTGAGTTCATATTTACAGTACTAATATTCTTCGACAAAGAATTGACCACTAAGAAGATTAAAGAGCTCAACCTCCCAAGAGATTTTATCTTTCATAGTTAAATCTCTTCAATTTTTTATATAATAGATATACTTTTATTACTAAACACATTAATCTTAGAATAATCTGACAATGAAAAAGTTTAAGCATTAATTTAAAATATCGAACTTCCCTGTCAAAACGCAACCCACTATATGCCTCGAAATCTATCACTGACTATTTAACCACTAAATTGGCTATCTATCAATACACAATACTTTAAATTTCAGTGCGCATATATAAATGAGAAAGCCATAAGATATGTAATTGCTCAATGTGAAACACAACTTTCTCGTGCATGCACCAAGTTCTAATTCAAACTTAAAATAAAATGTTGCCAATATATATAATTGAGGTTTCTAGTACTGTTTAAATCATATATATATATATATAGACACACACATGTGGGCACGTGCACAGAGATAGTGAGAAATATATTTTTGATTTTTTACTTATTATAAAATTATTACTTTAGCCTTTAACTTATTGAAAAATATTATATTTAGTCTTTTATTTTTTACAAAATTATCAAATTTAGTTATTTTATCAAACTTTAAATTCTAAATTTAAAAAATTAAATTAATTTTTTTTCTTAAAAATGAAAGATCAAGTATAATATTTTTAATGAATAAAAGATTATTATGAATTTTTAATAAATAAAAATAAAAATAATAATTTTATAATAAATAAAGGACTGAATATCTAAATGATATATTTAATTAATATACTCCGTCGTGCACTTATATAGTGGCTATCATATGAACAGATTGACAAGATAATCCCGAACCCCGTTTGCAGTAATATAAATCTAAGATGCTTCAAGGTCAAAAGTGGAGGCAGGCTTGAGATCTATAGAGTAAGATATTGCGGAGGACAAGTGCAGAAGACAGTCCTGATAGTCCCTCACCGTAATACAGCACCCCACCAACACCACTAACGAAATCCTCAGACACGTTCCCACGGAATTATACTATTAATATCATCAGTATTGTAAAATATATCAAAAAAAGCAAGGAAGCTACTAGAACTAATTTCTGCTATAGCTTTTTCAGCTTTCACACTTCATGCATGTCACTTCACATTGCCTATATATAGTGCCCATTACCCCACACTTTCATGCATCCAAGTGCAGCGTTACCTCAAGCGTTACTTGCAGAGAAAGAACTCGTATTCTCATTTTAGTCCTTCATTCCTCTGAAGGTCATTTCCGTTGAGCTTTCGACAGTGTAGAGATGGCCAGCTCCAAGGTCATCGGGATTGCCTTCATTGCTTTGCTGGTTTTGGACCTAGCATTTGCTGCTAGAGTACCAGACAGGCTATTCGGCAGAGGTGGCAGTGGTGGTGGTGGCGGAGGTGGAGAAGGAGGTGGGGGTGGGGGTCTTGGACAAGGTTCGGGGTATGGTTCAGGGTATGGATCCGGTGGGGGTGAAGGATATGGTGGAGGTCTAGCAGGAGGAGGAGGCGGTGGTAGGGGAGGCGGTGGTGGAGGAGGCGGCGGGTCAGGGGGTTCAGGATACGGGTCCGGATATGGATCTGGGTATGGCTCAGGGTACGGGTCTGGCGGTGGAAAAGGTAGCGGCGGAGGAGGTGGGGGTGGCAGAGGCGGAGGCGGTGGCGGCGGGTCAGGTGGTTCTGGTAGTGGTTATGGCTCCGGCTATGGCTATGGTGAAGGAGGTGGCTACGGAGAAGGAGGAGCTGGCCGAGGAGGAGGACGAGGTGGCGGTGGCGGCGGTGGAGGTGGAGGTGGCGGTGGTCATGGAGGTTCTGGCTCCGGCTATGGTTCAGGATACGGAGAAGGCGGTGGCGATGACTTCCCTTAAACGTATAGAGCTATATGATCTATATTTGTAGTTGGATCATTGCTGAAATATGTGATTTTCACAAATAAATTGCAGTGTGAATTCACCATCCTGCAGTTTTCATGCATGATGGGGCTTAAACATCTGCAAGAGTGAGTGCATGCATATTTGTATTATGACATACAGAAATATTACTCTTCGAATGGTCCCAATCATGTAATATTAATAAAAGAACATGTAGACTTTAATATTTTTTTCTGTCATGAATATGGGTTTTTATTTTTAAATTTATCTAACGTAACTAGACTTCAATACAAATTTTTTAAATATTAATTTGTTTTTAGATTCCTCAGTAAACATTTAAAAACTTGTTAAAATATAAAAGTACTATTACAACAATAATAAATTTATGTCCAATATTTTTAGGACTTGGTATATATATGTACAAAATCAACATAATAATTACTTTTAATTTAATGGTTGAATTCAGAAAGTCATGATTCTTCAAATAATATATTGAGAAATATAAAAATGTCAAATTTTCTTGCGAGAAAATATGATAGTCGTAGGTTATTCAAAGCTTTCTGTTAAAGTACGTGCTCCTGACACGAGTGTGATTTTCAGCAGTTCTTTAAGAAATATTGGTCATTAGCAGTGTCTGAGACATAAACTATTATGTCCTAGATATAGATATTACATAATAAATTTTAGACAAAAAATTTTGGGTAGTTAAATTTTAAAACTTTTGACTGTGTGTTTTTAAATTTTTAAATTTAATTTGAATTATCAAATCATGCATTTTTTTAATATTATCTGTTAAATTTGTACATTCCGAATAAATAAAAAAGATTCAAATTATACATTAATAGACACAAATTATAAACATATTACCCAATTTTTTTTCTCCGGTAAGTAACAACAATATGTGAACATATAACACATAAATATATAATATATGGGACCAAAATTGAAAGTACAATTTAAATCATGATGATATGCGGTAGAAAAGTAGGTAATAGTTTTGGCAAAGTTAAATTTCAGTCCCGCTGGAACTCAAGGATAGAATTATGTTAACAATCAGTGGAACAACATAGAAGATTTTCTGACAGTACAGCAAAATAAGCATTTAATTGCGATTTAATTTTTTTAGTCTTAAAAGCTTGACCTGCGATTGGTTGAATCGCACATAATGCGTGCGTGGATAAAGGTTTGCTGGCTGTTTATATTGACTCCGGGAAATTGTGGCATACTGCTATTTTTTTTCAAAGGCAGCGGTTTAAACAGCTGCTAATATGTGAAATTATTTTAATATAATTTAATTCAGAGAGCATTCATTATTTAGTCCCTAGTTTGCATGAGTTTTTAATTTAGTCCTTACACTTAATTGTTTTTTTTTTCAAATTGCTAACTGCTCTTTTCAAACATTTAAGAGTTGCTCGTTACAGTTAATTTTTCTCTTAAAACCGTTCAACAGGAGATGATATGAAAGACGGAACACACATGCCAGGCACGCATGGCAAAGATTTGCCACGTAACCATATCTTCATAATGAAAATGTAAAGGTCTCAGCATCTATAAAATTGTTTTCATTATGCAATTATTATCGAGCATAAATAATAATGATATATTAAAATATATAAATTATATGATAATTTAAATAATTTATTATATTTTAATTTTAATTTTAATATTTTTATTTTATTTATGTGAAGTACTAAAAAATAAAAAGTATAGAGTAAATTAAAATTAAAAAAATAGATTTGTAAATAAAATCTAAAAACAATAGGTTAAAATATAAATAACAAATTAGTCTAGATTATTATGCCATTAATATGACATGTTATCATCATGTGTTTACTTTTTAATGTATCATATTATGACTATACTGATATAATTAATTTTATAATTACACTAAAAATTTACCAAATGTAAAAATTAGCATCGCATTAAACTACGTAAAGAAATAAGACCCAGAAACAAACATGTCCCCTTCTCATTTTTTTCCATTCTCTCTCTCTCTCTCTTTGAAGGGAATTAATGAACACAAATATAAATTTAGAGTTTTTGGTAGGAGACTTATATTAATCTCCTAATTGTATAAGCTTATTGATCTCTAACTGGAATTACTGATCGAATGAGATACCCACAGTGTATTAGGTGTATCTCAGGTTTTTATAACCTAAATCCCTTCTCGAATGCGACTGTAAAATACTTACAAGTATTCAATTTAGAGCGTCTTAAGTCTCACTCTCTAATGAGTTATTTTGATCGTACACTAATCTAACCTTATTTATAGAAGGCTAGTTAGGGTTAGGGTTTAGTAATAATTCTTATAATTACCATTTTACCCTTATTTAATGAGCAACCCTTATGGGTGCACACAGTAAAATATCTTAACAGACTTACACCCTAGATATTATACGATATTTTAACATCTTCTACTCACACATAATGGGAGTGCTCATACACTCTAAACCCAAGAAACATATTCTCAGTAAATCAAGAGAACACTTTCTCTTTATAATCTGCACTCGTTTATACAGAGAAAGTAGGTCGTGCGACCAGCATACTATGAGAGTATCAATGCTATACATTAGTTACGAATATATAGCACCTCGTCGAAAATGCACCTGCATGTAGATCATAAAGTATGCATGCACCCCATATCATAAGAATCCCATTCAAATATCTCTCAATGATCTCATATATCATAATATCTTGTATTCACAATCATGACACACAAGTCATAACTGGTATACTGGTGAATACATAATAATGAGATTCTCTTCATGATCTTCCTCTTTTCACGATCCTATTAACACAAACTTAGTTCACTTTTCTAGACATGTCCTGCCATATTGAATCATTACTCATAGTCCTTAGGTAACATGCTAAGATAGCAAACACCAAGTTGTATCTCAAGTACCTGATCGGAGTCCAAGGGTACAAATATAGAGCCAACGTAAAGGTTCAAGGGTCTCACAAAATCATGAGTTGAGATCGCACTTATGTTAACCCATATGGTTGGCATTTACACACATAGTATGAAACATGTGCTACAGCATTCCTCTTTTTCCCATGGAGTGTATGTCTATTAAATAATGTTGTACAGATGATATTTTAGACATCATAAGTCTAAAATTGAGTTTTTAGATCTACACAATGTGTTGAACTCACATTTGGCAATTAAGGTAAACTAAAAATGAACTTATTTCATCAAATCAATTTTAATGACCTTATGTCATCAATCGGATGACTTATATGATTTTAACTATAATTGCTCTCAAATTATCCTCCTGATAATTTCTTTTAAAATATTGTCTCATCTCTAATGTCGCAAAGACACTAAGGCGATTACTTGTGCGAAAAGGCTAACCTTTTTGTCTACCCGACATACTCAATATTAAATAAGAATATACACAACATTCAAATAGAAATATGTAAACATGGAAATCAAACTTTATTGATTATTAAAGAACATCAAAACATCTCTGTCTGCGAACAATGAAAAAATAAAAAATACAAATGAAGATGCTAAATTCTACGCAATCCTAAAGCCCTAACATTTCTCACAAACACATCTCTAAAAATCGGTTTGGTCAGTGGATCTGCCAACATCTCATGCATAGACACATACTTCACGTTCACATTCTTGCGTACAATGGTACTTTGGCATGTCCTTCACATAGTGATACTTGATATCTATGTGTTTGGTTTTGCAATGGTACTTTGGATCCTTGGTGTATGCAATCGCAGCCTCACTGTCACAGTACACTAACACTGGTTCAGTGTTTTTTGCTTTGCACAATAGTTGATCTAAGAACCTCTTCAACCAAACAGCCTCTTGGGCTACTGAAGATAAGGCCACGAACTTTGCCTCTATCAATGACAAGGATATATAGGATTGTTTCTTACTACTCCATGATATGGTGCCATCACTGAGTAAGAAAACGTATCCTGAGGTAGACTTCGCTCATCTAAGTCCCCTTTGTGATCAGCATCAGTGTATCCTTCCAATCGTAGATTTCTGCCGCTTTGATAATAGAGTGCATAATCAGCAGTCCCCTTTAAATATCTTAAGATCCTTTTTACAGCTTCCCAATGTTTAGGACCTGGGTCAATTTAAGATCTACTTACCAAGCCAATTGCTTGATAGATATCAGGTCTAATGCACATCATAGCGTATATTAGAGAACCAATTGCATTCTTATATGGAGTTCGGCTCATATGCTCTCTTTCCATGGCAGTCTTAGGACGCATTTCAGCACTCAAGGTCCAACTTGTACTAATATGAGTGTCAGCAGGGTTACAACTTTCCATACTAAAACATTCCAAAACCTTTTTGATGTAATTCTCTTGCAAGAGATATAAGTGTTTCTTAAAACGATTTCTTGAAATCTTAACTCCAAGAATGTATGCAACTTCACTCATATCTTTCATTTCAAAGTGAGATGACAACCAGGTCTTTACCTCATTGATCAACTCCATATCATTTCTAACTATGAGTATGTCATCAACATATAATGTCATAATCACATACTTGTCTTTAGATCCATTGGTATATACACAGTTGTCTTCACTCATCATAGTGAAACCACTAGAAATGACTGTATTGTGAAAACAAATATACCACTGCCTTGAAGATTGTTTAAGGCCATAGATAGACTTCAGAAGTCTACAAACTTTTTCTTCTTGGCTCTTTTTAATAAAACCCTCAAGTTGTTCCATATAAATCTCTTCATTTAATTCTCCATTGAGAAAAGCAATTTTTACATCCATTTGATGTAATTCAAGATCCAGACAAGCCGCTATAGTTAGAAGTAAGTGAACAGAGATAAATTATACAGTAGGAGAAAAAGTCTCCTCATAGTCAAATCCTTCTTGCTGTGTATACCCCTTTACTACTAGTCAAGCCTTAAATTTTTCAATCGTGCCATCGACTCTTTTCTTGATTTTGAAAACCCACTTGTTCCTAATAGCCTTGCGTCCCCTTGGAAGATCAATAAGTTCCCAAACATTGTTGACTTTCATAGACTCCATTTCCTCTTCTATAGCTTTAGTCCATTTATCCTTAGAAGGGGTTAAGAGAGTCTCTTTCAAATTTCTCAACTCAACTTCATTTTATAGGAGCATTGTAAAAAGTTCACCACCTTCAATCTTATATCGATGGCGAAAAGTCTTTTTACATGAAACACGTCTCAGTTGTGATTCATTGAATCTTGTTTCAATGTTCCCATTTAGATCAATATTGCTCTCACTCGGATCTAGAACGTTGGTCTCACTCTCACTTGGAATGAGTTCCATTTGGTCACTCCCACTTGGAGCAATTGGCTCAGGACCACTTTCATTTACATCAAATGATGAAGAAGGTTGCTGATGAGAAACTAATTCATCATTTACTATAATCCTCCCACTCAAATGAAGTTGTCTTAATGCGTTCGGATCCTCTATCTCAAATAAGAATAAGTTTTGACCTATCTCACCCTTCTTATGATATTCATTCTCCAAGAATGTGACATTTCTAGATTCGAATTTAGTCACGCTCCTACTGTCTTATTGACCTATAAACACATAACCTTTTGAGGTTTCTGAGTATCTAATAAAGATACTTTTCTTTCCTCTCAAACGCAATTTCCTATACTTGTGAGAGGAATCATATGTATAGGTAGCACATTCTCAAGGTTTCAAAACACTTAGGTCAGACTTTTGCCCAGTCCATAACTCATATGGAGTGGTTAGAACTAATTTTGTAGGCACACGATTAAGTACATAGGCTGCAGATATCAATGCATTACCCCAATAGGTGATTGGCAAATTAGTCTGTGTCATCATGGACCTAACCATCTCAAGGAGCATTCTATTCCTTTTTTTTGCTACACCATTTTGTTTTAGAGTACTTGGAATAGTCAACTGATGAACTATCCCTTTCTCATCACATAATTCATTGAATTGAACTAACAAATATTCTTGGCCTCGATCAATTCGAAGAGCCTTAATCTTCTTATCTAATTGATTTTCTACTAAGTTCATATAGTTTTTTGAAGCAACTAAATGCTTCTGACTTATGAGAAATCAAGTAAACATAACCGAAACGAGTATAATCATCAATAAATGTGATGAAATAATTCGCTCCGTGTCGGGCTCTGACATTTATAGGCCTACAGATGTCAGAATGAACTAATTGTAGTGGAAAATCAACTCTGGTTGCTTTACCGAAGGATTTTCTTATAGATTTTCCAACTAGACAAGATTCACAAGTAGACAAATCCACTCGTTCAATGCCGAGAAGCAAACCCTCTTTTGCTAACCGTTGCATTCTTTGTTAGTCAATATGACCAAGTCTAGCATGCCATATATTTACATCGTGGTCATAATTATACGTAGAGGTAAACATGAAAAAACTAACATTATTATTAATGTAAGATTCGTCATCCAAATCCATAGAAATAAAACCTCTGGTTATATAACTAAAACAAAAAAAAACTGAGTCATTACTCAATTTAATACGATTGCCATGGAAATACAACTCATAGCCTAGCTTAAGTAAAACCAAAACTAAAATAACATTTCGATGAATTTGAGGTGCATAAAGGACATCATGTAAGATTAGGTCTTGACCACCATGCAGGACTAACTTGCATGTTCTGATCCCTTTGACAGTAACCTTAGTATTATTACGCACATATATCCAAAATGCTCTATAAGGAACTCGCTAGAAGTCAACAAAGGCATCATGGTCATGCGCTTTATGGTCTGTGGCTCCTGAGTCTACAATCCACACAAGACAAGATTCAGTAAGCATAATTGAGCTAGAAATACAAAGTTCACTAGCATAAGCAGTGTAGGATACCTTATTGAAAGGCTCAGGGCAATCACTCGCATAGTGTCCCTTCTTTTGGCAATTGAAGCACTTAACTTTTATCGTATTCACCTTTCGCTGCTTCTTTTTGCCTTGTTCATTAGTCTTTGGCTTTTTCTTAGGTTGAGCTAGTTCTTTGTTCTTTCCCCAGCTCTTTCTCTTTGAATCACATCTTTCACCTGAAGTTGTCATGTGCAACTTAGGTATCAACTTGATTGATTCAAGCCTTTCTTCATTGAGTTTGAGGTGTCTCTGGATATCTTCCAGAGTCGTGATTCAGTCATTGTGGGTAAGATGCATCTTCATATGCTCCCACAAACTAGGCAAAGAGCGAATAATAGCTTGGATCTGCTACTCATCTGTTAAGACATTTCTAACATCTTTTAGCTCAGTGATCATATTTGACATTAGCCTCAAATGTTTTCTCATTGAATGTTCTGGGCGTTTCTTATATGAGTCAAATTTGATCGTTAGAGAACACAATCTGGAACTGAATGTAGTTCCAAACCTTGTTCTCAGAGCGTTCCAAAGTCCTATAGAGCTTTAGTGGTCCTTGAACTCCCTTAGGAAGTTATCATTTATGGTGCTTAACAACGTAATGCGAGCAATGAAGTTCTTTTTCTTCTAAGTGTCATAAGTTTCACGATCCCGCCTATGCTGGGCCATGTTTCCTACTTCTGGCTCTTCCATGACATTATTGAGAGCCTCAAGAGCCTCTTGCTCTTCCAGGAGATATTGGACTTCATACTCCAGGTCACATAATTGTCGTCATTTAGCTTCAACCCCTTGTTAAGCTCAGCGACAATACTTTTAGAAGTCATAGTCATTCTTTATAAAAAAAAGACAGACTTGAACTAAGATCAAATAATTAAAAAAAACACGCAAGATTTAATGTTCACCATGCTTACAAATTATGACACTTAGTATCATATGATTAAGCTAATTAACCCATACATAACCTGGAGTCGAAAGAGCACGAAGTGCTAATCATCATCTTAAGGTTGTATGCAAGGTGTTAATTAACGAAATCAAAACACAACTAAGTGTCCTCATCATGCTACAAATAAATTGTAAATCATGATTTTTCAAATGCTAAACAAATTAACATTTGTTAACTAACGTGTTAAAACTAATCAACACATTAATAAATCAATTATATAATGCTAAACTAATTAGCATTCATTAAATACATAATGTTAACTAATTAACATTATATGTCTAAATTTTCTATTGGAAGAAAACTGACAAAAAAAAAGTTAAACTAATTAATATAATGACAAGTAATCACATATTACTTAACTAATATTTATTAGGATATAAAAAATTAATTTTTTACAAAAAATTAATTGCATTTATTTGGGGTTAAAATATAAATACACAATTTATATTTTTGAATATATCTAGATGTTCATTAATTAGAGATTTAACAATTAGGCCTTTAATTATTATTTCTTAGATGGGCCACATGCCCAATTAAAAAAAAAAAAAAAAGAAGGCCCAACTCTCAAAGAAAAATTAGCCCTAAAAAAAATTATTTTAAAGACCCAAAATTTTTTCAATTTATTTTAAAGGCCCAAAACAAAAAATTTTGACCCATGAACTTATATCAAACCCTATAAGCCCATTAAAAAATTTAGGATTTCTAAAAAAACTTTTTGTTTTGAATTTTTTAAATCTTTTTTTTTTTAATTTCCAAAAAATGCCACTGTTTTCACGGTCTTCCTACCTCTTTCTTCCCTCCCCTTCGCCATCTTCCCTCTGTTGCTGCCATTGCAGCTCACCGACCTCCTGGCCGGCGCGCCACTCATAGGCGCTGGAGAAGTTGCAACCACTCTTTCTGGCAGTCCATAACGTAGAGGGAATGGCAAAAATCTAAGCACAGAAGTTCTACGTTTTTCAGTTATGGCTGCCGATAACCACATCGCAGGCGGCTTCCCACTTTCGAGGCGTTGTCGGTGACTACTGTTGCCAGTGGCAATGGGGACCGTGAACGAAGACACTAGGTGAGAGTGTTTTTTTTTTTTTTTTAATTTCAGAGGGTGCTGGCGACCAGAGGGTTAGCCAATTGGAGGTTATGTCGTTGGCGACCATTGTCGCTGGTGACAGTGAAGAAACCCCTACTAATTGCGGTTTATAAAGGCGGAACTCACAAGAAGACTAACTCCATCCTCTTAGCTCAGACACTAGGCATCGAGGAAGAAAAAGTTCTCCAGTTCAAAAATACATTCAAAAAGAAATTTTTTTTGTTAAAATAGCCCCAAATAAAAATTGATCCCAATAAAGTATAGATTCAGAAAGCCAACCATACGGTTCTGATACCAATGAAGGGAATTAATGAACACAAATATAAATTCAGAGTTTCGAGTAGGAGACTTACATTGATCTCCTAATTGCGGAAGCTTATTGATCTCTAGTTGGAATCATTGATCGAATGAGATACCCATAGTGTATTGGGTGTATCTCAGGTTTTCACAACCTAAATCCTCTCTCGAATGCGACTGCAGAATACTCGCAGGTATTCTACTCATAGTGTCTCAAATCTCACTCTCTAATAAGTTATTTTGATTATATACTAGTCTAACCCTATTTATACAATGCTAGCTAGGGTTAGGGTTTAATAGTAATTCTTATAATTACTATTTTACCCTTATTTAATGAGCACCTCTTATGGGTGCATACAGTATAATATCTTAACAGACTTACACCCTAAATATTATACGATATTCTAACACACGCTCTCTCTAATGCCATCCCCATTCTATTGCCTGTTTCAACTTCAACAATTCATTTCCTCCCTCACCTCTCCTACTCTTCTTAAACCTATTTTTCCTCACTCTCTCACTCATATACCTCTCTACCTCTCTTACATTCACTCATATGTGTCATTAATCAGACCCAGAAAATAAAAATTAACACCAATGCCTTTTCCAGCTTTCACCCAAGTTCATGAAAAACAAAGCATAGGCATTAGCTAGTCCGATAACAAAAAAACAATCAAATAACTAGACAAACCTAGGCCTTATTTGGTACATAGTAGATAATTTTGGTGGAAAAGAAATGGAAGTGGGAATGAAAATGAGATGGAATGGAAATAAAAGTTTTAATGTCAAAATTATTTTGGCATATTGGGATTGAAAATGAGAACGAAGTTGTAAAATTTGTTTGGTATGATAGAAATAATAATGAAATGGGAATGATAATAGAGCAAAAGACCAAAATACCCCTATCATGCCCTTATGCTAAAAATATTAAAATTATTTCTAGGGTAGTCTTAATAAAAATATTAATTAATAACATTTTTATTTTTTATATGTAACAAATATTTCGAAAAATATTAAAACATTTATACTATTTTTAGCAAGGAGGGTGCAGTATTGTCCATTTATTTAGTTCAATTTTCTTTACTCTTTTTTATTTTGTTTTATTTTTTAATGGGACTACATTGAAATGATTATTGTTGCCTTTTACTTTTATGGTGCTTTTATGTGTGAGAAAAGAGAGGGAGACAAAAGGATCCAGGGAACCAATGAAACTCAAGTATAATCCAATGAGGGCAAAATTGTCTTTAAAAAATTACATTCTTGAGCAAGTTTGAGCTTTCCATCAAATAATGGATGGAAAGCACCTTATCACTGTTCAATAGCATGGGAATGGTTGAGGGTAAGCTTTTCCATTGTACCAAACATGATTGCGCCAACACCATCCATCTCTCCCTATCCCTTGCTATCAATTATAGCATACAAAACACAACACTAGTCTTTAAAGAGTTTGAGAATTGTTGTTGGTCTGAAGTGTTTGATGTTTCTGCTGGCTTTTGAAGCATCTAAATCCATAGATAATTTCCTTCCTTGAGTAGCCCAGGCATTTTAATCTTTCTTACTCTCAGAAGTAGGAATGTCTACATATTTCAATAATGTTTAACTATGGTAGCAGAGATATAACAAATTAACGCAATATATTTAGAAGTATTTGATTCTTGAGGAGGCTGAGTGCCACGTATTTTTTGAAGAAGTGTTATTGCATTAAGATAAAATATGAGAAAGAGAGAAATTTTAACACCAACAATTTATAGTGGTCGGATCTCCACTAATCCTACATCCACTCCCTAGCTTATGTAGCTAGAAATTTCACTAACTCAATCAAATATAAAATACAATAGTCAGCCTCACACAATGGGTATAATATCATAACTTGTACACCACTATCTTGATAACCCACAACATTGGGCATAGTTAAGAGACTTTTACACCAATCCCCTAGTAGCCTCAAAGAGACTTGGTCCTATAGGCTTTTACAACATTGCACAAACTGCTCGAATTATCCCAAATTCTAGAAAAATTAGTGTTGATATGACAAACTAAGTAGAACTCTCTTTCTCACACAGAGAATAGACTCTTTCGCAACTTCTTCATTGGAATGCTGCATATTTATACTAGAGAATTCCAACGACTAGTTCAACAACTGCTTCTTCAATTTTGGCAAGTTTTTCAATTTGTTCACCAGATAAGGAAACTTCGATGATGGTGCAATCAGCATCACAACGATTATGGAGTTAATGCAAAGATGCTCCAAATCGAACAACAATATGAAAGTATATTTGTTCGTTAATCTCTGATTCTCTATGATTCTTGGGCCAATTCGAACTTTGGGTTAGGCCTTTTGATTGAATCTATGGGACACACACACAGTGGTATGATAAAATAATATTATTCTTGACATAATCATAAATAACAAAATAATAAATATATCAACAAATAACATGAAAGGTATATGGAAAATATGAAAGTGAAAGAAAAAATCAGTGAAAAAATATGAACTGAGAATTATTTTGTTTTATTGCCTTAATTAAAGATAAATAAAACTGATTTGAGTTACTCTATTATTGTTGTTTACGGTTCTATACCAGATGATTTCCAAATAAAAGCATTTTCACACACACACTATTGACTTTCCAAACAAACACACTTCTGGATTTGGAACAACATGAAGCTTTAATCATTCAAATGCCATTGCAAATAATTATTTCTAGCATGTCCCAACTAGTATTTTAAGCAGAATAAATACATCACTGAAACATGGCGCGACAAAGCAATCATATGCAGTGAAATTTTAGCATCTTCCCTTCCCTCTTATTTTACTCATATTCTGGGTTGTCACATGAAGTAGGAATTAATAAGGTTCTTTACTTAACTCAATGCTTCTTCAATTATATATGCAAAACATTTACACTATTCACCCAGTTGCATTACACTTGCTTTTAAATTAATGGGGCCATACAAAAATACTTGTAAGCATTGTAAACCCCTTACAAGACCGTAAATACAAAGAGCACACGTATAGACTAATTAACTTAAGCCTCAACAACGAAATCATGACCAAAAAGAAAAAGCCTCAACAACTACATGGTTGGCGCACGGATAATGTTTTTAAAAAATTGTTATGGCATACTGTGTGGTAATAGATATGACTCTCAAAATAGGTCAACCCGAACTATATATGGACTAGGCTACGATCTTTTAAGCCACCAAAAAATTTTATAATAAAATTTGTAAACAATAAAAAAATATCTCAAATAAAAATATTCAAATCAAACCAAATATTTAATTCTGATAATAAAAATTTATTCATATTATCTATTGGTAATTAAATATTAAATATTTAAAGACAAAACAAAAATAAAAACTACTTGAGTTATATGATTTTAAACTTTTGAACGACAGGAGCAAAGTTCCCCTGCTAATTTTTGTATTCATAAACTACTTATTTTTATTTAAAATCATTAAAAATATATAATCTAAATTTATTTATTACGGATATTTAATTATATATAATTATACCAATCTCCATTTAAACATATTCTTTTCTTCCATATTCATTTTTCTCTTAATATATATATATATATATATATATATAAAATAAAATTACTAAAAAGGAAATTTTTATTTAAATTTAAGTGCTAAAAAAGAATATATATGTAATTTCATTTCAAAAATTTTTCCATGAGAAAAGGCAACATTAAAATTCGAAAGTGCAACCCATTACAATGTATGCTAATCATCCCACCACTAAACCACTCTACATTATTAGTCAACATTGGACAACTATTATAATTTTGATTTAAATTTTACTTGTGGAAACTTTAAAATACAAACACCAAAATCCTATACCATTTAAAAGATTATTTCATACCAAATTTTGTAAAAAAAATATATTAAATATATTTTTAGACCAAGAACGTATATTTAGATATTTAACGTAAATTATTTTATCAAAACTCATGAGTTTGACAATTTCATTTGAAAAAATGTCTAAATTAATTTCATTTTCTCTTCTATTCTCCTCTTTCTAATTATATCCTTACGTATGTAATTAATAACTAAAATAATATAAATTATTTCTTTAAACTATTAGTATAATATTTCACCCTCGTACACCTGGATTAATTCTTCTCGTTTTGATCACATCGGTTTGAAATTAAAAACTAAAAAAAAAATATTAACTATAATTCTAACGGAACATATGAGTATCCAACAACATCGAATTGAAGTACACACAGTGCCGCAGTTTAAAATTTTTTGGCCAAGACACTAATTAAGGTAGCATTAATTATACTAAGATCATATTTTAAAGAGCCTTTAACAGCTAACGTGATCTCGTAAGAGGTTAAAGAGTTCAATCTCTCAAAAGATTATATATTAAATTTTATTGTTAGATCACTTCAAAAAAGTCTTGAAAAAAATTATTTAATACTATAAACATATATATAACTAAAGATAATCTAACAACAGAGAAAATTCAACTTCTTAAAATATCGAATTTTCCATACCAAAACGCAACCCTTTATGCCTTGAAATCCATCATTGACTATTTAACTACTCAGTTGGCAATGAATTATAATACTTTTAAATTGCCACTCTCTGCGTAATTTCAACCTTTTTTTCAATTCATCGACGCCAAGTAATTCTTCAGTGCATATAAAAATGCATGAATTAATGCACCACAAATAAAGCCATAAATAAGATATGTGAGTGCTCAATGTGAAACACAACACTTGTGCATGCACTAGTTTATATTCAAACTTACAGAATTTAAACCACTAAATATATACAGGTAATATGGGATTTACTGAAGACAAATGAAAAAAAAAAAAAAACACAAATCACCTTAATAAAATTATTTATTAATAGAGTAAAATATCTTTTTGGTCCCTCATTTATTAAAAAATTGTTATTTTAATTCTTCACTAATTGTAATGTTTAAAATAATCTCTCACTCAATGAAAATTAATATCATATTTGGTCCTCTACTTTTAAAAAAATATGAGATTTAATTCCTTAAATTAGGGTTTAAGGCCTGGTTGAGGGGTTCAATATGTTTTTTTATTGAAAAACCCAATGTGATACTTTTTAATTAATAGAGGATCATTTTAAACATTAAAATGATGAACCAAAATGATAATTTTATAGTATTTGAGGGACAAAATATTATTCTCTGCATTAATAATTTATTTCATCATACACTTGTGGTGGCTTTCATATGTGAACATTTGACAAAATAATGCTTATGTATTATTAGGTAATAGCACCCCATCTGCAGCAAGATGAATGCTTCAAGGTCAAAAGTGGAGGTAAAAATGATATCTACAATGGCAAAAAATTTCATAATGAATGGCGAAGAAGACAGTGCCACGATAGTCCCCCACCACAATATGTATGTTGCAATAAAGCACCGCACCAACACACCACCACTAACGAAGTTCTCTCAGACACTTTCCCATGAAATTATCATATCATCGATAGTGTGATTGACACATCAGGAAAAGCAAGGAAGCTACGAGAATAATTTCTGCTATCTATAGCCTGTAGCTTTTTCAGCATTCACATTACATGCAGGTCACTTTACACTGCCTATATATAGGGCCCATTACCTCAAACTTTGTTGCATCCAAGAGCATAAGTTTTCTCAAGCAGTACGTACTTGCAGAGAAAGAACTCTTCTTCTTATTTTGATTTCCATTCCTCTGAAGGTCACTCACGTTGAGCGTTTGTTCTTCTGACAGGGTAGAGAAGAGATGGCCAGCTCCAAGGTCATAGGGTTTGCGTTCGTTGTCTTACTGGTTTTGGACCTTGCATTTGCTGCTAGAGTACCGGACTGGCTATTTGGTAGAGGTGGCGGCGGCGGAGGTGGTGGTGGTGGCGGTGGTGGTGGCAGAGGTGAGGATTTTGGGCATGGTTCGGGGTATGGTTCAGGGCATGGGTCCGGTGGGGGTGAAGGATATGGTGGAGGAATAGGAGGAGGAGGTGGTGGAGGTAGGGGAGGCGGAGGGGGAGGAGGCGGTGGGTCTGGCGGTTCAGGATACGGGTCCGGATATGGCTCAGGGTATGGGTCTGGTGGTGGAAAAGGTGGTGGTGGAGGTGGTGGGGGTGGCAGAGGTGGAGGCGGTGGCGGCGGTTCAGGTGGTTCTGGTTATGGCTCTGGCTATGGCTATGGTCACGGAGGAGGCTACGGGGAAGGAGGAGGAGGCAGAGGAGGAGGTGGTGGTGGCGGCGGGGGAGGCGAAGGTAGTAGCGGTAGTTATGGAGGTTTTGGCTCTGGCAGTGGCTCCGGCTCTGGTTCAGGATACGGACACGGCGGTGGCGATGATTTCCCTTGAACGTATGGAGCTATATGATCCATATATATATATATATATATATATACATAGTTGAATTTATTTTCGGGAGCATTAGATCACCGTTGAAATATGTGATTTTCAGAAATAAATTGCAGTGTGAATCCACCATCGTGCAGTTTTCGTGCAGGGTGGTGCTGAAACATCTGCAGGAGTGAGGGCACGCATTTGCATTATGATGTACATGTAAATTACTCTTTTAATGGTCGTTTTGTAATATATAACTCCAAACTATATAACTTTTATAAAATACCATGCAGTGATGTTGATGTTAGCTTTATTACATCTGACTTTGTTTTAGTCATGATGTGGGGTTTTTTCTGCTTTTAATTATCCAACTTAAATAATTTTTTTTAAATATTTAGATTCATTATTAACGACATTAAAAACTTGTTCAAACATAAAATATATAATATATCACAAATCATATGTGTGTGTAATTGTAGAAATTTTTTTTTTGACATCAATTGTAGAATTTTTTCAAAACTTGTTATATGTACAAAATTAGATAATTATTTTTAATTTAATGGTTGAATTAAGAAGATGATTCTTGTAATAATATATTGATTTTTCTTGTAAGAAAATAGGATAGTAATATGTTATTCCAAGTCTTTCTGTTAATTAAGGTACGTGCTCATAACATGTTTAAAATTTTAAACAGAGAGGTAGGTCCAATTTAAAGAAAATACTTTAAACGATTTCAGTTTTAAAAGAAAAAATTACTCAACTGATCTTTAAATGCTAATTAAAAGATCTTATTAGAAAAACATAAAGTACCAAAAAAGAATTAATGAAAAAAGTTTTTAAACCTTGCAGTTAAAATTCCAAGAACTTAGCCTGAATCCGACGAATTGAACCAATTCGCCCGCAAATTGTTATACCAGTATTAATTTATTCATCTTCTGTCTACTAATACAAATTACTTGACCATGACTATAAATATACGAGTGATAATCATATATTTTGAGAACATTTTATTAAATATTAAACATTAAACAATATTTTATTAAAAAATTTGTTTTCAGTAATTGATAAATTTCATTATAATAATAAATATATTAAAAGTAATATATTATTTTATATTCAATAATATTTTTTAATTAATTACTAATATGGTGTTGCCGATACGTATACTCATTGCTCTAAATATATTCAACTACGCGCTCAGAACACATTCATTGCGTTGTGAAAACATCTTTCATGAGATTTATGAATAAGAGGGGATATATATATATATATATATATATATCCCTCATTTTTTTTTTTTTATGTAGTGTTAACTTATGAATCCCTCTACGTGCTGTAATTTTTTTAACCTATTGAAATTAATTATCTTATTCACATATGTATTATGTATATAATTTTATATTTAATTTATGTGTAAATATTTAATATTTTTAAAAGAATAAATTAAACAAAACTTTCTTGAACTTTAAATCATGTACAAATAATTTTTCTCACTTTCAAAACTTAACAATTAACCCGTTAAACTTTTAAAATTGTACAAATAATCCCACCATTATTAAATGAACTCCTAAAGTCTAATTTTCTGTATAAATAAATCCCTTCAACTTTGGGTTAATCGCAAAAAGACTCCCCTAACATTTTGGTTATATGTAATTAATCATTTTATTTATCATGTTTCAAGTAGTGAAATAATTGGCTAACTAACATAAGGGTTTAATAGCACATACTCTCACGTTTAAGGAGATTTATTATCAAGTTTTAAATGTCAATGGGATCATTTGCACATGATCTAAAGTTCAAGGACCCAATTTAGCCTTTTTATAAATAGAAGTTTTACAACAATTGAGTAGAATATAATTAAATTCAAATGTCAATAAGTTAGTTTTAGCTAAACCTTGAAATATTGTCCTTAAAAATATTGTTAAATGTTTCAAAACATTGGATTAAATAATATTTATAATGTTCTATAAATATACTTTTTTGCATATTCATAATTGTAAATTTCAATGCTTTATCATATAATTTTTTTTTACTTTTTTTTTTAAATACTACTTTAATTTATTTATTGAACTATTATGGCATTATCAAGTAATATATATTTTTTAAGTATATCTATGTTATGCATATTAGTGAGTAAATACAAATGTCCTTATAAATAATCAGATAGTGATATTAATAGTAATATAAAAATAATATATAGTGCAACACTTATTTAAATTTAAACTTATATTTAAATTTAACAAGAAAAAAGTTAGAATATTGTTAGAAAATTAACCACATTTAGCTTAATATAAACGTTAAAAAAATAATTTTATTTTTGAAAATATAATATTAAAACACAACGTTTAAAAATAAAATATAAAATATGTGTTTTAAAAAATTTTTATGACCCTACTAATTCAGGATCTTGGCTCTTCCAATATATATTTATTATTTTTCATATTACTATTAATATCACTATCTAATTATTTGTAAGGACATTTGTATCTACTCACTAATATGCATAACATAGATATACTTAAAATATATATATTACAAATAATGTGACTTCATTCCCATTCATACCTAGCTAAAGAGATGAACTCCTTTGTGGCTTCTGAGCTGTATTCTGGCTCTTATTCACTTTCACATATTATATATAATAACCAAATTATTAATTCATATAGCTAGCTAAAGCGATTCATATCATCGATCATTTCATTTAGAAAGTAGTCACATATTAATATGGCTAATTAATTGCTCAATAATAAGTTAGATAGAGAAATTTCTAAATAACTATTTCTAAGAAAATAACGGGCTTGTTTGATTGTTACGTTCAAAAGTAGTTTTTGTTTTTGAAAATAAAAAATAAAAAAATTGTTTGATAATGTGTTTTTAAAAATTAAAAATTCAAAAAAACTTTTAAATGTTTTTCCTTATTTTAGAATAATAAAAAAGAATATTTTTCTTAATGACAAAATTATATTTTGTAAAAGAATGACTAAGGTAAGAGTATTACCAAATAGGGTCAAATTTGAACCAAATTTGTGATTTGGCTCATTCCAAGTTAGGGGCTATATTAGGCCGAGTCTTTTTTCTTCTTAATTTTTGAAATCTTTAAATACATCTTTTTTTAATAAAATGAAAGACTAAGATTTCAAATAAACAATTTTGGGTCACTATTCATTATATATTTACATGATTGGA
This sequence comes from Delonix regia, assembly GCA_037074485.1. Lineage (NCBI taxonomy): Eukaryota > Viridiplantae > Streptophyta > Magnoliopsida > Fabales > Fabaceae > Delonix > Delonix regia. The sequence continues at coordinate 18,616,519 of CM073454.1, read as the reverse complement.
AATTGCTCGTTATATATAATTACAAAAGCTTGCATTACTGTTCCTTTTAAAAAAAACACTTGTTTTTAAACCATTTGTTAGGTAATTCTTTTTTAGTTTTCTTATTTTTGGCTGTTCTAGGAGCAAATTATTCAAACAAGTCTTTGAGTCTCATTTTAAAAACTTATTCTAAAAAATAATTTAACAAAACTGTTTTAAGAATATACAAGTAAATAATATAATCAGGGAGACCCAATGTTAAGCTTTCTCTCTCTCTCTCTCTCTCTCTCTCTCTCATTCTTCTTCAATTTGGTCAAGCATAAAAGAGAAGAGAATTAGTTAGAGTGGTAGAGTTTATAGTTAGTCAACATCATGATGAACAAAGGGAATGAAACCCTTATCTTCATTTTTCCTTTCCTTGTTCCACCAAAAGTAGTTTTTCATACTCCTGCTCACTTTTTCTCTTAATTATGCAAAGCTATGGAACCAAAAATGGAAGAACCTGAGTGTATGTCCAAATTTGGGGAAACACTTGGGTAGAAAGGTTCTTACCTCAATTTCTTCTTCCTTCTCTCCTTCTTCCGTCTTTCTTCTTCTTTCTTATTCTCTCTCTCTCTCTCTCTCTCTCTCTCTCTCTCTCTCTCTCTATATATATATATAGTTTAGCCAAGGGAAAGAAATGAAAGTGAAAGTGAGAATGGGGGAGAAGTGGACAACTAGCATGGGAATATACTTGGGTAAGGTGTGAAGTATAGTACTAGTGGGATTATAGTTTAGGTGGTGTAATATGGAAGTGCTTAAGATGACTAAGTTATTTAGTGATAATGTAATAAGAAGGTTAGTGGGACGTAGTTGGCATGCATATAAGAATCATAATGAGATGCCTTTTGACTTATTGCCTAAGCTTGCGTTAGGTTAGTGAAAGAAGGTGTGAAGGCAATTTCAATGGTAAGAGATTGCCTCAATGAGTTTTTCTCCCCACCCTAAGTGGACGGCCATGCATGTCAATGGAATTAAGATTGGTATACTTGGTGATAGATTTAAGTAATGATACTATATATATATATATATTAAAGAGAGAGAGAGAGAGAGAGAGTATAATTAGTTTTTTATTAGAATAAATTAAGATACTCTAATGGGACAATTTTATTCCCCCCCCCCCCCCCCCAAAAGGAAAAAAAGCCTTTTTATTATTTATTTATTTTTTCTTTGAAATTAAATTAATAAAATATTAATAAATCATAATTGATTAATAAACTAGGTAAGATAGACAACCTGGTGTTACAATTGCAAACTTTTACTACCCAATATTTGTGTGATCTTCTTGCACTTGCAATGGGTGGAGTTAACATTACTTAACAATGTTTTAGTGTTAAGTTAGGATAGGAAATCTTCCAAGGCCATGGGTGGAGTTGGATCATTAGGGATGGCAATTTTACAGGGCTGGAACAAGAATGCCTTCTTTCTCCCCATCCCCATCATCAATTATACCCCCTATCCTTATTCTCATTCCTCACTTTGGAGAGATTTTTTCCTTATTCCTATTCCTGTAAGGATGCAGATCTTCGTAGGAATTTTGAATTTTTTATAAACAAAAAATTAATAATATATATAACTTAGATTTAAAGTTCAAGCTCTTTACTTATGTTATCTAACAAACTTTAATTAAATTAGAAAAAACTACAAATATTTAAATAACTAGTTTTACAACAAGTTCTATAAGTTACAATAGATAACTCTTAATAACGTAAGTTAATTATGGAAAAAAGTTAACGAAAAGATAATTAAATCTAAAATAAAACCATTTAAATATTTCTAATTTCTATGTTTATCCTTAATTGCAATTTACAAATAATTAATATTATTTTTCTAATATTCACTTTCTATTCTTTATTACAATGTGATAACAACTTCAAAATATTTTAAAAGTAATTCTACTATGTCGTCCAAGTATCAAAAATGTGAAAAACTAACATGTAATAAGTAGAATTATTTTTTAAATTAAATTGAACTTTTAACATTTAATTATTATAATTATAAATAGCAAGTGAAATAAAAAAAATTACAAAAAAATTAGTATAAAAATATTTTAAAATATTTATATAAAATTGGTAGAGACGAGAAACCACGGGGCAAGGGGTATGATCCTTGTCCCCATCCCTACACTCCTTTAGGGAGCGTTTGCCCCCACTTCCATCCCTACAAGTAAAAATTCTCTAAATGGAGTCCCCAAATAAGGTCATTCTCACTAAGATCCCCAGGTTTAAGGACCTTTTATCATTTCTACTGGATAATCCTTGGTCATGAAGAAGAAGTTAAAAGGAAGCTTTGTTGAAGGTGTTTTAAAACAGAATTAGATTATTAAATTTGAATTGTATTAAATTTAAGTTAGATGAGTCATTTAGAAAGCCTATGGGTTTTGCCTCTAAGTGATTAAGTCAAGCATGCCATAGGACAGATTAAAGTGCTACTTGAATAAGAGTTGGCCTTAATGTTAGTAGGTTTGAATCTTGCAAATTGAAGTAAAGATGTGCAAATGAGTTATCTAAGGTTTGTGGCCCAATACGCTTAGCAATTCAAGTGATTATTTATATTGAAGCTTAATAATAGTTAAAATAAATAAATTCTATAAGTATAGCTTATAGGTAAGGCATCAGGAAATTTAATGGGATTCAAATTATTCCCTAGTATAAGATATTAGATATGTGTTACTCGATTATATAGGTCTAGAGAGCATTGATGGGGGATCAAGTGAATTGTGAAAGAGACATTAAACCTCTTGAGGTGAGTAGACATTACTAGCTATGCTTATTTTTTATATTTCAATCCTCCCTTATTGAATTAATTTTTTTTTTTTACACTCTAGTGCCTTAGGAATAGACTTCTTAAACTGTATTGTTGTCTCCTTGAAAACTATTCTGAATGCTTTGACAAACTTTAAGGAAATTCGTTATGAAGTTCTTTGTCTACAACAGTATCAACTATTGGAAAATGATGTAGCCACTAAATAACTACCAAAATGTTGGAATGAGTTAGATATAATATGGGTTTTGGAAAGTTTTGAATGATTTCAATTACTGGATGCTTTTCTAGATGCTTGGAGCATTATTGTGTAAATATTTGAAACCTTATTTACATGATTATAAAAGAAGATGTTTTCTTGGAAATGTGTAAAACACAGAACCCTATAACTAATAGTAATAGGTATTAACCATGATGCATTATGAATTATATTACTGTATTAAGGTTTTATGTCACATCACTTTTTGTGAGTCATTTTGCTCACCACTTCCACCTCTATATTTTGAAACCGCAAAGTTGAATTTGTATTAGTACCTTTCGGTTTGCTTAGCATCTCTAATTTAGTATAAGGCTTATGATTGCTTTATGTTTCTCTGAATTGCCATTACTTTCGTTTAGTATCATCACTTAGATTACTTCAAATGACAAATGAGTTGAAAAAAAAAATACTCAGCCAACCTTGTTTGTTCCTTTTATAATATAATTAGTAATATTTACTCATTAAGTATTGTCACTCACTTTTATTTTTTTTCATGTTTTTTAGAGAATAGTGTTGACCCTAAACCTCCTTCTACAGCATATAGTTAAGTTAAAAACTTGAGACTTGATGGTGAGTCTTGCCTTGTCTGCAAGGGCAAAGCTAATTTTTGTTGTCAATTATTGTATATTTTTGTACTCTAGATGGTTCCAATGTCATAGATAGGAACTTAGTTTCATACCATATGACATTCTTTTTCTGGTCATTTTCTATTAGTGAGTAGTTTCATACCATATGACATTCTTTATCTAGTCATATTCTACTAGTGAAAGCGGAGCTCTCCTCCCTTGTTTTCAAATTCTCTATCGTGAAAATTTCAACAAACTCTACCAAAATTTTCACCCAGAATTCTTAGCCATTTGGTTGTAGATTTATTAAGCTATGGTTTATGCCTATATGTTTATCTGAAATCTTCCTTCTTTAATTCTCTAGCTAGTTGGTCTTTTACCTCTTGCAAGTTATTACTCACGACAATGGATCAGGAAGAGAATAGGTACGGTTGATTTTGCTTCTTTAACCAAGCTTGATACTCATCAGTTACCATGATCATGTGCTTAGTTTCATTATAAAATTCACTTTTTTCCTTTATAATAGAATTAAATTTCTAGATTGGCCTTAAAGATTGGAATCATGATAGTTTTTATTTGCAAAGAAGCGTGTATTTGTGGCGCCATCTAAGCAACACGTGACGCCAAGTTGGCAAAGTGATTTTTATATAGACTTATCACATCAACTTCATCCTCCATCTAAGCAACTCTCAGGCGTTATAACAGAATTCAACGCAATGACCAAATTTCAGATGATGGAAAAGTATAGGATTACATTGATATTTGAAAACAAAAAACTATAAGAATTGAAAACTACTACAAAGTCTAAAGACCAAATGGTTAATTTTTTCTTGTTCAATTAAAAGCCTATACACAAATAAACTAGTTTATTATTTTATGTATATAACTGTAATAAATTTACATAGAATTTCACTGATTATTTTTGTCATAGAAGTCCTATGAACAAAACTGGACTAGCATATTAATTCACAAGTAAGAATTAGGTCATCATTCTTCAGCCTTCAGCTAAACAATTAGGCCAGTGTATCATATCAGAGTCTTGATGAGTAGTAAGCTCAACTCCAGCATGGCAATTGAACATAGAACGACTAGGCGGGTAACGAAGATGTCTGGCAGGTAAATCCTCTAATCTCAATTGCTATCACAGAAAATAAAGAATCTTCAAACCCTATCTCAAGCCAGTGAATGGAGGTACATATTAAACATGACATTAGCTACTTTGACTTGCAACATTTAGTAAAAAGAAAATATAAGTTTAATTAATACATTTGGTGAAGCACTAATGGCCTTCCCAATGGACCTTATACTTTCAGTGTTTTGAAAAGAATTCCTGTAAGATCTCTCTCAACGGAACCAAAACAAATGCTAACCCTATCTCCCACAATATTCAGATCTCTCAACATACCATTTGAAGGATTGATGTAAATAATATAAAAAATAATCAAAATAGATAAGCAATTAACAAGCAGATTCCCTTCACCAAGCATCTCAACAAGAGAAACGGGTGCTACTTGCAATCTACTCCGTTGCCCTCTCAGCAGCATAGGCAACCTTCTGCATAATCATAGTTTCTGCTGATCGTATGGCACGCTGGGATCCGGTAATGGTAACTTTCCTATAGAATAAAGACAAGAACATGTCAAAACGTTTATGGTAATTCCAAAATATACATCTCTAAAGCCACAGAAATCTGAGGGTGCAAAAATCTTGAGCAACAAATTCCTTTTAATACCTATCAGTCGTTCCAGATAGGAAATCACCTCTATCTGATATCTTTATCCTTGCCCCACTAATCTGAGAAAGTGAAATTAGTTTAGTTTATTACATAAGTATTAAATAATCACATTGGCCCGAATAATAATTTATCATAAGAAAAACCTGACTAATTTCCATTATATTCCTTCCACCACGACCTACAACCAACCCTATATGCTCATCAGCAACACCAATGGTCAGTGAGTTACTCTGCTCCTCCTAGAAAACAACAGAAGACCACCTGTCAGTTCAATTTTATATAGCAAGTAACCATTACATTAGCATGTAAGAATTTAGAACAAAGATCTAGTCAAGTTGTCATTCACTCCAGACATAAACATGAAAGCATATTGGAAGAATCATGATACAGGAAAAGATAATAAACAAACAATTCAATGAGAAGGATGAGGAAGGCAAAAGCCCTCAAACATGAAATTTAACTGATTTTTTTATTTGGCAAATGACTATTCATATTCTTTAAGGACTCATCAAAATTTATAAGCACCGTCTTAGAAATTAAGTTCATCAAGTAACATTTCAATATATATGTGAGATTACACCCCCACATACTCAACCAAACCAAACAGGCCCTAATTACTATGTCTCGCAAATATTCTTCAGGTTTCATCCTCGATGCCCTCAACAGTGATGTCTAATTAAAGCTTCTTTTTTCCAGCATCATGCATAATATTAATATTCATTCATGTCTGAAATTAGCAGTGATAGACAAGCATTTTTGCTTAAGCGCATACCATAGTCCATTTTTCTTATTAGTCACTGCACTGCTTTTATTGTATTGATTGACATGCCCCTATATTTCTTTCATGGAAAAACTGCAATTACATGAAATAAACTACTTTAATAGTTTTCTTTTATTTTATATAAAAAAAGTTTTATATAATCATAAATAGCAATGACTAGATGATTTACCTTAATTGATTAAAACTGTTTTTATCACATTTAGTTATTTAAATTCAAAAGTGATTATATCACATAAAAATATTGTCTACAAAACTGAATAATTAAATTTCATGCATGATGCAACAGCAAATAGGGCACTTAAATTCCCAAAACATACATTATGCAATAAAGTGCAGTACTCTGCAGTCTGCATTAAAGATACTTATTGATACCAATGCATTTCACTCTCCCTCCTCTTTCCCTTTATGTTTAATATGCATATGAAAGATACACAAGATCAGTGCTTTCCCCACAGGGTCAAGGGATAGACTTTTGTCTTAAAAAGTCTGTCTGCAGCCACTATAGCTTGCTACTCATAACAGCCCCTAGAAGTTGTTTCTCAGGGATGTTTCTTTTAACCATTATTTGTTTAACAAAGGGTGAAAAATCAGGTATCAAATTTTGGGACTTGGGAGGACATTTAGGTTGAGATTTCCTTTCTCAAAGGCTTTTCCTCGTCCATATTTTCATCTATACATAACTCACTCATCCAAATTTATATAGCATCTAGAACTGAACTCTCTTGTAAGTATCACTTCAAATATTTAAACAGTGGAGTAATGAATGACAAGGCCAAAATTCTGTAGCAACGTGCAGTCTATGCATTCCTTAGGTATAATCGATTGACGTAGTGTAAGCATCATCAAGGGCTTTGTCCCTGCATACGCTTGGTAAATGAATGTGTAAATGGTCTCTTTGGTGCTCTTCTAATGGTTGTTTTATGGAAGTTTCCATTTCAGACATGTAGAAAGACTGTAAAGCTTTATAGCATTTTTTAGCCCTTTTGTTTTCTCTGTTTCTCTGTCTGGAAGCATGCATTGCCCTCCCCCAAAGTTCTACTATTTCTCCCTTCTATTTAGTAACATATCATCTTTTATGCAAAATAGAAATGAATATAATTGTCAAATTTTTTTGCTTCCAGAAGGAAGTCCTCATCTCCTCAGAAAGTTGGCAGTTATCAGATAACATGGTTATAAAACTACTCTTTAATATTTTTTAAATTATTATTGGACTGGCAAAAGCTTGGCTTACCAAATATCAATATCATGATACCAATTCCTATATGAATAGTCCAAGAATAATTAAGCATGACTCCATCTAGGATGATTGAGTTCAAAGGATTAGTTAGTGGCAGAAAAAATTAGATTTTCGGATAGCAAGGAGCGAGTCGTCGTGATGCTTTCAACTCTCTCAACATCCATGTTGTTTGGCCTCCAGAACAAGATATGAGAATTTTATGTCACTTTTCTTTTCCATTCAAATATTTAGCAAGTTATAAAATCAGGAAGCATGATTAAGATTAAAATTGATGGAATGAGAAGACCTTGCTGTCCTGGTACTTCTTTCCAGCACCATTTGGTTGATTATGTGTTGCATTGTATGCTGTTGTTGGGACTGAAGGAAGAACATAGGTATATGGAACCCCATGATAACCAGAAAAGACAGCACCTAAAATTCAAGAGATATAACAAGCATCAAAATCAGCAATAATAAATCTGAACAATTTTCTTTTTTGATAAGATGCTCACAAACATTTTAAGTATACAAAACAAGGCTAAATAAATGTTGATTAGATTATTATCATTTCTTTACCACTTGAACCAAAAACAATGAAAAAAACATACAATCATGCAATTTTTAAAAGTCCCTTTTCATCATAAACAACCTTATTAGCATTAGAGTGCTACTATTTATGCTACTAAGACTCCAAAAATGTCAGAACATTTTTTTGTTATTTGAAATTTGGATAAGGAGAGTTTGATATTTGATAAAGACAATATAAGATAGAAAGATGAGCAATCTTAAAAAATAGATGAAAACAGAAATTAAAAAAAAAAAAAGGGTAAAGTGCTATATGAGAATAGGTATTATGAATCACACTGGGAAGGGCCCCAATCAAACAGCTAATAGTCACAAGTAAAATTCATTTGAAGAAACCATGAGCAGAAGGGGGAAGCGGGGGATGTCAATGCTGCAAGCATTTTGAAATTATTCTGCTACTAAATTCAGCCCACTACAATCTACAGTACAAATAAGACCCACAGAAATTATGCTTTTCAAGCTGAACCTTAGAAGATCATCCAAAGAAGTGATGAACACAGATCAACACAAGGTTTTAAGCTTAACTTTCTGACAACTATATTCCTTTCAGCAACTAGGATGAAGATGAACTTCATATTTGTATTTTGATAAATATAGGTTTTGTTTATTTAGAAACAAAAAATCAATGATCAAAATCCAAAAATGATAGCTTCTAGGTGCAAGGCACTAAGAAACCAGAATCCCAAACCCTACCCACAAGGAGCCAAGTTCAGGAGCATATTAGCCTAATTCAAAATCCCTTAGAATCAAAAGAATGGGTTCTCAAATACAGACATCAATAACAACGATATACCAATATTTTGCAGTTCATATAACAAGCTAAGTCAAACAAGCATCATTTACTTTTCAGACTAGGTAATTACTTACACTTCAAGAACTTTCCTTATGATAATTAGTAAATACAATATCTTTCTAAATTTGTAATTCTTTATGTTAACAATTTTCCCAACTCAAACTTCGTAATTTAGATTTACAACTTAACTTCATGATCATACTACAGATTTTCATTACTTTCCCTTTTGCAGCTAAGTTACTTTTAATTTACATCTAAGGAAAAACAAAAAAAAAAAAGAACAGGCTATTGATAAATTTATTATTCATTTGTTCTCAACTATATCTGATTCAATCTTTTACCGTTTGCTAATATGCCTAATTCCGTGGGATTGTGTATGGATGGGGTCATTTAAACTGGGGAAAAAGAATTTTCAGGCATCTAAGTTGTTCCATTACATACGCTAATACTAGGATTACCTAAAAGGCAAAATTCATGCAAAGCAATTCAAATTCTTTGTGTTCCGAGATTCTATGGGATTTGAAATCACATAATCCAAACACAACATGAAGGTTACTTTTTTTCTTAGAAAATCCAAATTCTTTATACCGTTAGAAAAGAAATTTTATTAGAAAGGAACAAAGGAAAAAAAAATGGAGGACAACGCATCCTCCTGACACAGGAGAAACAAGAACAACAATAAGCATTAAAACACTACTAAATCTCTATTCATAAACACCCCTTGAACAGCCATGAGCAGAGGAGCCTATATGGCAAAACCTTCATCTAACAAAGCATTTGAAAAACAGAGTCAGACACTCCATGGAAAACCTAAACATTCCTTCTTAACTAGATAAACAAATCACAGAAAAAATTGCACATTGCCACAGAACTTTGGCAACTTTATCATGCCTCAAGTGTTTAAATGTGATCAATGCAAACTGATTCAACTTCTCTGGGCACACCTAATACAGCTAAAAAATGCCAAAGGATCATTTCAAGATGAAGTTTCAGTACAACATGTATAAATAAGTGCACCTTTGTTTCAGTATTAATCCCACACATAAAATAAATGTTAAGCGATAATGCCACCTCTGGCATCAAGACCTTAGTATTAATGCTGTTGAGTAGAGCTGTTCATGCATATGACTTCACTTTAAAATAAGTTTAGATTTCCAAATTGAAGTCTCAAGAGGAAAAGTTACCCTTTTTGGAAAAGAAGAAAATCAAAACAGGACTTGTAAGAAGAAATGCCAGAAGAATTAAAATTCCAAACTCTCCTATCTAAATTGGAAGAAAAGTGAATGGGTTCAAGAAGAAGCAGAAGAGCCCCATCTTCATATACTGCTCTACCAGAAGGAGTTCTAGCAAAATGCAAATTCCATGAAACCTTAAAGGACCCAAAACATGGAATGGGAGAATTATGCAACAAGGAAAGTAGATACAAACCAGGAAAGCTCAGTAGAAAGAAGCATCCCTCCCCCCTCTTGTCAACCAAAGAAAATGCAAAACCTATAACTAAAAACAATCACCCACCCTGAATGATTTTGCAAGATAAATTTCCCAGGACTAGAACAACTAATGTGCAAGGTTAGCACCCCATTTGATCCAAACCATACTTATTCCAAATATCCTCATAAAGAGGAGGTAACCTGAGTAGAACAACATAGCCATTTACCCGTCTACTGGCAAGATGGTCTCCCCTTAATTCACTCACACCCAATGAAAGAAAATCCCTCATAATCTTTTCAATCTCTGGGCAACACCCACTGGAATCCTAAAAGAGAAATATTTGGCATGTTTGATTCCTATTTCCCAAAAACGTTCTGTTTCTAAAAGAATTTTATATATATGTGTGTGTGTGTGTGTGTGTATATATAGCACAACTTTTTTCTGTTCAGATCTTAAAAATTGTTTTCAATTTTCTGTACTTTGGAACAGAAAAGTTCAAATATGTTCTCTTTTCTTGTTTTCTGCATTCTCTGAGAAAAGATGAAGAAAATAACTTTTAGTAATAGTATTCTAATCAATAAAATTTTCAAACCAACTCATTCAGTTATATTTTTTATTTATTATATTATAAATATTATTTTATTCATTTTGATATTATTAATTATAATTTGAATGGAGAAATGTCAAACCTTGTGTTTGAAATTTCCATATCCAGTTATGTAGAACATTTTCTAAACTGTTTCAGTAACCGATTTTTGTTCTTTTGTTTTCAAAAACTACATGTAAAAGTTATGTTCAACTGTTTAAGAAATGTTCTTAAAAGAAAAAAGAAAAATAAAACCAATATAGAATCAAAAAGGGTAAGGATCCCTTCTAGACTTCTGACCGTTGAATCCTTTAATGAACCACTGACTACCAAACAGCAGTTGCCTTAGGATTACCCATAAACTTTACGGCCTAGAAGAGAAGCCAAAGAAGAAAGAACTTAATTGTCAATATTCAGCCCTGCCAAACTACTCTTTGTCAATTTATTTTGAACCCTGATATTATCTCAGTGCAATGAAGGACTAAAAGGAAATTCTTAAAATTACCCCTATCTCCAGAAAAAGAACTATCATCTGCAAAATGACGTTGAGAAACCATAATGTCTTCCAAAGCAACCCATGCCCCCTAATGCCATAACAAGACCTCTCTCAAGAGCCCAGGACAATATTCTACTAAGCATATCAACCACTATAGGAAAGGTGATAAAGGTTAAAGGATCCCCTCGTCCAACACCTCTGCCCCCAAAACCAAGATTTTGTCCCACAATTGACAATCACCACAAAATTTGCAGAATGGCATCCTGAAATCCAGCCTCCACTTCTTCCCAAAACCCTTCCTATTGAGAATTTTATCAAGAAAACTCCAACTACCTTAGTTATAAGCTTTTTCAATACCACTTCAAAGGCCCCACTATTATTCTCTCTCCTAACATCATCAATCACCTCATTTACCACCTAAGCCGCATCTAGAATTTGCCTACCCATACTGAAAGCACTCTGATTAACAAAGATAGCATCTATCTGACAGAACTTATAGGCTAATAATCCTTCACTCAAACAGACCTATCCTTCCTTGGGGCAAGTTATGAAAGTCAAATTCATAATCACTCGTCGTTCTAAACTTTATACCCCCTTTATACCCTTGGATGTGATAGGACAATTAATAAAAACACACTTTCAGCACAACACCAACAATAAAATGCCATTGTCTATGATCAGAACAAGCCCGGTGCTACTAATTATTACCATCATAAACATACCAACTATAAAGTAACAAAGTATAACAAAATAGAAAAGGGATACTGTTAGAGGTCACTTCTAAGTTCTAAGATCAAAACCTCTTGTCTAAATTCGCTTCTGAACAAATATATTAAGTAATGTCTTCATTATTCATTCACATTCGGCCTCCTACGGTAAAACAATCTCCAAGTAATGTTTCATAAAAAAATTGCAACAAAAGTGCAACACTTAGACTTCAAACAAGATACTGAGTACTGACTTTGAATTCCTACAAAATAAATTCTGCATGAAAAGAAGATAATTAGAAATTTTCATATTTAAAAAACAGATTTTGTTGTTATCATTTCAAGTAATTTAATTCTCAGGTGACAGTGTTCTTCATATTTCATTTGTAGTACAGAACAGGCTGTAATGGAGAATGGGAAGAGAATATTAGAAGAGATATTATTTTTTTCTAACTTAGGGATTAAGCTTAAACAAAGGAATTAGTAATTATTTAATTGGTTTTATTTTAATATAATTATCTTTTTGTTAGGCTTTAATAATTATCCTTTTGTTAGGCTTATTTTATCTTTGTTAATTAACTTTTTTGAATCAATTTATCTTATTAGGAGTTATCTTTCTGGGTTCTATATATAGCTCTTACTAATTTGGGTTCGGGTAGCCTTTAATTGATTATTAATGAAGCTCTTTTGGCTTGTTGTTGTCTCTCTCCCTCCTTTCTTTTCCTTCTCCCTCTTATTTATCTCTTCATATCTCACTTTATTTCTATATCTCCCCCCTTTCTCCTTCTCTCTCCCCTGTTTTCCTCTATTCTGGCTATGTCCTACATCAGGCTGACGTGGACTATCACAACAAATGTTGCTTAAAACCTGTGTCAATTGAGAAAGTTGCATCATTCACAATTGAGATACAGAGACCCTGCGTATTTGAAGAAATAACACTTTAAAATGATGTAGAGACATACTACATAAAAAGTTAATGAAATTTATAGGTCATCATATCCCAAATCATGACTTATTAACCTAGATATAAACTACTTTTTCTTATTGAATCTTTATATCACTGTGTTTACCAGCTTGATGTAGATGTGGGAGTTTCTACTACATGGCTTTTATGAAATTAAACAAAAAAGTTCAACTAGAAAGCTATAAGGCAAAGTGGAACAACTCATAAACCATTCATCAAGATAGATTCCACTGCCATCTATTGAACTTGCTCTTTCACCTATAATAGATTTACCAAAATCAATGTGTTCATAGTCCTCAACTGTTACGTTTAAATTTTGTTCTCATTGAACCTGCAATATAATCGTTGCATCAAAATCTAGCTTTCGCTTGGCATGCTACACATATGTTACCTTTTTGCCTCTTCAAAGCAAAATTGAATGAAATCAGCTTCAAACAGAAAACAAAGAAGTGGGAGGGAGTGTAATGGATGAACCAGGCTTCAGATTATAATTTTACACTTGCTTGAGTTATTTACCATATGATATGACAGGCTACTCTCTTCACATCACTAACTACCACATGTTGATATATGATATACAGGGCATTAGGGAACTAAATAGCAACATTTTACCATGAAATATTAAGAATAGATTGAGCGAAGATGTACATAGTCCATATGAATAAAAAACTAAATGAGGAAGTACAGTTGTTATTATTATATATACATGAGGTCAACATCAATTAACTTAGATGGAAACAGTTATATTAAAATTTATGAAATTAATTTATGTTCTATTTGCATTTTGTGAGATTATGTACCCAATTGTATCTTATTAATTGGCCTTATAGGCTTATACAATACAATATTTAAGATTTCAAAATTATTTTATATAGATATTGAAACAGTGAGGCTACAATACAGCAAGCAAGAGTGGATATCAGATATCCCCAGGTATTAATAAATAACACAGACCTGGATATGAGAACGGAGTATTCATGGACTCTGAATAATAAGGATCTTCAGCTAGTTTACAAACAATTAACTCAAGTGCACGCATTTGCTCATCGAGGGTGCCAATCAGTGTCACTAACCGATCATTCAATCCAAAGTAATTATTGTCTTGGGGAGAAATCTTAATGCTAGCCTGAGAGTCTTCAATAAACGACCTGCTCAAAGGCAAAGGTAGATACAAGCTAAGCTTTTCATACCCATCAATAAATGACATAAATATACTGAGAAGGTATTATGCAAAGAAAATTATTATTGAACTAACACTAACATTATCTTTCTGTTTTCTCTGAGGGTGGTGGCAGCATATAAGATGGGACACTAAACACTCCCATACATAAAATTGAAAGAAACTATCTCGTTCAAAAAAAACCTTTTGAACTTAAGAAACATTAGCAAAAATGTATTCATAACAAAAATTTGCTTCCTTTTCAGTAAATATTCTATAAACATGAAAACAAATAAGTTCCGTAACTTGGCAAAAGAAAAGTTCTCATACCTAATGGTAGCACCTCCCTTGCCAATTATTCCACCACAAGAGCCATTAGGAACAATGAGTCTCAATTTTGTTTTTGGCTCAGCATTATTCTCATCCTCAGTATGAAGCTAATGACAAAAGACAGATCAATGCCAGAAGTGTTCCAGACATCCTTTGATTTACTAATAAATATATCCACATCAAGGAGATGCAGGTTACCTCACTCAGCAACTTAGAAAGAATAAGTTCAACAGCTTTTAGTAACTCATTCATTGCCCCAGATACCATGATAATCCTATCTGTAGTCCCAGGAAAGAACTCATGATTGCGTGATAACTGGATTCGTGCTCCAGATTGCGATTGAAAATCGGTGATAGTTGAACCACCCTTTCCAATGACAGATCCAGCTGCAGCATTTGATACAAGAAACCTAACATATGTTGACTTCTCAATAGAATCTGGCAGAAGCAACCATAAAGCAAGAGTGAGGTTAAAGAAGTGATGTAAAAATTCTTTACAACTATAATTCTGCACTGCCATTTCTGCAGTTGAGTTGAGAAATAGAATTAGGTGGGTCAGGAGAGAAAAGCTCAAAATGTTGACCGTACAATAGCAGTACCCACAATCACCAACATTATCCAAAGCCCCGCCAAAAGCGAATGGTTCTCATAAAAGAGCAATCAAAACAATACTGCGCCATTTCCCTTTACAGAAACCATAAACTAAAACAGAGGAAACAGATCGCATCAGATACCTGGAGAAGGGGAATTGGGTCGCGGCGAAGCTGGTTTCCTGGGTCCGGGTCCCTCTGGAGATGACATGTAGGAAGATTCGGTCGACTCCATTATTCTTCAACCTCTTTTCCTTCGGTCTGAAGAAAGATAGAAAATCCAAAAAAAATCAATTCACAGAGACAAAATGAAAACAGAAGGGAAACAGTTTCAGACCATTCGCACAAATTCAAGATTCTTACAAAAAAAACCCGAAAAGTAAAAATGGCGAAGAAAAGAAAGAGAATACCGAAAGGAGTGGATGGGGTTGAGAGTTGAGAGCAGTGTGTGTGAGCAGAGAGAGAAAAAGAGGAAGAAGGGTCTGCTACATATCCAAATCTGTGTCTTGGTGCGTATGAGCTGGTGGCGTTGGCCGGAGCGCGATTACAGCCTCCCTTCTACTTACTGTTACTGCGGTTTGCAAAACTTTCACGCATCCGTGTTGCAAGAATTTGGTTAACAACAAAGTCAATTCAAATTGGACATGAGAATATAGATGAGAAAAATATAAAATTATTGCGTTATTTTATATTTTGTAATAATTTAATTTTTTATAAATTAATCATTAAAAATTTATTTTTTATAAATTTAAATTTATACAAAATTAATTTTTCTATTTGTATTAATAAAAAATTAATTTTACATAATATAAAATTTTTAAATGACTAAATTGCATTAAAAATAATAGTGAAGAAGCAATTTAATACCTTTCTATTAAATAATTTATTCATTAAGAATATAGCATAAATAATTTAGTGACCATAAATTTCAGTCATTTAAACATATATAAACTTGAGTTTTATGCCAGTAGCCTGCCATTTAATTTTAATATAGATAAATTTTTATATTTAGCTCATCCAAATTTTCTATTGTCAAATTCATATTAGGGAGATCTGTTATAATAATTATTTATAAACTTACTGAAAAATGTTTAAAACATTGCTCAACATATGAGAGGTCAATAAATGCATTCAAGAGCAACCTTTTAGTTAAACTACAAAGAAAATAACTTTTTTAAACTATAAATTTTCCTCAAAATGTTAATATATAGATTTCTTCGTTACATATTCACAACTTATTATCATTTTTACAATAATATTAAACATTTATTATTGATTTTTCCCTATATATTTCAGTGTCAAATTTTCAATTGTAAATTTGTCACTTTTATGCACATTCTTACGCACCATTTTTTTTTTATGTCATAAATAGTTATACTTGAAACTAATATTGAAGGAAAAAAAAATAACATCAACCATGTTAGACTCAATCATAGACACTTTTATAATAATATTTAATTATAAATTAAAGCACCCTATCCATTATTTTTTTTCTTTTGAGAAAAATATTATTTGCCTTTAATTTATTATTAAATTATAATTTTAGTCAATTATTTATTTTATTTTTTTAATAGTCTTTTATTTATGAAAAATGGTCAATTTTAGTCTTTATTTTTAAGATCATTACCATTCTTATCAAAAGTGATACTTTTTAATAAGTAATGTATTATTTTAAAAAATAAAATAAGTGAGAAATTAAAATAATAATTAATTAATAAATTAGTGGAAATAAGATAATATATTTCTTATTTCTTTCTCACACTTTAACGAGAATGATGCCGAAGATTCCTTGAATTTTTTATTCCCAATTTGCCTGACTAGTGGTGCATGTTTCTCAAATCAGCCTACACTGTTTGATCGTTGGCTTGTCTGAGAATATAACACGTGGACTAATTAAGTTGAGGCTAGGAAGATTCCTAGTGTGATCTATATGACTTGGTAAAGATAATGGCATTATTTATTATTATTACTACACTCTGGTTTTCATTTGAATCCAATGAATCTCAGATCATGATTAAATTAGTAGGAATAGCCATTATAAATTTCTAGTTTTCGGCCAACACGTTTGTTTAAGGCTACAACGGCTAAAAGTATTCAAATGGGTTAGGCTTACAGGGCCAGCCTAACTCCAGTGCATAGACGTTGTGAAATAAACGCCTACATTCTTTCTGAGTCAATTTGGAAAATGGGGTCGCACCATAATCCAATTTTATAAAATTTTATATATTTTAATTTTTTTTAATTCAAAAATAATGGTTTCTCAATTAAAAATAGTAAAGAAACACCTAAAATTTTCATTACAATTTTCTTGATTCAAAAAATTATTTTTTGAATTATCAATACCAAGAAAAAATTAAGAAATTCTATTTAAATTTTTCTGTTCATATAATTCCACTTTGTATTCAAAAAGTTGTTTAATGAATTAAGACAATAAGTAAAAGAATTTGGCAGATTCAGATATGATTGAGGGTGGGCATATCCCCCTTCAAATTTTTTAAATTAATATGATATAGTATAGAGTTTTAATGTTATGTCTCTATACATCTTAAAATTTTGAACCTAGTTAATTTATATATTTATTATATAATTTTTTAAAAAACTACTTGGCATCTTAATTTGAACTCATTTAACCTAACACATGAATTATATATGTAATTTTTACAAAAAAGCAGAAGAAAAAAAAAACTAATCATTTAATCCTTATACTTTACATGAAGTTGTAAATTGGTTCTTATATTTTACTTTTTTCAAATTCGTGTTCATAATTTAAGAAATTTTCAATCTTTGCTGTTATTGATTATTCAGTTTTTTTTTTAATGTTTTCAAATTTTGATATAAGAAACCCTTCAAAGCTCTGTTACTACTTATGATAATATTTCTTCTTCCTAAATTTCAAGGTGTTAATATTTCAAGAGATATATGGCCTAAAGTACTAGCTTAGTCCCCCACTTTTGTATTTTGTGTCAATTTGGTCCCTCAAAAATTAATTGTGACAATTTCATCTACACAAATTTTATTTTCTACAAAATTAGTCATTCTGTTATCTTATTGTTAACTTAGTGCTAGTGTAGACTGTTAGTATGCTAACATGGATCCTTTCTAGACAGGTGGAGAAAACATGACAGATGTAGAAAAGAAAATTTGCCACATCACACCTTAAGCTCCCCCAAAGCTCACTCTCCTAATTTCCCTTTCTATTATATGATTTCTTATGAATAAGGACAACTATTGCAAAACACTTAATTCGAAGTTGTTGCCAAACACTGAATCTAAAGCTGCTGCAAAACATTGAATCTGTAGCTACCATAGAACGTTGATGTTGAAGCTGCAACAAAACATTAAAGTTGAATCTGCTGCAATTGGTGGCAAGTGAATCTTGTTGTTACTGTTGCTGAGAGGAATCTAAAAAGGTATGGTTTGAGTGGCTCATTTATTAGGTTAGGGTTTAAAAATTCAAGTATTTGATAAGATTATGGCCGAAGATGAGAATCTCACATTTTGGTTATTATTCAATGAGGGGATTAGGAAGGCTAGAGTCGATGATCATGACAAGTTCTCTGCTTCTCACCATTTTTACTACTATTTTTCTTTTGCTTATTTTGTTTGTTCCCTGAGTTTTTGGCCATCAACCTTATTCGTCTTCCATGATTTGGGGAAGTGTAAATTTTAGCTAGGATGAATTAGAATCTAAGGCTTATCTTTCACACTAAGGATGTGTAGATAATTTATCTTTCTTCACATCTCTAATGGTACTTTTTCTTCACATCTACAAGTGTCACAACTGCACACCATTTGCATGCAAAAAGGATGACGACATGGTGAACAAGTAACATATGAAAATTTCAAAGAGGAAAAAAAGAAATGTGAAAGGAATAAGTAGTCTTTATGCTTGATATTACTGATTTCTTATCTAATGCTTTCTACATACTAGTGGACCCCAACCCCAAAACAAATTCCATTCCCCTCTATTAGGATTATAAGTAGTTTAGAAGCTGCCAAGTTTAATAAGCATGGAAATTTGATGGTATAATTATGAAGATTTAATTTCTAATTGTCATGTTGACCAAATTGCATTCTTAATACTACCTTCTCTAATATAATTATTTTGTGATTGAAGAAGATGCCCAAATGCATTACATTAGAGTTATCTCTAAAATTAATTGAAGGTTGACGTTGATACATAGATAAAGAGAGAAAGAGAGAGAATTGAAGAACAATCATATGCTAATGATGTCACAACTTTGGGTGAATGGTGAGCCTCAACCATTACTCACCACAACAGCAAAAATTAGCTTAGAAAGTGAAATTGTAGAGTTCATTTCTTTATATTTAAGCTTGTAAATATATTAATAATGTAAAAAAAATTATCTCTTCCTTTCTCTATATGCTTATTTTTTATGCCTTGTCTCATCTCTTATGTTTTTTAGAACCATTTAACTTGACAACCATGCTTTACATTTATATTCCCAACTATCATGTTTAAATTGGCAATTGTTATTTACTTACAAGTAGGATGTTTCTAAATTTAACTTTGGACATTTTAGTTTCTATTACAATAATACTTAGACAAAGAAGATTTTAGTTTCAGAGGTTAACATTCTATTTATTCTTGGAGATCCAAATTGAACAAGGGAAGAAAAAGTAAAGGTGTTTGAAAGGAATAAGAGATGATTAAGGGTTTGCATAGGATGAACTATCATCAACTTCATCATTATCAGAGAATCTCTCACATGAGGAGGACATACTCTGTCACTGTGGATTAAGTGTAGTGATTAAAAGTTTGACCACGAAACCAAAAACCTAGGAAGAAAATTCATAGGTTGTCATCCCATGTACAAAAAAGGACTAGCTTCTGATCTTTTTCATATGGTAGGATGAAAAATGCTTGAAATGCAAAAGGGAGAAATGTAAAGTGAAACTATTGTACACTATTGTTACTGCCCTGTGTTCTATTAGGTTAATGTTAATTTGACATAGGATTGATTTCAATATGAAAATTCACATTCTAATATCTAACATTTGCCAACAAAATTAGTACATAAGATGGATTCTGATATCTAATATCTATCAAAATAAACATTACATAGGATTGATTCCAATATGAAAATAAACATCATAAATATCCATTATCCACCAAAATAAATAGTACATAGGATGGATTCTAATATATAATATCCATTAAAATAAAACTACTAGGAGTTGATTATAATAACCACCAAAAAAACACTAGATGCCTCCATGCACTTCATTTTATAGTGGTTGATGATTCTTGGGTCCCTATCATTTATGTTGCAAACTGTGTCCGAGTAATACTACTGACAAATGCCATTGTCTCTTGGCTAACTGTCCTTTTGTCACAAGCTTATGCATATAGTCTTATGTCAGTACTCGGACCCTACATGATTATATATAACTATAATATCAATTACTTCAAAATACATAATCCAAGTAAATTTAAAACTACTAATGTTATAGTTATGGAACGAAAACATTACACTTAAAGGGCTTTTGCAAGTTCTACTATTATGCCCTTTTTTATGAAACTTTTATATATGATTGCATGATGTTTCTTTATTTTTAATGCATCATTGGATTGTTCACTTTCAACAGGATGCTTTCTCCTTTGTTTCTTTGGCCTACCCATCCTTTTTCTCTTTGAAGGTATTTGAATTTCTTCTCCATTAACCTTAAACCATAGATTTGGTTTATTAACTAGTAGCATGTGTGGTGCATACACCATCTCATGTGTCCTTTATACTCCTCCACCCAATTGCGGCTATAACATGTTCACAAGATATACCACACTGGTCCTATGACCTACAAGAATAGTTACACTCACTGAGGTCAACCACATATTTGTCTGCCCTACAAGGAATCTCAAACATCTCATCGTTAGGGTTCCTAACCCATTGAGACACCCAAATTATACTCCTACACTTGTTTTCCTCTAAGTGACCATGACTTGAAAACATAAAAGGCCTTAACATGGTGCATCATTTCCCATTGTGCTATCATCTTCCTTATTATGTACAATCTTATTTCTTCTAACATGGTTGTGATGGGCTTTTCCTTAACCTCTACAATCTTTAAATTGAATTGTTAGCACATATTGTTTGTGAGCACTTGACTCTTGCTTCTAGCATCCAATGCTAATCTAGACCATTATTTAGGTAGGATTTTGAACAATTACTCCTATAACATATCATTGAACTGTTTTAAGTTGCTCATATTGGTTGCAAACTCTTATGGCATTGTTGACTTTGCAAATTTCCATAAGAAATTCTTTAACTCCTTGCCCTTAAACTGTTTGGCGTAATTGCTAAAAATATAATACACACTAAACATGCGCTCACTGTCTGGTGACACCTCTACTAAAGTAGGAACTAGTCGTTGATTAAGGAGTAAGTTTAAAATTATACATAAGTTAAGGACATGGATGCCACTATTGAAAATATAGAAAAAATGAAAGTACCTTTTGTCTATTGGTTATAAAGCTCGAAGGGCAGCCATTGAATTGGGGCTAATGTCTTCTAACAACTTTCTCTATAAATAATGTCTAAGTTTCTCTATTCTCGATATCAATAACTACTAAAGCAATAAGGTAAAATGTGTTGTTATCATCTTGCCCGACTGCAAACAATAGAATCCCACCATAAAACCCTTTTAGGAAACACCCATGCAATCCTATCATGGAACCAGCTAAGAACCCTTTCTTGCATGTATTCATACATATGTATAATCTATTGAACATTAGAGATAGTTTTTGAGTAACTCTTTAAGCCCTTTATGTGGCATTTTGATCCAAGTTTGCTTTTATCTCCCTATAATACTCTTTTTCATTCCCTTCCATAAGGATGTTTGCTAAGTTTCATGCTTTGTAAGCTTTTCTTCTACACACAGTAATGCAAAACTCCTCTTTAATGTAATCCATCACATTATTTGCCTTTAGGTTTTATGTTACATTAAAAAAAAGGTAATAACCTCACAACAAGCCACTTAGAACTAATTTGTTTGGGTTTCACTATCCTACTGCAAGTGTGTTCATTGATGAAAGTTTTCACCTGGTATGAGTTACTCACATTTGACCATAAGCATAGGATTGCCTATGGACAAGAATCTTCACATTGTGCTCGACATCATTTTGCATTATTCTTCACAAACCTTACCCTAACCTCTACATTGATGGTATAATCTATTATCACTTGCTTAAACACCATAATGTTTTCAAACTCCATGTCCAATTCAAATGCCACCTGCCTAAACCTGACTTGCTCATCGAATTGGGGCCATATAACCTTCTTCTCCCTTTCAGTGTTTTCTTCAATCTTTATCTCACTAAGACTTACTTCAAAGTTATAACTATTTGGAAGAATAGTGTCCTTCCTGCACCAGTATAATATCTTTGTTAATGGAAAGACAACCATAAATGTATGAAAATGAAGCTTCATTTATTTCAAACATCTAAAAATAAATATTTATGAATTAAGATACTTAGCATGAAAAACATGTCTGTCAAATATATAATCCTCATTAAAGCTGCTTGAGTCAACTTTACCACCATTATTGTGCGCATACATAACTAGACACTCCTCAATTTCAATTTCTTCAATTGGACGTGAAATCTCCACCTCAATTGGATAATTCATGGATGTTTACTATATACCAAATAAAATGTGGACATCAAATGAGATGCTTTAGTATATTCATGAGAATGAAAAGTCAAATAACACACACACACACACACATATATATATAGTCTTATGTGAATTTAGATATAACATTGTGCTTGAGTCTAGATATAAGACAAAAACTAAGTAAATGGTGAAACATAGATGAATAGCACAATAAAGAAGTAAGAAAGTTAATACCAACAGAAAGACAAATAATTAATAGAATTCTCTTATTTAAGAAATTTGTTAATGAAAGAATTTCCTAAATCTAATTGTAGCGAGTATTCTTAATTGTAAAGAAGCTCTAGTTCATATGACAACTTAAAAGATTCAAGTTCGAGAAGAAACAAAAGGAAAGAATATTTAGAATCCAAAGAAATGACAATCAAACCAACAATTCAAATTACCAATTAAGGTGCCTAAAAGGTATGCATCGCACTAGATTTCTATTAAGCAACACTCTTGAACAATTATTCAAATTACCAAACTAGTTGATCTTTCTTAACTGCCACAACAACAATGTTTTGGGTTCTCCCTTCTAAAGTTGCCATTTTTGCTTTAAGGGTTTTGTGATGTATTGACTTTAAGAAAAGAAGTGAAGGAAAATAAAGGTGTGGAGTGAACAAAGCCAGAAAAATAGAAGAGGGATTAAAGAGAGAAATAGGATAGTAACAAAACTTTAAAGGGTTTTTTATTTTAAAACTTTAAAATAGCTAAAAAAAAGTTTGAGTTATTGATTTGGAAACTGACTTGATATCCTACTTGTCAAATGAACACTTTAAATATGCATTTTACAAATGGCATTGGATTTCAATCACCTCCTAAAAGGAACTACTAGCCATTGGATTGCACGGTTCCTTCAATGTGAACCATTAGATAAAAATCTTAGACTGTGTGCGGTTAAATTTTGAAATTTTTTACCATGTGCAGTCTCCAACTTTAATATGAACCGTCAAATTATGCATTTCCTTTAATATTAACTATTGAATCCATGCATTTCCTAATAAATGTAGGAAATTTAAATTGTCTACAAATAGTGTTAAGAGACGAACAAATGGTTAGGATTGCTTAGAAAATGTCTGAAACTATAAGGACTAATTTTAACAAAAAATAAAGCCGACCAATTTATAAATTCATGTAAAGTATAAGGACTAAATGATTAATTTTTCCAAAAGAAAATTATAATATTTGTTCTCTCTTTTCTTCCTCTTCTGTTCTTTCTTCTCCTTATTTTCTCCTTACATTTCTTTTTCTTGCTTTCTCTCTTGTTCCTCCCTTTTCATATTTTTCCTTTCTCATTGGCTTTCAAATTTCTCTTCTCCTAAATTTGTGGCTATGGATGAGCCTTTTCAACTATAAGTATAATACCTTTGCCTTAAATCTTCAACTATCATCTAATTAAAATAATCTCTTAGCTTAATTTAAAATTTAAGAACTCAATTGGGTCAATTCAACAGTGAATCATAGTTACTAACTCATTAAAGTAGCATGGTATTGTGCTACAATTTGATTATTTCATTAATATAAAAGTAAAGAAGTAAATTTGTAATTTTAAATTCCAACATTTTATTTAAACAATATATTATATAAGTACTAATTTTTCAAATATGATATGGGCAAATTTTCAACAAAAAAAAAAATTAACATATGTGCAACAATATTCAATTGAACATAATATATCAAATCTCTAACAACAACATACTAGAATTAATCTCTAAATTAATGATGCTTTTAGAATGGCGAGGGAACAAAATAGATTTGCGCTTAAATGATGGTCAAAGAACAAATAAATGTTTCACAAGCCAAAGAGTTGTCACCATATGAAGCAATTGTGCAAGTAATGATTGAAGTCAAATCATTTGGGAAAGACTTTTAAAAGTGATTTTTTTTGTTAGTTTCATTTCTTGAAATCAAATTTTGAGCCTATTCCAAAAATCAAATAAAAAGATTTTTTTCTCTTTTAGAAATGGACATGTTCCTTTTGTTAGAACAATTTTTTTAAAAAAAATTGTAGAGTTATTTGTGTGATTAGAAGTATGTCTCTTATCATTGCAGAAGGTTTAAGACATTAAGAATATTTATAATCCATGCTTTGATAGTTTTCTTTGTAGTGGGATGTTGAACAAGTGCTTAACCATTATATTCTAAAGAGGTGGACAAAAGATACGCGTAATGGTGTTGTCCAAGATGTAGGGGGGAACGAGGTTAAAGGTGACGATACAAGCAACTTTACTCCAAAATTGATTATATGAGCATATGAGGTGGCTATATATGAAGAGTAGTACTCCTTTGTTGACAATGGTACAGATGATTTGTGCAAATGGAAGATGGGTTTTTATTTTTAAGACAATGAAGCCAATCAAGCTACAACCTTAGAATATGATGGTGTAGGTCAAGCAAAATAATTAAAGAAATGAATTAGACTCAAGAGATAACAATGACTAAAGAGATTAGTTGAGCTTCAATCACGTAAGAAAAGAAAGGTTTTGACCAGTTAGACATTCACAAAATCCAAAACATAGGTATATAAACTTTTCCATTTACTCATTCATAATTTTCATTTTTTGATTCCATTTATAATTATTAATCATTTTCCTTCCTTGTAGTACAATAAATCATCAAGTCCATTGATATGTGAAGTGTCATAATTAATACCTTTAACATTTTATGTCGACCATCAAATAGATAGGAATCAAATTAGTTTACCAAATTTATAATGGTGATTGCAATACATAAGACTTTCATGTGTCTTCAATGTTGATTTTCACACTTAGCTGTATTTCTGTTACACAGGAGTTAATGGAATAAGCATGGAGCAATTGCAATATGATATATGAATAGTTAAGCAAGAATGTAACGTGAATAGGATTAGGCATGCATGCAAAGTAATAAATTTGAATTTGGGTTTTCAAAGTAATACATAAAAGTTTTCTGGTTGATTACATATTTGCACAAAAATTTCATATGTTTAGTACCCCATAAAAATATAAATGCTAGTATTCCCAAGAAATAAAAGTGCTAACTAAACTCAAAAAATACAAGTAAATCCAACAATTTGCTTCTTAGTATTCACTTGTATTCTTAGACACACAATCATTTTCAAACGTGTAGCTACATCTAAGGCCTAAGACAAACTGGTTTGCAAAATATTGACTTTTTTTTTTAGTGCCTATGTTCTAAGTCATACAAAGTGGTTTCTTAGTCATATATGTCCAGTTGGATTAGTGCCTTGTAGGATGCTAAAGATTATAAATTGCTCATGGAAAACTATAAGTTCTTCAACTGACATCCTACAGAGAATATATTTAATGTCTCTAACATTGTGCTGCCATTCTTATTCTACCAAGATACTTCAAACATTTTTTTTTTCAAAAACAAAATATCTGACATCATGGGACTATCATTCGATGTCAAAGTCGCGTCTACATCGCGAAACTATCATTTCTGCAATCCAAACAATTATCTTTTAAAATTTTTTTTCAAAATGCAAGGAGCAACTCCCCGCATTCTGCATGACATAGTGGAGATCTCCCCTATTATGCCTATATGCACACAGTGGAGGATGTGCCCCACCGTGTCATCACCCCACCTTTTTTTTTTTTTTCCCTCTTCTATGTAATTAAAAATATATATTTTTAAATTTTCTTTATGTGATTTAAAATTTATAAATATATTTTAAATGTTTTTGAATTAAGAATTGATTTAAACATTCAAAATTAATTTCAATTAGAAGATTAAATATTTTTTTTATTAAAATTATTTTAAAATATTATCTATTAATTGTTTTTTAATATGTGACTAAAATATTAGAAGTAGTAGAGTAATTTAATGAAACGTATCTATATTAATATAAGAAAATATTGGATATGTTTCCTAAAATATAAGGAAAGATCTATCTAATTAGTATCTATAAAATTTCATTAGAGAAAGTTAGATTATTATAAATTTATACATATATACTATAGTTTAATAGTTCATTAATTTTGATTTTAAAAATATTTTTCTTAAACATAAATGTTAAGCAATCATAATATTCTCATCTTGTACACATATTATATTACTCTCAAAATATTTGTCTTTACTATTTATCTTCAAATATTATGAGCTTAATTAAATATGTAATATGAAAGTATTTGAGGATAAATAGTTACACAAATTGATAAGATCAAATATTAATCGCAATATTGTTTTAATTTTTTTGACTATTTATTGTCAAATAAACAAATCTGTACATATAGTTTAATCAATTAATTAAATCAAATCATATTTATTTAACATACCCAAAAATTCAATATACTGGGCATACAATTGATGTAGTTAAATAATTAAATTAAATTTTTCTTTTTTATGATATTACTTCATTCAAAAATTAAATTATTTAATTCTTTCAACTATGTAAATAGTTAAATATAGTAACAAAAATAAATAATGAAAATTAAATTATTTAGTGCTTTAATCTATGTAGATAGTGGTTAAATTTTAATGAAAGTAGTGTAGAATGAGTATAAGATGAGAATACTATGATTTTTTAATATTTATGTTTAAGAAAAATATTTTGTAATCCAAAATTAATGAACTATTAAACTCAATCTCGAATCTAGGATTTGATTAGAAAATGACGAAAGTCTTTGAATATGATTTGAACCATGGAAAATAAATTCTTACAATTCAAAAAAATAAATTTATATAAATTAATGAACCAAATTATGAATATAAGATAAAATTATGTATAAAAATTGACATCTTAAAAATATCAGGGAGCAATTGTCCACTGTGCCCAGTTGGACTTATCTATGATTAAACTTTAGTACATATTTATAATAATCCAACTTTTTCTAATGAAATTTTACAGATACAAATTTGGCAGACCTTTCCTTATCTTTTTGGAAACTATGTCAAATATTTTCTCATATTAATATAGATATTTTTCATTAAATTACCTTACTATCTCTAATATTTTAGTCTCTTATTAATAAACAAGCAATAGATAATATTTTGAATCACATAAAATATTTAAAATTATTTTTTATCATATAAAGAAGAAAAACAAAAAAGAGGGTGCGAGTGCGGGCCACAGTGGGGAACATCCTCCATTGTGTTCATATAGGCACAGTGGCGGGGAGTTGCTCCTGGCATTCTACACAAAAAAAAAAATTAATTAATTAAATAATAATAATTGTTCATATTACGAAAATGACAGTTTTGTGATCCAAACATAACTTTGGTGTCGTAGAAATGACAGTCCCCCAACTTCAGATTTTGTATTTTTTTAAAAAAAAAGGTTTTAAGCATTTTGGTAGAATAAGAATGACGCAGCATTTTTAAAGACATTAAATATATTATCTGTAGGATGTCAGTTGAATATCGAAAACTATGTCTTATTAGGCTCGATAATCAGTTAAGCAAATATAGAAAAGCGGGTGTAGGAAAAATTTCTTCTCCTATGTTTCATCTGCTACATACATATTGGAAAAGAGTTATTAATGTAAATTTAAACATTCAATATTATATATTTCTAGTGACATTCTAGTATCAAGCAAAAGCATCTATAACTTACTTATCTCTATCTTTATTAATTCAAATTATGGTTGTCTGTGTAGAAGTATTAAAATGGGTCAAGGAAAGGGTCATGTAAGCAATTTTTACACCAAATTGAAGCATTTCTTTGTCATTATCATTAATGGCTAATTTGCAATATCTTTGACAGCTTTTTTAGTTATTATAATTAAATTGATCATAATTTAAAAAGTTCATTAGGACCGTTAGTCTAGTCCAAAAAAATAAGTCTAAATGAAAAAACCTGATTTGTAAAATTGGTCAAGCTCTGACTTTTTTAAAGCTTATCTTGAACCTGAAAAGCTCAAATGAATACTTTTTTTAATTAATAAGTTTTATTATATAAAAAAACTTAGTGTAATGTGATATTTTGATTACATAATAAAAATAATACCTCTTATTTAAAAAATTTATATTAATACAATAACTCATTTGAACTGACAACTTCTTTATATATAATTTTATATGTAGTGGTAATAATTATTTATATTATTTATCTTAAATCTTAAGTAATAAATTAATTTAACATTTTTTTAAAAAGTCTGATTAGCCTAAAAGACATAACTTAAAAAAATATAAATAAAAGTTTAAATAAAAATGTCTGATTAAAATAAAAATTTTAGTTTTTTTAATTAAAATTAAAATTTAATTTTTAAAAGTTTAGCTCAATAATCAAATATAATTATAATGTATAAATAAGATTGGCAGTTACATGGCTGATATGTTGATCTAACCAAGAAAGTAACATTACACTATCATAAACATATTGAAGTATTGAACCATGGAAATCTTCTGATTGTGCCTCTAAAATCAAAGTTGAACAACCTAATTATATTTTTGAGTTGCCTTGCATTCATAAAACATAAACAACCTATTATATATACAAGTATATGGGGAGAATTATCGTTGATATTATGTGTAAGCCAGACAAGTTTTAAGTTCTTATTGATTATCTCCTATATCTGCCAAAGGAATAAATAAATTTTTGGTCTCTTAATTTTATTTGAGATTTTACTTTTGTCCCTTAATTTCATTTAGCAATAATTTAGTCTTTAAATTTTACTTCTATTCTTTAATTTTATTTGGTTCTAATTGGATCCCCTAATTTTACTTGGAGTTTCACTTTCATCATTTAACTTCATTTAGCTATAATTTAGTCTTTTAATTTTACTTTAAGTTTCACTTTCATCCTTTAATTTTATTTGTTTCTAATTTAGCCTTAATTTTGAAAAAATGAAAAGTTAAGGGACTAAATGGGAATCAAATGAATTGAAGGGACTATGATGAAACTTAATTAAGGGACCAAAAATGAACCAAATAAAATTAAAAGATGAAAGTAAAACTTAAAATAAAGTTAAAGGACCAAGTTAAAACTAAATAAAATTAATCGATAAAAATAAAATCTCAAATAAAATTAAAGGTCAAAAGTGTATTTATGCCTCACCCAAACCATGGGACAAACAATAGGGATTCACAAGGCTCAAGTTAGGTTAATATTTGCCTAACTTAAAGCCTAACCTATTTTTGGTACTTATTTTCATGGTTTGGTGCTCAACTTGGTTTTGGTTGAGTCATTGTTTTTAACTTTTTTTTTTTTTTGGGAATTCTTCATAGATTTAATGAAATTTTAACCAATGAGACCCATATTCAATAATAGTAGCAAATAATTCTATATTTATCAAACAAAAAAAACCTGTTTAAAAAAAAAGTAATTTGGGCTTGTATCTGGGATCATAATTGACTCTTATCTATTCTACCTAGTTTTTTGGCCCAATAACCTTTGACCTAGCCCAATATGGTTAGGGGACTAGGGTGATTGGGCCTTGAACACTCCTCATTAGACAAAACCAAAACAATAATAACAACTTGAAAGAGTAAAAATAAAATGCTTCTGAAAATAGTTGAGAAAAAATTAGTACTTTTATGCTTCTAAAGAGACACATTTTGCACAGAAACTTAGTTCCATGAATAGAAATTAAATTGTAAGAATTTTTTTAATATTATTGAATTTCAGTGGAGTTGGGTAATATTATTTAAATAAAAAAATATTAAGTATAATTTAGCCAAACTTCATAATAAGTTAGTCTAACTTATCCTATATGGAAATGACTTTGCAATAATTATTATTGTTGAAAAGAAAAAATGTTTTAAAATATTTTAGTTATTTTAAATTAATTTTCAATATTTTTATTTAACATATAAAAGTTATATCACTATAAATATTTAAATCAAAATACATAAAACTAAGTATATAAAAGTGAAAGAACAAGAACACAGCGTATTAGGTTACATAAAGAATAATAGTTGATTTTGTAATTAAAGATTTTGAGTAAGGATATATTAAGCTTAAAAAAATAACATTTTGCTTTTACTTCGTGTTCGTAGCGTAAAATATACTTTGTTGCCATTTAAATGTAAACTTTGTTATCAATGGACCAAACATAACCAAAACTAATTAAGTATTTCTATGATAAAGAATAAATAAACAATTCAGTCTTCCCCAAAAATAGGGCCAGGATCTTAAATTATGTCCTCCCCTGGTTATCATTGTTTTATTTAAATTTTGTCATTTTCAGATAATTAAATGTGAATTTTTTGGAAGAAAAAAATTTATTTTGAAATGAAATAAAAATGATATATTTACTATATCCTATTTAATTAAAATAAAAATATTTTATTTATAAAAATAATATTATAAAGATAATATATAAGACATTTCATTCTATTAACAACCATTATTTTTATTAAATTTATAATAAAAAATGACACATATTTTAATATTTTATTTTTTGTCATTTCACGCAATTTTATAATTAGTCATTTTATCCCATGCTGTTTTACACTCCGAAAGATATGGTAAGTTTGAGTGTGCCTCCTTTTTGGCACAGATAACCTATTTCATTATTACTTTTGGTACAAAATCTTCAATTCCACTTTTTTTTTTTTGGAGACTATTTGAGTACATAATCCTACCTGTTACAATAAAACTCAATTTTATCAAAATATTTATTTATATTATATAATTTATTTTAAACTATATTTTATGTAACTTTCATTTCAATGTTATTTTTATGTTTGAACTAAAAAAATAATTTTATTCTTAAAAAATATTATATTTATAAATTTTTTTATTGATTAAATATATATATATATATATATATATATATATATATATATTGAATACGTATCAATATTAGAATTAAGGATCATTAGCCATTATAATTTAATAATATGTTGATTAAAATGAGTTTAAATATATGATATCTTTTAATTTTAGTAATGATTACTCTAGATTTTCATAATAAAAAACTGATTGTGTAATTAAGTCATTTTAAAGGTAAAATTAACTAATTTACCCTATTATTTATTTTTTGGAGAAATATTCAAATTATATGTCATTCTTCCTTATTTTAAATGATTACTCTTTTTCTTTTAAAATTGAAAGATGCGTTATATTGATTTTTTTATAACAAATGATAAGTTATAATTACATATATTTTAACAAAAATACCCTTAATTTTATTACTTATATAATATAATAAGTATTATATATGTATTCTACTAATGTAAAAAATATTTTTTAATTTTAAAGTAAATTAAAAATTATATTTTCAATACAACATTCATGGTATCAAAGTGAAAATTTAAGAGATAAATTTTCTTTATAAATTTTTTATAATAAAAATATATAACGAGCGTTCAAAGAAAAACAGAAAATAATTTAACCATCTATTTAATATCAGACTTCCTAAACGCTCCCGCCTAATTTTCTGAAAAACAGAAAAGGCACTCCCGCCTTATTTTGAGCGACTCCGCCAACAGAGAAACTTGAAAAGTAAAAAAAAAAAAAAAAAAAATCAGTCGACAAACAAGAAATCTCGTGAAACTGAATACCGTGAACTTCTCATCTGAACCGTCCACGTCATCAATCTGCTCAGTTCCAAACTAGCCAATCAGATCTCACTAAGAATTGTTATATATACCACTCCGACCCTGCCTCTTCTCCATCGCCCATACAGTTCGTTATATACATAGTAGCCAGTTCAGTTGCTTCTGTGTATATCTTGGTGTTGCGTTACAATGGCGAAGGCAGAGAAGAAACCCGCGGAGAAGAAACCTGCGGAGAAGGCTCCAGCGGAGAAGACGAAGGCCGAGAAGAAGATTCCGAAGGAAGCGGCGTCGTCTGACAAGAAGAAGAAGAAGAAGGCGAAGAGCGTGGAGACCTACAAGATTTACATCTTTAAGGTGTTGAAGCAGGTGCATCCTGACATTGGGATCTCGAGCAAAGCCATGGGGATCATGAACAGCTTCATCAACGACATCTTCGAGAAGCTTGCCCAGGAGGCTTCTAGATTGGCCCGATACAATAAGAAGCCCACTATTACCTCGCGGGAGATTCAGACGGCTGTGAGGCTTGTACTGCCCGGTGAGTTGGCCAAGCACGCTGTGTCTGAGGGTACTAAAGCTGTGACCAAGTTTACCAGCTCTTGAATATGAAGGGTTTTGTCGTAGAAGTCTTTGAATTAGGGATTTGAGATTGTAAAGTGTTGAAATTTGGGATTAATCCATTCTCTGTATTTGACACTTATCGTTGACGTTTGAATGGAAATGTTTTCGTTTTATCGATCTTTTACAAATTGTTATGCTCTGACATATCGAATTAGTTGTGGTCTATTTTTCTCGTCTCTGCTGTTATCTTCTTCGTAAAGCGATATCGAAGTGGAGCCACGTGACCTGTGCATGGCATCTTGGGACTTATTCCTGGCCACAACTTCCTCTTCATCTTATATTGTTTTGCATCAATGATATGCTTAGGATCAGAGTCAAATCCTCGCTTCTTGAATTCTAAGCGTAATGAAGGGCTGAATTTGGTTAGCACTGTGGGCTTCTTCGTTTGTCGAAACTAGTGTGCCATTTTCATATCGTAGCAAATTATTCTGATTTAGATTTGCCTTTGAAGTTAAGCTTTCATTTTTGAGCATCGGCAAGGCCAAATGTGCCAGTTTTTTTTTATGTCTTTGCTTAAGATGCTCGCTAATACGTTTCAGTTTTGGGTTTGGACTTGGGATGGAATTTCATTGTTACTCAAAGTTGAACAAAGTGGATGTATATTAGTTTAAGTTTTGGTTGGGGGTTCCGTGCTTGATGCGGATTAAATTGAATTCTCCTTTGAGGTTTGTCCAGTTTTGCTGATGAAGGTGGAAAAGCAGCTTGATTGGTGTCACATTAAGCTGCTGTTTTAGAAGGTGAGACTTTTCTTGCAACTAAATTCTATTGCCTGGACTTTCAGTTGCTTTTCCAGTGTGCTAGTCTTCTCATTTGATGGTTTAAAATGCTGGTTACAGCTGGGCTTGCCAATGGTGGCTGCGCCAAATAACAAGTTTGATGATGAGGAGCGTTAGCTACCTACAGAGCGCATACATAAACTGTTATTGTGAAATTTGATGTGTTTGGGTTGAAGTAACTTTTCTTTATTGATCCTACTATCCGTAAATTATGGCGCATGACACTATTGATTAATTGCATCTCACTCTTGTCTTTTGTTGCTTAATTTTTTTCCGGTAGTTATTATATTGTAAGCCTCAATGTGCTGCTTCAATCCTTTTAGGTTCAATTGAGTGGGAACATTAAGATTCTTTTGTATGTACGACAATTCTTTCCGATTGCATGCTATGATGATAAAAGATCTCCAAAATTGGATATTCTGTAGTTTATTGACCAAAGAAATTATTACACCCAAATTAATCTGATATGCACAAAGAGAGGTGCAGCTTGTGGTATTACCCAACTTTTTTCTTTTAGTAAATTACCAGTTAGACTCTTAGTGAAACTAATTTCACCTGGCATGAAAGATCAATTACTAAATAAATATCCTTTGTATTTGCAACTAGTTGTTTTTTCTCATTTTAAGCTTGGAGATGGAGTAAAGCTAGAGGACTTTAAAACATAAGGTAATGGGGAGTTTCTTCTTACAAGAAGATTTAGCTTTAACTAAACTGTGCGGTTGACAATCTGTTTGCAAACATAGCAAGCAAGACATGTGAAATACAGCTAAATAACTTGGTCTAAATACCCTTGTTCTGCTTCATCGTGTGTTGAGTAGCTTTTCAGCATTTCACAAAATCTGTTGTAAATCAATCATTATGCAACTTTTCTTTGTAAGTTTATTAGTGAATGCAAAAGCTGTGACAGTTTTCTTGCTCTCTTCTTGCGAAAGAAGGAAAAGAAAGCCTGCAAATGTCAAGCCACATGGTTTATGCTTCTTTCAGGAATGGGTTTTACAACACATTAATATAGTAACACAGAGTTAATAGTGAACGAGATATCATGTTTTAGCAATTGTATGTATTAACTTATTTGTGCAACAGCTTAACTCTCACACACTAATTAAGATTTGAGCCATAATTGAGGAGTAATTTGATGTTCTACCTAGTTCTTATGATATCTTATTATTGATATTTCACTTGACTTTTTCTTTGGATCATATGTGCAGTTAAAGCGAGCATCCAAATTATTGTGCGTTGTGAGCAATGTGAAAGCTGTCATTTGAAGCAACTGGGACTCAAGTACTTGACCAAATGCTATGGATTATGCTTTCCTGTTTCTGGCCCAGGTTTTTGGAAGTTTAATCTAGTATTGAAAAATTTGATGTAGTATTTAAAGTTGCTCTCATTCTCTTAATTTAATTTTTCTGTTAACTGTATGAGCAGAACTAGGCATTAATTGTGACTTTGGAAAAGGAAAAGCCCTTGGTATGACATTAAAAAAAAGAGCTTCTTTGTATGAATGATGGAAAACTTTATTCTATAATATATAGACTTAATGGAAAATACTTATTTATTCATCTTCAAAATACTATGAGGACATTGGAAATCTTCTGAAATTTCAGTTTCGTGGTTTTTTCTATGCTACAATGCATTCCCTGCATCCCTGTGCTTTTGGCTTATTCTCTTTTACAGATCTATCGTTTTATTTTTTTCTGGGACCATTCCAAAGGTAGCTTACTCATGCTCATCCTTCTACTGACTCGAAAGCTGGCAAAGAGGAAGAGTGGTGACTCACGAATCCTCAACGGCTTTTCCTGCTGCTGGCAATT
This sequence comes from Delonix regia, assembly GCA_037074485.1. Classification (NCBI taxonomy): domain Eukaryota; kingdom Viridiplantae; phylum Streptophyta; class Magnoliopsida; order Fabales; family Fabaceae; genus Delonix; species Delonix regia. The sequence goes on along the minus strand of CM073454.1, from coordinate 18,581,219 downwards.
AATTTGAACAATACAAAAGGGGGTGCAAGCACACTGGACGAGGGAGCTTGGACCATTCCTTTTCCCTGGGTTTTCTCTCAATCTCTTCCCAAATTTGGCTGAACCAAAGGATTATGCTCAATGGGCAGAGTAGAAGAAGAATGAGAGTTAAAACAAGTCAAGTAGCCAATTTGGGTCTCTAAAGGTGAAAATTCATGAGTGTTGATTTTCATAGCAGGTTTGATGATTATTTTGTAGCTGGTATTGCTAATATATGATTTCAAATTCAGTTTCCCTTCCTTATTTCAATTCTGATTAGAATAATGTTCGTGAGTTGATGGGTTGTTTGAATTTCAGGTTTTCGTTTTCCCTTCCATTGCTTTATTTCTGACTGAAAGAGGAATCATGAACTGATTTGTGGAATTGAATTTATGGTTTTATTTCCCTTTTGTTTCTAATTAGAAGCTTATATGTTGCATAAATTTGGTTTAATAATGAGCATAGTGTATTGGTAAAATTTCTAAACTATCGTACTTGGTTTGTTTCTAGCCTATGGTAGTTGAAAGGTTGGTTTCTTTGCTCATTGCTGCTGTTCTGGGAGATTGGAGTGAATGATTTTGGGGCGAGTTTTCTTTGAGATTGCTTGACGATGAATTTTGTTAGGATTTTAATCATTTTATAAGCTTTCTGATAGGATTCCAAGAAAGGGAAAACACATATAGAAAACACGTGTGATGAAGACAAAAATGGATAGATTTTCAGAGTCAGTTAATTGATTTAGATATTGGTAGTTATGTCTATTAGTTATGGTTTTTTATCCTTTAATTATTCATGTTTGCATCGGTAATTATATGTTAATTGAGATAGCCACTTATGGCCAGTTGTATAACTTTTCCAATTAACTAACTTTTTTATGTAGTGTATGTTGTATTCTGAAGAGTGGAAAGATGTCATGTAAGAAGATCATTATGGAATAAAAGGGAGTAATTGTCCTACTCGAAATGGAATTCCTGATGGATGGAGCAAGGTTCTTGCTCTGCTCTTACATATTTGTTTCTTAAATTCTTATTTATCCTAATCACTGACCTGAATCTATCATTTTCATGGGCTGCTGAATTCGTCTGTGGCCAATAAGCTACATATCCTGGTGTTTGTGATTTGATTTGGCAAGCGTAAATGCATACACACTGATGCTTTTTTTTTTTTCCTCCCCAAGGTCGAGAGGCTATACTTTGGCATGTTGAGTTAGTTTGGCCAAATGGAATTGCTGGAACAATGCTCTTGATTTTAAATTCTGTGTACTTGGAATGGAGATTGATCCTTTTGATTCATTCTTATGTTCTGATTTATGCTGAGTTTGTGATCGACATGTATCCTTTCATATCTTTGCATTTGATTGGCGCTGGGATCATATATAGACTACCCTGAGAACAGCGAGGATTGCAGCTTGAGTAGGAGTCAATGCAGTCTTTATTTATGAACTTTTTTATTTGACTTTATTGGAATTGATTTAAATTGTGGATCATGTATGTCCTGAGATTTTCATTTTACGTTAAATTTGCTTTGTAAAATATTTTGTCTCATATATTTACTTTCGCTTTTTTTCTTTTTCTTTTTTTAATTTCTTCTGCATGTGTTTGACAAAAAGATAATTTAATAACCCTAAATGCCTGCATTACATTGATTCGTGGGGACGAACTTTCCTTATCTTTTCTTTTGTCAACTAATTTGGAAATTTTGTAATTTAGTTTGCTCCCAAATGTACAGGTAAGATTTCTCACCCCGTAGTGATCTAGTGAGGGTTGTTCGGTTGGAACAAAACTCTTTGGTTTTATCATAAATTATTATAGAAATATTGAAAAGTGTATATTTTAGAAGAGATTATGTCGAATTTTATACACATGAATGCATATACTATTTGTGATGGGAATTTGTTTAATCTAAACTCCCTAGTCTATGCTTTGCTGCTTTGTTAAAGTTCTAAGATTGTCAGACTCATAGTGATAAGATTGTTTTCATGTGCTAGTCACTCTTTTTATAGGGCCTAGGACCACAATATTCAATTTTCTTTTAAATTATTATACCTTATATTGTAGCCAGCGCTATGAAGAACTCACGTAAGTAAAAATAAAAATATAAAGAAAAAAAAAGCTCAAGTAATTAATACTAATGAAATTAATTAGGTCATTCATAATTAACTTAAAAACTCATAATTATGTACGTACATTTAAAAGTGAAACGCACTTAGCAAGTAATGTAGTAATATTCCAGCACCATGTCAATGTGGAGGGACCTTGTGCAGAGGATGAGCTTGAAAAGGAGTCGTCATTATCTACAAGCAGAGAACGAAGGACAAGGTCTTTCCATAGTCACTGACATGATCAATCAAATTCCAAAGGAAAAAAGAAAAAATGGAAACAAATTTTGGAACAGAATTATGAACTTTTATGCGATGGTTTCTTCTTTTTGGCTGTTTCAGGTTCTATGCTTGTTTTTGTCTTTGTTCTCTTTTTGGTTTGACAGCTACATAGTTAAAGGTAAAAACATGCATATATTTGAACAGATATCAACGGCTTACTGTCAATTATATATATATATATATATATATATATATATATATATATATGCGCGCGTACGTGTCATTGCAAAATTGATTATTATAATTATGTAATCATTACGTAGTATAAAAAAAAAATATAATAACAACAAGTCAAAATATATTTATTATATGTTAATTTGAAGTAATTTATGGTATTTATATTTTGATTTTAATATTTTTAAATTTTTGAATAAATCCAAAATATTTTGAAAAATTGTTTATTTATTCTCTCTACTTTTTGTTTTTAAGTATCCTTGCAAAATATGAATTTTTGAATTGAAAATTGGTTGAGTTATATATTTTAACCCCACAAAATACTTTTGGTGTAATTATAAAATTTATTGTACTAGGTGTAATTATTATGTGACATATTAAAAGGAAAACATGTGGATCAAAATATAGTTAGTATCTATATTTTTATTCCAATATTCTTAAATTTTAATTATGAACCCAAAATTTATTTTCATAGATTTTCAGTTTGCCTTTCTATTTTTTTTATTTTTTAGTAACCTCACAAACTATTAATTTATAAATAGGATAAAATCAGGGATTTGGAAAGTTATTAAAAAAATAATAAAGTATAAGAGTGAGTTAACAAATTTATAAGCTAATATTTTTGTGAGTATTTGGTAAATAAAAGTATAGGAGATAAAGCGTAAAGTTCAAATATGATTTTGAGTTTATAAAAAAATCTAAAAAATATTAGGGGTTAAAATATACATAAAATAAATTATTTTAGATTAGATACAATTAAAATATTTTAACAGATCATTGTCATGTGTTATTACATAGTAATTATACTAGTACAATTTATTTTTAGTTGTACCAAAAAATTTATTTTAATTGATTAATAAATTTTAGGTAAATTTTTTGGTATAACTATAAAAGCAATTGTACAAATGCTACTACATGATACATTAAGAATAAAACATTATGATAACTATATAAAAATTTAGATAATTAATCATATTTATTCTGACCCCTTTATTCATAAATTTTATTTATGAACTCAAAATTATTTTTAAAGTTTTTAATTGTCTTTCTCCTCTCCGCTTACAGTAGGGCATGATTAAGAATGCATTTATCAATCTTGTTTCATAGAAATTCAATATTATTTTAATAACACAATTGTGCTCATTAATAAAAAAAAAAACTATAATTTACTTTAACTATGATTTTTAAGACAAAATATACCCTTTTAAGTAGTTCTCTATGCAACTCCTCTTATTTACTTGATCCTTCACTAGTAGGTTTTTATTTCTTTTTCATAATTCTTTCAGATTTTTTTTGTTCCCACCACTCTTCTTTTTTTCTTTTATATATTTTTTCAAGATATAGAGTGTAGGTTTTTAAAATTTCAAAATATATGATTTGGAATTAGGCTGGCCCAAAATTTTTTGAAGAGATTTTCGAGTCATTTTTATTTTTTGTTTTTGGACAACAACGTCTTTGGCTCATGAATACTCCTCTTGGGCCAACATTGTACCCTCATATTGCGTGAGGCACTTGAATCCACTATTTTTGTTATTAAATGGACTTAATATATGTATTTTGGGCCTATTGGTTGCTTAGGTTAACAATTAGCACCAAAAACAAATTATATTTATACAAATTATCTATAATTTTAATTATATAAAAAGTAGAGTCTAGTAAATTGTAAGAAGCCACTGCTTCTTTTGGTTATTTTTCAATCTTCAATTTTATTTTTCATAGGAGACGTACATTATTTTAGTTTTTGACTTATAATTAAATTGTTATTTTGTTTTATTTATTTATTTTATTTTTCAAAATAATCATCTATTTATTAGAAATTGTTATTTTTATTGCTCTACATGAGTTAAAGAAGTTTAGATTGAATGATTATATATGATAATAATCTCAAAAATGAAAATTTTCAGTAAGTATGAAATCAAAAGTAACAATTTTTAATAAATAAAGGACATATTTTAAAAAATAAAATGAATAAGAAATGAAAATGACAATTTAATAATAAGTCAAAAACCAAAATAGTGTTTTTCTCTTTATGATATAAAATATTAATAGCTAAGACTAATCTATAATTACACTGTAATTGTTTATATTAATAATTTAATATTGAAATGTAATATTAATTAACTACTGATCATACAATTGCTTTTATTTTTAAATTAAAAACATATTAAAAGTTAATTGATTAATATATGTCAAGCCACTAACATACTTTAAGCCAATAGTAAAGACTTTAATAGGACTTATTTAAATTTACATTTCAGTCATTGAATTAAAAATTATAGATGATGTGGCTATTTATGGCATTAAGATTCTAGTATGCTTTGTACTTGTTTCAATTGAAAGATTTGTGTATCAACAAACTAGTCGTAAGATTCTTAATTATATTTTTTAAAGATTAAAACTTAATAGGCTAACTTGTATTTTTAAAATCTATGAATTAAATAATTAAAAAATATATTTTTAGGAAAAAAAGAGTGAAATATCAATTTGGTTCTTCGTTTATGAATCCAATCTTAATTTAATCCTTCACAAATATAAAAGTTTACATTTAGTCTCTTATTCTCAATTAAATTTGGGCTATATATACTAATATTTATATTAGTAAGACACTAAATTGAGACTGAATTCAAATGTGAAAAATCAAATTGAAATTAAATTGACATAAACTTGCGTGTATATTATCTAAATTTGCTAATTTATGATTATACCTAAGAAAAATGAGTCAATTCATTGAAAGCGGAACTTAAACATGTAATTAAACATTATTCTAAATTGAGAGAATAAATTAACAGTCTGACTTGATGAAGATGACATCGTTGATATGAATATTGGTTGAGTCCAACGAGTTCAACCCACAATGCCCAAGAGTGTTTCTCAGAGTGTTTTGACGGTAGAGAGAGAGTGACAAATTTTGTATGTTTAAAATTAGGACTTTAGTATGTTATTTATAGGATTTTATTTTAATAATATAATTAATCAATATTATTAAAGTAAAATCCTCTAAAATCTTTAAAACAATTTTAAATTTAATTAATCAATCAAAATTAAGCCCATAAAATCTCTTTCTGGATAACAATCTTAGATTAGTAATCTGACGGGATGATTACTAATGCTCTTGAGCTGTGGGTTGGGTTTCTGCCCAGTGGACTTGTGGATAATCAAACCCATCACCGATTATCCACACATATTAAAATAAAACCCAGTCCATTCTCAGTTTATAAATTATAACATTAATTGCCTAATTAGAATTAACAAGGTACTAATCTAATAAAATAGTTAATGCTAATCCATAAATATTAAAATTATTCCAACACTCATTACATACTTAGATTTAGTACAAACTCAAATAAATTCACAAGTTGACTTATCAATCATACCGAGCGTATGATTTTATTTATTAAAAAAAGTTTCTTTCCAAAAAATTCAATATAATCTCTTTTATTACTAGCTTAAATATAAAAAATAATAAAATTACATTAAATATGTGCTTATTAAAAAATAAAATAAATATTATTTAGTTGATTATATTAAATGATTCTTTATGTATAACTATATTAACAATTTTATGTTGAGTACTACATATTATAAAATATATAAAAAAAATTTAACTTAGTATAATTTAAATTACATTAAATAATTTATATATATATATATATGATATTTTAACTATATAATTATATATTTTAATAAATATTTATTAATTAAGATAAATCTTACGAATTAATGTTACGAATCCAGAATTCACCATATTTTTTTATAAAGTTGACCAAATTTATGAAAAAAACCCATTTATCAGAAAAAGGATGGCAGTGGTAGAAATGAAAATCCTCCATAATAATGTAGGCCGGGCATATCTGCTTAAATCCGTGAATGTTTCACCTTTATCAAGTACATGCCAAACCAAAAAGAGACCAAAGACAAAGACAAGCACAGAACCTGAAACAGCCAAAAAGATAAAAACTCATCATCACGTAAAAGCTCATAATTCTCTTCCAAAACTTTTTTTTTTTTCTTTTTTTTCTTTTTCCTTTAAAATTTGATTCCTTTTCCTTCACTCTCTGCAAGTAGATAATGACCACTCCTTTTCCTTTTCAAGCTCATCCGCATGGTGCTGGAATATTTCTACATTAATTACTAAGTGCATTTCATTTTGAAATGTACATATATAATAGTATGAGATTTTTAAGTGAATTTTAAATTATCTAATTAATTTATGAGTATTAATTACCGCCCAACGATATAAGGATTAACAATATATAGACCATTGAATATTAATTGCTAAGTATAAAGTTACTATCATATAATTTATATCATTAGTATACTAAATTATATAAACATAAAAGTAACATTATTGTGTTATTAGTAAATAATAAAAATTTAACTATTTAGACCAATTTACGATGATAGTAATAATTCCAATAGGTAAAATAGCAATAATAGAATAGCACCAATGTAAAGAAGCACTTGTTTATTTTTTTTTTTTCTTGAGTTTGAGTCGTTAGAAAAATGTCTAAATTTGATTTTATCATGCTTTTTTTGTAAGGTTCTGGATAATTTAATATTTTTATCATGTTGATTGTTCAATTAACTGTAACAAATTTATGTGTTGTAGGAAAAATACTCACAGTTGACTTACAAGCAATTAAATGATAATAATAATAATAATAATAATATAGCGATTGCAATGCAATAATCCTATCTATGGAACACAAAAATATAAGATGAGTGAGGTCTACTTGAATAATAAAATTAATTGAAAATTTTCGAATTTGTGAGCTTCACTCTATATTTATCTTTCTTTAAAATTGGCTAAAAATTAATATGAGGGAAATTAAAAAGATACAAATTATATAGTTATATGATAGTATCATGGATTGATCTTTTAGATATAACACACATAATTAAGGTTGTCAAATTCATGAATCTCAACAAACTCATAAAGTAGAGGGAAACTTATTAATAAATAATTATTTAAATATGTAATTATATAGTTAAAATACTATATACAATAATAAATTATTCAAATTCAATTTAAATTATACTATGTCAAATAGAAGTTATTCATCTTTCATGTTTTGCAATATTTAAAATAAATATTTTAACATATTCATACATATATAATTGTTTAATATAATCAACTAATAATATTTATTTTATTTTTATTTTAATAAATACATATTTAATGCAACTATTATTTTTAAGCATAGTTAAACTAGTAATAAAGTAGATTATAATGAATCTATATATCTTTTGATCCTTGATTTACATGTTTATATTGTTGATTAAAAGTTACTTAACACGTTTTTTAATAAATAAAATTATAAATTTGATAAGCTCAATAAATCACCTACCCAAATTTTCCTTAGACATGATCATAAATTCATGAATTCAAATAATAAATTTATAAGTTTAAGAACCATGCATGTAATGAATCAAGATGAAAACTTCTTTTATATACTCATGAAGCAATACAAATTCCTGAGTTTATTTATTTATTTTGGTCTTAAGAAACTAGTCGAGTTTAGTCAAACTTGGCGAAAGAAAATCTATAGTTATAAGATAATCTAATTATATAGGGATTTACTTGAAATGCGTTTGGTTCAAATTATTTAGTGTTTGCGGATCAATTATGAATGCAAAATGTCATTATCAAAATCCATTATCAGGTAAAAAAAATGCCATTATCAAGCGACAAGCGTGCGCCACTATGTTTACCCAAAAAGAAAAATATTATAAACTTAAAAAGACTTGTTTAAATAAGTTTTGTAATATATTTTTAATTTTTTAAAATACTATTACATCTTAATTCATAATATATTTTCAATTATATATGATGAAAGGTTTGCACCTCCATCCTCAAACAATATTGTCGGTGGATAACTTTGTTTTAGTGATAAATATGATCTGAAATTAAACCCCAATAAAAGGATTTAATTGGTGTAGATAATTATTACATATTATGAAATAAGAGTGTTTATTTTAGTAAATTTATTGTTATAATTAATTCATTAATTACTGCATATAAATTTTTGTAACAAAATATTATTAAATATTTAATAATTAATTATATAATTAGGAACATGGTGTTCATGAGTATAGTTATCAAATCCGTGTGTTATTTGAGTTTATAAGTTTATGATTTTACCTAAAAAAATTGAGTCAACTTATAAGAAAACTTAAACTTAGTACAAATTCGAGTATACTTACGAGTTGACTAATTAAGTCTATCAAGTTTATAATTTTATCTATGAAAAATGTGTCAACTTGTAAAGTTGGATTTTGTGCAAATTCATATTGACGTGCATCTAACTCAAATAAACTCAATTGAACTAGTGTTTCTAGGGCAAGTAAGTAAGTCAACTCAAAGGACAAAGTAGAATTACAAAACAAATTATAGATGGATTAGAAGACACACCTTTGAGTGTGAGTAGAGTGCCTTCACCATCATTTCACCATATCTTGCTTACATTATATATATATAGTCATATCTAAATTCACTTATTCATATGAATTTCTAGAAATATAGGATAAACAAAATAAAAATTTATACAGGCATAAACAAAAATAATAAAATTACACTCAATATTTTTTTATTAAAATAAAAATAAAATAAATACTATTTAGTTTGTTATATTGAATGATTATTTATGTATGCATTTTGTTAAAATGTTTAAGTGCTATAAATTATAAAATGTGGATAACTTTCATTTGAACAAGTATAATTTGAATTGTATTTGAATGCATTTTTTATTGTATATAGTATATTAACCATGAGTGGTAACCAATCATTTATATGTGAGCCCTATCTTAGGAGAATATTCTTTACTTTAGAGATTTTTCGTCTTCTTTCTTGTCATTTTGGCCATGGCTCTTTCACTTCTGTCTTCAATTTCTCCTTTACTATACTCTGCATGTCGTTCTTGTTTTATGATTTCTCTTCAACTTGCTTTGATGTTTATGTATTCATAATTGCATATGGCTAAGGACTCTTTTTAGCACCGTTGGAATTTGTTCTACTTCATGTTTCACAAGTTCTCATATGTTTTTTTTTTTTTCGTTTTTTGTGTGTGGCTGTTGTGCTTTTTTTCTTCTTTGTGGTCTTGGTACTGTGATTAGTTAGCTCAGGTTTTCTACAACGCGACAACATTAGCTTACTATAGGTCTTAACTTGTCAGATAATAGCTTAGATGAGCAAGTAGAGTTCTACCTTCCTAGCTCTCACTTCCAAAGTGCCTTCCAATTCTTTCTTTCTTGGCTAGTGCCATAGTTCAACTATGACCCTCATGATGTCTCCACGCTCGAAATTTCTAGAACAATTACCTTACTGGGGCTATCATTGACGAGAAAATTGTTCCTCTACATCAACTAGGTCATGCATTTCATGAAGCTTGGCAACTTTGAGGTGACTTAAGAATTATTGGGTGTGATAAAAATTTCTATGTCTTTGACTTTGACAATCATGATAATGAAGACTCCATACTTGAGAACAACCCTTGGGCAATCTTAAATTCCTTACTGGTTCTAGATAATTGGAAACCTAATTTAATCCTTAGAGATTTATGTATTAAAAAAGTGGCGGTTTAAATGCAATTCTGAGGCCTCTTGTTAGAATATCTAACAAATGGGGTGGCTAATGTTTTAGGGAACCTAGTTGGACATACTTTGGAAATATATGGCAATTCACAACACACAAGAAACATCAGATTCCTTTGAGTTAAAGTACTTATGGATCCTTCTCTCTTATTGCTCATAGCAACCTTTCTTCATCTAGATAATGGCTTTTTAGTCTGGATAGATTGTATATATAAACATGTCTTTTGTGTCTATAAACAGTGCACAAGAACTGGTCACACTGCCAAAAATTGTGGTTGGTCTTATCAACAAGTCATTGAAGCTCAAAACTATCTCAAAGAACGCATCTACATGAAATTCATTATTGACTTTGCAAAAGACTATAGGTTTCCTCTGGTTCCTAATGAAGTAATAACTTTCAACATAAAGCGTTTTTTAAGGAACACTACTAAGGTTTGTTGGATAGGAACAGTGGAAGGAGGTTATTATTTTCTATATGAAAATTTTCCAAGTGATCATTTTGATTAACCTTGTAATGTCATCAGTGCATACTTTGATTCATTCTCTTCTAACTCTTCCATTAATAAGAATCACAGTTGCTTTAGTGATTTCTTTATATCTCCCTTTGAAAGTTGAAATCATGATGGGTTGCAAAGACTCAATGATTTAAATGATCTCTTGGATGATATTGATATAACACTTAAACCTTTGCCCTTCCCAGTTATGATAAACCGAATTGATTAGTATTTTGATGCTCTCGATGATATAAGCTTTGAACAACACACTGCTAATGATGTTATTGCATTAAATAGTCAACAATGCAATAGCTTAAATGATTTTAATATTCATAACTTGGATGTTGATATTGATGATCCTTTAAATTTTTACTTTGATCACATGGAAGTTGACAGATCTAGTTGGACTATTTTGCAGTCACTAAATGCTGCTATGTTTGACCTACCACCTTTTAATGACAATAATTTCCTTGATGGATCTATTGCTCATGCAAATTTGACTAATTTTGCTAACATGGATATTGAGGGTGGTTGTGCAAATTCAAATGTTTTAAATGGCACTGATGTTATAAGTTATTCAGTAGGAGTTTTTTACCCCAATTTGAATATGACTTTGTATCATTCTTTGAGCATCCACTAGCTAGTTCTGAGGATGGAAATATAGGGATGTAATTCTCTAGTTTTGTTCAAAGCCCTAACGAGTTTGACTCCAACTTTCATTATTTCCTACTGGTGCTTGTGCTTTTTGTTGTTTGAAGCACTTTAATATCCTTTGATAAGAATGATCCTTTTGTCACTTTGGTTGGTTTCTTGTTTATGGAAAACATTCTTTATGTACCTAATGAAGTGTCTCCTATAAAGATATGTTCTCACCCTATGGCATTGAAGGATTTATTTGTTCTTTCTATTACGCCTTTATGTATATGCTCCTAGTTGGAATCTATTAGTACTTTGAATGAAGAGCTTTTTGAGAATGTGGGCCTTATCAATTAATTCTCATCCTACTGTGTTATCTTACAATACCCTTAGCCCAATAAGCTGCCTAAGTTCGATATTTTTTGTTAGCTCTTCCCTATTTCCTCTTCATTCTACCAAAAGTTGCATATTTGGTGTGGGCTTCTCAACAATTTTTTCCATGTTCAAAATATACAACTCTTTGGTCATTTTTGTAATCTTACAAATTATATGTGCCTTTCTTTGCAACTTTTATAGAAAATATATCAAAGCAATTATCTTCAAAGGCAAATAAAAATACTCTATTGGTAGAGATGCTTTTACAGACTCATTTTGTCTCTTTTACACAACTTGAAACTAAGAAAAGATTTGAAATTAGAAAAGTATAATTTTACGTGTGAGAAAGAAGAAGAGGCGTGATTCCTTGTGGACAAGACATAGGAAGAAACTAAAGTTTTCTAATATCTGTCTGGATCTTGTTAGTGAAATGCATAAGGATTTTGATGATCTATAGGAGTTTGAGGAATTGGTTTTATTGCTGTAGGGGATAAGGAAGCAACCAATGGAAAGCTTTCGGAGGAGCCATGAGTATCATCAATTGGAATTGTCGTAGTCTGGGCAAATCACGACAATTAAGTGACTTAGGAATTTAGTTGTTGAACACAAATCAAACATTCTATGGATCCCCAAGCTTCATTGTGCAAAGTAAATTTCAATCAACACTCGTTATGCTTCTACATTGGGATAACATTCATATCAGAAAAATTTCTAACAAAATTCATTCTTTTAAACTTGATCTACAAAAGGGCTTAGAGCAATACTTCAAATTCCTAGGTTTTATGAAAAGAAAAGAATATTAGGCATCAACTAGAATTTAATTATGATTGTGAAGAAATCATTTAGACTTAAAGAACTCATCAAACATGGCTGGTCTAAGGAGATCAAAATAATAGATATTTTCACACCTTGGCATCTAAATGCAAAGCCTCTATTTATATTCTTTCGCTTAAGGATGACTAAGGTGTTTAGGTTGATGATTAGGATAGTCTTAAGGTTCTTAATTACAATTATTTTAACTCTATCTACTCTATTATAGGTCAATTGAATGTTAACTAAATTATGAATACTTTTTAAGAGTATCAAATTCCCTATTTAACATAATAACATATTGATATCCTCCAGTCTGGGTTTACCTCTGAAGATGTTAAAAAAGAAAATTTTGACTTACCTGCTAACAATATTCCTAGTTGTCGTAACCGACCTTTTGGCGGAATAAAATAAAAAGTGTTTAAATTGATTCCCAAAATGAAACTCGAAAATCAATTTATTTGGAGTCACCACCCAAATTTTTAACAAAAAAACATTAAAAAACCAATTTAAAATAAAAAAAGGCAAAATGGTATGTAAAAATAGAGATGGGTTCGAGAGCCTATTTGAGTGTGAGAAAGGTGTTAGGCACCCCACAACACCCATCCGTGAGGACGGTTACCTTAAACTAGTCAGCTGAAATAGAATATGACTTTTAATTTAACTTGATTTCCCTTTTATTAACATGCATGCCCGTCAAATAGAGAAGACAAAAGACGACAATAGCGAAATCAAATAGATAGATATTTACAAAGGGCGGACTTGACCTAGGATAAGAGTCTAAGGCCTACGTACCCCGCGATAGGGATCAAAGTCCACATAGTTCGACCAAAAAGGCACGTTCATTGAGTGATGATTTGTACGTTTTGCGATCAGAACAGGAAGGTTCAAAAATAGATTTTCATAAACAAAACAGAATTGGGATTTGATTTGTGTGTTTTAATTTCCTACAATTTGATTAATCTCGCTTTCCTGATCTCTTCATTTACTCTTTTAAAATTTTTTGTTTATTTTTGAAATTTTGAATACTTTATTTTAAATTTTAAATGAAATGATTATGAAGGAGGAACTAATCTCTTTGTAAAAAAACTTAATGAAAATATTTATTTTTGCGTTATTATTATGGTTATTATTATTTTAAAACAAGTATGTATTAATTTTCAGGATTTATAGAAATTAAAATTTCACATAACCCCAAACATTCGAGGAGCACTATATTCTCACACGATAATTTTGTAAATAGCGAGGAATATTGAATCAGGATGAATATTTAATTATGATTTTTTTTATTATTAATATATTATTATCATTTTTTTTATAGATGTATATTAATTTTAAGGATATAAGGAGATTAGAATCTCACATATTCCCATGCAATTAAAGAGAACAATGTTCACACACGATTGTTTTGTAAATAGTGCAAAAATATATAATTAAGGTGAATATTTAATTATTATTGTTGTTTTTTATTATTATTATTATTATTATTATTATTATTATTATATATATTTTAGATAGATGTGTATTAATTTTAGGGATCAAAGGAGATTAAAATCTCACATAATCCCATGCAATCGAGGAGATCAACATTCTCACACGATAATTTCGTGAATAATGGAAAAATATTTAATTAAAGTAAATATTTAATTATTATTATTTTTAAGCAAATGTATACTAACTTTAGAGATCTAAGGAGACTAAAATCTCACATAATCTCATACAGTCAAGGAGAACAATATTCTCACATGATAATTTCGTAGATAATGGAAAATATTTAATTAAGATAAATATTTAATAATAATAATTATTATTATTAATTTTGTATTATTATTACTTATAGCAAGTATGTATTAATTTTTAATTAATAATTTTTTTCGGGATCTAAGGAGATCCGAATCTTACACAATCCTAAGACACCTGAAGAGAATAATATTCTCACTCGATGACTTTCTTAGAACTTTGTTTATAAAGCCAAAATTAATCTCGTATTGGCACAAAGATAATAATAATACATATACCTATACGCATTTATATGTATACATACATACATATATATATATATATATATATATATATGAGCATGATAGAAAAGGAGAGCAAGCTTCAGGAAAACAGGGAAGCATATATCTATATATCTCCACACACATATATATATACACCTACATACATACATATGTACATATATATATATATATATATATATATAAACTCATATGTGATATATGTGTGATCAGGAAGCATGAACTCATATACCACATGCCTATATATATATATTATATACATCCACATACACACACACACACACACACACACACATATATATATATATATATATATAAACACATGCATAATGTATGTGTATGAAGAGAACAAGCTTCAGAAAGACAAGGAGAAGCCTATATTCTTTCTCTCTCACACATATATATATATACACATTTACATACACACACACACACACACACACATATATATATATATATATAAACTCATATATGATATATGTATGAGTATGATATGAGAGGTTGAGAGCTTCAGGAAGCATAAACTCATACACCCACACGTGTATATATATATAAACACATGCTTAATTTATATGTTAGAAGAGAGGAAGCTTTAGGAAAACAATGAAGTATATATCTATATCTCTCACTCTCCTCCACAGCACCAGAGAAATATTTACTGCAGTTTTCAGTATATATATATATATATCTTCATACATCTATATATACATATATACACACACACACATATGTATATATATATATATATATATATACATCCATATCAGAGAAACATTTGCAACAGTTTTATATATATATATACATATTTTCGTTCATCTATATGTACACATATATACACACACACATATGTATATATATATATACATCCATATCAGAGAAATATTTGCAACAGTTTTCAGTATATATATATATATATATATATATCTTCATTCATCTATATGTACACATACACACACACACACACACATACGTATATATATATATATATATATATATATATACACATCCATATCAGAGAAATATTTGCAGCAATTTTCATATATATATATATATGTCTTCATACATCTATATATATACATATATGCACACACACATATGCATATATATATACTCCCATATACATACAGCTATATATATATATATAACGAAGGAAGGATGAAGAAACATGCATCAAGAAGCAGGGAAACTCATATACACACACGCCCATGTATATACGTACATCTCTCAGTTAGAAAAACAGGCAAGCAAGAAACAAAAAAATGCATCAACACCCTCGATTTCTCTCGGCCAAACTCACCTCTGTTTATCCCTGCTCACAGCGTCTAAAACAGAGGAAGGGAGTCTCGGCCTCAGTTCAGTCTCAACTCGTCACCTTCTCGGTTCCAGCTCGATTTAGATCGTCTCTGCTACAGCTCAGTTTCTCCAACAGCTTTCCTTCCTCAGTTCTCGGTTTTAGCTTCCAGACTTGCTCCTTCGTTCTCAGCCTCCTCTTGGTTCACGCCCAGCTCTCCTTGGTTCTCAGCTTGCACATCTTCTCTCTCGGTCATAACTTACCTCGTTCTGCCTGGCTCGTTCTGCCTTCCCTGGTTCTCGTCCTTGGTTCTCAGCTTCCCTGGTTCTCCTCCTCGGTTCTTAGCTTGCCTCGTTCTGCTTGGCTCATTCTGCCTTCCCTCACAGCTCCAGACTTCTTCCTTCAGTTTCTCATAGCAACTCTCCCTCTAGCAGCAACTTTCCCTCCAATAGCAGCTCTCGGTCTGCACCTCTTCCTTCTCAGTTCATATCAGTTCATTCACCTCTGCCTTCGTTGAATGCCCTCATTTTTCTCTCTTCAGCTCTCTCCTTCTTATCAGTTTAGCCTCCATCATCATTACCTGTTGCTCGTCATCTTCTCAACCGAGCTATGGACTGCAACAACAGCCACAAGCAACTTGCCAACTTACAGAGCAGCCAACTTGTCGAAACCATCGTAAAAAAAAATTGATCAGAGTAAGCTAGGCTATATTATATGTTTTGGTAATTTTTTATTTAATTTATTATTATTTTTTAATTTAACCCTTTATTATTATTATTATTATTATTATTATTATTATTATTATTATTATTATTATTATTATTATTATTATTATTATTATTATTATTATTATTATTATTATATTTTATTTATTTATTATTATTTATTTATTATTATTTATTTATTGTCATCATCACCATTAATATTTATTTTTAGATTTTTCTTATTTTTGTATCTTTTATGATTTTTTATTTTGATTTGTTATTATTATTATTAATTAATTCTTATTTTCCAATTTTGGTTTTTTCTTTTTCTTAAATTCCCTCATTATTCATTTTGAATTTTAAATTGCTTTTACTTAAAAATGTCATTTGAGCCTCTGTCCTTTTTATTTTCCTCATTTGCTAAATTTATAATTAATTAGCGAATCCATTAATTAAATGATTAATTTTAGATAGAGATGGGGTGTTCACACTGGTCTTAATGGTTTTATTGCTAGATTTTCTCAAAAGCATTAGAACATAATTGAGAAAAATATTTGCAAAATGGTTAAGTCTTTTCTTCGAGGTGGCTACATGCTAAAAAGCCTCAATCATTCTTTTATCACCCTTATTTCTAAATCTGAACTGCCTCAGAGTATGAAGGACTTTTGGCCCATCTCTCTATGCATTGTGACATGTAAATAATTTCAAAAGTTCTTTGAAATCGTCTGAGTTAGGTATTTAATGATATTGTTACCCCAAATTAATGTGCTTTCATTAGAAGGTGTTTAATTTCTAACAATATTCTCTTGGCTATAGAAGTGCTACACATTATCCATCATTCAAAAGTAAAAAGAAGAGATTGATATGCTCTTAAATTGAACATTTTAAAAGCTTTTGACAATATTTCATGGAATTTTCTTCTTATGGTTTTAAAAACCATGAAATTTCCTACTAATTGGATCCAATGGATTTTGCAATGTGTTAGTTTTGTATCTTATCAAGTTCTGATAACTGGATCTCCTTCAAATATTATTTATCCCCAATACTATTTAGACAAGGTGATCCTCTTTGTTCTTTATTATACATTATCTGCTCAAAGGCGCTTTCAAGCTTTATTTATAAAGGAGAGCAGGAAGGAAGATAGAAAAGTAACTAAAATTTTTAGATCATCAGAAGCTATATCGCATTTAATGTATGCTAATGATACAATTTTCTTTCATGAAGCCAATGCTTTAATTTGTTCTATGGTTAAAGAAATTCTTAACCTCTTTGGTAGTATATCTAGATTATCGATTAATTTTTCCAAAACTCACATGGTTTTCAGTCTAAACAACCCTCACCAATTTAAGAAGATCCTAGCTAGTACTTTCAAAGTTAAATATGCAAGTAGGTTGGGTAAGTATCTTGGAACTTTGATTGATGTTGACGATTGAAAGACATAATTTTTCAAGACATTGTTAACAAAATTGAGAATAAGCTAGCCTCTTAGAAATCTAAGTTATTATCTTAGGCGGGTAGTTTGTCAACAAAATCAAGAATAGGCTAACACTTATTAAGTCTGTCCTTTTGTCTAGTTTAGTCAATACACTCTCTTGTTACTATCTTCTTAAAAAATAGTGTTCAATGTTTAATGCAAAAGTTGCAAATTTTTTCTAGGGTTTCCTATCTAGTTCTCCCCAAATGCACTTATCCAATTAATAGAATTTTTGCAAGCCAAGACAATTGGGTAAGTAAGGTTTTCAATCTACTCACCTCTTTAATATCTCCTTGCTTGTTAGACACACATAGAGAAATGTTGATTTGTGAAATATTTCCTTTTTATCAAAATTCATTAAATCTAAATATGGTCACCTGGTTTATCAAAGGGTTTTACATAATGAATGTAATTCCTCTTGGATTTGGAAAGGAATTTTGAAATCCTCATATCTAATTTTAAAAAAGCTTCATTGGCAACTTGGTAAAGGTATAAATATTTAAATTTCCCATCCTTTATGGTAGCCTGCGTAATCTATTGACCTGATAATATCATATTCTACATAATTTAGATAAAATTATTCACTTGTCCATTGCCTACGTATTAAGAAGATATCTAGGAAAATTCTCACTACACATTTCTCCTTTACTGGCCTATCATCTTATATGGGTAAGAAATACTTCTACATTTTATGCAGTTAGGGATGGTTGTAAGATTCTTTGTTCAGTTTTTTGTCAAGCAAATCAATAAGGCTTTTACTAAATGAGACACATTTTGGCGTATAAAGCTCCCTCACATAATCCTCCTTTTTTGTTGGGGTTTAGTTAGCAAAGCTTTTCCTTTAGGCGATATTCTAAATGAACATCATTTGATTGTGAAATCAGAATGTTGCTTCTGCTACTCTGCAAGTGAATCCTTAAATTATCTTTTTATTACTTTCTCCTTTACTAAAGCTATTTAGTTTGATTCTGTTTTCTCTTTTTGCACAAACCAATTTAAAGATCCATATGTGATTGTATGGCTTAACGGAAATGGATCATATGCTGTTAAAGAATAATAATAGGATCTTCTGCAAGTTGCATCTTAGCTCTTGGTTTGATCTAGCATTTACTAGCTTGCCATGCCTTTTCTTATAACTGAACATTGTGTTTTGGTTTTGTGTTTTAAGCCCCTGCATGACCAAAGCACAATATTACCTTTCTTGCAATCCTTTCTCTTTTTTGTAACACTTCTCACATTTTAGAATTCATCTGGAACTCACAGGAGATGATTATGCTTTGGTTATACCATATGCATCCTTTGAATATCTTTGGTTTGAAAATATGACAATCTAGGAAGAATGGCATTCAATTCATGTGGAGGCTTTTCCTAAACTCTAATAACTTCATATATATCAATGTCCCAAAAAACTAGAAATTTACCTTGCCATCTTCTTTCTCTAAAAACTCTAATAACTTATCAATGTCCATTGCTTGCTTCTCCTATCGTGAAAGTATTCAAAAATTCAAGACTTAAATATATCTTAAAGTCAAAATGTGGTGATGTAAAAGCACGGTGTAGCACTTTCACTATGCAATTTGACAATTTCAAGAGCTTGGATGTTAGAGTCTATAGTTAAGGCACACTTTGAAAATTTGCATATACAAGAACTTAATCTTAGGGATTATTTTAATGCATTATTTCTTCCAATTATTACTATGCACCAATCAGTAAAATATCTAACTATCGAAAATCTTGGAAATCTCATTTTTGTTTTGGTTTCAAAGACTTGTCTTCATAATCTTCAAAGCATTTCCATTAATAACTACAAGTATCTAAGTTCATTGTTTAATGATATGGAATTTCTCCTCCCATATTTAAAAAGCTACACATACAACAATGTACAAAAATAGAAACTGTAAGTATTCAAGACATAATACTAAAATGCAAAAGGCCTATCGTTTAGTGTTGATTATCATACTCAACTTATATTGGTTACCCTCTATGTCACTTGGTATATTCGAAATAATGTGATTTATAAGGGGGAAGTTCTTGACCCTATCAATGTGATCTATATAATCAAGGGCATGTTTAATGAATATTAGTATGCCTGGAAAGGTGCAGGGATTACTCATGATTGATCCAAATAGCAACTAATCCCTCTCATCCTACAAGTGATTACACTATCAAATAATGGGTGGAATGTTTTTACCTCTATTAGTAAGAAGAGCAGAAATGTCAGGCAGTTTAAGACTAATTTTCACATTTTACTTGCCAATTTTTTTTTATTCGATGTTGGGTTATAACAAACAATGACAAGATGAGCAAAGAAGTTTTTCTTTCCTCAATGCCATGAGAAAACTCCTGCTCATGCTTCGCTCTTTGAATGATTGCTCTTCTGTTCAAACCTTATCCATCCAAATTTTCCTACCTTTGTTGCACTAGCTCAACCTTATTCAACATCATCAAAATGCCAGCAATGTTATCAAGATGATTACACAGGACATTCATATATTAAACGGAAGCTTCACATCTACTGTGTTTAGAATTTCTCCTTTGTTTTCTTATAGCTCTTGTTGTCATAACTTCTTTTTATTCCTTCTGTTCCTTTCATCCAAAAAAAAAAAAACATATAGTTATATATTTCGATAGCTATTTATTAATTGAGGTAAACTATTACAAACTTATGTTACAAGTTCACTATTTTTTTACGAGTTATTCTAAAGTCACAAGTTTCACAACTTTACTTCCCATATATATAGCGCACTCATACGATTGTTCCTTTTCTTTTTTATTAAATTTCCAAGAGAAAAACGTGCAAACTTTTATAGAAATTTAGAAAATTCTTGTTTAGCTCCTAATTCCTATGGATTTAGATTCTTTGTATTTGAGAATTCAAATATAGTGAATTTGAGAAAATTTATGCCATTGAATTTTTATATAATTATTTAGATTCTAATTAATAATAAAAAATTAAACAATTTCTAACAATATATTAAAATATAAACCATCAAATTTTTATTCAATGGTCCATATTCTATTAAATTTACCTGTATTTGGAAATCCAAATACAAAAATCCATTTCTCGTTTTCTATTAGGGTTACAGTTACTAAACTTCATAGTCTAAATGGACCTAGGCCTTGTCTCAACTATATATCAATGTAGCTTTTTCTACTTTACTTCAGATGCATCAAAGGAGGATAAAAGCCTAACAACAATGTTAGGCACTTCAATGACACATTATATGCTATCAAAAGTCCAAACCAGGTCATATCAAAAGCACTCTTTTGCCCAAAATCAACTAAAATCGTGTTTAAGCTAATAAAGAAAATTTCAAAGCATATCCAAGCAAAAGATTGCCTAAAGGCCATGGAACAACAAAGACGGGAGGAAAGAAAGTCTCAAGATAAGAAGGAAGATCAACTCCTAAAACCACCTAATAAAAAAATGTTAGATGGACAACTTACGGCAACTTGTTTGAATCCTTTATTTTTCAAAATACATTCAAATTTTGTTTTAAAAAAATGCTATTTAAAAAACTAATTCAAAAATAAGTTTTGAAAATGTTAAGACCTTGTTTAATACCAACAATTAAATGGCTAATGTATAATTATAATTTTATTTCTAATTCCATTAGAATTGAAATTAATTCATAATTTTAAATTTTATGTTTGGGCAATATAAAGAATTAGAACATAAAATCGTAATTCCAATTTTAATTTTAATTTTACTATTCAAACAAAAGATAAATATTTGTTCTATATATTTCAGTGTTACATGTTTAGTATATATATGCATATATGTGTGCATGTATACACATACATGTGTATGTGTATGTGCATATATATAACAAATTCATTATATATGTATTTGTACATGTGGGTGTATGTGGGCGTGTATTTGTGCGTGTGTGTGCATTGATACTACAAATTAATTATATGTATTTGTGTGTTAAACATGTTTGTTATATATGTATATGTGTGAGTACTTGTATATGCATGTGTGTGTATGTACATGTATATAACTTCATTATATATGTCTTCATATTTGTGCGTGTAAGTATATGTACATGTGCGTATTACATTTTTAGTAAGTAGAAATGTGTGTGGGAGTACGTGTGTGCATTTTAATCATGTTTGATTACTTATTAAGTTCATTTGAAACTTAGTTATGTATTTTTTTAATATTAATTTATTTTATTTATAATAAATTTTATTTAAGACAAATCTTTAATATGTTAACTTTTTTAAAATGTTAATTATTTGCCATTTTAAATTGTATATTTTATTCCATTCTTTTCATTTTAAATCTTGATTTTTTTATTTGTTTAAAAAATATTTTTTTGGAAATTTTTTTAATAAAAGTAAAAGGTGACCCAGCCTAGCTAATTTAACTAGCTAAGTTATGTCTAAAAACTTATTCAAACCTAACTCATAATCCTATTTAAATCATTTTTTACAAAATTACAATTTTCTCATTAATAAAAATAATTTAAAAAACAAGATAAAACATTTAAAACTTGTTCTTGTTTTTTAATTTTAAAACTCACTTTTCAGTTTCTTGATTTTTTTAGAAGAATTAATTAAAAAAAACACACATTACCAAACAAATCTTTTTTGTTTTCTTATTTTTAGAAATAAAAAATTATTTTTAAAAACAACATTCAAACAAGGCCTTAGTGACCTCTGAGAAGAAGATTTCAGAGAACCTTGGAAATATGCCTATTCAACTAAATTAACAATTTTCCTAGTTATGGTACACATGAAGTGTAAAAGGAATAATTCTAGACACGTACATATATAATGTGTATTATTGTAACTTGCCTTTCATTATAAGAAATATTGAGTAAAATATTATTTTAATTTTTACTTATTAGTTAATTTTTAATTTAGTTTTTAACTTATAATTTTATTTTTAATTTAGTTCCTCATTAATTTTTATTCTTAATTTGGTCCCTAACTGATTTTTATTGTTAATTTAATTCCTCATTCATTAGAATATTACTATTTTTGATCTCTTACTAATATGATTTTAGCATATTTAGTCCAAATTTAGTAAAGATTGATAGACTAAATATTCTAATGTTCAGATAATGAAGGTCCAAAAGTAATAATAATCTAATGAGTGTGAAACTAAATTAAAAATAAACTTATAAATATAATACCAAATTGAGAATTGATTTATAAGAGAGAGGCCAAAATGATATTTTGCTCTAAGAAATATTAGTATAATGTTTTTAAAAAAAAAAACTTTATGAAATAGTGTAATTTTTTTAAATAGATAGGAGGTGATAAAATTTAAGCACTTATTACGGATGGAATTACTTAACTTCTAGTTAAATATTATAATTAGTGTATATTTTACCTCAAGAAACTAAGTGTGTTATTGAATATAGCCATATTTAAATTAACTTCAAAGCTATACAACAAAACTTAATAAAACGTAACGCTTTTGATGGTATTGATTTACACGATCGTTAAGCAAATTGGTCTCGAGATACCATCTCCATGACAAAATTATTAAGCTAATTTGATCCTTTAAACTATTTTTATATGTTAAACATACTTATATGACTTCTTCACTAACAACCTTTTCCCACAACTTGAGAAATGCTCATTTTTAGTATGACATAGTAAATATTTACAACTTAAGAAGATTTTTTAGGATGTATGGATCCAAGAGGGCACGGGAATGATTGTGCTCTTTGAATTTTTAAATTTTCAATCTTTATATGTAATTTTGTTTTATATTTTTAATTTAGTTATTTAATTTATAAGAGTTTGACACCTTTGGATGATAAGAATTTGTCTTCTTAATTTAAATATTTAATATGAAAACTTTTGCCCCGTTAAAATTAAACCCTAAATTCGTTCCTACGTTGTTACTAAGTATACATACCACTCAACAAATCACACCTATTGGCTTACTTGATCACTACTTTGTAGTGAGTGATAATCATATTTTTTCCAAGACCATCATGCTTCTTAATTATGGTGTAATTAATTATTAAATACTATTGAACACAATACAATATTTCATTTATTTTAATAAATTTATTAATATAATTAAGATGATTAATTATTGAATATAAAATTTTTAATAAAATATTATTTAATTTTTTATAATTAATTATATCATAACTAAATTACATAATATTTTCAAGAGCATTAGATGATTACTCTTTTGTAATATCCATTTCACCAAGCTTAGAAGCTTCTCACATATCTTAAAAAAAAAAAAATATCAAATTGGTCTTCTAATTTTATATTTTGTAATAATTTAGTCTTTTACAAATTAACCGTAATAATAAATCTTTTAGAATTAATATTTTATGCAAAATCAATTCTTCGTCAACTTAAGCAGATAGACTAATTGTGTTTAAATTTGAATTTGGAAGAAATTAGTTTTATATAAATTTAAATTTTTAAAGAACTTATTTATTACATTTAATTCTTAAGGAACTTAATTGTCGTAAAATATAAAAATGAAATACTAATTTTATATATATATATAAAAAAAAAAAACATCTTTAAAGAGTACCAAGTTAACTTGCACAACCGTATAAGCCGAAGTAGACTGGCCCATTAGACAGTGGGCTGAGTCCAGTTCTCTTGAAAAGCCTCTGTAGTCTATCGTGGACTTGCCCACACCAGAGTACCGCTTTAATGGAGGGACCAGCTAGTACGGGTTAGTAACACGCACGTACTGCATTGCGCCGCTTGCTAGCTGTACATTTTAGTATGGATGATGAGTATACAGTTAATGAAACAGAATTATATATTTATCGTAATATTATTTTAAAAAATATTTTTTATTTATTTTAATTAAAAAATAACATATAAAAAATATAAATAAGAGTATATAATTTTTTAAAATAGATATTGATGTAATTATTTTATTCATTTTACCTTTTCGTCTACAAATGTGCATATAAAATTTATTATTACTATTATTATTATTATCATTAATTTAGTTTTAATAATTTAAGAAAACCTCTTTATCCTATCTTTTAAAAAATAATATTAATAAAATTAATTATGTGAACTATGTTTATCCG
The DNA here is from genome assembly GCA_037074485.1 of Delonix regia. Lineage (NCBI taxonomy): Eukaryota > Viridiplantae > Streptophyta > Magnoliopsida > Fabales > Fabaceae > Delonix > Delonix regia. The sequence goes on along the minus strand of CM073454.1, from coordinate 18,556,215 downwards.
TAAAAATTAACATAAAAATTTTAAATGCATTGCACACCAACCACTTAATTATGACAAGTCGGAATATATGGATTATATAACAATTTAAATTATTAATTATATTTATATTTTAATCTCATTATTTTTAGTTTTTATTTATGAGCCTAAAATTCATTTTAAATATTTCAGTTTACTTTTGCTACTTTTTATTTTTTAGTAATTCATGCAAAAATATTAGTTTATAAATTTGTTAACTCACTCTTGTACTGTTTTTATTTTTTCAATAATTCTCAAACTCTCTAATTTTATTTTTATCTTTAATTTATAAATTAATATTTTGTGATAATACTAAAAAATAATTATAAAAAGGATAAATTGAAAATTTATAAAAAAAATTTGGATTCATAAATAAAATTTAAAAATATTAGAGTCAAAATATAAAGATTTTTTTATTTAAATATTACAATTAAAAAAATTATTTTTTAGATTCTGCTCTAACAATATTATTATATCCAAATGCATAAAGTATACGAGCTAATTTGCTAATATACGTGGCATTTAACATATATTTTTTTAAATTTAATAAATTGGGGGCCTCGCCACAACATTTTGTCGAAAAAAATTTGTTAGAGGGATCCGCCAACATTGTATAGAAATATGGGATAGCCCCGTTTGGGCGTATGTGTGTGTATATATATATATATATATATTCATATATATTAGAAATTATATGTTAATAAAAAATATATTTAAACAATAAAAAATAAATATTATATTTGTATATATAAATTATGTTTAAGTGTATTATATTTTTTTTAAATTAATATATTAAGAAAATAAAAAATAATAATTTATGATATTTGTGAGAATTTTTTATTTAATATATTTTTTAAGAAAGGTAAAAAAAATTCATTAATTAAAATTTATCTTTTAATTTATTGGTTTTATTGTTAAATTATGAAGATATTGCTTGAGTAATTTAAATTTAGATTTAATTATTTAATATATTTTTTTGTATTTTTTATCATTTCAATTATTATTTTAATTTACAATCATCTAAAACAAACATATCAATTTTAATCATTATATTTTATTTTATTTTTTATTAGGACATTTAGATGGCACAAAAAAGTTAGTTTTAAATACGTAATAATTTTGTATTTCATCATGCATTTATAATAATTCATTTAGTGAGAGAATGTTTTGTATAAATTTATATTAGTTATGTTACAAATAATTAAAAGATAAAAAAGTTAATAATATATGTATATAAATAATTTTGTACTCATTTTTAAATTACTTTGTGGAAAATAAAATAAAATTTATTTTACTTATATTTATCTTACTATTTAAATTTTAATGTTTAAAATTTTCCATTTTATAAATGTTAAATATTTGGATTGTTTTAACTGTTTATTCAAAAATAAAATTATGAAAAACAAATTATGTAAAAGCCATTTATATATAAATTATAGAGACTTTATGTTTGCTATATCTTCTTTTTACATATTAGAAAAAAAAAAAACCCATTTATATTTGTGCTTTGATATGTTTAGTTTATATAATTTTAACTTAAAATAATAATTAAAATGATCAAAAAATGCAAACATATATATCAACTAATTAAATCTAAATTTAAATTACATCGGACACTCCTCGTTTATAATTATATGAGGTGTACTCCCACCCCATAATCCATAAAAGGGTGGGATTCGCCATTGTTGGGCAACCCCTGTAAAAATTTTTTTTTTAAAAAAAAACCCTCTATTGTTTACAAACCCTTCTAACAAATTTTTTTTTTTTTTCAAGTATATTATGGCGAGGCCCTCAATGGATTTGCAAATATTGTAGGCGAATCCCTCTAATAAATTTAAGAAAAAAAAATATTAGATCAGATTCGTCATTTATATTGGCGAATTAGATCGTACACTTTAAGTATTTGAATGTAATAATATTGTTAGAGTATAATCTGAAAAATTAATTTTTTAATTGTAATATTTAAGTAAAAATTCCAAAATATAAATGTAAGAAGTTATTTGAAGTTAACTATATTTTTACATATTATTACTAGGTGTCTTTCTTTTAATATGTTATGTAGTAATCACACTGATACAATCAAATTTATAATTACACAAAAACATATCACTCCTTTTTATTAATATCTGTTATAATATTTGAAACTTATATCTAAAAACCATAAATATTGAATATACTGATTATAATAAACCTTATATTTTAAATTATACAAAAGAAAAATTAGGATTAAATTTGATTAATTCTGAAGGACTTTAGACTGGAATTCTAAGATATGAGTTCTAAGCTAAATTCTTTTGATTTTATTATAAATATGCTAAATTAATTATTTTAAAATGCAGTTTTTCCTATAATCTATAATCTTCTCTATCCTACGGTGAGGTTGGAAGAGGCAAAAGTGCCCTATTTCTGTCATAAATCTTGACAGTAACAACACCCATATGATATGCTGCACATGTGTTGAGAAATTCAACATCATCGAAAAATGATAGAAGAAATTTGAGCTTAATATTGCAACATTTAGAGACAATCTAAAATTTAATTTTAAGAAAATAAAATATTTTAAATTAAATATTTAAATTAAAGAAAGTAAAGTCTTACAATTTAAAAGAAACAAACTTTTATAAATTAAAAAAATTATTGTTAAAATTATAGAAATTTAAAAGGGCAACTTATCATGGACTTATTCATTTAACAAGCTCACGTGCAATTTTAACTTCTTTCTGCTTCTTTTGGTAACTAAGTTAGCCTCTTTTGATGAACTAGTATTGTGTGTGATAAGTGAGTTGACTAGAAAAGAAAATGTGTAAATAAGAAAGCTCTTTGAAATACTTACAACTTTTTGAATGTTTGAAAACTTTGATGATTATAAATGAGAGATTCTGCCCTTATTTATATTATTTTACCTTTTTAATAGACGGTAGTGATCATTTTGATCTAATGGTAGAAATTGATTCTTTAAAACCGTCTATTAAAATATCTATTATCTAGAATATATATATAATCTTTACACTTCTTTATACTATTCTAAATTACTTTACATGTTTTGATTTCTAAAAAATTTTATATACAAAAATATAAGAATCTCAAGTTCAGATGCCAAGACAAAAAAGTCGTAACAAATCGAACCCATTGTCTCCATTTGATCCACCTCAAACTATCAGGTTGAGCTATTTTTGCAAAAAGAAAAACAAAATCCAAAAAAACTTTTCTAATTATTGTTTTAAAGCATTTTAACTCGCTTCCAAAAGTTCTTTCAAATAGTAGGAAGATTCCTTTTTTGTTATTAAGGAAAAAATATAAAACAAGAAAACAAAAACATCTCTCATACTTTTCATGTTTTTCAAACTGTCTCCAATCACTTTCATTTTCAATGCTCAAAAAATCCTATCAATAACTTCGGATTCTAAATCCCAACGTCAACCTGAAAGCCCTAGAAAATAAAGAAAGACAGGCATGGAACTAAATATATTAATGTTTAGATTGATGAAAGCCTAAAAGTAATGATATTCTAATAAATGAAGAATTGAATTTAAAATAAAAATTAATTTATGGACAATTTGATAATAGATTGATAAAGAATCAAAATGGTATTTTAGTTTAAAAATATAATACATAAAAATTTTATAGTTTGACATTATATAATCAAGTTTTTTAAAAAAAAAAATCACAATCTTTTTATAAGAAAACATAACAGCAAAAATCAAACAACTTTACTTAAATTATGTTCATAAAACTTTTATATTAATTGTACATATGGATAGAAAAAAAAAAAAAAAACCCTTTGTTGAGTATGTAACTCCAAAATTTGATCATTCAATTAGTAAAAATTTGTTCTTTTTAGTTGAAATATTATATTTGAAATCTTTAACGAAATCTTAAATCCATCTTGTATTCGTGGTTAGATCAAAGACCTTTTTGGTGGGTACGTAGCTCCAAGGGAAACAAAGTATAATGGTTGAAATGATGGAATGACATGTTGGAGATGGAGTTTTGCAGAAACCCTAGAGAGTGCTGTGGATGATTGAAAAGGGACAAGCAGAACGCAGATAAAGGCGTAGTGTGATATATCACCTAACAGTAACACCTTCCCTTTCTCTTGCATGCTTCCCTGTGCCCTTGTCTGCATGTTCATGGACACACACTAATAATTGTCCTTCTCTTACGGCCATCGTTCCCAGTCTTACACATAATTCTACCTAATTTCCCCTTCTTGGTGATTGAATCAATATCTTCCATGTGATCACGTAGAATGTTATTACGTGTTTTGTATGGGAAATGAAAGCTTGTTTCATGCTCTTGTTTTAATCGGGTGTTGGTTGCTGCGTCTCTTCTCTGCGTTTGTTGTCTTTTGTTATGGCATTTTGTTACAGGGTTTCCTTTGTATAATGGGCGAGATGTGTGACTGTTGTCGAGAAAAATGTAATTTTTATCGATCACTTTTTTGTTATACTATTAATTTACCTTCCTAAATATGAAAAAGTAAATTCATTTGACTTTTTAATAGGATTAAATTGATTTTAAAAAAATTTTATCTTTAGAAGACCAAATTGATATAAAAGTTAAAAATGAGAGATTAAAATTATATTTATCTTAATTAATTTTAATTATTCATTTTTTTGTCAAAGTAACAATTTAGTACTTTAAAGATAAAAATAAATAAATTGATAAAGTCATTTTAGAGGGCCAAATTAGTTTTTGGAGAGCCTTTATTTTCTTGAAGGGTTTCATCTTAAAAATTAAATTGATCAATTTAACAAAAAGTGTATTATAAAGTTCTCGATTATTATTCTCTTTTTAAGTTGTATACTCTTATATTTTTTTAAAATTATGCAGTGAAATTATGAAGAGAAATATAATTTTGGGATTTTACTTTTCGTTATAAGTTTAGTTTAATATTCTAAAAATAGAAAATATCAAAATGATTCTTTAAAGATAAAAATCTTTAAAAAATAATAATCCTCTAACAATAATTAATTTTTATTTTTTACATTTCAAATACAACCTATTAAATATTGCTAATAATTTAATATAAATTATTATATAGCTACAACCCCATATTACACAATATCAAGTTTCTACGAAGAAATCTTTAATTCCGATGTACCTGTGTGTACGAAGATGACCTTCCCAGTGCTCAAACTAACATGGGGCACAATACAAAATCATATAACAATAAAATAAAATAAAAAGTATATTGGAGAAAGTAATTTTTCACATGACTTGTCCGATAGTGTTCAATAGGTTGAAGATTAAAATATTAACATCATTTTCAAACAGAATTACTTCATCATTGACTTGATTTATTATAATAACTAGCTTACTGAGTTGACCTATAACCTTCTTAATAACTTGTTTGGCAACTTTTTCCTTAATCATTTTTCCTTCAATTTAAAGTAAAATTGATGATGATGCTATTGCCATATAATTTTGCAAATCGCTTGTTTCTTTTATCTTCATATTGATTAATTGTTCTACTAATAATAATAATAATATTAATAATCATATATCATTCAATAATGAATTAAAAAGAAATTGGTTTAGCTCGAATGATCCTATTTTTATATTCAATAATAATCATATATTATTATTTTAGGAGAAATTTAATATTGATTAACTCACAAAGAAAAGGCTATTATTCAAACTTTGTGTATTAGGTTTAGTTTTTACTTAACTATTTTGTGAGATTTTTTTTATTATATAATATTAATACAATTAAATATATTGATATTGAGATGACTGATTATTTTATTAGTGTATGGCCAAAAAAAGATAAATACTTTTATTAATGAGCATATTTTTAATTATACTTATAAATAACTTTTTTAATTGATCCGATATAACAAATTATTAAAATATATATATAATAAAATAACTCATAAGATGACAAAATACTTGAGCCAAATATGCGAAATTTATCTTAAAATATAATGTGACACTAACACGTAGGGTCAATTTCTTGAGAATGATCTACATGATAATCAAGTAAAATTTAGCAATATAATTTTTGTGACCTGGACTTTAAAAGATTAATATAATAAATTGGAATGTGAACATAAAATAATTTGTTTAATCATGCATTTTTCATTATTAAACTAATTTGTGGAGATCATTCCCTCTCTTTATTTCCTTCATTATTATTAATTTTTTAAATTATATGGTATTCAGATAAAGTTAAATTAATTTTTCATTTAAACACAAAGAGAAAAAGGCCAATCAAAGTAAAATATATAAACGAATTCTTTGTGACCCAATCTAAAAGAATTAATAAAAGTAGAATTTGAATATATACTAATACGTTTAGTAATACTTTTTTCCATTATTATAATAAATTTTTGGCATTTTATTTTATACATATAGTGAATCAAAAAACTGAATCTAACATTCCATTTTTGAGTTTTGTTTTTTAATTTATTATTTTACCAATTGTAATAGCTGCCATGTTTTTCCCAAGCAAATAATCCAATAAAAAATCTTACATGGCATGCTAACACTCTTACATATATTTTCATATTATTCATAATTATATTAGAAACTTAAAAATAAAAAATATAAATATAACTAAATTTAGTTTTATTATTAAAGCAAATTGCATTTATGTCTCTTAAATCTTGCAGAAATTATACAGATCTTTCTTTTATTTAAAAACATGCATTTTAATTTAATTTTAAATTTTCCCTCATAAAGCATGTTAGTAAACAAAATTAATTAAAGTACAGGGTAACTTTTTATTTTAGAGTCCATGTATGTTTTGAAAATAAAAAAGAATTCCATGTAGTATTAGCAAAATTCATAGAAAAAAGATTGTGCAATTTTATTTAGGCTAAAATACACATAATTTTCTCAAACTTTAGGTCATTTACAAATAATATCCTTGATCTTTAAATTTTGATAATGAGACCCTCAAAAAAACTTGAGATTAAGTGCGAGTAAATCTTTACTATTAATTATTCAATTATTTAAGTAACAAAAATACAATACATAAAGAATTATCTGTACATGACTCAAAGTTCATAAGATTATTCACATTTATCTCAAAATGTAAGAGAGATAATTGCACACACAAAAAATCAAGCGTTTCATTTAATCTAACATGTTGCCCTCCCATTAATTAATTAACGAATTTAATATTGGAGTGTTTTCTACCTAAAAATTTACAAAGGGTTATTGTCAAGTTTAAATAGTTTAAAGATATTTGGACATGATCTTAAATTTTAAAAAAGTTATGTGTATTTTGACATTTTAGGGAGGCTAATCGTCAAATTTCGAAGCTCAGGTGGTATTTATACATAATTAAAATTTCAAGAGAATCATGTATATTTTGGCATTTTATTTATTTATTTATTTATTATTATTATTAAAATTATACCTATCTATATTATTAAAGTAAATTGCATTTATGTCTCTTAAATCTTGCAGAAATTATACAGATCTTTCTTTTATTTTAAAAACATACACATTAATTTAAGTTTAAATTTTTCCTAATAAAGCATGTTAGTAAAAAAATTATTAAAATATAGGGTAACTTTTCATTTCTCCATGTAATATTAAAAAAATTCAATGAAAAGATTGTGTATTTTATTCAACTTATAATACACATAATTTGAGCAAACAGCACCCTTAATCTTTTAAATTAGACAATAAAACCCCCCAAACAAATTTGAAATTAAGTACAAGTAAACCCTTAATATTAATCAGTCAATTATTTCACTAATAGAAGTGTAATAAATCAAATCAAAGTTTATGAGATTATCTATTATTATCCCAAAGTGGAAGAGAAATATTTATATTGAAAAAAAAATAATTTACAACTCTGTTTAACTTGACATATCATCATTCCATTAATTAATCAACAGATTTAATAATCGAGTGTTATATGTCTACAAAAATTTAAAATTTTAAAGAGATTTATTGTCAGAGGTGGTATTTAAAAATAACTAAAAATTCAAGAGAATCATGTATATTTTGGCATTTTATTTATTTATCTATTATTCTTATTTATATTAAAGTTAAAAGAGGAAGGGAAAGCAGAAGGGTGTGTGGCCACAAGAGCACAAAGAAGGAGACGCACGTGGGGCACGTGAGGAACATTACTGGCCTATTATAAAAGTGCTTCAAATTCCAATGCAATAATATTTAAGACGCATCTTCTTGTTCTTAACTTATTTTACTCACCCATCTGAGCTTTAGTCAATGGCATACCACACTCACCTAAACTCCAATTATTAAGTCTCACACCCTATCATTTCCGTACACTTGCCTATTTTAGCCTCTCTGTTTTCCACCTAACCCATCTAAAAATTATCCCTTACCTACCTGTCTTATTTTCACATTTTTTTGTGTTTAAATTTTATTTTTTATAAATTAATGAACAATAAATTAATTATGTTTGTTAAAATATATGAGTTTAATTGTTAAAATTAAAAAAATACATAATCTGATATTTTAAATTAAATTTGATACACGTGATCTACAATTTTAATCTATAACAGTTTAAATCTAAGAAAATATGTGACTTAATGACTAACAATTTGAAACTATTGGAAGTTCAGGTCCAAAACAAAATCACTGTTATAATAATAAGATATTTATCAGTGTGTTCGATTTGAAAATTTTAATAGCTAATTTGTTTGTTAAGACGAGTGGTTTGTTTTATTAATAATTTTGTATGATTTAATATTTTTATTTGTATATAAGTGAAAAAAATTGTTTTTTGTAATAAATGAATTATATTAATGACAAGATTTAGTTTTAAATAAAAATTTTTAAACATAAATTATGATTATATAAAATCATATTTAATTAAAATTAAATTTACAAAATATTGCTTCAAAATTGAGTTCGCCAATACTAATCTAAACAAACGCAACATTAGATCTAACGATTTGCACAATCACATAAAATTTATGGACCAAGAAAAAATAAAAATAGCTTTGATTATGCAGGAATAAAAAATACCAACTGAAGTATAAGATTGAAATTTCTTTTAATTACCGAAAAGAAAAATATTAAAAGACTGCTTTTTGAATCTGACCAATAGAAAATTAAACAGATAGATGGAACGACACTAGGTATATCTTTGAATAATAAGAAATTGTTGTGATAAGAACTTCGATGTCTAATTTAAAATATGCTGTGATATTTAATATTCTTAATGTTTTGAAAGTAAAATTTACAAATTTGTATATAATAAATTTTTTTTTAAGTCTGTATTTAATAAAATTTTATAATGTGCTTCTTGTGATATCCTTTAAAAGATCACATGTGCTTTTCATTATCACCTAGCAGTCTACAACAGATTTAACCTTAAATGATAGCAAGAATAAATTATTTTAAGATTATAGGCCAAAATTAACCTTTAAAATTTTTAAAATAATCATATGTGTTTGAATTAATGAAAATCTATGCTTCCATTTCGTGTATTCTTTTAAAAAAATTTTTTTCCTCGTAAATTATTTTACAAATTTATAGCTAATTTTAATACATTCATATGGAAAGTTTGATGAGATAATTTTATTGTTTTTTATGCACTAATAAATATTAAATGTTGCAGGTTGACTTAAGACAAGAATATTTCCTTCACATCTGTATTATTATATATGCGCTTGAGACCTTTGAATTTTCTGATCGCTCAAATCAATACAAGACAAAAATAGTATTGATTGAAATAAATATAGAGACAAAATATGTTAGGCTTCTACTCAATATTATATGCGTTTAGAGAATTTAAATATGTAACTTTATATTCTTGAGATTTAATGATAAAGCGAAAAACTAAGCTTATAAAGAGATGAATTTTTATTAAAATTATATATTTTAAAAAATAAAATTTTTTGAAATATAAGACTACATAAAATAATAAAAAAACAATTTTTACAGTATTGGCTGCATACAAGAAATTGGAAAGCATGTTTTTAAATTATATATAAACTTTATCATTCTATGATATGAAATTAAATTATTTATACCAAAATAGATTATTTTGTGCCTACAAAATTTTAATAACAATAATCAATCGTTAAAAGTTTTATGACATAAATTTAGTCATAATAGTTTAAAATAAGCATGTTTTTAATCTTAATCGTAACTCAATTATAATTAAATTAATGACAAAAAATTTTTAGATCATGACGAAATTGATGTTGACAATATATACCTTTCAAAAACTAATATTTTTTTATTCTATAAATTTTGTCATCATATTAATAAATTCATACAGCTATATAATGTCCAAAGCAAAAGTTTTTCATGTTTAAAGTTTGGTGTCATTATCGTTAAAAACATAAAATAACGTATGATATAAAATTTTGGAGAAAAATATATATTTGGTCTCTCAACTTTTGTTATTAGATCAATTTGACCCTCAAAATATAAAAAATATTAAATTGATCCCTAAAAAATTTACCTATTATTAGAGTTGGTCATTTCCTCACCAAGCCGTTAAAAATAATATGTAGTGGATTGTTTTCTTTTGATTAAAACCTTTATCTACTAGTTTGAATCAATAATAAACTTTGCTATGGAACACACCATTATATTAAATTAGTCTCTCACTTTTTGTTATTAAATTGATTTGTTCCCTTAAAGATTTCACTATAAGCAAAATTGATCTTTAGTGACAAAAATAAAATAAAATTCTTAATGGTGCCATCTTCCAAAAATTTTATTGTTGGTTAAAATAATATAAGAATTTAGATAGGATATACCAATAATATATAATAAATTATTTGCTATATTAACACAAATACACATATAACAACTAACTTATACTTGTCTTAGAATCACAAAATAAATGTACATTTGCACCAAACATATTTGGCATAACATACATATACAAGTACTCTTCCTAGCACTATAAAATATAGTAAATAAACTTACATTTGCACCAAACATATATGGCATAACATACATATACAAGTACTCTTCCTAGCACTATAAAATATAGTTTGGATGTTCAATTGCAACTAATACATATTTGGTACTTTATACCATAATCACAATCAAAATAGTTCTTTAATTAAAATTACATATTGCAGCATGACAATGAAGTCCACGCCAACTTAATTCCCCCCTTCCAAAGCTTCTAACTTAGCTATTCTTTTTGTTTGATCTATCAATTTATGCAACTATTCTACTTGTGTGATTTCATTTTTATGTTTACTTCCATTAAGGATAAATCTAAAGAGGGCATACGAGGTGGTTGCCCTCGTTAAAATTTTAAAAATTTTAATTTTTATATATAATTTTATTTTATATTTTTATCTAATTATTTAATTTATAAATATTCGTCTGTTTAAATTATTAAAATTTATTTTTTTTAATTCAAATATTTAATTCAAAGACTTTTATTCTTTAAAATCAAATCTTAGATCTATCCTTTAATTCCATGCAAGGGGCTTCATCATTATCACATGGCCAGACGAAAATCATGTTTTAAATTTGGAGTCCTTGACAATAAAAACGTAAAATCATGCATCATATAAAAACTTACACGATGAATAAGTGATATAATATGATTTACCGCTATTATCGACCATATATATAACGCTCGCCACCCGATATATTGACGATATATTGAAGGACAATATTGTAGGGATGTCCCAAACTTGGCATGGCAAAGAGTTCAAATTTAAAAAATGGTAACGTTGGAAAAAGCAAGCCAACAGACAGCAATGATGCTATCATGCCCTTGAGAGAGAGTAGGAGTAAGACAAGCCCCTGATTTTCTTCCTCATAGTTCCCATTTCCCCCAACCCCACCTCAACTTTGTCAAGACTAAAGAGAAATATGTTTTCATTTTTAATTTATTATTGAATTATTATTTTAATAATGAGAATTTAATTTGATGAATTATATATAATAATCTCAAAAGTGATATTATTTTGAAAAATAAAATAAGTAAAAAACTAGAATAACCAATTCAATGATAAATTAAGGACCAACATGCTATTTTTTTTTCGTGTTATATGTATAAAAAAACCTAATTTTAAACTAAAAACGCCACATTTCAAAGAATACATCACATATATGAAAAACAGATGTCGCAATTCAACAAATTTTTTAAGATTCTGGACAATTCTAAAATTATGTTTTTTCATATATGAAAAGGATGACTTTAAATTATAAAAAAAAACATATTTTAAAGAGTAAACCACAAAATAAATTATTTTTCTAAAAAAATAATATGGCAGTTCAACAATTTTTTTAAGATTCTGGAAAATTATACTTTTCGCTCTTAAATAGTCTCCTTGTTATATTGGCATATTATTAATACCCAGATTTCAAAATTATCTATTTTGGGTATTAAAATTTGATTATTTCTATGATTTCTTTAAGATTAATTTGTTTCTAATTTTATTTATCTGCTTTTATATTTTAATTTATTTATGTTTCTTATTTTATTTAATTTTCCAGTTATCTATTGTAATTTATTATTTTTATTTTCTTGTCTTGATTGAATGGTAAGTTCCTTTTGATTTAAATTAGACAATTTATTAAATATTTACATTATAGCATTTTCAGCTTGAGATTCATACAAAAATTATAATAAATTTGTAATAAATATTTTGTTTAAATTTTTATTCAATCTTGATCAGTGATTTGTGATTTAAGAATAACATAAAATCAGTTTTCTTACTGAGGATCCTGTATTACCTAACTTCATCTGTTAACCTTAATTTAAACATTAAAGGAAAAAACTTGTTTGTACACATATAGAATAGAATCAGCGCTCATGTGTATGTGTGTCATGTAAATATATGTAATTAATTAATCCTTATATACTAAGATATAAAATACTTCCTTAATGTAAAATTTTTAAAAGACAATAAATTAAAATAAAAATATAAATTCCTAACATAATATGCCAATAAAAAGCACTTTTTTCTCGGAACCAAAGTTTTCGCCAGTGGTATAGTTAAATGACATTAGCCAAAATAAGTGTAACATTTACCTCTAGGTAATTTTGTCTAATTATACTCTTTGATACAAAAAAAAAATTTGTGATCCTTGTTTTGTGATTGACAAATGAAAAATGGGCACAATCTTTTTAATTCAGTAAAATAATTTTTTTGTCCCTCACTTATCATAAAAGTATCATTTTAGTCCCTCACTTAATTGAATACCCAAAATAATCCCTCACTCATTAAAAAATATTACACTTAGTCTCCTACTTTTTAGAAAAGATCAAATTTAACCCATTAAATTTAGTGTTTAGAGTTTGGTGGAATGATTGGATTTGGTTATTTTTTGAAAAGTAAATGATTAAATATGACATTATTTAATGAGTGAGGGATTATTTTGTGCATTTTAATGAGTAAGGGATCAAAATGATAATTTTGTAATAAGTGAGGACCAAAAATATATTTTTCTCCTTTTTAATTACAATTTCTTTCAGATTTTAAACAAATTTAAGATTATGGAAATGATCTAAATTGTAAGGCGAGATAGAAGTTATATAATTGAAATTAAATTGCTGTATATATCAAGATGGAATTGCATATTATAGAATAGATTGATGGCAAAAACTTAAAAAAAAAAAAAGTAAGCTGTAAGTAAACTTCAAAAAGATGTAAATAAAACAAGAGAATGTAATCTGGATTAGCATCTAACTGTTTATAACGGTCTGTATTTTATTACAATATAATTGTTGATTTATTTTAAAATAGATCCACAATAAATTAACAATTTGTATCAAGGTTTTATTTTATATTTGTATAAATACTTATTAAATATTAGTTTAGTAATACAGTCGTCAACATCAATTATTTTGTTTTATAACAATGTAAGACATTAGTACCATTAGTTATAATTAATCGCAACTATTAATTTTATATCTTTTAATTTCACGTGAAAAAAATAAATTATAATAATTTTTTTAACATATTCATGTTTGGCTAATTTTCAAAATATTTATCGTAAATAAATATTATATAAATTTTTTTTATAAAAACATATTTGAATTAGAGCTGTGTAAGCTTGGTTATAAATTAATTTAATTTACATAAGTGATTTTAAATCAATGTAGAAGTAATTGTTTTTACTTTAATACAAGTAAATTTAGATAAAAAATATAGTTGGGAAAAATGGGCTAATTTATTTATTATATAAATGTATTAAATGATAATACTAGCTATCAAACTTAAATTACTTAATTTTCAATAAATTACTTAATTCAAACTGCTCCTTCTCCTTCACCACGAAGGAATTGAGGGAAAAAAAAAAAAAAAGTTAAGTGGGTCCACTTTTTGAGTTTCCGAAGCATGAGACCTTTATTTAATATATATAGTGTAGCTTTTGAACTTTAATAGTTTTCACTTTTTGATTTTTTTCACCGGCACTTTTTATTCAGCGTGATGATGTGAATATGATTTGTTTTGAGATCTGATCTATTTCTGACAACAGCTGTGTTCTTAGATGAATATGAATGCTGTCCTGTGCAATTGGGCCTTTTTCTCAAAATATTACTTTGATAAATATTAATTTGAATTATCTGTGTAACTAGAAAAATAACATTAATATTTGGATTTTTTTCCTTGTACAAAGAGAATATCTAAAGACTTAACAATATTAATGTTAGAAGCTTTTATTCAACCTGTAATGTTAGAAGTTATTGGCGCCTTTCGATCTGACCAATGGTTGAGATCTCATCATATTTGAATTTTTTTTAATTGGTTCAAGTTCAAAATTCTGTTATTTCACTTAACTTTTCCTTTTGGTAATTTTTTTCTCCTTCCAAAACACACATATGCATGAAAGTTCAAATTTATTACATTCAAAGAGATTTGGATTATCAAATCTTCATCTAAATTTTAATAAATATTAAAAAACTTCTAATAACATTTTAGAATTTTTATCAAATAATTCAAATGTTATCAAAATTAGTCGCATTTGGATTCCCAACTCGAAGGAATCCATTTCCCAAGCTTCCTTACTTCAAGTTACCACACAGGTTAGCCATGGTGGTTGATTGGTGCAAGGTCATTTAATTAGTATGTTATATTTGCCTAGATAAATAACTATATAATTTGTTTAGAGTAAAATATTATTTTAATCTATTACTTATTAGTTCATTTTCAATTTAGTCACTTACTTTTGGCTAAATTTAGTCTAAATTGAAAATAAAATGAGAAATCAAATTAAGAGGGAACCAAAAAATGGAGAATTATATTAAGAACAGACTGATAAATGAAGATTAATTTGAGAACAAAAATTAGCAAGAAACTAACTTAAAAATGGATGTATATACGAGGAATTAAATTAAGAATAAAAATAAATAATAAATCAAATTAATAATCAACAAATGAATAAGATATCAAAATAATGTTTTATAAAAAAATTTTATGCAGCATTCTCATTATTGAAAAAGCTTGATCATTCATTGAGTACTTATGATTTGCATCCTTTTCCATTAATATAGTTGCAGTTTATATGAAAATTATAATGGCACCAGAGTAGAAAAAAAAAAAGACTATTAGTGAAAATTTGTTCCCATCGTAGTATCTGCTCTAATGAATGTAATTTTGAGTGCTTGTATTTTTTATAAACTTTTTTAAATTGTGATTTTTCATAATATGGTGATTGTGTTTTTTATTATATGTTTTTGAAGTGTGATTATTTATTGATAATATAATATTGATAAATAAATAAAGAAAAAAGTATATTAGCACAAAGATACTCAGGACTGCCTTGATATGATAAGACTTGATATAATAAAATTTCAATATTTTGTACCATTGGTGTTGAGAGAGAAGACATGATGGTGTTGGATTAAATTATTTTTTTTTTTTGTAAAATTAATTCTAATGAAAACAAGGAAAACTTGATTGATAATACCGTAATAAGCCATAGTGAGTTAAGTTGACTCTGAGTATTAACTTACAGAATATAATATGTGAACTTTACACTTAATAAAAATGAATTGTATTGTATAAATTAAGATTCAGAATTCAATGTTTAATAACAACTCGAAATTGTATATAACTTTCTCAAATATTGTAAAGCTAATGAAATAATTGAACAAACTAATGAGAAAATTATTTTAAGATATTGTAAGAAAAAAATTATTTTAAGGTGTCATGCGAGTTTCATGCTAGAACCTTATTGGCACATGTTTCTAAATAGGTGCAACTATTTTCCTATTTGTTTTATAATTAGCCATTTATTTAAATTATTACGTAATTTTCACCAAATAACCATTATTAAAAATATATTTATTAAATTATGAAAATTAATTTTTATTAACTAATTTATTATGAAATATTTATATTTAAATTAAATTTTAAAGACTAATTACTTTTTAATGAACAAATTTTATTACTATTAGTTTTGTAATAAAAACCCACTTTACCTTCAATAATTTTGATTTAAATTATAATTAAATTAAAAATTAAATTTTAAAATATAAATTTTCAGATGATGATATAACTCAAAATTTTACTTTTTAAAAAAGGTATAATACATATATTCAAATTACGATGCCTACAAAACTTATTTCAAAGTATGATGATTCCTGTTGAGCACCAAAATTGTTATTTATTCTAATTTGATGCAATTAATTAACAAACAGATTTGAACTCCAAAGTGATTTATGAAGGATCTTGCAAGTTAATCCCGACATCAATTTTAATTCTTCATTGTCATAAAAAAAAAGAATAATTATTATTTATCAATGCAGTAATTTATATGAAGAAAAAATTTATATGTTGTTCGTTATATATTTATCTCAGATTTATTCAATTAGCTAATAATATATAAATAATATTTTAAAAGGTAGGAGTTAATAATACTGAAAAAGTGAATGAAATATAAAAAATGTTCAGATATCATTAACTGATTAAGGAATTTGATACAAATATTAAAAGAATAATATAAAATTTTTTTCCTTTATATAATTTCAAAAAAACCACTTTATCAAAAACTTACTATTTTTAAATATATAATTACAATTTTATAGAAAAATCATAGTTATTTTATAATTAAAAATGAATGTAATTAATTACTTTTTCAATTGTTTAATAAAACAATAAAAGTGAGTTACATTATGGACGGTTGAAAAGATAACTGGACATATGGCGAAAAAGTCGATGCATTTTGAAAAATTTAACTGTAAGGCAAACCGTATAAGTTGGGTTTGAATTGATCCACTTAAAAGTTGACGAATTTGATTTATTTAATTGTCTTAAAGATATTTTTTAATTAAAAAATTAATATTTATTTTACAAAATAAAAAAAGAGAGTAGAATAATGCCAATGCATTAGATCTATAAAATTTGAAACGCATAAAATTCAAATTCATTGGTATAGACTTGAATTGAGTATAAATTTAAATAAACTTGTGAGTTAACTTATTAAATTTATCAAATTTATAGTTTTAGTTATTAAAATATGTGTTAATTAGCTTATAATAAGCAATATAAAAATTCAAATCTAAAACTAAAAAAAAACCTAGACAAGCGTCTTTTTTAAAAATTATTATAATATACTTTATTACTAATTTAAACATACATAAAAATAATGAAATTACATTAAATATATACTTATTAAAATAAAAATAAAATAAATATGAGTTAATTGATTATATTGAATGATTATTTATGTATAATTATGTTAAAATGTTTATGTTAAGTACTGCAAACTATGAAATATAAATAAATTTTGTTTAACTTATTATAATTTGAATTGCATTTAAACAATTTTGTATGGTATATAGTATTTTAATTACATAATTATTATTTTAATAGTTATTTATTAATGAGAAAAGTACAAAATTAGTCTATACTTTTATACTTTGTGACAATTTGTTCTTCCATAAATAACAGTGATAAATCAATTTTTCAGAAATCATATTTTATGCAAAATTAGTCATTTATTAATACAAACGAATGGATTAATTTTGTATAAATTTAAATTTATATAAAATAGTTTTGTACAATTTAAATTTTTAACCAATTAATTTGTTGTGATTAATTTATAAGGAATCAACTTGTTACAATATAAAAAAATAAGAGACTAATTTTATACTTTTTTCATTTATTAACTGATTAAATTTTTACGAGTTTATGTTATAAATTCACACTGCAGAATTTTTTTTTGTGTTTATCTAAAATTTGACAACCTTAGTATAAACTAGCCATAAATTTTAATTGAAAAAAAAAAACGGCTAAAACTTAAGAAGTTTTTAGATAATATTCTTATTGGATTTTGACACAAATGTTTTAAAATTAACTTAACATGAGTTTTAAAATTAATTTTTTGTGAAACATAATTATATCATTGTGATCTACGTTTAGAAATTTTTATCCAAAAATTGAGTTTTAACATTAATATAGTTCATCTTGCACAAAACATAATTTATTTATTTATGTGTAAATAAAGAATTGAAAAACAAAAGTAATTTTAAAAAATAAATCAAACAAAATTATTTATAAATCCAAAATTTTATTTTAATGTAATTTTTTTAAAATCTTTCAAAAACTAAATCAAACATAGTGAAGATGCCACTAGTAAAATAAAATTGTATTGTATTTTAAGGAATAAAAAATATCAATTACATACACCCAAATTAATCTCAAGACATAATCATTAATTTTTCTAAAGGTACTCAGTTATGTAACAAAGGACAGTTCAACAGGAAATAAATCAATAATATTCATAATAAAACATTATTTAATAATTAAAAATAGTTTTAAAAAAATTGAGCTCAATTTTCTTTTACCCTCTAATTAAATAAGGAGGAGGGGGGGGGGGGGGGGGTTTGTGTGTGTGGATCACGCTTGGCTCCCAATATCGTGGCGATACATGGCGAAAAAATCATATTACAAACCGTGAAACCTAAAATGAAGGAAATCATGTTTAATGGTAATCCCATTACGTGTTCGGATCTCACAGGCCCTCCCGCTCCTCCTCTTCTTTCTCTCTCTCAATTCTGAAAAAATTAATCAAATGCCATCCTCTCTCTCTATCTTCTTTCTCTCTCCTTCCCCTCTCTCTCTTCCGCATATGTAATTTATAAATTCTCACATCATTCGCCTCTCTGATCTCTCCTCTCTTTCTCTCTCTTACTCCGTCTTCGACAATTTTCCCATTTGTTCTTCCACAATCACCGCATTTTCTGTGTTCTCAACAAGAACCTAGGGTTTTCCTTCGTTTTAGTTTGCCTGTAGAAGCTACAGCTTCGGAGGTACGTCGTCTTCTTCTGCACTCCCTTTGCCCTAGTTTCGCCGCTAAATTTGGACATTGTCTCGTCGTCCTGTTGATGATCTCAATTGTATTTTAATTCAGCACTCTGATTACATCGTTTTTTTTTTTTTTCATGTTATCTGTCTGAATTTCGGTTTTGTTCGTTGATTTTGACTCGTGTAATTTTTCAGGTGCTGGTATGTGTACGACTTTGAATTATAATCTAATTAAGCCACCTCGTTTGTTTCCTCCCCGCTTTCCCATGAGTTTGACGCCCAGATTGTGGTTCCCTTTTTTCTTTTTCTACTTTCTTTTCCTTTTTGGTTTTCGAGAGATTGAAATGGTGGTTTAGCTATCCATTTCTTTTTTATTCTCTTGGATTTTAGAAATGGTGGTTTAAGGTGTATTTGTAACGGTGGATTGATAGAGGGATAGAAATTGGGTTTCAAGGGTAGTGGTCAGGGTAGATTTTGGGTGAGGATGACAGATTTTCAACCGCTACAGCAGAAGCCTGAATCTACTGATGCCCATGCTGAGTTTGAGCGTGGGCTGGAGGAGTTTATGCGGGGGCACTTGGATGATTGCATGTCATTTGCTTCATGTAGTTCTGCCCGAACTCCAGATGGGGAGGATGATGAGGGCGATCAGCTCGTTAGGAGGAGACGAAGATCTGATCTTGAAGGGGATGATTTAGCAGAGTCATCAGCTGCACGCCGGCGCCACTCGCGGATTTTGAGCAGATGGGCTGCGCACCAGGCCCAAGAGATGATAACTACAATTGAGAGAAGGAATCGTGAGTCTGAGTTAATGGCACTTGCAGGACTACACACAGTCTCAATGTTGGACTCTTCTTTTCTGCGGGGATCACAGACTCCAACTTCTGGCCAGGAGGGGGCTGTAGAGAGGCCCAGCACTCAGGCATCTGCCATTTTACAGATGTGGCGTGAATTGGAGGATGAGCACTTACTGAATCGGGCACGTGAAAGAATGAGGGAAAGGTTGCGGCGACAAAGGAGTTCTGATTCTAATGCCAATGAATCAAGTACCATGACAGATAGTCGAGGCAGTGAGAATCAAGGGAGCTTGGTGGATGCAAGTGAAAGTGAAAATGATTATGGGACTTGGTCACATGATCAGATTCAATCACAGCATGAAAATGGCAATCATAATGGGTCTAGTAGGGAGCAATCTCCTGATCTTGGTGAAGTTGAGAGGGAGAGAGTTAGACAGATTGTTCGAGGATGGATGGAAAGTGGCATTAGTGATCATTCATCTAATGCAAGTCAGAGAAACAATAATCGCAGGGCAGAATGGCTTGGTGAAACAGAGCGTGAAAGGGTAAGAATTGTCAGGGAGTGGGTGCAAATGACAAGTCAGCAGAGAGGTTCTCGTGGGAGCCGGAGGGATAGTCAAGTCACTGAAAGTGGTGTTCAAATTGATCGAGTTCGTGATGGTTTGATAACTGATCATGATGAGGGCCAGCCAGAGCATGTTCGCCGGGACTTGTTAAGGTTGCGTGGAAGACAAGCTCTGGTTGATTTGCTTGTGAGGGTAGAAAGGGAAAGACAGAGAGAGCTGCAGGGTTTGTTGGAGCACCGGGCTGTTTCTGACTTTGCTCATCGTAACCGCATTCAGGTCAGTTTGATGCTCTGCTAGAATTGAAATTAATGGTTAACTTCAGTAATGTCTGCACATAGCTGATATAAAGGAATCTTGTTTAAGAAGAGTTCAAAAATATACTTTGGACCTCTAGATGTATGTATTTCTGTCTAGATGGTCATATGTAAGCTGTTCTAAAATATGCAGCGTGATTCTTTTAATATTGAATATCCTGATGTTGTTTGCTTCTGGTTTGAAGATTTGCCTTGCTCCCCACTTTGACATAGTTAAAAATTGTTATTGGTTTTAGTGTTACAGAGTATGCCAAAATTTATGATATAATATACCATCCCCCTGATATGTTTTGCTGAATTGACCTTGTATAAATTGGAAAAGCCATTTAACTCTATATTGGATTGGAAATTACTATATCTAGCTTCTTTAAGAATATTGAAGTTGTGAATTACATGGATCTTTACATGTCAACTGCCTGGAGTGGCTAATTTTTATTGCATTTAAATTTTTAATGTAACTGAAATTTTATCACATTGCGTGGGTCTCTCTGGAATATATTCAAGCAGATAGTTTCATGTTCTAATCTACTCAAATTATCTTTGCTGATAATTTACGAATTCTTTTGATAATTAGAAAATCAATTGGAATTTAATGTAGATCTACTTTCATTGCAATATGTAAACAAATTACTGTTGATATTATCATTCTGATTTTTTGTTGTTGATTCTTTTTCTTAGTTTCCCTCTAGAAACATATTAGATTGTGTGGTTGCAACTTAATGATAAGCATAGCACCTTTCCTTTTTATTAATTATATAAGCTCAGGCTCTTACTTCCGCTTGTCATAACTTGACTATTGATTCACGAATTCCTTTCAGTCATTACTCAGAGGTAGATTCCTCCGAAATGAAAGAACTATAGAAGATGAGAGGCCTCCTTCTATGGCTGCTCATGAATTAGTTCAGTTAAGACAACGGCACACAGTCTCTGGTATAAGGTGTGTAATTCAAGATCTGAAGATGTACTTTCCTTTTCAGAATCTAGGAAAACTTTGGTTTGGTTTATTTTATATTATATTTCCTTCTTTTGCCAAATAACATATTCATAGATACCTTTTCATACTTAACTCTGAGAGTAATTGGGGTAACTTACCCAGATACTTACAAAACATCATTACTGTATGATTTCTAATTACCTAATTTCCTTATGCATTTACTTGCATGCAGTAGTACTTTGGTTTATGCTCATAAGTTTCTTCCTCAATATGCAGTGAGGTCTGCATATTTCTGTTTTGAAATTCAACAGGACTAGAGATTTATACCTAGTTTTGCCACTTGGCTTGTTTCTTTCTTTCTTTTTTGTAAAGGAAAGTTCAAGTCCAAGTTTATACCATTATGAATATAGTCATAAAAAGCACCAATACGGGTACGTGTATCGAATACGATACGCAGGATATGCCAATTTTTAGAATTTTAGGATACAAGCATGGGAATATATATATATATATATATATATATAAGATAAACAATACAAAAAAAATTGACCCTTAAAAAAGTATTTATAGATTATGTCAATAAAAAGTAAAAATAAAAAATCTAAAACATAAATGATACAAATAAAAAGATAATGTATTGAAAAAATGATACAAAAATAAAAAAATAGATGCAGAACAAAATCAACAAAATAGAAAATAAACATAATTGACAGAAATCATAACCTTGAACATAATGGCAGCATAGAACCAGAGCAGAAACATAACAGAACCAAAGCAAATGGAACCAAAATTAGCAGAAGGATGAACCAGAGATGCAGAACGATGTTTCGGGAAAGAACAGAGAAAGATGAATAGAGAAGCATGAACCAGAAACGGCATAAGGAAGAAGCACAAACCAGAAACTACAGAAGGAAGAAGCACAAACCAGAAACTACAGAAGGAAGAAGCATGAACCAGAAACGGCAAAAGGATGAAGCATGAACCAGAAATGGAAAAAGGAAGAACCAGGGAAGGACAAACCAGAAAATGGCAAAAACGATGCAAATCTACGTTTTGGCACATTCCAGCACGGTTCGATACATTCTGACACGTTTCAGGACGTGTTCGATACGCATGCACACGTATGGTATGCGTATCTGTATCGGATACACGTCCGATACATCCAAATTTGGCGTATCCATGCATCCTTGATATAATCTATAGTATCTTTTTAAAATTCTTAATAGAGCTTTGGTGTACATCTATGGTAAATGTGTTCATTGCTTATTCATCAGTTCAAGTAGAATAATCTTACAGGTTATTTTTGATGAACAATTTGTGGTTGTTATGGTTCCTATTTGATGCTCATGTTTTAACAATGCCATGGTTTATTCAGAGAAGGCTTTCGCTCAAGATTAGAAAATATTGTTCGTGGTCAAGCAGGCAGCAATTCTGATGGCACATCTAATAGTAACAGCAGTGAAACTAGAAGTGACCTGAACCAAGCAAACAATTCAATAGATGTGCAGCATGAAAATTATGAACAGGGGCAGATTAGGAGCCTGGAAACTGACGTGCAGCAGTTGGCTGATCAAACAGGAACTTTTGAAAGTAGCACCAGTGAGAGTATAAGTTGGCAAGAAACTGGTAATCAAGGAGGGAACTGGCAGGAACAAGTTACTGAAGATGGTCGTGGGAATTGGCAACGAAGAGCTTATGGTCCATTCAATCAGTTAAGAGATGGAAGTGCAGTTAGTGATTGGCCTCAGGACACTCCAAGAAATGTAGAAGGGGATGATACTGATACACGAGAAGCTCAGGGAATTTGGCATGAGGATAATTCAAGGGAAGCTGCTGGTAATTGGTCTGAAGAACCTTCTGGTCCTCCAAGGAATCGTCGAGGTGTCACTCTCAGGAGATTTAATCGATTTCATCCACCTGATGATGATAATGTATATAGCATGGAGCTTAGAGAACTTCTGAGCAGGTAATACTTTTTTCGTGTTGCTGAAGGCTTTGTGTGCTGACTGTTGTTGGGACCTCAATCTGATGTTTGATTTATTGGCTTTTGTTTCCTAAAGGCATGAGGGATTATAATTGATGCATATTTTACATTTCCAGGAGAAGTGTTTCTAATCTTCTTCGCAGTGGTTTCCGTGAAAGTCTGGACCAACTAATACAGTCATATGTGGAAAGGCAAGGTCGTGCACCAATTGACTGGGATTTGCATAGAAACATGCCAACACCATCTCCTGCCTCACCTGATAGGGATCCTGAACAACAGGGGGATGAACGTAATGGGGTTCAACATGATGCCATGAATAGGCCTTCACTGGTGTTGCCATCTCCTCCAGTACCTCCACCTCAACCGCTTTGGCACCAGGACTTACATCAGACTGGATGGTCTCGCCATAGCATGCATCGTTCTGAAATTGTGAGTCTATGTACCTTGCAAAGCTTTTTTCCTCACTTCTTTATTGAACATTGTTTTCTAAAATCACTGCATATTTAATAAAATTGGTTTTCTTGTGGAGTTCTATGTAGAAAATAAAAATGCATTGCTTTTTCCTTTATTTAAAATCATTCATAGTTACTAGCAAGGTATTAATTAGATCTAGAAAGCTATTAAAGTTGGTTGAGTTTAAGATACCAATTTAGGCCCTTTTTGATCATATTTTTGTGTGTTGACTTAAATATTATGAATTTATTTCTGAAGGTATTCAAGTAGCTTGGAGTTGCATCCACCAATAATTTCAAGTAAAATGAGAAATTCTAAGTATTTTTAACTAGATGTTTTGTATAGTTTGAGATCCTTATTTGCATTTAGGTCTTACTATGCCTTTCTTTTTCTTTCTTTTATTGTTCTTCTGTTTACGTGAGTCTTTTGCTACTTGTCTGTACCATCAAATTTCGTCACATTTCATATGTATTGAAATTTTTTGCTCAAGCAATGCTTCTGAATACTGATACTGATTGGATTTGGGGATAGGAATGGGAGATAATCAATGATTTGAGATCAGATATGGCAAGACTTCAACAAGGCATGAATCACATGCAGAGGATGCTGGAGGCTTGCATGGACATGCAACTGGAGTTACAGCGTTCTGTTAGACAGGAAGTGTCTGCAGCACTGAATCGGTCAGCTGGTGAAAATGGTATAATTTTTCTCCGTTTTCCTGTGATTTTTTTGGGCCCAATGTATTGTTTTTTTTTATTGGGTTGCTGTCTTGTGTTTTGGAGGAAAGAACCAATTTCCATGATAGATAATGAAGCTATATTGGTTGCATTTCTTTGACAATTAATTGTTTGCATTTATCCTTGTAGGATTGGGTGCTGAGACATCCGAGGATGGGTCTAAATGGGGCCATGTGAAAAAAGGAACTTGCTGTGTTTGTTGTGATAGCCATATTGATTCGCTCTTGTACAGGTATTTATGCATGACACATTTGTACTTCAAGCACATGACCATCACGCGAGTCTGCGCGTGCATTTTTGAATGCGTTCTTGTCATTGTCTTTTATAAATGAGTCTCAGGAACAATTGTTTGATATCTTTCTCCTTGCCTTTAAATTGAAAATTTATTGCAGATGTGGTCACATGTGCACTTGTTCAAAATGTGCCAATGAGTTAGTTCGTGGTGGAGGAAAGTGCCCCTTATGCCGAGCACCTATTGTCGAGGTGATCCGAGCATATTCCATTATGTAAAAAGGAAGTTCAAAGGGCAGGGAAAAGAAAATGGAAAAAATACTGATAAGGAGGTGGTAAGATCTGAGGGAGTAAATCTTGTTTCTGGAGTCCTCAGGTTCTTATCTGTAGTGTTCAGTAGTTGTTTATGTTTTTCTTATTATATATTGACCGGCATGAATTGTATAATTGGATTAACAAATGGTGCTGTTGATTCATCATTCTTACGTAAATAAATAGTTGGCCCCAATATTCGTTTTAATATTTTTTTGCCGTTCAGATTGGTCTAACGTCTTGTTTTCCTGTTTTAGTGCAGTCCCATCAATCTCCATTTTATAGGAATTTACGTTTTGACCAGTCAAACTTTTTTGTTTTTTAGAAGAGAAGAAAAAACTGAAACTTTCTTTGTAAATTAATTTCTTCAACAAATAGCACTTTACACTTGTGTAAGAGAACAACTCACTATTGTCTAGCATTTCTTATTTTCTTATTTTCGTTTGGTCTTTAACTTTGTTGTTCCGATTGGAGAATTGATTTTCTCTTTACTTTTAAACTTGTGCAGTTTTTTTTTTTGGTCAAAAAACGTAAACGCTTTGTATTCTTGGAAATCCAGACGAAAGAGTTCAGTCGCTTTATTTGTAGCTTACTAAGTTCCAGTATATTTGAGTAAGAGTATGACAGACCCAAACGAACTCTGGTCCAAACGTTAATACTACTCCAGATAATAAAACTATTCATTGGCGACGAATATTTGAAGTTCTTTAAAAAAGTTCAGACCGAATGAGCTTTACGGGTGCTTATATCATTGGGATTACATGGGGATACCTTGCTTCTTCCAAGTGCTATAAAACTAAGAAACTTTATTGTGTTTGTGGAGCTCCAAAGCGAACAGATAAAGGCACTCCGTTGTCTTCTCTCTATATTGCTTCCCTTCAATAAAGTGGCAGAAAAGAAAAAAAAAATAAAATAAAAAAGAATATGAAAAGCTAAAGATTATTTGAATATAAATGATAATAATTAGATAAAGTGTTCATGTATTTATTCAACAAAAGAATAATATATAAATAACTTTACAACTTAGCATTAATTCTTCATTTTTCTTAATTTTTTCTCTTGTAGTATAATTCTTTATTTAATACCAAACAATTAACTAGTACACACAAATATTCTTTCAAATGTAAATATATAGAGTAAACGGCTTTTTCAGTCCTCTAGAGATTGGCTCATTGTCATTATGGTCCTTCTTAGATCATCCTTCTTAAATCAGTCCTCCACACTTTCATTTCTTATCAAATAGAACCCTCCATCCATTGACTATTAAGTGGAGGATGATGTGGACCATTTTCTGGTGTGTTGGCAGCAACTGTCATTGACTGATATCCACCTCAGCGGACAATTTTTGCCACATCAGTAAAATAAAAGCCTCGTCAGCCTCAAGCCCTTCATCCCTACTTGCTCGAAATCTTGGTTTCTCATTAGTCACTGAAGAGAACAGGAAGCCACCAGCCATTTGAATGCATGCCCTATAAGGCAGTACGAGTATGGTCGGAAAAGTGGTCGGAAGAGGTTTCACACTAAGTTTGGGTTCAAATCGAAAAAGGTAGGGTTCCTTAAATCCCTCCCCTGATTTCACTGTTTGAAATATAATCAAATTTCATGGCTGTTCTAGGCACCCAACATAGAATAAATTTGACGGATTTTTCTTTCTTACATTATCCCAAACCAATATCGTATAACAGGCACTTTGAAGTTTCTGAAAATACATTTTCGATTACTTTAAAATGGGATTTTTATTAATAACCTTGTACATTACCAGGGATGAGTGTGCTAATAATCCTGCACAATATTTTGCCATTTCTCAAGTAAGTGATCAAGCAATGGGCGTTTTGAGACCCTTTTGAACAAACTGTTGCTGTCATTTGACCATGAACACAATATCGTCTAGGGACAAGGTTCTCACACTTGGCCCTGCATCTTTTAGCATTATTCTTTATAAACTTTACCTTCACACCAGTATAAACAGTAGAGTCTCTAATGTTAGGAATTATGACACTAGATAACAATATTAAAGAATGAGAAAAGAAGAATTGACACAAGATATTTACATGAAAAATCCTTTTATACGAGGAAAAAACGATGGACAAGAATGGAAAGACTTTCACTAACTCAAGAGAATGTACAACTTTTCTTTAAATATGAAGAGAGAACAATCAAACTCTCTCTCTCCAAAACAAGAAACACACAATTCTCTTTCTCAAGTGGAAGAACAACTATTTACTCTCTTAACAAAGGAGATTTCACTACTTTTACAACATTTTACATTCTAATACCAAACTCCAAAGGGAAAGGGTATATTTATAGGCTTCCTCTTCAAAAATTTTCAACAACCTTATCTTCCACTTTGTCAAAAGGTGGCAACTTTATTTTTTATTTTGTCAAAAAGTATCAATCTTATCTTTCATTTTGTCAAAAGTTGCCAATTTTATTTTTCACTTTATCAAAAGGTGTCAACTTTATCTTCCAATTTGTCAAAAGGTGCCAACCTTATCTTTCACTTTGTTAAAAGTTACCAACTTTATTTTTCACTTTGTCAAAAGTGGCAACCAATTTTTAACTAACTTTATTTTTTGTTAAAAAGTGGCAACAAAATTTCTATAATCTTTTCTTCATTGTCAAAAAGTAGCCACAAAATTTGTCTTTACCTTTTTGACAATCTCTTACTTAAAGTCAAATTTGGTGGGTTCAAAGTCTTTTCCCTTCTTGCCATTTCTAGTTGCTCACATATCTGCTAGGCCAATAGAGGATCTACACCATATGAACTTTTCAGTGTTCATTGGCTATGTTAGTGCATCTGGTATGTCATCATTAGTGGTAATCTTAAGCATATCTACTCTTCCTTCTTCTACCACTTCTCTTACAAAGTGATATTGAACTCCTATGTGTTTTGTTTTTGAATGAAAGACTGGATTTCTTGTAAGGTGCAAAGCAACTAATGCAGTATACATGAATTTTAAGTTGCTTGTGCCCAAGCTTATCTAATAACCTTTGTATCCAAATTGCTTCCTTGCATGCTTGTGTAGCTGCCATATACTCTACTTTTGCAGTAAACAAGGCCACAACAGTTTGAAATTTGAATAACTAGCTCACAGCTGCTCCTGTAAGCTTGAACACATAACTTGTGGTAGATTTTCTTTTATCAATATAACCAGAAAAATCATAATCAACATAGCTTTTGACAATAAATTCAGATCCTCCATAACACAATATAGTATTTGAAGTCCCTTTAATGTATCTAAGGGTCTTTTTTACTACGTTCCAATGTTATTTATCAGGATTTGCCATAAATCTACTGATAGTGCTTATTGCTTAAGCAATATCTAGCCTTGTACAGATCATGGCATACATAAGGCTCCGCATTGTTAATGTATATGGTACTCAAGACATTTTTATCCTCTCCGCTTCGCTATTAGGATAAATACTTTAGGATAATTTGTAATTGACAAGAAGTTAGGTAGAAATTGGCTTGCAGTCTTGCATGTTGAAGCATCTTAAAACTTTGTGTAGATAATTCTTTTGTGAAAGCCAAATCTTCCTATCTTTTTTGTCTTTGTGAATTTGCATCCCTAAAATCTTGTATGCTAGTCCCAAATCCTTCATATTGAATTCCCTAGCCAATTGTTTCTTCAATTCTTGGACTCGATCTTTATTGGGGCCTATTATCAACATGTTATCCACGTACAATAGCAAAATGATAAAATTATTTTCATCAAACCTATTATGATACGCACAATGGTCTGAACTTAGTTTATTGTACCTAAGACTGATAATGAAGGAATCAAATCTCTTGTACCAGCACCTTGATGCCTGCTTTAAATCATACAGAGATTTGGTTAACCTGCAAACCAAGTTTTCTTTCCCATTTTCTTCAAACCCTTCTGGTTGGAGCATATATATCTCTTCTACAAGTTTTCTATGCAGAAAAGCTATTTTCACATTTAATTACTCTAAATGCAAATCAAACATAGCATACATAGCTAGGACCACTCTTATAATCATAAGTTTGACAACCGAAGAAAATACCTCATTGAAGTCAATCCCATCTTTCTGAGTGTATCCTTTCACCACCAGTCTCGCACGATATCTTTCAACCTTGTCATTTTTATCGCGTTTGATTTTGTAAACCCATTTGTTCTCGATGGCTTTCCTTCCTTGTGGTAGTGGAGTAAGTTCCCATGTTTTGTTTTTATGCAGGGCTTCCATCTCTTCTTACATTATTGTCATCCACAGGGAAGCATCTGGACTTGTTATAGCCTCTTAAAATATTGATGGCTCTCATTCTTTCGTGAAAAGACAATATGCATTGTGGCTTGCCATAACATAATCTGAGTGCCATGATGGTGTACTTTGTTGATGGATTAACTGTCAGACTTCCATGCTAACCTTATTTGGTTGTTGTTCCTCATGCTCTGGTTCCACTTTAGAAGAATTATTGTCTCCAGTTTGAATGGTAGTAGTCCCTTTTGTATTGTTACTTTCTTCTTCTTTATTTTGCAGCTCATGTTCTGCAAATATTACATCTATGCTGATTACAACCTTATGGGCAGTCTTATAAGTGATGCTCCTTTACACCTTTAGCATAACCTAGGAATATACATTTCCTAGATTTTGGATCTAATTTTGATCTTTCTTGAGGTTTGTACATTACATATGCCGGGCATCCAAACACATGTAAGGATGAATAACCAACTAGCTTACCACTCCACATCTCCATTGGAGTCTTCAAACCAATAGTTGTTGATGGTGATCGATTTATCACAAAGCTAGTAGTTTTGATTGCCTTTGCCCAGAATGACTTTTCTAATTTTGCAGTTCTTAACATAACTTATGTTTTTTCTAAGAGAGTTCTATTTATTCTCTCTGCCATACTATTTTATTAAGGTGTATCAGCATCTGTGAACTACCTCTGAATACCTTTTTGTTTCCAGAATGCTAAGAAGTCACCATCTATGTACTCTCCTTAATTATCTTTCCTCAAGCATTTAATCTTTATTCCAAATTCAAGTTGCACTTGTGGTTTGAATTCCTTGAATGTTGGAAACACATTAGACTTCTTCTTAATTGGGTACACCTATATTCTTTTGGAGTAATCATCAATGAAGGACATAAAATATTTTGTATCTCCTAAAGATGTTACTGGTGATTCCTACAAATCAGAATGAGTTAAGTCTAGTATGTGTTTACTTCTTGCAATAGATCTATCAAACTTCAATATATTTTGCTTACTTTCAACATAATGCTTATAGAATGGTAAAGTTACATTCTTAAGCCCTGACAGGAGATCACGTTGTGCAAGAATCTTTAATCCTTGTTTTAACATGTGGCTTAGTCTACAATGTCACATTTTTGCTGATTCTTCTTGGCAAGTAGAAGCAACAGATGTTTCTCCTTATTTCAATGTATCTCCTTGAAGCATGAGTAATTTTGAAATTATCTTTCTTCCCTTCATGACCACAAGTGCTCTTTTGGTCACTTTCGTAACCCTGTTTTCAATTTAGGTTTTGAGTCCGAGGTCATTGAATTGCCTAATTGATAATAAATTTTTCTTTAGGCCCTTTACATGCTGTACCTCTTCGATAGTACAAATTATGTCATCATACATCTTTATCTTGATGGTCCTAATGCCAGCAATCTCCAAAGCGTGATTGTTTCCCATGTACACATATCCATCAGAGATAAACTTGTATGAATGAAACCAATCTCGTCGGGATGTCATATGCCATGTAGCTCCTGAATCCATTAACCAAGTTTTAGAGAATGAATCTCTTGTTGAATTGGCTGCTGCTTTAACATATAAGATTCTATTATCATCACAAGTTTTAGCAACAAATCCTTAAGAAGTTGTTCCCAGAGCATTCTCTCCATTTTTTTTTTGTTGTAGCAATAATCTTTCTTTACGTGTCTTTCTTAATGTTTTTCTTGCTTTGTGACTTTGATCTTTTTCGGTTTTGACTCCCATTAGAGTCACGTTTTTTTGATCTTCCTCTCACAATCGATAATGCCTTTGCTTGTTTAGAAGTTGTTAACCTATCTTCTTTATTTTTGTGCCTAGATTCCTCTTCCAGAATAGTAGCTACAACATCATTAAAAACAAGATTATTCATAGGTGAGCAATTTTTTAAGTTGATGATGAGTTAATCATATGAATCTAGTAGACTTTGAAGTAGGAGCTTCGCACATTTATTTTCTGCTATGCTGTAGTTCAACAATGAAAGTTGGGAGAATAAAGTATTCAAATTGTTGATATGCTACGTTACTATAGTAGACTTAGACATGCGAAGAGTGTATGATTTTCTCTTCAAGAATATTTTGTCGTGAACTGACTTGACTTCATACAATCTGGTGAGTGCCCAGATTTCTTTCACTGTTTGATTTTCTGCAACACTTGATAAGACTGAATCTGGTAATGCTAGATGCAGGTTAGCAATAACATTGTCATCCATTTTCTTTCACTTGTTATCTTTGATCGTACCTTGTTTTTTACCAATTGCTACAATGTAATTGTCCTTCCTCATCATTGGTATTATCTTCAATTTCCATAAAGAGAAATTATTCCCATTGAACTTCTCAATCTCAAATCTTGCTGCCATAATGTTGATAAGATAGTGCCAACAACCAAAGCTTTGATACTACTGTTAGGAATCATGGCACTAGATAGTAATATTAAAGAATGAGAAAAGAAGAATTGACACAAGATATTTATGTAGAAAACCCTTTTGTATGAGGGAAAAATGATGAACAAAAATGAGAAAGACTTTCACTAATTCAA
The DNA here is from genome assembly GCA_037074485.1 of Delonix regia. Lineage (NCBI taxonomy): Eukaryota > Viridiplantae > Streptophyta > Magnoliopsida > Fabales > Fabaceae > Delonix > Delonix regia. The sequence goes on along the minus strand of CM073454.1, from coordinate 18,523,928 downwards.
GAGATTGTATAACATTTCTTTGAATGTGAGGAGAGAATAATCAAACTCTCTCTCAATAACAATAAAACATACAATTCTTTCTCTTAAGTGGAAGAACAACTACTCACTCTCTCAACAAAGGAGATTTGACTACTCTTACAACTCTTTAAACTCCAATACCAAACCCCAAAGAAAAAAAGTTATATTTATAGGCATCTTCTTCAAAATTTTTCAACAACCTTATCTTCTACTATGTTAAAAAGTAGCAACTTTATCTTTTACTTTGTCAATAGGTGTCAACCTTATCTTCCACTTTGTTAAAAGTTGCCAACTTTATTTTTCACTTTGTCAAAAGGTACCAACTTTATCTTCTACTTTATCGAAATGTGCCAACCTTATCTTCTATTTTGTCAAAAGTTATCAATTTTATCTTTCACTTTGTCAAAAGTGGCAACTAATTTTTAACTAACTTTATTTTTTGTCAAAAAGTGGTAACAAAATTTCAACCATCTTTTCTTCATCGTCAAAAAGTAGCCACTAAATTTGTTTCTACCTTTTTGACATCTAACTACTTGCTTGAAGACAAAAAGAGTTCTGAACTCCATCCCCAATTCAAATGATACTTCTCTAAATGCTACATTTTCATTATATAGAGGCCATCTCATCCTTCTTTGTAGTGTTCCTTCATTCTCTTCTTCATAGTCAATGCCACTAAGAAGCTCTTCATAATCATATTGTTCACCATCTACTTCAGCAGGCATACCTTCCAAACCCGTTGCAAGAACAATAGATTGTGAGTGGGCATTTATATCTCTTCCACTGGTATTGGCTCTCTGTAACTACACGTGCAAATAGGAGATGTTATTAATACGTGCATTACCTTATACTTATTTACACAACTTAAATAACAGTCACATACCTATTTAGGATAGGATCATCTTCTCTATCAGATGAGTCACAATTATTATCATCATATTCATAATTTATCTCCGACCCGCTAGAATTTTCATCAACCTCATTTTCTAGTGGATGATAGGGAAACTCTAATTCAGTCAGACCATTAGCCGCCAAACGAATCCTTTCTACATTGGGGGGTGGTATCATGCCTTGACATGTTGCACCCCCTACGTCAGATTCCTAAAGAAAGAAAGAAATAGCTAGAATGCATCAATACACTCCATTAGAGAAACATGGACCCCATATCAAGTATGCAATCATGCAAGCATGGTAAAATAAGAAAAATATACTATCATGGGCCACAAATCCTTTCACTGTACCTTGATCATGAATATGATATATAACCAATCACCCTTGCCTCACTAAGTAATATATAAATATTATACCTTGGAAAAATTACAACCTCACATGTCAGCTAACATCCATGCCCCACTATGGAATCTTTGCTATTTTACACCCTTGACCCACCAATCAAAGTTAGCAATATATTCTAACATCTTATTTCCACACATAATATATTCAACGACATCAATAATACATGTGCAAAAAATTTTAGTTCAATATATGACTCACTCACGTTGATAGCAACCTGAGACCCCTTTCTCTTTTTTAACTTAGCTCTTTATCTTGTGCCTTCTATTTTTTTCTCTACGTGTTGATGGCTTCTTGTGACTGGAATTTTGAAGAGCTTCGGAGACTTTCTTGTGATTCTAGGATTTCAAACTGAGATGGAAGTTTATTTTTTTTTTCAGGTTGACTTTTCTGGTGATGGCTCTTAAAATAGCGTTTTCTTGCAATTTTCTTTGCTTGCAACTGGAGACCACGAATTCGAACAAGGATGAAGGCTAGTGGTTGGGCATCTCTTTAAATGTATTTCACCATTTTTCAAACAGTGATGGAGAGCAAAATTTCGAACAAGGATGGGGGTTTCTTTGCCGTGTCTCTTGGATCGTTCATCCTCTGTGTATAGATGACACAGTATCGAACAGGGATGAAGGCTTCCTCTTAGGGTTTGGGGCTCACGTGGCTTTTATTTTACTGATGTGGCAAAATATCTTGCTGAGGTGAATATAAATCAAAGATAGTTGCTGCCAACACACCAAAAAACGGTTCACATCATCCTCCATTTCACAGTCAATGGATGGAGGGTTCTATTTTGAGAGTGAATGAAAGTATGGGGACTCGTTTGAGAAAAATGATTTATGGAGTAACAAAATGATAATGGGCTAATCTATGAAGGACTAAAAAGGCTTTAGCTAGAGAGAGAGAGAAAGTAAAAAGAGAAAAATCTAAATTAATACAATAATATTTTTATTCAATTAAAACAGTTTATTTATAACATAAATTTTGATACACAGTAATAAAACTGGAACTTAATAGAAGGGTCATTATAAAAATAAAAAATAAAAATAAAACCCAATGCATAAAAGCCGATTAACTACTTAGGCTATGAATTTGAATGGTGAGGTCATAGGAGGATATAGAGATGTTGGGACGTGGATAGAAGATTGCTTGTCTAATGTCTAATTTGTTTTGCTTGGCTAGCAATAATCTAAAAGTGACCTTGTTTAGCATCCTTATAGGTTATTATGATGCTACATGGTCTAAATTTTTTTGCGTAACTCGTTTAGGATTTTCCTTTTGTTTGAAAGATGACTTAACTATTATTTCCCCCTAAATTTATTTAAACTAAAATATCACAAAAATAGAATAATTTCCATCATTAATAGCGCACCTTGTTAAAAAGTTATTTTTATGAAATTTTTATAGAATATTATTTATTTTAGTTAAAAATAATAATATTAGTTATTTAAAAAATGTTATGTTTATAGTAGTACTCATGCTGTTTAAATATATATTTAATAAATATGTTATAGTTGAAATTAAATATATATTATTGATTATTTTCTTTTAGAAGATTAAATTGTTTGCAAAAATTATTTTGTGAATTTGTTCTTTTTAATAATTAATACTATAATTTCCTAATTTGAAAAGCTCGTTATTTTGATCATTTGATAGTATTTTGGTTCAAATGTATTTAGTTGAACCTTTATTTTAATTTTCAGAAATTAATTTCTATAATGCAAGAAATGACCTATGATTGGCCAAGAGTTTACACATTTGTTTAATAGCATGCCATTAGCTTGATTGCCAGCAATATAATTGTCTTTCAGGCTTCGCTTATCTAAAGAAATTAGAATTAGAAAATGTAAAATTATAATTCTAGTTATGATTCCATCTGAATTGGAATTGGAATTAACTTAAATTTAATTTTTTTAAAATACACGTAAAAAATTGTTAGATACTTAAAACAAAAGAAGAGACCTCAATGATAAGAAAAGATCAAAGAATGGAGAAACAACAAACTGTTTCATCCATGCACTAACCACATTTAAACCCTAACTTCATGCAACTACAGATTTATGATACACAAATATAAAACCGAGAATAGGATAGTTGGTGATAGAAAAATCAAATTCAAAATAATGACTTGATCACCTGAGTTAGAAATAAAAATCAGTAATGTCTAATATGTTTGATCTGCATTACTGTATTTACAATAAAAACTTCAACGTATGGAGAATCCGTTTCGGTCACAATGGCTGAGTCTTGCAGTAGCAGAAAAAAGGAGGCATGTTTTAATTCTAACTAGATTTAGAAATTAATTTGCTATACACTTATGTATTGTAATTTGAATTGATTAATGTATTATCATTTTGAATTAGAGACAAATAAGAGAATTGAATTTAATAATTTATCAAAAATTTACATTTATTGATTTTATTATATGATTTTTAATTTAATTTATTGAATTTATTATTTAATTATTAATAATATTGAGAGTTGAGACTATACAATAAAACATGGTATATTAAAAATATAAATTTATTTATAATGCTAATAATATTAAATAGTTGTACATATATTAATAATTGAATCAGATAAATTTATAATAATTCATGCACATTAATTCATTAATTGGTGTGAGTCTTTCAAGAAGGTATTGATTAAAAAAATTTATTAAATTTATTGATTCTCATTCATGAATATTAGATTTTTGAATTTTTGAATAAGTATACGTTTAAATATGCATGATTGAACTAAATTATCGAAAACACATATTATTTAGTTGATTGAAATAAATTAATTATTTATGAATTTTGATCAAGAATAATTGATTGATAAAAATAAATTAATGGTATGAATAAGAAACTAAATTTAGTTCATATAATTAGCATTATTAATACATAAAATATGTTAAAAAGAATTAATTAAATCAACATTATCATGGTAAGATGACTTAAATAGCTATATTATTTTCATTTAGTAAAAAGAATGATAATTAATATTATAGTCCAAAAAATTATCAACTATCGTAATATTTAAGGAGATTAACACTAACTGTGTGTATATATACTAGTGTGAGTTTATGATCTTGTATCCCGCCTTCCACCTATTTTGTACGATTATTAAAGCGTGACTCAAATTATAACACTAATTGATTTAAGCTGATGAGTCTCTATAATGATGTAAGCTAACTGTTTAATTGAAGAAAACTAATTTAATTTCTTTGCTCGAAATTATTAATATGAAAAGTCTAAAGACAAAGAATGGAGATGATAAATATAATTACTGAGAAATATGCATTAGAAGAGAAGAAAAATAATAACATGCATCCATATGATGCATTTGTATAGTTATCCATCAATTAACGTCATAAAATAATGGAGCTATCATTTTGTGATTGCTAGTTAGTATGCCATGAATTATATGGCCATAATCAGATGGAAACTAAAAAGTATTACAACTCTTCATCTTTCAAAAACATATTACATGTTAGTGATAAAAACCATATAGACACAGAAAAAGTGAACTAATAGACAAAAAAAAAAATGAACTCATGTCGCCCAAAAAATAAGAAGAACTAATACATGCCTAACAAAAAAATTAACTTATGTCATAAATGAATTGGTTGTTTCTTGAAATATTGAACTTAGACATTAATTTATGGACACATAAAGCAATGACTCTTGACTTTTGTATCCTGATCATTACATACAAATAGTTAAATATAGCATTAAAATTAATAAATATAATTATATTAAAGATAATTGAAAAGTCATTGTACAAAGAGTTGAGAGTTTCATTAATTAAAACTTATCGTTGCTAAAATGGAGTTTCCATGTTTATAAGTGCCTGCTTTACTTATACATAATAGCTTTTTTAGAATTTTTAGTTTTTGAGTTTAAAGTATAAAATTAGATGATTAAATTGTTGGAATTATATTAAATTATTCTGTGAATTAGTATTAATCCTATTAGTAGAACAATTTTGTGTGGTTGTTAATTAGATAATTAATATTAATCTAAACAATTGGGTTTATGATAATTGTGGTTAATCAATGATAGGTTAGATTAACCACAAACCTGTTAAATAGAGATCCCAACTCATGACTCACTGTTGATTTGTAGTACTTCCATCATATTGCTGATTAAAAGCTAATGAAAAAAAGATTGGGTTCATTTAATTGTTGATTAAATGAGTTAATTATATGTCTTATTTTATTAAAATTATAACTTTTTAATTATTAAAAATTTCTTTATATATATATATATATATATATATATATATATATATATATATATATATATAAACTCGGCTTATTAGATCTTTACATAAGAGACATTAGTTCCAAAATAAGAAGAGCCCCAAGTCTGGTTCTTTCTTCATTTTCAATTCTATTGCTTCTTCTAAATACTAGACATTGTAAGTTGTTGATCTCCACTGATATGTGGGCATTGTAAGTTGTTGATCTCCGGTGATCTCTTGAACTACGACCAATATATCTTCATCTGCGGGTAAATGTTTTCTCTTCATATAATCTTCTATTTTGAACATGGTCAAGCATAATGTTTTTAGCATAAATAATAATTGAACAAATTATATATAAAAGTATTAAACTATTAAGAATGTATTTTAATTACGGAGAATAAATGAGAAAAATAATTTAAATTTTAATATTTTAATGTTTAAATTAAATAGGATTCTTTTTCCGTTAGAATATATTTATGATGGAAAAACTATAGATTAAAATATATATTAAAAAATAATCAATATTAAAATTTCATTTCCTGTCTTTCCTTCCATTCTTAATCAAGAAAAGTATAAAATTGATCCTTTATTTTTATACTTTGTAACAATTTAATCCTTTATAAATTAATTGTGACAAATTAGTCCATCACAAATTTAAATTTATTCAAAATTAGTCCCTTATAAATTTAAATTTGTATAAAACTAGTCATTCTGTTTGTATTGATAAAAGACAAATTTTGCATAAAATAAAATTTTTGAGGGACTGATTTGTTATAGTTATTTATGAGGGACCAAAAAATTATCATAAAGTGTAAAAGCAGATGAGTGATTTAGTACTTTCATTCTTAATCTAAACATCTGCAAGCGAAAGAATATATTTGGAACCAATTAATACGAGAAGAACACAATTTCAGTCCTCCACATTTGAACTTAATCTCATTTTGATTTTTCACAAATTAAAAGTTTGAAAATAATTTTTTACTTTTGAACATAGTCTTAATTTAATTATTTACAAATTAAAAATCTTAAAATAATCTTCTATTTTTAAAATTTAATCCAAAATGGTCCTTTTTGGTTTCATTTAGAGAGTGATTACTTTACAATAGATATGAAAAGTGAAGTACTATTTAAAAACTTTCAATTTGTGAAAATCAAAATAAAACTAAATTCAAAATTGTAGGATTAAAATGACATTTTTCTCTAATTAATAAATTAAAATATAATTTTTTTTCTTTTTACTTTTCTTTCTTCCTTGCCAAACGGGCAAACCCACAAAGTTATCAGCCAAAATAGAAAAGAAATCGAGCAGCAGGAAATTACCAAGAAATACAACGCTTCTTTCTTTCCTTCTTTACAGTTTCCACTACGCGTCTCATTGAGAAGAGGCGAAGCATATTTACTCTTCTTCCATCGTCGAACACTGCAGAATTTCGCCATTTTTAAATGCCACTGTTCAAGCTTCAGGTCTAGTTGAATTTCTTGTAATATCTTGATCGATAAAATTGTGTTTTAACTAAAAACATGTAATTTAATCAATCAATTTGACCTTTTCTGCTTTCTTTTTAATGTATTAAACTGGAAATTTGAGTTCTTATTATATTTTATTGCAAAACAGAATTTCAAATCGAGTCACTTGGAATTCATTTGTTACGAAGCGAGCAGTGAGAAATAAGTTCAAGCACACCCTTTTCTGTTCCTGTTCTCACTGCTACGCTATCGAATTCCTGAGAAGGAACGACGATGGGTCAAACAATGAGCATGGATGCTATTGCTTCTGAGAAAGATGAGACCCCCCGGTCAAATTCCAATTCCTTGGAATCTGTCATTGCAGGTTCTTTCTTTTTCATATCCTACCCAACTTTACATCATATTCTTATATCAACGTTTGTCAGGGCCTTCGCTTGCTCGTTAAAAGCTATGGGCTTCACCTGTTTGTAAAAATGCCTAGGTGAAGTTGCGGGCTCTCAGCATTTGCAATTTCTCCTTAGCTATTGTGCATTATTAATGCTTCATGATTTTCTCTGATTACATTTCATTGCTAATTTTACTTGTCTATGAAGCACCTATGTTTAAAAAATGGAGATGTATCGTGTCCAGTACATATCCAACACCCGTATTGAATACGGCATGACACTTCAAATTGCATTTGAACGTTAAATATTTTGTGAGATTGCAGTGTTTATATGGTGTCAAATCCCATTTCCGTTAGAATTATTGCTTCGTACTATTTTAAGCCAGCTTGTTGCGGATAATTATTGCTTCGTTAAATATTTTGTGAGATTGCAGTGTTGAAGACTTGGTACGAGACGTAATATGACATGGTTAGCGTACGTCACCTGATATTTAGTGTTTAACCGCAGTTTGTAATGTCGTGTCATATTCAATTTGAGCATTAGATATCAGACATGTGCTTTATCGATGAAAGCAATACCACCCCCTTAGTTGACTGTTCTTAGCTCATATTCCCATGATATAACATTATGCTGTTTTGATTACTGTTGCTTTGACTACCGTTGGATGTTAAATCACAAATATGGATTTACCAGCAATTGCAGTCATGTATCCGAAGGTCTAGATTTATTTTTAAGGACTGCATGCTGTCAAAATAATTAATATGATCGTATACAGTTATAATTTGCATGTAAATTGCAGCTGCAATAACTGCAAGGAATCCAAATAAGTTAAATCACACAATTATTATGTATCAGATTTATGATACTACTTGCTAATTGCTATTGATGCATTCACTCCCACATTGGTATTACTTGCTGTAAAAGAACTGAATAATTAAAGCTCATGCTGAATTTAGAATCAATATTTATTTCTCTATAGAAAATATTTATTGGGAATAAATTATGATTTTAATCAATAGTAAAGACAGTTGCTACCTGCCATACTCATATGTGATGCATGTAGTTCTTTTAGTTTGTAGTTTCATGTCTTTTAGATTCTTTGTTCCCCAAACATATTTGCATTCCGTGAATCATTATCTTCTGTTTCATCTCAATACTAAATTTGTGGATGGGTGGAACTGTGATGGATGACCACATCTTTTCATGATTTACAGATGCTGTAGCTTACGGAAATGAAGAGACAGAGGTTCGTTCATTTCACATAGTTGAATTAATTTGCTTTCAACATACAATTTGAGTTAATAGAATTGAACTTTGCAAATTTCAGTCTATTGAGGCAAAGGCTAAGAGAGCTTTAGAATGCCCTTGCATAGCTGATTTACGAAGTGGTCCATGTGGATCTCAGTTTTCAGAGGCGTTCTTTTGTTTTCTCAAGAGCACTGCTGAAGAAAAGGTAACTAAAAATGGGTGATTAGCAACTTGGGACGCAGGTCAATTCTTCTTCATTGTCAATAGATCATTGTAGTAAGAGCAATAGCTATACTTATTCAAGTATTATACATGAAATAAGAGGTAAGGAGCAATGGCAAGTCTTTTGTCATTCAATGAAATTTCAAATCTAAATTACAGTTACTTGTAGTTTTGGCAATCTGGCAATAGAGCCTAGGCTGTTGCTATAAGGTTTTGTTATTGTTACGCATTAGTTCTTCTGTTTCGTTAGATGCCTAGGATGAGAGATGGATAAAATTTTAGGAGGCCTTTGATATACTGTCATAGCGTCATCTTGCTTTGACATCTTGGATGCCTGTTAACATCTAAGATGTTTGTGTTTGGTATATTGATATTCGGTATGACAGGTATCATCTTAGACATTAGGGTGTCATAAGATTACACCATTTTATGATGGTATTTTATATTTTAAACGACCTTAAATGTTTTTCATCGCATCTTTTTAGCTTTGTTAACTTTTATAAAATACCAATTGTAATCTTTTTGTGACTCGTTTCAATTGTCATACCAGACATGGACCTCTTAAATACCATGGTAATTTATATATCGGCATTCTATGTCAGGATTTAGAGTCTAGGTTGAGTAAAGTCTCTGAACCATAGGCGATTTTCTTGTATCCTTTCACTTCCTTTACCATTTTCTTTGAACTGAAGACTAATTAATGTATCAACAGCTTTCCAGTTATCTTTTTCATCAATTACTTATGTTTGACCATTATACTGATTGACACAAATCATACTGTTTCGATAATTGCATATATTATAGAGTTCTAATATGTAAGTCCGTATCCGTAAGCTATCATCTGTATCAACTGTACTACATTCAAATTCTCTGCGTTCTTCCTCTTGATTTTCTTCCTTCTAAACTAGTTTTGACGTATGCTATTTTCTCGTGTTTAAGGGCTCGGACTGTGTACATCCATTTGTTGCTCTGCAGAACTGCATCAAAGCCAATCCAAATGCTTTCTCCGCAGACATTCTAAGCGAAGATGAAGTTAAAGAGACGGAACCAGCCCCAGAATACAAGATAATCCCTCCCACATGGTCTAGAGAATCTCGTAGTCCAAAATCCAAGCTTTAAGAGGAGATTTTGGTTTTCTCCCCTTATCTTTTATTACTCAAAGAGCAATGTACCAGGTCCTTTTTGAATTTGCATTTAAGTTTGCTTAGTTGGTAATTAGGATGGCTAAACTCCGAAATGTGTTTCATGTAGAACTGCTTTGTGTATGACTTAGGAAAAAAAAAAAATATTGGCTCTTCAGATTTTATGATATGAGGAATAATTACATATTGATCTCTCATGCATGCATACAGCATACCCTTTTCCTGCTCATGCAACGTATGGTATTAAGGTATGGGAGAGAATAGATAAATAAAGCCATGAATTGAATACGGCCTTTTCTGTTTCAACCGTAATAATATTTCCTTACAAGAAATGCAAAGAAGCTAATAATATTTTCAATTCATCAACACCAAATCAAGTACATCAGACCATCAAAACAGAAAGAGTTGGATATACATGAGGAAAAAACGATAACCTCTTCTCTAAAAGCTACCCTATTAGCTTCTAGGGTACTCCTTAATTCCTCGTACATAGAGATTTTTTTTTCTTGGCAATTATCATCACTATCTGTACAGGGAAGCAGCTAGATATTAATTACAGGGCTGCAAACTGACCAAGGATTAGTAAAGCTCAGGTCTTAGCGACGGTTATGACTGTTGTTAAAGTCACTTAAAATTTATATATATATATATATATATATTTTTTTTTTTTTGGTAATGGAACGATTACATGCATATTTACAGGAGGATCGAAAATTTATAGTTATTAATTATTTGAGTGCAGAACCAACCAGATGTATTGACATAAAAAATGTCAAGCCAGAGTGCGTCATCTCATTGTATCTTCTACAATGTATTTTAATATAAAATTGTATTTATAATGCTTAAATCCATCATTTTTATATATTTAATTTTGAATTTCTTAATCATAAATACATTAAATTAATTAATTGAAGGTTTATCAATGTTGTGTTTTTAGTATATGCGAATTTAATTTTATTATATTAATTTATTCTCTTTTTATATATTAATAAATTGATATACTGAAAAATAATATAAAATTATTGTATTGTTAAAATGAACCATTATTTAGTACTTTCACCAATTCAATAACTAGTCATAATTTAAAATATTAATTTTAACTATGAAATTGCATAGTTTATAGTTGTTACATTTTTATTAAAGGTAGACTTAGGATTTTATGTTGTAAGTCTATCTCTTCTATGCGAATTTGCTTGTGTTTGTGACCTCGATATGTTTGAAAGGAATATGATTGGTAGGCTTGTGTTCTAGAGTCAAGTTAGTTTAGAAGTAATATACTCGAAACTATCAAAGCTATATTTTCTCCTCTGCATAAAGAAGAAATATTGAATTTCACCCCTAAAGACTTTAAAAATGACAGAAGATATTATGAGTAAATTATTAAAAGGAACTATCAGAAGAGAATACTCATAGTTGATGATTTCACAAGTTGATCTATTGCATGCATAATGCCTAGAAGCAATCCCCCTATACTGCCAAAAAATTTTCAGTCATTTGCCATGGATTAACTTATAATTATTTTGACTATAAAGAAGCATAGTATAATGTTTTTTACTACAGAAATTACGACCATTTTTAGTTTATTTGGTTTATAAGGGAATGCTCCAATGACTTTCTAAATTGGTTCTTGGAATGGTTTCATGCTTTTGGAACAATTAAGCGAACTCTACCTCCTGTGCTAGCGTAGGGATATAAAGCATTCAAACAAGCTATTGACTTTGAGGAAGAGGAAAAGTCGTTCCATTTCTTCTATCAATTCAAGGCCTCCTAGGTGATGAGTTGGAGTTTTTTAGTTACAAAAGGAGAACACTCATGTCCCACTCTAAGTTATCTAGTGAGAATATTTAGAGTAAAATGGTGGAAGACAAATCACTAGAATTATATAGATATTAAACAAGTAAATAAGTGGATTACTTCTAATACTGTGGTTTTAAGAAAGATAGATTCGTTTGCAACAACAATTTTAGTAAATAAATACAAGATAACAATAGAATTTGCATTTATATGCAACCTAGAAGATTTGCCAAGATTGAAGAATTGTCATCCCAGATGGCATCCTTTTCCAAAGTTGGATCCACCTCCCATGAAAATGAAGATGATTGCTTTGGGATAAATGTGTATTAAGTTCCAACCATAAGTTTAGTAGCAGGCACAGATTTTGTAAAGTAACTGTAAAGAGCAGTTTTGATCTCATGAGTAATATGATCAGATTTTTAACACTAATCTGACAGTAGTTAGGTCCAATGGTGACAATGGTACAAAATGGAGAGAGTAATTTTAGAGAACCTAGGCCCTTTAGTAGCAACTTTCCTATTTGAGGTATCTCCGACAATGAACAGGTTAAACTACGATGATAATCATACTTATATATATATATATATATATATATATATATATTCGATCATCTAGCAATATAGCAGCAAGCAGCCATTCCTTACCCCACCCAGACGACCAAATCTCCAACATGAAATTGCAAATCTAGGAACGAAAATATTTGTGCTTAATTACACTAAATCTTCTAGTGTTGCTGGAAAACCATATGTCAATCTGACCATTACCACTTCCTAAACTGTGATGATTTATTGGTATAAATAAACACATTCTCTAATTTATAATCTTTATTAGTATTTTCCTTTATTAAGAAGACATTCACTTGCACCTAATTGTGCACAGTACTTTTTCTCTCTCTTTCAAATAATTTTCAATTAATATTGTTCAACCCTTTGAATGTTCCTTAAGCTAAATATTACTTGAAGATAAGAAGAGTTGTTCAAACTAGTGTGTGTGTGTATATATATATATATAGTGATAGTTTGGGCTGATAAAAAGCTTATTGAAATAATTTTCTACCGAAAAGATTTAATAATAAACTGAAATTCCTTGAGTCATCTAATTGACTTTAGTACATTGAATAGCCAATATAAATCGGGGACTTGATAACTCAAACTAAACACACTACCATGGAAATGAATCATAGCAGAACAGATGTGGAAAAATATCTAAAGGAAAGGGTTTTGTTCATCACAATTTTTTTTCTATGACAACAATGGTAATGATTCTACCAATTCAAGCTCGCATATTTATCAAACCCTCAGTTCTTACGAGTATTTCACAAACCATTTCTACTTCCTCTGCACATGTTGATCAGTATCCTCGCATGTATTCATCTACTGGGAGGCTAATTTTTACTTGGACATGTATGAAGCAAAATACACTTCATAGCAGCTTTATTATTCCAAGATAACGGAAATTCTGCTATGAAGATTGTGGAACAAAAGAGGCAACGAAGAGAAAACATAAGGCTATAGTACGCAATGTTACCATTGATTAAGTTTCATATAATATGTGCATTTCTCTTTGTCTATTGGGTATATAGAGTTATACAAAATCTTAATACTATAATCTCATATATGAATTTCTAATGTTTTTTTTTAAAATTTTATTTTGCATCTTTCTCTTTTTGAATGAAAATCCTTAAGGGGTATGGTTCATGATTGTATGTTCAAACGTAAATATATGTATTTATATGTCCGCTTGTTCTTGAAAGGTATATATATATCTCCTTGATTTTATTCCCAAATTTTATAAATAATACGATTTATAAAAAGTCCTTGGAATAGGCATATATACTTCAACTATTTGATGTTTGAATATTAAAACTACATTATTCAATTCTATGAAATTTTAGTTCTGCTACTCACTATTAGTCCTTAGAACATGTATTTATAGAGAGATCACTACAAAAAAAAAAATGTATTTAATGTCAATAAGAAAAGGCATCTAATGTCGGTTACGGCCAATGCTACATGGTTCAATGTTGGTTGTCAGGATCATTGTTATGTGCTACGTTGTGACACCTTCTAACATCCATTTTAACAACTATAAGAACAACTAACATTAGAAGAAAAACTTTTTTAACGTTGATTTTAACTGACATTACTCAAAGGATCTAGCGTCAGTTATGAACGTTGGAAGAGACAACCAATTTACTTATAGCAGCTAGCGTCAGTCATTATTGATGTTAAAATAAATACTGAATTCAAATATAACAACAGTTGTAACTGACGCTAAGGAAGACAATTCAATGTTATAATTTAGGTTTGATCAAAACCGACATTAAATTGACAAAATGCATTCTTATGTTAAGGATAGTTATAATCAACTTTAAAGATAAAAGATTATTTTCTACTCTTTTCAATATTTTTTTTGGAGTTTTAACGCGTGAAAGTTTGGTGTAAAATGAAACCTTCACATAACTAAGCTTAAACTCCATCAAATATCCAATACCAAAACAATATTTAAATCAATATAAGTCTACATTGTATCTTCATAAGCACAAAGTCCCTACCATTACATAAAAGGTTCAACAACTATTAACACATTTAAAGTATTAAAACAACTATCAAAAGACTTAAATAAAGTCTACATTTTATCTTTATAAGCAAAAAATCTGAAGCATTACATAATAGTTTGACAACTATTAAAACATTTAAAGTATCAAAACAACTATCAAAAGATTATGTTAAGGATCATGGCTAGCTCCAGAATATCTTCAGCATCCTATTGGTGATTGTTCTACACTACTCGCATCAGGCACCTAAAAGCATAACACTTAAGGTAAGGAGTTACATTAACTTTGTTTAGTAATTTAATAACATTACAGTTACTTTGTGTATTACTTGTGAGGAAGACGGTTTTGGTACATGAAGAATCTTTTGAGGCACTCCAAAATGTTCTAGAAAATATTGGAGCATGTGGTTCATTCGAGTATGCTCACGAGTACACTCTAGCTTGATTAATATTGGATGAGAAAGAGAGATAGGGAAAGATGGCCAGTGAAGGAAAGAAATATTAAGATGAATAGAGGGAAAACAAATATAAGTAAGAAAAATATAAGATAAGACTCTATTTATTTATTGTAATTGAATATGCAGTGTTGGCAACGATAATAATAGATATAAATAATATTAACATTCAATTTGCACTTAGGATGCTTTTGCTACATATTATATCATTCTTAGATGTTTCTCATAAAATAAAACTCTAAACCTAATACTTATAATGTACCTTAATGATATTAATTATTAATTGGTTAAGTACAATACTATTTCTTATAACACTTTAAAAATTAGATTCTTTTTATTTGGTGAAGTTCCTTATTGAGAAGGGGAAGGCAAGACCTTAATGGTTTGGTAAATTTCCAAATTCATTATTAGAGATGCCATTGCAAGTGTTAGCCTATTCCTTGACTAGCTCTTAGCATACGGAATCAAATAACTAAAGTAAAAGTTAAATATGACTTTATTATAGTCAATATAAAAAAAGAGAGAATGAAGTGGAAACTCACTTGCAGGATTGAGTTGCTCAAACTCAAACCCATCACTCGAAGAAGATATGCTTTTCCTCTTCCAATGTCTCTAAAGATGTGAAACGTAAAACCCAGAGAATGCCTTAAAATTGAAAATGCATTGGGTAAGTTTAGCTTTAGCATATGGGGAGCTAGTATTGGACCATATATAGAAAGAGAAAGCTCAATCATTTTGCAAAATTTACCAAAACAGAATTCGAAAACACAGACCTAGCCTGTATTAGTAGCCCATACCATATCCAACATGTTCAAAACAGAATCAGAAAAGAACAAAGTCACATACCATTTAGCCACATAGGAGATGGAAGATCAAATTTCCATTTACCCAAATAAACAACAAAAGAATGAATCAAAATATCACTTTTGCTAAAGTGATGTTCAGTAAAAAATTTACAAGTTTTAGAACTCAAATATATCAAAGGGAAAAAAAGCCACAAAGAAAATAATCTCCAAATTATCTTTGTTTTACTCACTTTTAGGGCAGAAAACTTATAGAACCAAATTGAATGTGGAAGAGAGAAAAACGAACTGAGTAAACAAACCTTCACGTAGAATCGTTTGCCTATTACAACAATCTTCAAATACCCTGAAATAATTCCTTTGCCCTAAGTATATGCTTGTTTACAGCTAAACTTATATCAATGCAACAAGATAACCATTCATGTCTGCAAATACAATCATAGCACTTGAAATCAATGAATAAAGTTTCAATTACTTACATCTTTACAAGTAGTTGAAGCCATAAAATACCAAAAAGCAAAAAAAGAAAAGGTAGAAGCATAAGTCTTAACTAGTTGAAGAAAAAGAGAAAACATAAAAAGAGCATACCTCAAAAAACGAAAGCAATGAAAGTCACAGATGAAAAGTGAGTTTTAAATCTCCTGCAAGAATCGTGTAGTGAGTTTTCAGTAGGCAAAGTAAGTTGAAAAGCTTATGACAATGAAAACTTACCCTAAAGCAAAGTCACAGATGAAAATCAGGCAACAAAAACTTATCCTAAGTTATATTTAAAAAAAAAGGGAAGGTCTAACATCAGTTATACCTGACGTTAAATGACTGTAGTTATTTTTGAAAAAATTATGGTACTTAACATCAGTTTTGTAAACTAACGTTAGAAACAATATTTTTATTGTGGATTAATGAGTAATATTTGAGTAAAAAATTTTCAAAATTGGATCATCAATTCATTTTTTTAAATCAAGGACCAAATAGTTAAAAAAAAACATATATTATTCCAAACCAAGTTGTGTATTTCTAATACTTAGGGGCTAAATAATTGAGACTCATAGCATTTTTGAAAAAAAAAATCTATATTAATTACTCTTTTTATGATTAGTTTTTGGTTTTGTGTACAACATGATGTCATAAAACTAACCTTTTGTGCTATTGAATTTTAGATAATGAGCCATGGCCTCATCTTTAAGGAAAAATGGAAGACTTTTAAGATTTATGTTGTAGTAGAAGGCAAGCCAATTAACTTAAACATTGATTTAGATAAGGGAATGGTAGTGGTAATCCACTTCTAATGGCATAGTTAAGGAAATTATTAAATTTTTTTGACAAATCTTATTAGGATTAATTATAATGTTATTGCAATATTTTATTTTTAAGGAGTGCATTGTGATACCAAATTATATACCAAGTGTAAATTTCTCATCGCATTTTCCTCTCTTGTTTTCTACATTCAACACTTAATTAGCATATTGATCACCTTAATACGTAAATGTTCTCAAATTGGACTATCATTTAAAATTGCCTTTAATGTAGTTGATAAATGATATTATAAAAAGGTGCCTTAAAATCAATCCATATTTGCTTCATTTAGTAAGAAATATATGGATTCAACGACTAATATTGAAAGAATTATTTGATATGATAGTTTAGATTAAATTTAATGACTATACACAGTAAAAACTTTTAAATTTTGACTATATATGGTCTAAAATTTGATTCAACGATTCAAATTTAAAAAATTACATGATTTAATGTTGACAGTTCCTTTTAAGAACTGTAACAAATCCGAAGGCCCTTAATGTGCTCAAAAAGGTGGCTGTGCACTCCTACGAACACTCTAACAGTAACACCAATGAAGAATACAAGCATTGAAGATATATTAATTAAAGATAAACCATATTTAAGGACTTCTGGGCCTTAAGTAGATGGGGATGAATCTTATACATTTCGGTAGAATATTTCTTGAATTATTTTTATCGAGATGCACATCATTAAATTATGCATTTCGATAGATATGAACTGTTGGATTATACAATTTGTGAGTTGTGGGATTGAATTTTTGAATTTTATCAATTTTGGTGTCTCAACTTTACATATGGATCGTTTGATCTACAAAATTATTTAATAAAGGCCATCTAATTCATGCATTAATAAAGAAATGTAGAAAAATGAGAACACTTACATTTTTTAAAATAAATTTTAGAGTGATAATGATAAAAAAAATAGATAATATATGGTATTCATTATCTTTCTTTTTACATACATCACTTTTTTTTTTTTCCCCCTAAATCTCTTTCTAGGTTAAAAAAATATTATACTCAAAAAATTATACCTTTCACTATAGGGGTAATCTTGTAAACTAGTAGAGGGACATGTGGCATCCACTAATATGTTTCTTTTGGCCCATGACTTGGTCATGACAAATCAACTCTTCATGAATTGTATTCTAGGCTTTAGAAAGAGTATGGTGTTAGCCTAGGCAACCGACACCCAAGAGGGGGTGAATTAGGTGTTTACATAATTTTTATTTCTTCTTTAAATTGCTGAATAGAAATTGTTGCTATGAATTATGTTTGCAAGAGTATGATGTAAAGCAACAATTATATGAATCAATGGAAGCTTAATATGGATGCTTGACGTATAAATATATGAACACTTCTAGTGTAATAACAACAATAACTACAAGCATAGAAGTGATAATTCAGAACATAAAGAGTATAGGGATAGAGAAAGCAAACTTAGTGATTTATCTTAGTTAAGCTCTAATCTAAGCCTATGTTTAGTCCCTAAGCAACCTCTTGGGATTTTCCACTATTTTAACAATCAATTACAATAACAACAAGGGAGAACCTCTCCTTTATTCTCAACTCACAAGAAGAACCTCTCTCTTATTCTCAACTCATAAGAAGAACCTCTTCCTTATACTTTAACAGGAAAACCTCCCCCTCAACCCAAGCACACCTTTGCTTGATTCTTTCAAGGAACCTCCTTGAGCTTCTCTCTCTCAAAGAAGAAAGGAATACAATTGAACAACCTCTTTTAATGATGTAGATATACAAATGAAGCTCTAAGAACTTAAATGACAGAGAATTTGTAAGTTTGGCTCAATGACCATTGTTTCTCTCTCTAGAATGATATAACAAGTTAATGATCACATTCTAGCACTTGGTTTTACTAAAAAATATGTTTGGAATGATATATTTATAGATCAAGATGAGATATAGTGTGAACACCCCATCCCAAATTAAAATAAGAATAAAAAAGTAATGATTAACTAATTAATTATTAATTAAGTAAATATAAAATGAGTGTGTCACAAAATAAAAATCAAATAATATAAAACAAAATGAAAAAGAAAAAGAAAATATGAAAAACGAAATAAAAATAAAAAATCTGAAAAAAAATGAGGAAACAAAATAAAACATAAAAAATAAGATAAAAAAAATACAAAGTCAAAAAATATGGAAAACAAAATACAAAATCAATTATATCAAAGACATAACATTAAGAAAAAAAAAAAAAAAAGGAGGAGGCTAGGAAAAAAGTGCAAGCTCAAGGTGAAAAGCGAAAAGAGAATGCAAAGCTAGCAAAATAGGGAGGCCAAATTAGGATTAGGGAAGCTCTAAATGGAAAATGAGTAACCTACACATATACTCCTTGTTAGCAGTACACACGGAGAAGAGAAAAGATAAGTTACACTAATAAAGACACGTTGAGACGCATAGAACTGGGAGGGAGGATCAGATGGCAATCATGCTTCAAGGCTATTGACCATTTCCCTCCTGTCATTGTCATTGGGATGCTCAGGGAAGAGGAAAATAATGTAAGCTAGAAGAAAAGCTAAGGAAGACCAATGGAAGAGTGCAGAGGTGAAGCTTCCTTATTCTTGCACCCTAAAAAGCAAAGACCAATAGAGGTGTGAGGAAAAAGAGAAAGGAGAAGGAGGGAAAAGTGTAGAAGAGAGGCTTCCCTATGCTAGCACCCTAAAAGCAGAGACTTTGAGGAGGATAGGGCTAGAACGTATGGGTAGCAAAAGGGAGTCCTCTGTTCATCCCTATTCAAGTGAATAGTGGGCAGAGCATTTTAAAGTGGAAGAGAGAAAGAGAAGTCGAGAGAGAGAACAAGAAACTCCCACGTTGAGAGACCAAGAGGAAAAAGGAGGAAAAAAGAGACCATTAGAGAAGAAAAGAGTTCTGTCAATGGTCTGAGAATGCAAGGTTGGTTATGACATTGAGAGAAAAGAGAAAAAGGAAAGAAGAAAGAGAGAACGAAAGAGAGGTGGGAAATAGAGAGTTCTGAGGAAGCAAAAAAGAGAGAAGAAAGACAGTGAGAGGTCGTAAGAGCTGGAGGAAGGAGGAAGAGATGAGAAAAGCATCATATTCTGCACTTGTGGTCAAGGATAGGGATAAATAGAGACCCTCAGAGAACCTATATGAAGAATGACTCGAGAAAGAAAATATAAGAGAGCATTGGGTGGTTCTCTCGAGGAACCTTAGCTTAAATGGTAAAAAACACAGAAGAAGAAGCAGCAACACTGAAAAAGGGTAAAAAGGTTCATAGGTTTCACTTCCTTCAAGTAGTCGCAATATACATGACATGCAGGAACGAACAAGGCAGGGACAAAATGAACTTTTTCTGAAGGCTAGAGACAAAGGAAAAGAGTATTGAGACTGAGTAAAAACTAGAACCAAGACACATAATCAGAGCATATAGAAGGAAGAGCCCCCTACTTTGTTGTTCACAAGAAATAGAGCTTCAGAGTGCTTTTTGAAAAGCCAAACAGGGAAGAAGAAATAAAAAGAGCTTTAAGAGGAGAAGGAGGACAAGCAAGAGAGGAGTCCTTTCTACACGCCCTTATTTTAGTAGTCTGAAGCAGGGAAGAAGAGGTTCACAGGAGTGGACTGTGACTAAGAGAAAATCAGAAAAGGAAGAAGAGCTTTAAGGGAGCCAACTTTCCTTGTTCTAAGTTCAGTGGAATAGAGATTTTATAATGTAAAGAAGGACAACGAGTGGAGTGAACATGTGCGAAGAAGAGCAGTGAAAAGGGTTTATATAATCCTTGTTGTAGAACGAAGCTGAAGTTTGAGTGGCTCGAAGGTAACTTACTATATTCAATTTAAATGATTTTGTTGGGTGCTATGCATTTCCTTATTGTAGTCAGAAACGAGCTTAAACACTAATAATCTCTATGGTTGTTTATATGAGATGGCGTTGAAATCAGATGACCTTTGGCCTGAATTTGTATTTTCCTTCTTTCATTCCCCTTCTGTTGCTTTTAGTCCATGGGTTTTAGTATTTCTTTTCTATCCTTTGTGCAAGTTTTAATCGGGTGAAGCTTTGGTTTTTAGCTCATGTTTTACATAAGTAATTTGTGTATTTATTTTTTTTGAAAGAAAATTTTAGTTGCATTCTGATTTCATGGAATGATCGAATGTTGATTTTGAATGGCTTACTGAGTAGGTTTGCTCTTGTGTAATGGTTTGATTTGTCTAGGTTTACTAATTTGCATACCACAATATGAAAAGAGAATTGAGTTTGACATGGCATAAATGAGATGCTAGTATTGAAAAATCGTAAAGAGAATAAGAGAGGCAGTTAGGTGGTGTTAGTTTGAAATTATTTAATTATTTGTTTATCTATTTTGTTTTGGTTTTATTCTATTTTCTATTTATTTTCTTTAATTAGATTTCAATTTGACTTCCATGGTTACCCTGTGAGATCTCTTGTCTCCCTAGGCACTTAAAATATAACTGACAAAAGCTGCGTGAGATCATTAATCTCCTTAGGCTTTGAAAGTTGACATATGATTTCAAAATAAAAAATACAAAAATTAAAAATTATAAAAATAAAAAATCCTAAGAAATGCTAAATAATTTCTTTGGCATTTCGGATTATCACGTGAGATTGTTAATCTCCTCAGCCACTTAGAACTAACTAGTAGAAGCCGTGTGAGATCTTAAGTCTCCTCAAGTTTTGAAAATTAATATCTATTTTCAAAATATAAAGGTGGAATAATTCCAAAATAAAAAAAGGGTTTATTTTGTCTATTATTTGTAATTCAAAATCCAAAAAATATTTTTCTCTATAATATCATTTTCAAAATTAAAATAAAATCCAAAAATTTAACAAAAATTAATTAAAAAGAAAAATGAAAGGAAAAAAGAATTGATATTAAATTGATTTTGTAAATTAAAACACACCAACCAAATTTCAGTTTCATTTGGTTTATGAAAATCTATTTGATTTCAACTATCATGTTTTTTTCAGGAAAAATTCAAAGTCACTAACCAACTGTCACGTATTCTTAGGACAAACTACGTGGATTTTGATCCCTATTACAAGGTATGTTGGCCTGAGGTTTTCATCCTAGGTTAAGTCTGCCCTTCATAAATATCTATTTGTTTGCTTTCATTATTGTTATTTTTATCTTCTATGTTAACGAGTATACATGTCAATAAAAGGTAATTGAGATAAATTTAAGGCCATATTCTATCTCATTTGACTAGTTTAAGGTAACTGTCCTTATGGACCGATGTTGTGGGGTGTTTAACACCTTCCCTACACTCAAATAGACTCCCGAACCCATCTTTGTTTTCACATACCATTTTGCCTTTTCTTTTTATTTTAAATTGGTTTTCCAAAGTTTCTATAAAAAATTTTAGTGGCGACTCTAGTAAATTGATTTTCAAGAATCATTTAGGAATCAATCCTAATTTCTTTTTTTCAAATTTCTGCTAAAAGATCGATTACGATAGTTTGGTGACTCTACTAGGGATACTTCAAAAGTCAAGCCTGTTTAACTAGTCAGTTGAAATGATATGGCCTTTTATTATTTGGATTACCCTTGTCGTGCTTTTTTTTTTTTGTTTTAATTGTTTATTTTTCATTGTTTTATTGTTTATTTCTCTCTTGTGGTCGTATGATATGCCTATGTGTTCCTATGTATTTGTTATTTATTTTATTTGTGTAAGTATATATCTCTATTTTAGTTATATAACATGCTTATAATTTCTCATTTGTTATATAG
Organism: Delonix regia; assembly: GCA_037074485.1. NCBI lineage: Eukaryota > Viridiplantae > Streptophyta > Magnoliopsida > Fabales > Fabaceae > Delonix > Delonix regia. The sequence continues at coordinate 18,501,305 of CM073454.1, read as the reverse complement.
TTTTATTTGTTTATTTTTAGTACGTGTGCTAGGGTAGATAACATGTGAAATAAAATCTTAGGGTAGACGACCCTTATCTGTATTGTAAGTTCTTGGCTTCTCTTATAGTTTATTTGTTTGACAAATGAGGGTTAGATAGACTATAGGTTCAAAGGTTTGTATGCTCCCCTTACACACTAAGTACATTAACATCTTACCTCACACACTTTTTAGGCTCTATACCCAGATCCTCGCTTACTTTAGGTTAGCAGAGGTTTATATTGGTTTTCCTGTGAAGCTTCCCACTTTTAGAGATTATCATGAAGACCTCGCTTAGGTTGTACCTCGTTATATGGACTTGATTGGAGTGGGATTCTATCCTCTTTTAGTCTAATTCATGTCACGAGATCTTCACTCTTTTGGGTAAGGCCAATCTGGGGACCAATAATCCTCTAAGATGTTATACCTACCCTCAGAACTGTGCACATTAATAGATTGAACTCAATAGACAACCTTTCTAGAGCCTGTCATCTTTAGGGTAACATCTCCCTGCCTAGGGTTGACTCGAGTTAGAACTCCAGGGGAGCATATTTCATTCTTATTCTACATGTTGTCACATCATTCATAGCATAATTACGTTTTGTTTTGAAAAAATTTTATTTGGTTTTAATTGTCACAATGTCTCCATTCAATACATTATTAGCTAAATGAAATAAGCTAAAATTGAAGGCTTTTTTCACATGGTTAGCTTGGCCTAATGTTGTATCAATGGGGTTGTGAACCATTAAAAATTGATGATGTTTTGTGAAAATAGTGAGGGCCTTTTCCTCCCTGGGTTAAGAGCTAAACCTATTGTTTCCAATAAATCAATAAGGCTTTATTTGATTAATAAAGAATAAAACACTAAGTAATCCACTGATTAAGGAAATTATATGCCCATTTCATTTTTGTTTCTAACTAATAGATTTGTTCCAGCATGAATTGTCATTTTAATCGATTGGCATAAAGATCTTATGGAATTGTTGGGAACTACACAACCTCAAGACACAAGCTCAATAGAGATAGTCTTGACTGGGAAAAGAATTAAAGTGAAGGTATAAGCTGAATCAGTTGAAAGTTTAATCGTTATAAGCAAGAAACTCAGAGTGTAACAGCTCCATCATTTTCATAAAGATTATGGGGATATCCTAGATTTATTATCAGTCCCTATCCAGCTTGACACTCTTGTGACCCTAGCACAATATTAGGATGATTCATTGAGATGCTTCACATTTTTGACCTTTTAGCTTGTGCCCACATTAGAAGAATATGGGAGGTTGATGAAATACCTATTACCAAAGACTCCACTATCTACTTGTACCCTTGACACCTTCCCTTAAAATGCGTTGTAGCCCAAGTTCTTGGTTAGGAGCCTACACGAATACAATTATGTCGCTCTGGGGCAACAGAAGGCCATCTAGAAAGTACCCAGAGAAAATGTTAGAAACCTTAGCTGAGAAAGGAAATTGGGTCATTTCCAGAAGAGTTCTTGCTCTGGCAGTATATGGATTAGTATTATTCCCTACGGTAGTAGGAGTAATTGATCTTGTAGCAGTGAGTATTTTATGGATGGTGGAGAACCACCATGTGAATCCAATACTAACACTTCTAGTAGAAACATTTTTGACATTAAATTTCTGTCATCACGAAAAGAAAGGAAAACTGAAGTGTTATTTGCCACTTTTGAATATATAGTGGGTCAATTACATTTATTGCAGGGAATATTAGCTCAGCATAAGATTTAACACCATACATCATCCAATTAGAGATTACTAGCACCATGAAGGATCAACCTTATTACAAGCAAAAATGAATTGCGATAAATGGATGGAAAAGATAGAAGTTTTGAAGGATAACACCATTTGGTGGAAACTTGCCTGGTGGGAAAATGAAGATATCATTTATTGTTACAGAAATTTCCCAAATGTATCCCTTATGGATCCCTGAGGGAGCATTAATTATAACCCTGCAATCATATATTACCAATTTGCATATAAGCAAGATGTCTCATCTGAACAGGCTATGCAAAGAATCAGTTTCTACTATAGTGATCCCTTGAAGGAAGAGATGATCCATGAAATAAATAGTGCATGGAGCCAAGTAGTGTGTAAAGGGAGGTTTGAGTTAGGAAAATGTATTGTAGCAACCATAAAAGGATACGAAGCCTGGTTCAAGGAAAGGACAAGTGGAATCAATCCACCCCTTGGACCTCGCAACTCCCTATTGAGCAATAACCTACCAGAGGTCAATGAATATTTTGCTAAGCAATTAGAAAATATATAAGTTAAATTGGAAAATCTAGAAGAACTAAGCAAAAGGTGCCTAGAAAGCTTAGCCAAGTCCAAGGAAGATGAAAGAGCAAAAAAGAAGAAAGAATCAGAGATGAATACCGAGCTGAAACGATTGAAAAAGGAAAATGGCAAGTTGAAAGATACCATGGGAAAGATTCAAAAATAGGCTAAAGATAGAAACCAAAAAAGCTCTCAATTATCAAACTCAACTATTAAAGGCCGTTAAAGAAAAAAATGCTTTGATGAAACATGTGGAAGATAAGTCTTATAATAACCTTTAACGAGAAATTAACATGCATGCCAAACGGCTAGAAGAAAAAAACATGGGGGTTGGCCATTGTCAAGAGTGATAATGCAATAACAGTACAAATTCTACTTGAACAGCTCAATCAGCAGGCTAAAAAGGCACGATTGTGGGAGGCTCGCCATGAAGAGCAAGTAATTGAGAAAGAAATGTGGCTAGAGCATTTCAAAAGGATGACCTTATTCACTAACAATGCCATTCCTGAATTCGTATATGTGTACAAGCAACCTAAAAGGCACGCCATTTCTGCAAAGACTCCCATAGCTATAACCGAATTCTTCACCTTATGTCATAACCTTATGGAAGATTTGAAGATGCTGATGAAGTTTTAGATATTGATAGACTAAGCCAGTTTCAATATTTTTGGAATGTAAGCCTATAGGTTAGGTCACTTTTGATGTATGATCTCAAATCAAATGGTGTAATCAAACATTTTGTTCTCAGTAAAATGCTTAGTCTTCTTTTAGTTATCAAGTGTGCCATTTCTACATATGATGAACGTCAGTATCAAGCGAATGATGATTAGGTTGTGTGGTGCAAAATAGAACTACACATGTGGACATAAAACATCCCTTGCATTAGTAGTTAACCTTGATACATTAAGTGATATAATAGGTAGCCTTAAAGAATCAAGGGTCCAAGGTTCTTAAGTTCTTATGCCAAATTGACATACTAACAAATCAAAAACCTAAATAATTGTTTTATCATTTGTTTTATTTTTCGAACTAGGTAAGAAATAAACATTGCTTGAGGTAGAAAGAATTTGTCTAACCAAGCTCAGCCGTCAAGCTGAACATATCTCACCCGGGCATGTGTTGGAGCCATGTCTGTAAAAAATTATCGATTGAAGTCTGAGCAAAGGTTAGAGGCTAAGGTAGTGGCCTTGAAAGACCAAATGGGGACTATGCAGTCTTAAATGTTGGAAATGATAAAGTTATTACCAAATATGAGCTCAAGCGTGGCTGCCAATAATACTCCACTAAATGCCACTGACACTGCGAATGCAGACCATGGGGTCCCCAATGCAAGTGTTGAGATATCGGGGGTGACCTTAGGTAGTTTGTCCATTACGGGAGCACTAGAGCCTGTACAAAGGCCTGTAGCAATAAATTGACTAGAAAATCCTTTGACTTCAGGGGCAGAAGGACAAGGGTATCAGGACTGACAACAAATGCATGTCGCCAAATAGATATTCTGTGGTGATCTAAGTCTTGGCTAAAAGGTAACATTTTTTTATCTCAATAATTTTGATATATTGGTGGTATAAAAACCATTTAAGCAGAATATTTGAATACATAACCTGTGAAAGTGCATAAAAAATAGCTATTGGCAGCCCAAACATTTAAAATAATATTGAAACACAAACAATTGTAGCTTACAAGCAATTACAACTATGTAATAATGGTGTCGATAAATAATGCTACTAAAATTGTAACATATAACACTAACTATTTAAATTTCAAATATAACAAACAAAATTTCTAAATGTCAAAGCAAAGTTAACATACAATCAATTGGAAATATAATTTCTCCAACCAATGCAAAGTGGACACTAAGTATTTTACAATGGCTAATAATTACTACAATTCTATTAATTCAAAAACAAAATAACAACTTTTGAACATAACATAGTCAATCACTTTCTTGCTTGGAACTTGCTCCTCCTCGCAAAGGCTACATCTGATATGGAAATTAGCATTCCACCTAGACATCTTGCACTTAGGATACAATTGTGCATTGGCATGCTTCTGCCAATATAAGATACAATCATTCTTGCATGCATCTAACTTCATATAATCGAATCCAAGCTCCTAAATAACATTCTTTGCTTCATAATAAGAGTTAGGAACTGTAACACCCTTGAGAAGAACTTCTTTGAATCAACATAGCAATGCATTCATCAATTTATTGCTCCAATGATTAAGATACTTCAAGTGAATAGCCAGATTATAAAAGACAAGTTTGACACTTTGGAACAACCTGAATAGGGGTCAATTTGAGCATTTTCTAGCAATTCGAAAAACTTCTTAGCCTATGTCAAGTGATTTGTTATGTTTTAAACCATAATTTATGTCCTCTAAATTTTCATGTTCAAAGGCATCTTGTATCATCACAATTATGTCATCCTCTTCGGCATCATCCCACTCACCCTATTCCAATTCTTCATTAAACTCATGAAGGGGACACATGGCCTAGGTTCAAACTTCTCCATGTGAGTCCCACACTTGATAGCTCTCATAGAAACCTTTCTTAAATAAATCTTTCCTAGCTTTACATCTCACCTTGTATGCTATTTTCATGCAACCCTTGCATGGGCAAGGAATCATATTGTAATCCTTGATTGACCGAATGCCCATTGGAGAAAACTACCTACCCCTTATATATAAGCAGCATTTGCTCTATTCCTAATCTTTAACAAACTTTCATCCATCCCTAGTTCCAAAATTTAACATGAAATATATCTTCATTAAGGTGGGACATCCTACGGGATAGGTGGGATATCCGGTGTCTCGTGATGAATGGAACTTTGTTCTTAACTTGACTTTTATAGATATCAAAGGCATATCCTCTTATATAGTAGAAAGAAAATACATGTAGCTTATATGATCTAATTTTAAATTCAAGAGTTTAAAATATTACTAAAATTTATAATTAAAAAATGTACCAAACAATTTTTGAATTCAACTGTCATATATGAAAATGATAGTAGATAAACCATAGCATGTAGTATAAACAACTCCTAGATTCAACTATGAATTCAACTCTTGCAAATTATCAATGCAAGGTATAAACATTATATAGACTTTTTGACATGTAAACGGGATTAGATCCAAAGAGTCAAAGAAACTAAGTGCAATGGGAATTTTTTCCCAACTAAATTAAGAAGAATATTGCAATCAAAGACAACATTAAAGTAAGTAAATATAATTTCTCCTAAAATTAAAATTATGTTTGCTTCTCGGTGACTGGCCAGAACATCTTAGTGACAAGGGCTAAGAAATTGGTTACATACAGGTTTAATGATTGAGTTAGTGATCAAAAAGTAATTTTTCAAGAAACAAAAAGAACATTGTAAATGGCACAAGCTAATACTATATGTGTGTGTGTGTATGTTTATATATATATATATATATATTATATTAACACAAAGAAGTAGTGAGCGAGTGAGAGATGCACTTACTGACACAATATATATACTATGGTTTGGGTATAACATGTGAGGGTGTGAAGCCTACGTGGGTAAGCCTAATTGAATATACCTTTTTAAGAATTGCTAATTTTTTTTAATTATTTGTTTACCAAATTCTGTTAAAATTAAACTCATTTACTCAAAAATAGATTATAAAATTGGAACCTACTTACTTTAACACTTAAAAATGTAAGACCAAAAATTCTGAAGGTTAAACTTGTAATTCCTTCCTATATTTAGACAAGTAAACTTAATGGATACTATAAGGTCTAAGAATATTGCTCATTCCAAGTTTGATATATATGTTAATATCCAAAACAATATTATTTGTAATTATTTATATTTTAACGTTAGCTTATTTAATTTCAAAATTATATCATACATAAAATAGTTAAATAACGATACACACAAATCTCAAGTAAGAAAGAGATCATTCATATAACATTAACAAGTTTATTAAAAAAAAAAAAGCTCTTATTTTATGACCCACACATATAAAATAACTATATATATAGTTATTAAATAGCTAAAGCATTTTTTAAATTGGCATAAATCAATGAAAAAGGAAGAGGTATATCGTGAATAGCAAAAAAGTTGTAAAGTTCTAAAGCACACTTTCCCACATTAAAATCATACATCTAAATTCTATACAGGCTAAATTTGAAAACCTAGGCCAATTTAAAAATTTGCCATCATAGTGCACGGATGAACCCTCTCACTGTTTTGTTCCAAGAAAAAAAAAAGAACTCTCCCCCCCCCCCCCCCCCCCTTCCTCCACTTTAGTTACTGCAAGATTCTTATATTCTAATTCAGTATATCCAAAATGGCAAAAGCAATAAATCAGCAAACTTGTCTTCCCCCAAGTAATCATTAGGACCCGACTGAATAATAAGTATAAATAGGAAGATGGGATGTGCTATACTGTTATTTTTAATTAGAAACAAAAAACAAAGACAAACAACTTGCAATTTTTTGACTAATATATCTCGAGTTGCAGCAGAGGACTACGAACATTGTTCCTTGACTTGCGAATTCTATATTCCAATTCTATTTTCCTTAGATAAAGAAGAATGACAAAATAGAGTTTAAATTTCGGAAATACACTAAAGAGGAAAAAAGAATGAAATTTAAGACCTCAAAATTGACCTAAATCACAATCTATGTATGGTGTTAGCAGAACAATGAAGAGAAAGGGGGAAAACGATGAATAATATTGAAGAAGAAGCTGAATGGGGCGGCACAAGAGAATGGAAGAGAGATGGAACTTTCGGTGTTAAACCCTTAGAAAGAGAAACCCAGATACACACTGGAGAATGGGAGAAAGGGAAAAATAAGTGAGAGTAACCTTGTCTTCTCATTAAATGGGACACGTGGCAACTTACAAGTAAATCACAATGGCATAATGAGAGTAAAAGGATAGGTTTCAAACGTGGCTTATAGTGGGTTCCTTAAGTAGGACTAATTTTCCCAACTTCAAAGATGCATATTTAAATTTTACACTTTATTTAATACTTTATTCTAACTTCTTTTTCATCTATTCCAAATTCTATTTTTTATCTAATTACTTATCATACCTTTATACAACCTAAGAATTCATTTAAATTAAATTCTTAGAGTCAAAAATAAATTTTTTAAAGATAAAAAAATCCATAAATGTTACCCTAAATTACGTTAAATACCCACAAAAGCAATATATCCATAAAATTTTTATTATTGAGTTTTATCGTAAAACATGCCTCTTTTATAATTAAAGCTTCTAATTTACAAGGCACCATATCCATAAATATTTTTGTTATTAAACCCCTCTTACTTTCATTCATAAATTTGTTTGCTTATTTATCATGTTTTTCTAAATTTCACCCACATAATATTTCCTCTCCCAAACTCATGTACTTGCTAAGTTAAGTTTCAAAAGTCATAAATTATTTATTTAAATTTTTAAAATTTCAGAAAGTTAGAATTTGAATTTCAAATTATTATTGAAAAGCTTCAAGTTTTTGAATAACCAATCCATACTATTTCTTATTGAAATAAATTATTATTTTTTAGAGTTACAAATATATGACATTTATAATATTAATTTAGCATTTTCAATATTTTACATAATTTATAGGTTATTTTTTATTATATTATTTTATTTCCATGAATTATTAAACATTGCTTAATAATTGTCACTTATGACATAAAATAATATTATTTAACATAATTTAAAATAATTTACATTTCATTTTTAATGTAATATTTATTAAATGCTATACTTTTTGCGATTAAAAAAATTCCATAATTTAAATGCCTTTAGTGGCACCACATAGAGTCGTCACTAAATATTTTTAGTGGTGACACCAATATAGTCATCAATAAATGTCTTTTTATTGCCACACTCAGGACTACCACTACATATTTTTAGTGACAACATTAGAGATATTGCCACTAAATGTCATCTATGGCAACATTCAAGGTCACCCTAAATGTTTTTAGTGGTGACTCAAGTGAAGTGGCTCATCACACCCGAAATGTGACCTCCTGATGCTGAAAAAGAATCATTTTATAATTTTTTATTTAAAAACGAAAACTAAAATTTAGGAATCGCTACCAAAATTTTTAAAGGAAAACCAATTTAAATGATAAGGTGGTATGTGAATCAAAAATTAAGTTCAGGAGTCGTTTGTAAGTGGGGAAGGTATTAGGCATCTCACAACACTTGTTCTTAAGAATGAATACCCAAAGTTGATAATGCAAAACACATATAGACTTAATTTAAATTTTGATTACTCTTATCAATCACATGCCAAAGAAAGAAAAGAGAATAATAAAAAAATAAAATATTTACAAAGGCAGATTTGACCTAGGATCTGAGCTTATGGCCTACATACTTTACAGTAGGGATCAAAGTCCACGTAATTCAACATATAAATGTGTGACAATTGATTTGTGTCTTTTAATTTTTGCCAAAAGAATAGAAGAGTTCAAATTAAACAAATTTTCATAAACAAAACATGATTGAAATTTTGTTTGTGTGTTTTAATTTATGAATCTTGATTGATCTCACTCTCTTGCTTTCTTCATTTTATCTCTTTTTTATTTTTTTGTTTATTTTTGGAATTTTAATAAATTTTATTTTGAAATTTAAATGAAATGATAATGGGAAAAGATTTTTAGAATTTTTGAAGTTAAAATTTTATATTGAAATTAAAGTGAAATTATAATGGAAAAATATTTTTAGGATTTTTGAATTTACGTTTCTTTTTGTATTTTTGAAATGACAATTTCTTTATTTTAATTTGAAAAGAGACTAGATTATATAGAGCAAGTACTTTTGGATTTTTTTATATTACAAAGAATGGGCAAAATAAATCTTTTTTTTATTTTGTAATTGTTTTGTCTTTGTATTTCTGAAAACTGATATTAACTTTCAAGATATGAGAAGACTAAGGATCTTACACGACCTCTACTTCTTAATTCTCAGATGCCTGAATGTTGCAATAAAAAATGCAAAAGAAATTATTTATGATTTTGATTTTTAATTCTGGGGGGTTTTTTGGTTTTTCTAGATGAATTAAAAAAAAGGAGCTTTATTGAAAAATATTTTTGTTCTTTTTTAATGATTTCATTTTAAACTTTATTTAAATTTTTGGGATTGATTTATTGTTTATTTTTATTATTATTCTTGAAAATGATAATGACTAGTAGGTGAAATCTTAGGATACATTAGGTCTCATACGATTTCACTGATTGATTCCTTATATGTTTGAGGAGACATTAGATCTCACACAATAACTTTGGAATTGATGTTAGATAAACTACTTTGTCTTAAGGTTTGAGAAAATTTCAATAAACCCAAGTTCTATTTGAAGGTTTAAAATTTTCCTTTCATGCGTATTGTTTTATATTTCATATTTTATTTTCTTCTTTTCTTCTTCTTTTTAATACTTTAAATAAACATAAAAAAGGCCTTGTCAACAATAAAATCAAAATCTTAAGTCTAACCATATGAAGGCTTTATTCAAAATAAGATTCAAGGAATGAAAATTGATAAAAATAAAAATAAAAATTGCAATAACTCAAAGAATGAAACTCGGGGTAAAAAGAATGCTGCATGAACGAAAACTTGCCATGAAAGACATGCAATCATGTACATGACTCTGATGGGGAAAAAGAAACCCAACCCTACTATAACATCATTCATGACATCTTAACAGAAAATGAACACAAATCAAGACTCATGATAGAAATGGAAATAGCCATATGCATGAAAAAGGACTTAAAACCTCATCAATAAACAAAGCAAAGAGGCTATTACCTAATGTGAACATTATCATAAGTTAGTAGCTTTGTGAACCAGTAAATACAACAAAGTAGAGGTTCAAATCTAACCCTTCTCCACATTCACCAGTAACAAAACCAAAATAGAGGCTCACACTAATAAACTCCAAGCTTAGTGCGAGAAATGAATGAAGTCGAGAGAAACAAAATACCTGGCACAAAGATGATTCACTTTGGTTTTTGTCTCCTTTATGTTTTGGTTTTTCTTCTCTCATTCTTAAATCACTGCTGGTCCCTCCCTCTTGTGTTGTTATGTTCTCTTGATCTTAACTCCCTCCTTTGCCTATTATCATACTCAACCTACTTTTCTGGTTTGTATCACTGACTCCCTTAGACACTTTCTCTTTTCTATGTCCTTTATTTCTTCTTCATTCTCTTGGTATAACGTAGCTAACACACCTAGCCACTGTTTAGATGTCAGGAGTACACATTACTTGGCTACACTCTGCCTTGTTGTAACTTCTCCTCTATTTTGGGAACATTGAAACAGAGGTGAATCTCTCTTCCTAAACACGCCTTCCTTTTTGCATCTTCTGCTTCAAGATCCTTTTGTTCTAAGTTTCTATTGCCACCTTCCTCCTTCACCTCTATGTCAAACTCTCTCACTCCCTTATGTTCTCGAGCTCTCCCTTCCTCTCTTTCACTCTCTTGTCAGTTTCCTCTCTTTTCCTGCTCCCCTTCTTTCAAGCTTTTTTCTTTTCTCACACATTCAATCTTCAAGTGTCCTTCCCTCTCCTCATTGTGTCTTTTCGTTGTATTTCCAAGCTACCTCTTGTCTCTTCTTGCTCTTAGTTTGCCCTCATTGTGACCTCCTTTCTCTCTCTAGCTCTCTCTCTTTGTCCTTTTTTTTTTTTTTTTCTTTAGACCTATCCAAACGCTTGCCCTTCTACATTTCTCATACCTCCCTTTCTCTAACATTCACCCATCCCTCTCACTACCATCTTCAAGCCTCCCATCAAACAAAGAGGTTAGGGGTCAATGCTGGCAACCCTAAAATTTTCCATATCTGGTCAATTTTCCTAATGAAGGCAAAAAGAATGGTTTGTCTCTTATATGTCCTCCTTACTGCCATTGAGTAGGTTATTGTGCAAAGATGTGTTTGTGGCAAAGAGTAGGGTGGTGGTCATTTGGTAGCATTTCCATTCTAATGCAATTCTCGAATAGCAAAGATGAATAGCAAAGAGCACTTTTGCACGTTGATTTGGCCTTTAGCTTATTTAAAAAATAATAATAGTAGTAAGAAAAAGAGAAAGGTAAATAACAAAAAGTAAGGATATCATTGTTGTCTAATTTTGAAATCATTAATTTTAAAATTTCACTTTTATTTCAAATTTATCCTGGGACTTTTCCATTTTTCATCTTCCTTTTTCCTCTTCTTCTTTTTTCTTTAATTAAAAAACTTATTTTTTTAATTAATTGTTATTAATTTGAATTTTTATGAGTGTTCACATTGCTACTAACAATATTTAGTGGCAACAATGTCTTTGCCACAAAAGACTTTTAGTGGCACACTTAATAAGTCCCTACTAATGACAATTAGTAACAACTTTGAATGCCACCACAAATGAGATTTAGTGGCAAGAATTTGATTGTTGCCGTTAAAAATTCCTTGGATCATTAGAAACATATTTTTAGTGACCACTTTTTGTGATAACCTATTATAGTTGCCATTGAAAGTATACTTTTATTGACAACATTTTTAGGTCGCCATTGAAGGGATACTTTTAGTGATGACATTTTTTAGGTTGACACTAAAAGTCACCACTAGAAGCAATTTTTTTTTTTGTAGTGTAAATTTTGTATTTTGATGGTCCACAACCCATTGAAAATCTTTTTGAAAATATTTGAGTCATAAATGCAATTTGTTTCAAATTTCTTGTTTTCTTTAAAAAAGTAAAATATAAAATGTTCCTTTAATCATTAAAAATAAAGTTAATAATTTTGAGTTTTCTCATAAATTTAAGAATAAAATTACTTGTTTCCATGCAGAGATTCCTCATTTTCTTATATATTTCATTTCCCTGAAATATCATAAAAATACCCAAAAGATTGTCCCATTAGTAAGTCATACCAAATCTTCTTGTCAAAATTCCTTTCAATTTTCATATTTCTTCTATTTGAATAGCAAGATAGATTAAAGAATTCTTTTTAAATATTTCAAATAGGGATTTACTACTAAGAACAGAAGTGGGAAGCATGTTTACGAGATGTACAGTTGTATGAAATGTAGCATCCCTTAACTTGAGTGGCAAAGATGTTGTATGTAATAAGGTAAGACCCATATCTATTATATGACGATGTTTGCACTTAGCCAAGTCATTTTGCTCATGAGCATAGGTACAACATTTACAGTGAAATATTAATGATCATTGAGAAAATTGGAAAGAACTCTAAACTCACCTCTCCAATCGAATTAAATGACTAAAATCATATGGTTTAGTTAAAGTCTTGCTTAAGCTTTGAACATTTGAAAAGCTTTTAGTGCATTGGATTTTTGTTTAAGGAAATAGGTCTAAGTGAAACATGAAAAAGCATCAATGTAATGAATGTAATATGTATAGACTTGAGAAGACTTTCTAGAATCTAGACCCTATAAATTAGTAAAAACTAATAGGATTGGTTTCATGTACTATGATTTTGGACTAAGAATATGAGAGTTTATGTAACTTCCCATGATAACAAGCCTTACAAACAACATCAGTTCTTTTATTAAAATATTACAATAAGAGAGAAGCAAAGACACTACTTTGTGTGTAGGATGGCCTTACCTATTATGTTACAATTAGTACTTTTGAGGTTTACATAATAAATTTGGCTTGAATCAAAACTACAAGTTGGAAAATTACATTAGCATGAACTTGAAGGAACTGATGCAAACACCTCAAGATACTTTGCTAGTATGGGATGTTGTGATCTTACTGGACCACAATGAACTAATGAAAAAATCATCAAATGCGTATAATCTATTCCTAATCTTCCTTTACATATGGATTTTAAGGGAAACCTACTCCTTCAGAAAACATAATGTTGAATGGAATTCACAAAAAAATTATTATCATAAACAAATTGAGAAACACTAAATAAATTTTTAGTTGAGATTAGGACATGAAGCAATTAATGAAGTGCTAAACACTTGGAATGAAAAGTGGGATTAATGGGTGAATAACCAATATTTTTAATATACATACCTGCACTATTAGCTATTTGCTCCCTTTTAGCTTTACAATAAGGTTTTTAACATTCCAAGTTACTCAACTCTGGTGTAAGATGATGGCTCACTCCTATATAAGGATACTATGAACTGTCACCATGTCGATCCTGCTATGGTTTATAAGATGTCTAGTCAACTTGTGGTCTAATTAGATTTTGACGTGGTCTCACGATTTTATTGAAGTTTTGAAAAGAACAATTCGTATAAGGCTATTTATTAAGATCTTATAGTAATGTTCATACGCTATATCTGATATTGTACTCTACTTCTTCTTCTTGACTGATTACTCCACTGTATCCTCTATCTTTATAGTATGTAGATCTTAAAAATTTTACTCATTTGAACTGATCTTTGTTTATATTACTTTGAGAAGCATTCAAAATGGATTGAGCTATATTTACTAAGGGACTATTAAGACCTTATATTGTTTTTCAAAATGACTTTATTGAGATAACAATAAGGCTTAAATGTTCACAACCGTGTATGGATATAGTCGAGAAGATACAGGGGTTATGAGACAATCATATTCTCCTAGCAAGCCTTCAAAGATTGCTTCAACATAATTAGCAATTGAAATATGAAAACCAATTCAAATTAACACATCTACCATGGATTTCACTTGAAGCAGATAATCACTTATGGATTAAGTTTCTTTCTTAGTTTCTCACAATTGAGTTCAAAATTGTTTAATTCTTACTCTTCTCTAAGTAGAGAAAAATATCAAAAATTGATTCCAAATTTATGAGGATGTTTCACAACCTACTAACCTCATGAGTATATGGAAGTTAGAATCCATGTATTAATAGTTGATTTTGCTTATACCAAGTTATATTGTTTGGATTAATCTTACCATGCAATTTTTCTTCTTCACTAGCAAACTTCAGAGGAATAGTTCACTCAATTTTGACAAATTTTTGTAAACTATAGCCTTTGATTACATTTTTTAACTGATACTTCCATAGAAGAAAGTTCTTTTCATCTAACTTTACTAAATTTACATGACTGAAAGTCACTAATTCATTCTTCCTAGTCAACATTAATAGACTAGTAGCTGAGGTAAAAGATTGATTCACCATTGTAGCTATCATAGCTCTAATACCATGTTATGACTCATGATAAAGCAATGAAAGGAGAACAAAGAGAGGAAAACAATGGGTAAAATGAACTGAAATGCTTCATATATTTTGTAATACAAGTAAGGTGCTTATATACATTTTAACATTTACTATATCTGCAATGAATGACTAATTTTGATTGAGTCTTGAATCATGAGGATACCCTTATATAAATGCTAATTTTCATATTAAATCATTATTTTGAGATGGATTGCTCTTGCTTTTTGATTACTTGACCTTTAATTCACTTGTTTTCACAATGGTATTTTACATTTCGTATTCATTGTGATAATATTATTCTGTTCTTGTTTCTTTTAGCCATTTAAAGTGGTGTGCTTGTTTGACATTGTTAGGTTTTATTACAAAATTTTATACATATATTCTTAATAATTGATATTTGGTTGGATTATTATTATCATGATGACTTCAATTCTACATTTGTTGTCCTGTAATTCTAATTGTTTTAACTAAATTTTGTTTTATTCTAAGCCAATTCTAATTCCTTGTCTTATTATTATAGTGGCATCTGATTGTTAAGCTACATGAGTTGAGGAGGAGAAGACACCCAAGAAACTTTAGGATGAGGATCAAAGAGAAGATTGGAAGAGGAGCATTAGCTCATGTTATTCATTTTCTCCATGTCTTTTGTAAATAATATTTGAAATAATATGAGAATGGATTGAACACTGGCATACACTGGCACTTAATACACATGCTTGTAGTTATTTACATTTTTAGTTTATTCTTAAAGTCGTCTTGTGGGACCTTTTCTCTCTTCAGACACATAAAGAGTCAATCGATAAGGATCATGTGAGACCTGATGTCTCCTCAAGGTTTACACAATGTTAGCTGAGTTGCATTTTCTTAATAAATTAGGTTCTAACAATGTGCATCTAGCTGAATTTTTAATTAAAAAAATACAATAATAAGTAGTTAAAGTTTTAATTTCAAATTCTAGTTTCTCTTTTTAAAAAAATGAAAAGAAAACCATAAAACAATAGAAAGATGTTTCTTTTAATATATTTTCAACTTTTCCTTTGGATATATGCTTTTATAAAATTTAGAAATTAAAAATTATTAAAAGTAAAAAAAAAAAAAAAAAGAGGACATCTTAAAGTTTCTTGGATAGTTCTTATTTCATTCTAAATTAACTAACTAAAATCTTGTTTTCCTTTTTCCTATTTCAAAATCCCTCTTTAATTTTTTTTAATATCAATCAAAAAATAAAAAATACAAAATAATTCCAATCAAAACTTCCAAAAACCGAACAAAATTAGAATGTGAGAAAATGAAGAGAGCAGAAAGATAAGATTATAGATTTGTAAAATTTTTTTTCGATAACAAGACAAGGAAAAAAATAAAAAATTAGAACAAACACACGTTATGTGGAAAGAGCGTTTTTTTCCCTATATTGAAGAAGCTCTACCATTATTGTTCTTGATCTGTTGCAATGACTCTACGGACTTCTTTCTTGAATTTGCTACAAAGTTGTTTAATGTCTCTTCCAATTGAATTCCATTATCTCACTCTTTCACAAAAAGTAAAAAATCCCCAACTAATTACTATGCATTATTAGAACAACGTGAACTTTGATCTTATTGTAAGGTACATAGGTCTAAGGTTCTAATATTAGGTCAAGTACATCCTTATAAAAATTTTATTTTTCATCTATTTCCTTTATTTTATTAGTTTTATTTTTTAATTTTTTGAAAATGATTGATACTAGTAATCAAAATAAAATATAAGCTATGCTTCTTTTGCATAATCAACATTGCGTAAATGTTCTTAAAAACATGTACTGTAAGGAGCCTATCATCTTTCCCATGCAAAACTAATATCTATGGTTTGCAAACCATCATTTTTTATTAAGTTAGTTTGCTAAATTTTATCCTTTAAAAATTTTCGTAGCAATTCCATTTTAATTGGGTTTTAAGTTAATCCAAATTTCTTTATCTTACATACACAATCACATTTCAGGTGTAGGTGACAGATATAAATAAGGAGAAAAATATCCTCTCTAATTCATAATCTTTGTTAGTGTTTTCCTTTATTAAGAAGACATTGCTTGCACCTAATAGTGCACAATATATATATTTTTTTCACTCAGATAATTTTCAATTGATATTCCTCACCCCTTTGTGTACTCTTAAGCTAACTACTACTTGAAAATAGAAAGAGTTGTTCAAAATAATGTGTGTATATATATAAAATGATATTTTCATTTGATGAAAAGCTTATTAAAACAATTTTCTACCAAAATATAAATTAATTTCTAAGTCATTAACTTTAGTACATTGAATAGTGTATATAAATTTGAGTCTTGATAACTCAAACTAACTATAGAACCGTGGAAATGAATCATAGCAAGCCTGATATGGAAAAATTTCTAAAAGAAAGGATTTTGTTCGTCACATTTTTTTTACAACAATGGTAATAATTCAACTTTGGCCTATATTAGTTATTTGGCCACATATCATGTGTAGTTCAAATGACTCGTGTGTTTGGATGGATGGTTAGGGATGAAATGACTTGATGGAGTGGCTAATTTGGTGCAAAATACGTTTGGAAGATTTTTATAAGGGTGTAACGAAATTGCAAATGAGGGACTCTAAGACCCTTTTTTGCTTTACAAAACCTTATGTTCCTTTGTCCTTCCAAATTAGGTCAAGGATAGAGTGGAATGGCTAGGTAGTGTAATTACTTTGACGCCCTCTTTGGTTAAAACCTTACCTTAATTATATTGTATTTGTAAGGTTAATATTGTAAAAATAATATATAAGTCATTCAATTACATTAATGACCTTCCTTCTTTTCTTTATTAAACTTTCAAATAATAAAGTGACATATATCTTATCATTCTACTTCTTACCACTTCACTCTTTTCCGTTATTAGCCATTCCTTTCCACCTTCACCAAAACTCTCAAACATATCATTAGACATAAAAGATAACAAATAGTTAATCAAACTATTTCATTGTTGTTAGAACCATATAAAAATCTAACTATTACCTCTTCCTATGCTCGAATGATTCATGGATATAAATAAAGAGCAAAACCTCTCTAATTTATAATCTTTATTAATGGTTTCCTTTACTAAGACATTCACTTGCACCAAATAGTTGACAATACTTGTTTCTAAAGCAGTCAAATTGGGTCAGCTCAGCCCACCTAGGTTGACCCACCCCGAGCTGGTGGGTGAAATGGGCCAACCCATATAATCTCACCATAAGGTTGTAGGTTGATAATCTTAACACAATCTACCTAGTGGGTTAAGCGAGTTGGCTTATTTAACCTACCAAGAAATTAAAAAATTGTAAAAATTCATACATGGCTTTGTTTGAGCATATGTCTTATTTAATCAATTAATTTCTATATCGATATCAATAAAAAAACTAAAATAAAAAACAAGCTTCAACATATCAAAATAAGTAAAGTAATCTGATAATTTAATGATTCATTGATAATAAGAATATGATTATAAACAGAATATTCACAAACATGTTTTATTGATTAGTAAACTAATTTATGATTCCTTTACTGGTAAATTACAAACTAATATCTAATCCAACATAAACATTGAAAGGTGCCAAATTTTCCAAATTACATACATAATTCAATACTTCTAGTTACCAAATAGCCAAATGCATAATCATTTCAAAGTTCCAATAAGTATCAATAATAACAATAGGGTAGAATATCACCTTATGCCCCATAGACAGCCTAATTACAGAAGAAGAAGAAGGAAAAGAACAAAATGAAGAAGAAAATAAAGTTCTCTGAAATGGGGATCAATAATGTGGTTGTCCTTATTACCAAAATAGATGAGTTCATAAAGAAAGACAGAAAAACATTCGAGCAAAAATGATAGAAACTTACTATTTAATCATTGGCTGACCACTAAAACGAAAACCCTCTATTGATGTTAGAGATGTGAGAACATGAAACAAAGAAACTAGATCAAGGTGTGATGCGAGTACAAAGAAACACATGTGAATTACGACTATGATTTTGCAAAGGCCAAAGAAAGATGAAGTGAAAAGGCAAATCGAGCTAAGAACAGAGACTACGTGTAACAGTGTAACTACAATTCTATGAGAAAACTGAAGAATGTTGAAGTGTGACACAAGGGAGGCAAGAATGTGGTTTGTGAAATTAGGGCGTCGGGGACTGAGACTTCAGAATATGACATGAGCATAGTGGAGAATGGAATTTGAAGCAAGCATCTGGAGTTCTGGACTTGACTGGCATGTGAGTTTTTTTTTTTTTTTAATGATAAGTGTATATGGGTTGAACCATAAATTAAAAACAAAAAAACAGGTAGCCAGTTTAACTCGTGGGCTAGCTCGTTGAGCCCAGGGTTAAACAGGTCATGTTGATAGGATTATATTAAATGAGTTGCTAAAGAGACCTCCTAACCCAACCCATCTCATTGGTGGGTTAAATCAGGTTTGGCTCATTTTGACACATCTACTTGTTTCTCTTCCTTTCAAATAATTTTCAATTGATATTACTCAACCCTTTGAATACTCTTTAAGCTAAATATACTACTTAAAAACAAAAAGAGTTGTGGAAAGACTAAACAGGGTTAAATCTTATTTAACCACCCTTTACCATAATATAAATTTTGTATTTGAATTTCTTGCTTTTTTTATTATAATTGTGCATATTCAATTATATGTATTAAAAGAAATGTGTAGATATCTAATGATTACAATTGTCAAATGGGTCTGACCTATCAGGGTTTGCCTGTCTAACTTACCATTTTGGTGGGTTTGGTTGAAATTTTAAACTCATTTAACATTGATGGGTTAAACTAACTAGACCTACTTAACCCACAGGTTAAACAAGCTAGTTCAGTGGATTTGTAGGTTGGCCACTTAAGAAATTTTGGGAGCTTTCTTTTATAAAAGATTTAATATTTCATAGTCTCAAGTAGTTTTTGTTCTTGTTTTATCTTTAAATATTCAATATATGATCAACAATAAACAAAATAAATGAATTTTTAGTAGTTGAATTAGATATTTAACTTGATTTTGAATTTTTTTTTCAAAATTTTTAATATTTTTTGGTGAGTTATATGGGTTGGGTTTAGTATCTTGGCTCACCAGGTGGGTCAAAAGGGCTAGCTCATTTATCCCACCAACTTGAACAGATTAGCATGCATGGATCATGCTGTCCCATTTTAATAACTCTACTAATAGTTTGTATTTAAAAATAACAAATCAAGATCAATAAAATTTAAAAGATTTGATTAAATGGTTTGTATTTAGTGAATAGCGCAATCTAACAATTGAATGCAAAAAATACGAATCCTTTTTCGGCTCTTTCAGTTTTTTACCCATGACCAAGAAAAAGCTAAATAATAATTCTGTTGAACATTAATGTCTATATTTTCTAAGGCATTATAACTTTCAACCACAATATATGTACCACTAAGCAATAGCCAAATTAAACAAACTTTTATGTTATTAAAAGATCAGCGGCCAACATATGCCATGCCCTCCACCCATGTTCCTAATATATATGTATATGTGTGTGTGAAGGGTGTGTGTAATTTAGTTTTGACCCCACGTATGAAGATAAAAGTTTCATTAGTCCCTTACATTATTGATAAAATATTAAATGCTAATTTTTTCAAATAAAGCAAAATTCAACTTCATTATTTAACATTTTTCAATTTGTTTTAATGCTCTCTTCTTTGTTACTCGTATAGTTTTTTCAAGTCATTTTATCTTAGTCATGCATTTTAGCTCTTCCTACTTTTTATTTACTTTAAGTCTCTAATTATTACTCTTTAATCTTCACTCAATCATAGGCTTATGCATAATACAACGCTATTCACACTTAACACCTTATTATAATTTTTCTCATTTTATTTATCCTCTTTGTTTGAGGACTAGTTGCAATAATAAAATTTGAAAAAAAGAGTGTATTTGGTTTCATTATTTTATATTTTTATTTTTACTTAAACCCATTCTTAAATACTTTTGTTAGAAAAATAAATGTATCTACTCACGTTAAGTAATTTTGTCTAATTGTGTTCTTTGGCTTAAAAAAAATTCAAATAAGGTTCAAATAAAAATGTTTATATTTGAGACTAGAATATGTTCAAGTTTTAAGATTTGAACTCAAGCTTGGAAAGTGTTAAATTATTTTAAACCGGGATTTAATCTCACTTTAAAATTTCAATTTGGGCTTGAATGAAAACGTAATATTAAGCCCAAACCCACTTAGTTTCAAAATTTTTATTTGGCCACAAGCAATTAATGCAAAATTATCTTTTTTGAAAAAAAAAAAAACTATTTTAGTCCCTAACTTATCATTAAATTTTTATTTTGGTCCTTTATTTATTTTATTTTCCACAATGGTCCTCTAATTATTTAAAACATAAAATGAGGGAGAAAAGTTTGTTTCATAAAACGGGTCAAACTTGAGCTTTTTAAGCTTGACCTGATCTTGAAAAATTCGAATAAATATTTTTTAATAAGAAAAATTTAGTGTAACATAACATTATAATAAAGAATTTAAAATAAATACATATTATTTAAAGAATTTATATCAATATGACAACTCATTTATATTTACAATTTTATTATATATAATGTTACAAGTAGTAATAACAATTATTATTTATTACAAGTCTTAAGTAATAAATTGACCTGATCATGACTCAAAAAAACCTGTTAGGCTCAATAAGGTTGACTCGAAAATAATGGGCGAAGGCTTGATTAAAAAACATATTTTTTTTTAGTCCAAATTCAAACCTAATTTCTAAAAGTCTAATTTGATGATCAGGTTTAATATGAAAACCAGTTATAAAAACATTAAATACTTCTTTCAAATTATATTGAAGAGTACATGCTATTAATTTAAATTCAATATAAACAATGAAAAACTATTTTTATATTATATAAATATTATTCATGATCAAGAATAACATTGTCTCAAGTTTTGCACTAGTGCTAAATAGTCAGACTGCCTTAAAATTATTTTACATGTATTAAATATTCTAACTAAATATCTTATGAATCAAATTTGAATCAATTTGCTTTAAAGTGGCTTTTTATGCCATCCATCAAAATTATTTTTTTAAAAAAAGCACTGTATTTTTAAATAGACCTTATTATTTTGAAGAAACCACATCAACACTATTTCTCATTTCCTTTTTTATTGCAGCTGCTAACTTATCATATGCAACAGCCCATGCACTACTCATTTCTTCACTCCATCTCTCTCCCATTGCTTCTTTTATTGTTCTTAGCAGTGCCTCTTTAATCACCTATAATGCAAAAATAAATAAATAAATAAAATATCAACTTTTTTCACATATATTTTGTATTTAGCATTAGCTTAAGCTGTAAAATATATTCCTAAATTTTTCATTCACTCCAATAGTTTCAGTTCTTAAAAAGACACGTCTCATGATTTAACTATGCAAGTGTACTAATTCTCAAAGTTAATTGCATGATAAATCTCATTCAAATTATACAAATTTAAATCAAATTATACAATTCATTTCTAAAAAAAATTAGAAAATGCTAAATTGTATAAATTTAAGAATGTGTCTCTTAGGGGATGGCAAGAGGTCTCCAAATCTTAGGATCACTGTAGGGACTGTCCTATTTAGAGACTCGCAATTGGAAAAACTTGCTGTGTGAGAGATAGAGAACAAGGAAAAACTCTTTCTGAAAGAAATTTGGAAATGGAGATGGAAATTATACTCCCTACCTTGTAAGTCTTTGTCCCTTTCAGTTCTATATAAATATATTTTAATATATATATATATATATATATATTAATTTTGGAATTTTTAGTGAATTCAATCATTATTTATATTTATCATAATTAAAAGTTAAAAAATCAATTTAAATTAAAAAATAATTACACTCATTATATATTAGTTTTTTATTTCTCCAAAACTTGGATAACATAGTAGAATTACTTTCAAAACACTTTAGAGCTACAGTCACATTGTAATAAAGAATATGAATTGAATGTTAGAAAAATAATATTAACTATTTGTAAATTAGGATTAAAGATAAATATAGAAATTAGAATTATTTAAATAATTTTATTTTAAATTTAATTATCTTTTTTGTAATTTTCTTTTATAATTAATTTAACTTATTGAGAGTTATTTATTGTTATGTATAGAACTGTTGTAAACTCTATTATTTGAATATTTGTAATTTTTATAAATTTAATTAGAGCTTGTTAAATAATATAAATATAAAATTTAAACTATAAACCTAAGTTTTCAAATTATATATATAATTTTGTTTCAATTTTTATAAAATATTCAAATATCCTATTTTGATCTACTAGATGCCATGGAAATGAGAATGAGAAAAAACTTTTTTCGAAAAGAGAAATAAAAATGAAAGTAAAGTATATAATTGATAGAAAAGATGGAAAGCATCCCTATTGTCTCTCTAAGTAGTACGAAAAAAAATGCTTACAACATTTATTTTAGATTTACCTCAAAATGGGGATCACGGACTCCATTCTTGACATGGACAGAGCCCAAATGCTTCAAAGTGGTATCTGCCACAACTACCTCTCCTTTCTCTCGCAGTTGAATTGCTGATTCACAAGTCTTTCAATCCACAAATCACAACATTCACACATTAATTAGAGCAATTATGATATGCTATTATGAAATAAATAAAAACTTTTTTTGCTAAATAACTAGGGACGTCATCAATGAATTGGAGTTCAGATTTTCTGTCAGAAGTGACTATGCAAACTAACCACTTATATTAAGTGAATTGTAGAAATTCAACTTTTTGTATTCAGAGTTTGTAAAATCAAAATTGATAATTTTTAAAAAAATATAATCTAACGATTAAAAACAGTTTAAAATCTAAATTTGATTATTGATATTAAAATAATAGCCTTGTGCATTTGAGATACCAGTTACGAAAGATCTAAATCACAATGGTTGTACAATTTGATAAACCAAAGTTTTTTTTTTATTTGTCTAACTCAATCTTTTTAATTGTCTAACTCAAATGGAATTTTGATCTGATGACTATAAACCATTTAAAAACTTGATCTAGCGATTGATATTAAAATAATTATGTGCACTACATTTGAGATATTAATTACGAAGGATCTATATCATAATAATTTGAGATACTTAAGTTTATATTAAATTTGAGTTTATAATAAGTTAATTCATTTTTTTTATGTATAATCATAAATTTAGATAATAAACTTACAAGTATGACAATTATAATCATAATAATTATAAAACTCTTTAGACCAAAGATTATTTGGACTTGCCTAAACTCAATCTTACCATTTAAGGCCACGTTTAATTATTATAATGATTGGAGATGAGATAAACTTTAATGAAATGAAATCTTAAATTCATATATTATTTTTAGTATGATATTTACAAAAATAAAGCAAGCACGGAAAAAAAATAATGAAATTACAATGATATCCTTTAAAAAAATATTAATGATTACTTTTCATTTTGTAAGAAAATAATTTCGTCACTTTTGTTGTCTTCTTCCTCAGACCGTAAGAATAGTAACGAAATGGACGATGAGCATGACAAACGATAAGAAAGGCTGAGGTTTACGATCTGGTGCGCAGATCGATGATCATTGGAATTTGATGAGAAATTAGTTTTGATTGCTGTTAAATTTTTAAGAGAACATTTTAACAGTATAAATTTATAGAGGATTAAATTGAGATTAAGATAAAAAAATGAGAAACTAAAATATTATTTTTATTAATAATAATAAAAATTTTATCACCAATTGTTTGTTTTTTAAATCTAACAATAAATTAACGAGAGAAAGGTGCCCCAAGTGGATTGAACTTACCATCTTGAAGACCATCACAGCATGGGCCTTGAGCTTAGGATTATTCTGGGGAATTTCATCTGAATTCCTCAGAAACGAGAACATGCCTTTCGCTACAGGCGCGATCTCCAATATCCTGTAGGTTCATTCCAACCAGAAAAGACGAACGAAGAACAAAAATACATAAAGTTGGAGTAAATCAAAGAGATTAATCGGAGTGAGAGGCAATGCGAAGAGATGATTACAGGGAGAAGAAACAAAGGCTGTGATGGGGAATGTCTTGCTTCAATTCCTCCCATGTGCTTCTCACCAGAGCCTCCTCCTTCTCACTGAAACCACCCATCGATGACGATATCTATCTTTTGCTTTCTGACACTCTCAAAACGCACAGTTTTTGGCAATGATGAAGAAGACAAAGCTAAATCGTGAAGAGCGAGTAGTGCGGTGACTATGTATGGTGGGATTGATGATTTTGAAGGCTAAGCAGCTCAGATTCGGCCTTTGAGGCAAATATATTAGAAGGTTTTTTTTTTTTTTTTTTTTAAATCTCACAACACAAATTATGATATATTAAACACATATGTCATAATTTGTACGAATTCAAGTTGATCCACTTTGAGTCATTAAAATTATAAAGAGACTTAATTCTTTAAAAAATAAAAAAATATTTGCGTCTGAAAAAGTGCAACATATGTCAAGTGGAGGTGAGAGTTGAGGGAGACATTATCATTTAAATGTTATAGAGCCCGCTTGTGAAATAATTGAAAATAAAAATAAATATAAATTTTGATGGAATGAAATTTTAAATTTATGTATTAAATTTAATATGATATATTTAAAAAGAATAAGAATAAAAAAGAAAATTAAGCAAATGACAATAATGTCCTTATTATTAAAAATTTATCATTGTTAAAAGTTAGTAAAAAATCAAAATTGTATAAAATTAATAAATTTTATTATTAAAAATTAATTATTTTTATTCAAAAAGTTGAAAAATGTTATTATTACAAATTAATTATTATAATATTAACTTTTATTTTATAAAGATTTTTTATTTTCTCCATCTCCCTTTACTGTCATCTTCTCCTTCTCAGTTCATCTTGCCGGCAAAACATGCGTTGAAGAAGCAAAATCCAGCAAAACATGGTGCTCAAATCTCTCGGATCTTCGGAACAAAATCAATGCCAGCGTTGGATCTCCCTTCTCTTCCAGATTGTAACATCAGTGTCTCTTCTCTCACACTTCTCCCTCTCCAAAGCTGGCATCTCTTACCAGTCTTTCCTCCCTCCACGGATCTGGAACGAAATGAGAAGGGAATTTCAACAATGGATTTGGAGCGAAATGAGATTTGGATGAAAGCAGAAGGTGGAGCGAAACCGGCCATAGATCCGGTGGAATGAACAAGAAAACAGGGAAGAGAGCGACGACAGAGAGAGATGGCTGGGTGAGAGACGAGAGATGGCTGGAGGTGAGAGACAGAGTGAAGTGAGATGGAATAGATTTTTAAATATTTTAAAAAATTGCTAATTTAAATAAAGGATACTTTAGATAAAATTATATTTTTTAATTAAAATTAGTTGCAGAGCATCCAAATAGTTATTAAATTCTTAAAATAGGCCTATTTTCTTAAACATAAAAATTTATCTCATATTTTAGCCTAATTTAAAATTACAAAATTAATTATTACTTTCTATTGGTCATATATTAAAAAAGTTGAATTTGTTTTTGTTTCTAATAATTATTTATTATTTACTAAATTAATTTTTTGTTAAGTCTAAATGATAAAAATATTTTGAATCCTTTAAATTTAAAAATTTTATCTTATATTTTAGCCTAATTTAAAATTTTATGACTAATAGATGATACTTTAGTCATAAAATTTTAGCTTAGGATAACTTAGATTTTAAATTAATTTGTTACTAATAAGTTAATTAAATATTAAAAAATATATATTTTAATCATCATTTCTAAAACAATGAAAATATTAATTTGGTACAATGGTACACTTAATTTTTAAGGAATTTAAAAATATATTTGCCTCCAAATAATATCTCGTTTCCTACGATTTATGTTTAGTGATTAATTGATATGTGTGACTGCGCAATTCAAAATTAAAAGAAAAAAAAAAAGGTCACAAATACAATTCAGAATTTAAAAGAAATAGAAAGAAAAACGATAACATTTCAGAACTGAGGGCTCCGTCTCTGCAAAATGTTGTCAAGGCACATACATTCATTCAAACCCAATTGAGGTGTGTACCTTTACTATCACACGGGTCGTAGAGCTCAATAATCTTTAATTAAAAAAAAAACATTAGTTTAAGAAATGTATTATGAAAGATTTTAAATGATTCAAGACCAAATTATTTTTTATTTCGAATAATTTTATTCTAAGATTTTTTTATTATTACTCTCAGAATCTTAAGGCAGAATTTTTTACCTGAAACAATTTTTAATCTCTAAATTTTTTTAAAATGATTTCAAATTAAAAAAACTTTTGTAACAAATATTTAAATTTATAATTCTTGCTAATAAGTCCAATCCAAAAAAAAAAAGTCTAAATTAAGAAAATCCAATTTGTGAAATACATAGGGCTTGTGCTTTTTTTATGAGAATAATTAAGAAATATTTAAAAATTTGAGATATGATGGGCTTAATCCATACAAGGTAAGAGTGTCATTATAGTTATGTTACAATTTGCATTCAAGGGTCTTTTAATATGTACCGCCAATTATATTTTTTTCGTAATATATATACTTCTAATTTATTTAAGTTTACATTTTCACATGTCTTAGCCATTAATATAGACTTTTTCTATTGTCTTAACAATCAAAACAGATTTTTTAAATTATAACCAGTAATCAATTCCGTTCTATTAGAGATTCGAGAAAATGGGATCAAAGCCCTACAATCAATTAGTATAATCGCTTATAAAGCTTTAGCTAGTGCTATTCCAAGGCTGCTATTTTGGGAGGCAAAGGCAGTATGATCATCTAGATTGTTGGCATAGTCACAGTTTGCTCTACAAGAAACCCAATCACATGATTTATTATTGTGGCCAACTCTACGGCAGGAATACCAGTATTGCTTTAACTTCTCGTAACATAGCGAAACCTATATATTAGGTAACCCTTGTTTAGGTATCTAGAAACCATGCACGAAAGGCTTTGTTAGATCCATCACAACCTGAAGCCTAGCTTAACCCCAGAGTACATTAATGGAGGCAAAGGGATCTTCAAAAGCCACTAAGTTGCCCAACATGACCCCCATACGACAGAGAATTTTATGGGCCATCCCTTCCTTAGGCAAACCATGAAGTAGAAAAGGAAAGAACAAGTAGTAAAATTAAGTTCTTCCAAGGAGAGAAGGCGAGTCCAAGGCTTCAAAACCAGTAACATATACTAAGAACAGTCCACAGGATTTCCTCAAGAATCCTAGTATAATCCACTAGGTTATCGAAATTGAACAAAAATAAGTGATCACCAATATCAGAGATATGCACCTGTCCTCAGATTCCAAGTCTTTAAAATCAGGGACTTCACAGTATTTTGATTATATCTTTTATTAGTAATTATCTTCCCCACCAGAGTTGTGTCACCCTAAGCTCTCTCATCAGACCAGTCAAGAGAAATTATGGAAACATATGAACTCCCTGTGTCTTCATACAATCTAATTTCGCCACAATAAACAAATCCGCACTATAAACAGAGAATCTTGTAGATAAACACATCAAAAGCATGTTTGGTTGGAAGGAGTTGAGGGAAGGAGAAGGAATGGGAATGGAAATGGGCTTTGATTTTAGTATGTTTGGTATGATTTTTGTCAGGAGAATGGATTCCTTTGGTAATCCTTTTCTCCGTAAATGTGGAAATGTAGATTACCTAGTTGAGTGGTGGGATTGTGAGGCTTTTTATGGGAATGGTTAATTTTTGACAAAATTGCCCCTTTCCCTCTTACCTTTGATGTTCCAAGAGGAATAGTAATAATAATAAGAATAATTATTATATTACAAAACTTAAAATATAACAATTAATCTTTTGATTATGTTTTTAATTAAAAAATAAAAAAAATTAAAAATAATGATTATATTACAAAATTTAAAATTAAAAAATAATATTATAACAATAATTAATTTGTGATAATTGTTTTTAATTTTTGTAATAATAATTAATTTTTAATAATAAATAATTATTTTTATAACATTAATTTTTAATAATTTTTAACAATAATACTTTTTTAAAATAATAATTAGTTTTATAAGGATATAAGAATAAATAAATAATTAATATTTTAATTTTTTTTAAATAAAGATATTTTGATAATTTGATTTATCCCCATTCTTATTCCCACTTCATTTTTTAATATTATATCAAACATAGTACATGAATTTAAATTTTCATTCCCTCAAAGTCTATTACTATTTCCAAACCCTAAACCCTAAATCTATTCTCATTTCCTGTTCTGTCATTTTTACTGAGTAAACATAACCTTAAAATCACTCCTACCATACAGAGGAAAACGCTCTCAAAAAAGAGAGAAAACCAGACGGAGTGCAACTCCTTACGAATCATCTACTGTAGGAGTATTATATTGCATATTCTCCTATTGAATCTTAGCCATTAGATTATGATCCAATGGCTGAGACTTTATTATATATTTTTAAAAAATATATAATAAAACCCTAAATAAAAAATATATAATAAAATTTTAGTAATTAAATTAAAATCCAATGACTCAAGAAAATCTGCTGTTAAAATTTCTACTATAGACAATCCTAGTTCCAGTGCAACTAAAGGAGACAATAACAATAGTCTCAGTTACTATTTAAACGCTCGTCACATGTTTTGGAATTTTGACTAAGTTAATAATTTAATATTTAAATTTTTAAGCTTATTTAATTTTTAAGAAAAATTTATGAATTAATTTTGAAAATAATAAATTATTTGTCATTTTGATGAGTATTATTAAGAAATATTTAAAAAATTGAGATATAATGGGTTTATTATTTTTTATATTAATTAGTATATGCATTAATTTTATAAAAAACTAAAATGAAATAAATTTAATAATGTGGAGATTTTATCATTAGTTTAAAATTAAAAAAAAAACATAGTAATGTCAGCTAATTAAATAATTGCCACATGTTTTGGCAATGTAACTAAATTAACAATTTAATAATTCCTAAACTTATTTAACTATTTTTAATGTTTTTAAAAACCATATGGAATGAAATAATAAATTAATTTAAAAATAATAAATTATTTTTTCATTTTAATAAGTAATTAAGAAATACTAACAGAATTAAAATATAATACGTTTATTATGTTTAAAATTAATTTTTATATTCATTAATTTTTTAAAAAATTATTACAAAGAAATTCTGACCGGATCCTCCCTCTCATTGAAACCTCCCAACCATGATATCTTCTGCCTTCTGATGTAAAAAAGACAGCCAAATTGTATAAGCGAGTAGTTTAGTGACTGTATATTGGGGCTGCTGATTCTGAGGGCTATACAAACAATTCGGACACTTAATTGAAGGATCTCGTAAGAAATTTTGAAAGGAAAATTATATTTTAAAGTCATTATTGGTTAGTAAATTCTTCCGTGGACTTCGATGAGTACTTGAGCGCACCGATGCCTTAACTAGGCGAAGAGTAAATAAAGAAAATTACAAAAAACACCCTAAAGTATTTGTATTTGTGATACAATCCCTATTGATATTTAATATGTAATTATACTTTGTTTTAATAAAATTTACATTGTGATGACACATTTTATTTATTTCACTTTTAAACTCAATTTAATTTATTTTTTACTCATCTTTCTCGCTAATCATTACCAATATTTTTTAAAATAGTCTAAATTTTTTTCAGCAAAAGAATAATACATGAATTTACACAAAATACTATATTTTTTTAAATTAAATATATGCGTTCATAATTCATTTTAATAATCCAATTCAAGAGTGTGCTTATAAAATTATTTAATAATTTTTACTACCACATTATGAAAACATCATAGACTATTAAAGTTTCAAACTTTCAAAGAAACTTATATATGTTTATATTATTATATAAAAGATAAAATCACAAGTTAATGTTGTGTAAAAAATTAACTTAATTAATAAGTAAATAATAAAATAATGTAAGGAAAGTCAAATAGTATATTTAAACTAATAAAAATCTTAAAATGATTTGACCAAATTTTTTCAGTTTAAAATATTGTATATGCTTATTTATTTAAGCAAAAATTTAAAAAAATAAAAAAGGAAAAATAACTAAATTAAATTGGATGGTTATCTCAATTTTTATATTGTCATATCTTATCCATATATAAATTATAACATCAATTCAGAAAACTGAGTTGTAAAATATATATATATATATATATATATATATATATATACATATATATATATATATAAAATTAAATAATTAAAAAGGAATTTCCAACTAACTTTTGGTCAGAAATTCCTACCAAAAAGCGAAAATTCCCACCAAATGTACTTTTTGGGTCTTTCTATAATTTTATCATTCAATTTGCTCTTTAGACACAAGGATCAATTTATGTCATGTGAGCACCAGTGCCCTAAAAAAGTTGAGGGCACCGAGGAATTGACCTTATATGTTTCGATTTTAAATTTGGTTCTTATACCTTAAAAGTTTATAATGAAGTCCTCATAGTTTAAATGAATTACATTTCAGTCTCTATTACTATAGTTTTGCCAATATTTTGCTACACATATGAGTTAATTTTATTTAATTATCTCCTTAAACTTTTCTTGTTTGTATAAATTATAAGAAAAAATTTATATGTAATTCTTTATTTTCTATGTTGTTGTCTAATTGAATTATAACAAGTATTTGGTTTTCCAATTATATTACAACATGTGTATAATTATTGCAGTATTATTTTTAAATTAAATTATATATTATTATTAGTTAATCAAATACTTGTCATATTTTATTAATAAATAACATAATAAAAATATAAAAAATTACATATAAGTCTAATCCTAAATTATACACATATGGAGTAATAAAACAGTTTATAATTAGTTGAATTAACAAAATTTAATAAAACTGTTATATAATTTTAAATGTAGAGACCAATTAAAATAATTTTAAATCATAACGACTTAAATACAAATTTTATATAATAGCAGCGGATTGAAAATGATTCGTTTATATCTGATTTTATAGTAATTTTTCAGCTAAAACATGAATTGTTCTGACATTAAAATGAGTACTAGACGCGGAACTATCGGTTATACAAATATTAAATATTTCTTTTACTTTATATTGAATGGTACATGCTATTAATTTTAATTCAATATAAATAATGAAGAACTATTTTTATATTTAATAAATATTATTCACGACCAATAATAACATTGTTTTAAGTTTTGAAGTAGTGCAAAATAAAGTCATAATGCCTTACTATAATTTTAAATGTTTACAGTAACATTTAAATAATATAACTAAATATCTTATGAATCAATTTATTATATATATATATATATATATATATATATGTGTGTGTGTGTGTAAAATAAGTTCTCTTTAACGTTGAGCTTCATCTAATATTGATAAAAAGCCACTTTTGATTAAATTTTCAACTCCTCATTGATGACTCTTTACATTTCTTATATATGTATTAAAAATTATTTGAAGTACATAAGTTCTTTGGAGTTAATAAAAAAATAATAAATAAATAAATTAATAAATAAATAAATTATCTCTCGAATTAAGAATTCTTTGGAGTGAATAAAAAAATAATTAATTAATTAATTGCCTCTTAATTTAAAAATTTTTTGAAGTGCAAACATTTTTTTTAAACCAATAATAATAATAATGAATTAATTAATTGTTTCTTAAATTTTCTGATAAGAGATTATAAATATAACATAGTATGGTAAAAAATTAAAATAAGAGAAGATAATATATGATTTATTCAATAATTTGAACTGTCCATCATCATACATCGCGTAAAGTCAATGGCAGAATTAAATGTGATTTTATCAATTTTTGAGATTTCAAAGTTTTTTTTAAAAAATAACAACTAGAATTGCTTCATATGATAAAGAAATTCTCTTATGGTGATATCTCCAACTCATTATTGTTACTTTTCTATAACCAATATAACATAACTAATTTTATGTACTTTTTTTTAATTTATTATACTTTTTTTAAATAACAATACATTATTAAATTTAATTATTTACTGATACTTACAAGTATATTGATTTAAAATATTCTGACATATAACAAAATAAACAAATTTTTTCTAAAAACTCACGCAATGCTTAAACAAATAAATTAGTTTGCTTTAAAGTGTCTTTTTATCCCATTAGAGCATACATAACAATAATTTATTAAGAAAAAAACACTGTATTTTTAAATAGACCATATTATATTGAAGAAACCTCACCAACACTATCTCTCATCTCCTTTTTTATTGCAGCTGCCAACTCATCATATGCAGTGGCCCATGCACTTCTCATTTCTTCACTCCATTTTTCTCCCATTGCTTCATTTATGGTTCTTAGCAGTGCCTCTTTAACCACCTGAAATTCAAAAAATAAAAAATAAAATTTAATAAAAATAATAAAGTTTCAACCCTTTTCACATATATTTTGTATTCAACATTAGCTTAAATTGTAAACTATATACCTAAACTTTTTATTAACTCCACTAGTTTCAATTCTTAAAATGACATATCTCTTGACCTAACAGCTGTGCAAGTATACTAATTCTCAAAGTTAATTACATAATAATTCTCATTCAAATTATAAAAATTTAAAGCAAATTATACAATACATTTCTAATATTAAATTAACAAATGTTAGATTGTATAAATTTAAGAATGTGTCTCTTTAAGAAGTAGATAAAAAATACATTTGTTTCCACTTATTGTAAAATTATTATTTTGACTTATTATAGTACTCAAAATAGTCATTATTTATTGAAAACTATTATATTTAGTCATATATTTTTTAAAAAACAATATTAAATTTAATATTTCTATTAAACTTTAAACTCAAAATTTGAGGGACTAAATTTAATATTTTTTAAAAAAGTGAGAGACCAAGTATAATATTTTTTAATAAATAAAAAATTATTTTAAATATTATAATAAATAAAAAATAAAAAATAATAATTTCATAATAAGTGAAGGGCTAATAAAATATTTTATTCTTTATTTTAGATTACCTCAAAATGGGGATCAATGACTCCATTTTTGACGTGGACAGAGCCTAAATGCTTTAATGTGGTATCTGCCACAACCACCTCTCCCTTCTCTCGGAGTTTAATTGCTGATTCACAAGTCTTTAATTTCCACAAATCACAACATTCGTCACACATTCTCTAAAGCAATTATGATATCGTATCATGAAAGAAATATCAACTTTATTTTTTGGTTATATAACTTAGATTATCTATGATAAGCAAAATAGTGGAGATCGAGTAGTACCTTAAACCCTAAATTTTAAATAGAATTATTAATTGTTGGATTATATAATTTTTTAGATTGAGATTATTGTATTACAAATTTAGAATTGTGCATGACCAAATTTTAAAAATTTTGACTATATGCGGCCTATAAATTTAATCTAAATTGTCACATTATACATTGATTTCAATATTAAGTGTTAGATTGATACATTTTTTAGTAAATATAAAGAATTTGAATTAGATCACAAATTTTATAAATTTAGCAATTTTCATATAAAATGAATTGCATAAATTTAATGATTGGTATTCAATGTTTAGGGACAAAAATTAAAGAATTTTTAAAAACATGATCTAACAATTAAAAGCTTGACCAAACAGTTGATATCAAAAAAATTCCTAGATTTCTCTAACTTAATCCTATTGTTACGAATGATAAAACATTAAATTCATGCTATATTATATAATTTTTGCATGATTCTATACTGTGGCTATTGATAAAAATTTCCATTACAAAGTATCTTTCCTTTTCGAACCTTAATTGGATATATTCCGAAAATTTCTTTTTTCTGGTTAAGAATATGCATACTATTTTTTTTTTTTTTGGTTTTTCGATGACTTCACTACAATAAAATGAATTTAATCGTTCTTTAGTTTACTTGATGTTTCAATATTTTTATGTCTAAATTAGTATCTACGTTCATAATTGATATTAATAAGATTCCTTTTTTTCTTAAATTCCCATTTAAATTTAATATTATATTATTATGATTTTTCAATTTCTTTTAAAGATAATTTTTCAAATATAAAATTTAAGAAATACAGAATTTTCATATGTCTTTAATTTCCATTAACAAAAGGAATGATTTAAATTCTCAGCAATTACTATAGTTAGAATTATGCAAAATTTTTTTGACTACATACAATCATAATTAATTATTTTAATACAGTCATTAATATAAATATAAATCATCCGATCCAAATCTAGTTGTAATAATACTAAAATAGTGTATGTATGTATGTAGATATATATCATTCATTAAAAAGTAAATACAATTTACAAACATAATGTTTTATCCATTTCAATTTACTTTGAGAAGTGACTAATAATCATGTTTATATTAATAGGCGATATACTTGGAACTTAAAAATTTAACTCGGAGAATAACCTAAGTAAAATTAAGGGACTAAAAGTACATTTAAGCCTTATATATATATTTTTATAGTTATTTGACTTAAATTTGACTAATTTTAATATTTTTATATTGTTTTAACACTTTGTAGAGCAATTGAAACCGGAAAAACAAAAGCTGGATTTTTGAAGATCTAATTTATAAAACCATGCTTAAGTACATTTACATGGTAACTTTAGGTGTTATATTATTTAAAATATTAAATTTTATATTTAATTTTATCATATATTTATAATTTAATGTATTAATTAATAAAAATTCACTCCATCAATATTTTGTAAAAATTTATCCTCTTATTTATGATCAAATCTTAAATCTGTCGTTAATATTAATAATTTTAATCAAATATAATATAAAAATGTTTACCCTTTAGATCTATTCAGAGTATTCAATATTCTCAAATGCTTGTTTTTGTATTATTTCCAAGTTTAAATTTTTAAAATATCTCATCTTCAAGATGGTAATTCTATCATACCACACTATCCACCATCTTCAGTACTACCATTGAAGTTACTGTGTTTTATTCTCTCCTTTTATTACTACATCTTGAATCTCATAAAGAACGCATCCCAGCATTAAGAGTGAGATTGAGCCTATTAAATATTAAGTCACTTCAAAATTTGTCTATAATAAGAGAAATATTATATTTTATATAAATCTAAAAAAAATCCAATAATCACCATATAACATTATTTGAAAAATCAAAATAAAATTGATTACCGTTTTCTTTTTAAAATGGATTGGGCTGTGAAACATAAATTTGATTTTTTTTTTTATCATTAAACTATTTAGACATTTGTGCATTCAACTACATATATAATGATAAAATAGGAGAAAATGATGATTTTAGCTTCTTGTTTTTTGGTTTAAGTATCAATTTAGCCCTTCACAACTTTATAATAACAAAATAGTCCTTTAAAAATAAAAAAATAAAATCTAAAAATGATTGTAAGTAGTCTGTTCAAGGTTTAACAAAGATTACTTTTAATTACAATTGAATTTCTTAATAAATATTTTGATATTATAAATTTATAGTGGACTAAATCATCTTGAAGTAAAAGTGAAAACTAAAATAACATTTATTATGAAATTGAAAAAAATTGAACAAATTCAAAATCAATGACAAACAAATTGAAGCAGTGAAGTTATGGAACTTACCATCTTGAAGACCTTGACAGCGTGAGCCTTGAGCTTAGGATTACTCTGTGGAATCTCATCCGAATCCCTCAGAAACGAGAACATGCCTCTCGCTGCAGGCGCAATCTCCAAAATTCTGTGTGTTCATCCCAACCCAAAAAGATGAGCAAAAATACATAAAAGCTGGAGTAAATCAAAGAGACTGGAGTGTTATTTGAATTCCCTACTGTTACAGCAAAGGACATCGTAACCGTTTTGAACTAAAAAATGACTGTTATTTTAAAGATCCGAATTCGACTGGAGTGAGGGGGAATGCGAAGAGATGATTACAGGGAGAAGAAACGAAGACTGTGACGGGGAATGTCTTGCTTCAGTTCCTCCCATGAGCTTCTCACCAGAGCCTCCTCCTTCTCACTGAAACCACCCATCGATGCAGATATCTATCTTTTGCTATCTGATACTCTCAAAACGCACAGTTTTGTCGAGGATGAAGAAGACGGAGCTAAATTGCGAAGAGAGTTGTGTGGTGACCATATATGGTGGAGAGTGGGGTTGATGATTTTCAAGGATCTGGAAAGAAATTTTAAAATAGATATTAGACAGATGGACCAAATAAATTATAATTATAAAAATTAGTTAATTATTGGTTCACGTGTTTTGGCAATCTGATTAAATTAATAATTTAATATTTAAATTGCTAAGCTTATTTATTTTTTTAAACAATTATATTAATTAACTTTAAGAATAATAAGTTATTTTGTAATTTTGATAACTAATTCAGAAATATAAGAAGAATTGAGATATCATGGGTTTATTATGTTTAAAATTATGTATATATGCATTAATTTTTTAAAGAATAAAATTATATAAATTTAATAATTTGTAGATTTAATCATTATTTTAATTAAAATAGATGTTAGACAGATGGACCAAATAACTAATAATTATAAAAATGCAATTTGGCAATTTGACTAAATTAGTAGTATAAAATTTAAATCATTTTTAAGCAATTAAGAAATGTTAAAGGGTAAATTTTTTTTTAATTTCTCACTTATCGTAAAAG
This sequence comes from Delonix regia, assembly GCA_037074485.1. NCBI lineage: Eukaryota > Viridiplantae > Streptophyta > Magnoliopsida > Fabales > Fabaceae > Delonix > Delonix regia. Next base: position 18,464,191 of record CM073454.1, on the reverse strand, counting down.
CATTATTTTAATTTTTTACTCATTAAAATATTTAAAATAGTTATTTATTAATTAGAAAAGTCACACTTAGTCTTTAACTTTAAAAAAAAAAAAAAATTTAGTCACTTAATTTAGAATTTATGATTTAATAGATGGATTAAATTTAGTAATTTTTTTTTAAAACAAAAAATTGAGTGAGATATTTTTTAAATAATAAGGATTAAAATAATAATTTGTAATATGTAAGAAATCAAAAATATATTTTTTTCAAATGTTAAATGATATAACACATCACGACCTCATCATTTTATAAATAATTCTCATAATATATTAATTTTTATAGAAGACTAAATACAATAAATATAATAATTTGGAGATTTGATTATTAGTTTATTTAAAATATTACAAAAAAACAAGTTGAGAAATTGGGTAAAACCGACACAGCAATAAATAGATAAAATATGTAAAGAAAATAATTGGGTTATTTTGTTTATTTTGGACAGATAAATTTTGTTTTAAAAATGTTTTCAAAAGTGAGGGTTACGAGGGGAGTGGGGAACATGTATAGAGACTAGGGAGGAAGGACCGAAGGAGGCATGACACGCACTACGGACAAACTTTTAGCAGCGGAAAGAAGGGACGCGGCGCCATTTGTGAAAGTTGATGCAGCGAAGAGCCAGCGTTGGCTTTTCCAAGTCTCTTTTGGTCAAGCTTTGAAATCAGAACCCAGTGCAGTGCATTTTACACCGCTCCATATTTGTCTTGCAATTTAATACTTCTAATTTTTTGTCAATTTTTTTTCAAAAAATTTAGAAAGATATAAAGACAAAATAAACAAGTTCTATTATTATTCAAATTTATATCTATTATATTTGAGTAACGAGTTTTATTTGATTGCTTATAAAGTTTCATTAATCAAATTATCAATTCCTCGTGCCATGGCATTTTGACTTTTTCATACATGGATTAAGAATTATTTGAATTGTGTGAATTATTCTAAAAAAAATTAATTAATTAATTTTATAAATTTTTCATAGTCCATAAAGAAAATAATAAAAATAAATAATTAATTAATAACCTCTTAAATTAAAATTTTTTCGAAGTTTAAAATTTTTTTAAAGTTAACAAATAAACTAATAAATTATTTTTTAAAGTTTGAGAATTTTTTAAAGTCAACAAATTAATTTTTTTAAAAATCTGTGCAAATTAACTATTTTTTGTGTGTGTAGAATTTACTATTTAAGTAGGTGTCATTTATTTATTGTTTATTTTTATTCTAAATTAATAAAAATTAAACATAAAATATTGAAAATATTTCAATTAATTTGTCTCATTAATCTGTGCAATGTTTGTCCTAAGAGTTGGACATAAATTTTTTTAAAAAGTAAATTACAAATATATATTTTAATTTTGACTAAATTATATCTAATATATTACCTTAAATTTTTTAAACTTATTTTCTGTCAATCAAACTATTTTTTACGTAATATTAACTTTTGAAGAATACAATTATTTAAATTTTTTAATAAAAAATAAATTAGATTTATTTATATTAAGATTCAAATCTAAAATCACTTAAACGAGTGTGAAAAATTTTACTACTAAACTACTCATATTATGTTCAATCACATATAACTTTTGAAACAACAGGGTATCAGGTATAATTTAATTAAATCCCAATTCTTTGGGGGACAAGTCCGCAGTCACATATGATTTCACTTTTGTCTAAGGAAATGACCATTTTAATTGAAAAAAATATATTGTTTGAGGACTAAATTGAAATGCTTCGTTTTCAGAGAATTAATTTGGGGCAGAAAGTAATTTTTAAAAGATTACATCATTAATTTACTATATTATAAAGATAAAATAATATATGTGCCAAAATATAAAGATTCATTAAGCCTTCTTGTTTTTCTCTAATGCAAGGAAACACTTGGACTAAACAAAATTGGACCAACTTAGCTACTCCTTTGTTAGTTACTTGTTTCAAATATTTAAAATGATATTAATATTAAATTAAAAAACTAAGAGATTAAAATAATATTTTATTCTAAATAAATGCTACGAATATAAGCAATATACCGTTGTTGCGAGAAAACATTTAATTAGCGTTAATACAAGTTTTGTAATATACAATAGCTGAAATAAATGATGATAATTTTCATTAGCCTATATAAATATATAGCTGGAGACTCATCTCTCATTTTTTTTTCCTTTCAAACATACTATACATACAACAAAGTTTAGCATTTGTTCTATTAATTTTAAAAATTATGCTAACGAGTGTTTTAGGATACAAGTTAAGGATTATTTATTGTGCAATAAATAATTCTTAACTAATAAAATTAATCAAAAATAATTTATTATATTCATTATTAATATATTAATTGTAATGCGAAAATATCTATTATAAACTTTTCATAATTAATCCATGTATGTTTTCCAATCAAATAAAACAATGTCTTTGTTACAACCGCCCTCTCCAAACTAACATTTTTAATTATGTCAAACAATAGTAGCACATTTATTGTGTCTAGTATTACTGGTTAATTGGGCGTTTTCCTTTCTGGAATTACTATGCTCTGCATAACTGTTCCATGCCGTGTTCACACATTTCTTGGGCCTTGATAGGATTTAATGTCATGGGCCCCCATTCATGGAAAGTGATGATCGTAAATTCTTCAAAGACCATGTTCTCTTTGCTCGAGAAAAAAAAAACACCATATAATTTATTATTAAATCTTATCAAATAAAGTACCATGTTTTCGTAATTTTAATAGATTTATTATTATAATATATTCATTAATTATTGCACTTCACAAATTTTTTTAATAAAATATTATTTAACATTCAGTGGTTAATTGCGTCATAACTAAGAAACATAATATTCTTGAGAACATATTGTGGGCCTTGCTAGGATTTGAGGTCAAAATATTTTTGGTTGGGCCTCATTCTTGGAGAGTGATGACCATAAGTTCTTGAAACACCATGTTTTCTAATTATCATATAATTTATTATTAAAAATTACCAAATAAAGTACCATTTTCTTATTTTTAACAGATTTATTATTTATAATTAAATTCATTAATTATTACACTTCAAAAAAAATTTTAATAAAATATTATTTAATATTTAGTGATTAATTGCATCAAAACTGGAGAACATGATATGCAATTAAAAGTAAACTATTATTTTAATAACACAAGAAAAAAAAATGAAAATTCTTATAAGGTAATTCAAATTTTTCTTTAAAAAAATATTGTATTTAGGCTTCTTTAACCACTGGATAGAGTTCATATTCACAATGATTAATTTTTTTTATAGTTTTTTATTTGAATTCTCATGTATTATCTTCCCCAATTCGTTCAACTGGTACATATATTTTTATTAGAAATATTATATATAAATATATATATATATATATATTATATTATATAAAATAATTTTAGGCTTTTTTTTTTGTTTTTCACAATACCAACGAAGTTTATACGAATTTTAAGTTTATATTGTTATTAAAATGATATTTTATTTTTTCATTGCATAAATCACATTTAAAAAATAATATTCATCCATCAGTTTTTCAAGAACAGTATAATTTTTAATTAAGTAATAAAGAAACATTTATTTTTATTTTTATTTTTTATATTTAAAGTATACAAAAACCAAAATAAAGTGACTTGCAGGCCAAAGCAATTCATGTATCGTAAATATTTTCAATTTCCTTGCACTACATGCCTAAGTATTTCGAAGGCATTAATGCCTCCTCAAGTCAATGTATCAGCCAATGTAATTTTGACAAACTCTCCTTAAAAATTTGGACTTACCAAAATTTACACAGCAAATAAAGAAGCTTTTGCATCAAGAATATATATAGATAAACAAAAGGGTAAAATACTTGATCAACCATTAAAATTCTAATCTAAAATGTATTCTTTATTATTATTATTATTATTAAATAAGTTGTTATTTAAATATATTAATTAAATTCAAATAAATTATCTAAATTAATCAGATAAATATTTGAATTGATTAATAATTTAAAATTTGGTTTAATTAACTGAATAAATTTGAATATAATTTGTTTTATTCAAATTTATCAATAAAATTTACTTTTGATACGATGTGTCATATCCAAATTTCAAATGTTATAGAACTCTCTATAAATAGGGAGGGGCATTTTAGAAGTTGTAACAAATTAGACGAGGACTCTGTGAAAATATATCATAATTGATATATGGGCTTATTAGTATAATTAAAATATGTGCAAAAAGAAATTAAAATGGAATCATGTGATGTTAAGTTGTGAAGTCATACATTTATTATGTTATTTATTTTAAAAAAAACTTGCTGATAAAGATATAAAAATTTGTGTGTTATCTCGAATTTTACTTATAAAATCTTATGTTAATTTTTTCACAAAAATTTTGATATCATGTTATTTTAAAATAATACAAAACGTGAATTTTTTATAAATTTTTGTTATGTTATTAAATATAAAGTGTTATTGTGTCAATTACATAGTAATTTATTTAACATTTAATAATACTTAATGAGACTAATTTGACATTTGAGTAATCAATAAATATAATATAATAAAAAGTATAGGAAATGCCTAAAATTTGTTCCTAATTAGGGAACAGTTTTATTTTGTAGCAAAATTTGATTTTGTACGCTGTACAATCAAACAAATGCATAAAATAGAAAACGATACACAATTCTTAAAACTCATTTTCTGCTTTTGGGAATGGTTTTATTTCTTGCAAAATTAAATTTTATAGGGCACATACTCAGAACGTTATATAAAACAAAAATGATAGGCAATGCTGGCAAAAAATTTTCCAAAATTATTCCCAATAGAAATCTGGAATAATTTTTATTTTATGCAAAATTTAATTTTACAGGCCACACCTCCAAATTGTTGCATAGTAGAAAGATGGGCCATATATACTCAAAATCTGTTCCCTATTAGAGTTTTGGGAACCGTTTTGAGGTATTCCAAAATTTGTCCCATAGTGTATTTTTTTTGCAATAAGATGCAATGGTTAATAATATTTATTGCATAAAATCAAACAGTTTATATTTAAGGTTATATTATTGAAATCAATACTTTTTGAAAACCAAATGCAATAAAAAATAGACTCTTGAATTCAATGCTCAAAATTTATTGAGAAATAAATCCAAGAGTCTATATTCATTATTACAGAATTTATAGTACAATTTGCTACTACAAGAAATCCAAACTTGTTGCGAAATTCAATTTTATAGACTACAATCCACACGGAAAACTATATGATTTTATACTTCTTAATCCCTAACAAGTCATGATTTCATTTTGTCTTTCATTTATCGTAACAAATTCCTGAAGTTCTCTTAAACTTTATAGATTCAACAATTTATATTAAAATAAATGTGCAATCTAACAATATGTATTCCAAATTTAACTATCAAAATTGGTAATTTTAAAAAATTAAAGTTGATAAAGTTAAAAAATTAATCTAACATTCACATTAAACTAACTTTACCATCTAACAGAATAAAATTCTTTTACCAACTGTTTATTAATTTATACTCCTTCGGTTTACAAAAGGGAAATCCATGATTATAAAATATATTAATATACATAGTTAGCCATATTCTACGTATATAACTATACATTAGATGGATGTCAAATTAGTACATGTCTGCATCCTTAACTATATAAGACTTTCAATTCAAATAAAAAAATTTCATGCCTTTTCGTTGCTCCTAAATTAACTAGATTTTCCCTACCTTCTTGAGACGCCCTTTAGCTAAGAATGAAACATGCTTGAAGATTATATATATACAATTTATACTATTTAATTTATAATTACTAAAATACATCATTCAATCAACTGCATTGTGAATGACTTAATTAGTTTCCAATCACTAGAAAAAAACGCTAGTCATAGCCGTGGTTATATAGCTGCGGGTTGATAACGAAAGGAGGAATTATACCATCAACATTATTACCAGGAAGTACAGTAGTGCAACAAGTTCACAATGGCAGGGTTACCAATGTTCCTAAGATAATTTAGCCAAATTTGTGTATCTAACATTTTAGAAAAATGCAATTTTGATTTCTCAGTTTTAACTTTAAAATCAAAATGCAACTAAAAATAATGCTAATGTTGATGGGTGTAGGAGGATTACAGACTATATTTTGCCCAATTATGATATGATTCACTCTAGCATTGTCATACCACCACTTGGAGTGGCTAATCTCCATTTAGACAATGCTATCAACCAAGCTTTCAGAGAGAACTAATTTCATGGATTAACTTTTTAACTCACACCTGAGAAATTTCCTAGAAATTGTTAATAATTTTACTATGGGTGGGGTATTGCTAGAAACTATCAGGCTTAGTCTTTTCCCCACAACTTTGGATAGTAAAGCTAGAGAGTGGTTGGATGCCATTCCTAACAATTCAATCACTACATGGAATTAGTTAGTAGAAAAATTCCTTGGTAAGTACTTTTCACCTGCTAAGACTGAAGGGATGGCTAAGGAAATACAAAACTTTCAACTAACGGACACAAAATCCTTACATGAAGCTTGTGAAAGGTTCAAAAACCTTCTGAGAAAATGCCTACAGCATGGATATACTGACCAGCAAAAAATCAAAATTTTCTACAATGGGCTTACCTTGCAATGAGCATCCAAGTGGATGCAGTGGCTAGATGGTCTTTATTGAATTACTACCTAGAGGATACTTTTGCAATATTGGAGGGTCTAACATCAAACTATGTACGGTCAATTAAAGGGCAGCTGGGATTTATGAAGTTGATCATATAACAGCATTTTTTGCTCAGATTGTTGCTCATTTAAAGGCATTAAATAAGAGTTTAGATAGAATGGAAATTGGTTAGAACGTATACCTCAAATGACGCAACAAGTGAATAATGTTTGGGTATTTTGTCACCAAAGTGGGAAAGAGCATTTGAGTAATCAATGTCCAATCTTATCCCATGATGCACAACCTTCTTCAGCTATAAATTATTTTGAAAATCCTAACTGACAGCAAAATAATCCCTACTCTAACTCCTACAATCCAAGTTGGAGAAACCATCGTAATTTTTCATTGAGGGATAATCAAAATGCAAATGTTCCTCTTTGACTAATTGTTTCCCTAGGATTCCAAGATAATCAAAATGTTGTTCCCCAGGTGTCTGGTAACACCTCCCGGACATCCGACCAACAAACTACAAAAATTAAGCCATTAATAGAAGAATTGCTGGTTCAATACATATAGAAAGTAATGTAATTCTGTAGAGAAACAATGCTTCAATTAAAGCTTGAAAAAGACAAAAGGGTCAATTAATTGAAGCTTTAAATATCCGTCCACTATGAGCCTTACTCAGTAACACTAAAACAAATCTCAGAAGAGGGAACATAGAGCAATGTAATGCAATCACATTAAGTAGTGGAAATGAGGTTCAAAGTGGCATTAAAAAGGTTAAAGAAGCGGAAAGCTTATATTTCTTGTTAATAATAAAAAAAGTCTATTATTCAAAAGAAAGCTAGTGAGCTTGAAAAGAAAAAAAAAAAATAACACTTAAGCTAAAAAGAAGACAATATCCTCGTCCACCTTTTCCTCAATGTCTTCAAGGACCAAAAATAAAAAAAGAGAAGCAATTTAGAAAATTCCTTGATGTGTTCAAGAAATCAGCCATCAACATACCATTCATTGAAGCTTTGGAGCAGATGCCTAGTTATGCCAAATTTATGAATGATGTCTAATCCAAGAAGAGGCGTCTTAAGGAACATAAGGTCAGAGCTTTGACTGAAGAAGGTAGTGCCATTTTCCAAAAGAAGATTCCTCCTAAGCTTTGTGATCCTGGTAGCTTTACACTTTAATTACTCAAACTTTTGGAAGGGCTCATTGTGACTTAGGCGCAAACATTAGTTTATTTGCCCTTATCTATCTACAAAAAGCTTGGAATTGGTTCCATTACACCTATTTTGTTAGATTGTAGATAGTTGGCTGGTCTTATGTATTTGTACATAGGATAGTGGAAGATATGCTAGAAAAGGTAGATAAATTTATCTTCTCAGTAGATTTTGTTGTGTTAGATATTGATGAAAATGAGCAATTGCTTGTAATTTTTAGTAGACTTTTCTTAGCAACTAGAGGAGCTCTTATATATGTTCAAAAAGGGAGATTGACAATCTAAGTACAACATGAGCATGCAACCTGCATAGTGTTTTTAGCAATGAAGTTCTTTGATGACTATAAAGAGTGCTTTTCTTTGAGAACCAACGAACATGTTGATGATGATTGTGTGAGCAATTATTGTCATGCCTAAAAATAATTAGTTTAGATATAAAGGTTACAAGAGTGTCAGAATTTACAAAAGAAGAAATAAATTGGCACAATAAAAATTTTATTGTGAAGAAACTATTGAACTCGAGAGACTTGACTCGTCCCATGAAATCAAGGCTTAAGTTATTTTTGGGGAAGCACATTTCTCGATGGTCTAGCCCTTCTAAAGTGTTGGAAATTATTTCTTATGATGCTTCTAAAGTTCAAGATTTAAAGACAAGGAATATTTTCAAAGTTAATGGGCAGAGGCTTAAGCCATACTTGAGAGGAGAGTTTGATCGAAAAATCTTCTTCATTACACCTCAAGATGCATAAAGAAGAAAGAAAGTCTAGCTTGACTTTATAGAAAGGCACTTCTTGGGAGGCAACCCAAATTTCTATCCTTTTATTTTTCTTTAATTTTCAGTCCTTTTTTTAATTTAATTTCTCTTTAGTGTTTTATTGGTTTTTATTCTTATTTTGTCTTTATTTTGTGTTTTAGGATCAAAATAACAAGGCTTTGAGAAGCAAAAGCACTTAACTTCAAAACAAACAACATAATTTGATAGAGGAGATTTTGGCTTTCCGAATGTCAATGCTTGGACATTTGGCAAAGGAGGGTTAAATTTGAAAAAGGACAAAAAAATTACAGAATGCCTCATAGTTGCTAGGACAAATCTCACGGACAACTACAAGCCACATTGCTAATGGGTCAGTAAAGTTGAAATTTATCTAAATGTCGAAGAGTAAAATCCCAAGCATCTAGAGTGCCCTATGTAAATATTAAAAGAAAAAAAAAAAAGAGAAAATAAAGAGTGGACAATTTAGCTTCTCGGTGGCCGAGTGGAACCACTAGCCATCAACCATTTGAAAAACATTGTCCAACCTCTACCATTTCCATTTGGACTAAGAGGAGAGTTCATTCCACCACTTGATCAAAAGGAAGCCAGTAATGATATAGACGCCAAATAATACTTTAGGGAAGTTCTTTATCCCTTTCTTTTCCTTTTTTAGTTTTGTTTTTCATGTCTCTATTATGTGATGTCCTATTGTTAATAGTCTCTTTCTCCCAATTGAGGACAACGTGGATTTCAGGTTTAAGGGGAGAATTTATTTGTTTTGGTTTTGACGTCTATGTTTTTAGTGCCAGTATTTTGATTTAAGTTATTGATTGCTTATTTTAGGTTCTTAATGCATGATTTGAGCCTTATTTGCTAGTGTCTAGGTTTTATTTTTTTGAAACAACCATATTCCTTGAGCATTTTGTTGAGTGCAAATATGGTTAATACAATGTCACATGCAAGTATAAGTGGTCAAACAAGTAGTGTAAGAAAGAATAGAATGTCGATGCCTCAAATACTTAGTTTTAATTGCTACTGGTTATGTTCTTCTTAAGCTTTGTTATTGATTAGAATTGTATTATCTCTGTAATAACCCTATACATATATATATATATATATATATATATGTGTGTGTATGGATTTTAAGAGTAATAAAATAAAAATAAAATAGAATTTTATGGACTAAAATGAAAGGAAAAAAAGTATTTAGGGTACAAATTATAATTTTACCATATTTTTAGGGACTAAACTAAAAGAAAAATATTTTTAAGGAAAAAATATAATTTTAACCATTGCATAGTAATTTGTATAGTAAATGTCAGTAGTTACTATTATGCAAATTCCAGTGAAAATGTGTAATTATTGTGCAAAAATTTCGTTGAAAATGTGTGGTTACTATTTGCACAGTGCCAAATAGTAACTTGCATAGTAATTTGAAAATTTCTATAAATAGTACAAATATTTTTTAATTTTCTCGTTCAAACTAGAAAGAGAGGTCGTGGAATGAAAATTCATATTATGTGAGAGGTAGCTTTACGAAATCTTCTTTAATCTGAGTTATGCTGTGGGAATATGAAATTTCTACTATTGATCCCTATTGGTGAGTGTATAATTCACAAAGTAGCATTTTTCATTTTACTGAATATATTTATTTTCTAGTCCAACTTTCAATTTCCTTATTCCATGTTTTGTGTTTTATAAGGAAACAAATCTATGTTCTTTTGAACTTTTCAACTGTATATATATAATATAATATGTACGGATATAAACATAACACAATGATAAATGATATTATTAAATTTTATGAATTATTATTATTCTAAAAGGCACTTGGTATATAAGAAGTGCAAAGTGAAGATTATAAAATATAAGGAAATAGTATTATATGAAAGGAGAAAAGTTATGGTAAAATTTTTAATTATAATTGCTTTCTTTTCTTTAATTTATCTAAGTTTATTTTATGTGATTGTCACATTATTTTTCTATTTTAATCCTTTATATTGTTGTCACTTCTATCCTAACCACTCTTTATTTTATTTTATTTTATCTTTAAGATTATTTTTATTTAAATTACTTTATGATAATAAATATGTTTAAATAATATTATTTATTTACGTATCCTATTTACACAATTTATTATTCAATGAATTTTATAATTTAAAGGATGGTTAAGAATTCATGTAAGAACCTTGTAGCTGTTAACAAGGGTAACAACCTTGGTGCATCTTGTTGAAATGAATTATTAAGACATATTTGGTGAAGGGATACAAATACGAATTATTGAGATGTATCGAGTGAATGAATACAGATATTGAGATGTATCTAGTAAAGAGATATAGATATGAGATATTGAGATGTATCCAGTGAAGGGATACGAGTATGAATTATTGAGATATATCCAGTGAAGGGATACATATATGAGATATTGAGATGTATCTAGTGAAGAGATACAAATATAAGATATTGAGATAAATCTGGTAAAGGGATATGAGTAAGAATTATTGAGACATATCTGGTGAAGAGATACAGGTATAAGATATTGAGACATATCTGGTAAAGGGATACTGTATGAATTGTTAAAACGTATTCGATAAAGGAATATGAGCATAATGATATTGGTTCTTTCCTTGATACTCACTTTATACGAAATTATAAGATTTAGAAATAGTATTTTTATTTTATCAAAAAATTATTTTGTTTACTTAAATATATTTGTTAAAATCTCTATGGCCTCTATTGTATCCCTTTTGCTTATTGTGTAATTTATGCATTCACTAAATCAGTGGTAGACTTACACCCCTCTCTTTAACATTTTACATATTAGTAAGTGATAAAGTAAGTTGGGACTTTCTTATTGCTCAGACATTTTGATGTGTCATTTTGGGTTAATAATCATGTACGTTTGACTCCAAAGTTGTGACTACTTGATGTCATATTGTTTTAGATTTATAATTATTATAAAGTGTTATAAGCTATTCCCATACCATACTAAATGTATAATTTAAGATATTTTAAAACTGGTTTATTGATTATCATTAAAATATGATTGGTTGTACAAGTTTGGAAAACATTGAATTTTGGAAAGGTGCTATCAGATTTTAGGCAACCTCCAATTAATTTCTTTGAATTAAATTTTAAAAGTGCATTTAATGCATTTTATTGATATATTATGGACTTTGTAAGAATGTTTTAGGCTTGTAAGGCTAGGATAGATTAGCTTATGCGCTCGTTATGACCAATGATTTTAGGTCGTGACAATCTCAATGTAAATAGAAATTCACTTATTGATTTATTAAAACTCTTATCTAATGAACCTAGGATTTTGACCTTCACCACATGCATTTTTTATTTCTGTTGTAGTTGATGCTTCATTTCACTTAATGATTAGATTGTTAACCAAGGAATCTTAATTACCTATATGTTTCTATCGAATTCATATAGTTTTAGCTTAATATCCCCCAATTCTTTATATGTCTATGGAAAATAACAGATAAATACCTCTTAAGATCTAGACCTGCTGTGGTTATCAAAGACAGTTAAGTACTTTCGTTTTGACTGCGCATAACACTAATGCAAACAGTGATTATATGCATTTAATTAAGCTACCTTGTCAGGTTAACCTAATTTCTAGCTTATTTCTTAAGATGATCAAGCTTAGAAAGCAATAAGAGCAAGATAAAATATAAACAATAATTCATTAAGTAAAAATGGAAACAAAACTTTAACAAAAAAGCAACCCTAACATGGGTTTCAGTCAAAATCCTAAAAACAACCTACTAGCCATTCATTGGCATCAATTCATAATAGAGAAAAAAAAAACAAAAAGGAAATAAGAAGAGGAAAGAGGGAGAAGTTCAGAGGAGCCACATCTCTAAATGAGTTGTCTTCTATGTCACATATCCCTTTTCAAGTTACCTTGAAACCCTACTCAGTTGGTTCTCTTTTGTAGTATCTCTGGTGCTTTCTCTGGCTTGATGTCTATGCAGCATAGCCCTAGGGTTTTCTTTATAAGCCTTAGAAACCTCAAGAGTTTGAGTTTAAGTGGTGTAAAGTGTTTTAATTCATCTCAAACTCAAATTGTGATGTTTAAGGTTTTTTATGGAATACCCAGGTGAGGCCCATCTAGTTTATAAGCGTTAACTTTCTATTTTTAACCCCCAAGCATTGGCTCAATGGCACCTAGATGCTGCAATATGAAATTCCATAACACCTAGGTGATGAGTTCGTGATGCCTGGGCAAGAAGTTTATGGTTTTAGTGCCCAAGAGTTGAAATCCTAACGCTTGGGCATCATTTCCTCTAATTTAGGTCTAGATTTCCTTAGTCATTAGTGTCTGGGCGCTGATATTATGGTGCCTTGACACCATTTCTCTGGTTTTGGCACTCGGGCACTGACTCTTAAGTTTTGATACCTAAGTGCTGGAATGTTGGTGCCTAGGTTCTAGAATCTTTCTCAAGGTTTTCTGACTTTTTCTCCCATTCTTTTCTACTACTGTTTCAACTCCATTTTTTAAAAGTACATTAACAAAATTGCTTTAGTCAATACTAAATGAAGGTCAGAGGTGAACTTCTAATTCATAGCTATAATTTCTTTAAAATTAATAAGGTTTTGTCTATCAAAATTGCTTTAAATAACTCTATTTCAGAGAGTTATCACACTTTAATAGTTAGGTTCACATGCTAAGCTTAGAGTAATTTTATCTTTCAATTGGAATCAATTGAGTTCTTTCCCTTAAAAACTATTTGATCACATTTGTTATAAGAATGCCAAACAACCATAAGTAAAAAGAGTGAATTAGTCTTATCATTCTCTCTCCCTCTTTTGGGATTAATGATAACTAATCGTTGACTAGATCTTGTTGCATTAAGGCTAAAATACAAGTTTTGGGCTGAAGGGTACTAGTAGCTGCTAGTGCAAAAAAAAAAAAAAAAAGAACAAAGAGAAAAGAATGATTAAAAAAAAGGGGAAAAACAGGAAAAAAAAAAAGAAGGAAAGAAACAAATAGAACAATAAAAAAAAGGAGAGAGTCTAAGATGAAAAAGAAAATAAATAGCACAAAAGTAGCACTTTTGGGCTCCTCTCCTTATGCAAAAGCCATTAAGCGTCATGTATTCATAGTTTAGTTTAGTTGTCAGAGATACTCTTCTTTCTGTTTTTGTTTCTTTTTTCTTTTGAGTCCATAATTTTCTTTCTCTTAGTGGTTGTTGGTTTTTATAGAAAGAGGTAAGAAGAGCGGATATATTTAGGTTAAGGTTGGCATATCTAAATCTGTTAATAAAATAATTTGCCTTACATGTTCACTTAGTTGCATACATATACTCACTTTGGTTGTTACTTCTGAGATTGGCAAGTCTACAAGTTATCAAGGTTTAAAGATTGTTTGAGAAACTTGGAATGGGAACATTGTTTGGATTATGGTCTTTAGTCCAATTTTAGTATTATTGTTGTTGAGTCGTTTAATGGTTTTTTTTTGTCATTTGCTAGGGACTAGCAAAAACTTAAGTTTAAGGGTGTGATGACTTTTTGAAATAGAGCCATAATTTAGGTACAAGTTGGTCAATATTATAATATTTAGCTTAGTTTTTTTATAGTTTTTAGTTTTAGGCTTGTTTTTATTAGTTTAACTTGAAAAGTTCACTTTTGGAGTCTCTTGGTTTGTTTTTGTACATTTTGTTCATGTTTTAAGTCTTTAGGATAAAAGAAATTGATGGAGGAAAAAAGATGAAAGGCAACATCAAAAAATGGAGAAAAAGGAGAAAGATAAAGCAAACGGTAGAGGAGCATTCAAACAACTAGGAAAATCCCATTGATGCCTAGCCAGCAAAATGAAAATATCATCAAGAAAGCTAGTTCATTGGCATAATGCTTTTTGGGTGTCCAAACATTTAAAAAAAAAAAACCCAAAACACATAATTTTGAAAATTAAAAAGCCTAATTCCATTCTGAACCCTAAAAATATAGAGGTAAGGTATAAAAATAAAAAAAAGAAACGAAGGCAGCCATAAAAAAGAATTGAACATGTGAAGAGCCAATTCTTAAGAAGAGGGGTGAAGATTGAAGATTCATGATTGCTTTTAAAGGGGATTGTTTCTTCTCTCCTCAATCTCTTTACTCTTTCTCTTTATGAATTGGGGTTTTGTTTTTACTCTTAGTGTGGTTGTCCCTACACTCAAGTTGAACTAATTTTCTTTTCTAGGGATTTAATACGACCCATAGTTTTTATTTTAAACAAATTTTATGCAATTCCTTTGTCTCTTATTATTAGGTACTTAAGATTTGATTTTAATGCTTTTCATAATCAAACAAATTGTGAAATGAGTATATTAGTTTAAGTGGAGCTTGGAAGAGGAAACTTACACTCAATACCAATTAATACAACCTATGATTAACTTATAATTGTATATTTGTGATTTGGATAGAAATATACTTAATTGCCATATGTCGTCAAATTTGGGTTGAGACTTAAAGATGCCATTAAAGAGTAATTTAACATGGAAATATAGGATATTGATCTAATAGTTAGATTCATATGGGATTCAAAAGAACCATATGAATACTTATAAACTCTTGGCTAGTACTCAAGATAAGAGAGTAAAGGTGGTGAATTTCATTTAATAAAAGAACTTAGGGGGAAATTAGAGACCTAGATCTTCCTTTATTGAATCTCTACAAAGTAATTTGTAGTTGTTTTCTTTTAATAATTTATTTCCTTTAATTTCATTCAACTTTGTTTTTATCACTTTGATTAGGGGTTTAATAGTGTATGATCTTATTGGTCTTCATGGGAACAATCTTATTTACTACTTGTTTATGATAAGTGCAATTGTATGTGTTCTTAAATTCCAAAACAACAATCTAAAACTAGAGCCCTTTGATCATAAATCCAACATACAATGGTCAAACATATAATCTTTGAAAAGCAAAAGAACTTTAAGGTGATCTAGTCCTCTCACCTTGCATTTCATAATTAAGCAACAAATCATTAAAATCTCCAACAATAAACCATGGATGATCCTTACTAGGATTTAAATTAATTAATAAACTCCACCATTCATCTCAATCTTGCTCTTGGGGAGGACCATAGGCCAATGATATAGTACTCTATAAACTTTCCAATCCCTTTTCAATTTCAAGATGTGTAATATTTTCAAAAGCATATAAAATTTTCAAATTCACCATATCTTTCTACAATAAACATAAGCCTCTAAATAACCTCACAGGATCCATCGGGAAAGAATTATGAAATTTAAAATTTTTTGTAGTTTTTTTAATTTCTTTTCTTCTTTATTCTAGTCTCCATTAAGAAACTCATGACAAGTTGTATTTATTCCACATTTATCTAAGAAACTTACCTATCAAAGTATCCCCTAAACCTTGACAGTTCCAAGAAAGAAGACTTATATATCCTTGGTGGCTTTTACAGGTAAGCCATCATGCCTTGCAACATCAAAAAGATAGAAGGAACCTTGAACTATCTTTGAATCCCAATCCAACTCATAACCACCCAATCAGTAACAAGAATATCTAATACTACATTAACCTTCTTTAACATATCAACCTCCTTGCCACCTTTAGCTTTCAACTTCTTCCTTGTTAGAGAATTCACTTCTTCATTACCTAACCCTTATCATTCCTCTTCTTAATTCTGTCTTCATAAGAAAACAAGATTATTTCCCTCCTTTCTTTTCATAATGAAGCAATAAATCATTAAAATCATCAATAATCCTTATTAGGATTTAAATTAATTAATGAATGCCACCATTCATCTCAATCTTGCTTCTAAGGAGGACTAAAGACAAATGACATAGTATCCCTTAAATCTTCCAATCCTTTCTCAATTTCAACATATACAATATTTCCACAAAAAACATAACCCTCCAGACATCCCCACAGGATCTATTAGGAAAGAATGCTAAAATTTGAAATCCTTTTGTAATTTTTTTAATTCTTTTCTTCTTCATTTTGGTGTCCATCAAGAAAACTAGTTATGATTCTTGTAAACATCTAACTTCAAACTTAAAAAAAAAATAAATAAATAAAGAAATTTGAAGATTTAAAATTTTAAAAAAAAATTAAAGTTTAAAAATATATTAATTAAACTAAGATAAATTTTAGAATAGAAACCGAATGTTTTAAAAAAATAATAAATAATAAAATATAAATATAAATAGTAAAAATTTTCAAAATTAAAAATATAATAATAAATAATGATCAATGCAATTGAAAAGAAAAAGAAAAAGAATAAAAAGAGAAGAAAATAAGAGATTAATTTAAATTAATTAAAATAAAAAAGCTTGCAAAAAGAAAATGATTCAGTGATGGAGCAGTGATGGAGGGCCACTATCTTTCCGAACCTACCAATTCACTTAGAGGTAGAGCCCATGTCTTGAAAAATATGCCGACAACGTGAATGGTAAAAAGATATGTATTTGTTGGAAAGCAAAGAAGGTTATCAAGGACTCATACACACCTGAATGTAGATATGATACCGTACAACATATATGTTGTACAGTCACCAGTCACACATTAAAAAAATTAAAAAAAAAAAAAGGAAAAACGTTATGGGGCTAAGGACCGTACAACATGTATGTTGTACGATACCAAGTCCACATTCACACATGCCCATATGGAATTAGCAGGATGGGGAATAGAGAGAGCATGGGCAGGAGAGAAAAGGGACATTGGCATCATTGTTTTCTCTACTATAAAAGGCAAAGATAGAACACTACAAAGGCAGAGGGAGGAGAAAGAGAAATAGAGTGAAGATAGGAGAGAAGAAGGGAGACTCGGGCAGGGGCTAAAAATCACTAAGGGAGTGACCGGGAGGAAGTTAAAAGCAAGAAAGAGAGGCTGAAAAGATAGAGCTGAAGTGTTGGAAAAAGGAGAGCTTGAGAAGAGTGAGAAAAAGGAGACGTGAGACATAAGAGACAACAAGGAAAATAAAGGCAAAAATATAGAAAGGTGAAGAGAGGCCAAGGTTGAGAGGAATGAAAAGAGGATGAGAGATAAAAGAGACCAAGAGAGCTATAGGGGGAGTGAGAACGAGCTTTGAGAGGGGGTGAAAAAGCTGAGACTATATGAAAAGAGGGAAGAGCTTTAAAAGACCTTTTGGAGAAAGCTAAAAGCTTGAAAAAAGGGAGTGACACACAAAAGCTTCTCTTTGTACACCTTTGTTTTAACGTTCTAAAATAGAAAAGGAGAAGCTTATAAGTAAGGAGGGAAAACGGCACATAAAGGACAAAGGAAGGCGAGGATGAAGCAGGGAAAGGTTTAGGAGAGATTGAGCAAAGTTAGGATTTTGTAGAGGTGAGTTTGTGTCTTGTCCCTAAAGTTCCAATACTCCTGTATGTGTCTTCTATTCCATTTCATAGAAGAGGTTTGTTGCATGCCTTTTTTTTTTTTTATCCCTTTTATATTAGTTTATAGATTCAGATTATCAGTAAAATTCTGAATTGCTAGTTAGAAAATGGGAATTTCGTTTACTTAGTGCAGTTTGTTTGAGTGTTTTTCTTTTACTTTCTTTTTTTTTCTTTGCTCCTCCATGTTTGATGTGTGTGATTATCCCTCATACATATCATCTATCTTTTAGTAAATTGCATGCTGATGCAGATGTCATTTTCTATTCAAAATATTCCAAGGTCTCGTTGGTGAATCATTAATCCCGTGGGAAGATTCTTGTGTTGTGAACAGATTGTTTTGGCATAGTTGCAGAAATAATTTTTGGCTTTTTTTGGTTTGTTTTGCCTCACTGGTTTTGACTGAGGATTGGATTTTTTTTTTTTTTTGGTTTTAGGATTTTTTAAAATAGTGATTTTGGGCCATTTTGGTGTTAGTGATTTACCATGTATTGGTTTAACCTTTGATTGGATGCTTGAGGTTGATAATCTGCTCAAAACCTTGGATGTTCCCATAGTGATTGTCAACGTGAAATAAGGTTTTTTGCTTACCAATCTATGTGCTTGAATTTCCAGTCAGATTGTAGGCTGCAACTATGTTATTCTGATATAATGCTTTGTTGCTGACATTGGGAGTTTACTGGACAAAGAGTATGCGTTGTACTTTTACTGGTAGTTTGGGGTTTGGATCATGCTAAGCTTTTTTATTTATTTATTTGTTTAAGTCATAAAGAATATGTCATAAATAATGCATTAAAAAAAAAAAACTTAGCATGATGACAGGCATATAGTCACGTAGTGCTAGGTTACCATATGTTGTTTAACCCCACTCTCATTTTAGTTTTGTTTTGTGCTATTCATATCTTCATATACCATCCAGTTCATTTTCATTCGATCTATTTTTATTTCAAATATCATGTATCTTTGTTGTTCTCATTCTTTTATGTCTTGTACGATTTTCAGTTTTTGTTTTTTAATTTATATTTTTATTTATTTATTTATGTTTCATTTACATATTTATTTAATTATTTAGTTTCTTGAGTAGTTGTGTAAGATGATTAATCTCCTCAAGTATTCAAGAAATGATTGATAAAAAGTTATGTGAAACTCTAATCCTCATAGGATTTGAAATTTAATATCTAGCCTTCAAGAATTAAAAAATAAAATAAGTTTTCTTTTAACTCGTAAAAATAATTTATCATTGAGTCTTGCTATGTGAGAAAGATGATATCCTCATGCACTTGAAAATTAATCAATAGAGACCATGTGAGACCCTGATCTCTATAGGTCTCAAAAGTTAATGCACAAGTTCTAAAATAAATAAATATATGCAAATAAATAGAATGAAATCAAAGAAATTCAAAATCACAAAATAATTAATTTTGCCTTTTAAAAAGATTGTCTTGTGGGATTATAGGTCTTCGTAGGCACTTGGGAGCTAACTAGTGGGAGTCATGTAAGATTTTTATCTCCTTAGGCTTTGAAAGTTAGTATATATTTTTCTAATAATAAATAGATAGATAGTTAAATAAATTTAAAACATTTTTTATTTTAAAATACATTTTTCATTTTTATCTCACCTTGTTCCTATTATAATAATAATAATTATTATTATTCTTTAAATTACTGTATGATATTATACATCTTTGCTCACATTTCAAAGTTAACTAGTAGAAACCAGGTGGGATTTTTCTTCTCTTTAGGCTCTAAAAGTTAGTTTATATTTTTTTTCTTATAACAAATAAATAAGTAAGTAAATGACTAAAAGCAATTTCAATTCACAAAATAATTTCCTTCGACATTTGAAAATTACGCAAAATCCTGATTTGGAAAAATTCACAAAAATATAAATTCAAAAATATTAAAAACTTTTTTCCATTATAATTTCACTTAAATTTAAAATAAAAATTATAAATTCAAAAATCCCAAAAATATTTTTTATTATAATTTCACTTCAATTTCAAAATAAAATTCTAACTTAAGAAATCCTAAAAATAAATATAAATACAAAAATCCTAAAAACCCTTTTCCATTTTAATCTCATCTCAATTTCAAATTAAAAAAAATAAAATTTCAAAAATCCAAAAAAATTATAAAAAAGGAAGAGAAAATCATAGAGTAAAAGAATGAGATCAAGCTTACTTTGTAAGTTAAAAAACACAAACTAAATTTCTATCTCGTTTTGTTTACAAAAATCTATTTCATTTCAACTTTTTTGTTCTTTTTTACAAAAGAAAATAATAATAAAAAATAAAATCACCAACCAACCAGGACTCTTTGTATATCAAACTATGTAGACTTTGATCCTTATTGCTGAGTACGTAGATCCTGGAATCTCATCCTAGCAAGTCTACCCTTTGTAAACATGTATTTATTTGTTTTCATTGTTATTATTTTTTTGTTCTCTATTTAATGTGTATGTATGTTAATAAGGGTGATCGAGATAAATTTAAAAACATATTATATTAGTTTCATTTGACTAATTTAAGATAATTGTCTTTATAGATAGATGTTGTGGGGTGTCTAACATCTTCCCAATACCCAAATAGATTCTCAAACCCTTTTCTATTTTACACAAACCACCATGTCCCCTTTTTTATTTTATTTGGTTTTCTAAAATTTTTTTGTTTAAAAATTCAAATGACGACTCCTAAACTAAATCAATTTTCAAATTATCTTGAGAGTTGATTTGTTTCTATTTTCTTTTTGCATCCATTTGAGTTTTTAGATGTGACAATAGTGACAGGTTGTATTTATTGGAAAATTACCTATGAACTTACTCGTCAAATTAACCGTTAAACATGACAGTTATAGGAAAGAGGCTTTATCATTCTCCTTGGCGACTTTTACAGGCAATCATCATGCCCTTTAGCATCAGAAAGAATATAGACACCTTTAACTATCTCTAAATCCTAATACAACTTTTTAATCATCATCCTATCAACAAGAATATTATTAAGCCCGTTATTACCCCTGCACTTAATAGAAAAGCTCTTCTTTTTTTCTTTTTCCACCCATTCCTCAGAGAACCCTGAATGTTCATCATCCCAAGACCGAATGGAGTATTGAATATTACATTAATATTCTTTAGCAGATCAACCTCCTATTCACCTCTAGCTTTCACCCTCTTCCTCACTGGTAAATTCATTTATGCATCACCCAACCTTTAGCATTCCTCTTCAAGTCCCTTTAATACTAAATAACTGATGCCTTGCTCTTCCCCAGAGTTATCCTCCAGAGAAATCATAATATAGTTCGATTATTTCTTCCCACCAGTTCCAGCTGAGGATGACGACTGAGGCTCCTTCCAATGCTCAGCAGCTTTATCTTGGTCCCCTCTTAACTCCATACTATTTCTATCAGATACATTAAAAACAATAATATCTTAGACTTGATTAACCTCAACCCCTTTCTCGGCCAAGCCTAAAACCACAGTAAACCCTTAACACAAGGCCAACAACTATATTTAGTAACATGCACATAATCTCTCTAGTCTAACTCCTGACCCAGCCTACCTCCCCTTAAACCTCCCATACCAACTTATACATGCCACCATGAATTCCTATCATCAGACTCCTCTCAAACCTTTATCCAACTACCTCCTCCCCCTTACCAATAAAACTCGTTCAATTAGGGATGTCATCAGAACAATCCTTATCCATGTCCCTTTCATTAAAGATTCCCCATGCGCTGCCTCTGAATCACTCTCCGTGAACATCGGATAATCATCACTCAGCGGTGTAATATTTTCCAACGCCATAATCGGAGCAGCATTTAGACCATCCTATATACCTCATCTGATTAAGATTCACCACTGACATTGCTTTAACAAAATCACATAATTTTAAATCATGTCCAAACCATCCACAACTAAAGCAATAATTCTGCAATTTTTTGTACATGATAGAGACCCATATCTTTAGCAACCTAGGATGTGAAATCTAGAAGCCTATTTATAATGGGATCCTAAAGTTAATCATCACCTAAGGTCTAATAAAGTGCTTGGTAACTCTTCTATTCACTAATGGCTCCTCATAGGCTATTGAAAAAGGAGGCCAATCTTAGACGTCCCAAAATTAGGATATTCATAACCATCGTCCTCTCCCTAGGGAGTCCATAAAATTGAATCCAGATGTGAGTAAAGCCTATATCTGCTGGTTTAAAGTGCAGAACAAGAATAAACAAAAACAAAGGACTTAGTCGAAGAAAGGAAGAATCTGACTGAAAATAGATTTCTTATTATTTATTGCTGCAGTATGTGCTACTTGACATGCCTTTAAACAGATTTTATAATAACAAACTAACAAAATAAATTCAGATATTAGTGGCACTATAAAAAACAGAAAGTACAAAATCAGGGAACCAAAAAAATTAAAACCAACTAAATCAGATTTTAAATATTTCAATCAAAGCTAATACCACAGTTGTCCACATTGAATCATTATCCAACACTCCCCCTTGATTCAAAGTTGGAAACACCAAGTTGGAGTCTGAAATAAACATGCTTGTCTCTTGGAAGGGACTTGGTTAGAATATCTGCCATTTGCTCATTTGTACTGCAGTATTTCAAAATAATGGAATCACTTGACACTACCTCTCAAATAAAATGAACCCAAATTTCAATATGCTTCGTTCTTCCATGATAGGCTGGATTTTTTGTCATTGCAATTGCAACTTTATTATCATAGTAAATTTATGTTGGTTCCTTCTGCTCTTGATTGATGTCTGCGAGAATTCTTCTTAACTAAACGGCTTGACATATGAATGAAGTTGCAGCTGCATATTCAACTTCTGATGTAGACAAGGCTGTTTTTGTTTGCTTCTTTGAACTCCAGCAATTAGCAGTTGAACCTAAATTAAAAACATAACTAGACGTGCTCCTTCTGTCACTGTATTGAGTTAATTTTCTCTGAAACATGAACATACCATAGCCCAAAATCAATTGTTCCAGCAACATATCACAACACTCTTTTTGTAGCTCCAAAGTGGTGCTTTGATGGACAATGCATAAATCCAGAAATAACCCCAACTGAGAATGCAATATCAAGTCGAGTATGAGTCAAGTAAATTAAACCTCCAACTAGACTTCTGAAGTCTCTTGCATTTGCTTGTTTAGTGCCATCATTAACCTACAACTTTTCATTCAAATTCATCGGTGTAGCTGCAGCTTTACAATTCAACAAGATGAATCATTTAAGAAAATCTGTAGCATATTTTCTTTGTGACACAAATATACCATCTTCAACTTGTTTCACTTCCAATCCAAGAAAATAGTGCAACTTTCCTAAATATGTCATTTCAAATTTTTTCTTCATGCAAGCATTGAATTCATTAATAATAGACACAGCTTGTACACTTCTTCTTCCTTACCTTCAGCTATGAGTCCTTCAGGCTGAGTGACATACACATCCTCTTGTAAATCATCATTTAAAAATGTCGATTTAATGTCAAACTGAAACACGAGCCATTGTAATTATGCAGCCAATACCAAAATGGTTCTCAGAGTCTCAAATCGTTCTACTGGCGAGAAGGTGTCATTGTAATCTACACCTTCTTGCTGTGAATTGCCTTTCACTACAAGCCTTTCTTTGTATTTTTGTACGCTGCCATCTGCTTGAAATTTTTTCTAAAAATCCATTTAACTCCAGTGGCTTTCTTATCTCCAGGAAGATCCACAAATTCCTATGTACCATTCTTTTGATTGCTGCAAGTTATTCTTTCATTGCATTACGCCATTCGTCTGCCTTTACTGCTTCTTCAAAGGTTGTCAGATCAACAACAAATAAAGCCTGCGAAGCCTCATTTAGGTAATGATCTAAATTTTCTTGGAGGAGTTTCAGCTTCAGATGAACTTCTGTTTGAAGAATACGTGTTTGGTGAAGATAAGGCAGATGAACTTGAAAATTTTAATGGAGAGGGCTGTTGTATTTCAATTTGTGGAGCTTTATTTTCTGTTGAAATTTCTAGTTGAACACCATCTGAACTTTCATGCCAATTCCAGCTGGCCTCTTCATTAAAAATAACATTCCTGCTAATAATAACTTTGCCCCTAACAGGATTATACAGCCTATATGCATTAGATTGAGAGCTATAACCAACAAAAATATATTTTGCTGATTTGTCATCAAGTTTGCTATGATTATGTGAATTAGTCAAGACAAAGGCAATACAACCAAAAACCTTTAGATGGCTTACCCAAGGTTTTCTCCCTCTCCATGCCTCATAAGGTGTTTGCTTTTGAACAACCTTCATTGGTGATATATTCAGCAAGTAGACAGCTGTTGCAACTCCTTTTGACCAAAATATATTTCTTAGTTCCTTGGTCTTTAATAAACTCCTTGCCATCTCTACAACGATTCTATTCTTCCGTTTATCCACACCATTTTGATCCAATCTATTTAGAGCAGTCAATTCTTAGTGTAGGCATTACTCTTCACAAAATTGAACAAATTCATGAGGTAAAAGTTCACTACCTCTTTCAGTCTAGAGTACCTTGATGCATCTCCCACTTTGCTTCTCAACAAGTGCTTTGAACTTCTTGAAGGCTTGAAATGTTTCTTACTTGTATTACAGGAAATAAACCCAGCTAAATAATAAAAAATATCTTCTCCCACCAAAAAATTTTGTTTGCATAGGACCACATAAGTCAGCTTGCACAATTTCAAGAATACTACATGCCCTTCTTGACTTCCCTTAGGAAATGATCTTTATATTGTTTCCCAAATACACACCTCTCACATACATCTAGAGACTCAATTTTAGGCAACCCAAGGACCATTTCTTGTTGACTCAGTAATTTCAGACCTTTTACATTTAATTGACTATACCGACAACGCCATAATCTAGACTCACTATTTTATCTAACAATAAGTGCATGGTTTCCAACACTAAAAGCTTTAAGTGAGAATAATTTATTTGGTGTCATATGGACATTAACAATAATCTGATTTGACTCTTTATCCTTGATCACACTGTTGTGTGCAAGATGTCACAGTACAAGTTTATAATGTCAACAAGTAATATCGTAGTGAAAAATCAAGTATCGTCCTCTATGAATTCTTGTTAAGACTTTTGCTAAGTACTAATGCTATCACGGTTACCTTATCCAAGCTAATCACAATATGCAATTTAATCATGAAAGAAAATAAAGCAAAAGAACTAATGGAGTAAAACTAAGGGATATGAGTATATATTAAGGAGAACTCCTAAGATTATGATCTAATTTGACATTTCAATTGCAATACGACTACTTTTCTAACTTGAATTCAATGCTCATGAGTTAGTCTTACCCCCTAATATTACTATAAGAATTTGTCGATCTCTTATAAATTCTATTATGCTAAATTAATTCCCTATATTTCTATGAAACCTACTCAGAGAGATATATTAAGTATGACTAACACGATTCCACATGTCTGATAGGTATATGTCTATCCCAAAGGCAAATTGAGAAATTCAAGCAATAATTCAACATCAATCATGCTATATTCAATCCTATGACTAATTTTGGGCTTCTCCTTCAAGAATCCCCAAATTCTCAACATAAACCCTACTTGATGGCCAAGCATAACATAAAATTGAATTGAATAAATTCATTCACAATGAAATTCAAGAAGAAAAGTAACAATAATTATCAATTTACATGCCAAATAGGCATAATCCTAGAGAAAGAAAACCTAGCCTAGCATATTTAAAGTTACAATCAAGCTCATATAAAAAAACATAGTAAAAAAGAACAAAAAGAGAATAAGAAAAGAAAAAAATGCATTTTCATCACTGTAATCAATTCATTTCTCGATTTCTCCACTTCAAATGCCTTCTCCAAGCTCTAAATTGCAACCATGTTCCTTTCCTTTGTGTCTCTCATCTCCATAGTCTCTCCTCCCCTAAAAACCCTAGCCTCCTCTAATATATCGGGCTTTCCTATCTAAAAAGATAGACTTGCCCTTCATTTACTATGTTTTGGCACCTAGGCTTCAGTTTTTGGTGCCTAGGTACCAACTTTCTAGAAATTTTAGCACGTGGGCTCCAATTTTTAGTGATTAGGCACTAGATCATAGCCTATTAGACTAGCTTCACTTTTTTGGTTGTAACTTTGCATCTGATGTTGGAATTTAGTGAACCATACTCGTTGGAAAGGTCTTGAAGAGTTCTACAACTTTTTGTGAAATAGCCATCTCCAAATTCTAAAACCCATGGATTCAAAAGTTGCCTCAAATTTGGGACATTCAGTTTGTTAATGCCAAAACACTCATATCTGTTGGGCTAAAAAAGATTGTTCCAAGCCCAAGTGTGATTTATAATAAACCAAATATAGAAAAAGCCCAGTCTACATCAATAAAATGAAGAAGTCTTCCAGTAAGTGTTTGTAAGTCTAGGCACTCTTTCAACCCACAAGTTGACAATCCAAATATAAAGCCCATATTCCTTGTATGAAAATTCAAACAAGTGGAAGACAACTCACAACTCTCTCTCTCTGCAGCATACACCACGTGAAGGCTGTCAAAAAGGGATAAGTCTTGGCTTTATTCTAACAGCCTCTCATCCATCTACTCGCATCATCTTTTCTCTCTAGAAGCTGCTGACAAGAACTACTATTTATGACATTTTTAGCTTTCTAAGAAAAATTGTGCCTCTTGGAGTTGAAACTTGTACTTCATGGTGGTTAAACAAAGATCAACCTGATCATCTTCTTAATCATGAAGATCTGTAATATTTATTGTTCTCCAACGTCTAGTTTCTAGAAAGCTACATATAGATCTACTGTCTTTCTTATTTGCACAAAGTGATAGATCTATAATACTTAAAAGTTCTCTTCCTTAAATTGAGTTTCTAGTTTACCTCCTTGTTAGAGCACTTTGTAAGTTGTTAGTGTCAACTTAAGTATAAGGGTTCAAAAATCTCATACTTGTTTACTGGTTTTAATCCTCTGTCTTTGAAAAGAAAGGAAGTGTGTAAGAATGAGGTACTTTAGTTAGTTTGAGGTTAAGTTTGAAAACCTTGTGTTTAGGGAGTGATCACGTGAAAACTCTATGAAATTGTAAAAAGTGTTATTCTTAGTGGAAAATCCCTTGAAGGAGTTAAGGAGACTGAAAGTAAGTATTGTTCTTAGTCGAACCAAGATAAATCATCTTCTTTGATACTCTAACCCTAATCTTTGCATTCTTGAATTATTTACGATCAACTACATATGTTATAGTTAACTGATTTTTCAAACTTGTCTTTTCTCTTCAAGTAACAAAGTTTTCTGAAAAATTTACAGTTAACTCTCTTTCTATTTGATCGTTTAAACCAATTGCTGAAAGACTCAATTAATTGTATTTTATCACAGTCAACTATTTATTACGTTATATAGTCAATTAAAAAATTTTTAGCTAACTATAATTTTAAAAATAGAACTTAAGCCAAAAAATTTTAAAAGCACCTATTCACCCTCTCTAGGTGCATTGTTAATATCTTCCATACAAGGCCTGAGGAAAGGTGGAGAGAACATGAGAAACTCCAATTTGCTAAGATTTAAGCATGTGAATCATCAAAACAATACTAAAACAACTTAAACAAAAATGACTTAAACTTTAACTAAAAAAAATTAACAAGATTACACTATGATAAAACATAAAAATGACTTTAATAACACTATTTCCATATAGTCATCACACACATAAAGCATTGTCAAATAAAATAGAATACCCACTTGCCACGAGTTGCCCAACACTCAACAAGTTCAGAGATAATTTAGGAATAAAATAATCATTGTAAAGAAGTTTAATGTTACCGTCACCATTATTGATAGCCACTGTGCCTTTGCCTTCTACTTGTATCTGCTTGTCATCTCTAAGTCTCACCTTAATCTTGTAGGACTCATCAAACTCCTTAAACAATGATTTTATTCCTGTCATATGATTAGAGCATCCACTGTCAAGAAAACAAATGTTATTAGATTTTGTCATCTCTTCATGATAAGCCATGAATAGCTTAAGCTCCTCGTCCTCTTGTTCTACATTACTTGCTTGTTCTGGTATGTTCCTATTCCAGCAGTTAGCTTTCACATGCACAAATCGTTTACAATGGTAGCATTGAACACCATTCTTGTAATTATTCTTCCACTTCTACCTCTCTCAAAGGATCCTCTTTTGCCACGTCCCCAATCAGCCGCTTCTCTTTTCCCATTTTTGGGATTGGACGCCTCCCCCTTTACATGAAAGGCCTTTTATTCATTCTTTTCATGTTGCCTATTCAATCTTGCTTCATGAGATTGCAAAGATCCCATCATCTCATCAAATGAGTAGGTAGTTAAGTCCTTAGACTCTTCAACGTTAGCAACTACATGATCAAACTTTGGAATCAAACTCCGCAGAACTTTTGTTACAGTTGTTTGATCATAAACGTCTTCTCCATAGGAACTCATTTGATTGACAATAGCAGCAACTCTAGTCAAATAATCTTGCACTGATTCTGCACTTTCATATGCGAGTTTTCAGAATCACGATGAAGAGATTGAAGCTTTACCATCATTACCTTTGAGGAGCCTTGAAACGTTGTTTGCAAAGTTCTCCATGCTTCTTTGGCTGTAGAGGCCGTTGCGATTTTTGAAAAAATTGACTCATGAACTACTTGTTGAATAAAGATTAGGGCTTTGGAATCCTTCTTCTTGTTCTCTTTCAATTTGGATTCTTCATCTGGATTTGGATATCCATTCTCAACCAAGTCCCAAAGCTCCTGAGACTTGAACAAAGTCTTCATTTTGATGCTCCAAAATTCATAACAGTCTCCCTTAAAGACTGGTATTCAAGGTTGAGCCACATTCATGACATTGCTGTTTGTCGCCATGAGTTGTACGCCCAATTACAATCGAAACGTTGCTCTAATACCACAATGCTGGTTTAAGTGCAGAACAAGAATAAACAAAAACAAAGGACTTAGTCGAAGAAAGGAAGAGTCTGACTGAAAATAGATTTCTTATTATTTATTGCTGCAGTATGCGCTACTTAACATGCCTTTAAATAGGCTTTATAATAACAAACTAACAAAATAAATTCAGAAATTAGTGGCACTATCAAAAACAAGAAAGCACAAAAATCAGCGAACCAAAAAAATCGAAACTAACTAAATTAGATTTCAAATATTTCAGTCCAAGGTAATACCACAGCTGTCAACATTTGAATCATTCTCCAACAATATCTACTGCCTGTAGAGTCAAAAGAGGTGACCAGAAACATAAATTCAACAAATATTCTAATACAGTCCACGGTCCATCTCGTAAAGTGCTATTGAAATCATCTCTTCTATCAAAGTGAAAGGGGAATAGATTATCCCCCACATCATTAATAATCACTTTCCCCTTAATATGCCAACTCTTTAGAGTAAGCGACTTTAACGTAGCTTTATTAACCACTTTCCCAGCAACCAACTTGCCCACAAGATCAGTAAGCTCCTCAAGTTAGAGTTCCAAGCATCACCCCAATGCAAAGCTACATAATCTCCCTCACTTCCTTCCTCATCAATCCCATCTTCCATCTTCAATCCCATCCTCCATCTCTAATTCAACAACCAACCATACAACACCAAGAATAAGGACAACGAACCAAAATCACCAAAAGTAGACCGAGAAAAAAGCTAGTGAAGCCACCCTAAAACGAAAACCCCCGTCAAAGGAAACCCTCATTTAGGAAAAGCTCCCACAGAGGAGAGGTCTTTCCCATTTTTAACTTTATTTCCACAGATTTATTTAAAACCATTCATTTTTACTAAAACTCTTTCTCAAATCAAAATTGACTCATTGCAGTGAACATGGTAATTAGGGTTATAAGACAACTAATGCTTTACTATTATATATATAGGCATATATGGTATCAATATCATTATTTCTCTCTCCCAAAGATTCTTCGAATTTTCTTTCGTAGCCAATATGCCAATCGTTTTCAAATTTGGTATCTTATTCAAAATTTTCTTGCCCATAGAAGTTGAATGAAACACTTTGAATTCATCGGATCTATATTGCAACAGTCACCTTTAGTTCAACGAATTATGATGTATATTAAGTATAAAAATATTGAATTGGTGATATTATATTGGACAAGCAGTAAAGAGGTAGGGATTAGAAGGAATTCCTCAATAATGCTAGCGTGGTAGACGTTGATAGAAAGTTCATGTTTTATACTCAACAATTTATATGCTATTGTCATTTATATATTAATATGTACCTTTTTTAATCGAATATTAAATAGTGATTTATTTGAATTCTAAATATTTAACCAAAATTGTACTAGAATATAAATGACCACCGTACTCCATATTTCAATACAAAGTATTGATAGAGAACACAATATTTCCGTTGATAAGGCACTTAAAATTGCATCTTGTCGACCTTCTTCGTAAGAAAACAAGATTATTCAAAAAAATTAGAAAAAAATAAAATGCCTTCGTCCCCCTGGATAGGAGGCAACGTGAGAGGTCGACAAGGTTGCGATCCAGGCTCCAAGAAACTATGATCAAGTTAAGCTAAACCCAAACGGAATCTTCACATGCTTATAACTTAAAAATCAAGTTTGAGTTTGAGTTTGAGTTCAATCTTCTTCTTTTTTTTGTGACGACTGACAAGTAAATCAGGAATATATAATGAATTCATCAACAAAACCTCCACCAATGCAGCCCACGGATTTATGCAAACATCAAATAAAGCAAGCATTAAGTTCGACAATTCCAGCACAAATGGAAAGAAACTATCAAATATAGCAACGCACTTCATTCTTCCTTAATGGTTACCTTCCAAAGGTTGCCAATGGCACCGTTTCATGTCTTTAAATACCAAACCCTAACAAGCACCACCCTTCATCACGTTCAACCCCAAAGGAAAAAAAAAAAAACCCAACAATGGCTTCTTCTTTTTCCTCCTCATATACGGACCCCGAAGCCAGCATCACAGTCTCCCAAACCGAGTTCAACCAATTCCACAACATCGACCGGATCCTATTCGCCCGCCTCACAGTGTCGCTCCGCCGCGAACCCAGCGAGGCCATGCAGGTCATGGCATACCTGATTTGGCTTGAAAAGATGAGCAAGGATTTCAGACTGGTATTGAAGCTCCTCGAGTGGCCTGATGCTCCACTCAATGATCTTGTAAACGAGGCTGTCTTGGCCTTATTCTGTATTGAGAGTGACCAATTCCCTCGTGACGCCATTAACGACTTGCCTCTAACACAAAGCGTCACACAGAGAAGCGTCACTCTCCATTACTTGCATGAAAACCGCGTAAGCATAATCCGTGGCGTCACCAAGATAATCAACGACGTCTGCATCAGAGCCTTCACAGACATAGTGCAGCGAGTGCAACATGAGAAAGCTATGAAGGAATATAACTTGATTGTTAACCCTTTGTTGCAGACTGTTGTTTATCATAATCCTTCTGATGTTTTGCCTCAACAAAACACTGGTTTTTCTGAGCGTCGGAATGAATTTCAGAACGATGAAGTGAAGGAGATCGTGAAGAGGGTAGAGTGGAGTGGTGCTGAGAGAACGGATGTGGCTCCAGATGATAGGACCATTTTTTTGACATTCTCGAAAGGGTACCCTATTTCAGAGGCTGAAGTGCGAGACTACTTCTCAAGGTTCTTACTCATAATTCAGAATCGTATTTATATCATGGCCACACATATCATATATCTATTTTCCTGGCTGGATATTATTTTTTAATAGACTTTTTTTTTTTTCAGAAAATAATCTTTTGAAAATGTGTCTTTTTTTGTTTGTACAACATAGAAAACAGTATTTCTCGTCTTGTTAATTTGGTGTGTATTGTAGAAAAATACTTTCTATTAGTTTACATTATATTGAAAGTTATAAACGTGCTTATAATGAAATAATTAAAACCATTCACGTGTACCTGTTTTTTATTTTTGAAAAACTAATTTTTAGTGAAAATCATTTTTTTTGAAATATGAGATTATTTTGAATTGTTTGAATAATATAATAGAAACATTTTTTGTCCATTTTTTGGTGTTCTTAGATAAATATTTTTAATCATTTAATTTATAAAATCGAAAATTCTTAAACTATATGATAACTTTGCTCTCAATAAGAAGCTTCATTTGAGGGAAATGGAAACTTTGAAAAGCATTTTCAAATGATCTCATAATATATTTTTTCTTAAATTATAATCTCAAGAAGCATTTACAGGGAAATATAAATTTTAGTTTTTAATTTTGTATTACACTCATATGTAAAAAATTTGACGAATAAAATACAATAGTTTCACTAAAAACAATAATTTACATTCTTAATCAAATATATTCAATTTAGTGTATTAGAATTACATTAACTAAGTAATCTAATTTAATTTAATTTCATAGAAAAAATTTTCAAATATGCAATATAGTGTTTAATATTACCTAAAACGACCGCAACTTAGAAAACATATATATATATATAAAGTATTTATAAAAAATGCCATTTATTGCACCCGGGGCATCCCCAAAAAAAAAAAAAGAATAAAAATAATACCCTTAGAAGTTAATAAAAAAAAGTATGGATGCATTATGGACTACTGTTTCTTTTATTCTTATGCATGTGGTATTCTCCTCTCTCTCTCACTCTCTCTCTCTCTCTCTCTCTCTCTCTCTCTCTCTCTCTCTCTATATATATATATATATTGTTCTTGTACTCACCTTATCTTTCCTACACAGAAAATATGGAGATATGGTTGAAGCAGTGTACATGCAAGAAGTTCAAGTGTTGGAGCAGCCACTGTATGCTCGACTTGTAGTTCATTCGATTGCCATCGACATGATCGACGTTTTTCTGGAAGGCAGAGACAAAGTGAAGTTCAGCATCAATGGAAAGCATGTTTGGGCTAGAAAATATGTCCCCAAGACTACCAAATCTCCACAGAAAACATCCCCACCATCTTCCCCATCAATCTCACCTTCACCATCACCATCCACATCCATTTCATAGCCAAATTCATTTCCTTTACTTCATAAGAATTCGTTTCCCTTAATTTAGAATCTAAATTTGAAAACTTTCGCCTACTTTGAGATTAAATTTTAGATTCATTCCTATATGAAAGCCTTGTTTCTAGTTGAGACAAGCTGCAGCAGCATCTCCTCTTCTCCTTTTCTATCCTTCATGTGAAGATTAATTCGCAACCTTGTTCAATGAATCTACAATCAATGAGCTTCAGATCTAGTAAGATGTTAACTTCTAGAAGTCTTATATCACACAAAGTAAGAGGTGTATTGTCTTGTCTCGCCATATATGTCAATTATCTGGCCATCTTTGTATTTCTCTCGTCATTTTTCTATGAAGAGGTGTGTTGCCTCGATTTCTGGTTTCTAGCTTTTTGTTAGTCTCAGAAGCGCAGGCGTGTTAGCTGTCATACTGGTGTTAGATAGCTGGTGTGCATGCCTAGTGTTCTCTTATATCTGGCCTTTGTACTTTGTTGAAGGAGATTTGGTCCAACCCATCAGGCTATACAGTGGGAACTGTTGGATAATGATTCACCATGGTTCAATGATTTTCGCTGCTGTATAGCAAAGGAGATTTTTGCCGAAGAAGAAAGTCCTTTTTTTGTAGAAAGGTTGTTTTATAGTTAGAAAATTTTCTTAGTATGTCTGTTAGAGAAAAGAAAACTTTTCTATGATCTAAATTTTAATTCCTTTGAATTTTCAAATAAAAAGTATAGAAACAATGAAGTTTTGCATCAATATATTGTTATCAACTCACAAATAAAATTTTATTTTAGTTTCTCACTTATGAGATATTTCTTAAATTGAGTCACAAAAACTTTTTTCCAATCAAATCCTTCACAAATAAAATATTTTTTAATGTTGGCTCCTCACATGCAAAAATCTCTTAATTTAATCTCTCACAAGTCCCAAATAATATTATTATAAATAATATCATCAAAAATATGTTAATTTCAAAAATATAAAAGACATGCTTAGTAATAATAAAGACTAAATTAAAAAAAAATATTCATGTGTAAGAGAACAAATTAATAAAATAATTTTATGAGAGACCATATAAAAAAATATCTTATCTGTGTGAGGGACCAAATCAAAAGAAGAATTTATAAAAAACATTAAATTAAAAACATACCACATATTAACAAAAACCAAAATAAAACTTAACTTACCAACTTACCAATTGTCGTTCTTGTCAGCACAGCTGCCTAGGACCACCATAGGTTGCACTCAGACCTTAAAGCAAGTTGGGCTAGGACTCAAGCCCAACTATCCTAGGGATCTTAGAAGCGAGAAGTAGGTTGGGTAACATTTAGGCCCAATAATTTAAGAGAAATGTATAATTTAGGCCCAATACTCAGGCCCGGCAGTGTTATCCTCCGTCCGCAGCTTACTATTTACTGCGCATCAGATACTACGAGAAGATAATTTTTAGAAGTTTAAATTATCGGAGACATTAAGTTGAGGTGTACATTAATGTAGTGTAATGATTGAGTGCACAATCCTAGAATAACTGAGAAAATACCTCTTTGGTTGATTGTATTGTCGTGAGACTTGCTGCATAAGATGGTTTCGTGGTTTTTTTTTTTTTGTCTTAATTTATAATATCTATTCACTTGACTTTAAAATTATTTAGATGAATGTGAGGAATCTTATCACTAAATTATTTCTACTATACTCTTAGTGGTATGTTGAAAGCATGTCTTGTGAAATATTGAAGGACACAAAGAATTCACGATATTGGGTTTTTTTAAAATAAAAAATCTATTCATCTATAATAACACATTTGATAAATGATATAGAGTGTTAATCTAATCAAATTATCACAAAAAATAATGTTAATTAAATAAATTTATGTGATTTTTTTATCTATTATAATTTAATTGAATTAACACATTATTATTATTTACCATATAAATATATTATTAACGGCCAAAAAGAAATTTTATTGTCTTAATCATATTTGTATGTGGGTTTTTTGCCAAGATTTGGTAATGATACTTTTATTGGAGTAGAATTTCCTGCACTTAGGATCCTTGTAGCAATAAAGGGTTTGGATCATTCAGTACAAGTTTAATGGTTTAAACTGTGTCATGTGACTTTTTTAATTTATTTTTTAATAAATATTAAATTTCCTTTTAAAGAAATTTATTATATTTATTATAATATACAAAGACATATTAATATTTTATATGTTTTATTTTTTATATAAGATAGTATCAGAACAAAATATAGATCATAAAGTATCAGAAATAAAAAGTAAATTATTAGAAGTTGTTCGGTTTTTTCTCTTATCAATATGTTATCTTATATGAGAAATAATTTAAAATACTC
The DNA here is from genome assembly GCA_037074485.1 of Delonix regia. Classification (NCBI taxonomy): domain Eukaryota; kingdom Viridiplantae; phylum Streptophyta; class Magnoliopsida; order Fabales; family Fabaceae; genus Delonix; species Delonix regia. Next base: position 18,428,861 of record CM073454.1, on the reverse strand, counting down.
ATATATTTTGTGTGATAAGACAATTTTTTAAATTACTATTTACTTAAACTATATTTAAAAAAAAATTATGTGCCACCATTTGAACCATTAGATAAAATAGAAAACTTTTATTTATATTTTTCCTTCCTTCCTGGTATGCACGTATAATTGTCAGCTTACTGATATTTCAAGGCAATGCCTGGCCCAAGCATTTTGCATACTTGTCCCAAATCAATTTTGGACAATGTTGACAATTTGAGTAGCTCAAATCTTAGTATAGCAATGAGCAAAATTGCCAAATTATATAGCATTTTGAATACTCCAAGTCAGTCTTAGACAATGCTGACAATTTGTATATATATACAGCTTAAATCCCAGCATGGCAATTATTGTAAGTTATGGTGCCCATGAATTCAGTATGTATATTTTATATTATAAGAATACCTTTTGTCATTAGATCATCTTAGTATTTTTCTATTACTATTTTAAATTAAAAAAAATTTTAATTTAAAAATGGAATGATTAATTTGTGTAGAAAAATGTAAATGGAAATTCTTTAAAATATTTTTCCTGTTAATTTAAAAACCTTAAATTGTAATAAAAAATGAAAACTGAATTTTTTATGTGTTTTTCTATTATTGGTAATAAAAAATATTATTTTTAATTAAAAGACTAAAAATACATATTTTATATTTTTTTTCTATTAGTGGTAATTAAAAAGTCACATTGTTTTACAAAGTAAAAAAAATTGTTATTTTTTTTAGAATAAAAATTTGATATTTTATTTATCATTATTGGTAACTAAAAGTGATTATTTCATTACTATTTATAATTTAAAATGGTTAGTATATTATATTTGTGTACTAAAATTACTATGGTCATTTGGCCAGCTCTTTTTCAATTTGCATTTATTTTATCTAACCAAATATATATTTATTCATTTTTATGTCATATCAAAAATATTATAAATCGTACCATTCTATTCCATCAAAATGTATATTTATATTTACTCCCATAAAAACAATTCTTGGTTCCCAATAACATCCAACAAAATGTAGCCCATGCATTTTATTTTTCCGTTTAGTAGACTTTCCCTCCTAACTTTTAAGATAAATTTGTTATATTTTTTCATCCAAGTTCGTTGCTATGTTTCGAATATATACACACACACGAAATCAATATTGTAGAGGGAAATATGAACTCCAATATACTATTATAAACTCGAATTTGATCGAATTACTTAAAATATGAAATCTATAAGCATAAACAAAATTAAAAAATAATAATGATAATAGATAGAAAATAAATAAATAAATTTAACGCACACTCTAATTTCTCATGGTATAAGTCTCTCTAACTTAAAACTACGCTTTAAAATATGCAATGTATTACATAAACTTTATCCCGAATCCATTATACTAATATTATTAGTGCAAATCTTTTAGTTCATTTATTTAAACTATTAAATAAAAATTTATCGGTTTAAATTTATTTATAACAAGTAATAGTAAAATTGCAAGTGATCCTGTTTCCACAAACTCGTGGGCTTTTCAGACAACATGCATCCAAAACTATCCTGAACATGCTAGCTAGAAAATTTTATGTGCTCTTTTTATTTCACACATTCCTCTTTTTTCCTTTTATATATATATATAAAAGATAAAAATGCTCTTCCTTTATCTTTCTAATTACCTGTGAAGAAATATCTTTTGGAACTCTTTAATTTCATAGTTGATAAAAGATGGGAGCTTGACTTTTAATTAATTAAATTCCCCCTCTTTGGTGATCTCTTCCTCAATATATATATATATATATATATATATATATATATATATTTGGTGGTATTTAATGTATTTGTCCTAAAAGACAAAAATTAGGTATAATAGTTGAATATTAAAGACGCATACAGTATAGCCCAGCACGTTTTGCACCATCTCTCTCTCTCTCTCTAAGTAAATCAAGTTCTTCATCTATTCCAAAGCCATGTGTCAAATACTGGAACCTCACACATTCATAATACCCAAACACAAATTATAAACAGTTAATAATAATAATAATAATAATAATAATTAAGGATCCAAACCTTCAGTTATAAATTAGTAGTAATTAATTCCAATACACAAGACAAGTACACCAACCTCATCTACCTTATATTTTCCCTCAATCTGATGTAAGACTTTATTCTATTGATCTTCAGCTATTTGATTTGATTTGATTTGATCCCAACCATTATACAATAATATACCCAAAAAAAAAAACTCAAGATTGCAATTAAAAAAATTAAAAAAAATAGAAAACATATATATGAAAGGAATAAACTATATGTACATGATATGTAAAAGAATAAAGTAAAATTTAGAAGAAAAAAAAATTTACTTTTTTTCTTATAACATTTTTCCTGTTCCTTTTCAATTGCTTGATACAATTGCCCTCTTCATTTTTATAAGAATTAAAAATTAAGATATACAAGAAGCCTCCATATGTAAATAAATAGAAAAAAAGTGCAATAAAATAGAGAAAGTTATCAACACTATTGATGTAATTATGAAAATATGCGATTAATTAAGGATATATATACTATTTCACATCTTACATTCCCATAGTCATATATATACTCAAACATATAAAACTTATAAAACTATTTTCAACAAATAAAAAAGAATAAACACAAAAATAAAAAATGAGAACACAACAGGAGTAACCTATTGATAAGTAATAGATTTAATTTGAACAGATATTATAAATTACGAACTAATATTGACTCATAAAAATTAAGAAAATAAAAAAATAAAAAATAACCAAAAAAAAAAAATTACGTAGAGCATCTGCAGATGCGACTTCTCTTCTCGCCAGGACTTGGAGGGACGATGGATCTGAACAAAGCTTCGAGCTCTTCGTCGTCCTTTCGCAGCACCTTGATGACGACCTTCTTCACCTTGTCGCCGGGTTCCGGAGACTTCCTTTTCAACGACGGTTTCCGCCGTGGCGCCGGCGGGCAGGTCAGGATCGCCGGAATTTTGCTCTCCTCCGATGTCGGCGTCCGGCAGCTCTCGTCGTCTTCGACGGTGTTCGGCTGCTCTGGTTCGGCAGTTCCGCCGCCGTCCTCCTGAATGGAAGGCTCCGCAACGGCGATTTGGAGTCTCGGCAGCTCGTGATGGGGTTGCAGGTCGGTGGTGGTAGACATGGGAAGAGAGAAGCTTGTTTGGATGCCGAGAAAATCGGAGTCAGGTGAGTGGTGTGAATGTGTGTTTGTGTGTGTGTGTGTGTGTATATATATATATAAGCGAAGGAGTTTTAAAGCTTTTGAATGCGTACGTTAGAAGGAAAGATTGAGTTAGAGAGAGAGGTTTCGATGGGTTGGTGTTGTATTTAGAGATGGGGATATTAACTGTGGTTTAAAAGGAGATGAACTGGTCGTATGGTTTTACTTTAGGGGAAATTCTAGTTTCACTCCCAACAGTTTCTGAATATTTGCAACTACGTCCTTACAGTTACAAATGTTGTAATTTTGTCATTATTGTTAAATTATATTAATATTCTATTAAAATTTTCTAAAATAACGAACTGAGGAAAATGCAAAAATTGGTTCCCTACTTTTATAAGTTGGTTATATTTGGTACATTACAAATTAATTAAAACAAATCAATTCTTCCGTTTTAATTAATGAAAAATTAATTTACATAAAATAAAATTTTTAAAAAATTAATTTGTCACAATGAAATAATTTATAAGAAACTAAATTATTCCAAAATATAAAAATAGATGACCTATTTGATATTTTTTTTATAAACACTCTGTACTACTTTAATATTTTGAATATATATGATTTATGCTAGTATAAGAGATAAAATAAATAATGAGGCAAAATTAACTTACATGTATAGTGACAAAAGAAATACTCACATATATGATAAAATAGTGATAAAAAAATGATAATGGCTAGATTAAAAGTTTTGTGAATTCCATGCACTTAATTACAAATTTTGAAACTATAGAGGTTAAATTAAAAATAAGTGAATCTATAAGCAGTAGAAGTGTGTGTATATATATATATTCTTTTTTTATATTAAAATACATACTATATAATAAATAATTCCGAATAATGTTAATCTTACAGCGTTTAGATATATATTACGTGCAATAATATATCCATTAAGCTAAATCTTAATTATTACAATTGTTTTAAACCGTTGTGACTTGTATATCCTCCAATAGTATGCCACCTGAATTTAAATAAATATAATTTTAAAATGAAATAAACACTTTTATCATTATACATATTTAAAATTTAAATTTTAAATGATGAATTTATATGTCAAATCAATATCGATAATTATTATTTTTAATTGTTGTGATAGGTAGGAGCTGGAATTATTTGAAAAATTAATATTTACCATATTTGAAAAACTACCTAATTTTAGAAAAAGAATGAATATTATACTAAAATGTCATTATCAATTATAATTACTCCCAGAAATATCAGAGATATTTTTGAAAATGATTTGTAAACATAATATTTTTCATTAGCTATCCAGATTAGAAAAATTTTCCTTTTTAATGTAAAACTGAGTAAATGCCTTATTAATTATTATACCACAAATAATAATTCTAGTTTGATTTCGTCCTTCCATAACTTTCTGAGGTCACGGAGAATTTCAACGGCGCTACTCTATGATGGGAGCTAAGAGAGTTATCAGGATCTAACAAATAGAATTTTTCCACGTGTAAAAAACGTAACACGATCTGATGAAAATACCCTTTGGCCTAAGAAGTCGTGGATATCAACATGTAAATGGGTAGAGCTGACCGCAGGGGATAAGGCAGGCTTTCCAAACCGCAGTCCACGCCTCTTGCTTTTGGGAACAGACTTTGGAGGAACGTAAATCTTACGTTAGAGGCCAAAGGTGGCAAGTAATAACTGATAGCGCCCGGGTATGGCCCCACGCGCCACCCTTCGCACGTGATAACAATCTCTGCAACTCCAACAGCAACGGCAACATTATTTTCCCACCTAATTATATATTTATTTATTGAGAAAAGAATTATTTTGATTCTCTAATTTTTATATAAATGTTAATTTAATTTTTCATAAATTTTAATATCCAAATAGTCTTATAAAAATCTTGAATTAATTAGAATGAGTCTCTTTATTTTGATATAGGTGAATAACTATTTTATTATAGTGAATTCAGAATTTTTTAAGGACCATTTTAATACTATAAAAAATTAAATTGACTATGATACCAAAAAAATAAGAAACCAAAAATTAAATTGAGTGCAAATTTAACTCATTATATATGGTTTTCAAACAAAATGCTTTTTGATGTTTGAATTAACTTTATTTTTATGTTTAATACTTGATTTCGATTGAATCGCTTAACTTTATAAAAGAATTATTTTTATTGGTATCATATTTGGTGCACTCACAATTTCGAGTATACCAATACAGTTAGTTATAATGTAAAAACATAATTATAATAATTTAAAACTTTAAAAATAATGATATTACAATTAGGGGTGAGCATGGGCTCAATCAACTCGGTGAACCTGGCCTAACTTAATCACATCAGAACGGGTTATGATTGAGCCAAATAAAAAAAATATTACAATTTGGGTCGGGCTGGGTCACGGGTGTGACATGAGACCTGACTCGATGTTTATTTTTAATTTTTTTTATTTTTTATAATATATTTTTAATTTGATTTAAAATAAATTTTATTTATAAATTAATTTTAAAATATAAATTCTTTTCAAATTTTTATTATTTTTCATTCCAAATCTCAAAAAATTTTTAATTCCATTTTATTTTCTTTCAAATCTTTTATTTTCTTCATTTTTTGTTTAAAAAAATTATTTTTACAAAATAATTCATATTTTTTTAAAAATAGACTCGACCTGCCCCAGTTAATACAGGGTTTAATCAGGCCGAGCCGAGTGTAGGGTCTAAAAAATGAACCTAGTCATTAAACCAGGTCAGGTCTCAGGTTGGCAAAAAATCTAGCCCAGCTTGGGTCGTGCTCACCCCTAATTATGATTATATCCCTACATTAGAATTATGTACATTTGAGTATATCAAAGATTTTATCATTTTTATTTTATAATTTTATTTTGGTTTAAATTGATCTCTTAACCTTATTGTAAACTTTGCTTTTTAAAGAAACCGTATTGTAAACTTTATTTTATTTTTTAATTTATTTTAATCTTATTTAATCTCCTGACTTAACATCACTCAAACACTTTCATTTTTCTAATATTTAGTCAAAATGCTTAACTAAAAATTCTTACATAATTTTTTGGTGGGTTAAGCCTAATAAATTTCTAGTAATTTAGATCTCACTTGTTATAATATCATGCATAGATTTAATGGGAGGCACGACCCTTCTATTTTTAAAATTTTAAATTTTATATAATTTTATCTTATATTTTTTATTTATTTCTTTAATTTATAAGAACTAAATCTCCTGAATTTTTAAATCTTGCTTTCCTTAACCCCTTAAAATTAATTTCTAGATTTGAACCTTGTATAATATCCTTCTCTACTACCATGCATGTTGGGCATTGTTGATATGAAATTCTTGCCAATGACGGGAACCTCGCTAACACCTAAAAGCATAGGTTTATTTCAGAGAAATTGTGTGATGATCATCAAAATACTTTGTGTATTAAACAACTAAATTGAAATAAAATCAAATTGAAAGATAAAAACAAAATTTATGATAAAGTGCAGGGTTAAATTCAGAAAAAAAAAAAAAAAAGATATAGAAGTAAAACTAATGAAATTTAAGGCAAAATTAAGAGATTAAAAAAAATTTTTTGAAATTTTTGGATAAAAAGATTTAACACATTTTATTTATATATCATTATATATAGGGAAAAAATTGCATGATAAATAATATATATAGGTCTGACGAGAAGGAAGAAAAGGTTACTTTAATTTAAAATCGTAGAATTTTTGTGAGCTAATCATAAAAAAAAAGCTTTTATTTAAAAGAAATATAATAATTAAGAGATACATATCTATATATGATCACATTTAAAACGAAAATTTGATAGCCTGCTAATATGGATAAGTAATTAACTAGTTTATTTGTCCGTACAAGTTAGAGAAAATTAATTTATTTTATTGTATGTCAATATATTTTAAATCAATAGTAGTTGTAAGTATTAGTAAAAAATTGAATTTATTAATATATTGTAATATAATGAAAATATAATAAAATAAAAAAGTCTATAAAATGGATTATATGAATTGGTCAAAGAAAATTAATGATAATGACTTATTAGTAAGGCACTATCATAAATCATTCAATTATATTTTTTATTTTTGTTTGAATTTTGAATCATATCAAATTATATTTATAATCTCTTACTAAAAAATTTAAGAGATAATTAATTAATTCATTCATTTTTTTCGTTGACTTCAAAAAATTCATAATTTAAAAGGCGATTAATTAATTTATTAATTTTTTTTGTTCACTCCAAAAATTTCTTAGACTTTGAAAAATAACTTATTAATTTTTTTATTCACTTCAAAATATTCTCACAATTAAAAAAAATTTTAATTTAAGAGATGATTAATTAATTTATTAACTAATTACTTCATTAATTTTCTCTTTAATTACAAAGAATTTACATAAATTAATGACTTCATTATTTTTCTCCCTTAATTATAAAAAATTCACATATTTCAAAAAATTCTCGATACATATATAATAAAAATAAAAAGACATCGCACAAAAAATTAAGGATTTACTCAATAAAATTTTTCTTGTTAGATAATGGAACTCTAACACTAAAAGAGACTTATTTTAGTTTAGATACACATAAAGAGAGATGTCATATGATCTGATTAATTTAAATTCACTGTTGTTGCCAAATTTAAATGAAAATATCAACTTTATAATTATACATGGTTATCTATGTAAGATCCAATTATTAAATTGTATTATTCCAAAATTTAATTAACATCTTCCTTTGCATATACAACTCTGAATAATTTACCCTTCAACTATATATATTTGGGGAGTCAGTATTTGACCTTTTTTAAACTTCAAAAAAATTAATAAAAATTATTTTTATAATATCAATATTATGATTAACTATATATTTATATATATAGATACATATATGTAACTCTTGGGACCTTAATTAGTCAAGGCAGTAATAACACCAATAATATGCTAACCTTGATTGTATAATTAATTTGATCCACCCTTTTATTATAATCTGATTGACACACGAGACGTTTTAACTGATTAATTAAATATCCTTTTTAATGCCCTTAGAAAGGTGAAAGATAAAAGCAAATTAAATAAATTGATAAAAGCTAGGTTGCTTGTTTTAGACAAGTATTAATACTTCCCAATTTAATTATTTTGATTATTTTTAATCATTTCCCAGTCTAAACTGTGTCTCCAAGTTCCCAAAATGTTGCTTTCAACGCAAAAAATAGCAATTACTTTAATATATATTTATATATACAAAATTGGTCTTTACTTTTATACTTTATGAAAATTTGATCAATTACAAATTAACCGTAAAAAAATCAATCTATCATAATTATAAATTTATACAAATTAATCCCTTATAAATTTAAATTTATATAATATCGATTCTTTTGTTTGCATTATTTTGCATAAAATAAAATTTTTAAAAGATTGATTTGTTACAATATATTTGTGAGGGATTAAATGGTAAAATATGAAAGTAGAACACCAATTTGATACTTTTCTTTTCCTATATATATATATATATATGTGTGTGTGTGTGTGTACATGGAAGAAAAATTTTGAATTGTTTACCCAGGGAAATTATTTTGAAGTAAACATGCTTGTCTATATATAGCTATTGCAGGTGCAAGGAGCTACATAAGTGAGAATATATATACAAAGATTTTGAAGTTAATATGTTAGGGCTAGTTAGTTATTTCTTAAAGAACTTTTCATTCGAGAAATAATTACACAAATAACTAATTAAGATGGTGCGTGGTGCTTTTTATAGATTTAATTTTCATATAATGTGTAAATTAGGTTTTATATTTACTTCTATAGTGGGGAAGAAAAAAGCAGAATCCATTTCCACTGCCTTACAAATTAAAGAAGAAATGCTTTAATGTCAATTTTAATATTGATTTTGAAGGATTCACTCTGCTGATGTTTTCATTAAGTATAATGACATATCCTTTGGTGTTTCTTCAAGTTTAAGAGTATAATTTAGACTTCAAAAGAGAAAATCTTACAATATATATATATATATATATATATGATATTAATTGTAAATATAATTTATTAAAGGAATGAGAAATACATTATTTTGGTCACTCATTTATTTTAATTTTTAAAATAGTCCTCCACTAATTTAAAATTTTTATTTTTAATCCCTCTAGTTAGTTGAGAGAATTTAACTCAAAGGATTACATATAATAATTATTTTAAAAGTGATGAATTAAAGTGATAATTTTCAATATGTAAAAAATATTTTAAATAATAAAATGAGTGATCAATAAAAATGACAATTCAATAATAAGTCAAAAATTAAAATAATATATTTCTCGAATCCAATCTATCAAAAATAAGTAAATCAAATCAACATGTCATTATAAAATTTAATATATACATATATATATATATATATATTCTTTTAGTCCCTCGCTTATGAGTAATTATTATTTTGATTCATTATCCATTAAAATATTTAAAATTTCTCCATCACTTATTGTAAAATGTTATATTTAATTTATTACTTTTTAAAAAAATTATTAAATTTAATTTATTTATCAAACCTTAAACCATAAAGTTAATGAACTAAATTTAATATTTTTTCTGTGATATTTTTAAATTAGTGAGAGATATTTTAAAAATTTTAATAAATAAAATACTAAAATAATAATTTTATAATTAATTTTGTTCAATAGTTGGGATTCTAATGTGGGTGTCACGTTTCGACGGGGAAAACTTCACGGGGGCGTTGGCAGTGATTGGAAAGCCCACATCGATGCGCGTGGAGATGGCACGCTGATTAGGAGAAGACATCGTCGCCTATCTTTCTGTGCCTTCTTTTGTTTCTTTATCTTTCTTTCATATTTCTAATTAAGCATTGGATACCACATTTTGAGACCTGAAATTAAATATTATTTAATAAATAACCCCATCTACCTTATCCCTTTCACTATTATAAAATATTGATCAACAAGTTAGTTTGGATTGGGTTTACCAAATACCAACCCTTCATCCAATCAATCTTTCCACGTGCACATGTCTACTTTATTTCTACTTCAAGTAAATTTTATTAATTTTTAATTAAATTAACATAAAATATTTTTTGTTTTTTACTTATCACAAAATTATTATTTTGGTCTCTAAATTGTTGTAAGACTAATAATAAAACCCTACTTATTAAAAAATATTACGCTTGATTTTTTATTTTTTTAAATATTAGATTTAGGAATTAGTAGAGAGACTAAATTTAATATTTTTTTAAAATGTGATTGATGGACCAAATGTGACCGTTTTTCAATTATGAATAGGTTATTTTGGACATTACAATAAGTAAGGATTAAAATAATAATTTTATATTAAGTGAAGGTTAAATATATATATATATATATTTTCAATTAAATTATATCGATTACTTTATGAAAATATTATTTAATTTAATTTCATGATATGTAATATATATATATGTATAGCAAACATTTTTTCTATTATTTATTTTATTTTCAACATGATAAAAAAATTAAATTAATTTTAATAAAGTTTCAATATATGAATTTATGATTTCTATTTTTATTATATTAATAAATGTGATTATGTAAATAAATCTTTTTTTTTTCCTAAGTAAAGAGGAGTTTCTTTGTAATATGTTTTAAATATTAGAGAAATAAATTGCATGATATATTGTAAACCAAAAAAAAAAAGGGACATAAGGTGTAATTTAGGATTAAAATTTAGATAATGTAAGTATAATTTACTCTAATTACTATTAATATGCTTGGTTAAAAAATATATATAGTTTCCATAGACACCAAAATATAATATTTTCTATTATACGATCACCAAACGTATCCATACAGACAAATTCATAATGCCAGTGAGGTAAGATGTTGATACATTTCGAAGTACTTGACCAATTATTATTGCACATAAATTACGTTTTTCCTTTCATGCATAAATGAAACAAAAAATAGAATTTTCTCCATTTCCTTTAATCCTCATATATACTTTGGTCATTTGAATCCATATCCTCCCATCACTGTGCAAATGATCTTTCATAACTTAATTAATCGGATTTAATAAGAGAACTTTAAGTAAATTATTACTTTAGATATATACATTTATAAATTTTGTACCAATTATCATTCTGTAAGCATTGTATAAAATTAGGTATGTACGTATGTATGTGTGTGTATATATATATATATATGTATATTCTTGCACAATGCTTGACATGATTGATAAGTATCATAGATTAAAGACAATTTTTTTCATTTTTAAAACCCTAAATCCACCGAATCAATGAATTTTTAATAAAATAAAACTAGGAATTCGTTATGAACAAGTGTCTTTTATATACAATATTCCATGAAGCCACATGTCAACACGCAAACGACTACTAAATTGAAGAAATCCAAAGCAGTTCATGCATGATAGATATATATATATATATATATATATATATATGGCTCTAGCCTTAGTGTTTGGTACCTAATTAATCCCTAGGTTTCAAGGTCACACGTGCATAGGTTAATTTCTCCATTAATGATTGTCACTACTGGCTAGTCTTCTCTCAACTTAGGTCACCTCTCTCATTAAAAATGGGTAGTAGTTTTGAAGAGAGAAAGAAAAAGTAAACTATTATTTTGGCCCTTACTTATCATTCCAATTTTAGTTCAGCTCTTTATTATTTTTTGTTTTAATTTGGTCCCTTACTTATATGAAAATTAACATATTTGATCCCTTAATTTGAAGTATATATTAGTGGGGGCTGAATTGAGACTGAATTCATAAGTGAGGGATTACAATGAAATTGAAAATTAGTGAGAGATCAAATTAAGAGTGGATTAATAATTGAGGGATTAAATTGAGTTGGACTCATAAGTGATAGACCAAATTGAGAATAGAAATTAATGAAGGGCCAAATTGAGATTAAAAATTAGCAAGGGCTGAATTGATACTAAACTCATAAATAGGGAACCAATATGTTAATTTACTCAAGAAAGAAACAAAGAAAGTAAAGGACTAGATCATTTTAGTTTAGTTCCGTAATAATTTGTAATCTTAATTTGATATTTCATTGATAAGAAAATTAACATATTTAGTCCCTTAATTTGAACTATATATTAGTGAGAACCAAATTGAAACTAAAGTCATAAATGAGGAGTGACCAAATTGAGAATGAACTCATAAGTAAGGGACTACATTGAAATAAAAAATTAATGAGAAATTAAATTGAAAGTGAACTCATAATTGAGGGACTCGATTGAGTTGGACTCATAAATAATAAATCAAATTGAGAATAAAAATTAGTGAGGGGCCAAATTGAGGATAAACTAATAAATGAGAGGCCAATAAGTTAATTTACTAGAGAAAGAAACAAAGAAAGCAACATTCCAATCCAAGTCTTTGCCTACTTCACAACTACCACTTTTTAAGTTTTTTATTCTCTTCATGTCGAAGATAATCAAGAAGCTAGCACCACCTTTTCCCTTCTCACACTTTTCCACTTTTAATATTCTTTCATACTCTTCCTAACATATAGTATAAAGATCATGATCCCCAGATCCAAAGAAAAAGAAAAGAAGCAGGCACATGAAGAGTTTACGGCAAGCCTTGTTGTTTAGGGTTTTTTTCCTCTTCCCATAATTCATTCTTTTGTCTGAAGTTTGTGAATCAAGTTTTCTCTCTTTGACTGCATCATATAATTGTTCGTTCTCTTGTTTATAAGTTAGGAACCAAGTGAGATGAATTAATGAGAAAAAGATGCAGCAAGTAAGGGGAATATATGCTGTTCATTTTTGACCAAAATAGGGTTTTAGAATCCTAAGCTGTGTGATTTGTCTTTAAGTGTAATTAAGTATATTTTAATGCATGCAACAGTCAAGGCAGTGGTTGTACTACAAACTATCTAGCATATAGAAAATTTTCAAGTTGAAAATAAAAAATGGCACAAATTCACACTATATATCTAGTTTGGAGAAAAATATCATTTTGATCTGTGAATTATCACTAAAGTGTTATTTTAGTCCCTCAATTATTTTATTTCTCAAAATGGTCCTCCACTAATTAAAAATTATCACTTTAGGTCTTCAACTGAATAAAAATGATCACTTTTGGTCTCTTGCTAATTAGAACTTGTCACTTTTGATCTCCCACAATTAAAAATTATTACTTTTGGTCCCCTTACTTGAGATTGTGATCATATATAATCTCTGAAGTTAAATCCCATTAACTTACAAATAGGGGCTAAAAGTAATAATTGCTAATTAATGAGGAATTATTTTGAAAAATAAAATGAGTGAGGGACCAAAGTAATAATTTGAAAACAAGTCAGGGACTACAGTGATATTTTCCTCTATGTAGCTAGTGAAGGAATATGCATACATCATTGTTGCTTGCCGGTGCACTCAACATGACGTGTCCTCCAGCTGTGTCACTTGGCATTACATGAAACTGCATGTGGATTTTCCTTGGCAGATAAGGGATTGGTATGCCCATGAGGATGACTCCCTAACCATTAGTTCCTTTTATTACCTAAAAACTCATTTAATTTAATAGTCTTCTGAATTATGGTTGGGTTGAGAATTCCATTACAATAATTTTGATTGTTAGTATTGAGATTAAGAATATAATTATTCAGCAAATTCATAGATCTATTTATTACTGTAGGTTCTTAACTGTGCTCAAAGGTAGTCAGATTCCTTTAAAAGTATAAGAGATCTTACACTAATGCAATTACTTAGTTGATGTATTCAAGAATGAAATCAATTTGATTCAAAAAAGAAAAAAAATTCTTCTATAATCTAGCTTAGGTGTCTCATGGAGGTACTTATCATATTTCAAATTTTGTCAAACTTTGGAGGCATTCAATTTTACATCTTAAAAACTATAATCCTACAAATTTAGACACTTATCTCATTTATAAAAAGCCAAAAATACCAAACTCTTCTGTTTTAAGTTCATTATTTGTTATGGCCTAACATGCGCAGAATTTCAGTTAAATTTACTCTTTAGATTGAAATTTTTAGATTGGCTAATTTAGATTGTATGCATATACCATTTATACTTACATTAATATTATTTGTCATTAAAATGACTGTGGGTATATAGTAATTTTTTTAATTCTTGTTTTGTTTAAATTTGATGCTGTTTTAGTTTAGAGTTTAGGGTTTAACAAATCATGTTAAAACTTTAATACAATTTGACATATTCTCTATGTTGACTAGCTAGTGTAATGATTTCATGCGAGAATTCATCCATTAAGACATATAATTACACAAATTATCCTAATTAAGGTTCCCTATTTTTAGTTTTAATTCTATCAAAAAGAGTTCAATTGAAACTTAGTTTGCATTCCAAAAGCAAATTGACTAAACCTTCATGAATAAAGTCATCATCAACCATTCTACCAACATATATACATATATATATATATATATCTATATATATATATATATATATATCTATATATATATATATATATATATATATCTATATATATATATATATATATATATATATCATATCATATCATATCATATCAAGAGACTAGGCTTATTTATCTATTATCACTATCTAAACTTGAATTTCATGCATTGTATCTCCAAACACCTTATACCTGTAATGATAGGAAGACAACCACAATTATCAACTTAAACATATATTTACATACATAGCTATTTTTAACATATCCTAATTAACACAAAGTATCCTACCATAACTATGTTAAATTAAAATAATATAATGCTATCCCAAAATAATTTACAAAAATGTAAACATGAACAATTTGCATAAAAAATAATTTTGAATTCATTTTCCAAATAGTCAAATATACAACCCTTAACTATTGAATTGCTTTTCATTTTGCTACTTAAGCTATCAAGTAGGAAAGAGTTGGGGGAAAAAGAAATAGACAACATTTCAATAGCTATCATGGTATTTCATATATACAGCATTAGATAAGAATTAGTATATCAAGCTATGCAAATCATTCTATGGATTATTATACGGTTTCAGTATAACTTTAATCACATAGTTGTAGATACATAACATAATTTGATGGCCGTGGCAACTTTTTTGTGACATAAAAGTCATCACAAAAAGTACATTTTTGGTGGTAAATCCATAAAAGGCGTCACTAAAAGTCTTTTTTGGTGCCAAAAATATTTTGTGACAACTTTCATGGGATTGCCACTAAAATTCTTTTTTGGCGATATCAGTGAAACGAAGATTCTCAGCAATCGTCCTCTCAAATTAGATAATCTTTGCTGTCTTGTTTAATTAACGGTGGATTGTCCGACAACAGACTATATACCTTAACTTCTTCAAACCTGTTCAATCTCGACTGCTCTCAATGCAATTGTTGAGAATCCGTGTTCGATATCAATGTCACCACAGAAGGTTTTTGGTGAAAATTTTTCTGTGCAGTTGCCTCAAAAAGTGGTTCTAAGCATTGTTGTGAATGTTATAGTGCAGATTGGATTCAATGTAGCCAATGTGGTTTCTTTAAAACCGCAAATTAACATGTTTTAAATTGTTGATAATCATTATCTCCTAAATACATATAACATATAATTTTTTATCTCTTGCAACAATCATCTGATATAGTTGTTGTATCATTACGTGGAGACGATGCTAAAAGCGTGTGGGACACTGGCGAATATTCAATCCTTCATAGAATATTTGTGTCAAAATAATTGAACAGAACGAAGTAGTTATAAGATTTGGTAGAATCAACCCGTTTCTAGCCACTTAGAATTCGTTGCTTTTCAAAGAGGTGCATGATTTCAAGTCTCAAACCAACTAATATATACAATCAAAGATATTCAATTTAAAGTAGTTTATGTTATCGTACGTAAGGGATTTAGCTTTGACTTTACATGCCATCTTCACCCTCATGATTGAAGGTTACACGTGCAGAAGCTTGACCCTTTGGGATTAGGTAGAGTCCTATGCTATGCCAATGTATAAGTTTTATGATAAGCTTGAGGAAAACCAACAAAAGTTAACTCAATATTCCTAGTCTTTGATCCCATGCATGCAGCTTACCCTTCTTGTCAAAGTTAGTTAAATTTTATGACTTTTATGCTAATTATTTTCTAGTACTTTTCCTATGATAATATTCTTTATTAAGCTTCGAACATAGATCAAGGAAGAAAAAAGTGTAAATTTAATATCTTACTTTTGGTCTTGAGATTAGTTTGATCTTCATGAGAAGTATCAAAATAATTTCTTAAGGATAAAACTTTTTAGGAGATAATAGTCCTCCACATATCAAAATAGCTAAGTCATATGGAGGGATTAAATTTGTTTACCTTTTCATCAGTAACTATTATTTTAATACTTTCTATCTTTAAAAGATTGTATGAATCTTAAAATCAAAAGTATGAACTATAATTGCAACTTTTTGAGGAATCTCTAGATCCAAACAATGAATATAAGAAGACAACAAGTCATGTAATTAAGTATCTTTCCTTTACCCACTGTCTTTTCTATAATCATGTGAACCAAATATTTTAGACTAATTTATATTAACCTCCCTTGATATTTGATTGAGTTATACTTAATGTATACTCCTTAAGCATGATATGTTTGATATATATTACAAAAAATTCCTTATCATTTTGATACGTAGGTCTTACATAATATGGCAATAGACAATTTATATATGTATGATTGTTTTTAGAGGATAAAGTATAATTTCAAATAATAGTTTCATTATTATACATATACAACTATTATTGTTAATTTTACGAGTCAACTCCATTTATTTCACAACTTTAAGTTATAATTTAAAGCAAATAAATTAATTTACATAAAGATTTAAAGTCACTGCTAACTCATCTATACTCGTGGCTCATTCATTCAAACTCGGTTATATCATCGAGTTGACTCCAAGTTAAGCCGGTTTTGACCCACGAACTCAAGTATAGTAGTTTTTATCATTATACACGAGCAACACAATTACCCACTTTAATACTAAAGATTTCAGATTTTAGACCTCAGAAAAATGGATACAACTCTTGACCAGACTCCCATCACATGCTTATGTCACACGTAGAAAATTTTAAATTGCAGTTTTATTGTCCCTCGCGGTAATTGAAAATAAAAATATAAACGAATACAACGAAATAATGCCATTGAATGAAATTAAATTTACAAAACAATAATAGGTAACTCGAATGAATGCAGCAGTTAGAGACAGCTTTCTAACTACTGATTTATGATCGTAGCTATGTGTGTGTATAATATATATATATATATATATATATATATATATATATATTTATTTATTTATTTATAAAAGAGTGATAATTATTGGTTCTCACCAACACCATGTTTCTTAGTTGCATGCATGGATCTATAATTTGATTTCGAAGAAAATGAAAGTGTTCAGATTAAACATTTGAATTAAGAAAGACAATTTTTTACTATTTGGATAAACTCTTATAAACTAAAAAATTAAGAATATAAAATTAAATTACATATAAAAATTAAAAGTTAAAAATTAAAAAGAAAACGACCATCTCTACACTTTTTTGAATTCGTCCTTGTTTAGTTACCACATAATTAATTATTAAATATTAAAAAAAATTTGTAAAGTAATAAATGAATTTAATCATAGTAATAAATATAGTAAAAATAGTATAATATTATTCTATATAATGTAGATATATTTAACAATTAATTATGTCATAAATAAGAAATATAGTGGTCTCGAAAACACATTATTATACTTATAAAAAAATTAAAAATTAAAGCGACTAAGAAGTGCAGTTAAGTTGGTGATCTATATCAACTAAAAATGCAATCAGTGGTTGAGGGAAATTAAAACTGAGTGAACCATCAATTTAAGATACAAATATCAACAATCTAAGTTCATTTTTGATGCACCTATATATACAAGTGAGCAATTGGTATTAATGATCACATAATTAAAATTTTCTTTGTCAACATGAGTAATAATAGTACATAATTTTTTAATATTAACAGAGTACAATAACTATTTTCCTAATCAATGACGCGTTTTTAGTTGAACTAGATTATTGGCTTATTATAAATGGATTCACGTGACTTTTTGACGAGTGCTTTTTCACTACTGACTTGTGACATTAAGACAATGAAGTAAAATAAAAAAATTGATTGATTTTCTAAAATTTTATTTTTTATATGTAATTTTATATCTTATATATTTTATTTAATTTTTTAATTGATTAAAACTCTTCTCATTTATGTCTTAAGAATTCATTCTCTCTCAATTTAAATTCTAAATTTAAATATCTTCACTCTTTTTAGAATTAAATTCTAAATATATCCTTATTAAGTCGTGTAACTTTGAGCTAATTAACCTTAGCATTTACTTAAGCAAATACTTTATTTGTTCATGAAAGATTGAGCAAATATCCAACTTGGATAGTTTCACGAGCATATTGTATCTACTTGTTTTAATATTTGTTTTCAGTTACAATATTTTTTTAATCATAAAAGAGGGGAAACATGTGATAGTTTAGCTCATCTTCAATCGAATTCCCACTAATAGTATAATATGAATGTTAGCAAATTTAATTTAAATTTAATTAAAAATAAAAAAACTAAATATATTAATTGTTATATTAATAAAAAATTAAATTAAAAGCAAAGATTAATAAGAGACTATATGTATTAACTTTTTTCTACGTTTCAGTTTTTTAAAAAATCAAAGTAAACCAGAAAAGTAGATACATGGTAAGGAAGCACTAAAGGTAAGTGATCTACTGAGAAAAAAAACACAAACAAAAGCATAAAAATAGAAAATAAAGGAAATAAAATAAATAAAAAGAGAGGGTGAGAGGTCTCAATCAAACGCCTACAAATTTGGTGAGATCACTGGGAGCACAGTCGGAGGCGTAGAAATGAAAGGGTGAGAACTCTCAATCTGTGAACACACATTTTATCAATTTTTTAAGATTTTAGTTTAGTTTTGGGTTATTTTTAATTTGACCAATTAACTTGATGGTTTTGGTAATTTAATGTGATCAATTTCACATTTGGAATTTTTATATGTTTTCGTAGGTTTTGTTCGTGTTTTGAATTGTCGGGACGAAGAAGAATTGAAGAAAGAGCAACTGGATGCAAGGCTACATAAAAAAAATGGAGAAGAAGACAAAAATAGAGCAAGTGGAAAGTGAGGTATTTGGACATCCAAACACAAGGTTTAAGAAATTGACGAAGAAACCCAGAGCACAATGGCAATATGTTTTCATGTCTGGGAAACACTTTCCAATGTTAGGCTATTAAAAAGTCCAAAAACGATGATTCTTGTATTTTAATAGGTCAAGCTTATTTTGGAACCCTGTAAAGAAAGAGAGCGATTTTAACCTAAGAAGGAAAATAGGTGGAGAGTCAACATAGAGGATTGAAGATTGCTTCAAAAAGAATTTTTCTCCTCTTCTCTATCTCTTTATTCTTTTTCATGATTTAGGGACTTGTCTACACATGTTGAACTAAATTTCTTTTGTAGGGATTTAATGGAAGGTGGATTTCATTTCATAAAAATAACTTAGTGAGAAATTAGAAGTCTAAATCTTCACAGAGTTTATATAAAGTAATTTGCAATTGTTTTCTTTTAATTTTATTTGATACCTTTGCTATTTGGATTAGGTATATAATAATATATGGATTGATTTTACATAGAATTTAATCTTCGTAAAAACGATCTTATTTACTACTTTAGGGTAAGTACACTTGCATGTACTCGTAAAATCAACAACCTGGTAGCTCAGATCTCCTCTTTCTCACGAAAGTTCCCCCTTCCGTTGGCTTCATGTGAATATTTGACGAGTGGGATGCCACATTTGCACTCCCCTCCATTGTTGTTTGCCTATTCAACACTATCTGCACAGTGTCTTAACAGACTTTAACAGTGAAGACTATTTTTCAAATGACTCCAAAGTCTAGGGAGTGGTTTGAAAAGAATCAAACTCAAAAGACCAATTTGAAACTTGATGAAATCTACAAGGGCCAAATGGTTAAATTTCTCAAGTTATATTTTTATGTACCCTTCACTAACTTTTTGGTCTTAGATTATAACACCACTAGTCAACGTAGACTACTTAAAATTATAAAATTCTATTTTTATGTAACTTAACCCCTTCAGACTTACATGGACAACTGACGCTAAAGTTTTGAACCAAAAAAATAAATAAATTATAAAGGTCTAGGTTACACAAAATAAACCTAAGGAATCTATTATCAACTTCTAAAACTGAGAATAAATTGCACAACCCTAACTCAAGAAGAATTTTTTGCATTTTGGCTAAAAGCTGAAATATAAATGGTTTTATTGGAAGAACAAACACGACGAGAGCCCAGGATGAGGGAGATAATTCAGTTAAGACGTAGAGGTAACAGTCCATTAGTTTGTCAAGCAAAACTACATAAAAACTAGAAAGATTTGCCTATTTGCTGAACAAAACTGGCAAGAATATGGCTAAATGTACAAAGTCAATGCTATAAATTAACTTTTTTGAAAGTTACTTTGAAGTCTCCAAGAAGGAGCCACCAGTCCTTATAAAATACTATAAACTTAAGATATGGTATATAAACAGTTAATCTGTTGTTAATGAACAGAAGACCACAATTTAACTCAAAGAGTTAATACCACAAAAGCAGGCCATATCTAGGCTACAAATTAATGACACTTCTGTCCTCATAGCATCTGTTGCAATATGAGCTTATGTTAGCGTTTCATAAGCAAAAGCAGCTACAACAATCGAGGACATATCTAGGTGATAAAAAACTAAAGCTTCTAGAAAGTTCAACTTTCGCTTAAATAGAAGTTTCCTGAAGCAAATGCATTTTTACAGAGTTCCCAGTAACCAGAAAAGTTGCTCCAAAACTATCAAATACAGAAACACCATAGTACTTGAGATTTATGATAGTTACATAGTCGACACCTAGACATTCCATTACAAATTAGGCTATTATCGTTGGCCTGATAACAAAAAATCTGTAGAGAAACCAAGGAGATTCTGAGTATTGAAATAACTCCTCGCTATACAATTCTTCCAAGTCCTTATCTTTTCGAACTCAACTAGCATTTTCTGAGTTGAAGAAAACAAATAAAAAATATCAGGAAAATTAAAAACCTCATGAAGTCATGATAAGTGCAAACAGTTTAGGATTCACAAAGAATACAAAACTATAAGAACTGAAGTCTCAAACTCAGACTCTGAGGAAAACCAGATCAAACATTTGCACTCTGCATAAAAGCAGCTTTTCTGGAACATCAATTGGAGTCTTCAGTTATAACAGAGACGCTTCAAAAAAAGAGTTATGTCTGCTCGTATTGAACTCAAGTGGCACATTAAATTACATTTAAACACTTCATATTTTGTTGTGACATAGTGTCAGTTTCCATGCTTTCTAGTTATAATACCAAACTGCATGATTTTATACAGACCAAATATTTTAGAAGTTCAAATAAAATTAAAAGTTAGGATATCATGACAACCAAAATTCTAATAAGGATATGTGAATAAAAAAAGGGGTTAATTAGAACAATACAATCAACCTCTTTTAAACATTGTCAATTACGCCTTTGGTTAATGAAACCTAAATGGAATTTTGCTTGTCAGGATTTGCAAACACCTGACATGTTTACTGTAAGGTGATTGCCGATCAAGTGGTGGGAACAACACTATTCCAAAAGCACTCACTCCAACCAACTTCAAAATTCATGTCTTTCATAGTGGCAACCTCTTTTAAACAATGTGAACAACGCCTTTGGTTAATGAAACCTAAGTGGAATTTTGCTAGTCAGGATTTCCAAACACCTGACATGAGTTTACTGTAAGGTGATTGCCGATCAAGTGGAGATAACAACACTATTAGCACTCACTCCAACTATTTTAAAAATCATGCCTTTCAAAGTGGCAACCAAGAGGTAATACAGGCAGTAGCTCAAATAAAAAACATACACATACGAGGGGATTCAATTTAAAATTCCACCACCTCCTCTTATTGTGTATCTTCATATCATTGAAAATAATTACAAAATGATGAAAATATCAGCCTCCTCAATTCATCAAGGCACTTCTCCCCCAAAATATGCCAGTTATATAATCAGGGTGGTAACCTATTATGATCAGACAATGAACCCCTGATCATATTTGTTCCCGTCAAACACTTATATATATGAATATGTTCTCCCAATGTGGCTTTTGGTGTAGATAATTTTAAAAGGTTCCTTTAAAAGGATATTCTATAAAGTTTCTTTCATAAGCTCCTATAAGAAAGACTGTTCAGCAAAGAAAAGGGGGGCCAAACTCACTTTTATAAGCATTTTAGTACAAACACACTTGAAATTAATCTTATTACAAACATACTGTTAAATCACAATGACCAAATGCCTCTAACCCTTGAAAGGAAAAGTCAGCTTCTAACCCTTGCCCTGCTCCTCAAAATAACCAAGTGCCTCTTAAAAAGCAGTATAGCAGGTTTCAGGAAGTAGAGTTAATTAAACTCAAAATCTTCTATATCATAAAACGAAAAAAAAAAAACCAAAACAAGGAGCTTGCCCTTTGACATGCAATACCAATTTCAAAGTCATCATTTTGCATTTTTGAAGTAATAATGATAACTTTGCAACAGCCATTTAGGCGACACCAAGAGCACTCTTGTTACAAAAGTTTTATAGATAGAACTACATGAAGGTCATGACAACTGAAACAGCTGTCATCAAAATAAAATTACAAATTTCCTAAATATATCCTGGAAGAAAAGAGCAAAAGTTCAAGAAAACTTGAAACAGTTCTTAAAATTTACAATGAAATTGAAAAACAGAATTGAACGAAGTCTCAAATAACCAACAGCTCAATAAGAGTGTGAACAACAGACATGACTATAATCAACTGAACATTGAAGTCCACAAGAAAAAAGACAAGAGGTAACCAACACTACTATCTGTTGATCGGCTTTGTCAGACATCCTGAAGTCAGCCTAATTAAGGCACCTACGGAGAATGCCCACAATAAGTTTAGTACCCTTTAATAAAACCTTAAATTAGGACATCTTCAACATTTTAAAATCCTCTTGCCTACAATTCTCGATTACAGCTCCAAGATTTGAACAACTACCCGTAGCTCCCTCGCTCTCTTTACCATTGGCTTATTGAAGGTGCTCTTCTCTTTCCCTATACCAGTTCACACACACACACCCCTCAAGAACCCTCCTTTTAAATAAATATATAAAACAAATACAACCAAATCTATGTGATCCATGGCTGAAACTTCAAAAAAAGAATATTCACATTTTAAAATTAAAATTCAAAACCCTTCTTCATTCTTAATAGTGCCCCATGGAAGACTTTTGATCGTCAAGACATCTTCCAGAATTTTTTATCTGACATGTAAAATATAACAAGACAGCAAAGATTACACACTTAATTGAGAAAGAATCTACAGATAATCTAAAATTACTCAAAAGGAAGAATCGCAAGAATTGCTAGACTACTGACAGTATAGACAGTATGATGAACTAAACTAAGGTGACATCCAAAAATTCCTAAAAACTTTGGCACTTCAAAAGCTCCTTATGTTTGAGAGAGAAATGCACCAACCTCACATTATACACTGTAACAACAATACGGATACAGTGAGCAGTTTCCATATTATTGAATTAACAGAAGAAAGAGATATCAAAACAGCACACACATCATGTTATATTTAATAAACAGTAGAAAATAAAACATAACACATGCTTGACAACTGGCAGGCCATCATCAATAATCAAAATATGTTTTTTTGGGCCAATGAAATTGAAATCAATTTTCTGTAGTGTATAGGCATATCCACTCTGTTACATATCAACTAGAATGCACAGAATTTTAAACAAATTTTGGGACTAAAACATTGTTAGTAGAGTTACAACAGGCAGCCAAAGGCACACCATTTCTCATCCAGTATCTTTGAAATTAAAATACACAAACCAAAAAGATATTCCATTCAAAATTGGAAAAATAGCAAAGCGAATCAACTTTAATAAATCTTAAAAGGGAGTTAAGAAAGAAAAAATAAGGGTATGGCAATCAAGTTACCTGAAGCTGTCTGGTCTGATCGTTTAGTGGCTCTTGGAAAGAGACGAGAATGAAATAGAAAACATTGCCTGTTAAAGCCACAAGGCTTGGTGAAATGAGAAAAATTATAATAAAATAGACAGTTAAGAAGTCCAGACTCATCCAAAGTAAATTTCATTTAATAGTATTAAATTATTTTCAGCTAATGTACACTTTTAACTAGTCAAGACTATAACATTATTAGGCTATATTCAATTAATTCAGTTGGCCTACTCAGAAGAGATTACACATATTAACTATCACAAACTTACTTCTAGAAAATGAAGCTACCAGAATATAGCTAAATCTGTTGTCTGGATTCTGCACTTGAAAATAACACCACAAAAGCAACAAGCCAAGATACACAAGAACTATCTATATTCCCCTAAACATCCTATGCACCTATCATTTCTTTATGCAATTTAAGAAAACCTCAATATAGCATGCCTCCTACTCAGAAAGTAATCAATTGACGCAAATTGCACCAAAAATTGCAACAAATTTAACATTCTTGATAAGTAAGTGCCACATAAGTAGAAGAAGCCATTACCACTTTTCAGTAAGGCACCAAACCACTTGCTTTGTCCAGTAAAACCAAACTCTCTGCATAATAATTGGAGTATGTATACCATGTGTAGCCCTCTCCTCCAATTCCGAGGTTCCTAAATATTTTGCCCTCAGTGTCTAGCGAATATAGGCATGGTTTCCCCGTTTCATCTATCATTAGCAGTACTTCCCCCCTCTTCCTTATGTATATTGGTGTTGGTGCGCATGGCACACCTATTAATGTTATTCCCAAAGAGGGTGCTTCCAGATAAAACCCCCTTAAATTTAAAGTAAACAGCTTATTCCAGGACTCCACAACACCATATTCCTTCATCCCCCAAATGTTACAATAATAAGGCGAAGGCGAACTAGTTACCTGGTATACAGTAAGATAACTCCCACCTCCGATGACAGTAATACAATCTCTGGAGGCATGGGCCAAACTCTCTGGAAGCATTATCTCACCAAACACTTCATTCCCAAAATCAAATGAAATAATAAAGTTGTACCAATCACCATTTACCATGCGTTTTGCACCCCAATGTATAACGCCATTAATAAAAGCCTGAGGAGCATCTGCACCGATAGGACATATAGTAAATACAGGAGCAATAACGGTAACATTTTTCCAAAACCCAGTGGCAAGTGAATAAAGCTCGACTTCAGGTGGACAAAACCCATATCTTTGGTCATCCTTCATGCACGATATTCTAACAACCTTATAGTCATTTTTCTCAGAATCAAACCCAAACCCTAAATAAGAATAATATAAACAACGGTAATCGCTGGGTTTAGGAAGAACCACATATCTTCGAATACAAGGGTTGCAAAGAATCAAGGAATCGCAATTTTCGCTGCTACTGATGCAGACCAACCCATGGCAAATACCCGCCACAGAAGGCTCACATTCGAAGACTCTGGGTAAATCCAACGTCGAAAACTCAGTGAGCCCATCATCATCATGTCGCAAGGAGTAGCTCACAGGAGCACGAGAGGGATCCGCGTAGCCATTCTCGTCACAGGGTTGGATGAGAAGAAACTGATTGGAGTGGTAGATGGGTGAGTGTTGGAGGTGGAAGGAGATGAAGGTAGGGCTGATTATGAGAGACCTCCATGATTTGCAGACGGAGGTGCATTTCACAATGGATTTGAGTGGGAGTCTATGGAGAATTTCAATTAAGATCTCCATTGGAAAATAGTCGGACATGGCGATAATTTCGGAAAGAAAAAAAGCAAAATGGGAAATGATGATAATATTTCTTTTGGTTGTTGGGAAAATACTATATTTTCTCGGACAAATTGGACAGTGGATGGAGGAGAAAATAAAGCAAATTATTTGAATTGAAATTCAAAATTTTTTTAAAAAATTAAAATTATTTATTATTATATTATAATTCATAATATTTATTATTTGTCCTTATTAAAATTAAAATTCAAATTAACTTAGATAAATGTTAAAAAACTCCATTATTGGATCAAAACTTTTCAAATTATTATTAATTATTTAATATTACATAACTACCACACATGCCTCCTCTTTTCCTTTGGGATTAGTGACACGTTACCTTGTTAGGATGATCTATTGAAGTATAAAATTAATTTAGTAAGTCAAAGAGTAAATTTTTCTTTCTCAGATATTTAAATTATTTATATTTTATTATAAAAATATACACAAATTTTTTAGATATAATAAAGTTTCTTTTGAAAATAATATTATTTTTATGTTGAAGCATTTTAAAATTTTCTTGTTATCTTATATATTTTTCATAACGAATATAATTTTTTTAAATGTAAATATAATTATTTTTATATTAAATAAATGTTATACTATATGGATAATAAATATAAAATTATTTTAATTAAAATAAATATAATCTTAAGGTATATTATTGTAATAGAACAAGTATAAAGCATCTTTTAAATTCAGAATATGTAAATTTTTAAAATAAAAAATTACATTTATTGTAATTATACTAATTTTATATTTATTATTTATATAATATAACATCACAAGTCCCACAGCAACTATTGACCTAAATAGTAAATACCATATAAGTTTTAAAAGAAACTGTATTCTTCATTTATTTTTGCAAAAAAAAAAAAGATTATATCAGGAAGCGGACAATATAAGTGAGGAATCAACAAAACAGTCAAAATGTCTTACAGAATATCGGATCTAAATTCTCTTTATCTGATAATCTAAATTTTTGGCATGTGAAAGAATCTGATTTATTGAATTTTTATTTAATGATTTAAATTTTGATAAATGTTAAATATATTTTAAATAATTTTAAAAATCTACACTGTTAAATGTTTATATAATAATTTAAATTTTATCAAATTTACCTTCAAATTTAGAGAATCTATTTCAAATAATACATCATAAAAATGTTTGTGTTACTATGCAAAGTTGTTAAGATAATTGCTTAGTAACAAAAAGTTAGAAGCAAGCATAGTAGGGGTAGTATAATATTAATGCTTCTCACGCTCATCTGAATATCCCATACTCGAATCCTTCTCATAAAATTACAATATAATCATACATTAGAAAAAGTTAGAAGCAAGCCTCAAGTATCAAACTTTTAACCAAAAAGTTTGGTTGGTACATACATTTATCAATTAATAAAATCAGCACACAAGATTACTCATTAAGGTGTACTCGTAAAGACTTTGAAATTTTCTGCGGTCCTAAATCATAAGCTAAAAACAATAGAAATATTAATTAATATTGTCATTCTAGATATGAGATCCTCTACTATTACAACAAAGCCGAAAAATTAGACAACGTAACCAAACACCTAGCGTACTAGGTCCTGCTTCTCCTTCAAGTTCAACCATGGCTTCTCCAAAACTGACTTCAAGAACCTTTTTCTCTAAAATTCCTTCACAAGCTATTTGGTCGGTTTTTCCCTATTAAAATCAAACCAAAATCATAAAAAACTGATGACTGAAACCATGTTGGTTTTGACAAATCATAAACATATTTTAACATGTTTATCTCCATTTTGTTCAATTTTCAATAAATCTAATTTAGTTTGAGTTAATTTGACCAGTTTCGTTGATCATGTCACCTCGCCTTTTGAGATAAACTTGAGCCATAATTTTTAATTTAGATTTAGTGTATTTGAAGATTAATATCTATTTTACGGGTAAAACATAAGATAAAACAGTACAAATATACCAAATGCATCAAATGCGTCAAATTTTAAATGCACAGAATCCAAATTACATAACTTTTGTGCTTTAATGAGAGTCAATTTGTCCAATCTTGACGGATGATTTGTTCTATGTTTTAATTAACAATGTAATTACAATATAATTATTATATGTTTATGTAGGAACGCGGGAAATCAGGAGGGCATAATAATACACTCTAACATTTTACGCTCAAACGTTGATTTTGAATTCAATGTTGCTCAATTTACATCCATTTGTCTGTGCTTCACCTGAATATCTGGGACCATAATTCATAGGTGTACCACTCAATTATTCATGACCCCAAAAATTAGAGATTCTCTACAAAACTTTATACCGTTAAATTGTAAAATTAACTTAATGTTATTCATTAGATCAAATTTTATATTACAAATGTTGGTAACTAAAATTTGAATTAATGCCGTTAAATTATACATTTTTTTTAATCTAAAAATTTCTAGACTACGAAAACTAGCCTTGTAAGATAAATCTACTTCTAGTACCCGCAATTTCAGTGAAAATTTCTTCCCAGTCATAATAGAAACCATCAGTATGAAGATGGAGAGGGAGTTCAGAAATTAATAGGAACTAATATTCTATTAGAATTGGGCTTTGGTTTGTCCGATCAGTTGGTATAGCAATGATCTTAAGATATTGCTGAGGTAAGAATCTAAAATGTAAAATACTATAATAACTACATCTTAGTATTCTAATAACAAAAATTACCTTACAAGTAGCAATACTTGCACATTTCATTTATGACTAAAAGAAATTTGGCCAAAAGACTGGTTAATAGTTCTTTAGATGTTGATTAAAGTTATGAAGTAAAAACATGTAAACTTTTTCCAGTTTAACAAGTTTATTTTTCTATTGCTTCATAAAACTCTCGCATGTCATTATCAATTGAAAAACTTGATAGTATAGCTACATAACCACATCTATTTTTTTTCCCCAACAAATCAAAGAACAGTCCACAACTTACTGTGCATATGTGCTGCATGTTTTTGCTTCCTAGTCATAATCACCCACACTATGAAGAAATTCTTGGGTAAAATCTGTCTACCTAAGATAGATAAACTAAAATACGAGAAGCATGGGGACTTATCAAAATTAAGACCAACTAAAAGTTTTCAAACATGTACACATTGTAACTCATTGGTTTTATCTATTTATTTGGATAGAATATATCTACTCAATTGTCAATTACTTCTATAACTTGCCTTCAGGAGTTCAGGTCTCAGTACTGGAAACCCTTTCCATTACTAGAGTAAGAAATCCACGCTATCGGGACCAAAAGCCCCATCACCCATTTGCAAACATTGTGCAACACTTCCTAGATGTTAACCAAACAAACAGTATTCACATCATTTAACAACACCAGGTCAATTATGAAAACAAGATCACAACCATAGCATAGGGAAAAAATAACGAGGGAACAAAGGAAGAAAGAAAAAGATAACGACATTACATTACTTAATCAAGGGTACTAAAAGTGAAATCACGCAATATTTGGCATGTACCAAATCTCCAGATCTACCCCACATTCACGCTTGGTTATGAAGCTAAAAGAAAACTCAAAAAAAAAATAATTATTCTGACCAAAATTTCACAAAAGCATCTACAAAAGCTTTGAAAATGGCCAAAATTGGGTTAACTTCTTGTTTCACTGAATTTTTAGGCGTGCCATCCCATGATTCTCTGCAGAGAAAACCATATAAAAAGTCAAATATCAGCTGTCGCAAAAGAACTTAATCAATAGCTCACATTGACTTGCATGGCATTTCCGATCTGCATAGAATTTGAGCTGCAAACCCTAGATATACTTACAGATTGATTCTATCTAAAGTTGGGTTGCTTCTTTTCTTGGAGCTGCCACCAAGTTGACCATTAACTTTTTGCTCATTATCATCCTGCTGGTTTTCTTCTTTAGCTTTTGACTCTTTGGTAAAAGTCTTGGTGAGATTCTTGGCATGGAAGCTGTCTTGAATACTTGTCTGTCAATGCATTATCCATCAGAAGAAAATTCCAACCCCAAATATTATTTAAGTTTAGAGGAAGCAAATATTCATCTGGACGGCTCCCAAAGCAGCTAATGCAACATAGCATTACTTTGATTTTAAATATATATTCCTAAATGTTTAATGCTAACCACCGAGTGTTATTCAAAGAGGCAGGGGATTCGAGTCCAAATATAAAGATGCAGAATTTTAGTACAGAAATTCAACGTCACAAAGTTTCAACAATCAATGCATAAAGGTTTGAGTTGTGAAAGTAGGTCTGAAGAGTGAAAACTTAAGGAGATAAGAGAATGAGGGTGGGAAGAAACACATATGATTGATTACAATTTACAACGAGAAATCTTCAGTTTGCATTTTAATTTCCCAATCATCAGAACACCAGCTTCTAATACCTCAAATTGGCAAGTAATAAGCCCCTTTCTAGTTCTGACCAGACTAAAAGAATATTCTCCAGATATTTCAAGACTCTCATTAAAATTAATACAACAAAGTTTAATTGACAGAAATTCCCAAATGGTAAGCAAAAGTTCTAGGCAGTCTCAGCCGAAGATAAAATACCAACAAAGCCGTGCCTTTTCATGTTGGGCTCAAAGTCCCAATCCCTATCACGGGATCCCCAAAGTTTAAGATCAATAGACACCAGCATAAGAGTTAGAGCCTTGATTTTGTTATGATCTGATCGAACAGATGAAAATCACTCATTTCCTGTAGTGGAAACTAACTTCAATTAGGAAGAGATACATCTATCAAATTATTTTCCTTTTTTCTTTTTAAACCAAGTCGCTCAGGCTTTAGATTCTCCTTTCCTCTCCCATGTATCTACTTAGTTTTCTCCTCCTCTCCCCATATTATTCTCGGCTAACTATCCCTATGCTGAACAGCTATGCATGTTTTCTTCTCTCTCTTTCTCCCATAGGGTAGATCCAAAGAATTTACTGCTCCCTGCCTCATGGTCTGTAGAAACTTAGCTATATACTGAATATTGCCAGTTTTTGAAACATTTATTACCATCACATGTGAAAAAATTAGTTGAATTGCTCCTTGACATGGTAACAGAGCCTCTATAACCAAATGGACACGACTTCAATCCTGGCCACTCCTCTTATTTGAATTTAAATTTTGGCACAAGATATAGTAGACCTGTGCTATAACAACATTTCAAGTACAATGGGCTTTTTTGTGACAGGATATGATAGATTTTATCATAAAAACTATTCATGGACCTTCATCCAATAACTTAAGCTTTTCAGTTGAATTTGTGCAACCGAAAGTGGTAACAAATTTGGAAATAATTTAGTAACCTTCATCAATATCAATGCTGAAAAGAATTAACAGTCATCAAATAAAATAAAAAAATCTTTGGGAAGTTCAGACATGTAGAATAGATGATAAAACAATAAGCTTATGTAATATAGGCCTGTTGATGCACCAAGGAAACAATTAAGAAATAAGAAAGCTTAACCCTCAAAATGCACATAAGTTACTAGTTTCAGGTAATGAATCATGCAGACAACAGTAGTTGGCATGACTAAATCGAACGTAAAATAAAATAATTCCTGCTAGAATATCATAGTAATTAAGCCAGAAGAATATCAAGTGCCAACTCTGTCCCCATAACACACAATTAAAAAGAAACAGACTTCCAAATAATTTAAGTGCAAATCAATGAAGACAGTTCAGCATTTTCAAAAGTTAGATAAACTAACCTTAGCTCCATCTGTTATCCGGATTTGCTCAATAGCTTCAGAGGTTATTACAGCACTTCGATGAGGTGCTTTAAGTTGAGGGTCTTCACATACTTCCTTGTCACGAGCATAATGTTCTTCAAGGGCTGCCTGCCTTGTACTTTCGACCAGTGTGCTTCCAATATATTTTTCTTTTTCCTCACTATCCAAGGCAGAGGTTTGATTTACCACTATATTTCCAACGTCATTCACAGACTTCTCATCTAATGAATTAGAATTCTTCATTAACTCTAGACTATTTAGTTCTGACCTTTCCTTGCCTTTATGCTGATCCAAAATTTTGGTTTCTTTTTCCGGAGAATCACTCAAGTCTCTGAATTCTCCAAAACTTTCTATTCTAATGGCTGTGCTAGTAACAGGCCTTAATGGGAATGTCTCTACTATCACATCTGCAGTGAGAGGGGTTACATTAGCCACAGGTGTTGCCAAATCTTGTTCAACATTCTTTGGGGGTGTCAAAGACTCGCTAACTTGAAAGTCAGGACTACTTGCTTCAACAGATTCCTTGTTTATTTCATCCACCTGGCTACCATGGATGAGACTCCCGTTGCCAAATGCTTCAACAGATTCATAGCTTGTGTCATCAACCGGGCTACCATTAATCAGGTGCCCATTGCCAAATGCTTCCATAAATACCTTGTTTCTTATATCTACCTGGCCACCATCGAGGGCATTCTCATTATCAAACACCTGACCCTCAGCTCCAGTACACTGCCCAGAAAGCATTTTTTCACTTGTATCCTGAAGGTTGTTAGGCTCATGAAGATTTTTGTTTGGAGATGCAGCCAAGTAAGTTTGAGGATCAATGGCAATTGGACCCAATGGATCATGTTCTGAGAACTGATCAGAGGTATGCTCCTCTAGAGTGAACTTAGCAGGCCCCAACACTCTATTATCTTGGATTATATCCCGTACAATCTCGCGTACTGTGTAGAAAGAACCACCAACTTCCTTGTGGGTAAGGTTAAGTGATGGGAAACTTCCTTTGTTTGACTCCTGGTACCTGAAGTATGATCAACAGTTAGACGAAACTAAAGACATACACTACATTCATTATGGCAAAATGGGCTTTAACTTAAAGTACAGTAAATGAAAAGAATAATTTTGGTATCTTAAAGAACTCAACCTCCCAATATAATAATCCACAAAGAGAGAGGATTAGGAGTTGAATAGCATCAAGAAAAAATAAACTAAATTTAAATACAATTGTTCTGTATGTAAAAAGGTATTTATTAAAGACGTAAACAAATAGTCATATTGAGAATAGATTAATAATAAGATTTTATCAAAGAATAAAGTGAGATTTCAAACATCTTACTGATGGATTTAAAATATCTAACAAGGAGTTCGAGCATGTTATACAATCATGGACCAGTACAAACATGTATACTATGTGGTAAGCTGTAGACTGCCTACCTTAAACAAAACTAGACAAGGTTAAACATATAGACTACCAAAAGATAAAATATTGGACAAAAAAATCAAATCAAATGCAACAGAAAATTTCTAAGAAATTGACCTTAGTTTAATGAATGTGTAAACCTCTTCTAATTCATCGACAGAGGAAATCATACTGAGCAAATTACTAAACCTTTTAGTACGTTAGATGACTGCATTGCGGACAGATTTACTACCAGCATCTACATACTATCCCAGAACTGACAACGAAATGACCAACAATTAACAATTAACAACCAACAACAAAATTTGATCAGAGCATCATATAAATATCTTCAATATCCACGCCAATAGGCTTCTTTACAAAAGCCCAAAAGTGATCGGGTATGAAGAATGATCCCTTTCATTAAAGGTTAAAATTATCCAATTTTATAATAATCATAAAATAATAATTTCCTTTCACCGGAAGCTAAAACATTTATCTTCTTTAAATATAATTTTTCACGCGACGAAAAGAAAACTAATTTGCTAAAAGAAAGTATTCAAACGATTTATACCCAATTATTGAACGAAGAACATGTCATTAGTCCAGAAAAGAACTAAGTACCTAGGCTGAAGAGAAAAAGACATGAAAAAGTGCAGAAGAAGATGGGTATCTTGAAATTGAACGACGAATTTCAAAAACAGTTTAAAGATAGTAAAATATCGGATGAAGAGAGAGCAGTGTGCAATTACTTCTTTATAAAGGTTTCAACCATTGCCTTCCTTTCCTCTTTTGAACGGCGAATCCGTGATTTTCTGCCTTCAGACTCATTGCGCTTAGCAAGGGCAAATGTTCGCCCAACCCAGCCACCCTGTACAGCATACATTGTTTGTTTAGCGGAATGCAAAAGAGCACATACTATGACGAGTCACGATAAGTGCAAAGAAAAGAGGAGAAACACTCTCTAAACCCTAAACCCCGACATGATGGAGAAAGAAGACGAAGATGATAGAGGAAGGCGGGGAGAGTAATAATTTGGGGAAAAGTATGGCTCTCCGTCTTTGAGCGACTGTGACTCTGTAAGAACAGTGAAATTAAATTTTATATTATATTGCATTTTATTTATTGACCTTTTATATTTTTATTAAATTATACAATTTTTAATTGAAATTAAAAAATTTATATTATATTTTTAAAATATATAGAAAATTATCTTAAAACAAGAATTTAAGTTATATTTACTTTAATTTAATTTTTATTAACTTAAATACATAATTTTGAATTAAAATATATTTTACATATTTCTTTTATAAAAACTTCTATTCAAAATATTTATAATCAAACTAAACTATATATTTTAACAATAAAAAAATCTGAACAATTTTAATAATGTATGAAGTGTTGAAAAAGTAATAAAATTGTATGAAATATAAAATATGCAAGAGACAAAATTTTAGAAGAAAATAAGGAGATACTTATTATTTACTAATATCCTTCATTCTAGTTTTATTTTCACTTTTTGTGTTATATACATGCACTTAAATGAGACGAGATTCGTCGGCGTTTCCAATAGTAGGTTGTACTATAAGTAAATCGTCTATTTTATGGCTTTTTGATCTATATGCAATAAAAAATTTAAGGAAAAAAAGTAAAATTCAATACTATAAAATATATTACATTTATATACTATATTTTTATTGACTCAAAATAAATTATTCTAAAATTGTGTCAATAAAAAGGGAATTCGAAAACTGAGTCTCCACTTTTATTTTAAAAAAATAAAGAATAAAGAGTCGAAGAAATTGATTGAGACTCTCCCAAGAAAAAAAAAGAAGCTGTTAAAATAGTGAGAAGACTTCAAGGAAGAAATAGGGAGTGAGGAAAGGAGAGAAAGAAACATAGACATGATGGTTTTACCATATACAAAGAAGGTACAAAATTTTGTAATATGAAAATATAGAGTGTCATTAATTTCAAAAGAGGATGGTATAAAATTACGGAATTTTGCCAAATTTCATCGTTATTCAATTCTTTCTCTTTTTTTTTTTTTACTTTTTTATTTTAATTTTCCCCGTGCTAAAGTAAATAATGGGCTTGAGTTTCAAGAAGAAGAATGAAAAGAATAAAGTAAAAGTAAATCAGCCCTACCTTTGAATCTTGATTATTTTCATTGTATTGCAAGACTTGGAGTCACCTTAACTACGGCATGCACAAGCTATTTACTTAGAATGAGGAAATTTCTTTTTCAAAAAATTAAGGTTGAAGAACACTGACACATGGCAAGAGACAAGCCACGAGATGAAACAAATGGCGACGATCTTTACTTACAATACAACCTAGAGCGATCAAGCGCCACCTAAATATAACAATACAACACTTTTACTTGAATATTCATTGACAAATATTGTGTCTCTTTAAATTTTATTAGGAGATATATAATGGATAAAAAACTAATAAAGTAAAATAAAAAGTGCATAATATTTATAATACTCATTATAAGTTATCTCATTCAAAACTTTATTTAAAAAAACTCAATGGGACAAAACTTTGGTCAAAATTTATAGCTTTTAGAAATTGGGAGATGCTATTCGGTTTTGCATGAGTGCTAACTGTAAATGAAAATAATGCCTTTAATAGCTGGGTTTCTAAATCATGTTATCATCTTGTGTTCAATATTGAAGATGCAGTGGGTCGTGTCTCTATTGATTAAAATGATCTTTATAGAGTTGGAACTTTGAAGAGTAGAAAAGAAAAAGGAATAAAAATAATAATAATATTAATAAAATAAAATACCAATGTATTTTTGTGTAGTTGAACTATGGTTTAAGGACACCATCAAGCCATTCTTGCATTTTCCAATGTTTTTCTTAGTGGAAATCATTTGCTCTCTTTGAATATGGATTGTAGGCAGGAGGCTTAATAAATTGCGGCTGGCGTACTTTTTTCTCTTTTATTGTTCCTATTAATATGCTTTAATCTATAAAGTCATGAAGAAATTAGAGTTATTTTAACATGATAATGTGACTATTTTCTTGAATAATTAATTGGAGGAATGGACAACATTTTGCAAGTCATTTGATTAGGTATTAGTTTATCTGTCTTTCTGTGTTAAAATATATTGAACTTAATTCATCATGCATATTTTTTTAATGGACTAACTGGCTTGGTTGCATTATATCCCACTTTAATTTCTAATCTCTTATTAAATGTTTTATGAAGCTATGAAGTGTGGCTATATACTTTATTGCACATGGATACTAGACACAAAGAACGAATAAGTAAATGATATTTTGTAAAGCGATATTTTCTTAATTTTTGGCAACAATTGAGCATAAGATTTGATGTTGTGACTATATATTAATTATTTAACATCACATTATGGAAAATTATATTTAATCAATAAAAGAACTCAAAGCTATGTTAAAACCCAAGGAACCTGGCCTAGCCAATAAAATAGGTTTAGGTTGGGCCAAGTCAAAAATGACAAATAGGTCATAAGCCATACTGGAATGATATGTACGCACATTGGGTTAAACCAGGTCCCAAGGCTAACATTATGACCAACATGACTAGCTTGGTTTGATAAACAATTTTTTTAATTATTGATTAAATCCTTTTGCAATCTAAACCAATCGATCCCTAAGATCCATATATTTTCACATCCCTAAGTCCTTGCTCTTTATTCATGGTATTAGTTCTTCATTTACATTTAGCAATCATCTTCTCCAACGATTGGCATCCTTACTTTGCATCTACTTCTTTGT
Organism: Delonix regia; assembly: GCA_037074485.1. NCBI lineage: Eukaryota > Viridiplantae > Streptophyta > Magnoliopsida > Fabales > Fabaceae > Delonix > Delonix regia. The sequence goes on along the minus strand of CM073454.1, from coordinate 18,391,927 downwards.
TTGAATTTATTAACCATCTTCTCCCTTAACTAGCATCGATGCTCTTTGTTTGTGTTACTAGTTTGACGTCTTCTTCATATAGGCATCTACCAAGATCCACTAATCTTCTCAAGTTCTCTAATGTCCTATGTCAATGACAAATCATCTAAATATGATGTTTAGAAGCCTAAATCTAATATTTGTTTATAAGGTATCTTCACCCTCTATGTATGAAATTGTATAATTTTTCTTATTTGAGTTCAAATAAATATTTGGACCTAGCCCTAATCCAGCTTAGACAAACTAAATCACATATCAAGTCTATTATAGTTGGGCCATGTATCGAGGTCATCAAGCAGACTTGAAGTTACCACTAAGCTAGGCCTTGAGTTTACTAGCAATATAGCCTCTTTTCGGCCTTATTGCTAGAGATATATGAGAGGAAAATAAGTTAATTGATTCAAAGTAGCATGAATATTTTGTTTGGATTTTCCCTCTAAATGTTCCTCTATATTGCATTATACAAACATGGTAATATCATATCGATTTGCTCTTTGTTTTAGCTTAGATCTCATATTTATGTAAGATATGTAAGTGTTACATATAAGGTTGACACCTAAGAGGGGGTGAATTGGGTGTTACATAAAATTGGCATAGTTTAAATCCTTTGAAAAAGGTTTTCCAAACTTAACAACCAAAGTAAATTTATGTAATTTGAAAATAATAAATACTAAATATAAAAAAGACAAGGAAGAAGAATGGATATAAAGATTCATCTTGGTTCAGCTTTTACCCAAGCTTACGTCCAGTCTCTAAGCAACATTTTGGGATTTTTCATAATCTCAATAATCAAATACAATAACTAAGGAGAACCTCTCCCTCAATTTACAAGAATAACATCTTCCTAATCCCAAGCACTCATTGTATGACTCCTTCAAGGAACCTCCTTGAATATAATCAAGGAGAACCTCCCCCTTAACCTAAACACTCTCCGCTTGTTTTCCCTTAACGTTCCTCCTTGCATAATTTCTAGGAAGAACCTCTCTTTCAACTCAACTCCTAGGAAGAACCTCTTCCTAATCTCAAACACTCTTAGCTTGACACCATCAAGAAATCTCCTTAAGTTTCTCTCTCATAAGAAAGAAAGAATTACAAAAGAATAAACTCTAAAACAAAGTATATAGAACAATTAAACACTTATGTAATAAAGAGCTGATATGATTATGAAACTTATGAAATAATCACTCTTGAATATTTTTTTCTTATTGATTTAGAGTTTATAGGTCGTGTTTATATAACCAAAGGTCCAATAGACCCATTAGGAATAAGAGGGAAGTCAAGATTTTCACCCATGGCTAGTCGACTGGTTTCTCACAAAGAACTCTTAATCAATTAGTCCTGAGGCTAGTAGTTGACTGGGCTTGACTTGGGTATGGCCAGTCAACTGCTAGCTGGTAGTCAATCGACTGGGGACTCATAAAAAACTCCCAGTTGACTGAGGTTCAAGTTGGTAGTAGATTGGGAACTCTTTGAGGCAAGCCAATCGAGTGTTGGACAGCTACTAGTTGATTGGAAACATCAAGAGTTTCCTAAATCATCATTTTTCAACCTGTAAGACTTGGAATCAATTCTTTAATGATTTAAAACAATTATTTTTAGCTTAATATTACTTACAAAGGTTCCTAAGACATGATAATATATTGAAAAATATGTAGAACCTATGTATTACATAGAAAAACTTTCATATGATGTTTGTTATCATCAAAACCTTAAGTCTTCAGTAAATAGACTTAACACTAAGTTTAATGATTTTACTAGTTAAGTATGTTACAATTTGGAGTGGTTTGTGGCTTTGTTTATTCATTTGCAAAGGCTAGTAATACAAATTAAATTTGGAATATAAGTGACAAAATTTATAAGATTAAGTTCTAGGAAACTTTAGGGGCATCCTTACACTAGATATTTGATGGAAAGGGGGATGGGAAGTATTGTCACTAAGTTAAAAGCTTGTGTGTAGATTATACTAGCTATGCTTGACTCTACAATTCTGTCTCATTTCTTTTATTTTCCATGACTATTTAACTATTATTCTTATGCCTATAAACATGCTTCCTATCCATATTGTTTCTGTACATGCCAACTTGAGTTTAGAACATTCTATTTCATCGGATTGTTATGATTTTCTCTACTTTTAAAAATTATATGAATAATTTATAATTTCAATAATGATAAGCTTTGTCAAAAGAGTACACCATATTTGGCGACTTTCAACTATGATAGTTCTATAATTTTGAACCTTCTTAATATTTTAAATATGTTCGCATTAAAGTAATTTTTGGAAAGCAATTAAATATAGAACTGTGTGACTAAGGGTGCACACAGTTTAGGTTGGGTTTTACGACGACTTAGGATAGAGCTTGGTTTTAGATCAAACCATTTTTCTAAAGCTAAGGCCTAGATTAACTTGATTAACGACTAAATCCAATAGATGTGGGCCAAGTTTCTTTTCATTTTTTTTAAACTAAAAAGGAAGAAAATATAAAAAATAAAGATTTAGAAGGAAATAAAATGAATTGGAAAAAATTAAAATTTGGAATTGAAAAGAATTAATATTTTAAATTTTTATTATATATAAAATTTAGTTAAATAAAATTAAATATGAATTATCATTAAAATATTAGGTGAGGTCTTATATGACCACGATACTACACGACCCCAGTTGAATTGCAAACTTTTTTTTTCATTTGACCTAGCCTGATATGGCTAGGCAGAGCTAGGTTGAGTGGGCCCACTAGATCCATGAAAACCTTTACTTATGGCTAACAATAGCAGTTGTTAGCCATAGTACATTATGATATGAACCCTAACCAAGGGTGTTACTAACTTGTGTATTAACCACCATACATTGATTTATTTTAACTTTTGTAAGTCATATGCTTGGTGTATGTGATTATTGATTATTGTGAGTTACCAACTATGTGACTATAGTTGTTTAACCTCACAAGTTATGTGCTTTGTGCCTATAGTTTGTCAGGTTATGTCACTTATTCATATTCTTAGTTGTTTGCAAATATTATAGAAGTTAATTTAAGTTCTACTACATGTTTACTAACCTTTTGAATACTAATTTAGATGAACATTGAAACTTTAGTTTTACATTGTCATTATTGCAACTCTTATTTAACTATGAATGATTATTTAAATTCTATTTTCAAATTCAATTCTTGAACTAAAAGAACTTAAGTGCCTAATATAGCTCGTCCATTCATAACATACTTAGTATTATTTGTTCACTAAATATCACAACTCACCCCTCTAACATTTTTACAAGTATCAGAAGGTTAATAAGGCACAAGATTATATTTACATCATCTTAGGCGGCTTAGCATTGGTGATAAGTCCTAGACTTGTCCCTATGGACATTCTTCCCTTTGGAATCTTAATTCAATTTAATTGTTCTTTAAAGTAGCTCATTAGACTTATATGCAAGATCCAACCTCATTTTGTAATTATGTTGAAATGATTCGTTGTAAACATCATGAGTGGAGCCATCAAGTAGAATAACTATGTAGGTCTTAGATTATTGTAATAACATGGAATAGTATAATTTTTAGAGCAGGCTTTACTAGATTTTTTTTGTTTTTTTGGGGAAACTCTTGTTTGTACATGAATAGGAATTTTCCAATAACATATTTCCTTATTTCTATTATATGCTTATAGGTACATGGGTTCTTATATCCTATGTTAATCAGCTTCATGGTATAGGGGTATGATAGTAGAAGCATTCTAGATATCTCTCTTTTCTCTTATAATAAATTTGAATTTTGCATCTATAGAGAACGAATGAGAGTATTTTATATGTAGCAACATTCTTTGACTACCCATACCTATTATTTTGCTAATGCTTTGTACTCAAAGTGAGATATTAATGGAAAAAAAAATGTGAATTTACTTATGTGGGCTTTGCAATTAAATTTTTCTAAGTGAAACACCATTTTGGTACTTGACAAATGGGCTCATTTTCTATTTGGTCCCTGACAAAATGTTTGTATCAAAATTGTCCCTTAAAGATGAGTTCCTTTTCAAAATGGTCCTTTCGTCCTTACCCTATTAGGCACTAGTTAATATGGACGTTAATAAAAGACGTGATAGTTGATGTGTTAATTTTTTTCCCTTTTCTCCTTCCTCCATTGATGTGTTAATAAAAAAAAAAAAACTTTGTATCTTATATCAAATAGGGATAGTTTATAAACATGATGCTGCCATTTCCCATTATTTATGAACAACACATAGGTAATAACATATGAAGAATTCAAACCATGGAAATGAAACCAATTAAGAAACATATGAACAAAAATTAAACTAAATAAATGAAAACAGAGTTCGTCATTGTCTATTGTTTTCGAACAACATAAAATTAAAGGAAAGAAATTTCTAAAAGATAATAACATAAAATATGAAGAAAAGAAATCAGGCAAAATTTTAAATTTGAACACTAATTTAGGGAAAAAATATTAAAGGAAAGAAGTCATGTAAAATTTGGGATTTAAACTCCATACTAGAATTGGGAAAAAATTTGAAGGAATGAAATTGTGCAAAATTAAGGATTTAAACACCAATTTGGGGAAAATAATAATTAAGGGGAAAATTGAAAGGCAAATATACATATGAAATCATGCAAATTTAAAACCTAAAAATTAGGGATTTAAACACCATGAACGTTGAAACACGCAAGGAAAGTTCAATGGAATGAAAATCCTACTTCAAGTGAATTTCTTAGATCTTTGATTTACTTCCTCTGTGCGTATTGGAATATCATTTGTTTGGCATGGCTCTAGGAGACTTACATGAAGAAACTTGCCTCTCCATCTTGTAAATGTTGAGTTGCGCAAGGAGAAAAAAAATTACACGTCAGTTGCCACGTCATTCATTGATGGCCATATCAATTGGTACTTAACAAGGTAAGAATAGAAAGACCATTCTAAGAAGGAAATCATCTTAGAGGAACCAAATTGAAAATGAACCCATCTATCAAAGACCAAAATAGAGCTCCACTTAAATTTTCTTCATCTCTTTTTAAAGACCATTCATATATACATGTTTTGAAGTTAAGAAACTAGTTTCTTAGATAATCTTTTTTACTTAGAAGTTTAGTGATGTATTATTTCTCAAATCTATCTTACAAGTCAAACATTGCTATTACTTCTAGCGCTTAATAATAGATGTTTACTTATTACAATTGGATGAACTAGAAAACTCTAATATTCCCTTACAACAATGTCACCCTCTACAGAAAATTCTTGTCCTCAAGGATTTAGAGCAGTAGTATCAAACTCTTGAAATTGTTGTTTAATGGATGCTGAAGGCTCCTACGTAGCATCATTTGGTCTAGCATTCCTTTACTGGACCAAAACCTACGTAACTAGTAGATTCCTTTTCTTGATGATCTTCTAAGACAAGATCCACCATAGGCAAAGCAGTAGAAACTTCCTTACCAAGACCACTAGGGCAACAAAGGAGCTAAAACTCCATTAAATGATGCCATTATTTAGCATATCCCTTATTAACTCCTCCATAGCTATCTTTTTAGTAGGGCTATAGTGGTATGGTATTAAGCTAATATGTTTCTCTTCTTTCAATGAAATAACCTAATTAAATGTTCAAGAAGAAGCCAAGGACTGGGTACCTAGAATATATCCTCAAACTCAGCCAATAATCCTTGTATCTCTTCCTATTGTTCCACTGATAGTGTTAATGGACTGCCCTTGAACATATTTGATTGAACTAAAAAAAATGTCTTACAACATTTAATAATTGCTTTTCTTCCCTAATTTCCTTTGTGTAATGCATTTTGTCCACTATTCATGCTCTTGATATTATAAACTTCCTCTACTAATTTAAAACTCATGCAATGTTATTAATAGTCAAACTACATCTTCCCAAGGGTGGAAAGCCACTATGCACTCATAATAGCATCATATGCTCCTAGGTTCAAGACATAAAAATTAGCTACAAATTAGTTACTTTGCATAGTCCATACCAATTGTTTACAAATATTGTCAACGTTGATTTTGTCACCTTCAACTATAGATACTTGAATCCCAAGCAAGCAATGCATTCGAATCTTAAGCTTCTTGACTAATGAAGAGTCAATAAAATTGAGTACTCCCGATGTCTACTAGAAAGGTTACAAGATGCTTTTTAATAAATCCACATACCCTCAACATAAAAAATCATCAAGTCCATAAATTGCATAGGTAGACAATAGAGGAACATGTCAAGTTTTTCCACAATAGTATTCCCTTGCATCAAATCATTATCATCCTCTACTTCTTTTATTACGACATGGATCATGAAAGAATGAGAAAGCTTACATCGATGATATGTTGTATACTTCTTATTACACTAATAACACATGCCCTTCCTCCTCTTTTCATCCATCTCCTATTTTGTCAATTGTTTAATAGGCTTGCCATGGATATTAACACTTTTTTTGACATTATTACTTTTAGTTATGAATGGCTCGTCTTGTTTGGTGGGAAGACTAACAAGTTTCAAAGAAAAATTGAAATTCCTCATCCTGCTTCTATTAGAAACTATTGTCATTGCATTTTCATGTAATTGAGCTAGATACATAGTATTAATGAGTGGGAAGGATGAAACATGTGAACATACGATGCAATATCATTCTTTAGTCCATCAAAGAAAAGACTAATTTGCATTTCCTTTGAAAGGGTTGCCTCTGGTAAAAGGTCTTCAAACTTCTCTTAGTATTCCAACATCATTCCCTTGTACTTCAATTTCTTAAGCTCTACCAACAGATCCACCTTTTTTATATCTTCAAAACAGACACCAATAGCAGATAGGTAACTTGTCCAGGTGACCTTGCTAACACATCTTGTAGACATGAAGGTTTGATGCCAATAAAGTACTCGTTCGTCCAAATGCAAACTAATCATGTGAATCCAATGTTCCACTAATGTTTCATCCATTTCAAAAAATTGCCGACATTGAAAGGACTAGCCCTTGAAGTCACTACCATTGATTCTTGGAAAATTGATCCTAAATAACTTTATCGAAAAGGTATAATTACCAGCTAAATTTGGTTAAAATGTACCAAATAGTGGTCGATTCTCCATTCCACGCTCATTGTTAGACGACACTCCTCCATTTTCGTCATTGATTAACGCTATAAGATGCACCAACTTTGTTGTCATGTCTTCCAACTTCGTAATCAATCTAGGAATTTTACCAACCTTAGTATAATTTTGGCTCAATCCTATTGGAAGTCCTTTGCCCTTGCATTCACCACCGGATGTGTGTCTCTCATCATCCTCAAGGATAGGTGTCTCTAATACCAAACTCAGTACTTAGAAGTTCAATGATGTATTATCTCTCAAATCTAACTTACAAGTTAAGTAACACTATTACTTATATTGCTTAGTAACAACATTCACTTATTATAGTTGGACGAACTAACTCTTATCGACTATAACAGACTCTAATATTCTTTTACGACAATGTTTTTTATCAACCCAAAACTTACAAACTTGATCCATTTTCAAGATGCCAGAAACTATCATGATCAACTTAAATGTGGTTTCTTAACCCATTTTCAAAATAGTATAAATTTGGCCCAAATAGTAATTTCAATTTTCAAAAATATTTCTCTTATGAAATTCATTTTTACTTTTACATAATTTAAAATTTTTAAAAAAATTCTTTTTGGGCTTTTGATTTAACAATTATTGTGTTATTTGGCATATAGAGTTTTAGTTTACAACATAGAATTGAAAGTTAGCAAACCTAACTCTAGGATAATATATGACCGGTAATTAGCAAATAGTACATTTGATTTTCCAATGCAAGTCTAACTTCCTCTCAACAAGGGAAAGAGTAACCTTGGATACCTTGCTCACAGTACTATACTACCAAAGTTGTTTGACCTGTAATGAAGTGTGTATCAACATTGGTGTTGGACAAAATTGATTTTGAATTTACTTGATTTTTAAATTAATTTTGGCCAAATGTGATTTTTTGCAATTTATATTTGAAAACTTTCATCTCAAAATTAGGTTTTGTAATACAATTCACCCAACACGAAAACAATTATTTTTCATCTCAAAATTAGAATTTTTTGAAAACTTCTTCCATACAACTATACCAAGCATGATAAATTAAGTTGTCTAGAAAATATAATGAATCCTCATACCAAACATCACCAACAAGTAAAGTAGTGTTTCTATATTATCAGTTACTTGTAATTATACTATTGACAATGGAGCTTATTAGTATTTCATAAACAAGATAGGTGCTTCGATTAAACCTCACTATAGTTAATTTATTTTAATTTTCTATTTTTGAAAATTAGTATTATTATCAAACTAAAGTGACGACTGAAAGTTACGAATATTATGCTTAAAATGATTTCTTATAAATTTCATTTTTTTGAAAATTATTATGCTCCGATACAATATTGGTAAATTTTAAATATAAAGATAATGCTTTCATGTAGATCAACCTGGAATCAATCTCTGAAGGGATTTCATGGAATACACTGTTTATAAACTAAACTCACATTTTAGTAGAGGTGAACAAGTGTCGAGTTAGGCCAAAATTTTGTATGACTTGAAACCTAATCCAATTTTAACCCAGTAAATGATCAAGGCGATTTTAATTACACTAAACCCAGGCTAAGGCCATATAGTATTTTCTTAATTTTTTATTTTATGAAAACAAATTTTTTATTAATAAAAAACAATTTATAGAAAAAAAATTTAAGATTTGAAATGAATAAAAAAATGAAAGGAAAAAAGTGTAATTTGAAATGAAAAGTGATTAAAATTTGAAAGAATTAATATTTTAAAATTTTCTTATAAATAGAAGTTATTATAAATAAAATAAAAATAATAATCAGACCTAACAACTTAAAACCTGACCCAACTCAATCCGGTTCAACAAAATGAACAATTTTTTTTTTATTTTGACCAGATCAACTAAGCCAATAAGCACCTATATATTCTAGGTTGTCCTTTATAACAAGTGTATGAAGAGAAATTGCCAAGTTATTGATAATGATTAAAAGTACCCTACACAATGCTATAGATCAAACGGTACTAACTGATGATAATAGATCTTCCTCGTTTTGTAAGTAATAGTTAAATTGTCAGGCCAAAAAAAAAAGTAATAGAAAAATTGAAGCCAATAATATTCTCTTATTAGGAAGAAAAGAAAAGAAGCTATGCAATTGAATACAGCCATTATTCTACTCAAAATTGCCAGTAATGTTTATATAATATACAAAAATGAATGAAGACAAATTTATGCTATATTGAATGTAATAGATGAAAGAATTTCTATAAACTACGGGTAATTCTAGAACTGCCAATACCGTATGTGCTGCTACAATTGACCGTGAAAAAAGGCCATGAAGCTTGTGAACAGCAGCGAATGCGAATCTTTATCTCAAGTTTACCCAATTTTGCCAAAATCCAAGTTCTGACTGCAAGTTGACTCGTTTTCCTACCCATAATTCTCAAACTCCTCCAAGTTTGCGAGATTAGAAAAGGAGCTCCTCCAATTAGCCATCCACTTTTTCCAAATTTTAAAGTCCAGCAAAATTGGGTTCAGTGGCTGTGTCAAATCACAAGTGTTTGGCCATGACAAGATATAGCTTCCTATCTTCCAAGTGATTTTTGCTTGTAACCATATTTCATTCTTTCATATAGTTTCTCTCTAGTTTTCCTTTTCTTATCCATTTTTAGCCGATACTTTTGTTCCCTTTCCCTTTCATAAACCCCTTGCCAGTGCACCTCCCCTGTCCATGGCCACAACCACATATCTCTCGGATGGTCACCATCTCCTGCAGCCTCGGCTAAATCTTCATCCATAACTTTCAACAAAGTAAAATTGAAGTATTTTGCCCACATAAAATCCCTTCTTCGTTCAACAGGGTGCTGCTCTTCTATTGAACCAGTATTAGGATTTACATATACCATCTTCCGTGCACTATGATAGGCCCATACATTGATGAGAAGTTCCAAAACTCGACAGTAACAATGCTTTCTCTGTGTAGAACAAGCAAATGTGAGGAATATAAGTAGTTTCAAAATACTTCACAGCAAATGCAAACGACTTACTTCAATCTCGGAAGAGCCTAACAAGCACATATTGAATTTACTGGAGTTTTTGTGCAGGGCATCAATGGAATCAACAAATATCCTGCATTCAATAATAAAATTTCAGTTTATAATTCATTCGGATCATGAAAGAGTCTTTAATTAATAATAAGTCATTGTAACAACTAATTTGATGTTTTAATCACCGCGAGAACATTACAAACTCCAGGAAAGAATGGGTTGGCATCACCCAGCTGTGCAATGCTGACCAATAACCTCCATCTTCAGGCATTGGGGGAAGTGCTTCTGCATAGGGTGGCAATCCATACATCTGACGAAAGCCATCTTGGAAAGCAGTTCTGAGTTCATTTTTGAAGTATAATATCAGACATGTTTGGATCACATTATACTGAGTTGAACTTCGATAAACTTTATTTGGAGAACGTATACAGGAGGCAAACAATGACCAGGTGTTCTGGTTAAGATAGATCACTTTATGCAAAATCCTCTTTTAAGAACCTTCGAACACTAGAATATAATAGAAGTTGTCGTACAAAATACTTACCCGAGGAATCTTATCCCTAAAATGAGTATAATCTAGATGCTAAAACTACCAATAGATCCATTTCTTTTTTGTTCTGGCTTTTTTTACTTTATTATTATTATTATTATTATTTGCTTTCCTCTGTCATTTCTTTTCTTGGGTACTCCCTCATTTCTGTTGATAATATTCTTTTATACCCAATAAAAAAAAATAACAAAAGGTGCAACTTTAGGATAGAACAGGCAGGTAAGTGATGGCAAACAAATTCTTTCTAAAATACAGTGTTTGATTCAAGACGGGTGTAAGACTATATTCAATATTATATACCTGCAGTTGCCTCCATTTAAGATGTCACACATGGACCAAAAAGTAAGTGCATTGTTGCTTCCTGTGACACCTCCATCCATGTCCAAGCGTGCCCAAAAAAATATTATGTCTCCTATAAGATTCTCTTGAATTGCTTTAGACAAAACCTTTTCAGCTTCCACTGACAATGCAGCCTGCTTTGGCAAAATGTTGTATTAGGCAGTGGAAAATGATCTTCACAGAGCATGGGAAAAATAAGGAATAGATGCACTAAAAAGGGTCAATTAACTCCTTCAATTTTCCTTTAGTTGGTACATAAACTAAAATATAATGTGGTAACTGCAGTCAGATATTAAAAATCTCGAAGCCATTAAGAGTGCAGCGCAAGCACATGAATAAATCAAATTCTACAGGAAAATCGTAATAAGTCAAACCAACATAAGGAATACCTTCCTACCAGCAGCACGCCATGATTGAAACCCAATCCAAGGCCTCCTGTGAATGCTATCTGCCCTATTTGCAATTGCAAACATTCCTCCCATTTCACAGAGAATGTCACGATAGTATGTGTCATTCAAAAGAGGCAGTCGACCAACTGCATCCACATCATCTGATCTAAGTCTTTGTGCCTTTCTGGACTGCCATAAATAATACCATAATATAAAAGAAAATATGTCAAATTATTTCCAGTTGCATTTACATGTTCGTACATAAGAGACAAGAAACAAAGAATGAAACTATTAACAATTAAACAGAGTAAAATACATTTTTGGTTCCTAACTTGTCACAACATTGCTATTATGGTCTATCACTCATTGAAATATCCAAATAGTTCCTTACTCATTGGCAAATGTCTTACTTGGTCCCCAAATTTTCAAAAAATATATCAGATTTAGTCCATTGATTTAGAGTTTAGAGTTTGTTGGAGGACTAAATTTAGTATTTTTCTAAAAAGTGGGGAACCAAGTGTAATATTTTCCAATGAGTGAGTGACCAAAATACAATTTTGTGATAAGTGAGGGAGCAAAAAAGTATTTTTTTTCCATTTAAATACAAACATAAGGGCATCTTGAAACTAGAGCAAAAATTATCTAATAAAATCTAAGCATTTTAAGTTGCATTAATTATACTGTTGTGAATGGACATGCCTTTGAATGACATATTCAGAAATTTTTCTTTTTTGATGGGTAAATATGTGCAATGAAATGATATAGGAGTACTCTTTGAAACAATTAAACTACAATACTCCAGAGTGAAAAATGCCTCAAATGGAAGAAGAGCATGGAAGAAATGGGGGTAAACTCTATAATAACAAACAATGACACTCACAAGACTTAACCCACGGTATAAAGAACCATGGTGCAGAAACGACCATGCTCCAGCACCATTGTATATCTCATAAATGCAAACTAGCTGTCCTGTTCTCTCAAGCTCCCCTTCATCTCTTTCATTTGCTTCAAACTTCAGTTTCTCAGATTTTCTAGCGTTACGATATATAGCATCCCATGCACCAGAATCTTTCTCCATCCTTTCTTCAACCTACACCATAGAGATATTTTAGGTCTAGCTGCCTCTAAAACAAAGAGATCTTTGAGTTCCAAAAGGATGAAATATAATACAGGTGCAAGGCAGAAGGACAGGTTGGGAGGAAAACCAAAGTATATACTGAAATTACAACACAACACCATACCTCTTCTAATTCAACAATCTCGTTCTCTTCAGATCTTTCAATTTCTTCTAAAATATCCCAATCTAATTTAGTTATATTATCTTCCATTGGAACCATTGTCTCATTCTCAGAGATGCTAGTTGACTCATTTAGACTCGCCAACTCTTGTTCAAGGGCATAGACTATGCTAATTTTTCCAATGGAAGAGACTTCATCAATCTTTAGCATGTCATCACCTAGGTGTATTTCATTCTTGAACATATCCCACTCCCATGCCCCCACTTGAAGCCGAGAGACAGGACTAGGAAGTAAAGCATCTGATGGAAAATTAAGTACATTCTCCAGAAGTCTTGCATAGCCAGTTATGCATTCCAAAGCTAGAACATTTTTAGCAAGCTGTCTTCCAGATGAAGCAATTGCTTCAGCAAATTTAGAGAGTTTCCCATTAGACAACAAAAGTGAAAAGGCATTCATCAAAGCATCAGGATTATGTATAGAAAAAAATATCCCATGTACACCATTGACAACCTGTAAGTTAATAGAGCTCCATGTAATTATAATAAAGAAGCAGAAACTGTTACAGAATTTTAAAATGAAAGAAAAATAGAAGAAAAGGAAGAACACATCAAACTAACATGTCTTTTTAAGACTGGAAAATCAGGTGCAATGACTGGAATTCCAAAAGTCATTGCTCTAATCAGTAACGGAGGAAAACCCTGTATATCTTGTGCAGAATCATATAGAATGATATCAGCCATTAGTAACACACTGTTAACGTCATTGTTCAAGCCATAATGCCTTATAGAACCAGGAGGAAGTCCCAAGTGTGAAGCAACTTCCTAGATTAAATGCAAACAGATCAGTAAACAATTCAAAGAAAATATATCCAAGAGTAGGAAAGGATACTATAGGTAAGCTAAATATAACAAGGTGCGTAGTGCTGTTGACAACACAATTGAGAGAAGTTCAACTTCAAATTTTTCAGGTATAAAGTATTATTATGATCTTTTCTCTATTACTTTACTAACAGTTACTTTTCTAGCCAGTCTTGCAGATATCCCATCCTATGTCCCCCAACTCCCAACATTTGCTTTTGGAGATGCTCTCTCCATCATTTTTGTCTGTTGACCATAAATAAGGAAAGATCAAGAGAAAATTGCACATGTTTTTTAGAACAATTATATAACGGATTCCGTCAGCAGATCATAAATTAAAAGTAAAGAAAGGCAGTACTGGAGCATATGCAACAACGAAGAAGGCCTTAACAGCCAAATTAATAATAATATCAACACCAGTATTAATGTAGGAGGTCCCAAACATGCAGCTATACACATATGTGTTAGGTTTCACTTTTGCAAATTCTTTATTTATTTTCCCCTCTAAGCACACTTGAGCGATAACATCACAATAGGATCAACCTGACATTAGTCTGCGGGCAAATGCTCTTGATTTTTGCAGATATCTAAGACAATATATCCTGCTTTGTCAGACTTCACAAATTTAACCTTAACCCTAAAGACCCAGTAGACTTCAGTACATATTAAGGGTCAAAAATTAGGAAGGGGAGTCCAATAAACTACAACGGGAAAGGATGGCATGATCGAGAAAATAACCCAAAAAAAAACCCCGGATCTTTTTCACCGGGGTAAGGGGGCCCTAGTCCCCAAGTTGATGCTGTATCCTAATCAATAATCTAAAGCATTAAAGAAGAAAATAATCAATTCACCTGTTTGAACAAGGATGCCTAAGAAGAAATTTTAACTTGACATATTGACAACAAAATAATTTTCAAGACATAATCCTATCCAGCATTCACATGAATTTTACTTTAAAACAAAAGCAGTTAAATAATAACTAGAATAAATTTCTCCCTTTCCCAGAAAGATGTTTTAATTACATGACCCTTCCTTCTATTATAACAAGTTTCAAAGACCTCTCCTGAAAAATATATATAAGCTACAAGTAAAACCTTTGTTGACCAAAATACCCTCAACAGAAGGATTATTGTTCTATGAAAAAAAAAACTTCTATTTCAATCTTAATTATTTGGTGTTAAAAACAATAAACTTAATTTATTCTAAAATATTTTTATTTTTTAATAGTGCTTATGCTGCTTAAATAGACACTTAATACACATATTAATGTTGAAATTAAATATCATTAATTATTAACTATTAGAAGGTAAATATCGTAAAATTTTACTTTGTGAAAATAATGTTTATTTTTCTATAAATGCTACATTAAGAAAAGTGGTTCTTTTAACCACTTGAAAAGAAAGTATTTTGGTCAAAATGAGTTTATTCGTAGCTTCAATTTTTATTTCAAGAGAGGAGAGTAATTTACCTAAAAAATTTAATTATTCATTTATTCATGTAGGTCACATTATTTAGATATGTTGAAAAAAATTCTAA
The DNA here is from genome assembly GCA_037074485.1 of Delonix regia. Taxonomy (NCBI): domain Eukaryota; kingdom Viridiplantae; phylum Streptophyta; class Magnoliopsida; order Fabales; family Fabaceae; genus Delonix; species Delonix regia. The sequence goes on along the minus strand of CM073454.1, from coordinate 18,376,900 downwards.
ATTATAACACTAGATGTAGTGGCACTAATTCAATATTATACATAACATATGGTGCACACCTAAGAAGAAATAATACCTGCAAAGTGTCATCATGACCATCAGTGGAATTGCCACATAAAAAGACAAATTTAAATGACTCAGCATCTTCACTCCCTCCATATTTCATCAGTAAGGGCCCTAAGGTATGCATTGCCACAGCATAGTCCCAAGATAGATCATCGTACAAGATTGAGCTCCCAACAACTAGAACAAGCATGTCATCTTTACCAAATCCGTTGAGCTCTCTTAGTTGATTCTTGGAGTGGGTCTTACTATAACCTTCAGCAGCCCACACATCTACTGGTGATCCAGGAATCACAAAGAAGTTTCCAGTGTCAAGCACACTATATAACATCTGAAACAGGAAGGAATAAAAACTGAGAAATGTCTTGGAAATAATTAAGGCAAGTCTAATACGGTCAATGTTTGTGTCTTTGAGCATGTATAGCAGCCATTTTACCGGAAATGTGAAATCTGGAAACACAACAACGCTGGCTCTACTAAAAGCTTTTCTCCAATAGAGAACAAGATGCTGCCAATCCATTTTCTCATAAACTTGAAGACGATTTGAAAGAATATCTTCTTGAACAATCCATACCAGTGGCACTGAACAAAAAGGCTCCTGCATAAGGCTGCATAAATATAAAACTTACAAATCAAGGCATCTAAATCTTCATAGATGATACATTGCCTCCTATGACTAAAAAGATGAGGCAGAGATGCAATACAGTACACAAATTGCTTCAAATCCCAATTATTGGATTCTAACTGAACATCAATAGCCCTCTCATGATTTTAATGATAGAATACAAGCCCAAAGAAAGTAAAAGAACACTAGTGTCAATTTTCAATATAAAATATATATTTAGATAGCAAGACGAGAAGTGTCTACAACTCTACATCAGCAAACAAACAACTTTCAAAGTATATCATGTCCTCAATTAAAATAATAACCACCATCCATAATATCCTACCTTCCTGACTTGTTTCAGCAGAGGTAATTGCAGACTGATTTCCCAAGAAGTGTATGTGCATCAATCTTGCGTGAACACACACAAGATAGTAAAAACACCAAAGGACAAACAACCATGCAAGTTTGGGCACAAATAATTCTGGCAATAGTTCCATGACCAAAATGGTCAGAAGACCCCAACAGCAGGTCAACTAGATATGAAGATGAGTTGAATATCACTCCATCTACAACCATCTAAAAAGAAAACACATCAAACAAGCAATAAAAAACTCAAGTTTTGTCTTTTCTTTTTCTATGTTTATGATAAAAATAACAATAAATTTTCCATGAGTTACCTTCAAACATCATCTATGGTCTGCAGAATAAAGTTGATAATGAAAATGGTAGAGCAGTATTAGCTTATCTTTTTTCTTTATATAGTCACACTATATCAGTCCCTCATTGGCTGTATCCCAAGCCAAACAACCTTCACTCAGTAATAATATAAGTAAAACAAGCCTCCTTTCATCAAGGCTTTCCAATGTATTCTCTCTTTAATTTATTCTTTACAAAACACATCCATCAATTTTATCTCTTTATTGTGGAAGATAATTTTAAATATGTGCAGAAAAAAACAGGCAACTAGGTACTATATAATCTCTTGGAAGACACCTTAAGAGTAGCAATACTAGTTCAACTCCTTGCAAACCTAAATGCCCACCCTAAGCAATATATGCAAACTGAGAGATCTATCATTCCAACGACAATCTTTATCAGATAACTAGTACAAATCAAACAAAACACACCTTGAAATGGCTTCTTTTGCTTCCAGAGAGTCAACAATTATACCTTCAAAACTGTAAAGGGGAAAAAAACAAAACAAATGTCAACGATCTATATCAAATCACAATAAGCAATAATATCAAGAAACATTGATACCACAACAAAAATAATTAAACTTAAAGCATTAAAATTGAAGCACGCAACCTCAACTCTAACCCTGGAATTAGAAAGGTAACCGAGTTAAGTCGCACATACATTGACCAATCGATCAGGTGTTGTTGCGTTTGACCTAAAAAAGAGAAACGATCATCTATATCCTCCCATATGGAGCGTGCCTCCCCATTCCCTACTGCAAATATCTGTCAATAAACATGAGAAAAAATATGTGTAGGCCTCACAAAACCTTAACTTGATAATGATGTTGAATATATAAATGAACAGGCTATCCCATCATATTCAGAAGCAAAGTATTCTGAGAAGGGTTCATGTAGAATTATTTACACTTGATGGATATAGGACCCATTTGGTTTCTGGAATAATTTTGATGGGAATGGAGTTTGAGAGAATAGAATCCTGTGGCCCATAAACATGTTTGGTATCACATAAAAAAGGAAATTTGTGCAAATGACTAAAATACTCTTAGTGTAAAAAATAAAAAATATTTATTTTTTCATTTTAACATGTAAAAATTATATCAAAATATTCATAAATATAAAATATTAGAAATATTTATTTATCAGTTTTATATTGTTAAAAATATTTTTGAATCAGCAACAATAGAGAAAAACATATTAATATATATATTTTTAATTACTTCATATAAAATATTTTTTATATCACCAATATTAGAAAAACATATGATGAAGGACAGAAAAGAGAGAGAAATAGAGGGAGAAGAGAGAAGGAGAGAAAGGGGAGGGCGCGGTGGTAATTTTCACTCCTGTTCCTAGGATCGGTGGGATTCCCAAGAGGAGGAGAGAATCCCCATTCCTATATATGTGGTCACAGGCTTTTTCCCAGGAAAGGGAATGGGCTTACATTCTAGCAACCAAACATGGCAATTCCCATTCCCTTTCCTTCACCCTTTTCCAACAACTAAACACTATAATGTCTATATTTGAATAAAGCAACACCAGCTTCTACGAAAAACTTGGGATTTCATCACACAGAGAATGCAGATTACTCACCTTAAAAATATAACCCAGTTTCCGTAGATTTTGAATCACTGTAACCAACATCAATGACTGGGGATCTTTCTTCATGTTTCCTAAAATCTGACATTGAGAAAACAAGCACCAATAAATAAACAAAGCATAGGGACAACGCAAAAAACAAAACCGAACAACATTTTTCTGTGTAGGCTTCAATACTAAATGATACTACTGAACTTACAAGGTGGTGGGGCAAAAAGGGGGGGGGGGGGGGGTGTTTAATAAAGAGCTGACAACTTAAAGGTATGTTTGGATGGTTGGCAAGGGATGGAATGGTTAACTTCGAGTAAACCATTGTTTGGATGCTTTTTTAAAGATGGAATGGAATGACAAAAGAGAGACTCCAAGACTCCCTTGCTATCAAAAGCTCCATCTTTTGTCCCTTCAAATTGGGGGCTTCGGTACGAAATAGAGTAGACAAGTGGTACAATTACCATCATATCCTCTTCGCTAAAAACTTGTTGAAATAGTATTCTATTAAGGGCAATATTGTAAAAATAATTTATAAGTCATTTCATTCCATTAACGACCCCTTCCTTCTTTTACTAAACTCCCAAACAATGGAATGACACATGCCTTTCCACTCCACTCCTTGCCATTCCATTATTAACTATTCCTTTCCATCCTCTTGTAAACTTCCAAACATAGCCTAAGTTGTAATTAACTTGATTAAGTAAAGGTTGATTCAGTTGAACAGGGACATAATTAGTCTTAGATGTTCTAAAGAATTTTTCAGTGAAAAATGGATGCCTCAACTTTTGGTTAAATTCTATCCCAGTACGCATTCAACCAAGGACAAAATGTTATTCTTAAACTTTGCTCAAAATATGGCAGATTTACCACAAGCAATGTAAATCAAATTGCATTTCAGTGAAATGTTAAAGTCCTGTCAATTGTGACTACAGATCCAGAAATTAATATGTAAAACATGCAGAAGCTTTTAAGTCAGTTAAAATAAAAGAAATCAACTAATGCAGTCATGATCCTAAAATAGCTGTGCTATATAACAGTAATAACAACTTAGAAGCATTCTTTTTTTATTTGATCAAAACCAGCCAAGAATATTTCCTTTGCATCACTGTCATTATTATCACTCAAAATGTATGAAGTATGAACCAATAATCGTGGTAATTACAGAGGTTGAAAGACAGTGATTCTTGTCCGAAGTACAAGTTGTACGGTTTCTTGTCTTTTCTTTTTAAACAGCACTATTTGCTATCATTATCACTGAAAAAAACATGAAATCATGCTAAATCACTCCATCTCGATTAATTCCAAGATATGTCAGCACGACTGCTGCTCCACTTAGCCTTATCCGGAACCACTTAGCATTGCAATAACTAGCCGTAAATCATTTCCAATATACTAAACAAGATAAAAAAAGTGCAATGAACACATCTATTCTGATATCGTAATAAAAAAGGTACAATCAAAGCTATTCAAATAGAACTCACAAGAGCTAGCCTCGGTCCCCGGACACCAATCCTTGGCTGCGACCGCACCCTATCAAGCCCATCTCCCAACACAAACCTCCGGGACACCCTTCCAGGCACAAACTTCAATGTGTTACCGAACTTCAAACCTTGCCGAAAATGCCTTCGACGCTCACTCCCCGGTCTGAACACTGATGTGATTGAGCTCTGCAACACCATGGACGCCAGAGCAAACAAGAAGACCGCGAAGATTATCATAGCATAGAAACCTGACTTCCCTTTGAACGGGAACAGCCACAGAAACCCCCTGCGATTGAAGCGAGAGTGGGGGTGAGATCGGGTGGTCCTGGGCAACTGGCGATCCGAGAGGGAGGCCCTGGGCCGGTCTCGATAATGCGAAGGGGTCCTTTTGAAGGGGAAGCGATCACGGATCGAATGGAAACCAACGTCATTTCCGGCAGCACCGTCATCGATCTCCGGCATGGAAGAAGAGTTGCGGGAAAGAACCATTGGGTTCAATTTTCCCGGGAAAATATTCAGGAGAAAAAACTGCAAGAGAAAGATGAAAGAATGGGGATTGAAAGGGGAAGAGTTAACGATGGCATTTGGAGGATTCGTGCCCAGTTTGTCGACGTGAATGTGTTCTGTTAGTGAAAGCACTGTCTTTTTGGCCGAAAAAGAAAAGACTCTATCCCTTCCCGACTTCTTATTCTCTTTTCCGTTATCGTTCTTTCACTTTGTTTCAACGTATTTCCATTGGATCAAATTCTATTTTGGTCCTAGTTTTTTCATTTTAATTTCATACTTATTTTTAGTCAAATTTTAATTTAATTATTTTTTAATTTTAATTTTTATTCGATCTTCACTTGTCAATTCTTTTATAATTTAGTTTTTATTGATATGAATATTAATATTATTAATTTAAATTTAATAAATAAAAAATATATGTTGATTTTCAGATTTATAAAAAATAAAATTAAAATAATTATAAAAAATAAAGGACCAAATTGAAAAAATAAAATAATTAAAATATTAAAATAAAATAAAATTATAAATTATAAATGATAAAATTAAATTAAGAATAAAAATTAATGAATAATTAATTAAAATTGAAGAAAAAATTGAGACATTAAAATAATATTTTATTCTATTTTCCTTTTCAATTTATCCCACTCTTTTTTTTTTTTTTGGTGGAATGATACCCTAATCATTTTAAAAGTTTTAAATAATGCATAGTTTTGACACTAATACGGTGGTTATATTTTACTGTCTAATTACAGTTAATAAATGTATGATTATTTATAATAGTTATATATGTGTTGTAATGTAGTTAAAAAATTATATATTTAATATATTTTTATCAAAGAATAACATAACAAAATTATAATATTTTATATATAAATATTTTACTTTTGTAATTCGAATGAGATGTAAGTGGAAAGTTATAAGAAAAAAATTTAGTATTCAAATTATATTTTGTGAACCATCAATTTTGATACGCCGTTTCGTATTTTAATGATCCTGAAATTTAATGAAAATTACATTGTTGTGTATAAGTATGGAATTAGCATTATTTTTAAGTGTCTCTTAATTGCTTATTATGAAAGAGAATATCATAAATGGAGAGTATTTGATATGTATATATATATATATATATACACATGATAAAATGAAATATATCTATATATATATATAGATAGATAATATGAAATTCTAATGTAATAATTAAATTTATTTCGGTAAGTTTTTCCGAAATATCCTGTCTTGCTTTGTTAGAGTCAAAGTAATAGACAAATGGTTGCAAAAGCTATATAGTTATTGCCTAATTATAATATTGATGCTTGACACTTAAAAATTAATTTCCGTGAATAATAAGTAACATTGAAACATTTATTTTATGACAACGATTTTTTAATAAATAAAAAAATTATTTTTTAATAAATAACATAAATTGACTTTCAAATTAAAAATCTTTTATGATTATTCAAGATAACATAGCTATTTGAATATTAAAAGCGTTTGAATGGAAACAAGAAGGCGTACTTCACTCTGTTCAGTTCAACTGTTCAGAACAAGACAACTAAATATGAATGATAATAATTAGTTTATACATATATATATATTAGTTATTATCTTCAATCATTTTAATTAGTGGTGAAAGAGAAAGTGTAATACATAATTAGGTACATGATAATAAATTAAAATTTAATTTTGTTAATTTATTGGAGATCTGCTGCAAAGAAATGTTGTCATTTGTTATTCTTTGATTAAACTTGAAAGTTAGATTACATGCCAAAAAAAAAAAGCTAGATTACTTGTAATACACATAAATTAATACAGTCACATACAATCACTTTATAGTTTTACCATTATGTCTTTGAGGCCATTTGGTGTTGCCTGATTTCAAAAATCAATACAAAAAATATATAAATAAATATATAATGTTGAGATCCAGTCATCTTTAGCTTTCTCTTGCTTCTTGGATAGAAGGGTTAGCATGCTGTCTTTATGGTCAACTTGCACAAGATAGAACGTTGGAGCTTGTTGCATACATTATTTGGATCTGGATTATCTAGTGTTCTTGTACCTCTTGTTCATGAGATAAAGGAAGAGCCTAATTGAGTATTAGGTCTTACTTGAAATTGTTGGACTCTTATAATGATAAAATTTTCAAGCAGTAGCATGCAACTTTTGAATTTGGATTCCCTAATGTTCTTGTTCCTTCTTGTTTATTATTATATTAGAAAGAGATAAACATAGAATAAGTATAGTTTACTTGAGTGATGAGTTTTGTTTGAAATTGTAGAACTCACTTAAGTGGTGAATTTTATTTACTTTACATTTTTCTCTCTACAATATGACAAAAATATGAGAGAAACACATGATTGAAACGCTATTAGATGAAAATTAATAAGCATATGAAGTCTTTACTTTTATGACAATTTTGATCACTCATTTTTGTCTTATGATTAATTTAGTCTTTTAAAAATAGAAAATATTAGAATGGTCCTTCAAAGATAAGACATTTGAGAAAATATAGATTTTCTAAAAATCAATTTGGTTCTTCATAGGCACCTAATTTGTTTACTTTTTTATCTTCAGATAATCATTTTGATACTTTCCATTGAAGACTAAATTATTACTTTAACAACAAATAAGGGACTAAAATTATTTTTTTTTTTCCTAGTTTTATAGAAACTTTTCCACATCTTGGCTACATTGGATTGATTGTAAATAAACTTATAATTATCTGGGTTCTTGTATTTTGGCTTCATGGAATCAGTGTACAACAAGATTTTAGGTTTCTCAATTAACCAACAAGACTTGATTAAGAAGTCTAGTATCTCTAAAATTAAGACCTCCTTCAGATCTAGAATTACAAAAGTTCTTCCAATTCATTAATTAGATGCATCAATGAATCAACTAACTATTATCTTCAAAGCTCTAGAAGAAATTTGCTAAAAAAGGAGTTGACGAAAGTATGTAATGTTGAATTAATTTTATAAAATATATTAAAATAATGTGGATTGGTATTAATTTATTATTAGGACAATTTGTTAGGTTAATCAATTAATTAAGTAATTAAATTTTGTTATATATAAACCAAAAATGAATTGGGTACCAGTTATTTGTGAGTAATTAGTGATAGGTTAGATTATCTATAAGCTTAACCCAAGTCTTGTCAATAACTATCCTATCGTATTACTAATTAAAAAATAAGAGGAATATTCCATAAGCATATTCAATTTTTAATTTGAGAAAGGTGGGAAATTAACATTTTTTTTATTATTAAATAAAGATAATTACTCTAAACAATAAATAACTTTTTCACTTTTCTAAGGATTCATTGGAACAATTTTGGTTTATCAAATATTTCTCTTTCTTTCTGGACTCTCTAACTTTTACATACGAAAGGTTTGGGCAAAGTAGGTTGCTATCTCTACTACAAAATTTATGGTTGCAATGAATTTACATTACAAATAAGTTTTCTTTCTCATTGATTATTATTTGTGTTCATTATAATCTCCCAAACATTTTTGCAATAGTTGGTATTAGAGCCTTAGGTTCTATAGGTTTTTTTCATCATATTTTTTGTATGTGCCCTGATCCATTTTTTTTTTTTATTTAGGTTCATTAGTCCAAATATGTGTGTAAAACAAGGCTAAACTTAGATTATTTTTTTAAAAAAATTCATCTTAATTCTTGGAGAATTCAGATGAGTGAACATGAATATTCCCATTACATGCCCAGAACCTAGATGAACGACCACACCATTGGAATTTATGTTTGAAAACTTTTAAGTGAAATTAATGGGTGTGTAGACCGACCAAATGAGTTTAGGGGTTTTACTACCTCAGAAATTTCAAACAAAACAAGATATATTTTGAAGCCCAAAATTACTAGAAAAGCACATTCTCTATCAATGTTATCCCACCGGCAAACCTTACTTTTTCAAATGAAATTTCTCCCAAATCTTGCACGTTTTATGAAAATTAATCCAAGGGAATTGTAGATCATTCAAAGATGAAAAAAATGACAACAATTGTGCCCTCCAAAACTGGGTCATCTGGCGAGTCGCCAGAGGTTGAAGATGATGCGTATGGGCTTCATCGGTGTATGGTGGAGCGTGTGACTCACGAGTTGGTCATATGAACTCGAGAACTCCATAGTTATGCTCCATATGCCCTATTAGATTTTTTTGGTGATTTTTTCAGAATTTGTTAAGCCACAGAAATAGGAGTTTTGAAATTTCTTGAAGATCTAAGGTCTTAAAAATAGTATGTAACTAAGGTATTTTGACTTGAGAAATTTTTTATACTGACTAAACATAATAAGGAATAGAACACTCAATTCACTCTCCCTGATGATGTCTGAATAAATTAAAATAAATTTATTTTGCATAATTAGTTAATTTCATTCCTATTTTGTGTTGTGAAATTAATCTATGAATAATAAAGGTACTCTACCTAGTGGTTGAGTGTCCACCTATTGTGGGCCCAACAATGATGGTATCAAATTTGAAGCTCATTTTATTACAGTAATTATGGTTTATGACACATAATTATTGGTATATATACCCTTAAATAATTATTAAAGGTAAAATTAGTCACCAAGTAATGTCCAGAGAGTTTTATTTATATTAAAAATGGGCATGCCCTATCTTGACAGCCAATTTGACTAAATTACTCAACCACAATAATTTATGTCACTCATGACAAATGAGTATATTGCCAAAAAGGTTTTAAACAATTAGGAAAATAATTTCATAACGAAATTCACTAAATCCACATGGGAATTGGTTTGAGAATTAAATTAAGCATTATACTGAATTTATAAAGGCATAAATTTTAGCACATATGAAATTTTTTGGGCTTATAATACTATTACAATACTCATTAAGAGCCCTATGCCTAAATAAATTGCCGAAGGCGATTTGGTCCAGTTTCATGCCCAAATTCTATCTTCTTCATTGACTCTAAGACTTTTAAATTCAAGCAACTTTTTTTGGCCTTTATATAAGAGACTAATGATGACTGTTTAAAGCCAAAATTAGCTTCAACATGAGTAATGATTCAAAGCTAAAAATATTATCTAGTTGGATTTTTTTTAATTTAAATAAAATTAAAGATGAAAAGCATGATTAGTTTTATATTCTTAGTAATCAATCATGCGTCATTTGAAACAATATGAAATCCAAAGTGTTGATTTTTCCTTACTCTTAGGCATGATTAAGTGATTTCACTTGCCAAGAAGATCCCTTGGGCTATTAGCACTTTACACTTATGAGGTCACCTATCATGGGACCAATTATAAAGGTGTTTTATTGGTTTAATTAAGGTGTCTATTTCATTTAATTTTTGCAGGAAGCGTTGGCAATAGATACACCTTATCGGTGTGGCACTAACAATATAATTTGTTTTTTATGAAAGAGATAATTAGATTGATGTCTTAATACTTCTTGTATTCTATCGGTATGGAGATGTTAGAGACATTTTGATTGTATAGGTTTTTTTATGAATAATGGGTTTTTCTTGGTTTATTATAATCTGGGACCCTTAGGTAGGATTATGATAAACAATCTTGTTAATATAGTTCAATAAGTTGAGCCTTTTGGAGGAAACTATTTTATAATTATGTGCATTTACATAATATATGTTTCCTAATTTCTTTACCTCAGCTCTTGTGAAAAGTAACTATTAGCAATGAAAACTCTTAGTGGGACAAACTATAATAATTTGAGAAAGTCCCTAAAATTTGTTTTGGCAACTGCATTGATAACCCCTGGCCTTAGGGTAGATACACTTATTACATTTAGCAACAACTCCACTATTTTTTTTAGAGTCCTTCTGGAGTTGTGACACTACCTAAATTAGAATGTGTGTGTAAGTGTGAGAAGACATTAATAGGAACAACAGTGGAACATGTGAGGGCCACTCTGGAGGTAGATTGAGCAACTTGTTGAGGCTAGAGTATGACCATCATTAGAGTGGAAGGAAGTTTGATTGTAGTTAGTAATATAAGACTGTATCTTGAACTTGTATTCTGTACATTATTTGACTCCATGTAATGAAGTTTACATACCATTATCAAGGAGGAATTTGAATTTCCACTTTTGCATTAAACAGACATGATTATTTGATTTTAACAAGAAAATAGAAGAATTAATATCTTCTTTGATTATGTTATTGTCTTTGTTATGACATCAGCTTTTGGGTCATATCTCCATAAAGAGATTAAGAATGGATGATTAGACACGAAACATTATATGACTTAGATTTTTTAGACTTTTGAATCCTAAAGGGCCAAATATATACATGAGAATATTTTAAACTTGATTCACACAGATATTAGTGGACTTCTAACACCTATTGTCATGGATGGATTTGTTGTATGAAGCGTTTGAATCTTTATATGCCTTTAAGGCATTTAAAGCTGTTGTTTAGTTGGAATCTGATGTGTCAGACTAGTTGAGAGTGGTAATAGGTTGTTTAAGTCATTATGTCCCAAAATGATGATGAGATGACTTTGATGGATAAAGTTCCATATCATCTACTATTTTTAGCTTAATATATGCCTAGACATGCACATGTTTAGATATTGCTTTTCTTATCGGTGTGCTTGACAGATATCTAAATAATTCTCAGTATAATCATCAAAAGGCTACAAAGACAGTTGTGAAGTACCTTTATAGTATAAAAATATCACATATTGACTTTTAGGAAATATGAATTATTTGAAATAGTGAGATATTTTGATTTAGATTATGTATCATGTATTAATGATCAGGAATTTATTTTTATTACATTTGTGTGATGTTTAGAGGAGTTGTTTCATTCCAAAGTGTCATGTAAACACTTATAGCTACCTTAACCTTGCATGCATCTTTATGATGTTTAGAGGAGCTGTTTAAGAAGTGTCAATTGGACACTTACAACTATCTTATATATATGAGTGGAAAGTGTGTCACTTGTTTTGTGATATCCATTTGTCAAAGAATGTGGTTAAAGGAATGACCTTTTGTTGTGTGCATATTTTAAGCCTTTACCACTTTCATTACGACAATGACTCTGCTATGAGCTTCTCTCAAAATTATAAGAATTCTTATTGTGTTAAATATTTTGATTCTTAGTTCTTGTTTGTTGAAGAGAGAAGATTAGTTAATCTCATCATCATATTGAACATTTGGATGATCTATTTAGCAAAAATTTACCCATTAAAGTTTTAAAAAACTCATTAATTTTAGGTATTTTTTAAAATTTTGATGTCATAGTTTAGTGGGAGTTTGAATTGTGTTCTTGAGGGACACTTTGATATATTTGGGCATCCATAATATTTGTTTCTCTATCAGATTCAATGTTCTTAGTTGTGCCAAAATTTTGGATATAATTTAGAATTAAAACTTTGTTGGCATTTATAGCATTGTTTTCCTATCGGATTTGATATTGTTGATTCATTGTTTCATTTCTGAATTTTTTTTCTTTATATTTGACTCATGTGGTTTACATCTTTGGTAAATATTTGCTTGTAGATCAGTTAACCAAAGGCCACCCATAGGAGCTCATATGGGTCTTGTTCAATATTTGATGTTGCCTTGATCTAATGAGAGTATGAGTTAAGTCCTTAAGGGACTTTTGTGATGTAATTTGACATCTTAAATATCCATTCAGTTCAGATATTAGCCTCACGTTATAATTATATCATTTGTTTTCCTATCAGATTCAATGATATTTTGATATTTTATTTCTGAACTCTGTATGGTTTTTATGTATATTTTAGTTGCTTAATGTTGATTGATATTTGTTTAATTAGTTGTCTAATAATCAACTAATATAATCCAAGTGGGAGATTATTGAATTAATTTTATAAAATATATTAAAATAGTATGGATTGGTATTAATTTATTATTAGGACAATTCGTTGGGTTAATCAATTAATTATATAATTAAATTTTTTAATATATAAATCAAGATTGGGTTGGGTTCGAGTTATTTGTGGGTAATCAGTAATATGTTAGATTACCAATAAGCCCATTGGGTAGAGGCCCCAACCTATAGCTCAAGTTTTGCCAGTAATTATCCTACTATGTTACTGACTAAAAGATAAGAGGAATATTCTCTAAACATATTCAAATCTAAATTTGAGCAATTGAAAGAAAGGTGGGTAGTTACCATTTTTTTTATTATTAAATAAAGATAATTACTCTGAACGATAAATAACTTCTCCACTTTTTTGAAGACTCATCAGAACAATTTTGGCTTATCAAATATTTCTTTTTCTCTCTTAAAACTCTGATTTTTACGTACAAAAGACTTGAGCAAAGTAGGTTGTTATCTCTACTACAAAATTTATTATTGCAATGAGTTTACATTACATATATATGCTTTCCAACTTTGGAGTATGGATCCCTCCAATAGGGTCTAGGTTCAATGGTTCTAAATTTTTTATGAAATATATTTTTTAAAAAATAAAAGATAATTATTTTTGTAAATAAAAATACATTATTATTTTAAATTATTTTTTCATACAAAATAATATCTATTAAAAATAATAAACTCTAAAATATATAAAATAAACTATAAGATGTTAAAAACAATTCAATCTTGTTTTTTTTTTACTAGATATTATTTTCTATAAAAGAATTTAAAATATTAATATATATATATATTTATTTATAAAAATATTTTTATAAAAAATTTAGGGCTCCATACTCCCAATTTTGTGGTATTTGGTGAATTTTAAAGAAGGCATAGGTTTAAAGGGAAAATGCTGAAAGGGAAAACCAATGGGTTTTTTTGGCACTAGTAAAGGAGTTACCATTATTTGTTGTTTTTAACAATAATGTCAATGGTGTAAAACTTTTTTACATTTTGCGAAAGACAGTGGTGTATTCTGATAAATTAATTCGGTCTTAATTTAGAAAACTAAAATGTATTTTTTTAAAATAATAATTTTATGTTAATTTTTTTATTTGTTGTAGTAAAGTAGAACTAAGCAGAAAAGATTGGAAAAGATAATATGTCTTGTCCAAGAATTCTAAGCCACACGAGGAAATTAAGTGTTAGACGAACTTGATTTATTTGGATGTAATCCTGACCTTGTTTCTTTTCTCATTTGCAATCCTCAAGATTTTATATATTTCTCCCAAAACAATTTTGAAATTGAAAAAAAAAAAAGTTTACAAGAAGAATCTTATTTTATTATAAAAATTAAAATTCTTTTAAGATTAAAAACATTAATTTTAGGGATGATTAGAGTAAAATATTATTTCAATCCATAACTTATTAGTTTAATTTCTATTTTTTACTGATTTTTATTTTTATTTTTGTCTTTTACTTATTATTCTATTATCAATTTAATTCTTTTTTTAATATTAACGTTAGTATTTAGACCAAATTTAATTTACCAAAAAGTCTAAATTAAAAATAAAAATTAATAAAAAATAAATTAAAAATTAATTAATAAGTAAGAACTAAAATATGGCTTGAGGTGATTACAATGCTTGATCATCCCTAAGAGCATAAACAGTTTCCATCCTCATTAAATTCTTGGATTTCCTAACCCAAGTCATTTATCTTAACAAAAATATAAAATAAATAATTATTCTTTAGATTTATTTACATACAATCTATATATATTAAATCACAACAAAAATACAATATTTCAAATGGCATAATTTAAAATCTATAAAATGCTATCTAGATATTTTTGTAATATAATATAATATATTATATAAATTAATATTTATAAAAATAAACGAATAAATATGTTTACTAAATCCTAGTGGAATAAAGAGTAATCAAATTGCAATCACGAAATTGATGTGATTTCTTGTCCAGATAAATAAATTTTGCTAATGAAATATTCTTGCCCTATAATAAATTAAAATAAACGGATTTTTTTAATCATAATATGTGTTATATACATTTTAAATTATTAAATAAATATATTCATTTAATAATTCACAATAAAAGGAATATAAGAAAATAATAATTAAACCTACACCTAAAAGTAAGCAATAAATAAGAGAGGAGAGTGATCATGAGAGTGATGTTTCCCACTGGAAATGTCATAAATTAATGGACTTCAATGATACTACGGATCCTACCAACTAGGGACTTGAATTGTCCCCATTGCCTTTTTTTTTTTTTTTTTTTTTAATTGATTTAATTTTAATTTTTTTTTTCGAAGAATTTACTTTTTGTCTTTATAGTTTTATTTAATTTTTAATTTGACTTTTATAGTATAAATATTGGTAATGAAATCTTTAGAATTTAAATAATTTTTAATTTAATCTCTATTTTTATATTTTTACCAATATTCTGAAATGTATTTTAGTTGATTTTACTTCAATTTCTTATTTTATCTTATTTATTAACATAATCATATATATATATATATATATATATATTCAAAGTGTTGATCTAAGCAAAATTTAAAAAAAAAATGAACAAAACATTGTAAGGATCTAATTACAAATTTTTAAAAATTGAATGAAAATATAAAAATTTAAAATATAACTTTCTCTAAACTTTTCTTTTTAGAAATGATTATATTAATATGTTTTAGATCTTTTGTTGTATAATTGAACACTTTAAATTCTAAATCCTATTAGACTCTCAGTGTACATCCTATTCATCTTCAATGAGATGACATGTTTGTTGATGCACTAACATTATATATTGGTGTAATAATGACATGTATTTGAAACTTTAGCATTATGTTTGGTATGCTAGAAAAATTTTATAAGAGTAGAACCATGATGGCGAAGAAGATAGACGACTGCGAAGGAGACAGATTATGACAAAGGAGATTGATGACGTCGAAGAGACAAATGAGACAAACGACACCGAAGGTTACTTTGACGACAGGAAACGCAACAAACATGAAGGAGACATACGGGTAATTTTCATCATTATCCTCTCATTCCAATAGAATGAGCCTCATTCCATCTACTATCATCAAGAAAGATATATCTATCAAAATGATGGAATCTTCATTCCCATAGGAACCAGACTCTATGCTACCAACATTCAAACATTTGTTTCCTTTTCCATTTCCAGAGCAACCGTTTCTCGTGTACCAAATGGGCAAATGGAATATGATGGAAATGAATCATAAGGCCAAATATTAGTTTTAGTTATGTAGAGGAAATGAATCCATATCCAAAATAATTTTATGTCTAGTTTGAGAAATTGAAAAGAGGAATATAAAAAAAGTCCAAAATGGCCCTCATTTTAAAAAAAACCTTTAAATAAAATATTTAAAAGGTGGGAATCTGTTCCCTTTGAAATCATACACATCAACATTAATAGGCAATGATGATAACCAAGCCATTGGATCTAACGAGGGCAATTTGGTTAAAAACCATCATATTCTTTCAAACTATATGACTCTTTCCATTATACCAAGCAAATTACCTCATTTCATTATCCTTTATTTTTTTCCATTACCCACTTTTTCTTTTTTAATATTAGAAAAAAAAAGAAGGAAAAAGACATTAAAAGCAAAAAGAGGTAAGGAGGCCCATATGGGAATGTAACACCCTAAGCATGTGATTTTTCCAGATTGTCCTGTCCTCATTTGAGATAGTGCCCACTTTAAAGCTCGTGAAGGCTTGCTTTAGGTTGGCAATATCTTCAAAGATAAAAGAGAACCTGGTGGGTATGATTCCTAGTCTTTGAAAGTGGCCAGTCTCTTTTTCATTAATAAAACTTTGAAAAATGTCAACCGTGCTAATGTTAGGCTATTCTTCGTCTGTTATGATCTAAAACAACACATATCTAATAGCCTTGAAAAGAAGAGTTTTTTTGGTCAGGGGAGTTTGGCTTTTCCAAGAAAAGTCTCTGACATGGACACCATTGAGGACAATAGAAATGTGAAGCATTTTAGAATTACTGCCCCTTCTCCTGCCTATGTACCAGTAAGTTATTATCCAATCGCACGTATAGTTTAAAGGGGGGAGATGGTTCCTTGATTCAGGGACCTCTGAGTCTTATGAGTAACTAGGCTAAAGATATATGACCTTGAACATTTTCTAACAAGATTTTCCTGATCTCAGCCAGGGCTTTCAATGGGTAGGGGAGTAATTGGAGAATATAGCATTGTTTCTCGTGGTCCAGATAATGTAGCAGGCTGAGATGAGAAATTCTATAAGACCTTTGAGTACTTCTAAAGAATTCTGGCTTTGAGATAAACAGGTTGCAATCCATTGGATAGGGACATAAGGTTGAATTAAGTCAACCATGATACCAAAGGGAGATGCAAACGAAATGGCTCTTGCAAATGGACAAAGGATGAATGTGTGGCTTACTATCCTTTTGTCTCACCACAAAGGTGATAAAGGTCCTAATTGTTGAGGTGGTGATGTTGAAGGATGTCTTTAGTGGGTAGAGCTTCATTTAGGAGTCTCCAAGTGAAGTTAAGTATTCTAGGTGGAAGCTTTATTCTTTAGAGATTCTTTTAAATATGAGGTTGAAGAGGGAAACCTGTTCTTTAACAGAGCATGGCATATCCATCCTTAACACTATATTCTCCAGTTTAGTTCCTTTCCAAATTAATTTATTAGGCATACCCATTAAAGAAAAAGGGTGTTGAGTATCACGGCCTTTTCTCTCTCTTGATAGTATTGAGTGAGCTTAGACATATCCCATCCTATCATATTTCTAATGATAAGATTAGCCACTTTAAGATCCTTGACATTTGCCTTGTTCATAGCCCTCCACCACACCAGATATTATAGGGATATTCCTTTTCCATCTTTAACTCTCCATTCTATATTTTCTAAGATTAGATTTTGGCTTTTTAAAATTCCCTTCCAAATCCATGAAGCATTGAACCTGTCTAGGAATTGGCCTTTTTGAGGACCACAATACTTCCTTGCTAGGATTGATACTATCAAACCTGTGGGTATAGCACTGAGAACACACCAGTTATGTTTAGCTAGAAGAGCTAGGTTGAATTTGTGTGTGCTTCTTATACCTAAACCTCCTTTACTCAAAGGTTGGCAGATTGTTTTCCAGTTTGTGAGATGTATTTTTCATTTTAGGTCTTTAAGCTCCCAAGAGAAGTTAGCTATTTTTTAATCTACCAAAGAGACATACTTCTTTCGTAGATTTATACAAGATAATTCATAGACTAGACTTGAATTAATGACTGATTTGATTAGTGTTAGCTGAATGGCTTGTGAAAGGAGTTTGGATTTCCATAAATGAAGTTTCTTATCAACCTTGTTTACCAATTCTTGACAATTCTAAATCTTATTTCTTTCTAGATCAATGTGAATACCCAAGTGTTTTACCTGGTGATTTGAAAGTTTGATATCTAGGATGTTAGCTATGAATTTCTTGAAGACTATAGGAACGTTGGGACTGAAAACACCATGGATTTCTTTATGTTAGTTTAAGTCCAGCCATGGAATTAATGTCTACAAGGGTGTCTTTGACGACTTCACATGAGTCCTTGGAAGCCTCGAAGAAAAGGAGAGTGTCATTTGCATACCTCATATATAAGATAGGGTCAGTTAACTAACCAATCTTGATGCCCTTTCATTTATTGGTTGTTTCCTTTCCTAGGATCATGCAAGAGAGAACATTTGCACAGATAATATATAAGTAAGGGGAAAGGGGATCACCCTGTCTGAGTCCTCTACTTGAAGATATGTTAATGGTGTAGTTCCTATTAATGATTAACTAGTAGGAGATGGTTGATATGTATTGAGAAATTAGATGGATCCAGGCCTAGGGGAATTTCATTCTAGTCATGACAACTATAAGGAAATTCTAGGATAAGCTATCAAAGGCCTTAGAGGTATTTAGTTTTAGGGCACAAAGCTTTTTGCCTCTTCTTTTCTTCTTTTGTATGGTATTAATTGTTTCCGCGGTAATCAAGATGTTATCAGTGATTAGTCTGCCCTTGAGGAATGCAATTTAAAAGGCAGATTTATATCCCACAATCAATAGCTAAGCTCATTGGATATAATATTGTATTCTACATTGTAAAGGCTGATGGGTCTATAATCTCTCACTATCTGTAACTTGTCAGTTTTTGGTATAAGGACAAGAAAAGTTTTGTTTAGACTCTTGAGCATGTAAGCTTTCTCAAAATAGTATTGCACCATTATGATTATATCTAGTTTAATCCAATCCCAGTAGTATTGGAAGAATTTTACATTTAAACCATTTGAGCCTAGGGCACTGTTAGGATTTATGCTGAACACTACATTTCTAAATTCTTCCTCAGTTATTGGTCTATTCAGGAACTCAATATGGTGTAAGGTGAGCTTCGAGATGTTTGAGGAATTAAGGCTCTCCTTTTGGTTTTCCCTTGTGCCTGGCGTGTTAAAAGCTGCATTGTAGAAGTTCTAGAAAGATTTCTCCATGTTATCTTATCCCTCTATCTACTCACCATTTTCATATTTGATTCTAGGGATCTTATTGGAACTCCTTTTGGATATTAGGTCGTGGAAGTATTTATTGTTTCTATCTCCATGAATAAGCCAAGATTGTCTAGTACATTGTGTCCATAAGGTTTCTTTGCAATCATAAAGGAATTATAGGTTTTCATGGTTTCTTTTTCTATACAAAAGGAAAGAATTCATTTTGTGTCCTTTTAGAGATTTTGTAGAGATTCCTCAGGCAATTTTATTCTTTTTCTCAAGTTGGCCACAGAACTAGCATTTCAATCCCAAAGAGCTAACATTGTTGAGTTAATTTTCTTGTATAGGATGAAGCTAGGTGAGCCTATGTTGTTCGTGATCCAAGAGAGTTCCACTATCCTCTTGCACTCTTAAAAATGTGTCCAAAAGTTTTCAAATCTAGGTAATTTTTTTCCCCTGAAGCCATCTAAATTTCAAATGCTGGGGATGATGGGTGAAGCAATTATAGGAAGGGCTAAAAGATAGGAGGTAGGGAAAGTATATAGCAAATTCGAATTGTAGTAGGTCCTGTTAAGATGAGACCAAACCTGTTTATCATCAGCCCTATTATTTGTCCAAGTATATCAGAGGCCTTTGGCTTTTATGTCAATAAGGGCACATTTGTTTAAGGTATCTCGGAGATCAGAAGCACCAGGAATGCTACAACAGTTGTTGAGTTTTTCTTCTTGGTTACAGGCTTGATTGAAGTCCCCTATAATGAGCCACAGGAGATTCATGTTATTATTGGTTAAATTAATCCAATCCTAAAGAGTTCTACTTTTGGAAGTAATAAGGTGACCGTAGACAAAGGTTATGTATGTGGCATTATTATCAATCCAGATCTTAAGGTGAATCCAATTTGGAGTGCATTCTCCAATTACATAGTTAATATCACTATTCCAAGCAACTAAATTACCCATACTCTTCCTTTTTGGATTGCAACTGAAAACATAAGGGTAACCAAGAGCATTTATTAAGCTAATCAGCGAATCTACATCTTTTTTAGTTTCAGACAAAACGATAAGAGCAGGTTAGTATTTGTTGAGGAGGAGTTTTAACCTTTGAACTGGCGTGGCCTTCCCTAATCCTCGGCAGTTCCACCTCAAACATATCATGGCTCTAGGGGAAGCTCATAATGGGGAGCTTCCTGGACCTTTGGACAAATGGAGCTTGGGTGATGTAAAGAAGAATGATCAACCCAATCCTAATTAGAAGAAAGCTTGAGCTTTTTCCTTCGAGTGTAATTTTGGTCTAACTTGTCAAGTTTTACTCTTATTCAGAGGAATATGCAGCCTTCCCGGATCCTTGTCACCCTCACAAATGATGCCTCATTTAGAATCCTCACATAAATCTGTAAGTCTGCAGGGGGCGAGAGTGGAAGGGATTGAGTTATTCCTCATGAGTGAGATGAGATATTTTTTGGCATGCAGCTTTTTTTCTTTAGAGAAATACTTGTGGAGTTGAAGGTTAAAACTAGTGTTAAAAGGTTTCTACTCAACCGAGTCAATGCTATTCGGTATGAAAATATGGAGAGGGTTATTCCACAGCATGATATCAGAAGCAGGGAAGTAACTCGGCCAAAGTTGGCAGTGCAATGAGGGGCCGCCACCAAGTCTAGTGAGGAGGCTCACATTGATCAGGGATTCCGAGAGCTCGGAGTCAACATAAGCAATGACTATATAATTCCACCAGGAGAAAAGAGCAGCTTGAGTGGCTTGAAGGGAGGAGTAGCTGTCCACCCATGCGAAAAGGGACGGGGGTATATGAGTAAGGGATGCAGGTTGAACAGATGGCTTAAGTGAGGGTTAAGATGGAGGGTATCAGGAAAGAGGGATTCAGTGGTGCAAATAGAGGGTGTAACACCAAAAAGGCCCAAGGGTGAGGTGAAGTTAATGTCAGGGAAGATATGGTCCACAGGGTTGCCGAGAGAAAGCTTGTCTTGAAGTCTGGAAGTTTGCTCCGTGCCTTGATCGTCCTTGCACCAGTCAAAATCAACGTTAGAATCAAAGAAAGGAGGGAGGTCACTTTCCATAGGATCATTGCGGTTCCAGTTCGGGCACATCTCCATCGGCGCATCCTGGAGGTTAGGATATTCCTCTGTCTGGTTGAAGAAGTTTGGGGTGATTGGCTCTTGATCCTGGTGTTCATTTTGATTTTGAGTGTCATCCTGATTATTGAGTTTCGGGTTCCCAATAGGAGGGTTTCCATCATCAGGATCGTTCAAGGAGTCAGAGGTGAAGGAATCCTCCCTCGCGCTAAAAAGGTTCCTTGATCCATTCCTTTTTGCTTTTTCTTCTTCGGTTTCCTTGCCGTGAACAAAATAGCAACCTACGTCTTGAGTGATCATCCATCTGACCTTCATCGAGCTTCGAGTGGAGCGTTTGGCTCTGAAAGCAATAGAGCCGCTGGGAACAAGGGGAAATTTGAAGTCCTTAATGAAGTTCACATCAACCTTCTACTGGACACGTTGCTTGTGCTCTTCCTGCACCTCCTTGATGTGAACGATGTTCCAGTAGCAGTCTTTTGCGAGGTGTCCAATACTGCTACACTGGCGGCATCTCCTGAAGACACGTTCAAATCTACACTCTACCTAAACCTTTATGCCATTGTCCAGTTTTACTCTAATGGCACTAAGCAGAGGTAGGGTTTGGTCGATCAAACAAAGAACCCAAATGATACGAAGGTTGTTCAAGTAAGGAACCTTCCGTCCACCTCTTTAGGTTCTCCGACCCGCCACCTCCTTGTTGTGGTATTCAAGAGGGAGGCCCCAAAACTACACTCAAATGGCAACTCTGTATATGGATACCTCCCGCAGAATCGTGTTTGGTCGCCATTTCTCTATTACCATGAGCCTGTTCATGACCGACCGAGGGCCGTTTTCTAGAATGAAGGATTGGTCCTCGCTATTCGGGAAGGCAATAACATAGTTGTTCTTATCTCTCCCAATGAACTTAAAGTCATCTTGGAGACTCCACATTCCGTGAAGGGCAGCGTCATGCCTGTGCACCGGTAGTTACTTGCCGTCAACTAAGATGGCGATGAAGCACATCTGCCAAAACTCTCTCAACTACTTGAGGGTGTTTTCACAAAACCAAAAATAAGGATCGTGTCTAAGTCGCCAAAAGGAGCCCTGCTTACTACCGAAATCCAAGGAGGAATAGTAAGGTTTGGACTGGAGGGGCTAATCACCGACTAGTTGAAGCCACGAGCGAGTTGTCAATGGTGAGCCATGAACAGGGGGATGAGTTTGAGGAGCTTCGAGTCGAAAAGGAAGGTAAAGGAGGCTACGAAAGCAACTGTAAAGGGAAGGAAAATAGGGGAAAGGAGGAGAAGTAGGACGACAAGGTCACACCACTCAGATCGAGAACGAGGCTTGAGCATGCAGAGGGATGAGAAGGGTAGCTAGTGCAGAGGAAAATAGAAGGAAGGGGCAGAAGTAAGCTCTGAAGGAGGTTAACCATTGAGTCACTAGGGAAAGTAGGGGGACGAGGAGGGTGAGTTGGGATAGGGGGAGTAGCAGGCACGAAAGCGGAGCAGAGTTGGGGGAGACAAAAGGGCGAAGGGAGGGAAAGGACAGGCAGAAAAACACTGACAAAAAGAAGGACCAAAGACAGAACCTAATAGGGGAAGCTGGTGGTGGCGCGAGGTTATGTGAAGGTTGCATGGGATAATAAAATGACAGACGTGGGAAAAGACAGGAAAACACATGAGAGCTAAAACCACGAAACCGGTAATATAATATATTAAAATAATAATATTTTATTAATTTAATATATTTTTATTAATAAAATATTATTATTTTAATATATTTTATTATATAATCATTTTAATTATTAGAGCAAACCCGATTCAAAAGCACGAAACTCCTACGGGTGCAAAATCGAGAGTATCTCTCTCTAACTTTCTCTCACTAGGAGGCCTACACAAGATAGGTAATATAATAATATTATTTATTAATTTAATATTAATAAAATATTATTATTTATTACTGGAGCGGATTTAATAATTGCAGCTAATCCAAGAGCCTACACAAGCCCCCACTTTTCTAATAAACCAAACAGAATCTAAGATGTTAGTAATAAAGGTCTAAAAGAAATACTAATTCTTTTAAACATAATGTCGTTTGAAGAAATATATATTCTTACAGCATTTTATGTTACAAATTGTTCAGTTTTTTTTTTCCTTTTAAAAATAAATATTCAATACAATTAAAAAAAAAAGAATAGGGTGGAAAGAACCACACGTAATTACATGTTAATATATATTGACATATATGGCATGTGCCTTAAAAAAACATTTGAAGCTTTAGACAATATTCTAGTCTTTTTTAAAAAAAAAAATATATTTTCAAGATAAAAAACCTATTTTAATAAAATGAGTAATGATACTTGAGCTGAGTATTCAGAATAAAAACTAAAGAATTTTATTAAAATATATGGGGTTGGGCTTCCTCCAAATTTGAAAATAGAATAAAAATGGATAATGTAATATATTTGCTTTAAAAAGTTGTATAACATCAAGCCTATAATGAATTTTGCCGTTTCAAAGTTGTTGCTTGTTGGTCTAAGATTTAATGTGACATATATATGGGAGAGACTTTGCTTGCTGGTCACAAACTTACAATTAATGAATGTTCTAAGAATAAAAATTGCTTGTCAAATTCACTGGGAGAAACTAAATTTATATTTTTGAATTATAATTTAATCTAAATTTCATTGAGTAATTGGTCCATTATTTATCAGATGATTACTAATTTGGTCCCTCATAAATTTCTAGTCTCAATTTGATTTCATTTATGTTAATTTAATCATTTACTGGTTTTCATTCTCAATTTAATATTCTTTTACCAATTTATTTTTAATTTGGTTTCTTACTAATGTTAAAGTTCACACATGTAGTCCCTTAATCTTAATTAAATATAATCAGCCAAATTGAGAATGAATTGATAAATAAATGAATAAATTAAGAATTAATTATAAGTAAGGGATCAAAATGAGAATATAAATTAATGAGGGGTCAAATTAAAAATTAACTAATAATGGGGATTAACATGGTGTTTTACTTGTATATAGATTTTAAGACGCACTAACATTTCATTTTTCTAAATTATCATAGAAGGTAAGGAAAAAAAAAAACACATGCCATATACTTATCTAAATTAACATATAATTTTGGAGAAAAAAAAATGCAAGCTTGAGATCATGCATGGTGAGTGAATACTATATAGTTTAGTATTACTATTACAATTAATTTTTGAAATATTTATTGTTTTAATTTGTTTCTGAAGCTATGGAGAAGTTACAATGTTTGCTTAATATGTTATTGAAGTGCATAAGAATGTTACAGTGTTTACTAAATATATTATTGAGCTTGATAAGAGTCACAGTGTTTACGTAGCATGTTATTAAAGCAATAAGAAAGATACAATCTTTGTTCATACCCTACTAATTAAAATGATGTTAGATACGTCTATTATTTATTCCAAGCATAATTTTGTGATAAACTTAATTACAATTTTGGATTAAAAATTATTTATGGTGTTGAATTCTTTGGAGCTTTTCAGAAATAGATCTATGTTTAGTTCTACTCTTAATCAAGCAATTACTCAATTCAATTAGATTAAATTTTAAGATTGTATGTAATTAAAATTAAAATTTTTAATTGCATGCAATTACTCAATTCAATTCTAGACTGTCAAATTTACACAATGTTTTTAAAATTATTTGCCAAATTTACACCAACATTAACAAATGTAAGGAATTTGTTTAATTCAAAATCGCAAAAAATACTATTTTAGTCCTTTATTTCTAAGTTTAATCTCATTTTGGTTTTCCTTAAATTGAAATTATGAAAATAGTCCTCTACTTTTAAACTTGTCTCATTTTGGTCCTCTACAAATTAAAAAACCTTAAAATAGTCCTCCACTTTTAAATTAATCTTATTTTGGCTCCTCACTTCTCAAAATATAACTTAAAGTAGTCCTCAACTAGATCAAACTAAAGAGGATAAGTTTTAGTCAAATTATGAAAAATGGATTACTATTTTAAGATTTCAATTTGTAAGGGACAAAAATAAAATTACATTCCAAAGTAAAAGATTATTTTAAAATTTTTTAATTTGTAGAAGACCAAACTAATATTTTCCTCATTCAAAATCGCATAGGCCAAATGTCATTCAAAACAAGAAACCTGGATAGTTTAAGTTGAGTAAATTTCTTCCCTGATTTAATCCAACGTGCACTAGGAGAATAGTGTGAAAAATATTCAATTTGAGTTAGTTTTGTTGAGTAAACCTGGAAGTCCTTAATGTTTAAATAATTTTTTATTTAGTTCCTATCATTATATTTTTACTACTATTTTGTTATATATCTGATTTAATTTTATTTCATTATATATTTTTATCTCTTTTATCTGTATTAAGATAATATATAATTAATTATATCAACAAAATTTAACAAAGACTAGATTAAAATATTTGTAAACTATAAGGACTCAATTATTAATTTTTAAACTATAAAGATCAAATTAAAATCTGAATAAAACTATAGAACTCAATTCCATATAAATATTATGACACATTAAAATATATAATATTTGACAATAATTATAAGTGTCAATTATGTAAAAACTATATATATATATATATATATATATATATATATTTAAATTACTAGCGCTTCATAAATTTTGAGTGGCTTGATTGATTGAAGCTTAAGTGAAAAAATTTTGGATTTAAGTTCTTCCATTTTGTTGGAGTAAAAAGGATAAAGCCAGAGGTCCTGCAAATATTTTAGATAGAGTATGATATTGATCACAGTATTCAAATATGTTCAACATGTACATATGATCTGGAGCTGGATACTTCAACTAAAACAGTTTGCTAGATTCCTTTCTAATACGGTTTTAAGTGATTCCCCAGAGTACGATGATGTCATCATGAATCGGGATCTCTTATAGTAAGAGATTTTTCAAAATTTCTCTAGTAATAAATTGAACCTTTGATTTTTTATCCAATAGTTAAGATTTATTGTAGCAAAAAATTAATTTTTTTTAAAAATATTTAGATATATTAATAAAGAAAAATTGGGAGATTCCCTAATGTATAGGATCCTCTCGCTGATGTATATACCACATGAGAGGCTGAATATTTTTATATATAGAATTTTTTTTATTTGATGATGTATATTGCTCTATTTAAAAAATGATATTATTTAGACAAAAAATTTTAAAAAATAAAAAGCTTTCAAATCCTCTGGAGATTTCCTCATGGTAAAATATTCATGTCCAGTGCCCTAAGCATTATTATTTTGGTTACCGGCGAGGTTTGGAACAGAAGTAATGGAACATCTTATGTACGCTTTCTACAACATATGCTTCTGTTAAGGTTTCTGAAGTTGTCTCAAGAGTTTAACCCATTCAATGTATAGAAAAAAGGAAGGAAAAAAAAGCTTTGAAATTTGAAGTTAGGGAGAGGTTGGTTCCTAAGGCTCAAGGCTCTTTCCATAGCACTGTTCTTTCCAATTCTTTCTTTCTCTTCCTTGAATTTTCCTCTTTTATCTCGGATATTTTCCTCTTGTGTGTTTGGTGGATGGATGTTGCTCTCACGGGAAAAATAATGGGGAAGGAAACCATTATAAGTGCTGATTGGTGCAATGGAATGTAGTGTCTTGGGAAACGAATTTTCCATCATGACAACAAAAAAGAATATTTATCACAATATGGATGGAAATGCATGAGATTCTAAGGAAAGGATAGTAAGATTACAAAATTGCCCATCTTCAGTCATTAGCCAACAAGTTAGTTCTAATTAATTTAATAAGGGACATTTTCATCTTTTCAATAATCTTTTTTCTATTATTATTTTTATCCTACTATACAAGTAATTAAATATTATTAATCTTTTCATTCAGAACATACCAAACAAGATTTCATATCAAAAGTTTTTAATTCATTTCATTTCTTATGCTTTCTTTTACTTCACATAGCTTTTCGTCTCTGGCAGTTATATCATATAATTTTTCAATGAGCTTTGGGTTTTGTTCTGGGGGGCTTGCCAAGCCTTCAGATCCTCAAAGTCTAGCATGGTCCAACCCACTCGACAAAGGTTCAAAAGACTTGACTACTATAATTCATCAAGTCATATACATGAACTGACACAGCAAGTTATTCAAATTGCTTTAAACAATACAGCTCAAGGCAATCAAACACGACAAGACACTCTAAATAAACGAATTCTACGATGAACCCACTTGATCTGATTATTATGATTAGCTTACGCTTAAGACGACATAAAAATAGAAGCCTCTCCAACACTAATTCTGGAGAAACATCACAAAAGAATTACAGTTAATCAACTCTCACATTCTTTCTCTATTACTGCCAAACTAGGGTCGCCATGAGCTTATTTGTATTCTCTCGAGGCCCTTGCTACTATATTGTCTTGATACTTCAATAAGCCAGTCTCACTAATGTTCTTATCTTTCTTTGAACCTGATCTCTCAGGATCACTTGCAAATAACTCCTACTTTTAAAATTAAATATTAAGTCACTAATTACATACAAAAAATGTATATATCCTTTCAGTTTCTTATTCTCTTAGCGACGACTCATTTGCCCCCTCAACCATTTTATACTTGATGTGGCAAGTTTTCATTTATCTCCAATATCAGTATATTCCATTGAGAGTGTTATGGAAAATTAAAAATAGCATATTAAGTAGTTTAAATAAAAAACAGAAAAAAAATATTTCTTAAAATGTGAAAGTTTGGAAACTTGATTTCTGAAGTGACCCAAAATTTAAGGAAACTTCTTCCTCTGGGCTTTAAAAACTGTCAATGGACAACAAACCTTGTCCCTTCAATAGGCTAGTCTTTTTGGATAGGTTCCTTGAAAGAAGCTGCTAAATATTGCTTGTTTGACAAAGTATACAAACTCTAACATCAATCTCATCTCAAGTCACAACATTTTACCAAGGAAAAAAAAAAAAAGTCACAAGCACACATAACTGTTGTGAATAGTGACCACTACAGGTTCATCCAAGAATCGCTTAGAAAACAACAGGACAAAACTTGTCCATTTTCTCCATGCCCTTAATCAGGACAGATAACAAATCAAGCAACATTTTCATAAAACAAGAAACAAAGAAAGAAGTAAATAAAACAACTCTTTACGAAAATTGAATACACAGACACACACACAGACACCCACCCACCCACCCACACACACACACACACACACACACAAAATACGCCCTTTAACTGCATCCAAAAATTTATTTCATAAACTAAATAGATACTTTTTAATCAAATGGCAAGAAGTAATATAGAAAAGACAATTTCATGTGCATTTCTCAAGTGAAAGAAAACACATCATTATAACTTCCTACAAGAATCTGGATTTATAGTTGTGTGCCTCCTACATGCTTATGCAATATTTTGACTAAACATAAGTTTAGATTAAGTACACTTTAGAGAAACTCAAAGTTGGCTATGGTAGCTAGGAAAATATACTGGAAGCCAAGTGTTATAAACTCCTACTTTACAATTAACAATAACCTTCCTAGGCCTTCTTTTAGACCAGGGGAAAGTGCAGTACACGAAGTCAAAACATCAATGGATGGAATCACACCTTTGCAAACAAGTACCCGGAATGCTGATGAGACGCCTTTAACTATGATATCCATACGTTCCACATCATAATTGTCCACAAGAAGTAGCAAAAATTCAAGAAGAGTGTGAGTCATGTCAATGTATTTGGGAATAGAGTGCACCATCAATAGCATTGCAGGTTCAATGTTCATGATGTTATCCACACTTTCGTTGAAAAAGAGCCAATCATAGAACAAGGCCAGTTTCACATTGGCCTCAACATAGCTTTTGCTACATGATTTTAAAAGCCAACCAATAGTAGCCCATCTTGGGACAATATCTGACTGAATGATTTCATTTGGTGGGTGGTGTGCACAACATATAAATCGAACTAAATCAACTATGAGAGTTTCTCTATTTGGCCCACTGAGAAACTTCCTTGCAAACCACAGCTGGTGGCGCTTTTGATATCCCAATTTCACATGTGTTAGCAGAAACCGTAAATAGGACTCCATTTCAGGAGTGATCCGAAGTAAAAAATATCTACTTGAAGTCCTCGTGCTGTAAAGCTGTGAAATATCTGTAAATTCTGACATATTGAACTGAGATGGATTCATTACCAAATCCTTCCATATAGCTCTAAACTCAGGAACATGAACCAAATCTTGTAATAACCGAATGAAATCCCTCCCAATCTTCAAACATAAATGGAACTCTTCCCTCACTATTTTGACACATAAATCAATTTCTACTCGCTTCAAAGTCTCCAACTTCTCATTATTTGGTGATCTACAATGATCAGCCAATAGACGAAGATAAGTATACAATGCACTTGACAAAACTGGCGGTTCTTCTTCTAATATGCAATGCCATTTATCCAGAAAGAATCTAGCCAACTGAAAACACAACCACAAATTGCCATCACTAAAATCTCCTTCAACAATTTGCCTCAAAAGGGACACCAACAAGCCATCAAAACCTATTGCCGACACATCAACCATTTCCTTAGTAATCCAAATCAACTGACTTTTTACAGACTCAACAAGCTTTGGGTACAACTGATGAACAATTTTGACAAGCAAATTAACAAAAAATGCATACCCATCAGAAACAATGGCATGTAAGTGCTTGATATGAGTCTTGGCAAGATAGAGTTCACACAAAACACCATAAAGGATTGCCCGATTAAGCTCCAAGTACTCATCAGATTTTGGGATTGTTAAAGAGAATGGGGGTCTTAATTTTGGTTCAAGAAACTCAAACGCTTGTCTAAGGGAAAGCTCAAATTGATTTTCCACTTCATGAGATTCCACCAGGGTGAGCCTTGAAACCATAACAGATCCCTTTGACAAAAGGAAAAAAAGGTCGCAGATTATAAACCAAGATACTGAAAAGCACAATAGCGAATGGTTACCTGGTTCACCAAAATTTTCTCCAAAGGCAATCCCGATTACATATGTTGGTCGGTGGCTTCGTCTTTCCTTGCTATGCGGTGAGCTTGTAGCAGCTGTTCCGGAGGATTCAGAAGGGTGTACACGTGAGCGGGTTTAGTTACACTTACAACGAAGTCTATGTCTATCTATCAGCATCAAAAACAAAAAATGAAGCAAACAATTCAGCGTGACAACTCCGTCCAAGAGACAGGGAGTATGGGAATGGAATTTGAAGCTCACGGACCCGGTGACATTGCCCGCAGCTGGTCGGTACGGCCCGAACACGGTGACAGACTGGCTGGAAGCAACAGCTCAAGCTCGAGGGGGAGGGCAGAGACGAGTCGTCACAGTTCGCAGAGATGAGAGATGGAGGAACTAAGGGCTCTCTGTATCGTAGTTTCTTCTTCGTGCGAACGACGAACGAAGGAAAATGGGAATGGGGCATCTTTTTTCCAGATTTCATTCAGATTATTGGGGCTGTTCATTTATAGTCGGTTGATTTCACCTGGCAGAGTAAATAACCTAAACTTTTTTTTGTTTGATTAAACAAAAAAAAGCAGGCCAACCAAATCTAATTCTAGAAGTATACAGATTGTTCTTGACTCGTTAAAAAAACAAAAATGGCATGCACCCACTTAAACATTTGTTTGTTTTCAATCCAATTTTGTTTGTATATACTTATAGGAACCACCACAATTTACAAAGATATTTTTTTAATAAATCATAAGAATTGAATTTGAACTATCTGCAAGACATGCACAGCGCTTTCATGGCCTTAATTTCGCTTGATTTTATTTTTTAAAATTTAGAAAAAATATTAATATCGTATATATATTCACCACCAATAGTGTTTTTGCACGCAAGAATGCTACTTATAGCAAGATAGATAAATCTTGTGACAGTTTCAAAATACGGTACCTCTGAAAGCATCCAAATGCAACCACGTCGTAAAATTATTGAGCCAAATACTATGGAATAGAAAAGGCTTTCTCTTTTGAGAATTTTATGAAGACTATCTCATTTAAAAATCCGCATTTTGTAAGGATATGTATTAGAATCATACCTTCTATTTGGTGAGGTTTGTACCCTTATTAATTCTGTATAAATAATATATATATATATATATATATATATTTACACACACATACGTTAATTCTTAATTATTTCACTTGTTATTTATACTTATAAATTAAAATTAAAAATAAATATAGGAATTAAAATTATTTAAATAATTTTATTTTAAATTTAATTATTTTTTTATTCAAATTTTTTATTTTCTGAATCAACTTACCTTATTAAAATTTATCTATTGTAACTTATAAAATTTATTGTTTAAATATTTATATTCTTTATGAACTTAATTAGAGCTAAAGAAAATAAAAATAAAAAAAAAAATTTCTCCCAAAGTAGAGAATGAGACTCTGGATAGTCACTCCCCGCCTCGTTTCACTAAATTGCCATCTCTATCAACCAAAGAAAAACCCAGAAAACAAATTATGCAAAAAGCTGATTTGGCTGAGAATGAAAATGGAAATATGACCTTATTTATTTCAGGAAGCAACTCATCCCATTTATTTATAAGTGTTGTGTACTCAAATTACATGTTAAACAAAGAAAATGCATAATAATAGGCTTCACTTACGTTTGAGAATTGCTCAAGTGATTGTTTGCAATGCAAGTCAACTGCCTAAATCTACAAAAGCTGTGAGATTCAATGCTGATAAACATATACAGTTATTGATGCTACTTCCAAAGACACGGATGACCATACCAAAAGTATGTTCACAGTTCTTCCACTGAACCCCAACTGTGACGCTCACTGGAAAATTGAGGATCTCTTAAGCTGGGTTTAAAGCTCGGTCCCTTTGGAAATTTCCAGAAGGAATCGGAGTTCTGGTGAAATATGTAAAAGGCAACAGCTGATGCTAAAAATAGCCCTAAAAGTAGCAAGTAGATCTGCCACTCTGCATGTTGGATAGAGAATTGAAATGTCAAATTGTATAGTTGTTCCTGTGGACTTAAAATGCAAGAGGGGTGAGAGTGAGAGAGAGAGAGTGCGAACCTTTCCAGTCTGCAGGAACATTCAATTTGGTGACCTGTGCTCCCCATTCCATTGAGGTTGTAAGCACAGCCCTGTAAAGATACAATCGACCCCAGATGAATAAAGGATTAAAAGAGAAAAAGATAGAGATAAAAAATTATTGAATTAAGATTGGCTTATACAGTGAGTTAGAGATATAAAGGGAAACTACCTTGAACTAAGGCTTAATTATAAAATAAGTACATGAACATTAAAATCTAACAAAACGCACAACTTTAAAATAAAGAACATTAAATTCTTGTTAATTTTTAGAACTAGAAAGGAAGATTTTGGAAGTTCAATGTTGAGTAAAACCACCACACATTGAGTAAAACCACCACACATTGTTGCCATTGCAGTCACTTGGCCTCTTGTTAATTTTTATTGAGATTTGACATTTTCATTTTAGTCTAGGGTTTAGAGGCGTATTTGTTACATTTTAGAGTTGATTTACTAATTTTGTAATTAACCTTAGTTTAGTGGAGTAAAATGTAGTTTCCAAGATATATAAATGAAATGGAATTGCTCTTTACCTTATAGGCTTAAGCTTTTAGAGTGAATTGCTTATTTTACGACATGATATTAGCACCTCTTTGGACAAGCATAAAAAACTTGAATCCCATATAGTGTGTATGAGGAGACCATCCTTGGGCCTTAATATGGGGTGATACTAATTATGCATAAACCTTGTAACATCCACTGGATGTTCACAGAGGTATAGATTCTAAATATGGATTTCAGTGGATACAAAAATAGCTGAAACTCAATAATCTTTAATGATCAAGCTGTACGTTACATTAAGATTAAAAGGATAAAAACTCTATGAGGAAATCAAATGGAAAGCTTCAAGAGACCTTAGGCAAAATAGGCGGAGCCAAAGTTGGAAATGGACATAAAGAAAAGGGAGGGGCAGAGCAAACAATAAGAAACAAGTGTACTCAAAAGAAAGAGATGAACAACGAAAGAGTACATAACTAGTTTTCTGACAGTTGACGATAGAGCTTATTCGTAGTATGGTTCTGGTTGGCTGGAAAGGTTGTAAAGTTGAATTTAAAGACAAAGGTATCCAAGAAAACTGACTCTTAAAAAATATTGAAAAGTAAAAGATCATGGAAACAGAATCTTACAATAGAAGAAAATTAACCTTCCAACATCTCAAATTACTATTGGTTTCATTATGTCATGAGCTTTTATTTTTAAATTTCTTTTAGCCAGAAAGGAACCAATGTTTGTAAAGAATCATATCCTCTGCAAAGAGGGAGTCCACTTTATGCTGACAAGCATCAAATCCTTTCAGCACTATAGAAAGTACCTTTGGCATTTCAGGAACAGAGACTGTTATAGATCACCTCAATAAAAGTCACTTTCTAATACAAATCAAACAATTCTTTTTGTAATTTAATGTCTTTTATGGTGGCTAAAATATTCTCCTCGGCATCTAAGTTTTCGTTTTATACTATTGTAGAAGCTAGCATAGCTTTTGTAGTCTTGCTTCAGATGCTCATGTCCTAGCTAAAACTTCCTTGTTTCTGCTTTCTTGATCTAATAAGAAAAGTCAAGGCAAAAAACTTAGGCACAATTTTTAGGTGTCTGCTATCATGTTTTCACCAAAATCAATGTAAGTGGAGATCTTTTGCAGTTCAAAAGTTCATAATTAAGTGTTTCAAAAACGTTACTCCACATAATATAGTTTTGTTAGGTAACTAGATAGCTAACATCTAAGGAACTTTGCCCAAGTCTAGTCCTCAACCAATAATCCAAGGGAAATTACAGGACCTTACCTTTCTCTGGGACAGAAGTCAAGTGTTGCAATGTGTGAACCCAGGTGCAGTCTCTTGCTATAGTGGTGCACCTCCATTTTTTTCACCTCTGTTACAGATATGTCTCCATCCTTGCTCCCCCTAAATTACCGAAGTCTGATGAGTTGAAAAGAATAATTAAATTTAAATGAAAGACTACTAACATGGTACGCAAGTGAAGTGCAAATCTCATCACTACTTTACTGAGAAACAAATTTTAGATTTGAAATACTATTAGTAATTTATAGGTGCTGTACCAGTAGACTCCTGCAATTTGGTTGTCCTATGTGCTAGAGTTGAATCAACATGAGCAAATTCAATTAACATAGTTGGATCATTTTAGAGTTGTAAATGAAACAATCACTTACTCTCATTTTCCTGGCCATTTTTTCCCATCCATTACCAACAAAAGAAATAGGAGACAAAGAAACATTAACCCTAGTGCCCAAGTGAATCATTCAACCGATATGCAAATTGATATGATAACTCACAAATGTCAATGTAAGTAATGAGGTTCCTTGGAAAACAAATAACTACCATATCTCCTCCGTTCATCCAATCATCCACTTCTTCCTTGAGAACATCTCCAGCTCAGGAAAATATAGCATCAAATGGATACAGAGCTTATAACCCACTTGATACCCTAGCAACCTAGAGTAGATCTCCTGTTAAGACCCTCAAATTTCTAACAAGGCTTGAATGGCAACTCTAATAATCATCTTTTCTCTGTCCCTGTACTTCTCACTCCTCACTGCTAAACAAGGCTTTCCTTTACAAATACTACTCCTATCTGACAACATGATATTTAACCAAATTGCTCTGGTGGCAGGAGCACAGCAACTTGGGATATTCCTCTCCCTATTTTAGAATAGGCAGATAAGGGAAAACACATAAGCCTTCCCTCCACCAAGTAAACTTACGATCAGATCAGATGGAAATTCCATTTTATACTTCCACCACAGTGGAGCGAAGCATCAAATCATTTACATGCTGAAGATTTAATGTGCTTGTACATGATAGCCAGAAAAAAACCTAACAGTGGATAAATGTCGGAGAGGCAATAGTAAGTTCTTACAGTGCAAGGTATTTGCCATCATGGCTGATGGACATTACTGCAGCAGGTTTTTTAAGCAGCCTCTTATACCCAATTGTATTCCATGTACTTATGTCCCAAACTGCAGTAACAGCCTTATCTCCTGTTAATGGAGGATGGGAAGAGAATATCAGGAGAGATATCATTAATTATTCATAAACTAGGAATTAATAATAAACATAGGAATCATAATTATTTAATTGTTTTATTTTGAGTTTAATTATCTTTTTGCGTGGTAGTAATAGTTATTGTTTTGTTAATTATCTTTTATTTTTCAATTAATTTATCATACTAGGAGTTATCTCTTTGGCTCTATGTAAAGCCCTTAGTAATTAGGATTCAGGTAGCCTTTTGATTGATTATTAGTAATATGCTCTTGACATGTTAGCTGTCTCTCCTCTTTCCTTCTTTTCCTTTTCCCTCTATTTCTCTACAACTCCCCCGCTTTTCTATATTATTTCCAATCTTGTTCTGCATCATCTGTTTGATACCTTGTGTCATTAATGGAAATACTTTATTTCTAAAAGGAGATTGTAAATGTATCATAAATATACTCAAACCAAGATTTACTCACAGTCTCACATACCTTTTTGTAAAGTGGAAAATAAAAATGGTTTGGTTCCATCCTTAGAAAATCGACATAATTCAATCTTTTCATCCTATAGAGGAAAAAAGAAAAATCTTGGTTCAGCTTATATAAATAAATATTAACTGATATTGCCACAGCCCACAGGTTAATAAATCAAATAAACTATACCAAATTGCGGGACAAAGTAGTCAAAGGAACACCATCTTCAGTCTTCCAGATCCTTGCCAAACCATCAGTAGATGTTGAAGCCAAATATTCTGAGTCTAGACTAGAGTATTACAGCAAATGGAGGAAATATTTAGAGATATTATCAGCAAAGTTTAAATCTCTTTCAGAACTGTACTTCAACCAAGCAATTCAAGAACTTAAAGGAACTTTTTGCCTTAAGACAAAGTGACGTGGGCATATACTCAATTAATATATACTTGATTTTCACAAAGAAATGGTAAGAATTCTAGTATGCTCAGCTGAATAATATATATATATATATATATATATATATATATATTAAAGCACAGAACAATGTTTGATGCTTCAAGTGAAGAAACTGAAAAGTTTATATTATCTCAGAGTCAGGGATTGCTTTTCCCCAGTATCAGGATTAAGCTTACCTTTATATAATTTACTATTGCTTTAATGCACAAGGTAATTTCCAATTACAATTTTTTTTTTCTAATTTTTTACTTTTACACAATAAAGAGATAAGAGAGAAGTTTTGAATTGTTAAATAACTACTATAATGCACTGAACATTTTTTTTTTCTTGTAATGTAACCTTTCTTTTTTCATTTAGCTGAAATAAAGTTAAATAACATCAAGAAAGTGTGGGGGAGCTCTAAAAGATGCAATTAGAATGGCTGTTTTGTTCTTTCAATACAAACTGCAGAAACCAAAGCTCTCCAAAGGCATATATAAGTATAGATGATGTAGCCATCCTTAAATTGTCTACAAATCATATGAATAGCTTTACCATGATTATATTGCAAATCTACAGGCAACATGGAATAACGAATATTACCAGGATGATCCAAATAGGTTTTGTTCCTATTCCTACCTAAAATCCATATCCCGGACAGATTTGTGTGCTCTCGGTTCATCCATAATCACCCGCAGGATGGGCCACTCCAAAATTCTGATGCGTCCATCCTGCATTTGTTAAAGCCAGAAGTCAAACACACAAGATCAATTTATAGAAAAGAAACCCAGCACAACACAAAATCAATTAATTGGATGGTAATCTGATGCTTACCAATCCACCAGCAGCAAATTTAGATCCATCAACACTAAAAGTAATGCATTTTTGCTGACCAACACCCTGGAGAGGGGGTAAATCTTTGGTCAAGAGCTTCATGTTAGTTTCATGACCATACAGCTCAAACAATCTGCAAACCATAAAGAAACAAGAGATTTGGATCTATAAAGATATCATCTGTCATGCTTACAAAACAGGAGAGTTGAATCCTCTCAGACTCTTAGTAAATTGACCGTGTCCATTTCAGATGGAGAGTCGCAATGTGTGAGACCCACATATAGCAAGGTCTGTCATTCAAATGGGTTGCACACACATTGTGCTTTCTCTTTCCAAAAATGACAGTATCAATTTTTTCGTAAATTGAGAGAATTCAAATCCTAAAACAATAATAATAACAAGAACAAGAAATTTTCAAAACCAGTTTTGTCAAGCTGACTCTGGGCCACTGGTTTTAGTAAGTGAACTAGGTCAAAAAGGTATCTTATAAAATCTTAAATACTTGAAATAAGTTATTGAAGAACTTTAAAGTTGCCTCTCCTAAACATTTTATGTTGTCCCAATATAGTAAAGAAACAAAAGAGCAATGAAGGACTCCCAACATCATTGTATTGGCATATTCAAATGAAACATAAAAGAAGTACAAGTACCTTTCCGATCACGATTTTTGCATAAATGAAATGAAGTAATTTTGGAACATAAAACAATTAGTTAGCATTCGGCATTGGACCAAATATAAATAAAGAATACAACATCAAGATGAACAAAGGATGTCCATTTCAGACAAATATCTTGATGTGCAAACAAACTTTCAAATCCAAAGTACTCAAGAGTTAAGACAGAAGCTCACTTGCAGCTACCATCAGTGAAAGAACACACAAAATTGTCTCCCTTTGGGTGCACTGCAATAGCTACTGGATCACCTTCCTCCTCTTCTACGACGAAAGTAACCTGAAAAGTAAAATCAAACAAAAAGTATATTAGACCTAACTCCCAGTCCAAATGCACCTCCATTCAGCAAGCCAGAACATTAATACATATAGTTCCCCTTACAGTAAAATATCTCCTCCATAATCTACTTGGAATATAAAAAAGAAAAATCTTATTCAGGTCTTCGACAGATTGGTGGACTTCTAATTTGGCTCTTGATTGATGATTTCTTTTAATGCCTTAATGATTAAAGTACTGGCAATATTGTCCTTCGAATTAAGAACGGCAATGGGCAGGTAACTGTCATTTTTTCAATACCCAAATTGTATTCATCGTCCAAACCCTTAAAAATTGTACACTTCTAGTACCCGCACTTGAATTACCCAACTTTCGAAATACCTGAAAATTCACGTAAAGGTTAGGATTTTTGAGTTTTGGTTAGAGATATTCGAAATACCCAACTTTTTTACTCTAATGTTTTATTTCTTAAACGATGCATGATAACATTAGTCTTAAAAAAAGTAATGAATATAGTTCAGTATAAATAATGTAACTCATTTAATACATAACTAGTTATACATATTGATACTTGTGTCCAATCTAACATCCGAGACCCAGAATAACTGGATCACAGGCAATGGGTGACAAATAACGTCCAAACCAGAAGACTTCGAACTTGAATATTGGATGAAAATGAAATGAAAGAGCGCAAGTATTTTTGTTGATATCAAAGTAAATGACATATAATGGAACAAATTAAAACGGCACCATTCCTCCCTTACTTGAGAAACCCAAAACCTATATCGTCGAAAAGTCAAAAGCGCATGCACTAAGCAAAGCCAAGCTTCAAACAAAACGCACTGGCAAAAAAGAACAATCCAGCTTCCTATTACTACTTTAAGCATGAAGCCAAGAGCTAACCATAAGAGAAGTAACGAGAACAGAGCTTAACAGTAAACAATTGCAATTGAGGAACTCAATCAATTTGAGAGAGAAGTACCAAAGGGGAGCTGGATAAAGAAGTGGTTTTAGCATCGAAAGAGAAAATCTCGATCAGAGAAGGGCAAGAACTCCCACGCCTCGACCTTCCCAAGACCACCAGATTAAGATTTTCCGGTCGTCGGATCCACGATCCACACGTGACCGGACCCTGCTGCGACCCACCACTGTTTTCCATTGAGAAATCCAGACTCTGCAAAGTGGGAAATCAGAAACTGAGTTGTGATGGTTCAATTCCAAACATAGTTTATATGGACAGTATAAAATCTCATTAAACACCAAGACAAACACTAAAGAAGAAGCAAATCGCACAGCTAGAGTAAATAACCAGCATTGGCTTGGCTGTTTTCTGCATTTAAAATTATAATAAAGATTATAAATTTAAAATATGACGATTTTTGGAGCACTGTGGTGGGACAGAACTTGGTCAAACATACAATGATGGCCGAAGCACAATCTTGTTTTTCCTAGTGGCCAACTTGGGAGAAACAAACCTTGGGAGCTCTGTGGATATTCGTTAAAGATTCTGCGGCAAGAGCGAGAAGCCGTTACTGGTGCGTTCAAAACAGAGAGATGTCGGTTTTCTTGGGTGACACTGCGTCGATGACTTTATATTATCAATGAGTTTTGGTTTTAATAATAAAATAATAATTTATTTATTATGTATTATAAAATTATTATTTTAATATTTTATTCATTATAATGTTTAAAATAATTTTTTATCCGTAAAAAATTGTCACACTTCAATCTTTACCTTTAGAAAGAACCTTAGATTTAACCCCTTTTATTATTGATTATGCTGTTCCAAGAATTAGGGATGAAATCTTTCTTTTCAAGTCAGAAATTTTTGTCCCCAAATTCAAGAATAGATTTTTTGGTGTCTCAAATTTATGCAACTGCCACATCTAATACAAATTATTTTTCGTCCCAAATTTCATTTCTAACTATTTAGAGACACAATAATCTATGTCTAGAGATGAAAATTCCAATGGCCCTGATGGAGGGAGGGGGGCTAGGATATGCAAGGGGTGCACATATGCTGGGCTGAGTTTTTGAAGACTTAGAATCCAATCGAACCCAACCTAATTTTATCTTGGTTTGTGTTGGGGTCTATATATTATTTTTAAAAATGGTTTATTTTATAAAAAAAGATAAGATTTGAAATGAATAAAAAAATGAAATGAAAAAAAATTATGATTTAGAATGAAAATTGATTATAATTTACAAAAAATAATATTTTAAATTTTTTATAAATAAAATAAAAATAAATTAAAAAAATAATAAGTAGGTTATGTTAGGCCTTGAGTGAACTCAGGACTCGGCCTGACCTAATATAATTAGATTGGACTAGGCCAACTAAACTATTAAACATATTAAATTCTGAACCCTAAACACCTCTAACGTATACTATGACCTTCTAACTTTCAAGATACATGTATATATGTATTATAAAATGGGTGTGAGAATTAGATTTTGGCCCCATATATAAAAGAAAAAAATATATTATTTGACCCTTCCCATTACTTACAAAATATTAAATGGTGACTTTAAATAAAATAAGATTCAACATTTCCTTTTAACTTTTTCCCATGTGTTTTTATGCTCTACTCTTGATTTCTTTAGACTCTTCTTCAATCTTCATTTAACTTCAGTTCAATCATATTTCTATCCATTTCATCAACTCTATGCCTCTAAACTTTGTTTTTTAGTCTTCACTTAGTCATAAGCATATCACAACTTTAAGTAGATTTAGCACTTGACATTATTATTTACACTTAGCTTCTTCTCTTCGTCTTCTACATTTCAATTAATTTTTTTATTGTTCAACACCTTTTTCAAATACTTTTGCTATTTAGGAACACCGTCATTTCATTTTTTTCTAGTCTAATAATTGATTAATTTTTGGTTTAATGCTTCATGGTTTATTTTATGTTCATGATTAAGGTATTCAATTTTTTTCTGACGAGGCCTTCATTTTTTATTCATACATTTTTTTTTTTATTCTGAACAAAACTATTGCATTTCTACACTTAATAAATAATTTTTTCTACTATAGGGAACATATATATATATTTATCAATTTTGTTCAAAGATTAGTTGCTATATATATATATATATATACATACATACATATATATATATATATATAATAGTTTTCTCGTATTACTTGTAATTCTTTTTTTATTATTATTTAATGTCTCATCTACATTGTGATAATACATTTGAAAATAATGAGTGTGTTTGATATGGTTATTTTATATTTTTATTTATATTGAAGCTCATTCTTAAATATTGTTGTCGTAACCGATCTTTCGACGAGAGGAAATAAAAAAGTTTAAAATTAATTCCCAAAAATGAATCTTGAAAATCAATTTATTTGAAGTCACCACCAAAATTTTTAACAAAAAATTTTGGAAAACCAATTTAAAATGAAAAGAAAAAGGCAACATGGTCTATGTAACCAGAGATGAGTTCGAGAATCAATTTGAGTGTGGGGAAGGTGTTAGGCACCCCACAACGCACGTCCTTAAAGATGGTTTTCCTTAAACTAGTTAGTTGAAATAGAATATGACCTTAAATTTATCTCAATTATCCTTTTATTGACGTGTATGCCTGTTAAACTGAGACAATAAAAATGACAATAACAGAAGCAAACGAGTAGATATTTACAAAGAGTGGACTTGACCTAGGATGAAAGCCTAGGGCCTACGTACCTCGTGATAGGGATCAAAGTCTACGTAGTCCGACTAAAAAAACATGTTTATTGGTTGATAATTTGTAAATTTTGTGATGAGAACAGAGATGTTTAAATTAAATAGATTTTCATAAACAAAACAGAATTGTGATTTGGTTTGTGTGTTTTAATTTACGACAACATGATTAATCTAATCTCACTCTCTTGATCTCTTCATTTTCTCTCTTTTTAATTTTTTGTTTATTTTGAAATTTAAATGAAATGATTATGGGATAAGATTTTTAGGATTTTTGGGAGTTTATATTTTTGGAATTAATGTGTTATTATAGTGAAAGGAATATTTTTAAATTTTTAAATTTATTTATTATTACTTTTTTTATTTTCAAAATTGGAATTTATCGTTGAAATTAGGATGAAAATAAAATCATTTTTCATATTTTTGAATTTATGTATTTTTTTTTAGATTTTGAAATCAGAATTCTTTTACTCTTATTTTTAATAGGATAAATTCCCTAAAGCCTACGAAGACTTAAGTCTCATATGACATTTTTTAATTAATTAAATTTTATAAAACCCAACCTTATTTATTTTGTAAATAATTTAATTAAAATATTCGT
Source organism: Delonix regia (assembly GCA_037074485.1). Taxonomy (NCBI): domain Eukaryota; kingdom Viridiplantae; phylum Streptophyta; class Magnoliopsida; order Fabales; family Fabaceae; genus Delonix; species Delonix regia. The sequence continues at coordinate 18,334,499 of CM073454.1, read as the reverse complement.
CTTTGCATTATTATTATTATTTATTTATCATCATTATTATTTTAAAATAAGTATGTCCTAATTTTCGGGATCTAAGGAGATTAAAATCTCACATGATCCCAAGCACTCGAGGAGAACAATATTCTCACACAATGATTTCATAAATAATGAAAAATATTTAATTAAAGTATCCATTTTTGCATTATTATTATTTTCTTAAAATAAATATGTACTAATTTTTGGGATCTATGGAGATTAAAATCTCACATGATCCCAAACATTCAAAAAAAATAATATTCTCACACGATGATTTTCTTAGAACTTTCCTTGGAATACCAAAATAATAATAATACTAATAATAATATTAATATTAATAACACCACAGAACGTGAATTTCCTCCTCCCTATCCACCATGTGGCAACCATAGATCCTCCTTGCCATGGCTCAACTTCAGCTTGATGGATTTCCTCCTCCAGCAGTCATCTCCTCTCGGTTTCTCACGGTAGCACCTCCGGCAACGTTTCCTTCCTTGTAACCCTCTCTCTCTCTTCTTCCTCGGTGGCTTCTCTCTTTCTCTCGCCAGCTGTGTTGCCTCTCGGGCTCTGTTTTCCTTCTCAGTGAACTTAATGATTGTGATCAGTAACTTTGAGACTTCTTTCTTTTGGTGTTCTATTTCTATTCGAGTAACCTTGCACCATGGCTTCCTGAGTATTCATCGATTTCGCCCTTCTACTACTATATTCTTTTGCTTATTCTCACTTAAAACCAACTCTCTCTTAGTAGTTCATGTAGCAGAAAAGTTCTGGAAGCCATATCAGGTTCTTCCTCTTGAAATTACTCTTAAAAACACTTTAAAGAGTCTAAAGCAACAACAAAAAGAACACCCAAAGATGACTATTGCGCGTCTCCCCTCCGTAGGAGTCTGTGGTCCTTACCACCTCATTGATCTCTGGGTCTCTTGGCTGTACACACCTTGCTGTGATGGTCTTTGCATCTCGTGGAGCGAACAATGTAGCCTCCTTGGACCTTCATGATCTGTTTTCATTTTACAATAAGTTCTTCAACAGTTTTCTTGATGACATTTACAGCTTTTTCAGCTTTTATTTGTCTTGGGATCAACTTACAAAGAACGTTAAGCTTCCAATATGGCAAAATATTAGTTGAACGAGCCTCTGCCTCTTTGAATGCAGTGTAAACAACTGCAATAATAGGACTGTCTGCATTAAGTGAATTAAAGTTGTAGTTGAATACAAACAAACTGATAACATCAAGAGTTAACTGTGAAAACTTTTCCTCCATGTTAACAGGAGTTCCGCTCAAAGCATCTGATTGTAGCTTCTCCACTAATCTCTCAGCACATCTACAAAACACCTGATCAACTACAACAGACAAGTAATGTTTGTGAAGAGATGGCACCATGACCCTGTGCCTTGTCGTCCAGAGCGTTCCTTTAGCAATTGCAAAACCGGACCAAAACAGGAACTCCGAAACCTCAGAGAGGAGACCCTTGGTATATTTACCATAATTCCTTAGCACGTGCTTCACGATAGCAGGGTCACTAACCACCATAAAATTTCTTGGCCCTGTGGCGAGTCGGTAAATGGGCCCGTACTCACTTATCCATTTGAACAGTGGGAGAAAAAGAGCACCACCGAGAAGATCAGAAACATCGTCAAGTTTAGCACTCACTGTAAGAATGCTAGAATCGTCTTTCCCTAAGGTGAGGGACCTAGTCAAGGAAATGAGCCAATCTGGGCTAACCCAGGAGCTGGATTTATTGCTACTGCCATTAGAATTAGTGGTGGGGTTTTTGTCAAAGGAAGATTTGACAGAAAGACGATGAAGTGGATAAGATTTTCGAGTGAGAGAACTAGCATTGCAAGGAGGCAATGAAGGTAAAGATGAGAGGTAAAGTGAGGAAGGCATTGTATTGTTTGAGGATGTAGGATAGTGTCTTCATGTGTCTTATTGCACAGTTAGAAAGAAAAGTCACGGTCTTTAGCCTTTCTTTCCCCTCGGTCTGTGGCTTTTCTCGGCTCACTCCTTCTCTACTTCGTTTAGCCAACCTCATTGCTGCTGTTTCATAAGCCCCTTGCTGCTTCTCACGTGTTTGCGTCTACTCTCAATTCTCTCTATTCTTTAGCCTTTATCCCTGGGCTCCATTGGAATGGTTTATGCTTTCAGATTAAATTAACTTCCTCTTGAATTGCTTGTCCATTGCTCACCTCAAGCCGACCAACCTTGGAGGAGGAGTTCAGATCCTTTTTTTTTTTTTTTCTTCCTAGTCTCTCTCCCCTGTCCCTCCTTTCTTTTCACAGCTGCTCTCTTCATCACTTCACAGCAATTCCCTCAATCTTTTCACCGTCGTTATCACAGTCACCTTTTCCCATTTCATGCAAGTTGTAGTTTTATTATTATTATTATTTTATTTTTATTATCATTATCATTATTATTAGTTAATTTTTACTTTTAATTTTTTATATATTCTTTTTTTTATAATTTTTTCTTAATTTATTATAATTAGCTAATTTTATTTTTAAATTTTGAGTTTATTTAATTGTCTCCCATTATTTATTTTTAATTTTAACTTGTCCCTAAAGAATGTCATACGAAGTTTTGTCGTTTTAAAATTTTTTTATTTACTTATTTATTAATTACTTTGTGTATCAATTAATTAAATAATTAAGTAATTAAGGATGAGGTGTTTACAATTGTAATTAAAAAATGAGTGTATATGCTCAATATTTTTTAGCTGATTGATGATATAGATTTTAAATATACTTGAATAATATATATTATTTGATTAGATATCAATTTTTCATATACTATGATGGTGGCATACATATATATATATATATATATATATATATTATAATATTTTAATTAATCTTTGGCCCTCCTTATCTTTGATTTTTGGCTCTGCCGCTGGCCATCCCTAAATCAGCTCTCTTGTAGTGTAGTGTCTCTTGTTCCTCCCATCTTTTTCTTTTTTCATTGGCTTTTAAAATTGCAGCTACTCTCCACTCCTAAATTTGTGATTGTGGGTGAGCTCAAAATTAAAATTTTTAAGTATAGGCTCTTAAAGTGTAATATGCACAGTTATAATCATATATTTTTATCTTGAAATAATTTTTAAGTTCAATTTCAAATTCAAAAACTCTATTAGATCTATTCAATCATTGATAATAAGCTGCTAATTGCATGATCAAGTATTGATTGTGTTATAATTTTATTATATATCATTAATGTAGAAGTAAAAAAATAAATTTGTAATTTAAATTTTTTAGCATTTTATTTAAACAATATATCATAAAAGTTTTTTCCAAAACAAAAGCAGAAGTGAAAATTAATATAGTGCAACAATATTCATTTATACCTCAAATTTAATCTCCGGCAACAATAAATTGGGATTATGTAAAAGCTTGGCCATCAAATGTAGAAAAACAAATGAAAACTATATAAAATTATAATGTAGAAGATTCGCATGCACAAAAAAATGTTGCCACATTTCCGGTCGAGAATAGTATAAGAATTTCCTTTCTTTTTTATACTCTTGTTTGTTACCATATATTTGTTGTTCAACATGCTATAAGAATTTATATAATTATTTTTCATTTTTCATTATTCATTATGTTGCTATATAAAATTTACTTGTTTATTTACATTAAGTAGTGCTAGAACGATATCTCATGGTCATTCGTCATTAAATCACATTTGTGGAGAGTTTGTTGTCCGAATATTACAATTTGGTACAACTTCTTTCCCTTCTATTATCAAATTTTAGGCTTTTAATGAAATTCTTCATTGACCTCATATAACTGTATATTTTCCATTGTAACTGTACTATTATCATTTATTTGTTATTGCTGCATACAAATATGCCTTATAATTGTTGTTTTCCAAGTATAAAAATGTGGGACATCCTAATTATATTGGTAATATTATGAATAAAACATATGGCGTGCCAAGAACAACACAAACTCATCAACGCTAATATTTTTGTTTTGTTGCTCTCAAGGAAATATTCAATAGCCTTTCTTTCATGATCCACCAATTGAAAGAGCTATTTTTCAATAGGAAACTCATGGAGTCTCAGTATTTTTCATTACATTAGAGCTTATTACAACATAACGCTCCCTCACATTGAGAACAATACAAACTCCAAAATCGACATAGATTTAGATGAACATCCAAACCAAGATGCTCAACAATTTTATGAGATGTGGAAAGCCACTTACGAGCCATTATATACTGGATGTAGTACACAAATTCCATTATTAGCAATACTAAGATTGTTAAACGTCAAGTCTGAGTTTAACTTGAGTGAGAGTTGCTATAATAATATATTGCAACTTGTGAAGGACTTGTTTGCTAGATGATGCAAAATTGCCTACTAACTATAATGAGACCAAACAAATGGTAGGAAAACTTGGTTTGGGGTATGAGAAAATAGATGCATGCAAGAAAATAGTTTGAGTTTAAGATTATCCCAAGTCAAGTGATATTCTGACATGACTGTATATAATTATGTTATATATATATGCTTGCTTCCCTTGTCATGGTTTGTCTGCCACATTGCTCATCTTTTTTTGCCTGCATTTTCTTGTTCAATATATGTTGCTCTCTTCAACTCGTAATTGTGTTTTTAAGGCAAATTAATTGCCATTTTCAAGGGGCATATAAGCTACTATCAGAAATCTTAATAGTATATGATTTGTGCATGTTGGAATTGGGTTTCATGTTTTGTTTAAGTATTTGATTGGATCATGACAATATCGCAACATATGCTTTTTATATTTTGGTGAACACATTTCTTCCCCTTTGAACCAACTAAATCATGGTCTTTTTTTATTTTTTTTATTTTTTTTTCTTTTTATATCTTCAAAATCTGATTTGGATGGTGAGGTGTGTGGGCTTCTATTTGTATTCTCTCCCTTAGTATGATTTTGAGTTATGTGACTAAGTAAAAACATAGTTATACACATGTAATTCATTTTGAGTTTTTCTTTAATGTCAGTAAAAGTTTAAAAATGAAATGAGAGAGTCCTTAGGTGACACATCCAATGTTCCAAATGATGATAACCATGAAGAAATTACAGGGAATAACACTGTTGACCAAGAGATGAGTGTTTGAACCAAAGTTGTTAGTAGTCCTACAAAGGAAAGGATTTATGGCCTTGGATCAGTGGGTTCTGTAATTTGTGTTGCTCATGTCTCTCGTTTAGTTACATCACAATCCTTAACCCATACATCTCCACTAAATCAATCGAGCCATGAACCAATGGAGAGGATGTGCTAAGAGGTAGAAAATGAGCAACAATAGGCTTAAAGAGAGAGAGGAAATGCAAAAAGAATTGCAAGACCTAAGGGCAATGATGTAACAACTACCCACCAATAGTGGATTACCACATCATTCCCCAACAAGCTAACCTAAGGATTCATCTGCAGGCTCTAGCACAATGCCACATAAATACAATTGACTTTTTATTGTCTTTCTACATATTAAGTTATACTTTGGATTACTAAGACCACTTTAGATTTATTATTTAGAGTTGTGAGAATGTTTCTTTGTTTTGTAATTTAAGATACTATATTGACTTGATATTATCTTTATAATTTCATAATGCATTACAGATTTATTTTATATAAATTTTGTGCAGCATAAAGTATTCAGGTCCAAACAGAGAAATAAGGATTACATATAAACAAATAATATTTTCAGAATAAGTATTACAATAGTGATTGATTAGTGACAGATAATCAATTAAAAAAGGTAAAGGAAATCTCTCAAAAATTAATGTCAGATGATCTGTCACTAATTAGTGACAGAGATCTCATCTATCACTTTATAGTGATAGACAATCCATCACTAATGAACAATCGTTGTCAACATTTAATGACGGATGGTTGTAATTAATCTTAAAGCTCTATCACTATTTAGTGACAGATGTTATTCCTCAATTGTATAAAAACTAGTGATAGATGAATTAGTTTTAGTGATGGACATGTTTGTCACTAAATTTAGTGATGGACGATTTCTGTTATCTGAATTAGTGACAAGCAAAAACGCGTCAAATTTAATGATAGAAAATACTAAATTTAAAATTAGTGATGAATTTGTTTGTCACTATTACTGATTTTTTAGTAGTGTTTTGATCTCTCACTTTTTGCCAAAGTACTAATTTTGTCATTTTAAGTGTGGAAAGTATTGTAATGGAACTCCAAATATATTAAAAAAAAAAAAAAAGAATTCGTTTGGTCCCTTCGTGTGAGGAAAGTTAAGAGATACTAGAAAACAAAGAAGAAAGAAAAATTAAAAAAACACAGACAAGAGAGAAGCTAAAATCATTTTGTTTTCATTGATATTACTGAATATAGATTCTATACACACACACATACACACCCATACTCACACACATATATACACATGGCTTTAGCTAACTTGGTTCAAAATAACAACCCATAAACTTACCTAGAATAAGCTCAACAGCAAGGCATTATGCACGTGACTAAGAGCTCAATTTGATCATTCTATTAACACCTCCTCATAAACTAAAGGTGTGGTGACATTGAAATCTCAGACCTGAAGTTTATTTTTAAAGCTCTTCAAATCTTGGCCTTGACAGTGGTTTAATGAAGAGATTAACAATTTGATCTACTGAAGGAATGTGACAAACTTCTTGCTATCTTTATACAACTTTCTCTCTTACAAAGAAAACATCAAGCTCTATATGATTGGTTCTGATGTGGAGAATGTGATTATGAGCTAACAAGATTGTGCTTAAATTGTCACAGTATATAACAAGTCCTCCACTAGAAATAGGAACTTTGAGTTCGTACAATAAAGTTTGCAACCATGTGAATTCAGCAGCTGCATTTGCAACACTTCTATATTCAACTTGAGTACTGGACCGAGTACCAACATTTTGCTTCTTCGCTCCCCATGACATTAGGTCATCTCCCAGGAAAATGCAAGACCTATATGTTGGATGCCTATCATTTGGATCACTTGCCCAATCAGCATCACTATATGCTTTTAACTCTATATTCTTTGACTATGACAGCAACAATCCATGAGTTAATGTTCCTTGTAGATATCTTACGATGCGTTCCACTACCATCCAGTGTATTTTAAAAGGTTGTTCCATAAATTTACAGACCTTGTTCATACTGAATGAGGTTTTTGGTCAAGCGATTGCAGCTTATTGTAAAGCTCCGACATTGGGCTTATAAAGATGAGGATATGACATAGGTGATGACCCTTTTTTTTTTGACAACTTTATCATTGGTGTGGATAAACTTTTAGAATCTTGCATTTTTGCCTTTTTCAAGAGATCAGTGATATACTTTCTTTGAGAGAGCGGGAGCTGATTATTACCAAGTTTTTTTTACCTCAATACCAAAAAAGAAATTGAGTTCTCCAAGTTCCTTCAAGGTATATTTATCATTGAGTTGGTCCTTAAGCATATTCACGTATTCAGCTGAGCTTCTGATCAAAATTATGTCATTAACATACACAAGAGCATAAGTGCAACAATGTTAGAAGTGTTGAATGAATAAGGAAAGATCACATTTTCCAGAAACAAAACCAAAGTTATTCAAAGTTGATTCAAGTTTCTTAAACCAGGCTCTTAGAGCTTGTTTGACCCATTTAGAGCTTTGTGAAGTTTGCCAACAAACTTTTATCTTTATTCACAAAACCTTCAGGTTGATTGTGAACAACAAAATTTGTGTGAGTAAAATAAAAAGGGGTAATTAGAAAAAATAAAATAAAAATATTGAAATAACAAAATTCAAAGATAGAAGAAAATAAAGACAAATCAAGTTTTATAGTAGATACCTTTCTCCATTCATGCTCAGCATTTTAATAACTAGAGGGGTAATTAAATGGTAAACCAAAAATCATGAAATGAAAAAATAATACTGAATGATGATGGAAATTAATGGTTGGCATCAGCTTAAGGAAAGGCGGATTACACACTTATAACACAAGTTGGGGCCACTCGCACACACTCCCATGACATCTAAAGGAGAAAAGAGGAAAAATACAAGGACTAAAGGAAAATTTGCTCCTTCAGTGAAACAAAAACAAAATGATGAAACTCCTCTCATTTTCGGTGATGGAGCAGCAAAAAGGGGGACCACTTTCTCTTCCAACCCGCTCATCCACTCAAATGAACAGCGCCATGCCCTGGAGGATCAACTCTGGCTATAGAATAGAAAAAGGTAGGCGTGTTTATAGGAAAACGAAAAGGAGGATAAGCTGCCAAGATCAATACATACACAACCATACTGGTCTGAGAATAGGAGAACAGAGAGTGGAGAGAGCATGGGTTGGAGACTAAAGTTGAGGGAAGGGACCAAGAGTGATATTGCTTCTGGTTTCGGACCACAAAAAGGGATAAAAAGATAGTGCAAATTAGAGGAGAAGGAGACACTTGAAAAGAGCAAGAGAGCGGGGGAGAGAGGGAAGAGACTGAGAGAGTTTCGAGAAAGGGTGAAGAACAACGGAGAAACTGAGTTAGCTTGAACATGAAAACAAAATGGCATGTGTGTTAAATGAAGGGAAGAAACAGAAACCAAAGAGAAAAAAATGGCTCTGTTTTACGGCATGAAGAACAGAGGAGGTAACAGCGCAGAAAAAGTAAGGTAAGAACGATTTTGAGAGAATTTGGGAGGAAGAGAACTAAAGAAAAGAGAGTGAAATCGAAGAAGGAGGCTGAAGAAATAGAACGGTGAGATATAGAGGTGGGAGACTAAAACAAGAAAGCCAAAGGAAATAACCAGGGTCAGAGGTTCTGATATAAAGTGCAGAAACAAACCAAAAGGGAACGTAAAGTACATAGCCAATAAGTCAAACCTGAACAGAGGCAAAATAGAGGTAATCCAAAGTTTTTGTTTTGTTTTGTGTGTTGTTTACAGTAACAGGGATGAATGTCTCTCGGTCTGTTCTTGGATATTTGTTTGTTGCTTAACATTGTCTTTGGATCATTTGACAAGTTATATATTCATTTAGGTTAACTATTTCTAGTTACATTTTTGGTTCCTGTATGTACTTGGCTTTTTTTTGGGGTGCTGAGCATTGTTTTGGTCTTTAGGGAATATAGTTATTTAGCTCTGACTACATGGTCTTTGACTTTAGCTCTGGTTCGTAGTTTGGGTGGGCCTCTTATAGGGATGCGTTTCTTGTTTTCTTGCCTTGGTCATTTGAATGATGAATGATATTGTTGCATTATGAAGTTCATTGATTCATTTGATTGGTGTTCAATCTCAGTTAAGCATATAATCTGATGATATTTTTGTATAAAGTGTTGTCTTGGCATTCATTCATATTTGAGCATGTTAGGATATCCTTTTGGCTTTTGGATTGAAGTGAAAGGTGGTTGGAATGATTGGGGATACAGATGTTAAATGGTCAATTCCTTGGTTTGAAATGTTAATTTTGCACCATGAGTTAAAATATGAATATTATTCTTCTAGTGCTTACTAATGGGTTGCAAGCATTATTTTAATTTGATTTATCTTGGCATTCATGAGGAGGCAGGATTAGATATTTTGGATTAGGAAGACATTATTTTATGTTTATTTTATTTTATTTTGGTTTCTTACTTAACTGTGTTCCATGATCCATGTATATCTATACTTGCAATCCACATGATTGGACACACCCATGCCACATAGTGCATGCTTATATTTATTTTTACTTTACTTTATTATTTTTTAAAATTGCCATATGAAAGTCCTATCTCCTTAGGTAATTAGAGAATCAACCAGCAGGTTGTGTGAGAGGATGAGTCTTCTCATGTCTTACTACAAACCCTAAACCCTAAATGTAAAAATAAAATAATTCCTTAATGAAAATAATAGTAATGATTTCTTATAATGTAAAAATAAAATAATTTATAAACTAAAAAAGTAATTTATGGCTAAGTCTTTAATTTAAATTACTGTGTGAGATTATTAATCTTTTCAAGCACTTGAGTATTAACTAGTAGTTGGCATATGAGATCCTTAGACTGCTCAGGTCTTAAAAGTTAATATTTGTTTTCAAGAATACAAATATGGAATAATTCGTTAAAAAATAGTTTATTTTGCCAGTTGTTTGTAATTGGAAAAAATTCTAAAAATACTATTTCACTTTCAAAATTAAAAAAATTAAAAAATAAAAAAAATTGCAAAGAGAAAATGAAGGGAGCAAGGAAGTTATGTTAAATTGACTTTATAAATTTAAATACACTAACTGAATTTCAATTTTGTTTAATTTCAACTTTCCTATCCTTTTCACAAAAAATATAAAACCACCAACCAACTACTACGTATTTTGGACGAACTATATGAACTTTGATTCCAATCATTAGGTATGTAGGCCCTTGGCTTTCATCCTAGGTCAAGTTCGCCTTCTGTAAATATCATTTTGTTCATTTTCATCATTTCCTATTTTGTTTTCTCTATTTATTGTGCATGAGTTTTAGTGAGAGTAATTAAAATAAGAATAGGGTCATATTACATTGATTTTACTTGATTGGTTTAGGGTAATTGTCTTTATTGACGGGTGTTGTGGGGTGCTAATCACCTTCCCCACACTTAAACAAACTCCCTAATCTATCACTATTTATAAAGACCACCTTGCATTTTCTTTTTGTTTTAAAGATGGTTTTTCAAAGTTTTCCTTTAAAAATTTTGATAGCGACTCCAGTGAATTGATTTTCAAAATTCGTTTTAGGTATCAATTTACTATCACTTTCACTTTTTCGCTAGGATGTTAGTTATGACAGTTTGGTGACTCCACTAGGGATAATTTGAGAATTAAGCCTATTTAACTAGTCAATTGAAGTGACATGACCTTTCTTCAATCAAATAACCCTTCCTGTGTTTTCCATTGTTGTCTATTAATCTTTCATTTTTTTTATGTGTCAATTTACAAATATTTTTTTGTTTTAGTTGTATAACATGTTTACACATTCTTATTTGTTGTTGTTCATTTTAGTTGTGTTATCATTTGTTTTTTGTTTATTTCTGTTGTATCTATTAGGGTAGATAACATGTAGGATAAAAGCTTAGGGTAGATGACTTTTATTTGTAATATATGCTCTTGACTTCTTTTGTAGTTTATCAGCTAGGCATATGAGGGTTAGGTATACTTTAAGTTAACAGGTTTGTTTGCACCCTTTATAAATTGAGCGCTTGCACATCCTACTTTACACACTTTTAGGCTCTCACCCGGGTCTTCGTTTGCCCTAGGTTAGTATAGGTTTATATTAGTTTTCTTGTGAATCTTTACGCTTCTAAATATTGCCATGAAGACCTCACTTAGATTGTGCCTTTTTACATGGATTTGACTTAAGTAGGATTTCATCCTCTTTTAGTCCAATTCATGTTGTGAGATCCTCACTCTCTTGGTAGGGACAATCTAGGGGGCTAATGTTTCTTTGAGATATTAGACCCACATTTTGCGCCTTGCACATTATTAAACTGAGTTAGTAGCCAACCTTGCTAGAGCCTACTATTTTTAGAGAGACATTTCTTTACGTAAGGTTGACCCTTGATAGGACACTAAAGGAGCATATTTTGTCCTTTTTAGCTTGTTATTACATCATTCATAACATAATCACTTTTTGTTTTATTTTCATCTTCTTTTTGAAAAGAAATCTCTTAAAATAAAAATCTTTTAGTATTGATTTTGCAAGCGAATAAAATATTGTCACTACATCACCAGTTGATACATTGTTGGGCTAAACAAGCTATGCTAAATCTATTTTACACAAATTGATTTAGCCTAATGTTGTATCAGTGGCGTATGAACTAGCTAAATTAGTGATAATTTTTAAAGTGGTGTATTAGTGGATTATGTGGTTTATTTATTTGCATTAAGCCATACCTGTGTGAGGCCTACCTCCTTCTTGGGTTGATAGCTAAGCCTTTTATTTCCAATGAATCAATAGGGCTCTTAGTGAGTAATAGGGAACAAATGCCAAATAATTCACTGATTGAACACCAAAAGGCTATGTACTTATTTCCTTTTCTATTTCTAATTAATGTATATTTTTACCATGAATTGTCATCGTAGTTGGTTGGCATAACGATTTAATGGAACCATTGGGAACCGCATAACCTTAAGACCCAAGCCTAACAGGAGTAGTCTTGACTGGGAAAAAGATCAAAGTGAAAGTGAAGGCTAAATTGGTTGAAAGTTTGATCGCTCGGAGCAAAAAACTCAAACTGGGACAACTTCATGATTTTCAAAGAGACTATAGGGATATCTTAGATTTGTTATAATCCCTATCCAGCTTAATGTTCTTATGACACTAGCTCAGTATTGGGATAATTCATTGAGGTGTTTCACATTTCCTACCTTTTAGATTGCGCCCACATTTGAGGAATACATGGGATTGATGAACATGCTTATTAGCAAAGACACCCTTGTCTATTCCTACCCTGAACACCTCCCTTCAAAGCGCATTATGACCCAAATTCTTGGCGAAGAATCTACACAAATCCAATTATTCCATTCAAGGGCAATTCAAGGTTTATCCAAAATGTACATAGAAAAAAGGCTAGAGACCTTGGCTGAGAAAAAAAATTGGTTTATTTTCAGAAATGTTCTCGTTCTGATAGTATATAGGTTGGTATTGTTCCTTTCAACTATGGGAGTCATTGATCTTGCAATAGTGAGTGTTTTTTGGTAGGTAGAGAACCACTGTGTAAACCCAGTGCCTACACTTTTAGCCAAGACATTCTTGACATTAAGTTTTTGCCATTGAGAAAAGAAGGGAAAGCTAACATGTTGCTTGTCACTCTTAAATATATGGTTGGTTAACCATATTTATGGAATGGAATATCAACTTGGTGCAAGATTTGACACCATACATCACCCAATTAAAGATTACCATCTTCGCAAGGGGTCGACGCCATTATGAACAAATATAATTCACGATGAGTGGACTCAAGAAATAAGGATGTTGAAAGACAACATTATCTGGTGGAAACTTGATTGGTGGGAGAGTGAGGAGGTCATTTATTGTTGCAAGGATTTACTAAATATGCCCTTTTTGAGTGCCCAAGGGAGTATTAATTACAATCTTGCGGTCCTACACTATCAATTTGCATAGACTCAAGATGTTCCCACTGATATAGTTATAAGGAGAATCAATTTCTACTATAATGAACCACAAAAAAAAAGGGATAATTCATGAAGTAAGGAGCGCATGGAGCTGAGTGATGTGTAAAGGGAAGTTTAAACTAGGAAAACATGTGAAAACCATAAAAGGATACAAAGTATGATTGAAACAATGGACTAGTGGAGTCAACCCACCCTTTGGACCTCATAATCCACTGTTAAGTAATAGCCTACAAGAGGTTAACGAGTGCTTAGCCAACAACTAAAAGACAAGTTAGCTGAATTAGAAAATCTTAAGGAATTAGGCAAAGCACAGGAAGAAGAAAGGATAAAAAGGCAGAAGGAATTGAAGATGAGCATTGATATGAAGAGATTAAAGAAGGAAATATCAAATTGAAGGGTGCCATAGGGGAAATCTAAGAGCGAGTTGAGGAAAATGAGAAGAAGCCTGATTATTGAAGGTTGTTAAAGAAAAAGGCGCTTTAAAAAAGCAACTGGAATAGCTCAAGTCACCCAATGACATGCAACGAGTGATTAGCACATTGGCTAGATGCCTAGAGGATAAGGTAAAAGAGTTGGCCATGATTAAGAATGACAATGCACTGACAATACAAAATCAAATTGCACATATGAACTAGTAGGCTGAACAAGTGCAACTTGAGGAAGCTCGTTATGAGGAACAAATGGCAGAGAAAGAAATGTTTTTAGAGTGGTTTAAAAGGATGATCCTCTTTGCCAATGACGCCCTTTCGAAATCTATCTATGCGTTTAGCCAAGTTGAAGGACAAGCCATCCTCTTGAAGACCCCTATGGCTATAACTAAGTTCTTCACCTCATGCCATGACCTCATGGAGGACTTGAAGATGCTGATGAGATTTTAGATAAACCATAGGTAGGATTAGTCTTGATGTATAACCATATGTTGAAACTCATGAAGCATTCTATCTGAATATTTTTTATTGAAATGCAAGTTCCTCCTTTTAATTACCAAGTATGCCATTTATTACGTACAATGAGCTTTTTTGCCGACTATAAGCTACTTTGGTTGTGTGTTGCAAGGTAAACCTACACATGTGGGCATTAAGACCCCTTTGTGTTAGCAATTAACCTTGATTTGCTAAATGATAATAAGTATCCTTAGGAATCAAGGGCTCAAGGTTCTTAAACCCTTATGCCAAATTGACATGTTAATAAATCATGATCAAATAAATGCTTTATGTTTAACTTTACTTTGTTGTGAATATTTTTAAACAGAGAAGAACAACATTGCTTCAATTAAAAATAATTTGTCTAAATAAGCTTAATAGTCAACCTGAATTTATCTTAACCATGCATGTGTCAAAGCTATGGCAGCTGAAAATAGTCAGTCTGAATTAGAATAGAGGTTAAAGGCAGAAGTCGTGGCCTTAAAGCATCAAATGGGGGTTATGTAGTCCCAAATGCTAGAGATGATGAAGTTACTACAGAACATGAGCATAAGCATGACTGCAAACAATGCTCTACCAAATGCTACCAACACAATAAATGTAGGTCATAGAGTTCACCCTACTGCTACCGAGATACCTGGGGTAACATTCGGTAGTCTATCTACCATGGGAATTTCGAATCCTGTTCAAAGACCCTTTGTGGTAAATTGCCCTCAAAACCCCCTGGCTTCAAGAGTAAAAGGACATGGATATCAAGAATAGAACCAAGAAGGTGTCTTCACATACGATATACCTGGGGAAGCAACCAGCCACTGTATTTCCCAGTCCTATATAGCCTTATGTGAATGCACCTGCTAAAATTAGGGAATACGACAATAAGAAAGATTGGGAAGACGATATGGCCAAGGTGAAAGATAGATTATGAGCTTTACAAGGACCAATCAATTGGAAATCTATTAAGCTAGATGGATTGTTCTTGGTCCTTAATGTACTGATTCCAAAAAAGTTCAAAGTGCCAAAGTTTACTAAGTACGATGGCAGTGTGGACCCACATTATCATTTGAAATCATATTGCCCTAAAATGTTGGTTTGGTCCAGGGATGAAAAATTTCTCATAAATTTCTTGGTCTAACATAATCCATGGTGGCTGGTTTAATCATTGGAGAAAATGTTTCATTATAATCGTATCCATACTCTTGGTGAAAACCTTAAGGAACAAGGCAAACCTTATACTTAGCCATATAGCCATATGAGTTTTGATATATTCAAAACACCCATTTGTAACCAATAACTTTTTTGTTAGGTGGCAATGTAACTAAACCCCAAGTTTTGTTGTTAAGAAAAGCTTGATATTCACATAGCATTGCATCTCTCTGATTAGGATCTTTTAAAGCAATATAAGGATTTGATGAAAAAGACTTCGAAGACTTTTTGCTTGAAAATGCCATTCTTACCTTAAGTAGTCATGGGATGTGAGGGCAGAAGTGATACTGGTGGTATAGTTACATTATCATTCATATGAGCGGTATTTGTAACATCATTGGTAATATTGACAGCATAAACTGAAAAGAACACTTATGTACGAGTCACTGAACCAAGTGAATTAGCAAGAAAGGATAATCTGCATTGCATTGGTAATAGGTTTCGCATATGAATTATTGATGGGATTAACATGAGCATCATTTCTATCATTATGTTGTACATATGCTAACACAAAAGAGATAGGACAAGTGTCATTAGATTGTACGTTACATAAATCAGTAATTTGGGCAACTGGTTAAGATGAAGAAGCAATAGGAACAAGACTTGTAGTAATTGGAGGTGAATATGACAAAGATGAAGATTGAGTTGGCTGATATTTGTAAAGGAAAATAGATTCATTGTAGTGAACATATTTAGAAATTTAAATATGTCTAGATGGGGAATGACACTTATAAACTTTGTGGCTGGAACTGCAACTTAGGAAGACATATTCAGTAGTTCAAAATGACAGCTTGTGATTATTGTAAGGTCTTAAAAGACGGATACAAAAGCAATTAAAAGCTTTAAGGACAGAGTAATAAGGAAAAATGACATAAGCTTGTAAAAAATAGTGTCATTCTAAAGCACTAGCGTAGATAAGAGATTTATGACATAGATAGAAGTTAAGAAAGCATTCTTCCAATAATGAAGAGAAAGTCTAGAATGAGAGAGTAATGCACACTTATTTCAATAATGTGCTCTTGCTTTATCTTAATAAAGCCATTTTGTTGATATGAATGTCTATTAATAATACCATGTTGTTGAAGATAATTGGTAAACACTCCACTCACCCCCTCTTTTAGATTGAACAACTTTAATTTTATTATTAAATTACAATTCAACCAAAGCATTGAATTTTATAAAAGTGGACAAAGCATCAGACTTCCTTTTTAAAGGATAAACCCAAGTATATTTAGTAAATGCATTAATAAATCAATGTAATAAAATGAACCTTGAGTAGATGTGTAAGGTGTAGGACCATAAACATTAGTGAAAATCAGTTGCAAAGGTGTGGTATATGTAATGGTGGATGAGAGAGAGGGGAATTTATGTGATTTTCTTTCACAACAAGCTATGAAAAAGAAAAAGTTTTCCTTATTCTTAATTTTGATATTACATTGAGTAAGAACTTGTTGCACAACAGGAATAGCAACATGACGAAGTTGAAAATGACAATTCAAGAACTCTAAAGGAATACAAACAATAGCATTACAAAGATTGGATTATGTATGACCACTAGATGTAGTAAATGATGACTAAGAAGCTAAGGGAGTAATGTTACTTGAAAGACGTGAATTTAAAGTTGAACCATGAGATGTAGTCATTATATTTGTAGACAATACTTAAGGCTCAGAGAAGCATTAAAGACCACTTATCTTAAGATTGCCTTCTAAAAGAACTTGTCTATTTTCTTGAGACTTAACACAACAATAAAAAATGGAATTGAAAAAAGACATTGTTGTATTTTGAAAGTTTGAAAACTTAAGAAATTTTTAGTTATTGCAGGTACATGAAGAAGATTGTTACCTAAAAGTGAAGCAAAAGTATAAGAAGAAGAAGAAGTTATAGTAAAAGAATTTGATTTGCAAACTGTTGTGTGCAAAATGCCCTGAAAATATAAGTATACATCGTTAACAAGTAATATAGTAGTGAATAAATCAAATGTCATTCTTCAGGAACCTCAACTAAGATTATGTTTAGTGCTATTGCTATTGTGGTCACCTCATCAAGGCTAATTGTAATATTTGAATAAAACAAAGTTAATATAAAAGAACAAAGAGAGTGAGACTAAAGAGTTAAAAATATATCAATGAAAACTTTATTAGATTATAGTCTAATTTAGTATTTCAATTGCAATAAGGTTACTCTTCTAAGTTGAATTCAATGTTCATGGATTAGTCCAAGCCCTTAATTTCGTTATAAAAAATCTGTTAATTCCTTATGAATTCTATCACCTTAATTTAATTCCCTATATTTCTATGAGAATCCAATAAAAGAGATGCATTATATACAAATAATTACAACTTTGCTACTCCATGTTTATCCTATGGGCAAATTAAGTTAATTCAAGCATTTAATTAACATTAATCAAGCAGTATTTAGCTTTATGACTAAATTTAGGCATCTTTTTAAATAATCCCCAAATTCTCAGTATGAACCTTAATTGGTGGTCAATCAACATGAGAACAATGTAAAATTGAATTGAATAAACTCATTCACAATGAAGTTTAAAAAGAAAAGTAACAGTATTAAAAAAAAAATTACATGCTAAATCACCATAATCCTAGAGAAATAAGAGTTTAGCCTTGAAAATCTATTTATACAATCCAATCCATATAAGAAAGACATAAATAAAAGAAGAGGAATAGATGAAAAAATTCATTTTTGAAACTTTAATCGGCTTGATCCCTTGAATTTTTTTTTTTTTTAATTCCTTGGTTCAATGAATTCTAAACCTAGAACCATAAGTTTCAGCTTCTTTATTCTTAGAACAACACTAATGCTTAAAAAAAAACCTTCCAAATATGATATATATATATATATATATATGTCTCCCTAAATTATGAAATGACTAATTTAACCTTCTTTTTTTGTGCCATGTCATTGATCTTTTAGCCTTTTGCACGTTTTGGTCCTATGACCCTAAGTTGTTGTGTTCTAGACTAGCTTTGATATTTTGCCCATAACTTTTTACTCTAATGTTGAAATTTGATGAACTAAGAGCTCTACAACTTTCCATGAAATAACTATCTCCAAATTCTAACATCTAAGGGTCCAAAAGTTGCCTCAAAGTAGGGTATTCACTTGTATGATACTAATACCTTCATTTCTTCCTTCCAAGGCCTAAGCAAGGACAAAATCCATATAATTGACTTTTATATGTCAAAGTATTTGCATGAAATCATCAAATTAACTTGAATCAATACTAAAATAACCTAAAGCCTAGACCAAAATAGGCAAAATAACTTAACTAGCACAATTTACTCAAAACCAACAAAAACTAATAAAAATGTTCAGTTATTTAGAATGAATATGACCATAATAACATGATTTCATAGAGTTATCACAAATGTGCCATTGCCTGAACACTTGTTATCTTCCTACATACTTACTACAAGTGGCCAAATTTTTTTCATTAGAGGTGACATGTACAGAGGCACTTACATCAAGATACCAACCACTGTCATAGGAGAATTTTGGTGTCACTAAAGTGTTATGGGCAAGCTTTGATTCCTGAGAAGATAGTATATGAGTTTGTGAACTTTAAGGTGAAGAAAGAGTTAATGGAAACGATTTGTAAGTCAGATTTAAATGATAAGGATATTGAGGCATATTTTAAAGATAATTTGCTTACGAAGCTATTGGGATATAGTAGTTAGGTTATTGAAAATTTTTTGCCAATAAATTTGTGGCAAGAAACCCTGTGGTAGTGGTGGTAAGGGTTGAAAAAATTGAAAATATTGATCAAATAGATAGTAACAATGTTATGTAGGTTGGCCAGTCTTGTAACATACTTACAGATGATATATGGCCCTCCTCCACTATAACCATTGCCTTCTTTTGATCTTCCTTTAGCTCTCCCTCCTCTGTGATGAAATGGTCTTGGCAATTGATAAATTGTTGTTGCTATAATAATTATGTTAAGAAAAAAGGATTGTTGCTATTAGTATATATAACTTTTACATAAGAGTTTATAGAGGTGTTCATATTAGTTAAATTGACAAATAAATTCCCATGGGTAATTGCTGTTTTAACATTATTCTCGATTCAAATTTCTTAAGTGAGGAGTAAGGACTCAATCTCACTCACTGAGTAAGGATCCTTTAGTGTATTAATAATAATGTTATACTCCTTTGGTAATCCTTCGATTTTGGCCTTAACATGTTTGTTGTTAAAGATTAGATTGTTGATTGATGCTTCATTAACAAGTGCATTGATTCAAAAGACATGTTATTGTGTAGGGTCCTTTCTTAGTGTTTCATAACTCAAACTTGTATTGGTGAATTTTGGCACGAGTGTGGGATCAACTAAATCTTGAATTTGATTCCATGCTTGATAAGATCAAGTACAACTAACAAGGCGACTGAGCATTCTTTCGAACATTAAGGATGGAAGCCATAAAGGTAATAGTTGGTCCTATTGTTCCCAAGCCAAAAACTTTGTCAACCATAAGCTTCATTTCAGTTTAACAAACTGAGGTGGAATAGCATATGCACCTACTATATACTTAGGCATCTCATGCCTATTTATAATTGCTAGGATTTTTTATAGCTAGAGCAAAAAATTTTTATCATAGAGTTATACAAAGATCATGTGAATGAATACTACTACAACATTAGCTTTCACTCTAGAGGATGGAGCAATCGTTGAAGACGCAATGGAAGCCATAGATGTCCTAAAGAGCTCTGATACCATGTAAGGAAAGTTAAGAGATACAGAGAATTCAGAAGAAAGTAAAGAAAATCATGAACAAGAGAGAAGTTATAATCATTTTGTCTTCATTGATACATTTCCAGAATACAAATACACATACACATACATAAATGGCTTTAACTAACTCATATCAAAATAAAAACTCAGAAAATAACCTAGAACAAGTTCAATAGCAAGGCATTGTGCACGTGACTAAAAGCTTAGTTTGATCATTCTGTTAACACTTTGGAGGACCAAAATTAATTTTTGGAAGCCATTGTTTTTTGAAAGGTTTCATCTTTGGAGGACTAAATTAATCTTAGGACCAAAAGTGAGAGACCAAAACTATTCTTTTTTCTTTTTCATTGATGGGAGGAAAATTTGATAAATTTGTTAACTCCACACCTCGACCTTATACCTTGTTAATCTTTGCATATAATTATGTGTAGCATACATGTATGATGCAACCTTTTTTGGGTCACTTAGTTATGAAGTATTTCTTAATTTAGTCCCTTATAAGATTTACTTTATATTTCACAAAATTTTTGTCTCAGTTTAGTCTGTTAAATGAATATTTCTCAATTTTATCTTTCACAAATAAAATCATTATCAGTAATATTCTTTATAGTTTTTTAAAGTTTCAGTTTTATTTTGGCTAGATGAATGAAACCTTTTTTGATCCCTCACTAATAGGTTATTTCTTAGTTTGCTCCCTTATAAAGTTTACCTCTCATTTTGGTCCTAAACAAATAAGATATTTCTCAATTTAGTTCCTCATAAAGTTTTTTTTTCTCAATTTAGTCTCTCACATATGAATATTCTCAATTTAGTCATTTAAAAAAAAGTAATAATTATTAATACTGTCCTTCACATTTTTTAAATTAACATATTTTTTAAAGAATTAATAGCTATTTATTTATAAAGATAAACTTTTATGAGTTTTATTACGAGTTTACCTTCTTTTCATCAATTTACTAAAACTCACGAGCTTGATAACCTTAATTGCAACCTTTGATTGCTGGATATTTTGATTAAAGTTATGTTGAAAGGGATATAATTGTTAAAATCTAAACTAACTATACTTCAGTGTATTAGTAAGCTACATTTGTAATACCTTCCAATGCAATATACTCCATATTTTCCATAGGGTGAGGAGGAACATATATGGAGAACACATCTTCACCATAGTCCATTACAGACATGAAACCAAAAACCAAAAAGAAGTAAAAATAATAAGAACAACAACAACAGAGGTGACAATTCAAGGATTCTTAGTCATAATGCTTATGTGAAAGAGAAATGAAGTATTTATTTTTGTTATAGTATTGACATTTGAGTCGGGCTTCATCATATCATTGGTATTATATATAGATATACACATAGACGCAAGAATTATATGCAATTGGATCTATGACATTAATGACTTTACAGTAAATTTAATGCCTAGTATTAACTATTGCAAAAAATCTAATGACTAGCATTGATTATTGTAGAAAATCTAATAACTTAGATTTAAAGTTGGATTACTAAAATTATTTCCCCAAATTGGTGAAAAAATAAACTTGTTAATTTGACGGTCAAGATTCATTACCAAATAAGCAGATGATCATAATTAATTATAGCAGAATTTGCAAATCTTGATTACTATAAAGGATCTGAACTCAAACTACATGTAGAAATGCAAGAACCATAATGAACTAGAATTTTATCTAGTCTTTATTTTATTTTTATGAATAAAATTTCATGTTAGCTATTCAAACCTAAACTATATATATATATATATATAAGGAATAGAATTCATCCAACCCAAAATAGGACTAGAGCAAGGTTTTAAATTGCGGTTGTAGTTAAGGTTGTGGTTGTGGTTGCATTGCTGTTACAATGATTGCAATGTTACGGATGCAACAATGCAGATTACAGTCACTGCAGCTGTGATTTTTTTTTTTTTAAAATTGCACAAAATGTTCAAAATTCATATACAAATCATATATTTCTCAAATATATTTAATATATCAAATCTAACATGTATATTAATATAACAAATATATACTTTATACAAACATATCAATGCTCATTAAGAAATTTAAAAGGAAAATATAAATAATGAAAATGTCAACAAGTCATGATATTCATCACCACATTGTAGAATGGTGTAGAGGATCACAACTTCCACTTTCACTTTCATTTTCACTTTGTCTAGCCCCATATCAAAAAATATAATTAATGAAATTGCCACTTGTGTTTTCTAGTTATTGATGATAAAGGATAATTTGGTACTTGGTGATAATGAGGCTAATAATAAGGTTGCTGATAGAATGGTGGGTAGTGGTTATGATTACTTTGAGATGATTCACCAATACCAAAATCACTGAAACTTAGTGAAAAATTAGAAGAGGAAGTATCTTCTTGTGGATCAACTTGTTACATTCCACCTCTTCTATTATCATTAAGACCTATGTCTTGAAACATTGTCATATCAACAATAAACCTTGACTACACATAGAATATGGAATTTCTTGATATGGGTCTTGTTCATCTGTGTTATCATCTCTTTTAGCTGCACCACCACTGCTATTGTTGCTTGGTAGGTGGACTTAACCCTCCATCACCACCTTGACTATCACCTCCATATGAAATTGAATCACCGTTTGTTTCTACCTCTTCATCATCAATATCCATTCATGGAAGCCATTCTGAATTTTGAGGTCCATCTAATAATGGGCCTTCTCTCTCTTCCACCGATGGAGACAAGGGATCATTTTCTTGAAATATGTAGTCAAGATTAATTGGATTGAAATATTTTCAATCTCTTTTTGACTTCTTCTCTTATTATATCTCATGTGCAGTTTCATATTGTAGAAAATAAAGATAAGTTTTTGTAATTTTTTATACTTGAGTCTATTCCTTGTTTTTGTATGGATGTAACTAAATGTGCTCCAATTACTTTCATAGTTTGATGCTGAAGTTGTTTAACTCAATACTTTTATTGCAATACTTTGAAGTTTAGGAGCACATGAGCTAAATAAGATCCACCATTCATCTATTCAAATAAACAATAGAATACAAGTAATTAAATTTTACAAAACAAAGTTATATAATTTACATTTAAAGATAAAAAGAGACTGAATTTTACCAAGATCCTTTAAGACCATGTTCTTTGAGCTTGTGTTGTTCCAAATGTTTCTCTCTTATCTTGGAAAAGCATTAACTAGGTAATATCATATTAAATATAATGAAAACATACGATATTAGATCATAAATATGTATAACAAACCATTTTAATTCATATATACTAACCTGATTTAAAGCTTTGATTTGATCATCTACATCTCTTTGCAGTTTGGATATCACTTTACAAGTTCCCTCAAATGGTTCCTTATAAACTGATTGCTTGTGTTCAACTCCAAATTGAAGTTAAGGGTTAAGAAAATAAACTACAGAAGAATAAGATTTATTTAAATTATTAATAGCTTCATAAATAAAACCCATAGTTGGTTTTTCTTCTCCATCAACCAGTCATAAAACCTTGACAATTGGCTTAAACACTTTTAATATTTCATTAGCTTTAGTCTAAAAGTCATTATCCATAACTTTGTTCCTCACATCATGTGCTGATCTAGATTTTACCTTCCTAAATTTAGACTTTTGGAACTTTTCTATGGTGAACATGACTTTTAAAGATTGCTTTTGCTTCACAAGAGATTTTAGTTGCAAGAATTGAGTAACGAAGCGTGTGATAGCTGGATGAATAATTTCTTTACCTCCAATATACTCTTTCATCAAATTCATAGTCCAAATGTGGTCATATATGAAGGATGTTATCATCTTTGCATCCTCTAATAGCTTTTGTACATTGGAATTCTTTTCAATGTCCTTTAAGCACAGATCTAGACAATGAGCTGTACAAGGTGACCAATAGATATATGGTTTTTTTCCCATCAATTTTTTACCTACTGCCTTCTAAGCTCTCTCATTATTTGTAACCACTTGGACTACATATTCTTCCCCATCTTCTTTAACAACAT
Source organism: Delonix regia (assembly GCA_037074485.1). Taxonomy (NCBI): domain Eukaryota; kingdom Viridiplantae; phylum Streptophyta; class Magnoliopsida; order Fabales; family Fabaceae; genus Delonix; species Delonix regia. The sequence goes on along the minus strand of CM073454.1, from coordinate 18,310,517 downwards.
TATCAAGTAACTGAAAGTAGAAATCAGTATTTCTACTAGCAACAGAAGAAACATCAATTCATTTCAGAAAAATTATTCCTTTGTTGCAATAAATGAAAAAATTCATTATGTGCATGTGTTTTATGCTATTTGTCTAACTATTACACATTATTATTACTCTATACTCATTCCATGCACCTTTTAATCCATTTATCCACTCTTTCATGGATTGGTATTCAGTTTCCAAATATAAATATGAAATTTCATAAGGTGTAAGGAACTTAACCCCTATTGTACCAATTTCAGCAGTTGGAGTGATTACATTATGCAACCATGGAGAATCAGATAAGCTCATAGGAAGGCGTTCATAAATAATAAACTTTGATGCTACTTCTCCTAATTTTTTCCTTAACGTTTTCTTCAAACCACCATAAATTTGAGGCTACTTCATACTCTTACTCCTTACAAGATTAACATTTTAAGACCTTAAACTAAATGGAATGTCTTGTGATCCACTAGGCCTTACTTGAGAACTACCTCCACCCTCTTCATACACATTTTGCTCCCCTCCTGTTTGTTGTCTTAACCATTGTTTATCTTCCCATTCATGATGTGATTTGAGACTTTCTTGGGTGGCTTGCCTCATTTGCTCATCAATAGAGTCTTCCATTTCATCATCTTCATCACCTCCCAACCTTGCCTCCAATTTTTCATTCCTTTTTTTTTTTGTATCAAATTTTTTAGCTTTAGTATCAAACAACAGTTTCATCATACCTTCTTGAAAATAAGTTGTCACTTTAGGATAACCAGATACTTGACCTTTAAAATGTGCAATATGCTGTTTCAATCGAGTGATTCCACCTTTTATTGTTTTGCCACAGAGTTTGCAAATTATGTTGTTTCGATTTCCAACCACATGTGTTCCAAAATGCCATCCAGGATTTTCACTAGGAGCTCCCTCTAATCTTCTTGTTGAAAATTCTTCTCTTGGCAACATTTTTATCAAATAATTAAAAATACAAAAAATATATGTAAAAATAGGAATTGGTTCATAATCACAATTTTTCATTTCAAGATAACCAAAACTAAATAAAATGAATGATCAATAATATTTGCTTAATTAAACAGGTAATATTTAAATAACACCCAATTATATACTTGTCTTGAAAATATATTTTTTGATTTTTGAATTTCATACTTTAAATATATAATTTAATTTTAAAAACTTTTAGCATATTGTTCAATAATTCCCCGTAAGAAAAAATGAGACCAAATCATAACAAATAGACATGTTTTAAGATAGCTATATAATTTTTTTCTTTTAATCATAGACTCAAAAACACTATACACACACACACACACACATATATATATATATATAATGACAAATAAATTATAAAGAACATGTATATTTTGATTCTTCGAAATATAATTTTTGATTTTTGATTTTTGAATTTCAGCAACCTTTTATTATATTGTTCAATAATTCCTCTTAAAGAAAAACGAGATCAAATCATAGCAAATAGCCAAATACACGTCTATTGAGATAGTTACACAATTTTTTAATATTTTATCCTAGACTCGAAAAGCTATATATAAAATTAAATATATATATATATCATGACAAATAAATTCTAGAGAAAATGTGTACTTTGGTTCTTGAAATATATATATATATATTTTAAATTTCAGATTTTAAATATATTGTTGAATTTTAAAAACTTTTAACATGTTCAATCATTCCCCTCAAGAAAAAATGAGACCAAATCATAACAAATACACATGTTCTAAGATAGCTATGTAATTTTTTCTTTATCATAGATTCAAAAACACTATATATATATATATATATATATATATAGATATAATGACAAATAAATTTTAAAGAACATGTATATTTTGGTTCTTCAAAATGTAATTTTTGATTTTTGATTTTTGAATTTTAGATTTTAAATATATTGTTGAATTTTAAAACCTTTTAGTTTATTGTTCAATAATTCCTCTTAAAGAAAAAAGAGATCAAATCATAGCAAACACACATCTATAAAGATAGCTACATAATTTTTTAATAATTTATCATAGACTCAAAAATCTATATATATATATATATATATATATATATATATATATATATTATGTATCATAGACGCAGAACACAGCTTAAATCCTCACTTTGCACAGGCGCACACCACTTTCAATTTTTAAAATATATTATTTATCACTTGACCGTCACTCCAGTATAGATTATGTATTATATAATAATAATAATAATTGTAGAGCTGATTGGTCACCACTCTCCACTCTCCATCAGATTCTCACTCCTATGTTCTCTCCCTTTCGCAGTGACAGGTTAAGCCATGGATGAGGATGAGAGCTTAACTTAGAGTAGAAAATCACAGGTTCGCAGCTGAGATCGGGGCTCTGATGCTACTTGACTCTCTTTAGGAGTTCAGATTCTCACTATTCCTAATCCTTACTTCCTCCTTTGATCTGGGATTCTGGGGGTGTCCTCCCTCTCTTTGATTTCTGCTCTGTCTATGCCGATCTGAAGCTTCGAGTTAGGGCCGACTGTTTCTGCTTTCTCCCCAATGCAAAACTCACTTTTTTCCAGGCTGAAATCTGCGTTCTTCTTCTATATATACTGACATCGCCACGGAATGGAGTTGCGGCTGCAACACTATTCCATTGTGGCTGCAACACCGTTCTGTTGTGGTCCAATCCTCTGATTCAGGGTCACACCGTAATTGCGGCCTGATGCGAATGCGGCCCCAAATTGCAGCCGCATCACAAGTTGTGGCCCGCAATTTCAAACTGTGGACTAGAGAAATAGCATAAGGATAACCAGTGAAATACATAAATTTGAAGCGTGAAAAGAGAATACGTAACTGTTACACATACATAAAGGCTTGAACATAAAAAAAAAATTTAGGAATATTGATTATACGACTGTTGATATGACTGCAAAAGCCTTTCACAAAAATCCAAGATTAAGAATCAAAACCACGTTATAATTTATAAGCAAAAGAATGGAGACATATTGTATGCACAATAAGCTCCTTTCAGCTTATTTAAAAAGCACACAAATATGAAAACCAAAGCACCCTCAATCAATTTTGTATAGTTCAAACAATATATATTGTTTGGCTTTTGCCTTCAGGCAACATTACAACAATATGATATTAGTGGTGACAAAGATTCTCGCTTGTCTAATTATAAATATAAATATATTTACATAAATTGTAAAATGTATAACAAGTAAAAAGTTCATGAAAATAATGACACTCAAGAGTCAAGATATTACATCAGAGTTTACTGTAGTAAATTTCAAATGATTTTCCCCTCTTTAAAGAATGTAAAAGAAAAATAGTAGCATCTAAGAATGCAAAATTTGAAACATTTAGGAAGAATTTCTAAAATCTTAAATCGTTAAAATATATCCTCCTTGTACCTGGTTTCAATTTCCAAGCTCATATAACATTGAGCACACAATCGTTTGATACAAACGAAGAGTAGAACCCAAATAAAGCCTATGGCCTTGGGCATTTTGGGTAAGGATAAAAATTTATACACAGTTTATTAAATCTTTGCTATGATGTCTCCAAATAAAACATGACAAGTGTTTAAGTTTTTAATTGATTATTGTCGATAATTGTATTATTTTAAAATTAAATAATACATTACTTTTAATTAACTAAATGTTTGTAATATTTTAATTAGAGAATAACAAAGATATAAAGAATTACATGTAAGTAGAATCTCTTTAGTTATTTAGGATAAATGCTTAATTATCAACACTTACAAAATACTCAACAACTCTCCTATTTTAAAATGGACAAAGGCCCATCATATTTAACAATGAGCAAGTGTAGGGAACAAATACCATACCGAGCTATGAAGAATGCTCACCTTTCTAATCAAGATTTTGAACCAAATTAACTACAAATTAGAGGCCAATAGGTTTATTCGCAACTTCAGTATAAAAACAGATGATTCAATGATAATATACAAAATTACGAAAACTCCAATCAGCTAAGAATAATGACAAATTCAATTTTACCTCTTGTGTTGGGGTGCGACGACTGAGACGTGAGCTTTGTGCATGTGGTGTTCAAATTTAGGACAAAAGAATTAGTAGTAATGTCTAAGTTTAGGTGTTATAGGATCACTAATCATAAAGAATATATAAAGAGATACGGAACCTCTCATTGTTGGACGTACAATAGAGGATGTATTGAACCCATATATGAAATCAATATCAATGAAGGTGATCTACGATAATGAGAGAGATGTCATCAATGGCGGTGAGCTAGGGCTTTACTTTCGTGGAACCCGTAGGGACCAAAAATTACAATAATAATAATAATAAATAAATAAAAATACAAAGTATAGAACAACAGGTGCTGCCGTTCTCTTCTATGTTAAAAAAAGTGACTGCATAAAACGGTTCAAAATAGCTTAACAATGTTAGAAGGGATTTTGCTCATGGCTATTGATGACATCTATATCATTGTGATAGATTACCTTCGTACATATTGACTTGGTAAATGGATCCAATAATCTCCTATTCCACTTCCAACAACAAAGGGTTTCAGATCTCTCAGCATTCTTCATAACTGCTATAGACCCTACAATCCTTAGGCTTAGATATTGCCGTAGTTGTCAAACTCGTGAGTTTATTATCTGAGTTTATAAGTCTATGATTATACAAAATGAAAACGAGTCAACGTATTGTAAACTTGGACTTAGTACAAACTCAGTAAACTTGTGAATTGACTTTTCGAGTCTACTGAGTTTATGGTTTTAACATGTAACTAACTTGTAAAATCAACAATATAATAATTTCTACTCAAAACTAAATAAGATATAAACAAACTTATTTTTCATGCAACCTTTATAATTTATTTTATTACAAGTTTGAATATGCATAAAAAATAATAAAATTGCATTTAATATATACTTGTTAAATAAAATAAAATAAATATTATTTGATTAGTTATATTAAATAATTATTTTTGTATGACCATTTTAAAATATTCATGTTGAGTATTAAAAATTATAAAATATGAATAGTTTTTATTTGATTAAGTATAATTTGAATTACATTTGAATAATTTTTTAATGTATATAGTATTTAAACTATAAAATTACATATTTTGATAACTATTTATTAATCGAGGCAAACTCTTATAAATTTACATTATGAGTTTACATTACGATTTTATCTAAACATGCAAATTTAACAACTTTGGATGTTACTACTAATTTTCTGTGCTCCAACTTGAAAACCAGAGGCACACATGAACCGCTATTTATATTAGTTTCCACGTACCCCCCTGGTAACTTTAAGATTTGCAATCTATAGATTCTGTTTTGTTTTGTTTTGTTTTGTTTTTTTTGAAAAAAAAACTTTGCATTCTTTGCGTTTATACTTTTGCATGTGGCGGTATTCTTTATAAGAAGGTTCGAAACTGATGTTTGTGGGGACAAATAAAAAGAAAGAAGAACTATAAAGGCCATGCTATAGCATCTCACGCACGTGAATTTTTTTATTCCCCGCGTGCAACCCACAGCTATAAATTAATGTGACAAATGTACCAGAACTTTATTTTATATCTCATCCAAAGATATTATATTTATTCCTGTTTTTTGGTTTTGTTATGAGGTAATGTATTATTCAACCCCACATACATCCCTTTTTTCAATTATTTGTGTTATATAAATTAACCACATGCATTATCTGTTATTAGTGAATTACAATTTATACGTAATTTAACGGCTTAAAATTTTGAAATTTTTTCCAGTCAATCACAATTTCACTTTAAGAAGTTAAACTGGATGAGTTATAACATTCTCCTTGCAGTAAAACAAAAAATAGGGCAAAAACGAGGAAGTAGAGCTTGGGAAATGTTAGGCGAAGTGGAATAGATTATTGAGATCTGTGAATTGCAATTCCTTGATATCAAATAAGGGGTAAAGGTATATTTTTTCCACACAAAAAATATGGTGCAAGAAATATCTTTAACCTGATCTCCAAATCCTAACTGTAAATACATGATATTATAAAAGGATTATCTTCATTATGTTTAATGCTTTAAGTATATGTATATGTCAAAATTAGTATTTATACATTTTTATTAATTATACTAATAAAGTTTGGAAAAATTACTTTTTTGTTACTCACTTATCACATAAATATTATTTTAATCCCTCATTTCAAGACTTAAAGTAGTTCATAATTCATTAGAAAATATTACATTTGATTTTTAACTTTTTTAAGAAAAGAAAGATTTAGTCACTGGGCTTTAAATTTAGGCTTTGGATAGAGGGGTTAAATTAGGTATTCTTCTAAAAAGTGGGGACCAAGTGTGACCCAATGTGTGGAAGACAACTTTAGGCATTACAACGAGTGAGGGATTAAAATAACTATTTTATGATAAGTGAGGAACCAAAAAGGTATTTTACTCAATAAACTTCAGTTTTTTATTTAAAAAAAATTACTTAATTTGATAAAATTTTACTTCATACAAATTTATGAAAAAAGAAAATTCTCATAGGTCCACCACACCCACGGAGAGTAGAGATTGGGATGGAGAGGCATGGGGATGATCCCTATGTAGTGCCAATTGACAATAATTTATAATTGGCATTTGTCATGGTAATTTTTAGCAATACTATAAATTCAAAGAACTATACATAACAAGATATTAAAAATTTAAAATAGTTTAAACTAGTTCCGGATTGAATTGAAATAAATAATACAAGGATGAAGGTTAGGAATTCATCAAGCTATAGAATTATAAACAAAATTAAATTGGAAGAATATGCTTTCACGATACATATGGAAGAAATATGTTAACTTGTGCTTTGGGTATTTGTGAAAGGATAATGGAAATTTATGTTCTGGTAAAAAAATTAAGAATATAAAACTGACAACAATATAAATCTATTACTGATATGCTTATATACAATTATGATATCTTTGAAATTTAGTTAAAATATGAAACTTTAAATAGATATATTAAATTTATAACAACCACAACTTAAAAAGTGTTAGCTCTTTAAAATATCAGAAGAAAATTCATTCTAAAAATTTAACGAAAATAAATTTGCAACTTTTACTTAAAAGGTACTAATAACAAAAGCTACGTCAACCTTACATGGAGATCTAGTTTATTCAGACCTTTTAGGGACTCATAGACAAGTTTACTTTACGGCATTAAAAGAAGACGTATTTGTTTGATCCATTAAAATAGTAGATTGGATTGAAATTCTTAACTCATTTAATATAGGTAGAATAACTAAACTTACCTGACTTGCTTAACTTGTGTGTTAAACGGTCTAGTTAGGTGGATTGGAGAGTTGTCTCACTTGAGGTTTTATAAATTTCTTTTTGGTAAAAAATTTAACATTGCATAATTTGAAATAGCTTTATCATTGGTTTATCATTGAATATTTCTTTTTCTAGGATTCCTTTTTTCTTATAATTTTTAAAATTTTTTAGTGGATTAAATGAGCTACTTGATGAGCCATGTTCTACATCTCAACCCACAAAATTAAGGGGGGTTAAACACAGATTGCCTATTTAACCTACCAACCTATGTGAGCCAGCAAGCCTAGGTGGACTATTTTCACCCATTTAAACACCTCTTACTTTTCACTATTTCATAATCAACACCAATTTTGGTAGTAAATTAAGAACTTAATTAATTAGAATAAAAGGAATTCAAATTGGAATATAGTACTGTGAAATTAAAAAGATGGCCTAGACTTTTAGTTTGAAACGTTCATATTAAATGCAATGTGAGAGTGCTAAAGCCTTAGCAGAGTTTGTACTAAAATGAGAAAATTATTGTTTTGATTCTTGACTTATCATTAAATTATTCTTTTGGTCTCTCTCTCATTTTAATACCTATAATGGTCCTCCATTAGTTAGAAATTATCACTTTTGGTCCCTTCACATAAATTTGGAACTAAATATATGTAATAATTTTAAAAGTAAGAGACCAAAAGTGACAATTTCCAATTAATAGAAAATTATTTTAGATAAAAAATGAAATGAGGGATGAAGTAATAATACAATGATAAGTTGGAAACTAAAATAACATTTTTTTTGTATTAAAATTTCTTCAATGCTGAAAAATCCATGGTTCTTAAGCTTGCAAGATTCGAAATAGAGAAGTTAGGGCTGGGAGTATAAAGGGTGTAATCTAATTCTAATGGATACTCGTGCCTACAAGTTATTGATGAACAAATTTGTATAAAAATTTATGATCGAAAGTAAAAAATAGATATAGATCTTTTTCTTTCTGCAAGGAGTTTTCTTAATATTCTCCCTTATGTATGAAAAAGATAAAGGTGATTTGAAAGTATAGCGTTCAAAATCTGAGGACAACATTATAGAATCTATGAAGGAAGAGATGAAGGTAGCACATAGATCAGAAAGAGGAATGGAGAAGATAACAAGCATAAATTTTGAATTCATCAATATATTGATAAATGACTACAGTTATTGTTGTAACTTGTAAGTGTCACATACTTGGGCTTTTAGTGGGAATGTCCAAGAAAAGAGAAAGAAGCCAATTATATGGAGACCCAAGAAGAAATGTTATTAGTGGCATATATGGATGCAAACATTGTTAATAAAGATACATGGTTTCTTAACTTCTGATATAGCAACATATGTGTGGAAAGAAAGAATATTTTTCTGTATTGATGAAAGCTTTCTGGACTCTGTAAAGCTGGGTAGCAATTCAAGCTTGGCTGTGACAAGTAGGGGCAATGTAAGGATGCAGATGAACAAAGTATCTCAAATTGTCACAGGCAAGGTTGTTAAACCCATGAGTTTGGGTAAACTCATAATGTAAATTTGTAAGAATTTACCTCGATTAATAAATAGTTATCAAAATATGTAATTTTATAGTTTAAATACTATATACATTAAAAAATTATTCAAATGTAATTCAAATTATACTTAATCAAACAAAAGTTATTTATATTTCATAATTTGTAATACTCAACATGAATATTTTAAAAGTCATACATAAATAATTATTCAATATAAGTAATTAAATAATATTTATTTTATTTTTATAATAAGTATATATTAAATGTAATTTTATTATTTTTTTATGCATATTCAAACTTGTGATAAAATAAATTGTAATGACTTCATAGAAAAGAAGCTTGTCTATATCTCATTTAGTCTTGAGTTTAAATTATTATATTGCTGACGTTACAAGCTAGTTGACATATTAAAATTGTAAACTTGGGCAATAGACTTGATAAGTCAACTCTTGAGTTTACCCGAGTTTGTACTAAGTCAAAGTCTACATTGAGTTGACTAGTTTTCTTTATGTACAATCATAAACTCATAAACTCGGATAATAAACTTGCGAGTTTGACAACCATGGTCACAGGTGTATTTTATGTCCCAGAGCTGAAAAATAATTTAAGTATTAGATAGCTATATGAGAATAGACTTGCCATTGTGTTTCAATGTGACAAATGTAAAGTGTTCCATCCTAGTAGAGGTTTAATTATGGACTTAACAATGTCTTTAAATCAAATGTTCCTTTTCCATATGGTGTCTCGGCCTACAACATCTACTTGTTTCAACACACTTTAAAAAAATGCATCTTTGGCATTATCAGTATGGACACTTGAGCTTTATAGGCTTAAAGATTCTTCATCAAAAACATATGGTGCATGGTCTACCTCAATTCAAGTATCCTTTAAAGCAATGTAAGCATTGTTTGGTGGGTAAATAGCGATAAGGCTCGTTTCCAAAGCAAAGCACTTAGAGAGCTTCACAAATTCTTTAGGTAGTACATGCTAATACTTGTGGACTGATCAAGCTCATTTCTAACATCAAAAGTGGTATGGGTGTATGTCTTGATAGAGAAATACCAACCCTTTGCTGTCTTTAAATGATTTAAGATTCATGATGAAAAAGGGGCAAATTCTTTTTTTAGATGCTTATGCATAGATCAAGATGGAGAGTTTACATCAAAGAGTTCACTAGTTTTTAGGATGAAAATAGCATAAAAAGACAATTGACAGTTGTAGACACACTGCAACAAAATAGGTTGCTGAACAAAAGAATAAGACCATTATGAATATGGTGTGGAGCATGGTATTAGAGAAGAAAATTCCTAAGACTTTTTAGCCTGAAGTAGTTAATTGGATAGTACATGTCTTAAATTGCAATCCCATAGTGGCAATAAGGAATGAAATGCTAGAGGAAGCATAGAGTGGAGTCATGTCTTCCTTTAGGTATTTTTAGGATTTTTTCCTGTATTTCTCATGTTTATTTATCTAACAGTACAAGAATTAAGCTAGATGAAAAAACCTTATGCTGTATTTTGTTGGGAGTTAGTAAAGAGTCAAAAGCTTATAGACTTTATGAACTAATTTCACAAAGGATCATAATCAGTAAGGATGTTGTGTTTGAAAAAGACAAGATTTTGGAATGGGATATAATGTATGAAAAGGCCTTAGTGTGTGATTTGAAGTGGAGAGATTGTGAAGAGGAAGTGGTTTCTGTTTCTAAAAAAGTAGAAGGAAATGAATATGATATCGATGACAAAGAAGAAATAGTAGAAACTCTATCCGCGAATTCTACAACTAAAGATAGCTCTTCTAGTTCAAATGAAGGGAGGATTAGGGTACCACCAATTTAGATGAGAAACTTTGAAACAGGTGAAGGACTTTCTAAAGAAAAAGTCAATCTGGTAATGTTTACATCTATTGATTCAAATCCTATTCACTTTGAAGATGCAGTGAAGAGTGAAAAATAAAGGCAAGCCATGGATGCAGAAATGAAGGCAATAGAAAAGAATGACACATAGGAATTAATTAAATTACCTAAAGGATGAAAAAATTAGAGTTAAGTGGGTTTACATGACCAAGTTTAATGAAAATGGAGATGTAAATAAACACAAGGCGAGGCTTGTAGTGAAGGGGTATGCTCAGCAACATGGAGTGGAGTATCCAGAAGTATTTGCATGTAACACTTGCAAATTTTTGTTCTTAGAAAGAATAAAAGAATAAATATCCATAGTGTAGATTGTTAATAAGTTAAAGAACCTTGGTTTAGTGGTAAGACATTGGCACATTGAGCTTGCTTGCAAGGGTTCAAGACCTAGCTTCCTCTGCCCTTAGAATTTTTCTAGAGCTACCACGTGTCCTGCCATGTACATATACCAAATTGCCCTTCACTTCATTCTTCTCTTTCCTAATCATTTTATTTTATTTTTGCAGAAATTTCAACTTCTTCTCTCAGCTTCTCCCATCACCACTGTTCTACCACCACCCCAGCTTTCAGCTAGCATTCCTCTATATTGGCGATGAGCTTCTGACTGTTGTGCCTTGCAGTATACGGTGACAGCATTGCATCTTCACTGTTCAATTTTGACAACCACGAAGAGGAAGCTTCAGCAATTTTTTTTTTGTGAGTGTTACTTAGTTTTTTAAGGAGATGTTGATGGAAGATTGATTTTTAGTCCTTTCCCTTTAAATTTTGGTCTTGGAAGTATGTTTTTAGACAAGTTTTTGAGATTGGTTCTCCTAGCGACCAAACTGAAAATTTCCTAGATTTTTGGGGTTAAACAAAGAATTATAGAATTTTGGAATTCAATGGTTAAAGCTAGTATTTTAGGAACACAATTAATGTTTATGAAATGATATCTTATTTTTCTTCATGGGTAAGCTTGGTTGAAGGTGAAAGGAAGAGTTAAAGTATGACAACTTAGGATGAATTTGAATGATTAGTAAGTCTATAAGGAAGTGAATTTAATTGATGAAAAAAATGAGCAGGTCATGTGGTGGAATCAAGGAATATAAGCTAAGGCCAAGGTATGATTGTTTTTAGTGGTAAAGAAGGAGGTTTAACATGAGTTTGGTTGTAAGTCTTTTCCATTTATGAACTGGTTATGAGGCATTGGAATAAGCCTAAATTAATATGTATTGGTGATAGTGAATTAATGAAATTATACTTTTGTGATATAGGAATTATTTGGTGAAATATCTTATAACCAAGAGAAAAGGAGGCAAGCTTATTTTAGACTACTTCACCCCTAGGTAAGCGATAGCTTTTCCAACAGTATGACATGTTATACGGTGTTTTTTACCGTTTACATTGTTATATAATAGAATAGCTTGCTAGACTTGATTAGTCTTGAATTATGAATTGTATGTGATGCCATGCAAAAACTATAAAAAGAGGGTTGTATGAAAAGTGGATACTAAAAGTGTTAAATAGCGTGAGCTTATGCCTCATGATCGTCTAATTTAATTTACTCAAGGGCCAAGTACCCTTAACCGATGATAAAGTTTCTTGAAGGTTATGGATCCTCAACTGATAAATTTATTTTCTAAGGGCTGTGTACCTTTGACTGACTTGATTTCCATGGACATGAATCCATGACAGTTATTTTATATTTCATGTAATTAATACATGTTTATGGCTTACTATGGTAAGGTTTGAATTGTTAGTTCATAGAGAACTGATCATTTTAAAAGGTTAGTGCCAAAGGTATAGTATTAAATATTGAAGAAGTTATTATGTATTAAATTGCACAGAGCCTTGCATACCTAAAGGTATTGTAATGATTTTATTACTGGAATGCTACCTATTTATATTTTATTTAATTTTATGTAATCACCCAGAACAATTTCCTGAACGTGAGGGTTAGAAGAGCCTTACTGGTACTGTAGAGGATTTTATTCCTTATTTTGCTAGGGTTTTATACTATTGTAATAGTGTAATTTGTCAAACATTGTAAATGTGTATGGATGACCACAAGTAGATTCTCCATTCCCTTATTTTGTTATAGTTTATTGGTGATTGGATGATCTGAGAGCTGAGCTATCTTTTCTGGATTTTGTTGTTTATGGGTAGATATTTGTAGTAATTTCAAGAGGCCTCAATTACAGAGGAGTCTCTGCCAAAATTCCTACAAAAATATATGATTGTTAATTTGCTTGGTAATGAGATTTCATGCATTTACATTATGGTATGATTTATGCATTAGTCATATCGGTCAAGAAACATAGTGATAGGCTTATAGGAACGAGTTATTCCCATTATCTGTGCCGGTTGCACTCCGAAAGTTGAGGTGTGACATTGCACCTGTGGCACGTATGGAGACAATTCGGTTGGTGATAGCTCTTGCAACCTAAAGAGGATGCTTTATATACTAGCTTGATGCGAAATCAACATTTTTACATGGCGAGTTGCATGAACATTTTTTTGTGTGGAATAACCCTATGGTTATGTGCAAAAAAGGAAAGAAGCATAAGGTTTATAATCTAAAAAAGGCACTTTACAGGCTTAAGCAAGTGACACAAGCTTGATATATCCATATAGACACCTATTTCATGAAAAAAAAAAAGTCCTTAAAAAGTGTGACTACGAGCATACTTTGTTCACCAAGATAAGGAAAGATGGGAAAATGTCAATTGTAACTCTATATGTTGATGACTTCATTTTTACTAGAAATGATGATTTAATGTTTACAAATTTAAAGACTCCATGAAGCATAAGTTTGACATGACTAATGTTGGAAAGATGTGGTATTTCCTTAGTCTGGAAGTCTTACAAAAATCATATGGGATTTTTATTAGTAAAAAAAAATGCACTAGATATACTGAAAAGTTTGGGATGGATAAAAGATATTTTTTTCATAATCCAATTGTTACTGCCTTTCAGCTCATAAAGGATGAGAGGAGTAAGGTAGACAAGACTTACTAAAAACAAATTGTGGGTAGTCTTAGGTATCTCATAGTAACTCAATCGAATATGTTGTTTATGGTAAGTCATACTAGTAGATATATGGAGAATCCTACTGAGCTTTATTTACATATGGTAAAAAAGGGTGCTAGGATATTTGAAGGGAATAATTGAGTTTAGAATTTTTTCTTTTCAAAAGGGAGGAGATAATGAACTTATGGCTTACATAAGCAGTGATTATACTGGAGATTTGAAAGATAGAAAGAGCACATCTGGTTATATGTTTTTATTAAGTTTAAGAGCGATATCATGGTTATCAAAAAATGACCAGTGGTAAGTCTATCTACTACAAAGGCAGAATTTATTTTTGTTGCTTTATATGCTTTCTAAGCAGTTTGGTTGAAATAGTTACTAAAAAAGCTAAATAAGAATAAGGCTTAATAACTACTATATAATGTGAAAGTAGTTTTGTATTAAAACTAGCAAAAATCCTATAATGCATAGCCATAATAAGCACAAAAATGTGTGGTTTCATTTTCTTCAGGAACTCACAAAGACTAGTATAGTGGAGTTAGTGCAATGTGTTACACAGGAATAATGGGCTGATATAATGACTAAACCACTGAAGCTAGATGTATTCTTGGCAAACACTCTAGAGAGAACACTCTAAATCTAATATAAATTAAATGCTATAAGCATTCAGTTAAAGAGAGGAATTATTATTTAGTTTTTGGTATTTAGTTAATAAATCCCTACGTTTATGGGATTGATATTGTTTAGACTTAATCTTTCACATCATCAAGATATTTTAATGTATGCTCCTTTTTTCTAGCTTAGTTTGTTATGTAAGGCTATATATTGCTAAGCTTGTTTCAAACAATAAAATCAGATTTCTCTTATATCTCTTAATCCTTTGATTACTTCATCTTTATTCTTAATAGATTTCTTATAAATTCTATCACCTTAATTTAATTCCCTATATTTCTATGAGAATCCAATTAAAGAGATGCATTACATATAGCTAATCATAACTCCATTAGTACAATAGGTATACATCTACCCTAAAGGCATATTGAGTTAATTCAAGCACTTAATTAACATATATCAAGCGGTATTAAGCTTATCACTAAATTTGGGTATCTCTTGCAAGAATCTTTGAATTCTCGTTATAAACCCTAATTGGTAGCCGAGCAACAAGGGAGCAATGTAAAATTGAATAGAATAGACTCATTCACATTGAAATTTTTTTTAAAAAAAAAGTAACAATATTTAACAAATTACATGTCGTAACAATATTTAACAAATTACATGTCAAATCACCATAATCCCAGAGAAATAGAAGCTTAGCCTAGCAAGTTTATGCATACAATCCAATCTACATAAGAAAACATAACCAAAAGAAGATTAAAAGAAAAGGAATAGAAGAAAAACTTCATTTTCAAAACTTTAATAAGCTTCATCCCTTGAATCCCTTCTTGAAATGCCTTCCTTCAATGAATTCTAGCCCTAAAACTCTAAGTTTTAGCTTCATTAGCCTTAAAACAACACCAATACTTAAAAAAAAAACCTTCCAAATATGATATATATTGTGATAAGTTATGAAAGAACAAATTTAACTATCGTTTTTCGTGCCATGATGCCATGTTTTGGCAGCATGGCACTGAGTTTTTAGTCCTTTGCATGTTTTGGAGCCATAGTACCAAGTTATTGCGTTCTAGATTAGCTTCAATATTTTGCTCATAACTTTCTATTATAATGTTGGAATTTGATGAACTACGACTCATTAGAAAAGTCTTGAAGAGCTCTATGACTTTTTATGAAACAACCATTTCTAAATTCTAGCATCTGGGGGTGAACAAGTTGTCTCAAAGTTGGGTGTTCAATTACATGATGCTAATACCTTTATTTCTTCCTTCCAAGGCCTAAGCAAGAACAAAATCCATATGAGTGGCTTCAATTTGCATGTAAATCATCAAATTAACATGAATCCATACTAAAATAACCTAAACCTAGACCAAAAAAGCCAAAATAAATTAATCAGCAAATCTCCTAAAAAACATCACAAAACTAATAAAATTTCTCTGTTATTTAACATGAATGAGCCCAAAATAACTCTATTTCATAGAGTTATTACAAACATGTGCCATTGCCTATGAACACTTGTTCCCTTCCTTGATACTTGCTGTAGGTAGTCAAATTTCTTTCATGAGAGGTGACATGCATGTTGACATATGAATATGGATACCAACCATTATCATAGGAGAATTCAGGTGTCATTAAAGTGTTATAAGCAAGGCTCTGTTCCTAAGAAGATAGTAAATGAGTTTATGAACTCTAAGGTGAAGAGAGAGCTGATGGAAACAATTTGTAAGTCATATTTGACTAATAAAGATATTAAGGCATATTCTGAGGATAATTTGCTTGCGGAGCGATAGGGATATAGTAGTTAAGTTGTTGAAAACTTTGCAACTATAAATTTTGTGGTAAGAAACCTTGTGGTGGTGGTGGTGAGGATTGAAAAAATTGATCAAATAAACAGTAACAATGTTATGTAGGTTGGAAAGTCTTGCAACATACTTGACAAATTATATGTTACCTTCATCCAGTGTAACCCCTGCCTCATCTTAATTTTCCTCTAGCTCTCCTTCCTCTATGATAAAATGACTTGGCGATTGATAAAATTGTTGCTGCTGTAATGACTGTGTTGAGAAAGATGGATTGTTGCTATTAATAGATACAATTTTTACATAAGTGTTTGCAATAGTGTTCACATTAGTGAAATTGACAAACAAATTCTTTTAGGTAGTTGTTGTTTAGACATTCTTTTTTATCTGAATTTCGTGAGTAAGGAGTAAGAACTTAGTCTCACTCATTGAGTAAGAATTCTTTTAAGTATTAATAAGAGTAACAAAAGTGTCATGCTCTTTTGGCAACCTTCGAGTTTAATTTTAACATGTTTGTTATCAAAGGTTGGATTGTTGTTCGACGCTAAAGCATCAACATACACATTAATTCAAAGGAAATATTATGTTATTGTATGGGTTCCTTTCTTAGTGTTTTGTAACTCAAACTTGTATTGGTGAATTTTGGCACAAGTGTGGGATTCAAATAAATCTTGAATTTGATTCCATGCATCATATGATCAAGTACAACCAACATGGTGAGTGAGCTTTATTTTGAACATTAAGGAGATAAGCTAAGAGAGTAATATTGGTCCATTCCCAAGCCAAAAACTCTATCAAGACATTCCTACAAGCTTCTTCTGTTGTAAAAAATTGAGGTGGAATAGTAGATGCACCATTTATATACTGAGGTAGATCCAAGGTTTTAAATTGTGGTTGTGGTTACGTCACAATTTTCGCAATTGCAAGCATTACAAATACAACTATGTGTGGTTTTAACTTTGCATTGTGTATTGTAGCTTATGCGACACCCATGCAACAACAATATTGTAGTTACAATTATGGTTATGGACTGCAATTCAGAACTTGCCTTAGATCATGTCTCTTTATAACTGCTTGAATTTGTTATCACCTGAGCAAAAAAATTTTATAATATAGTTTTATAACAATCATATGGTTGAATACTACAACATTGACTTTAATTCCAAAGGACAGAGTAGCTGTTGATGATGCAGTGGAAGCCATGGATGTACTAGATAGCTCTAATACCATGTAAGGAAAGTTAAGAGATACAAAGAATTCAGAAAAAAGGAAAGAAAAACTTAGACAAGGGAGAAGTTGAAATCATTTTGTCTTCAATAATACATTTCTTGATATAGTTCAAAATAACTTAGTTCAAATATATATATACAAAAATATACACACATGGCTTTAACTAACTCAGTTCAAAATAACAACTCAAAAAACTAACTCATAACAAGCTCAATAGCGAGGCATTATGCAGGTGACTAAGAGCTCAGTTTGATCATTCTATTAACACCTTGGATGACCAAATTAATTTTGGGAAGAATATTATGTTTTGAAGAATTTCATCTTTAGAGGACTAAATTGACCTTAATGTCAAAAGTGAGAGACCTAAACTATATTTTTTTTCCTTTTACATTGCTGTGAGGAATAATTGATGAATTTGTTAACTCCACAACTGGACCTTTTACCTTGGTCATCTATGGCTATAGTTATCATCAAATCGGTAGCCTTCTTCTAATTAAAGCATCATGACTCATGCATGCATAGCTTACATGTATGATACAAATAATGAAATTAGTGATTAAAATTCAATTATGTGGTAAAATCTTTTACAAAATTATTGTCCTTAGTTTCTTTTTTATTCTTTCATTGCTACCAATTTTAATTTAAGTAATTTTTTTCCAACTTTAAAGTCATCAAGGGTTATATCCACAAATAGTTAAGAAATATTAGTCCATGCATAAAAAGTTCAACCTATTTTCAAAAGCTTTCAAATGGCAAATACTAAATTGCACTACAATCATTTCAAAGATATCAAATTACATTTGTTATGCAACAGAGAGAGATGGTAGAATAAACAACTTCCCATCTTCATTTGTAGTTGCAACTAGTGTTATGAAACTCCGTCAAGTTGACTTAGCAAGTTTAAAAGTCAATATTTTTACTTGAAGAAAGTCGTGTTACCAAATAGGAGTATGTTGGGACCTTTCCACTTAGCCATGACGGATGTTTAGTATATATATGACACAAGTTTTATACATAAACTAGTTTAAATTTTATTTATACCAAATGAGTTAATCTCTTTTTGGTCCTTCCCTTATGGAGCATTTCCTAATTTAGTCTCCTATGAGATTTATTTCACATTTTGGTTTTTCACAAATAAGATTTTTCTTAATTTAGTTCATCACAAAATTTTGGTCTTCATTTAATCCCTCATATTAATAGTTTTTTAAAGTTTCAGTTATATTTTGGCCAAATGAATAAAACCTCTTTTGATTCCTCCCTAATAGGTTATTTCTTAGTTTGGTCCCTTAAAAAACTTATCACTCATTTTGATCTCAAACAAAAAAGATATTTCTCGATTTTGTCTCTCGTAAAAATTTTTTCTTAATTGAGTCCCTCACATAAGAATATTCTCAATTTGGTCATTTACAAAAAAAAATTATCAATAATGTCCTTCACATTTAAATGAACTATTTTTTTTTTAAGGATAGTAATAGCTATTTATTCAATTTTTATGAGTTTTCATTACAAATTTACTTTCCCTTTACTAGTTTACCAAAACTCAATCTTAGTTGCTGCTTTGATTGTTGGAGATTTTGATTAAAGCTATGCTGAAAGGGATATCACCATTAAAACCCAAACTAGCTATATGCTTCAGTGTATTAGTGACCTATATCTATCATACCTTCCAATGTGATATACTCCATTTTTTCCATAAGGTCATCGCTACAGACATGAATAAAATAATAATAATAATAATAATAATAATTACTAAGGTCATAATTCAAGAATTCTCAACCATATTGCTTGTGAATAAGAAAAAAGAAGTATCCATTTCTTTTACAAGCTTGCCAACTCTTGCACTAGTCCATTGTGGGTATGACTTTGCAATGATTCAACCTCAAAGGCTAAAAAACATAAGAAATCATCAAGAACAATTATGAGTTAAACTTGATAAAGGATTATGATTTGTTGTCTTAACATGATTAATTTAATATTTGATTAGTTAACATTTGCTTACTCTTAAATGAATTCATTCTTACATTTTTAAATTAATAAAATATATTTTCATAATTAAACTCTATTCCAAGCACCAGTCTGAGGTGGGTAGTTTTCATGATCTCAAATGATGGCAAATAATCCTTGTACAACTACCACCCTAGTATGTTTATATATATATATATAGACAAAAGAATAGAACATAATAATAAGTTTTTTTTTGAAAGAAATGATGATAATTACAAAATTGAAAAAGAAAGAAATTGTTCAACATAAAATATATTAGAAAATAACTCCTCCTAAAAGCACAAGAAATGAGTAAGAAGCAAAAAAAACAAATAAAATACATAAACAACATAACAAATACACAAGGTAGTATCCAGTGGTATAAGTTTTGATTGTGAAAACTACATGGAACAATGATTTATTGTGTTGACAATTTTGAACCAGCCTTCATCATATCATTGGTATTATATACACAGAGATGCAAGAATAATATATAGAAAGACAAGAACCATACTAAACTAGGGATTTTATGTAGTCTCTATTTTGTTTTTATGAAGAAAATTTCATGATAGCTATTACTTGAATGATATAAGGAATACCCAAAATCAGACCAAAGAAACAACATAAGGAAAACCAGTGAAATACATAAATTTGAAGAGAGAAAAAAGAATATGTGAGTTGTTGTACATACATAAAGGCTTGAGATAATTGCAAAAGACATCACAAAAGACTAGACAATACTGTGTAGATTAGAATTACTGAAATCCAAGATGAAGTTTCAAGACCATGTTATGATTTAGAAGCAGAAGAATTGACACAAATTGTATGCACACGCTAAGCTCTTTTCAGCTTCTTTAACAAGCACTAAAAAGAAAAAAAGCAAAGCACCCTTAATCAACTTTGTACAGTTTATACAATATTGTTTGGCTTTTGCCTCCAAGCAACAATGCAACATTGTATGGTCTTAATGATGACAAAGATTCTCATCACTTATCTTAATCTAACTAAAAATTCCCTACATAAATTGTAAAATGTTTAACAAGTAAAAAGAACATGAAAATGTTGACACTCGAGTGATTTTCTCCTCATTAAAGAATGTAGAAGAGAATTAGTAGTATATAAGAATCCAAAATTCAAAACATCAAAGAAGAATTTCCAAAATCTTTTGCTTATAGTTAATTTGCAAGCTCATAACATTGAGCACACAATCATCTAATACAAATGAAGAGTTAAACCCAAATAAAGCCTATGACCTTAGGCCTTTTGGAAAAGGAAAAAATTTATATGCAATTTCTTATATAACTATATTGTTCTCTAATTAAAACATGACAAATGTATAATTTTTCAATTACATCATGATAAGGGAATGGTTATTGTTGATAACTATATTATTTTTAAATTACATAATACATTATTATTAATTAACTAAACACCTAGTAATATTTTAATTAAAGAATAAAATAACAAAGATATAAGAAACTGCATGTAAGTTCAATCCTTTAGATAAAAACCCACAAATGATGTAGACTTTAGGAATAAAGGTTTAACTAGAAAAACTTATAAGATATCCAACAACTCTTATGCTCTAACTTGAACAAAAGCCATGATCATTTGTAACAGTTAGTAAGTGTAATAATGAACACAAGGAAATACTATACCGAGCTACAAAGAATGCTTACCTTTCTCTTCAATATTTTGACCCAAATTAACTATAAACTAAGGGACAATAAGTTTTAGTCTTGATATAAAATTCCCTAATGTGTATTTTAATGTCGTTCTAATTATGTCAATTAATATATTTTGAATACCTTAGTTGGTCCATATAACAATACTTGTGCAAGTTTAATCTTGGCCTAAATAAGTTTTTGAGACTTGGGCCAAAATGATATTGGGCTAAACTGGGTCGAAGATTCCTTAGATGCACCTGACAGGGCTCATGCACAACCCTTTGAAATAAGCCAAACTGATTTAGGCCTAATTGGAAGAAATATGAGTCAGGCTAACACAAAGTCACATGCTCAACAAGCCAAATAATTTAAATTACTTAGGTCCCCTCCATCACTTTATGGAAACAAAATTTACTTTATGCATAAGTCAAAAAAAGAAGTTTGCTGTCCTTTATAGAAAGAAGCTTGTTTGTCAACTACCCTTTACAAAAAGCTAGTTGTTATCTCTGTATCCTATTAGTCACTTCCTTCACCTTTATACCTTGAAGAAAGCAATAGATCTGCTAACAGAATTTAGAAAATAATATACATCAAATCAAAGTAACCATTAGATAGGCAAAATTGAAAGAAGAACTTCCAAAAGGTGAACAACCAATGTTAATCTAGAGACCTACATGAAGGAGGCTCAAATTACTTAATCTTTCTAGCTAAAAACATAGATGTTCAGAAGATGAACATTGAGTTGGGTTTTGAAAAAGAAAACTAGTCATTAGAGTCATACCATTCTACAAAAAATAAACTATATATATAGTTGAAGCTCTAGAAGAAGAAGTAAGGGTGAAAGAGAGAGAAATGATGAAGAATACTTGAAGTAAAGAGTAGGTTACATTTTCTTCATCAACCAGCTACTTGTTGAGCTTTCATTAATGAATCCTTTAGTGAGGTTGCAAGCAAGCAAGTGGTTTGAGTGAGATATCTATTAATACTCGGTGTGATCCTACACTTAACTTGCCACTCTGTGAATCCTGTAACCTGACCTGAAATGAATCTGTAATTCACTCCACCATTCTATTATTGTCCTAAATTGTTTTTTTTTTTTTTTTATGTGTGCTTTGAGTGAGCATAGTGTATTTTGCTCTTAGTGAGCCTGGTTTAAACATAATGTAATACCCCTCTTGTATATTAGTTTGGGTTGCTAGGAACTTATTGTAATCCTAGTGGTTTTAGGTCTCTTGGAACCTATTGTAATCATAGTGGTTTAGAAGGTAAAAACCTTGAGTGGGTGAGTCTGAAAATATTTAGGTTTCCAAGGATAGAAAGTAAAAGCTGAAGGAGGCTGATTCCAATGTGTAAGGCCATGTCGTTCTTCAGGAAGTAAAACACAGAAATGTGTTCCCTAAAGGTTATTGTGGATAAGGTATAAAAGTTGAAAGTGGCTAAGCCTTAGGATAGGGTTTCCTTATTGTATTTGTGATTTCCTATTAATAGTAAAATTCCCTAGTTGTGTGCTTAGGGAATGGATGTAGGATTTACCTTGAATTCGAACCATTATAAATCTTTAATGTGATTCCTTCTTGTCTCGATCTCTTTATCTTTACTGTATTGATTTGAATAACTAGTTTTATGATCACACTAGTCTTCAGGATGCATTCCCATGGAAATTCATAGGAAGCTTAGTTTTTTAAATCCCACGAGTTTCAAAAGGAAGCTTATTTTATATCCATTTGAAAGCCATGTTGTCAATATGTTTTCTTTATACGAGAATATATGTCTCCCTTGTCTATTGTTTTCACAACATCATTCAAGAAGCTAACTCCTTTATGTTGTGACTATTTCCCTTTCTTTAAGAATACAATTGTATTGTTTTAATAAAATCACTTTCTACACTCACTTTAAGGAAGCTATCCTTTACACACATCTACAAGAAATTGACTTTAACTTGTGGTTTATTAATAAACTGGTAAATTTTTAAAAAGACTAATTCACCCTCTATTGGACTCTTTTGGACTAACAAGTAGTATCAGAACTCTAGTCTCAATTTTTACAGGTCTAACCACCTTGAGAAAAGATCTTGTCCAGAAGAATGAATCGATCTCCTGCAATCGATGGTGACTTAGTCAAAAGACCAAAATACTTTAAAGATTTTAATTGGCTAAGGAGTAATGGGTAATACTTCAAATGCTTATAAAGTAATCATAGAAGGTGATAATTCACAAAAAGAAAAGGAAGTGATAGTGTACAACAAATATGGTTTCATCAAAGAATGCTTCTCAAATGCCACATGTTTGGAATGCATAACTCATTGCATAAAAAATTTAAAAAAGGTATGAAAGGTGTGCACTTTATTTACAAAGGCTAAGGTATCAAATTATCCAACCTCTTATGTCTTAATACTTTGTATTGGTTATGATATCTTGTATATAGCCTTATAAGCATATTATTGTGAATTATTGTATTTTAGGAAATGATTAGTGGCAAATATGTATACAATTTATTTTATTGTTATGGAAAAGAATAATGTCTATTAATATATTCGCATCACATCACTTTTAAAGGAATTACTTTTGCTGCCATTGACAATTAAAGGAAGCTAACACTGCTAAGACCTAAAAGACCCTTAGGTACCTTAAAGCTCAAATATTGTAGGTAATATTATGATTGAAATGGTAGATAATTTAGCTGATCTCATCACATAAATGATTACTTATGCTAAGAAATGGATTTGTCATTAAAGACTTATTGACAAGTAGTCAGGCAATCAGGAACCATTCTATTGACACACTTAACATGGAACCTACCAAGTGGCAGGAGAAGGAATATAGCCTGTGTACTCAAATATGCTTTGAGGTATATTAAAGAATAGTGTGGAGAGGATTAATGGAAGCAATGCTAAAAATTATCAAAAAAAGGATGAAATTGTGCTCACAATGAAGTTATTCAAGTTACAAGAAGTTAACACTAAAAAAGACTAAAGCAAGATACAAGTGTTAATGAGGAAATCATCTCTTAACTCTATATCTTATTGGGTGCTTTGAATCAATCTATAACTTGGCACTTATTGTAAAACTTGAATGCTTATGCTTAGCCATGTTGATTCTTTACAATGCTTATTGTTACAGTGCATGTATATATGCCATATTCACTTTTGATTTCTTGCTAGCCTAAGAATTGTTTTGTTTACATAAGAAAGGAGCAAGAAAGATATTGTGTGATTACATATGAATTCATTCAAGAAGAACAATTTGGAAATATTTATTTATGTGTAATTGGCATCAAGAATATTGGCCTTGGTGGCCTTTACATTTGAAATGAAATATCCTAGATGAATTACTACTAATGATATGAGTGAATGACTATGACACTATGGCAACGAAAAGATAACATTGCAATGTAGTTGTACATTAAATGGATTTTTCATATGGCAAGCATTTGTGAAGTGATTCATATGCAAAATGATCTATTAGATCATTGAAAAATAATAATAATAGCATTATGAGCATGCCTCTTGGAAGTTGACTCATTGATAATATGTTATGCTTTCCAAAATTTGATGTGCTTACACATTCTACTGCATTTAGATATGCCTAAAAATTCACATGGTTCCTGAATGTCATGACTCTTATCATAAGATCATAATTGGTTTGTTAACTCCTACAATATGCCTCATAAATGTAAAATTCTTGATAATAAGCATGATACTTTGAAAGCCAAATGGAATGACTGAAATATGTTTAGCATTGATTATATGCATATTAATTGATATCTATGCTTTGAATGCTTTCATCGTAAAAAATGTTCATGAATTTCATGTTGAGTGATATCAATAATTGAAACGTTAGGAATGTTGAAATAGGTTTTGATATTGACTAAGCTTGTGAAGCATCCTTGAAATCTTTATGGTGCCTCTTTAAAAAGTATGTGATGCATTGTTAAGAGTTATGTGGTGCTTCCTCTATATTTTTTTTGATCAATGTAGTTATGGTTTTTGAAACACCCATCTGATTCTCGAAAAACACATGAATATATATATATATATATATAAGTCTTGAATATTATATGATCACATGTATGACTGCACCTAATTTCCTTAATTACAAGCCAAAATGTTGATAATATGCTTCCTAAGAATATGCTACCATATGACACACTTGATTTCCTGATATTCAGTTTCTTAGCTAAATAACTAAAATATGCTAAGTGCACCTTAAGTAATAGTTATGTGATAAATATGCTAATCACCTAAATGTTTGGTGCATGCACTAAAAGGAAAGCGACCTCTATATATAAAAATGTGGGGATTATTGGGAAATCATATTTAAGAGATACTTGTAAAAGGAAACTACTAAAGAAATTATAAGAACAGAAACTAGTTCCATTATTGTTGAACTATTTAGAGCCAATGAAAGTACTACTAATGAAATACAAAAGTGAATTAAGCATAAGAGTGAAAAATCAAATTATGCTCATTGAAATACTTTCTATATCTGGTGGCCTTCTCTATGAAAGCATCATTAGGTCAAATTTTGAATTTGCTTGCATATGGTATTTGTTGAATGACTTGTCTTTTCGAACAAATTCTTAAAAGAAATGACATGCTCATTATCTCACATTTTAACAGTAAAATGTAAAAGAAAGGAGAGGACAAAGCTACAAGCATCTATGTGAAAGTATCTAAGGAAGATTCCTTAGAAACTAAGAATGGTAAAGCCTCTCCTGAGTTGTCCTGAAACATCTCTTGGTAGTTCTTCTATAATGAGTTTTATTGATCTTTCTCTGTCAATGGAAGTGATGTAAGAAAAAATGATAAGGAAACTACTAAAATTATTGTGGCAATTGTTAGATCTATAAAGGTTATCCTATATCCTACATTAGGCCATTAATTGAAAAGCCCAAAAGGAATATCAAAGTTGCACCTAAAATAAGAGGAAGTATCCATGGAAGATAAACGTGTATCCTCAAGGGAATGCTAAAATTCAAAAAAAGGCAACATAACTATGCTCCATGATGTTCCTAGATCAAAATGTAGAGGAAATGAAAGATTTTGCAACCTAAATATGGCTTATGGAAGAAATCATGTGATAGTAGGAATTGAAAGAGTATTTACACTGGGCTTGCAAATGAAAAATGGAATCATATCTCATTTCCATCCCTTTAGTAAAGACAATGGAGCTTATCACTCTAAATCAGATGGTTCTTTCTATTTCAAAATCCTCCTATAGCTTAATGTAATACTTGGAATCCAGATAAGCAATTTATATTTTTGATCCATGCTTGCATAATTTCACTTAGTCTTAGATCTCAACATATATCTTTTTGTCAATATTTGACTATTTGTTGGATCACAACAATAGCTAAACTCTATGCTTCCTACATGACTATATGATAAGTGAGCCTCTTACAATCATATGTGCTGCTTATTTGAAATTTGTGCTTTTGAGAGAACTTGACTAAATGCTAAAATCTTGATTATGCTTACTTGAAATAACTATGGTATCTCCTTGAAATAACTCTTATGCATACATTAAACAACAAAGGAGTTTGTAAATTGATGTGTTATTCTGTTGCCACTTGAACATTCATGTGATTTGAACTAAAATGAAAATTTGATAAAATGTCAATATTTATATTTTGTAAAGCAAGGGTGATATAGTTATGTTGTAGTTGTGAAATGGTTTTGCCTTTCTAATGTTCACATATGCTTCCTTTAAGTTCACACATGCTTCCTGGAGAATGTGTTGTTACCACCTTAATATGTTATATGCGATCCACTATTACTGGGAGGCTAGAATTAAAACTCCAGTTAAAAATAGTATCAAGGCTTTGGTCATATAAAGATAATGATTCTCTGTGAAATCAGTAGATGTGGGCCTCAGTCTTAAGTTATCTAACTACAATGGGTCATACCTTATGTGGCCATCTCCTCACATGTGACATGTGCTTAAGGGGAGAAATATAAGGTTGCAAAAATATAGCTAAATGTGGCTCACTAAAGTAAATATGGCTTCCTAAACTCCATGCTCATTTTTAGGGGGAGCCAGTAAATGCTACGTTTACAAATAGTTTGACATAATCAAAAAAAGGGAGATTGTTGATATAAAATTCCCTAAAGTGTATTTTAATATGGTTTTAATTATGCCAAACATTTGAATATTTCAATTAGTCCATATAACAATAGTTGTGCAAGTTTAATCTTGGCCTAAATAAGTTTGTGTGACTTAGGCCAAAATGGTATTAGGTTGAACTAGGTTGAAGATTCCTTAGGATGCACCTAACTAGGCTCCTATATAACCTTATGAAATAAGTCATATTGAATTAGGCCTAATTGGAAGAAATATAAGATGGGTTGATACAAAGTCACATGCTCAACAAGCCTAATAATTGAAATTACTTAGGTTCCCTTCATCACTTTGAAAATTTACTTTATGTTTTGTCAGAAAAGAGATCTACTGTCCTTTGCATAAAGAAGTTTGTTAGTCAACTACCATTTGTAGAAAGTTGTCTATTGTCTCTGCATCTTGTCATTCAACTTTGTTCACCTTTATACCTTGAGGAATGTAACAGAATTGATGACACAATTAGAAAATAATATATATGATATCAAAGTAATTGTTAGATAGGCAAAATTGATAAAAGAACTTCCAAAAGGTGAATAACCAGTTTTGACCTATAGACCTACATGAAGAAGGCTCAAATTACTTGACCTTTCCAGCTAAAAACATAGATACTTACATTCTCTTCATCAACCTAGCTACTTATTGAGCTTTAATTGATAAATCCTTTGGTGAGCTTAGTCCGAGTGAGATATCTACGAGTACTCTGTGTGAGCCTATACTTAACCTATCACTCTGTGAGTCTTGTAACCTAACTTGAAACAAATCTATAATTCTCTCCACCATGTTGTTGTGCTGAATTGCTATACTTATATATGTGTTCTTTGAGTGAGTAAAGTGTATTTTGCTCTTAGTTAGGCTAGTTTAAACATGATGTGGTACCCTTCTTGTATATCAGTCTGGGTTGTTAGGAACCTATTGTAATCCTAGTGGTTTTAGGTCTCTAGTAACCTATTGTAATCCTAATGGTTCGAAAGGTAAAAACCTTAAGTTGGTGAGCCTGAAAATATTTAGGTTTCCAAGGATAGGAAGTAAAAGTCAAAGGAGGTTAATCCTAAGGTGTAAGGCCATCTCATTCTTTACGAAGTAAAACATAAAAGTGTGATCCCTAGAGGTTAGTATGGATAAGGTGTAAAAGTCAAAAGTGGCTAAGCCTTAAAGACGGGGGTTTCCTTATTGTACAAATTTCCTATAAAATTCCCTAGTTGTGTTCTTAGGAAGTGGACGTAGGATTCACCCCAAATCCAAATCACTATAAATCTTTGATGTGATTCCTTCTTGTCTCAATCTCTTTATCATTATTGCTTTAATTTGAATAACTGGTTTTATGATCACAATAGTCTTCAAACACTTCTCCCATGTAAAGTCATAGAAAGCTCAATTTGGGAAATCCCCTAAGTTTCAGAAGAAAGCTTTTTTTTATATCCATTTGAAAGCCATGTTTTCAAGATGTTTTCTTTATACGAGAATATATGTCACCCTTATTTATTGTTTTTATAGCACCATTCAAGAAGCTAACTCCTTTGTGTTGTGACTCTTCCCCTTCCCCTTGCTTTGAGAACATAATCATATTGTTTTAATAAAATCACTTTCCACACTCGATTTAAGGAAGTTATCCTTCACACACCTTTGCAGGAAATTGACTTCAACTTGTGGTTTATTAATAAACCTATAAACTTTTAAAAAGGCCAATTCACCCCCTCTTGCCCTCTTCTGGACTAACAATTAGTAACTGTTTCCAATGAAAACATATGATTCAATGATAATACACAAAATAACGAAAATTCCAGTCTGCTAAGAAGGACAAATTCAAATTAATCTCATGTAAATGAAAGGAGGTCATAGACACAGAAATCTAAAATGTCAAAGAATGAAAAGAAATAAAAAATAAAAAAAAAAGGAAAAACTGAATCTATTGATAGCAAATCTTAAAGTCACACAATTGAGGTTTGTGGTCGACGTGAGCTTTGTGCATGTGGTGTTCAAATTTAGGACAAATGAATTAGTAGTAATTTCTAAGTTTAGGTGTTATAGGACCAGTAATATCATAAAGAATATAGAAAAAGATACGGAAACTCTTGTAGTTGGACGTACAACAAAGGATGGATTGAACCCGTTTATTAAATCGATATCTAAGAAGGTGATCTAGGACAACGAGAGAGACGTCATCAATGGCCGTGAGCTAGGGCTTTACTTTGGTGGAAACCGCAAGGACCAATATTATAATAATAATAACAATAATAATAATAATAATAGAGAAAATAAAGATGGAAAGTAGAGAACAACAGGTGCTGCCGTTCACTTTTATGTTTAAAAAAAATGACTGGATAATACAGTTCAAAATAGTCTAACAATTATTGCTATTAACAGCGTACTGTTAATAGCAGAGGACCCAGATCAGTAAAGATGGGAGGGTTTCGGCTCATGGCTATTGATGACATCTATATCATTGTGAATTTGTGATAGATTACCTTCGTAGATATTGACTTGGTAAATGGATTGAATAATCTTCTATTCCACTTCCAACAACAAAGGGTTTCAGATCTCTCTGCATTCTTTATAACTGCTATCGACCCTACAATTCCAACAGTTAGATATTGCTACTAATTTTCTGTGCTCCAACTTGAAACCAGATGCACACATGAACCACTATTTATATCTGTTTCCTCCTACCTCGTGTAACTTCAAGATTTGCAATCTATAGATTCTGTTTGTTTCATTGTCCTTTTTTTTTTTTTTTCACTTTCCATTATTTGTATTTATACTTTTTGCATGTTGCCATATTCTTTATAAGAAGGTTCGAAAAAGATGTTCGTGGGATCAAATAAAAAGAAAGAAGAGGAACTGGAAAGGCCATGCTATAGCATCTCATGCACGTGAATTATTATTCCCTGCGTGCAACCCATAGCCATAAATTAATGCGACAAATGTACGAGAAACTTATTTTATTCCCAATCCGAAGATATTATATATATATATATATATATATATGTTTTTGTTATGAGGTAATGTATTATATTCAACCCCACATTCACCCCATTTTTCGATTATTTGTATTATATAAATTAACCACATGCATTAGCTGTTATTAATGAATTACAGTTTATACGTAATTTAACAGCTTAAAAATTTAAAATTTTTTTAGTTATTTACAATTTCAGTTTAACAAGTTAAACTGGATGAGTTAAAACATTCTCCTTAGATAAAATAAAAAATAGGACAAAAACGAGGAAGTAGCATGGGAAAAGTTCAGGCGAATCGGAATAGAATATTGAGATCAGGGAATTACAATTCCATGATATCAAATAAGGGGTAAAGGTAGATTTCTTTCACACAAAAAATATGGAGCAAGAATTATTCTAAATCCTAAACTCTAAATACATGACATTACAAAAGGATTTATCTTCATTATGTTTAATGATTTAAGTATATGTATATGTCAAAATTAGTATTTTTTACATTTACAATTATACTAATAAATTTTGAAAAATTATTTTTTTTGGTCTCACTTATCGCAAAATTAGTATTTTGATTCGTCACACATTATAAGGCTTAAAATGGTCTCAAATTCATTATAAAATATTACACTTATTTCCTTACTTTTTTCAAACAAAAAATGATTTAGTCTCTTGATTTTATATTTAGAGTTTGGGTAGAGGGACTAAATCTGGTGTTTTTTTTAAAAAGTGGGTGACCAAGTGTAGTACAATGAATGGAGGATACTTTTGAACATTACAATAAGTGAGGGACCAAAATAATAAGTTTGTGATAAGTGAGCAACGAAAAGGTATTTTTATTGAATAAAATTTAACGTATGTATTTTAAGGATGTATTTGATTGTGAGATTCTATTGTTTTTATTTTTAAAAATATTACTTAATTTTATACAGTTTTACTTCATCCTTTTCATAAAAATTTATGAAAAAAGAAGATTTCCATAGGTCCACGTCTCCCATGAACAGTAGAGATTGGGAAGGAGAGGCGTGGGAGTTATCCCTATGTAGTGCCAACTGACGATAACTTATAATTGGCATATATGTCAAGGTTTTTTTTTTTTTTTCTAGCAATGCTATAAATTCAAAGAACTATATATATCAAGATATTAAAAAAATTAAAAGAATTTAAACTAGTTCTAGATTGAATTGAAATCAATAATACAAGGATGAGGGTTAGGAATTCATCAAGCTATAGAATTATAAACCAAAATTAAATTGGAAAAATATGCTTTCATGATACAAACGAAAGAAATATGTTAACTTGTTCTTTGGGTATTTGTGAAAGGATAATGGATATTTATGTTTTGGTAAAAAAAAAAAAAAGAATATAAAACTGACAACATTATCAATCTATTAATGATATGGTTATATATACAATTATGAGATTTTTTAAATTTAGTTTATATATGAAACATTTATTAGATATATTAAATTCATAACTACCACAACTTAAAATTTTAGCTTTTTAAAATATCAGAAGAAAATCCATTAAAACTTTTAACGAAAATAAATTTGCAACTTTTACATTTAAAAGGTATTAAAAACAAAGCTTCATCAATCTTATACGGGACTCTAATTTATTCAAAGCTTGTAGGGTTTTACAGGCATGCTTGCTGAGGTCATCACAACGAGTTAAATCCGCTAGGTTGAATTCGTTTGATTCGTTAAATTGGTTGGTTCAGTTGTAATTTCTTACTCATTTAATATAGATAAGTTAAACTAACCCAACCTACTTAACTTGCATATTAAATGGATTACACTCGATGGGTTGGAGGGTTAGTCCACTTAAAAAGTTTTGTATATTTTTTTGTGAAAGATTTAACATTATATAATTTAAAGTAGCTTTATCATTGGTTTATCTTTGAAATTTTAGTACTGGATCTACCATAAGCAACATGAATGGATTTTGGGCTCTAGAATTAAATATTTATTTTGATAATTGAATATTTTTGTTTAAGATTCTTTTTCTTTCTTACAATTTTTAAAATTTTTTTGAGTTAAACGAACTATTTAGTAGGCTGGGTTCAACATCACAACCCACCAAAATGAGATGAGTTAAACACGTGTTTGCCTATTTAGCCCACCAACCCATGTGAGCCTATTTGGGTGGACTGTGTTAGCCCATTTTGACACCTTTTACTTCTTACTATTTTATAATCAACACCAATTTTGGTAGTTAATTAAGAACTTAATTAATTATATTAAGACTTCATTTGATATTAAGAATTAGAATTAGAATATAAAATTATAATTCTAATTCCCATTCCATTAGAATTAGAATTGGTTTAGAATTTTAATATTTATGTTTGGACCTAGTAAAGAATTAAAATATAGAATTCTAATTCCAAATTTAATTCTAATTTCATTATTTAAATGAAAGATAAATATTTTTTTAAATAATAAACATGAATTTATAATTTAATTTCTTAAAAATATTTTCATTTTCTTAATTTAGATTAGGCGATATAAGATACTATTTTCAGTTATTGTAATACCATATTATATTTATCATTTAAAATGATATTTTTTTTAAAGATTATTCAACATGCCATGTGTGCAATAAATGATCTATCATGGATGTGTAAGCATATGCATGTACAATATTGTGTTATATTATATTTATATTATAGTGTTGTGTTGTAATATTAAGTTGTACTTATGTGTATAAGCATATACATTTATAATTATATTATTTTTTTGAAGACTAATATATCTAATGTTTTTATATATCATGTGACATATTCGATATATATATATACACACACACTCACATTTATATGTGTTATATGTGCAGCGTAGGTGTGCGTGCATGCGCATGCATTTATATGTATGTGTATGTAACAAATTTATTATATATGCATTTGTGTTTATGTATGTGTGCGTGCATTTATATTACATAAACATTATATGTATTTGTGTGTGTATGTTTCACATGTTCAATATGTGTGCATGTGTGCAAGTGCACATGTATGTGTATGTGCCTCTATGTAACAAATTCATTATATATGTATTTTATGTTTATGCATATAGTTGCATGTACACGTGCATATGCATATGCGTTTATGTTACATATTCGTTATATATATTTGTGTATGTATATGCATACGTGTTACATGTTTCATATATATGTGTGCGTGTGTGCGTATATTTGCATGCATGTACATGTGCATCTAAATTTTCAAATTGCCCCTAGATGTAAAGTAAATTTTAAGAAGTCCTAAGAATACAATTTTTACTAAATTTTCAAATTGCCCCTAGACCCCTAAATTGGGGGTTTTCAATCCAAAAGCCAAATTTCACAATTGATTAGTGATTTCAAGGAGAAAAGTGCAAAATTCACTTTAGAAGTGTAATCCTAACTCAATTTGAAGCAAACAACCTGAATTGAGCTCAATTTCATCACTTTCTTGCATGAACAATAATTTTTGCGGATGAACAATACCTAAATTGGTTTTTCTTCAATTTTGAGCAAATTAGATCAAATTGATTAGTGTAAATGAGAGAGAAAGATACAAAATTAGTGCAAAAAATAAGAACTATGTTTAATTGGATTAAAAATGCACCAAAATCACGAATTGTAGCTTTAAACTTTAGGTTATTTTTGGGTTATTGGGTTGCCAAAAAATTGATGAAATTCCGGTGGTGTGGCGGTCGATGGAGGTGGCTGGGAGGTGGACGGAGGCACTGTAGTTAAGAGGAGTCGTCGACTAGGTTGAACGAGGCCAAAGGAAGCTTTGGCTGGTTGAAAAAATTTTTGCACCGTGAGAGTTTTTTTTGCGATTTTTTGAAGATTTTCGCTAGTGGGGAGGTAGCTGATGGTCAGGGAGGGGACAGTGGAGACGCTGAGATGCCAGTCGACCTCCAGCGGTGGTTGGACGGCAGTGACAGTGGCCAAAAGGGAGGAATTTCTGGTAGCAGAATGAGAGGGAGAGTGTGCGAAAATGATGGAGTTTGTGATAAAATTTTGGTGTTTTTAGGATATAATTGAATATTAGTTGAATAATTGGGGGTTGGGTAGGATTATTAGGAATAATCGAGAATTTTAAAAATATTTTAAATGAAAAAAAATATTATTATATATATTTATCAAATTAAAATTTTCTTAACAAATACTTGGT
Source organism: Delonix regia (assembly GCA_037074485.1). NCBI lineage: Eukaryota > Viridiplantae > Streptophyta > Magnoliopsida > Fabales > Fabaceae > Delonix > Delonix regia. The sequence continues at coordinate 18,276,262 of CM073454.1, read as the reverse complement.
TGTTGTACTTAGTTGAGTTACAAATGCTAAAATGCACAGGGTGAGGTTTAAGTACTAACTTGGATTACTATCTCAAACAAAATTTTATCTGCATATTCAATTAGCTCTGACTAAGTTCCCTATTAAATATAAATTTTATGGGTATTACAAAGCACAACTAATTATTTAATTTATAATTAGTTCCAAATTTAAATTTTTGAGATTTGGTAATGTTAAATATTGATTGGCATGGATTATTTGAATGAGTATTATGTAAGAATTTTTATTTACATTATTTACATTTAGTTATATTCAACAGCTATTTATTAACATAGATAAACATTTTAATAGTTTATATTTCAAGTCCACCCTCTATTTATTAAGACTACATTTGGTTATTGGAATGTATGAAAATGGGAGTAAAAATTATCTTGCAAATAAGAATGAGTTTTGATAGAATAGAATATTTGGCCTATGTATTATGTGTTGATATGATATTGGAAAGGAGAGTTAGAATGGGAATAGAGATTAATTAAATGACCAAAATATTTCAATTAAAAAAAATTAAAATATTAATTATTGCTTTTTAATTAAATAAAAAATTTTTTTTTCTCCAGTTTCGTCTGCTTCTCAGATATAGACTTGCCCCACAGAAAGAATAGAAAAAACACCTCCTCTGGTACTGTGGTGAACGACAAAAGACCAGCCATGGAGGGAACAAAATTTTGAAGCAAGAAAACCAGCCATGGAAGGGAGAAGATGGTTTCGACTGTGACAAACTTCTAAAGCCAAGTCGAAATCGGAAAAACCAGCCAACTTTTGAATTGAAAAAACTGGCAAACTTCGAAATCGAAAGAGAGAATGGATTTATTTAGCGACAGACCAGGCCCGCAAAACGACTTTGATAAATCCCTCTCTTTCCAGATTGCAACACGACGCCGACTTTGACAATATCTGCAGATCCAGTATCGGACGCATCTCTTCCTCTCTGAGAGTGCCGGAGATGGAAGATGTGGCCAGAGATGGCGGACGACACGTCAGATGAAAGACGACACTGGCAACAGCAATGGTTGAAGACGACAACGGTGGAATAGAGAGGGAGGAAGGGAATGAGACGAATGAGATATTGTGAAAAATGGAGGGTATAGAAGTCATTGCACCTTGCCTCCCATTCCTTCAGGGGAGGGGGGAGTCTTGTCGCCCATGTGTATGGGACTAAACACGGGGCATATTCTAATTTTCATTCTCTTCTTCGCTTAAATTTTTAGAACCAAACATGCATTAAGGATGCACATGGCCGAGCGGAATTGGATTTTTACATGATTTAGGACTTTGCTCGATTTTAAGCTAGGTTTCCTTTTCGAAATCTAAGACATAACTTGGCCTAATTTTATCCTAATAAGTGATTAGTCAAGTCGGGTCACACTACTTTTAGAATATGTCAATTAATTATTTATATATTTTTTATTTTATTAAAACAAATTTTTAATTAATAAAAATATTTTTAATAAAAATTATAAAAAATTAAGATTTAAAATGAATAAAAATAAAATGAAAAATAAAATTAATATTTAAATTGAAAAGTGCTTAAAATTTAAAAAGATTAATATTATAAATATTTATTATAATTAAAATTTACTATAAATAAATTAAAAATTTTGGAAAAAAAATAATATCCAAGCTGGGTTCTAAGTCTTGTGTGAATTTGAGACCTTGCCTTGGTTCGATAAAATTTTTAAATATTTATATTGACCTGGTCTAATCTGACTTAAACTTTAAATCTTAAACTCAATCTAACCTAACTTAATGTGACCCAATCAGACTAGGTTAATAAGGCTATCATGTTAATTGTTCACCCTAACTCTTTGTGAGCATGCTTGAACTTATGAGTTTTGGAATTGCCAAAACAAGTCATCCTATTTAGATCCACCTAGTCTGGTAGGTCAAAATGGTGAACATGACCTACTAGTTCGTTTAAGTCACAAAAAATTATACAAAATTTTCATATTAAAAATTTCTTTTCGTATAAAAGATTTTAAAAATTTTCATATAAAGAATATTAAGAGAAAAATATTTTGTAGCTCTAATTTCACTTCTTGTAAGGCCATATGTCATTGAAATGCTTGACCAAAATAAAAAGTGACCAACTTTAAGATGTGTTATAGAAAGAATATATATGAGATTCAAATGCATTTATAATAAATTTTATTTTGAGAAAAATATCATAAGTTTTAGAAACAAAATAGAATTCAATCCATTTACTGTGTGTATGTGTTTTTGCTGATTTCCAAATGTTACATATTTAATTTTGGGTGAAAAATTAAAATAATAATAATAAACAGTCAACCCATGGGTATAGATGGATTGACTATTGGTTTAATATGTGGGTTAAGCGACAGGAGCATTTTATAGACTTTATATTTTAAAAGATTCAAATTTATGTAAGGTTAGTTTAATTTACCTGTATGTTACATGAACTAAAAATTTTACTCAAGTCATTAAAATAGTATATTAAATGAATTATTTCAATATATTGAAAGAAAATATTCAATAGTATAGCAATACAATACTTATGTGACAAGTGAGGTAATATATTAATCCAATCAAATTATGAAATAGAGAATGTCATATAATTTGATTAGACTAATATTACTCTCTATCATAATTTAATTGAACTGGCAGAGTACTTCAACTACTTCGTAAGTATCTTATTACTACCTATTATTTTCTCATAAATTGAAATCATTTTCACTTTACTAACAAATTTGACAACCTTGACCTCAGTTAAGCTCTCAACTGATGCAACAAAAATACATATAGCTATAACTACATTATTCTAACAACCGGTACTCTGATACTCGTGATTAATGATTAGTGTGACTTATTATACTAAAGTTTCTAACGTAACACTTTTCCTATTGATAACTTTTCCTCGGCTCCGTATTCTTCGTCAATATTACTTTTTCCTATTGATAATATTATGGACCATATCGTAAAGAACTTTTTTCGTCACCAGATTTGATTTTAATTGTTACAAAGTACAAATTATAATTCGTCACCATGTCGTACAGATTTGTCATCTTCTAGACGAATCTTATCTCTACAATGTTACTATTACAAAATAGAGGCTAAAGCTCTTATACTAATTGTTTGTCTAAAATCTGAGAAGGGAGATTGAATTGGATTTCTCAATTTAAAAAATGCTTTTAGAATTATTTTATGTTTAAGAACTCAAGTTACTTTTTAAAAAAATTACTTAACTTCATACAAACCGTAAAGCTAATTAAAACAATGAATATAAGGGTATAGGGGGAAAGAAAATCACACAGCAAGATTTATAATGGTTCGAACCAAAAAGTCGACTTCCAGAATACATACTAAGGGAATTTTATTAATTGGAAAATAACAAATTACAAGGTAACCTTTGCAACCTAGTCACAAGACAACCTAACCGTAATCAACACCTTGACTTTCATAGCATTGAACTTCAATTTTTAGCAAGTTTTCTAGAAACTCACTAAGCAACTCAATCAAATGCTCGAGCTACTGAGCTTTTATGACATTATCTGAAAGCAACTTTCTGTGCTCAACCTTTTGGCATTTACCATCTCTTTAAATATTTCTTCAAGTACTTAAAAGTTAACCCCAAGTCTTTTCACAAGAAACCGGGAAACTCAATACTTAGGTCTTTCACAAGATACTTAGAAACTCTAAACCCTTAATTTTTTCACAGGATACCATAAAACTCAAGATACAATAGATGAGAGAACTCCTCCTCACAGAGCTCATTAAAAGCACTCAACACTTAGTAACCCATTAAGAGCTGTAATACAATTAAGCTTAGTAAAGTGTGGAGAACAACAATTCATGAGATAGCGAGGTTTTAGAATTTAGAGTTATGCGTTACGTTTCAAGTGTTTCCCTAATTACAGTGTAGCTTCGTATGTGATCGTTGCAATTCAAATGAGTAGGAATATACAATTTAGACACAAATAGTCCTCTTTAATTGGCAATTGAGTTGACTTATGTGTGTAGGAGGCAACCTTTGAAACTCTCCTCAGAAATTTTCCTTGTCTACTTCCTGATACTTTGAATCCTTCCTTAATTTAGTACTTTCATTTTTCACCTTCAAAATGTTAGAGCACTTAGAGTAATTAATGAAGTAATTCCGCAAAAGTAATCTATATTAACATGCTAATAAACATGTATTTCAATTCGAAATGTATTTGAAAAGTTCCAAATTAGAATCCTTTGTAGATACACCCTTTTTACCAAGCAGGATCATATATTAAATACAAAAATTTCTCCATATAAGGTTTCTAGAAATTTGTTTTTAAATAACTTTTGACTTATTATATGCTCATTTCAAAAATATAGTTTCAGCCCATCAAACCTTGAGAACACGATTTCAGTATAAAATACTAAAAATATCCTTTTTAAATATTCATAAATTTAAAAATGTTTTATATAATCAAAATATTAAAAAAATCCCCTTTCATCCAATAACCATGTAACTATAGAGTATCTTAATATATTGCTATGTCACATTTGCATGTATTAAATATGGAAAAGGCTCGTACATTATATGATAATAACAAGTTATTAAAACAATATATAATATTGATTTTGTAGAAGTTAAAAAATGCTAAAAACTAAAAAAGTGTAGAATCCCTGGGCTTTTGGGCGGATACTAACAAAATGGAGGTATCTCATGCCTTTTAGGATCTTGATTGACATATCAAATATTAATATTTTATAACTTGTGATTGGCTAATCATAATAATACTGTTCCAATTTTTTAATTTTTTTTTTTTGGGTTGATAAAAACGAAAGCTGTTTTATTATTTTCGTTCAAATGAATAATATTATTAAACCAAATACAATCCACGAGGTACAAAAAGATATATAGAGAAAATTATATTTTCAGTCTTTGTAATCTTATTTAATTATTAATTTGGCTTTATAGTTTAAACTTTTATAATTGGGTCCTTACAGTTTACAAATTCTTAATTTAGCCCTTACTAATAACTTTTATTAATATTCTACTAAAATTTCTAATATAATTAATTGTATATTATTTTAACACTTTAAATATGTATAATTTATACATATAAAAAAAACGATAGATAATGAAATAAAATTAATTCATTTATATAGCAAAATATTGGTAAAAATATAATGATAAGGATTAAATTAATTACAAATATTTAAATAATAAAGACAAAATTAAGTGAAACGATATAAGAACTGCAATTATGATTTTCCTGGAAATTGTACGAGGGAACGATAGATTATAAAATGATTCAACAAAGGCAATAGTAACTGCAGCATAAATTACACAACTAAATATATAAGATAAGCATTATTATAGGTAATACACCTTAAATTTCTCTCTTTTTTTAAAGATCAATTTCGGATCATATTGTGAGCTATATAATTCAAGGCCTCAATATTTACCTCTTTGATTATTTAATTGTTGGGAGAATTACAGGTAATGATCATAAGTTTAGATTATTTATTTTAAAAGACCTTAAATTTTAGAATTCTTTTGAAGGACCTAAGAACTAATTTTTTTGGTTTTGAAAGACCATACCCTAAGACTTTTAAGTTTACATATTAAAAAATTTCAGAGTTTTCAGGGCTTAGTTCTTCAGATTAAACACATTATTTGGCATCAATTAAACATAATTTGTTTGAATTCTAAATTTATTTCAATAATATACTGTTTCATGTAAACAATTATTGACGAATTTTTGTGCATGGTAATGCAACTTTTACAAGTAAAATACTGAAGTAAATGTCATTTTAATGGAAAGTGCACTTCCTATCATGATCATTTATTCTCAATTGCAATTTTTCCTGAAATTGATTAACTTTAACATTTGCTATTACTTAAAACTTAAAAGGGCATTTATGTAATTTTATTTTATTTTCAAGTGGGCATAATGGTAAATTAGCATTTTAATAATCCTCTAGAACCAGAGTTCATTGCTTTATATGAGAAGAAGAATCTTCATTCTCGCTTTTAACTCTTCCATTTTAACTTCTTCAAGTGAAATTGTTGTTTAGAAAAATTTATTATAATCTCAAGCCGTTAAATTACGTACCAAGTATATCATCAATAAAAAGATAACACATATGGTTTCATATTATAACTAAAACACTATTTTGTTCTCACACTTACTAGTTTAGTTTTAATTAGTACTCTCATTATAAATTCAATCTCAATCTGGTCCGTTACTATGATGAATATAAACATATATAGTTCAAATTTAATTGAGACTAAAAGACTAAATGTATTAATTTTAATACTAGTATGAGATCAAATTGAAATTAAAATAATAAGTGAATGACTAAATTGAAAATGAAAATTAGTAAGAGATCACAAAATTGAGACTAAACTCACAATTAAGGATCTAAATCGAAAATGTAAAGCAATCAAGGACCAAAATGATATTTTACTCTTTATATAGTATAGTAGAGATAATTGAAAAAACGGACGAATATGTCATGTGTGGGAATAATGCTCTCCATTACCTCATAAGAAAACAAACAAGTTTGAATGTAAAATGTCTTTGGATGGGGAATAAATTAAAGTTCTTGTACGTTTGTTTAACTTATAGCTATAGCTGGGTTGCGGCAGGGAATAATAATTCACGTGCGTGAGATGCTATAGCTTGGCCTTTAGAGTTCTTCTTTCTTTTTACATTTCCCCCACAAACATCTTTTTCGAATCTTCTTATAAATTAGAATATGGCAACATGCAAAAAGTATAAACACAAAGAACGAAAAGTTAAAATAATAATAATAATAAATGAAAAACAGAATCCATAGATTGCAAATCTTAAAGTTACAAGAGAGTTACGAGGAAACTAATATAAATAGTGGTTCATGTGTGCCTCTGGTTTTCAAGTTGAAGCACAGAAAATTAATAGCAATATCTAAGTGTAGGGATTGTAGAGTTGATACAGTTATGAAGAATGCAGAGAGATCTTAAACCTTTTGTTGTTGGAAGTGGAATAGGAGATTATTGGATCTGTTTATCAAGTGAATATCTACGAAGGAAATCTATCACAATGATATAGATGTCATCAATAGCCATAAGCCAAAACCTTCCGATCTTTACTAATTTGCATCCTTCGCTGTTAACAGCACGGTGTTAACAGTAAGAATTATTGGGCTATTTTGAACCGTATTATGTAGTCATTTTTTTTAAACATAAAAGTGAACAGAAAAACCTGTTGTTCTCTACTTTGCATTTATATTTTTATATTATTATTATTATTAGTAGTAGTAGTAGTAGTACTAGTAGTAGTAGTATAATACTAATCCCTGCATGCTTTTTCCACGAAAGTAAAGCCCTAGCTCACGGCCATTGACGACATCGCTCTCATTGTCGTAGATCACCTTCCTAGATATTAATTTCATAAATGGGTTCAATATATCCTCTATTGTACGGCCAACTATGAGTGGTTCCATATCTCTTTCTGTATTCTTTATGATTACTGATCCTATAACACCTAAACTTAGACATTACTACTAATTCTTTTGTCCTAAATTTGAAACACCAAGGTCATGTCTTAGGTTAATTTGTCACACACCAATACCAGAGCTGTGACCATAAACCTATATTGTTTAACTTCAAAAAGATTATCTATCAATGCTATGCTTTCTTTACCTGAAAATAATTTTGGTGAGAACTTAATATTACTTTACCCAAAGTGCTATCTTTTCTTTTTCTGATTTGATATGTTCTTGTGCAATTGCAATATTGTATCATGATTAATGTTATTTCTTATTGGTTGTTTTTGTGTCTGATCACTTTTCTTTTACGTTAGATTAAATTGAACTTGTCCTTCTTCTTAACTTAATTTTTATAGCCAAATTTCTTTATTCTACTCTTAACCCTAAATTCTCAATTAGTTTATTGGACTTTTCATGTTTTTGTGTATCATTATTGAATCAAATGTTGTTATTGGCATTAGTTGCCTGTAGACTTTATTGGCCTCAATTTTTATAGTTAATTCGTGTCATATTTTTTAATAGAAAATTGAGCATTCTTCATCTTCACAGCTCGGTATGGTTTTTCTCTGTGATTCTTATACTTACCAATTGAGTCAGAATGAAATCCGGTGCAATATTATTGTTATCACTTTATAAGACTGTTTCCTGTGATCAATGATGATAATTTGAAAAATAGTGCTGAGTGGAAAGATGGGTGTGAACATGGGTCAAGTTATTGGGCAAAATATAGGATTTAACCCGAGCCCATGGGTTGGATCTTCTTTTTTAAAAATATTTTTAAGTTTTAATTTATAAAAAAATTATTAATAAAAACTATTTTTTAGGAAAAATGAAAAGTTTAAGGTTTGAAATGAATAGGAAATAAATTTAAAAAATTATGATTTTAAAATTTGAAAAGAATTAATATTTAAAAATTTAACATAAATAAAGTTAATTTAAAATAAAATAAATAGAATAAAATTTATTTGTGTGAACACAAGACCCAATCTAGTAAAATTTCAATTATTTTTATTTTGGTCAATAATCAATAAAATTGATATGGGTCATTGCACTTTTATTACTTCACAAGAATTTTTGGGATTCATTTTACCATGTAGTTTGGAGTTTGGACACCTGTGTTCATTGCACTAAATTTTTTAATTATGAGCAGCATTTTACTACTCGTGATAAGCTTTCTTCCTTTAATTTATTTCCATGTTCATAGGAGATCTTAGACACCATTTGATATGCAAAAAGAAAGTTAATGAGAAAAATAATAGGAAAGAAAATGAAAAAAATATATAGTGGAATGGAAAATTTTAATACCAAAATTTATTTAGTATGTTGGAAATAGAATTGTAAATTTGTTTGATCTAGTGGAGATAATAATGAAATGAGAATGATAATAGTCGAAAGACTGAAATGCCTTTATGGCAAAAACATTAAATTGACATTTTAAAATTATTTTTGGGGTATTTTTAATAAAGAATATTAAATTATTTATAATAAATATTGATAAATACTTTTTTAATTTTTTATTATGTAATAAATATTTTTAAAATATTAAAATATTTATATTATTTTAAGTAAAATATATTTTTTTATTTTTTAAGGGAAAACGTTTAATTTGGAAATAAAGGGTAGGCATAAGGAGAGGGCATGCCATGTAGGAGTTTAGAAATTCTTCTTTGATGTTTCAAATTTTGCATTCTTAGTACAACTATTTTTCATGTTTATTAATCATAGTCGTTCATGTAATCAAATAGATGAGAAGAAACCACGTGTGCTATTATTTGGGCACACCGTTTAGAGCCTCTAAAGGATATTGCGTATACTTCTTCCTTCTTATGAAAGTCGTTCCTTCCTTTGCGTTGTGATTTTGAACAAATTCCTCAAGCTCTCATCCTTCTAGATCGTGCTTTTAGATTGTGCTTTGAGATTGTCAATTTGCAAATTGTCTTCATACTTCAAGGCTGAGAGTCGTGCTTTTAAAAAAATACTTTCAAATTGATCTCTTTCATTCGACCCAAACCTCGTATAGCATTGTGAAGACGTCGGCAAACATGAAGGATGTCAACAGCCATGGTAGACATCAATTTGGCAGCCAATTAGAAAGGCAGTAGTGAATCTAATTAGTTTGCTAGAGTAAGCAACACAAAACTATTTATAGTGGAGAAGCATGGCCAAGCACATTAGATTTATACTATTAATTTTCTATATGAGACAATCTTATGGAGTTCTTAATAGAATCATGGTGGATCTTAAATTGTAGCTTCGTGATCTTACTGCTGCCTTGCTTATTTATTCTAGTTTTTAACAATTCTCTTCGTGCATTCTGGAATTATGGTGCTTTTACCAATTACCATCTCTTGATTGAAAGTGATTATACTATAATTGGGTTGTTCTTTGAGGAAGATGCTGACGGATTTTATGAAACTTCATCCTTATTATGATTCTACTGCTTGATAAATGTTCAAGCATCAAATGCATTAAATCTTATTGCATATGTAAAAGATAATATAGTTTGCAAGTCCTTATTTTTTTGAACATAAAAAGTTGTAAGACGAATGGCATGTGACCAACAATTAATTGTTATGAAATCCAAACTTAGCTTGTGTTGTTTCATTGATTATAATACACAAACTGCGAATGAATTGCGAATGCAATTGATTTGGGAACCTTTATGCTTTGGACTTCTAGTTATGATTATGGTTTGCAAGCCGTTAAATTTGTTAGTTTCTGTTATGGCTTGAGTTAGTATGGTGTAACCAACACGAGGATAAAGTATCATTCATTCTCACAAACTCGTCGAACCCTCGTAACAGTAGAACTTATATAAATTTAAATTAAATAGCATGAGTCTCATAACTCTCCATACAGATGTTTTCTGACATACCATAATAATACATCAAACATCTAGCCTGTATATAAGGAAGCGAATGAATGGAATCATAATAATAGTAAAAGACATAGCTCTAACAGTAAGATAGGTTTACCAAGGAATTTATCACCAAAATTAAAATTCCAAAGGTGGATGTTTTGGAGCAGCACTGAGATTTGAAAAATGTTAAATAATGAAGTGAGTAGAAACTCAATGAGTAGATAATTCTAATATTACAAAAATTAAGACAGACTTACAATGGTATATCTTTCGAAATTTAAAGTTAGATATCATACAGACATAATTTAGTAATATTAAATAGAGAAAAATCATCAACAAAATATATTTGGGAAACTCCTACAGAACTAGTCATAATTATAGAGTACAGAGCTAGCCTAAGGCTAGTAATGACATATCAAAACATATATTCATTTAGTCATAGGTTCTGAGTAAATATCATAATGACTCTTAGCCTCAAACAAAATATAGTGGTAAGGGTATCATACCAACCTTATCAAAATATCAATCGCAGTGTACTACAGCTAACGTCAACTGCCGTTAGTTACAGGGTTCTATTTTGAAAATATTCCTACTATTTCATAGACAAATAATTATCCATGTACAAATATCAGAAATTTCAAAATTGTACCATTTCAGAATTTGGATTTTAGTATTTCTAATAATTTAATATTCAAAATCATTATGAATAATTTAAAAATAATATTATGCATAATTATGATTATCTATTCACCTGGGAGGAGTGTACCAACCTCCTTCTATCCTTAATTATAATTTTTGTATTGAAATTCTCTAGTCATCTGAAACATTAAATAAAATACTCTTATCTTCCAATCCTTACAAATAAATTTAATTATTTTAATTCTATCACATACCTAATTAATTATCCCTCATTCATTTTTTATCCAATTCACCTCTTTCTTTTGGAAATTAAATTTATGGGCCACTTAATCAAATTTCTTACCATCAAGAATTTAGTGAAACTAAAGTCAGTATGAGTTGTTTGAGGTGCCAACAATTCTGAGCATGATCCACACTTCATTGCCTTACAAAAGATTTTGAAAAAATAAATAAATTTCTCATATGTTACATCTACAATTCTCTTAATGTTAATTAAACAAACTATTGATTGTTCATTAACACTTGGGGTTGTTCTTCTTCTCTTGAGTTGAAGCTCAACCAAACCTTTATAGTGTCTTAATCTATTTAAACTAATTCACTTTTTGATTCCCTTGGGTAGTGCCATTCATTCACTTGTCAGTGCTATGGGAGCACTAATATTGTTCTCTAGACTCCTTTGCTATAGACGAAGCTTTGCTTGCTCAATTCTTGCACCACTTGCTGCACTAATGAGAATGCTAATGGACAGTCAGATACTTCAGTTGCCAATCTTATAAGTAAAAGATAGAGTTACCTATACCGTTGTGTTCCAACTAGCTTAGGATCTTGTACCTCCTTTCCCTTGACATCATATATCACACCACTCCTTGCTTCTTTTATCCACCTCTACAAAATAAACTGCTCATGAAGATTTTAAATATTCATCACATCAAATACCTTTACAACATGACAACAAGGAATACCTATGGTTTCAAACTTTGCAACAGCAACATGTAATTAACTTGAGGATCAAATGATACACTATGTTATCCTTCCTGCTCAACCATACCAATAAGCTACCAGTGTCCCTTCACTATGCCAAGACAATCGTTTCCCCTGTTTTTCCTTCCCCATTTTCCTCTAAGCCTAAGCTTTATTTTGTTTCTATGGTTTCTTTGACAACTCATTGAACCATTGCAATAGTTGAACTCTCCCTCGTTAGTGTAAGTTGTATTCTTCTGCAATGCCAAAACAAGGGGGTTTATAACATTTCTAAAAGAAAAAGCTTTACGTGTGGAAGCTTGCACTGTTGTAATGGTCATTTCTTTATAGTTTAGAAGGGCCAACTCATTTCTAAAGTTTCCTATCATATGCTCATGAATGGAGGTCCCTTCCCAGTAGATTGTGGTTGTTGGTCTTCATCTATAAGGGCATGTATGAACCGTCTTTCCATTTATGTAAGTTTTTGCCTCACTCCATTTCCCTTATATGGATTATGTATTGGTGGGAAGGAAATCTCTGAGTGTAAGAATGGAAAAATAACATATACTTGGCTTTCAAAAAGGTTAATGGTCTTACATTAAGAAAAAGAAGTAGATCCCAGAGTTAATTACATATAAATAAAGACATGATATTTTTTTTTTAAATGACATTATACAAAAATAATATCTAGAATGAGAGATTGCATATAAATGAATACTAACTTAAAGTCGATGATACACTAACCATGACTTGATAGAGTATTAGAGACTAGTAACCCACAGTGCCTAACATCTAGGGAGTTGAAGAGAAGAAGACCAAAGAGAGACATAGAGCGAGAAAGATTTATGCTAAAATATGAAAGTGGCTTCTTATTCACACCCAAAGTGTTTCATAGCCCTTCCATATATAACAACTTTAAAATAATAATACAATGGGTTTTATTTTAACAAAACATGATCTCTTAATTAACTCAATAAATGAGCTTAATTTCTCTCCATTAGTTATTTGTTAACAATATTATGAGATAATTTATAATCAACAATTAGTTGTAGGTTGAGGTCTTTACCTAGTGAGCATGTGATTAATCCAACCCATCACAGATTACCCATATTATCAACAAGGACCTGATCCACTTTTGGTTTAATTTAATATTGATTACCTAGTTAATAATTATGTAAAATTGTTTTAATAATGGGACAAATGCTATTCCACAAAATAATCTAAAATTATTCTAACAATCTTCCACTTAGATAGCATTAATCAATTATTAGAACAATCAATCAAATAACAAAACTAAGCAACCAATGTTCACCAAAAGACACAAACATCTGTATATACTAAACCATACCTAGTTCAGAAATGAAACTACATAAGATTACTGAAGCCGATAGCGAAACAAGTGATACTAACATTATCACAAATTTAGTTCCAATGTCTACATAGAATGGATTACAAAACAAGATCTTGGTGTCATATTACACTATAAAAGTCCTTTAAGGACTCAACTCAGATTCTTATTAAACCAAGATTATATCAAAACTTTCAAAGCACCCATATGAGTCATATGATTCTTAAAGACTTTTATGAACATGCCTTTAGTTAATAGATCTGCCAAAATATGTTAACGTGGCATGTGAACTAAATGAATCTGAGATTCAGTAATCTTGTCTTTTACATCAAAATGTTTAGTACGACTGGAGTTCTTATGATTCTAAGAAAAGCTAATTGCAAATCAACTTTCAAAATATATAGTTAGAGGACGTGATACAAAATCAACAAGTTGTATACCAGATATAAGATTTCTCAACTATATGGCCTAGCAAGTGGCCTCATAACAACTTATATACTTTATTTCCATAGTTAAGATAGTTATCATTGATTGCTTATAGCTTTTCCACAAAATAGATCCTCCTGACGTCATAAAGATGTAACAAAGTGAATTTATGATTATCAATGCATAATGCATAGTCAGAATTAGTATAACCCACTATTTCAAATGATTCATACTTCATGAAAGTTAACATATAATGCTTTGTACTCTAAACGTACCTCATAACTTTCTTTGTACCCTGAATGTACCACTTCTAGATACTCAACTACAGTGTCCTTCTAAAAGATTCTTAGTCCGATAGTCTTCTCAATTATCTACTTTATGGCGGTTAGACAAATCCTATTAGATTTATACCATTATTTATAGTAAGCCTTATTAGCAGCGCTAGACTCATAGGTAAGGTCATTAACTTAGGTTCTCTCATAGTTAAATCCTCCTTGATAATCGTCTGATATATATCAAGGACTCAATCTAATCATCATAACTTGTCTTGTTCAAAGTTTTCACCACTGATAGTTGCTAGAACATAGAAGCTAAGGAAAAACAAATAAAAAACATTAATTATGTCCAAGACACAGTTATAAAACAAGATTTCCATCATAAAACTCAGCTTAAGCAACTGTATAACAAAATGTTTATTACAATCCTATCTAAAGGCTTAGACTATAATAAACTAAGAAAACTCATACACACCAAGGAATCATATCATCAAGAGAAACCAACACAAAATCTATAGTATCTATATCGATATGATACAAGAAACTATGAATACATCAATTTACGAAACAATGCTGACAAGTTATAAATAGGCCATATTCATAAAATTATATTGACAATGTCACACTGATAAGACATGTCTATTGCCAACATAAGTATACTCTCTTGTGCTGGTTGTTTCAACAATAATATCTCCTTTAATAATTACAATATGTATCTAAAGAGTATATTGACTAGAACAATGGTGGTTCACAAAGTTGACACTATCTTGATTAGACCCATGATAGGTTAACACAACCACTAGGTGCAGTTGACCTAAAATGGTCCAAAACAAGACCCGTTTACTCATTCCTCCACTTTGTACACAAAATTAGGAATAAAATATTCACTAATCATGTGAACAATTTTTTTAATTCCACTGAACATTATTAAGGAGAGTGAGCAATATATATTGCTTATTGTCACGTATAATTATCTCATAAATTTTTCTAGATCAAAATAGTGTAATTATATTGCATTTTAAGGCTCTAAATTTTTAAAAAATTTAAAAAATCATACTTTCAAGCCTTAAAAATTCTATAAAAATCACCATAAACTAGAAAAATGATGCATGGAATATAACTATGAAAGTTTGGGGTCTATAAGGCAAGCACATGGCCTATAGGCATTTGCAAACACTCTGCCTATGTGTAAGCTTCGTCAGCACCATACGCCAAAGCTAGATTGCCCAACTCATTTCTTGAACTTAAAGGGTTGAATTAGGTATCAAAATGATCGTTGTTCAATAATCCATAAATCCCTTAAAAAAACAAAGCAATATGTAGGATTTGTTGTTTGAAAATTTTTTCAAAGTTTTCAAGCTTCTAAGCTTTAATGGCAACTTCCTTTTCTAAGAGTGTTAAACTTTGAAATAAGTGTCATTTTACTCCAAATTCTTTAAAAAAGAAAGCCCTTAAACTCCTTGCAAAAGATTTGATCTATATTTCAAGTAATTTCACTTAAAAGTTATCAGTTCATGTGTTAATGGGGCCACTTGTGTTTATCTCATTTCAAACAACATAGTGGACATCAATTTGCTCAAAATCCTCTAATCTATATTAAGTTTGTTTCTAAAATATCCTTAAAATTTTCGGCAAATTTTGTTTGAAAAAACTTAGGGTTCATGCTTGGTCAATACATAGATACATCAATGGTGGTATAATAGTATATAAATCCACAACTCAAGTTTTGATACCATTTCCTGAAATGACATTACACAAAAATAATGTTAAGCAAGGCTTGAGCTTAAGAAAGGGTGAATTAGGTTTTATAAAACTTTTACTGATAAAATAAAGATAAAATAATCAGATTAAACTTGAAACAATAAATGCTTAATATAAAAAAAAAAGTAAAGAAGATTTATCTTGGTTTATCTTTTACCTAAGCCTACATCTAGTGCTCAAGCAACCTTTTAGGATTTTTTATTATCTTAGAAAATCAATACAATATTCAGGAGAACCTTTCCTAAATTCCTAAGCTCTTATAGCTTGACACCTTCAACAAACCTCCTTGAATTTCTCTCTTAGGGATATACTCCCCCTGAACCGAAGCTCTCTCTTAGCTTGACTCTCCTAAGGAACCTCCTGAAGCTTCTCTTTAAGAAGAAAGAAAAAGTTACAAATAAATAAACTCTCTAAATAGTATAAATGATACAATGAAGCACTAATATGATATAGATATGATAAGATGATGAAAATTTATGACTGTTTCAGAATCCATAGGTCAAGTTTATATAGATTGAGGTCTAATAAATCCGTTGGCAATGAGTGGGAAATTCAAAATCTATCTATTACAAATCCATTATGGCTTCTCTACCACTAACCAGTTAACTGCTCACCACTTACTAGTTGACTGCTCACTCTTAACTAGTCAACTGGTCATTCACAAAGAGCTCCTAGTTTATGGTCTCAAGGCTAGTAGTTGACTGATGCTTAATCTGGGTGTAGTCAGTCGACTGCTCACTCACAAAAGTAATACATAATAAAACCTTTCTTCTTGTGTTGTTGTCATCAAAATCTTGATCTCTCAGTAAATGGGCTTAACAATCCCCCTTTTTTTTTCTATGATGACAACCCTGTAAATTTTAGTTCTCCATGAAGAAAAGTTTATCAAGGTAAAATCCTTTGTTTTTGTGAAAGTTTGATATGTTCACTTTGTTTACCTTACACTTCTTGTTTATTTAGTTATATTCAAATGATAAAGATAGACCAGGCATATAACTAAAATAACAACTTTTATTGAATTGATAAGCATAGCAAAAATAACAACCATATGGTTCAATGAAAAACACAATGAAAACAAAAATGAAAGGAAGAAACACAAATTAACAAGGAAACACATCTTAAGTTAAAATTCAAAGCTCCTAAACTCCTAACTTTTATGAAACTCCTAATTTCTCTCCCTCTATGTCACATAAAAAAAGGAGGAAAAGAACTTAGCTACCCTTTAAATGCCTAGAAGTCAGAATGGTGCTCATGATAAAACTCAATACATTCGAGCCTAGCATTCATATCTTCCATAATCTCCTGACTATTTTGCATCTAAAGGCTAAATGTATCCATCTTTTAATGCAAGGTACAAATTCCAGCTAGAAGAATGGACTCTGGAACCACCACAGTCTTGAGTTGAGCTCCATAGTAAACCATAGACGTAAGAGCCTGTGGAGATAGAGGCATAGGGCTAGAAGGAGAAAGTGGAATGTGGAAAGATGGTACCTCCTCAGCTGGTGCTTGGAATGGAAGAGGAGATGGAGGAAGAGGCACATCAACTGCTAGAGGAGGCTGAGGTTGAGGGACTCTTTGGGCTTTCCTAACCCATTGTCTTTGTGGAGTTTTAATGAATCTCATTCTCTAAAGATTATTCCAGTCAATTTGGAAAGGGACTCCACATCATCCTCAATTGGTGATATATCATAGTGGCAGAAGATGGCAGCTATGATGTTTACATAAGGTAAAGGGGATGACTTCTTCTTCTTCTTCTATGAAAGCCTAATGCTTTCCTCCATCAAATATGCATTTTATCATGAACATCTATAAGCAAAATTTCCAAATTTGTTAATTAGACAATGAGCAATGATATAGTGCAACAGCTTATGTTTTAAAGACAAATCATTAACATTGATTAGAGTGTTAAGATTGTTAATGGCCACCTCATTAATCCTATTCATGATCTCCAACTTGTTATAGCAAGCCACAGTCTTAAGGGAGTTAGGATGATCAATAGAATAATGACTAGTAAGAGTTGGAAGATTTAGCCAATGTTTCATAACCAAATATAATTCTTGATCCTTTAACTTCAATGGTGATAAGATAAATTGCGAGGTTGTATGTAATATTAGAGTAAAAAGCCTTGATACCCTTAGGCCTATAATCAAGCTTCAAACTCAGCAGAAAATTCAATCCATCATTGGCAAATAAATCAGAAAGAGCATATCTATCTTCTTGAAGCAAAGGAAGATACATATACCTACTTGAAAGAACCCACCTTTGTTGGAAGTTCTCAATGAATGCCACCTCTTCTACTCTTAGGAAGAAGACCAGATGATGAGCCAACAGTGGCATTCATAGTCCTTGCACACTTAGGAGTTGGTCTTTGGGCCATGGTTGATAATGGAAAAGCAAGAATGATAATGGAGAGGCAAGAACTCAAGAAAGATTTCAAAGATTTCAAATAGAGAAAGAGAAGAGCAGAAAATCCCCTTTTAAACTGATGAAACCCTAGATTGAAGTGTTTGATTGATTTGTAAACAAAGAAAGCAAGAAAAGGGATGAGCTATCGGCTGGAGAAAATAATGAAAATGGTAAGTTTTTAGGGTTCAACTATTCTAAATAATGAATTCTATCATCGACCAGTCGACTAGTCACTAGTGAGCAATCGAATGTCGGCCCTATTTTTGCTCAATCTCACTCTCTAGCATCTACCAATTAACTACTCACAAGTGATCAGTCGACTATCAGCCCTTATTTACCACAGCTTTGCTCTCTGGAACCTCTTGGTTGACTAGTCACTTGATACCAGCTGACTGTTGGGCTATGAATGGTGCTTAGTTGACTAGCCACTCCTTAGCAGTTAACTGGTCAGAGCCATTAGTTAGCTACTTCTCACCTCCTAGTCACTTTCCTGTCCTCTATCAGTCGATACTCTAAAATATAACCAATTGTAAATTTTTGAGCTAACTTTCTCAATTTCTTGATAATATTATACTTAAATGCATATAATCACACAATTTCATCTAAACCACATATAAACAAGTAGAGTACATAAGAGAATATCATGAATAATCTGCAAAACAAATTGAAGCCATTCTAATGCTTAAGTTAGTAAGTGTTCTCTTCAAGCAAATTGTGAAACAATTGTTTTAAAATTCATTAGGATTAACCATACCAAGTTCACCTCTTATAAAACAAAATGTTCTAGTAGAGAGAGATTTGGTAAAGATATAAGCAAGTTGAAACCCAATTTCAATAAACTCAAGGCTAATATCTTTCTTTTGAACATGGTCCCTAATGAAGTGATGCCTGATTTCTATATGTTTAGACCTTGAATGCATAATGAGATTTTTAGTAAGATTTATTGCACTGGTATTATCATATTTAATTGGAATCTCTTTTAGATATGTACCAAGATCCTTTAGTTGTTGTTTCTTCCAAAGGATTTAGACACAATAATTACCAACTACAACATATTCAACTTATGCAATGGATAATGTCATACTAATTTGTTTTTACTGAACTAAAAGACAAGAGAATTTCCAAAAAATTGGCATGTTCTACTGATGCTTTTCTTGTTAGTCTTACAACCAAAAAAGTCAGCATCTAAATATCCTACCAATATGTTAATGGATCCTTTTGGATACCATAGACCCATTTGTATTGTGCCAACAATATATTTAAATATTCTTTATACTTCTAAGTAATGAGATTCTTTAGGATAGGTTTAGAATCTAGCACAAATACAAAGATTAAACATAATATCAGGTCTACTTGCAGTTAAATATAGAAGGGATCTAATCATTGTTATTTGCATAATTTTTTATTAGTAGCTCTAAATATAATATCATTAACATAAATTTGAGCAACTAAAATATCATGCTTTTTCTTTTTGAAAAATAAGGTTGTATCAACCTTGCCTTTAGAAAAATTATTTGAATGAGAATGTACTCAATCTTTCATACCATGCACTACCATGCACTAGAGGCTTGTTTAAGACCATATAGTGCTTTTCTTAATTTGTATCCATGATTTAGAAGATTAAAATCATTTATGTATACAAAGGCTAGTAGCATACGAATTACTTTGGATGATTATTAGGTTTAGGGATAAGTTTCTAACTTCTTTCAAATTGATTCAATTTTTCTTGCATAGCTAGCACCCAATATTCATCTTTTAATGCTTCATCAATTCCATTTGGTTCTATTTGGAATAATATGGTTTGATGATTACATATATTTCTAAGAGAGTTTAGAGACATCACCAATTATCTATTCAGGTGAATGATCCACATAAACCCAAAAGTATTTAGGATTTCTTTCATTTAGCATGATTCTAGCCATTTCTTCTAAAGTTCAATTCTTGCTTTCAACTACTATATTTTGTTTAATTATAAACAGATTATTTTCAACTACCATGATCACTTCTTATTCTCATAACAGTCATGCCTTATTCATTTTGTCTAATAAACTTTGCTAATTTCAAAAAACAGTTGGATCCATTTGATATAAAAAAAGTGTCCAAGTGTATCTAGAAATGTCATTTACAATTACGTGAGATGATTTTGATTTAAACCTTCAACAAGAAGCATATTATTAATGGAGGTGGAAGAGTTCTTACCAACTTTTCCAATATCAGTGATTCTCCCATGTCCACTACCTCCAAATGTGACATTCCCTCCATTCTTTGGTTGAAGAAAAATAAACATAGATTTGTCTTCAATATCCAGGTACCACTTTGTTCTGGTAGCCTTTAAGCACACATACAGGAATCTTAAGTTTTATTTTAAAGTACCCAAATCTTAGAAGTAAGTGGTAGTGTTAGTCATGCTTGCTAGAACAACAAAATTCTTGTAATATTTATGTCTTTTCTTAGGATTATATCCAATGGCTGCCTTATCGGATTATAGTCATGTTTTACTTTTGCAATTTGTTTTATGTGGCAAAGAGTTATTTTCTTCTTCTTTCTTTTTAAAATTTAATACATAACAATGGGCTCAACTAATAATGTCCAAAACGGGAGATTACATATGAATAAACAGGACCTGGAATTAATGATTCATTGGCCATGACTTGACAATTGTTTAAGGTAGAATGAATATATATATATATAGTGTAATGGTAAGAATAAATGAGAAAACAATATTATGAGGAAGCAAATTCTGAAGTGTTCAAAAGGTGCTTTGTAAGTTGCAGAAAAGGAGAATATGCGCGAAAAGAAAAATAAATAAATAAAGAACGATGGAACTTCATATGCATATGAACTCGTAGTTACTGATATAAGATATAAATTATTGTAACGTTTTTATCCAATTTGCTACAGGACAAATTACATCTATATGCTGCTTGATAAACATTTTTACAATTACCAACTTACGCGATCATTTTTAAAACTATTTGATTTCATTGGAAACAATGCAATTGTAAAATATAATACATAGCACCAGCGTGGGGTTGCGCAACCCATGGCATTCATTATTTAATAAAATAAGGTCTATACATAATTTTAAATTACTTTAATGGTTTGATATTTAAAGTGTAAGGACCAAATAAAAAACTAAGTGAGACGTGGTCAAGGACCTAAGCGTTAATTTCATAGCAAAATCCTACATTTCAACCACGCATCATGGAGTTACCATGTGACATCCGACACAGTAAGAAAAAGATGCAAAATGATAATCAAAATATTCACAAAAGAATCCAAACCGTATATAATTAAATAAAAAAACCGGAACTTCTATAGTCCGGGGTCTTCAAAGGCCAGCACACAAGATAATAACTAGCTCCCTCCGGAAAATCCAAGACAAGTGGAAAGACATAACACACCGTCGGAAAAGAACTCAGAAAAAAACGATGAAGATAAAAAAGAAGAAAAAATAAGTTGATCAAAATTAATTAAATTTCACCAAATCCTGCACGAAAATGGAATCTACTTGGACCTTAAATACTGAATGCACCAGAACAAATTCCCAATTCAAAACCTATACGCCACACCCAAAACATAAGAGATATAAACGTGTCAAGTAATCCTCCCTTCACCGTATCAATCATCTATTCCCCATGTACAGCAACAGTTTTTAATCCAAAATCTAATTTCCAAAACACCAAAATTTCTGTAACAAAATGACAATTTTCTTCCACCAAAGATCAAAGCCAGAAAAAAACTCGTGCACAAGAAGAAACCTGAAAATTAACCATGGAGACATTCCTTCTGACGTTGCCAAGCTCTCAACAATAATGGAATACCAAAATCCTATATCACCAACATGCATCATAAAAAATCAACCATTCGGCAATATCCTGTGCACGAGCAGCAAAGGATACAAAAAATCCAAAAAGAAAGTCCCAGGGCATGAACGAGCAAGCAGAATATTTCAGTATCTCTGACCCTGAAAATCTCATATGTAAGCCAAACTACCAGAATCAGGAGCCTATAACAACAGTAATCATGGGGGAAAAGAATTTACAGGACATATAAGACATAAGCAAAGGACACCAAGGTAAACCCGAAATTGATGCCCCGTATATCTTCACAGAACATCAGAAAAAACTTCAACCTGCTGCACCAGAACAAATTCCAAATTCAAAACCTACACAACACCGCCAGAACCAGGTATAGAAAATTTAAAGAGACTAGTAATCCTCCCATCCAAATTCCCGATCAACAGCAAAGCTGCCCATTTAACATCTGACACAACAAATTTTCCAGAGTCCAAAATTGCTGCAGCAAAATAAAATGTTCCTTTCACTATGGATCAAAGGCAGAATGTAAGCTTTGGAGAACAGTAAAAACAAGCCAAACAGTTATCTGTTTCAACCTCGCCAAGGTCTTTAAGTGTTAATTTCTTAGCAAAATCCTACATTTCCACCACGCATGACAGAATAACTATGAAAATTAGAGACATCCTACACAAAGGAAGACAAAGATGAAATAATGGAATTCAAAAGGTTCACAGAAGGCAAGGATACACCAAACCGGATAGTAAACAAAACAAGCACAGTCACACAGGAACTGTGAAAGTCCACGGTCTTAAAAGGCCAGCATACAAGATAATAACTGGCTGCCTCCCTGAAAAAGCCAAGTCCAAATAAGACAAATGGAATGACATAACACACTGTCAGAAAACACCTTAAGAAAAAATCGATGAAGACAAAAAAGAAAAAAATAATTTGATCAAAATCAATTAAATTTCACCAAATCCTGCACGAAAAAGGAAGCTACTTGGACCTTCTTGCAACTTTGGGAAACACTCTAAATAGTGGCTGCACCAGAACAAATTCCCAATTCAAAACCTATACGTCACACCCAAAACGAAAAAGAAATAGACCAGTCAAGTAATCCTCCCTTCTCCACCAAAGCAATCATCTATTCCCCATGCCCAGCAAAGGTCTTTCATCCAAAATCTAATTTCCAAAACACCAAAATTGCTGCAACAAAATAAATGAAAGTTTTCTTCCACCAAAGATCAAAGCCAGAAAGAAACTCGTGAACAAGAAGAATCCTGAAAATTAACCATGGAGTTATTCCTTCTGATGTTACCAAGCTCTAAACAATAATGGTATACCAAAATCCTATATCACCAACATGCATCATAAAAAATCAACCATTCAGCAATATCCTGTCCACGAGCAGCAGAGGATACGAAATAAAATCCAAAAGATTCCCCCAGAAAAAGAGAATATTACTCCAAAACAGAAAAAAATATATAACAAATAACCAGACTCAAAGAATTCAGATAGTCTGGGCACATGAAAGACGAGCTAGCAGAATATTTCACTATCTTGAGCCCTGAAAATTCCAAAAGTAAGCCAAACTACCAGAATCAGGAACTAACAACAACAGTAATCAGGGGGAAAAGAATTTATAGAACATATGAGAAAAGAAAAAAAAGTAAAGGACACCAAGGTAATCCCAAAAATTGGTACCACTTATTTGCTCATAGAACATCTGACACAGAATATTCTGGAGTCCAGAATTGCTGCAGCAAGTAAAAAGTGTTTCTTTCACCATGGATCAAATCCAGAATTTATGTTTAGTAAAAAAAAAAAAAACAACTTATCTGTTCCGATGTGGCCAAGGTCCTAAGTGTTGTGTTAATTTCATAGCAAAATCCTACATTTCCACCACAAATCATAGAACAACTACACACAGGAAGACAGATGCAATATGAAAGTTCATAAAAAATGTGAGGATACACCAAACCAATCCGGATAGAAAACAAAACCACTGTCACACAGGAACTGTGGAAGTCCATGGGCTTAAAAGGAAAGCAAACTAGATAATCACTGGCTCCCTCCCTGAAAATGCCAAATGCAAGTAAGACAAGTAGAATGACATATCACATTGTCGCAAAACAACTTTAAAAATCGACATAAGAAACCAAAAAGAAAAATAATCTGATCAAAATCACTTAGATTCCACCAAGCTGTGCACGAAATTGGAAGTTACATGGATCTTCTTGCAACTTCTGGAAACTTTAGAGCGGCAGCACCTGAATAAATTCCCAATTCAATACCTATACATCACACCTGAAATGGAATAGAAATAAACAAGACAAGTAATCCTCCCTTCCCCACTGTATCAATCTTCCTTTCCCATGACCAGCAATGGTTTTTCATCCCAAACATCAAAATTGCTGCAACAAAATAAACGGCAGTTCTTTTTCACCAAGGATCAAAGCCAGAAAGAAACTCATGGACAAGAAGAATCCTGAAAATTAACCATGGAGTTTTTCCTTCCGATGTCGCAAGTCTCAGAATGATAGATAGTATGGCAAAATACTATTTCACCAACATGTAACATAAATAATCAACTATTCAGCAACATCGTGTGCACCACTAGCAGAGGATACAAAATAAAATCCGAAAGATTCCCAAAATCAAACAATATTACTCTAGAAAAAAAAAATTAAAATAAAAAAAACCAGAGTCAGACTTCAGAGAGTCCGAGGTCATGAATGGCAAGCAAACAGAATATTTCACCATCTCCAGCCCTAAAAAAATCAAAAGCAAGCCAAACTACCAGAATCAGGAACCAAGAACAACAGTAACCAAGAGGAAAAAGAATTTCTAGAACATATAAAAAATAAGTCATAGCAAAATCCTACATTCCACCACGCATCATAGAATAACTATGAAAATTAGCAACATCTTACACACTAGAAGACAGAGAAAAAAGAAATTCAAAAGATTTGCAAAGAAAAAAGCAAGGCTATTCTGAACAAGGCAAAAGCAAAATAACCAGTCAGATAGGAACTGTGAAAGTTCAGGGGCTTGAAAGGCAAGCACATTGTAATCATCAGGTACCTCCTTGAAAAAACCAACTGCAAGTAAGACATGTAGAATGACTGATCGATCACACACTTGTTAAAGAAAATAGAAATTAAAGAGACAAGTAATCCATGCTTCATCTCCATGTAGTAGAGGCACCATGCGGTGCCTTAAAATTAATGCTACTTATATCGTCATAAACCTTTTGTAAACATCTAGATCAGCTGCACAAGAAATATTTGACCACTTTAAAACCAACATATCACAGCCAAAATCAAACAAAAAATAAAAGAAACTAGTATTCCTTCCTTCTTAAACCATTTCAATCTCCCATTCCCTCAAACAACAAAGGTTTCCATTCACAATCTGATAAAATGAATTTTTAAGAGCCCAAAAATGTTGCCACAAAATAAATGAAAGTTTCGTTTCACCATGGATCAAAGCCAGAAAGTAATATATGGAGAGGAAGAGTCTTGAAGATTGACCGGGTAGACATCTCTTCATATGTGGCTATGATTCCAAGCGTAAATAACATAGCAAAATTGTACATCTCTACCATGAATCATATAAAACTATCAATTAGCAATGTCAACATACTAGAAGACTACAATGCAAAATGAAATCCCAAAGATTTGCAAAGGAATTTGACAATACTCAAACAGATATAAAACAAAATAACCAAATTCAAACAGGAATTGTGTTAGGAATCACAAGCCAAGGCAACTTGAGAGTCCCACATCGGGTGGAATACCACTTGGTGGGGGGCTTATAAGACCTTTGGACACCCTCTCCTCATGAGCTAGCTTTTGGGGATAAGTTCTATCCAAGGGTTCCATCAAGTGATAGCAGAGCAGTTTTGATCCCAGGCAGTGACGGCAATAGCTGGAGAGGAGCCAAAAGGGAGAAAGGCCTGAGTACCAGCCACCAACACCATGGACGTTGCTATTTAAGGGGGCGGAAATGTTAGGAACTACAAGCCAAGGCAACTGGAGAGTCCCACATCGGGTGGAATACCACTTGGTGGGGGCTTATAAGACCTTTGGGCATCCTCTCCTTATAAGGTTGCTTTTAGGGATGAGTTTTACCTAAGGGTTCCATCAAATTGTCAATGCCCAGGGGATTCAAAGGCAACCACAAGATATCCACTACCTCCCTCCCTGAAAAAGCCATTTGCATGATGAAAGTGGAACAACAGATCAGACACTTGGGAAATCACTTTAGAATCTAGAGGAAAACAAATTAATAATGCAATTATAAATTAGTAGATGTCACCAACTTGTGCACAAATAGTGATGCTTCTTATGTCTTCTTGCAACTTTTGGTAACACATAATAGAGCGGCTGCACCAAAATAAATTCCCAATTCAATAACTATAAATCACGCACACTATTCCAATCTCCCATTCCTAACAACCAACATATTTAAAATTTGATTTAATAAATTTTCCAGATTCCAAAACTGCTGCAATAAAGTAAATGAAAGTATTCTTCAACCAAAGCCAGAAAGAGATTATGATCAACCATGAAAATTAACAAAGAAAGGAAACTTTCTAATGTGTCAAAGATCCCAACTGTGAATGAAATGACAAAGCCTACATTTCCACCATCTATCAATTAGGAAAAAAAAAAAAAACTATCAATTACCAACATCTTACACACTAAAAGACAAATATGCAAAATAAATCCAGAAAATTCTCAAAAGAAGATGAGAATACTCCAATACAAAAACATAACAAAATAATCAAAGTCTGATAGGAATTGTTTAAGCCCAAGGGTAATCACTATACCTCTCCCTAAAAATGCAAATTGCAGGCCTGAGAAGTTAAATGACATATCAGACACTTGGTATTACATTAAAAGTAAAGCACAAAAATTTTAAAAAATAAACTAAAAATAAAATTTGAGTTGAGGTCACCAAATTGTGCATGAAAATCAATGCTATTCGTATCTTCATAGTTATACACCATTTGAAAACAATCAATAGACCAGCTGCAACAGAATAATTCCCAATTCAATCCTTATATTTCACAGCCAAAACCAAATTATAATATTAAAGACAAGAAATCTTCCCTTATTCACTCAGTCTCCCGTTACCCATAAACAACCAAGCCGTTTATTTAGAATCTGATATAATTAATTTTCCAGGGTCCAAAGTTGCAGAAACCAAATAAAGATTTTTCGTGTTTTCCACAGATCAAAGCCAAAAAGAATTTTATAGAAAAGAAGAATTGTGAAAACAACCCAGTAGTTGCCTGCTCCAATGCGGCAAAGATCCCAATTGTAATTGAAATGGCAAAATCTCCACCATGCATCATAAGAAAACTATCAATTAGTGACACCTTGGATACTCAAAGAGGGAGGCAAAATAAAATGCAAAAGATTCACAAAAGTTAACGGGAACACTCCAAAACAGAAACAAAACAGAATAACAAGAATCTGACAGAAACTAAGAAAGCCCTGGAACTTGAAAGACAAGCATACAGAATACTGACTATATCCCTCCCTGAAAATGGCTAGAATGAGAAATCAGACACTCCAAGTCAACTTTAAAAATAAGAGCCAAAAAAATTCATCAAAAACAAATAGAGTTCACCAAGTTTAGGAAACACTTTGTTGACCAGCTGCACCCAAAATATGTTTCCCTATTCAGTATATATCTTTGCCAAACCCAAATGAAGAAAACTAAGCTGCTTTATTAAAAAAAAAAAATCAACAAATTTGATATCTAGTTTTTTAACCATGGATCAGTAATTTATGTAAAATATAATCCGGCAAATTATCCAAGTTGTTATTCTTCCGATTTGGAAAGAATACACATGAAAAATCCCACAGAAAATGGAATAAACAACATAGCCACCATTAAGATAGAGATAGTCATCACACTACCAACTTGAATGGCCAAGGACAAAATATAATGACTTACTCTTTCCTTGAAAAGACCAACTGCAAGCCACAAAAGCAGAATGAGAAATCTTGGCACTTGGAAATAACTTGAAAAATCTAGAACCAAAAAATGGTATTCAAATCAACTTAGGGAGAAGGAGAAGTAACCAAATCGTGCATGAAATGCCACGCTATGTGTATCCTAACACAAACTATAGGAACACCTCCATAGTCTTGCAATATATCTACATGTCACAGCCGTAAAAAAAATAGGCAGACTGTCAACTCATGAAAACCAATCAATTATCGTTAGTTCTTCACCCTCCCAATCTTCCGTTTACCCAAGGATGACAAAACTTCATTAAAAATCCAATACAATCCAAATTTTTCCAGACTCCAATGTGCTTCAGTTGAATAAAAAAGATTCAAAACCCAATCCTTTCACCATGAATCAAAGCTAGACCAATGTTTGAGGCATTGTCGTTATAGAGAAATCGCTAAAATTCTGTAGACCCTCGGATCTGGCAAAGAGGGAAACGGCAAAGTCCTACATCTCAATCATATATTGTAATAAATCAACAATTAACGAAATCTTAAACACAAGCAAATGATGGAGCACAATCAAATCCGAAAGATCCGCAAAAGACGACAAGAATCCAACAGAAAATAAACAAACTAACATAATCCAGACTCATAGGAATTGTCATCATGCTCCCGAGGTACTAGAGCGGCCTCACTACCTCCCCCCCTAAAAAGACCAATTGCATGCAACCGACAGGCAGAATGACAAACCATGTTACTCGACTTAAAGGACCAAGATACCAAAAAATTGATTAACCGATTCCAAGACATCTGAAGAGGGAGATATCACCAAATCTAGCAGCGTAAATCTTCCCACAATTTTTGTAAATACCTCTGTCGCCATACTAACTGCACCAAAACAAGTCCCGAATTCTATATCTATACATCACGGGCAACACCAACTAGAATTATTAAAAAGATTAATTGAAGAAATCATATCAATCATTCACTGTTCTTAACCACTCCAAACTCCCATTCAATCCGATCTAATCCATATGTTCCAGACTCCAAACTGCAATAAAATAAGCAAAGGTTCAAAACGTAATTCTTTCACCATGATCCATGCCAAAACAATATTCAAACAATTGATGTATTAGAAGATGAATGAAATTATCGATCTGGTGCCGCCCATTCGATCCAGAAGAGCAAGTTGATCGGCGGAGCATATGAAGCGGCAAAACCTTGATCACAAACGAAATCATCGAAAGCTAACCCTAGAACCCCAAAGCAATAAACCGAAAGCCAAAAACCTGAAAACACCACGAAAACATATCCCGCCAGCACCCTCGTCAAGGTAAGGCCAACTATATATAGAGATTTACGTGGTCAAGATCGACCGTTGGTATAAGGCAGTGGATTATCATATTGACGGTCACGATGTAACTTAAGGAATCAATCTTTTAATAAAACACTGTTTCTAAATTAGTGGACGACCTTTAATAAATGTGTATAGCACACGTGATTTTACGATATTAGTTTAGATTTATTTTTCTCTTTCCAATTTCTTTTATATCTTATTTAAATAAAGGTAAAAATAATTTTATTTTTATTAATATAAAAAATTTTATGTAATTTTTTTGTGCAACTATTTTAACCCCAATATCTTTAAACTTAATTTATAAACCTAAAATTTTCTTTAAACTTTTCAATTTATCTCCTTTATTTATGTTTCTCAATAACCCCACAAAAATAATTTATAAATTTCTTAAATCACTTGTATATTTTTTTTATTTTTCTAATAACTCTCCAAATTATTAGTTTTATTTTTATTTTCAATTCATAAACTAATTGTTTTAAAAGCTAGTAAAAATAAAAAGTATAAAAGCTAAATTAAAATTTAAAAAAAAAAATTTGAGTTCATAGATAAAATTTAAAAAATATTAGGTTAAAATATAAATATAATAAATTATTTTAAATTGGCATACAATGAATATATTTTGATATGTCATTATCACATATTAATATATAAAGATATATATATATTAAATATAAAATATATTAAAAATAAAAGTGTATGCAACATTTTGATTTTCCCCCCTTCGCTATGTTGATTTTGAATAGATTTCATATCGGAGTCTCTATGCCCATCAAATTTAGAACTATTGTTAATTTCACATTTTACCATAAATATTAATGGATATAAACTGAGTCGGCCTCAGGTTCGTCAATAAAACCTTCAAAAATTTGGTATCTATTTTAGCTCTAATATACCTAGCAGGTACAAACACAGAATATTAAATACTATGGGAATTCCCACCCCAATCAATCACGGAAAGTACCTTAGACTTTTATCCCTCATAAGGAAGAATAAGAAGTCGATCTTTAAATTCTTAAGAGATATATTATGGAGTTGGGTGCAGAACTAGAAGAATAAGTTCTTTTCTTGTGTAGGAAAGGAGGTGCTCATCAAATTAGTGGCCTAGTCTGTTCCCAACTTCTGTATGAATATATTCCTTATCTCAACTTCCCTCTGCTAATAGTTACAGCTTATGATGAACTCCTTCTGTGGGAAAAGGCTTAAGATAACCTTAAGGGAATAAGATGGATATTTTGGGATAAGATGTGTCCTAGAAAAAAAGATGGAGGTATGGGATTTCTTAATCTACATTGTTTTAATATGGTCTTGTTAGGGAAATAGCAGAAGTCAAGTGGATAAGGTAGAAAGCCTGATGACCCCATGCAAGCAAAACTGGAACTTGAACTTACTTGAAAATCTTTTCATTGAAGATGACTGCAAATTGATTATTGAAATCTCGATCTGCATTAACGAAAGAAGGTGACAGGAGAATATGGCACTTCGATAAGAGAGGCAATTACACAGTCAAATCAACATATCATACATGCTTCAACCATGGTCAGGGGAGTAGAGCTCCTCTTAACTATGTTTCATGGTCCCGCCTATGGAATCTGAAATTACCTCCCAAGGTCAAAGAGTTCATCTGGAAAGCGGGAAGAGAAATCCTCCCAGTGCAAGTTAACCTGCAGAATCGGGTACAGGTGGATGGTAAATGTCCAAATTGTGATGAAGTTGAAGACGTGTACCATGCTTTGATTGGATGTCACTCGATAAAGAAATACTAGGAAGAATGGGGTTTGCATAATCAAGTGAGAGACTTCACCAATTTTCATGATTATATGGCTATGGTTTTGGAGATCAATCTGAGCAATATTGTGGAGCAATTCTGCGTTATTGCTTGGAAAATCTGGGGAATGTGGAACCAACGAATCTAGAGGTGTGAACCACAGAAACATTACCCATTGACAAGATCAGCTCTGAAATTCTATTCTGAATGGATGACAGCTCAAATCACTAGAGATTCATTCCCTATAATAAACGAGGCCCTTGTTCCAACTTTTGCAGAGACCGTTGTATAAGGATGGGCATGTCATGTGGATGGAGCTACATTTGCAGAAGAAGATAGGTCAGGTAATGGAATAATCTTTAAAGAGCATAAAGAATCAGTTATACAGATTATTACCGGCCATATGCAAGGAGTTTATAAAGCGGACATTATCAAAGCTCTAGCTATGCGCAAAGCTTTAATCTGGGGGCTACTACAAATCTGCTTTCGGCTGGAACTTTCTTCTCAGATGCTCAGAAAGTTGTCTCATCTATCCACTTAGAATTGGAGGATCACACTGAGTTTGGAAATTTAATTCAGGATTGTAGAGACCTTTTAGCCAATGACCCTTTTTCCTGCTCCTAGATAAGTAGGAATAATAAATGTATGGCACACAAAGTTGCCAAGATTTCGATCAAATATCTCAAAGTTCATAATTAGGACTCTAGTCGTTGTATTTCTAAGTTATTTCAATAAAACATCATAGTATGTCTATGAAAATAATAATAATAATAATAATTCTTTAATTTTCACGTTAATAATAATTATTTAAATTGCACTATCTTTGCCTTTTCTCTTTTTGGTAATTTTTTTCATTTTTATAAAAGAATGCATGTTACTATGTTCCATATATTAATTCTTGTGTAATAAAAGGATTCCTCATTTCTCTCTCTCGTGCAAAAATATATAAAATTTGATATCTTTGGAATTCTTAGAATGCAATTTTGTTGCTCCCATGCGAAAGCTTTTGACAGATGGATGATTGAAATCATTAAACATGGACTCGAGAGATACATACATACATATATATATATATATATATGTTTCTCAAATATTTGTGGATTTAATCCGTCATGGTTTTTGTTAGAGCAGGAAAAAAAAACTTAAAATTAACATTGGTAACAATTAAGTAGAGAGTAAAACACAACTAAGGACAATAATTTTGAAAGTGACTTCACCTCACAACTGAAATATGATTACTGATTTTATTATCTAAATCATAGATATATATAGAAAGCTAAATTACACTTATATGATGTCAATAAATAATTTCATTTCTAAATACATAAAAATTTGATCATAGAAGGAAAAGAAGTTGTACCAAATTGTGTTAAGATAATTAACTAATTTTATACAATGTGATTTAATGACTAGTATCCATGAGATGTTGTTGTGGTTCTGCCTCTACCCTATGTAAATAAGCAAGTAAATTTTATATAGTAACATATATAATAAATAACACAATATTAAAGATATAAATTCTTATAGCATGCTTGACAACAAATGTGGCAACCTTTTTTTTGTTCATACAAATTTTCCATATAATAATCAAGAGGTAAAGAGATTTTTTGAAATATTACAAAGATGGTTTGCTATGCCTATTGTAACAAATGGGATGTATCCACAGATCTTGGAAAATGTTTTTAGAGATTGGTTTGTTATTTATGTATTTCAGTGTGGAACTTAAATGTAGTTTAGCAGGTGGAGTAATGGTTAAGTTATTTGTTAGTTAAACTTGATCATAATTTAAAAAGTCTGTCCGGCTTAAAAAAATAAAATTGAAACAAAAAATGTCAGATTTAAAAGGTCTAAATCAATATTTTTTTAATAGAAAAAATTATTATTTAAAGAAAATTTAGTGTAACATGATATCTTGATAAATAAATAAAAATTAATCCCTTCTATCTAAAGGATTTATGTCAATATAACAATTTTGTATATTTATAACTTTCTTATATATAATCTTATAAGTAATAATAACCATTAGTTATGCTATTTATTTCAAATTTTAAATAGCAAATAGACTTGATCATGACTTGAAAAGTTTGCTTGGCCTAATAAGTTCAGTCTAAAAAAATATGGATAAAAGTTTGAATAAAAAAGTTCACTGAAAAATAGACTCGGACATTTTTTAACCTAAATTTAGAACCTATTTTTATAAGTTGGCCCAATAATCAAGTCTAATGGCAACTTATATATGTCCATGCTTCAAATCTGAGTGAAACTTAAAATTTTGAACCACTTTTTTTTTCTCATTTCCTTTCCTTATGATATGTTGGTTAGTAAATGCCAATGACCAAGATGCCCTTTGAACTCTAATTTTGCTCAAATTTCCTCCCCCTTGTTGAAGAGGGTCCAAATCGTCGTCATGTCCTCTTGAGAACATGAGACATTCATTTTTATTAATCACAGTTGCTCATGTAATCAAATAGATGAGAAGAAGCCATGTGTGCTATTATTTAGACGCACCGTTTAGAGACTCTAAAGGGTATCGTGTATACTTCTTTCTTTTTTATGAAAGTTATTCCTTCCTCTGCGTTGTGATTTTGAACAGATTCCTCAAGTTTTCATCCTTCCAAATCATGCTTTTGGATTATGCTTTAAGATTGTCTACTTGCAAATCGTCTTCATACTTTAAGGCTCTGAGTTGTGCTTCCAAATAAAAAACTTTCAAATTGATCTCTTTCATTTAACCCCAACCTTCATGGAAGATGTCGATGGCCATGGCAGGCGTTGACAAGCTATGTTAGGTTCAATTTGGAAACCAATTAGAAAGGCAGTAGTGATTTGATTAGAAAGGTATGCAAAAGTCTTCAGTGGAAAAGCAACACAAAACTATTTGTAGTGGAGAAGCATGGTCAAGCACATTAGATTTATACTATTAATTTTCTATATCGGACAATCTTATGGAGGTCATAATAGAATCTTAGTGGATCTTAAATTGTAGCTTCATGATCTTACTATTGCCTTGCATATTTCTCTTGGTCTTTCCCAATTCTCTTTATGCATTTAGGAATTATGGTGCTTTTACCAATTACCATCTCTTAATTGACAGTGATTCTACTATAGTTGGGTTGTTCTTTGAGGAAGATGCAAAAAGATGTTATGAAACTTCAACCTTATTGTTGTTTATGAGTTGGCTAGTTTGAGATTTTCTTAAATTTGACTACATAACATCAAATCTAGTACCACATAATTCTACTGCTTGATAAGTGTTCAAGCATCAAATGCATTGGATCTAATTGCATATGTAAAAGATAACACAGTTTGCAAGTCTCTATTTTTTGAACATAGAAAGTTGAAAAAGATGAATGACACGTGACCAACAATTGATTGTTCTGAAATCCAAACTTAGCTTGTGTTGTTCCATTGATGATAAAGTGGTCTTTAATAAAATATAAAATCAGAGGAGTGATTCTTGTATTACATAAACTGTGAATGAATTGTGAATGTAGTTGATTTATTAACCCTTTATATTTTGGACTTCTAGTCATGATTATGGGTATAATCCCTTGCTGTAATTATCATCAATGCAATCTAATAACTGAAAATTAAACATTATTCAATGTTATAATTTTGATTTAATATCATGTTTATATTTGTACTTATCATATTTTTTAAGATTTGATGCAAGTGTTGTGTTGGTCACATGTTGTAAAAGAACCATTTGGTATTAGAAGACTATTGTTGCTAAAACAAGTGAGAAGGCATGAGGAAAGTCATATGATATTAGAAGACCATTTTTCAAAGACATTCAAAATTATTGGATTAAGTTGTCAAATATATATAGGAAATCATTATAAAGTTGATTGTAATGAATAGAGCAAGAAGTTCTAATGTAAAGTTATAGTGTATGGGGGAACTTGTTATTGTTCATAATGTAATGAAGAGACCAAGAAGTTATAACGCAAAGTTGTAAAGTTATAGTGTGTTAGAATTTGTTATTCTTCTTAATGTAATGAAGAGACCAGTTTCAATAAAATAGTTCCTTTCATTGATACTCTTACAAAGTTGTTATATTAGTAGCATCCACAAAAAAAAAAAATGCCTATACCATGCTCGAATAACTTGTACAAAAGAATACTAATACTAGAAGCATATACCATGCTCAAGTATCATGTACTAAAAATTGCCTATATTAGTAGCATATACCTTACTCAAGTAGCATGTACAAAAAACTACTTATGTTAGTAGCGTATACCATGATCAAGTAGCATGCATAAAAAAATGCCTATATCAGTAGAATATACCATGAGCAAGTATATCAATGTTGTTGTTTACTGCTATATAAAATGTTTCCATTGGCATCTATTGCTTCAAGTGACTTCATAGGGAAGTCGCGTAGTGCCTACATTACAAAATACCATGCTTAGGCATATCAATTATATAGCAAAAAGATTTTTTGTTATTAAATAAAATTTCTTACCATCAAGAATTAAGTGAAACTAAATTTAGTATGAGTTGTTTAAGGTGCCAACGATGTTGAGTATGAGATTCTCCATTATATTTGTATCCACATTTCATTACCCTACAATGAGATTTTGAGAAAAAAATATGAATTTCTCATATGTTACATCTACAACTCTCTTAATGTTAATTATACATACCATTGATTGTTCTTTAACACTTAGGATTGTTCTTCTTCTCTTAGGTTGAAGCTTGACCAAACACTTATAGTGTCTTGATCTATTTGAATTAATTTGCTTTTTAATTCCCTTGGGTAGTGCCATACATTCATTTGTCAGTGTTGTGGGAGCACCAATATTGTTCTCTGGAGTCTTTGGCTATAAACAAAGCTCCTTCACTTGCTTGCTCAATTCATGCACCACTTGATGTACTAATGAGAATGCTTTTAGATAGGCAAATGCTTCAGTTGCCAGTCTTATAAGCAAAGCTTAGAGTTGCCTATACCATTGTGTGCTAACTAGTTTAGGATCTACTTCAACTTCCTTTCCCTTCACATATATCACACCACTCCTTACTTCTTTTGTCCACCTCTTCAAAATATACAGCTCAACAAGTTTTTTAATATTCATCACATCAAATACCTTCACAACATGACAACAAAGGATACCTATAGTTTTAAACTTTCTGTAGCAACATGTAATTAACTGGCTACGAAGATCAAATGATACACTCCGTTCTCCCTCATACTCAACCATTCCAATAACATATCTAAACAATGACAAAAAATCATCTTTATGTTTCATATATGCAACTGCATACTAATCATATTTAAGTTTGACTAAGTCAAAGATAGAGGCAGTGTAAACTTAAGAAAGTTTTTGCAACAAGGGTGAACTTTCTATTTTCAATCTTGGTATTTTTTCTTGTAATTCAAATTCAAACTTCAACCTTTCAATGCACTTAAAGACTTGAATGATATCCAAGTCTAGTTTCATGTAACTCTTGATATTAGAATTCATGCTTCTACTAGTTGTATGCTCCACATGCTAGGTGTGAAAACTTTTTCCATATGGCACACAACCCATTTTTCCTTTATGTTGTATAGGGATCTTAGCCATGCATTTTTGTCGACATCATACTCTAATAGCAACTTACTCCATGCCATTTCAAATGATGTTTCCTTGTCATATTCATACATGCATCTCTTGAAGTTAGTCAAAAAATAAGATCTATCCTTTATCAAGTATCCAAGGTGCTTGATGCCATTTTCCATCAAATGCTAAGTACATAATCCATGTGATGTTTCTAGCATCACCTCATGCAGTGCATTTGCCATTGCTTGATCTTGATCAATAAAAACAATAAGGGGCCTTTTTTGTCTATGTGCCTTGAAAAATGTTTCAAAAAGCCACTTAGATGACTCTGTGGATTCATCATATAACAAAGCTACCTCAAAAATCATTGTTCCTTTATAATGATTAGTCACAGCTAGACCTGACCATCAGATCGAGCTTTTAAAAACAAAGCTTGAATTTGAGCTCCAAAAAAGCCCAAGCCCGTATTTTAATCGAGCCTTTTTATTCGGGCTTTTATCCACATTTTTTAGGTTGGCATAATTAGACTTTTTAAAGAATGGTCAAATTAATTTATTACTTAAGACTTGAGATAAATAACATATATAATTATTATATAATTATATATAAAGAAGTTGTAAATACAAATGAGTTATTGTATTAACATAAATTCTTTAAAGAAGAGGTACTAATTTATATTTTTTTATTAAAATGTCACATTTCACTAAGTTGTTCTTTAAATAATAAGTTTTTACTTATTAAAAAAGTATTCATTCAGACTTTTTGGGCTTAGGCTGAGCTTTAAAAAAAGCATGAGCATAGCCGATTTTACAAATTGGGCTTTTTTGGTTTAGGCTTTATTTTTTTAGGGTCAAACTCATCGGGTCAGCATAAGCTTTTTAAGTTATGATAAAGTCTAGTCACATCTTCTCATAATCTCGTGGTAATAACTTATAAATACAAGCAAGTGGTGAGTGATGAAATAAACATAAAAATAATTTGAAAATTAAATATAAAATATAGAAATAAGTAAAAAATGCAAATATGTGGTGGGTGATTAAATAAAAATAAAAACAAATAAAATGAAATATGAAAGAAAGGTATTTTTCCATCCATAAAAGAAGTGACTTTAAGATTCACCACTCATAGCTGCCTTTAAGATCAAGTGAGAATGGTGAGAAAATAAGCCACCAACATTCCTCCACCAAAACCCCAAGCACAAAATGCTGAAAGGAAAATGACACCACTTCCATACAGAGAAAGTGAAGAAAATGAAAAAGTTATACTTTGGCTTTAAGTGAATATGTGTTGGATGGCTGAGATCATTTAAGCAAACGGATGGTGGAGCTCACATATTAATTTTTATATAAAAAAGTAAAAATTTTTGCATGTGCTTATTAACTTTGCATAAAATGTGGCTTCATTGCAATTATAAGATTTATCTAATGGTTGAAATATGTAGCATAGGAGCCTCTCATGTTTTTTTAGAAAAAAGAGAGAATTTGGACCCTATTAGAGAAGATCCTCTTCTTACCTATTTCAGATCCCTCTTAATTTCCTCTACCATCTTTGTAAGTCATCACTGTTAGCTTAAGAAAGGTCCCATTTTTACTAAAGTTTCTTTTTGTCCACCTTCTACTGTGCCAAGATAATTGTTTCTCCTATTTTTCCTTCTCTATTTTCCTATAAGCACAAGCTTTATTTTGTTTTAATGGTTTCTTTGACAACTCAATGACTAATTATAATAGTTGAGCTCTCATTCTTTGGTGCAAGCCATACACTTTTGTGATGCCAATAGAGAGGTCTTTGGCATTTCTAGAAGAAGAAGCTTTGTGTATAGAAGCTTGCACTATTGTAATGGTCATTTTCTTTGTAGTTTAGAAGGTCCAACTCATTTATAAAGTTTCCTATCTTCTGTTCATGAACAGAGGTCCCTTCCCTATAGAGCGTGGCTATAAATGTTCATCTATAGGGGCGTGTATGAACCATCTTTCCATTTATGTAAGTTTTTGCCTCACTCTATTTCCCTTATATAGATTATTTGTTGGTAGGAAGGAAATCTGTGAGTGTAAGAATGGGAAAATAACATATATTTGGCTTTCAAAAATGTTAATGGTTTTAAATTAAGAAAAAGGAATGGATCATTTTGTTAGTGCTATGTGGTGCTTAAGATTTAATTTGGTAATATAGCTGCTTTACTTTGAAGTTACTTGAGTATAATTATATATAAATAAAGACATGATGTTTTTGCTGAAATGACATTATACAAAAATAAAGTCCAAAATGGGAGATTATATATAGATAAACACTGACTTAGAGTCGATGATGCACTGGGCATGACTTGATGGAGTACCAGAGACTAGTAACCCATAATGCCCAGTGTTCAGAGAGTTACGAAGCCAAAAGGAAGACCAAAGAGAAAAACAGAGAGAGACAGTTTTGCTAAATAAGAAAGTGGCTTCTTATTCACACCCAAAGTGTTCATAGCCTTTCATTATATAACAACTTTAAAATAATAGTAAAATCAGTTTTATTTTAATAAAACATGAGCTATCTAATTAACTCAATAAATGAGCTTAATCTCTCTCTATCAGCTATTTGTCAACAATCTTATGGGATAATCTTTTATTAAAAGTGGGCTATAGGTTATGGTCTCTACCCAATGGCCATATAGTAAATCCAACCCATCACAGATAACCTACATTGTCAAGAAGGACTCTATCCATTCTTGGTTTAATTTAATATTGATTGCCTAGTTAATAATTACGCAAAATTATTCTAATAATTAGATTAATGTTAATCCACAAAATATTATAAAATTATTCTAACAATATCCCACTTAGATAGCATTAACTGTTGAGCAAGGATGGAACCCAAGAGGGGGTGAATTAGGTTTTATGAAAAAATTGAGATAAAAACAAAAATTCTTTTCCAAATTGAAAACTTGATGCAAAATGATTTTCAATATAAAAGTATGGAAAGCAATAAATAACACAATTAAAGTAGAATAATAAGAGAGTAAGAGAATAGATAATGTAAACAAAGTTTATCCTAGTTCAAATCCAATCCAAGCTTATGCCTAGTCCCCAAGCAAATACTTGAAATTTTCCACTAACTTGCAATCTGTTACAAATCTTTAAGAACACTCCCCCTGAAACCAAACTCTCTTCAAGAAAAACATTTCCTTGAATTTAATCTCATATCAAGGATGTATTTCCTTGAAATAACAAATCTTTTTAAGAAGAAAGTATTTACAACAATAAAAAAAACCCTTAAAAGAGCAAATAACACAATTGAAGCTCACTAGCAAGAATAAATATCTTTGAGAGTATGAATCACTCAAAATGGTTTTCACTTTGTTTCTAGTGATTTCTAAGTTATTGAGACATGTATTTATAGGCAAAAAGGCAAGAAAACCGTTTAGAGCCAAGGAAAAATTCAAACTTGTACAACTTGATTGTTGGAAGTAAGTAGTTCCATTTATTGACTTTGTGGCCATCCTCTATTCCATAGCTGTAACTTTCAATATTCATAGCTCCTTCATTTCAACTTTGATTTGGACAAATTATATATTACCAAAAAGCTCTATAAGTCTACTTTGTATCCTGAAAATTTCATTTCAAAATTCAATTTAGTTATTGAGATACTGTTAAAAGAGTGACCAAATGTTAGATAACAAATTGATATATGTAGCCACAAATTGAGACCCTCATAACTCTTTCATTTTAAATCTATTTTTTGCATGTGATATACAATTGGAAAGATGTGAGTCTATTTTCATATAAAAGAAATCTCATTTCAAAATTCTTACCAGTTGGTAAGATATTGTTGAAATTGTAACTAGAGGTATGGAAAAAGTGTGATATTCATACCTAAAATTTTGACAATCATAACTTCTTAATTTTAACT
Source organism: Delonix regia (assembly GCA_037074485.1). NCBI lineage: Eukaryota > Viridiplantae > Streptophyta > Magnoliopsida > Fabales > Fabaceae > Delonix > Delonix regia. The sequence continues at coordinate 18,235,762 of CM073454.1, read as the reverse complement.
CTATTTTAAGCATGTGATATATGCATAGAAATATGTTTAAGTCTATTTTCATATGCGATAGGTTTCATTTTGAAATTCCCTTTGATTTATGAGATATGATAAAAATAGTAATCTAAGGTCTAAAACCAACTTCATTAAAATTCATATCTCTCTTATCTTCTTGGCTCAAACTTATATTATGAGGACCAAAATGTATTAGCCCAATAAATAAAAGTCCAAATGAATTTAACAAAATAATAATGAGTTTATGATAGTTAGTCCAATTTACAAACTAAATACTTGGTTAAATTCATATATCACAATATGCATATTTTATTAACAATTAGTAGAATGTAAACATTTTTTTTTAACATTGATATTAGATTCCTATAAATATCCAATTTTAATTGTTTATGATATTAGAGCCTATTGGATATAATATGAGTATGTATATCACATATAATGGATGATTCAAGTATAAAGTATTACATGTTAATGATCAATTTAGGCATATATTAATACTATATGTCTAACTCATTTGTTACATTTTTGTCACATATTTATCATCATCAAAACTTATAACATTTAGGGTTAACATTAACCAATTATTAAGCCAATCAATCAAATAACAAAACTAAGCAGCCAATGTTCACTAAAACACACAGACGTGTGTATCTACTAAATCATACCAAGTTTAGAAATGAAACTACATAAGATCATTGAATCATATAGGAAAAAAGTGAAACATTATCACAAATTTATTTCCAATATCTAAATAGAATGTATTACAAAACAATATATTGGTGTCATATTACACCACAAAAGCCCTATATGGACTCAACTTAGACTTTTAGTAAACCAAGGCTATATCAAAATTTTCAAAACACCCATGAGTCACATGATTCTGGAAGACTCCTATAGGCAAGACTTTAGTCAATGGATCTACCAACATACATTTACCTAGCATATGAAACAAACAATTTTGAGATTCAGTAATATTTTTCTATCTTTACATCAAAATACTTAATATGGCTAAAGTTCCTATGATTCAAAGAAATGCTAACAGTAGATGAATTTCGCAATATATGGTTAGAGGACGTGATATAAAATCAACAAGATGCATGCCAGATATTAGATTCCAAAACCGTATAGCCTAACGAGTGGCCTCATAACAACCGATATACTCTGTTTCCATAGTTGAGGTAGTTGTTATTAATTGTTTTAGCTTTTCCATAAAATAGCTCCTCCAGACATTATAAAGGTATAACCAAAGGTGAATTTACAATTATAAATGCATAATACCTAGTCTAAATTACAATAACCCACTATTTTAAATCATTCAAACTTTCTGAAAGTCAACATAAAATGCTTTGTACCTTGAAGGTGTCTCATGACTTTCTTTGTAGCTTTCCAGTGTTTATACCCTAGATATCTACCAAGCATACCAACAACAAAAGTAATGTCCAATTGTGTGCACACCTGGTATACATCAAGTTGCCAATAGCAAATGCATATGGAACTTTGTCCATTAAAATCCTTTCATCATCATTCTTAGGACATAATAACTTTGACAACTTATTACCTTTCTACACAGGCGCAACATAAGGAGTGTAAGAATGCATGTTAAATTTCTTCAGTACTCAATCTACATAGGTTTCCTGAGACATGCCAAGAATGCCATGAGATTTATTGTAGTGAATTTGAATTCCCAAAATAAATGACACTTCAACTAGATTTTTCATATCCAAATGGCAAGACAATATGTGTTTTATCTCGTTTGGTAAGCTCATTAAGTTACTAGCCAATAGGATGTCAATTCATATACAGCACGAGGATCACAAAATTGCTTTTTTTTAACTTTTGATAAATGAATTAATTAGAAACATTCTCAATAAAACTAAGTGAGGTGATTACCTCATTGAATTTTAGATATCATTGCCTTGAGACTTGTTTTAGCCCATAGATATATCTTTTCAACTTACACACCAAGTGTTCATTACCAGATTCATCGAATTCATTTAGTTGTTTCATATATACATCATCGTGAAAAATTCCATGTAGAAATGTTATTTTGACATCTATATGGTGAAGTTCAAAGTCTAAGTGCATAACAAGAGCCATCACAACTCTAAAGGCATCTTTAGTAGATACTAGTGAGAAGGTCTCTATATAATCAATCCCGTCCCTTTAATTGTAGCCTTTACCTACAAGTTAAGCTTTAGACATTTCACCTTCACCATTGGCCTCTCTTTTGGTTTTAAAGACCCATTTGTAGCCAATAAGCTTGCATCCATCCGGTAACCCAACAAGCTTCCACACATTGTTACGATGCATTGAGGTAGTCTCATCATTCATAGCTTCCAACCACTTAGATGAATGAGGATTTAACATAATTTTATCAAAAGAGGTAGGATTTGTGTCTTCAATAATGTTTGACTCAAATTCTTGCAAATATACAATGTAATCATCTAGAATTGCAAGCTTACGTATCCTTTGTGACTGTCTCAATTCAATAATTGGTTCCTTTACAGTAATTGCTAGAGGTTCCAAGATACAGGAATGTCATCTCTACTAGCATAAACAACAATTGAAGGAGATAATGAAATCAACAAGAATAACATGACATCCACATTATATAGATTTATAGCCCTAAAAACACCACAAGATAAGATTTGTGACGAATTTTGTTTGAAGAAACTTAGGGTTCATGCTTGGTCTATGCATTAACTCATCAATGGTAGTATAATAGTATATAAATCCACAACTCTAGCTCTAATACCATTTGTTAAAATGACAATATACAAAAGTAATATCCAGAACAGGAGATTAAGTATAGATAAACACTTACCTAGAGTAAATGATGTGACGGCCATGACTTGACGGAATATCATAGACTAGCAACCCACAGTGCCCAATGTTCAGAAGGCTAGGGAGCTAAAGAGAGGAAGACTAGAGACACACACAAAGAGAAAGTTATGCTAAAATAAGAAAGTGGTGTATTATTCACACCCAAAGTGTTTCATAGACTTTCTTTATATAGCAATTTAAAAATAATAATAAAATGAGGTTTTTTATGTTAATAAAACATGAGCTCTCTCTAATTAACTCAATAAATGTGCTTAATCTCTCTCTATCAGCTCTTTGCCAGTCATCTAATGGGATAATCACTTATCAACAGTTGACTGTACATTAGGGTCTCTACCCAATGAGCATATGGTTAATCCAACCCATCACAAATGACCTACATTGTCAAGGAACTGATCCATTTTTAGTTTAGTTTAATATTGATTATCTAGTTAAAAACTATACAAAATTGTTCTAATAATGGGATTAACACTAATCCACAAAATAATATAAATTTATTCCAATAATTGAGTATAGGATTAACTTAAGGGTATAGTCATTTGTGTGGTTTAAGCTAGAAGGGGTTATGTTAATGAATATATATATATATATATATATATCTATCTATCTAGAGAGAGATACTAAAGTGTAATCATAAGAATAATTTCCAGAATAAGATGATGGGAAAAAAACAATATTTTACTTAAGAAAGGGTTTGAGGAAGCAAATTTTGAAGTGTTCAAAGGTATTGCTATATTGTAGAAATTCACACAAGTATTTGCACGGTGCTTGTGAGTAGCAGAAAAGGAGAATGAATAACTTTATTGTATATGCAGAAAAAGAAAAAAAGAGGAAAGGACATCAAGGGAAGAATGGCTGCATTGCAGATATATTTATTCATGCAAGGGATTAAGAACAATAAATTATTGTCATGGCTTTACCCTTCTAATATGTTTTTGAATTCCTTAACAATTTATTGTCAGTGGAATAATGGTCCTCATTTTTTCAAGCAATAAAATATTTAGTTTGGATGGTGCTATAGAGAAGTTCCATGGAAAAATCAGGATTTTTTATCCTTGTTACAGGAAAAAAAAATATTATCAAAATATATTACAATAAAAGATATTACATCAATATACTATAAATGTATGACTTTTTATTATATATTTATACAGACTCGTTGGTCAAACTCACACTCCCAAAAAACCATTTTTTTTTGTTCTAAAACATGAAAAAAGACACCACCGGTCGCGTGCAACTGGTGGACCCCTGCCTCTCAACATATATCCCATGGGATGGCGGGGGGCAACTACGCGCCACCCATGGCACATACTAAATTTTTTTAAAAAAAATATAACCACTAATTTTTTTATTAAAAATATTAGAAAGTCTCTAATTAAAATTATAGGAAATTATTAAATTTATATTTAATTATTTAAATAATAATATAAAATTTTTATACTACTATATACTAATAGAATAATTATAATTAATAGAACAATATTAAAAATAAAATTTGTAATAAAATAGTTTCATAATATTATTATAGTAATAAATTAATTTTAACAAAAATAATTTAAAATTATGTGATAATGAGCATTGATTGTTGAATAGGTCGATAGTTAATAATTAGTATTTATATATGATCTATATTACTGAAATTAAATAATAAATGAAACAAATTAAATAAGTCCAATATATTTATATGTTATTTATTATTAAATAGTTCATTAAAATAGCGAATTAATGACGAAGCATTTTTGCATCATCTTTTTATTACAATTTTATGCTGATAATGATGAAATGCGATTAGAAGTAAAGGAATTAAATACTTAAAGATAAAAATGGCAAATTTAAAATAGCTTATGTAATGATAAAACTTAAATTATTAATGTCAAATATATAAAAGAAATCTTAACAATTTGAAACAAATTGATAATAAGGTAGAAGAAAATACTTGATAAATATAATAATTTTTTTACCATAATTTATAATGATTATGTGCCAAACAAAAGGTTAATAATGAAATAGAGATAATTAAATTACAGTTTCAAACATATAGTACATTAAATATATTTAAACATTGTAATAAAATATGAGATAAAAAATGCTTAATTATTGATTGAGAATCACAGAAAGAAATAATAATTTCAGTGATCAATTTAGTTATTTAAAAATTTTAAAAAAAATGTGATAAAAAATTTTTAGTTATTAATTTACTATTTTAATGTACTATTTAGTAATCAATAAAATCATAATATATTATACTTATTTTATATGTTTCATTTATTATTTAATTTCAGTAAAATGGATCATATATAAATAGATAATTATTAAATATTTACCTATTTAACAATCAATGCTTATTATTACATAATTTTAAATTACTTTTGTTAAAATTAATTTATTGATATAATAATATTATGAAAGTTTTTTTATTGCAAATTTTATTATTAGTGGGTAAAAATGAACTTTTGATCCCTTAATTTTACTTGGGGTTTTTCTTTTTTTCATCCCTTAACTTTATTTAGTACTAATTTAATCCTTGAACTACACTTTAAGTCTCACTTTTGTTCTTTAACTTTATTTGATTTTAATTTAGTCCTTTAATTTTACTTTAAGTTTTATTTCTGTCCCTTAAATTCATTTAGTTTCAATTACATCCCTTAACTTTACCTTAAGTCTTACTTTTGAACCTTAATTTTATTTTTGTTCCCATTTCACCCTTAATTTAAACAAAAAACTTCTCAAATTTTTTTTTTCCATATAACATCATCAAATTAAAATGTTTTGAATATTTAGGCTTTGTATGAATAACAATTGAGTAAGGAATTCAAAAATGAAGAAAGCTAAGATCAAAACATGTTTTGTTACTGAGTATCACTCAATTTAGTTTGTGGAAGAATAAAATATGAACTGAACTTTAAAATAATAATTACTACAAGTCATGAACCTTTTGCATATTAATAGATAAATGAAAATAAAAAATGAAAGGTGAAAAAAAAATATTTGAGTGGTTTTTGAAATAAGGCCAAAAATGAAACTCAAGATAAAGTTAACAGGCTAAATTAAAACGAAATGAATATAAGGGACAAAAATAAAACTTGAAGCAAAATGAATGAGCAAAGTACCCATTTGGTCCCTTAGTTTTACACTTTGTGACAATTTGGTCCCTCACAAATATTTGTGACAAATCTATTCCTTAAAAATCTTATTTTATCCAAAATTAGTCCCTCATTAATACAAATAGAGGAACTAATTTTGTACAAATTTGAATTTATGAGGGACTAGTTTTGAACAAATTTAAATTTGTGAGTGACTAATTTGTCACAATTAATTTATGAGGGACCAACTTGTTATAAAATGTAAAAGTGAGGGACCAATTGTTTACTTTTCTCATTGCTAAAGATTATAGAGCCAAGGAAAAGTGATCATTAGGAAAAGTGTTAGAAAATTAGGCAATGTTTGGAAGTAGGAAAAGCTTCGAGAGCGAGAGTAAGAGGGAGAGACTAGTACGAGTGTTTGGTAAGCTGGACGCTAGTATGCTTTCTCCACCAAAATGTTGGCCTTTTAAGAGAAGTTGAAAAAATTGACTAATTTGCTCTTGATTTTTTATTACGTTGCATGACTTTTACAGTGCCATTTCACATTCAACAACATTTGCATACGGAGTTGAATAGAAGGCTGAGAGTAAAGGTATGTTTATGGTGGCCATCGAAGCTTTTGTATAATCGGCGTTGAGAGATTTGGCGAGTTCAACTTATTCAAGGTCAATACCTACTAGATATCTAACGTTGAAGTCAAGGGTTTAATTTGGGGTTGTGGTTGCGGATGCAATTGTGTTGCGGTTGCTACAATTACGAGTGTTGTTAATTCAACAATGCAGGTTATGGTTACTATGGCTGTGATTTTTTTTTTACACTTGTACACAATGTTCAAAATTCATATATAATTTATATATTTCTCAAATAGATATAATATATCAAATCTAACATGTATATTAATGTTACAAATACAAACTTTATATAAACATATCAGTGTCCATTAAGAAATTTAAAAGGAAAATATGAATAATAAAATTGTCAACAACTCAAATAAGAAAGAATATTCATCACCACATTGTAGAATGGTGTAGAGGATCATAACCTCCACTTTTACTTTCATTGTCACCTTGTCTAGCTCCATGTCCAAAAATATAATCAATGAATCCACCACCTGTGTTCTCTTGTTGCTAATGATAATTTGGTACCAGGTGATAATAAGGTTGATACAAAAGGGAAGCAAAAATATGAAAAAAAGTAGTGATGGAATTTTATTTATGAAATAACAGGCAGCAATCTCCTTTTTTGAGTTAGGGAGTGTAACTCAAAATTCATTTACAAAAATTGCTTGCCTTATTCCTTACTACAAGACGATATATAAACCTCTAGCTAATGATTGATTCTTATGCTCATATCATTTTGTTACATGATGTGTCCCTTCTAGGCCATCACTGAATCATGTCATGCACTTAGAGCCAACAGGTAGTCATTTGCTCATAACGGTTTCTTCCTCTGTCTTTTAGCTCTACTAGTAGTCCCCTCCTTATCAGTGACCTTTCATTCAATGTTTACTCTAGTATTGCTTCCTTGTCACTTGGGTTCACCTTAGGTTGCAGCATATTGGGCTAATCGATTTTTTTATTGTAGCTATTTTGTATCACTACCCCCACCATCGAAAATAACCTTGGTCTCAAGGTTAAGATAAGGAAACAGAGCCTTTAATTCTTTGTAATTTTCCTATGTGGACTCTTCCCTGGGGTATCTCTACCACTCTACTAGTGCTTTAGAAATTTGTTGACCTATACCTAAAACTTTGACTTTGTAGTCTACTAAAGCTGCTAGTTAGGGTAATAGTCTTTCTAATTCTATTGGCACCTACATGAGACATCCTGTTGGGTCCCTATAAAACTTCTTCAATACTGATACATGGAGCACTAGATGGATTTTGCTTTCTGTGGGTAGCTTTAATTTATATGCGACTTTCCCCACCTTTTCTTTGATTTGAAAAGGCCTATAATACCTCTAAGCTAGTTTAAAATTCAACCTTTTTGCTATTGAGTGTTGACCATATTTTTGTAGCTTCACCAAGACCCAGTCACCCACGTTGAGTTCTTTCTCTTCCCTATGTTTATTTGCAATCTTCTTCATTCGCTACTGTGCTTGCTCTAAACTTTCTTTGAGTTGTTTCCACACTTTTTCTCTGTCCTACAACATCTTGTCTACTTCTTCTATAGCAAAACACCTGGTTTCATATGTTAGAAATACTGTAGAATTTACTCTATACAATACTTGATGGGGGCTCATGTTTTTAGCTAAATGATAGGAGGAATTGTATGATAATTCTGCCCAGGTCAGGTATTGATGCCATTTTTTTGGCTGTTGAGTAGTAAAGGCTCTTAGATATTGCTCCACTTAGCAATTAAACACTTTAGATTGCCATCAGTTTAGGGGTGATGTGTCGTGTTTTAATGTAAGAAGGTGCCGCTGTGTTTGAATAGGCTTATCTAAAATTGACTGAGAAAGATAGGCTCTCTGTCTGACACTATAGATTTCAAAAATCTATGGTGTTTTACTACCAAGTTGGTAAAAATGGTGGCTACTACATTAGCTGTAAAACTCATTCTAAGAGACCCAAAGTGTGCTACCTTTGTAAATTTGTCAATTATCACTAAGATTGCAATGCACCTATTAAAAGGGGGAAGACTTACTATAAAATCCATAGTTATATCCTTACATGGTTGGTTAGGTATGGGCAATGGTTGAAGAAGTCCTTTTGGACGAGTGGTTTCATATTTACTTCACTGACATATTATGCATTGTTGTACATATCTCTTAATTGCTTCTCTCATTCCTTTCCAAAAGAACATTTCTTCAATCTTCTTGTAAGTCTTTATGACCCCTCCATGCCCGACAATTGGGATGTCATGAAATTCATGTAAAATCTATTGTTGTATTTCTTCATTTGCAAGGATGAGAATTTGTCCTTTGAAGTGTAGCATACCCCCTTGTTTGGAGTACTCATCGAATAATTAATGTCTTTCCAATTGCTTATGTAGTCTCTGAAACTCCTCATGGTCTTGTTTAGCCTTCTGAATTTTGTTAAGTATAGAATTTTATAAGATAGATAAGCTCTAGAGTAGTCTTACTAATTGGTCTTCCCCAGGTATCCATGATAATGCATATGTAGCATTGTTAAACTTACCATTTCTTTAGATTATTTCATAGTCAAAGCCTAGTAATTTGGCTAGATAAAATTGTTATTTCAGTTTTTGAACTACTTGTCGCATTAGCTCTCTCAAACTTTTGTGGTCCTTCTTAATGATAAACCTTCTTCCAAGTAAATAGTGTCTCCAATTGATTATAAATTGTGTGATAGCATATAATTCTCTCATATATGTTAAGGCTAGGGACTCTGTGTTAAAATCTTACTAAAGTATGCAAGTGGATATCCCTCTTGGGATAAAACAACCCCAATACCCAGCTTAGATTCATTAATTTCCACTACAAATTTCTTGGAAAAGTCTGGTAAAGCTAACACCGGTGCCTTAGTCATTTTCTCCTTCAGTTCCAAGAAGCTTGTTGAGCTTTTATGATCCACCCAAATGCATTCTTCTTCAACAATTCAATAAGTGGATGAGCTATTGCTGCATAATTTTGGATAAATTTCTTGTAGTAATCAGTCAAGCCCCAAAACCCCCTTAATTGCTTTGTTGTAATTTGTTTTGGCCACTCTATCATCGCATGGATCTTCTTGTTATCAGCTTGCATTCCATGGTGGCTGATCACATGACCTAAATACTTCTACTATGCTGCCTAAATAGGCATTTCAAAACCTTGGCATACAGAGTATTTTCTCTTAGAATTTATAACACTATCTGTAAATGTTGTAAGTGTTCAACCATGTTATTGCTATATACAAGAAAGTCGTCAAGGAACATGATGATGAATTTTCTCACATAGGGATGGAATATCTTATTCATGGTAGATTGGAAAGTCAATGGGGTGTTGGTAAGTTTAAAAGGCATGACCACAAACTCATAGTGTCCCATAAAAGTTCTGAAATATGTTTTATGGATATTAGACTCCCACATTGTTATTTGATGGTACCTAGATCTCAAGGCTAGTTTAAAGAAACATGCAACACCTTGTAGCTCATCCAATATCTCCTCTACTGTAGGTATAGGAAATTTTTCCTTCATTGTTATCTCATTCAAGGCTATGTAATCGATGTAGAACCTCTAACTCCTATCTTTCTTCTTCACTAAGAGCAGCAGTGAGGAATAGGGACGTTGACTGTCACATATGATTCCTAACTTCAACATCTCCTCCACCATTCTTTATATCTCTGCTTTTTGAAAATGTGGATATTTATAAGGCCTAACATTGATAGGTTTTGCTCTTGGTAATATAGGGATTTGGTGATTAATATTCCTTTGTGGTGGCAGCCTTGATTGTTCTTGGAAAACATCCATGTACTCCTCTAGTATAGGCTTGACCACTTTTGGAGTATGATTTGGACTTAATTCCTTTTCTTCTATTTGTTGCATGTGATATAATGATCTAACTTCTTGCCTTTGCATCAATTTATGCAAACTTCTAAGTGTAAAATGGTTTTTTCGCATCACGGCATCCCTTTGCAAGTGCACTTTCTTCCCCTCATAGTTAAACTCTAAGGTCAGGTTTCGATGATTGGTCATTATTAGTCCTAGCTTTTCTAACCATTGCACCCCTAGTACTATATCTGAGCCTCTCAATTCAAATATAAATAAGTCCATTGTGAACACATGCCCTTGAATTTCCAAAGCTACCTGATTGCACTTCATATTCTAGTATAAGTAAATTCCACTGCCAACGAGCTCCTTAAAGCCTGTCGTGGGGTGCATCTCCAACTTAAGCTTTTCAGCCATGTATTTTCTGATGAAATTGTGGGTGCTACCATTATCTATCAAAACCCTCAAGTGAGTCCCTGTATACAGACACTTCATCCTCAAAGCACTTGGATGATATTCTCCTTCCAAAGTGTTAAAGCTTATATCTGGTGTTACTATGTCACCTTCATCATTTTCCTCTAGCTCTTTGCTTCTTTCATCCTTATACTCCTATAAGATTTATTCAACTTCCTCTTGCCCAACTAATAGTTGATAAGTACTCATACACTTGTGCCTTGATTTGTATTTCTCATCACAATAATAGCATAACCCTTTTTTCTTATTCTTAGCTCAGACATAAACATTTTCTTATATTGTGATTCTGTGGCTATTGTATTGCCACCCTTGGGTATGTTACTCCTAGCTAAAGTATTATTTGAGTAATACAACACTATCTGAGTTGATGTTCCAAACGATTTCAATGAAAGTGTTAATAACATCTTGAAAAGGTTGAGGCTCGAGGGTCAATGCTAAATTCTTTTGTTCATGTTCATGGAGTTTAGCTAACGAGACTACTTGGAAATAAGTTTGGGATTGGGCCAGCAACAATTCACATTTTAAGTAATCTTTCAAACTAGCAATGAAAAAACTGATTAACCATTCTTCAGAAAGACAAATTACCTTAGTTGTTAGCTCATCAAACTTGCTTTAGTATTTTGCTTCTATACTTGTTTGTTTCAACTCCTTGATTGTAGCTTTAAGATCTTTATATAAGCTTAACCTAAACTATAACAACAATGCCTGAATGAATCTTTCCCACCCCTGAATGAAATCATTTTTAATGACCTATTTGTACCAGGAATAAGCAGGCCTATTCGTGTGGAATGAGGCAATCTTAATCCTCTTTTGTTCAAGAACCCCATATGCATATAAAAAACACCTGTATTTTGAATGCCTAATCCTCTACTTCTATTATCTTAAATTGTGGAATTTCAACCTTCATGTTTTTGCCCATAAAAAAGCTTTGACCTCCTCTAAGAAAATCTAACTCTCTTTGAGGCATTATGTTTGAGCTCGTTCCATGTGTATGCTGGTTCTGATTTTATAATAGTCATCATAACATGATCTCTATGCTTTTGAACGACTCTTGATACACATTAACCTTCTTCTCCAAGTTGCTCATTTGATCATTAATGGCTCTGACGATCTTCTATAAATTTGTCTATGCAACTTCTAGCTTAGTTAACCTGGTCCTTTCTACCATTGTTTTGCTCTCAATGGAAGCTCTAAATGATACAGAAAGGAAGAAAATATATGATAACATGCAGTGATGGAATTTTATTTATGAAATAGCAGGTAGTAGTCTCCTCTTCGAGTTAAGGAGTGTGACTCTAAATTCATCTATAGAAATTGCCTGCCTCATTCTTTACTACAAAACAATATATAAACCTTTAGCTAATGATTGATTCTAACGCTCATATCATTATATTACGTGATGTATCCTTTCTAACTTGTCATTGAATCTTCCCCTGCGCTCAGAGCCATCAGGTAGTTATTTGCCCATAACAGTTTCTTCCTATCTCTTTAAGCTCTGCTAGTGGTCCCCTCCTTATTAGTGACCTCTCCTTCAGTGTTTTCTCCAATATTGCTTCCCTTGTGACTTGGGTTCACCTTAGGCTACTACATATTGAGTTGATCATTTTGTTTATTGGGTTGTTATGTATCAAAGGCTGATAATAAGGTTGTTGAAAGAATGGTGGGTAGTGACTATGACTACTTTGAGATGATTCACCCATACCAAAATCACTAAAACTATATGAAAATTGGAAAAGGAAGAATTTTCTAGTGGATCAACTTGTTGCCTTCCACCTCTTCTTGATTGAGAACCATCTCTTCTATTATCATTGGGGCCTATATCCTAAAACAATGTCATATTAACAATTAAACCTTGACCACACATAGAATATGGAATTTCTTGATATAGGTCTTGTTCATCTGTGTTATCTTCTCTCTCAGTTGCACCACCACCATTATTATTGCTTGGTGGACTTAAACCTCCATCACCACTTTGACTATCACCTCTATTTGAAGTTGAATCATCCATTGATTCTATCTCTTCGTCATCAATACCCATTCTCGGAAGTCATTTTGAATTTTGAAGCCCATCTAATAATAGGCCTTCTCTCTCTTTCACCCATAGAGACAAAGGATCATCTTCTTGAAATATGTAGTCAAGATTATTTAGATTGAAACTATTTTCAATCTCTCATTGACTTTTTCTCTTATTATACCTCATACACAATTTCATATTGTAGAAGGTAAAGACAAGTTTTAGTAATTTTTTGTACTTGATAAAAGTTTTAGTTGATTGATGAATAATTTAACCGATTTAAAGTTGATTTTTATTTTTTGTCATTTTAACTTATTTTTCAAAGTTAATATAATTAGTTTTTACTTTTGAAGTGGTCAAGTAAAAATATTAAAATATTCATTTTAAATTTATTAATTTGTAAGAAATATTTTTGATAATATAAAACTATTTTAGTTTTTCCAATTTATAATAAAAATATAAAACATTGCACTAAGTCTAAAATATATATATACAATCTCAAGATTATCAACAATGAATGGGAGCTATATCTGTGATTTGCAATTTTTATTTATTTTAAGTCTAAAATATGTACATACAATCTCAACTCTTAAGATTAGAAAATACTGTTCCGTCACTTTTCCGATTTGTTGTTCTTAATGAAGGTTATTTCTGACCCAAAAAAAAAGTTCAACTATTTTGAAAAAAAAACCACACTGCACCACACTTAACTCAGAGGCAATGACCATGGGCCGACGACTGCATAAGTGCATAACCATTAACCAATTGCAAAGAGGAAATCAAGGCTTTGACAATTTGACCGAAGAAATCAAACATTTCAATTGAAAAAAATCGAAGATCTGACACACAGACGCTCTCGTCTCTTCATCACAGATCACTCACGTAGTCACTCATAGAACAAAGCATGACAACATGGCAGGGCGACTGATATGGGGAATAAGATGTCAACGAAGCAAAATGATGAACGACTTACAGAGATGGACGAAACTCACGGCCACAGGAAAAAGACAAAGTCCGAAATAGATGAAGAAGAAAACCAAGTTTGCCCTGCTGAGAGAGTACTGACTTGCTTTCTTAAATTTTTCACTTCTAGAGGTACTTGGAATTGAAATATGAGGATTTAGAGAACTATGGTTGTTTCAAATCTGAAAATTTGTTCTCCCCACTCTGTATCACTGCTTCAATTATTGGGATTGAAGTTTATATATCAAAACTGCAACAGAACGGTGTTGTGGCCCAAAACTGAGATTTTTGAACACTCCACAAATGCAGGCTGATGCGAGCTGTAGTCGCATCAATTTCAAACCGTGATCGGAGTAAGCCGTCGATCATTGAACGGCCAACCCCCTCTACCCTTCATAGTCATGTTATGTATAAGGATGAGATGGTTGCAGACTAGAGCTCTCATGCATTCTCCTCAGCCTGGTTTCATCGACCAACAATAGCCGTCGAAAGGAATAAACAAAAATTCTTAATAAGGGCATTTCAGTCTTACTACACTTTCATGCCTACTCTATTATTTTCATCATATTAAATAAATTTTACAATTTTATAGTCCTTTTTTTTCCCAACGTTCCAAATATATTTTTGCAACAAAACTTTCTTTTCCGTTCTATCCCATCTTATTTCCTTTCTCTCAAAACCTACTACTGAGTTTGGTCCTTCATTTTGGAGAAAAGTATACAATTAATCACTCACTGTTATATTTTATAATAATTTAATCCATTACTAATTAATTGTGACAAATTAATCCTCACAAATATAAGTTTGTACAAAACTAATTTCTCATGATTGTTACCATATTTGAAAGACCTTTTTTCGTCTCTAGATTTGATTTTAATTATTACCAATTATTGAAGTTATCTTAGTGCGTATAACGCCTTGAATTCATAAGAAAGCTTTTTGTAGTTTTTTGTCCACGTAAAACAGCCATAATACAAAAGAAGTCAGATATTGTATATCTGCAAACAAAAGATATCTGTGAAAGAAATGCTGATACTGGACTAAATAAAGAAATTGGTACACTTTAATTATCAGTGACTCTTCGTACACTTGCATATACCCGGATTGAATAAAAATGCTCATAAAAATGGAGGTAAGTGGATTGAGTGACCTTTAGTACTATGAAATTAACTCATCTTTTAGATGAATCATTTCTCTAGCATGTTAGTATTGCAAAATAGAGGCCAATGCTCTTATACCAATTGTTAGTCTAGAAGAAATTCAAGAAGGGAGATTAAATTGGATTTCTCAATTTAAAAAATGAATTTAGAAATTCTTTTATGTCTAAGAACCTCAAGTTACTTCTAAAAAATTTACTTAACTTCATACAAACTGGAAAGCTAATTTAGATAATGAAAGGAATAAGGAGAGAGAAAATTACATGGCAAGTTTTATAGTGGTTCAGACCCAAAAAATCCACTTCCGAAACACATAAATAAGGGAAGTTTATTAATTGGACACGACAAGGCAACCCTAGTTAAAGCCTCAACCTTGTAGAATTTACAATCTAGTTGTCAAACAATCTAACAACGTTCATCACCTTGACTTTTGTAGCATTAAACCCCTATTAATAGCAAATTACCTAAAAAGTCGCAAGGCAACTGAATCAAAAGCTCAACTACTTAGCTTTTATCACATAATTTGAAAGTAACTTTATGTGCTTAATCTTTTGGCTCTTACCATCTGTTTTGGTTCTTCTTCAAGTACTTTGAAACTTAACCCAAGTTTTTTTTACAAGGTACCAAGAAACTCAATACCTAAGTCTTTCACAAGATACTTAGAAACTCTAAACCCCTAAGTCTTTCTGTTTTTTTTTTTTTTACAAGATACCATGAAACTCAAGATACAATGTAGATAAGAGAACCTTTTCCTCACAGAGCTCACTAAAAGCACTCAACACTTAGCAACCCATTAAGAGCAGTAACACAATTAAGCTTAGCAAAGTATGGAGAACAACATTTCATGAGATAGCTAGGTTTTAGAATTTAGAGTCATGCTTTCTAAGGGTTTTTCTAGTTATAGTGTAGCTTCATATGTGGACGTCGCAATTCAAATGAGTAGGAATATGCAATTTAGACCCAAATCGTCCTCTTGAATGTAGCAAGGTCATCTTGCCAAAATTGTCTTTTAATCACATGCTTAATTAGCTCTTAAGTTGACGTATGCGTGTAGGGCAACCTTTGAATCTCTCGCCAAAAACCTTCATTTTCTACTTCAATCCTTACTTAATGCAGCACTTTCTTTTTTCACCTTCAAAATGTTAAAGCACTTAGACTCTTAGAGTAATTAATGAAGTAATTCCACATAAATAATCTATACTTCGATGCTAATAAACATGAGTTTCAATTCGAAATGTATTTGAAAAGTTCCAAATTAGAATACTTTGTAAATACACCCTTTGTCCCAAACAGGATCATATATTAAATATGAAAACTATCCATATCAGGTTTCTTGAAATTTATTTTTAAATAACTTTTGACTTATTATATGCTCATTTCAAAAATATAGTTTCAGTCCATCAAACCTTAAGAACATGATTTTAGATAATTAAAATATTTTTCGGCACAAAATAAATTTGACCTAGATGAATTGTAACATAATAAAAATATCCTTTTCAATATTCACTAAATTTAAAAATGTTTAATATGATCAATATATTAAAAAAAATCCTGTCATCCAATAACCATGTAACTATAGAGTAACTTATATTTTATATTACATAATTTACATTTGCATGTATTAAATATGAAAAAGGCTTGTACAGTACATGATAATTCCATGTTTTAAAAAATATATAACATTGATTTTGTAGAAGTTAAAAAATGCTCAAAATTAAAAAATGTAGAATCCATGTGCTTTTGAGCGGAAATTAACAAAATGGAGGTATCTCGTGCCTTTTGGGATCTTGATTATTATATCAAATATTCATATTTTATAAATTGTAGTTAACTAATCATAATAATACGAATTTGTTTTTTAATTTTTTGGGGTTAATAGAAACAGAAGCTTTATTTATTTTTCGTTCAAATGAATAATATTATTAAACCAAATACAAGCCACGAGGTGCACGAGGAACAAAAAGATATATATATATATATATATATATATATATATATGTATATAGGGAAAATTTTATTCAATTATTAATTTGGTTTCTATAATTTAAAATTTTGTAATTGGATTCTTACCGTTTACAAGTATTTTAATTTAGTCCTTACTGTTAAATTCTATCAACACTCTACTAAAATTTGCTAATACAATTAATTGTATATTATTTTAACACTCTAAATATGTATGATTTATACTTATAAAACAAAGATAGATAATGAAATAAAATTAACTCATTTATATGGCAAAATATAATGATAGGAACTAAATTAAAAATTATTTAGATTTTAAAGATTTAATTACAAATTTTTTAATTATAATGGCCAAATGAATTAAAAATTAAATAAAACTATATAAGGACTGCAAGTATAATTTTCCCATAGATAATCATCAGGTTTGCTCTCATGAGAGAAAAGTAAATTATAAAATGATTCAACACACCCAATAGTAACTGCAGCATAAATTGCACAACTAAATATCTAAGATAAACGTCATTATGCCTTGCATTTCTGTCTTTTTTGAAAGATCTATTTCGGATCAATCTGTAAGCTATATATATATATATTAAGGTTAATGAAAAGAAAAAAAACTTTATTTAGAGTTGAATTTATCGCCTCAATATTTACCTCTTGCTTCTTTAATTGTTAGGAGAATTACAGGTAAAGATTATACATTTGAAATATTTACTTTCAAAGACCTTAACTTTCAGAATTGTTTTGAAGGACCTAAAATCTAATTTTTTATTCCAAAAGATCATATATGTCCTAAGACTTTAAGTTTACATAATAAAAAAATTTCAGAGTTTCATGGCATATATAGTTCTTCAGATTAAACATATTATTTGGCATCAACTAAACATTATTGGTTTGAATTTTAAATAGTATTTCAATAATATGCTTTTTCATGTAAACAATTATTGACGAATTTTTGTGCATGGTAATTGCAACTTTCACAAGTAAAATCGAGAAGTAAATGTCATTTGGGTGGAAAGTGCACTTCCAATCATGATCCTTTGTTCTCAATTGCAATTTTTCGTTAGATCAATTATCTTTAAGTAAATCTTTTGGTGCATTGATAAAATTAGTTGTACCAATGTAATTAGACACATGGTAATAATGTGTCATATAATATTGACTATATAACAACTTAAAATAATTTGTTGTATTTATATATTGAACCCATTATTTTTAGGTTTTATTTATGAACTCAAAATTCTTTTAAATTTTTCAATTTGTTCCCTCTACAATTTATTTTTTCAATAACCCATGTAGAAATATTAGTTTATAGCTTTGTTAGCTCACTTATATACTTTATTTTTTAATAACTCTACAACTTCCTAATTTTATCCTTGTTTTCAATTTATAAACTAATATTTTGTGGGGTACTAAAAAATAAAAAGTAGAGGTAAATTGAAATTTTTTTAAAAAATTTTATGTTCATAAATAAAATATTAAAATATTAAGTCAAAATATAAATATAACAAGTTATTTTAAGTTAGCATATAATCAATATAGTTTGATTTTTTATCACCACTCATTTATCTAACTCGATACAATTACTTAAAAGGGCATATAAGTGAGTTTTTTTTTTTTTTTAATTTTCAAGTGGGCATGATGGTAAATTAACTTTTTAATTATCCCCAAGAATCAGATTCCATTGCTTTATATGAGAAGAATCATCATTCCCACTTTTAACTACTCCAGTTTAACTTCTTCAAGTGAAATTTTTGCTTGGAAAATATTTTCAAAATCGATCTCAAGTTGTTAAATTATGTATAAGGTATATCCCCTACAAGAAAACATGGATTTAAGCACGGAATTTAAACATAGAAAATGATACGTCACTAATTTGTTCCAAATCCAACCCAGAGTTATTATTTTATTTTGTAATTAAAAAAATTAGGGAAGGAATTCTCACATAGATATTTCTATATAAAGAATTCCGTCCTTAATTCCATTGTAAATTTGTCCCTAAAACAATTTGCATAATGTTTTTTGAAAAATATTTTAGCGACAGATTTTTGGGATGGATTTTCCCTCTAAAAAAAACATCCCTAATTTTAGGTCAAATCTGTGTCAAAATAGGATTTTGTTGTCTCAAAATAATGTAATGAAATTAGGAATGAATTTTTGAGAGGAAAAAACCTGTTAAAAAAAGGATAAATATATATTTTAACTGTGAATATTATTTTTATAATATTCTTTTTTATCAGAGAATCAAATGATATATGTTAATATATTTTTAAATTTAAAATGAAACGAGAATTAATATTTTAAATTTGTTTATTTGATTTATATTTAAATATAATGTATCTTAAACAATTATATTCAGATTGAATTGAATGAAAAGAATATTTGCTTATAAATAATTTTTTAATTTTGATGTAATCATACTTAAATATAAGTAAATATATTTTAATATGGTAAGTTGAAATTATTTCTTATTTTTAAATTAATTATATTAACCGTATAATAATTTACCATGTAAAAATTCACTAATTATACATATTCCTTAGCAGCACGTATTGCACATTTCATTCTTGCAATACCTAAACTTCGTACTAAAGCACCCAAGTTCCTAAGCCCTGCTTTGAATCCAATGAAACTTTGCACAAAGCATTCTAGTCCCTAAGTCATGAAGCACTCATTTCGTAGTTGGCAGCACATATACATTTCATCCTTAAGACTCATTGACCTTGATGCTCCATTTCTAAGCTTCATTGAATGCTTGTTGAAACACTCAAGTCTCTAAACCCTACTCTACAATCGATAAAAGTTGAGTGAAGAAGTGCTTAACACATTCATAAAAGGTGAATATAGATCATAAATAT
This sequence comes from Delonix regia, assembly GCA_037074485.1. Classification (NCBI taxonomy): domain Eukaryota; kingdom Viridiplantae; phylum Streptophyta; class Magnoliopsida; order Fabales; family Fabaceae; genus Delonix; species Delonix regia. Next base: position 18,215,980 of record CM073454.1, on the reverse strand, counting down.
AAATTCAGAGAGTTTCGCGTATGAGACTTACATTGATTTTCTAATTGCGAAAACTTATTGATATTTAGTGAGGATCACTGATTGGATGAGATACCTACAATGTATTGGGTGTATCTCGAGTTTTCATAGCCTAAAACTTCTCTCGAATGCGACTGTAGAATATTCACAGGTATTGTACTCAGAGCGTCTCAAATCTCACTCTCTAATGAGTTATACTATCATACACTAGTCTATCCTTATTTATAAAAGGCTAACTAGAGTTAGGGTTTAACAGTAATTCTTATAATTATTATTTTACCCTTATTTAATGAGCACCTCTTATGATGCACACAGTATAATATCTTAACAAACTTATTCTCTAAATATTATACGATATTCTAACATTTCATATTTTCATTTACTTCATTAGCTCCTTATTTAAATGATTTTCATTACATTTATTTAAATGAATTTCTAATTTTATTAATCTTTTTGCATAGAAATTATTTGCTTTACTTAATTGATAAATTATAAATTTTGACTTAAGAAAGTTCAACAAAGGGACTGGCACACTTTTAACTTCAATTGAAATTTATACTATTAATACAATTTTTTATTTGAGCTCTTGGATGTGACATGTAACACTTGCAAACTTTTATGGACTCCTAAATAAATAAAGATACTTTTATGGGCTCTTAAATAAATAAAGAATTTAATTTACAAAAAAAATAAAGAAGAAAAATAAAAGGAAGAAGAAAGAAGACAACTAAATTTGGAAATTTATGAATGGAAGTAATACTAATTATTAAATTAGGTTGCTTTATAAGTCTAGGTCAGCTTGTAATATCTAGATAATTTCAAACATGAATACCTTTATTATGGTCCTAATAAACTTGATAGTAGGGAATTCGAGAAAATAGGAAGATAAATTAAAATGAAAACTAAGTAAAGGCTATAATTAAAGGAAGAGAGAGGAGTTCTAGAAGATTGTACTGGCAAAGCTAGTTTGTGGATGCTATTCTAACCAACAAGTACTGGGTTCGAACCTTCCCATGCCATTTCTGAGACATTTCGACTTTTTAATGTCAGTGACATATGTCCCTCCATCAGGTGAAATTACAAAAATGCCACTGAATCTCCTGTTTTTACATGACTATCTTCTTCGCCCTCTATTATCTCTGATGTATTCAAATGCTGCGTGCCGCCCTTGAGCTAGGGTTCGTCTTCCCTTTGGTTATCTCCGACAAAAATCTGGTGTCTTCCCTTTTCAGAAAGGTTGAAGGTCACGTATCTTCCTCACACATACAAACACTTTTTCTCTCTCTCATTTTGAAGTTTCATATGTATGAATCGAAAATCTTCTTGTTGGTGTGTGGGTGATGATTTCAAGCTGTTGGATCAAAATTTTCTCACGTTTGTGCAATTCATGAATGTCTCCTTGCCATAATACAACCAAACTCTTAGCCTTTTACCAGTTCTCTCTCTCTCTCTCTCTCGCGCATTGTATCTCTCTTAAAAGGGGCAGGGGTTTTGATTATTACAGGCCATATGTGGTAGTAAAAGGGGATTTAAAGAATTCTTGTTTTTTTATTAAAAAAATGGTAATGCCTTCTTACTGAAACCGAATTCATACCCATTTGTTTTGTAATCATGTGAATAATACAGAAAGAGAAAAAAAAAATGAAAAGTTATGAGTTTTTCTTGCTAGATCTGCTATGTGTTGACAAATGGGGTCAAAAAGCAAAATGCATGCTAAAAACAAGTTAAATATAGCAGACATAATCTAAGTTCACGAATCCACATATATTTGTCGGCCAATGTAGGCATATGATATTGTAGAGCAACCACTTTAAGCTTCTTGTAAGCTTTTAGATTTTTCAGCCAAGGTTGCTCTACTTCCATCAAAATAGTGCATATTTAAAATCTTGTGATTTTGTCTATATATAGGTCAATAAAAGAAGCTCTTGCAAGTTGTTATTGAAAATTGAGGCACACTGTAGTCCCTAAAATAAAAGATTAGTATATTTAAATTAGGTGTAATTAATATATGTAGAAAATAGTCATATTTTATAAATCATAATTCATAATTATAGAAAGAATATCAAATTCTTATGACGTTCAATATATTGTAGAAAGTAAAGAAAATAAATAAAAATCTGTGAGACATTATACATATTCTAGTTTTTATGATTCTATATCTAATACAAAGTACTCATTTCGTTTGAATATGATGCCATGCTTTTTCTGAAATTCCATTTATGTAATAAATTTTTTTTTTGGGTTGCTTCCAAAGGTGGCAAAGGTGAAAACTTGAGATAAGGAGGTTAGAATGTGGTCCCTTATTAAATGTCCAACTAGTACAATCGTCTTTAAATGAGCATGCTGTCTCCATATTTAATTTTCCTTTGTCTCTATATGGGCATCCTTATTGGCACCTAGTATATATTTGATTGGTTAGTTATTTTGCAATTGATGTTATGCACGCACTGATTGCTTTCCCTTATAAAATGTGGTAACTAAAATATTATTAAGATAACGAATATTGCCCAATAGTTGTAACATAATTTGTACCATTGTTTTGTTTTATTTTCCTTATTAGATTTAAATGAATAACAAATTCTATAAAAAATTGTTCCTTGTAATAAAAAATTCTACTCTACCACAGAATCAAGGGTTATAACCAATCATGTAACACCTGGAAATCATTTTTGGCTAGACAGTTAACATTAGAAATTGTAATGTTATCTTGTATAGTTATGTGGTTCATTATGTGTTGTTGGGTCGATCATGTGTTGTAAGTGTGCTTCTTGAAATTAATACTGGGGATCATTAATAAGTTGTAGGCCCAAAAACACATCTTGGTCCATATTTGGAAGATAAGCATTCTCCTTCCGTCAAAATTTAGCTTTGACTTTCCTAGTTACTGGGTACGTTAAATTTTGTTTGACTGCCTTTAGTGCATATAACTATTAATGATTAAATTAATCCTTTAAATTCCCTTGCATTCACTGAGTTGACTTATCCTTGTATACCACGTCTTAAACCAAATTTGTCATTAAGGATCAATTTTGAACTCAGATGTTTGCATTAATTACTCTAATAATGCTTTAGATGGCTTTTAATATCTTAATATTTGTCACAAGTGGTTGGTTGGAATTAAAAATTTATAGGCTTCCATTGTTACAAGTGGTTCATTGTGTCTCAATTATTTAAAAAATAAATCTTCATTGGAATTCTTGGTTTGAAATATTACTATGTTGTGGGCTATTTTAGTGTGTGGGCTTGTTTAAATTAGTGGCTCTTAGTGTATGGGCGTTTCTTTTCTTTTCTTTTTTCGAAAAAAAGAGTGTATATGTGTTGACCTTAGTATATGAGATTGCGGGTTTGAAATACTACTGTGGGCTATTTTAATGTACAGCCTTGTTTAAATTAGTGGCTCTTCGTGTATGAGCCTTTTTTTTTTTTTGGTTTGAAAAAAGCACGTGTATATGTGCTAATCAAATCTACTTTAAGGTAAATTGTAATTTAAAAGATCAAATTAACAATGCGAATTAATTTATCGAAATAATTGTATTAAGTATACAGGAACATCTAAATAAGGTTTGGGCAAAACTAAAATAAGTTATTAAAGTGTTTACTATCAAATATGACATCACACCCAAGTCAGTAATCTCAAATATATTGTGCATTTATTCTTGACTTTTTAGCTATTTAATCTTGATAATAAGTAGTTTATATTATTAATGCTTGATGTAATTGGCTATTTTTATTAGCATTTGCTTAGCATTAAACAGTGACTTTGACAGAATATTAGATAAACCTCAATGGGTTTGTGCCATTGCCCATTAGATAAACCTCTGAAAATCCATTATGGCTTAGTTATACTTAAGTGGCCCTTTAGGCCTTGTTTATTTTTATTATATTTTTGGGATTGAAAAGCGTTACTGTTATGCTATTTGATAATTTTATCTTAAAATTCATTATGACTTAGTCAAATATATTGCAACCATTTTAATGTTCAAGAGCCTAAGTTTAAAAAGACGTTCTCCTTAGATGAAGTTATGGTCAATTAAAAAGCTAGTTGATATGGCATTAACATGAATAAATAATCTAGAATTGCATAGTGTTTTTTTTTCCTATCATTAATTTTTATGAGTTTACTAAGAGAGATAACTTTTATGCATTAGACAAGACAACATTATGAAGGGATTATGAGTATGACACTTCAAAAATTGAAGATTAATTAATTAAATCTTTTACCTATCAAAACTTTAGATCCAACTTAAGTAATTTAATTCTTATCACTATTGTAATATCTACAATTTCACTAGTTGTACATCACACATATACATACATACTTACGTACATACATATGCATATATATATATATATATAATATCCCCTCATTTTCACCCATATCAAATTGTTATAAATCTTAGATTTTTTTTCCAAATTTTGGATGAATACGAGCTCCCTTTAAAAAATCTATTCTTATTTACCTCAAAGCTTGGAAATATGTGCAGGTATTTTACTTTGAGGAAAGCTTGGTAGCGTCTTTTTAATTTATTTAATGTACTAAGTATTAAATTTACACATGATTGGGCACAAGGCATGAATGCAAACATGAAAGTGTCTTTGCTTTTTGTTTTCTTTCTAGTGTTAACCAAAAGGGTGGTAAATCACAACTTGTGATAGAGTTATAATCAATGTTGTCAAAATCGCGATTCTACCTAAACTCGGAAAGGTGAGGTGAACTCGTATCGTAAACTCGTAACGTAAAATCGTAAGAGTTTACCTACATCTATTATTTAGGCTATTGAACATAACCATATCACATAAAATTTCATACATAGTTCATAATTCATAATCTATAATATATAAAGTTTAATAAACTCTGTAATTCATATCCATAATATATAATCTAAATCAATATACAAAGTTTAATAAACCCTGTAATCCATATGTCATAATCCATAATCCATAAGATATAATCCATCACACATAATACATAATAATAAATGATTATTTAAATATATAATTACATAGTTAAAATACAATATAGAACATGAGATTTATTCAAATACTAATTATATTTAAAATCATTATAAAAAATAAATAGGATATACCATTAAAAGCTACAAATTAAAAAAAAAAATTGAGCATAAATTTGTTATCTTTAAAAAAAACAGTAGGAGAGATAATTTTACACGCTTATTTTAGATATTTAATTGCATTATTAATATTAAAATATATATTTGATACAATTTTAACTATATTATATGTTTTATCTTTTATTATTCATGATATTATATAAAAATTATACAGTTCAAAACAACAGATGATGACTCATGAAAAAATGATATTAACATTTAAAATAAAAGATATTAGTAAAAAGTGATAGATTTGAATTTTGTTTATGTTCTTAATTATTCTAAAATGAAATATAAATCAAATTTTTATATAAAAAATTATTCTATGCTTATCTTTAAAATGGCTAACTAAGGGATTAATATAAAAATATGTTGGATATTAGTATCTAAAATGGATGGGAGATGATGTTATATATAAAAGTTGCATATTATATACTAAAGAAGCTTGCTGGTTGAGATGGCAGAGACGCTGGAGATGATGCTGGGACTCGGGTTCGAAACCTAGAAGTGGAGTTTTTGGCAAAATACATGACTTAAAGGCATCCAACCGAGCTGTGCACCGAGTTAGTCACTGTGCGAAGGCAAATCTTCAACTCGTCCAACTCGGAATAAACTCGGCGAGTTGAGCGAGTCCACCCGAGTTAAAAGCGATTCTAACCGAGTCAAGAACTGTACGAGTGAGGCGCTGAGTCAACTCAAAACTGATAGGTAGAAACGTTGACTCGCTAAACTCGCCGAGTCAACTCGCGAGTTTGACAACAATGGTTATAATGGAACTTTTTTGTATAGAAAAAAAACAATTTACCTCTTAATCAGATTTAGTTACTCTTTCGGTTTCAGTTTGTTTTAATGTTTGCTGATTGTTGCCTCTTTTTCTTTAAAGACAACATTTTGATTTTAATTTAAACTTGCTGTACATATTTTTCTTTAAAGACAACATATTAATCAATATTTCTTCATTGTACAGGTTGTATCTTCTAAATTTATAAACATTTTGTATTTGCAATTTTATTTGGACCATGGGGGTTTAAGAGTTGAGTTTCTAGACCTTGTGAAAAATAATAGAGTATCTCTTAAAGGTGGAACGTTGTATAAGGGTGGTAACATTCCAACTTCAAAGTACAAAAGGAAGTTAAATTGCTTTTATTTGATATGTCGTTTAGTCAATTATATATAATGTCTACAAATTGCATCCTTTGTTTAAACATATCATTTGTTGAGCATGGTTCTTTAGCAAAATGTACCTACGAAAACACTTGGAAGGGAGCCTACATTATTTGAACTATTATTAAAGACACATTAAGATTAAAAGAGCAAGAAGTTTGTTGACCATTGAGTAGCTGATGTATATGTGAGTTTATTGAACTAGTTTGATATGTTTTATTGTATTTATCTGTATTTTCTAATTAATTATGACAATTCTTTAACTTTCTTTTTTTCTAATTTGTTGGTTGACTATATGAGGCTAAGATCATCTAGATCATCTCACGGGTCAATAGAGGTTGCAATAGAGTTAAGCCTAGGCAAGGAGATGATCCTATAGTTGGAAGTTATGGGAGGTAGGAATAAGAAGGGAAGGATCTTCAGGGTAGGGTCTAACTCACCAAACATAGTTGCATTTGGTTCTACTCCCTTCTCCATTACTCCATCAGGACTGCACCTTAATTTTGAGGATGAGTTGTAGCAACGTATAGATGTTGCCACTACTCCCCTTGAAGGCACTATCTCCAAGCAGGCTAAGGTTATTTTCTAGCTGGGTGATGTTATTTAGAAACTAGTTCTTGAGCTTAAGGAAATATGGTTTCATAGACAGCTCCCACTTGTTCAAGAAGACAGAGTCACTGATGTAGACTTGCATGCCCCTGATCATCCACCCACATATTAGATGATCCTTTTTTTAAATGTTCTTTAGAGGACTTTGTCATTTTGATAATTACATTAGGATTTGCTTGATATTTATATTATGTTGGACTTTATGGTGGATTAGTTTTATGTATGCACTTTATTGTTAATATTATGACTACTTACATATTTTTGTCTATTGGTTGTTTGTTGTGTTATCTATATTCAAGTGTGCAAAATGTCCAATTGCAATATAATGTGAAACATGACTATGACATTTAAAGACAGATTAGGGATAAAAATACTCTCAGATTGCAAATTTAGGTTGGATTATGGATAGATCAAGGATGAACATACTTTCAGATTCTAAAATAAGGATGGATTAGAGATAGGCATATATCCAGATTACAAAACAAGGACAGATTAAAGATAGAATAGGGATGAAATTTAGGAATGGATTAGCAATTCTGTCCCAAATAAATATGGAATTTAGGGAGGGAATATTTTATGGATGGATATTTGAGAGTAAATAATTCCATCACAAATTTGAGATAGAATATTTTCTTCCCAAATTTCGTCATAGATTGGGAGGGATTTAGGATAAAATTTTCGTCCTTAAATAGGATTATTATATTTCTCATTTAAGGACAAAAATTTTGTTCATGACAGATATTTCTATCCCAAATTTAAGGACAGATTTTATTTTCTATCCCTAATGATTTGCAACTTCAAATTCTGGGATAAATGTTTTTCAGTCCTAGATTAGTTAAGGACGAATTTTTGCATCATTAGGGATGGAAAATAAAAAGATAATGCATATGGTTTTATACAATGTGTAAAATACTATTTTGGTCTCTTACTTATCAGTCTAGTCTCAGTCAGGTCCCTTCTTATAAGTTCAGTCTCAATTTGGTCTCTTATTATGATGAATGCCAACATATTTAGTCCAAATTTAATTGAAAGTGAAAGGCTAAACGTGTTAACTTTAATATTAGTAAAGAAACAAATTAAAACTAGACTACTAAGCAAGAGACCAAATCAAGAATATAAATTAGGACGGGATTAAATTAAGACTAAACTCACGAGAATCTAAATCAAAAATATAAATCAGTAAATGATCAAAATGATATTTTACTCTTTATATAATTCAGAAAATTGAAAAAATGGATGAATGTGTCATGTGTGGGAATAATGCTCTCCATTACCTCATAAGAAAACAAACAAGCTTGATAACTTTGGATGGCGAACAAATTGAAGTTTCTCGTACATTTGTTACATTAACTAATAGCTAGCTTGGTTGCACACATGGAATAACAATTCACGTGCGTGAAATGCTACGTCGTACCCTTTCTAGTTTCTTTTTTCTTTCTTTTTATTTGCCACCACAAACATCTTTTTCAAACCTTCGTATAAAGAATATGGCAACATGCAAAAAGTATTAGACACATATGATGAAAAGTAAGAAAAAGAAAAAGAAAAAGAAATGAAGGATAGAATCTAAAGATTGAAAATCTTAAAGTTACAAGAGGAACGAGGAAAATAATATAAACAGTGGTTCATGTGTGCCTCTGGTTTTGATGATGGAGCACAGAAAATTAATAGCAATATTTAAGTGTAGGTATTGTAGGTTCGATACAGTTATGAAGGATGCAGAGAGATATGAAACCTTTTGCTGTTGGAAGTGGAAAAAGAGATTATTGGATCCGTTTACCAAGTCAATATCTACGAAGGTAATCCATCACAATGACATAGATGTCATCAATAGCCATGAGCCAAAACCCTCCCATCTTTACTAACTGGGATTCTCTGTAGGTGCTGTTAGGGTATTTTAAACCGCATGTGATGAATGTTAACACCGCAAGTGGTCATTTTTATACCCTAAAAGGGAATAGTAGTCCCTATTGTTCTTTACTTTGTATACATCGCATGTGGTCTTTTATTTTAGCCTAAAAAGGAACAGTAGTCCCTACTGTTCTCTGCTTTGCATATTTATTATTATTATTATCATTATCATTATTATTATACTGATCCTTGCGTGCTTGTTCCATGAAAGTAAAGCCCTAGCTCACGGCCATTGATGATGTCTCTCATTGTCATAGATCACCTTCCTTGATATTGATTTCATAAATGAATTTAATACACCATCTATTGTACGCCCAACTACAAGAGGCTGCATATCTCTTTCTATATATTTTATGATTACAGATCCTATAACACCTAAACTTAGATATTGCTACTAATTCTTTTGTCCTAAATTGGAACACGAAGTTCACTTCTCAGGTTAATTTGTCACACCCCAACAGAGCGGTGACCACAAACCTCTATTGTGTAACTTTAAGATTTTCTTCAATATATTCTGTTTTTCAGCTTTCTTTTAGTTTTTAATAATTCATGCATTCTTTGACTTCTTAGTTTTTTCATGGTTGTACCATATTATTTATAGTAAGATTAAAAAAATATGTCTGTCTAAAAAAAATAAAACTAGAAAGGCTATTTATGTTTTATGTACCTAAAATTAATTTAGGTAATAACATAGTTGTTAACTTGGCTAATCAATTCGGTTAACTCATCGAGACAACATTTTTACATGTAGAAATTTGTCAACTCGTCAAACTTGGTTCCTGTATTGACTTTTTCTAATTCATGAGTAACTCATTTGAATTCGATTCAATCAATGAGTTTTTATCGAGTTGGGAGGAAAGACACTCCTAAGTCTTAACCCCTTATATATGATAGATGTTTAGTGTATGGATGACACAAGTTTTATATTAAAGAATTCACATTTTATTTTGGCTAATGAGTAAAACCTTTTTTTGGTCCCTCATTTGTGGGATATTTTTAAAGTTAATCCCTTATAAATTTTTTTTTCTATTTTGATCCCTCATAGATAAGATATTTCTTAATTTAATGCCTCATATGAATATTTCTCAATTTGATCCTTCACAAATAACATTATTAATAATGTTTTTCATATTTTTTATAGTTTGAATTTTATTTTAGCCAAATGAATAAAATCTATTTTGGTCTTTCACTAATTTTCTTATAAATTTGATTTCTCATTTTGGTCCCTCAAATAAAATACTTCTCAATTGTGTCCCTTGTAGAATTTTTTCTCACTATAGTTCCTCACATATGAATTTTTCTCAATTTGATTTTTCACAAATAGAATAATTATGAATATTGTCCTTCATATTTTTTAAATTAACATATTTATTGTAGATATTAATAACTATTTATTCATTGAGATAAACTCTTACCGATTTTATGAGGTTATATTATGAGTCCACTCCCTCTTCACGAATCTGTCTACAATTTCAAGTTTGACAACCTTAAGTAAGAACATAATATTACTTTACCTAAAGTGCTCTTTTTTTTTTTTTTTCTCGGGATAGATATGTGTCCTGTAGTGATGAAGTTGGTGAACTTCTGCAATTGCAATATTGTATCGGGACTTTATGCTCTTATTAGTTATTTTTGTGTCTGGTTGGCATAATCTCTTTCCTTTACGTAAGATTTAAATTGAACTTGTCCTTGTTCTTTAGCTATTTTTTTTTTTGGGCCAAATTTCTTTATTATAGACTCTAAATCCTAAACCCTCAATTAGCTTATTGTAGTTTTGATCATAATTTTGTATATATATTACCATTTAATAAGATGTTACTTATTATTGGCATTAGTTGCTTCTGAACTTATTGGCCTCTATTTTATAGTTAATTTGGGTCAAACTTTTTTAATAGAAAAATGTGCATCCTTCATCTTCACAGCTCGAAATGGTTTTTCTCTGTGATCCTTATTGCACTTGCTAATTGAGTTCGCATGAATCCGGTGCATTATTAGTATTATCATTTTGATATTGACTGTTTCTTGTGATTAATGATGATCATTTGGAATGTCTACAGATGCTGATTGGATAGTTGGGAGTGAACACGGGTCAAGTTTTTGTGAAAAGCCCAGGTGGGTTAGGTCTCTTTTTCTATTATTATTAACTTTTAAGTTTTAATTTATAAAGCATATTAATAAAAACAAATTATTTAAAAAAATAAAAAATTTTAAGGTTTTAAATAAATAGAATATGAAATAAAAAATAATCACTTGGATTAAAAAAGATTAAGATTTTAAAAGAATTAATATTCTAAAAATTCATCATGAGTAAATTTCATTTTAAATGAAATAAATAAAACAAAATTTGTTTGTGTAAACTCAGGATCTAGTCTAGTTAAATTCCATTTTTTTATTTTGGTAACTAGGTTGATTGGGCCTACCGAGTCATTGTTCAAGCCTAGGTTCAACAATTTGGAAAAATTGATACAGGTGCTTGAACCTTTACTTTTCACCAGAATTTTTGGGATTCATTTTAGAGAGAAATTTCTATGTGGTTTGGAGTTTGTACAACTTTGTGTTCATTGTTCTATGTATTTTGGGAGCAGCGTTTCACTACTCGTGTTAAGTTTCCCTCCTTTAATTTATTTGGGTTCAACCTTTCATATTCCATGTTCGCAGGATATCTTAAAAGTGCATGTCGGTTCAGGTATTATAATTGTGTGTTAAATGTTTTGGATATTAATCGAAAATAGGCATAAGGAGGATATGTTTCAACCATTTAAGAGTTTAGAAATTCTTCTTTGATGTTCTAAATTGTGCATTCTTAGTACTACTATTTTCATACTTTCTTAAAGATGGTAAAATATTCTGCTGTAATGTCATAATTCCTGATTGCCGAGACATTTACCTGTAATTTTTTTAATGGTATTTGAAAATACGAGTGTTAGAAAATCAGAAATGCCGAAGAAGAGGAGAAAGCAAATGAATCGAAGGCAAAGTAACCTCATTGCTTGCTTCTAGTTACGTTCACGAATTGTTATATATATATATATATATGATTTTTCCAGATTTTTTTTACTAATGTTTAATACTTTTTACTTGTTAAACATTTCTCTATATATGGTTATAAGTCCAGTTCCTTTAAGACGAGTGAGAATCTTTGTCAACACCAGGAGAACTGAAGGTTGGTTTAAATTCCTTTAAATTTTTGTTCTTTCAGGAGAAGTTCTTTTTGTAGTATAACTTAAATTGCACTATCTTTCCTTCTATTTTTTTTCTTTTTGGTAATTTTCTTTTTTTTTTTTTTTTTGTAATGATGCATGTTACTATTTTCTATATTAATTCTTTTGTAATAGTTGGAGTCTTCATTTCTCTCTCTTGGGCGACAAATAAATATAATTTGATATCTTTGGAATGATTTAGAATGCAATTTTGTTGTTGCCATGTGAAAGCCTTTGACAAATGGATTATTGAACACATTAAACATGGACTATATGTGTGTTTGTGTGTATATATATATATTTCTCAAATATTTATGGATTTAATCCGTCATGGTTTTCGTTAGAGCAGAAAAAAAAAACTTAAAGTTAACATTGATAACAATTAAGGGTCAGTGAGTAAAATATAACTAGTTAAGGACAATAATTTTGAAATTGACTTTACCACTCAACTGAAATTAGATCATTGATTTTATTATCTATATCATAGATATTTATATAAAGCTAAATTACACTTATATGTTGTCAATACATAATTTCATTGTTAATTAAATACTTAAAATTTGGTCATGAAAAGAAAAGTTGTACAAAATTATATTAACTGGATAACTAGTTCTATACAATGCGATTTAGTGACTTAATTTTTGAGATATATATCGTTCTGGGTCTGCCTCTACCTAATGTGAATAAGCAAGCAAATTTTATATAGTAGTGACATATAATGGATAATACAATATTAAAGATATAATTTCTTATAGTGAGTTGGACTGCAAATATGGTGACAAATAAAATATAAGAAAGCAAGGAAATTTTTATAGCATGCTTGACAACACAGGTGGCAACCTTTTTTTTTTTTTTGGTTTTTTCTTGTTCATACAAATTTTCTATATGATAATCTTGAGGTAAAGAGATTTTTTGAAGTATTACAAAGATGGCTTGCTATAACTTATATACAACTTGATATTTTTAATATAATTGAGTTTAGAGGTTTTGAGAGCAAGAAAGAGCATTGTTCTGTTTTGAAAGCTTGTTGATACAAACTAATCACTTGACGTAGAACTGAGGGGCTTAAGGGAGATTCTTGCTACAGCCCTTATAATTTCCTTTTTTTTTTTTTTTTATAATACTAAAAAATGATAAAGTTTGATAATAACACTAACTCCTAGTGATAAACTAAAAGCAATTCTGATAATCACAATCACTCAATAAAATTTCTAACAATTCTCTCCAATAAGAGTGTTCAAAGCTGAGGCAAGATTCAAGATATTTTTACTCAATAATTTCATTCATTTTCTCCTTCTATGGGATAGGGTTGGTTTTCTGCCTTTCTTTTACATAGGGACTTGGATGCTCATCTAGCTAATTTTTTTTTTTAATTTCCTTTTAAATTCTATTTTCGTTTATTTCTTTTGGATTCCATTTAACAAAGCTAACATAAATTGGACAAAGGAACTCTAAATTTGTTCTTGCTTGTCAATATTTTATAATAGAGAGTATAAGTAAATTGACACATGTGAGTGAAACTTTGGCCCATGTTCTCTTTACTGTCATTTTCTTCACTAACTTGTGTATAGTAAGTAGAATCAGATACATGAATATTCCATGAGAATTAGTAGTTATATGCTCCAATGGGTTTTAACATTAATTGACATAAGATTTGGCTTGAAACCTTGGTTGTAAACTTCCCAGATAATGGTGGAATATTGCGATATTTGTTTTTAGCACAAGTCTTACGAATAAAAAACTCGAAGTTAGAATATGAATGAGTTCTTGGCTATTGTAATATGGTAGTTAATTAGTATGATTTAAGGTTACTTTAAATCATGAATTAGATTGATTTAATGTAAGGAGGCATGTCGGATCATTAAGTGTTTATTCTGTACATTCAAATTTTAGGAAATTGCATGCATGACTCATCATTTAGGGATTTGTTAGATGATATTGTCTATATTTACCTGATTTCTGCTTACATATCATTCTTTTATTCCTCAAAATTGGAACTATTATAAGTTGTTCTAATTCTTGAACTATATCTATTAAAGGTGTATTATGATTGGTAATTTTGGAATCTCACTACATTCTAAAACTTGTTTTTTTCTTTCTTTCTAAATTTGGAACTGGTTGATTTGTACTCAGACATTCCAATGAAGTTTTTTGATGTAGCTTTGAATGGTTATATGAAATCATTAATATCAACAAATATGGAGGTTTTGCTTCTTTCTAATTTTTAAACTTATAATTGCAAAAATAAGTTTTGGGAAGGCTATATAATACATAACCTTACAACTAACTACAACAGTTGTTGGTATACCATAATTTGATCTGATTTACATGAGATAATACCATATGTAATTATTTATGTGTCAAAAATGTGCTGGTGTCATAATTTACTTCAAGAGCCATATGCTTGTGCCTATATTATAAATGATTACTTACCATCGCCAGCTTTTTGCTCGTACTTATATTATAAATGTTTACATACCAGTTGTGTGCTCTTCATCATATTTTTCTAATGTGACTTTGGATGCATTGTGATGTCATTATTGTTTAATTATTCGAAGCCAATGTTGTCAAAATCGCGATTCTAGGTAGACTCGTTTTGAGGAGGTAAATTCGTAACGTAGGATCGTAAAAGTTTACCTATAATAGTAATTAACTATTGAAATATATAATTATATCATTAAAATTAATATTTTAAAATTCAAACTAATTTTTGAATTAGTGAAAGTAATTATTAATGATCTACTAGTATGACTATAGTGAAAATAGTGATAACTAAACATAAATATTTTTTAATATTATATATAAAAATTTAAATACGATAGGTATTAATAAAAAAATACTAATAATTTGAAATTTGAATTAAAATTATTTATACAATTATAAATATGACTATTAAAGACTATTTTGTTAAAACAAATAAATTAACAATATATTAATTTCATATTATTTTTGGGTAAAATATCATATTATAAATATTTAAAAAAAGAAAAAAAATAATATAATAATATTTAAATAATTTAGATTAAAACACAAATAAAGATTCTTTTAAATAAATTTAAAATAAAATTCAAAAAATAAGTGAAACAAATTATATTATGCTAGTTACATGCAAATAAACACTTTTCTTTGTGTGTATATTCAAATCGTCTAAGTTTTATTCTTTTTGAAATTATAAAAGGATGAAGAGCAAATATATATAAAACGTTTTATGTTTATTCATAAGAATGGTTTTGGAGTAGTGGAATTGACATTTTTTTGAAACTATAAGAACGATTAAGAGCAAATATATATAAAAGGTTGCATCTACATGCTCAAGAGCAGTGTTGGATCAGTGGAATAACTTGCTGCAGTGATAGGCAGAGCCCGTGTTCGAGACATGGAGCTGCCATTTTTTGAAATAAAAAGGATGAAGAGTCAATATATATAAAACATTGCATATATATCTATGAGAGTGGCGTTGGCTCAGTGGAACAACGTGTTGCAACGGCTGGAGCGCCTGTGTTCGAGACGTGGAGCTTGACTCAGACTCGACTCGCCGATTCAACCAAGTTGGAGCGAGTTAAGACCGAGTCAAGCACCGAGTCGACTCGATTTTCTCTCCTGAAAATGCAAACTCGCCGAGTCAACCGAGTTGACTCGCGAGTTTGACAACTTTGTTCGAAGCCCATTTTATTTATTTATTTTAAATGGTGTAATTGGGACTTAAATCCATCAATTTTTATCCATTTATTAAAGTTCCCAATCTACGAAAAACTCTTGTGGCCATGGCTTGTCCTTTCCTATCATAGATAGCATTATTTGCTCATCGAATGTCACCGATAACTCTTTATCAGTTTTATAGGTTGTAAGTTACTGGACTAGTCACATGTTAGTCTTGTGATGTAAGTAATTTGAGGTGTCCTAGTCATGCCTTTGAATTATTCATGGACTAGACTATTCTTTCCTTAGAAAATCCTGGTAAACTATAGTTGCTTCACTGTTCCATAGGCAAGAACCCTACCCCGGTATTAAACGTGTAATTGTTTCATTAATAGTGAAGCTCTCTTATGATATTGATAGCTGTTACAAGAAATTTTGGAATGTCAAGTGTTTAAGTGCATAATCTTTCAAAATTTTTGAAGGAAGCTAATGTGGAGCGAAGTATATTAAAGTGGTATTTATTCATTTGAAACATCTTTTTGTCTATAAACTTAGTAGGGTAAACAAAAATAATCACAAAATGTTAACAAGGCTTTTGAATCCATGACTCATCTCGTGTTTGTGCCAGTCACATCTTAGAATTTGGGTTGAAACATTTTTTTAAGATATTTTAGTCATCTTTGAATTTTAAAAGAGATATATATGTAAGTTTTATAATAAAGGAGAAATTTTTATAATTCAAATTTATTTTAGGAGATAGAAGTAGGGGTGCACTTGAGATGGGCTGGGTTGGGTTTTTAATCTACCTCAGTCCTGACCCAAAATATACAGGGTTTGCTATTGTTGGACCTAGGACAATGGCTCAGCCCAAACAGACCTAAGACACATCAGGTTTGCCGAGTCTATCTGGGCTATCGGGCCAGTTCTAGGCTTATCTTTTGTTTTTTTTTTTGTTTTCACATTATTTTAGGCATTCAATTTTGGGCCTATCTCTTTTTTTTTTGTTTTAACATTATTTTGGGCCATATAGTTACGGGCCAATATCTTTTTTTTCTTCTATTTTGACATTAGTTTGGGACATTCAATAGGTTAGGAGAAGGGGACCATTATTTTGGGCCCTCACGAAAACATTGCAAATAATACTATCAAAAAAAGGCTTTTACGACGGTTTTTTAATGGCTTTTGCAAGGCTTTTGACCATCACAGAAATTACCGTTACAAATGAAACAATGACGTTTTTCATTAACTCTTGTAAAAGTTGTTAGAATGACATGTTCTTACGATGGTCAAAAAACCCTCATTAAAGTTGTCCCAAAAACATGTTATTGTTATGGTCAAGAAAAGTGATGCAATGTTAAAGTTTTGTGATAGTTTTTTTTTACCATTGCAATCACATGCCATTGTGATGGTCATTAAAAATTGTTATTATGACTTGTCTTTGTAACAGTTTATCTAAATTGTCACTAATGGTCTTATATTCTTTGTGGCAGCAGTTTAAATCGCCGCTGATAGTTTTTTTTTAAAAAATATTTTTTGGTGTCAATTTTTTTTGAGCCAATATCTTGTAAATATGATAAATTTATTATCAATCGCAACAACATAATCTAATACTCAAAGCCAACAAGGCCTACTAAATAATCAACTCCAAACATAATTAGATACAAAGTCTAATATGAAACCATAATCAACTCTAAACATAATTAGATACTAAATAATTACAAAGTCTTATAACAAACAATAGTCAAGTTTTAAAATAATGTAGAAGCTATCCTACCTAACTAATTATTCCTACTTGAAAGACTTGACAATTGATTTGTAGATGGGTTTACATTGCCTTACTCATTAGGTACCTAAAAATTGAAGATAAACTATGATAAGCAATAAACATAAGTATCTGCGTTTGAAAAACTATGAGAAAATTAGGAATGAAATGAGAAAGAGAAAGACTAACAATAAACTTAACTTCAGCATGCTCTTTTCCCTTGTGCAATTGGACTGTTCAAATAAGCCATGGTCAGTGATTGAATATTGATAAGGTCATTGCTGAAAGGATGGGGGAAAAAATTACAGAATCTAAAGTGTTCATAATCTACTACACTTCAGATGAGACCGACAATTTTTTTTGTTATTTATTTTGAAAAATATTACCTGGTATATTTTTTAAAAAATATACCAATTAAATATTTCAAAGAAAATAGTTTAATTAGTAAAAATAGGTAGTATCTAATTTTCCCTATCTGTTTGAGTTTGTTCTTGCCAATCAATCAAGAGAAAATTCAATGAAAATACAGAAATTACCATAATTTACCTATTGAACATTTAAACAGCAGCACAACTCCTTCACTAAGTTATGTGCATCGGTAGATGATCCTCGAAACTATGAAATCTGTGAAATAAGTGGAAATAGAAACTTTATAGTTAAATATGTCATATTACACAAGAAGAAATAAGTAGAAAAGAAAGAGGATATACGTCTCATATACAATACATATATAATTCTCTTATGTCACACTTTTTAATGCAAAAAACATTTAGTGTAAAAGTTCATCTTCTATTTTGAACAACGGTCTTTTTACAGTAATATAGATTTTTCAATAAAAATGTGAGTCACTGAATCTTGATATAATAATTCATTTTTTGTATTTTTTTAATTTATTTTGTGAAGAAAAAACTATGAACTATTACTTTGCATTATTACAAAGGATTCAGCTACTATTTTGGACTATAGAAAACATACAATAAGGCACAATAGGGAAATACTTATTATTGAGAAGGATTAATTTAGACTCATTCATAAGTTATAACATAATTATGATATACTAGTCCGTGTAACGTAAAAAACTAAAAGGAATTACAATCCAAACTTTTAGCGTTAATGTGTTTTATATCTAATATATAATATGTCAGTCATTTTGAAACAAATAATAGCTTTGATGATTTTATTTTATATAAATGAGATGTTAAATCTATATTTACTTGTATAAAATATCTAAAATATGTTTTTCTCTTTTTTTAAGAAAAATTATATTTACCTGATGGTCCCAACTTATAAAGTGGAAACATTAAAGAGAGCAGAGGAAGTCGATACTTAATATTAGGACTATCGCAATTGCAGTAAATTTAAATCCTTGATAAGATGTACCAAAGACTGAATGTGTGAAAATATACTGTCATTCATCATGAAACTAAGAGGTCTTATAATATCCTTTGATCATCATATTAACTTAGAGCTCTTATTGGTATATACATTATTGAGAGTACAAATAACAAGGAGAAAGAGAGAGAGAATGCGCACTTCAATACCTGTTCCGCTTTTTCAGCATTTTCACATCCACTTTCTACCATAACCCACTTTATGGAACCTGGCTGAAATGTTTCCCTACCAACTTGTCCCTGTGACTTGTTGGTCATAACTTTTGCTTGATGTGATGTTGCTTAAAGATCAGCATCAACCTTTCACAAACTAGAATAAATCAGGCAATGGCTACAACTCTGACATTAAAATTCTTTGTGAAGTTAAGAGTTAAGTAAAATGAGATTTTAACTTGGAAGTAGGGAAATAGAGTTCCAATAAAGACCTTAATTACAATTGCATATGGTAAATAAAGAATAATTCTTATACTAGCTATGACATGTAGACTCTAAAACTTAGTTGCATACATAAATTATCATATTTGGGATTAAATTATCATTCTCCATAACTCAGATGTAAGTCATCAGTATTGAACTACTACTCCAATTTTTTATTTAAGTATAGTAGAGGCATGTTCTGTGACAAGAAAACCACTAAACATGTGAATTTCTAGGATCCTAAATCTCAATCTTCCAATGCAAATCAAAAAGATTTGAATCTCATGCTCTTCTTCTCCACTTGATTATCCTCTCCTCCATTCTATGGGTAAGCCCACAGTATGATTGCAGATCTTCTGGCATTTCCTTATATACCTGCCACCACCTCAGGTGAGTCGAGTCACTCGCAAACACTCGATGATCCTCTATTTCCCAATTACAATCATATTCCTTATAACACATCCATGGGTTCGCCCTCAAATAATGCTACCTATACACATCCTCCCCTATCTCCACCTTCTCTGCCTCTTTAGAATTCTTTAAATGATTCATCCTCACCACATGAACACCTCATTCAGAAAGCCTTGGTCACCTTTATTATATAGTTGGAAGCTTTTCTTCATTAAATTCTCAAACATGCACTTGGATGGCTCGATTATCATCAGCCCATAATTGAGTGGTTTCATTTTCCGATTCAACATTGGCAACTTGTTATTCATCTTCCATCTTGCTGCAAAGGTGCCATGTTTTTGCCACTTTTCACGATATGCATATTTTTTATATCTGACTTTGTGCCACCATTAGTAGCAATGATATGAACCCCAATACCATTAGCTCTGCACCAATATTTTATCAGAATAATCACAGAATTTAATTAGTTTAATAATTCCTTCAATTCAAGTTACACAGAATAGAGCATAAACCATTCAATTCGAACTCGATTTGATCTTTTCCAATGACTCGTACGTATTGTCACCACTATAATTGTTTCAGGACGAAAGCTAAGTTGCTTGGAGAAGCCAATTTGTGGATGGATGGACAGTTGACTCACTCAAAATAGACGTTCAGCGGTGGCGACGAGCTGTTCTCCCAGTAGCAGCAGTGCATAAAGAAAAAGATGAGAGGAAGGGTTTTTTGACATGAATTGAGATTTTGAGAAAATGAGTCCTAGATCTAAAATTTAAGTGGCCATTGCGACAGTCAATGCATGACCATCACAAGGCCACAACCTTACCATGGTTGTTCTTAGACCGTTGTAAAGCCATGACCTTATGATGGTTGTTCTTTGCCGTCACAAGATCATGACCTTACGATGATTGTTATTTCACCGTGGCAAGGTCACAACCTTATGACAATCGCTTTTTGACCATCGCAAGGTCATGACCTTACAACAGTCATTCCTTAACTGTTGTAGTGTCACAACCTTACGACGATCTTTTTCTGATCATTGAAAGGTCACGACCTTACCGCGGTGGTTCTTTGATTGTCACAAGGCCACAATCTTATAGTAGTCATTTCTTGACCTTTGTAAGGCCACGACCTTACGATGGTCTTCGTAAGACCATTGTTAGGTCATGTCATTACAAAGATCAATTAATGACGTTGTAATGTTGGTGTTTTTACGATGGCTCTTTTAACCATCATAAGAATTTGTCTTTCCAACAATCAAATATGGCTATCACAAAAGTTTCGTTGCAATATCCATGTTTCTTTGTAATGTAAAAAACACTTTTGTACAACCCAAAAAAAGAAGCACTTCAAACATAACAAACATATTTTAGGAATCATTACAAACATTGGAAATTTGCAAGCTAAAATTCCATGATAAATTCTAAAAAAATTTTAATTTTAAAAATCTAGTAACTAGCCTAAAGTCATATACAATAACAAGATTAAGAAAAGCTAAGAAATGCCAAGAAACACACTTTATCATCCACATCTGTATTATGACTCAACCAAGCATATGCGTATCTAGAATCATCAAATATATGATGACCATCATCTGTACATGATGTTAAAACAATAGAAGGGGTTGAATAAGCTTCTATTGCTGCCTATACAATATGGACCTACAAGCATGGTCAATATAGTGAGGTCACTTTAAACTTACAACTTCAACTAAGAAAAGATAATAATGAAGGATGCACTAAGTTAGGGTATCAATCAAATTCTATACCACATAGAAGGCACTTAGCAGTACAAGTAATTTTCCATAGGCTCATTTTCCTTCTTCTTGTCAAGTTCTACAACACTATCAAAACTAGTATCCTTGGCCTTAATTATTAGAAACACAATGAGAACAAGTCAAACTTATTAAGTGACCTGAAAAAATTAAACTAAAGTTGGATCAGGTGAAGATAAAGGAACAAGTGCTTACATGAACATGAGAATGACTTGATAGTTAGGTTAATTAAAACCTAAATGAATACTAAGATAGCATGTTAATGAATAGAAATTTCCATAAATCTCATGAATACATTGAATCATAGTTGCTTATTATATATAAGAATATAGCTAAAATCTCATTAAGTAGAATAGCCAAACAAATATGCAGGGGGCCCACTACAATATTATTCAGTCCATGGTTATACAAGTAAACAACACAACAACACTTGCAAATGCACATTTAAGCAATTTGAAGCATCAACATAAGCATTAATCAACGTTCATGTTATCGTTAGTGACAGCTGAACTTAGGTATCCTATAACATTAGAAAAAAGAATAATGTAATGTATTATTAGTAATGACTAATAAATAAAGAATAGTAAAGTATGGAATTTAGCTTACCATTTGCAATGCCATCAGACACCTCATATTGATGAAAATCACAATCATTAAAGCAAAATTGTCCTAGGGATAGCTAATTCTAGGTGCAAATGAAGGTTTTTGTCATCTTTGGAGATAGTGAACTCTTAAAAGGGTCAAGTACGAGGCCACCCATGCTAAACACATACTCAGAAGCCATAATGGACACTAGCATAACTAGCTTATCACGTTCTATAAGAGAAAACACCCTAAATATAGAAGAATTATCATTCCACAAGCCAATATGACAAATAAAGCATCAAATGGAACTACGGACTCTTCAAGGAACCTATCCAGCTCAGTTTTTAAATTTGCACTACCTTTTGATCTCAGCGAAGTGATCAACCATTTGTCTACAACATTATCATATGCAAATGATGGCAATCAAAACCCCCTGCATTTGTACTTCCTGCATCAGTAGCCTCCTTAGGTTCTGAGGTGTTTCAGTGACAATGCCTTTGGTATACTATTGATATATACGATACAAGGCATCCTTATCCCTTCTCTTCATGCATTCACGAACTTCAACATCAATATATATATCATTAAACATGGCATTTACATAGACATGTTTGAACATAGGATTTAATACCACTCCTATGACCAACAAAGGATTCAAATTCTAAAGCTTTCCCCAATATTTCTCATAATTATTCATTATTTTTTATGCCATGTTAACAATGAAAGGGTCTAGATGTCTAACACTCCTTATCAACATTGACTGCATAATAGCGATGTCATGAAAGCAATTATTTGATGTTACAAACAATGATCTAGAGATTTTTAAGATAATACTATAAAACACTTGCAAGAACTCAACAAACACTACATCATTGGTCCAATCAAATGTAGTAATAGGACCATTATGATTACCATCCTCCCTAAAGTAAAAATTATATTCGTTGTTCTTATTTTCCAATCTATCAAACACCTTTTAAAACTTAATTGCATGTTCCAACATCAAATATGCTGAGTTCCATCTGGTTAAGATGTTGAAACACTCATGACTTTTGGTTTCAATTTTTTCCTTCTTAACAAACTCTTGAATCTTTGAAGTCTAGTAGGAGAAGACCTAATATATCTGACAACATTTCGAATAATTGCAATGGAGTCATGCATGTCTCTTAATCCATCATACACCACCAAGTTCAGGATGTGTGCTTGAAACCTCATATATAAGTAATTCCCATCACACACTAACCTATTCCAATTCTTCATCTGTTTCTTCAAATTTGACACGATTGTATCATTAGAGCTTGTATTATCAATGGTTATGGCAAACACTTTAGAAATTCCTCTCCCTAAAAAACACTTCTTAATTGCCTTTCCAATTGCTTCCCCCTATGGTTTTCAATGATGCAAAAGTTTAAGATGCACTTTTGCAACCTCTATTGGTCATTAATGAAATGGGCTGTCAAACAATGTAGTTGAAATTTTAGTTAGACATCTAAGTGTCAGTAGTGAGGCTTACACATATGCAAGATGTTTTGAACATCTCTTTAAGCTTATTTGTTTCTTTAGCAAAGATCTTATAACAACCCTCAGCAATTTTCACTCTTGATGAACTGGAAATCTAGGTTTCATCTGATTTAACATCTTCTTAAACCCATTCCCTTCTACAACATAAAAAGTTTGTTCATCATATATAAAAACTTCAACCATTGATCTTTGACAAGCTTTATAATTGTATGTATGAGAGACCAAAGCTTTTTATTGTGACCCAAATGGCTTAAAGAAGACTGGCATGGTTTATTTTTTCTCTTTAACCTTATATGGGTTGTCGTAACCGACCTTTTAGCGGAATAAAATAAAAAGTGTTTAAATTGATTCCCAAAAACGAATATTGAAAATCAATTTATTTGGAGTCGCCACCAAAATTTTTAACGGAAAATTTTAGAAAACTAATTTAAATAAAAAAAGAAAAAAACAACATGGTCTGCGAAATCAGAGATAAGTTCGGGAGTCTATTTGAGTGTGGGGAAGGTGTTAGGCACCCCACAACACCCGTCTATAAGGACGGTTACCTTAAACTAGTCAATTGAAATAGAATATGACCTTAAATTTATCTTAATTACCCTTTATTAACATGCATGCCCGTTAAACAGAGAAGACAAAGACGACAATAGTGGAAACAAACAGATAGATATTTACAAAGGCGGACTTGACCTAGGATAAGAGCCTAGGGCCTACGTACCCTACGGTAGGGATCAAAGTCCACGTAGTTCGACCAAATGACATGTTTATTGGTTGATAATTTGTGAATTTTGTGGTGAGTACAGGAGGGTTTCAATTAAATGGATTTTCCTAAACAAAACGTAATTGGGATTTAGTTCGTGTGTTTTAATTTACGACAACCTGATTAATCTAGCTCTCTTGACCTCTTCATTTTTTTCTTTTTAAAATTTTTGTTTTTGAAATTTTAATCTTTATTTTGAAATTTAAATAAAATGAAATAATTATAAAGAACGAATTCGATCACGTAAAGAAAAGAATTTATTTAATTAAGACATTTATTTTTGTAATATTGTTATTATTGTTTTTATTATTTTATAACGAATATGTGCTGATTTTAGGGATCCAAGGAGATTAAAATCTCACATGACCCCATGCAATCTAGGAGGACAATATTCTTACGCGATAATTTTGTAAATAATAGAAATCATTTAATTAAAGTAAATATTTAGTTGTTATTATTTTTAAAACCAATGTGTACCAAATTTAGGGATCTAAGGAGATTAAAATATCACATGATCCCATGCAATTGAGGAGAAGAAAATTCTCACACGATTATTTCATAAATAATGGAAAATATTTAATTAAAGTAAATATTTAATTGTTATTATTTTTACAACAAATGTGTACTAATTTTAAGGATCTAAGGAGATCAAAATCTCACATGATCCCATGCAATCGAGGAGGACAAAATCCTCACACGATAATTTCATAAATAATGGAAAATTATTTAATTAAAGTAAATATTTAATTATTCTTATTTTTACAACGAATGTGTACTAATTTTAAGGATCTAAGGAGATTAAAATCTCACATAACCCTAAGCACTCGAGGAGAATAATATTCTCACACGATGATGACGTAGCTTTATTTTCATATATTTATTTTAAAACAAATTTTAAAATTGGAAATATTTAAGCCAAGATCAATTCTCCTAAACCTATGAGAACCTGAGTCCCACATGACACTTTTATTTAATTAAATTTTATAAAGACCCCAACTTAATCATTTTGTAAATAATTTAATTTTTATATTCATTTTTTTGAATTATTATTATTTATATATTTGTTATTTTTAATATTTATTTATTATTTTTTTAACAAGTATGTACTAAATTTTGGGGTCTAAAGAGATAAAAATCTCACACGACCCCAAGCACTCGAGGAGAATAATATTCTCACACGATGATGATATAGCTTAAAACCTTGTTTGTAAAGCCGAAATCAATTCCACATCCACATTGACATGAAAAAATGACAATAAGAATAATGAAAAATGACAAAAATAAATTAAAACAAAAAATAAGCAAATAAACACAACGTTATCTGAAGCAAAACGCATGAACAGTGTCAACCATGCATAACAACTTCCACCATGCAGTCATACCTCACGTGTTCCTTCTTCAGCGATATTTTCTTGCTCAGATGAAAGACTGCTTTCATTCCTCGGTTGATGCCTCGCTCACAGCTCTCTAACACGGTCCCCAAACCTCTGCTTTCTCGGCTGGAAAACAGAGGCCAAATGCTCCTCTTCAACTCAACACCTTCCTTTCTTCCTTCCTTCTTCTTCTTCCTCTTGATACCTTTCCCTCTTCCTTCCTTTCTTTTCCTCTTCTTCTCAATGTTTCTGCTGTCTTCTCGGCTCCTCACACACCTTCAGTTTTTTTTTTCAACACCTCTCCTCGGTTGCATCTCCCTGGATGGCCTCCATTTTCAGCGTTTTGTTCTTCTACTCTTCCTCTGTTCAGCTCTATTTTTTGTGCTCAAAACATAGAATTTCTTCTTCCTCTTCTTCCTCACAAAGCCCCTAAACTTCCTCTGCTTTGGATCATTCAAACAGAGGTGAACAGAAAGACAACTCGGTGTGTCCGTGGCACCTCTACGTTAACAGTTTTTTTTTAGTCCGTGGCTCCTCTGCTCAACACGTTGCTTTCCCTCTCTTCTGCACTTCTTTGTCTCTCTTCTTCTTCCTCATTCAACCACGGTTTCAAGGCCCAGCAGCACCTATCTTCCTTCAGCTCTCCAACACGGTCCAGTAGCGTTTTTCAGTCTCTTTCTCCCCCTCTACTCGTCTTGGGTTTCTCTCCCTTCTCCTCTAGCCACACTTTCTTTTTCTCGGCTACGTTGCTCCTCCTCTCTTCTCCAGCCAAGGTTCTCTTTATTTATGCTCCAGCCAACCTCCTTTTTAGCCACGGTCTCCCCTATTTTCTTGCTTTTTTTGTATCTTCCAGCCACTCCACTCTCTACTCACGGTCTCCTCCTCTTTTTTGCTTTTTTTCTGCAATTTCCAGCCACTCCACTCTCTGCTCCAGCCAACCTTTCTCCTTTTTCTGCACAAGCTGCTCCACTTTCTGCTCTCCTCTGAAAAACCAGCTCCCTTTTGCTTTTCTGTCCTCCTTGTCCTTTTGTTCCTTAGTAATGTGTGTGTGTGCATGAATGTATGCATGTGGGAGTGGGAGTGTATGTATGTACGCAAGTGGGAGTGTGTGAGTGTGAGCAAGTGAGGGTGTGTGAGAGCAAGTGAGCATGTGAGAGTGTGTGAGTGTGAGCAAGTGAGAGTGTGTGAGAGCAAGTGAGCAAGTTTTGCAATTTTATTTTAATTAGGTGGCCTTTTCCTCCTTTTTGTATTTGGACAAATTTATTAACCCTGTTCATTTTATTTCTTTACAAGATGATTACCATGTCTCTTATTCAAACATATATTTTAAATTTTTCTTTTTAATATTTTTGGTTCTTATATTTGGTTTTTTCCATATTACTTCTATTTTTTTTTTGCTTTTTGCAATTTTGTTTTAATTAATTAATTTTTTTGAATTTTGAATTTTATTTATTATCATTACCATAATTATTATTATTGTTAGTTTGGGTGGGGTGTTCACATGGGTACTTCTAACTTCATTGCAAGTGCTTCCTTAGAGAGTTTGTATTGTGTTTGTTAGGGTCACAAAAATAGAAAGCATTGCAATATTTATAAGCAGCTATAGGATCCCCATGTATCACTTTTAAAGGGAACTTTACAAAATGATCCTACCCCCTTTATTTGTTTACTTGGTATTTCCTTTTTGACCCAACAACAGTGGACTCAGTACCAGCCATGGATGTTGTAGTGGCTATAAAGTTAGCTAGAGCATCTGAAGGAGTGGGGCCAAGAAGTAGTGGTTGGATTAGGGGTACTGCTTCCAGTTTGTAGAGTACCTTCATCAGTGATCTTTAAGAAAAATGAGTGACTAGTGTATAAAAAAATTGTGAGACAAAACATTATGGGTAAACTAGATCTTACTTAACATTCAACATGTCAACATGTCAACATGAAAATAATAGTACTGCCAAATAATAATTTTGGGGAACTAGAAAGAGTGAAATAAATATTCACAAATTAAAGCCTTATAAACCTAACATCTATGACAAAGAGTTTAGCATACTTAAAATCAAGTAATGATCTTAAGTTTTAATAATATATCTAATAAGATTTCCAACATCTGTTTTGAGATTAGGAGATTAATATATAGTCCCCATTTCTAACTCTTTTTTCTTTGTTAGATAAATAAAAGGACAAAAATAAGCAACATTTATTTTCATAAACATGAGTAATGTTGACTCTGTTTAAAACCAAAATAATAAAAAGAAGAACTGGAAACTATTAAAACATTCAAAGTGATTTTTTTTATAATGATAATATGTGAGTAATGCATTCATTTGCACCTAGGATTGACACAACTCTAAAAAAAACTAGATATTATTAAATAAGTATCATTATTTGAGTAATGAAGAATTATATATCTAATTAGATAAGTATCAAATAATTTCAACTTTGAAATTATATAACAACAATAATAAATAGATCGATAATAGGTTTTATTCAAACTTCCAAAGTAAATGCCCTTTAGAAAAGGTAGAAATATTGCTTAGTAAAAATATTATACTGCTTGAGCAAATTTTATAATAAATGGCAGCAAATTTATAATAAATGGAAGTTTGAAACCAATATCAATAGGTCTAAGGGTACACTAGTAAACCAAAACTTTAATTATCAATCTATCAAATCAAGGTTGCCATAGCACCAAAAAAGAAAAGAAAAAAGAATTCATTTTATGTATAACAGCAATCCTAACTTCATAACGAACAAAGTTACAACAATTCATACATTAAAATTATTTTCAGCATTCTACAATGTCTCTTTGGTGAGATACCAAGAACTGACAATAATTTCTTTGCATAAAGAATCAGAGATTGAAAATTCTGAACTGTAAAGGCCATAGGCTTTCTAGTTTAATCTGTGGCTACCATATTTCATCATTTTACCTTTTTCCTTTTTCTTGCTTTCATTAATGCCTAGTTTCTTGGTAAAATATGGTTTAAGTATTTTCTATTCTATGTTTCATGGAAGAATCAAAGAGTTGTGCCTGCCAAGAGAGAAGTATGAATGGTACCTAGATCTTCGACCACATGGAATAGTCAAGCACTCTGGATTTAACACTAATGAAGGAAGAAAACATATATTTCATGTACACATATTATATTATAGATCAATGTTGATGAAGGAAGAAAAATCTACCATCTTAGACATTTGCTCTAAATGCCATCAAGAATCAATTAGAGATTCAAAGAACAAAGTGAATCAGATAAGGGAGAACAACCATCTTTGAGCTTTGAGTTTGAGCTTAACATTCCACTGTCTCAACATAAAGTGAATCAGAGAAAGGAGAAGGGAGTTGCAATGATTAGATGAAGGCCAAAAGGAGAATAGAGAATAAACGGTGGCAGAGAATTTTGAGTGAGAGACTAAGAGAGTGAGTGAGAGTGAGCTTCGACTTTGTATTCGAGAGAGATTAAGAAAGGAAAGGGTCACAGAGGGCTCTATACTAAGATGGCGTGAGTCATGCCTTAGAGTGAACAAAGATAAGATGATGAATATGGAAGCCTGGATGGAATGGTACGTTTAAGTTAGATGAATTATATAAAAAAAAAAATAGTTATGTTACATCTTAGGTAACAAATCCATCATTGTTTCCTTTTTTTTTAACCTAACCTAGCCTGGCAAGGTTAGGCGGGGCCAATTTTATTAAGTGAGATAGGTCCTTGTACAACCGTATATAGAAGTGTAATTTATCCTTAATTTAATTGTCTGACTTAATTATTACTTATAATAGTTAATTACTTTGTTATCTTGATATAAATTTCTAAATAATCAAAATTTTGTTTTATGATATTACATATTTGAAGTATGCAAAGTACAGAAAAGAAAACAAGGTTATTGTGACACTTCCCTTATGGATGGGTAATGGTAACCATCACAAAAGCAATCTTTAATAACGATCAATAAACTTGTTATAAAGTTTCCTATCTTAACCATGGTTAAAGTTTAGCCATTGCTAGAATCTGCATTAATTACTATCAATGCTTGATAATTGTAGAACATATCAAGGACATTACAATGGTTACAACAAATCCTCTTAGTGTCCACGACACATGAAGCCATAAATGGATCTTAAAGTAGTCTATGATTGTTAGCTTCCCACAATTCAAATTATATTGTGCATTTTTTGTTAGAAATATGGATATGAGTGATTAATTTCAAGGCTTTAATGGGAATATTCTGAATATTTCATAAATGGAATTTGTACATATCTCCACACACAAATTAAAGACTATAGATGACAAGTTTTGGCGTAATTATTCTTTTACTAGGTAATTTATTATGAAATAATATTTTTGTATGGAGCCAACATGAAGGAAGTTAAGCAGGAGTCATCTTCGAGTTTAAATGACATAAACTTGAACCAGAGGCATTAAAGATTACATTGGGAAGCCAATTATTACCAAATAGTGCCATGACTAGCCCTCAACTGGTCATGATCTTAATCACTAGTTGAGAATTGGTCATGAAGATGTATTAGCTTTTGCAAAATAAAAGCATTTTAAGCTTGACTTTCTACTAGGTTATAATGCTTTTTTTGAGGGTTTTGCAAGGGAGTCAGCTGGGAAGTGTTTTTAAGGTCCTATGAGAGTTAAAGAAGGTTCTCAAAGGCAAAGAAGAGGCTTAGGTGAAGAGAAGACAAGATTTCCCTATAATTTCCTCTACTTGTTCTCATTTTCTTGTATTTTCTGGATGATTTTATGTTATTTATTGGCTAAAACTTTGTAACTAGGATTATTATGAACATAACATGGATTAATGCTTGTTTTCCTTATTTCCTTATTTTTAATGGTATATATATGTGTTTATTCAATCTTATGCTTCATGCTTTCTAACAGATTGGCCACCTTTTGGACTGATTTGGTATCCTGATTGAACTTGGGAAAGGGATATTTGAATTAGACCTTGGATTAAGTTGTGTGACTACTTGAAGCTTAATGAACAAATAGTTTTACTAATGAGATAGGAATGTACTCAATAGCCTCACATAGTTAAATTAGGGCTTGTGGATTAGATTGACTAGTTTAATTACATAAGGAATTATGGATTAACTATGTATAAATGTATTTGTCATTTAGGAAAATGCTTGTAAGCACCTTAGACCTTAGGCTAGCACATATAAGCATTAAGAGCAAGGTTAGAAAGGTAAATTAGGTTCTAGGAAGGGCTAGGGGGTTTAATAATCTTAGGCTCTAATACCATTGAAACTACCCTAGGATTTTAGTTTTGTTGCATGTTTAATTTTACAAATAGATTTAGTTTCCTTTTACAAATACTTATAATTAATTGGCTTACTTTAGGCTACGGTGTGAATTTAATACTTAACAAGTTCTTGGTTACCAAATCCTTTGAAACGATACTTTACTAATTTCTATATTACTTTTGTGATACATATACTTGCTTGAGTGTGTCTTCAAACCACACCAAAGATATACCATCATAAGGTCCATGAAAAGACCTTAAGTAAGGCCCATAGAATTATGGACCTCACTATGGTCCTTGATGGACTCATTAGGCTTATGTAAGGACCTTATGCAAGGGCCATAAAATTATGGACCTTAGGATGGTCAATCATGGACTTATTTTCAATATCCAAGTAGGCATTGCAAACAACCAATCAAACGAACCAAATATTGCTAATAAAGTTAACAAACAACACAATGAACATGCACAACCTAAAGACAACCACAAAGAAAAGGTTGGATTGTTAATGTTATTAGTAAGTAAATTAATTAATGAATTTCAATGCGTTAAGCTAGTTTTTCTTATGTATATGCACTACCTTGAGAATTGCTAATGACAAATGTAAAGTTAGGACTAATTAGATCACAATCCATGATGTTTGTGCCTTTCCAAGAGAACAAAAGGTTATATAGTACCTTTCAACAACAACTACCAACCTATTTGAGACGGGGGTGGATATTTTACTTGTAACACTTGCAAAGTTTGATGCAAAATTTTTGTTCATATAAAGAGTAAAAACATTAATATTCATGGTGTATGTTATTAATAAGATAATGAGCTATGGCTTAGAGGTAAGGCATGACACTTGGAGTCTGATGGCACAGGTTCAAGACCCAGCTTCTTCCTTCCTCAAAATTTTTTTAGTGCTAACTTGTGTCCTCCTAGGTGAAATGACCAAAATGCCCCTCATTTTTCTTCTTCTTCCTATCATTTTCTTCCTCTGCAACAAGTGTTTCTCCTCTTCTCTCTGTTCTGCTCCTTCCATCGCCATAGTTTGCCATCACCATAATTTTGACCAGCATCCTCCATCACCGGCAGCTTGTTTCTAGTCACCGAGGCTTAAGTTTTCTAGTGACAGCAACTCCTTTTCGTCGATTATTGTTGGTGGCTGAGAAAAGAGAATTTTTAATGGTTTTTGGTGAGTTTTGCTCAATTTTTCATGAAAATTTTGATGGTCGATGGATTTTCGGTCATTTCCCTTTGAATTTCAGCCATGGAAGCATGTTTTTAGACAAGCTTTTGAGATTGGTTCTTCCAGGGACTAAACTAAAAATTTTCCAAGTTTTTGGGGTTTTACAAAGAATTGTAGAATTCTAGAATTTAATGGGTTTAAGTTGGTATTATAGGAACACTATTAATGTTTATGACATGAAATCCTATTGTTCTTCATGGCTAAGCTTGGTTGAAGGTGAAAGTATAGCAATTTGGGATGAAATTGAAAATTTTGTAAGATTATAAGGAAATGAATCTAAATTGATGAAAAACCTAAGTAAGTTATGTGGTGGAATCAAGGAATAAGA
The DNA here is from genome assembly GCA_037074485.1 of Delonix regia. NCBI lineage: Eukaryota > Viridiplantae > Streptophyta > Magnoliopsida > Fabales > Fabaceae > Delonix > Delonix regia. The sequence goes on along the minus strand of CM073454.1, from coordinate 18,183,540 downwards.
GCTAAGACTTGTTTTTAGTGGTAATAAGGAAGTTTGACATGAGTTTGGTAATGGAAATGTGAAGAACTTAAAGAAGAAAATTCTTCTTAATTTGAATTATGTGTTGAATTGCTATTATGAGTTAGTATGAGAATTGTAGATATTTTGGTTGCTTTTAGTAAATCTTTTCCATTTATGAACTTGTTAAGAGGCATTGGAATGAGCCTAAATTAATGTGTATTAGTGATAGGAATTGAGGAAATTGTACTTTTGTGATATACGAATTATTTGGTGAATTATCTTATAACCAAGAGAAAAAAGGCAAGGTTATTTTAGATTACTTCACCCACCAGGTAAGCGATAGCTCTTCCTACCGTATGATATGTCATATGATTTTTGGTTACTGTTACATGTTATATGGTAGCATAGCTTGCTAGACTTGATTAGTCTGAAATTATGAAATGTATGTGATGCCATGCAATATGAAAAATGAATACTAGATGTGTTAAATAGTGTGAGCTTTGATTTAAAATACCCAAGGGCTAAGTTTCCTTAACTAATGATAAAGATTTTCTCGAGGGTTGTGGATCCTCGCTAAATAAATATATATATCCAAGGGCTAAGTACCCTTAACCGATGATAAAGATTTTTTGAGGGCTGTGGATCCTCGACTGATAAATGTAATTTCCAAGGGCTATGTCCCTTTGACTGACTTAATTTCCATGGAATGAATCCATGATCGTTATTGTTATATTACATGTTTATGGCTTAATATGATAAGGTTTTAAATGTTGATTCACCGAGAATTGATCATTTAAAAGGTATTATAATGGTTTATTACTGAAATGCTACCCATTTATATTTTACTTAATTTCAGGCAATCACCTAGAGCAGGTTTCTGACCGTGAGGGCTATAAGAGCCTTACTGGTATTGCTGAGGATTTGATTCCTTATTTTTATTGGGGTTTTGTACTTTTGTAATAGTGTAATTTGTTAAAAATGTAAATAATTGTAAATGAGTATGGATGACCATAGGTAGATTCCCTATTCCCCTATTGTGATGTAGTTGTTTATTGATGATCTGAGAGCTGAGCTTTCATTCCTGGATATTGTGGTTTTTGGCAAATATTTGTAGCAATTTTAAGAGGTCTCAGTTACAGAGGAGACTCTGTTGAAATTTCTATAAAATATATGAATGTGAATTTGCTTGGTAATGAGATTTCCATGAATTTCCATTATGTATGATTTACAATTCGATTAAGAAAACATCATGTTAGGCTTACAAAAATGGGTTATTCCCATTATCTGTGCCGATTGCACTCTGAAAGTTGGGGTGTGACATTACTATGGTCCTTTGTAATAATATGAAATAATTCAACAATTAACCTATAAGTTACCACAAATGAAAGTTTATTTTTTTAGAATACAAAAATGATATATTCAGAGACTTCAATAGGTAATAAAACATATATTATTTAATTTTCATAGCAACTTAACTATTTCTTTAATGATTGCCATATTTTATCTTGTAAACAAAGTTCATAGTTAAAGAGGTTCACAAGAAAAACTTTTTTGAGTCCCTTGGATGAAAGTAGAAAGATTATTGCTCTAAGTTATTTATGGAAATTAATGATAGGACTCTAACAAGAGATGAGTTAATTGTCATGGCTCTAGAGTGCATTTAATTAAAGAGACCAATAGGCATCACTCATTAGTTATCAACTAAACCCAATTACTAATATAATTAATACACTTTGGTTAAATACCAGGCCATTGTTAGTTAAAAAAGAAAGAGAAGAAATTGGAAGGAAGAAAATAATTTCTCATATTGATGTATCGAAGAGCCATGCATAAAGGAAAAAACTAAGTGAGTTTACATTGGTACACAATATTACAATTATATATTGTATGATTGTTTGAGATGTTACATATTTCAAAAATCTAAAAACTCTCTTTTATATCTTTGAAGTTGTCTTTTTCTTATTTTCTTTAATTTTTATGAATCTTTGGGTACTTAGGTGCCAGAAAGTTGCTCATTGCTACAACATTAGTGTTTTGCCATATCTTTGCTATCTAAGGTCAGAATTCAGTGAAAGTTCATTGGAGGGATCTCAATGAGCTCTGTAACTTTATGTAAAATGACCATCTTAAAATTTTGATGTTTAACATATGGTTCAAACTTTGCATCAATGCTGAGTGCTCACTAGTTTTAAGTTGATTACCATCTCAACTTTTTTTCTTGACTTCTTCAAACTTATGCTTGTGAAAGCCTTTCAAACATCCTTGAGTGTTCTTCTTTCATGCCTTTAGTCACTAATTTTCATTATTAAAGCAATTAACCTGCACTTATAATTAAAACAATGCAAAATTAGGTAAACTTAATACAAGGATGCAATTAAATAATCCAATATATAAAATGCATAAAATTAACATTATTTAGTTGCTATTTTAAAATAATTAATTCAAAATACATGAGAAATCTCTTGTAAAACAAATACAATTACACAATGAAGGACTTATCAGTCTCATTTTCAGGAAATTTTGTTGAAATTTCTACAACCCTTAACATTATGTAAACCACATTAATCATAAATTATGTGAGGAAAAGTTCTGCCCATTGATTCTTTTGTGCCTTATTCTCAGTAAGTAGATTTTATTTTCCTCAATGTTTACATTGGTCACACTCTAGATTTTCAGAGTGTTAAGAAGAACAATAGTTGGAAATCTAATTACTCTGGCTTTTTACACTTGGCTTTAAATCCTTAAAGTTTTCAATTCAACCACCAAGCAAATTTCTAAATGAGTATGTTAGTATTATGACATCATTGGCTAATCGCCAGTAATCCAATCCATAAGCATTATGATGGTTCATATGATGCTCAACTTGTCTTCATCTCTTGAAGTTTACCCCCCTTATATGGTTCATAATTAAATTAGCTTATCTTGTCCCTTCATATCAAGTAGTATCCTTTAGAGCCCTCACTATATGTGATTATGAAATTCCCCAATTAAGCATATAATTAGTAAGTTCAGGGCATTCCTATGCAAATCCCATTATAAACACAATCCCCCTATAATGCAACAATCTTCATTAGTATAACATACTACCCACCTCTTACACTTACGCCTAAAAGAAAGAGTTTCAGCAATTTAAAGCACTTGCTACAGCTATGGATTCACACATGGGATTACCAAGTCAATAAGTATAACCTAGAACTATTAAGGAAGAAAGAAACATACAAAATTTGAGTATTCCAAAGAAAATTTGATGGAGATTTTCAAGACCCTATCCAGCTTAGCTACTGCAAGAAGGTCACCAATTCACACCCACATGCAGAAATGGCCAAAATTAGAAGATATAGATGGGATGAAGTACAAAAATTCAAAAAAAGAAGAAAAAAAAAGTATCAGTTAAGGCATTGAACAATTTCTAGGGAAAAATGGAACTTGAACAAATAAAATTGTCCTTACCCTAAAGTCAGTGCACCAAAATACCTATACGATGGAAGGAGAACATAAAACTAAAGCTATGATTCAAGATGTTGAGGTAAGAAGAAGGAACGTTGGATAGTCAAAAATTATGGTCTCTCATGATTGTTAGAGAAGAGGGGAAGAATATGCCTTGAAGAATATAAGAATAAGGGAGGAATTACTTCAGACCATGCTTCTTCTTCCTTTTTTAGAGGACTCTAGTGTAAAAGAAATAAGGGTCATTTTAGGTATTTCATGCATAAAATATCAGGAGATAAGAAAAAAATAATAATAAAGGAGGTTCAAACACAAAGGAATGAGAGTCAAGGAAGTATACTTGTATCTTAGCCATTTAACCAAGATCTATTTCAAGCAATTTTTCCACCTATCTTAATTTTATTACATCATTCATCCATTATTCTTTTTTTTTTTTTTAATTTTTTGTGAAATTTCAAATTCCCCAAGGCAATTTCTTTCTATTGCTCCCAAATAAATTTCTCTTTTAAGCTCTCTAAGGCCTTATGGAAACTTAATTTGGGATTTCAAAATTATTAGGTATTGTACTCAAGTTGTATGAGAGATTGGATTTGTTGTAGTTGGTGTACGCCAATTATAGTTGGAGTAAAGGCTAATGGTTGATATTTATTTACAAGAACTATGTAGGGTCAAAAAGTTAAATATAACCGCGCATGATTATAATTTTTATATAAACTCAGCTGCATTAACTATAGGGAATTTAAATTCAAATGTATAATTCCAATTAGTAAACAACCACAAAAGCAAATTTGGGAATTGGCAACAACTCTATCAACTGTTGCTATAAGAACATTGCCAATCCTCTCTGTCACGACCCCTACAAATGAGGATGTGACTGGCATGGGGAATGAGATAAACCTCGCCCTCATAAGCCTACCTGACAACTTATGAAATCCATTTACAGTATGAGAGAATAGAATACTCTATTGATAGCTATGATCCATAATAACAAAATAGAATCATACACCTGTATACATGGGAAATCACTGGATTGCAAATATAAATTTTACAACAAGGAAGGACTTGCCTTTGTGAAGAGACACCTATTAAGCCCCTAATTCATAAGTGGGGGCCCAAAATAGCTCTATCATATGAAAAATATTAAGCAATAACGGGTGAGTGAAAACTCAGTGAGCAGATAATATTAATTATGCAATAAAAGGGACAAACTAGGTATGATAGAGTTTTTCACAAACCATTTATTATCTTGAAATCTAAACATATTTAACAATTAATATGAATAGTACCAAAATGAGGAAAATTTTGTTAATCTTCACATGAAGTCCCAAACAAAAATATAAACAAACTTGGAATGAAAATAAACTAATTTATTTGCAACATAAGAGTATCCATCCAGATCAAAACAAAATGTTTAGGAATATCCAAATCGAAACTGAATTCTTAAAAATATCCAAATCAAAATAGAATGGTTAGGAATATTGAACAGAACCATCAGAAGTCCAAAATAACAGAACTACATAAAGGCTAGCATAATCAGAACATATCACATATTAGTCATGAGGTTAAAGCTCAGAATAATCAGAATCATGGTCTTAGGTCTCAAATAGAATATCATAATGGCAATGACATGCAAAGTTGTATCAGAATATAGATTGTAGTGCATTATGACTACAAGGTCAACCACCATTAGCTACAAGGTCCTGTTTTGAATGTATTCCCAATAATTTATTTAACATATATAAATCCATAACCAAAAGTCTGAGTTTCAAAAATCTAGAATCAAACTTTTGCATAGAGATAGATAAAAGTATCAAAATTTCAAAATCTCAGTACATTGTATATATAGAATCAAATATCTTTATAATTAAAGAATCAAAGTATTTCCTAAATATAAAACCAGAATACTTCAACTTACATAACTGAGAATTTCATAAGTTCAAAATCATTTTTAACTCATAAATTCATAATCAGAATGATTCAAAAATATCGAATAAGATAATTTAGAGGTACAAAATGATAGTGCTTTAGAAAATGCAAAATTAGAGTAATTCAGACGTTTAAAGAATTTAGTAAAATACTCTATAAAATTTTGATTAGATCGAAAGCTTACAATTACTCAGAGGATACATAAGTGATGAAATATTTTTAAATTTCAAGAAGTTTGTTCCAGGGCACAGAGATAGTCAACAACAATTATTTTCACAAGAATTTGTGTAAATAAGAAAATAAATGTAATTAGTGTTATCTACTCACCTAGAAAAGGCACATATAGTACATTTTCTTATTGTCTTCTTTACGATGCTCTAGATACAGTGCACCCTCTATGCTCTTAAAAAGAAAATAAAAAAAAAAATACAACTTAATGTCCCTCACTATAATCATCAAAGCTAGTCCCATAATAAATTGATTAACAAGTAATTTGTCTTCATCAAATGACCTCCGTCCAAAATTGCTTCCTTTCTTTAAAATTACAAATATTTCCTCAAATGATTAAAATTGTCATGACCAACAATATATGCATATAGAAGTAGAAAATGCACACAAGACCCAAATAGTTTGTATGTTAAAGTTTTCATTCTTCCACCCATGACCAAGACCAATATACATATATATTGCACTTAGAAAAATACTCCAAGGTTTTAGTAAAACCCATATGTCCTTAAGATAGAAATCTCTACCAATTGGCAATTTAATTGCCTTTAAGTCCAAAAATATGATTACGCAAGTATTCTAAAATTATGACCTCATGATTTGTAACTTTTCTACTTTTACTCATATTAATGGAATTATTTCTAACGCAAACATCAAAGCTCCCAATGTATAACCAATGTTTAAACACACTTTCCAACATTATTATTTATTTACAACTCTGAAAATTAAATATGTCAAAATAGGCCAATTAATCCATTCCACATAGCTCTTGAGTTGTTCAATATCATCCAATGACTTAAAAATTATATTCATCACAACTAAAGTAATTATTCAATAATAATAGTCATTTGCATTGAATTTTTCTTCATCAAGCTTCCTCTTGCAACAACAAAATTTAAGATAATTTTAAAAATTTTTTCAAATAACTTACCATTCAAAATGAAAATGACCAACGAATGTTATCCCTCTTATTGAGGCCCAATGATGCTAGAGGAACAATAAGCCTTCACATTCCTCCACTTTAAACACTTAAATTCCCAACTATTAAAAAGGGTTTTTAATTAAGCAATCTAAACATCAAATTAACACATGAGAATTGTTAGATACTTTTCTAAGATCAAAACCCCTAAAGAAATTTCACAAAATTCCTCCAAATTGAGCCCTAATTTTGAATTCCATTTTCTGGTCACTATTCACATATTGCTCACATATTTGTTCATGTTACTATTCACGCACAAGATGAGTTTTGATTTCTAAAGCAAAACCATAAAATTAAATGCTGAATATAAGGGTGAAAGGAATAAAAATACATAGATTAAACAAAGCCCCAAGAAATTTGCAAGAAACTCACTGAAATCGTCCAAATTTTGAATTTTTCCATCACTATTCATGTTCTTCATGCCGAAAATGAGGATTTTCAAATTCTAAAGTGAAAACACAAAATTAAACACTAAAAATGCGAGAGAACTGACTGAAATACCTATAAAAACTAAAGCCCTAACAAAAATTTGTGTAAAACTCACCAAATCAGGCAAATTTCCTCTTAGATTTGCACCCTATGCTGACGTCACATTATTGCCAAAAATTCTGGAGTTTTTTGATCTGCATCTCACCAAAAATGTGCTGGCGGTGGCCAAAAATGGGAGAGGCAATGGTGGAGGAGCATATTAGAGCGAAATGTTGAAGAAACAGGGAGGAGAATTTTCTAGCTCACACACATATGAGAGTGTTTGTAGATGAGGAAAAAATGAGTGTGAGGGAGAGAAAGTTAAGGGTATTTTGGTCATTTTGTAGGGGTCACATAGTCCAAACAATAATAATAATGGATTACAGTCTAAATGTTCATAGTGGTATTTGAACTCATGACATCAAGGATATGGGTTCTGAAATTTAGCTATTGAACCAAGCTCATATTCATGTAAAATGTTACTTAAAAAAACCATACAAATGAGTTCTTAATTGTAATATTTTTTCAACGATTTAATTTTCATGTTTGACCCAAATATATTGCCTTCCTTCCGCTAATAACGTAGATATTTACAAAATTAATTCACTAAGATGAATTGTTAAATGTGAATTTCTTGAAATATTACACACACTCTCTCTCTCTTTGTTATTAGTACTAATATCAATTTTATTCTGCCATTATCATCCCTAAATGTTGGGTTTTCAACGCTTGTAATATTGCTAAACCTGCAACCTGGGTAAGGGAGAGAGTTCATTTCCTAATAGTTTGGCTAATATCAGCATTTCTTTCTAATATATTTCCGTCTGCGGATAAGATATACAATATTTGAATTCATTTTGTATGATGGATGCTTGTTTCATGTGAAAAGAGAACTATGCATTTTAAACTATAAATACTAGAGTTTATTAGTCCATATGTATGAGACGTAAGTTAACATAATTATTGGTAAAATTTAAGTCAGATTTGATAAACGAATAAAGTTCATATGGCCCAATACATTATTAAAAGAAAATAAATATTACCGTAGACTTCATAATGCTGTCTTCAGATTTTTGAACGCTTTATTGCTTTTAAATCACCTTTTTCTCTTTTATAAAGTGGATAAGGTAGAGTATTGAAAAAGTTCTATGCAAAAAAGAGAATAAGATTCATAGTCTGCTTTTTTTTCTTTTGATCATCAATTTTTATTCAAATATGTCACCCATATTGTGGGCACGAACATGATCCATTAGAATCAGATTACACCATTTTTTTCTCCTTATAGCCCCACCGTCTTTGCTTTAAATCTTACAATCGTAAGATCCACGGAGTTTCAACATTAGAATAATTTTAATACAAATGTTAAGGCTGCTTTTGCATTCACATTGTATTTGATGTGGAATTTCAAAATAAAGTCTAGGCCAACTTATTTACTTTCATAGTACTTTATTCCGATTTGGATTCCTCGTTATATAATTATATATATTCTTAATTTACTGCCAAATTTGGTGTTGATTATAAAAGAGTGATCGATAAGTAAGTTTGTTTGCTTTTACCAAACAAGTTTGTTTAATAAATTAGTGCCCCATTTGAGACTGAGGGAGCTTTTACTGCTTAGTATCTTTTAATAGTAAAAGTTGCAAATTTATCTTCCTTGAAGTTTCTGAATGTAGTTTCATATGATATTATAGTTAGAGAGATAGAGAGAAAAGAGAGTATGTGAATTTAATGTGTAAAATTTGTAAATTGCTTCTAATGTTAGAGAGACAAAAAGAAAAGAGAGTATTTGAAAAGCAATGAAGCAGTCAAATTTCCATAGTTTAGGGTTTACTTGTGGTTGCTAAAAATTTATGTCTAATAAACCTTTCATATATTAACTCAATTATGTTATAAAATACAATATCATTATTGTAACATATTATTACTAGGTATATATTGTTGTCATTTTCATAATTTCACTATCTTTTAATTAGTGCATAAATTTCTATTATTTCACAAGTACAAAGCACAAGTTAACATTTCTTCATTTTGTCTCATAATAACATATTCTTCCAATACAAATTTTATTTTTGCTCTGTTTTTCAATCCGTGGGATTTCCGGACACTCGAATGCACTCTAAACAATAAAATATATTAAATAAACATGTTTTAGTCACTAAATTAATATAAAAAATACATTATAAGCCCCAATACAATCATGTAAAAATACAATACAATTAAATATTTATTATAAATCTCCATCTTTATAAAATTTTATGAAATAAATAAAGTAAAATTATATAAAATAAATTATATTTATATAAAATTATAAAAAAAAACGAATACATCCCTAATATACATACACGTTAAAGTATATACTTGGTATAATGGAAATTTCTCTGAAGTTATAGTTCTCATTAATCTATTCCATTTCGCCTGAATTTTTCCCATGCTACTTCCTCGTTTTTGTCCTATTTTTTGTTTTACTGTAGGGAGAATGATTCAAATCTTCCAGTTTAACTTCTTCAAGTAAAATTGTCGGCTGCAAAAAGATTCAAAATCTCAAGCTGTTAATTAAGTATAAAACAGATAATGTATAAAAAGATAATTTATGTTGTTTATAATATATATATTTTAAGAAACAAGGATGAATGTGAGGGAATTTTCTCTCCATTTCATTATCTCATAAAATAACAAAAAAGCAGAAATATAATAACATTGGATGGGGAATAAAATAAAGTTCTCGCCAGCTAGGTTTCACGAAGGGAATAATTCACGTGCCAGAGATGATATTGATATAGCATAGCCGTTATAGTTTCTTTCTTTCTTTTTATTTCCACCACAAACATCTTTTCCATACCTTTAATAAAGAATATGGCAACATACAAAAAGTATAAACCCAAAGAACGAAAAGTGAAACAAAAGAGACAAGAAGATCAGATTCTATATTGATTGCAAATCTTAAAGTTGCAATATAGGTACGAGGAAACTGATATAAATAATGCCTCATTCACGTAGGGTCGATAACAGCAATCAACCATGAAGAATGCAAAGAGATTTGAAACCTATTTTAGTTGGAAGTATGATAGAGGATTACTACATCCAGCTTCGAAGTCAATATCTATAAGGATAATCTACGATAACAACAGAGAAATTATGAATAGTCGTGAGTTGAAACTTGAAACCCTCCAAGTTTTATTATGTGAGCCAATTTCTGTTCCCTACTATAATTTTGTTGTTGTTGTTGTTGTTGTAATGTTGTTTCCTTTTGGTTCCATGAAAATAAAACTAGGAGGGTCTCAACTCCGACTATTCATAACTTCCCTCTCATTGTCGTATATATTTCTCATAAATATTGACTTTATAAATGGGTTCAATACTTCGATTATAGTCCAACTAGAGGAGGTTTCAAATCTCTTACAGACACACAAACGTCTGCTGTGTAACTTCAAGATTTGCAATTAATAGACTCCATTTGCGGCTTCTTTTCTTTACTTTTCTTTCCTTTACCTTTCAGTTTTTTCATGTTTGTACCGTATTATTTATAGAACAAATTTCCTGTAAAAGAGATGTTTGTCAGGGCAAAAAGAAAATAGAAAGGTTATGCTTTAGCATCTCACACGAATGTTGGAGACTTATCTGAAATTATTTGTCCTATAAGGATAAAGTTGGTGAGCTTCTGCAATAGCAACTCGCACACGAATGTTGGAGACTGTAATTTCTTATTAGTTATTTCTGTGTCTTGTTGGCGTAATATGTTTTCTTTTACGTGAGATTAGATTAAATCCTTCTTAATTAACTGATTGGAGTTTTCATAATTTTGCATATCATCATTGAATCAGAAGTTTTTACAGCACTTGGTACTTAAGTTTGCATAAAATCCAGTGCATTATTTACTGCTATAAAAACTGAAAAAATGTCTAATTAAGGCTATTATATTCAAAGCTGACTAATGGTACTTCTCTTGTTTTCATTCCTAATATATTTATCTCAGGCCAATAGAGGATGATGAAAAAGGAATTGACATTGTTTTGCAGCTAGTCCCAGCTATTGAAAACTCTTCCTTTGTATAAGAATGAGCATTTCTTTTCTGGATTTTTCCATTACTACAGCATATCTGGAAGATGCTTTAATAATTATTAAATATTTGAAAAGCATTTTTTTTTTCTTGACTAGCAAATATATACCATTCTTTTTCTTCAAATTTATATGTCACAGATTAAACGGATTTGCCCAATTGCTCCTACAAGGCATACATGTGGCCATATATGGTGGATTTCCTTGCACTGCTTGTAAGTTTTGAAGCCTGAAAAGTCTACATTGTTCACTTGTAAATTTTGTACTGAGTGTCCTTAAGGTCCTTCGCAAGTACTTTAGCAACAATGGTTTAAACCCAGACCCTTGAGGCTTAATATTTTTTCATACATTGGAACTGCTGAACTTGAATCTGTTTCTGTTGCTACTATTATGGCTGATGTTATATATATGAGTTATATTAAGGCAAGGGAGATGGTTCTGTTAAATTGATGTAATGTGATAGGTTATATATTTGTGATATGCAACACACTGCTTTTCTAATTAAAATAATATGTTTTTTGTTTTTTTCTTTTAATATCTTTTGGATCTTTGACCCCGTATATCTGCCCAAAAATGAGGATCAATGTATGCATTTTTTTTTCTTCTTAATTTGTTAGCTCCTTTTAAGCATCTTTCTGTTGTTTGGGTTCACAGACAAGCTAAAATGGCTGTTGTCTGGTTAGCCAAATTAATTTATGTTGTTTGATTCTGTACTGGTTTATGTATTCTTTTAGTTGTCTATACCAACACAAATGACTTCAGGATTTTTATGTTTTGTTTAAAATTATATATTTATAAAATAAAATGAATAAGCATAAACTAATTAATATAAAAGTGATCAGGGCAAAAGTTATTGAAGATTGATTAGAATGAATATGCATAAACTAATTATATAGTCAGAGTAATTAGGAGATTGATTTTTCAATTTGGATTGTTTCTGACGGAAAAGACTCTTACATAAATCAATTTAAATCTCGTTGTATAGGGTGTTTATGATAGATTTGATGTCGTAAATAGAACATGAAATACATATATGAAAGGTGTGTTCATGTAAGAGAAGCAGGTTGACTTCGATTTCTCTTCTTTCTTTTTTTAACTATGGAAATTATCGAACTAAAGTATAGGGACTTCAATGCAAAAACTACAATAATTTACTCAGCTATGCTGCATTATTTTCTCCCTTCTTTTTGTCTTCTTCTTTGAAGCCTACATGAAAAATTGACTTAGGTGTCTAGTTGCTCTTATATGTTATAATACTTTGTTTTCCAGACATTGTCACCACTTACAATACATCAAGCACATAAAGAAGATGAGCACTATGAAGATGAGGAGGCTGATTATGAGATGGATACATGATTTCTTTTATTATCATATTAATATTGATACTAGTTCTTTTATTTTAAACTTTTGTATTTTCCTAGTGAAAACACTTCCACTAGTACCATTATCGACTTTGTATTGCACTTCTTTTTTATTAGTTATTGAAATTTGTTGAAGATATAAATGAAAAGGGACAAGCAAGTTTAGCTGAAATTAAAAACAAAATAGACAGGAGAGACGAAAAGAGAACAAAATATATAATTATGCTGTCTCCAGAACGTTTGATTACTTTCAAATCACCATTTTCTCTTTTATGAAGTGGATGAGGTAGAGTATTGAGAAATCTCTATGCACAAAAGAGAATGGGATTCTTGATCTGCTTTTTAATTACTTTTGATCATAAATTTTTATTCAAATATGTCATTCATATCACGAACATGATCCATTAGAATCAGATTACGCCCTCTTTTTCTCCTTATAGCCCCACCATCTTTGCTTTAAATCTTACAGGCTTAAGATCCACGGAGTTTCAACATTAGAATAATTTCAATACAAATGCTAAAGCTGCTTTTGCATTCTCAATGCGTTTGATATGAAAGTATCAAAATAATATCTAGGGTAGGGCACCTTTTTGACGTTCATAGTACATTAGTCCAATTGACTTCCTCGTTTATATAAATATATATATTCTTAATTTACAACCATATTTAGGGCTGATTTTTTTTTTTTCCTTGATTGCTTACGATATCAATCTCGACCTATAGTTCAGCCCAAATTGACAGAGGTCTCCAAACAAATATTTCCTATTCCCATCCCACCATGATTTGAACCCAAGAGGCGATGGTTAAGGGGCATGGACCTGTTCCATCTGTGTCATGACCTGAGTCGATAGGGTGTAACTGGCACATGGATGAAGTGTCTTTCATCCTTGTGAAGTCATCGAAACCCTCATAACCGTAGAACTTATATAATTTCACGTTAAATAAACATAGATCTCATAACTCTCCATATAAACAATTTATGACACACTATAGTAAGACATCAAACATTTAGCTTGTATACAAGGGAGTGATTGAATTGAATCATAAAAATAAAGAAAAATATAGCTCTAGCAGTAGGCTAGCTCACTAAGGAATTAATCACCAATATTAAAATTCCGAAGGTAGATGTTTAGTATCGGCATTGTAATCTAAAAAATGTTAAATAATGGGGTGAGTAGAAACTCAGTGAGCAAGTAATTCTAATATAGCAAAATGTGGAATAGACTTACAATGGTACTTCTTTTGAAATTTAAAACGAGATATTATACAGTTATAATTCAAAATTACCAAATAGAGAATAATCATTAATAGAATACATTTGGGAACCTCTTATAGAATTAATCATAATTACATAATACAGAGTTAGCCCAAGAATAGTGATAACATATTAAAACTTATACTTATTCGGTCATAAGCTTTGAGTAAATATCATAATGGTCTTAAGCCTCAAACATAATATGGTATTAAGGGTATAATACCCAACCTTATCAGATTACCAACTGCAGTGCACTACAACTAACATTTACTGCTATTAGCTACATGGTTCTGTTTTGTACACATTCCCAATATTTCAAAAAAAATTAAACATCCATGTACAGATATCAAAAATTTCAAAATTGTACCACTTTAGAATTCATATTTGAGTATTTCTAATAATTTAAAATTCAGAATCATAGTTCAAAATAATATCTTGCATAATTAGGATTATCTACTCACTTGAGAAAAATATACCAACCTCATTCTATCCTTGATTATAATTCCTTTGTTGACAATTTTCTAGTCACTATTAAATAAATTACTTTTAACATCCAGTTCTCATAAATAATTTAATTATTTGATTCTGTCACAGACCTAATTAATTATTCCATATTCAAATTTATTCAATTTACCTATTTCTTTACTAAATTTTAAGAAATTAAATCTATGTGCCGCTTTTTTAATAATTCTTTAAAATTCTTATGACTTATATTTCATTTTATTATTCTTATTATCATTATTATTACTGCTATTATTATTATTATTATTATTATTATTATTATTATTATTATTATTATTATTATTATTATTATTATCATTAATATTATTGTTAACATTATTATTATTATTATTATTACTATTATTATTATTTTATTCAATTATTCCATTATGTACTTATTAAATTTCTAACACCAACCATCACACAAATTATACTTAAGGGTCATCTAATAAATTCCAAATTTTCCATTTAACCTCAAATAATATTTATTATTATCTAATCAAGTCAAACAAATTTTCCCCTTCTAATTTCCTTCCTTTTTCTTCATGAAAAATCTAGGAAAATTACTAAAATTTAGAATTTCATTCTAAAATTCAAACTAAAATTTCCAAAAATTCTAAATCACTCACTAGGTGCATAACAAAATTTAAAAAGTCCTAAGAACATAAATTTCACTAAATTCCCAAATTGCCCCTAGACTCATAAATTGGGGTTTTTCAATCCGACAGTCAAAATTCACAATTGATTAGTGATTTCAAGGGAGTAAGGTGTGAAATTCACCTATGAAGTGTAATCCTAACTCAATTTGAAGCAAACAATCTCATTGAGCTCAAATTCACCTATTTTTCATATGAATAGTGCCGAAAATAGGAATCTTCAATTTTAAGCAAATTAGATCAAATTGATTAGTGTAAATAAGGGATAAAGATGTGAAAATGCTACAGAAAGTGAAATCCTAAGCTAAATTGAAGAAAAAACACACCAAAATCATGAAATTAAGTGCGGGGTTGTGCATGGAAATATCACCCAAAAATCGCGTCATTTTCCAGTGATTAGTGGCTAGTGGAGCTTGCTAGAGGGCCAACGGTGCTGTTAGGTGGCTGGTAAACCTCTGGCGATGTTTGACTGGTGGTGGGTAGAGGTGAACCATGAAGAACCTAACGTGTAGCGTGAAGAGATGAAGCCGAGCACAATTGAGTGATGTTTCTGTTGTGTTTAAGAAATAATTAGGTATTAAGATAATATGAGTGAGACTAGTAGGTATAATTATGATATTAGTTTAATTAATTGGGTTAATAAAATAATGTTAGTGGAAATAATTGGGATATTAATTAATTAAAGTGGGGATAGTGGGTATGAGTGGGTGTTTAAAATAATTATGTAGGGATAAAAGATATAATTATTGTGATTAAATATTTTTAGTGGGAATATTGGAATGATTTTGGTGATAATATATTTAAGGTGGGGATAAATATATTTTATTATTATTTTTTTAAAAATTAGGGACATTACAATTGAGAAAATGAGCTTTTTCAAGAAGAAAAATTCCCTTAGTATTTTAAGGTTATGGCAGTAATACTTAACAAACAAGGTCGTAGTATGTCCAAATTCTAGTAAAAGCTCACAATGGATTAGAAATTTGGACAAAACATTTCAATTTAGGAATTCGTTCTATGATATAGTTGTAATTATGTTGCCATATTATGTCACACTTAGAATGAGACCAGCGTGGAGTATAAAAAAATTTCTATTTCCGAATGGCTGAAATTTTTATTTGATTCTTCTAATCCATTGAGCTAGAACACATTAAGAAACAAAGGCAATAAGTAATTTTCCTTAATAATTTAGATAAAATTAAATCATTATGGTTTCGTATAAATTTCTATAGTCTCTTCAAAAGTGCAACTCTCTGACATATATTTCACATTACCTCTTAACTTAATAACATAACAACTTGACACAGTACAAGAAAGCTTCACTCTCATTACAACTAATATAACTACAACAAGGGGAAAGTGCCTTGTCTATGGTACTATATGAAGCAATTCTAGAATATCAAAAATTAATTACATGACTAATTGACATACAATAGCTTACCTATACAACAAGCCTAACTTGGAATTAGTCAACAAATCTGTGACTTACAAAAATGTTAAGAGGAATGGAACAAACTTACAATGGTATGCCTTTCAAAATTTAAAAACCAGATATTATATGTTCATAATTTAATATCACCAAAATGGAGAATAATCATTAATAGAATGCCTTTGGGAATCTCTTATAGAACCAGTCATAATTACAGAATACAGAACTAGCCCAAGGCTAGTGAAAACAAATCAGAACAGATACTCATTTCAGTCATAAGCTCTGAGTAATTATAATTATGGCTGTATGCCTTATACAGAATACGGTGGTAATGGCATTATGCTCTACCACATCCAATTTCCAATCGCAGTGCATTATGGCTAACGTCTATTGTCGTTAGCTACAGGATTCTATTTTGGACATATGCCCAATATCTCAAAAATAAATATACATCCATGTACAGATATCGAAATTTCAAAATCATACAACTTCAGAGTTCAGATTTTAGTATTTCTAATAATTTAAAATAATATCATGCATAATTAGAATTATCTACTCATTGAGATGAGTATACCAATCTCTTCCTATCTTTATTTATAATTTTTTTGCTAAAAATTTTTCCTAGCCACCGAAAACATTAAATAAAATACTTTTATCTTCCAGTCTTCATGAATATATTTAATTATTTAATTCTGACTCCTACCTAATTAATTTTTTTAATTCACCTTTAACTAAATCACCTCTTCAACATAAATTGGCCCTCTTACTTCACACAATTTTAGGAAATTAAATTTTTGGGCCACTTTCTTTAATAATACTTCAAAATACCAATGGCCTAGATTGATTATTATTATTATTATTATTATTATTATTCAATTTATTCCATTATGCACTTATTAAATTTCTAACACCTACCATCACACAAATTTCACTTAGGGGTCATTTAATAAAATCCAAAATTTCTGTTTAACTTCAAATAATATATATTGTTATCTAATCAAACAAAACAAAATTTTCCTTCTAATTTCGTACCTTTTTCTTCATGAAAAATCTAAAAAAAAATTACAAAACTATTAGAAATTCATTTTAAAATTTAAACTAAGATTTCCAAAAATTATTAATCACTCCCAAAATGCATAATAAAATTTAAGAAGCCATAAGAGCTCCAATTTCACTTATTCACAAAATTACCCCTAGACCCGAAATTTGGGGTTTTTCAATCCGGAAGCCAAAATTTACAGTTGATCAATGATTTCATGAGAAAAAGGTGCAAAATTCACCTATGATATGTAATCCTAACTCAAATTAATAGGATTACACTGAATTAAGCTCAATTTCATACTTTCACGAATAAATAGTACCAGAATTGGGGTTTCCTCACTATGAGGCAAATTGGACCAAATTGATCAGTGCAAATGAGGGAGAAAGGACCAAAATACATAATGGAACTAAAACCCTAAGCTAAATTGAAGCAAGTACACACTAAAATTGCGAATTTTGAGCTCAAATTTCACATGAATAGGGCCACTAGAAAATCAAAGAAATTTTGGCAATATGGCAACCGATGGAGGTCCCTTGGAGACCAGAGGTGCTGTTAGAGTAGAGAGATGATGCTAGCGACCCTTTGTAGTGGCAGACAATAATGGAAAATGCAGATGAACAGCATGCACAATGATGAAGCACGATCCACGATTTTTAGGCAATATGGCTTGTAGGGGAGGTCACTGGAGGGTTAAAGGGGTTACTGGAGAGTCGTCGGTCACTCACCAGTGGGGAAGAGTGGCTATTGGAGGGGGGAAGGAAGATTTACATATTGAACAAAGAAGGAGATGTGCAGGAATGGACATCTGATGCAAATATTGTGTTAAAATATTGTTAGTGGGGGTTAGTAGGTATAATGGACATAATTATTGTAATAAAATATTATTAATGGAAATATTAAGAATGATTAGGGGTGATAAACTATTTAAGGTAGGGAATATTATATTTTTATCATATCAAATTTTTCCTTATAGATACTTGGTTACCATACCTAGTTGAGTTGTAAATATTAAGAAAGCACCGGGTAAGGCTTAGGTACTCTCTCTCTGGTTACAATCTCAAATAAATTTTTATTAGCACACCGACTGAATTCCCTATTAAGCATCCCTTTAGAGTTTAAATTTCATGGGTATTACAAAAATAAGTGAATCATAATAATTTAATATAGCAGAGTATGAAGCATCTAAATAGGACTAGAACAAAATATGGACACTGCGAACAAAGCTTGCAAAGAGCCAATCAATGTGATGTAGAGCACATTGCTCACAGCAATTAGTAATCACAAACACAAAATACATAACTCACAAAAAGTAAATAACCACAGCATGTAGAGCACATAACTCATAATAATTAGTAATCCTCTATGAATCACTTGATCCCAATCCAATTCCCTTTAAAAAAATTATCCCAAAAAAATACACAGATAATAAAAAACACCAGCGGATGGGGGACAACAAGAATGAGCCAACACTATGTCCTAGCGGCAATTGGTTCCAAGCGACGATAAAAAAAAGCATCCTATGGCAAATGGAAGGGGGGCAAATATTTTTTCTTTTTGTAGCAAAATGGCTTCTATGGCATTATGGTACAAAACATGGGCTCGTGCATGAAGGGATGTGTGCAACCATGGCTAATTAGTTTCAACTGGCAAGCAACCACCGTTAATTAGCAAATTTAGGAATTGGCAACATTTCCAGCAATTGTTGCTATAAAACCATTGCCAATTCTCGTTTTCTTTATATATATATATATATATATATATATATTTTGGTATAAGTAATTATTAGTAGTTATACCATGATGTTATTTGATTAGATTCCTATTTTGCAATTATTATACATAAAAGTTTGGTTTACAAGGCCCATAATCTTGCTAAACCTACCAACTTGCGAGGGGGAAATTATAGTTTGGCTAATGTCAGCATTTCTTTTTAATATATTTCTGATAATAAATAATATTTACATTATTTTTTTTTTGCTAGAATAAGATTTACAATATTTGAATTCATGTTGTAAGATTGATGGTCGTTTCATGCAAAAAGTGACCTACTGACTGCATGTTAAATTATAAATTCAAGAGGTTATTAGTCCTTATTAGACAACTAAGTTAACATAATTCACTACCAAAAAAAGGTGGTGTTACCAGTGGTTTATTACAGCCTTAGCAGTGGTTTAAAACAAACCTCTACGGTTACAATAACAACTGTGAAAATGTGTGTAGGCAAATCTTTACCTATAGTTTGTTGAATTGTTGGAAAAGGTTACAATTAACAATGGTTAAAATCGCTACTAATGGGAATTAACTTAGCTACGGTTGTTTGCAACCACAGCTAAGCGAATAACAATATTAGTTGCAAGTTCATTTAATTGCTGAAAATTCTATGTTGCAAATGGCAGCGGTTATAACTGCTCTACAATTTTTTTAAATAAAACATTATATATATATATATATATATCCATATTTTTCCTCTTCAATTTCAACACCACCATTATCTCAAAATAACTCATACATTCTCAACAATAAACACAATCATTATCTCAAAATAACTCAAACATAACTACATTCACAACAATAATTACATTATTATCTCAAAATAAATTAAACATAATTAGGTAGTCACTAAATACTTGATGATAAGTTTGAGAATAACATATTCATACTTTTGTTCACAACATTTAAAACATAGTCCTAATTGACACTAAGGATGAGAAATGCCAAATAAACTTTGCAATCTATTCTTGTGGTTTGTTGATCGGTTTAGGGAGAAACTTTCATGTCCACTTTCTTGATCAGGTGACTATAATAAAATAAATCATACACGTCGTAAATAATGTTGAAGACATAGTTATGAACAATAGTAGATTAATTTGAAGAATTACCAGTGATGGATACGATGTGGCATATTTAGGAGGTAGCTCTTCTTAATATTTTTGCATGAAGAGATTCATCATTACATCAAGCCTAGACTCCAAGTGAGTGACCATATTCTCCAACTAGCCATAAGTAAGAGTAGATGGGTTTGGTCAAATATAAGATCGTGATGGAGGTCCAAACACATGAGATAGGGCTAAACCCAATCCTAACCCTCGAACACAGTCACAATGCTCTTGACTACCTAAAGCCAAGGCCAAGGAATTGTTAACCCTAAGGCTTAATGTTATAAGTTTTGATAATGACAAAAATATAACAAATGAGTTAGACATATAGTATGAACATATGCCTAAATTGTTCATTAACATGTAATACTTTATACTTGAATCATCCCCTATATAAAATATACATACTCATATTATATCCAATAGACTATAATATTATAGACAATTAAAATTGGATATTTATAGGAATCTCATATGCATTGTAAAAAATGTTTACATTATACTAATTGTTATTAAAATATGCATATTGGGATACATGAATTTGACCAAATATTTAGCCTGTAGGTTGGACTAACTATTATAAGCTCATTATTAATTTTTTAAATTTATTTGGACTTACATTTATTAGGCTAGTACATTTTGGTCCTCATAATATAAGTTTGGGCCAAAATGATAAGAGAGATATATATTTTAATGAAGTTATTTTTGGACCTCATATTGCTATTTTTATCATATCTTATAAATCAGATGGAATTTGTAAATGAAACCTATGCATATGAAAACAGACTTAAACATCTTTCTATGCATATATCACAAGCTTAAAATAGAGATGAAATTAAGAAGTTATGATTGCCAACATTTTAGGTATGAATATCACACTTTTTCCAGACCTCTAGTTACAATTTCAACAATATCTCACCAACTAGTAAGAATTTTGAAATAAGGTTTATTTTATATGAAAATAGACTCATACAAATTTCCAAATGCTTATAACATGCATAAATTAGATTTACAATGAAAGCGTTATGAGGGTTGCAATTTGCGGTTACATATATCAATTTGTTATCTGACCTTTTGTCACTCTTTCAATAATATCTCAACAACCAAATTGAATTTTGAAATGAAACTTGTCAAGGTAGAAAGTAGACTTACAAAGCTTTTTGATGATATATATTTTGGCCAAAATGAAGTTGAAATGAAGGAACTATGAACATTTAAATTTGCAGCTATGGAATAGAGGATGGCCACAAAGTTAACAAATAGAGCTACTTACTTACAACAATCAAGTTGTACAAGTTTGAATTTCTCTTTGGCTCCAAATGGTTCTCTTGCTATTTTGGCCAATAAATACATGTCTCAAGAGCTTAGAAATCACAAGAAACAAAGTGAAAAATATCTTGAGTGATTCATACTCTTAAAGATATATATTCTTACTGGTGAGCTTCAATTGAGTTATTTGTTCTTTTGAGAGTTTTTATTGTTGTGACCACTTTCTTATTAAAAAGATTTTTTATTTCAAGGAAATACATTCCTTGAGGAGAGACTAAATTCAAGGAAAAGTTTTCCTTGAAGAAAGTTTGGTTTTAGGGGGAGTATTTTGAAGATTTGTAACGGATTGCAAGTTAATAGAAAATCTTAAGTATTTGCTTCGGGACTGGACGTAGGCTTGGGTTGAAGCCGAACGAGAATAAGCTCTGTATGCATTCTTTCTTCTTTTACTCTCTTATTATTGCACTTTAATTGTGTTATTTATTACTTTCCATACCTTTATATTGAAAATCATTTTGCATCAAGTTTTCAATTTGGAAAAGAAATTTTTTTTTTTATCTCAAATTTTTTTTATAAAACCCAATTCATCCCCTATTGGGTTCCAACCTTGCTCAATAGGAATCTTGAGTTGATATGACTTGTGATGTGGATATTGCACTTTCATGTACAACAATCTTTTCCTATGTTAACTAAATTAATTTGGAAATTACATAAAAAGAACAACCAATGACATAAACTAAGTGTTTACAATTGGTCAAACAAAACTTACACTTATCTCCTTAGCCTCGTCACTCATAAATGACCCATCAGCATGGTTATGTGTAATTATTACTGGCCAAATACTATAACTAGTGCTTAGGTTACCAAATGGATTGAACCAATCGATAGACAACCCAAGATATACATTATGAGGATCTGAGCCAAATTGAGGATATAATATGTCAAATTTCTTCCATGCTTCAGAGTCTCTTGGATGCCTTAATATGCCATCATCACTCTTGTCCACTGCATGCCAACGCATGTGCTCAGCTGTCATGGAGGACATAAACAATCTCTGCAACCTTGGTTTTAGTGGAAAGTACCTTAAGAATTTTGCAAGTAATTTTTTCATTTTCTTACTTCCACTGGAAATATCTTTACTCTTCGGTTTCCATCTAGAAGAATTGCATTTTTTGTAGTTATCCCTATTTGCATCCTCTCCCCTATACAATATATAGTCATTAGGGCATGCATGAATTTTGGTATAATTGAGTCCAAGTTTGTTGACTGTTTTTTTTTTTTTTACCTTATAAAATGAAAGTGGAATCTTAGCATGTTCAAAGGCATTAACCAACAACTCTAATATCAGTGACATTGTCTTGTTAGTTATTCTGCATAGACACTTTATATGATACAATTTTACTAAAAGATAATTTTGAATACTTCTCACACCCTTCATATAAACTTTTTTGTCCATCTCTAATTAAGTCTATCAAACCTGTATTATTGTCTGACACCATTTGGTTTGGTGGTGGAGATATGACTTCATCTTCTTCCACACAATGCTTACTGGGATGATGCCTAAATGCATCATTAACCATGTCTTGAATAGAGTCATTAACAACAACCCTTTCTTGAATAACTTGCGGCATTACAGAGGTTTCAACTATGGTTGCCACATCACTTGTCTCCCCATGTCTAAGCCAAATAGTGTAACCTCTTGGAAATGATTTAATAATTAAGTTATCATGCACTACTTGTCTAGTCTGCCACTTGTTAAACTTGCATTTAGGACATGGTCATATAATCATACCCTTGACACTTCAATCATCAAATGCAAAGTTTAAAAATTTATTCAATCCATCAAAATACTCAAGGGTCTTTCTAGGCTTCTCAATCCAAGTCTTGTCCATGTTTGGAAATAGGTTTTGTTTGACTTCAACTCTCATAATAAAATTCAAGACTTTAAAAAATATATAAACATGAAAAAACAAGTAACATTGCATAAATGAATAAATTTAATTGCTACAAGTGACGTAACACCTATGGCATTACAATATAATTACTATAAGATAAGTACACTGATAATTACGTAACATACTACATACAAATATATACAAATATATATATATATATATATATGTAGGTGTATATTGATGTATATATATGTATATGTATATATATATATATATATATATATATAATATGTCTCTCATTCACAATACATAGCTTATTATTACTCAAAATTTTTTGAGCACATATTTTCAAATTATGATAATTTGAAATCATTTCATATAAATTGATAAATTTAAATTAATCAATATAATTTGTTAAATATTTTAACATAAACATACATATATATATATATATATATATATATATATATATACATACATACATACCCTAAATTTCATATAACCCAAATAAAAAAGATAAAAGATAAAAAACAATCTAACAACCAAAAAGAAAAAAGGAAATCGCAGAAAAAAAAAGAATAGAACGGACCTTCGCGGCACACAAATGGCAACAACAATCAACCACGGCTAGAGACGGAACCAGCCAGCCAACTCACTGGCAATGATCTCTTATTTGGGGGGCGACACATCGGCTGTAGAAAGCAAAAAAACAGAGATGGAGGACTGAAGCTCTTCGCTGCATAAAGGAGAAATGAGAGTGGAGAGGGAAGATTTTTTTTAGAGCTCACTTTACCTGCAGTTTGAATCAAACTGCAGGTAAAGTAAGTGGGTTTATCCGCTGTTTGAATAAAACTGCAGGTAAACCAATGTCATTTACCTACGGACCCTGCAGTTACAGTAACCGCAGGGAAATAACCACAGTTAACGGTAGTTTATTTGGTAGTGATTATTGTTAACAATTTAAATCAAATTTGACATTTGCGATATGGTTCAAAATATTATTAAAAAAATTAATATTGCCATAAATTCCTATCTTCAGATTTGTAAAACTTTACTTTCAAAACACCTTTTTCTTTTATATAAAGTGGATGAGTTAGAAAATCGAGATAACCTTATGCACAAAAGAGAATAAGATTCTTAATCTGCTTTTTACTTTTGATCGTAAATTTTTTATTCAAATATGTCATCGACATTAGAATCAGATTACACATTTTATCTTATTGGCAACATTTCCACGTTATATAGTTAATTATATACATTCTTAATTTACTACCAAATTTGGTGTTGATTATAAATAAGTGAGAAGTAAGTTCTGTTTTTTTTTTTTTTTGCCCTGCAAGTCAACTAAATTAGTGTCCCATTTGAGATTAACGTAGCTTTTACTTTCAATACCTTTTAATAGTAAAAGTGGCAAATTATTTTGGTTAATATATTTTAATAAAGATTCATATGATAATGTACGAGCCACGTCACATTTTAAGGTTTAGAGTTTATAGATCTTAAGGGTAAAACATGTAAAGTGCCTCTAAAATTAAAGAGAGATGGAGAGAAAATAGGACGTGGTTGGAAAAGATTTTTCTCCCAACTCCATTTCTCATGGGATTCACGGGGACATTAAATTTATATATATATATATATATATATATATATATATATTTATATCTTAGATTCAAAACTTAGTCTCTTTGTTTATGTTATCCAAGTTCTAATGAAGTACATAAAAACTACAAAAATTCGAATATAAAATTCTACAACAAGTTATATAAGTTTTAAACTCTCATAGTAGGATAAATTAATTAAAAATAAAAACGAATCTAACATAAAGATAACCAAATATTGAAAATACAATTTTTCTTAAATAATTCTACTTCCAATATTTTGAGTTATTTTGAAAGTAATGCTAGTATGCTGTTTAACTTTTCAAAAAGTGGAAGACTATAATTTAATGAGTGGAATAGATTTTTTAATGTTAAATTATTTTTTTACTTTTAATTATTATAGATATAAATAATGAATGAAATTACTAAATAATACAAAACCAATACGTACATACATATATGTGTATACAATATACACACACACATAACTGTTAAAAGTATTAATGCAAAAATAATGTGGAAGAGGATCCCATGAGGCGAGGAGTATGGTCCTCATTTCCAGCTATAAATTACTTTGGGGAAGATTTTTTTCACATCCTTGTTCCCATGGTTAAATGCCACAGAAAAAAAATTCCTCCAATGTGGATCCATAAAGGAGCAGTTCCCACAGGTATCCCTGAATTTAGAAATTGTTTATCATCCCTAGACTTTACAAGCTTAATACTTTATAGAATCCAATTTCCCTGGGTTCAGTTTAGTTTTTTGTTTTAAATTTAATATATCTAACAAAACTTTCATAATTAAACTAAATTCAAAACTATCATTCTTGTAACATATTATCATTAGCTAGGTTTGGCTGTCACTTTCATAATTACATTATCTTTTAATTAGAACATAAATTTCCATTATCTTTTCACAAATACCGAAAGCACAATTTAATATTTCTTCCATTTGTTTCATGAAAAGTAGAAATATAATGACTTTGGATGGGGAATAAAATAAAGTTCTCGACACCTTGATTGCTCACGGAGAATAATTCATGTGCGCGAGATGCTACCTGTAGCATAGCCTTTATAGATTATTTTATAAAGAATATGGTAACATGGAAAAAGTGTAAACTCAAAGAATGAAAACTAAAACAAGAAAAAGGAAAAGGGAGAACAGATTCTATTGATTGCAAGTCTTAAAGTTGTAGGCACGAGGAAACAGATATAAATAATGTTTCATTCACGTAGGTTTGCAGCAGCCAAACATAAAGAACGCAGAGAGATTTGAAACCTGTTGTGGTTGGAAGTATGATAGAGGATTACTACATCCAGCTACGAAGTCAATATCTATTCAGATAATCTATGGCAATACCAGAGAGGTTATGAATAGTCGTGAGTTAAAGCCCTCCTAACTTTCTTAAATGAGCTACTTTCAGTTCTTTGTTATTTTTGTTGTTTCCAACTTGTTCTATGAAATTGAAGCTTGGACGTCTCAATTCTCAACTCTCGACTATTCATAACCTCCCCTAATATTGTCGTAGAACATTTGCATGAATATTGACTTCATAAATGGGTTCAATACATCCTCTGTTATACTCCAACTAGAAGAGCTTTCAAAACTCTTTCAGATGCACATACTTCTACTGTGTAATTTTAAGTTTTGCAATCAATAGATTTTATTTTCGTTCTTTTTTCCTTGCTTTTAATTATTTTACCCTTTAGATTTTTCATGTTCGTACCATATTATTTATAGGAAAAAAATTTTACAAAAAAAGTAGGTTATGCTTTAGCATCTCACATGAAAGTTGGAGACTTATCTGAAAATAATTGATATTGGTAAGAACCTACCATAGATTACTCGACCTGAAGTGCTCTCTTTTCTTTTTGTGATAGATATCTGTCAATAACGATAAAGTTGGTTAGCTTCTCCAATTGCAATCAATGTCGTATCTTGATTGTAATTACTTATTAGTTATTTATCTGTCATGTTATTGGCATGATCTCTTTTCTTATACATGAGATTAAATTGAATTTGTCCTTCTTCTTTAGCTGATTGGAATTTTCTCGATTAACCCACTAGCTTGTTACATAGGTATTTTATAAGGTTGGTAATTTGAGAGTTTCAATATAACGAAATTAGATTAAGTTATAGAGAAGAAAAAAAAAGACTTGTAGAGACTCCGATTAATTTTTATGTTTAGTTCAATTTTTTTAATAAAAAATTTAGACGCTATGTAATTTTGAAGATCCAGATTATTCATTTTACAGGAATTATAGAAATTATTAACTTAATTTTAATTAAAAAAACCATAAAATATTTGGAAACTATTTAGAATATGGATGAGTTATTAATGATAAATATGTTTTGACCTTTTAATGTTGTGACTTGTGACTAGTCCTACCGTTAACATTTGATGGACTAAAGCTCTTTGACAAGGGATATTATGGAATAGTATTGCCTGTTGTTTTTATTTGGTCCTATTTTGGAATGATGAATCTATTCCTTATATCATTTGGGTTTTAAGAAAATAGAATTACAAGAAATTCTTAGTTCAATGGGGTTCTAGCGTTTCTGTGTCTATATATATAATACCAATTATATGATGAAGGCAGGTTCAAATGTCAACAAAATATCATTTTTATTTGCAGCTAACCCGTTTGTTGTACTTTTGGTATGAATTCTTTTGTGGAATTTTTCAGTTGCACTGTTTCTTTTTTCTTTTCTATTTTGTAATTTATTATCTTCTTCCTTTTTAATGAAAAAAGCTTGTTACTATGTTCTACTTCTTTTTAGTAAAAGAAGCCTGTGACAGTGTTGTATTAGGTTGGGTGGATATAGTGCAGGAATTATTTGTCACCATTTGAGATCATGGAAAACTACCAACATAAAGGACTGGTGCTTTGCTCAATGATCAATTATGAAAAAAATGTTTTAATTAATTTTAAAATATAAGAATATGAATTTTAAAAGAGTAATTGCTAGTTATATAATCATGGGCTGTGTGCTAAGGACTGATGATAGAGTGGTTAATTACTCTTGATGGTTGTGTGCCCCTGGCAATGGTGACTACCCCATAGGCTGTACGCTTACGACAAATTATTCGTACTTATCTACTTGTAAGCATTATTTTTTTTTTGTCTGTTTTAAACTTGTTATTAATAATTTTATTTACTTATTTCTTTATTTATTTTCCAATGGTTATTTACTCATTAAACAATTTTGAATTTCATATTGTAGAACAAGCCAGGAACCAATTCCCAAGAGTTAGAGACTATTAAAACTTGGTGAACACCGCAAGTGATTCGTGAGGCATCTCTAAAATTGTAGGTTGTTGACCAATTCTAGAGGTATCTCTACAATGACCACATAGACAAGATCCCCCCACCCCGTATATAGTGGTACTTTGCTATGGTTGGATGAGTGCATAGCGCTCTTTGGTTAGTTGTATGTATTCACAAGTAATTATAAAAATTTCAAGAGGTCTTGTTTATAAGAGAGACTTTGTCCAAATTTCTACAAAACCCCACACAATGTATCTTCATTTACCATATTAAATTTGTTTAATGGTTTCAGAGACTCTGTCATACCCTGATTAAGGAATGTGACCAATATAGAGAATGAAGTAAACCCCATCCCCACAAACTAGATAAGTCAAACAACTTAATCAGTTGGAATACAAACCTAATGAGAGGTGATTACCAAATTATGCATAAGCATAATATTCACTAATTGACCTTTATGTGGAAACTTTAGAAGGGTTTCCCTTAAACTATAGACTTCCCATAATTTCACAACAAAAAACATGTAAACCAATAGAAAGAAAGTTTTGCTTTCACAAAATAATTTAAGTAAATAATCCCAAATATACAACACAGTGCTAATCACTGCCTATGACAATAGGAGCTTCTAGAGTACAAGATAATATAGTAAATAGCAATAAAATCAACATTTCCCTTGCAAACAATGAAAGGCTTACCCAGGGGTGTCTAACTTGACTCTAAGTAGTCGAGGGGTCCATGGTCAACGTTGCTTTATGAAAAACATAGAGATAATAGGAGATAGTGAAAACACTTAGTGGGCAAATATCACTTACTATATTAGGAAGGGAACAAGTGGAAGCAATATATTTTTTCATAAATTAGTGATTTATCCTTGAAATTTGCAACAGAACAAATAGTTATTTACAAAATACAAATAATGTGAACTAATCAATATTCACATAAAACTCAGTCAAAATATAACAGATAATTTAGGAAAATGTATCATAATTTATATTTCAAAACAATGGAAGGACATATTAAGTGGTATAATTAAGGATCTTCCAACAAAACCAACAAAATGTTTAACAATTAGTGCTAGCTTCAGGCAAGTGTTATCAGAGTAGAACTAATGTCAGACATGAGCATCACGATTGGCATAATCAGAATATCGGCTTTACGCTATAGACAAAATATCATAATAAAAGGAATAAATGAACATAAATACATCCAGAGTCACAGTAGGAGACTTACATTGATCTCCAAATTGTGAAAGCTTACCGAACTCTGACTGGGATCACTAATCGAATGAGATACCCACAGTGTATTGGGTGTATCTCGGGTTTTCATAGCCTAAATCCCCTCTCGAATGCTACTGCAGAATACTCATAAGTATTCTACTCAGAGCGTCTTAAGTCTCACTCTCCAATTAGTTGTTTCATTGTATAATAGTCTAGCCTTATTTATAGAAAGCTAGCTAGGGTTAGGGCTTAGTAGTAATTCTTATCATTAATATTTTACCCTTATTTAATGAGTACCTCTTATGGGTGGACTCGATATAATATCTTAACATATTAATACCCTAGATATTATATGATATTCTAACACATAATATTGAAATTATACCTCAGTTAGATAATTAAAATCAAATCAAATCCATGTGTGGTGGCCTATTCAAAATGTTTCAGTAATCCATGTTCAGAGTATTTTATAAAGAAGTTCAAATCAAGAAGTCCAAAACTTTCAAAATCATGAAGTGCAGAAATCCATATTCAAAATATTTTAGTCATCTATGGTCAGAGTATTTCATAAATACAAAGTTTTTAGAATATCCAAAATCATAGTAGTTTAGAGAATCCAAAATAAAGATTATTCAGAAAATGAAATCTGATTATTTGAAATTTTATAATCAATATAAATTAGAATTTAAAATATATAGATATTTAAATCATAGTTCAAAAGCCAAACTGATATCAATGGAAACTGTATATCACATTACCTTGGAGTTGCCAAAGCATTTAGAGCAATTCTTTTAAAGAGAACAAGATATTTAAGGAAGTTTGTTCCTTAAAATAGTTAAGAAAACAAAACATACAAAGTCACAAATGGATGTTTTGAAATATAGAAAGACAATTATAATCAATAATATCTACTCACCTGGAGAGGAGCACACAAACTTCTCCTTAAAGCCTTCAATGATTTACTTGATCACAATTAGTCCTAAGGACCTATAAAATTAAGGAACATGCTCTCAACCTTTATTATCTAGGAATAGTATAACTAATTCTATTAATTTATCTAATTAGTAAGTTGTTCCTAGACTATAAATGTATGTCTCAATATTTATAGTTCTCTTGGATTGCCAAACACAACCATTTATAGTTATCCTTGGTTCCATTTGCAAACCTTTCTTCTTATATCAAAATCCAAATTCTTAACTAAACATTACTTTAATCAGGCCGATGTCACGCTTTCTTAATCCAAATCAAGAACATCATGGGTTTCCTTTATAATTGGTTTAACTTAGATTCAGTTCATTCAAAAATCAAATTTCCAATTCTATTTCAAAACACTTTCAATAAGTTTTTTCTCCAATTTTCATTTTCATGATTAATGACAATATGCTTCCTCAATGGTGTGGAAATGATACTTTTTTAGTCCAAAATTTATGCATATTTTTTAATCTCTCAAATCTGCTACCATACACTTTGTTATACTATTATTCCACATTCCGATATTTATTAATTTCATCAATGTGTCCTTAGAGATCAACCAACCAAGTTCCAAAATTACTCCTTAAATTATATCAATCATCTAAGGCCTTTTATCAACTCCCACAATGTTTTACATTCCTCTTTTCTTCCTTTTACATTAATAAAAATCTATGAAAATTATGAAAATCTAACAAATGCATTTTTTTCATTTCCAAAACACACTAGAAAACTAATGGATACTTGCTGGTGAATAAGCTTAGATGATTGACGCACATCGATGATAAAGAATCATGGAAAAAGCGGATGGAGGTAGCAGCTGGAAGGAGAAATTGAAGGGGAGTATCATGCATGAGGAAGAAAAACAACATGATAGAGAAGAAGAAAATTTAACATGGACAATTTGGTAATTTCATATAGGAACATGTGTTAGCAATCAAAGAGAGAAAAAGAAAAAAGAAAAAAATTTGCTTTAAAGTTAGCTATGGGTGGATTTGAACTTGATTACCTTTTGATCCATAGGATGAAGCTTAGCCACTTGAGCTAACCTCAAGCTCAAATTTAATGCTTATTTATTCTATATTTAAGTCATCTTAAGTTTCCTTTTCCAATGTTCCCCAATTTTTTTTCCACTTAAAATAGGACTTTTAACATATAAAATTTCAAGAAAGTAACAATTTGAAAGGGAAATATGAATGTATTAAATGAAGATAAGTTAAAATCTACTCCTATGAACTTTTTAATATGATTATTAATAAACAAGATTTTTTCTTTAAAAAAATTTCTATCAACATTGTAAGGTTGGGGCAGTAATACTTAATAGCAAAAGGGTAAGCCCAAACTCTAGTTAAAGCTCACCAAAGATTTAAAATTTGGTCAAAATATTTTAATTTATCATTTTTTATGATTTAGTAATAATTATGTTGCCACAGTCATTTAAATTAATCTTAACTTGTGCTTATTTTTGTATATTTCTAAGAAACCTTATGGTAATAATACTAATACAAGAGGAAATTTTTTGTGAAAAGTTTTACAAGAATATTAAAATCCTTCTCCTTTACTTGTGGATCTACTATTCCCAACCATAACTCAAAATGCGATCCCCAGGTGTTGAACCCGTGTACAACAGGGCGTCAAGCATCTAACCACTTAGTCGTGATGCATGTTCAATATATATATGACAAACATTATATATATACAAGTCTTGATTTTAATTTGGCAAAATAAGTAAAATCTTTTTTCGGTCCCTCACTTGTAAGGTATTTTTTCAAGTTAATCCCTTATAAAATTTATTTTTCATTTTAATCCCTCACAAGTATGATATTATTTTAATTTAGTCCTTCCTAAAATTTTTTTTCAATTTAGTCCCTCATATGAATATTTTTCAATTTCTTCCTTCACAAATAACATCATTATTAATAATAACCTTTCATATTTTTTTATAGTTTGAATTTTATTTTGGCCAAATGAATAAAATCTCTTTTGGTCTCTCACTAATAGGTTATTTATTAATTTGATTCCTTATAAAATTATTTCTCATTTTGGTCCCTCAAATAAAATACTTCTCAATTGAGTCACTCATAAAATTTTTTTTATCAATTTAGTCCCTTACATATAAATTTTTCTCAATTTATTAATAGAGATAAACTCTTACGATTCTATGTTATAAATCTACCTAGAATTGTGAGTTTAACAACCTTGTTCCCAACACCTACTTGCTTACAAAGTCTGGTTTAACTATAACATTCATGAAAATTCATATACTAAATATTTTATTTTGAGTGAGGAAAAATTGTTCTTAATGGTTTTATGAGTTGGTAAAGGAAAAGGGATGCATTTGCGGCAAGAATAAATTTTATTAATTTTGGGAATATTGGAAAAAGGAATTTTGGATTACTTAAATATAAGTTTTTGTAGCATCATACTAGAGATTGAACTTGGCAAAAGTGGCTAAGTCTTATGTTTTTCACTCATGGAACCCAAGTTCAAATCCTTTTTATGAAACCTTGAAATTGAACAAATTTTTATTTTTAGAGTTGCCAAATGTCCCCAATGAAGTTACAAAATAGCATCCATTTTTTCTCCTTTTGCATTCTCCTCCTTCCTCATGCATGTTTTTCAATAAGCTAAGGAGCTCTGTGAGGATCCACCATCATTTGCCAAAGAAAAATCACATTTGGGTTCAATGGGAGTTCATGCACGATTTCATAGTGATATTGTAACCCAATATATATATATATATATCTGTGTGGTGTGTGTCTATATGTGTGTATCCTAAAAGCATATCATAAGATAAAAATATAGTTTTAATAGTGTTTTGCATAATGATGCTAGTAATATGCATAGTATTAAATAGTAACTTAAATAGTAAATTGTCAACAATATAGTAATATGTATACTGTCGAACAGTATAAATAGTGATTTTAAATAGTAAATAACTATCGCTTAGTAACTTGCATACTAAATACTTGATAACATAGTAATTAGCATATTATCGAATAGTAATTTGCATAATATCAAATAGTAGTTTGCATAGTAATTATTGGCAACATAGTAAATATGTATATAAAAATCTCAAAAGCATAATAACTATGCATAGTAAAATGTCAGTAGCATAGTTACAATCGATAATATAATAAACATGCATAGTAAAAATGTTAGTAGCATAGTAACTTTATATAGTTATTTTTGGCAGTGTAGTAATCATGCATAGTAAAATGTCAATAGCATAGTAACCATGTATAATAATTGTTTGTAGCATAGTAACTTTACATAGTAAAATGTTGACAACATAGTAATTTTGCATAATAACTATTGGTAACATAGTAACCTTGCATAGTATATATCAGTAATATAATATATTGTATAGTGTAGTATTGAAACTTGCATAGTATTAAATAGTAACTTGCATAGTACTTAAAAATTTATATAAATAGCATGAATATTTCTTAGTTTTCTCAATCAAATTTGAGAGTAAAGAAGGGAAAGAGAGGTTGTGGAAGGAGCGTTCATATTTCAACTTGTGTAAGAGGTAGCTTTGTCGATACCTCTTCAATTAGGTTGTGCAATAGGAATAGGGGATCTCTATTATTGATCCCTATCAGTGAGTGTATAATGACCAAAGTGTGAACACCCCATCCCTAATTGCCTAATCATTTAATTAATTGATATACCAATTAATTAATAATTAAGCAAATATGAAAATTAAAAAATGACAAAACTTCAAAATGGCATTTCCAATTAGGGGACAATTTGGAATTAAATAATAGAGGACAATTAAATAAACTCGAAACAAAAATATATATATAGAATTAACTAATCAAAATAATTATAATAAATAAAAACAAAATAATACAAAATACAAAATGTATATGACAAAACAAAAATAGAAAATTAGGAAAATTAAAAAATCAAAGGTGATGAAGCTGTCAGCAGTAGGATGCTTCACGTAAAAGAGCTGCAGGGAAAAAGCTAAACGAAAAAGCATGGCGGACAGCGAAAAAGGGGCTGGATAGAGAGGTCCTTTTGTCGAGCAGCTGGTGGTTTCAGAGAAAGCAGAAAGGAGGAGAGGCTAGAGGTTTAAAGTGGAGGAGCATTTGCAACAGAGTGAGTGGAGCAGCTGGTGGTTTCAGAAAAAGCAGAAAGGAGGAGAGGCTGGAGCTTAAAGTGGAGGGGCATTTGCAACAGAGTGAGTGGAGCAGCTGGTGGTTTCAGAAAAAGCAAAAAAAGAGGAGAGGCTGGAGGCTTAAAAGGTAAGGGCACTGCTAGACCATGGGAGAGAAAAAGAGAGACCTTGGTTGAAGCAAAAGAGAAGAGAGCTCATTGTGGGAGAGGTGCAAAACCTTGGCTGGAGGATAAGAGAAAGAGACCTTGGCTAAAGCATAAGAGGAGGAGAACCGTGGCTGGAGGGGAGAGGTGCAAAACCATGGCTGGAAGAGAGAGGTGCAAAATTACGATTGGAGGAGA
The DNA here is from genome assembly GCA_037074485.1 of Delonix regia. Taxonomy (NCBI): domain Eukaryota; kingdom Viridiplantae; phylum Streptophyta; class Magnoliopsida; order Fabales; family Fabaceae; genus Delonix; species Delonix regia. The sequence goes on along the minus strand of CM073454.1, from coordinate 18,148,636 downwards.
GAGGTGCAGAATCGTGACTTGAGAAGAGAGCTGTGCAGAACCGTGGCAAGCTGGAAGCAGAACGTTGGAAGCAGATTGCGATGATCTGAAGCTGTGAACGTCTTCCCCTGTTTCAGATGCTGTAAATAGAGACAAACTGAGAGAAAGTGAGCTGAAGGTGTCTGCCTGGTTTCCTCGATTTGCTGTTCCCATTTCTGGTCTTTCTGTCTTTAGTTTGCTGTCTGATCTGTCATGAATGCATGTAGAAGGTTGGTTGTTATCTATCTTTGTCTGTTGTTAGATTGCTTTTGATAGAAAATGAGCAAGAATGCATCAACGTATATATATATATATATATATGTATCTGTCAGCTTCTGTTTCTGCATCTGTGTGTTTTGGTGTATGATAACAAGTAGAAGAAAGCCAGGAGAAGGGAAGCAACGTATATATATATATATATATGTGTGTGTGTGTGTGTGTGTGTGTGTATGTCATGTCTATTTTTGCATATTTTTTTGTGTATAAGAACAAGAAAAAGGAAGCATGGAGATAGGGCAGCAACATATATATATATATATGTGTGTGTGTATGTCATGTCTGTTTCTGCATGTTTTTCAGTGTATAAGAACAGAAAAAAGGAAGCATGGAGATGGGACGGCAACGCATATATATATATATATATGTGTGTGTATGTCATGTATATTTCTGCATGTTTTTCGGTGTATAAGAACAGAAAAAAGGAAGCATGGAGATGGGGCAGCAACGTGTATATATATATATATGTGTGTGTGTGTGTGTATGTCTTGTCTGTTTCTGCATGTTTTTCGGTGTATAAGAACAGAAAAAAGGAAGCATGGAGATGGGGCAGCAACGTATATATATATATATATATATGTGTGTGTGTGTGTGTGTGTGTGTGTATGTCATGTCTGTTTCTGCATGTTTTTCTGTGCATAAGAATAAGAAAAAGGAAGCATGGAGAGGGAGCAGCAACGTATATATATATATATGTATATGTATCTGTCAACGCATGTTTCTACATCTTATGTTGCAGTGTATGAGAACAAGAGAGAAGAGATAAAGCAAAAGGGGGAGTGCATCAATGTGTATATGTATGTGTCTTGGCATGTTTATGGGCAAGAAAAAAGAAGAACAAGAAAGAATGCATTGGTGCACATTTGTGTGTATATATACATATATATGCTCATATGTATGTGTGCTTAGGTATATATATATATATATCAGGTGCAAAAAGAAAGAATGAAGTGAGAAGAGGTTCTTTTTTTGGGTATATATACATATATATGTATGTGCATGAATATATGGGTGCATGCATGGTTAAACATACATAAGGTAAGGAAAATGAACCAGTAGGAAGTTGTCTTGTTCTCATTTTTGTCATATTTGTTATGATTATGTTGTTTTGTGTTATTATTATTATTTTTATTATTATTATCATCATTATTATTTCATTTTGTTTGAATATAAGACTAATCTTGGTCCCATGGGTAGAGTTTTATGAAATTTATCGCGTGAGAATTTTGTTCTCCGTGATTGCGTGAGATCATGTGAGATTTTAATCTCCTTAGATCTTTTAAAAATTAGCACATTTGTTTTAAAAATAATAACAATTTAATATTGACTTAACTAAATATTTTCCATTATTTATGAAATTATCATCTGAGGATTTGGTTCTCCTCGATTGCATGAAATCATGTGAGATTTTAATCTCCTTAGATCTTTTAAAAATTAGCACATTTGTTTTAAAAATAATAATAATTTAATATTGACTTAATTAAATATTTTCCATTATTTATGATATTATCGTGTGAGGATTCGGTTCTCCTCGATTGCATGAGATCATGTGAGATTTTAATCTCCTTAGATCTTTTAAAAATTACACATTTGTTTTAAAAATAATAATACTTAAATATTGACTTTAATTAAATATTTTTCATCATTTTCGAAACTATTGTGTGATGAGTCGGTTCTCTTCGATTGCATAGGAATATGTGAGGTTTTAACTTCCTTAGTTCCCTAAAATTAATACACCTCTATCTAATAATAATAATAATAATAATAAAGAAAAAAAATCATAATCAAATATTCATTCTAATTAAATATTTCCCGTTATTTATGAGAATATAGTTCTCCTCAAATACTTGGGGTCGTGTGAGATTTTAATCTCTTTAGACCTCAAAATTTAGCACATACTTGTTTGAAAGATAAATAATAAGAATGATGGTAAATAGATAAAATAATAATAATGCAAAAACAAATATTTTAATTGAATTATTTACAAAATAAATAAAGTCAGGGTTTTATAAATTTAACAAATTAGAATGCCACGTTCAAAAATTCCAAAAATGGCTTTCTGTTATATTTTGTTCTAATTTCAATCCTGATTTTTTTCAAAACAAAATAAAAAATAGAAAAAAAGTGAAACAAAAAAACCAAAATCCAAAAATTTAATAAATTAAAAAACTCAAAAACATTCCTTTCATTATAATTACATTTCAAATTCCAAAAGAAATAAAATAGAATATAAACTTCCCAAAATCCCAAAAATCTCATTCCGTAATCATTTCATTTAAATTTCAAAATAAAGATTAAAATTCCAAAAACAAACAAAACTTAAAAGGTTGAAAAATGAAGAGATTAAGAGAGCTAGATTACTTAGGTTGCTGTATATTAAAACACACAAATCCAAATTCCAATCTTGTTTTGTTTACAAAAACCTATTTAATTTGAACTCTCCTGTTCTCATCACAAAAATTATAAATCACCAACCACCAGACACGCCTTTTGGGTCGAACTACGTGGACTTTGATCCCAATCACAGGGTACGTAGGCCCTAGGCTCTTATCTTAGGTCAAGTCCGGCTTTGTAAATATCTATCTGTTTGTTTCCACTATTGTCGTTTTTGTCTTCTCTGTTTAACGGGCATGCATATTAATAAAGGGTAATTGAGATAAATTTAAGGCCATATTCTATTTCAATTGACTGGTTTAAGGTAATCGTCCTCATGGACGGGTGTTGTGGGGTGCCTAACACCTTCCCCACACTCAAATAGACTCCCGAACTCATCTCTGATTTCGCAGACCATGTTGCCTTTTTCTTTTTTATTTAAATTGGTTTTCCAAAGTTTTCCATTAAAAATTTTGGTTGCGACTCAAAATAAATTGATTTTCAAGTTTCATTTTGGGAGTCAATTTAAACACTTTTTATTTTATTCTGCCGAAAGGTCGGTTACGACACCAAAGTATTACCATTCATTTTACTGATTGATTTTATTTTCTTGTCCAACTTTCAATTTCTACATTTCATGCTCTGCATCCTATAGGGGAAATAATTTGTGATTTTCAAATCTTTCAATTATGAATATTTGATATGTGTGGATGTGTTCTATATGATGATGGATAAGACTGTTGAAACACTATATGCTATTAAAATGGTATTACGAGTATATGTGGAAATATAAAATTGTGATGTACCTCTTGGCATTAATTATTCCCTTTTCTTCACTTTTCAGTTCATGATAATATTTTATATAATTTCATCTTCTTCAATTGTTGTATAATTATATATATTATTTTTTAAAGCCTTTATTTATATTCAATAGTTTTAATAATTTAAAGGTTGGATGAGAATTCAAGTAAGAGCCTTGTAGCCATTAGCAAGGGTAACGATCTTGGTTCACCTTGTTAAAATGAATTATGAAGACATATTAGGTAAAAGGATACAGATATGAATTACTAAGATGTATCCAATAAAGGGATATGAGTATGAATTATTCACACCTATCTAAAAAAGGGATATGAGTATAAGATATTGAGATGTATTAGATAAAGGGACACGGGTATTAATTATTGAGACGTATCCAGTAAAAAGGATACAGGTATGATGATCCTAGCTCTTTCCTTGATACCTATTTTATTCAAAATGCACTCATTAAGTCAGTAGTAGACTTACACCTCTCTTTTTAATATTTTTCTGATCAATAGGTGTCAATGAAGTTGCTCTGGGAATTTTCTTATTGTCCCGATATTTTGGTATGTCATTCTTGGTTAATCACAGTGTATGTTTGACTCCAAGGTGGTGGCTACTAGATGTCTAGTTATTTAGGGTTTATAAATGTTGTGAAGTATTGTAAGCATTGTGTGGGCTATTTTCCTTTTTATACTAAATATATATTTTGAGACATTGTTAAGTTAATCAGTTTAATGTCATTATAAAATTGTTGAATTATATTTCATAGAGTGTCTATTGTGTTTCATCGATATTTAAGGAAAATGTAAAAAATGTTATCTTTGGCTAGCTGGTCTAAGTCAATGTAGCCTATGTGCTAGTTATGACCAATGAATTTAGGTTGCCATAAAGTTAGTATTAGAGCCAGGTTTGTTTAGGTTTGTCTAGGTCCTAGTTGCTATTGGGTTGGGAAGTAATGGAATGTTGATGTAATTATGTAATTGGCTAGCATACCTTACATACAAGAGGCTGTTGTTATTAAATCCACTTCATGGAGTCTTTAATCATAGGACATATGTCATCCATATTTATGTAGCTATAGAACTTGTTAGAATAACCACTTGAATCCAAATTACTTATCTCAATTAAAAGATTCCCCCAAGGAAGAGAATGGTTCCTTAGAGGTTTATTCCTGATGAGGCTTCCTCCTTACCTTGTAATGCCATTTTGGCTTCCAGAGGCCACGGGTGAAGGGTTGATAGAGGTAGTGGACGTAGCAGTAAACTAGAACATGATCAAAGAAATGAGGCTGCTAGACTGGCTAAAAATGAATTGCCTAAGAATAAGCAAGAAAATGTGATAGTATCTTATGTAGTTGCTAGGATGTTCGATATGTGGCAAATAAAAAGATAGATGATAAGCATGAAGATGCAGCAGCAACAACATGGTAGAGGACATCAAGTAGACCATGAACCTTAACGAGAGACTTGACCAATTAAGGGACAACTAAGTTTAAAAGAGAAGAGCATTGAAGTTTAGTTATTTGACTTTATGAAACTCAACCCTCTTTCCTTTACAGGTGCAGAAGCAATGGAGGACCAGTAAAACTTTCGAGATAAGGTAGGTCGACTTTGTAAGGCACTTGGGTGTTCCTTAACTAGATTAGTAGAGTTAGCAGAATTACTACTATTAGGAGTAGCCTAAACTTGGTTTGAAACCATGAAACAAGGAAGACCTCAAGATTTGCCTCCTTTGGAATGAAAGGAATTCCCATAGTTATTTTTTAAGAAATTCCTCCCTCAATTAGCAAAGGACACGAAGGCCAGAGAATTTGAAGTCTTAAGACAAAGAGAAGGCTAACTCATTGGGGAATATGAAGTGATATTTACTCATTTGTTATGGTATGCTCCAAACTTAGTGAAAATTGAAAACATAGGTGCAAAGCACTTTATCCATGGGCTCCTAGATTATTTATATAAATCAGTGGTCAAACTGCAATATGATTTCTATGAAGATGTGATTAATAGTGCAAAAACTCTTTGAAGCTAGATTCAGAGGTAGTAAAAATATGCAGGAGCATCACAAACAGTAATGCATTGGAGGTGATCAAAGTGGCCAACTAGGTCGTGGTAGTAACTACAGTTATAGAGAGATCATAATGAGTCATCAAGGCTATCAAAGGAAACCTCACCAACAAGGAGGCCATAATGGTCATTCTTCTAGCATTGTGCAGAGTAGTGGTATGGGGTGATCATTTAGGTCCTATCCCCTTTACCCCACTTATATAAAGATGCATCCTGGTATTTGTTTTGTGACTGAGAAGGTATGTTACCAGTGTGGTTAACAAGACTACTTTAAAAAGGATTGTCCTATGCTATCTACACCACTATTCTCTAGTTAAGCATCTGCCCCTACTAAGCTTCCATCATCTCTAATACCAGCACTACCCTTGAGGCAAATTAGAGGACCTACAAGTCATGGATTTAATGAATCTTAAACTAGAGGTAGAGGTTCAGAGGGTAGGAATCAAGGACATGCGGGGAGAGGATAGGTTCATGTTTTTGTTATGACCTATCAAGATACTTAAACATTTAATGCTATAGTTACAGGTATACTTCCAGTTTGTTCTTATGATGCACGTATTTTATTTGACCCTGGGGCTATGTATTCCTTTGTGTATCCATTTTTTGCATTGCGATTTGCTAAGGATGCAACACTCTAAAATACACCACTAGTGGTATTTACACTTATCAGTGATTCAGTTATCGTTGATTGTATGTATAGGGAATGTAAAATCTTAGTAAAAGGAAATCAATTACTAGTTGACTTGATAGTCCTTAATATCATGGACTTTGATGTGATATTGGGCATGGATTGCCTTTCCTCATGTCATGGCATGCATGAATGTAACAGCAAAGAAATTTGATATGTCAAGGGGGGAAAGCTTTGCCTTTCAAGGAGATCAAAGCTTAACACCTAATAATTTAATTTATGCTATTAGTGCTAGCGGATGTAAAGGATACTTAGCGATGGTTAGAGATACACCAAGGACAATAGAAACCTTAGAACATGTACTAATAGCATGTGAGTACCCTGATAGTTTTCCAAAAGAGTTGCTAGGTTTACCTCCAGATAGGGAGATTGAGTTATAAATAAACTTAATTTCATGTGCTCCACCTGTGTTGATACCCCCATATTGTATGACCCAATAAAGCTTAAGGAATTGAATGAGCAATTACAGGATCTTCTTGACAAAGGATTCATATGCCCTAGTTCTTCACCATAGGGTGCTCCAGTATTGTTTGTGAAGAAGAAAGATGGTTCTATTAGGTTGTGTATTGATTATAGGAAATTGAACAAGGTGACAATGAAAAACAAATATCCATTGCCACAAATAGATGACTTGTTTGACCAACTTCAAGGGGCCCAGTGTTTCTCTAAGATTGACTTGCAATCAAGATATCATCAGTTTAAAATTAAAGGGGTAGATATTCTAAAGACAACATTTAGGACTCGTTATAGGCACTACAAATTCTTAGTTATGTCATTTGGTCTTACTAATGCTCCAATTATTTTCATGGATTTGATGAATCGGGTCTTTAAGCAATACTTAAATCATTTTGTGATTGTCTTCATTGACGATATCCTTATGTACTCGGAAAGCAAGGATGAACACAAGCAACAATTGAGGATGACTTTACAAACCTTGAGAGAATATTAGTTATATGCCAAGTTTTCCAAGTGCAAGTTTTGGTTGGATAATGTGGCTTTCTTAGGGCATACTATGTCCAAAGAATGGATCAATGTAAATTCAAAAAAAATAGAGGTGGTTCAGAATTAGCCCAAACCCACCATAGTGATCAAGACACATAGCTTTCTTAAGTTACTTAGTTATTACTGTAGATTTGTGAAGGACTTTTCTAAGCTTGCTACTCTCATTTAACTAGTTTATCTAGAAAAGGTGTGGAGTTTCAATGGACAAATGCTTATGAGGAAACTTTTTAAAATTGAAAGAACGCTTAACTTCAACACTAATATTAGCTTTTCCTTTTAGGAGTGGTGGGTATACAATTTATTGTGATGCTTCAACAGTGGGATTGGGTTGTGTATTAATGCAACATGGAGAGGTGATTGCCTATGTATCTAGGCAACTTAAAAAGCATGAACAGAATTATCCCACTTATGATTTAGAGATGGTCATAAATATATTTGCCTTAAAGATATTAAGGCAATACTTGTATGATGAAACTTGTGAAATTTACACTAATCACAAGAGTCTTAAGTATACATTTCAACAAAGGGACTTGTACTTCAGACAAAGGAGATGGATGGAACTCTTGAAGGATTATGATTGCAATATTTTATACCACCCAGGTAAGGCCAACGTAGTTACTGATGCTTTGAGTAAGAAGTCTATATGTAGCTTGGCTTATATAGCTAGAAGCAAGAGGTTGATTACAAAAGAATTCCAAAAGCTTACTGAAAGTAGCGTACGATTTAAGATATCAGGACTTGACTCATTGCTAGCCCATGTACAATTTCATTCTACCTTGATGGAAAGAATTAAGGCATTACACGACCAAGGCATTCAATTAAAAAGGATTATAGAAGAAGTCCATGAAGGGATGGTATAGGAATTTTCACTAGATGATAAAGATGTTCTAAGATGTAGTCATAGGAAATATGTACCAAATATGAAAGATTTACAGAGGACGGTATTGGAAGAAGCTCATCACTCTGCATGTCAATAAGTACCACGATTTGAGAGAGTTGTATTGGTGGAAAAGGATGAAAAAGGATGTAGCAGAGTTCGTTTCTAGATGCTTAGCATGTCAATTAGTGAAGACTAAACACCATAAACCTGTAAGCTTGCTTCAGTAGATTGAGATTCCTAAATGGAAGTGGGAAAGGATCACAATGGATTTTATTACTGGCTTGCCTAAGACCCTTGAAGGCTATGATTCAATATGGGTAATTGTAGATTGGTTAACTAAGACTGCACACTTTCTACTTGTAAAGGCTACCTATAGTGTAGCCCAATATGCTAAACTCTACTTAGATGAGATCACCTCTCTTCATGGTGTGCCAGTGTTTATTTTTTCCAATTATGGCCATAATTTACAGTCAATTTTTGGAAGTCTTTCACAGAGCCTTAGGGACTCGCTTAGTTCTAATCACTGCCTTTCATTGTCAAACTAATGGATAATCAAAGTGTACAATTTAAATATTGGAAGATATGCTTCGTGCAAGTGTTTTAGATCTTAGTGGCAATTAGGATAAATATTTACCTTTAATGGAGTTTGCCTACAATAATAGCTATCAATCTAGTATACAGATGGCACCTTTTGAGGCATTGTATGGTAGGCATTGCAGATCATCGATAATTGGTTTGAAGTAGGTGAATCTAAACTTTTGGGCCTAAACTTAATACAAGAATCAGTTGCTAAGGTGAAATTAATTTGCAAAAGGTTATTGGTAGCCCAAAAGTAGGAAAGCATACACAAATAATAAAAGGCATGACCTAGGACTTACAGTTGGAGACCTTATGTTCTTGAAAGTATTGCCCATGAAAGGTGTTTTACGGTTTCGAATAAAGGGAAAGTTAAATCCTAAATACATTGGGTCATTCAAAATACTAGAGAGAATGGGTGTTGTAGCCTTTTGTGTGGCTCATCCACCAAATTTTGCAAATTTCCAACCTGTCTTCCATGTATCTATGCTTAGAAAATTTTTATTCGATCCTTCTCATGTCCTTCAACTGCAATCAATACAATTAGAAGAGCAACTCTCCTACGTAGAACAACCTATCGCCATAACTGGCTGACAAGTTAAGAGATTGAGGAACAAGGATATAGCTTCAGTCAAAGTGGTATGGTAGAATCATACTGGAGAATAAGCAACTTGGGAAGTTGAAGAAGTCATGTGCGACAAGTACCCCATCTCTTTGCTTCTAGCATAAGTAGCATCTCTAAATTCATAGACTGAATTTTTTTAAGGGGGAAAGAATGTAATAACCCAATATATATATATATATATATACACATATATATATGTGTGTGTGTATCCTAAAATTATATCATAAGATAAAAATAAAGTTTTAACATTGTTTTGCATAGTAATGTATAGTAATATACATAATACTAAATAGTAATTTGTATAGTAAATTGTCGATAGTATAGTAATATGTATAGTGTCAAAAAGTATAAATAGTGATCATGAATAGTATAATGTCAGTTGTATAATAACATACACAGTTCTAAATAGTAACCTATAGAGTAAATTGTCGATAGCAAAGTAAAATGTACAGTGTCAAATAATATAAATAGTAATTTTGAATATAAATGTTAGTCGCATAGTAATTTATATAGTAAACTATTAGCAATATAGTAATTAGCATAGTATAAATAGTAATTTACATAATATCAAATAGTAATAAGCATAATAACTATCGACAGTATAGTAATTTTGTATAGTAACTATCGACAACATAGTAACTCTGTATAGTTATTGTCTGCTACATAGTAACTTGCATAATACAACATAGTAGAGTAGCATGCATAGTACTTAAAAACTTATATAAATAGCACGAACATTTCTTAATTTTCTCATTCGAATTTGAGAGGAAAGAAGAGAAAGAGAGGTAGTGCCATAAGTGTTCATATTTTTAACTTGTGTGAGAGGTAGCTTTGCCAATACCTTTTCAATTGGATTGTGCTGTAAGAATAGAAGATCTCTGCTATTGATCCTTATTGATGTGTATGATTAGTAAAGTAGCACCTTTCATTTTATTGAGTGATTTTATTTTCATGCCTAACTTTCAATTTCATTATTTCATGCTTTACATCTTATGGGAGAAATAATTCATGATTTTCAAATCTTTCGATTATGGATATATGATATGTATGGATGTGTACTATATGATGATAGATAAGATTGTTGAAACACTATATGCAATAAAAATGCTATTATGAGTATATGTAAAACTATAAGGTTGTGATGTGCCTCTCGACATTAATTATTCCTTTTTCTTCACTTCTAAGTTCATGATAATATTTCATATAATTTTATATTCTTCAATTGCTGTATTATTATATATATGATTTTTTTAAAAGCATTTATTTATATGCAAGAGTTTTAATAATTTAAAGCTTGGATAGGAATTCAAGTAAGAACCCTGTAGTCGTTAGTAAGGGTAACGACCTTGGTGCACCTTGTTAAAATGAATTATGAAGACGTATCTAGTAAAGTGATACAGTTACGAATTATTGAGACATATCCAGTAGAGGGATATGTGTATGAATTATTAAGACATATCTAAAAAAGGGATATGAGTATAAGATATTGAGATGTATCTAATAAAGAGATAAAGGTATTAATTACATAAACACATTTGGTAAAAAAGATATGGGTATGATGATCCTAGTTCTTTCCTTGATACCCATTTTATTCAAATTTATAAGGTTTAGAAATGGTATTTTTTTAATCAAAGTTTGTTATTTGTTAAAAACTCTAAAACCTCTATTGTTTCTCGTTTCGCTTACTTTATTATTTATGCACTCACTAAGTTAGTTGTAGATTTACACCTCTCTCTTTAATATTTTTCATATTAGTATGTGCTAATGAAGTTGCTCTAGGAATTTTCTTATTATCTAAACTTTTTGGAATGTTATTCTGGGTTAATCATAGTGTAGTTCAGTCCCTAAGGTGGTAGCTACTAGATGTCTAGTTATTTGGAGTTTTATAATTGTTGTGAGTATTGTAAGCATTGTATGGGCTATTTTCCTTTTTATACTAAATATATATTTTGAGACATTATTAAGTAAATTAGTTTAATATCATTGTGAAATTGTTGAATTATATTTCAAAGAGTGTCTAATGTGTTTCATCGATATTTATGGAAAATGTAAAAAAATGTTATCTTAGGCTAGCCAGACTAAATTGATTTAGCCTATGCACTGATCATGACTAATGAATTTGGGTTATGACATATATAAGCAAAAATTAGTGCATTTTTTTTTTAATCATCTTAAGGCTTTAGGTCTTGGATGAAATTTGAAGCTTTGTGCTTAATTTCTTAAATCATTTGAATCGTTTATGGTTTGACATTTTGAACCCCTTTTCACAGTGTGTGGTGTGATTTTCAACTAAAAATCAATGAGATTTGGGTGAGTTTTCACAAAATTTCTTTTAGGCTTCACATCTAAAGTTATTTCTTGACCTTCTTCCCTTATTTTAATGAATTGATTTCATCAAATCAGCTGTGAATATTGAAACCCCTCTTTGCAACGTTCATACCATGTGAAACTTGAAATTAGGGTTGACTTTAGTGTAGAATCTTCAAACTGAGTTAGTGCTTTGCTTCATTGGTGAAATTACTTCGTTTCCCCCCATTTTCAGTGGCTAATTTTAAGTTTTAGGTCATTAATTCAAAATTATCCCCACTTGGTTATATATTCATGCATATGTGAAGAAAATCTGAAATTTCTTGCTCCTTAAATCTCATGAAACATCAAGAGGAAGAATTATGGCTATCAGAGGTTTTGTTTTGAGTTGTAAGTAGAGTTAATAATTTTTCTCAATTTTCTTCGATTTTCATTGATGTTATGTGATGAAAGTTGAATGGAAACCTTGTTAGAGTTCACTAAGTGACCAACTACTAGAAAAATATGAAATAGAAATAGAAATTAGACATGAAAATTAAGTCATATTAGATAGAAAAGGAAATAGACATGATTTAGATATGATACTTTTAATTGATTATTACTGGCTACTAAGATGGAATCAAAAACAGATTTTTTTGTCTCAATTTCATTTGGCATCTAATTCCATGTCAAATCATCAATTTCATAAGTTAAACGTAATTAAAATAATTAGATATGGAATTAGTCTGTACCTCTTCATATAAATTATGAAATATTGATATTAGACACAGAAATTATACAAATTTTTTCCATCTCAATTTTGGGTGGTATCTGATTCCATGTCAAATAATCAATTTTTTAAGTTAATTGTAAATAAAATAATCAGATATGGAATTATTTTGTATTTATGTGTATAAATTTTTTAAATTTGATACTAGACACTGAAGTTATTCCATGTCAACATTTAGCACCTATGTGTGCCTTTCATTTTTGTCGTACGAGTAGGAAATTTTCTATAGAAAGAAAAAACTTAAGGCCTTTTGGTTTTGATACACACCCTAGCATTTTATCGATCTACACTCAGAACTCCTTCATCACTCGCATTGCTCACTTCACCAGCACTAGTGAAGGAAGCTCTACTTGATGGTCAGCTGATGATGCAACGGTAAGTTATTCTCTAACTTATACTATCTAGCGGCCCTGTTATTTGGTTTATCCCTGTTCTTAGTTCTTGCACCTAATTTTAGTAGAGTGGGCGTTAAACTAAGTTTAAGTCTAATATTTCTTTGAAACTCTTATTGGGCTAGTATAATAGAGATTCATTAGTTTTAATGATTCCTATAGTACATGGGTCAAATGCATAGGGTTAAAGCATGCATCCTTCTTTTGAATATATATATATATATATATATGTGTGTGTGTGTGTGTGTGTGTGTGTGTGTGTGTTATGTATATGACTTATGAACGGGTGAAAACAAACATTTGCATATATAATGAAAATCTTGGAAACCAAAGAACTGGACATAGGTGGTTAGTTTGAGTGGATAAAGGTTTTGTGCTTGAATTTTCACCTCCCTTTTAATTCTTTATTTTAAGCACTACATTTGAATTCTTGCATATTTAAATTCACTTAATTACTGTTTGTTAATTTCTGCTTGCTAGTGTTAGTGCTCCGGTGTCTCTATTATTTTGAGATTACTTCAGCTAGATCAAATTGTCTCACACACAGTCGTAGCATTCATTTATTATATAGTTCTATACGTTGCTAACAAGATCCCCTTACTAAAGTTCTGTTTTGAAAGCATTTCTATTGCTTGTATTAAAAAAAATAGTACAAATACCACCCAATTTACCCCTTTTGGGTTTATTTATTAGTATTAAATTTAGTGCTCAAAAACTCTATTAGCTATAGGGACAATAATGGCCTTAAAAAATTGAAAAGAACACAATTATATACACAGAAAATAGGTTATTCAATTTGAGATTTAATTCAATAGTTTCATTTATAAACATGGATATTCATTGTGTACCCTCCATGTGCATATTTTCTCTTATTCAATATTAACACTATGAGTATATATAGATATATGTGTGTGTGTGTACATATATGTGTGTATGTATGTACGTAGGAGTTGAACACAATATCCTACAAATAATAGTGAAAATGTTATGCAAATTATTAGAGATTCTAATTGTTATTATAAGTTGTCTTTACCATTAAAATCTCTTTGATTGGACATTAGGACGGTTGCTTCGGCTGCATATTTGAGAAATGGATAACAAGTTCTTTTAAGGTTTTTGTTTTCTCTTTCTTTACTAAAAAATGTCTCCTATCTATTATTTGCATAAGTTGCAATTATTCCAACGTTTCCATCTTTGCAGAACTTTACGTCAAGGCTACTAATTGGGTGTCCAGTGGTAACAAATGATGTCATATATGCAACCATAGAAGAGCTCGTAGTTAGTTGGTTGCCACAAGTATACTGTTTTCTCATGGATATCTTGTCTTGAACGAAAACTATATGATCACTTAGATATATTTTTAATTTTTTTAATAAAAAATAAAACTTACAACTAACGACAAAGTCACTTTCATGTAATAAAATATATACACAGGATTATATATATATATATGTTCTTTCTATTCCATGTTGAAAAACTTGTATCACTAACCCCACTCGCCAACTCAAGATGGGGTCAGATTTCAACAAACAAAGATTAAATTATTTCTCAAATTTGTGCTCCTGATATCATATTAAACTGCTTATTGTGTTATGAGATTAATGTCCTGAATAGAGCATGACCAAATAAAAAATTATTTCAAGCTTTTAGGATAAAAAAATAAATATGATCGAATTTTTTTTATTTTATAAAAAAATTAATTTAATTTTTATGTTAAAATCAATTCATTTTTTTTATTTATCAGATTTATCTCACTATTACAATATTCATCCAAAACTTAACTCTATGTGTAAAAGTTTATTAACCTAGATGATATTTTATTTATTTGTCGTCCTTAGATAACTTAGATTTTTCTTTCAAATAAATATTTTATTGTTTGGCGTTAATATATATTTAAACTAATCAAAGGACTATATTAAGTTATTATAAATTAATAGTTTTAGGCTTTATGCTTGTGAGGATTTATTATAATCATCAGAGTAATGAGGAATACCGGAAGCGATTGCGTCAAATGGTCAAGAGCTCTATGATCAAGAGACTATATTTTTACTGAAGGGTGAGAAGATTGGGGGACGACAAGGAAATTCAGTTCCTGGGCCTTCAAAGGATTTACTATCTGCTTCATCTGATTCAGCTGCAGGTAACTTCTCTTCTACCCATTTGCAATAGTTGACTAAAATAGCACTCTTGCTTTAAAAATTTGTCTCCCCATGTCTGTTTAAGGCAAATTCTTTGTTTCCTTGTTTTTATTATACATAAAAGCATAAGAAGCTATTTTTTTGAGTTTTTACTGAAGTATCAAATAAATGATGGGGCAGAAAATTGTGATTGTGACATTTCATCTCAGTTCATACTCACTGACCATCTGTGAAGCCACCAGTAGTGGATATGAATATGCCATTAGTATGCCACAAGTAAGCTTCTTCTTTCTCTCGTTTTCCATTCTGAATCTCCTCTGGTTTAATTTCAACTTAGTACATGATATAGAGCATTCAATTTCCTTCTCTGCCGGCACATTATAGACTAAATTATTCCAATTTTCCCCTCATTTTCCTGATGCTTCACTGTGCTAATGTTCTGGAAACTTTAAAGTGTTGCTTTGTTCTTCCTAAATGTTCCTAAGGGTCGCATCACATGCCTTCTGAATACCTCTAAGTTCTGCCTAGTGTTCGCTCATGAGCATTCAAATTGAACAAAATTTTCACAATGAAAAACAGTTGCGTCCTATATTTCATGATTCATACCTTCTGTTTTCTTTGGGCAGACATGTAGGTGAAGTGTAATATTCCAAAATTTTATATTTAATATTTTTACCTTGAGGGATGATTTTTCGGAACATTTATATAAGTAAAATGGGGAAGAAGAAATTTAATTAAGGAATATATATATATATATATATATATATAAAACAAATATAACAATTAAATTAGTTGTAGAAATGGGAGATTCAAGAGAACTATCATATTAATTCAAGTAATCAATTTCATGAATTCTAGGTTGGCTTAAGTGGCTAAGCTTGACCCAAGCATTCATTAGTACTTGAGTTTGACTCCCCTCTCTTATATCAGAGTATGATTTTTACTGGGCTGCCACGTGTCCTCCAACAATGAAATTACCAAAATACCCCCAATTTCATTTTCTTCTTCATTTTTCCTTCTTCATGGGGCGTCTCATGAGCCCTCCCCCTCCATTTCAATTTTCTACACTTTTTTCTCCTTGAATTGCACTAGCACCACCATCTTCATGCTTCACTATCAATCTCGATCACTTGGGTGGCCGAAAACCTCCAAAAATCTGGTGGTGAGTGACAGCAATGGAGAGCCTTTTTTTTCGACCTAAGATTTGCGATTTCAAGTGATTTTAATCCGATATTGATGGGGTTTTGATGATAATCAATATTTCAACTTGTTCTTCAAGGATTCCAGCCTTTAATTTGTGTAAATTGATCAAAAATCAAGCTCATTCCTTAGTTGTCCGTCGCAAGTGAACAATATCGATGAACACGAAATTTGGCCAAATTCAAGTGAAATTTTGTTGTTTTGCATGAGGGCTTTAATTCAAAAGCAATTTTTGTGTTATTCTTTGCCTATTTGAGCTCCCAATTTCATGAATAAGTGCTTGAATTTGGAAATCCCCAATTTTGGATGAAGAACATGAATAGTGATGTGAACAGTGTTTGAAACTCAAAATTTGAAATTGAGACATGAATTGAAGTTGTTTTGGAGAAATTCCTTAGGGGTTTTGATTCTAAGTGAGGTTCTAACAATTCTCATATGTCAGTTTGATGTTTAGAACACTAAATTAAAGACCCCCTCTTTCTTGGTTGGGAATTAAGGTGCGTAGAGTACTGATAATTGAAGAAATTTTGATCCTCCTATGTAATTAAACATCAAGAAGGATTGTAGGAGTTGTTAGAAGTTGCAGTTTAAGTGGTAAGTGATTTTGAGAATTTCCCTTAAGCTTATTACATTTCATTGTTATGGGAGGGAGTTTTATAAATAAGAATGCAATGAAAGTAATTATTAATGTTCCATAATTACTTTGTTAATGACTGAAATTATTTTTAGACTCAATTAGTAATTGTGAACACCACACCCCCAATTATACGATTAATTCATCAATTAATTAATAATTAAGCAAATGGAAAAATTAAAAATGACCAAGATTCAAGTGACATTCACAATTGGAGACAATTTGAAATTGAAGATAAATAATAAGGGGATTTTGAGACAAGCAAAATAAAAACCTAAAAATATGACAATTAATAATAATAAATCAAAGTAAAAATCATAAATATTTTGATGATAAAATTGGAGAAATTAAAGCTAAAGTACAAAGAATAAAATGATATAAAAAAAACAACACCAAGAAAAAAAAAACAAAAAACAAAAAAGAGGAAGACTGAAGAATGAGAGTTAATGCACACATGAAGAGAAGAGACAAAGAGGAAAGGCAGAGTCTAGCACATTATCACTCTGAAGGAAATATGCTACTTCCCACCCTGCAAGCCCAGAGAAAAAAAGAAGCATCAAAATGGCAAGGTGCTAGCTTCTTGATACTCCCATCTACTACGCCTAAAGGAAGGATAGCAGCTAAGAGGATTAGTCAAATGTCTTCTGCTCCTTACATGCAAAACTTACACCAGAAAGGAGAAAGGACCATGCTTAGCCACAATGTGTAGGGTAAAGAGTCAGGATCTAGCATGCAGCGTGGAGAGGACCAAAGGATAAAGAGTATGCCATTTTTTTTTATAAAATGAAGGAGCTAAAAAGAGTGAAGGTGAGACCAAGCTGGAGGAGAGTGTGAGGCCGAGGAGAAAAGAGAGAATACGAGACTGAGACTGAAGGGAGGCGAGACCGAGACTGAAGGAAAGGTGAGACTGAGAAAGAAGAGGATGCAAACCGAGAGAGGAGAGTGTGTAGATCGAGAGTGAAGTGAGGATGAAACCAAGAACAAAGAAAGCGTGAGCCAAGGAAAAAGGAAAAGAATTTGAGCTACTAGGAGAAAGCAAACGAGCTACCATGAGGAGCAAAACCGAGAGGAGGAGAGAAAGAACAGGACCGAATGCAAGCCGAGAAGGATCAGAACTGAAAGCTAGCTGAGGAGAGGAGAAGAGGGGAAGAAAATCCTCTACTTTGTCAGCCCAAAATAGAGTTCAACAGAGCTGCCCACTATAGGCCGTAGAGAGAAAGAGAAGTAGAGAGAGAAAGGTGGAAAGGAAAGCTACCAAAGGGAGACATGGAGCAAGGTGAAGCTGAGGTACTTTTGTGGGAATTGAAAGGAAGAAGAAGAAGCTGTTGAAAGGTACGTGAGGAGCCCTGTAAGTAGAGAAAGAAAAACCGAAACTAAGGGAGGTCGAGAAGGATTCATGGTGGGCCGAGAAGAGGGAAAGACTACTAAGGGAAGGAGTTATAGTGGACCGAGGAAGGCGTTGGAGGAGAAGAGTCACTGGGAAGGAAAGCTAGCCAAGACGAAGCCCAGGTAACTCTCACGCATGTATACTAACGTTCACGCTGTAGCTCCTCTCGAATGGCTTTTTTCGGTTTCTTTGTTTTTTTTTTTTTGGTTTATTAGTTAATTAATTAATTAATTAATTTTTATTATTAGTATTATTATTTTTATATGGGATTAATTTTTTTGCTTTATAAGTAAGGTTTTAAGGAAATCATCGAATGCAAATATTGTTCTCCTCAAATGTTTGGAACCGTGTGAGATTTCGATCTCCTTAGATCCCAAAAGTTAATGCATACTTGTTGTAAATAATAATAATAATAATAATACAAAATAATGATAATTAAATATTTACTTTGATTAAATATTTTCCATTGTTTATGAAATTATCATGTGAGGATTTTGTTCTCCTCAATTGCATGGGATCATGTGAGATTTTAATCTCCTTAGATCCATGAAATTAGTACACATTTGTTTTAAAAGTAATAATAATTAAATATTTACTTTAATTAAATATTTTCCATTATTTATGAAATTATCATGTGAGGATTTTGTTCTCTTCGATTGCATGGGATCATGTGAGATTTTAATCTCCTTAGATCCCTAAAATTAGTACACATTTGTTTTTAAAATAATGATAATTAAAATATTTACTTTTTTCCATTATTTACGAAATTATTGTGTGAGAATATTGTTCTCCTCGATTGCATGGGATCATGTGAGATTGTAACCTCCTTAGATCCCTAAAATTGGTACACATTGGTTTTAAAAATAATAATAATGCAAAAATAAATACTTTAATTAAATATTTTCCATTATTTATGAAATTATCGTGTGAGAATATTGTTCTTCTTGATTGCGTAGGGTCATGTCAAATTTTAATCTTCTTAGATCCCTAAAATTAGTACATACTTGTTTTAAAATAATAATAACAATAATAATAATATTGCAAAAATAAATATCTTAATTAAATAATTTTTTTAATGTGATTAAGGTCGTTCTTTATAATCATTTTATTTAAATTTCAAAATAAAGATTAAAATTCCAAAAATAAAAAAAATAAATTAAAAAGAGAAAAAAATGAAGAGGTTAAGAGAGTTAGATTAATCAGGTTGTCGTAAATTAAAACATACAAACCAAATCACAATTCCATTTTGTTTATGAAAATCCATTTGATTTTGAACCCTCTTGTTCTCATCACAACATTTATAAATCATCAACCAATAGACACATCATTTTGGTTGAACTACATGGACTTTGACCCCTATCATAGGGTACATTGGCCCTAGGTTTTCATCCTAGATCAAGTCCATCCTTTGTAAATACCTATCTGTTTGCCTCCATTATTGTCATTTTTGTCTTCGCTGTTTAACAGGCATGCATATCAATAAAGGGTAATTGAGATAAAATTAAAGGTCATATTCTATTTCAGCTAACTAGTTTAAGGTAACCGTCCTTATGGATGGGTGTTGTGGGGTGCTTAACACCTTCCCCACACTCAAATTAACTCCTGAACTCATCTCTGATTTCGCAGACCATATTGCCTTTTTCTTTTTGTTTTAAATTGGTTTTCCAAAGTTTTCCATTAAAAATTTTGGTGGCAACTCCAAATAAATTGATTTTTAAGATTCGTTTGTGGGAATCAATTTAAACTCTTTTTATTTCGCCGAAAGGTCAGTTATGATAGTTTGGCGACTCCACTAGGGACATTTCAAGAGTTAAGCCTGTTAATTAGTCAGTTGAAATAATATGACTTTCTGTTATCTTGATTACCCTTGTCGTGTTTAGTTTAGTTTATTTGTTTATTCTTCTTCGTTGTTTTCTTATTTATTTATCTCTTGTGGTCGCATGATATCCCTGTACATTCTTATGTATTGGTTATTTATTTTTGCTTACATCTTCCTTTTTGGTCATATAACATGCTTAAAGTTCCTTATTAGCCATATAATTTTGTTAGATTATTCATAATACATATGCTAGGATAGATAACATGCGGAATAAGACCTTACGGTAGACGACTCCTATCTATGTCATAAATTCTTGGCTTATCTTGCAGTTTATCTATTTGACAGATGAATGTTGGGTAGACTATAAGTTTGAAGGTCTGTATGCTCCCCTCACACCTTAAGCACATTGACACTACCTAACAAACTTTTTGGGCTCTATACTCGAGTCCTCGCTTACCTTAGGTTAGTAGAGGTTTATATTGGTTTTCCTGTTAAGCTTCTTGCTTTCGGAGATTACTCGAGTCCTCGTTCAAGTTGTGGCTTGTTATGTGGATTTGACTAGAGTAGGATTCTGTCCTCTTTAAGTCCAATTCACATTGTGAGATCCTCATTCTTTCGAGTGAGGGCAATCTAGGAACCAGTAACCCTCTAAGATGTTAGACCTACCCCTAGAACTATGCACATTAATATACCAAACTCAATAGACAATTGTCCTAGGGTCTAGCGTCATTAGGTACCATTACCACACTTAGGGCTAACCCGAGTTAGGACACCAACAAAGCATATTACACTTTCATTTTGCATGCTGTCACCTCATTCATGGCATGATCACATTTTGTTTTTAATTTTTTTTTTAGTTTTGTACAATTTTTAATTATCACAATGTCTGCATTCGATGCATTATTAACCAAATAAAATGAGCTAAAAAATTGAAAACTCCGTTAGTGTGGGAAGGTTGGCCTAATGGTGTATCGATAGAGTTAGAAGCCTTTGAAAATCAGTAATTTTTATGAAAACAATATATCAATGGATTATCTAGCTCACTTATTTAAGCTTCACCCACGTGAGGACCTACTTCTTCTTGGGTCGAGAGCTATATCTATTATTCCCAATGGATCAATAAGGCTCTTGGCAATTAATAGTAAATAAATTGTCAAGTAATCCATTGATTAACTAAGTTATGTGCTCATTTCATTTTGTTTCTAACAAATGGACTTGCTACAGTACAAATTGTCATTTTCACTAATTAGCATAAAGATATGATGGACTCATCAGACGCCACACAACCTCAAGTCACGAGCCCCATAAGAACAGCCTCAACTGAGAAAAGAGTTAAGGTGAAAGCAGAAGCTAAATCAGTTGAAAGCTTAATCATTATAAGTGGAAAACTTAGAGGGGAACAACTCCGCCATTTTCAAAGGGATTATGGAGATATATTAAATTTATTATCGGTCCCTATCCAGCCCAATGTGCTTGTGGCCTTAGCCCAACATTGGGATGATTCATAGAGATGATTCACCTTTCCAACCTTCCAGCTCGCACCTACATTAGAAGAATACAGGGGTTTGATGAAAATGTCTGTTACCAGAGACACGCCCATCTACTTGTACCCTGGGCATCTCCCTTCCAAGCGTGTGGTAGCTCAAATTCTGGGGGAAGAACCTACACGAGTACAGTTATACTGCTGTGGGGCAACAGAAGGTTTATCTAGGAAATATTTAGAGAAAAGGTTGGAGGCATTAGCCGAGAAAGGGAATTAGGTTATTTTCAGAAGAGTCCTTACCCTGGCAGTATATGGGTTAATGTTATTCCCGTCAACAGTAGGAGTGGTTGATTTGCCTGCAGTAAGTGTTCAGTGGATGGTAGAAAATCACCATGTGAACCCAATACTGGCACTTCTAGTAGAGACATTTCTGACACTAAGTTTTTGCCATAGAGAAAAGAAAGGAAAGTTGAAGTATTGTCTTCCACTGCTGAATATATGGTGGGTCAATCATGTTTATGGTAGGGAATATCATATCAGAATGAGATTTGACACCATCCATCACCCGATTCGAGATTATCCATGTCGCGAAGGATCAATTCCATTACAAACAAAAATGAGCTGCGATCAATAGATCAAAAAAAATAGAAGAACTTGAAGATACCACCATTTGGTGGAAGCTCTCTTAGTAGGAAAGTGAGGATATCATTTATTACTGTGGAAATTTCCCTAATGTTCCCTTTATGGGTGCTTAAGGATGCGTTAATTATAAACCCGCGGTCGCGCATTGTTAATTTGCATACAAACAGGACATCCCGTCTGAAGAGGCTATGCAAAGGGTCAATTTCTACTATAGTGATCCTCTTAAGGCATAAATGATCCATCAGATAAAGGATGCATGAAGCCACGTAGTGTGTAAAGGGAGATTCGAGTTAGGCAAGCATGTCGTAGCAACCACGAAAGAATATGAGGCTTAGCTCAAGGAAAGGATCGGTGGGACCCATCCACCCTGAGGACCTCATAACCCCTTATTGAGTAACGACCTACAACAAGTTAATGAATGTCTAGCCAAACAATTAGAAGGTAAAAAGGCTGAGCTGCAAAACCTGGAGGCATTAAGCAAAAGGCACTTGGAAAACTTATCCCAGTCGCAAGAAAAAGAGAGAGCAAAAAGGAGAAAAGAATCAAAGATGAATATCAAGTTAAGAAGATTGAAAGAGGAAAATGACAAGTTGAAAAACATCGTAAGGAGGATTCAAAAATGGGCTGAAGAAAACAACAAGAAGGCTCTCTATTATCAAGCTCGATTGTTAAAATTTGTTAAGGAAAAGGACACCACGATGAGGCAGATGGAAGAATTCAAGTCTCCTAATGACCTTCAACGAGAAATTGATGTACTTGTCAAATGGCTGGAAGAAAAGACAAGGGAGGTGACCAATGTCAAGAGTGATAACGCGGTAGCAATATAAAACTTAATTGAACAGCTCAATCATCAAGCTGAAAAAACTTGATTGTGGGAGGCTTGCCATGAAGAGCAAGTGGTCGATAAAGAAAAGTGGTAAGAACGCTTCAGAGGGATGATTATGTTCACCAATGATGCCATTCCTGAATTCACCTATGCATATCAATAAGCTAAAGGGCACGCCATCCCCACGAAGACTCCTGCCACTATAATAGAATTTCTCACTTTGTGTCATAACCTTATGGAAGATCTGAAGATGTTGATGAAATTCTAGATGAGTGAGAAATGGAAATAACTTCAATATTTTGTAAAGTGAACTCATAGGCTGGGTCACTGTTTGTATAACTTCAAATCAAGTGATGTAATCAAACATTCTATTTTAGTAAAATGCACGATTTCTTCTTCTGACTATTGAATATGCTCATTACTGCATATACAGAATATTAGAAATCATACAAAGAATGAATAGGTTGTGTGGTGCACAATAGACCTGCGCATGTGGACGTTAAATGTCCTTTGCGTTAGTCATTAACTTTGATTCATTGAGTGATACAATACGTACCCTCAAAGATTCAAGGGTCCGAGGTTCTTATGCCTTTATGCCAAATCAACATACCGACAAATTGGAAATCTAGGTAATTGTTTCATTATTAAGGTTTGTTCTTTCTTTTTTTCCCAAAATAGGTAAGAAGCCAATATTGCCCGAGGGGGGAAGAATTTGTCTAACCAAGCATAGCCATCAACCAGAATGTATTTAACTCAGGCATGTGTTAGAGCTATGGCTACCAAAAATAGCCAATCAGAGACTGAACAACAATTAGAACCTGAAGTGGGGGCCCTGAAGGATTAAATGGGGACAATGCAGTCTCAAATGTTAGAAATGATGAAACTATTGCAGAATATGAGCTCAAGTGTGGCCGCAAATAACGTTCCGCCAAACCCTATTAATGTGGACCATAGCGTCCCTAATACAAGTGTTAAAATACTAAGAGTAATTTTGGGTAGTCCCTCTGCCATTGGAGTACCAGAACCAACACAGAGGCCTGCAACAGTAAATCAACCACCAAATCCCTCGACTTCAGAGGCAGAAGACCAAGGGTATCAGGACTGGAACCAAGGGGCGTTTTCACTTATGATCTTCCAATAGGGGAGCCGGCTATCAGATTCACCGATCCTACTCAGGCTATAACCAATACTGGCCTCAAGGTGAAAGAGGACAACGAGAAGAAAGATTGCGAAGAAGATATAGCAAAGGTTAACGATAGGCTATGAGCCTTACAGGGGCCAACTAACTAGAAGTTTGTCGAATTGGAGGAGTTATGTCTAGCTCCAGAGGTACCCATCCCTAAAAAATTTAAGGTGCCTGAGTTCACTAAATATGATGGTAGCGGGGATCCACACTAATATTTAAAGTTGTATTGCTCCAAAATGTTGGTATGGTCTAGGGATGAAAGGTTTCTTATAAACTTCTTCCACAAGAGCCTAACCAGTGCAACATTGCATTGGTTCATGAAACTAGATCACTCTAAACTAAAGAGATAAAGAGATCTTACTGCTATGTTCATGAGGCAATACACGTTCAACCTGGATACAGCTCCCACACGAGAGCACTTAAAGGGGTTGAAGAAAAAAGGAATGGAGACCTTTAAGGAATATGCTCAAAGGTAGAGAGCCACAACAGCTGAGGTTTAGCCACCATTTCTGGACTCAAAATTATGTTCCTATTTTATTCGTACCTTGGGGGACCCGTATCGTAAGATAATGCTTGGGACCCATGTGAATGAATTTTCTAACCTTATCCAGGTTAAGGAGAGAATAGACGCTAATGTACACAAGGGCTTGTTTGAAAGCACTTCCATAGAAACTAAGAGGCTTGTAAGCAATCGAAAGAAGGAAGGGGATGTTAGTCACATCCACGCTGCATACCAACACCCTCACGCCACGCGTAATCAATATCCCCAAGCGCCATTTCACTGTCCAAACCCAGCCATGTCTTACCAGCTATGAGGTCCAACGATGAGTAGTCATATAAGTTACCCAACACCGCCACAACCCCATCTTGGATCACAACAAATGATGGCCCAAAATAGAGGGTTTAGGCCTATGCAATAGCCTCGTGATGATAGGCCATTACCTAACTTCAATGTTAGTCAATCGGAGCTCTTCCACGATTTAATGGCTAAAAAGCTTATGGGCCCTAAGCTGGTTAAACCACTTCAACCACCATTCCCAGGGTGGTATGACTCCAACGCTACTTGTGAGTATCATATGGGAGCTATAGGACACAGCATTGACAAATGTGATGCTTTCAGGAAACATGTTTTGGCATTATTAAACAATAACCATATTGGCATAAAAACAGGTAACAACCCTAACATCGTCACCAATCCCTTGCCAAATCACGATAAAGGGAAGTAAGTGTCCATGATAGATAGGGAAGAACCCAGCTTGAAAAACTTGATAGATGTGTCATCCACTATGAGGCGGTTATATAAAAGCTTGAAGGATGCTAACTATATCTCCACTCAGGGTAGGGAGCGGAACATGCTCAGAGGGTCACAGAATAGCTACTGCGAGTTTCATGAAGGAGAAGTGGGCCACAACATTAAAGATTGTGAGCAATTTAAGGAATTAACGTAAAGAAAGATGACGCTTGGAGTTTTAACCATTGAAAGAACTCGAAGACCCACTGAAGGGAATGTGTGCATCACAGAGAAAAGTGGTGCTAGAACTAAGGGATCATCTAACCCCACAAAGCCTAAGAACTCCTTCCTAGTGGTTAATAAGCCAATTAACGAAGTTAACAAGGCCACCCCAGCCCAAAGCAACCGTAACCCGTGAGGTACAACAAAAGGATCCTTGCTTATCGTACCCACACCGGTACCTGTAAAAAATCCAACTGTTGTTATCCATGTGCCATCTCCATTTCCATATCGGAGCAATCATGTTGTGCCATGGAATTATGGGCTAAAAATAGAATGCTCTCATGATAATAAGGCATCAGGAGAAAGTCCTGTCATAGAAAAAAGGCAGTCAAAAATTATAGGGGGAATTACTCGCAGTGGTCGGGCATACTCCAAGGATGGAGAAAGAATTCCAAACCAAACTTGGAAGTAGGAGAAAGCTCGAACCTGAAAGAAGCCTCTAGAAAGGGAGAACAAAAGGAGACCGATAAGTTCTTAAAAATTATGAAGCAAAGCGAATATGATGTGGTTGATCAACTGTAAAAAACACTAGCTCGAATTTCTATTTTGACCCTAATAATGAATTCAGAGACTCATCGAAAGACGTTACAAAGCATGTTGAATGAAACCTACGTACGGCCTGATATTACCTTGGAGAAGGTGGTAAACATGATAAATGCAATAAAGAATTCCACCTTGATCGCCTTTTCTGAGGACGAGGTATACCCCACACCGGTTGGAAAGCCCAAAGCCCTCTATATTACTTTGAAGTGTTATGGGTATGTAATCGCTAAAGTACTCATTGATGGAGGGCCCACACTGAACATCTTACCCTTATCCACTTTAGGGCAATTACCAGTTAAGAAGTCATGCATCAAGTACAATGACATGGTAGTGAGAGTCTTCGATGGGACAAGGAGGGAAGTAATTGGAAAGGTTGAAATCCCTTTGATAATTGGTCTAAATCTATTTACCGTCGAGTTCCAAGTCATGGACATCGATGCAGCATATACGATGCTTTTGGGAAGACCTTGGATTCATACGGCTAGTGCAGTCCCATCAACTGTGCATCAAAGAATCAAGTATATTAGTGAAGGGATGCTTATCACCATAAAAGGTGAAAAAGAGATAATCATCAGCAAGCCTAGCATGGTACCTTACATTGAAAATGCTAAGCAGGTTGTAGACAACTCTTACCAGAGTCTAGAAGTGCTAAAAGCTGGAAACTCCACTAAAGGCACCGACCAAAACCCAGTAGGAGTGGGGGAATCTACCAAGGACATCAATCAAGTAGTGGCCAAGATCATGATGAATAGTGGGTATCAAAAGGGAAAAGAACTAGGAGCAAAGCTGCCAGGCAGAAAGGAACCAGTTAAGTTGCTTGAAAATCCAGGATGACAAGAGTTAAGGTACGAGTTGTCTATGGAGACCCACAGAGCACGACAAAATAAGGGTAAGCCAAGGGGAAAAGCAAAAATACCCCACATCTGAGAAACATTCCCTATTTCTGCTGAGGTAATACACCCAGTCGACCCAGTTGTGAACACCTCACCCAAACTAACAATAATAATAATAATAGTAATAATAATAAATAAAATTAAAAATTAAAAAAAAATTAATTAATTAAAACAAAATTGCAAAAAGCAAAAAAATAGAAGTAATATGGAAAAAACCAATTATAAGAACCAAAAATATTAAAAAGAAAAATTCAAAATGTATGTTTGAAGAAGAGACATGGTAATCATCTTGTAAAGAAATAAAATGAATAGGGTCAATAAATTTGGCCAAATACAAAAAGGAGGAAAAGGCCACCTAATTAAAATAAAATTGCAAAACACTCTCACTTGCTCACACTCACACACTATCACATGCTCACTTGCTCTCATACACGCTCACACTCACACACCCTCACTTGCTCACACTCACACACTCCTACTTGCTTACATACATACACTCCCACTCCCACATGCATACACTCATGCACACACATACATTACTAAGGGAAAAAAGGACAAGGAGGACAAAAAAACAATAGGGAGTTGGTTTTTCAGAGGAGAGCAGAAAGTGGAGCAACTTGTGCAAAAAAAGGAGAGAGGTTGGCTGGAGCAAAGAGTGGAGTGGCTGGAAATGGCAGAAAAAGCAGAAAAGAGGAGGAGACCGTGAGCAGCGAGTGGAGTGGCTGGAAGTTGCAGAAAAAGCAAGAAAAGAAGGGAGACCGTGCAGAAAAAGAGAGGTTGGCTAGAGCATAAATAGAAGAGGACCTCAACTGGAGAAGGAAGAGCAAGGTGGCCGAGAAAAAGAAAGTGTGGCTGGAGAAGAGAGAGAAACGTGGCCGGGAAAAAGAAAGTGTGGCTGGAGGAGAAGGGAGAGCAACCCGAGACGAGTAGAAGGGGGAGAGGGAGACTGAAAAACACTGTTGGACCGTGTTGGAGAGCTGAAGGAAGATAGGTGCTGCTGGGCCTTGAAACCGTGGTTGAATGAGGAAGAAGAAGAGAGACAAAGAAGTGCAGAAGAGAGGGAAAGCAACGTGTTGAGCAGAGGAGCCACGGACTGGAAAAAATTGTTAACGCAGAGGTGCCACGGACACACTGAGTTGTCATTCTGTTCACCTCTGTTTGAATGATCCAAAGCAGAGGAAGTTTAGAGGCTTCGTGAGGAAGAAGAGGAAGAAGAAATTCTCTGTTTTGAGCACAAAAAAACAAAGCTGAACAGAGGAGGAGTGGAAGAACAAAACGCTGAAAATGGAGACCATACAGGGAGATGCAACCAAGGAGAGGTGTTGAAAAAAAAAACTGAAGGTGTGTGAGGAGCCGAGAAGACAGCAGAAACATTGAGAAGAAGAGGAAAAGAAAGGAAGGAAGAGGGAAAGGTATCAAGAGAAGGAAGAAGAAGGAAGGAAGAAAGGAAGATGTTGAGTTGAAGGGGAGCATTTGGCCTCTATTTTCCAGCCGAGAAAGCAGAGGTTTGGGGACCGCGTTAGAGAGCTATGAGTGAGGCGTCAACTGAGGAAGGAAGGCAATCTTTCATCTGAGCAAGAAATATCGCTGAAGAAGGAGCACGTGAGGTATGACTGCATGGTGGGAATTGTTATGCATGGTTGACACTATTCATGCGTTTTGCTTAAGATAACATTGTGTTGATTTGCATATTTTTTTTTAATTTATTTTTGTCATTTTTCATTATTCTTATTGTCATTTTTTTCATGTCAATGTGGATGTGGAATTGATTTCGGCTTTACAAACAAAGTTTTAAGCTATATCATCATCGTGTGAGAATATTATTCTCCTCGAGTGCTTGGGGTCGTGTGAGATTTTTATCTCTTTAGACCCCAAAATTTAGTACATACTTGTTAAAAAAATAATAAATAAATATTAAAAATATCAAATAAATAAATAATAATAATTCAAAAAAATGAATATAAAAATTAAATTATTTACAAAATGATTAAGTTGGGGTCTTTATAAAATTTAATTAAATAAAAGTGTCATGTGGGACTCAGGTTCTCATAGGTTTAGGAGAATTGATCTTGGCTTAAATATTTCCAATTTTAAAATTTGTTTTAAAATAAATGTATGAAAATAAAGCTACGTTATCATCATGTGAGAATATTATTCTCCTCAAGTGCTTAGGATTATGTGAGATTTTAATCTCCTTGGATCCCCAAAATTAGCACACATTTGTTGTAAAAATAATAATAATTAAATATTTACTTTAATTAAATATTTTCCATTATTTATGAAATTATCGCGTGAGAGTTTTGCTCTCCTCGATTGTACGGGGTTATGTGAGATTTCAATCTCCTTAAATCCCTAAATTTGGTACACATTGGTTAAAAAAATAAATAAGAAAACAAATAAATAAATAAATATAAATGATAATTAAATATTGATCTTGAATTAAATATTGTTATGAAATTATCACGTGAAAGTTTTGCTCTCCTCGATTGTACGGGGTTATGTGAGATTTCAATCTCCTTAAACCCCTAAATTTGGTACACATTGATTTAAAAAAATAAATAAATAAATAATATAAATAATAATTAAATATTAATATTAAATTAAATATTTTTATGAAATTATTACACGAGAGTTTTGCTTTCCTCGATTGTATGGGATTATATGAGGTTTCAATCTCCTTAAACCCTTGAATTTAGTACACATTGGTTTAAAAAAATAAATAAATAAATAAAGATAAAATATATAACCAAATATTTGCTTCAATTAAATAATTTCCATTATTTGCGAAATTATCGTGTGAGAATATTGTTCTCCTCGATTGCATGGGATTATATGAGATTTTAATTTTTTTCTTAGATCCCGAAAATCAATACGTATGTTTTTTTGTAGGGAAAAAATATAATAATAAGAATAATACAAAAATAAACGCTTTAATGTCCTCCATCATTTGCAAAATTATCGAGTTAGAATATAGTTCTCCTTGAATACTTGGGGTCGTGTGGGATTTTAATCTCCATAAACCTTAAAAATCGATACGTAATTGTTTTAGAATAATAGTAACAATAATGATAATAACTCCAAAATAAATGTGTTAATTAAATTTGTTTTACAAAATGATTAAATTCACTCTTTATAATATTTTCATTTAGATTTCAAAAATAAGGATTAAAATTCCAAAAATAAATAAAAAAATTAAAAAGAAAATGGACAGATCAAGAGAGTCAGACTAATCAAATTTTCGTAAATCAAGACACACAAACCAAATCTCAACTTCGTTTTGTTGATGTAAATTTGTTTAATTTAGACTCTCTTATTCTCATCACAAAATTTACAAATAATCAACCAATAAACATGCCATTTGGTCGAACTATGTGGACTTTGATCCCTATCACGGGGTACGTAGGCCCTAGGTTTTCATCCTAGGTCAAGTCCGCCTTTGTAAATATCTATCTGTTTGTTTCCACTATTTTCGTTTTTGTCTTCTCTGTTTAATGGGCATGCATGTTAATAAAGGGTAATTAAGATAAATTCATATTTTATTTCAGTTAACTAGTATAAGGTAACCGTCCTCATGGACGGGTGTTGTTGGGTGCTTAACACCTTCCTCACACTTAAATAGACTCCCGAACTCTTCTCTGATTTTGCAGACCATGTTGCCTTTTTCTTTTTTATTTGTTTAAATTGGTTTTCCAAAGTTTTCCGTTAAAAATTTTGGTGGCGACTCCAAATAAATTGATTTTCAATATTCATTTTTGGGAATCAATTTAAACCACACTTTTATTTTATTCCACCGAAAAGTCAGTTACGACACCAGTCATAATGGCAAACGAAGAAGAAGGAGAGCACGCAAAGGTCGCATGGATCCAGCTGGACGAGCTAAAGAAAGCACTTCACAATTGGGAATCGAAAATGTTATTAGATGTTATGTCGTTAGAGTAATATTTTGAATATCATTTTTAGAGTATTGTAATGACTAACAATTTGAACTTTATCTCAAATATTGAATGAATGCAGCAATCCCAATCTTTTCGCCAAATTTTTTTTTGAATCCTGCCTTTTCGTATTTATTCTTGCCTTCTTTACCCACTTTCCAGGGAATTTGAATCCTCGGAACCCATATCAAAAGCAGAAGCACCTGGGCACTGTTTGAATGAGCCTCATGTTGTCACGAAG
This sequence comes from Delonix regia, assembly GCA_037074485.1. Lineage (NCBI taxonomy): Eukaryota > Viridiplantae > Streptophyta > Magnoliopsida > Fabales > Fabaceae > Delonix > Delonix regia. Next base: position 18,117,429 of record CM073454.1, on the reverse strand, counting down.
ATGAATAATTTAGAAACTAATGATAATGACAACGTATCTCGAACCTTCATTAAAATAATAGAATCTTTGAAAAAAGGTATTATTCCGCATGAAGAAATCATCGAAGTGATTAATATGGGGACTGAGGATAATAAAAAGGAGTTGAAAATAGTCAATAACCTAGAAATGGAAGAAATGGTTGATTTGTTTAGGGAATATATAGATGTGTTTGCTTGGTCCTATCAAGACATTCCAGGAATAGATCCTAAAATTGCTGCCCATAAGATACCCTTGTACCCTAATGTGGGGCCTAAGAAACAAAAGTTGAGGAGGATGGGCCCAAAGATGCCCCTCAAAATCAAGGAAGAAGTGATGAAGCAATGGGATGTCGATTTCCTAAAGGTTGCTAAATACCCCCAATGGGTTGCGAACATAGTCTCTGTGCCAAAGAAAGATGGGCGAGTGAGGATGTGCATTGATTATAAGGATTTAAACTGAACCAACCTAAAGGATGACTTTCCTTTACCTCACATTGATGTCTTAGTCAATAATATAGCAAAAAGCTTCAGGTACTCCTTTATGGACGGGTACTCTGGCTATAATCAAATCCCAATGCACCCCAAGGATAGAGAAAAAACCACCTTCATTACCTAATGGGGAACTTTCTGCTACAAGGTAATGCCCTTTAGGCTTAAAAATGCTGGAGCCACCTACCAATGCCTGATGGTAGTCTTGTTCTATGACCTTATGCATAAAGAAATAGAGGTATATGTGGATGACATAGTCACTAAATCAGCTGAAGGGGAAAGTCATGTGGCTGTGTTACGAAAGCTCTTTGAAAAATTGCAAAAGTATAAACTCCGGTTGAATCCTAGTAAATGCGTATTTAGGGCCACATTTGGGAAGCTTTTAGGATTCATCGTCAGTAAGAGAGGAATAGAAGTAGACCTCGATAAAATTAAGGCAATTCGTGATAAGCCACCACCTAGTACAGAAACAGAAGTTTGAGGATTCTTGGGGCGTTTGAATTACATAGCTAGATTCATTGCGAACCTAACTGCCACTTGTGAACTAATATTTAAATTATTACGCAAGAACTAACCCATAGAATGGAATGAAACTTGCCAACGGGCGTTCAACAGAATAAAGGAGTACCTCTTAAATCCCCCTGTCTTGGTGCCGCCTACACCAGGACAGCCCCTTATCCTTTATCTGATGATTTGACCAGAGTCCATGGGTGCTGTGTTAGGACAGCATGATGAATCAAGAAGGAAAAAGCAAGCAATCTATTATTTAAGTAAAAAGTTTGATGAATGTGAGTCGCAATATCTGTTAATTGAGAAGACCTGTTGCAGCCTCGTGTGGACCACAAAGAGATTGAGGCAATATATGTTGTACCATGTCACATGGCTGATCTCTAGGATGGATCCAATTAAATACATCTTTGAGAGTCCTCATGTATCAGGAAGAGTCTCAAAATGGCAGGTGATACTCTCTAAATACGACGTGAAGTATATGACTAGCAAATCAGTCAAAGGGAGCGTTATAGCCGAGCATTTAGCGACTAATCCCTTGGATGAATACCAATCGCTAGATTTCTAGTTCCCAAATGAGGATATTCTGGCCGTGGAAGAGGATGAACCAAAAGAGGTCAAGTGGACAATGTATTTTGATGGTCTAGCTCAATTTCGACTGCACGAACAATGTGGTGGAATATGAGCTTGTGTTAATGGCTTAAAAGCAGCCTTAGAATTAAGTGTCCAAGATCTTGACATGTTTGGAGATTTAGCCCTAGTGATTTATCAGGTAAAGGGAGATTGGCAAATCAAGGATCCTAAGCTGATCCCATACCAAAAGTACCTAACAGAATTAATTTCAAAGTTTATGGAGATAAACTTCACACATTTGACTTGTGATGAAAATCAATTTGCTGATGCATTGGCCACCCATGCCATAATAATCAAGCTAGGTTGTGGAGTTAATGTGTTACCAGTACAGGTGAAGACCCAGGACACCCTAACTTACTGCTTAAATGTAGAGACAGAAAGCGATGGGTTACCGTGGTTCCATGACATAAAAAATTATGTTCGGAATCAGCAATATCTGACGGGGGCATCTTAGAATGACCAAAAGACCATTCGTCGATTGGCGATGAATTTCTTTCTTATTGGAGATGTGTTGTATAAAAAGTCATGGGATAACACTCTGCCTAGATGCATGGATACGTTAAAAGCACAAAGGATAATGATAAAGATTCATGAAGGAACGTGTGGAACCCATGCTAACGACCATGCCATGACCAGACAAATTCAAAGGTATGGATACTTCTGGTTAACCATGGCGAAAGACTACATTGACTATGTGAGGAGATGTCATAAGTGTTAGATGTATGCTAATAGGATCAATACTCCACCGTAACCCCTACACAACCTGGTGGCGCCTTGGCCATTCTCGATGTAGGAAATTGATGTGATTGGTCCCATCAATCCAAAGGCATCTAATGGACACTGATTCATTTTAGTAGCCATCGACTACTTTACAAAATGGATAGAGGCATGTTCATTCTCCAATATTACCCAAAGGGTCTTCCTCCAGTTTTTTAAAATCGAACATTATATGTCAATATGGTATACCATAAAGGATTATCACTGATAATGCTCCCAACTTGAATGGAACTGACATTAAGAAATTATGCGAACAATTTAAGATTAAGCATCACAATTCTACACCCTACCGACCACAAATGAATGGGGCAGTCGAGGCAGCAAACAAGAATATCAAAAAGATCATTATCAAGATGACTATCACTTATAAAGACTAGCATGAGATGCTCCCATATGCTCTTCATGGGTATAGCACAACAGTACGAACATCCACCGAGGCAACCCCTTACTCTTTAGTATACGGCATGGAGGCAGTCACCCCAATTGAAGTTGAGATCCCTTCTCTCCAAGTATTAATAGAATCCAACCTAGAGGAGAGTGAATGGGTAAGGACGCGGTATGAGTAGCTGAATATGATCGAAGAAAAGCGACTGGTAGCAATGTGTCATAGGCAACTATACCAGAAAAGGATGGCAAGGGCCTTCAATCAAAAGATTTGTCTCATGGAATTCCAGCCAGGGGAGTTGGTTATGAAAAAGATCCTCCCAAATTAGGAGGATAATAGAGGCAAATGGGCACCTTCATATGAAGGTCCATATGTGGTAATATGAGCATTCTCCAGAGGTGCATTGGTTCTTGCCGATATGGATAGAAGAGAGCTTGGAAGACCAGTTAACTCTGATGCAGTAAAGAAATACTTTGCTTAAAATGGGAGCGACAGGTAAAAAAAGATTTTACAATTAGGGCCCGTTAAGTTGAAAACATGAAAAGGCGGCTTAAGCAAAAGTTAGGGCAATAATTGATGAGCAAGGTGAGGCTGCACAAGGATTAGATCGCCTACTTAGGAAGATCCTTAGAGATTGTCTTCATTAATCAGTTTCGAAATATGTGTATCCGATGGCAACACCAAGCACAAGCAAACAATGCCACCTGGTGCTAAAAGTCAAAGACATCCTGGTTGCCATTTTTACTCTACTTTACATTTATATCCAGTCTATCACCTACTTTCCCTTGGACCAAGTGATCTGTCTACAAAATTAAATTCGCTTAATCATTTCAGAAACTTACTTCTTATTACTCTTTTCCTTGCTACATAATCGTATTGCTTTTATAATTGCTCCATTCATTCAGTATGCAAAATGAATATTCTGGTGAATAATGTCATTCAAAATATTGTCTGATGATACACATTTCGAAAACACCCATGATTGTTAAAGTGATTCCACGCAATTACTAGGATGAGGCTTAGAGTGTGAAACATATACATAACTAGACCTTTTTTGCTTTTGTTACCGAGTTATTTCATAAAAAGAGATTGAAACATTGCCAATGTCCCATGGTCTACCATATGGAAAGGAGACTAAGCTTGCCAGGTGTTAACCCGAAAAAATAAAGTTGTGCAGGCCATTGGCTGTGGAAATGATGAATTAAAGGTCATGATAGAAGAAGCTTAGTTAGACAATTCTCTCGATCCGGGCACTATGGTTTTCTTTCCAATCGGTATAAAGTATAGCCTAATATGTCACCCCTCCAACTTCCAAAGGAAAAGGTAGAAAGTCTATGCCTGCGTAGCGTTCTCTTATTTTTGACTCCTGGGGTATAAAAATCCTTTTGGACATGTATCAAAGCGAATAAAATTTTTCAAAAACTCACATATGTCATACATACAAGATTCTCCACATCCATCATATATCTCGCTAGTGCATCCATCCCATGTACAGAATTCATATGTACCATGCATCGAGTGCACGAACACGTGTTACATCACATCTCACGGATGACTAAAAGGTGCTCCCAAAAAGGTCACACCCCTCCTTGGCACAAATATTTTTATTGTTCAAGAAAAGTCACCCTAAAGTTTCTCAAGATAATGATTCAAATGTCGAGGACAAAACTCGATAGAATTTGGATCTATTTTACTTTTTGGTAACACTATGGTTATAAAGATGACAAGCTTAACAAGTAGCTAAATCTTGCTATAATCTGAGCACGACGATATGCATCTCACATAGGTGTGAGCGTTACACTGCATGATAGCATGTTTCATCCAAGGTAAATACCTTTCTTCAAATCAATGTAAAAGTCCTGCATCGTGTCTAGGCAATTTACGTTTCTGCCAAAAGTCTTGCATCGTGTCTAGGGCAATTTACATTTCTGCCGAAAGCCCTGCATCGTGTCCAGGCAATTTACATTTCTGTCAAAAGCCCTGCATCGTGTCCAAGGCAATTTACATCTCTGCCAAAGTCTTGCAACATGTCCAAGGCAATTTACATTTCTGTCCGAAGTCCAGCATCGTGTCTAGGCAATTTACATTTATGGCAAAAGTCCCTAGATTACGTCCAGGGTAATTTACATTTTTGCCAAAAGTCCTGCATCGTGTCCAAGCAATTTACATTTCTGCCGAAAGCCCTGCATCGTGTCTAGGCAATTTACATTTCTGCCAAAAGTCCTGCATCGTGTCCAAGGCAATTTATATTTCTACCAAAAGCCCTACATCATATCCAAGGCAATTTACATTTCTGCCAAACTCCTACATTGTGTCCAAGGCAATTTACATTTCTGTCCAAAATCCTGCATCGTATCCAGGGCAATATACATTTCTAGCAAAAATCTTGCATCGTGTCTAGGCAATTTATCTTTCTATCAAAGTCATGCATCGTGTTAGGGTAATTTATGTTTTCTATCAAAAGTCTTGCATTATGTCCAAGGCAATTTACATTTTTGTCAAAAGTCCTGCATGGTGTCCAGGGTAATTTACATTTCTTGTCAAAAGTTCTTCATGTCTAGATAACTCTTTGTCTTATCCAGGTATTAATTTACACTTGTTTTCTCTCAACAGAAGGAATAGTGTGTTCATGTCTTTGTTTGCTCTTAAGTTAGGTCATCTCTTCACGATACTTGTTTCCCTAACTTAAAAGGTAAGCAAAGAGGGGCAACTGTGAACACCCTAACCCCAATTATATGATTAACTCATCAATCAATTAATAATTAAGCAAATAGAGAAATTTAAAATGACTAAGATTCAAGTGACATTCACAATTAGAGACAATTTGAAAATGAAGATAAATAATAAAGGGATTTTGAGACAAGCAAAATAAAAACCTAAAAATATGACAATTAATAATAATAAATCAAAGTAAAAATCATAAATATTTTGATGATAAAATTGGAGAAATTAAAGCTAAAGTACAAAGAATAAAATGATCTTAAAAAAAAAAAACAATAACAAAAAGAAAACAAAAAGATAGAACAGAAAAAAGGAAGACTAAAGAATGATAGTTAATGCATACATGAGGAGAAGAGACAAAGAGAAAAAGGCAGAGTCTGGCACATTATCACTTTGAAGGAAATATGCTACTCCCCACCTTGCAAGCCTAGAGAAAAAAAGAAGCATCAAAATGGCAAGGTGCTAGCTTATTGATACTCCCATCTACTACGCCTAAAGGAAGGATAGCAGCTAAGAGGATTAGTCAAACGTCTTCTGCTCCATGCATGCAGAACTTGCACTGAAAAGGAGAAAGGACCACGCTTAGCCACAATGTGTAGGGTAGCAAGTCAGGATTTAGCATGCAACATGGAGAGGACCAAAGGATAAAGAGTGTGCCATTTTATTTTATAAAAGGAGGGAGCTGAAAAGAGTGAAGGCGAGACCGAGCTGGAGGAAAGTGTGAGCCGAGGAGAAAGGAGAGAATACGAGACTGAGACTGAAAGGAAGGCAAGACCAAGACTGAAGGAAAGGTGAGTCTGAGAGAGAAGAGGATGCAAACCGAGAGAGGAGAGTGTGTAGACCGAGAGCGAAGTAAGAATGAGACCAAGAATGAAGAGAGTGTGAACCAAGGAGAAAGGAAAAGAATTCGAGCTACTAGGAGAAAGCAAATGAGCTACCATGAAGAGCGAAACTGAGAGGAGGAGAGAAAGAACAAGACCGAATGCAAGCTGAGAAGGAGCAGAACTGAAAGCCAGCTGAGGAGAGGAGAATAAGGGAAGAAAATCCTCTACTTTGGCAGCCTAAAACAGAGTTCAACAGAGCTGCCCACTGTAGGCCATAGAGAGAGAAAGAAGTAGAGAGAGAAAGGTGGAAAGGAGAGTTACTGGAGAAGACACAGAGCAAGGCAAAGCTGAGGTACTTTTATGGGAATTGAAAGGAAGAAGAAGAAGCTATTAAAAGGTACATGAGGAGCCCTGTAAGCTAAGAAAGAAAAACCAAAACAAAGGGAGGCTGAGAAGGATTCACGGTGGGCCGAGGAGAGGGAAAGACTGCTAAGGGAAGGAGTTACGGTGGACCAAGGAAGGCCGAGGAAGATCACTGGAGGAGGAGAGTCACCGGGAAGAAAAGCCAGTCGAGACGAAGCCTAGGTAACTCTCGCGCATGCATGCTGACGTTCACATTGCAACTTGTCTTGAATGGTTTTGTTCAATTTCTTCATTTTTTTATTGGTTTATTAGTTAATTAATTAATTAATTAATTTTTTATTATTAGTATTATTATTTTTATATGGGATTAATTTTTTTGCTTTATAAGTAAGGTTTTAAGGAAATCATCAAATGCGAATATTGTTCTCCTCAGATGTTTGGGATCGTGTGAGATTTCAATCTCCTTAAATCCCAAAAATTAATACATACTTGTTGTAAATAATAATAATAATACAAAATAATGATAATTAAATATTTTCCATTGTTTATGAAATTATCGTGTAAGGATTTTGTTCTCCTCGATTGCGTGGGATCATGTGAGATTTTAATCTCCTTGGATCCTTAAAATTAGTACACATTTGTTTTAAAAATAATAATATTTAAATATTTTCCATTATTTATGAAATTATCGTGTGAGGATTTTGTTCTCCTCGATTGCATGGGATCATGTGAGATTTTAATCTCCTTAGATCCCTAAAATTAGTACACATTTGTTTTAAAAATAATAATAATTAAAAAATTTACTTTTTTCCATTATTTACAAAATTATCATGTGAGAATATTGTTCTCCTCAATTGTATGGGATCATGTGAGATTGTAATTTCCTTAGATCCCTAAAATTGGTACACATTGGTTTTAAAAATAATAATAATGTAAAAATAAATACTTTAATTAAATATTTTCCATTATTTACGTAATTATCGTGTGAGAATATTGTTCTCCTTGATTGCATGGGGTCATGTGATATTTTAATCTCCTTAGATCCCTAAAATTAGTACATACTTGTTTTAAAATAATAATAACAATAATAATAATATTGCAAAAATAAATATCTTAATTAAATAATTTTTTAACGTGATTAAGGCCGTTCTTTATAATCATTTAATTTAAATTTCAAAATAAAAATTAAAATTCTAAGAATAAAAACAATAATAAATTTATAAGAGAAAAAAATGAAGAGGTCAAGAGAGCTAGAATAATCAGGTTGTCGTAAATTAAAACACACAAACCAAATCACAATTCAGTTTAGTTTATGAAAATCCATTTAATTTTGAACCCTCTTGTTCTCATCACAAAATTTATAAATCATCAACCAACAGACACATCATTTTGGTCGACTTACGTGGACTTTGATCCCCATCATAGGATATGTAGGCCCTAGGTTTTCATCCTAGGTCAAGTCCACCCTTTGTAAATATCTATCTGTTTGCCTCCATTATCATCGTTTTTGTCTTTGTTATTTAACAGGCATGCATGTCATTAAAGGGTAATTGAGATAAAACTAAAGGCCATATTCTATTTCAACTTACTAGTTTTAGGTAACCATCCTTATGGAGGGGTGTTGTGGGGTGCCTAACACCTTCCCCACACTCAAATAGACTCCTGAACTCATCTCTGATTTCGCAGACCATATTGCCTTTTTCTTTTTGTTTTATATTGGTTTTCCAAAGTTTTTCGTTAAAAATTTTGGTGGCAACTCCAAATAACTTGATTTTCAAGATTCGTTTGTGGGAATCAATTTAAACTATTTTTATTTCACTGAAAGGTCGGTTACGATAGTAATGTTAGGCAACTCAAGGACTACAAAGAGTATTATCTGAGTTCATTGGCCTTAAGTCATTTTCAAGCCTTGGGAATATATTTTAGTGCACACTAAAAAAATCAGTGTTGAGCATCAATGAAGATAAAACTTTAAGTTTGTGGATCATTAGGTTTCCAAAGTGTTTTCCAAGCATGTATATACCATTATGTGTGAATTATGGAAATTAGGATCATAAAAAGGAATAATGGGAACCTAAAGAAATTAGTAACACACATTGGTTTAGATAAGTTATTGTAGGAATTTCTTTTAGAAATTATTTTAATTAAGGTTTTGATTAATATGGAAAGTTAAGATCTATTAATTGTTATATTTTTATGATTAAAGTTATTATTTTATACCAGCGGGTAAGAGGGTGATTTGTGTGTACTTTAACCAAATGAGTAGAGAATCCTAATTATGCAAGATTTTTGTTTTAAAGTATATATTTCCAAATACAAATTTTTGATATCTCTAGTACTTAGGCAAACTTTTGAATTTATGAATGTTATTGCATATTTGAAACCTAGGAAATTTGTTGACTATATAGACTCTATGACTCTGTCTTTGAAATTATCAAAAAAATTTTTAAATTTAAAATTTTGAGGTGCTCTGATTCTAAATTTCTAATTCTTGATTATGGATTTTTGTATATTAAAGAAACTTTTGGGACTGTATCTAAAAGAGGACCTTGTAGCTAATGGCAATATACGTTAGTCGTACTGCATTACAATTGGTGTTCTAATATTGTTAGGTATGATGCCCTTACCTCTATATTTTGTTTGAGCCCTAAGGCCATTATTATGATTATTCAGGGCTTAAGGCCGATAATGGGTCATTTCTCTAATCAAATTACACTAGCCTTAGGCTAGTTCTATATTCTAAACATAGGATGGTTCTGTAAGAGATTTCATATGTATTCTGTTAAATTGGATATTTTAAATTCTCATTAAATGTTGATTCATGTGCGTTAATAACATGATTTGAATATTTAAGGCTAGATTTATTTAACGGTTAATGGTTTTCTTCTGTTTTGGAACTGTTAGTTTAACTCTACAAGTTACTCGGTTTTAAACAATGGAAGTTTTGATGATAAACTCTATCATTGCCAATCTGTCCCTCCCCTTGTATTATTAGTATTATCTGCTCACTGAGTTTCCACTCATCCCATTATTTAACATTTTCATATCCTAACGCTGATCCAAAACATCCACCTACAGAGTAGAAGCTACGGTGTTTTTATTTTTGGTAAGTCTAGCTTGTTGCCAAAACAACGATTTCTTGTTGTACATTTTGTAATTAAACTTAGTTGCTTCCTTGTATACAAGCTAATTTTCTTGATGTAGTTTCATAGTTATGGGTTGTTTTGTATACATATGTGGGAGAGTGGAGCTCTCCATTCTGTTGTATATCAAATTATTCTATTGTTGAAATTTTGAGAGGCCTATATTTCAGGGGAGACTTTACCAAAATTTCTACACAAAGATTAAACTGATTCTTTTGGTAATTACATGCAGATGTGTTAGTCTTGAGTTTTTCAAATGAGAATCCATGTATTAGTTTAAGTTCTGTTGTCCTTGGGATATCTAGTAGGCTTACGAGAACGAGGTATCCTCGTTCCCCATGCTGGTCACATCCTATTGGCTAAGGTCATAATATGAAGTAAAACTCATATTGCATTATACAAACACTAAAGTAAGTCATATTCTAATCATGTATTATTCAGATGATTGGCGTTGAATACTTTAGGAGCAATTGCTTATTTCCTATATAATTGCAAGGTTGCTTCATCAATTGATCATACCCTCCTCCTCCTATAACCTATCTTCCTCATCCATATCCACCACCTCCTTCGGCTTATCCTCCACCTCTATATACTATATTTAGTTGATAGATGAGGTATATTGTATTTAACTATTTTTACCTTTTTTAAAAAATGAAAATCTTGGCAGGTTTCCTTTAGTGAATGAGAGATTAGTTCTTCTTAGTTTATGCAATTACAGGTATATCATTTTCTTTACTCATATGTTATTATAAGTGACTTTTATCCCAGAGGTCAAAGCCAAGTGGCTATCCCTATGTTTCCAATTGCTTGTGATATGAAGCTAAGCAATGATCTCACAAGGCTGCAATGTTGAGAAGATTATTTAGAACTTGAGACATTTCTGGCACATATCACTACCATTCATAGGTGACTAATCAATTCAAGGAAGCATTTTAGTTCCTTATTTCAATTAAATCATTCTTTCACCTCTATTATTTTATTCTTTGTGACTTAAAAACATTGACCTACTGTCTTATCTATTTATTGTTTTTTGTTGCCTTAATAAGAGAGAAAATATTAGTTTAATTAACACTAATAGTGCAGTTAAGCCCAAATTGTATTTAATTTTCCTCTTTTTCACCTACTTGATAATTCTGTTTATTTAAATAATTGTCATTCATGAAATTACTACTGCCTTGGGAATATATTGCTTCAGGTAAATTATCTTCAACAGATTGTTATAATTATCTCAACATTTGGCATTTGTTTCCTCCTTCATTTCTACTTAATGCATCCTCATTTTCTTTGTTAATGGAGTTAGAGAATAATTATCTTTTATGCTATTATCATATGTGATGGTTTATATATTACCTTTTGCTCACAAGTTAACTAGGAAAGAAGCTTGAATTTACCAATATTATACTTTCAGTATGTCTTTCTCTTCTTCACAACCTGAGTTCTTGTAGACTTTCTTGTATATTCTAAACTTCTATTTGTTGACCAATTAGACACTACTAATCATTTTCGACATAGACCTCTCTTGGATTTTGCTGAAGAATTTTCCTCTATTTTAAATATACATAGACTCCTAAAACAAAAAGTTATATGAAAGAGTAAGGCAACATGTAATGCAACATGTAATATGAAACAAAAAATCATTTTCTTCATTTAACATTGACATTATTCACATTTAATATTATTGTTTTTTATATTTATAATTTAACAATGACATTATTTATATTTAATATTACTGTTTTTTATATTTATAATTTAACATGAACTTATATTATATTGTGATTATTTCCTCACTTATTTTTTTTTTAATATGTTTACATATAGTATATCCTTCATTAATATTTCTTCCTTAATTATCTTGTTTTCTTTAAGAAGTTGCCACATTGATTATAGGGTGTGCATGTGTCAAAGTTTGAGGCTATCTATGTGTGAGGTGTTGTGTATAAAATTGGTTTGTTTTCTTCCTTCTTAGTTAGGTTCAATAATAATCTTTCTTAAGACTCAATGGCATGTTGGAGATAAAAGATTTCTACCATGTCTAATCGTAGTAAGGCAACATGTAATATGAAAGAGAAAATTTTTATTTTCATTTAACAATGTCATTATTTATAATTAATATTATTGGCTTTTATATTTATAATTCATCATGGACTTATATTATGTTGTGATTATTCCCTCATTTTTTTCTAATTTGCTAACATATAATATATCCTTAATTAATACTTAATATATCCTTAACTAATATTTCTTCCTCCATTATCTTGGAATACCATATTTGCTTCACTTCAAATTCTTGTTATCCTGCCTCAAATTTTCAATCCATGATAAAAACTCTTTTGTAACATGAAATATCTTATAATATCTTTTGGATTTCTTGTGAATTTTACTTGGCTGACAATAGTTATCTTTTGTTCTTATGATGAATGGTAAAATATGTTCTTGCCTTCCCTTTTCCTTCCAAAAGTTTAAATTAACTATTCTCATGAGTGGCCATTTAGTTAGTAAAAATTGCATTTTTAGTTTCTACATTTCATCTTAACTTGCTAACATCTTAGCTTTAATTCTTGAGAATATTTAGCACACAACTATATTGGATATGAGCACTTGCTTTTAGGTCTCCTTCATGATGGTGAAGATGTTGCAGCAAGCATTCTTGAAAAGTTTGGTGTTGGTCTACTACTATTCACACACAGTCAATAATGTCAATAGTGCTCAGACATTGGTGTCACCTACAACAGAGCAAGCACCAAAAGGAGATGAGCACCAAGCGGATGGGGGGCAAATTATGAGATAGACAATTGATTTGTTTTATGATCATATTAGTATAGTTATGAGATTTTAAAATTTTGTATTGTCTAACTACTAACACTTTATTAGTATTATTATTGACCTGGTATTGCATTACCTGATATTTTTGTATATAGAAATTCCAGTATTTGTTAGTGTTATTCTTAATGATTATTTATTAGCTAAAAATTCAATAGGGTAGAAATGGAAAAAGATAAGAAAGTTTAGATTTTGAAATTAAAAATAAATTAGATAAAAAAAACTTATGATTGAAAAGTGTAAAATCTAGTTCTACTTTTCAGACGAAATGCATTTCATATCAAAGCTTTAGAAATGGAATTACATACAAAATGCTGCCAATTCCTTTGTCAAATTGAGACAAAATTTATTCTGTATCAAAAAGTTAGAAATGAAATCAGAGATGAAATAAATCAATTAACTTTTGATTTGAAATGAAATTATTTCGTATCTAAATAATAGATATGGAATCTGACATGAAATGATTTTGTCTCTTAATTTTAAATCAAATCTTAGATACGATTTTGATTTTATATTGAAACAGAAATTTAAATATATTGACATGAAAATTTTTCGTCTCAAATTTAAGACGAAATACATAATTACGTGGCTAAATATTTAGAGACTAAGGATTACAATGTGGATGTTGTTCCATGTCTAATTCCATCTTAAATATATTTAGACATGAAATTTATAGGATTTAGACACGGAATATGTCTGTCTCTATTTCAATTTTTTTTCCTACTTAGATAATAATCCCAATTTAAAAACTACATGGTTGGTTAATTCCTAGGCCACATTGGTGAAGTTGATTAGTTCTTGAATATATACAAGCATATGATAAACCATGTTGGAGAAGGAGTTATAGCATTGAGCAATATCTAATATTACGGTTTAATATGGAATTTAGATAGTGTAATCTCCCAAAGTTATTAGTGAAGCTAGGAAACTCTTGATTATGGAGAAGGAAGTAAAAAGGAACCCTTGTTGTAAGTATTATAAGTGGCATAGGGAAATTAAGCTATTAAATTAAGTTCAAAATAGATAAAATAGCAAAGGGTAATTTATGTTGTTTATAATACAAAAAATATAAAACTCAAAGAAGGAAACATTTAAAAAAAGGAAGGAACAACATATTCTATTGATTGCAGATCTTAAGGTTGCAACTGGTATGAGGAAACATATATAAGTAATGTTTCATTTATGTTAGATTGATAGCAACCTAAAAGAATGCAAAGAGATTTTAAAACTAATGCAATTTAAAACATTGTTGTCAAAATCGTTATTTAACTCAGTAGAATAGCCGATTTTATGATCCTAGATAGTGATTTCATGTTAAATCACAAATAAAATAGGAATTAGTGCTGACTCGGTCAAACTCGCCACTAACTCACACAGACTTGGTAAACTCAATGAGTTTGACTGAGTTAACGAGTTAGCATATCTGCAGCCCCAAAAAAAAATAGATGATAAGACTGGGCCTAATTTTTCTTCCAGCATTAATGGCCCAGCCATGTTGATAGCCCAACAGATCACCTAAGTCCTTCAATAGATCACCTGAGTCCTAATGCCTAAAATTTCTTCGATCTATGATCACCTGCATTAGAGCATCATCCCTAATCTACCTCTGCTCTCTCTGATCTCTCAGTTTGCTTATTTTGCTGCATTGTCACTCCTCTCCGGTCTCAGTTCACTTCCCTTCTTTGCCCCTATTCTCCTCTCCTGCTCTCGGTTCGCCCTGATGCTATATGACTCAAATCTAAATCCCTATTTACCTTAGCCCTTAGCCATTACCTCTGTTCTCTTGATGGATGATTCATTCATCCTCTTCTCCTTTCAGTGCTCGCAATAGTAGAAGAAGGTTGTAGGCTCACAGTAGTTCGGTGAAGGTCGCTACAGTGTGACGAAGGCCGCAGACTCTGGTAAATGTCACAACTTTCTGGTGTAGCTCGTAGAGATGACATTGATGCCAGACAAGGCCAGCAGTCCATCAGTCCATCACTGTAGCTTTTGCAGGCCAACCTTAGAGGTAACATTTGTTTTTGTTCCCTTATTTATCAGTCACAATTTTTGTCACATAGCTGGTAGCTCTGTCAATGGCTTCCCCTATATACTGTATTGAACTTCCATTATGGTTGAATAACATGAGATATTTGTCAAGAGATTTAACTGATACAAGTATTTAGAATGTTGGGAGTTGTAAGATTTGATTATTTTGAAGTAATAGGGCAAAATTGAAAGGCAAAAAATACCAATAATTCATGTGATTTGCACATAAAGCTAAAGATGGAAAAGACCATCAATAGTGTGTCTTATGCGTGTACTAGCTAATATAGACAATCACAATGAAATTATTAGTTGGAAATGACAATACTGAGTGAGAACTTACTGGCTTTGATTTGTCATGCATGAAGAAATTGTGAGATTTGAGGGATATGTATTTATGCTAATCATACATTAATTGGTTGGAGGCCCAATCTGATTAGATGCTACGAATGGTCAAGTTTCACCAAACAGACACATAAGATTGTGTCGTAAGGTTAGCATGGGATGACGTTTATGTCGTAATCAGCTTTCAAACATTGGTACCACATTACAACCTATTTTGACCACTACTAATTAATTTGTTCTTCTCATGTTCTTCTTTCTAATGTATTGTTTCTGCCACCAATTTTCATCCCCAAACAAGTAAACTAAATACCCCATTATTTGTATACTTGCATGGTGCATGAATGAAACCCTGTATTATTAGGAAACCCCACAGTGCAAAGTTCTTTTTTTCCTTTGTGGTGTTCAACATTGTGCATGAATTTGTATGGACAATTTGTTATGTTAAATGGATGATTATTATGTATTGTGTTATGGATTATATATTATGAATTATGGATTATGAACTATGGATTACAGAGTTTATTGAACTTTGTATGTTGATTTGAATGAAAAGTATGCAATATGGAATGGATTGTGGATTATAAAATAATATAAGTATTTATGTATAAAATTTTAAGTGATTTTGTGATATGGTTATGTTTAATAGCTTAAATAACATGTGTAGGTAAACTCTTATGATTCTACATTACGAGTCCACCCTCCCTTTCCAAGTCTACATAGAATAACGATTTTGACAACATTGGTTCAAAGTATGATAGACAATTACTAAATCTACAACCATATCAATGAAGTGATGAATAGTCGAGAGTTAAAACCTTCTCGATTTTATTATAGCCACTTTCACTATTTTTTTTAATCATTATTATCATTGTAATGTTGTTCCCTACTTGTTTAATGACAATAAAGCTGGGAGGGTCTCAATTTTTGAACTTCTATATCATTAGTTGTCGAAGATCATTCTCACAGATATAGACTATATATAAATGGGTTCAATATATCTTATATTATATATAGTCCAACTAGAAGGGGTTCTTGATTTTTTTCAAATGCACAAAGGTAACGTCTCTTATCAGATTATTGTGTAACTTATAGATTTGCAATCAATAGATTCTATTTTAGTTTTTTTTCTTTTTTTTCTTTTTTTTTTCATTATTTGACTTTTCAAGCTTTTCATGTTTCTACCATGTTATTTAAGGGGAAAAAAATAGAAAGTTAAAGCTTTAGCATCTTACATGAAAGTTGGAGACTTATCTGAAATTAATTTTGGTAAGAATGTAACATAATTACTTTACCCAAAGTGCTCTCTTTTCCTTTTATGATAGATAAGATATGTTTGAAATTCTTGTAAAGATGTTGAGCTTATCGTTCATACAACTAGGTTTTTTTTCCCCTAGTGCACATTCATCTATAATTCTTTGATCCTTTGTTGTTTACCTTCTATTAATAACTTTGGAAATCTCATATAGATGATGACTTGAATTAGATCAATTCTTTCTTCAATCTTTATCCGTGCAATTCCATCGACACCAAAATATATTCTAAAATGTTTTCATACATAATAATTCATATGATCCTATATTTTTTCATCTTCTTGTAGACTCTCAAAATAATTTTTGATAACATTGGTGAACTTTTGCAGTTGCAATGTTGTATCAAGATTATAATTTCTAAATTATTACCTTTTTCTTTGTTTTGTTGGCATAATATGCTTCCTTTTGTGAGATTAAATTGAACATGTCTTCTTCTTTAGTTAATTGTTGTTCTCATAATTTTTAATATTATCATTGAATCATATTTTTTATTACTTTTGCTAATCAGATTATTCCTTTTTGTGATAGTCATTCCCTTGAATAGTTTTCATTTAAATATCATTTCAACCTTGTATCTCGACTATTTAATTGACTACTTTACTCGCAATTGACTCATGAGGCATCTCTTCTATAAGTTTTCTAATTTTAAAAAAATTTTAAAATAGTAAATTGTTGATCAATTTTAAATGTAGTTCTGTTTACCACAGTTGTATCCCCCTCCCCCCATGTATAGTGTGAATTTTGCTAGGATTGGATGAGAATGGTGCTCTCATTTGCTAGATGTATATATTCACAGGAAATTATAAAGTTTTTTAGAGTTCCAATTTATAAGGGAGACATGCCCAAATTTCTATAATACCTCAAACAATGTATCTTCATTTATGATATTAAATCTACTTAATGCTTTTAGAGCCTGAAAGGGAAACATGAATGTACTGAATAAAGATAAGATAAAATCTTTTGCTACGAATGTTTTAATAGGACTATAAAAAAAAAAAATGGAACTTTTGCTAGAAAATTTCCCTTGGTATTTTGAGGTTGTGCCAATAATCCACAACAAACAGGGTGGTTTGCCCAAACTAGTTGAAGCACATAAAAGATTAGAAATTTGGACAAAATATTTTAAATTAGCATTTTCCCTACAGTTTAGTAGTAATTATATTGTCATATTCTTTCACTCCCCAAAGCTTAGAGTGTCACCAGTGCATAATATAGAAAAATTTCCATTTCAACAAGTTTGAACTTTCTATCCAATTCTTATAACCTAATGAGTTATAATACAAAAGAAACAAAAGCAACACGTAATTTTCCTTAATAATTTAAATAAAACTACACCATTATAGTTTTGTAAAAATTCCAGTAAAGTCTCTCCTAGAAGTAGGTTTGTAATATTTCACATTACATGTTAGCTTAATGACATAACATTTCGATAGTACAACAAAGCTTCACTCTTATTACAAAAAATATAACTACTACAAGGGGAAGGGTCCTTACACATGGTTATGGGGCAATTCTAGATTACATAAATTAGTTACACTCTTAGAAAGTATACATTACTTACCAATCAATGCAGGACATGACTGACGTACAACAACTTACCAATACCACTAGCCAAACCTAGAAACAATCCTTAAATCTATGACCTATAAAAATGATAAAAGGGATTATCAAAAGTAATTAGTGAGTAGATAATACTACCTGTTTTAGGACAGGACAAGCCATGAGCCTAAATGTTTCTTTTGTAAATAGAAAACTTACTATATAATCAAATTGCCATTTATGAATCATATAAGTGAATGATAACAATTAAACAATGCAAGGAACATCTAATTAGAACTAAAACAAAGTGGAACATCTAATCAGAACTAAAACAAAGTATAGACACTGAGCACACAGCTCATGAAATGGCAAATAACCATAATATAGAGCACACTACTCACAATAATCTATAATCATATACACATAACATACAATTCACAAAAGGTAAAAAACCACAGTATGTAGAGCATATAGTTCACAATAATCAATAGTCATAAACATAAAGCACACAACTCATGAAGGTAAATAACCACAGTATGTAGAGTACAAAACTCACAATAATTAGTAATCACAAATGCAGAGCTCACAGCTCATGAAAATCAGTGGAGATCCACGTGTGGGGTCGACACACAGGGCAAGCAAAACCCCTTGCTAGATCAGTTTTTATCCATAGTTCACTATGACTAACATCTATTACTGTTACTTGTTAAGTTTTGTACTAAACCGATTCCCAAAATTTTATTTTCACAATTATACATTTAAAATCAGAAGAAGTCTACATCTCTTTCATTCTCAAAATTTCAAAATAACTTATAATATAACACATAACTTTACCAAACTTCTCATTCAAATATCAACGTCTAAGTATGTCAATTTGATATTCAAATAGAATTCAAATAATTTAAAATTTGAAAGGATTAAAAATATATCAAGATGCAAAATCATATGTTATATTGTGCATTTACTTAACAAAACAATTAACATACATATTCAGAGTGTGCAAAAACTCAAAATCATTGCTTTTTCATAATTGGAACCATTAGTCATAGTATTAATTTAGAACTCTTTCTCCAAACAACTAAAATATTCAAACCAATTTCCAAGTTTTGAATAATATGTAAATGTGTTAAACAATACAAAGATTCAAATTACTTCAAATCAAACTTTCATGTTAGAAAACAGTGTAGATAGGAAGTTTGTCCTTGTAGACTCAAAATCAATAGTTAATACTCGTTTAAAATCAAAGAAATTACATGGAAGTGAAAACAAGTATAACCAATATCTACTCACATGGAGAAAAGTATACAACCTCTTCCTATCATCTCCTTTACAAATCACTTGCACTAAAAAAAAAAAGGCTTTTGCAATGGTTGTTTTGCTGCTTTTGCATGGGTTTTGACGGTTTCAAAGGCATTCAATGACTGTCGTAGAAACAACTGTCACAAAAAACATTTTTTGTTAGGTGTTGTAGAAATCATTGCAAAAGCATTCTTTTGTGACAATCAAAAAAATAATGTCATGTCCTTGCAAAAGTCAAAATAAATCGTTGCAATGTTTTCACTTTTGCACGGTCATTTTGTGCCAATTCTTTTAAAAATAAGTATCATATAATGGTGAACAATTTACCAACAATAAGAACATATATAATTTGATAACCATCTGAACAACCAACATGTTATTGAAATTTGTTACATGAAAAATACTACAATAATGTAGAATACAATATAAAATATAGTTTAACTTTTAACAAAAGTCAAGTTCATCTAACGTTAGTTTACACATAACTGGAACCCATTCTAACTCGATGAATGAGTTGAGGGTGGGTATCCAATGCTTTGATCAATAGGTACCTAAAATTTGAAATAAATTATTATGAGCAATAAGTTGAATATTAAAATAAAGGAACATTAAATCATATGACTTATAGAAAATGAAAAGTATCGAAATTTCCTCTCAAGCTAGTAAGAAAGCGAACTCAAGTGGTAAATCCCCCTGGGCTTTCAAAGGAGAATATTAGGCCATGGCTGCATCACTTTGTTGCTACTTTGTCAGCATAAGCAATTTGGTAACATGTCTGAACTATTTAAGGTAACAGGAAAGCCATTGTGTAGAGATCAGTAGATCTTCAAGTCAAAAAAGGACACTTAAGCAATCAAGAGCATATTTCTTGGCAACCTAATGGCAGTTTTCCTCTCTCTTTCTCTCTCTCTCTGATTCAAATGTTAATTCAAATGTTTATTCCACTTAACTAGAGTTAGAAGAAACGTTATTAGTTTGAGGTATAGAGCTTAACAGAGAATTTAAATAATGGAAGCCTTATCACAAGTTTCAGGTTAAAGATGAAGTAATGAAGTATAAGAACTAAAATTCCATACATAGGTTGTCCTACGAAAAAAAAAAAAAATTAGAGAGCTGAAATTCTGCATATAAAAGAAATTAAATCTAATTACATCTCCCTCAAATAAATAATTACCATCAACATTAACATAGTAAATCGAAAAATATATAGTTTACTAACTTTATTGGGCCCATGATGGTCATCTCATGTTAAAAGAGAACTACAGAAAGCATTTTTAACTATAAATACGAGAGGTTATTAGTCCATATGTATGGACAAGTAAGTTAACATATTTATTGGTAACAATGTAAATCAGATTTGATAACGAATAAAGTTCATATGGCCCAATACGTTATTAAAAGGAAACAAAATATTGCCGTAGATTTCATAATGCTATCTTTAGATTTTTGAACGCTTGTTGCTTTCGAATCACCATTTTCTCTCTTTTACAGTAGATAAGGTACAATATTGGGAAAGCTATATGTACAAAAGAGAATAAGATCCTTAGTCTGCTCTTTTACTTTTGATCATAAATTTGTATTCAAATATGTCATCCATATATTGTGGGTACGAACATGATCCATTAGAATCAGATTACACCCATTTTTCTCGATAGCCCCACCATCTCTGCTTAAATCTTACAAGCTTAAGATCCACGTACGATGTTTTTGCATTAGAATACTTTGAATTCCTCCTTATATATACATACATACACACACACACACACACACACATATATATATTCTAAATTTACTACCTAATTGGGTGTTGATTATAAATGAGTGAGAAGTGAGTTTGTATGTTTTGTCCTACTAGTTTGTTTAAATTAGTGCCCCGTTTGAGATTGAGGTAGCTTTTTACTTCTTAGTACCTTTCAAAAATATCATTATTGTAACGTAATATTATTAGGTTTATATAGTTGTCATTTTCATAATTTCATTATCTTTTCATTAGAACATAATTTCCATTATCTTTTCGCAGATACCCAAAGCACGATTGGGAATTTCTTCCTTTTACTTCATGAAATCATATTGTTGTAATACAAATATTCGTTTTGTTATGTCTTTCCATCCTCGGGTTCCCCTAATACTCCGACGCACACTAAACAGTAAAATAAATTATATAAACATAATTTAGTCTCTAAATTAATAGAATTTATCAAATTCATGGGAAGCCCCAAGCATACAATAAAAATATAATGCAATTAAACACTTGCATAAATCTCCATCGTTATAAAATTTTATTAAATAGATAAAGTAAAATTTCATAAAATTAAGTAATATTATTTAAAATTCAAAAACAATATGATCACAAATATCAAATACATCTCTAAAATGTTATTGTGAAGTTTATAAGTATAATATTAAATGTACAAATACTACTTTATATATATATATATATATATATTCACACGCATTTAAACAATTGAATACACTGAAGGATATTTATTTTATACTTGGTGGTGGAAATTCTGAAGTGATGGCACTCATTAATTATTGTAGGGAGAATGTTTCAACTCTTCCCGTTTAACTTCTTCAAGAAAATTTGTTGGCCGGGAAAAAAATTCAAAATCTCAAGCTGTTAAATTAAGTTCAAAATAGTTAATATATAAAAAGATAATTCATGTTGTTTATAATAAAAGTATTTCTCTCTATTATATCCCAAAATAACAACAAAGAATAAATATTATAACTTTGGATAGGGAAGAACATAAAGTTTTTGTAAGATTTTTCCATTAATTTATAGCCAGCTGGGCTGCGCATAGGGAATAATTAACGTCGCTTGCACAAACATCTTTTCTGAACCTTTTTTATAAGGAATATGGAAACATGCAAAAAATATGAAACTGAAATAATGAAAGAAAAAGGGGAAAAAAAAAAAAAGGAAGAACATATTCTATTGATTGCAAATCTTAAAAGTTGGAGTAGGTACGAGGAAACATATATAAATAATGTTACAATCAATAGATTCTGTCGTAGTTTTAGTTTTATTTTTCAACTTTTCACTCTTTTACCTTACAAGATGGAGTTTAGATTCACAGTGCACCATAGTTAATGTTTACTGCCGATAGTTGTAAGGTTCTATATAGGGCGTCTTCCCAAAACAATACTTTCCATATATAAAATACCTAACCAAGAGCAAGAAATTCATAATCAAAGTATTTCTTCAATCCAAAATCGAAATATTTCATCATTTCAAAGTTAGAGCCTTTTATAAATCCATAGTCATAGTATTTCATCGAAACAAGAGAGAAAGCTTCAAATATCACCTCACAAATGGGGCTCCATATCAATTCGATGAAGTGACACCTAAAATCAACCTTACATTTGAATTTGCATCATTTTCAAGCTACAGAAAGGGGTTTTCCGACTGTGAGGTATGGGTGAAATTGATTAGTGAAAGTGAGAAAGATATGGCTGAAAATCACTAAGAAAGTGAAGCCTTAAAAAAATTTGGAGAAAAATGCACTAATTTGAGCTCAAAACCTACTGAAATCGCACACCATATCACATCAACTGGAAATTCACAATTTTCCGCCCAAATGGAGTCCGAAGGAGGCAATCTCAAGATGGTGAAGGTGCATCAATGATGGGTGACCTCTAGCAATCTTCGGTGACCATGAACAATGGCAGAATGCAAACAAAAACTCAACTATTGAAGATGCACAGTAATGGCATTGAAGAAGAAGGAAATGTGAGAGAAAAAGGAAAAGTGATGGCAAAAATATAGTACTAAGGGTATTTAGGTAATTTCTTAAGGGACACTTGGCAACATCAAAACAAATAATTTGAAAATACTTGGTTTGCATACTTTGGAGTTCAAGCACGGGTACTAAAAATGCATAGGGTATGACTTAGTTACGTGTACTAGTAATGTATAAGGTATGTTGATAAGTGAGGGACCAAAATAGTGTTTTATTAAAAAAAAAAAAAAAAAAAAAGCTTTTACAATCATGTTTAAATCCTTCTCCTTTAATTTTGTTTCCTCTATTCCCATCTCCCACTTGCTAATTGTGACAAGTTTAACCTCCAATTCAACCAAAACTCTCAAATGGAAACTTACTTTGAAGATATAAACCAAGAGGTTGATGATAAATTCCAGCCATCTTTCAAAATGAACTTAACAATTAAAGCAAGTCTACATGCTGGACCTATCTATTTATCTACTATATTGATGATACTAAACAATAAATTATATGGGTTTGATATGCAACCAGAATCAATTCCAGTAGCCTTGCTCTATAAGTAATACACAGTTGCAAAGCGATTAAGATCAAGTAGCAAAAGGAGTGATTTTTAGGTTTATCCACTGTTGCTTCCTATATTTGACAAAGATAGAGAACTTCAAACTTACTGCTGCAAAAAGGAAGAAGAACAAAAATAAAACGGTCTCTATGTGATGGACCCCAGGGAGAAATTATGGATTGTCCGCAGTTGTTTCCTAAAATTGAGTGCTCTGCACCTCCGTGTTTCCTAATTTCGAAAGCATTGATTAGGAAATGAGAAAGGACTAAAGAAAAGATTAATAAATTTAAACAAGACAGACAAAACCTGGCATAATATCTTCCACAACACAGTTGAGCACATATTGCACACATGATTGCTACAGGAAATAAAAAGTTAATATCAACATTCTGTAACTCTTTCAACTCTTCTATTAGCTATTGTAGATAAACATTTATATGATTTGTTGGTGCTTGTTAATCTAGAATGATCATTTAATGAAGGAACAAACTCTATTTCATACACATCTAGGTGAAAGATTGTAGGGCATGAATATCACTGGCCAAATATTGCAACTAGTACTTAAGTTACCACATAGATTGAACTTATATCATTACACATCCCCTAAGGCTTACATTTTAAGGATCTAAAGCAAATTAAGGGTGTCTTATGTCAAATCTTTTTCATACTTCAGAGTCTCTTAGATGTCTTAATGTACCATCATCACTTATTTATATTGCATGTCATCACATGTGCTCAACTACTTTTGAAGAGATAAATAGCCCCATGGCAATGGTTTAACAATCAAGTTATTGTACACCAATCCACTGATGTGTCATTTGTCAATTTTGCATTTAGTACATGAACATATTATCGTACACTTCAACATTTCGATTAGTAAATTCAATATCTAAAAGTTTTTTCACTCCTTCCACATGCTCAAGGGTGTTTTGAAGCCAAATCTTGTCCATTTCATAAATAAGTACGTATTACTTTGAATCTTCTATGAGATTTCTATATACACTTTACAACAAGATTTAAACCCAAGAAGAATTAATTTATGTTGAACATCCATCCTATATCAAGAATTAATTATCATCAAATTAGCACTCAAGTATCATCACTTTCTTGTCATTGCCACTATTAATATTCTAAGTTTAGATAGACCAAACTTTGGCATTACAACAATATAATTTCTATTTACAGAAATGAGCCTATATAATTTTAATTGGTATTGCACAAACTTTGACAGCAAGATTGTTAAACTCACAAATTTAGTTAAATTCATAAGAAAGAGGTAAACTCGTAACTTAGACTCGTAATGTAAACTCGTAAGAGTTTGCCTCGATTAATAAAACATTATCAAAATATATAATTTTATAGTTTAAATATTATATACATTAAAAAATTATTCAAATGAAATTCAAATTATACTTAATCAAATAAAAGCTATTCATATTGCATAATTTGTAATACTCAACATGAATATTTTAAGATGGTCATACATAAATAATTATTCAATATAACTAATTAAATAATTTTTATTTTATTTTATTTAATAAGTACATATTAAATGTAATTTTATTATTTTTTATGCATATTTGAACTTGTAATAAAATAAATTATAAAGGCTTCATGGAAAAAAAGTTGTCTATATCTTATTTAGTCTTAAATTTAAATTATTATATTACTGACTTTACAAGTTAGTTGTCAAGTTAAAATCGTAAACTCAATAAACTTGATAAGTCAATTCGCAAGTTTACCTGAATTTATACTAAATTTGAGTTTACAATGAGTTAACTCGTTTGCTGTATATATAATCGTAAACTAGTAAACTCGGATAATAAACTCGTAAGTTTGACAACAATGTGTGACAATATAGAATTATTTCTAAAAGATTTGCACACATAAGAGTATAGAATTAGGACAAAGTTGGACATTACCACCATATAATTTTCATCATATATAATTTTGAAATGATTTGCGCAAACTTTCCCAATACAATTTTTAAAAATTTATAAAATTCTGTAAAACTACAATCATTCGTTCATGGTAAAAAAAATTACCAACACGAATGAGAATATATAATTTTCTCCATCAATATTTAAATATTACAAATTAAAATAAATTTAATTGTGTAAAAAGTTTACTATGGGATCTTATTAGGTGCCTAGCCATGCAGGAATGAAAAAAATTTATCCATTAAAAAATACACAAATTCATGAGAGGAAGAAAGACAGAAATGCTTGAAAAATACCTTAAACGGTGGAAATCACCAATGGACCGTGGACGACAAGGTGTCGTGCATCAAGGGATGTGTGCAACCACCGTCAATTAGTAGCACTTGCTCCAACCACAGCAAATTTAGGAATTAGCAACATTTTCAGCAACCGTTGCTATAAGACCGTTGGTATAAGTTAATAATACTTATATCATGATCGATCTTAGTTAGATTATTCTGTTTCAATTATTATACATAAAAGTTTGGTTTCCAAGGCTCATAATCTTGTTAAACCTGCAAACCTGTAAGGCGAAAAGTTTGCTTGATAATTGTTTGGCAAATATCAGCATTTGTTTTTAATATATATCTGTCTATAAATAATATTTACAATATCTAAATTCATTTTGTATCATCGATGGTCGTTTCACGTGAAAAGAGAACTACTAAATGCATTTTTAATTATAAATTCAAGAGGTTATTAGTCCTTATATGGACAAGTAAGTTAACATAATTATTGCTAACAATTTAAATCAGATTTGATATTTGCGATATGATCCAGCATATTATTTTGTTAAAATAGTATTGCCATAGATTCTATAAATAATTCTGTCTTCAGATTTTTTTAATACTTGACTTTCAAATGACCTTTTTCTTTTTTATAAAGTGGATATGTTAGAATACTGTGAAAGCACTATGTATGCACGAAAGAGAATAAGATTCTTAATCTGTTTTTTACATTTGATCGTAAATTTTTTATTCAAATATGTCATCGATATTATATAGACACGAACATGATCCACTATAATCAGATTACACCCTTTCTTGTTTTTGCGTTTGGTATATATGAAAGTTTGAAAATAAAGTCTAGGCCCTTTTTCACTATCATATTATTTTATTCCAATTTGTATTCCTCGTTATATAATTAATTATATACATTCTTAATTTACCACCAAATCTGGTGTTGATTACAAATAAGTGACAAGTAAGTTTTTTTGTGTTTTGCCCTGCAAGTTAACTAAATTAGAGTCCCACCTGAGATTAAAGTAGCTTTTTATTTCAGTACCTTTAATAGTAAAAGTGGCAAATTTATTTTGGTTACAATATTTTAATGAAGATTCATATGATATTTATATGAGCCACATCACATTTTAGACTTTAGAGTTTATGGATCTAAAGGGTAAAATATGTAAAGTGACTTTAAAGTTAGAGACAGATAGAGAAAAAATAGGAAGTGGTCGGAAAAGATTTTTCCTCCCAACCCCATTACCCATGAGGATCTACAGGGACCGTAAATTTCTTTTCTAAAAATTATAAAAATCTTAATAATATAAGTATACATCCATACATACATACATACATATATATATATATATATATACACACACACATATAAATTTAGATTCATAATTCAATCTCCTTATTTATGTTATTCAAGTTCTATAAGTTTCAAAAACCCTTAATATGATAAATTATTTTTAAAATAAAAAAATCTAACAAAATAAATAAATTCAAAATACAACCTTTTTTAAATAGTTCTATTTCCTATATTTTGAGTTATTTTGAAAGTAATACTACTATGCTATCTAACTTTTCAAAAATTAGAAGACTAAAATTTAATGATTGGAATAGATTTTTTACGTTAAATTGCTTTTTTTTACTTTTAATTATTATAAATATAAATATTTAGTGAAATAACTAAAGAATTCAAAAACAGGTTATATATATATATATATATATATATATGCAAAATTTACCATCCTTACACTTTACAAACTTAATACTTTGAAGAATCCAATTTCCATGGGTTTAGGGTTTAGTTGTGGTTGTTATAAATTTAATATATCTAACAAAACTTTCATAATTTAACTAAATTGAAACTTATCATTATTGTAACATATTATCATTAGCAAGTTTTTTGCTGTCATTTTCATAATTTCATTATCTTTTAGTTAGAACATAAATTTCCATGATCTTTTCACAAATACCAAAAGCACAATTTAATATTTCTTCCTTCCAATTGTTTCATGAAAAGTAGAAATATAATGACTTTGGATGGGGAATAAAATAAAGTTCTCGCCAGCTAGGTTGCTCACAGAGAATAATTCATGTGCGCGAGATGCTCCCTATAGCCTAGCCTTTATAGATTTTTTATAAAGAATATGGTAACATTCAAAAAGTGTAAACTCAAACAATGAAAAGTAAAACAAGAAAAAGAAAAAGGAAGAACAGATTCTATTGATTGCAACTCTTAAAGTTGCAATATTGGTACGAGGAAATAGATATAAATATGTTTCATTCTCGTAGGGTTGGTAGCAACCAAACAAAGAATGCAGAGAGATTTGAAACCTATTGTGGTTGGAAGTATGATAGAGGATTACTACATCCAGCTACGAAGTCAATATGAATTCAGATAATCTATGGCAATAACGGAGAGGTTATGAATAGTCGTGAGTTAAAAAACTTCTAGCTATTTTAAATGAGCTTCTTTCAGGTCTATAATATTATTGTTGTTGTTGAAGCTTGGAAGTCTTAATTCTCAACTCTCGACTATTCATAACCTCCTCAATATTGCCATAGAACATTTGCATAAATATTGACTTTATAAATGGGTCCAATACATCCTCTATTATAGTCCAACTGGAAGAGCTTTCAAATCTCTTTCAGATGCACAAACTTCTACTGCGTAATTTTAAGTTTTGCAAACAATAGATTCTATTTTCAGTTTTGTTTTCCTTGCTTTTCATTGTTTTACTCTTTAGATTTTTCATGTTCGTACTATATTATTTTTAGGAAAAAAATTTTACAAAAAAAGTAGAAGGTTATGCTTTAGCATCTCACATTAAAGTTGGAGACTTATCTGAAGTTAATATTGGTAAGAATCTACCATATATTACTTTACCTGAAGTGCTCTCTTTTATTTTTCTGGTAGATTTGTGTCAATAAGGATAAGGTTGTTTAGCTTCTGCAATTGCAATGTTGTATCTAGATATATTGAAATTACTTATTAGTTATTTCTCTGTCTTGTTATTGGCAGCATACACTCTTTTCTTTTACGTGAGATTAAACTGAATTTGTCCTTCTTCTTTAGCTGATTAGAGTTTTCGCGATCAACCCACTAGCTTGATCATTTTTACTTTTTAATCTAACCATCACTTTCACTTTTACCCTTTTAACTATTTTCACAAAAATTGTTGCATAGGTAACTTATAAGGTGGGTAATTTGAAAGTTTTTATGAAATTAGATCAAATTATAGAGGAAAAAAAAAAAAAAAGACTTGTACATACTCTTAATTTTTATGTTTATTTCCTTTTTTGTAAAAAATGTACACACTATGTAATTTTGATGATCCAGATTAATCATTTTGCAGGAATTATAATAATTACTAACTTAATTTTAATAAATAATTATAAAATATTAGCAAACCTTTGTTTTTAACTTAATTCTTAGTTAATTGTGGTTCTTGCGTTTCTCTGTGCGTGTGTGTGTGTATAATACCAATGATATGATTAAGGCAGGTTTAAATGTCAACAAAATATCGTTGTTTTTATCTGCAGCTAACCCGTTTGCTGTAATTTTGGGAGGAATTCTTTTGTGGTATATTTTAAGTTGCACTATTTCCTTCCTTTTTTATTGTAATTAATTATGTACTTTTTTGAAAAAAAGAAAAAAGAAAAGCATGTTACTATGTTCTATTATTCTGTATATAGGTAAACATATTGGGGTGCATATAGTGCAGGGATTATTTGTCACCATTTAAGATAATGGAAAACTACCAACATCTAGGACTGGTCCTTTGCTCATCGATCAATTATGAATTAATATATAAACGTAAGAATATGAATTTTAAAACAGCAAGTGATAGTTAAATAATCAAGGGCTGTGTGCTGAGGACTTATGATGGAATGGTTAATTACTCTCAATGGCTATCTACCCTTATGGGAATGGTAACTATCTCTTGGGCTATGCGCTTATGATAGATTATTGGTACTTATCTGCTAGTAAATATTACATTACTATTAGGTCTATTTTAAAAATTGTATTAATTGTTTTATTTACTTATTTATTTATTTTTCAATGTTTCTTTACTCATTGAACAATTTGGAATTTCATATCGTAGAAACAAGTCAGGAACCAATTCATGGGAGTTAGAGACTAGTAAAGCATGGTGAGCCCCGCAATTGATTCATGAGGCATCTCTTTTATTTGCTTAATAATAAAAAAATTTTGAAATTGTAAATTGTGAACCAATTATAGATGCAGCTCAACACTGACGACAGATCAGGATCCCCCGCCTTGTGTATAGTGATATTTTGTTATAACTGGATGAGTGCGGAGCTCTCTTTGGCTAGTTGTATTTATTTACAGGTAATTATAAGAATTTTAAGAGGCCCTAATTATAGGGGAAATTTGGCCCAAATTTCTACAAAACCTTATAAACCATATTAAATTTGTTTAATGGTTTCAAAGCCCAAATGGGAAATAGGAATGTATTAAATGAAGATAAGTTAAAATCTACTCCTTTGAATTTTTTAATATGATTATTAATAAACAAGAGTTTTTATTAGGAAAAATTTCCTTCAGTATTGTGAGGTTCTAACAGTAATACCCAATAGACAAGGTGGTAAGTCCAAACTCTTGTAGAAGCTCACCAAAGATTTAAAATTTGGACAAAATATTTAAAATTGTCATTTTTTAAGATTTAGTAATAATTATATTGCCATATCCATTCAAGTTAATCAGTTCATTAGGTATATTTATGTCACGACCTAAGCTAATAGGATGTGACCGACATAGAAATGAAGTGTCTTTCATCCTCGCAAACCCGTCAGAACTCTCATAATGACAAAACTTATATAAATTCATATTAAATAGCATAAATCTCATAACTCTCCATACAGATATTTTTTGACATACCATAGTAATACATCAAACATCTAGCTTATATATAAGGGAGCAACTGAACTGAAACGTAAAAATAAGGAAAGACATAGCTCTAACAATAAGCTGGGCTCACCAAGGAATTAATTGCCAAGATTAAAATTCTAAAGGTGGATGTTCTAGATCGACACTAGAATCTAAAAAATGTTAAATAATGGGGGTGAGTGAAAACACAGTGAGCAGATAATTTTAATATTGCAAAAAATTGAACAGACTTACTATGGTACATTTTCTTAAATTTAAAACCAGTTGTCATACAATCATAATTCAGAAACATCAAATAGAGAATAATCAATATTAGTAGAGTACATTTGGGAATATCTTATGGAACCAATCATAATTACTGAACAAAGAGCTAGCTCAAAGCTAGTGATAACATATCAGAACAAATACTCTTTCAACCATAGGCTTTGAGTAAATATCATAATGGTCATAAGCCTCAAACAGAATATGGTGGTAAGGATATAGTACCCAACCTTATTAGATTGCCAATCGCAATGCACTACGGTTAACATCTACTGTCGTTAGTTGCAAGGTTCTATTTTGAACATATTCCCAATATTCAAAAATAAAAAAATATCCGTGTATAAATATTGAAAATTTCAAAATACGTACCACTTTAGAGTTCAGGTTTCAATATTCTAATACTTCAAAATTCAAAATTTATAATTTATAATAATATTTAGCATAATTAGAATTATTTACTCACTTGGGAGGAGTATATCAACCTCTTTATATCCTTGATTATAATTCCTTTGTTGAAAATTGTCTAGTCACCTAAAACATTAAATAAAATATTCTTATCATATAGTCCTTACGAATAAATTTAATTATTTGATTTTGTCACATACCTAATTAATTATACCTTATTCACTTTTATCCAATTTCTATTTCTACTTTTTTTTTTGGAAATTACATTTATGGGCCACTTTCTTAAATAATACTTTAAAATACTTATGACCTATATTTCATTTTATTATCTTATTATCATTATTATTACTATTATCATTATTATTATGATTATCATTATTATTATTATCATCATCATCATCATCATCATCATCATCATCATCATCATCATTATTATTATTATTATTCAATTATCCCATTATTCACTTATTAAATTTTTAACACCTATCATAACACAAATTGCACTTAAGGGCCATCTAATAAATTTCAAATTTTCCATTTAACCTTAAATAATATTTATTGTTTATCCAATCAAGTAATACCAATTTTCCTTATAATTTCCTTCCTTTTTCTTTATAAAAAGTCTAGGAAAATTACTAAAAATTTGAAATTTGTTCTAAAATTCAAACTAAAATTTAAAAATTTAAAATCACTCCTTAGATGTATAACAAAATTTAAAAAGTCCTAAGAACACAAATTTCAATTTCTAAATTGCCCCTAGACCCTAAATTGGGGTTTTTCAATCTAGAAGCCAAAATTCATAATTGATAAGTGATTTCAAGGGAGAAAGGTGCAAAATTCACCTTAGAAGTGTAATGCTAATTCAATTTGAAGCAAACAACCCGAATTGAGCTCAAATTTGCCTTTTTTTTTTTTTTTAATGAATACTGCCAAAATTAGGGCTCTTCAATTTCTAAGCAAATTGGACCAAATTGATCAGTGTAAATAAGGGAGAAAGGTGCGAAATCACTACAGAAAGTGAAGCCCTATGTTTAATTGGATTAAAAATGCACCAATTTCGTAAATTTTGAGCTTGATTTATAGTTGTTTCAGGTGTATCGGGCTACCGAAAAATTGATGAAATTTTGTTGGTGCGGTGGTCGGTGGAGGTCGCTAAGGGGACAACGGAGCCGTTGGTGGTTAGGGATCAATTGGTAATGCCACTGGAGGGTTACCGGTGGTGGTGATGGTGGTTGAAAGTTGACAACAACGTGAAGAATGGAGCAGACATGTTGCATCGTGAAGATGAGTATGAAGATATAATTTAGGTGTTTTTTATGGTTTTAAGATATAATTGGGTATTAAGATAATATGAGTGGGAGTAGTAGGTATAATAATGATATTAGTTTAATTAAGTGGGTTAATAAAATA
Organism: Delonix regia; assembly: GCA_037074485.1. Lineage (NCBI taxonomy): Eukaryota > Viridiplantae > Streptophyta > Magnoliopsida > Fabales > Fabaceae > Delonix > Delonix regia. Next base: position 18,084,748 of record CM073454.1, on the reverse strand, counting down.
ATGTTAGTAAAAATAACTGAGATATTAATTTAATTAAAATGGGGATAGTAGGTATGAGTGGGTGTTTAAAATAATTATGTGGGGATAAAAGAGGTCATTATTATGATAAAATATTTTTAGTGGGAATATTAGGAATGATTTGAGGTGATAAAATATTTAAAGTGGGGATGAATATTTTTTTTATAAAAAAAATAGGGTATTACATTCCTCTTCCCTTAAGAAATTCGATCCCCAAATTAAATCACCCACATGTCTTAGTTTTGAAATAGCAAGGGGTACTTAGCCCGCATATTATTTTCTGTTTCCCACATTGCTTCCTCATGGGAATGATTTCACCATAACACCTTCACCAATGCAATTCTCCTTTGATCGAAGCTTCGTAACCTACCTATCTAGAATCGCCACATTAACCTCTTCGTAGGTTAACCCAATATCTATCTGAACATCTTGGGTTCTGAGCACATGAGATGGATCAGGTAAGTACTTCCTAAGCATAGATACATGAAACACAGGATGTACATTCACTAGTTCCAGATGTAGAGCTAAGCAATACGCCACTACTCCAATTCTTTCTAGTATTTCAAAATGTCCATCATAATGGGGGCTTAATTTTCCCTTCCTACCAAATCTCATTATACCTTTTATCAGAGTTACCCAGAGGAACACCTAATCGCCCACCATAAATTCCAAATCTCGCCTTCGATTATCCGCATAAGCTTTTTGTCTATTTTGGCCAGTTAACAATTTCTCCCTAATTAATTTCACCTTATCTACGGCGTCTTGAACAAATTTAGTCCTAGTATTCTTGCTTCACCTACTTCAAACAAACCGATAGGAGACCGACATCGCCTATGATATAGAGCTTCATAAGGTGCCATTTGAATACTTGTTTGGTAACTATTGTTGTAAGCAAATTTACCAAAGGTAGGTAAGTATCCTAACTCCTTCCAAAGTCTAAGACACAGGGCCTCAACATATCCTCTAATGTTTGAATTGTATATTCTGATTGGCCATCAGTCTAAGGTGGAAAGTAGTGCTAAGATCTAATCGAGTGCCAAGCGCATCCTAAAATGCCCTGCAAAACCTAGAGGTAAATTGGGGCCTTTGTTCAAAAATAATTGAAACAAGAACACCATGAAGCTTCACAATTTCATTCAGATATATGTAAGCATACTTGGCCACACCATAAGTTGTTTTCACTGGCAGAAAGCATGTAAATTTGGTTAGTCTATCCACAATCACCCATATGGAATCAAAACCTTTCAAAGTTCAAGGTAGGCCTGTCACAAAATCCATAGTTATTCTTTCTCATTTCCATTCCGATATCTCTATTGTCTAGAGCAATCCCGCTAGCTTATGATGTTCTGCCTTCACTTGTTGACAAACTAAGCAACAAGAAACAAAATTTACTATGTCCTTTTTTATTCCTTCCCCCTAATATAGTTGATTCAAATCTTGATACATATTTGTCGCTCTTGGTTAGATGGTATAAAGGATTTGATGAGCTTTTTCTAGAATCTCTCTTCTGAGTTCACCATCCTTAGGTACACATAACCTTTTACTATATCATAATACCCTTTCTAAGTCTCAAGTAAACTCATTTCATCTTCTATTCTTGACATCTTCAATTAACTTGTGAATTTGAGTATCCACTCCCTGAGTAGTCTTAACCCTTTCACTCAAGGAAGAGGAACTTTGAACACATGCTATTAACACACCCAGCTTCTTAATTCCAAGCCTAACACTATTTTCTGCTAACCAGTGGAAATCCTCAATCAATGGTCTTCTCATTTTAGTTATATGTGCCAAACTTCCCATAAGCTTTCTACTTAAGGCATTTGCCACAACATTGACTTTGCCTGGGTGGTATAAGATAGTACAATCATAATCTATCAATAATTCCATCCACCTCCTCTGTCTCATGTTGAAATCTCTTTGTTCAAAGATGTACTTAAGACTCTTATGATCTATATAAATTTCACAAGTCTCATCATACAAATAATGATGCTAGATTTTTAAAGCAAATACCATAGTAGTCATTTCTAAGTCATAGGTAGGATAATTTTACTTATGATTTTTCAATTATCTTGAGGTATAGGCAATCACACGACTATGCTACATCAAAACGCATTCTAACCCCACTTTAAAGGCATCACAATTAATTGTGTAGCCATCAGATCTTGATGGCAACGTCAGAATAGGTGCTCACATTAAACTGTAATTCAATTTTTGAAAACTTTCCTCTCATGCTATGGTCCATTAAAATTTTACATTCTTTTAAGTTGGTTTTGTTATAGGAGTGCCTATTTTAGAGATATCTTTCACAAATCAACAGTAATAGCCGACCAAACCCAAGAAACTATGAATTTCAGTGACCATAGTGGATCAGGGCCACTTCTATACTGCTTCGACCTTACCAGGATCCACTCGAACACCCTTTTTTGAAACCATATGGCCTAGGAACGCCACTTTATCAAGCCAAAACTAGCATTTACATAACTTTGCATATAATTGATTCTCTCTCAATATCTATAGCACCATTCTTAAATATTATTCATGCTCCCCTTGACTCTTTAAGTAAACCAAGATGTCATCAATAAAAACTATAACAAATCGATTAAGGAAAGGCTTGAAAACCCTGTTCATCAAATCCATAAAGGCAGTTGGAGCATTAGTCCAAAGGACATCACTAAAAATCCATCATGGTCGTACCGAGTCTTGAGAGTTGTCTTAGGAATATCCTCTCATTTAATCTTCAATTAATGATATCCTGACCACAAATCAATCTTAGAAAAGCATTGTGCACCCTGTAACTGATCAAATAGATCATTAATACGAGGTAAAGGGTACTTATTTCACATGATTGCCTTATTTAACTACCTATAATCCACACACAGCCTGAAGGACCCATCCTTTTTCTTTACAAATAAAACCAAAGCTACCCATGGTGATGAGCTCAGGCAAATAAAGCCTTTGTCTAATAAATCTTGGAACTGATCCTTCAATTCTCTAAGTTCTAGTGGTGCCATTCTGTAAGGAGGTATGGAGATCAGCTAGGTGCCTAGTAGTAAATCAAAGCTAAATTCAATCTCTCTATCCGGAGGTAGTCTAGATAATTTTTCTAGGAATACATCCGGAAACTAATTGACTACTATTACTTGATGTAATGTTGGAACCACTACTTCTATGTCTTGGACTGAGGCTAAGTAGCCTTGACATCCACTTTTTAACAACTTCCTAGCCTCAATGACCGATATCAAATTGTTAAGATTCATCGTATGATCGCCTTGGATAACAACAGGCTGTTCATTTAGGAATTCTCATCTTACAACTTTAAGATGACAATCCATAGTGGCATATCAAAATCATTCCTAGCTAAAATAATTAAATTGATCATTATTTATTGGCCATCAATCGTAATTGTGCTTGACTTGCACACTTGATCCACTAAAGTGGATTCTCTTAACGGAGTTGTTACCATAAAAAAGCCCCCTAATTTAACAGGACCCTTGCCAATCAATTTTGCAAAGTGTGGGGACATAAAAGAATGAGTAGCACTAAGATCAAATAACACATGAGCAGTATGAGACATATTGTAATTGTACCTATAATCACTGCATTTGATACTTAAGCATCTTGCTTATTTAAAGCTAATACTCATGCTAGACCCTTTCTAGAAGATGTTTGACCTCTACCGGAAGAAGTTCTACCACCATTTCCTCTGCCACCTTAAGTTGAAAATGCACCCTAGGGCCTGGGTCCTATATACGTAAAACCAAACAGTCATATGGAACCTTGGCTAGAGTTATAAGGTGTCTGAGGGCAATCTTGTATCATATTCCCTACTTGCTCACATCTAAAGCATGCCCCGAACTCTTTATAACATGAACCAGAATGAGATTTTTCACATGTGGAATAGGGAGGTCTACCTCTTGGATACTGTGCTGATGAAGGAGCAAGTCAGAAGTCCTTAAAATTTCCTCTGGGTCTTCCGGTACTCACCATTGTTTGAATTGACAATTCTAGGTTGGAGCAAAATGTTTAAGCTGGACCTGATGCCCTAGGCCCTCTAGAAGATCCACCCATGGTAAAACTCCCTAAAGGTTTTCCTTCCTCTGACCATTTTCTCTTATTCTACATTGTATTATCTTCACTATCTCTTATCTTAAACATTCTGGTACAGTCTGCTGCTATAGTGAATGAGGTAAAATAACTGATCTGAGGCATCATAACCCTAAATAATGGTTTTATCAAGCTCATCACAAATCATTTAATTCTATCCCTCTTAGTGGGAACTAAATGAAGGGCATACTTGGACAACTTAGGAAATTGTATAACAAATTCATCAACTAATACCCTAAGGACTTGCCATAAGCTTTTGAAATCTCTAGAACAAGCATCCCTAACGCTCATGGGTAAAAATCACTATAAATAATTCTTTGAACCCTTCCCATTTGAGAGGAGGTAACTTAGATGGTCTCTCTTACAGCAGGGACTCATACCACAATCTGACAACTTTCTTTAATTAGAAAACAACTATGGTAACTGGTTTCCTCAGAGGACAGTCAAGTGCCACACATATTTGCTCAATGTCTTATATGAACTATTGAGGGTCCTCCTAATTATCCATCCCTGGAAAAGTAAAAGGATTGAATTTAATGAATTCGATTATAATCCTTTTGCTACCACTCTTTTCATTTCCAACCTAAGGTTCTCTAGCTCTCATTTGTTCTATAGAGGACACAATGGTAGGAGGGGCATTTTGACCAACCATTTGGGTCATCATCAGGGTTGTAAGACTCTTTACATCTCTCTAAACATGTTGGAGTCTAATTGCTAACTTTACATTAATAGGGACCTAAAGTTAAGAAGGTTCTGCCCACTCCTCTAAAACATTTCTAATAGGAGGCTTGGCTACTCGTCCACCTCTTACTTGAGCTCTGCTAGCACTTCCTGCACGTGCTCGTCCTCTACCTCGACCATTAGGGGTGGTATGTCAAGCTGAACAGTAGCTCTTATAAAGGCCTCTTCTACAACCTGATCAGTGGTGGCATATGATCTAGGCAACATTGTCCCTTCACATACAAAAAGAAATTTGTTCAGTGCTAAATCCAAAATTACAAACTCTTATAATATGAGATACGAAATGGACCAGACAAATCACATTAGATATCCTATGAGATTCCCAACAAGAACTCAGTTACGATTATGCCTGGGTACATAATGATAACCAAGGTATCACTAGGGATCCCTTGCCCCACATAATACAGGCATACCAAGGACCTTCTAAACTAAGCTCTAATATTAACTTTGTCAGAACCTAAGCCAGTAGGGCATGACCGGCACAGGGATGAGTTGTCCTTCATCCTCATAAACCCATTGAAACCCTTATAGTTGTAGAACTTATATAAATTCATTTTAAATAGCATAAGTCTCATAACTCTCCATATAGATGTTTTTTGACATACCATAGTAATACATCAAACATCAAGCCTATATACAAGGAAGCGACTAAACTAAAATGTAAAAATAAGGAATGACATAACTCTTGTAGTAGGTTAGGCTCACCAAGGAATTAATCACCAAGATTGAAATTTCAAAGGTAAATGTTCTGGATCGGCACTGGAATCTAAAAAATGTTAAACAATGGGGTTAATGGAAACTCAATGAGCAGGTAATTCTAATATTGCAAAAAATTCCACTTGGCAATTATAATACATAGACATAAAAGGAGTTAGTTTCATTCCTGACAAAAGTTATATGAGGGCATTTTAGTATTTCCTTATAGGAGGGACACGTGTAAAAAATTATAATTCTTGAAGTTACGCGTCTAAAACTTAAACAAGGGTAGGGGAGGATGACTGATGGAGGCTTAGCCACTTGTACCAGCCTCAACTTCAAGTTTCATAGTAGTTTACTTACTAAATTAGCATCCCTTCATTTTCTTTTATCAAAATACAATTATTTAATGTTGAAAAAATGTTCGTGAGTGTTACATTAAAATATAATTTCTAACAAATTTGTAGAAATGATAATACAAGATTTAAACAAAGTAGGACATTACAACAATGTAATTTCCATTTGCATAAATGAGGATATATCATATTAATAGGATTTACATAAACTTTCACAATACAATTTTAAAAACTCAATTTCATCTCAAAAAATTACAACATTCATTTGTGGTTATCATCCAATAAGTGCTTGGCCGAAAAAGTCATAAATTTTAGGGAGAATTTCTTCCAACAATTTCTGATGTCTTAAGCAATTTCTAGGAGAAATTTCAACTCCGTTTGAAAGTTTTTCGCCAAATTTTGATAGGGCTTCTGTTTTAATATGCACTTTGACCCTTTCACTTTCTCTCATAATTTCAAGGGTTAATTTCAAGTTATATCTTTAGAATTCAAAATTTCAGGGTCAGTTGTGCCAACTCATGTGAACAATGTTTGAAAGTCAAAATTTGCACGATTCAGGTGAGATTTCTTCGAATCATGTTAGGGTTTTCCTTCATAACTCCATTTCAAGTAGTTCTCATGTCATTTCAACTTCTAATTTGGTGATTTTGCTCTAGAATTTGAAATTCCCCTTCTCATATGCACAAATGACATGTACAGTGCTAAAATTTCAAAATGAGCTCGATTTGGAGGAGTTTTGAGAAATTTCTTTCTAGATTTTAATGCTAATTAAGATTCTAACAATTCCCATATGTCAATTTAATGTTTTGATCACTATATTACAAACCCTTCTTTCTTAGTAAGGATTTGAAGTGTGTAAAGTGGTGATATCTAAATAATTCTTAATCCTCTAGCTTTATCGAAACTCAATAAAAGGAATTAAAGTTATATTAGTAGTTGCAGTTTTGAGTGGTAAGTCACTTTGGTAATTTTTTTCAAGTTTATCTTGAATTCCATTGTTGTAAGATAAAGCTTAATGAATGAAAGATCAATCAATAAAAGTGATTATTATTATTGAATAGTTATTTTGGTTATGATTAGTACAATGTTTGACCCATTTGGTAATGTTGGATAACTCAAGGGCTATAAGAAGTAATAAAATAAGCTATTGGGGCTAGCTAGTATTAATTTTGAATGGGTTATATAAATGTTTATGATTGATAAGTATGTACAATGTCTGATGCTGGAAATAATTCTACAAATGGAAAGTTAAAGTGGAGAAGATAGCAAATTTTAAAGTCACAAACTTAGACTATATATGTGTCTACATTGTTAAACTTAAAGGAAATCAAAATAGTGGAAAATTATCTGAACTTAGGGGCATTACCAAAATCTTAGAATAATTTTAGTACAAAATATTGGTGGGTTATTGGTGAAAAATGGAAACTTTAAATTTATGGACCATTAGGGTTCTCGAAGCATCTTCTAAGTGTATAGGTTTGTATGTGCTAGTTATAGCAATTAATATCATTAAGGGAAATAAGAGTGACCTTAAATAAAGGAAATAAAGTATGGAAACAATTTAGAATGGCAATTCACATGTAATCAACTTATAGTGGGAATTTCCATTAGAAATTCAGTTGAGTTAAGATGCTTGCTCGCATAAGATGTTAAAGGTGTATCTTTTATTTTTACGAACATAGCAATCACACTCAGTCCAACAAGTAAGGAAGTAAGTTATGTGTACTTTGGTCAGGTGAGTAGATAATGGTAGTTGTAAAGATTTCTGTTTTACACCATCACTTTTCAAAAATATTATTTCTTGAAATTCCTTGTGCTTCAGGGCAAGCTTCTATAGTTTATAAATCTCATCTGTATACTCTGGAAGCTTTGAACTCTCTAGATTCACTGATTCTATGACTTTGCGTTTACGAATTTCTTTAATTTTGAGTTTTCTGAGTTAAAATGATTCTGAACTTCTAAATTTCTCTATTTTGCACATTGAAGTACTATAGTTTTCTATTCATTAAATATTTTGATTATTTAATTATGAAGATATTTGATTCTATAAATACAATGTACTAGAATTCTGAGATTTAGATTACTTTGATCTATCTCCATGAATAAGTCTAATCATGAATTTCTGATATTTCAATTTTTGATTATGGATTTACATATGTTAAAGAAATTTTTAGGAATGCATCTAAAACAGGACCCTATAGCTAACAGTAGTAAATGTTAATCATAGTGCACTACAATCTGTTTTCTAATATAATTAGGCATATGCCACTATTATGATACTATTTCTAAGCCTAAGGCTGTTATTCTAAACATTCCAAGCTTAAAGCTCATGATTGATATATGCTCTGTTTTGATTATAGTAGCCTAGGGCTAGTTCTATTTCTGGATATTTGATGGTTTTGTAGGATGTTCTAAAGCATTCTATTAGATTTGGAATACCTATATGTTGCAAATGTATCATTGTTAAAGCCTTTATGAATAATTATAGCTTTTTCTACATTCTATACTGTTTGTTTTAACCATGAAAGGTGTTTGGTTTCAAGATAACATATGGTTTTATAAAAACTTTACCGTGGCTAGTACGTCCCTCCCTTTGCATGTTTAGTATTATCTGCTCGCTAAATTTTTTTTCACCCCATGTTATTTAACATTTTTAAATAGTAGCATCGGTCCATAACACCCACTTACAAAGTAGAAGCTTGTGGGTGTTTCTCTTTTTGGTGAGCCATTCTTGTTGCAAGGACAAGAGTTTCTCTTTTGTTGTGAATTTGTATTTAAAATTTAGTGGCTCCCTTGTATACAGGCATTTGTTCTATTTTGTATTTGTTCTTATGATGTTGTTTGATGTAGATATTAGGGAGCAAAGCTATTTATTATGTTATATATTATATTTTCTTGTTGTAGAAATTTTAGGTGGTACATATTTCAAGGGAGATTCTGCTAAAATTTCAACACATAAGAGAAACTAATTTTTTGTTATATTTGGTCTTAGTTCCATCTAGTGGAAATTTTGAATGTTCAACTTATTTCTGTCTTCTTTGAGGTGTTCGTTAGATTTACGAGGGCAAGGGTTACCTCATTCCCCATACCGATCACATTCTCTTAGTCAGGGTTGTAACAAAAATGAATAAAATCGTATATATAAGAGACCAAATTGAAAAACTTTTTTATGGATTTGTAATTTTTAAATTAACTTATTTTTAAAGAATAGTATTTATAACAATTTTATTTGAAAGTGGTCAAATGAAGAAATATTCATATGAGAGGGATTAAATTGACAAGACAATTCTATAAAGGATCATATTGAAAATATCTTATATGTGAGGGACCAAATTGAAAAATGTTTATGAGTTCATACTTTTTAAACTAACTTATTTTTTTAGGATATTATTGATAACAATTTTATTTGTGAGGGATCCAATAGAGAAATGTATATTTGTGAAGGACTAAATTAAAAAGACAATTATGTGAGAGACAAAATTGAGAAGACAATGAGAGGTCAAATTGAAATGTATGTTATCTATGAGGGACTAAATTGAAAAATATTTTCTATAAGAGTAATTGAGAAATATCTTATATGTGAAAGACCAAAAGAAGATTTTACTAAATAAACATAAAATATCTTATTAATACAATCAGGCCTAATTAGGCCAAGAGAAATTATATTAGTAATACAATGCTTGACTATATTATATTTGGTTTATTGGAGTTGACTGTATAAGCTTATACAATTCAATATGTACACCAAGCGTATGATAAAGGTAAATCACATTGTACAAGCTTATACAATCTAATCTTATATGATGTGTCAAAAGCATTGTTAGGTCAAATTACTATTCTACCATTATTATACATAAAAGTTCGGTTTCCAAGGCTCATAATCTTGCTAAACCTATAAACCTGATATATAATATTTGAAATCTTTTTTTTCGGCCATATATAATATTTGAATTCAATTTGTATGATCGGTGGTCATTTCATATGGAAAAAATACTACGAATGCATTTTTAATTATAAATTCAAGAGGTTATTAGTCGTTATATATGTATGGACAAGTAAGATAACATAATTATTGTTAACAATTTAAATCAAAATTGATAACTGATATGTGCTCAACCCATGACTTAAAACTATTAGGTCCAATAAGCTCAACCCAAAGAAATAGATATAAGCACAAATAAAAAAAATCCAATTAAAAATGGGCTCAAGCCCTTACTTTAGCCAATGTCTAGCCCATTTTTAAATGAGCCCAACCCATATTAGGTCTTGTCCGAAACATTATTAAGGAAAAAAATTAATTTTGCCTTAGATTCTATATATCATGTTGTCTTCAAATTTTGAACGCTCTACTTTCAAATCACCCATTTTCTTTTTTATAAAGAGGATAAGGTAGAATATTGAGAAAATTCTATACACAAAAGAGAAATTAACATATTGTTAATCTGCTTCTTTACTTTTGATTGTAAACTTTTATTCTAATATGTCATCAATATTATATATATACATGCATGAACATAATCCATTAGAATCAGATTACACCTTTTTTTTTTCTCCTTAGCCCCACCACATCTATTTTAAATCTTACAAGCTTAAGATCTAAGAAGTTTAAGCATTGGAATAATTTTAATACAAATGCTAGGACTACTAAGCATTCTCATTACTTTCATAGCACTTTGTTCCAATTTGAATTCCTTGCTATATATATAATCACTACAAAACAAATGCGACACAGTTGTAGTTTTTTTACATATAGCAGCTATTTAAACTGTTATTACCCATGATTCAAACAATTGCAACTAAAGCCATGGTTGCTAATGCCTTTAGTTGCAATATACAAATACTACGATACACTTTGTGCAACCACAACTAAATGGCATGAGGAATAGCTATGGTTTAGAAGAACCACAGCTAAACCTCTGCCCCAATTTAGTTGCGGTTCCAATAAACTGTGGCTAATTTCATAAATTATTAATAATTTACATGGCATACAATAGCAGTTTCAACCATGGCTATTGTTCTGATTTTATTTAAAAAATTATTTTAAATATTAAATTTTTCTTTTTTTCATAGCTACTTATCATAACTCATTTTCAACTAAAAAATAGAATAAATACATCACAACATTGATTCCACCATGATCATAACATAACAACAATACAATCAATATTGTCATTATAGAAATCTCACATTCAAACATGTTTAGACTAATAACATCTCATTTAATTAAAATTTATCGTGGTCATGATGTAACAATACAACATAATCCTTAAAGTAGTTCAACATTACAAAATCTACTAATTTTCTTCATCAGATCCAACTAAAGAATGGTCAGATACACTAAGTTAATGTCCACTCACACGATCTGGTACCTAAATTAGTATAAGAAACTATAAGACACTTATAGAGAATATATTGAAAGGTATGAGTAGCAATCTAACTTATTAAAATAAACTACAATGCATATATTAAAAACATTATAGGTGATGTGTGGAAATTGAAAAGATTATGAGGCATTTAACTATGAAATTTTAGCATAAAGAAATTCATCATTGCCTCAAATTTCTTATTTTGGTGTTGCCAATGTGCTCTTTAATCTTGTATTTCTTGACTTTGTCGTTCTATAACTGATTGCATTTGCATGAATTGTGTTTGCAACTCGATATTAAATGAACAAGATGTGCTTGCCCCACTGCAAAAATGAGAAGAACAACCAAACACCCAAGATAACAATGGATTCAATCCTAAACCTCTAATACAACCTGGATGCTCTTGTCTTCTAAAAGCAATGGCTAATAAATCTTCGCCAAAAATTTCTTGAGTCATGGATATTGAATTAGACTCATGGGCAACAATCTTTTCCTACACAAACAAGAACAATTTGAAAGTGTGACATTAACAATGAAAATATTTCTAAGTAAAACAACAATAATAACCTCAACAAGAATACAAAGTAATCACTTCCTCTCAAACAAAAATGGACTACACTGACATAATCAAGTCACAATTCAACTCATTTAATGTTCAACAAAATTAAAGTAATACTTACACTTATTGTTTTGGCCTTATCATTAATAAAAGACCCATCAGCATGCTTATATATTGTTGTCCACACTTCTCATCTACTAATTAGATGACCTAACTCCAACTCCTACAATTAACAAGTACATAATAACACATATGCATGTTAAAAGAAGATAATTACTAAAAATTGATATTACTATCTCCATCTTCTTGAGTGCTAAACTCTTCATTCCACTTGTGTGAGGCATGGTTTGCTTCTTTCTATGATCTTTGTTTTTCTAGGCAATTTCCTATTCATTAAGAAAAATATAGTAATAAGCATGTTTCAACAAAATATATCAAAACAATATTAATTGTTACATTAGTCTTTGAACAAAGACAATAATCAACAAACAATGTCCAATAATTTTTATCAAGGCCATCAGGGCATTTAGCAATCAATTTCTCTAGGTTGCAAGTGTCATCATTCCTACTCTACCACAAATCTGATCTCCTATCCTTCCACTTATGTCCAATGGATTTCAGAATATAGTTTTTGAGCAGTTCAGTGCTAACTACAAATTTTGCCTTCAAGATAAAAGACGTACAACTAGTAATGATACATCCAGAAAATGTAATGAACTTCAAAGTAAACAAATATTACCTTAATAGTATTGTTATAGACATTATCCTTATGCTCTGATGGAACTCTCTTCCAACTATGATAGCTAATAGGAAACAATTTAAATTCTTTACTAACTAACCCTAAGAATCTATTTAACAATCCTCTACCAGCTTCAATTGGTTAACCAGTAGGCTCCATTTCAAGACAACCCATTGACATTGTAAGCACTACAACACTTTGCGCAATCAATCAATCCTAACGCTAAAAACTTTAATTCATCTAAGTGGGATTCTCTATTGTTACATACTATCTAAATAAAGAAAATTGACAATTTTATTATATCCTAACATATAAAAAGTGATGATTGCAAAAGGTATAAATATGCTTACCTGATAAGAGAACCAATCAACAAAATCTTTATGAACTTTCTTGTCAATCTCAGAGAAAGACCATGTACAACTTCTTAATTGTCTCCTCAAGTGTTCTCTAAATTCCTTACACAATGTGAATATAAACATTTAGTACTAGGTGCTTATAGTTTAATGGCAAAACAAATATAATTAACTTACTGCAGGAAAGGCTCCACTTCTCCATAATTGGCCAACACATGTCAGTGTGCTTGCATCTTTTCCATTGCAGATAGATTGAAGTAACTATAACCATCAACTAGTTTTCCAATGGGTGGAAACAAAGGGAAATCATTGGATGACCTTACATTAAGTCAATTATCTGCACAAGTTAGCCGATTTAAAAAAGTTTTAATTCCATCTAAATATCTTGAACAAAAAGTCAAGACCTAGAATGATCATTGAAAGAATGAATGAACTCTGTTTCATACACATCCAAGGAGGAAGATTTTATGGCTCGAGTATCACTAGCCAAATGTTGTAACTAGTGCTTAAGTTGCCATATGGATTAGATCCATTAGTTACTAAGCCAAGGCATATGTTCTGAGGCTCTATTGCATATTGAGGATGCATTATATCAAATTTCTTCCATGCTTCAGAGTCCCTTGAATGCCTTAACATGTTATCTTGACTATTTTCCACTACATGCCATTGCATATGCTTAACTATTTTAAAAGACATAAACATCCTCTACAATTGAGTTATCAGTAGAAAGTATCTTAACACTTTTGCGAGGAACTTTTTTCGCTTCTTACCACCACTCCAAAGACATTTACTATTAGTTGTTCAACTAGATGTATTGCAATTTTTGCAAGTGTCTCATCAGCATCTTCCCTTATATATAACATGCAATCATTAGGATATGCATAGAATTTTTGTGTAATCAAGTCCAAGCTTACTAATTGTTTTCTTGGCCTCATTAAACAAAGGCGGAATTTTAGCAATTTCTAAAATGTCTGCCAACAAGTCTAATATGATCGACATTGCCTTGTCAATTATTCTATATAGGCATTTTATGGGTACAATTTTGCTAAGAATGATAACTTTGAATAATTTTCACACCCTTCATACAAATTTTGTCATCCATCTCTAATTAATTCTAAGAATTCTACACTATTATTGGTCATTGTATGATTTGTGGTGGTGACATTACTTCATCTTGATCCATGGATGATGCCCAAAAGCATCATTGACCATATCCATTATTTGATCATTAACATTAAACCTTTCCTCAACAACATGTGGTATTGTATGATTGTCAGATATAGTGTTTTTAACACTTGTCTCTCCATGTCTAAGCCAAAAAGTATAGGCTTTTAGGAAATGGCTTAATGATCAAGTGATCTTACATTTCTTCTCTAATGTGCCATGTTTTGAACTTGCATTCTAGACATGTATATATTATTCTAGCCCCAACACTACTATTAGCAAATGTAAAAGTTAGAAAGTTATTCCATCCTTCCAAGTATTGAAGAGTATTTCTAGGCATATCAATCCTACTCATCCTTTTCATAAGACAACTTGTTCAATTCAAGTGTCCTAAACTAAATTTTGTTCTATACAAGAAAAATTTTAAACCATACATCATCAATCCATATCAAACATTATCTTAAATAGACATGAATAAAAGCAAATGAGCATGTAAGACTTGCACATAGTTCTAGCATTACAACAATTACTCATTACACAAACATCATATAATATTTACAAAAATAAACATTACATTGTATAAATTTAAATTATCATGCATGTCAAGTATAAATGATTGGTCAAATAAAATTTCCAACAAATAAAAAGGATAAACAACCTAAATTTTAAATACCTAAATAATTACATGAATTAATTTTACAAGTTAATAATGCTAATAATAAAACTACATATGCTACATTTGAACTTGACAACAATATTTACCCAATCTTATTTTCATCAAAGGTATGCATAATTGTTTTTAAACAAAAAACTATAAAATTTGAAAAATAAAACTAAAAAAAATACATAATTGAATGTCAGCAAGGTGAGCTCTAGCTAGTGACATGTTGGGGAGTAGGTGAACAGTGAGGTAGAGGACTGGTGACATCATCAGTGAATGGTAGAAGCAATGGCAGTGGCGAGTACAAAGAGAAGGAAGAAAGAACACTTCATAGTGATAAGGGATCCAACGAAACGACCAGCAATGGCAATGGCAACCTCAGCTAATTGTCTGATGGTGATGATAGATGATGACATGTATAGTGGTGGGAAAAGAGCACTACAGGGGAGAGGAAGAAGAAAATATGTAGAAAAGAGGTGGTTGGCATGTGAATGTTGAAAGGCATCTGCAACTAGGGTTATTTACACCCTAGCTGGGGTTGGTTTGAACTGCAACCAACTAGCCATGATTAGATACTCTTAGATGGCTAATTAAGTTACATCATATTTTGAATGAAGTTTCATATGGAATTTATAAGTTACATCATATTTTAGAGTTTAGCATTTAGAAATCTAATGTATAAAATTGCAAAGTTTCTCTAAAATTAAAAAGAGATAAGTAAAAAAGAAGGAGTGAGTGAAAAGAGATAAAGTAGGCTCAATACACATTTGCACCCCTTGTGTCAGTGTTTTTCTAATTTTAGAAGCACTTTAGAGACTTAATATAACTTTAGAGGATTTAATTCTCATGCGTATGAGGTCTAGTTGTGGTTGTTACAAAATTGATATATTTGATAAAAGTTTCATAATTTATTTTGCAATGGACTTCTCTACTCCCATCTAGTCACCAATGATTCCGTTTCACAAGTTATAAGCCTATTCAAAACTTTACCCTTTCTTTTGTCGTTTTTGCTCTTTGATTTTCTTGTTTTTATTAGAGAATTTATCTTCCACATTCTTTTGTGTGCAGTGTTCAAGTTAATTGCTCTGATAGTCTCGTGGAAATTTGACTTTTTCTTTAGCCCCTTTTGAAATATAATTTGTTTGTTGAGTATGGTGATGAAGCTGTAGATGTAAATACATATTTCACAATCACGTTAACTATTCTTAGAGGCTTGATGGTTATGTTGAAAGATATCAAAATACCTTGCCATTAATTGGCTCAATATTTTCGTTGAAAGCTTTTATTCATAGTAAAATATTTGGTACAATCACAATATTAAGTGCACTGGTGCAATCATAATATTAAGTGCATCGATGTACTCACAAAATGGCAGGATGAAAATATGCCACATGGTACTGACATGGATAGTAATAATTATATAATTTTAATATTATTATTCTTTTGGTTAAAAATTAAAATCGCAAAATTATATAGTTTTATATATAAATTCAAAAAATAATACACAATTAGTATCCAATATTAAAAAATTTACATGTTTAGCGAATTTTTACTCTATCATATTGTTAAATGCACGAGTGTACTCAATATTATGGTTGCACCAAAGATGCCACCTATTAATGTGTGAGACTAGCACCAATTTTCTTCTTCTGAAGGTTAAATTTAGGCATATATTATTTGGTTGTGCTATGAATTACTTTTTCTTGGGTTATTATCTATCTGCTCTATCTGCTCACATATGCTACTAGAGCTTACTTAATGTACAGTAAAGCCAAGCCCATTTTAATAGCACTCAATCCTTTCAAAAATGTCCAGATTTATGTAAATGATAGAGTCATGGCTCATAGACAGAAATGCATGAACGGCCTCTGTGTTTATGAGATGGCGAATTCAGCTTATAATGCGATCATGAAAGGTGACTATAATTCTCCAGGGGCATTAACTTAAATATATTTATAGATCATTATTCTTAATGTAAAACTGATGTAAAATGGCCTTGTTATGCTTAAATAATCCTTCTATAAATTGTTTAATAGAATGTGGGGTTCTGTAACTCCTTAGGAATTTGATGATTTTTTTCAGTTTTTACTATTGATTATATAAAACTTGGTGTTCATGCTATTTAACGTAAGTTCCGATGGTTATTTATATTTAATTTGAATTTTTCTTCACTTGCAGTTGGCTGTGGTCGTGGTATTGGCTTTATGGAGTTTCGAAAAGACAAAACAAGTTCCAACTGAGTAGCTTGTGAAATATTATGTAAAATTTAGGGCAGTTTAATTCATGTTGTTTAGCAATGTTATGAAGAGTGAAGTTGTTATGAATTAGTTTGTATATATATAATCATACATATTTATCAATGAAATTAATAATTCGATTGATTATATACTGTTACACTTTTTCTATTATATAATATCAAGTCAGGTGATATATTCCATTTTTCTTTGTATTCTTGTTGGTATGCTGTCTTTAACATATCTTCTACTTGGTTGTCAAATTAAAAATATAAAATCATTCCTCTAGAAAAATTTCAATGCAATTTTTAAACATTTTTTCATGGTATTGATAACTCAAAAACAAATTTCTTCAAATCAAAAAAGTAAAAATGAATTTTTATGTGTTTCTTTATTATTTGTGACTAAAAAAACCATTTTGTAATCAAAAAATTAAATATATATTTTATACTTTTCTATGTTATTGGCAATTCAAAATTATATTTAGAATTTCAGAACTATTAATCTATTACTTATTATTAGTAGTAGATAAAAATATTATTTTATTGTTATTTTATAATTATTGATAATTTAATATGATTATTTTATTACTTTTTGCACCAGGGGTATATGTATGTGTGCACGCGTATGCGCCATTGGATACTTGCTGTGTATATTTGTTGCGTTGTTTATGTATTTTATTTGTTTCTGTTGTAATTTTGGGAGGAATTCTTTTGTAGTATATTTTAAGTTGCACCATTTCTTGCTTTTTCATTTTTGTAATTATCTTCGTTTTTAAAATAAAAAAGCTTGTTACTATGTTCTATTCTTTTGTGCATATTATTAAACATACTTGGGTTGCATGTCGTGCAGGATTATTTGTGGGCATTTTGAGCTACGTGCTTCAAAAAAAATTTTTAAAAGCTACTGTAGATAAAGTATTATATTATGATCCTATATTTTTTAAAATTTAGAATGAACCAACTTGAGTTTTAACATTTTTTTTTTTTTGACTCAAAATAAATCAATCCAAATCTCATTCTATTTTTTTTTTACTCATATTTATTCATTTCGAGTCTCATTTTATTTTTTTGGGACTCGAAATAAATTAATTTGAGTCCCTCATTTTTTAAAAAAAAAAAAATTATGTTAAGGAATTCAAAAAATTTTTATTTATAATTTTTAGAGGACTCAACAAATTATATTTCAAGTCTTTTAATTTTATTAAAAAAGAAAATTAATTTAATGTTTGCTCCACAAGCTCCACAAGCGTCATCAAATTTTCTTTTAAATATTTTTTAGGGATAAAATTTATATGTTATTTTTTTATATATTTAAATGATATTTAAACAATTTTTAGATTTCATTTACCTTTTTATTAATACTGTTAACTTATATTTTAAAAAAAATTATCTACATATCATTAAATAATTAAAAAAAGTTATATAAATATAGAAAGAATGGCATATAAGTTTTTTTAATTATTTTAGAGTCAATAATCTAATTAAATAGTATCAGTAATAAAATAATGAATGCTCGTTAAGAATTATGAGTTTGAGACACAACCTTATTTTATGATGTTTCTAGATTACGTAGCCATTAATTAAAGACATCCATGGACTAAGCTGCTTCTTTCCATGTTGTCTAAAATTTGGGATTTCGGCTATTACATACTGTGTACGAAGCTTCTAGGAGTTATTGGATGAGTGAAAAGGGAAATTCAATTTGGGGTGCATTCCAGAAATGGACAAGAATAAGAAATAAATTATTGGACAGATCGTTGTTGGAGAAGGTGTTATTTGGAAACATTGTTAAAATCTAGAAAAATAATAATAATAATTCAGATCCATTGCACTTCATGATATCAAATGCAGCTTTTGTAGATTGTTTAATCTAAAATTAATTTAATTTATTAGTGCATTACGCAAGTTGAAAAGAATTAATTTATATTATTATATGTCAATATATTTTAAATTATTAAATTTATTAAGAGAGTAATATCATAAAAAAAATTTTGAGATACGAAGAATTTATAATTTAAAAAATATTTTATTAGTTTATTAATTAATTATTTTATAATGTTTCTTGTTGATAATCAAAAAAATTATTAATTTTTAATAAAAAATTTTGTGCATTTACTATTTGAGTGCACTAATTATAATATAGAGATATCATTACAATATTAAGGTTGATATTATTACAATTATGTCTTTACATTATAACTAGATATACTAGTGTATTAAATTAAAAATTTTTAATTTAAGAAATATTTAATTAATTTATTAATTAATTATTTTATAATTTTTTATTGACCATATAACTCAAAAAAATTTTGATATATATATATATATATATATAATGTAAAGAGTCATTATACGAGGAATTAAGTATTTGATCAATAGACTTCTTGTTAATTAATAAAAATTTCTCGTTAAAAAGAATATACTTTACTTATATAATAGATAGATAAATAGATATTAGATTAAATTTTATAATCATATATGGTTGAAATTAAAAAATTTAATAACATTCAATCTTTCGATTTAATTTTGACTTATTAGATTTATACGTATTTATTATCAAATGGGGTTAAGGAAATTCGTTTTAAAAAAAATTGGGGTTGTATTCTTGTGAAGTAAAACTTGTCTGGCTTTTCTCTCTTTAATTTTTAGTTTTATTAGCTTCAAGGAGCTCTTGGATGAGTGAGAAGGGAAAATCAAATTTGGATGCATTTGGACCATCAAGAAGGTGACCAGAAATGGACAAGAGTAAGAAATAAATCATTGCATAGATCATTGTTGAAGAAGGTATTATTTGATAACATTGTTAAAAAAATTATTATTATTATTATTTGGATTCAACGAACTGCAGTTTTCTGATTTTGTAGTTTATTTAATGTAAAATATTAGATTAAATTTTTAGATTATGTACAGTTAAAATTGAAATTTTTAATTAAATTTGTATAATTTTTTTAAATATTAACTGTCATAATTGCATATCATCTTGTGATTTTGTAATTTATTTAATATAAAATATTATATTAAGTTTTTAAGACTACATGGAGTCATAATTAAAAATTTTGATCAAATACAATCACTCAATTTAATTTTCAACCATTAGATTTGTGTGTATTTATTTTCAAATGGGGTTACGGAAATTCATTAAAAAAAATGAACAAAAAACTGATAACCAAAACTCATATATTAATTATTTATTTATATTTTTTTTATCACCCTTATCCCTATTTCAAAGTCAAGTTTAGTTACAATTCAAAAAAATAAAAATGCAAACTCTATTTTCATGTTTAATTATTTTTAATTTATAGTATTTTTGTTGCTCAAACAATCAACTCGTTACTTTTCAGTTCTGACTTGGTGGACCAAAACGACTGTTGTGGAGCTATTATTCAACCGAACACTGTCCTTCCAACACGATAGCGACACGTTCTCCTTTGGAAATTTCCACACACAAATAAAGCCAAAAGTTTTGAAATTCCACATCACAAAATTGCTCTAAATTATTTATGTTGATAGAAAGCAACCCCATCCACTGTTCAGTCTTTCTAAAATCTAAATGCTTATCAACATATTTAGCTTTAACAACTCGTTTTAAATTACGTAAAATTGAAATTTTTTTATTTTCAATTACAATAATATATCAAATTTAAAATATATTCATCAAATATAATTTAATTAATTTCTTGAACAGTTTTACATCCATTTGATTTTTAAAATAATAGACTAAACTAAATATAATGAGAATGAATTTCACTCAAAAATTATTTTATATATATATATATATGAAGAAATTAATAGAAAATAGTATTACATAATTTAATTTATATTTTTGGTTAGGTGAATTATTTCAACTATTGAATTGATGTTTCTCGTCACCATGAGCATAATCATTAAATTCGATATTAATCCAAAATTATTTCATATCATCTCACTAAATCTAAAAATTAATATATAATATGAGAAATTTATGATTACTTGATTGCATACGTATAGCTATTAACTTTTATAAATCAATGAAAATATTAATATAATATTTACTTTTCATTTAATATTTAGATAAATGAAAATGCATTTTAAAGTAAAATTTAAAAAATATAAAAGGATAATAAATCTTATTTTTTATGTGGGAAGTCTAGAGGTAATTTAGATATGTACCATTTTGATAGGCCTGAAAATCATCTGCAATAGATATATTCTATTACAAAATTTATTGTAATATTTGAGCTATTAGATTTTGATTTAGTGGCTCACATTTTATTTTTTTTATTTTAAATAAATAAATAAAATATGAGTCATTAAATTAAAATTTAACACCTTATATTTTGCTACAAATTTTACCACATGTAAACGATCCAGGTTCTTTTGATATCCTCTTTTGCAATAAAAGAAAATTATATATTTTACAATCGTACAATTTTAAAGAGTTATAATCGAAATTAAATTTTAGTACTTTCATGACTAATTTCTTAATTTAATTTTTTACAATTTAATTCTTTTGATTTAACTTTTTATATTTTTTATTTTAGAAAAATAAGAGTAAACTACGATATTATTTCATTACTTATGAGTTAATTTTTAATTTAGTATCTCATTAATTTTTATTGTTAATTTAATCATTCTTTTATTAATTCATAATTAATTTAGTTTTTTACTATATTTATAGTTAACTCACTTAATTCTTTAGTTTTGATTAAATAAAATATATTAAATTAATAATAGATTAATAAATATGAAACCAAATTAAATTGAGAAGAAAAATTAAATTAAGAATCAATTAACATGAAAATAAAAATCAATGAAAAAATTAAATTAATAATTAACTGCTAAATTAGGAATAAAAACAATAGTATACTCTAATAATAAATTAAAAAGTCGGTCCTTCGATCTCCATGGCTTAAAAATGATAAAAATAAATAAAGAGATAAATTAAATATTTTTAAAAAATAAACCAATAATTTATTCAAATTATATTGGAGTAACGTTTGTAAATAGTAAATAATTCTCACCAAACTTGAAAGATATAAAAGGTGGTTTCTCGAGAGACATTTGCCGATTTCGTATTTCGTCACTTCGTACACACGCAGACGCGCACTTTCGACGCTACGAAAGTGCTCTTCTTCCATCGTCGAACCATTCTTTCGTCAATTAAAGCGAGTGTAACCTAACTCCATACGCGCGAGTATGCGACATTATAATTTATCGTCAAGCTTGAATCTTTTTTCTGTATATACAAGAACATATGAACACATACATAAGGCTTTCCCTTTGCAAATGCTCGCAGAGATCGCAAATATTGCCTCTGAACTCCGGAAATTACGAGGCTACTCCGCTAACTTCTTTTCCAGATAGGGAAAGGGAGAAGCGAGAGGAGAGAGGAAACTGCAAGAGAAGCAAATTGGGATGATGCGAGACTGCAGAACTGTAAACTCGCTGTGAAATGCCGGTAATCAAGAAGGGGCATCGCGGTGGCGGCTCCAAAATCCTCCGGTGACTGTTTTGGTTGTTACGGTGGACTCTTTCTTGTCCGATGAGCGCATTTTTTTAAATCAGTGTTTTTAGAATTTTACGGCCGTTGTTCGTCCCACTGGTGACTATTTGGCGACATGGGTTTGCGCCTGGGTGGGGGCTGTGGCTGCGGCGGCGGCGGTAGAGGTACGAATGGTGGGAGTGGGAGTTGCTGTGACATGACTGTCAAGTGCTCGTGCAGGTGGAGATTGGAACAGCATAACCACTACTACAATGGCTTCTTTTCGTCTGGTTTCGTTTTCTTCTTTGGGTGTCTCGTGTTGTTCGGATCGATCGCGACCCTTTATGCTTGGCTTTTGTTTTCGCCATCCGTTCGCACGGGCTTGTCCTCGTTCGGTTGCCAGGAGGACAAGGAGGGTTCTTGGTCAATTGGGATATTCTACGGTGACTCTCCCTTCTCTCTCAAACCCATTGAAGCTGTAAGTCTTTTCTCTCTTCCTTTTTCTGCTCTCTGTTTCCTTTTGTTCATTAATCTGTATTGTATTCGGTTTCTTACTAAGCAAGCCTCTCTTTACTTCTCATAAGTGTAATTTTTTATTTAGAAACAATTGGTGAGCATATTCATCTGGTTTTTCTTTTTTTGTGTTGTTAGCTTTTTTTTTTTCTTTTGTTCTTGTCAATTATGAGTTATAATTTTCTTTTGCTGGGTTTTAAAAGTGTCCTTCATTAATCTTGTGTGTCACAATTAGCTAAGAATATTTTAATTGGAATCTGTTGAGATGGGCGTTTGTTGAATTTAATCCCTGGATGACTGTTCGAATTGTATGCAGATGAATGTGTGGAAAAATGAAAGTGCTGCTTGGCCTGTAGCCAACCCTGTGCTGACGTGTGCTTCACTTTCTGATGTTGGTTGTCCGAGTAATTTTGTAGCTGACCCTTTTCTATATATTCAGGTATGTAGCAGCCTTTGGTCATTGTTGCTGCTTCATGTGTCTGCTGTTTCAAAATTTTTGAGTTAGAATTCTATTCCTTACTGCTTTTTGTTCCATCTGTTTTTATGACTAGCAAAATTTTATCTTATACTTGTGGTTTTGCTGGCCAAGTCAGTGTTTGTGATCAATTATGAAACGTAATATATCATTTCTCTAATACCTCTCCCAATTTCGCTGTCTGTTTATGGAACAAAATTGCCGGCAGTTTTGATTTTGGCAGTTTTGATTTTGGCCTGGAGCTGGAGAGTTTGTCTTCTCAGACTGAACGTAGTGAACCTGGAATTATTATAGAACAGATATATTCCTCAAGGACTGATTGATTGATTACTTAAGCATTGAGATGTTGAAAAGTCAATGGACAAGTCAAGTCAAAAGAGGACTGATTGATTGATTTAAGGTGCAAAATCAGATGAGAATTCATGAATTGAACTGGTTGAAATCTAGACCTACTGGAAGGTAGACGGCAAATTCATATGTTTACTGAATTATCATCATGCTTTGTTGATACTGGATGGAATTAGGGGAGAGAAGAAGTGTTGTTTGTATGGTGCAGTTAGTTATCTAATGAAACAGCAGTGACATAAATGAAAGAAATTGAATGAGAATAACGGGGTGAGGATATTTATTGACAGGTAGTTTTTCCCTCTTTGGGTAGTGAAGTATTTAAGATGTTTAGCCATGCACAATTTAGAGATAAACAAGTGTAGTGCCCAAATATCATAATGTTCTGTAAAACTTGGTGCTGCTGGTTTTCTAGAAGCTATGAGGGGATACATGATATGATGAAGAATAAATTCTATATGGGATTGAAGGGACAGTGAAATTTATGTGGAGAATACAGGCTACTTTGATACTCCATCTTTGTTTTTGTAATTTACTCTTTCATTAATGAAAGTCATATTCATCCCAAAAAAGAAATGATGCTTATCTGAATTTAGGCAGTGTTCGAGGTGATGACAAAATGTATACATTAAGGGATAAAGACAATCTTCAAAATTTGATGAGAAGTTTACAGTGTTGTTTTGACAAATCTTCTACTGAAATATCTAATTCTTTGTTCCTAATTTTATCATATTGTTCTTTTCTAAATTTTATTCTTCTTCCAAGTATTCCATCTTCTGGGTTTCTTATTTCTTCATATTGATCATATTTTTGTTGTTCTTCTATCTGATTACTAATTTCTCCTTGCATCATGTTAATTTCATTTTCTTCTTCTATACCTTCATATTATGTTTTTGTTTCTGTACTAAATTCCACTGATTCTGATATTTGTTCTATTTTATATATTTCTATATTTGACTCATAAGCTTTTTCTACTAGGAAGTTTTCAAATTCTATTGGTTCTAATCCATCTAATTTTGCTGCTTCTATTATATTGATAGTTCTTTTTCTTCTAGGTTTCTTACATTCGGTTGAAATATGTCCTAATTCTCCACAATTAGAACATTGGCATTTCTTTGGATTTTTTTATAGTTTAATTTTCTTCCTTTATTAAAATATTTCTTTGGTTTATATTTTCTGATAAATTTGTCTTTTGAATATTTATTAAATTTATATTTTTTATATGGTTTATAAGGTTTTATGTATTTCTTCTTTTTCCTATATTTTTGTTTTTCAGGCTTACATCCCCATTTATGTGGTGTTTCTAATTTTTCACATTTTAGTATTAATTTATTTGTCTTATAAAACTTATTGGCTTTGCATGCTTCTTTGCACTTAGTTGATAAATATTCTTTTAAATAATCCTTTCTCATTCCTAATGTATCTACATAAGGTATTAGTTCTGGTTTTTGTGTGA
Source organism: Delonix regia (assembly GCA_037074485.1). NCBI lineage: Eukaryota > Viridiplantae > Streptophyta > Magnoliopsida > Fabales > Fabaceae > Delonix > Delonix regia. The sequence continues at coordinate 18,059,505 of CM073454.1, read as the reverse complement.
AAGCTCTATAATAATTAGTGATTATACTTTTTGCTAATAGTGTTGGTAATTTTCTGTAAAATAAGTCTAAATATACTATTTTTTCATTATAGTTCGAAAATCTTGCTTCATAATAATATTTACTATATTCACATGTATATCCTTATAAATCATCTGGGTCTAATATACATATTTCTATTTGATGTAATTTTTTAATTGCTCATTCTATTTTAGTTGTTTCATTAGCTCCCATGCTTCTTCCTAAAAATTCGTTTCTTAATAGTTGCTCATATTGTCTTACTAATGTTGCATAAAACTCTTTTCGATTATTATAATTATTTACAATTCTAGCATTTGCTCTAAATTCTTTTGGATTACTTTTTCACCGTTCTTGGACTTTTCCTACAAAGCTTGATTTGACTATTAGGCTTGCAGATTGTGTATCTACTCCTCTATTTACTAGTGCTATAAACTGAGCTTTTGGCCATTCTTCTATTCTTTTTTTTTCATCTTTTTGACAATCTAAATCTAGCCATATTTCTACATTAGGTATTGATCTAGTTTCGTATTGTTCTAGTCTAGTTGGTATAGATTGGTTATTCAAGGGTCCATATGTTGACTCAAATATATAACCCATTTCCTGGTTTCTATATGGTTCTCTATGTCTCAATACATCTCTTTCTACTTCTCCTTCTCTGGTTACATTACTTTCCAGATTATTTTGATTATATTCTGGTCTATCTAAATTTGGAGTGGTTTGAGCTTCTCTTTGTGTAACGTTACTACTTTGTTGGGTTTGATTCATATTAATCTCATTATAATTATCTTCAATTATAAATTTGTCATATTCTTTCATAATTTCTTCTAACTCTTCTTCTCCTTTTCCCATTTCTCTTTCTATTTCATCTTGTTCTGAATCTTCTATTAAATTCATCATATTTATTTCTTTTATTATTAAGGATTTTTGTTCTTTTCTTTTTGGTATCATTCTTTCTATAAATCCTAGTATTTCTGATCCTATTTGACATGCATATTTCATTATTCTATAATCTTATTTAGTTATTTCATCATCCGTTATTTTTTCTTTTCCTCTTTTAGTTGACCTTCCTACTAATTCATCATAAATTGTCCATATATTTTTGTTTAATATTTCTTGGCCTTTTTGTAATCTGTCTACAATTATCCTAGTTTCCTACATATTTTCATTCAATTCTTGTTCTCTAATTTGACTCTATTTTTTCTCCAAATATTGCTTCTTGCATAGCTGTCGTAGTATTTATCTCATAGCCGTGTTCTATTTTTACTACTTTATCTTTCATTCCTAAGGTTCGTTTTACTAAACTACTTAATTCTTTTATTTCGTTTTTAATAATTTCTAATTCTAATTTTAATTCATATATTTTTTGTTCTAAAGGTTTTGATAATTCTTTTAATCTTTTTATAGTATTTTCAGGCTTTTCTTTTTCTAATATTTTTTTAATATCTTTAGGCGTCCTTTCTATAGTTCCATCTAGATCATATATCTCTAATTCCCCTTTTAATTTTGGTTCTATGTAACATCCTAATTGCCTCATAAAAAACATATTGGTCCAATTATTTTGATTTATACTTTCATCTCCTTCTCCATCTAAGACAAATGGAGTGGCAAATATTACTTCTTGATTATTCTGATTTGGTATATATGAATGTTGAGGTGTCTTATTTTCTTCTATACAATATATTCCAGGTTCTATTCTATTTAGTGAGTACATATTCTTAAATTGCGGAAAACAGGTAATAAAACTTAGAATAACAAGATATGTAAAAGGAAGCAACAATTCAACTTAATTATAGGTTAAGGGAAATTAAAGTTCATTTATTTCCTTCCATTACAACCTTGCTCTGATACCATTCTATGATAACTCGGCATATAATACTTTCAGTACGTGGCATTGTTTTTGCTCAGGCATGAGTTTTAAGACTCCTTAGGACACTTAGCCCCGCAGCTTAAGAATTTCCACTGAGCTTTTGTCCCTTCTTCTATTCGTTTTTCTTCAAATATATATATATATATATATATGTATAAGGCATTGCTCATTTCTTTGATTGTAATAGGATAGTAGTACTAGTAAAGCCGTAGGGGATTTTTGGTTTAAAGTTTTTAACTTTACCACAAGGAATTATTCCCCTGAGCAATTTAATCCCAAGACTCTAATACCCTGGAAATTAATAAAAAAATGTCGTAGGAATAAATATAAGAAGAAGATAAGATGGGAAAACTGAAATCCTATGAGTTTATTTGGAATTAAGTTGCCCCCAAATTTTGTAGAGAACTATATGCCAAGGCCAAATAAGGCTATGTTTGGATTGAGGAGAAGTGAAATTTTATATATATATATATATTACATATTCTTTGATTTAGATTTAAACTATATTGGAAAACTTGTACCAAACATGGTATTCTTAATTTCCTAAGTTCTGTTTCCTTAGAAATTTGACAAATTTTCCATTCTAAACACAACCTTTGATATTTTAGAGGAACTGCTAGAGTAACACTGGTACACTTGGTTATCCATGTTTAAATCTCAAAATAAAACTTGTAGGAATAGATTCAATAAGGGAAAGTTTTAGGAGCAGTTGCATGATCTAATTAATGTGATTTATTTTTCAATCTTTATTGGTGGGATGAAATCATAAGTTGTCTTTTATCCTTCTGGAAAATTTTTTTTTCCCCTTTACTGCCAAACTATTATAGTCTTAATAGTCTACTGCTGTCTTCTATCTATTAGCCTTTGTTCCTTATTGTTGAGTAGGTGTTAGTCCAGTTTCTAGATTTTTATGCCCTTTTGTATGAATAATAACATTATTCTGTTGAAACATATTGGCATCATGATTCAGGGAGATACTTTTTACTTGTTCTACGAGACAAAGAATTCAATCACTTTGCAAGGCGACATTGCTGTTGCAAAAAGTGCTGACAAGGGAGTTACATGGCGACAATTGGGCATCGCCTTGAATGAGGATTGGCATGTTTCTTATCCTTATGTCTTTGAATATCTTGGCCAGGTAGAAGCTCAATTTTACTCATAAAAACCTTGAGAATAGTTCTGAAGCATAATTTGCTAGCTAGGTAATTGGAATAGCAAATTTTTATTGCCCCTTTATTACAAAAATCTGCTAACTTTTAATGAGACTGTTTGGATCATATCTATAATGTTGGATTTGGGGTTCATATTTCAGTTAATGCCTCTGTAAAAAATTTGATCCTGAGAAAAATTGTATGCTTGTTATGTTATGATGCATATGAACTACTAAATTGTCTGTTCATCCCATTAAGTAATAATTCATAGTAAATTAATAACTTTTTCCTTTCTTTGTATCTCTAGATATATATGATGCCTGAGAGCAGTAGAAAAGGAGAACTTCGTCTCTACCGAGCACTTAACTTTCCTTTGCAATGGACAATGGAAAAGGTTATCATGAAAAAGCCCCTTGTTGATTCCTTAATCATTAATTATGATGGGAAGTATTGGCTTTTTGGCTCAGATTATAATGGTTTTGGAACCAAGAATAATGGACTGTTGGAGATTTGGTATAGCAGTTCACCTCTTGGTCCTTGGACACCTCACAAGAAAAACCCCATATATAACATCGACAAGACATTGGGAGCTCGCAATGGCGGCCGGCCATTTTTCTACAATGGGAATCTTTATCGTGTTGGGCAGGACTGTGGTAAAATGTATGGGAGACAAGTGCGCATTTTTGAGATAGAAGTTCTTACCGGTGAAGAATACAAAGAAATTGAAGTACCCTTTGACTTCGTTGAGCCCGGCAAGGGTCGAAATGCTTGGAATGGTGCTCGACACCATCACCTAGACGTGCAACAGCTGCCATCTGGTGATTGGTTTGCAGTTATGGATGGGGATCGTGTTCTTTCTGGGGATCCAATATGGCGCTTCCTTATTGGCTATGCTTCAGTAGCGGTTGCTGCTGTTCTCATTGTGCTGATGGGTGTTTTACTTGGATTTGTGAACTGTATTTTCCCTCTCAACTGGTTGGTTCATGGCTTTGGAAAGAGGAATGTTACTTTCTTGGCTTGGGAAAGATCAAATTTGTTCTCATCAAGAGCGATACGCTTGTTGAGCCACTTAAACAGAGCCTTGACATTTGTCCGAGGTAAGATAAAGCATAATACTTGTGCTCGGTGGTTGATTCTTGCTGTAATATTTGCAGCGGGGGTTGGATTAATGTGCAAAGGGGTGAAAAACATCTACGGGGGCAATGGTTCAGAAGAACCCTACCCCTGGAAAGGATACTATTCACAGTTCACATTATTGACTATGACCTATGATGCTCGTCTCTGGAACTTGAAGATGTATGTAAAACATTACTCAAGATGCTCTTCTGTTCGGGAGATTGTTGTGGTGTGGAACAAGGGAGTTCCTCCTAAATTGAGTGATCTGGACTCTGCAGTACCAGTGAGGATCAGGGTAGAGGAAAGAAACTCACTGAATAATAGGTTCAAGTTTGATTCATTGATTAAAACGCGAGCTGTCCTTGAGCTCGATGACGACATTATGATGACATGTGATGACATTGAGCGAGGTTTTAACGTGTGGCGTCAGCACCCAGATCGGATTGTTGGGTTCTATCCCCGGCTTATTGGTGGGAGCCCGTTAAAATATAGAGCAGAAAAATATGCCCGAATGCATAACAGTTATAACATGATTCTTACCGGTGCAGCTTTTATTGATTCTCAAGTAGCTTTCAAAAGGTACTGGAGTGAGGAAGCCAAGCAGGGGAGGGATTGGGTGGACAAGTATTTTAACTGTGAGGACGTACTTTTAAATTACTTGTATGCAAATGCAAGTTCATCATCATCCAGGACTGTTGATTATGTTAGACCAACTTGGGCAATTGACACATCGAAGTTTTCTGGTGCAGCAATCAGCAAAAACACAGAAGTGCATTATCAGTTGAGAAGTAATTGCCTTTTGAGATTTTCAGAGATGTATGGAAGTTTGGGTCCCAAGTGGGAATTTGACAGTCGGAAAGATGGTTGGGATTTATAGTTGGGAATGAGTTTTTACAGGTAGGTGCAGAGTCTGTCTTGTCCATAGTTCTACCTCACTGAATTTTCTGTTGGGGTTTTTCAATATATTTGTTTGCAACTTGTAAATTAGTTCTATGATGGCCTTTGAGTGTATAATTTTATTTTATTTATAAGAGGTAGATTTGTAATCCTGATCTTTCAGTCTCTGATTCTCATACTGATAGCTCTGACTATTTCTATTCCTTAAGATGGCTTTTACTTGTTCTTCATTTGGCACGGATTCTTTTAAAAATAAGAACGACGGCATCGTTTCTGGGCAAGGAAATATTCTAACCAGCATTAGAACAAAATAAAAATGGGCAAAAATGTATTTTTATCGTTTAATTTTATTTCAAATTTTATATTTAACCCGTAAGTTTATTACATTTCAATTTAATTCCTTAATTCTTATTTTATATTTTATTTTTGTTCCTTAATTCTATTTAGTTTCAATTTGGCCTTTTAATATTACTTTAAATTTTATTTTCATTTCTTAATTTATTTAGTTTTAATTTGGTCTTTTAACTTTATTTAAAATTTTTTTATCCCATAAATTATTTTTCAGTAATTTTGTAAAAAATTATTCAAATATTTTTATTTTTGCATTTACGTATTAAAATGAATAAGTCCCAAGAAACATAGTAATTTTTATTTGAAAATTTAATTATATATTTTAATCTCCTATAAAGTAAAATTATCAGAACTTGATAGTTAAATTTGTTTTGTAACAATTTTAATTCATAATTATAAAAAGTTTAAATATTTGAAACATTTTATACAATGTGTTAATGGAAAAAATATATTTGAATAATTTCTTAAAATTGATAGAAAATTTGAGTGAAATAAACTTAAATGATGAAAATAAAATTTGAGATGAAATTAAGGAACTTGATTGGAATCAAATGTATAGTAGGGACAAGAGTGAAATTTTTGGTAAATTTAAGGGGCTAAATTGAAACCAAATGCATGTAAAAGACAAACATGAAACCCAATGTGACATTAAAAGATTAAATTGAAACTAAATAAAATTAAGGAATAAAAATGAAAACCTCAAATAAAATGAAGGAACCAAAATATATTTTTGTCAATAAGTATTAGTCACCTTTAGCTTCAAAACTAAATTTCTCAAATAGCCCTTCCCACATGAAGAACAAAACATTAAAAAGGTAACGGTGCAACGGGCATAGACCAATACTTATTAAGTTGGTGGTGCTAATTGTTGAGTAAAATTTCTGAATCTTCAAATTTTGTCAAAAATAAGAAAGTAAAATTCAGTTAAACAGTAGACTGCAATATGTCATTTCTGAATGCTTCTGGGCTGGCCCAAATATGAAGCACGGCCCAAAGACCATACGATTAAATGGTGGCCCAACTATGTGGAGAATCCTTCTAAATCTGAAATAAAATGCCAGCCCAAACCTGTATGGAGGCCCAAAATGTGAAAGCTGGCAGAAAAACTGACCCATGTGCAAGTTGGAAGAAATATTTGATACTGTTTACCTCCTGACATATTTGAAATGTTCAATTTAATTGATGCAAGAACTGTGCTGCCTCTTGAATATATGAAAACGGAACCTGGTGTGAGTAATGACTATTTTCTAGTGAAGATGGCCTGAAGCAAATCATTAAGTATTTATAGAGAGGAGTTGCATTGAAAGAGGAAAAGAAAATCTGAGAATCACAACCAATTAATTGGTTTATTTATTTCCTTTGAAAATTTGTATTTTTTAAAGAGATTGAGAGATGGTTGATTTTTAAGAATGGCTAATAAGACTCTCCGATTGCTTGAACTTAATTGAGATTTACTATTATTAAGGTCATTCTTTTATAAATATGGCTCAATTATACTATCATGAGATATATTTTACTAATCAGTCTTCATTTTTTCTAAAATTATACATTGCATGGATAATTTTAGATGTTATGATTTTGGTGTCCCCTATCAACATATTGATTCAAAAAAGTGAGAATTAAGATGTGAGAACTCTAGGAAGTTACATTTGTCAAACTGAACTATTGATGACTCTATATATATATATATATATATATGCGCGTGTGTGTGTATAATGTATATTTTAGTTTAATACTTGTTATATTATGTAAGTAAAATGGGAGATAATATTTAATTTAATTAACTCACTCATATACTCCTTTTGTATGAGTTTTGTTAACCAGTGCTTAAGAATTATTTATTGTATATAATAAATAATTATTGATTAATAAAATGAGTCAATAATCATTTATTGTATCCACTATCAATAACAATAAATATTTTTCTATTAATTTTATTGGTTAAAATTCATTTATTATTGATAATAAATAATTTTTAACTATTGTCCTAAGAGTACTTGTTAGCAAAATCCCTTTTGCATTAGTATACTATTTCAAATAATACTACGCTTATCTTTAAATAATCAAATGAGATATTAGAATTAGAATAAAAAACAATTGTTGCAATTATCTCTGAAAGGTGAGATTGATCTTAAATAACCAAAGTCAATTGCAACGTCCTACAGCCAAAATTAGCCATTTTAAGACAAATAAGGATGAATGAAATATTTTTAACCAAAAAGAAAATTTAAAGCTATATTTGAAAGTTTATAAGAGGATAAAATAGAATGATTAATAATAAAAAGAAATGAAGAAATAATGTGTAAAATGACAAAATACATGCCACATTCTCATTTAGAAGTTTGGAAGTATAGTTATTAATCGAATAAAATAACTTATATATCATTTTTACAATATTATTCTTTTAAACAAAATGTTAACATAATAAACTTTTAATTAAGGAGGATATTATTGTAATTATACTACTAAATTATTCCATTCAATATTTGACCCCCCAAGAATAATAAAAATGAAATTTTGGTTGACATAAGTAACATTAAAGTTACTATTTTGTCATTTTATTACATCTTAAAATAAATTTTTAATTATATATTATCTTACTTTAACCATTCCATTTTGTACTACTCCTTTGTTAGCCATTCATATAAACAAACCGTTTTATACGAATTAGATCTCCTACAATCATATTTCTATGATTGTTATCTAATGATTCATGTTAAAATAGCTACAATATTTGATTGCTTGTATTTTAAATTTTAAATATGAAATAAATAACTTTTAAAAGCTAAAATCAATAAAATCAAAACTCTAATTTAATTATTATAAATAATTTATAAATTTAATTCAATAATTCATACTAAAATAACTAGCAGTTGAGAGACCAATTACCAAAAATCTAAATTAATATCATACACAGAGGGAATAGTTTTGATGACATTTTGTTACATTTTTTTTACCAATATTAGCTAGAAAAGCCCAACTGTAGAGAATCTATACCCCCATTTGATGAATGCATGCACTGGTCGGTGGCACAACATGAGCTGCTACTCTCTATCTCACTTGGCTTATCCCTCACCATCTCATCACAAAATAATTATTTTTCAAAAAATATTACAGTAATATGTATTTTAACATAATATTTATTATATTATCAAAAATTTAATTCAATTGACTCACTCCATAAAATTTTGTATTAATTTACTCTTTTAAATATTAGTGAGATACATAACCAAATAAGAGACTAATATTTTACTAAGCAACAAGAAAAAGTCGAAAGTGGCCTTAAATAAAAGAAAATTCCAGAAATTGACATTTTAAAAACAAAACATAATTCAGTGTTTTGACCTCAGTCATGTCCCGAGAGAGAGAGAGAGAGAGAGAGAGAGAGAGAGAGAGAGAGAGAGAGAGAGAGAGATATATATATATATATATATATATATATTATTTTATCTCACACATTTTGATCATTTATATTTGTTTTGCTAACAAATTAATTTTAATTTTAAAAAAAATTAGTTTTTTTATGAATGAGCATAAAAAACCCTACCATAAGATTACTTTTGTTATGCTCAATCCTCATAATTAATCTTTATAAATTGATAAATGAATCATTTTTTAAAATAATTTGAAAATATAAAAAATAATTAAAAAAAATAAATTAAAATAAAGTTAATGTGAGAGATTAAAATTATATTTTTCTGTAAATATATATAAACATAATAATAAAACACAATTGCAGCAATGTAACATGTTGTTTTTTTGCAATATAGTGTCAAAAAGCCCAAAAAGCCGAATAAGTTGTGATAGTTTTCTTTTAACATGATTTGGGCCCCTTTGTCTGATTTGTCATTTTTATTTTGGGCCCAATCTTTGATTTGCCATCTCCTGAGTAATTAATGCATGCACTAGTCGGTGGCATAACGTGGCTTAGTCCTCCCCACATAATCATATAAAACTAGATGATTTGAGTTAACTATTTGTTATTATCACATGAAGATATTTTTCAAAAAATATTTCATGTTAAGTTATACAAAAAATAATTCATCATTTTTATTAAAAATTAATGATCACAATTATATTTAAAGTTTATCTTAACTTTCCTCTCTGAAGAAGTATAAAAAAATTTGAGAATTAACGAATTTATTTTAACGCAGGACGCTTGTTTCATTCTAACAGATATTCAGTACCAAAAAGCAGTTGACTTATCATATATATTTGCAAAAGAAAATATAGTTTCTAATTAGGAAATATATATATTTAAAACTCATTGAATTCAATTAAATTTGGATAGAAAAAGTTGGTTATTAAGTTCAAATGGATGTGATGAAATAATTTATATTAAATTGTATTGAATCAAAATTTAGTACTTATTAATTATCAAATTTGCAGTACTGCATAGATTTTTATATTGTATAGTTGTCGAATATTTTTATTTTTGCCATAGTTGTTGAATTAGAAACCTCTTTCATGGATTCTTTATTCTTTCATAAACCAGTATCTAATTATTGTAATATAAAGTAGCTCCACAATTCTAATGCCAAAATCACCCTCTTTGTGTATTAAGTGGTTAATGGAAGTGGATAGCAAAACTCTCCACACTATATTGTTGAAATGTCGCAAGAATTTTTGGAGGTCCCATTGGAGGATACATGTTGCCTGAATCTCGAAAAAGTCTTATTTGCTTATTTCACGGTAATGCAAATTCATGAATTCAAAAAACTCCTTTGCCCGTGGCAAGTCCCCTAAGTTGTTGGTTATAAGAACGGTCATGGGTTAGTCTTGTATCATGAGCATGTTAATGCTTATTGGTTATGCTCGGATTCTTGGGCACAAGGTTATTCTTTTTGAAAATAATTTTAATTATTGTAATCTAAAGTAGCTTCACAATTTTAAGGATGAAATCCTCACATCATTTTATGTATTGAATCATTAAAAAAAATAGAGAATAAAATTCTTCTTACTATATTGCTGAACTATTACAAAAATTTCAGGTGGTCTTATTTTAAGGTACAAGTTGTTTGAATTTTAATAAGAAGTCATTAATGAATTGGTTATTTAATCAAAGGTTAGAGAATTTAAGATTGATTGCATAATTAAATTTTGCAATTTGAATGGAGCATCCTAATAGGGTAAAGGTGTACATTTGGTCAAGTCCTTGCCTATACAACGTGCCATTCACATCTTCGTATCTAAGGTTGGGTTTTAGTACCCCAAACTAACTATATGATGTTTTAGATCCAATATTGTTCAGGTCAAAGAAATGTGAAAAAGTGAACAAGATAATTCCACTCGAGCAAACTAGTTGAGGGCTACAAAACTAATGATGTATTGCATGACAATTGGGGTCAACCGACAAAATGCTACCTTGATCGACGCCATTAGAAAGTCCAAATCTTCATTCATAAGAACGTGTGCACCTAAATGATGCACACCCTTGTACAATAGTAAAATGAACTTGCCACTTTTAAGGTCAAGCAGTAGGGGTTGATGATATAAAGTGAGAAGGAATATGATGATCATCTTGTGAGCAATGAAGATAGTTTACCGTCAAAGCACACTGAAGATTCACTAGACTTAAGGTAGTCATAGTTGATCAGAGAGAAGAATGTGTCAGCTTTTACTGTTCATCAGTTCAAATTCCTGTATAGAGTCCGGTTTTAGTTTCAGATCTTGCATTTAATGGATTTTTTTTTAATTTTTATTTGAGCATTTATTCGTACTTGTAACAATTACAATTTTTTTATTTGACTCAACTAGAGGTATAATTTTATTACATTATTTTTTTTTATTTTAGACAAAGTAACAAATTTGTTTATGTGTGAAAATTCTTACATATTGTATTAGGCTATTAAACCTCTACTTTGTAAAATTTCAAACATTTATAGTTCTGGATTTGATCATGTTTATGTATATTTTCACAATTTTCATTTAGTAAGTTTTGACTTTTGAAGCATGAACAACAAAACTTTAGAACACAATATGGTCAGCTTGCGAGTTGGGTTTATTTTGGGACAGGTTGAATTATAGTAACCTGGCTGGAGACTAAAGATGACCTGAACGATACTTCGTTTTGATTACTTAGTCAAACGACATGTCTTTTTTTTTTTTTTTTGCAGATTGTTCCCTGGTTAAACGACACTGTATCTGTGCTTAACTTAATGTTTGGGCCTTCATGATTGGGTTGCTTCTATTCTGGACTTTTATATTGGGTTTCGTTTTATTAGCTTCTTATTTTTATCAGGCTAGTTTGATTTGTTGGGCTACCAAATTTAATTAATTACTGGTTAGTGGACTGCTTCTTTTGATTAATGGCTGTTATTTTTTGTTATCGGGGCCTTTCAGTATGGCTCTGGTTTGGGCTTGTTTTTGGTCTATTTATTTTTTTAGTCCACTAAACAATTCTGAACTTCATTTAAAAAATATTTACCTATATGCCTTGCCTAGATCAAACCCCCAATAGTAAGCTTTTGGTCCAGTGTACCAAGCCCTGCACAAAGACATGAGTCTTCTTGTAACTCGTTGCGGGTTATATTTGAGTATGCAAAAGGTTAATTTTTTAGCAATTTTTTATCTTTGCACATTTTGACCTATTTTTTTCCTGCTCTATAAGCTGTCATTTTGTGCCTTTAATTATGGGCCACTTTAGTGTTTATTTTGGATAATTTACGAATAAGCAATATAAGTTATTTTGTGACATTAAAATTTTATGCCATTTAATTGATGCTTAATTTTTTAACATTATTTTTTGCGCATTATTTTATGACATATTTGGTCAAAATTTAAAGTGGGGATAATTAATTAATTAGTCACATTTTAGTCATGTTGATTAATTAATTAATTAATGGTTTAAAATCCCATTATGAGAATTGCTTTCATGCATTTTGCATGGCTATAAACAAGTATTTAGAAAATTTGAATGTCATGTAATTAGTATAATTTTAGCATAATTAGAGTTTAGTACAACACTTTTAATAATTGTACATTAAGTTTTAAAAATTACATAAAAGAGAATGACATCAAGTTGTAATGAATTATATTCAACATGGTAATCATTATATCACAAGAATATTATTACATTGATATGGTTAATTAGGATGAAATAACAAATTTTCCTTTTTCCTTAAGTTGCCCGCAAGAATTGGAAAAAAATGGTATTATTTATTAGTTTAATCATAATTTGTGTATGAACCTAATTAAATAAAACTTAGTCCATAGACAGTTTTATTTACTACTATGATCATGTTTCATTTATATGATTTATATTTGTAGAACATGTTATATGAATTTGTTGAAGTTGTCTCAAATATTAATATAAGTATGTAATTTTTGTGCAACCTTACAACCACTCAACATCTTTGTTTTTCAAGTTCCTGAACTTAATATGGATAATTATCATATTTGAAAGGAGAAAATCCATTTTCAATTAAGGTGGATGGATGTCAACTATGCTATTAGAAAATATGAACCTCTAACACTTACGAATACTAGTTGTACATATAAAATAAACCTTTATGAACGTTGGGAGTAATCCAATCACCTTAGCATAGGTATATCAAATCTAAGATATCTACTAGTATATGCGGATCAATAGAAGAGTATAAAAACATTTACGACTTGCTAAAAGTCATTAATGAACAATTTGAATATTCTGAAAAGGCCTTAGTAAGTACCCTAATGTCAAATTTATCCTTGTAGATGAGGGACATTGCAGTTCAATTAAGAGCACTTGAGGTTAAGATTCATAATTCTTTCTTGGTGTACTTCATTATAAATTTCTCATTGCCACAATATGGACATTTCAAAATCTCTTATAACACATATAAGCAAAAATTGTCAATTAATAAAGTACTGACCATGTGTGTTCAAGAGGAATGAATGCTTTTAGCGGAATTGGGAGAGAGTGCACATGTGACAACTCAAGGGAAAGATAAGAAACAAGCCAAGGGAAAAAGGAAGGGCAAAGCATCGATGCAATGTGACATTAAAAAGGAGTCTAAGTGTTCTTTCTGCAAGAACAAATGATACATGAAGAAGGACCACAACAAATTGAAGGTATGACTTAAAAAGAAAGGTAACTCAATCTCACTTTTTTGTTATGACTTTAATATTGTATATGTTAGTGGTAATACATGGTGGATTTATTCTAGTTCTATAATTTATATTTCTAATATGTTATAGGGCTTTTTAAACCATAGGAAGCCCACAGGAATTGAGCAATACATCTATTTAGGCAACAAGATGGGCTCACTAGTTGAAGTTATAGGAACTTACAAATTGGTCTTGAATTTTGGCTTTGTTTTGATTTTAGATAGAAACTTTTATGTATTGAGTTTATCTAAAAGCTTGATCTTTATTTCCAAACTTGTACCATTGAGATATTCCTTTGAATTTTCAAATGATATGTTAAAGTTATTTTATAAATTTAATTTCATTGGAAATAGTACAATTTGTTATGGTCTTTTCTGAATTCAATTACAAAACAATACATCATATGATACAATGCACGCTACCAATAGCATAAATATAGATAGATGTGCTATTAATGAAAATTCCTTTATATTATGATATCGTTAGCTTGGCCATATCTCAATAGAAAGGGTGAAATGGTAAGTAAAGGAATGAGTATTATATACTTTTGACTTCACTGATTTTGATACATATATGGATTGCATTAAGGGTAAGTAGACTAATAAGACTAAGAAAGGTACTAAGAGAAGTTCTACCTTATTAGAAATCATACATAGGAATATATGTAGTATAGATATGGTCTAAAGTAGTCAGAATATTTTATTACCTTTATTGATGATTACTCAAATACATGTATATCTATCTGCTTAATTATAAGAATAATACATTTAATGCTTTTAAGGTTTTTAAAGTAGAAGTAGAGAAACATTATGGTAAGCAAATTAAGATAGTTGAATCAAATAGAGGTGGTGAGTACTATGATGAACACACTGAAGATGGACAAACACTTAGTTCATTTGCAAAGTTTACTCAAGAACATGGGATTGTTGCCCAATACATTGTACCTAGTTCTCTAAACCAAAATGGTGTATTTGAGAGAAGAAATCGAACATTGTTGGACATGATGTAAAGTATGCTTAGTAATTAAAAGCTTCCTAAGTCCTTATGGACTAAAGCTATTAAGATGATTATCTATATACTTAATTCCAACCATGGCTAGTGAAAAGATGCCATTTAAGTTAATGAAAAGTTGGAAACCGAGTTTAAGACATATGTGTACTTAGGGATGCTAGTTTGAGGTGTAGATTTACAACCCATAAGATAAGAAGCTAGACCTAAAGATCATTAGTGGCTATTTTATTGGGTATGTCAAAAGGTTTATTGTCCATCACTTAGTACTAGGATTATGGAATCAAGAAATACAAAGTTTCTTGAAAATGACTTGATCAATGGGGATGATAAAACTTAGAACTTAAATTATAAGAATAATCATGTAGAAACTTAAGCTCCTACATCAAGTGATAAATTGGATATAATTCATACCTCTTAAGTACAAATGGGTATCGAAGAACCAATCATTGAGGAACCACAAATTGTTAAACATTACCAAATTGATCTGGTTGTTAAACACTCACTAGAACATGTTATACAACTATTTAAGAAACATACTCCCTAAGAGAATGTTCACTTAACATAAAAAAGACCAACTAGAATTAAGATGTTTGCAATTCCTATTGATTATGATGTGTACCTATATGAATCTAACTAGAATGTAGGAGCTAAAAATGATCCTAAGATGTTTTCGCAAGGTATTAACTGTAAAGAATTTGAGTTGTGTGAATTCCTTGGTGTTCAATAGAGTTTGGGATGTCGTTAAACTACTTAATGGTTCAGAGGTTATTGGTTGTAAATGGGTCCTTTAAGACAAAAAGGAACTTATTAGGCAACATTAAGAGATATAAGACAACAAGAAGAAGGAATTGATTACAAGGAGACATTTTCTCATGTATCTAAAAGATTCCCTTTATATCATACTGGCATTGGTTGCCCATTTTGACTTGAACCTTCATTTGATGGATATGGAGACAACTTTCCTTAATTGGGATTTAAATGATAAGGTATATATGAAATAACCTAAAGTATTCTCCTCTAGTGCTGATGAACATTTAGTTTACAAGTTAAACAAATCCATATATGGATTGAAACAAGCCTCCTACCAATGGTATCGTAAGTATTATTAAGTTATCTCCTCATTTGGATTTTTGGAGAACATCATAAATCAATGTATATACCAGAATGTTAGTAAAAGAAAAATATGTTTTCATGTGTTATTTATAGATGACATATTACTTGCAACTTGTAACAAAAGGTTTCTATATGAGGAGAAATAATTTCTCTTTGAGAACTTTGATATGAAAGATATGAGTGAGACATCTTATGTCATTAACTTTAAGAACCATAAAGATAGAACTAAATGTATTTTAGGTTTATCACAAAAATCTATATTAACAAAATCTTAGAAAGATTCTCGATGAAAGATTGCTACCAAGTGTAGCACTTATTATGAAGGGTAATAGGTTCAATTTGAACCAATGAATGTTTGATCCATTATTGCGTAATTCCTTCTTCTTTTTCTTTTTTTGTTGAGGTTTGAAAGAAAGGGCTGGATAGAAAAGAGAGAAGAAGAATAGAAGTTTAGGAGAATAAGGGAGATCTGAATAAGAGAATGTTATTCTTTATTGGTTTGGGATGTGAATTAGAACAATTTTTTGGACAGTTGATTGCTTAGTAAAATGCTGAAATTATATTGACATTCTTATGTCCTTTTCATATGGTTGGCTTTAGAGCTTAAACCTTCTTCGAGGTATTACATGTGCTTTTATAATGTGGGTTTATTTTTAATCGATGGGTCTAATCTTGCATATATAATGTGGTTCTTGATCAATAGCGCTTAGTGCTAGGTCTTGTCCATAATTTTATAGAAGTATGATGGAATTTTTTTTCTTTTTTTGATCTATTGTGTTTTGTTCATGTAAGGATGCTTTACCATAATTTTCTTCATCGGTGTATTAAGTTATTTAACAATTGGATATGTGAGGAAGAGTATTAAAATAAGTGAGGGAAGAGAAAATTAAAGCAACTAGAGATTTGATGTGGTAATGCCTTCTTGTATCATGTTGTTCTTTCGTTTTGTAATTTGGTTCTATTTAACTTGAAAAGATTTTATGTAATTGATGGGGTTTGATTTTGAGCCAATCTTGATAATGATGGAAAATGTAAGGGAACACATGTTTGAAGATCAAAAGAAAGCTAAATGGCGTGTATATCAATGATATTCTTGTCATCTTTCATTTATCTTTTTTCTTAATTGGTTTTTTAGCCTTCCATTTGTTTTTGGATGTAGGGTCAATTACATAAGCACACACCTACACAAAAGCATTATGCTTGCAGTATTGTTGGTTCTCATTTTTTTTATTACTTTTATTTTTAACTTTTTCTTATTTCATTTTTTTTGTTTATTGTTATTTTTATTTTATTTATTTGTTTAATTATTTAAATTCTAAAGTCTCTTCAAGGATTTAAGAATTAACCAATAAGAGTCATGTGAGCCCCTAGTCTCTATAGATTTTGAAAGTTAATATTCAATCTTTAAGAATTCAAAGAATAAAATAATTTTTAACTCACAAAAACAATTTACCACTGAGTTGTTTTTGTAGAATTGTCACGTGTGATTGTTAATCTCCTCAGCTACTTGAGAATTAACTAGTAGAGGTTGTGTGAGATCTTTGATCTCTTTAGGTTTTGAAAGTTAATATAGGTTTTAAAAAATACAAAGATGAAAAAATTCCAAAATTTTTTTAAAAATAGTTTATTTTGCCTATTATTTGTAAATAAAAAATCCAAAAGTACTTTCCTTAAGTAATCTAGTCTCTTTTAAATTGAAATAAAGAAATCATCATTTCCAAAAATTAAACTTTTCCTTGGTAACTTTTATTCCTTTTTTCCAATCAAAATAAGCCATGTTATTTTCAAAACTACCAAAATGTTTTGTGCAATAATTTCATTCCTCCTTCTAAATCAAAATAAATTATAACTTCAAGAATGAAAAATACATAAATAAATAAATTCAAAAGTTCTAAAAATCATTTTCCATCGTAAAATCATCTCAATAAAATTAATTAAAGAGAGAAATGAAGAGAGCAAGAAAGTGAGGTTAAGCAGATTTTGTAAATTAAAACACACTAATTAAATCTCAAATTCATTTTGTTTACAAAAATTAATTTCATTTCGTCTATGTTGAACTATGTGGACTTTGATCCCTATTGTTGGGTACGTAGGCCTTAAGTTCTCATTTTATGTTAACTCCAGCGTTTGTAGATATCCATTCGTTGGTTTTCATTGTTGTTATTTTTGTTTTTGTTTTTGTTTAATGTGCATGTGTGTTATTAAGGGTAATTGAGGTAAATTGAAGGTGATATTACAATTATTTCAATTGAATAGTTTAGTGTAATCATCCTTATAAATGGCAGAACGGGTGTTGTGAGGTGCTTAACACATTTCTTACATTTAAATAGACTCCCGAAACCATCTTTGTCTTGGTAAACCACTTTGCCTTTTCTTTTTTCTTTTTTAAAAATAGTTTTCCAAAGTTTTCCTCTAAAAATTTTGTTGGCGACTTCTAAATAAATTGATTTTTACATTGTTTTAAGAGTTTATTTGTTCTCTTTTCTTTTCGCACCATCTATATCAATGGGGTCATTAGGTGTGACAATTGGTGAATTCATTTGTATTCATGGTGCATTCGTTCCCTTACCATTGTAATGGTAACCATTAATGGCATGATTCCCTTTAGCTCTACTATATATATAGGTCCTTAGGTCTAGTTTTTTACAACCTACATAACTCACACATCATCTTTGAGAGTGAGAAACCAGGGCTTGAAAGAGTCCATATTTAGTTCTCTTAGTTTTAACAACTATGACATTTATTATTTGATGTAATAATTGGAGGTACAATCTTTCCACATTATTTTTCACATTTTAGACAAACTAATAATTTTGTTTTTGTGAAGATATTATAGAAAGACCTAGAGGAGGGAGCTAAAATAAAATAAGGGAAGTAAACAACAAAGAATAAGAAACATCAATAACTCTAGAAGAAGAATTTAAGGGAACAACTGTTCACCTCCCATGATAGCCAACCAAAAAGGCATGAAATGCAAACATGATTAATGGCAAAGAAAACTAAAAGATGCTATCCAACAAATAGTTCCTCCCCATTGTTACATTGGTTATGGCCTAGCCACTAAATGACTGCCTCTAGAAGACTGTGCAACAAATCACCTATGAATGTTCCTTTAATTAACCTATAGCCATGAAAATTTAAATTGCATTCGTCTTGGCTTCTTTTAGTCTATTTAGCTTGTCATTTGGTTGACATAATTGGAAAGCAAGTATTATAGGTGTTGTATAGGTGTAGTATCTTTTATAGGGCTTGATTAAGTTAGCCTATCTTATCAAGGCCAATATTTCTGAATAACCTTATTGACTTTAAAGAACTAAACAATAAGTACTAGAAATCCTTATATTGGAATATTTTAAATTAATTATGGATTAGCATTAATCCAATTGTTAGAACAATTATTTGTAATTATTAATTAGGCAACCAATATTAATTTAAACTAAAAATGGATTGGGTCCTTGTTGACAATGTGGGTAATTCGTAATGGGTTGAATTATTCATAAGGCCATTGGGTAGAGACCCTAACCTATAACCCAATATTAATAAGTAATTATCCCATTAAATTGATGATTTTATGAGAGAGATTGAGCTTTTGTATGACAATAGAAACATCATTATTTAATTCCATTAATAATTTAAACGCATCATGTATAACACCATGATTATCTCACATTATTAACTATTCTCTATTGGTTTAACCACTTCCATTGTTTGCCATAAAATGATTCTTTCTCCCTTAGCATCCTTATGTAAGTCCTTCATTCTTCATATGAAATCATCTAAAGAGAAAGCTTCATATAGCTCTCTCTCTCTCTCTCTCTCTCTCTCTCTCTCTCTCTCTCTCTCTCTCTCTCTCTCTCTCTCTCTCTCTCTCTCTCTTTCAAATATTGGGTGTTTATCGATTACAATTCTTTATGAATCTACATCAAATGGCTTATGTTTCTTCATCCTCAGGTCAATGTATTATATTTTATTGTCTCCTAACTTTGAACATATTATAATGTGTTATTTCAGCAAATGGTATCAGAGCCATAAGATTAAAATTTTTATGGGCTGTTATAGGAGCATGAAATTAAAATGAAAAGAAAAAAAAACCAAAAAACTTTGAGACTTTGACATCAAATTAATTGACATATAGATTAGGTTAGTATAAATGACCATAGGGGTTTTATTCCATAAGGAATTTAGAGTAAAACAAGACCAAGTTCAAAGCCCAAAACTCAAGGATAAGCAATTTGCCATTAGAGCTTGAAGTTGTTCGAAAACCCTAAAACTTTCAAGCTGAAATCATTAATTTTGCTTCATTTTTAGACTAAATAATTATAGGGGATTTGTATATTGTTAAATAGTGATAATTTTGACACCAAAATTAACCCCTAAAATGTTGTATAATGTCAGATCAGGTTCTAGGTAGAAAAATAGGTCTAGTTGACTTGTCTAGAGGAAGAAGATGATGAATAACACAACAATATAAAGCTCACTCTCACCTAAGGAGAATGAGGGCACGTGGACCTACTTTTGGGGCTCATTTGGACCCAAAATTTTGGTTCCGATATTAATTTTCCATTTTCTATTTTATGGTGATTTTTATAGAATTTTTTAAATCTAGAAATATGAGTTTTTGAAATTTTTTGTAGATTTAGGGCCTCAAAATGCAATGTAATGACATTGTTTTGACTTGGAAAAAAAATGGTAAGACAATTATATATAATAGGGGTCTATATATATATTACAAACTCTCCCTAACAATACTTAGAGGAATTAAAACAAATTTATTTAAGTAATAAGTGAATATTTTATTCTTGTGTGCAAAGTGAAAGAATGAGTAAACAGACTCTGTTTTGGGCCATATTCGGCCATCTGTATCTAGTGGTTGTGTGTTCACCTATTGTGGGCCTAATCATGATGATATTGATTTTTTTGAACCACTATTGTTATGGTTATTGTCTGTCTACTCTTATGCACTGAATCATTAAGGGAGAGATTACTGTTAAGGGAACTAGCAAAAGAGAGTATGATTATACTAGTAATGGACACGCCCTGTCGATGTGGCATTGTCAGTATAATTTTGTGAATAAGGCCTATTTGTGGCCTATCAGCTGCGATAAGTTAATTGATATATTCATGATCTCTCGTATCTTATCGATGGAGATTGTGGGTGCATTTTGTGCTATTTCTCTTAATAATATGCTTCCTTGACATGTATGGGTTTTTTCTTAGTTTGTTATAGTCCAAGCCCTTAAGCAAATCATAATAAACATTTCATTATGCAGTTGTAAAGTTGAGTTCTATTATGGAAACTTTGTTTTATAATTATGTGTTTAGGACATAATTAATGTTTCCTATTTGTTTTTTCTCAGCTTTTATGTTTTAGCAACTGTTTATGGTGAAAACTTTGAACGGGACAAATTATGATGATTGGATTGAGTCCCTTGATATGTATTTGATGATCACCAAAGAAGATTTAACTATGAGAGAGCCTAAGTTGGCAAATTTCTCTACTAGGTCTAGTCCTGCTAATAAGGCAAACCATAAACATTGATATGAGTTTAATAAGATTTGTCTAACTATGATAAAATACATAAATGAAAAGATCATTAGACAAAGTATTCCTGAAAAGGACGCCACAGTTGAGTATCAAAAAGTAATCAGTGAGTAATTCAAGAAGTATGATAAGACTCAAAAGGCATATTACCTTTCTTTACTAGATAACACTCGTTATGATAGAGTGTATGAAGTGCATAAACACATGATAAACCTCGTTAACTACTACAACAAGTTGAAATCCTATGGGATGAATTTAGGTGAAAGCTACCTTGTTTATCAAGTTTTCCAATTGCTTCTTACTAAGTAGGAGTCCTCAAAACTATTATAATTCTCAAGAGGCAGAATGGACTGTTGATTATATGATCTCTATAATGACTCAAGAGGAGGAATCATTAAAGAAAGCAAATTCTCATGTGCGATTAGTGAACTATATTTCACAAGATTTGTCGATCAAGATTAAAAATGAAAAACTAAAAGGAAAGAAAAGTGAGGGCAAGACCTATGGGAAGAAACTATTCAGACTCAAAAAGAACAATAAAAATAATAAAAGTTAGAAGAAGAAATCATTCAAAAGAAAATGTCATTTCTGTAAAAAGCCTAACCATAAGATCTTTGACTACTTTAAGCTGAAGAATAAAGGTGAGAAAGAAGGTATTTCCTTTCATATTGCTCTTTTAACTCTAGTTTGTTTTGAAATCTCTGTGATTCTTGGTGGTTGAATTTTGGAGCAACTATTTATGTGACTAATTCCTTGCAAGGGCTCAGAGGTAGGAAAAGCCCAAATGAAAGGGAAAGAACCATTATAGGAATAGAAGGAGGTTCGATTACAGTTAGTTGTATGGTAACTGTAATCTTAACCTTACATTCTGGACATTGTTTGATTCTAAGTGATATGGTTCATAAGGAGGAATTTGATTTCCAGTTCAGTATTAGTTAAACAAAGTTATTCTTTTTGGCAAGGAAATAGAAGAATTGAAATTTATCTTGATTTTATCATTGTTGGGTTTGTTTCTTTGACTAATGAAGTATATTGATTGAATGTGAATGTTGGTCTAAATTCTTCACTCAGTGTGATTGTTAATACAATAGTAAGACACAAACGTAGAAGAATTGATGAAAATTTTTCCATGTTACGACATAGACGTTTAGCTTATATCTTTATAATGAGATTAGAAAGGATGGTCAGACAAGGAATATTACATAATTTGGATTTCTCAGATTTTGAATCATATGTTGCTTGTATAAAGGGAAAACTTTCAGCTAGAGTTAGGAATAAAGGGATGAATAGATCTAACAATATATACTGATATTAGTGGGTCTATAACACCTGTTGCCATGAGTGATTATAAATACTTTATCATGTTAATTGATGATTCTTTCAAATATGGATGGGTGGATCTATTGCATAATAAGTTTGAATCAAGATTTCTTTAAAGCATTTAAAGTTGTTGTTGAGTTGATATATAGAAGAGCGATCAAATGTGTCAAATTGGATAGAGGTGGTGAATACTATGGCAGGTATACAAAGACATGTCAAAATCCTGGACCATTTGCCCTCTTCTTACAAGAACATGGGATTGAAGCCCAGTATACCATGCCTAACACTCCTTAACAGAATAGAGTTGTTGAAAGGAGGAATTGAACTTTGATGGACATGGTCAAAAGTATGATTAGTCGCTCTTCCTTGCTAGAGTTTCTATGGGGTGATGCCTTTAAAACAATGGCTTATATCTTGAATCAAGTTCTTAATAAATCAATTGAACAGACTCTCTATGAACTTTTCATAGGAAAGAAGCCTAGTTTGAGGCATTTTCGTGTCTGGGGCTGCAAGGATGAGGTGAGGCTTTATAATTCTAGCTCAAGAAACTTGATTCAAGAATCATCACTAGATTCTTTATTGTGTATTGTTCTGGATTTAGAGGATGTAGATTCTTCTGCCCCATTCATACTACCAACGTCATTGAGTCTGATAGAATATTTTATTTTGAAAATTACTCAGATAGTGTGAGTTATGTTTTTAGAACTATCAATCTACATAATGAAGATGTGATGTTACCTTTACTGATTTCAACACCTCCTTCAATTGTTGTTTATACAAGAAGAGATGATATTTTTGTTGACAATCCAACTAATCCTATCTTGGAACATCTTACAATTACTATAGAGTAACCAGTTGATGAGTTGAGACAGTCACAGAAGATACATAAGCCCATGATTCTAGACAAATATATCATATGTTTGCAAGAATTTGAATTGGACGTTATTGACATAGATCCTACCTCATTTGATGAAGATGTATCAAGTCCTCATTTATCTAAATGGTTGGAGGTTATGAATGATGACATTGCTTTCATGCATCATAACAATGTGTGGGAACTTGCTGAGTTACTGATTGGATTCAAGGCTGTTGGTTGCAAAAGGGTCTTCAAGACTGAAAGAGAAGCCCATGGCAAAGTTGGAAGGTATAAAGCTAGACTTTTAGCCAAAGGCTACAATCGGAGAGAATGAATTGATTATATAGAAACCTTATTGCCGGTATCTACTAAAGATGCTTTTAGAATTGTGATGGCTCTTGTTGCACACTTGAACCATGAACTTCACCATATGGATGTTAAAACAACATTTCTAAATGGAATTTTGCACGAGGATGTGTACATGAAACAACTGCATGGATTTATTGAATCTGGGAAAGAACACTTAGCATGTAAGGTGAAAAGATCTATCTATGGGCTAAAACAAGCTTGAAGGCAATAGTATCTAAAATTCAATAAGGTAATCACCTCACTTGGTTTCATGGAGAATGTTTTTGATCAATGTATTTATCAGAAATTTGAAGGAGACAATTTTGTGATTCTTATGCTGTATGTGGATGACATCTTGTTAGCTAGCAACTTAATGAGCTTACTGAATAAGACAAAACACATTTTATCCTACCACTTTGACATGAAATATCTAGGTATGACTTCATTTGTTTTAGGAATTCAAATTTACCATGATAGATCTTGTGGCATTCTTGATTTATCTCAGACAACCTATATTGATCGAGTGTTAAAGAAATTTAACATGCATTCTTTCTCTCCTTGTATTGCACCTATGTAGAAATGTGATAAGTTGTCGAAGGAATCATGTCTTAAGAATGATGATGAGAGGACATTAATGGACAAAGTTCCTAATGCCTCTGTTGTTAGTAGCTTGATGTATCCCAGGTCTGGACATTACTTATGCTATTGGTGTGCTTAGCAAATATTTAAGTAATCCTAGGCATGATCATTGGAAGGCTGCGAAGAAAGTTATAAGATACCTTCAAGGTACAAAGCATTACATGTTACTTTCAAAAGGTCTAATCTTTGAATTAATAGGATATTTTGATTCAAACTATGCATAATGTGTTAATGATCATAAGTCCACTTCTGGTTACATTTCATGATATCTGGATGAGTTGTTTCATGGAAAAGCTGTAGGCCATCAATAACAGCTACTTCAATTATGGAAGCAGAGTATATCGTTTGTTATGAGGCCATCCACCAAACCATATGGTTAAGGAATTTAATATCTGACATGAATCTTGTTGATTTTATATCATGACTTCTAACCATATACTATGATAGTTCATCTGCTGTTAGTTTTTCTCATAATCACAAGAACTCTAGTCATACTAAACATTTTAATGTGAAGTTCTTTTTTGTTAGATAAAAGATTGTCGAATCTCAAACTTATTTAGTTCACATATGAGGTGAACATATGTTAGCAGATCTGTTGATCAAAAGCTTACCCGTAGGAGTCTTCAAGAATCATGTGACTCATATATGTCTTGTTGAAAATTTTGATGTAGCCTTGGTTTAGTAGGAGTCTGTGTTGAGTCCATAAAGGACTTTTTGTGGTGTAAATGTGACACCGAACTATTATTTTTTTAATCCATTCTATTCATATATTGGAACTAAATCTATAATAATGTTGATATCACTTGTTTCCCTATCGAATTCGTGATATTGTATGGTTTCTATTTTGAACTTGGTAATGTTTAGTATATACACACATATGTGTCATGATGAATATTAATTGTTTAATTTTAATAACTAATTTAATTGTTCTGATAATTGATTAATGTTATCTAAGTAGAAGATTGTTAGAATATTTTAAATTAATTATGGATTAGCATTAATTCAATTATTAGAACAATTATTTGTAATTATTAATTAGGCAACCAATATTAATCTAAACTATAATAGATCATATCCTTGTTAATAACATGGATAATCTATAATGAGTTGGATGATTTATAAGCCCATTAAGTAGAGACCCCAACCCACAACCCAACATTAATAAATAATTATCCCATTAAATTGTTGATTTTGTGAGAGAGATTAAGTTTTTGTATGATGATAGAAACATCATTATTTGATTCCACTAATAATTTAAACCCATCATGTATAACACTATGATTATCTCTCATTATTAACCACTCTCTATTGTCTGCCACAAAATGATTCTTTCTCCTTTGTCATCCTTATATAAGTCCTTCAATCTTTATCCGAAAACCATTCGAAGAGAAAGTTTCATATAGCTCTTCCTTTCTCTCTCACTTTCACTCTTTCAAATATTGAGTGTTTGTGGATTGCTATTTTCTATCAATCTACATTAAATGGTTGATATTTCTTTATTTTTAAGTTAATGTATTATATTTTATTGTATCTCAATTTTGAACATATTATAAGATGTCATTTTTGCAAATTTCATTTTGAACATATTATAATATGTCATTTATGTATAAGAGGAAGACAATCTCCAAATAGCAGCAAGTAATTTTTTAGAGTTAGGATACAATACTTGCAATTTACGTTCTGCCTCCTCTGTGTAACCTTACTATTAATTTCACCATTATTGTTAGATTAAACTTCTTTTAACTTCAGTCATAGCATAAGCTCTATTAACATATATACATACATACATATATATATATATATATATATATATGACTTCATAAACTTCACACTATTATCTTTTAGTCTCAGACTCAACTAAATTGAACTCAAACACTAATGATATTTTGTGATTCATATGTAAAATGAAAATGTTATTTATCATAAATTAGTGTAGGTCGAAACTTTCCATGATGATACTCTTTAGTCTTGAAAGAAAAACAAAAGGAGTAAAATATCTTTTAGTCATTTATTTATCACAAACTTGTTGTTTTATTTTTCACTAATTGTAATACAAAAAATAATGTTCTTTCATTCAAAATATTATATTTGATTACTCAATTTTTAACAAAAATATTAGATTTAGTTCTTTTACCAAGTATATATGATTAATTAGAGATGAATATAGGATTTTATTTCAAATGAGATGAAAATCTTTCAATCAAAAATTTATATTAAGAGAGATGAATTTTTATAAATTAAAGAATTAAATTAAATATATAAAATAAAATTACATATAAAAATTAAAATTTTAAAAATCTAATAAGCGTGCCCCACGATCTATATTGATTTATTTTTAGGACTAATTAAGCAATTTATTTTTTTAAGATTAAAAGACTACATGTAATATTTTTTAATATACAAGAAATTATGTTAAATATTATAGTAAGTAAGGATCAAAATTTCAATTTTATTATAAGTGAAGATCAAAATATCAAATTTATTATAAGTGAGAAATTAAAAAAATATTTTTTGAAAAAAAAGTTTTAGCACGTGTCGAGTTTTCATTATTGAGAGTCCGGTAACAGACACTTCAGAACAGCGTTTTTCTATTTCCCATTTCAGGCGGGGAAGAGCATGAGAAGAATGAATTATCTCCATCATTGATTACCATCATGCCATGTGCTTTCATTCATCTCCTCTTCAATCCCCAAATATTCTTCCTTCAATCTGTTTACGAAGTACCATCGTCTAGGGTTTTGAATTAGAAACAAAGCTAAAGCTGATCATCGCTGATCATACACACATCCCTTTATACATCCACTCAGAAAGAATCACTTCACTTTTCTTTTTATCAGAGAATATCAGTGAGGGATTGATTTGATCCAAAGGGGTAAAACGGGTACTTCCCAGTAGTCTCTTTGACTGTCCTAAGCTCTCCTGTCGAGGCGAGTGAGAAAATGCGGTCCTAGAGGGAGAAATTGGTTGAATGTAGTAGAGGAACTTTGCACGGAGCGATGTTGGTGATGGAGAAAGATTTTGATTCCAAGTTGAGGATTCAGGGTGATTCGTCTAATGGTGGGAATGTCCAGAGAACTCAAGGCTTTCCCTTCCGAGCTCCTCAGGAGAATTGCACCATCGAGGACTTCGAACTGGGCAAGATCTACGGCGTTGGTTCTTACTCTAAGGTCCGACACGGTTAGATGTTATTTATGTCGTTTTCCTTCTGGTTGTGTTGGTATTATTTTCTTTTTTCTTCTTTTTCTTTTTGTTATGCTTTGATGAATGCATAAATTTGCTGGATGATATTGCATTCTATTTTTAAGAAAGTCAAGTTATCTATCCAGTTCTGTTGGTTACCATCATTATTGGGTATTATGCAGTGGAGATCATTGTGGAACATTGTCTCCCTGTCGGTATATATTGTATGAAACATATGATAGGCAGTAGAAAATGAAGCAAGCTGCTGTTAGGACTGGCTTGACTGTATGGGCTAAACTGTATGAAACTAGTAGTCTGAGAAATCATTATCTTGAAGCATCATGTGCTATTACTTGTGGGTAATTTGATGCTAGTCTTCTAGTTACTTATGTTGCTCAAAAGGCTCTTATTTTCTAATTCACAAGGAATTTCTTACCTGCGTGCAGATTGCCTTAATAAACATATACCATTGTTAATTAATGTAAGTCTGTGGCATCTTAAAAAAAGTTAAGATTTCATCATTTGTAATTGTAGTAGAGCAAGGTAACATGGTCTGATTTTCTTGTTTCTCTGCATATGTCATTCTCTGCTTCTCTTTCTCGACTGATGACTTTCCCCCTCATTGACTTATTCTGGCTCACTGCTGTGACATTTAAGATGTACATTGTTTGAATTCAAGTTCTCTGTCATTCTTTAAATCTCATGAAACACTTATTTTTTTTGGAGCTTGAGTATGGTCTCTCACACTGCATCTGAGGTTTTAGTTTGTTAGTAATAAAGGAAGGTGGCTTGAATTTTGCAGTAAATTTGATCATCTTCACCTTTGCCTCTGTAGTTCTCTTGATCTCTCTCCCCTGGCATATAATTTTTTGTTCCATTTTGTTTGAATTCCTTTTATCGGCATGTGTTTAATTTACCAACTCCTGTATGTTTGTGGCAAAAATCTCTTTACCGTTTTGACAGTTGACTCTCTAGAATCTTTCAGGGATTTGTTTCAGAAGATTTATCTTTAAATATCTTTTTCATGGTGTTTAAAGGTTGTAAGGGCAAAGAAGAAGGACACGGGAAATGTGTATGCATTGAAGATCATGGACAAAAAATTTATCACGAAAGAGAACAAAACAGCTTATGTGAAGTTGGAACGCTTAGTGCTTGATAAATTGGACCATCCTGGCATTGTGCGGCTTTTTTTCACATTTCAAGACACATTTTCTCTGTGTATGTATTCTCTGATGTAGTTTCACATTGTAGTATACTCTCTCTTCCAGCTGATTCCTCCTCTCTGTGTTACTTTTTTCTTTTCAATTTTTTATTTGACTTTTGCTCTCTGGTTGCTGAGTTTGGTCTATTATTTGATGTTGGTATCCTTTTTTCTGTGTACTTTTTCAACGGTGAAGACATGGCACTTGAATCCTGTGAAGGTGGAGAACTTTTTGATCAAATAACCAGGGTAAGCTAATATATGACTTCAAGGCATGCGTTCCAAGTGGTAGGACTAAATTGTTTTTTCTTTTTTTTAGAAAAAAATTCTCTAGCTTGTGCTGAAGGTGTGCTGATCAGCAGGACCTAGTTTTAGTCCTGCCTAAGTTAGGTCTTATTATGAAACATGAAACAATAACGTGTGATGTGATTCTGTTATTTTTTATTAAATTTTACAAAAAATGGAAATCATAAACTGCTGCAGGAAGATGAAGTTTCCAAAATTTAGATGGTTTTTTATATAATTTTTCTGCTTTGAAAATGATTTATTCTCATTTCTATACCCCCAGGGGTTCACTCAATTGGTAAGAGAAGACAATATCTCCTTTAATTAACCTAGGTTCTAATTCTTTGGGAGCACTTTGGGAGTAAAATCTTAAATGAACCTAGCCAATGTAAAGGAAGAACATGACTTTAAGATCACTCAGGGAAGGGATTAGTGATTCAAATATATATTTGAGATTCTTAGAGCAAAAAGCCTACATGCATCTTCCTTCCACTCTTACAACTTGTTGAGATTGAACTATTTCAACTTTTGTTGATTGTGTGTTTGAATAATGTTAATGACTGAGACTTATTTTTGGTGTAATTATGTATATATATATATATATATATATTTATGCAGATGAATCCCATATTGAGAATAAACTAAAAATTTTAAAATTTCTCCAGGTAAATGAGTCTGGTTTGGGGATTTAAGGCTTCAGTGGGGAAGGGGAAAGGGATGGAATCGAGTAACTTCCTTCACTTCACTCATCCAATTGGAATCTCGTATTATTTTTTCCCAGTATGTCAGCATATTTAGAAAAGAAATTGAGTAACTTCTTTCTGTGCTTCCTAGATTTTTGCTTGTAGAGAAGATTTATCTAACGCTAGTGATTTGACATGCACTAACATACATGTAAATTCACTTTTATTTTTATCTTTGATAAAAGATATATACTTAAAAATTTATTTAAGTAAGATAATAAGATAATAGTTAAAATGTTAAATAACCCCTCATTTATTATACCTGTATATAGATTCAGTCACCACTTATAATCACTCCTAATCTTGAGAAATAATTGGTTATGTAATGACCCATTATCTTTAATAACTACCTACTATTAATTTGTTATTGAATATCCCACATTCTCTATTTAACCCTAGATTTCTTGTATAAGGTCCACTTTCCATATTTTTTTGACATATCACAGATCAGTGTGTCATCTGCCCAAAAGGTTTAAAGGAGAGATAGAAAAAAATCCCTTGTGCTGCAGTATCATATTTTATTTGTTATTTGATGTGTCAGGGGACATCACAAGTGCTAAGTGGACAAGTATCTGGAAATGCTAGTGAAACCCAACTGTTATCTTATAAATGACACATGACACTGATGGAACTTCTATCTTTTTCTAAGTTGTTAGTACTTCTTTTCTTTTAAGTTGACCTGGTTAAGATATTAAATGACAAAAGTGGTATTCTTGTAATTGAATCCCTTCTCTGGCATTCATTGCTTTTTTAAGTACGAAGAACTTCTTATTCTTGCTTTTACTATTACTATGATAAACATCTGCAACTAGTGGAAATGCAAGTGATCAATTTCAGCAAAATTAAATTTGGCATTTGGCCAAAGGAATTATAAAAAAAAGAGTTGTATAATTGCTCCTATGAAAATATTTTGGGATTGGCTGGGGCCTTTCTTGCAGAAATATTTGAACTTATACTATTGTGTGGAATTTGGAACCTGTTAGCATGTATGTAGCTAGTATCTTTCTGCCTTCTTGTTACTGTATGATATCTGCTAGTATCTTTTTGGTTTACTGTTTGCAGAAAGGTTGTCTGTCAGAGGATGAAGCACGGTTCTATGCAGCTGAGGTTGTGGATGCTCTTGAATACATACATAGTTTGGGCTTGATACATCGCGATATTAAGGTAGTTTTTTTGGCATGGTTATGCTATTCTGGTGTCATATATAAATATATGTCTATATGTATTCCGAGGATTAAGTTTCTTAAATTGCAGCCCGAGAACTTGTTGCTTACAGCTGAAGGACATATTAAGATAGCTGATTTTGGAAGTGTGAAGCCTATGCAGGGTAGCCAAATCATGGTCTTCCTTCCAAATGCAGCATCAGGTAAGATTAGGAGCTGTTGGAAGATGCTTTGTTAAGTTTATGGTTCATTCTTGTATATTGTAATTTTTGTTTCTTCTTATTCTTAGATGATAAAGCCTGCACATTTGTGGGGACAGCTGCTTATGTCCCTCCGGAGGTTCTTAATTCTTCTCCAGCTTCTTTTGGGTAGGAATCAAATCATTCGAAATTATAAATGATTTTTATGCTGTTGTGGTAGCATGGTTTCTTATACCTAATGTTTGTGTATGTAGATTATTTATTTAGATTTTTTTTTTTCTGAGTTAAGACTTGACAGTTCAGCTGCCAATAGGTGGTTCTTGGACTTAGTATTTTTATTCCATTTGTTCCATTCCAGGTCTTTTCATAATAACATTTCCTTTGTTTCATTTTTTTATTTTTCAAATTTTCACACAGAAATGACCTCTGGGCACTTGGATGCACATTATACCAAATGCTTTCTGGCACTTCTCCTTTTAAAGATGCGAGTGAATGGCTTATTTTCCAAAGAATCATAGCCAGAGATATTCGGTTTCCAGATTATTTTTCTGATGAAGCAAGAGATCTTATTGACCGGTTATTGGTTAGTATTTTCGGATTATGAATACAGAAATCCCTGCTTTGCTTGTCCTCTTTCCATTGTTATATATGTTGCTACTCTTCAATTTGACCAACTAAATGCATAAGTAATATCCAGGTTTAAGTGTTTGATTCTACAGCCTGAAATGTAGGACACTGGTGTGTGAAAAGTTCTTATCATGCTAACACAAGTTTGAAAAAATTTCTTATTTTGTTGATTTGAGGGCAATAGAAGTCAAGTTGCTTCCACTTAAGCATTCTGGGGGCTGGGGACTTGAGTGAGAAAGAAAGAGAGGCTTTGTAGCTCATAGATTGGTTTAGCTTCCCCATCTGTATTTTTTTAAAATTTTTTTTATTTTACTAAGTTAAAGAGTAAGGTATCCCATTCTCTGCTCCAATCTACCAAGTGTACTTGGAACCCCTCTACATTTATAAAATCCTATAGACACTTAACTCAGTTACTGGGGGAGTTGAGTACACACTACCACAAAATGGTTTGTTTGGGATTGCTTTGAATTTTTGCTGATTTTGAAATTGCTTTTTTTCCCCTAATTTAATTTCATAAAAAGCACTGTAGCAAAGAAGTGGTCAGTTTTTGTTTTGACTAATGCTTTTATCAATATCATTGTGATTGATCAATCTTTTAAATAAAATGCCTCTTCCTATCAGATCACAAAGAAGGAAACATGATAAGTGACTTTGCAATCACTATTGTTTGAATGGATAAATGATTTTAAAAATATTTTATAGTTAATCATAATTTAGTTTCTATTTTTTTATTTAACTAAAATATACGGAAAATAAAAATAAAATAAAGGCTTGCTTTAGGCGGCAGGCTTTTGTTTAAATTGGGAAGAAGTTGAGAGAGTGGGAGAGAGGAGGAAAAAATCCTAACTTATTATTGAATACTCTTATTAAATCAATCAAAATAGTCTATTGCATAACATAAACTCTAGGATTATTTATAAATAGCCCTGACACAATATAAAACTAGGGCTCTATTAAGAGGCCTGTTATAAAACAACAAGGGAAATACTAAACTAAAGCCTAACAAAAAGGATAATTAAAAGCCTAACAAAATATTTAAATTCAAGATAATTCTAATTCCTAGGTTTATCCTAAAGAACTAAATTACAAATAATATCTCTAAGTTTATCTCTAATAACTAAATTACAAATAAATAACAAATTATCTGTCATCCCATACTCCCATTACATCTGGGTCTGTCTGCTGGTTGAAAGGTTTAGCCACTAGGTTTACAGGTTTTGGGTGGACAAAGAAGCAATAAATGCTATGGCAGTGTGCTGTTTTTGCAGGATTGTGGTGTATTTGGTTAGGATGGATTGTGATATTCTTTAACCAGAAGCTTCTACCTTACATATTCTTTGGGAAAGGATTACTTTTTTGGCTCCTTGTGGGTTTTAGTGAATGGTTTTTAATGGTGGGTGACTCTTATCGATATTAAAAGGGATTGGAAAGCTCTTAAGTTGAAAAGCCTTATATTTCTATTGTTTGAGGAGGATCTCGTGTCCTCTGTTTCTGTAGTGTTTTCTCACACTAATAAATTTGTATTTATCAAAGGAAAATTGTTGGTTGACTGAGGTTTGTGTGGCTTTTTCTTCACTTCATCTTGAATGTCTTATTGGAAACAATTTCCTTTGAAATAATAAATTAAATATCCAGGGATATATAACTAGGTTCTGCTAATGAATTTTGGCAATTCTTGATATTGTTCATTTCCTTACTTTGGAGTCTTGACACCATTTTGTTCATGAGATATTAGTTACGACAGTGGCAGTGACAAACTTGTTTGAGGAACTTTAATGAGACAGGGATATAAAAATCTCCTGGTTATGGACAGATTCGGTTTTATGTGGGATTTTAGGATTTTTGAAACTCCTATTTGAATTTTTAGTCTGTCATGGAAATCCTAAATTCTATAGAGATCTCATGGTTATGGATGTTAATTGGTTTTTCCATGGGATTTTAGGATATTTTAAAAATTAAGTGAAATCATTAACTAGACACCGGAATCCTAAGTTCCTGTGACACTTTTCTGGAGAGCAATCTGCTCACTTCTCCTATGTTGACATGTTTCTTTTATTGAGAATTTAAAGTACAGAAGAATGGAACTCTAGATATATAATTTGCTTGATTATGTTGACATTTGCAGCCAAACAGAGGAAGAGGGCTGTGGTGCTTCCTTTACTTTTATTCCTCCTTGTAGTGAAGGGAAAGAACTTCTATTTCACCTTGTTGAATTACTCTGATAATATGGATATTTATATACAAAATCTACACTAAGAAAATGAGGCTAATCAATGCAATGGTTGGACTAATTAATACAAGAGTTGAACTACTTGTTCGACTAATACATACAAGAATGAGACTAATAAATGTTGTAGTTGACAATATGCTGTAACACTCCTGAATCAGTTGCACAACAACTAATGTGAAGGTGTCTTTTTCTTTGAGATATCTAAATGAAACCATGTAAGATGCTTGACTGATATGCATTAAACAAACAAATGGATATCTAGTCTTAAAATGTGTGATGTGCATTTGTTTTGTTTAATGCATCAGTTATATTTAGGTATTATACTTGGGGATGGGCATATCAAATGGTTGTCATGTATAGTGCGTGCATTAGTAAAATGAGGAATTTAAGATGCTTATGGAGATGTGAATTTGAGTAACATGAGCATCAAGTGTCAAGGGGGGGTTGACTGGTGTGAGGAGCACCCACTACTCAAAAGTCTCCGCCTCCCATAATTTTTTTATCTACATATTTGTTTCTGATGATGGTAGCTGCAGTATGTAATTTTCAATTTTAAACAGCTATGCCATTATGCTGCAGGATTTGGATCCCAGCAGTAGACCAGGTGCTGGACCTGACGGTTATACTGTTTTGAAAAAGCATCCCTTTTTCAGGGGAGTGGACTGGAGTAACCTTAGGGATCAAATCCCTCCAAAACTTGCAATGGAACCAGGAGTATGATTTCTTTTGAACTTTAACATTTTATTATGGGAAAATGGGGAAAGGAACCTTCCTTTCTTCTCCCCTTTCCTTAGTGCTGAACATGAAGAAATTTCTAACTATATTATCATATTTCGCACTTTTAGGTGCAGTCACCTGAAGATGATGATGTTTATGATTCATCATGGAATCCTTCCCACATTGGTGACGGTTCGGCTACGCAACCTGATGGAAATACTGGTGCTACATCTTCTTCTGAAGGGATTGGTCACATAACTAGGCTAGCCTCAATTGATTCTTTTGATTCAAAATGGTATTCACTAACTTCGTTTCTGTGTGCCTTGATGACAAAGAGTGTTATGATATATTCACTTCAGCCTATGGAAACACTGAATTATGTGTCCTAAATGTCACATTGAAAGGCTCTCAAATGTTAGTATATGTTGGAATTCAAATTCTGTAATTAGGAATTTCACTTAGAACTCACATTTCTTCACTGAATATTATGATATCACATTTGAACATCAAGTACACTGAACAATATAGACTTACTTGACTCCATAAGGAATACACGAACAGGAAAACTACAAATTACAGAATACATGCAACACAGAATTACATATAGCAAACTCAGACCACTTGCACAGTCACAGACAATCCATGACACACACATGGTATTGTTTCTTCTCACTGGAACACTCAGAAGGCTGCGTGCTGGCATTTGAGAGGCCAGACTCTCCCTGGACAGCTTCAAATATTTCCGTGCCCTCATTCCTATCTGTTTTGCTGATAATACCACCCTCCAGTACGATAACCACCTAACTGCTCCTTTTGGGTACTGTGTTGGGTCAACCAGGTTGATTCTGATGGGCCCAGGCCCATCATTATACTTACTAAAGAGAAGTTCTCTAAGTATCTGGTTCAACGATATTTTGTGCCCATGTGAAAGTGGCAATACCCTCTGCAATTATATTATTTCTACAAGTATGCTTTGTAATCCTTTATATTGTACTTGCCCACTGCCACATAGGAATGTATGGTTTGAAATTATTATAAAACTATTCATAGGCCTTTGATATGGTATTAGAGCCTTTGTGATAAAGTGGTCAGGAGTTTGATCCATACTGGCCCCATTTTTCATAATTAAATTGAAATTTCATATTACCAAGAAGAAGGAAATTTCAGCACAAGGTAGGTGGGCCATTGCTGGCCTGCTTCATGTTATTGTTTTAGACTTCTAGGAAGAGTAAAAATGAGTAGTAATTTTAATGGAGTTATCTTATAGGTCGCTTTCATGTTAATTATATATGCTCATATTTAAATAGTCATGCATGTATTGCTGCTTTGCCTACTGAAAATCATTAATTGTGTTTCTTATCTTACAGGCAGCAATTTTTAGATCTTGGGGAATCTGTTATTATGATCTCAATGGTAAAAAAGATGCAGAAACTAACAAGCAAGAAGGTCCAGCTTATCCTTACTAACAAACCAAAGTTGATCTATGTGGACCCATCCAAGCTTATTGTGAAGGGAAATATAATTTGGTCTGATAATCAGAATGATCTAAGCATCCAAGTGACAAGCCCTTCACATTTCAAAATTTGCACAGTAAGCCTTATCTTCCCTGTATCATCTTATCATAAGATTTGCTATCTGTATGGATGATAGTCAAAAGTCTGACTTCCATGATCATTATAGCTGATATTTGAATTGATATTTATTATATATGCAATCCAACGTATATGTGCACAATAGAGGAAAATGTGCAAGTCTTTCTTTTTAGTATACATGATATTCCTTGACATCCAGATGCAGAATTTTGTTATAGTTTTATTACCATCTCTTACAAGAGATCAGGTAACCTGGTGAGGTCTATCTAAACTTAGAAGCAAGAATAAGTACGTCATAATGGCTGATTGATTGACTGGTAATTGAACTACTTTTCAAGTTGGCTATCAGCTAAACCCATGCATGACTCAGTAGCCTGATGATATGAAAAGAAACCCAGTTGATGGTTCACATCTTGTAGTATTCGGCATATCGGTTAAAATTCGAATATCCATGTGAAAGATGTTCATAGTTATATGGGTCGGGTGCCTTGGCTTGGCTTGTTACATTGTTTAGAACATTTGGGATGGGATCATTAGTTGCCTGCTAGTCATCAAGTACGATTTGGCACCACAGGCATTAATGGCATTAATTATTTTTCCATTTTGCCATTGGTAAAATTTTCAGAGAATGTTTTATTTTACATATGCAATTTATATTTGATAAATGGAAACAACTGAGGTTTAGGTTGAATTAATATTTAGTTAGTTAAGTGATGTAACATACATAAATAATATGTCAACTGATATGCGGAGTACACACACACTGGTGGCTTGACATGCCATAATGTGCGTCAATTCTTTGTCAAATTTGTTTTTATTTAAAATTTTTGTAAAATTTGCACTCATTATTTCTTATTTAGAAAAATAAACATTAAATTTAACCACTCATATTTTGTGGATAACTTTTTTAATATCTAAAAAAACTAAGATGAAGTAGTGGAAGTTAACTTATTACCCACTCTTCCATATCACAAGTTAAAAATTTTTCTTTTGAGAATTACTGTTTTATTTTTTGTGTTAAAGACTAAGATACAATTAGACCCCAAACACATATATTGACACTCCCAGACACTAAATAATGTTTTAAGTAAATTACTCATCCCGTCTTCCCACCCCCCCTCCCCCTTCTCTTCTAAAGATGGTTTAACTACTCAAACTCTTCTCTGTAATGAAAATCTATATTTTTGTACCTTGAAGCCCAAATTACCCTACTAATAAACCTGTTTTCACCAAAATACCCTAAAGGATAATTCTTATTTCGAATCTAACTGTAGAATTTAGAGGAATTGAGGAATCTAAATGGCGGCAGTCTAGGGTTCCTAATTTTTAGGAAGATTGACATCCCTAAAATATAGGAACAAAATATCAGATCACACCTAACTCTAGTGGCTGCTGTCACAAATACAAAATAAATAAAATAAACAATATAAATGCATAAAAACACTCCCCTCAAGCTGGTGAGTAGATGTCAATCATTCCCAACTTGCAACTTAATTCCTTAAATTGTACTTTAGCAAGAGCCTTTGTTAGGATATCAGCAATTTGGCATTGTGATGGAACATAGGTAAGTTTGATAATGCTGGAATCTAGCTTCTCCTTGATAAATTGTTTGCTCAGTTCTACATGGTTGGTTCTATCATGATGGACTGGATTTTTAACTATGTTGATGGTGGCCATGTTGTCACAGAATGTGTTAATTGGACCTTCCATTGCTACCTTAAGCTCTCTAGGTAGACGGTTCAGCCATAACCCTTCACAAATTCCTTGAGAGAGTGCCCATTATTCTGCTTTTGCACTACTTCTTGTTACTACTTATTGTTTCTTACTCCTCCATCCAGAGGTGGATCTCCTATCAGTTTTAGAGCCCGCCTAGTTAGCATCTGTATATATTTCAATATTTCTCGTCACCCTTTCTGAAGAATATTCCTTTCCTTGGGGCCTTTTTTAGGTACCTGAGAATCTGGTATACTAATTCCATGTGATCCTTAGTTGGATTGCTCATGTGTTGACTGGCTACACTCACTGAAAAACATATATGTGGTCTAGTGTGGAGAGATATATCAATTTTCCTACCAGCCATTGATATCTTCCAATGTCAACAGGAGGGCCATCTTCCTTGAATCTCACTTTATAGTTGGTTTCCATGGGAGTTTCAGCTAGTTTGCAACCAAGCATTCCAGTTTCTTCCAAAAGGTCTAATGTGTATTTTCTTTTAGAAACAACAATGCCTTTTGTAGACCTAGCCACCTCCATTCCCACGAAATACTATAGATCACCAAGAATTTTGATCTCAAATTCCTTGGCTAGTGCTTGCTTGAGACGTTCAATTTCCTCCTCAAAGTCACATATAACAACTATGTCATCCACATATACTATCAGAATTGATATTTTCCCATCTCGTGAAAATTTAGTGAATAACGTGTGGTCAGCCTGTCCCTGATTGTAGCCATCCCCTTTAATAATTGTAGTGAATTTATCAAACCAAGCTCGAGATGATTGTTTGAGCTCGTAAAGGGATTTGTAAAGTTTACATGGGGTTTGGGCCTCCCTCACATTTAATTCCAGGGGGTACATCCATGTAGACTTCCTCCACTAGGTTTCCATTGAGGAATGCGTTTTTAACATCAAATTGGTGAATCCTCTAGTCAAGGTTGGCTGCTAGTGACAACAAGACTTTGATAGTGTTGAACTTAGCCACGGGGGCAAAGGTTTCCTGATAGTCTATTCCATGGGTTTGAGTGAACTCTTTTGCGACTAACCTTGCCTTGTGACGATTTATGCTCCCATCAGGGTTGTATTTTATAGTAAAGATCCATTTGCACCCCGTTGATTTCTTCCCTTTTGGTAGATCAGTAATCACTCATGTTCCATTCTTTTCAAGGGCATTCACTTCGTTTTGTATTGCAATTCTCCATTTGGGGCTGCTTAATGCTTCTTGAATGTCTCTGGGAATTTTCTCATGAGAGATGGTAGCAATAGAAGTGTAGTATTGAGGTGATAGACCATCATAGGAGATAAAGTTGCCAATAGGATGCATAGTACAACATCTTACCCTTTTCCTTAAGGCAATGGGCATGTCAATTTCATGAACACGTCTGTCGCAAGGATTTGAGCTTATGTCATGTGGCTGCTCCTCAATGTTATAGGGACTTGGGGGGATCTCTTGGCACTGCTTTGTTGGAATTATGCTTGCCTCATATGTTTTCTTCCTTCTAGAGTATACCAGGAGTTTTTCCTGTGCACTTCCTTGTTGGTCTTCTGTGGTACAATGGTTTGTGGGATGTGTTTCAGGTCTGTCATTTTCTGGATTGTTTTCAGGTCTGGTTTGTGAAGTTCCAGGGAAGGTTGGTTTAGGTGCAGTAGGTTCAAGTCTGGTTGGTTTAGGTGCAGTATGTTCTTTTTCCTATGGTAGTATATTTTCAGGTTCAGAAAGTAGAAATTCAAAGGATAATGGTTGCTGGTGTATTTTGAGTTGTCTAGTGTCATAACTCTCCCCCTCAATAAATGTACCTTCGAAATAAGGTTGGGTTTCAAGTAAGGATGCATCTATTGTAACATAGAACCTTTTAGTGCATGGAGAATAGCACTTATAGCCCTTTTTAGTTGGAGGGTAGCCAATAAAAATGCATTTGTCTGATTGGGATTGGAATTTGTTAGAATGATAATTATGGTCAAAAGATGTGCAGCCAAATACCTTTATAGGGAGATTAGAAAAAATCATGGAGGCAGTAGGGTAAGTTTCTTGAAATTTTGCCAGTGAAGTTTTATAGGTTAATGTTTTGGGTGGCATACGGTTGATGAGATAGGTGGCTGTAAGAATGGCTTCCCCCCAATAAGATATTGGAGTATTAGAGGCAATTAAGAAGGCTTGGGCAACTTCTAGGAGATGTCTATTTTTTTCGTTTGGAGACTCCATTTTGTTGTGGGGTGTTAACACATGTGCTTTGGTGAATTATGCCATGTTTTTTTCAGAAAATCACCGAGTGTGGAGTTAAAATATTTAGTTCCATTATCACTGCAGATGATTTTTATAGTGGCTTGGTATTGGTTGTATATCATGGAATGGAAATGTTTAAAAATTTGTGGGGTTTCAGTTTTTTCTTTCATTAAGTTCAAGTGAGTCTAGTATGGTCATCTATGAAAGTGATGAACCATCTAGTGCTAGTTATGGTTGTTACGGGTGAGGGTCCCCAAACATCACTATGTATCAAGGTAATTGGCTGAGAAAGATGTGATTACAGGATGGATAGGAGGTCCGCACATGTTTGGATTGTTGACGTACTTCACAATTGAAATGAAGGGAACTTTTATTGAATAACTTGGGATACATTTTTTTTCATGTAATCAAGATTAGGATGTCCCATCCTATAATGCCAAAAAAGTAAGTTATTACGTAAAACAGAGTGCAGTTTTGGTGGCTATTCCTTTGATGAGATAGAGGCAAGCAGTTTCCTCAGCATTGCCAATCGTCTCCCCTAATTCCAAGTCCTGAAATTGACATAAACCACGAGAGAATTTAGTAAGACAATGTGAGTCTTGTGTAATCTTGCTAATGGACAGCAAATTATGAGACAACTTGGGAACAAGTAAAACTTTACGGAGGATCGATTTGTGTGATAGTCTGACCGTGCCATGACTAAGCACTTTAGAGAGGGAACCATCCGCAAGTTTTACAAAGGAAGCATTAGTGTAAGGGAAGAAATTTGTAAAATGATTTGGGTTACCCAGCATATGATCAGTTGCTCCGTAGTCAACTACCAAAATATTGTTTTCATTTACTTGGAAAGTCAAAATCAAAGGGAAATTACCTGATTCTGCTATTAAACTGGTACCATTACCACTGCTTGGATTTGAGGTGAGTTGGCAGCCAATTAATTTCTGCAGTACTTCTAGTTGTTCTCTACTGAAAATATTCAGATCTGGTTGTGTTTTGTTGGAAGTACCCACTGCTGCCACATGTCCTTGACTTTCATTGACCCAGTATTTGTCCCTGGGCGGCCAGCCTTCTGACAGTGATCACACCAGGGTTTATTACCCTTTTTGTGGTTACCATCACCACTGTGAGGTCCCTTGG
This sequence comes from Delonix regia, assembly GCA_037074485.1. NCBI lineage: Eukaryota > Viridiplantae > Streptophyta > Magnoliopsida > Fabales > Fabaceae > Delonix > Delonix regia. The sequence continues at coordinate 18,018,175 of CM073454.1, read as the reverse complement.
TAAGAAGGGTAGAAGAGTCAGGTGTTGTCACTAGGGACTATGAGCTGGTAGTTATTTTTTTTCTGCTCTCCTCTTGTTTCACTTCAGAGAAAACCTCCCTTAAGGTTGGCAATGGGTCTAAATGCATGATTCTCCCCCTTATTTCTTCAAAATTGGGACTGAGACTGAGAAGGAATTTGTAGACTCTTTTCTCGTCCTTTAATGTCTTGAAGTAGGAGGCGTCAGTAGCACAATGCCACTGATGAACCTCATATAGGTCTAGTTGGTGCCAATGACGGAGTAGGACATTGTAATACTGGGTAACATCCAGATCATTTTGACGGAAATCATATAGAAAGCTCTCTATCTCAACGACAGCTTTGTTTTTAATTGAAGAGTAGGTCTCCTTAGCTGCTTCCCACACCTCATGGGCAGTATTGTACAACAGAAAATTCTCTCCAATTTCGGTGGTTATTGAGTTGATGAGCCAAGATTGAATCATGCTGTTTTCAATCTCCCAAGTTCTGTATTTTGGATCATCAACCTGAGGAGGGAGAGCTGTACCAATAAGGTACTCAGCTTTGCCCTTCTGCTGATATAAAGCATGATGCTAGATGACCATTGGAGGTAGTTGTGACCATTTAGCTGGTGTGCAGTGATCATGGTAGATTTGGTGTCAGAATTAGCCGATTGGACAGGGTGGAGGGAGGCAGTGGTGCGCAAGGGATCACCATCTTTTTGTGGATCTGTGGAGGCACCTTTTGTCCCGTCAACATTGAGTCCAAAGCCAAATTTAATTATGACAGATGGATCAATGCGCTGATACCATGTAGAATTTAGAGGAATTGAAGAAACTTATGTTTGCGTCAATGCAGGAATTTTTTCTGAATACAAATTAGGGTTGAAGTCCCCTTTATTTAAATATAAATGGCAGCAGTTTAGGGTTCTTAATTTTTAGGGATTCTGCTGCACAATCAAAACAGAAAAGTAGGAACATTGACATCCCTAAAATATAGGAACAAAAAATCAGATCACACCTAACTCTTGTGGCTGCTGTTGCAAGTACAAAATAAATAAAATAAACAATATAAATGCATAACAACACTAACTTATCAAATAATGTATTAAAATTTTTGTTTCAATGTTATTTATCTTGTGTTTAAAACAATTCACACAATTTAGTTTAGAATGTTACTATTTATAATAGTACTGATGTTGATAACATATATATTCGATACAATTATTATTTTGAAATCAAATATTAGTAATGTTGGAGATCACATTATACCTATTATGATTTAATTCAAGTAGTATTAGTTGGCATTAGATAACTCTTGATTAGGCTTTTTGTTAGGCCTTTTTTAGGCGTCTTTTAATTTAATTTTATTTTTGTTATAGTTATCTCGTAGTTTTTAGCTGTCAAGGTTCAGTTTTGCTAGGCTTATCTGATTTTCAGTTCTATTAGGATAAAGTTTAGCTTACTCCTATAATGGAGGTTGTTATTTTCTTGTGATTTTACATGTATTCAGGTGGCTTCATAATAAGATGAAAAACAAAGTATCAATTAAAATCTGAAATTGAAAAAATTAATTAATTATTTTTAATTGGTTTACTTTCATTTAAAAATTATTTGGTGAAAAATGCTTTTTTTGTGTAACAATTAATTTTTTTATTAAACAATTTTAAATTTTACTAAATTTAAAAAATGATTATTCTATAAATTTGAGGGTATTTTGGTCAAATTGGATTTAGTTATCTTTTGGTTTCAAAAGAGAGTAGTTACATTTTTATATTAGAGGGGAGGGTCATGTAATTAAGCCAATTTTAAGGGCAGAGGGGTGGTAATTTACCCTACGTTTTTACATGTAAGCTGAAGTTGGTGTATATTAGTGAGAATTTTTTTTTTTTTTTAAATTAAATGTGTAAAAAATAAACTAAAATGTAAAATGATTTTTTAATTTATGAACAAGATCATTAGAGGTTATATTGTCTGTTAATTTAATGCATATATGTGATTTTGTGTTGTATAGATTATTCGATCATATTAAATATTCTTTTTGGTCCCCAATAATGTATTTTTGGATCTATCCTTCGTGAATATGGGGATGTTGGATCCAAATATATCCTGGATGCTTTGAGAACGTAATGTTGGAGGGTATCCAAGTTGTAACTTACCAAATGGTCCCATGTCAAAATAATTTCAAGTCATGCCTCTGTCCAACTGTCCATCCCCTCTTAATATTTCATTCTGATATCTGAATTATATTTTCTTCTGTTTTAGGACTTCAGTTTACATTTTTCTGGTTTATTTTGATGATGCAGCCAAAGAAGGTAATGTCATTTGAGGATGCTAAGCAAAGAGCGTATCAGTGGAAGAAAGCAATTGAAGGGCTACAAAACGGGTGATATTCATTTTGCTTTTGACGACATTTTTCCTTTTTTCGGATATCCTGATATTTGTCAGAAGATTAGATTAAACAGTTGACGGCCCAGTGATCAATTATGCATAATAGGAAATTGGGTTGTGGATTTAGCCTTACCAAAGCTGGTTCAGTGTATAAGTTTCAATTATATTCTGTGTTGGAGGTCGGAAACTTGGATTCACTACTTTGTATTCGTATGAAAGTTGAGTCTTTCATGATAATCTAGAGTTGAAATGCGATAGTTCTTTTTTTGGGGTTAATACTGCATGAATTTCTGAACTTATTATTGTCTAGAGCCCTGGTCAGATTGTGTAGCCATCTTTCAGGATATTTTTGCCCCTGTAGAGCTGCAGATAGTAATACGGGTAATATGGCAGTTCTATATAGTTTTAGGCATTAACATTTTTATATTAAAAAACACCTTTATCTTCCAAAATTTTGGAAATTAGGAACAATTTCTAAGGAATGGCCTTTGATGAGTTTTACCAAGGACCTCGTGCATTCACTTTGATATTAGAAGCAGCTCATAATTGGAATATTACATTTAATTGTCTCCCGTTATCAAAAACAGGAAAAAAAAAAACTTTGAATAGTGATACACTTGGAACTATGCTTTACTATTTCTATATGGAAATGTGATTGATGATCAAGTTAGAAGTAATCTTCTAAACAAAACGATGAATTGCAGCTTTTAAAAACCACTTAACCCAACATTTTGGGTCTCTAATTGCCATTTTCTGGTAGGGCTTAAGGTCTTGGTTGGCTGTCATTTGGCAAGCTCTGTTGTCTCTTGTCTTTGCAGGATTTGAATGTTAATAGCTGCTGTGTCTTCTGGATCGTTCTTCTGGAAGAGTCTCAAAGGAACCAGGATTGAGTGCAATAACAGCACTTATGCTGTTGGTATTTAAAGACCATTATAATTTATTCTTATCCATCGACTCTAAAGGCACAATATAGGTGCCGCACCATACCTTATCCCATCATGTCTCAAAGTGGGCCAAAGGCAGATTAGAATGGGTTGGTCCATTTTTAATATGGGCTGAGAAAATAGGAATTCGGTTACTTGAAACAAAAATATAAAGTTTCTCATTTGTTTTTAGTTTTAAGATTAATTTGATCATTCAAAAATAAAAGTGACTAAATAATCATTTAAATATGAAATTTTTCAGAAAATGAATTTTTTTTTTTAAATTAATAGACTTCTAAAGAAATTAAATCAACTCATTTTTTATCTCTAGAGAATCAAATTGATATTTTAGTAAAAAATAAAGGATTAAAATTGTAATTTTTTTGTAAATTACACGTCAGCTTATTATAGTATACTTTAATATACAGATATATACACACTTAAAGTATATAATAATACCGCAGCATATGTCTAGAGAGGGCATGAATCTTGCTTAGTTACTAGAAAGTGGAAGCGTATTCAGGATCATTGAATTTAAATTGAATGATTCTAAATCCATATAATTGTTAATTTAAATTGAATAAAAACTATTTTTTAAAAATATAATAATATACAAAGATATATTAATATTTTATATAATTTTCATGTAAAATGTTATCATGTTGAAAAGAAAAAAAATAAACAGATTTTAATATAATTTATTCTTTACATTTTACAATCTAACTAAATAGTATCATTTTAAAGAAAAAAATAAACTTAAATTATAAGGAATAAATGATAAACTATTAAGAGTGGATTTTTCTTTCTTTATATCAACAAGATATTATTTTATCTAAAAAGTCTAAAATATTAATATTATTTTATATATTATCATGTTTTAAAAAATATTAATTAAAAATTATGTAACAGATTTAGGATTATTAAATAAATATAATATTCTTAGATTCTGTTATAGTTATCAAAGAATCTCCAATAAATAAGACGCCTGTCTGTAAAGGGCAGATGCATACATCTCTAACATTGAAATTAGACACTAGCAATTATCGTTTTTAAACTCATATTATGTTCAAGTAAAATATAAATATATTATTTAATTTTAATTAATAGCAAGTATCTTCTTAATTTTTAAAATTTAAGAAATTCCCTTAAAGTATGATCTTTCGAGGTTTATCCTTTTGTCTAGTTTCTATTTAGGTTAATAAAGAATCAGATAGAACAGTTTAAATTTTAAGAATAAATAGTTCAAATGAATTCTTCAATTTTAGGAATAAATATTATTTGTATATAATTTACAGTATAAGAAAGTATTTAATATTACACAATATCTATAGATTATTTTATTCATATAAATTAAATAATATTTCGATATTATATTTATAAAATATTTGCACTTTGGGATGTAAAGTGCGATGGTAAAAATCACGATGTCCAATGCATAAAAATCATTAGCCCTTCGTAAGTGAAGTAACTTTTAGCTGTTTGTTAAAATAAATTGTACCACAATTATTTATTCGCACGGCAGGAGAATCTTTTTTTTCTCTGTAAATGTAAATGTCAGAAAATAGAAGAGTAAAAGTGCATATATAAATTCTTTTTCCTCCTTTTATTTTTTTTTTTCAAATTTACATAAAAATTTAAGCAAAAAACTATAGAAGATTTGGACTTGCTCAAGGGCTATTTAAGCTTTCCTTACCAAGATCACATCCATGATGTCTTGTTTATCCTTCTGGGCTTGGATTTGACGTATACCGTCAAATTAAATACTTTTAAAATTTTACAGTTTTTCTGGAGCAATAAATGGGTCATAACTTTCTCTAATTGATAAAGCGCATTCAAATCCTTGTCAAAATGGAGTTGATAATAAGGTACAAAATGAATTGCGCCTTTGTGGTCTTGCTTCTCCTTTTTAAACTTTTGACTCACCTTTCACATGAAAAGTCCAAATAACGATAGTCATCATAAATTACATAATTATTTCTTGATGCTGTCAGCTCTTCTTTTGATAGATGCATATAGTAATTTTTGTTTATTTAGATTTTTTGCATTTAAAATTTGAAGCATTAAATTTTTATCCAATAATTCAGATTTTAATAAATATTAAATAATTTTTACCAATTTTTTAAATTTAAAATATAAAATTTTTATCAAATGATTCAAATCTTATCAATTTTTTCAGCATTTGGATTTCTAGGAAATCCATTTCAAAGTTTTATCTGCACATGATGAGGGAGAAAAATAGAATAATTTAAATTTTGGGCCTACTTTGCACAGGATTTTAGTTCAATCCAACTCAGATTTGTTTCGATCCGGCGTAGTTTAGTTTTGCCCATTTCAACTGTTACAACTCAATGCAGGAGTTTAGTTAGGTCCATGCTAAAGAATTCTGCTCTAATTCAATATCATGCTGGCCCAAGTAAAAAACTTAATATGACGCAAATGAAATATTTAAAATATATTATTTGATATAATTAAATCTTCATTAAACTATATATTAAGGAATTTTAAATCAGTTGGGTACACATACACTCGATATACATAAGAATTGTTTGAGTTTGTAGTCGATAATAAATTTAATGCTTCTTAATGAAATTATCAATCATAAATATCTAAGCCTCTTTTTTCAAGCAGCATATAAAGTCACTTTCATTGCATTCCTTTTGCTTCATTAACGAAAGAGGTCATAAAACGTAGGAAGCAATAAAGGAGAAAAAATAATACAAGAGCAAGAATTGAACCGATACACAAATGTGAATTCATTAATCGATTTTAAATATGTTTACACTCAACCGATGATCATTTGAATCTGCCACATATTACAATTTTTTGTAATATTTAAACAGGTTATACACACACACACACACACACACACACACACACACACACACACATACACACACAAACTTTGAGCTTCTTTCTGTAATTCAAATTGAGAGAAGGTACATTATTGGAGGACTTAGTTGATTCTTTCTCTTAATTGAAAAAAGGGGCATATGGCCATTGTTATATAAGCTATCCATAATTTCCATGTTTTACTTTATTTTAATTTAAAAATCATTTATATCAAGTCTCATTATTTGGTTGATCATTGTAGTTAAAATCTTAATTTTAAATTAGCCTTAATTATCATTACTGCAATATTATAATTCATTAGCGATATCATGGCACTATTTGGATCCCATGCCTGCATCACCCTAAACTTCATTTATCATCTTCTACGACTCAACCTTCAAACCCTCAAAGTTTGGCCCACATTTTCGGGCCAACACATTTACAGTGTTTAGCTGGAACCGTAGAATCAATTTCAATGATGTTACTTCATGCAAAAACGTACCACCTCTATGCCAGTATGTAAATTTAATCAAAACATGAACCTTCATATGATAATTTTGAAAAACGATAACAGTTTTATGTGTCTGTGTGCGTAAGAGACACAGAACCCACAGTGCAATCAAACGAACCCACGCACAACCGATATACCAATGATCCCTAACTTCAGAGCATACTAAAGGATCTTGTCATGCAGAGAAGACTAAAATGTTGCTGAAGAAAATTTTAGTAAGTTGTAGATTGAACAGCATCTCCAAAAAGGCTTTTTGCTATAACAAGCTCTTCTCAGGCTCAATTTCAGATCATGACACAAACTTTGTAGGTTCTGATAAAAGGTTAGTTCCAACATCAAAGCTCATCTGAGGGCAAGAGTGTGAGAGTTATATTCAAGTATAAGCAAAGACTGATAATGATATGGCTCACTGTATATCAATTGAAACAATTGGTCATTCATACAGCCAATGAGAAGATATTTAAGTTGTGTTGTAATTCAAGCTATACAGAAAATGACAATTTCTATTCATTATCTGATGGCCGACCCTCACCCCCATCTGAAGAAGGCTTAGTTTGAGCATTCTCATCATTAGGGGACCTCCCTTTAGCCTTCCTCTCATTCCATCTTGCCCAAACCCACTTTGAAATCAGGAGAGCTCCTAATGCATAAACCTGGAATTAATGAAAGCAAAATTATCAGTTATTACTATAGTGAAGTATCATAACATAGCCAAATAACTTTTTTTTTTTTTTACAAAATGATTTGCTGAAAGAATATATCATTATAAGATAACCCTCCAAATCAACTAGAAAATTGAAAAGCTAACCCTTTGCCGGTTGATTAATGCACACCTAAACTGAGTGACAAGGATGCCATCCAACTTCAGAAGATTTTATCACTATCTATCTTTCTTTCTTAAAATCATAAAAGAAGAGGGAATGAAACGGAGGATTAAGATTCAACTTTAGCAGAGCACCACACTTATACACCCAAAAGACAATTAGATGCAACCTAAGCTGATTGCCCTCACCGCAAATTGATGTTCTAACTAAAGATGGTTAGGAGATGTTAGAGATATAGTTAGGATTGTTAAAGTTAGTTAGAAGTCAGTTTTCATATTAGTTATAGAGCTCAGCTTATTATGCACGTGACTATCTCTGTATAAATAGTTCTGAACTCAAACCGTGTAGGTAAGCTTTCAGTAATGAATTTTCTGTTTCTTAGCTTTACTTTCTCTTCAGATTCTATCAGGAGAAAAGACAAGAATCATACAGTAACACAGGTTGAAGATTGTCAGAGTAACGAGATAAGTTGAACTATATTTTTTTTGGTAAAAAGATGTAGAAGAATGATCTAAGTTGCAGGGAACAAAATAGAGGTCGAAAAAATGCACATATTTGGGTTTGAATATGTTGGCAAAGTACCATATTGATCTACAGACATTTACTTGCATTCATACATGCATAGGGATGATCTTGTTTCGTACATATACACTTGCACAGATGGAGGGGACAAATTAACGTCATAGACTACAATGCAGTGTCATACAGGAGAAGATTGTGCTATATTTCATAATATATCGATTGTAGAGTCAGAAATTCATCTACCTGATCTCCTATAGGGATTTTTCCTTAAAACCATATCATAACATCATCATGTGAGGCTGTCCACTTGAGAAATTTGATCATCAGAGTAAATGGTCTTAAATAGATTGCTCTGACAGCTCTCAGGCGTGACAGAATCTAAATCTTTTTCGACCTCCACACCAATTAATTAATCAATAACCACTCATTTTTATCAGTCTCTTACAATTTATTCATAGATAACCCTGTCCCTTCATGGCTGTCTTTTGGCTTGACAGTGACCAACTGTCCATGAGTGGATAGCCAAATGGATTTCCATGAGCATATTTTACCATAGAACACAAGCATATGGGGCGGATAGAGGGAACCTCCCACAGCCCCAAGCGAGACACAGTGTGTATTTCCCAATCTGGTGTTGCTGATGAGTACGGATGGTCATAACCACAGTTCGAGGAACTCCAGCCAGCATATAAAATTGCAAATACATCTGTTACTTCTAGAAATATCTATGTGTATCCTTCTTAGTAATATATCAATCACTCATAAGTTATAAAGCTTCATAAATACCTCCACTCCATCATTTTCTGATAAGAGAAGTGTTTGTAGTTATTAAAAGCGTGCTGTAGCATTGCAGAATCAACATAAGCACTGTGTCACACGGTATATGTGCAACTGGCGTTGTGTGCATCATGTGAGAAGTGCATGAAAACCCTTTCATTGAAACCCCTCTTCCATTCTGAAGCTGTTGAAGGCTGCTGGATGGCTGGACCAGCTAAGCAGCCTCCTCTTTCACTCATTACAACTTTGCTTCTCTTTCTTTCTCTCTCTTCTCTTCATCTCTGATTTCCTTCTGTCTCTTTTTCTTCTCTGTTCTGTTCTCTCTCTTCTATACTCTCCTATATTTTAGAGTTATCAAAGGGCGCTAGTATGAGGTGCTAAATGGGGACATGCCTCTCTCACCATGAGAGGTTCTGGCTCTAGCTAGGTGTTCACCTAGCAACACCTTTAGCGCCTTTTGTGGCTGTCCAGGTGAGCCATGTCCAAATGTTTAAAACAGTCAAGAAAAATTAGGAAACTATGAAACCCATTCTACTAAGCCTAGCCCAGCTTTAGAAGTTTAATAACAGGGTAAAGGAATCATTGTCAGTTTAAAATATTATTAAGTGCATTAGTTTTTTAGGGTTTAGTAAACAAACAAAAAGAAATGAAGCCACCAATGCCTTGTGGTCCCTTGCTCCTCCAAATGCACGCAAGATTAGATGCATACAAGAAGAGAGTGGGAAGAAAGAAAGACTCACTGCCTCTACCTTTCTTGTCACTACTTGTTCAAGGTACTTATCCTTAGTCTTCTTCTACTCCTCTCCTTCTAACATAGAAAATATAGAAGCAGATTCAAATGAGACAACAGATGTAGAAGGATATAAATCCAATGAAGGAGATGGAGAGTGATGACAACTATGGAGAGGAATCTGATGGTTCAGATGAGTAGACTTATGCGCTTTAGGGCTTCTCTTTCTTCTATGAATTTTTTTGGACTTAAGCGCACTCTATCTTTTGTTTTTTGGTTAATGACTTGGCTGCCATGGCTACTAGAAGTCTAGTACTACATCTTTTGAGTTGTAAAGTCAACTACGTAAACTTTTAACTTCATAATATGGCTTAACGACTTTATAAGTGCTGTTGATAATATTGTAAGTTATGACTTAATGATTATTATGTTTGAATGGTGAAAGTAATTACCTAAATCAGTGCATTTGATGATTATGTCTCATGACTTGATGTTATTATGTTTGAAACTTTGAATAGTTCATTCATATTCAAACATTGTTATAAATTTACATCTCTTTATTTATTTTGTTTATATAGAATACTTTTAGCATTTTTTTTTTTTTCTTATTTTAGGCCTTCAGGAAGCCTCTTGCCTTTGAGTTGATTACTTTTCTCAGTTATCTTTCTCTCAACCTTGTATTTTCTGCTTTTCCTATCTCAGTCTACTTCCATCATTTTCTAGTCTTTTTTCTAATTTTTTTTATTTCTCCATAGAATACTTTAATTTCCAGAGCAAGAGTTAAAGAGCATTATACATACAACAAATATTAATAACAAACAAATTTGATGCCCAAAGAAACCAAAACATTAAGTACCGTCATATTGTAATTTATGCTCGATACATATGGATTTTGGATGATTGTTCATGTTTGCATAAGTTTAACTTTTTATTCCTATCTTTTTCTATGACTAAAAAAAAAAATTTCCTTACAAACTGGCACTGTGCTGCATGCCATCAACAACTATTGAAGTTTGTGATTTCTAATCTGTGATAATAATGACTACAAGGTTGCAGCTTAGTAAATTCATTCTTACTATTCTATGTGTTGTAACATAGAAAAGTATTTTCCTAAAAATGACAGGTGACTAGGATTTTAGAATGAAACAGATGAACAGCTTGAACATTCAATCCAATCATGAGATAAGATGGGGAATCTTTAAACCCATCATGGATTTGAGGAATCTTTTCATCATCCAAACGCTGAAGTATTTTGTGTCACACCGTAAAAATGTGAAACCAATGCAAATTTTCTCTCCCTCATAGAGGCAATTGCTCAAATCAGAACTGCCTATTCACTTGATATCATTCCAAAATTAATATAGCATGAAATCATCCAAAATATGCAGGGAAACTTATGATATGTACTTGACAGAATTATCCAAGGCAACATGATAGAGCCTTAAATTACTTACTGATTGAATACTGAGTACCAACATAAAGTACTGTGCAAAATTGATTTGTAGTTAAAGAAGTACAACTGGTCAGACCCCAACTATAGTCGCATATTACTAGGATAGACTTTCTTACTAAACACCGTTAATCTTCAAACACAAGCTTGGAATATCATTGAGTTCAGAAACAAATGTAACTTAACATTAAACATCTTAATTATCAAACTCTACCAATTCTTAAATGTATGAAGTGATGGGATAAACTTAAATTTCAATGGTTGGCTAAAAAATTCTTAGTTATTCTCCAATATTCAAATTCTAGTTCCATCATAAAACCCTGGAAGTTAGACTGCTCACTATTAAACTTATAGTATCTTCACTAGAACATGTCAAAAAATTAAATTAAATTACTGAAAGAGTAACTTTCATCCATGCTTCACTTCTCCATATTCATCAACATGTACCCTAAAATTCAAACGGCAAATCAAAGCATAAAAAAAAAAAAAAAAAAAAAAAAAAAAAAAAAGAGCACTACCAAATAAAGATCAGCAATACCTGCCAGAGTACAATAGGATTGGAAGTTTTATTAGACTCTTCAGCCTCACTCTCCAGAGGTGGAGGAACAACCGTTTGGGCTTTCGGAAACCTCACAAAGCTAGGCTTCACACTCTCGCTCCCCTTCCCTTCACTACCAACAACTGCAGTTCGCCTTTCTTCCTCCTTACCAGAGGCCTCCGCTACCTTTGACGGGTTTGGCTTCAGAAAAGGCAAATCGAACTTAAAATTCGGGAAGAAAGTAAAAACGTTTCTGGGTGCTTTAGGGTCTTCCTCTTTGATCACAACTTCGTTGCTTCTGGCCATTTGTTAAGGTGGGGTTTGTTCCTAAGACGGCGGAGATAACAGTCTAGGTTGGTGGGAGTGGTGCATGGAAAAGGACAAATATATAAGGAACTTTTAGTGAGAGACTACAGATACGTTCGGCGAACGGTGAGGGACGGATGCTTCTAGGGAAGGAAGAGGTTCAATTCTGGAAGGTTATGGTTGGAAACACCTACCACGTGGTTTTACGGCGTGTTTGTTTTCCATTGAGTTAGGTATCAAAATAGATGTGCTTTAACCTATGTCTTTTCTGATTTTCAAACACAACTTTATCTTTAAAAAATAAAATAAATGAACTTACTATCCAATGATTGATATATATATATATATATTACCCAGTAAACTAGGTATTTTGGCATTGTTCCACCAAAAAGATAGATCACATGAAAAATCCCTTCGAACCATTAGCCTTGCGTTTTCGAGTTTCCAACCGATATATAGATAATTATTATTTATAATAAGCTTAAAACATAATATAAATTGATTTTTGATTAGATTAAGATCGGGTAATAGAAGGAACTTTGTTCTTTTTCACACAGAGATTTTTTATAGTACTTAAACATGCACAGACCTTCGCCCTTCAATCCTAATCTAGCACAACCTTCCTTCGTTTCTTATAAGAGGTGTACTTAATCTATATTTTATATTAAACTTAAAATAAACAATAACCTTACTGGTGATTCATATAATAGGATCAACTCATTATTATGAATTTTAGAAAATAATTTTTACCTTAGTTTCTGCTTAAAGATTTAGTGTGTCATACCTTAATGTTCTACAAATATTCTTTAGAGAATGTTTAAGTAGAACAAGAGCTCCAAACTTAGATGATAATAGAAATATATGGATATTATTGATGAAAAGATTTTTGTACAACTGAGAGTGATTACAAAGAGAGGTGAAGGCTGGAGGTTGATTGCTTAGAAAATTCAGATAAGCATTCAAGGTTCTGTGTCCTTACAAGTGGGACTAGTGAGCTTATATAACCAAAAAATTTACTATAGAAGATATCTTAGAACTAAAGGAATGATCTTTATGGTCTCATATTAAAGGTGATGAGATAATGGTCCTTTCGATGCTTCCACGTGCTTTTTCTTTAATTTGTCGATCTTGATAATTGTCCTTTTGTCAATAGTTTGGCGTGCTTCAGTGGGCTCCATAATTGTTCTTGCTCTTCTTTTGATGGTGTCAGCAACTTCGATTCTTTTGCTTAGATATATATATATATATATATATATTAAAGGTGTACCTGTATCGTCAAATTTTTTGGCCCAATCTCAAACTCAACTAAGTGAAACTCAATTCATAACTAAATTGAGTCAATCTAGTCTTTTAAAAATAATTATTTTTTTCATATTTATTTAAACTTACTTTTACGAATTTGAATTTTAAATTTTGAAAGAGAAAGAGTGAATTATATTTAAGTAAATAAGGTATCTATTTTTTTGCGCCAAACTGAGTCTTAAATACCCTTATTTGATAAGGGGAGCTCTCACTTTACCCATTTTTCAAAAATATCAAGTATATATATATGGTTGTTGGGTTTTATAGTGTATTTGCGTCCAAAATTATTTATAATTAAATCATAAAAAATTTGGGAAAAGAACTTTATTTTTATTTTTAATTATAAAGGCAATTGAAATTTTTCCCCAATATTCTAATTAAATTTAAAAATTTACTTTCCATTTTTTTATTTTTTAATGTAATCAAACTTTAGATTAATTCATTTTTTAAAAAAATGATTGAAATTCAGTTATTAGTCACTTTTGCTCTAAATGTAATATAAAGCTAAATTTTTTGATACTTCATTAAAAGTGGTTGTTTTAGTGGCGTACTAAGAAAAAAACATTTGACACTGACATGAAATTATGTTAATTATATGTTGTAGAAAAAAATCTATTTCTCTAAACATTATATTTTGTCAAGTCTATCTTGATGGAATAAACATAAGTGTTATGTTTTATTTAAAATTTGCACCTTAAGAACTACGAAAGGTTCATAAATTTGGTGATCTTTATAGGAACTAGGGGTGTGCATGACCCACCCAGCCGAGCCTTATTGCCTCGGGCTAGGTCGGGCCAAGTCATGGACATCACCCTAGACTTGGACCAGGGTCAAAATATAAAACTTGGTCTTAGGTTTGGTTGGGTTTCAGGCCAATATATTAGCTCAACTTAACCCAACATATATTTTTGAATTTTTATTTTATTTTATTTACTTTTTCTTAATTATTTTTTTGTTTCTTAGTAAAATTATTGATATTTTTTAAAAAATAAGTAATTTTTTCTACTTGTGTTAAATATAAATAATTTTTGTTGATATAGGATATTTTATTTATCAAATGTAAACAAAAAAGTTCTCTTTTTACGAAAAAAGAAATCTTCAATTTAAATTTGTAAACAATTAAAAACTAAAAAAAAAAAAATTCAGTTGACCCAGCCTAACCCAACCCGGCTTGGTCATGTGTTAGGTCTAAGCAAGCCAAGTCTCGGGACCGGGTCACTAAACTTGACTTAGTATGAACCTCAGGCCATGAGTCAAGCACAAACATGGCCTAGCATTGGGTTTGTGCACCCTTAATAGGAATTGTCTCTTTTATATATCCACAATTTGAGAATTTATTTCGCAAGGATGGAGATCAGGAGTTTTCAATTTATAAATTAGGCTCAAGAATAAATATAAACATTAAGATTGATTTAATGATTTTATTTTAAATTTAATTATCCTTTTGTCAGACTTATTTTTTTTTCAATAAATCATATTTAGTCTATGAATCAATTTTAGTTCAACTTTTGGTCAATTAAAAAACTGATTCTTTTTAAACTTTAAATTAATTTATTTCAAAATTTAACTTGAACTTAACTAGGATTAGATTTATTAGATTTATTTGATTATTTTTTCCTAATAATCAAAATTTAGATTACATTAATTTTAAACCAACCTAATTTTTGTGGTAACTCATCTTTTCTCAAAGATACTATCAAAATTTAAAAGTGACCAAAAATCAAATATATAACATCCCTAATTTAGTAATTTTTAATATAAGCTAAATTATTTAAAGGGAAATTAGAAAAAATTAAACCAAAATAAATATACCCGATTGAATCATTTAAAGAAAACAACCTATAGCTTAGTTTTAAGACATAGGGGCAAAATGGTCATTTTGAAAAAATGCCAAAGATAAAATGGTAAATTCACAAGGAGGGACGTGTAAAATTACCTTAACCTACTATGTTGATCCACACCATAATTATATTTCAAATAATTATTATTTGAGACTAAATCATAACCGTTGGATTAAAAATATATGGTTAAATCCTAACCATCAAATTCTCTTTAAATACCCTACACCATACCCCTCTTCTTCACATCATACCTATATTCTTCTCCATACCCATTCCACTCACACTTACCTCTCTACTTTGGCACCACAATTAGATTAAGAAGAAAGGAAGCAATTTTAAGATAATTACAAGAAAGGAGAGTATATCTAGATAACATGATTTAGCATATTCTAGTTTCTCTTCTCTTTTCCTTCTTCTTGAATGGTCTTCATGGTAATCTCTTTTGGCCTAGTGTCATTTATCTTGAAATTTTGCCACTATGATCTTCCATAAGATTATTAAACGTTTAAGAAGGGTAGAATTAGAGAAGATTGAAGATAGATAAATATTTTGAAATATCTAGGTAAATATTATGTAAGACATAACAACTTTAGGCTAACAATTTTGATGTCTATATTTTTTGTGCATTAGGTATCCTTACATAAATATTTTGTTATTCATGCACTATAATTGCATACATTATTGCATATCTTAACTTTGTATGATGAGGTGACCATATGATTGTTTCAGAAGATAACTACTCTTTGTAAGATTAAACTATTCCTGTACACTATATACTTATTGATAGTTTGGAATCTTATTTGATAATGGTTGGCTTTGCTGCCTTAATATATATTGTAAACCTTTGATAATGGCTGACTATGTCGCCTTAATATATATTGTGAACCTTATGAGTTCTTTAGCAAGACATTATATCCCATTAATCATATAATTTATAGCAAGTCATACTATTTAAATAATTATAGGAAAAGTGTTATTACATTTCTTGGGCCACAACTTGAATTCTAAGATTAATGACAAGTTGTGACACCTAAATGGTATTAAGAATCAAGGTAAGGACAAGAATGTATCCTTGCTGGGAACATCTTGAATTTAATTGACACTAAAGGGATTCCTAATCATCATAAGAACATAAGTGTTAAGAGGATTATAAAAGAAATCTTGATAGTTTTCTCTCAAACTAATCCAATCTTGACCATATGATGACTTGGGTGACATATTAAGAGAAATATTATATTGATTGACTTTGTCTTGGGTACTTGTGGGACGCCTCAGCTATAGGTGAGGTTGCGCTTGTCGGTTAGGTGTCATATGTTAGGGTTTGTAAGACTTGATCACTTAGGTATGACAATCATATGCTGGGCTTTGTGAGACTCAAATAATCCAAATATAACTTTCCAATGCCTAATAGTTGAGGACATTGTTTATCTTTGTTTGTCATATGTTTGCTAATGTATATTTGTATGTTATGATATCTAACATCCATACATGTTTCATAAAGAACATAATTTAAAGTTAGATTATATTCTACGGATATTTTGAGTATCATATATGCTTTTTCATATTATTGAGAAACTATTCTCACTAATCTATTGATGATGTTTTTAGATGACAAATTATTGAATTTTTCTTGAAGTCTATGCAAAATGGGTATTTGTCCCACCAATTGGGAAGTGCTTATTACTAAGATCATAAGATGTGATATGACCTTACACGCCATACCACTTATGTTTGTGACACAAGAAGGCATGAGTCTTACTAGTTTTTCAAGTCCTTAATATTAAGCCTAATTTTGATACAAACATAGACAAAGATATAGGCCTAATACCTCTTTTCTTAGTTTTGTTAAATTATCTATACAGATGTACGAACAAATGGATGTATGAACTTTCGTTGTTAATAATTATACTAATATGTTTTAGATATTCTAATATATTTTTCATAATTCTCGCTTTATAATAATTTTAACTAAAATTTATAATAAATTTTATACTTTATAAGAAGGATGTTACAAAATCTACTATGAATATAATTTAACATTTTAAAACTATTTTACATTCCTCTTCGAACAAAAATTTAAAAACTATTTATCCTCCTCCTAAGTATCATATTAAACTTTAAACAATATCAATTTGTTACAAAATTTTAAATACAAAATCAACCTCTATAAATTATCAAAGACATTTTTTGACAGAAGAAAACTAAAAGTTAAAAGCCACTTACTTTTCGTTGAATCTAAAACTCTTATAATTTGCTTAATTTCTTTTTAAATAATGCCAAAATTTACATGATTATTGATATAAATGACTTTAATTAAAAATAATTATATTAATTGTGAGCTAATGTTTTTTACGAAATTAAAATGTTAGATAACAACTTTTATTTAAGTGTATAATATGTAATTTTAAAATATAATTATTGCAAAAAATAAAAGTATGAAAAATTTATCTATTTAATATATGTTAGTTAGACAAGGAGAATTAATTATATATATATATATATATATATATATTAGCACTGATATAACATGAGTAATAATAGGTATAAATATGGATAATTTTTCAAAATGATTGTTTTTTAAGGAGGCAAAGGCTCACATACTTTCTAAGGAAAGATTAATGTGTAAATATAAAAGAATAAGGTAAAGATGATTGAATATAGACAGATTTATAATGATTTAGATCACTATTAGGTCCATTCCCTAACTTACACAACTAGGAATTTCACTATTTAAACAATTCAAACAAATACATTGGTCAACCTTAAGGCATAGTCACAAGGTTACGCTAATACATTGGTAACCCAAGCTAAGGATTTGTCTTGTAAATTTTTACAACACAACAATAACCACTAGAATTATCCCAAATTCTAGATTACAACAATAACCATTAGAATGATCCTAAATTCCATAATATAACAATAACTACTAGAATTATCTCAAATTCCATAATACAACAATCAATAAGATTTGAACAAGAAGATGACTCTCTTCTTCACACTACACACACACTTCATTTAGAAAGATATGTGAACCACTAAACATAGTCACTTAGATTAAAGCACATAGCTGAGAATCATTGAATAAATTTGATTAATTGAGCTCTGCACACATCTTCTTCAAAACATTGTGTATTTATGTTGAAGATGACCAACAACTCTCTTAATAGCTAGTTCTTGGAAGTTCTTCAACATTTCTGTTGAGTATGGAAAGTTCAGTGATGATGGAGTAATCACTATAGTGACTATGTATTTAATGACCAAGATTCATTAAAGTTGACAAATATTTAGAAAGGAAATATTTCTATTGATATTGGGATTTTATATTCTTTGGGCCAATCTGAATTAACTCGTCTAGGTTAAGCCTTTTGCGTGAATATACCAGACACAGACACAATAGTCAAGTTAGATAATATATCATTTTGACATAATTATTGAAAAACAAAATAATAAATATTTCAACAATGTGTGTGTGTATGTGTGACGTGGACAATCTTTAAGAGTTTGCTTCTCTTTCTCGTGTGCGTATATTTATAAGCACTATGACTAAAAGAAGTAAGAAGTTAAAATCATACGAGATGAAAGAGTAAGGCTATGACCCATGTAGCTGATTTTGAGGATAATCCTTCTCAAACAACTTTTACTACAGAGATTGCTTTATTTCTTAATTATTTTAAGTCAATATTAACAATTTGTATATGTTTTCATTTTTTTTTCGGAAAGATTGTATATTCTTTGTTGATAAGTTCAATTATCTCTTATTTGAATTGACACATTAGCTATGATATGTGAAGCATTAGAGATATTTTTTTTAAGTTGTAAAACATGAAAGACATTATGAAGATTTGGCCAATTAGGAGGAAATGCAATTTTCTTTTGTACCATGCATGCTCTTAATAAATCTTTGTTATCTCTATCTCATAGTAGCATAATAAAGGCTTACATTTCTTACCATTGAGTGTTTCATAGGGTTTTATTCTGATGCTATGATGTCAATTGTTGTAGGCAAAACTTATCCCAACTTTCTCCTTTATAGGGTTTCTACTAAATTCTACATTGGTCTTTTAGTTTGGTCAACCATTTAAAGATAAGTTGTTTTGAAGAACAATTTAGTCCCAAAGGCATTAAAAGGGCTTCCAAAATTTAGAAGTGAACCTAAGGTATGTATTAAAGATGATACTAGAGAGTACACCATGCAATCTTACTACCTGATAGATGTATAATTGAGCTAGTTTGCTCTAATGGGCAAAATGTGAGTAGATTTTGTTAATCTATCCACTATTAATTATAGAGCATCATACTGAGTTCTAAGTAACCCTATTACAAAATCCATTAAAGTAGTATCTCATTTCTATCTAGGATTTCAAGAGGTATAAACAACAACAAGGGTTTTTTTATTTTACTTTTTAATCTTAACCTTCTGCCCTACTAAACATTTTGTTACATATTCGACAATTTCTCTATTAATCTTTAACCACTAGTGCCTAGATTTTAGATCTTGGTACATCTTAGTTGTACTAGGATGGATAGAGTATTGGCTTTTATAGGCTTCTTCTAAAATCTTATGCCCTAATTAATAATTTCATCTTCAGCCACAGAAAAATCATCTTAATCCTTTTTTTATTTATAAAAAGGAAAAAATAGTTTTTTCTTTATGCATTATTAATTTGGGATTAAAGGTCTCACTCAATTTTATGCTTACTCATGCATAAGCTATGAGGTGACAAACTCATGAAATGACTCAAATTTATAAGATTTTTTTTTTCTTTAAAGTATAAGAAGAGTTTAAAATCACATAAGATAGAACCAAAAATGACTATACAATTATTATTTCTTGTCACTTGTTTGCAGGGAGTTTACAATATAAAACCATTATGTACATAAAAAAAATGTGTGTAAAATTTCACAAAAAAGAATAACTTGTTTCCCTCCTTACATCTATCATTGGCTACTACCTTTAGTCACATCCTTCACTATAATTGGCCAAGAGACAAATCTCAAGTCCTAGATTAGTGACACAAGACCTACAAAAGGTATATCCATTTGTAGCATTACCATTTCAAATGTGAGGTGAAGGGTAGTCATGGTGAACTAAACACAATTTAAATTTCCAATAGATAATAAGCATATAAAACTCATGAAAGTACATTATTAAAAAAAAAAGCTAGCAATGAACAAATCCGTACCCAAATGGCTAGCTTTCATTGCTAATTTAAAATTAGCAATAGATTTTGACATTGCTAAATCATTAGTAATAAGTGCCTTTCTAAATTTAGCAGTGTCTTGATTTGTTGCTAGTTAGAAACGAAAAACAAGTGTCACTAATTTGGAATAAAGACATCACGAAAGTTAGTCAATAAAGTCAAAGATGACCTCTTTTTAGCAACAAATGTTTATCCATATCTAAGTTAGTGATGTCTTAAGTTGTGACTAAATTCAATTATTGTCATTGCAAAATAAACATTGTTAAATTTGTTGCTAATTTTAAGACAGATGTCCCAATGTTAAATCCATTGCTAAATTTGGGATAAATTAAAAAAACAATGATTTAAAATTTGCTAATGTCATAATCTAGTACCTATGTCATAATATACTATATATCAATTAAATAATCAAGACTAATTCAAAATATGTAAATTCATTATACATTATAAATATGCATTACAAAGTCTTATACTAGTTAGATAAAAGTTTTGAACTCAATCATAATAAAAAAAATTTATCTTATTCTACACAATATCGACCCTAAACCCTTACATGTCCAACTCAATCATAATTAGAAAATTCTATCCCATCATACACATTATATGATGCTAATCCTGCATCTTTAACTGATCCTAATGGCTGGCTTGGATGTATCGCTTAGATGATAGCTTGAATACTTATTTACAACTCCTTTTGAAATGCTGCATGCATGTCTGCTAGTTTTTATCTAACTATTCAATTAACAACTTCTTAAAAGGTAGGAGTGTCAATTATATTTTGAGCAGAGACATGGGATGCTAATAAAGAACTTGTAAGAGCATAAGATGTAAAGCAAGCTTCTTGCATAATAGTAGGAGCTTATGATCCAAGGCCATAAACTCTCCCTTTTTTTGGCCCCCACAACTACCTCTAGCCAAGCATTGTTAACTTTATTTTTTAAAAGCTTAGACACCATTGGAAAGAAAGCTTCTTCATCTCCATTATCATCTTCTCTTAGCCTTTCTACAGTAACATCTTCATTTCCTTGTTTATATCATCTTAACAACGCCTCCTCTAATGATAGTTTTGAAGTAGGCCTATATATATATATAGTGAAAAAACTTTTACGGATGTTTACATAAAAATAAGGAAAAATTAATCATATAGTTCATATACTTTAAATGAGTTTGAAAATTGGTCCTCACAGTTTAATTTTTTTAAAATTAGTCCTCATTATTTTATAAATGTTCAATTTATTCTTTATTGTTAGGTGGGCTCTTAATAGTATTAGTGTGATGCTGATTTAGACTATCAATATGCCTAGTTAGATGCCAACTCAACTCCCAAATTGATGACTTTAACTTCTTTTAAGGAATTAAGTAAACCTTCCTAAATCATTAAAGTTGAACATTTCTCCATAGTTTTTATCCAAATAGTTTTTCTTTCCATTTTATTTCTATATCCTATTTGCTTTCACTAAGATCATAAACATATACTTGAATTTTCTTACCTTCCCTTTTTCTCTCTTTACCTCTTCCTCTTTCTACTTTCCTATATCTTTATGTGCTTAATTCTATGAAGGTTTTGCATTAATTCCATGTTCTTAATTTTAGTGAGATCACTTGTTTATAAGCATCCCAGAAGATAGAACTAAAAAATTAAAATAAATTGAGATCACTTCTTGATTGTTTGATAATCGTTAATCCTTCTCTTTGCACTTGATGAAATAGATAACTCTTTAGTTATACCCTTTTTCTTGTGTATCCTTATCAAAGTAACTTCAACATAACAACTAGTATTGATAATGGTTTCCCTGCATTTAGGAATTCAAATACAAGTGAATTTGATAAAATCTGGACTATTGGATGAAAATTTAATGGCCCAAATCTTCTCAAATGTAGGAAATTTAAATTCTCAATTGGAATGGGGTAAACATGCTTCCTTTTGACTTTGGAATTATCTCAAGTCCACAGACTCCATCATTAGGATTTACTTAAATAGCATCCATATTACCTAACTCTGCTCAAAGGTGAATGTTGATGTGACTAATCTTGCTGTATGAGAAAGCATGGCTAGCCCTCAACTATTTAAAATTTAAAGGAAACTCTTTTGATAAATTATTTAGAATTTTTTTAAAAAACAAGTGGGAATTTACTTAAAACTATGATTTTGGTTTAGTTAGAAGGTTCCTAACACTGAGTATAGTAAACATCCAAGCCATGCAAAACACTTTGGCGAACATATGACACCTTATTAGGGTGTCTATATGAAGGAGTTAGGATAACAACACTAAATCTTCAAATTTTTTTACAAAGTTAATTTGTAAAGTGTCATTAATGGCAACCCTTAGACATTTAACAATCATTTGTAGTTAAGGCACAAATTGTAGAAAAGAGAAGAGTCAAGTATAGTCCCTTTTTATTTCTCAAATATTTAGGTACAAATACTAGAGTTGTCATATGGTTTAATGTCACATTAGATGAGTCTTTAGTTTATGAATTTCATTGGTATATGCATTTAATACAATGTTAAGGCTATTCCGAATGATAAAGGATAATTTGTGTGAGCGCGTGTTTAGTTGGATGTCATGAGCCTTTAAAACATAGGAAAAAGCTTATACTTGCTAATGGTAGAGTAGTTTGTGGGATTTTTAGATATAAGCGTTGAGCCTTTTATGTTTCTTATGTAGATAACTTACGCATTTATAAAGCTTTTACAAGCTCAAGCTAACTCCGGGAAGGGGGAGGGATGAGGGAAGTACAACTCTCTCATAGTAGTTAATTAGACAAGCTTACTATGATGAGCAGTTGGCTTTGTCAAGAATTTAGAGCAAAAATTTCAATTTCAAATTCAAATCCCATGATGTTTGGAGGTAGTAAATCAAGTGAAGTCAACACCTACAAATCATGTGCAACCACGATTAGATATAAGGGCTTAAATTTTAGGATTCCTCAAGCCAATTTAACGAGGGATTGATCTAAATAGAGAAGGAAGGTGCAGTATAATGGACTATGAGGATAAAGATAATCCATTGGAACTTGTAAAAGGAAAAAGAAACAACTAAGGCCTAATAAGGTCCAAAAGAACAAGGTCTTTGAAGGCACTACGAGCAGTTAAAGAGAAGGACATTAACTAACACTTATCAATAGTATATTGAGTAGGATTTGCAGTGCAAGCCTATAAGAAGTCATGATCGTCTGAAGCTAAAACTAATGAAGATTCTCTCCTTTTCACAAAATTTCTTCAATGTGAAGGTGTTAAACATGAATGGGAGTGAATGGAGACTTATAGGAGTCTATGGGTATCCTAATAGGAGTAGGAGATTTGAGTCATGAAGTATGCTTAAGATACTCACAATGGTTTATGACTTACCTTGACTATACATAGCCAATTTAATTACATGTGTGTGGCAAAAAAAGGAGATAGAGACCACCCATGTTTCTTATAGAAATGGTTTTTGGGGTATAGTACAGGAATGTAGGCTGAAGGACATCAACATTATATGTCCATTCTTTATATGGGAAAAAAAGGAGGAAAATGACATTGTGAAGGAAAGGCTCGATAAAGCTAGGCTAATGATACTGGTCGAGTCTGTTTCTAAATAACATGATAAAGGTCCTTACAACACTTTAGTTGGATCACTTACCAATCTTGGTGAATACAAATAACAAGCTTAGGATAGGAATGATAACACATTTCTAATTTGAAAACTTTGGGCTACTTCATGATAACTTATTCAATGTTGTATAATGTCAATGGCATAGCTTGAATGTGTTGGATGTTCTTAAGAAATTGAATGACTGTAGAAATGAGTTGGTAAATTGGAGTAAAGGGTTAAGGAAGGATGACTTTCAATTGATAAATAGTTACGAATGCATCAAAGCTCAAGGGGGATTGTTAATAACTAAGAACATGTTGAACTGAGGTAGAAGAAGAATACATTATTGATACAGAAGGAGGCCAAATGGAAACAATACTCGAAACTTCATTGGCTATGACATGGAAATAAGAATTTACACTCCTTCCATGTGCTCATTACAGCTTGAAAACACATTAATAACATTGAAGTGCTTTAACATAAGCATTTGGTATAGATCAAAGATAGGAAGGGGTTACATGAACTAGTTTTTTCAAACTTCTCAAATTTATATGTTGGGGGAATGAGTTTAGGGGCCAATGTGCTAAGCTTGGTGGAAAAGTTAGTATCCTCTCAACATAATAACATGCTTATGAGGCCTTTTGAAGGTTCTGAGTTCAAGAAATCAATATTCTAAATGCATCATGATGAATCTCCAAGACATGGTAGGTTTAATTAGGCATTCCTATCAAAAATTTTGGGATATTATCAGTAATAAAGTTGTAGAGAGTCGTAAGAATTGGTTAAAAAAGGGGGTTTTATTAGAAGATCTTGACAACATGTTTGTGGTTCTTATCCTGAGGGTAAGTACCTATACTCTCTTAAAGATCATAGACCTACCTCCCTTTACAATGTCATCTATAAGATAGTAGCAAAAGTGCTTGCCATTAAAATAAGAATGGTACTATCCATTATTATCATGGTACCAATATGCCTTTATCCAATTACGCTTAATAATGGATAATGTTTTAATAACTTTCAATCTTATTCACATTATGAAAAGGAAGTCATGAGGAAAGAAAAGGTGAATGGCTATGTAAACTAACGTAAGAAAAGCATATGATAGGGTATATTAGAGTTTCCTAGAAGTTAATATGCATAAGTTGGGTTTCGAAGCTAATTAGGTAATGTAGATGATGATATGCATCAAACATGTAAGGTACTTTTACTTAGGAAGAGGTTAGACTAATAAATCCCTAAAGAAGCATCTCTATTAAGGTGATCCTTTGTTAACATATTTGTTCATCTTATGTGCTAAAGGTCTCTCAGCATTGTTGAGAGATGCCTTGGTTTACCTTTTCTAATTAGAAAGAGCAAACAGTCAATTCTCTCATTTCTTGTAGACAAGTTATGGAAAAACCTATAAAGTTAGAAATATAAGTTCTTCTTATGTGCAAGAAAGGAAATCCTAATCAAATATATGGCCTAAGAAATTTCCAGTCTTTACATGAATGTATTCATGATTCCTACGTCCTTGTGTGAGGAACTTCAAAGGATAGTGAACTCCCATTAGTGGGGAAATAATTAGCAGTACAATAAAAGGGGTCAGATTGCATAGGACCACATGTGTTTTAGTAAGAAAGAAAAAGGCATGACTTTCTATAATCTAAATGGTTGTAATTTTGCATGCTAGGGAAACAATGGTAAAGATTGGGCTCTCCACCAAAAACTATTTTATTTGGAGTCTTGAAAGCTAAATACTTCGCTGAGGAGGATTTTTAGGATGTAAGATTAGGTATTAATCCAAGTTTCTCACGAAGGTGTGTCTGGTCTTCTCAGTGCTTGTTGAAATAAGGTATGAGATGTAGGTGTGGTAATGGCAAAAGTATTTGGATTTGGATGGATCTATGGCTACCCAAAGATAGGTATTTTATTACTTTTGATTTCACGGGGTGTGAAAATGAGGAGGCAAAGGTAAGGGACTTGTTGGATTACGATAAAAGGTCTTGGGATCGTGAAAAGCTCATGGCTCTGTTCTTTGAATAAGAAAGATTAGTTATTCTAGGTATCCTTGCTAGTAATAGGGCTGTTGTCGACAAAAGGATCTAGCATTATGATAGGAGGGATGACTACACGGTCAAATATGCTTACCATTTAGCTTACCAAATGAACTAGACTATTTCCAATAGGTAAGGACCACCAAAGTGTAGTAGTTTATGGAGACTTAGTCTTCCACCTAAGGTCAAGGAGTTTATATGGTGAACATAATGAGATATCTTAATTATTCTAAGGAACCTAAAGGCAATAGAGATGGATGCTCAAACTAAATGCCAATTCTATGACAATGAGGATGACATAGATCATGCACACTGCCAGTACACAAGGTTGTTTTAGGCATAATGGGAGTATATGGATTGAATTCGAAATCAAAATTTTTCATAATTCATCTATATTTTATGTATGATGGCATGGAAAATATGGTATGCGAGGAAACAAACCATCTAGAGAAGTTTGAGTCCAAATATGCTTTTTACAATTAGGGATGCTCCAGGTTACCTGAGTAAATGGAACTAGGCTAATACAATATCAAATGAGTTGAATGGATTTCCTAACTTTATAAGTTCAAGGGTATTGGTAGACTATAACTAGTATTTCATAATCGATGGGCATGGTTTGTCTTTAATAAATGTTTAGGTTTTGAAGTAATCTTTAACTAGAAAGGAGATGTTTTTGTTGAAAGGAATCTCAAGCCACTATAATGGAAGGTATATACTAGTGGTTATAGAAGCTATAGTCTTTAAGAATGCACTATAGTGGGCATATGAGCATCTACAAGGATCTAGAGTCATTAAAACATACGCTTAAATGGTGGTCATGGCTTTGTTCTTTGACACAAAGGATGAATCTAAATTTAATATCATTGTTAAGGAGTATAAGGACTTTTTACTTCAACACCCTAATGTGCAATGTATTTAAACTAGTAAGGATAATGATTCCAAGGCTCACTTGTTAGCTAAAGCCTCTAAGTCTTTCTTCAAATTACATGTCTATGATACACATCCTAAGTTTCTTATTCAAAACTAGTAGAGCAATTTTAGATTAAGTTATACATTGCATCTATATTCAAATAAATCAAAATACTATTTAGTGATATAATTATTTATACCTTCATTTTGGTGTTATGTAAACTTCCTTTTGTTTTCTTTCTCTTTTTTTTTTCTTCATTAATTCATCCCTTTTTTTCTCTTTCTTAATTCACATGAAGATTTGCTTACATAGAAATAAGGGGGGAGTTTGGTTATATATAGGTAAGAGTAAGGTTGTGGGATATCCCATGTATACATCTTTCATGATGGCTTTTGTAAGTCATCCTATAGAAGTTTCAAATTAATTATTGCAAAATAAAAATTGAATAAACTATAATGTAGAAAAAAGGCAGCATAATAGAGAATTTGAAGACGCAAAGAATTTCAAAATAGTAATAGGTCCAAAGTGATGTCATGCATATTCTTATGCATTATTTAGAGGAGAAACCTGTGGCATGCTCCCTTGGTGACTCATAATTTAGACATGTAATTTAGTTGGATTATGACTTAACTCATTTAGTTAGATTTTAAATTGACTATTAATCTTTTTAGCTAAGTTCCAACTATATGCTTTTGATTGTAATTATGGATTTAATAATAATTTTGTAACTAAATTTTAATTCCATTAGTCTTATTTCTAGTTAAGTATTTAGGCTAAATTAAGTTTATAAACTAGTTTATTTGCCTGTGCATTGTACAGACCTTAGAGAAAATTAGTCTATTTTGTTATATGCTCATACATTTTAAACCATGTTTTACAAGTGTTACCAAAAAATTTTTAGTACTATATTGTGATATAAAGAAGGCATAATAGATTGGAAAAAGTGCATAGAATTCAGTGAGAGTGGTGAAAGAAAGATAATGACAATGGGCTCATTGGGAAGGCACCAACATAGGGATTTTCTTGGTCGTACGAAACAACTCATATTGTTACTTTTCTTAAGAACTTTAGAATCTCATAGATTGATGGAATCACATTTAACTCTATCTCTAACTTTGAGTGATGTATGATGATAGATGATCTAAATCGTTGAATAAATCATATATCATTTTCTCTTATTTTAATTTTGAACTATGTCAAGTTATATTTATAGTCCCTTATTATGAAATTTAAGAAGTAATCAATTAATTAATTCATTATTTTTCTTATTGACTCCAAAAAAAATGTGAAGATTTCAAAGAATTCTCCATTTAAGATGTAATTAATTCATTCATTAATTTTTTCGTTCATTTTAAAAAATTCTCAGACTTTGAAGAATTCTTAATTTAAGAGATGATTAATTAATTCATCAATTAATTATTTAATTCCCATATTTAATTAAATATTTCATTATTTTTCTCATTGACTTCAAATGAGTTATGCACTTCAAAGAATTCTCAATACATGTATAATAAAAGTAAATAGTCATTGTACAAGAAGTTGAAAGTTTGATCAAAGGAGGCTTCTAATTAATCAAATGAAGCTTCCATGTTGAAGGGAGCCTAATTTGCAAATATATATATATATATAAATATATATATATATATATATATAAAATAGATGTTTTCTTAATGCAATATTTATAGAATTTCCCATTTGTAACACATTTTTTAAAATTCCAAAATACCTGAGTTAAATATTCTTTCTCATGACATTTAACCCAAGCCAATTACTCTTAGCAAATATTGAATTAATCTAATTTCAACCAAATAATTAGAATTTAGTTAAATAATTATTTAGTATATTTATATTAATAAATACATTTACTTTATTTGAACTGAGCATATTACACTATAAATAATTTATTTCAAATAATAAATTTTAAAAAAAAATCTTAAGATTAAATAACTATACTTATTTTCAAAATAATTACATATATTATTTTAAATAATTGAAATTCTATTATGAACCACTCTTTACAATCACAATAGCATCCAAATCAATAGACATTTGAAGATTAACTATTATCAATAGCAATTCTGAAAAACCATGATGGTTTAAACCGAAGCCTATAAAATACCAAAAGAAAAAGACTAATGAAAATCTTTCAAAATTTTTATCCCTAATACATTTTCAACCCCTCCACATTAGGTCATGAGGAGAAGACTTCTTTGTTTATAGTCTTCTAGGTGCTTTGAAACAAATTTGCTTAATTAAAATCTATAGTAAAATAGTGAAAACAAATATTACTTTGAAAGTAGTTTGTCTAACTCATATTTCGAATCCTTCATTTGTGTTCAAATATCCAATTGATATCTTCACCAATACTCTCAAAATAACTGTTCTTACTACATTCTTTACTAAAAAAAAATCCTTTGAATAACAAAGTTGGTGAAATTGCCGAACATAATGAATGAAGTGGATGAGAAGAGAGATCTAGACAATCTTCAAATGCAGGATGGCTGAAAACCGATGAAACTAATGAGAAGGGGAAGTGTGCTTCCTTGTCTAATTACAAATAGAATGAAGGACAGGCCACTTTTATGTGGTCTTTCTTATGCAACAATGGAGATGGGTCAAACATCACATGTGAGTTGTGATATGTTACAAACACACAACATGGCACATGAATGAAATGATCGGGCACACCGACATGTAGAGCTCTTCAACAAATTGGAGTGTAACATTTATATTATTTTAATTTTTTATTTATCATTGAATTATTATTTTATTTTTTTAATGATTAAAAATTGTCATTTTTTATTCCATGATGTGAATTAATAAGATATAACTTGAAAGACTAAATATAGTAATAATCTTAAAAATAAGGGACCAAAAATAATATTTTTAATAAATAAGAAGATATTTTAACAGAAGGGAATTGTTTTTGCAGTAAAGATGGAGGAACATTGCATCTAGAACCAATGGTCCCAAATGTGTTTAAAAAAAAATTTTTTTTTTAAAATAAAAATTAAGTATTTTTAAAAATAAAGATATATTAATATTTTAGATTTTTTAATACAAAATGGTATCTAACAGAAAAAAAAAAAAAAAAAAAAGTCCTTCATGTTTACTGCCAACAGTAATTGATTGTCACTAAACATTTCGTTATTAAAGGTTTTAGCAATGATGCAAAAAAAGTTGTCATTCTGCTTGAAAGATATTAATTTGATATCTGGAAAACCTCATTTTGAGTGGAGATCTTCATAGATTTTCACTTTCCGTGGCGATAGGAGAATGTCGCCACTAATATCCTTTTAGCAACAACTTTCTTGAATGACCATTATATGGTAAGCTGGTTTTTTTTTTTTTTTTTGAAAAAAAGATTCTCGTGATAAATGCTCATAAATTAAATCCTTAGGCTATAAATATTATTTCAGAAATTATAAATCTAATAATATAAAAATATCATTACTAATATTTTATTAAAAATATGTAATTATCCTATACAAAACAATTAATATATTATAAAGTATGTTCAATACAAACCTTACCATTGTAAATACAATAATACACCACAGAAATAAAAGATAGAAAATGAAATCATCTTCAACTTCTTCATTCTTCTATAATTTTGTTCTCTGATGATTACCCATCACAAATGAACTTTATCATCAAAAGAAAATGAGCACACTTCAATTCTAAAGTTAGTTCAACTACAAAATGAGAATATTGAAATTTGCCCTACAATTTAAAGATTGGGTAAAGCTAAAGAAAATATAAAGCAAGAATGAATGAAGAACACAAATGAGCAAGCATAGAATATGGGGACAAAAAGAAAGAAACACTATATACATGTTATTGTAGTTAAGAGCAAATTATCAAAGAGCAACATACAAATAACCATTATATGTATGACATTATATCATCATAATTTATATTTGGAAACTTTTGTTTAAAAATTTTTATTATTTGTACAATTCGTTCAATGTAAAAATAATTTTTTTTTCAATTATACAAATGAGGTATAGAGAGCAAATTTGATTTTAGAAAAAATCAAACATCAAACTAAACAAAATTATTTGCAAGGAAAATCTTTATTTATGTATACAAACAAGCTTTTAAATCTCTCAAACGTTAAACTAAACACATTACTAGTAATATTCTTTAAACCTATAAGTTGTTAAAATTGATTTCCAAAGAATAAACATAGCAATATTGCCATGTTGCTTAGACGTTTAAAGAAACAGAAGTAAAATTTGACATAAGAAAATGCTCCTTGCTAAGGAACCTATCAACATACTGAGAAAACTAAGGAAGACTAATGGCTATAGTCAATTAAAATGGTGAAAAGCAATAATTAACTTCTATATAATAGAATTATATCAAGTGGTCTAATCTTGAAATTGTCTTTTATTACAACTAGATTAATGCAAGCATCGATAAGAATGTGTTTATTTTGCGTTTATGGTACAAATGAGCGGTCTAGAAGTAGAAGAAATTAAGACAAATTCGCTGGTCAAGGGCGGAATTATCATAATATATTTTCAATTTATCATAATTTGTACTCAAATTTACAATTCAGTAATGCGTATTACTGCTCCATCCAATTATAGGTTCAAGAGCTCAAGCCCAATTGAATAAAGTCATTCAATCAATTCTTAATTGAGAGAAGTATATTTTTGTCCTACTCTTTTTGGTCTTAACGTCAGTTTAGTCTTTCATAAATTGGTAGTAACAAAATTGTCCTTTGAATTTTCTATAGTAGTTAAAAGTAACTCCTTGATAAGTCAAAGGTAAGTCACTCATAACTATTTTAAGATAATATTATTTATTGTTTTTGAATTTTTGGGAGGACCATTTTATCATTGCAAATTGATAGAAGACCAAATTGATACTTAAGCAAAAAGTGGACGATCAAAATGGTCATTTTCTTCTTGTGACTTTGAAAAATTCAAACAATCAATATAGGTATTCTTTATTATTTGTAAGACCATAGGTTGTTATCTGCTAATAATGTGATAGTTTAATAAATATTTAAATCTTACCATGTGTATTGAAAAGATATTTATTTGATTAAAATGGGTTAGATAATTTTTGAAAAGATGAGTGAATTACGCAGGCCACTCTTGAATTTTGTTTAAAATATACACATCTTACCTTTTTCTTTACATTATACATCTTAGACCAATTTTAATTTTCTTAATAAAACACTCTCCATGAAAATAGAAAAAGGGTATTTTAGTTAGAAATATATATATATATATATATATATATATATATATATACATATATATATGCATTTAACTTCATGGAGTTATTTTAGTAAAGTAGTCTATAATTGGATCAAAGTGCAGGGCAATTTTTAATTTTAAGTAGGGCTGCACAAATAACCATTGACCTAGTGAACCTGGGGCCGGGTCGAGCCGGGTACAAAGAAGTCACCGGATCAAATGTTGAAAAAGGAGAGGATGAAGAAGCACCAGGCTAGGCCGGGTCGGCTTCGGGGGTGTGGGAAATCCTGCTCCACCCGACCTAGGGCAGCCCAGTGGATATTTTATAATTATTATTTTATATTTTATTTATATTATTTGATTTATTAAATTTTTGGTTAAATTTTGTATACTCTCAGTCTCATACCGATCTCTTTGTCACTGCATTTTAGAACGCATCGACTTTCAATTCTCATTGTCTCAACCCTCACACTGTCACTTGCGTCCCCGCTGCCTCTCTGTCATCGCGTTGTAGTTATCTTCCACCATCTGGCCTTCTATGCTCATCTATCATCGCACAAAGGCGAGTCCACCTGTCATGAAGCTCGAGTCATGCTTAGAGTACATCTCTCATTGTCTAAGTCACTATTGCTAGCCATCACTTGTCGGCCACCCGCCGACCTTTGTTACGTATGGAACCACCAAGGAAGTTGCTCAAGTTGCCTAGTCACCGTGGAAATCAGAATCGCATGCTGGGTTGTTCTTGCCCTAACTCTGTGCTGCACTACTACATTATTCTTGCTTACTGTGAATCAATTTGAGGCAAGTCAAGGTATGATCTTGTTCTTCCCGGCATCCTTCCCAGTCACCATGGAAATCAAAATCACATGCTAGGGTGGTTTGCCTAGATTTGTGATTAAAAATACTTGGGAATTTTGGATATTGATGATAATTTCAAGTCATGCATTGTCAAGAGTAGATTAGGCCTTTCAAATGGGAGTCTTTACCCTCTAATTTGTTTTTCTTTTTTCCTTTTCTTTCTCATGTTTCGATCACTTTTTAGTTGTAAATGCTTGTACTATGATAGTTAGATCTTTATTTTTGATGAACATGAAATGCATTATAAGAGTTTACAAACTAGGTCATGAAAGGGAGCTAATCACTATAACTTTTACAAGTCTTAATTTAAATGATTTTTTGTCTCAAATATATTATTAGTGACTGTTTTGTACCATGTTGACAGCTGCGACATTTAAGGTGATAGCTATAATATCCATCCTTTCTCTAACAATGTAGGAATTCTATGTTTTCATCTTAGTACATCAAAGATAAAATTGTAGGTCTAACCCCAGTGCTAATTCCAGGCATTTCATTCAATTTTGTTCTTCTACCTTTGGGAAATGATCATTGTTCATAGGCTCAATCTTACCATTGGTTTCTTTTGAAAATTGACCTAGGTGTCTTTTGGTGATTACTTATTTAAGAAAATTATTAGGTATTAAGCGACAGGGCTAAATAATAATGAAAATTGGTTGTAAACTTATGGTAGCTGTTAGGACTTTTAGATTCACTTTTATATATGAAGCTATGAAGCAAAGTAATTAAGATGCTCTACCTTCTTTTTTTTTTAAGTGTTTACTTTGGTTTAGTGGCATGCTTTAAGATTGAAATGTGTTCTTCATTTTTTTTTTTGGTCTCCGCAGCTTTGATCTTTTGTCGTGTGATGTGGGAAAAAGCTTAGAGACAACTATTAATTTGAATAGTAGTATGGCAATAGGACTAGGGTGGGTTTGGCAAGGCACATAAAATTACTTTAAATATATTACTTTTTAATTCTATTAAGTTCCCAGTCTCTTAGATAAACACATACTTATTTACTTTGATAGCAAATATCTATAGTTTCCCCTCAATTGGTTTGTGAGGAAGAAAATGTACTCACTAAGTGCTTGAAAAATCAAGTCATCCTATGATATGGATTTAAAAATTTTTACTGTTAATTGTTCCGTATTGAATTAGGGATTGTGGATTGGCAATTGTTTGGGCAGTGTTTCTGTAGGTTTATTGTTCCATATTGAATGTGGGTGATGGCTTGTTAGGATAAGGTGTTTTGGTGTTAATTTGTGCTTTCCTTCTTTGATTAAGGATTGTAGATTGTTTGGATTGTGTTTCTATAGGTTTATTATTTCGTACTGAAGCATTGTAATGTTTTGCTAAGTCAATGATTAGCTTGTTTCTTTAGTCTCTTTGCTTTGGTAAGCTCTTTTTATTTTCAAAGTTGTGAAGAATTAATAGTGATAGTTTTAAAGCCTAGTATTTGCTTTAGTATTAAACTTAAGCTGCCTGTATAGATGTAATGCTAAGTCATTTATGCAAACTTCCAGTTTAATATGTTGTTAAATGTTCCACTATCTTACTTGATGTTGGATAGATGGATTCTAGTAGTTAACAATCCCCAAGAGAAGGTCATTCCCAAGCCAACATTGTGCCTTCTTCCAACCAAACCTGATAGCTACAAGACCTGACAACAATAACACAACTCCGACATCTGTAACATCTGCATCTACTGTGGAGTCTACTACAGTAGGTAAGAAGAGAAAACTTCCTCCACAAAAGTTAGGTGTGTAGGAGCATTTTACAAAGCTCCCATTAAAAGAGACCAATGGGGAGGTTCGAGCTGCCTGTAATTACTATGGGGCTTCGTACACTTGTGACCATAATAAACATGGCACGAAATCCCTCAAAAAACACCTAGGAAGATGTCAGAAGGATCCCAATAGGGCTCATGAGACATTCAAATCTATGTTAACCTATCTGACTCCACCAAATTCATCTCAGCTAAGAATATTGGTTCCATACACATATAATGTAAATGTGTGTCGGAAAGCTGTGGCTAAATATCAGATGTGTGACGAGGTGCCATTTCAAGCCATGGAGAGGTATGGGTTTAGAAGTCTATTGAATCAATTCAAACCTAGATTTCTGCCTCCTTCAAGAGTGACTGTTGCTAAAGATTGTTACAAAATCTATATTAAGGAATGTAAAGATCTCAAGGCTTTCTTGAAGAACTCATGTAATCGTGTTTGTTTGACAACTAATTGTTGGACATCAATGCAAAACGTCAACTATATGTGTCTCATAGCTCATTTCATTGATGAGCACTGAAGATTGCAAAAGAGGATCTTAATTTTTTTGTCCTATTGAAAATCATAGGGGTAACATCATAGGAAAAGCCATTGAGAAATGTCTGCTTGGTTAGGGGATTGAAAAGGTGTTTACATTAATGGTTGATAATGCAAGCTCCAATGACACAACCATTACTTATTTAAAGAAATGTTTGAAAAGTTAGAATGGGTTGGTATGTGGGAGAGATTTTTTACATGTAAGGTAATGCACTCATATTTTAAACTTAGTTGTAAACGATAGGCTGAAGGATTTGTACGATTATTACTACCATTTGAAATGCAGTGAAATACATCAAGTCTTCTCCTGTGAGATTGCAAAGGTTTAAAACTTTTGTGGAGACGGAAAAAATCGAGTAAAAAAGTTTAGTGTGCTTGGATGTTCCAACCAGATGGAACTCCACTTACTTGATGTTAGAGCATGCCGTAAAGTTCCAATGGGCATTTGATAGAAAGGAGGATGAAGATGAAGGGTTTAATGCACACTTTAGAGAAGTCAAAAAGGTCCGTTCAATGTTTTATATTGGAGTAATGCAGTTGTAATTGTCAAGTTTTTTAGGGTGTTTTATGACATGACATTGAGGTTATCTATCATTGCATGTGACAACAAATACCTACTCCCATGAAATTGCATATGTTCAACCTTGTTACTTACAAGTTCTATGCATCAGAATCTAATTATCAGGGAAATGACTCATAATATGAAAAGTAAGTATGAAAAATATTAGGGTCACGTAGAAAACCTTAACATGTTGCTTGTAATAGAGGTAGTATTGGACCCTAGGTACAAGCTTGCATATGTGAATGCCACATTTGAAGACATGTACCTTGATCCTGAAGACGTGAGAACATGAAGAAGAGGATCAAAGACAGTTTGTTTTGCCTGTATGAATAATATTCTGATCTTGTTGTTCCAAAATCAATTGAAACCCTTAGAGATTCAAGTGTGGCATCAGACACTACAAATTCTAAAGGTTTAGATGACCTAAACTTTTTCCCATCTAGCCTACGGGATAAATGGAAGTCTTTAAAGAGGGTAAAGGTTGGTGTAGACTAGAAATCAAAGTTAGAGAAGTATCTAGAAGCTAAAGTACTTGATGATGAATCTGAATTTAATATCTTGGCATGGTGGAAAGAAAATTCCTCATAATATAAAGTACTCTCTCATATTGCACGTAATGTGTTAGCTATGCCAGTGTCTACTGTCGCTTTTGAATCAACATTAAGCACTGGTGGACTAGTGCTTGATGTGTTTAGGAGTTCACTGTCACCAAGGTGACTGAGGCACTTGTGTGTGCCCAAGATTGGCTAACTCCTTGAAAGTCTAAGTTTCATGATCGTGACTTTGACCAGTTTGAAGAATTCAAAAGTGTTGCATCTGGTAAGCTCTAAGTGAGTTAATATTTAAAGTTCTCTTTTCATTGTCAAGTTTTAAAAATTAATATCATTTTGTTTGATTTCTATAGATTTTTCTGGAGATTCAAGTGTTACATAGGATGTTATAAACACTTATTAGTGTTTAGTGTTTTTTTAATTTGCAATATATGACTAACTAACTATCTACGATGGACCCTAGTAGTATATTTCTTAATGTATGTAATTTCTGGCTCATAGACACAAATGTTATTGGTTTTCATTAGTATGATGTTAGTAAGTTTTAAGTGCTACCACATTTTGAGGCCACTTTTTAGGAGTTTCATCTTTGCTTCCTTCGTTTGGCAAAGTGAATTGGAATTTCAACGATAACTATGGTGGGCATCTGCTATGTTTATAAATTTCTGGTTTGAGTAAATGAAGCCAATTTCTTGAAAATAATTAATCCACTTTCTTCTCTTTCATTTTGTTCTTCCTAGTTTCATTAGCTAGTGGTTTAACATGTATTTTTAAGTCTTAACAAAACACATATCAAGCTCTTCAAAAATTACCTCCAAACAATGGTTTACACCTTATCTGAGAAATAAGGTAAAATTTGTAGTCTTGTATGTCATATATTATTATAAATGTAAAATTATTTGTCATCCAGACTTCGAGATACCATTGAGGATTTACAGTGTTCATTGCAACCAAAAGAGAGTGCCATTGAGGCATTGCAACAGTCACTTGTAGAAAAAGAGTAGGTACAAATAGCCTATTTATTCTTAATTGGTAAAAAAAAAAATATTTGATTTAGGTCTTCACTATGTGCAATTTGCTTTTTTGTAGATCAAATCATTATCCCCTTCCTAATTTGGGTGGGATGACTTAGAAATTTTAGAAAAAGTTGTTAGGGGAGCTTTCCCAACTCTTATGTTAGTGAATATTGAGTAACCCTTTGGGTCTCTCTACCTAATCCAGAGTTTCAAACGGTTTGTATGATTAATTGAATTTTTTGCCAATTGTTGTGATATTTTAGTTTCTATTCTATGTTGTAATTTTTTCCTGCAGTTAAAGTTCTGACAAGAAACTTAATGATGCTTTCCTATATAAAAAATGAGAAATTAGATGATAAAAGATATGAGAGGTTTGCTTCAAGTAGCTAATGAAAAAAGCAAGTTGCATTAACTGAGCTTTCATCTAACCATCAAAAAGTACATGTGCATTTAGTTTCTTAAATTATACTTCTTTGTTCTAACATTATTGAGCTTTCATGTCATATTCTACACTGTATGTCAGATTTAGTTGTGTTTTGGCTTCAATTTGGTGTTTGTTTTTATTAGAATATAGAAAGTTTGGAAGCTCAACTAAATATGCTATATCTGATAGAAATAAGGTGGCTGAAATTATTTCCTCATTGCAGGTGAGTTTTGTTATTATGGGCTTTTTACACTATTTACACAGTTTAAATGCTGTAAAGTGGAAAATAATATTTATGTTGCATATTTTTCGGTGAGATTGGAAATTTGCATCCTTGTATTATTGAAATTGCATTATTTTTTCTCTTCCCTCATTCTTAGCTCCTTTATCTAGTTGCTACTTTTGTGTAGAGATTGCATGGAGCGATTCCTAGCATATCCTCATACGGAAACAGAAAAAAAAACCACCTCTTTGTTAGAGCAAGTTTCATAAATGAAAAGAGAGCTCATCCATATTTGTGTAAAGAATATAACCCTATTATTCAGAGAATCCAGCTTTTAGTTTTATAAAGAGTTCTGATAAAAAGGAAAACTACCAAGTTCTCTAGTGTTAAGATGCTTTACCACTAACATCTGGAATTATTTTTTGATGTTTTTATATTATGTATGACTACCACTATTCAGTACTATAGATATGCCCGTGATCGGTTATAAAATGCACAAGCCATAGTAGGTCTGGGTTAAAAGGAGTGTAGGCAATATTGAGAGTTTGGAAAGTTTGTTTTATTGGGTTTTACTAATATAATTTCTCAAATTTGCTTTGTTGTTCTATCATATCTTATAAACATAATGCAAAAGGGTTTCCTTCTTTCTTGTAGGTAGCAATTTGCTTCCATGTTCCTATACTACACAGCTGAAATAGGTGTTTGCTAAGTGGAAGGTGTTATTGGATGCATGCAAAACATGTTGAGACAAGCATTTGGCATGATTTGCTGCAAAAATATCTATGCTTATGAAGGAAACAGAGTTAGGCCTTGGATTTATGTGCCCTCAAGTTATGTCCACAATGGAAGGGTAATTTCTTAAGCTCTTGTTGTTTGATTCTTTTATTGTTTTCATTTTTATGTGTTTGCTTCTTAGTCAGAATTTGGCTATATAAAGATGTTCAATGTTAGCCATTCATTATGTGTGCAACATATGGTGGAATACGAATGGTTCAAATATGATATGAACAGTTGGGGGTACTTCGGAGTTGGTAGGAAAAGGGGAAAGCAAGAATCCAAAAATAAATAAATGAGAGAAAAGGAGAAGGAAGGGATGGTTAAATGATGATTTTCCTTCATCTTGTTTAAGGGAAGTTATTCCTCCCAAATACTTTAAATTGGGGAAACTTAAAATTTTAAAGTAGGGAGGACTTTTGGAAGGTTAGTTCAAACTCCTTCATTATCTACCCTCCTTGTTAATAAACTCATAAATAAGGGAAATGTTTCCATGAAACCTTCCCTTATTATCCCCCATTCAAACATACTCTTAGCTTTCATTTGTTACAAGCTATGGTATAATGAGTATAATGCTTTTGAAACATGACATTCGTTCCTTTTATAAACCATGGTATTAGGGATTGAATGCTAAGTAATATAAATTAAATATGATATCTTTAATTTTACAAGAAAAATGTTGGATTGGACTTTAGTGGTACATGATACATTCATATCTGGCAATTATAGTATTGTCCCTCATTTATATTTATTTTTGTTGATAATATAAATACCAGTAATTGCACCTTCAGTACTTTTATCTAAAAGTGAGATGTTGAGGTTCCATGAAAAATAAAAAGGAAAGCAGAGATGTTGAATAAGATCAAAGTTTAAAGTAACTTTAATTTCATGCATTTTTATGCCATGCATTCCTTGATCCCTCACATTCTTCTATTTGGTATTTTTACTATTCATCATGAAACTTTGCATATTTCAATAGGACAGGTTTAAAGTAGTTGCTTACTACTTATAAAGAAGCACTTCGGTCCTCCCAGTCTATTATTCTTTGCTTGCAAAGTTATCACGAGATTGAATTCATTTGGTATTCAAAAGAGCCAAAACTACAAATTAAAATGACATGTGAAATCAATAGCTCTCAAGAGATACACAAATTTAGGAGACAAACTTTCACATCTGTTCATGGTTATTATGTGTGCTCATTCTTGGCAACCCAATTTTTCTTTTAGTTATTCTTGATAATATATGTTCTTTTCTTTTAGTACAATAGGGGAATCGACTAGTAACTATTTAACCTATGTTTTTGTTTGATAGGGAGTACTCATTTTTATAGCATGTTTTTCATACAGTTTCATATGGCACCACAAAGCTTTTTTGGCATAGAGGATTTCCTTGATGATGACAATAGTCGTCCATACACATATTAGAAAGAGATAGACCCAGCTCGGCCCAATTATCCCAACTGGGCCCAGCCAACTCACCGAGTCTACCAAGCCAAGTCACGAGCCCAGGGTCTTTTTTATGAAGTTACCATAACTCCAGGCGGGGCCTCAGGTCCATGTGTGGCCCGGCCCAACCTGTGTGCAACCCTAATTTCAAGGGTGGTCCATATGTATTAAAATTAGAAGGACAATTTGTGTAATTTTAACAAAACTCAAAGAAAGTATGTATTATTTACTAAATGATATCTATCTTTATAGAGTTTGCAATACTTGAAGAGAAACACTCTATCTAAATAGTAATATCTATTTAAGATGACTGTTTTAAATTGGTATTTTTTATGGATAACAACTTATTGTGCCTTTTATTTGATTTTCCAAGGATATCATAGTTATTTCGGATGGAAGAATACTCCTTTTCAGGCTTAAAAAACATGACAAATACATCTGAAAAAATTCACTTGTTTATTAGAGTTGTATTACTAAGAAGAGGTGTTGAGGGAGAGAAATCATCATATTTTGAGACCTTGGAAATTAATGATTTATGCTAAATTATTTCATGCATAAACAATTATGACTTACACAAATAACCAATTTCAGCATAACTTTTAAAACGGACAAATTAAAATTACATAACTTATATTCCTGCCCCTTGTTAAATAGACATACAAAAACAAGATTTGGGTTAAGGGAAAAAGACAGGACCGTTTCTTGATAGGCTCATAAGTTATAACCAAGAAAATTAGCATATGAAATCCCTGACCAATGCACTATATGGTAATGCAAGAGATTAAAAAAGTTATTTGGAGGACATGTAATCTTCATGCGAAGGGGAAGGCTATCAGTATGATACTTTTCACTAGTTTTTAAGAGGATGTCTATGTTGAAACATATAGCTTAAACATTGCCGTGCCTACATGTGGAATTGTTTATAGGCACTTAATAAGAAGCCCACGTTACCAAGCAACCTAGCTGCAAACGCCCACTCATACTGTCTATTTTCTCTAGCATTCATCAACCAGTGGCAGTAAAATCAATACTCAAATTAGGTTATTAAGAAACACACTATTTTCTTTCAATTTAATTACATTGCATTTATTATTAATATGAGTACATTTTAGGTTAATTCTTACAACAACCAAAAAAAAAACAAGTCCAATGTGCAGTTAACAGCACAGGCGAGCAATTCCGTTAATTTTGGGACGGTTGTGTTGAAAAGAGGGTTTGGAATGTGAGACGGTATCATGTACGAGGGGCCAAAGTAATAATACATTTCTCTAGCTCAACCATCATGAGAATGGTCTTTTCATGGAGAACCAAATTAAAAAATTTAATCATTTCTTTAATCCGCACTTGCTTTCTATGATTCGAAACTAATGACGGTGGTCTTCTGCAATCCTTTTCAGGATGCATTGCTTGGATAACTTCTGATGTTCGCTCACTCCTTCCCTAGGGATGATGGGATTGCAGTATTGCATTGAATGCAAAATACACAAGAGCAGCTTTAACTAGCAGAATTTGGCAGCAATCTTTTTCTGCTATATACACTGATCCCTCCGAAGCCTAGACAAATGTTAAAAATAGAACAATGATTTATTATATGTACTACATTAATCTTGAATCGCTATCTCCAGATATTACATGAATACAACAATGTGGACCATCATGATATACATCAGCACAGCATCCATCGTTTGAGCTTCCCAAGCTTATTAGACATGTCCGTACTGAAAAGGTCATAGCTCTATAGTCTGTACAATTCCCGAGACCTGTACAAAAATGCATGGTTTTGCAATCCTCATCCGTCATCTGGAGTTTCTAAAGGAATTCTCGACTATTCTCTCATTAGTACAAAAAGAAAACCAAAACTTGATACTTTGGTCCTCAATTCCCTGTTCACCCAAGCTTGAAATAATCATCATCAATCGAGAGTTGGTCAAGCGCATCAAAATTGGCCTTTAGACCAACAAACTGGCTGCCTCTTTGAGCACAAGCAGCATACGGCCACCTGCAGCGTCCATCTTGAGTACGAAATGGGCATAGAGTTTCACATACCCAACCGATAGCATTGTTTGGATCATTGACATCTTCTGTAACTGTTACTGAAGCAGACAAATCCTTTTTATCATCAAATTCTTTTCCGGTGGACGAATACATGAAGTTCTGTGCTGCTTCAGCTGGGCAGATTTCAATATCAACAATACAATCGTCACCGCCGGAGAAGTGAACCTTGCGCCCAATTGACTGTAATGCTCGCTTCATGGCCACATTTTCTTTGTCTTTATTTTTTATGACAGTCATAGCTGAGACTCTTAGCTGCTTCTCGTTTCTTAATTCTACATTCAGTGATTCCATAGCATTTGTAATTTCTTTGGCTCTCCTTTCTTCCACTTCGATAGCCTGATGCCATCCCACACCAAAAAACATTTGCCACATTAATAGCGAAAAAAAGACATTATAAACAAATTGTTCTTGAACTGCAATACTTGATGTGTAGAAACACAGTACATGGCAATTCACAGATGAAACGAGGGGAAAAGGGACTAGCTTGTTAATTACATGCAGTAATAATAATATGGAGGAAAGTCTACCTTCCTCATGTCAGAGTATTTCAAAGCCATATTCCTACATTCTGCTTCGATCTCCCCAGCCTGTGATTCTTCAGGGCAAGCCCAACGAAGATGGAACTGGGGCCACAAAGTTGGGGCCAAAGCTGCTGCTGGAGGCAAAAGAGGACCATTGTGCTTTGATGGTTCATAAAAGAGGTTATAATGCACATGAGAACCGCTCTCTGAAGCACGCAACTCAGCCAAGTATGCCCACAAACATCCACAAGCTTCAAAAACATTCAATTGCTGCCTTTCCTTCTCACTGAATATGAATATGCAATCAAAACATTATATTATGCCTATACATAACGACAACACAAATGCAATTTCCGTTATGCATGTTTTACAATTTTCTTACTTCAGACTTATTGGTCCATTTAATAAAGAATCACCTGGTCTTTTACCTTATGTACATAAAGTAGAGGGGTGGCTCTAATTCTAACTAACATTTCTTATAATAATGCATATTAATGATTTCATAAAGATATTATGAAAGGATATACTCAGGGACAAGTTGACCATACAATCATCACCAGATCCTCACTGTTAGGACAAGTAATGTACAGCCATTAAATGGAGTCCAGATACCTACTTGAGCCCAGCCCAATATATCTGCGTCCTAACTTACCATGTGTGAATACTATTTCTGTTGCTTTGCTGTCAATTTGTATCAGGTTGTTATAGTATTATTGCGTATTGCCATCTGTCCTCAGGTAGTTAGTGCTGTGTCAATACTTGATTGGATAGCTTGTATTATACATAGACATGCACACTAGTATTCAGAATCAAGGAAATCTATTTCACTCTTCTGAAAATCTCGACTTGGTATCAAAGCTTTTTAGGCACTTGCCTTTTTTGATGGCTTTTGAGTCTTCTTGCCCTGCTATTTGCAGCACCAATGCAACTGTTGATCCTTCTCTTTTTTCTGCCCTCAATCCTTCCTGTCTCACTTCCTCCTTTAGCCCAAGTTTGTTCAAGTTGGACCACACAAATTAATTACTTCCTATGGCATTCTATGGTCATTCCTATCATCAAGGGTCACAAACTTGATGGATTTATTCATGGAGTTAAGCAATGCCCAATGGAGTTCCATCCCAATGATGCAGGATGAACCTACCATTTGATGATTGGGTTGCACTGACCAGCTCTTATTAGGCTGGTTATGCAACACAATGACGATTGACATTGCTTCTCTGATACTGGGACACCTAACTTCACAGCAATTGTGGAATGCAGCCAAAGACCTCACTATAGCAACAACCAAGTCTTGTATCAATTAAATTAAAAATGAGCTACAGAGAACTCAAAAAGACATATCTAAAATGGAGGACTAATTAATTAAAATGAAATTTTATGATAATTTGCTATTAGCTGGAAGTCCTAGTCATATGAATAACTTAATTTCTCAGACCCTGGTAGGGCTTGATAGAGATTATAACCCCATTGTTGTGCGGCTTCTTGATAAAGATGACCTGTCTTGGATTGACTTAGAATCTGCACTCCTTACCTATGAAAGTCAATTGGAGCAGCTCAATTCCTTTAGCAGCCTCACCATGGGGCAGCCATTTGCTAACATGGTGA
Organism: Delonix regia; assembly: GCA_037074485.1. NCBI lineage: Eukaryota > Viridiplantae > Streptophyta > Magnoliopsida > Fabales > Fabaceae > Delonix > Delonix regia. Next base: position 17,973,964 of record CM073454.1, on the reverse strand, counting down.
CTAACAAAAATGTTAGTGTGAGCCCTGTTCTTTTTCATGTCGTGGTAATTGGAGAGGATCTTCACCTAGACATTCTCATGGTACCAGAAGAACAGGTTACAGATGGAGTAACAGACTCACATGTCAAGTATGTGGAAAAATCAGTCATACTGCAGCCAATTGTTTTTACATATAAGATCAATCTTACATGGGTTTGGCACCAGATGGTACCAGAGGAGGCAAAAATCGGGGAAACTCTGGAGGATACTCAGCTTATTTTGCCTCTCTATCAACTGTGAGTGATCCTAGCTTGTACATGTATGGTGGAGCTACTAATCATGTCACCAACAATGCTGACAACATCATAGGCAATACTAAATATAGTAAGATGTGGTTAACTGTTGGTAATGGTAAAAAATTACAAATAACAATAGTTGGTTCCTCTAATGTTATTGGCAATTCCTCACTAGTTCTGATTGAAGTTCTGCGTATTCCTCAGATTACAAAAAATTTGGTGAACATATCTAAATTGACTGCAGATAATGAAGTGTTTATTGAATCTAAAAACCCTGATGGTTGTTTATTAAAGGACAAAGTAATGGGCTCAACTCTACTTCAAGGGAAAATTAAGGACAGGCTCTATGAAGTTTGACAGCCAAAGTGCAGCAGCAATGGAAAGGAGGACTATGAAAGAACTAGTTTTACTTTTATTTTTGTTAGAGACTGGCATAGAAAGTTGGGACACCCCTTAGGTAGGATACTGAATCATGTTTTGAAAGAATGTAATGTGAAAATCAGTTCTATGATAGTTTCTTTCTATGAAGCTTGCCAAATGGGCATGTTGGAAACATAGGAGTTTGATTTTATAATTATTCTAGATTTTATTCTTTGTATTTACCCTAGATGTTTGTGTTATCTCTTATTTGATTTTCTGTTTTTATTTTTGATTTAGTTGTTAGGATCATATCCCTATTTTTTAGGGATTTACCAATATTTCTTTAGGATTGTAAGTCTATATAAGGATATAACCTCTGAACATTGAATACAGCTTTCGTGAATAAAAAAATTATATGTTTTTCCATATGGTATTAGAGCTAAGATTACATGTGTGGCAATTGCTAAGGGGGAAATTATTAGCCAATGTGTGTGGCAACAATTGTCCCGTGGCAGAGGCCCAGGTGCAGGGTCGAGTCACAGTCGAAACGTGATGTTTGTGTTAGGTCGTTGTTAAGAAAATAAAGTTGCATCCTAACTAACAGTTACAGCTTTTGGCTTAGTGATAAGCACTTAATCATTTTCATTAGAAACACAAAAGGAAGATGGTTTACCTGAGAGTTTCTTTGAAAGAACATGAGAGCAAGTACCTGTTGAAATTGGCATGGTTGTATATAGTGAATCCAGCAGGTTTTTCAGCCTTTCAATGTCATCTTTTTTAAATTCAGGTGTTGTTTTAACTGCCTTTCCTGCCTCATCCTGATGTGACGTACTCATCATTGCTCTTTTCCCTCTTCCTGCTCCCTTATTCAGATTTGGAGGTCTTCCATTCAATTTCCAGCAATCTTCTCTAGTGTGTCTATGTTTATTACAATAGGTACAGAAGAGAAAATCTTTGTCTGAGAATTTTGAACTATTTTTTCCTTGGTTCTTTGTTGGCTGTAATTCCTCCTTTTGTTCAGCAGTTTTAGAGAATAATGCTGAACATTCTCCACTTTGATTTTCTACCATAACACTTCGTCTCCCTTCCTTAGCTTGAACAATAGAGATAGTCTCATTTATCCAGGGTCCCTTCCTAAAATTTGTACTCTTACTGGATCAAATTTAGCATTTAACCCAGCAAGGAACTCAAATTCTCTCTTTCTCAATGAACCTTCTCAGTGCTACAGCATCTTCACTGCAATGCATCTGGACACATTAATAGTGATCAATTTCTTGCCACAATCCTTATAACAGATTTGCATATTCAGTGACTGTTCAAGCTCCTTGTTTAGCAGCTCCTATCTTTGCTTTCAATTCGTATACCCTAGATGCATTGGCCTTAGAGTACGTTTGACAAATAACATCCCAAATTTCTTTAGCAGAATTAAGGAACATTACAGTGTCACTTATTTCAGGGATCATAGAACTCCATAGCCAAGACATGACCATGGAGTCTTGTTCATCCCATGCTGCAAACTTAGAATCCTTTTCTGGTGGTCCTTTCCCTAGCAGATGACTCAGCTTTCCTCTACCCTTTAGGAACGTACGCACAAATTTGGACCACTTCAAAAAATTGTGTCCATTTAAGCAATAGATTGCCTGGATGCTTTGAAGGTCACTGGCTGTTGTGGTGACATTCTCAGCATTAGGCAAAATATTGCTTGAGCTAGAGTCAGACATCATTCTAGGGTTCTATAAGTTTAGCTAGTTCTAATGATAAAAGAAAATTAGAGTTTCGAGGGAGGAGGGGATCTAAAAGAGCTGACAAAAGGGAATTAATGTTTCCTGAGAGGAAAGGATCTAAAAGAGCCTACTTAGCTCTGGTACCATGTGGAAAAATATATATATTTTATTATCACAAAAGTTGTATTCAATGTTCAGAGGTTACATCCTTATATAGACTTACAATCCCAAAGAAATATCGGTAAATCCCTAAAACACAGAAAACTAATCGTATCTGAATTCTATCAGTGTATTCCTAAAAAAGAGGGATATTATCCTAACAACTAAATCAGAAATAAAAATAGAAAATCAAATAAGAGATAACGCAAAAATCTAGGGTAAATGCAAAGAATAAAATCTAGGATAAATACAAAATAAAACTCCTATGTATCAGGATGAGGTAGGAAAGGCAGTTAAAAGAACACCTGAATTTAATAAAGATGACATTGAAAGGCTGAAAAATCTGCTGGAATCACTAGATACAACCATACCAACTTCAACAGGTACTTGCTCTCTTGTTCTTTCAGAGAAACTCTCAAATAAACCCTCTTCCTTTTGTATTTCTAATGAAAATTATGCAAATCCCTTGGTATGGGTAATTGATACCGGAACAACTGATCACATAACATCATCATCTAAATAATTTTTATCTTATAAACGTTGTCCTATCAATAAGAAAATCACCACTGCAAATGGGTCTATAGATACAATTGCAAGTGTAGGAGATATTCATTTGGGTTCTTTTACACTTAAAAATGTCCTTCATGTTCCTAAACTATTTGCTAACCTATTTTCTGTTCAAAACCTCATTAAAGATACTCAATGCCAAGTAAAGATTTACCCTTCTTACTACGTGTTTCAACAACAGAGCACAAAAAAGATGATTGGGCTTGCTAGGGAAGAAGCAGGCCTTTACTTCCTGGAAAACCACCACCCAAAGAGCAAAACCGTGAGCCACTTACCTCATTCCCTCCTTTCGGAATCATCTATGTCCAATAAAGAGAGAATTTGGCTGTACCATAGAAGATTAGGACATCCCCCTTTTAAAATCATTAAAACAATGTTTCCTATAAATGTTGCTGATTTCCATTGTAATGACTGTGAACTTGCTAAACATAAGCAAGCTTCCTTTCCTATTAATGATAAAAGAAGTATTTCTCCCTTTATGTCAATCCATAGTGATATTTGGGGACCTAAAAGTGTACTGAAAAAATAAATCTGAGATCAGTAACATTGTCCCATTATTTTTTAGAATGATTAAAAACTAGTTCAATGCCTCAATTAAGAGATTCCAATCCGATAATGCTAAGGACTATTTTAATCAGACACTTTCTACCTTTTTCAAAGAGGAAGGGGTAATCCATGAATCTTCATGTGTAAACACACCCCAACAAAATGGGTGGCAGAACGAAAAATGGGGCATCTTTTGAAAATAACTAGAACTCTACTGTTTCACAAAAATGTTCCTAAAAGGTACTAGGGTGAGGCTGTATTAACAGCAACTTATCTTAGCGATAGAGTTCCTTTTAGGGTACTTGAATTTAAAACTCCCATGGACATTCTAAAAGGTTTTTTCCCAATTGCATGTACCTCACACAACTTGACTCCTGGGATTTCTCATAGCACAGGATATGTTCATATTCATTCCAATAATAGGGAAAAACTAGATCCTAGGGCAATTAAATGTGTTTTCATAGGGTATTCCTCAACCAAGAAAGGATATAAATGTTTTCACCCTCAAACCAGAAAATACTTTATTGCAGTTGATGTTACATTTGTTGAATCTGAACCCTTCTTTGAAAACCATAAAATTCAGGGGGAGTGTGGTGATAACAGCAACCCTATGACTCTGTATGACTTACTTGATCTTGCCATACCAGAAACCAGTAAACAAAACCACAATATTCAGCCTCTACAGGTATATTCCAGGAAAAAGAGACCCAATCTTCGACCTATGCAAGTACCAGCACCTTCCAAAGGCTCTGCTCCAGAGGAAGAAGTATATATTCCACAAACAGAACAGTTGAGTAACCATAACCCACAAACAGAACTTGAGAATGAACAAGATCCACAAACAGAACCTGAGAGTGAACAAACAGACCACAAACAGAACCTGAGACTGATCAAACACCCCAATTAGAACCAGTGAATGTCTTAAACGACCTTGAATGGCCTATAGCCCTAAGAAAAGGAACTAGAACCTGTACAAAATACCCACTACAATCCTTCTTATCCTATGAAAATTTTTCCCCAAATCATATGGCCTTGATTGATAACCTACACTCAATTCCCATACCAAGAACTTTATCAGAAGCATTGGAAAATAAGAGGTAGGAGGATGCCATGAGAGCAGAAATGGAAGCCTTGGAAAAAAAATAACACCTAGGAGTTGGTAGATCTACCAAAAGGAAAGAAACCAGTTGGGTGCAGATGGGTTTTCACTATCAAGTACAAATCAGATGGATCAATGGAGAGATATAAGGCGAGGTCGGTGGCCAAAGGTTATACACAGACATATGGCATTGATTACCCAGAGACCTTTGCTCTAGTTGCAAAAATGAACACGGTAAGGGTCTTATTATCTTTAGCTGCAATGTTTGGATAGAAATTACAACAGTTTGATGTTAAAAATGCATTTCTACATGGAGATCTAGAAGAAGAAATTTACATGGAAACTCTACCAGGTTTCAAATCAAAAGAAGGAAAAGTGTGCAAGTTAAAAATGGCTCTTTATGGGCTTAAACAATCACCAAGGGTGTGGTTTGGAAGGTTTTCAAAGGGGATGACCTCACTAGGATATTGACAAAATCAAGGTGATCATAACTTGTTTATGAATCACTCTAATTCTAGTAAGATAACAATTCTACTAGTTTATGTAGATGATATTATCGGATTCAAAGATGATGACAAGGGTATACTGGACCTAAAGCAGTTCTTATTCAAAGAATTTGACATAAAGGAACTCAGGAGATTGAAATATTTTCTAGGCATTGAAGTAGCGCACTCACAAGAAGGGATATTTATTTCACAGCAGAAATATATCTATGATTTGTTTAAAGAAGCAGGAAAACTGGGGTGTAAACTGCCAGCCACTCCAATTGAATAGAATCATGGATTGTGTGAGGCTCCAGATGACGTAGTCATGGACAAAGGATCATACCAACGTCTAGTTGGAAGATTAATTTATCTTCCACATACACGACCTAATATAGCATTTGCAGTGAGTATGGTTAGTCAATTTATGCATAATACCAAGGAAAGTCACTTGAAGGCAGTCTGTAGAATACTACAATACTTAAAATGTACCCCTAGAGAGCGAATTTTATTTAAAAGAGGAGGACCTTAGAAGTATACACTGATGCAGATTATGCAAGTTCCTTGGTTGATAGGAGGTCTACATTTGGGTATTGCACATTCCTAGGGGGAAATTTGGTGACATAAAGGAGCAAAAAACAGTATTGTGGCAAGATCAAGTGCAAAATCAAAATTCAAAGCTATGGTCATAGGAGTAAGCGAGTTACTATGGCTGAAAATTATACTAGATGATTTAAAGGTGGCTAGAGAAGAGCCCATGAAGTTGTATTGCGTTAACAAATCTGCAATTAGTATAGCCCACAACCCAATTTAGCATGATAGGACAAAGCAGGATTGTAAGTCTAAATAAGGATGTAACCTTTGAACATTGAATATAGCTTCCATGAATAATAAAATTCTATATTTTTCCATAGGGTAAGTCACACGCCCTTTCATTTAAATCATGCCTTTTCATTTAAATATTCCATTTCACAAGCAAAACAACCTGTTGAACTCATTCATTCAAATGTCCAAGGTCCTTCTCCAGTAAATTCAGTCCCTGCATATAAGTATTATATACATTTTATTTCATCCATTACACCTGAACTTATCCTCTTACAAACAAAAGTGATAAGATATTTGCACTCTCCCAGTTCAAAATGTATGTGGAAAACCAATTTGAGCATAAAGTTAAAGCATTACATTATGACTGGGGAGGAGAGTTTCGTAGCTTCACAAGTTTTGTTCAATCATCAGGAATACAAATTAGAATTTTATGTCCCTATAACTCAACTTAGAATGGGCATGCTGAGAGAAAGCATTGCCACATAGTTGAGTTAAAAAGCTTTAGCTCACTAAAATGCCTTTGACTTACTAGTGGGATGTGTTTTCTATTGCAATGTTTCCAATTAATGGATTGCCTACTCAAGCTTTGCTAGGGAACTCTCCATTCTATACATTATTCAGGAAAAGAACAGATTATGGTTTGGTCAAACCATTTGGATGTGGTTGTTTCCCATGTCTCAAATGATATAATTAACACAAGATGGAATTTCAATGTCAAATGTATTTTTATCGTAACAGCAATGTTAATAAAGGGTTCAGATGTCTCAGTTCAACCAGGAAAGCTTACATCTCAAGGTGTTCAAACCTTTTCCCACACTGGCTTCTTTAACACAGGGAAAACTGAACTGTTTGCTGACAATTTAAATCCTTTCTTTCCTGTGCAGTGTCAGTCATTGCAGGAGCAACACAATTTAGTGTCCTATATTGCAGAGAGCAGCCTAAAGAAGTGAGAATCCAAGAACATGTGACAACATCTAGCCCTCCAGTCAACAAAGTTACAGCATCATAGTCTTCTGAGCAAAATAATAATCCAGCCAAGTAAAACACTGTCTAGCAGGCCTCCGAGCATTATAAAAATCCATTTCCTCAAAGGCATCAAATGGTGGCATGTAGTATGAGAGGAATCTACAAACTATAAACGCAATTTTTTGACTTAAGCTCTCATTTCAATGACAAAGCAGAACCGACAAAGACAACTGATGCTTTGAACATTCCTCACTAGCAGCAAACAAAGGAGAAGGAATATGAAACTTTGATGAAGAACAGAACATGGACACTAGTGCTGATCACAACAATTGCAAAACAGTGGCTTGTAAATGGATTTTCTAGACTAGATATAGAGCAAATGGATCTCTATAGAGACATAAAGCCCGGCGTGTAGCAAAAAGATTTCAGCAAGACCCAGTGTATATGCGTCAACCAGAAAGATCTAAGATAAACAGCACCCAAGTCACATACGCTAGTTGTCCAAGGTGTTATATGGCTTGAGGCAAGCACCACAAGTGTTGTATGATCCTCTAAAAGAAAAATTAATTGAGTGGGGTTTTCACAACTCAATAAGTGACAACTCTTTGTTCTTGAATAGATTTGGAGATCAAGTTCTGCTCATACTCATATATGTTGATGACATTTTGATAACAGGTAATAGCGATTCTCAGATTAAAGCCTTCACCCTCAAACTAAATACTCTTTTCTCCTTAAAAGACCTTGGAGAGCTACAATACTTTCATGGTTTTGAAGCACATAGAGATAGCAATGGGCAATACTTGATGCAAAAGAGATATATTTCAGAAGTGTTGACAAGATTTAACATGCTGATAGGGCAGCTTGCCTAGATAACCAGAAATATATGGTCATTTATTGGGTATTCCTTGAAGAAACACTAATCTCATGGTCTATGAAGTAGTCCATCATTGCTTGCTCTAGTACAATATCCAAATACAAAACATTAGCCAACCTTGCTGTTAAGATTAGCTGGGTTCAATTAATGCTCAAAGAAATCAAGTTGAGAGATGGAAGAGCTCCAATCATCTGGCGCAATAATGTTAGTGATAGTGCTCTTGCTGCCAATCCTGTATCACGCTAGGACTAAGCACATTGAAATAGACATACATTTTGTATGAGACAAGGTACATGCTTGTGAATTGAAGATTTGCTATGTTCCATCTAAAGAGCAAGTAACTGACAATTTCACTAAACCATTATCACATGCTCGATTATGGTATCTCAGAGACAAACTCAAGGTGACTCTCAAACCTGCTCGTTTGAGGGAGGATGTTAAGACAAGTATGTAGAGCCATTGATCGAGATAACTACTCAAGCTCAGCCCATTATATCTACGTCCGAACAAACCGTGTGAATACTATTTTTGTATTGCTTTGCTGTCAATTTGTATTAGGTTGTTATAGGTATTTTATTTTTTTATTGCCATATATCCACAAGTAGTTAGTTTTGTGTCATTACCTGATTCGATAACATGCATTATATATTGACATGTACACTAGTATTTAAAATCAACAAAATCTGTTTCACTCTTCTGAGAATCTTGACTCTCACATAAAGGAAAGGTTGTTGTCCTAATTGTGTATGTAAATGACATAGTTGTCATTAGTGATTATGAAGAAGTGAAATCCCAAAACTTAAGAGTGCACTACCTAAAGAATTTGAAGTCAAAGACCTCGGACCATTAAAGTACTTGGGAATAGAAGTTGCAAGATAAAAGAAAGGCATCTCTGTCTCTCAAGGGAACTATACTCTTTATCTCCTCAAAGAAACTTGGAAGTTAGGGTGCAAGCCATCTAACATGCCAATGGAAGGTGACTACAAGCACAAGTTTCCTCAAGAAGGCCCATCTGTTGATAAAGAAAGATACCAGAGACTTGTAGGCAAGCTCATTTACCTATCATATACAAAACCTGATATATGTTTCCCAAAGTGTCATCAACCTATCACATACAAAATTGATATATCTATCTCACATTCACCTAGATATTAGCTTCTCAAAAAACATAGTAAGCCAGTTTATGAACAAACTAGGCAATATATAGGATCTTGAGGTATCGGAAGATGACTCCACATAAAGGGTTGTTTTTCGAGAAAGGATCTCACCAAGGTGTTGAAGTTTATTTATATGCAAATTGAACTAGATCTATCACTAATAGAAAGTTTACTACTGGGTATTTCACGTTAGTGTGGGGTAACCAAGTCGCTTGGAGAAGTAAGAAGTAGCAAGTAGTAGTACAAAAGCTAAATTTTATACATTAGCTTATAAAACTTGTCAAGGAATATGGTTAATGAGACTACTCAAAGAGTTCAATTTGAACACTAACATGCCTATAAAGGTTTTCTGGCCACAATGGAACTTGCAAAAAAATCCTATTCACCATGATAGGATAAAACGTGTGGAAATAGACCACCACTTCATTAAAGAGAAAAATGAGACTGGGTTACATGAGCTGCATATGTTTCAACTAATTCTCAAGTAGCAGATGTAATAACCAAAGCCATTTCAAGGGCTAAGTTGAAAAGAGTTAAGTTCCAAGCTAAAAATGACACATATTTACTCCCTAGCTTGAGAAGGAGTGTTGAGAGATGCATATGCAACAACTAGCAACATGGTGCCATGGCTTCATCAGGTAGCCCCATGGCACTAGGCCACTGGTGCTGCTAGAAAGCTGGCGCCTAGGCACCAGATCAATAGCTTTCATTAAGAGTCATTTGTTCATTTGATTTCAAGGTTTCATTTTAGGATAAATTCAAATTCAGAATTTGTTATTTTGTTTCTATCCTAGATATTATGGGATTCGGTTGGCCAGTTTAAAGGCCCATCTCTGCAATATGTATATTGCTTCTTTTCTGAATAAACATAGAGAAAATTAATCATTCTTGTCTGAATTTCATCAACCTTTTATGATAACCTACATGGATAATTTACAATTATTATGGTGCAATTTGATGAAGTAGGTCGTGAAAGGCATATATCATCAATGACAGGAAAGAAGGCAGGTCAGACAAACAAGATCCCCAAAACCATGTGTCCTGACAGATCACAAACTGAGCCTGAGTCATAATTTGATACATTAAAGAGCCTAAAAACTTGAATAAAAAGAAATCTAACCTAAATTGCTAGTTGGTGACTCCACTTGTAATGGAACTTTTTCTTTTTGGATGAAAAATGGAACATTGTTTTTTAATTACTACTAAATCAGCTTTCTTTCAGCATAATTAGCATCTTACTAGAGTATAATAATTCTTAAATCTTGAATTATTTCACATAACCCAACTCAACTAATGCTCACCTTGGAACTATTATATCCAAATAATATATTTATTATGTTCAAATAAAAAAGAGAACATCAAACAAATGAATGCATGCCAAATACCAGACATTCCATAAGATAGAAAATTGCTTACAAAAGGGAATACCTATTACATAAGAAGTTTCCAAATCGACAAGAAAGCACACAGTCTAAGAAGTCCACGAGGAAAGCCTGAATCATACAATAGTCCAAGTCACCAGTAGTAAAGAGACTAGAGACAGGCATACAAGAGATCAAATACAGGAATTTTTGCAGCAAATATTGCACATGGTAAAAGAAATCCATACCGAGGAGAACTCAAAAGCAAAAGGATATGTCCGCAGCAATTGTGAAACACAATCCACCCACTATAAAAGGAAAACATATAACAAAATCATCTATTTGAGCAGGGAGTGAAGAAATAGAAACACTAGGGCAAGCATCTAAACTTGAGTAAGATAAGTATTGCAACCAACTACATAATAGAATGAAAAATTACGTTTTCATTATAGTTGTCAGTGTCATCATTGTAAAGTTGCAGATGGAAACCATCTTACTGCTTCAGATATACATTCAGAAAATAATTAATAGGAAGAATCAATCTTCTTTTGATAAAATCATCAGTGCTGAGATTGTTGCAAAAGCAGGTAATTATTCCATTACTTCAGACTCCCAAACATAGTATAATGAATCATGAACAATTGATCTTGGTGCATCCAACCATATGACAGACATTACCTCTATACCCAATTCTTAGAAATCTTTCATAGACAACCTAATGGTGAAAATAGCTGATGTCTCATTATTTATAATAGAGAATATCGGCACTATAATTTTACCAGATAATTTGGGGTTATAGGATGTGTTACTTGTGCATAAATCTTTCATTTAACTTGCTGTTCATTAGAAAGATTATTAGAAATCTAAATTTTGATGTTAACCTATAACCTGATGGTTGTGTATTTCAAGACTTGGATGAAAGGAGGATGATTGGCAATGCTGAGCAGGAAGCGGGGCTGTATTTAAGCACAAGTTCATTAAAAGGGGCCATGTGATCAGAAACACTAGATGTTTGCCAAAGGTTAAGCAACTAATTCATTAATTGACTTCTAGAGAAGAGTGGGCAAATATTTTTCTTTCAATTTCATATTCATTTCAGTCCAAACTTTTTTTTGAGGTTGACCTAGATGCTCTAGGTTTCTTTGAACAGTTTGTTAATACTTTTTAGCAAACCCAACAAGTTGGAAACACTAAATACCATTCATGTCATACAAGTCAAAATAATCTTCAATACTAGCTAACCATATCTACTAAGACATTAGGGTCCAACTTAACATCATATTTAGGGCTTCAACCATAACTTTTCAAGTGATATCACTTGGGACATTGTGGTCACACCTAAACCCTTCTTGAATTTGCCCAAGGGCTGTCCCACACTACTTAGGTTGTTGCCCTACAGTCCTAATCATCCCAATTTTCAACAAACTCAGGTTGTCAGCTAACAAATCTTAGAGGAAGTCCTCTAGCATTCCTAGCATCAGGGCCAATACGAGCTGATAATTTCCATTAGAGCCCATAATAGGAGTCCTAGGATGGCTGTGGACAGGCACATTTTCTTCTCTACGGACCTCTTCAATTTTATCCTGACCATGGTCTCTATGACTCGCAACTAGACCTTCTAAGTTCTTACCATTGATTTCCTTATTTAACGGACTAATGACACTCTTGAATTCCTCAAAACGACGGTCCATATATTCTCTAAGAATGTCCTAACTATTTTGGGTGTTTTGCTCTATGGGGAATTATAATAGCATTGAAAGGCTCATGAACTCACTAAAACAAACTTCAGTAAAGAAATCATTCATAAAATTTCAAAGAGAGTATAAATACCTTACCCAAGCAATTTTAAAGCCGAAAAGCAATAGATATACCCCCAAAATACTCTTAAATGGTGAACAATTGCAATTCAGATTGGTCTAGGGGAAAAATAGGATGAAAATGGCCGAAAAACTAAGTTTGGAGCATCTGGCAAATCTATGCGTTTGAAGCCCACACACAGGGGAGTTTGCCTGTATGTGAAGACGGCTCTAGTGACCAACCTTCAATGACAGGGCAAGTTTGGCCTTGTGCTTCCACTGGTGGGGCCAGTTTAGTGTTCAGTTTGTCAGATGTGGGAGTTTCGTACAAGGGCAGTTTTGCAGTTTCCTAGAGAGATTCCACAGAGTTTCAGGCAATGGAGCATCGCTGGAATAAAGAAGCCACGCTCTTTACTAGTAGGACAACAAAGAAAAGGGAAAGGATGAAGGAAAAAGAAGGAGATTCAAGAGAGAAAATGGAGGGGAGAAACTAATGGGATAAACTGACAATAATTTTCAAAACCTTCCTAAAAATCTGCCCGACAGCAGATGATAATCCTATTTAAAGGGAGCCCATCATAGGAAAAATAAAATAACAAAAAATCATAAAATATATAAACCAGAGAAGGAAATAAAAACTGGTCCAGATATGTTCCAAGATGCACTAATCAACTACACTAGAATTTCTGACGTCTAAAGTTTGTTTCAATTTTCCATCATATATGCATAAGTATCAGAAAATTTTCCTTTTGAAGGGAAAATTATGCACAGCCCCTAAAGGTGTTACCAAAACAAAACCACTCCTGGTGTCAGACAGCAGCTTGCTTTGGGTCTAATCTGGGTTCTGCTACAATTCTTACAATCACTGTGACGTCAATACTTAAATGACAAACAGCAGCATCAAACTTAAATCAAACTTTGAAGGACTAAGGAGTAGTCATTAGTGCAAAAAATTCAAAAATCAAAATTAAAAGATAAAGAAAAAAAGTGTGGGCGGCAGATTTATTGAGAAATAAATATGTATGGAGAAGATATAACACAGTTGATTAAAATTATAATACTGTGATGCCTATAAATATTATTCCAGGCACACACCTGCAAAAAAATTGGAGAGTAGTTGTTTGAAGTCTGTGTGTGAGAAGTTGAAGGTTGAGAACTAAATGTTCCTGATGTCTGGCGCATGGGTGATGACAGGTGACTTCCACTAGAAGACTGCCTAGACGACTCAGAAGGCATGTTGCCACTTCCAGAGACAGATGGCATTCCCACGCGATCTGAAAATGGATGACCAAATGCTAACCAGTCTTTTTCAACAAGTGCCTGCATGAAGAAAATAGTGAAGCACAATAAGAAGAACACAGCCATTGATGTAGTAATGCATACAATAACAGAGATCTAGCTAACTGATTTCTTTGAGAAGTCAATTCAAGTGTGAAACTGACGGGCCCAGCACTATGGGCTTAGGTAATGATGGGCTCCAACACTATCAGGGGAGGAGTGGGGAGAAGTATCTAGAGCATGGTGAGCTGGAAAGGCTGAGGGGATAGTTATAACCCATTAGACACGTGTATCTAGTAGAAGGAGAGAGGGTATGGGATAGGGCGGAATATTACCAGAGGGATGAAGGTGTGGAGGGGCAGGGAGAAATTGGAAGAGTCTTTGGTCTCTCGAATACCAGATAATTATTTTACTTTTTGGTCATTTCCTTCTTTAGCTATTCTACTGCAATGTCTACTATTCCTAGTGAATTTGTACTTTTTGTTTGGCTATTATCTGGAACTATACCTCTTTCTGATGCCTATTTGAGGGCAGAGCAGTAACAATCCAGGGAAGGCCAAGCAATGGGAATCCTCAGCAAACAATCTGAAAGAATAATAGCTAAATGGAAGATGAAGAAATATAGAAGGGACATGGATGAAACGTTTAAGACTATGAAGGAGATAAAAGAGACTATGGGAGACATCATGAAAAACTTCAAGAAGACGGCCAGTGAGGGAGAAAGCAAAGTAAAAATTAACCGAGTGCTGGAGATTCGAGAAGAAACAAGACGGGAAGAAGAGAAGCCAAAGTGGGACCATCAATATGAACTTCTGCTGTGTTCAACTAACGACTCGGCAGATCCGAAAGGGAGGGAAGAGATGATGGACGTCAGAGAAGAAGAGAAATCCGAGGAAGGGAAGGTCAGTGGCAGGCTGCTCCACTTGCAAATTCTGATGGATTATTCAGGGAAGACAGTGAGTACCACCCTAAGGAAGAAACTAACTCAGAAGTGATTAAGTCAACTGAAGTCTGTAGTGTGACAACCCAACTTGAAGGTATTTGCGTCTCACTCTATGCTGAGCAAAGGGAGCATTGCTTCCATGGAGATGAAACGTTCTGGTCGTACAATGGGAGCAAGACTACTCAACATCAAGTTTGAATAGCAATAGACATCAAAGATTAAGGCACAGAGATGTGGAGCATTTGTCTTGGATCCGGTTAGGGATATTGGCTGGGGTAGAAGCCCAAAATTAAATGAGGAAGTAAAGTTGTTTGGTCCTAGTTTTCCAAAACAGATGGAATCTCACAAGCTCATATGACCTATGGATTCACAAGCCATAGCCACTTATATTGGGCAAATAAAAAGGGAAGCAACCTCATGCTAAAAAAGGGCCAGGAGAACAGCATAAGCACGGGCCCATCATTCAGTGGAGGTGGGAATTCGGCTGGGTCCAATAGTTTCCCTGCTCAGATCAATGAGCTGACCCAATTGAATATAGTACTTAGATCCAAAGCCCAGAATCATGAAACGGTCAGGAGGATTAAGCGGAAAATAGGCCCATGGAAATTTCTAAAATACTCACTTATTGGAACTTATTATAAAAAACCCACAAGATGTAGTTAATTATCCTACCCAAACAGCCCAAAACTGCAAGCCATCCAAAAGGGAAACCGGAAGCAACAAATGGAAAAGTCTTGGACTTCGGCTGTCACGGGTGCAGGAAGTAGAAAGGTATTGAGTATCTTCTACGATGGTGTGGAAAAACACAGTGCAAATCAACAATTTCGGCTACTATCTATGGCTACAGAAGACGCTGTGGATAAAGAAGGTGAAGCACCTAAAGGGGCATGTCGAATTGATGTAAGTCAAGAGGGCGTTATGCAAATTTACATCTGGGAAGATACCCATTTTATTTACCATTGTTGCCGAACCACTTCAACTGCTAGGAATAGCTAGGAGGAAGGCAATGAAGCCTTGCCGTTTTGGAGAAGAGTTGGCCAACAGCCGAAAGTTCATATTGAAAGCAAAGGAAGATGACGATGAGTGCAAAGGGGTAGGGAAGGTGACTTGGGTTCTGAATCGGGTTAGAGTGATTGAAAGAGACCGAAGCCCAAAACTAAATTTGGTAAGAATTTTTGTTGAGCCCCTTCACTCCATAGTACAGAACCAACTCAATGCTCTAACCCTTAAAAAGAAATTTGGGCTCATGTTAAAAAAGGCCCAGGAGAGGAGTCATATAACGGGCCTCAAATGGTGTGGGACTAAGACCTAGTTGACACGGGTCATTCATATCCTCTACCCGACCCAAAATTCTGCAAGTAGGTGGAACAAAAGCCTGGATATGAAAGGCATCCCAAACAGTACCTATCCATCGAAGAGGAAGGAGGAAAATTATCGAAGGCCCCCAAATGCAAGGTTCGCTGAAATCAGAAAACAAGAACTCCTTGCTTGTCTGGTTATGAAAATGGGGACATCTTATAAGACTCAAAAGCAATGGTTTCAACTCTTACTGATGGCAGAAGACGACGGTGAAGAGGACGGAGAGAGAGAAGTAACTATCAACGAAATTCAAACAGGGAAGACAGAAAAGCTGTTGGCAGCACAAGAGATGCAGAAGCAAACAAGGTAGATGGGGGTAGTTCAAGTATCAATAGAAGGCAAAAGGGTTACGGCTACTCTAGGAAGAAGTGTGGAAGAAGCTGTCACAAATTCCATTGATGCTTGGTCGGCTCAAGTGGCAGAAGAGAGGACCGAGTACCTCAACCAAATACTCAAGATTCTTTTGGAGATGTTAATTGAAGGAAGAGTGGTTTGAGTTGCAATATGTTACTTTGAAGAACATAGTGTTATCACAGAAGCAATGTTTGAGGTAACCTTGTTGAAAGCTTGTTCTGGGAGGAATATTGAAGAATTTGGTCTGCAGGCAAAAGATAACATACTCATTCACACAAAGTCAGTAGCTGCAATCACTATTTACTAATGTCCTCTACACTTGAAATCATTTGAAGCTGAATCTAAAGTTCTTCATCACTTTAGCCCGAGAATTGGTTCTGAAATGGAGAAGCAAGGTCATATGGCATACAGGCTGACAAATACTTCTCCAGTGTTGTGGAAGACCATGACCTTTAACAGAGGAAAAAGAATTGATAAGAGACTATAGGAGACTCTGACTAAAATATTGCTGTTGGGGGTGTATGGAGCTCTTAGCAGGTTTGTTAAAATTCTCTTAATTTGGAACTCTAAAAAATCCATATATGGAGGGGAATATGTGACAGTTGCGACTCGGGGAGTTCATGAACCAATAGAAAAGACAGCAGTTAATGGTGTGGTGCTAAAGTTCCATGGTAAGATACTCCAGATCTGCCAGGTGGTAGACATCACTGTTGAAGGCCGTGCCTCCTGGATCAGAAGCAGTCTTTGGGATGAGCTGTGCTGATAAACTGAGCACAGAAAATCTATTTAAATGTGGCATTGGCGGTGGTATCGAGCATGGTGGTGAAAGTGGGAATGCATGCTTTAATGATAATAGTTTTGATGGTCCTAGGGAGGACGTGGAGGGCAGTACTCTCCTGTTTTCCTGTAGCTTGGCTATTGGTGTGTCAGTTATTATTGTTAGTAAGGCAAAATGTAGCAGCTTTAATGGAAAGAGTCATGGAGGCCGTGGAAAAGTTCAGTGTCATTATTCAGACATTTACACCAAAGATATTTATATACCCATGGCTAGAATGAGAGGGAGCAAAAAAATTGGAAAAGAAGAGAGAAAACTGATAGTTTTGGCTCTTTGGACACGCAAGAGCAAAGTCATATTGGCAAGACACTACCAGCACTCACTTCCAATTCTCACCTTGAGGGCAAGGTGAAGCTTCCGGGTAATGATGGGCCCCAGCACTATGGACTTAGGTAATGATGGGCTCCAGCACTGTCAAGGGAGGAGTGGGAAGAAGTATCTAGAGCATGGTGAGCTCGAAAGGCTGAGAGGGACAATTGTAACCCACTAAACACATGTATCTAGTAGAAGGAGAGAGGGTATGGGATAGGACGGAATATAACCAGAGGGATGAAGGTGTGGAGGGGCAGGGAGAAATTGGAAGAGTCTTGGGAGAGTCTTTGGTCTCTCGAATACTAGAGAATTATGTTACTTTTCGGTCATTTCCTTCTTTAGCTATTTTACTGCAATATCTGCTATTCTACTGCAATGTCTTCTATTCCTAGTGAATTTGTATTTTTTGTTTGGCTATCATCTGGAACTATACCTCTTTCTGATGCCTATTTGAGGGCCTAGTCTACCGGTCTCCATCAGAAACCGAACGAAAGAAAGGAGGAATGATTGCTCATCTTGACAGCAGCACTGAAATATGCGAAGTTCTTACCTGAAACCCTTCAAATGTCCTGTAGTATGGATCTAGCATCAAACTAGCAAGTGAAACCAACTGAGTTGTTCTATCCCATCCATCACTGGAGACATTAAACAGACAGGTATCAAATACCAAATCAACTTTGTTGAGAAATCTGTCAATTATTATTCAATGACATTGACAAGTTTTGCAATTAAGTGGGATTGTCGAGGGTACAGTTTAATTTGAGATGATGAACACATCCTTTATATGTTAGGAGTTTAATATTATCTACAAGCCTTGTAGTTTTTCCTTATCATTAACTAAAAGAGCTGTCATCATGTTAAATGATTATCTTTTTCTTATTGAGGTTTTTCCAGGTTATTATAAATAATTAGAGAGGCTCTGCCGGTGTGAATTTGTGCATGCACCATCATATGGGGAAAAACTGAAAGATCCAATTTAGCTTTCATTTTTTTTTTTTCTTCTCAAACAGATGAAAAAATGCACCATCATAAGCACCTGCAATGTACAAGCACAGAAGCCTTTTCCATAGCAACACGAGCAGCTATCCAAGCTGAACCGGCCAAGACATTTTGAATGTGCAGTAACCATCCACTATCCCCGAGGGTTGATACTGAAGCTGACATACTACTTAGTAATCCTCCACCCCATGTCCACCCACCATTTCTCTGTAAATAGAGCCCATAAAAGCAGATATTGAGTTGGTAAAACCCACCTAAAGATACAAGCTCATAATAAACATGACATCCTTGCAGATGTTCAGTGATTCAGCATTATCAAAAATAATATTAAAAACCCTTCCCATGTTTTCTCCTACATAACAAGCATTTAGGATGATCGGTTTCCTGACATGGTATCAAAACTCCCATGAAGCAGTGTGGACTACAGAGTTCATTACTTGCTGCCCAGAAGCTTTAATTTCTGGTCAGGCCGTAAAGTCAATACTAACAATTGGTTTCAGAGCAAAGCCAAAGGTCTGAATCCCTAGAGTGTAGCTTGAGGTGGGGGTTGTTGGCAAATAGATAGGATATAAGACAAAACATAAATAATTTTAGTTTGCAAACATAGGGTCAAACTCCTGATTCCTTAGTCACTCTCATGTCATGTCAAAAAATCAGTCATTCCAAAAGTTTAATATATGAAAAAATGGCCATGTGGATTTTAAATTATTTTTAACAAGCATGTTAGAAATTAATTTAAAATAATTTTAGACATATGCTGATCTATCATCCAAAATGGAAAAACAAACAGAAGGGCACTACATCTACTTATATCTCAAAAGATGGCGCTGTGTATTTCTCAATGCTTAGTTATTGTTATGACTCTAAATGTATCCCAGATTTTAGCACTCTGCGTTACTTGCTTATTTGAGCCTGCCACTCTGCAGAATTGCCAATTGTGGTATTTAGATAACTAACATAAGAATTTCATAAATTTGAATTCTAGCTAACTTCTATAATCTTCACAAGTCAACACTACTGGCATAAAACGATGATCAAAGCTGGTTGTCATGAGCAATATTTGCATCAAAGATTCTTTTGTTCATTATTTTAAGAAAAAAGAGTAAATTACACTAACCCCCACTGAGGTTTGGTTAAATTACAGCTGATACCCCTCTTATTTAAAATTATCATTCAGCGCCCTTAACATTTAATATGTGTTGCCAAAGCTTCACCTCCAATTCACGTTCTGCCAACTAAGTTAACTTTCAGCACAATAAACATTATGTTCAGAATTTAATTTACTTAGTTGCCTATACATAAAAAGGGGGGGGGAGAACCAGTATTACCAAATAGTCAAGTGTTTGATCCTTGTCATTCTCATTTTCCTAATCAAAATTAATTTTAAAATAGATACGGCGCCTTGATACCTTATCAAACCCAAAGGCTTTTCATGTGAGAGGACATGTTAAAGATTAGAAAAACTATTCAAGGGTCATCACTAAACTACTTATACTTATGAGTTGAAATTATAGAAATCCATAGGCCATATCCTCTCCTTATCAGGAAATGTTCTTCCACAAAACAACAAAGGATGTCCAATACTGAAAAGTGGGCAAAGGTTGGTGCAATTTTGATAGGTTGTAAGAGTGGGCAAAGGTTAGACAGAGAAAACGCCCCCACCAAAAATCCTCAAAAACTTGAAAGCAAGAACCATCTCCAACATCAAAGGTAAACATATGGGCTTGAAAATAGCAGAGATCCCAAAGTCAATTCAACTATTCATATGCCCACGCCAAAGAGAACCAGGTTCCGAAGAAACTGTTAAAACCACTTAGCCACTAGAGAAATGCCTTTAAAACAGCAAATTACCAAGTCCTAAACCGTCATTTATTTTCAGAATACATCAAATTAAGACTTCCCAACTAAAGGACATTTTAATTTAAGTACCGTCAAAACGAGCTAGAGCATGCAGGTCAACTCATGAGTGGGTATGGATTACATTTTTTTTTAGCCCATTTAGCCTATTTAGCCTGGGCCCCGGGCAACTTCCAAAAGCATCCATGTATTCTCTATATGATTTTTATTGCGAAAAGATATATAATCCATTTTGTTTGTTTAAACTTGTTAAAATTCATAATCAATCAATTACTGATGTTGTCAGTCAATGTTAATTAGGTAAAACCAAGAAACAGTATAACGTTTATTTGGAAGTGAAATGGTCTCTGAGTCTTTCACAAAAGTTTCATATAAAGACCATAATCAAGAAAATTTTGTCAAGGGGATGACAGCACTTAGATAATAGGCCCTAATTTTGATGGAAAATGACATTTTTGCCAACAAAATGGTGATATGGCCAATATCCACTATGCATGTTTGAATTCTTAACAGTAGTTTACAGGAATGATTTATTTATTAGCGCCATGAAAATTTTTGTGTGGTCTATACTTCTAGTACATATATTGCTTGTTGCATTGCATTTTGGCTAAACTAAATTCATTCTACAACTTACACGAAAGAGTAATGGTGTATGGCAAGTTGAATTACATAAATTTTTTTATTCAATTCTTTTTTATTAAATATTAAAAAATTTGGCCTTGTGGGCCAATATGGGCAGGTATGGTCTCCCATTTCACATCCTATTCACTAAACAGGCAGGGCAGTTTGACAGTCCTAAATTAAAATGACTCAGCGACCAAATAGGAGCACCCTTTCTACTATCAAGTCTCTCTTTCACCATCTGTATAACACATGAATTTGCAAGGAGCATTGTAAAACAGTATAATCAACCTGGCACCCAATTTAAACTACCCACAACATTATCCCAGACATTGATGGTATACAACACAACCTCAATTAATTCTATCTTATTATCAGGAAACTAAAGATTGGCCATTAATATTGTTATAGACTTATTCCAACATCCAAATTCAACTTTCTGATATTAATCAAAAAGATAATTTTAATTTCAACACTCTGTTCTGTCAGAACAGTTTTATCAGCAACTTTAATGCATGACTATTCCGTACCCTACTCAGCACATCAAGGACACACATAGAGTCTTTCTAAGATTGATAGACTCACCATAAAAGATGACATTCCATCTGACGATGCTCTGCCATAAGTATCCAAGTATTCTCTAAGTCGAGCAAAGCTGTCTCTCATGGCATGGATGTTGTCTATCCCAAAAAAGACTATCTGATAATATGAAATAAGAATTGGGGCATTTAGAAAAATGGCAAATTTAAGACTGAAAGAAACCACTTAAGCACACAAAAGCCTTGCACTGACCTCAGATTGAAAGTAATTAGATGATGATTCTGAACCACCTCCCATAGCCCCATTAGCCAATGCATTTTTCCTTGGTCTTGCATCAGCAATATATAGCTTCCTGAAAGAGGAAAGGATAGAAACCATAATATTTTCAAAATCATAGAAAAGCTACTACCAAAGATAACCATCTAGTGTACTGTCTGTTATATA
This sequence comes from Delonix regia, assembly GCA_037074485.1. Classification (NCBI taxonomy): domain Eukaryota; kingdom Viridiplantae; phylum Streptophyta; class Magnoliopsida; order Fabales; family Fabaceae; genus Delonix; species Delonix regia. The sequence goes on along the minus strand of CM073454.1, from coordinate 17,952,232 downwards.
GTCAATTGACGATATAATTTTAAAAAAATTGAATAAGAATAAAAAGTAACTTTTGACTAATACAAAAGGAAATTCTAATTTGGAAATTCTGATGAATCAATATCTCATATGGCCATGGACCCCATAAAGATATTTCCTAAGAAAATAAATCACACAAAAAGCTGATGCTTTTGCTTTGTATTGCAAAGGACATCATATATTCATAATGCAAGTATATAATACAGCATGCTATAATGTATCATGAAAGAGAAATCACAATCTTACCTCCGTGAGCCATCATCCAGTTTGCTGCAAAGTGCAGCCACAATCTTTTCATCAGTGTTGCTGCAGGCAATAAGATGAAAACAAATCACTTTTTTCTTCTCTTGTTTTCTTTTTTACCCTAAATCAAGAAGTTATAAAGAGAGATAATAGAAGTACAAAGAAGGAGGATAAGAATCCCTCCTAACGGAGCCAAACAAATGAAAAAAGAACAAAGAAGACAAAAGATAAAATATCGACCCAGCAGAGCTATCCAACAAGTCAACCCTTTATAAGAACTGAGTTAAAACCCACAAGAAAGCCAAGAAAAAAATCTATTTCATAAAAGATACAACGGACGTAATCTCAATTGAAAAACAGTCATTTAACTCCAGTGGCATGAAACCACCACAAAGGAGCACACTGCAAAATGGCCATAGCCTCCTTCCATCTACCAAAATGAAAGTAATTTACAGTTTATAAAAGCATAAAAACCATAGCTTTCCTTTGAACCTCAGGACTTGACCAGAAAATTGAATTATTATCTTTGTCATTGGTACTCTAGTGACTTTTCGCAAGAGTGATTGAGTTGTTTCTCTCCTTGCATAAAAAGACTATTTCCATTTGGCATTAGGACTAGGAGGATAGAGTTGATTAAATAGTACCTCCTTATGTTCATCATGAGACCAACTAAGGGTTGGGATGAACGTGCAAGGACTGCTCCAGTACCTACAATTCATCACTTGCATTTGGGCATAAAGGCAGTCACATATTAATATACAATAATATATTAGAATTAATAGGAGAAACAATCAAAATAAGAGGAACAGAAATGCCAAATAATAATTTCTTTAATAAAAGATTCCTCCAATACCAGGATGACACCATGAAACTACAGGCAGGCGACATCTAGCGCGAAAAGTGGAAGCCTGAAGCACTTCATCGTCACTAGCATCAGGACCATGCATAGTGATCAAATGTATGGTTCAGTGAATTGAATTTTAATTAAAACGATATTACTACAGGGAAGGGCAGAAAGTTGGATCACATTTACTTACCTAATGCTCTTTGGAATGATCAAAGCAAATGGATAAGTCTGGCACATTGTATAGTTGGAATTCACACTACTTATTCTCCACAAGTCATTTGACAAGGTAAAGGACCCACTTCCAATCATATTGATTGATGCACAATAAGATCCTCTTCCAAGAAGCCGAAAATACTCATCTAGTAACCGCACCTTTGGGTTAGTGTTGTTGAATCTAGAAGGCCCAGATACAAAAGCATAGAGATCCCATAGACTTGCCGGCTTTGTTAACCTCAGCAATGAATCATATATTACACGTCTCTGCAAATTATTTAAAAACATGAGATCCCACACATGCTAAATGTCTGCGTCATTGCAACAAGTCTATAACATTCTCACTGGCTTACAACAATTTGTGAAAAAGCGAGCTCACCTAATTGATTCTTCGAATATCATATAATTTGAATACTTAAAGAGTAGAATAAGAATCAAACTACAGACAGTAAAAGAAATGAAAATTACTGATTAGTTAAGCAAACATGCATGGAAGTTAAATGGTCCTTACCCTCAATCAAACCTTCACAACTTACAAACAAAATTATAAAAGGGCCAAATCCTCCACTCCACTCAAAATACATTAGCTACTAAAAATAATTTACAACAGCTGACAAAATAACTAAAATTCTTAGCACTGAAGAATGAAGAGTGCATAGTTGCTTGTAGTACATAGGAGACTCTACTACTCTAGGAAAGAAATTAAATGTTAGACAAATCCCTAACAATATGAAGCACATGTTTAATTCCTACAATCAACTAATAATTACTACAGTAATTACAATTATTCCAATCAATGATTTTCATCACTCCCCCTCAAGTTGGTGAGCAGGTATCTTCCATGCCAAGCTTGATGATTAAGTTTTGAGAGTTGACACTAGACAACCCATTGGTGAGAGCATCTGCATGTTGGCCAACACTAGAAACCAAAGGAGTACAAATTAGACCACTATCCAAATCTTCTTGTTTTTAAGTGCAGGTCTACCTCAAAATGCTTGGTATGGTGATGTTGTATCGGGTTATGCACATTGTTAATAGCAAATTTATTGTCACAATTAAGCTTTCATCAACCTTCCACCTTAATTTTCAAATTTCCCAAGATTACTTTTGGCCACAATAATTCACATATCGCAAGGGCCATTTCTTTGAACTAAGCAGCAACATTAGATCTTGCAAGCGCATTCTATTTTCTGCTGCTCCAAGTGACAAGGTTTACTCCTAGGTAAGTACAATATCCTAAGATTGATCTCCTGTCCACTAGGGATCCTACATAGTCTACGTCAAAGTAGGCTTCAAGAGTAAGTCCCTGCCTTCTTGAACAGAATTCCTTTCCCTAATTCACCCTTCAAGTACTTCAAAATTTAACGAACTCCTCTGAGAAGTGATTCTTTAAGGATATGTATAAATTGGCTTACAACACTCAAAACTAAGCAATACCAAGTCTAGTAGGAACAAATAGATAACTTTTCCCATAAGCCTCTAATAAAACCTTTTATCAACCCCTCACAGAGTCCATGGTTTGACACTATAGGTGTTTCCATTGGCTTACATCCTGATGGAACCACCCATCAGATCAGTCAATCCCTACTAAACACAATAGCAAACCACCAAAAAAGGAGAAAAGTACTGCAACCAACTCCCACTACTGAACTAAAACAAAACATATGGATTTATAATTAGAAAGATAAGGCATGAAAGAGAAAGGATGTTGACCCCGTGATATCTAAGGAACAATGAGTGGTTGGGAGTCGTTGAAAGGCTTTTTATTGGGAAAAATCTTCATTAGAAGGCACTTTTAGAACTTGGGACTTTTAGGGAGAGAACTGGCCTCTCAAAAGCCAACTAGGTTCTCTTTGTAATTTATCATTTTCTGATTCATTAATTTTTGCTGTATTATTGGGATTGTAAAGGTCTTTTGGGTTTTGGCTAATATCAATCTTAAGCCCCATATACTGGATTAATATAGTGTAATCTCTTATTAATACAAAACCCAAGTCATTCAACCCATTTGTTGTTACATTTATATGTGTTTCACAGTGCTAAGAATAAGGTCCTAACACATCCCAATTCACCTATATTTGACAATAAATCCATGACATACTTTTGCAGGGATATAAATGTCCCATGTTGCAAGTGAGCTACTTCAATGCCAAGAAAGCATTTTAGTTTGCTAGGCTCCTTGATCCCAAACTCCTTTACCAATTGAAGACTCGAAGCTATATGCCAAGAGGTGCACATGCATGACTACGTGAGGATTAAGGTTTTCTTTTAGGCTCTCTTTTTCTTAGTTATATCTAGTGTAAACTGCTTACTATTAATTATTTTTTAAATTTTATTTTCTTTCTCTTCTTTTTTTATAGTTTGAGACTTGAGAGGTTTAAGGGTTTAAACAATGGTTCCCAAAAAAAAAAAAAAAAAAGATGTTGCTTAGGATCATTTAATATCTCTTGAGACTACATTACATGATAAATGTAACTATGGTCCAACAATGTGAGGTAGAGCATTTAGAATAAAGCATCATCTAACCAAAACACACAAAGAAGTTGCTCCGCGTAATCAAGCACCAAAGGAGGCAAAAAAGTTGTTTAAAAATTTCAGAAGATGCAAATAAGGTTGAGGATGATGTTATTGAGTGTTTTGATGGTAAAGAGCTTGATAGGAAAAAAGAAAGGTACCATTAATTCTTTTTTAAGAAAAGGGGGAACTGTTACTAAGGTTGATATTAAACTACAAACTCTAAATGGAATGGTTAAAGATATAGATGCAGTGATTGGAGATATTTCTATATGCATATAAGTTAATGCATTGTCGTTTAATTTGGTAAAGAGTCCATGTTTTATTAATATGGCAAAATCAATTAGTGAATATGGTAGGAACTTAAAACAACCAACATACCATGAAGTTAGAGTTTCATTCTTGAAAAAAAGGTCAATCTTGAGCATGCTGATTTGGAAAAATATAAACTTATATGGAAGAAAATTGCTTGCACTTTAAAGTCAAATGCTTAGACTAATGGAAAGGCTAAATCAATCACTAATTTTCTGGTTAACAATCCTAAAGTGATTGTTTTTATAAAATCTATTGACACTAGTGGCACCATTAAAGATGCAACTAAAATGTTTAAATTGCTTGATGGTATGGTGATGGAAATGAGAGAGGAAAATGTTGTTCAGGTGATGACTGATTGTACTTCAGCCATCGTATTTGCAAGGAAGATGTTAATATATAAAAGAAAACAACTCTTTAGGAAACTTGTGCAGCCCATGGCTTTAATTTGATGCTTGAAGATATTAGTGATCTTCCTATTTTCCAAGATACTATTAAAAAAGCAAAAAAAAATTACAATACTTATTTACATGCAAACTTAAATGCTAAATTTATTTAGAAGCTATCCAAATGGTAGACTCAGCAATGCCCACATTTTGACCATGGATTGTATATTGGAATAAATGATTCCACTTCAATCCATATTTGCATCGCCACAATGTGTTAAGAGTTTTTATGCCTTTAAGCTTGAAGCTAAACTAGTGGAAGACATTATTTTGGTTAAAAGATATTTTAAAATGCACTAAAGTATTGCTTAAATTGTATAACTCCTCTAGTAAAATGCACAATGAGTTAAGAGTGTAGGACCTGACAACTCTTGATAGGGCACCCCATCAATATCCACCCCTAAGAGTTCCAGCTTGTCCTCAAGGGGAAACTAGGGAAACTATTCCCTAATTGCATCCCAGCCTTCGCAGATGTTCTCAAATTTAGGTAGTCCTTCCCATTTCACCAATACTTCTACCCTCCTGTCAGTGAGTGTCCACAGCTAGCATATGTCTTGGGGCTGCACTTGAAGTTCTAATTCCTTTAGAAGTCCAAGAGGAAGTGTTTGAATGGGGGTGGAAGGATGCAAGGAACTTTAGAGTTGAGAGATATGAATTACTAGGTGGATAAGTGTAGTGGGTGGCAGTTCCAATCTATAATCCATTACCCCCACCCTTTCTAGTATCTTGAAGGGCCTATAAAACCTAGGGCTTAATTTTTCTTTGGCCTTTCTAGCAAAAAGATTTCAGCAAGTAGGGTCGAATCCTTAGGTACACCAAGTCTACCACCACCAATTACATATCCCTCCTATGCTTGTTGGCTTATGTCTTCATTCTTTCTTGAGCCTTTTAGGTTCTCCTTGAGGAAGGCAATAATAAGGTTCATGGCTTGAATATGCTCATTTACCCCTTCTATTGCAAAGGGTCCATCATTGAGCTTGAAGAAAGTAGAAGGGTCTCTCTCATAAATTGCCTTGAAAGGTGTCATGCTTGTAGCACTATGAAAGGTAGTGTTGTACCAGTATTCCACCCATGAGAGCCATTCTCACTAGTGAAACACCTTATATAAGTCTCTAATCCTCTATTCACAAGTTCAATCTGCCCATCCATTTCAGGGTGATATGCAAAGCTGTAACAAAAATTGGAGCCTGCTTGTTTAAACAATTACTTCCAATATTGACTGACAAACACTCAATCTCTATCTAATAATATGCTTCTTGAAAACCCATGCAACTTTACTATGTCAAAAACATATAATTTAGTCACATGCTTGGCAGTGAAAGGGTGAGCCAAGGGAAGGTAGTGAGCATATTTGGTGAGGTGGTCCACAATGACTAAGAACATGTCATACCTTATAGGTCGTTCTCTTTCAAATTCACCAATACAGTGCTATAGATAAGTATATCGTTGAAGAAGACTAAAGGTATGTTTGGATGGACGGTCAAGGAAAAAGTGGCAAGGAGTAGAATGGCTAAATCAAAATAAATACATGTTTGAAAGTTTATTTTAGGATCAAATGGAATGACAAAGGAAGGACTCTAAGGCCACTCTTTGCCATCCAAAACCTCATTTTTGGTTGTCCTTCCAAATTGGAGGGTTAAGGATGGAATGGAATGGAATGACTTAGCAATATAATTACCATAATATCGTCATTGGTTAAAAGCTTACTATACTAGCATTATATTTGAAAGGGTAATATTGTAAAAATGATATATACATTTCATTCCATTAATAACTATCCTTCTAAACTTCCAAATAAAAAGGTGGCACATATCTTGTCATTCCACCCTTCCATCATTAGTCATTTCATTCCATCCCTTCCTCAACTCCTAATCATAGCCTAACACAAATCTACAATGGTACTTCTCGATCACGTCATTCATTAGTTATTGTTAGAAGATAGGTGAGCATTAATCAATCCAAAGGGGGCTAGGAACTTATAATGCCCTTCATGTGTCTTGAAAGTGGTTTTGTGCTTGTCCTGAGTCTCAATCCTAATTTAATGGTACTCGAATTTTAAGTCCAACCTCAAAAAGATTGAAGCTATCTTTAATTCATCCAGTAATTCATCCACCACAGGAATAGGGAACTCATCAAGTGCGGTGATAGTGTTAAATGCTTAGTAATGTACTCAAAACCTCAAGCTCCCATCATTTTTAAGTATTAAACTTGAATAGGGGTCATTACTCAGCAGAATAATTCCCATTGTCAAAATCTCCTTCACCATATGTTCAATCTCATTTTCCTGCATGTAAGGTATTGAAAAGGTCATCTGTAAGGGGTTCTGATTATAGACCCAGGTATGGGAACATCATATATAACAAACCTTATATTCTCTCCTCTAACTTATTGTATTCTCAATGTCGACAAATCCTTCACGCACCATTAACTGCAAGAACTATTCTTTTGTTCTCTAAATTCATTAGCACCACATCATAGTCGAGGTAAGCCCCAAACTAGTTACTCATTGCAGATTTTTGTGAGGATGGCTAACTTCTGATGAAATCTCATAAGAATATAGTGCTTTCACAGGCATCTAAAAGTATTGAAAATTGCCATGTCCATATGTAGTTTTTGCTCTTACCTTTTGTTTTTTGTAACATTCTATCTCTTCTGAGCATTCAGCAACCATCTTCTAAATCTTCTCGGCTTGGACATCATTGGTAGATGCTTTGCTCTCTGTGTCCTCATTGTACTCTTCATCAGCCTTGGACAAGAACTACTTTGATAGTGATGGAGTGGTCCTTTGACCTAAAGGGGGGTAAGCCTTCCAGATCCATACAAACCATCGAGTACTCTACTTAACTAAGTTCCTGATTTCTAACGGTAGTGTAATGCCTTGGAATTCTTCCTTTAAGGTTTCTCCAAACTCCATCATGAAGCCTTGCCCTCATTTCCTCAAGGAACACATCTTAGATTTAAATGAAACCAAGGCCATGGAAAGTATGGGATCCCCCAATAAGCACACCAACTTATCCATTGATCCAATTTTCATTGTCAACCTTCCCTAATTGACCTTCACCTCTCTTACATCCTTTAGCCACACAATTCCCAACAATACATCTACCTTATTTAGCTTAAATAGATAAAAGGTTTAGGTGACCATTAACCGCTACAACTTCAATGTAAGATGACGACATTGTTGATTGCCTTTAACTGTGTCCTATCACCTATAGAAACTTGATATCCAACCACCATGTGCACCAATAACTTCATCTTCTCCACTAAAAAAGAGAATATGAAGTTATAAGCAGCCCCACCATCAATCAACACCAAAATCTCGACCCCATTCAAGCTTCCCATCAACTTCACCAAATGGTTGTTGTTGTCAATTCCACAATAGAGTTAAAGGATAGTTCCATGGAAGTATCATTGTCTTCTTCTTCATCTTAGGGTTCTTCCTTTTCGCAAAGAGCTTAGCCCCCTAGTTCCTTCCTTATTCAATTTATGAGTTTCCCACGCCAAAATCAGTATTTGTAGTTGTTTGTTCTTAAATCAATGATTTGATCTGTATTTCTCCTCGCACTTGAAGCAGAGATCGAGTTCCCTCACCATAGCAAGCTTCACATCTAACAACCTCTTTATTAGAGCCTCTTGTCTATTTGAAGAGGCCACAGCACTATTGCTACACGTTTTAGAGTCCCTTGGTTTTGACTCTATCGTCTTTTAGAAATTGGAGTTAAAAAGATAGTGGGTTTGCTAGTATCTAGCCCACTGGTCCTCATTTTGGGCTAGGTTGCACCTTTTGGGCCTTAAAGACCTAACTTTCTTTTGTCTTCTCCAAAAGTATGTTTCTTTCCTCTACCCTTTGAGCTAACTCCATCAACTCGTGCAATTACCCAACACTCAACATTTAGATCTCTGCACTAATCTCTTCCTTCAAGCCAATCAAAGGCGTCAACCGTTCTCTGAAGTCCAAGATTGTGCTCTCTTGCTTCAACACTATCGACATTTCATATCCATCCTCTAGCTGAGAATGTTGAAACCATCAAAGAAGCTCTCTATTGAACTTTGTCCACTCCATAATGAGGCTCCTTGTCTCCATCTGCTATATCTAGTAAAAGCTTTTACCCTCTAAACACATCATGATGGCCTCAAGCTTTTCCTCTTCCCACATCCCATTGACCTAAAAGTAACATTCTACTCTAAACAATCACCCTATTAGGTCTTCTACCGAGAAGATTGATAGCCCCAACTTTGTTGATCTCCTTTTCAGTGGTGGTACTTACATCTACTCCCATTCACCTAAAAGTAATGTTCTGCTCTAAACAACCACCCTATTGAGTCTTCTTGATTGACAGCTCCAACTTTCTATACTTGCTGATCTCCTTTTCACTAATGGTACTTACATCTGCTCCCGTTTCAACTGATGGGTGATGTTGACCTTGGTTGGGATTATGGATTTAAGGTTGTGATTTGGTTGCTTCCCTGTTCCTTCCTTCCAACCTCATCAATGCATCCTTCATCTCCAATACCCATTCCTTCATGGTCCCCACATCCTTCATCTCTAATATCCTTATTCCCCACATTCTCTTTAAGTTCTACTACACTTAGATCAAGGCTATCAACATGTCCCTCCATTCTCGCAAAATCCTTGCCCTAACTAAAACTGCTCTCATACCAATTTTCTAAGACTATGAATGCAACTTCTACATGCTACAGAAATCACATCAAGAAATATCTCATAATAATTGGCTTTTGTATTAACAGGAGGGAAATACACCATATCAACCAACATATAGGGCTTAGAAGATGATATTAGCCAAAACTTAGAATCCCTTCACAAACCCCATAGCAACACATTATAAGAAATCACAAAAAATACACAAACATCACCATAGTGGCTAAGCTAAGTTTCAAGAGGCCAATCCTCTCCTTCCGAAAGTTCAAAGTCCCAAAAAGTATCTTCTGATGATGATTTTCCTCAATAAAAAGTCTTCCAACCACTCCTAACCATTCATTGTTCCCTAGATGACACAGGGTCGGCTTCCTTTCTCTTTCCTCCCTCACCTCTTTGATTATAGACCTTAATACCTTGTTTAGGTCTAGTGGTGGCAAGCTGTTAAAGTCCCTTCCAGCCTTTTGGTCACCGGTTGTAGTGCTTAGGCTTAGGGCCTGATTGCTCTTCATGGGTCACCCCATCATGACACAAGAGAATGTCAACATTGACAAGAATGATAAAGGAAAAGGCATTGTGATCCAAGAGAATGTCAACGTCAACAAGAATGATACATAGAAAGGTATTTTGATAAAAGACAATGCCATTGCCACCAAGAAGAATTAACAAAAGGGCATTCCGATTGAAGAAAATAAAGAAAAAGAATTGGAAGATGGTGGCGATGAGACTGATGAGGAACAAGATTGAGGAATAGTCTTGCTAGATGAATGCAAAGTGATGACTTTGGCCTTGACAATAAGGGGGATATTCAGATTTTATTAGCTTATACATGAGCTGTTTGTTTTAAGACTTTATGTTTTTTGAGACTTTAGTGTAGAGATTGTTTGCTTTTCAAGCTTAATATTATTTTATTCATGGTATACCATATATAAAGTATTTTTTATTGTGACTCTGAATCTAATAATACAATACAATTTACATTCACAATTCAAAAATTAGCCTCATGATTCATGTTCTGAATTGCGATTCAATAACCATGCTCATGACCAATGTGGACAAACCTCAATTTGAGAAAATCATTTTAACAAAAAGTAACAGGAAATACTACAAAAATAGCTTATAAATAAGGATCAAAAGGACCAAACAAATTCTGAGAAAATTGTTGGTTCTAGTTCTTTTGCTAAAGCTAAATCTGGGATTTGTAAAGAAGACCGGGAATGTTAAGCTTCAAGTTATGCCCAACTCAAGAAGAGTATTGGAATCCCATGATTCCTCAAAAAGACCACATGGGATACTTGCTGATTTATGTGCATTTAGTGGCCAGAATCTAGTGATTTCTAATGGGTTAATGGACTAAAGTCAAACGTTTTAATTCTCTATTTGCTTCGAATCTTAATTTTTACATTTATGTTCCTGATTGTTTCCACATCCGGCTGAGGATGATAGGCTAATGTTCTATGACCTACATTACTCTATATAAAGCTAATACTGCATTGATTAAAATACGAAATTTCAGAGTCAATATTTTCTGACATTCTTCGTAATACAAAAGCCAGAATGACTATCCTAGTGGTGTTACCTGTTTTGTACGAGGCCTGAAACCAAAAACTATAATTCTCATATCCTTTCCTGCATGCCCAAGACGAAAGATAAGTTATATGACTGTGCACACAAAGAAACAAAGAAACATTACACAAAGTATAAGGAAATAATAACAACCAATCAAAAGAACTTAAAGTTTAAGAGCCAATAGTAAAGTAAACAGGCCAATGACGCTGTTGATAAAGATGACAGTGAAAAAACTAGAATTAGATTCTATATCATCCCCTTCATTCACCTTTATGAATTCAAAAACAGGAATTTCAAAATAGTAAAACACATTTAAAATTTATCTTCACTATTGAATTTCAAGATGATTGTCAAATATTCAAATGAACAAATTTCAGAACTACAAAAGAGAGCAGAATAGCATATTCTTCAAAACAAAGTACACTAACAAAACACCAAGTTAAATAAACTCATCAGAGTAAAATATCTCTCCAATGAATATAGGTTAGGAAAACATCCTTTAAAAGGACAATGGAGGAACTAGAAAAAAGGCTCCTAAAACAATCCCATCCAAAAAAATGTTTAAAGACAACAAAGTTTCCTGGTAGAGAATGAAAGCATAGAGCTACAAATAGATACACTAAATAACATCATAAACATTACACCACAGTCTTTCCTAAACCTACTAAATTATTAAGTAAGAACAGCACCAAAATAAAAAGGACACACCCAGTTTTCACCAAATAGTGGTGGCTGCCAAACATGCAGAGTAAAAAAAGATGCTATATCGAGACCATAGTTATTAATAGTGCATAACACAGTTGTAGTGACATCTAACAAGGGCTCCTAAATGCTATAGCGCTTAGCATTTTGCACCCATATAGTAATTAGAAAAGCTAAACACATATTGAAGACATAACAAATCCTATCTTTATAATCATCCAAAGCAAAACTAAATTAACATTTTTCCCCCCATCAAAACAATTTAATACATTTTTCTCTTAAAATAATTTCTTCTTTTATAAAAAATAAATAAATAAAATTAACAAAACAATGAAAAATAATATAATAAATATGGCTGCAGTCTGCACATTCGGCAATCCAGTAATTAAAAGGAAAAAAAAAAAATTGGCCCCCATTAAAAATTGGACATATAGATCTTGGCAACTCATTTGCCACCACCCCTGCCTCTCCCAGCAGAAATAACCACTGGAATGGTGGCAGACAAGGCTGGCCAGTCTTCCCACGACAAGGGAAGAGAGGAGTGTCTAAAGAACCAATGGCTACCAGCACACCATCAAGATTGCTGAAGATTTCTTCCCACAAGGTAAAAAAGATTATCAACCAAGAGAAAATAATCTAAGAGCTTACCAATGACCTGGAGCAGTCTTTGTGGTGGTGTTTTCTCAGATTGACGAGTAGCCGATTGAGCCTTTACAGCCTACATTAGATGAGAGAATAGATAAATATGATCAACAAACAGATTTGATAGGTTTACAGCACACCATGTCATATATGTAGTTTATATCTTTTACAAAATTAATGAATATTAGAAAGAATTGAAGCATTGATTCTATGACTTAGCTGATATGAGCTCACGGAATTGGTTACAAGCCCAAAATAAAATAACTATTCAAAATATTAGCTCCTATTTCCCCCTTATCAATCAATTTAAATCATATTTTGCGATAAAAAACAATGTTGTACAGGTGAACAGCAATACCCACAAGCATTAGTCATGAAGTGGAGAGTGTAAATATTCTACAGCCAAAGAAATTCCAACGGTGGAGGATTAAAAGTAATCTTGAAAGTAGACAACATCAAGGTCAATAAAGAAAAAAGATACAAATGAGGAGGAAAGGATAAACTCTTAAAAGAAGGTCAAGGACCAGAACAAACTAGTTAAAAAGACAATTTAGCATGCAGCAAAATTACCTATTCCGTCTGTATATTTCAAAGAGACACTCCCTTGACCAAGCCTTAAGCCTAACTTCACAAACAATCCCCAAACATAATCCTTGCCAATAGGTCATCTAATCACAAGGAAACACCCCTGAAATTACACGCATTCCTCTCTAGCCAAATATTTCAGATCACCATAGAAACCACACAATACGAAAAGTTCTAACTATAGTGAAGGGAAACAACTTTTATTTCACTAAATTCAATACTCAGATAACACACATATCTATATACAAGATATACACTAAGAAAGGAGGCTAATTAATACTAAAGTTGGACTAATTAATGCTAGAGTTGGACTAATAAATGAGTTGGACAAATAAATGTTGTAGGACTAATAAATGTTCCAACACCCCCCTCAAGCTGTTAAATAAATGTTCTGCATTCCCAACTTGGATATAATGGTTTGAAATGTTGCACTGTTAAGCCCCTTGGTGAATATATTTGCTAGCTGGCCTCTTATTGATACATAAGGAGTACAAACAAGACCACTATCTAACTTTTCCTTTATGAAGTGTCTATCTATTGAGTGCTATGCTTATTGCTTATTTGTTATCACAGTATAGTTTCATTGGCCCATCCCACTTGATCTTCAAGTCTTCCAAAATGATCTTTAACCATAGCAACTCATAAATTCCTTGTACCATCCCTAACGTCTCTGGAGCTCGATAATTTGTACCTTTTATTGATGATTGCACTAAAGTCTCTTGAATTTTTCTCCTAAAACGTAAATCGGTTGAGTGATTTGTTCCTAACCTCTCACACCATGATCCAAAATTAGTTTAGTGTAAAAATTAAAAGGATTAGGACTAACAATGCAAGAGATTATTTTAACCAAACCCATCAACTTATTTCAAAAGGGAAGGGATCTCACAACAAAACGAAGTGGTAGAAAGGAAAAATGGTCATCTTTTATCTACTGCTCATGCCTACTTGTTCCAAACCAATGTACCAAAATCTTATTAGGGAGAAGTCGTCCTTACAACCACTTACATCATACCCTCGAGGGTGCTTGATAACAAATCTACTATTGAAGTCCTCTCTCAATTCTTTCCTAACCTCAAAACTTCAAACAACTTTACACCAAGAATATTTGGTTGCACATCAATCGTTCATATTCACAATAGTGGAAAGTTAGATCCAAGGGCCATCAAGTGCATTTTTGTAGGGACTCTTCAACTCAAAAGGGGTACAAATGTTACCACCCTCCTACAAAATGATTCTATGTCTCAGTTGATGTTACTTTTGCGGAAAATATTCCTTATTTTTCTAAGTCTTATCTTCAGGGGGAGATCTCAATGGAAGATAAGGACAATGATCCATTTTTTACTTACCCCCCTCTACTTCCTAGCTTAAGGTACCTATGCCCAACACTAAATCCATTTCAAATCAAAACTCTAAGTCCATATCCCGGCATCATCTGAATCCTGAGCCTATTTCTAGAGATAATGTTCTTGATTCTACAGTATTTGCAGGTGTACTCAAGGAGGAACACTCCAACTCTTGAACCAATGCAAGACCAAAGCTCTAACTTTGACCCTGGAATTGAGGTAACAACAAGCTCCAAATCTAATTCTTTGGATGAATCAAAAAATGACAGCCTTGATATTCCAATTACCCTTAGAAAAGGAACTAAGGAATGCACTAAGAGACCATTGTATCCACTTTTTCATTTTGTATCATTTGAAAAATGCTTGCCATCACATAAAAATTTTCTTGTTAGCCAAAACACTATTACCATTCCCACTACTCTATCTAAGGCATTATCTAAGGAAGAATAAAGGCAGGCCATGAAAGTTGAGATAGACGACATGGGAGTTATTTGAATTACCTAAAGGGAAAAGACCAATAGGGTATAAATGGGTCTTCTTAATCAAGTATAAAGCTAATGGATCACTGGAGAGGTATAAAGCATGGTTGGTTGCTAAAGGATATACACAAACTTATAAAGTAGATTATCAAGAGAACTCTGCCACAGTTGCCAAAATGAATATGATTAGAATTCTGTTATCACTAGCAACCCATTACAATTGGACACTTCAGTAATATGATGTGAAGAAAGTCTTTCGCCATAGGGACCTAGGCAAGGAAATCTACATGAGCATTCCACCAAGATTTCAAGACAACAGAGAAGCAAACAAAATGTGTAAGTTGAAGAAAGCTTTATACAGATTAAAACAATCTACAAGAGCTTGGTTTGGGAAATTTACAAAAGTGATATTAACCTCAGGATATAAGCAAAGTCAAGGAGATCACACTCTATTCATTAAACACACGGACTCAGGGGGAGTTACAACATTGTTGGTCTACGTTGACAATATCATTGTAATAGGGAATGATGAAATGAAAAGGAAAAATCCAACAAGGTGTTTGGGCAAGGAATTTGAGATTAAAGAGCTAGGAAAACTAAAATATTTCCTAGGAATTGAAGTAGCATACTCAAGACAAGGTATCATTATCTCACAACAAAAGTATGTGACTGAGTTGTTAAAAGAGACAAGAAAGATGGCAAGTAAACCTACAAACACTCCAATAGAGCCTAATCACAAATCGGGAGAAGCTAACACTACTGTGGACAAAGAAATGTATAAAAAATTGGTTGGAAAACTCATCTATCTTTCACGTACGAGACCTAACATAGCATATGCAGTTAATGTGATAAGTCAATTCATGCACAACCTAAAGCAAGTACATTTGCAAGCTGCCTATCAAGTACTGCATTAACCACATTAACCTAAAGGGTAATCCTGAACGTGGAATCTCATTTAAAAGGAACACAAGGGTGGAGCTAGAAGCATACACAGATGCTGATTACGCAGGCTCACTATTTGATAGAAGATCCACTACAAGCTATTACACCTTCCTTAGCGATAATCTTATAATGGTATCAAAGCTTATTTATGAGTGTAGTAAAAGGAAACAACTTTTATTTCACCTTATTCAATACTTAGATAACACACATATTTATATACAATATAAACACTAAGAAAGGAGGCTAATTAATACTAAAGTTGTACTAATTAATGCTAAAGTTTGACTAATAAATGTCCCAATACTAACCTTCATCTGTTTGGCTAAAAATCAAAAACCTTGACCATATGAAGCAAAACATTTCCAAATCCAATACCCAATTCTCAGCAAACACGTTGAACAATTTATTCCACAAAAAAGAAGCCACTCAGGGCAATGTCAAAATGAATGACCTTAAATTTCCCACTATTCATGCACATCATAAAAATTTTCACAAACCACTACAACTCAAAAACTGTCCATGATTTGTTTTATTGATATCTCTAACATGCCCCTTCACATAAGTGAGGACAAAGTACAAGCCCACTGTACCTTGTACTAAAAATTTTAATTAATAAAATTGGAAACAACAAAGATTGAACTCTTGACCACTTGTCATAAAGGCTCAACTAATTTAACAATAGTAATGACTGGATACCCATAAAGATTAGAGAAAAAGTAAAAGTACCAATTTTAAGGTTGTGACAGCACTTTCAAAAGCAGCCATGGTGGTTTGGATTGAAGGAGGCCAATATAGACAACAAACAATATTAACCATGACATGAAAGAGGTTTAATCACGAAGGAAGGTGTGGGTTAGTTCCTATAGAGACCATTGACCTATTCTAGGTTGATAGAGGCTAAAAACATGGTCCCACAATCATGCAAGAACTTAGGTGACAAGGTAGAAATTTGATCCTATGCATGGGGACATGTGCACTAGTCAAAGGATGTTCACAAGGGCAGATAGGCCAACCAGCAACGTCTAAAGACAATCCCAAAAGTGCTTGGTAAGATCTCTCAACCAAGCTATCTGCTAGAAGGAGCAAAATATTTGAAAGAATGAAAAGAACACTGCTATAATGGGAAACCAAGGGTTTTTCCTACTCAGCTTTGAAACCATGTTACAAACCACTTTAACTCAAAAGCTTAAGCTTCTAAGTTAAGGCCCTTTAGAATTATTGATATCTAGAAAGAGAAATGTATCATCTGCAAACTAAAGATGGGACACTATAATCTCAACTTTGACCACAAGGACCCTAATAAGATCTCTATCCACTCCACTCGTAATCATCCTACCAAGCACATCCACTGTTAAGGTAATCAACAAAGGGGACAAAAGATCCCTTTGCTTCACTCATCTTTGCCTTGGAAACTATGACTGAGGCCCCCCATTCATACTATGAAGTAGATTTTAGAGGAGGGCAACTGGAAACCCCAAATTCTACATTTCACACTAAAACCTTTTCCATGAAGGACTTTGTCCGGAAACTCCAGCTGACTCAGTCATATACTTTCTCAAAGTCTTACTTCAAAACCAAGCAACTATCTCCTCTCCACTTAAAGCTACGTCAAAAATCTATCTACCTAAAATGAACATGCTTTTACTATGTGTGATAGTGCTTTACAGCAAAACAGCAGCCCATTCAATTTAACTAATGGCACCTTGATGATGAGCTTATAATTGTAACTAAGCTAATGAATCTGTAGTCCCTTGCCCTAATAAATCCATCTTTCTTTGGCACAAGGGTGATAAAAATAGAATTCATACTCACTTAGTTTATGTCAAATGACAACTCTCTAAAAATTTCTATTTTTTCTAGTTCTAGTATCCCTTAAAACATCTGACTCACATGCATTCAACTTCTTAACCAATTTAAGTTCTTTCATAAATTTAAAACCCTCCTAACCCTCCAATCTTATATCTTGCTAGACTTCTTTCATAAAAGCTGAAAAAACATAATTCACCAACCACATGTTCTCCAACATAAAGGTATAGGTCAAGACTTCACCTTACATGATTTCAAGACCAAGGGAAAATGGTCAAAATCCAGATGAGACCAAGCCTCATGCACCAGGTCTAAAGTACTAAATAATTTGATGGAGTGGAAAAAAGAGATAGATAGGACAGAATAGGAGGCCAAAGAAACTCAAACAAGAAGGATATGCAAGGAAGCTTCAAGTACAAGTTTTACAATTGAACTAAATTACTAAAGCTTTCCATGAAGACTCCAGAAAAGTTACTCAAACTTCAATTAATGCATAAATGTTCAGTGTATACTTCATAATATGAAAAATATATAGCGTAAATTAAAAAAGGCAGAGAATAGAAGAGGGTTTGACAAAATCTAACATGTACAATTTGAATAATAAAAAACATGCACAAAAGGTAGTTTGCAAGTTTTAGAACTTACTATCTTGCTAAACTTCTCGATCATTGCAAGGGGTATTGTTCCTAGGGCAATAACTTTTGTAGTTTTCTCACTCTTGAAAAGGTAAAAGAACAGATCAGAAGGTATAACTCCATACAAAGAATATATATATATATATATATATATATATATATAGATATATAAGAAGGTATAAGACTTTTCATATATGCACACACAAAAATAGATTCGCAAAATGCACACAGTTCAGCCACAGAAGCTCACAAGAGCTAAATTTCTTGATTCATTAACTTAATTAGATTTGAACAAAGATTTTGGTAGCTTACAGCTAGCACTTGGAATTCAGATAGACTCAGTCCACATATAAATCAAATCTTATATTTTTCAAACTAAGTGACATACAAGACAAGGAAAACAACAAAGCTACCAGATTCAGTCAGTAAAGAGACACACTGATACCACCATCAGATACCAATAAATATTATCATCAAGTTAACAACTGCAGCTTTCAATCATCCTCTTTCTCTTCTTCAACTTCCCCCTTCTTACCAAACCACACTCTGTTCCATGTACAAAGCATTTTACTGCAAAGCAGGCCAGGTCAATGCCAACAAACTCCGGATTCAGTCCAGAGTTAATGTGCAAGATATGTGTCATACAGTTCTATTTTTGCTCATCATAATTTACAATTTCAGCCTATGTTTTTCTTTAACCCACATATAAAAGTTTCCTAAATCAAAACTAACAAAAAGATTGATTAATAAACAGTAAATTTTATAATTATTGCAAACAGGAATTACAGCAATTGGTTATGTGTCATACAATTCTATTTTTATCCTCATAGCTTAGAAGTTTAGCTTATGTTTTTCTTTCAACTCCCCCTACAAAGGTTTCCTAAATAAAAAGTACAAAAAGATTGATTAATAAACAGTAAAATCTAGAATTATTGCAAACAGGAACAATAGCAACTTGATCCTCACCTAAGTTACAAAGAATTTTAACATATTGAAAGAGCATTCAAGCGGACAACAGTCCTTTGCAGCAGAATTGAAAACTGAATATATCTGATATTTCTACACCTAAAAGTACTTTAAGAAGTTTCTCTACGTAATTGATCAAATCCAGCATTAACATCTTTTCTTCAGTATTGTACCCTATTAACAAGGTTTATTTAAGTATTATTTAGATATTTACCAATTTGTTCTCCATAACTAAGTGTCAGAATTAAGCTTCAGAGTACATTTGTAGATTTTAGGCACCTTGACTTTACAACTGCATGACCAATTGCAACTCATTTTTTATGAGTCTTCAAAAAGACAATTATATCATAGAAGGGAAAGAAAAACCTTAGAGCTTCCAAAATATATATGATTGAAAGAATTCTAAACAAGATCTTCACTTTTTCCCTTCTCGTTTTGTCAGATTGTATCATTCTCTGCCCATAACAGCAGCCTTGACATGTAGTTCAATTTATTTCAAAATCTTCTTCTCCTGACCTAACATATAGTCACCCTTAAACATGTATTTTAACAACTTACTCAACTGCCAATCCTAACTAGAAATTTAAAACTTAACTAAACAACTGCAGGCCCCATCTCTCAAACCAAAAACATTAATATCACATCATTATGCTCTCCTTTGCATGGTCAGTCAAAATTCCAAGTCATGGAAAGTAGCAAATAACAACTTCAGGACATCTACTTCATAGTGCCTTATCAAGATATAGATTTCAGAAAGTGGAGATATTACATAAAAGACTTACCACAAATAGAAGACGAAAATTTGTTACCATTAATGTACCAACATCATTGTTATTAACAAGAACAATGCCATGTTCCTGAAAGCAAACACCATGTACTGGATTAAACTGATGTTAAACAAAATACAAACAGCATGAAGGTAGATAAAAATGTATGGACTTGCAAGCTGGTAGCTTAGAAGTAACTAAAGGGTCACAGTAGTGGAGTAAATTGCCAAACCACTTGTTTTCCTTGGTATACTTTCATGCCAATTCTTAAAAAAACAGCATTGTAAGTTTGGACGCTCTAAACTGTTTAATCTAGTTATTGCTAACTTGTAATTTCATATCCATTTTCTGCATACCTAAATTTTTTTCCTTTTTCATATTTGCCCCTACCAAATGTTGTACACCATTTCACGTAGCACACCCTTGGCACTTCTAATTAATTTGTTATGCACTCAAGAAATGTGGCACACTACTGTCATGCATCTAGAGGGTAAATTTCCTCTTTAAAACAAGAGAACATAATTCAAAGTAAACCCATGGGAATTTCAAAATTACAAAAACCAGAACTTAAGAATATATTCCCAAATCAGCTATAAAAGAAATCTACTGAAGTATATACTAGATTCTGCCCTATGGTTGTAAAAGTCTAAATTAAACATCCATGAACTCTGGTCCCTCCTTCAACTGCTTAAATGGATCCATGGTTTGTCATCCTTCTGCTATTTTAAAGGCAATCATTGTTTCACTTTATTGCTTTTTTATATTTTTTTTGGTTAAAAGTTAAAAATTCAAGCATTCATAGAAGAAGAAAAATAATTAGACAGGGAACAGATATAAAAAGTGAGAAGGAACCCTTTGATATATAGCATATGCATATATAGGAGAAGAGGACCTAATTGAATTATTTTTCTGTGACATATTTATAAGTACTATTTACCAACAGCATAAAATATCACAGATTGTACTCAGACAACTTATAATTGACACAAATATCTACTTTCTTATGGCCGTTTTTCTTTAAATGCTTTTATATATAACCCAGAAGGGTTACTAATTGTACTTAATGTAGCAGCAGCATATAAATACTTAACATATACACTTAAAACAGATACCATATTTCTACATGAAAATGTAGTGCACAATTTAAAAATTTCAGAACATAATTGACAATGACTAATATACATAGAAAATCAAACTCACATTAGATTAAAAATAAACTCATAACAATATAATAATCCATAAATCGCAACCACAAGTACACAAATCATAAAATTCATCAATGTTAACAAAGTATGAGTCTAAGTTTTATCCTAAGATATCTATACTCTAAACCGATTCCTCTTCTTTATGAAATGCAACATCATCATTTTGACATGATTTAGCAATCCCTTAATTGCTTCCTCATTTTGAGGTTTCTGTTTGTTCATCAACCATATCAAGAGATCAAGAAGAGGAGAATGTCATAGCCCTCTTTGTCATTGGAGGCAACGTGGATGATGATCAAACACAGTTGGGCCAGCTCCTTGTCATCCCAAGTCAAATTACCACCATGCCAATCAAAATAACCCTAACCATTCTTTGCAGCATCCTTACACGCCACATTCATTATACGTTACAGATAGATAGTATAAAAAAAAAAAAAAGAGGAAAGAAAGAAATGAGTGCTTTATATAACAGCTCTACATATCATACAAAAATGAAACCAGATTACTTATGCAAGAATTACAAAGGGCGAATGCCAATTCTAACATTTTTCAAATAAAGCAAGGGAAAGAAGAATAATTCGAGCTGCTGCATACTTGGGTTTTGACTTGCTCTGCCTCGAGCAAGAAATCCAAATTCTCATGTGAAACAAAGGGTAAAATGGGCTGCAGGCAAATTAACAGAAAACTAAAAGTAAATAAAGAAACAAAGAAAGGAAACAAGTGAATTGAAAACGTAAAACAAGTAAAAAGCAAAATTAAATTCAACTCAATTCAAGAAATGGGAACGAAACCTCAATCTTGGTCCATTCTATAGCGTCCCAACTACCAGTCCCCTCGAGCTTGGTGGAGTCGGAGTCAGAGTCGTCATCCCTGAAAGATGATCGAGAGCTGTGTGGTCTCGGCGAGGCCATGCCGGCGGCGAAGGTGAAGGGTCCTACAACGTCGTCGTCGACGAAGACGAAGACGACGACGACGACGGGTATCCAACTGCAACTGTGTTGGAGAGACGAAGAGTATGATGCAAAAGAGAGAGAACGGGAGGAAAGGAAGGTTACCTGCCGTTCAAAGATAAACTAATGGTACGTCCCCGTAAGCGATCAATTATGCTTCAGTTTCTCCCATATCAGTGCTCATGGTATCGGAAAGAATTATACAACAGGGGCCTTGTCATGGTTTTTGTATCGGCTTTTCATTTTCTTATCTCGCTAATTATCAAATTATATTAGACATGATTTTGGTTTGACGCTGATAAATCATGGGCAAGACACAGATTGAATTCCCATTTTGCATATTTATATACATTTTTCAAGATAATAAACAAATTAAAATTGGTTAAAATAGTTATTTAATCCCTAATTTTATTTATTATTGCTTTTTCAATTTTGAAATGTTTTAAAATGATTTCATAAATTTTCAAATTATGTCTCCGAATGTTTTTAAAAGTATACATTAATGAAAAAAATTCTTCCATACTTGATAATTTGTATTAATGCAAAATTCATATTGTTATAAAAGTGTTTAAATATAAATTATGATGATGAATACTCACTTTGAACAAAATTAAGTTTGTAAAATCATATTTGTTTAAAATAAAATTTGTACAACTCAAATCTAAATCCATTCTATCATTAGGCACGCCGCTTATTTTTTTAGTATAATTCGAGCGACAATTTTGCAGTTAATTAATTTTTAACTCAAAATCTTCAAAATCTATATACCCCTTGTCACCTTCCACAAACGGCTTCCCACATTTCTTTTCCTCCCTTACTTCACTCAACCTTCAAAATCTAATGCAGTAGCAATCTTTCCGGGCCTTGCTTAATATCACGCCAATCTCGCCAGTTCTCTTACTATGTGTATCAAAGTGTTTCATTAGCTTCAATCAATTAATACATATATTTAGAATCCTTTTCAAAACTAAATTACAATATTTGATTTGTAAATAGTTTATGGCAATGGTCTATTCCTTAGTTAATTCATCTAGTGGCTCGCTTTGCTCATTGTTTTATATATATTCTCTTTGCAAAATGGCATTCCACATGTCTAAATCTCCATTTAAGTGAAGTTTGTGTTGTATTACTTGGACAAAAAGTTTTACTTCTAGCATAACTATTCAAAGCGACATATCCATACCTACATATGATAAGTTCGTGCTTATATTATATTTTTCTCTGTTTTAATAGGGATTTATTATATATTTTGAATAATTTCTTTTTAAATAATGATCAAATTACGTATTTAGTTGTTTCCATGGATTAAATTCATGTAATTTTGTATTGTTTTGATAATAATTATAAAATAATTACTTTAAAAACAGAAATTAAGGATTAAAGGCATGAAAGAAAAAAATTCAATCACATTTAAAAGGTTTTTACAAGTATCTTGGAAATAGAATAAATTAAGAAAAAAAGTTAAAATAGTATTGAAATTCAAACGAGTGAATACTCAACTTCAAACAATTTTTTGTCTTTTTAAAATGCTAGAATTTGAAGATAATTATTTTTTTGTAAAGTTGTAGATCTTATCAAAATCTTTATGATAAGTGGTTTTTTTTTTTATTAAAATCTGACATTAAATCGTAAAGTTATAGTCAAAATATTAAAACTTTGTTAGTGAATATATTTTAATGAAATATTTTGTTGATAATTAAGCGTAATTTATACTTAGAATCAACTTTAAGAAAAATTCACATTCTGGATAATTTTCTAAAGCTTAACATATATTAGAATTAATTTTTCTTAAATGTTAAGAGTCACCCTTTAAAAAACACTAATAGTTAAGTAGTACAATTTTACTTTAAGGGCTTGGATACACATATACACATATGTATATCTTCACAATTTTTTTTTAGTTTAAACTCTTCTTTTCATATTTAGTAAAATAAATAACTTCAACAAGAAATTCTATATCTAATTCTAACAAAAGTAATGTCCTATAGGTTACACTATTAGCTAAACATCACCTATCTCGTATGTAGAATTTACAACTGGGTTTAGCTAGAATTGCCCTTGGGAATCAGGGTGAGAAAGTGTAACTACCTTGCAAAACATCTTTTGCAACATGAGGCGAAAGTGCTAAAGGAAAAAGAGCCATATATTGGAATGAATAATAAATGAGCCTAGAAAACTTTCATGGAAACAAGGATCCTCTCAAGTCTCTCTCTCACTCCTTATGTTGGACGAGAACTAGGCTATCCAAAAGTGGAGTTGTATACTGGGAGAAACTTGAGGAGAGGACGAACAATAAAACCATAAAAAAAGAAAAAAGAAAGCCAATAGTAACGGAGAGGGTTATCGTAATGAGATATCTTACATAAGCATCCTTGCCTTTCTTTTTCTGATCTATTCACTCGGGGTACGTTTGGTAAAAGGCAGACAAAAGTAAAGGATTAGAAGAGAAAGAGTAAGTACATTTTATTGTTAAAATTGATATAATGGGAATTAGAATGAGAATGAGGTAGGAGTGGGAATAGAAATATTAAAATATTGTTTGATTATGAAGAAATGAGAATGAACATTTCTTTTTACTTTGTTTAGTTAGTAGATTACATATGGGAATTAATTAGATAATGTGTATATTTTACTATATTATCCCTTATTATAAAATAAAAAAAAGATAAACATCTCTTCGAATTATTAATTAATAATATAATTATATATTAATATATATATTTAATTAATAATATAATAATTTTAATTAATAGTATAATAATATATATTGAATAAAATAATAACAATAAAAAATAATAATAAATTAAAATAATTATTTAATAATTAATAATTGATGAAATAAATAATAAATTAAAAACAATAATTTAATAATAAATTAAGGTTTTGATATATCACAGGAATATTTTTGTCTAAAAACTATTATAAGTGGAGACACTTTTGTCAAATATATTTTCATTATCGGAAGACTAATTTTATTCCATAATTTTAGCTAAGGAGATAACTCTCCTTTATATGAGGTAGAGCAAGTTCCTTAGAAAATAAAAATAATAATTTAATCTATCAACCAAATATAAGAATGAGAGTGTTTTCTATTTTTATTCTCATTCATTTACTTTGATTCTAACAACTAAATAATCTTTAAAATTTTGGTGTTTGATATAAGAGCAATGGAAATCTCTCTTCACTCCGTACGAGGAGAGAGATTTCCAATCCAAATTGGATGGAAAGCCACAGTTTCTTGGAAATAGACTACATAATTACAAAAATGCTCTCACTTGATAGTATTTTGACATTTTGAAATATTTGAAAGAATAAAAATGTTTAATATTTTTTGAAATATTTATTACAAATTAAAATCCATATAATTATTTATCAATATTTATTATTTCCCAATTAAATAATTAAAAATAAAAATTTCACTTAAAATAATATAGATATTTTAATATTTTTAAAAATATGTATTACATAATAAAAAATTAGAATATAATTTATTAATATTTATTATAAATAATTTAATATTTTTTTATTAACAATACTGTAAAAATAATTTTAATAATATTAATTTAATATTTTTGACATAATGACATTTAAGTTATTTTACCCATTATCATTTCTAATCTATCATTATTTCTATTATATCAAATAAACTTTATGGGTCCGTTTGGTTGTTAGAATTGATACAATGGAAATGGAAATGTGAATGAGAATGGGAGTGAGAGTGTGAATGGGAACATTAAAATGTTGTTTGGTTGGAAATGATTGAAAATATTAAAATGTTGTTTGGTTAGAAAGGAATGGAAATGAACATGTCTTCCTTTACTTCGTTTGGTTAGTAAATTACACATAGGAATCAATTAGGTAGTGTGCATATTTTATCATAAAACTAAAATAAAAAAAAAGCAAATATCTCTTTGCATTATTAATTAATAATATAATTATATATTAATATTTATTTAATTATATATTAATATAATTTTAATTAATAATATTAATAATAAATTTAAAATCATAATTTAATAATTAATAATTAATAAATTAAATAAATAATTATATAATATTAATAAATTAAAAATATCATTTAATAATAAATAAATAATAAATAATAATAAAATGAATAAATAATAAATAATAATAAATTAAAATTCATAATTTAATAATAAATAATTAATAAATTAAATAAATAATAATATAATAATAATAAATTAAAAATAAATAATTTAATAATAAAATAGAATTTTGATATATCATAAGGGTATTTTTGTCTGAAAATTATTATAAGTAGGGACATTTTTGTCAACTATATTTTCATTCTCAGGAGACCTTCCTATTCTATAGCTTCAGTTAAGGAGAGAACTCTCCTTTATATGAGGGAGAGTAGACTCCCTAGGAAATGAGAATGAGGACTTAATCTGTCAAACAAATATGGGAATAGGAGTGTCACCCATTCCCATTCTCATTCCCTTGCCCTGATTCTAGCAACCAAACGGGACCTATAGCTTCATTCCCTTTTCCATTTACAACATATAAAACAAATTTTGATTTCAAAACTTTTTATTCTATTCTATTCCATTCTCATTCTTTCTCATATTAATTTTCCCATTCATTTTCCTTTTACATACCAAACTTGCCCTAAAGTAATTACGAGCAGAAATAATTTTTTTTTTTTATGTATAACTTAAAAATAGAATATGATGGACCTATACATCGTAGCAAAATGGATAAGACAAATACGCATAATGTAAGATGTGAAAAAGTAGTGCCATGGCTTCAATGTAACTCAAATTCAACAGCAATATAGGCCATGCTTTTGATGATAATGTTGACTGTCTATTGTAAACATTAATATTTTAATATTAGGGTTTATTATGATCAACTTTGACTCTTTTTAAGTTTCTTTTTTTAATATATTTTGAGATAAAATCTTTTGTGCATTCATAATTTTAAATATATTGGTGCGTTTAGTTATAATGTAGCTACATACTTTTAAGATTATTATTTTTTAGGGGTTAATATTTAAAATAATAAAATTATATAAATTAACATATAAATTCAAAAGCTTGTATACAATCAACATTTAGTAATTAACAAATTTACATATCAATAACATATAACAAAATTTTATTGTGCTACATCGTGAAAGTACTAATACATTCAAAATTATGAGTATACCAAAGACGATACAATCTTTTAAAAGAAATTTGAAACTCAAATTTTTAGGTATTCTTTTCATATATTACTAATTTTAAAATTGAGTGTCACCAAATCGCACTAATATACATACTTGTTTATCTACATTTTGTTTGCAATAAAACATTATATAGTTAAGTATTACTTTTTTTTTTTATGTTGAATACTATAATATAGGAAATATGGATAAATATTTTTAAAATTAATATCGATAGTAATTGAATAATTTTTTTGTTGTATTATAATTGTATGATTATATATTTTAATAATTAATTAACAATAATAATAAACTCTTATGAGTTTACATTATAAATCTATCTTCTTTTTACCAATTTAACAATCTTGATTATGACCCATGGCACTTTAAATTTGCACAAAATTTCAGTTAATTTCTCAGCTAAACATGGTAGTTTTATTGTCACACTCACACCATTGGAATTCAACAACACAAAGTTAACCAACGCGGTGTCCTAGCTTAAACTTATTGTGTAATGGTTCTTTTACGGTGATCTTGGTAGCTCTTTCTTTATTTCTATAAATTTTTGTTTCATTTTTATTTATTTGGGACCCTAATTATATACATATACACATATGATGTTGGCATATGTATTTATTTATGGTTAGACTAGTATTTATTTTTGTACAACTTCATTCATATGTATCTTCACAATATTATATATTTATTTCCATTAGATATCTCTTTTGCTTAAGTTAATTGCATCCATTCCTTATTGAAGTTTTTGAGGACTTGTTTTATTCAAAATCATCCACATTATATGCTAAATTAAAGCTGATTTATTCTAAAGTACTCTCACTAGGATGTTACATTAGTCTCTTAACCTGTAAAGTGTTAGCAAATCATGGGTAGTGGGTACTTTGTGTTATTTTATGATTTTTCGTCTACTATTAGGGACAAAGAGTAGGGATAAACTATAGTTAATGTTAAAATGGAAGCAACTAAGATGTTCCCCTTAAATCTTAACCGTCAAAAGTCATGCCCTTGTTGCTAGTAGTAAAAAAAAAAAAAACAAAATGAGCCCAAGTTATGATGTCAAGGAGTCGAAAATCATTGAGTGAAAAAGAAATGGTTATGGGTTGCATAAAATTGAGTCTATAGGAGTATGTGAAGGGTGTATTTATGGGAAATAAAGTAGAAAGTCATTTCTGAAGATCTTGGAGGGCAAAGTGTCATTTTGAACTAGTATCTGTAGATTTGTGTGGGTATGTGAATACAAAATTTCTTTGTGGTAGTAAATATGTTTTATTAATTACTAATGATTTTAGCCGTAAAAGTTGGTTGTATTTTTTGAAATCTAAATTAAAAACCTTTGAAATTAGCACTTGTTGAGAAATAAAATGGCGGATGCTTGGCCCAAGAAAAAAGAAGACAAATACATAAAGGTATTCGCACGTACATAGTGGTGAGTTTTTATCTAATGAGTTCAAAGGATATTTTGGTCATGTCAATCTCTTAAGTGGCATTCATGTGTATGAGCATTTGAATTTCACACTCAGTTAAAGAAAAATCACGTTTTATAGGCTTGGTTAGATGATACTCCTCTTTGGTTGGGTGCACCACGACATTCTCTAAAGGACCTTTTCGTAAGCTTGAGAGTGCTCCTACGTAGTGACCCAATACATTTGGCTGGTACATTAGTATCACTTCCCGTATGTGCGTGTATTAATCAATTAGAAATCTACTAGAAAATTGTGAGATAAAGACAAGAAAGAGTACATTTTTTTATTCCCATTCTCTTCTCTTTCAAATATTTGATGGTGGAAGGTAAATAAATAATTTAAATGATAAACCAAAAAAAAGGCAAGAAAGAGTATATATAAGAAAGAAGAGAAAGAGTAAATTAAAAAAATTAATGTAAAATGAAAAATTAACCAAATATTGTGTGATAAAAAAAGAAAAGAAAACATATTCAGGTCTTTAACTCAATTTATGGTTTTCTCACAAAAAATAAAATTATATTTATATTGTCAAATTAGTCCTTCAAATTTAAAGCATTTCAAAATAATCCCTTAAGCATAATAAGAGTAGTTCAATGGTAATAATTTTTACGCTCATCCAAATGGTTTCAAGGTCGAGTCATTCTAAAAACAAATACTATGCATTTATATGTAAATAGTATTTCTAAAAAAATGAGAGAGAGAATGTAAGATGAATTTAAAAGTTAAAAAACATCTTAAAATAAAGATGAAATTATTATTTTAGCCTTTTAATTATTATTCAAACATTTTATTTTTTTATTTTGTATGAATATATTATATATAAATGATTTTAATAAAGTTTTAAACATCTTAAAATTTTTTTCAAATAAATAAGTTAAAAGATGCGAAGACTCAACTGAATCAAAGTTGGAGCTTGAATTTGTTATTAGCCTAGGTCTAGGTCATGGAACTAAAATTTTCATTCAAGATTGCCAACACTACTGTCATCACGAAATGAATGATTTGAGAATTAAATGCTGCTAAACACGTTATGCACAATGTGTATGTATTTAATATGTATTTTTAATGAAAATATGAAATAATTTTTTTATATCACAACTACATAATTAAGTGTAGCTGTGATATATTATAATTTTATTAAAAAACTTTACAACCACTATAAAACAAATATATCGATTTCTACAGGTTTGACTCTTTTCAAAGAAATATTGAAGTGTCTATTCATTCCTTCCGCCGTTGTGTCGAGCGCCTTGTATCCCCGAAAGAGAATTAAATATTTAAATTCCATCCATTCGATTAATTCAATCTCAGTGAAAATACCATTGTCGTCCGCTACTTTGGACTTTAATTTTGTTTCAGTCCAATCTCAGTGAAAATACCATTGTCATCCGCTACTTTGGACTTTAATTTTATTTTAATCCTTCATGAACTATACGTATTAAATTATTTACTTTTTAAAATTAAATTTAAAGTAATCTCTTTCCTATTTAGTTTTATTTTGATTTTCATAAATTAAAAATATTAAAATAATATGTTAATTTTTTAAATTTAATTACAATAGTGTCAAAGTAGTGCCTGCCAATGCCATATTCTATCATATGAGCGTGTTATTTATTTATTATTATTTGAAAAATTAGTTTAGATTAAATCTTAAAAAATAAAAAATTATTTTTAAAACATGAAATTTATAAAAAATTAAAATGAGATTAAATTTAAAATTAAAATATTATTTTGATACTTTTAATCAATAAATGATGGATCAAATTAAAAAATAAACTATGAAAATGATATTTCTTTCCTTCAATCTTATTTCTACAAAAACCAAATGTATACATTTTAACCATCAAACTTGAGTATTGTCCAAAAGAAAAAACAATCAAACTTGAGTCAGAAATAACTGACTTGGTTCTCACCAATACCATGAACTGTCCAATACAATGATCCCAAGTTCGTCTTGGTTTTGAAGATCACCTGCTCACTGATTTCTGCTCGCTTTTGGAGCCGTTGTTTTGCGGAGCCTCAATCATTTCTAGAAGTTGCCTATTTTGTAAACAGAAATGAGAAAGTTGAAAAACCACTGCGTTGACCCGCCGGTAGTAACAGACCTGTCTCTCCTTTTCCCTCGCATACCTTTTGCGTGACTGTTTCTGTAAGTCAGTGTGATTCGGTGGCATATTCCACGCGCTGCAATTCCAAAAATAGCCACGTGGTGATGGGTCCCACAGTAACAGTGCTCAGTAGACACTAACAGTGGCGCTACATTTTCTTTATTCATATTCATTTTAAAGCTATGAGTCCGAGACTGACCTGCACGCAGCGAAACAGTTATTTCTTTATACTAACCTCGCACAAGACGGTTTCCGTCGGCGATCACTTGCTCTCTGGCTTGCTCTGATCTATCGGCCATAGTGTTGTATCTTTCTGTCTTTCTTCTTTGACGATTCTGATCGGTTCAGTGTTGGTGTTGATCGAAAATGCATTCCAGTCCGTTGCTTCTTGAGGAACCCATTCGGATGTCATCCATCCTGGAGCCATCCAAGCCTGTGAGAAAGCATTTTTTCCTCTCTCTCAGTCAATCTACTTACGATTTTCATTTTGGCTTTTAGAAATAGGAATTTGTACTGTATTGGTCTTACTAATCTCGTCTGTGATTACTTGAGAGTAATCGTCTTTTAGTAAATCCTCTTGTAGTTTTGTTATCTGATCGAACTATTTTCATTGCTGAGGGATTTAGAAAATGGAGATGGAATAAGAACAGAATATAGAAGATTAGATTGGTTACTCTCATTATACTATTCTAGCTAAAGAGGGTTGAGTTGCGATTTGATAGCAATTGTAATTTGATATTCAAGCTGCACATTCTTCTGGAATTATTTTTTTATGCAATTCCATTGCAACTGTATATGGTGGTTCTCAAGCTTTTGCAAAAGTGAATCTTCGTCTTAGAGGATAACAGTTTATTATTCTCTGGCTTACTAGTGTTTTCAATTAATGGTCTACTAATTATTCATTGATTTCTTTTGGTAAACAAATTTCACCAATCAGAACAACTGAAACTGTAATTATGCTTATTTTATTTTTTCCACATTATTTTGGTGCAGCAAAATATTTAGTATTTTGTGTACATTGGATATTAAACAGGGAAATTCAACCTATAGAAAAGCCTATAGTTATTTGTGCATATTTCCTTGAGAAGCTTGGTACTTATTCATTGAAAAATGGAGTGTTTGCCAATTTGGATTTTGAATGAAGTGCTTCAAACTGCAGAGTTTCTTTCCAGCTATGACAAAGATTGTTGGAACTCTTGGTCAAAAGTCACGATCAGCTGAGACAATTGCGCGTTGCCTCAATGCTGGAATGTCTGGTATTTTCCCATTAGAACCTTTGATTGACGGTCATCTTAGTTTGAGAAATTGATTGTAGATGTTTTTTGTCTCATTGATATAACTAGTTCTTCTCTTTTAACTAAGAACAATATCATAAATTAACAACTTGTATATTTCGTTCCTTTCGTAGTTCATAGTGGCCTTATTGTGTCTACAGTTAGTGTCATGGTTTCATCTTCTTATTACTGTTTCTTACCATGTGCTAGTGGCAAGGTTTGATTTCTCATGGGGTGATTCGGAATACCATCAAGAGACATTGGAAAATTTAAAGGCTGCTATCAAAAGTACCAAGAAACTCTGTGCGGTAAACATGCCATACATTTGCTATGTTTATTCAATTGCTTTTCACTTTGACCAAGCTTAGCTTAGCTTTATGATGGAGTTAGATGCATGAATGATCATCTGTAGATAACTAATATCTGTCAAAATGCATAAGCTTGCAGTTCATTTCATTTGAGGTATTTTTATTCTATGAGTAGTTTATAATTTGTTTTCTAGTGTCTGTCTCTCATTGTTTCTTCATATACAATATGATACTCAGATTTCTTAATAGGTCAAGATCTTTATCTTCTCAGGATTGATGTGATCAATATTATTAAATATGTAGAATATAAAGGGCTTCGAGCAAACCATGATATTCTCTTGAAAGAATACTTGGATTGCACTACATGAGATTACTATAGTCTGTTCTCCGTTATCTTATAGCTTTAATCTTATCATCCTTTGTGTAAACTCTTTTTGACTGTTAATGTTCATATTTTTATTAAACACTGATGCTCGGTCTGAACTTTTATCCTCTACTGCATGGATCCAAATTTCCCCTATTCAGCCTCATAAATGAATTTCAATTTAGTATTAAATGATATCATTTATTTAAGGCTAGCTTTTGGTGGAAGAGTATTGTAATAGACCAGACTCTCTCGCTAGTTTTTAAACCAATTACTGTTATAAGAAGAAATCCTTTCTTGTCTTAAGCCTATTGTGTTGGCTCTCATGATCCTCATCATATCCATTATTCCCAAAGCTGTCAAAAGCGAAATTTGCTTAGAAACACTCTAGGACAAGTAAAAGCAAAACATAAAAACTAATGTTTTAGGTATTTCATATATATATATATATATATATATATATATATTTATTCTAACTCATAGCTAAACAAAATAATCAATGATATGAATCTTATAGATGTGAAATAACTTAAAATATTATGTGAATAATTCTTAAGATTTTGAAATTCAACGATTCAATGAAAATTTGAAAAAGTTAGTAAAATTTTCTCAATATTCAAAGTTTCAAAGTTACATGAAAAATATCAGTAAAAGGGTTTTTTTTTTTAAGTTTTTCCTCGTCAAAATTTGGTTTTCCCCTCACTTTGGACTGGATCAAAGTGGGTTCCAAGAACCTAACACCAAAACCCAAAAAAAAGGAAGACCCAAAATTCATCTCCATGAAATCTGAATGTAAAAGAATATATATGTGCTCATCAAAAGCATGATTTTAGCAAATTATATGTTTTGAAGCACCATTTCAAGCACTTCCAGGAAAAGAAAATATTGAGTAGTGTTCCGTATGAGTAAAACCATATAAATACAAAATTTTAAACTTTATATGTTGATTTTGATAACCATACTTTTTCTCAACCAACTTAATCACGTTGTAGTCTATAATTTCTTTTTTTAAATCATTTGTCTAAACTCTACTGCTGTGCTTGGATCCGCATATTATAAAGGAACATATAGCATAAATATCACCTTCTTTGTTTGCAAATATCTATTCCTTTTCCTCACATTTTCCTGACTATGGGAAAAGAAATTAAGATCCGTAGTGGTCCTGACTTCTTATACTTGTGAGCATCATTACACATGATATATTTTACAAATTAGGGTTGATCTGGTACATCAGCATTTATCTTAGATGCACTTTCAACATATGCAAATTCATTGACAGTTAATTATTGTTGACATATTTTATACACATTTTGGTTCAACTCCAGGTTATGCTTGATACTGTGGGTCCAGAATTGCAAGTAGTGAATAAAACTGACCACCCTATTTCCCTTCAAGCAGATACGTTGCTTGTCTTAACTCCAGATCAAGACAAAAAAGCAACATCAAATCTCTTACCAGTTAATTTCAGTGGGCTATCAAAGGTCAGTGTAGCTTTTACCCGTAATTCATAGTTTTTGTTTGTAAGATATTTCTGGTAATTTAATTGTTGAGTTTTGCCTACATATGAGTATGGTTACCTCATGCTAGTTGTCCTCTTTTGAAATTGTTTTAACGAGTTTGTTTCTTGTCACGTGATGGAACCCATAAAATATAATACTGAAACTGAATTACACCTCTGAGAAGGTTTACAGCAGAACCACATCTCTGAAAAGGTTTTCAATGACTTAAACAAACAGAATCAACTACACTCCCTCATAGGAAACATACCACGGTTATATAATACAATGAACATACACAGAGCAATGCACTTACAGACAACAGAAACACATAGAACTCCTAGCCTTCAAAAGGTTAGGTCTCTCCCACAGTCAACTATCCAATTTTTTCTGAATGATTCCCCACACCTCAGACTAACTCCTCCCATAACTCCTTTTCCCATAGCTGCCACTAACTTCCCTCATGTGAGAGGAAGTTTGCAGCTGTCAACTTCCCTTTCTGCCCTTCCCTTATTTCTCCAAGAATAAATAATTACATTAGAAACTCTGCTTGGGCCCTGACTCAGCCCACTAACACCACCAGGTCCATAATCATATTCATGTCTATTTGTTGCTTAGGATCATGGTGAATACTGATTTTCTGTGCTTACTAACAGTGGTTTGGAACGGCTGGCTTATTTATATGATGTTAAGAATTATTAGGAATTCAGGAAATTTTTGTAGATTAAGAGTTACCCTAATAAGAGGTATTAAGAAAATGGGAAAGTCTTGTAGGTTAAGGAGACTGTTACCTGTAGTTCACCCAAAGTAAAGGATACTAGCATCTTCATGTGGTTATAGTATTAGTGTAAATAGAGTCTGAGGGACCAATCTTATATACACCAAAATTTAGTTTTTCAATTGATATATTTTGTTTGGTCCTTCCTTCTCAACCTAACTTTTGCTCTCCTTATTGAGTTTGTCGACCTAAAGCTTAAGTATCACCTGCCCTTGAATCCTAACTCAACCGTCCACAAAAAATTAATAAAAAAAGAGAAAAAATCCAGCTGCTTGAATTCTAAAAGGGTCAAAATAAAAAGTCCAGCTATTTGAATGAAACTGGTGATTGTGGTAGTTACGTGCTTTGGTGTCGTTTTAGGGGTCTATTGTTATCTAGGAGGCTTGGATTTTTTTATTTTCTTAGGAGTCTCATAGGTATCTCTTAGGATTGTACTCTAGATTTATTCTAAAGATAGGAACTAATTATTTTTCTCCATAGCTGAAACATGATTCTCATGCCAAATGACTATATTTCTTTCCAAGGCTTTATTATCTATTTGAAGCCTTTTCTGGCAGAAGTTTGAATGATGAAGAAACCTTTGAATTACAATCCCTTTAGCCTATTCTTAATTCTATTCTTCTTTCCCACAGCTTATATAAGAGGGCATGGACTCTTGATTCCTCAAGTAAATTTTCATGTAAATCCTTCTTCAATATTCTACCAACTTGACAACAAGAGACAAATTCCTACGCCCTTTGGAAACACATTGCTCCTACTAAATTCAAGTCTTTCATTTGGACAATGGCACTCAAATAGATTAATACTAATGATATTTTGCAGATCCATTGACGCCATAAAAATAGTTCTCTAGATATATGTTTCATATCATGTGTGGTAAGCTCCAAAATGGCTGCTTATTTGTTTTGATACCATCCAGCCATCTCCATTTGGACTAAGATTGTTTGGAATTTTAGGTGAACCTTGGGAGTGTCCACTCAGCTTGGAACAAGAATTTTTAGACAGTTTTAGGGGCTCTGGTTGGACTAGGTGGAGAAGGGATTTATTTATATATGCAATTTCAGTATGCTGTTTTATGGCATCTTTGGTTGGAGCAAGTTGCTTTTATATTTCAGGCCTCCTTAAGTTCTAAGTCTATGAATTGATATGGCTGCATTGAACCCAAAACACCATTAAACAGTAAATTAAATTGTGTATTTACTTCTGATGGCCATTTCTGACAGGTCTTTAATGTGTTAAAGCAGCCATGTTCAGACTTACTCTCTTTTCCTTTCTGTACTGCTTCGCTGGGAAAGTTAGTTGTTATGATGGATTAGAGAGGGGACTCAGTCCTTGATTATTTTATTTAAAGTAACAGTTATTCACCCATCATCGTCATGGATTGTTACTTGTTGCACTACATTGCATTCATTACATCACTACTGGGCAGCTTGACATGGCGACACCAAACCCAATGGACATCTTAATCAACAGATTTTAGGTTCCTATTGGGTCAACTCTTTTGAATCAAATTAAGAAAAAAAAAGAAAGAAAAGAAAGACCCAACCAATGAAGCCTAATAATGAACATCACAATCAGCCCTTGCTTTCTTGAAGGGAATTTCCTTAACAGATATGCTGAGAAATTGGAGAGCCTTGTAAAATAATGAGTTTCTGTTTTTTTTGTTTTTCTACTGCCTTTCTTAAGAAGGATATCTTATGATCCTCTTTATTTGTACTTCTTTCTCATATCTAACAAAATTTTAATCTCCATAATGGAGATGCTGAGAGATTGGAGAGCCTTGTATCGATGAGCTTTTTTCTTTTTTGGGTTTGTTTTTCTGCTGCCTTTCTTAAGAAGGATATCTTATCAACCTCTTTATTTGTAATTCTTTCCCGTCTAATAAAATTCTCCTCTTTAGTACATTTGCATTTATCGGTGTGTGTGAGCAACCACGAGTTACAAATGATAGATATACCATTTGATGGGTATTTTAGCGTCTTATTGTCATGAATTTTCTTAGAAGAAGATCTAGGTGTTCTGTACTGTTTCTAGCATATCAACATGGAGGGATTGAACAGTCATTGAAAACTCAAAACTTTGATGAAGTTAAAAATTTAATCAGGGATGAATTCTACCTGGGTTTTCATTATGCCTGCAATAATATGCCAAATTATTGCAACAATTTTGCACAGTGGGCTGCTCTAGAAAGAAACATATGGTCCACTACATTTCAACTCTGAAATGGTGAAACATTATTGTTTTAACAGAATTCTAGCTGGGGCACTTGATGTCAGCCAAAATATCTCAATAACATAAAGGCTGTAGAGCAGATAAGCAATTTAGTGAGATAGCAATGTTTATTGTAAATCTTTTTAGGCATAGGTAAGAACGTGCTGATATAACCAATTTGGCTTTAATGGAGTGCTATTCATAATCATTGTCAGGATGATTAGAGGCATTTTTACACAAGCTATAAGCTTTTCTGGTTTAGATGGTGGGAAAAACTCTTCTTGGTCTGGGGACTTTTTATTGCATCAAATTGTAGTTCTGTTTCTTCCATTTGTTCTTCATAGCTCTTTAAAACTGTGTCAGGAGTTTGTAGGACTACAATTTTATTTTATTTCATTTATTTCGTTTGGTATGTTGGGCTTTGTCTGAAACAAAATCCTTGAACTGGACAAACTTGAGAGGCCATTCTCTCACATTGGTCTATTACATTTTGGATTATAGTCCTAGGGGTGCAACTTATTTGTGATTTCGTCCTTCTATTCCATACCCCATAACTAAGGTATCTATATTTCTGCAGGCAGTGAAGAAGGGTGATACTATTTTTATTGGTCAGTACCTCTTTACTGGAAGTGAAACAACTTCTGTGTGGCTGGAGGTAATGCATTGTTGGATAGATGCCTGGAATCATGAATGCTTGTGCAGATAGTTGTGCAAATTATCTTTTTAAGTTCTGTTGCCTATGTTATAAGTACTGTTTTTTTCAACAATTTCATCATTATACGGCGAAAATTTTAATTCTAGCTATTTGTATATACTAATTAGAGTAAAGTACACATTTGTCCCTTACTTTTGTATTTTGTGACAATTTGGTCAATCACAAATTAATTGTGAAAAATTAGTCGTTAACAAATTTAAATTTGTACAAAACTAGTCTTTCATAAATTCAAATTCGTAGAAAATTAATCCTTCTATTTGTATTAATGAAGGATTAATTTTGCATTAAATAAGATTTTTTAGGGACTAATTTGTCACAATTATTTATGAAGAATTAAATTGTCACAAAGTGTAAAAGTACAGGACCAATTTGGTACTTCTCTCCTAATAAAGATTGAAGAAAAGAAGTGACTATATGTAGCCCATATTAATCAGCCAATATTTGATTTAGGTATGGAATTCAGGTATATCTCCTACAAACACTGTTAAACTTGCTGAAGCCAAAAAATTTTTTTAAAAAATGTAATCGTGCTGTTTCTATTAACATATTTTTCCTCTAATAGTTTCACGCAAACTCTATAGACTTTCTATGATATAACAACCCCAAATTGTCTAAGTAGTGTGTGTGTGTGTGTGAGAGTATACTTAATATAAATATAAAACTTCATTTAGTAACATATATTTCAATGTTGTTCATGAGGATGGGTAGTTTATAAAAGTTGAGGGTAATAATTAAAAAAATAAATAACTGTTGGTGAATTTGGCAGCAGGATCAATACTTATGGAAAAGAGATTTGTCATATCATAGGCATATGAATATTTGGAATTTTAAGTTTCATTTGATTCTAGTATTGAGGTCATGGGCGTTAGCCAGATAGAAAATGTTTCTGGAATTTCATATTATCTTAAGATTTTAGGTTTTTATAGCTTCATGGTGGGTTTTCTTATTGCTTCTTTGATGAGAAATATCAAGGTGATTATAATCGTGATTTATCATTCTTAATAGATATAGTTATTAATCTTTTTAGTCCTAACTGATTCAAAGTTTCTTAAGAATTGTGTATAGAACCTATTGAATTCTTTAGATTCCTGTTTTTCTTCACAAAGCATTGATAGCTTTCAGAATTAAGCCTTGTCTTTTCTTTCATGTTGTTTCTATTCTATTTTCCTTATGTTGAAAAATCTGTGATGCTTTATCAGCTAATAGAGTTGTCTTACCTGTCTATATGAAGTTAGATTTTTTAAATTAGCAATATGCAGACAGTGTAAAAATTTGCCAATACTCAATGTCATAATTCTTCTGTGTGATTATTGTCACTCAGTTTTGCTTTTACAATGCAGGTCAGTGAGGTGCATGGTGATGATGTCACTTGTCTCATAAAAAATTCTGCTACACTAGCTGGGTCATTGTATACTTTACATGTCTCTCAGATTCGAATTGATCTTCCTACACTTTCTGATAAGGACAAGGAGGTAAATATTTGGTATACACATCTGACCTTTGCTTGCATAAAGAAAGGTGATAGACATAATGGGGTGGTTGAGTTGGTTTTCTACTTTTGGTGCTTGGGCAAGAATGGTTTAATGTTTATATAATTTATTTCTCAGGAGGGGAATTAAGGGTTGAAATTGAATTATAATTTCTATTTTGAAATAAGAGGTTTGTTGAAGCAAATTTTTTTTTTGGAGATTGCTTATCTCTTTGAGTTCCCTCAATAATGAAAAAACATTTTGCAATCCAAATGATTAAATGTATGTGTATACACTTAAGATGAGGTTTATTATTTAATCTGCTCAAATTACAAGATTATGATTGATTCACCTTACCCCTGTTAAGTTCATGCATGTCAAATACCTTTTTATTACTTTCCTGTAGCTCAGTGAGTCTAATAGTTACTTGTGATGTAAAATTTATTAACTCAGGTTATAAGCACATGGGGCGTTAAAAACAATATAGACTTCCTCTCATTGTCCTACACCCGGCACGCTGAAGATATTCGTCATGTAAGGCCTATTCTGGATAGCTTTTCTCCTTGTTTTTCTATTACATTATTGAATGATTCTATCAGATTTTTTCCCCTTTCTCTCCTATTTGAATCTCTCATGCCTACAGATTAACTTTCTCTATGTAATCTTGCTTAGTTGTCTCATAACTTTGACTAATTGAATTTTTTTTCCTTTTTCAATCATAACATTAAGACATGTCTGTATATATTGCAGGCCCGTGAGTTTCTATCTAAATATGGTGACCTGAAACAGACACAAATTTTTGCAAAGATTGAGAATATAGAGGTGAACTTTAAGATCCTTGTTGCAACTATATACTTACCATTCTTGTTACATAAGCAGAGAGGTTCCTACATGGTTCACTGTTTATGAGGCTACCATCTTATTGTGATGGGCTGATTATAGAGAATGATGCTAAGAATATGAGAGACAATGCAAGTAAATAACTCTTCTGAGTTTGCCTGCTGTGCTTGGTTGTGATTTTAAACTTTATCTTCCCCTTGTAAATTCTCATAGGGATTGACACATTTTGATGAGATATTGAGAGAAGCAGATGGTATCATCCTCTCTCGTGGAAATTTGGGAATAGATCTCCCACCTGAGAAGGTCAGCCTGTGCTTTTGAATGTAAAATTCTAATGTTATGTAGGATTTACTTCTTTGGGGTTATCAGGTGTTAACTATGGCCTGTTATGCCATATTTATTTGTGTTTGAATATCACTTTCATTCCTGCTTTCACACTCTAGTATCAAATTATTTTAGAATCTTACATATATCTCTTTGAATTTGGCAGGTGTTTTTATTCCAAAAAGCTGCTATCTACAAGTGCAACATGGCTGGAAAGCCAGCTGTTGTCACACGTGTTGTGGACACTATGACTGTTAACTTAAGACCTACTCGCGCTGAAGCAACTGATGTTGCCAATGCAGTGTTAGATGGTAAATTTTATTTTACTGACTTTAGATGTGCTTCTTTTTATTGTATTTGGTGAATCCTGTTTGACATATTTTGATTGCTGGCATAGTGACAAAGTCTGCCATTAGATAGTAGTGCATGTGTCTATTTCTTCGTTAGTATTACTTTCTCGAGGCTTGTCAAGCCACACTGCTTGTGCATGATAATGCCATGCACCTTTTATGTCTTACCTTGTTATCCTGTTCTTGATGGTTCAGGAAGTGATGCAATTCTTCTTGGTGCCGAGACCCTGCAGGGATTGTACCCTGTAGAGACAATTTCTATTGTTGGGAAAATCTGTGCTGAGGTAGGTTTGCATTCTAGTTATAACCAACATTCCTGTCTCAAGTGTCACTCTCACCCTTATGGTTTCTTATTTTGAGAAGTCCCCTTTTCATGGATAAGTCTTACAAAAGTCCAACTATGCTTGTTATTGCATGGTTTGCTAGTTATTCTAAGAGTGCGTTTTTTATAATTTGTGGCCTCTTCCCAGGGCTGATTCACTTAAATGTCTTGTCCTAGTCTTCATTGATTTTCCAATATGCTGCTCCAGTGGCTTTTACATAATTTGATCCTGATTTGACTTGTACCTGGAGGAAGTTAGGATCTGGGGCAGAATGGTGGATTAGAACCAGGAAAGGAGGGGGAACCAATAAAACTAACCAGGACAAATGGCAAGGGTGAGCTGACTGAGGAATTTATTAGACTGGAGGAGAGAGTTGGGGACTAAGGAAAATTTTTTCAGGTCTTGGGAGAGTGCTTTGGCCTCTCAAAAGTCAGAGGACAGTCTTTTCTTTCTTATTTCTGTTATCTGTGCTGTGTAATTTTCCTTTCTCTGCTGGTTTCATGAATTCTTGGGCAGAGAACCATTACATAAGTAATATAATTACAGAGGAAGCTTCATCAGATCCTGAATGAGTTGCATCTTAAACCATTTAAGAAGGTTTTTCACATGTGTACACATTCCCTTGGGCATAGTCAATCTTTTTGCTTGGCTGGTAAATCTTTTCTGCTTCTCGTTAATAATGGTAATTCCCGTTTATCTTCACAATCTATGGTAATAGGGTACTTCCTGTTAAGCTGGACTTTGGTTCTTGCTCCTCCTGTATTATGATTTTGCTAATGGATGGATTTTATTGTGCTTGGTTTTTTCTCTGAAGAGTCCAACACTTGGTTTCCCCCCTCCACAACCTTTACCCATGTGCAAAAGAAAAATGTGAACTGAAACTAGTCAACTGCTTTGTGTAGGCAGAGAAAGTTTTTAATCAGGATCTGTATTTCAAGAAGACTGTCAAATATGTGGGAGAGCCGATGACCCATTTGGAATCAATAGCTTCCTCTGCGGTACTTTCCTCTAATGTCCCTACTCTCAATTTCTTTGAACTGTTTCATTGTTTTATTGTTTTACACTGCAACCATCATGCTAGTTTATCGCCCAAGGAATTTATACGATTGAACCATATTTTGGGAAGTAAGTTCTTTATGTGCTATAAATTACAGGTTCGAGCAGCCATCAAGGTTAAGGCATCTGTTATTATTTGCTTCACTTCATCTGGAAGGGCTGCAAGGTTTCCTTTTGCCTCTTTCAATCCCCCTTTCCCTTTTATTTAGAAATTTATCATTTTGTGTCATTGGCAATGCAAGTACATGTGCACCTGCTCACATTTTTATTTCAGTTTTGTATTGGTATTGATAGTCACGGGCCATTTGTTCATTTATCATGAGAGTTTTCTTTTATTGTTTATATCTGTAGGTTGATTGCCAAGTACAGGCCAACCATGCCCGTAATATCTGTTGTCATTCCTCAACTGAAAACAAATCAACTCCGATGGACTTTCACTGGTGCCTTTGAGGTATATAATTGATATTAGCTTTGTATGCGTTGTTTCATGAAATTCTAATGTATGGCTAGATTGATGCAAGTGAATTGTTAGAAGAAATCTGAATCATATTGACTTGGGGCAAAATTCTGATGCTGGCCACCTGAATGAGTATGCTAATCTGTGAGGTTGCTATCAGAAGTTAGGGAGATGTGATGACTTGATAATAAAGCCAGACTTATTAGCTTCTATGGAACATGAAGTAAATTTTTTTCTATTGTCTCGGCTTCTATAATAAATAACTTCAGTTCAAGATAATCGGTCTTTAAATATTTTACGCTCAAGCTATCATCCTTCGTGGGATCTGTTTTTGAATGTCTGCAATTACAATCAAACTTGTGGATATTAAATTTGATTAAAACTTTTTTATGATTTGTTCATTGAGAAAAAGAAATTACACCAACCTTCCTCAGATTTTGCAAAGGATTTCATAAACCTCCCTTCTATGTAGAAACATACATATACACCATTGAGCAGGAGAGGTCTATTTGAATTTATCTTATATGATCCAAGGGAATTTTATGTAGGTTTCAAAAATAGAGGTTTGTTTTGGGAGATTGCTTTAATTTTCTCCCAAAAAAAGAAAAAGGGCAATTTGAACTTTACTTCAAATGCATATGAACTTAAGATAAATCTTACATTAAGAAGAGATGGGAAACATGTTCAATATCATTTGATTGAATAGTTGAGCCAGCTCCTTCTTGTTTCTTTAAAAAGGATGTTGTCAGGCCCTGCGATTAACGATTTGTTTTGATTTTATACAGTATTTAATCAAGTAATGGCTAATTAAATATGGAGAAATTACATTAGTATAGGATATTAGCATTCATTGCTATGTGTCAAGAAATATCTGCTATGCAGACTTCATACTTGAT
Organism: Delonix regia; assembly: GCA_037074485.1. Classification (NCBI taxonomy): domain Eukaryota; kingdom Viridiplantae; phylum Streptophyta; class Magnoliopsida; order Fabales; family Fabaceae; genus Delonix; species Delonix regia. The sequence continues at coordinate 17,908,777 of CM073454.1, read as the reverse complement.
AGTGAAAATGATGAAAAATGTTTCTTCTTTATGGCTTTATGTAATTGTTCTTGTTTATATTACACATCAGTATGTCCTTATTCCTGTTTCTTTCAATGTTTTCCATTTGACAATGAAACTAATCAGTTCTTGCTATCTGTTGCCATTTATGGTCCCATGGCAGGCAAGGCAATCACTAATTGTTAGAGGTCTTTTTCCAATGCTGGCAGATCCACGGCATCCAGTAAGTTAAATATTGATTGTCTACCATCTCAATTCAGTGTATTTGAGTAAAATTAAAATGTTCGAAGTTGCAAATAGAATTTCATGTCAGGGTTAGTAATTGTTTGTGTTATCTGGAAGTCAGCATTTAATTCATAGGGCTGAAGATTTTCTGTCAAAATGTTCCTTATACCATCCTAGTCCATAATATAGATTGTTTTACGATTAAATTTAGGGTGATTGTTGTCTGGGAATTATGGACAAAATAGTCCAGGGAAAATCAACCAGACAAGTGGTTAGCAATTTTTAAAGAGTGGTTGATGGGCTAGAATTATTCAGCTACTTGTCTGGTTAATTGTTCCTAAACATGAAACTTTTTTGGCATGATTTTCTAATTTGTAATTCTTCCTTTCAATTGATAGAGATACTAATGTACTGGGTCTCCACAGTCATGGGTCTTTTTGGTTAATCATGGGAGTGTCTGTCAAAAATCTGTAGAGAAAAGGAATATTTTGGTCTCTCACCTTCTGCTTTTGTGCTATTTTGGTTCCCCAGAAATTTTGTATGCCAAAAAGGTCCCTTGAAAATCATGAACCATGCAAAAAGATCCCTTAAAAATTACAAAAGGACCATTTTGGTCCTCCACAGAGAGACTACTTTTGTAGAGTTCATGATTTTTATGGGATGTTTTTTCGGCACACATATTTTTTAGGGACCAAAATGGCACAAAGGCAAAAGGTGAAGGACCAAAATGGTCCTTTGCTCCTAATTTGTATTTGAGTGAACGTAGGTCTGGATTCAGGTATAAGATGGCATAAGAGAAGTGAATTGTGTAACTGGGACCGGATGAACGGGAGAATTTGGCATCTGATGTAAATGGGTTATGAAACGAGGCATGTTAGTTAGAGTTCCAGGTAGTAAGAGAGCAGGAGGAATGGGAGGGGGCAGGACTAAAATATTGGGTAGATTGTTGATGACCTCTAGCTTCTTGAATTGGTAGTAACTTTTTCTGTTGGTGTTTATTTTTCTGGTTTGCTGTATTGCATTTTGTCATTAAAACTTGTATTCTGATTTTCACCATTAATCTTAATACATGGTTCTTGATTCACACACCATATACTTGGTTTCCTTGCATTTCCATTCTCTTGCTTTTTTATTTATAAGATAATCAACCACACTGAAAACATAAAGCCCTAGCAATCCTACTCGGCAAAACTTCCCACTTTGGGATAAGGTATCCCAGGATCCTGACAATGAAATTGAAACTTTAAGTACTAATAATTAAAACCTAAATCTTAATTACAATCACTCCATAAATTAATACATGGGAGGTGTTATTTACTCTAAAGCATGGATGGACACTTGAAAACATTTGTGTCTGGCACTTGTTAGATATTTCTATTAGACATGAAGCTGCACTTCAAATTATGCACGAGTACTTCAGATTTTGTCATAGATTATTTATCTTCTCATACAGCATCATAGCCTATGCAATAATCTACGATAGATGTTAACTTTGTGCTTTGTTTCGTGGATGCAGGCTGAGTCTACAAGTGCGACAAATGAATCTATTTTGAAGGTTGCTTTAGACCATGGCAAGGCCTATGGTATCATAAAGCCACATGACCGAGTTGTTGTTTGCCAGAAAGTTGGTGACTCTTCAGTTGTGAAAATTATTGAGCTTGAAGATTAGAACTTCCATGTCATTTTCAAGGCTTCATTGTAAAATTCCTTCTGTAGCTTTCAATAAACACACCTGTCTTAATAAGGAAAAGCTATACACCAAAGGTATATATGTCAAGGTTGGTCCTACCATTTTGCTGAAGTGAGTCATGTATTTTAACTGCTGTTAAAGCATTTATAGTTTTACTACTTGCGTTTGGTTAGCCCAGATGGGCTTCCAATATTGTAAAAGGGATTATACCTACTTGAAACATCTTGTGTTATGCTTTCTGTATACCTGCCTGAATTAGGAAAAGTAGAGTTAGGCAATACTTGTTTTTCATAAAAAGTATAGAACACTTCATTTTTAGGGAAGGAGAGTTGGGCAAAATTTATGAGTTGGATGGAGGTGACCAACCACTCAACCATTGATGTCAAAACCATTGAATCCATGCTTCAAACTGATCAGATATGGTTCAGACCCAGTTTCGAATTTGACTTCTAGTTGCTAAATTTCACAAGGAAGATCAAAGTAATGATTGCAAGACCTCCAAGTAAAAATAGTCATGCCTTCTTTTTTAATGTTAATTGAAGGAATATTATCTTTGCATCATCATCCAGTTCTGTAGTGCACGGTCACAGTAGGAAGAAGAATAAAAGAGAGAGATTGAGGTTTCTTTGGTTTACAATTAAAATGCTGAGTTGGAGGCAGACAAAATTTGGTTGAGAGAGAAAAGTAAATGAGGGATTCCTTTCTTCCTTATTCTCTGTAGCTGGATAATACACAGTATATATATAGAGATTCTGTTATAACCCTCTTATGAGATGTTGACACTTGGCAATAATTATAACAGAATATTTACACGTAATACACTACACAGAAGCTACTGGAATAGATCTATAACAAGTTGGGCTGCTGCATATGGATCTTAGTCTTATCATTCCCCTTTAAACGAGAGGGTAATTCAATTACTCCGAGTTTGGTCCTCATTTCATTAAACCTTGAGTGCGATAGAGCCTTTGTAAGACAATCAGCTAACTGTTCTGCTGAGGGAACATACTGGACTGTTAGTTGCTCAGACAAGACCCATTCTCTGATGAAATGGACATTTATTTCAAGGTGTTTGGACCGAGCATGAAGAACTGGATTGATTGCTAATGAGTTTGCACTGATGTTATCACACCACGCAACAGGAATTTGTGACATCGTATGTTTAGCTCTTTGAGTAGAGATTGTAGCCATGAAATTTCAACTGCCAAATCTGCAAGCAATCGGTATTCAAATTCCGTACTAGATCGCGATACTACTCGTTGTTTCTTAGAGGACCACGAGACTAAGGTGTTTCCTAGAAAAACACAATGACCGCCCATGGATTTCTTATCGTCAACAGAAAGAGCCCAATTGGCATCTGAGAACCCTGTGATTTGCAGAGTATTAGAGGGTTTTATATGCAAACTCCGAAGAGCTAAGCTTTTAACGTATCGAAGCAGTCTTTTAACTGCTTGCCAGTGTATTGTTCTGGGTGCACTAAGATACTGACTCAGTTTATTAACTAAGAAAGTTATATCAAGCCGAGTAGTGGTCAAATATTGTAGTGTACCAATTGCTTTACAAAACACTATTTGATCCTTTAGTAACTCCCCATCTATTGATGACAACAGCTTTCCCACTACCATTGGCGTTGGGCAAACAGAGGCTTCACACATACCAAATCTCTATAGTATGTCTCTCACATATTTTGCCTGATAAGCCTGTAGTATCTCTGAACACTTCTATTCCAAGAAAGTAGTGTAAGGGCCCTAAATCCTTAAGTGAAAAAGACCTGTCCAGTTTGGAAATAAAATTCTGCAATAAAATAGAATTGTTCCCTGTGACTAGTATGTCATCGACATACACTAATACAATGATGACAGTGGTTCTGGTCTTCAGCAAAAATAATGAGTTATCCATTTGAACATTTGTAAAACCCCATTTGATTAATGCAGTATAGAGCTCCTCATACCATGCTCTGGGTGCCTGTCGTAATCCATATAAAGCTTTTACAAGTCTACATATCTGTTTAGGTTTCTCGGGATCAGTAAAGTCTTCTGGTTGGCACATAATGACTGTTTCATGCAGACGTTCATTTAGGAAAGCGTTGTAGACATCAAGTTAGACTTACTTCCTATCCGAAATGAGTTGCAATTGTAAATATAATTCGGACTGTTGAAGCCTTCACCACCGGACTGTAGGTTTCAGAAAAATCCACACCAGGTTCTTGTTGAAACCCTTTAGCTACTAATCTTGCCTTTAGCCTTTGTATTGATTCATCTGCATTAAACTTGGTTTTAAAAACCCACTTAATGTCAACTACATTGTGCAGCCCAGTATAGGGTACTAGTTCCCACATATGGTGCTTTTGTAACGCATCGAATTCTACTTGCAATGCCTTCTTCCACTGTGGTCTCTATAATGCCCCTTGAACAGTAAGAGGTTCTTCAGCATTAGACTTCTCTGTTATGGCTATACCAGTGAATGGGACTTGAGTTTTGAATATTCCTTTCTTACCTCGAGTAACCATAAGATGAGCATTGGCTGTACTCCTTTGTAGTTGATTAGGTAGCGAAAGTGATTCTTTTTGTGGAACTGACTCTACCAGTTGTTGTTCCTTTGTGTTACTGCATAAAAAAAAAGTCATCATTATTGATATTGGGGGTGGTAGACACTGCAGACTGTAAACTGGTTGTAGCAGACTTGCTGTTGTTCTGTGGAGGAGCAAATAACATCGGTAAGGACCATACATCAGGTACTATGATAGTGTGCTGTTCATCTGAGAAACCATGTGCAAAAGGAAACTCGTCTTCATTGAATACAACGTACTGAGAAATAATAACTTTACCAGAGGCCATCAAACATTTTAAACCCTTGTGTGAACCACTGTTGCCAATAAACACACACTTCTGAGAGTGAAATTCCAACTTAATGTTGATTTAAAGGCTTGAGACATGGATAACATGCATATCCAAAGGTCTTAAAAACCTTACAGTCTAGTTGGCTCTTGTATAGTTGAGTGAAAGGATTATTGCCATGCAGCACAGGTGTAGAAAATTGATTGATCAAATGTACGGCCATCTGAAATGCGTCCCACTAGAACGGAAGAGGCATCTTAGCTTGAGCTAACAAGGTTAGACTTAGCTCAACAACATGACGATGCTTACACTTGGCACTTCTGTCACATCCTAACTCCTGAAGTGTGACTAACACAGATAACGAGATTAGCCCGTCTCTATAAGCCTAACCAGTTGATTCTTTATCTAAATTGCAATCATACATAATAGGCATTCATTACTAAGCAGATTCGCATTCATATCTAATTTGTAGAAATTTCGGTAGAGTCTCCTTTGCAACTGAGACCTCTTGAAATTGCTATAAATATCTGCCAAAATAATAATATCCATAAAAGAGATTTCAGCTCTCAATTCAATCCAGAGAAAACTACCACACAATAAGGGAATGGGGAATCTACTTTTAATCATACATATCCATTTACATTTATTTACATCTTTAACCAATTACATACAAAATACAAAAATCCTAACAAAATAGGGAAATCAAAATGTCAACAGTGCCAATAGGGCTCCTCTAGCCCTCATGATCAGCAAACTACTTTGGATGGCTGCCTGCAATTCAATAAAACATAAACAGGTAGCATTATAGTAATAAATCAATATAAAACCTTTTAAATCGGTTAGTTTTCGATAAATCATGATTTAAACCTTTAACCATTTAAACCATAAACATGAGATAAAACAATAACGGTTATAGATTCAGTCCATGGGAATTAAATCAGTTAAGGGTACATAGCCTTTAGAAATCATTTTTTAATGGTCAATGATCCACAACCCTTAGAGAATTTTTCTCATCGGTCAAGGGTACTTAACCCTTGTATACTTTTATCAAACGGTTAAGGGAATTTAGCCCTTGGGATCTTGTTAAAAGACATGTAAAAACCTTCTTTTTTATTCAAAATATGGTTGGCTCAGAACCTAGATTCAAGGAGGACTATCAAAGACATCAAGCATCTGTCATGGACTTCTGGCCCATGTAGTTTAATCATCCGTCGAAAGTACACAACTTTCGAGGTAAATCAATTATCTGTTGAGAGTACACAACTCTCAGGGTAACTCACTATCGGTCGACGGTATGTATCCCTCGGGTTATTCATTATCGGTTGAGAGCACATAGCATCTCGGGGTAAATCACCCATATGGTCGTGAGTCACAAGCTCATGCTAAAACCTCTGTCTTATAGTGTCCTCCCTAAATCTAAGGAACTGTCATACATGAGTTTTCCTTTTCAATATTAATGCTGTCAAAATCTCTAGTAAAACATTACCTTTTTCTATATAATCCTATTTTTTTACAGTTTTTGCATATACATCACATACCAATCATAAATCATAATTCATTTGAAAGACTAACAAGTCTAACAAATCAGGCTACCATATAATAATACAATGGTAATCATTTAGTTAGGAGAACTACCACTTACCTAGTGGATGACGTAACCTAAAATAACCTTATCTTCTTCTCTTGATTATAAAATAGAATTCACTAACAATCCCTATATCACAAAAATATAATTTCCTCAATACCCATCATTAAAACATATCAATTTAGTCTCATTATAGTGCCTCTTAAGAAAGTCATAAAGCAACTATAATATCTAATCTTCTCATATTATCCTAAAACATTAATTCATCACATATTCCTTCCTTATCTTAAATTCTTTGTATTTCCATTACTAATTCTATATTCAATTTCCTTATCATTACTAAAAACAAGCCCTAGCTTATATTCCCTAATTCCATTACATAACTTACTCAGACTTTTTGTCAATTTACATTCACTACCTTAAAAACTTCCTAAATTTTTACTTTAGTCCTAAATTTCATACTTTCACCTTCAACCCGAGTTAAATCATGAAGAACAATAGAGTTTCATGTCATACAAATTAAAAGTGTTTTTATAAGACTAATTTAAACCAATTAAATTGCAACATTTCACAATTTTTTGAAAAACCCCAAAATCTCAAAACTTTTTAATTTTGTCCCTATCATAACAACTCTAATAAACTTGCCTAAAAACATGCTTCTAAGGCTGAAATTCAATGGGAGAAGGTCGAAAAAGCTTTTACTAACATCATTTTCATGAAAAACCAATTAAAAGTCACCAAAATCAGTTGCAAAATCCCTTTTCTTTAGTTGTCACGGAACTCGCCAGAAACACGAACCTCGGTGACTGAAAATGAGTTGCTGGTGACAGAGGACACTGGCCGGAGCTAGAACGTGGAGGTAGATGGAGCAAAGACAAAAAATTGGGAGAGAAGAGAGATTAGCTTTTTGAAGAAGAAGAAAAAGCCGCGGGAGAGAAAAAAGAAAAGTGAGGGGTATTTTGGAAATTTTTCTTGTGGGGACACGTGTCAAGACAAAAAAATTTTCTAAGGGAGGAGGGAGTAGCATCTCAAACCCACGCCTTCTTGCATCCGGATGTCATGCCTTACCACTAAGTCAAAGTTTATATCTGATTAATAATACACACCACAAATATTTATGTTTTCATTCTTGCCAAGAGCAAAATTTTTGCATTAAATTTAACAAGTGTTACGACGTCCGTTCTGTACAAACATGTAAGGACAAAAGTGTCGACACACTATGCTAGACTCTTGAGTAAGAGGAAGAAAGCTGCAAAACTCTTCACCCTAGTCACTTTGAAGAGTTTTAATTCGTCTTTCAAACTGAGTTTTAACAAGATTTTTAAATTGAACAAATTCTTGTAATGCTTTTCCTTTAGTTTTCAATGGATATACCAGGTATAGCGGCTGTAATCATCAATAAAATTAATATAGCATAAAAAACCAGAGGACGATGGAATGGGTGCAGGTCCCCAAATGTCAGTATGTATAAGGTCCAATGGTTCCTTTGCACGAGAAGGAGACAAAGCAAATGGTAATTTGTAAGACTTTCCCAATTGACATGCTTCATAAAAAGCAACTTTATTATTACTTTTAAGCGTTACATTACACTGGGATAATATTTGATCTAACAACCTCTGAGACGGATGTCCCAACCTTCTAAGCCACGTCTCTATCTCAGTAACAAACGACCGAGGAGCAGAGCTATGCTTCTTGATGCTCTGAATTTTGTAGAGCCCATCTTCCAAAATTCCTCGAAGAAGAACCTTCCGTGACTGTTTGTCCTTCACCAAACAATAATTAGCATGAAATTCGACAAACACATGATTGTTAGTAGTCATCCTTGAGACACTCAATAAATTCTTAGTGATATGAGGAACATGCAACACATTCTTCATAAGAAGAGGTGAGTCTGAAGAGGATGGTAATAAAGAAGTGCCAACGTTCTGTATACATAATTTGGCTTTATTACCAACTGTAAGTTTTGTCTTACCAGGAGAACCATCGGGGTGTTGAATGATTGATGGGTCATTCGTAACATGGTTACTTGATCCATTATCCATATACCAGGCGATATCTGCAACAGTGTGAGGCGTGGCATAATAAGCAGAAGAACTGCGAGAGTCAAGTTGTTTATTGACGTCAACGGAGGGACTACCGTTATAGTTTGTATCGTAGCGATAGAAACAATGCGCTGCGATGTGACCAACACGACTGCATACTTGGCATGTGGGCTTAGATCTACGTCCTCTTCCACGACCTCACCCATCCCGACCAGAACTCTACCAAGGACCACGATGATCACCATTGAATTGTTTCCTGTCATGCTCGGTTTTGGTCATATGAGTAGCAGGTGGAACAATGGTCAAACTAGTAAAGGAAGTATGCTGCTCCAGGCGGCTTTCAAATGTTAACAGGGTGGATTGAACCTCGACCCAAGACAATCCACTCTTTTCAGCAAGTTGGACGACAATGGGATTGTAATCACTATCGAGACCAGCGAGAGTTTGAGTGATGAGGTCATCCAAAGTGATCGGATGCCCTGCGAGAGTGAGACTTTCATATATAGCCTTCATCTTACATAAATACTCATCCATTTTTTGAGTTCTCTTTCGTGTTCGTCGCAGCTCACATTTGAGCAAGGTTACACGAGAACGAGAATGAGCATTGGCAAGTTCTTTTGCAGCTATCCATAATTCAGCAGATGTAGTGCGATGAGTCAGTTGGGCAGCAACATCAACACTCATTGTGTTGAACAACCAGCCAAAAAGCAGCTGGTCGAACATCACCCAAGCATCAAAGTTGGGGTTAGGTTTATCTGCATCATCAGATAAGAACTAGGGTGGATAGGGTTTTATACCTAGTGTAAATCCATCAAGGCGATTGCCTCGGCTAATAGGCAGGACAACATAACTCCAAAGGAGATAATTGCTCCGGTCAAGCTTACTGAAGCAGAGTTGGTTCATGGAACTGACGAAGGGGGTTGGTGGACGTTGAGAAGAGACCGTAAACGAAGAGGGGGTTGCACCAGAAGTAGACGAATTCGAACTAGCCATAGTGCGAGCTAAATGGCTCTGATACCAAAGACAAAATTTGGATGAGAGAGAAAAGTAAATGAGCAATTCCTTTGTTCCTTATTCTCTGCAGCTGGATAATACATAGTATATATAGAGGAGAATGGATCCTCTCGCTACCGGAGATTTTCCAGTTAAAGCTGGAGTTGTTGGATTTAGATTAAATAGCTTCAATTTTAATAAATATTAAAAAAATTAAAATTTAAAAATAAATATTTTTAAAAATAATATTTATTTTATTATTAAAAAATAAAATAATTGTTAATATTTTATAATTTATTTTATACATATCATAATATAATTTAAAAAGACTAAATCATTTATAGTAATGTTTAAAATTTTATTATATCTTATTTTTAAAAATATTTATTTTTAAATTTTTAAATTTTTTTACATTTATTAAATCTAAAGTCATTAAAATAATTTTTAATATTTATAATTTATTTTACACATTTTATAATATAATTAAAAAAAATTAAATAATTTTTAATAAAATTTAAAATTTTAATATATTTTATTTTTAAAAATATTATTTTTAAATTTTTAAATTTTTTTAATATTTGTTAAAGTTGAAATTATTGGATTTAAATCCAACGACTCCTTTTTTATTAGAGAATCTCTAATAATCTCGCCAAGGCTACCGGAAAGGATCTCGTATATGAAGATAATATGTTATAACTTCTCTTATGAGATGCTGACACTTGGCAATCATTACAATAGAACATTTACATGTAATACACTACACAGAAGCTACTGGAATAGATCTATAACGGGTTGGGCTGCTGCATATGGATCTTACTCTTATCAAAGCCAGATCAGGATCTTACTTCACTTGACTGTTTAGATTGAACGAAATTTAGGGAATTGCCAAATTAGGGAATTGCCAAACTATAGGTAGCAAATATAACATTAAAAGATCTCATTATGGAATAGATAATATGATAACCCGAAGATGCAATACATATAATATGTCTATATTCACATCAATAGCATCATCAGATTTATTTGAATTAACAACCATTAAGATATTGATAACTAATCGTAATTGTAAACAGGCTCATCATGTAGAGTCATACATAAGGAATCATTCTAACCAAAATAAGGTGGTCATTTTTATAGGCATGAAAATCTACGTTTTTCAATCCATATTAAACAACTTTCCTATGACCAATTGATTGCATACTAGGATAGGTCGAGGTTAATTAATTTACGAGCTGTCGTCTCTTCTATAAATAAAATTAGATATTATATATGTATATAATATTTGTTGTCACTCTTGAAACTATTAATATGCCCTCTTTGATTTTTCGAATCTTTAACACATGCATTTGAAGACAATTGCCTTTGACATTTGTCATGAAAGTTAATTTTATAAAACAAACAAAAGTCTCTTTAACCATTGTATAAAAGCTTTCTTTAATGGCCAAACCGAAAAATTTTATACTAAGCTTTACCCCAAGAGAAACTCGTGTGCTCCTTTTTCTTTTTGTTCAAATACACACGGAAGAAAGTCAAAAAGTTAGTCTAAATAGAATGAATTAAAGCCATAAAAAAATAAGCTTGATTCCTCATATATTTGCTCCAGTGTTCCTTTTGCTCATTTGCAATAGTGCTGAAATTAATCTTTGGCATGTTTCGAATAATACTATGGATATTCTTACTAATAACTTATAGATGAATATCATACGTGTAGTTCCCCCTGAATGAGTAGTAGCCATTTTATAGAAAATACAAGAATTGAGCTGAATTTGCTGGGGTTAAAGGAGCAATGTCCTAGTGGGAAAGCTAGTGGAGGACTTTTCAATAAGAAAGTAAGAAGAGTCGCTTCGAAGAACCTTTTTTGTTGATCATACCCCAATAATGCACACCCATTTAAAAGCATAAGAAAAATAATCTAAAACTTATGAAGCTTTTTGTAATTGACAGAAGTCCAAACTAGGGTGGAACATCCGCTCATGGAGAGATAGCGCCAAACATCATGAACTCGTGATTGGCTCTGCAGTTGTTTTACGGATATATGTGCACTGTGATTGGCCATTGTGTTTTCATATGCCCTTATCTTAATCATATGTAAAGCCTTAAAGATGATTCGACTTCTCACCTTCATGAACAGCTTTGTTGTGCAAGAGCCAATTACGTTGATAACTTTATGAAATTGAGTTATTTATCTTGTTATTTTAGTTTAATTTTGAATCATTTTTGTTAATTTAGCCAATTCACATTTAAAAGTTTGGATTTATGATTGCTTAAGTTGTTTTATTATTGATTTGATGATTTTCATGTTTAAATCTTAGCAAATTAGAGTTGTTCATGGTGATTTGTTTTATGTTGTTTTTGCTTCCTCACCATTTGAACTCGAGACCTTATAGTATTCCCTTCAATGGAATACGATGAAGTCCAAAGGCGTCGATTATTTTATGTTGTTTAGGTTTTGGAGAAATAAGAAATTGTGGTGTGACAAGTTCATGAAGCCTAAATCTAAAGATTTTGAAGGCTGGGCCTCAAGGAAACGCATGAGTTTAGTATAATTTCTAGAGACTTAGAACCTAGACACCATAATTACCTACAATTCTTTTACATTCCTAGTGCCTAGACTTCAACTTGTGAAGCCTAGGTGCTAGAATGAAACATAGTTGAGGGCAACTTTGTAATTAGACTTTTAGGGCTACTTAGAACATCAAGGTTTTCCAGAGGAGGCAGTTAAAGAGATAAATAGGCACAAAGAAGAGCACATTCTAGGTCAAGGAAAAGTTTTAAGGAATACATTCTAAAAGGAGATTTTAGCAATGGAAATGGAGTTCTTTTCTCTTATTTCTCTTTTATTCTTCATCTTTGTTATGTTTTTTGAGTTAGGCTTGATTTTACTTATGAATATCCTAGGCTAGGTTTTTTTTTTCTAAGATTATGGTGATTTAGCATGTAAATTAATGATGATTGTTACTTTCTTCTTGAATTTCATTGTAAATGAATTTATTTTGTTCAATTTTGCATTATTCACTTATTGCTTGGCCACCAATTAGGGTTTATGTTAAAAATTTGGGAGTTCTTAAAAAAGAAGTTCAAATTTAGTTATAGAGTTGCATACTGTTTGATTGATGTTGATAAGTTGCCTGAATTAACTTAATATATACTTATTGGACTAGCGAAGTTGTGATTAACTGTATATAATTCATCTCTTTAATCAAATTCTCATAGAAATATAGAGACTTAAATTAATGCAATAAATTTTGTAAGGCATCGAGAGATTCTTATAATAAAATTAGAGGTTTTGACTAATTTATGAGCATTGAATTCAATTTAGGAAAGTAACCATAATACAATTGAAATGACAAATTAGATCATAATCCTATGGAGTTTTTCTTGATACATACTTATTTCTTAGTCTCACTTTATTTGTTCCTTTGCAATATTTTTTGTTTAATTTGAATCTTATGAATAGCTTGGATAAGGTGATTACAATAAAATTGGTACTTAGTTTAAATTATTACTAGAGTTCCCAGAGGACAATACTTAGTTTTCTTTACTACTATATTACTTGTTGACAGTATATAATTGCACCATGACAAATTGCACCCATGTTTTTGGTGTCGTTGTTAAGAAACTCTTTTGTTAAACTTTACCAAGCTTTTTATTTGTGTTTTTTAATTTATTTTTCAAAACTAGTTATTTTTGTTGCTATTTTCAAGTACTAGTTTTGTTCATGCCTAAACATAGGGGTAGGCAAACCAAGTGAGCTACATTCAATCCAAACTCTTCACCTCTCTCATCTACATCACCATCATCATCTTCTCTGTCAACCATTAACATTCAAGGGGCACAACAGCCTAGATAACCTAAGATGGCTAACGAGAACAATTGCAATTTATATAAGTATGCAACCCAATGTGGCAAAGGCTAATGCCAAGCATTCGAAGGCCAACAATAAGAGTTAATAACTTTGAATACAAGCCTTCTACTATTACAAGCTAATGGATAGTTTGGGGGATTGCCAATTGAAGACCCTAGTAACCACATTTTAAATTTTTTTTGGAGATATGCAATACTTTCAAGTATAATAGGGTGAGTGAAGATGCAATTAGACTAAGGTTGTTCTCTTTCTCACTGAGGGATAAGGCTAAAGCATGACTTAATTATCTATCTTTGAGCTCTATCATTACATAAGCTAAATTAGCATAATAATTCCTTGCTAAGTATTACACGCCAGGCAAGATTGAAAAAAAATAAGGAATGAAATCACCTCATTTCTTTAATTTGATAATGAGAATTTATATGAAGCATGAAAGATATTTAAAGAGTTGTTGAAGAGGTGTCCACATCATAGGCTACCAAGGTGTTTACAAGTTCAAACATTCTTCAATGAGATGTCTCATTCATTTAAAACCACCATTGATGCAACAACTAATAGAGCTTTGATGACAAAGTTAGTGGATAAGGCTTATAAATTGTTAGATATTATGTCTTCCAATAACTACCAATGACATTAAAAAATAATGAGACCTGCAAGAGTGCAACCATTTATGAGATGGAAGTTGTTTCTTCATTATCTGCCTAGATATTAACATTGACTAAGAAGGTGGAGGCTCTACGACATTCAACTCAAATTAATGTAGTGAGTCCTTTAGTTAAGTATTGCAATTTATGTTCGGAAAATCACCAATTTGATTAGTGTACTAAAAACATTAAGTGCTCAATTTCTATCAAACAGGATTCAAATAACCCTTACTCTAATAGAAATAACCTAAGATGGAGATCATCCAACATTATCCTTAAAAACAATGGGGAGGGGGGTGACTTCTTCTACTTCATAGAGGCCTAGTACTCCACCGGCGTTTAACATGACTGGGTACAATCAACAAGTTAGAGCTTCATCACCACAGGCTGTGAAGAAATTGCCTACGGAAGATATGTTTATGAAGTACATGTCAAAGAATGATGTCATAATTTAGAGTCAGAATGCTTTAATTGAGAGTTAGACAACTTCTTTAAGAAACTTAAAGGCTCCGGTTGAACAACTTGTAAATGCCCTTAACAACAAACCTCTAGGTAGCCTACTTAGTGACACTGAACCGAATCCAAGGAGAGAAGGCAAGGGGCACTATAATGTTATCTCATTGAGAAGTGGGAAGGCAAATGAAGGGAACCTAAAGATTGCTAAATATGAAATGGGGAAAGAAAAATAAGTCAAGACGAGTGAAAAATAGGTTTAGAATCTTTAAAAGCTTAGACTCAGACTATGTACACCCATCTCCTTTTCCTCAAAGGTTCCAAAAGCAAAAGTTAAACCAATAGTTCAAGAAGTAACTGATGAATGCAAGAAGCTACATATCAACATTCCACTTGCAAAAGTACTTAAGCAGATGTCTAGTCATACGAAGTTTATAAAACACATATTGTCCCAAAAAGAAAAGGTTATAAGAATTTGATATTGTAGCTCTTATAGAGGAATGCAGTGCTATATTGCAAAATAAGCTCCCAACCAAGCGTAAGGATTTAAAGAGCTTTGATATTCCATGTTCAGTTGGTAGTTTGTTCATTGGCAAGGTTTTATTTGATTTAGGTGCTAGTATTAATTTGATGTCTCTGTCTGTATATCGCAAGTTAGGATTCGGAGAAGCTAAACCCACTACAGTGATGTTACAACTAGCATATATGGCTTTAGCCTATCCTAGAGGAATAATTGAATATGTACTTGTAAAGGTTGATAAGTTTATATTTCTAGCAAACTTCATTGTTTTGGACTATGAGGAAGATGGAGATGTGCCTATCATCCATAGCAGGTCATTTCTTCTAATGAGAAAGACCATTATTGACATCCAAAATGGTGAGCTAACCATAAAGGTACAAAATGAAAGGTAACATTTAAAGTTTTTTAGGAAATTAAACTTTCTAATGATACTGAAGAATTTTACCAAGTCAATATGGTTGACAAGGTATTCATTCTTTGGTAAATGATATTTTCATAATAAGTCAACTGTATGAACTTGAGCATAAAGTTTTTAAGGCCATGCAGAAGTCTGACCATGACTTCCAAGTAGTTAGAGAGAAACAACTACCTTATCTAAATTATTTGAAGGAATTCCCCTCCAAACTTGTGAGAAGAATATGCTTTACAAGAAAAGAGAAAGAAATGACATGATAAGCTCACCATCAAGCGTAAGTTTATATTTGGCCAAAAGATGTTGCACTTCAATTCAAGTTTGAAGCTTTTTCTAGTGAAACTGAAATCTTGATGGTTTGAACCATTTATGGTGGCTTAAGTCTTTCTTCATGGAGCTATTGCAATAAGGGATGATAAGACCAACACCATCTTCTTGATGAAGGAGCAGAGGATAAAGCAAGATTGGAGTAGCAACTTTGATTGCCTCAAATCCTTTATTGCCTTTGCACATCCTTAACAAAAAATAAAATAAAATAAAATAAAAAAAGAAGAAAAAAAAAGGAATTCTATAAACATCCTTCCTTTACTATACGTAGGTTTTCATGTAAATTTTAATAGAAATGCAAATAATTACGAAAACCTACAAATCACTAAACTTTAAAATTTTTCTTGATTAATATTTTGATTCTAACTTTAACTACCCCTTCAACTTTTAAACGAGATTTAAAAAGTGGAAAAAATAAAACATAACCATTCAATCTCATACATGTCCATATTATCATCAAATAGTTATTGTGTCTACTATATATTATACAATACGTAAATGATTAAAATCTCTAGATGTTATAAATATATGAATCCTCATAATATAACTCTAGGTTGTTATGTAAATAATATGCTAATTATTGGGTCCCACTTCCTGATTGGGTTCTTGCTCACCTGGAAATAGATATATAGAAAAAACATGAGATTTTGCAACTTTTGTAGTAAACGTGTTCAATGAAAAGCATTCTATTCAAGCCTTTATATATCAAACATGTCATAAATGGATAAGATCCAAACATAAAAGTTATGCATTCGATCATGCGAGTACAACCTTCAAACCTTTTGGCCACAACCTTTGGGCCCAAATCTAGTACGATGTTCATTTACTATCTCATACAAGCAAAGGAACCCATACTACATCATAGAGTGCAAGCCAAACATAGAAAAACAGGAATATAACCTTTGGGAATTCAAGTTTTCATAGCATGGAGAACTTTGCTACCAAACTCATAGAACACAACCACATGCATATCTATCAATAAAAGAACATTTCAAAACAAAATTAAGATATGCTAGGGAAAAGCTAAAAACTACCTATTTGAAGGTACCTTAACCTTTTACCCTTCGTTACACATCCGCTTCCAGATCACCAGGGGATTTTTTTTTATAATAAATAAATTCTTAATAATGTACTCCTATGTAAATTTTTAAATAAGTATCTCTAATAACCCTTTTGCCCAAAAATGATTTAATTGTTTTCTTCTATAGAGTACTTTATCTTTAGAAAATGCAACATCTAATTAGAACTTTTTCCTTGCAAAGCACATAAATAATGTCCTATAAGTAAATAATCTATATAACTAACTAATTAAATAATTCTTTGCAAAAATAAGTAATAAAATGAATAATGATTAAACTAATATTCATCTAATTAAATAACTTACAAAATAATTAAATGACTACTTGGATAATTAATTTTATCAATTTCTAATACCCTAAAATTTACATTTAGCTATTAGACATTTATTGTAACCAAATACTTGACTTACAAAACTTATATTTAGCTCATCATTTTTTCTCATTTTTTTATCGCAACTTTTATAATGGGGAAGGATATATATATATATATATATATATATATATATATATATATATATATTCTTATTATTCTATCTATTTTCATAATTGAAACATTAAGAAAAACTTACCAAATTCGTGCACGATTTTTTTGTGCAAAATACTGTTGGTTTTACTTCCGTTTAGCCATTTTTCTCTCTTCTTTCTGCCTTTCTCCCTTGTTGACTTCTCCACTTAATACCTGCACCTTTTTTCTGAGATCTTTCGGAGTTTTTCATTACCCAAAAATGCACAAAAATAAGTAGAAAAAGCTGCTGGAAGTGTAAACACCTTGCGATTTGCTCTCTTTTTCCTCCTTGTTTTTGCTCCGTTCTTCAACCCATGAATTGTCACTCAACCTAAGTATTCCCAGGTATTTGAGTGTCACTCGAAACCCCAAAAACTTCACAAAAACTAGGAGAAAAATCGCTGGAAATGGTAACCCAAAATACACTGTTTTCATGTCCGAAGACAGAGTTTGGATTTCACTTCTGTGCATCCACTTATCTCCTTTGTTTTTCCCTCTTTCTTTTGTGTTTGCTTCACCCCTCAACACCTAAACCTTTCCTAGTGTTTGAGTGTCTCTCACACTCCCTAAAACTTACGAAAACTCACTGACTTTCCCTCTCTATCACGCTCTGTTTCAAACTGAGTTTCAGCTTCGGTTTTGCTTCTGTTTTGGGCTCTTTCTCCCCAAGCCGTCGCTTCCTTTTATAGAGGACTTCTTCCCCTTTGAAGGTGCTTCAAGATAAAGAAAAACACCGCCCATACTGCTCATAATTATCTCTAAAATGCAGTTGCAACTAGCTTAATTTTTCAGCTCTTTTCTTCGGCGTCCTGGCTGTCCACTTCGTTTTCCTTCAATTTGTTTTGGTTTTGGCTTGATTTTCTGGTCTATTTTATTCCTTCTACATTCCTTAACCTTGGAGACTCCCTATGGTAGCTTGACATGTGGTTTTTGGCTCACCAAAAGCTCCAAGTTGGCCATCCATTTTATGCTGTCTGATATCCTAAATTTTGTCAGAATATTTCGTCAAGTGGCTTGTACATTGTTCAGCTTGGTTCTGTATTTTTGGTCTGATTTTGAGCTTTTCTGAGCTGCCTTAAGTGTAGAAAACATCATATGGTAGCTTGATACGTGATTTTATTCATTCAAAACTCCAAGTTGGCCGCCCAACCCACATAGTTCACCCTAGGCTCTGTTTTTCGTTTTAACTATGTCTTTTTTTTTTTTTTTTTTTTTCTGATTCTCTCTTCAGTTTTGGCTGGTTCCTTGTCTTTGGAGCCTTCCAAAACGCCTAGTTGGTTGATTATTTGTGTCCCTAATTCGCTCTTCTGTCCCTCTATGCTAATATCAAGTTTTCCTTCCCTTGAAGCTCGCACTTCCTATTGGACCGAAGCAAAATGGCCACCTCATGCTTCAATGCTTTTAGTTGCTGTTCAGTTGTTCCTTTGCTGCAAAAGAACCAAGTTTCATTTTGGTTCCCAGCCTAAGTGCTCTATCCCCACGTTGATTTTGCTTGGGTGCCACCTCGTGCTAGTTCAACTATCATATTTATCTTATTTTAACTTTGTGGCATTCCTATCATGTGACATGAGCTAAGTTGCCACCTTATACTTAGTTTTATCTCTTAGGAATAGTTCCCTAATTATCAAATGTTAGGCCATGAAATATTCCCAATCCATGTAGGCCCAATTTAGTCAAATAGTAAATATAGGCATTTTATTTAAGTTGAATTAATTTTGCACTCCAATTCACCTTGGAAGGTATAGTTTAATTTACTTATCCTAAATTATTTAAATTATTAAGGATAAGATATGAAATTTCCCTAATTTACTTTACTTATATTTCTCAATTTTTTTTTTTGTTCATGGTTTACTCAAGTCTTCCTTCTATATGACTTGACTTCTAAAATTTAAGTGGACCTTTTTGGTTTTACTCTCTTATTTGAATAAATATATTTGAATCAAACCCTCTAAATTATCTACTTAATATTCACAAACTCTTAAATCTAAGGCCATAAAAATCTCTAACCTTGTAGGCCCAATTTTTAACCAATAGGAACTTTGACTCAAGTTAATCATAAGTTATTTTCTTCCTAATTTATTTTACTTGTATCTAAACAATATTAACTTAATTATGGGACTTAAAATAGCTAAAATCTCATCAATATCATTTCATAGCTAATTAATTAATTAATCAATGATATAAAGATAAAATAATTTTCCATAATAATTAAGTAAATAAATAAATACCGCTTGTCAATTAACTTACCATAAAGATTATTGGGGTCTTAGTATATTCCCTTTAACGATTATATAAAAAATATCTCTAAGCTTCTCAAATTTATCCACATTATTAGCTATTTTTTAGTTATCTTATTAAGGGTGTTTTTCTAAATTATTCAATTATTACGTTATAGTGCTTAATTTCTCCAATAAATTTCATTTTTATGTATTAAATAGAGTTGTCAAAGTAGGCCAACTCGACCCACCCAAACTGACCCACCTAAGTTGGTGGGTTAAACGAGTTAGCCCGTTTAACTCATCATAAGATGGTGGGTTGAAAATCTCAATCCACCCCACCTGGTGGGTTAAGCGAGCTAACTTGTTTAACCCACCAAAAAATTAAAAAAAATAAAAAATTATAAAAATTCAAATGTGACTTTCTTTAAACACATGTCTTGTTTAATCAATCAGTTTCCATACCAGTATAAATAAACAAAAAAATAACTAAATAAAAAGCAAGTTTTAATAGATTAAAATAAATAGAATAATCCAATAATTCAATGATTTATTAATAATATGACTATGATTATGAGTAGAATATTCAAATCTAGCAAATTATAAAATAATAGAGATAACACAACACATAATTAGGGTTAATTTTTTAAATAGGAAAGTACAGTGGGTTGGGACGTTGGACTAAGTGAGTGAATTTTTTTTTTTAAAGAAAACAAACAACTTGTTTAACCCGTGAGCTGACTCATTTGACTTGCGAGTTAAACGGGCCAAGTTGATAGAAGTATACTAAATGAGTTCTCAAAGAAATCTCTCAACCCAACCTACTTCTTAGGTGGGTTACACGGGCTTGACCCGATGGGTCGAACCCATTTTGACGCCTCTAGTATTAAACAATTCTATGAAAATTTTGGAATGTTACAATCTTCCCTCTTTTTTTAGAATTTTGTCCTCAAAATTCGTTGCACTTGATCCCATTTATAATAGGTATCATTTCTCTTAATTTAACTATTACTTAAGGACAATGATTTCTGACCCTTTTATACCTCAAGGCTCATAATTTACTCTAATCATAATTTCATAATCTATAGTTCACATCATTCACTTGACTTAAGCATTATAAATATTACTCTAAATATGCATCGATTATGAATTAATATTGTTGACTAAGGTATTCTTGAACTAAAATTCATAAACAAATAATATATTCTCCATGATTTAGGTCATTAACATACTTCAGGTTAATCAAGAAGCCTAATTAACCTCGTGTTGTGTAAGACTATACACCTAATCCTGGTTTTGTGGTTGAGACAGACTAATTGTCATTCCTAAAGTTACACATTCATTATTTTTGGCCTCAACATTCACCATACTTGCTTATGCTAATTTACACTTGTTTGTCATCTCGGAATAACTCTTGACTTCATAGGTAGCAACAATTCCCCTCATTTTTGTTCTCAATCCCTTTTCAAAGTATGCAACTTTCCATGCTTCTTCATGGACATGGCTTACATAAGGAGTTAATTCCTCAAACTTAGCCATATACTCATGTATAATCCCATTCCCTTGTTTTAACTAAGCAAACTTAGAGATTTCCTCAAAGGTCACTATCTGAGTTCTTCTATTAGCCATGTCTAACCTACCCATAGATATAAGTTATACAATTCAAACAAGTTTTTAATCATAAAAATCCTAAAATAATATTTATAGGCTAGGGTTTTCCTTAAACCAATTATTATTTGTTGCCTTGATTTCTCTCTCCCCTATAATTCCTTCTTTCTTTAAAGTTCTTTGTTTTTTTCAAATGTTAAGAGTCATACTTCCAATGGTATGTGATATTTTCATCATAATCTTTATTTTGGCTCTCCCAAGCTTAGTCATACAATTATGTGTATTGGAAATCTCGATGTAACCTATCCCATAATACAAATTGTGACACCTATACGAGCTGCACACATCCAAAAAATATGTCACTTTAAGTTTGAATAATTAGTCTAATGTAATGTGTTACCCTGATTCCTATTTGTCAATTTACCTTTTAATTTGTCCTTCTTTCACTATTTTGTCTTCTTTATTTCTAGATTTTCCATTCAAATCTTTCGCTATAGTTTCGTGTTTAAGTACTTATTAGGGCATCGAGTACCATCACTAGGTCTCAAGGTTTATCACTATAACTCTTAATGAGATGATTGACTATTACTAGTGAAATTCCTTTTCAATCCTCTAATTGGCTTGGTTAGACCTATATCAGCTTAGGTTTGCTCTTAAACATCAGAATATTTTAAAGCCTTGAAAATCCTTTAGATATTTTCATTATTCTTAGTGACAAAAGAAATTTCCTTTTATAGTACCGTAGGCAGGAATCACATGCAAGATTCTTTACCACCATCCCTACAACTATAGGCAGGAATCACAAGCGAGATTCTACCATCATCCTTGCTTATCGCCAAACCTACACCACTTAAGCTAAACGTTACCTTGCCATAAATACAATCCCTACGACACACTACATATGAATATAAGAAAATAATCTCCAACAAGAATTGAAAACTACATCTCATACCTCAACTTCTATTTCAACCAGCCACTATTTCATATCATAATTTTCCTTTAGCATCATGGAAGATTACTATGAGATCTTCCAAGGGCTAACAAAGCATTAGCCAAATAATCATAGCTAATACCTCAAGAATTATAGATTTTCATCAAAATTCCTAATATAGGGTTCACTGATACTGCCTTCCTATATTTGGATTTCTATATGTTTCCTCACTACAAGTCAGTAAGCTTCATAAATCCATAAACTATTATTTCATCAACCTAGAATAATTCCCAATGCAATAATAATTCAGTAGAAATATTCTATTACCTCAAGTTCCATAGCTTAGAGCTTTATCAACCCTTTTATTATCCAAAATATATCATTTTTATAGGTAAAGTTAATTAAACGTCATATAATCAATTAAAATTCCATACTTACTTGGTACATATCTTATCTCATATGATTAGACAACTTAAATACACTTGAATGCCTACAAATCACAATCCACAACTATGCTAGACACATAATATATATCCAAACAATCACAATCCTTAATACTTATGTAGGACTAACCTGGTCATAACAAATTACAGGGAATCACATCTCTAACTTAGCTGAACATAGATCAGGTTCCTAAATAATTGATCATGATCTCAAAATTTACTAAAACGTCTAACTATTCCTTAAAATGAATTTCTAATTATGTCATAATGTCCAACTATTCCTGAACCATTGCTTTGAGACTAAATGTAAACATCCCTCCTTTGCTATATGTAGGTTTTCTATAAATTTTGACAGAAACATAAATAATTATAGAAATCTACAAATAATTAAACTTTATAATTTCTCTTGATTAATATTTTGATTCTAACTTTAACTATCATTTTACCTTTTAGGAAGGAAAGATCTAGTAGTTGAGCCATTCATGATCACCTAATAACTTACTTTACTAATACATTGCATTATCATTTGAATCAAATTCCCTAGAAAATGCATTTTAGCATTTTATGAAGGACCACATACACAAATTCCCATGAAATCTTGTCAAAAGCTTTAGGATATCTAACTTGAGCACAACCCATCTCTTAAGCTTACCTTTTGTGTGCTAAATTTTATGCATGATTTCTGAGGCAAGCAAGATATTATCTGATATAAGATTGCCTTTAATAAACACACTTGACTGTAGAGTAATCCGGTCATCAAGAAAGCAGCTAAGTCTACTGCAAAGCAGTTTAGAAATGATTTTATAAACCATAATGCATAGGTAGATAAACCTAAAGTCTTTTAAAGTTTGCGGTGGATCATTCTTCAGGATGAGAGTGATTAGAGACTTATTTAAACTTTTAAGCATAAAACATGTATTCAAAAGAGACATAACATAGAACAAATATCATTTCCCATAATATCCCAATAGGCTTAAAAAAAACTTGCCATTAAAACCATTCGAACCAGGAGTGTTGTCTGGAGAAAGGCAAAGACTACTTATATGATATCTTCAATTATAAAGAAGCTTTGAAGAATATAAATATGCTCTTCATTCAAGGTAAAGATGTCTAGATTTGAAAGAGAGTTGGATAAATCAAAATAAGGCACTGGGTTTGAATTAGAATATCTACATTCGAATAGTCATAAGCTAGAATTTCAAGATCAGTTTGGCCATTGACCTTATCACTTTTTCTTAAGGTACATAATCATGTTTGCATATATTTTTTTTTATGCAAGATTATGCAAATATTTAATGTTACGGTCACTTTGAATAAGCTAAGTTTGACATACCCTTTGAGCCCAGATCATTTCTTCACAATCATAAAAAAATTACAATTTATGTCTTATGTTTCCCTTTAAAAGAGCAGCATTAGGATCCAATAAATTACGTTGGGCTTCCAGTAAAAAAATCTTTTAAATATTTGATCTTGAAAGTAATATTACTAACTGAATTCATGCTCCAATGACAAATTGCCATCGAAATGGACTAGAGCTTCTTATGCACTTTAAAACTGGGAGAACCGACCTCTTGATAAGCCCAGGTCTTCCTAATAATCTCCTTATATTACGGGAAAAGAAGCCAAAAGCTTTTCAAATTTCCTAAATTTCCTTTTAATATGACCCTATGAACTAAAATTATGGATAATAAGTGAATCGTCATAAGCAACATTGGCAAGATAGTGAAAACTGTACTCGGATAAGATTGTAGCCACTAATGGTTACATAATGCATTATCAAGACACTGTCTATTATTGGTCCACAAAACCACTAGCCGTTTTGGGAGAAGATCAATGAGCAAGCATTTGTCAATTAAGTTAGCAAATTCATGGGCACCAAGTAAAGAAGAGGACTTGTTGTTCTTGTCCTTAGGCAGATGAATTTAATTAAAATCACCAACTAAAACCTAAAGATCTAAAGTAACCAAGGTTGTGCTACATACCCATTTCCATAAATATTGACGTTGTGCAAGCTTGGAAAATCCATAAATAAAAGTAATCAATAGAACAATGCCCTTTGGTTCAATAAAATGCATTGAATCCAATGAGAACCACTATCTTCTGTTGAACAATGAAAACCATGTTTCCAAAAAACCCAAATCCCACCACTTTACCCTTGAACATCCTCACCAAACACACTCAATTAGTCAAGAGAGGAAATTATAATCATAACCTTTTGTATAGAGAGTTTTGATTCAGTTAAAAGCAAAATGCTATGTCTGTATTTATACACTAACTTAAAGTCTCTAAAATGCTGTATGTCGCCTGGGGAAGTTTTCTATGCCTAGCTTCCCTGACCACAGTCATATCATTAGCAAGTTCAAAATTTTCTTCATCCATTTCTGTAGTCATTGCTAGCCTAGAAAAAGATAGTTTTAATTTCTTTCTGTGTGACGTCCATAAGCCTATTTGTAATTTACGTTTTTTCCATGGAAGCAAGTGGCAGAAGACATCGTATGATGAGATCTGTTTGCAGGAGATATAATTAGGACTCGACATAGCAGTATGGGCTAAAACCTGTTGTGTGGCTGCAACATTGACTTTGAGAAAAAACTCTCTAATAGGTAGCATCTTGTAAATAACCTGATAGTCCCAAATGTATCGGCGTGTTAGCTTTTGTAGTGATTGTTCTTTTGGATCACTAGAAACATGCATAAAGTCTTGCAATTTTCCAAGCACAATAAATGACGTTTCCCTGTCATTAATAAGCAGATTAAAGTTGCTAGAATCAGAGGACTAATTCTGGATGAGAATTCAGTCAAATCAGGGCATGTACTTTTTTTGGATGTTATAAAATCATTAATTATAGCAAGTGTTGGCATAAAAGAATTATATATGTCAGCTTCACCAAACTGCTGCTCTAGATCCAAGCAAAAATCCACAATAGCAGTGTTTCGTCTTTCACCCTCAATATCCATATTCAAGTCCCTGTAAATCCCAGAACTAAGATGGTAAAGCAAAGAAACAACTTTGTCCTCCACAATATGTTAGAATAAATAATTGTTGCCATATTGCATTTGAGTGGAGCCTACATCAATAACCATGTTTTGATTTACAATACTCTTGGTTGAAACTACGGCTTCTTCCTTTGATTCCATGGAAACCGATGGGCAATCATTTTGGATGGCGTTGAGATCACCATCCTGGGCTAGGTCGTTAGAAGAACTTGAATATATGAATCTACAAGATCACTTCAATAATTCATAGTGTTGGAATATTTTTAAAATGAAAAAATGTGTCTTGAAAAGTCATGTCCTCATATAAATTAATAAATTTATATAAAAGTTTATATAAGGAGTTATAACACTAAAAGATACTAATGTTGTGTCTCTTTGGTTTTTAAAGACATCTATTGAAAGGTATAATAACCATCACTTTGTGAAAAGATTTGTTGTTTCAAGAAACTTTATATACTAAAAAAGTGCAACTCTTCATAAAAAATTATTTAAGTTATGTTGGTTCATGAATTAACATATAATTGTGACTTTTAATTAAAGAGGTATTGTTCTAAGATACATCTCTTTAAGGCATCACTTTATAATATATATAACTTATTGCCTGTATCTGAATATACGCAAAAAAAAAGTCAAATTATCATTTTGTAAAAATTATTACTATCTTAGTTTGAGTATTGAGAATGCAATCTATATTTAAAAGTTCTCATTTCTGTAGGAAATTCGTTAGTCAACTCAATTTACATCATATAAGATAGGAATAGGTGGGGGCTAATTAAGCCTAAAGGAATGCATTGCCCACACTTTGAAGACATCATGCACCATTTTCTTATTTATTTATTTTTTTTCCTAAATTTTAAAGAACCATTCCTACTAATATATTGCCCTGACATTTGAGGAACAAGCACTTTCAAATAAGGTTTTTTATCATGTACAAAGTAATAATTGTCATCATTAGCTTCCACCCATCAAACTTTTATGGTATGCTTTAAGGATCTTTGCTTCTTAAAATCTGTTGAATGTCTTGACACAAATGAGAATCTAAAATCCTGTACAAAATTAGTATCATATTTACTATATATTCTCTGTCTCAAGGCAATCTGTAGATCTAAACTCTAATTACAGTCCCCAGTGATGTGCCCAATGCTTGAGCATTGATTGCAGCGTCTAAACATTCGCTCATATTTGCATTCCACCTAAGTAGAAATACCGTTATCTAAATGAATCAATTCTGCCATTAAGAGTGGTAACTTCGGTCAATGAAAACTCGAACACAGAGGCATCTTAGATTCTTTGTAAATTGTATTTGACCATCCACAAACTTATGGTCCCCCACCATATGCCTAAGTATCTCAGCCACTTCTCCATTGAGATAGAGGTAAGCCCTAGAACTGTACCCATATCGCCACCTTCTTGATCTGTAAATTTCTAAGAACCAGATTTAGCATCACTCTATCCTATACAAAGAGTGAATTAAGGACAAATGTTGGTCCATATTTAGCAAGGAAACTTTGGTCATTTTGATTTTCAAATTTTATCGTATAAATGATTCTATCTTGACTAACAACTTGAAAATCGACTTGAAGATTCCATGCACCATGTAATGCCATATTCAATCTATGAGCTGGTATTACTATTCCATTTATCAGCACTCCAATTAAGTCTTTTAGTAGTTCCTTAAAAAATAGATTGTATTCTAGTTAATGGAGAAGTAAAGATCTGAGAGTACAATGGTATGTCTTGCAATGGGTCTTCAGAGGATTTCAAGTCATCCATCCTTACAGAACAACTTTCTATTGAGATGATGCCCCTAGCTAAAGTACTTTGCTTTTCCATAATAGAAAACACATAGTGAAATAGAAACACATGAAATGAAAGAATAAACTGAAATCCTTGACAGAAAGTTTAAATAGACTAAAAGCCGAAAACAATGTAGAGAGCGTAGATTATTCCATCTAATAAAAGAGAGCATAAAGAAACCACAATAGCATAAGAGTAAGAACTTTCCTAAACAGAACACACAAACTGCAATTTAAGTTGGTCCAATTTCAAAACCTAACATCCAATTACAGATTCTGAAACAGAACGAGATCATAACATAGAAAACATAGAAAAACATAACATGCAATCAGAGAAAACGAATTGGGTGAAAAGAGAAGGAGGGTTTTTGTGGAGGAAGCTACTAGAAAGCAGGACTTTTCTCAAGCGAGAGACTTCACCAAGGGACGTGGGTCAATTTTCATGTTTGCCCCTAAGCATGTACATTCAATAATTAGGATTTGATCCGTACTCATTGAATTCTTGTGGAGTTTACATGTGGATCAAATCTAGACCATTTGATGTCTGTGCAAGCAAGTATTTTTCTTAGTGCATAGTCTCCAACATATGTTTTCAACCACTGTATAACTTAAACTCTATCAAATAAAATGATCTAAGCTTCTATAGTTTAAAAAATTACGGAATAGAGGAGCTAAAGGGACATACCAATTTATGTGATTCAAGTAACCTTTAAGCTTTTGGTCATTAGCATTTTTACTTTGTTAGCTTTTTGGTTTTGAAATTTTGCTCTTAGGTTTTTGAAATTCATCATCCATAAAAGTATTTTGGATTTTGAATCTACGATTCTTACCTATTGCATCATTTTCAGTATGTGCATTCCTTGTTAAACAATTATATTTATTATGGTGTTATCATGCTTCTATGAAATTTTTGTTTTGTTATTATGAGTCTCTGGTAAATTTTATTAACATACCAATTCAATAGATATTTAAAGTTGCATTTTCTTTAGTAATTATTAATGTTCATGTTAAGTATGCTACACTTTCAAGTTTTGTTGGACCATAGGCCTCTCATAATGGGTTTGTCCAAACCTAGACATTTGATATTATTAATTAACTAATTGTTAACATAATTAATTAATTACCTAATAATTAAATTTGAAATTTAAATTTCAAATTTTGAACTTAAAGAGTCTGTTGTTTAGAAAATTGTATGACTGACAACTTTTAAGAGAGAGAATAATATACATGAAAGATAGGCAGAAAAAAATGGTCTAACAAAAACATATTTTGTCTTTTCTTTTTTTTTTTTTTTAGAAAACACAACAAAAATAGGAGAAAACTTCTCTAAGGCACATTTTGTGGATTTACTGTGAAAAGAGGTGGTAATTTGTCTAGGATATCAACCCAAATTGCGTGTAGGATAATTAGAATTAAGATTTATTTGTGTAAACACGTACTTTAAACTACCTTATTAATATCATAGTGTTTATACTTATAAAGAAAAACTATGGTTAGGCATTTTTTGATTATGTCCCTGTGTTAATATCCATACCATATGTTTAATTGTATGCTTTTGATGATAGAAAGACAAATTTTAGAAAATTTGAACAATACAAACTTTAGAGGCCTTTGATGGAAGATTCACATATATACCATCTTACGCCTCAATTTTCTCAATGTAGGAAGACCATGCTGAGAGGGTATATGATCCAATGGGACAAATTGGATTTAGCATGGGGGAGAAACTTGAACTTGAATTTTTTGAAACGTTAGGGTGAAATAACCAAGTTTAAGGGGTGACATTTCCACCATATACATGCAAAATTTATATGAATAAATATAACGCTATTGATTTAGTCCAAATCATATGTAAAACGAAAGACCATTTAAAATTGAGGCTTCAAAATTAAAATATATGAAAAAGAAAAAGAAGTAATCAATAACCAAAATTTTGAGGACAAAGTGCTTTGTCCTTAGGCCACCATTATGTTCAAGCCACGTATCATTGGCAAGATAATTTTACAGGCAATGCAATTCTACCATTTTCATTAAAATTGGCAAGAAATGAAAGAGATATGGCCACAGAGTTGAGACCTTGAAATTAAATTTCTAAGAATCTAAAATTTTGCAAAGTTTGGAGGTTGAGGAGAAATGTAAGTCCCATTCTCCAAGGTGGCACGTGAGGCTCTCAACCTCCATATTTTTGCTCATTGAAATCATCAAATGGATAGAGGAGGAAGAAAGGAGGCCATTCATGGCCCGGGACTTGCCCAAAATGCCCCTTAATAGGAATACTATGAGGCTAGATATATACATGAACAATTGTATGGATCCAAGCCATAGTTTCAATCACATCTTCAATACATGAGACATTTCATAATTGAACAGAAGGCAAAAGTATCCTATTGGGTTTGACTAATTTACTCCTCAATGAAAATTATTGGACACGGATCACGGATCAAGGAAAAACTAAGAGAGAAAACTAAGTCAAATGGTGATTTGGGCTTAAGCTTTTCCCAATGTGTTTTAGAAATAGAGCTCGTGGAAGAATTTCGTGTTGTCTCAAACATTAGATAAGTATTTTTGTTATCTCAATTCCCATATATGATAAGTGTGTGACAATTTTAGCATAGTGCGCATGAAAGGGGAATTCAACTTTAAGGGATTGAATATGCAAAGCAAATTCATGATGACCCAAAGAGCCACCTATAATTGGGGGGAGGCCCCAAAGGACAAGACAGATTAAAAACTATTTGATGAAAAGAGATATTTTTGAGATACAAATTCCTTAGATTGTTTTGCAAGTGTTAATGTGAAAGCATTAGTGATCTTGTGACAAAGATTGCATCGTAGTTTTATAACATGTACGTGATTTAATATTAGTTCATTTAACATTTAATATCTTATTATGGTTAATTGAAATTATGGAATTGGAGCATCCAAATTATTTTTTTGTGCAATGTATGAACCCTTTCCTACATAAAATTTTATATGCTCCAAAAGTCTTAGAAAACCTAGTCTTTATAACTTCTCATCTTACATTAGGATATAAGACAAATTATGACAACTCCATAACATTGTAATCAGACAACGTATATGATTATTGTTTTCTCTTTTATGATTTTATTATATTGAATACAATTTGAGACAATTCTTATTATGTGAATAATCATTATTGCTTTATCTAATCTTCTGCTTATAATTTAATTATGAATATAAATATTTAGACTGTTAGGCTAGCCTTATAAATAGATTAAGAGAAAATAAGTAAAGTAAAAAAATAAGACATTACATAGCAGGTGAGTTAATTAAAAAACTATTAAAAAATAAAAATATAATTTAATATCTATTGCCACATATTTCGTGAATAAAAAATATACTTGGTAAGAGAAGTAAAATCTAACACAAATAATGTTAAAAACTGCAAGACAAGTACTGCATTTTATATGACATAATATGTCAAATCAACACTTTAAAATTATAAAAAGCAGTTATGTACTCACCTTGAAGTACGATATTGTAGGTTGGCCAAAATAAAAAAATTAAGTAAAATGTTGTAGCGGGTCCAGCACTGCATTTTGTAATGATACATCAAGTTAAATCAGCTTCAAAATTATGGAACACATTTATGTATCTTGAAGCAAATGTTGCACAATAACTTACGAACGTTGTCAAACCAGTTTTCATATTTCAGAATTTGCTAATACATTCACAGCAGCAGCCGGAGGAAAGCCACAAAATCACTACAACCTCCATTTTTTCGCAAAATAGACTTATGATACTGTAATATATTCATGGTTTGCTAGGGTATGCCTTTGTTGTGTAAATTAAAAAAAAAAGTTATTGCCTTCGAAAAATTATTTTTATAATATTATTTCTATAAATAAAATGTTATAAAATAAATTTTTAATTAAAGAAGAGATTTGTCAATGAATTCCTAATTTTGAGGAAAAAAACTGATTTTAAATGGGAAGAAGAGATTTTAAAATCTTTTCTATTACATTATTTCATTAAAAAAAAACTTCAAAATATGATAACGTACCAAATTAACGTCTACACCGCATATCATTTCATCACTCCCCATCGGAGAGGAATAAACAACCAATCAAAGAATAAGTTCGTCGTAATATTACTCATAGATGTAAAAAAGGCGAGACTGATATGTACCCGGAATCAGATGGAGTCAGACGAATCTGAAGAAAGTGAAACCCAAACCGAAACGCTGGTGGAGGCGGCGCTTCGGGTGCTAAACACCGCCGACCCATTCGAGAAGGCCCGACTAGGCGACATAGTTGCTTCTCAGTGGCTCCAAGGCTCCACTATCAATCGTGCCTATGATCCTTCCCTGCACCTGGCTGTCCCTGATCGTCCCGCCAGGCTCTCCAACGTCTGCTTTCTCACCCTCTGACCTTGTTTCTAAAGCCCATTTTTCCGAAGGGTGCAATGTTTTTGATGAAATGTCTAAATTGAGATGATGGTAAATATTTGCAGGTGAAGTTGGTGGCGCCAGGTCTCATGCCAAAGCTGGGCAAAGCAGGCAGCTTGCAGAGTAGGCGAGCCATTGTGCATAGCCTTGCTCACACTGAAAGCTGGGCCTTAGATTTATCTTGGGTATCTTTCTTTTAGCCGTTTTACGAATGTTTTTATGGGACTGCGTAAATGTTTTTGGCATTAAATAATGTTTGTTGCATAAATTATTAATGCAATGCTTGATTAAAATTGGACCAAGGCTGGTAAGGAGAGATACCATCTCCTCTTACCAAATGAGCAAATTCCTTCAGGTAGAAGGATAAAAATAAAATATAATATGAAATCTTCATAATATAATACTAGCCACTGTGCACATGCTTCTGCAGGAAGGAGAGTTTTTTTTTTTTTTTTTAAATTATGTGTAGTAAATGTGATGCATACAATTCAAGAAATCATCACATTCTTCCACAATAGAAGTAAAAGAAAAAGATATAGAGGAAAAAAAAATGGCATAAAATATAGAAGTTATTAAATGATCAATGTATGGCCTTCAAATTCGCTCTGATTACCAAGATTTACAAAAATTTTGACTTTTAGTGTTTATGCTGCTTTTTCTTTGAACCTTAAGAAAAAAGGATTTGATCAAACCTGTTCCAATGGTCATGAATTTCGGTGAACATGGTGTTGAGAGCATTCACATTCAAGTTTATGCTAGCTTTTCTGTGCTATTGGGCTGTGTGACTTCTTCCTGCACAGGGGAGAATGAAAAAATGAAAGAAATCTCCTTAAAAGACTAAGATATTCCAGATGGAATAATGTTGTTTCATGTTGTGAACAAAGACTTCATCATATCACAATAGATCTCTTCTTTTTAGGAGTTGGAGAATTTAAAGAACAAAAGCAATATTAGGTTGTTATAGGGCAAAGTTCTAGAAGTAATATTTTGATTCTAATGAATGAGATACTGACCATGGACAGATGGGGTGCGGCACCCAGTGCTGATTTTCGTAAAGGCTTCAAAGCAAATTAGATTATTAGCATAAAGCATTGGTCAATTAAAATTTTTATCCCAGTTGTATCATGTTTCCAAATATGAAGATCAAGACTTGAGCTTTCCAGTTCCACTAAATGGCTGAAATAATTGTTTCTGCTAATACCAACTGAATTTCCATGTGCCTATATTCTTTCTCCTCTGACACCCTTCCTTCTAAGCAATTTTATGGAATACGCAATGTTGAGAAATTATGATGAGTAAATGAAACAAAGAAAAATAAAATTGTAGAATATAGATATATATATATATATATATATATATTTATATATGTATATGTATATATATATGTATATATATATAGCTTATCTTTTTGATAATTATCTAGTGTGTTTAATGTCAATTTTTAGGGTCCTGCAGCTTTGTTAATAAAAATCTTTATTATATTAGAAAAGGAAAGAGTAACTACCTTATATAGGAGAAGGAGATAGCTATAAAAGGTTGGAAGGGAATACAGCTTCAGGAAGTTATTGTTTGACTGAGACAAGAATCAGGTCAATGGATAACTATATACAATTTTGTAAGTTGAAATTGAGAATTATTTCTTTATATATATAAAAATCCACAATTCCTCGTACTATTCTGCAGCTACTATTCTGTGAGTCTTAATCATGTTTGCATTTAAGATTGGACATGATCATCCATTGAATTTCAGTTTGCTGCTCTTTGAGATCTCACTTTTATGGGCAGGCTAAGCACTATGAGATTAATGAACCTTTTATCTGGCCATCCATATTATGAATTTATGCGTTTGGATGACTTTTCCTCATAGTTCATATTATGCTATAGATATATAATGTAAATTTTTATCTATTGCATTCTCACAGGATATAATAGCTCGATTTGGTATGCAAGAGGCAATGCCTAGAGAGTTCTTTACGGATTTTGTGAAGGTGGCACAAGATGAAGGGCGACACTTCACTCTTCTTGCTGCACGTCTTGAGGAGCTAGGTTCTCATTATGGATCATTACCAGTTCATGATGGCCTTTGGGACTCTGCCACTGCTACTTCCAAGGATTTACTAGCACGATTGGCAGTTGAACATTGTGTTCATGAGGTATGTCTTACATTGGGCGTTTATGCTACTCTGAATTTTGACTCTTCATGTTTCTGCTTTATGTTTACAAGCTATATAATATCTACCATGAGTCACAGCTGTTAACATCATTAGATATTGTTGAAATATGAGAAGAACAGAGAAGAATTGCTGTTGGCAGCCAGCTGAGAGAAAAAATAGAAACTAGTAAATTTCTTTTTTGTCAAGTTATGGCCTCAATTGGAATTCCATTTTCTATTCAAATTAGAGATTGGTAGAAGGTACTGTTATCTTCCTAAATTTCCGCAAGAACTTCTGCATCTGAGTTTTTGTTGGCTGCGTTGTTGTGTATTATTAATTGACAAGGGAAGAATGCTAGATATCTGAAACTCTTTGGCAACTAACAAAGAAAGTTCCTACTGTAGTAAAAGAGACCTCATGATCGAGGAGCATTCATGCTTAGGCATACAAAGGCCACATTTGAATGGAATAGCATTATTCCTAAGAGGGGATATGGGTCTTATTCCCTTTCTTATCTACTTTATGTGGAGCATGGCATTGAGGTGAGGGTGGCACTAACAAATTAATGTCACCTAGTTTCACATCTTTTATAGTGTGTGAACCTTAGACCTGTTATTGGGATGTCATAGTAGAAAAGATCCAAAGAAGATTCAATACTGCAAAAGTAAAGTTGCATTTGAATTTAGTGAACTGAGTTTCATGATTTCCAGGTTTTTTCTTCCATAGCCTTAAATTTTTTACCCTAGTATATTAATCTTGAATTTAAATTTAACCAGATTTCATACAGGTTCATTAGTTCGATCGGGGTCTTTTTTTAGATTGACTACTGATATTATAATTTTATTTTTTATTCGTTAAATATATTTACTTGTTTAGAATTAGT
Source organism: Delonix regia (assembly GCA_037074485.1). Classification (NCBI taxonomy): domain Eukaryota; kingdom Viridiplantae; phylum Streptophyta; class Magnoliopsida; order Fabales; family Fabaceae; genus Delonix; species Delonix regia. Next base: position 17,874,166 of record CM073454.1, on the reverse strand, counting down.
CCTATTAAGTGAAGGATTCCTTTGGTTTGCCCTAGAGGCTTATTATAGGTTTTTTTTTTCCTTCCCCATACTATTGTTTGTCTATCCTCTCTTCTCAGTTTTGGGAGACATACCAAGGGTAAAATTAAAACTAAGAGGAAGTTATTAATATATTCAGGAGTCATAGTATAGAGATCCCTATCCTAATAATGTGGTTGAGCCTTTTTTGTCCATAATCATTAACAGTGGATATATAAGATTTAGAAGCTTAAGATTGAACAAGAATGGAGATTTGTTTGCTGGAAGGTACAATATGCTGTTGAGATTTTCATCTGCATTTTGTGGATTTATAGGTTTTCTGGATATGCATCTATACTCGCATTTTTTGAGGGGTTAAGAAGTTGTAGATGTTGAGTTTCCTGAAGCTTACTAAGTGATACTTGTAAGTCTTAATTGACAAACTATAGCATAGGAATATGGTTCCTTGCCCACGCGGCGTGTAATTAGACAGCTCTTATCTTACTTATTCAAGTAACTAGATCCTTATAGATGGGCACTATGTATGTGGCCTGAAAAATGGTGTGATAGAGGTTAGAGGATATAAAAATAATTTCCTTAGTGTTCAAATGATTGTGCCAAGGAAGCTTAAGCAGTTTAATTTACTTGACCTTGACATTTGTAGTTGCTTCCTATATAGGGTTTAGTCATCAAAAGCTGAAGTTCACGAAGACATTTGTTTGAGCTTGGAAGGCCAACTGATATACAAGATGACGCAGAACTTGATATTCAATTATCAATGCCCAAACTGAGAGTTTTAAAGGTTTTATAAGTACTTATGATAAGTAAGCCTCTGATTTACAGGTTCTATGTGTACTAATTCAAACTGGGCCCTGTTTCCCTCATTTAGTTTCAGACCCCTTCAAATACCGATAAGGCTAATACATCGAATGAAAAATGACTTAAAATTCTCCACTCATTATTATTCCAGCCCTGGATATAATTTTGCACATGTGAGTGTGTGACAAGTGGGAGAATGTTTGACATAAGCTCGCAAGAGATGGTCAGATGTGATGAATTGTATGTAGTCATGAATATAATATTATCCGAGAACTTGACATGGAAGTCTATTCAGTTTCCATGTACATCCTTGATTGATGTTTAGTTGTAAAACTTTTTCAATTACAACATTAAAATTACTTCCACTTTAGATTCTCAAGATTGAAAGTTGCAACAAGTCGTTTTGCATTGCTTGTGGTACTATTTTCCTTCAGTCAATGTCAGGGAGAAGTTGGAATTATTGGTACAAAACGTTAATGCAAATTAGAAACTCCTTGTCATTTCTGTAGTTAGTTATAACCTGGTTGAGATTATTAACTCAGGCCAGAGGACTTGATGTGCTGCCTACGACAATCTTGCACTTCCGCAATGGTGGTGATAACATTACTGCAGATTTACTGGAAAGAGTGGTTTACCCAGAAGAGATTACACATTGTGCTGCTGGAGTGAAATGGTTCAAGTATCTTTGCCTCAGATCAAGGAAGCCGGCCACAGATGAAGAACAAGAAATAATAGATGCAGGAGACGGTGAAGCTACAACAGAAGATAATGAAGTGGTTCCAAAGTTTCATGCCATAGTGAGGAAGTATTTCAGAGGACCTTTGAAACCACCTTTTAATGAAGAAGCAAGAAAAGCTGCTGCATTTGGTCCAGAGTGGTATGAACCTCTTGCTTCCAAAGAGGTCAATCCAAGGTGAAGATCACTATTTTATTTAGAAGGTTAGTGCAACGTAATCGTTGCAAGTATGTTAGTTCTTTTATTGCAGGATTTTATATGGAAGTCACATTTTGTTTATCTATAACCAAGATAATCTGTATTTTTTACAAGAGCAATTTCAAACTCAAAAGATTATGAACGGGATAATAATGAATATAGTGAATTTTTTTTGGCCTTACATCCATTACTCTAATCTACTTGTTAAAATGTTCAATTCATGATAGGTTGATTGTGTTGCATACTTATTTGTTTGTTAACCTTTAGAAGCCAATGGGTAAAGTGATTGAGAACAGATCCTCTTCAATCTAGATATGATTCCATTCGATGAGGATTTAATGGTCTAACGGACAACAAATATAACTACATGTGATTATATTATTTATTATTACTGAACGTGATCATGATTAAAAAAAAAAATTGAATCCTCGAATTATTATTCAACAATTCAAATATTACAAATTGCTTCTCCAATCCAAATTTAGACCAGAGAGGATTGATATCGAAAGTGATTATGAGTTGCTTTGTCATATTCAAACAAATTTGAACTCTAGCTGAGATTCAGATTCAAATTTTGCATGAAAAGAGCCTGAAGAGGCAAAGTGAGCATTAATCCTATTGTGGTTGGTTTGGATGGAATGAGTGACGGGGAGCAAACTTTCAATGAAGAATTCGTGTCCATGTGGACGAGTGGATTTTTACTGCCTTTAGTATCTCCATGGTACCCATTTTTATTTCTAATTTTAACTTCGCATTTATTATTTCTTAAAACTTCATATTAGTCATTTAAATTATACTAAATCATATTTATGAAAGATGAACTTGTCATATTAAATTATGAATAATTATTCTCATCTTATTTCATTTCCTTGCTAATTTTAAATATCTAAACAACGACAATGATAAACTCAGGTATTGTGGGGATTTTCAAAATAGGATTGCAAGCAAAAGTGATAATAACACCCCCTTAAGTACCCCATGAAAACACCGTCCTTGAAAAACCAACATCCCAGTGACTGCATTATATGATACTTGGCTCGGGCTTTTGCCTAATAAGAATATTTCACAAGTAACCCTTAACATCCCGTCAATGATGGAACATTTTTTATTCTGGAATTCATTCCATTCCCTTTCCCTTCCACACACTACATTTACAAAAGTGATAATATATATACAAGTATGATCGGAGCAATATGAATAATTTATTCACTCAATTGCTGGTATTTGTGCTGTTGGCCGTACACAATTATTTCTACAACATCAAAGGGAAGCACATGCCTTGTGGACAAAATCTTCAAGATTGAAACCTCAATGGCTAAAAACCCCAAAGAGGGTAATTTTCGGGAAGCCCGGTCATTAGACCAGTTATTTTATATCCAAAAAAAAAAAAAAAAAGCAAAAGGTGGCACAACAAGAAGCAACTGTTTCATATGAAGAGATTAAAATGGGCAAAAATGGGGATACTATGGAAGTTCAATCTAGTTTGTGGAGGATGTAAGCTACAATGGCCGGTCTTGATAAATACCAGCATGCACTATAGAAGAAGTCTTCTTATATCACTGAAGTTTGATCGCAAGGCTGAGAGAAATGCCCCTGCAACAGAGAGTTCCTCATAAGCAATGTCACTCGGATGTTCATTAATCAATATCCGAACAACTTTTGCAGCGAAGACCAAAACGTAACAAAACTTAAGTGCCTCTAATTTATACCCAAAAAAAAAAAAAAAAAATCAGTTGCCAATGAATCAGCATTTCACGCACAAATTTGGGCTTAGGCCTCCTCATCAGAGCAATTTGAGCCTTAATAGTGTTATTCTACTTAATTATTAAAGCAACTAAAAATAATAAATAGATGGAGTAATACAGAATTATCTTTAATTATAAAATATATTTAATTAATCTTCAATATTTTTTTAAATAATTAGGAAGCAAAATTAAACCAGAGAAACATAATTGCCTTAATAAATAAACAAGAACAATATTGATCAAATTAAAACTAGAGGAACTAAATTGACATGAGTACTAAAGGAATCAAAGTACATAGTCAAATAAGTATTATGCTAGAAAGTGGCACACATCCACGTGCATGAAAGAGAAAAAAGAGTATAGCATGATTATTAAAAAGTTATATATATATACACACACACACACACACACACATATATACAGTTTGTAGAACCTTAGTTGTTGCAGGTTCAGGGTTTAGGGTTTAATATTTGAATTGGTTGAGGATGGATCCACCTCCCATTCTCTTTTGTTAATAGTCATAATTTCTTGTCACATGTCAAACAAAAAATAATCGTATATGCAAAAAGTGTTCCCTGTTCTTTGCACTACAATTAGTAGTTATAACATTGTTTATTCTAACTGCTTTTACCCCAATCTGATCTGTGACTAAACAAACCATAAGGCATGCCCATTCTTCTTTATCATCTACTTTGAAGACAGACAATAACTTAGCTGTAGCAATAGGGACTATAGCTAATTCTAGTATTCTAATCATATGTACCTGCAACTTTGCCTTCAAAAACACGATGATCAGCTGACAATGTTAAGTTCATCTTAGTAACAACAGCTGGCCTTTCAATTCCTGGTAAAACATGATTCACATTAAAACAACTCTTAAATTCAGGATTAAGGGGGAATATAAAGATGTCCATCAATTTATACCATCAGCTCCTATTACTGGTTCCACAACTTTGTTACCCCTACCAACAGCGAGAATGCCAGCCTGCGGCAAATAACAACAAAATAATAAAGAGTTACATGAACATTTTCTAGTTCATTAGGGGTCTGCAAAATCAGTAGCTATTCCAAGCAAGAATAGCAAACCAGGTTTTCAGAAAATCTTAGGTTCTGTGTTCTATATATGTATATATATTTTCATATATTGAATTTGAGGCTGAAAAGAGCAGTAAGTTGGCTCTCTTTTCCCTGTGTCCTTTTTATTTTTTTTTAAACTATCGGATAAGTAAGCCAAATGCCGACATAAGAGAGTAACTAGAATAGGAAAACAATTCCTAACTGATAAAAATAAACAGAACCGAAAACACAACAGAACATGGCAACTAAATAAACTAACATCAAAGGGATATTAATGATATAATAACCCATAAAGGCACAGCAAACATACAGCATCTAATACAATCACCAATATCTATATATATATATATATATATATATTATCTAAGATGAAGCAGTAGGCATTTGAATGATAGAAGCCTCCTATGCTACTGCCCCCTAATTATCCGCATAGTTTTGTCCTAAATTGAAGGTATGCATTATATTTTGTTAATTGAGTTTTGATAAGAGTATGAATAGTGCAGGGCTTATAAATTCAATTCTAACAATTTGTCAATTTTTTATAGTTTATACAAAAAAATATATTTTCTAAAAATTTATATAACATGTCCCTCTACCCTATCCTACAATTTTAGAATATTTTTGTATTCATGTATCGTATTGTTTCCAATATTATACATGTATCCATATCAGCGGTATGTAGATTACAGCTTGCAAGTCCACCACCCTTGGTTTGCCATGAAAGTATTAGATGAATCATATATAAAATATAAATCTAGCATATTAGTTGTACAAACTGCAGGTGACAAAGTGAGTGTGGATTTTGCATTTTTTCTCTTCTGTTTTTTTTTTTTGGGGGGGGGGGGGGGGGTGTTGGGAGAGAGAGAGAGAGAGAGAGAGAGAGAGAGAGAGAGAACCTGCGGCGGATTTATAATAGCACAGAATTGATCAACAGGAAACATTCCCAAATTTGAAATGCTGCAATAAGGCATAGTTGAAAACTCAATTACTGCTTTTAGCATGAGAAACGAATAATTCCAGGCTAAAATTTAAAAAGACAAACGCAAAAGAGTGGGAATAACCGGAACTGTATGACAGACAATATGAGTAGCAAACTCACCTAAAAGTCCCTCCTTGGAATTCATGTGGCTTTAGCTTGCCAGAACGTGCTTTTTCAGCTAGTTCCTTAACCTGAAATACCAATTGACCACAACAATTTTTCAAGAAAATTCAACGAAGACCTGAATTTCCAGAAAGTTCGTGTACTAAGCAATATTGTAAATGCTCAGAATTAACACAAACAGGTAGGGGCAACCATATAATCATTACTGAAGAGGGAAAAAGAAATCTTCTAAACGACCTCTGAGGAGATTGAAGATATTGTCTTCTGATCAGCATTCCGGACAATTGGTGTCAGCAAGCCCTACAGTCACATGTAAAAATTGAATGATTTGTAAAATATTACTGGGAGTTCTATCACAACCATTTACCTTCTCAGTGGCCACGGCAATTGATATGTCAACAGAATCACATAAAATGACCTCACCCTTCTCAGCATCCCAGTAGGCTGCCAATTATAAGAAACAGCTTTCAGCATTGGAAACTTCAATAGAGCATAAATCAGTTCTAAGGGTGAGCAAGCTAATCAGGAAAAAAAAAAAAAAAGAAATTATAGATGCACGGACACATGTTACAGTATTTCTTTACACTTGACTTCAGAATTTTGGCAGTACATTAGACATTAAAATTATAATAATAATAATCTGGTGCTGGATGACTGTATAGATATACATGAATTAGTCACATGTCACTCTGGGAGTAACAGTTTTTTGTATGTGGAGAAATTGGTTGGCTTATCCACACTGATGAGCATTTCAGGCATTTGCTTTTGTCTAGTTTTCAAGTCATTAAGTGAATTTTTGTTTGAGTATTTTTGTTAGGTGTATTGTAAAGAAAAGGAATTAATTACAGAAGTTAGCGTTGGAAGACGTCAATGTACTGGCTGTACCTGGAAGGCATCGTTCTTTCTCCTCTGTTCTGGTTATATGCGTTTTGCACACGCAGTTTATATATTCTGCTTTTGTTGTTTTGGGTCAACACTTTCTATTTTATATTTCTCTTAATAAGTCGCATACTAGGTTAATTTTTCCTGGATGTTTGGGCCTATGTTTATGGGCTTTAATGGTCTAGGGTTTATCCATCCTATTACTATATGTATCTGCACTCTATTCGAATATACAGCAGCAGCAGCGTTTTTCTGCTCTGCACTTCATTAGTTAGTAACAGAATAGTTGTTAGTTTTGTTATCAACTAACCATCCATTAAATAGTCTTGTAACAAGAAGATAGTTGCCGAATAAGATTGCTGAAATTCCTCTCCTATACTCTCTTCTTCCTATTCTCTTCTACCTATCATTAATATCAAAGCCAGTGAATCACTGGCCATGGCAGATGGCCTGCAAACCTAAGCCTCCCTGCATGAGATTGAAGAGAGACCTCTTGCGAACATGGAACAATGAATGTCAAGCATGGAACAGAGGGAATCTGGGGTTCAAGAGTTACTTGAAGGACTAGCACTGCAGATGACGGGCTTGATAAGATTGTTAAAATCAGGAGGAAACAGTGCAAATTATGGGAGATAGGAGTGCCAAACCACAAATAAGGATTTTTAGCTTCCCACACGTTTCACAAAGCTGAATTTTCCAAATTTCATTTTGAGGATGTTCTAGGCTGGCTTTTGAAATGTGAAATGTAATTCCAGTTGGACAACATGTTGAAAGACTTATCAGAAAATCAGATCAAATATGATTAAATCCTATCAAATCATACTAGATTTACTCTCAGATTTTATTAATTTTTTATTTTATGCCTATTGGTGATAACCCCTAATTTCTAGGGATTCAGATTGATCTTCCTAATTTTTATGGATACTAAGATATTATTTTAGATTTTAAATTTTAAATTTGGATTTCTGTTTCTTCTTAATATTGTTTGAATTGTATTTCCATGGCTATATAAGCCAGTAGTTTGTAATTAGGGCTTCAATCAATCAGAAAATAAAATTTTCAGATTCCTTTTTCCAGAAATCTTCATGGTATCAGAGCCTCTCATATGGACACCATGATCTGATTTGGCTTTGGCCTAAATGCAGATGGCAGTGATGCTCAGGACAACACTGAATCACCTTTACGCGATCATCCCAATTGCTCGATCAGATCTGCTACAACACTAGGACCAATCAACCTTGAGCCCTCATCTCTCCTTATCACAACTCATCGCTTGACTGGCCATAATTATCTTCAATGGTCAGCGAGTGTGATCTTGTTTGTGAAAGGAAGAGGCAAAGCAGATTATCTCAGGATTTGCCAAACCTCCTGAACCCACTGACACCTCATGCAAAAATTGGGATACTGAAAACAGCCTCATTCAGTCCTGGTTAATCAACTCTATGGCGCCTACTATTGGAGAAAATTTTCTCCTTTATCAAACAGCCCATGAAGTCTGGGAAGCAGCAAAAGAGATGCACTCCTCTAACAAAAATAAGGTTGTCATCTTTGAAATGGAAAGTTTTCTCCATGATTTTTGTTGCAGCATATTCACATATTGTCAACTACCACATTTATTAGTCTCACTCTTGTATTTATTAGTCCAACTAGTAGTTAGTAGTTCAACTATTGTATTTATTAACTTCATTTCTAGATGTAGATTTTGTATATAAATATCCATGTTGTCTAAGTGATTCAGAAGGAGAAATACACGTTCTTTTCCTTCATTACATGGTATCAGAGCTCTTAGCTCGTTTCTGAGTATCTCATTGCCATTTTTTTTTCTGGTTCATCCTTCTGGAGAGACTAGGGTGATACTTTAGGTGGCTAACTTTATCTCACCGCCGGCACAGAAGAAGACAGAAGGTTCTGGTCGGCCTGTCCCAGCTTTTTGGTTGCCAGAAACACAGCGTGTGGAGCTCACGCGCCAACGAAGCAATCTGAGCAGTGAATCACGCACCAGCGCATGACGGCACGCGACAGACCTGTTCCGTCTCATATCAATTTTCCGACAGTCGAAATCCTCTTTCCGGCACTTTCTCGGCCAGCCACTGGTGCATACACAATTTTGAGTTCTTCTGCCTAATTCCTTCTTGAGTCCAGGCTCTCTGTTAAAAGCTTCAGCATTGTGACTTGGGTTTATATAATCTAAGTTTGTTGTTGGAGCACCATCATGTTTTATGTAAGATTGTTTGGTAATTGATTCAGCCTTATTGACTTTAGTTGTTGAATAGGCAGCATTTTTATGATTGACTTATTTTTTCAATTTATCTCTTAAATTTCTCTTTCTTGTGAAGAAGATTATCAGTTATTTTTAGTCAATCAAAACCAGCCTTCAAAGAACTAAAGTCTTTTTCAATTGTTTTTAACCAAAACCTTCAGGTTTGACACCATAAAACAACTTGTCCTAGCTGTAACCTACGCTCTGTTTTTTGCAAGTTGAATTTTTCTTCCAGGTGTCCTTAAGCAACCCTTCCCTCTTCTACTATTTTTTGACCTGTTATATCCCTAGAAATGTCCAAAATCACTGTATCCTCCAAAACCAATATGACTGAAAATTCCAATGCAGTTGGGGATTTACAGAACCTACATCCCAATTATCGGTTGAATGGTAGAAACTATCTCAAATGGTCACAACTTGTCCAAACTATATTGAAGGGAAAGGGAAAGTTAAACCATATTTTTGGAACTGGTCCCTTGAAAAGTAAGAAGCACTATGAGGCATGGGATGAGGAAGATTCCATGATAATGGCGTGGCTCTGGAATTCCATGAATCCAGAGATAAGTGATACATGCATGTTTCTCACCACTGCTAAGGAGATATGGGAGACTGTTAAGCAGACTTATTCCAAGGCTAAGGATGCTGCTTTGGTGTATGAGTTCAAAATTAAAGCTGCAGAGATTCGACAAATAAATAAATCTGTAACAGAATATGCTAACATGTTGAGAAACATTTGGCAAGAAATGGACCATTACAGGTGTATTGAAATGAAGTGCAACGAAGATGCAACAATACTAAAAAGTTTTATTGAAAAGGATTATGTTTATGATTTCCTTGCAGGACTCAATGTTGAATTTGATCAAGTCAGAATTCAACTTCTTGGAAAGGATGAACTATCATCCCTTAACCACACTATTTCAATTGTTCATGCTAAGGAGACTTAGAGAGGTGTAATGCTTAGTTGTCCACCATTGAAAGGTTTGCGATGATCCTTAATGGCGGCAGACATCAAAGTCTAACACTTGAACAACCTAGAGAAGACAAGAAAGGCAAGGCACAGGATCGTGATAATCTATGGTGTACCTATTGCAAAAAATTGCCACATACCAAGGAGTATTGTTGGAAATTACACAGAAAAAATATGAAAAGTGGATCAGTAAGAACTCGAGGGCAAGCCCATTTGATGCAGCCTAACCAAGACCAAGCTCTAGGCCTTGAAGGATTCAACAGAAATGAAGTTGAAAGATTACGCAACTTGTTGGAGACCTTAGAGAAGCCTCCTGGTAATACCAGTATTTGCTCTCTAGCTCATTCAGGTAATTTCTATCACTCGTATGGGTTAAATGTCTCAGATAAATCAATCCAAGACTCTTGGATCCTTGATTCAGAAGCAACAGATCACATGACCTATTCTTCTTATCATTTTAAAACTTACACTCCATGCCCTAGCAATAGGAAAATATCTGTTGCAAATGATTCACTTGTTACCGTAGCAGGCTTAGGACATATCCAAATATCTCCCTCCTTTGTTCTTAGAAATGTTCTTCATGTTCCTAAGCTATCCACAAATCTTATATCCATAAAAAAACTCACACAAGATTTGCATTGTCAAGTAACTTTCTTCTCTACTTCATGTATTTTTCAGGACCAGGATACGGGGAAGAGGATTGGGCTTGCTAAGGAACAAGATGGACTTTACTATCTAGTACCACCTACAAATGCTGATGATATCAAGATTCCCATGTCCTTGTCTTCCTTTACTGGATCCTCATCTACTGAGAATAAAATTTGCCTTTACCACTGTCGTTTTGGTCACCCTTCCTTTAGAACTTTGAAAATTATGTTTCCTTCTTTGTTTAATAAAATTAATCTTGCCAATTTTCATTGTAAGACTTGTGAAACGGCAAAACACAACCGAGTTTCCTTTCCCATCAGTCATAAAAGAAGCTCTGCTCCTTTCACTCTTATTCAAAACAATATTTGGGGACCATCTCCTATTCTTAATATCTTTGGTGCTAAATGGTTTGCTTCTTTCATCGATAATTGCACTAGGGTTTCTTGGATCTTTCTTCTAAAAAATAAGTCAGATGTGAGTACATTGTTTCCTAATTTTCATAGCATGATTCAAAATCAGTTTTGGGTTAAAATTAAAAGGCTTAAGTCTATTAATGCGAGAGATTACTTCAATCACACATTGTCTTCCTACCTAAAAAAGGAAGGCATAATCCATGAATCATCTTGTGTCTATACTCCTTAGCAAAATGGCATAGCTGAACGGAAAAATAGGCATCTCTTATCTATGACTCGTGCCTATCTATTTCATGCAAGCATGCCTAAATCCTTTTTGGGGGAAGCTATTCTTACTGCTACATGCACTATAAACAGATTACCCACTCGTGTTCTAGACAATAAAACTCCTATGGAGGTTCTCTCTCAATTTATCCAGATCTCAGAATTACCAATGACCTTGCATCTCGTATATTTGGGTGCATTGCATTTGTCCATATTCATAACACGGGGAAGTTAGATCCAAGAGCCCTTAAATGCATCTTGGGATATTCCTCTACTCAAAAAGGTTACAAATGTTATCATCTTGTTATAAATAAGTTCTTCGTTTCTGTTGATGTCACATTTGCAGAACATCTTCCTTATTTTTCGAGCCCTTATCTTCAGGGGGAGCACACTAGTACGGAAGATAAGGAAGCATCTTTCCTTGATATTTTGTCTTTTCTTGACCTTCCCAAGTCCAATCCTACCACTTCTGAAAATCCACTTGGTTCTGAATCCAGTCCTGACACTCCTAATGATCCTACACCCACTTTGGTTAGTCTGGTCATCAAGGATAACACCAATCTTGATAATGTGAGGTATTTGCAGGTGTACACAAGAAAGGAAGCTCCAGCTCCTGAACCTGTGCAAGCCCAAATTTTTGCACCTATGTCTGGTAGTTCTAAAACTTAGGTAAGCACAAATTCTAACCCTAGCTCCCTCAACATTGATCTTGATGTTCCCATTGCCATTAGGAAAGGAACTAGATAATGTACAAAGCACCCATTATATCCTCTTTCCCACTTTGTGTCATTTAACAAGTTTTATCCAACTCACAAAAACTTTCTTGCAAACTTAAATTTCATTGTCATTCCAAATAATTTATCTAAGGCACTGGCCAAGGAGGAATGGAGGTAAGCCATGAAAATTGAGATGGAAGCATTAGAAAAAAACAAGGCGTGGGAGTTGATCCAATTACCAAAAGGAAAGAAACCCGTAGAGTGTAAGTGGGTTTTCTCAGTTAATATAAAGCTGATGAATCACTAGAGAGGTATAAAGCACGGTTGGTTGCTAAAGGGTACACTCAAACTTATGGCATAGACTATCAAGAGACCTTTGCTTCAGTTGCCAAAATGAATACCGTGAGAATCTTGTTATCATTAGCATCTATTTATAATTGGATACTTCAACAATATGATGTGAAGAATGCTTTCCTCCGTGGGGGCTTACATGAGGAAATCTACATGAATATTCCACCAGGATTTGGAGACAACAAAACTGCAAACAAAGTGTGTAAACTGAAGAAAGCGTTATATGGTTTGAAACAATCTCCGAGAGCTTGGTTTGGAAGATTCACCAGAGTAATTTTAGCCTCTAGTTATAAGCAAAGTCAGGGAGACCATACTCTGTTTATTAAACACAAGGATTCAGGGGGAGTCACAGTCTTGCTGGTATATGTTGATGATATCATTGTCACCAGAAATGACAAGATAGAACAAGAGGAGCTCAGGAGACATCTATCAAATGAATTTGAGATAAAAGAGTTGGGAAAATTAAAGTACTTCTTGGGAATTGAAGTAGCATATTCAAAACAAGGTATCTTTATTTCTCAACAAAAATATGTGACAGATCTCCTAAAAGATACAGGCAAACTAGCATGCAAACCAGCTGATACAACGATTGATTCAAATCATAAACTTGGAGAAGCCAGGGATGACATTACTATTGACAAGGAAATGTACCAAAGGTTGGTGGGAAGACTTATCTACCTTTCACATACCAAACCTAACATAGCATATGCAGTAAGTGTGTAAGTCAGTTTATGCATAATCCCAAACAAGTACACTTACATGCTGTTCACAGAATTCTACACTATCTGAAAGGCACTCCAAGGAATGGGAAATTATTCAAGCGAAACACGGAATTAACTTTAGAGATTTATACAGATGCTGGCTATGCAGGATCAGTAATAGACTGAAGGTCTACTACGGGTTATTGTACTCTCCTAAGTGGTAATTTAGTAACTTGGAGGAGTTAAAAACAGAACGTCGTAGCCAGGTCAAGTGCTGAGGCAGAATTTAGAGCTATAGCACTTGGAATTTGTGAATTGTGGTTAAAGATTATTTTAGATGACTTAAAAATCAAGCAGATTGGACCTATGAGACTATACTGTGACAATAAATCCGCTATCAGTATTGCTCATAATCCAGTGCAACATGACAAAACAAAGCATGTTGAAGTTGACAAATATTTCATAAAAGAAAAGCTAGAAAGTCGTCTTATTTGTACTCCTTATATGTCAACAAAAGGCCAGCTAGCAGACATCTTCACCAAATGGCTCAACAGTGCAACATTTCAAACCATTATATCCAAGCTGAGAATGCAGAACATCTATTCACCAGCTTGAAGGGGAGTGTTACAGCATATTCACATATTGTCAACTACCACATTTATTAGTCTCACTCTTGTATTTATTAGTCCAACTAATAGTTAGTAGTTCAACTATTGTATTTATTAGCCTCATTTCTAGGTGTAGATTTTGTATATAAATATCCATGTTGTCTAAGTGATTCATAAGGTGAAATACACGTTCTTTCCCTTCATTACAATTTTCGATAAGTTGACACTGATGTTACTAAATACTTTAATATACTATTACGCCATTGGCATCAGCTAGACTAGTTTGAGAATCACCAGTGGACTTGTGTTGTTGATGCAGCAAATTTTTGAAAATTACAAGAAAGAAGAGTACAAATTCCTATTGGGCTTAAACACCAGTTTTGAGGAAGTCAGAAGCAGAATTTTATCACTTGATCCCCCTCCTTCTCTAAGGGAAGTTTTCTCTTAGGTGAAATGAGAAGAGAGCAGAAAAAGGCTTACATCGAGGAAAATATCCACTATGACGATTACTGATAATTCTGCACTTCCTGCTAAACTTCCCCAGAACAATGAACAAAAAGCAAAAGTCACAAAAGGTATGGTGTGATCACTGTAACAAGGCTGGACATCCAAAAGAAAGGTGTTGGGTACTACATGGGAAACCACCTAACACTAAGCAACGAGGACATTTTGAGGGATGAGCCCACATGGTTGCTAATTTAGACGAAAAACCTAATCTTGTGAGCTTTAATAAGGATCAACTGGAGGCACTAAAAAAATTACTTGACACTCACCTAAATACTCTCTCCACTCATGCACCTTCTACAAGTCTGATTGCCCACTCAGGTAATTCACCCTTGGTTTTCAATTCAAACACCCAAGGACCCAATACATAGGTTGTTGATTCTGAGGCCACCAACCACATGACTGGTAATCCATCTTGTCTTACAAATTTTACCTCATGCAAACCTAACCTAGTAGTTACCCTTGCTGATGGTTCTCCCTCCAAAGTGTCTGGGTTTGGGACAGTCCATCTATATGACAACTTTGTTTTACATCGAGTCCTATTGGTCCCTAACCTAGCCTGCAATCTCTTATCCATTAGTAAAATTTCAAAGGACCTTAACTGTGTCACTAAAATTTTTCCTGGTGGCTGTTGTTTTCAAGACCTGCCATTAAGGGCGACGATTGGCAGTGCTAAGGAATAGAGTAGTCTCTAACTACTTGATGGGAAAACCTACAAGAATTCTGCACTTTCTAGCTGTACAAACTTCTCTGATTTTGCCTGATGACATTATAGATTAGGACATCCCAACCCCAAGTACATGAAGAAGATGTATCCAAGTTTATTTAATAAAAATTTTACTTCTTTTCGACATGAAATTTGCCAATTTTCAAAACATACTTGCAGTTCTCACACTCAACACAGCCACATACCCTCACATCACTTTACATTAGTACATAGTGATGTATGTGGACCATCCCGCACAAAAACTTTAACCGGAGAACATTGGTTTGTTACTTTCATAGATGACCACGCTAGGGTCACCTGGACATATTTAATAAAAGAAAAATCTGATGTCTTTCACGTCTTCAAAACCTTTCACTCCCTTATAACAACTCAGTTGCAAAAACCCATCAAAATCTTACAGACTGATAATGGGACTAAATACTTTAATTCTGCCCTAAAGGAATTTCTCCATGAAAAAGGAATCCTTCACCAAAGCACATGTCCACACCCCTCAACAAAATGGGATCTCTAAACGTAAAAATAGACACCTCCTAGATGTCACTAGAGCCCTAATGATTGCCTCTAATGCACCTAAATCTTATTGGGGGGAAGCATTACTTACAGCTACTTACTTGATTAATTGCATGCCTTCTAAACCTCTAGATTATATAACCCCCGTAGACAAACTGCTTGACTCTTTTCCCAACTCGGTCAATTACATTCACAGCCTACCTCCCAAAATTTTTGGCTGTACTTGTTTTGCTCATATACATAATTGTGGCAAACATAACCCCCAATCCCTAAAATGTGTCTATGTTGGCTATTCTTCCGCCAAAAAGGGTTACAAGTCTTTTTCCCTTACCACAAAAAAATTTTACATCACTATGGATGTCACCTTTGAAACTACCCCATACTTTACAAGCAAACCCATTCAAGGGGAGAATTTTGAAGAATGGGCTTACTGCCAAACACAAACTCCTCCCATTTCTATATCAGATCCGAATTTCACACTATCCAGCACAGATCCTCATTCCATATCGACTAACCAAGAACCACCCATACTAGAAACTGAAATTGTAACACCTATAACAAAACCTGTGAACTCACCAATAACAGAATGTGTAAGAAACCAAAGTGCAGGTATAGAAGACAGCACTCCTAAGCACTGCCAAGACTCAACTCTGAGTTCCAGACCCCCCTGAAACTGACACTGAACAGTTAGGTTGGCCAATTGCATTGAGAAAAGGGGTAAGAATTTGTACTAAACACCCATTTGGGAATTTTGTTTCCTAATAAACTTTCCCCAGAATATTCCAAGTTTATTGCTAACCTATCTCGTGAGAAAATACCCCAAAACATACATTAAGCCTTGAATAGTGCAGAATGGAATGCTGCTATACAAGAGGAACTCACTGCCCTGGAAAGAAATGAAACATGGGAAATCACTGACTTACCAGTGGGCAAAAAGGCAGTAGGATGCAAGTGGATCTTCACCATAAAGTATAATCCAGATGGAAGTATAAATAGACACAAAGCCAGGTTAGTAGCCAAGGGCTTCACTCAAACCCCTGGGATTGATTACCAGGAAACAATTTCTCCCATTGCTAAACTTAATACCATTAATGTTCTCCTATCAATGGCTGCTAACTTAGATTGGAAGCTCCATCAATTTCATGTTAAAAATGCCTTTTCGAATGGCAAGTTGGAGAAAGAGGTGTATATGGAAGTTCCTCCAGGAATTAAAGAGAAGGAAAATAAGGTATGTAGACTCTTCAAGTCGTTGTATGGACTCAAACAGTCACCTAGAGCCTGGTTTGACAAGTTTTCCACTGTTATCAAAGGTTATGGGTATAATTCGGGATAAACTAATCACACCCTCTTTATAAAACATTCACCTGATGGAAAAATATCCTTACTTATTGTTTATGTTGACGACATTATTGTTACAGGAGATTTTGAGGAAGAAATTGAGAATTTAAAAATGGCTTTAGCCCTAGAATTTGAGATCAAGATACTTGGTGAATTGAAGTACTTCTTGGGAATGGAGGTTGCCTGATCTAGAAAGGGTATAGTTGTCTCTCAAAGGAAATATACCCTGGATCTTCGTAGATTCTAGGAGGTACCAACGACTAGTTGGGACACTTATTTACCTCTCACATACAAGACCAAACATATCCTTCCTTGTCAGTGTGGTAAGCCGATATATGCATAATCATACTAATGAACACATGAACCTTGTTTACAAGATATTGAGGTATCTAAAGAAGACACCAGGGAAAGGAATTTCATTTATGAAGGCAAGTGAGAGAAGTGTGAAGGTCTATACTGATGCAAATTGGGCAAGCTCAATCACAGATAGAAGATCCACCACTGGGTACTATACTTATTTGTGGGGTAATCTAGTAACTTCGAGGAGTAAAAAGCAACTAGTAATAGCTAAGAGTAGTGTTGTAGCAGAATACCAGGCACTCTCACTTTTGCATTTGTGAAGGCATATGGTTAAAACACCTTATTGAGGAAACCAGGGTACCGGTTACCAATCCCATCAACTTCTACTATGATAATATGGCCACCATAAGCATAGTAAAGAATCCAGTACACCATGACCGAACCAAACATGTGGAACTTGATAGAAATTTCATCAAAGAGAAATTGGACTCAAAACTGTTCGACCTAACTTATACCTCTTCACAACAATAGGTTGTAGACATTCTAACAAAGACCCTTCCTAGGGTAAAGTTTGAAGAACTAAGTACCAAATTGGGAATGCTAGACATCCATTCACTAGTTTGAGGGGGAGTGTTGAAAGACTTATCAAAAGATCAGATCAAATCTGATTGAATCCAATCAAATCTTATTAGATTTACTCTTAGATTTTATTATTTCTTTACCTTATGCCTATCGGTGATAACCCTTAATTTTTAGGGATTTAGATTGATCTTCCTAACTTTTAGGGATACTAAGATATTTTAGGTTTTAAATTTTAAATTTGGATTTCTGTTTCTTCTTAATATCGTTTGAATTGTATTTCCACGGCCATATAAGCCAGTAGTTTGTAATTAGGCTTCAATCAATCAAAAATAAAATTCTCAAATTGATTTTTCCAGAAATCTTCACAAAACCCCAGAAGAGTTGAAGGTCACCATCACAAGCTTGGCATTGGACAAAAGAGGGTTCAGTTGGCATCAAGCGCGTGAACAAAACCAAGAAGGCTAGCCAATCCCCTAAGAGTCATATGAAGTAGCTATTAAAGAGAGGTTTGGCCAACTTCACAAAGAACAAATGGAGGAGCTTGTGAAGATGAAGCAAGTAGGGAGCGTGGGTGATTACTAGAACACTTTTGACAACCTTGCATAAAAATAACCAAAAAGCTATGTAATCATTGGCTTCATTACAGGCCTAAGGGGTAAGGCAATTCAAACCCATGACCCTGCAGGACACAACAAAAATTGCAAGAGAAAACCTTGCCAACTGATGGTGAAGAATGAAAACACCACGAATGACCCGATTGGCATGTGCAGGCATATGAGGCCCACAGGCAAAAAGCTTTGTTAGCACACTGGGGCATGTGGCAGCTCCTATGATGGTGGGGCTCTAAGGTTTGGCTAGATTCATCCTTCTGCTTCCAAACAAAGAAAAGAGACCGGAGAAGTTTGATGGAGTCTTACATTGGTGAGGTTTCCTTGAAGGAGAAGCCTTATAAGCGTGAAGAATTCTACGCCTTAATAGGCTAGTCTTTTGGGTGGGTTCCCTCCAAAAGGTTTGTGCTCCATCAAATGGTATCAAAGTCGTGGTCAACGTCACAGAAAGGGCTACCTACGGAAGGTTTTGACTGACAAGAACGCCAAGTGAAGTGTCGTAGAGTGCAGCAGCCGAGACGTCGGCTCTTCAAGGGCAATGCTATGATGGAGTCCCACATTAGAGGGGTTTCCTTGAAAAAAGGGCCTTATAAGCTTGAAGAATTTTACCTCCTAATAAGCTAGTCTTTTCGGTGAGTTCCCTCTAAAAGGTTTGTGCTCCATCAAAGTTACAAGGGTCATGAATACAAAAGTGCTTCCGAATCTATTTGCATATTCATAAGGAAAACACCCATGTCCCAAAAAAAAAAAGAATAAGAAGCAATAAAAGTCATCCTTTCCTAAAGAAGATGCAAAGGGAGTAAAATCTGATTAAAGACCCTCACATTTTGCTCTAACCAAATGCCACCACAATCCAACAAAAACAGTACACTACCAAACCACCTTGTTCACCTTTCTCTGCCCAAATCCTGGTTACTTGGTGGCTAAAATCACCTGTAAGTCAACTAGACTGACCCAGCTCACATTCAAAAATTCCAAACCTACCTAGCCACTTCACAATGTAGATATCGATGATTATTTGTTCCAGAACTTCTAATAGCACTGGCAATATTGGGCCCTCAAGATTGAAGCAAATCATTTGTATTAATTCTATTGAGTACTGCTATCCAAACCAAAGTCACTACCTTAAAGGGAGCCTTGGTTTTCCAAAAAGATTTAGTCAAAGGAAGACAAAATATATCCAGACACTGAACCAAATAATTTAAGAAAGAAAAACATGAACACAAACTCTGAATCAAAAATCCAAATCCTCCTATTGAATCGTTCAGTAGCCGAATTCGCACAATTCCAATCATGAACTGTACCGATTTGATAACCATCTTCCAACAACCAAGATTATCAACCACTCAATCAAGATTTCTAGAAAAGTGGAAATTCCAAGCAAAACCATTACTTTGATTTTAAAAAAAATAAAAAATTGAGGAATTAGGCATAGTAGATAAATACTAAATCCAAGCAAAAAGATTTAAAAAACAAGAATTCCCAATCCAGTTCTAGGTGGTTTTACTATGGATTCTTTCAGAGCTGATAGGATATTGTCAAAGGGGACATTTATAAGATGTAGGTGAATTCTTTTGTAACATAAAAGTTGTAGTGAGTACAAACTCAACTTTTGTTACTTTAGTACTAAAGAAAGATCAGTCAACTATAGTGAAAGATTATAGACCTATTAGTTTGGTCACTAGTGTGTATAAGATCATTACTAAGATTCTCTCTACTAGGCTAATCAAAGTGTTATTAGACACTATAACAAAAAATCACAGTGCTTTGTTCCTAGCAGGCCACTTTTGTATGCTGCTTTAGGGACAAATAAGGTTGCAGATGATGTTAAGAGACAGAGAAGCCAAATTATAGTTTTTAAATTGGACTTTGAAAGAGAATATGATAGGTTGAGTTGAGAGTTTCAAGATAAGGTTCTTGCTAGGGAAGCTTGTGACATGATGGCAGAGATGGATTCCAGGTTGCCTTTCTACTACAATTTTTTCTTAATGTCAGTGGTTAACCTAAATCTTGTTGTGAGTTCAGAGAGGAGTCAATCAAGAAGAAATCATTTCTTCTTTTTTGTTTACTTTAGATGTTAGGCATGCATGTATTACTTATCTCTGGATTCATGGAATTCCAAAACCATACCATTATCATGGAATCCTCCTCATCTCGTGCCTCACAATGCTTCTCACTTTTCAAAGGTACATTTTCCAAAATATGGCTTAACTTTTCTTTTCCTGTCAATATGGTCTAAACAAGTTGAGACCATTTGAGATAGTTTTTACCATTCAACCGATAATTGGGATGTAGATTTTATAAATCCCCAACTGCATTGAAATTTTCAACCATATTGGTTTTGGAAGACACAGTGACTTTGGACATTTTTAAGGACACAATAGGCCAAAAATATAGTAAAAGAAGGACAAGTTGATTTCGGACACTTGAAAGAAAAAATTCATCTTGCAAAAGGACTTGGATTACAGCTAGGGCAAGTTGCTGGTGTCAAATTTGAAGGTCTTGGTTAAAAAGTAGGTGAGAAAGACTTTAGCTCTTTGAGAGCTAGCTCTAGCAGACTCAAAAAATGACTAATACTCCTCTTCACAAAAATAAGAAATTTAAGAGGATAAAAATGGCTTCTGGAGAGTTTAATAGAGCGCTATAGGCCCAAAGCTTGAACTCTCAGTTAAGAATTTGGCCGGGAGATCATTTAATAGATAAAGTACCTAGAAAAGGAAAAATGTGAAATGGAGAATGTTGAAGTCAAAGACACAGGTGAAGATAGAGACACACAGAAAAGTTCCCAAACCTAAAAAACGAGTATGTATCAATGGCTGGCCGGAAATGCACCGGAAAGTTGAGACGAGGCCAAGCAGATGTTTCACGTGCTATAACGCGCCAGCGCATGATACAGTGCGCAAAGAGCTTCGTCAACGCGTGAGTTTCAAGCTTGGTGTTTCCAGCCACTAGACAACTGGGACAGGCTGATTGGAATCTTCTGTGTCACTATGCTAGCGGTGAGATAAAACTAGCCACCTAAAGTATCACTCTAGTTTCTCCAAAAAGATTAACCCAGAAAAAAATGGCAGTGAGAGAGCAATGCTCTGATACCATGTAGTAAAGGAAAAAGAATTTGTATTTCAACTTGTTGAATTACTATGATAACATAGATATTTATATACAAAATCTATACCTAGAAATGAGGTTAATTAATACAATAGTTGGACTAATTCATACAAGAGTTGAACTACTAGTTGGACTAACAAATACAAGAGTGAGACTAATAAATGTTGTAGTTGACAATATGCTGCAACACTTTCCTCTATATTAGTGGCCATATCCATCAATTGTTGCAACAACTGAGGTTGCATCATTCTCACTTCAGCCCTTATCTCCTCCTTTAACCCATTCTTGAAGGCCCAATTAATACTTCCTCTAGTACCTCTTTCATGGGGGCTGTAATTAATTCAAATCTCTCCCTAAAATCCAACACAGTAGTTTCCTGTTTTGATGCCATCAAAACTTCATAATCATTTCTCAATTGCCTCTGATGAAATTGTCTCATCAACGCCCTCTTAAATTCAGACCATGAATGCACTGGGTCATGCATTTCTGCCCATTGCAACCAGTTTAATGCCTTCCCTTCCATACAAATAGCCACTGCCTCCATCTTCTCCCCCTCTATCACAGCATTCCAAGCAAAATATCTTTCTACCTTGAAAACCCATCATTCACTGGATCCTCCCCTGAAAATAAAGGTAGTTCCAAATGCCTAAATTTTCCTGTGTCTCTATCATTCTACCCTTCTGTCGCTCCCAATGCTGGTGCAACTGTATCTGATTGTTGCTGAGAGGCTTCCCGACGTTCATTTCTCCCTTTCTCCACCTTCCTTCTCAACTCTGCCATATTATCTCGGATCTCCAGAATTGCTTCCATTACCATTGACACTTCTTGAATCTTACCCACATTCTGCTCAAAAGCGTCCAAACATTGCTCCATTCTCGTGCTAACCATCACTGAATCAGAACTGCTCTGATACCAAAATTGTTGTAACCCAACACAGAGAATTCTAAAATATGCTTATTTACTCAATATAACACAGAAGAATTTCTCAAAATGGTTCTGAGAATTCATTCTCAGATAGTACAACATGAAAAGAACAAAAAAGAAACAACTCTTAGAGTCTCGAGAAGTCTGAACCTCTCCCAAACAGCCTCCACTTCCACAATAACAGACTTCCAAACCCATCTACTACCCATTACATGTATGGTTATCCACTCTCTCTCTTGTAACTAACCCTTCTCTCTCCTGTAACTAACTCAGACTGTCAGCACCCCTTTTTTCCCTCCTATTTCTTGTCTAATATGTCTTTATAATTCTAGGCCAACTAGACACGGGTTCAACAGAGGTACTTTTTTTTTTGGGAACCAGCAGTCCAGAAGAGCTCTTAGCATTTGGATAACTGGAAGGAGGCCTTTTAATTTTTATATCATCAAATCACTCTTAATTCAGTCACTTTATCCAGCATACCTATCAATTTTGTGCCTCTTTAAAATTCTGGCGGGGATAGCCCGGAAGATTGAGAGGATCATGAGATATTTTCTTTGGGATAGAGCAAAAGATAATGGAGTTCATCAAAATAGTAGAGAAGTTTGTTGCAGCAGTATGAATGAAGGGGTATATGGCATTATCCTTTAGAGGTAACAGCATGCATTATGGCATAAGATTATTTGAAGTAAATACAGTTCAAATCTGAATGCTTGGGATGCCACTGTAGCATTGCATGTGATTCATGAGTGTCCCTAGAAATATATTACACAAGGATATTTATCGCCTACACCAGTGTCTTTAAAAGTGGTAGGAATTTGGGAAGATACTTGTGCGTTAAATTTTTCCATCTTAAGAATTTTAAACCATTGGACTTCCCATGATTAACACCCAGAATTGAAGAAATGTTTGAAGCATAATTGATAACAACATTTTGTGTTTGTTTTTGTTTTCCACAGGAGAACCCTGACTTGACAAGTCATAATAATGACAGAAACCCTCATCGGGTGTAGACTAAAAGATTTTGAGAATCATATGAAACTTTCTTTGCTCTGGTGTAGGAGAGAATAGTAGAGTAATTTTAGCTAGTTGGGAGGTTTGTTGCAGACCTACAGATGAAGGGGGCTTGGGTCAAGGTAATTTGGTGTCTAAAACCATTGCATTGTCAACTAAACGGTTACAATGTTTCCCTTCAGAAGTAATTGCATTATTGCATAAGATTATCCCAAGTAAATACAGTTTGAATCCAGGTTGTTGGGATGCCAACACAGCGCTGTATATGACTCATGCAAGTCCTTGAAACTTTATTATACTAGGATACTTATCTTTATACCACTAGTCTTTAAAAGTGGGTGGTGGCTCAAAACTAGGATTTTGGGAAGATACTTCGGACAGAAATATGCCCTTTTGTCAAGTTTTTTACTATTTGACTAACTCATAGAATTGCCAAATGTGCGTAGTAAAACAACAACTTTCCATCATTTCTTTTGTGTTCCAGGAAAACACAGACTGGATGAGTCATCGGTTTTCTGAAAGAAACCCTCATGGCTTCCTCCCAGCCTCCCAAGTAAAAAAAAAAAAAAAAAAAAAACATCAATTGAGAAACATGGACAGAAATATTAAAATAGATAATTATTTACCATTTGCTTCTGCTACACTTTTGAGCGCAGCTGCTACAACTTTGATAACAATATCATTAACTGAAACTTTAACACCATATTGCTCTGCATTCAATGGGAGAAAACAAAGAATAAAACCAACATGATTGTAGTGTTATCAAGATAAAGGCAGCTTGATAATCCATACCTTTAAGATCTTTTCTAAGGGAAAGAAGTGGATCCAGTATAACATCTGATATACACCATTACAAAAATGATATTGGATTAGTCAGCCTATGCTTATTTAGTTTAGTTAGCACCAATATGATGAGCATAAAAGAATCAAAACCTGATGATAAATAGAAGTGAGGTGTATCTTGTTTAGATTCCAACAACCTCTTGGCAATCACCTGCGAAACAATCAGAAAATTTATAGACAAGTCATCTTATATTCAGTATGGCTAGTTGCAGCAATAAAGCCCTTTATTAATTATCAGTTGTTCTGAGGTTATCATGTGGTTCAGAGATAAGAGCATTTTTTTACAATTAGATTCTACCACGCAGAGAGCCATGGAAAAGTTGAAGAACTCAAGAAAGTAAACCAAAGTTACCAGTGGCATGGATTCACTATGTGTAACATTCACTTAAATTTTCTATTAGTGATGAGTTATTAGCCCCCACCCTCACTAAACTATATTAGTTAATGCAAGCAAAGAATCCACCATTTCACACTGTTAATTTATCTTCAAGTATGTTCATGTTCTTCAAAATCTCTCTGAGATAGAAGTTCAAGAACTTGAGGCTCTTCCACTCCCTGATCCCATTCATCATTCTTCCTCGAAAGATGAGAGAGTTTGGACTCTAGATTCTTCCAATGTCTTTACTTTTAAATCCTACTATGAATTTCTTACTTCCAATAATAAGACATCATTTCTTCTTGAGAAGCTAATTTGGAAATCTAAAACTCTATTAAAGGTGAAATCATCACTGTGGACTGCTGTACTCAACAAGATTAGTAAAACTCTATTAATAGAATTGATATATTGCAGATTCAAAGGCAAATATGGCAATTTCCCCTAACATTTGTTTTTTGTGCAGGACTAATTCAGAAGCTAATGAGCATTTGTTCTTGGATGGTAGCATAGCAACTTCTCTTTGGAATAAGTTATTTTGTGTCTATGACAAAGTTGGGCTTGCCTGGAGCAGCTTATAGTAATCTAGTATAAACGGTTGGGACATAATAAAGATGGAAAAGTTTTTGGCATTGTGCAGTTTTGACTGTGATTTGGTGTATCTGGTTGGAGAAGAATGCACGAACATTTAAAGGAGTGTCAGCAACTCAACAAACTATCGGAAAGGGTCATCTCCCTTCCCTTTGGTGTTCTCTTCATGGTTATTCTAAGGGAGTTTCTTTGTCTTATATGAATAGGGATTGGAAGGGATTGGTTATTTGTATAACAAAAGGGATCATTTCTTCTATTCTTTTATTTGTTGTCATCTCTTTTAGGAGGCTACCATATACTCCTTTATTGTACTTCTTCATCTCTCTAATAAAGTTTCCTTTTTCTACCCACACAAAAAAGAAAAAACAGCAAGAATTTCAAAAGAACCTCATAAATTTTTAACTGAAAATTCAATGGACCTACTTTACGAATTTGACTATTTGGCAAATCTTCAAAAGCATCTGACTGCTTTGATGGAGATGTTGACTCATGTGATGCAGCAACCTGCTGACGACTTTGAGAGGATGAAGCCTTTTCTTCAGAAGCAGGTTTTGGAGATATTTTTCCTGACTTAATAACAGCAAGAACGTCCCCTTTCAGCAGGGTGCCATAGGGACCAGATGCCTTCAACGTTGACGCATCCAATCCATATTCTATGATTAACAACTTTGCAGCTGGACTGATCCTTTTTGCATTGGTTTTCTGTGCACTGCCTTCACTTCTAGTGTCATGGTGGGTGGTCTTCTCCTGTTGGCTTGCTGAACTGCTGCTAACTGAATTCTTTACAACTTCAATATCAGATGCATCTTCAACCTTATTAAAAAGCAGACAGCATAAGTATTTCCATATACTCCAGTACCTTGTAGGATGAAAATACAGGGTGGCATTTTCATAAACCAATCTAATAAATAGCTATCATTTGGTCAGAGGGTTCCATAATTCAAATTACACTACAAGTTGAACATAACCTTGGGCCTCTATTGTCAACCTAACATATTTCACATTTTCTAACCAGAGAAAGAATGCTACACAATTATACAAGCATTACGAAGTCAAACTTACTGTTATTGCAATAGGTTGTCCCACTGCCACGTCCTTAGAACCTTCTGATACTAATATCTTAGCCAGATATCTAGAATCCATATTACACCAAAGTTTGTGTTAATTCTATTTTACAAAAGTAAAAAATTAGTAGAATTAACAAAGAGTACAAGATGACAAACTACATTAAGGGATCACTATAATCTACTATGTAATGCAGGGATGGAAGAGATGATTCCTTTGAAGACAACATTTCCAGGTTTTACTTTTGTGGAATTTTAATCTACAGCTTGATAAAAATTCCTTTTCACAAGGACTTGATGGCTATAGGCAGTTTTGTAACATATCAGACATACTGGTAACAATGTTTATTAGTCAGATTACATATGGCCAAGTGTTCACTACAATGAAACATTATTTCAAATGTAGCATTTAAGTCAATAGATTCTTTGCCCAACAAAAATTCAGCACGAAAAATATGCATGTTGCCTTATCTGATGCCTAACGAAGTTCATATCTACAACATATTAGGCAAAGGGAAAGGCTATTACCCCTCTTCAAGACTCTCAAATTCAAGGGTAGCTTTGTCTGTCTCTATCTCACATAATATGTCACCCACTTCTATCTGTTAAATCAAGAAGATGTTTATGATTAAGGGGAAATTTGGGACCAAAAAGCTGTAAATGAGTATCCACATCCTTCACATTTTAGAATACAGACAGATCTGATGAAAAGTTAAAAGCTCACTAAAAACCTTATGTTAAAACACAACTAACCTTGTCTCCTTCATTTTTTCTCCATTTAGCAATGTTTCCTTGGTTCTGTACAGAAATTAAAAATTAATATCTCCATGGAAGGAATGAAAATTCAGGTCGACAGTAACAACACATAGTAGTGTCAAAATGTTCTCACCATTGTAGGGGACAAAGCTGGCATTTCAAGAAGGACATGAGGGGGGAGTTTTGATGTGTTAATTGTAGTGGAAGTTGATTCTGGTTTCCTCTCCTCATGTGTGACATCCTGATTACTTGACTTTTTCTCCTTGACCCCAGCATCACCCACAACTGAAGCAGGAACATTTTGGATATCATTTGGATCCTCAACCTTGTCAAGGCTTATAATTAGTTCTTGAACTAAGCAGATATTTGAAATAAAACCATAATTTAAAATCACACAAATCATAAGCTCACAATAAGATAATGGTTATACCATGAAAGAACATGGTGTTTAAGATATATGATTTACCCAAACCAAAGATCTAGACCTTAGAATTATTTAGTGGAAGCTATATGAGACTATAATTTACACCATTCATTATCCAAATTATAGGAAAACTTCAGAAAAAGCATTAATTTTATATTATTTATACCATTGCAATTACTTAAGTTCTTTCCATTTTTATTTTTGTCTTCAACTCTGATAGAAATTAACGAGAAAGATGCAGAAAGGTGTTAAAAGAAATCTGATTTTGAATTCAGATCCAAAGGAATAAAGGGTAGCTTGAGAAGTAGTTAATTAGCACCATAGAAACCAGAATAGAAAATAAATATATAAATCAATAAATAAGACACATACAATAAGAAAAATAAAGAAAACCACAAAGTCAGTTTCAAAATAAATTTGATTTCAAAATCAGATCCAAAGGAACAAAGGTTAACTTGAGAAATATTTAATTAGTACCATAGCAATGAGAAGAGAAAAGAAAAAGGGAAAAAATATACATGCAGACATACAATAAGAAAATTAAGGGAACCATGAGTCAACTTTATCAAGGCTACAATATAAGATCATCATTAGTAAAAAGAAATCATAATTGGATAACAAAATTAATTAGTAAAAACAGTATATCTGATTCTGTTTACAGAACGCAATATTATTAAATTTTAAATTAACTTGGCATCAGCTTCCATATAACGACAATTAGACTTAAAACTGGCTTACTGTTATTGCAATTGGTTGTCCCACAGGCACATCCTTTGAACCATCTGGTACCAATATTTTAGCCAGAAATCTGCAGAACTAATTCAACTATCATACCAAACAAAAATTTGCTTTGACTCATATAAGGTTCTATGCTAAATGTTCAAAAGCAGTTAAGCAAATTGAACCATGAAAATCATTTGATCAATTGATTTATAATGTAAAATCTCAAAAGAAACAAATTCTGATATTTTAGTTTAAATTGAAACCCGTCAACAATAAGCAAGCCAAGTAAAACAGAAGAAATCACAGTGGTACAACAATGAACACCTCCAATAACACACCGGTGGTAATGTTAACTGAGAAATTTCGTTGATAGTCATTAAAATTATAAAAAAAGTAGTCTAGAATTCTTACTTCTTAGTTAATTATCTCAAATTTTAGTTCATGACACTTGAACATGGTCTCAAAGCACCATGAAATCTAAAGTTTGATCTTCACCAGCTATAGTCTTATTATTAAGTTACAGTTCATGTAGTGGAATAATCAGTACTAAGTACTGCTGTGGCTATTTTGTGTTCACAATTCAAGCCTAACAGACTTTCAGGTTAAAGGACATGTTAAGATTATAAAATCAATTCCTGAGCTTTTACTTAGCAACTTCAGAATTTGAATTAAGTGGTTGTTTAGCAACAAATTAATTAATAGCTAGAGTTAGAAAATGGCACCAAACAGAGGGTAGTTACTATTGAAATTGAGGCCTCATTGCTTATTTTGTATCATTGAGCTAAAAGTATAGTTGTAATTGAAATGAGCATTTGTTGCATTGTTCAAGATAGTATTTGAGTTTGATCTAATTCACATGTGAATCAAGCCATAGAATAAAAGAACTGACTGCTTATTATTTGAGCTCAAATTTGAGTCCAATAATATTCAGTAGACAAGCTCTGTAATCTATTTACACATTTACTCTGACTTACATATTCGTTATAATTTAGTAATGTACTTTTATATTATGTGTAGTTTTAATTTACATATAAACTTTTAGTTTGCCCACAGCCAACTACTTATCTTCCAACAGTTTACTCTCTTAGATGAAGTAGAAAGATTGATTGAAATATTTTTTCTTTTTAAAAAAAAAAAAGAAAAAAAAAGCCTTTCGACAGTTTTCCTTTTCTGTTTTGTTTTTGAGTTTTGTTAAAAATTCATTGTTTGTATTTTATCAACATTGTTCAAAAAGAAAAAAATCCACTTACAGTATTGAGCTTTTGACATCAAAGTTTATTATTTGACACATATATTAGGTTTGAATTTCAATTCAAGCTAATAAATAGTGTTTATATCCAACTCCAGCTTTAGCTCACCCACAAAATTTAAAAAAATTAATCAAATCACTATTAAATAAGGCATTAGACTAAACAACACAGGATGAGAAGCAAAAATTCTTGTTTATTAAATACTTGATGATGCAATTACTATTCAGAAGTTCTGAATTTGTATTTTGACAATTGAGATAATTTAAGATTTAATTAAGAACAATTAATAGAGTCCTTTGAGCCTAGGGCTAGGATAATCGACAATTGTATTGGAGTATCGTCAAGATTTCTTTTTATTTTACCTACGAATAGATCCATAGACAAATAAATTAGTCAACATTTTTTGGGGATATTTTGACATATTTTGTGAACTTATGTTATTTCCTTTTGAATGTGACATGTCAACTAGTGTTGGTTGACATGGATTTTACTATTGAGATGGATGATCACATTCTTAAGCCATTGTACTGTTAACTAGCATTATGGCATAATCCAAATTGTCAACCGTATTATGAAAAATATGGAAGATATGATGACTGCAAAGTATAGAATGATTACTCAACTAAATCTCAGATTTGAGTTATGATCAACCATAGCAGCAACAAAGATCTCACAGGCTTAAGTCTCGTTCTAATTCTTCTTATTGTTGCAATTGTTATTTATAATTACTCAAGTGATAATGAGTTAACATTGCAGTACTTTCTTTCTGGAGGAAATCAGAACATTGCAATAATCATATGAAGAAGATTCCCAAGCAATATGTGAGTTGTGTTGCCAGCATCATTGTCAAGTGCAAGGATGTTTAAGTGGAGTCAAAAAGCATATAGAGGAAGAATCTCTTCAAAAAGAAGGAAGTTGAAATTTGTTACGTGTTGGGACTGTAGAACTATGTAGTTACGGAATAGTTGGACTGTTTTTTTGTTATAACAGTCTGTCTAACTACTTTAACTAATTGATGATGAGGCAATCATTATATAAGGTGTCAGACTTAAAGTGTAATATGTTAAGAATAATCAATAAAGTTCCATTCGATAGTTAATCTATACCAAGTTGGTATCAAAGCCACTGATCCTACGACAATGATGAAGGATACCTGTTCACAAGATTGTTTGAAGGAGTTTGAGCAACAACTAGTACAGAATCAATCAGAGTTGGGTGACCTTCGAGGAATGGTTTTGCGTTTGGAAGAATTAGTCACAAAGATGGTAGTAAAGGTTGTCCAATTACGACGATGGTTGGTTCAGATAATTTGCATACTGTGACCTCCAGTGGCAATTGTGGCATCAAGCAACATCCTCAATGTGGTAGCTATCAACCATCATCCTCCTCTGGCTACACATTCTGGATGAGGTTTGCTCCCGTTGACTTTTCAATGTTTGAAGATACTAACTACAAGGGCTGGTTGTTCAGATGTCATCAGGTTTTTGAAGTTGATAACATTCCAATCGACCAACGCATTTGCCTCATCAATCTTCATCTAGAAGGACAAGCTCTTCAGTGGCATCAAACTTTTATAGCCAAGAAAAAGCTCAGTGAAATTCCTTAGACTAAATATATGATGGCGATTAGTGTAAGATTTTGTGATATTACCAAAGTTGATCCATTGGCAGAATTGAAAAAGCTCAAGCAAGGTGATTTGGTGATTGAGTAGCTGGAGAAATTTGAAGATTTCTTGGCTGAGGTGGATTTGCACAAGGAATTACAGATCAGTCTATATCTGGAAGGATTGAAGTGGGACATTGAATCACATGTAAGGATGTTTCATCCTTCCACGTTAGTGAACACAATGTACCTAGCTCGTTTACAAGAGCAAGCGATGACAGCATCTCCAGAAAGAGGCACAATTTACTAACTCAAAGCCTTGGTTTCATTCTTCAAAGCCTCTGACTGTTGGTGTTAAACAAAAAGAAGCTATGTTTCCAACTAAAGGTGGTTCTACAGAGAAACTTTCTTCTACTTCTAGACCAGTTAAGTAGCTCACCAAGACTAAAATGGATGAGTAGAAAAGGAAGAGGTTATGCTATTGGTGCAAAAAGTACACCTCTGACCATCGTTGTAAGCCAACACATGCTTTTATGATTCATATTGATAAGGACGAAGGGGCAGAGGAAAGGGAAGAATTGAAATCAGTTGCAAATGCTCGAGGTTTCAATTAATAACAGCATGCCAACACTGTCAATTAACACAATCCATGAGATCGAAGGTTATTTAACATTGCGTGTGCAAGGATTTGTGAAGAGACAACCAATTATTTGGTTGACACAAGGAGCACACACAATTTCATACATTCATCATTGGTGAAGAAGCTTTGGTTGAAAGTGGTTTATACACCTTATTTGAGGGTATCTGTTGCAGGAGGACAGAAGATTATAGTGGACAATGTTTGTAAACAACTAGAGTGGAGCATGCAACAGCATCCATTCTATGCGGATTTTTGTCATGAATCTGGTAGGGTTTGACGCAGTATTGGGTGTTCAAGGACTGAGTACACTATGGAACACTGAATATGATTTTTAGCAACAATATATAACTTTCACATCAAGGGGACAGTCCAATGAGATTCATGGGATGGACAGTAGTTGGTTAAAGTTACAAGGTGTGTTCACAAAAGACAAAGTTGTTGAATTCTCTTGGTGTGTTTGTAGTAAAATTCGACAATTATGTGACACAACATCAGCAGTTATTAGTTGATCAAAGGCAGAAATTAGAAGCTTTATTATTGGACTTTCATGATGTGTTCCAAATTCAAAATAAGATCTTTTAATCATGCTATTCATCTTAAGGAGGAAAAACCACACCATTATGGTCCTGCTCAAAAGACTGCCATGGAGGAACTAGTTAAAAAAATGCTAGATAATGGAGTTATTCAATTTAGTACAAGCTCATTTGCAGCTCCTAGTATTGGTATGAAAAAAAGATGGGACTTGGCAGTTATGTGTTGACTACCGTCAACTTAACAATCAAGCTATAAAAGACAAGTTTCGCATACCAATGATTGAGGAGTCGCTAATGAATTACATGGAGCGAGTTATTTTGTAAAGCTTGACTTAAGACATACTATCATCATATCCTTAGGATATGATGAAGGTTGGAGATGTTCAAAAAACTACTTTCTGAACTCATGAAGGTCTACATGAATTTTTGGTTAGGCCTTTAGAGCTTACTGATGCTCCAGCTACCTTTCGAGGATTAATGAATTTTGATTTTAAGAATTACTTGAGAAGCAGTATTCTAGTTTTTCTTTAACGATATCTTGGTCTATAGTAGAACATGGGCTGATCATTCGTTACATTTGCAACAGGCTTTGTTGATGCTTCGCCAACATACCCCATATTTTGGTCTATAGTAAAACATAACCTGATCATTTGTTACATTTGCGAAAGGCTTTGTTGATGCTTTGCCAACATACCATATTTGCAAAAAGAAGCAAATGCGAGTTTGGGGCAAGGCAAATAGATTACTTGGGACATGTAATTTCTGCTCGAGGCGTAGCGGTTAACCCAAGGAAAATTAAGGCGATGCTTAATTGGCTTGTTGCTAGATCCATCAAGGCTTTGAGAGGATTCTTAGGACTTACAAACTATTATAGACGTTTTGTTGAAAGGTATGGCAATATCTGTAAACCTCTTACTGAGTTACTTAAAAAGAATGAAGAATTTTGTTGGACACATAGATATAGCTTTTCAAACATTAAAAGTTGTTAGAGTTCAACTCCAGTATTGGCAGTCCCTAAATTTTTTGTGATTTTTACTATTGAATTTGATGCTTTTAAGGTTGGCATTGGTGTTGTGTTGTCACAACAAGGGCATCCTATTGCTTTTGCGAGTAAAGCACTTAGTCCAATAAAGAAGAATTTGTTAGCTTATGAAAGGGAATTAATTGCCATTATTTTCGCCATCAAACAATGGAAACACTATGTACAAGGTCATCACTTTACTATCAAAACAGACCAATTAACCTTGAAGTATTTGTTGGAGCAAAAGGTCCATTCACCAGAGTAGGACAAATGATCCACAAGTCATAGGGACTAGATTACACTACCAAGTACACAAAGGGCAAGGAAAACATTGTGGCTGATGCCTTATTCATAATTAAGCATTCTAAATAAGCTGAATGTTTAGCAGTAACTACAATTTTTTCTGGGTTGAACGAAAGGGTTCAAGAATCATGGGAAGATGATGATAAGCTTCGAAATTTAATTGAAGTATTGAACAACTCAAAGCTGACCCAACAGCAACAAGGAAATATACTTGGGATCAAGGTGCTTTGGAAAAGAATGGCAAATTGGTCACGGGGGATAATGTTCAATTAAGGACTGATCTTTCGCATAGTTTTCATAACAGCCCTTATGGTTGCCATTCTGGGGTAACACCAACCTAAAAGCAATTAGCTTCAGTATTTTATTGGAACAAATTACTGAGATATTAGATGAATATACTTCAAATGCAGACAAGTGTATAATCTTACTGTGGATTATAATAATGATAAGAGAGAATTGTTGCAGTGGATAACAACAATTAAGCTATTTCTGTGGTACAAGAAATCAATAATACTGAAACGTTACTAAAAAGCCTATAGAGATTTAATTAATTGATCAAGTTGAGTTTGTTATTCCTGGAGATTCAACCAATCCCAAGTTGTTGTTCCTTCCACCACCATTGCCACTACCACCTACTACTTATGCTTCTGTATTCTCCCTCATTTCAAAACTTGAGTTCAAGTTTTTTCCAACCAAATGAGAACAATGCTAGATGAGAAGCTATAATTATTTTTTATTTTATTATTTAACGGTGTAATCATTATTTGGGATTTATGGATTTGTAATTAGAACATTAGGTAATTAGGATTAATAATAAAGTTGTTTAAGCCTAAGGATATGTCCTCCCTTGTAGTATCTTAGTAGAATTAGGATATTTGGAACTTCTATTCGAGTCTCATTGGTATTTCTCTTTTAGTTTTCCTATAAGTAGGTCTCTAGTTGCATAAGATAGTCTCATTGTCGTTATTTTCTTTTTTATTTCCCTTCTTGTCCTTGTCACTGAGAGTTGATTTGTTGCAATCCAACTACTGCCTTAGTACTTTAAAATGCCATTAGAGTGCTGAAACATGAATCCTCAATTTGTTGGCCTATCAAGAAGTCTATGTTCATATAATTTATATGAAGTACCTTCTTAATGATATTTCCAATTTGTCAACCTCAAAGAAAAATGTGCAGTGAAGATATTGATTTCCTATAAGAAGGGGAAAAAAGCTAAATATATAGAGTTTAAATACAAGCCATCCAGTATGAAACTTAGGAAGAAAAGACTCAAAAGAAAAAAAAGGAGATTACCCCTCTTCAAGACTTTCAAATTCAAGGGTAGCTTTGTCAGTCTCAATTTCACATAGTACGTCACCCACTTCAATCTGTTAGATTAATCAATAGCCAGGACAACATTATCAATTAATGAAACAGAACTCAATATCTAATCCACAAACATCAAAGCAAACATATATGTAACTTACAACCATCAAATCAATTCTATCCTAACTGACCTTTTCTCCTTCTTTCTTCCTCCATTTTGCAATATTACCTTGGCTCTGAAACCATAAGATGAGGTCAACAGACAATATAAAACAACGAAGAGAAGAATCTACAGAAGCTCACCATTGTGGGGGATAAAGCTGGCATCTCAAGGACCAGATGTGAAGAATCTACAGAAATTATGAAACAGGTAATCAATATCAGATCAGAACATAATTTGTGTACGTGACTTCATGTTTGCATGTGCCCTTTCACAACCACAGTTTCATTATATTATCAAAAACATCTAACATAACCCATTCCATGTATCTTGAACTAGAAAAAAGGATACAGTTACCAAGCTGTTTAACTGAAATTTAAAGCCCTGCATGAAGATATTTAAAAAGACAAGAAAACAAAAAGAAAAACTGCATTTTTAATAACAGTTTCTACTGCATCCCAGGGTTTCAGTTGGACCTTGCAGGCCCATTAATTATAACATTCATGACACAGTTAGATCTGTCAAACAAAAAGCACAAAAATCCCTCAAAAATGAAACTGGCAATTCAGACAAAACTCATGAATCACGAGTTTAATTATGAATTGAATTGCAAGTTTACCCTAATCCCATACCACAGTATTTTTTGGGACATCAAAACAAAAGGTATAGAACTCTACATCATGTAATTTTACAGTTTTTACTGCATCCTGCGGTTTCAGTTGGACTTTGCAAGTCAACTTGCAAATTTGCCACCGGTGTCCTGCAACTATTTACATCATGTGATTTTCACAGCAGCCCAACTGTGATACTTGTCTCTTTATTCTACACAATCTCCTTAAATCAGGTTAAGAAACTTACAATGGAGTTCTCATTGCAGGCCATCTCTCTTTGGAAATGCTTATAATTCTCAATAACCTACTTAGACTCTCACACTCAAACAATTTCTGGTTGTAAGCCAGTAAAAAAAGAGAAAAATAATTTATACTGGACAGCCACCAATCCAATGTCATGAGCACTGACCTATCACTGCAACTAACTAATCAACATCTACAAGTTTATTACATTTACATCCTGCCCTGTGACTTTTTAAACAAATACATTAGCTTTCCAGCTTGTTCTAAGTGGATTGCGGCCTCAAAATACTAACCTTATTATTCTTATTTCCACTACAGTTTTCACTATCCACTATTCCACTTCTTTTGGTACATCAGATTATCTATTGATTTTTCTTCAGAATATTTTTAAATTCTATTCATTACAAAAAAAATCACGTACTGTTACAGACTGTATAGATCATCTTAATTATTGTATATTTGACTTACCATAGGACCTTAAGCATAGGAGCTAATTTGTAGGGATTGAATATCTCTAATTAGGGATTTGATTAGGGCTTATGTTCCTTTTATAGTTCATATACCGTGTATAAATATCCATATCCTAAGGTGAATAAAAAAGACGATTCCATTGTTTGACTTATCTTCATATCATGGAATCAGAGCTGGTCTAGGCTTTTTTCTTTTAGTTTTTCTTCATTTCTTTTTCACTTCTGTTGTTCTTGGATCACCAGTTTGGCTGGCCATTTCTTCTCACACTGCCAGCATAAGGAGGATTAGGCTACCCAGTTTGGCCATTCCCCGTGAACAGATTCCTTGTTTGCAAGTCTCATATGCCATTATAAGGTTCAAGGTTATGTCTCACGCATTGGCATGTGGAGGCATGTGGCACAATATTCTACTTCCATTCTTCTTCTCCAGGTTCGGCTCACCATTTCAAGTCTATCTAGATGTTGTTGCTGTTACTTGGTGCTGATTTAAGCCCTCACATGTCCCTGATCTGACTTGGCAAATTCAGATTTGGTTGGAAAGCTTCTGCTCATTATTTTAGTTGGGATTTATAAATCACAATGAGCAAGATTAAGGCATCCATGACTGATATGGTTCCAATGATGTCTGAAATCACGAAACACAAGCTAAACCGCTCCAATTATCAGCACTGGAGTAAGATAGTCTGCATTTATCAGCAAAATATTGACAAAGATGATCATTTGACTAGATGGATGACTCTTTTCGCAAATCAGGAACTCAATTGACAGAGAGGTAATTAGCTAAATTAATCAACGTGAATTTGTTTAGGAACTAGTGGATTACCTAGATATTTTGTACTCTAGTAAAGGGAATGCTTCCCAAATTTATGAAGTGTGTAAAGCCTTTTGTTGTGCAAAGAAAGAGGTCAAATCTCTTACAACCTATTTTATAGACTTCAAGAAGACTTATGAAGTGCTGAATATGCTTTTACCAGTTCAGGTATCAAAGTACAACAAACTCAAAGGGAACAAATGGAAATTATAAGCTTCTTAATGGCCATCCTTCCCAATTTGAAATTGGTAAATCTCTAATTCTCTCCAATTCTAAAATTCTCACCACTTCTCTCCAGTCTCCAGGATGTCTTTAGTAATAGAGAACTCTCCATCTACTTAGCAAAATGGTGCTCTTGTTACTAGGGGTGATAGGAATGATACTGGACAAAAGATTAACAACAGAGGAAGAGGAGATAACCAGGATAAGGTTACTAACGATCATCATAGTAACTAAAGGAATGTCATATGCTACTATTGTCATGAGCCAAGCCATACGAAGCATCATTGCTATTATTGGTCTCTACGTTCTTGATACTCGAGTACCACAATCCCTTGCTTGATTAAGCATTGTCTCTCCATTTGAAGCACATCGCTAGTTAGGACATCCTTCTTTGTCTCTTTGAAAGAAAGTTATGTCCATAACTTCATAATGTATTTTCATTATATTGTGAATCATGTCCATTTGCTTAACATCACCGTAATTCTTCTAGTCTGTTTGCTTTTAAGTTGGTTCATTATGATGTTTGGGGGTCATGTATCAAAGCCTAGATTTAAGTAATTTGTCACTTTTGTGGATAATTATACTCATATGACTCAAATATATTTTATGAAAAATAGCTCTGTGCTAAGATCAAAACTCAATTCAATATGTCTGCATGCACATTGAGGAGTGATAATGCCAAAGAATACACCACATACTCCTTCCAGACCTACATGATTCAACATGTTATTCTACATCAAACTTCCTGCACAGATACATCATCTCAAAATGGAGTGGCTAAATGAAAGAACAAATATCTACTTGAGAGTTGAGATAGTTCATGCTCTCTTATTTCAAATGCAAGTTCCTTAACAATTTCAGACTAACATTGTGTCTACAATGTGTTCTTTGATTAATCACATGCCCTTGTTGGTGCTCAACAGCGATAGCCAACATAGTTTTCTGTTACCAAACAAGTCATTGTTTTCGATTTGTTTGGGATGTTTGACCTCATATCATTAAGATCCAAAATCTCTTAAGTGTGTCTTCTTGGGATATGCAGTGTTCTACATGCAGTCTAAAGCTAGTATTATCCTCCTTGTTTAGGGTTTAGAGCATATTGTATTATCCTTGTTGTCTACATTGATGATATCATAATTAAAGAATAAATCTCATCCCTTAAATCATTCTTACATACCAAGTTCATACAAAGAACTTGGGGCAGCTAAAATGCTCTTTAGGAGTAAGGGTAACAAGAAGCAAGAAAGGGATCTTCTTATGTCAAAGAAAACTTGTCCTAGATTTATTGACAATAACTGAAATATAGGAGTAAAGCCATGCAATGTACCTATGGTTCCTAATCTTTGTCTTACCAAAAAAAACAAAATAGTAAAGTATTAGAAGATCTTGAAAATTACATGAGATTGGTTGGGAGATTGAATTATCTCATAGTGACCATTGTTAGTCAATTTATGTCTTCACCCATAGTTTAATTATTAGGTAGCTCTAGAACCAATTTTGTGTTACCTGAAAGGTGCCATTAAACGTGACATATTTTATAAGAATTATTGTCATATTAATATTGAGTGCCGCAGGATTCAAGACAAATACAAGATCCACAACAAGATACAGTGTTCTGTTGCAGAAACTTGGTGTCCTGGAAGTGGAAGAGTAATGAGCATAATGATGTATCCCAATCCAATACAAAATCAAAATATAGAGCTATAGCACAATTTGTGTGCGAAATCACGTGGATACATCATCTCTCAACTGAACTTCGTTAGTCTTCATTACTAGCAAAACTATGATGTGACAATCAAGTTGCCCTTCATATTGCCTCCAACACAGTGTTATATGTAAGAATTAAACACATAAAATTTCATTGTCACTTTGTTTGAGAAAAGATTCAAGAGAATTTGGTGTACACTAGATATGTAAAACAGGAGATCAATTGGATAATATCTTCACCAAAGCTCTAAAGGGGAATTGAATTGAATATCTTTGTAACAAGAGAGGCATGATTAACATCTATGCTCTAGCTTGAGAGAGAGTGTCAGCGATTGTATTATAGATTGTAAAGATCACCTAATTATTGTATGGTTGACTCTCAATCGTAGGAACAGATTTGTAGGTATTAAACATCAAATAGTGATTTGATTAGGGATTATTTTCCTTTTATAGCCCATGTACCCTATATAAATATCTATATCCTAAGATAAATAAATCTCTGACTTGTCATTGTATCAAGTAGAAAGGAGAAGCACCAAGTGGCAAGGCGTCATAATAAATCTTAGATTTGTAAATAACAAATATATGTTATGAAAAAGAAACTGACATCATAAACAAGTAATCCACGTAAATTATCCAAGACAGGAGATGCCTAAACTAGCAGTAAGAAAACAAGCATTATCACAAATGTTTACAAGCTGTTTATTTTAGGAAACAAGTAGGAAAAAGGAAAATAAAATGTACCTGCAGCTGAGAAGTACTTGACACCAACCCACTGCCAAAAGTGATGAAAGTGGTCAATGGACATTTTAGACAGGAATAGGCATTTATTGTGTATTTAAATACTAACCTTTAACTTCAAAAAATTATTAGAAACTCCAGAAAGCAAGGATAAAGATGCGGGCCTGGAAAACTTCAGCATTAATGAATTGCCAAAATGACAATGTAGAAGGGGAGGGCGAGGAGGGAAGACAAACTAAAAGGAAAGGAAATATGTTCTGCCATTATAAGTCTTGGCTTGGAGATTTATCCATAGTAGAATATGCCAATTACCCTCCGGCCCATAAATCTGACATATTTGAAAGAATATCCACTCAACCATGGAGGGTCAAAGTTGGATCATTTGATGCTAGGTTGTGTAGAAACTTGGGCTGGTGATTCTATACTGGCTTAGTTTTACACTTCAATTTCAGAAGCCCAAGCCAAGCAAATTAGCTTCTAGTTCAAAACATTGGGTAACCAAAATGGGAGGCAACTTTGACCGTCCAAGTCACAACAAGCTATTACCAAAATTTCCTATACCCAATCTGATCCCATGAATTTAAGTAGAGATAAGATTGGCAAGACACTATTTTAATTTAATTTTCAATTGATGCGAAAATGCGGGTTGGTGGATGCAAACCTCAAATGATTCTCATCACCTCCCACAGATAAATGCCTTGAATTAGAAGTTCTGCACCAAGAAGATAGCCCAAAAAGATAAATTAGAAAGCAACTCCATAATTAGCTTAAAATTTTCTATAAAATTTGATGTATGGTGGCAATTCAGAAGCAACAAAAGCTATTTGTAAAGTATATGCTACGCCACCAAATGATAATATAGACGATATTTCTGTATGTATGTATCAATTATAAAATTTCAAAATAAACACAAAAGACAGCATGCTAACTTTGTGTTCCCTTTTTTTTTTTTCTTTGGGGGGCCTTGGGGAGGGGAGGAGGGGGGGGCGCCTAGGGGGTGAATAAAGGCCAGCAAAGGGTAATTGCTGCTTGCTATCACATTTTCTATAAGTAATAGGTTGGCCTAATTGCAGCAGGACAATTCCCACAAGGTACGTAACTTAGAAGTGCTTCAGCACAGTCAACAGAAACAGAATTAACAAGATCAAGAACATGGAATATTATCATCATAAATAATTACCAAATCAAAGCCAATTCATTTCTCCCCTTCACCACTGCGTAGATCTTATTTATCATTATTCTTATTATTAACTCTGCCAACTGTTATGAAGACTGATCAAATGTGTTCATCTTATTTGTCTAAACGATAGATTCAACTTTCAACCTGCAACTTCCAATCCCCATCAAACTCTATTTCAATCATACAATACTGTCACAGCTTCCCAATCATCAATTTCAGGGCATACCAAATGATTTCTAGCGGAAAGGCTCACAAATTCTATGTTGAGTGAAACACAAAAATTGCAAAAGGTTTGACAGCTGCAGTTACACAAACCAATCCCCAGCTGTTTTTTATACTGTCAAATACAAAGTTATTTCTAATTAGTATCTGAGGCCTGGAGAAATTGGCTAGTTGACCCATTGAGCTGCTGCCTCTTTGATCTACAGACCTTTTACTGGATTAGCGCAGATTAACCTGGAGCTGGGTATCAAAAAACTGATTGAGAGGAAATTTTAACTACAACTGAATACTTTTGGGCCTGATTTTCATATTTTACTTTCATAAATATGAGCAAAATTCAGTAATTTTTACAGTAAAAATGCCAACACGGCTCAATCTTGACTTTGATAATTAGGATTGTCATATAGAGATACTCCATTGTTTATGACATCTAATCATTATGTATTTGTTCTATATTTATTTATGGAAGTAACAAAATTTTTGGACTACAAATGTACACCTAGTATATTTCATTTCACTACCGTTAAGATAGTTCAACCATGTTACACGGTTGAATCAATTTACTACGGTTCCTAACGGGTTTTAAGACCCAACCTCTGACAGAGATAGGCAACCTTTTGACATGGGTTACATGACCAGCACTCCACAATCACATCACCAAAGTACCCTCATTCCCCAACAAAAACAAATGCACATTTGATAACAGCATGCCCAAACAGAGGAAAAACTAGAACCCTGCTTTTCCAACTTCCAGGACACAGAAACACTAATAACTCATAAGCAATAGACCCAATCGCATTTTCAATGGAAAATTGCACCATGTCAACAAAATAAAAGGACGAAAGCTAACCATTCAAAGTCAACCTATTTTGTTCTATAGTAAAATCAACAACAGAAAATAGAGGAGTACCCATAGAGGGATCTGGTGGAGGCATATGAGGAAGAAAGGAGGCGAGCCTTAAGAAGAGACGGAGCCCGAGAGATCAAAGGGTGTCGGAGGCGCGAGAGTGCCATCCCTGGGAATCCCAAATGTGTTAGCTCAGCAGCTTTCTGGGTCAGTATTGGTGGCAGATCGCAACGACGGGTAGGCGTGCTCTCGTGCTGGTCGCAAAACGCATTTAACAACTAAAAAAGCAGAAATAGAATTGGAAAGCAGAGAGGAACATGCCAAAAGAAATCCCGTGCGAGTGACTCGCCAATTTGGAGTGGGCGTATCTTAGCATCTCGTTTCGAGCTTTTGGTCAAAGCCGTATAACAAATAATAACTGCGCTATTATATTTGAAAAAAAAAATTGACATCTAATAACTACTATATAATTTTCGTAAAAATACTTTTTAAGTCTTTAAATCAATAAATTATTATTTTAATATTTCATTTATTACTTAGTTTTTAATTTAATTTTTTGTTTATTTTATTTTCTTTTTATTTATTAATCTATTCTTAATGTGATATTTCACTAATATAAATTTTATCACATTTAGTTTAAATTTAATTATAACGGAAAGACTGAAATATAAAGTGATAAGGGTCAAAGGTCAATTAAGATTTTTGAAATATCAAAAGAATATTGCAATATATTATATAAAATAAATTGGATATTTAATCAAGTTTAATATGTTATATTACTCAAATATATCCAAAATCAATAAATGCATTCATTTTTCTAACTACAATGTCCAAAAATATTATGGATTTTAATAAAAATGAAAATATAAAATCATTAAATAAAAAACACTCACTTTCTTAATTTTAATTATCACAATGTAAATGTATAGTTGTAGGTCATGGCATGTAGTGACCCCCCATCCCTTCACCATTGACTATATATGTTAATTTTCATATTATTAAAGGGTCAAACTGAGAATGTCATGAAGACTAAGGAATCATATTTCAAATGTAAATTGATGAATGATCAAATTGAAATTAGAATAAAATGTGAGGGATTGAATTGAGAATAAAAATTAATGAGGATGAAATTAAAACTAAATTAAAAAGTAAAAAATCAAAATAGCATTTTACTCCTAATCATTCACTTTAATTTTAAAACCTTAGGAAAATATGGTATCATCTTCCTAACAACAATAAATGTGGCTGGTTGGATATTATTCCAAGTGGACCAATAAAAGAGCACCAAAGAGGTGTCGCATGGCAAAGGATATTGACAATGCAAGTATTTTAAAAATTGCAAAATTGGCATGATTAAAATTAATTACATTGTAGTCTACATCAATTTTTAGTTGAACCCCATAACAATTTGAAATCATAAAATTTGGCCATTAGTTTTCATATTTACAAATTTCTCCCATAATTTGAGTTATCTTCTCAAACCCTTATTTACCTATGAGACTCAAATTTGACCAATTTGGCATTGCTCATTGAATTTGAACACTTCATTCCAATCTTCAACTTTCTTCCATAAATAAAATAAAATTGTCACCACTTCCCACTATTGTTTGTCATATGGTTTTAAGCATTTGGTCGAGATATATGTGTTGAAATCGCAATTTTG
Source organism: Delonix regia (assembly GCA_037074485.1). Lineage (NCBI taxonomy): Eukaryota > Viridiplantae > Streptophyta > Magnoliopsida > Fabales > Fabaceae > Delonix > Delonix regia. The sequence goes on along the minus strand of CM073454.1, from coordinate 17,830,765 downwards.
CTGAAAAAGAAAACATTGGACTATAGTTCAAGCAGTCAACTGTCAAGTGACATTGGTCGATGTCATCTAGAACGTGGAAGATAGCATTGTTCATGATAAGTAATCAATTGTTATAATAAATAGTTAACTATTCAGAATGAGCAATCATCTGTTACTTTATTGCAAAAAATACATCATTACTTGTATTTTTTTACCTATAGTTATCTAAACTACAAGTAAATCAAAAATTAGCAATGGTTAGCAACATTAACTGCAGGTATTACTTGCGATTAAAAAGAAATTGTAGGTGATACTAGTGTAGCCCTATTACATCCCCTCCCTCCCCATTGTTTTTCTCGCCACACACGCCTCTCATTTTTTCTCATTTTCTTCCTCTTCTCTCTAGTCTTACTACCACTATCCACCCTCCCGCGACCACCCTTGCAATTGTCTGCCACTCGCTGGTGAGACCCAACTACATCTACGTCATCAACTACCAAACTTATGCGGGCATTAAAGGCAATGCTTTTTTTTTTCTTCACATTTTCACTCATTATTTTTTTCTCCCCTTCTTGCCCTTAGGTCAGTCAACTTGAGACCATTTCCACCCAAGGAATATTGCCCCCATCACCAACTAGCAGCTATCGCTACTGCCGTCGCCGCGATTTAAGGTAAGTATTTTCTATTTTTTTCACATTTCATTTTATGTTTAATCCATTATTTTTTTCGTCATTTCAGAATATATATTTAGACCTTGTAATTAAATTATTGTATGAATCTATGATTGTTTTTCTAAATATCAATATTTATAAAAAAATACTATTTATGGATTTTTGTGTTAATAATTTGTAGTTTTAATAATAATAATATATATATGTTACATTGATAGATAGTTTATTTATTTTTTGATTGGTGTACTGGCAAAATTTGGTAGTATCTTATATGATTGTTTGCTCACTTTTAGAAGTTCTATTCTTGTAATATGAAAGATTATTCTATTTACTTTGTTTTTGTGTTCTTAATTTATTTTTTTAATGAATATATATGTGTTGCATTGATAGATAATCTATTTGTTTTTATAGTATATTTTTGTTGGAAAAAAGTACTAAATCAGTTTATCACTTTTACACTTTGTGACAATTTAGTTCTTCGTAAATTATTTGTAATAAAATAATTCCTCATAATTGTTATTAATTGGAATTGGATTCAACCATACATAATATAATTGATAGAAGGATCATAGATTTAATAAGTAATATTGTAAATATACACATTTTTAATGTTTAAATTATAATATGTTTACATATTTATATTTGTGTTTATGGTTTGAAAGACACCAACCCACTACCAAAAAATATTATCTTTTGAATTATGAGGGCTGTGATCCTTATTATTCTAGGCCATACACTTTTGACCTATATCAAGTCTGTGCCATGTAAATATCTATTTTTGTTCATTGTAACTAATAAACTTCATCCTTTTGTTTGGATATCATTTGACATAGGTAATCAAGTTAAATTTATAGTCATGCTCTGTTAATTTGTATAACTAGTTTAAGATGACAATCCATATGAACATATGTTGTGGTGTGCTTAATCATACTATATATAAAAAGAAATAATGGTCTTTTGAGTCCTCCTCTGTGACATCCTCAATTTAGCATACGACTTTTATTCTTTCAATATTAGATCTACTTCTGCAGCGGGATCGCACCCTTGCTTTCACAACTACTGGATCTTATTTCTTACCTTTTAAGTCTGTAATTTGTCATTTTTATCACCAAAAAAATTGGAAACTTAAGCCATAAAAAATTAGTGGTTAATTGCATTAATCAATTTTTAAAGCACACTACATTGTGAAGGTTGGCAAAGAAGCAAAACTAAAGCAAGCTTAGCCTTGATAATAATCTCATTAAAATTTGTACGCATACACTATGTATGAATTAAAAGTTCTAAGTTAGTTTGTTATATTATTTACATAAATATTAGGATTAATTACTTTAATAATTACACCAGACACATGAGGTGAATAAAAAATATTAGCCAATAATAACACGCTAAAATGACAAAATTAACTTATCATAATTTGATTGAACTAACATACAACCTCATCTAAATATAATTATGTTATTTCTAACTAATATTTTCTATGAGGTATGCGCCTTGCATGCACCATATTAGTTCAGCATCAAAAGTGGCATCTTGCTTGCCTCGACGAGTAAGATGGATCATGGCCTCGTGGTGGCGCTACATTGAGTGCCTTGAACTACACAGATGAGTTGCAAGACATCTATTTTAGGATTAGTTAATGTAAGTAAAATTTAAATATGTAACAATAAGTTTAACCATTCATGCCAAAAATTTGAAAAAATGAAATTAGGAAATTACTTTTGTCTAATCTTTTGAGATTTGAATATCTAACTATATTTGTTAACTTATATTTTGGATATTATTATCTTGTATGGATAATAGGTGAATTATTCCTTCCTTTTTTTTTTTATGGATAATATAATTATATAGCTATCCTCTAATGTGAAAAATTTATATTGCCCATCCATGATCAAGTTTATAAAATAAATTTTCAAACTGAATAAATTTAAAATTACTTCATACAAAATTATTAATTATTCAAAATAAAAAATATATTCAATAAATATAGTTTTTAAAGAAATCTGACCAATTAAAAGATTATAATTAGAAACATTTAGTTTCAACTGTAATATATATTATAATATATATATATATATATATATATATATAATCATGATTAGACCTCTTATAAGGAAAATAATATTTTTGAATATATTAAGTTTATTATTTCAAACACAAGAAAATAAATAATATTGAAATGAAATTTTAAGAAATACATTTTTATAAAGCTATTTTAATAAAAATTTAATATTATTATAAAGTGATCTTAATCAAGATAAATTTAATTTTAAGATATTTTTTTATTTTATGTAAAAATGAGTGAGATGTACTTAAATATTTTTTAAAAAATAATTTATCATCGTCTACATTTTAAAAAATTGCTGAAAGATTAATTTATGTTTCTCTTTCGCTTAATTACTTTCAAATATATGTAATTTTAATTTTTGAAAAAATTAATTATTTAGTTAGTATACTTTACATTAATTAGTAAATTGTTTCATATATTTTATTTTTTAATCAATATTCATAATTTCAAAAATTTTTCAGTTAGTCTTGCCATCAGTTAGTTTTTTGACACTGGTTGTAAAATGTTGATGTAGAGTGTTTATATGACAAGTAAAATATCAAATGAGCTCTCAAGTTATTGACTCAATTTTTTCTAATGTCATGAAATTTTGAAATAAGAACAATAAAAATGTTGAACCTCTCAATTTTTTTTTTAATTTTTGGGTAAAATTCCATCATTTCACCTTGGCACACATTGATTTTTACTCTCACCTCCAACTCTTTAAAGATCTGTTTAGTTCTCATAAATGTTTATGAGAAAATAAGAATGAAAATAAAAATGCAAAAAAAAATGAAATGAATATAAGTACGTTTAGTTGTGAAAAAAAAATGAAATGAATATAAATCAGTCTGTTTGATATGAGAAATTAATAAAAAAATTGAAAGAAAAATTACCATGTTACCTAACATTTCTTAAAGGATTCTCTTAGTTGCTAGAAATTAATTAAATTTCGGCGGTTTCTTCTCCATTTTTTGGCTGTTTGTAATTACAGCTAATGGTTGGTTATAATTGCCCCTTCCCTAATTCACTTATATTTGTTTCTGGCAGTGCGTTTGCAATTTTTGACAAATCCGTGGTGACCAGAGTTGTGAGTGCCAAAGCCCTTTCACACGCATTTTTGGGGTAAAAAATTTTCCTTCTAGGTCTGGTTACAATTTTTTCGCAGGGAAAGTTCTCGTCTTTTACTACGTCTTTCCCCGAAACTCTTCTCGAAACTCTAGCAACATGGCTTTTCGACTGCCGAGGCATTAAATGTCCACTTGATTCACACACTTTTTTTCAAGATGCGTTTTTTTTTTTTTAATTCTTTTATGGAATTGTAATCTAACATAAAAATTTTATTGACTGTGGGTGGTGTCAACTTGCAACTTATTAATTATACATATGGGATCGTACTCTGAATGTAAATGTGGGACACGTCCCGTATTCTTTTTTTTTTTCAAAAATTAATTTGTATTATTTGATAAAATAAAAATTGTTTTGATATGAAATTAATTTTATAAATTAAATTTTATTTTGCTCAATCTTATAAAACATTTGAAATTACTTATTTGTTTAATTTATTGATAAAATAAACATCTATCTAAAAATAAAAGTCCTATTTTTCTTGAAAAAAGTTAATTTATAATATTAATAAAATAAATTTTAGTTTAATATAAAATTATTCATAAAATAAGTAATGACATTATCTAGCTTTTAAAATAGATTAATTTTATAATAAATTCCTAATATAATATCAATTATTAAAATATTCAATTTTTGAACAAAAACTTTAATTAAATTAAGTGTTTTAATTAAATGATATATTTTACCCCCATCTGTTTAGATGGACAAGAAAAACTTCTTATAATATTACCAACGTCTTCAAACAAAATACAATAATTTGATTTATTAGATAAATATGAAAAATGCTGATTTCAAACTATACCTTCCAAGCATCCAAGTCTAGGCAAACTATATATAAAGGTACACTCTGATATTTTATCATCAAGAAATTCATCTTATCTTACTTAGAAAGAAAAAAAAGAGAATTATATACGATGGAGATGATATTGGCCTTCTTTATACTAGACCTTTTAGTTGTTCGTCTTTGAGACGGGAATAAACTAGATATAAAATTTAAGGTAGCGGGAGGGTATATTATTTCGCTTACATGCTTGAAAATAACTAGAGATAATTAAAAGGTTCATAAAGATGACGGGTTAATCTTTTGGCCAATAGATGATAGACAGGTTAGAAACATGTGTAAACGAATTAGATGGTAGGCATGAAAACATTGTAAATAAATAAATAAAATTTTAGTTCAAAATTTGAGTATTTTAAATATTAATATTATATTAAAAATTTATTATAAAATTAATCTATTTTAAAAGAGAGATAATGTTATTATTTATTTTATGAATAATTTTATATCAAAATAAACTTTATTTTATTAAATTATATATTAGCTTTTTAAAAGAAAAATGGGACTTTTATTTTTAGATAAATGTTTATTTTATCAATAAATTAAATAAATATTTAATTTCAAATATTTTATAAGATTGAGAAAAATAAAATTTAATTAATAAAATTAATTTTATATCAAAATAATTTTTATTTTATTAAATAATAAAAATTAATTTTTGAAAAAAAAAAGAATGGGAAATGTCCCCCAAATTTGCATTGGGGGTACGATCCCTCATATATAATTAAGGTAGATAAAAATTTATTTTTTATAATTTAATATATATTTTTAATTTAATATTAATAAAAATAATAATATTTCATTTTCTCTGGGAGCTTCTCCCGGTTCATAAAATTAACATAAGGTTGCAGTTTGCTTGGACTTTAATCTTATAAAAAAATTTAAAAAATAAATGCACTTTGAAGAAAAGGAAGTGTGAATTAAATTTTGAGGCATTTATTGCTTCCATGATAAACTTAACACTCATAAAACCCTAGCAGCACTCTCCAAGGAGCAAACAAAATGTTTGACAGAGAACTAAAGTCAGTTCTTTGGCATCAACGGCCAATAAACTCTGCAACAGTAAAAGGAAAATGTACTTTTCTTGATATTTGTCCAAAACTTAATAATGACTAAGTTTACCTAATTATGGCATGTCATCTTAAAATTAAGGGGAGATCTACCCCTTGACAAATGATTTGATAAGGTACTAAAAGCGATGGCCTTAGTAATAAATTTAACCATTCTAGATATGTCTTTAATTATTAAAGGACACTCACTAGCCTTAGAAACTTAGTTGGTCGAGCAAAGTGTAGTAAATAAAGCCTTAAAAAGTTTGGAGAAAATATAACTATAACCCTTCAATTTAAAATTTTCTTTCAAACAAGTCTATATATTGGGCCTTTTTTAAGAATAGAATCCTAAAATGGAGACCCATAACTAGAGTAAGAAGTTGGGAATATTAAACGGAAGAGTTAGGGCTCGTTTGGTTTAGTGGTGTTGGATGGTGGGAATGGGAATGTGGGTAGGTGGGATTTGTTTTGCCATGTTTGGTTGATTTGCTACAATACCATTATCTCTCCCTTAATAATATTGATTCATTCAACTATAGGAATGTCTAATCCCTCTAGCCAGCGAAGGAATGTGCAGCCTTTCTTGGGAAACAGTTAGCTAATGACTCTTTTGCCTTTATAACTCGCAGCCCTGAAAGCCTCTCAATGTCCATGCCAGTCCCATTTGTTTTTGTCCCTTATCTGGTTGTACATTGCGTTGCTACATCCAACAAAGGTGCATACAACAACGACCATTGAGGACGCCTGAAGCGATGCATGTTTTGTTGGGGGTCAAAGCTTTCAACCAACGCATAAAAGATCTACTACAATCCGAATTAGACCTTTCGGATGGCGTTGGAGGTCAAACTAGATTTGCTATTGGTACACCACCACTTCATGAGAGAGGAACCAACCATGAACTCCAAAGTGCATATTCAAATAGTTAAGTGTTTAATTATGGGTTTGGTATATGAAGTTTGGAGTGAAAATGGCTTTAAAAGTTGTGGGTACCCTAACAATTTACTTCATTGGGGACTTAACTTGCAGCATTCACTTTGAAGAAAAACCAATAATATAATTTTTATTTTCAGGGGTATAATTGTCACTAATATCATTCCATTCTAGTAACTTAATATTTTTATTTTACCAGACCATGTAATATATATATATTCCTATTTCTTTTTATGTTATACCAAACTTTATCATATTTTACTAACATTTATATTATTATTCCCATTCTTTTTTAATTGAATCTTGTAATCAAATAGGCCATAAAGTAATAATAAAGCCTTTGAAAAGGAAAGTTTAGTTGATGGCATAAAACCCTTTATGGAGTAATAAGACAATGTGAATATAAATGAGATTTGACATTAAATGCACCTATCAGGTGAGAGAAAGAGCCACCTTACCCCTTTAAAGGAAGTACTAGAGTGAATGGATGTGTAAGTGAGAACATCATTGCCACTTTTTAGGATGGAATGGAAGCAAAAGTGGAAATTCTTTTTGCCCCCAAGTTCATTAGAGTATTTTAAGGGAAAAAGGATGGGTATCTTACTAAGTTAACTTTTCTACTTTTTAACCAATTGAGAAATAGGAAAAAAAATTGAAGAGTACTCAAGAATAGGAAGTGAATAACATTCTCTTGGCTAGAATTCTATTTTGACCCTACATTTGTTCATGATTATTTCTTTGGGTAAGCCAAACAAATAAATAAATCTTCCTTATGCAAAACATAAGTAGCGAGAAAACCCCAAAAAGAATAAGTTTTAATTTTAATAAAAATTATAGTTGGACATTTAAGGACTTTTAAAAGGTAATTTAAACCTTGGAAATGACCATGTAGCGTGAATCTCATAGATGAGGCCAAGTAGACACATAAAAGGCTCTTTGGGCCTCTCTTTAAGCCCAAATATTCAACTTATATTGTCCTAGTTTGGATCTAGCAAAAAGCCCAAATATAGTTAATTAATTTTATATTTTTAGCAATCTTAAGTTCTTTAGTTAGATATTTTAATTAATTTCACTGTTATTTTAAGTAAATCCCCCTAATAGTGTTTAATTAGAAGAGCCATGACATAAGTGTATAGTGCATACTTTCATTTTATGGAAGGAAAGCGTAATCTTTTTAAATATAAAGAAGGGTCATTAATTTGGATATCTTTCAAAAGAGAGGAAAATATTTTACCACTTAATTAAATCTTGTTTTGGATTCATGGATTGAAGATTTGTAGCTTTACTTAAAGTCTTTGATTATTTTATATTGCCAATTAATTAATTAGTTTCAAGTGGCTTACCACATAATTTTATACTGCCAATCAAAAGAAGGATTTACAAGGTAGGCAAATATGAAATGTGCTTTTAAGCATTAAACACCTTGCACCTTAAAATGAGAAGCACTAAAATAGAACAAAAGAAGTTGAAAATATGCTATATAAGAAAAAAAATAAATGTGAAATGTTATTTTTACATTTAATGTATAATTAACTATTCAAGCATAATAATCATATAAAGAAAAATTTGGAAGGCGGAAAAGTTTGAGAGAGAGAAGGGTTGTAAATTGTTAAAGAAAAACCTATTAAGATAGTGAAAAAAATAGTAGAGAATGGTGCTAGAGGTGAAATAAGTGTAGTAGACTTAGGCAATGTTTGGTGTAAGGGAATGAATAGGATGGGAAGAGGAAAGAGAAAGTGAAAGAAGATGTAGGAGGTTTGGTATGTTAGAGAGAGATTTGCATGGGACTGTGCTTTCCTTATGAGGTGGGAGATGCAATTCCATTGCTAGAGTGATGGAAAGTTTGAAGATTCTTGGGAATGAAACTATTTTGCCATAATTATCCTTAGTAGCAAAGACATGAAACATTTGGACTAGACTTTTAAAAATCGAGCTTGAATTCGGGCTAAAAAAAATATGAGCTCATATTTTAATCAGACTTTTATCCATATTTTTAGGATTAGACTTATCGGGCCTATTAGGCTTGAAATAAATAACATAAATAATTGTTATTATGACATGAGAAGTTCTAAATATAAATGAGTTGTTGTATTGACATAAATCTTTTAAATAAGAGGTATTAGTTTTTATTTCTTTATCAAAACGTCAAGTTACACTATTTTTTCTTTAAATTATAATTTTTTTCTTACTTAAAAAGTATTTATTTAGACTTTTTAGGCTCAGGTCAGGCTTTAAAGAAATTTGAGCCTGGTCCATTTTATAAATCAACCTTTTTTATCCAGGTTTTATTTTTGTGAGGCTAGACTTAAGTGAGTTTATATATATATATATATATAGTAAAAAGTTCATTCATTAAAATAAAAAAATGTTAAAATTGAATAGTCTAATATTTTTCTCAATTAATTTAAATAATATTTTAATTAAAAATTAAAACAAATGTTTTAAATATTTTTTATTTTTCAACTAGGACTTTGAAAATAAATATTTTAATATTTTAAAAATAAAAGACAAAAATAAATAGTGATTATTTTAATATTTTTAAGATTCATTTAATCAGGACATTTTCATCATTTTAGCATAAAAGGCTCTCCTTTCCATCTTCATTTTCACTTTACCAAACAAATTACTAATTCTCATTCTTATTTCCATTCTCAACATACCAAACATAATTTCTTACAAAAAATTTTCATTCCATTCCATTCCTTTCTCATTCTCTTTCCTATTCCATTTCTCATTCACTTTTCCTTTGCATACCAAACAGGACAATTTTTTTTAAGAAGGTACGAAGTGATGCCATGAAGGAAGAATGTAGTGTTATCTCTCATTGTCTTTTGCGCTGTTACTTATGAACATAGTAATTGAATCGCAATTCAAATTGTGAATCAAGGAGCTAATTATTTTAATTGTTAATCATAAATCATGTCAAATAGTATAATTTAGAAACACATTGAGAAATAACTTGAAATATTTCATATAAATGATAAATTTATATACTCGAAGGATTTGCAGCTTCTTGAATGGTATGAATGAATGGAATTGCCAATTCTTGTATAGCTTGCTGATTTTGACAATTCAGATGTATAATTCTAGCACTATCATGATTTAACTCATGATTCATTTTTCTTGAATCGAGTTCTATCTTTCATTTTGAATATAGAATAGCATCTTCTACTACTTTCCTTATAAGTTAAAGGATTTGTTTTTTTATGGTTTTTATTCTTTATTTGAAATACTTACCTTATTTTTAAACAGATAACTTGATTATTATGAGTTACTAGGTGGCCTTTTAGGGCTAGATCTATGTAAATTGAGTGGAAGGTGTAATATCCAAATTATTTCATATCATGTTGGTATTATATTAATTTAAAAAGAAGAGGGAAGTACTAGAATATACTGCCAAAAGGACTAAGTTGAAAGGTTTTAGATTATGTAAGGGTAAAGGGGTAATTTTATAAAAATGAAAGCACATGTTAAATATTTCATTAAGCCCTTCAAATGTTATCTTTTAAAGGAAATTTTGTTATTTTTAACTAGTTGAAATTGAAGAAATAAAAAGAGGGTGAAATGATAAGTTGCTATATTCCACTCTTAGTCCATTCTTATTGGTTCTAACTCTGAAACAAAATCTTTTCTTTTCCCCCCTTAAGGCTTGCACAAAATTTAATGAAAAAAAAGAAAGGAATTGAAGATCATAAATGGTGGAAAAAATACGAGGTGAAAGAGAAAGAAAGATGAGATTGTGCGATGTATTTTTCTTGCACTTTTCTTCTAGGAGAACAACTTTTGTAGAATAATAGGAGCTTTCTAACAATGGCATTTTCATCTTCAAACTGTAAAGTTGAAGCATGATGCATGTTGTGATAATTTAAGAATAGCAAGAATTTAGAAGGAATTGGATGAAGCACTTGAGTTGAACTCTTTTTTCCACCTTATTTCCTACTTAAAAACTACCTTTCTTGTGAATTAAATGGTGGTATAATTTCCTAGGTTTTGGCTAAATAATAGGAACAAAAGGTTTGGAATTTAGTGGCTTCATGTCCTAAGTGCTTGATGTGAATTTTGAAGGAAGCTAGTACAAGAGGTGAGTTTTTTTAACCTTAGGGTTAATTTATAATTCCATGGTTGCAAACTAGGTAAGTTTTCTAATCTTTAAATCAAGTATTTTATCCATAACTGTGTATATAATTGATAGTATAAATTTGCTAATTATAGGAAAGATTTTTTCAATTAAAAGTAAGAGAAAAGAAGACCTTTGTATTCGTAACATATAATTGGAAGATGAATATGGAACTTTTATATGAATTGTATTGATACGTTATTTATGTGCATTATGCTAAATTTAGGATATTATTTATTTTTGAGTTGCTTGAAAAAGCTAAAGAAGCCTTTAGATGTAATTCAAGACTTTTACATGAATAGTAATTAGTTTTTCATCCTTTTCATATTTGCTCTTGAATTGAATTAGTATAGTATGAATAAGTGTCTTGCTTTATGTATGAGATTGTTTATGTATTTATAAAGGGCATTGAGCCTAAGATGAATTGTGAGAGTTACATCATGTTCTTTTCCTTTACTTTAGTTTAGGATTGGAATCTTGGCTCATGATACTCATGTAGTTCTTGTAGGCATGTAACTGCAAATGAAAGTATGAATGTGAAACTTGTGTGGTTCTTTTTTTCCTTTTTGGCCAGAGATACTTGTGTAGTTCTTTGCTAATTCATTTTCTGGGAAATTTATATGAGACTGCAATAAATATGATTTTTAATTTAAATTAATTACTAGGATGTATTTCTCACTCCTTATGCTAATTATTTTCTAGGTAAAAATGAAAAGATGGATAAAGGAAAGCAAGTTATGAAATAATGCTATACATATAATGTATATAATATTTGGGAAATATAAATGTTTAATCACATGCATTACTTGGTGCTTGTGAATATTATGTGGTTCTAGATACCAATGTTGGATTGTAATTAAATTATGTGTTAGTATGTTCTTGAATTAGGTTGGATATGTATAGAAAACGCAAGGCAGTAACTTTAAGATAAAAATTAGATTTACCTACTTTTTATTACGTCCTTGATATGAATATAAAATGATGATTTGAAATGTAGGTCTAGTTAATGGAGATAACTAAGCCTACAAATGATTATGCTTAGTGGAATAACAAAACAAGGCAATTTTGAGTAATGTGGCTAAATGCATGTAAAAAGAGTTCTAAATGATGTCTTATTCCTTGAAATTTTTATGGTACATAGTTAAAACCTGAAGGAAGTGTTTTGTGAAGTTTCAAGTCATTTTGTAATGTATAACTTGGTCAAAAAGGTTGAAAGAGTTCTACATCCAAATTAGAACCTAAAGTTGGTGGTTTGAAAATTTTTATAGTTGATGGGTCAAAAAAAAGGGATTTTGTATGACATTTTATCAGTGGTTTATAGCATGGAAATAATGATATTTAAAATTTTTTATGATTTTAGGAAAAGGTTTGGTGGCCTAGATGAAGCTAAAATAGTGTTGGATATGATTTTAGACCTAAGTAGTGTAAGGTCAGAAAAAAAAAAAAATATATATATATATATATATATATATTTGATACATATATTATTGTTGAAACTAAATATTATTAATTATTATCTTTTTCAATTGATTAGAATTCTCTAAAAACATTTCATTTTATATATTCTTGTTTTATAATAATTAATAATTTTTATTAAGTAATTAATTTTAAATTAATTTAATTTAAAACTTATAAACTTGATTCATTGAGGGAAGGGAGTGAAAAATTTTAAAACAAAGAGGAATGTCATGTAATTATGTTATTTCTTAGGGAATGAAAGAGTAATTTCCTTATTTTTTTTACATGTAAAAAAATTAGCTGACCTATATTTTACCCATACAGTATAATAATATCTAAACTATAAGTTAACAAATAATATATTTTTATAGGAAAATATTAAAAGATTGGCTTAAAATAATTGCCTAGTTTCCTTTTTCATATTTGGGTATGAATGGTTAAACATATTGTTACATATGTAAATTGTAATTACATTAGCTATGCCTAATATAAATGTTTTACAGAATCGATAATACTTAACTTAGGGTCACCAAGAGACCTTGACCCTAAGCTAGTAAGATGCTTGTCTAATAGCAATTTTGGTATTGAATTGGTGTATGTAAGGTGCTCACCTCAATTGTATTGTGTAAATGCTAGGGTAATTAATTCTAATATTCATGTAAATAATACAATATAAAAATCTAAAATTTTTACTTATAGTTTTTTCATACCAACTATGCCAAATTCGTAACTTCTATTGTGCTGACTTTCATTACTTCGGGATTTGGGATAAAATGGTAATCAAATCTATTCTAAATCTAATGAAATTTGAAGAGAAAGTGAATTAAGATAACCATTAGAAATCTAAGAGAAATATTTGAGGATGACACCTCTTTCCTACATAGCCATAGACACCACACTTTCGTAAGTGACCACTGTTGGTTGCTAGATTAAGTGACTATTGAAGTGATTTGACTATTATAATTGTATGTGTGATTAATGAATCTTTCATTCATCAATCTAAAAATTGGTGGTGTTTGTTGAAGGATCAACAAAGTCATATATTCTTAGAATTGTTTTTGCTACTCAATTTTTAAGTTCAGAAATTACAAAATTAAGTAGTTCAACAATATCTTATATTTAATATTTTTTCCTAACATGAAATGTAACTATGAATCAACTCATAAATGAAAAGCAAAACAATAAACAAATTCAAAAACTTCTAAATTATTAGTAAGTTTATTTACAAACATTTGCTCTTTCTCAAATATTCTTTGTTTTTTTTTAATAAAAGCCAAACTTTAAATTAGGTAAAGAAATTGTGACAATTATAATTACAAGAAAACAAAGAAACTGAGGGATTTAAATCAAAAATTAAGGAAGAAAACCAACTACACAAGGTAGAAATATCCTGTAAAATCATTTGAATGGAATTGCTAACTCTTTGTCATTGCTGAAAGAAATTGAACCAATGCATAGAAGGCAAAAGATCATGAATTGAAGAAGAAAGAAAATAAGAGTGATTATTAAGAAGGTATTTGATGGCATTGAGGAAGAAGATAATTTTGTTGGCATGCTCCTTGCTAGACATAGCCTAACATCGAACAAAATAGCTATAGAAACTTATGTAAAAGATAACTAGGGGGCTTATGCTTCTTCTATGTTTCTTGGAAATAAAGGTGATAATGGACTAGCCCTTCTCTAAAGGATATGACTTGAAAGGACTGCGAAAGGATTCCCGCTATTTGGGAGAAATTTTGGTGATTGAAGGTGTAACATATGTCAAAGCAAACTCATATTTCTTCACCATTCATTTAATTGTACATACTACTTTGATTGGATCCAGAATTTCTCCTCTATAAATCACATTATTTCACATTTGCCAAATAACATGAAAGGTAATTGGTAAAATTTATGTATAACGTTCAAACTGAGTGTTTTGCTTTAGATCTTGCTTCAACCAAGTATTCAACCAAACAACTATGTCTGGGTCTTGAAAGTAATTAGTATGGAAGGAGGAAGGAGAAGCAAATAAAATTGCTTTAGCAAATGGACAGGTAAAACAAGTAATAGAAAGTTGATTCAACAATTCATTAGTTGAAAAATAGAAGTAGCACTTAAAAACCACCTTTAGATGATTTTGGCTTAAGATATCTCCCAAAGGAAGGGTTGTGCAGGTTAAACGCTAGTCAAAGAGGACTATTATGAGAGGAGCTTTGATGCTCCAAAGAGCTTGCGATTCATTAAAGGATCTAAAAGAGGCTTGTTATGAGTTAGAGCACGAGGATCTGTAGCCATCCTTAACAGAATAGGTACTAGATATGCTTCTAGTCTAAATAAGAAGATCTGCTTAACCAGTAAAAGAGAAGGGATGGAAAGAATTTCCTTAGCGATTTCCTCGTTATATAACTCACACAATATATTCTTCTTGTACTTCTGGTTGAAATATTTTTATTTAGTTGATTGCTTTAATAATTGATTAATGCAACTAAGTGGGACACTGTTGAAATAATTTTTAATGTATTCTTTGTGTGGTATTAGCTATTGCAAGTTGTAAACTTTACTAAGTTTATCAAGGCTAATTTTAATCTTCTTTAGGTAATTATGTTATCATATAAATTTTGTGTTGGTTGTAATCTTCCTAATTTTTTAACAATTAGTATCAAAGCCTATAGTTCACGATCTGTTTAGGATATGCGTAAATATATTTATGAAAAATAGGAAAATTAATCTATTGATTTCTTTACACTAGTTTTCAATTCGAGCCCTATAGCTGTTATTAATTAAATTGAAATTAATTGATGTAAGTTGCCTACTCTACTTTCCTTACTAAAATATGTAAAAGAAGCTTATAGAATCTGATCAACTGCTAATGATTGGCTTGCCCCGAGTTACATATATGTATATCTTCATTTTTATTATTTATTAAATTAGAATATTGAGTGTTGTTTGTTCATCATTGAGCAATCAATTTTGGTTTAATGACATAGTAGTAGTCTATAAAACTAATTGAATATTTGAATTCAAAAATCAAATGAATAAAGGTTAAATTAAAAAAAAAACTTTATGCACTTGTTTAATTCTTCTAATTTGGCTAATTGTAAGAGGCATGGAAATATTGTTTCATTGAAGAATTTAGTAGAGATAGTCATATGAATGACATTCTTCCCAGCTAACATACATTCTCCTATGATGTTTAATGTGGATGTGGGAACAATTCCAACCGAGTATGTCATTGATAAATTTCACTTTGATGATGGTTCAAAGTTGGAAGAAAATATGAAATCAATGTGAATAGTAAGTACATCCAATATAACCTCGTTGAGATGGGCAAGGACTACAAATTCAAACTTGGAATGGAATTCAATTGGATTGCTCAATTCAAGGAAGCTATGAGAGAGTGGTCATTGCTACATGTTTATGATATATGCTTCCATAAGAACAAAACAAGGTGTAAAGTGCTTTGTCACGGTGATTGTGAAGACTTTTAATCCAAGGCACAATTGTGGGGTCACATTTAATGTGTGCATGGCAACTTCAAGATGAATGTCTAATAAATATGTTATGACCATGATGACTAACATGGATTGAAGTTAATAAATGTTATCTCCTTGGTTAGGGAGAATTACATGGCTAATGTGAAAGTTAATAAGGCATATTGGTCTAGAAGAAAGACGAAGGCTATTCTTAAAGGAAACTACAAGGAGTAATATAAGAGAATATATGACTATTACAATAAATTTAAGACTTAAAATCTTGGAACAACTTTCCAATTGCAAACATAATAGTTAAGTGATTATACATATGCTTAGTGGAGGTTAAGAGCATTCTTTTCGCAGCATGTAGACCGATCATTAGCTTACGCAGATGCTTCCTCAAGAGCCCATTCTATGACATCCTAACATATCCTTAGCTAGAGATATATGATCTTAATATAAGTATAAATTATTGTAAAGCTTCCTAATCAAAATCCAAGATAATTTTATAAATAACCTTATGTGAACACCCCATCCCTAATTACATAATTATTTAATTGATTCACCAATCGATTAATAGTTAAGCAAATTGGGAAAATTAAAAATGCCCAAGATTTAAATGACATCATTAATTGGAGACAAGTTAAAATTGAAAATAAATAATGGGAGACAATTAAATGAACTCAAAACCCAAAAATAAAATTAGCTAGTATATAATAATAATAATGAATAATAGTAATAATAATAATAATGATAATAATAATTGAGAGCAAAAATAACCAAAAAAATAGAAAAAATAAGACTATGAGAATAACATTAGCACAATATGGGCTTCCAATAAAAACATCTTAAAAATAAACATTAAATGAAAATGAAAGCAACAAAAATAAACTCATTATCAAATATAAGGAATTTAAAAAAATATCAATCAAAGGGAAATTAGAAAATCTTTTTAGTTCACTAATTAAATAAAGCAATTAAGAAAAACTAAAAATAATAATAACAATAAAATAGCAAAAACAAAAAATGACAGCAAAAAGAAACAATCATTAGAAGTGGCCCTGAAGCATTACATCTTGCTGCACCAACCTAAAGCTATCACTGTATTTATGGAATTGTTGCAAATGCCTTTAAAGAACTTACATCAAAATAAGCTCTATTTCTTAACCAGAAGCAAAAGGGAATGGAGTGAAAGTTAGGTTATGGAGATGTTGACTCCATGACATTACTACTAGAAGGCTCGAGGGAAGGAAGAAAAAGATATGAGCTGGCTTGGAGAATAGAGGAGTAGGGGGGCGCTAAGCATGAGAAGGACGGGAGATACATGCATGCATAGTTCTTTTTTTACATTAGAAACAAAGGGCTCAAATGGAGGCAACAAAGGGAAGGAGAGAACTTGAGAGCATGAAAAGAGAGACAGTTGGTGAAGAGGGATGGAAGGGATTGGCTTTGGTTTTAAAGGTATAAAATAGAGCTAAACAGAAGGAGAAGAGGACTGAAAAGAAGAAGAGAGAAAGAGTAGAAGAGAACCAAGAAAGAAGAAGAGAGAATAAGGAGAAAGCCGAAAAAAAAAAGAGGAAGAGGATCGAGGAAGGGTAGAGAAGAAAGAGTCGGGGAGAGAGAGTGAGGCCGAAAGGAGAAGAGGATAGAGAGAAAGCTGAGGACTACATTCCCTATTTCGAGCTCTAAATATAGGGTTAAACAGAGGAATAAAGAACTGAAAAGGAAGGAGAAAGTCGAGAAAGAAAGAGAGTGAAGAGGTCAGAAAATTGTCTCAGCAAATGTAATTCTTTCCATTTTTAGTTCTGCCTTTGGATGTATTGGGTCCATTAAAGAACATACGTGCTTAAAAGTTCACTTTTAAGTGCTAGCATGCTTGTGGTTTAATCCCATTGGATGAAGGATTTTATCTATTTGAGCTTGCTTTAAGATTTGATCATGCATCATTGTAGGATTACCATGTGTCTCTTTGCTATTTTGGTCGGTTTTTGCATTGAAAGCTTGGGGTCTTGGAGTTTAGTAAAACCTCTCTATTGAATTTTGGTTTTGCATAAAGATTTGATCATGTTGCTCTATGTTGTGGTATTGTGTGAAGAGTTTTGGGCTTAAAAAGAAATTTCCCATATCCCATCCCTGTGTCTTGGTTTTTCGAAGATTAAGTCCTAAACTGTGGGAATATCCTAAATGTAGTTTTTGGATCTACAGGCATGCATTGATGGCAACGTTTATTTATTTATTTTATTTTTTGATTATTTGGTTATTGCCTTTTTTCTTTTTTTGCACCAAATTTGTTTTCTTATTTGTTTGCATTTTTTTCAAAGTATCAAAATGAGAATAATTTTGGCATTACAAAGAAGGTTTTTAAAAATTGTCGTATGAGAATATTATTTTCCTCAAGTGCTTAAGGTCGTGTGAGACTTTTAATCTTCTTAGGCCTAGAGAGTCGGTACCAAATTTTATGAACAAACAAACAAATAAATAAAACAACTTTGATATAAAAATGTTTTATGGTGCCCTCTGTTAAATTTATAGGTTGCACAAATAACCTGTTAGTCTCATTTAGAAGTTGTCACATGAAATTGTTAGTCTCTTTAGCATTTTAAAACTAACAAATAGAGGCCATGTAAAACCCTTAATCTCATTAGGCCTTGAAAGTTAGTATATAATTTCTAAAAAATGAAAAAATAAATATCTTAATTAAGTAACCTTTTTGAATTACAAAATGATTAATTTTGTCTTTTATAAAAATTAATTAATTAGAAAATGTCATGTGAACCCGAGTCTCCATAGGCTTTTGGGATTTGATTTTTTTAAAAGTGAAATTAAAAGAATTCTAATGTCAAAAACCCTAAAGAATATTAATTCAAAAGTCATCGAACATTTTCCATTATAATTTCATTTCAATTTCAAAATAAATCCTAACTTCAAAAATTGTTAAAAAAAAGGAAATTCAAAAATTCTAAAAATATTTTTCCATCATAATTCTACTTTAACTTTAAAATAAGAATTCTAACTTCAAAACCCTGAAAAATATATAAAAATAAAAATCCCATGAAATTCCAAATAATTGTTTCCGTATTTTAGGTTCCCGCATGAGATTGTTGATCTCCTTAGGCACTCAAAAGTTAACTAATAGAGGCCGTATGAGATCCTAAGTCTCTTCAGGTTTTGAAAATTATTATTTATTTTCAAAATATAAAGTAAGAATAATTCCAAAATAAAAAAGAAAGGGTTCATTTTACCTATTATTCATAATTAGCAATCCTAAAAAATACTTTTTATTATAATCTTGCTTTCAAAATTAAAACAAATTCCAGAAATCATAAGTTGAAAGATAGAAAATGAAAAGAGCAAGAGAACGAGTTCAAGTTGATTTTGTAAATCAAAACATGCCAATCAAATTCCAGTTTGTTTTGTTTATGAAAATAGGTTTGTTGTCAAATACACTTGTTCTTCTTGCAAAAAAAAAAAAAATACTAACTAACAGATACAATTTTTTTTGGTCAAATTACGTGGACTTTGATCCCTATTATAGGGTATGTAGGTCTTATACTTTCATCTTAGGTCAAGTCTGCACTTTGTAAATATCTATTTGTTTGCTTTCATTTTTGTTGTTTTTGTCTTCTTAGTTTAACGAGCATGCATATCAATAAAGGGTAATTAAGATAAATTTAAGGCCATATTCTATCTCATTTGACTAGTTAAAGGTAACCGTCCTTATGGACAGGTGTTATGAGGTACCTAACACTTTCCCCACACTCAAATAAACTCCTGAACTCATCCCTATTTTTGCAGACCGCTTTGCCTTTTCTTTTTGTTTTAAATTGGTTTCCCAAAGTTTTTTGTTGAAAATTTTGGTGGCAAGTTCAGTAAATTGATTTTCAAGATTTATTTTAGGAATCAATTTAAACTTTTTTTTTTCCCGAAAGGTCAGTTACGACAACTTAGTAAAATGAAATAAATTTTATAATGCATATTTTGTATGAAAGGAATTAAAATTATATTTAGAGTGACTAAAATGAAAGAGAAAAATATTGTTTGAAATGTAAATTGTAATTTCAGCATTTTGCAAAATATCAAGTCTGCAAGATGGAGTTAAGTGAAAGTGGAGCCCACATATTAAATATGAATTTAATTAAAGTAGTTAGAATTTAGTATGTGGGGCCCACATACTAGAAAAGTATGTGACAAACATTTAATGGAATTTGTTTCACATGGGGCCCACAAGCATTAATTCAGGTGATTGGAAGTTACACTTCAACACTTTATAAATCACACACATTTTTCATTTTTCCTTCACATGTTAAAGCTGGAGAAAAAGGGAAGTACGAGTATAGTTTTGACTATATTAAAGAAGCATTCTAGCATAAAATTGAGATTTTGATTGCATAAGAAGTAGCCAATATTTTTATTCTTTATAAACCTATTTAGAATTGGAATATCAATATATTTTGATATGTTTAGCTATGTATATATATCATTGGTTAACTTAGCTTCAGTGATAAACTTGATAATTTTGGACTCAAAATTTTTAGGCTAATATAGGATGCATGAAAGGTTGGTTCTATAGAATTATAGAATTTTGAGAAAAGATGAAATAGGAATTCTCTATTAGGAAGCCAGTAGTAAAATTTAGGTAAATTGTAGAAAGTTTATAATGAATTGATTATGTTCATTTTAGATTGCTTATTTAGAGAGCCTAGAAGAAAGACTTGAGCACCTTGGTAAGAAAGAATAAGCTTGAAACTCATGTAGCTAATCATTATCCTTAAAGTTTGCATTATATTACACTGATTAATTGTTTGATGACAATTATGTTGTGATTTTTTTTATGACAATTGCACTTTGGACTACTTAATGGTTAACTATACCATAATTGTTTGATGAGAATTATGTTATGATTGTTTGATGACAATCAATTTATTGTTTTTTTTATGACAATTACATTATGATGGGACTATTTGGTATGTCTATGCATGGACCCTTATATTGGTGTGAGACAACTTTAGGGAAACTAACCACGTATGGTCCTTATGTGATCGTTAAAGTGACTTTGTATGTAGCATAAACTATGTGTAGTCTTTGTTGATAAAGTATAAGTTTTAAGCCTAGAATTCCATGTTTTAAACTAAGAATAGCTACTACGGCATCCATCCCACCTATATTTTGTATCCAATAAAATTCCAAGTGCACATAATGCCCCACAAGATGCAAGATCACAAATTTAAGAAGTTGTATCTATGCTTAAGTCGTATATGCTTACTTTGTGATGTATTACTATGACAGATGAGTATTATGTTAAGAAGCTATGTATATTTATATAGTAAATGAAAACTGGAATGAATGTATCATTTTTCTATAAATTGTTTAGTGTGTGTTTATGGTTAGATAAAATACCAAACGACTTTAGATTGTCTTAAGATTTCGTATAGAGTCTTTAGATATATTAAATTTAAGAACTGTTGGAATTGATTTCTCCTAGCCAATCAAATCAAAGTAGTACAAGTCTAGGGAAGAACTAAATCGCACTACTTTGATTTTAGGTTTAATATACTCAGAATTTTTCTACGTTCATAGCCTAACCTTTATCTAGTAAGGACTAGACACATAAAACTTTAATTATAGAGACGAATTTATGAGGTGTTTGTTACATGTTTGGCAGTATTTTACTTGTGGCGATTGCACACAATCTTAATGAATAATACTTTCCTTTTAGTTGTAGTCATTGTAAAGAGAAAGAATATGGACTCTTCGATTTCGATATAGTTTGACGAAACTTCTTTATGAGAAGTGTCCCACTATAGCCAAAAGTTTGTGGTTGATCTCAATGCAAAAAGTTATTCATGTAGATGGTAGGGGTTGATAGGCATACAATGTAGGTGTGTGCTTAGGGTGCTCTTATGAAAAAGTAGACATTTTACCTTATATATACATACCTTGACATTGGTATATGTTTAACTTGTAGGCATGTAATTAGTTGCATATATGCCACCAGGGAGGATCCATAGGAATACGTGCATAATAACTTACAGCAACAATCTTATGTTGTATGTTATTCTCTAATCATACAACCAACAAATGGAGAAAACATGTGGGTAGAGACAAGATAAAAACTTATGGAACCTCTAAAATACCACAACATGCCAATATAACTAAAGAAACAAAGAAAAACACCTGATATGCCTACTTAGCTAAGCAAGATTAGATGAATAAACTCCAGCCTTAGATGTGCTTCTTATGGTTCCTATAGTCATAATAAGGGAACATGCAAGCAACCTTCTGCACAAACCGAGTAGCCTTACTCTTAAGAGTCTATTATTATAGCCCTACTACAAAGGAACCAATGATCAATGTTTTAGATATGTATTGGGTTATCCTAATGTGTTTTGGATATATATGGTGTGTTTCCCATGTGTTTTAGATATATTACCAACATGCTTTGGATTTGGTGTGTTTTGGATATTGTATGTATGTAATGGTCCCATTATTTATTCTTTTTAGAATTTGGTGTGTTTTGGACATTGTGGCAATTTCTAGAGAAAGGATGAATGAAAAATTGGAAAAGGAAACAAAGATGCACATCAAAATTACTACACTTTTCATTTAAACATAAAGAGTTTTTATGGATATCTAGATTATACTTCCTCACTTCCCTAGGAGTATAGAAAATCCAAATACAGAGTATAAGCATTCTTAACCCACTATTGACAACATTATTAGATACGTTTGATCTCTATTGTTTATACTTTATAAGGATTCATTAGACCTTATTGCTTTATCTTATTAAAGCACACAATATTGTCTTTCTTCTATTAACATATATCTCTCTTCAAATTAAGACCATATTTTACCCTAACTTCTATTAACACAATGGATATATGATTCAAACAAATTCACATACCTAGTACATAATTCACATAAAGTAGAAATGGAGTTCAAAAGATGCTATGGTCGCCATTCCATGTGAGATGGTTTTGCAATGTTGCTCAAAGTTTATCCGTCTGTCTCTGGTGAAAGAAGCTATCATCAATCTTCCTCTCTCAAAACCCTATTTTAGTTGTCTAGCTCTCACCTAGTAGTAATTTTTCCACTTAAGCATCCATTTAAGGTCTATCTGCCACGTGTCTACCACATTAGCTTAAAATTGATGGTGTTATAATGGGTTATAATTGCAAGGATGAGATTTTAGTTAGCAAATTATAGGGAGTGAATGAAAAAAGATGTAGGGACCGAATTGAAAAATTACATAAAGTATATGGACCTAAAGATTAATTTTTCCAAAAAAAAATTGTGGTTCATATTCGTTTGTTTCCATTCATGAAAATTAAATTGCATATTCAAGGACCATGTATATATCATTTTTGAAACGCAGTATTATACTTGTTTTTGGATAAGTTCAAACCAATAGATCCATTTTCGATTGTAATAACGTGTTACATACATAAGGACTACTATAGTATCCACCATTACCACATATCAAAGAAAACCCTATATTTCTGAAAGGTCAATGCTAAAATGAATGTGATTCTATTGAATTAATGCTAAGGGTTTTACATATCTCCAAAATATGAGTAATATGATGCCTAAAACATATCTAAAACATTAAAAAATTCTATTGGCCTCTATTAACACATAAGGTTCGAAACTTTAGAAACTTTCGATGGAAAAGACACCAAAATACAAGAGATTCTTTCTAACTTAGTATGGAGGTTTGACATATTTTACCATTATGAGCATTTTTATGTCAGACATACTCCAAAAAGCTTAAGAAATTGACTAGTTGTATTTTATAGCTCTGGTTGGATGACATGTTTCAGGATCTATCTAAGGTATAGGGATAATGAATAGTGCCTCATAGCAAGGTGTAGTCCACTTGTGCCTCTAAGCACATATGGTGCATGGGCCTACTTCCTGGGCCCATTTTGGCCTAATATTTTGGCTCTTTCATTACGTTTTAATTTAAATTGAATGGTAATTTTTTTAGAATTTTTTGAAATCCTAAAATACAAGTACTTGAACTTTCATAGCATTCCACATTGAATTTAAGATACTTACTCTCTTAATTTAGGGCTAAAATTTTTTGTCAAAAGATTTATATGCATCCTTGTATCGTATAATTTTCACACTCTTAGCAGTGATACATTGTGGTTTGCTAAATAATTTTTTTGGAAAATTATGTACTTATAAATTTAGTATTGTGCTAAGTTTAATTTTGAGCCTAATTTTGGTGTGAATTTTTTGAATTTTAGTTATGAAAATAATCATTCTGGTTACAAAAACATAATTTTGGTTATGAAAAATATAATTCTAATTATTTCACAATTTTTTCATTGGCTCTTTTTCTCTTTCTTTACATTTCCCTACGTAGGTGTCGAGGGAGTGAATAATGGTGTCTGTTACATCTAAGAAATTAACTAGTAGTTGGATCGATTCAATGATGTCTAAATTTCACTTATATTTCTTTCTTAGTTTGGAATTTCTTTATTTTTTCTTAGTTGATTTGGTAAAAGCGACACAACATGGTACGATGTTTTGATAATGAAATTTAATAATGATCCCCCTCCAATTTATGTAACAAAGTGAGAAAATGGGAGCCAATTAAGAGGCATTAATTTTTTATAGAGGCATTATGGTAATTTTTCCATCATTTATTTCCTTTCCCCATTTAGTTTTTCCTACCAAACAAGGCAATACATAACTGTTTCCATTCATTCTCAGGTGCAACCAAACATACTTGATTACTTTATATTAAACTAGGTGTGAACACCCCATCCTAAAATGAGATAAGAATAAAAATTAATGATTAAGTAATTAATCAATTAGTTAATTCATTAAGCAAATGTAAAATGGGTGTCAAGAGAAAAATAATAAATCTAAACAAGAAAAACAAATAAAGATCAAAATATGAAAAATGAAATAAAAAATAAAAAATAAGGAAAAACATAATATATAATGCAAATATAATATTACAAAAAAAAACATAGGTCTGAACAGAACAAACATTAAAGCATGCAAAGAGTTACAGGCTCAGTGGATGGGTTCTTCAGAGTTGCAGATTGCACCATTTAGGAAAGCTAGCTAATTCTTGTTGCTACATTAGACTGCAGAGATAGTGACACAAGAGAAAGGGGACTGTTCTGGATCTTGCTTATACTTTGACCAGATCTTTATCTTCAGGGAGGGAATCACGAATTGGTAAAAAGGTCTAAATCACAGGAAGGGCTGATTCTTTGGTTACTGAGGGAGGAGGAGACCTAGGGGAGAAGAGAGGAGTGAGCCGAAAAAGAGTAGAGAGAATAGAGAGAGAACAAAAGCTCGCAGAAAAGAACGAAACAGAGATAGAGGGAGAGGAGAGACCAAGATTGAGCAGAAAAGAGCGAAACTGAGTTACAAAGGGAGAGGCACCGAGTTGCAATAATAGCGAGCAGAACCGAGAATCTGTGACAAACAGAACAGTGGGCGTGAAGCGAGCAAAATCGAGACCAACCACGAAGAACAAACTGGGTAAAGAGCAAAGAGAGGGTGAGCTGAGAACACCCTCCCCTATTCCAAGCAGCATGAACAGGGGCAAACAGAGGTAAGCAGTCTGAAAAGGGTGAAGAGAGGAGAGAGAGAGAGGGAAGAGATAGAAACACCACTCACCACGGACCAAAGAGAAAGTGGGATGGAGGCTAGGCTGAGAAGAGGAAGAGAAGACAAATAGGAGAGCTCGTGACAGATTTAAATCAAGGGTGCTGAGCCACGGGAAGAAGAAAAGAGTAGAGAGAAAGATGAGAAAGAGTCGTTGGGTTCATTACGAACCAAAGAGAGAAGGAGACAAGGAGAAAGGAGAAGGAGAGAGCCATCAAGGGACACTGATAGAGGAGAATTTGAGGCTGGAAGAAGAAAGAAGGAATCAGGTATGGTATGCTTGCATGGGATATTCACATTCTGGAACCCACAGTAAACTGACGCCATTCGTATTTACTTATTTATTTTTTTGGTTTGTTGTTGTTTTTTCGTTTATGTTTTTACTCTATTACTTTATTTGTTTTTATATATGCCAATGTGAGATTAATCTTGATCCTACAAGTGAGGTTTCTTAACCAAAAAAAAAAAAATCCTCGTGTGAAAATATCGTTCTCCTTGAGCACTCGGGATCATGTGAGAATTTAATCTCTTTAGATCCTTACATTTATTTTAAAGTAATAATGATATGAAAATAAAAAAAAATACTTTATTTAAATAGTTTTTGTTATTTATAAAATTATCGTGTGAGAATATTGTTCTCCTCGATTGCATGGGATTATGTGAGATTTTAATCTCCTTGGATCCCTAAAATTAGTACATATTTGTTCTTAAAATAATAATAATTAAATATTTACTTTAGTTAGACATATTGTCCATTATTTATGAAATTATCGTGTGAGAATAATGTTCTCCTCGATTGCATGGGATCATGTGAGATTTTAATCTCCTTGGATCCTTAAAATTAGTACGTATTTGTTCTTAAAATAATAATAATTAAATATTTACTTTAGTTAGACATATTTTCCATTATTTATGAAATTATCGTATGAGAATATTGTTCTCTTCGATTGCATGGGGTCATATGAGATTTTAATCTCCTTAGATCCCCGAAATTACTACATACTTGTTTTAAAATAATAATATCAATAATGATAATATAGCAAAATGAATATCTTAATTAAATAATTTTTTTAATGTGAATAAGGTCGTTATGTATAATCATTTCGTTTAAATTTCAAAATGGGGGTAAACTTCCAAAAAAAAAAAATTAAAAAGATAAAAAAATAAAGAGGTCAAGAGAGTTAGATTAATCGGGTTGTCGTAAATCAAAACACACGAATCAAATCCAAATTACGTATGTTTACGAAAATCTATTTAATTGAAACCCTCCTATTCTTATCACAAAATTTATAAATCATCAACCAATTAACATGCCTTTTCGGTTGAACTACGTGGACTTTGATTCCTATCGTAGGGTACGTAGGCCCTAGGCTTTCATCCTAGGTTAAGTCCGCCCTTTGTAAATATCTACTCGTTTGCTTATGTTATTGTCGTTTTTACCGTCTCTGTTTAACGGGCACACATGTCAATAAAAGGGTAATTGAGATATATTTAAGGCCATGTTCTATTTCAACTGACTAGTTTAAGGTAATTGTCCTTATGAATGGGTGTTGTGGGGTGCTTAATACCTTTCCCACACTTAAATAGACTTTTGAACTTATCTCTGATTTTGCAGACCATATTGCCTTTTTCTTTTTGTTTTAAATTGGTTTTCCAAAGTTTTCTATTAAAAATTTTGGTGGCAACTACAAATAAATTGATTTTCAATATTCATTTGTGGGAATCAATTTAAACACTTTTATTTTATTCCGTCGAAAGGTCGGTTACGACACTAGGTAACATAATCATTTTTCCTATCAACTTTTTATTATTCTACCCTATAAAGATGAGATTTTGTGCGAAGTGGTTTAAATAAATGCATGTCATTTACTATTTGGGCGAACTAGGTTATGTAATAAGTAATTTATGACGATTTCAAGAACAATTATTCTCTTCTTAAGGATAGTGTGAAGATCACATTAACGCCTTTTAGAATGGAAAACAAGGCTAAGTCCTCCATTGAAGAAGGGAATTCTTATTTCTCGAAGTCTCAATTTCTCTAAATCATAGATCATTCTCATGATATCTTTACACTCATACTCTTAGAGGAGAATATTAAATGAAAGATATTCTATATATTTTGAAACCTTTGCTCAAGGTATTTCAAGATATGTGCCTAATTAGATTCCTTTAGGAATTCATCCTATGAGAGGAATTTTACATCACTTTAAAATACTGAATCAAATGAGTCTGAAGGAACATGTGGAACATTGTCAAATTTATCATGTTGCTAAGGCTTATTTACAAAACAATGGCTTGTATTGACCACGTCTTATTCCTAATGCACCAAGGGTTGATGTGAGCATTGATTTTGAAGTGGAATGTTAAAGACCCAAAGTAACAAAGACTTAATTATGGTGGTGGTCAAATTATTTTATAAGATGGCATATTTCATTCCATGTCCTTAAACTTGCGATGTAACTTTTGTTGCTGGTTTTTAATTCAAAAAGATTGTCAAGCTTCATAAAATTCCAAAGATTATCACTTCTTATCATGATTTAAAATTTATGAGTTATTTTTTACGTACTCTTTAAAGAAAGGTCGAAACCACTCTTCAAATTTAGTTTCCCTCACCATCCTCAGACTAACAGCTAGACATAAGTTTTAAATCAAAGTTTAGGAAGCTTATTGAGGTCCATGGCAACAACAATGGCTTTAATGATGTGCCATCATTCTTATTACACCCATATGCTTAAGGTACTATTACCTTTTAAAAGTTTATTGCGTTATGAGATTCAGAATCTTGCGATGGGCTTTGTTCTATTAGATTGCCTGAACACACTTCTTGCTAAAGGTGCACAGAAGGTCTATTAACCTAGTAAACCCAGTTTGACTTGACATCATTGAGTTGGGATAGGCTAGGTTAACATCCAAGATCAAACCTAGTCCAAAAAGTAAATGTTGGAAACCAAGTCAGGTTGGACACTTTTCATGTCATATCTAGCCAGGCCTGACCTGATATTTTGTTGTTTTAACAAAATTTAGTTTTTAATTTTAAATTTGAAGAAGGTTAACCCAATAAACCCAGTCCAGGCTGAACTTGCTTTTCCTTCTTTTTCACAGATCTAGGCCAGCATTTGTTTCTATCAAAGATCAGAGCCTAACTCTTATTTCTTCTAGACTTTTAGAGATCATTAGATCACACAATTATTAATTAATAGATTTGCAATGAATAACTTGTTAGAGTTTAGATTTTTACTAAATTATATAATTTCACTTACTAATAATTAATATAAAATAAGTTTATTTGTTTAGGGCTTAGGGTTTAAGGTTTTAGGAAGAAAAAAAAGATGACCAAGAACAAGAAGAAGGGATTTGAGTGAGCTTGCTTCTCCTTCTTTTTCACAAATCCATGCCGAAATTTGTTTCTATTAAAGATCTGAGTCTAACTCATGTTTCTACTTGATTTTCAAAGATCATATTAGATCACACAATTATTGATTGATATATTTGCAATGACTAACTTGTTAAAGTTTAGATTTTACTAAATTATATTATTTCACTTACCAATAATTAATGTAAAATAAGTTTATTTTTTATATTAGACACCAATTGATTGAATGAATAAAATAAAAAGTAAGAAATAACAACCTTATTAATAATTTATTAATAGAAGATATGGTTCTTAATATAAAAAAACAAAAGTAGTAACAAATTCTTTCTCTTTAAATTTATTTCAAATATATTAATATTATTAATAGATTTGGTGAAAAAAAACTTAAAAAACAAACATTTTAATAGTGAAAGGATTCAAAATAAAAGTTATCCAATTTCAATACATGTCTATTTTTTTTTTATTTGAAGCATTTTGATTAACTACCATTCACCCTGACTCTTTCACTTACACTCAATCTCTACCTACTTGAGCCCATCATGAAACTTTAATTCACACCTAGAGCTCCACCCACTATTCTTTGTCTATATACATGCATAGCCCTTGAACACAACTTTACTCATATTATTTAATTATTTTATTTAATTACAAATATTATTTTTATTAATTTTGAAAGAAGCAACATATATTTTTAAATCAAGTATATTATTATTAATATTATTTTTTAAATTTCTATTGAAGTAACATTTTTAATGGCATGAAAATTAATATAATTTAAAATTTATAAATATATTTTAGTTTATTAATTATTAATTATATTTAGGTAAGAGGATGGGAAGGGGGCTCTATCCCTATCTTATGGGATGTTCCCCTTCATAAATTGGGAGGGGGTAGGGCCCTTGTAATATGATCATACAGTGCCTTACCCCCTCATGCTTTGTACAATTTTTTAAAAAATTATTGTTAAATTGCGGAAAGCATTTTCCTGCAATGTAAGATGACAAAGCCCATCGTGAGATTCTGAATCACATAATGCAATAATATTTTTAAAAAGGAAAATTACATTGAGCATATGGATATAATAAGAATGACAACACAATGTCAGAGTCATTGAATGCTTTTCATGTAGGATGTTGGTAAAAAAGCCTTGATTACTATTGTCACACTCATAAGGGAAATGACTAGCTTTCCTGTTGCCACCTCATGCTCACTATATTAAGATATATATATATATCATCCCACTTTCATATTTGGAGGATCATTTTGATATTTTTCATCTTTGAAGGACCACATTGGTACTTTAGACAAAAGTGAGTGATCAAAATTACATTTTTCTAGTTATATATATATTTGATACATAAGACTAATTGATAATTTAGAAATAATAATAATAATAATAATACATAAGACATCTTATTAAACCTAGAGGTAAAGAGCAACAAAAGAAGTAATAAACAAATGTAAATATAAAGTGTAGGTTGAAAAGCATTAAAAATAACAGAAGAACGAAAAATATCTTTGAAAAAATTAGAAAGAGTGGAAATCAGACAATGGAAGAATGAGGAAATAAAAAGAAAATACATAAAAAAAGATTAAGAAAAAGTAGTGATATTTACTCTTTCAAGTTTTAGTCTATACTCTATACAAACATACAAGTTGTAAACATACATTAAAAAGAAAACTTATAAAGAAATATAGGTAGACAAATATAAGAGAATAGGATAGAGAATAACTAAGAAGATAAAGTTAATTTTGTTTTATTCAAAATGTAATGGAGGCCAAAATAAAATTTTGTAAAGAAAGGCCAAAACTAATTTACACATATTATACACACACACACACACACACACACACACACACACACATATATATATATATATATATACTGGAAGGCTAAATGGGGCCATGACATACACGGGCTCACCTTAGCTAAGCCACTATTAGAAGGAAAGGTAGAATGGGAACTCATGAGAAGGAACTCAGAAGCTAAAAATAGTTGGACAGTAAATGAATGAAATTCTAGTATGAACCAATGGGAAATTTTTTTCTTCTAAATTCTTATTGCAATGTGTAGTCATGTACATGGCTAAATGAAGAAGATATTTGTTATCCTTTCATATTATTAAGTTAATACAGAGCTCAAAGTGCTTGGTGAAAAAAAAGAAAGGCTTGACTTTTGAATAGAGAAAAAGCAATAAAAATGGGAAGAGGTAAGATTGATCAAAGCATAAGGTTTTGGCCAATTAAAAAGCAAACTATATAAGTTATCATCTTCCTTTAGATAGCTAAAAGTACCAATTTCTTATGGTGGTCTACTTTTGCTTGAAAAATGAAATTTAGTTTTGCACAAGAAGGCTGGAATATATGTAATTTTTCACCTAGGAAAGAGTGGACAAATATGATAAATCAAGTAGGAAACAAAACACAGAAAAACAAAAAACCAAAAACTCTGTTAGTAGCTTAGCTGAATATATAGTGTGTCTATAAATGTCTTAAGCCATTTTTTTTTTAGTGAAACATAAATCATATATAATGGTAGCAAAAAGGAATTTTACTATTTAGACTTGAAGAAGTGAATATAACGAAATAAATAATAAATAAATAGACATAAAGAAAAACCAAGTGCACAAAATATAAAGAAGTATAGGTTGTGTAGTATGTATAAGTACATAGACTTAGGGAAATAAAAACATAACTATATAGCTCTCTATTGGCTATGAAAGTTATCCCTTTGAATCATTATAATTAGGACAAAACATTTATGATAGAAAAGAAAGAAACTATGCATAGATATATAAGAACTAAAGGCACTAGTTACATTAAGTGTTGAATTATAACAATGTTTACATTGTCTTAAAAATAAGTTGGGCTTAGATAGCAGACTTCTAAGATTTTACAGTAAAATTTATCTAGCTTTTAGAGGACAACCAAAAGGTGTATTTTAGAGGTTTTTGCAATGTTTGGTATATGCCAAAGTAGAGAATGAAATTGAAGAACTTGAGTTATGATTATGTAAACTTTGAATAATGAGAAGAAAATGTTACCTTTTTATGGGAATGTATAAAGACATAAAGTTGGTCAGTAGTTCAAAACTATGTGGCCATTAGTTATTTTAAAATTATCCATAAATGGTGATTTTCTATTTTTATGAACTTCATTATTGTTAAGAAGAAGAAAGATAAAGGCATATCTTGTTGAAAGTGATTTAAAATGGCATTGCATAATCAATTCTAACAATGTAAGTTTAAATTATATAAGTTATAAAGAAAGCATATAGGTATTTCTTGTGTGATTAAGTTAAACAGATGTCATAGGACTAAATAAGGATGTAAACTAGATAAGAATTGACCATAACATTAGCAAGATTGAACTTTGAAATTTGAAGTAGGGGTTTGCAAATGAGATAAGAAATGCTTGTGAGTATTCAGGTTTAACCATCCAAATTGTTACCAATATTGAGGCTTGTATTTTAGGTTTAAAAGTTTATTGGTAGCTAAATAAATCATGAAATAAAGAGATAAAAGAAAGATAGAACTAGATATTTAGTAGTCCATTTGGGAATCCAGGATTTGCATAAGTTAATCTCTAGTACACAGTGCTAAGGTTGTAATATTTGCTTTATAGGGATATCAAGATTCTTCTATAATTTGGTGAGGATGATAGGGAAGATATTCTTTTTGTGTGCTCCAATAAAGTGAGTAGATATTACTGCCTATGCTTGTTTTCACTTTCATCTCATTTATTTAATTTTAAACATGTATTAAGTATCGATTTTGTGCTAATAGGGACAAACTTTTGGTCTATACTTTTTTTTAACACATGAAATTTTGCTTTGAAGTAATGTGAATCTTTGGATTGTTTGCCTCATTTATAGATTGTTCTAAATGTTTTGAATATCTCACTTACTTCGATACAAAATTCTAAAAGACCATATTGTGATTAATGGTTTCAATTGTGCAAATTATATGATTTTGAATTTTTAATATATTTTGAATGTGTACGTAAATTTTTCCATTCAGTAAATGTGTGTTATAACAAATGATTTTGCATCTGGATATAGTCTAAACATATATATCAATTTGAAATTTGAATTTCTTTAATTTTATCAAAATCTCGAATCGTCATACTTATACAAGGATATTTGAATGAAAATTTGGTAAAGTTTTGTGTTATTACTAGTTATTCTGAATATTTGAAAGAAAAAAGTCATACAACAATTGATTTCGATTTTTAACTTATAGCTATGAAGAAAAATTTTTAGGAAGCTATCTAGTACTGAACCTTGCAGCTAATGATATTAGATGTTAGCCTTGGTGCACCATGAACCGAAACCCAACTAGTAGGGGGTGTTGCTAGCCTCGTGTGCCCACCACATGTGGATTTATATTGATTATTGCAAACTATCAGCTCTGTGTATGTGAATACTAATTAATGTGAGCTATATGCTCCATATTATTGGTGTTTTACCTTTACAAGTTGTGTGCTCAGTGTATGTGATTATTGATTATTACTATGAGCTCTATGCTTTATATTTGTGGTTATTTTTGTTTATGAAAAACTTTTAAGCCCTTAGCTTGTCCCTTCTTGGCATAGGTAGTGTTATTTGCTCACTAAGTGCCTCACACCTTTCTTAACATTGTAACAGGTTCCTATTAGCACTGTAACCATGAATTAATTATTAGGCATGGGTGGTTTAGAGACTTGTTAGTATGTCCTGCACTTATTCACAAGCTATATTTTATGTGTTTCATTTTATTTAAAAGGTTGTAATCTACTATTGCTCCACTGGTCCACACATAGGATTTCCCCACCCATTCTTATGTATTTTGTCATAAATGAGAACGAAGCTCTCCTAGTGTATTAGTTGAGTTGATAGGTTTTTGAAAATTTTAGAGGGTCCTACTTTTGAGGAAAACTCTGTTAAAAATTCTTCAAAGTTGAACGTTGTTAGTATATGTGTATTAGTAACAAAATAAAATTGTATATTGGCCAATTACCTTGGAGTTCTTAGTGACATGAAGTGCAAAGGTTTTTGAGAGGTTAGGCTTACGGAAACAAGATTTGTCTTGAATTTCTACACTAGTCATACTCCTGGAATTTAGGGTGTGACAAAAACTAAATATGGTTTGTAAAAGTGCTTAGTTATGCCTTTTGGTTTGACTAAAGCACCTTAACACTTTTATAAGATTAATGAACCATGTTTTATGTGAATTCCTAGGCAAGTTTGTTGTTGTGTACTTTGATGATATTATGATTTACAACAAGTGTTTGAATGATCATATCGTGCATGTTAGGGACGTTTTGGTTATGCTTTGGAAAGAGAAGTTATATGTTAACCTTAAGAAGTGTACTTTTTGCATTGATAGACTTGTGTTCTTTGGTTTTAGTGTGAGTGCACATGGTATTAAGAGAAAAGATGAAAGCTATAAAAGAATGGTCAATGCCTAAGAGTGTGAGTGAGGTGAGAAGATATTTTAGTTTAGATAGATTTTATAGGAGGTTTGTGAGAAACTTCTCCACTATTGTTGCTCCATCGACTAGGTTAGGTTTAAATGGGGAAAGGAACAAGAAATTGCATTTAATTCTTTGAAATATAACTTGTGTTCTACTTCTATTCTTGTTTTGCCTAATTTTAATAAAACTTTTGAGATTGAGTGTGATGCATCTATACGTGGTATTGGTGTTATTTTGTTACAAGAAAAATGTGTGATTGCATACCTAGTGAGAAATTGAATGGTGCTCAACTTAGGTATTCTAATATGATAAAGAATTATATGTCATAGTTTGTATATTGGATGTTTGGCAACATTATTTTCTTCCTAAAGTGTTTGTTATATCATGAATCCTTAAAGCATTTAAAAAGCTAAGACAAATTGAATAGGCATGTTAAATGGGTTGAGTTCATTGAGACTTTTTCATTTTTGATTTGTTACAAGGAAGAGAAATAAAACATAATTGTTGATGTATTGTCTAGGTGATATGCTTTAATCACTACACTTAAATCTAAGTTGTCAGGATTTCAGAAATTTAAAAATATGTATGCAATTGATGTTGTGAACACCCCACCCAAATTAACAATAATAATAATCACAATAATAATAATAATTAGGATTAAAAAATTCAAAAAAAATATAAAATAATAAAATAATAATAACAATTAATCAAAACAAAATTGCAAAAGGCAAACAAAATAGAAGTAATATGGAAAAAACCAAACATAAGAACCAAAAATAATGAAAGGGAAAATTCAAGATATAGGTTTGAAGAAGAGACATGGCAATCATCTTGCAAAGAAATAAAATGTACAAGGCCACATACTTGAAATGGAATTGCAAAACACTCTCACTTGCTCACACTTACACACTCTCACATGCTCACTTGCCCTCACACACATGACACACATCACTCTCACACACTCACACTCCCATTCACGGACACATCACTCTCACACACTCACACTCACACTCCCACATGCTCATTTGCTCCCATATGATCATTTGCTCTCACACACATGACACACATCACTCTCACACACTCACATTCTCACTCACGGACACATCACTCTCACACACTCACACTTACACTCTCACCCACGGACACACACATTCACCACATGCATGCACCCATGCACACACATGCACAAGAGGACAAAGGGGACAAAAAAGCAAGTGGGAGTGGTTCTACAACATGGCAGAAAGTGGGGTGGCTGGAGCAGTGAAAGAAGAGTGTGGCGTGGCTGGAGATGGCAGCAAAAGGAGGGGACCGTGTGCAGCAAAGTGGTGGCTGGAAGTTGCAGAAAAAGCAAGGGAAAAAGGGAGCAACATGGCAGAAAAAGGGAGGTGGCGTTGGAGCATAAAAGTGGTAGCAAACCGAGAGGAAGGAGAGAAAAAAACGCTGGAGAGAAAGAAGGCCCCGGCTGAGAAGAAAAGAGAGCTGGAGAAGAGAAGAGAGGAAGGAAAAAGAAAGAGGAACCATGCTAAAAAAGGAGAGCCACGTGACCAAAAAGGGAAGAGGAGCTGAAGAAGAAAGGAAGAGCAACGAAACCAGCAACAAATTGAGAGGAACAACGTTGAACGAAAGAAGAGAATGAAGTCAGCAACGTGAGGGAGAAACCAAATTGAACGAAGCAAGGAAGCAAGGCAGCCACGTGAGGAAAGAACAGCAGGGAAAACGAACCAGAAACGAGGCAGAAATCGAGAGCTGAACTGCAGAAACCGAGAGCTGAATGAAGCTATCCAACGTGCAGAAAAATTGTGGAAGCAACGTCCCAAATTCTGGAGTGAATAGGTGCTGAAGTTCAGACCATCCAAGGAGCAGAAAAATGGAGAGTTGGATGCCAAAATGATGTGTAGAAACAAGGAAGTCTGAATCTAAAACAAAGTGGCAGCAAAGGGAGGGATAGAAGGTGAACCATGGAGGAGAAAAAACTCTGTTTTGAGCTCAAAAAACAAAGGTGAACAGAGGAGAGCTTAGGGAGCACAAGGAAGAAGAGGAAGTGTGGAGAAGAAGAGAAGCTTTTAGCCTCCATCTTCCAGCTGAGAAGTAGAGACACTTTCTGCAGAGTTTCCAGCGCTGGAGCCAACCAGAAAACTCCAACGAAGCTG
This sequence comes from Delonix regia, assembly GCA_037074485.1. Lineage (NCBI taxonomy): Eukaryota > Viridiplantae > Streptophyta > Magnoliopsida > Fabales > Fabaceae > Delonix > Delonix regia. The sequence goes on along the minus strand of CM073454.1, from coordinate 17,794,486 downwards.
TCCAACGAAACTCCAACGAAGCTGTTCGTTTCTGCACTTCCAGCCGAGACTAGCCACTTTGGGGGGCTGTTGGAGGTTCATCTTCCATTGTTAGGTGAGGAGGAGAAGGTCCTTCTTCATTGGAGCACAAGGGAGGAGCTGAAAATGCCAGGTATGGCTGCACGTTCTTGACTTGGCCGAGATTTCTACTGCATGCTACTGTTCACTTGATTTCCTTCAATACAATCTCATGCATGTGCACTGTTCACGCACTCTAATATGCAATGCTACTGTTCACGTGTTTAAATTTGTTTATTTTTGTTCATTATAATTGTTTAGACATTAGTTTTGATTAATTATGGCTATTACGTATAAAATTAGCATGTGAGAATTTTGTTGTTCTTGATTGCCGGGATTATGTGAGTTTTTTTCATCTCCTTAAATCCTTGCAATTAATCAAATAATTGGAAGACAATGAATATTAATGAAAGAATGTTGAAAAATAATTGAATGATAATTAATGAATATTGTCATAACGGATAAAATTATCGTGTGAGAATTTTGTTCTCCTCGATTACCGGGGGTTATGTGAGGTGTTAATCTCCTTAAATCCCTACAACTAGTTGAATAATTGAAAAGTGACAATTAATACTAATGAAATATTAATGAATAAATGGTGAAAAAATAAAGGAATGACCATATATACTAATGAAATATTAATGAAGGAATGGAGAAAAATAATTGAATGATAATTAATATTGTCATGGTGGATAAAATTATCGTGTGAGAATTTTGTTCTCCTCGATTACTGGGGATTATGTGAGATATTAATCTCCTTAAATCTCTACAATGAATTGAATAATTGAAGAGTAACAGAAATATTAATGAAGTATTAATGGGCGAATGGTGGAAAATAAATGAATGATAATTAAATATTAATTTGGATTATATCATAATAATAATCATAATCAAATTGCTTGCTTTAATACGCTGTTTGCGAAATTATCGTGTGGGAATATCGTTCTCCTCGATTGCGTGGGATTATGTGAGGTTCTAATCTCCTTAAATCCCTATAATTAATTCTGAAATAATAATAATATTAATAATAATACAAAAATGAATAAATGGACAATAATTAAATATTAACTTTGATTAAATATTTATGCAAAATGGATCGTGTGAGAATACTTGTCTGTCCTTGACTTCCCAGGCTCGTGTGAGATTTTAATCTCCATAGAACCCGAAAATTAGCATATATTTGTTCAAAGACAAACACATAAACCAATAAATAATAGCACTTAAATTAAATTGTCTACCAATAATCAATAATAATAATAATCAATATTTATCAACAATAAATTCACAAACCCATAAAATAGAAAATATATTCCTTTCATTATAAATTATGTATTAATTCCTAAGATATAAACTCTCAGAACTCAAAAAAAAAAATAATAATAAAATCGACAAAAAAAATTTTAAAAGAGAAAATGTGAATAGTTCAGGAGAACGAGGTTAATTAGATTGTAGTAAATTAAAACATACAAACCAAATTCCTATCCCGTTTTGTTTACAATGATATGTTTTAATTAAAATCCTCCTATTCTCATCACAAATCAAAAAATCACCAATCACAAAAATGCCTTTTGGACGAACTACGTGGACTTTGATCCCTTTCCTGGGGTACGTAGGCCCTAGGCTTTCATCCTAGGTCAAGTCCGTCCTTTGTAAATATCTATCAGTTTGCATGCATTTTCGCTTTTTGTCTTCTATGTCTAACGTGCATCTATGTCAATAAAAGGGTAATTGAGATTAATTAAAGGTCATATTCTATTTCAACTAACTAGTTTAAGGTAACCGTCCTTATGGGCGGGTGTTGTGGGATGCCTAACACCTTCTCCACACTCAAATAGACTTCCGAACCCATCTCTAACCTTGCAGACCATTTCGCCTCTTTTTTCGTTTGTTTTATTAAAATTGGTTTTCCAAAGTTTTCCATTAAAAATTTTGGTAGCGACTCCAAATAAAATCGATTTTCAAAATTCCGTTTTTGGGAATCGGTTATAAACTTTTTCATTTTATCCCGCCGAAAACTCAGTTATGACAGATGTTGATTTTGCTAATATTTTAGTTGCTTGTGAAATAGGTGCATTAAATAAATTCTATAGGCATGAAGGTTTTCTATTTCGTGGCAATAAAATTATGTACCTGCCGATTCTGTGCGAGAATTGCTTATTAGAAAATCATATGGTGGTGGTTTGATGGGTCTCTTTGGTGTGCATAAGACTTTCGATGTATTATCTGAATAATTTATTGGTAACACATGCAAATAGATGTTGAGAGAATTTGTGCTAAATGTCTTGGGTATGGGCAAGCTAAATCTATGTCTATGTCGTATGGATTGTATACACTCTTACCTATTCCAAATAATCCTTGGACTAATTTTTCCATGAATTTTGTTCTTGGATTACCTAGAACTAGGAAGGATAAAGATAGTATCTTTGTTATTATTGACAAGTTTAGCAAAATGGCATATTTCATTGCTTGTCATAAAACCAATGATGTATTAAACATTATCGATATATTTTTCAAAGAGGTTGTTAGATTACTTGGTGTCCTTAGATCTATTGTTTTTTATTGGGATGTTAAGTTCTTGAGCCATTTTTGGAAAGTTTTATGGGGCTAGTTAGGTATCAAGCTTTTGTATTCTAATAATTGTCATCCATAATGGACAAATTAAAGTGATGAATAAAACTTTAGGGACTTTGTAGAGATGTGTGGTGGGTAAAAAGTTAAAAACTTAAGAGAATTTTTTTCCTTTTATTAAGTTTACTTATAATAGGATAGTGCATTCTTCAATAGGTTTTTCTCCTTTTAACATTGTGTATAGTTTTAATCCTTTTATTTTTTTGGATTTAATGCCTTTACCTTTAAGGGATATCGTTAGTTTAGATGGAGAAAAGAAAGTGGAAAAGGTTAAAGTAATACATATGAAGGCGCGTGAGATGATTAAAAAGAAGAACTGTCTAACTGCTTAAAGAGTCAATAAGGGCCAGAACCTGGTGGTCTTTGAACTTGGTGATTAGGTTAGGTGCATTTGAGGAAGGAAAGATTTCCAACCCAAAGGAAGTCTAAGATTGATGCTAGGGTAGACAACCTATTCCAAGTGGTGAAAAGATTACTGATAACACCTCTAAGATTGATTTTTTAGGTGAGTATTATATGTCTATTGCTTTTAATGTTTTTTATCATTCTCCTTTTAACATAGATTCAGACTTAAAGATGAATCTTTCTAAGGAAAGAGGAACTAATATGGGCATAGATGGTTCTAAGGAAGGAGGAACAAATGTAGGCATAGATGGTGGCACTTCTAGCATTAGAGGCATTGGAGGGTAAAATAAAGAATTTACCATGCCAGTGGGACCGATCACAAGATTGAGTGCAAAGAGGTTGAAGGTTAGATTTGGAAATTTGTCTAAGTCTTTTGTTGTTGTAATGCATGAAGAATTGTCAAAAGAAGAGAATACTAAGTTAAATGGACCAACAATTAAATATGGACAGCCCAAGACCATATGTTATGCGCATGAGACTTAAAATAGACCCAAAATGATGCATTTATGAAGGCCCAAATATTTGGTTTTATGTATAACTTTCTTAGTTAGGCTACAATTTATATGAGCTTTAGTGAATCTAATTAAGCAAAGGCCTTGTTTGGTTGCAAATTATTAGTTTATTTTATTTCATTAGACACCATACAAGACTTTTATTAGTATTTCAAGTCAATTGGAGCATGTTAGGTGACAAGAAGAGTGTGAATAGATATTTGTATTCATTAAAAATGAACAAAAGTTTTATTTTTATATTGAAAAGAGAAAGTTTAAAGGGTTAAATTTTAAGAAATTAAAGAGAGTATTTATAAGTGAACAAAATTTCTAATTTAGTTTAAAGATTGGAATCTTGTATCTGACAATGAATGCAGTTACCAAGTTTGCTATGAAGTCATAAACCTCTAATGCACAATCACACTAAATGCAATAAATGTGCTACTATGTAAAAACTAGTTTTAGAATAGGAACAAAATTAATCATATCTAATTTAGAATTTGCTTGGATAAAATTTACAATTAACTAAAATTTAAAAGTTCAGGATGAGTTACAATTCTTTTTTAAAGAATATTTTATCACCATACTTGAAATTGCACCAAGTCTATGACATTAATTTAACACATAGTGCAAATCATAGAGCTTGAAATTATTGACTTTTAAACTTCATATAATTAGGTAGTGATACTAACTTAAATTGAAGCCTATATTAAAATGTTCACTAGTGATTCAAGTAATAAAGTCGAGTATTCTAGTGATGATCCCACATTGAAGAATGCAGCTAAATATAATAAAAAGGCAATGTCAGCTAATGAAGGAGCCTTTTTTTATTTTTAATATGTAATGGACCAATTCAAGGAAGAGAGTCAAGTTATCAATATAGGATGACAGGGAGGTTTTATTCTTACACTAGAAATACTCCCTCTAGGTGGCCTTTTGCTCATCCTCCATGATGCTAGTAGAGACTAACCTGAACCTACCACTAAGTTGATTAAATCTGAGCCTACTATTTGATGGAGGTGATGGTTTTTGATAGGGGAGGCAAAGATTTGCCACTCCATGTGTGTCCAAAAAATTATTTGCATGTCCAGAGTAGAGGGGGCAAAAAAAGGTCTTCCATGGTTAGCCAGTGAAGAGTTGACCTAATAGCTAAACCAGTGTAAAGTTTTTTGTCCCTATGCCTAGGAAACTTCCAATTTTGATGTTTAATGAACTAACCATTATGCAAAGTAGAAGTTGTAATTAGAACATAGGTATCATTGCTTCCAGGTTTGTGAATTTGAAGGATTGTGTTGCAGTTAGTCCTTTTGTTACCTCTCCTTTTCCAAGAAGCTAAAATGGATTGTTTAATGCTTAAGTGGTAGGTAAAAAATTATAGTCATCATCCACATCAGCAAATGGAACTCCATATCAACAAACAAATCCATCTACTTTAGAAATAATGGTTTCTCTTCTTCCTCTTTAGTTATCTCTTTCCCGTGTCTGGAGGCTGTGGTTTCTCATCCTTGCAAATTGAGAGTTCAAATTGCAGATCAAGATTATGCACACTTTAATAATCAAACCCATCTAATTTTACTTGCCTCAAAGATTTCACAAACCAGCAAGAAGATCAAGAAAGATTTAACATCCCTAAGTTTGCATACCAGAGATTCCAGGTCACAACCTTTACCTCACATATTTCACTTTTTTTGATTAAGGTAAGAAACTATCTGTATCTTCATAGAAAGATTACAAATTCTAATTTTCTATACATTCAAATATGAACATAAACAAAAAATATATAATGTATGCAATTTGTATATATATATATATATATATATATATGTATGTATATGCAATTTGTATGTTGTTGAATTTTACTTTATATAAAGTAGCTAGGTATTCTTTAAAAGATATTACCTATGAATTGAGGGAGTTATCAAATTTTGGAATAATTGTTTCAAGTCTTGTTTTACTTTCGGTATGTGCATGATATTGATAGCACTAAATTTTGCATAGTTCATTGACCAATACATATGTTCACTTGATAGCATGCAAAGAAAAAACATACAAAAACTTTTTGGATAATTTGCTTGTTTTTGTTAACCTAAGCCACTTGTTGCCACACAAACAACTTTAAATTCAATTAATTAGCAACCCATTTAAAACTAGTGATTTATGAAAGCCTTTATCGAATATATGATCATGCTATTTCTTTTTTTTTTTTTGTCCTGTCCTGTACATAATATAAACTTACTTATTGAACACATAAATGTTTATAATAAAGGTGGCCTACATTGAATTAGATTTTTCATGCATAAAATAGAAAAAAGAATGGAGGGTTAACTATGATTCATTTTAAGTTTCAAACTAGATGTTGGTGTTTGTGTATGGTATACAACTTTCAAAACAAATTCAACTCTTAGATTGGTTAATTAATTTACTAGAATAAATATCAATTACGAGTGAACTAAGTTAGAAATATCCTTTGAATGAACTAATTAACATTTAAGATATATTTTTTTTTCTACTTGGGATTCTTCCTTTCTTGTGGTTTCCAATATTTTTGTATGTCCTCTTATTTTAAATGCTAATATGATATGTTAGATTTGTAGGATTGAACATAATGAGTGGAGGTAAAGATTCAGTTGGTGTTATGGGATAATCCTTTGCGTAACCAACAAGGACAGCAAGAGATTTTGTAAATGTGGATTAAAAGTTGTACTTTAAATGTCTAAGACCAAGAAAAATTTTGGAAGAAAGTTTGTAGGTTGTCCTATGTACAAGAGTGGGGGAGATGCAATGTTTTTTTTAACTAGATAAATGAACTTGTATGTTTGAAATGGCCCAGGGAAAAATAGAAAGTGAAAATTTTGTCAGTGTTTATGGCTATCATAGGGATTATGCTATTTGTAACATGGCTTAGGAAGTATGATAGGGGTCAATGTTATTTGTAATATGTATTGACTTTTTTCCTTGTAAATTGTAATGACAGATATTATGTGTAACATGGCTTATAATCTTCATATGAATGAAGTAATGTTGTTTTCACTACACTGTTTTTTCTTTATTAGAATTGTGTTTGTGTTAGAGCTATAAAAGGGAATACATTTGCACCTCTATAAATTGAAATGAGTATCACATAAAGTATTAATAGCATCCAATATGGACTTTATATATCCTATTATAGGTGATGAAGTAATCCTCACATGCAAAATTGTATTTTCCAAGAAAGATGTTTGCAACTTTATAAATAGAAATGATTATCACATAAGGCATTAACAGTATCCAATGTAAGTTTAGCATATCATAAAAAATAAGGATGGTTCCAAAATCTAAACTGTTTTTAAAATGGACCATCCATCTCCCAAAACCATACATGTCCTAAAACCAAAGACATACCCTAACTACTTGGAAGACCATATATGTCTCCAAACCATATACACAAAAAATCCACTTTACTGGAGGTGGTTCTATTTCATCACCATCAACCTTTTCCCATAAGTTTTGATCATTCACCGATTGGATGTAAGGTGCATACACTTTTTCATAAGTTTCTTTTATTAAGTTACAGTGCATAGAGTCCTTAGGCCTAAGGTTTTATCACCCAATAATAGCAATTGCATTCGTACACAAGATGCCACATAAGTCCTATGACTTACAAGAACAAGTCTTTGATCCTAAATCAACTACATACTTATTTGGCTTGCACCAAACTTCAAATTGTTCACTTTGGGATCCCTAACACATTGAGACACCAAATCCTACATTTTTTATTATTATCTTTTAACTTGCCTTTGACTCTTGGACAAAGCGAGCCTTTGAACCTTTGCAACTTGTTCCTTTGATCAATCATCTTCTTTAATCTCTCTTATAACATAGAAATAATTGGCTTTCCCCTAACAAGCACAATCTTAGCATTAAATTGTTTTTTTTTTTTTAAACCGATGTTGAATTGTTCACACATATTGTTTGTGAATACTTGACTCTTACTAGAGGTGTCAAATGTTGCACTTAACCACGATTTATGCGATATTTTTTATAAGTATTCCCATGCCTTTTGGTTGAATTGTTTCAAGTATTCTATGTTACGCATAAATTCTTACATTGTTGTTGACTTTGAACAACTCCACAAAAAGTCTTTAAGCTCCTTGCCTTTGAAATGTTTAGCATAGTTGTTATATATGTGGTACACGCAAAATCGGTGTTCACTGTCCAATGCAACCTCCGCAATGGCAAGTACTAAACCCTAAACATGGAGTTAAATAAAGAAAATCATTAGATTACAACCATTAGAATGAACTCAATCAAACACAACTAATTTAACTAAAAGCGGAACACATGTTACCTTTTGTCTATACGATATGAAGCTTCACTTGCATCCATTATTACCTAGCTCAATGTCTTCAAATAGCTTAGGTAAAAACCTTGACCATGTGTCTTCACTTTATCTTGATAATTGCTAAAGCAGTTGGGAAGAATGAATTGTCTTCATCCTGGCCTACTACAACCAACAATTCCCCCTTGTGTAATAACCATGAAAAGTTCACATTTATAAACCTATAAAACAAAGAACGTCCATGATTCCATGCATTTCAATAACCATGAAACATTAAAAATTGAACATGATAAAGAAAATGAAAACTTCTCATTTTACAAAACATCATTTTCAAAAAGAAAACCCACCAAATCAAAATACGTCCCACTATTTGGAGCACCTATGATCTACGATACCAAGGTTATTTACAATAATTTAACATACATCCCACCATAAAGAAACAAACAAACTTAAAATAATTATAAATTCTATTCTCCTGAGCATTGTGACTAAAGTTGTTTGAATCTACTAAAATAATAATGTATACTAAACAATAAAACCATATAGAAATCATATGACTAAAATATATGAAACCTATATGATAAATTAAATATATTGAACAGTAAAAAATGACATTTGGTGGACAGCTATGCAGGATTCTTATTAAATTCTTTTCCAAATACATAATCTTATGGCTTTGCATTTCTTTGATGCTAGGATTATTTCACTGTCACTTTCAATTTTGTTTGTACATGCTTGTCACCCAGGATACTCAGTTGGGGAATCTGTGAGGAATATGGCTCAAACAAAATGGGATAAGCATTGTCAGGGACGAATTCTGCACGGGCGTTTGGGCTGAAAGCTTGACGGTACCAAATTCCTTCTTTCCTTAATTTTCGGCTGAGTATGTGGATTTTCTTATCTCCCCTTCTTTGGTTATCTGAGATTCGGTTCGATTTTCTCATCTCAGTACCCACCCTTCCTTTTCTCTTCTGCAGGTTTGAAGAAATCTTCTACCATTCTCGTGCTCGAGTGGATACCGTGTTGTTGCGTTTCAGATTCGGGGCTCCATTATCGGTAAGCTTCTATTTTGAAGCAATTCCCTTCTCTGTTAACGTTGTCTTCCTCGCTTAAGCAAATGGCATGCTCATTCATTCTCTGTTCCTTAGTTCCAAGATGCCTCTTTCTAAGTTTTACAAATTTTCTCGGTGATGGCGGTTTGGTGTTCTGCTATTTCCTGGGTTTTGCTGCCATTACAATTTGCAATTCGATCATTGCAGTTTCGTGGCAGACCTTCCTCCTCGTGTAGAGTTAGGTGGTGTTTGTGGGTGGTGGTGCATTGAAGCTGTTGTCCCTCTCTAAATTGGCTGAGCTTGAGTGTATGCTTTGTACTGGTGTTTGTGGTTGAAGCTACAACTAAATTCCCTTCCCCGAGTAACTGTAGTGAATTCATAATATTCCCCTGTAAATTTCCTTTTACTGCTATGTCAGTGCATATTGAGGATTCTCTCATTTCATGCTCCTTTCAGCTCATGTCAAGATAAGGGTGTGTTCAGCCCATCTTCTTTTTGTGTAAGTTTCCTTATACCTTTCTCGTTAACTACCTAGCATCTAGGAGCTTCATAACCAAACTGGTGGTGGATGAGTATTGTTGAACCACTGCTTAAAGGAGTACCCAAATTAGAGCCTAATGGGCTTAATTCCATAGTCTGGGCATTCTAATTTCGTTGCCAGGGTTGTATGGTAGAAATTGGGAAATTAGAATGATTCCTTTCTTTATTATGTTACCATTCTTACTATTAGCTCTTTTGTAAAACAAAGGCAATGGTTATGGGTGAGACTGTAGTTATACTACCTACCTAGATAGGTGAATGAAATGAATATACTGATATATGGGTTTTTATCCCATATAGATAGGCCACCTAAGTACCTAAGGAGAATAGATGAATGAGGGCTAACCTAAATTTGACCCTAGTTATCACTAGAATTAATTTCTTAGTAAGTTTAGTTGAACTGGTGGTTATAAGAGAAATTTGATTTTTCCTTTTAACAAGGAGTTGTAAGGGGAATTCAGGAATTATGGACAGTGAGATTACTCAGATAGACTACCCATTGTGTGATGATGGTTAAACAAGAGCATCTGGCAAAGAAAAACAGCAAAGGGCTGATGATACAGCTCCACCTCTTTGCACTTATTCTAGAAGAAGGGGGAGAGCACATGACAGGGAGTCAAAAGTAGTGGAGGAGTTTCAGATGTTAGAATGGTTTCCAGCATGTTTAGAGCAGTGGATTATTGGGTAGTTATTCATGCATATTCAGATGTAGTGGGTAGTTATTTTCAGAAGTAGTTACTTACTTTTCAGCACATGTTGCACGTTTAGAAAGAGTCTTATGCATGTTATATGCTGGTTTTCCTATTTTCTAGTTGACAGTTATTTATGTATTTTTTATATATATTCTAGACATGAGAAGGATGTACACAGAATTATTTTGATGAAACATATTAGAGTTTGGTCCTTCTTGAATTGGACTGTGTGTCTGGAGTGAGATTCCTGCTTCAGTCTTCTAGTTTATGCTCTTCATTTTTCCTCCTAAACATTCTACCCCGCCCCTATTAGCTGACCTCATATAAACAAATTCACCAAGTTACAATGATAGCATAATGAACCCCACCAATAGGTGGAATAATTGGGTAACGCTTTAAAATTTCTGCTGCAAGCATAGAAAGGGACCATAGAAATAAGCTAAACTAAATTAGTTAAATGGTTGTCCTATGCTAGTGGAACAATGTAATAGCTAATAACGTTTTGTGCTTTACTTCTATAGGAAATTTAGGGCTACATTCAGAATTTGAAAAAAAGGAGGGTAGCAAGGAGGCATAGAGATCCTTCTTGATGAGTAGATAATATCCTATATATATATATATATATTGTTGCAGCGTACCCACATAGTGTCAATTACCTCATTTATTAGTCTCACTCTTATATTTATTAGTCCAACTAGTAGTTCAACTATTGTATGAATTAGTCCAACTATTGTATTAATTAGCCTCATGTCCAGGTGTAGAATTTGTATATAAATATCCATGTTATCAAAGTGATTCAATAAGGTGAAATACAAGTTCTTTCCCTTCACTACATGGTATTAGAGGTCTTGGCTCGTTTTTGGGTATCCCATTGCCATTTTTATTTGGTTCATCCTTCTGGAGAGACTAGGGTAATTTAGGTGTCTAACTTTATCTCACCGTCGGCACAGAGGAAGACAAAAGGTCTGGTCGGCCTGTCCCAACTTTCTGGTTGCCAGAAACACAGAGCGTGGATCTCACGCGCTGACGAAGCAATCTGCGCAGTGCATCACACGCTGGCGCGTGATGGCACGTGACAGACCTGTTCCGTCTCGTATCAATTTTTCGGTGGTCGAAATCCTCTTTCCGGCACTTTCTCGGCCAGCCACTAGTCCAGGTTCTCTGTTAAAAGCTTCAGCATTGTGACTTGGGTCTATATAATCTGAGTTTGTTGTTGGAGAACCCTCATGTTTTATGTAAGCTTGTCTGGTAATTGACTTAGCCTTATTGACTTTAGTTGTTGAATAGGCGGCATTTTTATGATTGACTTCCCTCTTCAATTTATCTCTTAAATTTCCCTTTTTTGTGAAGAAAATTATCAATTATCTTTTAGTCAATCAAAGTCAGCCCTCAAAGAACTAAAGTCTTTCTCAATTGTTTTTAACCAAAACCTTCAGGTTTGACACCATAAAACAACTTGTCCTAACTGTAACATAAGCCCTGTTTTTGCACGTTGAATTTTTCTTCCAGGTGTCCTTAAGCAACCCTTCCCTCTTCTACTATTTTTAGACCTATTATATCCCTAGAAATGTCTAAAGTCACTGTATCCTCCAAAACCAATATGACTGAAAATTCTAATGCAGTTGGAGATTTACAGAACCTACATCCCAATTATCAGTTGAATGGTAGAAATTATCTCAAATGGTCACATCTTGTCCAGACTATATTGAAGGGAGAGGGAAAGTTAAGCCATATTTTGGGAACTGGTCCCTTGAAAAGTGAGAAGCACTATGAGGCATGGGATGAGGAAGATTCCATGATAATGGCGTGGCTCTGGAATTCCATGAATTCAGAGATAAGTGATACATGCATGTTTCTCACCACTGCTAAGGAGATATGGGAGACTGATAAGCAGACTTATTCCAAGGCTAAGGATGTTCTTTGGTGTATGAGCTCAAAATTAAAGCTGCAGGGATTTGACAAGGAAATAAATCTGTAACAAAATATGCTAACATGCTGAGAAACATTTGGCAAGAAATGGACCATTACAAGTGTATTGAAATGAAGTGCAGCGAAGATGCAACAATACTAAAAAGTTTTATTGAAAAGGATCGTATTTATGATTTCCTTGCAGGACTCAATGCTGAGTTTGATCAAGTCAGAATTCAACTTCTTGGAAAGGATGAACTACCATCCCTTAACCACACTATTTCAATTGTTCAGGCTGAGGAGACTTGGAGAGGTATAATGCTTAGTTGTCCACCTATTGAAGGGTCTGCCATGATCCTTAATGGCGGCAGACATCAAAGTCTAACACTCGAACAGCCTAGAGAAGACAAGAAAGGCAAGGCATAGGATCGTGATAATCTATGGTGTACCTATTGCAAAAAACCGTGACATACTAAGGAGTATTGCTGGAAATTACATGAAAAAAATATGAAAAGTGGATCAGCAAGAGCTCGAGGGCAAGCCCATTTGATGCAGCCCAACCAAGACCAACCTCTAGGCCTTGAAGGATTCACCAGAAATGAAGTTAAAAGACTACGCAACTTGTTGGAGACCTTAGAGAAGCCTCCTGGTAATACTAGTACTTGCTCTTTAGCTCATTCAGGTAATCTCTATCACTCGTATGGGTTAAATGTCTCAGATAAATCAATCCAGGACTCTTGGATCCTTGATTCAAGAGCAACAAATCACATGACCTATTCTTCTTATCATTTTAAAACTTACACTCCATGCCCTAGCAATAGGAAAATATCGGTTGCAAATGGTTCACTTGTTACCGTAGCAGGCTTAGGCAATATCCAAATATCTCCCTCCTTTGTTCTTAGAAATGTTCTTCATGTTCCTAAGCTATCCATAAATCTTATATCCATAAAAAAACTCATACAAGATTTGCATTGTCAAGTAACTTTCTTTTCTACTTCACGTATTTTTCAGGACCAGGATACGGGGAAGAGGATTGGGCTTGCTAAGGAACAAGATGGACTTTACTATCTAGTGCCACCTATAAATTCTAATGATATCAAGATTCCCATGTCCTTGTCTTTCTTTACTGGATTCTCATCTACTGAGAATAAAATTTGGTTTTACCACTGTCGTTTTGGTCACCCCTCCTTTGGAACTTTGAAAATTATGTTTCCTTCTTTGTTTAAGAAAATTAATCTTGCCAATTTTCATTGTGAGACTTGTGAAACAACAAAACACAACCGAGTTTCCTTTCCCATCAGTCATAAAAGAAGCTCTTTTCCTTTTACTCTTATTCACAGCGATATTTGGGGACCATCTCCTATTCCTAATATCTCTGGTGCTAAATGGTTTGTTTCTTTCATCGATGATTACATTAGGGTTTCTTGGATCTTTCTTCTCAAAAATAAGTCAGATGTGAGTACATTGTTTCCTAATTTTCATAGCATGATTCAAAATCAGTTTAGGGTTAAAATTAAAAGGCTTAGGTCTGATAATGCGAGAGATTACTTCAATCACACATTGTCTTCCTACTTCCAAAAGGAAGGCATAATCTATGAATCATCTTGTGTCTATACTCCTCAGCAAAATGGCATAGTTGAGTAGAAAAATGGGCATCTCTTATCTATGACTCGTGCCTATCTATTTCATGCAAACATGCCTAAATCTTTTTGGGGGGAAGCTGTCCTTATTGCTACATATACTATAAACAGATTACCCTCTCGTGTTCTAGATAATAAAACTCCTATGGAGGTTCTCTCTCAATTTGATCTAGATCTAAGACTTACCAATGGCCTTACACCTTGCATATTTGTGTGCACTGAATTTGTACATATTCATAAAACAAGGAAGTTAGATCCAAGAGCCCTTAAATGCATCTTCTTGGGATATTCCTCTACTAAAAAAGGTTACAAATGTTATCATCCGTTACAAAGCAGTTCTTTGTTTCTGTTGATGTCACATTTGCAGAACATCTTCCTTATTTTCTTCACCCTTATCTTTAGGGGGAGCACACTAGTATGGAAGATAAGGAAGCATCTTTTCTTGATATTTCGTCTTTTCTTGACCTTCCCAAGTCCATGTCAGAATCCAACCCTACGACTTCTGAAATTCCACCTGGTCCTGAATCCAATCTTGGCACTTCTAATGATCCTAAACCCACTTTGGTTAGTCCCCACATTGAATCGGTAATCAAGGATAACACCAATCTTGATAATGTGAGGCATTTGCAAGTGTACACAAGAAGGGAAGCTCTAGCTCCTGAACCTGTGCAAGCCCAAATCTTTGCACCTATGTCTGGTAGTTCTGAAACTGAGGTAAGCACAAATTCTAACCCTAGCTCCCTAAACATTGATCTTGATGTTCCCATTGCCATTAGGAAAGGAATTAGAGAATGTACAAAGCACCCATTATATCTTCTTTCCCACTTTGTGTCATTTAACAAGTTTTCTCCAGCTCACAAAAACTTTCTTGCAAATTTAAATTCCATTGTCATTTCAAATAATTTATCTGAGGCACTAGCCAAGGGGGAATGGAGACAAGCCATGAAAATTGAGATGGAAGCATTAGAGAAAAATAAGACATGGGAGTTGGTCCAATTACCAAAAGGAAAGAAACCTGTAGGGTGTAAGTGGGTCTTCTCAGTTAAGTATAAAGCTGATGGATCACTGGAAAGGTATAAAGCACGGTTGGTTGCTAAAGGGTACACTTAAACTTATGGCATAGACTATCAAGAGACTTTTGCTCCAGTTGCCAAAATGAATACCGTGAGAATCCTATTATCATTAGCATCTATTTACAATTGGACACTTCAACAATATGATATGAAGAATGCTTTCCTCCATGGGGACCTAGATGAGGAAATCTACATGAATATTCCACCTGGATTTGGAGACAGCACAACTGCAAACAAAGTGTGTAAATTGAAGAAAGTGTTATATGGTTTGAAACAATCTCCGAGAGCTTGGTTTGGAAAATTCACTAGAGTAATGTTAGCCTCTGGCTATAAGCAAAGTCAGGGAGAGCATACTTTGTTTATTACACACAAGGATTTGAGGGGAGTCATAGTCTTATTGGTATATGTTGATGATATCATTGTCACCGGCGATGACAAGATAGAACAAGAAGAGCTCAAAAGACGTCAAGTAAATGAATCCTAGATAAAAGAGTTGGGAAAATTAAAGTACTTTTTGGGAATTGAAGTAGCATATTCAAAACAAAGTATCTTTATTTTTCAACAAAAATATGGATATCCTAAAAGATACAGGCAAACTAGCAAGCAAACAAGCTGATACGCTGATTGATTCAAATCATAAACTTGGAGAAGCTAGGGATGACATTGTTATTGACAAGGAAATGTACCAGAGGTTGGTGGGGAGAGTTATCTATATTTCACACACCAGACTTGACATAACATATGCAGTAAGTGTGGTAAGTCAATTTATGCATAATCTCAAACAAGTACACTTACATGCTGTTTATAGGATTCTACACTATCTGAAAGGCACTCCAGTGAATGTGATATTATTCAAACGGAACACGGAATTAACTTTAGAGGTCTATACAGATGTTGACTATGCAGGATCAGTAATAGACAGAAGGTCTACTACGAGTTATTGTACTCTCCTAGGTAGTAATTTAGTAACTTGGAGGAGTAAAAAACAGAATGTGATAGCCAGGTCTAGTGCTGAGGCAGAATTTAGAGCTATGGCACTTGGAATTTGTGAATTATTGTGGTTAAAGATCATCTTAGATGACTTAAAAATCAAGCGGGTTGGACCTATGAGACTATACTGTGACAATAAATTCGCTATCAGCATTGCTCATAATCCAGTGTAACATGACAGAACAAAGCATGTTGAAGTTGACAGACATTTCATAAAAGAAAAGCTAGAAAGTGGTCTTATTTGTATTCCTTATGTGTCAATAAAAGGCCAGCTAGTAGACATCTTCACCAAAGGGCTCAACAGTGCAACATTTCAAACCATTTTATCCAAGTTGGGAATGCAGAACATCTATTCACTTGTTTGAAAGGGAGTGTTGCAGCATACCCACATAGTGTCAACTACCTCATTTATTAGTCTCACTCTTATATTTATTAGTCCAACTAGTAGTTCAACTATTGTATGAATTAGTCCAACTATTGTATTAATTAGCCTCATATCTAGGTGTAGAGTTTGTATATAAATATCCATGTTATCAAAGTGATTCAATAAGGTGAAATACAAGTTCTTTCTCTTTACTACATATATATATATATTTCAATTTCTTGAATGTTTACTTCTCTTTTATTTTATCTTTTACTTTGAGTTTTGCACCCTCATGAACATTTTGAATGATTTCATTTTGGAATTTTTGTTAAGATGTTGCCATTATTAGATAAACTTGTGGAAAGATTTGAAATGTGTGTACGGAATCGACTGGTTATGTTTGGAACTTGTTTTAAGTAGTGAAAATCACATGGCTAATCATTATTATCGATACTTGAGATTTATCCACATAAATACTACCTTAACAAGGGGAACGTTCAGTGCTTTCATACAAGCACCACAGGATTTCGGGTTATATAAAGCTCAAGTCTAGAAATTCATAATTAACTATTGAATTATCCATATTCAGGTGCATGTGCATTTCTTCTTGTTCCTGTGGCTTCATCTCAGCTAACTGCCTTGACTTACCTGGAAATAGATTTATTTAAAAAGTGAGACTTTGATATCTCAGTAGTTAGCATATGGTTAAAGAGTTCATTTTCGGTCCTTGTGCATATTGCAAAAACAGACTATGCACATGATGATATACTTTGGTAATGCCATTAGAGCCTAGTTAGGTATACTTTATGCCATTCGTTCAAGTGAAGGTTCATTTACAAAATTGGATGCGCCCCCTCAAGTTTGCATTATTCAACTAGTCATTCATTCAAAAGGTGCATCCTTTTAACCGTTCATTCATTTAAGTATACCTACAACATAACACTTATGAATATATCATATGGATATAGCCATCAGTGCATAAAAACAACATTTAAGATGTGTAAGTGAAAAATTAACAACCGGTGCTGTTGTTCCTTCTTTACCTTAAGAGCTTATTCCTTTTCCCAGGCTTCTGAGGCAGTTGAAGTCCAATAAACCCATATTCAAAATAATCTTTCTTCGTAGACTTACGTCATATTTTATTTAATTCTATTTTTCTCTTCTGATTCTATTTCCAAGTTTTCTTATGGTCAGAGCCCCCATAAGATTTTCTACGTTTTCGCTGTTGGTTGTTTAATTCCATATTACTTAGTTTCCTAAAGGATTGTTTTCCCCCTGTATACTTATATCAAGAAGAATTTATTTAGAAGAATTCTTGTCCTACTTCTAGTTTAGTCCTCAATTTTCCTTGGGATTCCTATGCTCATAGTTAAATTATACTTGTTACTATGTGTTTCTTCTGTCATGCTTTTATTTTCCTTGCATCAATGTTCCTTAGATACTTCTTAGATCATTATGTTAAAGGAATATTCGTTTATGTTGCTAAGTAATTCTTTATAATCCCCTTTCCAAAATTTCGTAGTATCGTGGTGTATTTTCTTTATTATAACTCCATGATTTACTTATTAATTCTACTTTAAATTTATCTCGTTGCAACTAACTAAATGAGTTAGTATACTCAGGTTAGTATTTATAACTCAGTACTATGCCTTCTTATCAAATCATCTTTACTTTTATTATGAATAACTATTTATTTGAAGGACTTTAATAATTTCCTTATATTTTGTTGGTAAAATGCTACATGTTACCAAATAGTCTATCCATCACTATTTGTGCGAAAATACTACATTTTTACCCCAACGGCTGTCCTGTATTCATAAGGTTATCTTAATAATTTATTGATTACTTCTTATTTTAGCTTCATACTCCCTACATATATATTTAAAAATGTCAAATTACTATCATACCCACGTTTATATAGGTGGATATATTATTTTTATTTATTATGTAATCATATATCTATTTATATGATCTGGACTCTACTCAAATCCCAAGTTCCTCCTATTCCATCCACAGATTTTCTTCTATCTAATCTCAAGCTATATTAGTCCCTTATTAGCAAATGATCGTGGGCACTTAACTTTGGTAAAGTTTTCTGTACACATGAAACTTCTATACTAGAGCTAGCCCTTAATCTGTATAATTCCTACATAAATGTTATATTCCATTGCTGTTATGCTTCACAAAATCTGTTTTTCCTAATGGTTTAACTCTTTAATGCTTCTATTCTACTAATCTCTATCTTTAGTGGCTTCCTTCTTATCTTATCTATGGAATTTTGATTCTGTATGCTTCTACTGTTTGACAATCCCCTACCTTTAATGACTTCCTTCTTACAACCTGAACCAATTCTGTTCTATATATCCCCGTAGCTTGCTAACACTGTTATTTTCTCCGGCTGTAACGTCAGTATTCTTGAATTTATCAACTTTCATCTTAATTACTCCCTACTGCTGAACACTCCTCTTACTTAGCTGAGTTCTAAACTAAATCCTTCCATTGATTTTTTTGTAGTCCCGATGGTTTACTTCTTGCTACAACAATATTCCAAATAAATTACCCATCACAGACTTAATGGTTTCATATTTCTGTCCTTACTTAATAAACGAGGCCAACAAATCAACCCAGTTTTATACTTGTTCTTACATTTAAGTAGATTATGTTTCATCTAATAATCTGGTGTTACCTGGTACTATTTTTGTTTATTCATATTTATTCTGTTATCTAGTTAGCGTCAGTGCTTTGTGTCTTCATATGACTATTACTTCTCTATTACTGTTATATATATATATATATATGCTCTTCTTCTCGTTTGGTTTTCTACTATCAATTTATGGAGCTGTAAAGTGAGTGCCTTATCTATACTTCCAGAGCCTCTGTTTCTTTGTTACAGAACAGAGATACACGTTCCAGTGTGTATCGCCCTTGCTGCAAGCTCCTGCTGTCCAGAAATCCTCCTATTCCGCTTACTTTACCTTCTGAGTCCCTTCATCCTTTGCTTCAATTGTAACATTCCCAGTTGCACTGTGCTTCTTCTCTTAATTTCCGAGACGTAGGCTCTGTTTTATTATGCTGAAAACACAGCATCTTAGACTACATCTTGCGAGGGAATAGCCCTGCTGCCTGCAGCTTAAAGAACCTTGCCTACATCTACTTGTACTCTTCTGGCTCTGTTTCTATTACGTAAGACAGACTATGCTCCCTCATTCCTTCAGCATTTCTGCCCTTTATTAATAGGTCATCAGGCTTCCTCTTTAAGATACTCTTCCTTTCCCATTAAGTTGCTTCCTGTTCAAGTGTTTGTTTTCTCTTCTTTCCTGCTATCATGGCTCAAGACAGCACTCCACCTCACTCTTTCCTGCTTATTCTTCAGCCAAGTGTTTTTAAATTTTCTTATTTGCTGCCACGTAATCCTGTATTCTGCTATTCTGGTCTAAGTCTATTCCTCTGTTTGGTTCCCTGTTCACTCTCACTGTAACATTCTTTTCTCATGCATCTAGCAAAGTTGCTAAGTATGAAATCAATACGCCTTCCTTTTCAACTGCCACCTCCTAAGCTTTTTTATATCTTTGGCTTTTGATTTATATGGCTGCCACCTCTCACTTTATTATTTATTTTGTTACTAATTTTCATGCTAGTTTAGAATAGATGTTAACATATAATAAATGTTGCTTGTGCATTTCTTCTACTAATTCACTTTAGTATAAAGCTAACATACTGTATATACTTTTACAAAAATTCCGTCACCTATATGCACTCATCATATTCTTCTGGATTTTCTTTTTCCTGGTTTTACCTATTTGGATAAGTAACATACCTAATTTTAAAGAGTCCCATATTCACCTTTAATTAGTTTCATAAAATGCTTTCGCCTTTCATATTATATGTAGCACAAGATAATATTCTTTATAGTCTTTCTTTTTTTTTTTCTCCCTCTCTTTTTATGACATTTAGTTGCCTTAAATTTAAGTATTTCTTTAATTGCTATGTATTGATAACTTATATACTTCCCCCGAGGTACTATCATATTCTTCGAATGACTTGTATACCCTATTTTGAATTCTTATCTTAATCCAATACTTGGACAGTTTAACTTATATTCTTCTACTGAATATTACTTGCCAAGTTGCTATAATAAAACATGATAATTCTTATGGGTTTAATCAATCCAAGAGAGCACATTGTCTAATTTCAAATATATATACATAATCCAATTCCTTGAGTTTATTTACCTTAGGGTAGCTTCACTGGGGATGTCACAACTCGCATGCACGGTATCAGCATCAGAAGTGCTGAGGTATGCGTCTTGCTTTCATGCCTTGCAGTGGTGCTGAGTGGAGTGCCTTGGACTACGTGCGCGGATCCCCCCGGTTTCTGTTTTCTCTATTAAAGCATGGTCCAATCTCCTTAATTTTTGTATAAAATATATCAATAAAAATCAAAAAATAATTATTTTTATAAACAAATATATATTTTAATATTTTAGATTATTTTTTATACATAATGATATCTAGTTAAAAATAATAGACTCTAAGATATATAGAATAAATTGTGAGATGTTAAAAATAATTCAGTTTTTTGATTTTTTCAACTATATATCATTTCTTATAAAAAAAATTTAAAATATGAATATATATTTATCTATAAAAAATTGTTTTTTATTTTTTTAAAATATATTTTATACAAAAATTGAAGGTGGAGAAAATTCCCACCAGCATTACTGGAGGGGATTCGGATATGAGTTGCTAGACTTTTGTTTTAAGATTAGTTAGAGTAATTAAAATTTAAATACGTGACAATAAGTTTAAGTATTCATGCCAAAAATAAAAAGAAAGAAATTAGTAAATTACTTTGGTTCAAGCTTTTAATATTTGCCTTTTAAATATATTATTTGTTAACTTATAGTATGGATATTATTTTATTGTATGGGCTCAACTCATTTCTTCCATTTTTAAAAAATATTAGGTGAATTACTCTTTCATTTTTTGATAAATAATATAGCTCTCCAATTAAAGCTCAAAATTTATATTGCCCTCCCATAAATCAAGTTTTTAAAATTAATTTTTAAATCAAATACATTTAAAATCAATTCTTAGAAAATTATTAATTGTTAAAACGAAAAATATATAAAATAATTATGCTTTTTAAGGAAATCTGACCAGTTAGAAGATTATATTAATAATTTCTAGTTTCAAATGTAATGTATGAATTAATTATATATCTAATCATTAGAAGCCCTCTTATAAATAGAACAAAATAATAAAATATATCAAGTTTATTATTTCAAACGCAAGAAAATAAATAATATTGAAATAAAAATTTAAAAATACATTTTTATAAAGTTATTTTTTAATAAAAATTAATATTATTTTTAAAAGCATTTTAATCAAAGCAAATTTAATTGAAGATATCTTTTATTTTAAATAGAAAGAGTTATACATAATAAAATCATTTCTTAAAAGAATAATTAATCATTAAATATATTATCTGGTTTGATCATAATATAATATTATGACATTGTGGGGATAAAAATTTGCCCAAATACATTTTGTCTACATTTTAAAAAATTGTTCAAAGTTTAAAATGTGTTTCTTTTTCTTTTAACAATTTCCAAGATATGCATATCTTTTTTGTATTATTGTTTTTGTTGTCCTTAGGCTTTGTATCTCTTGCACCTGAAGGCTCCATGGTTATTGAATTGCAATTCGAATCATAAATCTTAAATTGTATTGAATTGTAAGATTTAAGGACACAATGAAAAATAACAATAAATGACATACCATAAATAAAATGATATTAAAACTCATAAAATACAAAGGGGATATATTTTTCACCTTCATTTTTGAAGGAGAGGGAGTGATAGTGACAAGAAAAATAATAAATGATAGTGTTGGGGAATAAGAAGAGAGTTGGCATTAAATGGAGTCTATTCTAAAATTATAATATAGTAAAATAGGTCAAACGGAGGCAATTGGGGCCAGATGCACATGCTTAGATCTAGTTATAAAGTATAAGAACTAGAGATTTACTTATCGCAAATGCATTGTTTGGCATGCTTTTTTTGTAAAAAAAAAAAAACACTGTATAAAGGCTTTTCATCTTCAACCTCAATTGTTAGGTCATTCATAACCTGACAAGACGGCTCATGCACCCAAATGTGCAGGGAACAAGATCTGCTCTTGTAGGTTTCTCCCATAGCTTTCTCCTATACTTGTTCCGATCCGTTCGATTGATCTAGCAGTTGGAATAACGCCACGTCACATGGAGGGTCAAAATGCACTATTCAACTAAGTTGAACGGTGCGTTTTGGCTCAATTTTTTTTTTTTTTTAATTTGCGAATCAAAGTGACATTGTTTTGAGTTGAAACCTTTTTTTTTTTTTTTTACCACGAATGACATCGTTGGTGAAGGATGTAAATCATCATTGTCCTCTTTCGTTCCTCTGTCCTTTGACTCTGTTCGCATGTGTGTAGGGTTTTTGGGGTCATTCTGGCAGCTTTGCTTCGTTGCCTCCAATGTCGTCTTCGCCAACCATTGTCGTTGACACAGCCATATCCAGCGAGCAATCGTCAAACCCTCTTCCTCTCTCTACCGCATAAAGCAATTTTACAAGTGTTAAGGTGTGTTTTGATCACACAAATTAATTGGCTACAAAGAAGGCAAAATCATTTGATAATCAGTACAAAAACCCATTTTGGTTCTCCAAAAAGGATTTCAATATCACTTGGCTACCTTAAAGATTTTTTGTATCACTGTACTTCTTATAAGTTTGATTTTGTTCCAACCTCATAGATTATATAGTATTATTTTACTACATCTAAAAGGATGAAATTGGAACAAAATATAACTTTCTAAGTACTAAAGTGACACAAATAGTAGGATTTTACCCTTTGATAATCCCAGTCGTTGATTTCCTTGTAGGTAGCAGTAGAGATGGCTTGGAAGGATCACACTAGAAAACTACATTTTCAAGATCCATATTTGGTTAAAGTATACATATGCATGCTGATGTATAATGTATTATGTTTTAGTTGGTGTTATATGTAATATCCATATTTGGAAGGTGCATATGCAATTTGATTGAATTTTGTGATTGGTTATGAAAATTATGAGGTAAAGCTTGTTTTAGAACTGCCATTTAGCAAACGTTTTGAAATGGGAAACCTTGATGTTTAAGTCAAGCCCCTTGGGTACATGACAGATCATTGAATTGTACTAGCTTCTTTGAGAGGTACAAACTTGCAAATTTGGAAGCTCTTAAACATAAATTTGGGCTTGGTCTTGTATCTCCTGTGCTCATGACCTTAAAATGATATGGAGGAGAATAAGCAATGTAACAGTTTTGTTTAATGTAAGAGTCTTGTACTTAAAAGAAATTTTTCTGCATATTTCTAGCTTTGTTTGTTATGTTTCAACTTTTCATGAACTTGTACTATTCATTAGGTTGCGTTTACTTTGGCTCCCTACATTTTGATTGCAATAGCTTTTCAACTGGGAATTTAAGTAAGGATCTGAGGCACTACAGTAATTCCACTTATTTATGACCATGTTCATTACTAGGCTGGATCTTTCATTTTATTTGTGGTACAAGTGAGATGAGAGGGATACCTTAATTATGCCATTTTTTGTTAGTCCAAGTGGATAAATATTGGGACTTTGACAGTCAACCATCCAATATGCTTATTAATGTGTATATCCTATGACTGAAATTGTTATTGGGACTGTTGTAGGGTTAATATGTATTAGACTATTAATGACACCAACATGGAATCCTTTGTTGGTGTTATGTTAGTATGCTTGGTATGGTTCTAAATCTTAAATTTGATACTTATTATTGAGGGCAATGAGTCTTCATGTAACGTTTATATAACATCATTGGATTGGATATTTAATTGTTATATTGCAATCTTGTTAGAATTTGACAAAAATCCGTTTCTCAACTCATTATGGAAAGAACTATTATATACTTGAAAATATCTTAGATCCCTTATGTCTTATGCTAGAATTACATTCAGATTAGTAAACCAGAATCTGTCATTGTGGAGCTCTTGGTGGACATTTTCTTTATCCTGTTATTTCTATCCTCAAACTCTTAGTTCTTTAGACTAATAATTATGATACATTGTTCAAGACTCTTGGTAGTGTTGTTTCTACTATTTATTTCATTATGTCTGATGGACTTTATTCTTTATCTATGGCCTCTTTCAATTGTTTGAACTGATTGGTTTAAATTTGCTATATCTGTTCCTGAACATTGATATGGCTAAATTGAATTGTTCATATGTGGGTTCAGAATTTTCTATTTTTGATTAGGTGCATATAAAGAGAAATGAAGTAACCAAGGCAAATTGAAGACACATGAAAGGACCAAATAAAATTGAATACACATGATGGAACCAAAGCAACCTAAAGCAAGAAGAATACACATGAAGCAACCAAAGCAGATTGAAGACTCATAAAATAACCACAAACATTGTTGTGAATATTGTTGTAACTATAATGAAATATGATCAAAGATGGCATTATGTAATGTAATCTGTTGTACGATCATAGTGATACTGTAATTGTAATGCAATGATATTGTAATTGTCAAAATAGGCAATGTTACTTTATTAAGATACTACTTGAACAATGTATTTGTATTTCATCATTGAAAAGTAGTACATATGAGTTTGTTGATTACATCTGTGTGCAACTCAACAATTTTAAAAAAAATACAGGTGTGATTTATCTATAACTATAACATATATTAGTGGTGAATAAGCACAAAATATACAATTGTTGAGAATCCGTAACAAAGTAAAAGATGAAACTTAACCCAAAAAATGAACTACTATTGGTGTATGGTTATCTTAAAAAATGTTCAAGGTGTGCAGCTAATTATACATGTCTTCATCTTCAAGTAATTGTGTAAGAATCTTCAATGGTTCCTAAAATCATACATGAGGACAAAAGTAAACAAGTGAGAACTAGATACCGAACACACATAAATGTAACTTGTAATACAAATACAATTAAAAATCTTGTAAAACTAAAGTGATTCCCATTTTTGCAATGGTCATCATAAGATGCAAGAGGTGCTGAGTATGACATTTCACATGGTAACAAACTAGACGAGTCATTACCCTACAAGAAATATCGTTATAATTGTTTAGAAGGAACCAAAGCAAAAATTTTGTGAATGGATAAATTAATTTAGTATACTACCCGATATGGTGGATGTTGTAAATGTGTAGTGGTTGAAGTCTTTCTTTTTTTAGAATGCTGAAGCTTGACCTAACTTTTTGGACGTTTTCGTCTTATGAGTCTAACTCTCATCTTCAATCCCCTCACTTGACCTACACCATTGTATTATAAGGTGATAGACCTATTGGTTTCCTTACTATGAATCTGACGTCCCAAATAAACACCTATAACCTGTTTGCACAAGTCATCCATCCCTCTGTTCATAAGAGAGCACAATTCTTCACACAAAGCCACCTCATATGCTAGTCTAATAGCCTTAGAGCATATGTGCTTGTACCACCGTGAGCTCTCCAACTTAGGGTCTCTTTCAACTTCCTTTCCTCTCACATCATACACGATACCATTACATGCATTCTTTGTCCATCACGTGAGGATATAGTGATCTGACACCTTTTCAACTTCAAACGCAATGAAAAATTTCAAAATATAGCTACATAATATCCTATACGTCTCAAACTTCTGAACAAGATCAAATAAGACCTACCATTCACCTTCCTAGTTAGCCATGGATAAAACATAAGCTCTTCCAGGTTGATCCTCCTTTCTTTGCCAGATTGAAATAGCAAATAGTAAGTCAAACTCTTATTGAAACAAGGTGAAAATTGAGTGTATGTAGATTTATGCGGTTTGATTTAGAATGGATGAATGTTGGTAACTTAATTGTGGAAGCTTGTGACAAGCATCGTACTTTTCCTTCATCTCGTTATACCATTTTTCTTCCACTATTTGCTCAAAAAATTTGAAAAACTGTGTAATGTTCACATTAGGTTTCATTGATGACTTAAAATCGGAATTCAAGCTCTCGCTCAATTGCGTGCTTCACATACCTAATGTGAATGCTTGTTTCATATAACACGTAGCCCATTTTTCACATAATGCGTATATAGACTTCAACCAAGTATTCTTCTAAACACCATGGTCCAACAACATTTTTTTCCAACCTGCCTCTAAGTGACCTTCATTTTCATACTGGTACATGCATTTCTTGAAGTTAGTTAAGAAATGAGATCCATCTTTCATTACATTGCCAAGATGTTTAATCTATTTTGCATTAAGTGTCAGGTACAAAGACCATGACGAGTCTTCGGCATCACCTCACCTACAAGAAACTTGACATTAGTATTTAATATTAATACGTTAGTACATTGTACCAAAACTAAATGCTCACTAACGCTTTCAACATCGCTTAGTCCTAATCGATAAATATGGTCTGTGGTTTTTTGTTCCTATGGGCTTCCAAAAATATCTTGAACAACCACTTGAATGAATTGGTTTATTCATTATACATTAATGTTGCTCCAAACACAACTGTCTGCCTATAGTGGTTGAACCTAAAGAACAATGCAAGTGGGCTTTATACATAATTTGTACAATTAGTTATGTTAAGCGATACCACATCACCGAAATATCCATAGTCCATGATCATGTGTGCATCCGCCCAAAACACATTTGTTATCTACTCATCCGCATCCATTTGATAAGTATGGAAAAATGAAAAGTTATCCAACAACTGTAGTTAAAAGTATTGTAGTAGACAACCCACTTCTCTGTAAACTATTTTGCATTGTCGTTTGGACTGTAAATAGTTCTTGGCATCTAAATGAGTAAAGCCAAGGTTGAATCTACCTCCAACATGTGTGCTCATCAACTAAAATATAGCTTTTTAGGGTAATCTCAAGTCCTCAACCAATTCAATCTCATAGGCTTGAACTTCATATATGTTATGATGGAAAGCCAACATATGTGTCATATCTGGAAGTTGAAGATGGTGATTATGACTGTTCACAAACTCATTAACTATCAATTTTCCCCTCTTTGATACAAGGGTCACCCTAACTTTACAATTTGTTCTCATTTCAAGTCTATGATTTGGAGCTGAAGTGTTTCTCTTGTCTACCTTCTAAATACTCTCCTTACAATAAACAAACCTACAGGAGGTCACAGTTCCGTCCTTCTTATTCTTGTTAAAGTATTGCTTTCTTACTTTACATCCTACTCGAAAACTATAGTTACTCCTAAATTGCCAAGTTGTATTTGCATTATCAAATTCCATACTAACTGCGAGGTTGCCTACAACTTCAACGTCGTCCTCGTTGGTCAAATTACTACTGGAGGTACCTAATTCCCTAGAATTCATCAATCAAAGTAGATTTAGAATATTTTACCATGTCAGTCATTTTTTTCATTCATGATTATATACTTACATTGCTTGGTCTACGATCATTTTCCAAGTCCCCTGGACATTTCTTTAATATATATTCATGTCTAATGCATCAGGTTGACAAGGCAAAAGTCATATGATACATTTTAAAAGTTTGTCCAATTGTGATAAAACCTTTGCTACAAGTGTATAGGCTAATAAGTCAAAAAGAGTTTATTGCAACTTTCACTTATTGATTAGGAACTAGAGGAGAGAAAAATGGTCAAATCTAAAAATAGAAACGAAAGTTCACAAAAATTACACTTGTTCATGCTAGTTTCAATTTTTATACTGTCCATTTGCCACCTATAGCCTATAAGATTCAACTAAGAATAAAACTGAAAACCTTACAACAATTTTTAAATTTAATTGCAGATATATTTTTTTTCATAATTGCAAAAGCATTTTTAACTTATTAGGTAACCATATATGTTACAAGTATTTAAGATGAATTAGTGTATATTAACACCATGTTTCCATCACTGAGAATTTTGTAACCTGCATGTTCAACCACACGAAAGTTCAATACCAACCAATTTCAAAATAAAAAACATCAAATTTCTTCATTTCACTTAACATTTTAAACTGAAGTGCTCAATATATATTTGACAAAAAAAAAAGTGTTCAATATAACTTCTATTCCAAACTTGATAAATGAATACACAAATAATGCCACTCAGAGGAACAGGGGTTGCTTCCACTGCATCATATTGATTTCAACACTATCTTTCTTTGTAAACCAAAGGTTTATTGATTGAATAAATAACCAAGGAGTTTAGCACAACCTTCTTCTAACAACTAAGGATTTACTGATTTTAGCATAATTTCTCATATGAACACTTTTTGGTTTTTCTTCTTTGATGAGTTCTGCACAATCACAACACCATCCACTCTAATATATCCTCCAAAACCATTAACCTCTTAGTATGGTAGACAAACTTGATAATGTACTGAACCTGTGCTGCTTCCTTCTGTCAAAGCACTATGAAACCAGAAGTCTAGACTGCAAATTAAGAGCTAATGTGTGGATAGTTTCAGCACAAAAAATAGAGCAATTGGAGACCCACCATTAAGTGCCTTGATTGTCATCTCCTTCTTGCAACAAAATGGTTCAGAGTACACACCTTAATCATCCTCCCCTTTTTGCAACAAAGACCATTACATTTTCATCTCATTTTCATTTCAAAACAACATCATCTTCATCACATATTTTAGAATAAAAATATAGCCAAATGGTGCGTTTCGGTACCTCAAATTTCGTAGCTTCATCTCAGCCACACATGGGATGGACGATTGCGATTTCACTGGAGAAATATACTGGAGGAAATTATAGGTGGAAATTTGAACCTGATGTGCAGTGGCCTCCATGAATCACTCAAACAATGAGATTGTGCGAGCTGTTCTAGATGATTTTAATGACTTTGGTCACGATTCACATGACTTTCTAATTACAGTGTGCGATTTAAATCATGGGCCTTTAATATCATGTTTGTTGGCGATAACCATGTTGTGATGTGATAGTTTTCTTTTAAGCCTTTCAAGCATCTATTCTAAAAAAGGTGGTATTCATTTAAAGATCAACGAAGTTGAAACTTTCTTGAATTTTTTCTAGCTTATCTAACTTTGTATTTTGGTAGGTTATTACAATAATGGAGGTTGATATTGTTGAGTTGCTGAGATTGACTTGGATTGCTGGTACATTTCCCATAATCATCGCTTCTATCTTGTCGTCTAAGCTAAATTTGTTTCATGGATTTGTTTTGGAGTTCACTAAGAGGGGAAAGATAATGCAATCATCCTTGCAAGTAAGAAAAAGTAATGATTTGTTTGGCATTTATAAGTTCAAAATCTTCAATTGAGTATGTTGGGTTTAGGTGCAATCATTTATTTAATTTTTTTTAAAGAATTTTAAATTGTTGTGAAGAAACTTGAGCAAAAGAAAGGGCTAGGTTGGTACTATAAAGTTCAGAATCTTATTAATTCTCAAGTCCATCTTACTTTTCAACCTCTTTTGGATATTCTGTTGCTATACTAACATCTCGTAACTCCTCTAACAACTAACTTTAGTTTGCTAATAGTAATAACAGAATTGACTTAACTAACTCAGTTTCCCTTCACAACAACACCCCCTATAGTGAATCCTTGTCCTCAAGGGTTGGTAGCAATGGTGCCAAACTCAGGAAATTGTTGCTTGGTAGCTTCCAAAGGCTCCCATGTAGCATTCTTAGGCCTTACATGCCTCAACTTAATCAAAACCAATGTTATTGAAAGAGCAAAATATTTGTTTTACAAGAAAGCAAAGTATGTTATGTAAGAGAGATAACTCAGTGAGAGGGAAGATATACTTGTCCAAAATGTCTCATTTCTTTTCTTTCTTTTCTCTTGAAAAATTTAATTTCTAAATTAGATTAACATATGCAATGGTTATTATTGTGACCAAGTCCTTCCCAACAACAACACCACACTCAAGGTGTGGACTGAGGAATAGAGTGATTGGTCAATTCTTAATTTTTATAATGAATTTTTGGACTTTACAAAATTACTATATGGTAATTATATTAATGAATTAAATAATTTCCATTTGTGTTGCTAAATATTAAAATTCAATTATTATAGGAAGAATATTTATTTATTAATTATCTAATTAATATCATGTGTTCTGCGTTTTTATAGTGTCGCGGTGGTACCAATTCAGGTAGTAGTGGAGGAGGACCATGTATCACCACTTCCTATGATTGTGATGCTCCTTTGGATGAATATGGTAAGGAATTATTTTCAACAAAAAATATTTTTAGCCAATAGTTTTGTATTTAAATATTATTTACCATAATTTCTATATAAAATGAGGCTAAATGATTTGATGGAATGACTTTTGGAATTAAAAGAGTACACTAGAAGCATAAGAGCACTAAGATCTTAAAGGGTCAAATCAAATTGTTGAATTCCAAAAAGTGAGCAAATAACAATAAGCATGTAACAAAAGCCTTGTAACATCAGATTTTGCCAGGTTTAGCCTTGATTGTTGTGACATCAGATGATGATGATCCATAACGATAACTTTCAAACCTTTGAGGAGCATCCAGATGATCATAGCCTGTCACTTAACCTTCTGCTTGAAGTCTGATAGATTTGTCTTTCAATTGAACAACCCTTTTTATTAATATCTCTTTCTAGCTGATGACTTCAGAATATCACCAATAATGGGGAGTCCATGATCTATTGATCTGTGAAGATGAAGACTCTTGCTTTTCCTCATCATTTTGGTCATAATACATTTCTTTCTCTGTTCAGGAGTTTCGTTCTTGTAATGTGAACTCCTATGAGCTGCAAATTGTTGTGATGTTGGAGATATATTGTTGCACATAAGGCATATGTAAGGCCCATATTTTCCATAGGGAAGGCTATGTATTCGGCCATCACCCTCAATCTTATCATCGTCATCTTTGATTTCACTTGCATGTAGAGTCTGCAAATTCATACCTTCTCTTGGTGAGTGATTGATATTATTTTTTGTGACATTGAACTTTGCTGCTTGATCAGTCGGGGTACGAAGGTTGATGCCGATGGTGGCATCCTTTGTCACAAGTTGTTGGTTTCTCACTGATGTTGAAGAGAAACAATGTTCTCTTAGAAGTATACCTGCACAAGAAGACAAAATCCATAATTGTGTTAAGGTTTACGAGTTGTTTAAACTACTATATCTAAATTTGCTGTAGATGGGAGATATAATCACGCACCATTGCTACAAACCTTAGAGGTATCCCTTTATTTTATTGAGTTTAAATTTTTAAGCGTTACCTATTTCGGTCTTTAAATTTTAAATATAAATCATCATATCTATATATTTCCTTTTATATAAACCCATATATATGAATTTTTTTTTAAACGCATGGAATCCAAGTTCATGATGCCCGCTTAAAGAATTAAAAATATGTTCAGCAATTTTCTTCTTATTTCTTGCTGTTAATTATTTTTATATCATGATTTTTTATGTGTGTGTGCCTAGAGGTGTCCCTCTTAGTTTGTGGTATTATTGTGGTGTTATTCTATATCTTGTGAAGAAAGAAATAAATTATACCTTGGGACAAAGTTGAATGTTTTGTGATTGGTACATGAGTGTTTTGAGGAGTAACATGCTTTCTTCTCAACTCAGTCTCTAAAGGCAATTGGTTTGCTGGAATGTTTATCACTGGACTACCTCCATAGATGGGCTTACGTGAAAGAGAACTAGAGGATTTGCACGATGATGCTAGTAACACTGGAAATGTAGCATGTATGATTTATTTAAATTATTTAGGGCCCTTAAAGATACATTACCCCTAAGAGATGCCAGTTTCGAGACCGCACTCTTCCTTTCTTCCTTTCTCCACATGAGCCAAAAAAATAGACGAAATTACAAGATTGCCCCTCATATATTTCTTCCTCCACCGATCGTGCTTCTGCTTGCAGAGAGGGACGCTATTTCTGCGTTTCAGAGAACGAAATCCCTCCCTCTCTTCCATCTTCTCACCGGTGCTGCGTTTTCCGAGCATATTGCTTCATTCCGATGCATTTCTGGTCAAGATGTTGAGAACCACATTGTGAAACAATCCCCTTTTGGTAGAGTTTCTTTCAAAAATTTCATTGTGCCTTTCGTTAGTTACTTGATTTCTATCGCTTCTCCTTAGTTTTCAGAGATTAACCACCAGAAATTTGCTACCAATGTGCGAAATCTTGATGGCAGCGCATTTAGGGTTGGAAAGGGGCAAAATTTCAAACTGTTATTTGGTTTGGTGATCATAAACATCAACGGGAAAGGGGAGTTTGGTCCTTAGGTGCTAAATCTTTAAGGTAAGTTTCTATTTGGTGAAATTTCATTACTTTCAACTCATGTGGTTATGGAATGTATGAATAAGAAATTGTGCTAGGAGAATGATGGGGCTAACATTAAATAAATTTGAGATGGGAAATGCAATCTGTGTATCAAAATAGATTCTCGTAGATATATATTGGAATGTATGTGCACATGAAAATTAAGAGTTGAATGGTGAAAATGAAATTGCATAGATCACAGTGTAAAGGATTGACAAAAGTGTGAAAGGAGGTTAAATAATGAGTTAGTGCTAATCTATATTATTTATTTGCTTACCTATTGTTAGAAGAATGAGGAATAAGATGGAAAAACTCTACTTTGGGTATAGGTATGCACTTATTAAAAATTTAAAATAGCTTGATATGAAACCTTATCAATTCAAGACATGGTACTTGATTATTATAAGAAGAAGAAAAACGAAAATGGACCCTACTCATTACAAAATAAGAATGGAAGTATGCTGTAATACGATACAAAGTACACTGTTTTGTAAACCAGAGTGAAAGAAAAGATAAATGGCCTCCAATCAAGTTGAAATTGGTATGCAACATCATATAATACTAAGGATGTGATTCAGAAAGTTTGGAAATTTTCTGAATTCATTTGATAGGGAATATAACATGAAATACATGGCTATGAGACCAGATCTCAAAACAGGGCAGCCTTGGAAACACTCTATTGTTGGATGCCCAAAAGAAAGAATTTGTACCTGAAATTTGTACTGTAGGTTAAAAACGTATAAGAAGCTGGGAGTCAAATTTTACTGAATTTTGAATTGATTTGCTAGGTGTTATAATGTCCAAATAGTGGTGAATTAGAATTCTGGACAAAAATTGGGTAGTGAAGAAAGTTAACTAAAATTGGTATTTAACATGGGTCTTTTTTTATCTTTTTCCTGAAAGTTGTATGGTGATAATTTGACATCTAAATCTGTTGGCGCATTGGCTAAAATTGACAAGTATGATAATATAAAGTATTATTAAAGATTGGATATTGAAAAGTGCTATGCATGGATTATAGAGGGTAAAATATGAAAGGCTCTTCTTTGGCATGTAAGTGGTTTATATAGATATGTATGCAATTTTTTAATGTTGCTAATTAAATTGGAGAAGCCTTAAAGCTTGCAATTATAGAGTGAGATCTCCTTATCTATTTTATAGTGATGGTGTTCTCTTGGAAAGCCTTATTATGAGTTCATAGATTAGTGGACGGAAGGCTATTTTTTTTGTTTAAGCTAAGGGTGTATGATATCTAATAAGATCTTTAAGTCATTCCTTTATTGAGTGTACCAATTTATTGACCCTTGACTAAGCTAGTAAGGGATTTTGAGTTTAACTATATTGCTGTAATGATCTATTGTGCGAATAAAAAGAATACCATGCATTTATCTATTATAGGGACTTACTTTAAGAGTACCTTCTGAGGGTAAAGAGAGAAGCTTGGAATAGATAGAATTATTCTGTCAATCAGGTAAGTAGTAGCACTCCCAACAGTGTTATATGTTTCATTGGCTTGTGTTACATATATATTTGTATGTCACTTTAAAGGTTTATGTTAGTATTTTGTCACTTACAATTCCTATCTTATATATTGAATTGTTTTACAAGATGCAAATTATTCTCTTAAACTAATTGTAAAACGTGTATAGAATTGTACAACTATGAAAGAGACTTTTGTAGCTTAAATGGGATATAGTACTATGTACTAACCATCTTATTGTTGTGAAACAACATCCATATGAGACAATTAATTCAGCGATAATAAGGACTAGTATATGATTGGTGATGTAGTGTGAGCAGATAGCATTCCCAATTATTTTATTAAATAATTCATACACATGCGTCTTTGAATAAGTAATATTATTTTTAAAAGCATTTTAATCAAAACAAATTTAATTGAACATATCTTTTATTTTAAATAGAAAGAGTTATACGTACTTAAATCATTTCTTAAAAGAATAATTAATTATTTAATATATTATTTGGTTTGATCATGATGATATATTATGATATTGTAGGGATAAAAATTCGCTCAAACACATTTTGCCTACATTTTAAAAAATTGTTCAAAGTTTAAAATGTGTTTCTTTTTCTTTTAACAATTTCCAAGATATGCATATATTTTTTGTATTATTGTTTTTGTTGTCATTATGCAATCCATGCAACTGGTGCTTTGTATCTCTTGCACTTGACAGCTCCATGGTTATTGAATCACAATTCACAACTTGAATTACAAGACTAATTTTCAAATCATAAATCTTAAATTGTATCAAATTGTAAGATTCAAAGATGCAATAAAAAACAACTTTATAAATGACATACCATAAATAAAATGATTTTAGAACTCATAAAATGCAAAGGGGATATATTTTTCACCTTCATTTTTGAAGGAGGGAGAGAGATAGTGACAAGAAAAATAATAAATGATAGTGTTGGAGAATAGAGAAGAGAGTTGGCCTCAAAGGGAGTCTATTCTAATATGATAATATAATAAAATAGGTCAAACAGAGGCGGTGGGGGCTAGATGCACACGCTGATCTGGTTAAAAAGTATAAACACCAGAGATATACTTATCACAGTGCACTGTTTGGCATGCTTTTTTTGTTTTAAAAAAAAACTGTATAGAGGCTTCTCGTCTTCAACCTCAATTGTTGGGTCATTCACAACCCTACATAACAACTCATGCACCCCTATGTGCAGCGGCCTCTATGAATCACTCAAACGATGGGACCATGTGAGCTGTTCTAGATGATTCTAACAACTTTGGTCATGATTCACATGACTTTCCGATTATAGTGTGCGATTTGAATCATGAGCATTCAATATCATGTTTGTTCACGATAACCATATTGTGATGTGATAGTTTTTTTTAGCCTTTCAAGCATCTATTCTAAAAAAAGGTGGTATTCATTTAAAGATCAACGAAGTTGAAACTTTCTTGAATTTTTTCTAGCTTCTCTAACTTTGTATTTTGGTAGGTTATTGCAATAATGGAGGTTGATATTGTTGAATTGCTGAGATTGACTTGGATTGCTGGTACATTGCCCATAATCATTGCTTCTATCTCATCGTCTAAGCTGAATTTGTTTCATGGAGTTGTGTTGGAGTTCGCTAAGAGGGGAAAGATCATGCAATCATCCTCACAAGTAAGAAAAAGTAATGATTTGTTTGGCATTTATAAGTTCAAAATCTTCAATTGAGTATGTTGGGTTTAGGTGCAATCATTTATTTAATTTTTTTTAAAGAATTTTAAATTGTTGCGAAGAAACTTGAACAAAAGAAAAGGCAAGGTTGGTACTATGAAGTTCAGAATCTTATTAATTCTCAAATCCATTTTACATTTCGGCCTCTTCTGTTATTTATAGGACTCATATTCTGTTGCTACACTAACAACTCCTAACTCCTCTAACAACTAACTCTAGTTTGCTAATAGTAATAATAGACTTGACTTAACTGACTCGATTTCCCCTCACAACAATAACACCCCTTTATAGTGAATCCTTGTCCTCAAGGATTGGTAGCAGTGGTGCCAAACTCTGGAAATTGTTGCTTGATAGCTTCCAAAGGCTCCCATGTAGCATCCTTAGGTCCTGCATGCCTCCAATAAATCAAAACTTGTGTTACTGGCATGTTCCCTCTCTTTGCCGCACGTCTAGAAAGAATTCGCCCAGGTTCCATTAAGAATTGTCCCTCTGTATCTATTGCTGGCAGAATAGTACTGACTTCCATTTTCCCACCATGATGCTTCTTCAAAAGTGACACATGGAAAACTGGATGTATAGGGCAATCCTTAGGTAAGGATAGTCTATATGCAACCTGACCAACACACTCTAATACCTTATAGGGACCAAAGTATCTAGCAAACAATTTATGCATGAACTTTTTGTCAAGGTGCTTCTTTGAAATGGGTGTAGCTTCAAATAAACGAAATCTCTGACTGAAAATTGCCTTTTAGTCCTTTTTTTGTTTGCTTGCTGCACCATTTTGTCCTTGGCTTTAAGCAAATTGTGATGAAGTGTTTGAATAATAGCTTCCCTTTCCTTCAGCTCATTGTTCACACATTGGTTTGAAGTGTCCCCTGCCCAATATGGCTTATGGATGGGTGGAGGTACCCCCTATACAGCCTAAAAAGGGGACATACCAGTTGCGGTATGAAACATGGTATTGTACCAAAGCTTAGCTAAGGGTAACCACTTTACTTATTGCTTTGGATGATCACCATTCATGCATTGAAAACAACATTCCAAAGAGCTATTTTGAACTTTGTTTGGCCATCCATTTGAGAATGGTAAGCTGAGGAATATAGCAACTTGATTTGCTGATGCTTGAATAGCTCTCTCCAAAAAATTCCACAAAAGATCAGGTCCTTGTTTGTTACAATAGACTGAGGTATTCCATGCAACTTGATAACATTTTTAGAAAAAGTCAAGCCACATCCACTGCTATGAATAGATGTTTTAAAGCCATAAAATGTGCAGCCTTAGAAAATCTATCCACACCGACCAATATAACTGTTTTATTGTTGGACTTAGGCAATTTTGCAATAAAATCCATAGCCAAATCACGCCATACGGTAGAAGGAGTAGGTAACAACTGTAAGAGTCCAGGGGAAGCCACTGTTTCAGACTTAAAGTGTTGACAAACATCACACTTCCTTACAAATACTCTTACATCATGCTCCATTCCTTTCCAATAAAACATGGATGAGAGTCATTTGTAGGTAGATGTGGCCCGTGAGTGTCCTTCATAGGAACTGTTATGGAAGTTACATAATAGTTCATGTCTCAACTGTTGATCACTTCCTACTAATATTCGACCATTTCTCTTCAATGTATTTTGATCCCAACTATAATTCTTGAATGAAAGAGGATCAGCTTTCAGTTGGGTAATCATATGTCTCAACCTATCATCTTCCTCCCAAGATGCTTGTGCTCTCTTGTTGAGACCCAAAAAAAAAAAAAAACAACAAATGTTACTGCCAGACAAGTCGAATCTGAATGCTCCTGCCTTGATAAAGCATCAGCCACAATGTTATCTTTGCCTTTTCTATATTCTATAGTATGATCAAATCTCCATGGTTTATGAAGCCACCTATGTTGATCAGTTAAAATCATCTTCTGCTCTAATAAATACTTGAGGGTCAAGTGATCAGTTTGAATCACAAAGTGTTGCCCTTGGATGTATTGTTTCTATTGAATAACAATAAAGATAATGGCAATGAGTTCACGTTCATGAGCTGGGAGAGCCCTCTTCCGTGGACTTAAAGCCTTGCTAATATAGACAATTGGATGCCCATTTTGAGATAAAACCACCCCAATTCCATCTTGAGAGGCATCCATCTCTATTGTAAATGGTATAGAGAAATCAGGAAGTGTGACGACTGGTGTTGAACTCATTGCTTCCTTAAGTTGCTAAAAGGCTTTTTCTGCATCTGGAGACCATACAAAGTTGCTGTTCTTTCTTAATAATTCAGTTAAAGGCCTGGAAATAACTCCATAATTTCGTACAAATATTCTATAATACCTGGTTAGACCCCTAAAACCACGTAGTGCCTTAATAGTCCAAGGTGTGTGCCAAGAAAGCATTGTTGAAATTTTCTTAGGATTAGCTTTAATAGTGTTTTTCGAGATAACATGACCCAAGCAATCTATCTGATGAGCTCCAAACTCACATTTGGACTTCTTTGCAAACAGTTGGTTCTATTGAAGTACCATTAAAACCTCACAAAGATGCACTAAATGTTCACGGACTATAAACCAAGATATTGTCGAAAAACCAAAATGATCTTCCTTAAGTACCATTTAAAAACCGCGTTCATTAGTCCTTGAAAAGTCATGGTGCATTGGTTAACCCAAAAGGCATAACCAAAATCTCATAAAGGCCCTCGTGAGTACGAAATGTTGTCTTCTATATATTAGAAGGATTCATCATAATCTAATGGTAGCCTGCTCTAAGATCCAACTTAGAAAAATAACTTGCCCCGTTCAACTTATCAAGAAGCTCCTCAATTATAGGTATGGGAAACTTACTCTTTATAGTTTGGTTATTAAGTTGCCTGTAGTCGACATAGAACCTGCAAGTACCATCTTTTTTCTTCACTAAAACTACTGGAGCTGTGAATGTACTAGTACTCTGTTGAATAATACCATTATCCAGCATATCTTTGACCAATTCTTCCATAGCTGACTTTTGGATAGGACCATAATGATATGGCTTTAAGCTAAGCTAATGGGTTGATCTTCTTTTAAGGGAATGGTGTGGTTGAAAATCTGAGAGGGAGGTAAGGATCTTGGTGGTTGAAACACATCATTGAACTCAATCAACAAGCCCTGTAACTATTCCCTTGCTAAAATTGATGACTTACTCTTAGACATATCCAGCTGTAGAAGAAATAATCATGCAGCATTCAGCACCTGTTTTTCGCCACTTATCTCCTTGTATCTCATGTGATCTACTATTTGTACCTTGAATGTTATATAATGTTCTTGCCAACATAATACATCTTCGTTGATAGTCAAATTGAATCTTCCCTAAAGTCGAAAGCCACTGCACTCCCAAAATAACATCATAGGTACCCAAATTTAAGACATAAAAATCTGCTGTGAATTGGCTGTCTTGCATGGTCCATGTTAATTGTGAGCAGATGTTTTCAACTCTAATCCTATCACCACCTGCAATAGACACATGAATGCCAAATGAGTACTGCATTCAAAGTTAAGTTTCTTAACCAAGGAAGAATTAGCAAAGTTATGGGTGCTTCTTGTGTCTACCAAAATTGTCACAGGATGCTTCTTAATGAATCCACAAACCCATAAAGTTGAATAATCATTTAATCTGTGAATGGCGTGTATAGACAACGGTGGCATTGGATTGGTTTCTTCCACAACATCTTGTAAGATATCAGTGTTGTCCTCTTGCTTCTCTATTGCCATACAAATCATGAAAGATTGAGTTACTTTGCATCTATGATCATTCATATACTTCTCATCATAGCAATAACAGAGACCTTTCCTTCTCTTTTCATCCATCTCCCTTTTCGTTAATTGTTTAACAGATTTATCAGGCGATATCATACTCTTCACTACTGGAACACTCTTAGGAGCTGTCAAATCCTTTGGTTTAGTTGAACTATTGAGAGGTTTTGAAGTAGGCGTGTAGGTAGATTTAGAAAACCTGAGACTAGCTTGAGCTTGATCTGAAACAGCAAACATTGCATCTTCTTGTAAATGCACAAGATACATGATATTAATTAGGGTGGAAGGTCAAAATATTTGGACAAATGCTTCAATATCACCTTTAAGTCCTCCTAGGAATAGACTAATTTGCATTTCCTCTGGAAGAACAACTTTAGATAGGAGATTTTCAAATTTTTTCCTAGTATTGTAGCACTGTTCCTTACTGCTACAACCTCTTTGATTGCGTAATAGATACACCTTCTTAACATCTCCAAAATGCGCTCCCATTGCCAACAGGTAGTCCGTCCATGAGATATCAGACAAACACCTAGTGGCCATGAAAGTTTGATGCCATTGAAGAGCTCGTCCTTCAAGGTGCAGACTAATCAAACTGATTTGATGCTTTATTGGCATTTCGTCAAGCTCGAAGAACTGGCAGTATCAGAAAACCACCCTTTAAAATTGACACCATCGAAATTTGGAAAATCCACCCTGGAGAACTTCATCGGAAATGTTTAGTTTTTGGCTGATGTTGCATGGAAGGTGCCAAGTTGTGGACAATTGTCCACTGCTTGACCGCCACTGGACAATGATCCTCCAGTACCATTGTTGATGATCATTGTCAATTGAATGATTTTGGTTGCTATATCAGCAACCAATCCTTCCAACTTCGAGATGGAGCCACACATTTCACCATGTCTGCTTGATTTTGGCTTAATTCTTGTTCGAGATCTCTCGTCCATTCAATGGCTGCAGAATGCGTGTCTCTCTTCATCCTCAAAATGTGCGGCTCTGATACCAACTGGTACTCAAAAGTTAATAATCTTATTAATTCTCAAATCCATCTTATATTTTGGCCCCTGTTATTTATAGAACTCATATTGTGTTGCTACACTGACAACTCCTAACTCCTTTGACAACTAACTCTAGTTTGCTAACAGTAATAACAGACTTGACTTCCCCTCACAACAAGGGTGGTCTTTTTTCTATTATACTATTATATGGTTTATTTTGATGACAAAAGCTTAAAGGGTTTGTTTGGGAGTTTTGGAGAAAGTGGATTGAGCGGTGGCATGTGAAGTGAGAGTTTTGATCCAATGTTTGGAAGTTTGACAAAACAAGGATGTTACAGTGTTGTTAATGAAGTAGCATTGGTCTCTAAGAGTAAAATTTTAATATTACTCTTATAAAAGTAAAGAAAAGTGAAGAATATTTGGATAATAAAGGGCAAAACCAAAACATTATGAAAATATAGAAGGGAGCCAAACCATTCCAAATCATCCAATTTGGTGACATTTGGAAATTGGGAGTGGGAAGGGAGGGATTTGGGGACCCATACCACTGTTTTTTTTTTTGTTTTGGTCATGCCACACTACTTGTCCTCCCAAACAAGACTTAAAAAAAGTTGTTGCTTCATGCTAATAGTTATGAAGCATAAGACATTTTAAAGGATGTGTTGTGCCCTTGCCAAAGCATGTTGTATACTTGTATTAGATACAACGTGGTATTAAATTATATATGGATACTTTAAATTTTGATGATTTCATTTTTTAACTTCAGATATACAATATTATGTAGGTCAACAATACCTTCCATGTAATCTTTTCTTTTTTTAAACAAGAAATGTTGCTGTGAATCCACAACTCATAAATGCAAAGCAAAGAATAAAGCAAATTCATGAACTTGTCAGCTAATCCCATGTTCAATTGCAGAAATTTACTGTTTCTCAGAGATTCTTCTTGCACTTCTATATTGTGGCTTTGGTATGGACGACATTTCTAGTCACTGCAACTTGGATATATGCATACTCAATGGTTCCAGTAATTGCAAAACCATATGCTTTCTCTACTGTTACCAGCTACTTGACGGGAGGTTCAAGTACAAAAGCTAGTTCAACTAAAATAGGATCCAGATATGTAGTCTGGCAATCTGTTTTTCTGCTTTTGCTGATGGAGGTTCAAGTCTTGAGACGCCTTTATGAAACAATATATGTATTCAATTACAGTCCCTCAGCTCGCATGCATATCATGGGTTATCTTACAGGATTGTTGTAAGTTTCTTGGTGGTCTTCTTTATTCTGCTTGGCTTGTAAACCTTTTTCATTTCCTTTGATTTCTAACTACTGTAATGTTTTGAAGGTTTATATTTTTCTTTTGCTTATTATTATTTGCCTTCCAGTAAGTCCTTAGGTGTTGTTTTAATATTTTGAAGTCAAACTAATGCATAATGGAAT
The DNA here is from genome assembly GCA_037074485.1 of Delonix regia. Lineage (NCBI taxonomy): Eukaryota > Viridiplantae > Streptophyta > Magnoliopsida > Fabales > Fabaceae > Delonix > Delonix regia. The sequence goes on along the minus strand of CM073454.1, from coordinate 17,752,623 downwards.
AAAAAACCTTTTATTATATATTTGTAATTTCGTTCTTAGAGATAAACCTAGAGATATTATTTGTAATTTAGTTATTTATGATAAATCTATGAATTAAAATTATTTTGAATTTAAATACTTTTTAGGCTTTAGTTTAAGTATTTATTTATATATTTTTGTCAATTAATTCTTTATAATGGGCCTCCTAAATAGCGCTCTAGCTTTCCTAATTCGTGTCAGGGCCCCAGGTATTATGTTATGAGTTAACTATTTTGATTGATTGAATAAAACTATCTTGTTCTAACCTAGGGTTTTCTCCTCTCCCTCATTCTCACTCTTTATTTCTCCCCTTTCTTTCCCACCTTTCTCCCTGCTCTCTCTGTTTTCCTACATCACATACTGAATCTGATATTTTGTTAGCTTGTTCCAATTAAATATCGTATCAAATGTTAACATATGGTTTCTAAAATTAAATGTCTATCCGATCTGATACATATGTATAACCATGCCATAGATTAAAATATTGTAAGAAATTGTTGATGATTCTTTAGTATCAGAGTTTGTCTGCAATTAAGTGCAGTTCCAGCTTAAACTCTAGGATGAGCATGCAAAGAATTTTGTATTTTTAGCTTAAGAAAACATGCATATACAGATACTTGTTCTTTTTAACGGATTGGTTTAATATAGTGAGTTATGGAATGTGCCCATTTGAATTCATAATGATGTATCTCTTAAACATGTCAAAATCGTTCTTGTAGTGTAATTTTCAGCTTTCCTATTAGATATGTTAACATGTAGCATCCCTGTGTCTCTAAATGTCCAGTTATTAAGATGGTTCTCTTAGCTAGTAATGTTTGTGATGAATGTACTTTTAGACATGAGATAAAAAAAGAAAATTAAGTTAGGCTCTTTATTGGAATGTCAATGAGGAATATGGCATAAACCTTTTTACTAGAATTTTCATACATGGTATCTACCTTGCTGCGTTGAACTCAAAACAGAGAGAACAAAAACTACAATAGGATGGAAAAAGCAAGAAGAGAAAAGTAGAAGGCCACAATTAGAATAGTTAATTCAATTTCTTATGTCACTTGTGAACTAAAGGCTAGATTATTTATTGATTGATGAAAATATTGTATATGACTGGGGATTGGATCCTCTCAATTTTTCTTTGAAATTAAGAATGTCACTATCACAGAGAGATAGATACAAGAGTGTATGTGACCCACTTGATTAGTGGTCCTAGAAATTGACAGGATCCAAATTCATGACTTGTCCTTGGTATGTTTGAAGTACTACTTGTCAATATGAATTTTAAAACACAATAATTTCAATGTATCTAGTTGCTGCAATTTCATATGTGCTAGATGATAAAATATTTAAGAATGAGTTGCTGCCTGTCCCATACTTTCACTTCTATTTTAATGGTTATTTTGTACCCAAGCAAATTGTAAAATGGTGATAATTGATTTTGTAACTTTTCTGAGCTAGTTTTTACACAGCAGCACCGCTGTCGCTTTGTTGTGATTGTGCCTTAGAGGTGTATGACTTCACAGCAAATTTAGTAATTGCCTTCATTGTCAATGGCAAAAGTCATATGCCAGAAACCAAATTCGAATTCTGGCAATTTTTAAGTCCTCTTGTCAAACATGGATGGCAGCAGTGGATTGGTGCAGCTGTTTTTTTATGGGGTTGGATTCATCAATGTCGTTGCCACGCAATTCTTGTATGTATCCTTCTACTTGATTGACTTCTTAAATTCTGGCTTGTGAATTATCAATATCAAATGGTTGACTATTTATGTTAGTGCTCTAGCACATTTTGAATTCTCATGGCTTCTTGTTGTCAATGGACATCTTCATTCTTTTCACTGACTTTATTGGTCTAATGGTAGCAAGTTGCAGTAGACAACGAAATCAGTCAAAAGAATTTAAATTATGCATGGATTTTTTAGTATCTAATATGCATGAAGCCTATTTGAGTGGATGGAGTTTTTTCATCCAACTAATGCATATTATTTGACAGTTTCTAAGCTTATGGCTATGCAATAATAGAGATTTATGTAGCAGAAGGCAGAGTAAATATATTACATTAAAGCATTGGAAGGTAGATGATAGAAAATTAAAAACTTATGTTAGCGTATGAAATTCTAAGTGTAGTTGATTATTGCATTTTAGGACGTATTTGGATATTTATCTGTTTTGTTTTAGTTTATATGTTTTATTTATTATTCTTTGCCTATTCTTGATTTGCCTTGGAAAGATCCTCGCAGGAACTTTGTCCCAGGGTTATTTCAAATGACACAAGGAGTCAAGGACATGATTCTATTTTAGTTGTTGTAGATTGGTTCTCGAAAATGACCTACTTTATCCCATGTAATAAGACCACATAACACTTCTTATTTAGCAAAGTTGTTCTTTCGAGAAATTGTGCATTTGCAGGGGTTACGTTCTGCCATTGTGTCTGATAGAAATGTAAAATTTGTCAGTTATTTCTTAAAAATCCTGTGGAAACTTTTTGGCACCCGGCTAAAATTCTCTTCAGCTTTTCACCCACAAACTGATGGGCAAAATGGGGAGACAATGTAGTGTGGGTGATTTGCTTAGAAGTCTAATTGGGGATAAAACTAAAATTTAGGATATGGTTTTACCAACAGCTGAGTTTGCATATAATAATTCAGGCAATAGTTCCATAAGTATGAGTTCCTTTTAGATTGTCCAAGGCTTTAGCCCTTGCCAGTCTATTTACCTTATGCCAATTCCGTTGACAAGTGGTACCTCTAAGTCTACAATATCATTTGCCCAATACCTTCATGACTTACATGCTGAGATTAGGTGCAAACTTGCATTAAGCAATTAACAATATAAATTGTCTGCTAATATTCACCATTGCATTCAAAATTTTAATAAGGGTGAGTTCATCATTGCTATTCACCCCGGGCATTGCCCTAAAATTCTTTTTAAAAGTTGCATGCCTAAGCCTTTCGTATATCAAAGAAACTTGGGCCTAATGCATACTTATTGAAATTACCTCTTGATGTGGCCATTAGTCTAGTTTTCAAAGTTAAGGATTTATTCCTAACCGAGGCATTTTTGAGTTCCCCCATTGCTGGTTTTGTAGGTATCCAAGTTCATCATGCTCTTGTACCACTCTTCCCTCTATTCCACCGCTTGTTGAGGCCATTGGTATAGTTTTGGATGACCAAATTATTCTTTCTTCTCATGGTCTTGTCCATTGCTTCCTTGTTTGTTGGAAAGGTTGCCCAAATTTATATGCTACTTGGATTATTGAGGAGGATTTTTTGTGTTTGGATCCTGTCCTATTAGAGTCTTACTAGCAGTCTTGCTCTCTAAAGGACAATCCTCCCAAGCTGGGAAAAATGATGAAAAATTAAAACTTTATGTTAGGATAGGAAATTCTAAGTGTAGTTAATTATTGCATCTTAAGACTTATTTGGATATTTATCTTTGTTTTGTTTTGTTTGTCTTTTATTTATTCTTATTTTGGATTTAGTTATATAGGTTTTAGTGTATTTATTTTACTTATTATTTTAGGCATTTTATTTCCTTGTAATGGGCTCCCTAAAAGAAGCCCTAGCTATTTTATTTCCTTGTAATAGGCTACCTGGAAATGGCCCTAGTTATCATATGTTAGTTAGACTCGTTGATTTTGGAATGTATTCAGCTTCAGTTTCTTGGGTTTTCCTTCCTCCCTCACATTCTCCTATACTTCTCTCACTTTCCTTCACCCCTCTCCCTTTTTTGTTGTTGTCTTGCTTCAGTAGAATACATATGTTTTGTTAGAACATCCAATGGATAATATTCTTTTTTTAGAAGAGTCATCTTGCTAGTTGAGTTGTATTTCTTTTTAATATATAATTTTATTAACTATTAAAGGTCTTGAAATTTGTTCAGGGCTCGCTACGAAGACATACGACACAAGCAGATAAATATGTAATCCCTTATGGTGATTGGTTTGAATATGTTTCCTCGCCGCACTATCTCTCTGAAATTGTAACTCTCACTCCGGTCCCTCTTATTTCTATTGTTGTGATTGGTGCTGAATAAATTGATTGTTGTGATTAATATTAAATAAATTGATAATGATGAAGGTTATATATGCTGGTTTTGTGGTTGCTAGTGGAGGAGAGAACTTTACGATCTGGCTACTTTTTGTTTTTGTGGTAATATTTTCGTTGCAGTTATATCATGCATCAATGATTTAATCTAACGGGTCTTTAATTTTAATGTGCAAATTGCTTTTATTTTTTTTTGTGAAACTGAGTGCAGGTGGTAAATCTGGCATTTGCAGCTGTGGAAACACATAGATGGTATCTCCAAAAATTTGAAGATTATCCTCGTAGTCGTTTCGCCATAATTCCATTTCTTTTCTGAGTGTGGTTTTATTGGAAATCACTTGATCAATGGTATTTAGCTAATTGATCATGTAATTATTAATTGGTTTTTATTATGTTTCTTCTCATCGTTCAGATCTTTTTTATTTTTGGGTTTTATTCAGTAATATATTTTAAATATTTGTTGCTAGTTAATATCCCAGGATTATTTGGTATTTAGTGGGCAGATTATTCATACGAATCACGAAATTATAACGTTAGCAAATCATAGGTTTGTGATGAGCATGTGAAAATCATCCATTGCTTGGAATTGGTTAAAAGCAAGTTAGACCAAAATAATTACTTTAAGTCAAGGAACTGGACATAGGTCTTATTATAGGCCAAATCAAGATAAGCATATAGAGTGTCTAAACCCTTAGGGCTTTTGAATAGAGCATCCGACTTGTCAAATGTGATAGTTGATAAGCTTACCGTGAGCAAATATGTCAAATTCACAAGAATGAGTTTCTTGCACAATTATATCACTGCGCTTCTAATAATCAGAAGTGGACAAAAAAATTATGACATTCGTTCTGTTTTTGTCAACATTAATGTATCTTCCTTGTGGCTAAGTTATTCATGTTACATTATCTGCATATACAACTATTCAAATTTTTTCTCTAAAGTTGAACCACCATTTTCTAAATATGTTGATTCATTAACTTTAATCACATACATTCTTGACTTGCTTCATGCATTGCAATTATATCTACATGTTTTGAAAAAGTATCTAAAATTTATTTTGTAGTGTCATGAAATAACTATACCTCACCATGTAAATTAATAAACTATTTGAAATTAATTTTTATGTAGATAAGATAAATATATTCATATCTATAAAATTCATATGATTAAAATAAGCTCATGTCAACGGTTTCTATAAAGATATCAAAATATGAGTTTAATATGTGTCGAAGAGAAACTAAATCCTGTTAATAAGTTTTTAAAAAAATTTATATTTGGTTATATATTGTTAACGCCCATGGAGTATCATGGTATTGTAATCTGTGACTAAGAATTCGAAGTTCTTCATTATTTTTCAGAAAGTCAGTTGATTTTTATTCATAACATTCTCATAACCAATGAAGTTCTCAATAGACCTACTTTATTCATATGAAATTGCTTTAAAACTACTTTGTATAAGCCCATTGATAAATAAAAATTTCTTTTGTTGGAAATGCAAGATGAGACAAAATTTCATTTTTCAAGATTGATCGTATCTCATCCTTTCTTTAAATAATCAATACCCCTGAACAATTCTTTGAGAGTTTCACCAATTAACGGGCAATGATAATACATTCGTTTTCAAGTTTCCTATTAAAACACATAGGTGAAAAATTATTATGATATTCTTTCAAAAAAATTTTACCACTTGTATCCACAAAGTGCCTTTAATTAGTGCATTAAGAACTTAAATTTTATGATTCAAGCATCTCATCCTCCATGCATTTTCATCTATATAATATAATAATTTATATGAACAATTTATGCTTATTTTATGTTTACTACTAGACTAAATAATTGTACCCACCACAAATAATATCATTCTATAATCAAATTCTAGGTTTTATGAAAGTTTTTATATCATAATTCATGATATATTATTTTCATTTAATTTTGTTTTTGCATAATATCATTTGTACCCTATGAACTTTACACTTTTAGTTATTTAGACTACATGTCCAATATCTTGACTTTCATAAGTTTATTTTATTGTTGTCATTCTATATTGCCCAATAATTTCCATATCAGTACTTTCAACAATTCATAGTATCACTCAATTCCACAACTTTGTGTGCTAGATTATAATCTTGTTGACAACTATGACTATGTTTGAATGTTGTTTTTAAAAATAGAAAAACAAAATACTTATTTGGTAATGTGTCTTTTATCCATTGTTCTAAAAAATTTTTAGAACAGAAAAGTGTTTTTTAGAATAAAAAAACAAGAACAAATTTTAAATGTTTTCTTTTGTCTCTCAAAATTGTTTCAATTAATGCCGTAAAACATGATTTAAGTAAGATTATGGGTTAGCTTTGAATAAACTTTGAGATCCAACCTAGCCGGTTAATAACTAATAAGGCTGAATCACTTTTTATTTTTATTAAAAAACATTTTTTCAAAAAAATAGTTTTAAGAAAAATAAAAAAGTAAGATTTAAAATGAATATGATTTAAAATGGAATATAATTAAATTTTCAAAAGAATTAAGATTTTAGAGATTTGTCATAAATAAAATAAATTAATATTAAAAAATAATACATAGTAGGGCATTGAATTAACCCCATACTTAACCTAATTTAGTTAAAACCTACACACGCACTCCCACACACATTCCTACATATTGAATATGTAACACACACAGACAAAGACATATATAATAAAGTTGTTATATACATGCACATATGTATATGTATATACAAGTACGTGCACGCGTGTGCGCACACAAACACACACACACATATATATAACGAATATGTAGCATCAATGCATATGCACACGCACCTATACACACAAATACACATGTACATGCACATATATATGTCCACATACATCCACGCACACAAATACATACATAACAAATTTGTTATATATGTGCACACACACATGCATGCGCATGCACATGCACACATGCATAAATGCACATATATATATTGAATATGTAAAACAAATACATATAACAAATATTTCTCTTTCATCTAAATAGGAAAATTAGAATTAAATTGGAATTATAATTTCATGTTCTAATTCTTTATATGGCCCAAACATAAAATTTAAACTTTTGAATTAATTTCAATTTTAATGGAATTATAATTATAATTATAATTTTACATTATAAATTTAATTCTTGGCACTAAATAATGTCTCAGCGTTTTCAAAACTTGTTTTTAAATTTATTTTTTCAAACATTGTTATTTCTAATTTTGAGTGTGTTTCTAAAAGCAGAGGATTCAAACAAGTTTTTAGTTTTTATTTTTAAAACTGTTGTAAAAAACCAATTTCACACAACTATTTTAAAAATATAAAAGTAAATAATAGAATCAAATAAACCCAATACCTTTTCAAGTTTCGTATTTTTCTTGTAATGACTTAACTTGATGAAATTTCTTCACATACCTACTTTTAGATAATTAAACCTTCTTCTAGAAATATAGGTTGGTCAACGGTCTTCAAGAGCATCTGCCTCCGCGATTAACCATCTCGATTATTTTCTCCTTCTCATTTTCAAGGTTTTTTGGGGAACCAATAATCAATCTAATTTAACCAATTGTAATTGATATGTATTTTCATTACCATTTTTGTCAGCAAATATGTTTGGTAGATTATTTGTTATGTTTTCGAATCAAGTGCCTTTATGAACTTCTTTTAACATTCACTCATGGTATGTGAAGATCACAAAATAATGATACATATTACATAATATTTTTCTTCAATTGTCTATAGTTCCACCTAATTCTAAGAAAATCACATGATTAAATGATAATTGACAAATGATATTGCAAATGTAAGTCCTTCGTATATTCATTCTAACTTCTTTTCTTAACTTCAAATGAGTACTCATTTGTGGTAGAACAACAAAATTATAAATTGTATATTAAAAAATTCTTTGATAAGAAATATTTAGCTCATAACAAAAAACTTAATTTTATTTGGGAGCTCTTCTTGTTGGCTTACTATGTATAGCTTACTCTCAAAATATTGAACTTTACTCATATAAATAATGGTCTTATAAATAATTGGAGTTCTTTAACAAATATTCTATTAGATCATATATGTATGAAAACATGAGCAATTCAAGCTTTTCAACAAGTATGCCACTTAAATATCTAACCCTCAATGTAACTTCATTCGTATTAAAAATTAACTCATTGTATAATATAAAAGTTGTGCACTTGCAATCTTGCAAACTTTAGGTTACAAGTTAATAATAAAAGTTATGACCAATTTGAAGATGTGTCTATTAAAAATATTTCAATGATTTAATTATTGAATGAATGAACTTATTAATCAATTGAATATATTCCAAATATTCAAGACATATTCGTAACTTTAATTGGTGATGATCTAATTACCAATTTGCTCTTATGACAAGTAATATAAGAGAATTATTATATATTGTAATACTTCTAACTTTTAGATGTTAAATACCTTATTCAAAGAGGGAATTTTTTTAAAAAAATGATATTATGAATTGGAAAAGTAAGGAAATGAAATTGGGGCAAGAGTAAATTTTTATAATTGAAGAATATTAAAAAAGAAAATTTAGAAAGACTAAATACAAAATGAGTCAATATTAAACCTAAACTTGAGGAGGTCAAACTTGCTTTGTCTATTCACCTTTGCTGTCATCATCCTCAACTCTACCATCATTGACTAGTTGCTGGCGCTTATTGGCTAGAAAGAAGCTAAGGTTTTTAGCAGACTTGGGGCGTGTGAGATTTCTTTAAATCTCTATAAGGCTTCCATTCTAGACTAATTTTCAGCCCCTTCTCCCTCAGTAACAGCGATCAATTTCAAGTAACAACCTCTAAATCGCAAACCCCCATTCTACTGTGTATAAACAATGCAAATTTCAAGTTTAAATATGATTTGGGCTTGATTTCATCAAATTGAGATGAGACTTTATTTGTAAGTTGATTTTCAACCCTTTTCTCTCTAGTTTTCATTAATTAATTTCATCAATTTTGTTTTGATTGAAAAGCCCTCATTGTCATATGGGAAAGAACATGAATAGTGCTTCAGCTTGCAATATGGGGTACAATTGGAGTTATTTTTATTAAATTCCTTTGGGGGTTTTTGGTCCTAGGTAAGGGTCTAACGTTTCCCCTATGCCAATTTAATGTTTTAGTCACTAAATTGAAAACCCTATTTTCATTGCAGTGAGTTAAAATGTGTTGGATTGTGAAATATGAAAATTTCTTGCCCCCCTAGCACCTATGGAAAGGATTTAGGTTAATTGGAGTTTTTGTTTTGAATAGTAAGTAGTATTGAGAAATTTTCTCAAATTTTCTAAAATTTTATTGTTGTGGAAAGAAGCTTGATGAAGGAAAATTTCATTATGAATGATTATTAGCTTGGTGTAATTACTCTAAATTTTTTTGGTATAGTTTTTAAGCCATTAATAATGTTAGACAACTCAAGGGCTATGATAATTAATAATTTGATCTATTTTGGGCTAGTAATAATTTTGAATTGTTTACATTGATGATGATGATGATTGATAAATGTGTTTAATGACATTTATACGTGGAGAAGCTTTAATGTCTTATATTAGAAATAATTCCATTAATAGAAAGTGAAATTAGGGATATTAACAAATTTTGAAGTCATGAACTTGAGGTATATGTGTGTTTACATTTTCAGGCTTAAAAGTAGTTAAATTCTCCTTTGGTGGATATTATCTAAACTTATAGGCATAAGAACATTACCAAAACTTTGGAATACTTTTAGTGCAAATTGTTGATGTTGGTTATTGGTGAAAGAATGAAAACTTTTTAACTTAAGGACCATTTGTGTTCCTGATGATTTGGATATCCTTGAACATTATGTATTGATACATTCATGAATAAGGAGTAAGGGCATAATGAAGCATATTAGAAGGGATTCAAGGTACTCAATATTGATTAAGGTCATGAATTAATTTGGGATTAGGAGGATGACTATTTCCCTAAGCCATTGGTGAATTTAAATGTTAGTAATCGTGAAGAATAAAGTTTGAGAGTAGTTTTGTTGAATGTGTCTTAAATTAGAGTTGGATAATTAAATGTTTAGATTCATTGGAGTTAAGTTAGTCAATGGTTTAAGAACCTATAAGTATCCCTATTTGGAATTAAGTTAACAGTGTCATTGGCCTTATTATAGTGATGTTTACTTAAGAATTTGGATTTCGATATAGGAAGTAAGAACGGTAAGTGGAAGCAAGGATAACTATAAAAGGTTGTGTTTGACCATCCAAGATTTATAAATCTATAGGCATATGTTTATAGTTTAAGAGTAACCTGCTAGTTAAATAAATAGATAAATTAGTTATATTATTCTTGAATAATTAAAGGTAAGAGTGCACTATCTTATTTTACAGGTCCTTTGGGCTAATCGTGATCAAGTAAATTGTTAAAGGCTTTAAAAAGAATTTGTGTGCTCCTTTATAGGTGAGTAAATACTGCTAACTATGCTGGTATTCTGCATTTCAATACCTTTATTTGCAAATTCATGTGATTTGTTCACTCAGCTATTATAGGAAACATGCTTCCTTAAATACATTGTTTCTTCATGAAAAATTATCTAAATGCTTTCATAAGATTAGGGTAATGTGATATGTAGCTTCTTTTGGTATTTGTTTTGACTTAGAATTAAGATTTACAACTCTGTATACTTTAGATTTTGATTTACTATGACAATGATATTTTGAATTAGTCTGACTTTGTTTTCATAATGGACCTAGTTTTAGATTCTTTGAGTTATTATGATCTTAGGTATTTTGAAAACTTGGGTTACAAAGTACTATGATCTGTATTGTGAAGAAATCTGATTTTGTACTTTTGAAGACTTTGGCTCTGTATTTTTGAAGTTTCTATGAATCTAAATTATCAATTATCTTAGAATTAAAAATTTGAATTACTTTGATTTTATTTTTTTGAATAAATATAATTCTAGATTTTTTAAACTACTCAGTTTTGGATATTTTGGAAACTTTGGAATCAAGAAATACTTTGTCTTTTAAATTTATGAAATATTCTTAGTCTAGATTCATGAAATACTTTGATTTTGTGTTTATGAAATACTTCGATTTTAGGTTGACAAAATATTCAGATTATGGAATTAAGAATTTATTTGATTTTGAAATTTTTCAGAATATTTTGGTTATGTAATTATCTTTGTAAAAGAATTTTTTTTTCTTTAGGAACCCATCCAATCCAGAACTCGTAGCTAATGGTAGTATACGTTAGCTATGATGCACTATGATTCTGAACCTTAGCTAGTAAGGGAGATACTAGTCCCGTGTGAAGGCCAACACACGTGGATATGATCAAATTTTGATTATCTAACTTAGGCGTACATCCGTTATTCTGATTATTCCAAGCTTGATGCTTGTGTCTAATATATGTTTTGATATGATAGCACCCCATTTAGATTGGAAGATACTAGCCCCATGTGTAAGCCAACACACTTGGATTTGACCTGATTGCGGCGTACAACTTGAATTATGATTATTCTCTCTTCTTATATCTATTATGTTCTGATAGCACTAGCCTTGAACTAGTTCTGATTTTGATATTCCATTGGTTTTGTCAGATGTTCCCTACTATACCACTTTGCATGGGTTTCATTTATGTTGTATTATAGAATCTGATTTTTTTTTTCTCCATATTGTATTTCATGTTTTTGGACTAATTTTCAAGTGAACATTGATATGTTCTCATTATTTGTATTTTGTAAATAATTATTTGTATGTATGAAGATTTTAACAATAAATAACTGATTTATGAAAAACTCTTATGCATTTGTTTGTTCCCTTCCAAGTATAGTTAGTAATATTTGTTCATTGAGTGTTTTCACTCACTTCTTTATTTTCATATTTTTTAAAGAACTATGTTGACCATGAACCCTTTTGTTACATAGAGAGAAGTTAGATATCTTTTAATGAGCCATGCATTGTTTGCAAAGGCATAGCTTACTTCTTATGATTGTTGAACATTGTAAATTTTATAATCTAAAAGCTCTAATTGTCACAGGTAGGAAATTTGACACTATGTTGTATATCTATGATGGTTTAGTTATATATCTTGTAAAGGCAAAGTTCTCTTACATTTTGATTTACAGGCCTTAGTGTAAAAATTTTGGAAGTCCATATTTTGTAAGAAACTTTGTCAAAATTTCCACACAAAAGCCAATTGGTGAAGATTATGCTTATAGATTGACATAATTTGGTAACCTTCATTTGGTAAGTATGTTATTAAACTGTTTATGTTGTCTATAATTTTTTTTTCTGGTTCACAGAGGCAGGGGATTATTTCATTCTTCATGCCGATTGCACTTCTTTAGTTAGGGGTGTGACATATATAGAATGTTCTAGTTCTTTTAATAGAAATTTATGTGAATTTAGTAACCGAAAGAAAAAAGAAATTTATGTGAATTTTTAATTCTTTTGCATTATCAACCTAGGATGGTCCATGCCAAACATTCATAAACTTTTAATTTACTTTCTCATGTGATTTTATTAAATTCATATAATATCATCCTTTAAGGGAAGATTAGCATCATTTTCGATATTGTCATCCATATTTTTCACTTTAAATTATTATGAAGCAAAGCTCTTAGTGGATTTCATTTGAATATGAATTGGTATAGTATATGTTTGGATTATAGTTGAGCAAAAGTGATTTTGGATCAATTTGATTTTCAAAATTAATTTTGATCAATTGTGATTTTGTATAATCATAAACTATGTTGGGAAACTTCTATATGAAAATCAAGTTTTGCTACTAATATAGTTTACCCAATGCAAAAGTATTTTTTATATTTTTATGCAAATAGTGTTTTAGAAGCCAAAAGTAATTTTAGAGAAAAATCAAATGTTAAAACAAACAAAAACATTTGTAAGCAAACTCTGATTTTGGTATGTAAACAAGCCTTTGAACTTCTCAAGCGGCAAACCAAATGCAAATATAACATGCTGCCATAACAACTCTATTAGAGTTTTACTCATTTTTAATATTGTACTTTTATAGTACTTCATTAATAATAATTATAACATCATTAAAACTCATTTTAAATATAATAATAATAATTTCTCCCTTCGTGGATTAGCTTAAGAATGCTTAGCTAAACTAATACCATCGTAGAGACACAAAATTTATCACAGTTGGACTATATGAAGTTTGTGCTTTAAACATTATGTTCTAATAACATAAATCTCAATTTCAATTTTCTTATCATCATGTTCTTCCATCCTTTCTCACTGTTCTATAAACATCAACACATTTGACATATAACGTCTATACCTTTCACCTTTATATTTACTTATCTTAATAGTTCTTGAGAAAATTAATTAATAAATTCTTATAATTTAGTATATATCATTTAATTGTTTGAAAATTTAATTGAAAACAAAAGAAGGTATTACTAATAGAATAAAAATGACTTATAATTTTTTTATTATTATCTTACTAATAAAATGCTATTATAACAAGTATCTAATTAAAGAGTGTATAATTGTTCCACTATTATTTCATTCTATTCCAAACTTGTAATTTTTTAAAAAAATTTAGTTGACAAAAACGGGTTTTAGTGTCTTCCCTTGCGTTCCATTTCGTTCTGAATTGTATGCGAAACAAGATCTCTACGTAAATTTCTACATGCTCTCGGCAAATAGGTGGTTCTTTTATTGAAAAAAGGTATTTTGTTCCCTCTTCTTTCCACCGATATATCCGTTTTATGTCGAGTTACCGAAACCATTGTCCCTCTCGACTGAGCAAACCTTCTCCGAATTCTCCTGAAGAGGGGAAAAGGTAAGAATCCTTCCAACATTTGATGTGCTAAACCGGAAATCACACCAACAATACTCATCAACCATGAGAGTACTATCACCCGCGGCGGCGACTCACTCCGACGACCACCGCTTTGCCACCGTCGGCCACCGCGATGCCGAGTCGCTCTTCCGGACGAAGCCCATTTCCGAGATCCGAAATGTGGAGGCGAGTACAAGGAAGCAGATCGAAGACAAGAAGGAGGAGCTCCGGCAGCTTGTTGGCAATCGCTACCGTGACCTCATCGACTCGGCGGATTCCATCGTTTTGATGAAGAACTCTTGCCTGTCTATCTCCGGCAACATCTCTTCGATTCATGGTTCAATTCGCTCACTCTCCCTTTCTCAATTGCAGTCTCAATCTCCATCCCAATCCTCCGCCACGCGCATCTGGACTTATGGCATTGCTTGTCGTGTCAAGTACTTGATTGACACTCCAGAGAATATATGGGGTTGTCTGGATGAGGGCATGTTCTTAGAGGCCGCATCACGCTACGTGCGAGCGAAGCACGCACATCATCGATTATTCTTCGACAATGGGAACGCCGCCGATGCGGATCGGAAAAAGATTTTATCAAATTTTCCTATCCTTCAGCACCAATGGCAGATCGTTGAGAGCTTCAGGACCCAGATCTCTCAGAGGAGTCGTGATAGGCTGTTGGATCGAGGCCTCACCATTGGAGCTTACGCGGACGCATTGGCTGCTGTGGCCGTTATAGATGAACTCGAGCCAAAACAGGTATTGGATTTGTTTCTGGAATCAAGGAAGTCGTGGGTTTCTCATATATTGGCTGATTGTGATGCTGCCGCTGCCGCTTCCTCTGTTGTAGTTTCAGTCTTCTGTGATGTGTTAGGCATAATTCAGGTCAGTGTGGGCCAGGTGGGTGAGTTGTTTTTGCAAGTGTTGAATGATATGCCTCTTTTCTACAAAGTCATTCTGGGTTCCCCTCCTGCATCTCATTTATTTGGTGGGATTCCCAATCCTGATGCGGAGGTGAAGCTCTGGAAATCGTTTCGAGATAAACTGGAGTCAGTCATGCTAATGCTTGATAAAGAATATATTGCTAGTACTTGTAAAACTTGGTTAAGGGAATGCGCTAAAGAGATGGTAAACAAGATAAATGGAAGATATTTAATTGATGCCATTGACAGTGGCCAGGAACTAGCTTTGGCTGAGAAATCAATACGGGAGACGATGGAAAGTAAGCAAGTGCTAGAAGGCAGTCTAGAATGGCTTAAGAGCGTTTTTGGGTCTGAGATTGAGTTGCCTTGGAGTAGGATTCGGGAACTCGTTCTAGAAGATGATTCGGATCTGTGGGATGAGATTTTTGAAGATGCTTTTCTTGGCAGGATGAAGGCGATCATTGAACTGGGTTTTGGGGAGCTCACAGGTACTGTTGACTTGGTCAACTTAATTAATACAATTGGGGACACTTCTGCGAAGCAGAATGATGCTCAGGGGTACTTGAACAAACCATCTACAATTGGTGGAGTTTGGTTTTTGGAGTCCAATGCCAGAAAGACTGGATTTAAAGTCCAACCTGAAGAGAATGAATTTCAAACTTGTCTAAATGCCTATTTTGGTCCTGAAGTTAGTCAAATAAGAGATTTAGTTGATATTTCTTGTCGGAGCATTCTTGAGGATATGTTGAGTTTCTTAGAATCTCCAAAAGCATCTCAAAGATTAAAGGATCTTGCACCCTATCTGCAAAGTAAGTGTTATGAAAGCATGTCTGCTATATTGATGGCACTGAAAAATGTGCTGGATAAACTATATGTCACGATGGAGAATGGTGGCAAAGAGGTTTCTGCAACTGTTACTGTTGAAAGATCTCTTTTCATTGGTCGGCTATTGTTTGCATTCCAAAACCACTCTAAACATGTGCCCTTGATACTTGGATCTCCTAGATTTTGGGTGAATGAGACTACATCTTCTGTTGGGAAAATGCCATCAGTGGTAAAACAATCTAGGTTTGGAACTGATTCTCCTGTCTGTGATACGCCAGGAAGAGACACGCCCTTTAGCTCTAAAAGACAAAGTTCTCTTGCTGCAGCTGCTTTATTTGGGGCAAAAGAAAGTGCAAGCCTGCAACTTGAAGAACTGAGCAGGCTTATGGGAGATCTTTGCATTAGAGCTTACAACTTGTGGATATCATGGCTATCTGATGAACTTTCTGTTATTGTCTCTCAGGGTCTTAAACTAGATGATGCCTTATCTTTGAATACTCCCTGGAGAGTAAGTACCATTTACTGGTCTTTTCTGTTCGTTTTCTTGGTTTCTCATGACATTTATGATCTTGTAACTTAAGTATGTTTTACCTTATTGTTACTTCTTATTAGTAATCCTCTGATCTGCCTCCAAATTTTAGAAACCTGTCTGTCTTACAAGACTACTTCCTCCTTCAATTTGAAGAATTTTTTAATTAAAAATTTTATTAAGGTACGAAGAAAGAAGAAAGCAAATAAGAAATCCTTCACAATAAAATGGCGTAAGAGTAAAATAAAAGCTGAAAAGCTCTTCAATCCACTTGTATATCTATAGAAGAGAAGGCCCCTCAATAGACCCTGACTCAAAACTTCAGTAGTTGGGTCCCTTTTCTTTTGGCTTCTTTCAATTGTGTAGCTGTAATACTGAAATAGAAATGTGAATCACTATGTCAGCTAGAATCTATGCTTAGGATTTCATGAACATACGAAAAGTTAGGAAAATCTTAAAATCCCAAAGTTATTTGACAAGAAAAACCACCTAAAATAGCCATACCAGTGACATATAAGTTGTGGACCTTACATCCTGACCAAAGTACTATACAGTGAGTATGCTATTCTTGTTGATCAAATTATCTATGATTCATGCCAAAATGACTGCTATCATTAAAAGTTATGAGAATTGCTCTATTCTGTTGTTGTTTTAAGAAAGAGCCTGTCTTGGGATCTTGCACTATATCAAAATTTTTGAGGTTGACGACAAGGACTTTAGCAAGATTTATATGGTCATACCCAAATATTCCAGATTATACTGATTAAAATGTGTGGCGTGGCATTATTGTTGTGACATGATCTTGAATTAAGTTGCTTCAAGATCTGTATTCTTGAGACTGGTTTTTGTGCTACTCCAAGGGCCCATTTTTCTCTGCTATAGGGTTTCAGGCCTGCTAGAAATGGGTTGACAAGTATGTGATCAATTAGGTATCAATTAATCTTGGTGGTTCAACTTATTTGGATAGCTGCTTTGGTCTGCCAAGCCTGCTGGAAATGGGTTGGCAAGTTTATGATCAATTAAGTATTAATTAATCATGGTGGTTCACCTTCTTTGGATAGCTGCTTCAATCTGCCAACTCCTCTGTGCTTACAGACTTTTGTTACTCACAATTCATGCAGTTGGAGAGACTCCTTAATGGAGAATGAAATGAGAATATTAGGAAAAATAATATTAAGTATTTGTAAATTAGGATTAAGGATAAACATTGGAATTAGATTATTTAAATGGCTTTATTAATTATCCCTTTGTTAGGCTTGTTTTATCCTTTTGTTTATTATCTTTTATGTTTGAATCAATTTATCCTATTAGGACATATCTATTGGGCTCTATATAAAGTCTTTAAGAATTTTGGTTAGGGTAGCTTGCCTTTTGATTGTTCTTTAATAATATTTTCTTGGCTTGTTAGCTGCCTCTTTCCCTCTTTTCTTCTCCTACCTGCTTTTCTTTACTTTTCTCCTTCATCCTTCTCTCTCCCTCCCTTTCCTGTATTAGCTCTATTGGTTTTACATCAAGTGGTTTTTGAGCAAGGTCACATTTCGACCACTCCCTTCACGACCTCACAACCACCAACAACCCATTGGAAAATTTGTTGGACTCAGAAACTTAAAACCTTTGCAGTCTACAGTAGAACTTCTTACCTTAAAACTTGTCATGGAATGACAAACCTAGAGTCTCCAAAATAGATTTGACGAAGGGTTTTGGACAACGAAATGAGTGCTCTTAACCTATTAAGTTGACTAATCATTGGCAAAAAATTGGAAGATCTAATTGAAATTCAAGGTGACCATGCTCAGTGAAATAAAGAAAAGAATATCCTCAAAATCATGATGAAATATATGAAGCTTTCATGGAAGGGCTGCATGATATCATAGTGGAACCCTCTAATTGCCCATCAGAATAATGGTAACATCATATATTTTGAAGAGCAGTTCGAAATAAAGCTAGAATTTGAAGATCATGATGCTTTCAAACAATATTCAGAAGTAAAATTTCAAACTGCAGAAGATCACGTTCAGATTTAACCAAATAAACTTACATACCTTTGTTATTCCTAATGTTTTGGAGATTCCAAAGCTATTTATGCTGCCATATCTTAAAGTAGTGCTTATTGTCCTACCTAATGCTTTAAGATGGATATTCTTATTGCTTCCACACTTCAAAACTTGAGGACAAGTTATTCCCGACCAGGGGATGATAATGGAAAACAAAAAGAGAATATTAGGAAAAGTAATATTAATTATTTGTGAAATAAGATTAAGGATAAACATAGGATCTATAATTAATTAAATTGCTTTATTTTGAATTTTATTATCTTTTTGTTAGGCTTATTTTATCCCTTTGTTTATTATCTTTCTTTTTACCCTATTAGGAGTCATCCATTGGGCTCTATAAAAAGCCCCAAGTCATTTTGGTCAGTGTAGCCTTTTGACTGATCCTCAATAAATTTCTCTTGGCGTGTTAGCTGCCTCTCCCTCCCTTCTCTTACCCTTCCTTTATTTCTCTCTGCATCTCCCCCTCCCTTTTCTTCTATGTCGCCCCCTTTCTCCTTTTCTCTCCCTCCTTTCCCTCTATTATTGTTATTGGTTCTACATCATATCTTTTAAGTGTTGTTAGTCAATGGAAGGGGTTAAGAGCCTTCTTGTTACTGGTAGAATTCCAAGTGGAAGATAGTCCTATATTTGCTTAGATTTAATGCATTATAATTAGTAAGCAATATACCAAAGATGGTCTAGTTGTGTAGGAACTGAAGTGAATTGAAAAATGTTAAAGGAGTAATCACTATGCTTATTCTGATATTTTTCTTGGCACATGCAGAAGTTGTGGGTTTTGGATATATGACATCTCACTGAAGTGAATTGAAAATGTGATTTAGGATTAATTGCTTACTATGATCTTTTGCTTTGAAACTTATATACATTAATATGTTGACGTTGTTAGTTTGGAATATTTAATCTCACATTCTACCCTTATTATTGATAGTCTTTGGTGGTTCCACCAAGCTAAAGTGATGTTTACGTAGTTGTTATGATCTTTTTGTAATTCAATTATGCATAATTGTTTTCCCTAAGCAGCACCTACTAATGACATGACAAATGAGGCCTTGTGCCTTCAAAATAGAGTCTAGGCTGCCTAGCTCTTCTATTGTTCCCTGCTTGACAAATCAGAGATGTCACCAGCCTTAAATCAGCATGTTATTTTTACTATTTTTCTATATTATTATCATAAATGATTTTTCTCAGTGTTACCTAATGTAGGCGATTGCCAATGAAAATCCTGTGGTCTTCAATCTAGAAGCTAGCTCATCTTCTGTTTGACTGTACAGGGATGGGAGGATATCATAGTCAAGCAAGAGCAATCTGATGAGAACCAATCAGAGATGAAAATATCTCTTCCATCGCTGCCTTCTCTATATATCATCTCATTTCTATTTCGAGCTTGTGAAGAAGTTCATCGAGTTGGGGGTCATGTACTTGACAAGAAGATTTTGCAAAAACTTGCATTTAGACTAATTGAAAAGGTATTGTTTTCTGTGGATGGTGTTGATCCACTGGATCTCAAACTGTTAAGGAGTCTCGCTTTCTTTTATTTTCCCCAGTCTTTTCTTTTGCTTACATGATTTTTTGTGTTCCTGCCCTATATAGTAATTTCTGCATTATTATCACTGTTTATCAATGTTTTTCTTTTCTGGGGATAGAAAAAGGAGCTTGGTTAGAAAGAAAGATAATTATTAGAGAGGAGGATAAGACAAGTCACCTAAAAGAGACAAAACCCAGAAAAAAAGGAAATGAAAAAATGGAAAGAAATAGCATGAACTAAGAAAAAGATGTTGCACAACCCCTATACATACCAGTCAAACTGCCAAAAAGACTCCCTTGAGAAAACAATCAGCAGAAGACCAAAGGGAAGCAAGAGATATGACCATTTCCCATCAGTCATCTAAAGTTGCCTAGGCACCTTAACAATTTTAGCAGTACATTCCAACCAAATACGCCAAATCACAGCAACAACTGCAAATTGCCGGCTTTATTCTATCCCAAATGATTATAGTCAATCAGCAAAAGGAACGAAGTCACTATAAGGGAAGAGTCATAATGGGTCTGCAATTAGTTTTCCAAACTGACTGCACCAGCAACCAAATCATATAATACTAGAATCACAAGCAAGAGGAAGGAGTTAGGATATCCAAAGGGAATAAGGAGAAGTGAAAATGAAAATGAGTAGGAAAAGGAGATAAAGAGACACAGAAATTACATATAATAACTAGGGTGAAACACAGAATTAAGGAGGACGCAGGGTTGGAGCCTGAAGTAGGAGAAATATTCTAGTTTTAGAAAGGGTTTGAGTAAGTCTAAAAAGATGTGCAGAATGTTCAGAAGTTGATCCGCATGAAAATTGATAACAACATAGCTAATTATTTGGATCAATGGTGTATCTAGTGATTAGAGTTGGTATTGTGAGTTCTTAGGTGGCTGTTCTAGGGCCCAAGACGGATTGTAAAATTTAATGAAGATATTGTTTTCTATTATGGAGTTGTTGATGGCAGTCCAAACTCTTGAATGACTTAAAGAATTGGTATTGTTAGATTTGAACCCTCCTTTAGTGCAAACCCTCAAGGAACCAACATAGTGATTGATGGTTAGTCGCTTAAACCATCACTCTTAGAGTTGGTAATGGAAAAATTACACACACCATTGTAAAATAATAGAGTAAGAGTTTAATTGCTTCAGCACCGTTATGGCCATGTGCTCATCCCATTTCTATGAACATGTACAAGAGAAAAACCGTAAGAAAACTCTTAAGTCGTGAGGAGTGGAGATGATGGGAGTTACGTGTTTAGACTTCATCACTAGAGCTGTGTGCTGTTGGGTGCCCAGTTGTGCAATCAAAGTAGTGGAGTTTAGCTTGGAGAATGTTGAGGAGACTACTTAAGAGAAGTAGGTTGAAGACCTTTGGGAGTTGTGGTTGTGTTAAATTTGATTGAGTTGTGACTGTGAGAATGTTGAGGGGGCCACTATTGTGATGTAGGGTAATGAATTTCAGGAGCTATGTGTTAAATTTGATCAAGGAGAGTGGCTGTGAGAATGTTGAGGGGGCCACTATTGTGATGTAGGGTAATGAATTTCAGGAGCTATTTGTCTACCGAGACAAGAACGTCGCCAGAGGAAGTGCTAGTTGCTATTCTTTAATTTTGTGGGATTGTGTGAAATGTGGTGCAATGCCTAGGTCCTGATTGTTCCTAGGTCTGATTTTTTTTTTTTTTTTTTTCCAATTGGATTTTATTTGTAACAATCTGATGCTTGAAAAATCTTCATCTTTGGGGGTTGTGTTGAGAAACAAGATAAGTCTTACAAAGTATGAGTGTTATAAGATTATTTGTTTTTTATTATCATCTAGGATTCTTATAGTTATCCGATTTGTTATTTCTAGATTCTTGTATTTAAAGTCTATTTTGAGAAATAACTACTCAAATGGAGCTAGGTATAGAGGGCTGAGGGGGCAGCGTTTGTCTTTAGCCCCTTAAATGCTGTCATCTATTTTACTTTAGCCCTATAATTCAACTTTTTTCAATAAACTAACTTTAGAAAGCCATGTGCTGAAACCCATAGGGAAGAAGTCTCTTGCTAAAATCCCTATACAAACATAGCACACTTCTGCAATGCCTTGGACTGCTTATTCAGTGCAATACCCAGAAAATGTGTGTAAAAGAAAGTACTCCACATATCAAGGTTGTTCCCTGCTGCAGTGTGAAAAAATGCTTATCAATGGACCAAGAAGTGTCATTTGGCCATGCGACCTTTTCTACTTGATAAATTTTCAGTATTTAAAAACGATTTTCTCGGTGGTGGCTTATTTTCTACGCTAACTATCTTATAATACAGATTATTAGAATCTTTGAGGACTTCCTTTCCACCAAAGAGGCTAGTGGTCTTGAAGTGTCAGAAAAAGGAATCTTGCAGGTTTTGTTAGATGTCAAATTTGCCACTGATGTTCTCTCTGGGAGTGATTTGAATACAGTTACGGAATTATCTACCAACCAGAAGAAGTTACCCATCCGAAGGAAGCAGGACCAAAAACTGATAACTTCAGCTATTAGAGAACGTTCTGATCAGTTGTTAAAACGTCTTTCTCAGAGACTGGATCCCATAGACTGGCTTACGTAAGTTTTATTCTTCCATTTTTTATTTCCTTTTTATCCAGATAACAACCCCTTGAAATGCAACAAGGGAGTGCAATCTATAAATAGAGGGCTCATGCAACAAGTTACACTTGCAAGCACAAAGAAGGTGCATAATTTAAATTAAAAGTAGAGAAAACAGATATTTACTGGAAAAAGCTTGCAGAATTCCATAGTCTGAAAAGTAAACTAGATAAAAAGGGATAACTTTGCTGAAATATTAGGAACTGAAGTAGTATACCCAAGTAACCCAACCATATTAAAATGGTTTAGGCTGGTTACTGATCCTGGCCACTGTTTTCATGTGGGAGTGGGAGGTCAAAATAATGGTTGTTTGCACTCTGCAATTCATCTTTTGAGAAAATTTGAAGGGTGCATTTTTTTATATAGGGTTAATTTGGTGGAAAATGCTTGTGTACCATGAGCTGTCAATTATATATTTTGACATTTTAGTCATGTCTGTTCTGTCATCTCAAGGCCCTTTTATTTTGGTTGAAAAATCTCAAGGCCTTCTTATGTTGATCGGGTAAAGATTTCTAATTTAATTTAATGTCTTAAAGGTATGAACCATATCTTTGGGAGAATGAGAGGCAGTCATACCTACGTCATGCTGTCCTCTTTGGGTTTTTTGTGCAACTCAATCGAATGTACACTGATACTGTTCAGAAACTGCCTACTAATTCAGAGTCTAATATTCTGAGATGCTCTACAGTTCCTCGATTTAAATACCTACCAATCAGGTCAGTTTGAACTTATATCCTTTTTTTTATCCTTCATCAGTCATTAGATAATGCACAGCCATGTGGATTTCTCTCTGACAATCATTTATTTAGAATATTCCAATTAAATAAACTTATGTCTCAAAAATAAAAAATATTCAGTACCTTTCGTTTTGGCTTTTTAGTTTTTTTGGATGTGAAACCTGTTCTGAAATGTCATTTCCTACTTTTAAACTGACAACTTGATAAATCTAGTGCTCCAGCGCTGTCTTCTAGAGGGATGAAGAAGACATTTGCTCCATCTTCAAATGATATCTCTTCAAGAAGTTCCTGGAATTCTCTTACAAATGGAGACCTTTCTCAGAAAATGAATTTGGATGACAACTCAAGTCTTGGAGTGGCGGCTCCATTCCTAAAGTCTTTCATGCAAGTATGTCCTTATCCAAATTTTCTTCTTGTACTATTTATCTTATTGTGGCCTAATAGTGGACTTCATGTATCTTTTGATTTTTCTATGAAATATACACATAGATACTGCATTGCTTTCTTTATGCCTTTAAAATTTGTACATATTTTTTTTGGGCTCACTGTTTCTGATGGACTAATTCCATTTGAGTGGTCACTCAAATTCGTCTAAAAGGTGCATGATTTATAATTTAGAAGTTTGCTCGCTTCTTTCTTGATTCAAGAACTTCTGTTTTAATTCAAGTTGGTCTTTATATGCTGGAGAGACAACAATATGCTGTTCTACAAAATGTCAATCCGTACACTATATGCATATTAGGTACGGTATTCTTGATGGTTCAAATATAAAATATGGTGAACTGTAAAAAGTGAATTTAATCCTATGCATAATCTTGTTTTCCCTCTCTCTTTTGGGATTTCAAGTTGTTGTCTTGGGATATTTGCCAGGTAAATTCATGTAAATGGTGTTTAGCATTAAGGAATCCTTTTTTAAATGAATGTGATGAGGTTTCATATCATTTATCAAGGAGTCACAAATAATTATTGTGATATTTAAGTGGTGTAGTTCTTCCTCGTAACAAGCATTTTTTAAGGGTGGGGTTCCCCACACTTGCTTAGGGCTCCTTCATTTGGTACAGAGCTGGACTAAATTTTATAGAAAGGGCTACTTACGGTGGGTGTGATTTGGTGGCCAGAGTGAGTGCTACAAAGTGCAGCTGTGGAGGACGTTGACTTTTTAGTGACGGGGCTATGATGTAGTCCCACATTGAGAACCACAAGAAATTCTTGTGGTTCTTAAATGGTATAATTCTTTTTTCTTACAAGCTGGTCTTGCGTTGGCTATTCAAGAACGGTGCTATCATGGAGTCCCATATTAGGGAGCTGATATTAATTGATAGAGATGTAAGTATGCGTGGGAAACCCACCCTTAAACTCTAGCTTGTAAGGGGAATAACCACCACATGAATTACTTGTGGCTCCCTAATGTTGGACTCCATCGTAGTATGCTTGGGGGACCTTCCCTTAAAATTTGGCTCGTAAGGGGGAAGAACTAGACTAGTTAAGTACCACATAATTACTTCCTGATGTGGGATGATATAAGAGAGGAAAACAACAAAATTAGTGTAAAATCATCTGACAAACGGAGCTTCATCATTAATGAAAATCTCCTTGGTTCCTGTCTCATATTGAGCAAAATTTAGTATGTTATAGTGAATTATTGGTAATCTTGTTTGATGATTATAATAGGTGCAAATGGGAATCCTGTAAGTAACTGTACATATTATGAATGGCATTTATATGAATGACTGACATATAATGTCTTAAAATTGCGTTCATGTCATTCTGATATTTCACCTGTCCACCTTTTATCTAAATTTTGATTTAGAACGTGCTGTCTGCTTGGTATAGTTTTTTAGGTAATTGAAAATTATGACTTTGTTCTTCTAGGTTGGAAGCAGGTTTGGGGAGAGTACTTTGAAATTGGGATCCATGTTGACTGATGGGCAAGTTGGCATTTTTAAGGATAGATCAACGAGTGCTATGTCATTTGGGGATATTCTACCTGTCCAGGCTGCCGGTCTTCTTTCATCTTTTACAGCTCCCAGATCAGATTCTTGACGGTTTGATGAATGAAAGGCGCCCTATTACTCTTTTGCATAAGGTAATTGTCCGAAACTCCGGATATTAAACATCTGAACCAGATGAAGCAGTTGAACTATATGGGAATGAGGATTTTGCTTGTTGAATGGATTATCATCATTTCGCTCGCAAATAATTGTGAACTGTGTGATAACTTTTGGAAGTGTAAGCGTGAGGAAGTTTACCAAGCAACAGATTGAAGAGCACAAAGTGAGGTCGATGGCAGTATGTTGTTTGTCATTAGGTCAAGGCAGCTTAAATGTGGGTCTATGCAAATGTTGGAAGTGAGAAGAGCTAAAGTTCGTGGGTACTGTAATGCCTGTCTTTTTCCTAGTTCAAAGGTTATACGAAATTATGAAAGTCATTAATCTTGTTTAAAAGGTCCTTAGAAATCATAATGTGCAGTTCTAATTTGGACTTTTACTACTTTTATAGTGGTTTTGTAATCTCAATAAAATTTACTCCTATTAAGTTATTTATTTTTGGTATTGAAAAGGGTTAATCAAATTGTCTGTATTCGGATATTCATTAAGCGAACTTTGATCAAGTAGTCAGCAACTTCTGATACTCATTCAGTGCGCTTGATTGCTTTCGATGTGCAATCTGTTAATGTGTTTCTTCATCCTAAACATTACCTGTTGCTGTGTGTCAGTGAGCCTAGAAAACTTCATATTTTCAAAACAGTATCAAATGTAATAGACAACTAAAAAAATTAAGCCTCCAAGTTAGCCTTTGAATCACCTACTGTATGTAGTTTTACAGTGGATTCTCTGATTTTAGCTTTTGGATGAATATTTAATAGTTTAAATTTATGTGTTACAACCTTATCTCCATCTCAACTTCCTGTTGGGGGAAAATTTTTTCTCCCATCCTCATTTGCCACAGGGATGCAAATCCCTATAGATTCCCACAGGGATATCAAATTTAAAAAAATACAAAAAAATAAATATATTAATAAATATGAAAAAAATAAACATATTGAAAAATAAATGAATTTAAAGTTTAAACTTTTTGTGTATGTTATCCAATAAATTTTAATTAAATTTTAAAAAAATAAAAAGAATTCAAATGACAAAGTTTAAATAAGTCTTAAAAATTTTAAAAATTTAAAGAAATAATAACTTCAACAAATGAAAAATATTAAGTTTAAGTTGTATTGACTTTAAGATATATTTTTTATTATGTGTGAAGTTTTCATTATTATTTTTTCTTTATGTGCAAGTTTGTATTTCAATTTATTTTGTTTCCACAATTTTAATATGTCAAAAATTTGTGTGTTTGAAGTACTAATCAAGACATACTCATTTAAATAGCTGTTTAATTCTAACTCGATATTACTAGTTAAAATAATTTATTTTACATATTAGAAATAGTTGCACTTTCAATTTTTGTCAGAATTTACGTTTATTAAACTTGAAAATGTGGTAAAATTACCATTAGTAATATATACATAAAAAATTTAAGATATTTAGGTCAAACTATCAGGTACGGGGATTTTACGGGGCGAGGAGCATGATCCTCATCCCCATTACTAAACTACATTTGGAGAGATTTTTCCTCTTATCCTCATGCCTATGAAAAAAAAACCGTCAAATGAAACAATCCCCACGAGGATTCCCACATGTAGGGACATTTTGCCATCCTAATTCCCCATTGTGAAACATGCATTTAGAATAGAAAAAATGATCTTAATTATGGAAATATATATTGTAAATTTATTTGGTCTCGAAAGATTAGAAATACATGAATTAGCTTTGAAAATTTATTACTCCTTGCTTACTAGTTTCCAGAGTATGTTTTCAAGGGATCCTTTGAAAATGATATTTAACACTTTGTCATGCACCATATTAATACTTATCCATAACTTGGTTTATATTGAAAGTTACCACGGTCATTTACACTCACGATGAGCTTTTCATTTTACACATCAATGAGTTTTCTTTGCCAACAACGGTTGAATAGAATAATTAGAATATCCTTATCTTTTTCGTTATTCAGAAGAAAGATCAATTCATCAACCTTTTCCAATACATTCTCAATAACACCTTTGGAGTAAGCTAGTAATCTATTAATTTAAAGTGACCATAGGTTAAATAGCCTCTCTAAAATTGAAAGTGACATCAAATTTTAAGTTTTCCAATAAGCCTTTCTTATGAGGAATTGCACTACATTTTGTAGTCAAGGCAACTATTTCGAACTCATAAAACCTTTTTTTAAAAGACAATTCTTTCATGAACTAAGCATAGTTGTTTATTTCCTCTGCAAAAGGAATGATGATGTGAAATTATTTGAATATTTCTAAGAATTTCGGCTATTGCTGGGCAAAATGAACTATTTTAATAGGAGGGAATTCTACCAAATACTCCAAATTCAAAGTTCCATCAAAATCAAAGGTCCTAAGTTTTCTTGTGCTACTCTTTCCAAATTTTAGGAACTCTTGTAAATGAAATTGAGAGAAGTTATAGCCAAGAAACTTAATTTAATCCTAGCCTAAGTCTAAGAATAAAAAGCAAGTTGTTTTGGGACCTCTAGGTCACCATTCCACTGCCAATCTCTTGCTCAGTTAACTGGGCACCTCTAGCAAAGCCCTAGTCAATTGACCTCTCATTTTAGTTAACTAGTGGGCTTCTATGGTAGTTGAGTAAACTGCCAAGCTTGGTCACAGTCAATTGGAAACTCTTTGTTAGTGTGTTCAATTTGGTGCGTGAGAGACTTAAAAGTCCATTTGTGCACCTAAATGCAAATTTTCCTTGCAAATAGTTTTATCTTCCAAACCCCTGTTTGCATATAAGTGAAGAAACTTGCTTGTGTTAGATAAATTGTATTAATGGAAAACTCAATTTCAAATGAAAGTTTCTAAATATAAATCACGTTAATATGAAATCATATTTGGCAAAAATCAATTTTGAAGATGAAGTTAATCTAAAATCACTTTTGCCCAAAGCTAATACAAACACAAACACACAATGAGTGAAGGCCTAGTCAACTATTAGGTTTGGCCTCAGTCAACTAGGTGCTCTTTATGAGCACTCAGCCCACAGACCACATCCAACAGTCAATTGTCAACATCCTAAAGCACTTAAAAAATACACTAATGTAG
This sequence comes from Delonix regia, assembly GCA_037074485.1. Classification (NCBI taxonomy): domain Eukaryota; kingdom Viridiplantae; phylum Streptophyta; class Magnoliopsida; order Fabales; family Fabaceae; genus Delonix; species Delonix regia. Next base: position 17,724,366 of record CM073454.1, on the reverse strand, counting down.
AAGCAGGAGAAGCTACAAGGTTATATGTTTCAGGGGCTAGAGTCAGTAATGTTGCAGATTTCTTTGTAAATGAGGATCTGACAATTCTTGTCCATACTCCATCAACCATTTTGTATTTCGTAAGGCCAAATACAATGGCATTATAGGTTGTAGTGACCTTTTTGCAAGGTGAATGTGACAAATCCATTCCAATGGCCTTGAAAATTTTAGTGAGCAACATACCATAGAATAAGCTTATTAATACTTTTAGCCATATACCTTAGTATCCTATGGGCCAAGTTGAGCTCACTATAGTTTATAGGCAGAAGAACAAGAAATATGACTTATAACACTTGGTAAGTTAAGTAAATCTTAATGTATGCAAACAAAAAAAATAATCCTAGATGATTAAGCAAGTAAGCACAAATATAAAGGAACTTAAATGAAAGAAAATACTTAGCCTCAATGGTAATCAGAGGGAACAAAATCTTTGAGGTTTGGGTTTGAATCCTTATAGATGAAGGGTGCAAATTTTTTTTCTTTAATATTCCTCTTACACTACAAATTTACTTATATGCTTTCCACTAGATTTTTGACACCTTAATTCTTTCCTTCTACAATATGAGATAATGTCTATCTACTTTCCTTTAAATCTTATATAGAAATTTTTTTTTTTTAAAAAAAGAAAAGGACAAAGGCTTTAGAAATATTGACAATAGAATCAAGATTTTGTGCGGTTACCTTTCTTCTTATAAAATCTAATGGTCTATGTTAATTACTGCAAAAAATCTAATGACTTGCAATTAAAGTTAAGTTACCCAAGTCGATAACTTTCAAAATTTTGATCTGACCAATGATTTAAAAACTTAATCCAACAATTCAAAATTCATATTATAGAAAACTCTAAAAATTTAAAAACCTAATCCAACAGCCCAAAATTCTTGCTACTAAAAACTATGGAAATGGACAAATAGTATGCCATTCACATGCTTCATCCTTGACCCTCCCCTTCTATTCATTCATGATTTTGCAGCAATCCTCCCCCTACTTTGCCTAAGCTCACTCTACGTTTTAAGCTTCAACACTGCCATTGCTAGTGAATATGTAATTCTTTCATTCTAGTTCTTGTTATGATATTGTCTTGCTTTGTCCTCCACCATTCGTTCCTTGTTTCATTTTCTTCTCCATTTGCAACTATTTGGTCCAATCAGTGTTAGATTCCTTCTCCATTCTTCCTATGGCAAAAGAGAATTAATAAGTGTGTGCAGAATAGGGGCCTATGTTGGAGTATAGAAATAAGGGCGTGATTGGCTCAAACCATTAAGCTTTAAGTGGAAAATTTTGAAGGAGGTGTCTTCCTTAGTTAGCAAATTCCTTTGTTCTACCCTATGGTTATGAGCACCTCCCTTGTTTCTTTTTTATTTTATTATGCATAGTGAGTACCAAAATACAAGTATAAAGCATAGGATTTTTTAGAGTGTTTGAATTACTTTTTGTTATGAGGATCTCCTACAGTATGAGAGAGTGAATCTTTAAGGTAAAATTTTCCCTTTCATCTTTCAAATTGGTGAGAGTTCTAGGGATGGACTAGAGTGTGCCCTTAGAGCTAGTGGCTTTATTTATGTAATACTATGAGAAACCAAAAACTACTAGACATATGTTTTAGATGTAGAATCAATATGGCTAGCTACTCTAGAATTGAAATGCTTTAATTGCTTGGTTGAGGAAGAGTTGAATAATGAAAAAAAGAAAAAGACGAATAGACAACAAGTATATGAAAATTAAAATCAAGATAAATGGTCATGTCTAAAAGCAATTAGTTTAAGTGGGAAAACTACAATAATTTATATGGCAGTAGCGCAATGATGCATATTTGAGCCAGGAGTTTTATTCTTTGGTTAGTTTGTGTAAACCTATATATATTGCTAGTTTTAAAGAAAAGGATAGAAAAGAATGAAGATTAATGGGTAGCTTCTTCCATGAATATGTTAATGATAAGGTGAATTAAGTATATAAGCTTAGAAATTATTATGGCGAGAATCTATATGTATTTGTGCATGTATATGTGTAAATATACTTATAACCTCGTAATTCTTCAATTGCTACAATTATTTAGTATTAGAATTCAAAAACAAGGAAGAACAAAAAATATATACTATATGAATCAATAGATGTATATTTAGGTACCATAGAAAAATTCCTAATGGTTGTGCGAGCAACTTTCAATCATTGTGGTCCTTAGGAAATTACACTTCAAAATTTAAGAAAAGTAGCTAAATGGGAAAAAAATTAAAAATAAAATAAAATACATTATCATGGATATGTCAAAGAATGATTTTTTTTTTTTTATCACATATGTATAAATATCTAAAATGCCCATAGATTGTGATAACTGAGCTTTTATTATTGTGCTTGAAATTGTAATGCCATTAAACCTTTAAACTCTAAGAGTTTTAGTGAAGAACAATTTTCTTAATTAAAACATATAGGGAAATTTAATAATAGAAGGGCATTAGGATCCCTTTGATGCCTGGTACTTTGATTGAAGTTAATGAACAAGTGTTAGGAAGTAATAAAATTAGGAAATTTCTAGACACAAGTAATAAGGTCGTGCTATATTGCATTATAAGGATGGATTTGGATATTCTACTTTTTCTTTTGCTCATGTTCTTATCATGTTACAAAGAATTAGATACAAAGTGGATAGGCCCACCATTCAAATGAGTCTCACATCTTCAAGTGGACTCCACCCAATATGTGTCTTGTATAATAGGAACTTGTGAGAAAGAAAAGGAGATGATCCAAATCCTTATAAGGACATAGAATTTTTGTAGTGGTTTGACAACTTAGTGAAGGAGATGGTAGGAAAAAGGATTGTAATGCTTTGTACGACGAATAGATAATGATAATTATACTTGTTTTCCTAGTCAAATCGATTTCATGTGAATTAGGTGCCCTAAGGACATGTTTCTTGTGTGTGTGTGTGTGTGTGTATTATTTCCTTAAAAGCAAAAGTTTAGTCTAGGTATTTTGAACCTCTAAATTACAGAGAAATCTTCATTGGTATTTCAAATTTTTTAATAGTCTTTTTGTACTCTTGATTGACCTTATGGATGGACCTAATGTTCCTTATATATCAATTGTGAAAGTACTCTAGGTCAAAGTTTCTAAATGCCTTGCTCATGTATTTGTGAAAGTAAAGGTTTTTTGGAAATTCATCTAGTATAGGACCTTGTAGCAAATGGCAGTAAGCATTAGACATGGTGCAGTAATATCTTATTAGTTAATTGAGGTAATACACCATGTATTTGATTATTCACGAGCTATAGAACTTGTGCCTATAAGAAAGTGTTTGCGAGCTATAAACTCATGGTTGACTCTATATGGCATTCATTTCGCTAGCTTGAGCTAGTACATGTATTTTCTTGCCTCTGTCAATTATTCCTTATTCCTTTTAATTATGAAATTTTGATGTGATTTTGTATGATAATATTTTGTTTTATGTATTCTTTGAGTTTATATGAGTGTTTTTTTTATATATATTTATTTTTGTGCTAACTATATACGACATTAAATTGGTTTTAATACATTTCAATTTCAAGTGCGTGCAATGTAAGCGGCATGATTTTCAAACAACTCTTCATCTTATCCCTTCCAAGTATGATTAGTATTACTTTTGATTAATTAACTTGTAATTATACATATAATAACCTTGATAGTTTTGATCATAGTTTTAGATTTGACTAAAATGGTGCTTATATAGTGAGATTCCATATTCAAGATTTGAAACCAAATTGAATTGAATACAATTTTAATTAAGGGATTTGTAAACACAAGATCAATTATCATAATAAATCAATCAGTTGGCATATACGTAATTAAAATCATTTTAAATTGGTCAAATATAAAACATCATTATCAACATGCATTTTATTTCAAGAGCACTTTATAAAGGGAATACTAATAGAAAGTTTTATGGAATCATTTAAATTTAAAGCATTTTAAATGTGCATTTTATAATTGTTTACAATAATATTAATAGCATATTTCATGTTTTACAAAAAGGGAGATTTATTTTGCAGTTGAAAGCATTTCTTAATAATATAAACCATTTATTTTGCAATTAAGAAATTTCAGACAATGGATCAAATCATTATATGTAAATCCATCAATCAATATATATGCAATCCAAACATAAGAAATTCAAGGTCAATTGAATTAAATATATAAAAAAATTATAATTTTATGATGAAAGGAAACGAAAATCTCTCCACTTGCCAACATTTTGAAAAGTCACTTGTCAGCATTTCAAGAAAGGGCAATTACATTTATATATAACAAATAATAGATTATTTCACTAGTGTCCAAAAATCCTAAAGAGATATGGAATCATAATTAAATATAATTGATTTCATTGTTAAATGACTAAAAATTACGAAAGCTTAGTTATTCTTAGATAGTTTGGTAGAGTTTCACAAACATCTTAAAAGTTTTAAGAGGCCAAAGGACAAAGATAAGATGATATTCAACTCCAAGTTCATGAACAATCCAATTTGATGCAACTTTTAGGTCTTTAGATGTCAGAATTTGAATATGACAATTTACCCAAAGTTGTAGAGCTCATTGAATTCTTTCCAATGAGTAGTCATTTGCTAAAATCTAACATCAAACCATGAAGTTAAAGCCAAAATACTGAGGATACATTAATAGACAAAAAGTACAAAAATAGGAAAATTCAAAAAAAAAGAAGAAGAAGGAAATTGCCCACAAAATAAGTACATGCGAAAATAAGGTTTTAGAGGTTATAAAAAGGATTTTTAAGTTTCTTTTAGGGAGGATGTCATGAGAGGAGGCTAGAGGCATGAATTCCTCAAAGAAAGGCTAGGATTTCCCTTTTTTCTTGCTTCTTTAAGGTTCTCCTTTGAAGGAGAGGCCAATGATTGGTTTCTTTGGACCTCTATTGGCCAATATTCCATAAAGGACTTCTTCCTCTTCTCCTCTTTCTCTTTGTTCAACTTTTTCTTTTTGATTTGTTGTTGTAATCTAGATTAGGCTTTTAATTAGTTATTTTGATGAAGAATTGAGAACTACTAAGTGAGGATTTATTCTACTTCTATCCACATATTTTTATTGAAGAATTAAGTTTAATTTGACTTTGAATGACTGGTTTTGGCCTTTAGGAAAAATTAGCACTTGATTTCTCAATTGTTATATAACATAATGCATATTAGGATTAGTTTTTCTTAGCTGACTGGGTTCAAATTTTAAGGAAAATTCATGTTTAGGGTAGTGTAATTCAACCTAAATGATTAGGGTTAACTTTTTAAAAGATTTTTGTTTAATAAGTCAACTATTAATCTTAATTAATTTTAAGGAAAAGTCTACTAAGATGATTGGCTTCAAATTTTTAGTGAAATTAGAACTAGAATTTGGGTAATCACTAGGTCCAGGTTTATCTTTTTAGTAAGCTAAGTAATCAAGAATTGGGATTGAAACATAGTGGTACAATTTGAATGATGAACTTAATAACTCACTTTATCCTTATTTCAACTCTTGATTAACCAAATCTAGCATAGTTTCTTTAGTCTTTTTGTCTTTAGTCGTTGAGTCTTAGTATAGATTAGATGTTTCAATTTTCACTTATTGTCCTTAAATTGATTCCTAGTGACTATATCCTTCTTGGATTAGTGTAAAAGGTGTGAATACTGCGTATATGACAATAAAAGTAAATAATGGACAATATATACAATCGGGCTTCATGTACAACCCCAATTAATAGTTGAATCACATTTATATATCTAGTATTGTATAGGATTTGTAAGGCTGAAAATGGACTTGCATTTTCAACTATTTGCTAACTACTGAGATGTAAAAGTCTTACTTTCCTTGAATTCATTTCCGGTTGAGCTAAGGTAGTAAGCTAAAGAATAATTTGTTGAATTAAAGTTAGCTAAGCAATTAGAAGAAAATTAGTAGAATAAGTGTGTCACACCCCAAAACCTGTTGCAAGCCTACTCTTAACATAAAATAAGCCACAATATGAGTTTTAAAGACCATATCATTCAAGATGCTAAAAATTCCTAATTAAATGAAATAAGCAGTCCATATAGATATAGGTCTTGTATAAATTTGGGTAGAATCTCCCTTATAAATAGGACCTCTCATATTTTCACAAGAACCTGTTAGCCCATCCCAAAAAAAAAAAAAAGAGAGCTCTGCTATTAATAGTAGCAAAAAGAAGCAAAATACATGGAAAGAGAGGATGGGAATACAAAGCATGTGGTCATTAAGATACACATAACGAGTAAGCAAAAGATTATCCACCAAGAATATATATATTCCTGAAAGAGAGTATAAACAACCAAAAGAAATAAGCTTGTGCTCGCGAAGCAAAGCAGGGCTTAGCAATGGAAACTAACAATCACTCCTCAACTGCCTCGAGGAGGATAACAACTTATTGTTTGAGTCAACATTATTTTTTTGACAAATAGCACGTAAAAAATCAGTAAATACTGAATATATAATAGAAAAATAAATAAAAAATAAAATACATAAACAGAGAATAAAATAAAACAATAAGCATAATGAGCTAATTGATAAACATAATGATCTTCCTTTTCTAGTTCCATCAAATATGCAATCAATGGCCCTTTCATGTAAAACAATTAAACTTTTTCTTTTCTCAAAACTCTAGGTAAACCAACCAATTTAGAATTTGCAAGTTTTAACAGCAATGCATATGAATAGTCAGTTTTTAAAATCTAATCAAGGGAAGGACTACAATGGACTGACAACTAGATATCCAGCATGGGTAACCCACAAAGGTAAATCACAACTAGCAATGACACATAGTATTTGAAGATAAGTAAACAACTAGTGTGAGACCATAGCTCACAAAATCTACCATCATTCCTATCCACGTGTGATGCTAATTAGAAAAGTTAAAGAAACTCTTAAATTCTATGTTTAGATGTTAAGTTGGTGGAGATTAGAGTTTGATTTAAGAGTCATGGACTGATAAAGTTATTTTGGCACATTTAAAAGATTTATGTTATAAAATTAGTACCAAAAGTGTATGGAATAAGAAAAGGAATTAATTTAAAATTTCCCATAATGGTTGCTTATTAATTTAAAATTTGCCCACATTAAAATCCAACTCTTATGAGAATTTTTTTATGAGATTATGATGATATATGATGATGATAACAGTTATCCTGAGTATTTAGTTATTGAGATTCTCAAATCTCACTCTTTACAATCATTTCTTTTCAGGTAATATTGCTTCAGCTGACCAAGAGAAATGACTTGAAGATCTTTAAATGACTTTATATGTATTGTATGTATTGTACTTGCATAATGATAGTTGCAAGCATATTATGCTAGAAAGATGATGTAAAAATTATACTTTTATATGACTTATGTAAAATTTCATATATTTCTCCAGCAATGAAAATGTTACGGATTTATACAATCTTTCATTTTATCAACTAAGTTTAAAATTTATTCACGATGGTAATTTCATTTTGACATATCTATATTTTTTGGCCAATAGATTTAATCTATATCTTAAAAAAAGTTGATACTCACAAATATACTTTTACTTAATCATTTGAGGAGTTTCCTACTTTGACATTTAAAAATTATTAAGTAGACTATTTAAAGGTAGTTTAAAAAAATCCTACTTTTAGTAAAGGTATTACACATTGATTATAGGGAGCTAAACAAAGTTACTATTAAAAATAAATACGCATTGCCTAGAATTTATGATCTTTAGATACTTTGACTGGAACCTGTGGTTTTAAAGATGAATCTTAGATCAGTATACCACCAAATTAAGGTAAAGGTAGAGGATATACCAAAAACTACTTTTAGGGGACTAAGTATGGGCACTATGAGTTCTTAGTGATGCCTTATGGTTCGACTAATGGCCCAACTTATTTTATGGATAATATGAACAGGATCTTTATACCATATCTTGATCAATTTGTAATGGTGTTTATTGATGATAATTTGATCTCTCATAAGAACATGAGGAACACCTTAGAATTATCCTTTATACCCTTAGAGACTAGCAATTGTATGCCAAGTTGAGCAAGTGTGAGTTATGGTTGATAGAGGTTAAATGTTTTGGACATGTTGTCACTGAAAAAGGAGTAAAAGTAGATTCTAGCAATGTAGAAGCTGTTTTAGAATGGGAACAACCCAAAATAGTTACAGTAGTTAAAAGTTTCTTAGGATTAATAAGATACTATTGTATATTTATTATAGGTTTTTCACAGATAGCCCTGTCCCTAACCAAATTGACCAAAAAGAATCAAACATTCATTTGGACTGAAGAATGTATGCATAGTTTTCAAACTTTGAAGGAGAATTTGACCTCTTCAATAGTGTTAATTCTACCTAACCTAGGAGACACCTTCACTGTTTATAGTGATGCTTTTAAGAAAGGTTAAAGGTGTGTTTTGATACAACAAGGGAAGGTAGTTGCTTATGCCTCTAGGCACTTAAGACTTCATGAAGAGAATTAGTGCACATATGAACTAGAATTAGTAGCTGTAGTTTTTGCACTTAAACATTTGGAGATACTATCTTTATGGCTCTAAGTTTGAGGTTTTTAGCAATCATAAGAGCTTGAAATACCTATTTGATCAAAAAGAGCTGAACATGAGGCAGAGGAGATGGATTGAATTTTTGAATGATTATGACTTTACCCTGAACTATTATTTAGGTAAGGCAAACTGAGTGGCTGATGCATTAAGTAGGAAGACCCTACATTTGGCTACCATGATGATAACAGAACATAAGATGTTAAGTGAGGCAGAAGAGTCAAGCCTTTCCATCATAGTTAAAGAATATTACTTGGCTGCAAAGGAGCTTAGAATCCAAGATGAGTTAATGATTCGATAATGCTTTCTATTTCCATTCCCTTCATACAGTGCTCTTGAAATAAAATTCATGTTAATTATGACGCTTTATATTTGAATAATTTATGATTTAATTATATTTATGCTAATTGATTAATTAATATATTGTAATTGATATTTTGTTTACAAATCCCTTAATTAAAAATTTGGTTTCCAATTTTAAATATGAAATCTCATTATATATGTATTTCTTTTTGTCAAATACATTCACATACAATCAAAACTATCAAGGATATTTTATGTAGGCTTACAAGTTATGATGCGCTGAACGATATTATTTTATGAGTAAACGTTGGGGGTCCGTTTGCAGACAATGCCAAAATACAATTTGCCAAATGAGGTCAATAGCTTAGAAATAATATTATGTGGCAAATAATGATACATGTTATATTTGTAATCACTATCCTACATCAGTAACATCTACCTTGATGAAGAGAGTTTTATTATTTCTTTTGATGAAAGCAGTCATGCCTTACTAAGAAAAAAAAATGTATTTTATGTGACATCAAAGTCAGTCAGTCATACATATATACATACATACATACATACATATATATATATATATATATATATAATGAATGATTGTCTTATCGATATCAAAATTATTTTATTTCAGAAAAGAAAGAAAAAATTTATATATTTCACAAGTATTAAAATTCATGATCATATAAAAACATATAAATTTCCTTTTCCTATAATTTTTATAAATATTATTTTATTTTCTTCTTTTTTTTTTTTTAATATGTTCATATTAATGATCAACATTTTATACATCAAGATATATAAACATTAGTGTATATATGTATTTAAGAAATATCATAAAACCTAAGAACCCTTAATTTTTGGGTTTATTTTTTTTTGTCATGAAATATAATTGGACAAAACTACCTAATGCGAGTGGCGTCTTATGCCCAATATCTTCAAGAGATGATTATGTGTGTGAATATATACTATACTAATACACAATTAAAAACACCATCCGCATAAAGTGAGCTTGTTCAATTGTGTTTTTAGGCCAAAAACAAAATTTTGAGTTGTCCCATATCATTGTGGACCAACATTCAAACTAGCTAAAAGTTCATAAATTTTCCTCTCTCAAATTTGAGCATCAAAATTTTCTTTAACTCTATTGTCTCGCAAACATATAATAAAAAAATTAAAACAGGAGCATGGCTTAATTAAAAAATTGAAATTTTAATTCTTGAATATTGAAAAAAGAAAATTAGAGTGATGGAAGATTGGCGGGAGATCTAATGGTCAAGGTTTGACGATGATATGTTGATTAACTATGGTGTTCTGTATGATTGTCACGTGGCGCCCAAAAAAACAATGCTTAAACAATATATTAGTTGAGATAAAGATATTATGGTTAAAATAAGTGTTAATATAAATTATTTTTTGTTATATGAGAAGTCAGTGTAATACATTTTTCGATGTTAGAGAATGAAGGTGCAATTTTTAAAAAATAAATAGAAGGCCGCATAGTTCAAGTATCTCTTACGAGAGGGGATTGCTATTTATCCTTAATATTAGGTATGCCACGCAATTATATTAGGGGTGTGCATTTCAAAATTTTAATTATGACCAAAATAATTAACTTGGTATGGAAATAATATCTTTTTCTTTTAACAACTATTGTTTTTTCTTAAGAAAGGGTATTCTCAAATTAAAATTGTAAATATATATCAAGTCAATATGAAAGCTTATAACATGATAAATTATGAGCGAACTTCCTTGTGTGAAAAAATGGGGCTCCTATTAAAATATCTAGGAGTGAAATTTGAATACCCAAAATTTATAAACAAACTATCATATGCGATTATTAGTAAAAATTTGAAAATTATTAAATTGATCTTCTATTTTTATACTTTATGATGATTTGGTCCCTCACAAATTAACTTTAACAAAGTAATCTCTAAAAAATTTCACTTTATATAAAATCAATCTCACATTAATATAAATAGATAGATTAATTTTGTATAAATTTAAATTTGTAAGTAATTATTTTTGTACAATTCAAATTTAAAACTAATTGATTTTATACTTTTATCAATCATAATCCTTTAACATAATTTCACATACCTTTTTGACTATCAGAGATTCTAAGTTGCTTATTATGCCTTTTTCGTTTTAAAATATTTCATTTGAGTTTTTCCCCCAATTAAAAGAGTTTTCAAATTAATAACTCTCATGCGACAGCTAAATGAAAAAGTTTGACTTCCAGCTCCGCGGATACTGTGTGAACAGTCACTTTTAGGGGTGTTGGGTCAGACCAATTTTGAACAAGATTCAAGACTTGGCTAGTTATATAACCGGGTCTATATTTTGAAATTTTCGTAAGTTTTTTATTAGGAAAAACAAATTATTTAAAAAAATTGAAAAATGTTTAAAATAGGAAATAAAATGATTAAAAAATTAATTATAACTAAGTTTTATTCATATAAAATAAAAAATTATAAAAAATAATATAATAAAATAAAATTTAATATTGGGTTAGATCAGGTTTTACATGTATTCTTGAACTAATAAAATTGCAATTTTTTTTTAATTTGACCTAGCCCAATCCTACTTGATATAATCGGGTTAAACTAAGTTGACTGGACCATTCGAATTGGTGATCACCCTTGTTAATCATAGCGTAAAAAGTAGGAGTGTGCATAATTCGATCTAACCTAGGTCATGCACTTTCAAAGAATCAGGATCGAATTCAAAATATAAAACTCAGTTCTAGGCCAAAGTATTGGCCTAGCTCAACCGAGCATATATATATATATATATATATATTAAAATTTTTTATTTTTTATTTCATTTTTCTACTAAAATTAATGTTAATTTTTTTAAAAAATAACTACTTTTTTTTAATTTGTGTTAAATATAAATAATTTTTATTAGTACAAGTTATCTCATTTATTAAATATTAATTAAATTTTTTTTAAATTCTAAATTTAAATTTACAAAAAAGTTTAAAGAAAAGAAACTCGAATGACCCAATCCGGTTTGACTTGTCCAAAGATGTGTCAAGTTCCAAGTCTAAGCCACCATTTTTAGCCTAATATATACCCTAGGCCAAGCCACAGATTTGGTTACGATCTGCCTCGACCCTAACTAGAAGAGGAGAAAGTGTTTCATCTTCTCTTTTGGGTGCAACACAATTCTCAGTATTCTTATTTGGTGACTTTTGCTGCCATAAATAAGGGATCCGAGTCCATTTTATGATTTCAATTTAAACTATGCAGAGAGTAAAATTAACAAGATCCATTTTCCACTGTACATGTAAGTACGGAAAAACTCCTCCACGGTGATTAACTAAAATTGCTACTTAACATATAGTTTGAACTGTTTATATGGGATATAGATACTCTTAAAGGAAGATCTGTCCTTGAAATATCTCTAAATGTGTTAATAAGATATTAGTAAACTAAACAACATGATTAAGCCTCGAGCCACACAAGCACTTTCTCATACATACTGGGTACTGGGTCCCTCTGTAGACAAGAGAACTATTCTCCTTTCGAGCTGAAAACCCAGAAAAAAATATATCACAATTCACAGCATAAGTAGTGATACATATATATATATATATATATATATATATATATATATATGCATATACATATATTAAAAAATTATTTTAATCTCTCTCTTATTAATTTGTTTTTAATATAATTTTTTATAAATTTTAAAGTCAACACATTTAATTTTTTAATCTTAACTAAATAATAGTGACTAAACTAAAAATAAATTGATATATAAAAAACTAAATTTATATATATAGACGCGAGAAATATACATAAATAAATATTAAATCAATAGAAAAGTATCCTAAATTTTCAATGATCGGAAACTTGCAAGTACAGTAGGAAGTACTTTTTTATATTTCTATTATCAAATTTTAAATAAAATTATAACTTTTTTTTGTGGTAAAAACTTAGTGATTGAAGTTGAGTTGTGAAAATCATAAAATTGTTTATAAAAATTGTATATTTCTCATATTTGATTAAAACATTAGATGATAAAAATAAAAAATTCGTACTTTGATTGACTTTTCTTTTTAAAGAAAATATTTACCCCTTATCTTTGAAGCCCATTTTGAATTAAGTTCAAAAATTGAGGGCATCTCTCCAGGTCAAAATGAATTGGGCGTAGCAGTTTTAAAATTGAAAAAGGAATTCATGTATTTTGAAAATAGAAATACTTTGTTATCAAATTAATATTAATCACTAATAAGTCGGACCACACATATCTTGGTTCAGTTTGCATTTTAAAAGTTTTGTATCTTGTACGTTCACTTAATAAAAATAAATTAAGTGAGATATTTTAATTTGAAATACTTATGTTTTGAGACTAAAATAGCCAAACTTGTTTGATTTTACGTAAAAATTAATTCTATCCAACTAACTGCATCATGTGTGATTACAAAGAAATAAAAAATAATAATTTGGATTTCCCACATTTTTAAATAACTATATAAATTTAATAGTTGAGATTAAAGAAAATATACATATATAACAGTTTACATTTAATACTAAAAAAATTGAATTAATTACTGAAATCGGTAAAATTCAAAATTTTAATCTAGCAGCAATGTATAATTTCCTTGGGCACTATAAATAGTCATATTAATTGTTCGAAAACTCCTACAATTGGGAAGAATTATACATTAATAAATTTAATAATTACCTGGAGAACAACGTGCAGTTTTTCCTCCAATGAAGCATATTCTTGTTTGGCTCGATTCAATGCCATCATGCACCTAAAAGGAAATTTTAACAGCCCTTAAGTTTTTAAAAAAATGCGCTTAAAATTTCAAAATAAGTGCTTTTTATTAATATTGAGAAATTGCTTATAATTCCCAAGTATATATATAGGCCAATCCAAAAGATAGGTTTTTGTGTAGATACCGTTCCTGAGAGGCGTTATCAATGGCTTGTTCAAAGTGTGCAAATGCTTCAGCCATACGACAAGCTCCCAAACTGTTGAAACACCAAAAATAATGTAATTAGGAAAGAATAATACATTATGTAGGAAAATTAATAAAAAAAAAGTGAAAAAAATATTGCTTTGATATTTTTGTTTTGAATTTAGTTTCATTTTAATACTTCATAAATTAAAAATTTTTAAATGGTCATAAACTTTTGCACTTTATTTTAGTTCTCTACAAATTAAAAATTTTAAAATAAATTCTCTTTACTTTTCAAGATTTATCTCAAATAGTCTTTTCTTCACTTTGTTGTGTTGTTTATTTAGTTACTCAAGGAGATACTATTTTAGGTTTGATTTTAAAAAGTAAAAAATTATTTAAAAATTTTTAATTTATGAAGGACTAAAATGAGAGTAAATTTAAAAGTAAAAATCTATTTTAAGAGTTTTAATTCATGATTGACTAAATGAGACTAAACTCAAAATTTGATGACCAAAATAATATTTTTCCTTGAAAAAAAACCAATTCCACTAATACCAATTTCAACTTGAGAATTACAAATAAAAAAATGGACTAGGATTCTAAAGTTGATAAATTTAATAGAAGTCCATAATATATTAATTGAGAAAAGTACTATTTTAGTACCTTACTTTATATCGTAGTATCAATTTGGTTCTCTACAAATTTGTAATGTTAAAATGATCCTTATAAAACTTATAAGTAATCAAAAGTAATTTCTCATTAAACCACTCATAACATAGGTACTACTTCTTCTTTTTTGAATTTTTGAGAGACTATTATTACTATAAATTAATTTAAGAAGGACCAAATTGATATTGAACCAAAATGTGCTGATTCAAATGGTCATTTTTTCCAAATTAATTGTAAGATAAGAGCCATGTAAGTAACAATATAAGCTAATAGCAGATAGGAACCTAATAATTCAAAGACTTGGCTTTGGATTAATATAAAGGAAATTTTGATAAAAGCATTTTACTCTCAAGGTAAATTTTCAGTTTCTTTCTACAAGGTAAATTTCAGTAATTAGAAAAAAGAAGAAGATTGAGAAATTAGAATGCGTTTGGATTTTAATTTAAATCATCTTCACTTTTCTTTCTACATTATTCATTTCCTAAAATCTATTTTTATTTAAAAATTTTTAATAATTGAGAAGTAAATTTGTTGTGTGAAGTTAAAATGTTCATAATTGTCTTCGAATCAAATGGTTTAAAAGGTCATAAATTTTATTTGATTTTTTAGTTTGATTTTTCGTATGGTTATAATATTTACTTTTTCTAACATTTCAAATTATCTCAGTTATCTCAATAATAGAATGACAACTCTCAAGAATTAAAATTATCTCAATATTTCAATATTAGAACATTAATTATAAATAAATATATTTTCTATTACCTTAGAGCACTGCCTTTGACTTTATAAACATACGCCTTCGTAACGTTACAGTCCAAAAGGGAATTATTCCTGCTGTTAAAAAAAAAAAAAACTATTAGCAAGGTAACGTTAAGAATACAGAGAAATAATATTTCAGTTTCTCACTTTCTTTTTTAGTATAGTTTCAATTTAGTTCTTTATTTATCTTTATTTTTAATTTAGTCTCTTGCAAATATAAATATTAGTATATTTATTCCAAATTTAATTAACATTGAGAGATTAAGTGTATTTATTTTTATATTAATAAAGGACTAAATTAAGTATGAACTGATAAATAAAAAATTAAATTAAAAACAAAATTAGTTAAAGACAAAATTAAGATTAAAAATTAGTGAGACAATAAATTAAAATTGAAATAAGTGAGAGACCAAATTAAAATTTTATTAAAAGTAATATCAGAAGTAAAAATTACAGTGCTTGGGTCAACACGTTTAGGACTTCTCGAGCACCAGTGCAAAATTCTGGAATAACTTCGCAAAGGTAGAAAGGATCTTTGGCATCTTCTCTCAACGAACACACATAAATGAAATGGTCATCCACCAAACCCTAATTTACCCGAAAAAATAAAATAATCAATGAACACTATATAACTGAGTAACTTTTACATGTCCACAATATTTAGTTTAAAAATTCAGCACTAAAATTTCTTAGCAATGAATAAAGTAAAAGTACAATTCAAATTCTCCACCATGCTATATTACGTTGACTCCCATTCAAGGGACTCTCAATTTTTATTTTAAATTTCACTCTCAATCTTTTGTAATCTTCCTTGTGCACAAAATCATGTGTTGCGCAGCTGAGAATCCGCGTAAATGAAATTAAGCTTTTATTGTGGCCAATAAAAAGGCGAATTTAGATAAAGTACTGTATACATTATAAACTAATATATCAAAATAATTTATGACAATTACATGATATTATTATATATTTGACGGCTCACAACGTATAACATATGTATTATATAATACTTGATCCAAACTTTAAAAAGACTATGGATATGTTGAACATGAAAAGGGAGTTTAGAGAAGACCTCTTGCTTCATGGAGTAGATGGTATCCAAAAGTTGCATCTTCAGAGTGTCCTTTTCTACCATTGATGAGCGAAACAGAGACAAATTTAAATCTCTTCACAAATTGCAGAGAGACTTTTGGAGGACGGTATATATAGATGGCGATGATGATGGCAGTGTATATTGAAACGCCTTTTTTCTCTTTGTTTGCTAAGTGGCTTAATTAGGCTATTAATATTAATACTTATCATTATAAGCCTAAGATGCTTTATATTTTTGAAGTAGGCTAAAAAGGAGGTCAATTGATTAGAGGTTATAACAGTCTCATAACTTCTTTAACCAAAAGGTTTTATGATGGTAATTTCATAAGTATAAATAAATTATTTTGTAAATATAGATATTTCCTTTCATTTTGTTTTCTATTTTATGCTCTTTTATCATAACGGGCTAATACTTTTAATATCACCCATAATTATTGAAATCACATAGAAAATCAATTAATTGAATTTAATTATTGGGTTACTGGGTTTCTAATTATACCAATCAGTCATTCGTTGAGCAGCCATGAATATTTTTTTGAAAACTGAAATATATTAATTTGTCAGTATATTATTAAATAGAAATAATAATTTACAGATAAGTAAAATTATATAATTATAGTAACAAATAAATGCGACAGTCATATTTTTAAGAACATTAAGATCAAGGGTAAAAATTGTGTTTGTGGATGCAGATATAATTGAGTTGCAGTTGCTGCGCTAATGCAATTAATGTTATAGAAATTACAATGCTTATTGTAGTCACTAAGAACATAAATATTTTTCAAAATTTTACAAAATCTAATAAAATATCAATAAAATCTTTATAACCGTCAATACATCATATTTTATATTTTTATATATCTTCTCATTCATTAAATTAAATATATTATTACATAAAAGCAAATAAACATATATAATACTTAATTATTTAATGATACAAATAACAAATAACAAATTGAATTTTTTAAATCGTGGTATCACTTAAAGAACGGCCAATTTTATAGATAGTATGGTATATGTTCAATGCATTTTATACAAAATAAGTATCTAATTGAATTTTAATTAAGCATATTAATTACCAATTAATAATTAATACTTACCTAAGTTTTTATTCTCTAAATTTATAAACAAACTCTTTGTAAAATTAATATCCATTTTTCAAAAATTTGTTATTCCCTCTCCTAAATTTTATCCTACCCTCAAAATTTTTTATTTTTTGTTGAGTAAAATAAACATTTGGTCTCTCACTTATCATAAAATTATTATTTTAGTTCCTCACTTATTAAAATGCTAAAAATAGTTCTTTATTCATTGGAAAATGTTATATTTGATCCTCATTTTTTAAAAAAAAAAATACTAGATTTAATTTCTTAAATTTATGGTTTGCAACTTAACAAAGGGACTAAATTTGATAATTTTTTTAAAAGTGAAAAATCAAGTGTGATATTTTTCAATGAGTGAAGAATTATTTTGGACATTTCAATGAATGAGGGATCAAAATAGAAATATTTGATAAGTGAAGGATCAAAAATGTATATTTCCCATTTTTTCTTTCCTAAATTTAAAAAATTTTTCTTCCCTTAAATTCTAAAATTTTCCCTCATGTCTAATTTCCCTCCACAAAACTTTGCCACATTTCTCTCTCCGATGTCCGATCCAACTTCATTAATTATATTAATTGAATTTCCATTCCCCTAATATCTGCTTCAGCTTTCTGTTCTCACAGAATGGACCCACGCCATACCGACCCCATGCTCTTTCTCTGTTTTCTTTCTAGTTCGATTTGTTCTTCTTCAGTCAACTTCTAATTTTCACTTCTGCATATATTGCCCTGCTTTGTGACTATAATTTGATTGGGTTTATTTTGCTGCTGCTTTGGGCGTGTTTGATGGTCTGAATCACCGATTTAATAGCATTTCTTCAAATTTTTTTAAATATATAGTAGAAAACGCAACAAAACGGCATTGCTATTAGAAGTGCAAAATAATGCATTTCTTTAATGATGTTCACTGACAGAAGTTGAAAACCTTAAGGAGATTCTATGATGGGAACAGTTTGATGATAATATATAAAATTTGTAAAATACAAAATATATTATAGAATTTAAGGGGTTACTTGTTTAAGAAATTACAAAGAATTGATCAATTAATACAATATGTACAATTTAAAACGATATATTCAAATTTCAATAAAATATTTGGACTTCTAGTAATTATGAGCATTTATTTTCTTTAATACTTAGTCTAGTGTATATAAAATTTCCCACTCCAAAATAAGTCACTCACAAAATTGACCACGAAAAATCATGCTAAAATTAGTGATCAACTAATAAATCTTTTCAGAAGTTGTCTAGTGAATTAGGTATTCCATACTTAATCGACATACATTTTTTTATTTGTAAGCCCTTAACATAAAAGAAGCCAAGGTTAGTGATTAACTAATAAATTCTTTCAGAGGTTGTCCAATGAATTAGGTATTCTACACTTAATCGACATACATTTATTTTTTTCATTTGTAAGCCCTTAACTTAAAGGCAAGCCACCCGGGGGGTAATTGACTTATCAAGCAATGCACGATGAGCCAATTTTAGATATAAAAGTATCCTTCCAAGCCTTGTTTTGACAACCCAACAAGAGTAGCAATCCCCAAAAGTAGTGTTAAATTGCCCATGATAACCTTCGGAAAGGGGCCAAGTCCTACGCTAAAAGAAGAATTAATGAAGCACCCCAAGCACCATCTCGTCTGCCAACCCCAAACAACACTATTTATCAAACTAAGTCAAACCTATCTTAGGCAACTCGCTCCAAGCCAAAGCAGACATGGGATGTTCCACCCAAAGCTAATTTCACATGCCCCGATAGCCTTACTGGTTTAGAATTCTCAAACTCATGAAGACTCAACTAAGGCAACTTTGTCGAATTACCTTTAAAAAGTTATTTTGAGTTATTGAAATACAATATAATTGCAACTCATGGTTGAGTTTTATCTTTTGGATTATTGTATCTTAGGTGGATTCCTAAAGTACACCTAGTCACATTCTAATTATTCTTTGGAGCTTGATTAGCTCTTTACTTCCTTTCGCCATCGTATTGGTAATAGACCTCTGATTCATTACATGGCTGAATGTCATCATTGAGGAGTGAATGTCAAGATGTTTGCCGTTGAGCATGATCATTGTGACGGCAGGATGGATAAGTTGAGGAGGTAATTGCAATAACTCTAACAACAACTTGTGCACCTTCAAGTTGTAAACTGTGACAAGGCACTTCATGGTTTAAACATTGACAATGAAGAAGAGAGTAACCCTTTCTATAACAATGAATTTGACACATCAATTGGAAGGGCATCTCTTTGTCCCAAACAGAGGAATAGTCGTGAAGACTATGATATCTAAATTGACATCCCAAATTTTGAAGGCTAGTTAAATCTAAAAGATATTATTGATTGATTGGCCATAGTCGAATAAATTTTTGACTACATGAACATGCTGGAAGATAAGAAGGTGAACAAGTTGAAGAAAAACATTCTTCGATTTAGTTAAAAAACTTAAAGTGACAAAAGGATCATAAAGGAAAATATGGAAAGGGAGCTTAACGATTTAGACTAGAATTTTAAGACATTATATCTAATTACTAGCAAGACGTTGGTAAGGTATAGGGATTTAGACTATTCGTGATCATAATATTCTCTACATTTGATCCCTAACATTTTGTAATATTCGGAGTCTTAAATTTTTCCAATTTTATGTACTCCCTGGAATACACTTCGCTGAGAGTATTGAGAAGCAAAAAGAAAGTACGTTGTTTTCAAGTAGAGATTGATAACCGAATTATAACAATCCTTTCATCTGGAAATATGCTGTTTTGTGGCATCAAAAGTACGTTTTAAAAGGTTTTGATTAGTGATTGTGATGTAGGACGAGATTAACATCATTCACTCAAGATGTTATCCAATCTTCTTGATGCACAATATATTCTCATTCTTTTTATTCTTTTATTGATAGTACAGTCAAATACATTTATCTTACAAAATCATAGTAGTACTAAGTGGATGGTAATTTCAGGCGAGCTGCAACACATATCATTATAGGAGGATAAGATAACTTCTTAACTAAAATTCTAAGGTAAAAACTAATATGGACTCAGTACATTTGTGAAATATTGGTTAATCTTGATATATTTATGTAGCAGTTAATTTAGTATATTAATTCCAATAAAATCTTTTCTTTAATGGTTTTTATTTTTTTAAAAATAATTTCATTGAAACTAATACATCAACTATCACTTATATATATCAAAACTAACTAATATTTTTTCTTTGAATGAAAATGAGTACGTAGATCTGAAATTAGAATTGTGTGATTGCATGCAATAAAAATATTTAATACCAAATGATCTAAATTTAGTGCATTTGAGGAAAAAATGCATCAATTTAAAGATTATTATTGAATAAAATGCGACGGTCCAAATTAAAATTCGATGATTGCATGCAATTAAAAATTTCAATACCGATCGCATACAGTCTAGAAATTTAACTCAACTACATTAAATGAATTGCACCATCCAACAACCATCTAGAGTCGGAGTTCGCGCCCTCAAGTGCAACTGATTCAATCCTTGTCATCATGTTTTTGCATCACTAAAATTCAATTTTGTAATATTTCAAAACATTTATGGGCATTTTATCAATGGTTTGGATAAGCAAACGCAAATAAATAAGAAATTATACCATCGCAGATAGAATGGGTGTCTCTGGTAGTTTTTTCTGCTAATATTTCTCTTTCAAGTTCAGATCCAGCCATCTTGGCAATTACAATAGTTATACACTTAAATATTATTCACCAGAAAATACAGGTCCTATATTTTTCAATAGCTATATCTTCCATAAGCTACCTAGAATCATCATGTAGGGTAGAAGATCTTTACAATTAAAATATCCATATATACCACAATCTGACAGTTTCATCACTATCCACCCAACCTATTATATATCGTACACTTCATTGCCATTTCCAGAACAATATGCTAACTGATACAAGGGACAGTAACCTATAAGCTCAGCTGCTCAAGCAAGCAAATGAGCTATTAACTTGCTAGTGAATACTTACACAATGTAGGTCTGCTTCATATTCTTCCGCCCTCGCTTTTTCCTTGGGTTGGCGCTAATCAAGGCATTCACAAGTTCCGAATCCTCTTCAGTTATCAGTATCTTTGCTTTACTAGGGTCTGCGAGCAGCAGCTTTGCCACAAGATATCCTGCTATTGACCAAGTTTGAAATAGCCGTGATTGTTTTCCAATCAAACGAGAACTCTTGGTGTCATAATATTCCGGCCACCTGTCTTGTGATATGCGTCTCTCAGCGATCTCAACAGCTTTTGCAGCAATGTGTGGTCTATTCATCTTTATGCTTGCAACTGTAAACTGAAAAAGGCATACGTGGAGTAAAATCCTTGCACTTCACATTGCCAACTAGAAATCCTTAATTTCTTTAAAATTTGACACTGTCAATTTTGGAGAGAAAACATATTGTATTTGAGACCTACTTAAGTGGTCGACCTAACAACATGCACAGGTCCCACAGAGTGTGTCTTTCTCTCATTGAAATCCAGACTTAAAAAGGGGCATAAGAGCATCTGCTGAATGAAAGTTCACATTGGCATAGACTAACATATATTTAAGGTGATGACAGTATTAGAAGTGTAAATTAAAACTGCTTCATCAAACTCAATTAGCTTCAACTCTTTCACTGTTTAAATATAATCAGCAATAAGCGTCTCTTTACTATATGTAATAGAATTAGAAGTATCTGAATGCATTAACTTTGCCACTGTAACCAACCTGCCAGAGTAGCGTTGGCCAGGAGCCAGCATTGTGGTAGGACCAAGGCCTGCAGTGATAAAAATAAATTTAAATAACAAAACTTAATAAGCTGATGAAAACCATAAGCATTACAAAGATACAATACGTGTTCTTAGGATCACTGCCTGTGATTATCTGCCACTCCAGACCTTCAAGAGCAGGATAACAAATCTTCAATGGCATATCTGCCACCAAATCTGACCATTTGGCCTCAATAAGATCTAATATGGCATGTGATTGTTCCTCAGTCGCTAAACTGCTTACAACAGACCACAAGTTTCCAAGTGAAAAAAATCGGAAATCCATGTGAGCTGGTTGTAGGTTTCCAATTAGATAGCCTCCTTTGTTTGGCATCCATTCCACTAGCCAAGGAGAAATCTGATCTGGGTATATGTTGAACTTATTAACTGCATCATAAGAGTACTCTTCAGTTTTGTAACGGTAGATCTCATTCAGTTTTTTCAAATCAATCCAATAATATTCTCTGATATGAAATGAAAGAGCTACTAAACGATTGTTCAGTGCTCGGATAAGATCTGCTGATCCATCCTCTGGAGCAAGCATCTCACGTGCACAAAGTAAGGCAGAATAAAAGAGTGCCTGCATGCAGAATAATAAAGTACAATGAAAACAGAATACACATTATAAAAGCTTAATTGATCAGTTATTTCTTTTAACGTAAAAGATGTACAGGATTTAGAATTGAATACATAAACTCTGTTGCTTTTTAAAATCAATGAATATATGATGTCATATATAATATACCAAACTTACATATAGACAATCTTACCTATGTCGGAAAGAGTTTGTCAGTCAATAATTAGAAATAAACTTCACCTATGTTACGTAACAATAAGTTCACTAAGCCACAGATGCCCTAATACCATGTCAAAGACATCTCAACTCAAAAGCTTAAACTTACGAAAAAAAAAAACGACCCGTGATTGGTTTTACCATATCTCTAACTTATAACCTTACCAGACAGCTAAAAAGCTTATCTGTGATGTTCTTAAATGATGTTTTGATGGGGGTGAGTTAAGCTAAATATAAGAAGCTGAGTAGTAGGACGAAGCCAACTCCAATTGAGAAAATGAAGGGAGAAAAGTTTTGATGCCTGCCCATTAATTTTTGGAACGATGAAATTTGCAGAGCTTCTTTTAGTCCAAGTTCACCAGTAAAGTAATACATCATCTTTCTGTGCAACTTGATTTCTAAGTCTTTTCCAGTGTTATGTCTTAACTTGCAAACTGATGTGTTCTCTTTTAGGGTATATTTATAACTATCAATGTCATCGACATGCACAATCATTAGGAAAATATCAGATATATCCATCTAAACCTGAAATTCGTCATCAGTATCCACTTCTCTCAACTAATAATACATCAATTATAATTGAACTGCCATGGGGGTTATCAAAACTTAGAAAAGTAAACAATGCATCTAAGCATTACAAAATGATGTTTCAAGTAGTGTAAACTACTATCATCAAGAGCTTATATAAGCACAATAAAAACATTAAGGACCTTTGGACAAATATCCTGTTAAGAACCCAAATCTATGTAAAGGGAAGTGTCTTCTGGTAGTTTCAATAATTTAGTGATTTAATTTTTAGGGTGGAATGATATTTTCTTGAATCATACAACATATTCTGCTAGAATAGCCTTTGATTATGGTCCATTGGGAATTTTCCTGCATTCTTTTATGATATTTAACACAACTCTTACCGAAAGTAATGAACTTAGAAAAGTTGTCTCTGCCTATGATTGTCATCATCATGTTCCTCTTCATCTTAAAACCAGCCATCCAAAATTACCTTGTTTGGTTGCTTTGCATAATTCCAGAAAAAATAGATTAAATAATTACTTTTACAGGCAGTACTTAAGTATCAAATAATAATAATAATAATTAGTTACACTAGTTAGTCCACAAACCCTTATTTATAAGCATAAAATTAAGATTCCTTAATATTTGCAACATAACCCAATGCCAAGCAAAGTTGGTAGACATTTCCAACTAATTCTGTTTCTGCATTAACCATGCACAACATGTCACTAATTTTAGCCACATTGAAAAGCAAAAATTGTCTAAAACCATGACACACATATGCTCTTCCAAAAAATAAAAGAGAAAGCAAATTCATTAATTAGAGCAAGTGACAGGATTGCTGATATGCAAACTTGAGAGAGAAGACTTGTGTTTGCATCTGGGCAAACGATGACACACCGATGCCCTTCCAAAAGATAAAAGAGAAAGCAAATTCACTAATTAGAACAAGGAACAGGAATGCTATATGCTAACTGCGAGGGAAGAAATGTGTTTGCATCTGGGCAAAACAGGTGCAGATAAATGCATCATTTCCTTCAGTCACTAAGCAAATGAACAATCATGAATTATTGTTTTGCTTACTTCGCCATCCTTACGAAGCAACTTCTCTTTATTGGCCTTAAATAAGTAGCATTCCATTAATCACAAAATGTTTCAAGGATGCAAGAAATCTTATGTACCTGAATCTCCAAAGGATGCCCATGAATCCCCATTCGCCGATCTATCATGCAAGAACCATCGGTTACTAATAATGTAGGGAACATATCAAAACCATCAGCAAGACACAACCTCAAAATCATCTTCATTCCAGTTTGCACATCAACTCTCTCCTGAACTGAGAGATCACCAGAACATTTTCCATATGCTCGTAATAAAATAATCCACCACAATCCTAAGATCAAGCAAGAGATTAGCAGTTGAAGGAGTGTTATGGTAAGTCAAGTGTTTTCCTTCTGCTCTTTATAAAGACTTTGTTAACCTGATTGGTTATCTTACCAGAATCAACAGGAGCAACACGGCCAATAGCTGCCTCTCCAAAGTCTGGATCCAAAACCTCCTCGGTTGCAGAATCATCACCATCAAGAGGAACTGTTCGAACCTTAAAACTAGCAGGCATTAACCCTTGTCCAGGACTGTGACAATCCATAGTTTTCTCCCAGCTCTGAAATATATACATAGGCTCAAGAGTATCAGAAAACAACTCAACCCCCTAAAGTCAAGAATTTTGCGACCCTTCCATTATTAGGGGAAAAAAGCACATACCTGACTTCAACTGTGGGTCATTTTCAAACACCCCCCCTCAACTCTCAAAACTGAAATATAAACCCTAAACTATCACACTATATGATTCAAATCCTTCAGCCCATTTCCCCGTTAACTCTGTTAGCTAAGATACCACTTCAAACTCTTTCATCTGTCACATGGCATGCTTCCATTAGTCTCAAACAAAATGCCACCAATTTTGGCAACCTAAATCATTCTAACAGGATTGAAAAACCGTTTAACCATACACTCAATAGTTATTTGAAAGCCAGAAGAAAATTTCAAGGCATGGAACTGAAGTTGCAGACAAATGGGAGCGTGCTACATGACAATTGAAATGTCTAATGACATCTGAATCAACAGTATTAACAAAAAATTGGACAGAATGATCTAAATCCTAAAGGGTGCAAGTTTAGGGGTTATTTTCCAGTCTCAAAAGTTCTCGGGTGATGGAAAAGAAAATGTTGAAGAGGGGTATTTGCATTTTTCCATTTATTATAATATACACTATGGGGGTCCTTGGAAAAGAAATGCTACAGAGAGATTATTAAACAAAGCGTTATATAGTTCCCATTAATTAGTATTTACTTCCACAAAGAGTTAACAAGCAGATGGAGAAACAGCAAGACCTCAATTGCCAGTACATACATGTATGCACTGTTCTTTTATAACCGTAATGACTAATGAAGGAAATAACTTTCACCTGGACACAACAAGAATTACATTCAGAATACTTCAGCACAATCAAATAAGAATTTAAATTACAAATCTCATGCATGTGAATGTACAACTTTGTATTAAATTTAGCTCAGTTGTAGGTGACATGTTATCAATATTATAAGAGTAAAAGATTACCTGCAGCTGAAGTGTATAAAGGATGAAATTCCGAACGATATCATACTCCCCCTTTAATAGGAAAGCAATCCCAGAAGGAATGAAATCACGAATAAAGACCTGGTCATAATTCAAAACATTGGAACTGCTTGGGTCCTTTGCAGCAATAGTTCCAATTGGATTGCCACAATAATAAACGACAGACTCCCTTAGTAAGTCCCATGCTTCTTCCTCTATGGAGTTAAGGCTAAATTTGTCAAAGGTATCTGTGATTGTTCCATTTGTACCGTGAGAAGTCAAAACATTGTTTTCCTCTTTGGACAGTTGAGTATCTTGAAACTTGTGAACTGGCTGTGGACTCATAACATTGTTTAGCGAATTTAATTTCTCATCACTATCCAGAAGCCAAGCCCCGCTCCCATCTTTTGTAGTTATGCCACTAACACCATCAGTCTGTTGGCATTTGCATGTTTTATTTCCACACAAACCAACACCCATCCACTGAAATTGATGAGCTACCAAACGACTTTGCAGCAAGCTAGTACACTTTATTAAATGTTTATGACTTGAGGCTCTTTTCTTCTTACATTTTACTCGAAAATTGGAAGGAAATTTCGAATCTGAAGAGTTAAGAAATGACTCCTTATGTATAGTTTGAGGCACAGTCCTGGACAGAATCTGAAAGACTGCTTTGGAAGTTCCCAAGGACATGATGCTTAAATAAAGGAACTGTACAACAGCTTAAAGTTTCCTGCCTGTATAGTGCCTTAAAGTACATAAGTCAGATCAAAATCAAATCGAGAAGAATTACACAAAATTAGGTCATATCGCATTTCAAATGGTTAAGATTACAGCATAATGTACATTGCAATTTAGTAAAGGGTAAAAAGTAGTATATTTCAGAACCATTTTAAAAATCTGTCTCAAAGGCTTCAATAATCCTGGGAAAAAGAAATCCTAGATTTCTATATGAACTTCTCTCGGAAACCAAACAGGCCTCACAGCCGGAAGGAGAAAGCATGCCTACTGGCAGTAACAAAAATATTTACCAATCAAAATTTCAGAAATTAACGGTTCTATAGCCAAATTAAATCTAATTTGCGAATGAACATAAAGTACCGAAACTGAAACTAAAAAATTAGAGGATGACAACTAAAAAGAATTCGCAATTTTTGGAGTCCGACAGAAACAAATCCAGAACATATTGCCTTTCCTATTCAAAAAAAAAAAAAAAGGTATATGAAACACCCAAAAAATATATATTTCTGGTTATGTCGGGGCGAAAACAAGAAGGAGAAGAAGTTAAGTTCAAATATGCATATAGGAATGGAGAGAAGTAATAGCATAACGAAAATAAATACACTACTAAAAACATTCAAAATGGAAGGGACTTACCAAATCAAATGTGTTCAAAGATGTTATGGGTGCCCAGAAAATCCGAGATTGAAGATAATATAAATACTAATCTGAAGCAAATATAGCGTGATTTCTCGACATCCAAACGAACCCACAACCCAGATGACTGTCGATCCTCAAGACAATATTATTGAACAAGCAGACATACCACTCTCCGCAAGAAATGGCACTTTAACTCTTGCACGCTTTATTCTACCGTTGTCCACGTCTAGTTTTTTTTCGCTCTAAAAGATCTAGTTTTTTTCTTCTTCAGTTTCTCTTTCATTTTCATATCTTGTGAATTCAGACTGTATCATCTTGTGGTGGAAATTTTATTACATCCTCTCTTTCGTTATGGCACGTGACTTAAATCCTGGGAGGAAAATATCATTTATCTTCCTAATAATTTATTATTAAATTATTATTCTAATGCTTCACTTTTATTATTTTTTAAGATAATTCTCATTTATTAAAAATTACCAATATTTATTCTTTATTAATTAAATATTATAACCTTTAGTCCTCACTTTTAAAATTTTTATCATATGTAATCATTTTCATTTATTAAAGATTGTCAAGTTTTATACTTTACTAATTAAATATTGTTACTTTTAAAATTTTTATCATATATAATCTCTTTAATTAAGTTTTATTATCTGGTAAAAAGAGAGGAAAAAATAATAATTTTTAATTAATAAAAAATAAAATAAATAAATGACTAAAATAATAATATTTTTCAAGTTCATATACTAAAAATTAAAAAAGACAGATTTTAAATCCTCCAATAAATTTTTTATTATTTCTATCCTTTTATTGGTGATTAATTTCTTAATTTATCCTTTGAAAAAAAAACTTATTAAAAATTATTTATTAAAATTTTAAATTAAAAGAATTACATTTTAGATAGCTAGAGAAATAAAAAAAACATAATAATATAATTTAAAAAATGCTAAAGGAATAGTGAAATTTGCCTACCTCTTCCATAAAAAAAATCTCTCAGATCTTGTTCGGACGATGCATGTCTCACAAAATTCTGAATCTCGCTATTACGGCAGGATTTTTGTTTTTCTTAATGTCTTTCAGCTAATAGATTTGGTTTTAAATACAGATAAATACAGCATCTGGACATATATTTCACAAAATTCTTGAACGAAAATATTGCATTATATGATATTGACTTAAACAGTTAACCAATAACAAAAATCTCTATCAAGGGTGGTATTGAAAATGATGAATTTATAAAAAAATTAATTAAATTTTTATCAATAAATGCAATTAAAAATTTCTTAATATTCGAAATGAATATTCAATTTAATACAATACAAGAAGAAAAAAATATTAAAGGAATTTATGAGTTAGAAGACTGTTCAGCTCATGCAGATTTTTTGCATAAGCCTCATAAATGTCATTACATTTTAGTTTAGTTTTAATTTAATTTTTTATTGATCTAAAAATTAATCAAATTATTTATTAATCATAATTAAATTTAGACTAAATATATTAGTATTTATATTAAAAAGAAATAAAACTAAAAGTAAAATAATAAGTAAAAAAAATTAGTAATAAAAATAAACGAAATTTTAAATTGAGATTGGATTAAAAAATAAATTAAATTAAAAATAAAAATCAATAAAAATAATTTTTTTCACCTTAATTCTCAGTGATTTTTCTCATTTCAATTAAATCCGCAAATTTTAAAATGTCAATAAAATAAATCATTTGGGTAATCCGTTAATGTTGACGTGATCACCCACTTGGCAAGTTGGCGTATACTTGCTTTATGTGGCATCTTGGCCATGCTCATCATCTTCCTTTGTCTTTCTCTCTCCTCGCTGGCCTCTCATCCTGTTTCCTCCACTCTTTTCTCAAAACTGTGCGTGAGGTAGAGAAAGATAAGAAGAAAATTACTGGACTGAGAATTGATGTCACGTACTTTTTACCCATTATCACAAAATATCAATAATTAAAAAATTAGATTATATTAAATAGTTTGATTGAAATTTTGGTGAACTGTAGAGGCGTTAATACAAGTTCAATCCATCGAATCGAGTCCGTGCAATCCACCTGGGTTGATGGATTTTTTAGAGAACTTATTTAGTATACTTATATCAACTCGGTCCGTTTAACCCGTGAATTAAACGAGCTAGCTTATAAGTTAAATCGGTTGCTCATTTTTTTTAAAAAGAATTTTCTCCTTAGTCTAACGTCTCAACCCACTGCACTTTTCTATTTAAAAAAATTAACACTAATGTATGTGTTGTATTATTTCTATTATTTTGTAATTTGTCAGATTTAAATATTTTGCTTATAATCATATTCTTATTATTAATGAATTATTGACTTATTAGAATACTCTACTTGTTTTAATATGTTGAAACTTGTTTTTTATTTAATTATTATTTTTATTTATACTGATATATAAATTAATTGATTAAACAAGACATATGCTTAAAAAAAAGTCACATTTGAATTTTTATAATTTTTTATTTTATTTTTTTAATTTTTTGGTGGATTAAACGGGTCAGTTTGCTTAACCCATCAGGAGAGATGAGTTGAGATTTTCAACTTACCACCTTATGGTGTGTTAAATGGACTGATTCATTTAATTCATCAATTCAGGTGAATCAACTCGTATGGATCAGGTTGGCACACATTAAAAGCTCTAGTGAACTAGTTATACGTGAGGGGTGTGGACCGTGGCCGTATTTTTAAATTTTTAAAAATAAAAGTTTTATATGTAATTTTATTTTCTATTTTTAATTTATAAAAATTCACCTATTAAATTATAAAAGTTTACTTCTCTTTATTTAAATTTTTTATCAATGAACTTTTGTTCTTTTGAAATCAAATCTTATATCTGATAAGATTATAATCTTGGCTTATTTGATCATCAAAATTAGTAAAAGAAAAATATTATTTAAGAATCAACCAAACTAAAAAAAAATCAATCAATACTAATCATATTTAAAACTAAACCGCTCTATATATATATTTTTTACAATTTGTTCAAATTAGTTTTAGTGAGAACCTAGTAATTATTTATTTTAGACAAATAATGAAAAGGAATTTAATTGAATTGACACTAAACGAAGTATGATTATGGATTGAGGACTTGATGGATTAACCTTAAAAGGTTTTTAGGAAAACAATCTCCAATTGGTTAAGGAAGATGATCTAAAAAATAACTTAAAATTAAATAAAGAATTATATTTTTTTAAAAAATTATTACAAAGCAAGTCTTACATTATTGGCCTGTTTGGTTTATGGATTTGATTTTAAAGGATTGAGAATGAGAATAAAAATAAAAATAAAAATGAGATTAAAACAAAATAATATACGATATAATTACATTTGATATGATATAAAATGTAAGGGATCTTCTTGAAAAAAAGTTGGTGAAAAAACTATATTATCCCCGTTGAAAAAAAAAAAGAAAAAATATATATATTTTGAAGGAACACTTCCTTCTTCTTCTACCCTTTTTCGGTGACCCAAAAACGTTTGTAGTTTCAGTTTCCGTCCATCGGCAACCAAAAAAAGAAGAAAAAATATAATATTTTGTAGCCAAGAGTCTTCTTGTTTTTCGGCCACCACCTCCTTCTTCTTCTTCTTCCTTTTTCCGGTGGTCGGTAAACCCCTGGATATCAGTATCCGGCCATCAACCTTTTTCCGTTTTCAGGCCACCTCCTTCTTCTTCATCTGCCTTCTTCTTTTTCTATCTTTGGCCAGCCACCTCATCTTTTGTCTCTTCTTAGATCTGGATCTCCGGCCCCCTCCTCTCCCTCCTCTTTCCTCTTCTTTTGCCTTTGACCGACCACCAATTTTAAGCAGAACGATAGTGACACCATCTCTGGGCAACTATGGCTGAGAATGAACAGCTTCGGCGTCACATAGTAATGGAGCACATCTTTGCAGCATATTGCCTCCTTCACACACGCTGACAACTCCGACCATCGTGAAAACCCAACTTCAGTCCTCATCAGCGCTCAACCTTAGTCCTTCTAGTGAAGCAATAGGAAAGGAGGGCGGCGACTCATGAACCTGAGATGGGTAGGAGTGATGGGTATGGGTAACTTTTAGGGGCAAAAACGTAAAAAAAATCATATTCCCAATTGAAATAGTAGCATTCCATATTTGAGAAGGGTTTGGACTTTCCTTTAAATTTGGGAGTGACCATGCATTACCTTGGGAAAGGAACGGCACTGTCCATGAGTATCCTAAAACATAGGAGTGACAATCTCACGTACCCAGTTTCCCATTATCACTTTCTAAATCCAATGGCACTGTCCATGAGTATCCATATAAGTGAATGTGTGATACTCTGCATTCTCGTTCTTGACACCAAGCCAAGCATTTTTTCATATCAATACTTAGTACAATAGCATTCACGTTCGACTACTTCCACTAATTTCGTACATTTGCATGCACATGTTGAAAAGGGTGGTAATTATATGTTTTCAAAAATATTATTATTATTTAATTATGACGTAATTAGTTATTAAATATTATAATAGAGAATAATATTTTTATTGTTTAATAAATTTATTATTATAATCAAAATAGTAAAAATTGTCATTTTGTTTTTTGTTTTTAATATTGTTATTACATGTAGTTTCACAAGGTGAGCCCAAAAAGGATCAAAGTAATATTTTCTAATTAGTAGTGAATTATTTTGGGAACAAAATAAGTATAAGACCAAAAGGATATTTTTCTTTAAAATTTGGTGCCAGATGAAGAAGAAAAAAAGACAACTTTTAGTCCTCAATAATATTTTTTAATCATTTCTATCCTTTTATCAGTGATTAATATATTAATTCTTAGCAATTTTTTAAATTATTTATTAAATAACTAAATTAATTCAAAAGAGAAAAACATAATAACATACTTAAAAGTATTTTAAAACAGGTAAAGTCTTCCTACCTCTTCTCAAAGAAAAAATCTCATAGATCTTTTTAGAATGTGAATGTCTCACAAAATTCTAAATTTCACTATTTCAGCATGAAAAAGAAAATTATATTTTTAGTTTCTATAGTTTTACACAATTTTCAATTTAGTCTTTGTAATTTAAAATTTTGTATTTAAGTCCTTATAATTTATAAATAGTTTAATTTAGTCCTTATAATTAAAATTATGTAAATATTTTATTAAATTATGCAAAAAGAACTAACCAAGCAGGACTAAAGAGATGGTTATATATAAATGAAAACTCCTAAGATTATGGTCTAATTAGGCATTTCAATTGCAATAAGATTACTTTGCTAACTTGAATTCAATGCTCAAGAATTAGTCTAAACCTCTAATATCATTTATAAGAATTCGTTAACCTTTTATAAATTCTATCATTGTAATTTAATTCTCTATATTTCTATAAAAATCAAATGGAAGAGATGCATTACGTATGGCTAATCATAACTTTGTTAGTCTACTAAGTATATGTTTATCCTAAAGGCAAATTGAGTTAATTCAAGCAATTAATTAACATCAATCAAGCAATATTAAACTCTATGACTAAATTTGAGTTGCTCTTTCAAGAATCTCCAAATGTTTAGCATAAACCCTAATTGCTAGGCAAACAACAATGGCACAATGTAAAATTGAACTGAATAAACACATTCACAGTGAAATTCAAGAAGGAAAGTAATAATAATAATCAATTTGCATGCCAAATAGCTATAATCTTAGAGAAACAAAACCTAACATGACATTTTGGTGGGTATTATATAGCCCAACTTAGAAAACATGGTAAAAATGAAGAAGAAAAGAAGAGGAAGAAAAGAAAACTACGTTTTTGTCACTTTAATAAGTTCTTTTCTTGAAATCTACACTTAGAATGCCTTCATACAAGCTATATATTGCCATCCAAGAAGCTCTCTTTCATGCATCCCTCTCTATAACTCCCTCTTTAGGGCATTTATCGACCATGTGCCCATGCCCTTAACACTCAAAGCGTCTAATAACCCTATGCCTATAAGAATTAGAAGAAGGATCAAAAGTATTGTTTTGTGAAGTAGTATTATTCTCTTTACCTTTGGTTGCATTCAACCCCTTTCCTTTGAAATGTGAACCTTTCTCCTTCTTTTCATCAAATTTTGACCATTTTGAACTCCACGTGGTGTTGCGAATAGGTCTTTATTCTAGACACTTCATTTGCTTACATTTATCACATCCATTATAATATTCATCTTCTGAAACTCTCTCATAATTACTTCATACATTACTTTCTTCATTAATCACATGTTCCTTACAATCCCTCATAGATTTGATCAAAATTTAAAAAGCTTACACGGTCGAATAAGTCTAGCTTGAAAAAATAAAGCCCAACTAGAAAAACTTGATTTGTAAAATGGGTCAGGCTTTAGCTTTTTTTTAAAGGTCAACCTAAGCTCAAAAAGCCCGAATAAATATTTATTTAATAAAAAACTTAATATTTAAAGAAAAAATTAGTGTAAAGTGACATCGTGGTAAAGAAATTAAGAGTAATACCCTTTATTCAAAGAATTTATGTCAATGCAACAACTCATTTGTATTTACAACTTCCCTATATATAATTTTACAAGTAATAATAACAATTAACTATGTTATTGATTTCAAATTTTAATATGCAAACTTGATCATGACTAAAAAGAGTTCGATTGGCTGAATATATAATATTCATGGAAATTTCCATTTAATATTTGATCTTAGTGGAAAATTCCTTTTGTAAATATTTGTATTAATAAGGGAAAAATATGACATTATATTTGGGGCAAATCTGAAAAATTCATATAATTAAGGGAAGCTTGAAAAAAAAAAGAGAAAAGAAAACTTAGAAGATTCATACATTATCTCAATTGATATTTTACATAAGAATTAGACTGCCATAAATGGCTAAGTCTTACCTGTGCAAACCAAAAAGTCTAGGTTCAAATCCCACAAGTGCAAGTTAGACATTTTATTTTACTCTTTTACGATGCTACGATGAGACCCTAACAAAATGACAAAATTACCCTTCATTCTCTTCCATTTTCATAGACATTTTTTCCTCCTTGTCATATAGCAGCATCAGTGAAGCTCTATGAAAGTTTTTCCTCCTTCCTTCCTTTTTCGAGTCGCGTCGGTCAACACGTCCACCATTGCCTCTCCCATTTTCGACCACCATTAACACATTTCAAGTGAGATACAAGCCGAAAAACTCCAGAATTTCTGGCAATGATGCGACATCAGTGTAGGGTGCAAAATTAGGGGAAATTTGAGTTGATTTAATGAGATGTACTCCAATTTTCATTGGGGCTTTGGTTGTAATATGTATTTCAATTAGTTCTCTCTCAATTGCTGCATTTATTTTTTTTTATTTTCACTTCAGAATCCAAAACCCCTCTTTCACATCATGAAACAGTGTTGTTATAGTTCAAAATCGTGATTTGGACTTGATTTAAATACACTTGGTTAAATTTCTTAGGGTTTATTGGTTATTGGTAAGGTTCTAACATTTCCCCTCTAATTTCAATAGCCAATTTGGTGGTTTTGCCATAAATTTGAAAGCCCCCTTCTATGGCAATGAAATAGAGTGTGTAGTGTGGTGAAATTTGAATATTTCTTGTTCCTCTAGCATTGTTGTACTTCAAGGAGAGGGGTTAAATTTGTTGGTAGTTTTTATTTTGAGTGTTAAGTTGTATTGAGAATTTTCTCATATTTATCCTAACTTTCATTGTTATAAAATGGAAGCTTGATGAGGGAAAAATAATAGGGAGTGACTATTAACAATGAATAATTACTTTAATTTATTTAATTTGCAAGTCATTGGATGAGATTAGATAACTCATGGACTATGTAGAAGGGACTAATTAACCTATTTTAGACATGTTTAGATTTTGAGTTTTTATTTAAATAATGATGTTTGGTAGGTGTGTTTAGCACCATTCATAAGTTGAAAAGCTTTAGTGTTTCTATATTGGAAAATAATTCTACTAATAGGAAGTGAAAGTGGAGAAGTTAACAAATCAAGAAAGCCTAAGAATGGACTAGGTGTGCATATATGTATTTATATGTTGGATTTAAAGGCAATTAGCCTTCCATTAGTGGAAATTACTTAGATTTAAAGACATAAGGACTTCACCAAAATCTTAGGCACTCTCCTAA
This sequence comes from Delonix regia, assembly GCA_037074485.1. Classification (NCBI taxonomy): domain Eukaryota; kingdom Viridiplantae; phylum Streptophyta; class Magnoliopsida; order Fabales; family Fabaceae; genus Delonix; species Delonix regia. Next base: position 17,688,747 of record CM073454.1, on the reverse strand, counting down.
GTTGTATATGTGTGCATATTTTAGCTGTGAAAAATTATTTATTAATCAGTTTACTATGGGGATTAGATATTAGAAATTTATTTGAGTTGAGATATTCTAGCATGGAACGTTAAAGATATATCTCTTGTTTTTGGGACATAGAGATTATTCTTCAATTCGACATGAGTAGAGAGGACAATAAGGAAGGAAATATGTGAATTTTGTGTCCAAGTAAATAGATAATGTTAATTATGTGTATAAACTGATTTATGTAGTTTTCTTCTGAAAATAATTTTTATTAAATATCTCAATGCCCTGGGATATAATTCTTGGAATTTTAAACAAATTTCATCATTTCTGGATTCTCTAAGTATTTGTAAGTTCTGAATTTGATAAAATTTTATTAAGTATTTGCCTAAATTTCCTAGATATCTGAATTTATCTAATTCTGTGTTTCTGTAGTACTCAAATTCTATTTTTATGGATCATTTTGATTATGCATTTTTGAATTATTCTAATTGTGCCAATTCTAAATTATTTTGATTATGTATTTTAGAATTTCTCTTATTATGTATTTTTTAATGTACTGAAATATTTGGTTCTTTAAACAAGTTTATTTGTATTTGGAATTAGCAAGCAGTTAATTAATTTTTTGACTTTTTCTAAAAAGTACTTTGATTATGTATTTATGATATGTATTATGATACGATTGTGTATGTTACCATCATTAGGATATTCTGTCAGTGGCTTAAGGCCATTTTTATGATTATTCTAAGTTTGAAACTCGTGACTGGTATTTGATTTGTTTTAATTATGCTAGCCTTGAGTTAGTTTTATTTTGTTGAACTTCTGATGGTTTTGTTGGATATTCCACGACATTATGGTTTGATTTGGATATTTCAGAGCATTCTGTTTTAATTTGGATACTCTTATTGCAAATAAATTGATTCATTTTCATTCAAAATTTGTTTATATTTTCGTTTGGCATCTCATGTGAAGATTAACTAAGTTTTCCTCATTTTGGTATTGTTCGTATTAATTGTTAAAGGCATTCAAATTTCAAGATAATAAATGGTTTGTGAGAAATCTACTATGCTTAGTTTATCCCTTCCATTATGTAATTAGTATTATCTGCTCATTGAGTTTTCACTCACCCATTATTTTTTAACATTTTTCATATAGTAACACTATTCTGGACCCCTACCTAGGAACTAGGGGCTTAATGAGTATCATTTGTGTATAAGCTTTGCATTTTTTTCAAACACAAGTTCTTTTTTTTTTTTATAAAACTTGTGTTTGTGATCTAGTGGCTCTGATGTATACGGGAAAATTGTTTTATTTTATTATTGTGAATGATAGTTGTTTGTTGTAAATATTACTGAAAAGTATAGCTCTTTTTTCTGTTGTATATTAGGTTTTCTTGTTGTAGACATTTTAGGAGATCCAAATTTTAAGGGAGACCCTATCGAAGTTTTTACAAAAAAAATGCAACTGATTCTTTAGTTTGAATGAATATATTTTGTCTTAGTTCTATCTATTGATAATTCTATTTTCTCATACTATAATCAGATCTTTTAAGGTGTCTAATAGGCTCACGAAAGGGAGATTTTTCTCGTTCCTGCATCGATCATGTCCTTATTCGTGGCAATCGTGACACAATAGGCCCAACCTAAAAAATATAGATAAAAGCCCAATTAAACGACAAGCTCGAGCTTTTCCTCTAGACTTAAATTTTAGTCCAATTTTTAAAAGCCCAACTTAAAGATCAAGTCTAATCCTTCCTTGTAGAAGCATGGACATTTTAATAACATATAAGAAACGTTAGTAAAACAACCTTATAAATCACTCACTCATGTGTTTCACTTAAAAGTGATTTAATCTCTTGTGTTTGCATTCAATGTATGACTTTTACCTTCCTTTTATGCTCACTCAATCAAGTCTTTTACCACTCAAACTTCACTCTACAACTTGCACTTTAGAATTCAACAAATTAAGAAAGGAAGTTTTTAAGTGTAGCAACTATAAGAAAGCATGAAAAAGCCTGAATAAGAATAAAAACACCAAATTTGGAAGGTAGAATCACATGATCACCAAGGAAACGAAGATGACACATAGACAAAAAGGTATGTTAAGTGATTATATAATTTATGCAACAAGAATCCGAAATGTTATTCAAGTAATGTCATTGGATGCAAATTAGGCACAAAATAAATGACAAAAAGGAATGCAAGAAAATGACAAGGTAAAAATTACTTAAATGCTTTGGTTAACCAGATTGAAAGGTTGAATATGACTATAAAAAAGCAAAAGAAATAGGAAATTTTAATTATGCAAGTTCAATTTAAAATTTGAATGCCTAAATTAAAAAATTCCCAATTTAAGGCAACCAAGAACTCCAAGTTCAATTTCTTAAGATTTTGGTTGGTTTTTAGGCTAATTTGCAATTTCATCAACTTTTTTTCTGAATATTTAGAATTTTTTTCCTTTCTTTGAATTTTCCCTTTTTTTATTTTTTTTGAATGAATAGAAATTATAGCAAACTCAAATTCAAATAAAGATAAATAAGAATTTATCTTTAACCAAACTGGATTTGATATCAAAATGATGCAGAATCTCAGTCTAAAGAGACTAAAATGCCAACATACAATTGATTCATGCAACAATCAAATGCAAACCCTCGCCTACTAAAACCCTAAGAAATCCTTTGAAATGCACATAGTTTGGCTTGAAAGATAAGAATTGAAATCACTGTAAAATAAAAGCAAACTTGATAAGATATTAAATTCTTAAAGCAATTGGGAGAATTAAAGCAACCTTCATAGAAGCAATAAGGAGAACATACTCTTCTCAAAAGAAGAAAAGAAATATTGCTTTTTTATTCATGTGTCACAAAGTAATGTCTACATGAGGTATTTGTAACCTCTACAATGAAAAAAAAACCCTAGAAGGATTAATAAACCCATGCCTAAATCCAATAAACTACAAGGGTCATGTTTGTTTTATCTTAAAAAAAAAAATATCGCAAAACCAAATAAAAGAGTGTTTGGCAAACAAGGCTTTTCTCTAATAAAATTAAATGAACTAATAGTGTGTAGCCAAAGAAGGCATTTGCCTCCTTAATTAGACTTGCTTAAGCCCATATGAAATGTAGCTAAAAATGAAAGTTTTGCGTATAACCAAATATTTGGGCTTTCATGAATTTGTCATTTTGGACTAATGGTAAGGCCCACACATAGCATTAGGTCTTAGGTTGTCCATCTTTGATTCTTGGTCCATTTGAGTTAGTCTTATCTTCATTTGGTTATTCTTCATGCAAGACTTCAATAACAACTTGGCCAAATTTCCATATCTAACTATTAACATCTTTGCTCTCAATCTTGAACTCGATCCTACCCGTATGGTGAATTCTCCATTTTGTCTTCCAATGCCTCCAAGGCTAAAAATGTCACCATCTATACCCACTCATTGATTTTTAATTGATAAAATTTTATCAAAAGTATTTATAAATATTTAAGAGAAGATGAATTTTTTATTTTTTGCTATTTAAAGGAAGATTTATAAAAATCCTCAAAACTCTGCTGCATGCTTGCAATATTCGAAATATAGCTTAAGATGGAAGATTTTTGAATGCAATCGTCACTTCCATGATCACCTATAAAAGAGAGAAGTCAGAATAGTAGTGAAGTCATAAAAAATTTTAAAAGAATGCTCTAAGAAATCCAAAAAAAAAGTAAATTTTGTGTTTAGCCTTAGTTTAGGTCCTTATATCTAGCTTTTAAGAGCCTTGAGATATGCCTACTTGTAATCCCTTTTTGTACAAGTGCCTTAAACCTTTCTATATCTTTTAAAATCTTAAACAATGAGGAAACTCAGTTTCAAGTGAGTTAAATGAAAACCCAAAATGTTAAAATTTGAAGTGCGTTAGAAATCTTGTTTTTTAAGTGGGCATAAGCAAACCCACTGAGAGTTTGAGGTGAACAAGACACCTTGTGTTTTTTGTGAGTATAGGAAAATCTATTAGTAGTTTGAGGTGAGATAAAAGGCATACATTGCGGGTGAGCACATGAAAAATTGTTAGTGTAAAGTGTTCTTCATATTGAAAAATCTCTTTAGTTTGAATGGGACTAAATATAGGACAAATGTGTTTGAATTAGGATAAATTTGTCAGTGTTATGTCATAATTTTTAGCTAGCTAAAACTTGGTTTAAAACACCTAAAATTATCTTTCAAGATAAATTAAGACACCTAAAATTATCTTTCAAGAAACTGAAATTAAGTTTAAGGGATCTAAAACTAAACATTTATCTTCTACTTTACAAACTTTTTAGTACCTAACAAATACTTTTAGGCACCTAATGGATAACTTTAGGTAACAATTTCTGATTTCTAGGCAATAGATTTTCAAACTGAATTTTTTTCATCAAACTAAATTGGTTTAATTTCTAAAAATTCCTATTCACCCTTTTAGATGAGCTTTCAAAAGGATGGAATGAAAATATAAGGAAAAAGGGATGCTCAATTGTCCAGCACCAAGGAAAATAAAGTTTTCTTGTATAGTTATCATATCTTATTATTGTTGATAAGCTTTTGGAAGATTTTGGTTCTACCAATTTATGGGTTGTAGACAGTCTAGCATTAGTAGGGTTGATCTAGTAAACTGTAAAGGGAAGAATGACACCATCTTGCCTTTGTTTGGTTGACATTTATATTTTGTTGTATTGTGAGATGAGTGCGTTGTCTATTAGTGCAACTTTGGCTATAATTTATGTGTTAGCCACTTTAGTGTGTTAGGAAGGGTTTAGGCAATGCGTAGCACTTTCTCACTGAGCTATAGTGAGAAGAAAGTGTGGAAGTGCTCCCCTGGTGTTACTTCCTTTCACAGTTTTGTGTTATGAACTTATGATTGCCATTATGATAATTGGAGCGATTTCTCCTTGTATGCACCATTAACTAGTAAGGACTGACTGAAAGCGGAATTAAAACATGTAATTGAATATGATCACAAATTGGGAGAATAAATAAATTAACAATCTGACCTGATGAAGACGACATCGTTGATCTGAATATTGGTTGAGTCTAATAAGTTCAACCCACAATGCCCAAGAGTGTTTCTCATAGTGTTTTGACGACAGAGAGAGAGTGATAGATTTAGTGTATATATCAAATTAGGGCTTCAGTGTATTATATATAGGATTTTATTAAATAATATAATTAATCAATATTATTCAGTAAAATCCCCCAGAATCTTTAAATAATTAATCAATATTATTCAGTAAAATCCTCCAAAATCTTTAAAACAAGTTTAAATTTAAATTAAGCCCATAAAATCTCTCTCTGGATAACAATCTTAGATTAGTAATCTGACGGGATGATTACTAATGCTCTTGGGCTGTGAGTTGGGTTTCTGCCCAGCGGGCTTGTGGATAATCGAACCCATCACCGATTATCCACACATATTAAAATAAAACCCAATCCATTCTCAGTTTATAAATTATAACATTAATTGCCTAATTAGAATTAATAAGGTACTAATCTAATAAAATAATTAATGCTAATCCATATAATATTAAAAATATTCTAACAATCTCCCACTTGGATAGCATTAATTACATTATTAGGTCAATAAACAAATACATAATTAGGCAATTAATATTCACATAAACACATGAATATGTTTATATTTTTAAACCATATAAAATTCAGAAATGAAACTACACACAAAGATCACTGAATCCGATAGGGAAACAAGTGATATTAACATTGTTGTAAATTAGTTTCAATATCTGAATAGAATGGAATACAAAATGACATTTGAAGCATCATATTATGATGCAAAAGTCACTTTTATGACTTAACTCTGAAATTTGGTGTTAAATTGCACCACAAAAGCCCTTTAAGGACTCAACTCATAAATTTGGTGTTAAATTGCACCACAAAAGCCCCTTAAGGACTCAACTCATACTCCCACTAGACCAAGGCTACATCAAAACTCAACAAGACCCATATGAGTTATATAATTTGAATTACTCTTATGGGTAGGCATTGGTCAATAGATCCGTCATCATACGCTCACTACAAATGTGAACCATGTGAGTCTGGGATAACAAAAAATTCAGAAATAAAATTATGGATCAAGGATATTAAATCCGATAAGGAAAGCATTGTTATAAATGCCAGCAAAATTTCAATTTTGAATTATATCTAAAATTTTGGCATAACCAAAACATTGAATTCGATAGGGAAACAAATGTTATAAGTGCCAAAATATGCCAAGGTGTTCCTTAAGAACACAACTCAGACTCTTACTAAAACAACATATCAAAATTCGAATATACCCAAGAGTCATACATTTCCAAAACTCTAATAGGTTTGTGTTGGTAAACGGATCACCTAAAATGAGTATGAGATATACAGATCTTCTCTCCAACAAACAGGAATTGACTATCAAAATTTGATACAACTAAAATTCCTGTAACTTTGAGAGAAGCGTATAATAGAGTCATGTCACAACAAAATGGTCAAGACTTAAAATATACACATGACGGAAATTGATTTCTTTGACTATATTCCTTAACGAGTGACCATCACAAAACTAGCGACATACTCTTCATTTATATATATATATATATATATATATATAAGGCAGTTTTAAATGTCTATTTGACACTTCTCAACAAAAAAACTCCTTTAAAAACATCGTATAGATGTAATTAGAAGTGGGTTCAGGATCAATATAACTGTCTCTATAGCTTTCTAATGATCATGCCCAGAATTACTTAAATATATCTGCCAAGCACACCAACATGAGAAAAAAAATGTTCAAACGTGTGCACACTTGAGCCTATATATTAGGCTATTAATAATTGATTCACATGGAACTTTGCCCATTAAAGTTTGCTCTTTATCATTTAGGACATAACGATTTAAACAACCTATCACCTGCATAAGTGTATAATGAGTGCAAGAATACATATCAAATTTCTTAAGCACTCGTTTAATATAGGTTATTTGAGACAAACCAAGAATGCCACAAGATCTATTACAGTGAATTTGAATTCTCAAAATAAAAAAAGATTCACCTAAAACTTTCATATCAAAGTGGCATGACAAAATGTGCTTTGTCTCAGTTAATAAGCACATTGAGTTATTGGCTAATAGGATGTCATCCACACACAACTCATCCTCATGAAAGTCTTCATATGTGATTACAGTGCCTACATAGCTAACTGTAATCGAACTTTCTTCCAATCCAAGGATGGTTTATTATTCTTATTGCTTTTCTTGAGTCCATACATTTTCTTGCCAAAGGCATTGCCTTCACTTTTCTTTGCTTTTCAATTTCACATTTCCAGCCTTGCTGGATGAACCATGTGAAATATAGTACATTAATTATGAGAATTCACCTTCTTTATTGATTCTTCCTCTTGGGTCATTTTAAACATCATATGATTAATTGATCACTCTAACTCTTGGGAATTATAAGTGGTTCTCAAGACCCCATATTCAGTAGAAAGGGATTAGGGAACTCTATAAACTAAGTTGCTCTCATCCAAGTCCACATCTAGGATTTCAGCTTGTTGTAGCAGTTAACAAGCTTCATCATGTGCTCATACACTCCTGACACTTCGTCATAATGAGTGTTATCTAGCAAAGAGAAATAATAGGCCTTTTTTAAGTCTTATCAAACTTCTTACTAACCACTTTAAAATATTCAATTGTGATGTCCTTCTTAGGAATACTTTGTCTGATAGTCTTCTCAATTTAATGACAGTCAGACAAATCTTATTGGACTCATACCACTGCTTATGGTAGGCCTTGTCAACAGCACTAGGCCAGCTCTTAGGTTCTCTCATACCTAAACTTCCCTTGGTGATCACCAGATACATATTAAGGGACTCAATCCAATTATCGTAGTCTATTCTGTTCAGAGTTTTCACCATAAATAGTTGTAAGAACAGAGAAGCTGAGGGAAAACAAATAGGAAACATATAATTATGTCCCAGACACATAATTATATATATAACAAAGTTTCCATAACAAGACTCAGCTTCAGCAACTATGTAACAAAATACTTATCATATCCTACCTAAGGGTTCAGACTATGATAAATCAAGAAAACTCATGCACACCAGGAAAAACTCATTATCGAAAGAAATGACACAAAATGCACCCACAATCTCTATATCGATAGGATATAAGAAACCATGAATACATCAATCAGCAAATCGCCGCTAACAATCCATAAATAAGCCTTATTAACAAAATTATATTGACAACGTCACACCGATAGGGCATGCCCATTATCAACATAATATTTACATACACTCTCTCTAGTGGACTTATTACAATATTCAAAATCATCCCTGATAATGGTAATTAAATTATGCAAAAAAGTGTTGGAAATTAAATGACAAATATAAAATTTATAAAAGACATATCACCATGATTGGGCCCACGATAGGCGAGCACATAATCAATAGGCGTATGTGAATCAAAGTCATTACAATTTCCACGCACAACATACTCCTTTTAACGCATGTGCTTAAATTAGGAATAAAATCTAATAATTAATGCAAAGAAATTAATTATAATTTATTTACACATAATCAGAGAGAGTGAACTGAACATATTGTTCCGTATTATGTCTAGTCTTTACATAAAATTTTTTTATGTCAAAATTCTTATCCTAAGCTTGTTATAGCTTACACAATATTTTCCTAGATATTTCAAAATATTTATCTAACCTCAGTCTTTTCTAATTCGACCCTTCTTAGACCTTAAATGGGCTCATGGAAGGTCATGGTGACAAAATTTTAAGATAAATGACCATAGGCCATTGGTTATACAATATTATGGTGTGTTTTAAACTCAATTATATTGTCACACCATAGCCAACCCTTTTTACCCTTACATTACCATGAAGACCATTCAAAAAAAAGAAGAAGGAAAAGGAAGAAGAGAAACTAGAATATGCTAAATCATGTTACGAAGATGAGATTAAAGAAATGAAATTTAAAAAATTTCATGGTCCATCAAACCGTGGCTCTGATACCATTTGAAAGCGGAATTAAAACATGTAATTGAATATGATCACAAATTGGGAGAATAAATAAATTAACAATCTGACCTGATGAAGACGACATCGTTGATCTGAATATTGGTTGAGTCTAATAAGTTCAACCCACAATGCCCAAGAGTGTTTCTCATAGTGTTTTGACGACAGAGAGAGAGTGATAGATTTAGTGTATATATCAAATTAGGGCTTCAGTGTATTATATATAGGATTTTATTAAATAATATAATTAATCAATATTATTCAGTAAAATCCCCCAGAATCTTTAAATAATTAATCAATATTATTCAGTAAAATCCTCCAAAATCTTTAAAACAAGTTTAAATTTAAATTAAGCCCATAAAATCTCTCTCTGGATAACAATCTTAGATTAGTAATCTGACGGGATGATTACTAATGCTCTTGGGCTGTGAGTTGGGTTTCTGCCCAGCGGGCTTGTGGATAATCGAACCCATCACCGATTATCCACACATATTAAAATAAAACCCAATCCATTCTCAGTTTATAAATTATAACATTAATTGCCTAATTAGAATTAATAAGGTACTAATCTAATAAAATAATTAATGCTAATCTATATAATATTAAAAATATTCTAACACTGACAAGTTGGAGAATCAAACTTTTGGTTGCTATTTCAGGAGCTGGGAGTTGGAATAGCTTAACTTGCATGCCAAATATTGGTGTTAGGATATGGCTCAAGATAAAAGTAGAGGTGTAGTCTAGCAATAGAATATTGTATAGCTTCCAAAGAATGGGTTAAATTATAGAGATTTGTAATATATAATAAGGCTTTGAATTCTAGATATTCCCAGCTCCCAGATGTCATTTGGCTTTTTTTTTTTTTTTTTTTTTTTGTGCCATGGGATTATCTACCTTTTATTTCGTGCCAACTGCATTTAGACTCCCTAGGGTTAGTAAAATTGCCATACGAGGATGGACATTGGCAATATGGGCCGCTTCACATGGGCTTGTGAGAATATTTTTCCTACGAGATACCTATAAGAAACTGCAAAACGACTTTTTATTCCACTTTGTTATGGAGTTTACTTTTTTAAATCATTAAAGAACACTCAAAGTTCTTGAAATTTCCAATGAAGCAGATATATAAAATCCGTTAGTGAGTCATACTTGATAGAATAGGCTACAAGATCGGAAGCCCATTTTAAACTGAATCATTTTTTTCGCATATCTTACAAAACCTACAAGCATGATATGGTTGTACACATACACATATGCATGAATAATGTTATTCAAAATACTTTCAAGTGTAATTATAGGAAGAGAAATTAATGAAACAGAGTTGAACTTGTTTTCTCCTTACCATGATTTGTATTGTTAGATTTTATCATCAATAAATATCAAATAGTATCCTTTTAATAATATTTATAATTCTAAATTTTTTCCTTTTCTTTTTCTGAATTAACATTGCCATCTATATAGTAATTAGAAAACTTGAAATAACAGTTGAAAAATTGAAAGAGTCAACAATAATGGAAATGTACAAGGATTTTAAAAATATCTCTCTATTTCATAGAAAATCTACGCCATCATTGAAATTTTAGCATTTTATCATCAAAAACTTCTGTAATGACCCACATTATACAATTAATTAATTTGTATGGGTCAAAATATATAAAGATTCTTACATGACGTACTAAAAAAATTGTTATCAACATTTCTTAACCATTAATTCTTTTTTATGGTTGAAATAGTACCATTTAGTTGTGGTTTTGGTACCACTTATAGATATTATAAAATAATCACATTAACATATCCTGATAAAAAGATGAAAAATAATCGTCTCTTTAATTCTAAGGCAAAAATTCCCTTTATAATTATAACATTGGTCGCAAACAGCGCACTGCCAGTAAATTTAAAGGATAGAATATCTATAACTTTCATAATGCAAAACAATAATGTTCGGAGTGTACGCTATTCATGAAAAAAGAACTAGCTGCGCCTAAAAGCCAATTTCCAAAAAAGTCAGAGCAAAATATTATTTTAGTCTTTAATTTATTATTGAATTATCATTTTAGTCCCTTGCTTATTTTATTTCTCATAATAATCCCTCACATATTGAAAAATTATCACTTTTGATCACTCAAAATAAGTTAATAGGTTTAGCTCAATGGACTACAAATAGGAATAATCTCAATGATGGAGATCAAAAGTGATAATTTTCAATTAATGAGCAACTATCTTGAAAAACAAAAATGAATGAATGATCAAAATGACAATTAAGTAATAAGTCAGATACAATACTTTCTTCCAACTATAGATCCATTATATTATTTATTAGAATAGTATATCTATACAATAAATTTCAGAATTACATGGCCTTTAAACAATGAGAAAAGGGGTTCATATAGAGTCACATAACACTATAGTCACGTTATTTTGTCCCAATTTCTTAGTTTAATCTTTCCTGTTCAATTACTTAATAAAATTAAATAAGTGGACCATAATTTTTCCCAATATTAAATCTTACTTAACCTATTATTTCACCTCATCGTTTTTTTTTTTTTTGCTTTACTAAGCCTAGACATCAGCTGTCATTAATATATATATATATATATATATATATATATATATATATATATAAAAGCATTAATTTGATTTATGAGAAAAAAATTGTAACTTTTCTTGGTAGAATGTGCTAGCTTTATCTTTTTATCCTAACTCTATGAATTAAGTATGTAAAGAAGTACTAATTAATTTAAGGGGTTTAAAATTTCAATTCATCCTTTCAATGGCATCAAGACAAATTAGCATATATACATTACTTTTAATATAATATATTAGTACGTATATTTTTAAGGAAAAAACTTATATAAAGTTTTTTATATCATTGTTATGCTATTTTTTAGTTACAATATGACAAGTGTTTAATTGTCCAATATTATTATGACATGTGTATAATTATTGTAGATAATTATTTTATTTTTAAATTCAATTATACATTATTATTAGTTAATTTAACACTTGTCATATTTTAATTAAATAAAAGCATAACAAAAATATAAAAAACTACATATAAATTTAGTCCTATTTTTAAAAGAATCTTGGAAACAACTCGTCTAGAATGTAGAAAACCCAAATGTAATAAATAAGTATAAGTGGGAATTATGGTCAGATTACTATATGAATTTTGTTTCGATTGATTAACATTCTTCAAATACCCTTCGTTGCTTGTAGAAGTTGATTTAACCATAATTCCAATTTAATTACTATTAAGGAGCAAGTAAATTCTTTCTTTTTAATTATTATTATTTTTGCATTGATGTTCATATTTGAACACACATTTGGTTTACAATTGCAGGCAATTATATATAACCATCACAAGTATAATTAAGGCAAAGAGTCCATTTGGTTGAACTGCTCCTATGCTTGGGAGTTTTGCCATTCATAACGTGCAAGTAACAATAAATTCTGCCACTCCCTCACCTATAAAAAATGTAATATCAGTTAGAAAACTATCAATTTGATCTCTAACTTATTATTGAATTGTCATTTTGGTTTCCCATTGTTTTGTTTCTCAAAATGGTCCTATACTAATTAAAAATTGTCACTTTTGATTTATTTACATGAATTAATGGGACTTATATATTGTCACTTTTGGTTTCTTTACCTTTGGTCCAACCCTGAGAACTAGGCCCAACCTAATCATGTCAGGTTGAACTAGGTTATGTTTAATTTGATCGAGTTAAAGGACCGAGTCAATTATGGGAGAATTGGTGTTCAGGTCGAACTAGGTCCTTGGTCAATATATGGACCTGACCTGGTCATGTTTATTTATTTATTTTTTTAAAAATTTATTTCTAATTTGTTTTTAAAAATTTTTACTTTTTTCTTAAGCCCTATCACAAACCATGTCCAATTGGGCTAGGTCTAGGACCAGACCAAATTTATTGGCCCAATGCCAAGCCTAGGCTCGAGTCATGAGTTGGCCACTGAGGATTATTCACCCCTACTTAAAAGTGAGGAATCACAAATAACAATTTCTAATTAGTGAGGACCATTTTAAGAAATAAAATGAATAAGAAACTAAAATGATAATTTAATAATAAGTTAGGGATCCAACTTATATTTTTCTCCTTAAAGAAGTATAAACACTGCTACAAATACTAGAAGTAACATGGCCTTGTGTACATGCTCAACATTCCATAGTTACACAGTTCAACATTTCGATTTTAGTCCAATTTGATATAAATTTCCTTCCTCTGTAAATAATATATCTTTTTTTTTATTTTGCTTTTTGGGCAAATATGGAAATAATATATCTAGTTTTGGTGTTCTATGGTGATTCATTTTTCTTTTTCTTAGAATAATAAATTACCTTTTTCCTTGTGATCTAGCCCTAAATTATGTTTTAGTTTGCAATCAAGTTCTTAGAGTTAACTAGTTTTTTAATTTAGTCCCTATTATCATATATTTACTACTATTTTACCACATATGTGAGTTAGTTTTAATTCATATTTATTTTTATCTCTTTTATTAGTATAAATTGTGCATATTCAGAGTGTTTAAATAATATGTAGTTAATTACATCAACAAAATTTAACAAAATATTAACAAAACTGTAATAGTAAGGATTGTAAATTAAAACATTTGTAAACTATATGGACTTAATTATAAAATTTTAAACTAGAGGGACCTAGTTAAAATTGAATTTTTTTATTAGGATTAAAGGTATAATTTCCCAATTCTAAATTTTGTATAATAAATTGATTTTGGGCCATATTTTACTTTTTTCCTTAAACCAATTCATGACCAGTTTTTACTTGTCAACAACCAAGGGCATATTGTATAATTAATAGTGCTTCTTTCTTTATCACACACTCTCCAGAACGACTTTGCTTCTTGGGCCTCCAAGATCAGGGAAAACCACACTGCTACAAGCACTTACTAGGAAAGTAGGCAAGGATTTAAAGGTTGGTCATCTTTCTCCCATCTAACAATCATTCAGTGGTGTTTGCCTAATATAATGTGCTAAGAACAATTAATAGTGAGATAACAAAGAAGAAAGCGAACCAAGTTTAATGTCCCTTAGTGGTTGTGACTATTTTGGTCCTTGACTTTTCATTTTAGTCCTAACTCATTTTATTTTTCAAAATGGTTCTTCACTGATTGAAAATGGTCACTTTTGGTCCCTCCATATCGGTTAATGAGTTTTAGCTTGTGAGACTATATATGGTAAAGCACAAAAATAGGGTACTAAAAGTTACAATTTCCAATTAGTGGGGTCAATTTGGAAAATAAAATGATAAGAAACAAAATGACAATTTAATGATAAGTTGAGGACCAAAATAGTATTTTTCTCATCATTTAAGTTCTCCACCCTAGTCCCAATATACCCAATTACACTTTTAGGAAATTATTTCGCCCCCAATATTACATCTCTAGATGTAGATAATATAAATATAGTAATTAGGTCTTATGTGGAACAGAAAATACAAAGATTAGTGAGAAGGAGCCATGTTCATTGAACACTTGAACAAATCAAATATGAATAAATATGTTAAAGTGTATACTATATTCAGGTATGACTTTTAGGGTACATCAAGATTGAGTAGCATTATGCATATTCATGTCATTAAATTTTAATTTACATGTATCATAATTTGTTTTTGATAATATTAATTATGTTAGCACCAATGCTCTTAATTATACAGGCTTTCTTAGTAAAATAAATCATGAATTATGATTATGCTTCTTTTGGTTATGAATCAACTTCCAAACCTTTCAATACTAATTACTACTACTCTATAAGAACCTAATTCTACTTTTAACAAAAACTTATCAACAAGTATATGGGAAAGGTCACATACTGAGGTCAATAATTATCAAAGTTTGTTCCTTAAGCAACATGTGCTTATATTGGCCTACATGATCTTAACCATGGAGAGATGACAGTGAGAGAGACAATGGAATTTTCCAGGCGTTGCTCGCAAGCTTGAACAAGATATGAACAACTATCAAAACTGTCACGTTAAGAAGTAGAAGAAGGAATTAAACTAGAACTAAAGATTGATTCTACTATAAAACCAATAACATTGTCAAGTGAGGAAACAAGTCTGGTTACAGATTATGTTCTCAAGGTTTGATGCCTTATTAGCTAATTAATTACAATCCTTTGAGTCAGTACACCAATTTTCTTAATCTAACTGATGAAGAAAAATAGATTCTTGAATTGGATGCATGTGCTGACACTTTGGTGGGAGATGAGATGAGAAGAGGCATATCTGGTGGGCAAAAGAAACACTTAACTATAGGTACACCAAAATAGTGAGCCATAAATATACTTCTAATGATCCTTCTAAAGTGTGGAATTTTCCTTGCCTGTTTTCTTGACCTATCCAATATTTCTCATCCATTAGATTTCTACTTAAAACAAAAATATTGACTTTGACATTAAATTTTGGATAGATGGTCTAAAAGGGAAAAACTTGAATCATTTTAAAAGAAATAGGAAGGCAATTTTGCCTGCTTTTGTTTGAACTAGAGGAAGCTTAGTTGAAACTTTTATGAAACTCGAGGAACCTACAGTGTATTAGTTAAGCTAAGTTAAAATGAAGTTTTGAGTGAATGTAAAGAAGAATGGGTAGTTAGTACAGTGTGAATGTCATATTTTGCATATAAGTGAGATGTTGGTAGGACCAGCTAGAGTTCTCTTTATGGATGAAATTTCAACAAGTTTGGAAGTTCCACAACATTGCAAATTATTAGTTTTATCAGGCATATGGTCTATAACTTAGACTTTACAATGGTAATCTCTCTTCTGCAACCTGCACCTGAAACATTTGATCATTATTTGTGGCCTATAGACAAAAATAATTTCCAGTTTCATATCTAGTTCATATATTGAGAAAAGGAAGATAAGCCATGTTAGATTGCTTTCTAATGTATTATAAGTCTAGTACTAGTAACTGTTAGTTCGATAGTTAGATTCCACGTATATAGTCAGGTGGGCTAAAGCATTAAGTTCTTACTTATTAGGGTTATTATTGCCTTTGTTGTCTATATTCAATTCTATTTTCTATTTTGCTTTCAAAGGTGAAGCTCTAATTTTTTTACTCCTATCTCATAGCAAAACAAAACCTTTTTTTTTTATAATCTAAAATTGTTTATGTATATAAAAAACCTCTCAGTGGAACTAGAAAATGCATCATGTACAATATGGTTAGATAGGAAAAAGAGGTAGGGTCCACACAAACCCACTCTTTATCTCTCTCCTATAACTTGGAATGGATCAACAATTAACAAAATTGTTGCAGATTTTGCAGTATTAATTTGGACTGTTTGATGAAGATCCAGTGGTCCATATTTTTATTAATAATTGTATACGATCATAATTTTTCTTATAAACTTAGACTATTATATTTTCATCCATTGGTCCATATAAATACTATAGAATTTGAAGTGATGATCTTTACTTTAGACGATCCAAGTTTGACTAGTGGACATCTTATAGAACTACTCCTCGAGTGACATAATGTTATTACATTTCACCCTATTGAAACATAAATATGGTGGAGATGGTGCTACTGGGCATGCCCAACAGCTTGGACTATATATGGCCTCAGGACATCTTAGGTGGGTGACAAGATTACTCGACTACAAGTGCCTGGACAAGGACCCATGACAATAAAAGCTTACCTTGAGGAATATATGGATTTTGAATATGATTTCCTTGTGATTATTGCCTTGGCTCATATTGCTTTTGTCCTCTTATTTCTCTTTCTATTTGCCTACACCATCAAGGTCCTCAACTTCCAGAAAAGATAAGGAATGATGGAATTAGACTTGAAAATTACATTAAATGTGTGTTGGTGGGTTGTTGTTAAGAAGAAATAAACGATGAGCTTTCTATTCCTTGTGATTGTTACCTCATATTGCTTTTGTCCTCTTATTCCTCTTTCTATTTGCATAGGCCATCAAGGTCCTCAACTTCCAGAAAAGATAGGGAATGACAGAATTGGAATTGAAAATTGCACTAAATGTGTGTTGGTGGGTTATTTTTAGGGAGAAATAAATGATAAGCTTTCATATTTTTTACTAGCACAATATATGTAGTGTCAGAGATTATGCAGATGTAAACTACTATTGTTCAATTAATCCTCAATTGTGGGAGATTAAAAACAACTTATTTTTGTGTGTAAACACTAATCCCCTTTTCTCACTATCACTCAAATTTGTGTTATGTTCTATTATCATAATTCTTGTAGTTTTACTTTGAGACATAGATCCATTGAATGATATCTTGATGTAGAGAAAAATAGTCCAAATAAGAGTAAAACACCATTTAGTCTCTCTCTTATCATTCCATTCTTAATTTTATCCCTTACTCATTAAAACGCCACTACTTTTGGTCCGATACTAATATAAGTGTTAGCATATCTAGTTCCTTAATGTTGTGAGCAAATTGTCACAGTGCAAGTATACACCACCAATAAGTAGTAAAAGAATAAGAAAAGTCTCATCCTCAAGGAATTCTAGTCTTACTGTTACTACTTACTAATGCATATATAGTTACCTAATCCAACCGATTAATTAAAAGTAACAAAAATTGCAATTTTGTCACTAAACACAAACTTCATATGAGATATAACAAGAGCAAAAGACTTCCCCAGGATTATGGCATACCAAGACATTTCAATTGTGATTTAGCTACTTTCCTAACTCAAACTCATTGATTTATGAAATAGTCTTGGCCTCTAACATTATTATGTGACTCTATTAGTCCATTATAAATTCTATTACTTAAAATTAATTCCCTATATTTCTATAGGAACTAATTAGAGAGACGCATTAAGTACGATTAATTATGACTCTGCAAGTCCTATAGGTATATGTCTATCCTAAAGGAAAATTGAGTTAACTTGAGAAAATTATTAATGTCAAAAATTCAGTATTCAACTTTGTGACTAAATTTAGGCGTTTTTTTCAAGAATCGTCAAATTCTCAATATAAACCCTAATTGGTGGCCAATTAACAAGGGAACATATAAAGATTTGAATTGAATAAATTCATTCACAATGACATTCAAGTAGGAAATTAACAAAAATCAACAACCTACATGCTATGGATCCACAATCTCAGAGAAATAATGACTTAGCCTAGCATATCTGTGATTACAATCCAATACAAATTAGAAAACATAATCAGGTGAGGAGTAAAAGAAGAGAAATAGAAGAACTCTATTTCCGAAGCTTTAATAAGTTTCCTTCCCTAAATCTCCTCTTGAAAAGTCTTCCTTAAGCAAATCATTGCTTTAAAACTCATGGTCTCAGCTTCCTTTGCTTTAGAACATCCCCTTTGGTCGAAAAACCTTAAAAATCCTTATATATCGGCCTCTTTTAATGAAAAGACGGACTTGCTCCTCAATAACTATGTTCTGGTGCCTTAGTACCAATTCTTAGGTCAACATGCATGTTCTGGTGCTAAGGCCCTAGATCGTTGCCTACTAGAATAGCTTTCATGTTTTAGTCATAACTTTGCATTCTGACATAAGATTTTAGTGAACCACCCCTTGTTGGAAAGGTCTCGAAGAGCTCTACAATTTTTAATGAAATAGCTACCTCTAAATTTTGATGTTTAGGCAACTAAAATCTGTCTCAAATTTGGGGCATCCACTTTCTTGATGCCAATACACTCATTTTTTTCCTTCCAATGCTTGGGCACAATAGAAAACAACATGAGTAACTTATATTTGGCTAAAATATACATGTACATCACCAAATTAACATGGGTTAATACTAAAATAAGCTAAATTTAAACCATCCATGGCAAAGATGACTTAACAAAAAAAAAAAAAGACTCAAAATGAACATAACACTAGCATAATTACTAAATTATTTAGCATGAATGTGATCTAAATAACTATATTTTATAGATTTATCACTCAATCTTGAATACATTTGGACTAAATATGTTAATGTTTTAATTAATGACGAACTAAGAGTATTGTCATTCTAACATATAAAGAACCAAATTGAGAATGAAAATTAGCAAAGGGCCAAATTGAAAATTAGATGATAAGTGAGCAACTCAAATAATGTTTTACTTGACCTAATAATGTGAAACTAATTTGGCTCCCACTTCTGTCTCATTCCAACTAGATCTTGTGAAGTAGTTGATCATTTTTCCTACTAATGTTTTGTAGTACTTTTTAATTGTATTAAGGAAATTTTCTTGCTTATCATGTAGTGTACATACACCTAAGTGTACATATCACAACTAGTAATAAAGTAATGAGAGAGTATTATTCCCACAATGATTGAAATTAAAAATTAATGTAATTGCTAACTTGATTACCGTAAGTAATGATAAAGCAAAAATTTGAGTTTCTTAGGTAAAATTAATAATGCAACTAATTTATGTTAAATGGAAATGAATTTAGTTAGCTTAAATGTATGTCAAAAACAAAGAAAAATGCAATAACAATTAAGGATAATAAAATCTTAATAGATATAAGTAGTAGAACTGTAATTTTCCCCTTAAAAATGCACTAACGAATTAGCATAGATTTTTTTCCAAAATTGCTACACTAAAATTGAAATTCAATATATTCCTATGAGAATCCAATTTATGAAAGCCAAATTTAAGCTCAATTGGTAAGGTTATGGGAGACAACCTATATATTCCTATTATGTTTCATATCAACAATAAAAAGTTAAAGAACTAACACTAATCAAGTTAAATCTTACCAAGATTAAAAGAGAGCTTTGCTCTCAACCTAGGTAAACAACAAGACATTTATCAACAACAAAAAGAAACCAAGGCAAGACATTGCCTATGTACAAGAGAGTAACTAAAGTAGAATTACAAACTTAATAGCATAACAAAATATCACAACCTTGCAAACAATGCAAGGCTCACCAGAAATAAGGTACCCACTACTTTCCTACTTTGTAGGTCGATGACCTGGATCAGTGTTGCTATTTGAAATGATGAACAATGAGGGCTAAGTGAAAATTCAGTAAATTGATAATACTAATTAACACTAAGAAAGGAAAACAAGGGATGATAAAGTTTTTCCTAAACTAGTTAACTTTGTTTGAATTTTTGCCCATGATCAAAAGCAATTAATGAAGTGCATAATAGTAAGAATTCATGATGTAAACATAAATACCTACTAGAAATTCTAACCACAGTCTTGGAAAAAGAATAAAAATTTAGATTTTAATGTGAGAGAAACAAATATTAAACTTAAAGTAGGAACATCAAGTATAACTATTAGAATATTAGATAATCAAAAGCTAGCTCTAAGCTAGCATAATCAAAATAGAACATATATTGGACACGGGCTTTAAGGCTTGGAATAATTAAAATATCAATAGTACTCTCTAACTAGATAATCAGAATCTAATCAGATACACGTGTGTTGGCCGAATACAAGACTTGTAACACCTCTATTAGCTGGGTTTTAGAAGTATAGTAAACCATGACTAATGCTTACTATCATTAACTATAGAATTCTATACTGTATGATTTCCAAAGTCCATTTTATACATAATTACATAACAAACAACTCAGATGTTCTAAACCAAAGTAAATTAAAAAATCTAGAATCAATTTTATTCAGAAAAATAGAATAAGAGTAAATCAAAATCATAGAATCAAAGTACTCGATACATATAGAATCATAGTGCTTTAAAAAAGTCTAAAATTTGTATAAGTGCTCATCATTTCTAAAAGATATATAAACTTGTCAAATTTACATTTCAGAATATTTAGCGTATATAGAAATAACGGTGGTTCTAAATCTTAGGAAAACTACTTAAGGCACTTGAATATTCAATAAAACATTTTTGTAAGAGGATCATGTAAAATCAGAAAATACATGTAATTAACATTATTTACTCACCTAGTGGAACAACATAAAATTTCCTTCGCTACCATCTCCTCTACTACTCATTGGATAAAAGAGTAACCTCCATGTCCCTAAAAGCAAGAGATACATGCTTATTGTTCTATGCTAGGAAATACCTTTAACTCAAAAAAATTCCCCTAGTGCCTCCACACAACACTTAACAAATTAACATGAAAATGGTTATCCCACAATTGACCCTCCTTTAATTTATTTCTAGTATGAAAAGTTCACATTCTTTCATTTAAGGGTTTTAATTGCTAACGATTGACATATATATAAATTAGAAACTTGCCATTGAACCTAAGTGGTTCGTTAGTTATTAAAATAATTTTTTCCACCAAGTAGGCCAATAACCAATATCAAATATTTAGGAAAACACCCCATGATTTTGGTAAAGTTCTCATGCCCTTAACTTGGAATAATTTCCACATAAACCATCATAGATATAATTTTAGATGTTTTGAAGGTGCCATATTATTCTCTTGCTACACTCATTTTCTCTAATTTAATATCATTATTGCTACTATAGTCTACATAGAAATTTATCTCACACATAAATTATTTATAATGATTATGATAGTTATTTCAAGCATGTATATCTTAGTAATCCCAAGCTCCAATTATAAAGTAAACCAAACGAAGTAGATATTGCCACCATCACTTTAATTTAGTATTTGTTTATTTATTATTATTGTTGCTTTTATTATTATCATTATTCTTATTGCTATTATTATTATCACTATTTTTTGTACTTTGAAGTTTTCAATTAACTTACCGAAATTCAATTTCACCACATTGTGATCACTTAAGCTTCCTTCATTCCCTTGAATACTTTTTTCTCCACCTGAAATTAACATTTTTTAGCTCTTATAATGTCACACACTAATCTACCTCTAAAATAATTTGATATGGTCTAGATACTTTCAAAGAAAAGTTTAAGGTATATTTATATTGTTTATTTTATATGCCTATCAAATTTTTAGTCAATTAAGTGAATTAGGAAAAAGCCTAAAACTAGCAAGTGGGAATTATCTAGTCAGCAACTTGTTTTAATTTCTAGTCCATGGCTTTAAATTCATGCATCTTCCTTCAAGGTCAGCTTTATAAGATTATCTAATTAGTGTGCTTTTCATCTTTTCAATGATAAATTACAGATGAAAGAACGAAGAACAAAATGCTACATTTCCATAAACTAATGCAAAGATGATGTAATTTGCAAAATTGAACTATTCCTATAGACTATTACTTATTGATGGTTGGAATTTCGTTTAATGAAAAACGATAATCAAGAGGATAGCTATGTCGCCTAAATGTCTATTGTGGACCCTTTGGTTCCTTAGCAGAGCATTACATACCATGAATCTTGAAATTTATGGTAGGCCATACTGTTTAAATGGTTATAGGAAACATGGCGTTGTTACATTCCTTGTACCACAACTTAAATTCTGAGTTTTACTGCAGGCTATGCTGCTTAAATGATCTAAAGAAAATTAGGAGAGGGCAAGAATGTATTTTTGTTGGGAACATTTTGAACCAAAAAATATATGGAAAGCTTATCAATTGATTTTTAAATGCAATGCTTACACACAAGTGTGTGTGATCAACAAGTAGTATAATGGTAATTTAAGTGTCAATCCCTTTGAGACATAGTTTTAACTGTAATTGATTACCTATTACTATGCCCTTTTGATGTAAGGAATTTTAATGACTAAGCATAAAGCTAAAAGTGTAATGTTGAGTGATTAAATATATGCTAAATTGTTTTCTTTTATAGTTTATATTTCAAACTAATTAATGATTAAAATTGCTAATCTAGGAACCTTGTGCTTATATGTTTCTATCGACTTCATATAGTCTAGGTTGAAATCACCATATTCCTTATATGTCTATAGGAAACAACATAAATTATGCCTTATGGCATATATTCCAAATAAAGGTTATCAATGACAATTAATTACTTTCGTCTTGATTGCAAATTACATTAGAAGCAAATAGTGATTATAATCATCTAGTTCTTAAACTTAGTCTCCCTTGTCAGGTTAACATAAATTTTGAAATCTATCCTAAGCTGATCAAACTTAGAAAGCATTAAACAAGGGATGTATATAAACAACCAATGATTGAGCAAGTTTGAAATATAACCTTAACCAAAAAGCAACCCTAGCAAGGGTTTTAGTTAAAATCTTTGAAACAACCTACTAGCCAATCATTGGCATCAATTTAGAAACAAAAGGATGAAAGGAAAAGAAAATTAGAACAAAAAGAGTGAAAAGAGAAAATTTTAAAGGAGGCACAACTCTGAATGAACAATCTACTTTATTGCAGAGCCATTTCTTAGTCTCTTTGAAATCCTACTTCAATGTATCTCCTTGGTAGTGTCTTTGGTACACTCCCTAGCCTGTGTGTTTAGCAGCACCCTGGGTTCTCATTTATAGGCTTCAAGAACCTCAAGAGTTAGTGTTTGAGTAGTGTTACATGTCATGACTTAATTAAAACCCTAATTTTTAAACTAGGTCTTCTGACGGCATGCCCGGGCGATGACTCTCTGAGGCCTAGGCGTTTACTCTCTGTATTTGTACAATGAAGGTTAGTAACAAGCTTTCATGTTTGAGACAAAATTTATATGATATCAATAAGTTATTTTTAGTAACCATGTGTTTTTATTATGCAAATTGACTTAAAAAAAAAGTGTAGACTAAGAACGCAAAAATGTTTAAGACACTAAAGGGAGTCATAACCACCAAAAGTACATCAGTGTTCAGAAGAAGAATTTGAAAAAGAAATAATTATTGTTCTCTCTTTGACTAATCCAACCTTGACTACATGATGCATTGGATGACATATTAAGATAGAGATTGTATTGCCAGACTTTGTTTTTGGTATACGCTAAGGGACTCTTTAGCTAAAAGTGGGGTCACACTTGTCGATCAGGTGTCATATGTTAGGGTTCATAAGACTTAATCACCAAGAAATGACAGTTATATGTTTGGATCTGTGAGACTCAAATAACTTGGATATGACATCTTAATGCCTGATGGTCGTAGACATTGTCTACCTCTGGTTGCCATATGTTTGCCAGTGCTATAATTTGTGACATATTTATATGTTGTTTTTATGACATTTGACATGCATTTATATTCCATGAAGATTATGATTTTAAGTCACATCATATTCCATGAATATTTCAAGCATCATATATGCTCTTTCATGTTACAAAGAATCTATTTTTCACCTCTCTGTTGTTGATGTTTTTATATAGCAATTTATTAACTTACTCTTGAGGTCCATGATGAACTGGTATTTGTTTTACCTATTAGGCAAGTACTTTACAAGCCATTCCCATTATGTTCATGTCACTGGACAACATGAATCCCACAACCTTCCTGAGTCTTGAAAAAGAACACAATTAGATCTATTGTTAGAAATATAGGGGGAAATTAGGTTATCTCTTAATGTAAAATAATATTAGGCCTACATTTTGATGGCTAGTAGATATAGGCCTAAAACCCCTTCCCCTAATTTTGTTAAATTGACTTATGGATGTATGAACTATTAGTTGTATAATCCTTTTATCATTTATAATCACACAATTAGGTTTCAGAAATTTTAATATATTTTTTTACATCTAATATATATATAATTGGAAAATTTATATTTTATAAATAATTAAAGGGGGTTACACGATGGACGAGCCATTGAAGACCAAATTCCTATAACAAACACATTACTTGTCTCGTAAATAAGACATGGATTAACCTCACACAATACTTTGTCAAGTAAATAAGACATTTCTATTTCCAATAAGGGATGAATAAAATATTAGTTTACAAATACAATACTTGTCCACAAGCACAATAACATTAACACTAGTTTCCTTGAGGTTGTTTAGGACATGTTGATGGATTATGACTGGTTACTCCACATATCCTACATTTGCTAACATCTCTTTGTTATGTCCAAACCATCTCATTCTATATTTTGGTCAATCGTGGTCAACCCTTTTCCTAAAACATTGACAAATCTAGTATTAACAGAGGTATCTCTAAGGTTGGCCAATACAACTCATCCCAATTGGGCTAAAAGAACTATTATATGTTGTTTGCATGGTGTCCAAATGGAAAACATGGTCCACAAATTGATAAGGGTTGAAGCAGATCTTACTGCACACAATAAGGATGTGTTGTCATAGGAATTTTTCCACTTTAAACTAGCTTCGGTCACAAGTATAATCAATAAGACTAAATTTAAAATATCTTTTATAATGATGGGCCAAAACATCATATAGTTCTTTAACCTCAAATTATAAAGCTTGGTGGTTGAATGAGTGTACTAAACATGTCGATGTAGATTATGCATTCACACTAAGCCTTGGTTCAAGAGGGCTTAAAAATGGCTAGTGAAGCTTTGCACATGATTAGCAAAAGTATTAAATGTGTTAAAGAATCAGAGGTGAGGATGATTGCTTTCTAGAAGTGTGTGAAAGCAATTGGTAACATTGACAATACAGTATATTTACAGTTAGATGTTCCCACTAGATGGAATTCCACTTTCACAATGCTTGAAAGTACAATTAGGTATCATCGTGCCTTTTGTAGACTATCTATGACTGATAGGAATGTCAAGACATGTCCTTCAAATGAAGAGTGGACAAGAGGAGAGTAGATATGTGAGTTCCTTCATCCATTTAATACCATAACTAATTTATTTTCTAGTTCAAGTTACCCCACATCGAACACATATTTCTTACAGGTATGGAAAATTGAATGTTTCTTGATAAAAAATTTGAATAATACTGACATAGTGGTCAAAGAAATGGCAATGAAGATGAAAACAAAGTTTGACAAGGATTGGGGTGATTATAGTGCTATCCTTGCTATGGTTGCTATTCTTGATCCTCACATAAAGTTTGAGGTGTTGCGTTTTTCTTATAATAGGCTTGATTCTATAACTTGTCAAGATAAGCTGAACAATATTAAGACTAAGTTATATCACATTTATGCCTAATATGAAAAAATGCAACATCATCAATGTTAATGGGTGAAACAAGTGGTTCAATTGTATTAACTAACTTTAGCTAACATGCTCTTACTATTGGAAGGGATGCAGATACTACTGGTGGTTTTGATATTCTTGATGTAAGTTTATTTTGTTCCATTAATAGTTTGACTTTGTTTTGTCTATTATTTGATGTCTTCATAATAACTAATTATTTCTTATATGTACTTAGAATATAGGAGTATATTGATTTTGTTAGTGAAACTACTTCTTTTACAAGAAAATCTAAATTGGATCATTACCGGGATGAGGCAAAGCTAGACCCTAAATATGCTAAAAAGTTAGATGTCTTGGAATATTAGAAGGAGAATCAATATTGATTCCCTACCCTATCAAAAATAGCATGTGATATACTTAGCATTCCAATCACTACTGTTGCTAGTGAATCAACCTTTAGCATTGGCTCATGGATCTTGAACAAGTATAGGTGTAGTCTTCTTCCAAAAAATGTCTAAGATCTTATTTCTATGCGCAATTGGCTACAAGGTTTCAACGGTATTAATTTACAATTTATGACTTTCTTATGTTATGATTTGTATAGTAATATATGTGTGTTTGATGAAAATTTAATTATTTCTTACTTTAGTTGATGTAGATGCTTATTGTGAAGGTGAAGTGATTGGTAATGGCAATAGTGATCAAGTTTCAACTCTGGCAACAATTCAAGATTCCAATTTTATTAATGTTATTTAGTGGAACTTTAGAATAATTATGTACTTGTGATTTGCTATATTTGAAATTTCATAATTTTGTATATATATTTTTTATTTTTTAAGTATGTTAAAACGATAAGACATTGAAAAAAAAAATTCAATAATTTTTTATTTTTTGGTAGGTTAAATGTGCTAGCCCACCTAACTCACCAGGTAGGCCAAGTTGAGATTTTCAACCCACCACCTTATGGTGGGTTAAATGGGCTAACTCATTTAACCCACCAACTCAGGTGGGCCAGGTTGGCTCACTTTGACAGCTCTAATTATTCACGATACTTGTAGAAAAGCAGAAGTAGAAAAACAATGTGGTAAACAAATTAAGATAGTGAGATCAAATAGTGGCGATGAGTACTATGGTAGATTCACTGAAGAAGGACATGCACCTGGTTCATTTGTAAAGTTTCTTCGAGAACATGGTATTGTTGCCCAATACACTATGCTTGGTTTTTCGGATTAGAATAGTATAGCTCTGAGAAGAAATCGAACATTTTTGGACAAGGTGCGAAACATGCTTTATATCTCTAAGCTTCCTAAGTCCTTGTGCACTAAAGCCCTTAAGACAAGTTGTGTATATACTTAACCAAGTTCCAACTATGGCTATTGCAAAGACACCATTTAAGTTATTGAAAGGGAGGAACCAAGTTAATGACATATGCCCATTTAGGGATGCCCGTTTAAGGTGCAGATTTATAATCCATAAGGGAATAAGCTGAACCCAAGGACCATCAATGGCTACTTTATTTGGAATGCTTAAAGGTCTAAGGGATATAGGTTTTATTATCCATCACATAACATTAGGACTATGGAATTAAGAAATGCTAAGTTTATTAAGAAAGACTTAATCAGTGAAAACTTAGATTTTAAGAATGATCATTGGAAAACTCATTCTCCCACATCAAGTGATAGATTAGTTATAATTCAAACCCCTTAAATACAAACGAGTATTAAAGAACCATTCATTGAGGAACCATAAACTGTTAACCATGACCAATTTGATCCAATTGTAGAATAATCACTAGAACTTATTATACAAATAGTTGAGGAATATGCTCCCTAAGAGAATGCCGACTTAACATTAAGAAGATCAATTAGGATTAGTAGGTTTGCAATTCCTAGTGATTATGTTATTTACTAACAAGAACCTGGCTATAATGTAAGAGCTAACAATGATCCTGGAACATTTTCATAAGCCATCAACTAGGAAGAATCTGAGTTATGGCTTAATGTTATAAAGGATGAGATAGATTCCATAGTGTCTAATGGAGTCTAGGATCTCGATGAGCTGCCTAGTGGCTCCAAAGCCATTGATTGTCAATGGGTCTTTAAGAAAAAAAAGGGACTTGTTAGGCAACACCAAGAGATATAAGGCAAGACTCGTGGCTAAGAAATTTACTTAGAAGGAAGGAATTGATTATATGGAAAAGTTTTCTCTTATATCTAAGAAGGATTCCCTTCGTATAATAATACCATTGGTTACCCATTTTGACTTAGAACTATATCAAATGGATGTGAAGATAGTTTTCCTTAATGGGGATCTAGAGGAAGAAAAGTATATGAAACAACCTAAAGGATTATCCTCTATTGTTAGTGAACATTTAGTTTGCAAACTTAAGAAATCTATATATGGATTGAAACAAGCCTCCTGCCAATGGTATCTTAAGTTCCATGAAGTTATCTCCTTATTTGGATTTGTGGAGAACATCATAAAACAATGTATATACCATATGGTCTGTGGGAGTAAAATATGTTTCCTTGTGCTATACTGGATGGCATATACTTGCAACTATAGATAAAGGGTTTCTATATTGGAGAGCTGTAAGGAAGGTTATGAGGCATCTTGAAGGTACTAAAGACTACATGCTAATGTACAAGCAAACTGAGAACCTTGAGGTAGTTGGCAACTATAATTCAAGTTTTTCTAGTTGCATTGACTCTAAGAAATCAACATCTAGTTATATATTTATACTTGTTGGAGGAGTCGTGTCTTGGAGAAGCACAAAGCAAACTTGCTACTTCTATCGTGGAGGCTAAGTTTGTATTGTGTTTTAAGGCAATGTCGTATGGTGTATGGCTTATAAGCTTTATTTCTGGTCTGAAAGTTGTAGATTCTATCTCAAGGCCATTAAGAATAAATTGTGACAATTCAACCGCAATTTTTTTGACTAAGAACAATAAAAGAAGAAGTTGAAGCAAACACATCGACATTAAGTACTTAGCCATTTGGGAATGTGTTAAAGAAAATAAAGTTACCATTAAACACATAAGCACTGAGTTAATGATTGTTGATTCCTTAACAAAAGTCATCATATGAAGTTTAAAGATCATATGGCTAGAATGGGATGTGATTCCACTTTGAATATTTGATGTATATATTTGTAATAAAGCACTTATTCTTTTTTGTTTGAGTTATTTTTCTCATTTTTGTGTGCACATTTATATTTAGAGAATAAACAACATTAAGAAGACCCTGAATAAACATAGGGCTTATTCGTTTAGTTATGGTAGGCTCAGAAAGTGGCATGCATTGTGTTACACAGAAGGTAATACTCACTTATAGAGGACTTACCGTTGTGATTCATGCATTTAGCTTTTCTCTTTTGCAATGTACAAGGTCATGGATATGGAAATCCTTAAGTAATATGAAACAAGTAGGAGAATGCCAGTTTTAGTCATTATGATCCATTCATTCTTCCTCTATTTTCCCTCATTAAGTAGTCTATTTCTTCTGTTTCATTCCTACATTTAGTGGTTTTTTATTTTCAATTTCATGGTGCATTCATTCTCTTACCATTATGATGGCAACCATTGATGGCATGATTCCCTCAAGCTCTCTAATAAATATAGGTCCCTGAGTCTATTTGTAACATTTGTCAAAGCTCACACACCATCCATGAGAGTTAGAAACTAAGGCTCATAAGCACCCGTATCAACTTTTTAGTTTTGACATTTATGGTATTTTTGATCTAACATAATGGCTAAAATTATATTATTTTTTGTATTTTTCCTTTCATTTTAGATGAACTAATGATCTTACCCATTTCGCCATACCATTCAATGTCATTTCATGTGATTTTATTAGGTCTATTGAGCATAAATGCATGTTTTGATAATATTTTGTGGTAATCTGGGATTAATGGCAATTTCGTACAAAACATACTTTGTAAAGGCAAAATTGTAATTTTTCCATTAATTTAACTTAATCAAATTAATTTGGAGAGTATGGGATATTACAATATTTAAATTTTGCATTACTAGTCAAAGTCAAAGTCAAGCCTGAAGAAATCACAGTCAAGGACTAGGAAAATCAAAAAATTGTAGAAAAGGCCCAAGAGCATCAAAATCAATTTGCTACATTTTTTACTGTGCAAACTTGCTCCAACCTGTGAAATTTTTTATTCTAATTTGAACTTGACTGCAAATACCTTACCTAACTTACCTCCTTTTTGCCGTTAAGGTTCCTGCTTGCTGAAGGGAAGCCATCAGAGAAGGGGAGAGACCTTGACACTTCTTCTTCTTCATTCTTTCCTATCATCTTCTCATCATTCCATCATTTTTCTGCCCTTCCATGGCTATTCTTGGTGATTTAGCTTGGTGACGCCTTCCTTATCACCATGAGCAGCTAAACACAACTTGCCTAAAGAGGATTTGATGAGGCCTAAGCTTGGAGAATGAACTAAGGAGTTTTTCTTGTTCATTTCTATCTTGCCTAGCTTTGTATTCATTATATCTTGATTAGGTTATTTTGATTACATTTATAGGCTAAACCATATTACTATAAATTTTATATTATGTATTGGATTATGATATTTATGCTTTGATGTGTGTTTTGTAAAGATTATTGCTAGAAATATTGGGGTTGGTTAAATCTAATATATCTTATGATTAATTGTAGTAGCCTAGTAGTTGGTTAAGTTGCTTAAGTTGTCTTCACATCTTTACATTGATCTCCAATTAGTGCATTAAAGATGGTAGTTAATGTTGTTGAGAGCCTTTGGGTTAAATGTTTCATAAACAAATTAATTTACTTGGTGTTTGAATGGTATTTCAAACCACTTGTGGAAATGGTTTTCTAAAGAAACTCCCATTTGTCTTTTAAGAAACTAGGAAGCTGAATTAAACCTTGAACAAGCATTTCATCATTATTTGCATTAAAATCCAATTATTTTGACCTTCATCCAATCATTTTATCAATCTGTACTTCATAACAAAAATCCCAAAAACATTTACAGTTTGTTACTATTTCAATCTAGTTGATAAAATCAATGACAAAACCTTGATTTTTCCTATCTCTTCACATCTTTTTACATTCAGATTACCTGGGAACAAACTAAGTTCTTTGAAGTGAACATGATCAGGATGGCACCACTATAGTGCATTCTTGTATCTAGTATTAGCTTTTGACACCCTAACAACAAGGGTTTGGTCATAACAGACACCGTTGCTAGAGAGCCATTTATTTGGTTCCTTTGGTAATTTGTGTGTCAATTTGTGTTGACTTGGGGTCAATCATGTGATCAGGGTAGCCTCAATAGATTTTCTTTAGCATAGCATCTCATACCATACTTTTTCATTATTTACTATTTCAATACTTTGATTTTGGATTGTGATGTTTTCAGATTGGTTACTGTTATGAGTCCATGCGTAACCTGCATCTTCACATCACTTTTGAGTTTTTGAAATGCTATATGTGCAGAGAATGTGAGTCTTGACTCATTTTTATTGGGTGTCAAGGGTTATTTTGAAACCTATCAACCTTGTTTTTGCTGCAAAATAGCATTTAAAAACCAAATTTTGAAAGGATAATTTTCTAGCTTCTTCATTGCAGCAAACTTCTTCACATTGAATTTTTTTGTATCTGTGTTTTTTCACCACAGCGAACTTCCCATTTAAGTCTCTATCTTTTTTTGCCATAGCAAAAGTTGATTTTTGCCACAACAAACTTCTTATTTAAGTGTTTATGTTTTTTTGCCACGGTGAACTTTTATGTGTGTATATGAGAATGTGTCTCTTTTCTCTGTACTATTTGTTATAGAGGAATATCATCTTCATTGCGGTGAAATATTTTTTCCTATGTGATGTTCTTTCTTTTCTTTGTGTCTATTTCAAAAAAAAAAAAACTTGGAAACATTTTATGGCTAGGTTATTGATGGTTTATGCCTATTCTTGTGGACCTCATATAATATATCTTGAGCTTATTGTTGTTTTCTTTGATTGCTTTGCTTGTGTCTTCTCCAATCTTTCTTAAATTTTTCCACCTTGTGCATTGAGGACAATGCCAAGTTTAAGTGTAAGGGAGGGAATGATTGTTGAAGTGGCGTGTTATATTTGAATTTCAGTTTTTGTGCTGCAAATGCAGCTTTTTATCTTTAGTGAATTGATGTCAATTAAGCATGAATTTTTGCTGGACTTTGAATTTGGTATTGGATACATGGGGTTTGAACTGAATCATTAAAAATTTATTCCATCTGTATCCACTATGTTTTTAAGGGAAAGAAACCCACATTTAAAATTTTTCTATTTATTTGTGATAGTAGGAAAGGTTTTTAATGTTTGCATTAAAGCCTTTTGATTCCTAACTCATTCATGGTGATTGAAACCCTTTATATGATTTTCACTCTTTGACTTGCAATCTTTGTAAGCTACTTATGCACAGTAATTAATTTTGTGTGCAATTGATCATTGTGAGTGAACATGAGAGTTAGTCTTATTGGAAGTTGTCTGAGCCTAATTTTTCTTTCCTAAGTGATGTTCACTTGGTTTTGCATTCTCTAGAACTTGTCTTAATTCTTGGTCAAAGCTTCATATGCATTAATGTAATGGATAGGATAAAGGCATTCCTTTCATACACCATATTCCATAAACACATACTTAAACACTTATTCCCATTGCTAGCCTAATTAAACCTTCGTTTTCGCATGTACCAATGTGTGCACAAAATGCTCAAATTTCCACCAAGGAAGGCATGCATTGGTACCATCTTCATGCATTGGCATTTCCTTGGTGGTTTTTGAGATGAAAGTTTGCAACTAAAGAAGATTGATGTAAGTGTCTATTTGGAAGACATATTCATGAGCTTGATATATGTTCATTTCATTTCATCCTCACTCCATTTAACCTCATCCAACATTACAATCCTTAACGTCCTCTTGATCTTTTACATCATTGTATTCATAATGGAGATTTTAAAATCATTGCAAGCTTATGATAGGATGTTTACCAAGTGGATTTGAGAGAAACAACACAATGTAGGAGAGTTAAGAAAAACACTACTTTCCATTGGTCAATTGTGCATTTTGGCTAATTTTCGTGCATGTTTAGTTTACCATTGTTACTTGTTAAAGAGTGTGACCATTTGAGTTGTTGTTTTCATAACATGAGCTTGTTGGGTTCCTACTGGTTTTATTGCATTCTTGATTTCTTTTTACTTGATTGCTTTACCCAGGAATACAAAGGTTTTAGTCTGGGGAAATTGATCTTACTCATTTTTACCATATCATTCAATGTCATTTCATGGGAATTTATGAGGTTTATTGAGCTTAAAAGCATGTTTTGATAATATTTTGTGGTAATCAATGATTAAAAGTGATTTCATGCAAAATGTGCTTTATAAGGGTAAAATTGTAATTTTTCCATTAATTTAACTTAATTAAATTAATTTGGAGAATATAGAATATTACAATATTTAAATTTTGCATTATAGGTCAAAGTCAAAGTCAAAGTTAAGCTTGAAGAAATCACAATCAATGACCAAGAGAATCAGAAAATTACAAAAAAGGCCCAAATACATCAAAACCAATTTGCTGTGTTTTTTGTTGCGGTGAAAATGCATTTTCGCCACAACGAACTACTCCATCCTGCAAAATTTTTTATTCAAAGCCAATCCCAACTACAAATACCCAACCCAACTCACCTCTTGTTAGCCATTAGGGTTCTTGCTGAAGGAAAGGCGTCAGAGAAGGGGAAAGACCTAGACGCTCATTCTTCTTCACTCTCTCCTGTCATCTTCTCATCTCTCCATCATTTTTCTACGTTCCATGCCTATTCTTGATGATTTGAAGATTGGTGAAACCTTCCTTATCACCATAAGCAACTAAACACCACTTGCTTGAGGAAGATTTGATGAGGCGTGAGCTTAGAGCATCAACTAGGGAGTTTTTCTTGTTCATTTCCATCTTGCCTAGCTTTGTATTCATTATATATCGGTTAGGTTATTTTGATTACATTTTTAAGCTGAACCATATTGCTATAACTTCTATATTAAGGATTGGATTATGATATTTATGTTTTCATGTGTGTTTTGTAAGGATTATTGCTACATTTGATTGTAAAAATATTAGGTTTGGTTAAATCCAATATATATTATGATTGATTGTAGTTGCCTAGTAGTACTTGGTTAAGTTGCTCAAGTTGTCTTCACATCTTTACATTGATCTTCCATTAGTGTATTAAAGATGGTAGTTAATGTTGTTATAAGCCTTTGGGTTAAATGTTTCATAAACAAATTTATTTACTTGGTGTTTGAATGGTATTTCAAACCACTTGTGGAAATGGTTTTCTAAAGAAACTCTAATTTATCTTTTAAGAAGCTAGGAAAGCTAAATTAAACCTCCAACGGGCATTTCATCATCATTTGCATTAAAATCCAATTCTTTTCATTCCTTCATCCAATCATTTTATCAATCCATACTTCATATATTTACACCATTATCAAAAGATAAACTATAAATATTTGTAAGCATCCTAGTAAAAAAACTAGTGTATCAAATGAAGGAGTAATGAAAATAGAGACATTGTAAGAACTTATTTCATAGCATACTAAATGAATATTTCTTCTACAAGCAAAGACTTCACCTAAATGATCAAGCGAATAGAGGGAAAAAAATCACAAAACAGAATAAAAGGGATAGAAGAAAGTAAGTTGGGAAGACAAAGTAATCTAACATGTTTGGGGCCACATTTAAATGGACAAATCAAGGAGCATTTTTGACAATTTACATTTGGATATCATTTTAATTTAGCTAATTAGATTGTTACCTAGTAAAAGATAGCCACGTGTTCATATGAATTTTTTTTTTTACCATTACTTTAAAAAAGTAATCGTTGCTTTTCATCAGTAAGGATCAAATTTTAAATGTGTCATCTGACACAGGGACAAGTTGCATTTGACACATTTGATTGGATTCACCTCCTTTGGAGGCAAAGCCATTTATCTATTTTTTAGAAAATTAAAGTGGATTCACCTCCATTGGAGGCAAAGCCATATATTTAAAAACAAAAATTAATGTGCCTGACACACTAAATGGAGTGGGTAAATTTGTTTATATAGAAAAATAAATTCACTCTAAGCATCCAGTAGTTTCTTTTGTTACATAAGGATTTTAACAAAAAGTTTATTTTTCTAGTATATCTCACTCAAATTTCCTACAATAGCAAGTGTGCAAACAATATTTTCAGTGGTTCAATTACATAATATGTATTATTTATTAGTTTTCTAAGTCAAATCTACATCTACAAAGGTAGATTACTGACGTGGACCACATGAGTTTATCTTTAGAAATATTTAACTTGTTTGTTGTTTTTTGTCCTTCTTCTAAGTGTTCCATGGCTATCATCCAAATTTTGGTTTAACCAATGATTTAGTTGGCATGTTAACAATTACATGGCACATTAAGATATAAGTAAGCATAAGTAACCAGTTTACAAAGTATATCTAAAATTCAATAATCATTTTTCCACATATTAAAAAACCAAAATAAAATAAATGTAAAGTGTATTTATTGTTTTCTTGTCCTTATATGAAGTTATAAGCTATTGAGAGGAAACCCATTCTTCCGAAAATAGAATGGATGAAAATTTTGGATAACAATCATAGGGTATTAAGGACTAACTTGCAATTGAGTTAGATAGTTTTAAGGAATAACTTGAACATTATAAATTAAGATGCCCATGATGAGTTAACTCTTGACATAGTATACTAATTATAACGATTGCTAGAGGAATGAATGAAATATAAGTATGTGTGTCTATTTGTTAGTGTGTGTGTGTAAAATTCAATTGAAGAGTATTTAAAGTGGAGATTAACGAGATATGTAAGGTTAGAGTAGAAATCATATAGTAGTGGTTGTCAAGGATCTCAAGTTTGAATATTAGCTTGGCATGCATGTTCTTCATTTTTTCCTTCACACATTTTTTGAGTGAAAAGGCTAAAATGCCCTTTGTCTTCTTTTTGTAAAAAGAATCTATTCACCAAATTTTCTTGATTATTCCCCCAAACTTATCCTTTTGCTTGTCCCCAAGCAAAACTAAATCAATCCTTACTTTGTTCTCTACCAATAAGATCATATGATTAACAAGAAATATAAATCATTTAATCCAGTTTTAGGGTTCAACTATTGATTAATAAATTTTCATCTCATGAACTTGGTGTGTGGATAACTATGTAATAGCCTAATTATAAGCATTTGAATAACCTATTCAAGTAAAATTACATAACATACTATTCCCCTTAGAGCTTCAAATGCTTGCGCTTCTATTCCCTCTCCATTAAAAGTAGGCAAGTAGGCATACGAAGCATTTTACTAAAATTTATCATATATTTGGATTCCTTGAAAAAATGACTCAATTGCATGCATGGCAGGATTGTATAGCTACCTCACACACACATACACTTGAAGAATGTTGGAAGAGATATGAGAGTACTCAATGATCTCTACAGTGATATGCTTTATATGTTAATTCTTGTAAATCACAAGTCTATGTACAATTGTTGATGAAAGAAATTTGCACTTTTCATATATGCTTGTCATGTATAACACAAAATTTTGTGCAATAACCATTGCTTTGTTTGAGAACAAAAAAATTTCAAGTTTAGGGGCATGATAACTTTATGGAATAGAATTATTCATGTTATTTTCATACTCTTTCATTGTGTTGTCTTGCTAGTTTTAGTTTGATTTTAAGTCTTTTTTTACAATTTAGGAGATGTATGTTTGGAATTTGAGTTTCTAGGTTATTTCATGTTGATTAACAATTATTTGGTAGATATTTTGACAATTTTGGACTATTCATGTGGTTTTATACCTTACCTAGACTACGAAAGGAAGAAATGAAGGTTTTGACATTAAGTAAGTAAACACCTAACTTTGAGATAACTCTTGGGCTTTCAAACATCAAAATTTTGATATGGTCATCTAACAAAAAGTTGTATAGCTCATTGAAAATCTTTCTAACGAGTGGTAGTTAGCTGAAATTGAATGTCATAGCGTAAAGTTATGGCTGAAACATTTAAACTAGTTTAGAAGCTATATTTAGGCATCAAGGCGCCTGTAACACATGGGAAAATTGTAATCCAGTAATTTTTCATGGTATTAATAGATTAAGTTATAAACCATTTGGTTAAGAAATAAAGTAAAATGAATAATTTAAAACAAACATAGGGAATTAAAAGAGTAAAGCAAAGTAAGGTTAAATGAAGTGGTTAATTGTATTGACAATGAAGGTTAGCTCAATGGTAAAGCCTTACTTTCCCTCATCAACAAACCCTAGGTTCCAATCTTAGCTCTCTAGTCCCATTTCTTTTTATGCTGCAGACACATGACAACTTAAGAGTGAAATGACAAAATCACCCTTCCTCTCATTCTTCTTCCTTCCCATACATTATCCTCTCTCGTGCAATAATGGAGCCTTCAACCCTCATTAGCATTTTGCCTCCTTCCCTTTGTGCCTATTCTGACAATGTCCAACCAGTGGCATCATGGTTTTCCAATGATGCCATTGTGTTTCATTTTCACAAGGTTCTAGGCTCAAAACAGTGAGGAAATCCTAAAAAAATTTCTTCGTTTGTATACTTCCTGTAACTAATTTTGGTAGTTCCTGGTTAATTTTGAATGTTAACATGATGAAACTTGTTTCAGATTTG
Source organism: Delonix regia (assembly GCA_037074485.1). Taxonomy (NCBI): domain Eukaryota; kingdom Viridiplantae; phylum Streptophyta; class Magnoliopsida; order Fabales; family Fabaceae; genus Delonix; species Delonix regia. Next base: position 17,651,134 of record CM073454.1, on the reverse strand, counting down.
ATGAATTGCTTCTAAGTCTATGTTAGGGTTCAAAAGAGAGGAAATTTCTAATTTCTACATATTTGGCACAAATTGGTGAGTGATTTCCAAAATTGATTTGTGCCTTTTACTCCCAATATGATTTTTAGCACTTTCCCTCTTCCAGTTTGAAGTTTACATTAAGAATTTTAGTTTAATTTAGGAAATCCCTAATTGGTAATGAAATTAGGGTTCTTACGAGACTAATTTGGAATTGTTGAGACTTTGGGCTCCAATTGACATTAAAGGAGAGGTGACTTGTGCAATTAGAAGTTATCATTTTAAGAGGTAAGGTGAAATGATGATTTTCCTCAACTTTCCTTAAATTTTCATTGTTATTGAGAGGTAGAAATGAAGGGAAACTATGTTGAAAGAACCTATTGGCAATGAATAATTCTTTAATTATGTTATTAGAAATTTAAAAGTGGAATTTGTATTAAGAGAATAATTAGATTGAGATTTAGCAATAATTGAATTAAAGAATTCAATTATTACTTGAATGTATGTAAGAATATATGTTCTCACTTGGATATATTTACATGATTCCAACTCTTTGTGAGTTGTGAGTGTTCTTATGAAAATTTGATGTAGATGGTGATTAGAAGAGAGTAAAGGAAACTCTCAAATTCTAATTTATGATGTTAAGTTGGTAGAGATTAAGGCATGATTTAAGAGTTGTGGACTAATGAAGTTATTAAGGCACTTTTAAAAAGATTTACGCTATAAAATTAATACCAAGAGTCTGTGGATTAAGAAGAGGAATTAATTCAAATTTCCCCTTGTCAGATATCATATAAAAATACACCCATAAGAGGTGCTCATTAAATAAAGGTATAAGGGTAATTCAAGGAATTACCACTAAACCCTAGCTAGCCTTCTATAAAATTGCAAGCCTAATATATGAACACTAATTAGTCTACAGACTCTTATACATGTAGTTAAACACATGCAATTGCACTCCCATTGAGAGAGGAGATGTAGGTTAGGAAAAGCCTGAGATATAATTAAAATGAGTATCACATATGATTGCTGATCCTAGTTTGTATTAGATTCAGCTTCCACTACTAAGGATAAATTCATAAGTCTTCTATATTCCTAAGATTTAATTTCTTTTTTGCTTCCTTAGTTGGTACTAGAGCATGAATTAGACTGGTTTCTTAATCACGTCTGTAAATTTTATTGGGATCTAAAAACATTATTTGGGGTTATGTTAATTAGGGCTTTGAAATAATTTTTTTTCTTGAATTCTCATATGAAAAGCCTAAAAATCTCTTAAATTTCAAAAAATCTCTTCCTCCTTTCCTTTTTTTCGAATAAGATCTAACAAAGAAGGAAAACCTCGATCACTAATGACAATAATCACCACCAATGCTCCCATAATGAAAAGCATCCATTGCCACTAGCAACCCTTGTCGCTAGAGTTACCAGCTATAAACACTAACCATTTCTTGTTGAACTTCTCTCTTTTTTCAAACAAAGAGAGAGAGAAAGGTGTCTTTGTGCTATTGTCCACCAGCAGTAATAACCACTGGTAACGCTCCTATAGAGGTGAACCACTACCCCCGGTAATGTCTTTTGCCCTTCTTGCCAGCCAAAGTCCACCGGCAGGAAGGCATGATGGAGCTCAAAGAGGAGCTTTGTCGAGGTGCCTCTAATGCTTTTGATAGTGACATTGGATGTCGCCCTTCCTCACTGGGCAACGAAATGTCACCAGTGTAACATCCCAAAATAAAAACCCTCATTTAATGATAAGTATGAATTTTTCTTGTTACGATGATAATTAAACCAATCAAAGAGGGAAGGACAGAATTGAAAAGCCAAAAGGACTAAATTGGAAAGTTTTTGTATAAATTGGGGTAAAAGTGTAATTTGTGTAAAGTTGCATGGCATGTATAAAATCAAATTTAAAGCTATCAGAGGATTAAAAAAATATGATTTGGAAATTTAATACAATTTGGGATTAGCAAATTTAATAAAGGGGATAAAAGTGTAAAGGAAGGGTAAAATGTCTAATTTTCACCAAATGATTTGTCTATTAGATTTTTCCACCCACCTTTCAGCTAAATGAGAGAAAAAGGAACAACTAACCATCCTATCCATTATATGCACAACCAATAAAGGAAAATAAGGTGCAAAAATGGTGGAGAAATTGGTAAAAGAGAGAGAAACATAAAAGTAAATTTTTCAAGATAATTTCCTCACTTTTTGGACTCATAATAGAAGGAAAAGTTGTAGAGCTCACTAAAAGCTATCTAATTATCTAAACATTTTCTCTTGTAATGAATTTTGGCCTAGACACAGTGAAAGATTTGGTGGATTGAAGTAGAGAAAAGTGAAGCAAAAAAAAGAGTAAGCTTTCCTATATGAATTTCTTAAATAGTTTGTAAAAATTTTGAGTTGAAATAGATCTTTTATGGCTAAGACCATGAAGTTTTTGCTCTTCCTTACTATATTTGTAATCAAAAGACTTAGATGAGCAAATATTTCTTCATGACCAAGGTGAAATTATAGCTAGAAAGTCAAGAAGCAAAATGGAACCAAGTTACCCAAATGGGTCTTGGATCTATTGGCACCTAGTAATGTAATAAGATATATTTCTAAGTAATGCATAAAGCAAGTTGGAATTTTTAAATGGATAAGTAAATATGGTCAAAACATTTAAACTAATAATAATAATGAATCCTATGTATATAGGGACTTTCTATTGCCAAAAGTGCTATCAAGGATTGAGTTTAGAAAAGAGGTATTGCCATTTCAAGGAAAGTCAAGAAAGGAAATAGCTTAAAGTAGCAAGGTAGCTCCTTATCCATTCCTCATATGCTGTGTGTGGGCTTGTGCTTAGTGAATGCATAGTTGTTAAGTTTTGATGCTTTATATTGCTATGAGTAGATGTATGATGGTATGGTATCTCACATAGAGCCTTAGTGGCTCATAATTGATGTTATGTATGATGACATACAAGATTTTGGACATGGCAATCCTACCCTAATCATGATAATTAATGTGATGTGGTCTTGACCTAAACTCAAAGGTGTCAACTCTAACATGATCTCATGATCTATGCTAATGTTATGATGAGGTGTGCATTACTTTGCTTTTGTGTACCATAATGTGAGTGGAATGTGAAGGGAGCTATTAGGATTTTTTTGTCTCATCTTATCTCTAACTAACCATTTTAGGTGGATCTAGTAAGGATAAGTAAAAGGAAATAGCCTCTTAAATCTTTTAAGGGAGTCATGCTAAAGAGGCTTAGTTAGTTAGAAACTATGATATTTTGATGTATACAACAAGAATTCAAGAATCAAATATGTATTCTCATGTAACTTAGGAAGCGCAAGACTTTCTTTGTATGTGTATAAACTCTCACATGCATGAAGAAATGAACAAACAAGAGTTTGAGCAAATTTTAATAAATAATAGAAGGCTTCTTGAAGCATAAGTATGAGTAAAGGAGGTCAAACTCAAAAAATTTGGTATGTTAAAACCCATTTAGTTAAGTTTTAGTTTTAAGAAGATGCAATTTAGTGGGAGAAGAGAAAATGAGAAAAATTAAGTAGATGGACTCCAAAAAGTAAGATCTTTGGTATATTGAATTTTAATATATCATAGTTTATTAGTACCAAATTGCATTGAATTTTGAGTTAAGTAGATGCCCTTTTTTCATGCTTAAAATTTAGAGAATTATGCAGAAAAGTTTTCTAATATGCATGATGTTGGGTGATACTTGAAGTACTAATGAAGTATTCTGAAAAGTTTGATGTTATTTGGATTCCATTTTAGTGGGTTATGTAACAAATATCAAAAATAAAAATATGTTTTTGCATAATTCCATATAGAAACAATCATGGATTTATTTGAAAGGACAAATGAATGAATCTTGAACAGAAATTTTGCACTTAATTATCTATTATGTTATTCTAATTACATGAAAAATTTCAAAATTTTTGGAACTTCCTAGACTTTCTTATGAATTTTCAAATTTGGAAAATTTACCATATGAACTGTACCTCTCCAACCAAAATTTGCCTTTTCTATTTAGCTACCATCTCACCATATTTCCTTCATTTTTATCACTTGATTGACTCCAATTTCTTGTAAACACTTAGACTACTTGCCGAGAGGATGTTATGCATTATGGTGTGACATTTTTGGTATAAGAGCCTGAAAAATAAAAATAAAAATAAAAAGAAAGGAAATTCTAGTTCTGCAAGTGATTTTATTGCATAAATATTATGTTTTAACATGAAAAATATATTTCTTCATTATAAGTGAGCAGGGCTATTAAATGTTACATGTGGTGGTTGGAAAATTGAAATTTGTTAATGTTTTACCAAGGAAGCAAGCAAGTAATGGTGAACACTAGAGGAAGAGGTAAAGGAACATCTAACCCTATGGATCAGGTGGTAGCTACTTTGTAGACTCTTATAGCTAGGATGGATCAATAATAGGAAATGATTATGCAATAACAACAAATAATTCAACAATTATAAGACCTCCTAGCTAAGAGAGAATAAGAAAGAGAGGAGAGGAGTATGCAACTATAAGTGAGTAGTGTAAGAGTAAAAGGTGAACAAGAAAATTAACCTAAAGCTACTCCACCACCTCTAATGTCTCAGGAACAACCATAAACCCCTCCACCTCTAGTAAATCAGTCCTAACTCACCAATGCACAAGCTCTTAGTCAATTCAAGAAATATAATCCTCCAGAATTCAATGAAGAATTCATTGTTCAAAAGGTCAAAGCATGACTCATGCAAATGGATAAGATTTTTAGGATCTTAGAGTTTACTAATTAATAGAAAGTAGTCATAGCAACCTTTGTGTTTACTGAAGATGCATAACATTGGTGGTAGAGTACAAAGTATGTTTTACAAGCAACAAATGTACTAATGACCTTGGAAAGCTTTGTAGAAGAATTCTATGAAAAATATTTCCTTACAGCTATCAAAGACGAAAAAGAAACAAAATCTATAAATTTGTAACAAGAGGATGGAGACATGTCAGTTAATGCATATGTGGCTAAGTTTATTGAACTTTCAAGGTACTCCTTGTATTTGAAGATATTTGATAATAAGGTATAGAAGGCTAAGAAGCATGAGAAAGGGTTTAAACCAGATATTAGAGTTAGAGTTGACCCCCAACAAGTCAGAGTGTTCAATAAATTGGTTGAAATGGCAAGAATGACAAAAAATAATATGAAAAGGATGATAGGGTCCCAAAGCTTCCCTTGAATTTAAGTGACTAAAATAGGAAGAAAGTATAGTTAGAGTTAATAATAAAGGTAGTAGAAATGCATGGCCTAGAAGGGAAAATTTTAAGGGAAAGAAAATGATGCCTACCATACAAGAAACTTTCAGAACCCCATTTGTCTTCAATATGGTAAGAATCATGGCTTTAGGCCATGTTTATCAAGGTAAGTTGTATATTATATATGTGGAAAGCCAGGACATTTGGCTAGAAATTGCCCTCAATAGGACGAAGTAGTTCTCCCTTCCAAATCACTAACCCAAGGGAGAGTCTTTGCCCTAACATAGCAAGAAGCTAGCCAATCTCCGTCTATGATCCAAAGTATTATTAAAATTAATGATTGCCTTGTAAATGCAATGTTTAAGTTAGGTGCTAGCCACTCATTTATATCATATGATTGTGCTAAGAAGTTAGGGTTGCATATTGATACTTTGTCATATGATTTCTCTCTCTCTACTCCCACTGGAACCAAAGTTATGACTTTAGATGTGTGTTTAAATTTTATCATCCAATTTAATCATTGTTCTACCACCCTAGATTTGATTGTTATGCCTTCCCATGAACTTGATGTTATCATTGGTATGAATTGGATGATTGTCCATAATGACACACTTAATTACACCAATAAAACCATTTTTATTCCTAATTGTAAGTCCATGCCAAGTACTAAGTTTGAGCTTGTCTTTATGTCTTCTGCCCAAGCTAAAAAAATGCTTAAGAAAGGTGTGTTAAGGATTCTTAGTACTTTTTTCAGTAGAAGACAAAGTAGAAGTGGGAATAAAAGAAATACCAATTCTGAGAGAATTCCGCAAATTTTGTACACTAAGGTGAGTGGCTTACCCCTTGAAAGAGAAATAAAGTTTGCTATTGATATAGTACCTAGGGTGGGACCTATTTCCAAGGTACCCTAAAGAATGGTGCCCACAGAGTTAATCAAACTCAAAAGGCAAATAGAAGAACTTTTGGAAAAGTGATTTATACGACCTAGAGTCCCTCTATGGGGTGCTCCTATTCTCTTTGTGAAGAGGAAGGATGGGAGTTTAAGGTTTTGCATTAATTATAGGGATTTGAACAAGATAACCATAAAGAATAAGTACCCATTACCGAGAATAGTACCTGTCCAAGCAGAATTTGCCTTTCTTATTTAGTTACCATCTTAAAATATTTCCTTCATTTTTATCACTTGATTGACTCCAATTTCTTATGAACACTTGGACTACTTGCCTTAAAGATGTTATGTATTATGGTGTGACAAAGGGCGAGCTATAGCAAGCCTAGTGATAGGGGCGGCAAGAGGGGAGGAGGAAGGAGGGAAGACGAAATCTAGGGTTTGCTCTTTTTTTACTTTTTTTAGTAATTAAAAAAATTTATTTTAGATAATTGAATATGAAACCTTAACTTTTTATTTTAGAGTCTTAGGTTTTTTATTTCTGAAAAGAATATGTTTATTTTGAAGTTATTTCTTTTAGGCCTTTCATTCTTAAAGTGACTTTAGGCTTTTTCTTTTGATGAGAATCTTGGCCTTTTTACATTGGAAGAGATTTTTTGGCCTATAATTCTTAAAGAAACTTTTGTCTTTCCTTTTAAAAAAAAATTCTAGGCTTTACACTTTTCTAAAAGTAGAGACCTTACAAGAATTTGCTTTTTTTAATTGGGCATGTGGCCCATTTCAAATAATTCAAATTGGCACAATTTTTTTTTTGTAATTAATGAACTTTTGGAGATATCACAAAAATATAAATTGTGCATTTATATTTTAGCCTCTTAACTTTAAACCCTAAACCCAAATAAATGTAATTAATTTTTTTTTGGGGAAAAATTAATTTATATGTCCCAATAAATTTAGATCGAGTAATATGTGATTACTTGCTATTACTTTATGTTATATTAGTTTAACATTGTGTCATTAATTTTTTCTTGTTAATTTTATTTCCATAGAAAAGTTAGAAATAAAATGTAATTAGTTTAACATTATGTGTTTAATTTATATATACGTTAATTTGTTTAACATGTAATAAATTTATTTGTTAAAGCATATGATGTATATTTTATTAATGTGCTAATTAGTTTAACATTATATATATTCATTTTATTTAAAATATTTTAATTAGTTTAACATATAATAAATTTATCTATTAAACATGGGTTGCATGTTTTATTCATGAGCATGTTAATTTAAAATGATTAATGTTTTTCTTTAAATAAAATCCTTAAATTCAAAATGTTAATTTGTTTAACATTTGTAAAATCTTACTTTACAATTTGTTTGTTGTATGATTGAGACACTTTGTTGTATTTTGATTTTGTTAAGTTTCACCTTGCAATAACCTTAAGATGATGATTGGCACTTCGTGCTCTTTTGAGTCCAGGTTATGCATAAGTTAATTAGCAAAATCAAACGATACTTAGTGACATGATTTATATGCATGGTGAACATTAAATCATACTTGCTTGTATTTTAATTATCTTATCCTTATTTTATGGTTGTCATTCTTTTATGTAAAGAATGACTACCGCTTCTAAAAATATTGTTGCTAAGATCAACAAGGGGTTAAAGCTCAATGGTGACAATTATGAGATCTGGAGTATGAAAGTCCAGTATCTTCTGAAAGAGTGAGTGGCTCTTGGGGCTTTGAATCATGTCATGGAAGTGCCAGAAGCTAGTAACACGACCATAGGTGAGATTGTGAGGCTCGTAACACTTGGAAGAAAAAGAACTTAACTGCTCGCATTACGTGGTTAAGTGCTCTAGATGATGACATCATAAGAGAGGTCAAGGATCACCAAAGCACTATAGGGCTTTAGAATTCTCAGAGAACAAGGTTCGAAACTACATCTGTATATAAGTTGCATTCTTTAACGATCAATTTTGTCTCATATAAGAAATGCTTGGAACATTCTATGAAGAAACATCTAAGGCTAATGACAAAGATGACCGAAGAGCTAAGGGATGCCAGAAATGTCTTAACAGATGAGTAACAAATCTAAGCTATGATTCACTCTATGAAGATGCATCTCACTCATAATGATAGAATCATGACTTTGGAAGATGTCTGAATGCACCTTAAACTCGAGAAAGAAAGGTTTAAATCAGCCAAGCTGAAACCTGAATTGCAAATGGCAAGTTTAGGTGGAAGATGTGATTCAAAGAGAAAGAACTGAGAAAAGAACAAAGGATTAGCTCATCCTAAGAAAAAGAAAAAGACTAAAGAGCAAGGCCAAAAGAAGCAACAAAAGGTGAATATAACAAAGATTTAGTGCTATAATTGCTAGAAGAAAGGATACTATGTGAGTGATTGCCCTGAGCCTTCTAGAAAGGCAACATGTACTGCTTATGCTATTGAACTATTGTTTTTAGATCTGTTATGCTAACTAAATCTTGTTTTATGTTGATTGTAGACTTAGGAGTTACGAACCATAAAGCAAAGGACAGTGAAACCATAGTTGATTTTTGGCAAGTTCTATATGGAGCATTCTGGATATATGTGGGCAACAATGCTAAGGTTGTTGTTAAGAGAATTAGAACATGCAAGTTAGTCTTACGTATGCACATTTGTCAGAATGCTATTTCAATTTTGGTTTTACTTAATCTAGGCTATGATTTGTTTTTCCTTGACAATTGTGTTAAATTGAATAATGATTCAATTTTTTACAATTTTGGTTATATAACCAGAGGTTTTATTTCTATGGATTTGGATGATGTATGATAATAATAATGTCAGTTTTTTTATGTTCGCCTCTACACATAACTTTGGTCATGATTTAAACATATGGCATGCTATACTTGGTCATATAGGCCAATAAAGAATGTAACAGTTAGCAAAAGAGGGTTTGCTTCCTAGTATTGAACGAGTAGATTTGTCTATTTGTGAATTTTATTTAGTAGGAAAATATACCAAAAACCTTTCACTAAAGCAATCAGAGCCAAATTTCCATCGTAAATAGTTCATTCTAACATCTATAAGCCTATAAAATGTTTGGGTTAGGCACAGAGCAAACTATTTCATCACATTTATTGATGATTACACTCGTTTTGATTATGACTATTTAGTTTCTTATAAGTCAGAAGCATTGAGTTGCTTCAAAAACTATATGAGCTTAATTGAGAATCAATTAGATAAGAAGATTAAGTCTCTTCAAAATGATGAAGGCTAGGAATATTTGTTGGCTTAATTCAATGAATTATATGATGAAAAAGGGATTGTTCATTAGTTGACTATTCTAAGTTCTCCGCAACAAAATGGTGTTGCAGAAAGAAAGAATAGAATCCTTCCTGAGTTAGTTAGGTCTATGATGGCACATGCTAATTTGCTAACCACATATTGGGGTGATGCTTTGCTATTTATAGCCTATGTACTTAACCATGTGTCTATGAAATCAGTTGTAACCACTCTATACGAGTTATGGATCGAACGAAAGCCCAACCTAAGTGTTTTGAAACCTTAGGAATATACAGCCTATACACATGATTCCTCTCACAAATATGGCAAATTAGGTCCGTGAAGAAAGAAAAGTATTAGTATTAGATACCCTGAAACCTCAAAAAGTATATGTATATAGGTCAGCAAGATAGTGGGAGTGTAACTAAACTCAATTCAAGAGATGTCACATTCTTAGATAATGAATATCCTAATAAGAGTGATGTAGGTCAAGACCTATCCTTATTTGAGATAAGGGATCTGAACAAACTAGGACCACTTCATTTGTGTAGGAGGATTATAATAGATGATGAATTAGTTTCTTACCAATAACCTTCCTCATCATTAGATGCAAATGGAAGTGTTCCTAAGCTAGTTGCTCTAGGTGGGAGTAACTGAATGGATCTCAATTCAAGTGGGAGTGAGACCATTATTCTTGATCCAAGTAAGAGCAATGTTAATCCAAATGGGAACAACAAAATAAGATTCAATGAATAACAATTGAGATGTGATTCATGTAAAAAGATTCCTCACTAACGGTATGAGATCAAAAATGGCAAACTTTTTACAATGCTCTTACAAAATGAGGATGAGCCGAGACATGGAGTCTATGAGAGTCGACAATGTTTGGCAACTTGTTGACCTCCTAGAGGGGCACAAGGATATTGGGAACACATGAGTTTTCAAGATCAAGAAAAGAGTCAATGACATAATCGAAAGATTTAAGGCTTGGCTAGTGGCAAAGAGGTATACACAATAAGAAAAAATTGACTATGAGGAGACTTTTTCCATACAATTTACCTCTATTCACCTACTTCTAGCTATAATGGCTTATTTATATCTTGAATTACATTAAATGGATGTAAATGCTGCCTTTCTCAATCATGAATTAAATGAAGAGATTTATATGGAGCAACCTGAGGGTTTCATTAATGAAGGCCAAGAAAAAAAAGTTTATGGACTTTTAAAGTCTATCTATAGCCTTAAATAATCCTAAAGACAGTGGCATATTTGTTTTCATAATATAGTTATCTCTACTAGTTTTACTATGATAAGTGAAGACAACTACATATATACCAATAGATATAAAGACAAGTTTGTGATTATGACATTATATATTGATGACATGCTCATAGATGGAAATAATATGCAATCCATCAACAAGGAAAAACCCTGGTCTTGGTCATCATCTCATTTTGAGATGAAAGATAAGGGTAAAGTTGCATGCATTCTTGGAGTTAAGATTTCAAGAAACTATGTGAAGAAACTATTTTATCTCTCACAAGAGAATTATATTAGAAAAGTTCTAAATGTTTTTAATAAGGATAGATGTAACCCTGTAAATACTCCTATCTGTACAAGTTGAACCTTAAATGTCGAAATAGGTCATAAGACAACTAAAGAAACAGAACGTATGAGTCAAACTCCTTATAGGAAAGCAATCAATTGTCTAATGTATGTTATGAAGTGTACTAGACCTAGTATCTGTCAAGCAATTGATTTGGTGAGTAGATATCAAACCCATCCGGGTCTTAAACATTGGGAAGCAGTAAAAATGATCTTTAATATTTGAAGGGGACTATTGATTATGCACTTTGCTATCAAGGCAGTAGGTATCTGTAATTGGAAGGATACACAGATGTTGATTATGGAAGAGAATTAGATAAGCAAAAGTCTACCTCATGATATATTTTCTTACTTAGTGATGGCACCATGACATAGAATAGTATGAAGTAATCTTGTGTATCCTTGTCCACGATGGAAGCTAAGTTTATGGCCCTTTCTTTAGCAGCTTAGGAGGCTATTTGGTTAAAAAGATTCTTGGAACATTAGTTGTGAAAAGTAAAAAACACTAAACCGGTGTTAGTTTCCAGTGATAGTGAGGCTACAATTGCATATACCAAGAACCCAAAGTATCATTGCAAAACCAAACACATAGATATAAAGTATCACTAAGTGAAGGACATGGTTGCATGCAAGGCTATGAATGTGAAGTATATATCTATGCATGAGATGCTAGCAGATCCGTTAACTAAGCTTGTTTATAGATATGTGCTTGTGAAGTACATTAAGTCTCTAGGATTGCATAGAATTTAAGATACTTCATTTGTTTTTCTTTGTCATTTTCCCATTGTTCACTAAAATAGTTGTTTTAATGTTCTTTAACAACCAATAAAGCTTGATTTCCATACTTACATGTCTTTATTTGGAGTGTTATATACATTCTTTATTTACTCATTGTTGTTAAGTATGCCAAGTAGGCAAAAATGTTAGCTTTCTTACATAGGTAATTGCCTCAGTGTCTTTGCAACATTAGAGATGAGACTTGTTTTTAAATGAAATTATTAGGAGGATAATTTAAGAGCAATTGTACTTAAAATAATTTAAGTTGTCTAATTAATGGCATAGAGCCATTATGATTGTTTTGGTGAAATGAGTTCATCATTAATAGTCTACCTCAATTGCCAAATATGAGTTTAAAACACTATGTAGATCAAGAAACCTAGTTTTAGACTTGTGATGTCTATATGTCATCAATACAACATTACTTATGAAATAGACATACACTCCATAGGAAAAGGAGGAATGTTGTAGCATATATTTCATACTGTATGTGCAAGAAATGACCAAATGGGTTAACATGAGTGTGAGCTTAACTTATGTTGTGTGAGACCTATGAGCCTTTATGCTAGCTCTATATTTGTACCCTTAGACTCCAATTAGGTACTTGAGATACAACTTAATGTTTGCTATCTTAGCTTGTTGCCTAAGGACTATGAGTAATGATTCAGTCTGGCGAGACATGTATAGAAAAGCAAACTAAGTCTATGTTGATAAGATTGTGTGAATAGGAAGATCATAAAGGGAATCTTACTATTTTGTATTCACCGGTATACCAGTTATGACATGCGAGTCATGATTGTGATTACAAGATATAATAATAAATGAGGTCACTGTGAGATATTAAAATGTGATTTGTATGTTCTAGGGTACATGCATACATTATAATCTACATACAAGTTCATTTTTTTCGAGAGGCTATATACATGTAACTTATATATAGCATTAATGCTTTCACAGTATGCTAGTTGCACAATCTACTTTCCTTGTATTAATGATTGCAAATCTTAGTTTACTGAGAATATATTTCTTGGGTTTAGAGCATATGAATACTCCCATTATTTGTGAGTCGGAGATGTTGGATATTGTATAAAAATACACCTATAAAGGGTTCTTATTAAATAAACGTAGAATGGTAATTTAAGAAACTAAATCCTAGCTAGCCCTTTATAAAAAGGTAAGCTTGATATACAAATACTAATTCAATCCTATTAGTTTACAGACTCATATACACTCAATTAAATACGTACAATTGTACTACAATTAAGAGAGGGGATTTAGGCTACGAAAACCCTGAGATACCTCTAACATAATGTGATTATCTCATACGATCAATGATCTTAATATATATTAGATTTGGCTTTCATTACTAAGGAGAAATTTGTACGTCTCCTAAATTGCTCTGATTTAATTTCGTTTCTGTTTCCATCACCCCCTAATGGTGATTTGCTAGACTTTCATCATTTCCTACTTACATAGAGGCTTATTAATGGAGTGAGTCCTACCAAATTCAAAGGAGATTAGGTTGCCTTATTGTTAATGGCACTCAGGTGCGTAGTTAGCACTCCTAACTCCTTTATGTGATCTATATTTCCTTTTCTTTACTAGTATATTGTTATGATTGTCATTATTACTATTATTCATGTGGTATAGTTCTTTCCTATTAGATGGTTTTATGAAAGTAATTTAAATAATTATATTATGTATGGATTTGGTAAAAAAAAGTTAATAAATTATGTGTGCGGTTATGTAATTGCCAGATTTGTTGAAAATATATGCACAATCACAAGATCCATACACACTAGTTTTGTTTCCATGGTTTTGGAAGGACTAGTTTAGGATGCTAGAAGCTAACAACAATTTTGTTAGCCATTGGTGCACTTAGGGAATACCCAGCTTGCAAGGTTATTAGAGATGCTAGCCCTATTAGATAGGCATCACACGTGGATAGGTAGGATGATAGACTTTGTGAGTTGTGGTTTTATGCCAGTTGATTATTTGGGAGTTGTGATCTCATGTCAGTTGGTTACTTACCCTCAAGGATTATGTGTCCTTGCCAATTGTGATTTCTCCTAGTTGTTAGTCTATGGTAATCTTTCCCTTGAACAGATTTTAGAAACCAATCATTTTATGCTTCAATATTAAACTTGTACATTTCAAGTTAATTAGCTTACCAAGAGTTTCATAAAATAAAAGCTTAACTACTTTAAATGAGAAAAGCCATCGAATACATCTTGATTTGAGATGAAATGATGATTTTTATGTTCATCATTCTAGTTATTTACTTACCCTCAAGGATTGTGTGTTCTCATTAGTTGTGATTTACCCTCATCGGTTGTGTGCCTATCAGATATTTAGTTGTTAGTCTATGGTAGTCCTTCCCTTAAACAGATTTTAGAAACTAACTATTAAACTTGTACATTTCAACTTAATTAACTTACCAAGAGTTTTGGAACAAAAAAGCTTAACTACTTTAAATGAGAAGAGCTATTGAATGTATCTTGATTTTAGTAGAAATGATGATTTCTATGTTCATCATATAACTTATTTCTATCCTTGAAAACTTCTATGTTATTGGTTAGTTTATCTCATTCCATTTGAAATGTTTTCTTTCTTTAAATTGCTCGATTATATATATTATTTGGTTACAGATTTTGGGGTGCTATCTACCAGAAAATCATTGTTGTCTCAAATAGTAGAGCTACTAACTACCCAAGGGAGTAGAGGAGTGATTGCAAATTTTCTTTGGTGAGCCCTACATTACTTTGCAAAGGTAAGCTTTATTTTTTTTATTATCTATGCCCTTTTTTAGAATTTATATACATGTTTAGTATGAATATTCTTTTTCCTCACTTTAGATGTGTATCTTGATGACTACAAGTTATGTATCCCCACCCCTTTCTGATGTATTTTGTTTCTTTTAATTACATTTGAGAGTTGAACTCTCTATTATTTTGATTGGTTTGGCTTATAAGTTCTTGTAGAAATTTTAGGAGGTCCTAATTTCGGGGAGACTCTGGCAAAATTTCTATAAGACTAAACCCTGATGTACATGGTCATTGTTAATCCAAAGGGAATATCTAATATGTTATGTGTCACCATATTAAGTTTTTATATGTGATTTATGTTCTTTCTAGCATAGGCTTGCAGGATCAGGGTTTTTCCTTGTTCTCCCATGCTAGTTGTGCTCTTAAGTTTTAGGGGGTGACAAATTGATATCAAAGCTAGTTGTGGGTTCTCCTGTGGTCATATTGGTTGATAGTGCCCTTTTATAAGGTCTCCGTTATCTTTATGAAACCCAAGCTTAACTATAGCAGAGATGTCATGGAAGGCCTAGTATAATATGTTTGTTTCCCTTCCTTTCATTGTTCCTTCCGTTATATATGCTAAGTTCTTCCAATTACTTGATTTAATTGTTAATTGTTGTAGCTAAATGTTCATTATTCTATCTTAGATTGACAATGCCTCCCCAAAGGCATGTTGTTTGCTGTGTGGTAGATGTAATGTATATGTCTTATACTGCATCTGCCTAGCCTAAGTTTCCACCTACCAAAGGTCGTACTAGAAGGCATATACACCTTTAACTCAGTATGTTTCAAGGGATTCTCATGTTAATTAAATTATTGATGTGACTTTATCTTAATTTCTAAAATTAAAGCGTCCTACTTTTATTGGGTCATATAGCCAAAAAGACCCTTATCATTCTATAGAAGGAATGGAAAAGATATGCAAGGCACTTGGTTGCCTAAATCCCAAACTAGTTGAATTTGTTAAATTCCAATTGAAAGATGTATCCTATTTGTAGTTTAAATTAGTTTTGAGTGAGAGAACAATTGATTTACCTCCCATGTTAGGGGATGAATTAAAGGAATTATTCATAGATCGCTTTTTACCTCAGAGTGTTAGGGATGTCAGGGTTTATGAATTTGAGTTGCTAAAATATGCCTATAGCGAAAATGTATTAGATTAGGATATCAAGTTCACTTAACTCTCACGCTATACGTTGCACCTATTTCCCACAAAGAAGCACTGTATTAAAAGATTTATGATGAGATTGCTTGGCATATGTTCCATGCATTAGCCTCACAGATGGATAGTTTTCCCTCGTATTTTGTTGTTATTAAATGTGCCCATAGAATTAAGCTACTGGATGTGGAAAAATATCCCTCTAACATAAAGATGAAAAAAAAAAATCAAAGAAAAGACACACTAGCATTAGTTCTTCCTCTGGGGGACCAATGCACCAAAGGTCCTTCGGGTCAGCCTAATCTCATGCCCATACACTTGTTATGTCTTTTTATTATGCTTCCACTCACAGATCTACTCCAAAAAGTAACAAACCTACAAGGCCCCATGAGGTTTCTCAATAGGTGCACTTATAAGCTGCATGCCCTACTTGTGGAAACTTTCATTTAGGGGTATGTTATCATGTTACGAGAGCACATTTTCATTATAGGCAAACAGGTCATTTTAAGAAAAATTATCCCTTAGCACATCAAGCTCATAGCCAAGGGTTAGTGCAACCAATAGCCCACCTACCTTACATATGGCTACATCGAGTGCAAGTCCATCTGCTTCAACTAGCAAGGGTATGACTAAGAGAGGCCCAAGCAGTTAAGGCCAAGAATCTATAGGCAAAGGCTAGGATTATTTGTATTTACTAGATAAGATGCTCAATATCTAACACTATAGTGACAAGTATTATTTCAATTGATTCACATAAAGCATGTGATTTATATGATCCAGACTCTACCAATTCTTATGTTTCCCCACACTTTTTCTTTATAATTGAATGGTAGCCTAATTTAGCTAAATAATACCAAATTAGTTAACACAACTTTTAGAGAATCTATGGTAGTTGATATAGTATTTTTTTCATGTATGATTGCAATTAGAGGCTAGGAAACTATAGTGGATTTAATGGTACTACATATGGTAAATATGGATGTGATCCTTAGTATGGATTGGTTAGTTTCTTGTCATGTCATGGTGGATTGCCATTGGAAGGTAATACAATTTAAAAACCCCATTGAAAGCATTTCTAAATACAAAAGGATAGCGGAATGACTTCAATGAGAGTGATCTTTGCTTTAAGAGTGCAAAAGCTCCTAAACATCGAATGTCAAGACTTCTTGGCATAGGTGAGAGACATAAAGAAACAAGTAACAAGGTTAGGTGATAATCTAGTGGTTAGGGAGTTTTTTGATGTTTTTTCTTAGGAACTACTAGAATTGCCTCTGGATAGGGAGATTGAATTTTCTATTGATTTAATTCTAAGAACTCAGCCTATTTCAATTCCTCCTTACTATATGGCTCTTGTTGAATTAAGGGGGTTGAAATAGTAATTACAAGATCACTCATAAAAGCACCTTGGGGTGCTACGGTTTTATTTGTAAAGAAGAATGACTTGAGGTTATGTGTGGATTATAGGCAATTAAACAAGGTGACAATATGGAATAAATATATGTTGCCTCACATTCATGACCTCTTTGATCAAGTCCAAGGGGCTTAGTGTATTTCAAAGATTGACCTTAGATCAAGGTATCATCAATTAAAAATCAAGGGCAATGACATATAAAAAAAAAACATTTCATACTCATTATGGTCATTATGAGTTCCTAGTGATGTCCTTCGAATCAACTAACGCACTAGTAGCTTTTATAGATTTGATTAACAAGGTATTAAAGGCATTTCTTGAAAAGTTTGTAATTGTCTTTATTAATAATATTCTAGTTGACTCAAAGAGCCCCCGTGAGCAACATTTGATAATAGTATTACAATGATTGAGTTAATATCTAGTATGTTATATGTTGTCATATTATGTTTGTATATGCGATTTATGTCCTTTCTAGTGTAGGCTTGCAGGATTAGGGTTTCCTCATTCTCCTGCACCAGTCACGATACTGGTTTTAGGCGCGAGGCAGCACTAATGACAATGCATTTTCTAGCAAATAGGTGCCAAATATGAACAATATTTGGTACTAGATTTCATGGCAAAAGAATTTCACATGAAGCACCCAAAAATTCACAAAGAATTACAAAAGTTTCTCCTAAAAACAAAGTCTATCACACATGTAATACTTGGGAAAATCCACTAACATTCAAGCCATACTTATTCACATGAAACAAACATGAAAGTTGAATGAAAAAACTTTTTATATACCAGTACAAATATGCACTATTATCTAAGAAACAGCGCCAAAAATCTTGATGACTAGAAGTATATGTGTCAAATTGTAGCAAAAGGATTTAAAACATCAATCACACGTGGATAATGGTCCATCAAAATTATTCCTAGGACTGAATTTTTGTTACTAAATTTTTAGTTTATATAGAAGTATTGGGTTAGTCCAACTATTTACATTACATACACAAGTGGCCCAAATAAATTCAATCATTAGAAATTTAAGCAAGTATAATAAATATAAACTAAACACCTAAACAACATTAAGACTCACTAGAGCCCTAAATGAAAATGAAAAAGACTCAAGACACTACCCTAGATTAAGCTAATCAAAAGTTGAAGAAAAGATAAATTGAGTTATTGAATTCATTGATAACTTTGCACCAACCTATTTTAATTCCACTTCTAGATAATTTAACTTTCTAAAAAGATAAGCATGAATCTAGTAGTTATCCTAATTCTAGTTATAATTCTACTAAAAGGTTGTCTCCAAATATTTAAGTGAAATTTTTCCTAAAATTCATTAAGATTAAGTGTTAAATTACCAAACACAACCTACCTCGAAGTTGAATCCAATCGTCTAGGCAAAATTACACTACCTTGACCATTAGTGCTCTTTAAGAGTTAAATCCAAACATTTAAGGAAAACTAATCTTAAGGGACTTTAAGCTATTGGGAATCATTTAGAATGCAGGTAAGAAGAATTTACCCTTAAGGTTTGAATCCAAACATTTAAGGCAAATTGTACTTAATTCTCAATGAGACATTTCATCAAATACCTTGTAGGCATTCAATTCCATGACTAAATATTTTAAAGAATCTCAACAAAACAAACAATACAATTCACTTGCATTCATCTCAATTAACTAAATTATATGAAAGCTCTAATTAAGAAGCAACAAGCATTCATTTATCAACATAGAATTGCAAGAGTTTGAAATAATCCTAAATAACATGTGTGGCTACAAAGTAAACATATATCTACTCAATGTCATTAAATATCCATTAAAACAACTACAAAAAGCTATAATCTAGATTACAAGAGGAAATAAAAAGAAGAAAAAGAGGAAATAAAGAAGAAAAAGATTGGAAGGAGACCTTTAAGAAAGAATCTATAGAAGTATAGCCAAGGGAGGTCTAAGAAGACCAACCCTTGGTCTTTCCTTCCAAGAAAACACCTTGAAAGACCAAAGAATTTGAAGAATTCCCTATTGCCCAAAGCAATTTTTGAGTCCCTCTACCTCTCCTAGCTTCTCTTCCTATAAATATGAAAAAGAAAAACAAAACCGTATTTTATATTTAAAAATACATAGAATAACATATTTCTCACAAGTATAGGTACCTAGTGATGCAACACTAGTTTCTAGCTGTAACTTTGTGATTCGATCTAGGAAATTAAAAGATTGATAACTTGTTAGAATAATTTCAATGAGTTCTACAACTTTGTGTTAAATGACTATCTTTAAATTATAATTTTTATGGGTCTAAAAGTTGTATTGAAGTTTAGTATTCACCAACATGAAGTTAAATACTATCTTAACTTTCTCCCATGACTTCTTTAAACTTTCTAGATGTTTGTGAAAACCTTCCAAACATCCTTAAGTCTTCCTCTTCCATGCCTTTAATCCCTAACTTATTTTTATTAAAACAATTCCCCTATAATTATCATTAAAACAATGCAAAATCAATTAAACTTATTATCAAGAGGCAACCGAATGATATAATTCATAAAATGCATAAAACTAATATCAAATTTTCATTATTTTCAAAGAGTTTATCCAAAACATATGAAGTACCTAGTAAAACATATACTAATATAACATAATTAAGGGCATACCAATTATTTTCGAAGCTCCATACTTCTTCTTTCATTCTGTAAATCCTTTTAGTCTAGTGTTATAGTGTCATCCTCTTAGAGAATTCTACTCCTACCCATACTTCTCAGTCTTGACTATGATTGTCGTAATTTCACTATTAGAAGAGAAGGTTTATGAAGGCTCGTGCATTTTTAATATTCTCCCATGTCATTTATCCTCCCTTAGGCCTATGGTTTGGGTCTGTTTCAACTTTGTTTCTTGTCATGTAATATCCTAATTTTTAAATTGTGGTACTTTAATTATTCATTTGTAAAATAAATCTTTATTTAGGACTATCTGTGAAATACTTAGTTCAAAGAAGGGAAAAATTTACAAATTATGATCTTTAAGGGGCAAAAGAGGAAATTTGTGTCTTAAGAAAATGAAAAAGACCAATGAAAATATAGGTAATTATTGAACAAAAGAAGAAGAGAAAATTTAAGGCTTTATATGCATGGTCACTTATATGTGAGTAAAAATGATAATTTACCCAAAATTTCATGAAAACCTATGGGTAAAAATATAATTTTAGCTAGATAGGAAATGGAGTGTGGCCATTCCATTGGGGGGCTTCATGCAAGTGGATTGGTGGCAACATTTTAAAATCAAGAGAGTACATTTGTCAAATGAAGCTTTATGTAAGTGACACCTAAGGAATGACTAAGTAAAACACTTTTATAAATAGGCCATTAGTTAAGAATGCTTCGTGTAGATTAAGCAAATAGCGAGAGAAAGCAAAACCATGAGTGAGAGCAGGAAGAAGAAGAAAGACCAAGGCTAGGAGAAAGGAAAGATAAAGTGTAAGGTAAGCCAAAATGAGCTACTACTTCATCTCCTCTCTTCTACTTTGCCATTTTCTCAATTTCTTTGGGATTGGGATCTATGGTGAAGCCACTATAATTTCTAAATGGGCTATAGGGTGAAGGAAAGGATTTGGCCAAGGAAAATTTTTTAAAAACAAGCAAAGAAGTGTTTCAAAATCCCTCCCTAATTCCCTTTCTTGGTCAAAAGTTTGTTGAGGTAGTTTGTTACTGTTGTTTGTTTAATCTTTAATTTAAGTAATCTTCTTGTACTTGATCTTGTTGTGGCCTCTTGGAGGTGTGAATGTTGAGCATATGATGGATGTGATTACCATGGTAATGTGTGCACAAAATTGGATCCTAATTTTACATGCATCCTTATGTTTTTGCTCTTATATGATTGGCAACATAATCTTGTACTTTGGTTGCTTGATTGGGATTAAACTCTTGACTAACTACTGAGATTTTTACATAAAAAGTCACCCCAATTTCTCATGCTTCACAACTCTAAATCCACTCAAGATGTTGGTGATGATTGATGCTTTTAGTTTTGTTCAGGATTATCCTTTCTTCTCTCTTGTGTTCTCTGTGTACGTTTATATGGATGGCATGGAAACCTTCACTGAATATGCTGTGAAAAGGGTGAACTTGGGAGAAAACTTGTTCATTCAAAATCCTATGGCCAAGAGCTCAAGTAGCAAATGTATAGGCATATTTAGGAATAGACTTATTTTGCCCTTTTTGTTAACATTCTCGACCATGTAAAAGCAAATGTATAGGTCACTTTTTGTTGTTTTTGGTTTGTTGTACGCCATTGAGATGGCTTAAAGATGAAGTGTGTTGATAGAAAATGTGATGTTGGCTGAGGGACAAGTATGGATTTTGTAATAGTTTATGTTTATAATGAAAATCTCAAGTTATATGACTATCTTATGGTGTTTTTGATTTATGCTGAATAGAATGTTATTATGATTTGGTATCAAGAATGTTAAAATGAAATAATAGGTACTATTTTATGATTTTTAATCAAATAATAAATGTCTCCTTTTTTATATAATTTAATATTAGATGCAATGCTCAAAATAATCAAAATGGTTGCCATATTATTATGCAAAAAGTAACGTGCAAGTAAAGTAGAAATGGCTAGATTTAAATTCTGGAAATTGTGTCAACAAAAATTCATATACTAAAATGAATGGCAAAAAGGATATAGGTGGGAAAAAATAAATTATTAGTATGTAAAGGTATCATTATGTTTCTTTTAATTCTTGATTAAAGTTGCATTTAAAATATGGATTTTGCTACTTAAATCACGTACAAACCATGCATGACAGAAATTGGGTCAAGTTATGATCTTAAAAGGGCTAGTTAGTAATTAAATAAAGAATTTTACAAGAAACCCAATTAAATGAAGAGTGGCATGTAAGGGAAAGTTATGCATGATGGAAGCTAGAAAATAAGCAATCATCAATTTCTAGTGATGATCAATGTGTGAGGCAAAAATTTTGAGGAAGAAAATTTTGCTTAGGCTTGGGGTTGAGAGAGTGAGAAGGAATAAAATAAAGATTGATAAAAATTGAAGGGAAGAAGCATAATATAAGTCAAGAAAGAGACTAAGAGAGCGAAAGAGGAAGGGTATAGCGTGTAATAGGAGAGAAAGCAGTTAATGAAGGCTATACCATTGATAGGTCTCTTAGGTTATAGTCATCATGAGAGAGAGACAAAAGCACCTAAGGCTCGTTTAGTTGCTAGAATTAATGTGAGGAAATAGGAATGGGAATGGGAGATACTCTCATTCCTATGTTGGGTTGACAGATAAGGTCCTCATTCTCATTCCCTATGGAACATACTCTCCCTCATATAAGAGAGAGTTCTTTGCCTAGATAAAGCTATGGAATGAAATTGGTCTTTTAAGAATGAAAATATGGTTGACAAAAGTGTCCCCACTTATAATAATTTTCGAACAAAAATATCCATGTGATACATTAAAACCCTAATTTATTATTATTTATGTAATTTATTATTACTAATTTATTAAATACATATTATTATATTATTATATTATCAATTAAAATTATTATATTATTAATTAATTATATATTAATATATAATTTTGTTATTAATTAATAATTCAAAGAGATGTCGGCTTTTTTTTTTGTTTTATGTTAAGGGATAATATGATAAAATATACACACTATCTAATTAATTCCCATGTGTAATCTACTAACCAAATGAAGTAAAAGGAGACATGTCCATTCTCATTCCTTCCCAACCAAACAACATTTTAATATTCTCATTCCCACTTCCACTCTTATTTACATTTCCATTGTATCAATTCTAACAACCAAATGGACCCTTAGTATCATGACACCTAAACCACCTTAGGATTTCACACTTTTAAGATAATTATCTATTTAAGAAACAAGGTGGTGGCACCACCTCTCATAATATAAGATCATTTCTTTTACATTGATTTGTCTTGAGAATTGTAGAAGTCTCAAGAGTTTATTTCTTGGATTGGTATTTTAGTTAAATTTAGTCTAGAATTAAGTAAAGGTGGACATGCAACATGGCTGGACTTTTCTTATTTATTTTGGAAAGCCCAAGAAATGGTAATGTCTTAAATTGATCCCTTTAGGTCAAGAAGGTATAGGTTAAAAATATGTCCAATATAAGTTGAGTTTAATATAATTTGATCCAATAAAAATGGGCACACATTAGGATTTTTAGTATTGATCCAAAAAATGTGTATGCAAGTCTCATGAGTTCTTGTTTTAATTATTACAATAAGAATGGATTAACGAAAATAGTATAGTTTAACCTTTAGTATATTTTGCCCATTTATTTCCTTAACTATTCGCTATATTTCTACATATGATTCTTGATGTATAATTGGTTTTCTTTTGAATTTTACTACTTGCATGTTTAGATTTTAATTTGGATAATGGAATGTACATTTTTGGAATTTTAAAGAATAGTAGACATTGAAATTACACTTTTACAATTTTTAGAATGTTGTTGAATGTTATCCTTACAAAATGTGTACCCATGATAAATATATATATATATATATATATATATATTTCATCCACTTTAATTAAATATTGTGTTTTATTTTTGTTTATTGCAATTTATTTATTTTGTATTTGGAATAAATTTCTTGTTTATTATTATCAATTAAATCAGTTTGATTTGAGTCTTGTTAGTTCTTACCATGTTAATAATTTAATAGCCTTTGATTGTGAAGCTTAAATGGTGAGATTCACCTCACTTTTCATGTTAAACACTCCATTTTAGTTGTGATAGAGTGGGATCAAAGCTCAATCCATCCTATGACTTGTAAGCAAGTATTCCTTAATGTTAACTCAATTATCATTATAGATTTAGGCATAATCATAAGTGCGGTATCATCAGGGCTCTTACATGACATTAAATGCGATATATTTCTATGTCTTCTTTATTCTGTGTGGGTGCAAATATATTTTTGTTTTAGGTACTAAATTAATCCTTTGATTTTTATAGGGACATTGTTATCAAGTCCCATGTAACCACCAAAGAGGTCGTTGATAAAGGCTCTGTTGTAGCTACCACCAGCTTACTACCTTGCCCCTAGAGGTCATGGTAAAGCTTACCCTAAAAGTAGAGGAGCTAGTAAGGGTTGCGGTAGGAGTGGTCAAGCAACTAGGTCTCCATTGGGTGATGCTCCAAAAGAGGGATAGGGCCTCTTCAACCCTAAACACCTACCATGGATCAATAAGTGGTAAGGGATGAACATCTAGTACAGGATTTCCCCCAGCCTCCTCATGATTTTAGTTAGGGTTCATTCAGCCAGTAGAATCCATTTGGACTCAACTCTTGCATGTAGCTTTTACACAAAGTGGAAAAGTATGTTAAGGTAAAACATCAAGTAGAGGTTAAATTCCAGCATGCAAGGTTAAGGCTGGGATGTGTATAACATCTCAAATAATAACTCTCATTCAATAATAGGTATAGAATTGTTAAAATAATAAGTAAACCAAGCAAAGAGGGAAGGATCAAATTGAAAAGCCAAAAGTACCTAATTGAAAAGTTTTTGTATAAATAGGGGTAAAAGTGTAATTTTTGTAAAGTTGCAATTCATGTTAAAAATTAAATTAAGAAATACCTAGTTAGGGAATTTTGCACAATTTTGAATTAGAAAATACCATTAAAGGGTGCAAAAATGTGAATAAAGGGTAAAATGTCTAATTTTTACTAAATAATTTTATTTATTTGACTTTTCCGCCCATCCTTCAGCCAATTAGAGAACAAATGGATACTTCATCATCATCCCCATTTTATGCACAAAAATGGAGAAAAAATAAGGTTAAAAATGGTGAAGAAAATGGTAGAAGAAAGGGAAACATAGAAGTGAATTTTTCAAGGTAATTTCTTCACTTTTTGCATTCATTGTAAAAGGAAAAGTTGTTGAGCTCACTTAGAGCTATCGAATGATCCAAATATTTTCTCCTATAATGGATTTTGGCTTAGATTCAGTGAAGGATTTAGTGGATTCAAGTAGAGAAAAGTGAAGCAAATGAAAGGGTAAGTTTTCTTATAATAATTTATTAAATAGTTCGTAGAAATTTCAAGTTGAAATAGATCCTCCATGGCCAAGACCATGAAGTTTCAGTTCTTTCTCACCATATTTGTTATCTACGGACTTAGATGAAGAAATTTCTCTTCATGACCTAGGTGAAATTCTAGCTAGAAAGAGGAAACATTGTCATTACAAGGAAAATTAAGAAAAGAATTAGCTTAAAGTAACAAGGTAGCTCATTCTCCATTCCTTATATACTACATGTGCTTGTGCTTAGTGATTGCATAGCTTTATGTTGCTATGAGTTCATGTATGATGATGTGAGATCTCACATGGAGCCTTAGTGGCTTAAAAATTGATGTTATGTATGATGGCTTATAGGGTTTGGATGATCCTACCCTAATCATGATATTGAATATGATGTGGTCATTAACCAAAATCAAAGGTGTCAACTCTAGCATAATTTCATGACTATCTTCATTTTATGATGTTGTGTGCATTACTTTGCTTATATGTGTCGTAGTATGTGTAGAATATGAAATGAGCTATTGGGACATTTTGTCTCACCATATCTCTAACTAACCATTTCAGGTGAATCTAATAAGAATAAGCAAAAGGAAATAGCCTCTTAGATCTTTTAGAGGAGCAAAGCCAAAGAGGCTTAGTTGGAAGTTTAGATAGTTTGATGTATGTGATAAGAATTCAAGGATCAAGAATGTATTACCATGTAACTTAGAAAATATGATGATGTAGCACAAGACTTTCTTGTATGTGTATAAACTCTTTCATGCATAAAGAAATGACAAACTAAGAGTTGAAGTAAATCTTAATATGTAATAGAAGGCTGTTTGAAGCATAAGTATGAGTGGATGAGACCAAATTCAAATTTTGATATGTTTGAACCTAGTTAGTCAAATTTTAGTATTATGAAGATATAATTTTGTGAGACAATAGAAAATGTGAAAAAGTAAGTAGATGGACTCCAAAAATTATGATATTTGGTGGAATTAATCTTAATATATCAAAGTTTACCATTACCAAATTCGATCAAATTTTGAGTTAAATATTTGCTACTGTTGTATGCTTAAAGTATAAAGAATTTTGCAGAAAACTTTTCTAATATGTATGATGTTGGGTGACACTTTAGGGACTAAATGGATGAATTTTTGGATAAAATTTAATTTGAAAGTCCCTGAGTTACTAATTAAGCATTCTGGAAAGTTTCATATAATTTAGATTCCATTTATGTGGGTTTTACACCATAAATCAGAAACAAAATTCTGACTTTGCATAATTCCATATAGCTGAAATTGGATTTATTTTTGGAAACAAGAGAACGAATTTTGAACTAAAATTTGGTGAAAAATTAGATATCATGATATTCTAGGTGTTTGAAAAAATTTCACAATTTTTAGAAGGTCTTAGAATTTATTATGAATTTTCAAAGTTGACTTATTGACCATATGAACAGTACCACCAAATTAGAATTTATCTTTCCTATTCAACTATCTTCACACCAATTTTTCTTCATTTTTATTTTTATCATTGGATTGTAAACACTAGACTACTTGTCTAAAGGATATTATGTATTATGGTTTTACAGTTTGCTCTCAACAAACAAGCTATGCATGCATTAAACGTAGTAATGATAGGTACACTAACAGTTTGCTCTCGTGAGGCTCATATGTAGTTTGATCCTAGGTTCACATTATTTACTCTTTCAAATGGAGTTAACTTGCCTAATTTTTTACATAGCATTGCCAAGTCCAGAGTGTTTTGATAACCCTTTTTAGTCATTAGTTTAAGTTTTACTACTTTGTATACGAATTTGAGTTTTGCATACTTATATTCTAAGGTCATTAATTTAAGTTTTTTGTCATCAATTACATGTGTTTTACCTTGCATGCAGGAGAAAGCATAATTAAAGTAATTAAAAAGACCATTGAGTGTATTCAACCTGACACAAATAAATACTCAACTTTCCACAATTGTTTACGCTCTAAACATACAAATTTGAATACTAAAATAGAAGTGTGTGCCTAGCATTACAAAATCAATGCCTGGGTGTTGAAACCACATGAAGGTACCTCCAAGTGATAGAAATTCAATGCCTAATTACCAGTATGACATTGAGATGTTGATTTATTTTGAGACTCAAACTCATAGGAGCTTATAAATACCTAGGGTCATGTGATAACGATACACATAGAGCATTCAACATAGGCTACAATGCACTTGAGTGCAACTATGAAAGTGAGGAAAATGAGTGAGTGAGGAATGCAACTTCAACATTAGATTATGCAACTTTCTCTCTTCTTCTACTTAATTTTATTCTTTTTACTCTAAATTTGTGCACATTGTCGTTCAGGGTTTTATGATGATGAGGAACTAAACATTTTTGGGATTTTAATGGAATCATTTGTGGAATATATTTTGTAGTTCTCTTATTCCTTATTTATTATGAATGCAATTTAGTTTTTCTATCTTATACATAATGCTTTCTGAATTTAACTAATAATTTAGGTAGAGTCAACTATAAAATCCTAAAACTAGACCCAAAAGAATAGACTATGTTTACTCTCAAAAAAGGATAGAATAGTAATCCACAATCAAGACAATAACACCAAGAGCAAGGCTATGGTGAAAGTAGTTGCTTTTAGACCTAACTATATGACATATAAGGAGTTAGTGTAAGTAACAAGATTCATATAAATTTGATAGGATTATTTGAATAAATAAATCCATGGGTTAGTGAATTACATCATTAGAACATAAGAAAAAGGGGGAATTGCATAATAAATGTCACATTGGGGGAAGTGAAATTTCTAGAATTATTTGCACATGTAACTCATCTAAATAAGTTTTTGCTTACTTTCTTGTAATAACTAAGAAAAGAAACTATATATATTAAAAATAAAATATAGGGACTTATTTATAGGATTTTAAACTTTTTTAGGTCAAAATATAATATCACAGGGACTGGATAGAAATTGTCTAAAACTTTAGGGGCCAAATATAATTTTAGTCAAAGCTTAAAAAAGCACATTCCCTTCTCTTTTTCTTCTTCCCTCTCACACACTCTCCCCATTTCACTACAACGCACCTCAAACATCTTCATTTTCTTTCCATTTCCTTCTTTCTTTTTCTTTAATCTTCTTCCATCTTTGTGAGTATTTTTCTCACCCTCCTGCACCATTCTACTTTGTTTTCCTTCCTCTCCATTTTAGAACAACCTTGGTATAGAGATAAGGGTTGGTGGAAGTCCTTGAAGCTATTTAGATGAGTTCATTTAACTTATATTCCTCTTCATTTTTCTCTTTTTCTTCGTTATTCCATTTTGTTTCTTTTTTCATCGTCCATGAATTCTTGTAATTTTGCAACTCACCCACCATTGTTGGTTATCTACAAGCTTTAACTTGGGGATTTCAAAATTAGGTCTTCAAAGTATGATTCACACATTAAATCTTTAATTTTTAGCTCTGCGATGTACAATTTGAACTCAATGTGGTATATGGTTGCTTAAATTGGAAAACCAAAGTCTAGGTTAGTAATAAGGATATAAACTTAGACAAAAAAATTGGGCTTCTAATGTTAGAGGATATAATTACTCAAATAGATAATTATAAGTGCAATTTGAAATGTCTAGTATGCTAATTTCATGTTGAATGTAATTTTAGGTAGCTTTATGGATACACTTACAATAGGGGGGTTGTGTAAAGTAATAGGTATAAGGAACCTCTACTATCAATCTCTATTAGTGAGTGTATAAATAGCAAAGTAGCAAATTTCACTTTACTTTATGATTATGTTTCCTTGCTAAACTTTCATTTTTCTTATTCCATGCTCTAGGTCCTATGGGAGAGACAAATCCATAATTTTCATATCCTTCACTTGTATGTATAAATGATATGTACGGATGTATGATAATATGATGATACATGATATCACTAAATTATATGAGCTATTATTACTGTGACAAGCACTTGGTACATGAAAAGGGCAAAGTGAAGACTATATTATATAAATTAAAGAAAACATATTATGTACAATGTGTAAATATTGGAATAACATGTGTTGTGAAAAATAGTATTAAGAATGCCAATATTGTGTGCTAAAATAAGGTTGATGTAGAACTCTTAATTTTAACTATTTCCTTTACTTTATCTCTAAATTTTATGTTGGTATTTTGTCCAAGTTTACCTTTTTTACTTACTGCATTATTTTATTTTTCATTTTTAAAACTTTACATTATTGTCACTTTCTCTCCTATCAATTGCCAATAATCACTATTTAATTCGTTACATCTTCTAAACAATTTTTTTATTTATTTACTTTATGGTAATTAATATGCTTAAGTAGTAAATTATTTAATCACACAACCTATTTATAAGGCTTATTTAGATTCATTGTTTTTTAAAATGTAAAGGTTGGATGGGAATTCAAGTTGAAACCCTATGGTCGTTAGTGGGGTATCAACCAAGGTGCACCTAGTTTAGATGAGATCTTGAGACGTGTCCAATAAGGTAAATGGGCATGAGATATTAAGACATATCTAATAATGGGATAAGGGTATGAAAAATTGATATATATCTAGTAATTGGATGAATGTATAAGATATTAAGACATATCTAGCAATGGAATAGGGTATGAGAAATTGAGATATATTCAGTAATTGATATAGATATGAGATATTGCGATGTATCCGGTAAATAGGTATAGGTATGAGACATTGAGATGTATCTAGTATGGGAATACATGTTTTATATGGTTGGTGTTGTATACAATACATAAATACATGTACAAAATATTATAAGGGCATTATGAAGTCCCCTATACCTACTACTCTGAACAAAATCAATAGCCTTCCTTCTTAGAATCTAAATGCCCATCTAAAAACTTCTCTAAAAAATTTGGGATAATTTCAAAGTTAATAAGGTTCCACCTGAGACAATCTAACTTGGTTCATTGGAAGGGAAAGCAAAAGGTTGGCTAAATTCACAACCTAGTTGATCTATTACTACTTGGGCTTAATTGGTGTAAAAGTTCCTAAATAAGTAAATTTCTCAAACCAAGACAAAGAAACTTCACAAGGACATCTTCAATTTCCAATAATAAGAACTGGAGACACAACAATGTAAGGCTTATGAACAGTTCAATAAATGTCCATATCAATGGTTTATATAGAAACAACATATCTAGATCTTTTATAACATTTTAATTCTTCTTTCCTCTAATTAAGTAGATGGAGCTATTAATTGTTCACTTTTGAACTAATTCTTGAAAATGCCTTTAAGGTATTGGAGTATTTGAATTTAAATAATAACAAGACTCATGAGAGAGCCACTAGAGAATAACTACATGAGTGGATGAAAATCAATTAACTATGTTCTAAGCTAAAGTATTAGCTCAGTTTAAAGTAGTAAATAAGATACTAGACAATTTGATGATTGGGAGATCCTAAAATACCAGTTAGTTCATTATATGCATAACTTATTAGTTTTTTTGTTAAAATTGTAGTGGAGGGTACTTAGGTTCCCAAAGTCCATGATCAATCCAGAAGAGACAGTGAATTACATAGGGAATAACTTTAAAGGAGCAAACCAGCCATATTTTAAAGCCTACAATGCATTGATGGATAATGATTAAGGATTTGTTGACTTTGTACCCTCATATGTTAATTGAGATTATTTCAATTCTCTTGTAATTATGTGTTGATTAATAAATATATGTTTCTCCTTAATTAGGGCTTTCATCTAACTTAGTTAGTTGATATTATTGAAAATGGATTGAATAGTTTGTTTTGTTGAATTTCTTCATAATCTCTATTCATGAAATTGAATGCCCACATGGTGGTTAATGAAATATCTCATCAAGAATAAAGTGTAATTTGCCATAAATGTTTGGAGACAACCTTTAAGGTAAATTTATAATTAATTCTCAACGAATTCAAAGGGCTTAAAGCAACTTAGGATTAGTTTTCCTTAATGGTTTGAAGGCAACCTTTAAAGGACATTAATGGTTGAAGTAGTACAATTCTACCTAGACTATAGGAAACAACTTTTAGGAGGGTTATGTTTGATGATTTAGCTTTTAAGCTTAATGCACTATAAGGAAATTTTAATGTAAATGTTTAGAGACAACCTTTAAGTAGAACTGAAACTAGAATTAGGATAATATATAAAAATTGACTCATCTTTTCAACAAGTTAAATTATCCAAAAGTATAATTGAACTATTCTAGTGCAAGATTAATAATAAAATTAATAACTAATTATCCTCTCTTAAATGCTTGATTGGTTTAATCTATGATAGTGTCTTAAGTTTTTTTCTTTTCATTTAAAGCCTTGAAAAGTTTATATTTACTTTAGTTGTGTAGTCTATGCTTTATTATACTTGCATAAATTCCAAGTGACTTGATTTATTTGGGTCACTAGTGTATATATGAAAATAGTTACATCAACCCAATACTTTTGTGTAAACTGTAAATTTAGTAACAAAAGTTCAATTGTAAGAACAATTTTGATGGAACATTATCCTAGTGGGAACGATATACATGCAATCATAACTCCTCCTCCAACCATCCCTTACCTCTCCAAATACTCATTCAACTGTTTACCTGCAACTTTTACTATTCATATTTACTCAAATTCTTAGTTCTTCAACACCATATCATATCTTCCTTTCTATATAAACCAACATAAACATGCCATGAAAGCCTTCCCATTATCATCTATATTGGCACTATTAACAATTCAATACACTAGTCTCTAAAGTTTGATATCTTTCTTTGATCAATTCTTAACACTTGCATACTCCTAAACCAAATTTTCCTCACCTCTTGACATAAAAGTAACATGTATTCAACCATTTCAACTTAAATTTTACATATTGGGAAAAAGGATCCTTTGCACATCTCTTTTTAAATAGAGCTTCATTTGTAGCAAGTTCTCTATTATTCCTCACCATAGGAAATGCTTTACTTTAGCTATGATCTACAATTTCCACATCACCTTCCATCAATGCCTTCAAGAACCACTAAGCCACTCGGTCCTCTTACAAGTAAAGTCTTATCTAATTCTCTTCCCATACGATAATTGGACCTTACATCATAGACATCATTCTTAGAACCCACCCATACCATCTTATCATTTCCTCTAGTCAATGATATACAAATATTCAATATAGCCTCCTCCTCATCCTTTGAAATCTTCCCCATAATCCCGCTCAAATTCCATTTTCCATTTTCAATTAACTCCTTAACTTTCCTACTAATGCTATCTTCATTACACCTTGTTGCATCAAGATAAAATCCATCATATCCCACCACCCTTCTATAACCCCAAAGTCTTAACTTAGTTTCCATTTCCAATTCTCCAGTATAACCTTTCTTTAAGCAACTTCCTCTTTTCCAATAGGCTAGACCATGCCCAAGATCCTCTATGTCCCTTACTAGATTCCAAGAACCCAGAATCAAGATAATAAACCCTTTTAAACCTTTTCACTTATAATTCATTCTAACACTCTCCATGCTTCTTTTGCAAGTAAAGCTATTTTGAAGTTATAAAAATCTTGTAATCCAAGCCCCTCGTTCAGTTTTGACTAAGAAAGAGTTTTTTAAACCTTTCAATGAATTCTCCCCTCTCCCACTTTATTTCCCCAACAAAATTTTGCAAATATGCTATCTAACTTTTTGCACAACTTTTTTGGGAACTTAATATGTTCCATAAGATATATCGAAATTGCACTCGCCACTACCTTAATAAAAGTTTCCCTCCCTACATATGATAGCAAATCGTGTTTCCACCCTTATACCTTCATTGCCATCATATCCTTCACAAAACCAAGAGTCTCTACCTTCAATTTTCCCTATAAAACTGGCAATATGAGGTATTTCTTAGGTTACTTTACATTTCTAATACCCATCACATGACATACTTCCTAATCTACCTCCCTCAGTGTATTCCTCAAGAAGAAAATACAAGGCTTTTCTAAAATTTCCACCTACTTGGAAGCCTCACAATATACTTGCAATATATTCTTTAACAAAATACAATATTGCCTTCTAGTGTTCAAGAAGATCATAGCATCATAAAAAATATATATATGTGTGAGAAAGAACATGTCACCTTCTCACCAATTTAACACAACTCATGTCTCAATTACCAATATGATGGTTTATCCTTAATGAAAACACATCTATAACAATAATGAATAAACATGGTTAAAGTGGGTCTCCTTGCCTAGTTCGTTTATCTAGTGTTAATTCAGTCACCTTCTCTCTAGACGAGCAAATCATATGTTATAGAAGATACGCACTTTATGATTTTACTTACCCATTGTTTACAAAACCCTTATTTTATTAGTACATATTTCAAAAAGTCCTATTCATTCCTCTCATACACTTTACCCATGTCCATTTTAATCGCATACTCAAACTTATTCCCTATCTTCATATTCTACAGATAATGACATAGTTCATGAATGATTAAAATATTATATTGAATTAACCTACCTAACAGAATTACTCTTTGATTTGAAAAAATTATTCTCTCTAAAAATCCCTTCATTCTAACTAGAATCTTTGAGATAATCTTGTAGCAAATATTGCATAGGCTAATAAGTCTAAACTACTCTATTTTCTTCGCTTTATCAATCTTTGGAATAACAATCCTATTTGTACAATTAATTTCCCCCAAAGAAATACCAGTTTCAAAGAAATTTCTTTCCATTTGGATGATCTTGCTCCCAACCTCCTTCCATGCTTTTTGATAGAAGACTCCTGAAAAACCATATAGGTCAAGTGCTTTTAACTCTCCCATATAAAAATTTACCTCTTTTACTTCTTCCAACCAACTTGGTATAGTAACAAATTCATTGCCTTCACCAGTGACTACCTTATTAACATATTCCAAAGCCACTTGTAATGATATTCTTTTTTACGCAACAAATAAATTGGAATAGAAATTCATAAATAAATATGCTAGTCTTCATCCCTTTCCACCCATTGGCCCTCACTATTCTTCAATCATATTAGCTTATTCCTCTTCCTTCTTGGTATTGTTGTTATGGCGTCCCATTTCCATACCTAGTGCCCATTATAATATGATACCAAAGAGACAAAAATAAAAATTTTGAAGAAACAATTTTTCTAGCAATTAATCTCAGGTGTCTATCATTATCTAGTGTACCAAGTATACCTACTTATAGTCTAAAACAAACTAGGTACCGATCATTAGCAAGATGTAGAAATAAGGGATTAGAATCCAAAAACAACTCACTATAGCTATAGAAAACTTAAACAAGTTAATGAACATATACACAAGTCACTTCTACTTCGTTACAAACTCTGAGGTACTGGTACAACTTTTTAAGTAATTCTTCTAGCTATGGTTAAAAAGAA
Organism: Delonix regia; assembly: GCA_037074485.1. Classification (NCBI taxonomy): domain Eukaryota; kingdom Viridiplantae; phylum Streptophyta; class Magnoliopsida; order Fabales; family Fabaceae; genus Delonix; species Delonix regia. The sequence continues at coordinate 17,616,533 of CM073454.1, read as the reverse complement.
AACAACACACTTACACATCTAAACATATCATTTAGCCTAGAAATAAATAAAAATAGAACTTACACACATGTTACATGGAATCAACACAACTCCAAAAGAGACCTATTACATCGTTCACTACATAAGGTTCACAAGAGTTCCATTCATCCATATCTAATTAAGCATAGTTAAGGGGCCTAAAAACTAAGTAAGAAGTAACCCTTACCATAAGATCCGAAATGATAAAAACTTATCCCAAATTGAAGTTTCTCACATTAAGCTCGGTGACAATTTGATTGCCCATGAAATAAATGGTAACAGTGAAGAGTAAGGGGAAGCTCTCATAGTCATGTGTGAATCTAAAGTTGTCTATTATTGTCATCTTAGCTTGAAAAGTGTGTGGAAGAGAGGTCAGATTTCAAAGAAATCTTAATAGTTAGTATTCAAACTCCTTCATGCAAGTGTAAGAATGCAATATGTTTCAAGAGATAAATACAAGAGCATGGATGCAACAAATAGGATCCAAGATGGCATGCCATATTACCAATAACCACATCCATGAATTCTCATCAAATATACACACTAAGGTGCCACAACACTCAAGCATTTACAAAAGTAAAAGAAAGAGTTTAAAGGAAAACCATATTCCCCTATTTACTACCTTCCTCGCTTCTTGGCTCCACCAAGTTAGAAGGTGAAGTTTGCCTCTTCTATAAGTCTTTCCAAGAAATAAATATAAGTCACTTGCTTACCTCCTCCCTGAATAATCATGGCTAACAATGACCTTCTTATACATATATTGATTTTTAAGAAGAAGAAGAAACTTAATCTCACCCTTCCTTAAGAGAAGATATGATACAAAATCCTAAAGTTAAGAATAATGTTTACCTTAAACTTATTTCCTTATGCTCTTAGGTAAGTGGCCTTCTCAAGCTTATCTCCCTCCTTCTTTCACTTTCACTTTTTCTCTTCCTTTCTCTTCGCACGAGCACATTCTCTCTCTCTCTTACACTCTTTACTTCCTTGGTTACCCCCTCATAACACCTCCTTTTTCATAAGCTAGCTTCCGTACTCACATACCATACATCAAGTAGGTGTCCACAATTAAGATTATCCCGTGCCAATTAGAGAGCTTCTTATCCATGCATGCTGCCATCAATCCTACTTAAGTTTCTCCACTAATCACCAATTAGCATTTCATTTAATTTTTTAGTTTAAATAACATTTTAGCCATACTTATTCCATTTCTTCACAGAGTAAATTACCAAACTTACCCTATGTATAATTGACCGTACTTATAGAAAGGGAATATTTGTCCTTATGCCTTATTTTTCTTTCCTCAATTATTACCTTCCCCCAAAATGGTTAATTTCCTTATTATTACATTTTCACCCCATTATTAGATAATTATATTTTGTCTCTACCACTTTTCAATAAATCACAATTAAGGATAACTTGTCTCACTACTTTATGTTTTAATAGGGTTATTATGCCTTAATTACATTTAGCCCCTATTGCTTCTTCCTCTTTTCAATTATGGATAGTGATATTTAACACTTAGCATTAAAATTTGGACATTACAATTGCATGGATAAACCTTGTATTTTCATCCTCTACTTTTAGCTAGTTCACTCTTACTCTTTGCTTCCAATATCTTTCTTTTAGATGCCATGTTCTCTTTATTTCCACTATAATTTACTTTGCCCTCTATTCACTGAAAGGACCATCCAACTAAATGGGAAGCTTCTTCTTTAACTTTTTTGAGATTATTCTATTATTTGGAAATGTAACTTTACTCCACTTGATAAGAGCTTCCCTACATTTATTTAAGTTTTATATTGTCATTTCAATGATGTCACCCCTCGTCTTCCAATTTTCCTTTATAATCTTCAAAAGATCTTTGTGATCAACCCATGCTTCCTTAAACTTAAACTCCCCTAGGATGTTTGAATCCATATAGCACAAATCCACTAATAGTAAATGGTGATCCAATCCTATCAATTTAAGATTAAAGACCTAATCCTTTGGAAAAACATCTCTAAATTCTTCATTTCTGAATATTTTTCTTTTAAATGCGCCTCTTCTTTACTAGTCTTTTATTACTCAATGTATAATAGGATCCATTATAGTCTACATCCATAAGCCTGCAATCATCTAGTAAAACTCCATTATTTACTTCACTAACCTAAACTTTTCTCCCCATTTTTCATCTTAAGATAACATAACATTAAGATCTCCCACACACATCCATGTCCATGTCACACCACCAGGCAACTCCCTTACTTTTTTCAATTCTTTCTTTTTAATTCTTTACGAGCCCATAGATGAAGAAAATAAACTTAGCTCCCTTTGTCACTTCTCTTTCTTCTTACTTCTTCTCATCTTCTTTATTTTTATATTAGTTTTCATCCTTTCTCTTTTACTCAACTACTTAGATTTTTGCTTCTTACAGAACTTTTACCTTCTTTAATTTCCCATCCACCTCGTCTTTCTTTCTCCCCCTCTTTAGATTTACCTTCTCTAATCTTTTATAACCTCTGTCACTGTAGGTGGCCGTTGGTACATAGTTATTGGGCCTTTTCCCAATTCTTCTTCAGTAGCCTAACTATGTATCTTGATGGGGAACTATGGGTTTACTACTCCTTACACTCTTCTACTTTAATCTTCTCACTATTATTTTGGCCCATACCCACTTTTTCCTTATTGTTCCATCATCAACTTGCATTTCAAGGCCAATTTCCATCTCCCTCCTAAACTTTCTAACCTACTCTTTCTTATTGTTTCCCCTCTTCTTTTCTTGATGCATTTCAACTTCCTTTTCCCCTTGAATTTTAATCTCACATGTTTCCCATAAGCTCTTATCGTAAACCATTGATCCTTCTCCACTCTTTTTTCCCATTCATGCTAATTGAGTTTATTTTATGTACCTTGCCCTGTTTGTCATCTCCACTCTTTTTCAACCTCTCATTAGCATCCTCATTTAGCTTCTTCCACTTTACCTTCCTCCATTCTTGTTTAAATTAAATTATTGCATCATCCCATATGTTTCTGACGAGCTCTTATCACAAACCATTGATCCCACTTTTCCCTTTTTCCCCATCATGTTACCAAAGTTTGTTTCATGCACCTTGCCTTGTTCATTATACCCACACTTCTTTAACCTCTCCTCACCATCCTGATCCAGCTTCCTCCCCACTGCCTTTTCTATTTTTGTTTACATTAAATTATTGCATCATCCCATGTTCTCACCAAGCTTGCACTAACCTAAGCTCTATACATTGGTTTTCCAATATCGAAACAAGACCTTTTCTTGATCATGTTGCAACTTCTTGAATCATGACCTATTACACTACATTTAAAGCAAAAGTTTTACAACTTCTTATACTTCATCTCCATCCAAATCCTTGATCTCCTAGGTCTTTGAACCCATCCACCAATTGGCAATGGCTCTTCTAATATACTAATACTTTTTCTTAGATGAAGTTCTTCATGTATCTTCCATTCAACATACGATTCTCTACCATCATTGTCTCTCCCACCATTTCTCCTAACATGGCAGCATTATTCCTGTTGAGGCCTTCCAAAGGGATACTATAAAATTACACCTTAAAAAAGCACTATAATATTCACAAAAATCTCCATTTAACAAATTTATCTTAGTAGGACATTCTGTAAATATTTGGATTAAAAGGAGAAAATATAAAAGGCTTATATGCCAAATTAGAGAATGCAAGACTCAAGAATTAGGCTGGCATAAATGGCTAAGTCTTACCCATACAATTAAGAGAACCCAAGTTCAAACCCCAATAAGTGCAAGTTGGACATTTTGAACTCTTTTTTTTTTTTTTTTTTCTGAATGTGCCATATGTCCCCTGAGTGAAATAACCAAGATGCCCCTATCTTATTTTCTCTCTTCCTCTCACGCTCATGTCCTAATTCCTCGTATGCAATCTATGTTTTTACTAAAGTTGTCCATTCACTCGAGTCTTAGGTCAAGGAAGGTGCGACCCCACTGCTCCACCACCTCTAACATGTTTTGGGTTGTCGCTAATGAGGGATTATGTGAACAACCCTGAAAAACTCTGGTGAGCTTTATGGTCTATGCTAAGGCACGAAATCAATGTGTTATTCGCCCGATTTGGTAAGTTTACTCCAAATTTCTTGAGGGATTCTCTTCATATGGGTATTTCGTCTAGTTCTCTCTTGATTTCAGCCTTCAATTTCATCATTTTTTAGTTGAAATCAAGGATTCCATTTTCCTGCGCAAAGAACATGAATAGTAACAGAAAGATTCGAAAATTGGACAATTTGGGTGAGACTATTGCAAATTTCTTTAGGGCTTCACTTAATATATGTATTTCTTTCCTTTATCCGTCTGATCTAGCATTCAATTTCATGGTTTTGTTTCAAAAATCAAAAGCCTTCTTGCACATGAACAATAACGTAACCAGTACATGAATAGTGACCAAAATTTGGAATTTAAAGTTTAGGGCTCAATTTAAAGTTATTTCATCCAATTTCTTTAGGGGTTTTGATCCTAGGTAAGATTCTAGCATTTCCCCTTTGTCAATTTAATGTTTTGGTTAAAGTTTTAAAAACCTTTTTTCTATGGTTGGGAGTTGAAGTGTTTAAAATGGAGGAATATGAAGATTTCTTGTTCCTTTAACATCATTGGACCTTAAGATGAGGGTTAAAATTTGTTAGTAGTTTTTGTTTTGGGTGTAAGTTATTTTAAGAATTTTTCTCAAATGATCTTAAATTTCGTTGATGTAAGAAGAAGCTTAACGAAGAAAAATTCAATGGAGATGGCTATTATTATTGAATAATTATTTTAGCTATGATGGGTATAATTTTTAAGTCATTGGATGATATTGAACAACTCAAGAGTTATGTGGAATGGATTAGTTGACCTATTTAGGCACATTTAATTTTCAGAGTTGTATATAAATAATAATGTTGCAAAGTGTGTGTTAAAGTTGTTTATAGGATGGGAGCTTTGATGTCTACATTAGAACTAATTCCATTATTAGGGGTGAAAGTGGAAAAGTAACAAACCATGAGATCATAATCTTGGAATACTTGTGTAATCCTATTTTTAGACTTAAAGGCAATGAAATAGCCAATTGGTGAAAAATCTCTATCTTAAGGACATATGGATGTTACTAAAACCTTGCAGAATTTTTCTAAATGTAAGGTCCCATGAACATTTTTCTAGGTGGAAGAATGAAATCTTTATCATATGAATCATTTGGGTCCCATGAGCATTTTTCTACATGTATATGCATATATTTGTTAGCCATGGCAATTATAATCATTTGAGAGAATATTTATGATTTTAAAGAAAGGAGGAAATTTCATACAAAGGTCATTTGATGATGACAAATTACATATTAATCAATTTATTGTGGGACTACTCATTATAAATTTATTGGAGCTTATATGATTATAGCAAGGACATTAAGGTCATATTTTTATATTTAGGAGCATAGAGGGTGCACTGTAACTAGCAAGTAGTAAAGGTGACAATAAGAAAATGGGTTATATGTGTCTTATCTAGGTGAGTAGATAATGCTAATTACATGTATTTTCTTATTTACACATTGTGTGTCTTATGAAAATAATTATTATTGAATATCTTTGTCCCTTGGGATAGACTTCTTGGAATTTAAAATTTTCATCATTTTAGTATCCTGAGTATTTTTAAGCTTTGGATATTATCAAAATCTTATTGAGCATTTGACTAAATTTTCTAAATGTCTAAATTACTTTAATCCTACATTTTTTTAAGCATTCTTATTATGTATTTCTGAATTATTCTAATTGTGCAAATTATGAATTATTCTGATTCTGTATTTCAAAATTCCTCTTATTTAAATTTATGTGTTAAAAAGATTTTGAACTTATGAAATTCTCTATTTTGTAAGTTAAAGTATTATGGTTTTATATTCAAGGAATATTCTGATTCTTTAATTATAAAGATATTTGATTTTATATATACAATATATTGAGATTCTAATATTTGGATACTTTTATCTATCTCTATGCAAAAGTTTAATTTTGGATTTTTTGAAACTTTGACTTTTGATTATGGATTTACATACGTTATATAAATTTTTAGGATTACATCCAAAGCAGGACCTTGTAGCTAACAGCTGTAGACGTTAGTCATAGTGCATTACGATCAACATTTTGACATAACTGGGCATGTTGCTGACGTTATGATATTCTGTCTAAGGACTAAGGTCATTATTTTGATTATTAAGAGCTTGAAGCTCGTGACTGATGTTAGATCTATTCTGATATGCTAGCCTTGAGTTAGTTTAGTATTTTCGAGACTTCTGATGAATCTATTACATATTCCCAATTTGATTTGGATACTTTATGATGCAAATAAATTGATTGTTTATATTTTCATTTAAGATTTCATGTGAAGATTAACGTTTCCTCATTTTGTATCGTTTATATAAATTGTTAAAGGTATTCAAATTTCAAGATAAATGGTTTGTGAAAAACTTTACCACACATAGTCTATCCCTTCCATTGCGTAATTAATATCATCTGCTCACTGAGTTTTCATTCACCCCTCATTGTTTAACATTTTTCAAATGATAGGACTATTTTGGACCCCGTCCACTTACGAATTAGGGGCTTAGAAGATGTCTCTTATGTGAGTCTTGCATTGTTTGCAAAAACAAGTCCTTTTTTTGTTATAAAGTTTGTATTTGTGATCTAATAACTCTTATGTATATAGACGTATGGTCCTATTTTATTATTATAGATTATAGCAATTTATTAATAATTTTATTTACTCATACAGTAATTAAATTTTTTAATTTGTCAAGCTTACGATAGCAAGACCTATCACATTTCCTATATCAACCACGTCTTTATTCGTGACAGTCATGATAGACACAATAAAAATCAAATTCATGAAAGACCCTGAACACTTCCCGTTTCTGAATATTCTAAAAGCATCCATAACTGACCATGGTCTTCTTAAAATATTCTTGTACACACTACATCACTCTAGAAGGTAAAAATAAATGCATTATCCTCCATTTCTAAAATATTTACACTTCTGTACAAATTTTAGCATTTCTTTTACACGCTTTATCATTCTGATCGAATCGATACTGCTCACGAAATGATTACCATGATTACCACTATTCAAATGGACGCATAAATTTCTTCAATTAACGAAGGGACTTGGAAAGCACTCTCCAGGTTGGAAAGTGACCTCTGCTCTCAAAAAACAAAACTATAAGGTATATTTATTTTTCAATAAATTACCTTTACAACTCTGCACTCTATAATGAAAATATACACTAACTTCCCTAAAGTTAAAATATAACTAAAATTAGTATAAATATAATATCGATGTCATCTAGCAAAATATAACTTATTTTAAACAATACATATTTTTGGAACTTTAGTCTAATTTTAATTTTTCTTAATAAATTGAATTAAAATGCATATTTTAAAAATTAAAAAATACAAACAAATATATCAAATAATTAAACCTAAACTTAAAATATTCGAGCAATATCTTCATACTTTAACAATTAAACCAATAAATAAAAAATAAAATTTTAATTAATGTAAATTTTTTTCATTTTTTTAACAAATAAACCAAATAAAATAGTTCTCATAAATATCGCAAATTATTTTTTTAATTTTTTAATACATTAATTTTTTTTTATATTTCTAATACATAACATGCATATATATATATATATATATATGATATTTACTTATTTATTTTTATTATTTTAATATAATTTTTTGTTAATATATCTTTTTATATATATATATATATATATATATATATATATATATATGCACACACCATGAATCCCTAATATTTTTTTAAAATAAAATAATTAAATTAAGCATATTCGTATTTTGTTGTGTCAAAGTAAAATTTTGACAAAATTTTATTTTATATATATTGGGCTCAAATTGGGTTTTGTCCCCCACATCCCACTTTTCAGTTTCACCAACACATTGTTGTGGCCGTCCTGTGAACAAATTTTAACCATGGGAATCCACTTAACAAAGAAAAAATCGTTAAAATATTCAATTAATATCCTCTCACATTATAGTGAGAACATAAAGTTATAATCAATCATGATAAATCATTAAATAAAAATTTAATACTTCATATTTATATTAAATTAATACAACTACTTACAATTATATTTTTAATTTATAAATTTGGACTATTGAATATCTATCTAATAGTCTATTATAATTAAACATAACTTTATATTTTTACCACAATATGAGAGGATCTGGACTATAAAATATTTTTAATTAAGAGTGTGATTTTAAATTTAGTAACAGTAATTGTGAAATTAAACTGTCAGCCACATAAAATTTACAAGAATTATATATGAAGGTTCACTAGCAATTAATATATATCTAAAATGAAATAATTATTAAATTTAATTTGTATAAAATATCACACAATAATTATTTAATCATTAAAATTAAAAAAATATGATTACACCATCCCCATTTATTATCTTCCTTCAAAGTAATTAAACTTTTTACTCGGAAACTTTTAAACGGAACAATTGCATGACACTGTCATTATCCCAATTCCTTGAGTTTATTTCTTAGAAAGATGTTACCAACTTAATTAAAAATGTATAGTTGACTGGGAGTGAATTTAGGTCAAATATTGCTAGTTGAATTCTTTTATTAACAAGGAAATATATATTTTTCTTAGGTATTATATATTTTTATCTAAAACAAGTTAAATTTAGTTATGTTCAAAAACTATCAAAATAGTTCAATATATATTATATTTTGAAAATGTATCAAAAGAATTGGTTTAAGCATTTTGATGTCTCTAGAAATATCATATTTTGAAACATTAAATCATAAAACTGTACATTTCTCTCTGAAACTAGTTTAAGCTACCGGTCCGAAATTATTTGAGGTATTAAAAGAATAAATTTTCATTAGGCATAGTTCTGTAATACAAACAGAAGAACACTTTCCTTTGACAAAAAAGAAAAAACAGAAGAACACTTCAATATAATCAAATAAAAAAAATATTTTAACTTGCCGTATTTTACTTTGTTTTACACTGGCTCGAAGAGTGTAAAAGAAAGTTTGAGTAATTAGGTCAATTTGATTTTATTTGATCATACTGAGTTACGTTGAGTCGAGATTAGATTGATGAAATTATATTTTTTCAAAAATATTTTTATTTTATGTAAAATAAATTTTACTTATGTTAAATTTTAAAATATTAAGTCTTTTTTAAATCTCAATTATTTTTATTTCAAAATTTAATTCTTTTCATTTTAATTTTTTTTTTTCATTTCAAATCTTAATTTTTCTTTAACATATCTTCATGTACAATTTTTTTTATTAGTAAAAATTATTTTTTAAAAATTTACAACCTAAAATCAATACTGATCAAGTGACTAAGATCTCAAGTCTTAAAAAATAACCCAACCATAAAACTAAATCAGATTTCAAACCTTACACAAATTTAACTTAGACCCTAAACCCAATGTGAAAGAAAAAAAAATAAATAAAGTGAGGAAATTAAAATCCAAATAAAATGACAAATTGAGGAAACTTTTTTTTACCAAAAATTGAAGATAACTAATTATCAGATAATATATTAATCATAAATTAAATTATCTAAAATAATATAAAATATATTAAATTTAAAATTTAATCCAACAGTTAATGCAACTAGTCTGAAATTATTTTAGGTATTAAATGAATAAATTTTCATAAGGCACACATTTATAATACTGATTGAAGAACACTTCAATACAATCAAATAAAAAAAAAATCTAACTTCTTTTATTTTACTTTGTTTTATATTGGACCAAAAAGAGTAAAAGAAAGTATGAATAATCATCAATCCAATTAGCGAGACCAATTCAGTCTAACTTGATCATATTGAGTTATATTGGGTCAGGTTAAAAATTATTTCAACTAGCTAGGTTGATCCAATTATATTTTTTAAAAAAAAATTTTTAGTAATATATTTTTATTTTATTTAAAATAAATTTTAATTATGCTAAAATTTTAAAATATTAATTGTTTCCAATGTTAATTATCCTTTTATTTCAAATTTTAATTATTTTTTATTCTAATCTTTTCATTTCAAATCTTAATTTTTTTTATTATACTTTCATATAAAATTTGTTATTATCAATAAAAATTATTTTTTTGAAAATTTACAAAAATTTAAAAGGTGACATGACCAACTTGGTCAATGATCAAGTGAGTTAGATCTCAAGTTTTTTGAAAAAACCCAATCATAAAATTAAATCAGATCTCAAACATTACACAAATTTTGCCCAATCCTAAACTAATTTGATTTCTTACATTTATTAAGAAATATATAAATTTAAGGGTTAATATTAAAAAAAATGCAAGATTTGACAATTTAAATTAAACTAAAAAATCATACATGATCAAAAATTTTAAAATTTAATTGCATGTGGTCTAAAATTTTTTATTTAACATTTAAATTTGAAAAATTAAACAATCGAACAATCAGTAATTTATTGCTGAAATTTCAAATCAACCCCTAAGCTCATTGTGAAAGGCATAAATTAAATAAAGCGAGGAAATCAAAACCCAAACAAAATGACAGAATGAAGAAATTGTCAATTGGAGATTATTGAATGACGTATCCAGAAAGAGCCCCTATCTTTGGTAATCATGACCATCATCCCAATCACATCACAGACGTCCATTTCTTCCCCGGGGGCCCCATGCCTTTCGATTTCCGTACAGTTTGTGATAAGCAAGTCATGTTGTCCAGCTCATCCACCTTCTTTCTTATTTAGGCAAGGACAACTTCTCTTTCCCTCCATAGACATCAGAAACACCGCCACTTTCTCCTCCTTTTGAATTTTCAACTCAAATAATAATAATAAACCAAAGCAAAAATTAATATTATATTAAAAGCTTCAATTATTAATTGACACAAATTGGTGCTCATGTCATGTGACTCCACACCACCATTGCATTGTAGTCACGTGATGTTGTCTTTGCCACTTTCTAATTTGTTTCCCCTGTTGAAAGCTTTTGTCAAAACTTTCTTTGGTGTGGGGAAAAGCAAACTTTTTTCTTTAAGATAAATCAAATTTACATAAAATTTAGTGTGTATTTACATTATTTTATTTCTATAATTAATTTTAATGAAACATAATTTTATGTGATTGTAATTTATGTTTTAAAAATTTTTATTTAAAAGTTGAATTTTGATATTAGTATAATTCATTTAACATAAAAGTAATTTTTTTTAATTTCTATACAAATAGGAGTTTAAAAAAATAGTTAAATACCAAACTAAATTAAATTAGTTACAAGACAAAATTTTACTTTGATACACAAATAAACATTAAAGGCTTACAAATAGGAATCAAACACATTATTAATAATCACAAATGTCTTAAATGCATCACAGAGTTTTGATGATTCCTACTCATTTTATAAGTGAAATCAAATTATCCTACTAAAAAAATGTTAACATAAACATGGTACAAATAATATGGGAATGAAGTGAATTTTTAAATTTTTATATGCTTGATCATTATTTTATACTAGGGGGTGTATAAATATTAGGTTGAGCCAGATTTTTGATCAATTTGAGACCCAACTTGGTAAGACTCGATTCATGATCCGACCATGTTGGGTCAGCAGGGTCAACTGGGTCTCATACTAATATATTTTTTAAAAAATAATATTTTAATTTGAATTTTAAATTTTAAAAGAAATATAATAAAAGTGACCCATATAATAAATTATATATCCTAACTTGATAAAATGAGTTTATATTCAATTAAAAAAACATAAAAGTACTTTATATATATATATATATATATTTATATATATAAAACATATATTAAACAAAATAAATAAGTAAATTGAAAAAAAAAACAAATAGGGTTGAGCCTAGCCAAACCAAGTCTATACATTGGTTTGAGACCCAGCCTCGCTCGGTTCTAAGTCAGATAATCAATTGGTTGATTTTCCTTAAAATTTGGTTGACTCGGCTCCAAAACACTAAATTGATTGGGCCGAATCAGATCTTGAATGTTCCTATTTTATACTATAATTTTTAATCATTTATCAAACACATTCTATATAAACTTATTACTAGTGCATTGCATGGCTGTATCCGAGCCCATATTGTCAAGAACCAGAGATCTTGCCATCACATAATTTCAAATTTTATCATGCCGTATATAATGTACTGAAACAACAATTACGACTACAAATGATAATTAAGTTAGCAACTTAATTAATGCAAACTCATAATTAACTTATCTTTCTCAAAAGTATAAAATAGCCCCCATCAAAATTAAATACTTAAATACCACTTAGTTTGTTCCCATTAACACTTACTACAATGATTTTAAGATTCCTACTAATGGAATTCTTAAATTCCTCTTCTATTCTCTTTTCTCTCTCCCACTCTCGATCATCTTCTTAACTTGTATTTAAAATTAATATATAATTTTAACATAAAATTTTAATATATCACAAAGCTTAAAATCTATAATTTTAAATCATTGAACAGATTGACAGAAATATCTTAAAATTTATTATTTACTTAATATAAATAAAAAATAATATAGAGAAAATTATATTTGTAATCCCTATATTTTCAGTCTATTTCTTATTTAGTCTTTATAATTTATAAATTTATAATTAAGTCCCTATAATTTATAAATATTCTAATTCAGTCCCTACAGTTAAAATTCTGTTAGTATTTTACTAAATATTATTGACATAAATAATTATATAATGTCTTAATACTTATATGTATGATTTATACTAACAATAAAAATAAAAACAAATAATGAAATAAAATTATATAACTAAATATTGACAAAAATATAATGATGCAGACTAAATTAAAAATTATTTAAACCATGAGAACCTACTTATAAATTTTTATAGTAATATTACAAGATTAAAATTTAAGTAAAATTATAAATACTAAAAACTGAATTTTTTAATATTATACTTAAGTCTCTATAGTTTAAAAATGTTTTAATTATAATTAAAAATTTTATAATTAGGTCCTTATAGTTTATAAATATTTTAAATCAGCCCTACAGTAAAAGTTCTATTAGTATTTTATAAATGTTATTAATATAAATAATTATATAATATCTTAATACTTATATATATGATTTATGTTAACAATAAAATTAAAAAAAGATAATAAAATAAAATTATATAATTGAATATTAAAAAATATAATGACATTGACTAAATTAAAAAGTATTTAAACTATGAGAAACTATTTATAAATGCTTACAGTAATTGGAAAATATTAAAATTTAAGTAAAATTATAATGACCAAAAATTAAATTTTCCAATTATTATTATTATAAAATTGAAGGAAGCAAAAGATATTATGATTATGGTGGCTAGGGGCATGCGCAAACAAACACAAGAATGACATATGATGCCAAAAAATTAAAAAAGAAAAAAAAATACATATTATAATGGAAGTCCAAGTGGGGTCTGAAACAACGTCTGAGGTAAGTCATCAGTTCTGGCAATGCTTCAGCAACTGCAACTGGAATGATATTTTCTTTATTTATTTTATTTTTCTTAAAATGTGACAGTGACTGACTCGTGGACCAGTGTTTCAGATCCCGGTACAGCCACTTTGCTTCATTTCAGACGGAATGTGATTCACTTATTCCCCCATTTCTATTGCACCTATTTTTTCAAAGTAAACAAATTACATAAATAATTTATTACGTCTTTTCAATGAATTAAAATAGTAGAACTGTTTAGATTTTTAATTATATTATAATATATGTATAATTATTAAAAATATTTATATCATTTTAAAATTAAATTATATATTATTATAAATTAATTATATTATATTTTAATTAAAAATAACAAAAAATATAAAAAATCATATGACCTGTTTCAAAACCACTCATATAATAAATATATGTATGAATTATAAGAGAGTAGATTATGTTAATTTTTTCCCTTTTAAAAATTTATTTTTAATTCTTCACATGTGATATAACGTTTAATCATATCATATATTTGTTCGTAAAAAATATATATTTGTCATGTTTTTATTTAAAATGCACAAATTTTTATGTTTAGATTAAAGAATATGATGGTAAAAATACAAGGAATTATATGAAAATTCTTTTCATACAAAAATCTCTCTTTTGATTTTTTTTATTAAATATATTAATTTTCTTTGAAATATGTGATTATAGTTTTATTAATTGATATAATAATAAAAAGAATTAATTTAACGTTGGATTGTAAAATATAATGGTAATTTTATTCATAAATATTAATAAAAATAGTTAATTAATTCTTTTTTAAAATACATATTATATAAAAATTTAATTTTATTAAACAATAAATTAGAGGACTCAAGTGTGTTTTTTAAAATTAAATAGATATCAATATGATTTATTTGAATTTTTAAAAATTAATATAATTTATATTTTTTTTACAAAATTTATAATATTTATTTATGTATTATTACTATATATATATATATATATATTTTTTTTTTTATTTATATATAGAAAGAGAGAGAGAGAGTGTGTGTAATTGAATAACGTTCTTACGCCATTGCACTAAAAATTTTAAAAGGACTATTTTAACACTCGCAAACACGCAAGCTTACAAAACTCATTCATATTGATTACACTAATATTTGTAATCGCACTGACTGTATTGACAATTTTAATGAAATAAGACTTGTTTATTAGTTATTATATATCATACATAAAATCACCTTATGGTTTAAATATGCTTTTGGTCGATAATTTTATAAAAATTTTAATTTAATCTCTCTAATAAATAATATTATTTTCATTTTTAAAATGATCCAATTATGCATTTAATCCACATCATTCATCCAAAATTGAATGTAAAATATGATATAGTTACCGAACTTTTAATATTACCCACACTTAAATTTAAAATTCAAGTCAACAAAAATTGGATTGTTGCAAAGAAAAAAAAGAAACTATATTTTTAACTTTTGAACTATATATATAGGGCCTAAGTTTTTTTTCAGACTATAGGGCCTAATTAAAACTTCTATATAACACTAGAATGACGAAAAATATATCTAAGCATAATTTATTTCATTATATTAGTATATTTATTTACTGTGTAGTTTTTACATTGTTTATTAATAGTCTTTTCATCATGACTATACAGTTATGTCAAATATTCATTGTATTTTGAAAGGACTTAGGCATACACTAGTGTTAGAAGAAGTGAATGTTACTTTTGGTTAATTTTCCAATGCTCACGTGTGATTCAGTAAAAGTGACTTAGGCATACACTGTCATGGTAAGATGTGTAATCTCTTTTTCCTTTAATAAAACATAATCATGTATAAAAAATTTAAAAAATTAATATATCTTATTTTAAAATTACTTAATTTTAACATTTTTAAAAAATATTTATATCTAAAGTCATTTAATCTAAATTCAACAACTCCAAATTATTATTACAAAAATGAATTCCCTCTCGAACGGTTCTCCTGTTATAACAAGGGCTTTATACATTTTAAAATCGTTAAATTACAATGACTTTATGTTATTATATTCATGTAAAGGCCTAAAATCCTTACAACTTCTGTTGAAGGATCCATGTTCAAATTTGTTACGAGTTGGCTATTATATATGACTTAGGCATACACAAGTGTTAGAAGAAGTGAATGTTACTTTTTGGTTAATTTTCGAATGCTTCACGTGTGATTCAGTAAAATAATCCATAATAAAAATCAGCTATTGGCTCCAGATGTAAATATTTTTAAAAAAATATAAAAATTAAGAATTTTAAAAAAATAAGATATATTAATATTTTAAATCTTTTTTATACAAAATAATATTTTATTAAAAAACCAAATTATTTTTAATATCTTACCATCTATTTTGCACATCTTACAATATAATTTTTTTTTAATAAAATATCATCATATATAAAAAAGATCTAAAAGATTAATATATCTTGTTTTAAAAAATATATAAAGATTTTTTAAATCTTTAAAAAATCTTTATATCTAAAACCACTATATCTAAATCCAATAGCTTCAAATTACTACTGGAAAAACGGAGTCCCCTGAGTAAATGGAGGGGATCCGTTCTCCGACTATAACAGTGGTTTTATACATTTTAACATCGTTAAATTACAATAACTGCATGTATTATATTCATCCACCAGCTTAATCTTACAATGAAAAAATATGATTACAGTCAACATACTCTTCTTTCCCTCATCTTCTTCCTCATTTTTTATTATTCTCATTGTTTTTCAACATTGTATCGAGCTTTGCATTGTACTATCACCGTGGAAAGTCCATTACTCTCACAAGTTTAACTGCTAGAGCTTCTCAACAACATAGGGTAAAAACTATTCACAAGTTTTACTTGTGTAACTTTTTGGTTACTCTAACTTTTTGGTAGGCTAACTCACACTTCTTTTAATTAAGATCGAAGTTGACGTATCAAAAGGGGCATCCTATACTTGAATATTCGATATCTATAATTTTCCCGAGATATTTCACAAACACCATGATAGTGTTTTAGTTACGTGTTTACACTTTAACCCCCCCTTCCCATTCTCTTTTTTTTTTTTTTTTTTTTTTAATTTAAAGAAAAGGAAATTGTGAAAAGATAACGAAATTATATATGTAATGTAAAAGTTGTTCAACTGAAATTGTTTAAAGTTATTTCCCTAGATTTCCTCCGTTTTAACGAGTTCGTTACATAATTTCTCATTTAATAAGAAATTTATTTCTGATAATTTAAATATAAGGTGTGTGTGTATATATATATATGTATATATATATATAAACATCGGAGTTTTAACACATATATACATGAAGTTTAAATTTTTATATTTCTTATTTGCATAAATAAATTTTCTAGTGTTTGAAAATCAATGTTCTCCATATATACTAATCATCGGCCTAAAACATAGGGATTGCTACATTTTATTATCCTGTATACAGCAGGCTGGGATGAGAGAATTTTTCCACTTTCTATAAGAAAGGTCGATCAGTATTAAATTTATTAGTATATATCATTAATTTTGTCAATTAAATTAGTCAATATTATTTTATACAAAATTAATCTTTCATTAATATAAAGAAAAAGATTAATTTTACACAAATTTAAATTTGACAAAAAATTAATTTATTACGGTTAATTTATAAAAGATAAAATTATCACAAAATATAAAAATTAAAAAACCAATTTTATACTTTATCTCTATTTTATATGTATACAATAATACAAATATATCAAAAGGCAGTAAGTTTTGTTTGGTAACTGTTGATCATTATGTCTCTTTGTTGAGGAGATTCCAAAAGAAGGATACATAAGTGGTGATCCAAACTTACACATGATGTTCCATAAACCATTCAAATTGTGCAAAATATAGGTGTAAATGTTGGAGGCCATTTGGGGTTCCCATCACGTACGGTCTGGTTCAATAATAAAGTTGTTGAATGTTGCTTACGTTGCCTCATCAAGAAATATCTGATAGGCTCCTTTTTCAGCGTTGGTGGTACGTCCATTCCATTCTCTAAAAGATAAAAATGTCCAAACTTTATATTTTGATCCATAAGGTCAAAAATAGATCCCCTGCTAATATAATATAATATATATTATTTATATTTTGGGTCGTTTGATATATATATATATATATATATATAATTTATTCTAATAATAATAATAATAATAATAATAATAATAATAATAATAATATTATTATTATTAAAATTACCGTTATTTTTAAATTTTAATTACTCTAAAATTTTAAATTATTAGTATTATAATGATAAATTGCTTGTTCTTAATTTCCTTTGACTAGATTTTAAACTCAATGCTTATAAGGAAATTTTGGTGAACTCATTCTCTATGTATTTAATTATAATTAAGAGTTTTATGATTTAAGTATATTTTCTTAATAAATTATTTTTATCATGTCCTAGTTATATAATTTAGGTTTTTACAATAATATTCATGAATGCATTTTTATTCATGTTTTTTTATATTTAGTTATATTTAATATTTATTAATTGAGATAAATTCTTCTTATTTTATGTTAAAAGTTTACGTTACAACTTTAAATTCTTTATAAACTTATCTAAATTTACAAGTTTGATAATTTTGAGTGAAATTAATCAAAATTTTGTTGGCCCTAGGCCTTCTAGATTATGGTTGTATCCATATAGCACATGCTCCTTACATTTTGAGTCATTAAATAGACCTAGTGACATGCAGTCGCTAATGATTTAATGGTACAAAAATGTTTATAGCACCTGCTTTAATGTCAGAGGATCCCATCTCCATAAGGTTAGCGTCCAACTAATATGGTCCTGGAATCTGAATTATCATGGCGAATGTGCTAAGATTTATCAAAGTCCTTGTGATTGAGGCATCTGTTGAGGAGCAGTATGCCAAGCTAATTATTGGTATAGTGCAAGTACTTGCTTTATCATTTGTATTTGATGCATAGGAGATGTAGTAGAGGATTCAAAGACCAGCCGATTTCATAAGTACCATATAATATATAGAATAATGATGATGAGAGCAGCGTATGGTTCAACTTCCTACAAGGCATCTTATGGTTGTGAAAACCAAATTTGTTTTCATGTTTGGATATATTGGGGCTAATTATACATTCAATTGATTCTAATTGTTACAGCTGATCCAAACTATATGTAGCAATATTGAATGAACAAGGAGCTAGGGTTTCTTCTGCATCATGAAAGGACAGTAACTTGCATAGATTTGAGAATGTCTGCCACAAGTAATGTATTTCTGAGTAATTTCATCTAAATATTATGATCATTAAAGGTAAGTTTGTCTTTAAATAAGAGTTTTATGCTAGCAAAAGGGTCGCAATAGGAATGATGGGGTCATATCTGGATTATCTGCGGTATATATAGTAGAGATCAATATAGTGGAGATCAGGTCCTACTGGCCCATTTGACTCATTGAATTAAAATCTAATGGTTTAGATTTTAAAACATATATATAAATAAATATTTAAAATATAATTTTATTTTAATAAAAATTAATTTTTTAAAAAAAATTAACTATTTATTAATATTTTAGGTAATTTTGTATACATGATGGTATCTTAATAAAGAAAAAAAGTTTCTTACAAATTATAATGTATTCTATTCTTTTTAACAATATGTTATTTTGAATAAGAAATGATTTAAAATATTAATATATTATATGATAGTTTTATAAAAAAAAAATTAATATTTATTAAAATTAAATTATTTTAAAATATTTATTTACATCTTTAAATTTGAGAAGATCTAATTGACCATATAACCTAACTATCCACTACTACAGGTGATCCAAATTGGACAGAAAGCCAGAAATTTCAAGTTTCATAATAATGCAGTAATAGGTCCTTTACTATTGTCATTTGCGATGGAGAGTGGTTTGCAAAGGGTATGTTTGATCCATTTCTACTTGCCAACATAGATTCGAACTGATTAAATCGCTAACTTTGAAATTACTTTTCCATAATCTAGAGGAATTAGAGTGCCTATATATATAATGTTGATGTGTAATGTGTCTATATATATCAGACTTTATTATGCATAATTTAACTAACGTTTATGGGAATTGTAGGGACAAGGTTGAAAAAATTTTCATTTTTACTAACTTTATATGAATAAAATTTTGAGGCTATTAGCGCTCCTGTTCCTCCGTTATTTACATTTTCTTTATCTTAAAATATTTTATCTTAAGTGGAGGTTAATTTTGAAAACATAAAATTTATTTATAAATTGTTACTGTCTGTTATATCCAACAAATTTAATAAGTTATTTTCCCCCTAGGTTTCAGATTCTGTCATGCCTAATATAAATCTTGGGAAATTATATTTACACTCCCGATTCAATTTTCAATTTGGTTATTATAATATAAATTTTTTTAATTAAACCCTTTAGTTAAAAAATATTTAATTTAATCCTTACTGTTAAAATTCTATTAATATTCTATTTAATTTTGCTTATATTATTTAATGTATATACTTAGCACTTTGAATATGTATGATTTATGTTAATAATAGAAATAAAAATAAAAAATAAAGTAAAATTAACTTATTTGTATGACAAAATATTTGTAAAATTATAATTTAAAATGACTCGATTATAGATTTTTAAATTATAAAGACTAAATTAAAATTAATTAAGCAAAACTATAGGGATTAAAACTGTTATTTTTCCATAAAAGTTTTTTTCCTCTCAAATATAACTCATGCCTAAATTTCTTATAGATAAAACTTTAAATAGCAAAAGTTTGGTGCAAGGAAAGGGAATAGAAAATAATATCAAAAGTATCGGTCTCCATCCCGCGATTAATGCAATTCAGAATATGTTATCTATTTCAATATGAAAAGATAATTGCATCTTATAATTACCACCAATTAAGTGCTGACGCTAATTAAGAGTAGTATTTAATAAAAGTCTGACATGAAGGTAAATAATTTTAAAAGACACAATTATATGAGATGTTAAAATTATTTACTTTTTATTTTCTATTGAAAAACCTGATAATAATAACCATTTTTTTATTCCTTGGATGATTAACATATAATAAGAGTGAGAAATATAACTTTAAAATTTTAATACAATTCTCGAGTTGTTCAATAAAAATTCAATATAATTCTCGTAAATTATAGAATTTAATCAATTTAATCTGATAAAAAAATAATACATTACATGTGGCAAATGGACAGTAATTTTGTTTTTCTTTTCTTGGGTAAAGTATGTGGTGCTTTTGCACGCTATGTATACTGCTTGAACAATTATGAAAGTATTTATTTCTTTGTCGGTTTTATAGAGTATGCAATCGCCTGACGCGTTCGTGTTAAAATATAAGGTATTATTTAATCATGATCAATCATTATATAAAAATTTAATACTTCAATATATATATATATATATATATATATATATAAATTATAAATTTTATATTAATTTAATATAAATTTAAATTATTAAATTTTTACCTAATAAATTACTATGATTAATTATGATTTCATGTTCTTATTAAAATAGGAGGGGATACAAATTGATTTTGTGAATTCAGTACTCGAACTAGGGTTAACAAAATGAGGCTGATTAATTAATGCATTCTTGTTCAAACAAACTAAATCAACAAGCCTCTTATTATTAAGACACCTCAAGTTCGTACCATTGTAAGAGATTAAAAATTTTCAAATAGGGAGCAAATTTGAAGACAGATTTTAATAGTGAACTTTGAAAAGATATAAAAAAATTTAAAATGATGTGACGTTTTAAAGTTTGATTAATTTGTTAATTATTTTTTGATATGTAGTGATATAGTACACATATCAATTATTTAGTTGTTGGAGCTTAGAATCATACTTTTTAAATTTTTTATTTGCTATTAGTATTTTGAACATGTATATTTGTTTTTATATTCAATTGATGAGGACTAAAGAGTATTAGATAAACATTTTCAAAATTGAGTTGTGTAAAAATAAAATTTTAAACTTAAATAACTAATGCATATTTCTTTGAGAAACCGGACTTTGAATTGTATGCAGATTTTTTTTTGTATCTATAAACAAAAATATTTTGTCTGGTAGTGTTATTTAATCTATTGTTCTAGAAGCTTAAAAAAAATTATATATATAAAAAACTAAAAGTAGATAACTTTTTTTTTTTTCTCTTAGTTTCTAACATCAAGAAAAGAAACAAGGAAAACATCTAAAGCGAACAGTTTTTATTAATGACACTATGGTAATCTTGAGGAAAACACAAGAGCACATTGAGAGAATGAATTTTATTCAAATATTTTTTTTTTCACTTCGAAAAATTTCTGTTAAATAACACAATAAGTCTGTTCTAACAACATTAAACAAATACTAAAATCTAACATACAATAAAATTAGAATCAAAGAGGCTTTAAAAAGTACATTCTTATATATATATATATATATATTATTTATTTCATCTATTACACATAAATTGTCCATATAAAATTTAAAGAGAAAAGAATTAATTATTTTTCTCTCAACTTTTTTTATTAATATCAATTTAGTCATTCATAAATTTTTTCTCAAACATCTAAAGTTATTAGAACAACATAATCCCTTACCTACATAATATTTAAACGGAAGAACTTGTTCAGATGAATTTAAAGTTTTTAATTAATTATTTTAAAATTATGAATCTGTACAGGATAAATTGATAGTAATAAAAAAAGAGACAAAAATAATTATTTTTTTTCAAAAATTATTATGAAGATAGGTGACCGCCTTCAAAGCTAAGCTAAGCTCCACATTACATAAAAGATGCCTGCCAAATAAGTAAAGTGATGAGAAAGGTGAAATCTTATACACTGTGCATTCGTCACTCCAACCAGTGCAGGCACAGGAGTTTCATCATCGTGTAATGCTCTGCCACTTGTCTCCATATCATTGGTTCTAGCGTTACGTATCCTCCTCTCTTTCTCTCTCTCTCTTACACAGAGAGCTAGTCTAACTTTTAAGAGTTGCGGTAGACTCGGATCCTGTCTCCCTTGTAAGAAAAGCTTCTCAGAAACAAAATTGACCCTTTCTATCTTCCTTCCTTTTCTTCTCTTCTCTCTCTCTTTCGTTCTCTATACTTTGATCTTCACACATATGGGTGACCCGTACCCGTATGGGCTTCCCGATTTCCGGCAGCTCATAGCAGGAAGAATCCATCCTGATCTGGCGGAGCCACCGTCTCTGGGTGGTGCTGCTGCTCCACCACCCAGCAGCTACGACGTCGTTTTCTCTCATGGGTTCGCTACTCAACACTTTGCTCATCATGACTATCCCTCAAGTGTCGTCAATATTCCCACCAACGCAAACCCTACTGTTACTCACGCCGCTGCTTCAGTAGATCATCATCATCATCATCATGCCACGACTGCATTCTGCAGTAGCAGCAGCATAGAGGAAAAGGGATGGCTTGGATTTGATGCTACTGCCAACAACAGGTGGCCTAGACAAGAGACTCTTTCACTCCTAGAGATCAGATCTCGTCTCGATTCCAAGTTCAGAGAGACCAATCACAAAGGTCCATTGTGGAATGAAATTTCTAGGTATATATATATATATATGATATATCATCAAATTCTGCATATTGTACAGGCTTTTGTGTTAAAATTTTTGTTTTTGGTTGTAAAGGAGTGAGGTATTGGCGTTGAACCTACGCACATTAGGACTTTCTAAAATTTATGTGTACTGAAAGTGCCACTGGAGCTAAGTTCTTGAACTGTTGTTCTGTTGATTAATTTCTTTGCTGCTGCTGAGACTTGGATTGACGATAGTTTGATAAACTTCTGAGTATATTTTCCTTTCTTGGGTTTCGGCTATTTCCTTTTGTGCTTGAAAATGACAGGCTATTGCAACGAAATGGGTGATTATTCGAAGTTCTTTTTGCTATATATCTATTTTCTAGTTTAGTCCAATAAACTCCACTGACCCCGTGGGTAGTTGCACTGGGTTTGCTGAAAGGTAATCATCATGAGTGCTAGAATTTATCAACCTGGTTTTCTCGTAACCTACCTTGCTCAGCTAGCTAGGGCTATTGGAATTTAGTTAATCTATGTACCAGCTTGATAATACATGTCTCTGACATCTTTGATGTAGAGAGCAGAATATTATTGATTATTTTAATACTTTACCAGAATAATTAAATTGCTCGTGGGAGAAAGACTTGGATTTACTCTATAAGTACATGATGAAGTTTTAATATTTGTAATCTGTACTTCATGCCACGACATATATTTTTTTTAATTTTAAAGGAGACAAGTTCTTCCCATATGTCCTACATCTAATATTAATATATATATATATATGTATATATATTAGTGTATATATATATACATATATCTATATATATATGTCTTGCTCCTTCATATATATGTTGTAAAGGTATATAATAGTTGTGTGATCCATGTGTGTGTCTAGGATAATGGGGGAGGAATATGGGTACCAAAGAAGTGGGAAAAAATGCAAAGAGAAGTTTGAGAATTTGTACAAGTATTACAAGAAGACCAAGGAAGGGAAAGCAGGAAGACATGATGGAAAGCACTATAGATTCTTCCGCCAGCTCGAAGCAATATGTGGGGAAACATCAAGCACCACTCATCATCCCTTCAACGCTGCTACTTCTTCAGATTACCAAGCTCCAATAAGCTTCACAGATGGTGAACTTCTTCATCACAACAACCTCAAGTACAGCTCAAAGAGCCTCAGCCTCTCGAACAATTCATCTGATCAGTTCGAGACATCCTCGTCTGAGAACAACAATGACGAGGATCTTTCGACCATTGCCTATATGATGAAGCAGCAGAAAGGGATGATGGAGATAGACCACCAAAGACAAAGTCCAAGGGTGAGGAAAAGCTTGAGAGCTGAGGTTGAGGAGATTGTGGATTCACACATGACGAAGATCATAGAGACTCAAGATGCTTGGATGGAGAAGATGATGAGTGTGGTCGAGCAAAGAGAGCAAGAAATGGCGTCTAAGGAGGAAGAGAGGAAGAAAGATTCCATGAGCTTTGATCGAGAAGTGCATCAACTCTGGGCCAAAGAGAGAGCTTGGATTGAAACAAGAGACGCTGCATTAATGGAGGTCGTGAAGAAACACTTGGGAAAGGAATTCATTGAGCCTATCGTTGAACGTGATCAAGAACTGCAAAACAAGAAAAGCAATAGTAGTAATGGGTGGACAGAACTGGAGATTTCAAATCTGATACGACTGAGGAGTGGTTTTGAAATGAGATTCCAAGAAAGTGGTGGTGATGGGTACTTGTTGGAGAATAATGGTCTTTGGGATGAAATAGCAGCAAAAATGGCTTATTTGGGGTTTGATAGGAGTGCCTGTCAGTGCAAGCAAATATGGGGTGAAATCAGCATATCTCTCAACAAGACAACGGAGTGCAGTAGTACTGGTAGTATCATTAAAACAAGGCCTTTGTGTGTGGGACTTCAGCTTACGGAGGATGACATTTCACATTCAAGCTCCAACGCAGGCAACAAAGGTAATTATCTGACAGCTGCTTCAGAGTTCTAGCACTGAAGGGGAAATTAACTTGTGAGCTATGCGCGGACACATACAAATATAAAGAGAATCGTGTCTGTGTGTGACTTGTGCCTTTGTTAGTGTTAATGCTTTTTTACTGGCGCGTCAATCATTTGGCTTCTAAGGGTTAGTAACTAAAGCTAATTTGGCTAGCTCATCAATCAATTCGGATTCCCTAATGCGTACAGTAAGTTTGTTGTACACATTTAAATTGTTGCATCACCGAGACCGCATGCAGTCTTTGATGATCCAACAGTCCAAACTCCAAAGTGCTATGCATAATATGAAATTCATATCTGCGCTATAATAGCACAAGATGAAAGTCTTAATGTGGCTTGTTTTTTTTGTTAATTCCCCCTTTGGAGCGTTTTTCTACAAATAGATGTATATATATAAATATTGTGGCTTTCTATTTCTTTTTTCTTTTTTCTTTTCCTTTAAGTTACCTTGGTTCGGATTAAGTTCAAATTTGGATTTTTAGAAGCAATCCTAGTATTATATAGCTAAAGTTGGTTGATTAAATATGGGGCATTGCTATCAGAGCACGGATCCTCTACCGTAGGAGATCTTACAACAGCAGAAGATGCTGAAGTTATTTTGGTTCCCCATCCGGGAAACTCTCATTTTTTTTTCAGGTTTTTAGAAGATGTCTTCTCGCCTTAGAAGAAGACAACATCCCCTGCTACTGTAGGGATCTTCCTGTACCAAGGGATGTGTTTTAATTGTTATGATATGCAATATTTAAATCATTTATGTATGATGTGATCGCAACTAAAAAAATATAAGAAAATGCAATTTTTCAATATTTGGGACAGGATCTTTTAATAATAATATGACACGTGAATAATGTTTGTTGAAAGTTTTAATCATGAATTGTTGAGTTATAGAAAATTTTAGTTTATCTTTTTTTGTTAAAAATATCTGGTAACAAGCTTTTAAAAATTATCAAACTTCTACACTTAGTTTCTTTTTTCTCAAATTTGTCTGATTTTCTTGTTATAACTGCATCTGTATAACTGCAACAGTAATTTAAAAGCTTGATATATCTCATATGAGGAGTAATGCTTAACTGTAAGCATTGTCAATTATTGATTTTAAAACTTTAACTCATGGTTGAGATAAATTAGGAGCACTATTGTAAGTTTTATATGTTTTTTGTTTGTTATATGTACAGCATATTCCAGTGCATTGTTATGCAAGGTTTTTAGAATGTTATAGTTGCATATTAATGTTCATAGGCTCATATCTTTGTATAGGGTTGAAGACCTTTCAAGAAAAGGAGAACGAGGGAAAAAAATATGCAAAAAATTTATACTCTTAAGTTTAATAAATATAATTACAATAAAAATTTTTAAATACTGAAATGTAATTTTTTAAAAAAATTATTAGCACTACCGTGTGTGTGTGCATATATATATATATATATATGTATATAGTTTACGTGTATAACTTGGTGAAGATGGGAGGGAGCTCTGGTGCTATTCTATAAACTCTTATTTGGCATGTCAATCCTGGATTGCTTTGTATTATCTCCTAAAAAAATCTCTAATTCTTTTTTATTACTCTTTCTTATTTCCCTCGGAGCTAAGCCTTCTCTCATGCACTATATGCCTTCAACTTCATTTTACTTGTGTTAAATGTTTCCTTGATCTAGTTCAACACATCTTTAAATGCAAGGTCTACATTACACTTTAATAAGTCATCAACTTCATAACAAGCTAATTTGAGCTAGCTTCTTAGATCTCATTGTCTAGCTGCGTGTGTGTTTATTGTTGTAAGTCTTCACTTGATAGGAGTGGCTGCCCTTCGAACATGAACAATAAATCGTCTAAGGCCAAGGATCCTCGCACTATGCAAAACACCTCTTTACATGATTTTTTACCAACTTCACTCTGGTTTATACGTTGATTGTTTAGTCCCTAACTGCTTGTTTAAACACTGCTAAGTTCCTAAATTCCATGCCCAACTCACAAGAGACCTCCTTGAAACATACCTCCTTGTTGAACTGCGGCCATATAATCTTCTCCGACCGGTTTTGTCCTCTATGTACATGTCACTATGAAGTTTTACATAGTGATATTCTTCATCCATATCATCTGCAACCATGCTCCGAGGTGCCAGATCTTAATTATCTTCCTAAACTGGAATAATATCATTAAAAACCTATGATAAATTCTCCACCATATGAACACTCATCATACATCCACATTAAGCGACATATACCTAACAAAAGAAAAAATCCTCATTGTCTGATGAGTCGTCATTGTATTCAGATGAACCATTGGTCCTCTCAGAGCCACTTGTGTAATTTTGGATATTAGTTTGCTTACCTTGCCTGGGAACCTCCACATCAAGTGGAACATTCATTATTTGTGAATGACGAGTTTCTTTTTGAATTTATATAATTTATCTCTTTTTTTTTTTTGGCGAATGCTGGGTGATGTAAATGTTAGACTGCGCATTACATCTAACTCCAAAAGACACAAAATCAATATAAGTCATCACACAAACCAATATCCAACAACACAACATATTTTATAATTACACCTTCCTTATTGTATGCATCAGAAGGCAATAACTCATATAACTATTTTATAAAAAAAAATGAAACACTTTATGAAGGGTTCAAGCAATACTATTTTATACCAAAAAACAATCACATTTGTAACATCCTAAAAAGAAAAATATCTTAGAAAATTTTCCTAGAAAATATTATTTTAGATGATTAAGACAATGAGATTAAGGTTCAAGTCCCATTATTAGAAATGACACGTAGGACAAATTAATTAGAAAAGAAATTCTTAGTTTTCAATTGATTGTAGATAAATACAAGATGAGAGAAAATTTAAGCTTAATCTAAGTAAATAAACTATACTGTTGATAGAATATATATATATATATATATATATATATATATATATATATATATATAATCTTGCCTATGAGACTTAAAATTTTGGCAAATAAAATATTTTTACAGTATTTTACTAGAGACATTAATTATAACTTTGAAATAATATTTGAGTTCCTTCATATTGGAATATCGAAGAAAATAAAGTATGTTAATAAATAAATACATACAAGTATCATAAGTTAACATAAGATTGTAAGGACCCACCATGTCGTATTAAGGAATATATGATAGTAAGTAGCATAGGAAGATGAATTATATATACTAAGTGTTACAGCCATAAGGACAATGGGTAGTATCTAGTTGTTATCCAAATTACGAACCTTGTCATAGGAAACACATAAAGGCAAAAATGATTAAGGAGACACAAGAGATTACTAGGACCTGCTAGAGAACATACCATATACAACAAATTAATTAGACGTAATTTACTTGGCAAAAGAATAGAAATTTTGGCAGCAGCAATTAAGCTAAAAATAGCAAAGTGTAGACATGGACTCACCCGTTCATATGTAAGAGTTTCATGTACCTCAAAACTAGATGCATGACTAAGGTCTTATCTTATAATATAGTAATTTGGTGCTTGTACAGTGGGTAAGTATGGAATATTAGTTAATGAAGACACTTAAAAGCAAAACACAACAAAGAAATAAAGCACTAGCTGTGGTTCCTTACTAGCATTGAAGGAACCACAACTAATTCATGTTTTTAGCTATGAGTGAAAAGAGAGACTGTTGGTATTACCTGCGGTTGTTAAAATTGTAGGTAAATACCTATGGTTTCTTTGTAACTATAGGTATTACTTGTGGTTACAAAGGCACCATAGATATTTTCTTGTGGTCCACTCTAAACCACAGGTAATACTTGCGGTTTATCACAAACTACTGGTAAAGTTACCTGCGGTTTATGAATAAACCACCACTATTATCACCAGTTTACTTCAATCACTGGTAATGCCATCTGGTGCCCTAAAATTTTGCAACTCTCCCTTTTCAAGTTGCATATGCCTCCCCTCCTACCCATATTTTCTCTTCTCCTCCAAACTCCACTCTAGCCACCCTCCACCCTAGCCATCAATGTTGTCGCCATTGAAGGGTTGCCACCACCGGCTCGTCCCCATCGCTAGTGCGTGTTGTTGACCAGCTAGTCATTGCAAGCATTTGTAGGACTTTTTTTTTTTTCTTTCTTCTTTTATTAAGTTTCTTTCCTTTTATGTTTTTAGTTGAGACATCTTAAGCCCATAGGAGGAAGACCCATGCCCCTGCTTACTTAGACACCTTTGCTTGTTATGCCACTATCCTCCACCGTTCGCCACTGTCGTTTGATGCCATACTGGTCAATTTTTTTTTTTGGCCAAATTTTTTTAATAAACATGTTTTTTTTGGTGTACATGTTTAATATATATAATTAACTTAGTGTATGAATCTATATATATTTCTCTTAAATTTGATTATGTATAATGAAAATTATGGATTTTTGTGGTGACAACATGTTGTTTTAATGATTATATGTATATATGTTCTAATGATAGATATTTTAATTATTTTTTGGTTAGTTTAAAGTTCAAAATTTTGAAGTTTTGATGAATATATGAGTGTTTGCTCACTTGAGATTAAGTTATTGCTACTTTTTGTTGCTTGTAGTTGTTTGTGTACTTAGATACTTAGTGTTAATTTGTTGATTAATGTAACTTTGTGTTGCTTGTTGATATTTGTGTACCTATATACTTAGTGACAATTTGTTAATTAATGCTATTTTGTGTTTATAACATGTTTGTATAGTAAAGAAATCTTTTGGAGGACTTGAAGTAAGATAAAATCTTGTGAAATGGATAAGAGCTGGATTGATATGCCTCAAAATACTGGCGAATATGTGGAAGGATTGAATAATTTTTTAGATTTCACATTTACTAAACATAGTGTTAGTGGTAGAATAATATGTTCATGTCCAAAATGTAAGTTTGACAAGTGGCTTACTAGAGAAAAGGTGTTAGGCCACTTGGTGTTAAGCCACTTGATTGTTAAACCATTTCCAAAAGGGTACACTAGTTAGCTTAGACATGGAGAGACAAGTCTTGTAAACACTACTATTGATGCCCCTATGATACCACACGTGGATGAAGAAACGATTAATGTCAATGATCCTATACAGGACATGGTCAATGATGCATTTGGGCATAATCTTAATAACTAATGTGTTCAAGATGATGAAGTAATGTCTCCCCCACCATGTCATGCGATGCCTAGTGATAGTGTAGATTTTTTAGAATTAATTAGAGATGGTGAACAAAGTTTGTAAGAAGGGTGTGAGAAATATTCAAAGTTATCTTTCTTAGTGAAATTGTACAATATTAAGTGTCTATGTAGAATTACTGACAAGGTAATGTCAATGATATTAGAGTTGTTGGTAGATGTATTTGAGCATG
The DNA here is from genome assembly GCA_037074485.1 of Delonix regia. NCBI lineage: Eukaryota > Viridiplantae > Streptophyta > Magnoliopsida > Fabales > Fabaceae > Delonix > Delonix regia. The sequence goes on along the minus strand of CM073454.1, from coordinate 17,586,098 downwards.
CTAAAATTCCTCCCTCATTTTATGAGGGAAAAAAAAACAATTAATAAACTAAGGCTTAATTATACCAAAATCCATGCATGTCCAAACAATTGTATGTTATATTTAGGGGAAGATGCAAAATGAGATAATTGTAAAAGATGCAATACATCTAGATGGAAACTATAGGGTAAAAGTATATCTAGTAACAATAAAAGGCAAAAGAGGTTACTTGCAAAAGTTTTGCAATATTTTCCATTGAAACCTCGATTGCAAAGGATGTTTATGCCTTCCAAAATAGTTGAGCATATGCAATGGCATGTAATGGAAATAATAATAATGGTATGTTAAGGCACCCAAGGGACTCGGAAGCATGGAGGAGATTTGATATAATGTATCCTAAGTTTGCTTTAGAACCTTGGAATGTATGCCTTGGGTTAGCCACCGATGGGTTCAATCCACTTGGCAACTTAAGTACAAGTTATAGAATATGGCCAGTGATACCTATCCTTTACAATCTTCCTCCTTGGATATGTATAAAACAAAGTTTATTTATTCTTTCAATGATAAATCTAGGAAAGGATGCACCACGAAATGATATAGATATCTATTTGTAACTGTTAGTAGAGGAGTTGAAAGAGTTATGGCATGTTGGTATTACAACCTTTGATGCTTACAATAAACAGGTGTTTAAAATGCAAACAACTTTGTTGTGGACTAATAGTAATTTTCCAGGGCTTCGAACATTATTAGGATGGAATACACATACTGGATTAACCTATCCATGTTGTAACTTTGACTCAACATCTATGCAACTTCCATATAGTCAAATATGGTGTTTTATGGGTCATCGTCAATTTTTGAATTCAGGATATAAGTTTAGACTTGCTCAGAATCAATTTGATGGAAAAATAAAGAGGAGGAATCCACTCGTAACAATTAATGGATCTAATGTTCTACAACAGTTGAGAATGTCAATGTGGTATTTGGAAAGGAAGTGGAAGTTGAAGGACAAGGTCAAAGATGTTGAAGAACTAGTGATTCTAAGATAGGCACTTAACAATAGAGAAAGAAAAGTATGTTATTTCAACTTCCATATTAGGAGAACAACTTATTACACCACAATCTTGATGTCATGCATATAAAAAAAACTGTGTGAAAATGTCATATTTACTTTGCTAAATGAACTTGGAAAATCAAAAGATCACATAAATGCACGAAGAGACTTACAAGAAATGAGAGTAATCCTAGGGGGATTGTGGTTGATGAATTAGGGTTTACTTATGTAAATTTTTCTCGATTGATACATATTGGTAATCATGAATATGACAAACTGTACATCAAAGCTTTGGGGTCTCAAATGATTTATTACATGGAAGATGAGATATATAAGAATTGGAGTGTTCTTATACACCGTAAGCCATGTGACTTATACAAAATAGGAGATTATGATGATGACATATGTTATAAATGTGAGCTGTATGAACCACAAAACTTAGATGTGTTATTTCTAGAAGAAGAAAATATATCATTGGCAAGGTTTTTAGTTATGATTATTTGACGTTATTGGTACGTATGCTTGGAATTTCAATGTGTTTTACTTAACTACACTTATATTCATGTGCTAATCTTTGGTTTATAGATGAAGATAGTATGGATAAGCCAAGAGCTTTAACTTATAATGATGTTCGGTCTCTTCCTATTGATGAATGAGTTGTATTGCAATGGAACCCTAACGGTCAACCAACAGGAGATGGTAGGGGTTTACTAAGTAGATTCTTAGGGTGTCTTGCTAGAGACTTTGAATTATCTCCTCTCAGCTATCCAAGCTGGAAAAGAGTTCCTTCTAATTATAACGAACATGCTTACAAGAATATTATTAAGGTAATTGTTGTTAACTTTTAAAGATGTTTACACTTTTTGTATCTATCACCAATAATAGTGTTATTGAATTTTGAAGCCTAATTTTGTAGTTAATAATGATTTGCATAAGAGCTATATTTTTAAATCTATTGAATTGAAATGGAAGGAAAGAAGACAAGAATTATGGCAAAGTAGGGATGATGGCACTTGTAAATGTGAGTAATTAATTGCTAAAATTCCCAATGGCATTGATAAAGTTCATTGAGCATTATTTGTTGACTATCGTCTTAGTTCAAGTAATAATATGTATTTCTTGATTTAGTTCTTATGAAATTGGCTTATCATTATATTTTTGTCATTGAATAGAAAAATACCCAGAAAAATAAAGAAAATAGAAAGAAGCATACTATCTACCACATTAGTGGAATGAAGACTATTGCATGCAAGAAGGCAGAAATGGTAATCTTAATTGTTAGTTATTTAATTGGACTTTTCTCTGTTACATGTATATGCCATTACTTTCTTGTCAACTACAGGAGTTGGAGTTAGGTTGTCCAATCAGTTGAGGAGAAGTATGGACAGCCACCCATAAGCATGTTGATGGGTCGTTTGTGATTGATGAGGCAAGAACAATTAGTGTAAATTTTCTCTAAATTATTTTGGAAGTGGAAATGGTTATATTTTGTTTTGCTTGTGTAAGGGTAAGTGTAAATTGATCTAGTTGATATAAGAAAAGATTGTTACACATGAATTTAATTCAATGTTTGTATCCTAAGAAATGTCAATGGAAGACTTCCTCGCCTTTGCATTAGGAAGACAATAGCACATGGGTCGTGTTCAAGGAATGTGATTAGGTCCATCACCATCCCAAGTGTTTGGACATCCCTCCCGCTCTTATAGTGTAATGAACTCATCTGGTCCTTTTGATACATATTTGCAAAATCAAGTCCTCGAAATGATATCCATTATAGATTATCAAAATAGGAAGTTAAATGACTAGTGTAGAAAGATAGAGGACCAAGATAGAAAATTTAAAGATCAAACTAGAAGGTTTGATGTTTAAAATAAAAGATTTGAGACAACGATAGGTTCCATTATGCAAAACTTTCAAGGTCAATTGCCTTATGATATTGTTGCACTTCAAACATCACTAGTAATGTTCTTAATCCTTGCATTATAGTTGTTTTTTATATGTTACCTAACTAATTATGTCTTGTAATATATTTTCAATATGTTTATTACTAATTTTTAAATTATGCTTTAGGTACTTGATTGAGCAAGTGGCATCGATGGAGTGTAGCAAATCATGCTCTAAACCTTTTAGACCATGATGCTTATTTGCTTTATTATGTTAACATGTGTTTATGACCTAGTTGTAAATGATATTATGGTTGTTGTACCTAGTGTAACACATTATGCTATGAGTCTTATTGTTTAAAGACCATATGTTGTGATTATAGTAAATTAAAGCTTTGATATATGAGACTTTTCTTTAAAGATAATGTTAATGGTAGTATGAATGTTACATTGGATAATGGTTTCCTTACTAGTTAAAAATACATTGTAATAAGAAGGTGTATAAAAAATTTAATTAAAATAAATATTTAAAAAATAAAAAATTCAAACAATGGCAGCGGTTAAAATCAATGTTGTTTTTAAAAATTTTAAAAAGTGGTTTAGTAACAATTAAAAAAATTGTAGGTAAATTGATAAAGCTTTAGATGTGGTTTCCATAAATCGCATCTATTGCATTTGGTATTACCAGTGGTTTCCCTAACTACAAGTAAAATGCACATTGAATTAACAGCAGTTTAAACCACAGCTAAAGTGTGCATTACTTGCGGTTGGTGAAACCACAAGTAATGCATTTAGCTACGCATATTTTACCTGTGATTTCCCCAACTACAAGTAAAACACAAATTGAATTAGCAACAGTTTAAACCACAACTAAACTGTGCATTACTTGCGGTTAGTGAAATTGTAGGTAATGCATTTAGCTACGCATATTTTACCTGTGGTTGTAATTGTAGGTAATCCATTTAGCTGCGATTTAAATTGCAGCTAAAGTAAAAAAAAAAAAAAACCTGCAGCTAATAGACAATTTTGTTGTAGTGAAATGACAAGTTAGAAAGAAACCATAACACTTAAGCTCACATGTATAACCCATTAGGAAATAGGAACACTAATAGTGGCAGCCAGGGACAGATTTACATTTTGATTCTAAAGGGTTTGGAAGTCTTTAAATCAAAGATTTGGACTATGGAAGGCAAATTTTTATAATCCAAAAGGGGTGACCCCTTATAAATTAGAAAAAAAATCAAATTAAGAATATAAGATAAAATTACACATAAAAATTGAAAATTTAAAAATCTAAGGGGGTGATTGCACCTTGTGCTCTATTTCTGATGGTGGCAATAAAAGAAAAGAACAAATGGCTTAAAATTGGAAGAGTTTAGTGGCAAATTAGATAGCGGAAGTAGGAAGCATTCCTAATGACTAATACAATCAAGTTAAACACTTAGCAATAGGAGCTTTAGGTAATGACCAGGATAAATTGTTGAAGTGGTGGTAGCAAACTAAAGAGGAAAAATAAACAAAGGACACTAATTTTTTGATGGAAGAAACATGTTGACAGATCAATTTACTAAAAGAAAAAGCTTTACAAATGAGAAGGATGAAGATAAGCAATGCTGGCAGAACCAGGAGAAACAAAAGAGGCTTTGCCAATATTTGATGTAACCACGTAGCACTCAGTCGTAGTTCATGCAAAGGAAATGACCAAATTATGTTTGTATAAATAAGACTCAAAGAACTTGCTTAAAACAACAAGAAAAACATAACTATTGTGTTAAAAACTATGGAATACGGTGCTTTGTTTTTATACAGTACAAATAAAAAAACATAAGTGCTTATGATGCAAAATAAGAAGTTAAAGAGATAGCAAATCACTAAAGAGTTTTGCTTGGTTGTAGTGCAATAAAATGATTAGGGAGTTAGAAGAATAAAACACTAAGAATTCTACTATGTATTTAGTGAGAAAATAAAGAGCACAAAGAGGCATTGATGACAATGAGAAGAGAACATCGATGGGTTATACAAAAGCAAAAAAATCCAATCATAACATTCATAGAGAAAGTCAAGGGAAATAAAAGAGCAAAAGGATTAAGGAAATCAATTATAATTCCAAGTAAACAAGCCAAAAATTTTCTTTATTTTCATATAATAAAAACCAAGTCTACATTAAAATTTACATGCCAAAAGTATTAGATGAAGTATAGTGTGCCATTCTAATCAGCTTATAATACAAGGAAAGCTTGCACCTATTGAAGACAGATTTTAGGTTAGAAGCAACACCTGAGAACTAAGAAGCTAAGTAAATAACTCCTTTGTTATTTGGAAATAAACAGAATTAGAAAATGATGGAAAAGGAGTTAATTATAAGAAGAAGTTTAATGGATCAAAAAGCACATAAGTAGCAAAATTCTGTAAGTGTTATGTATGATAGAAGGTTATGGAATTTAGATAAAGTTGTGGATGTTTCAGAGCATAGGTTTTGTCTAAGGAATTCTAAGTTAATGGGGTTAGATATTGAAAGATGGTTTTAATGGAAATGAGTTCAATGAAAATAAAAGATATTGGCAATTAATTGTATGCAGTACTTTAAGCATTTATGCACAATTATATGAACTGGTTTTGTTGACTGACCTGATGGTCTTAAAACAAGATGAAATTTTATATGGCAAGCCTTAACATGTTAAATATTTGATCTATAAAGTTATAGAAATTTTGGGATATTGTTAATGAGATTTTTAATTAAAAATATACCTACACTATCAAACAATGATAGAATCATGGCATTGTCCAAACATTGTTCATTTGAAGGGCCAAAACTTGGATTTTAGGCTTAAATTTTAAATGAATTTTTTTAATATGTACGAAAAGCTTGATATTCAATTTCAAGTAATTTAAAGATGGTTTGCTCTTTAAAATAAGCCCAAACTTATTAGAGTTTGAAAATGTGACTACTCTACATAATCTTAGAAAGTGGCATAGTTTAAGTGGCAAATAAACTAGTTTCTAGTCCAATTTCCCCTAGTTATTAGAGAAGATTTGAAAGAATAAATGTGGAGAATTTTTAGGACTTTTAAAATAGGATAAGTAGGCTTTTTTCGTTAATTAGTAAACAAAATCTAAAAAATGCAAATATATTGTGGTTTTTTCAGTTATGAATGAAGAAGGAAAGTTTGGTGCAGCAAAACTATTTCTATATAAGATGAGTTTTAAGAACTTATTATTAAGATAATTTGATGTTATGAGGTAAATATATATACGCTAACGAAACCTATAAATATGAATCAGTAGATAAAAATTAGGTAAATACAAATTGCTTCTCATTCATACAAATATGTATGAGAATGGCAGAACAAAAACAAAATATTATAATTGAAATATTTCTCTAGCTAGATAGAAATGGAAGCAATATGTTGTAAACGGGATGCAACAGAGTTAAAAGATTAAAAAAGAAAACATTTTAGTAAGGGAAACTAAAATAGAGACATAAATGGAAAAATGAATAGATATTTGTATGATAAGAGAATAGTAATTATGGTTATTTCATCCCAATAATGGCCTTGGAAACCTAGTAGGAAAATAAGTTTTAAAGGTAAAAGAGCTTGTAGAAAAAAGATCGATTGGAGCAAACAAGGTAGTTAGTCATCTCTTTAACCTTGCACTTTAATTTCCATGTAGTTATTTAATGATGATTATTATTTGAGCAACTTAATTAAAGTGTTATGTGCTATATGGTGGATGCCATTTGGTGATTGATTATTTGTTGGTAATCAGTAGATATTTGTTAGATGATGATATCTAGCTTTGGACTACTTGGCATGTTTGTGTTTGTGCATTGACCCTCTTACTGATATGGGATTGTAATTAGAAAATTGACCAAGTTAATTTTTTAGATGTGATCATTGATGTGATCATGGCATGTCATATCTATATGCATGGCTCTGGGTGATTAAATTGCATAGTTAGAGATGACACTTAATTGTGCTTGAAATATGACTAACTATTGAAGTTTCATATCTCACTTTTATATCATCTAATACCATTTCTAGGTGAGCCAGGGTAGTACACAGAAGTATAATTAGCTATAGTAAAATTAGCTAGAAATAAAGAGGAAAAGCAAAAATGCTCAAGATAATAATTTGGTATGAGTTAGAGCTTGGGATATTTGTACAATGTGGAAATGATGTATGTATTAATTATATTAATAATGAAATAAGTGTTTTGCTTAACCTATGAGGTCTAATATTTATAGTAAGAAACAAAGTCAAACAATTTAGACTATTGGTTTGGATAAAGAGATAAATTCGAAGGAAATTTTCAATCTTGACCAAATAAGCCCATAAAGTGTATAAAGAAGGATGTCACAACATTCTAGGGGTTTTTCTAGTGCAAATTTCTTTTTATATGCCTAAGATTTCATCTTAACATCACTTTTCTGTTGCAGAAGCAAAAAAAAAAAAAAAAAGTGTGCTCAATATCCTATTCATGCATTACTGTAAAATTTTCGATATCAAATAGGGTTTTAATTGCGGTAGTTTGACAACCTATCAATGTTTAGTGGTTTAGTCCACAATATCTAGTTTTATAAAGCTCATTTACCTAAGCTCAACCAAACATAAGGGAGACCTAAGCTTTCCCTTATTGGGAGCCTCAAATGGAGCCATCTAGATATTATAACAGTAACTATTGTTATAGGCAAATTCAACTAAACGTACTACATATCCTAAATCCCTTTCATCTCTAGGATACATGATCTAAGCATTTCTTATAGGGTTTGGATAGTTCTCACAATTTGTTCATCAGATTGAGGGTGGTATCTAGTACTAAAATAGAGCTTGGTACCTAAAACATCTTGCAATGACTTCTAGAATTTGAAAGTGAATATTGGATATTCGTCAAAGGCAATGTTGTTAAGTATCACATTCTTTTTAACATATTTGGGCTAGTTTATCTATAATGTTGAAAGCCTTAATAGCTAAAATGTGAGTGGACTTTGTCAATTTATCCACTAACATTCAAATGGTATAATTACAAGGGGATATTCCTTGTAAAGCAATGATAAAATTCATAAAAAAGACTATCCCATTTCCATTATGAAATATTTAATGAGTAACTATTGACCTTAAGGTTCTATGTTACAAGTTTTGATAATGATATATATGTAACATATCAGCTACAAGTATAGTATCAAAATGGGCTTAGTTGTTTAATCATACGCTTGTAATAATTTATATTTGAATAATCTTTTGTTCTTTATATATGAGATATGCATGCTTATATCGTATCCAATAGGCTTTAATGTTATTTATAACCTACATTGGATATATAGTTTTAAGAATCTCACATACATGGAAAGAATGTTTTTGTTATGCTAATTGCTATTAAAGTATGCATATTGTTAAATATGAATTGGACTAACTATTTATGTAACATTCATGAAAATTCTTACATTAAGTATTTTATTTTGCGTTTGAGAAAAAAATTTAAATAATTTCATAAGTAGTAGAAAAGAAAGGAATGTATTTGGGCATGCATTAATTTAAGTAACCATGGAGATATTGGAAAAAGAATTAAAGAAGACTTACATATAATATGGATTAGCATTATACTTGAAATTGAGGCTAGCATAAGTTGTTAAGCATCACCTTGTTTTCATTAAGAACCATAGGTCAATCAATCGATGATCCTCCTTAAAACATTACAAAGGTATTAATGAGGTGATATTATAATTACACATGTGGTTGGGGAACCATACCATCTAACAAAGCCCCTTTAAAAATTAATATGACTAATAAAATTGATTATATTCTTAAAATACACAATTCAATCAATTATTGAAATGGAAATCATAGGTCAATCTATAAGACATCAATGTAATGACTTCATATTCGTACTCCTTATCACACACCTTGCTATAATTAGCAAAGCCCTACTTGAAGCAAGTTCCTATATACATCACATCTTCTACAATGTAAAGTTCCTGTTAGTCCATCTAAAAGAAAGTGGATCACATCCTTCAACATCAAGTAGGTAAGCAGAACATAAAACATACAATGGAGCTAACGAAGGATTGACATTAAAACAATACCTATATTGAGTATCACTTGTTGAAAGCATCAATTAATACAAAAATTCCTCTGCAATGACATCTATGACTTCACTTAATTTCAATGATAGGAATTGAAGTTGTAATAAAATGACTTTAAACCAAATAGATACATCACTAATAGAAATTATAGGGTACCAAACTTAACTCTATACAACTCCCAACATTCAACCTTAACTTCCTTAACTTCCTGCAAGTATAACTCTTGCATCCATCCTCTTTTCATGCTAGTAAGTTTTATATGTTACTTGTGAAATTTATACAAGATAAGATAAGGGTGTTCAAAATTGATATAACTAAATGATCCTAAAAGTAAACCAAAGCAATATATATCACCTATATCATAGCACTTTTGGCACCATTTCCGCATGTTATACTATTATTGCATATAACAAACTTTGATACCAAGTCCACCTTCACACATACCTCAAGTTCGTGTATCAACATCAAAATATCGGTCAATTTAGCAAGCTCTAAAACCTAAAGGAGGATTTGGAATATTGATGTGTGTGAGTGTGTGTGTGTATATATATAATTTGATCCAAACATAAGTAAGTCAACCTTCACTAGGAGCAATGGAAGGAAAAATATGGTAGGGTGAGATTAAGAATTCAAATTTAAACCTTATAAGTTGGTAATTGACCCCAGGTTTAGAATTTAAGAGATAAATCCCTAATAACCCCCAAATAGCCAATCAAGGCAACTTTTAATAAAACCATTTCTATTTTGAGGTGATTCATAATTAAGGCCAAACCTTCTATGAACTGTGACATTTAATAAGTATTAAGCAAAAGACTTGATCACTAACTTGATCATATATCCTTAATATAATTTGTCCTTACCTTTTCTTTGCCTATGACAATTTCAACCAATAGAATTTATCCATATAGTGCATAGGTATCTTACCCTGAGGTGAGTATTACAATTTAAGTTCATTTAGTGTCATAACAACATAGTTGGGGGACTCTCTTTTACTTATCAATGTCATTCTTCAATTTTAGGAACTTTTCTATACAAGCTCAAAGAGCTTAGTTGCATAACTAGTATATATGTTAGTAACAAAGATTTACTACCACCAATAGAGCATACTCCACCAATAAAATTCCTAAACAAGATAAGAGGGACATACTCAAGAGGGAAAAGAAAGGTAAAAACTTTTTACAAGGCCTTTGACATTGCCATAGTCATGATTGCGCTTGGGATTGATAATGATGATTGAGGCCCCATCAGATAGCACATGCTCTATAAGTCACAAGGACCTAACAACACTTTGATACCACTTTATCACACCTCCTAACTAAGGAATGTGAATGGCACAGAGAATGAAGTAAACCTCATCTCCATGAACCAGATTGGGTAAGGCAACCTAAATAACTAGATGATGATTATCCACCATTTGAAGTATTTACAATTAACCATATAACTTTATATGATTTCATGTGAAAATTTTGACAGAGTCTCCCTTTAATTATGGAATTCTAGAAATTTCCACATTCTAGACTTGTAAATCAAAAAGCAAAAGAGTTTCCCTTTCATATAATATATAGCTAGACAATCTCACATATACAAAATAGTTACTAATTTCTTGCTTGTGACAATAGAAGCTACTAGAGTATGAAATAACAATAATTATGCAAAATGAATTATCTTCATCCTTGTAGACAATAATTATACAAAATAAAATATGTTATGTAAGAATATTCATGAATGTTACAGTATATGGATTAGCATTATACTTGAAATTGAGGTTGGCTCAAGTGGTTACGCATCACCTTTGCATTCACAACACTTTTGTTCAAAGACCAGAGTGTGCATGTTAGACTTTTATAAGTTTTTCCTAATTGCTTCAAAATTCTATTGGATTATATTGGAAGGTTTGTTTATAACATCATTGATTTTTATACAAGGATTTAAATACTAATTGGTTTTCTGGAACATCTAGCTAAAGGTGTGTTATATGTCATTTTAAAGATTTTCTTATTAAATTAGACTTACTATATGATTTTGTATATTATATGATTTATGGAAATTTGGAGATTTGCTATTCGAATATATTGGTAATGATTTTTATAGTTGTGAAAGAAATTGTTTTCCTATAATTCCATCTAACATTGAACCTTGTAGCTAACAGTAATAGGCTTTAGCCATGGTTTACCATGAATTGTATCATTGTACGGAGGCTTCATGTTGTACAACTGACTAATTGTGGGCCATTTTGCTTACTAATGATTAGTACAATGTAGTGTACTACTAGTGATAGCTAGAATTAAATACTATTTTAGTGATTGGTTCAATTAAATTTTTTCCATCACTATGTCTTTTGAATCCATGGTTTTAAATGTTTGTTAGTACTTCTCATTTTGTAAAGTTCCTTAGTTTGCCATAAACTTAAAATTGTAGAAAGTGATTTATATCTTTCTAATTTTGAAAGCATTCAATTTGCGCATCATCATGGTTTATTAAAATAACAAAAGGTTTGTAAAAAGCTATACTTTTCCTGCTTGTTCTCTTCCTAGTATAGTCATTGATATTTGCTCACTGAGTGTTTTAACTTATACCTATATTACCTATGTTTTACAGATGGTAGCACAAATCCCAGACCTCCTTCTATCGTTTAGAGTTCGGATTGTTCCATTTTGGTGGTGAAGATAATTCTTTTTCTTTAACTATTGTTATTTTGTACTTAAGTAGCTCCTAGTGTCACAAGTAGGGAATTGGTGACTATGTTGTATATGTGAGATTGTCTAGTTGTATATTTTGTAAGAACAAAGTTTTCTTGCTTTTTGATTTATAGGTTATGTCTGTGGAAGTTTTGAAAAATCCATAATTCAAGCGAGACTCTATCAAAATTTCTATACAAAAGTCATGTAAAGTTATATGGCTAATTGTAAATGCATCAAATGGTGGATTGTTATCATCTAACTATTTAGGTTGCCTTACCCATTTTGATTCACAAAGATAGGATTTACTTTGTTCTACGTACAGGTCAAATTTCCTTAGTTAAAGGTTTAACAATTTAGTATGCAAGTCAAAATCTTTTATGTAGGATGGTCCAAAGATAGAAGAGCAATCATTAAAGTGAACAAAATTAAATATCAATACCATACTCGACATAAAGAATTTGCAAGCAAGAATAATGCTTTAAGTGTTGAAGAATTTAAAGATTTTGAAAAATTGGAAGCTTGGTTGCATCAAGATAGCTAATGAATTAATTATGCATATTTATCATAAGTTAAGAGTTATTTTATGAAATTTAATGATTTAAATTTGCATTTATTGGCTAAAAAAATGTATGTTTAGACTCAAAAGTTAGTGTGATATAGATTTTACTAAAAATCTTATTTTGAGCTTTGGTCATTTTTTTTTTATATCTCATGAACCATATGGAATATTATATTGAAATCATTTGATTATAAAATGCATAAATTTTTGACAATTTAGTTTGGTAGAAGGAAAATAGATTAAAATACCCAACTCTGAAAAGAATTGCAAGAGACTTTCTAACTATCTCTATCTCTATAATTGCTTCTTAGTTTGCTTTTAGCACTAGTGATCATATTTTGAGTCCGCAAGTTAGTAGGCTAAATGAAGACACATTTGAGGCATTTATAATGTTGATGTAAGTAAATACATTGTCAGATTACTTTATAAATATTTATAATATTTTTCACAAAAAATGCATGATTTATGTATTTACTTTGTAAGCAAGTTGTGCATTGAGATGAAATGATAATGAAGACTTTACACATGGTATATTGGACTTGTAAAACTTGTTATTTCCTTTAATTTCTTTTTTGAACTTCTTGAAGTTGTATCTTGATATTTGAATCCCTCCTTTTTTTATTTTTGTTAAAGGTTTTTGAACTTGCTTTGAGCTTGTTGAAAAAAAGATCAAGGATTTTTTATTGAATATTACCTGTTTTCCCACTTTTTAATCTAAGTATTGGGATCCTCATAGAGATACATGAGTGAGAACATAAAGAACGAGGCAGAGAGAAAAATTCTCCCCATGATGAGAACATGGAAAAAATTTAGTTGGGAAGTCTCTAGTCTTTAATTGCAGGATTACTAACCTTACTGAAAATTGTATTACTAAAATCAATGCAACGATTAAAATCATATTTATAACTGACTAAAAAGAGTGTATTAGTGCAATAATTTATAGATAGCATTATTCTTGTGAGCCACAAAAACTGACCCTTGACATGAAAGCTCTTCTAATAATCAAACTTAGCCTCAAAAAGTTTAGCCAATCCAAAGTTGGGTCCAGCTCAAAATAGCATTGCTTTTTATATGTGGCCCAAATAAAAGAACGCAATATAACACCAATCGTAAGCAACCACCACGAAGATGGTGATCAGTTACTGAAAACGGATATAATGACATAACAAGACTTTCAATTTATTTAATCTTATTTCTCTTACAAACTTTTAATTTAGCTCTTTTAACATCATTTATTTCAATTTCATACTTCAATCATTAAAATAATTACATCCTTCCATTCTCTTCTTTCTTCCAATATAATGTCAAATTAACAATTCATTGACTCGCAGTTTCGAAAAAAAAAATAATCTATTAACTCGAACTTATTTGTCACCGGTTTCCTATGCCATATTCGTCATCCAATAATGTCTCAATTGAGATATTATGAAGCTTGAAATTAAATTTTAGATAAAAATAAGATGAAAATGCAACATTGCAATCATTATAATGATGAAGAGAGTAAATTATATATTTGTGTATATAAGCGTGTATATATGAGTGCGGAGAAAGGCCAAAAATGTATACTTGCCCTGTATATTAATGTCAAGAATAGAGGTTTTTTTAGAAAAATTTCATTTTGGGTCATGAATCATCATTGACTTTATATTTTAGTCTCTCACTTATTTTATTTCTTAAAATATCTCTTCACTAATTGAAATTTGTCACTTTTAATCCTTCTATGAGGTTTATCTCGAGACTATATATGATAATAAAAAACCAAAATGATAATTTTTAATCTATATGGGAGGAAATAAAATGAGTAAATGACTATTATAACAATTTAGAATCAAAATGTATTTTCCTTGTTTTCTTTTTTATATATGTTCAAAACTAGCATGACAATCTAAATTCAGAGTAACTTTACTATCTCCTTGTCTCTTTAACCAACAAACAAGATGGCTTTGACCCCCAAAATATATCTTATTCTCCATAAATTGCTACTACTTGCCCTATTCACCAACAATAAGGCTCTAACAGGTGATCCAAATATCATTTCTGATTTTGCAGTCCCAAAAAACAACAACAGTACTATTAATGGAGCTTTCTTCACTTACATTGGACTTCAGGGAGCCGTTGCTCAAGTTCCTCAAGCTTCATTCAATGAAACAAAAGTTACCATGCTTGAGTTTTCTACCCTTAATGGTCAGAGCATATCATATGCTCAATTTTAGTACCCTTATGGTAGCATCATCCCACCTCACACACACCCTCGTGCAGTGGAGCTTCTCTTCCTTGTCCATGGCTCATTGCAAGTAGGCTTTGTTGATACCAAGCACAATCGCTACACACAAACCTTTCAAGCAGGCGATATGTTCATATTTCTAGAGGGAATGATCCAATATTAGTATAACTGATGTGAGCAAAGATGACAAGAGGCACAATGACTTGAATGACGATCTAAATTTTCCTTTGGGTCCAATTACAAGATTGAGAACCAAGAAGTTCAAAGAATCACTACAAATTTATGTGGGAAAATTTTTAAAGAATGCAGAAGAAAATCACTTAGACAACTTGGGCTTAGAGAAGGAACCCCAATTCATTCATATGAGTTATGTCTAGCCCAAATGAAGGCCTAATTCCTTTGGGTTATGTCATTTAGAATTGTTGTTACTGAAATAAGTATTTTGGACCTCATTGTAACTAATTTGGGCTTAGGATGTATATGGTTATGTATTGGGCTTCTATTTTTTTTATGTTTGAAGTTATTTTATCCTCATTTGACCCAATTTATTGAGGGCCCAAGGAAGCATTACGAATTAGGGTTTCTTACGGGGTCTGAAGCTTATAAGAAGTCTTAAGTCTCAACCTTGTAATCATTCTATCAAAGAAACATTTTAGTTTTCTTCTTGGCTTGGCCAGAGCTCTCTAGGGGAGGATAACTTCTCTTCTTCTATTGCAATAAGAATTAATTCTTAGCAAGGTGATCTCTTGAGGTGAATTTATTCTTGTTTCTAATCAACCTATTATTTGTGTTTCCATTTGCATCTGTCATTTGGGGGTTCATTCAACTTCATGTTCTTGCCATAGTGTGTGTTCTAAGAGTTTCAGGTTCTTTATAACTTGGGGTTCCGCATCATTTGGTATTAGAGCTTGGATTGGGATAAATTCTCATTTATCTTGCTTGTTTGTTGTTCTTAACCTTCTTGTTTATTCCAAAATTAAAAAAAAAATATTAGTCTTTGTTCATTTTATTTAGTCTTAGTTTTGCCCAGATTGTTTCATCTATTACTAATTTCTGTCCATTAGTGTATTTCTATATGATTTTGCTTCTATAATCTTATTTTCTTGATCCTATCTTAGAGAGTTTGTGGAAAAAGAAAAAAGAATCAGTGTTTACTTATTCTATTTTAAGTCTATCTTACCTAGATTAATCCTTCAGCTATTAATTTTTGTTCATCTACTATCACTTTTTGTTCATCAGGGAATTTGCCTTTGATCTTGTCCAGTATTCTTATCTTCTTTAGGAAAAACAAAAATTGAAAAAAAAGAAAAAAAAAAAGTTTGAAAGTGTTGAGTGTATTGTACAGAAGTCAAAAGTGAAAGCATCTTTTGAAGACTTCTAATGAGTGAATGTTGGAGTTAGTAGCCTACCACAAGAATCCAAGAATTTTGAATGCTCCTTGGGGTTGCTGTCTGACCTAAGAATCCAAGGGTTACTGTTTTTTTTTTTTTTCAAATCAGAAGTTGGAAAAAAAAACAAAAAGGATGCACTATTGAAAAAAAAAATTGGTCAAGAGTACTATGCATTTTTAGATTTTATTAGTTGCCAATAGTCTATCTTTATTTTTCTTTCACATACCTTCTACAACTTGAATTTCTCTTTTTGTTATTCTTATATTATTCTACTATCTGCTAATCCTTAAATTTCTTTCTATTAATTTAATTTGCAAAAGTGGTCTATCTTGTGTGGAAATATATTCTAAAGTGCAATCAAGGACAACAAGCTTAAGTGGTTAAAAGGCTTAAGTGTTAGTGAACTTACGAGTGTTAAAAACCAAAATTAGTGTGAAATACGGGTGAATTAAATACCCTAGAGTGTAAACACGTGAGGAAGTGAGCTACTTACATATTATGTAATTTCACTTTCTTTAGTTCTTTTTTAGATTGAGAATTTGAGAATTATGAGTAGTTCTGGAAAAAATAATAAAGTTGATATGAAGCTATTTATGAAGGCTATACAAGACCAGTTCAAGGCTCTAAACATGAGGTTGGATAATTTAAAGTCATCAAGTATGTCAACACCTACCCAAAGGCCTTCATTTGTTGAAGAAGGAGAATTTGATTGTGATGATGCAAATTCCATGAAAACTAGAAGAAAGGAGGTACAAATTGAAAGAAATGATAACAATCTCAATGCTATCAAGATGAGCATTCCACCATTTAAAGGTAAGAATGATGCAAAAACTTATCTTGAATAGGAAAGGAAAGTTGATATGTTATTTGCATGTTATAATTATTCAGAGGAGAAGAAGGTCAGATTACCTACAGTTGAATTTTTAGATTATACTTTAGTTTGGTGGGGGTGAACTTGTAAAGTCTAGAAGGAGAAATAGTGAGGATCCGATTGAGACTTAGGCTAACACGAAGAGAGTGATGAGAAAGCAATTTGTGCCTTCTTATTACTATAGAGAAATACATTAAAAGCTACAAAGGCTTATTCAAGGATGAAAGTTGGTTGAAGATTACCACAAAGAGATGGAGATGTTGATGAAAGAAGCTAACATTGAGGAAAATGAAGAAGCAACGATGTCTAAATTTCTTGCTGGTCTGAATAAAGAAATTGCTGACGTGGTAGACTTGCACCCTTATGTGGAGATGGAGGATTTAGTCAGCCTAGCTATGAAAGTGGAGAGGCAACAAAAATAGAAGAGTTCAGCAAGATCATTTCCAAATTCTAGCAACAAATAGAGCTCAAAATGGAGAAAAGATGTCAACAAAAAGAAAGGACCAAGTCTGTGTTCGAAAGTGAAGGCTAATGATAGACAAGGGCATGGTGAACAGTACTTTGAACAAAAAAGGCACTTCTAATCTGTCTTCTAAACATAGAAATATTAAGTGTTTTAAGTGCCAAGGGCATGGTCATTACGCATCTAAGTGCCCTAATCGGAAGACTATACTTATTAGGGGAAATGATATTGTTTATGAATCTAAGCATGATAATAATCCTAATGATAACTTGAGTATGCCATCTTTAGATGATTGTTCAGATGTTGATGAGGATATTAAATATGCAGTGTAAGGAGAATCCCTAGTGACTAGGCGTGCATTAAATTTGTCTGTTAAGGACGAAAGCTTAGAACAAAGGGAAAATATATTTCATACCAAGTGTTTGGTAAGTGAGAAAGTCTGTAGCATGATCATAGATGGTGGTAGTTGTACTAATGTGGCTAGTATATACTTGGTTGAGAAGTTGGGGCTAGAGTGTGAAAAGCACTCCAAACCATATAGGCTTAAGGGTTGAATGATAATGGAGAGTGTAAAGAGACTAAGTAGGTTATTGTGCCATTTTCTTTTGGCAAATATATTGATGAAGTTAGGTGTGATGTGGTGTTTATACAAGCTGGACATGTTTTATTAGGCAGACCTTAACAATTTGATAGAAGGGCAATTCATGATGGATTCACAAATAGGTACACGTTTAAGATGAAAAGCCGCAAGATTACATTTGCTCCGATGACACCATATAAAATTTATCAAGACCAGCTCAAAACACGACCTACAATAAATGAAGGTAAGGATTGTGAGGGTTCCAAAAGAAAAGATAGAAAAGAGGCCAAGAATTTAAAGAATAAAGAAAAAGGCCTAATGGTGAGTGACTGCAAGAGTGAGGAAAAGAAAATGAGATGTGCAGGCGAGAAGAAACTAGTGATTGGAAAACAAGAAAAGAATGAAAAAAGTGAGGAAAAAGAGACTGAGAGGGGTAAAAAAAATTGTTATTATGGAAAAAAAAAGAGAATTAAAAAGTACATACATAGGCAAAAGAGCTTTAATCTTGATACAATTCAAAGAAACTTTGTTCACAAAGACCTTGATTTAAATTTATCTGACGTGTTTGTGAGTTTATTACAGGAGTATGATGATTTTTTTTCTGAAAAGGAATCTCATGGGTTACTGCCATTAAGAAGGATTGAACATCAAATTGATTTAATCCCCAGAGCATAGATTCCTAATAGGCCAGCTTATCGAAGTAATCCTGAGGAAACAAAGGAGTTGCAAAGGCAAGTAGATGAGTTATTAGCAAAAGGGTACGTGAGGGAAAGCATGAGCCCATGTGTTGTTCCTATCCTCTTGGTGCCTAAGAAAGATGGAACTAGGAGGATGTGCATGGATTGTAGTGCAGTCAACAAATCACTGTAAAGTATTGTCATCTTA
Organism: Delonix regia; assembly: GCA_037074485.1. Lineage (NCBI taxonomy): Eukaryota > Viridiplantae > Streptophyta > Magnoliopsida > Fabales > Fabaceae > Delonix > Delonix regia. The sequence continues at coordinate 17,567,446 of CM073454.1, read as the reverse complement.
TTCCTAGATTAGATGATATGCTGGATGAACTGCATGGTGCATGTGTTTTCTCTAAAATTTATTTGAAAAGTGGCGATCACCAGATTAGGATGAAATAAGGTGATGAATAGAAAACTGCATTTAAGACAAAATATTGATTGTATGAGTGGTTAGTGATATCTTTTGGATTATCTATTGCACCCAGTACATTCATGTGCTTAATGAATCATGTTTTATGAGAGTTTCTTGGAAAATTTTTCGTTGTCTACTTTGATGACATTTTGATCTATAGCAAGAGCATAGATGATCATATCCTGCATGTTAAGATTGTTTTAGATGTGCTTCAGAAGGAGAAATTATATACAAATCTTAAAAAATGCATTTTTTGTATGAATACCTTCTTAGGTTTTGTAGTGAGTTCAAAAGGAGGTGAGGTTAACTCTGAAAAGGTGAAGGCTATCCACGAATGGCCAACGCCTAAGTCTGTTAGTGAGGCTAGGAGTTTCCATGGTTTGGAAAGTTTTTATAAGCAATTTATTCAAAATTTTTCTACTATCGTTGCCCTATTAAATGAAATTGTTAAAAAAGGTGTTGGATTTAAATGGAAAAAGGAACAAGAATATGCATTTATCACATTGAGGAAAAAATTATGTTCTACACCTATTTTGCGTCTACCTGATTTTTTTAAAACCTTTAAGATTGAATGTGATGCTTTTGAGATTGGTATAGAGGCTGTTTTGATGCAGGAAAACTAACCCATTGTATATTTCAGTGAAAAGTTAAGTGAACCGACTCTGAATTACTCCACGTATGATAAAGAGTTCTATGCCTTGGTGAGGGCTCTTAGAGTTTAGGAACATTACTTGCTGCCTAAAGAATTTGTCATCTATAGTGATCATTAATCACTAAAATACTTGAAGGGGCAAGGAAAGTTGAGCAAGAGGCATGCGAAATGGGTGGAATATCTGGAAACATTTTTCCACGTGATAAAATACAAGTAAGGAAAGGACAATATGGTTGTTGATGCACTTTCAAGAAGGTAGATTTCTATGCTTAGCTCTAAGGTACTTGGATTTGAGCATTTGATAGAATTGTATTGCAATGATTCTAATTTTGATGATGTGTATCAAGCTTGCGAACATGCTGCATTTAACAAGTTTTATAGGCATGAGGGATTTCTCTTTAAAAATAAACAACTATGCATTCCTACATGTTCTATTAGAGAATTGCTTGTAACGGAATCGCATGGTGGTGGGCTAATAGGACATTTTGGTGTTCAAAAGACTTTAGACATACTTACTGAACATTTTTATTGGCCAAACATGAGAAAAGATGTCGAAAGACTTTATGCTAAATGTATCACATGCAAACAAGCTAAGTTTAAGTCTAAGCCACATGGCTTGTATACACATTTGCTTGTTCCTATTGAACCTTGGAATGACATATCAATGGATTTTTTTTTGGGACTACCTTGGACCAGAAGGGGTAAAGACAACATATTTGTTGTAGTTTATAGATTTAGTAAAATGGCTCATTTTATTGCTTGTCATAAAACAGATGATGCAACAAACATACATTGTTGACCTTTTCTTAAGGGAAGTGGTTAGACTCCATGGTGTGCTAAGAACTATAGTTTTTGATAGGGATGCTAAGTTCCTTAGTCATTTTTTGAAAGTCTTGTGAGAAAAGTTTGGTACTAAGCTTTTATTCTCCACTGCATGCTACCCACAGACTGATGGCTAAACTGAAGTAGTAAATAGGACATTAGGAACCATGTTGCTTGTTATTGTGGGGAAGAATTTAAAAACTTGGGAAGATTACTTGCCATTTGTTGAGTTTGCATATAATTGAGCTATACATTCTTCCATAGGGTTTTCACCGTTTGAAATTGTGTATGGTTTTAAGCAATTAACTGTATTAGATTTGATGCCTTTGCATTTGAGTGAAATTGCTAACCTAGATGGAAAGAAGAAGGCTGATATGGTTAAAGCAATGCATGAAAAAGCACGTGAGCATATTGAAAAGAGGAATTGCATGTATGCTTAAAGAGCCAATAAGGGTTGAAAGCAAGTTCTTTTTAAACTAGGAGATTGAGTTTGCGTGCACTTGCGAAAGGAGAGGTTTCCACAACAAAGAAAATCAAAACTTAATGCAAGGGGTGATAGACCATTTCAAGTGTTGGAAAGGATCAATAACAATGTATACAAAATAGATTTGCTAAGTGAGTACAATGTAAGTGCCATTTTCAATATTGTTGATCTTTCTCCATTTGGTTTTGATTTTGATTCAAGGTTGAATCTTTTTTAGGAAGGAGAGAATGATGTGAGCACATATGACAAGAGACGCGATGACTTGAATAATGATATGAATTTTCCTATAGGTCCAATTGCAAGACTGAGAGTTAAGAAGTTCAAGGAATCACTACAAATTTATGTGGAAAAGTTTTTAGAGAATACAAAAAAAAAATCACTTGGACGACTTGGGCTTGGAGAAAGAACCCCAATTCATTCATCTGAGTCATATCTACCCAAATGAAGGCCTAATTCCTTTGGGTTATGTCATTCAAAATTGTTGTTACTGAAATAAGTATTTTTCACCTCATTGTGACTAATTTGGGCTTAGGATGTATATGGTTATGTATTGTGCTTCTATTTTTTATGTTGAAGTTATTTTGGCCTCATTTGATCCAACTTATTGGGGGCCCAAGGAAGCGTTACGAATTAGGGTTTCTTAGGGTTCTGAAACTTATAAAAAAGTTTGAGGTTCAACCTTGTAAGACATCAAGTTTTATCTTATCAAAAAAACATTTTAGTTTCCTTCTTGGCTTGGCCAAAGTTCTCTAAGGGAGGATAACTTCTCTTCTTTTATTGCAATAAGAATTAATTCTTAACAAGGTGATCTCTTGAGGTAAATCTATTCTGTTTCTAATCAACTTATCATTTGTGTTTCTATTTACATTTTTCATTTTGGGGTTCAACAAGTCGACAGTTCATTCCATTTCATGTTCTTGCTATAGTGTGTAAACCTTGGCGTTTTGCATCAATAACCTAGAAGTAGCTCCAGCCACAGTTATCTTTGCTTTTGGAAGTGCAAATGCAAGAACAGTCTCTACACTAATCTCCATTTTTGGCTCGGGAATTGATGAAGTGATCCTGACCAAGGCTTTCAAGACTGATGTTTATACCGTCAAGAAGATAGTATTGGTGTCAGAAAGTCATAAGAGTGACAAGTTTAGCTCTCATGTATGTACTAATCAGATATTGCATATCCTTTTTCAGTTTGTCCTTTGATCAAGTTCTTCAAGCTCTAATATTTGTTAATTTTACCGATAAATATTAGCTACCCACTTGAATTTCTAGTTAATGTACTATGATAATTAATAGTACGGTTCAAATAATCCAGCACTAGACAGTTATGTTGGCAGAATTTTCTGGGAGTATTCATAGCTCTTCTCATCATCGGCTCCAAGTTATGAAACACGACTATTTCAACAGTAAAATATTCGATATATTCGATTTGTATCCAGCACTCATCAAACACATCACAGACCTTTCAGAGTACACTTAATATCATAATACTTATAATAATTGTATCATGTTGTACTCAATGTATGTGTCAATATTTGAGCATCATGATTTCTTATTGCCCCCTTTCATAAGTGGTTAGATCGGCAAAGCACAAACGCCCGAGAAATTATAAACAGCGCCGTGAGAGACTTTTCGTCTAGGCATTCAGATAAAGATGGGTCTTCTCACGTTCAATTTGATATTTTATGTTCGAAAAAAAAAATTCTGATTAAGTCAGATCTATTAAAGGAAATCTCCAAAACGATCCGATGAAAATTACAGATTGTTATTTTGGCCAATGAACAGTGGTGAAATGGGCAGTCTATTTCGAATACTCTACACATCAAGTTTAATTAGGTAATATTTGGCTAACCAGCAAAGAGACTAAAAGAATTAAGTCAATATAACATGAGGGACAAACCAGTAACAATAAGCATACAGCTGCCATGCTGTTCACCAAGCGTACCAGGCTGCACAAAGGGAAGTATTATATTCCACTGACAAGCATGATTCGTTAGCCATCTTTTATCCTATTACTGCAAAGTCAGGCCAATATCTAGTCCCCTCTAAGAATTATATGAATTGTCTTTACTCTCTAGAACTAGTAAAAGCAAGCAAACCCTCTAATTGATCTACACTAACTTCTTACTTGGGTTTAAATTTAAACACTGACATATGATTTCAATTTTCTCCCTTTCTATCTGCAATCGCACTCACTTAAATAATACTGTTCTGACAAGGAAAAGGATCATATCATAACAAGACATAGTTGACATAATGGCCGCGTCAAACAGCACAGTTACATCTATTCATCATTAGGGAAACATATAAACAAGAAACATTCCATGAAATGAACAAAGCCAACTGAGAGTTAAAGGTGTGTCTTTTATTCTCCATAGTTACACCTCAAACATGCCTTTGATAGCTTGCATGAATGACGAAGTTCAGCCCTGACGAGTCCCTTCAGGTTTCTAACAAACCAAAGATAATGAAGTGTGAGAATGTGGCGGGACGAATACATGACTGACTTCAGACATGCAGTAGGTTATAAATGTCACATATCTGCTGCAAAGGTGAGTCAATAACAAATTCCAGGCCTTCCCACTTCACAGCCAAATAATAACATCCAAATGACCCCATTGATTGCCCAAACAAAAAACCGTGAACTTTATAATTAGGAAATAAGGAAAGCAAAACATACAAGCAATTGACAAACAACTATGGAACAAAAGTTTTAAAAGAAGGAATTTTTATGTAGTCCTTCATAGGAAATCTCCCATTGCACAGTCTAACGGCTTGGTTGACAGCCAAAATAAAAAATTTAAAAACAAAAAACGATAAAAGGAGGTAGTGCTGACCTCAATCAGCATAAACTGGAAAACTTATCGACAGTTATGATGAAAAAGGAAATCCCTTTGAGTTTACCAAACAATAGAACAGTGAAATCAAACTCTCAAAAAACATGAATTGATGACCCTTCATGACGATATGGAAAATCATAAGATAACAGACATAATGAAAAGGTCAGAAGACTAAACCCACCTACCAAATCCACCCCAATAATACTTTACATTTGAAACAAAAAATAATAATAAAAGAAATATTGAAAAGGAATGAAAAACTCAATTCAAAATGCAAATTTCAAATGCACATATAACTGTGTGCTGTTCGTTGGGCACTACAGACCAGTGTTGTTGAAACCAGACCAGCCAGTTCAACAAATAAACAGGTAACCTGGCCATCGTCACAATCTGATTCCAATATTGGATTGTTCCCTCATCCACAAAATAAGGCTCTAGATCCATAAACTGAGGCATTTGTCATTATTCCTTGAAATTGAAATATGAAACTTGGTAATTACTTGTTTTAGTGATTAATTATTGTTAAGAGTCATTCAGTTATAGAATTCTTAGAAGTTAGAAATACTACATAAGGCTAAGACTCAATGTATCACTTAGAACGGCCAGATATGATGGGAAATTCTACAAGACCAGACTATGACCTTTCATAGACCAGACAATTAGAGTTTTAATTTTTCATATATTTGAGCAAGTAGATGCCAAAGGTTAATGCTGCCTATTAGTTTAAGCCTACCACTACCACCAGATTGAGTACTCTGACATCAATCCAACTGACATGTCCCTGAATTTTCAAAAGCTAAAATTTTTTTGGGTGGAGAAAGCTAAAAGTTTTTTACCATTTTAATGCAAGATGAGGGCCCTTTGAAAAAGAAGCCCATGTTACTCAAGCTCAAGGCATTCTATTACACTCTGGACATATATATACATATAAATTGACCATAAATCAAGATCATTTATATCACCTAATACATTCAGTAATTTTTTATTATCCAGCGTGGCACTTTCAGAAAGTGTTGTCTTTGGCAAGCAGCAAGCCAATAAAACCCAAACATCAAAAATATATGTATGATATATTGCATAATTATATATATATTATAATTATTAAATTATACCAATTTGAGTCGGTCTAAAATAAATTCTATTGTTAATTTTCTGTCTTAAAGGGTAATCAAGAGATATATTTACTTACATTTGTCAAATCAAGTACTTTTTTCATAAAAATGCACAATTTTTATATTCTTTTTAGAAATGTTAATTTCATATTAAGAAATATCTTGCTGTATCTAACTATATCAATAATATTGTTAAAATTAACCTATTCAACAAATATTTGTTGATCATGCAGTTATCCTTAAGCCACGGTGCAAACATGGCAACATAAAAGGAAAGCACACATAATTACATAATTCAAAATAATAACAAAATGAAAAGTAAAATGACAAATGCAGTTCAAGACTTAGATGAACAGGGAGTTCTAATACATGAAGACCTCAAAGCTTTTGATTGGATATTTGTGGTCCCTGTAAGTTATTGAACATGCTTCTACATATATAAGCATTATGATGGCAGACAAACAACTTAACTATATATATTATTACTCACCATGACATATAACATAATATCTGAATTGAATTGACTTTGTAAAATTCTTTTGAGAGATCGTTAAGGATCAATCAGATAAAGTAAGCATAAGTATGTACTGTACTCAAATTATTTAAGTTTAGTAACCAATAGTGAGCCTGTGTTATGCATTTAATACTAGCTAATAACTAATGGCTAAATGACTGATGATGAGTGAGTGCATGAATGTTGTGCTATTATCTATAATTCTTCAAACAATTGGAGTGCACACTGGCTACTGAGGAGTACCCCCGGACCCTACAGCTAATGTGGACAGAATATGGGAAGAAAGAAATAAAAAGAGATTAATAGAACTACGAAGGGAAATAAGGGAGGTATGAAAGAATGGAGGAAAAAAGATATATAGAACAAAACAGAAGAAGAATCAATAAGACAGACAAAGAAGAACCAAACTTGATGCATGAAGGTGAGAGAAGATGGATGAAGTGACTGAGCCATTGAGAGGTTCCAGTGTGTAAACAAGCGTTACAAAAGCCCTTAAAATAGACCCCTTTCATATGCGGCACACATCACACCTCACCAAATGACAATTGCAATGCCATACCCATAACACTGCCCTACTAGCTGTAGCACTGCATAACATGCCATCAACAACTACAGTTCAACCAATTTAATTAGTGATGACCCAATTACCAGAAATCTTCAACACAAGAAAATGGCATTCTAGACCAAGGAACACACTACAGATTCTGTCATTGAGATGCCCCAACAAGGCAACAAGGACAATTATACAACTGTATGCCACATGATGCTCAACATGAGTGCTTCAAAAGTAAACATTGTCAGCTTGAAGAAGAAATGAAGAAAAGTGATAGATAGATAGATAGATATATCTTTAAAAGAGATAATAAGTAATATTCAATACGTAGATGTTACAGATAAGAGTAAAAAACAAAATGTTCTTTTGATAGAATATCGTCCTAAGCTTTACATTGTTAATTAAACATACTTTGACAAAATAAAAGATTACAATACTAGTTCCCCATGCCAATAATATGTAAATTCCTGTGTTCGTTCACAAAAATCATATGAGCAGTTGAACAATAAACTTGATACAAACCAATATAAAATGAAATAATATGTCAAGCTTATTCTTAACATTAAAGAATAAAAAAAATACCAAAATATTGCAAAGGAAACATAAGCTATACCTTATCAGCAGTCTCTTTGTCTTTCTCCGCCTTTTCCTTCTCAGCTTTTTCCTTCAGTTTCTCCAACCTTTCCCTTTCCCATTTCTGCAGCAAAGAAATTTTAAATTAAATATATATAAAAGATAAATAGATATTTTGGGCAGTTTAGTTGCAAAACAGTACATCAATAATATCATATTTAAAATTAGATACTTTCAATGGATAGAAGTAGTTACACCGTCTATATATACAGAGGAAAGATCTTGGAATAGTAAAGCGCAGTAGGTTGACTTAGAATTAGAGGCAAGAGTTAAATAATCTACCTTCCCCATCCCATGAAACCTTTACAATCTAAAACAATACTTATCATCAAACGCAGTCACCAGAACACTAATATTGCAATGTCCTAAATAACGAATAGGCTAACCGTGTTATCCCCGTTTCATAGGCATAGACACAGCCTTTTTCTCGACATGCAAACAGGACCATCAGAACTTTACTTCCGTTTCTCGGCAACATAACTGCAGAAAGGGGTAGAGAAAATCAATTGTACCTGGATGTAGACGTTCTCTTTGGCCTGTTCTTCCTCACTGAGAACCCGACCTTTGTCGCTGAAGTAGCGAGTGAGAGCTCCCCGATTTGACTCCATCGAACGATTCACTGATCCTCGACTCAGTGCAGATCTCATAGCCATTGACAACAATTTGTGTTTGCTTGTTACCTTCCTTCTGTTGAAGATTTCGCAGAAAGAGATTCTGTCACGGGCGAATAAGTCTCAAGCCCTAGAAATTTCAGGTTTATACCGGTCCGGTTCAGTGATCAGTCCGGATCCGACTTGACCAGATGAACCGGTACATCATGATATATTAATAGACTCGAACGGAAAGACCTTTCAGGTGAGAGCCCTCTGGTTTGGATAAGAATAAACAACTGAAGGGAAAAAGGAAATTCCTATTAGTACCTGACCAGGGCACAGAGAAATAGAATTATAATTCCATTTTTGTTATAATTTAATTTGATTCAAATTTTAAAAACTTATATTTGGGTCATATAAAATAAATAAAATATAAAATTGCAATTCTGAACTCAATATTAATTTTGTTGTTTAGATGAATGACAAATATAATAAAAAAAAGTATGGATATATATATATATATATTATAAAAATGATATATAATTTATTTGTAAAACTATTTTCTTTTTGAGATAAGATATCATATTTGACTCTTAAAACAATATATGAAAAAAAAACTGTTTGGCAAATCATGTGTGCATTATTTGTGTCCTGTCGTGAATGAATGTACATATGCATGTGCTACGATGTCATGTCTTCATCCATTGATAACATATCACATCATGTCATGTACATGTGCAATATTGTGCTAAGCACTTACATACAGATATATGTGTATGTGTAAAACCACACATTTTTTAACATACAATGTCATGATGTTGTGTTAAAGTGAGTACATAGGCAATTCGTGCCTTGTTGCTTGTAGGGTTATATATATATATATAAAATACATATCATATGTGTTGGTAGACACCTTTTCAAATATAACATATTGTCTTGGTAGTAGCACAGTCACACCACAATTTTGAGCTTCTGAATTGTAATTTTTAAGGTGAAGATGAGAATTAAACAGTACTTTTACTAGTTATTTTTTAATTTTATATAATTGGTGTAGGGAATTGAAATTGTAATTTTAAAAGACCCGCCAAACTAAAAAAAATTTAATGGTTAGATCAAATTTTAATTTCATATCTCAATTTTAGTCTTGAATTTTAACGCCAAATAGACTGGATGTTATCATCCTTCGTTGGCATATTTACAACCATAGAAACAAGGTGCTCTTCAAAAGTTCACATCCTTCTCCTCCATGAATTTTCTTGGGTTAATTTTTAAGAAGGAACTATACTATGCATAATTACTGGATAGAAGTATCCTCCTTGAGATTGAATGAGTTTACATCACAACCTTGGCACACCTTTCATCCATGGGGAAACTCAAACCGAGGTGGAGTGAAATGATTAAGATCAAGTGTTTGCTCAACCCAAGTCTTTTGGACATCACACGTGAATGGGTTGCAAGATGAGATGACACAAATGAAGGTAGCAATGGTAAACAAAGATGAACATTAAGCAAAAATGGCTACGCAACATGTCATAACTTTTTTCCAACAAAACCTTCCAATTCAACTATGACCTGGCCTTGCCATAGTACAAGCTAAAGGGTAATTATATTGACTTTGTTCACTATTTTATATTTTTTTGGGTTAGATTGTTCACTATTTTGGTTGAATAAACGAATGTTCATATATTTTGATATTTAGCTTAATAGTAATAACACATGTTCAGGTTTAAATCTTAGGCACCAAATGATCAAGATGGTGGAAACCCACCCGTTCAAGATGCTTGTTCCTCACATTCTTGCTACATGGATAAATAGTTTGACAAGACTCTAGTTATATGTATACTTATACTTTTTCTTAGTGGATATCTATTTATAATTTCAATGATCAATGAAAATTAGGTGTCTCCCTTCAATGTTGGTTTTGCTACTGGTGATTTGCTGGCTGTGTATTGAAGATTTTGGTTTGGTTAGAGAACAATTGTTGCTCAATCAATTTCAATGTAAAATAATAATAATAATAATAATTGCTAGAAAAAAAGATATATTGATAAGTTTGTTTTAAATGACATTACTAGCAGTCAAAAGCACTACTAAAAAGCAAATTAATTAAGGTTTTCATGATGATTAGTAAAATCACTGCCTAAATTGGATTTAGCAATGATTTACCAACATTGCTAGATCTAAGTTTAGCAACAGTTTAATTGTTGCTAAACCATGAATTTACCAACAGTTGTATAAAATCATTCCATAACATTTCCCCACTCATGATTTTGTGATGAAAGATTTGCTAAATCTTTTTGCAATTTGTTGCTAAATCCATTATAAAAAGCCATTGTTGCAACCATTTTTTTGTTCATAGTGATAAATGGAACATAGGTTGCTGTGTGATTGCAAGTATTAAAATAAGGCATCTCATACCAAGTTGGCAAGCTTATATGGGGGCCAATTTTTGCATGGCGTATATGGGCTAATGATAAGGTCTAATTGTATAAGGCTTGGAAAGGATATGACATGATATGATTTTAATGTTATGTGGTGTTGGGTGTAATATTGTATAAGATAATATATTGTATTAAATTATATTATTCTAGATTTAACCATTTATTAGTTTTCTAGGAATCCAAACGGCATGAAAATATTCCTAACTATACTGGGGCTACTTATAATTTGTATTTCTAAGTTTAGCAGTCTTCATTCCTTTTTATTTTTTGCACGAAAGGAACATATATCCTGAAAATAGTACAAAGAAAAATAAATGTTTTGGCAAGTAAAAGTGGAATATATTGGCAGTGTTTCTGGACCTTGACAGTTGATTGTTCTCCCTTGACCAGTTGACTGGAAATTGGTCACTTACATAGAGCTCCCAGTTAATGGTTTTAAGGCTGGATGTTGACTAGTGCTTGATCTGGGTGTGGCCTAGCAAGTGGCAAGTCAACTAGTGACTCATAGAGCTCCCAGTCGATTATGGCTAAGGCTGGCAGTAAACTAGGCTTCTCCGAAGGTGATTGGTTGACTGTTAGCTAGTGGCTAGTTGACTGTTCACTCACAAAGAGCTTCCAATCGATCAGGACTCAAACTAGTAGCAGACTGAGGGCTTCTTAAAAAGTGGCAGTTGATTGCTGGTTAGTGGCCAATTGACTATTCACACATTGAAAGCTTCCATTTGACTAGGCAAGGCCTAACAGTTGGTTGGCAAGAGGGCCAGTCAACTGTTAGCTTGTGGTCAATTGACTGGGGACTTACAGAGTTTCCCAAATTAACTTTTTCTCAACCTTTAAGACATATGATCAATTTTACGTTATTTTTATTTGCTCAATATCACTTACAAAGGTTCTTTAGATATGATAATACTTTAAAAACATATAGGACCTAAACAATACATAGAAAAGCTTTTCTTTTTAAGTTTGTTATTATCAAAACCTTGGACTTCAGCAAATGGCTCAATAATCTCCCTTTTTTTAATGATGACAAACTTGTAATTGTTAGTTCTTCACTAGAAAAATTTTTTCATGACAATATGCTTAACAAAATCCCTTAGTTTTCTGAAAGTAGGATATGATTACTTTGTTTTTAACTTTCGCATCATTTAGTTTCTTTTGGTTTCCTTGTTTATACAGGAATGCTTAGATAATAGATAATAGATACCAATATCAAGCAAGTAATCACATTAACTAAAATAATTGACTTTATTGAAATTAACTAATTGAAAGACCACAAAATTCAATAAGGAAACAAAGTTCAACAATGATAACATTCAATCAAACAACTCTTAAATTCCCTATTTCCTAATCTTCCTATTTTTCTTATTTCTCTCCCCTTTTGCCACATCGAAAAGGGAGGAAGAGAACTAAAGCTAAGCCAAGAAATCAAAGTGCTACTCATGATATGCCTCAATGTGTTCAAGTTTGGCATTCATGTCTTCCAAAGTCTCCATAAAAAAGGTCAACATCTGGAGGTTATAGGAATCCATCTTCTTATGCATGGCACGAATCTTAGCAAGAAGGATTGGCTGAAGGATTAACACGGTCTCAAGGTGATTTGAGGTGTAACCAGTCAAAGCAGGAGTCAGAGAAGATGGAGGCATAGGAGCATAAGGCTCTTCTTCCTTTGGGTCTGCATATTGAGAAGGCTGGAAAGAGTCAAAGGGTGGTATATCAGCTGCATTTGGTTGAGGCCTGAAGGCTTTCCTACTACACTGTCTTTGAGGTGTTTTAGTGAAGCCCATTCATTGTATAATTGTTCAAACCAATAAGGAAAGGGGACTCCACATCATCCTCAAGAGGGGATATGTCATGGTGACGAAGAATGGCTGTTATGCTAGTCTTGTATGGTAGAGGATAAGATTTCTTCTTCTTGTATGTTGCCATCCCATGAGTAATGAGCCATATAAGCTTGAAGTTTTCCCCTTTTAGGATGCAATTCATCTTGAATAACTCAAGGTCACTCAAATAAGCAAAATTTCTTGACTTGTTGATCAGGCAATGGGTAATGATATAGCACAGTAGCCTATTTTCTAGCATTGACATTGATATGAATGTTGAGGTTGTCAATGACAACTTCATTGATCTAATTTAGTGCCTCTAACTTATTTCTTGACATAGTTTTGAGAGAGTTTGGATGATCAGTGAAGTAATGGCTTGTAAAAGGAGGAAGGTTAAGGATCTTAGCCAAGGTTTTATCACCAAACACAATTTGTCCCTCTTACTTTAGTGGGGATAAGATAGGTAGTGGGATTATAGGTAAGGTTGAAATTAAAGGCTCTAATGACTTTGGGGCTATAATCCAACTTGAGGCTTAGTAAATTGTCCAACCTAGTATTATAAATCGAATAGGCTAAAACATTCATCTTGAAGCAATTGGAGATGGACATGCCTACTGGGAAGAACACCCCTTTGTTAAAAGTTCTCTATAAAAGCAATCTCTTGAGCACAAGATGAGAAGAAAGGTGGAGGACTGAAGGAGGAGGAGCCAATGGAAGGATACTTAGTCTTAGCACGCTTAGTGGTTGGTCTTTGAGCCATGGATGGTGAAAGAGGCCCAAGAACCCAAGAAAGATCAAAAAATTTTTATTGTGAGGGAAAGAGAGCCGAAATCTTCGATTTAAACCGATGAAACCTTAGAAATAGGAGATCAATTGGTGATTTTGAGTGATTTGGAAACATAATCACTAAGATTTGGTTAGGATTTGGTCAAAATATTAGAGAGCAAGAAAGAAGATGAGCAGTCGGCTGGTGAAAATAGTGTTTAGTATGAGTTTTTAGGGTTTTAACTACTCTTAATAGAGAGTTCTATCATTGAGCAGTCGACTAGTCACTTATGAGCAGTCGATTGTTAGCCTTATTTTTACAAGGAATTGCTTTCTGGCATCTACCAATCGACTAGTCACTTATGAGTGGACTGTTAGTCCCTATTTTACATAAAGTTACTTTCAAGATCTTCTTGGTTGACTGACCATTAGGCATCAATCGACTGTCAGGGTATAAATGGTACCTAGTCGACTACTCCTTTGCAGAGAGCCCTTAGTCAACTACTCTTGGCTTCCTTGAGCTATTGACCACTCTAATATCCTCATAAGGCAACTGGCAGGAGTGGTCAGTGTAAAATGTGACCAATTGATTGTTTTTGGGTTAACTTTCTTAATTTCTAGATAGTATTTTACTTAAATGTTTATCTAAGCTTATACATTTCTTCAAGTATTATACCAAACAAGTAGAAATCATAAGAAATCATCACAAGTATTTTGCAAAATAAATTGAAACCATTCTGATGCTAAGTTAGTGAATGTTCATTTCAAGCAAATGGGGAAACAATTTAAATTTTCAGTTTTACAACTCATTTGGAACAACCATTCTAAGTTCACATCTTATAAAATAAAATCTTTCAGTTGAGAGAGGTTTAGTAAAGATATCAACAAGTTGAAATTTGGTTTCGATAAATTCAAGGCTAATATCTTTCTTTAGGACATCATCTCTAATGAAATAATGTTTGATTTCTATATGTTTAAACCTTGAATGCATAATAGGATTCTTGGTGAAGTTAATTGCACTAGTATTGTTGCATTTGATTGGAATCTCTTTAAAATATATGCCAAGATCTTCTAGTTATTGCTTCATCCAAAGGATTTGAGCATAACAATTTCCAACTGCAACATATTCAACTTCAGTAGTGGATAATGCCATATTATTTTTTTTCTTACTAGACCAAAAAACAAGAGAATTTTCAATGAATTGACATATTCCACTAGTGCATTTTCTGTTAGTTTTACAACTAGTAAAATCAGCATCTGAATTTCCTACCAAAGTATTAGTAGATCCTTTTAGATACCATAGTCCCATTTGTATTATGCCAACAATATATATAAAAATTCTTTTTACTACTAAGTAATGAGATTCTTTAGGACAAGTTCGAAAGCAGTACAAATGCATATGCTAAACATAATGTCTGGCATACTTGCAATTAGATATAAAAGGGATATAATCATACCTCTGTACTTTGATATGTCATAAGGTTGTCCCTTTTTATCAACATCTATCTTCACTATTGATCCCATTGGAGTGTCCTTTACTTTGACCTTTTCAAATCCAAATTTCTTAAGTAATTCTTTGATATATTTGGATTGATTTATGAAAGTTTCATTTTATTGTTGCTTGATTTGAAGACCTAAGAAGAATTTAAATTCCTTTGTCATAGACATTTTAAATTCTCCTTTCACCATTTCTGCAAATTCTTTGCATAGAGTTTCATTAGTAGCCCTAAATATAATATCATCCACATGGATTTGAACAACTAGAATATCATGCTTTTTCCTTTTAAAGAATAAAGTTGTATCATCCTTGCCTCTAGAGAAATTATTCTTAATTAGAAATGTACTTAATTTTTCATACCATGCTCTAAGTGCTTGCTTAAGGCCATATAATGCTTTCCATAATTTGAATACATGATTTGGAAGATTTTGATCATCAAAACCTGGAGGTTGTTCGACATATACTTCTTCCATTATGTATCCATTAAGAAAAGCACTCTTGACATCCATTTGATATAACTTAAAGTCATTTATGCATGCAAAGGCTAGTAGCATACAAATTGCTTCCAATCTAGCTATAGGTGCAAAGGTTTTGTCATAGTCAATTCATTCTTCTTGATTGTAGCCTTTTGCAACCAACCTAACCATGTTTCTAGTGACAACTCCAAATTCATCAAACTTATCTATGAAAACCTATTTAGTGCCAATTACTGGATGATTATTAGGTATAGGGACAAGTTTCCATACTTGACTTCATTCAAATTGATTTAACTCTTCTTTCATAGCTAGAACCCAATATTCATCTTTCAAGGCTTCATCAATTCCATTTAGTTCTATTTGAGATGAAAATATTTAATGGCTATAGATATTTCTAAGTGAGCTTCAAGTTGTTACCCCTTTGGAGACATAATCAGTTATTTGTTTAGATAGATGTTTCTTTTCGTAGTTCCATGCCTTTGGTAGCTCATGAGTGACTTCTTTCTCCACTTCTTGATCAGATTCATCATGTAAGGAGGATTGTTCATCTATCTTGATGGTCTCACTTTCATTCTTGATTTCTTAAGTTGCTTGTTTGCCTTTAATTCTTAGATCATCAAACTTAACTGCAATTTCTTCAAAAGATACATTTCTTAGCTCAATAGGGTCAAACTTATCAAAATTTACATGTAT
The DNA here is from genome assembly GCA_037074485.1 of Delonix regia. Taxonomy (NCBI): domain Eukaryota; kingdom Viridiplantae; phylum Streptophyta; class Magnoliopsida; order Fabales; family Fabaceae; genus Delonix; species Delonix regia. The sequence continues at coordinate 17,551,442 of CM073454.1, read as the reverse complement.
AGACCCTTCTACAATTATAGTTCCTTTATTGTATACTCTAAAGGCTTTGCTAGTACTAAAATATCGTAAGAAAATTGTTTCATTAGACTTTGCATCAAATTTAACCAAATTATTTTTTCCATTATTAAGCATAAAACATTTACAGCCAAATACATGTAGATGAGAAATATTAGGTGTTTTTCTTTTATATAACTCATATGGAGTCTTCTTCAAGATAGACCTTATCATTAATCTATTTATAACATAACATGCAATATTTATTGCATTAACCCAAAACTGCTAAGGAAGATTTCTTTCATTTAACATAGTTCCAGCTATTTCCTTTAGAGTTCTATTCTTCCTTTTTATAACTCCATTTTTTTGAGGAGTTCCAAGTGTAGAGAAATTATTCTTAATTTCATTACCATCGCAGAACTCCATAAATAGGTTATTTTCAAATTCGCCACCATGCTCACTTGTTATTCTCTCAATGGTCATGCCTTATTCATTTTGAATGAACTTTGCTAGTTTCAAAAAAGATTTAAATCCTTGATCTTTGAGAGATAAGAATAGTGACCAAGTGAATCTAAAGAAATCATCTACAATTACTAGTACATAATAATTTCTTCAAAGACTCATGGTCCTAGGAGGTCTGAAAAGATCCATGTGAAGTAATTGTAGCAGTCTAGTTGTGGAGATAATTCCTTTTACTTTAAAAGAGCTTTTAATTTGTTTTCCCTTCTAACAAGCATCACAAAGTCTATTTTTATCAAATTTCAATTTGGGCAATCTAACAATAAGGTCTTTCTAAGCAAGCTTTTTTAAGAGACTCATATTAGCATTAGCAAGTCTTCTATGCCATAACCAACTCTTATCATTAACACTCATCAGACATTTTTAAGTACTAAAGGGAACATCATCTAAATCAATAACATATACATTATTAATTCTATATCCTATCAATATGATTTTCTTTTCTTCTATATTTTCAACCAGACAATGCTTTGAATTAAAGATTACTCTATTGTTTCTATCATATAATTGAAAAATGCTAAGAAAATAACGATTCAATCCTTTAACAAGAAGCACATTATCAATAAAGGTGGAAGAATTCTTACCAACTTTTCCAATACCAATGATTTTTCCTTATCCACTTCATCTAAATATGATATTTCCTCTATTCTTTAGTTGAAGGGAAATGAACTTAGATTTGTCTCCAATCATTTGTTTGGAAGATCCATTGTCCAAGTACCATTTGGCTTTGGTTGCCTTCATACATACATGTGGAAGCATTAAGTTTTATTTATAGGTATCTAATTCTAGTTGGGTCTTTGAATGTTAGTTGTTTCCTTAGGAACCTATATTCTAGAATTTTATTCTTTCTATAAGGGCAAGTATATAATCCATGTCCCTTTTTACCACTGTAGAAACATGCAATGAATGCAGTACTAGTCATGACTGCTGGAACAAAGAAATTCTTATAATATTTTTGTCTTTTATTAGGATTATTCCTAAGATCTACCTTATTAAAAACACATCATTGTTTTCCAAGCAAAATATTTAAATCATCTTTCCCTTTGGTGAACTTTGCAAGAGTGTTTATCAAATCTTTCTTTTTTTTTTTTTTACAAAAGTTTACAATCACAAGCAACTTTATTTTTGAGAGAAAGATGTTCTTTTTTAAGACTCATGTAGTCATGCTCTAATGTCTCAATTTGTTTTTCTAAGGATGCCTTTATTTAAAGTAGAGAGTTATTATGCTCTTTCTCCTTTTCTAGATTATTTTCTAGAGATAGAATTCTTCTTTTTGAAAGTTTCAAGGTTTTAGCTATCTTAAGAAATTCATCATGTAAATCATTAAATGCATCTTGCAGCTCTTCATAAAGAAGGTAGAGAGCTTAACTCATCTCTTTTAACCATTAGACAGAGGTTAGCTTCTTTATTTTCTTCATCATTTGAATCTTCATCATGTTCTCCCCAAGTACCTAATAGGTATACCTTCTTCTTTTCTTTTCCTTTCCTTTTGTCTGTGCGATCTTGCTTCCTCATAAATTGAGAACATTCTTATTTGATGTCCCCTGGCTTTTTGCATTCATAATAGATTGGAAATTTTTTGGCTTATTGACTCCTTCTAGTTAGTCTCCTTTCATTGATACTTTTGTTGTTAAAGAATCTTTCAAATTTCTTGATGAAAAGGCAAAGATTTTCTTCATCAATTTCATCTAGAGAGTCATTGTTGCATTCTTCCTCATCTGGATACATTGATGATGATGCTTTTAGAGCAAGACCCTTATTCTCTTTGTCTTGTTCTTCAAGGAGTTGTTTCAGTCTTGGTTCATGCTTTTGAAGGTTTCCAAAGAGAGCATCAATTAATTTTATTGATAGCCTTTTAACTTCCTCAATAGTTGTTACCTTTAGTTTCCATTCCATAGGAAGTGCCATTATGATTTTATAGGCTCGATCTATTTATGAGTATGTCTTCCCTAATGCTATTAAATGATTCACAATGCAAGTGAAATGAATTTGCATTTCTTTAATTGTTTCTTCAAGATTCATTTTGAATAACTCATATTGCTATGTGATATTAATAATTTAGGTTTCCTTTACACTTGAAGTTTGTTCATGGGCTATTTCTAAAGCCTCCCATATTTCTTTGGCATTTTCATAATTTGAGACTCTAAAGTATTCTTCTTGACTCAGTGCACTAGTGTGAATAAGCTTAACTTTATTATTCAATAGAACTTTTCTTCTTTCTGTTTCATTCTACTCACTTTTAAGTTTGATGGAGGTCTTGCCTTCTTCAGCTTTTATAGGAACTTATGGACCTTCCTCAATCACATCCCAAAGGATAATGTCAATGGCCTTAAAGAAAATTTTCATCCATAGTTTCTAGTATGTGAAATTTTCGCCATTGAAACTAGGAGGTTTTCTAATAGATAGCCTTTCAGGAAAAATATTATCACCAAGTCCTGCCATTTATACTTTTGATATGATTAAGTCCTTAATCAAGAGCCCAAGCTCTGATACCACTTGTTAAGCAAGGCTAGAACCCAAGAGGGGGGGTGAATTGGGTTTTATAAAAAATTTTAGTGAAAAACTCCCTTTTAAACCAGAAGTAAAACAATCAAATCAAACTTGATATAACGAATACATAATGTAAGAAAAGTAAGGGAGAAGAATAAACACAGAGATTTATCCTAGTTCGGCTTCTACCAAAGCCTATATTTAGTCCCCAAGTAACCTCTTGGGAGTTTTTACTATATCAATAAATAATTACAACAACCCAAGAGAATTTATCCTTGATTCCAAGCTCTCACAGCTTGACTCCTTCAAGGAACCTCCTTGAATACTCTCAAGGATATACTCCCCCTCAACCCAAGCTATCTTTTAGCTTGACTCTTTCAAGGAACCTTTTTGAGCTTTTCTTTTACAAGGAAGAAAGAAATACAGATGTTGAACTCCCTAAAACAAAGTATATAATATAGTGAAGCACTAATATGATAAAGAGCTTATAAGAAGATAAAAACTAATAATATAATCACTCTTAAATGTTTTTCTTGTTAATTCAGAGTCCATAAATTGAGTTTATATAGATTGAGGTCCAAGAGATTTGTTTGAAGTAAGTGGGAAGTCATGGATTTCAAAATATATCCGTTATAAATCCATTATGGCTTGTCAGCCATTGACCAGTCTATTGTTCTTCACTGACCAATTGACTGCTCCTTCTTTCCCTATCAGAAATTCAAATTTTAAACCCTAATAGTCGACTGCTTACCTTTGGCCAGTTGACTTGGTCTTAAGGTTGGCAACAAACTGGGTTTTAAGGCTGGTAATAGACCATGCTTTATCTGGGTGTGTTTAGTCAATTGGTGACTCATCGAGAGCTCCCAATTGATTAAGGTTAGAGCTAGCAACAGACTGGGGCTTCTCAGAAGGTGACCAGTCAACTATTGGCTAGTGGCCAGTTAACTGTTTACTTACGGAGAGCTTCCAGTTAATCAGGACTCAAACTAGCAGCAAACTGAGGACCTTATGACTAGTCAACTACTGGCTAGTAGGCAGTTGATTGATCACTTACAGAAAGCTCCCATTCAACTGGGCAAGGCCTGTCAACTGGCTGACAAAAGGTCCAATCGACTGTTGGCTTGCGGCTAGTCGGCTAAAGACTTCTAGAGTTCCATAAATCAGCTTTTTCTCAACCTTTAAGACCTAGAATCAATTTTAAATTCATTTTACATGATTTTAATAAGCTCACTGTCACTTACAAAGGTTCTTAAGATATAATAATACATTGAAAACTTCTAGGACCTAAGTAACACATAGAAAAACTTTTCTTCTTATGTTAGTTATCATCAAAACCTTGTTATTTAGCATATGGGCTGAACAAATACAAGTCATATGCTTGAATTTGATTATTCACATGTGTTAGTTGACACATGAGGCTAGATCACCCCTATTAGTTGTAGAGCTATCAAAATAGAACATATATCAAACACAAGCATTAAGCTCAAAATAATTAGAATAGTGATCCTACACCTCAATCAGATTATTAAAATCTAATCAAATCTATATGTGTTGGCATACACACAGGGCTAGTACACCCTTACTAACTAGGGTTTATAATCACAATACACTATGACTAATGTCTACTGTTGTTAGCTGCAAGGTTCTGAACTATATAGGATCCCAAAAATTCTTTTACAAAAATAAATAAATAATTAAAAATTTTAGAAAAATTTAAAACCAGATGAATTCATAAATCTTAGTCAAAGTAATTTAGAAACATAGAATTAGAAGGATTCAAAATTTCCAATTCAGAGAAAATTTAGAAATTTATAATCATAAAAACTTCATTATTATAGAGCCAAAGTCTTCAGAAGTAAAAAATTAGATTCTTTCACAAATACAAAATCAAAATACTTAATAAAACCAAAGTTTTTAGAATACCTAAAATCAGAGTAGTTTAGAAAACTAATAATAAGGTTTATTCAAAAAGCAAAATCTAATTAATTTGAAATTTTCTAATGAATCCAAATCTTAATTTAAATATATAGAGATGTAAAACATAATTCCAAAGTCAAACTACATACCAAAAAAGCTGTATAGTACATTACCTTGAAGTTGTGGAGGCATTAGGTGCATTTCTCAAGGAGAAAACAATATATCTAAGGAAGTTTGTTCCTTAAAATAACTGAGCAAATAAAGTACAAAAACTTGCAAAGAGAGTTTTTGAATTACATAAGGCATAGTTAGCAATATATACTCACATGGAGAGGAGCGTACAAACCTCTCCTTAAAGCCCTCAACAATTTGCTTAATCACGATTAGTCCAAATGACCTTTAAAATAAGGCAACACACTTCTAACCTCTATTGTTCAAACATAGTATAACTAATTTTATCAATTTATTTATTTAACTGGGAAGTTGCTCTTGAACTGTAAATATATTCCTCAATATTTGTAACTTTTGGATTGCTATACATAACATTTTATGGCTATCCTTGTGTCATAACCCTAACTGAACTCTTGTTATTAGGGTGTCAAAAGCTACTATCGGATAAAAAAATGCACTATAGTGGTGCAATTTGGGTTGTGTTTATTTCAAGGAGCCTAGTTTATTCCTGGGTAATTTGAATGCAAAAATGTGAAGAAATGGGAAAAATCAGGGTTTTGTCTTTGTTTTTGTCAAATGGATAGAAGTTGAACAAAATGCAACAAAATGAAATTGTTTTTAGGATTTTTTTTTATAAAGTGAAGATTGATAAAATAATAGGATTTGATGCAAATAATGATGAAATGCTTATCAGAGATTCAATTTGGCCTTACTAGCTTCTTTAAAGATAAAATGGAAGTTTCTTTAGAAAACCATTTCCATAGATGGTTTGACATACCATTCAAACACTAGGTAAATCAATTTGTTTATGAAATCTTTAACCCAAAGGTTTACAGCAACATTAATTACCTTCTTTAATGCACAAATGGGAGATTAATGTAAAGATGTGAGGACAACTTGAACAATTTAACTAAGTGCTAGCAAGCTACTATAATCAATCATAAGATATATTAGATTATAACAAACACAATACTTCTACAATTGAATGTAGCAATAATCCTTACAAAACACACATCAAAACATAAATCTTGGAATCCAATCCATAATATAGAAGTTATAGCAATATGGTTCAGCCTAAAAATGTAATCAAAATAACTTAACTAAGACATAATGAATATAAAGCTAGGTAAGATGGAAAAGAACAAGAAAACTCCCTAGTTGATGCTCTAAGGTCAGACCTCATCAAATCTCCTATAGGCAAGTGATGTTCAGCTACTTATGGTGAAGAGGGAAGCTTTACCTAGCTCCAAATTACCAAGAACAACCATGGAAGTGCAGTAAAATGATGGAGAGATGAGAAAAATGGAAGGAAAAGATGAAGAAGGAGAGTCTCTAGGACTCCCCTATAGTCTCTCCTAACTTCCACTGGTAGCAGCAGAAACCCTAGTGGCTAATATGAGGCAAGTTGGGTTGGGTCTTACAACAAGGCTTGGATCTCAATTAAAAATTGTGCAAGTTGGGCTCAATTCACCATGACGAAAATGGCGAAAAATATAGCAAGCATACTTAGGCCATTTTTGTAATTTTTCAACTTTTTCGGTCCATGATTGCAATTTATTGTAACTAGTCTTTGACTTTAACCTACAATGCAAAATTCAAATATTGTAATATCCCATATTCTCCAATTTAATTAAATTGAGTAAAATCAATAGAAAAATTACAATTATACCCTTACAAAGTACATTTTGCACAATGTCGCCTCTAATCCCAAATTACCACAAAATATTATCAAAACATGCATTTAAGCTCAATAAACCTTATAAAATGCCATGAAATAACATTGAATGACATAGTAAAAATGGGTATGATAAATTCCCCCACACTTAAACCTTTGCACTCTTAGGCAAAGCAATCAAGTGAAAAAATGGATCAAGACTGCAATAAAACTAATGGAAACATCAACTCAAATGGTTACGCTCTTTAACTGGCAATATTGGTGAACTAAACATGCAAGGCAATTAACCAAAGGAAAGTAGTGTTTTGCTTAACTCACCTAAATTGGGTTGTTCTCTCAAATCCACTTGATAAACATCCTACTATGAAGTTGCAGTGATTCTAAAATCTCCACTATGAATGTAATGATGTAAAAGATCAAAAGGACTTTAAGGGTTGTAATGTTGGGTTAGGCTAAATGGAGTGAGGATGGAAAGAAATGAACATGTACTAAGCTCTTCAATATGTCTTCCAAATAGACAATTACATCAATCTTCTTTAATTGCAAACTTTCATCTCCAAAATCACCAAAGAAATGCCTTATTTTAGAACTCCCTATCATTTTTTGTTCATTTTTTTGGGACTATTTTATTTATAGTATTGTCATAACCGACCTTTATGCGGAATAAAATAAAGGTTTAAATTATTGATTCCCAAAAACGAATATTGGAAACCAATTTATTTGGAGTCGCCACCAAAATTTTTAATGGAAAACTTTGGAAAACTGATTTAAAATAAAAAGAAAAAGGTAATATGGTCTGCGAAATCAGAGATGAGTTCGGGAGTCTATTTGAGTGTGGGGAAGGTGTTAGGCACCCCACAACACCAGTCCATAAGGACGGTTATCTTAAACCAGTCAGCTGAAATAGAATATGGCTTTTAAATTTATCACAATTACCCTTTTATCGACATACATGCCCGTTAAACAGAGGAGACAAAACAACAAGAATGAAAGCAAACAGACAGATATTTACAAAGGGCGGACTTGACCTATGATGAAAACCTAGGGCCTACGTACCTTGTGATTGGGATCAAAGTCCACGTAGTTCGACCAAAATGGTGTGTCTATTGATTGATTATTTGTAAATTTTATGATGAGAACATGAGAGTTTAAATTGAACAGATTTCCATAAACAAAACGAAATTGAGGTTTGATCTGTGTGTCTTAATTTATGACGATCTGATTAATCTAGCTCTCTTGACCTCTTCATTTTTTCTTTTTAAAATTTTTGTTCATTTTTGGAGTTTTAATCCTTATTTTGAAATTTAAACGAAATGAAATGATTATACAGAAAGAATTTGATCGTGTAAAGAAAAGAAATTATTTAATTAAGACGTTTATTTTTGTAATATTGTATTTATTGTTATCATTATTTTATAACAAATATGTGCTGATTTTGGGAATCCAAGGAGATTAAAATCTCACATGATCCCATACAATCAAGGAGAACAATATTCTCACACGATAATTTCGTAAACAATAGAAATTATTTGATTAAAGTAAATATTTAGTTTTTTTTAATTTTTAAAACCAATGTGTACCAAATTTAGGGATCTAAGGAGATTAAAATCTCACATAATCCCATACAATCGAGGAGAATAAAAATCCCACGCGATAATTTCATAAATAATGGAAAATATTTAATTAAAGTTAATGTTTAATTTGAAACAAATGTGTACTAATTGTAAGGATCTAAGGAGACTAAAATCTCACAAAATCCCATACAATCGAGGAGAACAATATTCTCACATGATTTCATTGATTGATTCCTTAGATGTTTGAGGAGACATTAAGTCTCACATAACAACTTCGGAATAAACATTAGATAGACTCCTTTTATCTGAAAGGCTGAGAAAACATCCAATAGGCCCAAGTTCTATTCGAAGGTTTAAATTTTCCTTTTTGTGCATATTATTTTATGTTTCATAGTTTATTTTCTTTTATTCTCCTTCTTTTAATACTTTGAACAGATACATAAAGGCTTTGTTAACAATGCTGTCATAATCTTGAACCTAGACACGTTAAGGCTTTATTCAAAATAAGATTCATAGAATGAGAATGAGTAAAATGAAGTTAAAAACAAAGTTGCTGTAACCCAAAGAATGAAATTCAAGGCAATAAGGATGCTGCATGAATGAAAACTTGTAGAGAGAGAATATATATATATATATATATGTACTTCTAGATACAAAATTACATCTGTACCAATTTCATGCTCTAATATCTTTACTTCAAGAATAGGTCCCACGGTAAATTCTAAAGCTTGAAGATTAGAATACATACATCTATATACTCCTACTGATTTTACGTTGCACCCAACCCATGAAGCCTATGTTTTCCTAACATCTACTTACTCCAAAACAAAAGATTGAGCTAGGATATCATTGAAGTGTCAAACCAAAGTGCAACCCAAATCTTATATGAACCCATGAAGATGGTATGCGGACCTTACGAAGGAAAGAAAAAGAATGAATGCCAAGCACTACTCTGAACCGAAACCAAAAAAGAGAAAGAAAATTGGTTGCCAAAGCTTTGAAAGAACGAAGAAAAGAAGTAGAAATACAACCCCCTTTTTTAAAGCAACAAAAAAAGAAATGTGGTAACCTTAAAATGATTTTTGACAGAAAAACATGGTTCTCATTACAGCTAGTTCCAACAGGTTTTTTTGGCAGCCAATGGGTGATATATTGCAGTGCAGTTACAAAGGCTTTGCAGCAATGTTTTTTATAAAAAAAAATTTTTGCAGTTGGTTCCGATCGGTTTTGGCAGCCAATGAGTGGTATATTGCTGTGATATTACAACAGTTTTGTAGCAACATTTTTTTACAGAAAAAAATGATGGTCATGCAGCAAAACGAAGTTGAACAAAAGTAGAAAACAATGGAAGGCGGTGAAGCTGCAAACCGAGGAGCTTGAACAGCCACTTCCAGCGCTCTTCATGGCCTCTGTTTACCTCTATTTTAGTGTGTGTGAATAGAGGAATTGGCTTAACAGTGTCACCTTTCTCACAGCATGGGAAAAGAGTTAAAGAGGAGGAGGAAGTGACATTCACAGCAATGAAGACCAGCCAGAGGGGAAAGTGAGGAAAGGAGGAAGTAAAATGGAAGGGAAGACCGAAAACATGAAAATGAGAAAAACAAACCATTGTCATGCATGCACGTAACCAGCTAACCTAAGGCACCAAAGAAAAGAAGGCTAAGTGATAGTGTGTCTCTTCGACTGGTGATTTCGTGGCCTCCAGCTCGGCTTCCTTCTTTCTCAGTTTGCTCAGTCAGTGGCTTCTCTCGGCTCCTTCTCTTCTTCGTCGACTGCTCATGGCCTCTGTTTAGCTCTCTTTCTTTTCTTTGTCCGTTTTGGTTTTGCTCTCCTCTCTTCAGACCGACCACCTTTCTTTTCATTATGCCTTTGCTTAAAGAAACAGAAAAGAGAGCTTCTTTCTTCTTTGGTTTGTCTTCGTCTCTCTATTCTCAGCGCCTCCTGCTCAACTTGCCATCTTCTCTCCCTCAGTCTATCTCTCTCCTGCAAAAGAAGAAGAAACTCAAGAAGAGTGTGAGCGTAAGGGGTCAGGAGGGTGGAACCAGAGAGCTTTGGTCACTCTCTCTTTTTTCTGGTTTCAGCTTCAATTTTTTTCTCCCCCTCCTTCTTTCGGTTCTCCTTCAATCCCCACACTAAGTTTATGGTTTTCTTGGACTCCTCCCTATCTCCTTTTTTTTCTTTGCCCTTTCCTGTGATCTGGTGCTGCTCCTGTCATTGTTGTTGGAGCAGCCACTTCTGCCTTCATCTCCTTCTTTTTGCTTTTTGCTTTTTTTTTTTCCAGCTTTTTCCTCAGGTTTTCACGTGCTGGCAGCCTTATGACACTTTTTCTCTCTTTTTTTTTTAAATTTTTATTATTATTATTACTATTATTGTTAATTAATTTTTATTTTTTGATTATTTAATTTTTGTTTTGTAATATATTTTATATTTTTATATTTCTTTATTATCTTTCTTTGATTTATTATAATTATTTTAATTACCTTTTTTTTTTTTTTGAATTTTGAGTTTGTCTCCCATTCTTTATTTTTAATTTTAAATTGTCCCCCAATTGAAAATATCATTTGAAGTTTTGACATTTTTAATTTTCCTATTTTCTTAATTATTAATTAATTGGTGTATCCATTAATTAAATAATTAAGTGATTAGGGATGGGGTGTTCACAGTTGCCCCTCTTTGCTTGTCTCTTAGGTTAGGGACGTGAATGTTGTGAAGAGATGACCTAACTTAAGAGCAAGCAAATATGTGAACACACCATTCCTCGTGTTGAGGGAAAACTAGTAAAAGTCAACACTTGAATAGGACCCTAAGTTACCCAGACAAGATGCAGGACTTTTGAACGAAAATTGTCTGGACACAATGCATGGACTTTTGACAGAAATAGAAATTGTCCTGGACACGATACAGGACTTTGACAGAAATGTAAATTGCTTGGACACGTTGCAGGACTTTGACAGAAATGGAAATTGCCCTAGACACGATGCAGGACTTTGACAGAAATGTAAATTGCCCTGGACATGATGCAGGGACTTTGACCGAAATGTAAATTTGACATAATGCAGGACTTTGACCGAAATGGAAATTACCCTTGACACGATGTAAGACTTTGACAGAAATGTAAATTACCCTGGACACGATGCAGGACTTTGACAGAAATGTAAATTGCCCTGGACACGATGCAGGGACTTTGACTGAAATGTAAATTGCCCTGGACACGATGCAGGACTTTGACAGAAATGTAAATTGCCTGGACACGATGCAAGACTTTGACCGAAATGTAAATTGCCCTGGACACGATGCAGGGACTTTTGACAGAAATGGAAATTGCCCTAGACACGATGCAAGACTTTGACAAAAATGGAAATTGCCTGGACACGATGCAGGACTTTGACAGAAATGTAAATTGCCCTGGATACGATGCAGTGACTTTGACAGAAATGTAAATTGCCCTGGACACGATGCAGGACCTTGACAGAAATGGAAATTGTCTTGGACACGATGTAGGACTTTGACATAAATAAAAATTGCCCTGGACACGATGCAGGGACTTTGACAGAAATGTAAATTGCCCTAGACACGATGTAGGGACTTTTGACATAAATGTAAATTGCCTTGGACACGATGTAGGACTTTGACAGAGATGTAAATTGTCTGGACATGATGCAGGACTTTGACAGAAATAGAAATTACCCTGGACACGATGTAAGGACTTTTGACAGAAATGTAAATTGCCCTAGACACGATGCAGGACTTTGACAGAAATGTAAATTGCCCTGGACACGATGCAGTGACTTTGACAGAAATGTAAATTGCCCTGGACACGATGCAGGACTTTAAATAGGGTTGTGCTGCATAAGAATGTGACTCCACGCAGCACGTGCTTTGGTGACTATGCAAGGTGATGCATGTCCTCTCATAAAATGTATGATGCAAATGCTTGATTTTTCTTGTTTGAAAACTTTAGATTTTCTATACATGGGGTATGTACATATGTGGAATGCATGATGTATATGCTTAATTTTTGAAAATTTTGGAAACTTTAGATTCTCTATGCATGAGATATGAAACAATGGAGTGCAATGTAAGAACACGTACTAAATGCATGATGTAAAATGTGATTTCTTTTTTATTGATATATGATTTTATTTATAAAATGCAGTGTGCATGCCAAGTAAAAAAAAAATTGTCCCTTTTATGATAGATTAAAATCATTTAGGGGAAGAAGATAGTGTCTTACTCCTTAGCATATTTTGGGAATGTTGGGAAGCAATGCAAACGCCTAATGCTCAGATGCCCTTAAAATTTGCAAATGGTTGGATTCCCTTGATCACCTACATATGGGGGAATTCCTCTTACTTATCCCTTTTCGCCTTAATCCCAAGATTCAAGGTCTTGGGAGCTTCAAAAGTTGTACTTTTTGGAGCTAAGGATAGATTTTAAGCATGAACATCTCATACTGTAAACCAATCTTAGCAAGATAGGGTTTAAATGGGAACACCCTAAACTTGAAGCTTCAAATTTGACCAAAGTTTCATGTTCCATTTGGATTGCCTTGGACATGATTCTAATGTCATTCCATATGAATACTTCTGCTAGTGTTGCTTTAAAAGTCAACACAAAAAATGGGCCACAGTTTGATTTAACAATCTTAATACAATCGTATGTTTAGGAGTGCAGGGCTACATGTCCTTGAAAGAGGCCGATTGCCCCATTTTGAAGGGATATTGAATGGAATGTGCAAATGAACTTAAGGATTTGTGGTAAAGTGACGCCAAAGGAAAGGATGTATAAAACCAGGAAAAGTCCTAGTTCAAAGCCAGAGGAATAGTTGAGACAGTTTGAATGCAAGATAGATTTGGCAAGCAACCAATTGCCCCAATTTGATTGAAAAGTCGATACAAAAATGTGCCATGATTCAATTTAACAACCTCAATACAATCATCTATTATGGAGTGTGAGGTTACATGCCCTTGAAAGAGGCAAATTGCCCCATTTTGAAGGGACATTAAATAAAATGTGCAAATTGACTTAATAATTTGTGGTGAAGTGATGCCAAAGGGAAGGGTGTGTGGAACCAGGAAAAGTCTTAGTTCCAAGCCAGTGGTATGATTAGCACAGTTCGAATGCAATATGATAGATTTGGCAAGCAACAAATTGCCCCAATTTAATTGAAAAGTCAACGCGAAAATGTGCCATGATTTGATTTAACAATCTTAATGCAACCATATGTTAAGGAGTGCGAAGCTACATTTCCTTGAAAAAGGTAGATTGCCCTAATTTTTGAAGGGACATCGAATAGAATGTGCAAACAGACTTAATGATTGGTGGCAAAAAAATAATGCCAAAGGAAAGGGTGCATGAAACCAGGAGAAGTCCTAGTCCCAAGTTGGAGGTATGGTTAGCACAATTTGAATGCAATATGACGGATTTGGCAAGCAACAAAACACCCCAATTTGATGCAATAATGGGAATTGATGAAGCATAAGAGTTTGCCTGATGAATCTAGGCAAGCAGTGGAAATGATACGTTATTAAAAGGTACCTTAGTTCAATGCATGAAACATTCTATTTGAAAACTTTTTGTTGATGAGAAACTGTTCTATTTTGAATTTGGACAATCATATCAGTTCCTTTTTATTGATTGATTCTTTGAATTTTTTATTTGACTTTCTTTTTGCCCCAAAATATTCCGAGCAAGCCATACTTCAACAAGGACTTTCAAAGGTCAAAAGGTGGCCATGGTAGTTGGGTTTTAGAAATGGTATTTGGTTTAAAATCCCTTACCCAGGTTGAAAAGTGACCATAGTGGTCAGGTACTAGGCTCAAAATCCCTTACCTAGGTCGAAAGGTGACTATGGTGATTGGGTTTTAGAAATGGTATTAGGCTTAAAATCCTTTACCTCCCACTTTCACCATGGATTTTTTAGTCTTCTCTTCTACTATGATTTTTATTCCTGAGATTCACTCCAACTAGAGAGGATATATTATGGGGTTGTGATGGGATTTAATGGATGATAATTCAAGTTTAAGAAGAAAGAATGAAATGGCTCAAACGTCGATGTAAGGTCGCGATGAGAATTTTACTTTGACAACCATGTAGTCTTGGCGTGATTCGTTAGCTCTTCATGATTATAAGAAAGTCTTCTTTAAGGGTCGTACACCATTTTTCCCAAGTGGTGAACGAAACCCTATTTTTTTGAAAATCTTGCCTTTTTGCCTTTTTCATTTTCTCTATTGTTGACTTTTGTGCACTTTGCTCTTTCTTTTCCTTCAAAGAGAGCTCATTTAAAGACTATGGGTGCTTTCATGCATCGGATTCTCACCATTTCTCGGGTAGAATTTAGGTTGGGGATTTGAAAAACCTTGAAGGTTCAAAGCCAGTGGCAGCGATTAAGTAGTGTTCAGGTGAGGAAAGGAAATTGATCCTCTCTAGATATGTAAATCTCAGTACAAAAACCTCTTAGAGACTACCCAACCCAAAGGTTCTCTATTAAAGGTGAGAAGAAAACTTCTTTACTTAAGCTTAATTGGGGTGGCTAGGGGTAGCTTCTCTGCAATAAGGGAGACAAAGAATGCCCCGTATCCTTGGTATATCCTATTCATGAAACATACACTGCCTTTGTTGATTCTTTTTTGAAAGAAACTGAGGCTTTGAGATTACGTTGCCTTCAAATTTCACCATTTTCCTCATCAATTGAAATTTTTCAAAGGAATCGCTTGGCTTTTGGCTTTTATGGTTCTTGATCACTAAAAATGGAAAAATGTAACAAGAAGATGGGGCATCAACAACTTTGAAGAAACGAAAGGGTCTACCAAAATAGATAACTATGGCATTGATAGTATTAAATACTATACAACCCAATGATGCAATTAGCTAGCACCCCAGTTATACAGAATAGTGTTGACCATACAAGCATCCCCTAATGAAGAAATCATATGAAATGACATTGTTGTTCTCTTAAACAATCCCTTGGTCAAACAAGGAGCTAGGGATAGAGACTTTCCAATTTTTCACATCTCCTATCAATTGCTTTAGATGACAATGCATTGCTTCCATAGAGCCCAAGTACTAATGTGGGGTTCACAATTATAATTTGGTCCATACTATTGGAAATTGGATGTGGTTGGAGGAAAGGTCCTACCAAAACTTATTCATGTGGGATTTTGGGTGGAAGGCAATCAAGATAACCTTTGGCTTTGATAATGACAGGCACATGGTAACTTGAGATAGATCTGTGGGTGCTGGCACCTTTTGGAAAGATCTAGATCCCAAAACTTATTAGGGTGTGATGGTGGGTGGGAATTATTTAGCCAAAATATGAAGGGGCCTGGGAAGTTAGGGATTAATCACATGGGATTTCATTTCATCATTGGTAGCTTGATCGTGACTCAAGTCAAAATTTCCATTGCAGGTGACGAAAAGAGATCCTATTTTCCCAAATTCCTATATTTTCCATGCAAAGCATCATGAGTATGCATGAATGCAATTTTATTTTATTTCAAAGGGATAATTTAACAAACTGATCATATTAAGGTTGTAATGTGTTTTTCAACACAAAAAGGGTTTTTCTTAAAACTTTCATTCCTCAGGATGCTTACTGCTTCACTGGGAAAAGGGAAATGGCATGTAGTTCATGAAGGAATTAGGACCTTATGCAATTATCACTGAGAAAAATTTAATAACCACAATGATCTTGCAGGCCTGGTAACCTATTTGGAAAGGTCATATGACAAGTCCTTTTATTGTTGGTTACCTCAGTTTCTTTTCATAGTGATTAGGTCATATTGGTCCTGGTATGGAGTATGCCAAAAGGATATCTCCTACCCATTCTAAGGGCCTATTACCTCAAAGGGAGATAGATGACTATTAGCTAGTTTTTTAGACGGTATTAAAACATGGGTTCATTTTATAATCCATGTTAAAATAATGTCCAACTCAATAGCTAAATATTATGATCTAAAAAGGGTCACCTATGCCCAATCAAAATTAGGATGTTGAACATTGCACTTGGTGTTATTACTCCTCGTAAAGGTCAGTGACTTACATGGTAACCACTTCAGAAGGGACACAATGATCTTCAATTAGTTAATGAACCCTTAATTTTAATCTGATGCATGTATTCCTTAGAGAACTGGTTGATCCACAAGAGTATATGGGTTTCCATATATCCTTCAGGGAGCTTATTGATCCACAGGGGATATGTATTGGGCAATCAATTTGGTAAGGGATGAATTCTTACATAATTGATGCCTAAAGTCTCAATCAAAGGATTAGTATATTTTGCTAATATATTGGATATAGGCATGATTGTTTTAACTTAAATGTCATTGGCATTCCTTTGATACTAACATATTAGAGTGGAAGAACATTCTTTATATGTTCTTTAACAGATTTCCTTTGACAGTCAAGTCATGAGAAATATGTATTTCACCCATGATTAAAGGCTATTTCAAAGTTTTCACCATGACACAACATCCATTTGAGGGCATAATAATCATTGCTTAGATTTGAGGGACATGAATATGATTATTACACCATTAGGCTTGACTATAATTCTTAAAAGAACTCTCTCCCCTTTAAGAGACTCACTTGTCACATAGAGGGAAGGTAACAGCCACTACTTCGAGAGAAAGGAGTATCTACACGAGTAATAGCAATATATTTATTTCCTACAAGTAATGTATGCATCAATTAACTAATCCATTTCATGTAAATAATTTTTGAAAAAAAGGATTAAAATGTTCTTAATGGTTTCCTTTTAACCAAGTACCTCTAAAAGCGATTGTATTGAGAATAATGTGAGAATTTGATCATTTAGAATTTGGAAACTTTTACAAGCAACAATTGGATATTTTGCATATTGTTCCCTATTACTCACCAAGAGCCTTATTGGTTCATTGGGAATAATAGGTATAAATCTCAACCCAAGGAGGAAGAGGAGGCCCTCACGTGGGCAAGACTTAATAAAAATAAGTGAACTAAATAACCACTAATATACTATCTTCCTAAAATATCATCAATTTTTAATGGTTCACAACCCCATTGATACAACATCAAGCCAAATTTCCAATACTGAAGAAGCCTTCAATTTTAGCTCATTTCGTTTGGCTAATAACGCATTGCATGGAAATGTTTTGATAATTCAATACCCCATAAAAGGTTTTTTTTTTTAAAAAAAATGTAATCATGCCAGGAATGATGTGTCAACATGCAAAATGAGAGTGTAATATGCTCCATCAGTGTCCTAACTTGGGTCAACCCTATATGTGGGAATGGTACCCTAAAGACGGTAGGCCCTAGGAAGGTTATCTATTAAGTTCAACCTATTACTGTGCACAGTTCCAAGGGTGAGTCTAACATCTTAGAGGATTATTTGTTCCCAGATTGCCCCCACTCAAAAGAATGAGGATCTCGCGACATGAATTGGACTCAAAGAGGATAGAATCCCACCTTAGTCAAATCCACATAACGAGGTACAACCTGAGCGAGGTCTTCACATTAATCTTTGGAAGCGAGAAGCTTTACAAGAGAACCAATATAAACTTCTACTAACCTAAGGCAAGTGAGGACTCGGGTATGGAGCCCAAAAGTGTGTGAGGTAGAATATCAATATGCTTAAGGTGCAAGGGAAACATATAAACCTTTAAACCAATAGTTTACCCAACCTTCATCTGTCAAACAACTAAATTGCAAGAGAAGCCAAGAGCTTACAATACAAACTGGGGTCGTCTACACTAAGGTTTTATTCCGCATGTTATCTATCCTAGCACATGCATTACAAATAAATGAACAAAATTATGTAGCAAATGAGAAACTATAAGCATGTTATATGACTGAGAAGGAAGATATACACCTACACAAACAGCAAAGATAAATAGCAAATACATAAGAACATATAGGCATATCATGTGACCACAAGAGATAAATAAACAAGAAAACACTGAAGAAGAATAAACAATTAACCAAACAAAACATAACAAGGGTAATCAAGATTATAGAAAGCCATATTATTTCAATTGACTACTGAAATAGGCTTGACTCTCGAAATATCCCCAGTGGAGTCGCCAAACTGTCGTAACCGACCTTTCAGCGGAATAAAATAAAGGTTTAAATTATTGATTCCCATAAATGAATATTGGAAACCAATTTATTTGGAGTTGCCACCAAAATTTTTAATGGAAAACTTTGGAAAACCGATTTAAAATAAAAAGAAAAAGGCAATATGGTCTGCGAAATCAGAGATGAGTTCGGGAGTCTATTTGAGTGTGGGGAAGGTGTTAGGCACCCCACAACACCCGTCCATAAGGACGATTACCTTAAACCAGTCAGCTGAAATAGAATATGACTTTTAAATTTATCACAATTACCCTTTTATCGACATACATGCTCGTTAAAAAGAGGAGACAAAACAGCAAGAATGAAAGCAAACAGACAGATATTTACAAAGGGCGGACTTGACCTATGATGAAAACCTAGGGCCTACTTACCTTGTGATTGGGATCAAAGTCCACGTAGTTCGACCAAAATGGTGTGTCTATTGATTGATTATTTGTAAATTTTATGATGAGAACATGAGAGTTTAAATTGAACAGATTTCCATAAACAAAACGAAATTGAGGTTTGATCTGTGTGTCTTAATTTATGACAATCTGATTAATCTAGCTCTCTTGACCTCTTCATTTTTTCTTTTTAAAATTTTTATTCATTTTTGGAGTTTTAATCCTTATTTTGAAATTTAAACGAAATGAAATAATTATACAGAAAGAATTTGATCGTGTAAAGAAAAGAAATTATTTAATTAAGACGTTTATTTTTGTAATATTGTATTTATTGTTATCATTATTTTAGAAAAAATATGTGCTGATTTTGGGAATCCAAGGAGATTAAAATCTTACATGATCCCATACAATCAAGGAGAACAATATTCTCACACGATAATTTCGTAAATAATAGAAATTATTTGATTAAAGTAAATATTTAGTTTTTTTTAATTTTTAAAACCAATGTGTACCAAATTTAGGGATCTAAGGAGATTAAAATCTCACATAATCCCATACAATCAAGGAGAATAAAAATCCCATGTGATAATTTCATAAATAATGGAAAATATTTAATTAAAGTTAATGTTTAATTTGAAACAAATGTGTACTAATTGTAAGGATCTAAGGAGACTAAAATCTCACATAATCCCATACAATCGAGGAGAACAATATTCTCACATGATTTCATTGATTGATTCCTTAGATGTTTGAGGAGACATTAAGTCTCACATAACAACTTCGGAATAAACATTAGATAGACTCCTTTTATCTGAAAGGCTGAGAAAACATCCAATAGGCCCAAGTTCTATTCGAAGGTTTAAATTTTCCTTTTCGTGCATATTATTTTATGTTTCATAGTTTATTTTCTTTTATTCTCCTTCTTTTAATACTTTGAACAGATACATAAGGGCTTTGTCAACAATGCTGTTGGAATCTTGAACCTAGACACGTTAAGGCTTTATTCAAAATAAGATTCATAGAATGAGAATTAGTAAAATGAAGTTAAAAATAAAGTTGCTGTAACGCAAAGAATGAAATTCAAGGCAATAAGGATGCTGCATGAATGAAAACTTGTAGAGAGAGAGAATATATATATATATATGTACTTCTAGATACAAAATTACATCTGTACCAATTTCATGCTCTAATCTCTTTACTTCAAGAATGGGTTCCACGGTAAATTCCAAAGCTTGAAAATTAGAATACATACATCTATATACTCCTACTGATTTTACGTTGCACCCAACCCATGAAGCCTATATTTTCCTAACATCTACTTACTCTAAAACAAAAGATTGAGCTAGGATATCATTGAAGTGTCAAACCAAAGTGCAACCCAAATCTTATATGAACCCATGAAGATGGTATGCGGACCTTACGAAGGAAAGAAAAAGAATGAATGCCAAGCACTACTTTGAACCGAAACCAAAAAAGAGAAAGAAAATTGGTTGCCAAAGCTTTGAAAGAACGAAGAAAAGAAGCAGAAATACAACGCCTCCTTTTTTAAAGTAACAAAAAAAGAAATGTGGTAACCTTAAAATGATTTTTGACAAAAAAACATGGTTCTCATTACAACTAGTTCCAACAAGTTTTTTTGGTAGCCAATGGGTGATATATTGTAGTGCAGTTACAAAGGCTTTGCAGCAACGTTTTTTACAAAAAAAAATGATGATTTTGCAGTTGGTTCCGATCGGTTTTGGCAGCCAATGAGTGGTATATTGCTGTGATATTACAACAGTTTTGCAGTAACGTTTTTTTACAGAAAAAAATGATGGTCATGCAGCAAAACGAAGTTGAACAAAAGTAGAAAACAAAGGAAGGCGGTGAAGCTGCAAACCAAAGAGCTTGAACAGCCACTTCCAACACTCTTCATGGCCTCTATTTACCTCTGTTTTAGTGTGTGTGAACAGAGGAATTAGCTCAACAGTGTCACCTTTCTCACAGCATGGGAAAAGAGTTAAAGAGGAGGAGAAAGTGACACTCACAGCAATGAAGACCAGCCAGAGGGGAAAGTAAGGAAAGGAGGAAGTAAAATGGAGGGGAAGACCGAAAACATGAAAATGAGAAAAACAAACCATTGCCATGTAAGCACGTAAACCAGCTAACCTGAGGCACCAAAGAAAAGAAGGCTAAGCGATGGTGTGTGTGAACACCCCACCTAAACTAACAATAATAATAATTATGGTAATGATAATAAATAAAATTAAAAATTCAAAAAAAAATTAATTAATTAAAACAAAATTGCAAAAAGCAAAAAAAAATAGAAGTAATGTGGAAAAAACCAAATATAAAAACCAAAAATATTAAAAGGAAAAATTCAAAATATATGTTTGAAGAAGAGACATGGTAATCATCTTGTAAAGAAATAAAATGAATAGGGTTAATAAATTTGTCTAAATACAAAAAGGAGGAAAGGCTACCTAATTAAAATAAAATTGCAAAGCTTGCTCACTTGCTCTCACACACTCTCACTTGCTTATACTCACACACTCTCACATGCTCACTTGCTCTCACACACACTCACACTCACACACTCTCACTTGCTCACACTCACACACTCCCACTTGCTTACACTCCCACATGCATACATTCATGCACACACACACATTACTAAGGAACAAAAGGACAAGGAGGGCAGAAAAGTAAGAGGGAGTTGGTTTTTCAGAGGAGAGAAAAAAGTGGAGCAGCTTGTGCAGAAAAAGGAGAGACATTGGCTGGAGCAGAGAGGGGAGTGGCTGGAAATTGCAGCTTGTGCAGAAAAAGGAGAGAGGTTGGCTAGAGCAGAGAGGGGAGTGGCTAAAAATTGCAGAAAAAGCAGAAAATAGGGGGAGACCGTGGCTAAAATGGGAGTGGGCTGGAGCATAAATTAAAGGAACCTTGGCTGGAGAAGGGGGAGAGGAGCAAGGTGGTTGAGAGAAAGAACTTTGGCTGGAGGAGAAGGGAGAGAAACTCGAGACGAGTAGAAAAACAAGAGGGAGACTGAAAAACACTGCTGGATCGTGTTGGAGAGCTGAAGGAAGATAGGTGCTGCTAGGCCTTGAAACCGCAGTTGGATGAGGAAGAAGAAGAGAGATAAAGAAGTGTAGAAGTGAGGGAAAGCAACGTGTTGAGCAGAGGAGCCACGGACTGAAAAAAAGCTGTTAACGCAGAGGTTCCACGGATACACCAAGTTGTCTTTCTGTTCACCTCTGTTTGAGTGATCCAAAGTAGAGAAAGTTTAGGGGCTTTGTGAGGAAGAAGAGGAAGAAGAGATTCTCTATTTTGGGCACAAAAAATAGAGCTGAACAGAGGAGGAGTGGAAGAATAAAACGCTGAAAATGGAGGCCATTCAGGGAGATGCAACCGATGAGAGATGTTGAAAAAAAAACTGAAGGTGTGTGAGGAGCCGAGAAGACAGCAGAAACATTGAGAAGAAGAGGAAAAGAAAGGAAGGAAGAGGGAAAGGTATCAAGAGGAAGAAGAAGAAGGAAGGAAGAAAGGAAGGTGTTGAGTTGAAGAGGAGCATTTGGCCTCTGGTTTTCCAGCCGAGAAAGCAAAGGTTTGGGGGACCGTGTTAGAGAGCTGTGAGCGAGGCATCAACCGAGGAAGGAAAGCAATCTTTCATCTGAGCAAGAAAATATCGCTGAAGAAGGAGCACGTGAGGTATGACTGCATGGTGGAAGTTGTTATGCATGGTTGACACTGTTCATGCGTTTTGCTTCAGATAACATTGTGTCTATTTGCTTATTTTTTTGTTTTAATTTATTTTTGTCATTTTTCATTATTCTTATTGTCATTTTTTTTGCATATCAATGTGGATGTGGAATTGATTTCGGCTTTACAAACAAGGTTTTAAGCTACATCATCATCGTGTGAGAATATTATTCTCCTCGAGTGCTTGGGGTCGTGTGAGATTTTAATCTCTTTAGACCCCAAAATTTAGTACATACTTGTTAAAAAATAATAAATAAATATTAAAAATAACAAATAAGTAAATAATAATAATTCAAAAAAATGAATATAAAAATTAAATTATTTACGAAATGATTAAGTTGGGGTCTTTATAAAATTTAATTAAATAAAAGTGTCATGTGGGACTCAGGTTCTCATAGGTTTAGGAGAATTGATCTTGGCTTAAATATTTCCAATTTTAAAATTTGTTTTAAAATAAATATATGAAAATAAAGCTACGTCATCATTGTGTGAGAATATTATTCTCCTCGAGTGCTTGGGATTATGTGAGATTTTAATCTCCTTGGATCCCAAAAAATTAACACACATTTGTTGTAAAAATAATAATAATTAAATATTCACTTTAATTAAATGATTTTCCCTTATTTATGAAATTATCGTGTGAGGATTTTGTCCTCCTTGATTGCATGGGATCATGTAAGATTTTAATATCCTTAGATCCTTAAAATTAGTACACATTTGTTGTAAAAATAATAACAATTAAATATTTACTTTAATTAAATATTTTCCATTATTTATGAAATAATCGTGTGAGAATTTTGTTCTCCTCAATTGCATGGGATCATGTGAGATTTTAATCTCCTTAGATCCCTAAATTTGGTACACATTGGTTTTAAAAATAATAACAACTAAATATTCACTTTAATTAAATAATCTTCCATTATTTATGAAATTATCGTGTGAGGATTTTGTCCTCCTCGATTGCATGGGATCATGTGAGATTTTAATCTCCTTAGATCCTTAAAATTAGTACACATTTGTTGTAAAAATAATAACAATTAAATATTTACTTTAATTAAATATTTTCCATTATTTATGAAATAATCATGTGAGAATTTTGTTCTCCTCAATTGCATGGGATCATGTGAGATTTTAATCTCCTTAGATCCCTAAATTTGGTACACATTGGTTTTAAAAATAATAACAGCTAAATATTTACTTTAATTAAATGATTTCTATTATTTACGAAATTATCGCGTGAGAATATTGTCTTCCTCGATTGCATGGGGTCATGTGAGATTTTAATCTCCTTGGATCCCCAAAATCAGCACATATTCATTATAAAATAATAAAAACAATAATAACATTATTACAAAAATAAATGTCTTAATTAAATAAATTCTTTTCTTGATCGAATTCGTTCTTTATAATTATTTCATTTTATTTAAATTTCAAAAATAAAGACTAAAGTTCCAAAAACAAAAATTTTAAAAAAGAAAAAATGAAGAGGTCAAAAGAGCTAGATTAATCAGGTTGTCATAAATTAAAACACATGAACCAAATCCCAATTACATTTTGTTTACGAAAATCCATTTAATTGAAACCCTCCTGTACTCACCACAAAATTCACAAATTATCAACCAATAAACATGCCATTTGGTCAAACTACGTGGACTTTGATCCCTATCATGGGGTATGTAGGCCCTAGGTTTTCATCCTAGGTCAAGTCTGCCTTTGTAAATATCTATCTATTTGTTTCCACTATTGTCGTTTTTGTCTTCTCTGTTTAATGGGCATGCATGTTAATAAAGAGTGATTGAGATAAATTTAAGGCCATATTCTATTTCAATTGACTAATTTAAGGTAACCATCCTCATGGACGGGTGTTGTGGGGTGCCTAACACCTTCCCCACACTCAAATAGACTCCCGAACTCATCTCTGATTTCGCAGACCATGTTGCCTTTTTCTTCTTTATTTAAATGGGTTTTCCAAAGTTTTCCGTTAAAAATTTTGGTGACGACTCCAAATAAATTGATTTTCAAGATTCGTTTTTGGGAATCAATTTTAAACTCTTTTGATTTTATTCCGCCGAAAGGTCGGTTATGACAGTGTGTCTCTTCGGCTGGTGATTTCGTGGCCTCTAACTCTGCTTCCTTCTTTCTCGGTTTGCTCAGTCTGTGGCTTCTCTTGGCTCATTCTCTTCTTCGTTGACTGCTCATGGCATCTGTTTAGCTCTCTTTCTTTTCTTTGTCCGTTTTGGTTCTGCTCTCCTCTCTTCAGACCGACCACCTTTCTTTTTGTTATGCCTCTGCTTATAGAAACAGAAAACAGAGCTTCTTTCTTCTTTGGTTTGTCTCCGTCTCGCTATTCTCGGCGCCTCCTGCTCAACTTGCCATCTTCTCTCCCTCAGTCCATCTCTCTCCTACAGAAGAAGAAGAAACCCGAGAAGAGTGAGAGCGTGAGGGGTCAGGAGGGTGGAACCAGAAAGCTTCGGTCTCTCTCTCTTTTTTCTGGTTTCAGCTTTAATTTTTTTCTCCCCCTCCTTCTTTCGGTTCTCCTCCAATCCCTACGCTAAGTTTATGGTTTTCCTGGATTCCTCCCTATCTCCTTTTTTTTCTCTGCCCTTTCCCGTGATCTGGTGCTGCTCCTGTCACTGTTGTTGGAGCAGCCACTTTTGCCTTCATCTCCTTCTTTTTGCTTTTTGCTTTTTTTTTTTTTCAGCTTTTTCCTAAGGTTTTCACGTGCTGGCAGCCTTATGACAAATTTTCTCTTTTTTTTTTAAATTTTTATTATTATTACTATTATTGTTAATTAATTTTTATTTTTTGATTATTTGATTTTTGTTTTGTAATATATTTTATATTTTTATATTTCTTTATTATCTTTCTTTGATTTATTATAATTATTTTAATTAGCTTTTTTTTTTTGAATTTTGAGTTTATCTCCCATTCTTTATTTTTAATTCTAAATTGTTCCCCAATTGAAAATATCATTTGAAGTTTTGACATTTTTAATTTTCCTATTTTCTTAATTATTAATTAATTGGTGTATCCATTAATTAAATAATTAAGTGATTAGGGATTGGGTGTTCACAAGTATATTAACTTTTTTTTTTTTCAATTTGGCAATCCAAGTCCATAACGATAAAAGGCATCAACGCAATAATATAATAGTAAAACATTGTTTGGAAATTTGAGCATGTTGTGCATGCATTGCTACTTGTGAAAATAAAGGTTCAAGTGGGCTAAAAATGTGAATAAGAGTTTAGGTTTATGTTTGTGGAATATGGGGTATGAAAGGAATGCCTTTATCCTATCCATTACATTAATGCATATGACACTTTGACCAAGAATTAAGACAAGTTCTAGAGAATGCAAAACCAAGTAATCAGGCTCAAACAACTTTCAACAAGGTTAACTCTCATGTTTACTCATAATGATCAATTGCCAACAAAATTAATTACCGTGTATAAGTAGATTACAAAGATTGCAAGTCAAAGAGTGAAAATCATATAAAGGGTTTCAATCACCATAAATGAGTTAAGAATCAAAAGGCTTTAATGCAAACATTGAAAACCTTTTCTACCATCATAAATAAATAACAAAAATTTCAATGTGGGTTTATTTCTCTTACAAACATATTGGATATAGATGGAATAAAATTTTCATGATTCAGTTCAAAAACAATGTATCTAATACCAAATCCAAAGCCCAGCAAAAATTAAGGCTCAATTGACATCAATTTACTAAGGAGAAAGGGTTGCATTTTCAATACAAAACTGAAATTCAAACAAAATACGCCACTACAACAATCAATCCTTCCCCCACACTTAAACTTAGGATTGTCCTCATTGTAGAAAGTGGACAAATTTGAGAAAGAGTGGAGAAGACACAAGTAAAGCAATCATAGAAAATAACAATTAGTGCAAGATATATATATGAGGTCCATAAGTTTAGGCATAGGCCATCAATAACCTAGCCACAAAATGTTTCCAAGTGTTTTTATTTTTTATTTTTTTTGGAAATAAACACTGAGAAAAGAAAGAAAATCACATAAAAAAATATCATGGTGAAGATGGTTTTTCATCACGGTGAACAACACAGAGAAAAGAGACACTTACATACACAAACAAATAGTTCATTGCAGAAAAAAATTGATTTTCATTGTTGTGCAAAAAACACTGCAAGCATACTTAAGTCATTTTTGCTATTTTTTTATTCTTTTAGTCTTTGATTGCAATTTCATCTAACTTGTCTTTGACTTTGACCTACAATGCAAAATTCAAATATTTTAATATCCTATATTCTCTAATTTAATTAAATAGAGTAAAATCAATGGAAAAATTACAATTATACCCTTACGAAGTACATTTTACACAAAGTTGCCAATAATCCCAAATTACCACAAAATATTATCAAAAGATGCATTTAAGCTTAATAAACTGGGTATGATCAAACCCTAACTAAAAAGGTGTGACAGGCACGAAGAACGAAGTAAACCCTATCTCCATGAACTAGAATGAGTTAGACAACTTAAACTGTTTAATAAAGAAACTACCCAATGACAATTATTAACTTACGTCAATTATTAAGCAAAATATTCATTATTTGACTTTTGTGTGGAAATTTTAACAGAGTTTCCTTTTTACACTACAAAAAGTATTGCTTGTGATCATTAATGGTCCAATTATTGCTACTAAAAGTTTTGGTTGTCACAATACTTTTGCTACTAAGTCACCACACGAGGTCCTGCTATTGAATATATTTAGCGGTGACAAATGAGTCATCACTAATGATTATATTTAGTGGGGAGATTATCACCGCTAAAAGGTTTTAGTAGCAATAATTGGCTGCCTTTAAAACCAAATATGTGGGATGGTTAATTAAGTCACCACTATAGGAAGGTTTTCTGTGGCAACATTGTTGCTACTAAATACATTTGCGGTGACTTACAAGATTGCCATTAAAGGTTTGTAGTGGCACTAAAGCTATTTAGAGGCATCTTACAATGTCACAACTAAAGCTATTAAGGGGCAACCATTTTGTCCCTACTAAAACATTTTAGTGGCAATAGTAGTTGTCTCTCCTTTACGGTGTTGCTATATTTATGTTTTTTTTTTAAGAAATATTTGTATACTTTGGATTCTAAAATCATGTAACCTATAGTAATATATATAAATTAGCTACTTGCTGCACAACCATTGAAAACAATATTAAACACAAGCAATTCCAAGTAATTGCAATTGTGACATTCATGATTAACTATTTGAGTCATAAATGTGATGAATAATATTTAAATATAAATAGTTGTGCATAAACAACATGAAAGATAATCTTGACTAGAAATGTTTCACAAAATAATTCTTACAACTATTTTTGACATTCAACAACATAACAATAACTAATCAAAATGGCCAAAGGCGACCATTTTCTTCCTTAGCACTTGGTCCTCCACTATAAAATATAGATTAACTTGGTGATGAGTATTGTTAATTCCTGCAAGAAGCCATTGATATTAATTAGCAATGTAAATATTTTGGCCTCTAATAGAAATCATCATTTTATAGTTGTTGAAGTATTTTGAAAGTGTTTAGAAATATATACACATAAAAAATTGTTAAACATACCTGTTGCAAGATGGCCATTAAGGCAGCCATTTGAGCAAAATTTTCAGCATGTATTTGTTATTGAAATTAGGCTTGTTCCCCTCGTAATTTTCTCTCCATTTCTACACTTTGTTTGTCGACACAATTTTGTTGCAAGTCTTCCAATTCATCATTGTAGTCATGAAGGGGACTTTTAGCATGGGTTCAAACTTCACCATGTGAGTCCCATACTTCATAACTCTCACAAAAGCCCTTCTTGAATAGATCTCCCCTAACACTACATCTTAACTTGAATGTTGTGTTCATGTAACCCTTGCATGAGCATCAAATCATATTAGTCACCCATGGTGGACTGAATGCCTATTATAGAAAATTATCTACTACTCGTATATATGTAGTATTAGCTTTATTCCTAATCTTTAGCCAAATTTTATTTGCCCCTAGTTCCTATATTTAACAATTGATAATTAACAATCACCATAATAAGATGTCATGAAATTGTTGATTGAGATTTTTATAAAAAAACAATTTGTTTCCTATATGAAAGTATTCATGTTGGAATGATTCCTCTATACCTACTTCATTTTCGATAATTGATGATCAAAAGAAAAGGAAAATAAAATATCTATACCACACACTCTAACTCATCAAGGACATATTTCAAGAGATAAGCATATATTAAGGACAACAATATTTCAAGAAGGTACAGTAAATGAAATTACACTTTTAGAATCTAAAAAAATATAGCTTTGAGTGACATAGATATAAAATATCAATTCTAAACACAAACACCAAAGTCTAATTAATATATAATTAACAAAAAGTCAAGTTAAGCTTTTCAAAATCTTACAATATACTGATTTTAAAGCCCTAACTCTTCTATTGGTAGTAGTCATAGGGTTCGTTTGGTTGCTAGAAATGTTGTTGATGGAAAGAGAATGAGAATAAGGTTGGAATAGTAATGGAAAACTGCAAGCTTCGTTTGGTTGTCCTAATAATGGAATGAAAAAGGTTACATATTATCTTTTGTTGGAAAGTGATAATAGATAAAGACAGGAAAACAATGATAATCAGTTTACCATTATGCCCATACTTGCATAATATAATTAAATATAAAACCAAACATCCTTTTCTTGTCAACCCACGTCTCACCTGGTCTAGGAGTAATCATATTCTCATTTCTTCAAAATATATATTCAAAGGAATAAAATATATATAAATATTTTTAACGGGTATCAAATTCAGAAAGTTATACTTATCTAATCATTTTCTGGAAATGCATAACATGAAATAAGTATGCACATTTCTTTAAATCATCTATATTTTTATGGAAATGTAGTAACAGTGCCAACCCAAATTGCTAAATGCAGTACAAAGCATATGCCCAATTTCTGTTTTATGCTCCATCCTTAAAGCATCATATTGTTATAGCTCTTTACAACTGGTAAGTTTCCATTTTAAAGTGGATTTCATGGCATAGAGGAAGAATAGTAGAAAAGGAGAAACAACACAGAGGAATGGATGATTTTGAACAAGAATGATCAATTTCTCACCGTTTGATTTTTTAAAAGGGATCGATCCATTTCATTTATGTAGGTCTTACTAGTAGAAGATGAGTAGTGCACACAAATCCTCCCTTCCCTACGCTGGCTGAGTCTCCACATTGATGGCGGGAGTTGGATTTTGCAAACCCTGTTGCCAATGATGTAAATTGTGCTGTTTGTCCTTATATAGGGTAAAATGGGTAATTCTTCCTCCATTCTAATTCACAATACCATTTTCCATTCATATCAAAGAGAGACCGGATTGCCTCAAAATGCTAGAATCTAGATTGCAATGGAGTGCTACTTCCATCGTACCAAACACAATAGGTTGGTAATCTTCAATGACTTTCCCATTCCTTTGGCAACTTCGACGCATACCAAACAAGCCCTTAATAAGCTAATTCTCTTCCTTTCATTTCTTTTTTGGTCCGTGGCCATATTCAATCCCAAAATATTGTCTATGTCATTCAATAATCATGTAATAATTAAATAAAAATACTATTTATTACTAAAGTTATATGAACAGGATAATTCTCTTTCTTTAATTTCTTTTTTTGGTCTAGCGCCATATTTAATGCCAAAACACTATCTATTTCTTAAATCTTGTAATAATTAAGTAAAGATACGATTTATTACTAAATTTATTTACCTCTTGATTAAAGTTATTTGCTTACTTCTACATTTTAAACCTTTTGTAAACTACATTTAAAATAAAATTTTAATATTTTATTTTACTTTTAAAATAAAACTTTTACAATTTTTGATTTGATCTGTTGAGCTCACACATCACACTCACGTTATATTGAGTATATGCTTTTGCATGGGAAACATGCATGTTTTGAGCTATTTTCTAAGTAGAATTATGCACATGAATTTCATAACTCAAAGTTGTATTCATTGCGTTGAATAGAAGAATATTTCACATGAAGTTTATAATAACTATAAATAGTTTGTTATCTTCTTCTTTTGGCTTATTTGTTCCTATACCATGCATGTGATCCTCATACTCATGGACTGCTTGTGTTGTATAGGACAGTAATCTCTTCTATTATTGAACATTACAAGCTTAATTCTTGAAACCTAATCTTTGTTTTGTTTTGTTAATTATCTGTTTTACTAAGTTTTATGGCACTGATTACTCTAATTAACTTCCTCACGTAATTATTCTTAATTTGTTTCTTCTTCTTTTTCTCCTTTTCAACCATGATTCTAAACACCACAAAATTGTGTTTTGAAGAAAGAACTAAAAATAATGAATATCTTTTTGATATGTTTATGTCTTATTTTTCAAAATCAAAAGAAAATAAGAAAACAATTTGAAGAGAACATTTTTTATTAACAGTAATATTGTAATTTTTATGGAAGTACAGAGAATAGATTAAAATGACAGTTTTCATTCAAATAGATTTTTAAATTCTGAATAAATATAGTATCAAAATAATATTGTAGAGAAATTTATTTTTTGTTAGCAATTAAAATCATGGCTGAAAATTAGCTTAGGAAAAAGTGAAACATTTGACATACTTCCCCTGAATGTCACTTGATAATGCTTAATAATAGATTAATAGGTTGTGACAAACACATTGATCAAACCAACCTTCAAGCAAATTTAGTCTACTATGCCTACTAAACTTTTCTTTTACTCTCTCACTCACTTAGGAGCATTTAAAAGCACTCACACCAACCAACCACTTGTGATGCATATCTAGACTTAACCCTACACATTTTAATACAACATTTAATCAATTCATTTATCTTCAATGTCAATCTAGTACACACGAGATTCTTAACCTCTCTTGATTAATTAATCTTATAATGCATCATTTTATTCCTAGGTGATTTAGTTATGTAGTTTGTATGTTTCGTCCAACACAATTGAAAATTGAAATAAAAAACAAGTATCAACTTGTTATAAGATCAAGTGCTTACCACTAGTTTA
The DNA here is from genome assembly GCA_037074485.1 of Delonix regia. Lineage (NCBI taxonomy): Eukaryota > Viridiplantae > Streptophyta > Magnoliopsida > Fabales > Fabaceae > Delonix > Delonix regia. The sequence goes on along the minus strand of CM073454.1, from coordinate 17,519,803 downwards.
AAAGTTATAGCTGTTGGTTAGGATGCAACTCTTTTTCCTTAACAAAGACCAGACACAAGCACTACATTTCAATTGTGACTTAGCCCTATACCTGAGCCTTTGCCACTGTTGCCACACACCTTGACTAACACTTGCTATAATCTAATTGCAAAAATAATTTTCTGAACACTTTATACAGTTTTAGCTGCAAAATGTGTAAGGATATTTTAAACGTTATCCAAAAGCATTGGCATTAAAAAGCATGTAAGTCAAAAAGGATGAATAATTAAAATATCTTGGATTTGGAGATTGATAAGAGTAGATAATGATATTATTATGGCATGTGAATGGGAATAGACTTGGGTGGGAAGATATTTCTGTAACCCAAAGAAGCAACTCAGAGCACCCAACTAATTAAGTTGGTATAACATTAATGAAGAGCAAGAGTGTCAATCTGTCTAAGCCAAGGTTTTTGTTGTTCTGTAGCCCATTGCATTACTCTCCTTTTCTTTAAATCTATCATTATATGTAAATATTGGAGTTACATGTATGGTATATCTTGGGAAATGCTTATAAGATTCTTTATCTCTCCCTCTCTGTTCGCTTCTTAATGTCAGAACCTACAAGCCCTGCTTCTCTTTCTAATGACTACTTTAGACAACAACACTAAGTGATATGACTAGAGAGTATAAAGTCAAAAGTGAGACTTTCCATGTGTAGATTTATAATTCAAAAGTGACAAATTTTAAGAAAATATTAACTCACTTTTTTACCATTTGCTCTCAATCCTAGTCACACATATTAAAAAAGCTTCCACTTTCTCCAATTCCCCATAATTGTTCCTTGTTTAGCAATACAATACTACTAATAAACTACAATACAAAGATTTAATGATCCAAATAAAGTGCGTCAAATATAGGCACTCCCACCACCACCACACACGTCGTTTCTTTCTTGTTTAGAATCCTCTATTCTCCATGCCTTCTCTTTATCTCTCTCTCTTGCTCTCTTCCTCACACATAAGAATACCTATTCAGCTCATCAATTCTCGCAAATAAGATATGTAACATTACATGTGGGTGTATTATTATGTTTCCTAAATTATCTCTTTATTTTCATTCATTGCCAATGGCATTCTTCATAATTTCATCTTTACTACCCAAACAAATCAAGCCATTACATTACAAGTTAATTCATCTTCATTAATTCATCTTAACTGCATAATACAACGAAATAAAACTTCACACAATCAGGCACATTAAGTATGCTATCCAAAATTTCTAAAACTCAAACTTCAAATGAACACTACAAGCCTTTACAGTACCATATAAGCCATTACAGTTAAGCTAAACTTAAGAGTATATACCACTCAATAAAATCTAAAAAAAAACCAAAGAAATGGATATAATAGGATAGGGATTGAGCCACTTAAAATCAAAGTAAATGCCGCTTAAAAAATCTAAAAGAAAATATCAAATTTTTAGCACCAAACAAGGCAGCATAATGTTTCCAGCACTACACAAGACAACACTATACAAGTTTCCTGCACAAGCTCTGTAAAACTGAATCATAAATAATAATAGAAGCAACATTTCTTCTTGCCTCTCAAATTTCAAAATGTGGTAGCTAAATGCTCTTAACCCAACTTCAACGGAACAGAGTATAGGAGTGTTACCTGAGTAAATCTCAAACTAGCACAATACCCTGCTAGACAGAAAACAGTGTGGGGCGATTCTTAACTCAAGTCAACTCAATGGTGAGCTCAACAAACATGGAACCATGCATGAAACCCCAAAAGCAAAATGTAATGGAAAATTAGATAGGAATGAAAATTTAACAGAATAATTTTAATAAAATCAAACTACTAATTCACCTTGAACTGCCTATGGAAGGAACTGGCTATGGCGATGTCGAGAAAGCCAACAAGAACGAAGTTGAGAATGATTGAACACACAAGAAGAATGGAAAACCAAGAGTGCACGCTGGAGAATGAAAGCCACTCAAGTGATTAAGAAAGGATGAACATGGGGGACAGAACTCTTGAGAGAAGAAGAATGGAGGCCAAAATCCTTAGAAGAAGAAGAATGAAAACACGTACGAGAGAATACAGAAGAGAAGGGGAAGAGGGAAGGCAATTTTGTCATTATGCAATCTTTGGGGACATATGGTAAAGAAAAAAACACCCACGCATAATATGAATGATATATTTTATATTAATTTACATTTTTTCATGGATTTCATATTTGACTTGTATTTGATAAATTTAACAATAAATTACTTAATTATTAGCAAATTAATTATTTATATATGCTTAAATTATTCATTATCATTTATTTACATTTGAATTTTATTTTACTTTCCAAAATTTATTTTGTTAATTCATTTTATTGAACATTTTAAATAATAATTAATCAACTAAATAATGAAATTTTTATTAATTATTTTTAATACGCAATTTATTTATTATTTTGTTATTTTTATATCAATATTAAATTAAAAAAATTAATATTTTAAAACTTTAACATATTTTTTCACAATTAAATTGAATTCTATTTATATTTATATTTATTTTTTTCCAGATTTTATATTTGACTTGTATTTTAAAAATTTTAAAATAAAGTACTTCTTTATTAACAAAATTGATTAATTACATAAAATTAAATTATTTATTATTTATTATTTTAATCTTTCAATATTAGTTAACATTTTGAAATTTATTTTATTCCAAATTTTAAATAAGACTTGGTATTAAAATTCATATTAATTATTTTAATATTCAATTTATATATCTTTTTTTTATTTTCATATAATATATTTTTATATATTTATATATTCATATATTCTATTTTATATTTATTTTTAATATATCTTATTTATAATATATTTTATTATACATATATTATTTTTATTATATATTTTATTATATCTGTTAAATGTATATTTATTTACTATTATTACTAAAATTTATATTTAATATACTTATTTTAAAATTTTCAATTTTCAATTTATCAATCGTATTTGATTCATTATATAATAACCCCTTTTAAATTCAATTATTTGTTTGATATTTATTTGAATTTTGATTAATAATTTGCATTTCACTTTCACTTGATAAATTGCACCATTAATTATTTTATTAGTAAAATTTAATTAACTATTTATATTTTCACATTAATATTTATTTATTCTTTGAAGTATTTGAATTTTATTTTACGACATTATTCTATTTTAAAATTTATCATATATAACATTAGTTTATTACATATAACATTAAAAATATTATTACATATTTTTAATGTGAAATTTATTTATTAGTTCGTTATTATCATATTATGTGCAAAAAATTTAATTTTATTTTTAATAAAAATTTACTTACTGTTATTAATAAAAAAATATTTATGATATTTATTAAAATTTAAATCTTAAATGATTCAATTTAATATTTTAAAATTTTAATATTTAAATATTTAGATTCAAATTGAATTATGTATTTTTTATTTCTCTACATTTTTCCAAGATTTTAAATGTGATATTTGATAAATTTAATAATAAATTATTAGTTATTAATAAATTACTTATTTATATATAATAAAATTATTAATTATTCACTTCTTTAAAATTTGAGTTTTATTTTACTTTTTGAAATTCTTTTTATTGAACATTTTAAGTACTAATTACTGAACTTAGTATTAGAATCGTTATTATATATTTTTTATTGGAAAGTTATTTATTATTTTTTGATTTATATATCAATCTTAAAATCATTAAAATTAATATTTTAAATTTTTAACAAATATATTAGCGTTTAAATTGAATTCTATATTTTAACATTCATTTTAAATTTTACAATATTTTATATTTGACTTGTATTTCATAAATTTAACAATAAATTACATATTTATCAATAAATTGATTAATTATATGAAATTTAATAATTAAATATTTATTATTTTATTATCTAAATTTTATTTAAATTTTGGATATTTATGTTTTTAAAGATTCTGAATATGACTTAATATTAAAATTGTTATTAAGTATTTTTCGTACGCAATTTATTTAATATTTTGTGATTTTTATATAATAAATTTCAATTTATTTTGTTAATTTATTCTAATGAAAGTTTTAAATGTTAATTATTCAATTTTGTATTAAAACTATTAATAGAAATTTTTATCCACATTTTATTTATTATTTATTATTTTTATATTATATTCTACAAATTTAATTTCTGTGAAACATATACTTATTTACTATTATTACTCAAATATATATTTACTATAGTTATTAAAATTTAAAATTCTCAATTTATTATAATTCATGTTCGATTCAATATATGATATCCCCTTTTAAATTTAATTATATATTCTATATTTATTTGTCTTTTGATGAAGAATTTACATTCACTTTCGCTAGATAAGTTGAACTATTAATTATTTTATTATTAAAAACTAATTAGCTATTTATATTTTCACATTATTATTTTTGATTATATGAAGTATTAGTATTTTATTTTATGACTTTATTCTATTTCAAAATTTATATATTATTTAATCTATTTATTAATTTTACTTCAATATTAAAATAAATTATATTAAATAAAATTTAATAAAAGTTATTATTACTACAAAATTGTCTTTATTGGATACCACTAAATAGTTGCCACAAAATACATTTCGCGGCAACAATCCATGTCGCCGCAAACGCTTTTTTGTGACAATAGTTAAAAGTCACCGCTAAAATATTATTAGTGGTGAGACATGGTCACCACAAAAGGTATTCCAGTTGCAACTTCTCTTAGTCACCAATAAATGTTTTCTTATTTAAAGTTTTTTATTACAAGTTTAAGTGGTGCCACTCAAGGAGTTGCCATTAAAGATTTTTAGTGGCAACACTATATACATTTTTTTTGGTGACATTTTGAGTGTTGCCAGTAAAAGTCTTTTGTGGTGACAAAAGTGTTGTCACAAAAACTATTTAGTGGTGCTTCATTCATGTCGTCATTAAAGATATACTTTTAGTGATGGCATTTTTGAGTTATCACCAAAAATTTTATTAAAAATTGAATTTTTTGAAGTGAAATAAGGATTTCCTAAATTTTTCACAACTCAAACATGTAAATTAGAAGGCAAGAGAGCTTCATTTTCACAATTTAATATAAACTAATAGTCCCAAATATTCCATACAATAACTAACTTCCCACCTTTGACAATGGGAGCTTCTAAATTGCAATGTAATACAGTAAATGCCAATCAAATCAATGTCTTCCTTGCAAACAACGCAAGACTTACCAAGGGTATCTAACTTGACTCTATGTAGTTGAAGGATCCATGATGAACATTACTCTCTGAAAAATATAAAGATAAAAGGAGTGAGTGAGAACACTCAATAAGCATATAATGCTAATACGCAAAGGAAGGGGCATACTTGATACAGTTTTTAATAGACCAGTTGTTTACCATTGAAACATAAGACATAAAGACAAGGTAATCTACTTAATATAAAGAAAAAGATATTCCTAACATTCACCCTCAACTCAATATAAAGAGCATAAATCTGAATTTAAAGTCATCATTTCTTTTTGTCAAAATTTAGTTCTCAAATAGAAGAAAAATTAGATTAATAATGAGTTTACAAATGAGAATCATGGGTAGGAATTGCAAGTGGGACTTCTACCACTGTCCCTGCCTACCACTATGACTTTAGTTCATGACACTTACATTTACAATAGAAGTATAAGATATCAATTTTCAACAAAAGGAGTAGGGAACATCCAATAGAACTATCAGAACCTGATGCTACCTTTAGGCTAGTTTAACAAAATAAATCAGATATCAAACTCGAGCAATACGACTCAATATAATGAGAATAACTGCCTTAAGCCTCAAATAGAATATCAAAATATGACATTATGCCTTAGTCATAATAGAATACCATATTGTAGTGCACTATAGCTAATGTTTACTATGTTAACTACAAGGTCCTGTTTAGGTTAGATTCCCTAAAATAATACTTTTACGTACATAAATACATAACTAGACAAATAGGAAGTCTAGAATCAGAGTAAGTTTAGAAATCTTGAATCCACATAATTCAAAATTCAAAATCAAACTTATTGCAAGAAAAATAATCTAAGTAATCCTAGAATTTTAGTATCTAAGTATTTCATAAATACAACATTAGGGAAAATTGTAAATCTAGAATCACAATAATTTAGAAGTCCATAATCAAAGTAATTAAGAGATATAGAATCAGAGTCTTTAGATATAGAGAATCTAATTAATTCATAAGTATAGGATCAAAGTAGTTTAAAAAGTCATAAAGTTAATTAAGTTCTCATTGTTTCCAAGTGCAAATAGAAGTATTTCAAAATCTCAAAATTAGTGTACATCATATATACAGAATCAGAATGCCTTAAATTACATTATTAAATACTTCATAAATATAAAACCATAATACTTCAAAATATCGAACATAGATGTTCAAAAATTTAAGATCATTTTAAGTCAGGAGACTTATAATAAGTGAAATTCATAATGCAAAGTCAGAGTAACCTATAAATCTAGGTATTCCAAAACATTCAAAGTATATGGATGAGGTTTATAAATTCTAGAAGTTTATGTTAAAGGACAAGGAAACATTAATTAAATAAATATCGCAATTTTAGATTTAAAATCGCACAAATTTTAGAGAAAATGAAAAGTTTTTCTACGGACATCTATTGAGAAAATAATTACATGTTTTCTTTCAGGAAAAAAAGACAGAAAAGGAGCACAACTACAAAATTCAAGAACCAGCACCTAGGTACCACAAAGCCAGCGTCGAGCGCCAATTTTAGAGAGATGGCACCTAGGTACCACAATGCTAGCAATTGGGTGCCAATTCCAGGGAGATGGCACCCCAGATCTATAATTCCAGTGCTAGGGCATAAATTCTAGAAAGATGGCACCAAGCACCATAATACCAATGAACTGGTGCCAATTGCTGTTGGAGGACTAGGGAGGCTGGATAATTTAGCACCTAGGCGCCATTAGAACAACGCCCAGGCACCAAGCATGCCTAGAATGTGTCTCTCAAGCACCATAAAACTAGTGCTCGGGCTCTAAAATTGGAGACTTGGCGCCTAGGCACTAAATGACTCTCACTAAGTGTGCCGCCAGAAACCCTAATTTGTTCTGATGATTAAGGGCTCTATACTCAACCCATACTCTACTTTTAAGGTTGTTGAGGCCTATATATAGGGTCCTTTAGGAAAGCAACTGAAGCATCAATCATAGAGAGGAATGGATAACACTTGAGAGGTTTTCTAATTTAAGAAGTGCTAAGGATAGGGTTTGCTTTAAAGTGAGGGCTCTTTTATAGAGTTGTTCCATTTTTAAGCTATTCCTCTCCTTCAGCTTTATGTATTCCTCATCTTTTTCTCTGATTTTTTATTTTATACTAATACCTATGAGAAGCTAAGTAGTTTATTCCTAGGATTTTGACTAAACCCATGTTAGGAATGCTTTTCAGTTTAATGTTCTTACAATTTTAATTGAATGAATGATTGTTTATATTCATCCTGTTGTTATTGTTTTCTAAGTCGGTCATCTTAAGAAAGAAGTAGAATTTAGGTCAACCTGACAAGGTTACTTAAATTTTTGAATTGGATGCATATAATCATTATTTGTATAAATGCAATTCGCAGTCAAGTTAAAAGTACTTGATTGTTTGTGATAACCACATTTAGGTCTTGAATTTATAATGTTCTTTTCCAAGCTAGTTCCCATAGACATATAGGGGATTAGGGCGAAAGAACTCAGGTTGTATGAATTCAAAAGAAGCATATAAAAAGGTAAGAATCCTAGGTTAGCAATCCGTTTAACAACTAAAACTAAGTACTGATCACAACAGAAAGCAACCCTGCATGTGATGAAGGAGCAAAATCCTAGGATATTAAAATTCTGCATCAATCAATAGTTGAAATTGTTTTTACATTTGCTCAATAAAGTCTTGACCAGACAGCTTATGAGTAGATTGTTAGTGAACATTGAACTCAAATCCCTGAGGGATCGACACTCATTTCACCATTATATTACTTGTTGACCACATATAATTATGTGTGGTATTGCACCTTGATTGCAATTTGACTGACAGTGCCTTTAACTTGTGCCATCCTTAAGCTAAGGTATAGTGTGACTTCATTTAATATTTCAGTCTTGTTAAATTTCCATTTTAATACTCTTCAATTATAAAAATCTTCTCTTGTCCCAATTGTATTTCCTTACTTTTCCAATTCATAAAATGACCTTTTAAAATATTCCCCATATAAATTAAGGTATTTAGTATAAAACTTTCATGGATATTACAAGTTCACCATCTAGAAGAAAGTAAGTATGCCTCAAAGCATCAAGAACAAATAAATGTCCTCTTCTTAGGGAACATTTCCCACAAATAAGCTTTGTCGCTTAGTCCTACCCTTTACTTACCGAGGCACTTAAAGAAATTGATTAAATAATGGGAATGTTAACCCAGGATAGTTTAAAGACATAATCTATAAGGTGCATGCAGTAGTATCAACAAAGAAAAATCTACCTATATGATCAACGAATAACATGGAAGTAATGCTCTACAAATAAAGGCGCAATCACGCAACTGATGTCGTTGGGTCTTTAAAAGATATAACATCAATGCAAAGTATATAATAAAGGTGGGAAACTAATAAGGTTGTAACTTGCAAGAAAGTTCATATTTTATAGCTCACGCTATAGCAAACTTAGATTATGTTGTGAACTACATGAAGCACTTGAAAAACTACTAGGAAAGTAGCAATAGCATGCCAACCAAAGAGTTTTTTAGGTAGATATACTTGAGACATACACAAGTAGAGTATAACATGTTAACTAAGTACTTGCCAAATATTGATGTAATTTTGAATTATTATAAAAGTAAAAAATAGAAACTAATTTTGAATTGTTCATAATGACATGTGAGATGTAGATTAGGGCAAATCAGTGCAATGAAGAGTTTTAAAAAAAATAAAATAAGAACCTATCTAGACAATAAAGAGGCTCATCTATAAATCCCATAACATGCTCCTTGGCAATGTGTCTTTTCTCCCTATTAAAAAGGCCTTTTATATAGAAGTGTCCACCAATAAGTTTAGTTGCATAATCATCTAATGACATTACATGGATGGCATCCTCCACTACATTCTTTTTTCCTAACAAAAGAAACCAAAAAGTTAAAGTAAGGCTGAATAGTATAAAAACTCTCTCACAATGAAGGATCTAATTAGAATGGTTTCTCTATCAACAAAACCCCCACAAAAATTAAAAAATTCAAAATAAAAAAGCATCTTCCTTTGGGGAACAAAATTAAATTCAACATAATAAAAAAAATTAGAGTCATTTCATATGAGTAAAGCTAGAACAAAAGACATATTTTAATTTCGACATAAGTTAATTGAACTAAACCAATAACAATCTAACAAGGAAAAAAATCTACCCTCAATTGGAGAATTACTTCATACAAGAACCATAGATATTGTAGATAAGATATACAACAACTTTTAAAATAGCAAATTTTTGAAAAAAGAATTACAACACAACTTGGTAAATAAAAAAGAAAATTGGACAAGTAACAAAGATGCACCCATTTTACTCCTTTGGGGTATTCAATACTATCAATATCAGACTCTTTAACGAATCAAATGTTTTCAAACATTTCTTAATGTTGTCATTGCAAAAGAAAAGGAAAAATAGAAAAGAAGGATTAATTATTATTGAGGGTGGAGATGGATGTTATGTATTCTTTTTTGTAGACGAATTTTATGTTTAGAATGAGGTAAAGACACAAGGTACAGAGAGGGAGATGATGCCAAATAGAATCTCACTGGGGAATCCTCAAGAAGCCTAAAGCCCTATGGTTTGCTTAGAGGTTATAGAAGGAGAGATATGGAAATTTTGTGAGAAGAGAGTATTTGTGATTTAGAGGGAATGTGAAAAGTTTAGCGCATTTAGGGGCTAAAATTTGACACAAAAAAATTTCATGACTAAGATCTTAATATGTAAAAATTAAAAATTTATCTAAACAAAAACTTACAAATTTGATATCATATATTAATATAATTTTTAAAAAAACAATTAGCTAAATAGAGACAAATCAATTCCATATCAAAATTTTAAACCACTATTAATTTGATACAACCTAAAATAGAGACAGAGAAAATTTGTTTTGGATTCTATCTCACTAATTTGTAATACTCAATTAGAGGTATCATACTAAAGCTTGTTTCTATTTTCATCTTTGTTAGATACGACAACATTTTCGTGTCTAATTTTCTTCTCTATTTGGCATTTTTCTAGTAGTGATTGCCTTGTTTGGTTGTTAAAATGCTAAAGGACTCCCTTTACCTAAGTATTAGGAAAGGGCATTCCATAAAAAAAAAAAAATGATTGAAGGCTATAGGTTTATTACAAAAGCTTATTTAGTGGAGAAAAATGTCCCTTTAAAAAGTTTTTGCCCTCTTATCATTTTGAAAGAGAAGAATCAATTAACGAGAAGAACTAGCAAATAAGAATAGAGAAGAATGAGAACCAACAACTAGGAAGAATAGGAGAAAACAAGAAATTTTCTAACTTGTCTACTAGGAGGAAGACAGAAGATGACTAAACCACATGAGTAGAGAAAAATGAATTTTGAATTTTTGCCCAAAATAAAAATATGAAGGAGTTGCGACCAAAATTTTAAAGTTTAATAAATTTTAGAAAACTAATATTAAAAGAAAAGGTAGTTTGCAAACTAATGATCAAGTTCAAGAGTTGTTTTGTATGTAGGGAAAGCGTTAGGTATCCCACAACACTTATTCTTATGAATGATGAAGAACTACAAGTATATAAGTCAAATTGTAGTAAAAGGATTGAAAATCTAATATTGTTCCCACAAGGATAATACGTTGTTTTTATTATTCTTAAGATTTAATTGTTGTTACTTAATTTACATTTTAAATAAAAGTAAGAGTATAATTACATTATATACACTAGTGGCCTAAATAAATCTAATCACTAGGAATTGATGCAAGTATTTATACATAATCTATACTCCTAAACTACAATATGACTCTTAAAGGCCCTAAATAAAAACACAAGAACTCATGACACAACTCTTGATTAGATAAGTAGGAGTTGAAATGACAATGGATTGAGTTATCAAGTTCATTATTAACCTTGCACTAACATAATTCAATTCCACTTCTAGATAATTTAACTCACTAATAAGATAACTTGAACCCAATGATCATCATAATTCTAGCTCCAAATTCACATAAAGGTTGAACCCAATCATTTAAATAAAATTTTCCCTAAAATGCATTAAGATTTAGAGCTAAACTATCAAACACAATGTACCTAAAGGTTGAACCCAATCATCTAGGTAAAATTACACCTTAATCATTACTATCCCTTAAATATTTAACATCATTTAAGGAAAACTAATCCTAAGTTTTTTTAAGCTCTAAAAAATCAATTATAATGCAAGTATAAATTTAGCTCAAAGGTTGAATCCAATTAATTAAGACAAATTGCCCTTAATTCTTGATGAGCCATTTCATCAAACACCTTGTAGGCATTCAATTCCATTACTAGAGATTACTAAATTTTAAAAAAGAAAACTCATTTAATTCATTTACAATCATCTCAATTAATTAAATATGAAAGCCCCAATTAAAAAGCAATATATATTCATTAATCAACAAGTAATTATAAGATAAATGAAGTAATTTCAATTAACATATGTGGGTACAACATCAATAAATTCCTACTCAATATTTTCAAACATCCATCACAACAACCAACAATGAGCTTCAATTAATGTTACAATATAGAAATAAAAAGAGAAAGAAAAGAGAAAACTAGAGAAGGAGAAAAATGGAAAGAGCCCTCAATAGAAGAATCCAAGGATGTCCCAGGAGATCAACCCTTGTCTTCTCCTTCAAAGAAAACATTTTAGAAGACCCAAGAAAATGGAGATTTCCCTTGTCTATAGAGCAAATTTTTAAGCCTCCTTTTTCCGCATTTAGACTTATGACATAAAAGTTTGAAACACCCATTTTGTTTTCATTTAAAATGTAGAGTTTCATATCTTTTACAAGAGGCAACTAAGCATTACTTTCTAAGTGCCTAGATCTCGATTTTTATGAATGGCCACTCTCTGCAAAGATATCGATGAGCTTTACAACTTTGTATGAAATGGTCATCTTCAAATTCTAACATCCAGGGGTTCATATTGGTGTCAAAGTTGAGTGATCACCATCAAAATTTGAATACCATCACATTTTTCTTCCTTGGCTTCTCTTGACTTCCAAAATGTTTGTAAATGTTTTCCAAACATCTTTGAATCTTCCTCTTCCATGCCTATAATCTGTAATTTCCTTTTATTAAAACAATTCTTATGTAGTTGCCATTAAAATATTGCAAAATTATAGGAATTTAATTCACAAAAGCAATTAAACAGTCTAACCCATAAAATAAATAAAATTAACATTATTTAGTCACTAAATTAAATGAATTTATCTAAAATACATGATAGGTCCCTAGTTAAATATATACAAATATAACACAATTAAGAACTTATCAAATGATGACCCAAAGTTGATAATGCCAAATGCATATGATCTTAATATTAATTTGAATTACTCTTATCAATAACACGTAAAAAAAAAATTATGAAAGTGATATGAATAGAAGAATAACAAAATAAATGAAAGAAAAATGATATTTTTACGAGGACAAACTTGACCTAAGATTAGAGTATAAGGTCTTCGTATCCAATGATATGGATCGAAGTCCATGTAGTTCAACTAAAAGTGCATGGTAGTTAGTTTCAATTTTTGTAAATAAACATACTTGAAATTTGGTTGATGTGTTAAAATTTATGAAAGCAACATGTTATTGTTTTCTTACTCTCCTCGTTTTCTCTTCTTTTAATTATTTTTCTAAAGTTTTAAAAATAAAATGGATATGTGTTTTGACATAAGCATGAAAATTAACAAATGGGTCTTTTTTTATTTACTTGTTTGAAAGAAAGGAAAAATAATTTTATTTTTTGTCATTTGAAAATAAAAAGAGAGTTTCTATACAAGATTTTGTTTGTATTTTTTATTTTCAAATGACTTAAGAATTAAGAAAGTTTTAAGAAGTATTTATTTGATTTTTAATTACTTTATTTTTTATATTTTGGAATTTATGAGTAAATATTACAAGAAAAGAACAAAATTAAGATATGGAAAAAGTGGTATGAATAGGTGGAAAAGGGGTTTTCAGTCAAAAAGAATTTCATTTTATTGATAATGATAATAATAATAATAATAATAATAATAATAATAATAATAATAATAATTATACCTTTTATTCATTTTTTAGAAAGATGAGATTTCAAAGAAACATAATTTTAAAGGATTAAGACGATATATATTTGGGATTTAATTTAATTTAATTTTTTTAAAAAAAATTGGGTATTCGTTGTTGGAATGTGGATTTATTAATTAGGAGAATACACAACTTAATCGATATTAAGTGAAACTTAAGGAGATACATGATCTTATACAACCATATCAGTTGACTCCCTATTGCTTAAGGAGACAATAGTCCTACATGATGATCCAATGTTAAATGACAACATAAAACAAATAAAGAAAATGGAACTTAAAAATTTAAAAGATTGCATGATCTTATGGGTGAGTATATGTTTAAAAAAATTCATTATCATAAGATTACAAATATGTATTTACAATATTAGGAATCATTTATCAACTAACTTATTTAATCACTAGTGAACTTCAATATTACAAATCATTTCTTTGCTAAATGCAATGAGCCACTAGCATTGGTTATATAATTAAGTTACTTTGCTTCTAATTACATGGTTCAATCCTTCAAATTCTATAGCCAAACCTCATCTAAGTATCACTATAATTAGTTACAATTCATGTTTAACTTAGTTACAAAAAGAAAAACTCAATGGCTTCCGAATAGCTTATCTAGCTTCAATTTAATTCATATATGGTGTAGTTACCCAATACCATTTAAGGCATTCTCAACAAAGTTTCACCATAACATCATTCTTACTTACCAAGAGTTATCTAACTTCACTAATGTCTGGGAAAGATTATACAATCCTAATTCAACATTAAATCATTATATTAATTAATGTCCAAGACCATGCAATCTTCTCAAATATAGTTTACTTATGTTTGCAGATCCCTTGTTAGACAACACCATGCTATCCAACAAAATTCTTTTTCGTATTTTAATTTTTTTTATTTGCCACCCTTATGGGCAGCACCCTTGCTATCCTACAAGGATCTACTCTTGTTTACTTATACACTTTTCTAAATAAATAAATTGATCAACTTCATCAATATATCTTAGAAATTAATTAACCAAATTAAAAAATTAGTAATTAACTTGAGATAATTATCCAAACTCACCTAACAAACTCCAATATGGTTTTCATTCATTTTTTCTTCTTTAAAATTAAGAAAAATTATCGAATTAACTTACACCTCAAAATAGAAACTCTTGTTGGCCTTAATCGCCCTACAAGTATGAACACACATAATCAAATTAGAGTTTTTCAATCTCATAACTAAAACATGAAATTGATCACTAATTTTTAGGGGAAAGGTTCAAAATTCACCTAAGATATGAAGCCCTTACTCGATTTGATTAGATCACATCGAATCAAGCCAATTTTAAAACTTTTGTTGTTTAAACACTAACGAAGGGGATTTTTTTTTTAAAAAAAATCTGAGAAATTGATCAGTGGATATAAGAGAAAAAGCTTCAGAAATCACCTTACAAGCAAAGTTCCATCTCAAATAAGTGGAATCATGCCCAAAATCAATTGATTAGTGCAAATGGGAAAGAAAGGTTAAAAAATCATGCTATAGATGAAGCTCTAATGAAATTCTAAAGGAAAATGCACGTGCTTAATTTGAGCCAAGATCACATTTGCACGTGCATGAGCCCTAATGCAATATTTCCATCTGAGTGACAGCGCAAACACATCAAAGATGGTTTAGAAGTGACTAAACACACCAGCAAACCTTGAATTGTGTGAGACAATAAAGAAAAATGGTGGCTATTCAAAATCTAGTGTACCATTCATGAAGGGAAGAGGCTCAAAAAGGAAGAAGAAATTAATACGGGAATTTTTGTAATTTTCCTAATGTGAGGAGCACGTGGTAAAATAAAAAAAACATGGGTTTCCTTCAAAGTTGTCCAAGGATGGATTCAAACGTGAGTGCCTTTGGATGCATGGGGTGAGGCTTAGCCACTTGTGCCCACCTCAAACCAAAATATAATGTAACTTAAATTTGTATTTAAGTGTTCTTCAATTTCCGTTTTTCTAATATTCCCCCAATTATATTAAATTCATACTAGCTCTTAATGCATTTTCTTCCTTTCTCCTACTCATAGATATTATTTAAAAAAATTTCCCTCTCAAAATAATTTATTTATGTGAGAATTTCATGAGTGTTATAATAACTATAGTAGCTGTGAGGAAAACTAGTTTTTGAATGTTACTTTTTCGATCCCATTCTTGTTGTCATAGTGCACTATGATTTGATATGATATAACATTACACAAAATGATGTGTGGTTACTTATTCTTGAGTTAGATGTTAATGCTTATGATGATTTTTTGCGTGAGTTGTGTGCTCATGTCTATACTTTAAGTAGTTATTTCCCTCGTGAACTGTGTGCTTATGTTCTACTCTATGGATACTTATTAGTTCTGAATAAATACTTCTTAATCTATTTTGTCAAATGAATTTTATACTGAGTAATTATTTCTTGCAATTCCTTTAATGGCTTTGTAAACATAATTTTCATCACATCATGACCTTTTGACCCCATACATAGTTACAAGTTCTCCTTAATCATAAATTGGTAATATTACTTCTTGACCATTTATTCCATCGTATTTTGATTATCCTACTTTCGAAAATTTTAGCATGGTTGGCCTGTGCCTTCTCATTATAATTGGAATTATCTACTTATTGAATAATATTACCACTCACTTCTTTTAATATTTTTATAGGTTGTTGATTTGTAAGACCCATCCCAGAGTGGCATGGGTATTTGATGCATATTGGATATGCATTGCATTGATGAATTTGGATTCTCATCAAGATTATTCTTTTCTTAATAATTTTAGTATTCATCGTTGGGTGATCACTAGACACAGAGTGGAGCTCTTCATGTTGTATTGTTGAAATTTCAATCGTCGCTGAAATTTCAAGATGTTTTATTTTGGGATATTCTGCTGAAATTTCAATGGGAAGTCATGTGTAAATTCATTCTTAATCAAAGGCTATAGAATATAAGATTTACTTCACAGTCAAATTATATAATTCGAATTAATCAATTCTAATAGTGTTAAACAGTAGATTTAATCATTCGAATATACTTATGGATGCAAATCTATATTGGTATATATCTCTGTAGTAATGGTGTAACATTAATTCTACATAAGAAATTATAAATCATCATATCAAATAGCTCTCGTTTAATTCAAAAAGCAAACTAGTATTCAATTTCGTTGGCGCTCGAGTAAAATGTTAAAACTTACTAGTTTTATTTGTCAAATAATATGACAATTTTATTCGGAGAGTTTATAATATGAAATTTAATAGCAGAGCAAAAATAAATTACGAACATGTTATTGAAATAAATTATGAACATATTGTTTCTTCTTTGGTCACTGAACATATTGTTGAAATAAGCTTATCTACACATAATATTAATCATACTTTCTGATGAATTTCCTTCCTTTTATATATCCAAAACTATCTGTGTCTCTTGCATCGCACAGTTCGTTGTGTACAAGTGTACAACAATAACAGTTTGTTTTCTTAATCATTGCAATAATGTTAAATAACCTAAAGTCTACATATTCAAATCCACTAAGCTCAAAAGATGAATAAAGCCTGCTTGCAACATTTTAAATTTTCATTGCTATTCTCCAAGTGAAAAATTGTAAGGAGGATAAAGAATCTTACTCTAGCTGCCAGAAACTAATACTGGGAGCTTATTCAACGTATATACCTTTACGAATATAGATTTTCTACTGATACAGTAGGTGTTGTATATGCCAAAAATATCTCGCATGGTGAAAAAACTAGCCTAAATTAACCGCGTGTGGGACCTGTTTCAATACTTTTACATCCCTGATAGTTCAATAATTCTCCTAATAAATTACTCTTGCTTCAATAGAAAGATTTAAAGGAGAAACTATCTAAATTAGTGTTAATTGATTTAATTTTCGTCTAGCTTGTTTTCTTCACCTATTTCAAAAAGTCTTCGAATGATGAAGAAAGAAGTATTAAAATGAAAAGCTATATATAATGGCAACAACTAATAATAATAATAAAAAAAAAAACCCTTATAAAATGAGTGTAGCTAATGGGAAGGAACGTCAATAAAGCTGCAACTTTTAATTTATTATTTTTTCTTCAATTTTGAGGTAACAAATTATCATTTTTATTAACGAATATTACTTTTTAGTGCAAAAAATTATTGTCCCTTGAGTGATAAGTAGAATGCCAAACAGGTTCTTCTTGCGAACCTTAAACAATACTGATATTGGTACAACTAAATATCTATCAATTATTGTCACCGTTGAAGGCCCCAAGAATCAATATGATTTACTATTGTTAGATATCGTATAAAATACACCCATAAGAGGTTTTCATTAAGTAAGAATAAAATAGTAATTATAGAAATTATTACTAAACTCTAACCCTAACTAGGCATTATAAATAGGCTAGCCAGTTATATGATAAAAACACAAATATAGTCTATAAAGACATTAAAAAAATAAAAAAAAAACCTATGAGTATTCAGCAATCGAGAATGAGAGGGGATTTGGGCTGTGGAAATATGAGATTCACCTGACATATTGTGGGTATCTCGTACGATCAGTGATCCCAATTAAAATTAAATCTGCTTCCACAACTTCAGGAGAATTATGTAAGTCTCTTAGCTCAGGAATTAATTCATGTATGAGAACTTTATTAATTTCCTTCACTGGTATCTGAGTCATAGGTTGGTTTCCTGATCAATTTGCATATTTTATTGGGATCTAAGATATTATTTAGGGTTGCATTAATTAGGGTTTTAGATGTAAAATTTTTGGAAATGTTTTTGGGATTTCCATTAAAAATTTAATCAAAATTTCGCTTCAAGAAACACATACATGTTTGAACGAATTGCTCAAAGAACTTTCAAAATATTTTTTGAAAAAATCTCTCTGTTTTATATATATAAAAAAAAACCTTTCAAACGGTCTTCACTCATCACGGTCGCTAGTGACAGTGGTCGTCAGTAACACTTCCACCGTAGAAAAACACTATTGTCACTGACACTAGTTCTCACTAGCCAAGACACGTCAACTCATCCCTCAGAGCCCTCCACCTTTTTTCCCATCGCTCTTCCATGATCCTCGTTGCTACCCTCCCACGCTAGACAACAATGCATCGCTAGCACCCATAAGTGGACGGCTAGTGAGCAGCATAGTGGTGATGGTGAAAAAGGGAGACAAAAGGGAGAAGGGAAGAGGAAGAAGAGATAAGGGAATTAAGGTTTCTAAATTTTTTTAATATTTTTTCCAAAAAATAGTTTGAAATCCTAATTTTTTTTCTTTAAAGCCCTAAATTTGTTTTAGGTCATTGAGCTTGTTTAGAGATCTAGGCCTTTTGCTATTCTTAGAATTTTTTTGGGATTTTTTTAATTCTCGAGAGGATTTGGGCTCTTTTCATATTTTAAGAGAGGTTTTTCCCTTAATTCTTAAGAGAATTTGGAAGGGAATTTGGCCTATATACTCTTTGAAGAAGTTTTTTTTTTTTTTTTCTAGCCTTCTCATTTTATTTTAAAGAAGTTATGAGCCTTATAAGAATTTATTCTTTTAATTGGGCATGTGGCCTATTTCAAAATAATAATTAGAGGCCTAATTTTTAAAATCCCTAATTAATGAATAGTTAGACGTGTCCAAAATATAAATTGTGTATTTATATTTTAGCCCAAAATAAATGCAATTAATTTTTTATGAAAAATTAATTTTTATATCCCAATAAATTTAAATCAAGTAATATGTGATTAATTGTCATTATGTTAATTAGTTTAACATTATTTTTGTAGAATTTTCTTGTTAATTTTCTTCCTATAGAAAATTAAGAAATATAATGTTAATTAGTCTAAAGTTATGAATTTAATTTATTTATATGTTAATTTGTTTAACATGTAATAAATTTATTTGTTAAAGCATTAATTGCATACTTTAAATATGTTAAATAGTTTAACATGTTTATTAATGAATGTTCATTAGTTTAACATTATGTGTTTATTAAATGTGTTAATTAGTTTAACATGTTTATTGTTAAATGTTAATTTGTTTGACATTACATGTTTGATTTATTTGTATGTTAATTAGTTTAACATATAATAAATTTATTTGTTCAACATGTGTTAAACATTATTAATATTTTTTAAGCAAATTCCTTAAAAAGGATTAATGTTAATTTGTTTAACATTTGTAAAATCATGATTTACAATTTATTAGTAGCATGATTAAGACACTTAGTTGTATTTTGATTTTGTTAAATTTCTACCTTACATACAACCATAAAACGATGATTAGTACTTCATGCTCTTTCGACACCGGGTTATTCATAGGTTAATTAGCTCAATTATGTGATACTTAGCGTCATGATATGTATGCATGGTGAACATTAAATCTTGCATGCTTTTTTAATTTTCTAATCCTCATTTTGTGTTTGTCTTTCTTGTTTTAAAAAAAATGACTACTACTTCCAAGAGTTTTGTTGTTGAGCTCAATAAGGGGTTGAAGCTAAATGGCGACAATTATGAGATCTGAAGTATGAAATTCTAGTATCTCTTGGAAGAGCAAGAGGCCCCAGAGGGTCTCAATAATGTCATGAAAGAGCCAAAAGTTAGTAACACGATCCAACATAGGTGGAGCCATGAAGCTTACGATGTTTGAAAGAAAAAGAACTTTATTGCTCATATTACATTGCTGAGCATTCTAAATGATGACAACCTAAGGGAGTTCAAGGACCACCCAAGCATTATAAGGCTTTGGAATGCTTTGAGAATGAGGTTCGAAACTATGTTTGTTATCTATGTTGTATTTTCTAGTGATCAAATTTGACTCATATAAGAAACACCTAGAACATTCTATGTGGGAACATCTGAGGCTAATGTTAAACATGATCCTTAAGCTAAAGAATGTTGGAAATGTCTTAATAAACGAGCAGCAAATTCAAGCCATTATTCGCTCTTTGCCTAATTCATAGGAGCATATGAAGATGCATCTCACTCATAAAGATATAATCACAACTCTGGAAGATGTTTGGAGGCACCTCAAACTCAAGAAAGAAAGGCTTGAATTAGCCAAGCTGATACCTGAGTTGCACATGGCAACTTCAGGTGGAAGACGCGATTTGAAAGGAAATAACTAGGGAAAGAACAAAGGACCTGCTCAACTTAAGAAAAATGCCAAAAACTAATCAGCAAGGCTAAAAGTGTTGAGCAAGGCTGGCTTCCGGAAGGGAGTAAATTAGGTGTTATAAAAATTTTATAGAAAAAATCCCCCTAAATCAAAAGAAAAACAATCCAATCAAACTTGAAATAATGAATGAAAAGTGTAAGAAGAGTAAGGAAGAAGAGTAGATATAGAGATTTATCCTGGTTGGGCTTCTACCCAAGCCTACGTCTAGTCCCCAAGCAACCTCTTAGGATTTTTCACTATCTTAGTAAATAATTACAACATATCAGGAAAACTTCTCATTAATCCTAAGCTTTCACAACTTGACTCTTTCAAGGAACCTCCTTGAATACTCTTAGGCATATACTCTCCTTCAACCCAAGCTCTCTCTTAGTTTAACTCCCTCAAGGAACCTCCTTGAGCTTCTCTCTTACAAGAAAGAAATAAATACAAATAATAAACTCTCTGAAATAGAGTATATGATACAATGAAGCACTAATATGATAAAGAGCTTATAAAGTGATAAAAAATAATGATATAATCATCTTGAATGTTTCTACTGTTAATTCAGAGTAATTAGGTCAAGTTTATATAGATTAAGGTCCAATAGATCCATTGGGAGTGAGTGGGAAGTCAAGGATTTTAAAATATATCTATTATAAATATATTATGGCTTGTTTGTCATTGACCAGTCAACTATTCTCCATTGACTAGTAAACTGCTTTTGCTTTTCCTCTCAAAATTTCAAATTCAAGACCTTGACAGTCTACTGCTTACCCTTCGCCAGTTGACTGGTCACTCAGAGAAAGTTCCCAGTCAATGGTCTTAAGGTTGGTGGTAGACTGGTGCTCGATTTAGGTGTAGCCAGTTGGCTGCTAGCTAGTGGCCAGTTGGCTACTAGCTAATGGACAGTCGACTAGTGACTCATAGAGAGCTTTCAGTTGATCAAGGTTTGAGCTGACAACAGACTGGTGCTTCTCAAAAGGTGACCAGTCAACTACTAGCTAGTGACCAGTCAACTGCTCATTCACAGAAAGCTCCCAGTTGATCAAGACTCATGTTGGTAGCAGACTAAGGCTTCTAGAAAATGACCAGTTGACTGCCCGTTCACAGAAAGCTCTCATTCGACCGGGCGAGGCCTAGCAGTTGGCTAAGAAAGGGGCCAGTCGATTGTTGGCTTATGGCCTGTAGACTAAGGACTTTTAGAGTTCCCCAAATTAACTTTTTCTCAACCTTTATGACTTAGAATCAATTTTGCATTCATTTTACATGATTTCTATCAGCTCAATATCATTTGCAAAGATTTCTATGATAATACATTGAAAACATCTAAGACCTAAGTAATATATAGAAAAACTTTTCTTCTTATGTTTGTTATCATCAAAACCTTGGTCTTCTGCAAATGGGCTTAACAAAAAAAAAGCAATGAAAGGTGAATATAGCAAAAGTTAAGAACTTTAATTCCTAGAAGAAAGGACATTATGCAAGTGATTACCCTAAGCCTGTGAGAAAGGTAACATATACTACTTATGCTAGTGAACTTTGTGTTTTTAGCTCAGTTATACATACTGAATCTTGTCATGTGTGGATTGTAGATTCAGGAGTGATGAACCACATAACAAGGGACTATTCCCTATGAAGCATTCTGGATATATGTAGGCAATAAGACTAAGGTTGCTGTTAAAAGGATCAGAACATACAAGTTAATCTTGCATTATGGTTGAGACCTAATCTTACATGATATTCTTTATGTGCCTTAAATTCTTCAGAATGTTATTTCATTTTGATTTTGCTTAGGCTAGGCTATGTTTGTATTTCCATGACAATTGTGTTAAATTAAATTATGACTCAGTTTTTTATGGTTATAGTTATGTAGCCAAATATTTTATTTCTATGGATTTGGATGATAAATCTTATACTAATAATAATGTCATTTTTCTATGTTTGTCTCTACACATGATTTTGATAACAATGTAAATATATGGCATGCTAGATTTGGTCATATTAGCCAACAAAGAATGCAACAATTAGCAAAAAAGGGTTTGCTTCTTGACATTTAATGAGTTGATTTTTCAACTTGTGAATCTTGTTTAGCAGGAAAATCTGCTAGAAAACATTTCAATAAAACAATTAGAGCAAACTATTTCATCATATTCATTGATGATTACTCTCATTTCGGTTATGTCGATTTGATTTCTCATAAGTTATAATGAAAAAGGAATAGCTCATCCGTTGACTATTCCAAGTTCTCAACCACAAAATGGTGTTATGGAAAAGTGAATAGAACACTCCTTGAGATGGTTAGGTCTATGTTGGCGTAAGTTAATTTGCCAATCATCTATTAGGGTGATGCTTTGTTATCTGCAACTTATGTACTTAACCGTGTGCCTACAAAATCAATTACTATCACTCCATATGAGTTATGGACAGGGTGAAAGCTTGACTCGAGTGTTTTAAAACCTTAAGGATGTGCTACTTATACACATGATAACTCTCACAAATATGGAAAATTGGGTCCAAGAGGAAAGAAAAGTATCTTTATTAGAATCTTAAAAAGCTTAAAAGGTTATGTGTTTATAGGTTTACAAGACACTAGGAGCATGATTGAATTCAAGTCCAGAGATGTCATATTTCTAGAGAATGAATATCCTAAGAAGGATAAGGAAGGTTAAAACCTATCCTTATTTAAGATAGAGGATCCGAACACACAAGGATCACATTATTTAAGTGGGAGGATTATAGTAGATAATGAATTAGTTTCTCATCAACAACCTTTTTTATCATTAGATGCGAATGAAAATGTTCCTAAGCTAGTTGTTCCAAGTGGAAGTGACCAAATGGATTTTAATCCAAGTGGGAGTAAGACAATCATTCTTGATTTGAATAAGAGCAATGTTGATCCAAATGGTAACAACGACATAAGATTCAATGAATCACAATTGAGACGTGGCTCATATAAGAAGATTCCTCACCAATGACATGAGATTGAAGGTAATAAAGAGGCTCTATTATCCCCTTCTAAAAATAAATGGACTAAAGCTATTAGAGAAGAAATGGAGTTTATGAGAGTCAATAATGTTTAGGAACTTATTTCCCTCCCAGAAGGATGTAAGACTATTGGGAATAAGTGGGTTCTCAAAATCAAAAAAAGATTCAATCGCACAATCAAGAGATTTAAAGCTCGATTAGTGGCAAAGGGGTATACACAGCAAGAAGGAATTGACTATGAAAAGACATTTTCTCCTGCTATACAATTTACCTCCCTTTGCTTACTTCTAGCTGTAGTGGCTTGTATAGATCTTGAATTATATTAGATGGATGTAAAGATTGCATTTTTCAATGGAGAATTAAATGAAGAAATTTATATGGAATAACCTGAGGGTTTCATCAAAGAAGGCTAAGAAGAGAAAGTGTGTAGACTTTTAAGGTCTATCTATGGCCTTAAACAATCTTCAAAGCAGTGGTATATTTATTTTCGTAATGCAATTATCTCTAGTGGTTTTACTATAATAAGTGATGACAATTGTGTATATACTAAAAGTTCTAAGAACAACTTTATGATTATAACATTATATGTTGATGACATACTTATAGCTAGAAATGATATGAAGTTTATCAACAAGGTAAAGACTTGGTTGTCATCTTAATTTGAAATGAAAGATATAGGTGAAGCTGTATATATTCTTGGAGTTAAGATTTTAATAAATCATTCAAAGAAGATGTTGTATCTTTTACAAGAGAATTACATCAAAAAAGTTTTGGAATGTTTTAGTGTGGATAGTTGTAACCCTACAAGCACTCCTATCAGCACAAGTTAAACCTTAAGTGTTAAAATATTCCCCAAGACAACCATGGAAAGAGAGTGTATGAGCTAAACTCCATATAATAGTGCAATCGATTGTCTAATGTAAGCTATGATGTGTACTAAGCCTGATATCTGTCACGTAGTTGGCTTGGTGAGTAGATATCAAACCAACCCAGGTCTTAAACATTAGGAAGCAATAAAAAAGATCTTAAGATATCTGAAGGGAATTGTTGATTATGTGTTCTGTTATTAAGGTGGCAGAGATATGCAATTAGTAGTCTACACTGATGCTGATCATGGTGGAGACTTAGATAAGTGAAATTCAACCTCAAGATATGTTTTCATACTCAGTGATGGCACCACATCATGGAGTAGTAAGGAATGATCCTGCGTATCATTGTCCATGATGGAGACAGAGTTCGTGGCCCTTTCTTTAGTAGCTTAGAAAGTTATTTGATTAAAGAGGTTCTTAGACCACTATGAAGTAGAAAACATTGAACCAATGTTAGTATAATATGACAATGAGGCTATGATTGCATACACCAAGGACCTAAAGTATCATTGCAAAACTGAACACATAGATATCAATTATCACTATGTGAAGAACATGGTTGCATGTAAGACTTTGAACATAAAGTATGTATCTATGCATGAGATGCTTGCAGATCCATTGACTAAGACTATTTCTAGAGATGTATTTGTGAAACACATTAGGTCTTTAGGATTACGTAGAATTTAAGATACTTCATTTGTATTTTTGACATTTTCTCATTGTTCACAAACAGAGATGTTTTAATGTTCTTTGATAATCAATAAAGTTTGATTTACATGCTTACATATATTTATTTGAATGTTATGTACATTCTTCTTTTATTGTTAAGTATGTCAAGTAGACAAAAGGGTTTGCCTTCTCACACAAGTAACCGCCTCAATGTCATTATGACATTGGTGATGAAACAAGATTTTAAGTGAAAGTATCAGAAGGATAATATGAGAACAACTATACTTAAAATCATTTATGTTGCTTAATTGATGATATAGGGTCATTATAAATAATTTGATGAAATAAGTTCATCATTTCTACTCTACCTTAGTTGCCATATGTGAGTTCAAGACATTATGTAGATTAAGGAACTTAATTTTAAACTTGTGGTGTCTAAAATATCATCTGTACAACATTACTTGTAAAATAGACATGCACTCCATAGGAAAAAGAGGAATGTTGTAGCACATGTTTCATACCATGTGTGCAAGTGTCGACCATATAGGTTAACATGAGTGTGATCTTAACTCATGTTGTGCAAGACCATAGGGCCTTTATGCTAGCTCTATATTTGTACCATTGAACTCTAATTAAGTACTTAAAATGTAGCTTGGTGCTCGCTTTCTTAACGTGTTGCCTAAGGACTATATGTAATGATTCAGTCTAGCAGGACATGTCTAAAAAAGTGAGCTATGTTTATATTGATAGAATCATGAGAAGAGGAAGATCATAAAGATAATCTCATTATTCTATATTCACTAGTATACCAGTTATAACTTATGAGTCATGATTGTGAATGCAAGATATTATGATAGATGAGATCATTAAGAGATATCTTAATGTGATTCATATGATCTAGGGTGCATGCATATATTATGATCTACAAGTAGGTGTGTTTTCAACAAGAGGCTATATATTTGTAACTGATGTATAGCATTGTTGCTCTCATAGTATACTGGTCGCATGACCTACTTTCCCTATATGAACAATTGCATATTGTAAAGAGAAAGTGTTCTTTTGGTTTACTGAGAATATGTTTCTCGGGTTTAGAGCGTATGACACTCCCGTTATGTGTGAGTGGGGGATGTTAGTTATCGTATAAATACATTCATAAGGGGTGCTCATTAAGTAAGGTTTAAATAGTAATTACAGAAATTACTACTAAACCCTAACCTTAGCTAGCTTCTATAGGTTAGTTAGTTGTACAATTGAAACACATATATAGTCTATAGAGATGAAAAAAAACACCTACGAGTATTCTGCAATCAAGAGTGAGAGGAGATTTAAGTTGTAGAAACTTGAAATATACCTGACATATTATGGGTATTCATACGATTAATGATCCCAGTCAGAATTAGATTAGCTTTCGCAGCTTCAAGAGAAATATGTTAGTCTCCTAACTCAAGAATTAATTCATGTATGTAAACTTTATTAATTTCCTTCAACTATCAAAAAAATATAAATATTCAATGCAAGAAAAATATGATTTTAGTTCTTATTTTTTGTTTCAAAATTAGTTTAGTTCTAAAAAATAGAAAGTATTGAAATAATCCTTCAAAAATTTAAATGATTTTTTTGGAGGAACCAAATATGATCATTTCACTTTTCCTTGTTGTATGACTATTTTAATTTTTTTTTTTAATTTTTTAACGACAAATTAATTCTGATCTTGAACTTAAGTATGAGGTACTGAAATTGTATTTTAATCAAATGAATACTCTCTATACTATAACCTGTAAGTTTATTAAAATGTACCATTCACAACGTTTTAAATTAGATATTCCTGTGGCAATATGTATGTACTTGAAACTTTACGAGAATTGTGCAAGACATAGAAGAGTTTTGAAATATCTGAATTTGTAATTCATATCATTATATATGAATCTGTGAGGTTTTCCTCTGTTCTTCCTATTC
This sequence comes from Delonix regia, assembly GCA_037074485.1. NCBI lineage: Eukaryota > Viridiplantae > Streptophyta > Magnoliopsida > Fabales > Fabaceae > Delonix > Delonix regia. Next base: position 17,492,799 of record CM073454.1, on the reverse strand, counting down.
CAATTTTGGAGTTGTTATTTGTGCCCTGAACAACATAAATAAGTGAATTTTTTTACCAAAAAATAATATTGAAAAAATTTCATTGGGCCCACTAGGTACAGAATTAGTCCATAATCTTGTTTTAATAACAAAGTAATGGCCGGAGTGATAAAGAAGCGTCACCTTTTATATTTCTAAAATTGTTCGATGCAGAATATTTATTTGTATAAATATTATTTGTAAAATAATATGACAATTTAATCTGCACAGTTTATCAATGTAATCAATCGATAAGACTATTGAACGTAATACGTAAAATGGTAAATGCAAAAATAAATAACAAACATGAGATTTAAATAAATACATAACATATATTATTGAGAAGTTCTTTGTAGAAACGTTAACAGTACTTTTTCATTTATTGCCTTCCTCATCAAGTGTAAGAATTTTTAATTTACTCGGATTTAATATGATTCTTCCCTTCTTTTAAATTATTTCTGTAAGTTATATATTAAGAAATGAATGATCATTTTAAAACTTTTAATTTGTAAACTAAAATGATAAATTTAAAAATAAAGAATTATTTTAAAATAAAAAAAAAAAAAAAAAAGATTTAGATTAAAGAAGTCCAAAAATACTTTTCTCTATAAAAATCTTAAATGATGATATGCGGCATGGGGATATCAATCATATTAATGAACTGAACGTAAACTGACTACCATATTTTTGAAAAATTACGAGCATTCTAACTATACATTTAATTGAAACTTATTTATTTATGGGCAATTAATTATATATGCATAATAAATGAAAAATTTTCATATCAAATAGCTTGGTTTTAATACAGATATGCTCAAGCAAATCCAGTTAGAAACTTTTTTTAAGCAAACAAGAGGAAGATTCAATTAATTTTAAATTTTTTGCTTAAACTATTAGGAATTTGGGTGCACTAGCAGACGAATGGGTTTAAATTTTTCCAAGGAGTTTAGTAATTCTTTTAAATTTTTTTATAGACTAATCTTTTTTAATTGGACATATTTTCACTTTTAATTAAGCCGTACATTTATACATTTATGTTGACTAATACGTCATATGTCAAAGTGTAAAACATCCATCCATGAAGAGTGGTTTAAAGAATTAAACATAATTACGTAAATAAATCTTACGTAAGTCATTACATGATCAATAAATGCTCAACTAAGCTATCTGAAAATAAAAATTGTATAAAAAATAAATATTTAACTATTTAACTAAGAGGTAAATATATATTTTATGCTCCTCAACAAAAAGAAGCAGCAGAAGAAGAATATGAAATAGTAGAAGCTGAACCAATTAGAGACAGAAAGTACTGTGTTCTAAAAATTTTGATCTGTTTAGCTATTTATTATCACTATATATATATATACACACACACACACACACACACACACACACACACATATATATATATATGTATATAAAAACAGAAACAATCTCAGGAAAAAATAAATACTCAACAATAGGTCCTCTTGGAAATTTTTTCAAGAAAACATGAGGAAAATTCAAATTTTAAATTTTTGCTGAAATGGTTACAAATTTGGGAGCACTATATAGTAGACCAATCCGGATCCCTCATTTTCTAGTTGGAACATGAAATTCTGTTGGATGATGGTAAATATTGGATAGAAATTTAATAGTCCAAATTTACAGATAGTAAATATAATTGTATGCAGTGATGCTAATTTAATATAAATATTGATCATTGAATTTTTATTCATACTCCACTATAATCAAATATGACATCATATTCCTGCCAAAATATGAGGGGATCCAAATTGATAGCTAATTGATGATTTGTGTAAAAATGACTTTTACTTCATATGAGTTACAACACATATACCCTCTCATTATTTTCTATACAATATTACATTGAAAAGATAGCCCGAGTTGATTCACGTGATGAAAAATAACCGATTATTAAGATACTATCAGTCACAAATAGGTTTAAATATTCTGCAGGAGCCTAGCAATTTTCCAAAAATTTCTTTCCATGGATTAGTCTTTTTCGATTTGATATTTTTTTTTTTTTAATTTTAACTAGGCCATGCATTTATGCTAAATAGCATGCCATACGCCGAAGTGCAAGATATACATATGTATGGAGAGCGGTTTAGAGGGTTAAAATTAAATACGTAGATCGTAAGTCACTACATGATTGATGAAAATAAACTATCTTAAGGGGAGGGAAAAAAAAAAAAGAAATTGTATAGAAAAAGGGAAATTTTTGCTATTAAATTAAGAAGTAAACGCATTTCTTGCTCCTCTACAAGCAAAATGGTACATGTATGAATTACAAACGAATATGGGATCCAAATAAATACATAACATATATTATTGAAATTTTCTTTGTATAAACATTAACGGGATTTTTTTCATTCATTACCTAAATTCAAATTTATTAAAGTTTTTAAAAAGATTTGCATATCATTAGATTACACAATTTTTTAAATCTAAATTGTTGAATAAAAAATTAATGAATTTTTAATTGCTCAGTCCTCAAAATTAATCTAAATTGTCAAACTGCATAGTTCCTTCAATCTTACCTGTTAGATCCATATATTTCATTCTAAATGCACCAAATTCAGATTATTTATTGCCTTCTCAAGTGCAATACTCCTACTCATAAAATTGCAATTACAATTGGTCATAGAAAGAGTCACAAACAAGATAGATATAATTTGACTTTTAAAAATAATGGACCTTCGTTCTTATTGATATATCAAAACAAACCAAAGAAGAATCTAACCCCTAATTCTTAGATCCTAAATTTTAAACACTTCGACCTTGAATTGAGAGATTAGTCATTCCTTGTTCTTGTCCTATAAGTAATTTTCTACATCATCATTTTAGATTAATTTTCAATACAAACTCACTGTTACTACAAATTTTTAAATTACACAAAAAAGATTAAAAATTATAAGATTATAAAAGAATAGTTTAATTTAACATTTATATATAAAGACTCATAAAAATTAATGCCAATAATTTATTTCTTGACCATTGTATCTAAAAACTAATAGAAAGAGCCAAAGAGGGATATACTACAAAAGAAGAGAAAAAGGTGGGCGGGAGGGGGGTTAATCGTGCCTAAGTCCATTACCCACTGTTGTTGAACCGTGGATGTATCACATATGGAAAATGCTTTAATTACGGTTTTCGATAATTGTGGGTAAAACCATGATTAAAATGTTCCATAATCACAGTTTAATAATACCATTGCTAAATTACCGTGGTTAGATGCCTTTTTCCTGTAGTGGATTATAGTTAGTTTTTGTGTCTAAAATCCAAAACAATGATGTGGCATGAGATCATTCATATTAATGAAGTGAATGGCTAAGACTAAAGGAAACTGACTCTCCTTTTGAAAAATCATGAGGATTCTGACCACACATTTAATTGAAATATATTTATGTAGTGGGCAATTAATTCTGCTTAATAAATTACAAATCTTAATATTAGCTCGGTTTTATTACAAATTAATATGCTTAAGCAATGTGCTAATGTCATACACAAAGTATAGACATAAAGCAAAAATAAAATAATTTTGATCATATGATGTAATCGAATACACGTGTAGGTGATATATGAAATTGTGACATTATATTGCTCTCAATATAAATAAAAGTAAATACTAATTATTAGGAATTTATCACAAATGATAAACTTACAATGATATTCACATATAAAATAAATTCAGACTTAAATCTAATGAATAAATTTTAATTTTAGATGACGATTAGTTGCACAGATGAAGATAAATAATTTGGACAATTAAAGTGTAATAACCCAAAAAAAGAAGAAGTAAATATATGTTATGTAACATCCTAAAAATATACGTAGTTAGAGATATATAATCTTTATAGGGGTATAAGCAATAATATAGCCTCCTAATTAAACCCAAGATGATTTTAAGAATAACATTAGAAAAATAAAATAAAATTTTATGGACTAAAATGAAAGGATAAAATAGTATATAGGGTAAAAATTATATTTTATTAGGGACTAAAATAAAAATAAAAAATAGTTTAGGATGAAAATATAGTTTTAATATTATATAATAATTTGCATAGTAAACTATTGGCAAAAACGCATTTAAATACTATTTGCATAGTGTTAAATAGTAACTTGCATAGTACTAAATAGTATTTTAAAAATTTTTATAAATAGCACAAACATTTTTTAGTTTTCGTATTTGAATTTAAGAGAAAAGAATAGAAAGAGAGGTTATGAAAGAAACATTATTTTTAGTGGTAACTTTGTGGATAACTTTTCAATAGGGGTTGTGCTATATGAATATGGAATTTCTACTATCAATCCTTATCAGTGAATGTATAAATAGCAAAGTAGCACCTTTCATTTTGTTTTATGATTATGTTTTTTTGCCCAACTTTTATTTTTCTTATTCCATTCTTTGCGTTTTATGAGAGAGACAAATCTATAATTTTTGAACCTTTCAATTGCATGTATATAAGATATGATATATACGGATGTACAATAGCATGATGATAAATAAAGAATACTAAGTTAAATAAGCTATTGCTATTATAAAAGGCACTTGATACATGAGAAATGTAAAGTGGAGGCTATATTATATAAACTAAAGAAAATATTATATACAAGGTGAACATTAGAATATCATGTGTAGTGAAAACACTACAAGGAAAAAGGTAGTTTTACCACGATGGTTTAACTACGGTTGGAATAATTATGGTTACAGTATGGCTTAACGATAGTTATAACAATTGTAGTTAAACCACATGGTTTAACCATGGTTATTAATAACCATGGTTAAACCTTAGGATTTAACCATAGTTGTCGCAAAACTGTGGCAAGGTTAAGTAAAGTGGCCATTTGGTCCATATGTTATTGTGGCCCAACCACAGTTACCAATAACTATGGTTAGGCCATAAAAGCCCTAACCACAGTTTTGATTTAACCATGGCCAAGCCACATTGAGTTTTGGCCACATTTAATGGCCCAGCCATGGTTTTTGTCAAACCATGGTTAGGTTAGTTTAATGGCCTAGCCACAGTTCGTTGAAAATGTGGCTAGGCCACAATGAAAATTGGCCTTCTACCGCCACTTTTAGTGGCCTAACCATGATTTTCGTCAAAACTGTGCTTAGGCTTGTGAAATGGCCTAGCCATGCTTTGCTAAAACCGTGGCTAGGCCATTGGCCCAACAACAATTTTCGGTGAAATGTGGCTAGACCACTCTGTATGTGGCCTAGCCACAGTTGTTAAATTGTTGCTAGAATGGTTAGGTCCATTAAAAGTATTCCCTACCTTCCCTCCTTAAAATTTTCACAGAACCATTTCCTTTGCCATGTGCCCCACTCTACTCTCCTAGTTGTAGCTGCTGCAGCAAGCTTGCCCCACCCTTGGTGAGGGGTAGCTGCCGACGGTTAATCTAGAGAACGCTGGCAACATTGGTTGGCATGAAAAAGGTGGATTTTTCTTAGTAGTTTTGCAAAATCTGTGGTTATGTTTTTATAATGTGCTGTATGGATGTAGGTTTTGTTTGTTCTATTGTTGCATTTGTTTTTCTAGATTTTATTATAATTTTTTGTTTTTATTTTTTCCAAATTTTATTTTTTTTATTTTTTCAATTTTATTATTAGTTTTGTTTTTATCTTTTTTATTATTGTATTTTTTTTTCTATTTTTGAGTTTAACTAATATGCTGCATCACCATTATATTTGGCATTTTGAATGTGAGTGCTTTGCATGGCATTATGTATTTAACATTTACTTAAATTATGATTTATGTAACGAATAAAGAAGCTGAATTACAAAGATAGAGCAAAATATATATGAAGTATTGAGAAATTTAAATTGAAATTATGAATTTAATTCATACCAAAGAAGGAGTCATGTATAAAGTAAAAGAAGAATTAACAATTTAAGAAAATAGGATTTTCTCTAACCTATAACTACATCTTAAAAGAGGTTTCTATATTACCTGGAATGAATAGAAATGCAAAGAGAGTTCATACATTAGCTATCCCATAATGCATATAGATAAACCATATGTATTGGCATCTGAACCATTGGGTAAGATTAAAATTTTGCTTAGAGATTACTTACATCCAAAAATATTGTATTTTAGCCAGTCATTTCTATTTATTTTTTATTTTCCTTATTTTAGATTGCCCTTAGTTAATGATAGATTTAAGATTTGACTAAGTATTACAAAGTAAAAATGTGAGTTTTTAATCAATTAACAAAGAACTAACTCAATAATTCTTAAAAACTCTTGTTTTATTATACAAATAAATTTTTAAATTTTTTAAACATAAATTAAATACACTATAAGTGTTAATATTCAACTTTTTATTTTGATTTGTTCTTTATTTATTAGGTTATATGCTTTCTCACTATCACAAGCAAAATAAAAAACATAAATTTTTTTTCCTATTTTTTATTATTATCTTATATGTTTGTTTTTTATTTTAGTTTTAGTCATGGTATGATTTTTATTAATATATATTTTTATTTTATTAGTAATTTTGTTTCTTGAATATTTTTACACTTTTGTAATGTTTAGTTTAAGTTCCTTAAAATTAAATGAGTTGAATATTTAGATTAAATTAACCATTTAATATATGTGTTGAATTGATTTACTTTGTATATTTATAACGGTTGTACTTTGTTATTGAGAAACATGATAATACATACAACATTCAATATGAATATTCTTATACCTTTGTTGATTGTTGGAAAATTGATATTGTTTCCCATGTTGTTTTTCTTTTTTTTTCTTTGTTAGTCTTTAAGAGATGGATTCTTAAGCCTCGAAATACTCCTAAATAAATATAGGGATTAAATGGATTTTTGGATTTTGCATTTGCAAATAAGAGTATTAGGGATAAGATAATATGCCTATGTCCTAAATGTATATTTAAGAAATGGCAAGTTAGAGAAGTTGTGCGGGACCACTTAATTATTAAATATTTTCCACAAGGTTGCACTTTTTGGGTTAGGCATAGGGAAATAATTAATGAAAAACCTCATGTGGTAGAACATCAAGGAATGCCACAAGTTAGAAATGAATCAATTTGCAGGGATGACCTTATACACAACATGGTTTATGATGCATTTGTGATTCTTAATGATAATGAAATTGTTAATGATGTTGGTGGTCCAACTTCAACATTAGACCAAACATTACATAGTAGTGTGCAAGAATTTCGAAACATGCTTAAGGATGGATTACAAAATTTATACGAAGGGTGTAAAAAGTACTCTAAGTTGTCCTTTCTGGTGAAGTTGTGCATGATGCATGGTCCCTTCCAAGGGGGCACAGGATCATAATCTCGTTCAATGACACTCACCAAGTAGTTAGAAATTGAGGTGGGTTGTTCGGTGTTTTCTTGGGCACCATTGCCAAGGATTTTGGCGCATTTCCAATTAGTTATAAAGATTGGAGGCTTATCCCTTCTGAGTACCAAAATTAGATGTCTAGAGATACCATATACATAAAGTCATATTCTTTGTTTTTGCATCATTGTTTGGTACTATCATCTAATCGTTATATCTTATCCGACAGACCAAGCTTGTACTGAATGATGATGCCCATAAGAGGTACGTATTACAATCTATTGGAAGTAAATGGAAGAGTGCACAGTGTGACTTGTATTAGAATGACAGGACTCACACTTGGGAAGAATTACTTCAAGATGTCCCAGATAATATAGACAAGGATCAATAGGCAATTTTCATTGATTAGAGACTTTCTTATAGGACTGAGGTGAGAACACACTTTTTCTTAGAGTTACATATGATCTTAGTTGATTATTTATTTTATTTGATCACCAGGAAATTACTGTAAAGAATAAACAGAATTGAAAGATGTTAACAATGTCACACACTAGTGGATCTAAAAGTCTTGCACAAAAGAAGGCTAAGATGGTAAGGTCATTTTGATGAATAATATAACATAACATATAACATAATTTGAGATACTTTACATCTCTCTTTAAATTTGTAGGAAATAGAGCATGGGGGGCCAATTAGCAAAGGAGATTTTTGGACTGCAATCTATAAACATTATGATGGATCATATGTAAACAAGGAGGTAAGAGTTGTTAGTGTGAGTGTTTGAATTATATGATACTATGGTGTTTGGATAAGCTACTATTGAAATGGCTTGTTGTTTAGATGATTTGTTTCTTCTTGTTTAAATTTGTAGAAAAAATTGCTAAAATTAGGCAACAAGACATTACATCACAACCAATTTTAGTTAGTGCATTAGCCAGGGCCTTGGGAACATGAGAGCACCATGGACAAGTGCGTGGATTTGGCTTAGGAGTTTGCCCAACTCAAGTATTCAAATGTCATTAAAGCTCATCCTCTAATCTTTCTTATAATGAGCAACAAAGTGAGCTAACATTGCGTAAGCAAAAAGTAGCAGAAAAAGAGGTTAAGATGGTGGAAAGAGATGCCAAGGATGCAAAAAGAGATGCTTAGACATAGTAATCAGAAGTAAGGATGGCTTTTCTCCTTTGGAGTTTCCATGGCCAAGTGCCACTTGAGTTTGCTACCTTGCAAAACACAAGAGTAATTCTCACTATTTCCTCTAGTTTAGTTTAATTTTCATGCATCTTAGTCATTGTTATGTCATTACTCATTTATTTGAAATCTAGGTACCAAGTGATCAAAATAGTAGACATGTACCATTAGGGAATGCAACTCATTCTCCACATGGATCAAGTGGCTTTGATAAGCACTTTAGGTTAACTATAATTATAATAGTATATATTTGGATATTTGTATATGTATGTAATGGTATTCTATTGGTTGGACATTGTTCTAGATGGAAAACTTCTCTTCTTGAAATGAAGTATTATTAGTTAGTTGAATCTTAGTTACTTGGAGCTATTTTTCTATGGATTTACAGGTTCTTATGACAAAAATATATATAATTAGTATATGGTATGATTCTTTTTTAAAAAAAAACTACTAGCAATAGTTAAAAACGCCACTACAAGTAATTAAGATCTTGTTATACGTCCTAACCATGGTTTTGAAATCATGGTTAGAACACTAGCTTAATCATGGTTATATTATTTTTGATCATTTATAATATTGTTAATTTACTTTCCTGTAAATTGCTAATAATTACCTTCTTATTCGTTGCATCATTGAAACTATTTTGCTATTTATTTACTTGTGGTAATTAATATGTTAATTAGTATATTATCTATTCATGTAACTTATTTACATGATATATTTATATTCAATAGTTTTAAGAATTTAAATGTTATATGGGAATTCAAGTGAAAACCTTGTAGTCATTAGTATGGGTAACGGTTTTAGTGCACCTTGTTGATGAATTATTGAGGTGTATTAGCTAAAGGGATACAAGTATGAAATATTGAGACATATCTAATAAAAAGATATGAATATGAGATATTGAGACGTTTTCGATGAAAGGATACGGGTATGAGACATTGAGATATATCTGATACGTGGATAATTGAGACGTATCCAAAAGGATACAAGTATGAATTATTGAGACGTATCATAATAATCTCGGTTCTTCCATTGATACCCATTTCATACAAAATTATAATGTTTAGAAATGGTGTTTTAATTAAAACTTTCTTCTTTACTTAAATAAATGTTTGTTAAAAACTTTAAGGCCTCGATTGTTTTTCCTTTCATTTATTTTGATATTTATGCACGCACTAAGTCAATGATAAACTTATACTTTCCTTGAAATTTTACATATTAGTATGTGGTAAAGTAAATTGGGATTTTCTTATCGCTCAAACATTTTAATGTCATTTTGGGTTAATTACCATGTATGTATGACTCCAAGATTGTGGCTACTAGATGTTAGGTTGTTTTGGATTTACAAATATTGTAAAGTGTTGTAAGCCTCATGTAGGCTATTCCTATACTATATTAAATATATAATTTGTGATATTATTAAGTTGATTAATTTATATCATTGTGATATTATGGAAATATAACTAGTTGTACAAGTTTAAAAAGTATTGAATTTTGGAAAGGTGCTATCAGATTTTAGGCAATCTCAAAGAAATTTATTTGAATTATATTTCAAAGTGTATTTAATATAGTTTATCAATATATTATGAACTTTATAAACATGTTATCTTAAACTTGCTAGGCTAAGTTGGTTTAGCTTATATACCGATCACGACCAATAATTTTGGGTCGTGACATAAAGTGTCCACATTACATAATATTAATTATATATATGCCTTGCTTTGTAATATATTGAATAAGTTAGTATATTCAGTTAATAATGCATTGTCCCAATTCTTCTTCTAGTCCTGCTAATTGAACATACTGAAAAGAATTTTGCAAGCATATATAACGGCAAAAGTAGTGTTTTTAAATTTTGAATATGCTTATCTATTTATTATCACATTATATGTATAAAACAGAAAAAAATCACAGAAAGAATAAAAACTCAATGACAATAGTTCCGCTAATGAACATTTTTCAAGAAAACAAGAGGAAGATTCAATTTTTAAATTTTTGCTGAAACAGTTACGAATTTGGGAGCACTAGCAGACGCATATAGGTTTAAATTTTTTCGCAATTCTCTTTAAATTTTTTCTAATGGACTAATCTTTTTCAATAGAACATCTCTTCACCTTTAATTAAACCTTGCATTTATGCATTTAAGTTGACTAGTTTGTCATATGTTGAAGTGCAAGACATACGTGCATGAAGAGCAGTTTGTACAGTTAAAAATATGTAAATAAATCTTACGTAAGTCACTATATGGTTATGGATAAGGCTAAAGTAAACTATCGGAAAAAAAAAAAATTTATGGAAAAAGAGAAAAGTTTATTATTAAATTAAGAGGTAAATACATTTCACGTTCCTCTACAACCTTATTAAGAACCATAGATAGGCAATAAGATGGAGAAGCAAAAGCAGTATGTAAAAGAACATGAATGGTAGAAGCTGAAGCAATTAGAAACATCAAGTAGTGTGTTCTAAAATTTTGGATCTGTTTAGTAAGTTATTATCATTATATATAGAAGACAGAAACAATCTCAGAAAAAACAAAAACTCAATGGCAATAATTCCTTTGAGAATTTTTTTTTTTCCCATTAAAACATGAGGTAGATTCAAATTTTATATTTTTTGCTGCAACGGTAATTTTTTTTGAAAATTTTTTTAAATGGATTAGTCTTTTTGAATCAGACATTCCTTCACTTCTAATTAGGCCTTGCATTTATGTCAACTATCATATGACAGAGTGCACCATATACGTGGCAAGCAGTTCATAGGGTTGAAAATTGTGACGTAAATGTAAATAAGAACATGATCCATATACATCGAAGTGCAAGACATAAGTGCATAGAGAGCAAGTTGTAGGGTGAAAATAAATACGTAAATAAATAAATCTCATGTAAATTACTAAGTGATTGATATTAATGCTAAAGTAAGTTATTGGGAAAAAAAATTGTATAGAAAATGGAAAAAATTCACCATTAAATTATGAGGTTTATACATTTTATGCTCCTCCTCTACAACCTTATTCTGAACCATAGATAGGCAGACACTGAACATAACAATGGAGAAGCAAAAGAAGGAGAAGAAGAACATGAAACAGTAGAAACCGAATACTTTGAAATTTAGGGCATTTTTTTTTTATTTTCAATACATATTACTCTTATCATAAATTTTAAAATTACATTAAATAATTACAAAGTATGAGAATAAAAAAATAGTTTAACTTAAAATTTATATGTAACGGCTCACAAAAATAAATGCCAATAATGTATTCTATGACCATTGGATCTTAAACTAATCTTTTCTACTCTTGCAATGTTAATTAGTTTGCTGGTGTTCAACCGCACTCAAGAGAAGCGAGAAAAACAAAGATAAAAAAGAGGGATAATAATTAGAAGTTAGTTTTTTTGTTTTGATAACAAAAAAAAACTTAGTTTTTTTGTTTAAAATATTATAAAATGATGATTTGGCATGATATCATTCATGTTACTGAAGTGAATGGCCAAGACTGACTCACTTTCCTTCTGAAAAATTATAAGGATTCTGACCACACATTTAATTGAAATATATTTACGTTGTGGGCAATTAATTCTGCTTAATAAATTAAAAATCTTTATATTAGCTCGGTTTTATTACAAATTAATATGCTTAAGTAATGTGTTTGTGTCATACACAAAGTATAGATATAAAGCATAATTAAACAAAATGTGATCATATGATCAAATCAAATACACGTATAGGTGATATATGAAATTGTGACATTATATTGCTCACAATATAAATAAAAGTATATCCTAATAATTAGGAATTTATTTCAAATGATATTTACATATAAAAGAAGTTCATACTTAATTATAATGAATAAATTTTAATTTTCGATGCGATTATTTACACAAATGAAGATAAATAATTTTGACAATTAAAGTATCCACCTGACACAATATTAATTATATATATATGCCTTGCTTTGTAATGTATAGAATAAGTTTGTATATTCCGTTGATAATGCATTGACCCAATTCCTCTTGCAGTCTTGCTAATTAATTGAACAAATTGAAAAATTTTGTGAAAGCATATATAACCGCGAAAGTAGTGTTCTTACATTTTGAATCTGCTTAACTATTTATTATCAATATATGTATATTAAAGAAAAAAACAATCTCAGAAAGAATAAAAACTCAATGGCAATAGTTCCAGTTATAAACTATTTTCAAGAAAACAAGCGGATGATTCAAATTTTAAATTTTTGCTGAAACAGTTACAAATTTGGGAGCAAAGGTTTAAATTTTCCCCAGGAGCTTAGCAATTCTCTTTAAAAAATTGTTTTTTATGGACTAGTCTTTTTGAATCGTATATTTTTTCCAATTTTAATTAGACCTTGCATTTATGCATTTATGTCTATTAGTATATCATATGTCGAAGTGCAAGACATACGTGCATGAGAGCGGTTTGTAGGGTTGAAAACAAATACGTAAATAAATCTTATGTAAGTGACTAAATAATCGATAATGCTAAAGTAAACTATTGAAATAAAAAATAGAAATCATATAGAAAAAGGGACAAGTTTATTATTAGATTAAGATGTTAATATATTTCATGTTCCTCTATAACCTTATTATGAACCATAGATAGGCAATAAGATGGAGAAGCAAGAGAAGCAGCAAAAGAACATGAGTTTGTAGAAGCTGAAGCAACTAAAAACATAAAGTACTGTGTTTTTAAATTTTGGATCTGTTCTCAACGGCCATAATTCCTCTTAGAAACTTTTTATTTTCAAGAAAACAAGAGGAAGATTCGTCGACCCAAAAAAAAAGAGGAAGATTCAAATTTTTAAATTTTCATTGAAACGGTTACGAATTTTGGAGCACTAGTGGACTGAATATTTGGGCAAATTTGACTATATTAATTTATTTTATAGAAATACAACACGCCCTCTCATTATTTTCAATATAAATCATATAAAAAGAAAAAAAAAAAGCGCACGAGTCGGCTCACTTGATAAAAAAGTCACAGTTCAACATATTAGTTGCATAGGTTAAAATTTTCTCTAGAGGCTTAGCAATTTTTCCAAAATTTTTTTATGGACTTGTCTTTATAGATTGAACATTTCTTCACTTCTAATTAGGCATTGCATTTAGGTTAACTATGATCCGCCGAAGTGCAAGGCATACGTGTATAAAGAGCAAATTATAGGATTAAAAATAAATACGTAAATAAACCCTAAACTATTGAGAAAATTGTATGGAAAAAGGAAAAAGTTCACCATTAAATTAAGAGGTTAATACATTTAATGCTCCTCCTCTACAACATTATTCTGGACCATAGATAGGCAGATATAACATAACAATGGAGAAACATGCAAAAGAAGGAGAAGAAGAACATTAAACAGTAGAAGCTGAACATTTAGAACTTAGAAGTAGAACCAGAATCACTCCTAGTAGATGGTAAGTCGTCGTCAAACAGATCAAGAAAAGTCCTCAGTATAAAACTATGATTCTGTTCATGATTAGCCATCAAATACCAACTCAACATCTCCATCAAAGCCTCCCAGTCGCTCACTCCATAAGTCAATATCATCTGCTCCATTGATCTCCTGTAGTCCACGTACGGATTATCAGACACTATAACCTCTACCACACTGCTTCCTTCGAACCAATACCCATAGTCATCATCACTTTCCTCAACCACGACCTGCTTCCCTTTTTCTTTTACTTTCGACTCTCTCTGAGATTGATCAACCTCGGATCCTTCGACCACCTTGTCCTTACCTGCGACTCCTCCCTTGATGTCCTTAGCCTTCTCGAAGACCAAGCTTGTGTTGCTGTTAGGGTCGAAGAACAGCCTCTCTGATGATTTCACTACTTCGCGCACTGTCGTCTCCAGAGAATCGTTGTCGCAGTCTTCGTAGCAGTAGTCCAGAAGGTTCGACTCAGTCGAGAGGATTCTAGGGTTTGAGGATGACGAGGATGTGAACAGATTATTAGACTGAGGAGTTCCCGCGTTAATATCGCCGGTGGCTCGGATAGAGAGAGTCTTGAAGTTGGCCCAAATGGCAGATGGGGTTTTCGAGCTTCCTTGAGCTTGAAGAGAGATGGCAGCTTCAGTAATTTCTTGACCATTGTAACTGAACTTCTGTGTGTTCTTGCAATGGAGGAGGTGTTTTTGACAGTACTTGAGAAGTGAAAAGATGAAGGAGAGACAGAGGGATATATAACAGTGAGTTCTCTTGTGTTGATAATCCAAAAACATGATCTGTCATATAATATGGTTCATTGATGTAAAGTTAATGGAAATGAATGGCTCAGATTAAGGAAACTGACTCTGTTCTGTTAATTTTTTCGTGAAAAATTAAAACTACCTTATACATGGAAAAATGTAACACTTATTTTTTATCTTTTATAAAAATATAAAAATTAGTCTTTTTACAAAATTCAAAATTCTAAAATCAATGACTAAAAATCTAATATTTTTCAAAAAAGTAAAAGAATAAATGGTCATTATAATGAACGAAGAATCAAAATAAAAAATATGTGATAAATAAGATATCAAAAAAATATTTTACTCAAATTACAATACACAATTGGTCATAATGAAAGCAAGAAACAAGATAGATATAATTTTACATTTTAAAATAATTGACCTTCATTCTTGTTGGGTTCTCAAAACTAATGGATAAAGAAAACATTTAAGTCCTAATCTTTAAATCATAAATCCTAAAACCTTCTATTTGCAAAGCGCCTTCTCTTCCGTGTTCCTATCCTATAAGTAATTTTAGATACTACGTTGCATCATCATTTTAGATTTTCAAAACAAACTCACTCTTATTACAAATATTAAATTACACCAAACTAGTAAAAATTATAAGAATAAAAGAATAGTTTAACTTTAAAATTTATATATAAAGACTCATAAAATTAAATGCTAATAATGTATTTCTTGACCATTGAGTCTTAAACTAATATTTTCTACTCCTACAATGGTGATTGTGGACTTTTTGGCCTCATTGCTATAGAAGAAAATAATTATAAGTCTATATTACATCCATATAAGATAAAGATAATTTTTTTGATATTTTGTTAGCAAGGTTTCGTGTAAAAGAAGCACGTGATTCTTCAGAAGAATTTAACAAAAAAAAAAAATCTAAGATCACGTTGGATCTTTGCACGATAAATGAGAAAAAAAAAATTTTTCTCTGACATCATTAAATTAAAATACTTCAAATATTTTGACTATGAATAAAAAGTTGACAACTAGAAAATAAGTTGGATAAAGCATTCCAAAATGAAGAAAATAAATATTAAATCAAATTTGGCTATTGAGTGTGCCAACGGATTTAGTTTGTGAAAGACTAAGATAAGAATTGAACCCAAAATAATAATTACTATAATTTATGGAGGTTTACAAATTAACAAATAAATAAAAAATAAAAAATGAAAAGTGAAAAGAAATATTTGACTAGTTTTTGAAAATTAAGACCAAACTAAAATAAAATGTAATTAGAGGATAAAAGTGAAATTTAAGATAAAGTTAAGGGATCAAATTAAAACCAAAAGGATTTAAGAGATGAATATAAACTTAATTGAAATGAATGGATTGAATTAGAATTAAATAAAGTTAAAGGATGAAAGTGAAACTTAAAATAAAATTAAGGAACCAAAATTATAACTACATAAATTTAACAAATGACAGTGAGATATCAAATAAAATTAAGTTATCAAAAATACATTATTGCCAGCAAATGTTTCTATCCAATTTGTATACTGATCAGGCTCATAATTATTCAACAGGATTAAGAACCCAGTGGTGGTGTTCAACCGCAATAAAAGGAAGAGAGAAAATCAAATAAGAGAAAGAGGAATAACAATAATAATTCGTTTTTTCTGTGTTTAATTAATGAAGTGAATAGCCAAGAATAATTGAAGGAAACTGACTCTTTTTAAAAAAATATAAGGAATCTGCCTACACATTTAATTGAAGTTTGTTTATGTAGTGGGCAATTAATTCTGCGTAATAAATTAAAAATCTTCATATCAACTAGCTCGGTATTATTACAAATTAATATGCTCAAGCAATGTGTTAATGTCATACACAAATTAGTACTAATATAAAGCATAATTAAACTAATGGGATCATTAAAATCTAATAAATAAATTTTAATTTTAGAAGGCGATCATTTGCGCAGATGAAGATAAATAATTTTGAATTAAAGTATCCACAACACAAAATATTAATTATATATAGTTAGTATATTCAATTAATAAGGCATTGACCCAA
This sequence comes from Delonix regia, assembly GCA_037074485.1. Lineage (NCBI taxonomy): Eukaryota > Viridiplantae > Streptophyta > Magnoliopsida > Fabales > Fabaceae > Delonix > Delonix regia. Next base: position 17,476,010 of record CM073454.1, on the reverse strand, counting down.
TTCCTCTTCCAGTGTTGCTAATTAATTAAACAAAATGGAAAAAAAAAAAAATTTAAGCGTATATAACGGCAAAAGTAGTGCTTTTTAAATTTTGAATCTGCTTAACTATTTATTATCATTATATGTATAAAGTATAAAACAGAAACAAGGGATAAAAACTCAACGGCAATAGTTCCACGTAGAAAATTTTTTCAAGAAAACAAGAGGAAGATTCAAATTTTAAATTTTTGCTGAAACAGTTTTATATGTTTTGGAGTTTATGAGATGATGGAATAGATAACTAATAATAAAAAGGAGTGGAGTGGCAAAATATGTATATCACCCTATTGTTTAGAAGTTTAATGAAGAAAGAGAAGATGATCATTAATGAACTAGAATAATTTGCATATTATTTTTACAAAATTATCCTTAATATTATTATAAGAAGCTTCTAGTTTGAGAGGATATCATAGTAATAATACTATTAGGTCTTTTTATTTCTTTCTTGACTTTCTAATTTGGAGGGAAATTTAGGATGGCAATGAGAGATGATGGAGTCCCTCATTTAATTTGTCATCTTATTCCACAACAAAATAAACTTTTAAACATATATTCGCTCAATTTAGTTATTATACCACTTGTCACTTCCACCTTGGACATCCATCTAATGAATTTGGGAGCACTAGTAGACAGATTTTGGTTTAAATTTTCTTTAGGAGCTTAGAAATTCTCTTCAAAATTTTTTTTCTTTATGGACTAGTATTTTTGAATCGACATTTCTTCACTTTTAATTTGACCTTGCCTTTATGCATTTACGTCGACTAGTATGTCGCATGTCGAAGTGCATGACATACGTGCTTGGAGAGCAATTTGTAGTGTTGAAAATAAATACTAAAATAAATCTAACGTAAGAACTGTTTTTCTGACAGGTATAAATTGCTTCAAATTTATCTTTTGCATATATTAGGATGAAGTTATTATTCGCAACTGTTGTTGGTTGGGAGGATAAGGAAAATGGTGGGAAGCAATATGCTTTTATGAGTTACCTTATAGATCCTTAATTACCAATTTTTTCAGTCACCTCTCTCCAGTCAAATTCAAATCATAGTCATAAAAAGAAAGCTGCTTCATCTTCTCCAAAATGTTTTCACATCACATGCCAATCTTCTCTTTATTGGTAAAGATGTCCATAACCATCTCTCCACTTTTGTAGGGATTTAAATTGTGTTCTCAACCTTGAGGAAGTTAATGTGCTTGTTTCACAATTCAAATCATATTCTATGTCTATTAATAGATTTAGCTATAACTATTTATTGTAACTTCCTTGTTCCTCCAATAAAAAATAAATAAATAAATTTTACGTAACTCACTACATGATCAATAAGGCTAAAGTAAACTATCTGGAAGAAAAAAATTATATTGAAAAAGAGATAAATTTATTATTATTGAGAGGAAAATACATTTCATCCTCTTCTACAAACTTATTCTGAATTATAGAAAGGCGATACGATGGAGAAGCAAAAGAAGCAGCAGAAGAATATACATGAAATGGTAGAAGCTGAAGCAATTAGAAACTTAAAAGTACTTTGTTTTAAAATTTTGGATCTGTTCAGCTATTTATTAGCATTATATGTATAGAAAAACAGAAACAATCTCAGAAAAAGACAAAAGCTCAACGGCAATATAATTCCTTTTAGAACTTTTTTTTTCCAAGAAAACAAGAGGTAGATTTAAAATTTAAATTTTTGCTGAAATGGTTACGAATTTGGGAGCACTAGCAGATTGATTATTTGGGCAAAAATGACTATATTTATTTTATGGAAAAACAGCAAGCCCTCTTATTATTTTCAAGATAAGATCATATAAAATAAATAAATAAATAGCACGAGTTGGCTCATTCTGTAAAAAAATGGGATAAAAAAATCAGCAAACATATAAGGTGCATATGTTTAAATTTCCTCTAGAGGCTTAGCAATTTTTCCAAAATTATTTTATAGACTAGTCTTTTAAGATCGAACATTTCTTCACTTCTAATTAGACCTTGCATTTATGTCAATTGTAACATCAAAGTGCACATACGTGCATGCTGAACAATTCATAAGAATATTAAAAATAAATACATAAAAAATTTTATGTAAATTACTACATAATCGATATATGTCGAAGTGCAAGACATATGTGCATAGAGAGCAGGCGATAAGGTTGAAAATAAATACGTAAATAAACCTTACGTATATCACTAAATGATCGATAATGCTAAAGTAAGCTATTGAGAAAAGAAAAAAAAAAATTGAATAAAAAAGGGAAAAAGTTCACCATTAAATTAAGAGGTTAATACATTTAATGCTCTTCCTCTACAACCTTATTCTGAATCATACCTATGCAGACACATAACACAACAATGGAGAAGCCTGCAAAAGAGGGAGAAGAAAAATATGAAACAGTTGAAGCTGAACAATTAGAACTTAGAAGTAGAACCAGAACTACCACTGCTAGTTGATGGTAAGTCGTCGTCAAACAGATCAAGAAAAGCCCTCATTATAAACCCATGATTCAGCTCATGATTAGCCATCAAATACCAACTCAACATCTCCATCAAAGCCTCCCAGTCGCTCACTCCATGAGCCAATATCATCTTCTCCATTGATGTCCTGTAGGCTACGTACGGATTATCGGACACTACATCCTTTACCACACTGCTTCCTTCGAACCAGTACTCATAGTCATCATCACTTTCCTCAACCACGACCTGCTTCCCTTTTTCTTTTACTTTCGACTCTCTCTGAGATTGATCAACCTCGGATCCTTCGACCACCTTGTCCTTACCTGCGACTCCTCCATTGATGTCCTTAGCCCTCTCGAAGACCAAGCTTGTGTTGCTGATAGGGTCGAAGAATAGCCTCTCTGATGATTTCACTACTTCGCGCACTATCGTCTCCAGAGAATCGTTGTCGCAGTCTTCGTAGCAGTAGTCCAGAAGGTTCGACTCAGTCGAGAGGATTCTAGGGTTTGAGGATGACGAGGGTGTGAACAGATTATTAGACTGAGGAGTTCCCTCGTTAATATCGCCGGCGGCTCGGAAAGAGAGAGTCTTGAGGTTGGCACAAAGGGGCAAGAGCTGCCATTGATGGGGTTTTCGAGCTTCCTTGAGCTTGAAGAGAGATGGCAGCTTCAGTAATTTCTTGACCATTGTAACTGAACTTCTGTGTGCTCTTGCAGTGGAGGTGGTGTTTTTGACAGTACTCGAGAAGAGTGAGAAGATGAAGGAGAGACATTGGCATATATAACAGTGAGGTAATGTGTGAAAATCCAAAAACATGATCTGTCATATAATATCGTTCATTTATGTAAAGTTAATTGAAGTGAATGGCTCAGATTAAGGAAACTGACTCTGTTACTTTTTTTTTTTTTGAAAAATATATGACTAATTTAAACAGTAAATTTCATATATTTTATATTCAATTTTCAAAAAAATTGACACTAAATTTTGATGAAAAATTGTATGAATCTATTTCCTACTTTCAACTTTGAGCGTTGTCTTTGCATTTGTACCTTGGTTCTGATATAACAATATTAATATACTGTTTTTTAGTGCACTTTGTATAGTTAAATTGTATAAAATTATATAATTAATATAATTTATCTTATAAAGTAGTGTTTGATGTACACACTTGGTTATATAAATTTGTGCAATCAATTTTAGATAATTTTAATTATACAACTTATCAATATATATTAATCAAATCTTTCTTATTTATATTAGACCTGATTATATAAAAAATAAACAAGTTTCTAATCCTATACTATCCTGTCTTCTCTATCATCAATAAACACTTCACAAACAACCTTTTTTACCCTTTTAAATACAAATATAAACTCTTTTATACATTTATACCTACTTAAGTCGAGAGTCATAAATTAAAGAATAATTCTGTTTTTTTATTTATTTTTTATTTCCATTACATAGAAATATATAAACTTCTGTCTACTATGAAAATGTACACACATGTAATCCCTGCCCTTCTGTGTTGCTTAATTTCCGCTTCAACTTCTGTCTACTATGAAGCTGTAAACACCCCACCCAGTTTTTGCGTTTTCTAAGAACAACCGTTACTTGGTAACTTCCTCCTTGTCTATTATATATGTCCAAAACACTTTGAAATAAGAGGCGAAGTTTCAACACTCAAATGATGTGACAACTAAGGCCTTATTTGATATATCATATAAGGTATGAATATTGTATAAATTTATACAATATAATTTATTTTTATTAAGTATTTGATGCTATGATTTATAAGCTTATATGATTTATCTTATTCAACTGTGTTCAATATGACTTTTCACCGTATTATTAATCAAACTTCCTTTGTCTTGATTAGACAAGAAAAATAAATAAAAGGCATATTTTAATTCTACATAAGAGTCATAAAGAAAATTTATATAACAAAAGAGTTGATTGGATGGAAATGTCACAATATTTAATTATCATATTATAACTTAATTTGTTTCCCATATATCAGATATATCAATTTGTTATATGTATTCTTTGACATTTTTTTAAAAACTCATGTAAAGAAATTTAATTTATTATGTTTGGCAAAAGTTTTAAACCAAGTTTTTTAATAATACTAGTATTCAATTATCTACAAAATATTATTGAAATTGGAATCCTAAGCCCTGTAAGATGCTTCTAAAATTATAGATTTAAGAGAAAAAAATCATACATACTTTCATTCCGTGTGACACATTCTCTTGCTTTAGAAACACTTTAAACGTTGCACTTTAAAAGATTCAAAACTTTCGGGATTTCCCTCAAACCCTTCTGCGTTGCTTTTCTTCTATGAAACTATAGAACCCTCAGTCCTCTATTGCGTTTTTCAATAACAAGCAGTTACTTGCTAGCAACCTCCTTGTCTTCTATTATTCAAAGCACTTTGAATAGAGGCATATTTTCAACCCTCAAACAAACATTTCATAAGTTTCCTAGAAAACAAAATTTCCGGTCTTAGGATCCCAGGGCAATTAATTCAAAAAATTAAAATACCATTTTAGCCTCTCATTAATTTTTATTCTTAATTTGCTTTCTCACTAATATAAATATTAATATATTTAGTTCAAGTTTAGTTAAAATTGAAAAACTAAATGTGTTGATTTTCAAATTATAGCGAAGGACCAAGTTGGGAATTGACTAAGAAGTAAAGGATCATATTAATAATCAATATCGATTGGAGATCAAACTAAGTATCACCTCATAAGTGAGGGACAAAATTGTGTTTTACTCCTATTCTAATTAATAAATTAAAGACCTCACAAATGAATAACTATTGTAATTCAAAAAAGCAAACATGCTTAAGCAATGCGTTAATGTGAAAACAAAAATGAAAATGAAACATAATCAAACTAAACGTGATCATATAGTTAAAAAAATTTTACAAATAAAAAAAATTATGCTTGAACTTCAATTTTAGATTATTTTTATTTGCATAGATTAAAATAAATTATTGGATCAATTAAGTATCAACAAAAATAGCGTTTTAAAAAATTTTGAATCAGTTTAGCTATGTATTATCAATGTATATTTAACAGAAACAATCTCAGAAAAAAAAAAAAAAGTCAATGGGATTAATTCCTCTTAGTGATTTTTTCAAGAAAACAAGAGGAATATTCCATTTTTAAATTTTCGCTGAATAGTTACGAATTTGGGAGTACTAGCAGAATGGTTATTTGGATAAAAATTATCATACACATCCTCTCCTTATTTTCAAATATCTAAGACAATGTTGAAAGAAGTTAATACGAGTTCATTCACTTGGTAATTAAGATTCAATAAAAGTCTCACAGTTACACATTTATGCTACAGGATTTATAAAGTACCAAAAGAGTCAAGATACCAAATTTCTGTTCATAGAATCCCTTGGCAATTCATTCTGCGTAATATATTTAAATACTTACCAAATAGCTCAGTTATAATTCAAAAAATGCAAATATACTCAAGTAATGGGTTGATATGATAAAACAAAGCCTGAAATTAATACATAATTAAACTCAACGTGATCGTGTACTAATTAAAGCATTTTGACAAAAAAAAAAATCAACAAAATTTAAGAATGAATTACATTTTTAGATTATGTTTATTTGCACAAATGAAAATAAATAATTTCGACAATTAAAGTATCCTCGTAATATACTTTGATTAAGGAACAAATTAAAAAAAAATTAAGGGACATCATAGTTATAAGGATCAAAATAAACAGAAATATTCCTAAAATAGGTCTTCCAGTGGTTGATAGAATGGGGGGTTAGCTTGCATCTTGCGAAGCGACACAGAAGGGTCTGGGTATCCTAACTAATATTAAGTAAAACATGAGAGTAGACATATGAATTCTTGATAAGTAAAAAAAAGTAACGTTGGAGGAATGAAATATGGATCAGGCCCTCTTGTGTTTTAGGGAAAATATCTTGCTCCTACACAGTGAAAGTTCTTTCTAAAAGTCTGTAGAAGAAAAACCTCATTCTACTCTTTTTTCTGATTAACAAAACCCCACTTTTTGATAGAACCTTTTCAAAGTGAACTAGGCATATAATTTTTTATCGAAGAGATGTTTACTTTTTCTTTTCGATCCAGAAAATTAAATTCCAATTTCCACTCGTCCAGTCTATGAAAACCATAGTCATATGAAGAAGCGCCTTATGTTTCCTTTCAAGTAGATTGGGAGAAGCTAAAGCCCTTGAGTTGATAGCTAAAATCTGATGAATTTTTTTAGTAGTTTGGAAAGGATCCTTAATGCATAATTTTATTTCATGTGTTCCAAATTAGAAAGAGCATTACCACTATACATGTGACGAAGGATTCTAGCTGGGATAGCTATCTTTTTCCCTAATTAAACCAACTTGAAACTAGAAGATAGTATTTTTCTAGTAAGCAATATGTTCGAATATTCAGTGGTCTTGCAAACCATAGAGCCCTAGCGAATGAGCATTGAATGAAAACATGATTTTAACCATAGGAGCATTGTCATAGAACGAACATATCTAAGTAGAGATTAGATGGTGCTATTCAAGGATTCCACTGATAAGAAGTGCATTAGAGACTAGTCTCCAAATGAAAGTAACTAAGGATACGAAATAGGAAGTTTTACCTTCCGCAAATTACCCCAAGCAGAAAAATAAGATGGCATTCTACTAAGTTATTCAGCATTACGAATTTTGCATCTATCCGTCATAGTATAATTGCTAGAAGAGCTTCTTATCTGGATCAATGCATCTTTCTGACCAGTTGTAGACAGCGCCATGTTAAGAATATGAGTCACTATATTTTTGCTATAGTGATTAGCTACAAGTTGAACATTCCATTTCAGAGTATTATGCAGGATAATGTCAGCAACTGTGGAGAAGCCTTCAGAATGACCTTACTGTATTTGCCACCAGAGGTGGTGATTGAGCGGTAGAAGATGCCCAGTTCCCACACACCACTTCAACCCATCAATAATTAGATGTTGTGATTGCAAAATGCTATATCACATCCATGAGCAGTTCGCTCTTAGATTTCCAAAATTGGAGCCTTCTATAAATTTTGTCTATCATTTTCTTGTAAAGCTGGTTCTTGTCTCTGCTTGTATCAACCCACGTACCAAGATACTTACCTAGCCTTCTTGCATATTTAGTTTCAAAAATGGCGAACATAAGCTTCTTGAATTGGTGTGGTGAATTCGAACTAAAGACCATTAGAGATTATGAGCTATTGCTATGAAGACCAGATATATCCTAAAAAGATTCAAAGTTTCTTTAACAGAGTTATACGTTTCTAGGGAGGCTTCAAGAATGGAATAGTTTCATTAGCATACATGATGTGAGAAATAGGCTCTACTTGGCAACAAATTTAATATCTTTCCATCTACTTGATTTTTCTTTATCCATAATTAAGAAGGAGAGAATAATAGAGCATAAGATGAATAGATAAGGGAAGATGAATCTCCCAAACAAAGCCCATGCTACAAATGAAAATCCTTTGAAATGAATCATTCACTAGCACCTGATAGCTCATTGTACTGATACATTGCATCATTATTTGAATCCATTTTGTAAGAAATCTCATTATAGTTAACATAGCTTGAAGAAAGCACCAATAGATTGAATCAAAAGCTTTAGTTACATCCAATTTGAGGGCAAACCATCTTTTTATTTTTTGCTTTGAATATTGGACACATTACAAAAAAAAGTGACACTATGGTAGTTACATCGTGATGGTCAACAATAACTGTTGCAAAGCACTGGCATGACAATGGCCAACTAGCAATCATTACTCTATGCACTTTACAATGGTCAGATAATGACCGTTGTAAAAGCAAGCCCTTACAACGGTCTCAAGGCAAGAGCAGCGTGGACCTCAACCTTGAGGTCTACATGAAGTAGCTAATGACAACCTTATCTGAACTATCATTAGCCCAGCACAAGATATATATATATTGGACTTTTAATTAGGTCCATCTATATGGCCTAACGACAGTCACACCTAATTCTTGTTAAGCTAGGGCTTAACAATAGTCTGTGTAACCCGTTGTTAGGCCCAAATTTTAAAGGTCCAGCACAAGCATATAATATTCAGGGCCTAACGACGACCAAAACTATTGTTGTTAATCCAAATTTTTGGAGGCCCATCAGGCTTATAATATTAGGGCTTAACAATAGCCACAACTAACTGTCATTAAGCTGGAGCAAAGCAATGGTTAGTTTTAGTTGTCATGAGGCCCTAAAGAAATGGATCTCGATCGTGAGGTCCATTATTAGGGCCTTAATGATGATAATAATGCAAATACAAAAATGACATATTTAGAGACCACATACAAGTAATAATGCATTTGCTTTCTAATTTCCATATAAATTCAACAATTTCTTTATTGATTTTTATATCATATATATATATATATATATATATCACATAGGCAAAGTTTGTTGTTGAGGAGGTTCATAAGAAAATTATTCTTAAGTCCTTGGGATACAAGTGGAAAGATTTTCACTCTCGATTATTTGCATACATAGATAATGGAACAAAAATGAGAGATGAGTTAATTACCTTGGCCCTAGAGGACATTCAAAGGGAGCAATAGGCATCCTTTGTTGATTACTAACTTGACCTAAAAACTAATGTATGATAAAACTATATATATATATATATATATATATACATACATACATACATACATACTAGATCGGCTTCGTATTAATTTTTGATAATCTAATTAATATGTTTTGGTCAAATACAAGGCCACTATTGAAAAAAATAAAGAATATAGAAGGAAGCAAATGATCTTACACACCGGTGGATCAAAGAGTCTTGCAAGGAAAAAAGCTGAAATGATGAGTTTATATTAGTAAGAAGTATTACACTAAAATGTTGCATGACTGTTTAATGTGTTAAATTATGAAAAACAACTATAGGATGAAGAGCATAGGGATTCAACCTGAGAAGAGATTCGAATTGCAGTGCATATGAGGGCCAATGAATCATTCAATAATAAGCATACTCAAGTTATTAGTGTTTGTTTATGAACTTTGTCATATTATATTATTGATTTCTGATTCATTCCAAATGGTTTAATGTTAATATGAGTTATTGTTCTTTTATTTTGAACTAATATGCAGGAAAAGATAGTTGAGTTTATGGCATATGATTTTTGCATGAAAGAAATTTTCCTGCAAGACTCATTAGCATTAGTTTTAGGGATTCAGGAACATTTTGGGCGAGTTCAAGAATAGAATTAGTGTTTGCCCTTCTTAAGTGTTTAGACATCATGCTAGTGGGATTCTACCACCTAGACCATCTTACCATGAGTTGTCGATAGAAACTTCATCACCTAGAACTGAAATGTTCAAGGAGATTTGCCCTCAAAGTTCGCATCCATACTATCTCATGGGGTATTTCTCTAAATATTTGTATTTTGTATAAGTCTCATGTTATAATGTTCTTTTATCTTTATTATTCAATTTATTGCCTATTAAAGTTTCCCTTCAATTGTTAAGTACCTAATGAGCAAGGCAATACAAAATAGCCTTCAAAACCATCGCCAAGTCCTTCTAGTAGGAACAATTAGCTAATTAGGATGACTTATCATTGTTTGTTATTAGAATTTGTCATTAGTATCTCATTATGTTAATAGTTGATTATACTTTCATAATGACTTTGTATTTAATTATGTTTATAATTGATTATCTAGTAGGCCTTGTTGGCTTAAAGTATCTGATTATATTGTTGTGATTGAAGATAAATTTATCATATTTATAGGATATTGACTTAGAAAAGAAGAAAAAAAAAAAAGACAAAAAATTAAAGCAAAATATTTATTAAAAAGCCTATCAATAATGGTTTGAACTACTGCCATGAAGTATATACAAGCACCAATGATGGTTTATTTAAAACATCACAAAAATGAGACATTATGATAGTTTTTATTGACTATCACAGTGGCATGTTATTGTGATAGTGAAAATAAAGTCACAAAACCATGACATTGTGACACTTTTTCTGACCGTCACAACGGTATGTTATTGCGAGAGTAAAAAAAAAAAAAAACCCATTGCAAAACAATAACACTGTAGCACTTTTCTTAGCTCTCACAATAACTTGTTTTTGCTACTATAATTATGGTTTTTTGACCGTTGCAAAAACATGACATCGTGACAACTTCTACAGAGGTTAATGAAAAGCATCGTTGTTTTATTTGTGACACTAGTTTCTACAACATTTTTGTCAACCATTGTAGAACCCATCTGTGACAGTCAAAAACTTCATATAAGTCATTAAAAAACCATCATATAAGCCATTTTTTTGTGGTGACTTGATAAATGATTTCTAAAGTTAGTATTGTGTTATCTAAGATGATCCTCCCTTTAGTGAAGGCACTTTGATTTGGTGCATGTAATCATCTAGAATTGAACCGAGCATGCAACACAACAACTTAGAGATAATTTTGTAAATAACATTTCACAAACTGATAGAACAGTAGTCTTTAATATACTATAGCATATTTGTATTACGGATCAGAACAATATTAAATTATTAAAACTCTTGAAAAGGAAACCCATTTCATAAACAAATTGGACCATGTTAATAATGTCTCCTTCAACAATATCCTAGAATTCTTGATAAAATTTTGCGTTAAAACCATCTAATCCTGTGGCACTATCAAGTGGTAAGCTAAAAACAGCTGTTGCGATGAGAAGCTTCTCTCAAGTTTTGCAATATGAGCATCAGAGAGAACATGGACATTTAGAGTTTCAAAAAAGCTGAGCAAGTTTTACTAATTCCAAGAATCATGGGTTGAAAACACATATTGGAAATAATCAACCACTAAATTTTTAAGCTAATCTTGTGTATCTACCCAAATTTCTTGTTGATTTTGAAGACGGATAATTAGTTTTAAAGATATTCTTTTCCTTGTTAAGGAGTTGAAGTATTTAGTTTTACATTCCTCCTGTACAAGACATGTCTTCCTTGACTTCTGAGCCTAAATCATCTCTTCATAATCATAAAAGAATTTTAACATACTTTTGATTTCACAAACACTAAAAAACCTGCAAATAGTTGTAGCAAAGCTTGCTTGATCAGATCACCACATTGGTCAAATTCGGAGAGAGAACTATCCACCATTGATGATACTACTAGCAAGTAGAGAAAGAAATTTCCTTACACGCCTCTATATATATATATATATATATATATATATATATATATATATATATATAAAAGTAATTATTTATTTATTTATACATTTATATGTAATAAGCTAATATTTAGTTAACTATGCATTGACCCCATTCCTCTTCAGTGGAAAGCATATATAACAACAGAACTAGTGGTTTAAAAATTTGAATATGTTTAGCTATTTATTATCATTGTATATATAAACAGAAAAAATCTCAGGGAAAAAAGTCAATAGCATTAATTCCTCTTAAATTTTTTTTTCAAGCCAACAAGAGGAAGATTCCTTTTTTAAAATTTTCTGGCGTTAAATAAGAGTCTCACGATGACACATATATGCTACATAAGTTTAAACTGACTCTGTTAACTTTTAAAAAAAAAAATTAAAAGGAACCTGACCTGTCATATTGAAATGAGACTAATTTAAATAGTATATTTTATATTTACCTTTTTAAATTGGCACCATAAATTTTGATGAAACATTCAAAGAATCCATTTCCCACTTTCAACTTTGAAGATTGTCTTTGCATTTGTACATTCGTTCCGACATCAATTCTAAGTTTATGCAAAAAAATTATTTTATTATTTCTGTTTGTTTTATTTTTCTTTTTGTTACATAAAAATATGAACTTGTATATGGATACATATTTAAATTTAGGAAGATGCAGGAGAAAATCGCTTCCCTTAAATTTTTTTTACAATTTTAATTTTTATATATAATTTTAATTTATACTTTTAATTGAGAGTCATGTTAATAATTCCAATATAATATAATTTAAAATTTTTACAATTTTTAAAATCAAATTAGAAATCCACGTGCCTATACATATGTGCATAAGCCTAGAGTCATAAAGAACATTTATATGAAAAAATAGTTGATCGGATGGAAATGGCTCAAGATTTAATTATTATGCTATATTTTAATTAATTTCATGAGATATATTGTTTGAAGAATTCCTTAATATTTGGTCAAGAAACTCTATTAAAAAATTAATTCATTATGTTTGATAAAAGTTTTACAAAGTTTTTCGGTACCTATTATTCAATTGAAATGGACTCTTTCCTAGTAGGTATTTGTAACTGCAGCGCAATTATTTAAATAATAACAATTAGATCAAGTTTCATAAATCATTTTTCTCTATTAAATAAATTTTTTAAATTATTGATTTTAATTTTCTAAATATCAATATAAAAAATTACTAATTTCAGCTTTCAAACTTTCAACACTAACCATTAGATCTTACAATTATTTTATTATAGATCGTTAGATCCACCAGAGACTCTGGATTCGTGATGAATTACCCATGTATGGTCAACTGAATTGCACATGTAACCCTCGGGGTTCTTGGATTTCCCTCGACCCTTCTGCGTTGCTTTCCACTTCAAATTCTATCTTCTACGAAGCTTTATACAACAAGAGAAAATTATAAAATTAGTCATTTATTTTTAAATTTTGTGACAATATAGTTCTTTTTAAATGAATGATAACAAATCAATCTTTTATATATATAAATTTGTATAAAATTAATTTTTTACAAATTTAAATTTGTATATAATTTATTTCTCTATTTAGATTAACAATGAATTAATTTTGTATAATATTTTATTTTTGATAAATTAACTTGTTACAATTATTTATAAAAAATTAAATCATTATAAAGTATAAAAAAGTGAAGAACCAATTTAATGTTTATGTACGCTTAATCACTTTTTGTTTTTTTTATTGACAAGCGTTACTTGCTAACTACCTCGTTGTTTGTTAAATCCAAAGCACCTCCAAATGAGAACCACATTTTCAACACTCAAACACAAGCATTTGATCGGTTTCACTGGTTACAAAATTTTCTTGTTATAGAATTCTTTAATAATTAATTTTAACGAGTAAAATATCATTTTAATCTTTTGTTGATAAATTATTTTTTTATTTTTTATTTTTAATTTAGTTTCTTACTTATCAATCTAGGATTAATTTAGTTATTTCTATTTTTTATTTGATTCATCATTAATATAAATATTAACAAATTTAAATTTTTTTTTTTGTCCACTGCACATTTAGTTTGAATTCATTAGGATTGAAGGACTAAATTAATGTGTTAACTTTCTATTTGGTGAAGGACAAACTGAAATTTTACTCTAATTCTAAGTAATAAATTAGAAACCTTACAAATAAATAGCTCTCTTATAATTCAAGAAAAGCATATTTGCTCAAGCAATGCGTTAATGTGATAAACCAAAGCATGGAAATGAAACGTAATCAAACTAAACGTGATCGTATAATTAAAATTCCTTTCAAATAAAAATTTTTAAAACAATTTGTGAATGACATTGAATTTTAGATTATGTTTATTTGCACAGATTACAATAAATAATTTGGACAATTAAAGTATCAACAAAAATACCGTTTTAAAAATTTGAATCCGTTAAGCTGTGTATTATTATTGTTTATATAAACAGAAACAATCACCCGGGGGGGGGGGGGGGGGGGGGAGGAAAAAAAGTCGATGGCATTAATTCCTCTTAGTGATTGTTTTCAAGAAAACAAGAGGAATATTCCATTTTTAAATTTTCGCTGAAACGGGTACGAATTTGGGAGCACTAGTAAAAATAGAATGGTTATTTGGGTAAAAATGATTATACACATCCTCTCGTTATTTTCAATCCAAGACTATAGAGAAAAACGGTAATACGAGTTCGTTCACTTGGTAACTAAAATTTAATAAAAGTCTAACAATTGCACATTTATGTTACATGAGTGAAATTTTTTCCAAAGCATAACTATCCTCTTCAAGAAAATTTTTTCTAATGACTAGTTTTTTGGACAGACCTTTTTCCACTTTTTGTTGGACCTTGTGATTACTATACTTAATTATCGGGTCAGACTCAAAAATTAAGTCAAGTTTGGTTAAAAAATGAGTCCGAGCTTATTTTTCAATCAAGAGTTTTTATTTGGACTTTTATCCATTTTTTTGGACTAAGCTTGTCAAATCATACATGCATTTTTAAGTCATGATCAAATCTATCTATTACTTAAAATTTGAGATAAACTACATAGTTAATAGTTATTATTACTTGTATGATTATATATAAGGAAATTATAAATACAAATTAGTTATTATACTTGATGAATATCAAGTTGAACAAGAAACTGACTTAGGCCAAAGAGTTTCATTGAAGCCGATTACTCATTTTATGGCCAAGAAGATTCAAGTCATACTTGTTCAAGAACTCAAAGTGAAATCATACCACTTAGAGTCCAAGCCTAACTTCTATATGGAGCCCAAGTTCAAGTAGGACAATTTGATCATGTGCTATAAGGAATGCAATATGAAAAGCCAGTCATACATGTGATAAAAGTTGAAATAAATAATCTGATCATTGGTTAAAGTCTAAGTTAAGTTAGCTATATTGGATTGAAAGTCTAAGTTGGGTGTATTATATGCTAGTTTTTCCAAATTAGGTGAGTAATTAGGTCAATCTTAGACTTATGTCAAGAGGGTTACTTTTTGCCATAAATTCAAAACTTATCAATGAGAAATGCAACCTTGAATGTTTTAAATATTGGCCTAGCCTCTTATGTATGAATTTCTTATTTAAGTTTTCTAAACTTAGTAGCAAAATTATCCCCTATTCTTATCACTCTTATTCATATATCCTAAGCGTGGCAAATCAAACCTAATATTCATAAATGTGACATGCAAATTTATCATTCAAGAAGTGCTAGTTGTTCTATCTTTTTTAATTTTATTTGCTTGTGTTTTTGGATTGTTTAATCTGAACCTCTTGGAAGAACATCAATATTGTCATAATCTTTTGGATGAATGACATTAGTTACTGTTTCCTTACTAAGATATCATGTTACATTAACCTATGGTTTTATATATAACCACCTTGAACCAAAACTTAGCTAATTTCACTAATAAACTTATATTTTACCTCTTTGAAATTGAGATAGTTTTGTTTTTAATATCTTAAATATTAAGTTACAACTTTATCAACAATCAAATGAAGTTACATCTTTCTTAAGCCCAAAATGGGCATTTTTAATTTGAGCTTTACTTTTCCAGGCTGGATCTATCGAGCTATACAAGCTATTTTTAGTTATGATCAAGTCTAGTTATTACGTAGACAAACATGTCAAAGTGCAGGACATAGGTGCATAATTATGCGAGCAAGTTTGGATCACCTGCTACCTAATTTTGAACAAGAAGTGTTGTTGTTGTCACACCCATAATAAAAGAAATATGACTAGACAGGAGAATGAAGTAAACCTACCTCATAAACTTAAATAAACTAGACAAAATAATTGATTTGATCATAACGTTACATAAAGGCAACATTACATTATTTCAGTCCACCACTTGATACAATTTATAATGGGTTAAACATAAGTATATAATTAATTATATGACTTTCATGTAAAAATTTTGGCAAAGCCTTCCATGAAAGATAGATTTCCTGAAATTACCATAACCAAGGCCTGTGAATAAAAAAGGAAGAGAGCTCTGCTCTTTCAAAGATCACAGCTAGACAACACAATAGATATACAATACAAATATTATGTCCTTACATATGATCGATAACTAGAGCTACTATAATACAAAATATATAGCAGTTACAACTAAAAGAAATATCCTCGCACACTACAAAAAAAATGGATTTCAACATTGGTTATCTAATGTCGGTTTCCATAACCGATATTAAGCATAAAATCTACCAACCATTATTTAACATCGGTTAAAATTGATGTTAGCTCCATCTGAAAAACAAATAAGGGTAACATTTTATCTTGACTTTCGTTAACTTTTGAAGGTTTTAGGTCAGATCTGTCTTCCCCACTGTGCGTCTCCTAGGTTGCTGCACCGTCATGGGTTATTGCGCTGTCGTGCTATGCTCTACCACTGGGGTTTTGCGTTGTCGTGCTCTACTTTGCCATTGATGGGTATTACGCTGTCGTGCCTTGCTTTACTGGACTTTGTGGTTAAGTTATGCACTGCTTATCTTGTTTTTGCTTCCTCCCTCTTCATCACTATGTGTGCGTCTCTCTCTCTAACGGAAGTCCCCACACTAAGGTCCTTCATTACTGCATCTCTCTTTTTGGAAAGAGAGGGAGACACACACGTAGCACATGATTATTAACTACGGTTATCTCTATTACTCTACATAGTTCTTTTCCTTTTTATCTTCCCATTAATGTTCATAAGATGAGTACATAGTTGTGAATTTGTTTTCCCATGCTTTTATCACTCTTGAAGCATCTGGAGTTGTATGAGAGAATCTCTATAGCTCTAGGGTAATGTAAAAGGTAAATTAACAGTACAAAGAAAGAAGAATCATAAAATGTTGTAATGAATACATAAACTATGTGTCGGTGCTAAAGAGGCATGGAGAACTGTAGTTAATAATCTTGTAAAGAAACAAAAATGGAGTTTCTTTTCTTCTATAAAAAGGCATGGAGAACCATAGTTAAAATGGTATAGTTGGGTGGGGTTGGCTATTTGGACTTACTGGTGTGGGTTCTTGGTTTTGGAAGGGAATATAGTTGAATAAGACAAAAGCAAGAACAAGCAATTCAGAAAAACTATGGCATCTCAAAGTGCTTGGATTAGTATTGTTGTTGTTCTATTTTATCTACTTCAACAAGTTTTATAAACACCTCACTTTGATATGGATGAATAACTAATTGTATATTGCATCAGGAAACATTAAATCCCTTATTCATCACACATGTGCATTGTGCACATTATTTCTAACATTTACAAGTCTTTACCATACAGTATTTGTCCTACGTCACTGTTCCTTAGTTTTCCTCTTTTGTTTGTTGCAACTCCTCTTTTAGGATTACTCTTACATCATTGTGCCCTATTAAAGTGCCATAATATAACTAATACTCGTAGGAATCCAAGATCATTCTAGGTGAGTTTAGGAGATACATGAGAATCACTGTTTGTTTGTCCCAAGTGTTACGTTGCTCTCACTTAAACTCATAGCTTAAGATCTAACAAGAAACTTATTAGCAGAAAAACAATCTAAAACATAATGTGAGCCTAAGATAATTCATAAACTCACAGCTTGGTTAGTCCTAAGGAAAATGGTATTAAAATCCCACATACTTATACCTATTCCCAAGGAAAAGTTAAGTCAATATTTTCATGTTTCTACAATATGAACTCCAAAATTCAAAAGAGGCCATGGCTGTCAATTAGTCTAGGAAAATGGTACAAGTAAACAAAGTTCAAATTAGTCAGAATAAACACAACTTATAATATTCTCCACATGAACAGGAGTATGGAGAGGGAATGGTTGATTAATAGCATAAATGCATATATTTTCTTTGAATTGAAAATTATGTTCTTGATTTATATTTTCAACCTACATCTATTTCCAATATATTAATACCAAAATGATAAGGGATCCCTTTTGTTTTCCTTTTTGCTTTGGTGGACAATTGTCATATGTTTGATTTTAAAAAAGCCAATTGTTCATATGCTATAACCTGTAACATGGTACATGATTGTGTTAATATGCTCCAAACTTTGTATGGATTTGTCTCATTTATTTAAGCTTGATCATCATCTCTGCTAGTAACAGTCACAGAGGTCTCATTGATTGGGAAAATCTAGCAAATCATGATATACCTGTATATATTAATTAATTATTCTAAGACTGCCATTATAGCAGAGCATATGGCAATGATTACTATTTTGCATGACATATGGGGGAGCTAAGAGGATGAAAAGTGGAAGTGGGAATGCTTTTAGGGGTTATATCAATCAGACCAATAACATATAATATGACATTTTCCTAGTTGAATGTACAGGAGTTCCAGGTTGACAAGATTACCACTGGAGCTTTTTCTGCAAGTTAAAAAGTCAAGTCCACAGTTAAATCTATTCAGTATTCTCAAACTTCTTCACTTGCTCATATCCATTGTAGAGTCTAAGTAAATTATTATGAGGTTATTTAAATTTTATTTATGTTTAATAGGCCTAATAGTCTGTGGTACTTTGATCTTATGGCATTATTAACCTTCATGGTAATAAGTCTTAATAGATGAGGATTACTTGAGATTCTTTGTAGGCCATCCATTAATGGTATAATTTATTCTTCTTTTCTCTATTATGATATATTGCTTTGCATGTGGTAAGATACATGGATCAAATGGTTTGTAATTATGCAATTGCTATTACTATTATAGTGTGGACCTAGTAATAAAAGTTATTCTAATTAAGTCTCTCCATGCATAATTAGGTGGGTGATGGATAAAAGTTGGATTAATAAGCCACGAATGTCACCTGAATATGTCATCGAGGTAGAAGGTTTTCTTGATTTTGCATTCTCAGGACCTAATGTAAAAATAGTTATAAAATGCCCATGCATTTATTGTGGCTTTAAAAAATGTTTTACAAGAAACGTTATATTTGACCACCTGATATGCAACGAGTTTCTGATAGGGTATACTACTTGGATTAAGCATGGAGAATGCATAGAGGAGGAAGGTCTTGGTTCTCCTATTGGCACAAGTAGAGCAAGTAGGAGGAGATAAGCAAGAATTGTTGCATGATGCCTTTAAGGTATTTAGAGAAAGAGACATCAATGAACTAAGATTACCTAATCATTTAACCAATGAAATTCAAATAGATTCTAATAATGGGCCTATTGAGGAAACCTGTGACTTCATTGACTTAGTCAATAATGAAAATGAAGAATTGTATGATGGATGCACAAAGTATTCAAAGCTCTCATTTTTTGTAAAGCTTTATCACATTAAGTGTTTATATTGAGTGAGTGATAGAGCTATGAATTTGATTTTGGAGTTGTTGAAGGATACATTTGAGAATGCAAGGCTTCCAGAATCATTTTATGATGCCAAAAAAACAATAAACAAGTTAGGACTTAACTACCAAAAAATTTGTGTTTATCCAAATGACTGCATGCTATATTGGGGTGATGATATTAAGCGTGACACATGTAAAAACTACAATACCTCTAGATGGAGGATTGATACAATGGTGGCTAATAATAATGGAACTAGCAGAAATAAGAAATGAAAAAATAAGCTTGCAAAGGTTTGCGCTACTTTCCCCTTACTCCAAGATTACAAAGATTATTTATGTCCTCCAAAATAGCTTAACAAATGAGATGACATGCTACAGAACAAAACACAGATGGTTTACTTAGACATCTAAGAGATAGAGAGGCATGGAAATCATTTGATAATCAATACCCAGAATTTGTTGCAAAATCTAGATATGCTAAACTTGGCTTAACGAGTGATGGGTTAATCCTTTTAGAGTAATGAGCAATACTTATAGCATTTAGCCTATGATCTTTATTCCATATTACTATCCACCATGAATGTGTATGAAGCAAACATCTTTCATGTTGTCAATGATCATACCCGATAAGTGAATGCCTAGAAATGACATTAATGTTTATTTACAACCATTGATAAAAGAATTACATCATTTATGAGTAAATGGGGTCTATACATTTGATGCTTCAACAAAGCAAACATTCAAGATACAAGCTGCATTATTGTGGACCATAAGTGATTTTCCAGGCTTAGGAAATCTATCTGGATGGAATACCCATACTAGATTAACTTGTCCATGTTGTAATTTTGATCAAAAATCTCTTACACTTCCTTACGGTAAAAGATAGTGTTTTATGGGTCATCGTAGATTTTTGCCACCCCAACATAGATATAGATATAATTAGAATTATTTTGATGGGACCATGGGGATGAAAGAGCCTCTAATAACACCGTCAGGTGCTTTGATCCTCAATCAGTTGTAATGTGTTAATGTCACAATTGGTAAGAAACTAAATATTGATGGCAAAAAAAAGACCACATGGGAAAGATAGTGAGAATGAGAGCCAATAGTGGAGGAAGACAAGTGTATTTTTCCAATTGTCATATTGGGCTACTAACAAGTTGCAGCACAATTTTAATGTGATGCGTATTGAAAAAAATGTAAGTGACAACTTGTTGTAAACCTTGTTAAATGAGGTTGGAAGGACAAAAGACAATTTGAGTGCTCAGAAGGACTTGCAACATCTAGGAGTAAGACTTGAGCTATGGCCAGATGATACTGGTAAATTTAAACTTGTATGTTTAACAATGACAAATGCTCAGAAAGATGTTTTCCTTCAAACATTGAAGGATGTGACAATGCTAAATGGTTATGCATCAAACATTTCTAAATGTATTGACACAAAGCATCGTAAGATCTCAGGCCTAACAAGTTATGACTCTTATATCCTTCTTGAGCAATTACTTCCATTAGCACTACGAAATGCACATATTGATTACAAAGTTACTGCAGTTGTTTTAGAACTATGTTTATTTTTTAGAAAAATATGTTGCCATGTCTTAGATACCAAAAAGCTTGACCAACTTCAAGATCAAATTGTGGTTACACTTTGTCGAATGGAGATGTTGTTTCCTCCTTCTTTCTTTATGGATATGGTTCAGTTCACTTAGTCCATGAACCAAAGCTTGGAGGTCAAGTTCATTATCGATGAATGTATCCTATAGAAAGGTAATCATATTCCTCCTTCTTAGTTTAGCTTAGGTTTATTTTCAAATGTCAAATTTGACATATGTTCTAATGTAAGCAATTGCAATAGGTACCTTGGACATTGTAAGTCATATGTAACAAATAAGGCACAAGCAGAGGTTCAATTGTTGAAAGCTATCTTGCAGAAGAAATCTTGACCTTTTGTTCAAGGTATTTACATGACATGGAGACAAGGTTTAATAGGCCAAGCCGCAATGATGACTCTGTATGTCATAGGAAAATGCAAGCATATATATTTCCATAATTAGGCTAACCTATAGGAGAAGCCTCAAAGTATGAGCTAACTCCTATTGAAAAAAAGCAAGCACATCGTTGTGTCTTGTTCAATTGCAAGGAAATTGATAGACTTGTTCTGTAAGTATTACATTCTAACTACTAGCATTTTTTTACAAGTAGTTTTGACACTCTCTGACCTTAGCAATATCTTATTTAGACAATATAGAGAACAAGTGAAAGCTAGGCTTTGTCATCATACAAGATCAGCTGTGGTGATTGACAAACATGTGACAAAGAATTTTGCCAATTAGTTTAAAGAATATGTGAGGTTCACTTGTTTAGCGTTTTATATTTTAATCAAAATACCAAGGCTTTTGGCTAATATACTTTTACCTATTCTAGGGTGCTAAGGATGATAATGCAACCATTCTAAATGATATCAAAGCTCTTGCAAGAGGTCCTCAAACACTAGCTAGAAGATTCAGGAGGATACCTAGTCTTCATAGTCACACCCTAGCTTAATTTCCTCAGATGATGTACTTGGGCAAGTTTTAGGCAAAGAGTATTCTGGGCGAGTGTGTGGTGTTGGATTAAGACCATGTCCCTCAAAAGTATTTGGATTGCCTACTCACCTGGTTTGGTAACTTAAGCTTAAGTTCCATAGGTTGTACTACCTTTACTGATAAGGTGAGTGTATTAAGAAATGAATGGAGCTCAATGAAGGAGAAATTAAAAGTCATGGAATTAGAGCGTACTCAGGAGAGAACTCAAATGAACAATATGTTACAATATTTTGCTAAGCGTTTTGGAGTACCTCTTAAAATTCTTCATGTGCCAAAACCATCTTCTCCACAGGTAATACAAATTTTAACTTAGAATATTATTAATTAAACTAAATCATCATGAATGTTTACTTTAAATGTAATGCTTTTATGTACTTGATGCGGGTAGTGCTGGACAATCACTACCAAGATGTCGATGATTATCTGAGCCTAGCCATAATCCATGACTTAATCTTCTAATAGTTGTTTTGATACCTAAACTGATGTGATAGTTGTTGAATACCATTTTTATGTCATGGTTCAAATTTTTTTGTTATAGAGATGCTTAATGTAGACTGATATTTATTTAATATAACTATCTTTTTGTTATAGGACATTTGTATGTATATAAGTTCAATTATGTGAAAGTTTAATTTTATACTGTAAATTTAGATTTTGAAACAAAAAAATTTCATATTAGGACTACAAATAATGCAACATTCAATGATATAAATTTGAATCTTCCTTCTTCTCGTCGGTCATAAGCATTGTTAAAACATGTAAATTGCAAAAGCTTTAACATCAAATTTTTTCGTTGTTAACTTCATATTCAGGTAACAATTTAACATTATTTTTAACCATTCAACGTCAGTTTAACCATTGTTAACCACTAATCAAATAGTTCATTTAACATCAGTTTTGATTGACACTATCCAATGTACCAAAATTTGTTCATTTTCCCAATGGTGAAAACTGATGTTAGTATAAGAAATTAAATTTGGTTATAATCGACATTAGGGATTCCTTCTTTCATGTCAGTTATGCCAATGCATGTTAAAATCGACGTTCGGTGGTGTCTCAACGCTACATATAACAACAGTCACCATAACTGACATTAAACCTTTTAGTGTCAATCATAATCGACATTAAACACCAATTTTGACAAATGCTAAGAACCTTTTTTTTTTTTTTTGTAGTGGCATGTGCAAACATTGCAGGGCTCACTAAAAGATAACACACAACAAATGAAGGTTGAGAGTTAGCATTGCTATTTGAAAACATAGAGAAATAATGAGTGAGTGAAAACACTTAGTGAGTAAATTTCACTAACTATATCAGGAAGTGAACAAATGAGAATGGTAAAGCTTTTTCCAATCCTCTTGTTATTTCAATAAACTAATATAATGCGCAAACCAAATACTTTGAAACTAGTAAGATATATATCACTTTATAAAATTTTAACTTTATGGAAAAACAAAGGTACTTTACCGTATAAGAAGTAAAAATAATCATTTGAAACCATGGACTTTAAAGCTATAGTGATGAAAAAACATCTCACAGAATTAAACAGTAGAATAATAATCTATTACTAGCTAATGCTAGTAGTACAGCACAATGCAAAACTAATAGTAAGGAATATAGGTAACAATCAGTGTGAAAGCCTCAGTATAGTGATATGGTCATGGTACACCATGTCTAATTCATATTGTTGTTAGCAACAAGGTTCTATGCTAGACGTATTTCCAAGAAAACTTCTTTTGTAACATAATTCAATTTCGAAATATAAAAGGTAAGGTTTAAATGTCCAAAAAGTTTTAGAATAGCCAAGATCATTTAAAAATTATTCATAAACAATATTGCATACCTTCCAATCAAACCTTTCTAAAAATAATTCAATAGTTGGTACCAATGCGAACAAGAAACTTTATAACAAATTTTATTAATATCTGTCAAAGTACTCGAATAAATTTCCAAGAAGGAAATAATGCAACCAAGGAAGTATGTTCCCTAAAATAGCATAGTGTACAAAATAGAAAAATTCACAAAGGAAGGTTTTGGAAATACAAAAAATAAGCATAGTTAGTAATACATATTTGAAGAGGAGTACACTAACCTCTTTCTAACGCCTTCTGCAAATTGCTTGATCCAAAAAGTCCTAAGTACTTATAAAATTAAGCAACATGTTTTTAACCTCTATTATCCAAGATTAGTCTACAATCCATTAGTTTATTTATTTAGCTATTCATTAGGTTCCAAACTATAAACATAAGCCTCAATATTTATACCCCTTGGATTGTCAAACACAATCTTCCATAATTATTCTTAATCTCACCAGCCTTCCATACTTTTCATTTCAAGGTCTACTTCATAAATAAGCATCACATCAATAAGGTTGATATCATGGTTAACTTAATCCCAATTAGATGCATCATAAGCTTCCTATACAACTTGATTAAGTTAGATTCAATTCATTTAAAATTTATATCTACACACTTTCAACAAGATTTTTCCTTTAACTTTTATCTTTATGATCACTAACCTTCCAACTTCATCAATAGCATCGGAAATGACCCTCTCTTAGTCCAAACTTAATTCATGGAATTTAAAAATATTTAATTGCTTAAATTCTCTTTAATATGATTTATTATGCCTTTATTGCATATTCAAGAATTTATCAATTTCACCAATGTGGCATTACGGATCAACCAACTATGTTCCAAAATTAGTCATTAAATCCTCTTTAATATGAATGGAAAACTTTTTGGGACTTGATTAAATGACCTTAGAAAAAAAAATCAATTTAATGACTATTTTTAGAACTTGGTTGGTTGATCTCTAATGCCCTATTCATGACATTGATGAATTCTTGAATACGAAATAAGGGCATAACAAAGTCCGTACTAGGGAAGATTTAAGACATTAAGCATTATTAAATGTCATGCAGTAATTTTGGACTAAGACAGTGTCATTTGCTAAGCCATTAAAGTAGTAAGAATTGCAAGTGGAGTTAAGGATGATTATGGAAGATTATGTTTGGAAATCCAAAAGTTCTAAATAATGAGGCTTATGTTATGGTTCAAAAACAAATGAATAGCTATATAAATAAATAGATAGAATGAGTTAGATCATTTTTGGATAACAGAGGCTAAGAGCATGTTGCTTGATGATATAGATACTTGGGACTTATTGTGATGAAGCAAATTGTAAAAGGCACTCGGAAGAACTTATGTTCACTCCTCCAGATGAGTAGACATTACTAACTATATTTGTTTTCTATATTTCAAATCTTCCTTTGTGAATTAGAATTTTACCCTCTAATGCTTTGGGAATAGGCTTCCAAAAATATATTATTTTCTTTTCAAAACTACTATAAATATTTTGGCAACTCCAAGAAAATTGTATCAAAGTTCTTATGCATTTTGATTGATGGTGAGATGATTATTTATTTAATGAATGATTTTGAAAATGTTTCATTGAAATATATTCTATACAGTTTCTGGGAAAATTTTTGAATGATTATAGTTACTATTAAACTTTCTAAATACATGGGGAATTACTTTAGAAATGTTTAAAATTTGTTTGTGTTGTGATAAAGGAAAATGTTTTCTCAAAAATACTTCAAATACAAGGCCCTATAGCTATAATGGCAATATGCATTAGTCATGGTGCACCATAAATTGTATTAATGTACTGAAGCATTATGCCACTTCACTTTCTATTTGTTAGTCATATTGCCCACCATTGTTCACTATATTACACTATTATGACTTGCTTTAGCTAGTATTGGATTACTAATTTACTATGAGTTATGTGGGTTGTTTTCCCTTTATAACTTTAAAATCATGATCTAAATGTATATTAATTCTTTTCATTTTGCAAGCACCGTGAAATGTCATAAAGTTATAATATGTATTTGGTGTGATTTATATTTTACCAATTTTATATGTAGTTTGTTTCATACATTTGCGTATGGTTTAATTGAAATGATAATTGGTTATGAAAAACTCTATCGATCCTATATGTTCCCTTTCTAGCATAGTAGTGATATTTACTCACTGAGTGTTGTATTCACTCCCTATTTCTCTATGTTTTTGATATAGCAGTGCTAACCTTGAGCTTCCCTCTACTGTATAGGGGCCACCTTACTCCTTTTGGTGAGCCCTGCATTATCCACATGGGCAAGGATACCTCTTTTTGTTGTGATTGCTGCATATTTTGTGTTTTAGTAACTCTAAATGTCATTGACAGAGACTAGTGTTTGTATTATTGTATATATATTAGGTTGTTTAATTGTAAATTTTTGTGAAATGGGATCTCTCTTTCTTTTTTATTCACATGTCTTAGTTATGAAAATTTTGAGAAATCTATATTTTAGGGGAGATTCTGCCAAAATTTTCACATGAAAGTCATTTAATGTATTGTATGCTTATGTCTAATCAATGTGAATTGCATCAAGTTATAGAATGGGAAGATTTAATGTTGTCTTCATGTAATTTTGTGATCAAAATGACTAACCAGTCTAGCTTATATTGGTTCAAAAGGGGTGAGGTTTACTTCACTCTTCGTGCAATTCACAACTCCTTAGTCAGAGGTGTGACACATATAGGTATATTTAGATGCCCCCATTTTCTTGATTTATTATTATTTTCTTTTTATTTTTCTCATAATATCCTTATATACTTAATCTTTATAATAAGAACAATTAAGCATATAGCAGGGGCTTCTTATAATTTCTTTGGGACTAATATCAATTACATATAAGTATCAATAAAATCTTCTAATAATATTTTTTTCAAATAAATTGTATATTGCATTAATTTTGAGGTTATTTACTAATTTCTTTTCGTACGTGTTTACAATTAAATGGGGAGCTAAGAATTAGTTAATATCTTATTCAATTAATTTTTTTAAGTATTTTCCCTAATCTTATTTTTCTAGCACAATCCTCACTAGGAAAATCTCTTGGAAGATTCAGAATGTTACAAATCAAGATAAAACTTCCCTTGCTATATATATATATCTATATAGATATATATATAGATATATCTATATATATATCTATATAGATATATCTATATAGATATATCTATATAGATATATCTATATAGATATATAGATATATCTATATATATATCTATATAGATATATCTATATATCTATATATATAGATATATATATATATATATATATATATTTCAAAGTACTCTCAATGAAAAGTATTTTGCAAAATACTTTTAAAAGTAGCTGAAAATTGTTTAAACACTAATTATCTTATTTTTTGTGTTAGTTATCTTGTCTAACATTTTCTAATGGGAAGAGGTAATGATCAATCCTTCTACCTTATCATATCATCTAAATTCCTCATCCTAAATAGCGTCTCATATTTCATTGTGGTTTTCTACTTCAGAAAACTAATTCATAAGCACACTCTGATCAGGTAGTATCACAATTCAAAAAAGCCTGTCAATAATAGTAAAATTGACTTTAAATACAATAGGTTCATTCACCCCAGACCCAAACTAATAGTACAATTGTCAAAATAGATTTTAGGGACTGCTTTAAATCATTATAATCATTCCAGAGTTTTCAAATAACATGAGAGTACATGAATCCATCACTCCATCCCTACACCATATTCATAAGATCTAAATGATTCAAATTTTATTTCATATGAGATTATGCATACCCTCTCACCACATTCACTCTAAGATTACATAAAAAAGGCCGAGCTGGTTCATGTTGAGCATTCTGTTTTAAAATATTTTTTAATGATTAATCTTGGCTTTTTTCGCTTCCCATAAAACCTTACTTTATGCTAATTACTATGTCAAAGTGTTAGTCACACAAGCATAAATATGCGAATATGAGTTGAAAATAAATCTTACATATATATTACTAAGTGGCCTAAAATAAGCTATCTCACAATCATTAAATATTATATATATAAACTTTATACAAAAGGCGATCGAGAATTTACTACAAAATTAAGAGTTTAAATCTTAATAGAATGTGTTTTCATGCTCATCTGCAACCACATTCTGAACCTTAGATAGACACAAAAAAGAGGAAGCAAAGGAAGAAACAGCAGAAGAATATGAAGTACTACTAAAGGCAGAACAATTAGAACTACTGCTAGATGCTAAGTTAAAGAGAAGATCAACAAAAGCCCCCACTATAAACCCATGATTCTTCTTCTCATTAACCCTCAAATACCAATCCAACAGCTCCTGCAATCCCTCCCAATCCCTCACTCCATGGGACTCCACCATCTCCTCCATCGATCTCCTGAAGTCCTCGTACGGATCCTCTGACTCCATCGCCATCGTCATCACACTGCTTTCTCTGAACCGAAACCCTTGTGCCTTCTTAGCCTTCTGATCTTTCTTAATTTGTTTCTTCGACTCTATCTCATGAGATTCAAACTCTGATCCTTCTTCAACCCTAGCAGCGACTCCATTGATTGCCTTAGCCTTCTCGAACATCAAGCTTGTGTCGCTGTTTGGCTCGAAGAACAGCCTCCCTGGTGACCTCACTACCCCACGAACTATCATCTCCAGAGACTCACCGTCGCAGTGGTCGTAGCAGTAGTCCAGAAGATCTGACTTATCTGAGAAGCTTCTAGATTCAGATGATGAGGAGGTTGTGAACCACTCAGGCTCAAAAAACACAGTATCTACCCTATCATCGACTTCATCATAGTCTTCGTCACGGAAAGAAAGGGTTTTCAGGTGGACACAAGATGGCAAGAACTGCCATGGATGGGGTTTTGGAGCTTCCTTGAGCTTGAACAGGGATGACAGCTTCAGGGATTTCTTGACCATTGGATCTCAGACACTTTGATTTGCTTTGCTTGGCCAGAAGGAGGAGGGAGTGAGTTCTTGTTGTAGAATGGTGAATGCATTAATGTCGGTCTGGAAGGAGCTGCAACAGTAGTATTTAAAGCAAAGGCGAGGAATCGCATTCGGTTTCGGGATACGTGAAGAATTAGAAAAAAAAGGCTTTAATATAACTTTGAAACGATTACTTACTGAAGTCTCGAGGATAGGATGGTGAGAAATCAACATGTGATCCTTACAGTACTTAAAAATTGTGTATCACTACTATGTACGTTTTTAAAAAAGTTATTGTTTAAAATCTATAATATATTCTAACTATAATTAAAATAAAAATTATATAATTTGATAATATAATTTACTGTATATTACTAAGAGTTTAGTATTTGATCCTTCACTAATTTTTAATCACAATCTAATTTTTTATATATAAGTCTAGTCTCAGTTTAATTTTTTATTAATTGTCTTTTTGATTATTTACTAATATATATACTAGTATCTTTAGATCAAATTTAGTTGAGAATATGAAAAAAAAAATTGTATTCATTTTTATATTAATAAATGATTAAATTCTAAAACTCATAAGTAAATAATTAAATTGAAATTAAAAATTAATTAAAAAATAAATAAAAAATTAACCAATAAATAAAAATTTCTAGTAATATTTTATTTTACTATTAACTATTTAATACGGCGAAAATTAATATGTGGACAGGAGCAAATGAACATAATAATAGCAATGGTGTATTAGTGAAAATAAAAACAATGGTGTATTAATTCAATTAAATTATGACAAAAACTTACATAATTTAATTTGACTAATGATTATGATGAACTCATTTAACTGATGAATATATTAATATTATTTTTTGGAAGAGATGGCGGGTGGTTTTTTTTTGGGTCAGAGAAAGAGAAGGAGGGTGTTAGGTGCTTTCATTCGTGAATTTAACTTTTAGGTTTGTAGAATTCAATGTCATTGAATGCTCTCTTCAACAACTGCATGTAACATCACTTTTTTCTGAATTGTCAGCGTCGTGTCCTCTTGTTTTTCCCAAAAAAAAAAAATGATAAGCTTTCAAAATAATAATAGCATAAATAATAATAATGAACCATATGAGGAAACCCATTATTTCTAGATTGGAACTCCGAAAATTGCCGCGCCGAAAAGATCGAACATAGACTCAAATAGTTGGGGTGCGATATACTGGAATTAAAAATTATCGAATTTGGATTACCTTTAGTGTATTTTTTTTTATGAAATTTAAATATCAGTATTAATTATTGTAAAAATTTTAATTATTTATATTTAAAGTTGAATATTTTTGAAAAACACAAAATTAATAATTTTTAAAATATAATCTAATGGCTATGAATAATTAAAAAACTAAATTCAATTATCTAAATATTATTACAAAAAATTATAAAAATTTCCTGTTGGAGAACCGCGTCAAATGTTAATATATTGTCGACACAATTTTATCTTTGAAAGAAACTCAGAAAAGATATTATTTTTGTTGAATTACGTATTGATGTAGATATCTTTATTGGAATTTTGCGAACTAACTGTAAAATCGTGATAATTAGGATGTGCTTCTATCTTCTTAAATATGACTTTATTTCTATGCCAATTTATCGATTCACCAACAAACTATAATGATTAAGTCCGCAAATTTCAAGAAATCAAATGAGTTTTGACCTAGCTTCCATTGCTATCAGAGGAGCATGTATCTATATATGCTAATTGAATGTCGTTTAATACAATTTAAAATATCAGTTCTTTTTGTTTTTAGAAGTCAATAATCTTAATTATGAGGTTATATCTTAATTTACTATTTTAAAATATTATCATAAAATTATTTGAGGAATTAAAAAAATTGTGAGACATCCTTTTACAATAGAATCTCTGAAAATAGTTGAATAAAGGTTCATTTTTCTTTAATTAATATGTTTTTAAATAATTATTTTCAATAAGGAATTTAATTTTTATATTTAAATAATAAAAATAAACTAATGTAATAAATAACTTTACTCTTTCATATCACCTTTACTTCTCGTGACTCTCATACATATATATCATAAGATTTTTATTTACTTTTAGAAAAATTCTTTTTTTTTTTTTTTTTGCATTACTTGTAAACCAAATCACACCAAAATTCCTCTAGGAATTAATATATAGATTATCTATAATGATATGCCACATCAAATAAAAGGCTTGAAACGAATACTTTTGTCTTTGATATAAAGACAAAAATTTACTAACATTCTTTAAATATTTGTTGATACGCTTTCTTTTAAATGTATAATATATTAATATATTTTTTTTAGAAAGACTGTTTAAATTTTTTTTCCCTTAATAAAAATCTCTTCAAATCAAGGATACCATAATATAATAATAGAAAAAATCGAAGGAAAGGGAAGGTAAATTCATGTCATGCATACTTGTGCTCTTGCAAAATATGTATTAAAACAGGAATTGAGACAGAGAAGATAGAACTGCTCTTTACATTTATTAGGAACTTCTCTTCTGTTTTTCACATACTCTACATGTACCCTTTCAAATGCGAAAAATTTACTTGTCACATCACATGGCTCCAAGGACATATATCACACTTTTGAAATCACCACACTCCTTTACTATTTTTTATGGTAAAGCAACAATAAGGATCCAATTGATACATGATTCCCTATGTACATTATTTTTATAAATGCGCAAATTTAATAGTTAATGTTCAAAAATGTAAATTTAACCATTTATATTTAACATTGAGATGTTTGTTAACTAGATTTGCTACATACATTTCTTTATAATTGTACAGATTTAACAATTGATATTATAGAAAATGTGTAGATTTAAGAATTTAAATTTAATCTTAAAATACTAAATTCAGTAATTTTTAAATATCAAATTGGGATTAAAATTAAAATTTTGATTTGACATTCAGTGTTAAACAGGGAAATTTCAATCCTACGGAGTTCAGATCCTAAACTGTTGGAACTCTGAAATAGAGTAATTTTACAGCATTGTTATTGAGTGAAAAGAAAAAGAATTATAAACCTTATTTGAAGGGATTTCACAATTCTATCGCAAATTTTTTTAATAGTATTTATTCTGCAACTAGAAGTGCTAGAAAAAATCTTGAAAGGATAAATAGTTCAAATTGCCAACTTTAAAGATATATATTTCATTTGTTTATTTTTTCTTTAAATTTCTTTTATTTTAAATATATGTGGTTCCTTAATATCATAGAAGCACAGGGTACACGAATGTCCGGAAAATGTCTACGGTCGAGTTTATCTATTTTATGGTTATTTGTACACTTTTGTAGCTTTAAAGACACATAATAGGAAAATTTCCTGCATTTAAGAATTTTAAATATAGATAAAGTTGATGAAATCTGATTCATTAAATAAAAATTTAATGATTTAGGTTTTATAAAATTGATAGATACTATTTAATATTTGTTAAAATATAAATCATTAGATAAAAATTTAATGATTCAAATTTTAAATACAGAGTATAAATATAAAGAATTTAAATCCCACGTAATAATAATAGTGGGTACACTCTAATATAAAAGTTTGTCATGTGTAGGAAAATTTACCAAAAGGTGAACCAGTGGGTGTGGGCTTTGTATAATTTTCACAAAATCTTGGGATGTATAAATAAAAAAGGTTCAATATGAATGATAAAATTAATGAATGATAGATGCATCCACACTCATATGTTGTTGGGCTAGGGTTGGCCTGACTCAAATTTTTCTTTATATAAATATTTTTGTTTTTTTCTAATTTAATTCATTTTCCATCTCTTTATATTTTTAAAAATTTTTGTTTAATGTATTTGACATAAAATCCAAAATTGTACAATAAATTAAAGTACAACGTGCAGAAATTGTAAAACGCTACATGACCTTGGAGTCAATTTACATAACAATCTAATAAATTACTTATAACAAAATTGAGATTTAAACTAATAAACTAATAAACATAAAATAGGACAAAGAACTGAAGTGGTAATTAGCAGTGAATTTCATATTACCTAAATAACAAGAATAATGATTAAAATAAAAGGAAAACTTATATATTGTTTCTTTTTATTTTTATTATGTTGTTCTTTAATTAAAATATGACAAATGTTTAATTTTCTAATAATATCATACCACTTATATAATTATTGCACATAATTACATTATTTTCAATTAAATTATATATTGTTATTAATTAACCAAATACTTGTCATATTTTAATTAAAGAATTTTATAATAAAGATATAAAAAGCTGCATATAAATTTAATTCAAAATAAAATTACATAAATAACTTAAGTCATAAACAGTTAGGGTTAGGCCCAACTTTACAATTAAGTCTAAGCCACTTATTTTTATCTCAAACTCTTAAAATTAAGTTTTATTTTGGATTGGAATTGAGTCTAACTTCGATCTTGTTCCCACAAACATATGAGGATTATGTTCATATTATCAGTCTTTGATAAAAATTTAATAATTTAAATTTATAGATAAAAATTCTTATCACATACCATATATATTAATTAACATATAATTTAAACCATTAAATTTCCGTACCACAATAAAACATACCCTCATCTTTTAGGAACACAAGAGAACTGTTTACATTGGGTTTCTTTTTTTTTTTTTTCTTTTTGGCCCTTTAGGCTCATATTAATTGCTGCCACTGCTTCAACGACAGTTTGACCCCACAGTCTCCATCAACAGACAGTTGAATGCAAACATGCATAGATGTTATCTTTGTCTTTGGTCTGCGCTTCAAAATTGGGACCTCCATTGTACCTGCTTCTTATGTTTGGATCCTATGCTTTTATATTGTAATTATTGTTGTTGTTGAAGTTTTGTAGCTTATTGTGATTTTTTCCTTGGTCCCAAAGCTTATTGTGATGATTATAAAAAATATTTAGTTTACTGCATATGGCAGTTACAAATTTAATGGTTAATACTTCATATCTCATTGATTAAAATTTATGTGTATTATACATTAATATTTTTTTTTCTTCAATGCAAAAACTTACTGGCCTAATACAATTATAAAAAATTTAAGGCAACAACAATAATATGAAAAATATTAATTAATCATATCACATTTATGTGACTGCTGAAACTAATTCCAATAAAATTATATTTTTAATAATTCTTATTTTTTTTAAATGCTTTTATTATAAGTGATTTGCTAAAGCAACTGATATATAAATATAATAAGACTAACTAATATTTTTTCAATAATACAACCATAGCAATAAAAAAAAGATTCAAACCACAATTAAAATCTTGGTTGTTACAAAATTACAAACCCTTATACATTGTTCATATAATTATGTCTATACTATATGACTAGGTGCATAAACAAACGATTTTATTGGAGAAAATTATCATTAGTCCCTGGAACCACCACATGACAAAATTAAGTATAGTTAAAAAGATGGTGTAATTATAACTAATGGTAGTCCACTGAAAAAAAAAATGAAACATCATGTTCTAGATAATACTTTTAAAATAATATTAATAAACAAAATTCCAAATTTTCTAACTAAAATATATTTTGAACCTTAAAATTCTTCTTTCTTTCCTCTCATTTCAAAATATTTAAAATGTACTTATAAATATTTTACTACAAAAAACATTTGATTTGATAAAATTTATTAATTATTAAAAATATTTATTTTATTACAAGTAACTTATGCTTATAATACCATCTGAATTTGTTTTACATATAATATTAGGTATTATTGCAGGCCATTCAATCTGGATGGTTATCTATATTTCTACATTTTTGTTTTTGTCATGTGTTTCCTCCAAAAAAGAGGTTCAAATGGTTATGATCAAAACAATAAGATTATGGGAGGGGAGTCCTTAGACTAGGATTGTTCTTTGCAGCTTCCTCTGTGGATCTCGTAGGAAATTTTGATGTGAGGAAGAGCAAAACAAACAATTTATGGTCATTATCTTAATTTTTCCTGAATATTAGCCAAAAAATTATACACTTGACTAATGCTACTGGCAGAATGAAGAGTTACATCGTAATAACAAAATTTATGTCTCTTCCAATTTGCATAGATTAGAATATAAGTTGTAACTACTTCACTCCTTAACGTTGAGAAAATAGACAGATTAGACAATTGGATCTTCTCTATATTGGGCTCTTCAAAACCAACACGCTTAAAAAATAGTTTCTCGACAACTTTCTTTCCAGGTTTCATATATAGCTACAGAAAAATCTTTTTGGTGACGTTCTTGATGGTCGAAACCATAGCAGTAGTTCTCAAACACATTCTCTTTCAAAAGGAGTACAGATCCGATGAATATATAGACAACATTATTAAAGGTCTTTAATTTGGTCTTTTACTAATTATTTTATTTATAATTTAATCTCTCAATAAGTGCCTGCAAAGTTGTCATTTCATATAATTGTTATTTAGAATTTAGGGTCAAGTCTTATAGTTTATTGACTTCAATATTATTGGATGGCAAATATAGCTCAAATAATAGGTGACAGATTACATGTATATCAATAGACTATAAGATTTGACATTAATTTAGCATGAAAATTGGTAGAAAGGACACCATTACAAGCATCTAATTATTGGGATGCTAAATTATAATTCATCTATGGAACCAAAATAAGATAAATATATTAGTCATTATTTCTATACAAATTGAACCAAATCGAAACTAGACAATTCTAGTCCTTTAATTTACTTTTCAAACGGCTAATACAAGTAGCCTTCTACCTAAGCAGCCTCCAGCAAAATTCTCGAGTTTACTTGTACTACAGCTTCATTTTCTTCTTTCATTTCGCCCTCTCTTTTCGTTGTCTTGAATTTTCTAGTATCGAAGTAATTCTTCTGATACATGTACTGGGAAAACGGATTGAATTACCAGCATGGAAGCCATTCATGCTATTAACTTTAATGATCAAAGCCATGACCTGTAAGACATACCATTATCATCGTCACTGTCACTGTTCTCATACATATCGTCGTCATCAATTTCAGCATCACTAGCTTCAGTCTCAGAATTGACATCAAGAACAGAATGTGAGGTCCAATCAGGGGGGAAGGTCTTTTGCAGGGCTTGTGTGAGTTCTCCTCCGGTTCTCTCGATCTTGCGTAAACATTTTGACCAGTGTACAGCAGTACCCATGTCTACAGTCATCCCAGACTCTACCATCTCTCTACATATAGACAAGAGTCCACTATAGATGTATGCTTCGGCAAAAGTTGCTCTTGATAGCAAAGATGTCATGAGACAATGGTACACTGCTTTGTCTGGCTTCAATCCAGCAGCTTTCATATCTTCAAAGCACCTCAATGCCTTCTCTGGAAGGGAAGCGCGTGCCCAACCATGGATTACAGTGGTGTAAGTCTTGACATTTGGTTTTATACCAGACGCTTCCATTTCTTGAATAGTCTGAGTAGCTCTCTGGAGGGGAAAATAATCTTATTAAAATCTGAAATAATCATATAAATAAGAAGGAAAACCATCGTTTGATCCTTAATAGATTGGTGAATTTTGAATTTGGTACTCAAAATATTCTTGCAGTGTTATTCTTCTATCTCATTTTCATCCAAAATTTATGGCCATAGCAGTTTGCTGAAGTAGACACTATTCGCTTGGCCAGCACCATTAATTCACATTTTGGATTAGGCATCCAAGTTAGCATATTGTTAGAATTGGCGCTAAATTTTAGATGAGGATGGGAAGAAAAGCAGCGAGGATTGTAATGATCAAGGACTTAAAAAAAAACAATCTGTACCATATTGAAAGTCAGACCAAAATAAGTTTTTCTTCATAAATAAGCTACGAAGCTTTGATTTATATTTTTAAACCTACAATTGAAAACTGTTGACAAGGTTTAATACTCCAGCAGAAAAATTATAGTGAAAAAAGTCTTCAAATAACAGGAAAGTTAAAACTTCTCTAAAAGCATGCAAAAAGAATTACAATAAGAATCACATTATGATATGCATAAGAAATAGATTTTCAATACAATATAATCATTTTTTCACTCTTATTATGTGATATGATGAAAAGCATGTATGTAAAATTTCATTTTCAACGGTCAATAAAATCATTAGATGTCAATCAAGTAACATTACAGCAAACGCATGAACTCAAGAATAATTTTAAGTTATGACATGGTATGCATTCAGGTTCAATTACTGTAAGTAAATCAGTTAACATCATCATACCGTCATATCGCCAGCTTTAGAACAAGCATTTATAAAAGATGTGTAAGTATGGACGTCAGGTTGAACCCCTTCCTTTTTCATTTGTTGCATCAGGTCTGCAGCCTCCCAAACATCACCTCTCCGTGCCCACCTAAGCAATTTTTAAGAAAGGTTACTTAAACAGGAAGAAGCCGCCTGATAAACCATTCAAGGAAAACATTGAGAACTGGGATAAGAGTAGATGCATGTGAAACAATAATTGATAGAGGCTTATAATCAGAGTTATAGTTCAAGAAAGCATGAAAAACTTCATGTCTAATTCTGTCAATGTAAAGTATTCATACCCATCAATTAGTATGTTATAGACAAAAGTGTTTCTCGGAATTTTTCTTGCACTCATTTCTTTCGTGACTGCTAGGGCGCTCTGCATTCTGCCTGACTTGCAACATGCCTTCAACAATGCCTCATATGTATATACATCAACCTCCAGTCCCTCATCCTTCAATTTGGTGAAGTACTGGAAGGACTTTCCAATATCACCCAATGATGCATAACCATGCATGATACTTGTGTATGTGTGTTCATTAGGGCTAATGCCCGCCAGATTCATTTCATCCAATACTCCAACAGCTCTTTCCATCTGCAATAAATGCAACATAATTTACAGAAAATGTTACATACTGAGGGAAAAGAAGTATACGAGAATCAGAAACTACTTTTAATCTATCAAAGGAATATGCAACACTTCAGAAAAAATATAAAGGTTTCAACTTAGCATCCCTATATTGACCCCTTGGAGTATAGATTCCAGTCTCCAAATTGTATCCTTCTTAAGTACCAGCTAGGGTGTGTTTGGAATCTTTGGTGAACATTGGATGTGCCCTCAGACCTTGGAGCAATTTCTCCTGACAAGGCTTATAGGACTTGATAGGAAAAGAAGGCTGGTAAAGCCAGAAAAGAGTAATACTTGATATTATTCCCTTAAACT
This sequence comes from Delonix regia, assembly GCA_037074485.1. NCBI lineage: Eukaryota > Viridiplantae > Streptophyta > Magnoliopsida > Fabales > Fabaceae > Delonix > Delonix regia. The sequence goes on along the minus strand of CM073454.1, from coordinate 17,437,975 downwards.
CCAATCATTTACATTCAGAAGAATCCTGTCTGTGCTTACATTACCTTATAGTTCTATCCATCCTAACTGTTCCATTTACCTCCTAACTTCCTGACTACCCCACAACTGATCCTATTCTGTTTCATTCTTCTTGGTAACTAATCCTAATATTCTGTGACAGTTATTCAAGTAAGTCATTTTATCTCTCCAATTTTTATATATTGGAAATTTCAGCTCATGGCCACTTCAAAGGGTCGCTCAAGGATTTACTGAGATTGACTAGATGCATGGTTTAATCTAATGGAGAATGAGATAAGAGATAACGTGTTATTTATTTGTGATTTAGTTCTCAAAAATAAACTTAGAGATATTATTTGTAATTCAGTCATTAAGGATAAGCATAAAGATTTTATAATTTAGTCAGTTAGGATAAATCTAAAAATTAAAATTATTTTAAATTTAAGTATTTTGCCAGCTTATCTGATTGTTAAATTTATCTCTTTTCGAATTATTATTATTATTATCTTATTTTGTGATAAGGCCCTTTATAAATAGTCCTAATTATCAAGTTGTTTGGCAAACTATCATGATTGAATTGAGTTAACCTAACTCCTAATTATCAAGTTGTAAGGCAGACTATCATGATTGAATTGAGTTAACCTAACTCTCTTCCTCCATTATTCTCTCTCAATCTCTCTCCCCTCTCTCCATAATCTACCCCTTCTCTCTTTTGGTTGTCCTAAATCAGAATCGTTCCATTTTTATTGTTGTGTTATGTTCCAAGTAGTTCAGCAATAGGCACTCGAAAAGTGATAGAGGCCCTAGCACCTGAGAGGAGCTATAATAGCATTCACCTGAATGAAGGTTAACATTTGACAAAAAACATTTTATGCATGTATGACTCTTTGAACCTATTATTTTAGTTATATATATTTATTTAATTTTAAGGTTCTCACTTTCAGAGTTTGTTTAAAGTGTCCACGGTTGATTAAATAATACTTGAAACATGCAAAATTTGACAATTTATTAGATTAAAATTTAAAATATAATAAATCATTTCCATGATAAAGTCATTTCTCAAACTTCCTCCATCCCCCCCACCCCCTTTTTTGTCTTTCTCTGTACTTATACCACTTTAATTTTAAGTAAGATTTGATGAAGGACTGTCTATCTAGTTTGGCTAACAGAGGTGAAACTCTAAATTTTACCAGTAAAATAGAAAGTAAATGGGATTAGAACAGCTAAAATATATTAAGAACTCCATTATTAGCTCTTTCTAATGCATTAATTAAAAATTATTAAAAGAATGAAACAAAAAGGGTTTCACTTAGGTCGCAAAGGCAAGCGCATGGCCTCACTTCAAAAGGAAACAAAGGTGAGCGTGCACCTGGCTAAAGTGGCCTCACCTGAGTCATCAAGTGGCAAGGACCCCCTATTGCACCTTGCATACGTTTTACATCATTTTCTCTTCTGTTTTCCCTCTTCTCCCTATACTTCTTTCCATCAATGAATTTTTTTTTTTCCAATAATGTAAAATTCATAGATCTGATGATTTTACTAACAGAAGGCATCCTGATGTTTACATTAGACCTCTTACAATTTTATCCAACCAGAATGAAAAAGTAAAATTACTATTAGGGTTGAGATTCTCAACAAATACTACTAAAGCCACATGGAAACACAAGACCCAGTAATAGTTGAATAACTTTGATCCAAGTCCAAATACAGCCAATAACCAGGGAGCAAGTTACTAACTTTTCCCTAGGACTACAAATAAAATTAAAGTTTTTCTCTTTTATAAAAGAAGAAAATATATTAGAAAGAGAAGAATGTAGTCATGTAGAGTTAGCTAGGGGATAAGATATTCCCAAAACAGAAAAAACAAGAAAAATTAAAAACAGTACACGGCAACAAAAGTCAGAGACGGCCTAATAATGGAAAAGAGCTGTCTCGAAGCTCAATCTCTTTCCATATTAGATAAGGAAAGATCATTTCATAAGCACCTTAGGGAAGCCATATAAATGATTTCATCTCATAAAACACTTAAAGGAGAAGATAGTGTAAAATTCCATAAAGTAATAACTTCTTAAGCTAATAACCCTGCAGAAGATCTTTTGGAACAGTACAAGCAGCCCCAAAATAAAACTTAACCACAGTACAGAGATGACTTTATTCTTAAACTCAAGCTTTGTTGACACAAAGGCATTCAGCGTAGTATAATAAAACACAGGAATTCTCATATTACTACATGATTGAACATTAAATTATAGGATAACAATAGCCATTTATAAAATGAATATACAAGTATACTTATTTCTAGAAAATTAAACATTAATTCAATGACCAGGAAAGTACATTTTTAATTCAAAATTAAAGTCGGCAAAATAATAGACAGCTAACAATTAACAAGACATTGAAGTATCATTCCAAAATAATGATGTAAAATAAAATCCAAAAATCAAGTGAACAATTCTCATATCATATCCCAATTTGTTATGAATTCAAGAATCTTTTAAAAAAAAAAAAATGAGAGAAAGAGAGAGACATAAGAAGAGCCAAGAGTTGCTAAATAGCAAACAAAAGTAAAAGAAATTATCAAGCAAAACAAACTCAGAACAGAAGCAGCCACTCCTGTTAAATACAAACAAATAACGAAGAGAAACCAGGACATGAAATTACAAGACTGTGATTCCTCTGGTGTGTTTACTCATTCTCCAAATAGAGAGAGCATTTTTTTCGATAATCCTATCTGGAATTCTAAAGGTCTTTCAAAGGTATAATCTTTAGTCTTGACTGTGCTACTAAATAGGATTATCACTAATGACATGGAAATTTGTTGGCCCACTGTCTTGTCTCCTGATGTGTCGTGTGTTCTGGTTATTTCTTCCTTGTCAAGAGGATAATATCATTTGGAGTAATATATTTCCAGTTCTCAGGGACTAGTGGGTTTGCCCAAGAACTTTGGAGCAGTTTTTGTTGATTTATTTCAAGTTTTTCAGCAAGACGATAACAAATTTTGTGATATGTGGTTTTTGCAACTGTGATTAATTTGGTTTGAAAGGAATGCAAGTGCTTTAAAAGGCACCTTCTTGACCATGCATATGTTAAGGAAAATGTTGTTGTTTTGTGCTTCCCTTAGTAGTAAGGCATGTTAAAATATAAGGGATTCTCTCTTTCAGATATGAAGAGATTGGAAAGGGTTGCTAAATGCTTAATTTGGGGCCTTCTCCACTACATAATATCTAGGATCCTTTTGTTTCCTTTCTTTGGAGGATAACTTACCTCCCACCAATTTGTAACTTTCTCCCTATCTAAAAAATATTTCTTCTTTTATCAAAATAAATGAACAACAAAAGAAACAAATTTTATATTCATTAAGTTTAAAAAATAGAAAACTAGGCATGTCATCAAATTATCTCAATACTCCTACAGCATGAGAAAGTTATAACACCTGTCAACCACAAATTACCTGACGCTTCTCAACAAGGCCAAGAATAAGAGCATTATATGTGTGTACAGTTGGAATGCAGCCACTCCTCCTCATCATATCAAAAATATCTAGCGCTCTTCTCATCTCCCCAGCTCTTGCAAAACCATGTATAATGGGCATAAACGTCCGTGTTGTAGGTCTATGCCTCTCTTTCTGCATTTCCTTCACAATACAAATGGCACGATCCATATTACCCATCCCACAAAATGCTCTTATAATATTATTGTAGAGCACTACATCAGGCTTCAAACCATCTTTAGAAACATCTTCAAAAATTGCAAATGCATTGGCCCAATCTTTTAACTTCAAGAATCCATTGATCAACATAGAGTAGGTCTTCATGTTATGTTTTATTCCAGCCATTTTCATCATTTTGCTAATCTCCAAGGCTTCAGAAACTTTTCCAATCTGGAAAAGAAATTAAGAATACCATTTTTTATAAATTATCTAACCATGGATTTGCTTGCTTGCTTGAAAAGATAAAACACATATAAATAATGGTAGCCAAAGTAAGCCTTAGACAAACCAATTACAATATGGGAATTGCAGGAAACATCACCATTAATCACAACACAAAGCCAGGAGACAGTTAAATGATTAAAAATAAATAAATAAATGCATAAATATTTGTATGTACGCACATAAGTGCCCAATACATACCCAAGCCATATTTAAGTATATATCAAAATAACAGTTCCTAGCAGGGTTATTTCCTGAACCACAGTGTCATATAAAAAGCCACCTCCATCTGAATTGATATAGATATGGTTTTTGAAAGGCAGAACAGAAATAATTAAAGCAAGGGAGATAATTATTGTTTCTTTCTTGTAATACATGAAGGCACAGACTTTCATGAGAGTTCTAGGATAAACCACCAACTTGTCTATGTATATAAGTATAAAAACACACCCACCCACCTTGAATTAATAAAATAACAGATATGCCATACCTTGGTGTAAAGGTTAATAAGACAACCATAGGTGACAACGGAGGGCGTGAAACCACATTCCTTAATCAACAGAAAAGGTAAAAAATGTTACTTAGCCATTTAATTTCAAGATTACCACAATTTTTTAAATATCACATCCGACAATATTGAAGTCAAAACACTAAATAAAACGCTAACTCAAACAAAAACCATTAACTGTCTTAAGGATTAAGAAGTAAACATACAATTAACACACTTGATATATGAACCCTCTATAATGAAAATAATTGGGAAGTGTTTATGATCCCTTCTTAATTAAGAATTCAAATATACTAAAGTTCAAAAGCTCAGACACTCCCCAGTTTTATGTGTAAATTGGAACTATTCATATAAAATATGTGCCAGCATCATTAACTGTGACACAGGCCAGATCACTGATCCAAAAATTCAGGAAGAGGATGTTCAAATTACAAAGGCACCAAATTTCAGATAAAAATGTAAAATGCCACAAGTGACATTTAAAAAGACAATTATAATTATAAAAAAGGAAGAGGAGTCTCTAAAAGGGTCAACTGCAAAATCCAGATTACAAATTACAATGTAACCATGTTAGATCCCATTTAGCTGCTTAGTAAACTAAACTACAGTAAGATGTCTGCAAGTAAGCTTATGGAGGATCTTAGAGTGCAATTCTAAGAGATAATAAATCAGCATTATGGAGGATCTGGTAGAATCTCAACATAAACTTCCTCCTCAAGATCATTGTTCAAGAAAGCATTCTCTACATCAAGTTGATGGAGGGGCCAATTTAAATTCACTGCAAGCATGAGTAAAATTTTGATGGTACTAAATTTTGCCATTGGAGCAAAAGTCTCTTAATAATAGATACGCTGGGTTTAAGTGAACCCTCTAGCCACAATTCTTGCTTTATAGCAGTTGATACTACCATTAGTGTTATACATTACAGTAAATACCCACTTGCATCCCACCTTAGTTTTTATTAGGATAGATAAAAAATCCCAAGTTATGTGCTTTTCAAGAGCCTGTAACTCCTCTAGGATAGCAACTTGCCACTCTAGCACCCTGGCTGCCTCATAAATTAGCTGAAAGTTTTTCACAAGACACATTATGCACAAAGCCTACACGTTAGGTGATAACCTGTCATAATTATTAAAGTTACTGATAAAATGCTTTGGGCAATTTCTTACCCCTTTCCACAAGGTTGGGCACATCTAACTTCTCTTATGATTCTGAACTTAGAGTAAGAAAAGTGGTTTGACTTTCCTCAGAATGTGCTTTCAGTTGTATCTTGCTGCTCTGTTATTTCTTTTTTCCTTCTATTATAAAGCATTTCTTTCTGTTGTGTTGTATGGCATTTGGGCAAGTCTCAAGTTCTTTCAAACAAGTTGTGTTTGTTTCAAGGTCAAATAAAGATGAGCATAAATGTGGGATGGTCTGAGGTTGGTCAAGTATAGCAGCTTTGGGTGCAAGAATTTGAGGTCCAATATCACTTCCAAACAGCCATTCTTGTTGAACTATGAAATTCTCCCCCTGAATGGGTGTTTGGGAATAAAAAAGGATTTTGTTCAAAAAGGTGACATCAATGACAGTGTAGAACCTTTGGTAGAAGGACAATAGCATTTGTATCCCCATTTTGTGGAAGAAAATCCAAGAAAAATACACTTAAGAGCCCTAGGTTCAAGTTTCCCCCATGGTCATTATGAACAAAAGAGTTGCAACTGATGACAAAGATATACCAACTTCTTACCTGGTAACGTCTCACATATAGCCATACTAGTGCTCAAAAGCTAGCAAAGTCCCCTCACACAAAAGCCCTTTCAGCTTGAAGCAAGGACAACCCACAGACCCACCATACCTTGTGCTAAAACTTATATTTCATTACGAGATTGGGGGACATCAAGATGCAAACGCCTAACTACTTGGTCATCAGGTCTTTGATACCATGTCAAGAACCACTTTAACCCAAAACTTTAAGCTGTTAAGTGAAAGCCAATAAATAATTTTATTATAATTTCTAACAATATCATATGGCACCTTATATTGAAGAAGCTTAATAACAAGCTTACACCTTAAGTCTCTCAAACACAATCAAGCATTTATCTTCATTGCCAGTCATAGTATAACCGTCCATCATGGTGTGATATATGTCAATAGGAGCATCTATTCCTTGTTCTTCCATCTCCCTCACCAAGGCTTCAGCTTTTTCCATATTGCAAGTTTGGCTGTAATATACAGCAGGATATCAAAAGTCAAAAGAGCAACAAACTGGGCAGAGACAATTAACTATCAATGACTGATTTGCCCACTATATATATATATATATATATATATATTTATAAGAGAAATTCTCGCCTCCTCACATTTGTGTGGAAATTAGCATACACCCCATGTTTTATAATGGACCATTTGCAAGGCCATCTAGGTCATTTTCTTAAAAAAATGATCTTCTAAAAACTTAAATTAAATGCCCTTAAATAATCTAAACAACCATGCAATTATTGGGTCATTAAAGGAAGATAGTTTTTGTCTAGCCCAACTGTGAAGATGCTAACCTCTACAAAGGAGTGAGGAGCTAAGCATTTACAAATCTATATAGGGGAATTTGAACATACTCACAAAGACACATACAGTATATATACATGAACCCAAAATAAATGCTCACCAGTATGCATAAATTATGTTCCCGTAAATGACTGCATTCAAGGATGTATGTCTCTCTTTGGCCTCCTTAAACCATTGATCTGCAGCACTTCCAGAACAAGATTAAACAGGGTTATCTTCAGATTAAAATTTAACACTTAAGTCTTTGTTTTATATATTAACAGACCGTCAAAAAGACATCCCTAAATCAAATTGGACCAAAAACATTCCACCAGCTGCAGGAGGACAGAAAGCCAGAGACAGAGGGCTATAAAAGTATGCAAAAGCAAATTCAATAGGAGGGATATCAAGGTATAGATAAGCATGTTCAGCATAGATTTATGTGATGGGGTTACCCATCAAGATCAGTTGGTCCCTACTCCTAAGCACCACAGCAGGCAACCAAAAGGATGGAAAGGACTGCAACAGGTTGCCACCACTGACCAAAACAAGATATTAGGGTCTATAACAGTAGAGGTAAGGGAGGGAAGAGTAGGGAAGGTGACCCATCTAATCCTAGGGCATCTCTAGATCAGTAAGTGGTCAGGAGTGGTCGAGAGTCTTTATAGTGCTGGAACCCCCTACATCAGAAATCACTTTTTGAACTCAGGACTTTTGGAGGGAGAGGGCTGGCCTCTCAAAAGCCAGTTAAATACTTGTTCTTTGGGATCTCTGGTAATTTTGTGTTGCTGTAATTTGGTTACCGGTGTTGTTTAGCTGTAATTTGTGCTGCTGTAATTTGGCCTCTCCAAACAATTGATGCAACTACTTAGTTTTCAGTTTTTATGATTCAGGAAAACAAAAGGGCCTAAATAGAGAAATACAACTTTTCATTTGCATGTCAGAATCATTAGTAGCTCTGACTGCAGCTAAGTGAACCTCAATCCCATCCTAAAGCTTTATGCCTCTTTTCCCCATAAAACCAATAAACTGGAAAAGTAACCTAGCACACTGTTTCGATGGTAGAGAGCACTAAACATCCAAAACATATTTTCCACAGTTCAATTCAATGATCAATTAAACCAAAAAAAAAGTGATAATAATAGATAAAAATGTCAGTTTAAATCATCATAAATGAAAGTCTCACCATCTTTTCATCCACTGATAGTCTGAAACAAAATTCAAAGCCTGCAATAATTTTCTCCACCAAAATCTCAGTGTTTCTATACCAAATTATCTCAGCTCATCATTGGACATTATTAAATGAAAATAGGCCCATCATTCACTACATGGATCAATGTAAATGCTTTATTTGGTGTCAGCTGCCCTAATGCTTCAGACAGTTCTGTGGTTTTACTTTCTTCGTTGAAGAAAGAAGCTTGGTTTAAAAATGTTAATATATGGAGACTGGTTCATTCTGTCCTGACTACTCATAGTCTGGGCAACTTGAAATGGAACAAACTACAAAAGTTTGTCACCCACAATAACTCCTTGCAACATATGGATCTGTTCAATTTTATAAAAATTTTCCATTTTTGGTTCGCTTTTCATTGATTTTCAGTTATCTATTTCTATGGTGTATTTGTAAAATGTTCAGTTCGTGGGAACATGAAAAATATTTTTCAATGGGTCTCCACAATAAAAAATGGATAGGCAAAGAGTAGGTGGTAAACTGCATTTTCCACCAGGCTAGCTTTCCAATTTTTTCCTGAGATGAAAAATGAAAATTTGTAAAATTTCTACATGTTTTCTGCTTCTTGAGAAAAATGTCTGGAAACCTGCAACTGAAACAGCCCTAAAAATTTGCAGACGTACAGGTAGGTTACAAGCTTACAATTTATTTGGTCTCCCTCAACTAGTCTATGGCTCTAAGCTATATCATTTTTTGTAGAGCGGCTAACATCCTCCCTTCTCTATTTTTCAATTAATCTTGTTTAAAAGTAAATCTAACAACAAGAATCAAAAGGGTTGTCAGGTATGCAATAAAAGATAAAGCAATGCAGGAGGTTTGTCAGGTATACTTACTCAGCATTGCCCACTTTTGCAAATCCCCCCACAATTATACTATATGTCACTAAACTCATTTCAATGCCCTCTTCCTTCATCTTCTTAACACAAAGTAAAGCTTCTTCCATATCTCTACCAACTGCATAAGCATGAATGAGACTGCAAAAATTTAACATACATCAATGTCTGAAGAAAGGAAAAACCATTGGGCATCAATACATATATAAAAGGAGACAGAAAAATATCCAACTGAAGCTATTTAAAATTCTTTGAAGAGATTTTCTATTTGAAGGCTAAAAATTTTAAATATTTAAAAGTCAAATAAAGTTGCAATTTTTTCTCAATAAACAATTTCCGCAATAAATGTTCTTCACTAAAGTGATAGTACATGCCCGTAAAACATAGGCTAGAAAGCTCAAATAGAAATTCAATTTATCATATTAAAGTTTTACCCAAGCTCTAGTACAGGATATCTTGTTTAAAGATATTACCTAGTGTAGACATGTGAAGACGGCTCAATTCCTCTTGCTCGCATGCTCTCAAAAGTTTGACGTGCACGGTGCATGTCCCCTCGTCTAGCATAATACTTAATCATCAAGCCATATTCTTTTCTAGAAGGCTGACAACATTAAGAATACAAAATGAAATCAAGAGAAATAACTTACTATTGACGTTACTGAATGTAAAAAGAAAGCTCATGCAAAATCACCAAAACTTTTCATGCAATGATTTTTATGCATGCTTGGACAATATACAATTAAAAATTATATGCAGAAACATTTTTTTATTAAAGAAGAAATTTTATTAGAAACAGCAATATCTAAAACTAGGTTGAGGATAAGAAATCTTCAAACCAGAAAATACAAGAAAGCTCAAAACAGAATACATGCAGAACTATAAAGGAAGGAAATTAAGAACAGAAATAGCTTATTAACTTCATAATTAGAGTCCTAGTTTATTTTATCAACATATTCTCTATCCAAAACCGTAGGAAATCACTACTGGAGTCATAAAAAAAAAATTGCTTAGAGGTATTAATAAAACCATAGGTGGTATCAAAGTCTAGCAACTCAATAATTTGAGCACAAGCTAAGTCATTCACAGGTGTTCTCCTAACAACTTGAAATGGTCCTCACATGGTACGAGAGCCCTATGACCAAGCGAATAGGATTTTGATCCTCGCTACCCCGCCATTTCCTAATTAAATTAAATATACAACTTTATGTGAGGCCTCACATATCTGTATTTTCATCCCAACCCAAGCCAATCCATTAAAGGTCAACTAAATGGATCAAGGGCACACACATTCAAATTAAAACTTTCAGGTTTCCACAAAATGACTTTTGTATTCTAAATAATAAGTTTGACATAATAAAGAGAAATGTCCCTATAGATGTTGATGGAACTGCAAGGAACTTGATAGAAGGTATTGCTCCCTGTGCATTTAATATGAAAATAGAATTTAAGTGACTTATCATATGCACAAAGCAGTATGAGTTAGAGTCTATTTAGCCTACCAAAGATAATTGGCAACTGCCACAGGCACATACTGACACTCTATCCATGTGCAATAGACAAACATAACAAAAGTAGTTACATGAGCCTCAAGTAGACATAACATCATATAACCTTGTTAGTTTCAAATGTAGATTGCCAGAATTGTCTAATAGAGCGCAACAGGTTGTTGGATGGAATACAATTGCTATTTCATAAGTCAATAATGAAGTACGGCCACAATTTATGTAATCACATGAGGATATTGGTTGTCTCATAATCTACTACAAATCCTCACATGTACAAGTATATATTTTGAAAATAAGATTTCATCTAATATATAATGACAAATGTTTGATCACGCTCATGATGAACTTATACTTCCACTAAATAGAATATGAACACAACTAATTAAAATTGTCATATGCCAACAATAAGGCACTGCTAAAACGCTCATACCTCATTGATTTTAGAGTATTGAAGGTAAAAAAGAAAATAGATTTCAGTTGTTATAGGCAAAACAACGGGTTTTGATTTTGGAGCTTCTTACAGGAGACAGAAGTAAAAAATAATAAGGGAATAGCTAACTCAATCAACCTTACTGGAATTAAAAGTTCAAAATAAAAATGATTATGACAGATTCAGCACCCCATTAGTTTCAGAGTGGAACTCAATGTGAATATTAACTTACTACCTTTATCCCAACAAAGGCCAAGCCGAAAGTAATTAGAAATTAGTAAAACCAATCTTATCAGTTGTTGCAAGCTCTGACGAGACTATAATTAAGGAAACATTGTGCGGCTGTTAAAGTCGAGTGCTAAAAGAAAAGGCCTCAACGTAATAATTGAAGGACAACAGAAAGATGCTCAACCTTCTTAATTCTCTCAAAAGACCGAACAACAGCCTGCCAATTCTCTGGCTCAGTCTCCAGGATCTTTCTGAGATCTTTCCTAGAGCTCTCTCTCTCCTCATGCCACTTGGAACGATACTCAACTCCCTCATCCCCTTCTACCCACCGTGCCCTCTCCTCAGATTTCTCCTTCAATCTCTTTCCATCATCCAACTTCACGGTCAGAATTCTACCGTGGAATTCAACACCATCGAACTCAACAGCCTTCATGGCTGATTTATCCGCAGTTGGACCTCCATAAATCACAAACCCAAAACCCGCATTCCTCTCTGTATCATTGTGACCCTTAATCAGAATCACATTCTTTATGGGCCCAAACTGCCGAAAGAACTCAGAAACCTCGTTTTTCTTAATCCAATTGGGTAAATTGCCCACAAAAATTTTTCCCTCTTGCCGGAACCGAATTGCCGGGGGGGAGTTATCAAAACCCGAGTCATCAGATTCAGAGCTCCCAATTTCACTGCTCTCCATGCTTCCTGTTTCTTTTTCCTCCAGATTCGGCGGGGATGCAGGAGGAGGCGGTGGTGGTGGTGGTGGTGGAGAGAGCTTGCTTGTGAGCCAGAGCTTGTTTGTAAGAGAATGAGACTGGGAATCATGAGGAATTATGGGGACATGAGTAGAAGAATTAAAAGGATTCTTCTTGAGAGGATTCGACTTCGATGGGATTATGGGGCTCTGCTGCGAGTAAGGAGGGGAGGTTTGAAGAGATTTATTGGGGCGGCGAAGATGGTTGCCGGAGAGAGAGGAGGAATTGGGATAGTCAGTAGAATCAGGCGGTGGTTTGTGGCAAGCTAACACAGAAGAAGAGGAAGAAGAAGATGAAGAAGAAGGCGTAGTGGTTGAGGGAAATGGTTTAGCGGCAAAAATGGTGGAAGGCAAGGGAAGAGGTGTGCTAGTGGTGGGAATTGGGTACTGTGAGATGCAAAATGAGAAGGCTTCCATTATCGCCAACAGAAGAATGCCCAGAAAGCATTCCTCCAATATACTTCGACTAAAGCACCCTGCAATTTACTATAGCCATTTATTCGCGCCACGGAGGGATAGGGGTAAGATATTTTGTACTTTTCTTTTCGAAGAACATTTTACTTTTTTTTCTTTCTTGGACAAGTATAGTACATTTTACTTATCTCACTTCTCAATGTTGACATAAAAGACTGTGTATAAATTTTAGAGAAAATTAGTCATAATTTATTTATATAATTTTGAATTTAACTCTATAGTTTATTATTTTTTAAATAAATCTTATATTTTTTAAATGAGTAAAATATCATTTTAATTTTTAGTTTATCATTTAATTCTTAATTTAATTATTTACTTATTAGTCTAATCTCAATTAAATCACCAATGATATAAAAGTTAATAACATATGAGGATCCCTCCCTAGCCCACTCCTGGCTTCCATCTAAGCCCCCGTAGGGTAAAGTTTTTGCTCTTCTAAGGTGATTTTATGAAAAGAAAGGTTAAGAGTTGGTCTCCTTAGACTTCTTTGGCCAATCTTTCATAAATTTTTTTATAAAGGTTTTCTTTCCACAAGGTGTTTGATAAAATATCTAATTGAAAATTTAGTGTAATTTGTCTTAATTGTTTGGATCTAACTTTTAAGATAAATACATACTTATACTTTCAATTGTTTCTAAGAGCTTAATACAATAGTAAAATAGTTTCCCATAATTGATTTGATTTAACTTTTGATGGACACAAATGGTTAAGGTAGTGTAATTTTGCCTAACTTCTTGGATCTAACTTTTAGGTGGGTTATGTTAAAAAACTTAACTTTTGATCTTAATATATTTTAGGGAAAATTTTACTTAATTACTTGGATTTGACTTTTAAGCAGAATTAGGACTGGAATTCAGATAATCACTAAAGTTAGGTTTATCTATTTGGTGAGTTAAATTATCAAAAGGTAAAATTGAACTTTGCTAGTGTAAAATTAATAATAAACTTGAGTGTTTTTATTTCTAATTAGAGCCCTAGTGAGTCTTAGTGTACTTTAATGCATATAATTTGAATTTAGTAGTCATGCATTGACCCTTAATGACTGGATTTATAATGTATATAATGTAAATAGTCTACACTAACTAATTCTTTTGTATAATTTGCATGTTTGGTCATAAAAAATTAATCTGAACAACAATAAAGATAATAAATCATCCTCATGGCACTACAACAAATAAGGGCTTTAGCTGCAATTTATTTTACACTAAGGGTTTTAAGGTTTACTCATAGCTAAATGTTTTACCCACGGTTGAGCTAACTGCAGCGAAAACCACGACGGCTAAAAGAATTAGATGTAGTTTTAGCCAACCACGAGTAAATACAAACTTAGCTACTGTTGGGCAATGATTCATGATATTAGCTGCAGCTAAGATCACGGTTAAAGTTTATGCATATTTAGAAAAAAATAATTTTTTTTTTATATAAGTTGTACAGTATCACACCATAATTAGACATATTGTTTGACAAATGGAGCCAACCTAATGAAGGATGGGATAAGAGATATTTTATTATTTATTTGTAAGTTATTAAGGATAAACACGAATTTTATTATTGGTTTAAAATATAGTTATTTAGGATAAATTTAGGAATTAGAATTATTTTGAATTTGAGTAATTTTGTTAGGCTTTTAATTATCCTTTTTTATAAGCTTTAGTTTAAGTCTTTGGATTGTTTATTTTGTTTCTTTGTAATGGACTTCTTAATAGAACCCTAGTTTTATATTGTTGTGTTAGGGTTATTTATAAATAGCCTTAGATATTTTGTTTGGAGTCACACTATTTTGATATTGAATGAAGACTACATTGTTCACTCAGTGTTTCTCATCCTACTCTCTCTCAACTTCTCCCTTTGCTCCTCAACCTCTTTCCTTCAACCTTTTTAGTGTTCAACATCACAACTAGTCTTGGAATACATAATTATAAAAACTGTATTAGACATGAATATGCCAATTGTACATAAATTACAAAGTAAGCTAATCGTGTTTAACCATCAAACCCTTTCAAAATATCCCTTCTCTACCTAACTAAAACTTTAAATTTGAGAGAACCAAATTGCTTATTTCATCATAACTAGCTTTTGATATGAAGCTTCGTATCCAAGTGTTCTTTCTAGTGTGTATGGCACCTCAAATTGGTCTTCTAATTTTTTCTTTAAGTTAAAAATTCTACACACAACATTTTGATTCAAAAAAATTAAATAAAATTGATAAAGGTAAGACTATGAGCATGAACAACTCATACTATTATGATGTTATAAACTACAATGTTCACATTTTATTGTCATACCTAACATCCTGGCGGATGGATGAAGAAAAAGGAAGAGAAGATAAATTGATTTCCAAAAATGAATTTTGAAAACCAATAAAGGATAGTCTGCATAACTAAAAATGGCTTTGGGAATTTATTTGAATGTAAAGAAGGTGTTAGGCACCCTACAATAATAAAAGAGAAAATAAAATGAAATTAACGCAAACAAACAAATATATATTTACAAAGGGCAGACTTGACATAGGATGAAAGATAGGGCCTATGTACCTATGATAGAGATTCAAGTCCACGTAGTTCATCTAAAAATATATGTAAGTTGATGATTTTTAATTAAAAAAAAAGAACTAAATAGTTGAAATCAAACAAATTTTCGTAGACAAAATGATTTGGAATTTGGTTAGTGTGTTTTAATTTACAAAATCGGTATGATTCATTTCTTTTGCTCTCTTCATTTTATTGAAATTTATTTTTGAAAATGTGATTTATTTATGCTTTAATTTGAAAATTTTAGTGAGAAGGTGAACATATATATTTTTTTTATCTTTTAAAAAGATAAATTTTGAAAAAATAAAGAAACTTTGGAAACAATATGTAATTTGAAAACATTCAAGGAAGTTAAAAAATATATTTGCTTGTTTTTAAAATTGCTTTATTTGTATTTAAAAAAAAAAAGAATTGACAAAAAGTTTTATATTAAGAAGAGATTATTTTATTTGATTATTTCAAATTTGAGATGTTTTTAGTAGACATTGATTGCACATGGGTCTTTGAAAGCCAACTTTATTATTTTTTTAAAAAAATGCATGTAATTGGACATGAGTAGTTACAACCTAAAATTTATTTTGGATGTACAAGTCCTATATTGGGTAATGTCTTTTGAGTCATAGGATCTCACATGACTCCATCGGTGAATTCATTAGGTGCTCATAAAAGTGTTGGCCTTACGTAACAACATTAATGTTGAAAATAAAAATATTTGCAAAATATACCTAAGGAAGCATTGGACCACAGGGAACCCCAAAATGCTTATGAAGGCATTGGACCTCGCATAACAATAACGTAACGAAAAGTATAATTATTTGCATCATATGCTAAGAAAGAAGTTGGACCTCACATGGCGCTATCAACAATAACAAAGGCATACATTTGTACTTGTGTGTCTTAGTGTTCAATTGAATACTCATCATATATTATTTATAACAATTACATTAACACAAATGAGATTGTCTCTCCTAATCATAGGAATTTAAACTTACAAACTTCTTACCAACAATTGCATTCCATTTTTGCTTACTCCTTGCTTTAGGCTTGGAGGTCACTTTGTCATGATATTCAACAAGCTTCTTAACACTTTCCATGGCCCAATTTCTCACCACCATAAAGTTCAATTAACCACAAACCACAACATACTCCTTTGGCTTAATCACAAGGCATGTTCAAGAGGCATAAATCACGCGACAAAATTAAGGGCCAAAGTGGACAACTAAAATATTCAAATTAAAAGCAATTTCTAACACATTAAAAAGCCTAAACTATGCTACAAAATTAAGGGGAATATTGGACAGCAATGACACCCCGATTTAAAGCATTAAAACATGTCGAAAACACATCTAAAAAGCTTAAATTATGTTATAAACTTCAAGGGAAAAATGAACCACAATGACACCCCAATTTGAAGTATTAAAACAAGTTTATAAATGCTCAAATGATGACATAAAAGTCTGGGCAAAATAGACAGCAATGATACCTCAATTCGAAGCATTAAAACATGCCTATAAATGCTCAAATGATGAAATAAAAATATAGGCAAAATGGACAATAATGATACCAAAATTTAAAGCATTAAAAAAATGCCTAAAACACATCTAAGAGGCTTAAACTATGCTATAAAATTTAGGAGATAAAAAGACAACAAAATTACTCAAATTGGAAGCATTGAAACACACCCAAAACATATCCAAGAAGTCTAAATCATGTTGTACAATTCAAGGGATAAATGAACAACAAAATTACCCAAATTGGCAATGAAATTATAACATAATTCATGGGGAATAAGGTGAAGGTGAAATGCAAGAAAATTCCCCTCATAAAGACCTTAATGGCATTTCATCAAACACCTTCGCAACTAAACCCAAATGTACTATAACTTTTTAGAACTAAATAAAGACCAATTTGGAAATTACTTTGGCAAAGTTCAAAGCAACAAAAGATGGAAAAATATGTGGCAATTAGGCAACAAAGAAGATGATATAAACATAGCAACATGCATAGAAATTAGAGCACAAATGTTGTTAAATGAAAATGGAATAGGTGGTGAATGATATTACCTCTCTCCCTTCTCCTTACCTTGATTTCCTCCTCCCTTTTTCTCATCTCTATCTTCTAGGTTCCTTGAGAGAAAAGAGATGATGAGAGCTACAATCCCAAGTGAGGTGTGAGTGTATCCATGTGAGAGCTAGGGTGGCATGAGAATAAGCTAAGAGAAAACCAAAAATCTGAAAAATTAAGTCAAGAAGCAAATAAAATGCTTGTTAAATGAATTTTTATATATATATATATATATAAGAAAAATGAGTGAAGGATATGTGTCTTATGTGTTGAGAGAGAAAATTGAGAAGTTAAAAATATAAAAAAAATTAAACGAAGATAAAATGAAATTCAAGTGAAATGAAATGAGAAGAGAAAATGAATGCAAACAATACGTGAAGGCAAATGGAAGTGAGGAAGAATGAGGCGTGTGGAATATGGGCTAATGAGCAATGAAAATCTGAAAAAATAAATCAAGATACAAATGAAACGCAAGTGACATTAGATGAAAAGAAAGAATGAAGTACGTGTGAAGCTTGTAAGGGAGGGGAAGAACTGTAACATGTAGGTATAAGAGGTGGATTTAAGATGGATCATAGGTCCCCAGGTCATGGTCTTGGGTTAATGAACATCCTTGATTTGAGTGAGCTTTTAAATCTTTAAGCTTTATCTTAAATGGATATTTTTCTTTTTGGTTTCCTTAGGCTCTATTTCAAATGGATCCCATTTTTGTTTTCTTTCATTTTTATTGTTTATTGTTATCTTTTCATACCCAATTTCAAGTTGATCCCTTTCATTTTATTTCTCATTTTGTATTTATTTCTTATCACTTTTCTTTATTTTTACATCTTCACAAGTTACCACTCTAATTAATTTTTGTTTTGTTTTGTTTTTTTTTTGCTTGTTTATTTATTTATTTATTTTCATATGAATTTAGACAAACAAACTTGCCTTCAAGCACAAGTTACTTCACAATATAGCAAACTTCAAAAATTCACATCCCATACTTCTCTTTTCAAATTGAGTGATCATGCACATGTTGGAAAGCTTTGGATATCTACTTTCATCTCCTTTTGGAATATTCCAATTCCTTTCAGTATAGAAGAAGTTGTGATTGAATGAAGGGATATAGTCAGTAAACAATTCAACACTTCATCAAATCTTCCAAATTTGTTTTTAAATGCTTAAATTTAGTTCCAAATTTCTCTTTAGCTCCTTGAACCCAACATAACACATAAATTAATATAAGAACAATAGAAACCTTGAGAAGGAAGAAAATTAAGCAATGGAAAGTACGTAAAATAAGTGTATGAAGTGAACTTATCAATGAAAGATATCATCTAAATCCTTACTACGGTTGCCCTTTTCATGCTTGTTTAGGATGGGAAATCGTATAGAATATAATATCATGGACATGATAAAGAGAAATGGAGACAACATATCTTGTTGTTTATGACCTTGTTAAGAAATAAAACTAGCAATGGGATTCCCATTCAAAATGACTTCATAGTAGTGGCAGAGGCAGAAAATTTCTTTTAAGGGGGCCGAAATGGTAAGTTATAATATATACACACATATATGTATTTATTTATAAATTAAATGAACTAATAGTATGTTATGATGGCACTACTATAACTATTTGTATGATACTACATAATAAAATATCCATGAAATCAAACATATCCTATTTTATATAATTTATTTCATATTCTAACTTTTTGTGAATTAAAAACTAATTTCAAGTGGTGTGTGTGTGTGTGTGTATATGTATGTATGTATAAAAGAACAAGTGATAATTTGATAAAGAGGAAAATACAATTGTGGTCTCTAAAATATTAATTTAGTCAACCAAAAATAAAAAGTGAACTAATTTGGTTTTCTTTAATGACCAAATTGATCTTAAGACTAAAATTAAGGGACTGAAATTGTATTTTTCTCATTTGATAATAATAATACAAAGAAAAGTTATATCAAACCTAGAGGCAACGAGAGATTCAAAAAGCTATAAACAAATATAAATGTAAAGTGCAAGTTGAAAGTCTTTAAAAAAAATGAGAGAAAATGTCTTTAAACAAAATTAGAAAGAATAGAGATCAAATAATGAAAGAAAGAAAAATAAAGGTAACATCTTTGGTGCACTCAGAATTTTGAGTGCACCAGTGTACCCAATTATAATGTAAAGATATATTTATAATATAAGTGCACCAAAGATTTTACATTAAATAAAAATAACATACAAGTTTAATATTCACTCTTTTAAAATTTTAGTCTCTACTTTATACAAACATACAAGTGTAAATATACATTAAAATGGAAAAGTTTAAGAAGGAAAAGTTAACTTTGTTTTATTCCAACAAAGCAGGGGCCAAATGAAAATTTTTTTCTTTTGTAGGGATGCCAAAAATAATTTCCACATACTACATATCAATAATATATATATATATATATATATAGTGAACATTTTGGGGGGGGGGGGGGGGACATGGCATAAGCTAAACCCCCTTAGCTCCGTCTTTGCTTCATAAGAAACTACTATCATACATTGCACAACCATCTTAACCTAATGTGATGGAAATTTCATTCCAATACAAATTGCTTGCAAGAAAGACTAGGATATTTTATTATATGCTTTTGTGATATCTAGCTTACAAGCACTCCAATCATAGAATATTTTGTTAAACCTATGAAGTTTATGTGTAGTTTTTTAGGCTAAGATGTTATTATTCAAAATTAGCCAACCCTTTAAAAAGGCAATTGATTCGAAGCAATCAAATCCAGCAAGATCCATTTCAAATAAATAATATTGCAGATTTGATTTTGTTGACATTACATAGACTAGTACGTCAATAATCTTATAATGATTGTGGCAAATCACATTTTTGAATTAATCTAATGAATGTGCAATTTAAAGACTTTAATAAATATTCATTTGTACAAAAATAAGAAAAATATTATTTTGGTCCTCCATATTTGCCTTGTCTTAAAATGATCTTTTACATTTTCAAACATTAAAAAAATTAGTCTTTATGTCAACAAATAACCCTCAAATTCAACTTTAGTAAACTAAAGGAAGGATTAATTTTCTTGACATTATAAAATGTGAAAGATTATTTTAAGACGAGGTAAATATTAATGACTAAATTGAGACAAGGTCAAAATATGAGGGACTAAAATGATAGTTTTCTTGTAAAAAAGTAATTATGATAATAATTATATCATTCTTAAATATGCCTTAGAAATCCATATCACAGTGCATTGTATGACTTTAGTAAAGAACAACCACAATCTCCTGCACACCATTGGCTTGTTGAAAAATTCTACCTACTAAGTTAATAAAAAAGGGAAGAGATAATTTTTAAGCTCCCACAAATATCTTAGACTGCCAAATCATTCTAAATTTTTAAATCATGTTGAAAATAAGCAAATATTGCCTTTTCAATACTATTAAAATCCTTAATCTACTCACATTTGAATCTTTGACTCCAGAAATAACAGTATTAATTTGACATTTATTGACCAAAGTATGAGAAAAAAATTTAGTATTATGGTCCCCCTTTTCATCCATGCATTCCTGGCTTTCTTAAGGCCATAAATTCTTTTCACATTAATTTCCAATCCAAAAAGAATTTGTTTTTCCTCATCAAAATTATTTTTTTAGTATAAAAAAGCTTCATATAATTGCAATTGTTATTCCAAAAATTTAACTTTTATATGTATATTTCATACAGATGTAACATTTCATTATTTAAGAGAAATTTTAAGACTACTAAGCTTAAGACCTACTTGGTGTCTATTATTACTTTGCTTGGTAAAACCCACTTGGTGGAGTATGAAGGTTTGTATCTAATCTATTTTAGTTGTGGCACATAAGGTCATAAAGCAGAGAATTGCCTCCTAGTTAAACCAAACTAGACACCCGGACAACCTTCAAAAACGGATTCTAGTGAATCCTCAGTGACTATGGGAGCTAAAGGTGTGGACATTATAATAGAAACTGTTATGATCTCGGATGAAGGGCAGAATCTTCTCATGAAAAATGATCTAAATGATACGATAAGTAAAATAACATTGGAGGAAGAACATGATTCCTCTCCAACTAATCATTTTGGCCCACGAATGGTTGTGACGCAACTAAAACAAAACTATATGGGAATAAGACATAATTCTGACAAAGAAAAAGCAAATAAGGTGAACCTTGGTTTTAATAGTATGCATTATTCTGTATTAAAGAATAACTCCGACGTGGATATATCTAATAAGGAGGAAGAGAATAATTCTCACAAGAAGGTTAATAGTGATTTAGAAACTAGTGAAAATAGTACTAAGAAAGATATAGCTAAAAAAACCATGGTTAGACATTAACAAAGAATGGCTCAACAAGTAGAGTTGAAGTCTTCTCTTAGCCTAGAAACCCATAATGGGCAATCAATTGGTATGAATAGGCCTAGGACAAACCTCAACAACAAAACCATGTTAAGAATCTACTTGTCCAAGCTCTCAAAAAGCTAGATCATAAAAAGTAAGGATTAGTTATTTACTAGGATAATCCCAAGGGAAAGTGGTTACTAGTAGGATAAAACTAGTGAAAAGGATGTCCTAGATCCTCTTGCCATAAATGTCCAAGGTCCAGATAAGGAAACCTTAGAGTTTATTCAAAGACAACAAACACCCTCAAGAAATAAATCTAATGCCTCTAATACCCTTGGCCATGGTTCAATTTTGAAAGAAGGATGGAAATAGCCAAATGAGGTGTCCGAGAAATGGTGACAGAGATTGATAATATTGTTGAGGTCCATATTGGATCTGTTCGAGATGGTTTGGGGAATGCAATAAGCAAGATTAGCCCTTGTTGCATTTCTTTTATTTCTTTCTTATTTTCCATATGAATATTTTAATTTGGAATTGTAGAAGTGTTTTTGGAAGAGGTTTACTACCATGATTAGTGATTTGATGAATAGATATTGTGTTAACTTCTTATGTTTATTGGAGATGCATGTGAGCAGAGAGAAAGCTAAAAAGATTGTTAAAAAGTTTACGTTTGATGGTTACCATATTCAAGATGGTGTGGGCTTTTTGGGTGGTCTTTGGTGTCTATGGAAACTTCATTGCTGGCAAATATAAGTACTTCATTCTCATCATCAATTTGTCCATATAGAAATTGCCTTCGAGAATGCTAGCCTATGGTTTCTTACTCTTGTTTATAGAAGTCCCCAACCTACTTCTCGGAGGGATCTTTGGGCTGGCCTTAAGGAGATCTCTGGCCAAACCAAGGGTTCCTGGTGTGTAAGGGGTGATTTTAATTCTATTTTGTATATTGATGATATTGGTGGTTCTTTTAATATGTTATGAGGCTCTACCATTTTTTGGGACACTTTGCTTGATTGCGGCCTTCATGACATTGGTTTCCAAGGACAACTGTTTACCTGGCAATGTAATAATATCAAAAGAAGACGCAACCATTTTGTTGCTAATAGTCTCTAGTTGATATTATCGTGGTTAAGCACCTCCCTAAGCTTAAGTCAGATCACATTCCAATCCTTATTGATTTTGGGGGCTATGACTTAACTAATAATGCTAGAAAGCCCTTTTGATTTCCAGTTTTTTTGTTAGCTCATGATAATTTTTAAGATCTTTTACAAAGGTCGTGGTTAAAAAATAGGGGCCTGGAATCAAATATTAATTCTTTCATTGAAGTAGCTAAAGATTGGAATAAAAAATTTTTTGGTAATATAATCAGGAAAAAGAACAGAATCCTATTGAGACTTGAAGGTATAAATTGTTTTCTGAAATTTCAAACTAATGTTTACTTGGAAAAACTTCAAAGTCAGTTATGAAAGGAGTATGAGGTTTTAGTCATCCAAGAGGAAATTTATTGGAAGAAACTTTATATGTAAATGGCTTTCATATAGGGATTGTAACACTATGTATTTTCATGGTATGGCTTCTACTCGGAAAAGGAAGAATAGAATTATTATGTTAAAAGATGAAAATGGGTTATGGGTTGAAAACCAAAATTCTTTGCAAGAAATAGGTATTTCTTTCTTTAAGAAGATTTATGAGGAGGAGAACTTTCATGGCCAATTTCCTGTCTCTAGTATGTTCCCTAATTTAACAGATACTAAGCTTTTTATCCTAGCAAAACAAGTTACAGAAAAGGAAGTTGTTCATACTATAAGGACTAAAAAGGGCAATGTTGGTTTTATAGGCCTCAAAGTGGACCTTGAGAAAGCCTATGATAGGCTTTCTTAGGAATTTATATGGGACACCCTGAATAATATTGACCTTCTAGATAACATAATTAATATTATTTAGTGGAGTATAACTTTTATTGACATGCAACTGTTTTGAATTGGTCATGTTATTGACCCTTTTGTTCCCTCAAGGGGGATCTGTCAAGAAGTTCTCATTTCCCTTTATCTCTTTGCCTCTATATTAAAAGGCTATCTCATTCCATCTCGTTATCCATTGAGTAGAAATGTTAGGATCCCATTATTTTAAATAGAAGGGGACCTATCCTTTCTCACCTTTTCTTCATTGATGATCTTATTCTATTCAGTATGGCCTCTTCTCAACAAGTTCATGTTATTAAGGAGACCTTGGAGGTTTTTTGTAGAAGCTCAGATCCAAAGGTTAATAACTAAAATCTAGTATTTATTTCACTGCTAATGTTCTGCAAGATAAAAAACATGAGATTAGCTAGGTTTTGGGAATGAATATAATTGATAATTTGGGAAAGTACTTGGGTGTTCCCTTATTTCATAATAGATGTTCATACATAGATTTCCAATATCTCATTGATAGAATGATGAATCATTTGAATAACTAGAAAGCTAATGCTCTTTCCCTCGCTTGGAGAATCACTTTGGCTCAGTTGGCTCTTGTTTCCATTCACACTTATGTAATGCAAACTATTAAAATCCCTCTTCAAATGGGTGATCGCATGAATAAAATTTGTAGGAATTTTATTTGGAATGGCTCTATTGACAAGAAAAGACTTCATTTGATTAGCTAGGATAATGTTTGTAAACCCAAGAACTTTAGTGGTTTGGGGTTCCGAAAAGCTTGAGATTTCAACTAAACTTTTATTATGAAGCAAGCATGGAACCTTATTCATAAGAAAGATAACTTATAGGTAAAGGTGATCCATAGCAATATAGTTATTATGAGGCTATTATTCTGATTGTTTGTCAGTGTAATGCTGCTTTTAATTTCTAGTGGGGTATTATTCAAATCTGGGTGCCCTTTTTATCGAAATCTTATTTGGCAAATTAGGGAATGATAATTTGATCCATTTTAAATTGACCATTGGGTGTTGGGAGTGTATAGTCTTTAAGATTTTGCTATCATTAATATTGATGATAGTATTCGAGATGAACTTGTGGCTGATTATGTCATTGATAATGGAGATTGGAATGTTCTTAAGCTTTCATAAGTCCTTCTTACTGATTGTGTAGACATTATCGTTCCTCTAAGAGTCCCCCTTAGTTATGTATGTTGACTCTATGGCCTGACTTCCTAATACTGCTGGTATGTTTTCATGTAAATCTGCTTTTGATTCTTGTTTTAGTATTGATTGGAATTTTTAAAATGATCTCTTTTGTAAGATATGGAAGCTAGGTATTCCTAAGCATATTCAAGCTTTCATGTGGCTTGTTGCTAATGAAGCTTTTCTCACTAATAGTGCCCGCCATCATTGATCTTTGGTTGCATCTCCTAGTTATTTGCTTTGTGGTTTTGATAATGAAATAGTGCTCTATGCTATTCGTGATTGTAATATCACTTGTTTGGTATGGAGGAGCATTATGCCTAGTTCCCATCATGTGGGTTTCTTCCAAGGAGGCCTCATCTAGTGGCTAAATTTAAATCTTAACAAGGGAGCCCATTTCTTTAATGGGGTAAATTGACTCTATGTCTTTTCAACTATTTATGCTAAAACTTGGTACATAAGAAATAAAAGAATCTTTAAAGGAATTAACATCGAGCCCACCAATTTCTTGAGGTATATAGCTACTTTGGTTCTGAATTATCACCGTGCATTTTCTCTTCTCCAACTAACTAAAATGACTATCAGGGATTTCTCTACTCATCATATCCATTGGATTCCTCCTTCTAATCACGTCATCAAGCTTAATACTGATGGTTCTATTTCTAATCAAGTATCCATGGCTTGTGGTGGTTTGCTTAAGGACAACAGGGGCAATTTTATAAAGGGTTTTAGTGTCAATCTTTCAAACTACATAATCACTAATGCAGAACTTTGGGGCTTACTTTATGGGCTCAAAATTTGTGTTGAAGCTGACTATAGATCTATTCTTGCAAAACTTGATTCCTTGATAGTGGTCCAAATGATTCATAATCTGCAAGAAATTTTACATGGAAGTTTCCGCATAGTTCATGCTATAAGTCATTGGTTGAATTTGGACTAGTCTGTCCAAATTTCTCATATTTTTTATAAAGCTAACTTTGCTGCTAATACATTTGCCAGCATGGTCACAATCAATTACCCTCATTCAAGTGTTTCGATATTATTCCTAGCTTTGCATCTCTAGTTATTGTTGCTGATTTGCAGGGTGTTTGTCACCCTAGGCTCATTACTTGCTAGCTCCCTTGTTTTGTAGAGCATTCCATCCCATTGTTTATAGGAAAAAAAAAACATAACTTCATATGCATATGAGCCTATTTCCCATTTATTCCACACTGTATTTATGATATTTCTGCATTAGACAAAGAAAATATTAAAAAAATTTTACAAAAGATGGGCATTTGCAATATAGTAGCCAACAATTTACATTAAACAAAATAGGGACATGTTATGGGACACTTAGAAAGAGTATAGGTATCTATGATCATCCTAAAACCACAAGCTTCTTAAGTTAAAGAATAATTACTTTTTCTTATCAACAAAAGATAATATTTTGATGACACTTTCTTTATGGAGATCCAATGAATATTAAATTTTAAATAAAATAATATTTAATATTTATGAGCCTTTTATATTTGTAAAAAGAAAAATAAAAAAGAGATCTTATATGGTTTTGTATATCTACATTATACTTAAAAACCAATTTATAACAAGTTTTCTATTTAAGAACTAATCTGAACATTTATCAATTTTGAAGATTGTTAAATAGACATGACAAAGTCATTAAATAAATTGTTAGCTTAGCCTTTATTATTATTTTTTTTTCTTTTATTACAAAAGGCGGTCTCAGTAAGAACGAGAATAAAAACTTTAGAATCTAGTACACTTTATTCTTTAAAGGTCTTGTTAACTAATACCTTAACTTTCGATCTAAAACAAAAAAACTAATACCTTACAACTGAAAAAATAAAATAAAATAAATAGTTTTGCAAAATTTTCAAATTAACCATCATTTGTGTTGCTATTATTTTTTACCATGACCAAATTACATCTTAAGAGTATAAACTCCTAAACCCAAAATAAAAATTCTAAAAAATAAAAATTTTTGTAAATGATTAGTTATATGTATGTATACCCCAAAGAATATCAAAGCTCAATGAATGTTTAAAAGAATACCCTATAACTCCTAAAGTTTTTATATCATACAATCATAAAGATTAACTTTCTTATTTATATGATTGTAACTCATAGATTTATCTTTATAGTTGAAAGACTAGAAATAGAGACTATGTACAGAGTATAACATACTAGAAATAAAAAATTGCCATGTTGAAAAGGAGCATGGAAACTAATAGCATGACGGTGGTGTGTTAGCCGTATAGTGACGAGGAAGAAGGGATGTTGAAAGCTTAGCTATAATTTTTAATTTCCATGACAAGTGAATGATTGGAAATGGACTATGATATATGGAGCATAACTGGCTGATGAATTACCATCAATAGGCAATGAGATACAACAAAAGAGAACACATAGGAAGTGGGACAATGAATGAGGAATAGAGTTATGTTATTATGCAGTAAAAACAAAGCAAGGTAATTTGAAGAGAAGGGAATCATGTGTGATTAGTACATAGTCATACACAGCAAAAATATAAAAGGAACACAGCCATAAATCAATAAGGATTTGGAATAATTTTCATTGTGCAGAACAGAGGGACATTGAGAATCCAAGAAGGACAACATCCTGTTTCTATAGGATAAAAACAGGGCATGGATCAGAAGGATAGAAGGAACAAAAATGGTGAAGGAATAAATAGGTGAGCAACATAACTTATACTTCAAGCTACACATGTAATAATGTAACAACCCAATAATTTTAATTGATGTTAATAAATGAAGTTATAAAACCATTTGGTTAGGAAATGAAGTACGATAGATAAATATAAATAAGTATTAAAAAATTTTTAAAAAGCGAAGCAAGATATAACATTATTTAAGGTGGAGAAATGTTTTGAAATTAAGTTTGGTTAGGCCATACTTTCACTATACAAGAAGGTGGACTTTGAAATTTAGTTCCACCACTTCTACTTTTTCTTTTTTATGCTGACATGTGGCATTATAATAGGTGAAAAGACGATTTTGCCATCTTTTATTTTCTTTTTCCCTTGTGCGACAAAGGAATGGAACACTAGTAGCAAATTTCTTCCTCCCATTCGTGCAGCAACAATAATGTTTTCTTGCCTACCATCCTCACTCTCATTCATCACTGACATCCTCCTCTAACGTTGTTTTAGTGTGTTTTAGATAAGAACTTAGTAGTAATCTGCCAAGGCTATTTTAGGCGAATTTCGTGGCATAATTGGTTGAGTTTAGTGAAGATTTGGTTAAAATTTTCTATCACACCCTAAACGAGAAGTGTGACTGGCACAAAGGGTGAGGCATAACTCACCTCTGTGAACCAATACAAAATCATACATCTTGAACAAAAATAATCCCAAACTGACATATAAAGAATACACAGTCACAATAGTCAATTACCATACATAATCTATAGAAAGTGAAGATACACATTTGATACGCTACGTGACCTTTGTTTGTAAATTTCGGCAGAGTCTCCCTTGAAATATGGACTTCCTGAAATTTCCACTGATAGCCACACATATCAAAATTTAAAGAGCTCCGCTCTCATGTAGTTTTCAATCAAACAGTATATACATAATTTACAAAACCCTGCCTGTAACATATGGAGCTACTAGAATTCCATATATACATTAATCACAACAAAAGAATATTTTTGCCCTTGCAGATAATGCAAGGCTCATCAAAAGGAATCTAACTCAGGGTTATACTGTGGATGAGGGTCCAAGCTCGACACTACTATCTGAAAAATGTAAATAAATAAAGGTGAGTGACAATCACTTAGTGAGTAAATACCCATAACTATACCGAGAGGGGAACTAACAAGGATGATGGAATATTTCACAATTGTTTTACAAAATAGAAAATTAATAATAAACATTTATAAACCCTAAAATTTCAAAACATTGTAGTGGATAGACATCCCATAAAACCAAACAGTAGATCAGTAATCATATATAAACAATTTGCTAGTGATAGCAGTATAGTATAATAACAGTGGTGAGCCAAATGGCTCATATATAGTTAGTGGTGCAAAATAAAACCTCTGTACAGTAGTACAGTTCATAGTGCACTATGGTTAACGCCTACTACCATTAGCTACATGGTTCTATATGAGATGAAATTTTCAAAAAACAACCTTGTTTATATCTATGAAATCATTACTAATATACTCAAACAGTAAAAGTCCAAATTTCTAGAAAATCAAATACAGACAACATCATTCGGTATAACCAGTTTATTCCAAATATGCTAAGAATGAAACACAATTCACCTTCATCAAGAGGTTTCAAAGATCAGACATTATTTTAATCCTTGTATAGAATTCAATACAGTTGTAATTGAAACTTTATAATAAAATCTGATAGAATTCTGAAGAAATCAAAATAATTCTAAAACAGAGATAGTTTATCTTAGGAAGTTCTTTCCCAGGGCATCAGAGCATATAGAAATACTAATTCACAAAGGGAAACTTTTGAAATTCAAAAAACAAGTATAGTTAGTAATATCTACTCACCTGAAGAAGATTATACCAACATCTTCCTAACCTTGTTATCAACCCCCCTTGTTGGCAATTGTCTTAGCCACCTATAACATTAAATAAAAAGCTCTTAACCTTTAATATTCATAAAAAATTTTAACCATTTAATCCATCTACCTACCTTTGTATCTAGTCCTTCGTTCATCTTTAACCCGTAACTTCTTTAGTCCCACTTGCCCCTCTTGCCACTCAAAATCTTAATAAATCAAATTTTTGGCTCATATTCATTTAAAAATACCCCAAAATGCTTATAGCCTTTAATTTTATTAATCTATTTCATTATACACTTATTAAAATTCTAATAACCCACCACCAGCATAAATGACACCATAGAGATTATTAAATTAATTCCAAAACCCTTCATTCAACTTTCATTATTGTTCAATGCTATTTAATCAAGTCCCATAAGGCCTCTCATTCAAATTTCCTCAATTTTTCTCTAAAAAAAATAAGGAAAAGTAATAATTCAACATATAATTCAAATTAGAACTTCCAATAATCTTAAATCACTTCCTATATGTATAATAATATATGAGAAGCCCAAAAATTTGAATTTTCACCCCCATTGCAAAATTACACATACATATAAATTTTGGGTTTTTTTCAATCTGGAAGCTAAAACTTACAATTGATCAGTGATTTCAAGAGAGATGGATGCAAAATTTACCTATGATATGAATTTCTAACTCAATTTGAAGTAATCATCCCGGATTAAGCTCAATTTTGCCTCTTCTTCATGTGAATAGTGAATTTCATGAATGAACAGTACCAAAATTGGGGTTTCTTTGATTTTGACCTTATTAAGCGAAATTGTTTAGTGGAAAAGGAATAAAGATGGCTGAAAATTACTAAGGAGTCGAAGCCTTAAACTAAAATGAAGAAAAACACACCTAATTTAATGAATTTTCGAGCTAGAATTTGGCCATTGTGCATTCACCAGAAACTGTGGTATTTCCGGCCAATTAGAGGTCAGTGGAGATCGTGCTAAGGCTAGAGGTGGTGTTGTGGTGTTGAACGAGCTCCAGTAGCCCTAAATGATTATGAAAATAGGCTGACCATGGGAGAGTATGAAGTAGAACCTCGGGTGTTATAATTTGCATACACGTGAAGGAAGATAAGATGATATAGTAATATGAGTGTTTTGGTAATTTAAATGGGGAATATTTTTCATTATCTAATCAAATTTTTTCATTTGGAGATACTTGGTTTTCATACTGTGTTTAGTTATAAGTGCTAGAAATGCATATGATAAAGCTTAAGTACTCACATTGGTTGTTATCTCGGATAAAATTTTATCTACATCTATAATTAGCACTTCTTGAAGTTTCCATTTGAGTATTCCATTATTCTGTAGATCTTATCCCTATCTCAAGTGAATTTTCTTCTCCTCTTCAACTCTTAAAATAAAATAAATTTTTTTTTTCAAGTATTACATTTTCAAGTGCCTTTGCTTTCTCTTGTTAGTTTCATCCTTTTTCCTCATTTTTTTCATGATTAAATTGCAAGATTTCAGCCCTAATTTATGGATTTTGATCTAAAGCAAGTTAGGGTTTGAAAAAGGGCAAAATTCAAAATTCTTCAAATAAGGCATGAATTGGTGAGCAAAATTAGAAATTGATATGTGCCTTTTGCTTCTTATAAGATTTTTGTCCCACTTCCTATCCCGTTCAAAGTTACATTAAGAAATCTAAGCTAATTTTAGGAAATGCCCATTTTTGAACGTGATTAGGGTTCTTCAGGGATCAATTCAGAATTTTTGAGAATTGGGGCTTCAATTAACATAAAAAAAGAGATGATTTAAACAATTGGAAGTCATCTATTTAAAAGGTAAGTTGAATGATAATTTTCCCCAATTTTGCTTGAATTTTCATGCTTATGAAGGGATAGATAAGAAGGAAAATTGTGTTGGAATAAGCTATTAGGCATGACCAATTGTATAATTATGTTATGAGAAATTTAAGAGTGAATTGTACTAAGAAAATAGTTGGATTGAAACTTAGCAATGATTGAATTAGGAAGTAAATTATACTTTAATATATGTTCTTATTTGGATATATTTATAGGACTCTAATTCCTTGTGAGTTGTGAGAGTTCTTATGAAAACTTAATGGGTGGGTAAAGGAAACTCTTTAATTCTATGTTAAGATGCTAAGTTTAGTGGAGATTAAAGTTCAATTTAAGAGTTGGGGATTAATGAATTTATTATAACACTTTTAACAAGATTATGTTATAAAATTAATACAAAGGGTGTATGGAATAAAAAGATGAATTCATTTAGATTTCCCCTAATGGTGGTCTATTAAACTTTCACCATTTCCTATTGACATAGGGACTTCTTAACGAAGTGATTTATACCCGAATTAAAAGAGATTAGGTTGCCTGATTATTAACGACATTTAGATGCACAAATAGCATTCCTAACTCTTTAAGTATTTGATTTTTCTTTTCTTTTCTATTCTTATTAGTTCTTTGAAATCATGTTTTCCATATAGTATTTCTCTTTACCTTTTATATTAGATAAGTTTTCTTTAACATTGCTAACCGAATCCTCATCATTAGGGTTTCAAAAGCTAATACCGAATACAAAAATTGCACTACATTGGTGCCTAATCTATTCCTGTGTAATTTGGATGTAAAAACATGTGAAGAGATAAGAAAAAAAAAAATCAGGGTTTTTCCTTGGATTCTATACACTTTGATTAAATTAAAATTAAACACAACAAATTGTAAATATTTTTTTTAAGGTTTTTGTTGTAAAATGTAGGTTGGCAAAATGATTGAATGAGAGGATACAAAAAATGATTGGGTTTAATGGAAATGATGATGAAAAGTCCGTTAGAGATTCAATTCAACCTTCTTTACTTCTAAAAGATAAATGAGAGTCTTTTTAGAAAACCATTTCTAAAATTAGTTTTAACTACCATTCAATCTCTAGGTAAGTTAATTTGTGTATGGCAACTTTAACCTAAAGGCTCACGGTAACATTAATTACCCTCATTAATGCATAATGAGAGATTAATGTAAAGATGTGAAGACAACTTGAACAACTTAACCAAGTGCTACCAAGCTACTACAATCAATCATAAGATAGCAATAATCCTTACAAAACACACATCAAAGCATAAATCTCATAATCCAATCCATAACATAAAATTTACAATAATATAGTCCAGCCTATTAATGTAATCATCATGATCTAACCAAGATACAATGACTACAAGTAGGGAAAGGTGGAAAAGAATAAGAAAAACTCCATAATTGATGCTCTAAGCTCAGGCCTCATCAAATCTCCTCCAACAAAGTGGTGTTTAGCTGCTCATAGTGGTGAGGAATGCTTCTCCATGCTCCAAATCTCCAAGAACATCCATGGAAGAATAGAAAAATAGATAAAGGGATGAGAAGATTAGAAAAGGAAGTGAAAAAGAAGGATGTCTCCCTACTTTTCTTGCTTTCCCTCATTGGGTCGAGTTTTTGCAGTTGGGTTTGGATTTGAATAAAATATTTTTGCAGATTGTATGGTGAAAATTCACTTTTGCCACAACGATAGACATAGCAAGGTGGACTACTAGTTTTAATCCCTCTTAGGCCCTTTTCTGTAATTTTTCAATTCTCTAGGTCCTTGATTGTGATTTGTTCAGGCTTGACTTTGACTTTTGACCTAAAATGCAAAATTTAAACATTGTAATATCCCACATTCTCCAATTTAATTTAATTAAGTTAAATCAATGGTATAATTACAGTTTTACCCTTATAAAGAGCATTTTGTATGAAATCACCTTTAAATCCAGATTACCACAAAATATTATTAAATCATACGTTTGAGCTCAATAAACCTCATAAAATCACATTAAATGGTATGGTAAAAATGGGTAAGATCAATTGCATCAATGATATCATGTATGGAATTGATGAAAATTATCTAGAGATGTTGTATATATTACGCCATGATTATATATGACCGTTGGACCATTTAATTTTTACAAGGTTGAGAAATCCTATACATGATTGATTTCATAGGTGGTGGACTCACGTCAGTGATTATTTCATGAGTTATAATCTCATGTCAAGTGGATACTTATCCTTGAGGACTATGTGTCTTTGCTAGTTGTGATTTACCTTCATGGACTGTGTGCCCACACTAGATATCTAGTTGCTAGTCTATGATAGTCCTTCCTTCAAATTGATTTTTGAAACCAAATAATTTTATGCTCACTATTAAACTAGTACATCTCAAGTTAATTAGCTAACCAAGAATTTTGGAAAAGAAAAGTTTAATTGATTAAAATGAGAAGAGCTATTGAATGCATCTTGATATGAGGAAAAATGATGATTTTTATGTTCATTAGATAATTGATTTCTACTCTTGAAAACCTTTATGTTATTTAATATTTTATCTTATTTTAGTTAACTTATTTTCTTTCTTTAATTACCTGATTATATATATTAATTGGCTACTGATTTTGGGGTGCTATTAGTTAGAAAAAAAAATTTCTTATCTTAAATAGTTTACTTGCCCGAGGGAGCAAAGGAATGATTGTGGATTTTCCTTAGTGAACCCCACTTTGTATAGCAAGGGTAAGCACTGTTTTTTTTTGTTTTTGGTAATCTGTATTTTTTTATGTATATTTATGTTTATGGTGGATATTCTTTATGTTTACTCTAGGCGTGTATCTTGATGACCACAAACTCTTTATTTGTTTTGATTGGTTTGATTGACAAGTTCTAATACAATTATTAAGAGGTCTGATTTACAGGGAAGATTCTACTTTCTACAAAGCCTACGAGGTGTATATAGTCTAGTTATCTAAATTGAATGGGTATTATTAGCATATTGAATGATGTGGTATTGAAAACTTGTATTCGGTTTTATTTTCTAGCCAGTGTAAGCTTGTAGCATTAAGATTTTTCCCTCATTTTCCTACACTAATCATGCTCCTAAGTTTTGGGGTGTAATAAATAAAATTTGAGAGAAATTTCAAATTAAGGTTCCATAATTAATCACCGTAGATATAGAGCAAACACCTATTATGAACCAAGACAAATAAAAAAAGAAAGAAATGAGTAGTTAAGGTTGTAAATTAGTAATGAAATAGAAGAGTAGTTAGTTTTAATAATTAAGATTCAACTAGATGAAACATAAGCTAAACATATGGTAAAATATGGGATATGGTAAACACACCTGTATTATGATGCAAATATGTGTGTGTGTGAAAGAGAGAGAGAGAGAGATTAATGATGAAGAAATAAAGAAACAATACCTCTTAAAAATAAAATACATATTAGACCAAGAAGAGAAAAAAGTAGATCATCTTCCACGTTTAATCATGAAAAACATTTTAAACATATTTGAAGAAAAAGCTCAAACAATATGAATCAAATAACTACAACCAGAAATTTTAAAAAAAGAAAAAGAAAACACACAAAAGCATAAATAAGCCAATTAAGAGAAAGTC
The DNA here is from genome assembly GCA_037074485.1 of Delonix regia. Classification (NCBI taxonomy): domain Eukaryota; kingdom Viridiplantae; phylum Streptophyta; class Magnoliopsida; order Fabales; family Fabaceae; genus Delonix; species Delonix regia. Next base: position 17,403,500 of record CM073454.1, on the reverse strand, counting down.
AAGCCTATAGAGAACTACATATTTTAGAAATAAAGGCAAAACTAGAAGAAAAGAAGTAGATAAAGCATGAAGAAGAATACGGATGGAAGCTAAGTAGAGATATAGATCAAGAAAGTGAGACCCCTCTTACGATCCTATAGAGATTTTATGGTCCTACTTTAGCGTTGTATCTTTCTTCACCTAGAAATAGATATACATAAAAAGTGAGATCTAGCAATCTCAATAGTTAGTAGTTTAATGAAAAACATTGTATTTCCAATTCTTACATATTAAATATACATAAATCAAATGTAAAACACATAAGTATAGCTATAGACATTATGACATGTTAGAATTAACTTTTATCCATGCTTTGGACCAAATCTGATAGGCCCTGTTTGAAAATCTTAATTCTTCGCCATCCCATACTAACTCAAGATTTCATGCTATCTCATAACATGAAGGTCAATCATAGGGGAACCTTGTGACATTAACCTTACAAGTGTCTCCCCACTAATATCCATATACCAAACACATAAAACTCATGAACACATCACATGTACATGGCTATAAGTAAATAAAACATTTCATAACCACATAAGTTATGCAAGGGAGAAGCTAGAAACTACCTATATGAAGGTAGTTTAACATTTTTTGTCTATTTGCTTCCAGACATTAGGGGACTTTATATAAGTTTCACAAATAAAGAAAATAAATCTTCCAAATATTATTGGTTAACTGGCGAAGTCACTTAGTTGTATCTTCTCCCTCGTCATCTATTAATATTCTAAAAAAGTAACTTAAGTTTGAGCTTACCCACCATACCTACCTGTTCTCTTTTGCCCTCGAAAAATAATTACCCAACTGGAATGAATAATAGGGAAATCGATGTTGATTTTCTAAGCTTAAATGTCCATTCCATGTCCTCCTCTTTAAAGGAAATCCTCATATTAATCCTCTCTAGGACAATCTAATTCTTAGTACTTCTTTTTAAATAAAAGTTTACCTTAATTCTTCTAAACATCATGCCGTTACCAACCCCTTTCTTGCATAATATTATTTCTAAGTTACCATTAAGTAACAAATAATTTACTTATACCATAGCTTAGAAAGCTACAATTTTTTTCCATTATTATTCTGGCATACTCAAAATTATCCACCCATCCTCTTATTTCTCTTGGAGAAAATTTCTTTCCAAGCTACGTAGCACTAATTTCTTCCACCATCTCCCTTCACCATTTTTGGTTTTCCCCTCATAAATTTACCTTGTTCTAATCTTAAATTTTTCACTTTATTCCTTCTGGTAGAGTCCAATTTATTAGAGACAGATTTCTAAGGACAAACTTACTTGGCTTTTTATGAACAAAATTTCGATCTTTGCTTGGCGTACTCCCCCTTTTTTTCTTTGTTTCTCTGTCTGTCTCTTTTATTCTTTATTTAATACCCAGACCTTCCTAGTGTTTTTTATGGTCTCTCACAGCCTAAAACTACACAAAACGTAGAGAAAAAAGCTGCTAGATATGAAATTCCAAAAACTACTCTAATTTTCGATTTCACTTTGGTTTCTTCTCTTTTTCCTCCTTGTTTCTTCTCCTTTCTTCCATGTACGAATGTTCACTCACACCCCAGTATTTCCCAGATAACCTTTTTTACTGACGACCCCAAATACTTCACAAAAGTGTGGAGAAGAATCACTGGAAGTAGCAACCCAAAATAATCTGTTTTAATCTCTGAAAACAGAGTTCCAATTTCACTTCTAACTAGCCACTTTTTTCCTTTGTTTCCCTCTCTTTCTCACTGATTTTCTTCCTTAATCAATACCTAACTCACTGCAGGATCTAATCACGTCATTCACTGCCCAAAAGCACCCTGTAAATTAGCTGAAACTCTTCCCAGCGTCACGACTTTGTTTCTGTCCGAAAACCATAATTTTTCTAGTTTTTCACTTCTGTTTTGTGGCCATTTCCTTCAGCCCTTACCTTCCCTTTGTAGAGAAATTTCTTTCCCTCATAATACCTTTACTTTGAAGCAATATGGCCGCCCAACTCATCATTACAAGCTCTGATATTTCAGCGCCAACTTGCTCAACTTGTTGCTCTGTTTTTCGGCGTCTGGGCAGGGATTTCAGTTTGCAGTGTTTTCTTCCAGTTTTGCCGGTTTTTTCGCTGAGATTTTCTGCTTATTTTATTGCTTCTAACCTTCTTTAAGCTCAAAGAACTCTCCAAGCAGCTTTCCATGCCATTTTTTACAAACTTCATCTCAGCCGCTTACCTAGGGCTGCCCCTGTTCTGCGTGTTTCCTGACCTCTATTTGGTTTTTGCTTGATTCTGAGTCCCAAAGCCTTATATTTTGCTGGGTTGGAGGTTATTTTCGTTTTCCTAATCTGACCTTCTTGTCCGTCTAAGCTGGTTGCTAGTTTCCTTCCCATGAAGCTTTTTCTCCTCAACCACTTCCTATTTCCTAATACTGCTGTCTCAAATGGCTACCTCCCGCTTAGTTTTCTGCACTGGTTTTCGCCCTTTGTTGTGTGTTAGAGTAACTTCCTATTATATCCTTCCTGGTATCGTAGCTACCTCACGTTTATAATTATGGACGGAGCTAGGATTTAGTTATAAGAAAGTGAAAATCATTTGATCAAATATTTGAATTAAATAAGGTAAATTCTTAATATTTAAATCGGTGAACTCTTATATTTAAAGAAACATATTAAAAATATAAGATAACATCATATATAAAATATGAAATTTTAAGGGGTAACACCCCTGTGCCCCCTTAAATCAATCCCTACTTATAATTCTCTATCATTTCTTGTTTGCTTGACTATCGTTTGGTTAGTTACCAACCATTGTTGATATAGGACTTACCATCCTTCATAAGTATTGAGTGTATCAAAAACTAGTTGTGTTCCTAATCATGTTAAGAAAAAGACCTAAGTGATTATTCAAATTTTACTTGAATTTGCTCATATGATTCCTAACAATGAAACTTATTAAACTATAAAATCTTAGGCCATGAAAAATTCCTAATCATGCAGGCCCAAGTTCAAATATTTAATTTAAGTATTTAGCCAATGCTATCTAGATTATTTTACCTAATTTCAAAAGACAATTTTGGCCTTATAAATCTTAATTAATTTCCTGAACTCACTTCCAAATATTAAGGGGTATATCATCTAAGTAAACTTTTACCCTTTATTTATTTTCCTTATATCTAATTCATATCAATATAATTTTGGCCCTTAAAATAACTAAAATCTCATCCCTATTATTTCATAACTAATTATTAATTGATCAATAATATATGAGTTAAATAATTTCTCATAATAAATAAATAAATAAGTAAATAAATAAATATCACTTGTCAATGAACTTATCATAAAAATTATTGATGTCTTTATGTATTCCCCTCAATTGATTTAAAATTACTGAATTAGACTAAATGAGGTTAATTTACTGGTAATATCATAACTTTTTTCCTCTTAAATTTATAAGTAAATTTAAAGTACTTTTTCGATAAATGTAACTTTAAAATATTGTACTATATATTACTTTCTATTTTAATATTAACTTCATTATCTAAATACCCATGAAAACATTTATCTCTATTCATTATTTATATAATGTATAACAAAGATATATTAAACAAAATATATCATTACTTGACAACACCAAAATAGTTTATTAAATAGTCTAAAATAGTATTTTGAAGAAAGTAAACAAGTTTATCAAATAAAACATTAAAATTTATAATTGTTGATTTGTAAGAAAAAAAAAATTTCTAGAACAATATAAATATTATTCTGTCCATCAACATTTCAAAAAATTTTTCAACATTTGCAGGGACACTTGTTCGAGGTCTAACTCAAAATTGACATTTGAATTTAATTATATTCTACTTAATTATTGTAAAACTATCATCTGCACCAAAAATTAAATATAAAATTACATATATAATACATATGGAAGTCTAATGGATTCAAATTAATATGTCAAGTAATGAAACAATATAACATGACTCAATCATTTAAGGTCAATAACTTCAATGGGTTCAAAAAATCCAAATATATGAGGCACAGGCTTAGAATTTAAAACAATATTAAAAAAAATTGTGGGGCACTTCTACGTGGCTCCGACACTAAGTCAGCCCATTAAAAATTGAGTGTGGGATTGCTTAGTCGTGAGCTTTTGGTCCCTTGTGAATACTTTCAAGCTTCACATTGAATAAGTTTTAGCATGTGCAAGTTTATACAAACATTTAGAATGTTTAATGCCACACTTGTCATGTGATTTTATCTTTGACCCTTTGATTAAAAAAACACAAGTACCATTGTCCACTCCGCTCGGCCACTTGCTATCTAAGTTATCTTTTTCCTAATTTTGAAGGATATTAAGTTAGGCTTGGTAATTAAAATTTCATTAATTTATTTTACTTATAAAATGGTGTTGTACCGTTGCTTGTGTCTACAGAGACTCTCATGCTTCTTAAAATCTTTAGTTTCTCATTTAAGTAGTTTTCTATTTCAATTCATACCTTTTCTCACCACTTTATCTACAAATTTATTTAAGTGGTGAAATGCTTAATGCTATCCATACTCATATCATAGGGTAAAATATTTAATTATACAAAATCTTTGATGTTCCTTGCATTCACTAATCTTCCCATAATTCCTGAGTGCTTCGCCTAAAATTAGTTTGGCAACTTATTATGAACTATTTGTCTCCCAACCAAGTAATTTAAGAAAATTACTCAAGTGACCATAATTTTACTTGCTTATAAATTATCCATGTGATTTTTAAGATGAAACTTATCATTTAAAATTCCTAATACATGTAGACTTGACTTTTATTTATTTTCAAATAGTACACATAGGTATTTAAGCTGATGTTATAAATTGTTTTCCTGTCACTCATAAGTATAATTTTTGGGCTGCATTATTTAATTCATTCGTAAGAGTAAAATATTAAGTTTTCCTTAATTTAGTTTACACTTATCTGACCTTTATCAGTCTAATTATGGTTCCTTAAAATTGGCCAATATCTCATCCATATGATCACATAACATCATTAATTAAAATATTTGGGTGAAAATTAGAAATTTTTTATAATAAATAATTGACTAAATAGCGTCAATCAATTTTATAAAATTTACCGAGGTCACAATACATTTTTCTTGATTGAAAAAACATCTCTAGTTCTCCTAAATTTATCCAGATTATCAACTTTTTCTAGGTTAACCTATTGGGGCCATTTTCTAAATCCGTTTAATTATTTCCTCACAGTGTTAATTACTCTCGTAATTCCTAATTTATGTATTAAATTATTTTAGGGAATTTTGAGATGTTACATAAAATCCTTATCCAAAAAGGGATAAAACTATTAAAGCACGAGTCTATTTATAGGATAAATAGAACAAAAATAAACAAAATCTATAAAGTTTTCTCCAAAGAAAACTACACTATAACAGGACGTTTGGTACGTCATATTTTGGTGAAGGAATCCCATTCCATTGTAGCATTTGGTGTAGATTATTGTTGAAGGAATGCCACTCCCTAGCGAGCCCCCATTCCCTCATCGACCAAAATCCTCATTCCATCAAAGCCCCTAGTGGACACGATGCACACTCCCAGGAATGAGAAATAGGCGGACATTTATACCCTTTCTTCTATTATTCATTACAAGTTTCAAGGCATGCGTTCGACAGTCATAAACACAGGCTCACAGGGCAATCACCATTTCTCAAACATCATCAATGCAACCCCAAATAAGAAATCTCAAGAATTAGAGGCCATGGCCAAGAAATTGAAGACCCAAAAGCTATGTTAAAGCAAGACAACTTGAAATTGGGAGCAAAATGAAGCATTGAAAGAGGTAAAGAAAGAGAAAGACCTCATCTCACACCATCAAACCTGAGTGGAGTTTAGGGCCCATTACCCCAACGGCACAATCTATCAAGCACAAGAGCACACCGAAAGAAGAGACAGTAAGAGAGAGAGAGAGAGAAAAAAAAAAGTAGAAAAAAAAACCTAAGCCATTAAAGGAGAGGAAAGAAGGCATGATGACACCCTACGAGGTAACATGCTTTTTCCTCAAGCATCACCGGAGGCAAGGTCTTCGTCCTTTTCCAGCATTGGAAGCCACGTGCTCTGCCCACGCAGATGCGACACAAATGGAGGCATGGCCTTCATCTTCTTTGATGCGGCCTTTAAATAGTTGGGAGATCGACATAAAAGAAAAACAATTGGGGTTGGGACAACAAAAAGGGCTGAGTTATTTGAGGGGTGTATTAGTATTTTTCAGGTTCATTCCATTCTATTTTATCATCATTTTATTATAATTAAACATTATAATTCATAATCTTTTCATTCTATTCTTTGTCATACCAAACCTAGTAGTATGTCATTTTATTCTTTTTCATTCTCTCAACAATTTTTGCAACCAAATGAATTCTAAGAGAATAGAGGAACAACTAGAAAAGGATAAAATTCAATGAAGAATCCAAGAAATAATAGAAAATTTTGAAAAAGAAATATGTTTAGATCACTCCAATGCCTTCTGAGACAGGAAGAAGCATGTAGTAAAATTTCCCTGCAAAAAATACAAATGAAGGAAGAATTGTTGGAATACTGTAAAAAGGAAATACATTAGTTATTAGATAAAAAAGTAATAAGGAAAAGTAAAATTTCTTCGGAGTTGTTCAACTTTTTATACTCAAAATCATGTTAAAAATAGAAAGGAGCGCCCCAAGTTTAGTCATAAACTAAAAACCATTAAATTAGGTTTTAAGATGGATAAGATATCCAATTCCTAATAAGAAAGATTGATTAAATAAATTACATAGTGCAACCATATATTTTAAATTTGATGTGAAGTCAAGATACTATCAAATACAAATACGAATAAATGAAAAAGATATGTGATGTCAAAAAAATGAAAAAGATAAGTATAAAATAGCCTTTAACATTCCTTTTGGATAAGATATCCAATTCCTAATAAAAAAGATTGATTAAATAAATTACGTAGTGCAACCATATATTCTAAATTTCATGTGAAGTCGAGATACTATCAAATACTGATAAATGAAAAAGATATGCGATGTCAAAAAAAAAGATAGGTATAAAATAGCCTTTAACATTCCTTTTGGACATTATGAATGAAACATAATGTCTTTCGAAAAAATATGCACCATCAGAATTTCAAACTATAATAAATGACATTTTCAACTACTAGAGTAAATTTACTGTAGTTTATATTAATGATGTGTTAGTATTTCCTAATTTGATATATCAACACTAAGCATCAACAAGTGTCTTATGAGATAATGTAGAAAAATGGCTTGGTAGGCTAGAATGCTTAACCTAGCTCAACACATGGTTAAATGAGTTAGTACTTTTAATCTACCAAAATATATTTTAAAAATTAGTAAAAAAATAAATTCAAAACAAAAATATCTCATCATTAAGACAAATATTCAATTCTAATACAAAAATTCCTTTCATAATATTTATTGTTAATTAAATATTAAATATTTAAAGATAAAACAAGAATAAAAATACTTAAAATTATGAAATATTAAACTTTTCACAAAAAAAAACTCTATAAGACCTCTTAAATGGGCTAACTTATCAATTCATTGGACTAACCCATTTAAACTGAGTTAAGTGAATTGGCATTTTCTCATGCTTAAAGTTATCCATTTATGTCTAGCTATTACCTTTGTGTCAGCCAAGACTTCTAAATACAACCTAGGAAATGTTACCAAGATAATTGTGCTGTAGGAATATAATTAGTATGAGAATTAGGGAATTTAAACAAAACACACCCCTTCCAATAACATATTCGGCAAAATTATAAATTTAATAAGAATAATGTTTCTTTTCCAATTTCACATCAAATTCTATAAGGCTTCGTTTGGTACTAAAGATTGGAATTAAAATGTAAAATTATAATTCTAATTCTAATTTTATTAGAATTAGAATTGATTTAGAATTTTGAAATTTATGTTTGGACAAGGAAAAGAATTAGAACATAGAAGTATAATTCCATATTTAATTCTAATTTTACTATTTAAAGGAAAGATAAATTTTTTTAAAAAAAATGAATAATATATTAAAAATAATTTCTAATTTATTTTTTAAAAATATTTTCTTTTCTAAATTTAAATTAAACAATATAAGATACTCTTTTAATGATTGTAACACTTAATTATATTTAGCATTTAAAATTATATTTTAAACAAATTTATTTGACATGTCATATGTGCAATAACTATTTTGTCACACACGTGTGAGCATATGCATATACAATGTTGTGTTATATCATATGCATATTATAGTATCATGTTGCAATATTATATTCTAGTTATGTGTATAAGCATATACGTGTATAACCATATCATTTTTTTAAAAGACTAGTATATCTAATGTTTTTATTGTGTTACTTATTCATTATATATATATATATATATATATATTGTGTGTGCACATATGCATGTAACAAATTTATTATATATACATTTGTATTTGTGTGTGTAGGCGCATCTATGCACACATTTATATTACATATTCTTTATATATATTTATGTGTATATGTTTTATATGTTCAATATATGTATGCACATGCATATGTAAGTGCGTGTATATTACAAATTCATTATATATATATATATATATATATATATATTTGTACATATACATGCATATGTACATGTGTGTTTATATTACATATTCGTTATATATATTTACGTATATGAGTGTGTATTTGTTACAAGTTCCATATATATATATATATATATATGTGTGTGCCTATGTGTACTTACATACATGTGTGTGTATACATGTGCATTTATGTTACATTTTTTTGTTTTTGTGTGCGTGTACTTATTGCATGTTCGGTATCTATATGTATATACGTGTATGTGCATTATATTTATCATTTGTACATATGTGTACTCTATTAAAAAACAAAATATTAAAAATTAAAAAATTCAATTTTTTTATAATTATATTAATATTAAAATAAAAATATAACATTTGAAGTTAAATATTAACAATAATTTTTAAAAACATAAAGTGTTGTGTTAGAAATAGAAGATTCTCACATCAATTTTAACTTTTGAAATTGTAATTTATTAGGTTGGAGATAAAAATTTGAAATAACTTTTACTAGTTATATTTCAATTACATGAAATTAGTGTATGGAATTAGAAATCAATTCTAAAATATTAGCCAAACAAAAATATTAAAATTGTTAGATCCAATTTCAATTCAATACCCAATTCAGACACAATCTTTTTCCTCCTTATGCCTAATTCAATCCGGCTACAAGGTAAGAATTAAGAAAACTTGTCAAGCTACATATAACCGCTCCTTCTTTCCTAGATAACCCTCTTAAAGTCGGTTCCATAGCAAACTTTGGTAAGGCAACTCCTAATTGACAATTCAATTAATCTCATATCAAAATGTGCCATAAGAAAAAGAAATTTCATTTCTCCTCATTGTCACCTACTCTGTCGTGCATCACAAAACACTAAATCATCTTTATAACCAGCAATCCAACAAGGAAAGATGAAAGCTTACCTCTTGAAGCCTGTTTCTTCCACTTTCTATAAGCACTTGGCATTATTTCAGCCCCATCGATCCCTTGTTGAACAGTCACCTAGAGCAAGGAGGAACTACATGCTATACTAAGAAAATTTCTGAACCTCCGTCAAGCAATAGCATAGCAAACATACCTATTTCAGCATTGCATGACTGGCTGTTCCTATACTTGGACGGCCACCCTAAAATCTGAAACCTAAGAGAAGGGAATGATTGACTAAACAAAAGATTCCAAGTGAAATTTACTCCTATGCTTCTGAATTTAGTGGAGAAGACCATCGAATACCTTGCCTTTAGCTGAATATGTCTTCCCAGAACACTTCAACTCCACCGCCATGAATTCTCTATCACTCTATGCTCTTGCTTTCAGCTGGGATGAAGAAAGAATTGAAGGAGGAATAAAGTTACTGTTTGGCCGAAGTCATGGGCTGAAGAATGAGTCAACCCTTAGGTGTCAACATGAAAAATATGCATGTCTCCACTGAAACACCATGTTGCCCCCACCACATCCTATTTTTTAATAATATAATGCATCCCTTAGATGAAATGGCCAGATACTACAAGTTAATGCAAGAAATACATTCGGCTAGTACTTATTTGCCAACATACTTGGTTCTATAAATGTTTGTATGATGACGTTAATTGGTTCCAACTTAAGGAAATTGCACCCATTTATTTTATGATCTTATACATCTTAATTTGCCCTTTTCCGTTCACCTAGTAATTTACAGAAATTAAACTCCCTAAAACTTAATTTCTTCTTGGTCTCCAATTAAGATTACTTGATGATCTACTAAGCACTTCTCTTATATTAGAAGATAAAATTGCTAAATCTAGTGCCCAATCCAAATCCATCTACACTTGGGTTCTCAACTCTCTAGCTAATGACCAGTCACAGTGTTTGTCACACTCTTGGGACCCTTTGAAGTAATTGTTAAAATCCAATTAATGCCTAGTTATCATGATTGGAGAGCTTGCATATGACAAATGAACAACCGAGGTATTTTCTTTTAGACGAAGACACTTTTTTCTCTATATTCAGTACCAACATGGGACCAAACTTTACTATGGGAACATGTCAGGCCTTCCAGGCTCCAATACTGAGGAAATTCAGAGAGTTTATGATCTGAAATGGAGATTCAGATCTCCAAATAGGCTTGTTAAGAAGTAATGTCACAGAGAATGAGTGAGGAAGCAAAAATTGGACTTGAAAGAAAATAGAGTGAGATACACTTTTGATCCCTCACTTTTCACAAAATTATCATTTTAGTCCCTCATTTATTGAAATGTCAAAAATAGTCCTCATTCATTAGAAAATGTTACATTTGGTCTTCTACTTTTTAAAAAGATACCAAATTTAGTCCCTTACATTAAAAGTTTAGGATTTGACAAAATGATTAAATCTGATGATTTTTGAAAAATGAGAGACCAAATGTGACATTATAAGTGAATGAATATTTTGGACATTTCAATAAGTAAGGGAAGAAAATAAAGTAAAATACACTTTTGATCCCTTATTTTTCACAAAATTACCATTTTGGTCCCTCATTTATTAAAATGTCAAAAATAGTCTTCATTCATTAGAAAATATTACATTTGATCTTCCACTTTTCAAAAAGATATCAAATTTAGTCTCTTAAATTTAAAGTTTAAAGCTTAATAGAGGAACTAAATTTGATAATTTTTTAAAAAATGAAGGATCAAATGTGACATTTTTCAATTAGTGAATTACTATTTTAGATATTTCAATAAGTGGGGGGATCAAAATGATAATTTTGTGATAAATGAAGGATCAAAAAGTGTAATTTTCTTAAAGAAAATAAGAAGAATCGAGTCTAATTCTCCTACTTTTAGTGGAGGAAAAATGACAAGAATCAAGTAATAGGACAAGGGATTATAACTTGTTACTCTATCTATCACTCTAATACATAAAGTGAAAATTCCAAGAGAGTCTATAATCTTGAATAAAATGAGTTCTAAATGATTGAGTTATGTACAAATGAAAGACACTATAGACAGAGAAAAGCCTCTAAAAGGAACCTAATCCCCACCCAAACACCACCCCTAAACCCTATACCCTCAAAACATATGTGATTTAAACGATATAAATCCTTGAGAAATACACTTTCAGCGACCCTCATTAGAAGCAGTTATTGCTTGTGCATTGCAATTCACCTAATTTGGTCAAAAGTCTGAAGATAAGAAACCACATAACCTCCTTTGAGCCAGCTGATATTCTTAATGATGCGCATATTAATAGCCTTAACATCCAAAAAAGCACATCAACAACTAAACTGACTGTAACGTATACCCAAACCGGCTAGTTGACTATGGTACAAGCTAACTTTCGGAGCTCCAAACATGCTGTAAGCCTCATAGGGCCTTTGTACAGAGCAAAATAATAAGAAATAATTGAGAAAAATAAATCATAATCAAATAACAAAATTTGGTTCTCCAATGCAATTGGAATTCTGTAATAGAACTAATACTATATTAAATTTAATAATGCAGCATTCAAATAAGGCCATTGGCCTGATTAACTTATACTGCTAGTTGAATGTGGTGGCACAAATTTGATATAAACAAAGTTTATGAAACTGAGTACCGTACATGTATATGAAAAAGCGGGAGAGAAAGTCACCAGAAAAAAGGAATTCAAAATAAAAGTTATGCAGATATACGTACTGCGTGGGAGAATAAGGGATGAGATTAGATAAGGTAGTTGGCTTGGTTCCTATGTTGAAGCTTCAATAAAATACCTGTTTCTGAATTCAAGAGCACAGCAATAAAATACACATTTAGGTAGTGAGCACGAGTGTCATCAGTGGTGTCTGGCAGCCAATTGCAGCAAGCCCAAAAGACACCATAGATGATGGCTGTCACACAGTCAAAGCAGCTGCCATAGCGCCCCATGCCTTGACAGGGGGTGTGGGGGCACATAGCGGGAAGTCACAAAACCACCACATCATTTTGCTACAGCGGCTGCCATTGACAGCATTGGTATCCAAACTCCACACAATAAATATGATTTTTTTTTTTTAATCACTTCTTTCTTTATTTGCTTCATTATTGTTAATATATTTATTAAGATTTTTTTTTTTGTTGATTTAAGAAGAAGTTGTACATTGATCCTAGCCCTAGGAATATTACTGATACATACAAAAATATCTATGCATACCCTTTCCATGAAAAATTTTAAAAAATAATGTGATTTACGGACTAATACAAGTTCAATATTAGACAGTAATCTTGACACAAAATGAAGCTAATAGTATAAATTTATTCAGTAAAGATTTAAGTGCATGTAGAGAAAATTATACCATGCGTTTTGTAGAATAACATGTTAATACAATTATTCATCTATATATTACAACTCCAACATTAGAAGCTGCTCATGAATAGCATCTTCAGAATAATATCAGACTAAAGTTCTTTTGAGCAGCCTTGCCAACTAGAAATCTGATACAAGACATGTCCCTCAAGCATTACTTATCATCATAACACAACTTTTAATACTCTTGTTTAACTGCAACAAAGGGAGAAATCTGCATATAATTCCCATATAGTGACATATTTAGACTCATGATAAATTTGAGAGTATAACATATTTAGGTTTGAAACCATTGTGACCATAGACTATTCAATATGTGAAATTTATGGAGGCCACACGATACCCAATAACTTCACCTCAAACATTGGAATTTAGATCCCCTCCTTGATCCCCATTGGATTTCTCCCCATTTTACTTGATAACAAACTTAATCACTCAATTATTCCCCTGTTGTATACAATGAATTGGTTGACGGTTAACGAAGTCAAAATTTAATCCCCAAGCATTTCACTGCTGAGGACCTTGAATATGGTTGAAGGAAGCAGAAAAGTGGGTGAACAATAGTTAGAGTAAGCAGACAGGAAAATATATCAAATATTCACCAAAATTCCATACAGGAGCAGATGCCATCCTGCAAGTGGTGAAAACGATTTGTATCTCGGACAATGATTTTCCTTCTTGTAAACTTTGATACTAGTTTCATAAAGGTGTGGCAGTCACCACAGATTCTAAGGTTTTTCATAATCCTTATTGGTACATCACAGGGCAAATACATCAACCCAAAAGTAAGAGCAAGTTTCTCACTGTGGTGCCTCAAAAGCACCTGTTTTGTGCCTTCCTCCAGATCATGAAGGTCATGATTGGTTTCAACTTTGTAACCAACCTTCTTTAACTCTTCTACCAAATTGTCCAAATATGCATAAACCCCACCTATTTGTGGATGGCTTCTCTCACCAACTGTGAATGAATGAACCTTATTCTTTATTTCAATCCAACTCTTACCTCTCTCTTTCTTCAAATCACTCTCTTTGAGAAGCTTCCTTGCTCTTGCCACTTCCTCCCACCTATTATTTGCTGCATATATATTTGATAGCAAGATATGGTTACCTGCATTGTTAGGTTCCATTTCAAATAGGTACTTGACTGCAACCTCAGCAAGCTCAATATTGCCAAATTTCCTACAAGAGGCCAAAAGTGACCCCCACATAGAAGTAGTTGCATTAAATGGCATTCTCTCTATCAAGTCATAAGCCTTGTGAACTAGCCCAGCTCGACCAAGAATATCAACCATGCATGAATAGTGATACACATTGGGTGAAAAATTGTGCTGTCTTGTCATAAGGTTAAAATACTTCTGTCCTTCTTTATGCAAACCCATATGACTACATGAATTTAATACAGATACATATGTCACATCATCAGGGAAGATGCCCAACTGCTGCATTTTCTCAAATAATATCATCGCCTCTAGTGCACAAGCATGTCTGGCAAACCCAGATATCATTGCATTCCATAACACAATGCTTCTCTTCTCCACATACTGAAACACAAGGTATGCTTCTTTTATGCAGCCACATTTGGCATACATGTCAATAAGGGAAGAAACAATATATATGTTTGAATCAAATCCTGATTTACAAGACAAAGCATGTACCTGCTTCCCTTCAATCAAAGTTGCCAGACCTGCACAGGCACAAATAACAGATGAGATCGTAAACTGATCTGGCTCCAAACCCATTAACTGAGAATTGTGAAACAGCAGCAAGGCCTCCTCATGAAGCCCATTTTGCACATATCCTGCAACCATTGAACTCCATGTTACAGGACTTCTTTCAGGCATACTCTGAAACACCTGACTTGCATCTTTTATTGAAGAGCACTTAGCATAAACATCAATTAAAGCAGTTCCAACAAAAACATTTGAATCTATGGAAGCCTTAATGGCAAAAGCATGCAACTGCATGCATTCAAGTATGGCACATTTCATGGCGCAAGCACACAGAACACTGGAAATGCTAAACTCATTACATGAGGTTCCATCTCTTTGCATTTCATTGAAAAGTGTGAGAGCTTCCTGCTCCTCTCCATTCTGCGTAAGAGATCCGATCATTGTGTTCCATGAAACTAAGCTTTTCTCTGGCATTTCATTGAACTTATTGTGAGCATTGTCAATTAAACCACATTTAGAGTACATGTTAATAAGCATATTTGATGTTAATATGTCCATTTCCAAGCCAATACGAATAGTTTGAGCATGGCAAGAACTTCCTTCCATGGATGACCGTGTTTTAGCACATAATTGTATAAGATAATGCAAAGTTGAAACACGAGCAACATCTTCTTCCACATGAACAACTTCGTTAACCTTTAAGAGCTCTGGCTTGGCCTCAGCAATAACTGATAATTGTCTTAAACGTATGCTTAATCCAAAACTGTGACAGAATCTCCCAAAGCTTCTCAAGGCTTTCATGTCATTGCATAGAAGATAAAAGGAACCAATATGGTATCAATTTCTCCTAACCTGAATTAGAAGCCACGCCTGTTCATTTGCGGAAGTACCATTGCTATCCAATTCAGACCACAAATTTTCATTGTTTGAAGGAGTTGGAGATGATGCCTTTGAACTGAAGGAAGTGAAGCTTCACGAATTACACAAGTCTCGACTGGTGACTTAGCCAAACTTTAAATTATAAAATAAATTGAGTTAAAGGTAGGCACATATCAAACGCATGCTAAACTTACACATGCACTATGAGATGTCAAAAGCAACAAAAAAACTCAAGAGAACATTATAAAATGGAAGAGAAACTTGAAAATTTATTTGAAAAAAAAACTGAAGTATGGAAAATAACATAATGATGGATATATAGGTTCACTAAATTAAGGTCCTAAAATCCAATCAATGAAGACCAATGAATATTTCCTATAGATCAAAAAGACTCTGAAAACTATAAATGCAAGAAATCATTGCTAGGTCTAAAGGAGCTCATTGCTTTTCTGCTCATCCCAGTATTTATCTTCTTGAAATTAGAAATTGGGTAAATAAAATCAAATAATTTAACAGCACATTACTCAACTCCAGATGTAAAAACTAAAATAGTATGGTTCAGAGTAATTCAAATAAACACCTAATAAAACAGTATAACGGAGAATTAAAAGCGAGGCGTGAAAGGGTGAGTGCTTTACGATTATGACAATAATGCATTACCTCTCTGAATTGAGCTGTCTCTGAAGCACCATGGATCCACTATCGTCTCTGTAGAAAGGCCCAAACCTCAGAGTTAATGAAGGCTTATATCCTTTTTTACAAGTAAGGTCCTCTAATTAGGAAGTCACCCAAAATACATCAGGTAAAAAGTCATTGTGCATTAATTAAAACTGTTAAAAAACCTACAGGTGATTGAAACCCAAATTAATCTCCGTTTAAAATAAATAATAATATTAATATTAATATTAATTCTAAACGTTTATATAGTAACCGGAGCATTTTTAGTTCAGCTACGATCCTATTCTCTTTCGCTTTGCTAAACAAAACGAAAAAGAGAGTAACAGTAATACTTCTCAGATTGCGCAGCATTGGATGCAGCAATAATATAGAATTAGCAATCCATAGTAACATGAAGAGATATCGTACCTCCAACGTCAAAGGAAACTAGAGCTTGAATAGTTTGCCCAAGTGCAGTGGTTCACACTTCAGTTTCAGCGACCCACGCGAACTTCAAACCGTGCAAGGCAAAGGGGTGAGAGTAGAGAGTGAAGCGGTGCGTCTTTGTTTATCGGACTTTAATTTCGGGGATGGCACAAAACGACGCCGTTGCGAGTAGATATTTTCGTGTTGAAAGAAGTATAAAATTGATTTCTCGTTGTTTTTATTATGTGATAATTTCCTTTTTTAAAACATTAATTATAAAAAATTATTTTTTATATTAATAAAGGACTAATCTTATATAAAACAGAATTTTTTTAAAATTAATTTATCACAATTAATTGTGAAAAATTAAATTATTATAAAATATAAAAATAAAAAACTAATTTAATAATTCTCTCTATTTTGAGTTATTTATCAAAAATGGTAGGAAGAACAAAAAAATTTAATGTGAATAAAACAAGAAAAAATATTTACTTAAATATGAATCATCATCATCATACTTTATTCAACCATTGCATAAGATTTTTTCCTTAATTAATTTCTATATATATTTATATAAAATTACTCCATGGCGCATTTAATATAGGCTTGCTAAAATCATTTTTCACCAGGAAAATATAAATTCAGTTTTATTTTTATATTTTGTGATAATTTAGTTTCTTATAAATTAATTATAACAAATTCAAATTTATTTAAAATTAATTTTTTACAAATTTAAATATATACAAAATCAATCTCTCTATCTAAATAAATAAATATCTAATTTTATATAAAATAAAACTTTTTTAAAAATTACATTATTTCAAAGTATAAAAATAAAAAACCAAAATTAATACTTTCCCACGTTACCACAATTGTAGACTCACTGTTAATTCTTTCTTATTTGTTGTCTTCTTCTCAGTCAATTCCCTCTTTTTTTTTAATAGAAATACATATTTTGAATCAAAATATTTTTAAAGGGCGACGTTGTATTCTTCTCGAGTTTGTAAAGTAACTTATTCTTCGTCTTCCAATCGTATTTTGACATAGATTCTAAACTAGAGTTGGAAATTAGCAAATTAATAAAAAAAAAAAAAAGATATGGGTACAATTTTTTGTATATTTAATGTCAAGTTTTTTCATTAACACATAAGAAATATATAATTATATAATAATATGAATAAATTTCATCTAATTTAAAAATTATATATTTATCTGTAAAATTCATATACATGTCATAATATATTATTAAAAACTTACATATAATTAGAGAATAACATATAAATCACTGCATATAATTTTTTTTAATTAAATGCGACTGTTTTTTGGCCAATTACAGTTTACTTTTTCCTCCATCATTATTCTTTCCAACAAATTTGCTGTTCTTTCCAACACTATATTTTCTAATCAATCATCCAGCTATTTTACCAAAAATATTGTAACTATTCATTCTTGCATCTTTGTTATTTGATCGTGGAATACATACAAAAGGTATTCTCAATTTTTTATTTATCATAAAATTATTATTTTGACCATTTACATTGAAATGTCTAAAATAATTCTTTATATATTAAAAATGTCATAAGTTCATTATTTTTTAAAAAATTATCAAATTTAATTCTTTTATTAAATTTTAAACTCTAAATTTAAAAAATTAAATATAATATTTTTTAAAAAATAAAATTAAATATGATATTTTTTAATTAATAAAAAATTATTTTAAATATTTCAATAAATAAATAATCAAAATAATAATTTTATAATGAACGATTAACCAAAAACTATTTTACTTGTAGAATATATTCCCGTTGCAGCTAAAAGTGGACAAGTCAACAAGATTGAAAAGACAAGCTCTTTATCTGCGAGTTCAACGTCGATTAGGATCATAACAAGATTACAAACAATTAAATTATTATACTTATTTGATTTAATTTTTTAAAAAAAATTAGTGTACAAATTAATCTTTTAAAAACAACAAATTTAACACATAAATCAGTAATTTTATTCAGAAATATTAGAAGGACTAATTTATAGTAGAGTTGATAACCTAAAAATAAAAAATGTATACATATAAATTTTAAAAACTGAAACTAAATTGACATAATAATCAGGAATTATTCAGGTGAAAACTAATATTCAAAGATAAGATGTATAGAATGCATATAGCAAATGTACTCATGGGATTTAATCTTAAGAGGAGCAAAAGTTTTTAGATCAAAGATTTAATTATAATTCAATATGAGAGAGTACTTATAAATTGAAGAACAAAATAAAAATTAAGATAAATTTATATATATATAAATTAAAATTTTAAAGATCAAAGAGGTAACCACCCCCTTGCCTCCTTGATCCATCTCTGTATATACTATGTCCTAGATCACAAAAAATCCAAGAAATAAAACATAAAAAAAGTACCAAAAGTTGAGAAGAGATTCTTCATGGAGATACTGAAACTCGTTGCTCGTACCAATGAAATTGCCATGGAATTCTCAGGAAAATGGCCACCAATGCTACTATTACCACTTGGAGATGGCATAGGGCTTAAGGCAGACCCATTTGGTGGTGAAGAAGATGGAGTGCTTGCAACTGGATATATTGAGTAAAGTATTGTAAGTGTGCTTACAATTTTTTCTCTAATTTAAAATATTTAAATTAAGAACAAGTTATATAACTGAATAATTTTCTTTATCTATTTTTTAAGGTGTATAATTATATTATAAAATTTTACTGCAATATTTTCAAAGAAAAGTTTTGTTTAGAAGAAGCAAACCATTTATTCTTTTGTTTAAAAAAAAAAAAAAGGCCACATCAAATCCTACCATAATATGAGGAGAAATTCTCTCTCAATAAGATTAACAAAAAATTGTCAGGATTAGTCAAATAATAGGATTTCTCATTCTCATCAAAGTAGTCTTAGGTTCAAATTATTTTGAGAACAAATACTACAAATATAATGTAATAGTAAATAAAAAAAATTAAATTTTAAAGAGTGAAGGATGAAAGTATTTTTTTTATTTTATTAAAATTAATGAAGTATTTCTAAATGACTCAAAATTTATGATAGAAATATTTATGTTTTTCCTTTAGCTTATTTTTGTAAATATTTTTATGGTATATATAAATTGTGTTATATATAAAATTTAATACAATTTTCAAAATAGAAATTCTTTAACAAAAAGCAAACCCCTTGCCTGTTTTTTCTGTTAACATAAATGCCGCATCAAATTCAACCACAGTACGAGGAGAAATCTCTCAACAAGGTTAACAAGAAAATAAACAGAAGAATTTAAATCCCGAAGGAGTGATTGAAGAACGCATTTATCGATTTCGTTAAAAATGAGGAAGTATTTGTAAATGACTCAAAATTTTTTTACAAAAAAGTTGTATATATATATAATTCTTTTAAGAAAAAGAACGTAATTTTAATCTCTTATTTAAGATCAGTTTTTAATCTTTCAAAAATAAAAAATATCAAAATAATCCTCAAAAAATGAAACCCTTCAAAACATAAGTCCTCCAAATATCAAAATGATCGTAGGAAAAGCCAAATTTATTCATTTTTTTACGCTTGGAGAACTATTTTGATAATTTTTTCATCTTTAAAAATAAAAAAAAAGTAGTAAATCAATCATTTATTTCTATATTTTGTGATAAGTTGGTCCTTCATAATTTAACGATAAATTAGTATATCAAAAATCTTATTTAATGCAAAATTAATCTTTCATCAATTCAAATAAAAAGATTAATTAGATACAATTTGAATTTGTGAGGAAATAATATGTGATAGTTAATTAGTGAAGAACTAAACTGTCATCAAGTATAATAATAGGGAAACAATTTTTACTTTTCTCTTTAAAATACCAAACCAATCTTAAAATTTCATATTTTTTCAGTTTCCTTTATATGCCACATAATGTCATATACGCAACCTATTTTTCAAAAAACTATCGTATTATCACTTGAATGGGAAGTCCGAGTCTCATTTACACGGTGTCTATTTCTTAGAAGATAGAGAGAAATTTCGCACCCTTCTTTAAAAAATTGGTCGTACCTGTGCAGCATATCTCACTTGGAGGTGGAGCTGGAGAGGAAACAAGAGGAAGAGGGGAAGGAGATGGTGGTGGTGGAAATGGACGAGGACTTTGAGAGGAGCAGTCATGGACAGTGATGGCGATCTTCTGCCCCAAACAGCAGTAGTTAGAGATGTTGCAGATGAAGAAGAAGACCCCTCTTTCTTTCAATGGAACAATGGCTGGGCTGCTATTGAACACCTTCCCAGAATCAAAGGATGTGCAGTGCTCGTACTCGTACTGTGATACCTGAACCAGGTTGTAAAATTTGGGGTCGAAGTTGAATTCTGAGTGGACAATTAATTACATTATCAATAGAATTTGTTTATAGGTCATAGCAAGTTGAGATTATTAGAAGCAGATAATTGAGATTTTATTTGAGAAGAAGATAATTGAATTACCAGAATAATACTACTTAGGGTCATTTTGGTTACTCGTTCACTTTTAATTTCAAAATAATCGAATATTTATTAAAAATTGTCATTTTTAATTTTTTAAGATAAGTTAATGAAACTTAGTTTAAAGAATTATAGACAGTAATAATTTAAAAAATAAAAAACCAAAATTTAAAAAAAATTCAGAAAAGTACAATTTTAACTTCTTACTTTTAACTTTATGATTAATTTAATTTTTAAAAAATGAGAAATATTAAAATAGTTTTTTAAAAATATAACTTTTTAAAAAATAATAATCATCCAAATCGAGCAAGTTAATTCTTTTTTTTTTTTAGGACTAAATTGATATTTTAGTAAAAAAAAATAATAGACTAAAATTGTTTTTTTTTTTTAATTTCACATGAACTAGAGACCAAAAATAATAATTTTTCAATAAATAGATGATTAAATTAAAAATAAATAAATAATAATTTAATAATAAGTTAAACAATTTTTATCGTTAAATTATTAGGCATAACTAGTTCGTCCTTTACATGTTTCATTAATTAAAACCAACAGAAGGACAGCTTAACTTCTTTATTTTTCTTGTCAAGACAATTATTGATGTATAGTTCCTTTTGTTAAATTATATATTATCTCCTTTCATCTAATAACAAATTGGAACCAAGAAATTTAAAATTAAAAAAAATATCAGTTCAATGAACTTTAACAAAAATGTAAAATTCTTTTTCAAAATTAACTGCAACGGACTACTTAATTTGCTTCGAGAATTTTTACAGATTGATATTCGGTTGATATGAAATTATAAATATAAGAGGCAACGTGAGAATTTCATATGATCCTCTCTTTTATTTCAAAGTTCAGAAATATACTTTGTCATATTTAAATTTCACATATCAATTCCATAATTAGGAGATATAATAATATACAGAAAAATAATATTTTAATCATTTACTTGTGAATTTAATCTCATAATCCTCTATTAACTAAAATTTTGAAACTTTTTTTTTTCTTTTTGAGATCTCATCCAAAATAGTCATTATCTAAATAAACAACTATGCAAATACACACATATATATGATAGAGTAGAGGAAGGATTATTTTGAGTTATATCTTGATAGATAAATACCATTTAAAAATTTTTAATTTGTAAAAAATCAAATTAAATTAAATTTTTTAGGTTTAATTCATAAAAGATTAAAATAAAAATAAATTTAATAAGAACGGAGAGTGCAAGGTTTTTACCTAGAGAATCGCCTATTCTCAAGAACTGGGATTGTGACCAATTGCTGTAGTAAATAGGATATGGAGGAATGCCCCAGCCTGATGAATCTCCCACTGTGAACTGTGTCCCTCCACAACACTGACAAAAGAGTGCAAGCAACAATGGTGAAAGTGATATTACAAAAGGCTTTTTGTGCAACATGGTCAGAATTTTAGCAAAGAAAGAGATGGGCATGAGGGTCAATTGAAAGGAGTTAAGAGGAAGAGAGAGGCTGAAGAGAGAATTAATCAAGTAACGTCACATTTAAGAGGACGAAGGATGTTATCCTATTTATGATTTGCCGTTTATAGAGCCAAACAAGGAAACAAATGGAAAAAGAGTGAAATGTAACACTCTTTTATAACTCCTAGCTTTAAAATTAGTTTGATCGAATGTATAAAAATAATTTTTAGAATATGAAAACCCTTCAAAAATAAATAAAAGAATCAAAATAGTTCTTTGGACAAACCTAATTAGTTCACTTTTTTATCGACAATGTTAATACTTTTAATATTTGAAAGGTTAGACTAATTTTAAAACAAAAAGTAAGGGATTAAAATTGTAACATTTACACTTACGTTAGCTCCTAGTGTTTAGGTTTAAGAAACTAAGCTTAAATTTTTATTTTATATTTACCTTTCTATCAGAGTCTAAATTATTTAAATCCTTATAATAGTAATATTAAACTTTAGATATTTGAATAATACAACTATTTTATTATTAAAACAGGTACTTGACACATCTTTGATAGTCAATATGACATTAACTTCTGTGTTAAAACGTATAGTCTCACTCTTTCCATTGTTTTTTTTTTCTTCTAAACCCACAACTAAATTGTTTTAGCAAACTAAACTTTAGCTTAATTGACTATATCCTGATTTATTTAAAAAATGAATTATTAAAAGTGATACTTTCATGTCACATTAGTTAGCATGCACTTAAAAAAATGTTTGCCTAATTTATTCTATTTTTTCATATATAAATTAAAGTTAAGAATGCATGAGTATGTTATAACAAATAAGGATTACTTTACCATACTACCAATTTAAAATTGATGAAAACTGTTTCAATGTATAATGTCAATTCCTAACTTCGAAATTTCAAAATAATAGAATAAGAAACTAAAAATTTTAAAATATTAACATAATTTTAAAAAAATGAAAATTTCAATTTCAAATTTTAAAAAATAAGTAAAACTATTTAAAAAACCAAAAAGTAAAAGAAGACGAAATTAAGTAAAAAAAGAAAAAGAAGGAGAAAGAAAAAAAAATCATGTGAACCCAACCGACATACATAGCATCTTCTAAGCAAAATTCAAACAAGAAAATTGAATTTAAAAAAATGCAAACAAGCAAAAGGGACAAACAGCAAAATGCACATGAACACAAGAAGAACTACTTTCGTTCATTGTCATAGCATTACGGCATTACCAAGAAAGGGGAGGATTTGGAAGAATCCAGATTTGCGACCATTGGCATGTGCCAACTGCAATTGCAATAAGATATAACAACCGAGATTCACTTTTAGAAATCGTATGCCGTCATAATTTTCATATAAATTGCAGTTACATTAATTATAAGAGAAAATCCAAATCAAGATTTGGAAGCCACAAAAATCCGTTTCACACATACAAAAACGAAACGCAAAGAGGGAGAGCTTGGAGAAGAACTATGCAAAACTGGAAGAAGAACAAAAGGGAGGAGGTGTTTAAGAGATTGAGTGTAAACCCATAAGGTAATCTATAAATATCCTTTTGCATCTGTTCTTATACGTTGGAAGTGATTTTTGAGGTAATCACATTATAGGGTGATATCAAGTTAGTTAATTTGTTAAGAGATGAAATCTCATCCTTTGTCCCTTTGTACTCTAGACCAGTTTGATTACTGAATGCATTAGGAAATAGGAAATGTGAGCCATTTGGATGCATGCTATGATATAAGGCATGTAGTGATATGCCACGTTTTGGTAGTGTAATGTGATGATATGAGAATCTAAGAGCTTTTGATATTGATTTTTTATTAAAAAAGGGTAAATAAATAAATAACATAATAATTCTAAAGATTAAGTGTGTATATGTATATATATTGTGCACATCAACCTTAAGATGCCAGCCATAATATATTTCATCATGATTTTTATTTTGTTTATTTTATTCTAAAGTTATTGTGTGAAATTGCGAGTCTTTTTAGACACTTGATAGTTAATTGATAAAAGTCCCATGGAATATTTAGTCTCTTAATTTTTAAAAGTTAATATTTGATTTTCAAGAATGCGCACAAAAAAATAATAAAAAATAACAATAATAATTTTTACATCACTACATTTATTTATTTTGCTTTTTATTTCTCAAGTTATTGTGTTTGATTGTTAACCTCCTCAAATAATTAATTGGTGAAGGTTATGTAAGATTTTTACTCTCATTCGATTTTGAAAGTTACATATGGTTTCCCATATTGCAAATCACAAAAATAATTTATCTTCAAGTCGATTATTCAAAAGTTATCGTGTGAGAACATTAATATCTTTAAATATTTAAGAATTAACCAGTAAAAATCATGTAAGATCTTTGATTTTCATAGTCTTTGAAAGTTAATATATATATATATATATATATATATATATATATATATATAGCTTTTGAAGATAAAAAAATGAAATGATTTTTAATTTACAAGAAATATTTATCTTACCTTTTAGTTCTCCTTAAGCATTTTGAAATTTATGAGTAGCAACCATGTGAGACTTTAATTTTCTTAGGCTTTGACAATTAATATCTCATTTAAAAGAATGCAAAAGTATATTGATATCTTAGTTACAAAATAATATTAAAAAACACAAAATGTATTTTTAATTATTTTTTTGGAATTATCATTTCATTAATTATGAATAAAAATAATAATAAAGGATTCATGTTTTAAGATGTTTTACTTTGTTTTCAGAATGGCAAACTCAACCATATCTGTAAATAAAATCCAATTCCAAAAATCCTAAAAGCCCAAAAAATATTCTCCCATTACTTTCATGCCTCTTTCAAAAATTAAAATAAGAATTCTTAATTTTAGGAAATAAATAAATAATCCTAAAAACTGAAAATGTCAAAAATTCATTTCTCTTAATAATTTAATATCCTTTAGAAACTTATTATAAAATTAAATTAATATTTCAAAAACTGAAAAACAAAAATCCCAAAATCCCAAACAAATCCATTTCATCAACAATTTCATTTCTCCCTCAAAACTAAACACAAATTATAATTTTCAAAATAAAATAAAAATACAAATTCAGAAATCTCAAAAATCCTTTATAATTTTATTTCTCTTTCAAAATCAAGACCAAATGTTTTGGACTTATTTGATTCTATTCTTTATTATGTTCTTAGATCAGTTTTTCGAAATTATTTTTTAGAATAGTTTTTAAAAATAAAAAAGTCAAAAACTTATTTGAATTTTTTATTTTTAGAAACAAACTCAAAATAAAAAACCAATTGAAAAATTAATTCAAAAACAAGTTGTGAAAATGCTAAGACCTTGCTTACTATCAAAAAGTAGATTTAGAATGTAGAATGTAGGATTGAAATTAATTCAAAATTATAAAATTTATGTTTAGGTAATGTAAAAAATTAAAATATAAAATTGTAATTCCAAATTGAATTCTAATTTAATTTTTTAGATGAAAGATAAATATTCATTTAAAGTATTTTTGTATGTTACATGTTCAGTATATATGTACAAGTGTGTGAGAATATGCATGTACGTAACAAACTCATTATATATGTATTTAAATTTGTGTGTACGTTGTATTTGTGCATATGCATTTGTGTTTATATTACATATTTGTTATATGTATTTATGTGTGTTAAACATGTTTAATATATATGTATATGTGTGTATGCTTATATGTGCATATATATAACAAATTCATTATATATGTCTATGTATTTGTGCACATACACATGTTACATGTTCAATATGTAGAAATATATGTGTGAGCACATGTGTGCATTTTAATCATGTCAAGCTAGGTATTAGATTCATTAAAAACCCAAGTTTATATATATTTTTTAAATTTATTTTATTTATTATAAATTTTATCTATGAAAAATCTTTAGAATGTTTATCCATTTTAAATTTTAATTATTTTTCATTTCAAATTGTATTTTTGTCATTTTAAATTTTAATTTTTTATTTTTCTTTAAAAATATATTTTTTTGAATAAATATTATTTTTTAATAAAAATAAGAGGTGACTCGACTCAGCCAGTTACTAACCAAATGAGTTGGGTCTCAAACCTAATTTAAACCTAACCCATAACTCTACTTAAATATTTATTTTACAAAATTACAATTTTGCCATTAATGAAAATAATTTTGAGAAACAAGGAAAAACATCTAAATTTTTTTAATTCAAAGTGACACTTTTCAATTTTTGTAATATTTTAGAACAATTGATATGAAACTCATTACAAAACAAGTTTTTTGGTTCTTTTATTTTTAGAAACAAAAAATTATTTTTGAAAACAACATTTAAACAAGGCCTCTATTTAAAAAATATATATAAGTGTTAAAATTCCAAAAATATTTTTCTTTAATAACTTTGTTCCTCTACCAAATTTAACATAAAAAGCCTAATTTCAAAAGTTAAAAAAAAAAAAAAGAGAGAAAATGAAAAAAACTAGAGAATAAAATCTAAGTACTTTTCGTAATTAAAACGTACAAACCAAATTTCACACTTATTTTGTTTGCAAAAATCAAATTGAATTATATTATTTTACTCATTTCACAAAATTAAAAGACATCAACTAATTACTACACATTTTTATGACAAACTAAGTAGACTTTATTCTCTACTTTAGGTATATAAGTTAGGCTCTCATTTCAAATCAAGTTCACTTTTTGTAAATATTTTTTTTCTTTCATTTATTTCCTTTTAATTATTTTTGTTTTTGATTTCTCTCTCAGTCTTCACATGTTTCAAAGAAGGAGATCAAAATACGACTAAAGCTATATTATGTTAATTTCACTTAATTATTTTAAGATAACCATCCTCACAAACAGGCATTGTAGTGTGCTTAATATATTCTTCACACTTAAATAAACTCCTAAACTCATATCTCTCTACATAGAACATATTTTCTTTTGTTTTCATTTTAAAAATGATTTTCTAAAATTTTCTATAAAACATTTTAAGATTTCACAAATCATTTGGAAAGTCTTTGTTTTCTTTACTCACACTCAGCCTCCAACAGGTTATCAGACCTGACATATAGGATAGTGACAATATTTGGTATTTTCATTAGCGAGTTATATTGGTGTCTAATAAGCGGACTAGAGAATCAAACATGCCCGGAATTAAAGATGCTGATATAGTAAGTATATATAGGAACAACCTCGTGAAAAGAGAGAGAAACAAAAACACAGTGATATAACTGGGTTCCCTCAAATCTTTCTTTGTCAAGAGACAGAGCAAGAATCCATGGTGACTTGTGTGTCCATGTCTGGTCAAGATGATCTTGAACTGTCAAGAGATGCTAGCCATTACAGTCTCTCTACTGCAATATTACCTTCACTTGGAGCCACAAGTACAGGCAAAGTCACCCTCAGGACCTTCATTGTTTCACCTTATGATCGTCGTTACAGGTTCTTAATTAATTCATACTTTTCTTTTTTGAAATATTATATGGTCTATTTGGACTTCAGTTTAATCTCTTTCTCAAAAGATATTTACTCTTTGGGTTTTAGTTCCATGTGAGAGATCATGATTGACCCATCACATATTTTCTATCTCAATTTTTTGGGTATTCTCTTCTTCTTTCTTGTTAAGGTGGGGTTTACAAAGCAATACGTTACTTTTGGTTTTTTTTTTATTTTTGTCAAGGTGGAGTTTACAAGATGCGCTACTATGGGAGAAAATATTTTTTAGTTTTTTATTTATTACAAAATTATCATTTTGATTTCTAACTCATTAAAATATTTAAAATAATCTTTTATTTATTAAAAAATATCACACTCAATCATTTAAATTTTTTAAAAAATTACTAAAATTAATTTATCTATCAAAGCACCAAATCCTAAACTCTAAAATTAAAGGACTAAATTTGGTATATTTTAAAAAAGTATGGAATCAAGTATGACATTTTTTTTAATAAGTAAGAAATTATTTTTAATATTTCAATAAGTGAAGAACTAAAATAATAATTTTGTAATAAATGAAAAACTAAAACAGTATTTTACTCGTTACTATTGATTTGCTTAAGGAGATGCATTATTATTTATTTGTTTCCAACACAGGCTTGTTGTTTCGTTTCTCCCTTAATTTTTTATGCTATTTTATTGGAATCTAAATTGTGACTCTTTTTTTTTTTTGTCATACAGTTTTAAAGTAATGTTGCTTGATGTCCAGGCTGTTCTTTTGATTTTATTAGCCTAGCTTAGTAAGAATCTGTTTCATTTTTTTAATTTCTTTTTAATTAAAATTGCATCATCTTTAATTTGTAATTTCTTTTTCTTATTTTCTTTCTGAAAAATGTTCTTGGCGTTGTATGGAAAAGAATAGGCTTTTTTCTAAGCATTTAAAATTTTAATACACATTTAGTAACAAAACATATTATTGCAATTAGTAAAATGCTTTGCAATGTACGTAGTGATTACAATTAACTGACATTCTGGTAAGAATAAATGATAATATTCTTAAAGAGTTATTAATTATCTTGCAATTAGTAAAATGTTTTGCAATAGGTTGATGAACCTGGAGAGAGAATTTTTTACTGTCACACTATGATAGGACATTAAATGCCCAAAAAGTTACATCTTGAATTATATTTTTTTTCAAATTTTAATTTTGTTCTTTTTATTTTCTATGGCCCGAGACCTACGATAGTCATTTTGGGGATGTGCCCATTTAAAAAATGTTCTTTTTCTTTCTCTTTTTTGTCCCCATTTAAAACATAGGAGTTAATTAATGTGACTCTTTAGACTGTGGGTTGTAACTAAAATAAAACACACATTTGGAAAATAAAATTTACAACGTAGCATTTTGAGACATTTGATGCCCATTTACAGTGGAATAGTAAAAAAGCCGGTGATTATCTAATTGTTTGTTGGTCCTGAAAAACCTATGTTCTTATACTTGATAATGTTAAGCTTTCCAAGTAGTCATATGCTTTATTTAATAGAAAAAGTAACAAATTTTTTTTTTTTACATTAGAAATATAAACATGACTTTTTTAATTTTTCCTTTGACTAACCATTAGTTTGCATTTAGTAGATATAGAAAGGACTCAAATATTCTAAGAAAATTCAGATTCCACCATGTGAAGAAATCATCCAAAGATATATTATTAAAAATAAAGGTCTTTCAAGAATTATTTTTAGGATAATTGTAACACGTGTCTCTCAAACTAAAACGAGAAATATGAATAGTTAATTCAGAAGTAATTTTTAATAAAATTAACTCTTTATGAATTAATATTAAAAAGTAGTGTTTTTTCTTAAAAAAATTTTTGGCCTAGTTTGGAAAGGAACAGGCATTTTCTAAGTATTTAAATTTTTAATGCACTTTAAGTAATAAAGCATATCATTGCAATTAGTATAATACTTTGCAATCTATTGATTACAATTAACTAATGAAAAAAACTTATACTTATATATTTGTTATATTGTCCTCTAATTAAAACATGATAAATGTATGGTTAACAAATTATATAATTTGCTATGGAAGTAGTAATATTGGAGACAAAGACCATATTAGCTTATGTATCTCCTTTGTAGCACTAAGCGAAGATTACCACTTATCGCATCAATTGTTGAAACGAGGCTTGGATCCAAATGAATCTGACATTAAAGGAAGAACTGCTTTGATGTGTAAGATATTCTGCTTGTAATTGTTTTTTTTTTTTTTTCCTTTTGATTAGAATCTCTAATCATTTTAATCAATAACTCCAATTCAGCATATAGCAGCATCTAAAGTAAGTGTCGATAATGTCATGCTTTTATTGAATCACGGGGCATATCCCAATGTTAGAGGTAACTTTTCTTGCCCATTTCTTCTTTTACTTCTCCAATTCCATGCACTTTATTGTTCCAGTTTGTTAAATTTGAAAAGAACAATCAAATGAGTTTTGAAGCTAGATTTAAGCCAATAATAAATTATACCAAGGCAAGTCGTTATGAACACTTATGGAATATGAATAAACATAACAACTATTGCTTAACTTCATATAAATTAGCTTAATTCATATGCAGATTCTAATGGTAATGTCCCGCTTTGGGAGGCTATAAAAGGGGGACATGAACTTGTAATAAAGCAGTTAGTAGAAAATGGCGCCAACTTAAAATCTGGAGATGTGGGTCAATATGCATGTGTTGCTGCTGAACAAAACAATCTAAACTTGCATAAGGATATAGGGAAACATGGAGGAAATGTAGCTCTTTCCGGGAACAACTTTGGGATCACAGTTTTACATGTTGCAATCTGCGAAGGTAATGTTGCGATTGTCAATTTCCTTTTGGATCATGGGGCTGACATTAACAAATCAGATAAGCATGGTTGGACTCCAAAAGAGCTAGCAGATCAACAAGGACACAAAGAAATTAAGGTTATTTTGAGTCTATTAGGGAGGCTAAGATTCAACCTCCCATCATTGTCATTACTGAGATGTGCATAGAGAGATTTGTAAGTGAACAGACAATGCCTTTGTCGCGAGATAACTCATTATTTGGGACAATGTTAGCTGCAGCAACCAAAGGGAAGAAAGACTTGTTCCCTCTTAATATAAACCATACATGAAATGGGAGAAACCTTGAAAATTGCCATGTTAGAGTAACAATTAGTTGCCCTGAAAAGGTTGAAGTTGACAGAAAACTTGTACTTCTACCAGGGAGCTTTAAGGAGCTGCTTGAGATTGGATCTGATAAATTCAGTGTCATTCCTACTAAGATTTTAAGCAAAGATGGAGCAGAAATTGATGATTTAGATGTGATTAGAGATGGTGATCATGTATTGTTTGTCAGTTTTAGGAAAGCCCTAAATCCCAATGTCCCTATACCTAATAATGTTGTGCTTTCCTAGCAGTCATATGATTATTTTAATGGTTTATATGAATCTCTATACATGAAAATGATTTTTCTTTAATGGATTGTAGATTTTGAATGCCTTGTCATCTAATCGTTGATGACATGCTTCGAATTAAATGTCTTGTAACATTATTCAGGGCCCGTTTGGCACATCGTACAAGGCCTGATTAGATCAAGTCTGATAGGATAAGACCAGATAAAATAAAATCATATAAGAATTTAATACTATGTGATGTTTCGTATGAGACTACATAAGATAGTAATATTCTATATTTGGTGACACAATCCATAATACTAGATAAAATAAAAAATAATTATTTCAATAAAAAATTCCACTACTTAAAAAATTTATTTTCATCAAAATGAAATGGCTTAAAGATTAAGAATTTGATTTTGTTTGGCACTTGTATACATTCTTATTGATAGTAATATATCAATACACTAAGGCAGAATAGGAAACATTAAAATTGGAAATAAAGAATATATGAATAAAAACCCATTATGGTCTCCCACATATAAAGTTTTTCTCAATTTGATCCCTCAAAGAATATTTTTTTCAATTTGGCTCCTCATAAAATTGTCTTATCAATTTGGTCCCTTGTATATGAATATTTTTCAATTTGGTCTCTCACAAATAACATCACTATCAATAATGTCCTTAATTTTTTCTAAATTAACATATTTTTTTGAAGATATTACTAATAATAATTTTATTTGTGAGGGGTCAAGTAGATAAATGTATATGTGAGGGACTAAAGTATGAAGACAATTTTGAGAGAGGCTAAATTGAAAATACAATTTTATGAGGGATCAATTTGAAAACTATCATTTCTGTGAAGAACCAAATTTGAGAAAAAAAAATCTATGAAGGACTAAATTGAGAAATATTGTATACATTAGGGACCAAAATAAGATTTTAATTAAAAAATAAACAAAATAGAAACGAATTGAAATTTGAAAATAATTATTATTCTAAATTTTATGATAAAAAATTCATCTTAAATAAAACAAAAATAAATTATTAAAATAATATATTTTTTAAAAAATGCAACCAAGTTAGACCAAGTATCAAGCAAACTCAAAACTAGACTAACCCACTCACTAAACACAACCTGGCCTAGTCAATATATATATATATATATATATATATTGACCTAGTCCAACATGGTTCAATATGACTAGGGCAAACCGACCTGGTTAAGCCAATTAGATTCATGTACGCCCCTTGTGTTGTGACTCAAAAAGGGGGAAAAGATAGATATTTGTATTGCCTTTTCAAAAGGCTTAGGCTAAAAAGTAGAAATTTGAATATATGTCAATATATAAGTAATACAAGCATACCTAATTAGGCCATAAGAGGTTTAAGTAGTAATACAGTGTTTGACCATAGTAAGTAAGGTTGATTGGAGTTAACCGTATAAGTTTATACAAACTAATGTGTACACCAAATGCATGATAAAAGGTACATTACATTTTATAAGCTAATAATTATACAACGTGCCAAATAGGCTCTTATTGACTTTGGCAATCATTTATGTATGATATGTTGAACTACATGTAACTTCAAAAAGTACCTAGACTTTTTTAACCTTAACCAAGATATCCTTGAAAAACAATCTAAGACTATTTTGTTTAAGATGCTTTCAATTTGGAATTACCTATCTTTCCTTTATTTGATCATTTCATATGTAAACTCAATGTTTTATAGGATTTCAGTTTGAAACAATGATTATTGAAATTAGTTGATTTTGAAGACACTAATTTCTTATATAGATTATCGTTCATTTAATCTCAATTAGCTTGGAGCATAGAAAGGTATTACGATTTTAAGGTGAATTTATATTAAGGGTGAATTACATGCATTTCATTGGATTTTAGTATATTGCCATCGTACTAAGGCATTTTCTAAACTTATATGTCTTTTATGTTCTCAAATTCTGGATTGCTCCTTACTAAAGAATGTGTGAAGGAAAGAAAAATGAATAATTGTTATTATTTGTAGTGATTTTTAAGTATAATACCCTTTTATCTTGGATCATTGTTTTACCATGTTTCCCTTTTATGGCTTTTTATAATATCAAAAGCAAGTGATTGTGCTTAGCCAGTAGCATCCATTTCACAACCTTTAAAATTTTTTTTGATACTTTTGCTACCCAAGAGTTTGGTAAATCCATAAATGGTGTAGGTCAAATTTGATCATGATTCCACATTTTCAAATTATTCTAGAAGATTAGTAATATCTTCTTTAAGAGTTATATCTTTTGTTGTGGTTTCAATATTGAATGAAATAACTTTAACTATGGAATTAGGAAGTTGTGCTCAAAATAGTGATTCCTTGATTCCATGATATCTCATGTACTAGTTTAGTTATCCATTCTTCAAACATGAATTAAGATTAGTTTCTTGGATTTGCCTACTGGTATATGTGTATAATTAGTTTCTAATAATATGCATTTCTTGCCATGTCATTTTGTATTGTTCATGTTCTATTCATTTGTGGAGATCCAAAAACAACAAGGGAAGAAAATGACAAGCTATTGGATAGAAATTTGGCTACCCACGAATGATAAATTCCTCATGCAAACTATTATTTTTGCAAGTATTTTCTTTACATAGAACTAAAAAAGTAATGTGGATAATTGTCATGATCCTAAACCAAAGGGTGACTAGTATGGAGAATCGGGGTGAATCTCACCCCTATAAGTCTAACAGATTTTGAACTCACGTACAAGTAATGATTAATGGACAAATTTAGTTCAGGTCAAATGACTTAATAGATAGATTCAAAATCGTTGAATTATGACTATATGTAAAAATTTTGGCAAAGTCTCCCTTGAATTATGGACCTTTTGAAATTTCTATAGCTAACAACTTGATGTACAAAACAAACGAAAGCTCTAATTTAACCAAAAAAAAAAACTAGACATCATCATACATCTATTACATGTCAGGATCCTTCCTATTTAATTAAGAGCAATAAAGTATGAAATATAATTTTTTAAAAAAATATATATATCATTGCCATTGTGAACAATGTATGTCTCCCAAAAAAGAATACCCTTCATACACTCTTAAGTCATGAACAAGTGACCAGGATCAGGGCTACTATCTAAAATGACTAAAACAACCAGAATGATTGGAAACTCAATGAATATATAGTAAAATACTAAATACTCAATACAAAATAAAAAAGAGATTCACAACATTTATGCACATACCCACTTGAAATACAAAACACAAACCATGAATAAGAATCAATTTTTTATAAGATATAAATTAATTTTCAAATAGAAGGGTAGGAAACATTCAACAGAACCATAAAGTACATAAACTATCACTAGACTAGTGAAATCATCACAATAAAGATATCAAGCACAAGCAACATAACTCAAAACAATGACAACATTACATCTTAAGCAAAATATTATGATAACGACATTACGCCTTGGGCAGAATATCATATGTAACACTATGACTAAAATCTACTATTAGCTACAAAGTCTTATTTTGGATAAAATCCTAAAATAATGCTTTTAGAAAATCGCAATCAACACAGTTATGAATTCATTATCAATTTGACTTTCTAACTAACTAATTCAAAAGTTTGAAATCAGAGAAATTCATACAACATAAAATCATAGAAATTCATAAATGTATAGTCAAAGTAATTCAATAACACAGAAACATAGTACTTTAAAAATCCTACAAGTGTAAATATGGAATTAGTGTAAATAAGAAATTCAAAGTAGACAAAAATAATGGGTATTATAAATTCAAGAAGTCTCCCTTAGGGCACTGTAAAATTCAATAAAAATTATTTTGTAAGGAAAATATGTAAATAAGAAAAATACACATAATTAGCATTTTCTACTTTCCTGATAGATGGACACCATGTTTTAACTCTTATAATCTCCTTTATGGAAACACCAAATTTGCATAGTGAATGATTTATAATGTAAAGTAAAGCAACATCAATACTTTAAGTCTGATAAATAAACCCTCTTAAAATAATTACTTTCCTAAACCTAGTCTTTAACATTCAATATGATGATCCTTAATTTATAGTCCATGCAATCTAACCAATAGTGAGGTAAAACACATTACTATGAATGAATCACTATTCATAATCACATTGACGTATTACTTATTAATTATTCATTTAACATTAAGATATGCTTATTATTCCCTTGAGCATTTTTATTTCATTAAAATTTATTGTTTTTGCCACTACTATATAAATACTAATTCACTCCCAAATAATTTACTTGCTATTGTTATTATGGTTATATAAGCACACATTTTTACTAATATTCTCTTAAAAAATTTACTCAATAAACCAAATAAAGTACTCTCTCAATTGCTAATTATATTGTCCTTAAATCTCAAGTTGCTTAGAACTAATTTCCATGCTTGTGTTCAAACACAAAGTCTAGGGTAAATTCACTTTTCATCCCATTTTTAACATACTCAATTAATTTTTGCATTTGAGCCTCCTTTCTTTAAATCACCTTCATCCTCTCACTTAGATAGAAGTAAAGCTAGACATTAGCTAATAGCATTCCTAGTTCTTTCATTTCAAACCTAACACCAACTTCTTTTAATCGATAGAATTCTCTAATCAAAGATCTTTTTATCTAAGCAATATGAGCCAATCTCCCTATACATTTCCTACTTGGGGCATCCACCATTACATTATTTTTACTAGGGTGGTATAGTATGGTGTAATATCTTTTAGTAACTCCATCCATCTATGCTTCCTTCAGTTTAAATATCTTCTTTGGAAGATATAAATAAGGCTCTTATGATCAATGTAGATTTCACAAGTCTCCCTATAGAGGTAATGATGCCAAATCTTGCAAGCAAATACCACTACAACAATCTCCAAATCATTGGCCATGTAATTTTACTCATGTTTTTTTACTTGTCTCGAGGCATAGGCGATCGCATGGCCATGTTGCATGGAAACACATCCAAAACCCAGTCGAAAAGTATCATAAAACTTGAGTAACTACCCGACCCTATCAGTAAGGTAAGAGCAACTTTTGAAATCAAGCAACCCTTCAAATTTTAAAAATTTTCCTTACATGTGTTGATCCATTGAAATTTCATATTCTTTTGGGTCAACTTTGTCAATAGAGCAACTATCCCAGAAAAGCTGTCTACAACCTGATGGAAGTAACATGTCAAGCCTATTAAATAGTGAATCTCTGTAACAGTGGTGGTCAAGGCCATTTCTATACCACCTCCACCTTATTGTGTAACATCCCAACCTTAGATACTAAGTTAATAGTTTCTTCTCATTCTTAAGGAATTATTAACCTTGCATGTATCAAAACTTTAATTAACCAAACTATAGGGCAATGTAGTAATATTTCCCTTAAAACTTAGATTTTTGGCCAATAAAAAGAAAAGCAATTATGAGAAATCTAGTCCTTGTAATTAAGAGTGAGAATGTAAAGAATGGAGGATAAATATCCATTTAAATATGCATGGTTTCATATGTAGGGGCAAGAATAGTAATTTTCACTAAGAGGAATGCAAATATTGGGGCCAAAACATAATTTACACAATGAAGAAAATGAAGATTGTCAAGGCATATTGGTTGGAAACTAAAAGTAGAATTGTGTCAGTTTGCATGATGTTGGGCCTAACACATAGTCTGTAAGTGAGTGGTTGAGTGCCACCTAACTAAAGTTATAATAAGTGAGAGGAAGAAGCTTATAAAAATAAGAGTATGGACTCAACCATCATAAAAAGGAAAGGAAAGAATAGTGAGATTATGTGAGTGAGAGCTCATGCAAGCTATAGAGAGAGGAGAGAAGGAAAGAGATGGAAAATAAAAAAGAAAGAGACAAGAAGGATGAAGAAGAAGTAAAGACTTGGAAAGGTTATTGTTGAGCCTAGCAATATCATTCTAGTGATTTAAGCATGGAAGGAAAAAGGCATGAAGGCATGAAAGATAAGTTAACATCACCACCAAGACTAATTACAAGAACAAGAGTCAAGAATTTTTTAAAAAATCACTTCAAAATTACATAGGTTGATTTCTAGAGCGTGCAAAAGATCATTACTCTATGAAGGCCAATGGGAATTAGTTAATTTTTTAAGTGTAATTAGACCTTTTTAGGCTCTAGCTAGCATGTTGTTGGAAGGCCCATACATTTATGTGTTAGGCCTATGCGTGTAAGAGTTCTTTATCATTAATGTAATAAACTTAAGCCTTATTTGGGCTTAGTTGAAGCTTATTTCATTTTTATAGTTTTTTACTGCCTATTTTGTTAGGTTTGTTAAGGCTTTTTAGGTTGTTATTAAGTTTGTTAGTTTTTGTTATTTTTGTTAGGTTTGTTATATTTGTTAGGGTTGTTATTCTATTTAGGGTTATAAATACTCCATACTCTTTTTTGTAAGAACAAATTTGTTTTTGATGAATAAAAAGAGGCTTTGACACTTCATTACTTGACTTGGCGAAGTTTATGTAGGAGATGATTGATTATCTTCTTCTATTTGCAACAAGAACTAATCCATATTAAGGTGTTTCTTGTGGCAAATCCATACAACCTGTCATTTGCATTTTTATTTACATATATCATTTAGGGGTTCAATAAGTTAGGGTTGTTATTCCTTCTTATATTCTTTGCTATATTATAAGTTTATAGGTTTCAAGTTCTTCGTAGCCTTAAGGTCTGTATCATTTGGTATCAAGAGTCAAGTTAGGTTAAATTCTAATTTTATCTTTTTTTTCTTATGATTTGGGTTATCTTCATAAATATTTGATTTTAATTTCATCAAATGTTTCTTTTCTCTGATTTCTTACATTGTTTGAATTTCCTAGCATCAAATTTGTCTTCTATTGTTTATCTTTTTTTTTTGTTCTTTTAATTTCTTTCTTGATTTCTTCTTAATTCCTTGTTTATTTCTTTCCTAACATATTCTTGTTAGATATTTTTGTTGCTTTGCTTTTAATTTACTATAGTGGTTATCCTTCGTGAATTTGATTCTGAAGTATAATTTAGGATAGCAAGGTTGAATTATAAAAGCAATAAGTATTGGTGAGTTTAGAGAGTGAATGAACCAACCCCTAAGGTTGGCTATAGTAGAATTTTCAAACTATACATTAGTTTGGTTAGAGAAACTAGTTAAGTTTAGAAGGAGACATGGAGATGACCCTATTGAAACTTAAGATATGATGGAAAGAGTGATGAGGAAATCGCTTTAGCCTCTTTATTACTATAGGGAATTACATCAAAAGTTGCATAGGTTTTATCAAGAATCAAATTTAGTGAAGGATTACCATAAGGAGATGAGGATACTTATGATTAAGTCTAACATTGAGGAAGATGCAGAAGTGATGATGACTAGATTTTTAAGTGGTTTGAATAAGAAATCACTAACATGGTAAAGTTGCAATCTTTTATGGAGATGGAGGATCTAGTTAACATAGCCATGAATGTGGAAAGGCAATAAAAACAACGGAGTTTAGCAAAGTTATACAAATTCTAACAATAGATGAAGTTTAAAATGAAGTAAAGATGA
The DNA here is from genome assembly GCA_037074485.1 of Delonix regia. Classification (NCBI taxonomy): domain Eukaryota; kingdom Viridiplantae; phylum Streptophyta; class Magnoliopsida; order Fabales; family Fabaceae; genus Delonix; species Delonix regia. Next base: position 17,364,635 of record CM073454.1, on the reverse strand, counting down.
CAGTAAAAGAAAAAGGCTAAATCTAGATTTAAAAGAGAAAGTCAATGTAACAGACAAGCGCATGGGAAAGAATGGTGGCATACAAAAAGGAACTTTTAGTCCACCTTCTAAACATAAAGATATAAAGCGTTTCAAGTGTCAAGGGCAAGGCCATTATACATATAATTTTGTCCAAATCGAAAGACTATGCTTATTAGGGGAAATTTGAGCATGATAGTGATTTTGATGATGACTTGAGTATGCCTCCTCTACAAGATTGCTCTAATGTTAATGAGAGTATTAAATATGTTGTGCATGATGAATCCTCAGTTCTTAAGCGTGTATTGAATTTAACTATTAAGAAGGAAGGCTTAGAATAAAGGGAAAATATTTGTCATGCTAAATGCTTGGTAATTGGGAAAGTTTGTAGTATGATCATAGATGGTGGTAGTTGCACTAGTATAGTTAGTACATACATGGTAGAAAAGTTAGGGCTGACATGTGAAAAACATCCTAAACCATATAAGCTACAATAGTTGAATGATTGTGGGGAGTTTAAGGCGATTAAGTAGGTTGTTATGCTATTTTCCATTAGCAACTATATTGATAAAGCTAGGTATGACTTGGTGCCAATACAAGGGCAATTTGATAGAAGGGTAATTTATGATGGATTCATAGATAGGTGCACATTTAAGATGAATGGGCATAAGATCACACTTGCTTATATGACACCATTTAAGGTATATCAAGACTAGCTCAAAGCAAGATCATTAACTAATGAGGGTAAGGGGTTCTGATGATTTGAAAAGACACAAAAGAAAATAGGCCAAAAGTGTGAGAATAAGGAAAAAGGTCCAATAGTGAGTAACTGCACAAAGGAAGTAAAAGAAAACAAGGGGAGTGATATGTGTATAAGTCATATGAAGAAAGTTAAAGAGTGTGTACTTAGTAAAATGGACTTTAATCTTGATATTGTTTAAGGAAACTTTGCTTACTAACACTAACCTTATAATATCCCAAAATTTCCTTAAAACAATATAATATGTAAACATGGAATTTACTAGAAAAATTAGGCATTTGAAAGGAAATAATTAAATAATTAAGAAAATACCCTTAATAAGATAACTAAACAAAAGACTAATAATGTGGATAAATTTGATAAGCTTATAAATATATTTTTAATATATTAATTAAGGGAAATATAGTAACTTTTATGATAAGTTAATTGATAAATGATTTATTTACTTAATTATTTTAGGAAATTATTATACCCTTACATTATTGATTAGTTAATTAATTAATTAACTACAAAATAATATGAATGACATATTTGTTAATTAATTAAGACCCCTAACTAAATTGATATGGGTCATACAAGAGTACAATAAATAAGGAAGATTTAATATTTTACCCTCACAATTAAATTTAGGAGAATTAAAATAATTAAGCCCAATATCATACCTTTAAGAATTAGGAAAAATTATGATTAACTTGAGTCAAAATACCTGTTGGTCAAAAAATATATTAGGCATACAAGGTTAATGGCCTTACATTTAAGAGTTTATGAATATTTAGTAAATAATTTAGAGAGTTTGATTTAAATACATTCATTCGAGTAAGAGAATAAAACTAAAAAGCCTATAAGGTGCATACACTAATACCTATGTTAGAGATAGGTCCACTTAAATTTTAAAAGCCAAGTGGCCTTAAAGGAAGACTTAAGTAAACCATAAACCTTATGAAAAACCTCATAGAAATTTTATGATTAGTAGGATGCAAAATAGTTATTTGGCAAGATAATAACTAAATATAATTAGTTACAATTTTATAAAGCAAATTAGTTACCCAAATCCCATATATTAATGGTGGTAACTTCTACCCAACATCACTATAAAACAAGCAAGCATCCTATGTACTAATATATTGTGTAAATGTCATATGAAGAAAGTTAAAAACAGTTTCCATTAACTTAAGTAGAGGTGTCACTAACAAGTAGGAGGTGGCATTAGGGATACCTCAACAAGCAAACTTATTGAAATCATTTTATATTTACTTCGATATGCAATAGAGATGGGTGGTTGTTCAGTCCAATAAGAATAAAACACTTTAAAGCAAGGTAATCGAACTAGTAGTAGTAGAGACAAAACTAATAGTCCAACTAAGCCACTAGGACACCTAAAACCTAACCTAAACCAAGAAGAAACCAAAAAAATTTGTTAGAAAACATAGGTTAGAAGCACAATAGAATAGGCAGCTAAAATAAAAGTTTATAAAGGAAGAAGAGGATGTGACAAACTACCATAGGATATATTCTAAGCTAAGGAAGCTTAGAGAAGCTCAAAATCATACCAGTAACATCGAACCCAACTGAACAATGAGCGAGCCACTTGCTGAAATATTCTGACAAAAAAGGATAGTGGACAACATAAAATGGGAACTTGGAGCTTTTGGTGGGCAAAAACCATGTGTGAAGCTATAATAGGGAGTCTCCAAGGTTAAGGAAGGTTAGAAGGAATAAAATAAGGCAAAAACTTCAACAAAACCAGGGGAAAAATTAGAAGAAAACACAGCAAACCAAAATCCTTGCTCAGGCACTGAAAAACAAAGTAATAAGTTAGGCAAGTTGTAGGCGAAATATCAAAAAGATGAGCTAACTCTACCACCAAAACCAATTATAAGAACAAGAGCCAAGAAGTTTAAAAAATCATTTCAAAATTATGTGGGATGATTTCTAGAGTGCGTGAAAGATCATTTTTCTATAAAGGCCAATAAGACTTTGGTTAATTATTTTAAGTCCAATTAGACCTTTTGGGGCTCCAACTAGCAAGTTATTGGAAGGCCCATGTGTGTAAAAATTTTTTTCATTAAAATAACAAACTTATGTCTTATTTGGGCTTTAATTGAAGCCTATTTCGTTTTTTTGAGTTTGTTATCGTCTATTTTGTTAGGTTTGTTAGGTGGTTATTAGGTTTGTTAGTTTTTGTTATTTTTATTAGGTTTGTTATGTTTGTTAGGGTTGTTATTCTATTTAGGGTTATAAATACTCCATACTCTCTCTTGTAAGAACATATTTGTCAAAGCTATGATGCTTTGTTATTTGGCTTGGCCAAGTTTAGCAAGGAGATGATTGATTGTCATCTTCTATTTGTAACAAGAGCTTATCTTTATCATAGTGTTTCTTGTGACGAATCTGTTCTTGTCTTCATACAACTTGTCATTTGTATTTCCATTTACATCTCTTATTTAAGGGTTCAATAAGTTGGATGTTCTTTGTCCTATTGTAAGTTTAAAAGTTTTGAGATTTTGGTAACCTTGAAATTCCGCATCATCAAACAGCTAAATATATATGCACATATTTTATTATTATGTTTTTTCTTCACACCAATATTCTTTCGAGACTCCAATACATGATACATATATATATATATACACACACACACACACACACACACACATATATATATATATATATATGATTTTCTTCTTTATTTTATATTCTTAGAACAAGTTTGTCAAATTGTTTTTTTATAAAAAGTTATGAAAATAAAAAAACTGGAAAAGCTTATTTGAATAATTTGTTTTTAAAGACAGATTAAAAAAAATTCTTTGGAAAATATAATTTTTAAAATCAGATCTGAAAACTTTATAACAAAAAAATAATAATGATGCCAACTTTTGTAACAGTTTGTAATCATATAAATATATAATAAAAAATGGCGCAGACTTTTGTAATCATATTCCATTCTTTAAACTGTTTGTTTATTTTCAAATATATAATAAACAGATACACAATCCAATGAATAATAAATAATGATACAATTATATATTTTTTAAATTTAATTTTTTGAAAATTTAAATTTTTTTATATAGGTTTACAATTCACTTGTTTAATATCAGCCATAGAATTTGGACAAAAATGTATTTGTAATCCTTTAATATTGTTTCAAGTTTTATTTTCGTCTTTTAATTTTACTTAGTTCTAATTTAATCCTTTAACTTTTTTTTAAAGTTTCACTTTTGTTTATTAATTTTATTTGGTCATAATTCCGTCATTGAACTTTACTTTAAGTTTTATTTTTATCCTTTAAATTCATTTATTTTCAATTTAATTCTTTATTTTTTTCTCAAGAATCACTTTTGTCCCTTAATATTATGTTATTCTAGTATGACGCTTTTTAAAATCTACTCAAATGTCTTATATTTTCAAACTTTGTCAATTTAAAAGCATTGAATGAATTAAGAGTTCAGACTTGCATGAACAAATTGGGCTACTAGCCCCAAAATGAAGAAAAACAAAGATAAAATAAAATTTAGCTACCCATCACTAACAAATTTAGGTTATGGAAATAATAAGATGTAGAATAGAGCCATTAAAAACAAATTACTAGAGCCTACTCATATCAATGGATAAATGAAAATAAAAATAAAAAATATGAAAGGAGACAAAAATTTGTGAATTGTTTATGAAAGTCAAATTAGAAGAAAATGAAATAAAAGGACAAAAATGAGACTTGGGGTGAAATTAAGGGACTAAATTGAAATAAAATGAAACTAATGAATAAAAGTAAAACATAAAATAAAGTTAATGAGTGAAATAAGAACTAAATAATATTAAAGAATGAAAGTAAAACTCAAATAAAGTTAGAAAACTATAATAATATTAAATAAAGTTAAAAGACAAACAAAAAAAATTGATATAAAAATTAAGGGATCTTAAGTAAATTTTTGTCTAACATATATATATATATATCCATTATGTAAATTGGCAGTTATTACAATGATTCAACTGCCAGATATACTTGTTGGAGAGCTAGATAGTTCCTAGGCCATAAAATATTGTTTTAAAATCTCAATGGATTCGAACAATCTGTATAGCAACAAAAAATAAATAAATATTGCCGATGCTATATATATTTTAGAGAGGGAATGGCATATTCTCCTAAATCTCGGTCAAGTATCATATACTTAGCTTTCACTCTTTTTCCACTCGCTTTTCCTTTTGTGTCGTTTTGATTCCTCATAATATTAAAGAGTGTGCACCATGGTTTTCTTGTCCGAACAGGACATACATCGAAACGATGTTCTAATTTTCTTCGAAAAATTTACAATTCAACAACTAATACTAACAAAAATTTATAAATCTAACCATTCAAATTTAAAAATAACAATCACATGTGCATATGGTCAAAAGTACGGTCAATAATTATAATTTAATAATTTACATTAAACAAACTCCACGATTCAAGAAGGGAATTGACGAAGATTCGAATTGAGAAGGTAAATATCTTTCGGTCATATACGCTAAGGTTATGTCAATCATTATGCCCCAATGGCAAATGTCTATTTCCAATGGGACTGGCTCCTGACGGAATCTTGCCAGTGTTTTCGTTCACCATGGTTCCTGACTTCTTTTTTTCCTTGTATAAGCAAGAATTATACATATAAAAAAAAATTCCAGTCTTAGAAGAAATATAAAAAATTTCATATGATACAGACTTGAATTTCCATGTACATATAGTGATGCAGAGATGCAAAAGAATTCAATATAAAGGTGAAAAACAAGAACAAAGCTTGCATGTGTTTGATATACATTAAGACAGGCATGCAGAGGATCATTTAACGGAAAATGAGAATAAAAAAATGTTTAAAATTTATATTTATATGTATATATTACTTTCATTAAAATCAATGGCGACTATAATGACTCTTCTCACGTACTAAGACTAAAATATATATAAGTTAGTTTTTCTTTAATTTTATATTATTTTAAATTTATTTTTACTTAATAACAAATTAAGATAATACCTACATAGTCACCAATTTAATTCATATTTTTAATGAGATCCATTCATTACATATGTATAAATACCAATTACATTTTAGAAATAAACAGCTAAGCACCCGTTAATTTTTTTAACTAACCATCTATCATTTATATTTATTAATGCTTTAGGGGCTTTTAATATATTAATTGGACCCAAAAATTATATATGAGTAGATAATGTTTGAAAAAAAAGAAATTCATATAGTTATTGATATTGACACTACTTCATTTGTTCTTTCGATACAAAAGAGACATTTTATTCATTTAAAAAACAAATAGAAAAATGGACATGCACCAACCCACTAGTTTATAAAATGACTTTTTGCTTTTTATCCTCTCATGCATACCAAATTACCATAAGGTCTTCAGAGTTTTTTTGTCGGACCAAAACACTCATTAATTTTTAAGCTATATATTACAATACTAATTGAAACTTATTTTTAAACAAAAGGAAAAAAAATAATTCAAACCCCAAAATATATAGGAAAAAAATATTTACATGTAGTTCTTTAAATATACGCTATATTGTTCTTCAACAATGATCACCTGCTGTGCAATATATGCACAGTAGGTGCTGTGCACCCAAACGCATGTAGTTTGGGCGCACAATAATTTTTTATTTATAAATATTTATTTTTTCAATAAAAATATTAAAATAAACAATAAATATATTTTTTAATTTTTTATGACATTATTTTAAAAAAATTAACCTTTTATGATGTTAAAATTTTTAACAAGCAGTAATTTTTTTAAAAAAATATTAAGATAAAATAGAAGAACATTTTTAAATGTAAAAATATCATTTTGTTAAATAAAGAAAGACTAAATATCTTTTACCGCCGTCAGTTTTGCACTCTTTATTACTTGTCATTTTACCCCATAACTATTTTTTCATATTGATAGATATTAAATTATTTAAAAATATATCTAAATTCAAAATAAAAAATTATTTTTTATATAAAAATTCACTCTGTAAAAATAAAAATAAAAAAAGGTTAAAAGCTTCATAGAAAATGTTAATAGCTATTCAAATCCATGCCTTTTAATCTTTTTAAAAAAAATAAGATGATAGACATTAATTAACGTCTTATGCAAAAACCATAAAAACATATTTATTTTTATTTTTGTATTTCTTAAAGAATAAAAAACATAATTTTTATCTTTTTAAATATTTTGGTTTTAATAATTTACAAAGATTAAATATTCGACACAAATCCTATTTTATTGTTCTGAAATTAAATCATGGCATGTGTTTAGTTTTTCAAATTTTATCATTATATATATATATATATATATATTTATATATATATATATAATTTCGATAAATAACTGTATTATTTTTAAATTAAATTATATATTATTATTAATTGACCAACTATTTATTATATTTTAATTAAAAAATAGTATAACAAATATATAAACAACTGCATATAGTCTCATCTTATATGTAGTTTATGTGAAAATTACGTTAAAAGTTTATGCAAATTTAATTATTACCCTAATTAAACTATGACATGATGTCTACTAGATGTCAAAAATCAATTTAGATCGGGTATTTTTGCATTAAAAATATATGATAATAATAAAGAAGGAAGATTACTTCCATCCAATCCAAGTACGCACCACCATGTCCAACTCATTTGCTCTTGGTCTTGCAGCTTCAAAGGCATCTATAACTGCAATATACAAAAAACCATCACCAAGGTAAGCAAATCAAATGCAACATGAAATCTAAATTTGTCATGGGGTTTCTCCCGTTTCTATAGTATTTATTTTGAGTCGTTAAATAAAAATTTAATGACTCAAATTTATTAACAATAAACATAACTACGTACCATTATCAATAAAAGTTTAAATTATTTTTTAACGATCCAAAATAAGTGTTATAGAATCTGCAATAATGGTAACTGCTGTAAGTGATCTGGTTTCGTCATAAAAGTATTATATACAATAGAAATTCTACTACTTGCCTGGTTTTGCTGCACCAGACCTAACAGCTTGAGAGTAGTAACACTCAACGGCGAAGAGGATGATGATGATTCCCATGAGAATATATAAATTCTGATGTAATTTCTTCCTCATCTTGATGAGTTTGTGATAAATAAACCAGGTTTTGAAGTTCCTAGTATATGCGTAAATGACTACATATTTACATATGCTTTAGGGTACTCATAGCTAGGTTTGAACATTTGGTATTTGCTTACAAAAGATACCCAAGAATCCTGTGCCACAGATTTGGATATTGATGGAAAGTTGAAAATGTCTCTTTTCATTGTCTCACTGATTTGAGAAATATTCCATCACATATTCATATTTATTGAATTTGGAAGCGTGAACAACGCTCCTTTTGTATCATTGGATTACATAAATCTTTATTTGATATAGATCAATGGATTAAAATTTATAACTGTATGCACAATTTTTCATCACATAAAATTACTCAATTTTAATTTTTCTCATTAAATTGTATATTTTTTAATAGTAACTGTTAAATTTACAAATATTGTGAAGTTAAACCTTTATTTAATATAGACCTTAAGCGATTTTGGTTTGATCCTTATTTTGTATATATAAAGTCCAATGTTGAAAGAATTATTTTAATATTAGGTCTAACAATGTTCAATTTTAGATTAGTTATTTTCATAATTTAAAAATTAGATTGGATATCAAAAGATAATATAAAAAAATTTAGGACTACATGCACTTGATATTAAAATTTTTAATCACATATAATTATTTAATTTTAATTTTGGTCATTAAATCTGTATAATTTCTTTAATATTAACTATTAAATTCACAAATATTGTGAAGCTAGAAATAGGTATAAAATTTAATTCTAAGAGAAATAAAAGTTTTTATATCAAATATTTGAATCAAGAGAAATAGTTCTTACAATTCAAAGAATAAACTCTTATAAATTAAATAATTAAATATAAAATATAAAATAAAATTAGATACAAAAATTAAAATTTTAAGAATTAAAAAAGGAGCGTCCGCCGAGCTATCAATTTCAATTGTCCTCCACTGCTGAAACCCAAAGTGATATACCAGCTGTGTATTGTCGAAATGTTGGAATTGGAAGATGATTGAAGTTCAAAGTCAAGGTCTTGTTCAGTGGGATTAACTGTTCTTGATATTTGTATTTCTGTAGATATTGCAGCTATAGCAATCTATTGAATATACGCTGCATGCAACTATATACATGGTATGGCCACCATAAAAGAAAAATGAACAAAATTAAATTTTGAAAATTAATTTTAAAGAGAAAAGTACAAAATTAGTCTTTTATTTTTATGCTTTATAATAATTTGATCATTTATAAATTAATTATGACAAATCAATTTTTCATAAATTTAAATTTACATAAAATTAGTATATCTATTTGGATGAATTAAAAATTAATTTTGTATAATATAAGATTTTGAGGGATTAATTTGTCACATTAATTTATGATAAACTAAATTTTCACAAAAAATAGAAGTAAGAGATCGATTCAGCAATTTTAAGTGACACAAAAATTTATGAATACATAAATTGGTATCAAACTAAAGTTGCACTCTATTCGTAATAGCATTTTATCACATTCTATGACATTGATTTGGATGTAGGCTTATTGTTCTCGCCAGCAAACTTACAAGAAAGAATGAAATGCTAATATTGACTTATAACAAAAATTTTCAAGAATTTGCTTTCGTTTAAAAATTGTTATTGAAATATATTATTACACCATTAATATATAATTTATATAGCACTCAATATAAAAATTTATTTTAATGCAATTCCAATTATACTGATTCAAAGAAAAACTTATTCATATTTAAATTTTTACAAATCATAGTTCGTAATTTCTAGCACTCACTATAAATACATAAGTAATTATTTAATTTAACTAATTAAATAATATCTATTTTATTGAGTATTATTAATATAATTTTATCTTTTTTAAAATATATTTATTTAAAATTTTGCAAGTAGAGATTAAGTGGATTATAATAGCTTTTTGAAAAACGGTTGTCTGTATTCTTTTAATTCTAGATTTGAATTGATAAGGCTGTTTAAAAATAAAAACGTCCCCTTATTAGCTAGATTTTCCGAGCTTTGCAGAGCACAAGTACATGACTGGCAACTTTTATAATATCTTCCAAAATGGCAATATTAATATATTTAAGTTTCATTTCTTTATAAATATCCATGACCCTATGATAATAAAAAATAAATAAATAACATCATAACCTGCAATTTAAGACCCTGCTTTTTTTTTTTTTCCTCCCAGGTCAAAAAGCCTTCTTGCCATGAAGAATTGTTTGATTAGGCATATTAATAGTGGAATCTAAAGTCTGTGTAGTCAACGAAGGAAACCTGCCGTGACACCAAAAGGGGCCCTTCACATGGCAATAATGTGCTTGTTTGTTTGATTACTTACTAGTGAGACAACTAATAATTACGTTGATTTAGACTTTCTTAATATAATTATAAGATTATAGCTCGAGTGGTAAAAAATTTGACGTCTTTTAAATAAAGTGTCGGGTTTAATTTTTATTTTGTATATAAAAAATACCATATTAAAAAAATTATTTTTAATATTAAATTTGATAATGTCCAATTCTAAATTAATAAATTATATAACTTAACAATTTATCTAGATACACAAATAAAATATATAAAAGAAAATTGCTAGTGAGATAACTGATGATTATGTTGATTTAGACTTTCCCCTTAGGTTAATATAGCTATAGGACTGTTGATGATATTCTTTAATACACTTTTTGATTGATGAAAGGTACCAAATTTTGAATTTTTTGCATTTCTTTCGATGAAATGTATATTATTGAATCGCATAGTTCACTAAATTTCTTGCATTGGGTTAATACAGGTCTGACTGTTGATGATATTCTTTCACACACTTTTTGATTAATGAAAAGTTATGACAGTTTGAATTTCCCGTATTTTATTTGGCGAAGTGTACATTATTAGATCATGTAATTTGTTATATGTGGCTTGTCGAATTAGTATTTTTTATCTTATCAATATCGGTAATTGAAAAATTACCAACTATGGTATCCAAGTTTAAATATAAACAGTTAGATTTTCGCAATTCTTTTATTAATCATTTGGATTCTTGAGAAAATTTTAGAGATGTGCATTCCGAAAAATCACTTGGCTATTTTTTATTACTGTTATGTTTGTGCTAGAAGTGGTTACAAATGACAAACTTGCCTTATATTACAATTATATATTCGCAGGAACCAAATAATAGAGGCTCAATTAATTAATTAATTGATCAATTACTTATTGTTGGAACATTTTTCTAGAAGAGAACAAAAGTTATGGGCTAAAGGATCCGCATAGCCGTGGGTTAACTCAATGAGCTCCTTCTTTTTATTTATTTTTAATTTTTGACTGTGATTCAAATTTAATATAACTGAGCTCGTTGATTATTTTATCATTATAAAACAAGTTTCGAAACTTTGAAAGAAGAAAAGGACACTGTTCTAAATCATTCATTCAGTAGCAAGGGACAGATTTATTTATCTTTTAGGGGAGTAAAATTTTTTAGATCAAATATTTAAATTAAAAAAATAAATTTTTATAATTTAAAGGAGTGAGCTTATAAATTAAAGAATTAAATCAATAATGTAAGATAAAATTACATATAAAATTTAAAATTTTAAAAATCTTAATATACGACTACCTATAGACTGCACTTAGGGTATGTTTAATGAGAAGAATGATAAAAAATAAAAATTAAGTAAAAATTAAGATACAATTTCTTTTTCCATTTTCCAAAAGATGGTTTAAATACATAGACATCTGCTTTTCTAGAAAAATATACAGCGATTTCTTTAAATTAAAATATAATATAAAATTAAACCAAATTGACTAAGATGTCCCTATCTATATTTTCTTATATTGTATAATAAATATTAAAATGTGTTTGAATAATATAAAATAGTCATTTTTTAAATTTGGCAAGATTTGAAATCATATGATAAAAAATGATTAAATAGAATAACACCATTCTTCCTAAAAGTTTAACCAATTAGAAGTGTTGTACTTATATGGCAAAAGATAAAGAAAAAGGTTTAGTGCAACAATAGAGAATTTTTTTTGTTTGTAACAATTGGTAATTTTACAAGTTTTTTCTCTTTGAGCTAAGAGGAAGAAGAAAATGGTATATCATCACAGGTATATAGAAGGTTTTGAATTCTAGGGATTGTGTCATAGTCAAAAAGTATTGCATGTGGCTAATTAAAATTCATTTTTCTTCTATAATTAAGATTTCTTGCTAATTGTTGTGAGCACTTTAAGGTTAAGGTGATTAAGTATGGGCCTTGGTGGCCCATCTCATTCTAAGTCAACCCAGAAAATTATTATATGTAAAGCACTTATAGCTATGTTTGGATAGAAGGTCAAGGAAGGAGTGACAATGAGTGAGATGAACAAATGAAGATAAACACATGTTTGGATGTTGTTATGAGAAGAGAATGAAATTATAAGGGAATGCCTCCAAGACCTTTCCTATCTATTCAAAATGTTATTTTTGTTTTTCCCCCAAATTGGAGGGTTAAGGATGGAAAGGAGTTATTTACTAATTAAAAATATTATTATATCATTCCAAATTTTTTTAAATTATAAGTTTATCTAATGTTTGCATTGTGAAACATTTCTTTTGAAAACTTCTTTTTTTTTTAGCACTCTTCACACATTAATTAAAATCTCAAATTTATTTATTTAAAACAATTTTAAAATAAGTAATTTTTACATATTATAAATTTTTTTACATAAGATATATATATTAATTTTATTTCAAAATTATGTTGCATTTTGTAAGTTGAGAAATAAAAAAAAATAAGAAAATTAGTAAAAGAAAGTAAAAAAAAAATGAATAGAAGAATGAGTCACATTTTTATTTTATGTATTGAATAAAAATAAAATTATTAGTTATGTATTTATATTATAAGAGATGATATTAGAAAAAAAATAATTAATAACTCATTCCATTCTATTTATTTAATTGTAACTTCTAAACAAAAAATTTAAAATTTTTTCTCTTTCTTTATTAAAATTTTTAAACAATATATTTACTTAAATCATTTTATATCATTTCATTAATAACCACTAAAACTTCCAAATATAGCTCTCGCTCCTTTGAACGCCCAGTGCTACCTCTTGAATTAATTGTTCTTTAATGCGAGTTCTCATCGTTTTTCTGCAATTCACAGTGTATTGTTCCATTACTTCTAAATGATTGTAGCACATGCTTTTTGTGTATGTAATCATTAAATGCAATTTTTTTTTTGGCATAATAAAATATAATAGTTAGCGAGTGGCACTATATAACAGTAAGTAAATAGTGTGGCATTACATATATAGTGTCCTTGCTCATGTGATTTTTGTACTCAGCAAAACCAACGAACGATCTCTAACTGTAGCTAGTTATAAAATTTAACAAGGTAAGACCAAGTTCTACAATATGATGATGTTTTCTTTCAGCACGGCGTTCTGAGTAGAGGTGTATGGACACGAGTTTTTGAACTGGATTCCTAAGTTTTGAACAACACTGTTGAAGCTTCTAGGCTCTCCTCCCTAGTCGCTCTGAAGCATTTTAATTGTTCTATCAAATTGATTTTCTACAAGCTTCTTAAAGTGAATAAAAGAGGGTAGTGCTTCATCTTTATTTTTCAGCGGATAAAACCATGTAAATCCATTGTAATCATTGAAAGCGAAATTAGAACATGTAATTAAACTTGATTACAAATTGAGAGAATAAATAAATTAACAGTTTGACCTGATGGAGACGACATAGTTGATCTAAATATTGGTTGAGTCCAACGAGTTTAACCTACAATGGCCAAGAGCATTTCTCAGAGTGTTTTGACGGTAGAGAAAGAATGACAGATTTTGTGTGTGTAAAACTAGGGTTTCAGTGTGTTATTTGTAAGATTTTATTTAATAATATAATTAATCAATATTATTACAGTAAAATCCTCCAGAATCTTTAAAACAATTTTAAATTTAATTAATCAATCAAAATTAAGTCCATAAAATCTCTCTCTGGATAACAATATTAAATTAGTTGTTTGACGGAATGATTACTAATACTCTTATGCTGTGGGTTGGGTTTTTGTCCAGTGGGCTTGTGAATAATCGAACCATCACCAATTATCCACACATATTAAAATAAAATCGAGTTCATTCTTAGTTTATAAATTATAACATTAATTTTCTAATTAGAATTAACAAGATACTAATTTAATAAAATAGTTAATGCTAATCCATAAATATTAAAATTATTCCAACAATCTCCCATTTGGATAGCATTAATTAAATTATTAGATCAATAAATGAATAGCTAATTAGGCATAATAATATTCACATAAACACACGGATGTGTGTATATTTATAAACCATATAAGATTCAATGGTGAAACTATACACAAAGATCACTGAAACCGATAGGGAATCAAGTGATATTGACATTTCTATAAATAAGTTTCATTAACTGAATTGAATGGAACACAAAGTAATATTCAAAATTGTCAAATAAAAATTCAAAATCCCTTAAGAATTTAATTCAAACTCCCACTAAACCAAGGTTACATCAAAATTTTTAACAACGCCTATGTGAGTTACATGATTCTTAAAAACTCCTATGGGCAAGCCTTTGGTCAACGGATCTGCCAACATGTGTTCATCAGGAATGTGAACCAAACGAGTTTGACATTTAACAATATTTTCTCTGACGAATAGGAACTTAACATCGAAGTGTTTAGTGCGACTAGAGTTCCTATGATTCTGAGAAAAGCTGACAGCAGACGAACTATCGCAGTATATGGTTAGAGGTCGTGATATAGAATCAACTATATGCATGCCAGATATCAGTTTCCTCAACCATATGGCCTGGTGGGTAGCCTCATAACAAGTGATATAAGTTGTTATTGATTGCTTGCAACTCTTCCACGATACAACTCCTTCAGACATCATAAAGATGTATCCAGAAGTAGATTTGTGGTCATCCACATAAGATGCATAATTAGAATCTGAATAACCCACAATTTCAAGTGGCTCATATTTTCTAAAAGTAAGCATGTGATGCTTTGTACCTTGTAAGTACCTCATGACTTTCTTTGCAGCCCTCCAATAATTAGGACTAGGATTGCTTAGGTATCTACCAAGCACACTGACAGCGAAAGCAATGTCAGGTCATGTGCACACCTGAGCATACATAAGGCTGCCAATAGCAGATGCATACAGAATCTTATTCATCTCGATTTTCGAATTATCATTATTGGAACAAGATGATCTAGACAACTTTTCACCTTTCTGTATAGGTGCTGCACAAGGAGCGCAAGTATGTGTGTTAAATTTCTTCAGTACTCGTTCTATATAAGTTGTCTGAGATAAACTAAGAGTGCCACAAGATCTATCATGATGAATCTGAATTCCCAAGACGAAAGAGGCTTCACCAAGATCTTTCATGTCAAAGTGGCATGACAAAATATGTTTGACCTCATTCAACATAGTTACTGAGTTACTGGCTAGGAGTATGTCGTCAACATATAGAATGAGTATCATAAAGTTGTCTTTATCAAATTTCTGATAGATACATTGATCAGCAATGTTCTCTGTAAAACCAAGTGAGGTGATTATCTGATCAAATTTCAAATACCACTGTCTTGAGGCCTGTTTAAGTCCATAAATGGACCTTTTCAGCTTGCACACTAAGTGCTCTTTCCCTGTCTCAGTGAATCCATCAGGTTGCGTCATGTAAACATCCTCAAATAAATCACCATTTAATAATGTAGTTTTGACATCCATCTGGTGAAGTTCAAGGTTCAACTGTGCAACAAGAGTCATTACAACTCTGAAGGCATCTTTAGTAGATACGGGTGATAACGTCTCTGTATAATCGCTCCCTTCCTTCTGATTATAGCCTTTAGCTACAAGTCTGGCTTTGAATCTTTCAACTTCACCATTGGCCCCTCTCTTAGTTTTAAAGACCTATTTGCAACCAACAGGTTTACAACTATCTGGTAACTCAGTTAATTCCTATACATGATTACAAGACATGGAGGACATCTCATCATTCATAGCCTCCAACCACTCAGATGAATGAGATCCTATCACGGCCTCGTCATAAGAAACTGAATTTGTGCCATTAAAAAGGTCTGACTTAAATTCCTGCAAGTATACTATGTAGTCATCTGAGATTGCAAGTCTGCAAATCCTTTGTGATCGTCTCAAATTAAGAGCTAGTTCTCCTATATCAGTTATAAGAGCTTTTACAATAGGATTTATCAGATTCTCAACAAGTGTGTCATCTCCAATGTCATGATCTACGAGTGGAGATGTCTGTGTGGATCAATTCTAAAATAGCTTCATTTCTATTAGCCCCTTTTTTCCTAGGTCTAGCGAGAAGTTTTCCCTTAATACAATCATTACAGGATTCAAAATCAGAAAAGTCTAGGTCACGCAATATGTCTTGTCTAACCATTCTCTCCAATCTCTCTTTTAAGATATGGCCCAAACACCGATGCCATAACATGGAAGAGTTCTCATCAATTCTTCGACGTTTGTGTCCTATGACAGTATTAATTGATGCTATAGGAGTGGAATC
Organism: Delonix regia; assembly: GCA_037074485.1. Taxonomy (NCBI): domain Eukaryota; kingdom Viridiplantae; phylum Streptophyta; class Magnoliopsida; order Fabales; family Fabaceae; genus Delonix; species Delonix regia. Next base: position 17,348,214 of record CM073454.1, on the reverse strand, counting down.
TGAACAAACATTCGCTTTTAAACAATATAAACTGCTTATTAATCTAGCAGTTCTAACAATGATTGAATTAAAATAAACATCAATTCTGCCATTTCCTTGCCAAAAGAAATATCCATCTTTGTCTAACACAGAACTTAAAACCATATTCCTTTTTGAAGAAGGTACATAGACAACGTTATTTAAAGATAAAGTATGTCTAGAGTACAAGTTCAAAACTACAATTCCTACGCAATCCACTGCAACTGAACTTCCTTATACTCCCAGAATGGTCTTTTCTTTCTCATTTGGGCTCCTCCTGTCTTTGAGCCCCTGCAGGGAATTAGTTACGTGAACAGTCGCTCCAAAATCCAACCACCAAGTGTCCATAGAAGTTTCAAAATTATTGGATTCAAGATAAACTAGAGCTAAGGGGGCAGTTTCAGGAAAGATACCTTCGTTTTCACGCTTGTACTTCAGTTTAAAGCAATCTGAGATCTTGTGGCCAAGCTTCTTACAGTAATTACAATTACCCTTAAATTTGTTCTTCTAACCGCTATTCTTATTGTTCTTCTTGATCTTAAAGAACCTTTTATCATTAGGCTTACCCTCAGTTTCTTTCCTTTAAGTTTCTCATTTCCAGTCTTGCTTGACGAAGCATGAGAGATATAGTTCACTGAATGACCACATGAATTTGATTTCTTTAATGACTCCTCCTCTTAAGTCACAATGGACATCATCTGATCGATGGTCCATTCAGCTTCTTGTGAGTTGTATGTGGTTCTGAGAACCCCATATTCTGCTGGGAGAGATTGCAAGACTTTGTAGACAAGATAACTCTCACCCAGGTCTATATTTAGAGATTTCAGCTTGTTGAAGTAATTCACTAGCTTCATCATATGCTCGCGTACACTAGACACTCCATCATAATGAGTGTTATCCAGTAGCGAAAGATAATACGCTTTCTGCGTCTTATCGAACTTTTTGAACTTTTCACTCACAACTTTAAGGTATTCCATAGCGGTGTCCTTCTCAGGAATGCTCTGTCTGATTGTCTTCTTGATAGTATATTTTATGACTGTCAAACAGATCCTGTTGGATTCATACCACTACTTGTGATAAGCTCTGTTAGCAGCACTAGACCCAACAGTGAGATTTGCTAGTTTTGGATCTCTCATGGCCAAATCCTCCTTAGAGATGATCAGGTACATATTAAGGGACTCATGCCAATCATCATAATTCGTTTCATTCAGAGTTTTCACCACAGAGAGTTGTTGGAACATGGAAGCTGATGAAACAAAATTAGGAAATATTAATTATGTCTCGGAAACATAATCATAAAACAAGATTTCCTTTACAAAATTCAACTTATACAACTGTATCATCAAGATATGCTTTATAATCCCACTTAAAGTCTTGGATTATAACAAATCAAGAAAGAAAATCATATGTACTAATGATTTGGCCATAAAGAGAAGTAACAAAATGCACCCATTGTCTCCATATCGATAGGATATAAGAAATAATGAAGGCATCAGATTGAAATGCTGCTAACGATTTGTAAATGTATTTATTTCACATAATTATATTGATAATGTCACACCGATAGGGTATGTCTATCATCAATATAACATATGTATATACTCTCTTGTGGACTCATCGTAATTTCTTAGACTTTTCCCTGATGAATATAACTAAATTATCCAAAGTTATAGGAAATTGAGTGAGAAATGTGATGTAAATTTATTTATAAACAGACATATCACTCTGATTAGGCCCACGATAGGTGAGCACGCAATCATTAAGTGTATGTAATTCAAAGTTACGACAGATTCCTCAAATGGTTTATTCCTTTTCAAGGCACGCGCTTAAATTAGGAATAAAACAAAATAATTAATATAAAAATATTTTATTTACATATTATCAGGGAGAGTGAGCTTAACACATTGTTCCATATTATATCTAGTCTAGGCACAAATTCTCTCGTATCAAAAAACCTTATTTAAATATTATTTTTAGGCCTTTTAATTTTGCAAAATTTCAAAACTCCTATTTAGATGACTCCAAAAATTCTAAAAAAATCACCATAATTTAGATCGGGGCGAGTAGAGGCGAATCCCAAATTTTGGAGTTGATCAGGCTGGCGATGTGGCCACACGCACCACCACACGCCACAGGAGCGCATGGGCCTCGCCCATGCGCTTCTTCTTCAACCTCTGGCGGGTCGTTTTGACTTGCCAGAGACCCGACGGGTACCAACTCTGACCCGTCGATTTTCAAGGCTTCAGGGCTTTAAATTTAGCCCTTTCTTATCGACGTTCAACGATCTACAGCATTCTGGTGGGTATATCGAATGAATCTACCCAATTTTTGTGAAAATTGCATCGAAAAAATTTGGGTTTTCGTTGGTTGGTTCCTCGGTTTGAACGCGGTTCACCGGTAATGGATTATGTCAGTTAGGGCTTACCGGCAACGCCAATAAACACAGCATTGACGTTAAGTTTCACTGGCAACCGATGAAGAACTCATCGGTGATCGAGTCCTGAGTTCACTGATGAAGACGTTTTCACTGATGAAGACGTCAATGATTTTTTTGTTTTTGTTTTGATAATTGCCACAAAAAAAATGGGACATATGCAGTAATTGGTTCTGCTTATTGAATGACAATAATAATGTATGAAATTGATGATTTCATAAGCCTAAAATTATAATTTATCTGACGAAATAATCATAAAATTTCATAATCAGAAAACCTTGGGCTTTGATACCAATTAAAAGCGGAATTAGAACATGTAATTAAACATGGTCACAAATTGGGAGAATAAATAAATTAACAGTCTGATCTGATGGAGACGACATCGTTGATCTGAATATTGGTTGAGTCCAACGAGTTCAACCCACAATGCCCAAGAACGTTTCTCAGAGTGTTTTGACGGCAGAGAGAGAATGACAGATTTTGTATGTGTAAAACTAGGGCTTCAGTGTGTTATTTATAGGATTTTATTTAATAATATAATTAATCAATATTATTACAGTAAAATCCTCCAAAATTTTTAAAACAATTTTAAATTTAATCAATCAATCAAAATTAAGCCCATAAAATCTCTCCCTAGATAACAATATTAAATTAGTAATTTGACGGGATGATTATTAATACTCTTAGGCTGTGGGTTGGGTTTCTACCCAGTGGGCTTGTGAATAATTGAACCCATCACTGATTATCTACACATATTAAAATAAAATCCAGTTCATTCTTAATTTATAAATTATAACATTAATTGTCTAATTAGAATTAACAAGATACTAATATAATAAAATAGTTAATGCTAATCCATAAATATTAAAATTATTCCAACAATTATCTATAAAGTGTATGTAATACTTGTATCCTGATCTTGACTGAACTGGGGAAGGTCCCCACAGATTTGTATGCACCAATTCAAGAGGCTTTGTAGCATGAGAACGAGCCAACATAAAGGGAAGTAAATGAAACTTGCCAAGCTAACATTCTTCACAAAATATGCGTTGGTCATTACTAAATATTTTAACATTACATAGCTTTATAACTTGGCCGAAAATCCGATCTGCAGGATGACCTAATTTTCTGTGTCCATCCATCTTAACAGAGACAAAAGCAGATGGATGGACTATTTTATTATGAACTGTAGCATTTTTCCCTGCTGCGGTTTGACTGCTAACTTCATATAATCCATCCTTGAGCTTCCTTTGTAGCAATGTTTGTCCCGTTACCTTGTCCTTTACAAAACAGGTGTGTGAGTGGAATTCAACGAGTATATTATTGTCTGCTGCAAGCTTCAAAACACTTGAGAGATTTTTAGAAATTTTGGGCACATGTTGAATGTCAGTCAAGAGTAATTTACTATTCTGAGGACAGGGTAAAATGGAAGAACCAATAGCAGTAATATCAACATATTGTCCATTACCAACAATAAGTTTGCTCTTACCCAGATTTTCAGTTGCTTGATTCAAATTTCCCATGTTATTAGTGACGTGGTTGCTGGCACCATTGTCCACATACGAGTTAGGATCAGCAATGGTTTCATTAGATGCAACATAGGTAGTGTATTGTTCCTGATTATTGTTGGATTTCTTGGCTGAGTCAGGGATGGAAACCATATAGGAGGAGTCATATCGATAATAACATTCAGCTGCTGTATGTCCAAGTTGACCACAAATTTAGCATACTGGTTTATTTCCTCCGTATCCTGGACCTCTACTGTGGCCTCTTCCTCTGTTTCCTCTTATCCAGTTTCCACGAGGTGAGTCTTGCTAGAAATCACGTTGCTATGCCATGTTGCCTACTAGAGCAGAGAGTGTCAACGAGCTAAAGGAGTTTAGTTGCTCAAGGCAAGCTTCATACATAAGGAGAGCACTCTACAATTTAACCCAAGTGAGATGTTCTTTGTCTGTAAGCTGAACGACAATCGAGTCTTGCAAGTACTTAGGAAATAAGATCAGTAATAAATATAGGAGATCCAGCTAGAATTAGATTGTCAGTCAACGATTTGACTTTGGAAAGGTATTCCTCCATCTTGAAGGATCCTTTGCATAGGCACTGTAATTCACTCTTAATCAGAGTTATACAAGTTCGTATCTGGGCTTCAACAATTTCCTTCACAACTTGCCATAGAGCATGCAAGGTCTTGTGGCCAATAACTTGAGTAGCAATGTCAGTGGTCATCGAATTACATAACCAACCAAGAAGAAGTTGGTCAGAGATGATCCACTCTTCATATGCAGGATTAGGTTTCTGAGCATCCCCATCAATGATCAGGGGAGCAGGGCAAGACTTAGTGCCAAGCAAAAACGCATCCAATTTGTTGCCTCTAATAACAAAAAGAACCATGGATTCCCAGAGAAGAAAGTTAGTGCGATCAAGTTTGATAGAACAAACTTGATTCAGAGCAGTGATGAAAGGAACGAGTTTAGAAGAAATAGGGAAAGATAAGAGCTGTCAGCAGATACAGAGGAGGAACCCATGTTGCCCGTCGATAGAGGGTCTGATACCAAGAAAAGATTAGAGAAAATAGGAAAGAGTTTCAGATGCGAAAGATGGCTTGACGCCTCTGTACATTGCTGCATGATCAAAGCGAATCACCCACTGTACAGCGAATCTGCTGTGCGTGGGTGATCCGCTGTTTTAAAAAAATTTAACAAAATAATATTAAAAAAAATTTGTTACTGTGTAATGCATAACTCACGTGATGACAATGCAACAAACTAGCCAGGTGGCACTTATACAATATTCTAGAGATAACTAATCGTGTTTCTGCTAGAATACATCGCGACAGTATTATACATCATGCAGCCAAATTATTCTCTCTCTCAATGAAGTCAAATTTCTTCTTCATCCTACCAAAAATACTTATTCATCACTTTTCCCATTGAAATCTCTAAATCAAAATTTTACTGTTCTTAGTCCAAGAAATTCATGACCCCCAAATTCCCATTCGTAATTAAGGATCTTTCGTTGGATCTAGAACCTCTGGGGCCTGTGCACATAAATGCATGTAGTACTTTTATTTTTGTGCCAAGGAGCATGCAGTAGTTTGGTGGCCTAACTAATCTAATCAGTACAGTCATATTGAATTAAATTGTGTTAAATTTTAGTAAAAAATTATAAATTTATCAAGACAGGTCTCAGATTCATTATTACCTGGCCCAGCCTCCTTGGTTATATTTTTTAGTTTTAAAATATTATTTTTATAATTTAATTTAGTTTATTTTTATTTATTAAAAAATTTAATTTATTAATTCTTTTTCATTCCAAATCTTAATTTTCATCCATTTTATTTTTCTCACCTTCAAATCTTAAACTTTTCTATTTTTCTCTTTAAAAAATTATTTTTATTAATTAAAAAAATATTTTTATAAATAAAAAATAATTACAAAGGGGACTAATTTGACCCAGCACGATTAAACCTAGTTTGACCTGTCACTTACTGGGCCAGTTCTTGTTAAGACTTGGTTGTCCCATGATCACCCATGTAGTAAATATAAATGCATGTGATATTTGGTTTAAATTTTATTTTTTCTGTGGTTTTTGGCACAAAACAAAGAACAATTATGCTTGCTCTTCAATGTATCAAGAACATTGTAGTTGTTAACTAGTGTGATTTCTTATCTCGTATTGCATACGAAATTTAGTGTTGGATGTTCAGAATTAATTTGAAGTAGTCACAAACTTAGCTTGTGATAGTTTATTACCAATGGGCATATGTCCATAAAGACTCATAAGCATATTTTATTATAAATTAATAAATAGTTTTTTTAAACCATTTAAGTAATTCTTTTGAAGGTTTTCAAGACACTCGCCATTTTTTAAAAATCTAAAAAAAATAAATTCTGTTTTATTTATTTTTTAAATAATTTCTTTTGCGCTTACCTGGTTCATTGCAAATAAATTAGAGTCTCGTCTAGATTTAAATTGTTTCCCAAAAATAATAAAGATAAAAAAGTAGAAAGATAAGAAACTTAAGGTAACCAAGTTTTTAGGATAAAGTTCAGATTACAAATTTTGAATTAACTCAAGCCCTCAAGAAAAAGCTTAGCACAATCAGAAATCACAAAGGAGGAAAACAATTTGGATCCTCTCCATCTTCTTTCCATTAATTTCTTATCAATTTTTTTTTTTTAAAAAAGACATAATGGGTGGGGCATGAATTCAAATCCTCTCAATTTATTTTTTGTCAATTTCGGAGGGTGATAGTTATATCGAGTTTCATATCTTTTATTGGAATTCATGTAAATTTCACTCATTTTGTAATTATCTCTCTCTAAAATTAATAGAAAGAAAAAGTAAAGAGATCAAAATTAGGTTCGATCTTTCCTTGATTAGACCCTAGATAAAGTTATGTTCCAATTTTTCGATTTTATTACATAAACCCTAGGTAAGCAAAGTAGACTTTATAGGATAAGAGGAAAAAGTAGAAGTAACAAATCTAGCAAGCAATTCTTTCTGTAAGAATTGGTGTTTTTCCCTTCCGTGGCTATAAACTTTATCAATGAGGTGTTTATAATAGCTCTTCGTCAGTCTCTTATGGTTAAAAGGAACACCAAGATACTTACCCAAATCAATAGTGAGAAAAAAACTAAAACATCACATATCTAAGAAGCTGTATTGTGAATTGTGATTAACATATCTAGAAATAAAGACATTTGTTTTTCCTTACTAACTTTTTAACTCAAGGTTTTACAGAGGCACTGGTCATAGGTGAGGCTAGATTCATTACGGTCCCTCAAAGGAGTTGCACCCGTTTGATCGCTCAGTACTTTTAACATGGAACATTGAATTAAAATTTGAGACCACTTGCAGTTACTAAATTTGATTTTAAATCGTTAGATTTGTACAATATCTTTAATAATGACCATTGAATCAGTGCACTCCTTGGAAACGTAGAAAATCCATTGTGGATCATAGGTAGACCTTGTCTTATTAATTTGACAGGTTTTTAATGATCAGAATGAAATGAATTCAATTGATCAACATTCCAAGGGATCTACATAGAAGAAGTTGTCAAACAATGCATAATGATGTTAAGATTAACTAGTAAGCCACTTGAAAAGTGTCTTAATTAATGAAATTGTCAGTCAAGCCAATCATAAGCATTTTGAAGATAATTTTTTTACCTCTTGTTTGGTACTGCACTATTAACTTCTTTAGTAGTAATATTATTTGTAATGTGCCTCTCTAGAACAAATCTGCGTTGATTGGGAGAGATTACAATGGGCATAAAGAACTTCAATGTTCATCATAATGGCTTTGAAAATGGCGTATGAGACAAATTTGTTTAATTGTTTTTTAGTTTGACACTTCAACTTTAGGAATATGGTTCACGAAGACAATGAAGACTATCTTGTACGGCAATTCGAGATTCTCTACTAGATTTTAGGACGATTAGATTCATCCAATGATCTTTAATATACCATATAATTTTTTATTTAAAATTTAAAAAATTATTATTTTTAAAAATATATGTTATACAAAAATATATTAATATTTTAGATTATTTTTTATACCAAAAAATATCTTGTTTAAAAAAATTAATTCATTATAATTTCCAGTCTGTTTCTTATATTTTACAATTTATTTTTTCTTCAATATAATACCATTTTGTCATAGGCCAAAGAATTAATAAGCACTACATCACCTCCCGTTTTTACATCTGTCTATGAGTAATAGTTAAATGTCGAAACAAATCACCTATAATAATATTATTATCATAGATTTTGCTAATCTAAAGTACCTAGTATAAATTTTCATATAAAAATTTAATAGCTCATATTTTTATTAATAACTGCATGCAATTATATTGCAGTTCACAAATCTAAACTATTAAAATTTTATCTTATAATTTTTATTAGATATCGCATAATTTGCAATAATAATATGGATTTTGCTTACCAATGTCCTAAGGACAATGTTAAAGAACATTTATTACACCTTTTGACAATAATAATGAATGTTTTCACTACCTTTAATGCATCTAATTAATAATTTTTTTAGTTTTGTTTTTATGACAACATTATCTTTCATCTTTTTCAAGGGCATAATCAATCTCCTTTATTTTTCTCATAAATGTTAAAAACTTTATATTTATATTTAAATAAATAAAACTCCAAAAATACACTACATCCCCATCCAATTCACAATATAATATTCTAATGGATATTTTTAGGATATCTAATTTTTCTTAAATATTACTATAGAGTTTATGTATGGGGATATTAATTAAATATATGGAGATATACAAATTTCTTAGAAATTAGTTGTAAATTTTTTAAAAGAAAAGAGATTAATTATGCCTCTTAAAAATATGAAGGGTAATGTTGTCATAAAAAAAATCATTAATTAGATGCAATGAAAATAGTGAACAAACATTAACTATTATTATTACTAAGTGCAATTAATGCTCTTTAATTAACACATGGTTAGTAAAACCATAATAATATTACTACTACTGATTCATATATATATATATATATATATGTGTGTGTGTGTGTGTGTGTTTGTGTGTGCAAAGTATGCTCCCTTTAATGTAGGAATTCCGTTTGATTGATAAGAACCTCCTTTGATTAAACCTCAACTTTTGGTGCGATGACTCTTCATATGCTTTTAACATAATTGTTTTCATTGATATTTAGTGTTACATTTAACAACTCTCCCATTAACATAGTGTTTATATGGATATATTTAGAATAAAATTGTAGTCTTATATTTAACAACTCTTTAACTTTCTTTAACATAATTTAATAAGAAAAACGAAGGTGGAAATTATAATAACCCTATGAAAGACATACATTTAACAATTACGATGCCCAAATACTTTCAATCAATGGTAAAATAAAAAGGTTTAAAAGTCAATGCATGCATACCAATTAATATTGTGAAAGTAGCACATTATAATATATATATATATATATATGTATGTATGTATGTATGTATGTATGTATGTATGTATGTATATATGTTTAAGAGAGGCATTGATAAGGCAATGACCCACAGATGTGAAAGAGAAATTATAGCACCATTCATTTCTTCCTCCTCATTATTCCTTTAAGATTACTCGTCTCCTTCTACTACTGTTGCCATACTATTCATCTCCTTCTTCTCTCCTCTTCTGTTGATTCAACTGTCGTGTCCCAACACAGTCAGTCCCTCTTTAATATTCCAGGAAAATTGTGTCTCTCTTAAGATGGTATCTAATTTTAATATGATGCTTATCATAATATATTAATTAATTTAATTTTATACTAATACTCACAAATATCTATTATTTAAAATGTATAAGCATATATAAAAATAGACTAATGTTCTAAAAAGTTTGTGCAAACAAACTACTTGAAGATTAGTCCAAATATCTTTCATATCAACCTTAGCAAGTTTCCAACAAAGCTAAGGTAGATACATTGTATTGCCTTAACAACTCCAAAACAATAATCTTTCTTTTAGGTATCCTCTAATTTCTCTCTTTGAAGAAACTTTAAATTAGATAATACAAATACAATTCATTGGATTTTGATATCTCTAAAAGTATGCACTTTTTAGGATAGCTCCCTAGGTTGAGTTCATCTAAGGCTTGCATGTATTTATATGTGAACACAATAATTGCACAACTAATTTTTAAATATTATAGGATGCCTTTACCTAACAAATTTTTAATGCATATAGGCTCAAAGTTCAATGTTGTATAATAATAAAAATCTATTAAAAGGTTGTTTACAACTTCATAAGAGCACATTTTTAAAGTTGATTGTGTTTTAAATCTATCAAGCAAGTTAATTTTTCATGTCTGAAGTTGTCTATAATACTTGTAATATTTATATTTAAATTCTTTAAATAGTTAAAAACCTATCTTATGGAAGTTAGTTTTATTTTTCATATTTTTTGTCTTATATATAGAATAAAATACTATTTTGATTTTATACTTATAAATTTAGTCTTAATTTGATCCTTCACTCATATAAATATGGTTTCTCATGTGTCTTAATTTGATCTTTCACTCATATGTCTAGTCTCAATATGGTTTCTCACTAATATAAATATTAGCAGATTTAGTATAAATTTAGTTAAGATTGAGGAACTAAATGTGTTAACTTTTATATTAGTGCAAAACCAAATTAAGACTCAGGGATGACAAAATATTGCCATATTTGGGGATCCTTACTGGGACTACCTATTTGGGGACTTGCATTTACAAATTTTTTCCCCACAAGGATGGAGATGGGAGAAAAAATCTCCTTGATGAAGGTAATTTGTGGATGGAAATAAGGATCATGCTCCCTATTTCATAGGGTCCCCGTTTCCAACAATTTTACCTAAGCATTTTCAAATTTTTATATACATTTTCAATTTTACCTAAGCTTCTTTTTGGGAAAGGGAGAGGTAATACCTCACCCTTGTTTGGTTTGCAGATGCACGAACAAATCCCTCTTCCTCGCCCTCCCTCTCTCTTACTAATAAAGGAAAGCTATATACCTCTAACCTTGGTGAGAATGGAGGAGGTCACTTGCGAAAGCAAAAACTTCTGCCTAAATTGACCTAATTTTGTATTGCTATCCCATTTGCTTTTTTACTAGTTCCTTTTTATTAAAGTGAGCAATGACAATCACCCGCCTACTATGTCATCCTTTAAAACCTCTATTGAGTTGTTGAATGTGTGAATTAAAGATTAAACATGAACTATCAATGACAACCTCCAATTGGATTGTACAAATTCTTATTGTCTTCAAATGATTTTAAAATGGCATTTTGCATGATGTTGTTTACCAAGTTGAAACTGCATTGCTTCTTGCATTTGTTCAAATGTTTTACTCATTTTGTTAACCAATTTGAAAATAGTTACAACATCTTACTGATTTGTTTGTTGATGTTCAATGGTAACCCTTTTTGCATGTGTGTGTGAGTTTTGAATTGTATCTGTATAGCTCAATGGTGATGTATTGACAAGTGTATTATGTATGTATAGGTCAACCTATGATGGTATTATTGCTCTTATGTGTCTGGTGTGAAAGAACTCTACTGTAATGGGCAGATGAAGATAATGGGTAGGATCATATTAATGATGACTATTCTTATGGGAGTAAAGGTAGTTTATTGCCTAGCTATTGTCATCCTTCTTTTTATTGTATTTAAGTAATGGTTAATAGTAAGCTTGCATCTGGGTTAAAAAGGAAGAATATATTTGTAAGGGGACAATGTATAGGTGTGAAAATTTTTTCTTTTGATTAGATAATCAAAATTAATAAAATAGTGTTACTAACTTCCCGTATATGAATGAAAGGATAGATTGTTAGTTGCCTTTTAAATGGCATTTATTCTCCTTTACATGTGCTAAATCATATTGATGTCTTTAGTTTTGTTTTTGCTTATTAGTTCTTCTTATTGTCTACATCTTCAATGATAACATTATGGTACCTTTTATAATGATGATTATGTAAGTATGATATTTGAAGATGATCATATAAGTAGCATGTTATTGCATATGCAAGTTATATATAGATTCTAATGCAAGTGTCTACTTTATGGTAGTATTTACTTGTGTTTGAGGTTGTTGAGTAAATTAAGTTAGGAAGTTGTTTGAGATAATTGTTGTCCTTTAGGGAGGGCTAAATAAACTTGACCTTCTTGCATTTCAAAGGATCATATAGTTCTCATAACATTATCATTGATGTTTAACTTTTGGCATTCATACAGCTATGGACCAAAATATACATGAAATTTTAGTATGTGTTGTAATGTGGTGGTTGTATGTTGGCCCAACAGTTTCACAACAAGCTTGATCAATGTTTAATGATAAATGTAAGAGGGACAAGTTTATTTAGCCATCCCCAGAAGGCGACAATTATGGTTCTCATAACATTGTTATTGATGTACAATTTTTGGTGTTCATATAGTTGTGGATAGAAATATACATGAAATTGTAATACGTGTTGTCGTGAGGTAGTTATGTGTTAACCCAATGGTTTCACAAAAAATTGATTAGTGTTTGATGATAACAAACCAATTTTAATCAAAATTTGGTCTAAAAATTATTTGACAAATTTTCTAATGGAACAAAATTATTTAACAAAAATAAATTATGTCTAAAAAATTTGTTGACTCAAATAATTAGAAAAGCCCAGAAGAAAAACTATCTTAGCCAAAATGATCTATAAAATTATCTTAGTTTGATAAAGCTCTTTTGGCCTAACTTTTAAAAAGCCTAAAAGGATTTTTTTTTTTTTGTACCTTGCATAATTTCAAGCCCAAATGCTATTTGAACTATTTCCATAGGAAGTTCAAATATTAAAATTCAAATTATTGAAAGTTCAAAACTATCATAAGAAGATAAAGCATACATAGGAGACATCTCAAGTATGTGTTGTAGACTACTTCTTGACCAAATATCAAGGATAACAAAAAGTATAAGTCAAGAGTACAAAGATCTTCTCTTATCCAAAAGATGTTCATTTTATGAGATATAAAAAAATAATAATAATAAACGATGGATAGCATCCCAAGCTGAAGGAAAAGATGACATGCACTACACAAGTTGACAAACTTGCAGAGACTATCTTCATAGCATATGTACTTATGGTTCAAAGATCTTCATCTTCCTTCTCTCGTTACCTTTCTCTCTCCTAACAACTCAATGCCATTTCCTAGGAAGGATAATGTTGACGTTCAAAGAATGATCTTCCTCTCATTTGACATCAAGTAGAAAACATCCTTCTTGTTATTGTATGAACATAATGCTTACAAACCAGCCTCTATGGCAATTTAAAGATCAGAAGAGACTACGAACATAAGATTTGATGTCCTTTTCCATCATAACAACACCCAATGTTCATATGCATTAAAATGATCTACAATTCAAAATGCAATAGTTATCAAGTTAAGATCTATAAAAGGAAGCTCTACAGAAGGAAAGTGTATAGAGAAAACAAACTGGAAAAAAAAAAAATCATCTGAGAGTTATCTTGCAATTATTCATTTATGCCTAATTTTAGGTCCCTAAGTTTGTCTTTCAAGAGCCTGAGTTTATTAAGCCTAATAGTAAACCTTTCTAAGGGTAACCCAAACCATTCTACTTTATTCAAATCCTTCCTAAGCGAAAATTAGTTGAGGGTAAGCTAAGTGAAAACCTAAAGTGTGATAGTTTGAGGTTAGCTTATACCTAGTGTTAAGGGTGAGCATTGTAAAACCTAATGGTGTAAGTATTTAGGGTTATCTTAGTTAAAACCCTTTTATAGTGAAAAATCTCTTCTAAAAGAAGGGGACTAGATGTAAGACTAAGGTTGTTTGAACTAGGATAAATTATTTGTGTCTTGTCTTTTCTCAAAATCTTTTAAAGTACTTCTTTTTTTTAAAAAAATTTATCTTCAATCTTTAAAAATTGATTTCAGGCACATAAAGCCACTTTTTCAGTTACTAAATTGATTCATGCAAAATTAACCTTTAAGTACGTAAGTTTTCACTTATGGTACTTGAACAACATTTTCAAAAATAATTATTTTTCTAAAAGAAAATCTAATTAGTTTCTATTTAGCACCTATACATCCCTTTAGGTGCACTATCATTGTGTGTCTTGATGTGCATGTATAGTATTGTTACCTAGATGGGGGATGGTTTTAGAACGTAGGAGGCACATTGGCTATATTTCTTATACATTGAACTTCCATGTGAAGAGGACCTACCTTAGAAACTTGGTGTACCATAGTGATACCACTTGCTTCAATTGAACAAGGATGTATAGGGTAACATTTGACAGATTGTGTGCTATGTTTGATACAATTGGTGGGCTAAAACCCAACGAACACATGCTAATGGATAAGCAAGTTATAATGTTTGTTAGCATACTTGCTCACCACGTTAAAAATTGTGCGGTTCAATTCCATTTTGGACGTTTTGAGGATACCATTAGTAGATATCTCAAGGTGGTGTTGACCACAATGAAGAAGCTAGATAGAGAGCTTCTAAAGAGTCCAAAACTAGTGTCTGTTGACTCAAACTAGAGTCCAAAGCTATATAATTAGGTATATACTTAAGTGTTTTTACAAAAGGAATGTTGATATATAGCTTCTTGAATACCTTTAGAATTTTCTTAAACTACTAATTAACTTTCAACTTTTGAAATCTCTATGGACATAGAAGTGGATGCACATACCCTATGAGCTTAAGCTTTGGAGGATCTTTAGCTTGTTTTTCCTATGCCTCTACCTCTTTCTTTTTCTTTTTCCTACTCATCTGCCTTATGGTTCCCTTTAATCTCTTTACCACTCCTCAATGAAATAACATTGCAATATTCCCTGCCCTCTTTCTTTAGATTCAATGTAGTATCACTAGGTAGGTTGCCTTAAGGTTTGTTATTAAGAGCATTTACAAGTTGGCCTACCTATGCTTCTAAATATTTCAAAAAAGTTGCTTGACTTTGGATTAATGCATATTGGCTTTGAATAATGGCATCATTTTTTGACATATAATTTATGAACATATCTTCCAAGGATGGTTTCTTCTTAACTAGTGGTAGAAGGGATCTGGCATATTGATTAACCCTAATAACATCTCAAGTAGGTTATGAGGTGGGTTATAAGTTCTAAGAACAGTAGAGGAACAAGCTTCCAGGTTGTTAATATAAGAGAAATATGGGTGATTCCTCCATCTTGGATTATAAGTGCTAGTATAAAAGTTGTTTTAACTCTTGTTGGGTATGAATTGAATGCTTTCCATATTGCCTAAATAATTAGAGGGATAATTACCTCCTCAGAATTCATAACTATCAATAAGAGGACTTACTAAATTAACCAGCGCTATGTTTGAATACTTCTACCTTTTTGGTCAACGATGAGATTTAAGCTAATAATGAAGACATGAGCTCCATTTCATGAAAGATAGTAGCCTTTGCAGGACTAATCCTCTTTAAATACCACTGGTAATTATCGAAGGACATAATTGTAACAATTTTTATGCCTTATTCATTGGTTGTGCCATTAAAGATCTGCCAACTGCTGCATCAATGATAATTCTGAGTTAAAAAGATAACCCATTGTAGATTGTTTGAACTTGAAGCCACTTGGGAAGCTTATGATGGGGCTAACTCTTCAACAACTCCTTAAACCTCTCCCATGCTTCATACAGATTCTTATTAACAAACTGAAAGAATGAAGTGATATCATTCCTTATCTTTGCTATCTTGCCTAGTGGGAAGTATTTAGCCAAAAATTATTATGCCAACTTTGCCTAAATAGAGATAGATATTAGTGGTAATGAATTAAGCCACACCTATACCTTGTCCCTTAGTGAAAATAGGAATAACCTCAATATAACAACATCTTCACTGACCCTTTGGTATTTGAAAATATCACATATCTCCAGAAAGTTCAGAATGTGGCTATTAAGGTCATCAGTCAACAATCCTCCAAACTGCCCATTAGCATGTAGTAATTTGATAGTGCTTGGCTTGATTTCAAAATTGTTGGCTTCAATTAATAGTCTTCAAAGACTTTCAATTAGCCTTTGCCACATTAAGGTGGCATACTCATACAGGTTGTAGTTGTTTTCATTAGCCATCTTAGGTTGTCTATGATGTTGTGCTCCTTGAATGTTTAGGTTGATGGAGTAGATGTTGATATGGGTGAAATAAGTGATATGTTTGGATTAAGTACACCTATCTTTATTCAACCTCCACTATGTTTAAGCATGCACATAACTAGTAATTAGAAGTGACAACAATAACAACTAATTTAAGAAAATAAAAAATAAAAATAAAGGCTTGGTCTAAGGTTTCTAATTTAGCACTAATAAAAATAATAAGTATAACTAAGAATTCCCTGGCAATGACACTAAAAACTTTTTGTGAGCAAACTGCCACGGTGCAACTATACACTGCCAAAAAGTAGTAAAGAGTGAGAAAAGTATCGTCCTTATGGAATTCTAGTTAATATTGTTATTAATTACTAATGTGTATGTAGTTACCTAATCCAAGAGAGTCAACATTCATGCCAAAAGTAAAGTAATTGCGATAAGTCAAATAATGCAAAACTTAAAATGAGATGAAATCAATGTGAAAGGCTTCTCTAGGATTATGGATTATCAAGGCACTTCAATTATGAATTAGTTACTTTCTTAACTTAAACTCATTGATTTATGAAGTAATCTTAACTTCTAACATAATTATAAGAATTTTTTGATTCCTTATAAATTTTATCACTCTAAATTAGTTCCCTATATTTCTATGAGAATCACTTAGAGAGATGCATCAAGTAAGACTATTACAACTCCACACGTTCGATACCTATATGTCAATCCTAAAGACAATGTAAGTTAATTTTAACTAATAAATCAACATCAATTATGAAATATTGAATCTTATGACTAAATTTGGCTTTCAAGAATCCCCAAATCTTCAACATAAACCTTAATTAGTGGTCAATCAACAAGGAAACAAATAAGAATTGAACTAAATAACTTCATACGCAATGAAGTTCAAGTAAAAAAAGTAACAAAGTTCAACAATCTACATGTCTAGGATCTACAATCCTAGAAAAATAAAGGCTTAGCAAAGTAAACCCATGATTACAATCCAATACAACTCATAAAACATAAACAAGAGAAGAGAAAGAGATGAAAGCTTCTATTTTTTAAGCTTTAATATGTTTGCTCCCTTGAAAGTTCTCTTAAAATGCATTCCTTTAGCAAAGTCTATCCCTTAAAGCTCAGAAAATCCTCTCATTTTTCTTCAGAATGACTTCTATAGCCAAGAAACCCTAAAAAAAAAAAATTGATTTATATTGCCTTCAAATGCTAAAAGACTAGTCTATCCTTCATTTGTTGCATCTTGGTACCTTGGCACAAATTCTCTTATTATAATATATGTCTTGGCACTTTAGCGCTAATTCTTAGCCTTTTGTAACAATTTTAGTTTTTTAGCCATAACTTTCTATTTTGATGTTGAAATTTGATGAACTACTACTCGTTGGAAAGCTCTCAAAGAGCTTTATAAATTTTCATGAAATGTTTATCTTCAAATTTTGACATCTAGTAGTCTAAAAATGGCCTAAACATAAGGATATGTACTTTTTTAATGCTAAACAATCCTTTATTTCATCCAAGGCCTAAGCACAAATGGACACAATATGAGCAACTCTAATTTGCTAGGACTTAAGCATGTAAATCATTAAAACAGAACTAAAACATCTCAAACAAGTATAAACCCAAACCTGCAAATGCAAAAACCTAATCTAACAAATATGACTTAAACTTTAATTAAAACTAATAAGATTACACCATGATAAAGCATGAAAATAATATGAATAATTATATTACATAGAGTTGTCAATTTAAGGTGAGCACTTTGGTATTTTCATTGCAAGCTTACTCTAATTTCCTAAAATATGCTTTGCATATTTGTAATCTCTGTTGTCAAGCTTCCTTTTTTGCTTCATCTTAGCCCCTTTCTTACTATATGATGCAAAACCCTAAGAGCCTCACATGCTCACATTATTACAGTTCATTAACCTGACCTTATTCACCAATTTATCAAAAAATTTTATTTCTAAGGCCACAACCTTATCATGAAGCTCTGAGTGTAAGTCACTTTCAAACTTTGTAGCTTTCCAAGGTCATCATCATACTACTTGAGATAGGAAGAAAATTTTGAAAGCTTAACAAATTTAGCTGTGTACTCATCCATTGTCATCTTACTATGCTTGACCTGGATGAATTTGACCTTTTATCATCTCTAATGGAATTAGGAATACTTTTCAAAGAAAGCTACCTAAAAAACTTCCCAGGTAATTTCTTGGATTCCATTAGCTCTCATAAGTCGTTGGGTACCTTGCCACTAAAGTTCTGCTTTATCCTCTAATATATATTTAGCTAGAATTACCTTTTGGGTGGTCGTGCAGTCTATTACCTTAGAGATTTTTTGCATCTGCCTCATCTATTTATCCAACTTATCAGGATTGTAGTATCCTTTAAAGGTAGGGGGTTTTGCTTTTTGAAACTCAGCCACTACCATACTAAGCTGGTTTGGATCCCTTATATTCTCTAGTATGGGATTTTCTATTCTAAGTTGTTCAAAATCCCTTTGTCCTCGTACTTCTTCTTGTAATTGCCTTAATATATGCGTATTGGTTTCTTAGGCCTCCATTTGTTCCTGTAGTCTTTCATTTTTAACCCATAGTTGTTAAACTAATTCTTGTAAAATTTATGATTGACTATGAGTAGACATTTTCCTACACTTACATAATATTTAGATTATAAACTGGGTTCTAATACCAAAAAATTGTTGTGCCTTTATATATATATATATATATATATATATATATATATATATATAATACTCTATATAATAAAAGAAATTAATAAGCAATATTTTTTTCAAGCATACACTAGAAATAAAAATCATACTCATTTACAAGTGTATCATATGTTAATTTATTTATTTTGTTTTTATTATTATTTTATTTTTCATGCAAAATCCTAGTTCTTAAAATATGGCCCATAAGAATTTCCAACTCATATATTGGGTTTGACGCACTTTAAACCTAAAATTCTATATTTGTATCTTAACTAAATAGGTTCACTATGCATCCTACCCTTACCTAAGGTGTACTCCATGTCCCATCCTAATTGTTTTATTTTATATGACCCTAATTGGTGGAATTCAAATTTAATTTAAATTCCTAATATAATCATGTCCTTTTTCATACTTACATTTTCTCTTATCATTGTGGCTTACTTGTCCATTCCATGAGTAATCTTCATCCAAGGAGATCAACATGTAGCCCATACGTAATCAAAACAAAAGTATTTGGTTTTGGTTATAATTTACTTATACCATTTTAAACCTTGGTATGTACCTTTTCATACACCTACTATATGCAACCCATAAGCATGATGACTTACATGTCATATCACTAGTAATGATGACCTACCCATGTAGGCTTCGCTCATTACCTATGAACTTAGGTGTTACTTTTTTTTTCTTTAACTTATTATTATATCTTAATTCATAATATTTACTCTCATTAAAATTTGAGCTCGAGATTATTCAAATGAGTGTGAGGAACCCTACTACTGGACTACTCTAGCTATGCTTAGGTGTTACTTTTTATTAAATATCATTATTTTGGAAACAAAAGCAATGATAACTTGGAAACTCTTTGCAAATGAAAACAAGACCGTACACTCTTAACTCTTTGGAAAAAAATAAACTTATGGTACAACAAATTAACATATTTATAAGTTTGACCCATTTTACATAAACTTTCTTTTAATTAGACCCCACAAATTTAAAATACAAAATAAATAATTCTACCCTTGTTCTCAATGTAAGATGGCATGTAAAATTTAGGGAAAAGTAAATTATTTAATAGGTTGAAGTTTAGACCCAATCCTAAATTTACTATTTTATTTTAGTCCCCAATTGAAAAGATTTGCTTCTTAGGAGATCTCTTTCTCTCTTATCAAAATTCTTAGGCTTAATTCTACTTATTAGTGGTAATTATACCTACTCTAAGTAGATGATAGAAGATCTTAATTAGATTTGTACATTTACTCACTAAAATTGTGTGAACCAATTTCCAACTAGTCACATCAAGTAATTATCAACTTAAAATAAAATCTAAGAACAACACATGTCATTTCATATATGGATAAGATTCCTTTAACACATGGAAGTCAACTACTTTTTGGCTAATACCGACAAAATACAATGAAATAGGACTTCTTTCTTAGTCAAACTACCAATACACAGACCTCAAGAAGACTTTCTTCCATGGCTGATAAGACAAACACACTATTACAAAATATTTAATATTACACATAAAACATAATACAAGCTTCTACTACTTGATTTTTTCTTCATCCCACAGATTACTTCTTCACCCAGTAGCTAATTAGTAACTCATAATATGAATTTTAAAGATATGATGTGAATAATATTGCAAAAAGACTTCATCATAGAGATAACATCTCAAACAAGGTCACACCATGGATCCATCAAGCCACACATGTATGCTAACAAAGCAAATAAACCTTTGCATCGCACACATTGTGTTGCCATGGAGGTCACAATATTCATAAGCATTATAAAAACAAAATGCATGCAAGAGTAAACTAGATAGCTACCTTAGTTCTTAGCGTTTTGGTACAAGCTTTCTTTAAGTTAGGTCTCAACCAAGCCAAGCCCCTTTGTCTTCCTTCACTATCAAAGTTATACTTTTGTTATTTGACTAAGAGAATAAGTAAAAGATGAAGGAGAGATGGTTCATCATGTGAAAGAAATAAGGACAAGACAAGAATTTCTCACCTTCCCTTCTCGGCCACTTCCCATACTCCTCAAGTTACTCACCCTTTCTTTCTCTCATTCTCACAAATCTTTCTCTTTCTCTATGTATTTGGTCCATGGTAATTTTAGTGGAGGTCTAATCCTTCTATAATGTCTTTTATCTCCCTTGAATTCTTTAAATCGAGTAGATGACACTAAAGGTTATCTTTGCTTTCCACGTGGCTACCCCTTACATGCAAATAAACACCTAACTTGTTTAGTTCTGCGTCTTCTCCATATTCTAAGGTGAATATTGCACTTTTGTTTCCTACATCCTTACCTTTTGTCAGTAAAAATTACTTTTCTTACCCTCTTTTATATGTAACTGTGTGTATATGTGTAGTTTGAGGTCCTTATCTTTCTTCTTTTTCTCTCCAATAATGCTTCCTTTTCCGTTGGTCCCTCTTTTCCATTTTTCAAAATTATTGCATGATGCTTCCCATATATTTTGTGTCTTTGTACTTTAATCCCCTAATTACCCAATATTTTCAATTAAGGACAAAGATTTAAAATTTAAGCTTTTATTCTTATTAAATTTTCATAGGCTTTTCCTAAAGATTCACAAAGATTTACTAAGTAAACTAAAATTAGAATGTTATAGCTTTCCTAGCACTTATAGAATCCACATACAAAAAAGAGCACATTTACAACCTCTACCTACACAAATCCCAAATAACTACACATGGCTAAGTCCCTTTGCATAGCCAAACCAATGAAATCACCACAAGAATAGCAAAAGCCTAAGTTTTGTAACTTCAGTGCTCAGTATGTTAATATCCCCAAAGTGGTCACAATTTCCTGCTTTAATGCTAGGCTCCTCAGGATGATCAAATAGCTACTCAAAGAACCTATAATTTTTTTTTTCTTGCATTTTGCATACAGACAATTAAGATTCTTCTTCGATTCTAAAATCTTCACCGAAGCTTATCGACTACAGAAATGGTTCCTATTCCGCAAGATGTGTTTCCTTCTACTAGAGCTTTCACCCACACTTGAATTAAACATGGTGTCCTGTAGTGAAATACTAGACAATGAACTATGCTTGGTACTTGCAATCGAAGGCACAACTGCTCAACCAAAGCAGAATGACCCAATAGCATAACTAAAGAACAACTAAATTGAATAATAGTTAAGTTGAATCAGACATGACAAGGAATATCTAAGGTTTTAGTAATAGAAGGCAAACAAGATAAACTCAGGAACAATTGGAAAAACATAAGACATAACCATCAAACTGAAATACAGGGTAAATGTCTTCTTGTATCAAAATCCATAAAGTTTTCTACCAATGAAAGTTACAAATTTCTTTCTATCCCAAGGTTATGACAACTATCTCAATGGTGTCAATAACCCAAAAGCTTGTGTCAAACTCATCTTAATGGTTTATTCATCTCATACAATGGGGAATAAGCCATGAACTTCTCGTCATCTATTGATAGCTGAAAACCTCTTCTATAAGTGAAACCCACCATAGCCACCATTTAGAAGAGCTAAAGACTAAACCCATCATACATATATGTTTGGACAAGTACCTTAATAGGATTGGATGTTTTCGGCGTTCATATGTCAGAGTTCTCAGCTCGCTAGTCAGCCACTGCAGATGTCATTTGGTCAGAAATTGCACACTATGATAAGGAATGAATATGAGTGTTACCAACACACAGCAAGAACAAGAGTCTCATCTTACTAGACAAACCATAGGACACGTGGTGGCTTTTGGTATTTTGGGGTGTCTTTTATAAATTTCTTTTATGAAAGGTAAAAGGATAACTTTCCTCCCATTCCTTTCCATTACCTTATTAATTCATCCAACCAAACAAATCATACAATCACTTTTCCATGTGCAACCATATATACTTACTTTTTTTCCTTCTCACATTCTCATTCTCATTCTCATTCCATCACAACCATTGTAACCAACCAAATGGGACATGAAAGTGCAACTATTTCCAATATGTAAAAGAAACTGTTTCAACTAGTAATATCAAGTCAAAATTAGATTGCTACTTAGACAAGCCAATTATGCAGAAGTTTTTGACATATTAGGTTGGTGGAAACAAAATAAATAAAAATACCCAACTTTCACATATTACACATGGTGGACAAGATATGTTGATGTCAAGACGACTTGAGCTTTATGTTTTTTATTTGTTGAAGTTATTATTTACTTTGAACTTGTTATTTGAATATTTTTTAGTTTTTTAAATTTAATTAGAGCATATTATATAATATAAACAAGGAGATTAAGCTTTAAATTTAATTTTTGTAAAATATATTTATTTTTTTATATTTTTAATATGGAAAATTAATTAGTTAATCCCTATATTTTATCAAAGTTTGTAAATTGGTCCTTATCCTTTTTTTTTTTTCTTTCCAAATCACTCCTTGTTATTTCAATTTTTTCAATGTCATCCTTGCCATTACTTAAATCCCTAACACCGTTAAATATTATGTGATGGGGTAGAATTTGACTTAAGTGAAATGCTAAGGTGGAAGACAAATGCCATATGAGATGCCCCCAAGTTTCTCTCCTGCCTTTGTTTCCTGATTCAAAAACAGGGGTGCTATCAATATCTTGCACATGAAAAGGGCAAGCAATTTCTTTCGTGTCCCAAAAAAAGAGCATTTTTCAAAATTCAAAACGTCTGTGCCAAGATAATGACTTGTAGAAATAAGAAGGTATTAAGCAATTCATAATCAGCTCACTTTGCTCCCCAAAAATGGATGAACAAATGAAGCTCGTGATGAATGACGAAAAAAAATCGGCTGAAAATTTCTTAGTTATCTGTTCACACTAGTACCCCATTAGCCGATAGGCCAGTCTAAATAGCAAACCAATACAACTGAACGTAATCCATGTGCTTAGTCGATTAAGAACTTACTGAATTACTTAGGAATTAAAATTACATCAGTTCACGTTTAAGTTAGAAACTGAACCAGATCAAAGTTTAATTGTGCCCTTTAAGCTTTCTTCTGCTTGACTGGTGACATGAGGAGAAATCAATAGACATGAGCAGCTAGAAGTTATGCTTTTTGTTGATATAAGCCCATTCAAATACATTAGTTGGGTTTATGGACGGCCTGTGTACCCAGAATCAAGAACAAATAGAGCCACCGTAGCCACAAATAGGAAATAACCTTCACCAAAGGAGAAATCGATAGACATGAGCAGCTCTCCTGGTGTTTTTTTTGAAATTTCTTTTTTTGTATCATTCATAAATTTAGTATGCTATTAGACAATATAACAGAAGCTTCTTCATGATGGACCCTACCAGTACAATGCAATCATGCTAATTCTTTCACAAGTAAAGTTGCTTTACCCTTACTTGAAGCTGAAGATGAACATTGGGTTCCCACTTCCCAATACATCAATTTTGGGGAATTTCTCTTTGGAAAGATGGATCCTTCTCTCTAAGGATAAAATAAGTTCTCGAGGTTGCCATTTTTATTAGCAATAAACAACATTATTTAAATGATAATTGTGAGTTCATATTTTAACTTCCAGTGCATTGATATTTGTATAAGCTAATAGAGCAGAAATATTCCACAACAATATGCTTCCATGCTTCATAGTCTGAGGCATTTTACGAAAATGATTACCAAGTCTTGAACAAAGCTGCGGCTAACTTGAGCATGAAGGGAAATTTTAGTAGGAAGGAATGTTGAAAGTGAAGAGTGTGAGGCTGTGATAGAAGGAGAGAGACTGAGAAAGCAAGAAAGAGAAAAGAGGAAGAGACCGATAGCACCATTGTTTTTGAATCAGGAAAACAGGAAAAAGTTGGGGAATCGGAAATCTCACGTGGCATTTGTCTACCACTTAGGCCAGATTTCGTCACATCAGACAATATTAGACTGTGTTAGGAGTTTAAGTAATGATAGGGACTACATTGAAAAAGATTGAAACAATAAGGAGTGATTTGAAAAAAATAAAGTGTATGGACAAATTTATAAATTTAGGTAAAATATAAGGACTAATTAATTATTTTTTTAATATTATTATTTCTTATACTTTTCTTTTGAAAATTTGAAGTATGTGAATATTCACAGAGATGCACTTATAGAGAATGTAGATAAAAAAAATCTCCGTGCATTGAAGAGCGGGGATTAAAAACATAAATAATTATGTGTCATTCCTATTAAGACTTAACTTATAAGCTAAGAATTAACACAAAAATAATAAAATTTCAAATTATGACTGGATATAAACGATAAGATGAGATTTACTGAAATAGTTTTCTATATTGGATAAAAATACTAGTATTCACGAAACGACTGCAAAGACTACAACCGGTGGATCCACGGGCTATAAAAGACTGGAATGACTACTGCTACCAGCATTCGTAATAAAATAAACAAAAATATATTTTTTGGCCTTCGTTCTCTTTCCCTCCCTCTTGTTTCGGTGCCAGTGTCCTCATCCTTCTCTCTTGCAGAAAATGGCTGCGTCTCAAGCAAGCCTTCTTCTCCAAAAGCAACTTACAGGTTAATAGTATTATCCAAACCAATCTTGGGTTTTCTTTCTATTCTTCTTCTTTGGTTAGATCAAAACCCTTATAGGGTTTTTGAATCTTGGTTGAGTTTTCGGATTGATCAATTGATGATTATTATTGTTGACAGATCTTTATAAAAATCCAGTAGATGGATTTTCGGCGGGCTTGGTTGATGAGAGCAACGTATTCGAATGGAGAGTCACCATTATTGGGCCACCCGATACTCTTTAGTGAGTTATCTTGTTCTATATGTTTATGTGAGGATTATTTTTTTGCATAATTTTCTTCAGGGTTCGTTTGAGAAACAAAAGATGAAGAAAGAAATAGGAGGATGAAATCAACAAAGAACTTTGATGAATTAATGTAGTTATGCATCGCTAACCTCTTTCCTTCTCCTTTTTATTTTCCAATGACTTCTGTCTTTGTTCTACTTCAATATAATTCTGGTCAGATTAAGTTTATTCATATGAATACTGGATTTAATTACCATTCAATATAGTTAATGGTCATTGTTATTTAAATTTCGTATTGGGTTGTGATACAACTAGAGGGGAAAATAGAGAGAATAGAAGAAGAACACAGAAAATACAGAGAGAGATTAGAAGAGATGAGAATTTACGAGAAATTCTCATCAGCTCTAATCCATTCTGATTTGCATATTCCCCCTATTATTTTTTTCTCTCTAACAAACCCAGGAGACCCATAACAACTTCTGTCAGTTCATGTTACCACACCAATTATCGATTTACTTTTCAGTGCATTTCAGGTTTAAATCTTTTTGGATATTGCGTGGCTATTATTCAGTCCCAGCACTTTATTGTTTGGTATTTATTCTTATCAGGAAAGCAGAATCTGATGTTGCATTTCTTTTCCTTTTGGCTTAACTGAACTTGTAGTCAATTTAGTCCCACAAATTTCAATTTCAGCAGTGTTATCCATTTAATTTTCTCATCAGAGAATTTATTCATTCTAATTTTAATTGAAACGACATTCTCTCCTTAATAATATAAATTAAAGCAATAAAAAAATGATAGCTAGATGTGGTAAGATCTTATTTAGTTAAGTCACAACATCTGAAGTTGTCCTTGATTACTACTTTCATAAACTAATTAGAGCGGCAAGATCCAACTGAATTTAGACATATTGCTCAAATAAATAAACTAGATAGAGAAGATTGCTCTAAATAAAATTATAGGGGCTAAATTGATGTACCTAGTAAACTAGAGAGATAATAGTGCAATTAAGCCTCTCATTTTGTTGGTATTATTTGTGTGTAATGATTTGAGAGTGCCCAAGCCCTTTTATAGTTATAGCTGTGTATAGGTGAAATTTCTTACATGCCAGAATGAGGTTCTTGCTTTAATCCCAAGAACAGTATTAGGGCTATATAGGATTTAAGATTGGGTCACGAAGAAAGGCTGTGCATGGTATAGCACTCGATGGGTGTGGCAAAGTTGTCTAGTAGACTAGAACTAATTATTAGCCATTGTAGTTGATATCTTTTTCATTATTTTGGTTTCGTAGTAATTCAGTCAAAAAATTAATCATAGTCCGCTATGTCCTAAACAAAATTTATGGATTTTTCTATTCATCTAAGTATTTAACTGCATACTGACCTTTCCTTATCAACTTTTTTGGATTAACCTCTTGTGGAATTTTTTTGGGAGATATGTAGATGAAATTCATATTTGACATTCTGAATCATGATTGGTTATTGTATGCATTTGTGTCTTTTTCATACGGCCATTTTTTTGCAGTGATGGAGGTTTCTTCAATGCCATCATGCTCTTTCCTCCCAATTATCCACTTAGCCCACCAACAGTGAGGTTTATCTCTGAGATGTGGCATCCTAATGGTGATTGCATGCTCCCATTACTTCTATTAAATTCTGTGGTTTCATAATTTGCCTAATTTCATTGTGCCTATTGTATGGACTACAGTTTACCCTGATGGAAGAGTCTGCATTTCAATTCTTCATCCCCCTGGTGATGATCCAAGTGGCTATGAACTTGCGAGCGAGCGCTGGAGTCCTGTCCATACAGTATGTTGTAGATGATCAAATATGCATTCATTCATCATGATGATAGAAGGCTCATATTTTTCTTGCTGTTTATTTTGCTTATGTTATTATTGAAGGCCTAAGTTACTTTGTAATAACTTGGCTTGTAACATAAAATATTGTTAGATATAATTGAACCAAGGATTTTTAATGTAAAATCATCTATGTTCAACTTCCTTGTCTGTTTGTGTCTCTTTTTTTTTACATTGGCGCTTTATTTATGTGTATGGGTGCAGCATATAGAATATAATTGCTATATAATTGTTTTGTGAGAACATTCTTCTAGTTTGGGCTTCCAAGTGTTTGATTAATCTTCCACTTAATGTAGCAATTCATAATTTCTCACGATATCTGAGTTAATACAAATAATACAAGTATATGATATATACAAATAACTAATTCTGAAGTTCTTGAGTCACAGTATAGTGTAGGTGCGTGACCCTGTGAGTTTTGGTATGATGCAGTGTCTAAGTATGGATTGCCTGCACTTGTTTTTGTTTTTAATTGGGTTGTTACTTGTATCTCCCAAAAAAATTTTCAGTACTGAGGATGAATAGATAAGATAAATATTTGAGATCATTTTTGGATTCCTCTATGGCAGTCCCTGTTGGTGGCAGCCATCAATTCGATCAGCAACATGATATCATTGCAACACTGAATAAAAGATTGGCATTGGCCCCCATAATACCATACTAATTCTAGAGTTCAGTGCTTAGACCAAGACAGTAACAAAAGAGTTTAAAATATACTGCATGAGCTGGGTTGTTTTTTCAATTTTAATGTAGTTATATCAAGAATTCTTTTGTAAAGCTAAAGTAATTTTAGTTTCTTATACTAGTAATTGCCAAGGCCTTTGAAGGTTGTGATGATGTTTGAGTATAGCTGTTAGCTGATTGTGTCTGCGTGTTGTTTGGTGAAGTCAACAGATTGTCTCTTGGATACAATTTCTGCCATTTTGTATCTTTCCAATTTCTCTGTACAGTTGATCTTGTTTTGTTTAATTATACTGTATTTATTTGCAGGTTGAGAGCATAGTTTTGAGCATTATATCAATGCTTTCAAGCCCTAATGATGAATCTCCTGCAAATGTAGAAGCTGCGGTAGGTTTTAGTGTCCTATTTAATGTTCGATTAAGCAACCTTTACCTGTGAGATAATTTTCTTCATTACTCTTGTCCCGTTGAATTTTACGTTGAAACCTGCAAAAGTGAGATTAGAAACTTGGAACTCTTGTAAAATATATCTAATTGCGGGTAGGATGAGATTAATCAAGATATATGATGTTGTTCCTCCCTTGTTATGACATCTTGGTGAAGTAAATGATAGCAACTTGAGCTTGTTAATACTACTTCTTGTTGACTTACTCAATTTTCTTTTTAATCCCATTTCTCATGTTGTATCTACCTATAAAGCTTGCAACACCGTGAAATGGTTGGTTTTTTTTTTTTTTTTTTTTTAAATTAAAAATTTTATAACAGTGGAGTTTCAAATTTTCAAATTACTACCCACTAACCATAATCCCTACTTTTAAGTTTAAGGTTTGTATTTTTCAGAGAACAACTAGATCAAAGCCAAGACTATGATGACTTTATTTGTAATTTGCTGATACGTTCTTGTCTTTGTTTACTCTTGTAATGCAGATAATGTGGAGAGACAAAAGGGATGAGTTCAGAAAGAGAGTTAGTCGTTGTGTGCGGAAGTCTCAAGAAATGTTATGATCTTCTTTATACATTTCTGTCATGGCAGTTTCTGGCCTCTTCTTGTCATTATGAAGGATTGTAGCCTGGTTTTGTTACTTTGTTTAAAACACTTAAGCCTCTGCCAACTAAAGGAAAGATGTTCTTGAACTGTATATGATTGTGGCCTTCTTAAATGCTCTTTTCAATGGTAACTTTCCTTCTATTTTGATTGCCCTGTGTTTTTTTGGTCTTCTGAGTGAAAAGGTGATGAGTTCAAACAGCAGAAGATTTTGAACATTGCATGTAGAATAATCGTTTGGTGGTGAGAAATTTAAGTAGTATATAAGATATCTAAATTTCACTCTATTTGGTATCTAGATTCCAAAATCAACAATAATAAATACTTAGTGATTAATTTCATTCCATCTTATTAATTAATTTTTATTTTTCATAATAATAAATATTTATTGATTAATTTCATCTATTTCATTAGTAATTTTGTTTGTTTTCCTGGCCATACTATCATTTATTTTTTAAAGAGGCATAATCAATTTCCTCCATTCGGAAAACTTTGCGTTGCTCTAAATTAAGGAATCCAAATTTCCTTTCTCAATATTTAGAACTTGTAAATTTAAATTTAAACAAAAAAAATTCAAAATATGCATTGCATCACCATTCAATACAAAATATTATATTTTAATATATTTATTCACTGATGTCACAACAATTTAAGAAATCAACTGTTTAATTTTTTTTCAGAAAAATAGATATGATTCTTTATTTTCGTTTATGGACTAGGAGGAGACCCAAGAAGTATTGTTGGAATTGTGTCAAGGATTATTCAGTCCAAAGAATATAAATATTAATAAAACCAAATTCGTACTTTAGTCCAAGGAATATTATTTGTAGGTATAATTTGAATTGACTGAGATTAATTTTGTTTGGACCCAAACAATACTTGAGACACATCACAATATATTTTTAAACGCTCTCGATATATGCCCTTTACTCGAATATGTCATTTTGTAAACTATTTTTCAAATAAGGGAGATTGATTTTATATATATATATATATATATATATTTAAAAAAAAGATAAGGAATAACATAGTCATAAATAAAAAACAGAATAAAATTATTAAAAAAACTTAGTCAATAAATATTTATTATTATCATAAAAAAATATTAATAAAATGACGTGAAATTAGTTAATAAATATTTATTATTATTGATTTTGGATACAATAAATTATTTTTAAATTGTGTCTAAGGATTATTCAAATTTTATCCTAGTCCAAAGAATATAACTATTAATAAAACCAAATTTATACTATAGTCCAAAGAATATTATTTGTAGGTATAATTTGAACTGACTGAGATTAGTAGTTTGTACCCAAACAATAATTGAGACACATTAAAATATTTTATCAAACGCTCAAAGTTCTAAATTTATAATGGCCGGAAAATAAGCCCTGGTTTTTTTCTTCTGTGATAATTTTGTTTGTTTTATTTAAATTTAAATTTAATAATTCCTAATGTTTAAGAGCAAAATTCGAATTTCGCATTTTGCACACTATTTTTTAAATAAGGAAGATTAATTATGCCTTTTTATAAGGAGTAATATGGTCATAAATGCAAAACAAAATAAAAATCATTAAAGATACACAGTACAATTGTCAATAAATATTTATTATTATTATAAAACAAAAAAATTATTAATGAAATGAAGTGAAATTAGTGCATAAATATTTATTATTATTAATTTTGAATAAAATAAATTATCCATAACTAATATCTTAACATTTTTCAGACCTATAAATAAATTTATAAAATCTAGACAAAATTTAAGGCATTAATTAGTTATAAAATTGAAATATTAATTCTCTAAATAAGCTGCTTACTTAACGTGTCACGTTGAAATGAGACTGCGTATTAATGATTATGGACTAGGAGTTGATAATGTGTCAATCATAATCATTGAGCAGACGAACAAACTCATAAACCCCACTGTACTAAGAACAAGAGGGCAAAGAGACTAGACCTTCTAACAAAACAGAAAAGTTTGCTACACTCTCAAATATTACATGCGCCTTCATTTTATAACAACATTGAAATAATAATAATATGGGTTTTTATTTAATACATATAAGCTTTATTTAATTAGTTCAATAAATATCCTTAATTTTTCAAATTGACTCTATGTCAATAATTTGATAAGACAATCACTAATTAATAATTAACTATAGGTTAGAATTTCTACTCACATAGATCAGTGAGTAATTCAACTTATCATAAATTACTCACAATATTAATAAGAACTTAATCTATTATTAGTTCAATTTAATATTGATTGTTTAATGATAATTACACAAAATTGTTTTAATTTTTAAATTAATGTTTATCCAAAAAATAATCCAAACTTATTTCAACATGTCATTTTTATTCTATTTTTATAATGGAAAAATATTAAATATTTACTTAATTACCAAGTATACTTTTAAAGAAAACGTGTAATAATTTGCATAACTACCTCATCACTAGGATGTTTGGACACGAAGTTATTGCCAAAATCGTCGTTCACATATCCAAATTTTCGTAAATGAATCACTTCATGCTGCACAAAGTCTTTTTTTTTTTTTTTTTTGTAATAATTAGATTATATTTGAAATGTTAGGAGATGATAGAATTAAATGAATGACAAAATAGTATTATTTTAAAAAAATTTAAAATAACAGTTATTAATAGAGTGAAATGACTTGTATTTTATTTTTATAATATTATCTTTTTAAATAAAATACTAATATAGTAAGCTTTTAACTAAGAATATTATAATAATTACACTATTAAATTATTTCATTTTATTTTTTATTCTTAATTTAAAAAACAAAAAATAAAATTTTAAATAATAAAGAATGACTTTATTTCATTTCATCACAAAATAAAGTTTTGGACACCACCTTAATTTTGCCGTTGCATTTCTTATCTGTGCCTTCTTTATCCATCCAAACATTCTTCTACAACTAGCGACCCTAATCAGGAAATTATCAATGAGAAATCTCGAGGTGGAGTCGAATTATTAATAATCTGCACCGTCATTTTCGAAAGTACTATGCTTTAAAAAAAAAAAAAAAGCAAACAACCGCAATCCTAAGTACGCAACCAGCAGAAGCGTCACAGCCGTCGATTCTACATCATTAACGTTCTACAACAACCCCATGGGCAAGCCACGGATCACCGCGTGTAGCCGTCGATAAATCAAAGATCGAACGGTCCTCATCAACCACACCCCCATTCCCAAACCTCACCATCTTCCCCCGACCCAAGAACGCCGTGCGCATAAATACCACCCTTCAGTTCAAATTCTCACCGAACCAAATCTCTGGAATCTTCGCATACTCTCAGAATCGTCGCTGAAATTCAGCAATGTCGGGCCGTGGAAAGGGAGGCAAGGGATTGGGAAAAGGAGGAGCCAAGAGGCATCGCAAGGTTCTTCGTGATAACATTCAGGGGATCACGAAGCCTGCGATTCGGAGATTGGCGAGGAGAGGAGGCGTAAAGAGGATCAGCGGGCTGATCTACGAGGAGACTCGCGGCGTTCTGAAGATTTTCCTGGAAAATGTGATTCGCGATGCTGTGACTTATACCGAGCATGCTCGGAGAAAGACCGTTACCGCCATGGACGTGGTCTATGCCCTCAAGAGACAGGGAAGAACCTTGTATGGATTTGGAGGTTGAAGAACGGTTTCGTTGATTGAACTGTGAATGGCTGGGCTAGAATTAGAAGCATGTTTTGTTTGATATCAATAGGTTAATGGCTGTAATGTAATTTGGGATTTAGGTTACTATGAATTTCAAGATATGTAATTTGGAAATTGATGCTTATATCTTGCTTCTGTTTCGTGAGAATTTGTGTAGTTTTTCTGATGTTCATGTGTTACATTGATTTCCGGATATTCAATCTGTCTGGTCTTTTGGACATTATGTTGATTGCAGCAGGATCCTCCTTCTGGGGAATTTTATAGGACTGGATTCGTCTAAAAAGATTAGGTGTTTTATAAATATATGAATAAATTTTTTTAATCATGTATTATTAAAATTTAGGACATTTTAATTTGGAATAATTTTAAATGAAGACCGTAAGTTGAATTTCATAAAGAATTATTACTTTTCCAATTTTATTAAAGAATTAAGAAATTTTGAAGATGTTTTTGGTTTTAATTTTTATTAACTCTATTCATATTTATGTTTGTTATTGCTTTATTATTAATTTTCAGCTTGCTTTTTTTTATTTTTAATATAAGAAATTTTTTTATTGAGATTTTTTAAACAAATAAGTGAGTTTTATTATTTTTACATGTTTAATATATTCAATAATAGTTTATTTTTACTCTCTTTTGATTCAATTATATCAAAATATAAAAGTATGTTAAAATGGTTTAAATAATGTGATATTATGATATTTGTTTTATTCAACTCATCTATGCTAAACAAAACACTAATTTTATAAGATTGGAAGAAGATAATATTTCTTTTCAGAGCTTGTTTTTGTTCTGTTTTGTTATAAAAAAAAAATATGATAATTTGTTGACGGCAAATTGAAAATTTTTTTAGTAAAGTTAGAAGCATATTCATTTTATTTTGAAAAGATATAAAATCTAGAGGAAATTTTATCTGAGTGTTAACGAAGGAAACATAGTTCTTATTGTTTGTCTGTTTTCTTGAAAAATTTTATTTGTGTTTATATTTTTGGTATAATAATGTCCTGTACTAATATCCAATTTAGTATCAGAGTCTTATGACAATAAGAAAGACGGCTAAAAATAATTATATTTTTTTATCTGTAAATTTAAAATTAAATATAACCTTATCTTTGCGCTAAGAATTCAGATCCAAAGATTTCGTGTCTAACTCGAATTTCGATTTGTAAAATCCAATTTTGGCTTTATGCAAATCCACCTGGTTAAGTGAATTGAGGTCCAAACTTCATCAAATTAGGTTTCCAAGATTGCCTCAATCTTTCTTTCTTGTATTTTGCTAATTAATTTATTTTGGTTTCTCTACATCTTTTAATGAAAAGTGATTGTCACTTTCAAAGAGGTCTAGCAAGTTGGGCTTCTATTTAATATTCAAAAGTATTATCTTAGAACACTATGTTATCTTTTCAATTATTTCCAGGCAAATAGGCTGCTTATGATTTAATATTTATGGACAGAGAAATGCAACAAATTAAAAATATCTAATCCACAAGTTGCTATATAATCTACGAAATTATATTATTATAAAAAATTAATGATAGAGCACTGAATGCGAAATATAGCATTATATATATATATATATATATATATATTATCCTTTGGCCAACTAGCATTATATTTTGCTTTGCCATGTTTCTCATTTGTTTTCTTAAATAAAAACTCTATGGTTTATATGTTATCCATTTTTGTTTTTAATTAATACTCATTGAAGGATTACTGTAACTTTTAGTTGAAGGAATAAAAAAGGGATTTAAATTAATTTTTAAAATAAATCTTGAAAATTAATTTATTAGAATTGCCACTAAAATTTTTAACAAAAAAATTTTAAAAACCAATTTAACAAAAAGAAAAGGTAAAGTAGACTATGAAAACAGATATGAGTTCGGGAGTTTATTTGAATGTGGGGAAGGTGTTAGGTATTTCACAACACTTATTTATGAGGATGGTAATCTTAAACTAGTCAAATGAAATAGAATATGACTTTAAATTTATTTCAATTACTATTTTATACACATGCATGCTCGTTAAACATGGAAGGCAAAAACAACAATAATGATAACAAATAAATAGATATTTACAAATGACAAACTTGACCTAGAATGAAAGCCTAAGGCTTACATACTCTATAATAAGGATCAAAGTCCACGTAGTTCGACCAAAATGCATGTCTGTTGGTTGGTTGGTGATGTTATATATATATATATATATATATATATATATATATATATATATATATATATATCCCTTTTTAGGATTTTTGAAATCGTATGCTAACTTTTAAAGCCTAAAGAGATTTGAATTCTCATGTAGCAGTCAGTTAACTTTTAAATGCCTAGGGAGATCAATGCTCATATAGCCATTAGCAATTATGCTTTAAGTGTCCAAGGGGGTTGGTGATCTCACACGACAACTTTTAATAAAACAAGGGCTTAATAAATAATTTAGTAACTTGAAAATTAGCTTCATCTATTTATTTATTTATTATTTTTTTTGAAATTGGATGTTAACCATCCTAGCCCATGGAGATGGAGGATTTCGCATGGCTTATGTTAATTAATTCTCAAGTGCTTAAGGAGGCTAGTGACCTCACATGGCACTTCATAGATAAGAGGCAAATATATAAAACAAGGCAAAATAATAAGGACAAAAAGAAAATTGAAATTATAGGAAGTGAAAATAAGGTAGAAATAGGAACACACAAAAGGAAAAAAAAAAAACAAAAGAATAAAAATAAAAGGAAGAGAGGAAAAAATGTGAACAATGTCGATGTCAAGTAAAGTATATAACCAACTAAAAGGAGAGAAGTAAATAGGAAATAAAAAGGAAAGAAGAATAAATAGAAATGGTTACACAATGCGAGCAATGTGAAACATATACTATCAGTACCTTATAATATTTCAACGTGGCCCATGTCTTAAAGTATGTAACAAGTCATTCATGATCTAAGGCTTTTCAAATCATCCACATCCTTAAACGAACAGTAAGCAAACCAAAAGAAAATGAAAAAAAAAACTTTTAAACAATCGAGGTAAGCTTACTCCATTAAAAAAATAGAATAGTTTGCTCTCTAACATTTCCAATACACATAGGTTCATGAGGTGAGATTACATAAGTTGAGAAAGCATGTGGGAAGAGTGAGCTTACCTCTGTTGGTTATCCTTACGGGTTCGTTTGATTCTCCTCTGGCTTTCACATTTGTGGAACGAAGTTTGTATTTAGGTATCGCTACACTTTCATAGGTTCATCTCCATTGTTTAGCATTGAAACTCTTCCATCACTGCTTTTTGTCTTAGTTCCATTTTGTTCCCTGTTCCTAAGCTTCGTTCCATGTCTGCAAAAGTAGATAAGTCACTTTTCCAACCTTCATGCGTTAAACCCAATCAGCTCTGTCTCTTGAACTCTTTCTTCTTTGCACACTCCTTCCTTCCTTTCTCTATCTCTCCACACTGAAAACAGAGGTATCTCAACTCAGGTTCTCCCTCTTTTCTCGGCTCTTCTCAGTCACTCCACCTTCACTCCTTCTTCATAGTTTTCATCTCCTTTCCTCTTCTCCCTTGCTCGGTCTTCACATCTCGGCTCTGTTCTCGATCTTTTCTCCCTTGCTCGACCTCCACGTCTTGGCTCTCCTTCTCCTTTCTTCTCCTTCTTCTTCTACTTGGTTCTCCCCAGAAACTAGCTCTCTCTCCTTTCTCCGCCTTTCACTCTGTCTCTCTGGTTTGCTCCTCCTTCCTCTTGCTTTCTTCCTTGATTTTTTTTTTGCTCTCTTCTTTCTACATCTTCCTTTTCCACTGAGCCCTCTTACTCTTTCTTCTCCTTTTCCCTTTTTCTGCTCTTGATGTCTTTTGTTCTTTTCTATTCAACTTTAATCTCCCTCAAGCTCCCCTATCTCATATCACTTTCTTTGTCTATTATATTCCTTTCCTATGTAGGATCTGGATTGCGAGAAAAGAAAGCTTCTGCTGCTCGATCCCATTACCTTTTGTTGCTTCACCTAGGTATGTCTGGGGCATTAGTTTGACTTTGGATCCCTTTCTTATCGTGAGCTCTAAATGTAAAGAAAAGGGTACGTCTGACTCATCCCACTTTGCTGCTACCTTTTCTATAAGCACAACAAATGGGAGCATTAAGAGGTTGGCGACTTGCTATTTTGTTGCTCACTCTGAATTTGCAAAGTGTGGAGTAGCCTTTTTCCTATAAAAATGATAAGAAGATAGGTTTTGTTTCTTCTAATCTTTGTCCTTTTTGCCTTTTGTTTAAATTTTCAATATGCTTACTTGTTCTTTTTTCCATTTTGACTTTTTTAATGTATTTTGTTATTTATTTTTAATTTTGTTCTCATTTTATTGCCTTTTTTGCTTCAACACCTTTTTTTTATTCATCTTTTTTTTTTTTTTTAAATTTTAAATCATTTCATTTTGGTTTTAATTTTTCTAATTTTTATTATTATCACTATTAGTTTTCATTTTTGGGTATTTTACTTTTCTATTTTTGTGTTTTTTACTTTTTTTCTTTTTTTTCCTTTTCATGATTTTTACTTTGATTATTATTATTAATTAATTTTTTAATTTTTGGATTTTTATTTTGCTTGTCTTAAAGTCCCCTCATTATTTATTTTCAATTTCAACTTATCCCCAATTAAGGATGTCATTGAGTCTTGATCATTTTTAATTTTTTCCATTTGCTTAGTTATTAATTGATTGGTGAATCAATTAAATAATCATATAATTAGGGATGAGGTGTTTATAATTACTACAAAAAATAAAAAAAAACTAAAATAATACATTATAGCTACGTCATTAAATCATTCTTAACTCTGCCAAAACATTGTCATTATTGCACTTGAAATACAATGAAAATTTTGAAATTTGCAAAAGAAGCTAGCAATATGGGAAGAGAATGTAGAGCTTCATATATTAGAAAATTTTTTTGAACAAAATCTAATAATGATACAATGAATTTATATACACTTGAAGGTATAGATTTGCTAAAGCTACATATGAATGATAATCTTTCTAATATATACAATCTTAGACGTGTCTATTCATAATTGGTTCATTGAAAGATTGTTCTAGGTGACTTGACAATTTGGATCTCCTTATGTTTTGGTGAGAACATGGGGTTATATTCAATCATGATGGATTGCTGAATGAAGATTCAATGGTTTAGATTTATATTAAATTAATATAATCACTTACAGTTATATTTTTTATCTATAAATCTAGATCATTGAATTTTCATTTAATGGTCTACTATAATTGAACATGATCTCATATTTCTACCACAACATAAAAGGATCCAAATTGGTGACTTGAGCTAAACATCTATGAAGGAGTTATAACTTATGCACGTAAACCATAGGTCTTTGAATGTACATGATCAAGACATGGTGAACAAGAAAATATTTATTCAATATGTGAAAATCTTGTATCAAAATTTACAGTTCCAAATCTCACTTGTAAATATCAAGTAACAACTTATAATGATATGCAATTAATGCCATACAATCTAATGGAATATATTTCTAATTATATTATGCTAAGTTACAAATTTAATGTCTTTACATGTTGCATCAAAAATGCATTGAAACACAACCTTGTTTCAAAAAAAAAAAACCCATATTCCATGTAAAGCATACAATAGATATTTGGTATACTCTTCAAAACCTAGGGGAGTACTTGAATATGTAAAATCCAAGCTTGGAGCCATAAATATATATGCTTGAAGGGTTTTATTTCTAGGCCATTCAAGATGGTTGAAGAGCCTCGGTATACTCTTTGTATGGTGTATGGTTGGAGAGTTCTATCTCTAGGCAAGCTAGGGATGTATTATAATAACTCAACTACGATCTTTTAGGCTATGAATAGTTGATTCTGTTTGGTATCAAGAATTAGAATTAAAATATAGAATTATTATGTTTAGGTCAGTAAAGAATTAGAATTCTAAATTTAATTCTAGTTTAGTATTTAGATGAAAGATAAATATTTTGTTTAAAATGATAAACATGGATAATATATTAAAAATAATTTATAATTTATTTTTGAAATATTTTCTTTTTCTTAATTTAGATTAAACGATATCAGATATTCTTTTAGTAATTGTAACATCACATTATATTTAGCATTAAAAATAATATTTTATAAAAAGATTATTTGACATGTTATATATGTGATAAATGTTCTGTCATGGACAAGTGAGTGTATGTGTGTGCAATATTGTGTTATATTATATGCACATTATAGTGTCGTGTTATAATATTAATTTGTACTTATGTGTACAAATGTATACGTGTACAATTATATTATTTTTTGAAGACTAGAATATATAATGTTTTTATATCATGTTAGGTATTCATTATATATGTGTGTGTGTGTGCGATCACGCGCACTCACGCGCGTGTACATGCAAGTACATGTGGGTTTATGTAACAAATTTTTTATACATGCATTTGTGTTTATGCACGTAACTGTATGTGTGAACACATTTATATTACATATTTATTATATATATTTTTGTGTGTGCATATGTTTTACATGTTCAATATATGTGTGCATGTGTGCACATACGCATGCATGCATATGTGCGCGTATGTAACAAATTTATTTTATATATATATATATATATATTATATTTGTGCATGTAGGTGCATGTGCATTTATGTTATATATTCGTTATATGTATTTGCGTGTGTGTGCATATGTGTTACATGTTCCATATATATGTGTGTGTGCTCACGCATATATTTGCATACATGTGTATGTGTGTGTATATAACTTATTCATTATATATGTATTTGTGTGTCAAGTTGTGTGTGAGTATGCATGTGCGTTCATGTTATATTTTCGTTGTGTTTGTATATGCGCACGCATGTGTGCTATATATTCAATATGTATATGTGTGTGATTGTGCGTGTGCATTATGTGTGTCATTTGTGTGTATTTATTGTACTTTATTAATTAAAACTATTAAAATGAAAAAAATTCAATTATTTTATAATTACATTAATATTAAAATTAAAAAATATAATATTTGAAACTAAATGTTAGCAATGACTTTTAAAAATATATAGTATTATATTAGAAGCAGAGAAGTCTTACTTCAATTTTGATATTTAGAATTGCAATTTTTGAGGTTGTCTTCTCACTTCAATTTTGATATTTGGAATTGTAATTATTGAGGTTGTAGATCAAAATTGAAAATGACTTTTACTAATTATATTTCAATTCCATAGAATTAGGATATGAAATTAGAAATGTAATCATAAACGATCTCCCAAACCAAAAAAATAATAATTGTTGGGTCTAATTCTAATTCTACATCCTAATTCTGGGTTGAATTATTGACGCCAAATAGATACTTAGAGTAAAAGTTGAACACATAAACATTAAGTACTTAGTTATTGAGCATATCATTAATAAAGTTTTCATAGTAAAGTCACAATTGAACACATTAACATGGAGTAAATGATAGTTAATCCTTCAACAAAAGGCATGCCTCCAATGGATTATGTGATTATATAGCTAAAATGAAACTTAGTTCCATATAAAGTTTGATGTTTATATTGTCACCATTTGTAATAAAATTATTACTTAGTTTGAGTTGTTCATATATATATATGTACATGTATTGAAAATAACAACATTAAGAAGACTTGGAATAATTATATAACTTATTCATTAAGTTATAGTGAGTTGAGAAAACATAAGGTATCTTGTTACATAAAAAGTATTATTCACTAACAAAAGATTTATCGCCATGATTCGTATATTTAGTTTTATTCTCTTACTATATATTTATTCCTTTGAATTTCAAGAGTCATTATAAATAAACTATATAGACTAAGTGGGAAAATACAATTACTTCTTGGTAAATTTTGTAAATTTTAGTACCAACCCAAAGTTCTCCACTGTTTCCAATGACAACATGAGATTTGGTCCATGAAAATAGCTTGTCATAGTTTGGAAATGATATATTCCTGCATCACCCACTACTTTTAGGCCTTCTGATGGTAAGAGACCTGAAATCCTTATCTCCCCTAACTTAGTTTCTACATGTCCTTTTCTTTTGGTTTTGTTATAGTGTCTCTAGCATGTCCCGTAGTGGCTTTTCAATCCCTCCTTCGCTGTTAACGCTTGTGAAAAGATCCTTAACTTTCTTGTTGGCTTAACCCATTTAATGTTTAATTTGCAAAAATACTGTTTTAGTCCTCTATTTTTTAAATTAGTTTTATTTTGATCCTATAGCACATGAAAATCATAAAATAGTTTTCCTTATTTAAACTTAGTTTTATTTTAATTTTTCATAAATTTAAAGTCTCAAAATAATTTTTAAATTTTTAATATTTAACCCAAAGTAGACTATTATAAATGAGATTAAATTCAAAAGTGTATGAATATTTTGAATTAGAACATAAAAATATATGATTGTTTTATGACTTTCACTTCATAGAAAATTAAAATGAAACTAAATTTAAAAGCATATGACTTTTTTTTTTTTTTTCAAAGAACATATTTGAACGAAACTACTTAATGCAGGTAGCACGTCCTTAATTGTATACTAACACAATATATGCTCCCACACACGCTCACTTTCCACCCATGTGAAGTTTAAAGCCACCACACCAGTATGGCTCTAGCAAGGCAGTATTCCCTTTTTACCCCAATTTTATCTCTTAAATAGAATTTTTTTTGGGGCCAGAAAACACAACCGGACAACATCACATAAATATGATATCAATAATCGTCTATTAATATATTATATATCCAGACTACCCCACACACACTTCTAATTTGTGCGAAATAAAAAATAAGATTAAGTTTAAAAAATTAATGACCAAAGTGATAATTTTTTCGTTGTCTCCGAAATTGTCGTTCTCCATATCATCGGCTCGCAGGCACAATGTAATTAGCCAAATTCAGGTGGTGTGTGCATGTGAGTGGCTCGTCAAACGTAGCAATTTCGTCTAATTATCATTAAGCTTTTAAACAAATGCATGTCTAATCTTGTGGCTAATTTTTAAGAGGATAAGCCATCCTTCAATTTTCCTTTATTTTAAAATTTAAAATTTTTCATGTCATTGTCTCAAATATAAAAATCATACACTCTTATCAAGATAAGGGAAATAAAAAGCAATAGTGCCACGAGAGAACCCACATTCACACAGTTCAAATGGGGTGGATACTTGTATGGCTTTCACATCTAAGCCAATTTAAACACTAATTAATTATGCTTTTGTTTTGTATAATTAAGAGTATCTTATTTAAAGTAATAATATTAAGATGTCATTTTTCTTACTCTCCTAATTATAATGTAAGGATATAATTATAATAATATCAACTTAAAAAATAATAATATTATCATTATGTCATTACATTATATCTGAGTGTACTTAAAATCGTGAGTATACAAAAAATTTTATTTAAAATTAATTGATGAAGAAAATACAATTAGTTGATTAATAATTTTAAAAGAAAATTACTTTTTAAAAATTATTGGTATAATAATTTTTTATATGAAATATTTATTTTTTAAATTTTAATTTATTTTTCATAAATATATGTTCAATAGTTATTTTATCTGTTTTTTAATTTTTATATTATAAATTCAGAGTTTCCGATTTTAAATTTTTTGAGTTTTAGATTTAAAATTTAAAATTTTAAGATTTAAGATTTTTAAAGTTTAGAATTTTAGAGTTAAGAATTTTAAAGTTTTGGTTTTTAGATTTTTAAAAATTGAGTAAAATAATATTTTTGTCTTTTTTATCAATTTAGTTCAATTTAATTATTTACTAATTTCTTGTATTAATTTAATTTTTTATAAATTTTTTTGCCTCAATTTGGTTCTTATTTACAAGTTTAGTTTCAATATATTCTTTCATTAATATAAATGTTAGCTTATTTTAATTAGTAATGAAAATTTAAATATATTAATATTTATATTAATAATAAATTAAATTAAAATTAATTTTATAATTGAGGGATTAAATTACAAAAAATTAATATGCGACGAGGCAAAATAATATTTTATTTTTTAAGATTTAAATTTTAAGATATATATAAAAAAAAGGAGTACATGTGGCCGACAGAGTAGTATGACGTGGACATGAGAACCGTTGGGGCCCACCAAATACAACAACCGCCAAAGCGCCACCGATAAATATAGTGTCAATCCCCCACCACCACAAACCAGCACTCAATTTAATTCAGATTTCAGCTTTCTCTTAACTGTCCAATCCTATCTTCGCCGGCGCGCCGCCGTCAGCTCTGGCGATGAGCTTCCGACCGGCCTGAGCATCACATCGCATAGCTGTGGGGCTTCAGTCATGGGAATACCCTTGGATGACCTCGTTGTGATCCGGCCTGGGAAGAACGCCGGCGAGCCCTGCGTCGTCACGGTGAATTGCCCGGACAAGGCTGGTCTCGGTTGTGATCTCTGTAGAATAATCCTCGAGTTTGGACTTCGCATTACTAGAGCAGGTATTTAATGCTGGGGGTTTTGGCTTTAGCAAGAAATATGGATGGCGGCGCTACAATTGTTTGCAAATAATCATAGATATTATTGTTGCATTTGAAATTTTGGGACATTTTAATGTTGTTCGTCCATTTTTCGA
Organism: Delonix regia; assembly: GCA_037074485.1. Taxonomy (NCBI): domain Eukaryota; kingdom Viridiplantae; phylum Streptophyta; class Magnoliopsida; order Fabales; family Fabaceae; genus Delonix; species Delonix regia. The sequence continues at coordinate 17,304,818 of CM073454.1, read as the reverse complement.
AGTCTTAAAGGGAAGCTCGAATGCTTGCTGACAATCTGTTTCGCAAACTAGCAAGTAACAATCGTAGCCCTGGTGGATGTGTCTTGCTTCTACTAATCTAATTATTTGAAGTTTGGATTGCATGGAGTTTTATTATTCCGTTATAAACAGTGTCTATTTATGATTTTTCTCTGAGAACAAAGATAATAAAAACTATCAGAATTATTTTGCAAAGCATTAGTTTAGAACCTCCTGGTTCTTTTGTTGATTCACATTATTAATATTCCTTTCGCTCTGGTTGGAGTTCTGTTTGTTACTTGGTTGGATTTTTTTTTGATAGTGGTTGAAAAGATTGGACTTTAATGGTGTTGTAGATATTTCAACGGATGGAAGATGGTGCTACATCGTTTTTTGGGTTGTTCCACATCCTATATCATTAAAAGTTGATTGGGAAAGCTTGAAGAACCGGCTCCTTTCTGCTTGCCCTTCATGTTTATTTCCTTTGTACTATAATCAGCAGTCTAGTAGTCCCTCACCGGCTCCAATATACCTTTTGAAGGTTTGGGTTATTGACGTGAAGGGATTATTACACGGTAATTAGTGAAGAGAATGCTATTACTTCTTTTTCTTTTGACAAATATGATGCTGACACTGATTTTCTTCCATTAGATGTTACTGAAATTCTCTGCAACCTTGAGCTTAGTATTCAGAGAGTAAAAGTGATGCCAACCCCAGATGGAAGGGCCTTGGACCTGTTCTTTGTCACTGATGGCATGTGAGTATAAGATTCTTGTTTATAAAATTAGCACCTGTTTTTGTACTCTATCTGCAGTCCATAATCCGCACCATATAACAAGCACGTTATCATGCCAACAAATATGCATATTGGTCTTGTCTTCTGTTTTAGTGAGTAGTTGAGTATATGTTTAATTTAACTCCATTTTATGATTAGTATATGTAGTTCAATTCCAAGTTTCTCAACACAGGCAGCCTGCATCCATTGCTCCTCAGCTTCTATTGATGGAGTATTATTCAACTCTTCATCCATTAGGTCTAATTTCTTTGACACAATTATCGGAAGACAAATTTAAAGTTGATCTTTTGGTTGTTCAGTGAACAAAAAAAAAAAAAAAAAATCCGCATATTGTTTAGTATTCTTATTTGATATTGGTTTCTCTGTCATCTTCTGGATTAGCAAACACTTGGTTTTATAAGAGAAGTGGACCATTGAACCAAGTTAACTGTCCTACATGATACGTAGGATTGCTTGATAGGTAACAAGAATATGACGTTATAGGAGTAGACTATTGGTCATACTACTGGTACTGCAACTTGAATATTAAGTATAATGGCAAAAGGATTGAGGACTTTCTGGCTTAAATCACAAGTTATATTGATGTGGATGTTCAAGCTTCAAATGTATCATGCAAAACTTTGAAATTATGATTTGTGGTTCATTTAATTGATTTTGGGCTCAACTTACTAGGCGCTCATTAGATCAGAAGTTATCAATAGGATAAAGGAAGTTGGGGCTCATTTAATTGATTTTTGTGGAATTTCAAATTATTCTGTAAACCTGTATTTATTCAAATGAAAGTTGGGGCACTAAATTGAAAACTTTCACGAAACAAAGAATGACTGGAAGTATAATTACACTGAATAAAAGTTGAATCTAATATTAAGCATTTGATAAATTTAATTTAAAATTGTAAACAGTTCGATGTACTTGTCTGATAGATTTTGGTTGATCTAACTATTTGTGATTTTATGATAACATTTTGAAACAAATATTTTAACATAGGACAACATATTCCATAAACATTCAAGGAATTAAGAAACAGTTGTTTTTACATGTACATCTCATAAACATTTTATGGCTAGTATAGTGTTGGTGTATTAGATTTTCTTGTTATAAAAGGCTGAAACTGTTGATTGAAGTTGGGAATTTCTTAACCAAAAGGCCAATGAAATTATAGAAAATTACATATGATTTTATAGAAAAATCATTTTTTTCTCTGCTGTTCATTGTTTCTGCTCTATGTTTTCATAATTATTCTCATTCTTGTATTGATTGCTTTAACAATTAAAAAGATTTGGAGCCACTTATTTGTCATGCACTGCAATAGATAAAAGTTGAATATCAAACTGCTTCCGCATATATCTCGGCTGTCAATGGCATATCAGTAGCTTATGCTGATTAATTTATATGACTAATGATGATTCTGTATTGAAACAGGGAGCTATTGCACACGAAAAAGAGGCGAGATCATGTATGTGATTATCTGGTGGCTGCTTTAGAAGACTCTTGTATTTCCTGTGAACTTCAGTTGGCAGGGCCTGAATATGGAGGCTTGCAGGGGTTATCCTCTCTTCCATCGCTAGTTGCTGAAGAGCTATTTAGTTCTGAGCTGTCAGACAAGGCGTCCTTGGGTCCTCTGAGCCCAGACATGAGCACACTGAAGAAACCAACTATCGTGGTGGATAATTCATTGAGCCCAGTTCATACCTTGCTTCAGATAGAGTGTCTTGATCAGAAGTGCTTGTGTTATGATATTATGAGAATATCTAAGGACTCTGATATTAAGGTATGTATTTATGAGTAGTCATTTATGCATGGACATAGCCTTCTGCTTCTTGCCTTTTCGCACCATGTTTAGTACAGCAAATGGAAGCAACCTGAGAGTGAAAGTAGCATTTGAAATTGGGAGAATATACTTTTGGTTGTATATTGTTGATTTTCTTCTTTGTAATCATTCTGTAGCATTTCTTTGCCACATACTTAGGTACGTTGATTTATTTCAGCCATCTACGAATACTGATTTTTTATTGCATTTAATTTACTGATGCACGGTTGTTTTTCCCTTTTAAAATCAGGTTGCTTATGGTCGATTCTCTTCAAGTGCAAATGGCCTTCGAAATATTGACTTATTTGTCCAGCAAAGAGATGGGAAAAAGATCATAGATGCTGAAAGTCAGTTTACTTTGACTTCTTGCTTTAAAGAAGAGATGCTTCATCCATTGCGGGTGATTATTGTGAACCGGGGCCCAGATACAGAACTCCTGGTTGCTAATCCTGTAGAGTTATCAGGAAAGGGAAGGCCCCGAGTATTCTACGATGTTACATTGGCTTTAAAAGCATTGGGAATATTCATCTTCTCGGTGAGATTTTATGTTTATCTTATTGTGAAAATTTTCCTGTGGTTTGAGGAAGTCCTGTAACAATTTCAAAATAAAATATCTCTTTTCCATTTGACTGTAGGCTGAAGTTGTTAGACATTCAACACAAAAACGCCAGTGGGAACTCTACAGGTTTTTGTTGGATGAAAGTTGCGGATTGAGGCTGGCTAGCTGTCAAGCCAGAAATCAGATTGTGGACAAAGTTAGAAGAACATTGATGGGCTGGTAACCTGGTTCATTCCTCTGTAGATTGAAGTGTAGTTTTCTCATCAGTCATTTGTTTCACGACTCAGCATTTATAAATTATCTTTATGTTTCTTTTCTCTGGCTTCTGTGACTAATTTCTATGTATTTATTTTTTTTTTTTTAATTTTTCTATGCGTGATAAGAAAAATTATACTGTCAGAGTTCAGTCAAGTATCTATAACACGAGTATTCAAACACTAATCCTTGGGTTCGGATGCATCAGCAGAAAAACATTTAGGTATATGCAGTTTATAAAGGACAAGTAGACGAAGATAATCATAAATGAATTATGAATATACAAGTTGATTAGATTTAGACGAAATTTTTTATGTTTTTATGTTATTTTTTATTTAAAATATGACAAGTGTATGACTAATTAATATTAATGTATATTTTATATTAAAAATAATATAATTATCTGTAATAATTACACATGTATCATAATATAGTTGTATAAATTATATATTTATTATATTTTAATTGAAAAGTAGTATAACAAAGATATAAATAATTGTATATAAGTGTTCTTTTATACAAGAATATAGATGAGTTGAGTCACACTGATTCCTCAGTTGTAACCTGATTTCTTAGCATGGATTAGCGACTGTACAATAGGTGGGAGGAACTGAGCTCCTCTTAGCTCTATGGCGCCAAAAATAGTCAGGAGGATATTTTATCTGGAGACCTTGGAAAAACTATACTCAAATATTTTTTTTTGGGCAAGAAATATAATTAGACAAAATCTTAGTGGTTGTGTATTAACTTATTATATGTTTGCACACAAAAGAAAAAGTTTAAACAAACATGGATCTCAAATACAGATATTTGGAGTCTTATGAAGAACGAAAATGCATAACAGGGACTTTCATTCTGTCGATAGTATTTTTCTTTCAATTGTCTATGTTTATATAGAAATTTAATGGGTCTCCCAGAAGTCGTATCTTTCCCAAGTTAGCCTTTAAAATATTTTTGTTTTTGGGGTTTCTGTAATCTAGTCTACTAAGAGGAAAGCCCAATTTAGTTTGTATTTGGATTAGAGTTATACAAATTTGATTTTCTATTAATAGAATTTGTAGATTTGATTTTTGTTAAAAGTAAGTTTATATAACATTATTTATGTTTGAAAATTTTTATTTGATTAAATGGATATTATCTTTAATGTAGTTAATTCAACTTAAAAATTAGTTTTTTAAAAATATTTTTTACAAATAGGAATTTGAAGAACAAAAATGATTGAAAATTTAATACTAAATCAAATAAGACTATTTGTGAGGTAAATTTTACTTTTGACGTGAAAATGGACTTTTAAATGTTTCAAATGTTAAATATCAATGAATGAAGAGATTTTAGAATGCTTATAATATTAGATAACCTATAAGAATAAAATGTGTAATTTATATAATGAACACATAAAAAGAAATAAGTAGTGGCAAAAGAAAATGCAGTAGACAAAACAATGAGATTGGTAAGGTAGAAGTTTCTTTAGTTGACCAGAAAAACTTTCTTTAGACCAAAAAAAAAAAACATTTATATGAACATTATTAAATTAATAGAGAAAGTAACGCTAGTCATAAGAACTACTATAGCCGCTAATCTCATCTTGAAGTAGTAGCAAGGTTTTGATTTAGACAATAAATAAATGATATTGGAGTTTTTAGTGTAAGGACAACGTAAACAAAAACAAATTGAAGAAACATACCACAGCATGCTACAAATGAACAAAGACAGCATATTATAGTTAGCTATGTGGCAGAATCAAAGGTGTATTAGGATAATTAGTGGAAAGATAAATAAATAAAGTAGAATCTGTGCAGTAAAAATTGTCAAATAAAATGCCATCAAAAATAGCAAAATTCTGTTCGTAAACACACGATAGAATTTTACATTCATATATTTTGGTGGCCATAAGGGAAATGTGGTAAGAGCTAGATAGCTGAAAGGGAGAATTTTAGAATTAACTAAAAGTGGAAGTGTACTGGAAACTCAAAATGAAATGGTAAAAACTTATCGAACTCATGGTAGAACATGTAACATCCAATTAATTAAATGGCCAAAACTGAAAGAATATAAGCAACTCTCGATCAAGTGGGGAAAAGCATCTCGATTGAAGAGAAATTTATGGGGAAATGGAAGAATGAAACACTGAGAGGCTAAGAAAATCATACTCTATTTTCTGTATGACAAAACAGAACATTATGTCTCTAAGTAAAAATATAGTACAGAGGAGCATATATATAATTGGGCAACAAGGAGGCATTTGATAGTGAAAAAGGAATCATGACAAGGTAATAAACTACTCCGTTTCTTTTCTTAGATTTAGTTTAACGAACTTATATGAAATAAGATGTTTTCTAAGGTAAAATTACAGTATGAACTAATTTTTTAATATGTGTTTCCTTAATTATAAGGGCAAATTGAAGAGATACCCTAAAAAATCTGTCTTATGATTAAATAATTTTTTGAAATCAAGTTAGTCAATGATATTGAATATGAAGTAATGCTAGCGGGAGTCATAGGAAAACTCAACGAATTTGTTTTTCAATATAATATTATAACAGGTGATGTGTATTATGTATTTGAACATTCTCTTGGTGTTTCTGTACAAAATTTTCAACATTAAAATTTATAATTGCAAGCATCATCTTTCTTATGAACCTATATATTATCTGATTCTCATTGATGCGTATTAAGTAGATTGAGATTTATAAAATTTGGAATCACTTATAATGCCACAAATTCATATGAATTTTATGGGATAGATTATTGGCATTACAATTACGTTACATTTAGTATTACAATTACATTATAATTGGCATTAAATTTTTGTGCTATGAATGGCATGAATGACATTACATGAATTTGATAATGTATGATTGATAATATTGGATGATATAAACTACATAAATGTAAATTTTGACAATATATTAGATGAATTTTATGGGTAAATGTATCATATGAATTTTATGGGATAAATTTGGTATCATTTATAATGCCACAAATTCATATGAATTTTATGGGATAGATGTATTGACGTTACAATTGTTTTACAATTGGTAGTACAATTACATTATAATTGACATTTATTTTTTGGGCTATGAATGGCATTACATGAATTTGATAGTGTATGATTGATAATATTGGATGATATCAATTACATAAATGTAAATTTTGACGATACATTTCTGCACTTATTAGTTCGTATATGTTCATATGTCTTATCTTAATTATTTAAATGATCATCAATAATGTGATTTGAAATTTATTTTAAGAAGATGTTAGTCACCAAAGTGGCAAAATCTTAGGAATAATAAACTTTAAATAACAATAATCAATATTTTATAAATATAAATACATATATTTATAAGTTTAAGCAAATGCCTATTATTATTGTTAAATTTTTAATAATTATCCAAATGTAAGTCAATTGTTTCACAAATAGTGAACATAAAAGTAGTAAATTAGTTTTCATTAATTACAAAAATTTGTTTATGCCAAGATAACATATGTGCTTGATTGAAAATTTTAACTTTATAATAAAAATAAAATTTAAGGCATTCAATTTATGATAGCATGTTATAGGATCTACCCAGTATACTTTCATGGTGTTGTTATTTGTTCTTTGAATTTGTATGAAGTTCTAATTTTTTATGCAAATGAGTATTGCCATTAACATTAAGGCAACTATTCCACAAACAGAAAGCTCGAAAGAATACTTTATATTTGTGAAAAATTGATTACTCCTTTGCAAATAAGTCACTTACTACTAGCTTAATGCCAGAACTCACAACCATGTAGTTTGATGGTTTGCAAGGTATGCAACAATATATCATCAATATGACTAACATTATCGTAAGATTAAGAACCTTGGGGATGAATATGGATGACTCATTTGTTGTACAATTCATTTTGAATTCATTTCCTTATGAATATAGGCCATTTTTACTTAACTTCAATATTATTATCGATAAGTGGGATGTTAGTGAATTGGCTAGTATGTTTGTTCAAGAAGAAGCAAGATTGAAGAGGCACTTAAGTCATTAAACCAACCTTATAGGTCAACAAGCTAGAAAAGAACTTAAGCTTAAACTTAACAAGTTCAAGAAAGGAAAAATGCCTATTAATGTTTTTAAGGTTGAAAAGAAGGAACAAAAGACAAGAAAGTGCCACTTTTGTGAAAAAGTTAGTTAATTTAAAAAATGCCTCAAACTCATAGTGTATTTTGAAATGGAAGGTAAACCTATTGTTTTAATATATTTTGAATCAAACCCAGATAAATTTACTCTTGTTACTTAGTGGCTTGATTCAAATACTACTATTACGTGTGCAATATGATGTGGGGTCTCTATGATCCAAACTACAAACCCAAATGAAAATTTCCTATCTACGGAGAATTACATGAAGGTTCCAATTGAAGGCACATATGTACTTATTGTTTCGTCTTGGATAGTGAATATCATTTAGACCTATTAAAAATACTATATGTACCTTTAGTTATGGGAAATCTTGTATCCTTATCTAAATTGGATGTTTTTGGATTTAATGTTGAGTTTGGACATGGTTGTTTCAATTTATTTTAAGGATAGTTTTTGTATTGGGTTTGGCATCCTTTTTAATGGTTTATATAAATTGAAACTTGATAATGACTTTGCTAAATCTTTGCTTGTAATGTATTGTAATATTGGAATTAGTGTAATAAACTACATGATTATTCTACTTACTTGTGACATAAACGTTAAAATCACATATCCAAAGAAAGAATAGAAGAGCTAGTAAGGAATGAAATTCTTCATAGACTAGATTTTTCTAATTTTGGTTTACATGTGGGTTGGATTAAGAGAAAGCAAACCAAATTAGATGCTTGAATGATCAGTGGTTACTTTATTGGTTACCTATAGAAATCTAAAAGGTATAGGTTTTACTGTCCAAACCATAGTCCAAGTATAATAGAAATAAGAAATGTAATGTTTATGGAGAATCGTGAAGTTAGCTGGAGTGATAAAAGAAAGGATGTGAACTTAAAAGAAATCAGGATAGACATTTCACTACCTATAAATATTCTTTATTAACATCTACTCCATGTGTTGTCCCAGTGGCTAAAAGAAACACTGAATAACATTTGAATGATGAAAAACTCCATGAAGAAACTAATTAACAAGTATCCAACACAGCTAGACCTCAAGAAATACCATTAAAAGATTTGAAAGACAAAGGAGATTTGTTATTTTGGATGATTATGTGGTTTATTTGCAAGAGTCATACTTTGATTTTGGACTCAAGAAAGATCTAGTTTCATTTTCAAGAACCATGAAAGTATTGAGTTTGAAATATGGATAAATTACATGAAATAATAAATGAAGCCTATGGAACAAAACAAAGCCTGTGGCCTCATTTAATTGCAAAAGGTTCAAATTGAGTTGGGTGTAAATGGGTCATTGAGACAAAACATGACTCAAGTGACAATATTGAATAATATAGCACTAGATTTGTTGGCAATGACTATAGTAATGGCATTAATTACACTAAAACCTTTTATATAATCTCAACGAAATACCCATTAGAAATCATCTTAGTATTGTGGCTTATTACAATTTATAATTATACCAAATAGATGTGGAAATAGCTTTCATGGGAATCTTGAAAGCGGAAGTTTACATGAACCAATCAAATGGTTTTTGGTAGATGGAAAAAATCAAATGGTGTGTAGACTTAAGAAGTCAATATATGGACTAAAACAAGCTTTTAGACGATGATATATCAAGTTCAACAACACCATAACATCTTTTGAATTTGCAGAACATATGGTTGATTGTTGAATATGTTGGAAGGTCAATGGGGGCAATTTTATTTGATAGGTCATTAAACTACCAAAATTAAAATCCAATTTGGTCTTGAAAGTTGACTGAGTATTGATTGGAATAGAATGAAATTAAAAAAAATTAAAATGCAAAAATACAAAGAAACAAAGGTAATTGTATTGAATGGATTCCATCCACCACTAAAACACATGTTCTGGTTTCACTTATTATGCTTCCTAATTCCCATTGAGTCAATGGTTCAGAAAATTAGAATGTCCAATTATCTAGTTTTCATAATAGTTTGGCTTGAAACATTCTAAACCTAACCCTAATTGAAAATTAACATAAGAAACATTCATTAAATTCAAGTAACAATTGCAATTAAAAGAACAACTATTTAAGAGTTTATAGCCTAATGTAGAACGCCCATTCTAAGTTAGATTTTCCTTGAAATCAACAAAACAATTAGTTGTTTAATAGCTTGGCACTTTGATTTACTATCATAAGGATATACATTCTTAAACTAGTAATAGATCATACTAATAATAAGCTTAGATGGCCAAACGAAACAAGTAAAAACATATTCATTAACCATTAAATTGAGAAAATCATAACAACTTAGTTTGAATTAAAACAAAATAATCCCAAATAAAAGACATAGCTAATCTTAGGGTTTTAACATCACCCTTAGCCTATAGGAAAATTAGCCTAGCATCATGGAAAAAAAAATTCCAATGGATAAAATAAAGCATGAAAAATAAGCAAAAGAAACTAGAGAAACTTGTTTGAAAGATAGTCTAAGTATCCATGACTTTATATTGTCTCCAATGTTGTCCTCTTTGTCTTGATGGGAATCTTGCTTCCAATAACTAGATTTAAGAATGTGTGTGTGAAAGGAAAGAGAGGTAGGGAGAGGATGAGAGCTTGATTGATGAAGATAGAGCTGCCACATGATCTATGTATAATTGAGGAATTAAGATAGAGGGCTTATACTAGAGTTTAGGAAACTCAGTAAATTAGGAAACTATAGGGACTAGGAAACTCTAAATTTAGGAAAATAGTCTTTTAGATGGCAACCAATTATCCTATGATGAAAGTCAAACTTTAAAAACATCAATCTCTCTCTTAGTCATTTATTTGGGTATTTTACATGTCTAAAAGAGTCTTTAAGCAATCCAAGTTGAGAAAAATTAGAAATCTTCAGAAATAAGGACTCTTAGTTGATTGGTACTTGTTGGATTTTTGAGCAGCCAATGGTGAAAATCGTATAACTCTCTCTGTAGACCTTCGAATAAATTAATCACAAATTCATTGGAAACTAGACATCTCACACTTTAATTTGCCCTATGGAATTTTTATCTGTGGTGTAACATCTTAAGAAAAATTATTATCGTAACCAACCTTTTGGTGGAGAGAATAAAAAATGGTTAAATTGATTCCTAAAATGTATCTTAAAAATCAATTTATTGGAGTCACCACTAAAATTTTTGACAGAAAATGTGAAAAACCAATTTAAAACAAAAAGAAAAAAGAAAAAGGCAAAATGGTCTGCGAAAACAAAGATGAGTTCGTGAGTCTGTTTAAATGTGGAGAAGGTGCTAAGCATCCCATAAGACCTGTTCATAAGGATGGTTATCTTAAACTAGTCAACTAAAATAGAATATAACCTTAAATTTATCTCAATTACCCTTTTATTAGCATGGATGCATATTAAACAAGGAAGACAAAACAACAAAAATGAAAGCAAACAAATATATATTTACAAAGGGTGGACTTGACCTAGGATGAAAGCTTAGAGCCTATGTACCCTACGGTAGGGAACAAAGTCCACATAGTTCGACCAAAATGGCGTATCTGTTGGTTGGTGATTTGTAAATTTTGTGGTGAGAATAAGAGAGTTCAAATTAAACAGATTTTTGTAAACAAAACAAGATTGTGATTTGATTTGTGTGTTTTAATTTATGACAATATGATTAATCTAGTTCTCTTGATTTCTTCATTTTTTCTTTTTAATTTTTGTTTATTTTTAGAATTTTAACCTTTATTTTTGAAATTTAAATGAAATGATAATGTGAACAGATTTTAGGAATTTTAGGACTTGATATTGTTTGGAATTGAAGTGAAATTATAATAAAAAAATATTTTTGAATTTTTGAATTTCTTTATTTTTTTGGATTTTCAAAATTAGAATTTATTATTGAAATTGAAATGAAACTATAATGGAACACCAATTTTCAGGATTTTTGAATTTATATATTATTTATTTATTTTTATTTTTTTGAAATTTGAATTTATTTTAATACTTAAAGTAAAATTAAAACGAAAAAATATTCTTAGAATTTTTAGTTATATAAGAGGTAGGACAAATCTCCCTATTTTTGAATTAATTCATCATAATATTTTAAATGTTAATTTTGAAACTTGAGGAGACTCAAGGTCTCATGTAGTTTCTACTAATTAACCTTTGCGTACCTGAAGAAACAAGCGATCTCACGCGAGAATCCAAAATATGGAATAAAATATTTAAGAATTCTCGGGATTATATTTTTATATATTTTTAAGCGTTTTGAAATTTAAATTCTTTTAATATTATTTTTAACAGGATCAGTTCACCAAAGCCTATGAAAACTCAAGTCCCACGAGACATTTCCTAATTAACTAAATTTTATGAAGCACACACTTAAATCATTTTGTAAATAATAGAAAGTATTTAATTAAAATTTTTATTTTTTTATTACTATTTTTTTAAACAAGTATATATTAATTCTCAAAGTCTAAAGAGATTAAAATCTCACACGATTTGAAGCGATCGTCTTTGCATTGCGAAAGGCTTCGAAAACATGATTAGACTCCACGACTTTCTGCTCAACAGTCCTACCTTCAGCAGCAGCTCTCCCACCTATGTAAGCAAGATAACGCATTAATAATTTAGTGCTTTCTGTTTTCCCAGCCCACTTTCATCACTGACCAATATTGATTGGCTGATTCCTTCATTAACCAAAGCCTATATGCAGCATCTGCAACAGCAAAGGGATGCGGACTCAGCTCACCAAAAGCTGTCCCTTTATATTGTGCCACCATATGGCTATCATATAAATGAGGAAGCTTTGTAAAAGGGTAGCAATCAATATATTCCCAGTGTAAGTATAAATTTCATTAATACCATATCTTGATCTCAGGTTATCTTGTTCTCCAGGTTCATGCAGATAAGCGAGCTTTGTCATATCATCCACTCCACATGGTGGCACCTCGGTATCTTTAGGATGAATACTGGAAACTTTAACAACCATTGTCTTCCCCGAAGTGCAAAGGATTTCCTCTCCATTAACCTCTAAAACCTCACCATTAACCTCTAAAACCTCACCATCTATCCAAGCTACGTCAGGATCCTCTACCCAAACATGGGACCCAACGACAGGATTGGCAACGGCAACCATTTTGTGAGAGAATGACCGGATCAAAAACTAAGGTTGCTACCGAATCTACTTCCAATTCCTCCAACAGCTACACTCTTCAACTTGAAATCAAAGATCTCTGCACTTCCCCTCCCGTTTTGTAGCACAACTTCTATTGAGACGTGCTTTGAAACAATTCGAAATAATGATGAAGAAAATATACATATATATATATATATATATATATATGAACTGAATATATACTGATGTAAAAAATGATAAGCTTAAACCCTTCAACAAGACCAAAACTTATGAAGAAGAGATTAAGCCCTCGTCTGCTATAACAGTAGACCTTGCTTCTTGAGTTACGGTGTTCTCGTGTTCTGCCTTGTCTATTATTCTCTCTGGGTTTCTTCCTTCTTCTTCCTCTCCTCTTCTTTTTCCCTTCAACCTTCTCGGACCTCCTCTACTCAGGGAATTTGAGGCGGAGCCCTCCTCTTTGCCTTCTTCTCTTCTTCCTCATTTTCTTCGGCTTCAGTTTCTCTCTGCTGCCCGTCGTTTTCTCTCTCTTAAGCACCGCTCTCTTTCTCCTCTTTCTGCTGCATTTTCTCGGGCTCTCTTCCTTGGCACTCGGCCTCTCCTCCTCTTGTGATCAATCCTGGTTCCAAGATACTTAGCCCAATACTCCTCGTTGGTTAGATTAGCGAACCGATTCAAACCTAGCTTGTAGGTCCGATTCTCAATGTTGTGCTCATCGATGAAGCTGAAGTAGTCCTTGAAGATCTCGAACCTATTCTCTTTCTCTCTCCAAATCATTGTAGACCTTGCCATGTTTTACAAGCCAGTGTTCATACATGGCCATGACCTCTTCATCCGTCCTCCAGTTTGACCGGTCACCGTGAGCTCTGTCGGCGAAGATGATCGACATGTCCAAGGTCGACGACAAAGTGAAGACGGTGAACAGAAGGACCATCATCATGGCAGGAGACGATCTAAACGAAGCCATCTGAGATGATTTTAGGAGAGAAAATCTTGAAGATGAGGAGGGGTCTGACTGTAACTGTACCATTCAGAGCTTCTTCAAGAACATTAGCTGATATGGTGGTCTTGATAGGGGCACCCAACTTGCTGAGCAAAGCTGCAAATATTGTGTTGACAGTTCCGCGATTGGATAAGTCAACTTCCATGTCCATGCTGTCAGCTTCAAGTGCCTCAACTCCAACACTGTCTTTTTGCTTTACGGATCCCGTCGGCTTGCTGGGGCAAACGGTTTGAACCCATCCCCTTCGCCATTGCTGAAGCCACCTCCACGACCACCACGGTAAAGGCCACGAGGTCCATCATAACCATGCCTTTCTGAGGACCTACCAGTACCTCCTTCTTCAAGAGCTCATTCGCCAGTAGGTGCTCCAATGCCGGTGAACGAATTCTTATCATTCGAAAAGTCACGATTAAAACCACGACCACATCTATATCCTCGCTCACTTCCTCGTCCACCTCCACGGCCTCCTCGATAATTTCCATTTCTTGCCTCCTTCTCCAGAATGCTCTCTGTTTTTAAACATTTGGAACAGGGGCGTTTTTCATCTTACTCCAGAGACACGGAGAGCAGAGGTGGCCTAGAGAATCCCCTGGTCGATGTTGAGCTCCCAACCACATGCTGTCTCCTTCTCTCAATGTCTCTCACCACTCTCGGCTTGTGTCTCTATCCCTTTAGTCCAATGCAACAGAGTGCTTTCCTAAGTGGTGTAATCTGCAGACCTGGAGAGGCTATGCACAGAGCTGCAACATCCTTCACACATTTTAGTTTGCTTTTTTTTTTTCAGGCCCCGCTTTTGACCTTTTCCCACAATATCATATATTAGTATTTTTTTTTTTTATGTTTTTCCTTCTTTTTGATTTTTTTAATTTCGTTTTTCATATTTTGATTTTTTATTCTCATTTATCTTATTTTATATTTTTTCTTTACATATTTTCCTTTTATAATATTATTTGTTTTTCTTATTTCAATTTTATTTATTTATTTATTTTTGATACCTAAATTACATTTTGCTTAATTAATGAATCAACTAATTGATTAATTACTTAATCATTAATTTTTATTCTTATCTCATTTTGAGATGCGGTGTTCACAATTATACAAAGAAATTCTCCTAGTAAAAAATTCTTTAAAGCAAATTTAAGAAAAATAAGATGACAAGAAAAGTTGCAAGGCCTAAGTTCCTTACCTTGGGAATTTTGAAAATTTATTAGTGAAATGTCATATACTGGTTAGAAAAATTAACTTGACAAAATTGGAATTTAGAAATTTATTAAATTAATTAGTCTAAATTAGATTTTTGATATCTTTAAGCTTAGAAAATATCTTCACATGAAAAACAAATGATATCTAAGATAAGTATAATAAGCAAAACAAAAGAGGATAATTAGGAAGAAGAATAATGGAAAGCTTTTGTAAATAAATATATTTATAAAAGATGAAAATTAAATTAGTTTCATTTGGCATGAAATTATTCTACTAAGTTAAATAAATGATAAATTAGCCTTGGATTAAGATAATTCATTTAAGTAGTGAAGCTTCCTAAATATGGATTTACAATAGGAAATGTATGAATTGAATCACATGGTGTCTATGTCACACCGGATACCCCATCGAGGGTTGGAAATAGAGAATATAAGTTAATTCTAAAAAATAATTATAAAAAAAATTATTAGAGTCACCACCAAAATTTTATGAGGGAAATTTTGAAAAATCATTTCGAAAGAAAAAGGTGGTTTGTTGAACCAAAAACAGGTTGAAGACTTTATTTGTGTCATAGGAAAGGTGTTAGACATCACATAACACTTGTTTATAAGAACAATTACCCTAAGCTAGCAACGTAAAATAATTATGGCCTTAAGAGTTATTTTAATGACCCTAATCAAAATATGTACTAAAAGAAAGAAATAAAAGAAAACAACACATAAAGATATTTACAACAAATCAAATAAAGGAAAGAAAAAGAAAATAAAATATTTACAAAATCCAAGAGACATCAAGAATATTAATGTAAAAAAGAAAAGCTTAATATTTAGATAAGTTAAAAGGAAATATTTACTAAAATAAAAATAAATAAATGAGATGGAATACATACAAAGAGTAATAATTTAATTAATGCATTACAAAAATAAAATATTTACAGTATCAGGTTTAACCAAGGAAGTTGACCCCAAATTAATGTCGAGACAAAATAAGGTGTTCACAGTTGCCCTTTTTTACTTGTTTCTTAGGAGGAAAAGATGAACAAATGGAATTTTGTTTATATGTCTAAGGAATAAGTAAAGATAAGAAGACATTTTGTTTGATGAATGGGTAAACATCTTGCAACAAAACTAATGAACTAATTATCGTTGATACAAACTAATTGGACTAGACTTAATCAATTGGACTAGACTAAACTCAATTTCAAGGGAACATTACTAGATTGAACAAGACTTAATGTACTAAACAAGAACTAATTGCCTTTGACACAAACAAACTAGACTAGTCTCAACCTATTCGACCAAACTAAACTTAATTTTGTGGGGACATGGCTGGACTGAGCAAGACTAAATGTAGTAAATAGGATGTAATTGCCATTGGCATGAACGAACTAGACTAAACTCAATCTACTGGACTAAACTAAATTTAATTTCATGGGGACATGACCAGAGTTAGAAGACTCAAAATAGTAAGCATAACTAAACTCCACTTTAATAGAAAAAGTGACTCAAATAAACACAACTTGACAAAATCATACTCAACAAAAAAAGGTAAAGGAACAAGCAACGTATGCTAAATTGCTATTGATGGGTTGCCCCTCTTTACTTGTTTCTTAGGTAGAGAGAGAGAGAGAAAAAATATTATTGGTGATATATGTGCCTATGAAATAAATAAAGAAAATAAAATGTATTTTATTTGGGTCACTAATTCTTCAAACGATAGCACTCTATTAAACAAACAAAACTTTGATGATATTGACTTACAGCAAAGCTATGGAAATAATTACCCTTGACAAAAGAATTAGATTACTTAACTGGTTGGACCAAACTAAACTCGTTTGAAATTACAAGAATCATGTGGCATAGACCAGAACCTTGATTGAAACTAGAGGATGCCTGTAGCTTAGGACAAGACTTTTGGGTGCTTGTGGCTTGGGACAAGACTTTGAAAGGTGCCTAGGCTTGGGCAAGACTTTAAATAATAAAAAAAATGCCTATGGCTTGGGATAGGATTTTGAATGGTGATTGGACTTAGGCATGACTTTGAAAGAAGCCTAGGCATAGGCTAAACCTTTACTAAAACTAAAATATGCCTGTGGCTTAGGATAAGACTTTGATTGAAAAAAAAACATGCCTATGGCTTGGGATAGGACTTTGAAGAGTGTTTGGACTTAGGTAAGAGTTTTATTGAAATTAAAAGATGCATGTGGCATGGGACATGACTTTCAACGGTGCCTAAGCTTGAGCAGGAGTTTGACCGAAACTAAAAGCTACCTGTGGCTTGGGACAAGACTTTGAAGGGTGTTTGGACTTGGGTAGGACTTTAATTGGAATTAAAAGATGCATGTGGCTTGGGATAGGACTTTGATGGGTGCTTGACTTATACAAGATTTTGACTTAAATTAAAAGATGGATGTCGCTAAAAATAAGACTTTGAAAGGTGTCTAGTCTTGGGCAGGACTTTGGGTAAATTTAAAAGGTGCCTATGCTTTAAGATAGGACTTTCAAAGGTTTTTAAGCTAAGGTAGGACTAGCTAGGGCATTAAAATAAGGGGCCCTAATACGAACTAGGGCTTTCAAATAAAATAGCTTTACATAAGCTAAGACTTTGAAGTAAAGGGCCTGACGCGAGCTAGAGCTTTGAAATAAAAGGGCTTGAACAAGCTAACACATTGAAATTAAAGGGAATGCGATCAAGGGCTTTGAAATAGAGGAGCCTAGCATGAGCCAAGGCTTTGAGATAAGGGACCTATTAGATGCAGGTAAAATGTTAGAGGTGTTTATGCCATGTGTCCATGTATAAGATGCATGATGCATTTGCTTATATTTTTTTTAAAAAAATAATGGATTTTGTATGCATGGTACTTGTGAAAATGCAATGTGAGGTATGCACGTATGTGAGATGCATAATTTATATGGTTGAGTTGTTTTGAAATGCCAAATTTTTTATGCATGATGTATATGAAAATGTAATGCATTATATGCGATGCATTTGGGATGTTTTATTTGGATGTTTTGCTCTTGATTGTCCTAAAAAGAGTGAAAATATCTTCTTTAAAGATCCTTTGGTTAATTTTTTTTTTAAAATTTTTGGTGTTTTTGTTTTTTTAAAACAAATAGTTGAGAAGAGTGGAAATAGAATTGATTTTAAAGAAAAAGAGAATTTAAACTCATGCTTTGTTGGGGGTGAAATACAAGCACATGATGGATGGAAATGCTTAACATCTAAAAAACTTAAGTTTTTCTCATTCATTTCCACATTGAAAAAATTCCTCTTGTTAACTTTTCACTTACCTTGGTAGGGAAAATTCAACATTTAACATCCTTAATGGTCTATCATTTTGATGAATAATTCTCTTAATAGTTAAAATTCCCCTGGACGAGTACTCGTAGTTTAGAAAATACATGATTCTTGCTTTGTCCTTTTTCTCTTGATTTTTCTTGAACTACATTTTTGTGCCCCAACTTAAGACTATTGATTTGACCTATGGTTCATTTATTTGGCCTTAAGTTAAAATTCTTGATTTGTCATAATAGTCTTTCTTATCAACTTTCCATTATTGATGCTTGAAAGGTTAGTAAGCAAAATATATTTTTATTTTATTTTAAAATGTCAGTGTAGTCATGAATTACAGGACACAAAGTTGTGAGTTTGGGAAAGAAAGGGATTCCAAAATTTGAGGAATTTAAGGAATGGTGAATAGTTATGACCATGTTAGATGATTTGAAACTCTAAAGTAATGGGTTTGATGTGATAAAATAAGAAACTGTGCTGCTTTAAAAACTTAAAATAAATTGAATGGTAAGAGAATGAGTATGATGGAATAAGGCAAAAGCTGCTTTCAAGATATGAAATATTACCTTTGTCACCAATTATGTTTTCACAAGCCAAAGCTTAACAAGGACTTTTAATGCTTATAATACAGTATTGATGAATGGGTTTAAGAAATGAATAGATATTAGGCTCAAAGTAGCAATGCCCTAGTGAATCACTCTATTAATCATCTATGCCTATTTTGCAAACAAGATTTTATACCAAAAAATTCAATTTGCAAAAAGAGGATACTTCATGGTTGTAATATGGCATGATAGGTAAACATTGTGGCTCAAGAAAAAAAGGCTATGGAGGCTTAAATATTTATGTTAAAATAACATTGTCTGGACGAGATTTATTGGATATTCCTGACAATATGAGTTTCCTCTTTGAGAAAATTTCTCTCTTGATTCTATGTTAAGTTGTAACTTCCTTTTTGAAGGTTTTTACTATTTCAATCTTTTATTCAATATAAGCATCCTTTTTTGATGATTTTGTTTTTTTTTTACTCTTCTCTACTCTTCTTTCTTCCAATTTTGTTGTCTACTTTACATTTTGTTCTTTCTTTCCTTTTCCAAAGGGACACATTTTAATGTTAAGGCTACTTTCTTGTTTTGAATTCTTTTTGTTTCCTAGGTTTGGCATATTTAGATATCTGAAGGAATTTAAAGGCTCAAAGTGGTTAACAAAACTGAAGCAGTGTTTGGATAAATGAAAGAAAATTTGATCCTTTTTTGGCATTCAAAAGTTTAGCACAAAATTTTAAATCACTACATTTCACAAGTTTTCATTGGTTATGGTGAAAAGAAATCTTACTAACTCTTGACTCAAATGAGGTAATTATGGATAACTCGTTTCTTTTTTAAGAAGTCAAAGAAATGCCTTATTTCCATAACTTGGTTGTTTGTGAAACATGCATTGTCATCTTTGAAACTATTTTCCATTTTTGAAGAATTTCTGGGGGTCCTATGTTTGCATCACTCCCAGACTTATCTTTATTCACATTAATATTTGCTTAATTTCCATAAGGAATATCGTGTAGCTTTTGTGGGAAAAATGTTGGTCGATAGAATAATGAGTTGTAAGCATACAAAAAGTGTAATGGGAATGAAAAGTACATAACTATTGCATTGACAAAGTCAAATATGATAAGGCATAATGACAAAGTACATAACCAGCTTCGGATTTTTACAAGGCACAATATGATTGTCCCAACAAGCATTTGTCAATGGAAAAATGATATGAAATACTTTAAAAATCTAAAAACTCTTGCTGAACAATGTATAGTCCTTTTTCACAATGGATGCATTGAGTTAAAGCTTTCATATTTTTTTACTTTATCTCTTTTTCTTTCCACGTACCATGTTCATGAAAGAAATGAAATTCTTTAGTGAGTGCTTAGTTTCTTTGAACAAAATCTAAACTTCTTTTACTTGAGTTCCCATCTTAATGGTATGGGCTTTAGACTCCAGGAATGAGGTTGAACTTTTCTAGCTAGATTTTCCATCATTTTCCATTTTCTACTTTTTCAGATGATCCCACATAGCTGAAATGTACTAAAGGCACCTGTATTGCTCTTTAAATGCCCCTACAAAATCCCTCCAGTAATGAATCTTAGCTTGATCCCACTAACATTTATGGGAGCTTGCTTCTTCAACCGCTTTAATTTTAGCTCCCCTACTACTAAAGTGAATTGTGATGGATTTCCCTAACTTTTCTTTCTATACATGAACTAGTAAACCCTGATTTTAATATATTTTAAGCTTTAAGATAATGAACCTTCCAAAAATGGCATGAGTTAGTTTCTTTTGAAATGATAATGTTTAAAGATGGAATGCTGATGAAACATGTGTTTTAGAGTATTGTTTTTAAGTACCCTTGACCTTGCTAGTAAATCACTAGGGTACATTCCCCTACAACATGGGACTTTATTTAGATATTTGCTTTCCTTTCAATGCTTGTTAACCATTAATGTGGAAGAGATTAGGATCTCCCTATGATTATGGTTAGAGAAAAAAATTTTACATGCCAAAATGACTTTATATATATACTAATAATAGACATCACAAATGTGGCCACTTATATTATGCAACCAATTGGCATATTACTAAGATAAGTTGTTTTTGACACAAGATAAGAGTGAAACTTTCTTATTTCCTCCAGGAACTTATTTTTCCATAAGGCAAGAAGGAGAATGATGATTACATTCGGAGTAAATCAATTCTCCACTTGAATAATGCCTATTGAAATCTTTATGTTTTATTCTTATCCTTATGGCAAAATCTCCTGCTATGCTCAATAATATATTGGTTGATAGTTTTACGAACATGACATCAAATTTGAATTTTTTTTTAAGATATACAAAAATCAACTAGTGCATTTCGACAAGTTAATTTTGGTCATAAATAAGAATGGAAAATTTCCTCTTCCTTCATGTACTTATTTCCTTCATGGGGAAAGAAAAGAAATGACAATCAATTTGGGAAAGAATCAATTATCCATCTAAACCAATGTCTTTTGAAATTTTAAAGTTCATTCTCTTCCTTATACCATTGTAACCTATTAGCCTAATTAATACACAAGTTAATAATGCTTTGAACATGATGTCAATTTTGGAATTTTTCTATTTAGCAAGAATCAATTAGTGTAATTTTGAACAATTTGATTTTGGTACAGATTAAAATTGAAAATTCCCTTTTTCCTCCAAGTACTTATTGTCCTATTGGGAATGAAAGTGATTAACAATTAGTCTATGAGAGAATTACTCCTCTATCTTACTAATGCCTTTTGATATTTAAATATTTAACCTTATCCTTGTATTGAATTCATATTAGGCTTAATAATACAACAATTGATAATGCCATGGCCAAGTAATAACAAAAACTTCCTTCTACAGAAGATACCCACTTTCAAGGCTTTTTAAACATGATAGATGTATAACCCATGTAGTGATATGGTCTAATAGGGCTAAGGACTAACAGTTGGTGGATTAGGCTTTTGTTATAGTCCATCCTTATTGTATATATCAATGTTAACTGATATATTGACACTATATATCCATTTTAGTACATAGCAATTGTCTGCCTCTCTCTTCATATGCCTTTTTTATATCATGACATGTCCAAATGATAAAGGAAAGATTTTGCTATCCTTTGGCTTATCTTAGGCATACCTTAGGTTGGGATGTCTAACCTTAAAATGTTAGGCTCTACTTGATCAAGTTGGTTGCTATGCCCCTCTAACAATGCGCAAAGTCCCAGGTTTGGTTTATCATCCAAAGAAGGATTATAATAGTCCCTAAGCTGCCTCTTTAAGAAAATATGAAAACCCTACCCTTCAAGTCTAGCATATTGAGAACTTAAGTGCTCCCTGAGAACAAAGTCCAATAAGTAAAAAGTGGGGTGAAGTCTTCACAATAACCTTTGAAAGCTTAGAAACTCAATGGGGAGCCTATCACAAACCTCTACTACCCTAGGATATACTTAAACCCAAGTATAAAGCCTAAAACATGTGTGAGGTCAAGTGTGAGTGCTCAGTGTGTGAGGAAAGCATATAGACATGTTATCTTAAAATAATCTATCTCCCATATGCTAAGCAGGCTAATCAAAGAAAACCAATAATATATATATATATATATATATAAATCATATATAAATTGAATAAATTGAAAAGAAAGAAAAAAGAAGAAAACATGTGATTTTTCAAGCATGTTAGCTAACCCATTCATGTAATGCATATAACATATAAGGATATTACAATAAAAAAGGCCATACTATTTAACTAAGTTAACTGGAAAATGGGCTTGACTCTAAAACTATCCCCAATGAAGTCGCCAAATTGTCATACCTTACACCCAGTCATCAGTTAGAAAAAAATAGAATAAATTAATTCCTAAAAATAATTTTGAAAACCAATTACTAAAGTCACCACCAAAATTTTATAAGGAAAATTTTAGAAAATCATTTCAAATGGAAAAGGTGGTTTACTTAATCAAAAGGGTTTAAGAGTCTATTTGTACCATGGGGGAAGGTGTTAGGCATCCCATAACACCTGTTCATAAAAACAGTTACCTTAAGTTAACAACGTAAAATAAGTATGGCCCTAAGAGTTATTTTCAAAAAATTAGATAAAGAAAAGAAAAAGAGAATAAAGTACAAAATCAAAGAAACATAAGGAATATTAATGTAATATCTTAAAATATCAAATAATAATAATAATGGTAATAATAAGAATCAAAAGTTCAAATTTATATAAGTGAAAGTTTTGTATGTCTACCTCATATTATCTTTAGTTATGCCCATGCATGTTTTGCTCTATTTTTAAAATTTTTTATTTTTTAGGGATGTTATTTACTTGATGAAAATTTGGATCTCATATAGTGTAAGAGGTTTGAAATTGGCACCAGAGGTGAGAGATTTTTTAAGCTTGACAAGACCGGAAGCGATTATGATGTGTAATTTGTCTACGAGTGTGTTATTGAGATATGTTGTATAGCGTAAACTATAATTTGTAAGATGCTAATGTAATCCTAGTGGTAGCTCCCCAATGACCACAGACAAGTCCTCCACCTTGTATTAGTTCTATTAAGTTTAAAGTGGAGAGCGGAGCTTTCATGCTTATATTGTTTGTGTTGACATGTATTTGCTAAGTGGATTATTCCACCAACTTTATATTAGGTTGTCTATATAAGTTCTTATAACTGGTTAGGCTTATAAGAATGAGAATTTCCTCGTATTTTATGCCAATCATGTCCCATTATTTAGGGTGTGACAATTAATGTAAAAAAGAAAAGCATAATATTTACAAAACAAAATAAGGAAATATTCGAAAAAATAAAAATAAGCAAATAAATGAGATGGAATATGTAAAAGGAAAATGACTAGGGTTTCTATAACTCTGTTTCTTTCTCTCTTTATTGCTTGCCTTCTCACTTCTCTAGCCACCCTATTTTATAGTAAAAAAACTAGGGTTTCCCTAAAAGAATATTTGAATTTGTCATGAATTCTTTCCAATTCTTCCTTTTTGGAAGTTTCCTATTTCATTTTGCCTCGAAAGGAAATTCCCCACTTTGCTTTTTTTTTTTTTCCAATTATTGATTTTTCTATACCCATTTCCAATTTTTCCTTTTTTCTTGAGAGTATTTTGCCTTGCTTTTTAAGAAAGGAAATCCCCCATTTTGTTTCCTTTTTATTTTTTTTTCAATTATTGATTTTTTTCCTTGTCCATTTTTAGTCCTTTTTTTTTTTTTTCTTTGGGGGTTTCCTATTTCATTTTGCCTTACCTTTCAAGAAAGAATTAAAGAGATATTTAGTCTTGTCTTCTTTTTTTCATTTTTAAATATTGACTTAAGAAAATTAAAATTGAAAAAAAAAAACATAATTGCACAGACTCAAAATTAAATTAAAATGACCTAAAAGTAATGATGACCTAAAAAATAAAATTTGAAATTTATTATGACTCAAAAAAGAGTAAAAATAACTCTGACTCAAATGGAAAAACTAGTTTAGAAATCAAGGTAAAGTTGACTCAAAATTAAATAAAATATGCCTTATTTTTTAGAAATGCTTGGATAAAATACAGTGTTCACAATCTATATGTCAAGAGATGAAGGCTTATGTGATAATTAATATGGTTAGAGAATGACTCATAAAAAACTTGTGTTAAGAGTAGAATACAACATGGAAATTTTGATGTTTAGGTGGGCAATAAGGAAATCTTTAGTGCTTAGTTGATTGCCATGTGGAAGGATAGAAGAAAGAGTGGGACAATTTTTAGGCAAGCATATATGGTTTTAAGGTGGTAAGAAAGAAAACTTGCAGTGTTTACTAAGTAGAAAATTATAGCGATTTGGCAAAAAATGATAAGAACAACTGGTTGTAATTTTTAGAAGCATAGGGGCAAGTATAGATGGCAGTGAGATAGAATAAAAGTAAAATTAGCCACTTTCAAATGAAGACATATAAGGTGTAAAGTGGTTGAAAAATAAAGTTTAAGAGTTGATTAGGATAAAGAATTGTTATGTGGCAAGAATAGGAAGAACACTAATACATGCCTCAGTAAAACATGCAGAAGACAAAGGTTAAGAATGTATTCTAAGCTCATGTAGAGAAAGAATCATACTAGTATAAGCTGGTAGCTAGAGGATTAATGTCAAACATTTGGACAAAATTTGAAGCAAACACGTAAAACCCCATACTGATAGAAATGATGCACTACCTAGCCTATATAGATGGGACTCAATCATATGAAGAAACCATGAATGAAAAATATATTAAGTGACATAGAAGTAATTTATGTGCCACGAAGGGAAGACGACCACTAATTGGAGAGAAAATCAAGAGTAAAGAAAACATTATTTTGAACAATAGAAAGCAAGAAAAGCTTAAAAGAAGAAGAAAGTTAAGAGTAGAAATTCTGAAGTGGAGGAGCTAGCAGCAGAATTCTTAGGCCATTTACTTAACTAATGCCACTGTTAGGTAAATTGCTAAAACTTTATTCTCTATAAAAAACCATAGCAAGGGTTACAATTTACATGCCATTAGAATTTAACTAGCTTAGGAGGAAGATTTTGAAAGCTAGAAGGTTTTAGGATGAAGGAAATATTTATACTTACCCATTATACATCACAATTTTTCTAAGCTAAAAACAAATAAACCCCTACTTTCTAGAAGGAAAATAGAATGCTCACAAATCACTGAAGGAATAGATATTAAGTTAGAAGTTAAGTAGAACAATTTTTTCACAAGAAGGGAATGGAAGTTAAGTGTAGCAGAACTTATGTTTTATGATGAATATTGCCATGAAGTAGTTTAAGTTAAAGAGATAAAGTTTTAGGAAAATTATAACTAGAAAGTTTAATAGAATAGTAATGAAACAAAGTAAGTACTGGAACACTAAGGTATAACAAAAGTAATACAACTAAAACCAGTGACGACATAGTTTACACTGATTTAGAAATTTAGTTAGTTGAAATAACAAATGACATCCAATTGAGTTGAAATTTGGTGTGAAACATCTTAAGATGCTACAGGTATGATCTAGAACATTTTTGGTAATTTAGAATGGTGATGGTATGAATTCTAATTGAAAACAGTAATTGTATTGTTAAGCGATGACAACATAAGGTATTGTTCATAATTTCTTATTTGAAGGGCCAAAACTTAGAGTTTGGGATTGCAATTTTAATTGGACATTACTAAGATATAAGGAAAGCTCCCTATTAAAATTTAAGCAATAGATATGGTTGGCTCCTTAACAAAGCTCAAACAAATTAGAGTCCAAAATGAGACTAATATGCATAATCTTAAAAAGTGGCATGGTTTAAGTAGCAAACCAATTAGTTTCTGACCCAATTTTCTTTGGCTAATAGAGAGATTTTGAAAGAAGACATTTGGAGATTTTTACATTTTTTGGAATAGGATAAGTAGGCTTTTTCTATTAATTAATATCAGCAAAATCTTATAAATGACATTGATATATATTTTGGAAATTTTTAGTTATGAATGAAGAAGGAAAATTTTTTGCAGTAAACAATTCAATAGGACCTATTTTTAATATTATCTAAATTCAATATGACTTTACAAGATAAATATGGAAGCAATAGGTAATAAATAGGATGCAAAAGAGTTAAAATACTTAGAAAGAAAGCCTTTTAGTAAAGGAAGACTAAGATACAGGTAGAAAATAAATATTCTTATACTAAGAAAATAAGAAAAAGTATTATTCTTTATTAATGCCAGATATTGTCCTTGGAAACTTGATGAGTGAATTTTCAAAGGAAAAATAGCTTCTAAAGAAAAGGTGATTTGAGCAAGACAAGGTAGCTAACCCATGCCCTTAAAACCTGGAATTTATTTCTTATGTTGTTTGATTAATGACAATACAATGTAGACTACTTGTTGATATACTACAATTGTTTAATGACAATTATATGACGATTATTTGGAGACAATTGTCCTATATTGACTATTTGGTATGGGTCAATATTAGGACAATATTAGGGAAACTAGCTAAGTACAAATCCTTATCTAATTCTTGAAGGAATATTGCATGCAGCATGCTTTATGTGTAGTCCTTGAATTTAAATTGCGTATTTTACAGCTGGAAGTTTGGTTTGAATGTGGCTAGCTATTAGGATATCTATCTCATCCATCATATTATCAAAATTCTAGGTTTAGAAGTAACTCCCTAATATACAAGACAATAAGATTAATTATCATGGTTGTGTAATTAATTTATGAAGACATACTTGATGTATATCAAAGTAGAAATGTTAGGTCCATGCTTTTGAATTTGATATATACTTTGGCTATGTATAGTATTAGAAAGATGAGATTTAAAAATTAAAGTAGCTTGGTTTGTATTACTTTACATTGTCAAAATTCTGCTAGTCATAAGAAAAAAATTGAATTACATAAGGAATGATCATGCAATTTGATATAAAAAGAAATTGGAAAAAAGTTTATACATTTTCATTGTATTGTTAACAAATGGGTTAACATCTAGGCAAGGTATTACATGTAGGCTTCACATGAAGGAGATATCCTTTGAAAAAGTTAGACAAAACAATTTGCCTTTACACACAAGTTACTACTCATGATAGCAAAAATCATAAATTCATATCTCCCACTTGCCATGTTCAGATTGCGTGATCTTGTACTTGTTGGAAACAACTAAAAGTTTAATTTTATCAAATGTAAAATCTCTCAATTTTGAGCAATATATACGATGTTGTGACCAAATTAAGGGTCACTATCTGCAAGTAATTTAACTTTGTGCCAAATCTTCAAATTTTGTTTCCAAATGATCTAATTTGGCTCTAAATTGCTCCCTACCACCTAAAACCTTAATAACACATGAAAGAACATAAGAACAATAAATCTTTGACAAACAAGCTAATTAAGTAATAGAAAGTACACAAAATAAGCGTATGAAATGTACTCATTATTATCTTTCTAGCTCTATATGTTGTTGATATTTTGCTTATTGCAAATGATTTTAGGCATATTATGTCAAATGAAAGATTTTCGTTGAGAATTTTGAAATAAAAGTTATGGGAGAGGTGTCTTATTTAGATCACAAGAACTATTAGGGTTATCTCATGAGGCCCATATTGAAAGAATTTTTTAAAGATTTAATATGTATAAATGCTTAGATGGAATTGTCCTTATTCAAAAGGGGGTAAATTTAGTCTCAAGTAATGCCCCCCAAGGAATGATGTAAAAGGATACTCGAATTGAGACTTTGCAGGATATGTGGATAGTATAAGTCCATGTTTGGTTACATGTTTCTACCAGTAGAATAAGTGGTACCATGTAAAAGTGTGAAAGAGTCCACAGTTGCATCTACTATGGTAGCATGACTGCAACTTACCATGAAGCAATAAATGATGCATTACGGCTATGACACTCCATTTCTAGACTTAAGGTTGTTGACACCATCATCAAGCTAATGGAAATTTTTGTGATAGTGTTGTAGTAGTATTCATCTTTAAGAACAAAAGAAAAGTCAGGAAACAAGGAGTGTCTATTGAAAATAGTATAATTGATTAAATGATTGTAGATCCTTTGACAAAAGGAGTACAACCAAAATTATTTAAAAATCATGTACATAAAGTGGGTCTTGGTTATACTTTTGATTGATACTTATTATGAAAATGTTGACACTCTGTTCCTAATTAATTGTTTTTTATTTACATAGGAATTTATTGTTTCTTATAATAGTATGCACATTAAATTTATTAATGTTGATATAATAGGAAAGTATTTACATGACATTATAGTGGACAATGTAATAAAATGTTTATTATTTATGGATTGGGTTAGATCTAGAATTTGATTTCGAAGGGGCAAAAGTCATCACATTATGTCATGTAAAAAAGATCAACATGACTCTCATATCAGTTTCACTTTTCAATTGTCTTAATGAGCCTTAAAAAGATGTTCATTTGTTTGTGAATAATTAAGGATTTTTCACTGATATAAGTAGGTGTGATGAAAGGAGTACATCATTATTATTTTTGAACCCTTTATTCTTGAAAATGACCATAATTTAATAACTTAAAAATATATATCAAACAACTATATATCATGTTAAATCGATTAATTAATTTGTGGACTAGCATTAATTAATTATCTGACTCATTAATAGATTATACTTTAAATAACATCAAATGATCAATTACTGGTATTTGACATTACATAAATGGATTAGGTCATATAATTAGATAGTTCGTTATAGGTTGGGCTCTCCATGAACCCATATTAGGAGAGGCCTTAACTCATAGTCCATTACCGAAGTTAGTTACCCTATATATATTAGCTAGGGTTTCACTTTATAGGTAAAGAGTTGTTTTGCCTATCTTGGGTATTATGAGTTGTAGTACTTTCCCACTGCAAGGAGGCTACACATGTGTTAATGGATTCCAGGTTAAAATTTTAAAGGAATTATTAAACTTTGATATGTATATTATTGCATTCATTCTTCACTTAGTCAACATAGGCCACTAACTATTTTCCTTTTGGGTGTCTTAGTACCAAAATAAAAATACTTTAAGTTTTGAACATACCCATGAAGCATGAAAACACAGTATGAAAGCCCTAATTATTTTCGAATTAAAATTACTCATAATGAATGGGTTTTGGTCGAAATCATCATAGTGATTTTATATATCATGAGATTTCAAGTGGAATGGTGGATAAATAAAATTTTAACCATGGCCAAATTGCTTGACCTCTATTAAAGCTTTAACATAAGAAACTCCTGAACTTTTTTTTTCCAAATTACTCCCCTGTGGCAGTGTTTGGAGTGTAATTACATTGGAGGTTTTGTAGTTTTTTGGGGGTGTAATTACATTGGAGGTTTTGTAGATTAAGAGGATTCAAGTGTTTTGAAACCTATCACATGCCTAAAACATGATAGAATGAGTTTGGCTTCCGTTAATACACAAAACCCAAAACTTTCGAACACATATAGGCAAAATGGAGGGCTTTTATGTTGAAATTACCTTGAAGGGTTGAAAATCTAAGCATTTTGATACTAGGAACACCCAATAATACCTAGGAATAAAGTAAGATGTAGGTTAGTGCTAAAAGTAGTTCAAAAGACCTATGTATAACCTGCTAAAGCAAGGAGATAATGAATAGTATTTCCTCACAAAGGCTACTCGCACTTATTAACCCGTGTGGGTGCATGGGCCTACTTCTTGGGCCTATTTTTAGCCCAATGTTTTGGCTTCCAAATTAAATTTCCATTTTCTATTAATGGTGATTTTTTCTAAATTTTTTTGAAGGCCTATAATACGAGTACTTAAATTTCCATGGCATTCCATAATGAGTTTCAAATACGTACTCTCTGAATTTTGGTTTGAAATTCCATGTGCTTGTTCTAATTACATCATATTACCATATATTTTTCAGTCTTAGTAGTGATGTAGTTTGGTATGGTACATAATTTCTCAGAGGAATTACATAGTTATAAATTTAGCGTTTTCCAAATTTAATTCAAAGGCTAATTTCTATATAGATTTGGGGAATTTGCTCATGGAAATTATTGTCATAGTTATTTCAAACTTCTTTGGCAATATACTCATCTATCAAGTGTGATATGAATGAATCTTTTAGATAGTTTGTCAATTGCCAAAGGTGATTCAATTGGCCTAAATTCCATTATTTTCATGGACTTTTGGTTCTTTTACAACATAGGTTGTTTATTTCATTTTTGGGAAATTTAGTCTATGGCTTTTTATAAAAGACCTAATGAAGATAATTTGTAGTTAGTTTTATCATAAAGATATTCTAAACTATTTACGAAAAATTTGTTAAACTTAATTGAAAAAAATTGCTTGTTGTATGTTCTCTAATTTTAAACAAAATTAGATATAGAAAGCATGATTTGTTTTATAATCTTGGTAGTCAATCATGCATTTCTAACTAACATTACATTCAAAGAATTGGCATTTACTTGCTATTAGGCATGATTAAGTGATTTCACTTGCTCAAAAGATCACCTTGACAATACCTTGCGATTGTTGTCTCACTTATCGTGGGACCAATTATAAAGGTATTTTTTTTGGTGAATTTGATTGAGACATATATTTCAATTACTATTTTATAGCTACTACTGGGTAAATTGTGTTGGCAGTGAATACATGTTATTGGTGTAGCACTGATAATGTAATATGATATTATTAAAGTCTAATTAAATTGATGTCTTAATATTCCTCATACCATATTGATATGTAAATATTAAAGACATTTAGTTATACGAATCTTTTACTATATAATGAGTTTTCATAATTTATTGTAATCTAGGACCCTTAGATGGGATTATAATAAACAATCTTGTAAATTTAGACACATTACTTGAGTATTTTGAAAGGAAACCGTGTTTTTTATAATTATATTGCATACACATAATTAATGGTTCCTAATTTCGTTACCTCAAGTCTTGTATTCTAGCAGCTATTAGTAGTGAAAACTCTTACTGAGATAAACTATAATAACTTGAAAAGTCCAAAAAAAATTTTAGAAATTCAATTGATGACCATGGTTGTGGGATGGTGGGTGGACACACCTATCACACTTAGCATCGATTTCACAATTATTGAGATAACCTTTTTGAATTGTGACATCACCCAATGGGAATATGTAGGCGTTTTGTGGTGCACCTATATGAAAGATCTTTCAGATCATTAGTGTCTTTAATATAACAAGGTAATGATTAAAATGGAAAGGAATTCCATTTGCTTTGGTTGTTGACAACTTAGCATATGCTCAAGTATGTACTTGTTATGAGATAGTTTATGCTATAATGTGCTTTACATATGCTTGGGTAATCCTTTTTGGATCATAGTATAACTTCTTAAACAGTTGAGTCATGCTAATAAGGTCATAAGAATCATATATTTTTTTGTAGTTAATTTGATTTAGTTGTAATTACTAATTATCCATATTCAAATTATGCAATATGCATAGAATATTTGTAATCTACTTCTGTATATACATCTTATGTTTTGGAAGGAACTATTTTGTGGTAAAATGTCATGTAGACAATTATAGCTACCTTAATCTTAGAATTATGATATTACTTAAGGATTTATTATATAGTAAAGTGTCAAACAGACACTTATAGCTACCTCAACCTATGTAAATATCTTTATGATGTTTTAAAGGAATCATCTCATTGGAAAGTGTCATGCAAAAAACTTACAGTTACCTCAACCTTTGTATACATCATTATGATGTTTTGGAGAAGTTGTTTCATTAAGATATGTCAAATGGATACCTACACCTACCTCATTGATGACTAAAGAGTATGTCTCTTGTTTTACATAGGCATGTCAAGGAATGTTGTAACATCCCTAATTTAGTGATCTTTAATACTAGCTAAATTAGATTATTTAAAAAAAAATAAGAAAGAATTGAACAAGAATAAATAAATAAATAAATATATATATATATATATGTTTAAATAATTTAAATAACAGTGTATGGGTCAAATTTTGGACTAAGGGGCAAAATCATAATTTTAAAAAGTCTAGTGGTAAAATCATACTTTCAAGAAGTCTAGAGGCAAAATCATAATTTGTAAAAGTCCAAGGGCAAAGGTAATTTGACCATAAGGTTAAATTGGTCATTATATAAAATACCAAGGGTAAAAGGATAAATATAGCCCTAGGATATTTTCATATTAAAATCTTCTATATTTTTAAAGATTAAATCATAGACATTCACTTAAATTACATCATAACCGTAGGATCAAAAAGCTTGATTAAATCCTAGCCATTGAAATTCTCTACAAATACCCCATTACCTTAACCCAATTCTTCAATCCACTCTACATATTATCCCACCTTCTCACTTTAAACACCATAATTACTCACACTTCTCTATCACTTAATGGAGGAAGCAAGGAATTTAAGAAGACTAAAAGGAGAGTCACATCCAGGTAACATTATTTGGCATATTCTAGGTTCTTTACTTCTCTTTTCTTTTCCTTCTCCGTCTTGAATGGTCTTTATGGTATTACAAAGGCAAAAGGTTTCGCTAGGGTGTAGAAATGTAATTGAAGTCAAAATACCCTATGATACTGTATAACTAATCCTTTATAGCCTATAGTCATTTATCCTAAAATTTTGTTACCATGGCCTTCCATGAACCCATTCAAGGTCCAAGAAGGGTAGAATTAAAGAAGATGGAGGCCAAATAGATATTTTGAAATATATAGAGAAATATGTTGTAAAACATAATAACTCTAGGCTAAGAATTTTTATGTGTGAATTTTCTTGTATATTATGCATTCCTATACAAATATCTTGTTATTCATGCTTATAATTGTTTATGTTACTGTGCATTTCAACTTTGTATGATAAGGTGACAATATAGTAGCTTGATAAGAGAACTAACATTAGAGTATTGAACTATTTTATACCACATATTTCTGTACACTATATACTTATTGATAGTTTGGAATCCCACTTGATGAAGATTGGCTATGCCGCCTCAATATTTATCGTAAACCCTATGAGTTTCTTAGAAAGGCATTACAACCCATTAATCCTAGAATCTATGGAAATTTATAACACCTAAATAATTACAGGAAAAATGGTGTTATTACACTTCTTGAGCCACAACTTGAGTTCTAAGATCAACGACAGGTTGTGTTGCCTAAATGGTCTCAAGAAATTAGGAGAGGACAAGAATGTATCCTTGCGGGGAATATCTTGAATTGAATTAACACTAAAAGGATTTCTAGCCGTCATAAAAACATCAATATTTAGAGGATTACAAAGGAAATCTTGATAGTTCTCTCAAACTAATCCAATCTTAATCACATGATAGATTGGATGACATATTAAGATAAAGATTATATTGTCTGACTTTGTTTTGGGTATCAGCTGGGGGACACCTCAGCTAAAGGTAGGGTTGGGCTTGTTTGTCAAGTGTCATACATTGGGGTTTATGAGACTTGATCACCTGGGCATGATGGTCATATGTTGTGCTTTGTGAGACTCAAATAATTCAAATATAACGTCCTAATGCTTAAAGGTCGAGGACATTGTCTACCTCTGATTTCCATATGTTTGCTAATACATATTTACATGTTGTTTATATGAAATTTGACATGCATGCATAGTTCATAAAAATCTTAAATCCAAATCATACTATATTTCATGAAAAGTTCAATTATCATATATATTTTTTCATGTTACTAAGAATTTGTTTCTCACTTTCATTGTTAATGTTTTTAGATGACAATTTACCAAATTTCTCTTGAATAGGTATTTGTCCTACCAATTGGACAAGTGCTTGTTATTGATAAAGATTGTCAATGTATGCTATGATAAGACCATAGGCATGATACCATTTATGTTCATGTCACTAGAAGGCATGAATCCCACTAGTTTTCCAAACCCAGGAGAAGGCTTTAACTAAAGTTTAGTGGGAGTATTTGGGGGGGGGGGGGGAAGATATGGAAAATGTTTAGAAGTAGAATAATACTAGGCCTAAATTTTGATTGTTAATAGCTATAGACTTAAAACCCCTTTCCCTAATTTTGTTAAATTACCTATATAAATGTATGAATGAACAAATGTATTGACTTTTTTTTATCAATAATTATATTACTATGTATTAGATATTCTAATGCATTTTTCATAATTCTCATATCATAATAAGTTCAATTAAAATTCATAATAAATTTTATAAATAAATAGTAAAGGGTTCCAAATACGGACAACGAAATGAATTTTTTTCTTTACACAAATTCTGAGTCTTTACCTTATTTTGTTGCAACAATGACTTTGTTATGGGCTTCTCTTAAGATTATCTGACTTCCAATGGTTTTCAACTTTTGATATCAAGTTCATTTTCAATAGCCAGAAGATCTATGAATCATTGGCTCTTATTGAACGTTTTGAGTGATTCATTTACCAAGTTCTTATCCATTGGAGTTTTGGAAACATATGACTCATAGACACATTAAATTTTGATATCTTGGTTTAATGAGAATCAGAGTTATCTTCTTAAGGAACACTTTGGTGTATATTGACATTTATAACATTTGTTTCCCTATCAGATTTAATGTTCTGATTGTGCCAAATTTTTGGATATAATTCATAATTATAGCTTTACTAGCATTTATAACATTGTTTTCCTATCGAATTCGATGTTTTTGATTCATTGTTTCACTTTTGAATTTTTCTTCGACTCATGTGGTTTACATCAATGGTGAACATATATTTATAGATATGTTGACCAAAGGCATACTCATAAGTCATGTAACTCATATGGTCCTTATTTAATTATTCATGTAGCCTTACTCTAGTGGAAGCCAAAGTTGAGTACTCATGGGGGCTTTTATGAAGTAATTTGACATTTTAAATTTTTAGACTTATTTATTTGCTATTCCATTTAATTCTAGATTTAAACTTTGTTAGAATTTAAAAAAAAATTGTTTTCCCTATCATATTCAATCTTGTTGATACGTTGTTTCATTTTTTTTAATTTTCTTATTATAGTGCCTATTATTTGATATTTTTGAAATATAATGTTGATATATTCTTGTTTTGCCTTACAATTAATTAATGTTATCCAAGTGGGAGATTGTTAGACTAATTAATTAATTTTTGGGTTATTATTTATTAATTATTAGGCTAATTAATATATTATACTTTAAATAATATCAAATGATTAATTAATGGTATATGATGTTACATAAAAGGATTGGATATCTTGTTATAGGGTGGCCTATCCATGAATCCATATTGGGAAAGGCTCCAACTAACAGCACATTGCTAAACTAGTTACCCTGTATATCCTAGTTAGGGTTTCATTTTATGGAGAGAGAACCATTTAGCCTATCTTGAGTATTATAAGTTGTAGTCTTGTCCTACCACAGGGAAGCTACACACATGTTAACGAATTCCAACTTAGTTACAAATAAGATTTAATTACTTAATCTGCCAATTTTGTTCTAACATATCCTATTATTTGAGCCTTTGCTCCTCTAGGTTCGTAAGGAGAACCAAAGAGGAAATACAACATAAGCTTTTTGGTAAAATACAAAGTACATTGTCTTTACAATTAAAAATCAAATAATGACAAAGTTTAATGATGGATCACCAAAATTCGTATCAAAGGAAGGTCGATTCCCAATTTATTAATAAGCAAAATAACATATTTAAGAGCATAAAGCATTTATCAACTTGAGAAGAACAAGTATTTAAGTAAAAAAGGCAAAGTATGGGATAAATTATTAAGAATGATTTAGCACAAAGTTCAAGACTAATCAAGGGGAATTTTCAATTCATCAATTTCAAAATTTTGTTTTCCGTTCACTGCCTTCTACAAGAAGGAAACTTAAGAGAGATAGGAGATAGGAAAAGAAAAAAAAAATAGTCTAAAAGAATTATGTAGACATGCTTAAAAACAAAATAGGTGACACACCCCTAGCTAAGGAAATGTGACATGCATAGTGAGCAAAGTAAACCCCGTCTCTATGAAACCAAAACATGACAAACAACCTAATTAGTTTGACAACAAACCTATTATATGGAAGTATTTAAATTATGCCAATCCACCTCTTAATATAATTTTTATAAATCATGCATATGCATAATATTCATTATTTGAATATCGTATGGAAATTTCAAAAGAGTTCCCCCTAAAATATGGACTTCTTGAAATTTCCACCTTGGAGACATAGTGTACCAAAAGAAAGAGGGCTCCACTCTTACAAAAGAATATTATTAGACAACCAATACTATACAATATAAAATCTAAACACCTATATGTGACAATCAGAGCTTCTAGAGTACAAAAATAATACAGTAATCAACAATTAAAATCAACTTAGTGCAAGGCTCACCAATATTATAATTGACTCTAATAGCCAAGGGAGTCCAGGGTTAGCATTACTCTCCTAAAAACATAATAAAATAGGAATGAGTGAAAACACTTAGTAAGCAAATATCACTAACTATACTAAGAGGTGTGAAAACAAAAATATTAGAATTTTCATAACCCAATTTGATATTCTAAGTTATCATGTGAAGTTACATATACCAAAGTACTTGCAAGTCAATAAAACATAAATCTCTTTATAGAACTGCCAAGTTGCATGCTATATTAGATAAGTTTATAAAACCCACATTTCTAAGGAAAAATCAACACCATGAATAAAAGATACATGGGTGGAAAAACGTCTTACTGAACCAATGGTAAAACATTAATTAGATGCTAGCTAGTGCTAACAATAATATTATAGTATAGTAATCAATGGCAAGCCAAATGACTCGTGAACAGTAAATGGTATGGCATAATGCCTCAGTATAGTAATACAATTCATGGTGCACCATGGGTAATGTCTACTACCATTAGCTACAAGGTTTATGTTAAATGAAATTCTAAGAAAACAATTTCTTTCATAATCATAAAAGAATATTACCAAAATTTTGAATAGTAGATCTCTTAATTTCCAATAATCATATAGTAGACAAAATCAATAGAATAACAAATTTTGGAAGAAAGACATGAAATCATGCCAAATTCCTCATAATCGCGAAGAATTTGCTATAGAAAGGGGTTTCATATTTAGAGCATGTTAAATGCAATTAATTGGTGCAAATAGGAGAGAGTAGTTCGAAAATTAGTTTGGAACTAAAGCTCAAAGAATATTTTGCAAAAACTCACTTCAATCACACTGAATTCAAGCAAAAATTGCAAATGCACAAGAATGAACCCAAACGCGAATATTGCTGACAATGACAATGGAATCATGAAAACCCACTAGCAACTTGGATCGAGTGAAGAAATGAAAAGATTGGTCGTTGGTTCAAAATGAAGTGGTTGTGCATAGAAAAGAATCTTGATCAAGAAGAAGATGATGCAAGGGGTAATTTTGTAATTTCCTTATGGGGACACGTGTCATCAATCTAAAAAAATGGACTTGCTTTAGGTGTTGTTTGTGGAGAATTAGGACCACAACACCTATGGGTGCATGGGAAGAGGCTCAACCACTTTTGCCTACCCTAAGCTCAAATAAAATGCCTTTTTAATTTACATTTAAGTCTTTTTAATTCCCTTTTTCAATATTCCC
Source organism: Delonix regia (assembly GCA_037074485.1). Taxonomy (NCBI): domain Eukaryota; kingdom Viridiplantae; phylum Streptophyta; class Magnoliopsida; order Fabales; family Fabaceae; genus Delonix; species Delonix regia. Next base: position 17,267,073 of record CM073454.1, on the reverse strand, counting down.
CTAACAATTTTAAAATTTATGCCTACTTTAGATATATTTCCTTCTTTTCTCCTACTCATAAAATTATTTTAAAAAAATTCAACTCAAATGATTTACTTATGTGAGGATTCAAAGGATTTCATGAGTGTTAAATTCTCCCTCTTGAAGCCTTAGCTCATATCAAGCCTATTACACCCCCTTATTTCAAAGCTCTGGCTCATGTCAAGCCTTCTTGTTTAAAAAGCCTTGGCTCGCATCAAGCCCCTTCTTATTTCAAAGCCCTAGCTCCTGTCAAACCCCTTACATTTCAATGCCCTAGCTCGTGTTAGACCTCCTTTATTTCAAAGCCTTGTCTGACGTCAAGCCTTTTTTATTTTCAAAGCCTTAGCTTGCATTTAAGCACACTTACATTTTTGCTAAGTCCTTGTCGTAACCGACCTTTCGGCGGAATAAAATAAAAAGGTTTTAAGGGTTTAAATTGATTCCCAAAATGAAACTTGAAAATCAATTTATTTGGAGTTGCCACCAAAATTTTTAACGAAAAACTTTGGAAAACTAATTTAAAATAAAAAGAAAAGGCAAGATGGTCTGTGAAAACAAAGATGAGTTTGGGAGTCTGTTTAAGTGTGAGGAAGGTGTTAGGCACCCCACAACACCCGTCCATAAGGACAGTTACCTTAAACCAGTCAGCTGAAATAGAATATGACTTTTAAATTTACCTCAATTACCCTTTATTAATATACATGCCCATTAAACAGAGAAGACAAAAACGACAATAGTGGAAACAAACAGATAGATATTTACAAAGGCAGACTTGACCTAGGATGAAAGCCTAGGGCCTACGTACCCCATGATAGGGATCAAAGTCCATGTAGTTCAACCAAATGGTATGTTTATTGGTTACTAATTTGTGAATTTTGGCAGGAGGGTTTCAGTCAAACAGATTTTCGTAAACAAAACGTAATTGAGATTTGGTTTGTGTGTTTTAATTTGCGACACCCCGATTAATCTAACCATTTTGACCTATTCATTTTTCCTTCTTTTTATTTTTTATTTTTTTGTTTTTGGGATTTTAATCTTTATTTTGAAATTTAAATAAAATGAAATTATTATAAAGAACGAATTTGATCATGTAAAGAAAAGATATCATTTAATTAAGATATTTATTTGTGTAATGTTATTATTGTTATTATTATTTTATAATAAATATGTGCTGATTTTGAGGATCTAAGGAGATTAAAATCTCACATGATCCTAGGCAGTCGAGGAGAATAATATTCTCACTTAATAATTTCGTAAATAATAGAAGGTATTTAATTAAGGTAAATGTTTAATTACTATTATTTTTAGAACCACTATGTACCAAATTTAGGGATCTAAGGAGATTAAAATCACACGTGATCCCAGGCAATCAAGGAGAATAGAATTCTCACACGATAATTTCATAAATAATGGAAAATATTATCAAAGTCAATATTTGATTATTATTATGTTTAAAACAAGTGTGTACTAATTTTAGGGATCCAAAGAGATTAAAATCACACATGATCCTAGGCAGTCGAGGAGAATAGAATCCTCACACGATAATTTCATAAATAATGGAAAATTATTTAAATAGAGTCAATATTTAATTATTATTATTTTTAAAACAAATGTGCTAATTTTAAAAGATCTAAGGAGATTAAAATCTCACATGATCTCATGCAATCGAGGAGAACAATGTTCTCACATAATTGTTTCGTAAATAATGGACGATGTTTAAATAAGATGAATATTTAATTATTATTGTTTATCTATTTATCTCAGAAAAGTGTGTATTAATTTTTGAAGCCTAAGAAGCCTAAAAATCTCACACAACCTCTGTTCGTTACTTCCAAAGTGCCTAAGGAGGTCAGTAGCCCCACACGACAACTTTTCCAACATAATGCCTAAATAGAAAAATTTATCTATTTATCCTTCTATTATTATTATCATTTGTTGTTAAGGTGTCTTTATTTTTATTAGTGATATTCTTATTTCTCTTTTCTTATTATATCTTTCATTTTGAAAAATCATCAACTTTATAGTCTAAGGAGACCAAAGTCTCACATAGCTTAAATGTCCGAAGAGACTGATCGTTCCACACGTTAACCCATTTTCCCTTTTCTTTCTTTTAATAAATAAAGATAATTTAGAATAGATCATTTTTACATGTTAAAGTTATTCATTCATTTGATATGAGCAACTATGCATTAACTTCTAAAGCCTAAGGAGACTAAGATCTCACATGGCTTTATATTAATTAACTTTTAAGTGTTTGAGGAGACTAATAGTCTCACTTGGCAACTCCAAAAATAATAAAATAAAATAAAAACCCAAAGTTAATTTATTTGGTAATTTTGTAGATGAAAATACAACATCACACATATACACGCCCATACACAAAGCTAACTCTGAACCAATTATATATTTAATCTTCCTATTTCAAGAATGGGCCCTACCACAAACTCTAAAATTAAAGCTTGAAGATTAGAATATATATATATATATATATATATATATATGTATGTATCTATAAACTCTTATTGGTTTTACGTTGCACCCAACCCATGAAGCCTATATTTTCCTAACATCAACACACTCCAAAACAAAAGATTGAGCTAGGATATCATTGAAGTGTCAAACCAAAGTGCAACCCAAATCTTATATGAACCCATGAAGATGGTATGCGGACCTTACGAAGGAAAGAAAAAGAATGAATGCCAAGCACTACTCTGGACCGAAACCAAAAAAAGAGAAAGAAAATTGGTTGCCAAAGCTTTGAAAGCCAAAGAAAAGAAACAGAAATACAACACCCCTTTTTTTAAAGCAACAAAAAAAGAAATGTGGCAACCTTAAAATGATTTTTGACAGAAAAACATGGTTCTCATTACAGCTAGTTCCAACAGGTTTTTGGCAGCCAATGGGTGATATACTGCAGTGCAGTTACAAAGGCTTTGCAACAACGTTTTTTATAGGAAAAAAACAATGATTTTGCAATTGGTTCCGATCGGTTTTGGCAGCCAATGAGTGGTATATTGCTGTGATATTACAACAGTTTTGCAGCAACATTTTTTTTGACAGAAAAAAATGATGATCATGTAACAAAACGAAGTTGAACAAAAGTAGAAAACAAAGGAAGGCAGTGAAGCTGCAAACCGAGGAGCTTGAACAGCCACTTCCAGCACTCTTCATGGCCTCTGTTTACCTCTGTTTTAGTGTGTGTGAACAGAGGAATTGGCTCAACAGTGTCACCTTTCTCACAGCATGGGAAAAGAGTTAAAGAGGAGGAGAAAGTGACACTCACAGCAATGAAGACCAGCCAGAGGGGAAAGTGAGGAAAGGAGGAAGTAAAATGGAGGGGAAGACTGAAAACATGAAAATGAAAAAAACAAACCATTGCCATGCATACACGTAAACCAGCTAACCTGAGGCACCAAAGAAAAGAAGGCTAAGTGATGGTGTGTCTCTTCGGTTGGTGATTTCGTGGCCTCCAGCTCGGCTTCCTTCTCTTCTTCATCCCCTATTCTTGTTTCCAGCTCCCTTTTATGTTTTTCTTAGTTCTCCATCTCCCTCCCTCTTCTCAGTTTTTTGGTCTATCCTCCCCCTTCTCGGTTTTCTGGTCCATCCTCCCCCTTCTCGGTTTTTTTGGTCCATCCTCCCTCTTCTCGGTTTTCTGGTCCATCCTCCCCCTTCTCGGTTTTTTGGTCCATCCTCCCCCTTCTCGGTTTTCTGGTCCATCCTTCCCCTTCTCGGTTTTTTAGTCCATCCTCCCTCTTCTGGGTTTTCTAGTCCATCCTCCCCCTTCTCAGTTTTTTGGTCCATCCTCCCTCTTCTCGTTTTTCTGGTCCATCCTCCCCCTTCTCGGTTTTCTGGTCCATCCTCCAGCTCTTTCTGTGACCCCCTCCTCTTTTCCAGCCGTGCCCTCCTTTCTTTTTCTCTTCTTTCTCTCCTTTTTTCTGCTTTTCCTCTGAACAACGAGCTGCCCTTTCTCCAGATGTGGTGCTGCTCCTGTCCTTGTTGTTAGAGCAGCCACCTCTGCCTTCATGAACGTGCAGAAGGCTTTTATGCTCTCTGGAAATCTCCCCCAACAGCAGTGCTTTTTCCCCTTTTTGCAGCTTTCACCAGCATAACATGTCTACTCCTTTTACTAGCCGTTTCCCATTTTCTTTTTATTACACTATTATGATTAATATTTTTGAATTTTTAACTTTCAATTTTTTTATGTTTCCTTATATATATATTCTTTTATTTTTTATAGTTTTGCTTTGATTTATTATAATTTTTTTAATTAGCTAATTTTATATATATATATATATATATATATTTGTTTTGAGTTTATTTAATTGTCCTCCATTATTTAATTCCAAATTGTCCTCTTTTTGAAGTTTTGTCATTTTTTAATTTTCCTATTTGCTTAATTATTAATTAATTAGTGTTTCCATTAGTTAAATAATTAAGTGATTAGGGATGAGGTATTCACAGTCCTACACAAATCTAGGTACCATTACTTTCCAATCAAGTCCTGAGTAAATTCAGGCACCTTGACATTTTTGCAAAGTCCTGCACAAGTCTAGGTACCTTTACATTTCCACAAGTCTTGCACAAGCCTATGATCCTTTACTTTCCAATGAAGTCCTGCCCAAGTCTAGACATCTTTACATTTTTGCTAAATCTTGGACACATCTAGGCATTATTACATTTCAACTATGTCTTGCGCAAGTCTGAACACTTTTACATTTCTATTAAGCTTACACAAGTTCAGACACCTTTACTCTAGTCATCTTCATTTTCACCATGCCATTTCTTATCTTCATTTTCTCCCAAGCTGCTTCTTACTAAGATGTTTTCACTTGCGACACTCCATCCCTCCATGCAAGCTAATATTATTTAAAAAGAAAAAAGAAAATGTTCTCAAGTTCATGCGTTTACCAAATAAATTTTCCTTGTTCCATTGATTTGTAGGTCTTTCAACTCCCAAACAAAATATTTGTTTCCATTTTCACTTATTCCAAATTAAAGAATATTGACATTTTTTGACATTTTCACTTAGAGAATTTGTGAAGAAGGGAACTTGCTAACCATGTATTTTGTTTATGTTGTTTTTATCTTGCAAATTGATGGTTTCATATCCAGTTCACCAAGGTCTGATAGCGTTTTCTAAATTGCACTATGTTTAGTCCAATTGCATTAGGGGCAATTAAGTCATTTCATTTTGCTATACATTGTATTCCCTTCACCGGATGGTTTGTGTATTCATATCTTCACTTGCTCTAAGGAAAAACCATCTCATCACATTATTCTCATTCATTACCTAGGAGACAAGTAAAGATGAGCAATTGTGAACACCCAACACCATATTTCAAAAGAAAAAATAATAAGATACTGAAAATTTAAGATTCCAAATTAAAAAATTTATTAAAAAAATTATTGTTAACTAAATTAAAATAAATTTTTAAAAAATTAAAAATTCCTAAATTAGAAAGTGATTTCAAAATTAAAAGATAAATAAATGAACAATAATAAAATAATAATGATGAATTCAATTTAAATTAATTAAAAGCTCAAACTACCAAAAATAAAAAATAAAAACAACAAAATACAAGGATGGGAAAAACAACATACATAATAACCAAAAAAACAAAAAGAAAGAAAATCAAACAAAAATCAAAATACAAACAGAAAAGGGAAAAAAGATCAAAGGAAAATGATGAAAAAAATTTAGATTAAGGCATTGATATTCACATGAAAGGAAAAAACGTTGATGCATAGGCTTCCCCCCTGATCTCACACTGGAACGTGCAAAACTTAATTAGAGGAAAACAAAATAAGTCCACTCAAATGAGAGAAAAGGACAAAACCATCTCTGCCAAATGAGGGAGACCAAATGTAATAGGGGCAGATGTGAGAGGAAGCAAAAAGGAAGAAACAAACAAGAAAGGATGATAAAAGCGACGGGTATCGATCTCCAATAGTAAGGATAACCACTACAGATTTTGTAGTAAGGGTGCATTGGCCATTGGATGCACTCATCACCCATGTTCTTCCACATCACCCTTTTCTCTTTTTACATAATCACCTGGCTAACCACTTTTCTCACGTAAATCAAGGCAACTCCATTTTCTTTCCTCTTTTCCTTAACCGCACTAGAGAGCCACATGCACAATGGCATCAAAGCAGTAAATGGCGCAAGGTTTGGATGATGCCATTAGATATAAACTCTAGATGGATTAAAAAGACTTCATACTCGAAAGATTTGGAAATGGTTCTTACACATACCCAACAAAAACACTGAGAAGATTTATAATCTATATTGCAGCTCCATTAAGGCAACTTCATTTCCCTTCCTCTCTTCCTCGACCGCACTATGGATGTATAAAGAACCTTTTTTTCCTCTTTCTTGCCAAAGGGCTAGAAATTTGAATATACTACTAGACCATATTGATGAAAGACATTGATTTTAAGATAAGCTAATAATCCTCCATTAATATGCAGTCCCTTTAGATTATTTTTCTTTATTAGTGCTTCCTAAAACTACTTCATAAATGGAGGGTCTTTGGCCTCTTGTTTAAAGAGCAATCAAGAAAATTAGAACTCGATGACAATATTAATGTGTTTAATCAAGAGCTTCTATTACCTACATTAACATGGCCAATATCTATCTCAAACTCAATTTCAAAGTCAAGTGCATGAGACACCTTTGACCGAGAAAGTGGCAAAACATCTTTATGAGGAGAATAACAATGATAATCAACGACATAAATTTGTGGGAGAATTTGATTATGGGTTCTCATCACCTCAGGAGAGAACAAGTGGCGACTCTCCCACTCCAAAGTAACTCATGCGATTTAGAAGTCTATACCTGAATGCAGTGTTTTCAGAGGAAGATCTTTAAAAATATATATAATTAGACACGGTGCCTTTTGAGTTCTAAACGGCGACATGACAAGACGCAAACTATAGGATGCATCCAACAGTGAAAAGATGCCCACTGCAAAATCTCCAGTAGTAGTACTATTGCAGGAAATTTAAATCGTAAGAAAGACCAGGCTATGTAAGAAATAAAAAGAAATGGTGTGGGAAGGAAGCGATCAAGGCTTTGTGTCTCTGTTTTATTCACCAAAAGAAAGGGCAGAACACAACAGCATGAAGAAGGAGACTGTGAGGGAAAAGTGTGAAAAGAGAGAATGATGAGAGAATAAGAACAGAAAGACTAAGATTAATTGATTCTATTCTTTGTTTTTATATTTTTAGAACAGTTTTGTGAAATTGATTTTACAAACATATTTTAAAATAAAAAATTTTAAAAACTTGTTTGAATCCTTTGTTTTTAAAATCACACTCAAAAATTAAAAAAAGACATAGTTCGAATAAAGTAATTTCAAAAAAATTCTGAAAACACTAAAACTTTGTTTAATATCCAAAATTGGATTTTAAATATAAAATTATAATTCCAACTCCAATTCCATTAGAAATGAAATCATTTTAGAATTTTAAAATTTATATTTGGACCATGTAAAGAATTGGAACATAAAATTGTAATTCAAATTATTTTGATGAAAGATAAATATTCATTCAATGTATTTATATATGTTACATGTTCAGTATATAAATATGTGTGTACAGGTGCACATGTGCATTCTGATCAAGCCAGGTTAGATATCAAATTCACTCAAAACCTTGTTATATATTATTTTTAAACATTAAATGTATTTTATTTATAATAAATTTGATTTATGACATATTTAAAAAATATTAATTCTTTTTAAATTTTAATTAAATTCCATTTCAAATAGTATTTTTTATTTTAAATCTTAATTTTTTATACATTTTTCAAAAACGTTATTCTTCTTAATAAAATGTTATTCAAACAAAAACAAAAAGTGACCCAACCTAATTAGTTACTAACCTGTTAGCCATAAATCTTGTTCCAATATAGTTCACAATTCTATTTAAATCCCTCTTTTACATAATTACAATTTTGCCATCAATAAAAACAATTGTAATAAACAATGAAAAACATATAAAAATTGTTCTTAGTTTTTTATTTTTAAAAACACTTTTCTATTTTTTATTTTTTAGAACAATTAATAAAAAACACAATACTAACAAGTTTTTTATTTTTAAAAACAAAAAAACTATTTTTAAAAACAACAATAAAAAAATGAGGGAGTAAAAAAAACAGAAATGGGGGACGGCAAATGAGAACTGGAAACACAGAAAAATACGAGAGTGAAAGAGCGAGAAAGCAAGGGACAATCTAAAAATCAGAAGGTAAGTAGAAGATACTCTTGTTCGCAGCTCTGAAAACAGAACATTGAGGAGAACGAAGTGTGAGGCCAGATCAGTGAAGGAAGGATAAAAATCCTAAGGTACATACTTTCACTAATCTCACATATTCTCGTGCCTTTCCTGGTTTTTGGATTTAGATTTGTTGATGCTATTATGTGCCACCAAATGAATCATGCTAATCTCTTTTAAGCTTTTAAGCTTTGGGGTTGATGAGCCATGGACTAGATGTGTTTCTTTAAATTGGTCTCGAATTGTTTTTGCAAGATTGGATTGCCAAGCTTCATAGTGAAGTGGCCATTTTCAGCATGTGTGAAGCCTCATTTGGATATCATTGATTATTAGGCCTTCTAATATTTGAAGTACAAAGTTTTTCACAATGTCATGAAAAACTGGGATTTAGATTTCTTGTATTTAATAAGAAATATATGGATCTAAATATTAATATTAATGATAATGCACAATTTCACAATTCAGATTAAATACATTATGTTAACTTCATTGAAAACTTTTTCACTTTTTGTAAAAGGTATATTAGCGAAGGTTAGGGGCATATAAAACAATAAGCAAATTTAAAGCTATTTTTCAAAAAGGGTATCAAGTGATAAAATTTTTAAAACTTATAAACGGGGATAATGAAAATATTTTTTTTTTTCTAAAATAGACTTCATTGATAAGGACCAAAATTAATTGTCCCTTTTGTTTGTTTGTCCATTGAAGTCATATGCGACTTTACAACTAAAAATCTTGCTCATTCAAAAAATTTATATAATTTCAAAATAAAAAATTCAATATTTATTTTATAGTGTAATTCATAAAATTGCTTAATGTGATTATCTTTTGGTAAGTTGAAGGAATTTAATGGGGCACAAAAATGAAGTTAGTGTCACATGATGCTGTTCTTTTCAAAAATGATAGTATACAAATTCAATTATTATTTTAGTCCCCTAACTTATTTACTTGTTTTAACATTTTATTTTTGGTTTGATCATTTAAATTTAATTTGTACTATGTTTTCCCTTAAATTATTAGTGTCTTTAAGTGGTCTTAACTTTTTCTAATATTCTTAAGTTATCCCTTTGATTTTTTTCAATTTTCCAAAATAATCTTTCATTTATGAAAGAAAAGGAATAAATTGATGTTTTAGTTCTTAAAAATACTATTATATTAATTCAATCCTTTAAAAATAAAGTCTTTTTATTTAATCAATAAAAAGCTTTTCTCCTTTTAATTTTGTCTCCAAAAAAATAATAGTTAAAAAAACAAAAGCAGAAAATGACACTTCCCTCTCGAATCTTAAACCCTACCATAACCCTGCCATTGCCGGCGAAGTCCCCTGAAGTCTTAAGCCCTGACGCACGCACACACTCGGCCTGGCACTTCGGCTGGAAGCGAGAAGAAAGCTTTAGCGCAGTTCTGAGTCTTCTTAATGAATAATTTGAAGGTGTTCTCTAAGGTCCCTTTGGGTCTCCAATTGCAGTCTGCCTCCGAAGCTCTACGATTATCGGCTTTTGATATCGAGCGTAACCGCCTATTCTTTGTGTCTGTCGACAACTTTGTGTATACCATCCATCTGTCTTCGTTCCATGTACGTTCTTTTCTCTGATTCGGTTTGTTCGGTTTCTGCTGACTTTCTGTTGTAATGGGTTTGAAACTTTGAACGATATCATTATCGTCTCCTTAACTGGCTTTTGGTTTCCGCTTCTTAGCTTTAGAAGCCCAATGGGGCGTTTAGACGATGTGATAAGGAGAATGAAATGAAGGGTATCGGTTCAATCATTGTGGTATTGCTTCAGTGTTAGAGACGCAGGGAAATCAGGAAAGGAGCTGTTGAACGGTTAAATATAAATTATAATGTTTGCCTGAGACCTGAAGTTATATGTGGAAAATTGGGAAGTTCTTGTCAAGACATGGTTGCTGAAGAGTTGGCTTCAGATGCAGATAGGTTTGAAATGGGAGTTTGAAAGAGACAGCAATGCAGTTGGAAATTAACAATAGGAAATGTGTGCAAGTGAATTACTTTTTTTATGATATATTGGAAGCATGTACTTTGGAAGTAAATTTATATGTGGATATAGGATTTCCTAAGAGTTTGAGTTTGAGTGAGTGATTATTTGCTTGTTTTGATTTTTTTCTCTTAATTAGAAGGTCTTGGTCTTTATGAAGCAGCAAATATAGGGCGTAATTTCTCTACCATGCTTTGTCATTTTCTTTTTTCATGGCTTAAGGTATTGAGTATATGTGAGGAACATGATTTGTGTTGTAGCAATTCAATAGTAGTATGGTTATAAAAATGGCAACATCTTTGTAAAATTTAGGCCTAGTGTGTAAAGCTTCTTGTTGTAACTGGTCCTTGTCAGAATATCTTGGAAATGCATGTAAGTGGGAATGTGAGACATATTGATTCTGCAAACCTTTTTCGGATTTGGAGAAGTCTGTTTCAGAGTCTGAACTCTAGGATAACATACATTCACAGAACTTTCTAGTCCTACACATTATATGGGTTCCAATGAGTCTCTTCTTTAAGTCTAAGGTTAACCTTTTAATTAAAATCAAACTGTGCCTAGACATTTAGAGGGAACTAACATAGCTATAATGAGCTGATTTTATTTCCTTTTTGGCCAGTTAATGATATAATCATATGATCAAAAATCATCTTAAAAAAGAATTGAAACTAATCCCTTGTTGGAGAAATTAGAAAAATCTATTCCTATGCCTTTGCATAGCAAACGAAGCTCCTGAAATGAAATCATCCTTTCTTGACATGGTATCAAAACCTTTATGACCAACTGTCGTGAGTTTGATTATTGCCACCCTCATTCTTCATATTGAAATCAATATTTCTGCCAACGTAACAAGTTATAGTGGGTCTATTCTTCTTTAATTAATAGTTTAAGCTTTTAATGAAATGGTCTATAAATATTTTAGTACAGGTTTACAGCCTTAAGATCCCTTTATATAAGATTGTAATCCAAATAATATAGTTACCTTAAATCCTTGGAAAAAGTTCTTATCTTCACTTTCCACAATATCTTCAACTAAGAGAAATTGTTATACTCATGCTACTGTTGCATGAAGAGTATTCATACTTAAATAATATAAGCCATATTGGATACTGAATTTGTTCGCGGTCTTCTTTGTCAATCCCTACGGGGTGTGGATATGAGTATGTGTATTGTATTTAAATAATACAATATTCTGGGAATATGGAAATGGGTTTATCAAAATTACAATAGAGGTTCAGTAGGGTGTTATTGATTTAAAAAATTATATTTATTCATTATATAATTATAAATAATATTATACCAAGGTAATCGAATTGCAATTCAAATCGTGAATCAAAAAATTAATTTTTGAATCGTGAATCAACACATTGAAAAATAGTTGAAAATAACTAAAATTATAACATATAGAAAATATATACCAAAACATTATGCTCAAATAATAACTTTAAATCAGGAATTGAATCTACAACAATAGAATGAAGAAAATTTTCTTACTTCCTCTCACCTAGACACTAGCCCCATGTCCTAACTTTCTAATTAGCAGAGGCAGATTGCAAAGAGAAAAGATGCAGGAGAAATTTCTTATGGCAGATACCACTACCAGTCTTAGGCTTCGGTGATGTCTTTAGTTATATTATATTATATAGAGAGAGAAAGAGAGAGAGATCTGTTTTGTTATATAACATATGGGTTCCAGGTCTAGGTTTGCAGTCAAGGTCCAGGTCTAGAATACTTTCTGTTTTGATATATAATTTACATAATATAATATATAGATAGGTTTTGTTTAGGTTCCTTTAGCTATGTTTTATTTTGCTATATAATACATAGGCTGCAGTATAGGTTTGCAGGTGAGGTTCAGCTTCAGAATACCTTTTAAAGGTAGTTTTTATTAGGTTTCATTAGCTTTATATCATATATGGGTCTGGGTTCAGGCAACCATGTTTCATTTAGAGGTAACAAAAAACAAAAGAACTACATTGTCGTCAACCTTGAGATGGTTTGCATAAGGTCATTCACTTTAGGATCCAACGAAACAATGTTCTCTGAATAGCTAGAATGCTGTGAATTGCAGTTTTCGGTGAGAGTCGCACGATTCCAGCAAGTCAGATGGACGATTTTGACACTTCCACGATTCAACCCACAATTTGTATCGTTTGACCTTTGAATCAGATCAAATTGCACGTCTTGAATTGCGAATCATTCATTTTCTACTACTATGTATTATAGTACTTATTCAAAAAAGTATATATTATATATTCACTGTCAAACATCTTAAAATTTAAATGTTGGAACTTTTTTTTGGGTGCTTTGGTCTATTTTTGTTGAGTTCCCAATACCTTCAAGGAAATTTCTTAAGATAACATGTTTTATCTTGTGTTAAAATTTGTTTTCAACAAATTAAAACATTTTGAGGTGGGCTGGAATAGTCTGGTGCATTTTTAACCTGAGTTGACAAAAATGAGGCATTTCTGTCTGTGACATGAATTGCTTAGAAAGTTATACAAAAAATGGTAGGTCAACACAGGTTTATGGGGTGTATGTTCTATATGGATATGTATAAGGTAAGGATATGGCTTGTAAAAGCAAGTATTGACGCTTCTTAGGTGCATTTTAAGGTGATTCAGTGGTGAGAGCACATTTAAATAATAAGCAGTGATTGAATTTTCTTTATGCAAAGGTTGATGTGAATGGGGATCTAAATATGAGATATGAAATATATAAGTTACTTATTCAATATTTGGTACTTTCTTTTTTCTATTCACATTTTAGATTTTGTCCTAATGTTTTACCAACATGAATTGGTTGTGGCAGGAAAGAGGAGCTTGGAGCAAGACTGTGGCATCTACAGATGTTGATGCCATTGATCTGGAACCAGGGAATTTTATTACTTCATTTGATTATCTTATGGAGAAGGAAGCGCTCATTGTGGGGACCTCAAATGGCCTTTTATTACTCCACAGTGTGGAGACTAATACAACTGAAGTTGTTGGCAAGGTGGAGGGTGGGGTCAAGTGTATCTCACCTAGTCCTGATGGAGAACTGCTTGGCATAATTACTGGTTTTGGCCAGATATTAGTAATGACTCATGATTGGGAATTGTTGTACGAAACAGCACTAGTGGATATTCCTGAAGGTTATGATGTATGTAAGGAGTAAGGAGTAAGGACTTTTCTGGTGATCTTAATTTATTGCATGTGTTCATGATGGATAAGTATTTTTTTTCTTTTGAAATGTAACACGTGCTCGTGCTTATTTCTTTCTTTTGTTAGATGTGCTAATTTTAAGCTTTTCCTTGGTGATATGGGGGGATAGACCAAGGATGTGATTCGCCATTCGTGGTTTTATGTTTTGGTTTGGAACCATAGACCATGTAAGAAAGAATATCAATTGTGATTGTTATATTAGTTTGTGATGTGATTGTAATTTGGGATTCAGGGTTAGTTATTATAACATATGTAGGATTTAAATCCGGTTGTTTGGTTGTTGGGATATTTTATTCTATATTAGGATTAATATTTTATTTCATGTCTTGAATTAGAATTTATTGTGCTTTATGTTTGGGTTGCTTTGGCCTTATGTTTAGGTTGCTTGTTCTTGTGGAACTAGTTTTGTTTGATTGCCTATATAAAGGCATATTATCTATTATAGGATATTTAATTATTTTAACTGAATGATAATAAGATTAGAGTTTTCAATATTTGTTCCCCAGTTCTGCTTCTTGCTCTACATCACCCATGCCAATGTCGTCTATCATAGTTACATATTCGATGAGATAAGAATGTTGTCTTTTTTTCATAGAGATGGTCCTACACAGTGACAAAATTGTGTTTTCAGGTGAATGAAATCTTTCTGCCCAATAGGATTGAGTATAATATTTGTTGGCGAGGAGATGGAAAATACTTTGCAACAATGAGTGATGTGTGTAATTCAATGCCATCACTTAAGGAGCTTAAAGTTTGGGAACGAGATTCAGGGTTATTGCACTCTTCGTCAGAACCAAAAGCTTTTGCTGGAACAGTTTTGGAATGGATGCCCAGTGGTGCAAAAATTGCAGCAGCTTATGACAGGAAAGCTGAAAATGAATGTCCCTCAATTGTTTTCTTTGAAAAGAATGGACTGGAAAGAAGCAAGTTTAGCATCAATGAAGGAATTAATGCAAAAGTAAAAGTTCTTATGTGGAATTGCAGTTCAGATTTGCTTGCTGGTATCATTGAATGTGAAAATTATGATGCTATAAAGATATGGTATTTTAGCAACAACCACTGGTACTTGAAGCATGAAATTAGATTCACAAAGCAAGAGAATGTCAGATTCATGTGGAATCCAACAAGGCCGTTGCAGTTAATTTGTTGGACTCTCGGTGGTCAGGTCACAGTTTACAACTTTGTCTGGGTCATAGCTGTAACAGAGAACTCAACTGCACTGGTTATTGATGGATCCAATATACATGTGACTCCACTTTCCTTGTCTTTAATGCCACCTCCCATGTATTTATTCAGCCTGAAATTTCCTTCTTATGTTCAGGACATGGCTGTATATTGCAGAAACTCTAAGAACCTGTTAGCAGCATTTCTGTCAAATGGTTGTTTATGTATTGTGGAGCTTCCTGCAGTTGAAACCTGGGAAGAACTAGAAGGGAAAGAATTCAATGTTGAAGCCTGTCTCTTGGAGACAATGTTTGAATCTATTTTGCATCTTGTATGGATGGACTCCCATACACTACTAGCTGTATCACATTATGGTTTCAGTCATAATAAGGACTTTTCAAAAACATCCCTGACTGAGGGTGGACTTCATGACTTCTATTTACTGGAAATTGAGCTTGAATGTTCTGAGGATCTTGTTCCAGGATTATTGACATGCTCAGGTTGGCATGCAAAAGTTTCGAAGCAAAATTCCCTCGAAGAGGTCGTTATTAGCATTGCACCTAATCCTGCTAATAGAAATTCTGCATTTATTCAGTTTTCTGGTGGGAAAATCTTTGAGTATGTATTAAAATTTGGTGTCAGTAGAGACTCTCAAGAACAAGAATTTCAAAGCTTCTCTTCAACATGCCCTTGGATGAATGTAGTTATAGCTGGTAATGGCGTGGCATCAAAGCCATTACTTTTTGGATTGGATGACATTGGCAGGCTGCATGCCAATGGGGGAATAGTCTGCAACAACTGCAGCAGTTTCTCATTCTACTCAAATTTGGCAGACCAAGTTATCACACATATAATTATTACAACTAAGCAAGATTTACTCTTTGTTGTTGACGTTGTTGATGTATTGAATGGTGAGTTAGACTTGAAGTATGGAAACTTTGTCCACATGGGCAACAGAAAAAGAGAAGAAGAAAATAAAAACTGTATAAATATATGGGAAAGGGGTTCTAAAATTGTTGGAGTCCTACATGGTGGCGAAGCTGCTATTATTCTGCAAACTACTAGGGGAAATCTTGAATGTATTTACCCTAGAAAATTGGTTCTGGTTTCTATCATTAATGCCTTAGTACAAAAGCGCTTCAGAGATGCATTACTTATGGTCAGGCGCCACAGGATAGATTTCAATGTAATTGTTGATTACTGTGGTTGGCAAGCATTTTCACAATCAGCTTCTGAATTTGTCAGGCAGGTTGACAATCTAAGTCACATAACTGAGTTTGTTTGTGCTGTAAAGAATGAAAATATGATAGAGAAACTCTACAAAAACTATGTATCTGTGTGCTGCCCAGAGGGTGCTAATGTTACGCAAGTTGGAGACCTCCAGCATAGTCCTGCTGATAACAAGGTTTCTTCTGTTCTGATGGCTGTAAGAAAAGCCCTTGAAGATCACATAACGGAAAGTCCAGGTAGAGAGCTTTGCATTTTGACTACACTTGCTCGGAGTGATCCCCCACTTCTTGAAGATGCTCTAAGGAGAATCAAAGTTATCCGTGAAATAGAATTGTCCTATGCCAATGAGCAGAGAAGAATGTCATACCCTTCTGCTGAAGAAGCTCTGAAGCATCTTCTGTGGTTAGCTGATTCTGATGCTGTCTATGAAGCTGCTTTAGGTCTTTATGATTTAAATCTTGCAGCTATTGTGGCATTGAATGCTCAAAGAGATCCAAAGGAATTTCTTCCTTTCTTACAAGAATTGGAGCGTATGCCCACTCTATTAATGCAATACAATATTGACCTTTGGCTGAAAAGGTTTGAAAAGGCACTCAGACACATTGCTTCTGCAGGAGATGCTCATTTTGGTGCTTGTATGACACTCATGGAGGAAAATCCTCAACTCTTTCCATTGGGACTTCAACTTATTGCTGATCCTGCCAAGAGGATGCCAATCCTTGAGGCATGGGGGGATTATCTCCGTCATGAAAAATGCTTTGAAGATGCTGCAACAATTTATTTGTCCTGTTTCCATCTAGAGAAGGCTCTAAAGTCTTATCGTGCGTGTAGTAACTGGAGTGGGGTGCTTACAGTTGCTGGGTTCCTTAATATGGGGAAGGATGAGGTACTATGTCTTGCTCATGAGCTTTGTGAAGAACTTCAAGCACTTGGTAAACCAGGGGAAGCAGCCAAAATTGCTCTGGAGTACTGTAAAGATGTTAATGGTGGCATGAATTTGTTGATTTCTGCACGGGACTGGGAGGAGGCTATAAGGATTGCGTTTATGCATAGAAGAGAGGACTTAATTAAAACAGTGAAGAATGCATCTCTGGAATGTGCAAGCACACTAATCAGTGAATATGAGGAAGGCATAGAGAAAGTGGGGAAGTACTTGGCCCGTTACCTGGCTGTTAGACAGAGAAGATTACTTCTTGCAGCAAAGGTCCAGGCAGAGGAACAGGCAGCCAGTGACATCGATGATGATGCTGCATCAGAGGCTAGTAGTAATTTCAGTGGAATGAGTGCGTACACCACAGGGTATGCTTGTTTACTTGTGTCTGAGGGTTTTCCCGCTTTAGTAGATGTAGGGCATCAATTTATGACATATATAAATACATAACAACTATGATTTCCGTTGGCAGTACTTTCATGTTCTGGAGTGCATATTCTAACCAGTTTTCTCCTTTGATTCTGTAAAGATGGATTATGTCCTTGTAACATGTTATATAACAAATTTATTTGATCATACATCATGTTGCTTCCTCTGTTTTTTTTTTTTTATGCATGCATCAAACACATATACCATGTTTTGATTCATATGAGATGAACAAGCATTGAGATAAATTTTTTCCTTTTGCAACTATGTTTAGGAGACAGCATCAGATTCATGATGATTAAATCGTTTTAAATGAATTTACTTCACCTTAACAAAAATAATTCTGATTACATACCTTAGACACTGCCTTGTCTGTTTGTTTTGTTATACTTTCGGTATGTCTGGCTTCAATAGGTTATTTTTCATTTCATCTAGATCTTTCTTTTTTTTCATTACAGAAGAAAATAACAAAAATAATTCTTGTGGCATCACATTGGACGCTGCCATGTGCGTGTGTTTTTAGTTATACTTTCAGTATATGTGGCTTCAATTGGTTCTTTTTCATCTCAAAAACAGGACCAGGAAAAGTTCTACTGCTTCTATCAGCTCAGGTGCAACTAGCAAGGCAAGAGACTCTAGGCGTCAGAGGAAAAGAGGGAAAATCCGTCCTGGGAGGTAACTTAACATGAAAGTTATTTATGTCCTCCCCCTCTTAAGATTGGGATCCTCTTATGTGAGGATGTCACGTAAAATTGCCATTTTTGTTGCATCTCAGAATTTATTTTCAATTAAAAATAAATTGGCTATAACAAGATGCCGCATCAGATGACAAATAAAATCTCCATTATTAAAACAGTGATTATAAGAACAATGCAATTTTGGTTTTTTATTTTTGGCTTCAAAATCAGTCGCTCTAGAAGATTATTTTATCTTTAGAGGATCATTATTTTCTGAAGATTTTCATCTTTGGAGGACTATTTTGATACTTATCATATTTAGAGGACCAATTTGACCTAAAGGCTTAAAGTGAGGGACCAAAACTATATATATGTGTGTGTGTATGTTATCTTAACATGAGAGGATCCCCGGCCCCCACCCATTCTCTTGTCTATTATTATTTTTAGTTGGTCATAATTTAAATATTAAATAAGGTTACACTTGCTATTGTAGTCCCGGGGAGGAGCTGGCCTTAGTGGAGCATATGAAAGGCATGTCTTTGACAGAGGAAGCTAGAAATGAGCTAAAATCTTTGTTGGTTTCCCTTGTGATGTTTGGTGAGGGAGAAACAGCTACGAAGCTTCAACACATTGGAGAGAAGTTTCAATTGTCTCAGATGGCGGCAGTTAGATTAGCTGAAGACACTATTTCTAATGATAGCATAAATGAATATGCACATACTTTGGAGCATTACACACGAAAAGTAAGAAGTGAAATGCAAAATTCAGAGGCTCTCTCTTGGCGGGCTAAAGTTTTCATTTCTCAGTGAGCGAGCTTAGCAGAAAACCAGAATTCTGGGGCTCGTATATCTGCAAATTAATATTATTTGGGCTGATACTCGATTATGCATTTGGAATCATACACATTGTTTTCTCTGAGTAGTTGTGTAACTTCAGCTTGTATTCTCTATGAAATGTGTTGCCTAACTCGTATCTTTTTTCGTCAGAAGCTGGGCCTATTTAAGTTTTGATTTGTATTTGGGCCCCTCTAAAATCATCTTGTATTCTCTGGCTCTCATGACAGTTATAATGATATTTCTCTCTGACCAAAAAGTATTTATAATGCTGGAGGGGGGTGGGTTGGCAATTTGCTTAATTTAATGGGAAAAATTTGGAATGAATTCTTTGTTTTAAAAAATTATTGTATTTTCCACAGCTGTTAACATCAATGATAGATGAGCTGTTGTTGAAAATGTTATTTATTTATTTATTTTTCTTTTACCATATTTTCCCAGTTAAATGACATTAGTTCTCTTTAAGAGTGTGAGTGTATATATATATATATATACACACACACACACACATAATTGCTGATTTGCCTGGCAGAAAGTGTTTTGAACATTCAGAATTACTTTTAAAATATAAAGAGAAACCTGAAAAATTGTAACGAAAAAGCAGTAATAAGCATGTAAGTTACCTTATTCGAAAAGGAAAATATAGAGAGGAACCTATTGGGTTCGAACCAGTAACCTCTTGACCTGCAGTCAAACTCTCTACCACTAAAAAAAATACCCGTTAATGTCATGTATAGATAGAAATAATATATAATTAATTGTTAGCTGAACTCACATTTAGAAAAACAATTTAATTAAGATATTTAAAATAATTAGCTTAATCCACCCTAATCTACCACAGTAGTAGGATAAATTAAGTTGAGTTGAGCTAAATTAAACAAAC
Organism: Delonix regia; assembly: GCA_037074485.1. Lineage (NCBI taxonomy): Eukaryota > Viridiplantae > Streptophyta > Magnoliopsida > Fabales > Fabaceae > Delonix > Delonix regia. Next base: position 17,247,434 of record CM073454.1, on the reverse strand, counting down.
TCATTTTAGATATTTTCATTCTCAAGTTGTAGAAGCATAGGAAAAAGGATATGGATTTTTAACATTTAAAAATGTAAATTCCTTATATTTAAGATAATCTGGGGTATTCAATTTGCATCTAATAGTTCAAATTTTCACACATATTAAAATTTTAAAAAAAAAATCTGAACAATTAAAGTTTTATCCAATAATTAAAATTTTATTAAATTTACTTGTCTGAACATCCATTTCAAGAGGAACATGAGCCAACTTGGAATGAATTTGGCTGGGGCACCTTGAGTTGGCCTCAAACAAATCAGCTTGTGTTTACTTCGTTTAGATCCAAATCTGTATATTAATCGTAATAGGTTAAATAGTGTTGCTCATGGCTTATTACACTTATTTAAATTAAAACTTCATAGAATGATTAAAATATTAAAATAAATAAATAATTATATCTATATAGCATAATATAAGTAGCTGCACACTTGCATAAGGAAAAACTACGTTTCACCTCCAAAGTTTAGCCTAATTACAACATTAATACTTCAATTTCAAAAAAGTATTACTTTGTCCCCCAAACTAAGATAAAAAGTCGAATAGTCATTCATCTCTTAATTTTCGCGTCTAATACATAGCCACTTAACTAACAAAATTCTTTTTTTGAGCTTTTGAAAGTCAGTTTCCACTAATTGTTTTGAAATAATAATAATAACTAGTGACGTCACTGTGAGAAGACTAACAAATAGTACAAGTTGAATTCTGTTAAGCACGTGACAATTAGAAATCATTTAAATATAACACATGGTTAACTACTTCATTGTTTATGGTAGTTCAGAAGGACTAAGTATTACATTTTAATGTTTCAATATTAATATTGTAATTAGAAGGGGTAAGACGTGCTTTCCCTTTTCTTATCCATAATTGTATAAATCTAGATAATAGCATGCTCATTAATCAAATTCATATCCATTAAAATAGTAAATTTGCTATACAAATTTAATTTATAGATTAAGATTATAAACATGAAGTGAGTGACAAATCCAAAATTCAATTCTATATAAACGGTATTTATTCAAAATTAATGGCACAAGATATTACACTTTCATGCGATGATTTCACACGTTCAAAATCTTACAAATGCATTGGGCAGCCACCCCTCCAAAAGAAAAAAAATGTATAGGTTCAATTCAATTAGCACTGATAGAAAAACCCTAAAAAGCTTGAGTTTGCATAAATGGTGGAGCAGAACATATGGTCACCCCACTCCTAAAAAATGCTATTCATTCTAGTTTTGTCCTTGCAAATGCGCATTATACCCTCAAATGATCAAATACTCCTGCACGACCCCTATTATAGTGTCCTTGGTGCTTAGTAAACTAGTAAAACTAAATTTGATAAGAGACTTCAGTCGAACAACAAGTGTGCATGAAATAATAAAATTGAAAATCGATGAAACCCTAATCTCAATTTCAGACGAGCAGAGATTTCTTGTAGTAGGAAATCTTTATAGTTTTCTATAGTAGCAAATCTAAATTGTTAAATTTTTATTGAATAGTCAAAATCTCTTATTACTTCCTGCAAGGGATCCTTGCACACAAATTTAAGATTTGATTTTAAAGGAATGAAAGTTTTCAAATAAAAAAATTGAATCAAGAAAGATAAATTCTTATAATCCAAAAACAACGAGCTCTTATAAATTAAATAATTAAATTAAGAATATAATATGAAATTATATATAAAGATTGAAATTTTAAAAATCCAAGGAGGTGACTACTCTTGCGCCTCCATTGGATCCATCTCTATCTGCCCATTTCAAATCGTGTTGACTGCTAAGTGTTGATTACTTTCTTTTCTTTAAAATTATTTACCATGACATACAATGTAGCATGTTCAAGTTCTTCATAGTCCAATAAAAATGATCTAGTCTGAAAATTCCACCAAGTTCTTTACCATTTAGTGAAATTTTGTTACAAGAGTGAGTGGCATTACCATTAACAAAGTTGATGCTTGTTGAGAAAGCTATCTAGAATGAAAGTTAAGAAGAAAATTAAACTTGAAGGTAATAATTCTTTGTGACCTATCATATTTAAAACTATCTATAAAAGCATCCCACAATTTTGATGCCCTTATGTCAAAATTATTTTATGAAATCATCTAGCTTGCCATCTACACACAAATTAATGGCTTACACATTAACTCTTTTGAATGATTAAATATAATTTAGATAAAATCTTTGGTGTACTTAAAATTAAGTTATAATTAAATAACATAATTATAATATTATTTGTAACTGCATCACATATATTAAAATCATATTCCTACATTATAATTAACTGTATTGGTACATTTAAAATTGTGAATGCATCAAGATAACACTTATAATTTATTATTCATAATAATAAATTATTTTAATAATTTAATAAGTATTTGTGAATAATAAAATTGAAATCAAAATAATATCTTGTCAAAGTTTTAAAAATTAATATTGAAAAGATTTGCGTTTAATATCAGTAGACTAAATCTGAAAAGTAAATGTCATCATTTTGCTTGAATAATTATTAGTATGCCCATGAGGACTGGTATGTAATTACCATCCCCTTAGTAAAAATTTTTTTTTCCTAATTAAAGAAAGTTTACCCTTTTAAGAAAATGAATATACAAAAAGTAACATCTTATACGTACGATTAAATAGAATCGGGTTGGTTTTCTATAAATAATTATATACATTTAGTTTAATTATTATACATAGGTTAGTCTATAGAGCCTCAAATGCAAGCCCTATTTACTCATAAGTGTTAGAAGAATATTGAGTATTTAAAGGTTAAATCTAAATTCGCCTATAATCATTTCTGATTTCTTTTTTAATATATAAAACTTATCTAAAATTCATTATCGATTAGATATCAAATATTTATTTTGATCCAGTTTCATCTGGGTATCCAAAATAGCCACCTAAATTGGCTCATGTATTTTCTCATGCTGTACGAGAGGATCATGTTTCTTTGATCTTGGTTATTGGTTTAGAATCCAATTGTGCAAATTTTTATTAATAAAATATGACTGAATGTGATTATTTTTTAATTTATAAATTTGAACTATTAAATTTATATTTAATGGTTCTAAATTAAAAAATAATCCTCACTTTCCTCTATAAAATGACTGAATCCGAACTCCCTAAATTGCTCACAACTTGTAGTAACTCCTTTGTTACATACAACCCAATAAGTAATAAGTCCCATGTCTTTTATACAATCTGAGGCCCATCAGATTTTCAAAAAGAGAAAAAAAAAAGTCAAAATACAAACAAAAAGGAATAGAGCCAATAATCCTCAACCCTAAACCTACTCTAAAGGCTAGAAAGAGCTCAACTTGGATTAATTCACTAAAGTGATGAATCAAACCAAATTTAGTCAAAGAATCTTAAACCTTAAGGCTGGAAAGAGCTTAACTTGAATAAGTTCACTAAAGTGACAAGTCAAACCAAACTTAGTTAATGAACTCTAAACCTTAAACTTACTTTGAAGGTTGGAAAGAGTTCAACTTAAATCAATTTACTAAAATGATAAGTTAAACCAGGCTTAGTCAACCCTAATTATTTCACAATGAAATGATATAAATGACTTGAATTTAATTGAAGGGTCTCTTAATAAAATATATGAGATAATCCCTATAAAGGAATTGCCACAAATAATAAACAAACCAGCTTATAAAGGAATAATCTTCTTATACAAGATCATTGTCTGAAAGTAGACATAATTTAAATGACATTGGAAACTTTTGGGTAGCTTATAATTCTCCTTGAGGCAACATCATGATGAACTTGATCCTCCATTGTTACTTTCTGTGTGATAGATATGGGAACCAAACATAATCCTCTGCTTCTTAGGTCAACCTACTTCTCCCCACAGTCCTTCTAACAATTATATGTTTTGAGGTGAATGTACAACAACAACAATAATAATAAGTATATATAAATTATGCTAATAAAATATTTACTTGATCATGACAGAGTTTAATAGTATTGTTGTATGAGAAACTTAGCATTTGAAACAAATTCTGCTCAAATCACCCCACAAATTAAAAGAAGATGAGAGAAAAGAAATTAGAATAAACTCAAATTTTAAGTACAACTTATGTATTTGAAAGCTTGATGTTCCAATTTTATCCTTCCATAAGTAATAAAATGATTATTTACATTCATTCCAAGAACAAATATTTTATTGGAATTGAAATGGAATCAAACTTTCAAACTGTTAGATCAAACAAAATTTGTTTGGAGTGAACCAATTAATACTTATCTTTGTAATGAAGCGAAGTGAATTTAGATACTTTGAAGTTCACAAAGAAACTTATGCCTAAATTTCGAAGAGAGAAAAGACCAATTGATTTGGGATCCATATTTTAAATAGTGAGATTCACTAATTAAATGGGAAAAATATATTTTTGGTCTCTCACTTATTATAAAATTATTATTTTCGCCTCTCACTCATTAAAATGTCTAAAATAATTTTTTACTCATTAAAAAATACTATACTTGATTTTCCACTTTCAAAAAATTACTAATTTTAATCTATTTACTAAATTCTAAACATTAAATTTAGGGCACTAAATCTTGTGTTTTTATCAAAAGTATATGACTAAAATGATAATTTTGTGATAAGTAAATAACTAACAAATATTTTACTCTTAATTGAAGTGCTAAGCCCACAAAATGTGCTTCCCCCCTCCCCCACCCCCTCCAAAATTTTCTTCGTAAATTTCTCTCGAACTTTAAAGAATTCCAATTAGTAAAGCTTATCTTTTTCTACTTTTTTTATTATGTTCATAGTTTTGTATTTTTCTGCTTGAAGGAAAATAATCCCAGTATCATTTCTGAATAAAAGATAGAAGAGAGAAAATAGAATATACCCGGATTTGTTCTTGAAGAAGCTTGATATAAAGAGAAGCTTCTTGAAGAACAGAAGCAGTATCACTTTGCAGAATATCCTCAAATTAAAATTAAAACTCTTATTTCCAAGGCTCAAAAAATTCTTAAAAAATCACTATAATTTAGATCAAGAAAAGTGGAGGTAAACTGTAAAAGTCTAGAGTTTGTCTGACTAACGGGTTGGCCACACTCGTCGACAGTGCACGTGAGCAAGCGTCTTCAACCTTTGGCGAGTCAAATTGACCCGCCAAACTTGAAAAATGACCCACCGATTTTCAGCTTCTTAGGCTTCAAAACTAGAATCATTTTGATCATCGTTTCATGATCTACAAATCCCTTGTAGCGATTTTGTGTGATTCCCTTCCAGTTAAGTTATATTTTCATTAGAAGTTTGCATTTTGTTTGGTGGTGTCGGTTTGAAAATGGGGCTCACCGGTGACGCAAATCAACAACGGTGATTGTCTCGGTTTGAATCGCCGGCAACCACTTCGAATGGTGGCAGGGAAAAATAAAATAAAATTTCATGTCGAAAACAAAATTTCTTGCCAGTAATGGTGACTGATGAAGACGATAATCAATACAAAAAATAATAATAAAAGCAAATTAAAATTTCATAACCCATAAAACCATAGCTCTGATTAAGATGAAATTCAAAAAGGAAATTTAAAAAATTTCATAACTATTTAACCATGGCTCTGATTCCATTTGAAGACAAAAATTAATAATGTAATTATTCAAAATAGAATATAATACATGAATACAAAATAGGGAGAATAATAAATTAAGGTCTGACCTGATGAAGACAACATGATTGTTAGATGTGTACTGCCTGAGTCAGAATAATTTCAATCCTCAATATTCAAGAGAGACTTCTGAGTGTTAAAACAGCCAGAGAGAGTGATCGTATTAGTGTGTCTCAAAATTAAGGCATCAAAGTACAATTTATAGGGTTTTAATTTTAATAATATTAATTAATTATATTATTAAAATAAAATCCTCAAAATCTTTAAATAATAATTTTCTATTTAATTCATCAGAAAAATGAGCCCATTAAATCTCTTTGGGTAACAAACACACAATTAGTAATATGACGGGATGATTACTAATGCTCTTAAGCTACGGGTTGGGTTTTTGCCTAGTGGACTTGTAGATAATTGAATTCATCACCAATTATCCACAATTAAAATAAAACTCAGTCCGTTCATTATTTATAAATTATAATATCAATTTCCTAATCAGTGATAACAAGAAATTAATCTAATAGAATAATTAATGCTAATCCATAAAATATCAAAATTATTCTAACGGAATATTGATTATTTAAAGTTTAAATCCAAATTCACCTAAAATCATTTCTGATTTCTTTTTTAATATATAAAACTTATCTAAAATTCATTATTGATTAGATATCAAATATTTATTTTGATCCAGTTTCATCGGGTATCCAAAATACCCACCTAAGTTGGCTCATGTATTTTCTCATGTTGTACGAGAGGATCATGTTTCTTTGATCTTGGTTATTGGTTGAGAATCCAATTGTGCAAATTTTTATTAATAAAATATGACTGGATGTGATTTTTTTTATTTATAAATCTAAACCATTAAATTTATATCTAATGATTTTAAATTAAAAAATAATCCTCATTTTTCCTCTATAAAATGACTGAATCCAAACTTCCTAAATTGCTCCCAACTTGTAGTAACTCCTTTGTTACATACAACCCAATTAGTGATAAGTCCCATGCCTTTTATACAATCTGAGGCCCATCAGATTTTCAAAAAGAGAAAAAAAAAAAAAGAAGTCAAAATACAAACAAAAAGGAATAGAAGCCAAGAATCCTCTACCTTAAACCTACTCTAAAGGCTAGAAAGAGCTCAACTTGGATTAATTCACTAAAGTGATGAATCAAACAAATTTAGTCAAAGAATCTTAAACCTTAAGGCTGAAAAGAGCTTAACTTGAATAAGTTCACTAAAGTGATAAGTTAAACCAAACTTAGTTGATGGACCCTAAACTTTAAATTTATTTTGAAGGCTAGAAAGAGCTCAACTTAAATCAGTTCACTAAAGTGACAAGTTAAACCAGACTTAGTCGACCCTAATTATTTTTACAATGAAAATGATATAAATGACTTGAATTTAATTGAAGGATCTCTTAATAAAATATATGAGATATTCCTTGTAAAGGAATTGCCACAAATAATAAACAAACCAGCTTATAAAGGAATAATCTTCTTATACAAGATCATTGTCTGAAAGTAGACATAATTTAAATGACATTGGAAACTTTTGGGTAGCTTATAATTCTCCTTGAGGCAACATCATGATGAATCTAATCCTCCATTGTTACTTTCTGTGTGATAGATATGGGAACCAAACATAATCCTCTGCTTCTTAGGTCAACCTGCTTCTCCCCACAGTCCTTCTAACAATTATATGTTTTGAGGTGAATGTGCAACAACAACAACAATAATAATAAGTATATATAAATTATGCTAATAAAATATTTACCTGATCATGACAGAGTTTAATAGTATTGTTGTATGAGAAACTTAGCATTTGAAACAAATTCTGCTCAAATCACCCCACAAATGAGAAGATGAGAGAAAAGAAATTAGAATAAACTCAAATTTTAAGTACAACTTATGTATTTGAAAGCTTGATGTTCCAATTTCATCCTTCCATAAGTAATAAAATGATTCTTTACAATCATTCCAAGAACAAATATTTTATTGGAATTGAAATGGAATCAAACTTTCATTTGTTTGGAGTGAACCAATTAATACTTATCTTTGTTGTGAAGCGAAGTGAATTTAGATCCTTTGAAGTTCACAAAGAAACTTATGCCTAAATTTCATAGAGAGAAAAGACCAATTGATTTGGGACCCATATTTTAAATAGTGAGATTCATTAATTAAAGGAGAAAAATATATTTTTGGTCCCTCACTTATTATAAAACTATTATTTTTATCCCTCACTCGTTGAAATATCTAAAATAATTTTTCATTCATTAAAAAATGTCATACTTGATTTTTCACTTTCAAAAAATTACTAATTTTAATCTATTAACTAAATTCTAAACATTAAATTTAGGGCACTAAATCTTGTGTTTTTATCAAAAGTATATGACTAAAATGATAATTTTGTGATAAGTAAATAACTAACAAATATTTTACTCTTAATTGAAGTGCTAAGCCCACAAAATGTGCTTCCCCCTCCCCCCCCCCCCCCCCCAAAATCTTCTTCGTAAATTTCTCTCGAACTTTAAAGAATTCCAATTAGTAAAGCTTACCTTTTTCTACTTTTTTTATTATGTTCATAGTTTTGTATTTGTCTGCTTGAAGGAAAATAATCCCAGTGTCATTTCTGAATAAAAAATAGAAGAGAGAAAATAGAATATACCCGGATTTGTTCTTGAAGAAGCTTGATATAGAGAGAAGCCTCTTGAAGAACTGAGGCAGTATCACTCTGCAGAATATCCTCAAATTAAATTACCCTAATTAATGTCACTTTCTTAATTGAAGAATAAAAGGCTAATAATTAACAAGAAATTAAGGAATAATTTTTGTTCATTGAATGGGGCATTTATCACTCACCTTGCCAAAAGGTGAAACCAGCTTTTGTAGGGTTGTGACTCTATCACTGAGCCTTTGATTTCTCCTTGCAGGCACATGCAACTACAATTTTTTGAAAAAAGAAAATAATAAATGGATGAAAAAGAGCCTTACAAGAATGCAATAACACCAAATCTTTAATTTAAGGAATCTTGAAGATTGACCTTTGAACTGTAATTTTGTTGGGTTTTTTTTTTTTTAATATGATACTTTGTTTAATTGGCCCTATTAACATAATCTGTTATAAAAATTTGGATGTTCCATATAGTCTCTTTAATTCTGAAAATTATTAAATTTCAAAATCAATAATATTACTTTTTAATTTTTCAAAATATTTCAATTACATTCTCTCAATAAAGAAAAATTCAACTGAAATATTTGGACGTTATCCGTTTGGACTATTATTTGTTTTGTAGGATAGGTGTCAAGGAGTTTTTTGAATTCCATGGTGTACAAAATGCGAGAAGTATCAAATTAGTCTATTATTTTTACACTTTATAATAATTTGGTCCTTTGTAAATTGTGTATGTCAAATTAATCCTTCATAATTTTCATTTTGTGTAAAATTAGACCATATATTCTCTTATTGATTTATTAATTAGGGATTAATGATAAGCTAAATTTGTACAAAATAATAAATGTGAGAGACTGATTTGGTAAAGATAATATATGGGAAATCAAATTGTTACAAAATGTCAAAATGAAAGACCACTTTAATACTTTTCTCTATAAAAAAACATGTTTTTGGTAAGTTTTGAATGGATTTATAATTTGAATATATGACTAAAAGTTTTAAAAAAGCAAAAAAAAAAAAAAAAGACACATGTTCAATTTTGAAACAAAGAGAAACATTGAATTTATTTAAAAACTAAAAAGAGAGAAAAATGTATTCAAGACCACAATTTCTTATAAAGGACTAACTACAATTTTAGTTCTCAAAAAATAAAAAAAAATATCAAAACAGTCTCATAAAAATGACGCGCTCTTCAAAAAATAATACGCCTCTAATGATTTAAATAGTTTTTGAATGGACCAAATTAATTTACGTTTTTAATTTTTTGAAGACTATTTTAATATATACTTATCTTCAGACAACCAAACTGATATTAAACTAAAAGTAAAAGATTGAAATTATATATATATATATATATATATATTAATTTGTATGTTAGTATTGTTTAAAAGTTTGAATGAAAATATCAATGAACAAGAAAGTATGGTGTTTTTTCCTTAGTTTACTCACTTTGTTCCTTGGAATTTTCTGGAATGTATCTCTGGCTGGATTCCATTTTGGATCCAAGTTTGTAGTTTTGGTTTGCAGATCAGTGGCTTCCATCTTTTTGAAGAGATTTATGTTGTCCATGGCCTCAAATGGACGTTTTCTTGCATTTCCACTGACCTGCATGTCCCACAAGGGGCAACATTGGAGTCATATATATATATATATATATATATATATGGAGCATGTCTCATTGAACTCTAGTTAATAGCTCTCATGACTTTTTCACTGAAAATAATAATAATAGTTTACCTTTCTTATGAATCCTATATATATAAAATTCACAAGAAATCATCATATTCCTGTACTTTTGCTCTGGGTTTGTGGTTTTCCCGATTTTCGGTGAAGTATCCAAGATCCATTCTCTAAAGGCGGGTATTTAATTTAGTTTAACTTTTTTTTCTCATTACATTACGGTATAACCAATCGGATCTTAAGACATCGATTAAAGAACTTTAACGAATCCAGATCTTAAACATAAGCTATTAGAGAAAATATAATAAAATGAGAATTGTTGGATAAAAATTTAAATATTTTATCATGATAGTGCATAGTAATTAATAACTTTATGCAGTCATAGATTTTTTTTTTTCACTTTTAAATATAAATTATTAAATTTTTATCAAACTGATCACACTAAATTTTCTAATAAATACTTCTATTGAAAGTGATCCACACACCCGCCTTAATTAGGATTTAGATATAAAGAAAGATTTTTAAAAATTTAAAAAGACAAAATCAAAAGAAAATTAGCACAAAGCACACGGTGGGCAATCAACATTGAAAGATGAGCAATTTTTACTATATATATATATATATATATAGTGATCAATTTACAGCGTTTTAAACTCAATCCGTTTAGTTAGGAAAGCTTAATTAATCTCAATAAAAGAAATAATTTCCTCCAAAAAAACATGTTTTTTCCACGCTTGTATATATATATATATATCTATGTGTCTCTTTATTGTTGAATAGGGATGATAACACGAGATATATGGGCAAGAAGACCTTTCTTATTTTTGTTTTTGTCATTTTATTGAATTTTTTACTTCTTAATTTATTCCTTATGAAAATACAGGATTGCGAGAATTTTTATATTGATATATTATATTAAGATTAACATAAAATTTTGAGAATAAAACAAAATGATCTTTAATTTAAATATGTAAATCATTAATTTAGACATATATACCATAACAATGATATAAAATGAAAAATTATTTTCTTAATTTTTAATATCATAGACACATCCATATGCTTATTCTCATGTTTTTCCAAAAAAAAAATTCCTTTTACCCCTAACTTCACAAAAGAAATATTTTTCAACCCCACAACGATGCAAAATAGTCTCCCCATTTAATTAAAAAAAAAAAAAACAATCATTTGAAAAAGAGGGCAAAATTAAGACTCACTCCATCATACTGAGAAGCAGAAAGTCTCTTGGCAAGCAACAATGATTGCTGAGAAATATCTTTGCTGCTGGATACACCATATAGGCTCCCTGTCACACGAGAATCTATCAATCTAATTAGCCTTCAATTATTTGAAATAGAAAAAAGGTATAAAATTTGTCTCTTACTTTTATATTTTATAATAATTTAATTTTTTATAAATTAATTATAATAAATTAATTCTTTATAAATTTAAATTTATACAAAATTAACTTTTTATATGTGGCTAATTTTATACAAATTCAAAATTTTAAATAAGTAATTTATTACGGTTAATTTATAAGAAACTAAATTATCACAAAGTATAAAAGTAGAAAACTAATTTTATACTTTTCTTATTTGAAATCTTTTGAGTTTAATTGCTCTACTTGAATGCGTGCTTTACATTTCTTTCTTATAAATTTTCTGTAAAATTTGGAAGAATAGCAATACAAAATGAAAAAAATGTGTATAACTGTAGGTGAGTCATGGAAATGCATGAAGAATAGAGAAAGCAAGCACAAGGGAAGGTAGAGAAAAGTGAGATCCTCTAAGATCTCTCTATTATTGATTGGGAAATAAACCAAACCTTGCTGAATAAGGGATTCACACTGGCTTGCCATTATTGCATACCCTACTTTGCCCAATTGGCTCTCATTGTTGAATGTTCTACACTCCATATATAATCCACTACTGTGAAAATGACTGCTAAAACAGAAATTATTAGTATGTGATAAATAAATAAATAAATAAATAAATATATATATATATATATATATACAATAATTAAAATTCTCTGAAAATATTTTTAATTTTGTTATCTTCTTACTAAAATTTTGTTAGAACCTCAATACTTAAAAATTTAGTTTTATTAATGTCATGGATCAGATGTAACTAGTATTTTATAGAAAAGAATTCTAACTTTCAAATAGCTAGTAAAATAATAATTTTTTAAAAAAAGAAATTAACTGATAGTATGGCGTATTTAAATGACTAAAATGTAGTATTATACCGTTTTTAAAGCAAGTCGCTGATGGTAAATATATCTAATTTAAATTCTTGTTGAAGTTTTATTGTCAGTAGAAGTACCTAACCTCTAACAAATTAATAAAATTCATAACAGTCTAATTTTTCTTTAATTAGACATATTTAAAAAAAGACTTACAAGAAACATATATATGGCCAGAAAAGGAGGCCGTCCTCATTTTGTGTTTGCTCATACACTTAAACATTTTAAAATTGAATCAAAATTAATAAATTTCCAAGAAGCAAATTGATACAGAAACATTTTTGGAAAATCAATTGATACTAAAATCATATTTGAAGGATCAAAATAAATTTCTTTTAATACAAGCTGATAGTAAAACTAATTAAAATTCTCATTGAAACGCTGTTGTAGCTGTAGTGACTGACCTATAATTAAGATATCAATGAATTAAATATGAGTCCCTAAGTGCCTTTAGGCATACAAAATATTTATAAGAAACACAGAGACGGGAGAGCAGGCCATGCTCCGTTTACTTTGTTCATTATCTTCCTTAAAATAATAGAATTAATTATGTGATCAACTATTATGATGAAGACTAGTCAAGCTCAAGGATTCGTTTACTATATCATTGAAAGAAAATACCAAATATATTTATCACACACACACACACACACATATATATATATAATACTAGTGTATAGTCGGTCAAGGGTGTGAAAAATTCAAACCAGTTTTGGCTAACAAATATTATTCTAACATAGAGAAATATATAATTTTTCTCCCTGACTTTCGGCGTTAAAAGCCATTTGGTCCTTCAAATATGGAAGGAATCAAAATGGTTTTTCTGAGGGATCAAATTAGTTTACTTTTTTATCTTTGAAGGAGTAAAATTGATCTTGAGGCAAAAAAATGAGGAATTATAATTGTATTTTTCCTTCTAATATATTGACAAATGTATTAAGGCAAGTAAAATGAAATTTGGGTCTCTTCCTTTTAACTTTAAGATCAATATGGTCTTTCAAATATGAAAAGTATCAAAATAGTTCTTCAAAGATGAAACCCTTAAAAAAAATATTAGTTTTTTGGAGGTATCAAATTAATTCACATTTTTCTTTTTGAAAGATCATTTTTTATATTCATTTTTAAAAGACCAAATTGATTTTGAATTTACAAGTAAGAGACTAAAATTGCATTCATATCATATGATGGCCTATACACTAATTAATATGACCAAACTCATCTCATGTAAAGTTACATGCAAAGAACAAAATGAGTTGAATCCATTTGTCTGAGATTGATTATATGTATATATATACACACACACACACACACACACACATATATATATATTACTCACCTTTGGTCGTCCATCTGTATGCAAGCTTTCAAATTCTCCAATTGAACTTCATTGTTTCCTGCAGATTCATCAAAGGGATTCTATCAAATGAAAAGCTAGCTACGTTTAATCCAAACCTTCAAAGGGCGCAATTATAAGGTTTTAAAGCTATTACCATAGCAGTGAAGCCTTGAAGACAGTGTTGGTAGAAGAGCATTCCTCATTTTGAGCAAATTGCAGGTACCTGCAAATGAAATAAAAAAAGAAAATGCAATGAAATTTCATAGATGAAAGAGAAGCTGATTGATCAACGAAGCAAATGAAAATTTCTTACATCTGATGAGAATGTCTTGTAATAATTTTCTTCAAAACCAAACCCTCCGAAGAAAAAAGGTCTCATAGAGAGAGAGAGAGAGAGAGAGAGAGAGAGAGAGAGATGGAATGCTTAAGCTTGATGGTAATTAATGGCACTTAATGAATTTGGTGACGTATTGCTGGGAATGGTTTTTCCTTTGAAGTGTGAAAGAAGGAAAATGTTTATTCATAGGAAATGAAGTGTGTGGTGCTGTGATGAGTTGTAAGAAGAGAAGGGTCATTTATTGCATGAAAGGAATGTGCAACGTCCATGCGAGGGTCGGCTAATTAATATGAAATTTAAGATTAAATTAAAGTAATTAAAGCAAGTAATACTAGGTTTAATTATCGTCTGTTTCATTTCGCTTTCATTGAAGCTTTTGTTGCTTCTCTTTATTGCCTGCCTGCTAATCGACAAATTAAGTGTTTAATTTGATAGGTTAATGCCCTAATTGGACCCACAATTTTCTGCATTTGTTAATGAATATGTGCATTTAACTATTAATATTTAAAGGAGTTATGCAAAGAATTATGCAAATTTGACAATTTGAAATTAAATTGAATGATCGTATGCAATTAAAAATTGGTTTAAAAATTTGATCCAGCGTTTTATATTAAATAATTTTTAACTGCAGAAATTCACTTGTGTTTTTGCTTTGAAATGCAGGAATTTAATTTTTCAGAAATAATTATACTTTCACTTACATTTTTTTGTGTGTTTATTAAATATAAAAAATATACCTTTTTAAAAACTGATCAAAGCCAAGGTTGCACATGAAAAGAGTGTGATTTGCATTTTTATTGCTTAAATAATATGTATAAATTTATTGCTTATATATTTTTAAAAAATTTATATGTTATTTTTTATATACTTATATCATATTTTTTTCAATTACTAATGACATATGAACAACTTTTTAAAGGTGAGAATTAATCGTATTAATAAAAAGTGAATTAGATGTAAAATTTTTTTCAAATGTTATTAACTAATTGGGGATATATAAAGAATTAAAAAATTAAAATTGATAAAGTTAAATAATTTTATTTAAAAATTCAGGATTTAAGGTTTAGTATGCTTTAGTTTTTTAATATTATTATAACTTTAAACTTCAAACAAAATATATTCAATAATCGATAATCTTGCCAAAGTTAGTACACCGGAAAATTCATTATTTATTGAGTTACAAAATCACCTGATGAGTATGTGTTAAACCAAATTAATAGTCATGATAATTTTTTTTTCTATTTTATAATAATTATCCTGTAATTATTTTTCTTCAAATAACTATATCACAAGAGAAGATCCATATTGAACTTGCAATATTGCTCATAATTCAACTATTTCTAGGTCAATACCTAATTTCTACGAACCCTACTAATTGTTTTATAGTCAATATGTGTGAGAAAAATTACTAATATTTTAGTGTGATAATTTTTACATATATATATCTAATGGAAAAAGATACTAGACGAAGTCAATGCAATTTTAAATTTTAAGTCTCATTATAAACATTACTAATTGACTATATTCAAAGCCCACTGATGAACTCGTCATTTTGTCCCAAAGTTCATTTTAATATGTTAAAGTGAATAGAACTTCAACATTTGTGCAAGTAAAATTACAATTGCAATTGTGGATATTTTATGAGTAAAATATAATTTTGGTTCTTTATTTGTCAGTTGATTTGCAATTTGATCCCTTACTAATTTTTTATTCTAATTTGATTTCTTACTTTTTAATTCAATCTAAATTTGGTCCCTCACATACTTTTATTTTTCATTTGATTTATCACTTATTAATCAATTCTTAATTTAACCTCTCACTAATATAAATGTTAGCACTTTCATTCTAAATAATTATTTAAGATTGAAAGATTAAATGTGTTAAATTTCAAATTAGTGGGAGATCAAATTAAAAATAATTATTATATATATGAGATCAAATTGATATTAGACTAAAAAATAAAAATAAAAATAAAAATAAAAGTAATAAAAAATCATATTGAAACTAAACTAAAAAATGAGACTCAAAAATATTTTACTCCACATTTATACGCCCACACACACAAATTGAAGACTCCGATACATTTTATTAAAATTACTAGTAGACTTTATTCTAAGTGCAGTGATGAACTCGTCATTTTGTCCCAATACTCTTGTCTATATGTTCAGGTCAATAGAACTTTGGCGTTTGTGAAATGTCAGTCGTCGTCAATTGCTTGATTGGTTGAGTTTAAAGATATTTCATACTTAATTTTGTATTAATTTTTTTACGTTAACCAAAAAATAAATTTAATTATAAATTTTTACTATTAAAATTAGGAGTAAACAATAATGGCTCAACCAACTTAGTCCAAACTGATCATATTAAATCATGTTAAGCTAGGCTAATACACAAATTTGTTTCTTTGAGCATGTTAAGCTGAGTTTAATAACTAAGTCGAGTTAAGTGTCAAAGTAATATAAGATCTAATTAAATCTCGAGTTAAAAAATATAGCTAAGTATAAAATTCGTTAAATCTTAATTCGTCAAAAAATTCAACCCAGTCTACTAGTTTACTCTGGTAATATATGTATTTAATTGAAATTGATTATGACAGCATCACCTATGAAAAATAAAATAAAATGATTCTGACTATTTGATGCAAAAGGACAATGCATTAGACCATACTTTAAAAATGATCAGTGTGCAATATTTTGAGAAGGGCAAGGAAGCGACATAAATGGCCTGCATATTATAGAAATACTTAGCTCATTGATTCCCTTCATTGTTTATCTGCCTTACTGTTTCCATGTGATAATGATTAAGACTGGTAATCAATTGGCTAATCTTAGTAAGACTTCATAGTTTCTGAACTTGCCCTTTTAAACTTCTCTGTGCATAGGAAATGCTAAAAATTGGATAAAAAACCATTTTAGTTCTTGATTTATCGTTGAATTATTATTTTAATTTTTCACTTATTTTATTTCTCAAAATGGTATCTTATTAATTAAAAATTATTATTTTAATTCCTCTACATGAGTTAATATAGTTGAGAAACATTAAATATTATAATGATTTCAAAAGTTATGAACCAAAAATAATAATTTTTAATTAATAGAAAATTATTTTAATAGGTAAAATGAATACAAGACTAAAACAACAATTCAATAATAATTAGAAATCAAAATAATATTTTTCCTAGAAATTACTAACTGCATATATATATATATATATACACACACACACATATACTGAAACACACAAGAGCCATTAAAGAATTATTAATGAGAAAAATTATATTTTGCTTAAGATAGATAAGTAAATTTAAATTTGGTTCACCGCATATCATTTATTATAATTTGGTCATTGAATGATTAAAATTCTTGCAATTTTTCTTTTATATCCTATCTTCAACGAAAATTTAATTTAATGACAAACTCATACAATAATATGCTGATTTTGACGTTAAATTTAAGATGTGACATAACGGTGCCGTATAAACAAATAGCGTTTAACTGAGCAACTATTAGGGTTGTGGTAAGTTATAAATGAAGATAGGATAAAGGGGCAACATTACAATCATTTCAATAATTGATGGATTAAATGGAAAGAGGTTATTTGTAAAGGACTAAGTTAAGAATTTACTTATATTTTTGGAAATAAAAAAGATTTCTTCATTGTTGATTGATTGATGGATATTTGGTTATTGATCAAAGGCCTAAATAATATATATATATATTTTTTTGGTTTGATCTAATCTCCACGGAAGAACTTCTTATGATGAGTATGTTATTTATATACACTGAAATTAAGTGAGACAATGAGACATCGTGGCTTTGACAATTAGAAGCCCTAACTATGACAATGTGACAACGAATTTTTCAAATCAAGCCTTATGGGCTTAGTTAAGTCCATACAATGCTTTATGCGCAATTTACAAACAAAAAAATTATTAGAATGCAAAAAATAAATAGATTGATCCATGTAAAACTCTTCATAAAAAATTTCATTTAAGAAGGCACAGTTTTCATCTTCTTGGTGAAACTTACATATTTTGGATAGGGTTAGTGACAGAATCATAGAACAATAATGACGGTAGTGTTAAATGTCTCAAAAACCTCTTGTTGGTCAAAACACACTTGGCTAACAATCTTGTTCTGTATCTCTTAATGGATCCATTAGAGTTCTCTTCCACTTGAAGACCCCACTTTCTACCCAATACAATTCTGTCTTTAGGAAGCTCAACAAAGTATGAACTATGATTATGCTCGATTGGAATCTTCACAAATGTTACTGTCAAGTCATAAAATAAGCTGTAGATGGAAGCATGTTGACATATGAGGCATTTTTATGTATTGAAGGAGGTGATGCAGAATGGAAATTATAAGAATTGGAGATTGAGATAGGAGAAGCTAAGAATGCTAGTTTAAATAGAAATTCTTATCAAACTAAATTTCCATTTACAATAAGATATCTAGAAATATATAAACGACCATTGGGTCAAGGAATTTGTAGCTCAAAAATACGCATTTAATAGACTTATAGTCTATTTATACCTATTATATGGTCAAACGGGAGGGTAACAAGCATATCCAAATGTTTGAAGAAAGGAATAGTTAGCTTTGAAGGGAGGATTGTTTCAAAGTGGGGTTTCCCCAACAAAAAGTTGGTGTAGTAACTAGTAAGTAAATTTATAGGGGAAGCAGCTGTTTGAACATTCTATCCCAAAACTTAATCTTTTAAATAATAAATTATTAAATTTTATTTAAAATATTGTAAATTTTTTGTATGATTAATAATAAATTTCAAAATTATAAAATATATTAAATTTATTTTAGAAAAAAGAAAGGAACCGAATTTTCTCCTGTTTTCGCCAGAATAGAGGAAAATCCTGATTCCCTACAATTTTAGTGGAAAGGAAGCTTGTGCAAATAGAGTCAAGCCTACTTTTGTGATAAGTTTCTGTTTTTTATTTTTTATTTTAGGTAAGAGATTTAATTCATAACTATGAGGGCAACTCTCTCTATGTCTAACATAATGGGTCTCAAGAAGAGTAAGGGCCTGAACTTGCCACTCCAATCACTTTGGATTGCTTTTATATTAAGGTCAAGTTGAAGTTCAACCATAGTTTGTGTCACATAGGAACGTGACCACGAGATGGGGAAATTTTTTGAATTTTTGCTTTAAAACAAAAACTAAATTAAAAAGGAGATGTCACAAAAATTTTTAAATGGATAACTTTTGAAAATGATTAGCAAACCAAGATTAGATTCGAGAATCGTTTTGTGCTGTGAAATTTCATTGTGTGAATTAGAATATTGAAAGCTTGAATATTAGGATTGGGAATTAAGCTTACTCCGTTATCTAAAGTTCTCATTGCTTGTCTTCAATTTTCTCGCATAATTACAGCATTTATTTTCATAATTATTTTAATAAATTTTAGTCCGTTATTATCTAAATGTAAAGTTTGGACAAGATAAGTTAAGTATAAAGAGTTACACCTTGATTAATTATTAAATTGGTATTAAACTAAAGGATGTGTATTTCTTAGCCATAATTATCTCATAATTAAACTTGATTATGAACTAAGCTCATTTTAAAACAAGATAGACTTTGGTTTTAATCAAACATTTTAATAATTCGGGATTATATCGTTGTTTTTGAGCTAGGTCTATTTGGCTAGATAAACATTTTAAAATTGTAATAAGTTTAGGACTTAAAATAGATAATATGATTAATGATTATTATAACTTATATGATTGTATATTAAAAAATTATAAATATAAATTAATTGTTATATTAGAGTAAATTCTTTTGATGAAAGGTATTAATTATTATTTTTTGAAGAAAATATCACGTCATATTAATTTATAATTTTATATATAACCATCTTGAATTAAAAGGAAAAAAGTTAATCTAACTAATAAAACATATATTTTACATATTTAAAATTAAGATAATTTTTTTTAATATTTTAATTTTTAAATTTTATTATTTTCTTTAGTGATCAAATTAATTTTTTTAACAACAAATAAATTTTTCTTATAAAAGAAAATTAATTTGAATTTCATGAGCTTACATTAATTTTTCAAAAAAAAAACCTAAATTCAATCTATTTTATAAAATAAACTTTTTTAATCGATTGTTTCTTTTTCTTATTCAATCTTTATTTTTTAGACTCATCTTTTTTTTTTTTTTGGGCTTGAACCTATCAAACCTAGTTGATTTTTCAAATTATGATCATCCTAATTGTGAAGTTGAGTTATAATGGAAATGTTTGTATAAAATACAATTAATTATATTCTCCACTATAAAAGAAGAGTCGAAGAAGACACCATGCACTAACCATAGTTTGAGCACAAATGGATTGTTTTCATTCAAAACCTCTAAGATTTCACAATGAGGAGTAAGGTTATCAAACTCGCGAATTTAGGTAAAATCGTTTAAGGTAAACTTGTAATGTAGAATCATAAGAATTTACTTATAATAAAAAATAATTATTAAAATATACAATTACATAGTTAAAATCAATATTTTTAAATTTAGACTAATAACTAAAACTACTAAATGCAATAATTAATAGTTTATTAGTTTGATTACAGTTGAATAAGTGATAATTAAATATAGATATTTTTTAAAATTTTATATATTTAAATCTAAATATAATAACTACTAATAATCAAATACTAGTAATTTTAAACTTGAATTAAAATGATTTATAGAGTAATAAATATAATTATTAAAGATTAATTTATCAAAATAAATCAAAAGATAATAATAGATAACTTTTCAAGTCATGACTAATGAAAAATTCAAAATAAAATTTCTATAAAAAAGTCAATAATAAATAAATAAATAAATAATATATATATATATATATATATATATATATATATATAATGCATTACAAATGATGAACATAAAATTTTTATTGGTTATGTGGTAATGGGTGATGAACTTATTTTAAGTGTTTAGATTCATGTATAAGGAGATATTTTTTTTTTAATTAAAAAAATGAAGTGCAAATATATATAATACAACACACATATATGTTGAATGACAACGTTGGCTCAGTGGAAATGTACAATTTTGTTGTCTAGATGTCATTAGTTTAAGTCTTAGAAGTTGTTCTTATGTTTTTTTTTTTTGGAAAACAATGCTACTGAGTCAACTCGTCTGAGTTTAGACGAGTTACGCACCGAGTTAATCGAGTTTGACCGAGTTACTCACCTAGTTAAGGTGAGTCTAAGTTAGTTTCGAGTTAGAGACTGAGTTGACTTGAAATTTTTACCCAAAAACATGAACTTGGCGAGTCAACCAAGTTGACTCGTGAGTTTGATTATATTGATGAGGAGTAAATCTTGCAGTGATGAAATGTTGGGAACGAAAGAAACTTTAGAATGGAAAAAACCAAAAGAAGGAAGAAGAAAGAGAACGAAAATGTCATGTAAAAGAAAAAGGGCCAATATATAGAGGGTTGTAGAAATGAGAGAAAAACATTAAATCAATCATCTACATTTACATTTTGTGGTCTCTTATAAATATATTATAACAAATCAGCTTTTTAAAAAAGTTTTATTTTATACAAAATTTGTTTTTTAATAATCCAAATAGATTGACTAATTTTGTACAAATTTAAATTTATATAAAATTGAATTTGTGAAAGGCTAATTTGTCATAATTAATTTGTAAGGGACTAAATTGTTACAAAATACAAAAAGTGAGGAACTGAATTTATACATTTCTCATAGAAATAAAAGAGAAAATAAAAGAAAAAGAAAAAAAAGGAGATATTTTAAAATCGGTTGTAAGGGCATAAATAGGATAGTGCAAGTTCTATTTAAGCTTTTATGATTCTCATAACTTATATAAATATCCTGCCACTTGTAACATTTTTTACCTCATATTTTATTCTCTATAAGATATCTGTACAGAAATACTCTCTTTGGGTTTAAGAAAGATATCATAGAAAATAAAAATCCCGAAGGAATAAAATTTAGATTTTACGTTTTAGTTCAAAATTGATAATTTCTTTTATTTTTCAAAAAACTTTTGACTTTAAAAGGATTGAAGATTAAAAAGTTGGTAATTATTTACTGCTTCCAACTGAGAAAGAAAAAAGTTTTGATCTTTTACTATTTGTCTCATGATTAGTTTAGTCTTAAAAAAATTGAAAAATATCAAAATAAACATTCAAAAATAAAAGTATGAACTAATTTGGTCTTTGAGGAGAACCATTATCTTTCAAAAAATTTTATTCGTGGATGACTATATTTATCTTTAAAAAAATCAAACTGATCTTAAAGTCATTTATAAAAAGATAATTATTTTATTTCTGCGTACAAAAGTAGGTAGCTATTTAATCATTTATAAACTGTCATTTTTTCTTGGTATTAAATCAGCTTTAGTTTTTATTTAAAAGAATTTGATATCAAATATAAAACTTTTTAAAGTGGTAAAAATTAGTCAAAATATAAATTGAGATATAAGTCATAACATATTCAACAAAAAATACAAATAAATCATCTGAACTTGGATAGAACTCAACTCGATTACAATACAAGTTTAAAATTTCTAATGCATATTTATGTTTAGCTTTTAATGTGGTGCGATGATTATTTTCCTCCATAACTGTATTAATGTAATAAAGTACACAAAGGTAATTTTAATTTCTCATGTTTTGCCTTAATATTAATTTGATTCTTTAAAAATAAAAAATATAAAAGTAATTTGTTAAAGATAAAAAAGTGAAAGAGATCATTTTGATATTTTTTTATTTTTAAAAAATTAAATTGAAAACCTAATTTAGTAAGGCCATATCAAATTCAGCTTTAACTTTGAAAATCAAAATTAGTGTAATCCTATACGTGTTCATTGATTGTTGTTTTCTGATTTAAAATTTATGTTATTGATACTATAATCATTTCGATTACACATAAATTGTCAACTTAGCAATAATCTTAAATTAAAACGAGTTTGTTCTATAAATAATTTTTTTTGATTCAACACTTTTATTTGTTTGTATATAAATGAAATTAAACTAACTTTTATATCAGATGTACTATATTGATAATAAATTTAATTTTTAAATAAAAAATTGTAAACATTAATTACCATTACGTATAATTATGCATGACAAAAATCAAATTTATAAAATTATCTTAATCTATAATCAAATTATACCACTCTAATCCATATACACGGTTCATCTTCAGCTGAACAAAACTATGAAAACTGTTAAAATAATCCAACAAAAAAAATTGAGACATTTTCATGAATCTTAAAGCAATCAAGATGGGAATGTGACGTAAATAAAGCAACAAGATGAAAATCATCCTTTGAAGCATACGGCACTATAAAAGTAAGCAGGTGGGAATCTGTTGTAGCCGAGTGTATTTTAGCAGGTCGTCGCATCCACTCCTCTCCTCTCACATAACGCTCGAGTGGAGAGATACACAAACGCACAAGCACACGCGCACGCACGAAGTCTTGCATATACGAGGAGAGAGAAAACCAAAACTCTCTCTGATCTCTTTCCATGTCGCCGACGACCTGGTAACCTTTGCCAAAGGTAACATTTCTCTCTGCTTACCTATTTTCTCCTTCCCTTTGGGCTTGCGATCACTTTTGCCCAATTCAATTTTGACACTGTTACGTCTCTGTGCAGAAAGGGATTGATAGAGACTGTTGCGTTAGGATTTTCCGTTGTTCAGAAATAATAATCGATGGCAGCACCACCGGCAAGGGCTCGTGCGGATTACGATTACCTCATTAAGCTTCTCCTTATAGGCGACAGTGGTTGGTTATTGCTTTCCTATCCCCAAAATTTTATTCTTTTGCTTGGAAATTGAAGAAAAGCAAATGGGAGGTTTAGTTTCCAGATCGTAATGCTGTTTTTAATGTGCTTTTGTTTTTAACCTTTTCGTTTTGTTTGTAGTTGGGTTTTACCATAATTGGTTTATGTAGCAAAAGGTGGGGATACTGATCGATTATTTTAGGAAGTCTCCTACGTCTATCTGGCTTTGTATAGCCTAAACTATAAGTTCATCTCTCCAATCTTGTGTATACGGGAGCCTCACTTGGTTTTTGGATTTTGACTTTTTAAGGGATAACTAGGCTTTCATTGAGGCATTATTTATCTGTGAGATTCCTGAACTACGCATTGATTTTCTGAGAGTATTTGTTTTAATTCAATTTTCAAAACTCATTCGTTGTATAGGACAGAGTATTCTTTGTTGGTAGTCTATATACTATGATAACTTAGAGAAGGCTATATTTGCTATTATATGTAATCTTTCATTCCTAGTTTAATCATTGCTTGTAAGTTTTGCCTGCCAAGTTTTTGCTTGAACAAAGATTGGGGATAATTTGATCAACACTATATATATATATATATATATATATATCCGAAAATGGTATATCATATTTTGCCATTTTGATATGGTTGATGTATTTGGTATGATCGTTCATGTAATATTTTAGTTATGAGTTTACTAGCTATATTGGAGTCTTGAGCTATTAGGTTTAACACCAGATGGTAATTGGTGTCTTTTACTGCTTTCTTACAAGTTGTCAATGTCAACATATGATTACAGCACTTGTTCTTTCTCTGCACTGCCTCAGTACCTTAATGCAAAATCCTGAGTGAATATTTAAAAGAAGAGTAAATAACTCTCTCCGCCCTTGGTAGATACTTAAATTACCCTGCCCTCACCTCTAGTATGAAATATATACAAACTCCCTGAAGCTAAATTATGATGATCTACGTTGAAGAATAATATTGATTTTTTCAACGAAAAATATAACTTACTAATAAGTATTTTTTTAATATTTAATTTCAATGTTATTTATTTTATGTTGAAAACTATAAATTAAAGTTATTCTGAATTTATACAAAATGACTGTTTTTGTGTTAGTTAAATACATACTTAATACTTTTTATATCATATAAATAATAGATACAAGGTATTTTGGTCAAGATAAGTGTGATCGTAGCTCATCTTTTGCTACAAAGGAGGTCAGTGTAGTGTATCTATTGATTTGAGGGAAGGGAAGCATAGGTTTCCATAATAGAAAGGAGTAATTTGGACATTTCTCAGAGGAGGAGAGTGTAATTTGCTTCCCAAAAGAAACAATGGCTAAAAGTAATTTTTTGTGAAGAAACCATGAAAGTAATTGTTCACACGTATTGTGATTTAGTTAACCAGTTTTTTAAGCCCTTTCGTAGATAATTGGCATCTCAAATAAAATGCCTTAAAAGGTCAAGCATTGAAGTTTAAAGATTCATAGTTAAATGGGTCCAGCATTAAGAGTTTGAATTATATGCTCAGTTAATGTTTGAAGGAGCAGTTCAGCTTATGTAGTTTAACTATCAAAAGCTTTTGCAGCATGTAAAATTTTCCTCTTGGAGGATGTTTGGAGGAAAATATTGAACAGTGATTTTGTCACGCCAAAATGAAAGAAAATCTCCAATAACTTTACACTTTTTGGATTTTTGGTTGTTCAAAACTTAAAGTCTTTCCCTCAACGGCTATTCCTTAGCCATTTTTCTTTTTGGGTAAGAAAATCAATGCTAACAAGTACCAATTGACTTCTGTTGCTAACATGGTTGCTCCATCATGGTTTTGATACCCGAAGGGTAGTTGGATATTGCAAGGTTTTATCCCTAATGGTCAGAGAAAAATGGATTATGGCATTCGCCAGTATCCTCTTTAAAATTTACTATCTAAGTGATCTGCAAATATTGGGCAGCATCAGGGGTGGTGAGGAAAACACAACAAAACCACCATGATGCTTGTACCAAACATGATGCATGAACTGGCTGTTTGAGCAATTTACATGATGTCCAAATTGTGAATTCTTATAATCTCTAAAGTTTGAGTCTATAATGTTGCCAATAACATCATCCAATTAAATATTGACCAATACCAAGAATGAATTTCTCTATGAAGCATATCATGTGGCTTCAAGTGCATTGAAGACACAGTCATCTGACTTTGGTGAGATTGACTGTTGAATGGAGTTGATAGGTAGAGCGATAGAGAGAAATAATGAGCTACCATGTTTCTCATCAAACATGTGTTCTTATTATGAGTTACTATTTGGCCTTTGGTTTCAGCTGGGAGTTAGGACAAGTATTTAATGGCAGTGGTTGAATAGGAAGCATATGTTTAGAGCCGTCAAAACCCATTTAACTCACCAAGGAGGTGGGTTTGGTTGGAGGGTCCTTTGACAACCTGTTTAGTAGAGTTATATGAACTCGACCTATTTAACCCGCAGGTTAAATGGGCTAACTTGGTGTTAAATGGGCTAACTTGGTGGATTGGTGGGTTGGCCTGTTTGTTTTTTGAAGATGCAAAATGTAATCCTTATTTGAACAACCATTGTAGACTAATTGGCCCAATTTTCACGCCCCATTGTGTCTAGTCTTAAAAAAAAAAGCCCTAATTGATACACACATATTGCTCGCTGTACACATTGTTGATGCTCACTCATTCAATCTCATTTAAGTAGTAAATTATGTTTGTAATTTACCAGCTTTCAATGTTGGATTGGATGAGCTTGTTGGATTAGATTTGTGGTATTAAAATTCTTAATGGTTGGTCTGTTTTGTTTGAAATTTTTTTTCAGAATTTTTTAAAAGTTTTCTGTGGGTTAAAGCTATGACGATGGCAATATTTTCTTTTCCAGACTTTTTTTTTAATCTTTGGTGGGTTAGGATGGAATTTTCAACCCATTTCCTTATGGTTGAGTTAAATGGAATGACTTGTTTAACCCATTAACCCAGATGGATCAACTTAGGTAAGTCAGACTAACCCACTTTGATAACTCTACATATGTTTCATTTATGTGGTTTGTCTTCTGGATCAACATATTTTTATATTGTCTAGTTTGGAAATATCTGCTTATTCACCTGTGATTGTAATGAGTTATTCAAAACCAGCAAGAGACCATTTTTGTCAAATGTCACCATTTGATAGTTGTAAACAGCATCTTTTTATTGACTTGCATTCATGCTTTTGGCCTTATTCTTATGAGGGCCTCAGTAGTTTGTTGATAATATCCTGATTGTAAGATCCTTCTTTCTCTGCTGATGCCAACATGCTCTTTTTTTTGCATTTCTCAATGTATCTGTCTTCTCATCCTGTTCTCATTTCTGTTTAGTTTAGTGTTCTTGTGTGAGAACTTGGGTAATTGGGTAAATCGAAGTACTATAGAGTTTTTTGCATATTAATTATTATGCTTGATTTAGTTACATGAGCTTTTGTCCTGATTTTTCAGCCTTCTGACTTGAACTATTGCAGGCGTGGGGAAGAGTTGTCTGCTTTTGCGGTTTTCTGATGGTTCCTTCACTACCAGTTTTATCACAACTATTGGGTGAGTATTTCTAGAAACTTTTACACCTTTTCTTTTAAAAATTTTGAAACAGTTGCCTTGTATTATGGATATTTCAATGCTCATATAAGTGTTTCCATTCACTTTTACCAAGTAACTGTTAAAGCATTCTGAATGATTTTTCTTATTTCCCTTAATGTGCCTTGGAAAACATTACAGGGATGGACTTTATGCAGAGTTTATATAGTGTATAGTTACTTAGAAAAGCTCATATCATAAATATAAACATTGTCTCATTGTTGGGTACCACCAAATTGTCCATATGTGTATGTGTCCAGAATGATACTTGTGCTTTGTGCAAGTAAATGTCTCTGTTCAAAATTTATGTTCTTATTGTGATGCTTTATTTGATAGGATTGATTTTAAGATAAGAACCATTGAACTTGATGGAAAACGCATTAAGTTGCAAATCTGGGATACAGCTGGTCAGGAGCGATTTCGAACTATCACAACAGGTATGTGTTTTGTCTTGTACAACCTGGCTTATATACCCTGATTCCCAAATGGTAATTTTATTGTTACATGATAAAATAACAAACATCACTTTTCATACTGCATTGCCATCTCATTGATGTCAGATTCTGGGATAGGGAAATATTAAAAGATTCATATGCTTGCACGTTTTCTATTTTTGGGTGTACAAGATGCAGTGCTACCATAGTTGCCTAGGCTTTACACATATAACTAGAGTACTTGGAGGTAATGGAGCAGTACTATAGAACAGAAGCTTGTGAGGTTTGCGGATTTTCATGTGACTAAAATTCTTCTATGGAGATTGATGTACTATCATCAGCAGAATTTAATTGAATTAATTTAAATATATTAATTGAATATGTACATGTAAGGGAAATCAACTCTTAAATTTTATTTTTGCCTATAACTCCTAAATCATTAATAGTTTGAAAAATTACATGTTACATAAAATTTAGTCAGTCTCTTGCCTTTGACA
This sequence comes from Delonix regia, assembly GCA_037074485.1. Lineage (NCBI taxonomy): Eukaryota > Viridiplantae > Streptophyta > Magnoliopsida > Fabales > Fabaceae > Delonix > Delonix regia. The sequence continues at coordinate 17,219,197 of CM073454.1, read as the reverse complement.
CAGTCTTTACTTTTGAGAGTTTGTAATATAATGTACTTGTTTCAGAGCAAGTTATGAAGTTTGAAGAAAGAGTGTTTTAAATTAATGATTTAAAGGCTTATGGACCTGCTTCGTAGAAGGATGAAATGCTTTAACTTTAGAGCAATAGACCATTTATTAAATTGTCTAATGTGGCAAGTTTCTACAGTGACGTTAAGTACAGGTAGATCCCGGTTTAATAGTATTATCTTTGATGAAACTGAAGTCACTTACTATGTTATACACTTCTGCAGCTTATTACCGTGGAGCCATGGGCATCTTGCTGGTTTATGATGTTACCGATGAAGCATCTTTTAATGGTACTACTCTCATGCCTTGCTTTCATTGTTGGAATTTAATATATGTTTTAATGAATACATTGAAAAAAGACAGAGAATTTTGATGTATTTATGCAGTCATCTTTGAGATGATTGCTTGTAGCACTAGGGTTGACCCATCAAATTGTGTTTTAATTCTCTCGTTCAGCCATTCCCCCTCCCCAAAAATTTTTTTTGCTGTTTCTCTCTAAATTATCTGTATTTTTGGCTAGCTGCTATTTTATGTTATACCTTCCTTTCAATTCTCGTATAGCTTTATTTTTTTCCTATACAGATATTAGAAATTGGATTCACAACATTGAACAACATGCATCTGACAATGTAAACAAGATACTTGTCGGCAACAAGGCTGATATGGATGAAAGTAAAAGGGTATGTATATATATGGTATTCCTTTTCTATTCACTTTGCAAAATTTGATGTTTGGGTGTAATTAATTAATTTGGTAATAGCTGATGCATGACTTTCTCAAACATGTACCTGCTCAGTACCCTATTTGTTCTCTAACGAGTCTTGTTTTTGAAGGGAATCCTTGTCTTAGAAGCAGGGATCCTTCACTTAGCATTTTAGCCAATAAGAAAATGATTTCACATTCAGTATTTTTGTCGGAGTGTGCTTTATCTGTGTTTTTTTATGTTACTCTTTTTAAAATTAATGCTGACGAGTAACATTACTTTTATTTTTCTAGGTTGTGCCTACCTCCAGAGGTCAAGCTCTTGCTGATGAGTATGGTATCAAGTTCTTTGAAACCGTGAGTAGCAACCTACTTGTTGATCACGATTCCCTTAAAATACTTGTGATTCTGTTATATTTATGATAAAAATAATGCGTTGCAGAGTGCAAAGACAAACATGAATGTGGAAGAGGTTTTCTTCTCAATAGCAAGAGACATCAAGCAAAGGCTTGCAGAAACAGACTCTAGGACTGAGGTATCTCTGTGACTTTCTTATACACCTTCTGGTTTATAGACAATTCTAAGCGCATCTGAGAATGGGAGTTTCTTCCTCTTTACCTGTTTTCTATATTTTCTAAGACTAGAGTTTTAGCATATCATGAAATATTCGGAATTTTTTTCCTTTTGCTGAAATGCTAAGTACACAAATATTGATTTGTTCCTTTTCTCCGGTGGTTCAGCCTCAGACCATCAAGATAAATCAACCAGACCAAGCAGCCAGTGGTGGTCAAGCAGCTCAAAAGTCAGCTTGCTGTAGTTAATTGGTATCTGCAGTTGCACCCTATTGTGGGTGCTAAAGTTGGTGACACCCGAATGTGGGCGCATGTATTTTTCCTCTGTAATTCTCAACTGCGAAGGTCGTCTATTGACTCTAGTATTTTAAAGTTTGTGGAATTTGTTTGCACTAGTTTATCTGCTTCCACTTTCTCATTGTAGTCTAAGTAAAACATATTCTTATTTTGCCTGACTAGATTTGGGTAGATCATCAGAAATTCTCTTTTCATCTGAGAAGTTAAGATTAAATGTTCTTGTTTTGGGAGGTTAGGATTCGATATAACTAACTTTGGCAGATCCCTAAATTATTTCTTTCTTTATTATATATTTAAGTTGGCTGAGCCTGTGACTCCAAAGGTCAATTTCATGGGTTGGCAACATGAGTAGTAATTTTTGGTCGACTGGTTAATCATCTATCCTGGAAGTAATCCCTCATGACAACATAGAACTTTTGTGAATTGACCACTCAGGATTGAGTGTAAGTTCTGTAGAAGTTTTTGTTTTATTTTATTTTTCCATAAGTATAAAAGTTAGTTGGCATTGAGTTGTCTAAAATTAAATGCTCTCTGGATGGATGTACTGTCTTAATAGCAAGTGAAGGCGATGTGACCGGCATGAGGTAGAAGTAGAAATTCTCACACATAAGCCTAGCCTAATAGTTGAACCTATACTTTCACACTTTAATCATGAAGTTAATCCAATAATCTAGAGTTTTGGATTAAACAATCTATTAACTCAAAAGTTTGGCAGAATGTTACTTGGAGTAGGACATCCTGAAGTCCTGCAACAGTACAAATTTTAACAATGTAATATGAAGTGCTCTATTTTCAGGAATCATAACATAATGGGGGTGAAGGATTATAGATTATGATATTTGATTACCCAAAGCTAGATTATGAAAATTTATCATAATTGAGGAAAAGAATAGCCTTGCTTGTGAATCAATATGAGACATGATCAATATCCTACAATTTGCTACCTGTAAAAGATGTTAAGAGGGTCGAGTGATGTGCAGTTTTAAAAATATGTAGTTAATAAAAATATCAATACCAAAGTACATTGGAAAAAGTATTCAAAGATTTTGGTAACTCATAAGAGTATAATGTCATTTAAACATATAAGAATATGAAGCATTTAAATTGAACCAATCATAATATTAGTATGAATACACAGTTTGCGAATGAAAATAACCATTCAGGTATGAGCACACGACTCATAAAAAAACCTTTGCATGTGTGAGCCACTTAACTCATGAATAAACAATTGCAAAATAATCTAATCATGGATATCAGAAAGGGTTAGTTGGAAAGATCCAAGTATGATCTAAGGCTATTATATGGTTTCAACATCTTATATCTCTTGTCTTAGGTGGAGAATTTTTTTACAGTGAGATGGTCTACAAGTTTGTAGGTGTGATCTTGTTTCCTAGTAATCTATTCAATCTTTGAATCAATTCTTTTTAACATATAATTTTGAGTAGTGGCATTTTTGGATTGCTAGTTAAGTACTTTTTTAGAAGCATGAGCTGGTTCATAATTGCCTATAGGAGTGACCTTGGTCATTGGAATGTAGGGTCGTGAAGTAACACTATTATCATCAGTTTGTCTTTCCCATGAAGGGAAGAGATCATCGTAAGTGGGATTTGTTGGGTCAAACATCACACATGGGATCAGATTTGATAGGGTAGCACTTGTGATGTGATCTTTACACAGAGAGGCAAAAGGGTCTACAAAGTATGGAAAAATATCAAGGATTGATTCTTGCGGTTCCCTGAAGCTTCATGCTTCCTTCATGTGTTTGATCAAGATTTCTTCTCTAGAGGGTTCCTTTTCCTTAGAGGGGCCAACCCATGGCTTAAAATTTGGGTCTTAATCCTTTCTAAAAGATCTAAAGGATCTAGTAGGTCTGCATGTCTTCTTTCTCAATCTTTCCTCTTCCTTTTATTGTTTTTCTTTTCTGGCCTAGTGATGGCGTAGCCATCGGTAATACGTATTAGGGTCATTTCTGGCCAATCTCTAGGATTGTTCCTTAATGTTAGAGTCATAAGTGGAAAGATCAATGTCACTATCTAAAAAATAGTGAGGGTCATGACAACTACATCTTGGTTTGCACATTTATAAGGCACAGTCTCAGAGGAAATGATAAAAAATGTGGGATACATAAATTGGCTTTCCGCTTAGTTTGAAATAGGCAACAGGAAGTGTTTGTTTTTTAATTTAATGGATTGTGATTGGAATGATGGTGAGAATTTCTTAGATAAAAGGAGGTTGGGAAGCAGACTCATTTGGTCTTCTGAAGATGGTCTTGACTTGGCCATCGGGGAGACATATGACTTCTGGAAGGGCTGTGATAAACGTCAATTTGTTGTCCACATGGAGTTTTTCATAGTTGGTGATCCATTCTATTGGCATAAGCTGAAGCAAATCTCTTTCAGTTATTTGCTTAGGAATTTGAATGATGGTTGGGACATCAATTCTGTTGGCAATGATCATTAGGGCATCTTCATTATGGTTAGGAAGCTGCAAATCCATGGCATGGTCTTAGAGTTGAAAGACCATTTGATGATGCAAAGTAGCCATAATTGTCGAAAAAACCTGGTTAGCTCCAATAATTTGAATCTGGACTTTGATGCGCTTGTTGACAGTGGCATCAGCCAATTTCAAATAGTTGTTTGGGCAAATAGTCAGGATGACTATTCTAGCATTTAGGGAGGTTAAGACTGTCCCTATAAGGGTATGTTTGTAGGTAGTATAAGTGGTGTTAAGTAACGTTATCCTGGTAGTAACAAGTAGTCCTTTTTTTCCATGGTCGGTCATACAGAGACAAATAACACCTAAATAGAGATGGGTGTATCCCTGATTCTTCCAGTGGATGATGAAAGGCTTGGGGATCTCAAGGCCAACATATTGTTCTTCGGTAGAAGAAAGGATTCCATAGTTATTGAGAATTGAAGTATAGACATACTCCTTGACTGGTTTCTTAGGACAAAAGATAAACTTTTTAATAGTCTTTCCCCATGATTCTTCCTAAGTGTAAAGCTGATACGAGTTCATTAATGGCAAGTGAGTGTCTTCAAGACATTGATCTGGAGGCAAATTAGCATAGGTAATTTCTACGAGACTGTCTATTTTAAAAGTTTAAGAATGGGTAGGAATCAGGAATAGAAATTTTAAAAGGTATGGTAGCAGGGGTTATGGGTGATTGGGAAGTAAAAGGACAAGGTTCCATGATGTATATGTTCTCTTTTAATCTCTCATCTTACTACCTTCTTTATCCGACTTCACTTTGAAGTATATGGCTCTGATACCAAGGCAGTCTTTGTACGTGGCATTGTTAAACCAATAACATAGATTTTAAGATCTCTTAGGACCAGTAGTCCTGTAATTCTAGGTTTCCAATCGATATACGGGATATACCAAAGTAACTTCCTATATCTCTAGCTAAAACGGTTAAATTTAATCAATATAGCATCAAGGTAGAAGCTAAGATGAACAACGCCTCTCCTAGGCAACAATATCTCAAGGCTACTGTTATGACGCTATATATACTAAACTGATCATTTTTCATTGGAAACATAAGATGTTGGAACCACATAATAGTCTTAGATCATACTTGGATCTTTCATACTAACCCTTTTTGATACACAGGATCCCCATGAGAGGTAAGTGCAAAATACACTTGGATCTCTCGGTGGAAGTGATATAAAGATGTAGAAGAGAGATTTCATATAGAAAAAAGGTTCAAAGATTCATAGTTGGAAAACATACTTGATATTATGGAAGGTATGATACAAAGTTCGTTCCACAAGAACTTCATAAGGAAAGTTCCTATTCAATACTTCTGAAGTAGTAAAAGGATGCCATGGAAGAGAAAGATAGATGCCTGTTACTTGTGCAGAAAAAAGAGACATTTTGTAAAATAATTGTCATAAGAAGAATGCTCAATCCATTCACCTCATAGAACAGACAGGCATGCAAATCCCTTTGGAAGGCAAAGATCTTGAATATGTTTTATTTGAGCAAAACCAACCAGATTTAGAAACAATCCTAGCCTTTCCACTACCCTCTTCTAATTCAAAACAAGATTCTCCATCCTAACCATAATACATCTTTGCCATATAAGAAGTTCACCCTTCCAAAAATCATCCATACCTTCGCCTGAGCATAATTTCTAATAAATTCTCCCAACTTATTCTAGTTGGAGCACCTTTTGATACTAGTGCACAACAAACAGTCATGAACCCATCAATCCTTCCCCCTGAATTTTGGAAGAAATGTGAAGAATATTTCTATACAGCCAACAACTGTCTTTTCTAGATTCCATTGATCACAAAGAAGAAGATAAAAATCAAGTTCTTCCCTGACCTTTTTGTTTGGACACAAGCCCTTGGTAGCAATTTACCTGATAAAGATATCATTATTGGCATGGATGTTTTATGCAAGATAAAGGTTCTGTTCATCCGTCCAATAAGAATCTGACATAACATTTCCTTCAAAGGATTTACAGATGTTCCTAAACTCTATGAGTTTCACTTTGCCCCTGCTCTTCATGGAGAATATAAGAATGAGTTATTAGAGTTATGCACAATGTCTCACTTATAGCTCAAACATGCCCATCCATTATAGAGAAATGAACAATTCTTTATTACCTTACCATTAAAAAAGAATGAGGATATCAATCCCACAAAGGCAACTTATTATGGAATGAATCCAGTTGACCATCGCCTTGCAAGAGAAGAATGTGTAACTTTACTTAAAAAAGGATTAATTGAGCTAACTAAGTTTGATTGGCGATGCCAAGTGTTTACGTTGAAAAGAGATTAGAGGTTAAGAGAGGAAAGAAGAGGTTAGTCATTGATTATAAGCCTCTTAACATTTTTTTTAAGATGACAAATTTCATCGACCAAATGTCAATAGCTGAAAGGCCTCAAGATATTTTCTAAGTTTGATTTGAAAGTCGGATTTTGGCAATTGGGCATTCACCCAAAAGACCATCACAAGACTGCATTTTACATTCCTAATGATCAGTACCAATGGACAGCCATGCCATTTGGACTGAAAGTTGCCCCGTCACTATTTCAAAAGGCTATGACTACAATCTTTAAGTCTATTCTAGAAAATGTCATCATCTACATTGATGACATTATTTTGTTTTCAAAAATAGAAGAAGAGCACAAGGCATTTTTAGCTTACTTTCTTAGCATTGTTAAAGATCATGTATTAATGCTTTTAGCCCATAAAAGCCAATTAAGCCAAACCAGAATTGAATTCTTAGGGATGATATTTGAATATGGATAGTACAAGCTTGACCCACATCTTGTAGAGCAATTGTTACAATTTTTGGATAAAAATTTGTCTACCGAACAAATTCAACAATTTATGGGTATTGCTAACTTTGTTAGAGATTTTATCCCACATTGTTCAAATCATACATCCCAACTATCAAAGTTACTAAAAATGAAACAGTCGTATGAATGGACATAAGCACAGATAGCAGCAGTTAAAAATCTCAAAAATATTGCAAAGAATCATCCACCTCTTAAACTCCATGAGGTCCACATTACTCTTATCTTATTGACAAATGCTAGTGATAATTATTGGGGTGCAATTCTGATTGAATAAGGTGAAAGAAAAAGAAGTTACTATGGCCACACAAGCAGAGGTTTCAAGCCTTCTGAGTTACACTACCATACAACGTACAAGGAACTTTTAGCAATTTAGTATGGAATTCAAAATTTTGGATTTCATCTTAATTCTAGATACTTTGTCTTTGAAATGGAAAACTCAACATTCTTAAAGATTCTCGAGTTCAAGAACAAAGAGCTACTAGATAAACAACTAATGAGATGGTAATAATGGTTCTTACACTATAAATTCACCGTTCAACATGTGAAAGGAGTCACCAACCTCCTTGCAGACCTTTTCTCCAGACCAAAGCCAAACTCCATTTCTTTTATAACTCTCGTAGCCTTAATCCCCCTTATCATGTAGACTTCTTTTAACCAGACTTACCTCTACTAAGAAATCCTTTCCACTAACTGACCATCTTTTACGACTCGTCCTACAGAAGTCATGGAACTAGCTAAAAAAACCCTTTTCTTGTACTCCATTGACATTGTATCAACTTCCAATTATCAGACACCTCCCACCTTTTTCACCTAAACATTCCCTTCCTTATCCTTACTAGGATCTCTCCTTAGAATTTTGATGAAAATGTTATGTGGTTTCTTTGGTCTATGTCAGTCTTATACACCACTGCCATTAGGTTTTCACCCATGGATATGTTCCACCATATGAACAATGAAACCTATCACCAGTCCCTTCTTTAGACATTCTACTCACGCTTGATATGGTGCGTCAATAGTTTAACTATACCACAAGACAGGTTGACCTTTGGAATCACCCTGACCTTTGCAATATGGTTTCCTCAATCTACATTATCCACAAACCATACTAGCATCACAACAATGGACTTCTGGTAACATCCCAAATTTTCACACTTAGGTTCCCTGTCTTTAACTGAAAATTGTCCAGGTAAAGTATAGCTTTAGAGTAACTCTTTATGTATACATTGAAATAATAAATTTTGTTAAGGATCTAATAGAGAAATAAAATATTTTTAAAATGTAAAAAGGAATCCTTAAAGCATAAGGGCTACATCTTAATTTTAAAAGAAAAGTGAATTAAGGGTTGTCCTTAATTGCAAATGAAAAAGTACTTTTAGGGAAATGCAAATTTGAGGGGTAGAAACAAAATGTAGGCTTAGAAAAGTGGAGACAAGGACCAATGGAAAAGAAAATAATCATTGGATGGATCAAAAGTGATGATTCCCCTTTTTGATAAGTACATTTTCTTATATAAGGGCACAAAGTATAATTTCAACCTTAAAGAAATGAAAAGGTGTGAGGCCAAGTTTGAAATTAAGTCAAAGTGAGATGGAGCATGTGCTAGTAATCATTGACAATCATCATAAGACATGTGGAAAGAGACACTTGCACCAATGCATGAGAAGGCTAAGGACACTTGGTAAAGGCTTAGTGAAAAATTTAGATTTGCTTGGAAAAGAAGTCAAGCTCCCACACTATAAATACCCCATTCATCTAGCCATTTTATGTAAGTGAAGTGAGTGCTCTTGTGTATAGAGAGAGGGAGGTCGAGAGTTAGAGTGTAGAGAGAGAAAGAAAGCATGAAATGGGAGAAAGAGAGGGGAGGCTAAGAGTTAGGGAGGAGGTGTTGGCCGACATGAAGAGGAGGAAGGTGGTGGAGGTTGAGAGCTCCTAGGGCAAGTAAGCTTGGGGTTTTCTTTAATCATATTCACCATCCTTCTCATCTTAATTCATCTCTTGATTAGGTTTATTAATTAAGCATTGCATTGTTTTTCTTTTTAGCATTTTGGAAGCTACATTATCTTGCTTGGTTGAAATAAATTAAGGTAGATAACTAAGCCATTCTTCAATTTTTTTTTTTTGGTACAAGAATATGGTTATGGCCCTTGGTGGGTGGAGCACCTTGATGGTGTGAGAATATGGCCCTTGGTAGGCGAAGCACCTTGGAGGTGTGGTTTAAGGATGTGGATTGTCAGGGGCAATCGGTCATGCATTACATGTGTTTATGGATCCTTGTTATTAACATCCTTGTTTATATCCTTGTGATGGTATTCTTGATGAATGATTTTAACCTCTTCTTGTACTTTGCTAAATATTTTGAATGCTTAGTTATCTACTAGGATTTGTTGAAATCTCACCCCATTTTTCTTACACATTTCAGGAGAGAATGCCAATATTTGATACATTTAGAATAATACAAAGTTACCTAGATGTTGTTCTTGTATATACTATTATGGTGTTTTGTTTAGGTGATGGAACAATGACAGTCAAGGTAATCGTGAGTAGGCTTGTGCTTAAGGAACCATTCATCATGCCAGAGTTATGGCCAAGAGTGATGGCAAGCCTCATCTATAGGATGTGAAGTAAAGTGAAGAAAGAAGGAGGAAAATTTTGGCAGTGACCTAGTGTAGTGGTGGTTACAAGTAGATTGGGATAATTTTGAAGTTGTATTATATTAATCATTCTCTTTCTTTCATGTAACCCTAGATACACTCTTTCGGATTTCTCTTCCTTCAGTTTGACTTTTATGAACCTATGTATTAACATGGTAATTATGGTAATGTCGGAATGAATGTTTAAGTACTTTATCTATTTTGTCTAAGGGTATTTGTTTATTTATCTAGTTTATTTTAAAAGTATGCTGGCTAAGAATACCTAGCCTAATTTAGTTTATTGGAAATGAGTTTAATTAATGCCTAAATAACCACCTAAATAGCCAAGTAGGTTAATGAATTTTGTATAATGGCCAAGGATGCCTTAGTGTTTTTAGTAGACAAGATAATACATTGAACCTAGGTTAATACATACATGATTGGTAGTAAAAGTATATTGGTATACTGAACAAGTTTAATATGCCATTTAAAATGAACCCACACATGTTACTTAGGCTTAATATAATAAGGTTAATCCAAGTTTATTGTTATTATCACTTAGGCTGAAAATTAAAGGGAAGAAGTTAACCATGATGTAATTAAGCTAAGCATGATATTAACATGGGAAATGACTAATGATCTTAGGTCTTATCATTATTGGAATTAGAAAAAAGGTGATTCAAAAGGGTTAGGGCACACTTGAACCTAGATTGGTTGCATGTTACGTGACAAAATGTATCTTGTAGGAGAAAAGTCCCTTAGCCGAGATGCATAACATGGATGTGACAGGTTGGAATTTTAAAGTTGGAAACCCTAAAGTGGCAAGTTTAAGGAGCTAAATGATGAATCTAAGAGCTAAAAAGAAAGGTAAGTATCTTAAATTAATAGGATTGATCTTAATGCCCAATTTAGGAAAATGAAATCTCTTCGAGTACACATAGGCTGAAATGAGCATGCATGAATATGTTAGAAGAATGTGTGTGGAAAATAAAGTTGCATAAGTAATATAAGGTGGAACAAAACACTAGTTGACTTAGTGCACTTTAAATTATAAATTTGTCTCATTATGTAGCACAAAGATTAAGGAAGAAATCTTAGAATTACACATTAGGCTTGAATGGTTAAAAATTGATGGTAATGATGTGCAATTTGAATTGTTGGAAGAATGATGGATTAATGACAATTGAAGTGTTTAGCCATTGGGCACATTTTGAGATGATTGCATGGAAAAATGTCATAGATAAGATAAGTTGGTATTTTCATGTAGACTTATCTAGTTGAATGTGTAGAACAACCTTGGAAATGAAGAAGCATGATGTGACCATGATTAGAATTAGGTTGGCTAATAAGAAGTTTTGATAAGATAGCACTTATGGTAGTCTTGCATGGGAGCACGTGTGACAAGATGTTAGTAAATTTTCAAGGAAACACGAATGATACAAGTGGGATTCACACATGCTCATGCTTGGAGTTTTGAAATTCCATAGTTTAGAATTATTTGATTGGGCTTAGATAATATGCTTTTAGAAAAATCCAATTATGTGGATAATGGGCTTAAAACCCAAGAAGCATAATGTGGGCCTAGCATAGCAATAGGTTTAACCTTAATATTTATATATCATGGGCTTTAATGGTTGAATTTGGACTCCAAGACTTATTTCTTAAGTCCACATGAGATAATTAGCTATAAATTAAAATAATACTTTATTAATTTTTTAGTACATTCACATATATAAAAGGTGGAATAAAATTTTCAATTTAGCCCCTAGATATTTTCCCCCTAGTACTTTATAAATGTGTGGTCATATTTTGTGGATATAATTGTATTTGTATCTTCTTAATTAGTATTTAGGGATATCACACTTCTTATGTCAAGAGACCATGGTTATGAATGAAATACTTTTCCAAATTTTATTAAGGATCATTAGAAAATCTTTGGTTCATTATAAAGGTTTTTATGTAAAGTTAATAATTATAATGGTCCTCTTCTTGTGAATTGCTCAGCTTTAGGTCCTTCCCCAAGAGACTTTATTCGAGGAAAACATAAACCCAAGTTTACTAAAGTTCTCATGTGCCCTCATCTTGATGCTGGTCTCAGCAACATTTAGAAATACAATGCTCTCCATCTAGAAAACCCTCTACCCTCTTATACCCAGAGGATGATCTCGAGATATTTCAAGATTCATAGAACCCATATGCACAACACAGTCCTCTAATAACAAACCCTCATGATTTGATAATTGATGATTTTTGGCCTTGACCTAGAAGGATAGACCCTGAATCTTTAATAGCAAGCCCAACTCCAAGTGAAATGAATATGTCTCCAAGTCATGAACCTATCATCAAGGATTGACTGAGCATCGTGATTAAAGTTCTTAGCCTTATCTTTGCTTTCGGCGTGCTTTAGTCTTGTCAGTCATGTTGTCTCTTTAGCTTTGGCTTTAGCCTTGTCTATCATGTTGTCTTTGTTTAAAGTAATAGTGTTGCCTTTTCCTTTGTCTGCTTTTACATGAAAAGTTTGTATTATTGTGATTATGTTTTTCCTAAGTCTATATTAGGTTGCTTTGCTCCTCTCTATTTAAGAAGCCTTCTTCTCAGTTCCATGGAGAAACAAACTTTGTATCATATCTTCCATAATATCAATTGTGTTTTTTAACTATGAGTTTCTAAACCTTTTCTGTTTATGAAATCTCTCTTTTATATCTTTATACAATTTCCACCCATATCTAAGTATGCTCTTACCACCTCTCATGAGGATACGCAGGTTTTTTATTTAATAGTTTCCATTAAAAAAAAAAAGTTTTTATGACAACTTACATATATACATTTACAACCAAAATTTTCCATAAATGAAAATTTCTGCAATGTCATAACTTGATCGTTATCAAATTCAAACCACGTAATAATGTTAAAAAAGCTTGTCGTAGGGAGGTTATATTTTGCTCACGTGGAAATTGTACAGCCTCTATCCATATGGAATCAACTTCATATGTAGCGTTATATTCACATTTGTCATTTCACACCATTACAACGACCTCTGATGGAAGTCTCCGAAGCCACCAAGGAAACATGCAACTTAATCACTCAGTTTAGAATGTATTCATTGTACAGATATAGAGTATTTAATTTGGTGTAGAGTTAGTATTTTACTTCTTCTGAAAACTGTATATATAGCTCTGTACCATTCATTCATTTATGCAAGATATATCATTATTTCCTTTTTAAGTCTTGCATCAGTTTTGCTTTATTTCTACATGGTATCAGAGATAATCCGATCCGGCTTTCTCCACGAAATACCTTATCGCAGAGAACAGTAATTCTTCTTCTCCGTCTTCTACTATCCGCGATCCTCTACTTCTGCGTGGGTCCAATCATCCAGGACTCTCTTGTTACAGTCTTCTTCAACGACAGTAATTTTCGTGCCTTGTGTACATTCATAAAATAGCTCTTGCTGCTAAACATAAGTTAGGCCTCATTACAGGTAAAATTCCTAAACCTGCTGATGACTCTTCTACCTATGAAGCTTGGGTGGGAGCTAATGTCATGGTAGTCTCATGGATTCTTAACTCCCTTTTCGAGGAATTTCATGAAGCTTTCGAATATATCACCTCGGTTAAGGACCTCTGGAATAATCTCCAGCAACGTTTTGAAAAGTCAAATGGACCACAGGAGTTTTAGCTCACGAAAGCTCTCATTTCCACCACCCAAGGGAATTCATCTCTTTCCTTTTATATCACTCAGTTGACCTAATTGTGGGATGAGCTTAACTGTATCATCCCTGTCCCTCAATGCACTTGTGGCCTCTCTGCTAATGTTCAGCGTCTACATGAATCTACTAAAACCATTCAATTTCTTATGGGTCTCAATGAGACCTATGATCATGTTTGAAATCAAGTCCTGCTTATGGATCCTCTACCTAACATTGATAAGATCTATTCCATGTTGCTTAGTGTGGAAAAACAGAGACAGATTACTGGTTTACTGCCTAATGTCTCGACCAATGCTGCCATGCTTGCTACTGATTCTGTTTCTGCTAAACCAAATACCAAGAAAAAGGACCCCTCTAAGAAAGATGATCGTAAATGCACATTTTGTAAAACAAAGGGACATGCCATTGATTCTTGTTTTAAGAAGAACGTCTATCTCGACTGGTGTAAAGAGTACAAAGCCAAGTAAACCAAAAACACTGTTAATGCTTGTCTTAATGAATCTGACACACCACTTGACAAACTTGATGATTCCAAGCAAGATCTTACCAGTACCATTGCTGCGATAGTACAAAGAGTTGACAAAGCTCCTCAAAGGTAAAAGTCTTGTTGATGCACAAGTCAATGCCGCTCATTATTCAGATTTCGTAGGTATTATTTCTTCCTATGCCTTCGCTACACTTCATGATGTTGATGATAATTCTTGGACGTTAGATAATGGGGCAACTATTCACATTTCTTCCAATTTATCTTTGTTTACCTTTTCCCATTCTCCTACTCATTCTGGCTTCATTCACTTGCCAAATGGACACTCAATCAATTACAAACATAGGCAATGTCGAACTTCATTCTACTTTCACTCTTTCCAATGTTCTTTACATTCCTTCATTTAAATTTAATCTTATTTCGGTTTCTCAATTAGCTGCAGCTTCTAATTTTCATTTTCATTTCACTTTTGATGCATGTGTTTTATAGGACCAGATGACTAGGGAAACTGTTGCTATAGCCAAGATGATCAATTGATTATATATACTTAATAACACTTCTTTTCTTCCCTCTACTATCCATCCTTATGTTAACAGTTGTACTAGTTCTGGTACCATACTTAATAAATTTAATATTTCTTCTTTCTCGTTATGGTATAATCAATTGGGTCACTCATATCTTAATAAGATTAAACACATTGAACATATCCCTATTAATTCTTCCACTGTGTGTACAACTTGTCCAAAGGTCAAGCAAACAGTCTTATCTTTCCCAATCTCCACCACCTCTACAACATCTTGTTTTGAACTTGTTCAGCTGGACATTTGGGTCCCTTATAGCATTTCCTCTATTTCTGGTGCTCGGTTTTTCCTCGCGATTGTGGATGACTTCTCTCAAGCAACTTGGACATATTTAATGCAGAGCAAAACACAAGTGTTTTCCATCCTCAGTAAGTTTTTTGCCTTAATTCAAAATCAATTTCAAATATCCATCAAACAATTTCGAAGTGATAATGGTTCAGAATTCTTAAGTCATCATTGCCAAAAAATTTTTGCTGAAAAGGGAATTATTCACCAGAAATCTTGTTTGTATACTCCACAACAAAATGGAGTAATTGAGCAAAAACATTGATACGTTCAAGTTGCTCGTTCTTTAATGATTCAACCCAAATTGCCTTCTATTTTCTGGGGTGACTCCATTCTTACTGCCACATACTTGATTAATAGACTTCCTACTGCTACTTTGTCTTGGAAAACTCCCTATGCTGTTTTATACTATAAGTCACCTTCCTATGACCATCTCAGGGTCTTGGGTTCTTTATGCTTTGCTACTAATGTCTCTCCCAATAAAGATAAATTTGGTTCACGTGCTTTTAAGTGTGTGCTTCTTGGCTATGCAACAGGTTACAAAACCTACAAACTGTATGACATTAAGCATCAAGATGTGATTATCTCTCGTGATGTTACTTTTCATGAGAACATGTTTCCTTAAAAACTCTTTTCTAACAGCAACACTTGTCCTTTGCCTCTTATTACTATTGATGATTCTCTTGACATCCCAGAAATAGACGTCACACTCCTATCTTCTACTTCGCAGCCCAGTTCTTGATCTCCTTCAGTCAGACGTAGTACCAAACCTCACTCTAAACCAAATTGGTTATCTGATTATATTGTTGAGTGTGCATCTCATCATCTTCCTCCCACTGTTTCATTTTATTCTTCTAACTGTTTCTCCGCTTCTTACCTAAGCTTCTTGTCCCATGTTTCTGTTATACAAGAACCTTCATCATTTTCTGAAGCTAGCAGGTATCAGGAATGGAATGATGTTAACAGAATTTGCAGCTCTTGAACGAAATCAGACATAGGACTTGACTTCATTACCAGCAGGGAAACAACCTATAGGATACAAATGGGTGTATAAAGTTAAGCTTAAGCCTGATGGACAAGTTAATTGCTACAAGGCACGCCTAGTTGCCAAGGGTTATACCCAAATAGAAGGTCTGGACTACACTGACAGTTTCTCTCCAGAGGCTAAGTTTGTAATAGTGCGCATCATCCTTGCTGTGTTTGCTACTAATAAATGGCCTCTTCATCAACTTAATATCAACAATGCTTTTTTGCATGGCCATTTGAATGAGGAAATCTACATGTCTCCACCTGAAGGTTACATAAAAGCACTTCCTGGTGAAGTGTGTTGCCTCAAGAGGTCTTTATATGGCCCTAAGCAGGCTTCTCGATAGTGGAACTCGGAGCTCACCGCCAAGCTTAACCAATATGGCTTTCATCAGTCACCACATGACAATTGTCTGTTCATATTCAAAGATGCCTCTGACATTCTTGTTTTGCTCGTCTATGCTGATGATCTCCTCCTAACAGGTACATCTTCTATCAAAATACAAGCAGTGAAGCATTTCCTTCATACAGCTTTTACCATCAAAGACATGGGTGCTGCACATTATTTCCTTGGGCTCAAGATTGCCAGATCTGATTCTGGTATGTGTGTGAATCAATGGAAATATGGTCTGGATTTATTTACTGATGCTGGATTACTTGGTGCAAAACTAGCTTCTGCACCTCTTCCATCATTTTCCGAACTCACTTCTAATCAAGGAGAACCATTACTTGATCTTGTTCCTTATTGAAGATTAGTTGGAAGACTACTTTATCTGGGTTTTACAAGACCAAACATCACTTATGCAATTCAGCAGTTGAGCCAGTTTATGCACAAACCCTATCAACCTCATTGGCAAGCTGCACTTTTATGTCCTGAAGTATTTAAACGGTACTCCTTCAAAAGGAATTTTCTATCCTACACAAACTTCATTGGAAATGGATCTCTTATATTTTATCTTACTTGCGCATACATCTTCTTCTACCAATCACACTTTGGTGTGACAATAAAGCAGCTATACATATTGCTGCCAATCCAGTATTCCATGAGAGGACAAAGCACTTGGACATTGATTGTCACATAGTTAGAGATGCTTTCAAAGCACGGCTCATTCGACTTACACATGTTTCCTTCACTGATCAGTGAGCTAATATTCTGACTGAATGCCTTCCAATAATTCCATTTCAAAATTTAGTTTCCGAGTTGAGAATGGTAGATTACCATTCTTCAACTCGAGGGGGGGATGAAGAGGTTATATTCTGCCCACGTGGAAATTGTACAGCCTCTATCCATGTGGAATCATGCAGAAACTTCACGTGCAGCATTATATTCACATTTATCATTTCACACCGTTGCAACAACCTCTGATGGAAGTCTCTAAAGCCACCAAGGAAGCATGCAACTTAATCACTCAGCTTAGAACACATATTCATTGTACAGATACAGAGTATTTTATTTGGTGTAAAGTTAGTTTTTCACTTCTTCTAAAATATGTATATGTAGCTATGTACCATTCATTCATTTATGCAAGATATACATTCATTATTTCCTTTTAAGTCTTGCATCAGTTTTGCTTTATTTCTACATGTTCCAAAGCACTGGAGCAATAGTTGCAAAATTATTCTATGGGAAATAGAACAGAATATAAAAATTAGCATATTTAATAATATTTATTCATATATCATGAGTGAGGTTGTGATACTTTCTACTTTTTGCTCTAACTGTCACTGGAAGTGAGGCTAAACTCGGATTCTTCTAAAATGCCCACCATGAAAAGCCATCATTAGCTAGCTCATGGTCTCACATAAAGTTATATTAACCCAATTCACCCCAAAACCAAGTTTTTCGGGGTTAATACCAAGCTTCGAACTTAAGAATCAATTCAATTGCTTCCCACACAATTCCACTACATTCTTCTGCCAAATTCTTCTACTATTAAGATTACACTTCAACTACTATATGCAGTAAAACTATAAGTAGAATTATGAGCTTAGCATACGAAGTTAAATTTTGAAGATAGAGAGTTATGGGTAGGTCATCCATGCATCAACTTGAACCCCCATACCTAGAACACCCAAATTTAGCTCACTTTCAAATCAAGTCAAGAAGGAGACATGCAATTTTCTTGACTCAAACATTGAAAGTTTAGGGAAGAAATAGAGAATAATTTATCAAGAAATTCCCAAGCTCACCTAATGCCCTCACTAGTGGTCACATACAAGTTATTTTCTTTCAACATTCCAAGCAAAATTTTGGCGAAAATGGAAACTTGAATTTTTACCTCCATGACTGTACAATTGAAAATGTACAGAGGAAAAGAAAAGGAAGTAAATCGGTTAGCAATACGCAACTCTTTGAACTTAACAATGAAAGAGATTAAACTACAAGAAGACACTTTTACGTAATATGAATAGTCTCTTTATGCCCAATTCCTTAACTATTAGCTCACTAAAGAAACCCTCAGCATGAAATCATGGCCAAGAAGGAGGTATGGACTAAAAATTTGAGCACAAGTGTGTGAAGAGCAAGTTATTGGGTGGCTGGAATTACATTATCCAGATGGAGCATTTGGGAGGGTAAAGAATGTAGAAAGCAGAGAGGGAGGGACATTGTACCCAGGGGAGAAGCATGCTAGAATTCATGAACGAGAATGACAAAATTGAGTCACAAACATAAAGAGAAATAAAGTAAATCTTGGCAACCATGAACTCAGAAACATTGCCTCGCAAGGAAGAGGGTGAGGGATTCACAACACAAACATGTTTGATAATGGAAGCTGGAATTTTAAACTTTCAGAGGAACAACCAAGCAGCTAGCACTGATCATGGAGGAGAAAATGCAATACCCAAAGTTGAAAGGCCGAGGCTACAACTATGAGTTCCGCATCGGGGACTTTCCCAAAGGAAAGACTAAAGAATTTTTTCACCTAACAGACTAGTTTTTTATAATAGATGCAGTAGATATCTTTTTATGCTATTTTTGGATCGCATGTGTTTAATTTAAATCATATATGCTCATTTTTTTCAGGTAAAACTACTGTTATTATATCACGTGATCCAAGTTCGATGATATTAATGTGCTTTAACTGTATGTGCTGTTTTTTATGCTATTTTTAGACTGCATGCCCTCAACTTTGAACCATACACAATCAAATTTTACAGCTACAACACTTGCTTGACTAAGAGAATGACATTTTGACAGTAGCATTATTTCAGATTTATTTATGGGGTTTACAATAGGGAAGAGATTTTTTCAGAAAAATTTAAAAATAAAGAGGATGGCTCTTAGACGCTGGAGGAAAAATAATAATTGATCTAAAGGCTACATGATGATTCTATTGCACCAAAATGCTATTTTGAACGATCCACGACCCCATTAAAATTGCTTAAAGGGACAGAAATCCTTATAGTTCCTTTTTTATTCACTGATGATTGCCTTTTGAGATTAGGCGCAGCAAGAAAGAGGTTTTGCAGAGGAATATTACCTATGAGTTTTGATTCCCACTGCAGTGGTAATGTTGTTAGAAGTTTAAGTATTATCTCTAAATAGTAATTCCTCAAAATAACATTTAGAATCTGGACATGTTCCTTTTTCGAAAAAATGAAAAGACCAATTGATGGGATTAGAATATTAAGATTTTTTTTAATTAAGGTTTAGTGATAAAATTAGTAATTTGACCATTTCTATTTTTTTTCCAAAATCTCAAACTCATTAATTTAAAGAGAATTTATATAAATATATTTCCTGTAAATAAATATTAACTTGAGAAAACTTACTTATTTTAAATTTTGATAACAGTAATGATAATAATTGTACGATAATATTTGAATTTATTAAAAAGTTAATAGCAATAATAGTCAGTTAGGTCCATTAATTAATGGTTAAAATAAAATTATATTTTTAATTTTAATTATTATTTTAAATTAGTCTCTTATATTTAAAATATTTTAAAATAATCTTTAATTTTTTTTTTTCAAATTTTCCCTAAGATATTGAGTATGAAAATTTAAAAATAGAATTTGAAATTATCATTTTGAAATACTTAAACTTAATAAATTAATTTGAAATGTTTTAACTTTAAAAACTAATTTAAATCAATAAATAAAATTAATTGAAACTCCCCCTTCCGTCAGTTTCTAACTTTTTCATCATATCCTATTCAAATCTGCAACATATCTTCACTTGCAGTAATTAGTGCTATTTAAAATCCCAGCTTTTCCTTCAATTTCGGCGTTGTGATGCAAAAATTTATAATCTTTTTAAATCCACTCGAAGAATTTTAAATTGATCTCTTTAATTTTATTTTTAATTTTTTAAAGTACTACGTAAAAGACTAGAATTTGAGATAACTTTGAAATTTAGAGAATTATATTGAATATATTCAGTAAAAATATTGGATTATACTATTTAATATTATTATAAATATTGAGTTAAAAAAATTATTATAAATAATTATAATTTTTTTAAAATTATAAAATTAAATGTTATAAGATTAATAATTATCCATGATGATTATAAACTCAAAGTAAATTTCTCAATATAATTGTTTTTAAAATTTAATGAAGTCAAAGTGGCCCCACGGGAAGAGCTCTGGTTATGGGTAGGAGTAAGTGTTGGCACACAAATAGCATTCAAAGACTAACTCACAAGATCATTGCACAACATTAGGGTTTACCTCCTATTTTTCTCCCATCTTCAAGTTTAATTATCTTTTGTTACGACGATTGCTTTGTTAATTATTCCAATTTTTTTCTTGTTCGATTGTTTTGTCGGTTCAAATATGCAATTTTTCGTTTATGTTCAAGATTGTAAACCAAATGAAACCATATTATTTTGAATTTTTCTTTCCCTTGAAAGCATGAAACTGTAATCAGAATGACGTTTGATTTCATGGATTCAGGTTTATATTTGAATTTCTAGTTTTTTTTTTCTCAGTACCAGCGTTAACTCAATATGTCTTTCCTTGTTTTGGTTCTGATTCAGATTTAGCACTGGGTTATTCTTTTGACTGACACTTAATATATATTTAATTGAATCAGTTTGTGAAATAAAATTTGACATTAAATTACCAATTAGGTTAATTACTTTCCCTAAACTGTGGTATCCTTTTTCTGCAATTGTTTTGATTTACTGATTAATTCTACGTTGATACACGTTTTTCAGTTAGCAAATTACATACACTTCGTTTAGTTTCCTTTGTTTCTATTTGAAATATATATGGCTCCGTCATTGAATCTGAGAACTTTCTTCTGTTTATGACTTATCTTCTTGATTAGTTTGAGACACTATATCCTTAATCGAACTTGGAGCAACCTTACGTTGTATTCTTTTGTTATTTCCATAGGAATGTCAAAAGTCTAGCATATAAAGCTAGGTCTTGAGGAGATCACATAGCCATCGAAAACCTCGTGACATTCTGGATTGTTCAGACTGAAAGCCATGGCATGGTTTAGAGCAACCTTATGTTCCAGCATTGCAAAGCAAGCAATCAAGAGAACTCTTTCACAGATTGGATCGTCAAATTACTTGACAAGGACCAGATCAGTCATTCCATCACAAACTAGACACTTTCACAGCACAGTTTTCAAGCCAAAAGCCGGTGATCCACCGCCGGTGCCTCGCGCCGTCCCGCTTTCCCGGCTAACCGACAGCTTCTTAGACGGCACTAGCAGTGTGTACCTTGAAGAGCTCCAAAGGGCATGGGAAGCAGACCCAAACAGTGTGGACGAGTCATGGGACAATTTCTTCAGAAACTTTGTGGGACAAGCTTCAACCTCCCCAGGAATCTCAGGCCAAACAATTCAAGAAAGCATGCGTTTGCTCCTTCTGGTTAGGGCATACCAAGTCATCGGCCACATGAAAGCGAACTTAGACCCATTAGGTCTAGAAAAACCAGACATCCCTGGTGAACTTGACCCTTCCCTTTATGGCTTCACTGAAGCCGATCTCGACAGAGAATTCTTTTTAGGGGTGTGGAAGATGTCTGGATTCTTGTCCGAGAATCGTCCAGTTCAAACCCTAAGAGCAATCTTGACACGACTCGAGCAAGCATACTGTGGAAGCATAGGGTACGAGTACATGCACATAGCAGATAGAGAGAAGTGTAACTGGCTAAGAGACAAGATCGAAACTCCTTCACCTACACAGCTAAGTCGAGAGCGTCGCGAGGTTATTCTCGACAGGCTTGCATGGAGTACACTCTTCGAGAACTTTCTAGCCACCAAGTGGACTTCAGCGAAGAGGTTCGGGCTCGAAGGAGGAGAGACTCTCATTCCCGGCATGAAAGAGATGTTCGATCGAGCAGCAGCTCTTGGGGTTGAAAGCATAGTGATAGGAATGGCTCACAGAGCGAGACTCAACGTTCTGGGTAACGTAGTTCGCAAGCCAATCCGTCAGATATTCAGTGAGTTCAGTGGAGGTCAGCCTGAGGACGAAGTAGGGTTTTACACAGGAACTGGTGACGTTAAGTACCACTTAGGAACTTCCTACGATCGTCCCACAAGAGGAGGGATGAGGATACACTTGTCTCTAGTCGCAAACCCTAGTCACTTGGAAGCAGTAAACCCAGTAGTGATAGGAAAAACCAGAGCGAAGCAGTATTATTCAAATGACACAGACAGAATCAAGAACTTGGGGATTTTGATCCATGGAGATGGAAGTTTTGCAGGACAAGGTGTGGTGTACGAGACTCTTCATCTCAGTGCTCTTCCGAATTACACTACAGGAGGGACTATACACATTGTGTTCAACAATCAAGTGGCTTTTACGACGGATCCGAGTTCAGGAAGGTCTTCGAAGTACTGTACTGATGTTGCTAAAGCTTTGAATGCTCCTATCTTTCATGTTAATGGCGATGATGTGGAAGCTGTTGTTCATGCTTGTGAGCTTGCTGCAGAATGGCGTCAGACGTTCCATTCAGATGTGATAGTTGATTTGGTGTGCTACCGACGGTTTGGGCATAATGAGATTGATGAACCTTCTTTCACACAGCCTAATATGTACAAGGTTAGCCTCTCACTAAAATGTAGTTCTGTTGCGGAGGGATACTTCTTTTGATATTATTTAGTCATTGAATCTAAAATAATTTATCGTTTAAGAGTTTTAAACTCAGAGTAGGTTTCAGAGCATGTAATTATGTAAACTAAAGATTGACTTTTAACTATTAATATTTAAAAATTAAATAGTTGAGTCATGTGTTTGGGTGATTTAGATTTTCAATCTTTCCTGGAATTCTAGTTATTGGATTGCATAGTTCTGAAGGTTTGAAGTGTTAAATAAAAAATTTTAAACTGCATGCAATTAAATTTTAAAATTTTTATCATGCGTGTTCTTCAACTTTAATATGAAATTTTAGATCACACATTTTCATCAATATTAAGCGTTGAATCTATACGTTTCTCAATAAATATAGAAATTCAAGATTGAGTGTCCTAAGATCGTTATCTATTGGGATCCAACAATATGAGATGCGATAAGGTGTTTTGGCCCTTTAATTACTTTTTTTCTTGAAAACTGGTCTTCTTTGCTCCTAAAGTCGGTGATGTTTTTCTTAAAGGTGTATGGTGTATTTCTATGAGATTTGGTGATTAAATAGTAAAATCATGTATCTTTTACTGAATTTTGTCTTCTTTGAAATCCAACGACCAAATAGTTGAGGCATGTATTTTATAAGGACTAAAAACTGCATTACCTCTCCTGTTTCCCTTCTTCCGTTCTGTTGGAAAATTTAATCAGAATTGTTATATTCTGAGAGACAGGTTATCCGAAGCCATCCATCATCTCTTGCGATCTATGAGAAGAAACTTCTGGAACTAGGGGAGGTGAACCAGGAAGACATTGACAGAATGCACAAGAAGGTCAATTCAATTCTGAATGAAGAGTTTGTGGCTAGCAAGGATTATGTTTCCAAAAGAAGAGACTGGCTTTCGGCATACTGGTCTGGTTTCAAGTCCCCTGAACAGCTCTCTCGCATTCGAAACACTGGGTACGTCACATTCAACATTAGGTTCTTAATCCCTAAACCCTAAATCGTAATATTATGGCCTTTTACATTGTTGCTTCCGATGCAGTGTTAATCCAGAGATCTTGAAGAATGTTGGGAAAGCAATCACAGTCCTGCCTGAGGGTTTTACTCCTCACAGAGCAGTGAAGAAGATCTATGAAACGCGTGCACAGATGATTGAAACAGGGGAAGGTATTGACTGGGGATTTGCAGAGGCTCTTGCTTTTGCTACATTGCTGGTTGAAGGTAACCATGTGCGATTGAGTGGTCAGGATGTTGAAAGAGGAACTTTCAGTCACCGCCATGCTGTAGTTCATGACCAAGAAACAGGGGAGAAGTATTGCCCTCTTGACCATGTTATGATGAACCAGAACGAGGAAATGTTCACTGTCAGCAACAGGTAATCTTCGTAAATTTTAGTCTCTCTAATATACATACCATAATTATTCAATTCTTGAATCTTGAAGTTATCCAATTCAGTCTGTATTGGACCTAAGGATGTACTAAGTAACAGATTTAAATTTTTTGGATCTCAATCTTGTCAGAGACCTAATACTGATAGCTGAAGCATGTATCTTTTCCATTTACATTGATTTAGATTGCTTGCAGTTGCCGCTGTGGTTCAAATATCTAGGTCATTGGATGCAAATTAAATGACTTATTTTTTTATATAGTTATTAATTAATAAATTGAAATATTAAACTTTTATTCAATAATTTAAGGATTTGAATTGGAGGCTGCTAATTCGAATCCGTGTCTTTTAGGTACTAAAAACTGAAAGGTATATTTTCTCTGAACTTGTCTTTAACTTCTTGTTTGAGCTTTAATTTGATACTAATCTATATCATGTTTTCTTTTTCACTTCTGAAGGATTTTTAATATAAAAATCTGCATCTAGTCTTTTTTGTATGTTTCCCTTAGGCTCTGCTTGTGTTCCAATTTAAGAAAAAAATATATACAACTAGAACTTCTTAAGTATTTAGTGTGCATTCCCTGTACTTGTTTTGCTATTTTCTATTTTTACAAGCTAGAACTACTTTGTTTCTATTATGATAGTATCAAGAAGATATATCCATTTCTGTTATTTAGGATATTCTGCATCTCATGCGTATGCTGTAACAATTCTGTTTTGACTTTTTAGTTTGTCTGTGTTATTGGTGATCCTAACATGCCGCTTGAAGTTCATTCTTTAAAGCTTCTCCTCACATATAATTAATTATTGTAATTTACATAGTTCTGTTGCATAATATGCATCATTTTCACCTATTATGAAGCTTATAATTTTTTTTTTTATACATCAGTGTCAATTTCGTATTTCACGAATTCACAATATTAAATCCCTCATTTATGGGGTTAAAACAGAGAAATTTATTCTAGTTACTTTAAGATATTTGAAGGACTATTGGGACACTGTTAATTCGTGGAGAACAAAATGATACTACTACAAAAAATAAAGACCAAAATGATTCTTTTCTCCATGATACATATATATATATATATATATATATATATATATATATTTGGAATTTCTAGTCGTCTATTAAGAACCAACTTGTGTGACTGTATGCAGCTCCTTGTCTGAGTTTGGAGTTCTGGGATTTGAACTGGGTTACTCAATGGAGAATCCGAATTCATTGGTAATATGGGAGGCTCAATTTGGAGATTTTGCAAATGGAGCCCAAGTCATATTCGACAATTTCTTGAGTTCTGGTGAGGCCAAGTGGCTACGTCAGACTGGCCTTGTTGTGCTGCTTCCCCATGGTTATGACGGACAAGGCCCTGAGCATTCTAGTGGCAAATTAGAACGCTATCTCCAGGTACTATGCCCTTAATTTGGCCTCTATATTTTGCTCCCAAACGGATCACGTCTAGTAACAGAACATTATGCTTGTTTCATATTCATGTTGTCTAAATGAAGGGTTCATTGGCCTAATTGACCTGATTATATTAAATTGAATTAGGTTAAATTAAAAAAAAAAGTTACAAATTTTATCAAGCCGAATTAGGCTACTTGATTTGGTCTAGGTTTATTTTTTAATTTATTTATAATAACTTTGATTTATAATAAATTTTTAAAGTATTAATTATTTTTATTCTAAATCATAATATTTTATTTTAAATCTTAGTATTTTTATTTTTCTTTAAAAATTGTTTTTATAAAATAAAACAATTAAAAAAATAACATATGAATCTGATCCGTTTACTTACCAGACTAATATTAGGTCGGGTGGGCTGCAAGTCTTGCAAAATCTTGACTCAGTCTATTTTTACCCCTAACTTAATGTATTTGTTTGAACAGTATAATTAAATATAATTTTGAAAAACCAAAACCATTACATTAAGCTATATATACATTTCAAGTTATTAGATCATCGATAATTTACCGGGATTATGTTCATTTAATAGTTCAAAATTTATACAACACGCATTGTTCATATTAATTATGTATTTAATTAACATAAGTTTATTAATATAATGGTAGATGGCTGACGACAATCCATATGTTATTCCGGAGATGGATTCCACTCTTCGAAAACAAATTCAGGAGTGTAACTGGCAGGTCGTCAACGTCACCACTCCTGCTAATTTCTTCCATCTTTTGCGTCGGCAGGTCAGTCAGTGCAAACAGTTAATTTTTATTTTATAAATATATAATATAAGTTTAAAATCAATACAAAAAAATTATTGCAAAATAAATATATATAAACGTCAATAAAAAGAGCATGTTATTGTGGCAGATTCACAGAGAATTCCGAAAGCCTCTGATAGTAATGTCGCCGAAGAATCTGCTTCGTCACAAAGATTGCAAGTCGAACCTGTCGGAGTTTGATGACGTGGAAGGGCACCCAGGGTTCGATATGCAAGGGACCAGATTTAAGCGTCTCATTAAAGACCCCAATCACCACTCTGACCGTGAGGGGGGCATTAGACGTCTCCTCTTCTGCTCTGGAAAGGTTTGTCATACTCTTCGTTAAAATTATGGTTTTAATCCCTAGAGTTTCATTCAACTTTTATTTAGTCCCATGGTTTAAAAACATATAATTTGATCCTTATAGTTTGGTAATATTTTAATGTAGTCCTTACTGGTTATAATTATGTTAAGATTCATTTAAATTTTATTGATGTAATCAATTATGTATTATTTTAAAACGTTAAATATATATAATTTATATTAATATAAAATTAAAAATTGATAATGAAATAATATGAACTTATTTATATAATAAAATATTAGTAAAAATATAATAACAACTACTAAATCAAGAATTTGTTATAATTATGTTAATATTAAATTAAATTTTATTGATGTAATTAACTATATATTATCTTAAAACGTTGAATGTGTATAATTTATACTAATAAAAAAAATAAAAATTGATAATGAAATGATATTAACTTATTTATATAACAAAATTTTAGTAAAAATATAATAACAACTACTAAATAAAAAATTAAGTGAAATTATTAGTATAATGTACACACACATATATAATATATAGAAGGTTAACTTACATTAGTTTTAACTTTTTAATTTAGTCCCCATAGGTTAAAAATTTGTAATTTAATCTTTATAGTTTCGTAATATTTTAATTTAGTCTTTACAGATAAAATTTTGTTAATCAATTAAATTTCATTAATGTAACTAATTATATATTATCTTAACACTTTGAATATGTATAATTTATATTAGTAAAAAAGATAAAAATTGCTTATGAAATAATATTAACTTATTTATATGACAAAATATTGATAAAAATATAATAAAGTGAAACTATAAGTATAACTTTTCATATATATATATATATATATATATATACACTTTAGTTTTAGGCAGTTTATTAAATTTTTCATTATTTTTATATTTGATTTTGAGATTATTGTTTAAGATATTTTAATTTCTTTTATACAATTAACTATATGCCATATTGACACTCTAAATTTTCATAATCTATGCCGATAAAAATAACAAAATATCGATAATAAAGTTATATTCACTCATGTTCATGGCATTTGGTATAATAAATGCTAAGTAACTTAGATAATTTGATTTGAATTATGTATATTTATAATACTAAAGATGACACTTGATTGTCCACATAACAAAATCTATTAGCACCCTTATAGAATTTAGTGATATGAACTAAATTTAAATTTTTGAAAACTATATGACTTCATTTACAAAATTTTGAACTATAAAAAGTATCAAATTAAAAATTAAATGTAATAATAAGGATCAAGTGGCTTTTAAAACTATGAAATGAATATGTTAATTTTTTTTCTTTTGCAGATTTATTATGAACTTGATGATGAACGAAGGAAAGCAGATGCAAAGGATGTTGCAATATGTAGGGTGGAACAGCTTTGTCCTTTCCCTTATAACCTTGTTCAACAAGAACTTAAACGATATCCAAGTAAGTATTTTCAATGACACAATATATTCTAGTTGATCAGCTTCTCTTTTGAAATGGATGCTGATTTTTTATTTTTTATTTTTTTGTGGAATTGAGTCGGACATTTACTTATGGAATTTGGTTTAAGCATTAAAACAATAGGATTTTAATTTAAATTTGGAGTAAATTAAAATATAATATAGTCTATCATTTATTCATTCATTCTCTATTTGATATTTCACTAATAAGAATGTTAATATATTTAGTTTAAATTAAATTGGAGTTTGCAAATAGTACCATAAAGAATATTTATTATATCTATTAACAATAATAATGAGTGCTTTTTCACTGCTTTTTATTGCACCTAATTAATAATTTTTTTGGTTTTATTTATATGACAGCATAACCTTTCTTTCTTTTTCTTTTTTTTTTTGCTTTAAGAGGCATAATCAATTTCTTTTATTTTAAAAAATTTAAAATCGATCACTAACAATTTTTATATCTCTATACATCTAAGTGGTATTTCTACATAATCCTTAATTTAAATATATATATATATATATATATATATATTTTGGTTCATTTTAAAACTATCTTTTTAAATAAAGTTTCATGAAATACTAAAGTAATATGGAGATATTACTTAGATGTATACTAATATGAAAACTCATTAAAGATTGATTGTAAAATTTTAAAAATAAAAGAGATTGATTATATTTTTATAAAAAAAGTAAAAGGTAATATTGTCATAAAAATAAAATTAAACAAATCATGAATGAGATATAAAAAGTAGTGAAAAACTACTCATTATTACTATAAGTAAGTATAATAAATGTTTCTTAACTAGTTAGTAAAACCCAGTAAATTAAGATTGATAAACTAAATATGTTAACTTTAATTTATTCATATAAAAGACTAAATTGAGAATATACTAATAAGTGAAAGGCTAATCTAAAGTTTAACTGGCTAAACTTAATTACATAAGATGACCAAGGTTATTTGTTTCACATACTCTATATATGCTCTACTAGATGCGGAAATTGTATGGTGTCAAGAGGAGCCAATGAACATGGGTGCATACAACTACATCTTACCCCGACTTATAAGCGCCATGAAAGCCGAAGCCCGGGGAGGGTACGATGATGTCAAGTACGTCGGTCGATTGCCGTCGGCGGCCACAGCCACCGGCTTCTACAAGGTTCATCTGAAGGAGCAGGCTGAGATTGTTCAGAGAGCCATTCAGCCTGAACCCATTAACTTTCCACACTGAGAAGCACTGTTCATATATATATAAATCAGTACTTGAATGATCACTTATGAAGCAATGCAATAGTTGGAAGATGACCTGAAAGTCTCTTATTTTCCTTTCAACTTTTTAGCTTAGCCAATTCTGAGAAAACTTTGGAAAGCTGAATTTTCTTGGCGTAAACTTTTGCTTAAGGGTTTTTCCCAAGTTGGGCAATCGAAGATGATGTTGATATTTTTCCCAAGTGGTTTTCATACTTTGTAGTGGAAAAGTGTTTTTTCAATAATTTGTTCGAGCTTGGATGGAAGAATTTCAAAGATGTAATATATCCTTAACTGATAGGAGCGTTCTATGAATTAACTTTTTGACCTATTTATAACCGAAAATAAAAAGGTGAAATCTTATTGTATGAAAAGTATTGTACTGATCAACATACTGCGTACAGACTCACTGGTTTAGACTGGACTTCTCATTCATTAGTGCGTACAGGCTTGCAGTGCCACAATATCTATATACATCCTTATTATTCAGTTTCAATATTTTTAGGGTAAATTAAACATTTAAGATGAAAATTTTTCCAAATTAGAATTTATTCCAAAAAAGTTCACTTTTATAATTCAGTTTTCTAAATTTTTCTTACAAAACTTGTTATTTTTATCTAGTACACTGTAATTATCAAATTTAGATTAGTTTCAAATTAAATTTTTTTAGGTTTGGTATTGTTGAATGAGTATTTATGTATAGACTTTATTTGAATTTATATTTTGAAATATTTGAATGAGTATTTTTATAAGAATTTTTGTTTGTGTTTTTGAGATTTAGTTATATTAAAAAATTATTTATTAATGCATGAAAAATCTAATGAATTTTTCTTTAGGATTCTATGTTATAAGTTAATTTTCCCTTTATAAGTCTATAGGAACTCACAATCCAGACAACTTGAAGTAAAAGATATTTGTGTAAATTTTTTTGAACTTTGGATCTTTGGCTATGATTATAATTCATATGCTAACAACAATACTTAAACAAAACTATTATGAAGAAGCAATAAGAATACTTTTATCATGGAATAAAATAAATGAGTACCTTGACAATGGAATTAACCGTAAACTTAACATTTTACAAGAATGAGAATGTTTGTTAGAAGATAGCACTTTAGTCTTCTCTCTTCTCACTCGAAATATTTTGTTTGTTAGATGATGAGAGTCACTTAGGTGATGAGTGAAGAAAGGGACTAAGAGCCCATATATCTAGCTTTTAGGACTCAAACCATCAAAGGGTCATGACTCTTTACTTGCCTCTCATATTTATGAACCCTATTATTTTATGTCATTAAGTGGAAGACTATTTATGTACATAACCACCATAAGATGTCCATTCATGTACAAAACTACCATAAATCTTAAGAGGTGCATTAACTTTGGTTAATTATTGGTGATTATAAACATTTTATGATCATTTAAATTAGATAGCCTTCATGTAGACTATGTATTTTCATATGGTCATGAAGGCCACATTAAGTCAATATAAATATTGATTAAAAATCTAACAATCTACCGTGGCTATTTTTTTGCCACTTAAATTACTAGTAGCAAAGGTTTCAACAATTAACTAAAGACATCTAGAAAGTCACCTCTAAAGATTTCTTCACGGTAACTTTGGGACTTTTTGCCACGGTAAAGGAATTAGTAATAACAAATATAAAATATTATTATTTATTATTTTTATGTTTTTTATGTAAAATGATATTTTTTCCTACATGGAGTTAAAGAAGAAATAAAGTAGGTTAGAACAAAACATTATAACTATGTCTATAAATTAATACACTGTCCAAATTGGGGTTTGACAACCACTTTTCAACAACTTGTGACACTACCAGACAAATGTTCTTCTTGTGAAACTATGCAAGTAATTATTGGAGAAGAAAGTACTAAATCGGACCCCTACTTATATATTTTGTAATTATTTGATCCCTTACAAATTAACTGTGATAAATTAATCCCTCAAGAATCTATTGTATGCAAAATCAATCCCTCATTAATCCAAACAAAGGGTTTGGTTTTCTACGAATTTGAATTTGTGAGGAATTGATTTTGTACAATTTTGAATGAAAATGTGTTTAATTTCCATCACGGCCACTGTGGGATTTGGTTTTATGCCTATGCGAAGTAATTGATTCTTGGTTTATCATAAACTGAATAAGGATGGATCCAATTAGTCAAAAATTCAACATAGGGATCCTGAGTATATTTAGAATTTAACCAAAGTTGAAGCCATTTAATGATATCATGCACTTGAAAGTGGTCCACCTAGATCCCTAGTAAGGTGAAAGCCAAAGAGCTCTAGCAAAAGGGTATAGTATAAACAAATGATTTGTAGTTTCAACTAAATTCCAATAGAGGTAGCCTTGAAATTCTCCCTGAAGATGGTGATGTTATAGATTTTCTCTAAGTGGCAAAGCTTCAATGACTAGTTTCGAAACAAAATTAACAACCATTTGCAGGAGCTTGATCTTCCAAAGCTTTTTCAAGTGATTGAAATTATGGTTGAAAGCTAAGTTATGATACAAACAAAGCATCATATAACCATCTATTAATATATAGCTACTAAGGCAGCCAGTCCATATCAAGTGGTCTGGAAGGTTCGTAACAAAGAAGAAAGTAGAGGATAGGTTAATATAGATAACAACTCCTAGTAAGCTCAAAGTTCCATTAATTATCATTATACAAAATAAGATTAGAAACATGTTCGTAGATAAGCTTTAACTTGCCTACATTGGCCACTATGGATGTTGGAACAACATAATAGAATGGCTTAACCCAATTTTCCATTTAAGATTTGAAATTCTTGTATCCTGAGATATAATAATTCCTTTCCACATCCAGATGAGTAGGATCTTTTAGGAAACTTGATAGAGGATTAGGGTTCTTTGTATCAATAATTCTCTTGACTTGTTAGGCTAAAAGAGCCTTATTGAATTGGTGATGATGTTTGAAACCTAACCTTCTTGCTTCCTTCAATTGACACAATGTGTTCCATCTTAGCAAATGCAAGTGAAGATAATTGTTATTGTTGAACCCTACAAAAGAAGTTAACTATTCTTGATTCAAATCAAAAGTAGTGATAACTTTTTAAGGAAAGTTAACTAAAACAATATTAATTAAACAAACATTGCAATTATGGATAAAAATCACATGGATTTTATATATAACTTGAAAGTTTTAATTTGACATCGGTTGAGAAAAATAATTAAGTGTTCTCTTTTAGGAAAGAGGGATCAAAATGGTAGCACAATTATCAAAGTTCAAGGACCAGCCCTGAGGCGCCAAAAGGAAGGCGTCTAGGCACCAAAGACAGATAGTTAACACCCAGGTGCTACAAAGCCAGCGTGTGGACACCAATTCCAAAAAGATGACACTTAGGTTCCAAAATAACCCTGCCCATATGCCGAATGTTGCAAGAAGACAGGGGAGGTTAGAAATATTAGCATCTAGGCACCATGAAGACAACGTTCGAGCACTAATCATACCCAAAATATGACGCCCATGCATTAATATCCCAATGCTCGGGTGCCAAAACCATAGACTTAGCACCCAGGTGCCAAATAGGCCTTGCCCAAGTGTGCCACCAGAAACTTTAATTTGCTCTGATGATTGAAGGCTCCATACTCAACTCATACTCCACTTTTAAGGTTTCAAAAGTATATATATATATAGGGTCCAAAGGGTAAGCAACCGAACACCAAGCTAGAGAAGAGTAAGGAACACTTAAAAGGAATTCTAATTTGAGAGTTGCTGAGGAGAGGGTTTACTACGGAGTGAAGGCTCTTTATAGAGTTGTTACCCCTCTGAACTCTTCCTTCTCCTTCTTCTTGTATATTTTATGATTTTCTTTTCATATTTGATTATATACTAATGCCTATGAGAGGCTAAATAGCTTGTTCCTAGTATTTTGGCCGAACTCATGTTAGGGATGCTTTTATGTTGAATGTTTGTTATAGTTTTACTTAAATGAATAATTGTTTATATTCATCCTACGATTATTATTTTCTAAGTCTGATCACCTTAGGAAAGAAGTTAGGAATTAAGTCCACCAGACAAGGTCACTTAAACTTCTGAACTGGATGCATATAATCATTGTTTGTGTAAGTGCAATTGCAGTTAAGACGAGAGTACTTGATTGTCCTTGATAACCATATTTAGGTCTTGAATTTATAAAGGTCTTATCTCAGCCAGTTTCCATAGACATATAGGGAATTAAGGGAAAAGAACACAACTTGTATGAATTCAAAAGAAACATCTAAGAAGATAGGAATCCTAAGTTAACAATCTATTCATCAAGTGAAACAAGGTAATGATACAAACAGAAAGCAAATCTGTATAAGGTGAAAAGTCAAGATCCTTGGTTGTTTTTTAAAATTCAACATCAATTAAAAGTTAAAGTTTTATTTACATTTGCTTAATCAATTTTTAATCACACAATTTAAGCATAGCTTTGCTAGTAAAAATTGGAACCATGTCTCAAGGGATCGACACTTCATCATTATATTACTTGTTTGACCACGTATACTTGCGTGTGATATTGCACCTTGGTTGCAATTTACTAGTAAGTTTTTGGTGTCGTTGCCAAGGACTTGATGTTTAATTTTGCTGAAACTATTTTAAGTACTTTAATCTACGGGGTTATCATGAGTGTCAGGTGTTCTTGCATGCATACAAGAGGCAAAGCAGAGATTCTACCCTTAAACCCTAAAATAGAGCATACATGCATAAAAATTAGAAACTAACCAAGGAGTCAATAGGAGGAATCATCTACCATGGCTAGCGACAATAACGAAACTCCTGACCCAAGGGTTGACACCCAAGCTCAAGTTGTCAATGAGAATACCGACCCACCTACTCAAAGGAAAGTCAAAGACTACATCATGCCAACTTTCGAGGGAATTCAGTCTAGCATAGCTAGGTTAAAGATTGGTAATACAAATTTTAAAATAGATTTTTCCACTATGATGATGCTCAAAGAAAACAATTTTAATAGTGTGAATACCCCATCCTAAAATAAAATAAGAATAAGAATTAATGACTTATTAATCAATTGATTCATTCATTAATTAAGCAAATATAAAATGGGTAAGTCATAAAATAAAAATAAAAAATATGAAAAAAATTAAAAATAAGATGAATAAAATAAAAAATAAAAATAGGAAAAAATAGAAAAGCAAATTAAAAAATTCAAAATATGGAAAATGAAAATAAAAAAAAGCTCGTTCATTTTGGTAAGGGAGCAATAAAAGGCTAACCATGCACCATTGAGATGCACCCACTCCACAAAAAATGTGGGAGGCAAATTGAGCTGGAAAGTAGAGAAAAAGCCTGGAAATATGCTAAAAGGAGGAGAAAGTGTGGGAAAGAAAAAGAAAAGGGGGGGCTAGGCATTATTTCGATACCCTAAAGTGCCAAAGAAAGAGACCAAGAGAGCATTAATGGAGGGGGAGCCACTTAATTTAAATCCATGTATTGCTAATCTAAAAAGGAACCAAGCTAAAACAAAGAGGGGAGAAGAAAAAAAGTAAGGGAGAAAGAGTGAAAACCAAGAGAAAGAATATGAGAACAAAGAAAATGGAAGAGTGGAGGAAGAGGCTCGAGCAAGAGAGAACAATGGGAAAGGTGATGGAAGGAATTAACAAAAAGTAGTCTCTGCTTTCATGTAGGAAGAACATGGATTAACAGAGGAAAAACTAAAGAACGCAAAAGAGAAATTGAACAAAGGGAGAAGGGGTGTCAACGTTAATGCTTCTCCATCTTTTGTTTTGTTGTTAAAGGTATGTGTTGTTACTACTTTGTTTTGGTCCCATGAATTTCATGAGGGCTTTCCTATTCAGTTTTGACTTAACCCCTCCCCCATTTGGTTGTCACAATTCACGTGGGGGTCTTGGTTGCATGTTCCTCTCCCTTTGGTCACCCCAAATCTGGTTTGTCATTGCATAGTGCATTTTATTTTTTAGCATGTATCTTGGAATTGACTATTGTGATATCGTTCTTTCTTTGCTGCCATGATACCTGTGTGTTGTTGCATGATGTCCATCCTTTTTACTATCATGAATATCAGAATGTGTTACTGCATAAGTTTGTCTTCCTCATTGCCATGAATGTCGTGCAATCACTCCGTAAAATTCCTCCTATTTTCTATCAAGCTTTGCTCATTCAATGCATCAGCTTTCCTTAACTCTTTGCCATGAGCTTCGAGGTAGGTTTCTACATGGTTTTCCTCCCCATTTTTGCTATCCCGAAGCTTGTTTAGTTTCTACATATTACTCCTTGCTTTTATTACCATGGAAGTTGTTAGGGTGCTACCTGTTTCCCTCAATTTTTTATCTGTCATTGGTCGTTTATGTTGTTGCATAATAAGTCTCTATTGTTGCTTACATAAGTTCATGAGAGTTGCTGCATGTTCTCTTGCATTTTCTATCATAAATGTACGTTAAGACTTAGCTACATCATTCACTGCAGTTTGCTGTCAAGTTTTTACTAAAGTTGGTTGCATAATACCTCTATTTTGCTATTTAAATATGGCTTAAACATGTGATATTATTTCACTTCATTTTGTTGTCCAATGGTGCTCAAAATTTTCTGCATAACACCTCTGTTTTTGCTGTTTAAATATTGCTGAAAGTTAATGCATTATTGCACTTCATTTTGTTGTTCAAAGGTGTCAAAAATATGTTGCATAATAATGCAGATGTGCTATTCATGTTGCATTCCTAACGTGCTGCATTATTTAATTTTGTTTTGCTACATTATATGCCTTTTTTTGGCAGCCAAAACTTAGTTAAAAGTGTGCTACATAATTACCATTTTTGCTATAAAAAATAGCTGAAAGTGTGTTGCATTAATACCTCTTTTTGTTATACAAAAATGGTTGAAAGTGAGCTGCATAATTACTAGTTTTTGTTGTCCAAATTTATGCTGAAAGTATGTTATGTTAATACCTTTATGTTGTTCAAAATAGCAGAAAGTGTGATGCATTTCTATCTCTCTTTTTTTTCTTTGTTTTCTCTTTATTATTTTTCAAATAATATTATATTTGAAGGAGTTGAAGCACTAATTACTGTTGGTATTCACTTATTCATTTTTTTTAATCTTTTTTATTAATCTTTTCCTTTATTTATATAATTATATCATACATTTTGGGGTTATAATTGCTGTGTGAGACCCAATGTCACCTCTAGCATTTAAGGAGTCAATCGGTGAACCATGTGAGACTGTATTTCCCCAGGTTTTATCTAGTACTAGGCCATCTTTTTTTAAAATAAAAAAATCTGGGTTCCAACAGTGGCGTTTTGTTAAAGAATAATAATTAAAATCATTTTCCTCAATAAAAATTCATGTTCACATTTCACATTTTAATGTTAAATCATAATTTTGTCCCTTTTTTTAGGTACTCAAATTTTATAGAAAATCCAAATGAAGTGAAAAGAAAAAGAGAAGAGAAAGTCAAAAAGTGTGTTTTGTTTAAAATCATCCTTAGGCATTTTGTTTTAAAACAAGAATACATAATAAACAAAAATATAAAAAAAAATACAAAGATGGAATAATTCCACAATTAAAAAAATGGAGGTTTATTTTGCTTGCTATTAAAAATCCTAAAAAAAATACTTTTTCACTATAATCTCACCTCAATTTCAATATAAAGTACCAACTCGAAAAATGCTAAAAATTTTTCCATTTATCATTTCATTTGAGTTTCAAAATAAAGGTTAATATTCAAAAAATAAATAAAAATTAAAAAGATAAAAATGAAAGGAGCAAGGGAGTGATATTAAATCAATTTTTTGAATTAAAATACATCAACCAAATTCAAGCTCATGTTCACAAAAAGCAGATTAATTTCAACCATCTTGTTTTGTTCACAAAATAAAAATAAAAATAAAAATAAAAGTCACCAACCAACTGACATGCATTTTCAGCTGAACTACGTAGACTTTGATCCCCATCACAAGGTACGTATGCCTTAGGCTTTGATCTTAGATCAAGTCTGTCTTTGTAAATATTTTATTTTCTTAATTTCTTCACTATTTTCCTTTTTTCTCACATGTGATTAATAAGAGTAATCGAAATTTAAATTAAGGTCATATAATTTTTGCTTAATCAACTTCAGGTAATCATTCTTAAGAACGAGTGCTGTGAGGTGCTTAACACCTTCCCCATGCACAATCGACTTATGAACTTGATCTTTGGTTTGTAAACCACCGTATCCATTTAATTGATTTTCAAAACTTTGTCCTTCAAAAATTTTGGTGGCAATTCCTAAATTTTAGTTTTCATTTTTTTAAGCGAAGATTAAAAGTATTTCTTTTTTCACGCCTTGCAGTCACATTTTGAGTATGACAAATGGCCTATGCTCTGATGATCCAAATGCTCATTTAAGATCATTTTTAGAAATTTGTGACAACTTTAAGGTGACAGGCATTTCTTTTGAAGTCATTTGCCTTAGGTTGTTTAGATTTTCTTTAGAAGACAAAGCCAAGAATTGGTTGGACTTACAGCTTAAAGGATCCATAACAACTTAGGCACAATTAGTATAAAAATTTTTGAACAAGTATTTGTCCCATAATAAGACTGAAAAACTTTTGAAAGGCATTTTTAACTCTAAGCAATTTGAATTAGAATCCTTATATAACAAACTGACCACATCCTTAAGAAATCAAGTAGATAGCGTCGCAAGAGGATCACTGCTAAACCAATACCTTGAAGATGCATTTGAAAAACAATAAGATCTCACCTTAAACAACTATAGGGCTTACAAGAAAGCTTTTAAAAAAATGACTACTACAATAATTAAGGTGGGCTAACTAACTGCATTCTCAGCAAATGTGGCAGCCTAATCTGAAGCAATGAATATAAGGTTAGATAATCTAACTTTAAGGAGACAACTAACATTTTTGAACCATGTGAATATTGTGGGGAGGGACATTTAAGTGCATAATGCCCACTAACTTATCCAAAAGAAACAATAAATTATATGGGTAACAATTTTATGGGAAACCAATCAATACCTAATACTTACCATCCTAGTTGGAGAAATCACCCTAACTTTTCCTGGAATAACAATCAATCGAATGCACCTACCCCTAAACCAAACGCACCCCTAGGTTTCCAAAATCATAGGTAGCAGCAAAACCAGAATCATGAATCATCTAGTCTACAAGATGATTGGGTGAAACAGTTATTGATAAACTAAGCTGCCACTTTGAAAAACCTAGAGACACACATGTGACAGTTAGCAAATGCCTTAGCCAATAAACCTCAAGGAACCTTACCCAATAACACAAAACCAAATGTTAGGTCACAAGGAAAAAAGCAATGTAAAGTAATTAACCTTAGGAGTGGAAGACAGTTGGTAGAGCTTGAACCTAAACACCCCCTATAAAAAATTGAAACAAAGGAAATTGAAAAGCATGAAACAAAAATGAAAAGGAATAAGGAATTAACTAACAAGAAATAAAACATCCTTTTTCCTCAAAGATTGAAACAGAAGAATCTAAACTTACAGTTTAACTGGTTTCTTGAAGTGTCTAAAAGATTGCAGGTAAATATACCATTCGCAGAAGCCCTGGAACAAATACCGACATATGCCAAATTTATGGAAAACATTCTAACTAAAAAGAAGAGGCTTGGAGAGCATAAGACAATTCCTTGACGGATGAGTGTAGTCTAATTCTACAAAAGAAGTTGCCTCCTAAACTTAAGGATCTGGGAAGTTTCACCATCCTCTGCTCTATCGGTAATGTTTTCTTTAGGAGAGCTCTATGTGATTTGGGAGCTAGTATAAATTTAATGCCCCTCTATATCTTTTAAAAATTGGGTCTCGGCGAAATTAATCCTACATCAGTTACATTAGTTAATTGATCCCTGGTGTTCCCAAAAGGAATCTTAGAGGACGTCCTAGTTAAGGTAGAAAAATTCATATTCCATTCAAACTTCATTATCTTAGATATGGAAAAGGATAAGGATATTCCAATCATTTTAGGTAAGCCATTCTTAGCAACAGGTAGAGCCTTAATTGATGTACAAAAGGGTGAGTTGACTATGAGGGTGCAGGACCAAGAAGTAACATTTAACATATTGAAGGCAATAAAACACCCCAGTTGTTCACATATTTCAATACACGCAAGTGCATGTGGTTCCGAAAAGTAATAAAGAGTGAGTAAGATATCATTCCCACGAGGACTTGGATTTAATTTTGGACTGATACTATTATCAAATTTTCAAATCAGGTAAATGGATGGAATATGTAATAACTTGATAATAATGTAAAATTGAGTAAACAAACAACTAAATGAATCTAGCACCTTGACTTCACCTCAATACGTAGTTACTTTGTAATGACAATTACTTCTTCCTGAGTTATGAATTAGTTTACTAACCTAGGATTCAACTGCTTATGAAGCTTTGTTGAATCATCATAAACCTAACTGCTTCCCCCAATGCCCTATATTTCTATGAAAGCCAACTAAGAAGACAGTTGATGTAAAGTGTTGACCTAATCTTGGTTATCTAAGACAATTAAGTACTATCATATTGACTGCTAATTGCTATACTTACTACTCTTTTAGCATGTAAACATAGATTATCTTTATCTAGTTCTTCATTTAGGTTTCCTTGTCGAGTTAGCCTAAATGCAAGTTCAATTCTAAGAAGATCAAGCTTAGAAAAGCATTAAGGATAGAATGAAAATAAGTTAACTGAATTCAAAACATCAATAAGAAAATACTGTCATACAAAAGTAATCCCACAAAGGGTTCAACAAAAATGTCATATAAAACTT
Source organism: Delonix regia (assembly GCA_037074485.1). Lineage (NCBI taxonomy): Eukaryota > Viridiplantae > Streptophyta > Magnoliopsida > Fabales > Fabaceae > Delonix > Delonix regia. Next base: position 17,179,087 of record CM073454.1, on the reverse strand, counting down.
GCTAGCCTCTAATGGGCATTAGTATAGATTTAGATAACAAAGAAAGTAATAAGAATACATAAAGAAGGAGGAGAGGGAAGTGTTCAAAAGGGAAAAAACTTTGTATAGAGCCCTCACTTTGAAACCACCCTTCTCTTCAGCAACTCTCAACTTAGATTTCTCCTCAAGTGATTTCCACTCCTCTCTATGCTTCGTCTCTACTTGTCTACCATGTTGTTTGCCCTTAGGACCCGTTATATAGGCCTCAAAACCTTAAAAGTGAAGTATGGGTTGAGTATAGAGCCTTTAGTGATTAAAGCAAATAAGGGTTTCTGGAGGCGTGCCCAGGTGATAATTTTTTGGCACCAAGGCACTATTTTCAAAAAAATTAGCACCCTGACACTGAAATTCTAGTGTCTGGGTATGATATCATTCACTACAAAATTTTGAAGTGCACAATTAGCACTCAGGTGCTGGATTTCTTGTGCTCGGGCGTTGAAATCTTCATTTTTCCTCCCTTCTTTGTTAGTACTTTTTTAGATCCATTTCTTGTAAATTTATCATAGGGAATGCTTAAATATTTTCTTAATAATGCTCAAAGGTCTATTTCCAAGTTATAAATGAAATTTCTTCACAATTGCTGAGATTTTATTTATAAATTAAGTGTTTCTACTATCAATATTGTTCTGGATAACATTTTTTAGAGAGTTATCACCAGTGAAGAACCAAAATGCATGTCATTAAAGACAATAGATTGCATTACAAGCCACTTAGTGCACATTGTACTAACCTTAGATGCATTGGAAGCCTCTTTCCTCTTGATAGATGAAAAAGAGGATGATGAATTCTTGAAGTTCTTGAACTGCTTAGAGTCTAGTCCAAAATTTAGAAAAGTTAACCCTCAACGGGAACCTTTAAACTTATCTAAGTCTATTGTGAAAAAGATAAAACCATGAGTAAAAGAGCCTCCTAGTGTGGAACTGAAACAACTTCCCCCATATCTTAGATATGCATTCTTATGAGACTCATCCACTTTACCTATAATAGTTTCTACATCACTAACATCTATGCATAAGGAGAAACTGTTAAGAGTACTAAAAGAGCACAAAACTGTTATCGAATAGACCATAATAGACATCAAGGGAATCAGTCCATCTTTTTACACACACAAGATCCTGATGGAGGAAGGAAGCAAACTTAGCATTGAACAACATAGGAGACTCAACCATATAATGAAAAAGGTAGTAAAAGAAGAGGTAATAAAGTGGCTTGATATTGGGATTGTCTATCTCATTTATGATAGCTCGTGGTTAAGCCTAGTATAGTGTGTGCCTAAAAAGGGAGGAATAACTATTGTGGCTAATGAAAAAAAATGAATTAATCCCTATGCGCACTATCACTAGTTGGTGTGTATGCATGGACTATTAAAAATTGAACAAAGCCACCAGAAAAAACCACTTCCCACTACCTTTTATTGATCAAATGTTAGATATACTTGTAGGAAAAGAATTTTATTGCTTTCTATATGAATATTTTGGATACAATCAAATAGTGATTGCCCCTGAAGATCAAGAGAAAACTACATTCACATGTCCCTATGGCACCTTTGCATTTAGACGAATGTCATTTGGACTACACAATGCTCCAGCCAGTTTTCAAAGGTGTATGATGGCCATTTTTTTTTATATATAATTGAAAATGGGCTAGAGGTTTTCATGGATGATTTCTCTATCTTTGGAGAATTCTATGATGAATGTCTAGAAGTTCTATCCAAAGTCTTTAAATGCTAGAAAGAAACTAACCTAGTTCTAAACTAGGAAAAATGCTATTTCATATTAGAAGAAGGGATAGTGTTGGGACATAAAGTTTCTAGTAAAGGGCTTGAGGTTGACAAAGCCAAGCTTGAAACCATTGAAAATTTGTCACCTTCCATCTTAGTAAAAAGGGTGAAAAGCTTTCTTAGACATACAAGGTTCTATAGAAGATTCATAAAAGATTTTTCAAAAATTTCAAAACCTTTGAGTACCTTAATAGACAAAGATAAACCTTTCATGTTTGATGACCAATGTTTGAATGCCCTTAATGAATTAAAACATAGGCTAGTCACTGCACCTGTTTTCATAGTGCCTAATTGGTCCTTACCATTTGAATTAATATGTGATGCTAATGATTTTGCAGTAGGAGCAGTGCTTGGGGAAAAAAAAGACTATTTTCTGGACCATTTACTATGCCAACAGAACTTTAAATGATGCACAACTAAATTACACAACTATTAAAAAGGAGTTGTTGGTAGTGGTGTTTGCATTTGATAAGTTTCAATCATACTTGATCAGAACTAAGGTGATTGTATACACTAACTATGTTGCAATCAAATTTTTTATTAATAAAAGGGATGTTAAACCTAGACTAATTAGGTGGGTTATTTTACTACAAGATTTGATTTGGAAATTCGTGACAGAAAAGGTTGTAAAAATCAAATAGCAAATCATCTGTCAAGACTTGAAAATAGCAATAGCAAACCCACTGAAGTCTCTATTAATGATAGTCTCCCGGATGAACAACTATTGCTTATTAACGCTGCTGACAAACCATGGTATGTTGACATTGTGAATTTCCTAGCAATTAACATCTTACCAGCAAATGTGCATTCACAACAGAAGAAGAGGTTTTTATATGAAGTGAAGAACTATATTTGGGATGAACCATACCTGTTTAGGCAATGTGGGGACTAAATTATAAGATGTGTTCTAGAAGAAGAGGTTCAACAAATAGTAGATTAAATGCAGTCTGGCCATAGGTGAATTCCTCAGAGTAATGGCTACTTTTCAAGGTATGCTACTTGACACAATACCTACCTAGCCCGTGCCCCCACCTGAGTTCTAACATCTGATGGGACAATCCTTCAGCACCTACGTAAGTGCAAATATTGAAGAGGAGAGTTCTAGCGAGGAGGATTCCAATGAGACTGAGGACAACGACGAGCCAGGGTTCCAGACAAATAGGGGTGTATCAGTCACTTTAATTTTTATCTGTCTATTAACGTCCTTTTGTTTAAAGATTAATGTTAAGTTTGGCAGTGAGGGCACTACGCTAAACAGGTTTAAAGGGTAATGAACTCACATGTGAAAATTGAAACAATTGGCAAAAATTAGTAACATTATTATCTATTTCTTCTAAAATAGCATTCAACTTTTGATAACTTTGAACTCACCATTAGAGTATAACAAAAAAGATGAGATTGATTGCATATGGGTTAACTACCTGCCATTATTCTTATCATAATGAATATAAGTGTTGTGAATAACTTAGAATAAATTGCATGACAATAGAATATACTTACTTCAAAGAAAATTTTGAATAATTGAGTGCATGCACTTTTATTTTTCATCTTAAACTGCATTCTAAAACTTAATTGATCTTCACTTGAGGCACAATTTTAAGAACACATTGCTAAAAAGAGGAATTAGGCATTCTTTAAATAGATTGAGTCGTTCTTTTAGCGAACTAGAAATTTTCTTTCCCTAAATTCCCCCTTTGAGCCTTAACTGCTTTATGGTGCTTCTTCTTAAAATATTGTATAATATCTAGGGTTTAAATTTATTAAGATATTATACAGTGTCCACCCATAAAGGGGTGCTCATTATGTAAGGGTAAAATAGTAATTTTAAGAATTACTACTAAACCTAACCCTAGCTAGCCTTTATAAAAGGGCTAGACTATTATACAATAGATAACAATGATACAAAATAGAATAATCTATAGAGACTTGAGACATTCTAAAAGGAATACCTGCAAGTATTCTACAGTCAAAATTTGATAGGAGATTTAGGTTATGAAAACTTGAGATACACCCAACATATTGTGGGCATCTCATACAATTAATTATCCTAGCTAGAGTCTAATCAGTTTTTGTAATCAAGAGAAGTATGTAAGTCTCCTAACTTGAATTATGTATGAATGTGTTCTTCATTTAATTCCTTCACTTCTACTAGACAACCATTCACCCAACCACACCATTTGCCCTTAATTACACCATTCATATCGTAGAGACATAATAGGGTCTGATGGTAACAGGTGAAAAATATAGTAGCCTTATGAAAAGGAATGAAAATTTCTTATATTTGAGAATTTTGCATATGATTATTGCAAAACAATAATAAAAAATACAAAAAAAAAGAGAGAAAATGTACCCAAGTAAAGGAAGGGTTGTGAAAAAAAGGCACTACCATATCTAAAATGTCTGCTTGTATATGGACTAAGCTCACAAATTCCTTCCCATCTACCCCTACCTAAGCCTGACATTTCAACCTCACAAGGACCTAATGATTCCTGACTATTTGTTTCACTAAGGTAGTACAAAAAGTAGGGTGAAAATTAAGCCTATGGAATAAAGTTCCAAAAAAGGATAAAGTATTAATATGTGTATTCAAAAGAATTAAAAAATCTAGAAGTAGGAGGAATCTATAGATTGCATTCTATCTAAGAATTCAATAGAACTTTAACTAACTAATAGGAATAGTGTAGTTTAAAAGGCTTATAGATAGTCAAACCAATTCCCGAATGTTATACAAACATGGTGAAGTAAAAACATTGTTTGATATTGTTTACTCGAGGACTAGTAAACTCTCAAGTCTAGAAGTGTGGTAACTCTCTAAGGAAAGCTAACTAAAGCAATATTAATTAAACAAATATCGCAGTTATAGATAAAAATCATAAATATATCATATATAACTTGAAAGTTTTCCTCTAACATTGGTTGAGAAAAAGAATTAAGTGTTTTCTTTCAAGAAAAAAAGGTTGTAATGGTAGCACAATTACTGAAGTTCAAGGTAGCACCTAGGCACTAGAAGGAAGGTGCCCAAGCACCAAAAACAGAAAGTCAGTGCTCAGGTGCCATAAAGCCAATGCCCCAGCACAAATTCTAAAAAGATGACGCCCAAGCGCTAGAGTACCATTTCTTAGGCGCCAAATGCTACAAGAAGACAAGCAAGGCTAGAAAAATTAGTGCCCAGCAGCCATGAACTAGAGACCTGGCAACCAAGCGCCACTATCCCAACGCCCAGACATTAAAACTAAAGACCTGGCAACTAGGTGCCAAATGGGCCTTGTCCGAGAGCACCTTTAGAAATCTTAATTTTCTCTAATGATTGAGGGATTCATACTTGACTCGTACTCCACTTTTAAGGTTTCTGAAGCCTATATATAGGGTCCTAAAGTTAAGCAGCTAAACACCATGCTAGAAAAGAGTGAGAAATACTTGAGAGGAATTTTGATTTGAGAGTTACTGAGGAAAGGTTTTACTATAGAGTAAGGGCACTTTATAAAGTTGTTCCCCTTTTCAACTCTCCCCTCTTCATCTTTTTCTTGTATTCTTTATGCTTTTCTTTTCATATTTGATTCTGTACTAATGCCTATGAGAGGTTAAATAGCTTGTTGCTAGGATTTTGGCCAAACTCATGTCAGGGATGTTTATTTGTTGAATGTTTGTTACAATTTTACTTGAATGAATGATTTTTTAAATTCATCCCATGGTTATTATTTTCTAAGCCTGATCACCTTATGAAAGAAGTTAGGAATTAAGTCCACCTGACAAGGTCACTTAAACTTCTGAATTGAATACATATAATCATTATTTGCATAAGTGCAATTCGCAATCAAGATGAGAGTACTTGATTGTCCTTGATAACCACATTTAGGTCTTGAATTTATAAAGGTCATATCTCAACTAGTTCCCATAAACATATAACGAATTAGGGGGAAAAGAACCCAGCTTGTATGAATTTGAAAGAAGCATAAAAGAAGATAAGAATCTTAGGTTAATAGTCTTTTCATCAAGTGAAACAAGGTAACAATCACAATAGAAAGCAAACCTATATAAGGTGAAGAGTCAAAATCCTAGGTTGTTTTTTAAAATTCTATATCAATCAACAATTAAAGTTTTATTTACATTTGCTTAATCAATTTCTGATCACACAGCTTACGAATAGGTTTGCCAGTAAAAGTTAGAACCAAATTTTGACCATGTATTGTTACATGTGATATTGCACCTTGGTTGCAATTTACCAACAAGCAGATCTTCTCTAGTAGTTCAAAACAAGAAATATGATAAATCAAATTGGAATCAATGACTGACTTGATAAACATCAGTTTAAGTGCCTACGAGAAAAGTTTAAATTTTCATGCTTAGAGCTCAAGATTAATTCTGTCAGCCAATTCATTATAAATGAGATTCCTCTGAATACATGTTCCCCTCAAAGAAAAGGATTATATTATCTTGATGAAATTCCAAAAAATTGTTGTATAGTTTTATTATTATTATTATTATTTAGTAGCTAATGAAATACAAAATGAATAATATATATAAAGCTCTAACTCTAACTAACTCTATCCCAAAATATTTAAGATAACTATATAAAGATAATAAAATACAATTTTAAACTTATCTATATCCAAAAACATCATAAAAGTACATTACAAAACTAGACTTCACTAAGGCTACCATTTTGGCACCTAGGTGCAGCTTTCTACTAGTCCTTATCAACCTAACACCAAGGTACCAGTCTTTGGTCTTCATCTAGGAATGTGAAGCCTAGGTACCAGATCTTGGCCCTTCTTGTTTTCTTCAACACTCCTCCTCAAGCTAGGGAGTAGATAGCAATCATACCTAGCTTGAAACTCAATTCTTCAAATTTCATCCTTGAAATAGCCTTGGTTAGTACATCAGCTACCTATGAATGATTGGAAACATATTGTAATTCAACTTCCCCACTCTTAATCTTCTCTTTGATAAAGTGATGGTCTATTTCCACTTGTTTTATCCTATTATGATAAAAAGGATTTTTTTTTTATTATTCCTATTGTATCCATGATATCACAATAAACCTTCATAGGTATGTTAAGGTTTAAGTTAAGCTCCTTAAAAAGCCTAATTAGTCATATTCCTTCACATATTCCATGAGCTAAAGCTCAAAACTCAGTCCTTGCACTACTTCCTACCTCTACATGTTGTTTCTTACTCCTTCATGTCACAAGGTTGCTCTATATAAATGAGCAATACCCAATAGTTAACCTCATATCAGTTATAGACTTAACCCAATTTGTAAATGAGAATATTTCAATGCCTCTGTGAGACCATTTCTTAAAGAATAATCCCTTACATGGTGTCATCTTAAGGCATGTCAAAATTCTATAGACTACCCAATGTGTTCTTTATTAGGCTTGTTCATAAACTGACTTACCACACTTACAAGTGAACTACTATCTGGGTGAGTATGTGATAGGTATATTAACTTCCCCACAAGTCTTTGGCAATGTCCACTAAGAACCAATGTGCTTTCTTGTCTAAGGCTCAATTTGTAATTAGCCTCCAATGGGCTTTCTACCGCTTTACATCTTGACATTCTGATTTCCTCCAAAAGACCAAGAGTTACTTTCTTTAAGAGATTTAGATTCCATGTCTGTTTCTTATAAATTTCATCCCTAGAAAATATCTAAAGCTTCCAAGGTTCCTAACCTCGAATTCACTTGCTAGTGATTGCATTAGGTGATTATTGGCCTCAGAATGGTCCCCTGTTATCACAATCTCATCTACATACTCGATCAAAATAACTAGTGTTCCATTAGGGCCATCCTTAACAAAGAATGTATGGTCAGTTTGACATTGAGTAAATCCTATGAACTTAATAGCATTGGTAAATATTTGGAACCAATCTCTTGGTGATTGCTTGAGTCTGTATAGTAACTTACAAAGTCTACATACTTAGTTGTGATTATCCTTAGTTTCCAACCCAGGTGGAATCTTCATGTATACTTCCTTTTCTAGATCACCATTAAGGAAGGTGTTTTTTACATCTAGTTAGTATAGAGGCCAATGCATATTTGTGACAATGGACATTAGGACTTTAATGGTGTTAAACTTTACCAGTAGAGCAAACGTTTCCTTATAGTCAATCCCCCGAGTCTAGGTAAATCCTTAAGTTACAAGTCTTGCCTTTTACTAGTTAATACTCTAATCTAAATTGTATTTCACCATGAAGATCCACTTGCAACTAACTTTGGCCTTACTTAGAGGAAGTTGAACCACTTCCCATGTATTGTTCTTTTCAAGTGCATCTAACTCTTTTTTAATGACTGCTATCCATTTTTTACTTTTTTCTGACCTTACAGAATTGTCTCACTTGAGCCATTATGGATAAATGCTAGCATTTTGCTCGGATAATCTGTCATAGGTCACAAAATGGTTAACATGATGCATTGTACACTTCACCTCTTTTTCTCAATGCGATAAGCAATTCCAGCTCTTGAGTTTCTAAACTTGGAATTGGAGAAATGTCTCAACTTTGTTCAAGATGTGTTCTACTATGTCTACTTTTTGGCTAAACTCTTGGTGTTGTTTCGCTTTGTGCCTTCCTTCTACTTTAGACAATCAATTTCTCTTGTTGTATGGAATGGCTAGTTTGGTTTGGGTCATGGTTATGTGTCGGTGTAGGTTCAGTTATGGGTACCAAATGGGCTAAAGGTTCATAGTTACTCCCAAACATTCATTCTCCCTATTTTTCAGTAAATATCTCCCCTTGAATGGGTGTTTTGGAGTAATACAGTTTGGATTCAAAAAGGTCACATTCATAGAGATATACATCCGTTTGATGGAGGGAGAGTAACACTTGTACCCTTTTTGAGCAAATGAGTAGTCTAGAAACAGACATCGAATGGCTCTTGGTACCAACTTGCCTCAATTGTCATTTTTGACGAAAGAGGTGTAGCCAAAATCTTTTCGATGGAGGGTGGTCATGACACAGGAAGTGGGGTATGACTCAACCAAACTCTAATACCATGATGAAATTCCAGAAAGTAGTTCTAAAGTATTACTATTATTTTGTAGTTGATGAAATACAAAACTGATAACATATAAGGTTCAACCCTAACTAACTCCAAAAATATTTGGGATAACTACAAAAAGATAATAAAATACAAATTTTAAACTTATATCTATAAAAAAAAGAATTATAAATGTACATTACAAAACTGCCCTTCATTGAGGTTGGCATCCTGGTGCCTAGGCACCAGCTTTCTGCTGGTCTTTATTGACCTAGCACCTAGGCACCCAATTTCTGGTCTTCATCTTGGAATGTGTCGCCTGCCGAATTTCTGCCCTTTTTCTTTTTCTTCAACACATGTGCATGCATAAGATGCAAAATGCAAATAGCTTATCTATAAATATTAACTCCCCACCACTTCTTGTTTCTCTTTACCTCAAATATCATACATGAAAGGACATTGGTGCACATAATGAAAAGATATGGTAAAAGAGAGTTCCCTGACGTATTCCACATTGTGGCATGATATTAAATGAATGTTAAAAATGAGATTCCCACTAAAAGATTCTCTCTGCTGAGCGAAACCTCTCCGAAGTGGTGAACTTTCGCTTTCTAGCATGCGCTTCTCTCCTCTGGTTTAGATTAATCCATGGATGCATGTCGATAAAAATATCACCTTTGCAATATGCTAATAGTCTTTTGTCGTCTTTCTAGCACGCGCTTCATCAATGTTGTTGGCTCAGGGTGGTAAAGTGTGGAAGCTCTGTTCCTTTACTCTTTGATGGCTAAGAGGACTTATGGATAAGCAGTAGTTCTTACCTAGAGGCTTTTCATGGATAGAGAATAGCCCCCTGGTTTTGACCCAAACTTTCCGCAAAATTCTATCAGTGAAGCAAATTCTTACGCATATTCGTGTGTGGGTCCGACACTCCGATTTCACAACCAGATGCTTTCAAAGGCAAGGATGTGCACTGGGTATACTGATTGACGCCAGATCGAATCCTGCTCATAGGATGAACTTTGCCTTGCACGAGGCATGGAAGCTTAAGGCTGACTTCCTGGTTGTGACAAGGAAAGACAAGTATCTTATAGAGTTTTAGGACATAGAAGACCAACATTTCATCGTTAAACATGGTCCTTGGTCAGCAATGAATTCTATGCTGGTAGTAGAAAAATGGCGCTCCAACGTGATCCTTTGAGAAGTTAATCTGAAGCAAATCATTATTTGGGTATAGGTTTAGGGTATACCAATTGAGTGGGCAGTTGAAGGCTTTGGGCATCTGGTTGGTGAGCCTTTTATGATCGACGGGCTTATACAAAACACCGAGAATGTTCGGTTCCTCCGCGTCAGGGTTGTTGTTGATCCTTGTAAGCCATAATTAACGGTTGTTTAGGTCAAGCTGGACAATGGACATGCCATTTGGGTAGAATGTTCATATGAAAGGATTTTTTGAATATAAAGCAGCATGATCGGTCATGCAGCGAATGATTGTACATGGACATAGGAAGATATAAAGCATGCTCAGCTTAATATGAAGTAGAAATATATAACAAATTTGAGGTTAACTTTGTGACTGATTTCATATTCCCCCTGGTTCATGTGTTAGCTATAAACTTCGCTCAAAAATAGACCGTTGGCAGAATGACAAAAGTTCATTAGATTGAAAGCTCAGATGGCTGTCATTATTATGTGCATGAGAAAAAGCTTGAGAATCTCGGATCTTGCTCCAGTGGTCCTCGGGCCCCTTATAATTTAGTAAGTGCTACTAAAGAATCTTCCTCTTTAGATGAATCTGACAATGATCCTTTCTATATTCAAAGGCATAATGCTGACAATTGAACCAACTAGCAAGTGCCCAATCAGCATATTGACCACTCTGAGCAGCCCCCCTGGGGAAATGGTCAACAACCTTTGAATTAGGATCACAACCCTCACGTGGACAAAGCTGTTGGGAAATTATTCCATCACGAATAACTTTACGAACTGCCCTTGCATCTGTGTCAAACTTGAAGAATTTCCAAGCTGAAGCACGTAGGGATGGATCGAGTCCCCTTTCATCCAACGGGGATTTTGAGCTACTTTTACCTTTGATTTCGGGCCAGCAGCCTTTTTTTCTATAGCTTTCAGCCTCATCCTTTGGACTTGGATCCTCTGTTGAATCGGTTCTATCCGTTGATTTATGTGTTCACCCGTTGTTCTTCCTTCAGTCCGAAAAGCCAAGCCACTTTCTCTCCTGAGCTTGAAATAGAGAGGCTGGGCTAGGTGTCAAAGGGACTCCACCTGGCGTAATATAACAAGTGGCAAAATGACATCTGCCTTGAATCCGAAGGGGCTGCCCAGACACCGAATTCACCCGGGGGAAACCTTAGGAGAGCTGCCTTCTCTTTGGAAATATGGGGAAAGAAGACGTCAGTAAACCGTCTAGCTCGAACTGGCAACTCGAGTTCACCAATGCCACAACGAATGCGAAATTACCCGACGTTAAGGCACCGATTTAATCTGGTTCAGCGTACGTCCTCGGCGACCGCAAGACTTGGAGCATAAGATTCTTCTTATCAGGGCAGTTAGGACTCAGCTCTAGACTCGTTCTTTAATGGTTTGGATGAAGACCTGTCTTTGGACCTCCCCACTTGATGAAGGATTAAAGCAGTGCAACCAGAATCTTTCTTTTCCTTTTGCTCATAACAACAATAACCGAATATGTTGACTAATAAGCATATTGATGACATTGACCTAAGTATTGATAATACTAATTTTGAACTGCTTGGCTCCCCATATTTATGGAATCAGGCTTTACCCTTTCTGTCATTAAGACTATTGTGCTTGATTTTTTTAAAGAAGAAGACTTCCTTTGTCACTTATTTGAACTTTGGCTGGCTAGTTTTATACTGGACCCTGGAATCCTTGATGAATTTATTCAACAAGCTTACTCGGTTACGTGGCTAAATTTTTTGTATTTCCCTGTGAAAGATGCTACTTGAATTGATGGCTCAAAAACATGATTATCCCGCAACTGAGTTAAAGTCAGAGTATGAGCATAATTATCACAATTAAAGGCCCTGAATTGGCTTGTTAGCATGTGTGGCCCTGTGTTAAACCAGAGGATGATGTTCTGATATGGGTTGATCGTTATCTTTGCTATTTTCTAGCTAATGTGATAATATGTGGTCACTTTTGAATTATGTTTTCTCCTTCAGGCTTTAGATGAATTGGGTCTTAAGTATTTCGCTTTGAAATGCCGTCATACAATTCAAAATGGATCTTTAAGCCCTAACTGTGTCTAAAATCATGTCATGCCATAAAGAAAAAAAAAAAAAAAAAAAGAATCTGATTCTGAGTTGTGAAGCAATAAGAATATATGGATAAATGAAAGGGTGAAAGAAATAGAGAAAAATAAAATCAATGATTTATAATTCTAATATGTAAGGTCCATGAGTCATGTCATAAAAAAAAGAATCTGATTCTGAGTTGTGAAGCTTTGTATTGCCATCTATAGGTGATAATATCTCTGATGCACAAATGAATCATGCAGATTCTACTGCTAGCAGTGTTAAAAGACCTCGTGCGTTTGTTTCAACATTTAATGATGAGCGACTCCCCCTCAAAAGAAAAGGAAGAATGCTGGTTTCAAATCGTACTGTTATGCGACGCTGTCTTTGGAAGCTAGGCTTTTTTACTATTAAAGAAGCTAATGAAGTAGATATCGTTCTAAACATATGAACTGATGCTGGTTTTGAATAGGTTTGGGAAACTACCTCCTTAAAGCTTCCAGGGCAGCCATGAGTCTCTTGAGTTGGAACTACTGTGGGTTTCCAAAACCACAACAGTTTGTAGACTTACGAATATGTTATGTAAATCGTTGGTTTTGTATTTCTCTAAAACTATGGTGTCTGTACAAAAGGTTTTTAATTCTGCGGGGAAAAATGAGGGATAGTACTTGTCTGGAATAGTAATCTAAATTGTACTGTTTTAGAGGGCTTTCCAAATTGGATACACATTTTCTCTGTTCTTTCTAGAGGAGGGAAATGTTAAATTACTTATATTTATGGCTTTCCAAGACAACAATCCAAACATATTCTATGGGATTGGATCAGATCAACTGTTGTTTATATATAGAACCCTCGATTGCTCCTTGAGGATTTCAATCAAACTTATTTGCTGAATAATAAGCTTAGCTCTAGTTCTTCTCTCCCTGGAGCAAATATTTCTTAGGAACTTCTACAATCATGTAATCTAATTAAAATGCTGCCAAAAGGATTTTGGTATTCTTGGACAAATAACAGGACTGGAACTGATTGCACCTGGGATCATTTAGATAAATGTCTGTGTAATCAGCAACGGTTAAGGGCTTTCCAGAATCTCATCTTCCTTCTGTCGATTACTGCATCTAATCATGCTCCAATAATTTTTAATTTGCAAAATGCTTTTCCTATAAAGAAGATATTCAGGTTCGAAAATTTCTGGCTGAAATTCCCCCACTGTCACAATATTGTGGCTGTCACAATATTGTGGTTAATAATTAGAACTTTCATGTAAAAGGATATGCTAGTTTTGTGTGCTACAGTAAAGTACAGAATATTCATATGCATAAGGAATAAACATTGTGTGGGTGGGATTCAAAATTAAATTCGCCATTTAGAAGATTTGCTTTTCAAGTTTCAGCAATGCTCGGGTACTACTAATTCTGACAAACAAGAAAAGGGAGTTTAGCATCTATTAGAATTTTATCATGACCAAGAGGAGACTATGGACTCAAAATCAATGCAAAAATGGCTTTATAAAGGTGACAGGAGCACAAAATATTTCCATACCTTAGCTACATAAAGGAAAATGAGTGACCGTATAGTGAAAATTGAAAAAAGCCTCTGGTGAATGGACTGAAGAGCAATATGAAATTAAACAGTTGGCAATTCAGTATTACCAGGGTCTGTATGGTTGTAGCACCTAAAACTCCTATGTGGATCATATTTTAGATTCCTGTGATATACCAAAGCTATCTACTGATCACAAAAATATTCTAGATTTTCCTTTTACAGATTATGAAATTCGTTAGACAGTATTTAATCTTCCCCCTGACAAGGTCCTGATGGTTTTCATGCCAGATTCTTGCAAACTTTTTGGAATATTATATCTTTAGATATCTATAGAATAGTTAGATGGTTCTTTGGACAAGGTTATTTGCTACGTAGTATGATCAGAACGTGGCTAACCCATATTCCCAAAGGAGAGCTGGTGCAATCTTTTTGGGTTTAGGGTTTAGGGTTTAGGGTTGACCTAAAGTTTGGCAAATGTGATTTATAAGATCATTTCGAAGGTACTGGCAAACAGATTGAAAACTATGTTACCTGAACTGATTTCTCCATTTTAGAGTGCTTTCTTACTAGGTCTATCAATTATTAATAACATTTTATTGGCATCTGAACTGCTAAATAAAATTCACTCTGTAAATCTATTAAATCCAAATGGTGCACCTTGAAGCTGGACATTGCTAAAGCTTTTGACAAGCTTTCTTGCAAGTTTCTCAAATAGGTTTTAACTGAAATGGATTTTCCTTCCAAATGGATTCAACTTATTATGGAAGGTGTTACTACTGATAGCTTCCAAATCCTGATTAATGGGTCCCCCTCTTCAGCTTTTTATCCTCGCTTTGGTATCTGACAAGGTGATCCGTTTTCCCCATATCTTTTTATTGTTTGTGCAAATGTGCTGTCCTACATGATTGCTGCTAAGGAACAGAAGAATTCTTGGAATGTAATCAAAATTAGTATATCGAGCATCTCTATTACACACTTAATGCTAATGACATGACCCTATTCTTTGAAGCTCACCCAAATAATTGCACCTCGATTAAAAATATCCTTGATGATTTTGGTGTTGCTTCTGGTCTCTAGATCAACAAATCAAAATCCATTATGGTTTTTAGCCCAAACACCTATTATCGCTTCAAGAAGCTAATGTATGGAATTCTAGGAGTCAAGTATGCAAGTAAAATTCGTAAATATCTCGACATTCATATTAACCCTGGTAGGGAAAAATCCAAGGTTTTCACTACAATTGTGGAAAAAATACAACAAAAATTCAAGGCTAAAAAGCTCATCTAGTCTCCCAAGTAGGTCGTATCACCTTTATTCAATCTGCAATTAGCCTCTCTCTTATTTATCAGCTTTCTTGTATGGATTTGCCTTGGAAATATTGCTCAAAGATAGACTCAGTGTTTTCATTTTTTTTTTTTTTTTGGGACATAGGAATGGTTAGCCAAGGATACACATGTTGAACTGGTCGGCTGTGTCTCCCAAAAAGTAGAGGAAGGCTCTATTTTTGTTCTCTCAAGGCTTTTAATCTGGCTTTGCTTGCAAAACTAGTGTGGCGCATTTATAATGTTAAAGACTCTAATCTTATTATTGGTGCTCTCAAAAGTAAATATGTCAATCCTACTATTGGTTTTTCTTTAAAATGCCCATACTCCTCCTCTTGGTTTTGGAAAGGAATCTTTAAGACAAAAGATGTTATTCAATCTAAGTTGTCATGGCAAATTGGTAATGGATCTTCTATAGCTCTCAATCACCACTGTTGGTGGCCAATGTAGCCAGATCGGATCCTCTCCCTCTGAACGTCTCTGATCTTATTCTGCATGATACTTCCGAATGGAATATAGACTTAATTAATCAACTCTACTCATCAGATGTTGCTAAGCAAATTTCTTCTCTCACCTTTTCCATTACTAATAATCCTGATAGATTTGTTTGGACTAGAACTGAAATTTATCGTGTAAAAGATGGTTATCGCCTCATCATGGAGCAAAGCAATGGCCAGCTACTTCCCCCCGTTCAATTTATTACCTGGAAGGCTTTGTGGGCTTCAAAAATCCCTTTCCGTTTTCTTTTTTTCTTATGGAAGCTCCTTTCGAAATCTTTGCCCTTGGGCGACAACCTTGTTAAACATAAGGTCCCAATCACTTCTGTTGTCGCTTCTGCGATGATGAGCCTAAATCTAGCGATCATATCATCCCCAAATGTCCTTTTGCTCGGTCTCTTTGGTTTCCATCTCCTTTCGGGACTCGTACGGATTCCTTTGATATGCAGGACATTAGTGACTGGCTCAATGAATGGTTCGAGGTCAAGACTCTTTCACAGGACAAAGAATGGATGAGGCATACATTCTGGATGCTCTATATTCCGTATGTTATGTGGCAAACTCGAAATAGTTTTCTTTTTGGGCACAAAATTCCTGATCCTATCGCCACCGTTTGGTAAATCAATTTTCTGGTCTCAGAAATCTTAATGTATCACAGTCTGGCCTATGAGGATTTGGATGGAGTTCCTAAATCAATTCTCTCTTGTGAAGTGGCTACTATATCACCGGTGTGATGGTCAGTTCTACGCAGAATGAAGAAAAAACAGGAACGCAGTTTTAAATACTATATTTTTTAAACTTTCATCCATCCGGACGGTCAATTTGTGTGACCCTAGTGCTGAGCCCAAAGGAGGACTGGTAATGCAGACAAAGTTTTTATGATTTTCATTCGGAAAGTTTTTTATTAGATCCTTCGCCAAGGCTACTGGAATGATACGCAGAGCTACCGGATTCAGACTCTCTTGCCAAATCATCATCATCTCAGTATGATGCGCTCAGTCGGGCTATTTGAGTATCTTGGGAGAAGACATCTCTTATTTCCTTCGTTCTTTTCAATGTAGTAGTATTAATCTCGTAGATACTAATGATCTGTATCTTGCTACTCTCCTCTCCTCTTTTTAACTTGTTTTTATCTTGTCTCTTTATCAAAAAAGAAAAAAGAAATGAATGTTAAAGATGAATAATTGACATATTACAAAAGTTAATAAATGATGTGTGATATGATGTTTAAATGATACGGTATCACTCTAGTTAATATCACCTTATGCCTTTACACATCTTGAATTTGAGACTAGAGATATAATATATCATAAGAAAAGAAAAGCTAAGCAAAAGGCAATCTGGATTCTCTGCTATGCCTACGGCACAGCAGGTTGTGCGTGCTGTGTACAGTATAATGCCAAAAGAAAAATTCGTTAACTTTTATAAAAAAAACACTGCACAGTATATTCTATTGCGTCTTTGACACACCGGGCAATCCAGGTTAAAGCATAATGGGAGGGACGTAATGTTTCATCACCTAAACAATTCTCCCTTCGCTTTACTGTTATACACGACAAAGATGGAATCGAGTGCATTTGAATTTGAGGCTTTAAAACTGAAATCGTACCCTTCTAAGGTCTCTCCCAGAAATGGGCGAATGATACGCGTCTCATTTTCTGTGTAAGTTAGAATAGTAGCCTTTGCAATGGAATTCAGTAACAATAAAATATGATCTCTGTACGTGTGCACTAAAACCAAAAAAGGAAAAAGGGTGCTCTGGATCATTTTGAATGTTTAGTGAAATAGAACGATGTCACATGGAGAATAATCGTAGGATAGAAGTCATATAATTCCCATTAAAACTCAAAAAGTGATTTATCCGTTTGATATAACATTAAGTGTTTAAAAAAAATTATAAGTACAGAAGAGTTAACTTGCAAGTCTCAAAACTCTTCCACAACCTACATTTCCAAATTATATACACATCTCACTATCTAATCGACATGACAGGCTTTTGAGGAAGCCAGGGCCAGCCACTTCAGCTCAACAAACTATGATGGCCTCGTCTGCATAACTATGGTATAACTTGTAGCTAAACCCGAACAAATTCGGGTAAATTATATGAAGCAATGTGGTTGGTTTGCGCCAAATATAACGAGGGAAAAACAAGAGGTTTGAAAATGGAAGGCAAGAATGGAATAAAACAAATAAATAAAATCTTCATTGCCATATCTAGAAGTAAAACCCTACAAGAATGTATCAGCTCAAACTCATCAATTTCATGTAGTCTAAACAACCACCAAGTTGCTGTGCACTATGAACAAATCACATAACTACCATCCTTCTGAACTTTTGGGAAGCAGATTATCAAACTTAAGATGGGATGACCACTTCGTCTTTTCCATATATACGCTGAAGTTCCCGTGTAGCAGCTTGGTATGATGCTGATAAGAAAAATCTATATGTGAGAGAATGCAAATGTAGGAATATGTGTGCATATAACATAATTAAAGCAAGTATATGGTGTTCAACATAGTGTTCTTGAACACAAAACTAACTGAAAATTCTGAATACCTTTCCAGATACGGAAATTCTTCTGGTTGATGGTAGATCCAGTAACAGTTTGAATTGCATCAAAAAGCATCTCCTGAGGAGTGTTCTTCAGCTCTTGAACAACAGCATAAATGGTTTTTCCATTCTCAAAGTATATGTGATTGTTTGGGTGTTTGGTCTTGGCACCAGCATGACGCTCGAACTCATATGCATTAAGAGCCTGTGACACAATTTGATATATGACATATTATTTGGAACATGCAGAATAGAACAGTGAATGATCTTTAGATGCTAACCTTGGACTGCTTGCATTCATCACAAGAACACAAATACCCAGTCCCTTTTATGACTCCTTTAAGATTTTTCTATCAAGCAGAATAGGAAACACATTTCAGGAAAAAGAAAAAAAACAAATAAATAAATATATATAAAACTACAGCAGCTCAGAAATGAAGCAATTAAGATAAAACTGAAATAAAGTTTACCTCCCGTGACCAAGAAACATACTTCACAGGAACACCATCAAATATACCAGTTGATAACAGACTTTTGACATTTGAAGGGAAATTATTTGTAGGAACCTTCTTGCTTGTCTTTGGTTCCTTATTCTTAAGGGTAGGATCAGTTTTAGAATTAGACTTTGTATTGCTATTTACAATCGGTACAGGGTTTGACTCAATTAGATCCTTCTGACCATCCAGACCTTGAGCTGAGTTCTGATTTCCCATCAACAGATCATAGCCACTGATAATCCCACCAGAGGGATTTGGCTCTGGGTCGTCATGAAAACCTCCAAAAGATATGGTACAGCCCTCACTCTTATTGTAATTGTGACCTACTGGTAAAGAGTTAGAATCTCCTTTGTCATATGAAGGGTCTGTTGATACAATGTTTGAATCCACCTTGTCATATGTCGGACCCACTGATATGATATGATCAGTTCCCTTATCGTAGGAAGGAGCAATGGAAATGAAATTTTCTCCTGATTTACTGTAGGTTGGGCCCATTGATATAAAGTTTTCATGCCCTTTGTTATAGGAGTTGCCCAATGATATCATATTGCTATCTTCCTTTTCATATGACTGACCTATTGATATGAAATTTCCATCTCCCCTGTCAAAGGGCTGACCCATTGATAGGATACTTTCATCTCCCTTGCCATAAGTGTGGCCCATCAACATAAAACTTCCATCTCCTTTGTTGAAAGTGTGACCCATTGAAACAAGATTGTCATCAGCCTTAGTTATTGAGGTTCCCATAGAGACAATATTCTCATTTCCACTGTTATAAGTCTGACCCAATGATATATTGCCATCATTCTTACTGTAGCCAGCACCTATTGAAATTGCACTATTATCTGCCCTACTATAGGAGTGCCCCATACATGCCGACATGCAATTGTTAGTATCTCTGACTTGATTAACTTTAACTTTTCTAATGCCACCAAAATTGAGACAAGATGAAGGGTCCTCAATAGAATGAGATATTGACAACCCAACTGGTGGGTCATTTCTATAATTGTTCTCGAAATCCTTCCTTCCCATGTTCAAATTTCCATTACCAATTGACGGCATGTTCTTATCAACCAAATTGAAAGTCCGTACAGGCTCAGATCCAAATAGACGATCAGAAAATTGACCTGTAACTGAGTGAAACCCAGAATTGTTGTCCCAAGGGGACACATTCAAATGTGAAGCTCCTGAAATTGGCCTGCCACCAACAGCTTCAATAGCCTGCTTCTTATTGTTGCTGATAATTTCTGATTCACCTGTTTCCATAAACCACTGATGACCACGCTTTGGTTCAATTCTGGAAGAGTTTTCATATCCCACATTTTCTTCAGCCAAGCATCCTCCATCCCGTGGCATCCAAAAGCTTTTATGCTGGAAAGACTGTAAAACCATACAATAGAATACTTAACTCCCTGACGAAACATGAATATTAGAACAATGACCAGTTGTAGTTAATAATCAGAATTACAAGACAGATATTCCTTGTACTGAAGTGACTATTTCTAATTCAATATCAAGATCATATACAAAACAGGTAGGTGACTAGAAAAATCTATATATTGAAAATAGGATTTTTTTCATGATACATATATACAATAAAATTTGTGAAATATTGTCACTCACCAGCCTGCTTGGTCCAAAGGAAAAAAGATGATGAATAAAGGTTTGTTACAGTTCACGTTCACAAAACAAATTAGTAACTAATACTAATACACAATATCCCATCAGAAGAATTTGCATAGGGATCCTGATCTCTCTCAACTGAGATAGTATATTACAGAAATATAAAATATTTTCCCGAACAGACTCCAGAAACAATCATGATCTGTCTTTTCAAATAAATATTTCAGCATGAAATTTTATGAAAATGAACTGCTCCCTGTATTTTTCGTCTCTCAATGACGAAAAGATAATCTATAAAAATAACAAGAATGGTGGACAAGGAATCCTCTTGTAACAGAACACAGAATATATAGTCCATCATCTCAAAAGATTACATCCATTTCTCCATTTTAGGACAAAATCTCACCCTAGAAAGACCATTAATATAAACCACTATGTAGCCTGGAAGCAGAATCATATCCCAAATTACAATGTGCATAAAAAA
The DNA here is from genome assembly GCA_037074485.1 of Delonix regia. Lineage (NCBI taxonomy): Eukaryota > Viridiplantae > Streptophyta > Magnoliopsida > Fabales > Fabaceae > Delonix > Delonix regia. Next base: position 17,158,504 of record CM073454.1, on the reverse strand, counting down.
ACATTTTATCTAAAAATCTGGCATTTTATACTAGCCAAATACCCCCCTTTCGCAGCCATTGATATTGTTCATTTTCTTGCAAAAGCCATTAATTAATGTCTTTCATATTTGTTACAAGGTATTAAGAATTTAGGACAGTCAAGCAGGTCAAGGAAGTAATTACTTGTGATACACCCAAAGTTACCATAGTGTCCATGTGTGGTCATAATAATTGTTTAGACTATAGAGTTGCACCTTATTAATCCTTTCAATTATATATTCCATTTGGTCCTCTCCTTTTTTCCCTAACACTGTTTGCTCTCCCCATATTCTCAACATGATATCAGGGCATAGTTATTGCCCACCTTGAATCTTATCCCTATATCCTACCAAAAAAGTAGAAAAAAGAAAAATCATCATCTTTGGAATTTGGATCTGCTTTTCTAATTCATACATTTCACGGAGGCATGCCATTCTTTATTGGATCTGAATATGTGAATTTACTATTATTTTGTCATGCAGATGTCAATGTCGAATTCTACTATGATTGTGGTAGTTCAGCGTTATGGGAAAGTGTTTTAGTACAGGTTTGTTTGGCTTTTCTGTCAAGGAAATTGCAGTTAAACCCCTTGGTTCACTTAGAGAATTATAAGAAGTGGAGACCCAATGAGTTGTGGATCAAAGTCTTTGGCACCTAACTTCTGGAACAGTAAATTGTGTTCAACAATCTGGCTGAAGAGACTGGCTGAGAGAATCTCATGGGATCAATAATTAATTTCTAGAGGAAAATACACATTACCCTCCTGAATTAAGGTCTCATTACAACTTTCACACATGAATTTCAACCATATTACAACACCCCACATATTTCCGAAAAGGTGAAGAAGTTAAATGTACACAGATAATAACATTGAAACAACACATCATGGGCACACGGAGTAGTCATAACTCCCTACCAACATGAAAATAAAAACCATCAATTTTCCCTTCCAACCTATTTTCCCCATTCATCCTACTTTCTCCCTTTCATGTCAAAGAAATTGGATGAAATTGCTCAAAGATTGAAGCTGTTCAAACTGTTGGGTGGTCAAAAAGTTGCTTGCACATCAACAGATCATGCTCTTATAGACAAAATGGTCTTGCGTTATCCAAGGCTGGGGGACATTGGGATCAGATCTTCCTGATCTCTTTAACCATTTTCATATGGCAAGCATGTAGATGCCATGGACAACAAACAATTGCCCATGTTGTGCATGCAACCATTTCAAAAGGACATCACCACAGATGTTGCACTGCCCAACATGCTGTGGCAACGTGCCCCACACCATGGCATGGGCCTTTAACAACCATGCTTCAGCCTGTAGAGAAGAATTACAAATCTAAGAAAGCCTTATAGATTAGGAAAAGAGATTAGTTGTTAAGAGGTATTAAGAATTTTTCTAGTAGATTATGGAATTATCTACTTGTAATGCACCCAAAAGTAAAGGGCATTAGCGTCTTCATGGTTGTATATATAGAGGTTGAGAATCAATGTTATAAACAATATCATTGAATTTTTCAATAATATATTGCTTGGTCTCTTCTAGATTAAGTTAAGAGTTACCATATTGATAGATATTGAGTGTCTCAACAGATTAAGGAAAAAGTTACTTGTAGTGCACCTAAAGTAAAGGGATTAATGTTGTTGCGGTTGTATAAACGGAGGTAGAAAGTCAGAACAAGACAACAAAAGACATATAACTGAAAACAAAACAAGTCTGTATAGTTGATGTCAAAATAAGGTGAATAAAACAATGACCCAGCAGTCCTATATCCAGGCATATCGGCAGTAGGCAGCAAAAGTTCAACACAACTAAAGCACTCAAACAAATGAAATAAATGATTGTCCAGTTGGTGAATGAACTAACCATGCCTGGATATGAATTTGGTGTTGAACCAGAAGAAAAGATAAGTATAATAAGATCAATTTCATTCTATAGTCAATGTCACTAATTAAAAGATGAATAAACAAATGACTTGGCAATCCTGTATGCAGGCATATAGGATGCAGAAGTTTAGCATAACTAAAGACTCAAACAAAAAAGTATATGGTTACCCAGGATAGAGATAACTATGTCCAAACAACCCAAAATATAAGTATGAATAAAAAACTCATATTCCCAAATTAGAAACTCTAATATATCCACTCAAACAGAAGATTAATAAGTATCTGCATCACACCATCATTGAATACTAAATAGATTTGCCTGATACCTTCCCATGCTTTTTCCCTAACTTTTTTTCTCCCCATTTCTCAAAACATTATAACCTACAATACAACACTCACTTACAGGTCAATTTTATTTGCTTGTAGCAGATCAATGACCCACCTTTCAAGAATACAGCTGATAAGCTCACCTGTATTGATCTAAAAGGTGCCCAACCAACCATCCTATCATGCAGATTCTTATTCAACTCAGTGAATTGCCAGAAAATTAAACTATAATAATGGATATGTAGACCATAATTATGAATATGTGGACTGAACGAGCATACACAAACATGTTTTGTTAAGAAAACTGACAAGCACGCTGCCTGATGTAAAACAGCATAGCCAATAACTAAATTTAAACTATAGACTGACAATTTTAAAATTTAGGTTGATCAATCATGATCGCTATCAAATCATTTCCTTGTATGACCAGGTATCACAAGAAAGCAAGGGTGCAATAAAAATTTAACTTTGCAAAGCCAACCATAATCAATTATCACATCAAGTAAAACTGTAAAAATATTAAACCATAAAGATATTTCAATGGACAACTAAATACTTCCAACAGGTTCCTATGATAATCAAATAGCATAAGGGGCCATTTAAAGTAAGAAAACTGTCCAATTTCTCTGCATATGAGAAGCAAGATCCGTTAAATGAACCATGGGCAGAAACCAGAGAGATGACGAACACAACCTTATCCCATAAAATAGAATATGCATGCTTTTCATTACAACCTGATACATGAGGGAGACCATAATTTGCATACTACCACAAAGGAGACCTAATATTGATCAAGAACTACGAAGTAATTATTCCTTGTTAAAGCAGCCACCTTACAACACAAGAATTTAAAGAAACTATCTCAGGGTGAAGCTCTGAAAATAATATGAAGGGGGGAAAAAAAACAAAACCATTGAATACTCAAATTTTATCTCAAAGTTATGTGTATGATGAACAGCCAGCCACATGTTTCAGGCTCACATCTACATTACAGTCATTTCTGGATCAGTTAAAAGGTCCAATTTGTTCCACTGAAGAAATGATTTAGTAGATCTTTGACCACATTCATTCAAACTCTTAATCCTGTAGTCTAGCACCCGTGCATTGACCAATACACCCTAGCAAAGTCACCATCTACAAGTTAGACTGGACATAATCAACTCAAGGATTATTATAACACTTTCTAACACATTACATCAACGCATGACACCCCCATGAATTCGGATGTGGTATATCCTAAACATGCGTGCAAATTTAAGACCACAACATCAAATTTGCTGTATGGTATTGTCTTATATAATTAAACATTACATTTCTATCATATGCTATTGCTCATTATACAAACATTTAATAACAGATGAAATTAGGCAAAAAAAACAATATATTGCAGTAACTATACTCCATGTCTATTCAATCATCTATACCGCCTCAACAAATTGTTATTCATCCATGTCCCAAAGCCAAAGCTATCTTTTGTTTTATTCGCCATGTATCCGTGCTCTTCTTTGCTTTGTGGTCTATAAAAAGTCGTCTTGTGTGGTGATACATTTAAAACCTAATATTTATAATACTAGAACAATAATCAGTAATCTTCAAACATAAATAAAATATGGTAAACAATTTTCCCTCTTCCCTGTCTTAAATATGTATGGACAAAAGTATACAGTTACAATGAAATCATGATTTCAAATTTTCTTTTTATAGAAATAGAAATACTAAATAAAAAAAGTCACAAAAAATTACAAACGCATAGTCAAGATATCATCTAATGATAACAATGCTAAATCACGCATACAGTAATCACGACTTCTAAGAGAAGCAGGTCTAGTCGATATTGTCGAGAAACCCCATCAAAGTCAAACTCCTAAAGGATTAGAACTTGACCATTATTTATCAGAGTCCTAGAGTTAATTATTGTTTGAGTCTCAGTTATCCTTTATCATTATCTTAGAGAGTTTGTAGTTAATCTCAAGAATAAAACAAATCTGTCCAATCTCTTTGCACATAAAAAATAGATCAATCATTGGAGCAACATATTTAAACTAATTTTCTTATTTATTGAATAAAACAAACTAGGTAAATTATGCAAAGAGAAGGGATAATTGAGAGAAGGACAAGCTTCTAGAATAGAAATGCTTCCAAACCAAATGCTGTCCAAGAACGTGATACAAGAAACATACTCTCAAATGACCATTGGTCTTAAAGAAACATACGCTGCCAAGGACTTGCATGATTTGCAATGACCACTGTACTGGACTCTCATCCCAATCCAATCTAATCTAAATTATACTTACTATGATTGACCAAGTGCCAGAACAAAGTAGCCTCTAAAAGAGAACTCCATAGCCACTTAGCAGCCAAAGCAATATTTTTGGATACTAAATTCCCATGACCCAGTCTCCCCTTATTTGTAGGCAACTAAGAGTGCAACAAATTATGGACACTAAATTCACAAGGTCCAGTCCCTTGTTATTAGTAGGTAACTAGGAGTGCAACAAATCTCTCTCACCCACCTAGACAATCTCCATAGTTCTATGTTTGCTAGGGACACTCAAATAAGCATGAGGCCTGCAGGATCTGACCTTTGATTAAGTGTTATTGATCTCACATAGTAATAAGCACCATTCAAAATATTCAAACGCTTAAACACCTTTTCACATACAATATCCCAAAAAGAACCCAACCATGGATTGCTTACCAAATGGATGTATCCAAGAATGTAGCAACTATGGGAGTTGACCGCTAGGCACTAGCCATGAGGCATACGATGAAAGACCCATGATCCATATTCATACCAACCAAATCACTGTCAGCCAAATTAATCTTCAAGCCTAATATAGCCTCACAAATTGATCTTCAAACCTAATACAGCCTGACAGGGCTTAAGAATTGAAAGAATATAATCAAAAAGTATTGTACCATTATCCTCATTTAAAAACACAAATGGCGCAAGACATAATCTCATCTAAACCTACTATGACAGCCTGATGAGATAACTATCTACAATGAAAATGCCCAAAGATCATTCCACTCAGAACATCAATCAAGAAGGTAAATAAGAAGGGAGGTAAAGGATCCATAAGACTAACTTGTCATCAGCCATGAAACCAATTACTTAAACTCACAATACACAGTGACTGAAAGAGTTGCAGTTGACTGACAGTCAGAAACCCACCTTCTCCATCTAGAGGCACCTTTTCTATCAAGAACCTTATCTAACATATTAAGAAACCCCAACTCAACCACTCATATCTTTTTGCAAAATCCAGCTTAAAACAGAAACAAATAGCACTTCCTCTAACACACTTTGATTTTTGGAGAAGGTCACACACAACACTTCATTCAATCTAATTCAAAGAACCTTATTGGAAAGCTTATACACACTTATAACCAGACTGGTAGACCAAAAGTACTCCAAACTGTTATACCTGTCCTTAAGCACACAGCATCCATCGATATTAAGATATTGGTACCTTTGTTATATTTATCATGATAGTAAATTTTACCATTTCAATCAGAAGCTGTTAAATGGTATATCAACCATGTGTTTACAATATTCAGCATCAAAAGTACATATTTATGTACCAACACCTGCAGTGTGAATTTGCATTTATAGATGCAATAAAAATATAGGGGTACAAGTGGGCGTTTACACTAAAAGTGCACATTAGACGCAACATGAGCTTTCAAAGTATGTTTATAACAGCAATTGGCACGATGACCCACTAAATGGGATATTTTCAACATGAAGGAACTCACATATTAAAAAAATTCCACAATGGCTAACTACCTGATTTGATCTAATAGAATCATTGTATTATTGTCAAATAATACCATTCATAAAACAATAAAATATCAGACGCACTCTTTTTTTCTTTGTTTCTCTGGGTTAACAGACAATTACCACGGAACCACAATTTTTTTCGAACAACGAGACAACAATACGATATGAACCATAAGCAGCCAATTTACATATAAGTTTGAGCAGTCATTTTGGCAAGATACGTTCCATAGAGTAATAGTTTAGCAAATAAAAAGTTCAAATCCTTATCAATTATAATGACATAGATACATACAATGAAGAGCGTCCCTAGAGCTGCCATTATATTAAGTATGTCTACTATAAATGTTGATAATATATTTAACTTTTATTATCAACCATTAGTAATCACATTTCAGGCAATACATTATGCACACAGGGGTAGTAAATAGTAAAACAATTCTCATCAAACACAAATTCCACCATCAAAGTCAAATATTATATGTATTTAATCAATAAAAATCATAATATCATAAACATAGCAAAATATTTTGTCAAAAACGAGTTGCCCTTGTCAAAATGATGAAAAATTAAAAAAAAAATAATACAAAAAGCCCTCTCCTATTTTCATTAACAGGGAAATCTACTGAGTGGCAGCATATATCTCGTTAACCCAAAAACGACTATGTAAAGTTCAAGCATGGATTGGATGAATGGTATGTATTAAAAAGGAACGGAGATGCCAAACATCAAAGCACAAAATCACATGCTCAAAAAACCCTCAAATACAGACCCAGCATTTGCATGCAAAAAGTTTATCAGAGTTCCAAACCTACCATTTTCTCGATGATGTTCCAACTTAATTAAGGTTAGCTGACTGAATCAACACAGTCACTGCAAAGGAGCCCAGGAGCTGAATAATGCAAATGACCACCTTCAACCCGATACTTCCAAACCCACTTCACCTTTTACTCCACCGCGTCCCTCACAAAAGCCATTGTTGAAGATCAATTACCAATCGCCATAAAACCAAACTCGAAATTGATAAAGTAATCTACAAAAATGAAAACAAATAAGCACCAATATGAAAAGAATTAAAAAAACCTAGAATGAGAAACCCAGAATCCAGCAATTCGGCTTCGATCACGCCGAAGACGCCTTCAATGATTCAGATGGAAATAACAAGACCCTCTCTGAGAAATAAAATTATTAACGAGTACACAGAATATGAAATCCAACTTCAAACCTATGCAAGCATGCCCGCGGGAGTAATATGATTCAGCAGAGGAGAGTAAACCCTAATGCGGCGAACGACGGAGGTTCAGAACGCCGAGAAATCGCCGGAGCGGTCGCCGGAGGACTTTCCCGGAGATGACACGCTGAAGATAGGGACACTTCAAAATGTGGGGAAATGACCGCCGAGTAGCTCCCACACTCTCCTAAGATTACGAAATGAGACCAACCCAAAAAAATAATTACTAAGTTTCGGTTTTGAGAGTGAGCAAGACGAAGATAAAGTGCGCAGCTCCATAGGATTACATATATGGTCGTCCCGTATTTTCCGACCACGTGTCCCATTTTGCAGTCGATTGGATACTTGGGCTTCGGTTATATCGAAGGAAAATCATGACCGTTGAATTTTGTACCAGCGGCTTGATGGTGATGCAGGAAAGTTAAGCTCACTGCTCACAACACCATGCGACAAGGCACGTGGCATATTTTTCTATGTAATGCCAGTGGTCACGTGACGGTCTTTGTGATCGACGGTGCTGATTTACTGGTGGACTGATATGGTATAAGGTGAAGGTAGGTAAATTTGTGGACGCTGAAAACGGTATTTAATCTATGCCAATAATGTATTGCCTATGTTAATTATATTTGAGTTTTACCAAGTGCTGAGATTACCAAAATTGGGAATTTTTTTAATTAATGATGAAAATTTTCATTTCCTTTTGAGAGGGAACAATTTTCACCTTGTGTGGAGTTGAACAACACTGGAAATTGATTTTTTTAGCAAATCAATCATGTTTCAATATTCGTTTAATTGGGAAAATTGTACTTTCAATCCTTCTAATTTTATTCAATTTTTAAGTTACTCCCTATAATTTAAAAGTTTTTAATTAAATCCTTATAGTTTACAAATATTTTAAATTAGTTCCTATTGTCAAATTCTATTAAATTTTCCAATTGTGACTAATGGTATAAGATTTTACTTATATACATTTTTTTACAATGTTACTATGATGTTTTTTAATAAACTTATGACATTTAGTATATGCATGATTTAATGCTAATAAAAGAAATAAAAATAAACAATGAAGTAAAATTAACTTATATATATAACAAAATATTAGTAAAAATATATTGGTAAGGATTAAATTAAAATTCATTTATATTCTAAAAATTCAATTACAAATTTTAAAATTATAAAAATTAAATTAAAAATAAAGTGAAACGATAAAAATCAGAAGTATAATTATCAGGTTAGAATATGCTCTGCATAGTCATTTGGTGCACGGCAATTTTTTTAACTTTTTTATTAAAATGAAAATACAATGAAATAACAAATTTAACAGTTTACCGTGTTAAAATTTTAACAAGTATAATCTTTTATGAAAAAATATTAAAATAAAATTACAAAAAATAAATATTCTAAATACAAAATATTATTTTATTAAAGGGAGAAAGACTAACTAATTTTTAGTAGTAGAAGCTCTACACCCCTAAATTTATTTCTTTCCATCAAGATGAACGGGATGGTGCTATACATCTAAACGCATAGCTATTTCCGCTCACAACTCTTTTTTTTCATATATATTATGGTAATAAGTACTCATTTTTTAAAATATATTAAGTACGAGAATGTGAAGACAAATATTTTGTTATTTTATTTTGTATAGGATGTCATGTTCTTGAAAAAAAAAAAGTAACCGTTTATAATGATAATAATTATAATATGCATAATTTTTTATAAAAAATATTAAAATGTAACAATATAAAAATATGTAAGTACAAGAGTCATTTTCTTGATAGATTAAAAAAAAAAATTTAACTTTTGAAGCTCCGCACACCCCTCGATTTTTTTCTCTCCAACAAGATGGAGTTATATTCGCGTGGTAACACTTCACTACGCTATATATTATGATGATAATAATATATATTCTAAAAGATCAAGATATTATTAAAAAAAACTTAATATTATTTTACATTTATGTGTTTTTATTATTTTCAAAAAATTAATACTTGTCAATTATCATCTTCTTTAAAAAAAAGGTCGTGGGGTATGAAGTTAAGTTCCTTCTAAGCTATTTTTTTATTTTTCTTTAAGAGAATGATATCTTATTAATAAATATTTACTTTTTTATATTTGTATTTCAATATATTTTTAAAAAAATAATCAAGATATACCAATATAAAAAGAACAGTTGTGCGCCCAAATGATTGTGCATTTAGATGCAAAATTAGAATTTGTTATAGTCTTTAGCTTATTGTTAGGTTATGCAATTTTTTAAATATGAATTATTGAATCAAAATTTTAAATTATATGCAGTTAAAATTTGTAATCATCCCATCACATCATTGAATTTATATATTTTCTATTAAATATAATAAATCTAAATTGTTGGATATGGCACCTTAATTATCATGTTAGAGAGGAATAAAATAGGGGTGTGAACCTTCTAATGCTAACATTCAAAATATTTGCCATTTTGTTATTTTATTTTAACATTTTGTTTTCAAAAAAAAACGTTATACTTGTTAAAATTTTGACACGGTCAACTGTTAAAGTTGTCATTTTTAGTTTTGTATTTTCATCTCATTAAACAATTTAATACTTATCAATATTAAATAAAAATAATAATTATACAGGAGGAGGCGATCCCAACCCATAATTATCCAGAGCTAATTTCTGTAATAGGCATTTGGAGCAAACACATCTAGTTTGCCTTCTGGATCAAGGTTTGACGGATTAATTAGTAATAATAAAATATTTGTTATATAATCATTCTTCTTTTACATTATTTTATGTGTTGTATTAATATTAATATGAGTTGATTCAATTAATAAAAATTTTTTGATAGGACTTTCACATTCATAAATGCTGTGAGTATTTAAATCCTTTTAATTCAAAATTAATGCTAATTGTCATTTTCAATTGAAAAAAATTCTAGCACATAATGATTACGGCGAATAGTGTTAATACTCAATAGCCACTCCTGTGGTTGTAATGGTAAGTAAGCTAGTAGTAACAGTAGTGGTAATTTTAATGAACATTGACAAATAATAACAACTCTTTCAAAATTTTACAAAGTGTTTCATTAAAGCTTATTCCTAAATTTTTTATGAATAATATTATAGTGATAGTCACCCAAAACGTTAAAATAGTTTGATATATAGTAAAACTTTTGAAGTAAATTTTTTGGTACAAATTTAAAATTGCACCCCTACAATCATAATAAAAAACTTTTGTCTACGCCAATAAAAAGTTTTGCCTATTGTATTGCCTACATAAATTATATGAGTTTTACATTTTACCAAGATAGGTATATATTATTTTATTCTTCTACTAATTAGTTAATTTTTAATTTTTATTTTTATTTTCATTTTAATCACTTACTTATTAGTTTATTTTCAATTTCGTCTCTTATTTGTTAGTTCATTCTTAATTTAATTATTTATTTATTATTTTATTTTTAATTTAGTCTCTCATCTATCAATTCGTTCTTAATTTGATCCCTCACCTATCAATTTATTTTCAATTTCGTCATTTACATATTAGTTCATTCTTAATTTAGTCTTTTAATTATCAATTTATTCTCAAATTAGTCATTTTTTTTATCAGTTCATTCTTGATTTGGTCTCACTTATTTAATTAAAATTAATGGACTAAATGTATTAATTTTAATATTAATAACAGACTAAATTAAAAATAAACTGATAAGAAATAGACTAAATTATGAATAAAAATTAGTGAAGGCTCAAATTAAAAATAAATTAAAAGGTGAGAAATTGAATTAGAAATGAAATTAATGAAGACCAAGTTGAAACCCATTAATAAATGAGTAACTAAAATAAGATTTTATTCCTACCAAAATTGTGAATTTTTTAAATTAATAATAATAATATTCATTTCCTCTTGTGAGGGAGCATGTTGCACCCTGGTATAAATTATGTTCTAGTTTTACCAAAATAAAAAATATATATTATTTTAAATTCTTATTTTTTAGTTGATTTTTAATTTTAGTTTAGTAATAATAACAAAATTATTTATTTAATTAGTCATCTTTTACATTATTTTTTGTGAGTTGATTCAACTAATAATTATTTGATACTCATAGATGCTTTGAATATTTAAATCATTCTAGTTCAAAAATTTATGTCGATGGTCTTTTGCCTTTAAAAAGGTTCTAGCACATAATGATGACGGTGAATAGACAGGTTCTTAAATCATAGCCACTGTTGTTGTTGTTGTGGTGGTAAGCCAGCAGTAACACTAGCAAAAGGTAAATAAAATTTTATTGATTTAAATTTTTATTAATAACTATATGTAAGCATATTTATTATTAACCATAAATCTAAATTATTAAATTTTTATACAATAATTTATTTAAAAACTACAAAATTTGCCGTAATAGTTATCATTGTAGGCAATCCACGTTAATATATACAATAGTGGTAATTTTAATGCAAATGGAAAAATAATAACAATTCTTTCAAAATTTTGCAAAATTCTTATTAAAGCCTATTCCAATTTTTTGGTGAACTGTATAATTTTTTATGAACAACTAAAAAAGTTCAAATAATTTAGTAAAGAGTATAATTTTTATATTTTTTTTCTTATGCACAACATTACTTACAGTACAACCATGCCAGCGATTGAGTTTGGTGACGAATTGTATTTCTAATTAAGTTTTTTTTTTACTAACTTTCATAAGCTAGTAAAAAAAAATTTATTGTAAACAAAAAGATTTATACTGTTTTGACCAAAAAGTCTATAACTTATACTTTTTTTAAGAAAAAAAATGATATATTGTTCTTATATATTTATATAAGGTTCTCCCAATTATTTAATGGTATATGAACAATTTTTTAAAAGATGGAAGTTAACGGTATTAATGAAAAAATAAATGAGTTGTAAAAATTGTTTAAATGTCATTAACAAATTATAAAAACCTGATATAAATATATATAAATTTTGTCCTTTTTCTAACGAGACAAAACACATTCCAACTAACAATTACTTGGAATGCCAAAAATAAATATTTTTGAAGTTGAAATGCATTAAAAAAAAGTCATTCCTAAAATCAACATTTAGTGATTGTTAGATTAAAAATTGGTGAAACCATCGAAACAAAATCTTTGTTTTTTGTGATAAATTATACCTAGTTTTGCCAAAATGAATTATTTTATTATTTAACTTTAAATTTTTAAGAGAAATATAAATTTTTTTACTTTTATTTTCTTCTTAAAAAATAAAATATATTAAAATAATACATATATATAAATATTTAAATGAATATTAATAAATTAAATTAATTAATTAATAAATATTATTAATATTTAAATTATTTGTGTAAATAAAATACAAGGAAAAAAAATTTCAGGTTGAATGTCCACCAATGAACCACGTCCAACTGAAAGTTAGTTGGGAAGTATCTCTAAGTCGAAATATTGATTAATTTAACTTGTGTAATTTATATTATCTAATTTATTTAACTTATATCAAATAATTTATTTATTTTATAATTTTTTTAAGGGCTGTACAAATAACTGATGACCTAGTGAACCCGACCCGACCTGTCCTAATCGAGCTGGGTATGAAGAAGCCACCGGATTGGAAGTTGGAAAATGGGGGTTTGAAGAAGCATCAGGCGGGGCCAGATCCAAGACGATAGGAAATTCTGATTCACCCAACTTAGTGAATAATATATATTTTATAATTATCATTTTATATTTTATTTATATTATTTGATTTATTTAATTTTTTTGTTAAATTTTGTATACTCTAACTCTCTCAGTCGTTGAGTCTCCACTCTCCATCCAGAACTCTCGCATCACATCGCCTCTCACTGTCTCTCACCATCATTCACATCGTCGTTGTCTCTCTGTCATCACGTCACAGTCAACCACCACCATTCGGCCTTTTTTGCTCGTCTGTCGTCGCATGAAGGCGAGTCTACCTGTCATGAAGCTCGACCTTCAAGCACTCACTTAACTCATTCCTAGTGTACATCTCTCACTATCTAAGTCTCTATTGCCAGTTATCACTCATCAGCCACCCTCTGACCTCCATTACGTATTGAACCACCTAGGAAGTTACTCAAGTTGGCCAGTCATCGTGGAGATTAGAATCCCGTGTTGGGTTGTTCTTGCCCTAACTCAATGCTGCATTGTTCTTGCTTACTGTGGATACATTTAAGGCAAGTTAAGGTATGATCTTGTTCTTCCCGGCATCCTTCGTGATTATGGATAGTGTATTGGATTGATTAGTGTGAACTATGAACTAATTCCAACTTCACCTCTTTTCCTAATTCCAACTAATTCTGAACCAATGAATTGTATATTTTCATTGAATGTGATAGACTTACCCATTATGATAGCGAATATCTGTAGTTTTCCCTCACTAAATTTACACTCGTATTTATAGAATTTTCATTTTAGATGTTCCAATCATTTCTTCCTTTCTGGTCATAAATTGGTGAAAGAAATCCGGGTACACTGGTTGATTAACGAGCTATTTTAAAGCATTTCAATTGGTTTTTGAGGGAAAGCACATGCATTAAGAAAGGCTGCTTTGAAGAAAACGTACTCACTAAGTGCTTGAAAAATTAAGCCATCTTGTGATATGAATTTAAAAATTTTTACAGTTAATTGTTCTGTATTGAATGTGGGTGATAGGTTGATTGGATAAGGTGTTTTGGTGTTAATTTGTGCTTTGCTTCTTTGATTGGGGATTGTGGATTGTTTGGGATGTGTTTCTGCAGGTTCATTGTTCTGTATTGAATATAGGTGATGGGTTGTTAGGATAAGGTGTTTTGGTGTTAATTTGTGTTTTCCTTCTTTAATTGGGGATTTTGGATTATTTGGGTTATCTTTCTATACGTTCGTTGTTCTGTATTGAATGTGGGTGATATGTTGTTAGGATAAGGTGTTTTGGTGTTAATTTGTGTTTTCCTTCTTTAATTGGGAATTGTGGATTATTTGGGCTGTCTTTCTGCAAGTTCATGGTTCCGTATTGAATGTGGATGATGGGTTGTTAGGATAAGGTGTTTTGGTGTTAATTTGTGCTTTCCTTCTTTGATTGGGGATTGTAGATTGTTTGAGATGTGTTTCTATAGGTTCATTGTTTCGTACTAAAGCTTTGTAATGTTTTGCTAAGTCAATGGTTAGCTTGTTTCATTAGTCTCTTTGCTTTGGTAGGCTCTTTTCATTTTCAAAGTTATGAAGAAGTGATAGTGATAATTTTAAAGCTCCATACCAGTTTTAGTATTAAAGTTAAGCTGCCGATATAGATGTAATGCTGAGTCATTTGTGCAAACTTCCAGTTTAATATGCTGTTAACTGCTCCATTATCTTACTAGTTGGCTAGATGGATTCTAGTAGTCAAAAATCCCTAGAAGAAGGCCAATCCTAAGCCAGCAATGTGCCTTCTTCCAACCTGAGCTCGATAGCTACAAGACTTAACAATAATACTAAAGCTCTGACATCTGTATCTGCATATGTTATGGAGTCTACTGCGGTAGGTGAGAAGAGAAAGCTTCCTTTATGATAGTTTGGTTTGTGGGAGCATTTTACAAAGCTCTCATTAGAAGAGACCAATGGGGAGATTCAAGCTACCTGTAATTACTGTGGGGCTTCGTATACTTGTGACCCTAACAAACATGGCACGAACTCCCTAAAAAAAATCTAGGAAGATGTCAAAAGCATCCCAATAGGGCTCATGAGACATCCCAATCTATGTTAGCCTATATGACCCTACCAAGTTCATCTCAACCAAGAATATTGATCCTACGCATGTATAATGCCAATGTGTGCTGAAAAGTTGTGGCTAAATATGTGATATGTGACAAGGTGCCATTTCAAGCTGTGGAGAGGTATGGGTTTAAAAGTCTATTGAATCAATTCGAACTTAGATTTCCTTCTCCCTCAAGAATGACCGTTGCTAGAGATTGTTACAAAATCTATCTTGAAGAAGTTAAAGATCTCAAGGCTTTCTTAAAGAACTCACGTAATTGTGTTTGTTTGATAATTGATTAATGGACATTAGTGCAAAACTCCAACTATATATGTCTGACAACTCATTTCATTGATAAGTATTGGAGGTTGCAAAAGAGGATCTTAAGTTTTTGTCCTATTAAAAATAATAGGGGTGACACCATAGGAAAAACCATTGAGAAGTGTCTACTTAAGTGGGGGATTGAAAAGGTGTTTACATTGACAGTTGATAATGCAAGCTCCAATGACACAACATTTACTTATTTAAAGAAATGTTTGAAAAGTTAGAATAGGTTAGTATGTGGGGGAGATTTTTTACATGTAAAGTGTTACACTCATATTTTAAATTTAGTCGTAAATGATGGGTTGAAGGATTTGCATGATTCTATTGTTGCCATTCAAAATGCAGTGAGATATGTCAGGTCTTCTCCTGCGAGATCGCAAAGGTTTAAAAGTTTTGTAAAGATGGAAAAAATCAAGTAAAAAAGTTTGGTGTGCTTGGATGTTCCAACCAGATGTAACTTTACTTACTTGATGTTGGAGCATGTCGTAAAGTTCTAGAAGGTATTTGATAGAATGGAGGATGAAGATGAAGGGTTTAATGCACACTTTAGAGAAGACACGCATTGAAAAAGTCTGCCTAATGCTTTACATTGGAGTAATGTAGTTGTATTTGTGAAGTTTTTTAGGGTGTTTTATGACATGACATTGAGGTTATCTGGATTGTTGTATATGACAACAAATACCTATTTCTATGAAATTGCACATGTTTAGAACTTGTTACTTACAAGTTCTATGCATCAGAATCTAATTATCGGGGAAATGACTTATATTATGAAAAGTAAGTACAAAAAATATTGGGGTCACTCAGAAAACCTTAACATGTTGCTTGTAATAGGGGTAGTATTAGACCCTAGGTACAAGCTTGCATATGTGAATGCCACATTTGGAGACATATAGCTTGATCTAGAAGCATGTGAGAGCATGAAGAAGAGGGTTAAAGATGGTTTGTATCGCCTGTACAAACAATATTCTGATGCGATTGTTCTAGAATCAGTTAAAACCCTTGGAGATTCAAGTGTGGCTTCAGACACTATAAATTCTAAAGGTTTAAACGACCTAGACTTTTTCCCATTTGGTCCACGAGATAAATGAGAGTATTTAAAGAGGGTAAATGTTGATGTAGACCAGAAATCAGAATTAGAAAAGTATTTGAAAGTTGAAGTACTTGATGATGAATTTGCATTTAATATCTTGGCATGGTGGAAAGAAAATTCCTCAAAATATAAAGTATTCTCTTGGATTGCACGCGATGTCTCAGTCATGCCAGTGTCTACTGTCACTTCTAAATCAACATTCAGCACTGGTGGATGAGTGCTTGATGTGTTTAGGAGTTCAGTATCACCCAGGATGACTGAGGCACTTGTGTGTGCCCAAGATTGGCTAACCCCTTGAGAGTCCAAGTTTAATGATCGTAACTTTGATCAGTTTAAAGAATTCAAAAATGCTACATCTGGTAAGCTCTAAGTGAGTTAATATCTAAAGTTCTCTTTTCATTGTCAAGTTTTAAAAATTAATATCATTTTGTTTGATTTCTACAAATGTTTCTGGAGATTCAAGTGTTACACGGGATGTTATGAACACTTATTACTGTTTAGTGTTTTTTTTATTTGCAGTATATGAAACAATTTGTGATGAAACATAGCAGTATATTTCTTAATGTATGTTATTTCTAGCTCATAGATAGAAATGTTATTGGTTTTCATTGGTATGATGTCAGTAATTTTAAAGTGTTACCACATTTTAAGCCCACTTTTCAAGAGTTTCATTTTTACTTCCTTCATTTGGCAAAATGAATTGGAATTTCAGCAACAATTATGGTGGGCATCTGCTATGTTTATAAATTTTTGGTTTGAGTAAATGAACCCAATTTCTTGAAAATAATTAATCCACTTTCTTTCCTTTCATTCTATTCTTCCTAGTTTCATTAGCTAGTGGTTTAACATTTATTTTTAAGTCTTAACAAACACATATCAAGCTCTTCAAAAATTGCCTCCAAACACATATAGTTGCTAACTCCTTCCAGACTACAATGGTATCTATAGACCTATAATTATCTATGAAGTTTTTGTTTTTGTTTTCTCTCTTTCCTCTTAGTGGAAACATTGGTAGACAATTATGCTTGTTGAGACCTTAGCTTAATCCCCTTCCGCATTTGAGTATGTTTTATTACTAATGCTGGTCTTTGTAACATAATGCTTAATGTTACAGACTTTTTCCTATTTAGTAATTTTACTTATTCATTAATCTTGTCATTGTTGCTACTTAAAAGTTCTGAATCTCGCTATCAATGGTGCCAACTTCTATACCTTTGAAATGGCTGGTAATTGAATGAATGGTAAGTCTACACAAATTTATATTTACATTTGAAATTCGCTAAGTCTCCACAAATTTATATTTACCTTTGAAAGTTGCCAACTTCTATAACTTCTGTACCTTTGAAATTCACTAAGTCTCCACAAATTTATATTGACCTTAGAAAGTTCTCTAGTTTCTTTACTGCCATGCATGGTAATTGAATGAATGGTGTGGCTAAGTCTTTGATGCATAATGGATAAGCTAATATTCTTTAACCATATTAATTACTAGTCGAATCATTCATTCTGTCCTCTCAGCTTTCTTTCAATAGTTAAGCAACTGCATCTAATTAAGGAAGGCCTTGGAAGAATGGAATTTATTTGAGTAACTCATATTTTCTTTCTCCAATCAACTACATTTATTTATGTCATAGATATTCTTAATTATGGAGAGCACTTACAAATTATCTTTGGGATAACTAAAATGACTTTATTAAGCCTCCCTTTTAGTTTTGAACTTATCTCTGAGTACTTTATCTAGTTAGCCATGCAGGAATGTACTATTATGCTTTATGACGGGAACCTGGGATTCCCTCGTATGAATTCAGTATAAAACAACTTAGTTTTATTTTTCCCTTTTTCTTTTGGTGACTAAGTACGTGATAGCTTAGTTGCAGTAGTAAAAATTAGGTAAAGTAAGAAAAGAAATAAAAATACTCTTGTTGGCTTGGCCCTATGTGTCCCATCCCCCTTTCCAGGCAATTTGTTTTGCTTTCTTGCACAACTTCTCTTAATTAGGGGCATCTATCACTTCACTTTACATGTTGTTCCTTCATGAATTCATAATCATATTTAGCCTATATGGTATGAAGCACAAATGATATTGATTCCAATACATGGCATGACATAGACATTTACATGTTGGACTTGTCAAGTTGCATAAATATAAAACACAACATGACATGGCATACACACATACACACACACACACAAAATATGTTAGCTTGTCTATCATATCCAAATCCTAGTTTTATAAATAATTCGTATAGTGATCTAAAGGAAAACATAGTTGGCACTATCCTATATTCCAAGTACTTTAAAGTCTTGTTTTCCTAAAATATCTACTAAATAAAACATGTTCAACTATAATATTATATTATGCATATGTACAAAAAAAAACATTTTAAAAGAAATTGTCATCTTATCAAGAAGGGGAGTTGTTAGGGGCCCAGTTATGTCTAAGCTGTGTCCAAGCTTATTTTATTAGAAACATCTATACATGTCTAACATGTGTTGTAGCAATGTTGTTGTTTGACATGCTTGAAAGTTAGCATGTCTGTGCTTTATATAAAATTGTTGTAGAAATTTATTACATTATTATAGAAGTTCATAGCCATCAAGTTGGGTGGCTATGAATAAATCCTAGTTGTGTCTTGTAAGATTTTGGATTCATACTTAGAGATTGCCATTGCAGATGTGGATGTTGTAGTTCACACTGCTGGGCCATTCCAACAGACTAAAGAGTGTAGTGTATTTGAAGCTACCATAAAGACCAAGGTGAGAAGAAGGTAACCTACATGTTCAAGAATCATTTTTGCCTCAATCTTTAGTATCCCTAATCCATTACAATTTATGCATGTGTATTTACATATTTCTTGCCTTTAGATCACTTACCTATCTTTTGTTTCTTTTCCTTTTGGTATTTTTCTTGGCACAGATAGCAGATATTGATGTTTGTGATGACACCAACTATGCAATCTGTGCAAAATCATTATGGAATAGGGTTGTAGCTGCAAAAGTTCCAGCTATAACAACTGGAGGAATTTACCTTGGAGTGAGCAATGGTGCTTACTTTTGGCTTGTGAGCATTATTATCATGTTTTGAACATTAGGCATTTTCAATTATTTTCATTATTGTTTATTAAACTTTGATATACTAACCCTGGTAATAGGATTATTTCTAATAGTGTGACCTGTCATGCCAATCTTTATAATAAGAGTAAAACGGAACATGAATAGTTGATTAGAAATTTAGAATGCACTTTCTAAGCTTGCTTATCCCATTATCGTACATACTTCACACTTCGTGATAAAGCATAATTTTGTAAATATTAGTGAGTGAATCTTGGTACTACAAATATAAGAGAAGACCTGGCCCGGCCAGTTCACTGGGTCTACCGGGCCGGGTCACGGGCTCGAGTATTTTTTTTAAAATGTACATTGATTCCAGGTCGGGCCTCAGGTCCAAGTGTGGCTCGGCCCGTGTGTAGCCCTAATTTTTTTATATAATTTACTTAATTTAATATAGATTATGATTTTTATATAATTAATTACAATTTATAGTACACATAAATAAAATACATTAAATTTATAGTGATGATGGTATTAAAATTTAATATTTACTTAGAGAAATACAATTTGGTTGATGTAATTGAATTAAATTTAATATACATGAAAAGTAATGTTATTATAAAAATAAAAGGAAATTAATCATTTGATTTTTACAATTTATTTTAGTTTTTAATTTGGTCCTTATAATTTTTTTTTCCAAATTTATCCCTATACTTTCCAAACTTCAAAATTTAGATTCTAACATTTGTTTTTATCCTAACACCCTTCCGTTCCATCTTGTGGCAAAAGCATTGCACAAGTGGAGTTAAGTTGAAAACAAGTAGCCATGTCGGATAGACAAGTTTTTCTCATAACCATATGGTTTTCCTGGCAATTACATTTCTTAAAATTAGTATTTTGAATAAGGGCATTATTCATTGAGAGTTAGTTAAAAGCATAATAAGTCTAAAGGACAAACTTAATTTCAAAAAATTAATTTATTAGGTGGGAGAATTTTTTAGTCTTATAAGCCCTTTTTTTGGGGAGGCTCCCAATGTGTCACTCATAACAATGCACTCCTTCGAGAACGCTCAACTTTCAGTATTCAGCACAGTCACACGGCAACTTATATCTAACCTGTAAGTCGTCCCCTCTACATCTTGATTTCTCTCAATTAAAGAACCGATGTTATGACCATAAACCCAAAAAGAGAGTGAATTCCAAAAACTTAGTTCATTAAGAGAGATAACACTTTAGTCTTATGAGTCCCCTTCCTTTGGGGAGGGTTTTCAATGTGGGACTCATAATAGAGTTTGTCAAAGTACTATTTAGCCCTAATCCCAATATCCTATGATCCTTAATCCATATAATGCTTCAAGGAGTCTCCTACCCAGAACTTCTTGCAACGTTTCCTTCTTCATTTCAAGTGCTATAGGAACTGAAAAACCGAGTAAAATATTTGAACAGCAAGGGAAGTATCTATTTGATTTAATTTAAGTACAAATATCTAATACAAATTTGTGAAATATCCACGAGTTCATTGAGGATTCTTAATATTCTTGTGAGGAGCTATGGGTGTGAGTGAGGTACTAAAAGTGGGTGTGAAGAAATGGGTGAGATTGGTGGGAGATAATATCAAATGGGATACTATAGAAAAGGCTGTGAAGAGAATAATTGAAAGGGAAGAAGTAGAGGAAATAGAAAAACAAAGCAAAGAATCTTGTTCTCATGGCTATAAAAAATATTTGAGAAAGGCTTATCCAACTTAAAATGGTTTCATATCTCCACCTGAGCTATAATTTTATAGTGGTTTCTCTTTATGGGATGGATGGTGGTGTGATATAAATAAACAATTGGGACTAAATTTTAAGGTTTAGAAAGTATAGGGGACAAATCTTTTTAAAAAAATGTAAACTATAAAGACTAAATTAAAAACTAAAATAAATTATAAGAACCAAATTAAAAATTAAAATAAACTATAATAAGTATGTATTACTTCTCAAATTATATATATTATTTTATGCTTTACTACTTAAAGATATATTTAAAAGTATCATAAATTATATTATTTAACATAACATGCGAGAAATTAAATATGTACGTATTTATATATGTAGTAAATTGCTGGTATAAACAATTTAAGGTGCCTTATTAAAAGAATTTAGCTTATGCTTGAAGCTTTTTTGTCTTTTTGAAACTCACTTTAGGTATCATACTTATTATAAATAATAAATTTAAACAAGAGTCAATTTAATTATTAATTATTGGATAAATATAACCTTTTCTTGTTCATGTATAATATTTTTACAAAATATTGAAAAAATAATTAGAGTTATTTCTAATATTAATTATTCACCACCACCTCCACCTTATTATCTTTATTATGATCACTACTATTTTTAAAATTACATATGTTTGGTTACCATGTTTATACTGACCATGTTGGGTTGAGTTTAACTGGCCCATGCCAAGTTTCCTTATTTTCATTTGTTAACTTTAAATTTTCATATGATAATTTTATTCATAATAACAATTTTTTAAAAGAAAAATGAAAAAAACTGAAATAAAAGAAATAAAATGGAAAAATATAAAGATTTGAAATGAAAAATAATTAAGATTTGAATAGAATTAATATTTTAAAAAATTTATCATAAATAAAATAAAATAAAATTATTACAAATAACATATAAAAATAAAAATAAAATATGAGTTAGGTTGGACATTAAATAAACTTGAGACCAAGCTCACTCTTGCCCAATTAAAATGTAGAATTTTTTTAAAAAATTTTGATCCAACCTAATATGACTAAGTCAACGGGTCCATTAGGTTGGAATCCACCCCTACTATACAATCTAGCATCATCTTGATTACTAGAGCTAGTATAACCTTAAGAAAATTGATGACATCTTTTCAATCCTTCAATTTGCTTTTACAGTTTTTGAATTTTAGGCTTATAAGCTTGTTTTGCAGCATCAATAAATTAATCTCTCATGGCTCCATCAAAGAATATTGAGGGTGTGTATTACAACAACATCCCAGTTCTACAATGGGAATTCCAACTATATTATGCCTCATGTCTCTTAAACCATATATTGAATCCATAATTAAATTTGTAATGTTGGTTGGAAAGTAGAACTCTTTGCTGCATTTTTACATGTATTATACTTGTCCTTTAAAAAGTTAAAATAGGTAAGTTTGAATAGGAGGTTTGACTATATACAAAATTATATACCAAACTATACATATAGATATAATTTCTAATTTTTATCCATCAATTAGTTAACATTATGAAAGGTCAATTTGAATACTTCAAATGGTGTAACTTCTCAACCCAGTTGTTATGCCTTGTACCAAATAAATTATCATTAGTTAATTATATGTTTAATTAATAAATGACTGCTTTCAAATATAAAATCAAATATGTTCACTTCTTCTATGATTTTGATGTCATCCTGTCGTAATTGACCTTTCGGCGAGGAGAAATAAAAAGTTTAAATTGATTCCTAAAAACGAATCTTGAAAACCAATTTACTTGGAGTCGCCACCAAAATTTTTAACGGAAAACTTTGGAAAATCAATGATAAATAAAAAGAAAAAGCCAACATGGTCTACGCAACCAGAGATGGGTTCGAGAATCTATTTGAGTATGGGGAAGGTGTTAGACACCCCATAACACTCGTCCTTAAGGACAGTTACCTTAAATTAGTCAGTTAAAATAAAATATGACTTTAAATTTATCTCAATTATCCTTTTATTGACGTGCATGCTCGTTAAACAGAGACGATAAAAACGAAAATAACAGAAGCAAACGAGTAGATATTTACAAAGGGCGGACTTAACCTAGGATGAGAGCCTAGGGCCTACGTACCCTATAATAAGGATCAAAGTCCACATAGTTCGACCAAAAAAAGCATGTTTATTGGTTGATGATTTGTAAATTTTGTGATGTGAACAGGGAGATTTAAATTAAACAAATTTTTGTAAACAAAACAGGATTGGGATTTGGTTTATGTGTTTTAATTTACGACAACATGATTAATCTCACTCTCTTGATCTCTTCATTTTCTCTCTTTAAAATTTTTTTTTTGGAATCTTAATCTTTATTTCAAAATTTAAATGAAATTATTATAAAGAACAATCCTAATCATCTTGTGAATAATGTGATAGAAATATTTAATTAAGATATTTATTTTTGCATTATTATCATTATTGTTATTATTATTTTAAAATGAATATGTACTAATTTTGAGGATTTAAGGAGATTCAAATCTCACATGACCCTAAGCATTCGAGAAGAACTATATTCTCACATGATGATTTTGCAAATAATTAAAGTATTTATTTTTGAATTATTCTTATTATTTTAAAAAAAAAATTAAAATCTCACATGATCCAATGCCATCAAGGAGAACAATATTCCCACAAGATAATTTCATAAATAATGGGAAATATTTAATTAAAGTAAATATTTAATTATTATTACTCTCAAAACAAATATGTACTAATTTTAAGGATCTAAGGAGACTAAAATCTCATGTGATCCAATGTAATCGAGGAGAACAATATTCTCACACGATAATTTTTGTAAATAATAGAAAATATTTAATTATTATTTTTTGTATTATTATTATTTATAACAAGTACGTATTAATTTTTGGGATCTAAGGTAATCAGAATCTCACATGATCCAATGCAATCGAAGAAAATAATATTCCCACATGATAATTTCGTAAATAATGGGAAATATTTAATTAAAGTAAATATTTAATTATTATTACTCTTAAAACAAATATGTGCTAATTTTAGGGATCTAAGGAGACTAAAATCTCATGTGATCCAATGTGATCGAGGAGAACAATATTCTCACACAATAATTTTTGTAAATAATATAAAATATTTAATTAAAGTAAATATTTTTTTTTTTTGTATTATTATTATTTATAACAAGTATGTATTAATTTTTAGGATTTAAGGATATCAAAATCTCACACGATCCCAAACACCTGAAGAGAATAATATTCTCACTCGATGACTTTCTTATAACCTCGTTTATAAAGCCAAAAATTAATCTCATATTGACATAAAATTAATAATAATAATAATAATAATAATAATAAAGCATCAGCAAGAATAGAAGCATCTCTACGCATATATATATATATATATATATATATACACCTATATGCATCTATATATATACATACATACATATATATATATATATATATATATATATATAGACACATGTAATAATATATATAAGCATGACAAAAGAGGAAGAAAGCTTCATGAAACAAGCATCTGGAAGAAAGGAAGCATATACCCACATACACACACGCATATATATATATATAAACACATACGCAGTATATATATAAGCATGGTATGCGAAGGATGAAAGCATCAGGAATAAAAGAGCTTACTCTCTTTCTCCTTGCTCCTTCCCTCTCTCTCTCCTCCCTTATCCTTCCCTCGGCACGACACACCTCTGCTCGCCCCTGTCCACGATGCTTGGAACAAGGGATGATGTTCTTTCTCCTCAATTTGCTTCCAGCTTTATGTTTTTCTCTGCTTCAGCTCGGTTTTGTTCCTCGTGGTTTCAGCTCGGTGTTGGCTCATCTTTGTGCTTCGATTTGGCTCGTCATGGTCTGCCTCGGTCCTGCTCATCTGTCACTGTAGCTCAGTTTCTCTTCCTCTGCAACTCTCAAACTCTCTTCTCTTCTCCCTTCAGTTCTCGGTGAGTTCCTCCCTCTTCTGGTTTTTTAGTTCTTATAACAGAGATCCGTGGGTCTCTTCTTTTCTTCTAATGCTCTACTTTATGCATGCAAATACAGGGATCGTCTTCTGGGCTCTCAGTTCTTTGTCTCTCCATCTTTTTCCTTCCTTCACTGCTTCTTTCTTTACAGCTGGCCCTTCTCTCTCAGTGCTCTCATTATATGTTTTTCTGTTTCTTTTTTTTTCCCTCAAATTCTCACACTCTCTATCTCCTTCACAGCACGGCACCCCCACCTCCAGCTAAGGCTCTTATCCTCTCTTTATAGAGCCCACTGTCATAGTGATCTTTTCTGCTGCCTATCACTTCCTTAGTCCAGCTACGGCAACTTATGGAGAAGCTAAAGAAGCAGCTACAGCAATTTGCAGAGCAGCATCAACTTACCGAGAAGCCACCATCAAATATGCTAGGATAATCATATTTTGCCATATATATTATATTATATATTGTTTTGGTACTTTGATTTAATTTAATTTTTTAATTTAACCCCCTTTTTTTTTTGTCATCATCACTATTAATATTTACTTTTGGATTTTTTAATTTTCTATTTTTGTGTCTTTTATGATTTTTTATTTTGATTTGTTATTATTATTATTAATTAATTCTTATTTTCAAATTTTGGTTTTTTCCTAAAGTTCTTCCATTATTCATTTTGAATTTTAATTTGCCTTCACTTAAGAATTGCATTTGAATCTCTGTCATTTTTATTTTCTTTATTTGCTTAATTATTAATTAATTAGTGTATGAATTAATTAAATAATTAAGTAATTAAGGATGGGGTGTTCACACATCCTATATGCTTAGCTGAACTCATTAAGGCATAAAGCTTTTTCAATCTAGGGGTAATCGTTAAATAATGCATTCTTTTTATTGGGATTTCCTAAAAAGTTTGTCTCTGACTAAGTCAACTAGTTTTAAATCAAGGTGCTACACAAAATTTATGTTGTTTATACATTCATGTAATACAACTTGCATCCATTAAGACTAATATCAAATTTGTAGCATACAGACCAAGTTTGGAAACCAGCTTCTTTGTTTGGGATACCACAATGCTAAATGGGCAACTTTCTTTCATAATACTTGTAAGCCGATTAAAATTTTAATGTGACATATTCATGATGGATTTGATAATTATCTATATACAGAAATAGAGAACTTATATCGATTAGTGCATTCTGACCACATTGGTTGTTGATAAGCATTTAATATCAACCTTTTATTACCTAACATTCCTATTAGGTTTTCCTTGTAGTATTATTAAGCCAAGACCAACTGCATCAAGAATCATTCTTTCATATATATTATTATCTTTTTTCATTTACTAATGTATGTTTTCTTCAGGTTTAACCTCACTATGACATGTCCATTACCAATATTCAAGTTGAAACTCTCTTCTGCAAAGGTGAAGCTTTACTTCATCAGTAGTAAGATATGCCTTATTTTATGCTTATAACATGGACATATAGGTCTTTTTATTGTTGCTGCCATTGGGACTTGGGAGTTTGGTTGCTTACTTTTTAATGGGCCTTTCCCTTGCGAATCCTCGTTCCCAAACATGTGGGAATGCAGAATACCTCCCTGCCTAGAGAGAATGGTTTCCATTCCTAGGTATAATATATCAAATTACCATAATGCCCTTTCTCTCTCCTACCCCCTCTTCTTTTGGTTTTTGTCATGAAAAGCTTCTCCTTCCTCTTTCAAAAATCCAATGCAAGGATTTGAGCCTCAGGAGGAGGAATTAATAAAGGAAAAAATAAAATTAATCTTTTGATTTTTTTTTAATGAAAGATATTACGATAATTTGATTAATCATTATTCCCATTCCTACCTATTTTTTTATATTACACTAAATACAATACATGGGCCTAGTATTTAATTCCATAAAAGCTCATTCTTATCTCAATCATTCTAAAGACTAAACAGAACCTCGAGGTGAATATAGATCGGCTTGACTTTGCAAAAGGCTTGAGATTCAGCTTATTTTTATGACCAAGATATGTTCTTTTTATATATGAGAATTAGCCTGGCTTAATTAGTAATTGAGCCACACTAGGTTTATCTGAGTCAGGTCTTCACCTTTTTTTACTTTTAAAGTCATAAAAATTATTTTTTATAAATAAACAAATTTTCCTAAAAACTAGAAAAAAATTAAGATTTGAAATAAAAAATGAAATGCAAAACAATTATGATGTGGAATGGAAGATAATTGATATTTAAAAAGAATTGATATTTTAAAAGTTATGAAATTAATTAAATTTATCTTGAATAAAATAAAAGCATATTATGAAAATAACATTTCTTCAAATATAAAACTCGTCTCAGATCTAATCAAACCTGTCTACCCAACTTGGTCAAGACTTAATTGTTTTTATACTCGCCTAGTTCAAGATTACTACAGTGGCTAGGTCTACTAGGTTTATGAACACTTACTATGTATAGATTTACTATCTATAGATCTTGGTATTGAAATTTAAGATGTTTTTGTTAGTAAAATTAATTCACTCTAAACAAACCCTACTTGAACTAAGGGCAACATGCACACAAGATTTGTTTAAGGTTTAGTTTGATAGGCAAAATTTAATTTCTTGATTAGTTGAAAACTTGTTAATATACATTTTATATATATAATGTATGAAAAGTTAAAGCTATAGATATTCCTTTTTTTTTTTATTTGGACTAAACTTATATGTGATTCTCTATAAATTTATTATCAGGTTCTTAAATCAAAATATAAGAAATATGTTTCTCTAATTAAGAACATGACATGTGTAAAAGTTTAACTGTGTAACCATACACTTGTTATGTTTCAATTTATAAACTATAAAATCAAAATCACATACTTGTCATATTTTAATTGGTGAACTTGATAGTAACAATATAAAAACTTGTATATAAATTTGTTTATATATACCACATATACAATGTTATTAGATGTGATTTTGTGGTGATAAGAAATATGGTAGATTACAAAAAGTATTAATTAAGTTTAAATATAATTTTATAATGATAAAAGCAAAAAAAAAAAAAAACAAAGCTATATATGAATTTTAAATTCGTGTATATATATATATATATATTCAAATTTAAATTTCTAAAAAAATAAGTTTTAAGTATTTAAAAGATCTAAATTTTAATATATCAAATATTAATAATTTAGGCTATTGTTTTTTAAAAAAAATTTAATTTTTTTGTGCTAATTGGAAAAGACTATCCTTAGACCTAATCTGTTTTTCTCCATAAGTACTCTTATTAATTAAATTAAAAAATATAATTCAATTTTCTTATCTTAAAAGTAAAATCATGTGGCGTATTTTGTAGATAATTATAGCAATCTTTGTTCCACATTATTTTTCTTTATTTCCACACGAAAATTGTGTCTATGTTACCAACAACCGTAGAATAAATTTTATTCTCTAATGTGCAGAACCAATAATAGAGATAAAATGGGCTAGAACGAAAAAACATAATAACCTAAATGAAATAAAAAAAAATTCATTTTCTATTTATCAAGAGAAAAAATAGTTGATATTGAGGACTAAAGTTTGTGCTAATATTAATATTCACATGGTTTTTCCATTTGCATTTCTTATGGTTTTAAACCCACATCTTCTAGAAGTAACAGTTTCAAGGCTAACTATTTTTTTATGGTAATAAGGCTTCACTCCAATACAAGAGGCAATACAAAAGTTTGGAAAAAGAAAAAAAATATGAATTATTTAAAAAAAAAAAAAAAAGAACAGATATGGTTAGGTTAACATTAACATAAGCAAATAAGTGAAAAGTTAAAATACGTAGTAGAAAAATAATTGTGTTACAATTGAGCTATGTATTTATAGAAATGTTTTGAGAAAAATATTCTGCTAATATATATATATATATATATATATATATATATATTGTTAATTTATTCTTTTATTATTTTAAATTAAAAGTTGATAATAAATTTGTAAATTAATAATTATAAGATATATGATCCATTGAATGAAACTTCTATCTATTAAATTTTCTATCTTGAGAATAAATTTTCCTTCTACTAGTAAAAGCAATAAATACTTTCATTCTATATAAAAATTCATAAGTATATTTTTTGTCTAGAATTGGATATTAATAATTTAAAATTATTTAGTCTATCACTTAAAATTTTTTTAATTATATATCATAAAGGATAAAAAAATTATTTTTACTATTAAAGAGAGTTTTTTTGATACGATGGACAAAGAACAAACATTAAAGACAAGAAAAAGAAATACTACATCAATTATGAAAACAAGGCTGTGATTTAATAGCAGAAGAGTATCCAACTCAGAAGGAGTGGAAATTATCTGCTAAAGTATGAATGTCACGGAGAAACACATGATGCAACCTTTGCTATAAAAGAATGCACCAATGTCATGAAGGAAGGTTGATTTGGAGGTCTAGCTGATCAGGTGGAGAACCGATGCAAGTAGATGATATCCAGAGAGATTTTCAAATTGCATCAAGGATTGAAACCTGTTTCTCATTTCTCTTTGTAATCTTATGTTTCCAACAATGAACAGTGATTCCATCCAAAGCCGCTTATACTGACAAAATTGATAAACTACTATATCTCCTTTTTTCTTAAATTACCAAAAGGTTCCACCTCATTTGTATTAGAAAAGTTATTAATCATCAAAACCAAACTTTGAAATTTGGTTAATCACAAAAAAATTCTAATCAATCATGTGGACTGTTTTGTTGAAGAAAGAAAGTTAAAAAAGGAAGACATTAATAAGAGATGAAGAAGGACAAACAAGTGATGAAGACGTGAGAAGTAAAGCATAGAGAATAAATGAAGAGGCAAAGAAAGAGTAAAAATACTATTTTGGTCCCATACTTATTAATTTAATTTTAATTTAGTCTTTTATTAACTTTTAGTTTCAATTAAATCTTTCACTTATGAGTCTAGTCTCAATTTTGTCTTTCATTAATTTTTAGTCTCAATTTAATCTTTTACTAATTAAATATTAGTATATTTAGTCCAAATTTAATTTAGGACTTAAGGTTTTGAGAGGAACCAAATTATGACCAGATTCCTAAGTGAGAAATTAAATTAAGACTAGAAATTAGTGAAGGATTTGGGAGGAATTAACTTAAGGTTTTGGGAGGAACCAAATTATGACCAGATTCCTAAGTGAGAAATTAAATTAAGACTAGAAATTAGTTGAAGGATTAGATTGAGACTAAAACATAAGTGAGAGATAAAATTGAAATTAAAATCACAAGTGAGGAATCAAAATGGTGTTTTATTCAAATAAAAGTATTAGAATTTTATATTATAATAGATTAAAAAAATCATTTTTAATAAAGAAATAAGTTGCAATTGCATAGGCTTAATAAAGAAAGTGTTATAAAGAATAATTTAGGTATTGAATGAGCGATACAATTGTTAAGTCTCAGATTCATAATTTGCAACTAATATTTATCATTTTAAAAGTCTCTTATTATTCATTATTTAATCTGATTATTATAGTGACAAGGCTACATTATATTAACTTTTATGATTTATCAAATAGATCCTCATGTATCTTTGTAAAAAATTAAGTTTTAGATTTCATAATTAGACATAAGGAACAAGTTTTTGTAAATCTTTTTTTTTTCTTTACACATTTACTAGTTGATTCTTAATTCCCTCATTGATTCTTTACTTATTAGTCTATTATCAATTTAATCCATTACTTATTTCTATTTTCAATTCAATCCTTCACTAATTTGAAAGTTAACAAATGTAGTCATTTAGTTAGTATTAACTAAATTTGGAACTAACATTCATATAAGTGAGGAACCAAAATAAGAATATATTGATGAGTACGGGACCTAATTGAAGATAAAAATTAGTAAGGTATCAAATTAGAAATGAAAATCAATAAGGAATGAAATTAAAAATTAACTTGTCACGCCCCTAATGTTGAGGGAGACTAACATAGATGACAAGGTAAACTCTGTTTCCATAAGCCAAACAAATATGACAACTCACCATTCCAAATACAAAATATAACAAAGGACATGCACAGTATTCTTTCTTATTATCCAATTTCAAACAATATCAATAAAAGCTAAAAAGAAAATCCTACTAGTGACAAATAGAGCTTTTTGAGTCCAATGAAAATAAATTTTTTATATTTAACAACTAAATAAAAATGACTCTTTTTCCTTGTGGATAATGTTAGGCTCACCAATAAGTCTCTCAATTTCCTATAAACCGCATAGGGATGATTGAGATTAGCACTACACTCCAAAAAGAAACAAGGAGAGCAAAGGTGAATAATAACACTTAGTGAGCAAATATTACTAATCATACTATAAGGGAATAGGCAAGACCTCCAGAGTTTTTCACAATCAAACTGTTTTCTAGTTCAAAACACATCAAACTTATATACAGTGAAATTATTCCAAATACAAAGATTATAAATCATGTAATATAATTCATGAGCTTTAGGCAAATATAGAGATACTTTGTAAAACAAGTCATTCTAATAAGTGTTTGAAATTCATTAAAACATTTTAAAAGAATAATATCGAAATAGAAAACATCTCACAAAACTAATCACAATCCATTGACAAACACTAGCATTCAGCTAGAAATCACAATCCAAAATCAAGCACTAACTTAAGCAATAAGGCTTGCAAATAATCGAAGGTTAAGACAACTCTAAGAGTAACGAAGCAAATCATGGTGCACTAAGGCTAGTGTCTACCATCATTAGCTACAAGATCCTGTATTGGATGAATTTCCATAAAACAACATTTTTCCATAATAATATAATTAATTGAAAATATGTAAACAACATAATTTCAAATTTTTCATAAATTCATATAATTACAAAATCATTCAATAGATTCCTAAAAATTATATAGTATGTCAATCATTTAAAATGATCATTCCGATGCGATAGAACATTACATCAAAATTTTTGAGTGTAGAAATAAATGTAAAGATTAACATAATATTTTAAGAGGCTTATTCCCAAGGTACTAGGGCGTATAAACAAAAATATTTCATAAATGAACAGTGTAAAATAGAAAAAGCATGATTAGCAACATTTACGCACTTGGAGGGAGTACACACGACAATTGTTTCCTATTATCTTTTTCCTTATCTCACTTAATCTCAAAACCAATGTCTATGACCCTATAATAACAAGTAACACTCATTTAATTTCTTATCCTTAATCCAAATAAACTTCCCAATGCCTAAACTAACACTTGTCTAATCATCGTGTACCAAGTCATCTAAATCTCAAAGTGAGACATTAACCCTTCAACATCCATTAATAATAACAATTTCTCCTCTTTTTCTCAAATCTTGTGTTTATTTATTTAATTATTATCATTTATTTGTTTAATTTTTATTTATTTAATTGATTTTTAATTTTTTATTCACATGTACTTAATTATATATATAATCCAAAATAAATTTTTTTCATTAGCCATATGTTGCCTAACTTTATCAAGATAGTTAGGAATTTATGTTATTCATAAGTTCAAGATTTGTTAATTAAATTAAATTATTTATTCAATGGCACTTAGTTAATATTATAAGATTTCCTTCATCTCCCATCTAATACCAACAATAGAGTTCATGGAAACACGTATTCGTCATCTTCATCTTAGCACACTTGTCTGAATTCCTAATAGCCCAAGTCCTTTATTTCCTAAGGTAAATTGATATCCAGAGGACCAAAGATTTTAAATTATTCCACCTTTTTAACTCTCTAACTTACTACCATGGAGGGAGCAAAATTAGCCAAAATCATGAAATTAAACATTCAAATTAGAGGGGAAATCATCAAAATTCATCAAAGAACCAAAGCCCTAATCACACTTAATTTTGCTAAAATTGAAATGGGAACATGTAGCCAAAAAGGGGTTTTCAAATTTTAAGTGAAATCTTGAAATTGCATTCAAACATTAGAAGGGAATTAACATGCTCAACTTCAATAAGTCAAGGCATAAATCAATTTGAAGGAATTTCTTACCAATTGTGCTTAATTTATTCTCATGTGAAACCCAAGGGTGAAACGAGGGATTCAAAATTAGGGGCTAAGATCACAAAATTTATCACCAATAATAGAGGGAAATGGATAGATTTCTCACCAAATGGAAAAGGCACAACAAAATTTGGAGAATCTCAGCCTTAATCGCATCTAATTGGCTCGTTTTAGCACCTTATCAACGTTGATATGGAAGAAAGCACCTTCACTAGAAATTTAAGAAATTGTTGTGTGAACCATGCTAGATGTTATTTATGGTTATTGCTTTTAATTGCATCTAATTCTTGTGTGAACCAAAGCTTATGCAAGCTTTGACAGTTTATGAAGTTTCAAAATAGATGTTGTTTATGGTTATTGCTTTTAAATTGATACAGTGATGACTATATTTTCACCAGGTTTATTGCGTAATTATTTTCTTAACTTTCTCTTGTTTATATTATGTTGTTGCATTTTTCTAGGATGCTACCTGCTCACTTTGATCCTTTTTAGATAGTCAGATAAAGCCACTCTTAGGACTGAAGGATAGGACTCAAAATTACTAGTAAGCCTCTGTATTATCCTATGATGGTTGAGATCTTTTGTATATTTTTTGTAACTTTGCTAATAGGGATTTGATTTATGTAATATATACTTTAGATGTATCCAAATGACCACAATGACCCCTCTGTTTAGTTGTATTTGTTTTAAATTGAGAGCAGAGCTTTCTTTATTATTGATTAGCATGGGCTAACAAGTACATTGTAGAAATTTCATGAGGTCCCTATTACATGTGAGACTCTGTCAAAATTTCTATGTAATCTTAGCCTTGAGAAAACCTTTAACTCTCAATTAGTAAATGCAAATTTCATTATGATGTTTCTTTATTATCTTAATTTTGATGGATTAATTGTGAGATAATTGGTTTAAGCTTGTAGAATCAAGGTTTTTCCTCCTTTTTTGGGTGTCAATTACATTCTAGGTTTTGGGTGTGACAATTTCCAATAAAATGTACTTTTATGCTAATTCATACCTAACTACACTCTCTTCCTTTCTTCATCATACAAAACTAATTTAAATGATTTCCCATTGGAACTAAACTATTTAACAAGGAAATTTGGGAGTGTACATTCTAACCCTCTTAAAAGAATTTGGTCCCCAAATTCAAATTACATACCAACCTTATGTCATAAACAGAAGGGGGTACTTGGTTCACATATTATTTTTATTTTTTTATGTGGTCTCCATTATAGATTGATTTTGGCTCCATTAATGCAAACCCAAGTGCTTTCCACTAATTATTTAAATAGTATATTGTGGTAGTTAACCCAATCCTAAAATCACATAAATCCTCATCCTACTTAACATATTCATCTCTTAGTTTCACTTCATTCATCTTTATTCTAAGCTTCTAGATTGCTTAAAAAGTTATCTCTACTCTTTTTATTCATAAATGGGTCAAAGAGCTGAAGAAAATTTCTTAACAATAAAAGGCCAAACACCATATAAAATGTTTATAAATCAAATCCTTGATACAGCCCATTTCATTTTGAAATGTAATAGCTAGAGGCATGTACCTCCTACACCAACGCTGGTCACAATTTCCATTAGCCACACATTATGTAGGCATTAAATAAAATCTACACATAAGCCACCCTTATCACAAGTATTTCGTTTTTCACTCAAGCTAAATTCTTTGATGGTGTACACTCTTTATGCCTAAAATCTTCTAGAATGTTGATACTAATAATCTCTCAAATAATGTCATGAATTGCCTCTTCAACAATTTGAAATGTCCAATGAGTCCTTTATGTTAATTTCAACAATAATGGTTTTCATTGGAATGGAACTATACACAACCCTCAAAGACTATCAAAATCTACTTTGATCCATATTGCATTTACCTTATTTGTGTACTAAAGAACTTGTTTCCAATTATTAAGATATTTTTAAAATTCAAAGCCTACTAATTAAGACCACTTACATTTCAGTATTTGTGTCTGAGTATACACTTAGACAAGTCCAACATGACATATTATTTGTATCGATGACTATAACAAAAATAATTTATAGTGAGTCTTCAACTGATCGCACTCAGATTAACCTAACAAATTTTGCTAGTATAATACCTTAAGTACTCAACTAAGGGAATTAACACTCACAAAAATAATGCGTAGTGAAAGGAAGACACTCTGACATCTTATAATGTCTTTATTGATGCCTAAGTTATAGTTGTGCTCAGGTTCCACAATGATAATTGAGATTCCATTGAAGAGCACTTACTCTTAAAGTAATAAGGACCTAACTTGGCTCTAATAATATAAATCAGTGAGGGACCAAATATGAGATTAGATTGATAAGTGAGGACCAAATTAGGAATGAAAATTAGTGAGTGATCAAATTAAAAATAAATTGATAAGTGTTAGACCAAAATAATATTTTAGTTGAACAAGTTTAGATAAATTGTATGTCTATACAAAGAACAAGCCAAGCTTGGCAAGTGAAGCCAAGTTGATCCAATTGTCATTTGACAAAGAAATATATTATAAGGTTATGAGATTTATTATTTATAAAAGAAAGTCTTCTGTTATAAATAGGAAGTTTGAAGGGGGAAAGTAATCATTTGAATATGGTTTTGTAGCTTGAAAGGCTATGTATTCTTTAATTCAGCCAGATATCATTTAGTTGATAATTTTATGACATGAAATAAGAGTTCTGGTTCCTTCTTCAAAACGAGAATACACAACATGTGCAGATTTTGTATAATTTTATTTTGACTGTTGGATGAAAATCTATTAGTATAATTTTTTAATAATAATAAGATGCAATCATATCGATTAATATGACCAATGTAGTAATATATATTAACTATTTGCTAAGCTTTACCTTATACTTCCTAAAGTACTTAGGTTTGAGTTCCCTTTTTATTTTATTTTTTTGATTTTGACATGTGTCCTTTGCCTATGAAATTACAAAATTACCCCTAACCCTTTTTTTTTATTTATATTTTCTTCCTTCCCCTTCCTCTCTAAATCTTGTTATTTGTTCTCTTCGTGATAAATCTCCCATTCTCTTGCTTTAACATTTTCAACACCCCTGGCATAATCACTTATCTCTCCACAGCTTAAAACTTGCATTAGTTCGCTGGAAAAGATGTTAGGGTTCTCGTAGAAACTTCTGTTGGACGATTAAGTGCTATAATGTATGTTTTTATTCATATTTTCTTAAGGCTTTACTTTCATACTAAGATTCTAATATTTCTCCTCTAGAATCTGTGCTCAATTTGTGAGTTTATGATCTTAATTCCAAAACCCACTTTTTGGCCATGTAGGTGGATGTCTCACTCTCGAAACTTGACACTGTGAATTTTCATTCAATTATGTTAACGTTTTGCTTCCATGGTGAAATTTTTTCCCTTTCCTTTAGTATTGATTAATTTCAGGAATTTAGTTGCCAATTTCAAATTTCCCCAATGGCAGCATCTTTATGAGCATGAAGGGTGAAATTTCAAAATTTTTGCTCTTTATTACATCAATAATCGTCAAGGAAAAAGGATTTGGTTATTAGAAGTTGTTGTATGGAATGGTAAGTTTATTTAGTGATTTTTCCCAAATTTTCTTATATCTCCATTGTTGTAGGAGAAAGAAAGGTAAGGAAATCCTATTAGGAGTGATTAGTTAGCAATAGATAGATATTTTATTTAATTACTAAAAGTGTAATACCTAGGGATTTTTTGTCTATAATAAATTATTACAAAAGTTAAGGAAAAATATTATTTCCTTATGCCTTCGCCAAAAAAAAAATGAAGGAAGGTGATGGATTAAAAAAATAAAAATTAAATATATTAACAAGGGTAATAAGTGGGTTAAATATAGTTTGAGGGTTAATGTGATGCCTTATGCATGTTGTCCTAAGTTCAAACTTGTCTGCGGTAGAACTTTTATAGTAGTCACTGTCCATGCTAAAATTACAATTTTACCCTCAAAATTTTCCTCTTCCATTGCTCGCTCCCCTTTCTTCTTTGTGAACTATGACTGTCGTGTATATGAGGATAGTGCGACACAATTTCCTTTTAGTGTGTCTATACATTTCAAATTTTGCCCAGCCCCTCTCTTTTCCGATCAATCTCTAACATGTTTTGCTTGGAAGATCCTTAAATCTCAACATCAAGCTCACCTATCTTCTTCTCCAATGCTTAGATTTGAGTCAAGCAAGATTAGGTGAGTTTTTTTTATCAAATTTCATTGAACCTTTGCTTCCACAATAAATTTCGGCCATTGACACTCTAATCCTTGCGTTCAATTTCGATGTTTGGCTTCAAACTTTGGAAACCCTCTTTTGTTATGCGATAAAACGTGTTTTGGCCAAAAAGTTTGAAGATTTGGTTCCCTCTCACAACAAAAATCATCAAAGTAGTGGGGACTTAAGTTTTTGGAGTTGGCATTTTGATTGGTAAGTTAATTGGATAATGTTTCTCAAATTTTCTTGGATTGCCATTGTTATAGGGGAAGAAGAGTGAAGAAAAAACTATGTTGGTATAGAGCTATAGGCATTGAATAATTATTTTATTCAATTGTTGAGTGTTGAACTAGGATAACATAATTGTTTTCAGGACATTGGTGAAGTCGAGCCACTCTTGGCCATGAAGGAAAATTCATTTTGAACTATTTATATGTGAATAAGCCTAGAATGTAAAGAATTGTGAGAAAAGAGAGAAAATACTAATCAATGTAAGAAGAAGAAGTTGTGTTAGGAGAATGATGGGGCTAAGATTAAATTATTTGAGATAAAAAACGAAATTTGTGCATGGAATGTGTGGGCATGAACAATGAGAGTTAAATGGTTAAAGAATATTAAGGCATGGGTGATAATGTGAAAAAAATAATAATAAATAATGGAAGTGTGAAAGCTAAGTATAAGTTAATGCTCACTTCATATCTTTTATTTACCTTGTAAGAATGATGAGAAAGTGGAAACCCTTTCCTTGGTACATGTAAAGTGATGCGTATATATGTATGTAGATTATTTGTTATTCCTATAGACAAATTGGGAAAATCAAATGTAGAAATTACATATTTAAGTCTTCTCAATTATCATGGTGATGGTACTTCTTATGGAGGACTAAGTCATGAGGGAAAACTGAGTTATTGGTAATAAGGCTACCTTTATATTAAAGCTCTAGAAATTGTAAGGACAATAAATATAATATTTAAACTACCAAATTAGAATAGTTAACCTGACAACTTAATAGTGTGGTTGATTGAGGAGTTTAGTTGAATTCACCTTCATGTTATTAGCATCCAAATTAAAGATGCTTAGGAGATCTACCATGAGCGCACTTCACCAAGGGTAAGGAGAGGAGTTAAGATAGCAAAAGTTATTCTTTCCTCCAAGTGGCTAGTAGCATTCTCAGATATATTATATAATTCATTTGCATATTTCTTTAAAAGTTAATGTCGGCATTACTTTGCATACAGTTCTCATTTCACTTATGAAATTTCTTTCATTTTCAAAGAAATTTTTTTACAAGGAATTTTAGTTCTTTTCCTTGTTTGATTGGAAATCGTGCATAAGGTTAAATATTTGTGAAGAAAGAGAATATTTATAGCCTAAATTAGAATATCAATACTACATACCGACCATGTTTATGTAAATGAAGTAAAATCTATGCATGACAATTGACTTGGCCTTAGAGAGGACTAGAATAGGACACTAGTAGCTAACAGCAAGTCTATTAGCCTTTGGTGCACCTTGAAAATACCTAGCTAGTAAGGTGATAAGAGATACTAACCTCATATGACGGTTATCACACGTGGATGGAGGATGACGTAACGTGAGTTTGGGACTCACGACTGTTTGGTTAGCTCAGCCTCAAGGGCTATTTGTCCTTAACAAATAGTGATAATCCATGGGTTGGAAGCACATGACTGATGTTTTATGTCCTTGATAGTCTTCCTTTGAGCCAACTATTTTTCATATTAAAAGTAATGTTTTTAAATGTGTTTTAGCAAGACTGATGTATATTTGATAGCTTGTAGTATTCCATACTCATAGATACTGAAAGTCTCAATAGATGACCCATGTCCTATAATAGTCCTTTTCAACACATGGTTTTAAATTCATTGTTTTCTAGTAGTTAATGTTTAGCTAAAGCTTTTAGTATTGATTTCTTAAAGTTCATGATACCTTGACTGTTTTTGGAATTTCACAATGTTTCAATACTTTTAGTTATTGTTTTTAATTAATACAATGATTGATCTTATGTTCACTAGGTTCATTATGTAATTATTTTCCCAAAATATTTCTTTATTGTTAAATTATATTATGTTTTTCTATGATGCTACTTGTTCATTTTTACTTTTTTAGATAGTGCAATAGAGCAGCCTCTAAAGTCTGAAGATAGATATAGATATTTGCTAGTGAGCCTTACCTTGATTTGCAAGGGCTAAATTCCCCTTTAGGTTCATTTTTGTGTATATTGATGATTATTATATTGGCTAAGTATAATTAATATAGATGTATTGACCACAAGCAGGGTCCACATCCTTTGATTAATGTATATTGATTGTTTTGTTGTAGTTGATAGCTGAGCTCTCTTATAATGATTAGTATAGGTTAACAGGTAACTAGATATTTTAAGAGGTCCTAATTTTAGGGGAGACTTTACTGAAATTTCTATAAAATCTAAGCCTTTTATTTTATAATTGATGGTTAGATTAGTGACTAGAAAATTCAATATGTAGTTCATAAATGCTTTAATGTAGATAGATAGGTCATGAGTTATTGGTATTAGGCTCACAAAAGCAGGGCTTTCCACATTCTCTATGCTGGTTGCATTCCTAGTTTTTAGGGTGAGACAAAAAGTTTGAATTAGAATGAGACATAATTTTCCAAGCCATTTGATGAATTTGGGCAACTCATGGCTATGAAGAATATATATATATATATATATATATATATCTGTGTGTGTGTGTGTGTGTGTGTGTGTATGTGTGTGTATGTGTATATGTGTGTGCGCGCGTGTGTATATATATAAAAAGAGAATCAAAATAAATAATAATAATAACAACAATAATAATATAAAGATTTGTGAAAAAGAGGAGAAATGCTTATTTATATTGGAAACAGAAGGTGCAAGCCTTACTTTTGAAATTGAGGAAACCTAGGTACTTGGTAATTTGATAAACGTTGGATTAGGCATATGGAAATTTATTTAAATTAACGATATTTTTTGACATAAGAGGTTATGCATATGTTACTTATTTATATAGGGCCATATGATATTGTTCTGTGATCAAGTGAGTTAGTAAAAGAGACTATAAGAATAGGACTTTGTGTGCTTCCTAATGAGTAAATGCTACTAATCATACTGGTAGTATGTATTTTAAACTGTTACTTTGCAAAATAGTTTATTCGGTATACTCTAGTGTGTTGGGGACAAGCCTCCTGACTACTGTTTTATTCTGAATATATTATTTTATTCTTAGCAATTATTTTGAGCACTTAAAAAATTTCAAAAGCCCATCGGCCTAACAAGTTTGGCCAAAAAAAGAAGTCTATTAGAAAACCTATTTTGTAAAATAGCCTAAGTTCATACTTTTTAAAAAGCCCCATCAAGAGTTTGAAAAGCTCAAATTACATTTTTAATAATGAAGCATATTATTTAAAGAAAACTTAATTTGGTTATTAAAATAAGAATTAACTTCATATTAAGAAATTAAAAATAAAATTATCTTAAATTTTAAGATGTAAAATACAAGTTTATTAGTAAGATTAGTTCATTTTTAATTCAATATTGTACATAAAGTCATAGGTTAGTGTGACATGATACTATGGTAAGAAAACATTAACTAGTGTCCTTCATCCAAAGAAGTTATGATAGTGTAATAACTAATTTGTATGCATAGTTTCCTTGTATATTACTATACAAATAATAATAACAATTAATCATATAGTTTATCACAAATTTTAAGTAATAATTATACTTGTAATTTGAAAATGTTTGTCAAGCTTGATAGGCTTAACTCAAAATAAAATAAAAAATAAAAAAAAAAGCTCAAA
This sequence comes from Delonix regia, assembly GCA_037074485.1. Taxonomy (NCBI): domain Eukaryota; kingdom Viridiplantae; phylum Streptophyta; class Magnoliopsida; order Fabales; family Fabaceae; genus Delonix; species Delonix regia. The sequence continues at coordinate 17,117,286 of CM073454.1, read as the reverse complement.
TATAGAAGTTTGATTATAAAATGGCTTCATTCTCTCTTTCTAACCAAATTTTTATGAGGTAGTATGGTTTGGGAGGCAAGGTTTATTTTTGTGCTATTCTTTCTTTTTATCGGGGACATGACAGATATTATCATCCACTGCTGACAGAAAGGACATACTACCTCTATGTTTTGTTATAACGGATTTTAGTAATTATGTTGTTTACTATTTTTGTTTGTTGTTTTTCTTCTATGTTGGTTTAGATGATCGTTGTATTGTCATTTAAAAGAAAAGAAAAAAAAAAAAAGAGGAGAGACAGATATGTTATAAAATATAGGTAGAAACATTCATGCTTGTTGAAATTTGTTTAAATGACACTCGAGTCCAAACTAAATTTACTATCAAAACAATTAATTGTTTTTGGAGATATTCTAATTAAGTTAACTCAAGCTAAATAAAATAGTTTATTGCTTGAATTTAATATATTTAACATGTTTTAAGAAAAGAAGTAGCATGTGGAATATGAAATTTGAAAAGAAAAAAAATTACGAGAAAAGAAAATTAGATAAGTGTCACATAACAATTTTTTTTTCAATAGAATTGGGAATTAAAAATAGTTAAATAGATAAAAAAAATTTTAAAATAAAAAAATAGTTCCGCCAATTGAATTCTATATTATCTAACTTGTTGTGCTTAATATTTATGTGTGTTTAAAAAATTTCTATTCTTCATTTTCTTTTATTTATATATTCTATTTGTGAAGTTTTCACAATTACATTCATTAATTCTTTTGCAAAAGAATGGATAATAAAAAAGAATAGGTAAGTATTTAATCTTAGATTGTTCAACTTAGATACCTTTATTTCGGCCCAATGGCCCATTTGGGTTACATAAGGCAAAACTCTATTTTGGCCTCCCACTCAGTAGCTAATTTCCATTCGGCCCCACACTTTCAAAATCCCAAACGAGTCCCCCGTTCTCCTGACCATTTCCCAAAGTTGTCCCTTTGTTAAGCTGTCGGGATATAACAGTTGACATGGCATGTTTATGGATGACATGAAATGTTAAATGTTGATTGAGATTAAAATTACACATATTCCATACCATATCATATCTCCACATTATCTGAAGCCTTTACATCTATCATGCCTCCATGGAGTCGCATATGATAATGAACTTTAAATTAGGCCCTAACACGTCCTTGTAGTCTTTTTGGCATGAAGAAAATTCTTTCTCACTGCCTCTGTCTTTAGCTTAAACTGCTTGACACCATCAACCTGCCCATCCCTTAATTATCTTCGATTTACCTCTTCATCACTCACTGCAATTAATTTTGTAGAAAAGCTAGTTGAAATTGCTATTGGATTGCCCTTCCATTGCAGGTATTGCAGCTTGACGAGAATAGCGATGGGAAAATTTGAAAAGAACACCCTAAAGTTTTTGTATTTGCATTATAACCTTTACTTATTATGTGATATAGACTAATATTTCTAATAAAAATTACATTGTGGCTAGAAATGATATTTATTTAATTCCTAGCCGAACTAAATTAATATTCCCTCATTTTTTGTCCTACATAAATTCTACTAAGAAACAACCCTAACTATATTTCCAAAGCAAGTGTGAAAAAAATGAATGAAAATACTAAAAATAATGATTGTTCAAGAAATGAAGGAAAAAATGGACAGTTTGAAAACCAATATATATATATATATATATATACCATGAATGAAATACTAAGATGGAAATCAGAAAGAAACCATGAATCAAAAAAAAAAAGGAAGATATAAAACATATTTGGAGAAAAGAAACAGAATGCATTTTAAAATTTCTATAGTATTATACCATGAAAATTTAAAATAACCAATTTATTTTATATACATTTATTGTGTCATGTACAAAATTTGTTAACTGGTTTTCATATCTTAAAATATATAATTTCAAATATTTTCCTCATTAAAACATCTTTGAAAACCAAGAAAAAAAAAAAAAGAATACATTTTAAGATTTCTATAATATTTTACCAAATAAATTTATAATATCTAATTTGCTCAGTTCAATTTATTTTATATAAATTTTTCCTATTTTAAAATATATATGTTAACATATCATACTATTATATATTAATTTAATTAAGCCCAATCCGACTAATTGAAGGTCGGAAATTTTCGGATATTAACAACCAATACATGGGTACTGGTTGGTTTTCACGTATATTCTAATTGGAAAAACTTAGCTACATTTTAAAATTTATTTCTAAATTTTTCCTAAATGTAAACTTTAATGTTTTACCAAAGAAAATTTTAATAAGTAATTTATTCCATTAAATTCATTTCATATAAATTTGTTGTCATTTACAAAGTATCTTAACTAGTATAGGTATTTTAAAATATCATTCTATAATATATTGTAATTTAATTATGAAATATTACGTATAGTTATACTTTTTATACTTTGTATCTCGACATTAATATAATATCGATTAATAAACTAAATTTCATTGATGAAAAATTAAAGATTGTAAGTTTGTGAAAGAGAACAAGTAATAGAAGAAAATTAATTATGTAATTAAATTTTATTTAGATTTTCTGTATTAGGAAATTAACTAGTTTCCACTTATAGAAAATTTACTATATCTTTGGTATAATTTAGACTTTATTTGAACAATATTTTATAAGACTTAATTGATGTATATTATTTCAAATTTTAAATTTAAATTGTTTTAGATTTATGACATAACTAAAAATTAAAAATTAAATTGATAAAAGTAATTCTATGATTTTTATAAAAATTTATATGATATATCAAAAGGCCATAGTTCCATGATTTTGTAATGTTCTCCTCAAAATTACAATGACACTAAGGCAAAAATGCATTTGAACAATGAAGCTATAGTTAGTATTCCATAAATTTCCCATCCACTAGGCCATGAAACAGTTTACTTGCTAGGATTCAACATCTATAAAACTACTGTTCTGCAATGGAGGGCAACACAATAGGAACTTTGATTGACTTTTCTACGAAATAGATGGCAGTGAGTGATTGGAGTAGGTTGAAGATGATTGAGGGATGAGGAGGTTCATTTAAGTTAATTGGTGTACGCGAAAGACGAGGGCAGTGAGCGAGAGTTTTCTTCATGCCTGGAGGACTGTAGGGATGCGTTAGGGCTTTATCTAGAGTTCATTCTCATCTATAACTCCATTTAGACATGACAAAGATGAGGCTTCAACTGATGTAAGGATCTATTATGGCATAGAATCAGTGTAATTTTAATTCTAGTATGCATTAACATTCCACATCAGTTATTAACGTGCCATGTCAGCAGTTATATCATGCTAGCTTAACAAAGGGACGACAAGAAACAGTTAGCTGAATGGGGGATAGGTTTGGGATTGTGGGAACCAAAATGGAAACGGGCTACCAAGTAAGGGACCAAAATAAAATTTTTATCAACACTTGTTCATGAATTAATTTTTTTTTTGTTTTTAATTGAGCTCAGTTTAAAAAATGGTTAGATATAGACTTTAAATTTGGATCTTAAACTTAAGCTTTTTCACTTCTGGTTGAATTGGGTTTTAATGTCATTTATAAAACAAGTTTAACCCCAACCCACAAAAAAGTATACTTAGAAGTATTTGTTATTTACAATAGTTCAATTTTTTAACCTAAAAATATATAATTTGGTTAATTTTAAGGTTCAAAGTTTAAAATTTTATGTTATAAAATAATTTTATAATAAAAAATATATCATTTTAAATAAATAAATGATATTTCATTAAACTTTTGATTAAAAAGCTGATTTGACGAGTGGGCCAAACTTAGGCCCAAAAATATAAAGTAATCAACAAAAATCTTCTTTTGGTCTTCCAATCATTACTTTTGTTGTATTTTAGTCCCTCACTCAATGTCAGTCCCAAATTAGTCCCCAACTGAATGATTTTGTCCCATTTTGGTCCCTCGATTGAGAAATTGTTATCTCTTTGCTTAGTTGTCCATTATTTGCTTGCTTGGAATATCAATAAAATGACAAGGGCATTTCTTCCTTCCACTTCAGAAAAAAGTTGTGAATCCATTTCCCTATACTATTTAGAATCATGTTAAAAAAAAAAAAAAAAGGGCTTCTATTTGGTTTTGTCCATCCTATTTTCCAAAGTGTTTGTCATTCTCCATGCCACTGTAAGTTATTGTCAATTACAGAGGGGAAGCCAAAAAAATTGCACAGTGTGACCAAAGATAATAACTATATTTTCCATTTCATCTTATCTTCTTGTCTTCTATAGCTATTGGCTTTTTTATTTTCTATTGCATTTGTTTGTTATTCTCGGATTCCAATGGTTTTCTTTCCGATCATTTATGTTATTCATATTATTTTCTTGTTTGCCATCTCCTTGTATCTCTCTAGATTGGTGTTTGGTGTTTTGTGGCTTTTAATGAATATTTTATTGATAGGAAAAAACTATATGTTACCTATACTTGGATAGTAATGAATTGAGCATTCTATTACAACAGTATTAGTGATTCTTATATCAAGCTATCCAAGAATGACAATAACTATATATGTTAATAGTTCAAACATTGCCACACAAACAAATGATTTAATCATATTCAACTTAACATTAACATTCTACAACATAATTCAAAGTTCTAGCCGAATAACCCCTACCATTTTTCACAATTTCAAGCCTTAACAATTCGAAAAGATGGCCTATAGATCAACCCATAATGATAAAATACACAATGAGAAGCTATTAGTGAATGGATTATCAATAAAACAACTCAAAATCAACTATCAATAAAGGAAAAAAAATGCTTTCAATGACCATCTTCCTCTGACGAATTTTCAATCACAGCATTAGTGACGTTGGTAACAATGACAAAACTATCAATAAAACTCACCAAAAAATTGCTTCTAGCATATTTCCATCCTCTTCCAGCTTCCTCCGTGTTCTTTTGGTGGATTTCAACTAAAATATGTGTTACATTCAAAGCATAACTCACCAACGAATTTCCTCTAGCAGCCGTGATTCTGTCTTCTTCTGGCGGTTTCCTCTAGTAGCCACCCAGACGACAATGATGGATCTTGTTCGACTAAACCCTGAAGATGATTTCAATGCATTGGTCTAAACATGGGAACAGAGTGCACAATGAAGATGAACTTGCACTCCATAGGTCGTTATATATGCAAGCATTGATGGGTTTCAGCCTTCAAGGTCTCAGTTTGCTTTATTAAAAGTCTATCAAGACAATTAATTAAAAAAATAAAATGAATCTAGGTCACTATAATTTTCCATGTCATTTTTAAGACCTTATAGGTCAGTAAATGACGAACAGGTAAACAAGCATATAACAGTTTTTGAATGAAATGACTAAAATGAAACAAAATCATTAAAGGGGAACTGATATTGAATATGAGACTAAAATAGAACAAAAGTAGTGAGTGAGGACCCGTCGCACCTGACAACCTGGTCAAGTGAGACACAAATGATGTGAAAAGAAAAGAGAAATAAATCAGCTTTCAAAATAGTTTTAAGAACCAATTTATTTAGGTGTTGTCACCAAAATTTTAAAGGAAAGCTTTAGGAAACCAATTTAAAATGAAAAGGAAAGGCAAAGTGGTATGTGAAAACAAGGATGAGTTCAAGAGTCTATTTGAGTGTTGGGAAGGTGTTAGGTACCCCACAACACCTATCCATAAGGATGGTTATCCTGAGCTAGTCAAATGAAATCAATGAAATATGACCTTAAATTTATCTCAATCATCCTTATTGACATGCATGCACATTAAGTAGAGAAGATAGAAACAATAACAATGAAGATGAAAACATGAATATTTAAAAAGGGCAGACTTGATCTAGGACAAGAGCCAATGGCTTATGTATCTAGCGATAGAGATCAGTGTCCACGTAGTTCGACTAAAAAGACGTGTCAATTGATTGATATCTTTTTATTTTTATGAAAAAGAACATGAGAGTTGAAATTCAACATATCTTCATAAATTAAACAAGATTGAAATTTAGTTAATGTGTTTTAATTTACGAAATCAGTTTAATATCACTTTCTTGTTCATTTTGTTTTTCTCTTTTTGGTTTTTTTGTATGTTTAGGATTTTAACTTCAAATTTGAAAATTAAATGAAATTAGGATAGGAAAGGATTTTTATGATTTTATAGTTTATGTTTTTTTTATTTTTGAAGGTGGAAGTTTTATTTTGAATTCCAAAAAAAAATAGAAAGATTTATTTATGTAGAAAAATTTTTCAAGATTTTGGAATTTAATTTTTGAATTTTTGAAATTAGAATTTCATTTTGATTTTAAAGGAGGATTGAAACTAATAAAAGAAACTTTTTTTTTTAATTTTTGAAAATAACATGGTTTATTTTGATTTGAAAGGAGGAATAAAAGTTGTCAAGGAAAAGCATTTTTGTGATTTTTTATTTTATGGTTTTTGTTTGAATTTTCAAAATGATGATTTCTTTATTTCAATTCAAAAGAGACAAGATTATCTAGGGGAATCACTTTTAGATTTTTTTTTAATTACAAATAATGGGCAAAATAAACTATTTTTTAATTTTAGAATTGTTTCATCTTTGTATTTTTGAAAACAAATATTAACTTTCAAGACTTGAAGGGATAATGGATCTTCTGCGACTTCTACTTATTAATTCTTAAGTACCTGGGGAGATTAACGATTTCATGCGATAACTCCAAAGAAATAAATAAATAAAATGGCAAAAGAAATCATTTTTGTAAATTGAAATTGCTTTTATTTATTTATTTGTTATAGGGAAAATTATATATCAATTTTTAAAGTCAACGAAGATTAAAGATTTCACATGGCTTATACGGATCGATATCTTATACGTCTAAAAAGACAAAGGGTCCTATACAGATATTTCTAAAAGTAATAAAAATGATAAAATAAAAAAATAAAAAAAATCAAATATAAACAAAGATGGAATGAAGTTAAAATCATAAAAATATAAAAATAAAATACCTACAACAATTTTTTTTTATTATTATTCGCACCATTTTGGTAATCTCTTTCCAAATATCTGATCACGATGCAATCACAATAAGGTTCCACATGTCAACTCGTAAACAATGCAATTTAATTATATGATGACAAAAAAATGACAGTAAATCATATTGTGGCTTCCTTCATTACATTGATAATAAAGAGGTGATAAACTCTAATTCATTGTAAATAGGAATCATATGAGACGAGTGGTTGATAACATTATTGCAACAATATCATTCCAAAACATATACTCAGAATAGAACCCACGTCACATAGCACGTGCAACGGGCGAAAAAAAAAAAAAAAAAGCATTCCCATCATCCAAAACTGAAACAACCCAAAGCACTATGAGAACAATTTTAAGATCATGTAAAGCTCATGCTTATTCAGATTCACACAAAAGCCTCATCTTGAACCCATTGACACATGGCATTTAACCATAGTCGAATGGAAAATGAGGTCCATTCAGATAAACATGCGTTTTGAGTATACAGCCATACACTGGTGTCATTTTACCAAGTAGGCAACAAGCAATTCAATCCTCCACCCAACAAATTAATAAGCTTCACGACAAAAATATAAAAGAACAATGCAGAGCATGCATGTCAGAAACCCAAAGAGATGAAAAAAACATATTTGATTGTAAGAGCATGTCAAGGGCATTTAGGCGTACCTCTAAAGTGACGTGTCTCTGAGGATCTTTCACACCACTATACCCTGCAAATCTTCACACAGTGACCAGCCATGACTTGCTTGATTCTAGTCACCCGTTGTTTTTCCTCTGATCTTGATACATGAAATAGGGGCCTTTTCTCTTCTGCTTGTTTCTTTCGTTCACCCTCTCCCTCTACTTTTTTGTGCTTTATCTTCGATAGTAGCTCCCTTTTTCTCTAATGCTGCCTCCCATTTCTCTTATGCTTATTTCACTTTCAACTTCCTTTTCTTCTTGGTGCTTATTTTGGGCTTAAGCAGAAGGGGAGTAAACTGTTTAATCTAAGTTTTCTGTATTTGAAAATTTAAATTTATTGTATTTAAGAAGATATAAATAATTAAATTTTTATTAAATAGTTCAAATTTTAATACATATAATATAACTTTTGATAATTTGTTGAAATCTGAATCATTAAATTTTTATCCAATGATTCAGATTATATTAAATTCACCTACATTTAAAATTTTAAATTCACCAAATCCAAATCCTAATCCATTTCCTACTTATCCTATAACATTTTTGCAGCAAGCCTCCCATGCTATGCTTTGTTTGATTTCATGTTTTTTTTTTTTGGTCCCTTGTTTTCTTTATTGTCATTATTTTTAATTTTTACCATCCCAATTTTATGCTTGCCTCTTTTTTTTGGCCCCTTGTTTAAAATTTTGATTTTTTTTTGCCATTTGCAATGTAAATTATTTGGGCTTCATATGTTTTCAAATATTATTAATGTTTTCATGTTATTTTATTTTTATTTCTTTTAGAATTATGTTAATATTTTTCACTTTTTCAATTTTTAGCCTTTTTATTTTATTGTTTTGAATTTTCAAGGTGTTCAAAGGACCAAAATAGGATTTTAATCTAAAGTAATCAGTACCAAGTTGGCTTAAACATTATTTGCATTTCCTTTCAAAAGCCAATCTATTATTTAGGTCGACATACCTACATAGTACATACCTATCGAAAAACAAGAAGGTTATACAAATTCAAGAAATTTCGCAAATTGATTAGCCACTAAGCCAAAAATATTAAAAATTGAAAGCTTCAAACTATTAAAAAATCAGCAGAGGGCTACAAAACAAAGTGAAGGATGACTTTACCCCTGCACACCAATAGAGGGCAACAAAACTGAATATGTCCAAAAACTCTGAAAAATTAGTTATACTTTGTATATCGACATTAATATAATATCGATTAATAAACTAAATTTCATTAATAAAAAAAATTAAAGATTCTAAGTTTGTGGAAGAGAAAAAGTAATAGAAGGAATTAATTATATAATTATTTTTTTAGATTTTTTGCATAAGGAAATTAACTAATATCAATTGATAAAAAATTTACTGTATCTTTTCTATAATTTAGATTTTATTTGAACAATATTTCCCATCCACTACCATGAAACAGTTTACTAGTTGAGAATTTAACATCTATAAAACTATATTTCTACAATGGAGGGGCAACGCAATAGGAACGTAGATGCTCTTTTTCACAGAATCGATGGCAGTGAGTGATGGAAAAGTATATCAAAGATGACTGAGGAGTAAAGAGGTTCGATTGAGTCAATCGGTGTACATTATAGACGAGGGTACTGAACGAGAGTTTTCTACATGCTTGAATGATTGTAGGGATGCATTAGGGTTTGATCTGGAGTTCATTTTCACCTGCGGCTTCATTCAGGCATGACAAAAATTTTACAAATTGATTAGTGACTAAGCCAAAATTATTAAAAGTTGAAAGCTTCAAACAATTTAAAATCAGCATAGGGCTACGAGACAAAGTGAAGGATGACTTTGCCCTTGCAAACCAATAGAGGGCAACAAAACTGAGAATGTCCAAAAACTGTGTCGCCATAATAATCCAAAAACGAAAATGCTTGGATGAGGATGGATCCGAGCAAAGGAAGGAAAAGAAAGCATACAAACAAAAGCAGATAGAATTGAAGTAAGAAAGAAAGCAAAACCATAAGACTTCTAACCTTGACAATTCGCCAACGGACTCGGAGGCAAGTGTTAAAGGGCCCTTCACAACAGAGTCTCACAAGACTGAAGGGCTTGACTTACTTCTGGAAGCCCTAAAGAATTTATAGCTAAAGTCCATTCTTTATTTACTTTATCACTGCTTCATTTGCCGTTACACGTGATTTAAAGATTATTAATTTGTTTTATTATGTGTAAATATATTTTAAATTAACAGTATTTATAAATGTTAGTAAAAAAATGAATTTAGCAATATATTGTGATATAAAGAAAATATAACAAATTGAAAAAAAATTCATACAATTAGTTATGTAAAATTAGTAAGAGAGAAATAATGACAATGAAATCATTGAGAGGATACTATTATGAACCATTTAATAATATATTTTAATTATTTTAATTTTTGTACCATGTCAAGTTATATTTATAATTTCTTATTAAAAAATTTAAGACATAATTAATTAATTATTTTTTTCGTTGATTTTAAAAAATATCTGAACTTTAAAAAAATTTTGATTTAAGAGACAGTTATATAATTTATTAATTTTTTTGTTCACTTTAAAAAAATTTTATAATTCAAAAAATTCTCAATAGCAGTTAATTAATTTATTAATTAATTACTTTATTTTTTTACTACAAAAATATTTAAGTATATTAACGTTTTTATTACCTTTTTTGTTCATTATAAAGAATTTACACACTTTAAAGAATTCTTAATGTATGAATGGGAAAAGTGAAAAGTCATCATACAAGGAGTTGATGGTTTGTTCAACTGATCCTTTTTATAAATTGACAGAGGTCCCATGTTAAAAGGAGGATAATAGATTCTTCAACATTATTTTAACATAAGAAAAAAAAATTGCAGTTTATTTTTTACTATTTTATTCTTATGATTTTCTCACCAACCTTTCTTTATCTTTTGAAATTTTAAAAAAAGATTAATTAATGTTTTCATTGTAGTTGATTGTATCTTAGAAATAAGGGTGTTCATAAACCCAATTAACACAACTAATTCAGTCTAACCTGATCATATTGGCCCAAGTTGGACTAAGTCAAAATTAAAAAAAATTTGCAATTTTGTTAGCCCATGCCAGGTCACATAACTGGGCCAACCTAGGTCCTAGGACCCGGCCCTGCCAAGTCTAGTATCATATTTTTATTTTTTAAATATTTTATTTTATTTTATTTATAATAACTTTTGTTTAAACTAAAATTTATAAAATATTAATTCTTTTCAAATTTTAATCATTTTTTCTTCCAAATCTTAATTTTTCTTTTCATTTCATTTTTATATATTTCAAATCTTAAATTTTTTTATTTTTCTTTAAAAAATTAGTTTTCATTAAAAAAAAGCTTTTATAAAATAAAATTTTAAAAACATTATATAATCTTGGCCCAAACTCGATATAGCCCAACTCAGCCACACTTACAGGGTCATATCAAGCTAAGCCAAGTATCATGTCTCTAAAATGACATTTGGTCTAAAATTGGGCCAGATGGCAGGTCTGACAAAAATATGGTCCGGTCCAACCTATGTTCACCACCTAGAAGACCAAAAAAACCCTTCAAAATAATGATAAAGAAAAAATGCAACTAAAAATCTTTGTAATTTTTAGAAGCCCTATATGAAAAAAAATAACATAATTAGGCTCAAATTGCTCTAACTAGTATAAACTTCAGAAGGCCTTCATTGTCATATTTTAATAAACTCATTTCTCCCTCTCTCTGTCTCTCGAATTCCTACTGTTGTCTAAGCCAATATCTCTCAACCTGAAACATTATTATTAATTCTTATTAAATCATCAAAATTTAATTTGTAAATTTACATACTAATCACATTCCAATATTTAAGAGAACGAATATTTATTTCCTTAGAATTAACAATGAAATAAACTTGTGTTTCATTTATAACACGAGAATTTTAATTTTTCATGTTCCTAAAAATTTGTTTTAAAGAAATTGAATATAATAAATATAAAGATTTCAAAATTTATATATTACATATGACCTAAGTAATATGATGTCATCATTAGTGTAACTATAAAATTAGTTACACGAAGATTTGTAATAATAATATGTCAAAATATACTGATTATATACTAACTTAAAATAATTTTTTATATTTATATTTTGACCCTAATATTATTAAATTTTATTTGTGAACCCAAAAATATTTTAAAACTTTAATTTATTCCCCTTTATTTTTTATTTTTCAGTAGGTTCATAAATTAAAAATAATAATAAAATTATGAAGTTGTTGAGTTATTGAAAATATATATATATATATATATATATATAAAGGTGAGTTGATAAAGTTATAAACTAATATTTTCATGTGAGTTACGTACAAATAAAAATTAGATAGAGTAAATTGAAAAGTTTAAAAAGAATGTTGAGTTTTATAAATAAAATATAAAATTAATAGGGTCAAAATATAAATACAACAAATGATTTTAAGTTGGCATATAATTAATATAATATAACACATCATTGTCATGTATTTTTTTTATTATGTCATGTAATTATTACACTTATATAACTAATTTTATAGTTGTACTGAAGATTTTATCAAATAATATATATGCTCATTATTTTATATGAATCAAATTCAATTTTTTTATGACTAAATTTCAAAATGTTTAAAAAATTCATTACCCACATCAAATATTACACATATTCTTCATAAAGAACAAAAAAAATGCGTAGTTAGAAATTAATTTTCTTAACTGAAAAAATACAAGACCTTCAAAATAACAATTAAAAAAATTCAAAATTAAATTTCTTAACATTATATTTACCCCAATCTAAAAAATCCTATTTTCATGTCAGGATCACACACAAGTAGTACATAATATAACACAACCTCGGAACCTTCTTGAAGTTTGAAGAATCTGATATGTGGTGAGTAAGCTAACCACGCTATCCCAGGCTCAAGTCGTGACTTGTTCTGCCCCGTTTGTCTCAGCTACGGCGTCATGCTTACGTGCTGCTACTGCGCCTCCTTGTGAATTTTTCGTTGTCCACGCATCCAAACTAAACCGAAGATCAGAGTAGTAGTAGTGTACAACAGGTGACTTTGTCTTTGATTGTCCCACCAGCCTCCCTTTCTTATTTAGTGATTGACAATTTGCCTTTCTTGAGTAAATGTCAAGCTTTTAGATGTGCTTGCCCTCTTGATGTGCTCCCAAGCTATTAAAACATAAAAGGGTTACAAACTGAAAAGTACATCGTAATATAAGCACAGTTAATGAGTTATAATGTATTATAATGAGTTTTTTTAAAGAATTATTTATAATAAATAAATTTTAATTAATAAAATTAACTTAGGATAATTTATTGTATTCATTAATAATAATAATAAATATTTATGAATTAATCTTGTTGGTTAACATTTATTTATTATGTGCAATAAATGATCTTTAATAAAAGTATTCCTTAAAAATACCCTATTAAAATAAAATAAATACATTGGGTCCTATAATATACTGGGTTCAATATAATATTATTTTTTATTAGTAGTAATTAATTTCTATAAAATAAATATTTATAATGTTTTAATATGCATTATAATCAATTTACCTTCCTAATTAATTTCATAAAAAGAAAGCGTTTATTTGAAATTAAGGGATTAATAAAGAAAATTTAGTATATAAAATATAAATAAAATAATATAGTAAATTTATAGACAGAATGAACTTCGTAACATACAAACAGTTCCCGTAATTTGGATATTTTATATTTAGTCTTTTAATTGTAGGTGTAATTATTATAATATTTAGAAAAATATAAAATTAGTCCTTACTTTCATACTTTGTCATAATTTGATCCATATTAAATTAATTGTAATAAATTATTTTTTTATAAATTTAAATTTGTACAAAACTAATTCTTCATAATTTTAAATTTATACAAAACTAGTTTTTCTATTTCGATTAATGAGGGATTGATTTTGTATAAAATAAAATTTTTGTGATTAGTCTAAAAAAATTTTAAAGGACTAATTTGTTACCATTATCTGCAAATGACTAAATTGTCATAAAATATAAAAGTGGTGAGACCAATTTAATATTTTACTCTTTTAATATCAAGTGTTCAATCAAACTTTTAAATTATTTATAATAATTATCAATAATTTTTTTTAATGATAAATTTTAAATACAAAACGTCAAATTTTATAATTATTTTAACGAAAACACTGAATAATAACCGGAGGCTGTAAGGATCCAGATTCAAAGTTCTCCATGTTCTTGTATTAATTAATTAACTTTCAATATGTTGATATTCATTGATTGAGCTCACATATGACGTGAAGATTTACGCCCAACTAAGCAATCTTCCAATTCCCACCCAAACCGCCCATTATAAACATAAAACCTTTCCCACATCTCCGATTTCCACAATCCCACTATAAATACCAAACCTTTCCCAAATCACCAACAATATTACTGCAACACGTCACCTTCTGATCATCTTCTTCACACCGTCGTCTCATAACCAGTCATGAGCAAGAGAGACAGAGAGCAGGTCGAAGATCGTCACAGCATAACCATGGCGAACTGCTTGATGCTGCTCTCTCGCGGTGTCCAATACGATCATCAGTATCACAGCCACCGCGTCTTCGAGTGCAAGACCTGCAACCGGCAGTTCCCGTCGTTCCAGGCGCTCGGAGGCCATCGCGCGAGCCACAAGAAGCCGGCGAGGCTCGCCGCAGACGGCGGTGATGACGTCAGTGAGTTGCGTCATCATGATGCCAAGGCTAAGACGCACGAGTGCTCTATTTGTGGACTGGAGTTCGCAATAGGGCAGGCTTTGGGGGGTCACATGAGAAGGCATAGAGCCGATAATGGCAACATCAAGACGCACCGTTCTGGGATCGCTATGAGCAGTAGTAGCAGTTTTGATTCTGATAAGGTTGTGAGTAGTAATAAGAGAAAGAGGGCTTTGGTTTTGGATTTGAACTTGACACCCTTTGAGAATGATTTGGAGTTTCTCAAAATTGGGATTGAAAACTCAGCTTTGAGCGTTTGACATATTGAAGTTTGAGAGTTGGTTTATTAGTCTGTGTATCATAGGCAATTGGGTTATCTCTCTTTGTTTTAATTTTTTTCTGGTGATAGATCATATGTAAATATGTTCATTTCTTTGGTATAATATAAGTTTTGGTTGATTAATTCTTTTTCCAATGTCACAAAAAATTGGTTAGCTAATTTTGTGAAGTGGATATATAAGATGGCTTCTTTTTTCTTTTTTATGAATAAAGGGATGAGAGAATAGTTGTGAAAAAGGTAGCTAGGTTTGTTGTAATTTGACCCGAATTTTTTAATTTTGATTCTTTTATGTTATCTTTTTTTTTTTTTTAATGTTCTTGTCATGTTATAGAAAAAGAAAAATATAGATTTTTAAAACTTATTGTTTAAACAGATCATATTCACTTTATGTTTATAATATTTTTTAATGTTCTTGTAAATTTGTTCATTTCTTTAGTATAATATAAGTTTTGGTTGATTAATTCCTTTTCCAATGTCACAAAAAATTGGTTAGCTAATTTTGTGAAATGGATATATAAGATACTTTTTTTTTTTTTTGAGGAATAAAGGATAGAGAATAGTTGTATTTTGGCGAATAAATTATAATTTGACTTCTTTTATGTTCTAGGAAAAAAATAGATTTCTTGTTTTTCAATAAAACTTATTATCTAAATAAATTATATTCATTTAGTGTTTATAATCTCTTTTAACATGATAGGAAAATAAAATAAGATAATATAAAAAGATTTAAAAATTCTTAAATTTCTTGAAAAGTAAAATGATTAAGATGCTTTTTTTAAAAATTTCTTTAAATGATGTTTTTCTTTCATAGTATATTCAGATTCCTTCAAATATGGAATATGTAAATTTCTCAATCTAGTTAACTACCTGATATACTTCACCATTTCATAACTTTTTACGCACGTAATATTTTCCAAAAACTTGTTATTAATTTCTATTCACAAATCAGTTTCTATTAAATTAAAAATGATTTCAATTTGATAAGCGAGATAACTTTAAGCAATTGTTCATATATGATCATTCAACGTCACATTAAAAAAATAAATATAAATTTCACTGGTTAAAAAAATAATATGAAGTATCTTTGACTCGTCTTAGTTAGATATATGACAGGCCTAAGCTAAATAACTAATTCGCTTATATAATTAACATAGCGACGTCACTTGATAGAGAACACATACAATGACGTGACAATTGCTAGCCAGAATTTTATTTGAATGTATAAAATATTCTGGATAAATACTCAATCTTCCTTAGTCTCACAATCTAGAAGGACCTTATAAGGTTCCAAATTCCAGTGCCGTGCAGTTCAATACAAAATGCTTCAAATCTGAAAAAATTTTGGGACAGCCATCTAGAAGTACTTTTAATATAATCTCTTTCTTTATTTTATATAAAATTATTATTTTGATTTTCATTTATTTTAATTTTTTAAATAGTTCTTAAAATTATCATTTTTTATCTCCCACTTTGGAAATCATTACTATATGTACAGATTCTACAGTATTGCTGTGGATCCAATGATCCACATATTTTTTGTACAATAAAATTAAAAAATCATACGTAAAAATTATAAACCATTAGATATAATTATACACAACAATACTATTAGATTCTGCAACACTGCAGGGGGTCATTACTTATATTTTCTTGAGTTAAATTTCAATAATTCATGTTAAGGGACCATGTTAAAAAGTAAAATGCATGAGGAATTATAAAAGAATAATTTAGCGATAAGTTAAAGAATAAAATAGTATTATTTTCTTTTTTTCATTGAAACTTTATTTCAAAATGTGTGTTAGCCTAAAGAATATTAGTGCTTAAATACATGGTTGTTCGTAGTTAGAGTTAGATGAGTAGATTAAACTTATGAAAATACCTCTAATTAGTTAGACCCATATCAATATAGTAACCATGTGCTTCACATGTTTTTCTTTCAAACTTTCTTAGTGATTTTACTTTTCTTTTTGCTTTTATTTTTTTCCTTTGATTTTTAGGTGATAGGTTACAAAATGAGAATTAATTCTCAAACTCTCCCCCATTAAAGACTAAATATGATAGTCTTGAGTCGATGGTAAAAAAACTCTATTGAGTTAGCCTTGCATTTTCTTTTTAAAATTCGTTTGGTTGAAGAATTTAGATACAATTATTTGAGTATTCAATGTTAAATTTTTTTAATAAAATTATAATTTGTGAAAGATTTCTTTTGAATTTACTGAAAAATGTGTATAATTCCAAACATAAATAATTACAATAAAGTCTTGCTTTTTAAACTTTTGTGAATAAAAAAAATGAATTAGTTATATGTATATATGTATGCCTACTTGTTTTGATTTTCAATTTTGAGAAAAATATACCTTTGGTCATTTACTTATCATAAAATTATCATTTTAGTTCTTCACTTATTGAAGTAACCAAAACAGTCCCTTACTTATTAGAAAATGTCACACTTGATTCTTCACTTTTTAAAATAATACCAAATTTAGTCTATTAGATTTAGCGTTTAGGTTTTGGTATAGGAACTAATGGTAATTTTTTTAAAAATGAGGAATTAAATATAACATTTTTTTAATATATAAGATATTATTTTGATTATTTCAATAAGTAAGGAATTAAAATAGTAATTTGTGATAAGTGAAAGCTGAAAAATATATTTTTCACTTTTAATATTTCTTAGAGAGTACGAGTTAAATCCCAAAAGTTTTTCATTTATTGCAAGTTAGACATTATGTTAAATGTCCCATGTAAGATTTGAGGTTCTTTCATCAATCAAAGTTTGCACATTAAGGAATTGATAATGTCATGTACGTAGCCCCAAAATTCTTTTCCCAATTTTAAATATATTGAGTTGATCCAAAAAAATTGAGATATATTCTCTATTTTCTTACTATAATATGATGCATCATATATATATATATATATATATATCTATCAGAAAACTACACACGTGTCAAAATTTAGACAGCAGTTAAAAGATTTTAACAGAAGAACTAATTAGTAAGGAGTTATATTCTTTTTGAAAAATATTATTTTAGTTATTGATTTATTGCTGAATTGTTATTTTTTACCCTTAATTCATTTTACCTTTTTGAATAGTCCTCTACTAATTGAAAATTATTGTTTTTAGTCCTCCATTTTAAATATATTTACCATATATAATTTCCTGAGTTAAACCATATTTGCTTACATAAAATAACTAAAAGTAATAATTTTTAACTAATGAGAGATTATTTTTAAAAATAGAATGAATGAAAGACCAAAATATCTTTTTTTTGTTCTTTTTTGAAACAAATTCCACAGGGGATGGTGGAATTTTGATACAACTGAATTACACACTGAGTTAGTGAGTTATCCAGAAAATGGGTTTTTCTTTGAAAGCTTTTCTCCAATCTTAGGAAAATGACAGCTCTATATGTTGGCCTGAATTGACTATATACTAAACCCAAATATAACGCAATATTATTTGCCGTTGATTGGGTTGCAAAGTTTGACATACTTTATACAAGTATACTTGGTTGATATGTAAGATAATAAATCATATGGATATTCTTATAATTTTACTTTCCCGCATAAATCAATTTTTTTGTGGTTAATAAAATGTCAGTTTATGTTAAAAATATATTTTTCTGAATAATAGAACAATAATGATCAGGAGGATTAATAAATTTTGACGGTGGGCTGGTAGAAGGCTTTAATTTCCAATATAGAAATAATTTTTATTGAAATGAAAATGAGAATAACTATAAAAATAGCATGAATTTTAGTAATATATGGTCATGTTTGTTCGGTATAATGTAAAAAGAAATGAGAATGATATTCAATTTGGATGTTTGCTTTTATTGAAATAATATAAGAAAGGAAATAGATATTAAACGACTTTAATGCTCCATCTTAAAAATATAAAATTATTTCGAAATTTTTGAAAATAGTTAAAAATTTATTTTTAATTTTCAATTCCATTTTTATAATTCATAAAATATTAAATTATTTTTTTTACCATTTTTAGAAATATAAAATAAAAAAGGTTTTGATCACTTTCTTCCATTGAGTAGTGTACGTGTAATATTTAACCATGTAACTTCACAAAATGTGAAAGACAAAGGCTTCAACGAGGGTGATGCCCTTGACTTTTCGAGGGCATTGATACTTCTTTTATATGGACAATAAAAATGTGTCACGTGTCAGTCAATTATAAGGAAAATTGAATGGATGAAATTATAAAACACACTCGTTTTCTAATCGAATATTTGGTTGAAATTTTCAATTGATTATTTTTTGGTCGGAATAACCATCTTTCAGTCAGAATTTTTTTAATAATTTTTATAAGTAATATATGAAAAAATTTATGTACCAAAAATGATTATATACAACTTTTTGTTGGTTATAATAAACTCTTCAACATAATTAAAATACCCAACAAAAATTAAGGTAATCATTAATAAGATAGGTAATTAAAATATCCAATCTTTAGTAAATAAATTCATAGCAAATATTTAAAATGTTTTAGTTAACTTTTATTTTGACAAAAATTAGATCACACAAATAAAAATTAAATTACAAAAACAGCTCTAAAATGTACTTCTAAAGTGCATTTAAAATTTTTTTGGTTTCAATATTAATTTTGATGATACATGAGATAGCTTGCATACATGCATAAATTTTTTTATCTATCTAATCCAACCAAAGATAGGTTATATTTGTAAAGATTAGCAAATTCGAAAATACAGAGTGAACATAATAATATTTTCTTGGAGTTTATATTAAAAGAAATAAAGTTCAAAGACTAATTTGTAAATTTTATAATATAAGATATTGAGATGAAAAACAAAAATTAAAAAAATTAAGGACTAAATTATAGAACTTTTTGAAATCGATCTTTTTGGCAATTTCAACATATTCTTATATAATCCGTGCAAAATTAAATTTTATCTTTCTATTGAACCAAGTGTGAAAGGCATTGGTGCCTTGGAAATTCTTGAGGCACCAAAGAAACTATCTTCAGTAAGGGTAAAAAAAAAAAAAAGGCTTTTGATTAAGATGTAATGTGGCTTGATTGTGAGAGGGCAAAATGGTAAAATATTATTCTTCCCCATGGATACCATAGCTTTTATTACAAAAGTGAGGGAATCCCATCGAGAAAATGAGCTCTCCAAATGGAAAACTTTTCTAACCTACCAAACATGTCTTTCTTCCTTTGTTTCTACCTTTCTTTTCTCTCCCATAATTCAAGATTTCATTGTACCAAACATGTCATAAGTTTTTATAAATGATCAGTTGTTTTGATTATTAAATTTTAAATTTATTTTATTCATTGTACCAAACATGCCGTAAGTTTTCCTAAATCATTGGTTGTTTTGATTAATAAACTTTTAATTTATTTTATTCATTGTACCAAACATTTGATTGACTTGTCTCTCTACCAGCTCCTATTACATATAATCATTCAAAAATATAAAAATAAAAAGAAATAGGGGAAGAAATAGTTACTGCATTCATCCAACAATGATTTTTTATTATATCATCAAATGCATGTTAAGAAATTAAGTGTATCAATGCAATTAGTAATGTTTTTTCGTCATGCTTATAATAGTACCACAATTTGCTAGTAACGATTCTTTAATGTAATGATAATCAGCTAATTAGTAATTTTTTTTTCATTGTACTATTGATGATTTCGTATTGCACTTGTAATATATCATAATGTGTTGTTACTCACATATTACTTATAATTATAATATAATTTGTGACTAATCATAAATATATTGAATAGACGTTATCAGCGATTAAAAATTTAATAGTTACTACACTAAACTTTAAGGTTATATTTGGATAAAAGGTCAAAGAAAGAGTGATAAGAATAGAATAGTCAAATTGAAATGAATGTATATTCAAATGTTTTTATGAGGATAAAATAAAATGGCAAGGGAGGGCCTCCAAAACTCTCTCTACCTATCTAAAATGTTATTTTTATTATCTCCCCAAATTGAGAGGTCAATAATGGAAGAGAGTAACTTACTAATTAAAAGTACTATTATACCCTTTTAAATTTCTTAAAATTACAAGTTTATCCAATGTTTACATTGTGAAGCATTTCTCTTGAAAACTTCATTTTTTTAGCAAATAAAAAATTTAATCTTTGTCCTATTTTTCTATTTAATTATTAATTAAAATCTCGAATTTATTTTTTTAAATTTTTTTAAAATGAGTAATTTTTACATATTATAAGTTATTTACATAAGATATATATTAATTTTATTTCAGAATTGTGTTGTATTTTGTGAGTTGAGAAATTAAAAGAAAGAAAAATAGGAGATTTAGTAAAAGAAATTAAAAAATATGGACAACATTCTTATTTCATGTATTGAACAAAGATAAAATTATTAGTTATAAGTTTATGTTATAAAAGGTAATATTAAAAAAAATAATTAATAAGTTATTTCATTCCATTCATTTAATTGTAATTTCCAAACAAAAATTCTAAAAATCATTCCCTTTTCTTATTAAAACTTCTAAACGACAAAGCTACTCAAATTATTCTACTCTATTCCATTCCATTAATAATCAATCTATTTCTTCATCTCTTAAACTTTCAAATATAGCCTAAAACACACCCTATTTTGGGTATACATGCATGCAACAAAACTAATGTACAGGCTTTAGTTAATAGTACTTTTAACCATATATGATAAATGAGGTAACTTTAGTTAATATTATTCAGTTTTCTCCATTTTAAAATTAAATTTATGAATTTAATTGTTAATATTAAAATAAATGTACAAATTTAATGGTCCATATTTAAAGTTAGGAAATTGAAATTAGTAACTTTTAGTTATCAATGTCAATAATTTGAACTAACTATATATATTAAATGAATTGTACAATCTAATGATAACAATATATAGTTAAAATGATAAGCATGCCAAAAGATTGATAGGTAATAACACTAGTAATTAAAGGGTACATAAGAGTCAAGCCAAATTGGGTTTCCGTAAGACATAGGATTTGATCCAACCCAATTTTAGCCCATATTATACGTCAAGTTACATATTTTATTTAATTTTTTTATTTTATGAAAATAATTTTTTAAATAAAAACAAAAAAATGAGATTTGAAAGGAATTAAAAATGAAACGAAAAAGAATTATGATTTAGAATAAAATGTAATTAAAATTTGAAAAGAATTAATAATTTAAAATTTTTATAGTATAAGTTATTATAAATAAAATAAAAATAATAACGAAGTCGAACCAAATCAAATTTTGTGTAAGCTTATAACTCAATCTAACTTGATCAAATTTATACATTTTTTGTTTTAACTCGATTCGATATAGTCAAATTGAATTAAATTGACCAAAATAACTCAGCCATTGAACACTTCTATAATAGTTCAATTAAATCATGACAAAAAATATATTACATAATTTAATTACTCTTTTTCGTGATTTGAATTGATATAGTATAGTACTATATGTTATTATTAATTAATACTTTCTGGCTAATTATAGACAATTCGGATTCATTCTATTCGTTGTCTTTGTCACCATCGTTGATTACATAATTGTCGCCGTCAAAGTTTCCACGAGCAATTTCCTTCATTTTGCCTGGTCATGTCACATTGGGATCACATTCTAATTCAAGCCACGTGACTACGAATAGCCACATAATAAATAAAAGGATTTCACTTGGGCCCCAAAAACTACTATTATGGAAGAAAAAGGCTTACTCGGAAACACTTTATTTGTAAAAATGAGAACAATTTTTGTCGGACGGGGAACATTTAGATTGATAACATATATGTTTACAAATACAACATTTTAGTCAATAATAATAATTTTTAGCTTGTTAAGGAGTAAAACTTCCAAGATTGATTTATAGAAAAATGCATAGTCAACTTAATAATTATAGTTTTTCAGAGCCAATTAAATCGTGGCTATTAATTATTTTTACTTATCATATTCTTAATAAGTGATCTTTCATTTAAAGAACATATATAACTTTTCAATTAAAAAATTTCTCATATTTTCATGGTTCAAATAGTGATATGTTTTTTTAACTTTAGGGAAAATTCAACAATTAATCCCAATAGCTTCCCTTTGTTTGTAATCTGGTTCTTATAGTTTATTTTTGTTTCCAAATAACAACCTGTAAATGAAGTGTCCATCATCGTATTCCGTTTAAATACTGTCAATGGAAAGGTAACATGGTAGATAAAGCTACCCGGTAGCACGTGCTTACATGGCTAAATAACTCCCACGTAAACTTTGGATGGTGCAAATAAAAAATGAACATTTCAGATGAACATTGTATTATATATTATATTAGAATAAATGAGATTAATTTATTAATAATATTATGACTTTATTTTTCTTAAAATATAAAATTTATTTTGATTTTAAATGAATATTATACCATATATTACTTTTCATATTAATATTAACTTTACTATTTAAATAACCATGAGCAGAGGAGGGGGACAAGCCTCCTTACAACTCCCTTCATCTTTATATATATATATATATATATATATATATATGAATTTTTAAAAATTAATAAAGTAAATTAAAAATTAAAATAGAATGATGATATTTATTCTTTTAGATTTTAGTTTATTAACATAAAAGTAAAAATAGAAACATTTATTTTAAATTTTAGTAAAATGTTGTCATAGAAAATTTTTATTTTTATTTCATTTTTAAAAAGTAATTACTAAATTATTAAAGTAATTTATTATTTATAAAGATCAAGTAAAAATCAATAACTTTTCTTATGTAAACAATAACATATATTATATTAGTATGTAAACAATTTATAATATTATAATCTATTTTACTGTGTAAATTTTATTTTTGAAAAATTCATATATCAGTTTTTTCTAATGTTATGATAATATATATATATATATATATTTATTTATTTATATATATTTAACGTTTTTAACTTATTTTTTTCCTCACATTGTCTCTAACTTTTGAGACTCTTATCACCCATAGGTTTTATAAATTGCATTATTATTATTATGATCATCGTTATCATCTTCATTAATAGGCCTAATTTATTTATTTGTATTTATAATTTGTTTATTCTCCCAAAAAATTAGCCAATGGGGACTCAGTCAGAATTTGTACTCATTTTTATGTATGTTTAATATTATTATTGTGCACAAGTAAATATATATAGTCGTGTATATCAAATACGCTATTAACTTTTAATGATAATATGATATTTTATTTATTTATATATAAAAATATATGTAGTAAATATAATTTTTTACAAAATATATAATGTATTATAATTTATTACTTGGTCCCCTAGAAAATTTTTTCTCATATCACCCTTACTCGTGAGGATATTCATATATATTCACTAATTATGTGATGTAAGAAAAAATACAAAAGAATATATATATATATATATATATATATTATCACTTGACAACATTATAATAATCAATAAATAATTCAAAATAATATTTTAAAGGAAGTAATAAAGTTTATCAAATAAAGCATTTAAATTTATAACTATCAATTAGTAAAAAAAAAAATACATTTATAAAACATTATAAATATTATTTTGTTCATCAGTATTACAAAAATTTTTACAAAAGTTTTTTAAAAAAATCTATTCAATGTTTAGCTAAAAATGACATAATTACATTTGAACTTAATAATATTCTACTATAAGTTAGCAAATCTATTAATTACAAAAATATATTAAATGTTTATACATAAATTAAATATAATATAAATAATACATATGTGAGTCTAATAAATTTTAATTAAAATATCAAATAATAAAATAAAATAAAATAAAATGACTCAATTATATAAAATTAGTAATTTCAGTAGATTCAAAAAATTAAAATATATAAAAACATAAAATTATAGCTTAATTATATATATATATATATATATATGATAAAAAAGAAATTTGAGGGGCACTTATAGTGCCCGCTGTATATATTCATAATAATAAGATAAAAAGATGTGTAATGTAAACGTCTCTAAAAATAAAGTAATTTGCCTAATCTTTTTATGGGCTGTCATCTAGAAGTCCTTTGACTATAATCAATTTATTTTATTCACACACAGTCCCATACCTTATTTCAGAATTGTAGAATTTAAAGAATTTTAATGCTTACATAGTTGTTGGCAGGTGGAGTTAGTTGAGGAAACATAAGCACAGACCACCAGCGATCAGTTAGACAAAAAACCAAAAAAAAAAACAGAAGAATAACCAAGTGCTTCACACGTGTCTTTTTTCATTTATAATATATATATTGTTTTTATTATAAGCCCATAGTAAATTGGGTTATATATATAAAATATAAGATAAAAGTAAAGCAATCCAAATGTTTTTGAAAGTACAGTTTTTTATTTAGTCTGAGTTGTAAGAGTAGAGTTGAATTTAAATTGATTATAAATTTTAATTGGCTATTTAAATAAATAATTTAAATTTTATCATAATATTTCTTAAATTGCATTAAAAATAAATTTTTGATCAGGATTGGACTCAGGCTCTAAAACTAAATTAAAAATGTAGTTGAACTCTTCGAAAGTAAAACAAGACTATGATCGAATTTAATATTACAAAATATGTATAATTAAATCTTTAAAGTTTAAATAATTTTTAATTTTGTTCATGTATTATATTTTTATTAACATTTTGTCATATATGTAAATTAATTTTACTTAATTATTTATTTTTATATTTTTCATTACCAGAAATCATATATATTTGAAATATTGAATATAATTTGTTATATCAACAAAATTTTAACAGTAAGGATTATAAATTATATGAACTCAATTAAAAAATTTTCAATTATAAAGCTCAAATTAAAAATTAAATAAAATTATAAGAACTTAAAGTATAATTTTCCATGAGCTAAACTCGATTTTCTCACCTGTTGTGTCAGCCTATAATTTTTTTTTAATCATACAATAATCTCTCAAGTGGGATTATTGTTTCAAAACTGAGTTTGACTTTGCTCCAATTTTTTAAAGAATTAGACATATATGTAATTTTTATATTTTTATTCTGCTGTTTTGCAATTAAATAGTGATAAATGTTTAATTAACTAATTATAATATATTATTTAATTTGAAATTGAAATAGTTATTTATAATAGCTATAAACGTATTGTGATGTAATTAAAAAAATTAAAAAATTATTATGTTTTCATTAAAAATATCATAACAAAAATATAAATAATTGTATTTTTTTAATAAAAAAGTAGGCTTAGGCTATATAAAAAATAGGCTTTATTTAACTATAAAAGTCGGTGTCCCTAATTATTGTTTCAATACACATCGGATTCAAATCATGCCGAAGTAACTCGAGTTTTGCCACATTCGTGTCACATATATAGATGATGTACGATAGAATAAAAGATTGTGTAAATTATGATAATTATATATATATATATATATATATATATATTGCTTTGAAACTTATATATATTCTTAAATATTTTGATATGTTACTGAGAATTATATTTTGTCATAAAGGTTTATTTTTTATATAACATTATAATTGTATTTTTAATGAAATAAAAAAAATAGTTAAATAATTTAAATTTTTGAAAAGCACATATTGTGTAAAAAATTAATATTATTTGCAAAAAAGAAAAAAAACTGGAGGCGAACCAGGTCCAATTTTATAACTAAAAAGAGCAACATGTATATTTTAATCAAATCTCAACAAAGTTGATATAATTTATTATAAAATATTGGATACTTTTAAAAGTGAAATAATTCAATTAGAAGAGAAAATTTATTTTTGGTCCTTATAGTTTTACTCATATTTTAAGATAGTCCTTATACTTTAAAATTAATTATTAGTTCCTCATAATTTTAATGATTTTTAATTAAGTCCCTGTTACTATATTTTGTCAATATTTAGCCATATATGTGATTAGTTTTATTTGGTTATTTACTTTTATTTATGTTGTTAGTATAAATCATATATATTTAAAATATTGACATATTATATAATTAGTTATATTAATAAAATTTAATAAAATACTAGAAAAATTTTACTGTGGGCATTAAATTAAAATATTTATAAATTACAAGGACTTAAATATAAATTTTTTACCTATAGGTATTATAGTCAAAATTGACTAAAATTATGGGGACCAAAAGTAGGATTTTCCCTAATTAAAACGCAAGACAAAATTAGAGTATGCGAAAACTGGTGGACGGACTGGTGTAGAGCTGGGTAGGTAGCTAGCTGAACTGGCGCGGTCATACTTTCCTATGAAGTAGCCACTTGAAGTGATGAGCAATTTTTGCCTCCTTGGTCAAAATTTAAAATACATATAGATATTCAAGTCTCACTCAAGCTGCTTTAAAATGAAGTTTTGGTATACATGTTGAGTAGGAAAATTTGATGCACGAAAAATATAAAATTGATTACAACTAAATTATAACAAATTAGTCTATCATAACTTTAAAATGAAATAAAAAAATCTCTTATAAATTTAAATTTGTACAAAATCGATTCCTCAATTTAGATTAATGAGAAACTAATTTTGCATAAAATTAAATTTTTAAAATACTAATTTATTATGATATATTTGTGAGGAATCAAATTATCATAAAGTATAAAAGTAAGAAATTGACTTGACACTTTCTCTTGAAAAAAATTATATAGATACGTTATCTCATTGACAATTATTTTATTGTTACATCAATTTCAAGTGAAAGATAAATTTAATCCCTTGCTTATCACATAATTTTCAATTTGGTTCCTCACTTCTCAATTCATTCTCAATTTAATTTCTTGTTAAATTTGATTATTAATTTGGTTCCTTATTTACCAATTCATTCTCAATTTAATCCCTCACTAATTCCAAATTTAGTTAAAGTTAAAAAACTAAATGTATTAATTTTCATATTAGAAATAGACCAAATTGAGAATAGATTAATGAGTGAATAATCAAATTGAAAATAAAAATTAATAAAAGACCAAATTGAGAATGGACGAATCAATAAAGGATTAAATTGAGAAAAAAAATCAATAAAATGACCAAATTAAGAATAATTAATAAGTAAGAGATCAAATTGATTATGAAAATTAACAAAAAACTAATATGACAATCAACTGATAAGGGAAGGACCAAAATAATATTTTACTTAATAATTACCTATTCATTGAATAGTCAATAATAATGTGACTTGATATACTTTGAATAACAAAACCCTATACATGATGAATTTCCAAAATGAAAGAAAAGATTTGTGAATAAAAGACTTTCTGGAAAAAAATGGCGAGATTGTAGAGCAAGTTCTTTTGAATCACCTTAAAAGCTTGGATAACTGATAAACTTTAGGCAAAAGACATCTCAAAGACCTTTATAACACTACTATAGCAATGTCAGCAGTCAAATTGAATATTTTCAACGAGACTACTTCTGATCAAATGAAATGAAAAAGCCTTTGGTCTAAAGACAGATCTGTTCAATGTGAGCCTCTCAAGCTCCTTCCATGGAGAAGTTAAAGTAACACTAGAGGAATGACAAGCAGCAGTTAGATCTGTTCAACTCCTTCAGCTTGCTGCTACACCCTCCATTGAAGACAAGGATCATGTCAAGCTGGCAATTTGCCTGATAAGTAGAGAGAAAGCTTTTCTCTCATAATGGATGCAGATTTGTCGGTGAATTCACAAGTTTGATCTCGATATCCTGTATCATGCTGGTGGCACAAAGGCATATCGTTGTGCACTTCGTCCTCCATGTCAATAACTATATTGTGCAGGATACAGCAGACAAGAATAATCCTAGGTAATTTGTGCTTATCAGGCTTCCACATGACACCTTGTATTATCTTCCACTTCTCCTTCAACCTTGCCAATGCTCTCCTTGCCACCATTCGGGTTGCGACAAGCCGTTTGTTAAACTCAACCTGATCATCTGAAAGGCTTTTCCCTTTAAAAGGAGTGAGAAGCCATGGAAGAAGGGGAAACCCAGCATCCCCGACTATATATTCCCTCAGGATTGTTCCTTCGGGTAGTGTCTTCTTACAACCATTCAATCTTTTTCCTTCTTCAGTGAGTTTGAAGAAAGCTGAGCTTTGAAGTACAAGGTCGTCGCTCAGACTTCCTGGCCATCCGGTAATTATGTCACGGAATCTCAAATAAGGATCAACAATTGCTTGCAATAGCATGCTGCAGTTCTTCTCACGATCCAGCCATACATCATTCATAGAGTCCACTGAGGGCAAAGTCATCATTATGTGTGTGATGTCAACTGCACCACAACAGTTAGGAAGGCCCCGAATACTCTCAAACTTGGACTTTATCTCTTCCATTGCAGATTCAGTTGAAGGCCAATTAAGATGGCAAAGGCCTCTTTCCTCC
This sequence comes from Delonix regia, assembly GCA_037074485.1. NCBI lineage: Eukaryota > Viridiplantae > Streptophyta > Magnoliopsida > Fabales > Fabaceae > Delonix > Delonix regia. The sequence continues at coordinate 17,088,200 of CM073454.1, read as the reverse complement.
ATTGATTCTACAAAACGCCAAGTTATTTGGGAAACAGTTGATTGGTTCATTCCGAATGACTCACCAATGGTTGACAATGACTCACCGGAGTTAAGCCTCCTAAGAGCAACAGCTACTTGGTCATTCAGAGACAAAGGCTTGCCATTTATATCCACGAAATTTGAAGATCTAGCCCTCATATCGTCTTCCACAAGAGAACATATATAGTTGAATGTCTTTCTTGAGATCTTGAACGCAGACTCAAATTTCTCTATATTTTTTGATTGAGATAAAGGTCCTATAATATACAAAGTTGAAGCATGAGCATATATTAATTGAAAATCATGATCATGAGTCTCAACTTTCATAGACAAAAAGAATTATATTGAAAAATTTGAATGATGGGTTATATTGCAGCATCTATTTAACCACAACAAAATAAAGGTAGTCCATGAAGCAGAAGCTATGGCAGATTTGATCTTTTTCATATTTAGAAACAAGCATAACCAGACTTGCAGTTTCAATAGAAGATTTAGTTCATCTCAAATTCAGTTATGGCACGAGGTGTAAATGAAATTTTCCTCTTCTGCTCTACAAACTACTCAAAAACATCTGTAAAGAAATTAAATTATTTCGTCATGCAAAGTTAAAGTGAATAAATGATAAAGATAGCAAGGTATGAAAGGGGTAAAAATGCACAAATGTCTCACCATTTGAATCTTAAATTAGTGATCTCTTATACACAGAAAAATCCTAGTAATGCAGAATAATTAAAATACGCAATGCATTGTCAATACCAAAGAAAACTAATCAAATGAGTCTGGGTGTTCGATTGGTAGAATTAGCAAAGGCATCCCTTTGCAGTTCTGTTCTCATTCTTTTTCAATTTTTTGAACCCATTATAGTTCATGTTTTAGCATATTCTTGTGTCATTTTAATGATTTCACTATCTGTTCCAATTATCATTGTGAGTAGAAGTACTATGATTTTCTTCAAGTACTTTAGCAATCACAAGCATATATTACATATAACCATGCAATTTCTCAGAATATATGCATGTGAGTGAAACTAGCCATAATGTACAAAACAGCTAGCAATAACCCAAAAAAAAAAAAAAAAGTACCTGACAATCTATGGTTTATAACACAAGGTGTCTATTTTTTACCATTTTACTAAAAAAAAATCCAAAATAAGAGAATGCAACAGCCAAAAACAGTTTTCCATAAATATCTTAAAGTAGTCAAGGGCCTTGGATTCTCTTGAAGCATTTCACCACAAGCAAGAGAAACTGAACAAAGAGAAACAAAAAATATTGCAATGATGAACAAAGGAGGAAGTCTCTTAGTTATAGTAATATATACTTTTGAGGGATGTGACAGGTATAAAATGATCAAAATCCTTTCAAGAAGTCAGAGTGCAAATGATGATTACAAATCTTATATGAAAGTCATAAATAAAATTTGAATTAATAATGTATAACATTTTCGAAAGAACTCATAACTTTTAGACCAAATTCATCCACAAAACTGGTATGCGCATTGAAGCTTCCCCTGTATCTCTATGTATCAAGGCCCATAAACTTATGACAATATGCTACGCAATTTAAATCAGCATGTTATATGAATTTACACTCTTGAACAAAGAGAAGCAGAGATCCTACTTTTGTTTGATTTTTAATCTTCAGAAATAAATGAAGAAGAATTGAAAAAAGGGGCAAGATGTTCATTTTCATGCAGAAATAAGAAGTTTTGAGTAAGAAGAGATTGCTGATTACGTGACTCCTTGAAAGTAAAAGTTAGGGAGGGATAGAAAGCACAGGTGGGATTTCATTCTCAGTCCTCTTTAACCAGTTTCACTACATAATGAGGTATTAAATCAATGAAGGTTTAAAAGTGAAAAAAGTAAAATTTAGACCCAACCACATAATTGCACAAAGAGAGAAGGATGTGCACAAATCATTTGAAAAAAAATCAGAAGTTATCAAATTTCAATGTCAAGTGAATAAAATTCAAATTAATGACAAAAAGAAAAGATAACAAAATCTAAGTAGAAGCAGCAACCATTATTCCACTCATGCTTTAAAATGCTTGAACAGAGAGAAGCTGCAGTAGTGCAAGTGGTAAAATTAGAACAGGCACACTCATAATGTGGAATATTACGTTAATAAACTAACAAACTGTCATGGATAGCAGTTGAAGAAGAATATTAGCAATATCTACAAGCCTCCTGATTTGAGAAAATAGTTTCATCTGAGTACAGACATATTCAGGTTAAAGATATTTGGTCACATTTTAAAGCAACAAAGCAATAAGTATGCTTATCAAGAGCAGCATTCATGCAAAATGCCAACAAAAGCTCAAAATACAAAATTAGCACCTGAATGATATCAGGTTCTTTAGATTAAGTAAATATTCCTGATTAACAGAATCATATGGCTTTTAAGCTCACATTTCATTGCATGAAACAGAAACTACCTCCTCATAGTATACAGTAATACATAGCAAGTCAGATCAATATCAGACATCAGTTACAATATCAAGTATTACTCAAAAACTTTATTTATGGAAGGTTACATTAATAAAGCATAGTCAGTCATATATTTGAACATAACCAATGATCCATTCCCTGAAGTAACAGAACGAGAGCAATAAGAATATATAGAAAATTTAGAGACAATTTTTAAGTGTTTGCTGTCACATTCCCTATAAAAACTTCAGCAATCGCACATTTTTCAGCTCCACACTATTAGGTGTTTCAACACAATTTTTCAATTTTCCATGTGTGTATTGGTGTCGCAAATAACTACGAAACTTTATTTTAGTTCTAAGAGTATATAGATGAAATGTCAAATCTATCAATAACTGTGGTAGTTGAGATGTTCATTTGACCCAACTCATTCAATCCATTGAATGCTTCAAATGTCAACCAATACCCACCTAAACAAAGCGAGAGAGATGGCCAGCAAATACAGTGTCAATGTATGAATTTCACAAAATCTAATGACCAAGAGCACTTAGCGGTAAGGATATATTGTATTGTAGGTACCTGTAATTCTCTGGGAAAACTCCTGCCACCAATCCAAGGGCTGGGGTTGAAGAAACTGCAATGGAGTTTCTGAAGCATCTTGGTCATCCTTACTCTCGACCTTCTTCCTCTTCTTGATCCCTCTAATGGAACCCATGTACAGATGAATGCTTCGAAGTCCCACCAAGAATAAAAGCGAAGAAAATCAAAACAAGCTTCAAGAAGAAAAACCCATAAACCATGAGCCCCGATTTCAAATCAAGGGAAGCAAAACCAGATGAAGCCGAAAAAAGATTGACATGTACAATTCGAAAATGGGGTTCTGTCCATGAATTCAAAACGTGATATGGTAAGTTAAAGAAAGTAAACTAGGTGTAGACAGGAGTAATGGTGGGAAGAAACAGAAAGGAGATTTAAAGAATGAAGTTCAAAGAATACAGAGGCAACGCGAGCTGTTTATTTGTAAAAGGGAAAGAAACGTAAGCACTAAAAGCAGAATGAATAATACTCGGCCACAGCAAAATGACTTCGTGTTTTCAGGACATGGACAACGAAGACTTCCTCGTTTTATAGTCTTTCAATAATATCAAGACATTTATTTAAAGTGATCTTAGCTTACTTTTTTATTTTCTAAATTGAACTAGACTTTTGCGATTTATATATTTTTGAGTAAAGAACTGTTTTTTTTTTTGAATATTTCTTTTATCTCCCAGTTTAATTTTTAATAACTTTTTAAACGACAATGATCTCAAAAATTAATAAAACATTAAATTAAAAGAGCTATATTTTGTTTGATGAAGTTGATAAGTTAATAATATTTCAAAAGTAAAAATTATTATTTACTTAAATGATTTTTTTATTTTTTGACTATGTTCCTACAAATGCTTTAAAATTTGAACTATTTTTTCAAATTAATTTTTATGCTTAAAACATTATATATATATATATATATATATATATATTGTAAAAATATTTATAGATCAGATACTATAGCATTTTGAACGCGATGCGGGATTCGTCATCCCATTCTATCGATCGTATTATGTTTTAAACATATCATCGAATTAAAATGACAGTGTAAATTTCAAAGTATTAATTATTTTTAGTGCAGAATTTGAAAAGCTCCAATTCAATTCGGCTTTAGTATGCTAAAAGATTTTTAAAATCCAAATGTCATTTTTATCAAAATATTGGATTTAATTACTCTTTTTTTTCATACCAATTTTCTTCTGAATTTTCTATTTTCATGTTATTTCAAAAGATGATTTTTGAGTTGAAGATACTAACATTTATGACCACTTTGTATCGTTCCAACTAAAATAGGTAAATGTTGTCTGTTAGATCTGTTGGAGTTACACTATATTAATGTTATTGGCTTTACAAAACAGGTTTTAATAATTAGCATTATTCTAGTTTTACTCCTCATACATTAATTGATTTTTGAATTTAATGTGTTACATATATGTATGTATATCATACTTCGATAATAAATCTTTCACAAAAAACATATTAATGGTATAATGAAAATCCGATGACATTACATTTTTGTTAAATGAAATAATATAATAAACTAAAAATTTGCTTTCCAATCAATCATGAGTAATTTCACATTTATATTATTTTTTAGAACTTAAATTCTATTTAACTGTATAGTTACTTCAAAATGCTATAATTATTAATTGGTTAAATATGAAAGTATACTACTTTCTTGTATTAATTGTTTCATTTTTCCAACAGTGCATGCTAAAACTAATAAAATTGATGCTCGTAATTGATGAATCGGAATAATTGCTTTCAATGTATGTTTTTAGGCTCCAATCTCTTATTTAATCTACCATTTTTCAAGTTTTATTAAAGTCTTCAAAATAATTTGCATATTTATGTAATGAGTTATTAAAGTTTTAAACTTCTATTAGATTGGAGACCTTTTTTTTTTTTTCAAATGTATTTTGCTCATCTCTTATTTTTCTTCGGAAATGGACCTATTATGCACACAAATTAGGGAACCTGATCCTCTCCTGTACGACAATAATACAAGAGCATCTCGTGCCGACATTTCATACATTTTTTTTAATTAATTTTTGTTAATAAATTATCATAATACATAAAGATAATACTACTATACTACATAACTTTTTATACAATACACCATCTTATTGAGAAAAAAAAAATTGAATAACTTTTAACAAGAAAAGCTGTTAAATCCCACCTTATAATTCGTGCACTAATACTGCATTATATTATATACTCCAATGTTAGTGACAGTTGGCTCAAGAGTAACAACACGGATTTGTATACAGCAGGCATTGAAAGTTAGAGTTGATGGTTGGCAACATTGATTACATAGAAAATAATATCAAGTGTATGTGGAATATATATGACATTATTAAAGCATATTTATGTTAAATTATCCTTGAATCTAATTAGTTTGTCAGAAATGATAGTTTTATCAAATATCTAAAAGATTTAGTATGGTTCTTGCGAGGATAATGTATTATTTTTAAGATTAAATTTTTATTTGTCAAATATATGATACGTACAAAAGTATAGGTTAATGTACTTATTTACATCTTTACACCAATAACCTAAATAAATTAGTCATTAGGAATAGACCAAAAAATTGCGAAAATAATATTTTAAATGGTCCAAACTAAAAATAAAATATTCAAGACACTATACTAAATTAAGCTAATTAAGAGTTGGAGTAAGAATAAATTGAGTTATCAAGTTCAGTACTAACTTTGTTTTACATAGTTCAATTTCACTTCTAGATGATTTAGCTCACTAATAAGATGAACTTAATCCTAGTAGTTATCCTAATATAATTTTAATTTTACTTAAAGGTTGATCCCAATCATTTAAATAAAATCTTCTCTAGAATGCATTAAGATTAATAGTTATACTATCAAACACAACTTAGATAGAGGTTGATCCCAATTATTTAGGTAAAATTGTAATACCTTAACCATTAATGTCATTTAAAAGTTGATCCCAATCATTTAAAGAAAACTAATCCTAAAGTGCTTTAAGCTCTTGAAAATTTATGAGAATACAAGTGTGAATATACCTCAAAGGTCATCCTAATTATTTAAGGCATATTCCACTAAATTCTTAATGAGACATTTCATCAAATATTTTATGGGCATTTGACTCTATGACAAGAGATTGTGAAAGAAATCAACAAAATAAACCATTTAATCCATTTGCAATCATATTAATGGACTAAAACATATAAAAGCTCCAAGTAAGAAGTAATATATATTTATAAATCAACCCATGATTATAAGAGAAAAGAAATAATTCCTCTTAACATATGTGAATATAAAACCATGAAATCCCTACTCAATATTCACAAGAAATCCAACAAAACAACCAACAAGTTCAAATTTATATTACATTAAGGAAATGACAAGGAAAAAGTAAAAAAAAAAAAAGAGAGAGAAGAGAAGATTGGAAGAAGATTACAATGAAAGAATTCATGAAAGTTTGACTAAGAGATGTCTAAGAAGACTAACCATTGGCTTTTCTTATTAAGAGAATACTTTGGAAACTCAAGAAAATGAAAGATTTCTTTGACTTCCTAGAAGGATTTTCAAACCCTAGTCTTCTTCTCTACCTTCCCGCTTCTCAAAATAACAAAAATCCCTTTTATACTCTTAAATATGAGAGAAAAATGAGTTTTTCGGGAATCTAGATACTTAGACACCTAGAACTATTATAAAGAACATTTAACACATAAAAAAAATCACAAGCGAGAATGTGCAATATTTGTGATATAAAATTACCTAAAAATTATGGACAAAGAATTTTAGCCAAAAAGAGGGAATCTGTAACTAAAATGTAGTGTGAATTATTATGGAAAATTAATGTATTGCATTTCTAGTAATCAAAAAATTTGGGAAAAATTATCATTAAAAAGAGGTCTATAAAATATAAAAGTAACCCTAAACTTGGGCCAAGTTGAACCCAAACGCATTGAGAATAAATATGGGGACTAATTGCTAGGTTGTTAAGTCCTTTTAGGGTCAAATATAATATTACAAGCACTAAATTAAAATAGTTAAAAATGTTTAGAGTTCAAAATAGAATTTTACTCAAAGCATAAAATATGACTTGGTTTTGGCGTTTGTCATGTTTAAACTTTCCTCTAGTGTTTAAGCTTCTTTAAGCTTAATAATTGTAGTTTTATTCGTCTTTGGCACTAAAATACCCTAAAGCCATCTAGAAACTTGAATCAGACACCAAACCAAAGGAAAAAATGCCATATTGCCAAGGAAACAAAATGGATCGAAACATCATTCATTGGATCAGCCATTGAAGCTTCAAAAAACTTCAAAGAAAGGACACAACAATTCAAGAAAATATGTTTGAGTCTTAAAAAAAAACCTAGATTCATCTAAAGTAAGCATCCATCAATCCAAATGAAATATGATTATGGCTTGTTTTCTTTTTGATGAAGTATATACATGAAAATATATGCAAATAAATATAGATTATGAATCATTGACTTTGATTCCAATGGTTCTAAGTTTTAAATTAGAAATAAATGATTATATCTGACATGGAATCTAGTAATATGCTCTTAACCTCTCTGCGTTGGGAAGGACTACAATTCACACCCAAAGGGAGGCAAAAATGGTTTATCCTCAGAAAGTGAAATCCTAGCTCTCTCTCTCTCTCTCTTAATATATATATATATATATATATAGAGTAACCATTTTTAGCAATGAGCTGTAAGTTAAAGTCTCTCCATATGAGTTTATAGGACTAACTTATAGTAAGCTATTATCTAATTTTATGATTCAATCTATTTAAATTATGTCAAATACCAATCATTAATTATTTAATATTATTTAAAGTATAATCTATAAATTAAACTAATAATTAATTAATACTAATTCACAAATTAATTAATTATTCTAGCACCATGGTGATATTATTGTTTGGTAGGATGGAAAGCTCAAAGAAGAAATTTCCACATGTTTAGTGCCCTTGAGGATATACTCATCATGACCACTACATGGGTATATGGTATCGTTCTTGCCCAAGTCTTGCCATACAAACCCCTTCTTGTATCTCCTACATACCAATATTTAGTGTTTGTTTGGTTGCAAAGAAAACCGAGTAAAAACTGGGCAAGATATCTGAATCTAATCGACAAATTACAATTAACATTTCCGGGTTTTCCGGACATAAGATAACAATTCAGCTAAATTTAAATCAGTTTAATAAGCAAAGAAACCAAATTAATTGAATGGGCAACCGATTCAAAGAGCACAACTAGAATTTGAAGAGCTCAGACATGAATACACTTACTTTTTTGCTGAGGCATGCATGTATATAGAAACCGTTCCTGCGATAGGTCTTTTTCGGTAAAATATAACGGTGAATATTAATTATTATAAAAAAATCTGACAGCTTGTATTTAATAATAATTTACTGAATTAGTAAGTTTTAAAAACCAAAATTAATAAAAAATAAATATTTAATCCAACAATGACACATCAATAAACTCATATTAAATCCAAACTTGAACATATATATTTCAACAGTACGGATCCCTTCTGTTGGAGATTTTTTTTTTGGCAGTATAAGCATTGAATCATTATATTTAGATTTAATGGTTCTAAATTTATTTTATAAAATATATTTTTTAAAAATTAAAAATTAAATTATTGTTAAAATAAAAATATATTAATATTTTAAATTATTTTTAATACAAAATAATATGTTGTTACATAATAATAAATTATAAGATATATAAAATAAATTGTGAAATATTATAAACAGTTTAATATATTTTTGATAAGTATCATTTTGTGCGAGAAAAATCTAAATATTAATATATTTTATTTTTAAAAATAATTTATTTTTATTTAAATAAAAATAAATTTAAAACCATTAAATTTAAATCTAATCCGTCCATCCTTTTACTGTACAAAAAGATCCGTGCTTATATGTTAACGCAACATGTTCAAAATCTGACTTGTGAATAGTAAAATAATAGGATAGCTCCAGTGGGGCCTATCTGGTTCATCAAATAGTATCCCAGTGCACATAAATTCACATGATAGTTTTGCTACTACTTGCAAGTGTGGGGTCAAGGCATCATCATTTTCGACCGTATAGCGCTTTGACCACAAGCTCACGGACCAAAGTGAATTATTTTATTTGTATTATAAATTATAGTTTTTTTTTGGTTTTGGGACTTATTTTTTAATAATTTACAGCTAGCTACGTTTTAGCCTGTCTGTTAAACCAAATTGTATATTTACTCAATTTAAAGGCCGATTATATATATATATAATGTAACAAGATACAAGGGACTTATTTACATGGAAGAACAAATTCGAAAAATAAAGCTTAAGAAATATATTTTTCATAAAATAAAGTATCTTAAAAGTTTAGACTTAAATAAATCGTTTAGTTTTAATTGTTCTAATTCTTCAACAGGCATACTGCAGTTAGTAAAAAAGATAATTACCAATATGGGATCATTAGCAAAAGTTGAAGCCAAGGCCTTTCTGTCTTGGTAATTACCCGTTGAATAGACCCTCGTCAGAAGTGAGGACAAAACTCAGTTTCCTTTATATAACTGAAAAAAAAGGAAAAATAACAAGGGTTGAGATATTGTATGATATAGTATACAACCAAAATTTTTATAATTTAATTATCCACAAATTAATTATGACAAATAAATTACTCAAAAATTATATTTTATGTAAAATTAATTTTTTTATTAATTTAAATAAAAACTAATTTTGTACAAATTTAAATTTGTAAAGAACTTATTTATTATGACAATTTATAAGAAATTAAATTGTTACAAAAATAAAAGACCAATTTTATGTTTTTCTCTATATTTTTGCCGACAAAACTTAATCAAATAGAAGAATGAAAGTGGTAAAGACAAGTTAACCGCCTCTTTTTCAAAAATATATTACTTCGCTGCATGGCTTTCCTACAGTTCACATAAGAAAATACAGTGAATTCTTTTTAGTCCTACGTTCCCTAGCTTGTAGTTGAATCAGCATTTTGTTTCTTTGGGCATGCTGAAGAAATATGTCCCTTTTCACCACAGTCATAGCATGTCCTCCTCTTCATTTTGCCACTTCCAGTGGGAGTCATCTTCTCACCATTTACTTCGTTGCTCGTAGGCACATCGTTTGCTTGGTGGTTCCCTGCCTTCTTCAAAGGAACTGCACAAGTTATCCTAACAGGTCTACCACACAAAACCTTTTGGTCCAAGGTTAGTGCCGTTTTTAGTGACTGACTATCAGTGAAATCCACATGGGCATACCCCCGGAATTCTCCTGTCTCCTTGTCCATACCAAAACGAATGGATGATATGCTACAATTTGAGAATAGTTTCCTTAATTGATCCTCATTTATATCCCACGGCAAATTTCCGACATAGATTCTATTGTAGCCCTCCACAAGTTTTGGGGCAAAATGTGACGCCTTACCAATTCGAGTCGCTTTATAAGGTTGGATTTTGAGAAAGAGCCCTCCCCTGAGACAAATTGTATGTTTAATGAACATGACATGAGAACTGGGCAACAACAATAAAGTATCTATTGAAAGGAGGAGATCACCAGTTTGACTAACATGTCAGATCCGTCGAGAGCCAGTGCACGTTTTGCTGCAGCTTCAGTCTGCAGAAGTAACACAAAAGGGTCAGAAAACTATGAAGCGGCTCCAAAGTGAAAAATAATTTTAAGAGTTCCTTCCATTTTGTAAATCATGATGACCTTTTTCTGACCAAAAACCAGAATGAGAAGTTATGGATTAAAGGAAAAATACAGAGTTTCAAGTTTTTTAAAGAATTTTGGTGCTGCTAAGTTGCAGTAGAATCATAATGTCACAACACAAGCCAACTACACGAGGTACTATGGCAGATAAAAATTATCTGACATTTAATCTGTAGGAACTCTGATGCTCAGTCACAAAAACGCAGGGTAATTGTTATTATTCACTGCAACTGGAACTGAAATGGAGATGTCAGACCATTCCAGATTTTGAGGGTTCTATGTCCACAACCATAATTCTAAATATAGCCCGCTAATATATCTCATGGGTTTAATTGGGCACAATTTAAATATAGTTTTCAGTGAAACTGGCCTCATTATAATTTTAAACAAATAACTTGTGGCATATCTGAAAATCTGAAACATGATCTAATATTGCGGCCATTTGACCTAGGCTCAGAAGAAGAAAAGGAGATGCTTTGCCTCGATGTACATTAAATTAACAAAATTTTATCTATTATCATGTTTTTGACCACATCTCCTTCATTTTATTTTAAATTTTCACAATCAAGAATTTCACTAACTATTTGCAATTGTATCACTGTTTGTCCATATAAGGTCATATATTGATGACACTTGAGGAAATCCATTATCAGATGCACACCAGACATCATTACAAGAAAAGGAAAAGGAGAAACTCATCATAAAGTAAAGTAGTAAAATTGAGAATGATTTTTTACCCTTTACCTGAGATAATATTTAAGCATAATAATATTAAGTCATAACTCATTATAAGGATTTGTTTGTTTACTAAACCCTAAAAAACTGATAGCTTAAATAATATCTTGAATTGAGAATGATTTTTTACCTGATCCTTAAACCTCTAAGGCTAGGTTAATAGGTTTAATAGTTTCTTATATTATCCTATGACTGTTCTAAAAGGACTAGGCTTCTAAGCTGCAGCTTCTCTTTCAACCATTCAATTACAGTGAGGTGCCTAAGGCGCTCACTTTGACTGACACTAAAAGCGCAGAAGGAACTGCAGGCAAGTGCCTGACTGAAGCCAGCACCACTCATGGTGAGAGGCGTTGGGCTTCATCAGGGCCTCACCTCAGGGCCTGAATGCCTTTAACTTCACTAATTTCAAGGTTAAGGTATTGCAGATTGAAGCTAGAAAACAGAGGAATTAAAAAATACGCTGTAGTAAATAAGGAAAATGGATGGAATTACAATGGCAAGAAAAGTGGGTCTTTTCGGTGAGAAATCTAAATTCTTGACTGGACAAAACTTCCATTTTAAGGATGTATGTTCAAGTTTCTTTATGAGCCAGTGTATCAGATTCAGGATAAGTTGGATTACTTAGTACCTTCAAAATTGCTCCCTTAACTCTAGTATAGACTCTCCTGTGATCTAGAACAGATTGGAATCTCCACTGGCTTTTTTGACAAACTTCTTATTACTTTGAGCCACACATCAAAATAAGAAATTCATACACTAATAAAGATATTTGTGTTCTGATGGAGCCCAAAAACTGACTGAAATTACTTCAATATTGTTCACCGACAATAGAATTCCAGCTCTGAAAGAAGGACCAGAAAAGTGGTCTCCTGAACTGAAAGCCATACAGAAGAAAAAAAAAAAAAAACAGAAATACACTCAGAATTTCCCACTGACTTCTGAGAGGTTAGCGTTCCTCCCCAACAATCTCTCCTTGCCCCACTCTCCTCCCCTGTCCTCTCCTTAAAGAAACACTCAGACCATCGTTCTCTCTTTCTTCCCATACCTCAAATACGTGCTATGATTAAAAAGGGGAATCTTCCCCTTGCTGCCCACCAATCATTCAACTCACTGACATTATCTTTGGTCCTTCTGTAAGTAACATTAGGAATCTTCCCCATGCTGCCCACCCACATCCAGTTCACTCACACTGGCCTTGGCCCTTCTTCTGTATACTTTTCCAATAAACTTAGATGATGGGGCGGGCCCATCACGTTCTTGATAGCAATGTCAAAAAATCAATAATCTTCCACAATTAAGCCACTTGACCATAGCGCTGGAGCACCTTAAATGGGCCATAGTACCTAGGAGCAAGCTTTTCATTAGGTTTCTTAGCCAATTTCCTATGCTTATAGGGTTTGAGCTTCAAATAGACAAAATCTCCGATTTCTAATTCCACCTGCCTGTGCTTTTTATCTGCTTGTTCATTCATATACTTTTGGGACAACTCAAGAGTTGTTTTCAACTGTTTCAAAATGAAATCCCTGTCCCTCATGGCACTATCAACATCCTCAACACCACTGGAAGTGCCATCCCATTGCAATAAAGATGGAGGGTCTCAGCCGTATAAAGCACGAAATGGAGACATGCCAATGGATCTATTATACAATGTATTAAACCAAAATTCTGCCCATGGGAGCCATTTACTCCGATGCTTGGGTGAATCCCCCATAAAACATCATAGATAAGTCTCTCAACTCCTATTCACCACTTCTATTTGGCCATCAGTCTCTGGATGCTAACTAGAACTATATTTCAGTGTTGTGCCAGCAAGTTTGAACAACACATGCCAAAAAATGCTAATGAAAACACGGTCTCTATCTGACACAATTGAGTTAGGAAAAACCATGTATGCGAACGATTTCCTTAGTGAATACTTTAGCCACTTCTTCGGCAGAAAACGGATGAGAGGGGTATGAAGTGACTATATTTAGTGAAACGATCAACAACCACCAAAATTGTATCAAACCAATTTGATTTAGGTAAACCAGTGATGAAATCCATACTTATATCTGCCAAAACTTTAGCCAGAATGGGTAGAGGTTGCAGCAAACCAGCGGGGTTGAGTGATTGATGTTTATTATGCTGACAGACATCACCAGTAGCCACGAAGTCTTGCACATCCCACTTCATACCCTCTTAATAAACTACATCTGATAATCTCTTGTAGGTGCGAAGGTACTGTAAATGCCCTCCAAGTGGGGAAGAATGAACTTCTCTTATCAGTTCTGTAGTTTGATTGGCAGTTTTTGGTAACACCAGGTGACTGTTATATAACAAAGTCCCCTTTTTCAATTCATAACCTACAGGAATGTCGTTGGCACTCACCAGCCATTGGATAATGGCCTTGAGCTTAGAGTCTTGCTGAAGCTATTCTTCCAAAGCAGCATAACCATCGAACTGCAAAATGCCTGAAATGCCATGTCAATCTCTTTTCGAGAAAATGCATCTGCAGCCCTACTTTCTGAGGTTTATACCTGATCTCAAATTGATAACCCAAGAGCTTTGCCACCTGTTGCTATTCAGACGTTAAAATCTTTTGCTCGAAAAAGTACTTTAATGATTTCTGATTAGTTTTAATGCTAAAATGATGTCCCCTCGAATAATTTTGCCACCTCTTCACTGCTAAACTGATCCTGTTTAGCATTTTATGATAATTGATGGCTGAAATAAGCTATGGGGCGACCTTATTGCATCAAAACAACACCCACACTGGTAGGGAGACCATTTGTTTTCAATGCCTCAAATGCAACATGAGCTTTTATATCCCAACGAAAAGCATCCTTCTTCAACAATTTTGTCAATGGCGCAACTACTTTACTATAATCCTTAAAGAATCTTTGATAGTAACCAGTCAAGCCCAAGTGTTTTAGGAGGGGGCCATTTGACAACAGCTTCAATCTTAGCTGGATCTGCTTCCACCCCATTAGCAGATATAATATGACCTAAGTACTCCATCTTCATTTGGGCAAACTCACATCTCTTGGGATTGATCACCAACTGATGTTGTTGTAACACACCTAAAGCCACCTTCAAATGCTCTAAATGAGTGGTAAAGTCTGCACTATAGACTAGTATATCATAAAAAGAGACAAGTATAAATTTGCGAAGATAAAAACGAAATATCTCATTCATTAGTGATTGAAAGGTTGAAGGTGCATTTGTCAACCCAAATGGCATGACAAGGAATTAATAGTGTGCCTCATGTGTCTGAAAGGCAGTCTTGTGTTCATCCCTAGCCTTGATGCGTATATGATGATATCTGGATTTTAGATATAGCTTAGAAAAATTTTTAGCACCCCCCGATTCATCAAGCAACTCATCTATGACTGGTATTGAAATTTTATCTAGGACAATAATCTTGTTTAAAGATCTACAGTCCACACAAAACCTCTAACTTTCATCTTTTTTTTTGACCAAAAGGACAGGACTAGAGTAAGGGCTAGTACTATGCTATATCACGCTTGCTTGTAACATCTCTTTGACCAATCTGTCAATTTCAGCTTTTTGGGAGTGCGCATAATGGTAGGGGCGAATATTAGGGGGTTGCTCCCCTGATTTGATCACAATGGCATGATCATGGGACCTAGAAGATGGTAATCCCGTAGTAGAAGTATAGACAGTGGGAAAAATCTGCAATAACTCCTGTATTTCTGGCTGTAAGTCCTTACTACTCTGTGAGGCTACGTCTATGTCAGCTGCTGAAATTCCAGCAAAAGACAGTCACCGGAGTCCCCGAAAGCCTTCATAATAGCCTTCAATGAGACTTGTGAACATGACAGTGCAAGGTTTCCCTTCAAAGATAGCCAACTTCCATCCTTCTTAATCTTCATGGATAATTGTCCCCAGTCCACTCGTACTTCTCCTAACACTTCCAACCAGGCGATGGCCAGTACCACACCACTCCATCTAATAAGAAAGGATAAAAAGTTTCAAGAATTTGCAACCTTTGTAATTCCACCTAAACATCCTTACAAACACCTGAGCTAAACCTCTTCCTCCCATCACCTAATGTGATTGAATAGCACATGGTGGGTTGAACAAGTAACTCTAATTCTTCAACTAGGCAAGTGGATATGAAATTATGAGTAGTATCGTTATCAATCAAAACAAGCACCTCAGTGTCCTTGATATTACCCAATAATTTCATAGTTTTGTGTCCAACAATCCCCACTATGGAGTTGAGAGAAAGCTCCATCATTGCTATCAACTTATCCCTCTTAACTTCATCATCCATGTTATCATGCTCATCGACGTCCCCTCTATTGTCTTCCACCAACACCATCATAAGCAATTTCTTATTATTGCATCTATGATTGGCATTGAACTTCTCATCACATTTAAAACATAGTCCCAACTCACGTCGCCTGCTTATTTTGGCTTCTGTCATACACTTCTAAGTACTCCTACTTTGAGAACCAGGATAGGCAGAGTTGCTATAGGTAAAACCTGATTTCCAACCTCTAGCAAATCTTTTGTCCTTACTATTTTGCCAACGTCCAATTGCGTCCCTTAATCTAGAATGCCATGTCCATTAGTTGATTAAGTGAAGTAGGCTATAACATACAAACCTCAGCCTTTATTTCCTCAGATAAACCATTTTTAAAAATACCCATCAACACCACATCGGGCACGTCCTTCAAGGGAGCAGATAAGTGTTCAAACTCCTCTCGTAATTCATTTAGAGAACATTCTTGCTTCAATGACATCAACATTTCATATGCATTGCCTAACTAATTATTATGGAAATGGACCACCACCTCTCTTTTAAGCTCCCTCCAGGAGTTCATCGAAGCACATGACTTTGACAATTGAAACCAATTGAGTGCGTGACCTTCCAAGATTACTGTAATTGCCTCTAGTTTCTCCAAGTTAGAGAATCTGTTCACTGAGAACTAACGCTCTATCCCAAAGAGCCATTGACGAGAAATTGTAGACATATATTAGGCGCAAGAGACCCTAGATTTTATTAAGGATAGGCTTAAATATTTTAAGATTTAGATAATTAGAATAATTAAGGAATTTGAATTATTTTGAATTTAGGTATTTTGTTAGAATTGAATAATTTACGAATTTGAATTTGAATTACTTCAGGATTATCTATTTAAATTATTTTGAATTTAGATATTTTGTTAGGATTTTATATTATCTTGTTTTGTTACGGGGCTCCTTATAAATAGCTCCAAACACTTTGTTATCATAAGACTATTTTGATCGAATATTATTGATTTAACCCAATTCTCTCCCTCTACTCTCTTCTTCTCCCTTTACTTTCCCCATTCTTCCCCTTCTTTCTCGGGTGTCCTACATCAATTTGGTATCAGAGCTTGAGCCTTCTGCTCCAGCCACGCACCCTAGCCTAAACCTTGCCGAAAAACACAAACCCACCTTTGTCCGTCCAAAAACACCACTTTCCAACCACCCCTTCACCAATCCACCACCACTAGTCGACGCGGAAGGAAGAATCTGGCCAAATGCCAAAGCCCCATCTTCAGCGGCCTCCGCATGCGCCAGTGAGAGGTTCTACGCGTGGGATTCACTCTCCCCATGTGCCAGTGAAGATTTTCTGCAATTTTGACCTTCGTTTTGCTTGGTTGCTCACCCAATTTAGTTCTACACACCTCTTGCAACTATTGGGAAAGTATTTGG
Organism: Delonix regia; assembly: GCA_037074485.1. NCBI lineage: Eukaryota > Viridiplantae > Streptophyta > Magnoliopsida > Fabales > Fabaceae > Delonix > Delonix regia. Next base: position 17,071,023 of record CM073454.1, on the reverse strand, counting down.
GGAGTTTCTATTACTTTTTGGCTCTTAAAGTTGCTTAAAATAAGGTAAGCATCCTCTTATTGAAAATTTTGATTAGTGGTTACATTGGAGGTTTCTTTTAATAAGTATATTGCCTTTTCCTTTTAATTTCTTTGCTTCGGTGCCTTTTCTTTATTCCTTCCCTTCTTTTATTACGAATCATATTTCTTTCATCTTCTTTTGCTAGTCCTTGTTGTCCGTTAATTACCCAATATTTCCTAGTTCATATAAGTTTATAATGGTTTCCATGTGGAGCTAATGCTCTTAATAGGTTACTGTGAAGACTTTGCCCTAGTTGTTACTTATTTATTGGGCTTGGTCCGCATGGAGTTATTCTCTTGTTAGTACAAGCTTAATAAGTAGGGTCTCCAACTTTGTGCTGAGGGCAACTTGGGTCCATCTTATCCCTCCCAACAACCTGAGTTTGTAGACGACCTTTGGGAGAGTCAAGACCATGTAGAGCAACAACCTAGGAGGTATGAAAGGGACCCTGGGCATCTCCAGGAAGGGAATAGATGTGACCTCTATAACCCTAGCGATATAATTAGGAAGGTCAAGGTTGAGGCTCCTGAATATGATGGAACCTTAGACCTTAATGCTTTTTTAGACTGGTTAGCCAATATAGGGAACTATTTTGATTGGTATGACATAACTGATATTCAATGTGTTCGTTTTGCTAGGATGAAACTTATTGGGTCCGCTAAAAAGTACTGGCAAACAGTTCAAAGAAACCTAGAACACTTAGGGCAACCTCCACTAGAAGTTCGGGCTGAAATGAAAATGAAATTTGCCCACTCACTACCGAAGTCAATTATTGAACCAATTGCTTAACCTTAGGCAAACATCTAGTGTTTTTGAGTATATGACCTGCTTTGATGAGCTTATTTTGAGATGTGACATACAAGAAGAGCTATGGATGACAATCACTAGGTTTGTCAATGGGATTCGATCCGACATCTAAAAGGAGGTTCGATTGAACTTCCCTAAGTCTATTGAAGAAGCTTATCATAAGGCTCTAGAAGTTGAATCCCTTTTTAGGTATACCTCGTTCAGGCGTTTCTCCTCCCAAAGTATAGATTCACGACGGACTCAAAGCTCAACCCCAGGTGATCGTTCAATAGGAATATCTCATCCTAAAGCTAACTCTATGTTCCCTTCCACTCCAGTTACTAAATGTAATATCACAAAGGGTAGTGAATCCATTGGCTCTAGCTCACATCTTAATGGCCCCACCCTTGAGTGTTTTCATTGCCACCCTAAAGGCCATATTGCATCTAGGTGCCCACAACGCACTTTGATCCTCGAGCATCAACCTGATGATTCAAATGACCTAGATGATATAGATATAGTGGTTGACCCTATTGAGTGTCCCTTTGATATTGAGGATGATCTTCTTGTAAATAGCTCTAACCAAGGATTGGGATATGTTAGTGTGATGAGGTGTTTTTTATCTGTCCCATTATCTAGCGATTCATGGAAAAGAACTAGTATTTTTCACACTTTTGTGAAGTGTAAAGGCAAGCCATGCAAATTAGTTATCGATGGGGGGAGTAAACGAAATGTGGTATCCACTATAAGGATAGATAGACTTGGCCTTAAACTAAAGCCACACCTTACACCCTTTCATGTAGCTTGGGTAGATCAGACTTCCTTACCCGTTACCCAACAATGTCATGTACCCCTTAAGTTTAGTGACTACGAAGAAGTTCTTTGTAATGTCCTTCCTATGGATGTGGCCCATGTTTTACTTCGGAGGCCATGGCTTTATGACCATAATGTTACTAATCATGGTAGGAAGAACACATATGTGTTAAATCATGAGGGAAAGAATATTTTGTTACGACTTGCCAAACTCAAGCCTAAGCCAATAACCTGCACAAAGCCTAAGAATCAAGGAATTAGGAGCCAAAACCTTCACCTCTTAACCTATAAATAGTTGGAGAAAGAAAGTCAAGAGGTCAATGTGATATTTGCCCTAGTTCCTAAGGTTCTCACTAAAATTACCTTGATTGTTAGTGAGGACTTGCTTAGTGAAATATCTTAACTTTTAGAGGAATTCCAAGACATTACCCCTAACGAGCTCTCTTTAGAACTCTGACCTATGCGGGATATTCAACATGCTATTAACCTAATCTTGAGGGCTCAACTGCCTAACCTCCCACATTATAGAATGAACCCAAAGGATAGGGAGGAGTTAAATAGGCAAGTCTAGGGACTACTAGAAAAGGGATATATCCAGCATAGCCTTAGTCTTTGTGTTGTACCCACCCTCCTAACCTTAAAAAAGGACGGAAGTTGGAGAATGTGTGTAAAAAGTCAGGGCAATTAATAAAATCACTATCAAATATAGATTCCCTATCCTTAGGCTTGAAGACATACTGGACCTGGTCACTCAGTCTAGTTGGTTCTTCAAAATTGATCTTTGTAGCAGTTACCACCAAATTAGGATTCGACCTGGAGATGAATGGAATACCGCATTTAAAACTCAGGACGAGTTATATAAGTGGTTAGTAATGCCCTTTGGCCTATCAAATGCTCTTAAAACTTTCATTCTTAAAACTTTCATGAGTTATGACCTACATTTTAAGATTTTTCTTAGAAAAATTCTTGGTTGTGTACTTTGATGACATACTGGTATATAGTAAGTCTACGAAAGAACACTTAGACCACCTTTGCCAGGTCCTTCTCACCCTTCGATATGAAAAATTTCACATCAATCTCCCTAAGTGTTCTTTCCTTAAGAATCAAGTCATATTTGTTGGGTTTATCATGTCCAAACAGGGATTAGCAACTGATCCCGAAAAAGTCAAGGCCATAAGGGATTGGCCTCAGCATAAGTCCATTCCCGAAGTGTGTAGTTTCTATGGTTTAGCTTCCTTTTATAATCATTTCATTAGGGAATTTACTGCCATCATGGCCCCAATAACGGGTTGCTTAAAAAGGGACAAATTTCATTGGACCCTTGCAGCTTCGCAAGCCTTTGAGTCTATTAAAAAGAAACTTTCTGAGGACCCCGTCCTAGCTTACCAAACTTTGACAAACCTTTTGAGGTTGCTTGTGATGCTTCTAGGGTAGGAATAGGTGGTGTTCTTAGTCAGGAAAACCATCCAATGGCCTTTTTCAATGAAAAGCTCAGTGAGTCAAAGCAAAAGTACTCCATATATGACAAGGAGTTTTATGCAATTATTAGAGCCCTTGACTTAGGATTACCTCGCACGGCACAAGGACATGATTCTATCTTAATTGTTGTGGATAGGTTCTAAAAGATGGCCCAGTTTATTCGATATAGTAAGACAACCAATGCCTCTTGTTTGGCTAAGTAGTTCTTTCAAGAGATTGTTCGCTTGCATGGGTTGCCCATTACTATTGTGTCTGATAGGGATGTCAAGTTTGTTAGTTATTTTTGGAAAACCCAATGGAAACTCTTTGGCACTCAGTTAAAATTCTCTTCAGCCTTTCACCCACAAACTGATAGGCAAACTGAGGTTACAAACTGTAGCTTAAGAGATCTATTTAGGAGTCTAGTGGGAGATAGACCTAGGAATTGGGATATAGTTTTACCCATAGCTGAATTTGCATATAACAACTCGATCAATAGGTCAACAAGCAAGAGTCCGTTTCAGATTGTCCATGGCTTTAACCCGCGCCAACCAATTGACCTTATACCCATCCCATTGACATCTTGAATCTCTAAGTCTACATAATCATTCGCCCAACACCTTTGTCAATTACATTCAGAGATTAAGCAAAAGCTTGCATTAAGCAATAAACAATGTAAGTTGTTTGCTAATGTACATCGACGCTTTCAAAACTTTAATGAGGGTGACCATTATGTCATGGCCCTTATTAGTGTAATCCTAAAAATTCCTTTAAAAAGTTGCATGCCCGAGCCTCTGGTCCTTTCCGTATTTCCAAGAAACTTGGATCTAATGCATACTTATTAGAGTTACCTCCTTATATGACCATTAGTCTAGTTTTCAATGTTGAGGATTTGTTCCCTTACCAAGGCACTTTCGAGCCTCCCCTTTTGCTTTTTGATAGTTTTGTAGGTACCCAAGTCCACCCTTCTCCTGTACCTTCTCTTCCTGTAGTCCCACCCCCTGTTGAGACCATTGAAGCAATTTTGGATGACCAAACTATACTTTGGTCAGAGGGTCCTTTTCCTCACTACCTTGTTCATTGGAAGAATCGTTCAGATTTTGATGCTACATGGATCACTGAAGCAGAGTTTTCGTGATTGGATCCAGTCTTCTTGGAGTCATGCCAATAGTTTTCCTCCCCAGAGTAGAGTCCTCCCATGACAAGGGGAAAATGATGAGAAGCTAAAGACATATATTAGGCAAAAGAAACCCTAGATTTTATCAAGGATAGGCTTAGATATTTTAAAATTTAGGTAATTAGAATAATTTAGGAATTTGAATTATTTTGAATTTAGATATTTTGTTAGGATTGAATAATCTAGGAATTTGAATTTGAATTACTTCAGGATTATCTATTTAAATTATTTCAAATTTAGATATTTTGTTAGGATTTTATATTATCTTGTTTTGTTGCGGGGCTCTTTATAAATAGCTCTAAAAACTTTGTTATTAGTATACTATTTTGATTGAATATTATTGATTTAACCTAATTCTCCCTCTCTTCTCTTCTCCCTCTACTTTCCCCACTCTTCCCCTTCTCTCTCTGGTGTCCTACATTAGCCATCCAATTGGGTCATCCCCTTCGAATAGTGGCATCTCGATATGCCGAAATTTGGGGTAGTCATCATCACCCAAGTTCATAGGTTCTGTCGCGACTTCCTCTGGGCTACTAGCATTACTTGTCGACCCTTTAGGAGGGCCAACAGTTCTTTTCCCATGCATTCCTTGAGTGACCGTTGTTTTTAGATTATCAACCTTATCGCTTAGTTGCATCAAGGTCATCTTTAGCGATGACATGTCATCCTTCATCTCCAAGAATCCTTTTTCCAAACTGTCAATTCTACTGTCCATTCTTGTATTTACCATCCCAAGAAGGATAGGCTCTGATACGAAATATGATGGAACCCAAAAACTGACTGAAATTACTTGAATATTATTCACTGACAACAGAATTCCAGCTCTGAAAGAAGGACCAGAAAAGTGGCCTCCTGAGCTGAAAGCAATACAGAAAAAAAAAAAAAAAAACAGAAATACACTCAGAATTTCCCACTGACTTCTGAGAGGTCAGCGTCTCTCCCCAACAATCTCTCCTTGCCCCCCTCTCCTCTCCTGTCCTTTGCTAAAAGAAACACTCAAGCCCTCATTCTTTCTTTCTTTCCATACCTCAATTATGTGCTATGATTAATTAGGGGAATCTTCCCCATGCTGCCCACCAATCATTCAACTCACTGACATTATCATGGTCCTTCTGCAAGTAACATTAGGAATCTTCCCCATGCTACCCATGCTGCCCACCCACATCCAGTTCACTCACACTTGCCTTGGCCCTTCTTATGTATCCTCTTTTCCAATAAAATTAAATGATGTGGTGGGCCCATCACGTTCTTGATAGCAATGTCAAAAAATCAATAATCTTCCACAATTAACTAGCTCAGACAATTCTTGCTACTTATTGTCATGTAATTACATGACAACATTAGCCTCTCTGTATGTGTTAGGGACCCAACTAGATAGCAAAAATACCTTGGATTGTAGTAGAAGAATGCTCAGTCTCCAGTCAAGAAAACCAGAACAGAATAACAGAGAGTCCTCTCTAGGACATTCAAGACTCCTCCCAAAAGACCACTCCAATTTTTCCTTGAACAGCCTCCTCCCCTCCAGCCCCTCTTATTTTTTCTTTTCTCTTTCAACACTATCTGTTTTCTCCATGAAGCCATGCTTTGTCTATAACCTATCCATCCCTTAGCTTATCACAAGATTTCACTCTCCCTGACTCTTCCTCTATATGGCCCATAGTTAAAGAGTTTCTAGGCACAAGACTTCTTTCATAGACTTGCTGAATTTGGGTCCTAACAGCATGCATATAAAATATTCATCTCATAAGGAATAGACAGAACATTAAGCATATGGAGTTTTTTATTGAAGCATGTTCTGATTATCAGGATGCCACAAAAGTAGAAGCTTAGTTTAGCAATATTGATACCTGCATCTTCGACATCATTCTCTGAAGCATAAAGAATTTGTCCCCTCATGATTATCATGTTATCATGTTCAAATATCCTTAGCAAGGAAAGTAGCAACCAATCCTAACTGATAAAGTAGCCAAAAAAGTTGCTAGATACAACTAAAAAAAAAAATATCACATCCAACCAAAGTTATAATCAATCTATGTGGTTTGCAACTCAGGTCAAAGAGAGGGAGGGGGAAGAATAGAAAGAAAAATAAAATGATATCGCTTCAGTTCTTACCTTAAAACTAATAATGGCAATCCCTCGAAACTTTCCACTCTCGGGAAACTTCATGGAATCGATTTCAGTTATTGTGCCACAGCCTTCAAAATAGCTTCGAATGTCATCCTCGGTTGAATAATAGGGTATTCCTCCAACATAAACTTTTGTAGGAACATCACCATTGTGTTCACTAAAACATAATGGAAAAGAGCAAAAAATTTTGATTAAGAATTGCTAATAAAAATCATTGTATCAAAAAATGAAAAAGCAGCCAAGAATCCAACTATGAATTAAATCTTTCATTTTAAAAGGGAAACACTATAACCAACTGTGAATCCGAGAATTATATGATGTTGGACAATTTCCGCGAAGGTTTTTTTTTTTTTTTTTTAAATCTACAGAAATTCATAATTCGAAAGTCTAATCGCTTACATAACCCACAAGACGAGAAAACAAATATGGCAGGGAAAGTACGTCACAAATCTTACCAACATACTGATTACTCTAACGGTTCGAAACGGGGTATAATCATATATTACCTCGCATTACTCTTAGTTAACTCTGAGGCCTCAAAATTTTCATCACCAGAATTAGCATCCTTTCTTTCGGCTGTGTTGGCTTTTTTCTGCTTCTTCTTATTATGTTTCTTCTTTGGTTTCTTCGCATCCTTCACAACCCCACTTGCCACACCGTTGTCGTCAACCTTACTCTTCCTCTTTTTGTTCTTCTTTGTTCCTTCCTCTTCTTTATTCTCATCAATGCTACGAGCATCACCGCCTTCCTGGGTATCCTCGGGATGTTGCAAAGAGCGAACCTTTCTGCGTTTTTCTCTCTTTGATAATCGGAGTTTCGGGGTGGTAGGGTCTAGAAGATTCTTGAGAGAGCCGTGTGGAAGTGAAGTCAAGTCTGGATTTGCGGCCTGAGATTGAGCTAACTCGGCTCTTAGCCTCTGTTTCAGCTTCTTGTTGGATAGAACCATCTCCGAAGTTGGCACACTCACGCGACACAAGGAAACAGCTACGCCCAAGTAGGGATTGCAAGGGAAGGGATGAAGCGAGCCGTTCTGTTTCGGAATGCAGAACAGGCATTTTGGCTAATTGGCTGCTAGGTTAAGTGTCAAAAAATAATAAATAAATAAATAGACAGGTTACACATGAATGTCATTTAATTTTTTTAAGGCAAAAATATATATTTTGTCTCTTAGTTTTTCGTCAAGTTTTAATTTTTTTTTCTCTTAATTTTATTAAGTTTTAATTTAGTTTTTAACTTTATTTTATATTTTATTTTTGTCCCTTAATTTTTTGTCCCTCATTTTTATCTTAGATTTCATTTTTAGCTCTTAATTTTATTTGGTTCTAATTTGGTCATTTAGTTTTATCTCAAATTTTATTTTTGTCACTTATTTTCATTTTCTTCTATTTGGCCTTTGATTTTCAAGAACTATTCAAATATTATTATTATTTATCTGTTAAAATGAATAAGCCCTATGAAGTGAAATAATTTTCATTTGGAGATTCAATTGTATATATGTTTTTTTTTGAAAAAAAAAAATTATTGGTGCTTGGTAGCCAATTTATTTTCTAAGAGTATTAACTCCTAATACATAAGTATTTGAAGCATTTTAATATGATGGTGTTAAAAGAAAAGAAATATTTGAATAAAATCTTGAAATTAAGGGCAAATTAGAGTAAAATAAAATTAAGGAGTGAAAGTAAAACACGGGGTAAAATTAAGGAATAAAATTAGAACCAAATGAATTTAAGAGATGAAAATATAACTTAAGATAAAATTAAGTGGTTCAATTGAAATTACATGCATATAAGGGACAAAAGTGAAACTAACGATGAAGTTAATGAACTAAATGGAAACTAAATAAAATTAATAGATGAAATTGAAATCTCATATAAAATTAAGTGACCAAAAGCGTACTTTTGCCATCTTTTAATAACCTATGTTATAAAACTTTTTTCTTTGACTTACTTTTATAAATATAACTATTTTTTTACACAATAAGTTTTTCAACACAATATTATTTAATTGTATTTTTAATTTCATCTTGATGAAAATAAATTAAAAATTTTTAATGTATATTGAATATTATAAAAATAAAATAAAATCTTTAACATAAAATAGATATAAAATCTAATTTAATTAAAATGAAAGAAAACTTAACATTAAATTATAATTATGACAGTTTTTGTTTTCCTTTTGTGGGTAAAAGCAAAGGGCATATCGATGTCACGGCAAGGCCAAAAAAATGACATGCACGTCATCACAGAAAATGATGAGCATTGCAAAAGTAATTCAAATTTTCCTTTCACACTTCATATGCTGGAAGAAAAAAATCCCACCAAAATGACTCAATCAAAGCCAATCGAATCGGTTTCTCTTTAGAATTCAGTTTGAGCAAATCCAAAGCATAAAGATTTTTCTTTTTTTATCACCCTGAAAGCATCCAAAATTTTTCTCTTCTCTACTTTGGAAGAAGCTTATATTCTCCCAAGCTTTCTATGTTCAAAGTACTTTTCATAGTTAGTTCATTAATGCCAACTCTTAATATTTATTATATTTTAAATTGAAAAAAATACTATGTTGGTCCTTCATTTTTGTTAATACCCAAAATGGACTCATTAATTAAAAAGTATTACTTTTAACCTCCTTTTTTTAGGTTGTTAGCATCTTCAATCCCTTGAGCTTAGCGTTGCTAAACTTAATCTAACGAAGACTTAACACCCCTAACATTCCACATTAGGGATTGCCATGTCAATTTTTTTCTTAATCTTTATGTCCACATTTGGATTGAACGCCATGTTTAGGTTTAGTCATCAATTTTTCTTATCTCCTTCTTTGAAGTCTATCTACATAGTAGAAGGGGCACTCACCATGCAGAAAATCTTGATGATCTTGCAACTTTTGGTGAGGAAGAAGATCAATGAAGCTAGAAGCACTAAATCATAAAGAAAATGCAGGCATGTTGTGCTGATTGAGGAAGAAGATTAATGTTCAGTGATGAAACTTTGTTATTTTCACAGCTTAAAACTTGAATAGTGACCAACATAGGAAACAAGGGTAAATGCTCTTACATGCCTAAACATATACTATCTAGTATACAATATCATCAACATCAAGGAACTAGGGTCAAATGACAATATGGTTGTCACACCACGAAGACTTGAAGTGTGATTGACACTGGTTTCGAGGATAAACCTCGTCTTACAAGCCTAAAACCATGCCACTTATGACACATATACCAAGATCAAACTATTTAAGAACTACATTTTGAATTTTCCATCAACAATTTACACTAGAATTAAATTTTGTAAAAATTTTGACAGAGTCTTCCCTAAATATTGAACCTTTCAAAACTTCTACAAATCCACATGTTAGCCTAAACTAACATTCTAAAAGAGCAACACTCTCGAAAACGACAATAATCAATTACATCAAACAAATACATGGGAAAACCCTACTTATGGTCATCTGGACATATCTATAGAATATATATACAGTATAAATCCCCAGCAGCAAGAATTATAAAAGTACAAGATAATAGGTCTCGTCCCTTGCGTAACAACACAAGACTCAACAATAGGGCTTTAAGCTTCATCCTCGAGTCCTCAATTGACTTTTGCTTACTATCTGAAATGGATAAAAGTAAACAAGTAGCATCCTAGAATTATGCAATGATGTAAGATAACCAAAAAGAGAAGAGTTAAGACAATAATTATGCAATAAACCCAGAGAAGATACGGTCATCACAGTATCAATTCAAAATCAATAACTATATATAATATTTATAAGAAACTTCACTAACTGTCTAGGCTGGCATGAAATTTTCATTTTGGAACACCAATAGCAAAAGATTTTGCTCAACCTTAAACACAAAGAAACAATTCATTTGAATACCATAAACAATAATTTAAGAGGACTAGTATGGAACATAACTAATCAATCATAGGCACATAACCTATAAGGTCATAATCTTTGATTGAGACTTTATAGCAATATCTATGAGCATGAAATACTACTACAAGCTATCAAATGCGCATAAATCTTGATAAAATATATTTAAGAACCTTAAATTTAGTACGAAAAATAGTTGGCTTAGAAACCAGATTCAAATAAGGACTATCAAGGACATCAAACATTAATCATGGGCTTTTGACCCATGGAATATCATTATCAGTCAAGAGTACACAACCCCTGGGGTAATCAATGTCGATCGAGGGTACATATCTCTCAGGGTAATCACTGTCCATCGAGGGCATATAGCCTTTGGGGGTAAACTAACTTCTCCCTAAATCTAAGGAAACTGTCATGCATGAGTTTTCTTCTTTCAATATCAACATTGTCAGAATACAAGTTTCGATATTTCAATCAAGACAGTACTCAGTATACATATATGTGAATATTCAATCAATTAACAGGACTAAACTGTAATCCTTTAAAAAATAAACTTTGAAAAGAATTATAATAACTTCTTACATTAACTTAAGAATGCAAATAAGATAACATTAACAATAAGAAACAAGTGAATGAGATGCTTCATTTAAAAAACTTGGGAATGTGACTGCTTGCGTTACATCACCTTTCATTTGGTAAAAAAAAAAAAGAACTATACTCCTTTTAAAATCATTTTGGTTAAATTAAATGGAGTTCACAATTGAAATAAAACTATATGAGAAGAAATGCCAACATGAACCTCGTGGGAATGCTCTTTTTAATATACAATATATGTAATTGATATATATAATACTATTAGGAATACTACTGCTTACTTGGTGAAGAGAACAATCCTAGCCTTTCCTAACTTCTTTCTATACCCTTAGTAAAGTGTGTTAACAATATATCCCTTATAAGTTGAAAACCAAAGAAAATTTTAATTCTCATGCTAATCACATGGTGACGAATTCAATAAAACTTCTGTATCAGCCACACTAACGGTTGTCAAGTAAACTATTCCAATATGGTAGCTTAAAGATTCCATTTGTTGTCTTTAAAATTTAGAGAGCTTTAATACATGGATAACCTTATTCCCAAAAGTTCATTTCCTCTTTATAACTTAGTCCTCCATATGAAATACCATCACCAAGATAATCAAGAAGACTTAAATCTATGATTTCAACTTCTATGATTTTCCCAATTTATTCATAGCAATGGTAAGTGATCTACATACACCTATACATACCACTTAACAAGTACTAAAGAAAGAATTTCCACTTTTTCATCATTTGTACAAGATAAATAGATAAATAAAATGAACATTAACTTATTACTTATCTTCCTTTCACACTTCCATTATCTTTCTACACTTAATTATGCCATAGTATTTTTTCACAAATTAACTCTTAGTCTCCTTAAATGTACATAACTTCGTATATATAAACATTTGTATCAAAATTTTGACCTTCATTCATGGAGATTCACAGCTATGGTGTCTCTATAGTTGTACCCATACTTAATAAAATGCTTTTCAAAAATTAATTAAGAAGTTAAATTGGTAGAGGAAACCATGCATCATCGAATTTGAACTTTTGGGCAATTACAATAGTGTTAATTTCCATCACTAATTTTTTGCCCTTCAGAAGTGCAAGAGCAAATTCCTAAAATCCTAATGCAAACAATTAGGGATATTAATAGCTATAATGTCTCTGCAGTAGCAACCATACTAAGTAAATTTCTTTTTGGAATTTCATTAATAAGGTAAATTGGTTCAGGAAACCTTACGTCACTGAATTTGGACTTGATGATAGCCAAAATTGTGTTAATTATCTGCACTAATTTTTTTCATAGTTTATGAGTGCAATAACGGATTCTTGAAATCCTAAAGTGAACAATCATGTAGATTCACAGTTATGTTGTCTTTGTAGTAGAACCCATACTTAATAAATTTTTTTTGAAATTTAATTATAAGATAAACTAGTAGAGGAGTCCATGCATCACCAAATTTGAACTTTAAAGCAACCATAACAGTTATAATTATTTGCACTAATTTTTTTGCCATTACAGAATGCAATAAAAAAAATTCCTAAATTCTATTACAAACAATTAGGGAGATTAATAGCTAAGATAAAATGGTAGTCATACCTAGTAAATTTCATATTGGAAGTTGATGAATAAGATAAAATGGTAGAGGATTTCACGCATCACCAACTTCGAACCTGATAGGAGCCATAATTATGTTAATTATCTGTACTAATTTTTTCATAGTTATGGAGTGCAATAACGAATGCCAGAGATCCTAATGTGAACAATTAGATAGAGTCATAGCTAACAATAAGACAAGTAGGTGAGACAACTGAAAGCAAGTTTGGAAACACAAACGACGACAATAACGAGGTGCCTTAAAGTGATTTGAACCTCTTCTCTTGGTGGTTTCTTTATTGAGGTTAATTTTATGATATTATTAACTCTTTGTAAGCACCATTGCCTTCAATTAGTGGCTAACATAATGATGCCCTATGGAAAGTTAATTATGACTTAATAATGCATAAAAAAGTGTAATATGTACCCTAAAGTTTTATAATTTTTTATATTTACAATTTCATGTAGAAAGTTATATTCATAATGACAAAAGAACCTTGCATTTGGTAGATTATGAAGGAAATGATTTAGATTGGCTAACAACTAAATTTAAAAACAAAGGCAACAACGAAAAAAGAACTTTAGCACCCAAAGAAATTGATAAACCCATTTTTCTGAATGATTATGGCACAACTGGTATTATTCATGAAATCTATTCTTAAAAATAATGATAAACTTAAATAGAAATTTAACTTAATTATAAACATAAAGATAACTAAAAGCATAAACAAAGATGTTAAACTGAACTTGATGGTAGTTATAATTGTGTTAATAATTTGCACAAATTTTTTTCGTAATTATGGACTAAAAAAAAAAAAAAACCTAAAATCCTAATACAAATAATAAGGGAGATTCACAGCTACGATGTCTCTATAGTAGTAGCCATACTTAATAAATTTCGTATTAGAATTCAATTAAAATGATCAATTGGTTGAGGAATCCTTGCATCATCGAATATGAACTTAATGGCAGCCATAATTGTGTTAATTGTTTGCACTAATTTTTTTGACATTATAGAGTGCAATAATGAAATCATGAAATCCTAATACAAACAGTTAGGGAGATTAATAGTTATGATGCCTCTGCAAAAGCAATCATACTTAGTAAATTTCTTTTTGGAATTCAATTAAAAAAATTGGTAGAGGAATCTTTTAAACCCCAAATTTGAACTTGATGGCAACCAAAATTGTGTTAATTGTCTACACTATTTTTTCGCTGTTGATGAGTGTAATAACGAACTCTTAAAACCAGAGCGTGAACAATTATGGAGTTCACAACTATGATATCTCTTTAGTAGCAGCCATACTTAATAAAATTTATTTTAGAATTTGATGATGAAGAAAAATTGGTATGGGAATCTACGCATCTCCGAATTTGAACTTTAAGGCAACCACAATAGTGTTAAATGTTTGCACTAATTTCATATGGAGTGCAATATTGAATTCTTGAAATCTTAATACAACCATTTTGCAATGGTAGTCATAGTAAATTTCATATTGAAATTTGTTGAAGAAAATAAAATGTTAGAGTAAGTCATGCATCATCGAATTTGAACCTGATGGGAGCAATAATTGTGTTAATTATCTGTTCTAATTTTTTCACAGTTTGGGAGTTCCATAACGAATACCAGGAATCCTGATATGAACATTCAGACAGATTCACAGCTAACGATAAGACAAGTAGGTAAGGTAGCCGAAAGCAAGTTTGGAAACACACGACTGCAAAAAAGAGGAGCATTAAAGTGATCTGATCCACTTCTCTAAGTGGTTTCTTTATTTAGTTATTTTTTTGTATTGTTAACTCTTTATAACACCAATGCGTTCAATAAGTGGCTAACATAATGGTGCAATGTAGAAATTTAATTGACAAAAAATAATGGATAAAAAAATGTAATATATACCACAAAGTTTATTATAATTTTTTTTATTTACAGTTAGATGTATAAAAATATATTTATAATGACATAAGAACTTTGAATTTGGTAATTTATGATGGAAAGGATTTAGATTGGCTAAACAACTAAATTTAAAAACAAAGCTAACATCTCAAACAATACTTTGGCAGCCAAAGAGATTGATAAACCAATTTTTTTGAAAGATTATGGCACAATTGCAATCATTCACGAAATCTATTCCTAAGTATATATAACTAGAAACAAAACCAAGGAAGATAAATTGATCTTGATGACAGCCATAATTGTGTTAAATATCTGCACAAATTTTTTCTCAATTACAGAGTGTAATAACAAATACTTGAAATCCTAATACAAACAATAAGGGAGATTCACTGCTACGATGTTTCTACAGAAGTAGTCATACTTAAAAGATTTCTTATTGGAATTTGATTAAAATAATAAATTGATAGAGGAATGCTTGCATCACCGAATTTGAACTTGATGGTAGGCATAATTGTGTAAACTGTTTGCACTAATTTTTTCACAGTTGATGAATTCAATAATGAATTCCTAAAATCCTAAAAGGAATAATAATGAACTTTAAGGCCACTATAACAGTGTTAATTGTCTGCACTAATTTTTTTGCCATTGCGGAGAGCAATAACGAATTCCTAAATCCTAAAACAAATAATCAAATAGAATAACAGCTAAGATAACTTAGCAGTAGCAGCCATACTTAGTAAATATCCTTTCTAAATTTGATTATAAAGATAAATTGGTAGAGGAATCCATGCATCCCCAAATTCGAACTTTTAGAAATCCATAATAGTGTTAATTGTCTGCATTAATTTTTTCGCTATTAATGAGAGTAATAATGAATTCCTAAAATCTTAATACAAACAACCAAGGAGTTTCACAAGAATGATGTCACTGCAATTGGTTTTGGAATTCATACATCACCGAATTTGAACTTGACGATAGCCATAATTGTGTTAATTGTCTGCATTAAATTTTTCGCAGTTGATGAGCTCAATAATGAATTCCTGGAATTCTAATGTGAACAATCATGTAAATTCTCAACTATGATATCTCTGAAATAGTACCCACACTTAATAAAACTCTTTTTAGAATTTGATGAAGAAGATAAATTGGTAAAGGAATCCATGCATCCCTGAATTTGAACTTCAGGGCAACCATAATAGTGTTAATTGTTTGCACTAATTTTTTCATAGTTAATTTGTGGAATAACGAATTTCTAAAATCCTAATGCAAACAATCATGGAGATTCACAGCTATGATGTCTTTGCAGCATTATCTATAACATCCTAAATTTTTACACTTAAGTCCCCTGTCCTTAACTGAAAACTGTTCGGGTAAAGTATAACCTTAGAATAATTATTTATGAATACCTTGAGGTAATAAATTTTGCTAGGTATCTAATAGAGAAATAAAAGAGTTTTAAGGGGTGGAAAGGAATCCTCCAAGTACAAAGGCTACATATTAATTTTAAAAGAAAAGTGAATGGAAGGTTGTCCTTAATTGCAAAACGAAAAAGTATATTTTAGGGACCAAATTGAAAAAACGCAAATTTGGGAGGTATGAACGAAAAGTGGCCTAGAAAAGTGGAGTTAAGGACCAATGGAGTAAAAAAAATTCATTGGAAGGACCAAAGTGAAGATTCCCCTTGGAGATAAATGCACTTTCTTATATAAGGACACAATGTAATTTAACCTTAAAGAAACCAAGAAGTATGGGGTCAAGTTAGAAATTAAGTCAATGAGAGAATCAACATGTAGTAGCAATCATTAGCCATCATTAGCAATCATGATAAGGCTATGTGAAGTGAGACATGTGCATCAATGAGATAATGGACACTTGGTATGAGCTTGGTGAACAAGTTAGAATTGCTTGGAAAGAAAGCTGAGTGAATAAGTTAGAATTGCTTGGAAAGAAAGAAAGTCACCCATCCTATAAATACCCCTCCCACCTTGCCATTTTGTGCAAATGAAGTGCGTATCCTAGTGTAGAAAGAGAGGGAGGCCAAGAAAGTAAGAGAGAAAGAGAGGGAGGTGGTTGGCGTGAAGAGAAGGAGAATGTGGTTGTGGCTGAGAAGGTTCTAAGCAAGTAAGCTTAGAGTTTTATTTAGTTACATTCACCTTTCTTCTCATCTTCATCCATCATTTAATTAGGTTATTAATTAAGCATTATGTTGTTTTATTTTTTAGCATTTGGAAGCAACTATTCTTACCATTTGGCTGAGATAAAACTAAGGTAGATATCTAACCCATTCTCTAATTTTTTTTCTTTGTACAAGATGAGGTTATGGCCCTTGGTGGGCAAGGCCCTTGGCAGTGGAGCACCATGATAGTGTGTAGTTATGGCCCTTGGTAGGCGAAGCCCTTGTGTGGCTGATGCTATGGCCCTTGGTAGGTGAGGCCCTTAGTAGGCAAAGTACCCTTGGAGGTGTGGTTTAAGGATGTGGCTTGCCTGGGGTAATCAGTCATGCATGATGTGTGTTTATGGACCTTGTTATTGACATCCTTGTTTGAGTATATATCCTTGTGAAGATATCCTGATGAATGATGTTCAACCTATTCTCATACCATGTTAATTATTTGGAATGCTTATTTGGTCAAAACGAGAGCATGCATTTAGGCAAGGGAAATGTGTTAATTCATGGATAATATAGCATGATTGGACCCTAGTTGACTTAGTGCATTTGATAACATAAAAGTATATCATAAAGATTAAGAAAGTGATATTAGAATTGCACATTAGGCTTGATTGGTTGAAATTTTGATAGTAATGATGTGTAATTTAAATTATTAGGAGATTGATGAATTTATGACAATTGAGGTGTTTAGTTTTTGGGCACTTTTTGAAATGATGGCATAGGAAAATGGCATGAATGAGACATGTTGGTATTTTCTTGTAAGTTTTACTTGGTGGAATGTGTAGGCAACCATGGAAATAGGTAGAAACATGATGTGACTTAAAGACCTTGAGTACAAAACACTTATGATGTTCTTGCATAGGAGCACATGATCATAAATTAGAATAATACTATCTTAATTTTTAAAGTATATTCGTGTAGTAGAAATAAAATAGAAATTTTTAGTTTAGTCCCTAAGTACTTTTTCTCAGTACTTTATTAGTGCGGTCATATTCTGTGGATATAATTATATAAGTATCTACTTGACGAGTATTTAGGGATGTCACATTATCCATGCTTAATAAAATTCTTTTATGAGTTTGATTAAGAAGATAAATTGGTTGTAGAATCCATGCTTCACCAAATTTGAACGTGATGACAGTTGTAATTGTGTTAATTGCCTACCCTAAGTTTTTCACAATTATTGAGTGCAATAACGAATTCTTCAAATCCTAATATGAATAATCTAGGAGATTGACAGCTATTATGTCTCTATAGTAGTACCAAAACTTAATAGAATTCATTTTTAGAATTTAATTGAAAAGATAAATTGGCAGAGAAATCCATGCATCACCAAATTTGAACTTTAAGGCCACCATAGTAGTATTAGTTGTCTGCATTGATCTTTTCACCATTACGGAGTGCAATAATGAATTCCTAAAATCCTAACACAAAAAATCAGGCTACTTAACAATTATGATTTTGATGCTGAAGCAAGCTTACTTAGTTTATTTACTTTTTTGACTTGTTTGCACTAATTTTTTCACAATTCATGAGTATAGTAACGAATTCCTAAAAGTCTGATGCAAAAAATGATGGAGATTCACAACTATGATGTCTCTGCAGTAGTACGATAGTCAACAATTTTCTTTTCAGAATTTGATTTAGAATATAAATTGGTTATGGAATCCATGCATAACCAAATTTGGACTAGATTGCAGCTATAATTGTGTTAATTGTTTGCATTAATTTTTTCATAGTCGATCAGTTCAATAATGAATTCCAGAAATCCTAATGCGAACAATCATGTAGATTCAAAGCTATGATGTCTCTACTGTAACAACCATATGATAACTCTATGAAATAGATTCATTCTTGTCATTTTTATGCATTTTGTGCTACCATGTTGGTTTCAGTTAAAGTTTGAGTCATTCTTGTCAATTTTGGATATGTATCTTTGGTACTCAGGTTTTAGGTTATTTAGTGTTACTTTATGTTTAATTGTTATATTTTAGTAATTTGTGTGCTATTAATGTAATTTTATGTCTTACCCAAGTTGTTAAAGGAAAAAAAGGAAGGTTTTGACTTTCTAAAACTAGAAGAAAGCATTTTAAAAGCTCCAAGGATTGTAGGCCATAGGTAAGTAGATGTTAAATTTTGTTACTTTCTTACTTGAATTTCATTGTTTATGAAGTTATTGAGTTCAAATCCTATTTGTTCCCTTATTGATTGACCACCAATTAGGGTTTATGTTGAGAATTCAAGAATTCTTGAAAAAGAAGCCCAAATTTGGTCATAGCACTGAATACCGCATGATTGATGTTGAATTATTGCTGGAATTTAACAATTTGCCTTATGATAGACATATACCTATTTGATGTGCGGAGTTGTGTTAGCCGTACTTAATGAATATAAGCAATTCTCATACAAATATAGGGAATTAATTTAGATGTGATAGAATTTATAACAAATTAAAATATTCTTATAATGATGTTAGAGGCTAAGATTATTTCATAAATTAACGAGTTTAAGTTTAAAAAGTAACTAATTCACAATTGAAGTGCCTTGGTAATCCATAATCCTTGGGAAGCCTCTTGGTTTGATTTTCATCTCATTTTAAGTTTTGCATTTGACTATTTATAGATATCATATTTTAAGATTAAATATTTGATCGTTTGGACTAGGTAACTACATAAGTATTAGTAATTAATATCAATATTAACTAGAATTCCCTGAGGACAAAACTCTTCTCTCACTGTACTACATGTTAGTTGTGTATACATGCACCATGGCAATTTGCTCACAAAACATTTTTTCCTCAATCACCATACTTAGTAAATTTCCTTTTGGAATATGATCTAGAAGATAAATTGATTGTGGAATCCAAGCATCATTGAATTTGAACTTGGTGGTAGCCAAAATTGTGTTAATTATCTGCACTAATTTTTTTCATAAATGATGAGTTCAATAACGATTTCCTGAAATCCTAATGTGAACAATTATAGAGATTCACGACTATGTTGTCTCTACAGTAGTAGCCATACTTAATAAAATTCTTTTTGAAATTCGATTAAGAAGATAAATTGGTTGTGGAATCCATGCATCACCAAATATGGACTTGATGGTAGGCATAATTGTGTTAATTAGGCACACTAATTTTTTTGCAGTTGATATGAGCAATAACAAATTCCTGGAATACTAATGTAGACAGTCTTGGAGATTCACAATTATGATGTCTTTGTAGTTGTTCCCATACTTAATAAAATTCTTTTTGGAATTTGGCAAGATGATGAATTGGTTGTTTAATCAAAGCATCACCGAATTTGAACTTGATGGCAGCCATAATTAGGTTAATTGTAAGCATGAATTTTTTCATAGTTGATAAGTTCAATAATGAATTCCTGAAATCCTAAAACGAACAATCATAGAGATTCACAGCTATGATGTCTCTGCAGTAGTACTCTTACTTAGTAAAATTCATTTCAAAATTTGATTAAGAAGATAAAAAGGTAGAGGAATCCATTCATAACCAAATTTTAACTTCAAGACAACCATAATAGTGTTTATTGTCTACACTAATTTTTTCTCTTTTATAGAGTGTAGTAACGAATTCCTAAAATCCAAATACAAACAATTAGGGAGATTAAAAGCTTTGATGTCTCAGCAGTAGCAGCCATACTTAGTAAATTTCTAATCTAAATTTAATTAGGAAGATAAAGTGGTTGTCGTATCCTTGCATCACCGTATTTGAACTTGATGGTGACCACAATTGTCTAAATTGTCAGCACTAATTTTTTCGTGGATCATGAGTTCAATAACAAATTCCTAAAATCCTAATGTGAAAAATCATGGAGATTCACAGCTATGAAGTCATTGTAGTAGTACCCATACTTCATGAAATTCATTTCAAAATTTGGTTGAGAGGATAAATTTGCAAAGGAATCCATGCATCACTGATGTTGAACTTCAAGACAATCATAATAGTGTTAATTGCCTGCACTAATTTTTTCGCATTTACAAAGTGCAATCACGAATTCTTGAAATCCTAATACAATTAATCGAGGAGATTAACAGCTATAAGGTCTCTGTAGAAGCAGCCATACTTAGTAAATTTCTTTTTAGAATTTGATTAAGAAGATAAATTGGCTGTGCAATCCATGATTCATTGAATTTGAACTTAATGGTAGCCTTAATTGCGTTAATTATGTGCACTAATTTTTTCACAATTGGTGAGTACAATAACGAATTCCTATAATCCTACTTTGAACAATCTTAAAGAATCCTTGTTATGATGTCTCTGCAATAGTGCCTATACTTAATAAAATTGTTTTTGGAATTTGATTAAGAACATAAATTGGTAGAGGAACCCATGCATCACCAAATTTGAACTTTAAGACTACCATAAAAATGTTAATTGCCTGCACTAATTATTTCACTTTAATGAAGTGCAATAACTAATTCTCGAAATCCTAATACGAACAATCAGGGAGATTAATAGCTATGATGCCTCTGTAGTTGTAGCCATACTTAGTAAATTTCTCTTTGGAATTTGATTGAGAAGATAAATTGCTTATGGAATCATTACTTCACCGAATCTGAACTTGATGATAGTCTTAAGTGCGTTAATTGTCTACACTATTTTTTTTTTTGCAGGTGATGAGTTCAATAACGATTCACTGATATTCTAATGCAAATAATAGGGGAGATTCATAGCTATGATGTCGCTGAGTAGTAGTCATACTTATTAAAATTCTGTTCAAAATTTTATTATGAAGATGATTTGGTTGTTGAATCCAGGCATCACCGAATTTGACCTTCATGGTTGCAATGATTGTATAAATTGTCTGAACTAATTTTTTCACAGTCCATGAGTGCAATAACGAATTCTTGAAATCCTAGTACGAGTAATGATGGTGATTAACAACTATGATGTCTCTGTAGTAGTATCCATGCTAAATAAAATTCTTGTTGGAAATTTAGTAAGAAGTTAATTTGGAAAAGGAATCCATGCATCACTAAATTTGAACTATAAGGCAACCATATTAGTGTTAATTATCAGCACTAAATTTTTTGCTTTAACAGAGAGCAATATTGAATTCCTAAAATGCTAGTAAAAACAATCAGGGATATTAACAATTGTAATGTCACTACAGTAGTAGACACACTTAGTAACTTTCTTTTTGGAATTTGATTTTGAAGATAAATTGGGGGTGGAATCCTTGCATCATGGTTTTTTAATTTAATGGTAGTTATAACTGTGTTTATTGTCTACATTAATGTTTTTTTGCTGTTTATGAGTTCTGTAACGAAATTCCTAAAATTTTAATATGAGGAATCTTGAAGTCTCATAGCTATGATGTCTTTACAATAGTACCCACACTTAATAAAATTCTTTTCTAAATTTGATTAAGAAGTTAAATTAGTTGAGGAATCCATGCATCGTTGAATTTGTACTTTACAGTAACCATAATAATGTTAATTGTCAGCATTAATTTTTTCACCAATATAGAGTGCATTAACAAATTTCTAGAAACCTAATACAAAAAACCAGGGAGATTAACAACTATGATGTCTGTGCAGTGGCAACCATACTTAGAAAATTTCTTTTCAAAATTTGATCATGAGGAAAAATTAGTAGCAGAATCCTTGCATTATTAGATTTTAACTTTAAGGCAGTCATAATTGTGTTAACTATCTGCATTAATTCCTTCTTAGTTGATGAGTATATGAACAATTTCTAGAAAGCCTAACGCGAATATTCTTAGAGACTTACAGCTAAGATGTCTCTACAGTGTTACCCATACTTAATCAAATTCTTTTTGAAATTTGACTAAGAAGATAATTTGGTTTTGGAATTCATGCCTCACAAAATATGAACTTGATGGGAGCCATAATTGTCTTAATTACCTGCACTAATTTTTTTGCCATTAAGAAGTGCAATAACAAATTCCTAGAATCCTATTACAAAAAACCAGGGAGATTAACAACTATGATGTCTGTGCAATAGCAATTGTACTTAGTAAATTTCTTTTTGGAATTTGACTAAGAAGATAAATCAATAGCAAAATCGATGCATCATTGTATTTGCACTTGATGGTAGCCATAGCTATGTTAATTGTTTGCCTTAATTTGTTCATAGTTGAAAAGTTCAACAAAGAATTCCAATAATCCTAGTGCAAACAATTATCAAAATTCACAGCTATAATATCTTTGCAGTAGTAGTCGTAATTAATGAAATTCTTTTCAATATTTGATTAAAAAGATAAATTGGTTGTGAAATCCATGCGTCACTAAATTTGAACTTAATGGTAGCCTTAATTGTGTTAATTGCCTGCACTAATTTTTTCGTAGTAGATAAGTGCAATAATAATTTCTTGAAATCCTAATGTAAACAATTATAGAGAATTCCAACTATGATGTCTCTTTTGTAGTAGTCATACTTATTAATATTCTTATCAAAATTTGTTTAAGAAGATAAATTGGTAGAGGAGTCCATACATCACTGAATTTGAACTTTATGGCAACCATATAATGTTAATTGTTTGCAATAATTTTTCACTACTATGAAGAGCAATAACAAGTTCCTTGAATACTTATACTAATAACCAGGGAGATTAACATATATGATGTTACTGTAGTAGCAGCCATACTAAGTGAATTTCTTTTTAGAATTTGATTTAGATGATAAATTGGTTATGGAGTCCATACATCACCGAATAAGAACTTAATAACAACCATAATTGTGTTAATTGTCTGCACTAATTATCAACAACGATTTTATGGCAGCCAAATGTAAATAGTAAAAGAGATTCATAGCTATAATGTTTTTGCAGTAGTAGCCATACTAAATAAAATTCTTTTCAGAATTTAATTGTGAACATAAATTAGTTGTGGAATCCATGCATCACCAAGTTTGTACTTTATGGCAGTCATAATTATGTTCATTTTTTGAACTAAATTTTTGGCTTTTACATAGTGCAGTAACAAATTGCTGAAACTCTCATACAAACAATTAGGGAGATTAACAACTATGATACCTTTGTAGTCGCAACCATACTTAGTAAGTTTCTTTTTAGAATTTGACTAAGAAGATAAATTGGTTGCGGAAGTCTTGCATCACTAAATCTGAACTTGATGGCAGCTATAATTATGTTAATTGTCTGCTTTAATTTTTTTATAGTCGATGTGTTCAATAACAAATTTCTAAAATACTAATGTGAATAATCTTGGAGATTGAAAGCTATGATATCTCTGTAATGAGACTCATACTTAATAAAACTCTGTTCAGGATTTGATTAAGAAAAGTAATAGGTAAAGGAATCCATCCATCTCCGAAATTGAACATTAAGGCAACCATAATAGTGTTATTTGCTTGTGTTAAATTTTTTGCCATTACAAAGTGTAATAACAAGTTCCAGGAATCCTAATGAAAACAACCAAGAGGATAACAACTATGACGTCTTTACAATAGCAGCCATGCTTTGTAAGTTTAATTTCAAAATTTGATTAAGAAGATAAATTGGCAAAGGAATCCATGCATCACAGAATTTGAACTTGATGGCAGCCATAATTGTGTTGATTGTTTGCACTAATTCTTTCGTAGATGATAAGTTTAATAACAATTTTAAGAAATCCTAGTGTGAACAATTATAGAGATTCACATTTATGATGTGTCTGCTGTAGTAACCAAACTTAATAAAATTCATTTTGGAATTTAATTATTAAGATAAATTGGTTGTGGAATTCTTGCATCAACGAATTTGAACTTGATGGCAGCAATAACTATATTAATTATCTGTCCAAATTTTTTGGTAGCTGATGATTTCAATAATGATTTCTTGAAATCCTAATGTGAACAATCATGGAGATTCACATCTATAATGTCTCTACAATATTACCCATACTTAATAAAATTCTTTTCAAAATTTGATTAAGAAGATAAATAGGTTAAGGAACCCATGCATCTCCGAATTTAAAATTTAAGGCAACTGTGATTGTATTAATTGTCTGCACTAAAATTTTTACCATTACAAGGTGCAATAATGAATTCTTGGAATCCAAATACAGACATTCTGGGAGATTAACAACAATGATGTTTCTATAGTAGCTTCCATACTTAATGAATTTTTCTTTGGAATTTGATTATAAAGATAAATTGGATGTGGAATCCATGCATCCATGCATCATCGAATCTGAATTTGATGATAGACATAATTGTGTTAATTGTCTATACTTTTTTTTTTGTAGTTGATGAGTTCAATAACGATTTCCAAATATTCTAACATGAACTGTAATAGAAACTCATAGCCATGATGTCACCGAAGATGAACTTAATGGCTACTATAATTGTGTTAAATGTCTACCCTGATTTTTTTCGCAGTTCTTGATTTCAATAATGAATTCCTGGAATACTAATGTAAACAATCTTGGAGATTCACAACTATGATATAGCAGTTGTAGTTCCTATACTTACAATTCTTTTCAGAATTAGATTAAGAAGATAAATAGTTAAGGGAATCCATGCATCATTATATTTCAAATTTAGGGCATCCATCATAGTGTTAATTGCCTACATTATTTTTTTCGCCATTACGAAGTGCAATAATAGCCTCATAGAATACTGATATGAACAACTGAGGAGATTAATAGCTATGATGTCTCTGCAATAATAGCCATACTTAGTATTAATTGTCTGCACTGTTTGAATATCATATAATATCTAGGGTATAAATATGTTAAGATATTATACAATGTCCTCCCATAAGGGGTGCTCATTAAGTAAAAGTAAAATAGTAATTTCAGGAATTACTACTAGACCCTAACTTTAGCTAGCCTTTTATAAAAGGGGCTAGACTATTATATGATGAACAAGACACAAACTGATATACCAAGAGAATAGTCTATAGAGACTTGAGAGACTCTGAGAGGAATACCTATGAAGTATTCTGAAGTCGCATTAGAGAAGGGATTTAGACTGTAATACACCCAATACATTGTAGGTATCTCATTTGATTAGTGATCCCAACTAGAGTCCGATCAGCTTCCGCAATTAGGAAAAGTATGTAAGTCTCCTACCCTGAATTATCTATGAATGTGTTCATTATTTAATTTCTTTCATTGATATTAGAGCGATAAGCTAGTTTTTTTTTTCTTTTTATATCAATTTGCATGTTTTATTTGGATCTAAGATATTATTTAGGGCTTTATTAATTAGGGTTTTTGAGATAAAATTTGTTTGGAAATTTTTTTGAAATTTCCATTCCTTCCATGAACTCACCCATTACTACTAGTGACCATTGTCGCCATGATACTTTCCCATTAGGTGGACCTTGCTGTCGCTGGTGACCATATCACTAGCACCTCTTGAGTCAGAGAGCACTGGTTTGCTAAATAAAAAAGAAAGGTCCTTCGCCTCCTTTGTAGAACGAATGAGAAAGAGAGAGAAGTCTCCTCCACCTCAGCCGGTAATAATGCTTCCATAATAGGAAGAGCCTGCTACTGCCAACAACCTATGCCGCTAGCACTCCCACTCCAACCTCTGCACCCTCTTCGCCGATGAAGACAGCCCAAAGAAGGCTCCAAAAATGAACCCTTCCACAATGGCAAGAGATGGATGCTAGTAGCCCATTACCATTCAATGCAGCAAAGCTAATGAGCAACAGTAGGGTTGCCAGTAGCGGCGACAGTAAGAGTGGAAGAAGAAAGGGAATAAGGGATCTAGGGTTTCTTCAAATATTTGAATTTTTAGAAAAAAAATCAAAACTTCTAAAAAATATTTCAGAAACCTTAAATTTTTTAGGTAAATGGGTATTATTTCAAAAATAATAAATTAGAGGCCTAATTATTAAATCCTTAATTAATGAACATCTAGATATGTTCAAAAATATAAATTGTGTATTTATATTTTAGCCCCAAATAAATGCAATTAATTTTTTATATCTTAATAAATTTCAATCAAGTAATATGTGATTACTTGTCATTATGTTAATTAGTTTAACATTGTTTTTATTAAATTGTTTTGTCAATTTTCTACTTATAAAAAATTTAGAAATATAATGTTAATTAGCTTAACATTAAGTATTTAATTATGTTAAATTGTTTAACATATTTAAGCCTTTACCTTTATATTATTGCTCTTTAGTTCGTATATTGATTGGAAACCCAGAACTGTGGGCTACTACTTATAAGAGATCAGTTTTAGATCCATGTTCTTAGTCTAACAATGCCACGTATGGGATCTGCTATTTGTTAAAACATTAATTGCATATATTAAATATGTTGATTAGTTTAACATGTTTATTAATGAAGGTTAAATTAGTTTAGCATTACATAATTGATTTATTAATGTGTTAATTAGTTTAACATGATAGTTAACATTGTTAATTTGTTTAACATTTGAAAAATCATAATTTATAATTTGTTTGTAGCATGATTAGGACACTTAGTTGTGTTTTGATTTCATTGATTTACACCTTGCATATAACCATAAAATGATGATTGGCACTTTGTACTCTTTCGACTCTTGGTTATGCATGGGTTAATTAACTTAATCATATGATACTTAGTGTCATAATCTATAAGCATGTTCAACATTAAATCTTTCATGTTTTTTAATTATCTGATCTTGATTCATGTTTGTCTTTCTTTTTATGTAAATAATAACTACAACTTCCAAAAGTATTGTTGCTAAACTCAACAAGGGGTTGAAGCTAAATGACGACAATTATGAGATTTGGAGTATGAAAGTCCAGTATCTCCTAGAGGAGCAAGAGGCTCATGAGACTCTCAATAATGTCATGGAAGAGCCAAAAACTAATAACATGGCCTAACATAAGCGGGACTGTGAGTCTTATGACACTTGGAAGAAAAAGAACTCCACTCCTCGATTTACGTTGCTTAGCACTCTAGAAGATGACATCTTAAGGGAGTTCAAGGACCACCAAAGAGCTATGGGGCTTTGGAATGCTCTGAGAACAGGGTTCAGAATTACATCTATATCCAAATTGCATTTTCTATCGATCAAATTTGACTCATATAAGAAATGCCTAAAACATTTGATGAGGAAACATCTGAGGTTGATGTCAAATATGATTGCTGAGTTAAAAGATGTTGGAAATGTCTTAATAAATGAGTAGTAAATCCAAGTCATCAATTGCTCATTGCCTAGTTCGTGGGAGCATATGAAGATGCATCTCACTTACAATGACATAATCATAACTCTGGAAATTGTCTGGAGGCACCTTAAACTTGAGGAAGAAAGGCTTCAATTAGCCAAACCGATACCTGAGTTGCACATGGCAACTTCAGGTGGAAGATGTGATTCAAGGAGAAAGAGATGGGGAAAGAACAAAGGACAAGCTTAACCTAAGAAAAAGCCAAAGACAAATCAACAAAGCAAAAAGAAGCAATGGAAAAAGTTAGGTGCTTAAATTGCTAGAAAAAGGGACACTATGCGAGTGATTGCCCTAAGCCTTCCAAAAAGGTAAGCTATACAGCTTATGCTAATGAACTTTGTGTTTCTAGCTCTATTATGCTTACTGAATCATGTCTTGTATGGATTGTAGACTAAGGAGACATAGACCACATAGCGAGGGACTATGAAGCCTTTGTTAACTTTTGGTGAGTTCCTTATAGTGCATTATGGATATGTGTAGGCAATAACACTAAGGTTGCTGCCAAAAGGATTGGAACATGCAAGTTAGTCCTGCATTGTTGTCGAGACTAGTCGAGACCTGATCTTACATGATGTCCTTTATGCACCTCAAATTCATTGGAATGTTATTTCAATTATGGTTTTACTTAGGCTAGGCTATGATATGTATTTCCATGAAAATTATGTTAAATTGAGTTACGACGTTTTGATTATGTAACCAAAGGTTTTATTTCTATGGATTTAGATGATAAATCTTACATTAATAATAATGTTAGTCTTTCCATGTTTGCCTCTATGCATGAGTATGATCAAGATGTAAATATATGGCATACTAGACTTGGTCATATTGGCCAACAGAGAATGCAATGGTTAGCAAAAGAGGGTTTGCTTTTTGGCATTGAATGAGTGGATTTGTCTACTTATGAATCTTTTTTAACAAGAAAATCTGCTAGAAAACCCTTCGGTAAAGCAACTAAAGCCAATTTTCCATTGTAGTTAGTTCATTCTGACATCTGTGGGCCTATAAATGTTAGGGCCAAGCACGGAGAGAATTATTTCATCACATTCATTGATGATTATACTTGTTTCGGTTATGTCTATTTGATTTAAGTCAGAAGCATTGAGCTGCTTCAAAAACTATATGAACTTAGTTGAGAATCAATTAGATAAGAAGATTAAGGCTCTTTAAATTGATCGAGGCTGAGAATATTTGTCGATTCAATTTAATGAATTATGTGATGAGAAAGGGATAGTTCATCAATTGACTATTCCAAGTTCTCTATAATAAAATGGTGTTGTAGAAAAAAAGAATAGAACGCTCTTTGAGATGGTTAGGTCAATGATAGCACATGCTAATTTGCCAATCACCTATTGAGGTGATGCATTGATGCCTACAACCTACATACTTAACTGTGTGCTTACAAAATTAGTTACAACCACTCCATATGAGTTATGGACTCAGTAAAAACTTGACTTAAGTGTTTTGAAACCTTGGAATGTGTTACCTATACATATGATTCCTTTCACAAGTTTGGCAAATTGGGCCTGAGAGGAAAGAAAAGTATCTGTATTAGATACTTAGAAACCTCAAAAGGTTATGTATTTATAGGTCAGCAAGACGGTGGGAGCATGACTGAATTCAAATCTAAAGATGTCACATTCTTAGAGAATGAATATCCAAAGAAAGGTGAGGTAGGTGAAGACCTATCCTTATTTGAGATAAAGGATCAAAATGCACTAGGACCATTTCATTTAAGTGGAAGAATTATAGCAGATAATGAATTAGTTTCTCATTAGCAACCTTCTTCATCATTAGATGCAAATGAAAGTGCTTTTGAGCCAGTTGCTTTAAGTGGGAGTGACCAAATGGATCTCATTTCAAGTGGGAATGAAACCATTGCTCTTAATCCAAGTGGGCGCAATATTAATCTAAATGGGAATAATGATGTAAGATTCAATGAATCATAACTGAGATGTGTTTCATGTAAAAAGACTCTTCACCAATGGTATGACATTGAAGATGGCGAGCTTTTTAAATGCTCTTACAAATTGAAGATGAGCTAAGAAATTTGAAAGGGGCTCTTTTATCCCCTTTTAAGGATAAATGAACCAAAGCTATAGAAAAGGAAATGGAGTCTATAAGAGTAAAAAATGTTTATGAACTTGTTGATCTTTCAGAAGGATGCTAGGCTATTGGGAATAAGTGGGTTCACAAAATCAAGAAAAGAGCTAATAGTATGATTGAAAAATTTAAGGCTCAACTATTAGTAAAGGGCTATACACACCAGGAAGGAATTGACTATAAAGAGACTTTTTCTCGTACTATACATTTTATCTCTGTTCACTTACTTCTAGTTGTAGTGGCTTGTTTAGATTTTGAATTACATCAGATGGTTGTAAAGACTACCTTTCTCAATGTAGAATTAAATGAAGAAATTTACATGGAACAACCTGAGAGTTTCATTAAAGAGGGACAAGAAGAAAAATTTTATAGACTTTTGAAGTCTATCTATAGCCTTAAACAATCTTCAAGGTAATGGTATATTTGTTTTCACAATACAGTCATCACTAGTGGTTTCACTATGATGAGTGAAGACAACTGTGTATAAACTAAAAGATTTAAGGACAAGTATGTCATTATGACATTATATGTTAATGACATACTTATAGTTAGAAATGATATAGAGCTTGTCAATGAGGTAAAGACTTGGTTGTCAACCGCTTTGAGATGAAAAATATGAGTGAAGTTGCATACATTCTTGGAGTTAAGATTTCAAGAAATCGTTCTAAGAAACTCTTGTATCTCTCATAAGAGAATTACATCAAAAAGGTTTTGGAACATTTTAGTATGGAAAGTTGTAACCTTATTGACACTTCTATCAGCACAAGCCGAACCTTGAGTGCCAAAATATGTCCTAAGACTATCATGGAAAGAGAGTGTATGAGCCGAACTCCATACAAGAATGCAATCAGTTGTCTAATGTATGCTATGATATGTACTAGACCTGATATCTGTCAAACAATTGGCTTGGTGAGTAGATATCAAATCAACCTAAGTCTTAAACATTGGGAAACTATAAAAAGGATCTTAAAATATCTGAAGGGGACTACTGATTATGAGCTCTGCTATCGAGGTGACAGAGAACTATCATTTGTAAGATACACTGATGTTGATCATGGAAGGGACTTAGATGAACAAAAGTCTACCTCAAGATACATTTGCTTACTTAATGATAGTGCCATATCATGGAGTAGTAAGAAAAAATCTTATGTATCCTTGTCCCCGATATAGGCAGAGTTCGTGGCCCTTTCTTTAGCAGCTTAAGAGGCTGTTTAGTTAAAGAAGTTCTTGGATCAATTGTTGTGCAAAGCAAAAAACATTGAACTAGTGTTAGTATACTATGACAATGAGGTTGCGATTGCATACACCAAGGATCTAAAGTACCATTGCAAAACCAAACATATAGATATCAGGTATCACTATATAAAGGACATAGTTACATGCAAGACTGTGAATGTAAAGTATATATCTACACATAAGATGCTGGCAGATACATTGACCAAGCCTATTTTTAGAGATGTGTTTATGAGACACGATAGGTCATTAAGATTGTGTAGAATTTAGCATACTTCATTTGTATGTTTAATATTTTTCCATTATTCACAGACAAAGATATTTTTATGTTCTTTGATAATCATTAAAGTTTGATTTCCATGCTTACATATCTTTATTTGAATGTTATGTACACTCTTATTTATTATTAAGTATGTTAAGTAAATAAAAAGGGTTAGCCTTCTCAGACAAGTAACTGCCTCAGTGTCTTTATGACATTGGAGATGAGACAATATTTTAAAAGAAATTATCAAAGGATAATTTGAGAGTAACTATACTTAAAATCATTTAAGTCACCTGATTGATGACATATGGTCATTATAATTGATTTAATGAAGCAAGTTCATCATTTCTAGTCTACCTTAGTTGCCAAATGTGAGTTTGAGACATTGTGTTAATCAAGGAACTTAGTTTTAGACTTGTGGTGTCTAAAATATCATATGTACAACATTATTTATGAAATAGAGATACACTCCACGGGAAAAGGAGGAATACTGTAGCACATGTTTCATACCATGTGTGCAAATGCTAACCATATGGATTAACATGAGTGCAATCTCAACTCATGATTGTGTGAGACCCTTGAGCCTTTATGCTGGCTCTATATTTGTACCCTTGGACTTTGATCCGGTACTTAAGATGCAACTTGGTGTTTGTTATCTTAGCATGTTGCCTAAGGACTATGTGTAATGATTCAATCTGGCGGGACATGTCTAGAAAAACGAGCTAAGTCTATGTTAATAGGATCGTAAGACGAGGAAGATCATAAAAAGAATCTCATTATTTTGTATTCACCAATATACCAGTTATAACTTATATGTCTTGATTGTGAATACAAGATATTATGGTAGATAAGATCATTGTGAGATATCTAAATGTGATTCTTATGATATAGGGTGCATGCAAACTTTATTATCTACATGCAGGTTTGTTTTTGACAAGAGGCTATATATTCATAACTAATGTATAGCATTGATGCTCTCATAGTATGCTGGTCGCACGACCTACTTTTAGTGTATGAACAATTGTAGATTATAAAGAGAAAGTGTTCTCTTGATTTATCGAGAATATATTTCTTGGGCTTATAGTGTATGAGCACTCCCATTATGTGTGAGTAGGAGATGTTAGAATATGGTATAATATTTAGGTTTAAATCTGTTAAGATATTATATAGTGTCCACCCATAAGGGGTGTTCATTAAGTAAGGGTAAAATAGTAATTTTAGGAATTACTACTAAACCCTAACCTTAGCTAGCCTTTTATAAAAGGGGTTAGACTATTATACGATGAACATGACATAGACTGATATATCAAGAGAATAGTCTATAGAGACTTGAGATGCTATGAGACAAATACCTGCAAAGTATTCTGTAGTCGCATTAAAGAAAGGATTTAGGCTGTGAAAACCTGAGATACACCCAATACGCTGTGGGTATCTCATTCGATTAGTGATCCTAGCCAGAGTCTGATTAGCTTCTACAATCAATAAAAGTATGTAAGTCTCCTACCCTGAATTATCTATGAATGTGTTCATTATTAAATTTCCTTCATGTAATAAATTTTTCGCCATTATGAAGTGTAACAATGAATTTCAAGAATCTTATAACAAACTATAAGGGAGATTAATTGCTATGATGTCTTTGCATTAGTAGCCATACTTAGTAAATTTCTCTTTTATAAATTGGTTATGGATCCAAGCATCACCAAATCAGAACTTAGTCTTAATTGTGTTAATTGTTTGCTCTTATTTTTTCGCAGTTGATGAGTTCAATAACAAATTCTTGAAATCTTAATGTGAACAATCATGGAGAATCATAGCTATTATGTCTCTGCAATAGTTTCCTTACTTAATAAAATTCTTTTCAAAATTTTATTAAGAAGATAAATTGGTAAACGAATCCATGCATCACCAAATTTGAACTTTAAGTCAACTATAATATTGTTAATTTTCAACACTAATTTTTTCACCTTTAAAGAGAGCGAAAACAATTTCCTTACATCCTAACAAAAACAACCAAGGAGATTATCAACTATGATGTCTTTGTAATAGTAGCCATACTTAGTAAATTTCTTTTGGAATTTGATTAAGAAGATAAATTGGTTTCAGAATCCATGCAACACCAAATTTAAACTCGATGATAGCCATAATTGTGTTAATTGTCTATACTAATTCTTTCATAGTTGATGAGTTTAGTAACAATTTCTAGATATCCTAATGTAAATAGTAACATAGATTCCCAACAATGATGTCTCCATCGTAGTAGCCATACATAATAAAATTTTGTACAAAATTTGATTCTGAAGATAAATTGGTTGTCAAATCCAAGCGTCATTGAATTTAAACTTTAAAACAGCCAAAATTTTGTTAATTGTCTGCAATAAATTTTTTGCTTTTACAGAGGGCAATAACAAATTCTTGAAGTCCTAGTAGAAACTATCAATAAGATTAACCACAATGATGTCTCTACAGTAGCATCCAAATTAAGTAAATTTCTTTTTAGAATTTCATTAAGGAGATGAATTGGTTGTGCAATCCTTATGTCACCATATTTAAACTTGATGACAACCATAATTTTGTTAATTGTCAGCACTAATTTTTTCGTAGTTGATGAGTTCAATAATGATTTCCTGATATCCTAATGCAAAGTGTGATAGAGATTCATAGCTATGATGTCTTTGTAGTAGTTGCCATACTAAGTAACATTCCCTTTAGAATTTGATTAAGATAATAAACTATTAAAGGAATCCATGCATTACCGAATTTGAACTTTAAGGCAACCATAACAGTGTTAATTGCTTACATTAATTATCTCACCATTACGGAGTGCAATAACAAATTCCTTGAATCCATGTACAAAAAATAGGGGGATTAATAACTATAATGCCTATGCAGTAGCAGCCATGCTTAGTAAAATTTCTTTATGGAATTTGTTTAAGAAGATGAATCAGTTGTGGAACCCTTGCATCACTGTATTTGTACTTGATGGTAGCCATAATTGTGTTAATTGTCATCACTAATTTTTAGGCTATTACAGAGAGCAATAACAATTTCTTAGAATCCAAATATAAGCAACCAAGGAGATTATTGGCTATGATGTCTCTGTACTTGCATCCATATTTAGTAAGTTTCTTTTCAAAATTTGATTAAGATGATAAATTGATAGAGGAATCCTTAGATGACCGAATTTGAACTTAATGGCAGCCATAATTGTGGTAATTGACTGCACTAACTTCTTTGTAGATGATGAGTTCAATAACAATTTCCAGGAAATCCAAACGTGAGCAATTTCTTAAATTCACATCAATGATGTCTCTACAGTAGTAGTCATACATAATGAAATTCTTTTTGAAATTTGATAATGAAGATAAATTTGTTCAAGAATCCATGCATTGCAAAATTAAAACTTTAAGGCAAAAATAGTTGTGTTAATTGTCTACCCTAAATTTTTCTCTTTGACAGTGAGCAATAACAAATTCCTGAAATCTTAGTACAAACTATTAGGGAGATTAATAGCTATGGTGTCTTTGTTGTAGTAGCCATTCTTAGTAAATTCCTTTTCGGAATTTGATTAAAAAGATGAATTGGTTAAGGAATACTTGTATCTTTGTAATATAACTTTATGGCAGCCATAATTGTGTTACATGTTTACACTAATTCTTTCATCATTGATGAGTTTAATAATGAATTTTTAAAATCCTAATATGAACAGTCATAGGGAATCACAACTTTGATGTCTCTGCAATAGTACCATATTCAATAAAATTCTTTTTAGAATTTGATCGCAAAGATACATTGGTTGTTGATTCCATGTAACATAGATCTTAAACTTGAAGGCAACAGTAATTGTGTTAATTGTTGGCATTAAATTTTTTGCCTTTACGGAGAGCAATAATGAATTCTTGAAATCCTAGAACAAAATAGTAGGGAGATTAATAGCTATATTGTCTTTGCTGGGGCAGTAATACTTAGTAAATTCCTTTCTAGAATTTGATTAAGAAGATGAATTGGTTATGGAATCCTTGAATCATCGTATTTGAACTTGATTGCATCCATAATAGTGTTAATTGTTTGCACTAATTTTTTCGCCATTACAAAGAACAATAACAACTTCCTGGAATCCTAATACAAATAACTTGGGGGATTAGTAGCTATAACTTCTCAGCAATAGTTGCCATACTTAGTAAGTTTCTTTTTGAAATTTCATTAAGAAGATAAATTGGTAGAGGAATCCATGCATCTTTGATTTAGAACTTAATGGCAGCCATAATTGTGTTAATTGTTTGCACTAATTTTTTCGTAGATGATGATTTCAATAACAATTTTTGGAAATCCTAACGCAATCAATCATAGAGATTCACAGCTATGATGTCTCTGTATTAGTAGTCATACATAATAAAATTCTTTTCAGAATTTGATTTTAAAGATAAATTTAGTTGTTAGCATTGTTATTTAATTCATGGTTCATTTTTAAAGAGAAATATTATGGGGTTTTAGATAAATTCATGTCACAATACTTCATACTAAAGAAAGAACACGATAATAACAAATTTTGAATCCTAATTAAATAAGTTAGCTCTATATATTGTCAAGTAATGTCAAAACTTTCAATAAGAGGATACTAGTTTATTTAGCACCCACTCAAATAATCCGGCCAAAGTTTAGGTGATGACACCAATCGAGCATAACAAACCCAAAAAAAAAAAAAAATTAGTGCAAATAATTAACATAATTATTTATGATTATTTATCACCTACCAAGTGTTAGTTGTGAATCTCCCTGACTATAAAAAAAATTAATGTAGACAATTAACATAATTATGGCGACCATCAAATTCAAATTTGGTGATGCATGAATTCCTCTACCATTTTATCTTTATCATCAAATTCCAATAAGAAATATACTAAGTGTAGCTATTATTAAATATATATATATATATATATATATTTATCATGCAATGTTAAGACTATGGATGTATTTTTGTATTATGTAAAAACGATTAGTTATCATGCGTACTAAAAGTGGTTTTGCCTTTTCTACTCAAAGGGCTTATACCTTGTGTGAACTCCATCAAGTGTGCAGAGAAAAGGTAGAAATAATTAGGAATTACTTTGTTAGCTAGGTAAACAGTAGCATTCTTAACAGTATTATATATATCATTTTCATACATTGCATATTACATTTACATATCGCTTTAAAGGTTCATGTTAACATTTCTTTACATATTGTTTCATTTAACTTGTAAACTTTGTTCAATTTAACCGCAATGATTTTATCAGGAATATAGTTCATTTACTTTTTACCGAATGAAAGGTGATGTAGTGTAAGCAATAGCATTTCTAAGTTCTTCGTATGAAATATCTCATTTACATGTTTCTTATTGTTAATGCTATCTTATTTGCATTCTTGCATTAATGTAAGAAGCTTTTGTTATCCTTTTCAAAGTTTGGCTTTTAAAAGGATTACTATGATATCCCAAATTTACCTAATTAATGTCACTGAAATTCACAAAAAAGGTCAAACAAATTTAAGACACAGCAAAATTAAGTGACAAAGTGAAAATGTAAAAACTATTATAACATTAAATACAGATAATCTTACAGCGAAATATAATTTTATTAGGAAAAACGTCGAATTATACTCAAAATAAAATAGCTATAATTGACTAAATATAATTCATAAATATAATGTACAATGTTAACAGTCAAAATACTTAGGAATCCAAGGTAAAAATATTAGTAAAATAATTTAACAATCATAAGTGCAACCAATACTTATAAAATGTATTACTTAGGTCCTAGATGTTTTTAATGTATTACCATATCTTAGGAACCTTTTCAAGTGATATTAAGTTGATAGAAATCATGTAAAATGAATGTAAGATTGATTCTAGGTCTTATGGTTGAAGAAAAGCTTATTTGGGGAACTCTAGAAGTTCCCAGTCAACTGGCAGCCCCCTTGCTAGACAGCTACCAAGCCCTATCCAGTCAAATGGGAGCTTTCAGTGAGTGAACAGTAGACTAGCCACTAGCCAGCAGTTGACTGGTCATCTTTTGAGAGGCACCAGTCAGCTATGAGTCACCAGTTGATTGACCACTTGCCAGCAGTCCATTGGCCACCCAGATCAAGAACCAGTCTGTTGCCAGCCTTAAGACCATCGACTAGAATCACTTTATGAGTGTCTAGTTGACTGGCCAAGGGTGAATTGTTAATTGTCAGGGTCCAGAATTTGAATTTTTGAGAGGAAAAGCTTGAGCAGTCGACTAGCCAATGACAAAGAAGTCATACTTATTTTGTAACTTACATATTTTGAAAAGTTTGACTTCCTTCTTACTCCCAATGTATCTATTAGACCTTTGACTATTTTTAGACAACCTATAAACTCTAAATTAATGAGGAAAAACATTTATGAGTGATTATATCATATGATTCATCTTCTTATCAGCTTTCTATTGCATTAATTCTTCATTGTTCTATATACTCTGTTGTGAGAGTTTGTTTCTTTATAAATCCTTATTACCTGAAAGTGAAAGGTTGAAGAAGGGTTATTCCTTGATAATATCGAGCAAGAGTGCAATATAAAGGGAAAAGAAACAACCACCCTTGATGAAGCATGCATTTCAAAATATTTGGTGATTGGATATTGATGTCAAAATTCAACATGGAAAATAAGCAACCTCACATCAATGCTAAATAACTGAATGAATGAACAAGAAAGACCACAATTATGGTGATATCTATAACTTACTCACTTTATATGTATCATAATTGGGTGACAAATTATTATTCGAAGTATTTATGTGTCCTTTTTGCACTTCTTTAGCAATCCATGTTCAAATATTACTTATATGATATCCCAATTGCTAGAAAAGTACTTATTTTGAAATATATATTTGTCAGCAAGTGATCTTCCATATTTAAACAAAAGTGGTCAAATGGGATCCCTTAGTGCTTAATTGAGATATATCATTTCACATCCTATCCCACTGTCTTATACATCTCTTAAGCTTGAACTTAAAGGATTTTATAATAGGTTTATGTTCTTTGTGAGGAATTCTAGGCTCCTTGAGTTGAAACTTTTGTATACCAAAAATTGTTTTCATATACTTATTTGAAGGTTGGCTTGAGTAATGTGGAATAACATGAATTACAATCATAAGTACAAATGAATGTCATGGAACATGCTCACATAAAAGAAATTATAGATGAATCATTTGTGCATTATATTTGATATATTTATGAGCATGATAAATTAAGTGACCTAGAGAAACACAACAATAGGCTCCACCAAAATGAAATGTAATAAATTTGGAGAAAATGATGGAAGTTTAACATTTTCTGGATATCACAAAACAACTTTTTGACTTTTCAAATTTTTTGAGCTTTCTTAGTATTACTAAACTTTTGAAATGATCTATGCTCTTGGATAAATTAGCAAATCTATAATTTGTTCATTTTAATACTCTCATTCAACTTTGAACATAGATTTCTCACTTACCCTTGGTATCTATTTTGAAGAATGTTAATTGCTTCAAATTGTGCTAATTGTTGAATCATTTTTAAGTTTCTACTTAAGAAGTGACCTTGATATGCAAGCCAAGTGTAAGATGCTCAACTTAAAGTTTTGATCTTGGATGTCATTAAGGATGAACAAATGATGGCTTAATTCTAAGAAGATGCAACAAATCAGGAACCATCTCAACATTGCCACATAATTGATAAGTATCTCTACAACCCTACGATTTCTCATATCAATTTCGAAAGATACTCTCTTGATTGATTTGTTATATTGGCAATGAAGCATGGAATGAATGCTTATCAATGACGCATATGCTAATTGATTTTACATGCTTGACATGTCATTGATTGCATAGGTTGTTTATTGATTGAATATATTATGATCCCTCCTACATACATTCTCCTAGTTAAACTATTCTTAATATTTATTAAAAGATTGCTCGTTCTTAAGGGAAACTCACAAAACTTTGAAAGAAAGCTTTACAAATTCCTTTTTGAATAATTTAAAGTTTTTAAAGTTTTAATCATTCAAAAATTTGAAATTTTATTCAACTAAGCTTGAAAGCTTTGAAACTTTATTAAAAAATTATAAAAGAAAGTAGTGTTCTCAGAATGAAAATCTTTTATGCTATCATTCAAACATATAAAGGGAATTATATCTTTCATATGATAACTTTTAATGAAATTATTCTCAAATGACATTGTATTCAATAATGCCTAAACATATAAAATTTTATTGAACACTATGTTGTGAAAGGCAGCATTGTTTTTCAAATGACAATCATTCAAAAATATAGGGGGAGACTTATGCATTTATAGTGATACCTTTTTATCACCTATGGTATTCCTCTTTCATAAAATTACTCTTTATTTCACTCCAAAATTATTTGAATTTATTCAAAATTATCTTCTTTTGAAATTAGGAAAGAAATTACACATAGGTTATGATTGTCTTCAATGCATAGCTCTAAATGCCTATATAATGCTTTTCATGTGGATCACATAAAGGAGAACTAATCAAAATATCATCCTTATGGTTCTCACATTTTGAATGAAGAAATATAGTCTTTCCAAGAAAGATCTTTTTTCATGCTTCCCTTTTCTAGTAAAATGTTAATTATATGTACTCTTTGAGGAGGAGAATAGCCAATAATTGAGATCTTATATCTTTGGAATTACTTTTCATGATATAGAATTATTTGGTTTGCTAGCTTATATTCTTGATATCTCAAAGAAGGTGTCCCTTTCTTATCTATCCATGGTACAAGGTACATTTCTTATTTCTTCATTTATTCAATCCATGGAAAATGAAGTAGTTATATATATCATCATGGATATGGAAAACATTTTCAAGTGTATTGGAATTATGCATATATGAAACAATTGCAAGCATTGAATGGTTGATGAGATATGAATTGAATTATACATTTAATAATATATCTTTTCAATCAAATCATGCATAATCTAAAAGAATGATTGTTTTAATGAGTCCTACCCTATACCAAATTGACATCATAATATTATTCATTTGATTTATAGAGGAATACATGCATAAACTTATATATATTGTTTTCCTTGAACCTTCATGTTGATGATAAATAGAGGCAGATATTAGAATAAGGACTAGATGTTTTCATCCTACCTTTTTGATATGACAAAGCATGAGATAAATGAGAAGAAAAATATGTGCATGATGAGTGGAGTGTGCAAAGTGAGAAGAGAAGGAAAATATGTACATATGCTCAATACATTGCAAAAAGATATAATTGCTTGATGAGTGGAGTGTGCAAAGTGAGAAGAGAAAGAAAATATGTGCATATGCTCAATACATTGTAGAAAAATATGTGCATGATGAATAAAGTGTGCAAAGTGAGAAAGAAAGAAAATTTGTGCATATGCTCAATACATTGCATAGTTTATTATATAACAAATATATGAAAAATGAGTCATAAATATAATATTAATATGTGCTTAATTGATTAACCATTTGGACTAACTATTTGGTTTGCAAGTTGAATATCTATTATTTGTTGGATGGTCCAAAGAAAGAAGAGTGAGCATTGAAGTGAAAAGAATTAAATATCAATATCATGCTTCATACAAAGATGGCAAGAAGGAAAGATGCTTTAAGCAATGAAGAAATTAAGGATTTGAAGCTTGGATGCATCAAGAAAGCCAATTGATTGAATAGGTATAATTATCATAGGTTAAGCATTATTTTGTGAAATTTAATGATTTAGATTTCCATTTATTGCCTCAAGAAATTTTTGTTCTTAAAATATAAGTTCGGAGTTAAAAGATAATGAGATATAGATTTTACTTAAAATCATTTTTCACTTTTAGTCACTATTTTACTTATATCTCCCAAATCATATGGTATTTTGTTATGAAACTTATTGCATTAGAAAATAGACTCAAAGAGCATTTCAATGATAGTTATTCACTTAAAATAAAGTTTAAATGAAAAAGCTATGACCTTTTAAAGTTCAATGGCGAGGTATGGATTCTGTGTAAAACTATATCCTGACCTTTGGTCACTATTTTAGTCATATCTTCACAAATATATTGAGCTTTGATATCAAAATTATTTAATTAGAAACTAGACTTAAAGAGCATTTCAAAAATAGGTCATTTACTTAAAATGGATTTTAAATGAGAATGTTATGACCAATTAGATTTGGGATTACGTCACTATAAGTGACTAGATGATTGGTGAACCCTCGACAGTCGACTGGTCACTCCCAGATTTGACCTCTAGCAGTCAACTGGTTGTTCCTGAAAAGAGTTTTCAAAAGTAAATAATGGCTCTTTTGAGTATATAACGCTATATCTCATCTTGATCTATATATATGACCTTCCAAACATATTTTTAAGAAGAACCAAATGCTAGAATGTGATCTTTAACTTGTTATATCATCTTTGAGAGAGAAACAAACATCATTGAGCCAAACTTGCAAATTCTCTGTCATTTGAATTCTTAAAGCTTGATCTTGTATATCTACTTCTTTGATAGAGGCTATTCATTTGTATTCCTTTTTCTTGAGAGAGAGAAGCTTAAGGAGTTTCCTTGAGGGAGTCAAGTTAAATAAGAGTTGGATTCAGGGGAGTATATCCCTAAGAGTATTTAAGGAGGTTCCTTGAAGGGGTTAAGCTGTGAGATCTTGTGATTAAGGAGAGGTTCTCTTGGGTGTTGTCTTTATTTATTAAGATAGTGTAAAATCCTAAGAGATTGCCTGGGGACTGGACGTAGGCTTAGGTAGAAGCCAAACAAAGATAAACCTCTATGTCTATTCTTTCCTATGCTCCTTTTACATTATGCATTTATTATTTCAAGTTTAATTTAATTGTTTTATTTCTGATATAAAAAAGCTTTTCCATAAAATTTTTATAAAACCCAATTCACCCCCTCTTGGGTTCTAGCCTTGCTTAACAATTGGTATCAAAGCCAAGGTCACGTGTTCAATTCCTAGCGAGGTAATTGCTAAGGGGGAGATTGTTAGCCAAGGTGTGTGGCAGCAATTGTCTCGTGATGAAGGCTCAGGAGTAGGGCCAAGTTATAATCGAAATGTGGCGCTTATGCTAGGGCATTGTTAAGTAAATAGAGTTGTGCCTTGACTAACTGCTATAGCATTTGGCCTAGTAATAAACACTTAATCCTACAATAAATAACTAGCATTAAGAAGTAATTGTTATTTAAGTGAATATCATTTTATTTTATTCTTCATTAAGATTTCCCTTAGTTATACCCAATTGACCAAAATGCAAACTCTTAAAACATATTTCAATAATTAATTTACAAAATTTTTTTTGGTAATATGCTAAATAATATAAACCTTTTGTTCTTATACAAAGTGGAAATCTATTTGGAAACAAAATGTCTACAAAACTATATTTTATGATTCCAACTTATTCATTTACCAATAAATAATTAAAACTTACATAATTATTCAATATTTCAAATAACTGGAAACTTCATTTCTAAAACCTTAGTCATATAATCTTTAAAATAATTATATAACCAATTGGACAATATGCCATATTGTCATAATACTAATTCATATATATATGCCTTAAGTAAAATCTTTCTTGCAAATGTTAATAAATAACTCTTGCAAGCATTATGTAAAACAAGAACACTTGTAACAATAAATGACAAATATCATTTTAACAATTGTAAACTAAATAAAGGAATATATTACTAGTTTTCTTGGAACTTAAAGAAACTATCAAACCTTTGTCAATTAAATACCATCAAGTAACTAATATATACAAAACAATTTCAAACCTTTGAATATGTACACAATATATCAAAATATGAACTTATTAATAAATATATATAAAAAATACATGTCTATCCTTTGTTAAAAAAAAAAATACATTTCTATATAAATAACAACTTTATTTCAAATAATGGCATTTTAGTAAATGTCGAGATGAGAACCATGTGCACACACATGCACTCTACGTAGCTAGCATGGTGACTTCCTTTGTTTACCATGGCTTCATCTTTAATTAAATGTAAGAAAAATGTATTATTTTCAAATGAGCTCCTTCAAATAGATATACATAAAATATTGTTTTTATGTTTGACCTCTTTTTACCTTAAATTTTAATTTTAGTATTTATTACTATTCATGCATATTTTAATATTTTCACATGCTAACAACTACAGCAATACCAATAAACTATTCCATCCATTCATACAAGATTCTTATTCTATTATTTCACTTATCCCATCTTGTCTACTACCTATGTATTTTCCATGCATCTTTCTTATCAAAACTCATATTCACAAGATGACAAACTTTATCAACACATCCAAAACATTCATATTACACATATATATTCATACATTCTACACTAGTTTCGGCCTTCAAGAGTTACCACACTTTCACACACATTATCTTACATACAACCACACTCAAACTAAGATACCTAGTTACATCATTCGGCCATCACACCTTATATTAAAGTTAAACTATGGCCTTAGTTACAACACTTCTACACATTTTAACTAAAACAAAACATCTAGGGAATCTTGAATGGCTTTAGTAGTATGCAAAATGACATTCTTGGCATGAGATTTGCCTCATGAAATTGCTCACCAATATGCATCTTCTAGTAGTTAATTCCGCCATCACCTCCCCATTTACAAGGAAGACCAAAATAGTAAAGACAAGATTAAAATCATTATACTCAAGAGCAAATCTA
The DNA here is from genome assembly GCA_037074485.1 of Delonix regia. Lineage (NCBI taxonomy): Eukaryota > Viridiplantae > Streptophyta > Magnoliopsida > Fabales > Fabaceae > Delonix > Delonix regia. The sequence goes on along the minus strand of CM073454.1, from coordinate 17,027,013 downwards.
AACATGTCAATTAGTGTAATCATCATGGCCTAAAATGGTGAGTTTAAAAGCATAAGAATTTAAGCAAATTCTCAATAGTTAATCAAGCCTAATTACCTCATTAATGCATAGATATATTACATGTAAGCAAATATCACAATTGAGCATCAAATCAACAAATAATAGGACCCATATTACCACCCCATGCATACCAATCATCTTGCTTCCAAAGCAAGGTTTCAATCCTGAAATTACACCCTCTTGGGGCTGGCACCATGGCTTTATCATGCATGACAAATATATCACATACATAATAGAGTAAAGGCATGTTTAACTACCATAAATTAGTTATAATTTCCTCTTGAAAATTTTGCCCAATGCTCTCGCCCTAGACATGAAATAAAGGAAAAGAATATACATTCATATGCTAGCTAACTATAAAGCACCTACACATAAAAGAAAAGCAAAAAATAGCAATCTTACTTGAATTCCCCTAGCTTATTCTTCTTGGCCAAGCTCTCTTTCTTCACTCTCTCACTCTAACTCACTCCTTCTCTCTCTATAAGTATTGCTTGAGTTGTTGTGAATAACCAAGGGATCTACCCATCTTTTTATAGCCTAAGATTGGTGCATGGCATTTATTGCTTGCTTTAGGTGTCATTTTTCCACTTTAACACTTGTCATTGCCTAAGCTTAAGTAACAATGCAATTTGCCACTTAATCCATGCAAGCTAATGTGTTGTCACCAAACCTAACGCAATCATATCACCATGGATGCCAACATCCCAATTTGTCTTGCTTGGATTTTGCTAAATATGCCATTGGTTGGCTGATGACTACATAGCTCCTAGTTTGGTTTCATTTCAAACTATCTCCTTCTATTTCAATATCTTTTGTCACTTATTTATGAAATTTGCTCTTTTCCTCCTTAACTTTTCCTATTTATTTTTTGGACCCTAACCTTAAGAAATTTTTACATTTTAGGACAATACCTTTTTTTAATTTCTTAATTACTAAGAAAACTATCCTTAATGCTTTCTAATCTATATTAGCATTCTAAATAAATCCTTAATCACCTATTAGTGTCTTAACAAGAATTTCATTTAGGGTTTTATGTAACAAGTTATAGCCAATTTCAATTTAGTCCCCTACTTAAAACTTTCTTTTTAGTTAAGGTTAGTGACCTAATTGAAAAGAAAAAGTTTCAAGATATTACAATTACATCTAGTCCTATTGACTGATTGAATCCATGCATAGGATTGAATATTCATGGTTACATAGACTGAGTATTGTCATAAATGAAGTATCAAAACTTGTATTCTAAAAGTGTTGATATTGAAAGAAGAAAACCTATGCACAAAGGTTTCCTTAGATTTATTGAGGATAATATAGGACAAATGATTTAGCTTGAGCTTGTGACTTATGACTATTTAGTTAATTTATACCAAGGGATGTATGCCTTCGACTAATATTGATTACTCTGAGGGTTGTGCTCTTAACTAATAATGATAATCTATGGGTTAAAAGTCCATGACTATTGTTTCATGTCCTTAATTGTCCTCCCTGACATATGGTTTCCAAGTCAATTGTTTTTTTCTACTAAAAATAAGATTTTTTAAATGTATTTTATAAAGATTCATGCACATTGGATAGATTGTAGTATTCCACACTCATAAATACTGCTTTAAAGTCTCGACTGATGATGATGACCTCATGGGCCATGTGCCCATGACCGATGAGTTATGTCCTATACTAGTCCTCTTAATTACCGTTTATGGTATTCAAATGAATTGTTTTCTCATATTTAATGTTGAACATAAGCTTTTTCTATCGGTGTTCCAAAATGAAAATTTGATGCCTGCTTTGACAATTATGAAGTTTCTTTGTAAATGTTATTTATAGTTACCACTTTTGAATTGATACAGTGATGACCACATTTTCACCAAGTTTATTGCATATTTCTTAACTCTTCTCTTGTTGGTTATCGTATTTTATTACATATTTCTAGGATGCTACTTATTTTGCTTTTATCATTTCCAAATAGTAAGCAAAAGTTAACCCTAAGACTTGAGGATAAAGCTAAAAGCCCTATTGGTGAGACTCGTGTAGTTATGCAAGGGACAAGACCCATTATCTTGTACTTTTGTAATTCTTGTTTGTTGGGGATTTGTAATGTGTATATATTCTACAGATATCTCTTGATGATCATAGGTTGGGTTCCCCTATGCATTTGTTTGATGACGTTGATCAGTTTTGTCATATTTGAGAGTTGAGCTCTCTTAGAATGTTAGTTTGGGCTCACAATTTGATTATAGAAGTTTCAAATGGTCCCATGTTTAGGGGAGACTTTGTCAAAAATTTTATAGAATTTAAGCCTGGTGTAAATCATTAATGGGAAATTCAGAATGTAGCTCTTAAATAGTTTAATCTTGGTAGATGAGTCATAAGTGGCATGGTTTTAGGCTTGTAAGGTAGGGTTTATCCTCAATACTTGCACTGGTCACACTTCAGGTCATTAGGGTGTGATATCTTTATCATTAGATATTCCTCCATTAATCCTTCATGATGATGATGAAGGAAAACCATTGCATTTTCCTTGTATTCATTAGATGTTTCATTTCTAACTAAAATTGCATCACCTAGACCCTTAGCCATCTATGAGAATTTCAATGTCTAGTATGTAGAATAAATAATTCCAGCTAGTTATATCAAGGGTTGCAAACTCAAATTTGGTAAGATTTTTATGATGTAAGCTAATATAAAACAATGGTAATAATTAGAAACTTTTAGATAACTTTAAATAATGAATAAAATCTCAATAAAACAAAAAGCACTAATAGTAGTTGTAGTAGTAGCAATAATAATAATAATAACAATAATAACAATTACAATATAATAATAATAATAATAATAATAATAATAATAATAATTCACAATATATGGTGAATACAAAGAACTCTATTAAGACAAATTATTTTAGAAGGCTAAGATAACAAAAGTATATTAATAAACTAATTACAAGATTAACTCTAAATAACACCAAAATAATTTCTAAGAATGAATGATAAGTCATTTTTAAATAAATTAATGCTAATTTTGAGCAAAATCATGCTGAAAACATGTTGCAAAACTAATGTAAATGTAATAACTATAACAAGAGTAAGGAAACAATTAAAAATAAAGGTGAAAAGATAATTCTCATTCACTTTTAGCTCCCATCTTTAGTCCATAGTCCTATTTATAAGTTTTCAACCATACAGGTTAACCTATGAGTTACAGTGACATAGATAAAGTTTAATCTACATAATTGGACAATAAAAATGTATTGGAAGTTATAAGGTATATGTCATCAAACATGAAAAACGATCATGAAGAGTCATTCTTTGAGAGTTATAGACATCCACGGACCTATAACATTTACAATAGGAATTAAATAATTACAAAAGATGAAAACTAAATGTTTCATTCATGATTATCAAAACTTTATAAATAGTTATATATGAATTAATTTTTCCATTTATTTTTCAAATAAGTCAAATCAAATTTATTCAATCAAATACAATGAATATACATTATTTACTAACTCAAAAATACTTTGAGAGTACATAAAAGTTGTCTAATAATCCATGGTAGAAACTTAACTTTTTGAGCATAATATGGCCAAAAAATTATTTGATCAAAATCATACTTTGGCAAAAATATTACATCTATATTTAAAAAGTACTTTTTTATAGTTATTTGGAAAAAATTAAATAACTCCCTCACAATGTTGGTCAATGAGAAATGACCTTTATATATATATATATATATATATATATATATATATATAAAATAAATTAAAATATCTTATTTAATTTTTTTAAAGATATATTATATGTATAATATTATTAAATTATATTTATTTACGTTTATATATAACATTATTTAATTGAATAGAAAATGTACTTAAATTAAGTTGAGGATTTGGATTTTTTTAAGTTTAAAATTTACAAGGTAGCTGAAAGATTAAAGAGGCGAGATGGAAAGAGAGGAAGATGACCCTGTACATATTCCCACTCCATGTGTCACATTCTCTCTGACTTTAGGGGCATTCTACTGAATTTCAATTTTAGAAGATCTAATTTCATTCATTTCCTCTCTTTCCACCCACTCCTTATTCTTTTTATATCTCTCTCTAATTTTATAGGCGCATTATAATTTTTATACTTTAGAAACTTCAATTCCCTCAATTTAATGTGGTTGCGTTATCTATTAATTATATAATATTATATGCAAAAATTAAAAGTTAATAATATTATTTATAATATATATTAAATAAAATTAAATAAGGCATTTTTATTTCGTATAATACATATGTTAATTTAGTTTTAGATTTTACATATATATATATATATATAGTCGGACATCTCTTTCATTTGCCAAGAAGTTAGTCACTTAAATTTGTCTTAAAAATAAAAAAGTATGTTTCAAATATATAATTTGTAAGTGTATGATATTGATAAAAAAAAAAAAAACCTTTTTGTCATATTATGCTCAAAAAGTCAAGAAAATCATTTTCTTTGTATTCTATAGAAATTCATTTTCCTAGATGTGTGCGTCCCATTTTATGTGAATTGGCCACTTTTTATTTGGCAGTGCATGGATGACGTCGTGCTCTAAGAGCAACCATGAATTTCTCTTAATGTTAATGCCAACGAATAAGAATATGCTCCTGTTTGCAATATCCTAGTATGTAAATATAATACTATATTTATTGTACGAAAAAACGCAGCATTAGCCGCAGTTCATTTCAGCATTAGTTGCAGTTTGAACCACTGCTGTATGCATTATCCGCGGTTTGCCAAACCACTGCTATTCCTAGGGTGGCTAAATGTTGTAATTGCGGTTTTGACAAACAAGGGTAATAGCAACTTTCAGCAACAAGCATAAGAAAATTAGCAAATTCTCGAGCACATTAGCTGCAATTTACTTACAACCAGAGCTAATGCTTAGTAGTAGTTCAATGTGAAATGTAGCTGAAACATATTCAAAATTTTTTAAAAATAAATTCCAATGATGCAATCAGTTACCTTGTTTGTAATATAAGAAATAGTAAGACACAAAGAAAATATATTCCATGTTGAAACTAGTTATGTAACAAATGAAATGAATATAATGTGTATATTAAAAATATTACCAATTATGTTTGGAATGCACCAAGTTCAAAAGGCATTATACCCTAAAAATTTTGCATGATAAAGCTCACCAAGGCATCAACTTTTTTATTTTGATCTTGTAATAGTTGATGTTGATATTGTATTGGTTGACTTTGAGTTTGTATCACTAATTGCATTTGAATGAACTGACTTTATAACTTTATATTGGAAGGACGAGATGAGTGTGCTTTATGAAAAAATGAGAGATATATCCAAACACTTGGGATGGATATGGACCTAATGCCAACCCTCGAACATGACCTGCATACTCTTGCCTTCCTAAAGCATAGGCTAAAGAATCCTTAGTAGAAATTTCTTGAGAGATGGACATGGAGTTAGATTCATGGGCAACAAGCTTTTCTGGCATAAAAAAAAAAAAAACAAGTTTTTACAAGTTCTTAAATGCATCAAACTAAATATTTCTGCAATAGAATTACTTCATCACAAATGAAATAGAGTACACTGACATAAACAAATCAAAACTCAACACATTTCATTTTCAAAACAAAGTATAGGAACACTTGCAATTATTATTCTAGCATTGTCATTCATGTAAGACCTATCAGCATGTTTATATGTTGTTGTCCACACTTCTCCTTTGCTTGTTGGATGACCTAACTTCAACTCTTGTAGTTGAGAATTATATAATAACACATATGTATGTTATGAAGAATATGTTAACTAACATGTGTGGCAGCAATTGTCATGTGGTAGAGGTCCACATGTGGGGTTGAGTCATAGTCAAAATGTGGCACTTGTGCTAGGTCGTTGTTAGGGAAATAAAGTTGCACCTTGACTAACAACTATAGCTTTTAGCCTAATGGTAAGCGCTTGATTTTACAATTGGTATCAAAGTTAAGGTCATGTGTATGATTCCTAGCGGAGCAATTGCTAAGGGGGAGATTGTTAGCCAAGGTGTGTGGCAACAATTGTCCCGTGGCGAAGGCCTAAGTGAGGAGCTGAGTCACAGTCAGAATATGGTGCTTGTGCAAGGTTATTGTTAAGGAAATAGAGTTGCACCTTGAATAACAACTATAAGTTTTAGTCTAGTGGTAAGCACTTGATTCCACAAATAGATATAATTAAGCTAAACTATCATGGTCATTTTTATAGTTACTATGTTCAAATGTAAGTTGGCCAACACAACTAATCCAAGAAGGATCGTGCTTGATGAATCAAGGCTCACATCAGTAAATTTTGCCTAATTGATACACACCAGTGATAATGAAGACCATCAACCGTACATCCAAGTTTTAGAGGCTCAAATGATTTATTTTATGGAAGATGAGTTAAAGAAGAGTTTAAGTATATCTATATATCTCAAACCACATGAGTTATATGAAATGGGAGATGGAGGTGACAATACATATTATGAATGTGAACCACATCAATCACAAGACTAGGATATGTTATTTCTAGTATTACATTATGCCTTTCCTTTCATGCATCTCTTAATTTATTGCATAACTATATGTCAATTCTATTATAATTGATGTTAACTTCACAATTTGTAGGAATTTTGAAGATGAAATGCCTCTTGAATAGGATGAGTAGTTAAGGACACTCTCGTGAAGCAACTTCCAATGATCTTATACCATCTAAGGGTGGCTCTTCAAGACAAGTTTATGCCACCTTGATCACTCCTCTTGAAGTAAGGACATGTTAAGAAACTTCATTTCCATATGAATGTCTTGCAAATATTGATCATGACAGTGATGCTAAGGTGAATGAAGCACCTTTACAGCCACAACATCCATCATTATGCAAGAAAGCTTGGCTTGTTGATGTAGTTAGTATGAATGCTATAAAATTATGATGTGTATTCCTTGAATAAATCAATTTCATGTACTAAAATTGTGTTCCTGGATAATGATGGCACGATAAAGTGAAGGACTTTACCGTATAATGATGTTTGGCATCTTCCCCGTAGTGAGCGAGTTGTATAGGAATGGAACCCTATGGGTCAATGTATCCCCCTTCTATTTCTTTACAGAAAATTTGTTATAAATTTTAATTGAAAATTTTTATGATGCAAGAATCATGAAAAATTTCATTAAAATATCTAAAACATAGTAGTATGATTATTAATAACAAAAGTTTACACATAAGTTTGTTCATATATCTGTATAGATAATTTAACAAAACTTGGGAAGGGGTTTTAGGCCTATATCTATTATCTATCAAAATTTAGGCCAAGTTTTATTCTACTTCTAAATATATTCCATATCTTCCCCTAAAAACTCATACTAAGCTTTAATTAAAGCCTTCCCTTGGAAAAACAGGGGATTGATGCCTTCCAATAGTATAAACATTAGTGGTATGGCTTGTGGGACCATATCACTATTAACAACAATGATCTTGTCTATTAAAAGTACTTGTCCAATTGCAGTGCCAAATACCCAATCAATGTGTGCTTCAAGGGTGATTTGATTATTCACCATCTAAAAATATAATCAATAGAGTGGTGAGAATAGATTCTCATTAACATTAAAAAAATGTTAACACTTGAAATTTCCATGGAATATGGTATGGTTTAAAATTATGATTCACTATGAGAAATGTATGATGTCAGATTTCATATAAACAACATATAAATAGACATTAGCACACATATGGCAAATAAAGGTAGACAATGTCCTCGAATATTAGGCATTGGGATGTCATATCTAGGTTATTTAAGTCTCACGAGGTCCAGCATATGACCGTCATACCAAGGTTAACGAGTCTCACAAACCCTAATGCATGATGCTTGATTGACAAGTGCTAACCAACCTATAGTTAAGGCGTCCCCCAGCGGGTACCCAAATCAAAGTCAAGCAATACAATCTATATCTCAATATGTCATCCAAGCCATCATGTGGTCAAGTTTGGATTAGCTTGAGAGAGAACTTATAAGTTTTCCTTTAATGAATTCTTCTTCTGAACACTAATGTACTTGTAGAGGTCAAGAATCTTGTTAATAAGAAAAAATTATATGTCCTTAATTTGCACTTTTCTAAGTCTAAAATGATCCAGGAGTCATCCATATTTAATTTAGTACAAGTGGCTCCTAATAGGGATACTCTCTTGCCCTCATTTGGTTTTCTTGAAGGCATTTAGATGGGCTCAACCTGCCATAGAGCTCAGGTTCTAAGATATGGTACAAGAAGTGTAATAACCCCATTTTTCTTTCAACCATTTAGGCAGCATAGCCTGCCATAAATTTTAAGATGAATAGATTGTAATTCTCTGCTAAGGAACCCACAGGTCTAAGTAAACTTTTAGACAATAAAGCCAACCATAGTTTATGTCTCACCCCGAACTCCCGAAGTGCAACCGGCATAAATAACGGGAATAATCCTATTCCAACAGGCAACCACTATGTTTTCTTGATTGACTATATTAATATGCAAATTATGCAATAACATAAGCTCATTGAAACCTTAATATTAAGCAGTTTATAAACCATATTTCTTGTAAAAATTTTGATAGATTCTCCTTAATAAATGAGACCTACCGAAATTGCTATAAAGTGTAGAAAGAGAGCTCAGCTTTCAAAATAACCAATAACCAATAAAACTATAACAAAGTAGGGGAATGAGGAATCTGCCTATGGTCATCCATACATTTATACAATTATCTACATATTGGCCATTATACTACACTACTACAAAAGCATGATACCCCAACAAAATAAGAAATTGTATCCTCTATAGTACAAGTAGAGTTCTTTTAACCTTGTGCTCATGAAGCTGCTCTGGATGGTTATTTAAAAGTAAATAGAATATAAATAGGTAGCATTCCAGTAATAATCAATACTGATACCTTAAGGTATGTAGTGTTCTATGCAAATTGCTTTATAATAAATTCTCATATATCAAATACTATACCTGTTGGCCCTAAACCTTTAAAGTAACCAGTATTATGTTAATTAACATTTAAACCCTTGCCGTAATAAGGCATAAACATGTGTTAATTACACAAGAGAAAGGAATTACTACTGTGCAATATAAAATAATAGTCATGGACTTACTTCCATGGTTATCAAGTCAGTTAAGGGTATTTAGCCCTTAGGTAAAGATATATTTATTGGTTAAGGGTCCATAGCCCTCGGGGAAACTAAATTCATTGGTCAAGGGTGCTTAGCCATGGGTAATTTAAATCAAAAGGTTGTGAGACATAAGCTCATGCTATTTAATCCATTTCATACTCACTTTTAATATAATCGCCTTTTGATTGTTTTTACATGAATGTCACATCATAATAACATGTTAGTTAGTGTTTTGTAACATCCCTGTCTATGATATTATATCTGCTTTATAAGTTTTATATATCAAATACTATAGATATCTAAGATTTAATTATGGTGTAGGCTTAAGAGGTTAGAGCAGCGCCACATGTCCCTCCTTGTTAATTTACCATTTTACCCTTGGCATTTTTTCAAAATGACCATTTTATCCCTGGCCTTGTGAATTTACCATTTTATCCTTATAACTTAAAATTAAGCTATAGGTTATTTTCTTTAAATGATTCAACTCGACATATTTATTCTTTTTAATTCTTTCTAATTTTCCCTTATATAATGTAATTTAGCTCGTATTAAAAATCATTGAATTATAGATGTTACAATCAACTTGTTGAAGATGGAGGTGATTTGTTAAACGGATTCTTAGGGTCAATTAGTAGAGATTTCAAAGTTCTTCCTATCAGCTATCCTAGTTTGAAAGAAGTTCCAATAGAGTATAAGGATAATGTTTCCAACAATACCATTAAGGTAATAATTGTCTACTTTTTATGTTTTTTTTATGTACAACTACAAATAGTATTTCTTTTACCTTAAAGGCTAAATTTGTAGTTAGCACTGAATTGCACAAGAACTATATTCTAAAATATATTGGACAAAAGTGAATTGCACAAGATTTGCAACAGAGTAGGGATGATGATGCTAGCAACTGAGAGTAATTGATTGCTAAATGGCTCAATAACATTGATAAAGATCATTGGGCATTGTTTGTTGTTTGCCGCCTCAGCTTAATGACTAAGGTAATAAGTAATATTGTATTAATATGTTCTTTTTAGCCTCGCTTATAATGTATGACTATGTACTTTTTCATTATGAATAAGAAAAAGCTAAAAAAACAGATAATTAAAAGAAACAACTTATGCCTTACATTGGGGGAATGAAGAGTTTAGCACGTAAAAGGGTAGAGATAGTAATATTAATTTTTAGTGATTTTATTGCACTCTTTTATTGAAATAGGATGGCACCCAAGAGTGGGAGTGAATTAGGTGTTTATAAAAATTAAAGATAAAAACAAAAGTTCTTTTTCAAATTGAAAACTTAATGCAAAATGATTTTCAATATATAAGTATGGAAAGCAATAAATAACACAATTAAAGTGCAACAACAAAAGAGTAAGGGAGGAAATAATGCAAATAGAGCTTACCTTAGTTCAGCTCCAACCCAAGCCTACATCAAGTCCCTAAGCAACTACTTGTGATTTTCCACTAACTTACAATCTAATACAAATCTTTAAGAATACTCCCCGTAAAACCATATTCTCTTCAAGGAAAACATTTCCTTGAATTTAATCTATCCTTAAGGAATAAATTTTCTTGAAATAACAAATCTTTTCAAGAAGAAAATTCTCACAATAAGAACTTTCAAGAGTGAAAATAACACAATTGAAGCTCACTGGTAATAATAGAGATCTTTAAGAGTATGAATTACTTAAGATGTTTTTCACTTTGTTTCTTATGATTTCTGAGCTCTTGAGACATGTATTTATTGGCCAAAAAAGCAAGAGAACCATTTGGAGCTAATGAGAAATTCAAACTTATATAACTTGATTGTTAGACGTAAGTAGCTCTATTTGTTGACTTTATGGCCATCCTCCATCATAGCTCCTTCATTTCAACTTTATTAAACTATAGATCATCGAAAAGCTCTGTAAGTCTATTTTCTATCTTGAAAAGTTTCATTCAAAATTCAATTGGGTTGTTATGATGTTATTGAAAGAGTGTCGAATGGTCAGTCAACAATTTAATATGCGAAGCCATAAATTTAGACACTTATAACTCCTTTTATTTTAAATCAATTTTAAGCATGTGATATATGATTGAAAAGTTGTGCGAGTCTAGTTACATATTAAATAAAACTCATTTAAAAATTCTCAATGGTTCATGAGATATTATTGAATTTGTGACTAGTGGTTAGGAAAAAGTGTGATATAAAACTTATTAATTTCAACTCTATTTTATGCATATGATATATGACTAGAAAGAAGTTTAAGTCTATTTTCTGATACAGTAGGTTTCATTTCATAATTCCCTTTGATTTTTGAGACACTATACAAATAGTAATCCAAGGTCTAAAAAACAACTCCATTAAAATCCTTATCTCTTTTATCTTTTTGGCCCAAACTTATATTTTATGGACCAAAAATTATTAGGCCAATAAATGTAAGTCTAAATTTTAACAAAATAATAATAAGCTCAAGATAGTTAGTCTAACTTAAATACTTAGTAAAATTCTTATATCCCAATATGCATATTTTAATAGCAATTAGTAGAATGTAAACATTTTATACCATGCATATGGGATTCCTATAAATATTCGATTTTGATTATCTATCATAATAGAGCCTATTAGCTATAATATGAGTACATATATCTCATAGAATGGATGATCCAAGTATAAAGTATTACATGTTAATGATTAATCAATTAAGCACATGTTGATACTATATGTCTAACTCATTTGTTACATTTTTGTCACATACTTGTCATAATCATAACTTATAACATTAAACCTTATGGTTACCACTATCAACTTCCTATAATAAGGAAGACCACCAAACTGCATACAGTTATCACTACTACTTGCATAACTCCTTGTTTGGATGTATTGAAGACATTGCTATTTTGTGCTTTTAGTTGTTAGTCTTGTTTAAGATACAAAACTTGTACCTTTTAATGTTGTATGCACAAAATGCTTCATACGATCAATCGGTCCTAATGCTAAAAACTTTAAATAATCAGAATGAGAATCTCCATTGTTACATCCTATGTGAATAAGGAATATTGATAATTCTGTTATATACTAACTTACTAAGGTAATGAAGGAAAATGGTAAAAATGTGCTTACTTTATAAGAAAACCATTCAATAAACTTTTTATGAACTCTCTTGCTAATCTCAAAAGAAGATTGTGTATGACTTCTTAATTGTCTCTGCAAGTACCCCCTAAATTCCCTACACAATGTAGAAGTGAATATACTGTGTAAGGTGATTACTTTTTAGTGATGATGGATTATATAATTAACTTATTGAATGATGGGCTCAACTTTTCTACAGTTTGTCAAAACATGTCGGTATGCTTGCATCTTTTCTATCACAGATAGATTGCAATAAGTATAATTGCCAACTAGTTTTCCAAAGTATGGAGACAAAGAAAAAATATCAAATGACCTTACATTAAGGTGATCATCAACTTAAGTTGGTTGATTGAACATAATTTCAATTCCTTCTAAATATCTTTAGCAAAAAGTCATGACCTCTTGGTCCATGTATCACCATGCCATGGATCCCTTAGACTGAGCCTTATTACGTACATAAAATTTGAATTTTCCCAAATACTAGATGGACACAAACATTGTAAGCCAAATTTATGAATTGTACAACTTGAAATAAATTAGGGCTAAAAGTTCATGACTAACCATTTTATTGGATACATCCACCGATATTAAACAGGGTCTTTTAGTTTGGCTTCATCAACTAGGTGTACAACTGATAACTCGCTTAAAGAGAGCTATGTAAAGTAACATTAGTAGGAAAAGCACTTAAAACCTTGACCATACCTTGCTGATTTTATGAGGATTTCATCTATAACTTAGAAGTTCAACATTACCTTCATCTAGCAATGACTTAAGAAGTTTTTGTTAATGAATTTTCAGGAATTAGATCTAGAATAACAACAGTTGAAACAAGTAAAAAAAGTAAAACAAAAACATGGAAATATTCATGTGCTAGGCATTAACATTTCAATACCTGGGCACCAAAATCAGAGAGCCCATGCCAAGGTGCCACACTTTTGGCACCCAAACATCAAAACTAAAGTGGTGGTGCCTAGGCACTATAATATCAGCGCCTAGACACCAGTTGCTGAGGAAGTCCATATCTGAGTCTTAGGTAATAACCTCAGGCACCAAGATCTTAGCGCCTGGGTGCCAAAACCAGAGACTTCACACCACGGCACCCATTTCAATTCATAGTCTTGGCTAGCATTGACTACCCTTTTCTTTTCAAAGCCCTATCTAGCATCAGGTACTCTTTTATATTCAAAGTCTTGGCCAACGTCACACCCAATTTTCTTTTCAAAGCCATGGCTAGTGCCAAGTCCTCTTTTCCTTTCAAAGTCATGGCCAACATCAAGCACCCATTTCTTTTCAAAGCCCTAGCTAGTGTTAGGCACCCTTTTTGTTTCAAAGCCCTGGTCAGGGTCGAGCACCCTTGTCATTTCAAAGTTTTGACTAACATGAGGTACCTTTTTTATTTTAAAGCCTTGCCTAGCATTAGGCACCTTTTTTTTTTTAAAGCCCTGGCCAGTATCAGGCACTTTTTTCTTTTCAAAGCCCCGGCCAGAGTCTAGCACCCTTTACTTTTCCCTGGCCAAGTCAGTACCCTTTTCGTTTCAATGCCCAAGGCCAACATCAAGTACCCTTTTCTTGTTAAAGCCTTAGCTAGCATCAGGCATCTTTTCCGTTTCAAAGCCTTGGCTAGTGTTTGGCACCCATTTCTTTTCAAAGCCCTGGCCAGCATCAGGCATCCTTTTCATATCCTCTTTATTTCTAAGCCTTGTCCAGCATTAAGCACCCTTTCATTTCTTAAAGTCATGCACAGGTCTTCTTATTTGTTGTCATGATTGGTATCTTTGGGGTACAAAACAACAAAATCTTTGTTTTCGCTAAAAATACCTAAAATCTCTTTAGAGTTAATTTTCAACAAAGAGAAGAAAAGCAAAGAGTGATAGCTTCATACTCTTCATTATGAAGTATGCCAAAATTACTAAGTTTCCCAATGTTCCATTCATTTTGCAGTGTTATTCATTAGAAAGGATATATGAGAACTAGGGTAACTCTTTATTTCATTTCCATTTGGTTTCTTTGTATTTTCATGCCAGACAAATTACAAGTTCATGTCTTTGCTTGTTCATTAGGCAAGTGTTAAGCAAGGCTAGAACCCAAGAGAGGGGTGAATTGGGTTTTATATAAGTTACGGGAAAACTCCTTTGTAAGTCTAAAGTAAAATAATTAAATCAAACTTGAAATAAATGGTGCAGAATGTAAAATAAGTAGTGAAGGAATATAGACACAGAGATTTATCCTGGTTCAGCTTCTACCTAAGCCTACGTTTAGTCCCCAAACAACCTATTGGGATTTTTCACTATCTCAAGATATAAATACAACACCTAGGAGAACCTCTCCTTAATCCCAAGCTCTCATAGCTTGACTACTTCAAAAAAACTCCTTGAACTCTCTCAGGGATATACTCCCCCTAAACTTAAGCTCTATCTTAGCTTGACACACTCAAGGAACCTTCTTGAGTTTCTCTCTTAGAAGAAAGAAAGAATTATAGATAGTGAACTCTTTGAAACAAAGTTGATAATACAATGAAGCACTAATATGATAAAAAACTGATACTACGATAGAAACTAATGATATAATCACTCTTGAATAATTTCTACATGTTTAGAATTTATAGGTTGAGTTTATATAGATTGAGGTCCAATACATCTATTGGGAGTAATGGGAAATCAGATATTTCAAAATATATCCGTTATAAATCTGTTATGGCTTTTTAGCCATCGACTAGTTAATTATTCACTATTAACCAGTTAACTACTCCTTTTTTCCCTCTAACAATTTTTAAATTATGGACCTCGACAGTCGATTGTTTACCCATGACCAATTGACTGGTCACCCACAGTGAGTTCCCAGTCGATGGTCTAAAGGCTAGCAATAGACTAGTGCATAATCTGGGTGTGACGAGTCAACTATTAGCAAGTAGCTAGTCGATTGGTGACTTACAAAGAGCTCTTAGTCAATCATGGCTCAAGTTAGTAGCTAACTGGAACCTCTCTGAATGTGGTCAGTCAACTGCTGGCTATTAGCCAGTTGACTGCTCACTCATAAAAAGTGCCTAGTCGAAAAGGACTTAAGCTAGCAGCAAACTTAGGACTTTTTAGAATGTGACTAGTCAACTACTGGCTAGTGTGACCACTCACTCACAAAAAGCTCTCATTTGACTGGACAAGGCCTAACAGCTAGCTGGCAAGGGGGCTAATCGACTGCTGGCTTGTCGCTAGTCAACTAGGGACTTCCAAAATTCCCTAAATAAGTTTTTTCTCAACCTTTAAGACCTAGAATTAATTCTTTATTCATTTTACATTATTCCTATTAGCTCAATATCATTTAGAAAGGTTCCTAAGATATGTACATTAGAAACATGTAAGACCTATGTAATATATAGAAAAACTTTTCTACTTAAGTTTGTTATCACCAAAACTATGATCTTTAGCAAATGGTCTTAACAATCTCCTCCCTTTTTATGATGTCCTCTAAAGTTTCTTGAAAGTTCTGCATTTGGAGGACTATAGGAGTCCATCTTCTGATACATCAAACGCGAATCTCAGAAAGAAGGAGAGACATAGGAATAACCATAGTCTTAGGATGAGCCGGGGTGTAACTAGGTGGAGCAAGAGCCAGTGGAGATGGAGGCATAGGAGCAGAAGGCCCTTCTTCTTCTACAGCTTCACATAAAGGTCGAGGAGGTTGGAAAGCACTAAAGGAAGGTATGTCAGCTGCATTAGATTGAAACCTGAGGGCTTTGCAGACTTTCCTTACCCATTGGCCCTGAGGAGTCATGGTGAATCCCATACATTGTAGATTGTTCCAACTAATTAGCATAAAAGACTCCACATCCTCTTTAAGAGGCGATATGTCATGGTGTCTGAGGATAGCTACTATGATGATCCCATATGGCAGAGGGGATGGTTTGTTCTTCTTTTATGTTGCCATCTTTTAAGTGATCAACTAGGTAAGCATGAAGCTATCTCCTTCTAATATGCACTTCATCATGAAAAGCTCATGCTCACTCAAGTAGACAAAGTTACCTAACTTATTGATCAAACAGTGAGCAATGATATAATGTAGCAGCTAATTCTCCAGGGATAAGTTATTAACCTTAATAGGAGTGTTGGGATTGTCAATAGCTGCTTCACTGATTTGATTCATTGGCTCTAACTTTTTTTATCTTGACACTATCATAAGGGATTTAGGATGGTCAATGAAATAATGGCTAGCAGAAGGAGGAAGGTTGAGGATCTCAGTCAATGTTTCATCACTGAATTCAATTCTTGTGCCTCTAACCTCTATGGTGATTTGATAGGTAGTTAGGTTGTAGGTAAGATTTGAAAAGAATGCACTTATAACCTTGGGGCTATAATCTAACTTTAGACTTAACAAGTGATCGAACCTAGAATTGCAAAACAAATCAAAGAGACTAAAACCCTCTTCTTGAAAAAGTTAGTGATGCACATACCTACTTGGAAGAACAACTCTTTGTTGGAAATTTTTTATGAATACAATTTCTTAAGCATGTGAAGAGAAGAGAGGTAGAAGACCAGAAGAGGAGCCAACAGATAGATTCTTGGTGGTTAGTTTTGAGCCATGAAAGATGTTAAAAGTTCAAGAAACTCAAGAAGGATTTAAGAATTTTGGGTATGAGAGGAGAAAAGTAGAAAAGTCTTCTTTTAAACTTATGAAACCCTAGACTATAAAGTGTAATAAGAGATTGTAAGTGACTTGGTGAAGATATAATCAAAAAATTGGATAGCAAGAAATGGGATGAGCAGTCGACTGGTGAAAATAGTGTTTGATATAAGTGAGCAGTCAACTATCAGCCTTATTTTTACACAACATTGCTCTCTAGCATCGACCAGTTGACTGGTCACTTGTGAATAGTCAACTATCGGCCCTTATTTTTCACAAGATTGCTTTCTCAAACCTCCTGGTCGACTAGCCATTAGGAATCTATCAATTGTCGGGATATAAAGGGTTCCCAGTTAACTAGCCACTCCTTGGTAGTCGACTGCTCCCTTACATAAAGCCCTCAGTCAATTGCTCTTGGGTTCCCTGAGTTGCTGGTCATTCTCAGACCTTTACCAATCAACAGACCACTCCTTGGTAGTGGACTGGTCATTGTAAATTGTGACCAATTTGCGGATTTCATACTAAATTTCTTAATTTCTAGAGAGTATTTTATTTCATTGCATATCTAACCACATATATTTATCCAAACATTGTGTTAAGAAAGTAAATCACAAGAGATCATCACAATCATTCTGCAAAATAGATTGAAACCACTCTGATGCTTAAGTTAGTAAATCTTCTCTTTAAGCAAATAGCAAAACAATTTGAATCCTTATTTTTATAGCTTATTAGAATTAACCATTCTAAGCTCACCTCTTATAAAATAAAATCTTTTAGTAAAGAGAGGTTTAGTAAAGATATCAACAAGTTGAAACTCAGTTTTGATAAACTCAAGGCTAATATCTTTCTTTTGGACATGGTCCCTAATAAAGTGATGTCTAATTTCTATATGTTTAGACCTTTAATGCATAATGGGATTCTGGGTAAGATCAATAGCAATAGTATTGTCACATTTGATTGGAATCTTTTTAAGATATATACTAAGATCCTCTAGTTATTGCTTCATCCAAAGGATTTGAGCACAACAATTACCAGCTACAACAAATTCAGCTTCAGTAGTAGACAATGCTACACTATTTTATTTCTTACTAAACGAAGAAATTAGAGAACTTCCAAGTAATTAGCAAGTTCCACTAGTTCTTTTTCTGTCAGTCTTTCAGTTGGCAAAATTAGCATTTGAATATCCTACCAAAGTATTAGTGGATCATTTTGCATACCTGTTGTAACCAACCTTTTAGCGGGATAGAATAAAATGTTTAAAATTGATTCCCAAAAATGGAATTTTGAAAATCAATTTATTTGGAGTCACCACCAAAATTTTTAATGGAAAACTTTGGAAAACCAATTTAAAACAAAACAAAAAAGGCGAAATGGTCTGTGAAATCAGAGATGGGTTCGGGAGTCTATTTGAGTGTGGGGAAGGTGTTAGGCACCCCACAACACCCGCCCATAAGGACGGTTACCTTAAACTAGTCAGTTGAAATAGAATATGGCCTTTAATTAATTTCAATTACCCTTTTATTGATATGGATGCATGTTAGACATAGGCGACAAAAAGCGAGGATGCATGCAAACAGATAGATATTTACAAAGGGCAGACTTGACCTTGGATGAGAGCCTAGGGCCTACGTACCCTGCGATAGGGATCAAAGTCCACGTAATTCGACCAAAAGGCATGTTTTGTGGGTTGGTGGTTTTTGATTTGTGATGAGAATAAGAGGATTTTAATTAAAACAGATCATTGTAAACAAAACGGGATTGGAATTTGGTTTGTATATTTTAATTTACTACAATCTGATTAACCTCGTTCTCCTGACCTCTTCATATTTTCTCTTTTAAAATTTTTTTGTCGATTTTATTATTATTATTATTATTTTTTGAGTTTTGGGAGTTTATATTTCAGGAATTAATGCATAATTTATAACGAAAGGAATATATTTTTTTTTTGAATTTTTTGAATTTATTGTTGATTATGGAGACTCAAGTTCCGTATGTCATTTTTTATTAATTAAATTTTATGCTTGACTTATTTAAAATGTTCATTTTTACATTATGATTGATTATTGGTAAATAATTTAATTCAAGTGCCATTATTTATTTGTTTATTTGTTTATTCTTGAACGAATATATGCTAATTTTTGGGTTCTATGGAGATTAAAATCTCACACGAGCCCGGGAAGTCGAGGAGAGAAAAATATTCTCACACGATACATTTTGTATAAATATTTAATCAAAGTTAATATTTAATTATTGTCCATTTATTTATTTTTTGTATTATTATTATTATCATTACTATTATTATTATTTTTGAATTAATGATAGGGATTTAAGGAGATTAGAATCTCACATAATCCCAAACAATCGAGGAGAACGATATTCTCACACGATAATTTCGTAAATAATAGGAAATGTTTAATTAAAGCAAATTTTTTAATTATTTATTATTTATTATTCTTTTTTTTAAAACAAAAAACAAAGGTATGCTAACTTTGGGGATCTAAGGAGATTAATATCTCACACGATCCCAGGTAATCGGGGAGAACAATATTCTCACACGATAATTTTGCAAATAATGGGAAATAGTTCATTAAAGCAAATATTTTAATTATGATTACTATTATGATTTAATCAGAATTAATATTTAATTATCATTCATTTGTTTTTTCACCATTCATTCATTAATATTATTGTTGCCTCCCAATTATTTAATTAGTTGTAAGGATTTAAGGAGATTAACATCTCACATAACCCCTGGTAATCGAGGAGAACAAAATTCTCACACGATAATTTTATGCGTAATAGCAATATTTCTTAATTATCATTCACTTATTTTTTTTACCATTCATTCATTAATATTTCATTAATATTATTGTTGCCTTCCAATTATTTAATTAATTGTAAGGATTTAAGGAGATTAACATCTCACATAATCCCCGGTAATCGAGGAAAACAAAATTCTCCCACGATAATTTTATGCGTAATAGCAATATTTAATCAAAGTTAATATTTAAACAATGGTAATAAACAAAATTAAAACAAGTTTAGGCAAATGAACAGTTGCATCTTAGAACAAAACGCATGAACAATGCAGAATGCATGAGATTATCTTCAACCAACTCACATGAACAGTAACATGCATGCAGAAAAATCGGCCATGCAGCCTGTGCAGCCATACTTGTGCGATTTCAGTCTCTCCCTTGTGCTCCAATGAAGAATGACCTTCTCCTCCTCACTCACATATGGTAGATGGTTCTCCAACAGTCCCGAAGTGGCTGGTCTCGGCTGGGAAGCAAGCAGAAATGGCGAACAACACGTCGTTGGGCAGCGTTGGAAATTCTGGTTGGTTTCAGCGCTGGAAATTTTGGTTGGAAGTGCTCACGTGTCTCTGCTCCTCGGCTGGAAGGCAAAGGCTAAAAGTTTCCCTTCCTCTCTACACTTTCTCTTCTTCCTTGTGCTCCTTAAATTCTCCTCTGTTTACCTCTGTTTTCTGGGCTCAAAACAGAGTTTTTTTTCCCTCAATGGTTCTGCCTCTATCAATCCTTTTGCTGCCACTTCGTTTTGCATTCAGACCTCCTTGTTTCTGCTTATCATTTTGGCATCCAACTCTCTATTTTCTGCTCCTCGGATTGTCTGAACTTCAGCTCCTTTTCTCTCCACGGTTTGGACATTGCTTCAGCTCACTTTTCCTCCTCCTTTTGGACGTTGCTTCAACTCACTTCTTCTCCTCCTTTTGGACGTTGCTTCAACCCACTTTTCCTCCTCCTTTTGGACGTTGCTTCAGCTCACTTTCTCTCCTCCTTTTGGACGTTGCTTCAGCTCACTTTTTCTCCTCCTTTTGGACGTTGCTTCAGCTCACTTTCTCTCCTCCTTTTGGACGTTGCTTCAGCTCACTTCTTCTCCTCCTTTTGGACGTTGCTGCAGCTCACTTCTCCTCTCGATTTTTGCCTCTCGTTTAGCTCCTTTTTCCTCTCGGTTACGTTGTTCTCTCCCTCTTCTCTTTAGCTCTTTTTCCTTCTTGGTTACGTTGTTCTCTCCCTCTTCTCTTCAGCTCCTTTTTCCTCTCAGTTACGTGGTTCTCTTCCTCTTCTCTTCAGCTCCTTTTTCGTCTCGGTTACGTTGTTTTCTCTCTCTTCTCTTCAGCTCTCCTTTTCCAGCCGAGGTCTCCTCCTCTTTATACTCCAGCCAACCTCTCTTTTTCTGCCATGTTGCTCCCTTCTCTTCTTGCTTTTTCTGCAACTTCCAGCCACTCCACTTACTGCTCATGGTCCCCTGCTTTTTCTGCCATTTCCAGCCACGCCACTCTCTCCTTTCTCTGCACAAGCCACTCCACTTTCTGCTCTCCTTTGAAAAACCAGCTCCCTCTTACTTTTTTGTCCTCCTTGTCCTCTTCCTTAGTAATGCATGTATGTGCATGAATGTATGCATGTGGGAATGAGTGAGAGTGTGAGTATGAGAGGATATGTGTCCGTGAGTGAGAGTGTGAGTGTGTGAGAGTGATGTGTGACATGTGTGTGAGTGCAAGTGTGCATGTGGGAGCAAGTGAGCATGTGGGAGCAAGTGAGCATGAGCAAGTGGGAGTGTTTTGCAATTTTATTTTAATTAGGTGGCCTTATTCATTTTATTTCTTTACAAGATGATTACCATGTCTCTTCTTCAAACATATATTTTGAGTTTTTCTTTTTAATATTTTTGGTTCTTATATTTGGTTTTTTCCATATTACTTCTATTTTTTTGCCTTTTGCAATTTTGTTTTAATTAATTAATTTTTTTGAATTTTTAATTCTATTTATTATTATTACCATGACTATTATTATTGTTAATTCGGGTGGGGTGTTCACAATACCACAAACCCATTTGTATTGTGCTAGTAATATATTTAAAAAGTTTTTTTACTGCTAAGTAATGAGATTCTTTAGGACAAGTTTGGAATCATGCACAAATGCTTACACTAAACATAATGTCAAGTCTACTTGCAATTAAATATATGAGGGATTCAATCATGCCTTTGTATTTTAAGACGTCATTGGGTTGTCCCTTTTCATCAACATCCATCTTTATAGTTAATCCCATTGGAGTATCCTTTATTTTGACATTTTCAAATTCAAATTTCGTAAGTAATTCTTTGACATATTTGGATTGGTTTATGAAAGTTTCATTTGCTTGTTGTTTAATTTGAAGACCCAGGAAGAATGTAAGCTCCCCCATCATAGACATTTCAAATTCTCCTTTCATCATTTTAGCAAACTCTTTGCATAGAGTTTCATTAGCAGCACCAAATATAATATCATCCACATAAATTTGGACAACTAAAATGTCATGCCTTTTCCTTTTAAAGAATAAAGTTGTATTAAATTTGCCTCTAAGAAATTATTCTTAATGAAAAATGTACTCAATCATCCATAATATGCTCTAGGTGCTTGCTTAAGGCCATATAATGCTTTTTCTAATTTGAATAAATGATTTGGAAGATTTTCATCCTCAAAACCTGGAGGTTGTTTGACATATACTTTTTCCATTATGTATCTTTTAAGAAATGCACTCTTGACATCCATTCGATACAACTTAAAATCATTTATACATGTAAAGGCTAGTAACATACGAATTGCTTCTAATCTAGCTACCAGTGCAAAGGTTTCATTATAATCAATTCCCTCTTCTTGATTGTAGCCCTTTGCAACCAGTCTAGCCTTATTTCTAGTAACAACTCAAAATTCATCAAGCTTGTTCCTAAAATCTGATTTAGTGCCAATTACTGGATTATTATTAGTTCTAGGAATAAGTTTCCATACTTGACTTCTTTCAAATTGATATAATTCATTTTGCATAGCTAGAACCTAATATTCATCTTTCAAGGCTTTATTAATTCCATTTGGTCCTATTTGAGATAAAAATGCTTGATAATTATGGATATTTCTAAGTGAGTTTCGAGTTATTACCCTTTTAGAGACATCACCAATTATTTATTCAGTTGGATGATCTTTTTTGTAGTTCCATGCCTTTGGGAGATTATGGGTGACTTCTTCCTCTATTTCTTGATCAGATTCTTCATCTAAAGAGGATTGTTTATTTGTCTTGATGCACTCACTTTCATTCTTGATCTTTTAAGCTATTTGTTTGCTTTTATTGGTAGATCATTAAACTTAACTACAATCTCCTCACCAGATACCTTTCTTGGTTCAATAAGGTCGTCTCATCAAAGTTTACATGTATAGACTTTTCTATAGTCATAGTTCTTTTATTATATACTCTAAAGGCTTTGCTAGTTCTAGAATATCCCAAGAAAATTGCTTCATCAAATTTTGCATCAAATTTAGCTAAATTATATTTTCCATTTTTAAGCACAAAGCATTTACTACCACATACATGTAAAAGGGAAATATTAAGCTATCGTCCTTTGTATAATTCATATAGAGTCTTTTTCAAGATGAGCCTTATCATTACTCTATTCATATCATAACATGCAGTATTTACTGCATCAACCCAAAAATATTTAGGAAAGTTTCTTTCATTTGACATGGTCTAAGTCATTTCATCTAGACTTCTTTTCTTCCTTTCTACAACTCCATTTTGTTGAGGAGTTCTTGATGCAATGAAATTATGTTCAATTCTGTAATCATCACAGAACTTCATAATTAGGTTATTTTCAAATTCTCCACCATGATCACTGCTTATTCTCATATTGGTCATGCCTTGTTCATTTTTAATGAACTTTGCTACTTTTAGAAAAGATTTAAATGCTTGATCCTTGTAAAATAAGAAACGTGTCCAAGTGAATATAGAAAAATCATCAACAAGTACTAGTACATAATAATTTCCTCTAAGACTTATAGTCCTAGAAGGTCCAAAAAGATCCATGTGAAGTTTGTATAAGTCTAGTAGTAGAGATAATTCATTTTTCCTTAAAAGAGATCTTAATCTGTTTTCCCTTTTAACATGCATCACAAAGTCTATTTTTATTAATTTTTAATTTGGGCAATCCAACTACAAGGTTCTCTTAGCAAGATTTTCTAATAGACTCATACTAGCATGAACAAGCCCTCTTTGCTATAACAACTTATCATTAGACATTTTGAATTGCTAGAAGGAACATCATCTAAATCAATAACATATACATTGTTTATTCTATGTCCTATCAATATGGTTTTCTTTTCATCTAAATTTTTAACCAAGCAATGTTTTGAATCAAATATTACTCTATTGTTTTTATCACATAATTGACTAATTCTAAGGAGATTATGATTTAATCCTTTAATAAGAAGCACATTATCAATGGAGGTCGAAGAGTTCTTACTAACTTTTCCAATACTAGTGATTTTTCCTTGTCCACTACCTCTAAATGTGACATTTCCCCCATTCTTTGGTTAAAGAGAAATATATTTGGATTGGTCTCTAATCATATGGAACATCCACTATCTAAATACCACTTCGTTCGGTAGCCTTCACACACACCTGTAGAAGCATTAAGTTTTATTTTTAGGTACCCAATTCTTGTTGGGTCCTTGAATGTTAATTGTTCCCTTAGGAACTCATACTTTCCTTCCTTCTAAAGTTTTATTCTTTCTATAGGGGCAAGTGTATGATCCATGTCCTTTTTTACCATAGTAGAAGCATGTGATGAATGGAATGCTAGTCATAACTGTTGGAATAAATAAATTCTTATAATATTTTTGTCTTTTTTTAGGATTATATTTAATGCCTGCCTTATCAAAAACACATCTTTGTTTTCCAAGCAAAATGTTAAATTATCTTTCCCTTTGGTGAACTTTGCAAGAGTGTTCATTAGATCTTTCTTTTCTTTTTGTAGAAATTCACAATTACAAACAATTTTATTCTTAAGAGAAAGATATTCATTTTAGAGACTAATATAGTCATGCTCTAATGTCTCAATTTTTTTTTTCCAAAGAAGCCTTTATCTGGAGTAGTGAGTTATTTTTCTATTTCTCCTTTTCCAGATTGTCTTCTAGAGATAGGATTTTCCTTTTTGAAAATTTTAAGGTTTTTTCTATCTTAAGAAATTCATCATGTAAATCATTAAATGCATCTTGCAGTTCTTCATAAGAAGGGAGAGAGCTTACCTCATCTTCATTAGCCATTAGACAAAGGTTGGCATTTTCATTTTTTTTCATCATTCAAATCTTCATCACTTTCTCCCCTGGTAGCTAATAGGAATGCCTTCATCCTTTTTTTTTTTTCTTTTCCTCTTGTTGTGCTATCTTACTTTCTTAAAAATTGAGAACATTCCCATTTGATATGCCCTAGCTTTCTGCATTTATAACATATGGGAAGTTCTTCGGCTTTTAACTCTTTCTAGCTGGCCTCCTTCCATTGATTCATCTACTATTGAATAATATTCCAAACTTCTTGACATAGAGACTAAGAGTTACTTCATCAATTTCGTCTAGAGAGTCATCGTTGCACTCTTCTTCATCTAAATACATTGTTGATGAAGCTTTAAGAGTAGGACCCTTCATCTGGATACAATGTTTGGATACATATAGATTTATTTACACCTGAAGTTCCCTCGTGGGCTATTTTTAAAGCCTCTCACATTTCTTTGGTAGTTTTACATTTGAGACTCTAAAATATTCTTTTTCACTCAATGCACTAGTGAGAATAAGCTTAGCTTTATTATTTAACAAAACTTTTCTTCTTTCTATATCATTCCATTCATTTTTAGGTTTGACAGAGGCCTTGCCTTCTTCAATTTTTGTAGGCACATATGGACCCTTCTTAATTACATTCTAAAGGTCAATGTCAACAGCCTCAAAGAAAATTTTCATCCTTCATTTCCAGTATGAGAAAATTTTCACCATTGAAACTAAAAGGTTTTGTAATAGATAGCCCTTCAAGCAAAACATTATCACCAAGTCCAGCCATTTATACTCTTGAGATGGTTAAATCCATAATCAAGAGCCTAAGCTCAAAAACCACTTGTTGAGCATGGCTAGAACCCAAAAGGGAGTGAATTGGGTTTTATAAAAATTTACTAGAAAACTCCTTTGTAAGTTAGAAGTAAAACAATTAAATCAAACTTGTAATAAAGAATGTAGAATGCAAAAAGAGTAAGGAAGTAATAAAGAGATAGAAATTTATCTTGGTTTAGCTTCTACCCAAGCCTACATCCAGTCCCCAAGCAACCTCTTAGGATTTTTCACTATCTCGAGCTTTCACAACTTAACTCCTTCAAAGAACTTCCTTGAACTCTCTAAAGGATATACTCCCCCTGAACCTAAGATCTATCTTAACTTGACACCTTTAAGGAACCTCCTTGAGTTTCTCTCTCAAAAGAAAGAAAGATTACAGATAATGAACTTTTTGAAACAGAGTAGATAATATAATAAAGCACTAGTATGATAAAGAGCTAATAAGATGATGGAAACAAATAATATAATTACTCTTGAATGTTTTTCTACATGTTTTAGAGTTTGTAGGTTGAGTTTATATAGATTGAGGTCCAATAGATCCATTGGAAGTAAGTGGGAAATCAAAGATTTCAACTTACATCTGTTATAAATTCATTATGGCTTCTTTGTCACTGACTAGTCGACTGTTCACTATCGACCAATCAACTGTTCCTTCTTTCCCTCTCACAATTCTTAAATTCTGGACCCCAACAATTGACTGCTTACCCTTAACCAGTTGACTGGTCACTCACATAGAGTTCCTAGTAGATGGTCTTAAGGCTAGCAATAGATTGGTGATTGATCTGGGTGTGATTATCAACTATTGTCAAGTGGCCAGCTGACTAGTGACTTAGTTGATTCTACATTGAGCTGACAGCTGACTGGTGCCTCTATGAATGTGACCAGTCAACTGCTGGTTAGTAGTTAATCAACTGCTCACTCACAAAGAGTGCCCAGTTGATTAAGACTCAAGCTAGCTATAGACTGGGACTTCTTAAAAGGTGACTAGCTGTTTGCTAGCTAGTGGCTAGTCGACTACTCACAGATAGAAAGCTCCTATTTGACTAGACTAGGCCTAGCAGCTAACTGGCAAGGTGGCTAATCTATTGTTGGCTTGTGATTAGTCGACTGGGGATTTTTAAATTTCCTTAAATTAGCTTTTTCTCAACCTCTAAGACCTGGAATTAATTCTTTACTCACTTTACATGATTCCTATCAACTCAATATCATTTACAAAGATTCTTAAGACATGATAATACATTAGAAACATATATGACCTAAGTAATACATAGAAAAACTTTTCTTCTTGAATTTGTTATCATCAAAACCTTGATCTTCAGTAATTGGCTTAACAAGTATTTTCAAAAATTACATTTTTTTTCATACTGCCCTAATAACATGTATTGAAGGGCACGTGTGAACATCGTAATTTGTCCAGGATTTTTTTAAAAAGAAAAATGTCAAAATATCCAAAATTAAAAAATGAAGTAAATAACAGTAATTAAAAAAAAAGAAAGTGAAAAACATCAAAATATACAAATTCAAAAATGAAGTAAATAATAATAATTAAGAAAAAAGAAAATATCAAAATACCAAATATTCAAAAATGAAGAAGAAACAAAAGAAAGTAACAATTTTAATAAGTTCAAAACTAAAAAAATTTCTAAATAAGAAGTTGAAATAAATATATTTTAGTTATCTTTCAAATTAAAGAGAAAGGAAAATCAACTAAAGTAAAAAAATTATTTTTATTGAATTAATTTAAAATTAAAAAATAATCATGTTAAAAAATCATAATTTCAGGAAAACACACTCACACATTCACCCGTGCACTCACACTCTTACTCACGCACTCAGATTCACGACTTACACATCCACGTTGAAAAGCGCAGGAACCCTGGTGAAGCATGACGTGGAGAGAGGGAGGGAAGGAAGCAAGAAAAGCAAGGGATAAATCTCTAACGGAAGGGGACAGCTGGAGGGAGAAGAAAAGAGCAGAAAAATTGCAAAAAGAGAGGTATGACGGAGGTGGGGGTTTTTGGAGGCGGAAGAACAAAGAAAGAGAGGGCGGAAGATTTGAAAAGAAAATAAAAAAGAGAAATTAAGAAGGTAGGTCTGAAAGAGTAGAGAATTTCAGAGGAAAAGGTAAGTCACTCCTGTTGATGATCATTCTTCATCTTGTCTAAGATCTACATGAGTTTTGCTGCATTTACTTTACTATTTTCACTATCTATTTCTCAATCGTTTTCTCTGTTGGTCTCTGTAAATCAGCACCGCCTTCCTAATATGCTATATCTTCATCTTTGCTTCACGTGAGTTTAGCTTTTTGCTTTGTTTATCTTACTAATTTGGCTATCTCGTAGTTCATCTTCCTTTCTTGTGGTTACTCTCAATTATCACTATTTTATTGTTGTCCATCTTTTCCACTTTGCTGATATTTTTCGGTTGAATGTCGTCTTCTGTGCCCCCATGAAAGTTTGTTGTATACTTTCTCACCTCTGATGCCCATATGTTTGATAAAATGCTGCATAATCTCTTCTAATAAATGGTCTTACACTCTAACTCACTTGAGCCATATGATTTTATCTACCCAGATGCATTGGTATTCTTCTCTCCTTACCTCGAGTTTCCTTAGGATCCAAACTGCCATAATGTGGCCTTTGTAGGTTGTGTTTATTTGATTTTTTTTTTCTACAATCAAATGGGTACTAAGTCTGACTCATTTTCATATCTTTGGAATCAGTGATGGAATTTGATGGCAAAACTACTACCCAAATACCATTAGGAAACTAATGCAATCACACCTTCAATGAGGAGAGTTTAAAATGATTTTTCGATCTTTCTTTGCCGGTTTGTTTGGCTGCCATTCTTACTGAACATGGCTGTAATGTCCACTATTTTGAAGTGTAAAAATGGGCTATTATATGTCACATTTAGAGTTTTACTAATGCTCAAAATTGTGTTGCATTTTGGTCCCTATGTTCCTCTGTTTTGAAGTAAAAATAGGATATTATATTTCAAATTTGCCGTTATATTGATGCTTAATGAAATGCTGCGTTTTGGTTCCATATTTTGTGTTTAAAATGAAAACAAAGTTTCCATAAGACTTGCTTCATTTACTTTAAAAAGTCTGCTATGTAATCCTCCCTTGATTTCGATGATGGCCGTCCAATTTATACCAAGAAATTGTTTGGGTGTTGTTTCCAGAGGTGAAGCTACTTTAGGTTGATTTTGGTGGTTAAAGAGGATGGGATATTATGGTTCCCTTTCTTTAAAATACTTTCAATGGTGGCACGTTTTTAATCTTGTCTTGTTATGAAAATTTGGTTTTCAATTGTAGTGTAACTTAGATGCCATTTTGATATTCAAGAAACACTAAAAGTGGCATTTTGCTTTTGTTTCAATGGAAATGTATTATTGTTTCCTCGGCTGCCTTGTTCATGTTTTGAAACCTATTATATGGTTATATCTCTTGGCAGCCTAGATTTTGTTCTAAAAATTGTAGTATAATTAGTTTTGTTATTATTATCTAAATTTGCTTTGAAAATATGTTGTGTTTTACCCATTCTTGTTGTTTGAATTTGGTTGAGACTTTATTTGATGGAAAACTTGTGGGTAATCATGGCAAATTAGAAGTGAGAGGCAAGCAAATAAAAGATGTGGATCCAAATTAATGATGGAAAACTAGTAAGGAAGAGTCTCGAGATTGGAAGAAGTAATTCTTATTTATATTTTATTAAATTCTTGTAAACAACATGTAATGATAATATTTAATTGGATACTAACACACACAAAACATTGATAGATACTTAATTAAACACCAACACATACAAACATCAATGCTTATTTTATTAAAATATGTCATATGAGGTCCAACAACTCCATAGGTACTCTTTTTTAAAATGTGCCATGTGAGGTCTAAGGCCTCGATAGATATTCTCTATTTGAATTCCTTGTCATGTGAGGACCAACACTTCTATAAGCACATCCTTCATGCATTTATGGTTTTTCATAACATTAGTATTGTTGTGTGAGACCTTTGTCTACATGAGAACCTAATAATTTACCAGTGGGGCCATGTGAGATTCAACGACTCCAAAGGCATATCCTAATATTGGTTGCATGAATTTAAAATAAATTTGGGGCTGTAATGACCCAAAGTCTATTATACGCATTTTCTAAAAAATAAAGTTGGGTTTCAAGGGCCCATGTTTATTAAATGTTTTTTTTACAAAATTAAATCCAAATTAAATCAACATAAATAAAATTGTTTGGTGAAAATTCTTTTTGTCAATTTCCTATTTCATTTTTTTTTCACATCTTTCTCATTTTGAAATTTAAACAAAACCATTTTAAAAGAATAATAAAAATAAATTTTTTTCCTTTTCAAATAAAATACCCATGTTTTATTGAAAATATAATAAGAAAAACAAGTGTTCATATTTTTCCATAGTATTTCAATGTAACTACCAATAAATCAAGTTTTTTTAAAATTCATGAAAAATTCTCAAGAGGAGAGTAAAAAAGTGAGATTAAGCCAATTTTGTAAATTAAAACACATCAACCAATCTCTATATCGTTTTGTTAGCAAAAATTAACCCGATTTCAACTATCTTCATTCTCTTAATGCAAACAAAAAATACTAACCCACTGACACACCTTTCCATACAAATTACATGGACTTTGATTCTTCTCAAAGAGTACAAAGGCCCTAGGCTCTCATCCTAGGTCAAGTCTATCCATTATAAATATCTATCTTTTTGTTTCATTTTATTTTGTTTTCTTAGTTATTCATATGCGTGTTTAAAATGGGTGATTGCAAATAAATGTGGGGAATTTTAAATAAATTAAAGGTCATACCTTTTACTTTGTTTGGCTAATTTAGGGTAATTGTCTTAACTGATGTGTGTTGTGGGGTGCCTAACACTTTTCCCACACTCAAATAGACTCCTAAATACATCTCTGGTTATGTAGACCACCCTTTTATTTTTATTTGGATTTCCAAAATTTTCCATTTGAAAATTTGGTGGCTACTCTGGTGAATTGGTTTTCAAAATTCGTTTTGGAAATCAATTCACATATATTTCTTACATCACTTTTTTACCTATCCACCAGGATGTTAGTTATGACAGTCTGGCGACTCCACTAGGGAAAGTTCAAGAGTCAAGCCTGTTAATTAGTCAAATGAAGTAACATGGCCTTTCTTTTATTTTTATATTGCCCATTTCTTTTCTTTTCTTTTCTTTTTTTGACAGTCCATTTCATTCTATGTTGCTTGTCAAATTATTTTCTTTGTTGTAGGTTATATAGTTTGTTTTTATTTGTTTAATTTCTCCATTTGCTCAGGTATAATATGCTTCTGCTTCTTATTAAATATTTATTCATGTTCCTATTTATTTGTTATCTCTCTTATATCAGTGTTAGAGTAGATAACATAAGGAATAAAACCTCAAGGTAGATGACTCTTATATGTTGTTATTTGCTCTTGATTCCTTGTTTCAGCTAATCTGTTAGCTAATAAGGGTTAGGAAGACTTTAGGATTTTAGGTTTATATGCTCTCTTCGCATACGGAGCATTAACACTTTTAACCTCATACACTTGTTTTGACTCTATACCCATGTCCTCATTTACCCTAAGTTAGTAGAGGTTTATATTGGTCTCCCAGTGAAGCTAACACTTTCTGAGGTTACCATATAGACCTTGCTTGGATAGTACCATGTTATATGTGCTTGATTTAGGTTGGGCTTATCCCTTTAGTAATCAAGTATATATATTGAGATCTTCACTTGTTTGACAGAGGCAATTTAAGGGCCTTTTTTTGCTAGGACGATAGAACAACCTTGAACACTTTTCATGTTGTTAGAAAGCCCTTGTAACTAACCCTTATAAAGCTTTATCACTTAAGAGTCATACCTTTCCCTAGGATATACCAAATAATAGGCCAATAGAGAGCATATATTATTTGTGCATAATGCGTAGCCGCACTCTTTATGGCATAAGCATTCATTTTTTTAAGGAAAAAAAAAAACAAAAGTTTCAAATCAAGTTCTTCATTCAAATCTTTTGTTTTGTTAACATCATCAAGCTACTTATAATTTTCTTTTTTGTTTGTTTAAATCTCTTTCCAAAGAATATTTCTTGCAAGAAAAGAGTCATTATCAAAGCCCAATACTTAGCCTAAATGGTAGTTTTCAAGAAGAACATTAATAAGTTACTGTACTTACATGAATGACCAAATATTTCAAACATCACTAGAGTAGGGATTGCACCCTCTTAAAGTTGATTGCTAATTTCCTCATTGCCAATGGATCAATAAGGTCTTTGGTGAATGAAGAAGATAAGTGTGTCAATGCTAGTAATTCATTAATCAAGCTTCATGGAAGTTATGTATTTATAATTTTTAACATTCAAGTAATGTTATATCTTTAAATTATAAGTTACTTCTTTAGAGGATGTAATAAGCTTGTAGAGGTAAGAGGATATTATCCTTCTAACTTCTAATGTTAAATCAGTTCACTAAATCATTATTTTAATCAAACTTAATAAGGTTGCATCCATGAATACTCATGTTGCTTTTCATGGAAAACATTAGAATTTGGAAGAATAGGATCTTTTTTGTCATCTACAAAGGAAACTTGGGCTCAAGCCCGGTCAGCTACCACAGGGTTCGAGAAATGCTCAAGTAACTAATCCCTAACTTTTCATACCACCTCACACGCATGTTATTCCCCGCCCATTATCATTCCCATCAAATTCAAAGGAGTCAAAACCCTTCCAAAGGTCACCAGCACCCCACTAAGTCCATTCTAAATTATCCTAAACTTGATATTTTTAGTGACAAGGGCTTCATTGGTTGAAAAAATTACTTGCCTTGCACCCAACTCTCACATGACCAATTTTAACAATGATATGATCTTTCTTTCAATAGCCTCTAGCCTTTATTAGCAAGGACCAAATTAGAGTTGTGAATCATACCTTGGGGTTAAGTTTTTGAAGCATTACATTGTCATCATGGGCAAATTGATGGAGGATGTGGGAAAAAGGAGAAATTTCTATACCCAATTCCCCATTTGACAATTGGATTGCCTAAGACTAAATGAGCATGCCATTTCATATAAGTTCTTTATTAGATAATGCTTGTTTGGTCAACACCACTCCATACAGTTGAGTTCAAAATGCTTATGGAAGCTAATTGGACCTTATCTTATTTAGCATAATCAATACAATGATCATGGGTTTGGTACACCATTTCATCCCATCAACTACGCTAACACTCCTATTCATTGCATACTTTTCCAAATGGTAAACAAAAAAGAAATACAAAAATCATGTGGTTTTCTATTAGAAAACTTTCAATTGATGGGGAAAATGTTATAATTTGAGGGAAATGTGATCTTATGGCCTTTTTCCATTAGAAAAAAAAAACTATAAGTACAATGCATGTCTCTCGAACAAGTTATGCCATGGGTACAAGGCATTCTTTATCCCTCTAAATATAAAGGAGATATCCCTAGTCATCTCAATTGAGTCAGGGAAGGGTAGTTCGTTTCACCTATAACAATAAGCACTCAAGTTAGATAGTCTCTAAGAGGTTCTTATACCGAAATTCAAGTATCAAGAGATGGTCAGTTTGTTCAAGTATCCAAACACTATTTGACCATTGTCACCCCCTTTGTGCCTTCAAGATCCTTCAGATACCCTATATAAAACAAACCCAGGGAGTAATAAGAATCCAATACATAGGAGCAATCTTAGTTTTAGAATGAGTTTTGCAAAAGAAAAAGAAACAGTAGAATGCATAAAAGTGAACAATGGAAGAATGGAAAATAAGGGCAAAAGAGGCAAAATCCTTAAGAAAGAAACCTTTACAGAGTAAAAAGTAAAAGAACATGAACTTCCAAGAAAAAGTACATTAGACAACCAATTGCATTCATATATGGAGTTTGGCTCATACGCTCTCTTTCCATGGCAGTCTTAAGACACATTTCAGCACTTAAGGTTCAACTTGTGCTTAT
Organism: Delonix regia; assembly: GCA_037074485.1. NCBI lineage: Eukaryota > Viridiplantae > Streptophyta > Magnoliopsida > Fabales > Fabaceae > Delonix > Delonix regia. The sequence goes on along the minus strand of CM073454.1, from coordinate 16,993,171 downwards.
AGGAGTGTCAACAGGGTTATAACTTTCCATACTAAAATGTTCCAAAACCTTTTTAATGTAATTCTCTTAAGAGAGATACAAGAGTTTCTTAGAACGATTTTTTGAAATCTTAACTACAAGAATGTATACAACTTCACCCATATCCTTCATCTCAAAGCAAGATGACAACCAAGTCTTTACCTCATTGATTAACCCTATTTCATTTCCAACTATGAGTATGTTATCAACATATAATGTCATAATCACATACTTGTCCTTAGATCTTTTAGTATATACACAGTTGTCATCACTCATCATAGTGAAACCACTAGAGATAAATATATTGTGAAAACAAATATACCACTACCTTGAAGATTGTTTAAGGCCATAGATAGACTTTAAAAGTCTACAAACTTTTCTTCTTAGCCTTCTTTAATGAAACCCTTAGGTTGTTTCATGTAAATTTCTTCATTTAATTCTCCATTGAGAAAGACATTCTTTACGTCCATCTGATGTAATTCAAGATCTAAACAAGCCACTATAGCTAGAAGTAAGCGAACAGAGGTAAATCATACAGCAAGAGAAAAAGCCTCCTCATAATCAATTCCTTCCTACTGTGTATACCCCTTTGTTACTAGTCAAGATGTAAATTTTTCAATTGTGCCATCAGCTCTTTTCTTGATTTTGAGTACCCACTTGTTCCCAATAGCCTTATGTCCCCTTGAAAGATCAACAAGTTCTCAAACATTGTTGACTCTCATAGACTCCATTTTCTCTTCCATAGTTTTAGCCCATTTATCTTTAAAAGGGGATAAAAGAGCCTTTTTCAGATTTCGCGGCTCATCTTCATTTTGTAGGAGCATCATAAAAAGTTCACCCTCTTCAATGTCATATTATCGACGAGTCTTTTTACGTGACCCACTCAGATCAAGAACATTGCTCCCACTCCCACTTGGAATGAGATCCATTTGGTCACTCCCACTTGGAGTAATTGGCTTAGGAACACTCTCATCTGCATCAAATGATGAAGAAGGTTGCTGATGAGGAACTAATTCATCATCTATTATAATCCTCCCACTTGAATGAAATGGTCCTAATGTGTTTGGATCTTATATCTTAAATAAGGATAGGTCTTGACCTACCTCACCCTTCTTAGGATATTCATTCTCTATGAATGTTACATCTCTATATTTGAATTTAGTCATGCTCCCACTATCTTGCTGACCTATAAACACATAACCTTTTAAGGTTTCTAAGTATCTAATAAAGATACTTTTCTTTCCTCTTGAGCCCAATTTGCCAAACTTGTGATAGGAATTATGTGTATAGCCAACACATCCCCAAGGTTTCAAAACACTTAGGTCAGGCTTTCGCCCAGTCCATAACTCATATGGAGTGGTTGCAACTAATTTCATAGGCACATGATTAAGTATGTTGGCTGAAGACATTAATGCATCACCCCAATAGGTGATTAGCAAATTAGCTAGTGCCATCATGGACTTAACCATCTCAAGGAGCATTCTATTCCATCTTTCTACAACACCATTTTGTTATGAAGTACTTAGAATAGTCAACTAATGAACTATCCCTTATTATATAATTCATTGAATTGAATTGACAAATATTCTTAGCCTCGATCGGTTTGAAGAGCCTTAATCTTCTTATCTAATTAATTCTCAACTAAGTTCATATAGTTTTTGAAGTAGCTCAATACTTTTGACGTATGAGAAATCAAATAGACATAACCAACATGAGTATAATCATCAATTAATGTGATGAAATAATTTACTTCGTGTCTGGCCTTAACATTCATAGGCCCACATATGTCAGAATGAACTAATTGTAGTGGAAAATTTGCTCTAGTTACTTTACTAAAGGGTTTTCTTGCAAATTTTCCTGCTAGACAAGATTCATAAGTAGACAAATCCACTCATTCAATATTGGGAAGCAAACCCTCTTTTGCTAACTGTTGCATTCTCTATTGGCCAATATGTCCAATTTAGCATGTCATATATTTACATTGTGATCATAATCATGCGTATAGGTAAACATGGAAAAACCAACATTATTATTAATGTAAGATTCTTCATCCAAATCCATAGAAATAAAACCTCTGGTTACATAGCCAAAACCATAAAAAACTGAGTCATAACTCAATTTAACACAATTGTCATGGAAATACAAATCATAGCCTAGCCTAAGTAAAACTAAAACTAAAATAACATTTTGATGAATTTGAGGCACACAAAAGAACACAAAGTGCCAATCATCGTCCTAAGGTTGTATGCAAGGTGTAAATCAATGAAATCAAAACACAACTAAGTGTCCTAATCATGCTACAAACAAATTGTAAATCATGATTTTTCAAATGCTAAACAATTTAACATTTGTTAACTATCAATTCAAACTAATTAACATATTAATAAATTAATTATATAATGCTAAACTAATTAACATTGATAAATAAACATGTTAAACTAATCAACATATTTAATATATGCATTTAATACTTTAAGAAATAGCAGATCCCGAACGTGGCATTATTAGACCAAGAACATAGATCTGAAATAGATCTCTTAGTACCAGTAGCCACAGTTCTAGGTTTCCAACCGATATATGAATCTAAAGAGCAATAATATAAGGATAAGGGCTTTCGCATGTTAAACAAATTAACATAATTAAATACATAATGACAAGTAATCACATATTATTTGACTGAAATGTATTGGGATATTAAAAAATTAATTGCATTTATTTGAGACTAAAATATAAATACAAAATTTATACTTTTGAACATATCAAGATGTTCATTAATTAAGGATTTAACAATTAGGCCTCTAACTATTATGTTAGATGGGCCACATGCCCATTTTAAAGAACAAGGCCTAACTCTTAAAATAATAATAAAAAAAAAACTCTTTTAAAGGTCCAAATCTTCTTTAAAATTATTAAAGGCACAAAACAAAAGATTTAGGCAATGAGCCCAGATTAAACCCTATAAGCCCATTTACCTAAAAAAAATTTAAGGTTTCATATAAAAAAAACTTTAGGGTTTTGAAATTTTTTTTTTCGTAATTTTCTAAATTTTTTATTTTTCAGTAAAAAAAAATGTTATAGCAACAATCTTCTTCCTCCTTCTTCCCTCTTCTTCCTTACTGTTACCGCTGGCACTGCAGTGATGGCTCGTTAACTAGTCTGGGACTTGCGGCATCCATCGCTACCATCGAAGGAGTGCCTCATTTATGACACATTTATGGCTCATCCCTCTCGTCCCTGTTGGCGACCTTTGGCCAACAAGAAAGGCAATAGATGTCACCAATAACATCCATGCACTGCGTCATGCCTCCGTCGGCCATAGCCACTAGCGACCAGCAGTTAAGATACATAGGTTGGTTTTTTTTTTTTAATTCAATTTTTATCTGATAGAGGAGGAAGGCTAGCGTTTTTGGCTCAAAGGTGCCGACGACGTGGTTGCCAGCGACTTCTTGCTATCAGGGTGTTGCCAACAACCACTATCATCGATGGTAGCTATATGATTAAAGGTATAAGCATTGAAGTCTGGCAGTAGCGATGAACATGATATAGCAAAAATTTTTCAAAAAATTTCAATTTTTTTTTATCAATTCTAAAACCCTAATTTAAGAGATTTGGGTAAAGATGGGTGAGTTTTTTGCTAGAATGGAAATTTCAAAAAAAAAAATTCAAACAAATTTTATCTCAAATACCCTAATTAAAATAGCCCCAAAAGAATATCTCAGATGCCAATAAAATATACAAATGATTAGAAAACCAACCTATGGCTCTGATACCAATGAAGGGAATAAAAAATAATAAATGAACATATTCATAGATTCAGAGTAGGAGACTTATATAGTTCTCCTAATTGCGAAAGTTGATCAAACTTTAGCTGGGATCACTGATCGAATAAGATACCCATAATGTATTGCGTGTATCTTAAGTTTTCACAGCCTAAATCCCTTCTTGAATGCGACTGTAGAATACTTCGCAGGTATTCTTCTTAGAACGTCTCAAGTCTCTCTTTTATGAAAGTTATCTATCGTATAATAGTCTAGCCCTATTTATAAAAGGCTAGTTAGGGTTATGGTTTAATAGTAATTCCTATAATTTCTATTTTACCCTTATTTAATGAGCACCCCTTATAGGTGGACTTTGTATAATATCTTAACATATTAAAACCCTAAATATTATATGATATTCTAACAATACATAGCATTGAATTTACTAGAAAAATTAGGCATTTGAAAGGGAACAATTAAATAATTAAGAAAATATTCTTAACAAGGTAACTAAAAAAAAAAAGGCATTAATAATGTGTATAAACTTGAGAAGCTTAGGGATATTTTATATTAATTAAGGGGAATATAGTCCCCTAGTAATTTTTATAATAAGTTGATTAACAAACGATATTTATTTATTTACTTAATTATCATGGGAAATTATTTTACCCATATATCATTAATTAATTGGCTATGAAATAATATGGTTGAGATTTTAGCTATTTTTGGATCCGTAATTAAATTGACATGGGTCATGTGCAAGTAAAATAAATCAAAGGAAATGTTATATCTTATCCTCAATATTTTAAAGAATTTTGTGGAAGTAAATTAAAGCCTAAGAAACTACACCCTCCAAAGAGAATTGAAGAGCAAAATTAATTGAGCTTAAATAGAATACATATGTTTACTAGTTGACTAAATTGGGCCTACATGAATTGGGAATATTTCATGGCCTTAGATTTGATAATTTGGGAACTATTTCTAAGAGACAAAGCTTAGCATGAGGTGGCATAGTATTTTGTGGCATTAGCTAAGAGAACCTATAAGTGGTAGGACCATATTAGGATTTGTAATTAAACGGAGTAGGAGGTGGCAACTTAGCTCTTCTCACATGATAGGAATGCCATAAAGTTAAAATAAGATAAATATGATAGTTGAACTAGCATGAGGTGGCACCGTGGTAAAACCAACATGGTGATAGAGCACTTAGGCTGGAATCGAAATGAAACTTGGTTTTGCAGAAAAGGAACAACAAAATAGCAACTAAAAACATTTGAAGCATGAAGTGTCCATTTTAGTTTGGTCCCATAGGAGGTGAGAGCTAGGGAAAGGAAAACTCAGTATTCGCCTAGAGAGACAGAAGAGCGAGTTAGGGACATAAATAATCAACCAACTAGACATTTAGGAAGGCTACAACGACATGGAACCAGCTAAAACCGAAGTAAAAATCCAAACAAACGCAGTAAAAATGAAAAACAAAGTCTAAGGTGAACTATGTAAATTAGGCAGTCAACTTGGAGTTTTTAATGAATAAAATCACGAGTCAAGCTACCATAAGATGTTTTCTACACTTAAGACAGCTTAGCAAAGCTCAAAATCAGACCAAAAACATAGAGCCAAGCTAAACAATGAGCAAGCCAATTGCAGAAATATTCTGACAAAAATTTAAGATATTGGACAACATAAAATGGGTGGCTAACTTGGAGCTTTTCGTAAGCAAAAAGCACATGTCAAGCTACCATAAGGAGTCTCGAAGGTTAATGAATGTAGAAGGAATAAAATAGACCAGAAAAATCCAGCCAAAACTAAAGTAAACTGAAGGAACAAAGTGGACAGCTAGGACACCGAAAAATATAGCTAAAAAGTTAAGCTAGTTGCAACTGCATTTTAAAGGTAACTATAAGCAGATTGGGCAGTGGTTTCCCTTCATGATTGGAGCACCATCAAGGGGGGAGAAGTCCTCTATAAAAGGATGCCACAGGTTGAGGAGAAGGAATACTGAACAAAAGTGAAAAACTAAAAACAAAGTCAGGTTTACGGACAGAAACAAAGTGGTGCATTGGGGAGAGTTTTCAGCGAATTTCTGGTGTGCTTTTGAGCAGTGAGTGACACACTTAAATACTGTAGGAAGTTAGGTGTTGAGGATGAAGAAAACATGAGAAAAAGAGGGGAAAATGAAGGAAATAAGTGGCTGGACATAAGTGAAATCTGAACTCTATTTTCGGACATAAAAAATAATGTATTTCAAGTTGTCACTTCCAGAGATTTTTCTCCAACTTTTTGTGAATTTTTTGAGGCTTTGAGTGACACCAAAATACCAGGGAAACTTGGGTGAGAGTGACATTTCATGGGTCAAAGAAAGGAGCAGAAAAAAGGAGGAAAAAGAGAGCAAATAGCAGTGAAACTGAAAATTAGTGCAGTTTTTTCCACTTGTTTTTATGCAATTTGGGTAGTGAGAGACTCTAAAAGATCTTAGGGAAGGTGCAGGCAGTAAGTGGAGAAGTTAACAAGTGAGAAAGAAGAGAGAAAAGTGGCTAAACAGAATCAAAACTAACAATATTTGAACCTAAAAATCTATTCAGAATAGTGCACGAATTTGGTGAGTTTTTCTTGGCATTTTACTTATAAAAATAGATAGAATAATAAATATATATATATATATATTGATATATGTAGGTGAGCATGAAAGAGGACAAAGATATATATATATATAAATCCTTTCCCATTTTTGATAAAAAAAAAAATTGAGGAGCTAAATATTTTTAGAAGTCAACAAGTGAGAAAGAAGGGAGAAAAGTGACTAAATGGAAGCCAAACTAATGATATTTTGCATCCAAAAATCTATTTAGAAATAGTGCACGAATTTAGTGAGTTTTTCTTAGCATTTTACTTCTAAAAATAGATAGAATAATATATAAATAAATAAATATATAAATCATTTCCCATTATGAAAGTTGCGATTAAAAAAAATTGTGGAGCTAAATATAAGTTTTGTAATTCAAGTATTAGGGTACCATGGATGACTAATAGCTAAATGTAAAATTTAAGGGTATTAGAAATTGATAAAGTTAATTATTTAAGTAGTCATTTAACTATTTCGTAAGTTGTTTAATTAGATTGATATTAGTTTAATCATTGTTCATCTTATTACTTATTTTTGCAAAGAACTATTTAACTAGTTAGTTATATAAATTATTCTTTGATAGGACATTATTTATGTGTTTTGCAAGGAAAATGTTCTAATAAGACATTGTATATATTAAATATAAAGTAACATCTAAAGGAAAGCAATTAAATATTTTTAGGAAAAAGGTACTAGAGATACTTATTTTAGAAATTTAGATGGGAGCACATTATTAAGAATTTATTTGTTATGATAGATATGGTCCCCTGGTGCCCCGGACGCATATATACAATAGAAGGTAAAAAGGTACCTTTAAACAAGTATCCTTCAGCTTTGCCCTTGTACATCTTACTTTTTTTTGAAATTTTTTATTTATTGATAGCTATGCATATGTGATGTGTTTCATACATTTGGCACATTCATGCTAGTGAGGAGACACCTGTTAGGTTTAATGTCACAAGATTCCCTTGCGATTGGCCTTCACATTATGAGCTAGCATGAAACCCTGAGTTAGTATGGGATGGTGAAGGGTTAAGGTTTCCAAACAAGGCCCATTAGGTTTGGCCTAAAGGAGGGATAGAAGGTTTTCCTAACATGTCATCATGTGTATAGTTGTTCTTATATGATTTATATGTGATTTATGCATATTTGATATGTAAGGACTGGCAATAGAATGTTTTTATTAAACTACTAATTACTGGGATTGCAAAATCTCATGTTTCATGTATATCTATTTCCAGGTAACCATCCCTAAATCTCATATTTGTATAACATTTTGATATCTTAATCATTTATGTATTTCGTAATTTAATGCAAACACAACCACTAACAGATGATGATATTGGCATGTATGAGATTAAATGGTTATGTTTTATTTCTCCACTTTTGAAATCCCATTTAAAAGGTTAAGGGATAGTTAGAATCAAAATATCAATTAAGAGAAATTTTAAAGTTCAGTTTTTCATAGGTTTCCGTAAGTATCTATGTTTCCGTAAAAATTTATAGAAGACTTACGTATAGTATAAAAGGAATGTTACATTCTTGGGCTTCATCATTTCTCACATCTCGTCAGATTGGGGTAGTTCATCTTTTCTAAACTTATAAATTGTTCCAATTATACCTCTAGTTCGGAACTGAGGCCTTTCAATGTTTAACATGTCCCTTCCTTTGGCATAATTTCATTATGAATCACTGAACATGTTTGTATATTCTTTCATTCCCCATATCCTTTCAAATTGAGGTAATTGACCTTTATTAAATACCTGTAGTCTTACACTCCTTAACACATGATGCATTAAGGTTGTTGAATAAATATGAATGGATCTTAGTTTTTGACCTTTCAAACTTTCATAATGGAAGAATTCATAGGGAATGACATTAGTTACATCCAAGGAAATCAAAACAAAGCCCTTTGTGGAGATTTGTTTGAAGCATGAGCTACTTGTGCTTAAATCCCATTATCCATGTATAACTTTCGAAGGTCCCAAGACTTTAAGCGTTGGACTGGGGCAAATAATGAGCTGGCAGATGGATTTTCTTTCGATATGTTAATGACCAAGAGAATCATAAAATATACAAATTTAAAGGAATTCTAAGCATCATTTGTTTGCATTTCTATGTTCTCAAAACATACTTTAAAATAAAAAAGAGTAAGATGATCTCTTAGCATTTATCTTTCATAAAAGGAACTACTTTTCATTTTGCATACACTCTGTATTTTACATAAAAAATCATGAATGGACAAAGAAAGGAAACTAGGTTTGAGCATATACATCATACATCTAACATGTGTAAATACATTGCACTATAATGTTTCATACACCATACATAGAAAATCTAAAATTTTCAAAAAAAAACAAGCATATACATAATGCATCTCACATGTGTACATACATTGCACTGCATTATTTTCTACACAATGCATAGAAGATCTAAATTTTCTAACAAGAAAAATCAAGCATTTGTTTCATCCATCTTATATAAGGACAAGCATCACATTGCATAGTCCAAAAGCACATGCCATATAGAATCACATTCCCATGCGACATAAGCCTTTTCCTTTTCAAAGCCCTAGCCAGCATCAGGAACCCTTTTCTATTCAAAGACTTGGCTAATGTCAAGCACTCCTTTCATTTCAAAGCCCTAGCCAGTATCAGACACCCTTTTCATTTCAAAGCCCAGGCCAACGTCAGGCACCCTTTTCATTTCGAAGTCCTAGCCAATGTTAGACACTCTTTTCATTTCAACGCCCTAACCAACGTTAAGCACCTTTTTCATTTCAAAGCCCTAGCTAGCATTTCGTTTCAAAGCTCTGGCCAGCGTTAAGCACCCTTTCATTTTAAAGCCTTAGCCAGCATCAACCACCCTTTTCATTTCAAAGGCCTAGCCAACTTCAGGCACACTTTTCATTCCAAAGCCTTAACCCACGTCAGGCACTCTTTTCTTTTCAAGGCCCTGGCCAGCGTCAAGCACCTTTTTCATTTCAAAGCCCTGGCCAGTGTCAGGCACCCTTTTTGTTTCAAAGTTAGTCTAATGTCAGGCACCCTTTTCATTTCAAAGCTCTAGCGAGCCTCATGCACCCTTTTCATTTCAAAGCCCTAGCCAGCATCAGGCACTCGTTTCATTTCAAAACCTTGGCCAATGTTAGCTACCTTTTTATTTCAAAGTCCTAGCTTGTGTTGGCACGTTTTTCTTTTCAATGCCCTTGCCAATGTCAGACACCCTTTTCTTTTTAAAGCCCTTGCCAACAAAGGGAAAATAAGCATGTGAGTGGAAAAAAAAAAGTATGTGTTGTGGCATTAAAGAGGGAGACAAAGTAAGGCATGTGTGAAAGAAGATACGAGAAAAGAAAAAAAAAGGAGTGAGAGTGTGAAATGGAATAGAAGATGGAATGAAGTCAGAAAATATCAATGACAGAAAAGGACAACTAGAGCAGAGCATAAGGATCTAAAAGTAAGAGAAAGAAGAGAAATAACGGACAAGAAAAAAGAAAAGAGGGAAGGTGTTAGAGAGTATTGAAGGGGAGAGAAGTCTGGAAGAGAGAAAGTAGAGATGAAGGAAGAGGAAAATGAGGGAGGCATTAGACGAAGTTTAAAGGAAAAGAAAGTCCTGGAACAAAGTGATCTGAAGAGGAATGATATTTATCTATTGTTGTTTTCATTCCTATTGGTTCTACAAAATTAGGCTGAATTCATTACATTTTTTGTTCTATGTATGCTATCCATATGCATGCCGAATTCCTTTCTTGTTTTTACTGTATATCCATTGTAATGTTGTTGTCATATAGCGTGAATCTTACTGCATTTTTTTCATCTGCTTTACTACACAATTGTATCTATTTCTGAAGTAAAATGGCAATGTCTTCATTGTATAATAGGCCTCTATTTTTGCTTACAGCATTCTTCATCTCCACTGCTGTTCTTTCAGTTCACTGAATTCTTCATTGTTTTGGTTGAAGTAGCTACTGATTCTATTGTATATTCTATATTATTTTATTGCCATGTAATGTTATATTTTCTGCACTGATTATCTTCATTTTTATTTTACATTACATGCTTAAATCCCCTCACTATAAATGTAAAATGATGTAGATCACTTAAGCTGAATTTGTTTTTGTTTGAGGTGTCATTCTTGTTGTAATTGTTAACCCTAAGATTCAATATTATAAGTTTTGATTATGACAAATATGTAACAAATGAATTAGACATATAGTATCAACATATGCTAAATTAATTAATCATTAACATGTAATACTTTATACTTGAATCATCTGTTATATGAGATATAATTGCTCAAATTATATCCAATAGGCTCTAATATTATAGACAATCAAAATTAGATATATATTTAAAGGAATGCCATATGAATGGTAAAAAATGTTTACATTCTACTAATTGTTATTAAAATACGCATATTGGAATATATGAATTTGACCAAGTATTTAGTTTTGTAATTAATTTGTAAGTTGAACTAACTATCATGGGCTTATTATTGTTTTGTTAAATTCATTTGGACTTACATTTATTAGCCCAATACATTTTGGTCCTAAAAAAAATATAAGTTTAAGACAAAAAGATAAAGAGATATGGATTTAATGGAGTTGTTTTTGGACCTTAAATCATTATTTTTATTATATCTCACAAATCATAGGGAATTTTGAAATGAAACCTATTACATCTGAAAATAGACTCAAACATCTTTCTGGGACTATATCACATGCTTAAAGTAGAGTTGAAATTAAGAAGTTATGATTATCAAAATTGTAGGTATGGATATAACACTTTTTCCTGACCTTTAGTCACAATTTCAACAATATCTCACCAACCAAGAATTTTTAAATGAGGTACATTTCATATAAAATCACACTCACATAGTTTTCTATTTGTATATCACATGCTCAAAATTGATTTAAAATAAAGGATTTATGAATGTCTCAATTTGCAACTTGGTATACCAATTTGTTATCTGACCTTTCATCACTCTTTCAACAATATATTATCAACTAGATTGAATTTTGCAATGAAACTTTTAGGATACAAAATAGACTTAAAGAGATTTCAAGAAATATATACTATGGTCAAGATGAAGGTGAAATGAAGGAGATATAAGTATCTAAAGTTGTAGGTACAGAATAGGGGAAGGCCATAAAGTGAACAAATGGAGCTACTTTCAACAATCAAGGTGTACAAGTTTAAATTTCTTCTTGGCTCCAAATAGTTCTCTTGCTTTGTTGCCCAATAAATACATGTCTCAAGAGCTCATAAATCACAAGAACAAAATGTTAGAATGTGATCTTTAAATTGTTAAAGAAACAACCATTATTGAGTTAAAACCTGCATATTCTTTATCATTTGAGGTCTTAGTGCTTTATCTTGTATATCTACTTCTTTGAGGGAGTTTGTTCATTTGCATTTCTTTCTTCTTTAAAAGAGAGAACCTCAAAGAGTGCTTGGGTTAAGAAGGAGGTTCCCCCAGTTATGTTCAAGGAGGTTTCTTAAAGTAGTCAAGCAATGAGGACTTGTGATTAGGAAGTGGTTCTTCCTGAGATTTGTAATTATGAGAGAGGTTTTCTCGGGTTATTGTAATTGATCATTGAGATAGGGGAAAATCCCAAGAAGTTGCTTAAGGACTGAACGTAGGCTTGGGTTAGAGCCGAACTAGGATATATCTTTAAATTTTCATTCTCTATCCCTATACTTTTTTATATTTTGAATTATTGTATTTATGCTCTATATTTGTTATTGATATTTAAGGTATTGATTTATATATACACACATATCCAAGCATCAACATAAATCTTTCCTTGGTTGATATAATTGTAGTTTTGCTTCATACACTTCTTAATAATCTTTATAACAAGTATTTTTGTGAAAAATTTCAAAATGAACCAAAATTTTTGTAAAACCCAATTCACCCCCTCTTGGGTGTTGGTTACCTTGTTCTAATAGTTATTGGCTTCTGTTTTAGTATTATTTGACTATACTTTTCATCACATTTTTGTTGTACATTCCATGCTGAAATCTCCCCTCTATATATGCCAAAAAATGTTGCTAACTTTTATTGAATTTGTGTGCTATTTGAGGCGTCATTCTTATTGTAAATGGCCTCTGTTTTGTTGCTTTTTTATTGCACTTTTCATCACCATTTTGCTACTAAAATCCCCTCTCTGTTTATGCTAAAAATGCTGCTGGTGTTACCGAAAAATGTTGTTATTTCTATTGTATATTTTACTCTATATTTATCCACTGCATTCTCCCTCATTTTTGCTATGAAATGGGACTGAATAGGTTGTACATATGTTCTCATTTTGCTGTCCCATGTGGCATTGAAGTTCTCTATTTTGTTGTCCATTTTATTGACAAATTGTTGATGTATCATGCCTTTATGTTTGTTGAAAATGGATGTTGTAGATTATTGCATAAGCCTCCATCTTGTTAATGCCAAGTTGTTTGATGTATTGCTCATAAGTTTCTTTTAAGAAGCTAGCCTAAATTTATGGTGATTTAATTGTATAATTCTATTTGTTTTGCGTCCAAAATTACTCTTCTAATTGCCATGAACTTTTAAGGTTATTGTGTTGTCATTGTTTCATATATGTGGAATGCATATAAATATTCTTGTGCTAGTAAATTAGAGCTTAAACATATGTTTTATCCCCCATTCTTTGATGCCAAACTACTACATATTAACTCACTCCATGCTATCAAATTGATGCAACAAACTTGCATGCTTATCCCTCTCATTTCATTCTTAAAGTTTGATGCATAATCCTTTACCATCTAAATTGAGTTGAGTTTGTGTGAAGTGTTCTATCTACTTTTGCTGTCTATGTGTAGATAAGAACTTTAATGGTTATAATGCTTTAAAGCCATGTTTAAGTTTCTTCCAAATTGAGGTCCAAAGAACAACCCAAGCATGGAGCTTGAATTTGAGGCAAGGCTAGTAAGATTAAATGATATAGTTGATTAAGGCAATTGTAATTCGTATGTTTTTTGCATTGTACAAATGAAGTATGATGATAATATATAATTAGTCACTCACACACACAAACACCTATGAATGCTCTATTTGACACTAACACACACCCTCATTTATGGCTAATAAATTTAACATCCACACCCACCAAACACCAATGCTTAGTTTTAAAAAAAAAGTGTCATGTGAGGTCCAATACCTCTATAGATACTCCTTTTTAAAAAGCATCATATAAGGTCCAACGCCTCCATAGGCACACCTTTCAAACATTTGTGTTTTTTAAACATTAATGTTGTTGTGTGAGGCTAATATTTTCATAAGCACATAATGAATTACCAGTGGGGTCATGTGAGACCCAATGACTCCAAAGGCATATCTTAATACTGGTCACACACATTTAAATTAAATTTTGGGTTCTAATGGCCCATATTATATTATGCATGCTTTCCAAAAATAAAGTTGGCTTTTAAGGGTCCATGTCTAATCATTTTAAGGTCAATGTTTTAAAAAATAAATAAATAAAATAAATTTTAAATAATCAAATAAACCTCAAAGTTTTTCTTAAAATATTTTTCAAACAAATTTTGAGTTCAAAGTCTCTTTGTTTATTTTGTTGATGATTGAAAATCAAAAATAAATATTCATATTTTTCAACGATATTTCAATGCAAATGCCAACAAATTATATTTTCCAAATTCAAAAATAATTCATGTGAAGAGAGTAACGAAGTGAGATTAGACCAATTTCACAAATTAAAAATGCAACGTCCTTCCTTTGACACTATCTAATAGTGTTCTAATAAGATGATTGCCTGTGTTTGGCAAAGTTAGACTTTAAAATTTCATTTAAAGACTTCCATTCCATCCAATAATCCTTCTAACATTAATTCTTATACAAAAGGATTCAGCTATATGTCTATTAAATAAAAAGAAACAACATTTATACAATCACATATTCATTGCATTTTCTTAGTTTACATAACTATATTGCATAACTATAATCTTAGAAACTAATTGTTCTGCTACTGCTACTCTCTTCTTAGGCTTGGGACTCTATCTTAGTTGTCTGCCTAGAAACCTGGGAATATATTTATTAAGAAAAGAATGAGATTTAAATAAATCTCAATAGTTAGCATGGCAAACTCCAACATGTTCACATAGTGGTACAAAGACATGTTGCAAAGATATTAAAAATAAGAGCAACAATCACATAAGGATGCAAATCAATGGATCCAATAAGAACACATGTAATATTGTTAACAATCACATCCATAGTTTGCTCAAAAACACACCCAAAGGTGCCTACATGAAGGCCACAACACAACACATGTACCAATCAAGCAAGATGAAGGAGTTTAGCAAAGTAAAATGATAGCTAACTACCTGTATTAGAGCTCCCCTTTTACCTTCAGAGCATAATCTTCTTCCAAGGTTCTAAGGCAGCTATCAGGAGTCCCAAAATCATATTTGAATTCATAAAAATCCAAATTATTCTAAACCCATGATTTTCATGTTGTTATCATGTTTAAAAGCCTATTAAATATTTCTCCATGCTTCCATAATTAACTTAAACCCATCAAATTACTTGATTAGCTCATTCTTATAAGTGATCTCCTTATAAATATATTTCTTTCATGTCTACAAATTCCTGAGATAAATAGCAATGGCATTTTCTTCTATAACTTTGTTGTCTATTAAGTAATAGAAAAAGCCTATTTATCCTATTCCATCTATCCACTAAATATCCAAATTTATTCTTTCAAGTGTTCTCTAATAGCCAGAGAAACTAGAGCAAGAAAACTGTTTATTTGCAACTTAAACCATGCGATTCTTTAAATATATGCAGCTTAATCCTATTTTCAGACACCAATATGTTTGAATTTATTTTAAGGACCAAACCATATCTAAATCACTTGAAATTTAATGGAGTTTCTTACTGTCTTAGTATGCTACATTTAAAATTTGAGATCTGTGAACACCCCATCTCAAATAAATAAATAAGGATAATCAAAATAAAAATTAATTAATTAATTAATTAATTAATTAACCAATAAAAAGCAAAATGGAATTGAAAACAACAAATAGAAATTCACCATCAAATATGAAGAACTTAACAAAAGTTTAGGATACCTCTTAAATGTATTAAATTGTTCAATTAAGCAAAGCAACAAATAAAAGAAAAACAACAATATATATATATATATATAATAGTTCAATACATAAATAAATAATAAGTAACTAAATAAAATGAAATAAAATACAATGTTGATAACAAAACAACAAAATCCATTATAACAGCAAGAACAAAAACCTTCTAAGTAGCCCCGAACCACTGCAAGCCTGTTGCAACTGCACCGTTAGCACTTGCACCAAAATGAATCCTGCATGTCATGGGGCTCAAGGAAACAGAAGGGCAAATGGGTGCTGAGCGTGAGAATGACAAGAGCTGCATGTATGCATGAGTCTTCTTTGATGTTAAGAACATATGGCTCAAGGGAGGAGTAGCAGCTACATAGGAGAAAAAAGGAAACAAACAACACTAAGAGAAAGGAGGCAGAGGAGCTTTAGTTTATAAAAAGATAAGAGAGTGCGAGACTGAGAGAGAAGAGAGTGCGAGACCGAGAGAGAAGAGAGTACGAGACTAAGAGGAGGAGGGAGGTGACCGAGAGGAAAAGAGGAGCGAGAACGAGTTCAAGAGGAAGAGAGACGAGTCAGGAAAGAGGTAAATCAAATTGAGAGGGAAGGTGGCTAGAGGCCGAGAACTCATTACAGACTAAGTGGAAGCTGTAGGAAGGAGAAGGAGAAGAAGAGGAAGAAGGACCAACCTCTTCTGTTCCAAGCATCATGGACAGGGGCAAACAGAGGAGTGCCGAGCTGAGGGAAGGATAAGGGAGGAGAGAGAGAGGGAGGGGATAGAAATAGCACAGACTCATCACAGACCGAGGAGAGAGAGAGATGGAGGCCAGACTGAGAAGAGGAGAAAAAGGCAAGGAGGAGAGCTTGTGACAAGGGTGAACCAAGGAGTACCGAGCCAAGGGAAGGAGAAGAGAGAAGAGAGAGAGAAGGAGGAGAGAGAAACATTGCAAACTCATTATGGATCGAAGAGAGAGAGTGAAGCAAGGAGGAAGGAGAAGAGGAGAACCACCAGAGGGGCTGGCCGAGGAGAAGCCGAGACCAGAAGAAGAAAGAAGGAGCCAGGTATAATACACTTACATAAAAATCACGTCCAGTGACTTGTGTTCAATGTTTTTTTAAATTTTATTACTTTATTTGTTTTTATATATGCCAATGTAAGACTAATCTTGATCCTACAAGTGAGGTTTTAAAAAATCCTCGTGTGAAAATATTGTTCTTCTCGAGTGCTTAGAATCATGTGAGATTTTAATCTCTTTAAATCCTGAAAATTAGTACATATTTGTTTTAAAAATAATAATAATGAAAAAATAAATACTTTAATTAAATATTTTCCATTATTTATGAAATTATCATGTGAGAATATTGTTCTCCTTGAGTGCTTGGGATCATGTGAGATTTTAATCTCTTTAAATCCTGAAAAGTAGTACATATTTGTTTTTAAAATAATAATAATGCAAAAATAAATACTTTAATTAAATATTTTCTATTATTTACAAAATCATCGTGTGAAAATATTGTTCTCCTCGAGTGCCTAGGATCATGTGAGATTTTAATCTCCTTAGATCCCAAAAATTAGTACATATTTGTTTTAAAAACAATAATAATGAAAAAATAAATACTTTAATTAAATATTTTCCATTATTTGCGAAATCATCATGTGAGAATATTGTTCTCCTCGAGTGCTCGGGATCATGTGAGATTTTTAATCTCCTTAGATCCCAAAAATTAGTACATATTTGTTTTAAAAATAATAATAATGCAAAAATAAATACTTCAATTAAATATTTACCATTATTTGCGAAATCATCGTGTAAGAATATCATTCTCCTCGAGTGTCTGGGGTCATGTGAGATTTTAATTTCCATAAACCCCAAAAATTAGAACATACTTGTTTTAAAATAATAATAACAATAATGATAATAATGCAAAAATAGATATCTTAATTAAATAAATTTTTTTATTTTATTATTTACAAAATGATTAAGTTTGTTCTTTATAACCATTTCATTTAAATTTCAAAATAAAGATTAAAATTCCAAAAATAAACAAAAATTAAAAGAGAGAAAAATGAAGAGGTCTAGAGAGCTAAATTAATCAAGTTGTTGTAAATTAAAATGCCCAAATCAAATTCCAATCCCGTTTTGTTTACGAGAATCTATTTAATTTGAACTTTCCTATTCTAGTCGTAAAAAAAAAAAGTTAAAATTTTCTAACCAATAGACCCGCCTTTCCGGTTAGACTACGTGGACTTTGATCCCTATCATAGAGTACATAGGCCTTAGGCTATCATCCTAGATCAAATCTGCCCTTTGTAAATATCTATCTGTTTGCTTCTATTATTGTCGTTTTTGTATTCTCTATGTTTAACGGGTATGCATGTCAATAAAGGGTAATTGAGATAAAATTAAAGGTCATATTCTATTTCAGCTGACTAGTTTAAGGTAACCGTACTTATAGACGGGTGTTGTAGGGTGCCCAACACCTTCACCACACTCAAATAGACTCTCGAACCCATCTTTGCTTTTGCATAGCATTTTGCCTTTATTTTATTTTATTTTAAATTGGTTTTTCAAAGTTTTCCATTAAAAATTTTGGTGACAACTCCAAATAAATTGATTTTCAAGTTTCATTTTGGGAATCAATTTAAAATACTTTTCATTCTCTCTTGCCGAAAGGTCGGTTACGACAAGCACCAAACTATAGGTTTTTGTCCTTGAAACGAACCATTTTAAAAGAGTGACCGGTAATGTCATGGCCTGACAATGCAGGTCCTATTTTAAACTAAAATCACTACAGTCCTGTACGAAATGGTTTGAAATTTTCCAAATCATACTTTTAATATGCTGGGATGCTACACACCAAATTTTAACTTAATTGGAGCGGTTACTAATTCAACTAACCAAGATTCAAAAACAGTGAAATTTATGTTAGAATATGACTTCTAATATGTTTTGCTTACATATCTTCCCACTGTAATGTCAGTTCTGGTTTTATCCTATATATCTACTTCAGCTTGGTCCATAATGACTTCTTATTTAACCTATGTAAATCCCATTACAGCTTCCAAATTATACCTACCTTAAACTTGTGCACAACATATAAACTATTTTTTTTTCTAAAAGTACAACAGAGGGCTTTAACATATTTGAGGCTTACCTAGAGTTGCGTCCATTCTGGTTTCACTTTGACCTTTGCTTGTTGTGATGATTCCTCACTTCAGAACACTCTCACTAAGCCTCATACTCTTCCCTTGTAATTTGGCTTCTTCTAACTCTATTCTTTTAGCTTAAAACAGAGATTTCTATCTCAGTATTTGCTGTCTACACTAGTCGCACCATTGTTTATTGCTTCTGCCAAAGTTTCGAGCCATATTTATAGGCATTTGTTCTAAACTGAGGTGATACGTGTTTATCTTAGGATTCATCCTAGTGTTTTACATTCATCCTCAAGTTGCCATCTACACCTCCAACGTGTTTCTTCAATTCTTTTGCTTAGTGTCCTCCCGGCTTCAATTTGCTGCCAACACACTAGTTTTCTTTCCTATTCAGCTTTATGACCTTCACTTCTAGCCTCCTAGTCCCTTAATGTGTTTCTTTCCTTCTAAGCTTACTGTCTCTCATTTATTTTCCAGCCTTTTGCTGCCACTTGGACTTTGCCTTATTGTTTTAAGATTAGTGTCCCCTTCTATTTTATCTTCTTGCCCCGTTTAAAATCACTTTGGAGGAGGCTTATATATTACGCAACTTGAGTCCTTCTTGTTACTCAAGTTAAACACAACTCCTTCTTGTTGCCTAAGTTAGTTGACTTTCACCATGTAGCATTAGCTAGTTTTCGGACACCTCATCTTCCAGTATCATTATATTTACACTTTGCTATTTTAATCTTATTGGTGGGTGTGTAATGCATGGTCGTGTTATAAGAAGCATTCTCATCTTATTAGTGAATTAGGACTTTTATCTAAAATTAGGTTTCATTGTTCTTTACATTTATATCTTCTATGTGCTCTTTTTCTTTTTATTCAATAAATTCTGTTTTTATTGGTTGGTGAATCCCCTTTACCTGTACAGTCACTTAACAAAATTACCCATACATATACTTCTGTCTTAGAATGCTGCCATTAGTTATGTTACCTAAAATTACCAAGTGTCACAATAATGGCGTATATCTTATGTCAAGAAATTCTCCCTTATTCCATAATTACTAGTCCATTAGTCCTCTTGAGATACCCCGTCCCCTATTTATTTCTTTCTACATTTCCATTCTCTTTTTTATAATATTCAATTGCCTAAAATTTAAGTATGATACTTATTTTGGTCTTATTTAAATTTTAAAAAATATATAATTAAAATGACCTTCTTGCATACTTATGGGTTTCTTTGTTACCCATTTCCCCAAACTTATTACATGATACATCTTAGAATATTAGTAAGCCCACATAGATTTTAAATCACCAAGTTGCTACGTATAATATCACCAAGTTATGGTAAGATAATTTCTAATAGTCCAAAATAATATCAAATAGTAGCTTAACTTATTTAGCTTAAAATTATTTCTATTAAAATATCGTAATTAATTAAATCCAAATCTTTGGTTCATTTTCTAGTTTATTTCATCTTCCTCCCCCAAGGTTTGTGTAATTAGGATTGGATCCTACAACCTTTCCAAGATTTACAATAAAGGACAACCAAAAGATAGCATTTAGCATTTAAGTCAAAGTATCACCCTTAGGGTTTAGCAAATTTCTTTAAAACCTTTAAGCTTTCTTGTATTGTTAAACCATGCCTAGTTAAACTTATTGGAAGTGGGTATGGCGAGTTAACCAAAATTATATCTAAGGCCTAAACTTTCTTCTTACTTTCAGTTAGGGATAGAGGGACCTAAATGAATGAATTAGGTTGTTACAAAAACACATCAACCAATCTCAACATCATTTTGTTTGTAAAAATTCATCAGATTTCAACTATCTTTGCTCTTTCCATGCAAATAAAAAACACCAACCCAATGACATGCCTTTCTTGATAAACTACATAGACTTTGATCCCTATCGTAGGGTTTGTATGCCCTAGACTCTCATCCTAAGTCAGATCCACCCATTGTAAATATCCATTTTGTTAATGTTAATTTAATCTCATTTTTCTTTGTTATTTTTGTGTGTGATTTCATATGAGCAATTTAAATAAACTTATAGTCATATCTTTTACTTCACTTGACTAATTTAGGGTAATCAACGAAGGGTGGTGTGGGGTGTCTGACACCTTCCCTGCACTCAAATAGTCTTTCAACCCATCTTTAGCTTTTGCAAACCACCTTTTTATTTTATTTGGCTTTCGAAAATTATCCATTAAAAATTCTGGTGCCGACTTTAGTGAATTAATTTTCAAAATTCATTTTGGGAATAAATTTACATCTCTTTTTAACTTTTCTATAAAGATGTTAGTTATGACAATCCCACAACTCTTTCAACTCTTCTATTAATGTTTACACGTTTATATCTATATCATTTTTTTGTGCTCGTTTACTTGGGATGATCATTGAAAAATGGAATAAACTTTGTTTCATACACATCTAAGGCAGAAGATTATAAGGCACAAGCATCACTGGCTAGATGCTGCAACTAGTGCTTAAATTTCCAAATGGATTGAATCCATTAGTGGTTAAACCAAAGCATATATTATAAGGCTCTACTACAATTGAAGATGCATATGTCAAATTTTTTCATGCCTCAGAGTCCCTAAGATGCCTTAACATGCCATCATTACTATTTTCCACAGCATGCCATTGCAAATACTCAGCTATTTTAAAAGACATAAACATCATCTGCAATCAGGGTTTCAATGGAAAATATCTTTACATTTGTCACACCTCAAACTTCTGGAGTGCAATTGGCACAGATAACAGGAATAATTCATTCATGTAAGCCTATTACTATGTTTCTTGACTGAATTATAAATCATGCAATAATGTGAAATCATGAAAATCTCATTACTAAGCAGATTAACAATCATATATTTTTATAGGAATCTTGACAGAGTCTCCTTTATAACTGAAACCTCCTGAAATTTCTACAAATATCTGCCCATAACAACAACATCTAGAAAAGAGAGCTCACCTTTCAGATCATCCAATAACTGATAAATTATAATAAAATAGGGGAATGGGGAATCTGTCTGTGATCATCCATACTTATTTACAGTTATTTACATTTTTGACAAATTACACTAGTACAAAAAATACAAAAAAAAAACCTAGCAAATAAGGAATAAAAATCCTCTACATTACCAATAGGGCTCTTCTAGCCCTCACAGTCAAAAAACTATTTTGGTTGATTACCTGAAAATAAATAACATATAAACAGGTAGCATTCCAATAATAAAATCATTACAATACCTTTAGGTATACAGGGTTCTGTGCAATTTAATGCATAACAACTTCTCAAATGTCTAATACTATACCTATTGGCACCAACCTTTTAAATGATCAATACTCAGTGAATCAACATTTAAATCATTACCATAGTAAGCCATAAACATGCATTAATTACAGGCAATATAACAATAACGGTTATTGATTCATTTCCATGGAAATTAAGTTAGTCAAAGGTACATAGTCCTTGGAAAATAAATTTATCGGTCAAGGATCCACAGCCCTCGGGAAAAACTTTTATCATCGGTTAAAGGTACTTAGCCCTTGAATATCATATTTATTAGTGGAGGATCCACAGCCCTCGAGAAATTTTATTATCGATCAAGGGAACTTAGCCATTGGGTATTATATTTATCAGTCGAGGATCCACAGCCCTCAAGAAACTTGATTATCAACCAAGGGATCTTAGCCCTTGGGTATTATATTTATCAGTCGAAGATCCACAACCCTCGAGAAACTTTATTATCGGTCAAGAAAATTTAGCCCTTGGGTAATTTAAATCAAACGGTTGTGAGGCATAAGCTCACGCTATTTAACACATCTAGTACTCACTTTTCATATAACTCTCTTTTTATAGTTTTTGCATGGCATCACATACAATTCATAATCCAAGACTAATCAAGTCTAGCAAGCTATGCCACCATATAATGATGTAAACAGTAAACAAACATCATATAACATGTCATACAATTGGAAGAGCTATCACTTACCTGGTGAGCGAAGTAGTCTAAAATAACGTTGCCTCCTTTCTCTTGGTTATAAGATAGTTTATCAGATAATCTCTATATCACAAAAGTACAATTTCCTCAATTTACCATCACTAATACACATTAATTTAGACTCATTCCAATGCCTCTTAATAAGTTCATAAATGGAAAAGACTTATTAAAAACAACCAAAATATCTATAATTCTCATACTAACTCATAACATCAACTCAACACATAATTCAAAGTAAGAAAAGTTTTCTTCTTTTAGTTCATAACATTTCCATAATTAAACTTATGTTAAACCTCCTTCTTTACCACTAAAAACAATCATACATTGGTCTTAGCTCATATTCCTTAATTTCACCACATGACTTGCTCAATTTTTCATCAATTAAATTCATTTCCCTATAAACTTACTAATTAGTTAAATTCATCCCAAGTTGTCATACTTTAACTCTTCTTTTCACCGTCAACCAAGTTTACCCATGAAGAACAATAAGATATCATTGCATAAACATTAATATTGTTCCTAAAATACTAGCTTAAACTATTAAATTCCATAATTCTACAATTCTTTATTTAACCTTAAAAATCTGAAAAATTTTTGGTTTAATTATTAGGAGAACTAATCTCAAAAACTTGTCCAAAAACATGCTTTTAAGGTTGAAATTCAAAGGAAAAAGACCGAAAATCCATCTACCATCAACATTTCCATGAAAAACCGAACAAAATGCATCAAAAAACCATTGAAAACGCTCTCCCCCAGGCTGCTAAACGTGAGCCAGAAAAGAGAGGTTGTCATTGGAAAACTAAGCCACGGCGACCAAAAATGAACTGCAAGTGATGGGGGAAGCTGGCTGGAAGGCTGAGGTGATGGCGGGGTAGTAGTAGTGTAGAGCAAAAGTAGATAAACTAAGATGATGATGTTTTGCAAAAAAAGACTTGGGAAGAAGAAGAAGAAAGTGAGGGGCAATTTGGTCATTTCACCTGGCATGACACGTGGTAACACCAGAAAAATTCTAAGGGAAAAGAAAGCTAGGTCTTAAACCCCTGCCATTAGACTTTGGATACCAAGAACTTACCATTAAGCCATAGCTCATTAGCTGATTAATAACATACACTATGAATATTTATACTTTTACTCTTTCTAAGACTAAAACTTTACAAGTGTTACAACACTTTTGCAACTAACTTTTTCTGCTTTTTACCACCACTTGATATACCTTTACAACTAGTTTTCCACCTAGACATATTGCAATTTTTGCATGTATCTCATTCTACATCTTGCCCCATATTTAACATCCAATCATTAAGACATTCATGAATTTTGGTGTAGTCAAATCCAAGTTTATTAATTACTTTCTTGGTTTCATAAAATGGAAGTGGAATTTTAGCAATTTCAAAAACGTCTATTAACAAGGCTAATATCATCAACATTACCTTGCAGTTATTCTACACTGGCACTTTATGTGGTACAATTTTACTTAAAATAATAACTTTGAATACTTTTCACATCCTTCATATAAACTTTATTGTCTATCTTTAATTAATTCTAAAAACTCTACACTATCACTTATCATTGTATGATTTGGTGGTAATGACATTACTTCATCTTCTTTTATAGATTGATTGTTTGGATAATGCCAAAAAGTATCATTGACCATGTCTAATGTATGGTAATTGAAATTAGTATAAGAAGTTCCTTCCCTTTTACCACCTAATTGTGTCCTTTCTTCAACCACATAGGGCATTGCGTGACTTTTAGTTGTTGTGTTTACAAAACTTTTCTCTCCATATTTAATCCAAAAAATTTAACCTTTTGGAAAAAGTTTAATAATCAAGTGATCTTGCACATCTTCTCTAATATGCCATTTTTTATACTTATAATCTAGATATGGGCATATTTTTCTCAACACAACTATCAGCAAATGCGAAGTTTAGAAAATTATTCAATCCTTCTAAGAATTGAGGAGTGTTTCAAAGTATATCAATCCATCTCTTATTCATTTCTTATTTCAAATATGTCTTTAAATCTCTTAAAACAAATATTTCATATACATAAAGAATATAAATCATAACACTGGTCAATATTGAACATTATCTTTCATGTAATTCTAAAAAAATCAGCAAACAAACATAAGCATACATGTACAAAACTTTGACATTGCAACAATTTCTATACACACATATAAGCAATATTGCATAAACTTTAATATGTCATTAAGATTTCTATAAGATTTTACAAATGATATGGTTGATTCTTAAACAATATAGACATTAGAACAATATAATTTATAAGCATACATGGCAAAATGATTGGTCTAACAAAATTTCCTAACAAGCAGTAAAGAATAAGAAGCTACATTTGAGTGCTTAAATAATTATATAACTTTATTTCTCAAATTTAATATACTAATATTAAGAAAAAAAAATTAAAGAACCTACATTTGAAGCAAACAATGTCTATGTTGATTATGTTCTACATAATAGTAATGTAAAAGAAAAAAAAAAAAGATAGTACTAGTTTTTTTACAAAAAAAATAAAAAAAGAAAAAAAAGAGCAACATACTTGGACGCTGACGACTAGGGCTCTCCAACCGACGAACGGCGGCTTAGCAGTAGGCAACGGAGGGCGGCGGCAGGTTCTGGGACGGTGACGTTAAACAAGAATGAACCACTTTAACCACAGAAAAAAAAAAAAATAGATACCGACGACGGCGGATGGCGGGAGGCATATAGCAAGGAGTAGGGGGACAACCGACGGAAACTCAAGGAGAGGCTGACGGCGAGCGGGTTCAAGGTAGTCGGCAGCAGATTGAATCATGGTGGTGGGGGGAAGGGGATGTGCGCTAATAAGCCTAGTCGTGGTTTGGGAGTGTGGTTAAATTTAACCCTTTTAGTTAGTTGTGATTAACATGAATAATGGCTAACTAGCCGCGAGTGACGTCAACCGCTAGTTAGCCGCGATTATTGAGTAAACCGCGGCTAATTATGAAGTGCGGCTAATTAGCAGCCATTTACTTGGGCTGTGGTTATTGCCGTTGCATTAGCTACGGTTCAACGAACAACTGCTACAGCGGCGATTTTTTAAATGATGAAATTTTCATTATTTGAAAGATATTTAACAAAATATTCAACATAAAATGAGTGATAGAAAATTTTCATTATAAGAGATATTTGACTAAATTTTAACTATTTTATATAGTTAAAATTTTAAATTTGAATGGTATGAAACTTATTATGATGAAACTGATAATTAAGTAATCAAAATTTAGAAAGGCAGTGTGGCCATGGCTCCCTTGTCTCATTTGCCTCGTTAGTGACTATGTTATTTCTAAAAGTAGTTTCAAGATATATTATGGAGAAAATTATACTTTTTGTTTTTATAGTTTTACATAACTTTAAGTTGGTTCTTATAGTTTAAAAATTTGTAATTAAGTTTTTTAGAGTTCAAATAATTTTTAATTTAATCTCTGTCATTATAATTTTACCAATATTTTGCCATGCATGTCAGTTAATTTTACATCAATTTCATATTTTTTTCTCTTTTTTTACATAAGTCATATATATTCATAATTTTAAAATAAAATACAATTAATTATGTCAACAAATTTTTACAGAATATATATATATATATATATATATATATCTATAGAGAGAGAATGTTAACATGAAGGACTATCTTAAAATTTTTGTAATTTGTAAGGACCCAATTATAAATATTTAAACTATAAAAACCAAATTAAAAATAAATAAAACTATAGGAATTGAAAATATAATTTTCCCTATATGAACGCACAAATTAATGACAAATGAAACTATAAGAGATTTCTTAACTGGCTGACACAGCTGCATCACAAGACATACTCAGTCATGGCTTAACAAGCGAAATTACATCTCTAGAAAACTCCTAGTTCATAAATCTATAAATCACAAGAGCGAAACTGCAATTATAATTCCTACAGCAAAAGTACAATAAACTCAAACTTTTTTTTTTTAATTCCTATGCATCAATGCATATGGATCAGATCGAGGACAAGCTTATTAAAACTTATAACACTCAAAACATGCATGCATGAGAAACTACACTTTAAAAGTCGCTGCTGGAGAGGCGTTCATGGCCATCGTCACCAATGAAGATGTTGTCATACACAATGGCTGCGATCGCTGCACCAATGAAGGGACCGAGCCAGTAGACCCAGTGGTGGGTCCATGACCAGCTAACCAGTGCTGGGCCAAAGGACACAGCTGGGTTCATGGACGCACCGTCGAACGCACCCCCGGCTAAGATGTTCGCACCCACAATGAACCCAATCGCGATCGGAGCAATGACCCCCACGTTCCCTCTCTTTGGGTCCACTGCTGTGGCGTACACTGTGTATACCAACCCAAAGGTCATCACAATCTCAAAAACAAGAGCGTTCCACACTGTCACTCCAGAGGATAGAGCAAAGGCTGATGTTTCCTGCATCGTTTGCAACACAAATTAACACGTTCCATTATGGGATTGCATAGTTTAGTTAAAGCAAGGTAGCGCTTTTAAAACGGGTTGAACTCGTTGAGTCCAGTCGTTTAACTTACTATATTAGTGGGTTTATATGGAAACTCATGAAGAATGATCATTTTAAACTCACTGGTTTGATTGAAGAGTTGGATTTTTCTTTTTTTATTACAAATTCTAAAAATTTTTAGAAATTGGGATGATTTTTGAACTTTTGTTATATTAACTAGGTCTTAAATTGTTAAAAATAGGGACCAAGTTGATAAAATATTTAGTTTGAATTACATAAAAAGTATGCTATTATTAATAAATACTTTACTTCACACAAATTTATTCTAAGATAAAACTGACTCTTCTAAGATAGAGTCTCAAGATTAAAACTATCAAAAATATATGATATGTTATGAGGTAGAATCTCAAGATTAAAACTATCAAAAATGTGCTGTAACTCGTAGCATTAGAGGTATTTATAGGGTTTGGGAATCAATAGCTAACTATTCTAAGCAATATAGTTACCCTCATAGATAAATGAGTTAGCTACAACCAAATGATGTGAAATTTAATTTTTTAAAATGCAACTCATACGCCCGACATATTTAATTACTATCAATGAAGTAATTTGAAATTTTTCATTGCTTATTTTACTTTGTTTGTGTTATTTAATGAGAATTGAGTTACTTAAATAATTATTTTAATTTGATTATTGAAGGTTTAATAAGTAACCATTGTTTAAAGCAGAAATTGGAAGGTTACCAGTCCACCGGTGGCGAACTTGAGGAGCATGCAAGCAACAGTGGAACCGAGCAACTGCGCAATCCAATACAGAATGCTTCTCAAGAGGGTTATGTTTCCTCCTAAGAAGGCTCCGAACGTGACCGCAGGATTCACGTGACCACCGGAAATGTTTGCTCCAACTGAAACTGCTACGATTAGCCCAAACGCATGAGCTAATGATGCAGCTATCACTCCCGATGGCGTTGCAGATCCGTCGTTTGTAAGCTTGCCTGCAACAAAAGCCACAAAACCCGGACCTTGACGTGTCATTACAGAATATAAATGTTCGCAATAACAAAATATGATTTGTACTATGCATATGCTTCATACATCATGGCAAATATATAGGCTCTAGCACCTTACTATTCTCCCACAACTATAAAACATTAATCCAATAAAAATAAACACATATGAATTGTGTTCAATAAATATCTGATATTTCGTATTAGATATAACACAACACTTCAAATACAAATTCAGAGTGTCGTGGAATCCATATCATATTGGTGTAAGATGGGTTAATTAAAGTAATTACCGTAAGCCATGCCAGAGCCTTGGCCAGCAAAAACGAAGATAAGCATGGAGAAGAACTCAGCAAATGCTGCTCTAATTGCATCCGGTTGGCTTGCCTCTCCTGGAGACCCAACAGCAATTCTATAGATAGCCATTATAATTAACTTGGAATCTATCAGAACCTACCCAACACAGAATTCGAAGCCTTAATTTTTACTTCTGAAATTTTCTTGTCAAGTTGGCTGAGAGAGTGGATAGCGTAGCATAGATAGCTAGACTGAGATGAGTGAGTGTGATCGATGAGAGTTTGCTTGTTTGCTCTTTTTGTACCAAAATTAACGGCTCGGGAACCGGTCTAACCACTTTCCGGTAGTGCCACGTTTATTTGCACCATCGTCGTGTATGGGCCCCACTTGGTGATTGTTGGCGTGTTTGGTCATCGAAACCTCGTGAGTGTGCGAGAGGGGAGGCTGGCCTTGCGTTTCCCGACGAATTGATCACGCGGTATGTGATTGAATCGCTGAGCGTTTTGACTGTGGTTTCACGTGGAAGTGGGACCCACAGGGGTGCTCTTAAATGTAAATGTATATTTGGATGAATAATAATTATTTTTTGTAATTTTTATTTATAAATGTGATGGTTGTATAAGAGATTATATATATAGTTCAAATTCATTAAAATGATTGGAAATTATATAAAGATGAAAGATATATATTGTTTGATAAACCAAAAACATAGTGATCTGATCCATCAAGTGAATAACCCAACAATGGAAGGAGGGCGTGAGGTACCAAGCCAGAACAAAGGAGGCCCAACACAACAGCAGAACATAGCAGCGAAATTAGACCATAATGCAAGGGGAGAAGTGAGAGGAGAAGAGTAGGCCTCATCCAACAGAAGGACCAGAAGGAGGCCTGGGTGGACTAGAGACTTTGAGCTTAGCCACCTAAAGCCACATGCACAAGCAGACAAAACAACATATTCTAACGGTTCGGTTAGGGGGAGCGTAGACAGAGGACAAAGGCTCTGAGAAGAAGGGCATCGTCCAGGGTGGAAATTTTCCCGAGGGAGAAGAGTGTTCCTTCTATAGCTTGAATCAAAGAAGGGCGTTGATATTTTCATTTCCTGCGTTTTCTTTTCCAGTGGCTTTCAAGTTTTCCCTGTAATAAGAATTCGACGTTATTCAGTTCTTCTCTCGTGTTTTCGTGCTTATCACATAGTTACGAAGTTGATGGTACTGTTTGATTATATCGTAATTAAGTAACTCAATATAGTTATAGGCTCAAAAATACATTTTAGATATCTCTAGTTTCATAAAAAAATTTGATTTTATCATTTCAAAAATAGACAACGTTATCATTTTAATTATGGGATCCAATTTTGTCCTTTCCTTACAATCAAACATAACTTTTTTTCTTAATTAGACATTATTATTGACTTTTAAAATTAAAAAACATGAATTTTGTGACCGACAAATTTTGCATATAGATATATATATATATATATATATATATATATATATATATATATATGTCTGTGTGCGCCCGCACATACGAGCGTACATTATCTTTCGAAAAGCAACTTTTGAAATAAAATCTACAATAGAAATTAGGTGGAAAGGTTTACAATTTAAAATATCAAATTGAAAAATTAGTGATATTCTAAGAGAGTATTTTTTTCTCTCCCTAATGGTCAGTACCCTCTAATAATAATTATACATACGTTCAATTTATCTCTATTTTTATATGAAAGTTTTTCCAAATATAATTAGAGGAATGATACAAGGTTAATTAATTCTACTAGTATTTTCTAATTATTAGCAATTTCTCATTTTATTCAATTATTATTCAATGGTGCTTCCCTCGCCCCTACTATTTCAATATATAGGGAAAATAAAAACATGTGTTTTTAAATATTAGTGAAGAGAATTAATAATTGTAATTTCTTTTAATTTCTTAAAAGACATTATAATGTTAAATAGAAAATTATCTATCATGCCCTGATCAACCTTCAATTACAATATTTCTTAGTCTAAAAAAATAAATTAATCCATGATTCCATTAACAACATTATAAGCAACCAAGTATAATATAAATTTATTAAAATATTCCTTACTTTTATTTCCGATTTCAAACAAGTTTAATTAAATCCATTCTATTAATCTTTTTTACATAATTTCCATCAAAGTATCTCTATTCTAATAATTTAATGAAGGGGTGACACATCAACGTACCATTTATCAAAATAAAAATTAAAATAAAAGAAGTGAAATAAAACTGAAAGCATGATTGAGTGACATCATGGTGGGAGTAGACCTGATCATCGGGTCAGGTTTTTAAAAATTAAACTTGAATTTGGGTTGAAAAAAACCCTAGAGCCCGTATTTTAATTGGGTATTTTATTCATGCTTATATCCATATTTTTAAGATCAGGCCTATTGAACTTATCGGGCTTTTTAAGAAAAAGTCAAATCAATTAATTACTTAAAATTTGAGATAAATAACATAAATAATTGTTACTATTACATGTAAGATTATATATAAGGAAGTTGTAAATACAAATAAGTTGTTGTATAGACATAAATCCTTTAAATAAGATGTATTAGTTTTTATTTATTTATCAAAATGTCACATTACATTAAGTATTTTTATATAATAAATTTGTACTAATTAAAAAAATATTAATTCAAACTTTTCAAACTCGAGTCAAACTTTAAAAAAAGTCTAAGCCTGACCTATTTTACATATTAAATTGTTCTATTCGAGGTTTTTTTTTTTAGACTATATTTTTTTGAATCAAACTCATAAGGTCAAGTTGACTTTTTAAGTTATCAAATTTAGTGAGGAGCCTTTATTCATTGAAGAGAGGAGGTACATGCGCCATATTTATATGGTAGAGACCTGCGCTCTATTCTTATTATTCTTTTAACAAAATACTATTCGTTGTCTTAAATATTTTTAAACCAAAAAATCCCCTTAAATATTTTTATGGAGGATATTTAATAAAAAAATTAAAATTAAACTAAAGTATATATTTCAAAAATAGAGGTAATATTAGAGTAATTTGTTTTTCATTGTCTTTGTATTGCCTTCAAAAGACATGCTACATAAAGAAAATGATATTTCGGCAGGCTTAATTTAGCACAACTTTTTTCGTGAATCAAAGGCTGTATGAATTATTATTTAAAAGTAATTAAACTAAAAATTATGAGGAGGAGATTAAAATTATTCCAACCATAATTTTTATTTAATGTAATTTAACTTGGTATTTCACATTTTTCTTTCTTAAATCATAGTGTTTATTATTTTCAACTAAGTCATCAGTCATCAGAGAAGGTTAAAAACAACAACAAAACTAAAATAGTGAAAATAATAAAATAAGATAACCAGCTATTAGTGTAAGAACTGAAAAATAAAAAGACTAATACACTACTAAAAATATATGAAATAAAGACCAAAATTTGACACAAAAATGTAGTCATATCAGATTGAGATGGAATTGATACGAATTTAGATATAATTCTTCAAATTGAGTATTATTAAAAACTGAAACAGAATATAAAACGGATTATATTAGTCTCAAATTTTAGTGGTATCTAAATATGTGTCAAATTATCAATTTTATAAGTCATATATAATTGAAAGATCATATACAAATTTAATCTGTGTCAATTTTTCATTTAGTCCGCATTTGATATTCTATTGATGTTTATGATAACAATTATTATTAAACACGGACTAAATCCGTATCAAAATTAAGTGCCGCACTCTCTTACTCACGATAAACCTCTCTTTTTTCTTTCTAAAAAATTTTCCTATTGCTAGCTTACTTCGCTGACTCCATTCCTGAAGCCCTAAGCCCTCATTTTCCCATTGCCCAACCATGGCCACAAGGTTCCTATGATTGACATGGCCAAGTTATTTGCAGATAAAGGCACTAAGGCTACCATAATCACCATCCCTCTCAACACTCCTATGATTTCCAAGGCTCTTCCAAAACCTACAACTCTTAATCATATCCAAATAATCAATTTTCATTGTGCAGAGGCCGATTTACCTGAAGGCTACGAGAATGCAAACTCACTCCCTTCCTCAGATTTGACTCTTGCATTCTTCAAAGCCATTACTATGCTTCAACAGCCACTTGAGCAACTATAGCAAGAGCCCCTCCTGATGGTATCGTTGCTGATCTGTTCTTCCCATCGGTTGCTAATCTTGCCGTCAAATTTGGAATTTCTATGATTGTGTTCCACGGGATCAGTTTCTTCTCGTCATGTGCTTCAGAATATATGAGACTCTACAAGCCATATGATAATGTTTCTTTAAATTCAAAGCCGTTCCTTATTCCCAATCTTCCCAATGAAATCACGATGACGAGGTCGCAGATTAGAGGTTAAAAGTTAATCAGTTTAGATAAGAACTAATAAATGGAGGAACCTGCCATATATGAAGACAAATCTACCTTTTTTTCACAGTAGTTTCTTTTGATTTTCAGATATGAATAGTTGATTGCACATATATTTTTGTTGCTTAGTTTTCTATATTCGATTTTCATCGCTTTATTGTTCAAAATTAAGCAGTTTGAAGCAAAGCATCTTGTCTTCCTCATGTGCCATATTAATATGATGGTTGGGCAGTGATGAGAAATCCTTTTCAAAATGAATTAACCTCTGCACTCAATGTCCTCAATGTAATTAAAAAGAACCCAGTATATATATTGAAGATGAAAATAATACCCTGAAAAGTGTGTTTATTAAAGTAATATTTATCTCCACTATGTTGCAGGATTTAATAACAAATCACCCCTAGAAGTCATCCCAAGTATTTAGAAATTTATAGATAGCAACTTTTAAAAACCTCATTGTGAAACTTTTGAAAAACAAAATAGAATGTGTGAAAAAAGAGGAGGATTATTTTCTTTTTTCTATCTTTTCTAATACGCCCAAATTCTAATTTATAGCTAGAATCTATATGAATGTAAATTTTCATGAAAAGTTGTATTCTTTTGAAGGTTTATATTAGTTCAAAGTTTGAATGAAAAATTATGACCTTTGGAAAAAAAAAATGTTTAAAATTAAATAGAAATAAATAAAAAATTATTTATTAATTTAAATAAAATAATAAAAAATATGAAATAGATTAGAAATTAAAATAGGTTGGATCTTTCTCAATCCAACGCACATGCACACACTAAGAGAAGTAATAAATATGATAAAAGCTATAAGAGAAGTAATATTTGAAGAAAAAACAGAATAACAAATTAATGATAGTATACATAAAACAAGAATAATGGCAAAAAGATTACAAAGAGGACAAGAAATAATAAATAATAATTTATGAGCAATATTTGATGAAATTATAAAACCAAAAACCAAAAACAGAAAAAGAAAAAATATAGGAACCATTAGAAGAAAGAACTAAAAAAGATTATGAAATAATGGAATTAAAATGACAAATATGATCAGATTTACTAAATTATTTAAATTTAATAAAACCAAAATTTAGAAAAAGACAAAAGTATAGTAAGAAGACAGATAAATATGATGAATATATTACAAGAATTAGGGCAAGATGAAATAGAAAGAAGAATGGGTAAAGAA
The DNA here is from genome assembly GCA_037074485.1 of Delonix regia. Taxonomy (NCBI): domain Eukaryota; kingdom Viridiplantae; phylum Streptophyta; class Magnoliopsida; order Fabales; family Fabaceae; genus Delonix; species Delonix regia. The sequence continues at coordinate 16,959,143 of CM073454.1, read as the reverse complement.
GAAGAAAATTTAGAAGAAATTAGAAACCAATTAGGAAATATGACATTAGTATATAATGAATTAATATAAAATGAAATAAATATGCAAAGTGAAATAACTTCAAGAAATTCAGAAAACCAAGAACCTCCAAATCCTCCAAATTTACAAAACCCAACATATGATATTAATAATATTGGAAATAGTAGGATAGTAAGATAACAAGAATTAGAACTAGAAGAATTAAGACAAAGAGAACCATTAAGATCCCAAGATTTAACATATTTATATGAATCTACATATATATCAACACGAAATAGTAATTTCACACCAATACGATTAGAACAATTTGAAACAAGATAAATACCAAATTCAAAAATATGATTAAATTTAGACTGTAACCTAGATAAGGAAAAAAGAATAGAAGAATGGACTAAAGTCCAATTAATAGCTTTATTAACTTGAAATATAGAAACTAATGTAGTAAATTAACTAGTTGAAGGAATAGTATAAGACTGGTGGAAAGGTAAATTAGAAGAATTTAGAGCAAATGCTAAGACAATAACCAAACATTCAAATAGAAAAGAATTTTATGCTATATTATTAAAACAATATGAATAATCATTAAGAAACAAATTTGTAGGAAGAAGTGTAGGTGCTAATGAGACAATAAAAATAGATAGAGCAATAACAAAATTACATTAGATAGAAATGTGCACATTAGATCCAAATGATTTAAATCAATATATATGTGAATACAAAAAATATTATTATGGAGCAAGACTATAAAATTATGAACAACCAAAATTTTATATGGAATTATTTTATAGAAAATTATGAAGATTAATATCAAAAACAATAATAGATACTTATAAAAAAATATTTAATGAAAACAAGAATTAGTACCATTTATAGACCCTATGGGATAGAGAGAAGATTTTCTGAGAGAATATTTATCCAATAGATATAAGAAAGCATGGAGAAACATTAAATATTATAAAACTAACAAATTAATATTGAAATGTAGTGAACTAGAAACACCTCATAGATGGGATTGTAAAGTAGAAAAAAGAAAATATAAAAAGAAAATTCAAAACCATAGAAATATAAATTTAAAAGATATCCCAAAAAACAAATTTAAAAACCATTATGAACCTAGGAAATACTTTAAGAAAGGAAGAAAAATAAATTATAAAAAAAATCCTAGAAAATGTCAGTGTTATAATTATAGACAATTATGACATATATCAACAGAGTATACTAAACCAAAGAATAAGAAATCCATGAACATAATGGAAATAGTTGAAGATTATGTATTAGAACCAATAGAATATAATGAAATATCAAAAAATGAAATAAATAATTCAAATCTAGAAATATATAAAATGACTATTGAAATAGAAAGTAGTTCATAGAATACAAAATATGATTATATACAAGAAGAAAATGGAATTAATATGATGCAAGGAGAATCAAGTAGGAATCAATTAGAAAATCATGAAAAGGAACAAGAATATAAACAATATGGAGGTATAATAGAAAGAAGAATGCAGTTTAGTCAAAAGCAATATGATAGAATAAGATAAAAAAATTAGATTTAACTACTCAAGATTTAAGACAACAAGAAATTATGACAAAAATAAGAAAAATAATAATAGAATGAATCTTAAGAATACCCTTAATAAATATGACATTGATAGAACAAGAAATATAAAAATTATCTATAAAAGACGAAATAATTGAAATTTATATACTAGGAATAAAATTATTAATAAAAGCTTATTTTAGATCAGGAATATATACACCAATTGAATTACTAATAACTAATAGTAGAACAATAGATAATGTACCAAATAGTTTTTTAAGAGCATTAAATGGGAATTTAATATACCAAAAAGTAAAATTTATAGTTAATACAATTTTTGCAAAATCAAGAGCAGAAATGAATATGAACAAAACATTAGTTTTTTATCATAAACTAAAAGGAATACAGATGCTACCAAGAAGTAGAATAACAAGTATAACAGGAGTGATAAGATTACTATTTTCCAACGAACATAAAATTTATAAAAGAAATCAAGAAAAAATGACTATAGAAAATAATTTTATGCCAATATTAGAAGAATTAAAATTAAATCCAACAAAAATAACAATTCCAAGGCAACTACAATTAGAATTGGATAATACTATAGGAGTAAGACCATATGAAAGTCTTGGAAGAATAGAATATAATAACAATTTAGGAAGAAGAAACATTATGAGAAATATACCAACAAATATAAATATAAATATAAATTCTAGACCATTATCTAGATAAGGAATTTCGAGATCAAGAAGTCAAGAAAGTTATGAAGGAAATAGATTAGCTAAAATACCTATCTCCTCAAACTTAGCAAAAATAAATAAAAGAACGCCAGAAATAAATTTAACAGATAAAAAAGAATATTATGTACTAGTGGATTAAAACAAGAAGGAACATGGAAGGAAATAATAGCCTTAATAGATCTAAATTATGAAAAAAGTATAATACAGTCAGAATATACAGATAATAATATAGAAATAAGAGCAGAAGGAACAAAAACTGAGACAATAATCAGATTCAATAAAGAGATATAATAAAATTAAAATTATAGGTAGAAATTGAAATAGGTATACCCAAACACATAAATTAATATTAGCACAAGATTTCTTAGAACAAGTGAAACCTTATAGAGTTCAAGAAACTACAATATTGATAAATATAAATCACCAAATAGTAATATTAGAAAAAATAAGGTTGATATAAATGAAATTCTATAACATATTACTAAATTTTCATTATGAAAAATATCAATATAGAAATATAATGCCATGGTAGATACAGGAGCAAATATTACATCGACAAAATATAATATATTACCATCATAATTATCGTAAAAGAACAAACTGATTAGAATGAGTAGTGTAAGAAAGGAACTTCATATTATAGAATTATCGACAAAAAATATCCCAGTACAAATTAGGAGATTATGAATTAAAAATACTAATATTATATCAATATAATGAATCTAACCCTGACATAATATTAGGAATGGATTTCTTAGAATAATATATGCCATTACATTTTGCTCATAAAGCCTTAGTATTAACAAAACCATGTAAACATGAAGCTTGGGCAATAAGGATATATAATCCATATAACATAACAAATATAGTATTTAGGAAAAAGAGATTTGATAATGAAATACAATTTGTACCAAATGCTAGACCTATAGAAATAAAAGAAACAAAAACTAGCTATAACAAATATGGAAGTAAAAACTACAAAACAAAGATTAATAGAAAATTATGGTGACAATCCATTGATACATTGAGAAAAATTGAAACCAATAGCTAAAATAGAATTATTAGATTACAATAAAGAAATAACTAGAAAACCTTACCCTTAGACTAAAAAAGATAAAAAAGAATTCATAATGCATATCAATGAGATGAACAAATATGGCTTAATTAGAGAAAGCAGATCAAATTATTGCTTACCAACTATGATAGTAATGAAACATAATAAAGAAAAAAGAGGAAAATCTAGAATGGTTATTAATTATAAAAAATTAAATGAAATAGTAGTCAGAAATAGATATCTAATACCAAAAATAGAATTATTATTTAATGAACACTACAAAAAATTGACTTTTTAGTGATGACTAAATAAAGTTATCACTGAAAGTATGTCTTTAGTGACGATTTTAAGTGTGTTATCATTGAATAGCTTTTATGGCAACAATTGCCACAAAAGACATTTAGTGGCAAGATACTTAAAGTCACCACTATTGGTATTTAGTCGCACCATTTTACTCACCACTGTATATCATCTGTGATGACTTTCCATGTGTTACCACTAAAGCATGGAGCAAAATATCTAAATTTGAAGATATTTAATGACAATAGGGAAAAGTTACCACTAAAAATGATTTAGGGGCGACAATATCTTGCCCCTAAATGTTTTTTATGATGACTTTACACATTTTCCATAACTTAGCTTTTGTTGCAATCCTAGATGGTCGCCACTAAATTGTTTTTAGTGGTGACAACTCAGTTCTTGTCACTAAATCCTCCTTCGCCTTCCTTCTGCCTCTCTTTTCAACACCTAGCACTCAAATCTTCTTCTTCCTTTAGTGCATTTTGATTTTCTAGGTTTTAGGTCTCTCAAACACTAGATTTCTCTCCAATGTTGTAGAACTACGCAGATTTGAAAAGAAAGGCAAGTAACTTGTTCCCTTCCATTCTTGGTAAAGCCCTTTTGTTGTTAAGGTATGGCATTATATGCTATTTAGAAAACTTTCCAAATGACGATGTTTTGTTTGATTCTTTTTCCATTACGTTCTATTTTCCTTGAAGAATGATATAATAACTGGAAGTTAGATATCCCCACATTCTCTTTGTCTTTTAAGCTAGTTTCGATTTGCTAGGTTGTGGGTTTCTCAAACATAGGATTTCCTCATGCATTAGAAAGAGTTTTTGCCATTGATTTCACCTTGTTGTGTCATTTTCTGAGGCAAAAATTCACTTTCGCTAAGGTAAAAGACAAAATAAAGCCATGGGTGACTTGTTGTGATTTTTACCACGACGAAAGACACATCACCTCATGGGTGACTTGCTTGTGCATTATTAGCATCGTCTCTTTCTATATTGTTCATTATTTATTTATTTATTATTTTTTATCATTATTTTTTTTAATTTTATTATACATATATATATTTATTTATTTATTTCATACTTTCTAAAAACTATGGCAAATTCTCATTGTGGTGAGAAATGGTAAGTTTGTATCATTATCATTTTTTTTAGCTTGAATGTTGTCTTTCTTTATTCTACTAATCACTTTATTTTGGTCATGGTAGTGAAAGCTCATTCTATCTCTACACCAGGAAGCTTCAAGTTTATCTTCTTATTCTTGTTCTTTATCTTTTTCTTCTTCTATTTGTTTTTCTTTTGCGACTACTACTACATCAAAATGGCTGGATCATGTATTAATTTCTTTCTTTCCTATACCTTATTGTCAAATATTCCCTAAGTGGTGGCTACGTGGAATATAAGGATTGGAAATTCAATCATTAACGGTCTAGTTTGTCCATGCATCACGATAATTGTGGTTGGCTTCTCTAATTTCTCATTTATTGTCCACTTGTGGATGCTGCATCATTTTTTCATTCCTAATTTCTCACTATTTTTTTCCCTAATCTAATAACAAAAAACAAAAAACAAAACCTAATTTGATAACACATTTCAAAATAAAATGATTTATCTTCATTTGTGCCAAAAGTAAAGTAACAATCCAACTTGATAATTTTCAAACACTCATCATATTTTTCTTGAACTTTTGATCTAGTTAACAAATAATTCCTAAGGAAGTCAAATGTTCCTTAAGTGGTGGCTACTTGGAACATAAGGATTGGAAATTCAATAATGGATGGTCCAGATTTTCCACAAGGTTACATCACCATAATTGTGGTTGCCTTCTTCTTTAATTTCTTGTTTATTGTCCACTTGTGGATGCTGCACCATTTTCTCATTCCTAATTTCCCACTATTGTTTTGCCTAATCTGATAACAAAAAAAGAAACATAATCTGATAACACAGGCTAAAATAAAATGATGTACAAGAACTTAGGTTTTAGAAACTTAATAATTAGGGAAATTAAATATGACCCATATCAGTCTTTATAGTCACAGCTACTCCAAAGAGTGCCAGCAATACTGAGGGAAATTAAATGGAATACATTTTAGGTTAAAGATAAAAGATAAAAGATAATAAAGCTTGGAGATGAAGTTAGCTTCAATTGTACTAAGGGATGTGATAGTAATGAATGATTGATTTTCAAACATGTAGGTCAAATCAATCTTGAAAATTAGATGGATATAATATGTTATAGCTAACCTACTAATAAGACCTTTGTTCTTTGCTTTTATTATTTAATCACAAATATGGGGTTATGCAGCTTGCTTGCTTCTATTCTCTGCTAAGCCTTTTTTGGAATTGTAGGATTTATCTTTTCACTTGTTTTTTCTTCACTATTATCCTTTATAAACAACATCTTTTTTACTGCATCTCTGTTATGTGTTTGAAAATATGATTTATGGTCAATAGAAACAAGCACAAGTCATAAGTGCACAACTTAAAAACAAAGGTAAATAGAGCCACTTTTTGTCCCCACTTTCCATAATAGAAAACATAAGTCTGTTAAGTGGGATTCTCAGCTTGATTCAACGATATGCTAAATTAGTTACCAGTCACCTCATTGACTTTTAACATTGTTTTGTAACAAATTCATATGACATTATAATTAACAATTATTAAGAGCACAAAAAATTGGTACTAGTTAGTTATCCTAATTAATCTAAATTATTACATGGGGCTACTATCACAAGCATAAGATTTAAAACATGAATGAACAAAAGCTAATTCCTGACATCTCTTTCTTCCTCTATCAAACGTGTTTCCCCATGAGCTGTCGCCTTCATTCTTCTCTTGTGTCATTGTACACCATTGTTAGGCATCCATTTAGCTAGATTCTTGCAACATTAAGGGTGGTGTTGGCCCACTGTCTGATGAAATTTTCTTTCCTCCTCAACAACATTAGGGTTCGAATAGCAAAGGTTGTTAAGGTATATGATGAGTTAAATCTTCATATTTCTTTGTGCTTTCAATTACTTAGGCAATATTTGTTTTAACTAAAAATTATTAAACGAAACCAAAGATAATATGAATCCCTCCTACGATTTATTTATTTTTCCTTAAATAAGAAGAGAATTTTTGACAATGGTTCCACCTTGCTGTGTTTTTCACCACGGCAAAAATTCACTTTTGTTATGGTGAAAAATATAGCAAAGGTGTAGGCGGTGTAGGTGGCTTGGTGTGTTTTTCGCTGTGATGTAAAACACAGTAAGCCAGCTACGCCTTTGGTGCGAAAGTGTTCCAATCTAATTGGTTCAAATTAACTAGTTTTCATTACTAAGTTAACAAATATGGATATTTCAAATTAACAATTAAGCTAGCTATTTGTGACCATTTTTGAAATTGTAAACAACTTATAATAACTAAACTCAAACTTATATACCAATTCAAACATATTTTGAAATCATAGGTGCATTATTGACATTGTCTCTTTCTATATAAAAAAGAAGAAACTGATCTTGTTTAGATCAATATTGTTGAATGTAGGAACTAGGGATGAATAAAAGTTAGTTAAAAATTAGGAATAGGGCTAATGTTGCATATATACATGGAGTAGATAGTTTTCTCCAATGGGCATTTAGTTAACCAGGGGTGATCGACATGGTCTGGTGCCCATGTAAGGGTTATATGTACACAAAATTCAAGGTAAGATGTAAAATTAGGGAAGATCTATTCAAAAAAGGTTTTTGTGAAAGTTGTGAAGTTTGGGACTCACATTGAGAGAAACAAACCTATGTCAAAAGTCCCATTCAAGAGTACAATGAAGAATTGGAGGAGGATAATGTCGAGGTGGATGATTTTGAAGATGATGACATTATTGAAATGATACACGATGCACATGGACGTTCAAATTTTAAGGATATAAATAATGGTTTAGAACATGATGAGTCACCTAACACACATATTAAAAATTTCTTTAACTTGCTAAAAGATGCTAAAATCAAACTCTATCCCAGATGTACTAAAGTGTCAAAGTTGTCTTTTATAGTTAGGCTACTTCATTTGAAATGTCTCAATCATTGGAGCAACAAATCATTAGATGCATTGCTAAGTTTATTCCAAGAAGTTCTTCCTAAGGATTCAGGTTCCTAACTCTTACTATGAAGTGAAAAAGGTTATTCAAGACCTAGGATTAGATTATACAAAGATAGATGCATATGAGAATGATTGCATCATATATTGGCGAAAGCATGCTAATGCACGATCATGTCCAAAGTGTAAGATGTCTAGATGGAAGATAAATAGTCATAAAGGCAAGAAAGTACCAAGTAAGGTATTACAACATTTTCCAGTAAAGCCACGGTTACAAAGGTTATATATGATGCTCCACACAACTAAGGAGATGAGGTGGCACAAAGAAGGATGTATTAATGATGGTGTGTTAAGACATCCCTCTGACTCCATAGCATGGAAATCCTTTGATGAACAACATCCTGAGTTTTCTATTGATCCTAGAAATATTCGGTTAGGTTTAGCAAGTGATGGATTTCAGCTTTATGGGAATATGAGTGCTTGTTACAATATTTAGCAAATGGTGCTAGTTCCATATAATTTGCCACCATGGGCTTGCATGAAGCATCCATACTTTATGATGACACTTTTAATTCCAGGCCCTTAGTATCCAAGTGATGACATAAATGTATATTTACAATCAATGATTGAAAAGCTTTATGAATTATGGGTGGAAGGTGTAGAGACATTTGATAGTCACTCACAATCCAACTTTAAGATGTGTGCTACTTTGTTATGGACAATTAATGACTTTTTAGCATATGGGAACCTTTCAAGATGGTTAACCAAAGGGAAGCTTGCATGCCCTTGTTTCCATAAAGACACACATTCTGTGTCATTACAAAACAAGTTGGACTACATAGGCCATCATTGCTTCTTACCCACTAACCATCCATGGTGACAAAATAAGAGAACATTTAATTTGAAAGTTGAAAATGCGGGGGTACCTTCTCCTTTAACAGGTGATGAAGCACTTTAACAATTGCAAGTACTGAGTGATGTGACATTTGGGAAAACTTAAACAAAAGCACACTTAGTCTAATAATGTTTACAATTAGAGAAAGAAGAGTATTTTCTTTCAATTGCCCTATTGGAAAGTCTTTACGCTCCGACATAACCTTGACATGATGCACATAGAAATAAATGTATCTGACAATATTGTGTCAACGGTTATGCAATTGGTGGGAAAAATGAAGGGAGTTAATATGACATGGTTGATTTGGGAATTTAGGCAACAATTGCACCTGATAGAACAAAAGAGCAAAATTTTAATGCCAGCAGCATGCTATGCATTGTCTCCACAAGAAAAATTGAAAGTCTGTAACTTTTTAGCTAACTTAAAGGTTCCTGATGCTTTCTCTCAAACATTTTAAGGTGTGTTAATGTTCATGAGCAGAAAATCTTAGGATTGAAGTGTCATGATCACCATATATTATTACAAGACATATTCCCTGTTGCAATTTATAGTTTATTGCCTAAAAAGGTGGCAAAACTAATAATAGAATTAGGTAGATTTTTTAATAATTTATGTTCCAAGTGTTTGACATTTATAAATCTTGATAGTCTTTAAACTCAAATTGTAACCATTTTGAGCAAATTAGAGATAATGTTTCCACCAGCTTTCTTTGACATAATGATCTACTTGCCCATTCATTTGGAAAAGGAAGCAAAGCTTGGTGGACCCATAAAATATCGATGGATGTACCCAGTTGAAAGGTAGTTGCGAACACTCAAAACATATGTTCGTAACATGGCATGACTAGAAGATTCAATTGCAGAAGGCTATTTAGTTGATGAATGGCTCACATTTTGCTCTCGTTACCTAAAAAATATACCAACTAAGTTTAATAGACCTCCAGTAAATGATGATGGACCTGTGCCAAATTATGGGATGTTAATCTTCAAAAAAAGTAGGTAAGCTGAGGGAGCTTATGAAGCAAGACTTTTATCTTATTTAGAGTTCAACCAAGCTTGCATTTATGTGCTTTAGAATTGTGAAGACGTTTAGCCATTCAATCTCTTTTCAATTATATATTCTAGGACATGGCTTTAATTGTTCTTATAATGGTAGAGTCGTATTCATGACCTCGTTCTTCAACAACAATAAGAAGATAATAAGACACCATTGATTAGAGATGAGATACTTGCTACTATGTTGGGAGAGCAATTAGGGTATGTACGTGGAAAAGGGAATGGGAAGAAACCCTAAAGAGAAAAAATATGAACTTAGCTGACATAGACTCTAGAATTGAATAAGTGCATGAGTATATACAGGCTAATATGGAAAGACAATGGGAGGAATATCATGCTAAGTTAAGGAGGCAACGAGAGATAGACCATGCTAAGTTGGAGAGGCAACGAAGGAAGACCATGATAAGATATATGAAGAAATGGAGAGAAAATTACAAGAAGAATGAGCTGAGCTTCAACAACAATTATAGGCTGAGATTCGGGCTTAAATAGCCGCCTTAATAGCTAACTTACAACAGGTATATTCTATAATTATCTTTTTATCTTTCAAATAATGAGAAAATAGAAGTGACATTTCATTCTATCAGGGACACAAACCTTCTAACTCTTCAGGGTAGTGATGATAAAACCTACTCAATGACCTTGTAAGGAAATTGCATAACTAAGTTAAAGGTATAACCTTATGCCTAGTTCTTATTTGGCTCTTAAACATGTTTGTACTAGTTTAAGAGTCATATGTTATAAAAATATTATGTGTATCTTATGCAATTTTCTAAAATCATTCACTTTTACTTAAGCTGGTATCATTGGCTTGTTGCAAGAAATGATAATGCACATTGTAATGGCTCGCATAGACTATGAAGAGCAAATTCTGATGAAGATAGTATTTAACTTTGCTATTTCAATGAGCTGCTATTATGTCTTTATATGAATAGAATTGCAAGTTTCTTGTTAAATATTGGAAGTCTAATTTGTATATGTTGGAGGAAATAACTTTCAAGTTGATTGTATATCACTTTTATTTTCAACATTTGCGATACCCATATTTAGTCTTGTATGTTATAATTAGTTGTAATTCAACAATTGATTTTATGTTTGTAGTGTTTAAATATTGCTTTCATTATCTAGGATGCGAATATTGGTTTTATATGTATTATGTCAATTTATTATATATTAGTTAAAAGGTTTTTAAAGCCTAAATATATGTAAAATATGTAAAACAAAAAAACCTTTAGCAACGACTTAAGTCGCTGCCAAGGCTCATCAATCGCAATAATAAAGTTGCCACTGGAAAGCTTTAGTGACGACTACATTTCATTGTCACTAAAGCTCATTAGTGGTGAGTACAAACAGTCCCCACAATAGCTCTTTAGTGGCCACCATATTTTGTTGCTACTAAAGCTCTTTAGTGGCGACAATGCAGTTGCTGCTAAAAGTGTTTTAGTGGCGACAAATTTGCCTTAAAACCTCACATTTTGTGGCGATTATAATAAATCTTGTAATCTATCTACATGTAGTGGTGACAATTGTTGTCACTAATACATTTTAGCGGCGACTCTTTCTACCACTAATTGTGCCTTTCAATGGCGGCTTAATTTGTTGTTGCTATATCCTTTTAGTTACAAGACATGCTATGGCGACTTAGCAACGATTTGTCAATCACTGTTGAAGGTTTAAAGTGGCAACTAACCAACCTTTAGTGGCAACTTTTGTCGCCACTGAAGACAATTTTTTTTTGTAGTGCTAATAAAAGGAAAACAAATATTCTACAAATTTGATTGTAAGTCGGGATTTTTTCAAATAAAGTTTGAAGAAAATAGTAAAAAATATACAGCATTTACTACTTCAGAAGCACTATATAAATGGAATGATAGTCCTAGTATATTCCATGAATATGTTATGAAATTATTAATTCCAATTAGAATTTTTGCAATTACATACATTGATGAGATATTAATATTTTCAATAAATGAAGAAGAATAAAAGAAATATTTATTACAATTTATAGATTTAATAGAAACTAAAGGATTAAATATATCACCTAAGAATAGAATTATGAAAAACTAGAATAGGATTTTTAGGATATAATATTACCAAAAATGGAATAGAATTACAAGAACATATAAGTAAAAAAGTAAAAGAATTTCCTAAAATAACTACAAAGAAATAACTTCAATCATTTCTAAGAATAGTAAACCAAGCTAGAAACTTTATCCCACATTTATCTAAATACAATGTAAAAGTATCAAAATTAGCAGGAGAAAAAATTAAATGGCAATGGGAAGAAAAAAAACAAGTAAGATAATGGAGAAAATTAAAAAACTATGCAAGAATTTACCAAAACTGACAATACCAACTAAAGAACCAATAAAATGAATAATTTATACTGATGCCTTAAAGAATTATTAGGTAACAACACTATATCACATGAATAAAGAAGAGATAGAATTAATTACCAGATATGCAAGTGGAAAACTTAATTAAAGTCAAAGTAGATATCATTGTAATTGAAAAGAACTTTTAACAATAGTAAAAGCAATAGAAAATTTTGAACTATTAATAGTAAATTCTCATTTTATTATAAGAACAACAAAACTCTCAAACAAAATGTTAATAAAATGACAATAAGATCTAGCTCGTTTTGATTATGAAGTTGAATATATTAATGGAAAAAATAACTTAATTTCTGATTATTTAAGTAGGGATGAAGCTGAATAAAAGAAAGATAAGTCACAGCCTAGTAAGGGAGACCACTAGACTTGATACAAATATGGAGCAAGTAATCATGAAGATAAATATTTTCAAAATGAATAGGGGCAATTGTAGGCTTAAACGAATAGTCATATCAATAATCTCTCAAACTCCATAAGTAATATGAGTCAATCTATGGGTAGCATAATTACCCATGTAAATGACTTAGAGAAACAATTTGCCCAAATAGAATGACCAATAATGCCTGATGGTCCAACTCAATCCCAAACCAATCCATTTCCAAAATGACTAACAACTCATTACTCCTTCTACACCAAATAAAAATGAAGCCTCTACATTAACACCACATTCGTCTATTAATCCCAAAATTCTAGAATAATTCTGGTATTTAAAACTTCTTATTAGTAAATTGAACCATATGAAAATCCCTACTGCCACCATCAACTATATCTCTCACTTTGCTCTCAACAAAGCTATCGACCCAAGCACCAATCCAGAATTAGTAAAAACCTTGTATAGTTATTAATACAATCTATTTATCCTTCCACTAACATGAACAGAATTAGCCAATTACCTAAAGCTATCCAAGAAGCTGCCAAACATTATTTGAAAATAGTAACTCAATATAGAGTCTATATCCTATGTTATTCAACAATAGCAAAGATAACCATTGAAAAATTTTATCTGCCAATTAATTTGATTAAGTTCGAAACCACCAAGAAACACTTTGAATTCAAACAAGGTGAAAAAGAAGATGTTTCAAAAGAAAACTTCCCATATACTATTTAAAGAATTAGAGCCCAAGAAGCTAACATTATTTTCACAAAGATGAATAGGACGATCACTAGTGACAAAGCCTAATGGGCCTACTTTACTGACCCAACAACATGTATGTATTTGATTGGAAAAAATAGAAAAGTAAGCAATTTTCGTTATGGTGTGACAATAATGTCATGGAAGAGCTAGAAGCTGGTAACATGGCCCAATATAAGAGGGACTGTGACACTTATGATGCTTGGAAGGAAAAAAACTATGCTGCTCGTATTACGTTGCTGAGCACTATAGATGATGACATCCTAAGATAGTTCAAAGACCACCAAAGTGCTCTAAGGCTTTAGAATGCTCTAGAAACAAGGTTTGGAATTACGTCCGTATTCAAGTTGCAATTTTTAACGATCAAATTTGATTCATATAAGAAATGCCTAGAACATTTTATAAGGAAACTTCAGAGGTTGATGTCAAACATGATCACTGAGTTAAAGGATGTAAAAAATGTCCTAACAGATGAGCAGTAGATCCAAGTCATCATTCGCTCTTTGCCTAGTTCATGGGAGCTTATAAAGATGCATCTCATTCATAATGATGGAATCACGACTCTGAAAGACGTCCAGAGGCAACTTGAACTCATGGAAGAAAGGCTTGAATCAGCCAAGCTAATACTTGAGTTGCACATGGCAACTTTAGGTGGAAGACATGATTTAAAGAGCAAGAACTGGAAAAGAACAAAGGACCAGCATAACCTAAGAAAAAGCCAAAAACTAATCAGCAAGGCCAAAAGAAGCAAAGATAGTTGAATATGGAAAAAGTTAAGTACTTTAATTGCCAAAAGAAGAGACACTATGCAAGTGATTGCCTTAAACCTTTGATAAAGGCACTATACTATACTGCTTATGCTAGTGAACTTTGTGTTTCTAGCTCTATTTTGCTTAATGAATCTTGTCCTATATGGATCGTAGACTCAGGAGTAACAAACAACATAGCAAGGGACTGTGAAGCCTTTGTTAATTTTTGGTGAGTTCCATATGGAACACTCTAGATATATGTGGGCAACAACACTAAGGTTGCTATCAAAGGGATAGTAGAATGCAAGTTAGTCCTGTGTGGTGGTCGAGACTTGATCATACATGATGTCCTTTATGCGATTTAAATTGGTCAAAATGTTATCTCAGTTTTGGTTTTTCTTAAGCTAGTCTATGATTTGTATTTCCATGACAATTGTGTTAAATTGAGTTATGACTCAGTTATTTATTGTTTTGGTTATATAACTAGAGGTTTTAGTTCTATAGATTTGGATGATGATTTTATATTAATAATAATGCCAGTTTTTCCATGTTTACCTCTACGCATGATTTTCATCACGATGTAAATATATGGGATGCTAGACATGGTCGTATTGGCTAACAAATAATGCAACATTAGCAAAAGAGGATTTGCTTCCTGGCATTGACATGTAGATTTGTCTACTTGTGAATCTTGTCTAGCAGGAAAATTTGGTAGAAAACCTTTTGGTAAGGCAACCAAAGCTGATTTTCCATTATTATTAGTTCATTTTGACATTTGTGGGTCATGAATGTTAGGGTCAGGCATGGAGTAGACTATTTCATCACATTCATTGATCATTACACTCATTTTGGTTATGTCTATTTGATTTCTCATAAGTCAAAAGCATTAAGCTGCCTTAAAAACTATATGAGCTTTGTTGAAAATTAATTAGATAAGAAGATTAAGGCTCTTCAAACTGATCAAGGCTGAAAATATTTGTCAGCTCAATTGAATGAATTATGTGATGAAAAAGGGATAACTCATCAGTTGACTATTCCAAGTTCTCCACAACAAAATGATGTTGCAAAAAGAAGAAATAGAATGCTTCTTGTGATGGTTAGGTCTATGATGGCATAAGCTAATTTTTCAATCACATATTAAGGTGATGCTTTGGTGTCTGTAGCCTATACACTTAACATTATGCCTACGAAATCAGTTGCAACTACTCCATATAAGTTATAAACTAGTCAAAAGCCTGACCTAAGTGCTTTAAAACCTTAGGGATGTGCTACCAATACACATGATTCCTCTCAAATATGGCAAATTTGGCCTAAGAGGAAAGAAAAGTATCATTATTAGATACTCTAAAACCTCAAAAGGTGATGAGTTTATAGGTCAGCAAGATAATAGGAGCGTGATTGAATTCAAATCTAGAGATGTCCCATTCTTAAAGAATAAATAACCTAAGAAAGGTGACGTTGGTCAAAACCTATCCTTATTTGATATAGAGGATCCAAATACACCAGGACCACTTCATTTAAGTGGGAGGATTACAGCAAATGATGAATTAGTTTCCTATTAGCAAATTTCATCATCATTATATGTGATTGAAAGTGTTCCTAGCAATTATTCCAAGTGGGAGTGAGATCATTGTTCTTGATCCAAGTGGGAGAAATGTTGATCCAAATAGAAATAATGAAGTAAGATTCAATGAATCACAACTAAGACATGGTTCATGTAAAAAGATTCCTTACTAATGATATGAGATTAAAGGGGGCGAACTTTTTACAGTGCTCCTGCAAAATGAAGATTAGCCAAGAAATTTTAAAGAGGCTTTCTTATCACCTTTTAAGGATAAATAAACTAAAGTTATGGAAAAGGAAATGAAGTGTATGAAAGTCAACAATGTTCAAGAACTTGTTGACCTTCTAAAGAGATACAAGGCTATTAGGAACAAATAGGTTCTTAAGATTAAAAAAAAAAAAAAAAAGAGTCAACAGTATGATTGAAAGATTTAATGCTCGACTAATGGCAAAAAGGTATACACAACAGGAAGGAATTGACAACAAGTGACTTTTCTCCTGTTTTATGATTTACCTATGTTCATTTACTTCTAGCTATAATGGCTTGTTTAAATCTTGAATTACATCAAATGGATGTAAACACTACCTTTTTCATTGAAGAATTATATGAAGAAATTTATATATAACAACCTGAGGATTTCATTAAAGAGGGCCAAGAAGAGAAAGTTTGTAGACTATTTAAAGTCAATCTATAGCCTCAAACAATCTTTAAGGCAGTGGTATATTTGGCTTCACAATACTGTTATCTCTAGTGGCTTCATTGTGTGAGTGAAAACAACTATAGTTGAAGACATACTCAGAGCTAGAAATGATATAGAGTTTATTAATAAGGTAAACACTTGGTTGTCATCTCGCTTTAAGATGAAAGATATGGGTGAAGTTGCATGCATTCTTGGAGTTACGATTTCATGAAATTGTTCTAAGAAACTGTTGTATCTCTCATGAGAGAATTATATCAAAAAAGTTCTAGAAATTTTTTGTAACCCTGTAGACACTTCTATCAACACAAGTCAAACCTTAAGTGCTGAAATGGGTCTCAAGAGTGCCATGAAAAGAGAGCATATGAACCAAACTCCATATAAGAATGCAATAAGTTATTTAATGTACTCTATGATGTGTATTAGACTTGATATCTATCAAGCAATTGGCTTGGCGAGTAGATATCAAACCGACCTAGGTTCTAAACATTAGGAAGCTATAAAGATGACCCTAAGATATCTTAAAGAGAATGCAAATTATGCATTCTACTATCATGATAGTAGAGACCTGCAATTGGTAGTATACACTAATGCTGATCAAAGATGAGACTTAGATAAATAAAAGTCTACCTTAGGATACTTTTTCTTACTCAATGATGGCGTCGTATCATGGAGTAGTAAAAATCAATCTTATGTTTCCTTGTCCACAATGGAGCTAGAGTTCGAGGCCCTTTCTTCTGCAGCTCATATGGCTGTTTGGTTAAAGAGGTTCTTGGATCACTTGTTGTGAAAAGCAGAAAACATTGAACTAGTGTTAATGAACTATAACAGTGAGGTTGTGATTGCATACACCACAGACCTAAAGTATCATTGCAAAACTAAACACATAAACATTAAGTATCACTATATGAAGACAATAGTTGTATGTAAGATTGTAAACGTGAAGTATATATCTACATATGAGATGCTGGCAAATCCGTTGACTAAGCCTATTTCTAGATATGTGTTTATGAAACACATTAGGCATCTAGAATTGCATAGAATTTAGGATACTTCATTTGAATTTTTGACATTTTCCCATCGTTCATAGACAAAGATGTTTTACTGTTCTTTAATAATCAATAAAGTTTGATTACCATGCTTAAATATCTTTATTTGAATGTTACTACATTATTCTTTATTGTTAAGTATGTCAGGTAGACAAAAGGGTTAGCCTTCTCACATAGGTAACTGCCTCAGTGTCTTTGTGATAATGGAGATTAGACAAGATTTTAAGTGAAATTATTAGCAAGATAATTTAAGAGCAATTATACTTAAAATCATTTAAGTCGCCTAATTAATGACATAGGGTCATTATGATTGATTTAATGAAATAAGTTCATTATTTCTAGTCTACCTTAGTTACCATATGTGAGTTCAAGACATTGTGTAGATCAAGGAACTCAGTTTTAGACCTATGGTATCTAAAATATCATTTGTACAACATTACTTGTGAAATAGATATACACTCCATAGGAAAAGGAGGAATGTTATAGCACATGTCTCATACCATGTGTGCAAAATGTCAACCACATAGGCTAGTATGAGTGTGATCATAACTCATGATTATGTAAGACCCTTGAGCCTTTATGCTGGCTCTATATTTGTAGCCTTGGACTATGATCAGGTACTTGAGATGCAAGTGATCCGCGAAATGATCACTTGAATTATTTTACAGAAGTTTCTCTTTATAATATGTTTTCTGCATGTCTAATTTTTTCATGTCTTGTTATATTTTATTATGTACAATAAAAAAGTCAATTAACCACTTTGAATCTTTAGATAAAGCGATGGATAATTAGTACAATAAAAAATGGTTAAATTATTATGTCTTTCTCTAATTTGTATAAAAGCTAGGGAAGCCTTTTCTTGTTTTGCAAAGGCCTCCCAAATTCTAAGCACCACTACCTTAGGTCTCTTAATTATTATAGGAATTTGGGCCTTCCTGAGAGTCCATTGCTCACAAAGTGCAATACTAATATGTATTAAGCGCTAAAATAAATAACTGGTATCTTTATAACCATTACTAGCAATAGCAAAGAAAAAAGAAAAAAGACAGAAAAACATGAAGAAGATTCCTACGCCCAGGAACTAACATTTTAGTGCCTAGGCAACTAAACCAGAGACTTAGTGCCTAGGTGCCAAAACCAAAATGATGGTTCCAAGAGCCATAATACCAATACCTAGGTGCCAAATGTAGAGGAAACCCTGATTGATTCAAAAGAAATGATGCCCAGGAACTGGAATTTCAGTTCTTAGGCACCAATTCCAGAGACTTCATAACCAGGCACTAAGAAAGCTAAGCCCAACCACTATAAATTTGAAGAATTCATCACCTAAGCACCATAAAGCTAGTGGTTGGGCACCAAAAACAAAGAGTTAGTGCCCAATTCCTAGAAAGCCATCACCTAGGCATGCCATCTGAAGCCCTAATTAAGAATTAAAGTTTAAGTTGAATTAAGACACCTTGCATCACTCAATCTCAAACTCTAAAGAACACTAAAGGGTTCTGAAGCATATAAATAAGACCCTGGGGGTGTGCTGTAGAGACACCAAGCTAGAGAGTACCAGAGACACTACAGAGGATTTTTTTTCTATTTAAGTTGTACCTCTTCAAAAATTTTCCCTTATCCCTCTTCTTATTTTTCTTTGTTTTCTTTTCATCTTTTTAATTCTAAACTTTACAAATGATTAGCTAATTGGTTGTTTTAAGGATTTTAACTAAAATGCTTGCTAGGGTTACTTTTTTTTAAGGTTTTGTTTCTAATCTACTTAATGAATAATTGTTTATTTTCATCCTATGCATATTACTTGCTAATCCTAATCATGTTAGGATAAAGCCTAGAAATTGGGTTAACCAGATGAAGTAACTTAAATTTTAGAACTATATTCATATGATAACTATTTGCCCTAGTGCAATCCATGGTCAAGACAAAAGTTCTTGACTATATTTGATAGCCATATTTAGGAACATAATTTATAAGGTAATATCCCTACTGTTTCCATAGACTTAAAGGGAAATAGGGGATATAAATAGTAGAGCTTATGATTGTAAGTAAGTGCATTATGCATCTTTGTTACAAACTCTCAAATGGCATTCCTTATGTAAATGTCGAATGCACTATTCTTAATCTTTCCTAAGCCAGTTTCAGAATAGGTTCAGTGTACAATGGTTAATAATAAGCAATTAACTTATTACTATGATATTACTAAATGACAAGCTCGAAGTTATTCAAGAAGTTAACTAAACTATTATGATGCCAAAGAAAATAATCACGAGCTAGATACATTAGTTAAGGAGGAATTTTGTATTAATATTCTTTGTACATAATTTTTGTGTACATTCATAGATCTATAATATGAATAGAGTTACAAATTAAATGAGCTATAAATTTGGAGAAGTGTTATAGCTATACAATCCCTAAGATTATGTAAATGAGAGATTTATAGATAGAAAATTACAATACTCATCCTCAAATTGGAGCATAGATATCATCCTTGCCTAACTTGTCAAGGTATTTCAAGAATACTTGACTTGGAATTGGTTTAGTAAGGATATTTTGTAACATCCCAATTTTGGAGTTTATGTAATATCCCAATTTTTGGTTTACTTTGGGATTTGATTGCAAAATTATAATTATACACAAGGTCATAAGGTAAATAAGGAAAACCAAAGAGAAATTGTGGTAATAGTGCCCAAAGGAATGAACTTAGAGACCAATAGGGAATGAGACAATGATTGGGAAAAAAAAAAGAATAAATACACAAACCTCCTTTTATATGTACAATTACTTATGTTAAGTGAATTTGGTAATTTAAGTTATAAAAACTAGGGAATTTAGGACAAAATTATAATATTCACCGTAATTGTCAAGAAATTTATAGGTCAAATTATAATATTCACTATTTGAAATGAAAGACATGTAAGGTTTTGATTAGTGGAAAATGGAAGAGGATTAGTGGTAACCCTGCATGAAGTGAGCACCACCACTTGTCAAGAGCTAAAATAATTAAATGATACCTAAAGTGTCATGATGATGAGAGAGAATATGACACACCTATATGAGAGAAGAGAGAATGAAAGGCTTCATGTAGGAGAAGAATTATAGTGTGTGAGAGAAGGATTAAACATTGAAGAAAGAAGGAAAAGCAAGTAAGCTCGGGTAAAAAGATGAGAAAGAAGGCCTTGAGCTAAGGACAAAGTGAAGTACATGTGGCCAAGCCTACCAAGGTTACACATACAAGGTTGAAAGCTTAAAGGAAGCAAGAAAGGATCAAAATCAACATTTCTCCTTCCCTAAACCCTCTTGGGCAAGACATTAAGGTAGTGTGTCATGGCAAAATGCTTTCTTAATCTCATGATTTTGCAACCTTTTGTAATTGATTGTGGCCCTGATTGGGTGTTTGAATGCATGAGCAAAGATTGATAGGGTTGCCTTGGCAAGTTGAATGTGCACTACGAATAAGGTCCACAAATAAATTGCATCCTATGGATTTTTACTCTTATCCTTGAATGGAAGCACTTGTCTGTACTTATGATTGTTATTACTTAAGATTAATTGACTAACTACTAAGATTTTTAGGAATCTCACCTATCCTTTATCTTCTATAGGTACTAAGGATGTTAATTCTAGTTTATGCTTTTAGTTTTGTTCAAAACTATGAAACTTTCTCCCATGATTTTTCTATCAATGTTTACATGGATGAATGGAAGATTTTCACAAAATACTCAATGCAAAGGTGAACTTAGGGGAGGATCACCATGCCCAAAACTCCATACCAAGGAGCACTAGTTGTTTTATGTATAGACATGTTTAGCTTTTATTTTAGTTCCTTTTTGTTGAAAGCATCGGTCATGATTAGAAAAGGATGTATTAGGTTTCTTTTGTTGATGTAAACTCTTTATTTTTTAGCTTTAGAGAAGCTTGTGTAAGGGAAAGTTTGGGTTGATGTAAGTTTTTGTACTTTTTGGGTTGATAGATAACTTGGCCAAGACATGATGAACCAATTTTTAGGTTGTATTCAAGCTAATGATGAATGGAACTTAATTAGTATTTGTGTTTATGTATTGTCTTCTTGTTGGATATTATATTATGTAAACTTAAATTGATTGAATTAAAAACTAATTGCCATAAAACAAAGGAAAATATATTATAAGTTAACTCGTATGTCTTATCTTATGAGAATTACAATTATGTAACTATTATAGCCACC
This sequence comes from Delonix regia, assembly GCA_037074485.1. Taxonomy (NCBI): domain Eukaryota; kingdom Viridiplantae; phylum Streptophyta; class Magnoliopsida; order Fabales; family Fabaceae; genus Delonix; species Delonix regia. The sequence goes on along the minus strand of CM073454.1, from coordinate 16,937,683 downwards.
TAGCTGAGATATATAATAAGAAATTATTAAGAAGAATTGGCATATTAATGTGTTAATTTAAGTCTTCCCAAGTTAAATAATTATTAAATGATTTGTTGAAATTAGGTATTAATTTAACATGGAATAAAGTGTCAAATGAATTTTAAATTCTTTAATATGCATTTTGATAGGTTGCATGCTTATAAAAGGAGTGTAATGATGTTCTTGGTAAGTGAAAAATTAAGAAAGGAAAATGTGAAATGTCTTTAGGAAAAAAGATTATTAGACAAGGTTAATTAATTAAGAGGTCAAACCTTTAGTTACTTTAAAAGAAAATCTCCTATAATTGTTTTATAGGGAAAATCTATATCCGTAAATAAGGACATTGACATATTATCATTAATAAATAATGACATGAACAACAAATTTCTATATGTTTATTTTATTAAATTTCTAAATTTTTTATTCATTTTAAATTGGAAGTTTCCTTTATAATTAATGTGTTCTTGTTAAGAATTCAAATTGCACTCTTCTTCATTAATACCTATGTGATGTGACCACAAATGACCAAAGGCATGATGGCTTGAATAATTATTTGAATTTTCCTTCAAGTCAAATTACAAGGCTAAGAGCTAAAAATTTTAAGGAATCGCTATAAATATATGTGGGAAAATTCTTAAAGAATGCAAAAGAAAGCCACTTAGATAGTTTGGGCATGGAGAAGGAAACCAAATCATTCATCTTATTCATGTCTAGCCCAAATGAAGGCCCAATTCGTTTGGGTTATGTCATCTAAAAATGTTATTGCTGAAATAAGTGTTTTGGACCTTATTGTAACTAATTTGGGCTTAAGATATATATGGTTATATATTGGGCTTCTATTTTAATGTCTAAAGTTATTTTTTGGCATCATTTGACCCAACTTATTTAGGGCCCAAGGAAGCATTTCGAATTAGGGTTTCTTAGGGGGTCTGAAGCATATAAAAAGGCTTAAATCTCAACCTTGTAAGACATTGAATTTCATTCCATCAAAGAAAATCTTTTATTTCCCTTTTGGCTTGGCTAGAATTCTATAGGGGAGGATAGTTTGTCCTATTCTAATGCAACAAGAATTAATTCTTAGCAAGTAATCTCTTAAGGTGAATTCATTCTTATTTCTAATCAACCTATCATTTGTGTTTTTATTTGCATCTATCATTTTGGGGTTCTTCAGGTTAAGGGTTCTTCCATTTCATATTCATGTCTAGTGTGTGTTCTAGAAGTTTCTGGTTCTTGATAACCTTGAGGTTCCATATCATTTGGTACCAAAGCTTGGATTGGGGTAAATTCTTATTCATCCTATTTGTTGTTTTTTGTTCTTAACCTTCTCGTTTGTTCCAATATTTTTAAAAACAAAAAAATTAATCTTTGTTCATTCTCTTTCAGACTTAATCTTGCCCAAAGTGTTTCATCTTTTACTAATTATTGTTCATCATTGTATTTCCTTATGATCTTGCTTTTATATTCTTATTTTCTTGATTCTATCTTAGAGAGTTTATAGGAAACCAAAAAAAAAAATCAGTCATTGCTCATTCTATTTTAATTAAATCTTGCCCAGATTGATCCTTCTGCTATTAATTTTTGTTCATCCACTATAACTTTTTATTCATCAGTGAATTTTCCTCAGATCTTATTCAGTATTCTTATGTCTTTGGGAAATTTAAAATTAAAATTAAAAAAAAGGAAAAAGAAAGAGAGTCTAAAAGTGTTAAATGTATTGTACAAAAGTCAAAAGTAAAAGCATCTTTTGAAGACTTCTAATGAGTGAATGTTGGAGTTAGTTGCCTACCACAAGAATCCAAGAATTTTTAATGCACCTTGAAATAGTAGAGTAGAAATCTGACCTAGGAATCCAAAGGAATTAGGGTTATTGTTTCGTTTTTTTATTTTAAAAAATCAGAAGTTGAAAAAAAAAAAAAAAGAGGTTGCATTACTGAAAAAAAAAAATTGGTCAAGGGTACTGTACAAATAATCAGACTTTGTAAGTTGCCATAAGTCTATCTTCATTTTTCTTTCACATGCATTCTATAGTTTAATTGTTGTTATTCTTATATCATTCCATTGTCTGGTAGCCCTTAATCCTTTTTATTCTCCTCCATTCATTTAATTTATGAAAGTGGTCTATCATGTGTGGAAATCTATTCTAAAGTGCAATCGAGGACAACAAGTTTGATTGGTAAAAGGCTCAAGTGTTGGTGAGCTTAAAGAGGTAACTTCCAAAATCAACGTGAAATACAAGTGAATTAAACACTCGTAAGTATAAACACATGAAGAAGTGTGCTGCTTACCAATCTATTCTATTTCATTTTCGTTAGTTCTTTTTTAGATTAAGAATTATGGGTAGTTCTAGAGAAAATAATGAAGTTGATATGAAGCTATTTATGAAGGCTACACAAGACCAGTTCAAAGCTCTAAACTTGAGGTTGGATAATTTAAAGTCACTGAGCAAGTCAAGACCTATGCGAAGGTCCATTTGTTAAAGAAGAGGAGAATCATATCGTGATAATGCAAATTCCATGAGAGATAGAAGAAGGGAAGTACAAATTGAAAGGAATGATAACAATGTCAATGCTATCAAGATGAGCATTCCTCTATTTAAAGGTAAGAATGATGTTGAATTGGATAGTAAGGTTGAGATGTCATTTACATGCCATAATTATATAGAGGAGAAGAAGGTTGGATTGGATGCAATTGAATTTTTAGATTATTCTTTAATTTGGTGGGGTGAACTTGTACAATCTAGAAGGAGAAATAGTAAGGATCTGATTGAGACTTAGGCTAAGATAAAGAGAGAGATGAGAAACCAATTTGTGCCTTCTTACTACTATAGATAAATATATCAAAAGCTATAAAGGCATATTCAAGGATCAAAGTTGATTATGGATTACCACAAAGAAATGGTGTTGTTAATGACAAAAGCTAATATTGAGAAAGATGAAAAAGCGACAATGTCTAGATTTCTTGCTGGTTTGAATAAAGAAATTACTGACGTGCTAGACTTGTACCCTCATGTGGAGATGAAGGATCTAGTCAGCCTAGCCATGAAAGTGGATAAGCAATAAAAAAACAAAAGAGTTCAGTAAGATCATTTTCAAATTTTAACAATAAATGGAGCTCAAAATGGAGTAACAATAACAATAAAAAGAAAGGACCAAGTCTAGATTCAAGAGAGAAGGCCAATGAAATAAACAAGGGCACGCTGAATAGTACTTTGAATCAAAATAGAACTTCTAATCCAACTTTTAAACATAGAGAAATTAAGTGTTTTAAGTGCCAAGAGCATGGTCATTACGCATCTGATTGTCCTAATTGAAAGGCTATGCTTATTAGGGGAAATGAAATTATTTTTGAAATTGTTTAATCCTAATACAGTTCAAAGAAACTTTGTTCACTAACACCAACTTTAATTCAAATTTATCTAGTGTGTTTGTGAGTTTATTACAAAAGTATGATGATGTGTTTTCTAAAGAGGAATCTCACAAGTCACTGCCATTCAAAGGGATTGAACATATGATTGATTTCATCCTTGGAGCACAAATTCCTAACATGCCAGCTTACCAAACCAATCCTGTGGAAACAAAGTGAGTTGCAAAGGCAAGTAGATAAGTTGTTGGCAAAAGGGTACATAAGGGAAAGCATGAGTCCTTATGTTGTCCTTGTCCTTTTGGTACCAAAAAATGATGGAACTGTATGGATTGTAAGCCTGTCAACAAAATCACTGTAAAGTATCGTCATCTTATTCTTGGATTAGATGATATGCTGGATGAACTGTATGATGCATGTGTTTTCTTGAAAATTGATTTGAAAAGTGGCTATCATCATATTAGGATGAAAAAAGGTGATGAATAAAAAATTGCATTTAAGACAAAATATGAATTGTATGAGTGGTTAATTATGCCTTTTGGGTTATCTAATGCACCTAGTACATTCATGCACTTAATAAACCATGTCTTGCAAGAGTTTATTGGAAAATTTGTTGTTGTCTATTTTGATGACATTTTGATTTACAACAAGAGCTTAGATGATCTTACCTTCCATGTTATAACCATTTTAGATGTGCTTAGGAAAGAGAAATTATATGTGAATATTAAGAAATAAGCTTTCTGTGTAGATAAAGTTATATTCTTAGGTTTTGTTGTGAGTTCAAAAGGAGTTGAGGTTCACTATGAAAAGGTGAAGGCTATCCATGGATGTCCAACACCTAAGTTTGTTAGTGAGGTTAGGAGTTTCCATGGTTTGGAAAGTTTCTATAGGCGATTTATTAGAGATTTTTCTACTATCACTGCCACATTAAATGAAATTATTAAAAAGAGTGTTGGATTTAAATGAAAAAAGGAATAAGAAGATGCATTTAACACTTTGAAGAAAAAATTATGTTCTACACCTGTTTTGCATCAACATGATTTTTCTATAACCTGTGAAATTGAATGTGATGCTTATAGGATGGGTATAAGGGGTTGTTTTGATGCATAAAACCAACTAATAGCATATTTTAGTGAAACGTTAAATGGACCAACACTAAATTACTTTACTTATGATAAAGCATTCTATGCCTTGGTGAGGGCTCTTGGAGTGTAGGAACATTACTTATTGCCTAAGGAGTTTGTCATCCATAGTGATCACCAATCACTAAAATAATTGAAGGGGCGAGGAAAGTTAAGCAAGAGGCATCCAAAATGGGTGGAATATCTGAAAACATTTCTCTACATGATCAAATACAAGCAAAAGAGAGACAATGTGGTAGCTGATGCACTTTCAAAAAGGTATGATTTGATTTCTATGCTTAGCTCAGAGCTACTTGGATTTGAGCATTTGAAAGAATTATATTGCAATGATTCTGATTTTGGTGATGTGTATCAACCTTGTGAACATGCTACATTTAACAAGTTTTATAGGCATGAGGGATTCCTATTTAAAAATAAATAACTATGCATTCATACATGTTCTTTTAGAGAATTACTTGTGAGGGAATCACATGATGGTGGGCTAATGGGACATTTTGGTGTACAAAAGGCTTTAGATATGCTTACTGAACATTTTTATTGGCCAAATATATGAAAAGATGTTTAAAGGGTTTATGATAATTGTATCACATGCAAACAAGTTAAGTCTAAGTTTAAGTCACATTGCTTGTATACACCTTTACCTGTTCCTATTGAACCTTAGACTGATATATCGATAGAGTTTGTTTTAGGACTACCCAGAAGGGGTAAAGACAACATATTTTTTATAGTTGATAGATTTAGAAAAATGGCTTATTTTATTGCTTGCTAAAAACCAGATGATGCAACAAACATTGCTGATCTTTTCTTCAAGGAAGTGGTTAAAATTCATGGTGTGCCAAGAACCATAGTTTCATATAGGAATGCTAAGTTCCTTAGTCATTTTTGGAAAATCTTGTGAGGAAAGTTGAGTACTAAGCTTTTATTCTCAATTGCTTATCACCCACAAACTGATAGCTAAATTGAAGTGATAAATAGGACATTAGGCACCATGTTGCGTGCTATTATGGGAAAGAATTTAAAAACTTAGGAAGATTGCTTGTCATTTATTGAGTTTGCATATAATTGAGCTATACATTCTTCCATAGGTTTTTCACCGTTTGAAATTGTGTATGGTTTTAACCCATTAACTCTATAAGATTTGATGCATTTGCCTTCAAATAAAATTGCTAACTTAGAGGAAAGAAAAAGGCTGAAATGGTTAAAGCAATGTACAAAAAATACATGTGAGCAAATTAAAAAGAGGAACCATATCTATGCTCAGAAAGCCAACAAGGGTCGAATGCAAGTTATCTTTCAACCAGGAGATTGGGTTTGGGTGTACTTGCGAAAGGAGAGGTTTCCATAACAAAGAAAATTAAAACTTAATGCGAAGGGAGATACACCATTTCAAGTGTTGGAAAGGATCAATAACAATGCATACAAAATAGATTTGCCAGGTGATTACAATATAAGTGTTACTTTCAATGTTTCTGATCTTTCTCCATTTGATTATGATTCAAATTCAAGGACAAAACTTTTTTAGGAAGGAGGGAATGATGTCAGCATAGTTGACAAGAGGTAGCTTGAATAATGATTTGAATTTTCCTTCGAGTCCAATTACAAGACTGAGAGCCAAGTGGTTCAAGGAATCACTGCAAATTTATGAGTGAAACTTCTTAAAGAATGTTAAAGAAAGCCACTTGGACTATTTGGGCTTAGAGAAGGAAACCCAAGTCATTCATCTGATTCATGTCCAGCCTAAATGGGTTATGTCATCCAAAAATGTTAATACTAAAATAAGTGTTTTGGACCTTATTGTAACTAATTTGGGCTTATGATATATATGGTTATATATTGGGCTTCTATTTTAATGTTTAAAGTTATTTTTGGCATCATTTGACAGAATTTATTGGGGCACAAGGAAGCATTTCGAATTATGGTTTCTTAGGGGGTTTGAAGCTTATAAAAAGGCTTGAATCTCAACCTTGTTAGACATCAAATTTCATTCTATTAAAGAAAATCTTTAGTTTCCTTCTTGGCTTAGCCAAAATTCTATAGGGGAGGATAGCTTATCTTCTTCTATTGTAATAAGAATTAATTCTTAGCAAAGTAATCTCTTGAGGTGAATTCCTTCTTGCTTCTAATCAACCTATCATTTGTATTTCCATTTGCATCTGTCATTTTGGGGGTTCAATAAGTTTAGGATTCATTTCATTTCATGTTCTTGCCATATTATGTGTTCTAGGAGTTTTAGGTTCTTCATAACCTTGGGATTCTGCATCATTGAACCCATGTTGAAAGTCCCCTTCTTGATTTAATAAAGAATCGTAAGAGGATAATGTTGTGGGGGACAACATCAAAACAGATGACATTATTGAGATGATGCACAATGCACTCAATCATTCAAATTTGGAGGACATAAATAATGGTTCAAAACATAATGAATTGCCTAATTAGTTCCCAGCATGGTTTTGTGCACATGTAAGTTTCACCAAGTTTTACCACCCTAAACCCTATTTTTACCTCATTATTTTACCTCATCTAATAATCTATTCACTAACACTACGTGTTCATGTAGGTTTGAAAGTTATGTGCACGTGGTGAAGCCAGTGATGATCTCATATGCTTAGTTGTTGGCCTGCTCAAATTGGTTCACTATTATTCTACATTTACAATGTACAGATTTAGAATTCACATAAAAGATCATGCCTTGGGTAGGAGAATGCAAAAGAGATTAATTCTTGCAAGGGGTTTATAATTCAAATGTTGGGAAAGAGAGTATTATGATGTCTTGTAAGACATATATAAGTTGACGTATGTCAAAAATAAGAAAGTATATGTCCTTAAATGTCACTAATGGGATGTGGGGCAACTAAGAAGAGGTTACAAGGTTGACAAATATAAAATGACCATGGGAAATACTTAGTGTTATGAGCCATTTATCTTGGCATCCCAAACAAAACGTGTTTTCTATTTGAAGGATATTGTTGTCAAGACTAATCTTGTGTCCTATTTAACATGCCCAGAGTGGATGGTATGGTGTGGATAATGATAAAGAGGAACTACTTAGTGACTAGCCATATCAACAAGACAAAGTTTAACAAATTGCAATGTCTATTAGTGACATTGAAAATGACATTATAGTCTCCTTAAATAGGCAGATGTTAAACCAGAAGAAACAAGTTTTACAAGTGTGGTTTATAAAACAAATCAACCAAAAAACAACTACATTATTACAATCAAACCAACTCCCAAGAATAGATTTATTAGTGCCATTATAAAGTGAATTAATTGATGTGATCACCACGAATGGCTACTAACAGGCACCCTTGCGATTAAATTGATTACTCTCAACTCTAAGTAGAACAACTCAATTGGAAGACAACCCCAATCCTATTAAGGAAATAATAAAATGAATTACCACATTGAAAATAAATCGAAAGAAGTTGAACCTTGCAATGGATCTCATTAGACCAGGAATATGCACCATATCTCTAGAAACTTGTGGCTTAAAATCCACAAATATGATTTATGCTTATCTTAGCAAAAGCATGTGATAAAATTAATAAAGCGAATGCAATAACTCCATCAAAACATCGCCCATATACTCCTTAACTTACAAAATTATTTAGAGATTTAGAGTGGTAATTACCCTCACAGCTACCATGTAAACTAAGGGTAGCAAAAACCTACAATTTTCTTATCTCTCTTTCTCATGTGTGTTCTAATGGAGGCATCAGCACCCAAGGCTCCTCTTCCCACTTGAGAATCTTAACTCTTCATCAAAACTCTGGCTGACATCAAACCGTTTGCTTTCTTCAATTTTTATGTTATATAAACACGAAACTTCAACCTTATCATTAAAGCATTAATACTTTGACTATTAACTCTTAAGTGCGCGCGCAATCACTCTTGGCTAATTCATAAACTTACCCAGGAAGTCAGAAAGGAAGATTGTTGCTCGATGGAGAAGGAGGAAGGATAATGATCTGGTAACGGAAAATCATATTGGGATTGGGAATTAGGAAGCTATTTGGGTCAATACATGAAATACTAGTAGTCTGTTGTTAAATCTGTAAATTTAATTTTTGTGATGTAATTTTAGAAATATTGAACTTTAGGTTCAAAAACAAAAATTACAAATTACTGAGTTTCAAATGCAAAATAAAAAAATTTACATTAAGCTAGCATCTAGTCATCAATATTTTACACAACAGCACCACATGACATGCCCTGCTTCTACCACATGGTATAATTATTTTTATAATTACACCAAAGATTTTACTTACAAATAATTGTGTATAATTTTTTTTAATTGTTAAAACTGCATATAAGAGGATTAGATACCATACAGATGTTTTTGAAATTCCTACCATATATTAGACTTTGTAGTTCAACTTCTAGTTGCTTCTTAGGAAGCCTGACCCAACAAAAAATAAAGGTAAAATAATACATTAGTGTTGTGTTTTGCATTAATTTTTAATTTTATGACATTTTTAATGTAAAAAATAAAAATTATTATAATTTAAATTGCTATACTTAAAACCTCACATATACACACATATAATGGAAAAATAACTCTCGAAGTCAAATTAAAAGATGAGGAAATTCCCAAATTTCATTTATTTTGGTGAAATTTGAGAATTTTTATAATTATCTGATTAAATTATATTAATAATCTAAAAACTCATTCCATCCAGGTCCAAACAACTTTTTTATAAAGTAATTCAAATACTAGCATAATTTACTCTCTTTTTCTAAACTAACCAATCCAAATACAAACTTTTAAAAAGCACTTAAATATATTCCCGGTTCCTTTAATTTTGCAAGGGTTTCATTACGGTCTAGTTTGAAAAACACAATGTTGCCCTTTTATTTTTAAAATGCTCCAAATTTGCCCCTCTATCTCATCATCCATATAAAATTTGATAAAAAATTTAACGGTTTGTTGATTTAGACATAATTTATGTATATGATACTATTAAGTCATACTTAGGTTCGATATTGAATGTTGGAAACATCATTTTTTTGGTTCTTATATTAATTTTTATTTTTTATTTACATATATAATTTAAAATTTTATAATTAGATTCTTACAGTTTACGTATTGTTTTGTTTTGTTTATCTGTTAAAATTCTATTAGTATGAAATTTTATTAATGTAACTAATTATATATCATCTTGTCAATATATATATCTATATATATATATATATATATGACATATACTAATAAAATAGACAAAAATAGATAATAAAATAAAATAAAACCATATATATGATAAAACGTTGGCAAAACATAGTGACATGGACTAAAATTAAAATTGTTTAAACTATTAGGACTAAATAAAAGATTGAATAAAACTATAAAAAATCAAAATGTAATTTTCATATAAACATTAGAGAGAGTTGTAACAAAAGAGCAAAATTGAATTTTATTTTAAAGTTGAAGTGACATTGTCCACTAATAATCAGACACCGAATTAATTTTTTTGTTAAATTCAAAAAAACAATAAATGTATTTAAACCAAAATTGAAAATTATAAAAATAAATAAATAAATAAATAATTTTTTATTAAAAAAAAAACGGTAGTCTTCAACCCACGCCATGTCCACGCAAAAAACATCTCCAAGTGGTAGCTCGGAACTGAATGCATTATCCAAACCAAAAGAATCCGAGAAAAAAAAAATACATATATATATATATATATGCAAAAAAAAACAAAAAAGCAACTTTCATTGTCTGTTGTCACTTGACCACAAGCTCTTCACCACATAAAAGAAGCCTGTACTGTATATGTTCTGATAAGCCAAGCTCTGAGCCATTATCAATATGGTAGTTTCTTCAATCTCTTCAAGCTGGTTTTCGCCCTGCATATCCAACAAGGTTTGTGGGTCATATTAATTATTTGAACCTTGTTCTTTAGACAAAAGTTCATACACTTCGAAATATTAATGATTCTGCACTATTTGGCAGTTGAACTCGCCACATTCAAATGACTCACCTCGCAGTACTGCGATTTCGTCTACCAACACTGTCCTTTCTGGAACAGAGACAACCTCCGACGAAGGACAAAGTAAGACCCTAATTTCAATTTGGAACTGAAAATGGAGTTTGGGAAACACCCACATGAATTTCAGTGTTAATTTTGATGAATCAGAGGGGTTTTTCTTCATTCTCAATAAACCTTTCCTCCATCCTAGAACAGCTTGGAATCAGAACCACAGTCTTTTATCTCTCTATTCATATTATGGTCTTACGTAGATAAATTTTGAATTCGGTCATTCACCAGTGAATTTAGCCAATTTAGTCCCTCGATCTTAGAATGTCGTTGTTCTATGGCAGCTTCATTCAATTTCGAAATTTAATGTCAATGCTCAGTGTCATATGAGCTACATGTTATTTACCTCCCATTACCTGAGCCAGATTTAGATTTGGCTTTAAATTTTAAATGATTTTGCCAACAATTTGCTATATGTGTGTGAGTACAATATATAATTAGTTATATTGACAAAATTTTAATAGTAGGGATTAAATTATAAATTTATAAATTTATAAATTGTAAGGATTTAATCACAAATTTTTAAACTATAAAGACCAAATTAAAAATTGGATGAAACAAAAAGGACCAAACACATGATTTTCCCAAAAGTTAAATTGAAATCAAAATGAGACTTTCATTTAGATTTTGTCTACTTTATATTCAAATTTGAACCTTTGGAGCTTCTCTTATATCCATTCCATTTTAAGTTGTAGGTCACTTCCAGAGAAGGCCTCTATTGTTGGGACTTGGAGCACTAACCGCAAATATCCTCCCAGCAAATCCCCTCAAGGCTGAAGGTATATATATATGCTTTGGTGTTACTATAATATGTTATTAAGCTTGATCTATTTGGAAAAAATTACCTCGCTAACTTATAACTGGATTATTATTTTGATTTCTCATTCATTTTATTTTTTAAAATGATCCATCACTTATTAAAAATTATCACTTTTAGTTCCACTTTTAAAATCATTATTATATGCAGTCCCTTATGTTAAGTCCTGTTAACTTTTATGAAAGAATCAAAAGTAATAATTTTCCATTAATGAGGGGCCATTTTAAATTATAAAATGAGTGAATGATAAAAATGACAATGCAACATATATTAGAAACCAAAATGATATATGTTTTTTATCAATCTATTTGATTATGTGAACAAGTGAGCAATATTATATACTACTGAAATTCCTAAGTCTTATTCACTTAAATCTGTAGAAATACCAGCAAACTACAGAGAATTTGTGGACTTCTCAGATGGGTATTCTTATGTCTATCCTTCAGATTGGAAGGTACAAGTCATACTAATCTCACAGAAACCCATACTTCAAATGCAGATTATTTTTCTAAAACAATTAATATGATCTCTATCCTAGGACTTTGACTTCAGGGGGCATGATTCTGCATTTAAAGACAGGTATCTACAGTTACAAAATGTAAGAGTGAGATTCATACCAACACAGAAGAAAGATGTCCATGATTTGGGTCCAATGGAAGAGGTAACGATGTTTCAAGTTTTTATTTGTTTAGTCCTTTTATTAGTTTGGAAGCTGGAAAAATTGCAAATACCTTCTTTTAACTTTGAGCTATTAGCAAATACTTTCCTCTGCTCGACAATAATGATGTCACGTCAAACTCTAATTTTGATGTGATACACTATCATTTGTATGGAAAGAACACATTATTGATGTGGGAATCTGATGTGGTTTTTCTCTTAACGAATTTGATGGAGAAATCAGTGTAAATATTATTTTTATTCCTCACTTATTAATTAATTTTCAATTTGGTCCCTTACTAATCAAAAAGTTAGCATGTTTAATCCTTAATCTTAACTAAATTTTGACTGAACAAAAAAAAATCTGTTTGGTCCCTCACTTATCACAATATTATGATTTTAGACTCTTACTTATTGAAAAATGTCACCTTGGTCGCCTACTTTTTAGAAAATTATCAAATTTAATCCCTCTACCAAACCATAAACCCTAAATCCAAGGGACTAAATTTGATTTTTTTTTTTATTGTTTTGAAAAGTGGAGGACAAGTGTAACATTTTTAAATGAATAAATGACTATTTTGGGCATTTCAATAAGTAAGGAACCTAAATGGCAATTTTGTGATAAGTGAGGGAATAAAAAGGTATTTTATTCTTGAACTAAATATGCTAACATTTATATTAGTGAAGGACCAAACTGATAATAGACTAATAAATGAGGGGCTAAATTGTGAATGAAATGAGAAGGAGGAACCAAATTGAGAATCAACTAATAAGTGAGGGGTCAAAATGGTATTTTACTCAATCTTAAAATGTAATAATTGAAAGAATTTGTTTTTTTTTTTTTTTGGTAGTTTTCGACATTGAGGGGAGTATTTACAAATGATCAAAGATAAGAGAGGGGACTGCATTCCCTTTTAAGTATGAATGATGTCTAACCAGTTTGTGTGTCATAACTCCCAAGCAGGTTATATACAATCTGGTGAAGCATGTATATGCTGCACCAAACCAAAGACCAACAATATATGACATGCAGGAGGTTTTGTTCTCATTCAATTTCCTCTCTGAATGATTTTTTTTTAACCAAAATAATTTATTGAAGTGTCAATGACCAATGTTAAAATGATAGTTATATATCTTCTGAATGCAGAGAACTGTAGATGGAAAGAATTACTACACATTTGAGTATGTGCTCACATCACCAAATTACACCAGTGCCTCCTTTGCAACTATTGCTATAGGAAATGGTAAGTAACCTTAACCTACCATTTCAAATTTCTATCTCCATGAGTTTAACAAGTATTGATACTAACACAACGTGATAATAACCGATCTGGATCCAGTCAATTTTCTTTTTATTAATTTCTTATCAATTTCAGAAAAAGATTTATACAAAGTGAGTAAAGTGAGTGAGGGTGGTAGGTTTCATCATTCTATGTCAATTTTAGAAAAAGATTAGCAAAAAGGAAATTGAGAAGATCCAGATTGGATAGAAACACCTCAATCTGATAAAATATACATAGTTTATATATAAATTGAGTAAAATACTATTTTGATCCCTGAGACTTCTAGTCTCAATATGATCCTTTATTTATGAATACAATCTTAATTTGATCCTTCATTTATGAGTCTAGTCTCATTGTGGTCCCTCAATGTACTCCAAATTTACTTGGAAATGATAGACTAAATGAATTATCTTTCATTTTAGTGTGGAATCAATTTGAGATTATACTCATAATTAAATAACTAAATTGAAATTGGAATTAATGAAGAATCAAATTGAAATTAAAAATTAGTGAGAGATCAAATTAATCTTAAAAATTAATGAAAGATCAAATTAAAACTAAAGTCATCAGAGAAGTTCCAAAATGGTGTTATACTATGTAAATTACAATGTTGTGTCACACTTTATGCATGCTTTGAAGTTGCTTCTGTCTAGTGTCATTATGTGATACTGACGATGTTGTTGCTAATGAATGAACTACTCTTTGTGCAGGAAGGTACTACACCTTAATTGTTGGGGCCAATGAAAGGCGATGGAGAAGAGTACGCGATAAACTTAAAGTGGTAGCAGATTCCTTTAAGCTACTTGACATCTAAATTGTAATGACAATTCTTAGACACATTACCCAATTTGTTTATAGATTATATTTGAAATATATATTACGAGCAAAATATGAACTTCATTATCTATCATACCATTAGAAAATTTTTAAGTTGGCTCAATTGTACTGGAATTATGTTAGAATTAAAAGATTCAAATTTAAATCATTCATAATTAATAATAATATTAATATAATACAACATTCAACTTACTTGTCAAACTTGCAAATTTAGCCAAATTCGTAAAAGGGTGTAGATTTGTAATGAAAAATATTAAGAGTTTATCTTTATTAATAAATGATTATTAAACATAATTAAATTTAAAAAATACAAATAAAAATGTATACATATATACAAAATATTATTATAATAACCCAAATTATAGAACTAGGAAATGATAAAAAAATTATTAAGAAATATACTTGAATCATAGAACTTTTAATTATAATTAATTAGGTAGAGATTGAATTTAAAAATTTTTTGGAAAGCGTTGGAATTAAATTTATTAAAACAAAATTAAAGACAAGCTTTGCCATTATAATATTTATTAATATAGAAATTCAAAGTAATTAAAATTTAAAATAATAGTAATAATAATGTAAACAAGTTAGAGTAAATATTAAGCTATACAATCAAAAAAAATTTTAAAAATTTGAAAGTAGAGTTAACTATTTAATCAAATGTAATACATTATTTGTTATTAATTGCAAGTAAAATATATTAGAGTCATAATAATGTGATTATATTTGTAATACAATTTTTTATGTTTAATGGTTGAAATAATTGAATTGAACTTAGAGTTAGTTAATTTTTCTTAAAAAAAATTATTAGAATGTTAGATTATTCATATTTGGGCCAAAAACTTAAAAAAAAAAAAAATTTGGTTGCCTTTGGTCAAATTGGAGTAATTTTATCCGAGTTTAACCCAATTTATTCTGATTCCGATTCTAATTCAACGACTGAATTAAATTAATTTTCTCACTTAAGAAAGTAAAATCAATGAATTTAATGAGTTGACTTACATTTTTGACAAGCTTTGAAATGGTATAAATTGTTACAACATACATTAAATATGTACGTACTGGGTCATTGAGCATCACGAAGAAACCTAATTTCTGTTCGCAAATTTAAATGTGATTAATTAGTTGTAAGTAAAGTTACTATAGTATTCACATTTATGGACATAGATTCTATTTCCAGTCATATTTGGAGAAACACTTGAGCTAGGTTTTTGGTTTTTCAAATTCACAAGTGAGAGAAGAGGAAAGTACTCAATTGGGTTGGCTGGGCATATTCAAGTGAATAGTACAAAGACCTGTTGAAAGCGTTTTCTTGAAAAAGTTCCAAAAAATAATTTCTTGAACAGTTGAAAAGACTATAAATTTTATAATTTATCAAAAAGTCCCCATGAGAGGTCAACCTCTATCACTAAATAACATTAAAATTTGCCTAAATAATCATAAAAAATTATTTCACAAAACCCCTGATAAAATCTAATGATGCAAGAACTTGAACTAAACTCTCCTTAACATTACACAAAACTTTATTTTAGAGTTCATCAAGTAAAGCTTTCAAACATAAAAATAATTTTTTTACGAAAATTAATCAAGGGTACCTTGGGAAATTATAGTGCAGAATTTCAAGATAAAGCAATTCCGCACCGCATAATCAATTTTTTTTCTATCTTCTAGGGTAATAAACAGATCAGAGTTACAAGAAAACCCACACATGCAAGTTATAACAGTAGCAATATTGGCAACAAAAACAGAATCTAGAAAGGAAAACCAAGACAAGCTGCCATAATTCATATATTGATAGTAAAAATTCTTGCCATTAAATATTGAATACAGAACCCAAGAATAGCATCTGCTTTGCCTGAATCAATATAGTGAAGACCGAATGTGAAGATCACAGAAATGCATGCAAGGCACCCATTTACTAATGCAGTATGCAGTGTGTGTTCTATTTATCTAGTTTTCTGTTATTACATCAAAAAGGTTGGAATAGAAATGCAAGGAAAATTCTTGGCAAAGTTCACGTGCAAGTTTGACTCATAAAGAAGACACTCTTGGATTTAAGCAGAAAAATGAATACCTTGGCTTCTAAGCTATCTCTATTTATATACAGAAGTTACAACTCTTCCACCTAATTTTTCTACAAATTTCACAAATGAAAATACAAAACTTACAGTAATGAATAATAAGTTCAACATCCACGCTAGTCAGGAGAGTGACAAAGTCCAACAAAAATAATAAAACTCACATTTCAGCAGAATTAGTATTGATTCCACCCTTCTTTCTTGAAAAACAAATTAATATACCAAGGAGACAAGCAACACCAGTCTAAAATGCTTGCCTCCAAAAGAATGTGCATCCAGCCCAAATCCTCAGACCAACCAGACTTCAAAATCCTATCTCCAAATCCTACATATCGACCACTGCTATAGTATCCTCTTCCTATGCCCGCCAATGCCAATGGCTGCTCCAAGCTTCATTCCAATTATTTCCCGCCCACAAATTTCCACATGACCTTTAGGAAATATCCATCATCATAAGTTCAACCCAAGCATGTAAAGAAACTCTACTCATGAACCAAAATTAGTAGCAAGTACTCACATACTCTCATCCTAAACAAGTCGATGCTGACGCAATGCCTTTCCAAAGTGAGGTTGCATCAATCGGACATACAGACCATTCTTTGCCGCCAGTGAATCATGGGTCCCTTCCTCTACTATTCGTCCTCCATTAAGCACTACTATGTTGTCAACATGCCTCATCATTGCAGCCCTATGTGCTATTAGGATGGTGGTTTTGTTTCCCATTATAAGCGTGTCCAGAGCCTCTTGCACCACTCGGCTTGACTCTGATTCAATTGATGAACTTGCTTCGTCCAACAACAAAATAGGTGCATTTTTAAGCACTACCCTTGCTATTGCAATTCTCTGTTTCTGTCCAGGGGTTAAGTCAACACCTCTCATTCCAACATGAGTGTCATAACCATGAGGCAGGCTGCTTATGAAATGGTGAGCATTTGCTATTCTTGCAGCCTCTTTCATCTCAGCTTCACTGGCGTTATGCCTTGCATATATGATGTTTTCCCTTATGGTAGTTGAGAAAATAATAGGTTCTTGCTGAACTAGGCCAAGGTGGCTCCGCAACCATCTCATATTATACAATTTTAAATCTCTCCCATCTAATAAAACTTGGCCAGCAACTGGATCATAAAATCTCTCAATCAAAGATATTATAGTGCTCTTTCCTGACCCAGAAACTCCCACAACCGCAACTGTTTGTCCCCCATTGACTTTGAGACTAAAATTACTCAATACCAACACTTCTGGACGCGAAGGATAACAAAAATCAACATTTTTCAACTCAATGCTTCCATATACGTTGGGTGGCTTCAATGCTGAGTTATCGTCAGGGTCAATTTTAGGCACACGGTCAATAATTTCAAACACTGAAATGAGAGATTTACGCCGTTTAAGTATGTAAGGAGCTAATCCAAAAGGCTCCACAAGTGCAAATGTTGCAAATGAGAAAACCATGTACTCCTTGAGTGCAGTAGGCGGATCCATATATCTTTTCTTTATGCATAGTGCAGTGTACCAAAGCAAAAGGGCATTACAAGCAAAAAGTAGAAACTGTGAAAAGCCAAATGCAAAGCCAATGGCCATCCCATGAAAAAAGCTCTGCTTAAATATTTTCTTCAACTGCAGCCTATAGAGCTCCATTACCTTATTACCCGCACAAAATGCAACAACAGTGTAAATGTTTCTAACTGCATCTTCAAGAACCAAAGATGCCTTTCTGTGCATTTCCTGTATGCCCCTTGAAAACCCAGCAAGCCACAATTTCTGCAATATTCAAGTAGATAGCCCTTAATTTAACACAGGTCATGCAAAAGAAGACAGAAGTGAAGGATAAAATTGGCCATACAAAAATATATACACGAAGTTTCTCAAAACCCTGCCATATTATACACATTATAAACCATTACTTAGCTACCTTAAACATGGCAAGATACATTACTATTCCTGCATGGCCAAAGATAATTTCAACATTAAAACAACTTTAAAAAATCACAGCAGCTGCTCATTCAGTACAATACAGGATGTTATTTTAATTTTTATTTCAGAGTGATAGAGACGCATAAGAAAGTATTACTAATGTAGGACCAATAGTAATAATAAGACAAAAGGGGGGAAAGGGAAGATGAAAGGAGAGAAATATAGAAGAAACAGGGAAGATGTAAAGAGATATAGAGAGGGGAGAAGGGAAGGAGAGAGACAGCTAACAAGCCAAAATAAAACTTTATTCATGATCAATTAAAGGCTACCATAACCCTAATTACTAAAATATAGAGCCCAATAGATAACTCCTAATAAAATAAATTAATTCGAAAATAAAAGATGAAAACAAAAGGGTAAAATAAGCCTAACAAAAGGATAATTATTAAAGCCTAACAAAAATAATTATATTCAAAATAAATCTGTTTATATAATTCTTATTCCAATTTTATTCCTTATTTCTAATTTACAAATAATTAATATTATTTCTCCTCATATTCTCTTCCCATTCTCCATTAATTACTCTTTCTTTTCTTTATCACTTAACTTCTAAAATATTGGTTAATCTCACACAAACCCAGACACATCAGAGTTTTGGATTCATTCTTGAGGGTAAGGAATTGCCAATTATAACAATTGATCATTAACATATTATCCAGGTGACTTGGTTTGTAGTGAATAAACAAAATGGGAGAATAACAAAAAAAGAACCAATCAAAACAATATTTATGGAAGAAAATCATACAATTTAGGTCTAGCATATATAACTCATTTTTCACCCATAGCATGAAAGTTTCATAAATTACGAAATTAAAAATCACTTAATTTTGCAAGAAGCATAAATGCCTACAAAGTCATTTGACAAGAAAAGTACATGGAAGCTCAACCCAACCATCAGCAAAATAAATAATATAGGAAAAACCAGAAGAGCAGATGCAAACCTGGGCAATTGCAGAAACACAGAGAACAGGAAGGGTTGCTAATGCCACAAGTGCTAATCGCCAGTGCAGCAATGCACCAATAAGAACAGCAACGATAACTGCAGCACTGTCCTGTATAAATATGGAAAGTCGGTTACTAAAAGCAGCTCGTACAAAGGTAGCATCATTGGCCAAGCGCATGGATAAATTGTCAGCACTATTTTCTTCTTCATCGAACCACCCAACTTCATTACGTAACATGGCTGCCACATTATGGGAATAAATTAGGTACTGCTCATAATTCTGCAGTACAAAAAAAATTACTACAAAAGAAAGAATTTATTCACCTGAGAACATCATTCTCCTAACTCTTTCTGTCATTTTCTCACCCATAATACCAAAGTAGAAATGCTGTAAAAAGTTGGCAACAACCGTCACAATGCCCATGCAGGCAATTATCAAGCACCACTTATCTACCTCTTGTCGTAAGTGATGATCTTCATCAATTCTATAGTAAGCAGTCACCACCAGGCCAATAACATATGCAAGAAGAGGATTGAAAGAACCAAAGATGGCAGCACCTATACTTCCTAACACAGCATAAAGCCACTCTGCAAAACTAAGTTTTGCAAGCCTCCAAAATGATGGCTGTTCTCGAAGCCTTGTGTATTTTGGTTTTCTCATTTTCATTGAAACATCATCAGAATCACTATGGGGTCTACTAAAAGTTTGTGAATGGGAGCGTTCATTTTTGGGATCAGATGTTAAAAGAGGTGAAACTGGGGATTCTGGGTCAGAACCATTCGATTTTTGTCGATGCACTGACTGAACATCAATCTTGGGTAACTCTGGTAGTCTCATTTCAAAACTGTCCTGCCTTCTTATTGATGGCTCCTTATCTGCTGCATCCATAGACTGACCATTTTCAAGCATCTTCTCGGGCGGGGGACTCCGAACATTTGGTGATTCCTGTGTGTTAAAGAAGCCATCTGAAGGTCGAAATACAGCAGAAACTCTCTGAAGGGAAGGTGACTTAATCATTTTTGGGGATGATGGTTCTTTAAAGCTATGACTTGCTGATGAATCCTTCTCAATTTGGAAAGCTGCAGTCTCCTTATAGTTTCGAACAGGCATCCTGCACATTGACAAAGGAAAAAGTATTTTTTAAATAAAAGAAAAGTGCCAAAATTGCACACATAACCAAAATACATTAGATAATAAATTCTATAGTTTAGTAGATATTCAGATGCACTAAAGAAACAATGATCCTGTCAACTAAAATCCTCAAGGTACTATTGGAGTCCCATGAATAATTTTTTTATTATAATTTCTAACTTATCTCCTCACATGGAAGACTATTGAGCTCAAAGTGTGGACATGGCACAGGGACTACATGCCTTGGGCAGAAACTTTGGGAACAGCAAGAATCTAACTCCTGACCCCCTCTTACACCATTCAAGAACTGTATTAACTCCAAAAATTACTTAAGTACAGGCTCATGAATGGCTTTAATTATAATCTCTAACAAGATTATTATTTATTATTATAGTAATAATTATTCAACACACTCTTGTTGCTTTCACTATTTTACTACTTCTATTGAAAAGAAACTCATTATTTTCTAGGCACTCAAAAGATAACCAATCACAAAACTTGTTCTAGTAAGAGACCTCTTGGGAAGTTTTGCTGCCTCTTCACAACGAAGGAGCTCTGCATATAAGCCATCCCGGGTCAATAACTCATCATGAGTACCCATTTCAACAAGTTGACCTTCCTCCATAACAGCTATATAATCAGCATTCCTTATAAGACTAAGCCTTCGAGCAATTATTATTGTTGAGCGTCCCAACATGAGAAGATCCAAAGCCTCCTGAACAGCCCTTTCAGCCTCAAAGTCAAGCCCACCAGTTACCTCATCAAGCAGAAGAATGGATGGATTTAAAAGCACAGCTCTTGCAATAGAAAGTTTAATTTTCTGTTCTTCTGTCAAAGCTAAGCCAGCCCTTCCAACCTGATAAACAAGCACCATATAGATATCAAAGATTCAAAATGCAAAAGTGATTGTCACTGGAAAGAAAATAATTGAAAATACGAGTATACAACTAAGCAAGCACTATAGCCTCCATATAGTCATGTTAAACAAGCTTTACCTGTGTGTCATAACCTTTCTCTAGTGAGCTGATGAATGTATGTGCATGGGCTATCTTAGCAGCCTCTTCAATTTGATCCATGGTGGCATCCCGGCCATAAGCAATGTTGTCTCTTATACTCAAACTGAGCAAAGCAGGCTCCTGGGTGACTAGTCCTATTTGGCTCCTCAGCCATTCCAGTTTCAGATTCTTGATGTTCTCACCATCTAAAAGAACCTCTCCTGAACCAGAGATTGAGAAATTTATGTCAAATCTGCAAATAACTAATAGAATGCTTCAAAATATAGAAATATGCTTATAAAGGGGGAAAAAATACCTAATGTAGGATCATAGAAGCGCTCCATGAGTGGAATAATACTACTTTTTCCAGATCCGTTTCTGCCCACAAGTGCCACGGCTTTCTTAGCAGGAACAGTCAGATAGAACCCACTCAAGATAGGGATTTCAGGACGTGATAGATAGCTGAAATAAACATTCCTAAACTCTATATTTCCTTGCACAGAATCTGGGGCAGTTCCATCTTGGTTAACAGATGAGGATGACCTGCTTATCATCTCAAACAATCTATATGCAGCTATACGTCCTTGATCAAATGAGTAGAAGTTTGTTGCTGCCTGATTCAATCCCCTAATTCAAAATAGCAGAAAAACTAAGTAGAATGGTTAACAGAAAAAAGTGAATAAAAAGTGAAAAAGGTGCTCACAGGCCACTTAAAATTACAGCAAACAGAGCTGTTACGATTTCACCACCATGAGCCTTTCCATGCATAACCAAGAACCTTCCTACCCAGAGTTGTAATGCACATGAACATATTGCAAGCCCATACGTAAATCCAAGACCAAGCCCTTGAACAAGACTTATCAAGATACCATATCTAAGGGTAGCTTGAAGTGATGTCGCATATGAATACTTGGCCAATGTTTCATTTGTAAATGCATACAATGTCCTGATATAGGAAACTGCCTGCATCGCAAGAAATCATCCACTGAGAATCACTAGCACAAAAAATGCTTCACCAAATTATTAGAACTTTACCATTCCTTCCACTTTATTAAAACATTAAAGAAACAAAAGATAATAAAACTGCAGCATTGGCTATCTTATGAATAAAATGAAGCAATGAGGGCAATGATATATAGTTCCTTCTGAAGTTTCAACTATAAAGTAAACCCCAAAACTATTACATACACAAGCAGCTAAATATTGATTTAAGGGGTTTGGTAGACAAACAGAAGCGAGGACCAAAACCTATAAATGATTTTAGTTATGCATAATCTGTGACTCTGACAATTTATGCATAACCTTAAACAGGAAAACTTGCAAAAATTTTCAAGCATTTTCCATCACGTGAACCATTTAATGCATCATAACATTGTTTTGCCGTCCCATTTGTAGAGACCAAAGAAGATGATCCACTCCCCACCATAATCAATTAATAGATAAGACATATCAGCATGAAACATTTATAAAGCCATCTCATCTTGAGTTCTACACTGAGTTTATTTTCTGTCCCATGTTCAAGGAAAAACATTCAATTTGACATTATCAAAAATATTTTGGAGATCTCTCTCCTGCCAACAGGCCCAGTTACAAAATCACCAACACACTTGTCAAAGATCATTTCAACTTGAAAGGTTAAGTTCTTCAGTTAAGGCCCATGAATAGTCATATTATGATAATTAGTACACCCCCATGGGTCTGACTATTGACTTGAATAGGATGTCAACAATCATTTTAAGTTAAACGATTTCCTTTAAGTGAAGGTTTAAATATAGTTTAATTCTACCCGCTAACAACACTAAAATACACTTCAGCAAATTTAAAGGAATACTACGATGGTATGAGAAGACTTTCAAACAAATTTAACACTAACAAATGCAATAGAATTTTTAAAAAAGAAATAATTTAAGATAGGAGACAAATTAAGGAGAAATAAATGAAAGAAATTTTCTTTTAATGTCAGGCACATTTAAGAATGTGAAGCCAAACTTAATGCAAATTAAAAGCTTTGAAGCAAGAACAACCAAGTTCCCAAGTATAAATAATCTAAATTGGTGATAGTTCAAAGAAAACAAAAAACAAAGCACCAAAAGAGACTCCTTACGTACATGCCAACAAATAGCCATTGATGTTATTGCTTAGTTGAAGATCATAGAACTGAAGTCAAAAAATAATAATAATAATAATAATTAGATTTATAAACATTCCATTGGTTGGTAAAGGCTGTGGCATTTTACTCAAGAGAATATATTATCAAGGCATCCGGTCATTTTCAATAACTTGCTTGCATTAGAATGGTTGGCATGCCAACTTGGTGCCCATTGCTAATCATGAGAGTACACGGAAATTTCTTTCTTCATGCCACTTAACTCTCTCTAAATAGCATAATGCACCTCAAGATAGTCAGAATCTTAAATCTCCCCACCTTCTCTTCTTCAATCCACACAAGCTGCACAGACGGCCCCTCACACTCATCTATAGTGATGGGAATGCAATCTCAATGACAATGAGAAAATGGTAGATAAGAATGAAATTCATTAAAAATACTTCATTGGGTTTGTCCATGACTACGAATTCCATTGTGTTAGTGAATTAGTAGTATGTTATTAATCTTGTGAATTTTGACTTTTTAAGACTTTCAACTTATGTAATGTAGGGGATCTTGTGATTTTCAAGACTTATGATTGATGAGGTTAATGCATGACAAGATTTTGATTATATTTTGCTTATCTGTCAACATGATATAACTATGTTTATATGTATCTTTCTAATTGCTCTTGGCAAAAGTGGCAGGATCTTATCCCCCTTGATCAGATTTAGTCAATCTATCCAGCCCCTGGTCCAGCACCCAACCCTATCAAGATCTTAATCTTCGTGTCATGACTCTTGACAACCTTGGGCCCAATGATATATTTACTCCAATGTTTGACAAGATGATGAAGAATACCAATGCTAAAAACAACAATAACAACAGAAAGGGTAACAGGAAGAGTTGAACTTATAAGCTTGACATGTAAGACATTTCTTTTTGAGCCAAGCATCTGAAACAATGGACTGACTCATGAGTTGAACATATGAACTTGATTCGAATCAGAACATTTGTAAATAAAGGATTCTTATCAATGAAGCATCAATAGCCCCCATCTGTAGCCATATTGGTGTAACATACACTTACCCATCTCATTACATATTGGCAAAGTTTCGTGATTTAATAGTATGAATATGCATATTCTTAATTTCATATATCAATTTTATATAGGAATGAATTTGAATGATTTATATTATGCACCCGGTCAAATCCATAACCTGGACTTTTAATAAATTGTCATATCGCTTATTGTATCAAATACAATAAAAGCATTGGCACTAAAGTGATTATCATGCGAAGGGAACAGGAACTGGATTTCAAATTGATTAATAGCTCCCTTTTCTTTGTATTTCTGAATCTAAAAAGGAGATCAATGGTGTTCCCCATTCTATGCAGAACTACTAGGCAAACATCACAATTTAACCATTGAATCATTGTCATCATCTATCAGAAGTTTAATAGTCAACAGTCAATAATAGCACACAACTTGAACACCCCACATGACCTAAATCTAGAAGGAAGGAAAGAAATAAATGAATTTGCAGAATCTAAAGAGAAGAACACATTATAACAGTCACACCACTCTACATTTCAAATTTATACTTCATTCAAATATCAAGTATTATTTAAAATTTTATACAGGTTAGGAATTTAAGAAATATAAATCATGTTTTAGAATGCAACACAAAAGAGTATTCAAAGGGCATCTTGAACTCATCTCTGCGGCTATTGATTCACACACAGAATGGAGATAAGGAATATGCTTGGTTCAATGTAGATAAAAGTTAAAATTTAAAACAAAAGTAACCTGTTCAGCAATGCTAGCTGCTTCAGCATACGCATCTTGAATATTCTCTGCAAGCCTATGGAGGAAGATATTTGATATTCCTCCAGCAGCAACAATAAATGGACCTGTGGCTAATGTTATCAACGCAATCTGCCAACAGTTGATAAATCCAATAACAAGTCCACTGAAGAATGTAGCCATATTATGAATATAATTTCCAACCTGTATCATTAAAAGCCAATAAACATATTATATGAAATATGCATGAAGAATTTGGGATATATTATTAGAAGAATACAGTTTTGATGTACCGACTATTTACACGCAATTAGAGTAAGACATACTTTTTCACTAAGCGCAGACTGAATGAGCAGCACATCACTTAATACTTGACTCACAATGTCTCCATTATTCCCATAAGTATCGAAAAAACTCATATCTTGGTTAAGCAATACTTGAACATATTTTGATCTGATAACAGCAGTCTGCCGTTCTCCAGTCAAAATCCAGCATGAAACCTCTATCAAACCGAAAAACAATATTAGCATTGCAAAAATTAGCAAATCTCTTATCTAGGAGGATACATTCCTAATAAGTAATAATCAATTTCAATAAGCATGTTAGTTTACCTATCCAACCAGCAGCAAAAACGGCCGCAGCAATATAAACAATGGTTAAAGCAAGCTGTAGAAGAAAAAATGACAGAGGTAAATAAGCATAATCTAGTTCACAATTTGATTAGCTTATTGAAAATAGAGGAAAACTTCCTTACTGAAATTTCTTCTATTCATATAACACAAGAAAAACCGGAAGTTCAACAAGAAAGCACAAAATATAAAAAGTTACAAAGAATTTAAAACATTTTCAAAGATAACACAAATATGAGAAGCAGCATTTTTTTGGGATAAAATATATGGGACTTTTAAGGCTAGTTACGTTCCATGAATAACAGTAGATATGATTTAATATTTGTTGGCATTCATCAAACCAGCTAGTAACTTCCCAATCGTGTTAATTTCAGAAGGCCAAGAGACCCAGCAAAAAGATAAAAACATTAGGAAAAGACCAAGGGACAACAAGTCTTTCAAGAAAATTGAAAGCACTGAAATCCCTTAGCAGGAAATTAGATAGTTATGTCCTGCTAAAGAAAGGAGTTATATCAGACTAAAACAGGCAACCACAGGCCATCAAAACTGTTTTCCAATAAGAAGCCATTCTTCAGAAATTTTAGGTAAAAGGTATGGGATCAAGCCCAAATATAGAGATCTTTGTGTAATGCATTGTTCATCAAGCCTCCATGAACACAAGGATTCAGATGTCTCTCTAGGAGAATTCCACCACTGATGGCTACATAGATAGTGAGCAGCAAGTCTGAAAGGGACTCACATGGCATCTCCATTTATCATTAATTTGTCCATAATTGTTTATCTAAAGCCTGAGTTTTTACATCTCTCTGTCAATTTCTTTCTTTTAATTCACATAAAAGTAGAAGTTCTTCTCAATGCTGATGAACGCTTTCAAACCTAAACAAATATCTTGTACTGAGTCTCTGTAGGATTCGTTGTCTGAGATTGGTTTGTTTAATAGTTTAGTTGTCTTCCATTGGCCCCATCTTGATTAATCTAAATGGAAGTCCTCAGGTTCGAAATCAATAGATTTACTGGTTAATATTTGATACTGCCAGTGTATAGTACTAGTTCTTGAGATTCAATTCCTATTGAATCACATAATTAATTTTTGATAGTCAGTTTACAGAAGTAGTTTACACTATTTCCATTTTTCACAAAAATATTTTCAAAAAATCGTAAAACCTATCTATATATAACAAGCAACATGAGTATATTAATCGCATTTATGCTCCTAATTGACACTACCAAAGTCTAGCTTTCATAAATAAAAAGTTTCACCAATAGGATGCCATGAATTTATGGATTGTCACAGTATAGTTAAAGCTAATTTTCAACTGTCAAACAAAGTATGTTAAATTAGTGTTTCTTCTTTTCACCCCTAAATATGATCACTAGCAGCATATGTAATATTAGTTCCTAATATACAGAAGATGATTTACATTAAGAAACCTCTAAAACTTGTCACTTGAAGGGAGATAGGCCTAGTTTACCCAAGACCAGACCAGCACAAATCCAGTTGAACCAAACAGAACAGACCCCCGTATATCTGCTTTGGTTTGGTTGTATCATCATAATATAAGAGCAGCTGAATGCAAATTTAGGGAAACCATTGCAGTTGGTTCGGCTGGCCAGTTGACTCAAAATTGACCAAGCTGAGTTGTACAGCCCTAGTTGTAGTGTCATAGTATCAAATTATAAATACAAGTGCACAGGCCAATGTTTTCTTAAGGTCTCCCGTTAATTCAGGATGATCTCATTTAAAACAGAACGACAGCTCAAAACATCCTGAAACATTTAAAATTTCTCTCCTGGCATAAAGTAAGAGACAAGGAATTGAAGTATAGTACTCTTGTAGTTAAATTTAAAATGAAATAATTACGCGAGGAATTATCTCAAGCTACATTGCATCAATTAAATGCAAGAGATGCATTCAGGAAACTGCCGAGAGCACAACCTATGATGGTGACCAAATTTCAGAAGCAACCAAGACCATAACTAAAACCAACAGAACTAGATTAATTATTTTCTTCAACTCCTAATTGTCCAATCAACCAAGCACAAAATTAATGATTTAGAAAATCTAGAAAAATCTCACCAATATTTATCAGAATAACGTTTCTTCGAATTATCTGTGCTTTATAGTTCCCATGTATTCCCTCTGGCATGAAATTAGGTAACTTAAATAATAGGAACAGTATGTCTATAAGCGAATCAGAACATCAGATAACATATCATGACACGTAGCTTAAAACCAAAGCAAGACTTTTATCAAGAACTATAGCCTACGTGCTTCGTTTACGGGTTTGATCACCTCAGCACAGTCTACTAAAAACTAATCTCGTCCAAAGTATCAGGAAAGGAACAAATTTTCACACTTCAGTTACATCTCTGGATAAACAAACAAAACAAAAATTCTGTCTGAAACGAACTGAATCATAACAAGTAACTAGGGTTTTGTCCAGATATTAACAGCTAACCTCCGTGAACTTGTGAAATTGCCCCTCCGATGAACTTTGGGCAGGATCCATCCTCAACACATTAATGATCTTCGCAAAGTAGTGCAAGTAAACTACAAGGGCTGTGCCATGAGCTGCTGCAGCGAGCGAGCCGACGACCATCAGAACCCAATCAAGCCGGTCGGCACAAGCGAAGAGCCTGGAGAAGGGAACCGCGGCGGGCGGTGGCTCAATCTCCTCGGGCTCCTCGATCTCCTCCTCCACTTCGACCTGGTGAGAGGCCGAGGTCTCGGCTCCGGGGTCTAAGTAGGGCGACGGCGACTCCGGCGGCTCAGAGACCTCCGACACCGGCGTGAGCGGCTGTATGTGGGGTGGAGACCATCCGAACAGCCCTCTTGATATCATCATCTTTTGATCCCACCAACTCAACACCAACACACAGAAACCAAAACTCCTCTCCGAACTCCCCTTTCCCTCACTAAAATCAGCAGATCCACCCAATTCAGAGCACGAATTTCTAAATCAGCTTTTTCCTCTTTCTCTTCGAATTATTATCAGCTACTTTTTTTTTCAAGTCCCGCTTCCGAAAAAGAAAAAAAATACAAAAGGAGACCGAGAGAGAAAGAAAACAACGTGGACCTCCTACTCCTCGTCGAAGGTGGTGGCGCGTGGGGGCGACTAAGTCAAAGACGGCGTACGGAGAGGCTAGATGCTAGTGTCACCCAGAGTAGCACGCGTAACATCTGAACCAGCCTCCGCCTCCTCCTCCTTCTCCTTCTCCTTCTGTTCTCTCTTTCAACAGCTAATTTGCTCTGGTTTTTGTTAGGTTTAACGGTCAAACGCCGGCGATACGTTTGAAGGAGATTTTTTTTTTTTTTGGGACAATGTTCAAAGAATTGCTGTTATTATTTTTATTAACATTTCCGTGTCTTTTTTAAATAATGCTATGCTTTTGAACAGTGAGCGTGTGCTGTGATAGATTGCAAAGTGAAAGGGATGGAGGGTGTTTTGGTAAATTAGTTAGCGACAATTTAGATTTGAAATTACGTTGACATCCTTTATGGACACGTGTCAACTTATCATGCGATGCTGGGTGGGTGACGCCATATCCTTGACGCTTCTTAAATACATTAAAAAAAATTTTAACAAACCTATTTATATAAAATAATTATAGTTTTTCCCCTCAAATACAGCAGCTTTACCAAATAAAAATAAGTTGAATTAATTACACACAATATTAAAAATATAAATTTTACATATTATATTGTATATATTTATTTGTAAATAAACTAAGTTTATTTATATTTAATAATAATTATATATTCAAAATTTTTCAAATAATTTTCTAAAATATTTTTATTAACAATTTTGACTAAATTAAGTTTATAATACATATATGTATATATTATATATGAAAGTTAGAAAATGTATCCCACATATTTATATTGTGAGTCTATGATATTTTAAGGACACTGTGATTTTATCTTATTATTAATTATTAATTTTTATTTAAACAAAATATTATTCTAATCTCTCAC
The DNA here is from genome assembly GCA_037074485.1 of Delonix regia. Taxonomy (NCBI): domain Eukaryota; kingdom Viridiplantae; phylum Streptophyta; class Magnoliopsida; order Fabales; family Fabaceae; genus Delonix; species Delonix regia. The sequence goes on along the minus strand of CM073454.1, from coordinate 16,907,911 downwards.
CTTTTATTTAATATTAATATAATTATATATAAATTTACAACACCAAAATAATTCATTATAAATTTAATAATAATAAAAAACAGTTAATTACAAACCACTCATAATATATTTAAAGGATTATTTTTTATTATTTTAAAATATTGAAGGATCACTTTGTCATTATAAATTAGTGAATAATTAAATTGATATTAAAGAAAATTTGAAAGACTAAAATAATTTTTTTCTTTTATTTTCCGTACACAACATATACTCTCTAAGAAAATTATATTTTTTTTCAATAGATTATTATTTATAATTATATATAGTTATTAACTTCACATAGAAGGAAATAAATTAATTAAATTTTTGTCAAAGTGAGGTGGAGTGGGGACTGTTGGCAATTCAAGAGGGAACTGAATTGGGAGAACTGGAGGGTGAGGGTGAGGGTGAGCTTTTATCATGCCAGTTCATTTGATCTGTTTTCTTTATTCTTTTTAATAAACCTTTTTGGGAGGTGACGTGGCATTGTTTTTATACTTCACACAATAGGGATGGCTGGCTATTAAAAATTGCTTTTGAAAAGCTCAATGAGCAACGTTATACTTTGTAAAAGGTTAGTCAAAAATAGTGTCTGAAAATTATTTTTTAAAAAAAATTTTAATAAAATATAAAAAAAAAATATCATATTAATTTTTATTTTTATATTTTGTGATAATTTAATTCATTATTTTTATTTTATATAAAATTAATTCTTTATTAATACAAACAAAAAATTTAATTTTGTACAAATTTAAATTTGTGAATAATTAATTTATACAAATTTATATGTATGAGTGATTAATTTATCACAATTAATTACCTTTTATTACAAATTAAATTAATTTAGCAGATTTTTTATTTAAAAAAATATCATAGTTTTTTTAAAACAGAAAATAGTTTATGTAATTTTGACATAGTGCAATCTACCCAAAAAAATAAAATAAAATTGTAATCTATTTATGCCTTTTTTCAGGTTTAGTTTCTACATCCCTATTTCTTCATTTATTTCAAATTTTGTTATGCAATTTTTTTTTTTTTTTTGCATTGTTTTTCTGTTCATTTCATCTTTATTTATCATTTTTGTTATTGTGCTCTATTTTTTTATGCATTACATTTTTAATTTAGAAATAACAATAATTTTTCTAAGATTTCATATAGTAACTTTTGAATTTTAAATGTTCTTTTTTCATGATATATATATATATATATATATATATATATATATATGTACATATATGTGTGTCTATATATGTAAGTGTCTTAAGATTTTTAAAATTAGCATATCATGCGTATCATATCACATGATTTAAATACAAACATTTGTATCAAAAATTTCTTAGTATTATATCAATCAAATTATATTTAAATTATTAGAAGACAAGTACAAATTGAATGGTCATGTCCAAACTATAACCAAAATGAATATTTAACTATATTTTGTTTGCCTTTAAAAAGAAAAAGCCATATTTTGTTTGAGATGGTTTTGAGAAATCAACCCAACATTTTAAATTATTTGGAATTCACCTCGTTTCAAAATATAGCATTTTTTTTTATATTTTTAATTAAAAACAAACAAAATGATAAAACCCAATCAAACTTCTCTCTTACATTTAGTGCTCGCCTATGTGGTTTTGAATTATCTACATTTGAAAATTCAATTTCCTTATGTTTAAAGAGATCTAAATCATTAAATTTTCATTTAATAATTTAAATTTTAATAAACATCAAATTGTTTTTAATAATTTCTTAAAATCTAATTCACTTAGAATTTTTTTTTGTGATTTTCTTGTTTTGTCACTCCGTCCCTGTTTTTGCTTTCTTCCACTCCCTTAAATTTAGTTAATTTTTTTAAATTCTTTTCTTCATTTCATATAAAAATTTTAACCTATTTTCTCATCTATTGGATTAATAGTTTTAGTTCTTCATTTTTATCTTAAGAACAGTTTGTTTCTCCAAAGACAAAAGCATTCAAATAGTCTTTCAAAAATGAAAATGTCAACTAATTTGATCCCTGAATAGTTTTATTTTCGGGAAGACCATTAATGGTTTCATATTTAAAAAATCATTTTAATATTTTTATTTTTAAATGACCAAAAAGATTTTGAAACCAATGCCTATAATTACATTTTCTTCTATCTAAAGCTTCAATCATAATTTCTTTTCGGTTTAACTGACACTGTTACATAGATCTAGCATAGGTTAATCCTATGATTAAGAACATCCTATCTATCCTTTACTAATGTCGTAATATATATAAATGTGAATAATATTGGCGTATATATTCATCAATGTGTGTTAAGAATATTAATATATTGGTCCTTGACCTATGAGTGAATTTTTATTTTAATCCTATTCCTTATTTATTGTATTCTTTAAAAAAAATTTCAACTGATTAGATATTTGGAGATTAACACTTTTGATCCTTCCTTGTTATCATTTATATAGTCTCTTAAACTAAACTTTATTAATTCACATAAATGGATTAAAAGTAATAATTTTTAATTTGTAAAAGACTATTTAAAAATGAAATAAAAGAAAGACTATAATGACAATTCATAAATTAGGACCAAAATAATATTCTCTTCTTATATTTTTTAAATAAAAATGACTATTTGTTAAAGCCTCCAAAAAATGGTTGGCCCAATGAGTTCAATGTGTTTAACCCACTATTTTTGTAGGTGAGATTGAAGTTTTTAACTCATTTAATATTGATTGATTAAATTAATCTAACTTACTTAATTATTACGTTAAATGAGTTAGCTTAATGAATAAGTAGATTGACCTACTTAAATGGTTTTATAGTGTTTATAAAAAATTTAATATTCCACCGTTTCAAGTAGATTTTATTTTTGTTTTATTTTTAAATATTTAATATTTTATCAACAATAAACAAAATGAATGAATTTCTATTATTAAAATGAAATATTTGGTTGATATTTGAATTAATTTTGTTTGGATTTTTTTTTTGCCTTTTATAAAATTTTTATTATACTTTTTTTATTTTTAAATAAATTTATTTGTTTAACTCACTTGATGGACCGAATATAACATTCTAACCCACCAAAATAAAATGGACCTATTTAACTCGACGGGATTTAACATTCTAACCCTTCAAAATAAGATGAGTTATTCGCTTAACTTATCAATACATCCATGTCAGCCTCTTTAACTTACCTATCCCGTTCTGACACCTCTGCAACCACTCTTGTAGTACATTGCTTCAACTGAGTTCAATTGGGGTTTCTACCATATACATAGGCCTTGGGTTTATGTTCTGCATTGTTGAGTCCGATAACCGCATAGAATGACCTTAAGCCCACAAATTTAAATACCCCAATTCTTTTCGTTAGCATCAGCGTTGTTCTTTTGGGTTATCATACACAGCCTTATCACATCTCTTAGGCCCATCTACTTAACAAATAACAATATGGGCTGGCCACATCGACGCCATAGATGAAACGCACCGTTTCTCTTTTTTCTTTTCAAAATTTCAAAACCCCAAATATATTATTGTTTTTTTTGCCACTTACACAGCATATATATATATATATATATATATATATATATATATATATATATATATATATATATTCAAATTTTAACCTATCTTTCAGACTCACTTTTTGATTTTCTATTTTAACAACTTGGTTCTTAAAGTGTTAGATAAGAGGTATCAATGTGACGGTGTGGTATATAATATTGAGTGGCTGTACCAGTCTAATATGAACTGTGCAAAATTTATTTCAGGTTAGGCTTATATTTATTATATTATTTTGGAGTTGATGTAGGGGAGAACCACTGTATAATTTACCAACGACTCCATTGTGAGCTGATGCTGAAGATTATTTTGAGGAGTTCTCCATGGTAACAGATTAATCATTAATTATTATTTTTTTAGTCTAATAAATTGATCATTAATTATTTTAACAGGGGTTTCTTAGGGTTTAGGATTTAAAATTTAACAAAATTATTTATTTGCAGTTGTAACAATTGCAGCCTAATCCAAAATTAACTGCAGTTGATAAATTTTGGAGAAATTTGAGATTACACTGAGGCCCTGCTAAGGATTCAGGCATACAAAATATATCCCCATCCAAAGCGGAAATATATCCCATCCAAAATATATTATTTGAATTTTAATAGAATTCGTATCATTAGATAAAAATTTAATGATTCAAAATTTAATAAATAATTAAAAATTATTTAATATTTATTAAAATCTAAAGTATTTGAATTCCAGCGAGACTCAAAAGCTTTCGCTCTGTTGTTCTATTTGGTGCTCCAAATCCGGAAATTTCAATTTCAATCCTTGAATTGCTCTTTTTGGTTCGGTGTTTTCTACAATTCTCTGTGAGTGATGTTATTTATATTTGTTTGTTCCGAATTATTGTGAAGGGCAATTGTCTAGTGCCTTTAGAGCTTTGAAAGAGTTTCTTTGAATAAATGGATAATCGCTATGAGGCAGTAATTAAATAATAGGTGGAAAATTTTTTAATTGGGCACTTGAAAAATCCATAGATAAGGTTATATTGTGCCCATGTAAATCAGAGATCCATGTACAAATGCCTAAACAACACTTTAGTCATAAAACTTATTGACCACTTCATTTTTCATTTTCTTTTATATACGTTGCGTAAAGTGAAAGAAAAGTATTTTCATGCTATATATATATAAATGAGTAAAATATCATTTTACTCCCTCATTATCATAAAATTATTATTTTGGTCTTTCACTTACTGTAAAATTATCATTTTGTCCTTCACTCATTAAAATATTTAAAATGGTTTGTCATTTATTAAAAAATATCACACTTGATCTCTTATTTTCAAAAAAATACTAGATTTGGTTTTCTAAATTTATAATTTAGGGTTTAACAAGTAATTTTTAAAAAAATGATAGACCAAGTGTGATATTATTTTTCAATAAAAATTTTTTTAAACATTTCAATGAATGATGAACTAAAATGATTATTTTATAAAAAATAAAGAATTAAAAGTGTGTTTTTCCCACATATGTATCTATATATATATATATACACACACACACAAATGCGTGAACGCATATTGCTACTAGTTTCTGTTTCATTTTCCCATTTATTTGTTTTGCCTATGAGATTATTGTCTGAGGTGTTGTTGTACAATAAACTTTTGGGGAATGATGGATATATAATCTAAAACTTCACACAAAGACTTAAACAAAGGGAGTAATTTCTGTATAACGTAAACCAGATATTTGTATTTGATAAAATGCAATATATCGAAATATATATATGTAGACATTTCAGATGTTGTCGTGTCTTTGTCTTTATGTATACAATTTGTGAAGTGACAATAACAATTAATCATCTCTAGAATTTTCATTTTTAATTACATAAAAATTAAAGGTAATCTCATTTTGAGCGTGATGCAAAATATTCCTACAAATTACATGAATCATTTTATTTTTTTAAAAGTGTTTTTGGTTCCCATTAATATGAAATTAGGAAAGTCCTGAACTGCTCAAAAATCTATATTTTCCAAAAAGTTTTTTTTAAAAAATTCAAGTTAGATCCAACACCTAGTGTTATAAGAAATCAAATTAGGGCTTAATTCTAGGTGTTTACAACAAGCATATTGTGAAACTTGCAAATTTATTATCTAATTTTTTATAAATTTATAATTGTATATAAAGAAAATCAGTTAAAGTAAACTTGCGAGTTGACTAACCAATTTATTAAGTTTACAATTTTGACGTGTCAACTAATTTGTAAAATTAACAATATAATAATTTAAACTCAAAACTAAATAATATATATATAAGCTTCTTTTTCATAAAGCCTTTATAATTTATTTTATCACAAGTTTGAATATGTATAAAAAATAATAAAATTACATTTAATATATACTTATAAAATAAAATAAAATAAATATTATTTAATTAATTATATTGAATAATTATTTATGCATGACTATCTTAAGATATTCATGTTGAGTATTACAAATTATGAAATATAAATTGTTTTTGTTTAATTAAGTATAATTTGAAATACATTTGAATAATTTTTTTTAATATATATAGTATTTAAACTATAAAATAATATATTTTGATAACTATTTATTAATCAAAGTAAACTTTTACAAATTTACGTTACGAGCATAAATTATAAATTTACTTATCTCTTACGAGTTTGTTTAAACTCATAAGTTTAACAACTTAAATAACAAGCGAAGAATGTGCAGTTGTCATCTCTCAAGATTTAGCAATGCGCCTATTGATCTTGAAGAATTGGCAAATGCCTAGTTTTTTTTTGCTTTCTTCAAAAATAAATTACTTGAGTAGAAGGATTGTATTGTGTTGCGTCAATAATAATAATAATAATAATAAGAAAGAAAGAAAGAGACTAATTAATTTACTTCAGATTTTGTTGAATGCTTTTCAGTCAGAGATTCAAGCCTCCAAGTTCACCTAAAAAATGCAAGTTCGTGATGGATTTTCACTTGTTGATAGTGCTTATTCATAACTATATATGACTAAAACATAATGGAATGAAATAAAAAAAATTATAATGTATTATAAAAATATCATTTTGGTCATTTATTTTTTAACTTAGTCCCATTTTAACAAAACATATTTCACCAATATTTTTTTTACTAATGATCTTAGGATGAATGACAATGTGGAACAAATTCATTTATATGATTAACTAGTATATTTGATTACTAAGACATTACCAATATGACTATATTTAAACTGTTGGTCAACAATATTTCAATACATTAATTCAAACATTGGGTTGCCATTAGGGGGGGATAAAAGGTGTGTGGCACTATTTTTCCTTAATTGAGGTTTACTCCAACTAAGTTTTCTTTTTTGGAGTATGTGTGCGCGTGTGTTTCTCATTCCAAAATTCTCAATAACTTATTGCTTAAAATTAACCATTTGTAATTTAGTTCTTGCCGTTAAACTTTTATCAATGTGTCATTATGTTTACGGAAAATATCATGCACCATTTGACAATCATATTTATTATGCACATTTAAAAGGTAATTTAACATAGAGCGCATCATATGTCATATGTATAAATGAGGTTAATTTCATTACTCATTTTTGTTGGCATAAATTATGCATATTGAGTATCAATATGACGTATGGTTGGTTAGATCAACAAAATTTGATAAAGCTGACATCAAATTTCAATGGTGAAAAATAAATTATAATTTTCATAATTATACATATAAATAAAAAACAAAAAATAAAAAACATATTTTAGTCCTTTGCTCATAACCAATTATCTATTTTGGTTCCTTACTCAATGAAAATTCTAAATTGGTCCTCCACCCAAAGCATAGCTAACTAAGTTAATCCTCTATTATGTTGTCATCCAAAAAAAGCTAACAAGGATGTTTAATTGCTGAGTTGGATCGTTATCATTTGAGTTAAAAAAATTCAACCCAAAGAAAACCACATCAGTATCTTAGCCAGCATTCTATTCTCGAGATGATTTGTCTGGACACGGTTGTAAAAAAGAATCAGTCAAAATATGTTGTCACGACTTAGGCTCGTCCTTTTAAATTTATTGGGAGCTTATGAAGTCTTTGTGGTTTTGTTATCTTCTCAATCAGATTGATGGAGGAAAGGACATTCGCTATGTCATATAGACGTCTGACTTGCGGCATAACCATTTAAGAAGATAATTAGGGATAATGTCATTCATTTTTTTTCCTTCATAAAAATGATAATATAAGGTTGGATGAAAGACTAAGTGTAAAGTCGATTACTTCTCAAGGTGGTCGAATTTTGGGAATTGCATTTGATTGTAAATACTTACCCGAAGTTACTCCTTTATATACTCGAGGAGAAATGTAAATGCTTCAACTAAGCATTTTTTTTTTTTTTATAGAATTGCATTTGGTTGTCGCAATAGTCACGGGCATCGTGGCTGAGCTGTCACCCTCTATGTTTATTTGATGGCTTAATTTTCATAATATAATGCGTGATGACTCTTTAACAATGCTAAACCAACACTTTTATATCTATGTTCTCTAGCAGAATTTCACTTTTTTTATTAGACAAGAGAAATGCATTTGTAGACCTTTGTTATAAAATGAAAAAGGAATACTTAAACTAAATCCGTGATTTCATAAATAAGATTATCATGTCCAATTTGATTAATGCTTCATTTTGGCTTCTTAATTTTGCAAACTATTTGCTAAAATAAAGAGACTGATCTTTGTCATGGCTGGTTCTTCGCATTAATGGTAGTATTTCTGACTTTTAGGCATCAGATAATTACTAGATGTTATTGATGTTGAAGAGGAGACATGATGCAACTTCATGGATTTGTGTTTGAAAGAGAAAAGAACCTCTACTAACACATCTTGTCATTTTTTCCTTACAAATAATTTCATTGATAGAATAATGTTTCAATTTGAAACATTTTTTTACCCACTTCAAATATTTGGAAAACAGTCCCTAACGCATTGTGTTATTGGCTTCTGACATAATATGGGATGTAGGGTGCATGTCGTTTCCATTGATTTTACAGTTGAAAGTTGACAATTCTTACAGCAGCTAATGATGTATACATATATGGCTCTTGTCTTTCTTAATAATAAATCTGTTATTGGGGCTGGTAATTCTGATGACGCTGACGAGAAAGTACAGATACCGGTTGTTCAGCAGTAAGAACGCGTTAAGGTTACATCTGAGAACGTTGGCATATAGAAGGTGACTTTTTACTCTGATATTGATCATTAGGCTTTTATGAAGACGGAATAATAAGTGAAATTTTCTTTTAGGTAGGCCCAACTCTTATTATGCAGAAGAGTCAAAGCATGCAAGTTAGTAGTTTGAGGCTTGCATAATTGAATTTTGGATTAAAATCGGCCTCTTGATACCTCAATGGCCATATCCTCTTGGTCAAAAGTGCTGGAGATTTGTCTCTTCTGCAGCTGTCTATAAATAGGAATAATGTAAGTTAGTGCCAAAAAATGGCCGGAAAAGAAAAGAAATAATCTTGCAGTCTTGCCCTATAGTTGACCAGTCCACAACGAAAAATTTGAGGCATATTTTATTTCATGAACAAGTATAGATAAGCAACATTAAATGCTAGTAGTTAATTTTGCGACATCAAGTGTGAGTACAAGAAGAAAGAAGAGGTTATAAGTTATGATGATGCTGTTGCCAAGGCATTGTCCTCGCTATCAATTTCAGAACCACCATTTTCTTTGTTCTTCAATGCCTGGCATGTATATTTAACTCAGTCACTGAATTATAGAATGAGAGTATTACATGATACAGGTATGGAGATGCAAGAAGATGAGACCGAGTTTCTCAAAAAGAAATTCCAAAGTTTTAGCTACATTAAAATTGTAGCCTCCCTCTCCCCCTTGTGTGTGTATCCATGTATATGTGGATACTGGATAGTTTGCCAGCAACGGAGCAACCTCAGAACACTTAAGTGACAAAAAGAAAAAGGTCAAACTTACTTCAGTTGAACTGCGGTGGCTGTATTGAGTATTATTGCCTAAGAATGCTTTGATGTATTGAGTATTATATATTAGAACAGTATATAAGGCTTTTATCCCTCTTTTCTGGTCATATATACTCTTTCAATGGGATTGGATATTCCTTGTACACTTACTTTCTTTGTTGAACGACTACTATATAAAGAGAAGTACGCATATGTATATACTTTTAGTTTAAAGGGAGGGAACATACAAACCAAACCTTTCAGATGATGTCTACTGTTATAGAATTAAGGTTTTCTAATCAATGCAGGGTTTGTTCCTTCAGTTGTATGCCTAATGCAAGACAGACACTACAACTTAGTCAGACGTTATTGCAAAAATATTAGAGTCATCAAAATGGGTTTGACCCACCAGGTCGAGTCTGTTTAACCCACCTAAAAGGTGGGTTGAGTTGAAGAGTTTTTTTGAGAACTTGTTTATTATACTTCTATTAACTCGACCCATTTAACATGCGAGTTAAACGAGCCAGCTCATGAGTTAAATGGGTTGCCTGTTTTTTTGAAAAAAAAATTTCACTCACTCAGTCCAACACCCCAGCCCACTACACTTTCCTATTTAAAAAAATTAATCCTAATGTATGTGTTGTGTTGTCTCTATTATTTTGTAATTTTCCAAATTTGAATATTATGCTCATAATCATATTCTTATTATTAATGAATTATTGAATTATTATATTACTCTACTTGTTTTAATTCGTTGAAACTTGCTTTTTATTTAGTTAATTTTTTTTGTTTATTTATACTGATATAGAAATTAATTGATTAAACAAGACATATGCTTAAAAAAAGCAACATTTAAATTTTTATAATTTTTTATTTTATTTTTATTTTTTTTAATTTTTTGGTGGGTTAAACGAGTCAACTTGCTTAACCTACCAGGTGGGGTGGGTTGAGATTTTCAATCCACTACCTTATAGTGGGTTAAACGAGCTGATTCATTTAAGCCACCAACTCAGGTGAGTCAACTCAAGTGGGCCAACTTAACCCACTTTGACAGCTCTAAAAAATATGGCTAATATGTAATTAACTTATTCTTCGTATATTGGATCTAGTTAACTAAATCTGACATTACTGCAAAAAGCATAAAGATGCATAAATTAATATGATCAAGCACCCCTTTGAAATGGATTTATTATTGGAATGGATTTCAATGAAACCTAAGAAAACAAAACCAGAATCATCCCTTTGAAAGCTTAAAACACAACCTTATTAGCTTATGCAGCTTCAGTTTATATATGCCTATTAGTTGGTGAAATATATGTTTATGGGTGGACTTCACTTTATTAGTCTCATTTGTTTATATCTAAATGTTAATTTTTAATATTATTGACTTGACTATCTAAAACTATATGATGTCCTTGTTATTCATGTTTTGTGCAATATGATATTATTTGAAGTCAATCATAAATGGTCGCATGTTTATAAATTTTTCCCAATTAATCAAGATTTGTTTCATATGATTTTTTAAATAATTCTTTTATATGAAAATTATAATATTTCACTATCAATTTTCACAAAAAATAACTTTAAAAAGTTACCGTTAAAAGACTATAAGTTATAAAATATTTACTATGAATAATCTTAAATTCTAAAATTATTCTGACAAACTTAATGAACAAATTGTTTTTTAGATCAAAGAACTCCATCTTATGACTTTGGAATATCTCTTAAAACTTTTTTATTTTGGTATAAAATTTTAAAGAATTTTAAAATTTAAAATCTTTCATATTAAATATATTAAACTTATTTTTCTTAAGTGTAATTCTTCCATATTAAATTATATAAGGATAACCAAGTGGTAAATGAAGCGTAAAATTAAAGATAGTATTAAGGGATTCAAATTCTCTGATGTAGTAAATCACAATATGATAGACTAAAGTTGGAAAAAAAATTCTAAGCACACTTTCTTCAATCACAAAAGAAGACTTGAACTCTGAACATAATTTAAGCAACCAATTAACCCTTGCATATTGATTATTCTACAAATTTATAGTTTTCACGACCATTTAGGCTGAGAAAGCACATACATTTTGCTTATAAACTAGTCTAAAAACTCCAACTTTGACCTTTTGGCCATGGAAACACATATACTTTTCTTGAGCAACATATGATTTTGATCACGCATTTACAACTTACACAATACTTCTTACCCAGCGAAGGACCCCTTTTGGAAATCCACACAATTTTAGAAAGACAAGCTTCAAGAACACTTTAACTTAATCTTTCTTCGTTGTATGCAGTTATGACATCACAATCCATTACGCGGATTTTGGTGTTGAAGGTTGACGATGAGTCAAATGACGTCACGGAGATTGAACCTTAGAAGACACCATGACTTGGGTTGCAAAAGCAGAGGACGTAGAAGAAGGAGAAGATGCAAAGGAGAAGCCATAGTCATGAAACAAAGCAAAAGTAGAGGATTGAAACTACCCCAAGTCTCCAGGAAATCTCATGTATAAATATGAAGGTGATGTTGAGCAAGGCTAGAACCAAAGAAGGTGGTGAATTAGGTTTTATAAAATTTTTACTGAAAAACTCCTTTAGAAACAGAGATGATAAAATTAGACAATGAATGCAGAATGTAAAAGGAGTAAGTGAGAAGTATGGACATAGAGATTTATCCTAGTTTGGCTTTTACCCAAGCCTACGTTTAGTCCCCAAGCAACCTCTTGGGATTTTCACTATATCAGAAAATCAATACAATTCCTAGGAGAACCTTTCCTAAATTCCCAAGCTCTCACAACTTAACTCTTTCAAGAAACCTCTGTGAATTTCTCTCTCAGGGATATACTCCCCCTAAACCCAAGCTCTCTTTTAACTTGACACCTTTAAGGAACCACCTTGAGCTTTACTCTTAGAAGAAAGAAAGATTTATAGATAAAAGAACTTTCTGAACATAGTAGATAATACAATGAAGCACTAATATGATATAAAGCTGATAAGTAAGTGAAAATAGATGATATAAACTCTCTTGAATGTTTTTCTTATTGTTTCAGAGGTCTTAGGTCAAGTTTATATAGATTGAGGTCTAATAAATCTATTGGTAGTGATTGGAAAATGAGAGATTTCAAAATATAGTTGTTATAAACCCGTTATGTCTTTTCTATCATTGACTAGTCAACTGTTTATTCATTCCCTCTCACAATTTTCAAATTTTGGATCCCGACAGTCGACTGCTCACTCATGACCAGTCAACTACTCACTCAAAGAGAGCTTCCAGTCAATGGTCTCAAAGCTGGTAGTTGATTGATGCTTCATCTGGGTGTAACCACTTGAATGCTTACTCATAGAGAGCTCCCAATCGATCAAGCTTGAGCTGGTAGCTAACTAGTCTCATCCAAGAAAGTGACCAGTTGACTGTTGGCTTGTGACCAGTCGACTGTTCACTCACAAAGAGTGCCCAGTCGATTAGAACTCAAGTTGGCAATAGACTAGGGGCTTATCCGAAGGTGACTAGTCGACTGCTAGTTAGTGGCCAGTTGACTGTTCACTAACAGAAACTCCTAAATTAGCTTTTTTTCAACCTTTAAGACCTGTGATTAATTATATATTCATTTTAAATGATTCCTATAAGCTCAATAACATTTACAAAGGTTCTTAAGACATGATTAAACTTCAAAAACATCTAGAACCTAAGTAGTACATAATAAAAGTTTTCTTATTGTGTTATCTTCAAAACCTTGATCTCTTAGCAAATGGGCTCAACAATCTCCCCTTTTTTTATGATGACAACCTTGTAAATGTTAGTTTTTCATGAAGAAAAGTTTATTAAGGTAAAATCCTTTCTTTTGTGAAAGTTTGATATGTTTACTTTGTTTATCTTTCACTTCTTTTAGTTTCCTTGTTTATTTAGTTATATTCACATGATAGAGACAGATATCAAGTAGCCATATAACTAAAATAACTACTTTTATTGAATTCATAAGCATAACAAAAACAACAACCATATAAAAAACATAATGAAAGCATAATGAAAGCTGGAAATATAAACTAACAAGGAAACACCTAAGATCAAATTCAAATATTTTAAAAACTTCTAATTTTTCTCCCCCTTTGTCACATTAAAAAGGGAGGAAGAGAACTTTACTACCCCCTAAATGCCTAGAAATTGGAATGCTACTCATGGTAAGACTCAATGCGCTCAAGTCTAGCATTCATATCTTCCACGGTGTCCTAAATATTCTGCATCTAAAGGCTAAAGGTATCCATCTTTTGATGCAAGGCATGAATTTCAATAAGAAGGATGAGCTCTGAAATTACCACAGTCTTAAGTTGAGCTGGGGTGTAACCCATAGATGTAAGAACCTATAAAGATGGAGACAATGGAGCAAAAGGAGAAGGTGGCATGTGAAATGATGAGCCATCCTTAGCTACTACTGTGAATAGAGGTGGAGACTAAAAATGAGGCACATCAGCTGCTGGAGGAGGAGGCCTAGGGGCTCATTGGGCTTTCCTAACCCATTGCCCCTATAGAGTCTTAATGAATCCCATTCTTTACTGATTATTCCAGCCAATTTGGAGAGGGGATTCCACATTGTCCTCAAATGGTGAGATGTCATGGTGGTAGATGATGGAGGCTATGATGTTTGCATAAGGCAGAGGGGATGACTTCTTCTTCTTGTAGGTAGCCATCCTTTGAGTGATCAGCTGTGAATATCTGAAGCTTTCTTCATCCAATATGCACTTCATCAAGAACATCTCAGGCTCATTCAAATAGGTAAAGTTACCTAACTTGTTGATCAGGCAATATGTAATGATGTAGTGCAGCAGCCTATGTTCCAAAGACAAATCATTGACATTGATGGGAGTGTTGGGATTGTCAATGGTTGCCTCACTCATAACCTCTAACTTATTATAGCCAGCCACGGTCTTAAGGGAATTAGGATGATCAGTAAAATAATAACCAGTAGGGGTTGGAAGATTCAAAATTTCAATTAATATTTCATCACCAAAAATGATTCTTGATCCTTTGACCTTAGTGGTGATGAGATAAATGGTAGGATTATAGGTAAGGTTAAAGTAAAAAGCCCTGATAACCTTGGGGCTATAATCAAGCTTTAAACTTAGTAGATGATTCAACCTAGCATTAGCAAATAAATCAGAAAGACTAAAGCCTTTTTCTTAAAGCAAAGGAAGATACACATACCTACTTGAAAGAACCCCTATTTGTTAAAAGTTCTCTATGAAGGCTATTTCTTGAGCTTTTGAAGAAAAGAGAGGTGGATGGCCACACGATGAGCCAACAGTGGTGTTCTTGGTTCGTGCACACTTGGGAGTTAGTTTTTGGGCCATGGTTAATGATGGAGAGGCAAGAGTGATGAGAGAAAGGTGAGAGATTAAGAAAAATTAGAAAGACTTCGGTAATGGGAGGAAGAGAGTAGAAAATCCCCTTTTAAACCGATGAAACCATAGATTGAGGTGTTTAATCAGTGATTTTGGTTGATTTGGAAACAAAATAACTAAGATTTTGGGAAGATTTGGCTAGAAAATTGGAGATCAAGCAAGGGGATGAGCAGTCGGCTAGTTAGAATAGTGAAAATAGCAAGTTTTTAGGTTTGACTGCCCTAATTAGTGAGTTCTGTCATCGACCAGTCGATTGATTACTAATGAGCAGTCAACTGTCAGCCTTATTTTTGCTCAGTCTTTCTCTCTGGCATTGACCAATCGACTAGTCACTTTTGAGAAGTTGACTATTGGCCTTTATTTTTCACAAGGTCCGTCTCTGGAACCTCCAAATGACTGGTCACTTACCACCAGTCCACTGTTGGCCTCTATAATGTGCCCAGTCAATTGACCACTACTTGGCAGTTGACTACTCCTTTATAGAAAGCCATTAGTCAGCTACTCCTCGCTTCCCTGAGCTGCTAGTCACTCTCTTACCCTTTACCAATCAACGAGCCATTCATTGGCAGTCAATTGGTCACTTTAAAATGGGACCTATTAAAGTTTTTAGGCCAACTTTCTTAATTTCTAATGAGTATTCTACTCAAGAACGCTTCTAAGCATAAATATTTAACTAAATATCATGTCAAACAAGTAGAAATCACATAAATTTATCACCAACATTCTACGAAATAGATTAAAACCACTCCGATGCTTAAGTTAGTGATTATTCACTTCAAGCAGATGATGAAACAATTGAAAACTTTATTTTTACAATTCATTGGGATTGACCATGCCAAGTTCTCCTCTTATAAAACAAAATCTTTTAGTATTAAGAGGTTTAGTAAAGATATCAGCAAGTTGAAACTCAGTTTTAATAAATTCAAGGCTAATATCTTTCTTTTAAACATGGTCCCTAATGAAATGATGCCAGATTTCTATATGTTTAGACCATGAATGCATGATGAAATTCTTGGTAAGATTAATTGCACTGGTATTGTCACATTTAATTAGAATCTCTTTAAGATATATCCTAAGATCCTCTAGTTGTTGCTTCATCCAAAGGATTTGAGCACAATAATTACCAGCTACAACATATTCTACTTCAGTAGTGGACAATGCTACGCTATTTTGTTTCTTACTAAACCAAGAAACAAGAGAATTTCCAAAGAATTGGCATGTTCCATGGGTGCTTTTTTTGTCACTTTTATAACTAGCAAAATTAGCATCTGACTATCCTACCAAAGTATTAGTGGATCCTTTTCCATACCACAGACCCATTTGTATTGTGACAGCAATATATCTAAAAATTCTCTTTACTTCCAAATAATGAGATTCATTAGGACAAGTTTGAAATCTGGTATAAATGCATACACTAAACATAATGTCAGGTTTACTTATAGTTAAATATAAAAGGGATCCAATCATATCGCTGTATTTTAAGATGTCATAAGGTTGTCCCTTTTCATCAGCATCCATCTTTACAGTTGATCCCATAGGAGTGTCTTTTGTTTTAATATTTTCAAATCCAAATTTCTTAAGTAATTCTTTGACATATTTAGACTGATTTATAAAGGTTCCATTTACTTGTTTAATTTGGAGACCTAAGAACAGTGTAAGCTCCCTTATGAAAGACATTTTAAATTCTCTTTTCATCATCTTAGCAAATTCTTTGCATAGATTTTCACTAGTAGCACTAAATATAATATCATCCACATAAATTTGAACTATTAAAATATCATGCCTTTTCTTTTTGAAGATAATGTTGTATCAACCTGGCCCCTAGAGAAATTATTTTTAATGAGAAATGTACTAAATCTTTCATACCATGCTCTAGAGGCTTGCTTAAGACCATATAATGCTTTTCTTAATTTGAATACATGATTTGGAAGATTTTGATCTTCAAAACCTGTACGTCTTCCATAATGTATCCATTAAGAAAGGCACTTTTGACATCCATTTGATACAACTTAAAATCATTTATACATGCATAGGCTAGTAAAATACGAATTTCTTCTAATCTAGCTACTGGGGCAAAGGTTTCATCATAATCAATTCCTTCTTCTTGATTATAACTTTTTACAACTAACCTAGCCTTATTTCTAGTAACAATTCCATACTCATCAAACTTATTTCTAAATACCCATTTAGTGCCAATTATTGGATGATTATTGGGTCTAGGGGCAAGTTTCCATACTTGACTCCTTTCAAATTGATTTAATTCTTCTTGCATAGCTAGAACCCAATATTCATCTTTCAAGGCTTCATTTATTCCATTTGGTTCTATTTGGGATAAGAAAGCTTGATGATTGCAAATATTTCTACGTGAGTTTTGAGTTGTTACCCCTTTAGAGACCTCTCAATTATTTATTCCGGTGGATGATCCTTTATGAAGTTCCATGCCTTTAATAGCTCATAAATAACTTCTTCCTCTGCTTCTTGGTCAAACTCTTAATGTTAGGAGGATTTTTCATCTGTCTTAATGGATTTACTTTCATTCTTGATCTTTTGAGCTGTTTGCTTGACCTTTATTGTAAGATCATTGAATTTAACTGCAATTTCTTCAGAGAATACATTTCTTAGCTCAAGAAGGTTAAACTCATCAAATTTACTTGAATAGATTCTTCTACTGTAATAGTTCTTTTATTATATACTCTATATGCTTTGCTTGTACTAGAGTATCTTAAGAAAATTGCTTCATCTGACTTATCATCAAATTTACCTAAATTATCTTTACCATTATTAAGCACAAAACATTTACAGTCAAATACATGCAGATGAAAAACATTTGGCTTTCTTCCTTTGTATAGCTCATATGGAGTCTTTTTCAAGATTGGCCTTATCATTGCTCTATTCATGACATAACAAGTAGTGTTTATTGCATCAGCCCAAAGTATTTAGGTAGATTTCTTTCATTTAGCATGGTTCTAGCGATCTCTCTTAAAGTATATTCTTCCTTTCTACAACTCCATTTTGTTAGGGAGTTCTTGGTGCAAAGAAATTATGTTCAATTTCATTATCATCACAGAACTCTATAAATAGATTATTTTCAAATTCTCCACCATGATTACTCTTTATTCTCATAATGGTCATGCCTTGTTCATTTTGAATGAACCTAGCCAATTTCAAAAAAGATTTAAAGGCTTAATCTTTGTAAGACAAAAATAGAGTCCAAGTATATCTAGAGAAATCATCTACAATTACTAGTACATGACAATTTCCTCCAAATTCATAGTCCTAGAAGGTCCAAAAGGATCCATGTGAAGTAATTGTAGAGGTCTAGTTATGGAGATAATTCATTTTCCTTTAAAAGAGCTCTTAATTTGTTTTCCCTTCTGACATGCATCACAAAGTTTGTTTTTATCAAAATTTAATTTAGCCGATCTAACAACTAAGTCATTCTTGGCAAGCTTATCTAAAAGATTTATACTAGCATGAGCAAGCCTTCTATAACGTAACCAACTATCATCTACACTTATCAAACATTTTGAATTTGTAGAACAAACATCATCTAAATCAATAACATATACATTATTAATCCTATGTCCTATTAGTATAGTTTTCTTTTCATATAAATTTTCAACCAGACAATGTTTTGAATCAAATATAAGTCTATTGTTCTTATCACATAATTGACTAATGCTAAGGAGATTATGATTCAAACCTTCAACAAGGAGTACATTATCAATAAAGGTGGAAGTGTTCTTACTAACTTTTCCAATACCAATGATTCTTCCTTGTCCACTACTTCCAAATGTGACATTCCCTACATTCTTTGGTTGAAAAGAAATGAACTTGGATTTGTCTCTAGTCATGTGTTTAGATCATCCACTATCCAAGTACACTATCTAGTAACTAATTTTATTGATGGTCCTTTTACTTTTTCAATTGTTGTCACTTTGGGTTGTCATTCCATGGGAAGAGCCTTCATGATCTTGTAGGCTTGGTTATTTTATGAGTACGTCTTCCCTAGAGTTGCCAAATGATTTAAAGTGTGAGTAAAATGAATTTACATTTCTTTAATTATTTCTCTAAGATTCATTTTTAATAATTCATATTGCTATGTAAGATTATGAATCCTGGACTTTTTTACTTACGAGTTTCCTTCATGAGCTATCTCTAAAGCCTTAAACATTTCTTTTGCACTTTCACAATTTGATACTTTAAAATACTATTCTTGGCTAAGTAAGTGCACTAGTGAGAATGAGTTTGGCTTTATTATTCAACCAAACTTTTCTTCTATCTATTTCATTCCATTCACTTTCAGGTTTGACAGAGGTCTTGCCTTCTTCTTCTTTCATAAGCACATATGGACCTTCCTCAATAACATCCCAAAGGTCAATGTCAATAGCCACAAAGAAAATTTTCATCCTCAGTTCCAATGTGTAAAATTTTCACCATTGAATCCAGGAGGTTTTGTAATAGATAGCCCTTTAAGCAAAACATTATCACCAAATCCAGCCATTTATACTCTTGAGATGGTTAAATCTATAATTAAGAGCCCAAGCTCTAATACTACTTGTTAAGTAAGGCTGAAACCCAAGAGGGGGTGAATTGGGTTTTATAAAATTTTTACTAAAAAACTCCTTTAGAAATAGAGATGATAAAATCAAACAATGAATGCAGAATGTAAAATGAGTAAAGGAGAAGTATGGACATAGAGATTTATCCTGGTTCAGCTTCTACCCAAGCCTACATCTAATCCCCATGCAACCTCATGGATTTTTCACTATCTCAGAAAATAAATACAATGAAGCACTAATATGATTTAGAGCTGATAAGTAAGTGAAAATAGATTATATAAACTCTCCTCAATGCTTTTCTTATTGTTTCAGAGAACTCATGTCAAGTTTATATAGATTGAGGTCCCATAGATTCGTTGGGAGTGAGTAGAAAATGAGAGATTTTAAAATATAGTAGTTATAAATCCATTACGACTTTTCCAACCACTAACTAGTCGATTGCTTACAAATTCCCTCTCACAATTTTCAAATTTTGGACCCTGATAGTCAACTACTCACTCTTGACTAGTTGATTGGTCACTCACAGAGAGCTCATAGTCGATGGTCTCAAGGCTAACAGTTGACAGATGTTTGATCAAGGTGTGACCAATGGACCGCTCACAAGTAGCTAGTTGATTGCTCACTCACATAGAGCTACCAGTTAGTCAGGCTTAAGCTAGCAGCTAATTGGTCTCATCCAAGAAAGTGACCAATCGACTGCTGACTTGTGACCAGTCAATTGTTCACTCACAGAGAGTGCACAGTCGATTAGAACTCAAGTTAGTAGTAGATTAGGGGCTTCTAAGAAGGTGATTAGTCAACTGCTAGCTAGTGTCCAGTCAACTGTTCACTAATAGAAACTCCCAAATTAGCTTTTTCTCAACCTTTTAAAACCTGAGATTAATTATACATCCATTTTAAATGATTCTTATCAGCTTAATATCATTTAAAAAGGTTCCTAAGACATGATTAAACATTGAAAACATCTAGAACCTAAGTAATACATAATAAAACTTTTCTTCTTGTGTTGTTATCATCAAAACCTTGATTTTTCAACAAATAGGCTCAACAGGTGACTCACTGAGCCACAACCCTATAGGACTTTTTGAGCCATTCTTGTATCATACAGTAGCTCTATACATAATCAGAATTAGAGCCTCCATTGTCTTGTGGTCGTATGTGTTATAGAGAGAAAGAGAGAGGGGAAAATAGAGGGAAATAAAGGATGTGATGGTGAGGTTTAGTATGTTTAAGTGAGATTGAAGGTGAAAGGAGAATTAAGGATCAAGTTCATTTGCTTCTTGAGTTGATTATTGATATATAGGTCTTCTTATAAGAGCAAAAAAAAAAAAAAGCCAAGTTGGAATGCTGATTAAGCTGCTAATGTGGTGTCCATTTGGTTAAATTTTTTCCAACTTAGATGATAATAATCCACCTTAGTACTTAACCCTCCATGTTAACATTTTTTGGATGACAACTTAACAAAGGGACTAACTTGGTTAACTATGCTTTGAGTGGAGGACTAATTTGGAGTTTTGATTGAATGAGGGACCAAAATGGAGAATGAGTTATAAGTGGGTAACCAAAATAGGGTTTTTGCTGAAAACAAAATGAAATTATTAAAGAGTTATAAACGATCATACTTGGTAATTAAACAAGATTAAAAGAATCAGTGGCAGACAAATTAAGAATAGAACATAGTTCTTTTGTAATATGAAACACTTCAAATAATGATTCTCAAAAGCTAAATATATAAGTTACCTCATTCATTCCTAACTCAATGACCTTTTCTTGTAAGGAACCAACCACTTTGATGTTCAACTTTTTGAGCAGAGAAATATATGAAATGTCAGGCATGTGTTGAACTAGAAGATCTTCCATCACCATGTATGTCACCATTCCTTTCATGTATCCTCCTCACTAGAAGAACTTGTTGCTTCTGTAGCCTTCTTGTTAATATATGACACTTTATTGCTCATATATCTCCCATAATATGTACACCTATTGTTTGGATCATCAGTCACATTATAATTGCAATGCTTCTTACACATGTACAACTTTGAAGGCACTGATACGTCATTGTTAAAGACATTGTCATCATTTGCAAGTAGAAAAAAGCTAGGAATTACAGTACTTGGCTTTAACAAAGCTTGCTTGTCTTGGTTTAGATGCAGTAAGTAAGTGTCATTGAGATTTTCGATGTTATCATAGAGTTTGCCTAAGCAACCCTCCATGGCATCCTTGGTTAGGAGCTTTGTGACTATACAGAGAGGTAAGAAAAACAGGTTGAAGAGGAAGTCTCTGAACTCCTTAGATGCTTCAGCAAAGAGAACTCATTTAGTTTTTGTGTCAACCAGAAGCTTTAAGCTCATATTGGTTGATGCTAACGATGCCAATGTCAAAGATAGGAGTGTATCTAACTGTGTACTAAATGTTGGATATCGTATAAAATACATCCATAAGGGGTGCTCATTAAATAGAGGTAGAACAGTAATTTTAGTCATTACCACTAAACCCTAATCCTAATGGTTCTAAGTGATATTGAGCTTATAGGGATCACTTAAAATGAATGTAACATTATTCTAAGTCTTAAAGGTTGAAAAAAAGTTAATTTAGGGAACTCTGGAAGTCCCCAATCGACTGGCCACTAATTGACAGTTGATTGGCCCTCTTACCAACCAGTTGTTAGGCTTTGTCTAGTCAAATGGGAACTTTCTGTAGTGAGCAGTCGACTAGTCGCTAGCCAGCAGTCGACTGGTCACCTTTTAAGAAGCCCAAGTTTACTGCTAGCTTGAGTTATGATCAACTGGGAGCTTTCTGTGAGTCACCAGTTAACAGGCCACTAGCCAGCAATCCACTGGCCATACCTAGATCAAGCTTAATTTTCTACCAACCTTAAGACGAATCAATTGGAGCTCATTGTGAGTGACCAGTCGACTTTCCAAGGATGAGCAGTCGACTATTGGAGTCTAAAATTTGAATTTTTAAGGGGGAAAGCAGGAGCATTCGACTGACCATAGAAGGGCAATCGACAGGTCAGTGGCAAACAAGCTATAATGGGTTTATAACAGATATATTTTGAAATCCCTAACTTCCCTCTCACTTCTAATGATTCTATTGGACCTTAATCTATATAAACTCAACCTATAGACTCTAAACCAACAAAAGAAACACTCAAAAGTGATTATATCATTAGTTTCTATCATCTTATTAGCTCTTTATCATATTAATGCTTTGTTGTATCATATACTCTATTTCAGAGAGTTCATATCTATAATTCTTTCTTTCTTATGAGAGAAAAGCTTAAGGAAGTTCTTTGACAAAGTCAAGCTAAAAGAGAACTTGAATTGAGTAGAAGTTTATCCCTAAGTGTATTCAAGGAGGTTCCTTGAAGGAGTCAAGTTGTGAGAGCTTGGGATTAAGGAGTGGTTCTCCTAGGTTATTGTATTTATTCTTTGAGACAGTGAAAAATCCTAAGAGGTTATTTGATGATTGGACATAGGCTTGGGTAGAAGCCGCACTAGGATGAATCTTTATGTCTACTCTCTTTCCTTACTCTCCTTATATTCTACACCTATTATTTTGAATCATTAAGTTTGCTATGATTATTTTTAAATCTTTTCAAAGAAGTTTTCCTACAAAAATTTTACAACACCCCATTCACCCCCTCTTGGGCGCCAACCTTGCTCAACAAGTGGTATTAGAGCTTAGGCTCTTGATTAAGGACTTAACCATCTCAATAGTATAAATGACTAGACTTAGTGATAATGTGTTGCCTAAAGGGCTATCTATTATGAAACCTCCTAATTTCAATGGTGAAAGCTTCTTATTAGCCTAAGGAACCGACACCCAAGAGGGGGTGAATTGGGTGTTTATAGAATTTCTATTTCTTTTTAAAATTGCTTTACAGAAATTCTTGTTATGAAATATGTTTGGAAGAATATGATGTAAAATAACAATCATATGAATCAAGGGAAGCTTAATGTAGATGCTTGGTATATATATATATGTATGAACACTTCAAGTGTAATAACAATAAATGCAGAGCATAGATATGATAATTCAAAATATAAAGAGTATAGGGATAGAGAAAGCTAACTCAGTGATTTATCCTGGTTCGACTCTAATCCAAGCCTACGTCCAGTCCCTAAACAACCTCTTGGAATTTTCCATTGTCTCAATCAATCAATTACAACAACAATAAGGGAGAACTTCTCCCTTAATCTCAAATCCTAGGAAGAACCTCTTCCTTACATTTAAATAAGGAAACCTCTCTCTCAACCCAAGAACAATCTTGCTTGATTCACTCAAGGAACCTCCTTGAACATAACCAAGGGGAACTTCCCCTTCAACCTAAGCTCTCTCTTAGCTTAACGACCTCAAGGAACCTTTTTGAGCTTTTCTCTTACCGGAAAGGAAGGAATACAAATAAATAAACTTCCTTAAAGAAGTAGATATACAAGATGAAGCTATAACAACTCAAATGATAGAGAATTTGTAGATTTTGACTCAATGATCATTGTTTCTCTCTCAAAGATGATATAACAAGTTAAGGATCACATTTTAGCACTTGGTTCTACTAAAAATTATGTTTGGAATGACATATTTATAGATCAAGATGAGATATAGCTGTTACACACTCAAAAGAACTGTTATTTACTTTAGAAAACTATTTCTAGGAGTAACCAATCAACTCCCAGGGGCTCACCAGTCAACTGCCCATCAAAATATGACTGTTATTTCAAATATGGGACTGCAGTCGACTGTTAAGGGCTAACCAATCAATTGCTCACTTTTTGGACTGTACTAGTCTACTTGCCACAGGTGGCTAGTTGACTGTTCACTCATAATGATGTAGTCCCAACCTTAAATGGTCATAACTTTCTCATTTTAAATTCAATTTAAATGCCTGACCCATGGTTGGAAAGCTTTTTATAATTAAAATAGTGACCAAAGGTCATAATTTAGTTTTATGTAGAATCTATATCTTACTACTCAACTTTATAATGTTATAGTTTTTTCATTTAAACTCTATTTTAAGTGAATGACCTATCATTGAAAATATCCCTGAGTTGTAATATCTTCAATTTTCACACTTAGGTTCATTGTCCTTAACTGAAAACTGTCTAGGTAAAATATAACTTTAGAATTACTTTTATTGAATACATTGAAATAATAAATTTAGTTAGGGATCGAATAGAGAAATAAAGGAGTTTTAAAGTATAAAGAGAAATCCCCAAAGTATGAGGGCTACATTTTAATTTTAGAAGATAAGTGAATGGAGGGTTGTCCTTGATTGAAAACCAAAAAGTATTTTCTTAAGACCAAAATGCAAAAACGTGAATTTAAGGGGTATGAACAAAAAGTGGCCTAGAAAAGGGGAGATAAAGACCAATGGAGTAAAAAACAATCACTAGAAGGATCAAAGTAAAGATTCCCCTTTGTGATAAGTACACTTTCTTATATAAGGGCACAAAGGGTAATTTCAACCTTAAAGAAACCAAAAGGTGTCGGGACAAGTTAGAAATTAATTCAAGGGGAGAATGGACATGTGCTAGCAATCATTATGAGGACATGTGTGCCAATGTATGAGAAGGTTAAGGACACATGGCATATGCTTAATGAACAAGTTAGAATTACTTGGAAAATAAGCCATGCCACCTGCACTATAAATACCCCTTTCATCTTGTCATTTTTTTCAAGTGAGGTGTGTGATCTTGTGTAGAGAGAGAGGGAGGCTAAGAGAGTAAAGAGAGAGGGGGAGAGAGCGTGAAAGGAAGAGAGGGAATGAGAGAAGGCCAAGAGTAAGGAGGAGGAGCGGTGGCCGGCGTGAAGATTAAGGAGAAGGTGGTGGTGGCTGAGAAGGTTCTAGGCAAGTAAGCTTAGGGTTTTAGTTAGTCATATTCACCATTCTTCTCATCTTAATCCATCTTTTAATTAGGTTATTAATTAAGCATTGCATTGTTTCATTTTTGTAGCATTTGGAAGCAACATTCTTACCTTTAGCCGAGACAAAACCAAGGTAGATAACTAAGTTCTTCTTTAATTTTTCTTTGTACAAGAATGTGGTTATGACCCTTGGTGGGCAGAGCACCTTGATGGTGTGGTTATGGTCCTTGCATGGCCAAAGAGAAAGAGCCCTTATGTATGGTCCTTGTGTGGCTAAGAATATGGTCCTTGCATGGCAATGAGCCCTTGTGTGGCTAAGGATGTGGATTTCCTAGAGCAATCAACCATACATGATGCGTGTTTATGGATCCTTGTTATTGATATCCTTGTTTATTTACATATCCTCATGATGATATCTTGATGAATGATGTTAACCTATTATTGTACTTTGTTAATTATTTAGAATGCTTATCTATCTACTGGGATTTGTTGAAATCTCACCTTTTCTTCTATATATTTCAGGAGAAAATGCCAATATTTAATACCTTTAAGTTAATATAAAGTTATACAGATGTTGTGGTTGTATAAACTATTATGGTATTTTGCTTAGATGATGGAGTGATGGCAGCCAAAGTAACTGTGAGTAGGCTTGTGCTCGAGGAAGCTTACATTATGCAAGAGTTATGGGCAAGAATGACGCCAACCCTTGTCTATAGGCCGTGAAGAGGAGAGAAGAAAGGAGGAGAAAAT
The DNA here is from genome assembly GCA_037074485.1 of Delonix regia. Lineage (NCBI taxonomy): Eukaryota > Viridiplantae > Streptophyta > Magnoliopsida > Fabales > Fabaceae > Delonix > Delonix regia. Next base: position 16,881,862 of record CM073454.1, on the reverse strand, counting down.
TTTGGCTAGGAAACTTGTTAAATGGCGGGTTGCTAATAGAATATGATATATTTTGAGTTGTATTATTTTGATTCTATTCTTACCTTCATGTAACCCTAGACATGCTATTTTGGAATTCTCCTCCTTTATCTTATCTTGTATGAGCCTATGTGGAAGTATGCTAATGTTGGAAGGAATTTATAGTGTTCTATTTTGATTAAGGATATATGTTTATAAATTTAATTTCCTTTATTACTTATTGGTTGAGAATACATACAGCTTAATTTAGGTTAATGGAAGTCAATATTTGTATAAGTCCTATGCTTCCCTAAATAACCAACTAAATAGCCAAATTAGCCAAGGAACTTTGTATGGTGGTCGAGAATGCCTTAGCGTTTTAGTAGACAAATTAATCCATTAAACCTAGACTAATGCACATATATATGGTAGTAAAAGCATGTTGGTAAACTAAACAAGTTCAATATGCCATTCAGTATGAATCCATACATGTTACTTAGGCATAATGTAATAAAAATTAGCTAAGTTAATTGTTCTTATCACTTAGGCCGAGAATCTAAAAGGAAGAAGTTAACTATGCTGCAATTAGGTTAAAGTGTGCCCTAATCTTTTTGAAATACCTTTTTCTAGTTCCAATAGTGATAAGACATAAGACCACTAGTCATTTTGCTTGCATGTCATATGTCAAAATGTGTTTTGATAGGAGAAAAGCTCCTTTTGGTCGAGATGCATGGTATGGATGGGACAAGTTGGAGTTTCAAAGGCAGAAACCATAAAAGAGGCAAGTTAAGGGACCAGATGACAAAACCAAGAGCTAAAGGAGATAGGTGAGTATATTAAATTATTAGGATTGAACTTAATTCCCAATTTAGGAAATTGAAAATCTCCTTGGGTGTTAGACAATCACCTAGGCCAAGAAGAGCATGCATGGAATAGGTTAGAAAATTATGTTAGTTGCATGAATAATATAAGCATGAATGGACCCTAGTTGACTTAGTGCATATGAAATTGTCTCATTATCAAGCACAAAGATTAAGAAAGTGATCTTAGAATTGCACACTAGGCTTAATTAAGTGGATAATGGGCTTAAAACCCAATTAACATAATGTGAGCCTAGTATATGGGCCATAGGATACTTATGTATATTATGGACCTTGATTATATGAGTACAATCTCTAAGACTTTTCCTTATAGTCCACACGTGATAATTAAATATAAGCTAAAATATTACTTTGATTAATTTTTAAGTACATTCGCATAGTAGAAATAAAATAAAAATTTTCAGTTTAGTCCTTAGATACTTTTCCTTATTAATTTAATAAGTGTGTGGTCATATTCTATGGGTATAATTGTATATGTATATACTTGACTAGTATTTTAGGGATGTCACATGAGTCTAGTTTCTAATGAAATAAGTTGTATAGCGATATCCCATACGGTTTGTGAGATATATATAAAATAGTGACCAAAGGTTAAAAACGATTTTAAGCAAAATCTATATCTCACTATATTTTAAGTCCAAAATTATATTTTGAGAACCAATATCTTGAGCCAATAAATGTAATTCTAAATCATGGAATTTCACAAAATAACACATAGACTATACCTATTCAATCCATTGGCTATCTTGATGCATCCAAGCTTCGAACACTTTAATCTTTTCCTTCTTCAAAACTTAGAGCACCTTTCTTGCTTGCTATCACTTTGGGTAGAGTATGGTATTGATATTTCATTCTCTTTACTTTAATGCTCACTTTTCTTTCTTTGGATCATACTACACATAATAGAAATTTAGCTTGGAAACCAAATAGTTAGTCCAAATAGTTAATCAATCAAGCACATATTACTATTATATTTATGACTCATATTTTTCATATATTTGTCATCATCAAAATAATCTCAACACTTCAGATACTAGAAACTAAGGATGAAAATTTTATTTGAGGCTGTTGACATTAACCTTTTGGATGTGATTGTGGAAGATCCATATATGCCTATTAAAGTTAAAAAAGGTAAGACCTCTGTCAAAACCAAAAGTGAATGGAATGATATAGAAAGAAGAAAAGTTTTACTAAATAATAAAGACAAGCATATTCTCACTAGTGCTTCGAGTTAGAAAAAATACTTTAAAGTTACATATTGTCAAAGTGCCAAAGAAATGTGGGAGACTTTAGAAATAACCCATGAGGGAACTTCTGGTGTAAAAGAATCCAGGATTTATAATCTTACACAGCAGTATGAATTGTTCAAACTGAATCCTGGAGAAACTATCAAAGAGTTGCAAATTTGTTTTACTTATATTGTGAATCATTTGGCAACATTAGAGAGGACATACTTCCAGACAGATCAACCTTACAAGATCATGAAAGCACTTCCCATGGAAACCAAAGGTGACAACTATTGAGGAAGCTAAAGGGCCATTAGTAAAATCAATTGCTATTCTTTTTGGAAACCTACAATAGTATGAACCAAGGCTAAAGCAACTTCCTGAAGAACAATTCAAGAAGAAGAAGGGCCTTGCTCTCAAAGCATTATCAATGTATTTAGATGAGGAAGAATGCAACAATGGTTCTCTGGATGAAATTAATGAAGAAACTCTTAGTCTCTTCATTAAGAAATTTGGAAGATTCTTCAATAGTAGAAGAATTAATGGAAGGAGACTAACTAAGAGGAATTAAGAAGCCAAAGAACTTTCCATCTATTATGAACATAGAAAACTAGGATACATCAAATGGGAATGTTCTTAATTTTTGAAGAAGAAAGATAGTACAGAAAGAAGGAAAGGAAAAGAAAAGAAGAAGGCCTATCTATCAGCTACTTGGAGGGAAAGTGATGAAGATTCAAATGATGAAGAAGATGAGGTAAGTTCTCTTCCTTCTTATGAAGAACTGCAAGATGCATTTAATGATTTACATGATGACTTTTTCAAAATAGCTAAAGCCTTAAAACTTTTAAAGAAGAAAATCCTATCTCTATAAAATGATTTAGAAAATGAGAAAGAGGAAAACAATTTATTACTTAATATAAAAGCCTTTTTAGAAAAACAAATTGAGACCTTAGAGTATGACTACATAGGTCTTAAGGAAGAACTTCTTTTTCTAAAAAATAAAGTTGCTTGTAATTGTGAACTTCTGCAAAAGGAAAAGAAAGATTTGATAAATACTCTTGATAGTTCACCAAAGGGAAAGATAACTCAAGTGTTTAGCTTAAAAAACAAATATGTGTTTTTGATCAGGTAGGTCTTAGATACAATTCTGATAAAATGAAATATTACAAAAACTTCTTTATTCCAGTAGTTATGACTAGTACTCCATTTATTACATGCTACAATGGTAAAAAAGGACATAAATCATATACTTGCTCATACAGAAAGAATAAAATTTTGGAAGGAAAAAAAGTGTAGGTTCCTAAGGGAACAACTTACATTCAAAGACCTAACAAGAATAAGGTACCTAAAAATAAAACTGAATGCTTTCACAGGTATGTATGAAAGCCACTAGAGCCAAATCGTACTTGGACTATGGATGCTCCAAACACATTTGATTTAAATTTATATGTTAAAGCATTATTAACATATTTTAAATATGTTAATTAGTTTAACGTGTTAATAAATGTTAATAAGTTTAACATTATATGTTTATTAAATGTGTTAATTAGTTTAGCATGCTTATTAATAAATGTTAATTAGTTTAACATTATGTAATTAATTTATGATTATGTTAATTAGTTTAACATATGATAAATTAATTTGTTAAACATGTGCTAGTTTAACATTATATTTACTAATATGTTAATTAGTTTAAAATGTTAGTTAACAAATGTTAATTTGTTTAACAATTTTAAAATCATGCTTTACAATTTCTTTGTAGTATGATTAAGACACTTAGTTGTATTTTGATTTTGTTGATTTACACCTTACATACAACCTTAGGACAATGCTTGGCACTTCCTGCTCTTTCAACTTTGGTTATGTATGAGTTAATTAGCTTAATCATACGATACTTAGGGACATGATATTTGAGCATGAAGAACATTAAATCTTACATGCTTTTATTTGAGATATTTTATCCTTGTTTTCATTAGTCTTTCTTTTGTATAAAGAATGACCACTACTTCCAAAAACATTATTACTAAGTTCAACAGTGGGTTGATGCTCAATGACAAAAATTATAAGATCTAGATTATGAAAGTTCAGTATCTCTTGGAAGAGCAAGAGGCTTTTAAGGCTCTAAATAATGTCATGGAAGAGCTAGAAGCTGGTAACACGACCCAACATAGGTAGGACCATAAGGCTTATGACACTTGGAAGAAAAATAATTCCACTACTCGCATTATGTTGCTGAGTACTTAGAATACTTTGAGAATAAGGTTTAGAACTATGTCCGTATCCAAGTTCTGTTCTCTGACAATCAAGTTTGATTAATATAAGAAATGCCCAAAACATTCTATAAGGAAACATTTGAGGCTAATGACAAACATGATCGCTAAGCTATAGGATACTGGAAATGTCTTAACAGACGAGTAACAAATCCAAACTGTCATTTACTCTTTGCCTAGTTTATGGGAGCATTCTAAGATGCATTTCACTCATAATAATAGAGCCAAAACTATGGAAGATGTCTAGAGGCACCTCAAACTCAAGGAAGAAAGGCTTGAATCAGTCAAGTCAATACTTGAGTTGCGCAAAAAAGCCTCAAGTGGAAGACATGATTCAAAGAGAAAGAACTAGGAAAAGAACAAAGGATCAACTCAAAGTTTTTCCATGATGACTGTGTTAAATTGAGTTATGACTCAATTTTTATGGTTTTGGTTATGTAACTAGAGGTTTTATTTTTATAGATTTGGATGACAAATCTTATCTTAATAATGATGATAGTTTTTCTATGTTAGCCTCTACACATGATTTTGATCATGATGTAAACATATAGCAAGCTAGACTTAGTCATATTGGCCAACAGAGAATGTAATAGTTAGTAAAAGAGGGTTTGCTTCTTGGCATTGAACAAGTAGATTTTTCTACTTGTGAATCTTGTCTAACAAGAAAATCTACAAGAAAACCTTTTGGTAAAGGAACTAGAATCGATTTTCCATTACAATTAGTTCATTTTGACATCTGTGGGCCTATAAATGTTAGGGCTAGGCATGAAGCAAACTATTTCATCACATTCATTGATGATTACACTTATTTTGGTTATATCTATTTGATTTCTCATAAGCATTGAGTTGCTTTAAAAAAACTATATGAGCTAAGTTGAGAATCAATGAAATAAGAAGATTAAAGCTCTTCGAAACGATCAAGACCCAAAATATTTGTTAGCTCAATTTAAGGAATTTTGTAATGAAAAAAAGATAGTTCATCAGTTGACTATTTTAAGTTCTCCACAACAAAATGATGTTACAGAAAGAAGGAATAAAACACTTATTGAGATGGTTAGGTCTATGATAAAGCAGGTTAAGTTGCCAATCACCTGTTAGATAAGAAGTTTAAGGCTCTTCAAACCGATTAAGGCTAAGAATATTTGGTAGCTTAATTTAATGAATTATGTAATAAAAAATGGATGGTTCATTAGTTGACTATTCCGAGTTCTCCTCAACAATATGGTGTTACATAAAGAAGGAATAAAACACCCATAGAGATGGTTAGGTCTATAATGGCGTAGGCTAATTTGCCAATCACTTATTGGGGTGATGCTTTGTTGTCTACCGCTTATGAACTTAACCGTGTGCCTACAAAATCAGTTGTAGCCACTCCATATGAGTTATGGACTGAGTGAAAGTCCAACCTAAGTGTTTTGAAACCTTGGGGATGTGCTGACTATACACATGATTCCTTTCACAAATATGGCAAATTGGGCTCAAGAGGAAAGAAAAGTATCTTTATTATATATTTAGAAACCTCAAAAGGTTATATGTTTATAAGATAACAAGACAATAGGAGTATGACTGAATTTGAATGTCATATTCTTAGAGAATGAATATCCTAAGAAGGGTAAGGTAGGTCATGACCCATCCTTATTTGAGATAGAAGATCCAAACGCACCAGGACCACTTCATTTGAGTGGAAGGATTATTGCAAATGATGAATTCATTTCTCATTAACAATCTTCTTGATCATTAGATTTGATTGAAAGTGTTCCTGAGCTAGTTATTCCAAGTGGGAGTGACCAAATAGATCTCAATCCAAGAGGGAGCAAGACGATCTTTTTCGATCTAAGTGAGAGCAAGTTGATCTAAATGAGAATAACAAAATAAGATTCAATGAACCACAATTGGTTCACATAAAAAGATTCCTTGCCAAAGATATGAGATCAAAGGTAGTGAACTTTTTACATTGATCCTGCAAAAAGAAGATGAGCCAAAAATCTAAAATAAGCTTTCTTATCCATTCTAAGGATAAATGGATTAAAGCTACAGAAAAAGAAATGGAGTCTATGAAAGTCAACAATGTTTAGGAACTTGTTGACATCCCAAAGGGACGCAAGGCTATTGGGAATATGTGGGTTCTCAAAATCAAGAAAAAAGCTGATGGCACAATCGAAAGATTTAAGGCTTACTAGTGGCAAATTGGTATACACAATAGGAAGAAATTGACTATGAGGAGACTTTTTCTCTTGTTATACAATTTACCTCTGTTCACTTACTTCTAGCTATAATGACTTGTTTAGATGTTGAATTAAATCAGATGGATGTAAAGACAGCCTTTCTCAATAAAGAATTAAATGAAGAAATTTATATGGAACAACTTAAGGGTTTCATTAAAGAGGGCCAAGAAAAAAAAGTTTGCAGACTTTTGAAGTCTATTTATGGGCTTTAACAATCTTCAAGGCAATGGTATATTTGTTTTCAAAATATAGTCATCTCTAGTAGTTTCATTATGATGAGTGAAGACAACTGTGTATATACCAAAAGATCTAATGACAAGTTTGTGATTATGACATTATATGTTGATAGCATACTCATAGCTATAAATAATATGGAGTTTATTAATGAGGTAAAGACCTAGTTGTCATCTCGCTTTGAGATAAACGATATGGGTGAAGCTACATACATTCTTGGAGTTAAGATTTCAAGAAATTATTTTAAGAAATTGTTGTATCTCTCACAACAGAATTATGTCAAAAAAGTTATAGAACGTTTTATTATGGAAAGTTGTAACCCTGAGGACAATCCTATCAGCACAAGTCAAACTTTGGGTGCCAAAATGTGTCCCAAGATTGCTATGGAAAGAGAGCATATGAGCTAAACTCCGTATAGTATGTACTAGACTTGATATCTATCAAGCAATTAGCTTGGTGAGTAGATATCCAACCGACCTTGGTTCTAAACATTAGGAAGCTATAAAGAGGATCTTATGATATCTGAAAGGAACTGCTAATTTTGTGCTCCACTATTAAGGTGGCAAAGATCAGTGGTTGGTAGGATACATTAATGCTAATTATGGGGAGACGTAAATGAATCAAAGTCTACCTCATGATATAGTCTCTTACTCAGTGATGGCGTCATATCATGGAGTAGTAAGAAACAATCTTGTGTATCCTTGTCCAAGATGGAGACAAAGTTTGTGGCCCTTTCTTCGTAGCTTATGAGGCTGTCTGGTTAAAGAGGTTCTTAGACCACTTATCATACAAAGTAGAAAACACTGAACCAATGGCAGTGTACTGTGACAGTAAGGTTGTGATTGCATACACTAAGGACCCAAACTGTCATTACAAAGCCAAACACATAGATATCAAGTATCACTATGTGAAGGACATGGTCGCACGTATGACTATGAATGTGAAGCATGTATCTACACATTAGATGCTGGCAGATCCGTTGACTAAACCTATTTCTATATATATGTTTATGAAACACATTAGGTCTTTAGGATTGCGTAGAATTTAGGATACTTCATTTATATTTTTTATTTTTTCCTATTATTCACAGATAGAGATGTTTTAATGTTCTTTGTTAATTAATAAAGTTTGATTTCCATTCTTACATATCTTTATTTGAATGTTGTGTACATTCTTTTTTATTGTTAAGTATTTTGGGTAAATAAAAGGGTTAGCCTCACACAGGTAACCGCCTCAATGTCTTTGTAACATTGGAGAAGAGACAAGATTTTAAGTGAAATTATCTAGAGGATCATTTGAAAGCAATTATACTTAAAATCATTTAAGTCTCCTAATTGATGACATAAGGCTATTATGAATGATTTGATGAAATAAATTCCTCATTTCTAGACTATCTTAGTTGTCAGATGTGAGTTCAAGACATTGTGTAAATCAAGGAACTCAATTTTAGACTTATGGTGTCTAAAATATCATTTGTACAACATTACTTGTGAAATAGACATATACTCCATGGAAAAAAGAGGAATGCTATAGCACATGTTCCATACCATGTGTGCAAGTGTCGATCATATGGTTTAACATGGGTATGATCTCAACTCACGTTGTGTGAGACCATTAGGCCTTTGTCTTGGCTCTATATTTGTACCGTTAAACTCCGATCAAGTACTTGAAATGCAGCTTAGTGTTCGCTATCTTAGCATGTTGCCTAAAGACTATGTGTAATGATTCTATCTGGCGAGACATGTCTAGAAAAGCAAGCTAAGTCTATATTGATAGAATCGTGAGATGTGGAAGATCATAAAAAGAATCTCATTATTCTATATTTATCGATATACAAGTTATAATTTATGATTCATGATTGTGAATACAAGATATTATGATTAATAAGATCATTAAGAAATATCTGAATGTGATTCTTATGATCTAGGGTGCATCATACTTTATGATTTATATGTAGATGCGTTTTTAATGAGAGACTATATATTCGTAACTTATGTATAGCATTAATGTTCTCATATGCTGGTTGTATAGCCTACTTTCCCTATATGAACGATTGTAGATTATAAAGAGAAAGTGTTATCTTGGTTTACTGAGAATATGTTTTTTGGGTTTAAAGCACATGAGCACTCTCATTATGTGTGAGTGAGAGATATTGGATATTGTATAAAATACATCCAAAAGGGGTGTTCATTAAATAGGGATAAAATGATAATTTTAGTAATTACCACTAAACACTAATCCTAGATAGCCTTTATAAATAGGCAAGCTTGATATACAATAACTTAATCCATAAGAATCCTATCAACATACAGATACTCTTAGATGCTTAGAAAAGAATACTTACGAGTATGTTGCAATCAAAATTGAGAGAAAATTTAGGTTGTGGAAATTTGAGATACACCTGATATACTGTAAGTATTTCATACGATCAGTTATCCCAATTAGAATCAACTTCTGCAACTCAAGAGAATTATGAAAGTTTCCTTAACGTTGGAATTGATTCATGTATATGAAATTTATTAATTTCCTATAACAATAATGTGATCAACTTAACTGCTTTATTAACAAAGGTGGGAAAGCTAATATACAAACTTTTTTGCACTATTCAAATTTGCATTGCTATCCAAAATCTAACCGAATCTCTTTAGAAATAGAAAGGAAGATTGAAAAAAAAAAAAAAAAAAAGAACCTTCTAACATTTGTATCCCAAATATCCAAAAGAACAAAAGAAAAATTAAAGATAATCTTTACTTATATACAAAATATTTGTTGAACATGACTTGAGCTTAAGCCTAATAGAGCTAAAAAAATATTTAATGCAAGGCTATACAACCCATATTGATGAAATAATTTTTTTTTTGTTATTTATGAGTAATTAGAATAATATACATTAACATTAATTTTATAAATTTGATTTTAAAAAGTAATAGCAAAATATACTTATATAAAAAAATGCAATTAATGTCTCTAAAAGAGTGATGATCATATGCTCTTGACAACGTAATTAATTATTAAATATTATTAATATAACACAATATTTAGCTTATTTCATTATATTTATTACTATAACTAAATTCATTAATTACTAGAGACAAAATCTTTTAATAAAATATTATTTATTAATAATTAATTACATATAATTCGGAAACATATATAATGTTTCAGAAAAAATAAGATCATCACTCTTTCCAGAATGTTAGAACTGATAGAAAGTATCAAGAACCATATATATCTTGTATTACATCAGCTCTATATGACTCAAATTAGCTATTTCGAAAAATTCAAAACATGTAAATCATACAAATAAGGGCAATCTATTTCTTCATTAAATTTTAAAATTAACGGTACCTATGAGGTTCTTGAGCTTGAAAGATCGACGGGAAGTGATCGATAGGCAGAAAGGAAACAATGGTGATATTTATGCATTTGTTGGATAAAAAAAAAATACTTGACTTTGCTTGGCCTTTGGGTGAAGAATATCACCCATTCTTTGCGTACTCTCTATCAGATTTCTTGGTTTGTTCTATTGGAATAACATAAAAATATATTGAATTGTAGGTTTCAAAACAAATCAAGCTTTTTTTTAACAGCTTAAGTTTGATGCGTATAAAATCTTATTTCAGCTTGTTCTATCTAGTCAATAATTGAGCTCGAGTATAACAATAAGTTCTTGTTTAATTAAAAGAATAAATCTTAAACATCTGATGCTCAACTCCTTATTATAATTATTTTTCAAGTATCATCATGAAAACTCTTTTGATTTATCAAGCTATATATTCGTTTATGCATAATGTTAAGTAAGCCTATACGAGTCTGAGCTCAAGTGTTCTTTTAACGAAGCAAATCTCATTGTTGAGCTTGTTGAATAAATGACTTAATTTTGAGAATGTCAATAAAAAAAATTAATTTACCTGTATAAACAAAAAATTTATATAGTTTCAAATTCCCTCACAGTATTTTAATGGATAATAAGGTAACATTAGATTAGTTTTTTCAAATGGCCTTTTTTTAGGAAAAATTATATTTTATTTTTAATTAAAAAGTAGTTATAAAATTAATATATGAATTTTGAAACATTATATTAAATTATAAAATAAAATAAAATAAAAATTTTAAATCTCAATTAATTATTGAGAATATATTTGAATCTTTTACAAGGTTAACATTAAATCGTTAAATAAAAAATATGTAACATTTTATAGTTAATTTTAAGTTTAAATTAAATTTTGATGTTAAAAACGATGTTATCTTATACTTTAACATTTATATATTAATTTTATAATCAAGCTATAATTCTAATTTTGAAGAACAAAAAGTAATTCCTCACTGTTTTAATTTTTATGTATATTGTTCCTTTCTCCACACCAATGTTGTGCCATGCAAAATTTCATGACACGTATATGTGTTACTATATGCACCAAATGATTAGATTTCCCAGTCAATTACAAGATGTGATGTAATTGCGATGTTGTCATGAATATATGGTATTTCTATTTGAACAAAATAGAACGGGCTCTTCTTATTTTTCCTCTAGAAATATGAAAATAATGTTTAGTCACTATAGATGAAAATTTAATTATTTAAATTTTTATTAATGGTCTCATGTGATCATTTTTATTATTAATAAATTTAAATTATTTAGTTTTTATCCAATAATTTATAATTAAAACAATGTCTTTATCCTCCAGCTGCAAAATGACAAAATCTTGATGCAAACAAAACAAAAAGATCAAAAGAGACATAGCATACTGCATACTATCAGGAATCTTCATCCACTCAACTCTTCTTGTATAAGATTAGCATAATAATTTTCTAAACCAATATTTGCTGTAATAATTATAGTTGAATATCATGAAAATCATATAATCATCAATTATCTTGTCATGGGAAAAAAGGTATAAAGGATTCCTGGCTTGAACAAAAAATGAAGGTAATTAGTACTGTCAGTAAGATAAATCTTTTGATGAAACTATCTAGCTTGTGTTAGTACTATTTCAATAGGAAAACGTCGTCTTGAGAATTGAGATGTAATCTTCTTTCGTCGCTTGCATCTTCTAATTGAAGAGGGACTTTTATCATGTGTATATCATTTGTAATAGTACGAGAATTTTACTTATCCAAATAATATGAACCTGGGCCTACGAGGTTGAGTAATTTATGGTTGGACTTGTGCAGGTGTTTTATGAAGTAATCTGTCTTCATGTGCTGCAATACCAAAATTTTGATCAGTTGTATAAATAGTCTTGAATCAAGTGCAGAAGAGAAATCCGTTTCAATTGAAAGGGATATCACTTTAATAATGGGCAATGGTTAGCTTGTATTAAATTTGATGTTGACACGAAAATTCAAATTATGTCAACCCAAAAAGGAAAAAAAATACATATGCATCTCCTTCCACATCAAAAAGGAATAAAATAATAAGATAGTAAATACATTGTCTTGGTACTAATATGCATTCTTGAACCAAGAGAAATGAGAACACCTTTTATCTTGCATCTCCTTCCATACTTGAGAATAAGAACCATTATATGAGTTACACTCAAAACTTAAATGCTTATGTTAGAATAGAATCATAAATTCATAAATTACTTGTCTCAGTTTTATGACACTGTTGTATGATTAAAACTCAGAAGTACTTGTATAATATTAGAACACGAAAAATGTAAAAGTTCTTGTAGTTACTTGGTTTGTGGAAGCCTTCTTTGAATCTCACAGGTCTATGCTGTATGAATTGAACTTATAGAAAACTTTAATTTTCTTTTTTCCTTTAACTTTGGTTAATTCTTTTTTGCCAGATATTCTCACAACCAACATCACCTTAGATTCAAATAATTGTAATTACTAATTACCATTACGATAGTGATCGTTGACTATGATACAATGGAATTAAATGCGTAACATCAAGTAGCAATAATGAAAGATCATCCAAATCCAAATAAAAGAAGAAAGAAAGCAATAACGTCGAAACATTTTTTACGCTTCAAATATAAACTCCTCGCTTTCTTTGGCTCCCATATTCTCGAGGAATACACTTGTCAAAGTATTCTTGGACTGTAGGGAGGCCTTCAGCAGTTTGATACCCTATAATGTTAAAAATTGATAAAGGAATAAACCAACACACTAAGTAAACCTGATTAAGGAACTAAAGGCAAATTATGAGTTAAATAGATATATTTTTATGGCAAGTTCAGATTAAAGAGTGTGTGTGCGTTGTGTGTGTGAGTGTGTGTATATATATATATATAAAGAAGGAGAGGGAAGTACAATTTTAAAATGTTCCTTTTTTATCAAATATGTTGTAATCCAAACATATTCTATTCAAAACGTTAAATTTAAAACTAACCAAGTATGTTTCAATTAGTTTGTGTTAAAAATCATGTACTAATTAATTTGACAATTTTATTGTGCATGATTCAAATCTAAGTCACTTAAACAGATTGCTTCATATGCCATATATATAAGTTAATTTACTTTGTTATCCACTTTTGTGGGCATAAATTAAGCTATTGAGATTGCCAAGATAACAAAGAACTGGTTAAATTAACAAAATTTAACTGAACACTCATGAAAGTTCAAAATTCTTTTAAGATAGCAAATAAACATATATTAAATAATGATTATCAAAAGCCATATATTTAAATTACCTCATTCATTCCCAACTCAACGACCCTTTCTTGCAAGAAACCAACGTCTTTGATGTTGAACTTGTTGAGCAAAGTAATACATGAAATGGTAGACATGGGCTGAACCAGAAGATCGTCCATCACCATGTATGTCACTACTCCTTTCACATATCCTCCCTCACCGGAAGAACTTGTCGCTTCTTTAGCCTTCTTGCCAATATATGGCACTTCACTGTTCATATATCTGTCACAACTTGAACAGCTATCGTTTGGATCATCTGTAACATTATAGTTGCAATGGTATCTACACATGTACAGCTTCGGTGGGACTGATACATCATTTTCATTTGCAAGTAGGAGAAAGCCAGGAATTGCAGCCCTTGGCTTCAAAAGAGCTTCCTTGTCTTGGTTTGGATGCAATAAGTATGTGTCACTGAGATTCTCAATGCTTTCATAGAGTTTGCCTAAATTGCCTTCCATACTATCCTTGGTTAGGAGCCCTATGACTGTACCTAGAGGCAAGCGAAGCAGGTTGAAGAGGAAGTCTATGAACTCCTTCGATGCTTCAGCGAATAGAACTCTTTCAGTTTTTGTGTTGATCAGAAGCTTTAGGCTCATTTTGGTTGATGATGATGCCATTGTCGGAGATGAATGTGTATCTGTGTATGAAATATGAATAAGATGATCAGCTCTGAAAATGCTTTGTTAGAATAAAAGATGGGAAAGTTATAAGCTGATATTTACAAACTATATGCACTAACCAAATACGCATTGCTATCTATAATCTTGTTGAATCTCTAAAAAATGAAAAAGAATGATAAAAAAAAAAAAAAAGACCTACTAACATTTGTATCCCAAATATCCAAAAGAAAAAAATGTTAAAGATAATATCTACTTAATACAAGATATTTGCAAAGCAACAATATCTAATTTTAGGCATGTTGCATAAAATTATTTATTTTTTGGCTTCAGACACACATGTCAAGCAGAGCTAAAGAACATATATAGTGAAAGACTATACAAACCCTAATTAATCTTTTTATTTTGTTCCTAATGAGTCATTTGAATTATGTATATTAACATCTTTTGATTTTATAATGTGATTAATTATTAAATACTATCAAATATAGCTTAATATTTAACTCATTTTTACAGATTTAATACTATAATTAAATTCATTTATTACTGCACACAAATTAATCTTTTCATAAACTATTTTTAATATTTAATAATTAATTGCATCATAATTAAAAAAAATATGGTATTCCTAACAACATAATATCATCACTCTTTCTAGAATATTGAAACTGATCGAAAGTATTAAAATCCATATATATAGATATATAAACACACACACACACACACACACACACCATATTGTGTTTAATTTTATATTAAACCATAGGTATTAGTTTCACCGTATAAAGAAGAGCAAAATACCCAATAGAGTAACAAAGAGAAACAGAAAACATCACATGTTTGGGTGGCTAAACTAAAAGCATTTGAATCTCTCATCTATCTCACATGTATCATATATATATATATATATATACACCAAGTTCGATCACTCACATTGGATTTTTTTCTGAAAAATAAGAAACATGTAAATCATACAAATATGGGCAATCCATTTCTTCGTGAATTTTCAAATTTAACCTTACCTATATATGAGGTTCTTGAGCTTGACAGATCGATGGGAAGTGAATGAAAGGCTGGAAGGTAAGAATGGTGATATATATGCATTTGGAGGTTGAAAAAATACTTGACTTTACCTGGCCTCCAAGTAAGGCTCTTTGGGTGAAGAATATCACCCATTCTTTGCGTACTCCTTATCAGGCTTCTTGCTTTCATCGTTTGGAATGAAGTACAAATATATCTAGTTTTAGGGTTGAAAATAAATTGAGTTTTTTGTGAATAGTTTAAATTTGGATGAGCTTTTTGTCTTTTTTGGTAACCATAGAAATAGTTGCACCGATACCATCATTATATGACATATTGAAAACAGGATAAGTGATAAAGATATACCGAAATATATTGACTTTATATCAACCTAAAACAATTTATATATTTATGTTTTAATCTCGGTAATTTTAGGTTTTATTTTATATATATAAAAAATTATTTTTTAAACTTTTAGTTTACACTTTTAAACTTCCCATAAAAATATTAATTTTTAAATTTTTTAAATCACCCATATGCTTCTTTTACATTTTAATAACTCCCAAATCTCTAATTATATCCTTATTTTTAATTTATAAATTAATTTTTAGGGGATTATTGAGAAATAAAAAAGCAAAGGGGCTAGGTGAAAAATAAAAAAACAAAGTTTGGGTTTAGTGATAAATTTTTTATAATATTGGAGTTAATGTATAAATACGAAAAATTATTATAAGTTGACATACAATTAATTACCCTCTTTTGATATTACATTGCCACAAGTTTTTTTTATAATTACATAGTGATTACACCAATGTGACAATTTATAGTTGTAACTTGTACTACTTTTAATTTGATGAGTATAAAAACTTATTCGGCTTGGATTAATATATGAACTAAATGTGCATGAGTATAACATTATAAGGTCATTTAATTAAACAAAATAAGTTAAAGTTTGATGTTTGGCTCCTATAATTTATGAACAACTCGTTTAAAAATGAAATATTATAAATAATTATATAATATATATATATATATATGTGTGTGTGTGAAAGAAAAATTAAAGCATGTAATTAAACATGATTACAAATAGGGAGAATAAATTAACAATCTGACCTGATGAAGACGACATTATTGTTCTAAGTATTGGTTGAGTCTAATGAGTTCAACCCTCAATATCCAAAAGTGTTTCTCAGAGTGTTTTGACGGCAGAGAGAATCTGTTAAAAACTAAGACTTCAGTGTGTTATTTGTAGGTTTTATTTTAATAATATAATTAATCAATATTATTAAAATAAAATCCTTCATAATCTTTTAAAAAACAATTTCTCATTTAATTTAATCAATCAAAATTAAACCCATTAATTTCTCTCTGGGTAACAATCTCAAATTAGTAATATGATGGGATGATTACTAATCCTCTTGGGCTGTAGGTTGGGTTTCTGTCCAGTGGGCTTGTGGATAATCGAACCCATCACTAATTATCTACAAATTAAAATAAAACTCAGTTCATTCATAATTTATAAATTATAACATTAATTGTCTAACTAGAATTAACAAGATACTAATATAATAAAATAGTTAATGCTAATCCATAAAATATTAAAATTATTCTAACAATCTCCCACTTGGATAGCATTAATTAAATTATTAGATCAATAAACGAATACCTAATCAGGCATAATAATGTTCACATAAACACATGGGTGTGTGTATATTTATAAACCATACAAGATTCAGAAGTGAAACTATACATAAAGATTACTGAAACCGATAAGGAATCAAGTGATATTGACATTTCCATAAATAAGTTTCATTATCTGAATTGAATGGAATACAAAGTAACATTCAAAAATGTCAAATAACAATTCAAAAGTCCCTTAAGAATTTAATTCAGACTCCCATTAAACCAAGGCTACATCAAAATTTTCAACAACGCCCATGTGAGTCACATGATTCTTAAATACTCCTACTAGTAAGTCTTTGGTCAACGGATCCACCAACATATGTTCACCAAGAATGTGAACCAAACGAGTCTGAGATTCAGATACCTTTTCTCTGACAAATAGGAACTTAACATCGAAGTGTTTAACGCGACTAGAGTTCCCATGATTCTGAGAAAAGCTGACAGCAAATAAACTATCGTAGTATATGGTTAGAGGTAGTGATATAGAATCAACTAAATGCATGCTAGATATAAGTTTCCTCAACCATATGGCCTGGTGGGTAGCCTCATAACAAGCGATATACTCTACCTCCATAGTCGAGGTAGTTGTTACTAATTGCTTACAACTCTTCCACGATACAGCTTCTCCAGACATCATGAAGATGTATCTAAAAGTGGATTTGCCATCATCCACACTAGATGCATAATCAGAATCTAAATAACCCATAATTTCAAGTGGGTCAGATCTTCTAAAAGTAAGCATGTGATGCTTTGTACCTTGTAGGCACCTTATAACTTTCTTCGCAGCCCTCCAATGATCAGGACCAGGATTACTCAGATATCTACTAAGCACACTGACAGCGAAAGCAATATCAGGTTGTGTGCACACCTGAGCGTACATAAGGCTGCCAACCGCAAATACATATGGAATCTTATTCATTTTGGTTTTCGAATCATCATCTTTGGGACAAGATGATCTAGATAACTTTTCACCTTTCTGTACAGGTGCAACACAAGGAGCGCAAGTATGCATGTTAAATTTATTTAGCACTCGTTCTATATAGGTTGCTTGAGATAAACCAAGAGTGCCATGAAATCTATCATAGTGAATCTGAATTCCCAAGACGAAAGAAGCTTCACCAAGATCTTTCATGTCAAAGTGGCATGACAAAATGTGTTTGACCGCATTCAACATAGTTACTGAGTTATTGGCCAGGAGTATGTCGTCAACATACAGAATGAGTATCATAAAGTTCTCTTTATCAAATTTCTGATAGATACATTGATCAGCAATGTTCTCTATAAAACCAAGTGAGGTGATTATCTGATCAAATTTCAAATACCACTGTCTTGAGGCTTGTTTAAGCCCATAAATAGACCTTTTCAGCTTGCACACTAAGTGTTCTTTCCCTGCTTTAGTGAATCCATCAGGTTGTGTCATATAAACATCCTCAAGTAAATCACCATTTAAGAATGCAGTTTTGACATCCATCTAATGAAGTTCAAGATCCAACTATGCAACAAGAGCCATTACAACTCTGAAGGCATCCTTAGTAGATACGGGTGAGAACGTTTCTATATAATCAATCCCTTCCTTCTGATTATAGCCTTTAGCTACAAGTCTGGCTTTGAATCTTTCAACTTCACCATTGGCCCCTCTCTTGGCTTTAAAGACCCATTTGCAACCAACGGGTTTACAACCATCTAGTAACTCAATTAATTCCCATACATGATTACGAGACATGGAGGACATCTCATCATTCATAGCCTCTAACCACTCAGATGAATGAGATCCTGACACAGCCTCATTATAAGAAACTGGATCTATGCCATCAACAATGTCTGACTTAAATTTCTGCAAGTACACTATGTAGTTATCTGAAATTGCAAGTCTACAAATCCTTTGTAATCGTCTCAAATTAAGAGCTGGTTCTCCTATATTAGTTATAGGAGTTTCTACAATGGGATCAATTGGATTCTTAATAAGGGTGTCATCTTTAATATCATGATCTATAGGTAGAGATGATAACGATGACATGGGTAAGATGGTATCCATACAATGCAGGTTAATTACTCTAGGGACATCACTCCCACTATCCAAGTCATCCTCAATATAGAAGGCTTTGTCAGATTCAATAACCCTGGTAGTGTGACTAGGACAATAAAATCTGCATCCTCTGGATCCTGAACAATACCCAATGGAGAATCTGCTAACAGTCTTAGAATCAAGTTTCCTGAGTTGTGGATTATAGGGTTTCACTTCTGCTCTACAACCCCATACGCGAAAGTGCCTCAGACTAGGCTTCTTATTGGTGAAAAGCTCATACAGTGTCTTTTCAACAAACTTACTCGGAATTTGATTCAGGACATAGGCTGCTGTCTTAAGGGCATCACCCCACAAAAATTTTGGTAACGAAAAGTGACTAATCATGCTTCTGACCATGTCTATCAAGGTGCAATTGCACCTCTCAGCAATTTCATTTTGTTATGGAGTACCAGGCATAGTATACTGAGCTTCAATTCCTTCCTCCTGTAAGAATAGAGAAAACGGTCCAGGGTTTCTCCCGGTTTCAATATACCTCCCATAATATTCTCCACCTCTGTCTGATCTTACACTCTTGATTACCTTTCCAGACTTTAATTCAACGGCAGCCTTAAATGCTTTAAAGGCATCTAACGAGTCAGATTTTTCATGCAACAAATCAACCCAGCCGAATTTGGAATAGTAATCTATAAAGTTTATAAAATATTTGTAATTGCCCATAGCAGAGGGAGTAATTGGTCCACTAATATCTATGTGGATCAATTCTAAAATAGTCTTAGATCTATTAGCCCCTTTCTTCTTAGTTCTAGTAGGAAGTTTTCCTTTAATGCAGTCAATACAGGATTCAAAGTCAGAAAAGTGTAGGTTATGCAATATTCCTTGTCTAACCATTCTCTCCAATCTCTCTTTTGGGATATGACCCAAACGCCGATGCCATAACATGGAAGAGTTCTTATCAATTCTTCGGCATTTGTGTCCTATGACAGCATTAATTGATGCCATAGAAGTGGAATCCGAACAGACATTCGCATTCAAGCATATAAACTATTTATTAATCTAGCAGTTCCAACAATGATTGAATTAAAATAAACATCAATTCTGCCATTTCCTTACCAAAAGGAATATCCATCTTTGTCTAACATAGAACTTGAAACCAGATTCCTCCTTGAAGAAGGTACATAGACAACGTTATTTAAAATTAAAGTATGTCTAGAGTACAAGTTCAAAACTATAATTCCTATGCAATCCACTGTAGCTGAACTTCCTTCCACTCCCAGAATGGTCTTTTCTCTCTCATTTGGGCTCCTCTTGTCTTTGAGCCCTACAAGGAATTAGTTACGTGAACAGTCACTCCAGAATCCAACCACCAAGTGTCCATAGAGGTTTCAAAATTATTGGATTCAAGATAAACTAGAGCTAAAAGGGTAGTTTCAAGAAAGATACCTTCTTTCTCACGTTTGCACTTCAGCTTAAGGCAATTTGAGATCTTGTGGCTAGGCTTTTTACAGTAATTACAATCACCCTTAAATTTCTTCTTCAGACCCTTATTCTTCTTATTGTTCTTCTTGATCTCAAAGAACCTTTTACCATTAGGCTTGCCCTCAGGTTTCTTTTCTTTAAGCTTCTCATTTCTAGCCTTACTTGACGAAGCATGAGAGATGTAGTTCACTGAATGACCACGTGAATTTGATTTCTTTAATGACTCCTCCTCTTGAGTCACGATGGACATCATCTGATCAATGGTCTATTAAGCTTCTTGCGAGTTGTATGTGGTTTTGAGAACCCCATATTCTGCTGGAAGAGACTGTAGGACTTTGTAGACAAGATAACTCCCACCCAGGTCCACATTTAGATATTTCAGCTTGTTGAAGAATTCACCAACTTCATCATATGCTTGCATAAACCAGACACTCCATCATACTGAGTGTTATCTAGTAGCAAAAGATAATACGCTTTCTACGTCTTATCGAACTTTTTGAACTTTTCACTCACAACCTTAAGGTATTCCATAGCGGTGTCCTTCTTAGGAATGCTCTGTGGGATTGTCTTCTCAATAGTGTATTTTATGACCATCAAATAGATCCTGTTGGATTCATACCACTGTTTGTAATAAGCTCTGTCAGCAGCACTAGACTCAGCACTGAGATCTGTTAGTTTTGGATCTCTCATGGTTAAATCCTCCTTGAAAATGATCAGGTACATATTGAGGGACTCATGTCAGTCATCATAATTCGTCCCATTCAGAGTTTTCACCATGAACAGTTGCTGGAACAAGGAAGTTGATGAAACAAAATTAGGAAATATTAATTATGTCTCAGAAACATAATCATAAAACAAGATTTCCTTTACAAAATTCAGCTTATGCAACTATATCATCAAGATGTGCATTATAATCTCACTTAAAGTTTTGGATTATAACTGACCATGAAAGAAAACTCATATGTACCACTGATTTGACCATAAAGAGAAATAACAAAATGCATCCATCGTTTCCATATCGATAGGATATAAGAAACAATGAAGGCATTGGATTAAAAATGCTACTAACCATTCATAAATGTATTTATTTCACAGAATTATATTAATAATGTCACACCGATAGGGTGTGTCCATTATCAATATAACATGTATTTACACTCTCTCTTGTGGACTAATCATAATATTCAGATTCTTCCCTAATGATGGTAACTAAATTATCCAAAATTGTAGGAAATTGAGTGATAAATGCAATGTAAATTATTCATAAAGGCATATCACCATAATTGGGCCCACGATAGGTCAACATACAATCAATAGGTGTATGTGATCTAAAGTCTCAATAATTTTCATACACAAATTATTCCTTTCAAGGTATATGCTTAAATTAGGAATAAAATCTAATAATTAATACAAAGAAATTAATTATGATTTATTTACACATAATCAAGGAGAGTGAGCTAAACATATTGTCCCATATTATGTCTAGTCTAGGCACAAATTTTCTTGGATCAAAATACCTTATCTAGATATTATTTTAAGTCCCTTAATTTTCAAAAAATTTCAAAACTCCTATTTCTAGGGCTTAAAAAATTCTGTAAAAATCACCATAATTTAGATCAGGATGAGTGGAGCTGATCCCCAAATTTTGAAGTTGATCTGACTGACGGTGTGGCCACACGAGCCACCACGTGCCAGAGCAGCGCGTGGGCCTCGCTCCTTCTTCAACTTCTGGTAGGTCGTTTTGACCCGCCAGAGACCCGACGGGTACCCGACTTTGACCCATCGGTTTTCACATTTTCAGACCATGAAACAGAGTCCTTTTCAATCGTCTTTTCACTATCTATAACTTCACGGTGGTTGTTTCGGACAAATCAATCCCAGTTTAGTGAAAAATTGTGTCAAAAATTTGGATTCTTTCGTTGGTTGGTTTTGTTGGTTTGAACGTGGCTCACTGGTGGTGAGTTATATCAGTTAGGGCTCGCTGGCCACGCGAATGAACATAATATCGATGTTAAGTTTCGCCGACAACTAATGAAGAACCCACTGGTGATCAAGTCTAGTGACTGTGTTCACTGTTTTTCGTGTTCACTGATGAAGACGATGGATTTTGACAATTACCAAAAAAAAAAATTGAACACAAGCCAGTAATTGGTTCTAATTATTGAGACATAATAATAATAATATATGAAATTTAAAATTTTATAAGCCCAAAATTAAAATTTGTCTGACGAAATTTAGAGAAAAAAAATTTATGATCATAAAACCGTAGGCTCTGATACCAATTGAAAGTAAAATTAGAGCATGTAATTAAACATGATCACAAATAGGGAGAATAAATTAAAATCTGACATGATGAAGACGACATTGTTGTTCCGAGTATTGGTTGAGTCTAATGAGTTCAACCCCCAATGCCCAAGAATGTTTCTCAAAGTGTTTTGATGGCAGAGAGAGAGTGATAGATTTAGTCTGTTAAGAACTAGGGCTTCAGTGTGTTATTTATAGGGTTTTATTTTAATAATATAATTAATCAATATTATTAAAATAAAATCCTTCATAATCTTTAAACAAACAATTTCTCATTTAATCTAATCAATCAAAATTAAGCCCATTAATTTCTCTCTGGGTAATAATCTCAAATTAATAATCTGACGGGATAATTACTAATACTCTTGGGCTGTGGGTTAGGTTTCTGCCCAGTGGGCTTGTGAATAATCAAACTCATCACCGATTATCCACAAATTAAAACAAAACCTAGTCCATTCACAATTTATAAATTATAACATTAATTGCCTAACTAAAATTAACAAGATACTAATCTAATAAAATAGTTAATGTTAATCCATAAAATATTAAAATTATTCTAACAATATGTATATATATATACACAACAAATATATTCTAAATTTTGTGAAAACTTGTTTAATTTATTAAACTCTTCATTTACATGTAATCTTAAGCCAGCTTATATCAATCAAGCCTAAATTTTCTTTTAACAAAGCAAGTCAAGCTTAATCTTAATTTTGAGTTGATGAGTTTAAAAATATTAAAATTCGGCTCAATTCGTTTATATTTGTATTTATTGACAAAAAAAAATATAAATATTTTTATATTAAACAGTTTTTAATTTGAAATTCCCTCCCAAAATAAGTAAAAGGTAATTCAATGGATAATAAAGTAGCATTAGTTTAATTTTTTTTTCAATTAACTTCTTTTAAAGGAAAATTATACTTTATTTTAATATATAAATTATAAAATATAACATATATTACCTCAAATTTTAAGTTAAAATAAAAATATTAAATCGCAATTAATTCTTGAGCGATATGACGCACATAATGAAAAAAGAAAAGTATTTTAAGTTTTACCTAATTTTTTAAGTTAAAAAAGATATTTTCCTATATGTTGAAGTTTAAAATGCGGGCATCGGATCGATATTGAGCGATATGACGCACATAATGGAAAAAAAAAAAAAAAATCTTTTTCATTTTGAAAATTTGAATGAGTTTTTATTTTTTCATAAATATGTATTTTAAGTCAATTACATCTTCTATATTGGCAATACCTTTAATTCTCTAAATGAATAAAATTTATTTTAATCCATTACTTATTTATCCATTCAAACTTTAGTCCCTTACTAAATTTTATTATGTATCTAATATAAATATTAATACATTTAGTCCAAATTTAATTATAACTAAGACTAAATGTGTTGGTGTTCAAATCAATGACAACTCAAAAGTAATAACATTTTGATAAGTGACAAGCCAAATTAATAACTGAAAAAAATTGAGGGACTGTTTTTGAAATTTTGATCCTTCACAAATTAAAAGATTTAAAATAATATTTTACCTTTCAAAATTTAATCAAAGTATCATCTCTTTAAATAAGATTAAGTTCAAAAATAGAAGACCATTTAGAATCAAATTATGATTATTTCAAATTTTTTACTTTGCATATGATCAAATAAAACTAAATTTTAAAAAGAAAAAACTATTTTAAATTAAATCTTAAAAAATAAAAAATTATTACGTGATTTTCAATTTGGACCGCAAGATCATGCGATCTTACAATTTTGCAACCGCAAAATGGATCTCAATCCCATACAAGACCAAAATTAGTCGTGATCGTGGTGGGATGACAGCTCACACGTGAGATCATAAGATCGTTTGAGATTGAACAATCATAAAATGAGCGAACAACGCTTTTCCCTTTTAAAACAGCTGAGAAAAGTAAAGGTACTGTTTTGTGGCATAAAATCATGAAATTTGTATTCTAAACGTTTAAGAATTTAAATTCAATGTATTTAAAATAATTTAAATTATTATATTTTTATTTAATAATTCAAATTTTAATAAATATTAAATAGTTCCTAATATTTTTTTAAAATCTAGATAATTAAATTTTATTTAAAAATTTAAATTTTATCAATTTTACCTAAATTTAAATTTTTTAATTTCACTAAATTCATTTCATAAACGATGACTGATTGAACAATCCTGTAAGCAACAAGCAACTTTTTTCTCCTTTTAAAAACGGCCCAAAAAAATTCTGTTTTAAAGGACAAATTTATATGGAGAAGATTCGAGACGAATCACCTATCATTATTACAAATTTTACCGTTATTGATTTTAATTATTAAATAAAAATGTATTTAATCAAATTTACAAACAATGATTATGATTTATAATCACATGAAATCATTTAAAAAGATTTAAATTATTAAAATTTTATTCAAATGTCCAAAAATTTACTATATTTTCCCTTTCCTATGCGCCTATTCTACTTCTTTGTATGTTTTCTCCCGTCTCTTGTTTATTTGTTCTCTTTAATTATCATTATCTGCAAGACGCCAAGATGTGCTTCCCTAGCTAACTCTATGTTTGAAGTCTTTCTAGCTGTGTCAAGTCATGTACTCAATGTCTCAATAGCTCAATTTCTTTTAAAGGACTATTATTAAATGACATAATAACGTGTTAAAAATTTGATTGTAGGTGAAATTAAACTAATTTATTATATTTATATTTGAATTTTAATATTTTATTCATAAATTTAATTTTTAAAATTTTTTAAAATCACTCCATCTACTTTGTATTTCTTTATAACCTCCACAAAAATATTAATTTATAAATTTATTAACTCATTATCATAATTTTTTATTTTTTCAATAATTCCCTAAATTTTGGTTTCATCTGTATTTTTAATTTATAAGCTAATATTTGTGGGTTTATTAGAAAATAAAAAGTAAATGTGGTAAATTGAAAATTTCAAAAAAAGTATTAGTTTTATAAATAAAATATAAAAAATTAGGGGTCAAAATATAAATACAAAAAATTATTTTAAGTTATTATATATTATATATATTTTGACATATTAATATTATACATCTTTCTCTTGTGTTACATAATAATTATATCATTGCGATTACTTTTAAAGTTGTACAAAAAATTTAATCTTTTTATTTTGTCGTAACAGTAAGAATTTAGTGTTACTTTCACTGTACTTTGAATTATAATAAAATAAAATATATCAAAATTATATCGCTATACATAAAAAATATAAAATCAAAATGTTAAATATAAATAATAGAGGGAGAAGAGGAGAGAAAATTGGGCTGATAGAAAGATAAGGTTCAATAATACTAAAATTTTTTACCTTAAGCAAGTTATCCGAAGAAATTAATTCTTTGCTTCTACGTAATTCTTGGCTTCTGTTAAAATTCAAATTTTCTGTTCTCCTTACTGCGTAAATTTTTCGGTCATTGAGAAATAACTTTATTTTATAAAAAATTAATAACTTAATACATTAAATTGATAAATTGAATTTATACATTAAAAACAAAACGAATTAGTTTCGGTCAAACTAATATTTAGGATATTAGTATCCATTACTAAAAGAAGCAAAGCAACGATTTGAGTACCCAATATTTGTTCACAACTTAGTATTGTTATATAAATATGTAGAAAATTGAAAGACAAGCACTTAAATAGTAGGGTCGTAGGTCCAACTTGAAGATGTAGAACTTAATGTAGAGTTTACTTGAATAGTAAACATCACTTACTCTAAATTTATTTCTCTATAACATAATATGAAAGTGAGAAATCTCATACCTTTGCAGAATAAAATGGGTTTGGATCTTTTTCTTTGCAGTGGTTGCATATCTTATGTGTTTGTCTCTCTTTTTCTATGGTTTTTTTTTCTCAAATTTATTCATCTTCATTTAACTGTAAAAAAAAAAAAAAATGTTGTTCTGAAAAAATTGAAAACAGCGTATCGAATATCGATGGATAATAAAATAATGACACTATAATTTGACAGTGTTACCTATTATAAATTATGTAGTTTAAGTATTCATTATGCAACTCTATATTCTGAATCTAATTTAAATTAACAAATAATAAAATTAAAATAACATTTGTTATTTGGTTAATGCCACATTTGTAAAATAAGTTATACAAAAAAGTCTGGAAATATTATATGAAATGGAAAATTTAGTATGTGAAATGTGACAAGTATCATGTCATTTAGGAGAAATCTTTGGTGAAATTTTAGAAGTGGTTGTGCCATTGCAATAACTATATAGCATATTAAAATAAAGATACGTAGCAATGATTTATTAAATTGGCGAAATCTTAGAAGTGTTGCCCTGGTGAAATAACTATATAGCATATTAAAATAAAGATATGTAGCAATGATGTATTATGTGTTGATTGCATGCTAATTTAAAATGACATGTTGTATTTATATTTTGACATAATATTCTTTTATATTTTATTTATGAACCCCAAACTCTTTAAATTTTTTCAATTTACTCCCTCTACTTTTTATTTTTTAGCAAGTTTACAAAAACATTAGTTTATAATTTTAACATGAGGATAAAATTAGGAATTTGGAGAGTTAACAAAATTTTAAACTAATGTTTCTACAGGGGTTGTTAGAAAATAAAAAGTAGAGGGGGTAAATTGAAATTTTTGAAAAAAAATTTAGATTTATAAATAAAATCTAACAAATATTAGGATTAAAATATAAATACAATAACTTATTTTAAGTTGACAAACAATTAATATATTTTAACATATCATTATTGAATATTTTTCTTTTAATATGTCACATAATGATTACGTTAGTGCAACCACTTTTATACTTATACCAAATAATTTATCCTGATTTATTATCCTTGAAATGAGTTTACTTTTGTACTTTGAGTATTTAGTTTTATTATCATTTATAGTTTTATATAATTTTTAAAAACATAATTTTGTTTTAAATCATAATTAACTTAGATACTAAACTTAAATAAAAATTATTTATTTATCAAAATATGAAAGTAAAATCTTTGGTGCACTCAAAATTTTGAGTTCATCAATACATCAATTATAATGTAGGGATATAATTATAATAATATCAATCCAAAAAATAATAATATTATAATTATATCCCTACATTATAATTGGTTACTTTAATGCACTTAAAATTGTGAGTGTACAAAAAATGATACCAAATATAAATAATATACTAAATTATTTGATTATTAAAAGTTTTAGTATAATAATAATAATAATAATAATCTAAGAAACAAAAACTAATCAAACTTTTCCAATCACCCTATTAACCCCCTTCTCGTCCCACACTCGTTTCCACTCTTTCATACAACATCCTCTCTCACGTCACTCAGAAATGTTAAGGATTTTACTATTTGGCATTTCGATTGGATTCTTGTTCTTGATCATACTATCAAGCTTAATATTGGTAGTTCTATTTTAGATCAAGGTTTGTAGCTTATGGAAGTCCATTAAGAGACAACAAGAACAATTTTATCAAGGGTTTTAGTGTCAAGCTCTTAAACTATACGATTACTAATGTTGAACTTTGGGGTTTACTTTATAAGTTCAAAATTTGTTTTGAAGTTAGGTTTAAGTCTATCTTTATGGAATTGATTTCTCAATTGTGGTTAAAAAGATTCAAAATTTACAAGATAATCTGCATGAAAGCTTTTATCTAATTTGTGCTATTAGACACTGGTTGTATTTGAATTGGTCTATACAAATTTCTCACATATTTCATGAAGCAAATTTTATTGTTGATACTCTTGCTCAGCATGAACATAATTAGTTTCCTTTTTTCAAGTGTTTTAATATTATTCCTAGTTTTGCTTCCCTAATTATTACTGCTGACTTGTAAGTTATTTGTTTAAACTCATAGCTTGCTTTCGAACGTTTTGCCCTGTTGTTTATAAAAAAAGAAAAAATTTACTCCCATCCCTATTACACATTCACCCTCTAAGATAACTTTGGCATTCAAATTAAAAGAAAAAAAAAAAGAATAGTTTAGGCACAATGTGATCCCTGTATCAAACTAAGGAAACACTATTAGCTGCGCCCTAATTTATCAAGACTCACCTTCTCTTTACCTCGTGCTATCGCTTTTAAGACGTATTTTGTGCATCAGGTTGATTTCATACATATCAGATTTACATATAATTTTTTATATTTATATTTTTAAATTTTTAACTAAAATATAACAAATACATAATTAACGAATAATAATATAAAAAATTATTAATTTAATTATGAAGGGAATAAAAGAACACAAATATAAATTCAGAGTTTCGGGTAGGAGACTTACATTGATCTCCTAATTGCGGAAGCTTCTTGATCTTTAGTTGAGATCACTAATTGAATGAGATACCCACAGTGTATTAAGTGTATCTCGAGTTTTCACAGCCTAAATCCCCTCTCGAATGCAACAGCAGAATACTCACAGGTATTCTACTTAAAGCGTCTCAAATCTCACTCTCTAATGAGTTGTTCTATCGTACACTAGTCTAGCCCTATTTATAGAAGGCTAGCTAGAGTTAGGGTTTAGTAGTAATTCTTATAATTACTATTTTACCCTTATTTAATAAGCACCCCTTATAAATGCACATAGTATAATATCTTAACGGACTTATTCCCTAAATATTATATGATATTCTAACATCTTCCACTCACATATAATGGGAGTGCTCATATACTTTAAACCCAAGAAACATATTCTCGGTAAATCAAGAGAACATTTTCTCTTTATAATTTGCAGTTGTTCATATAGGAAAAGTAGGTCGTGCAACCAGCATACTATGAGAGCATTAATGCTATACATCAGTTACGAATATATAGCCTCTTGTCGAAAATGCACCTGCATGTAGATCATAAAGTATGCATGTACCCCATATCATAAGAATTACATTTAGATATCTCTCAGTGATCTCATCTATCACAATATCTTGTATTCACAATCATGACTCATAAGTCATAACTTGTTTACCGGTGAATACAGAATAATGAGATTATCTTTATGATTTTCCTCTTCTCACGATCCTATCTACACAAACTTAGTTCGTATTTCTAGACATGTCTTGCTAGACTGAATCATTACTTATAGTCCTTAGACAACATGCTAAGATAGCAAACACCAAGCTGTATCTCAAGTACCTGATCGGAGTCCAAGGGTACAAATATAAAGCCAACGTAAAGGCTCAAGGGTCTCACACAATTATAAGTTGAGATCACACTCATGTTAACTCATATGGTTGGCATTTGCACACATGGTATGAAACATGTGTTAGAACATTCCTCCTTTTCTCGTGGAGTGTATGTCTATTAAATAATGATGTATAGATGATATTTTAGATACCACAAGTCTAAAATTGAGTTCCCAGATTTACACAATGTCTTGAGCTCACGTCTAGCAACTAAGGTAGATTAGAAATGATGAACTTATTTCATCAATTCACTTTTAATGACCCTATGTCATCAATCAAGCGACTTATATGATTTTAAGTATAATTACTCTCAAATTATCCTCTTGATAATTTCTCTTAAAATCTTGTCTCATCTCTAATGTCACAAAGACACTGAGGCTGTTACCTATGTGAGAAGGCTAACATTTTTTTCTACCCGACATACTCAATAATAAATAAAAATGTGCACAACATTCAAATAGAGATATGTAAGCATGGAAATCAAACTTTATTGATTTATTAAAGAACATTAAAACATCTCTTGTCTGTGAACAATGGAAAAATAAAAAATACAAATGAAGATGTTAAAGTCTACGCAATCCTAAAGACCTAGTGTGTCTCATAAACACATATCTAGAAATCGACTTGGTCAGTGGATCTGCCAGCATCTCATGCGTAGACACATGCTTCATATTCAAAATCTTGCGTGCAACCATGTCCTTCACATAGTGATGTTTGATATCTATGTGTTTGGTTTTGCAATGGTACTTTGGATCCTTAGTGTATGCAATTGCAGCTTCACTGTCACAATACACTAACACTGGTTCAGTGTTTTCTGCTTTGCATAACAATTGATCCAAGAACCTCTTCAACCAAATAGCCTCCTGGGCAGCTGAAGATAAGGTTACGAACTCTGCCTCCATTGTGGACAAGGATACACAGTATTGTTTCTTACTACTTTATGATATGGAGCCATTACTGAGTAAGAAAACGTATCCTGAGGTAGACTTTCGCACATCTAAGTCCCCTCTGTGATCAGCATCAGTGTATCCTTTCAATCGTAGATCTCTGCTACCTTGATAGCAGAACACATAATTAGCAGTCCCCTTCAGATATCTTAAGATCCTTTTTACAGCTTCCTAATGTTTAGGACCTGGGTCAGTTTGATATCTACTCACCAAGCCAACTGCTTGACAAATATCAAGTCTAGTACATATCATAGCGTACATTAGACAACCAATCACATTCTTATATGGAGTTTGACTCATACGCTCTTTTTCCATGGCAGTCTTAGGACACATTTTAGCGCTCAAGGTTCGACTTGTGCTGATAGGAGTGTCAGCAGGGTTACAACTTTCCATACTAAAACATTCCAAAACCTTTTTAATGTAATTCTCTTGCGAGAGATACATGTGTTTCTTAGAATGGTTTCTTGAAATCTTAACTCCAAGAATTATGTAGCTTCACCCATATCTTTCATCTCAAAGCGAGATGACAATTAGGTCTTTACCTCATTAATAAGCTTCATATCATTTCCAGCTATAAGTATGTCATCAACATATAATGTCATAATCACATACTTGTCTTTAGATCTTTTGGTATATACATAGTTGTTTTCACTCATCATAGTGAAACCATTAGAGATGACTGCATTGTGAAAACAAATATACCATAGCCTTGAAGATTGTTTAAGGCCATAGATAGACTTTAAAAGTCTAAAAACTTTTTCTTCTTGACCCTCTTTAATGAAACCCTCAGGTTGTTCCATATAAATCTCTTCATTTAATTCTCTATTGAGAAAGTCAATTTTTACATCCATCTGATGTAATTCAAGATCCAGACAAGCCACTATGACTAGAAGTAAACGGACAGAGGTAAATCGTACAGTAGGAGAAAAAGTCTCCTTATAGTCAATTCCTTCCTGCTGTGTATACCCATTTGCTACTAGTCAAACCTTAAAATTTTAATCGTGCCATCGGCTCTTTTCTTTATTTTTAGAACCCATTTGTTCCTAATAGCCTTGCATCCCCTTGGAAGATCAACAAGTTCTCAAACATTGTTGATTTTCATAAACTCAATTTTCTCTTCCATAACTTTAGTCCATTTATCCTTAGAAGGGGTTAAGAGAGCCTCTTTCAAATTTCGCGGCTTATCTTCATTTTGCATGAGCATTGTAAAAAGTTCTCCGCCTTCAATCTCATATTGACGGCGATGAGTCTTTTTACGTGAACCACGTCTTAGTTGTGATTCATTGAATCTTGTTTTATTGTTCCCATTTGGATCAATATTGCTCCCACTCAGATCTAGAACATTGGTCTCACTCCCAGTTAGAATGAGTTCCATTGGGTCACTCCCACTTGTAGCAACTGGCTTAGAAACACTTTCATTCGCATCAAATGATGAAGAATGTTCCTGATGAGAAACTAATTCATCATCTGCTATGATCCTCCCACTCGAATGAAGTGGTCTTAGTGTGTTCGGATCCTTTATCTCAAATAAAGATAGGTCTTAACCTACCTCACCCTTTTTAAGATATTCATTATCTAAGAATGTGACATCTCTAGATTCGAATTCAGTCATGCCCCCACTGTTTTGTTGACCTATAAACACATAACATTTTGAGGTTTCTGAGTATTTAATGAAGATACTTTTCTTTCCTCTTGGGCCCAATTTCCTATACTTATGAGAGGAATCATGTATATAGGCAGCACATCCCTAAGAATTCAAAACACTTAGGTCAAGCTTTTGCCCAGTCCATAACTTATATGGAGTGGTTGTAACTGATTTTGTAGGCACATGGTTAAGTATGTAGGCTGCAGACATCAATGCATCACCCCAATAGGTGATTGACAAATTACCTTGTGCCATTATATACCTAACCATCTCAAGGAGCATTATATTCCTTCTTTTCGCAATACCATTTTGTTGTGGAGTACTCGAAATAGTCAACTGATAAACTATCCCTTTTTCATCACATAATTCATTGAATTGAACCGATAAATATTCTTGGCCACAATCGGTTTGAAGAGTCATAATCTTCTTATCTAATTAATTTTCTACTAAGTTCATATAGTTTTTGAAGCAACTTAATGCTTCTAACTTATGAGAAATCAAATAGACATAATTGAAACAAGTATAATCATCAATGAATGTGATGAAATAATTCGCTCCGTGCCGGGCCCTGACATTTATAGGCCCATATATGTCAGAATGAACTAATTGCAGTGGAAAATCAGCTTTGGTTGCTTTACTGAAGGGTTTTCTTGTAAATTTTCCAACTAGACAAGATTCATAAGTAGACAAATCTACTCGTTCAATGCCGGGAAGCAAACCCTCTGTTGCTAACTATTGCATTCTTTGTTGGCCAATATGACCATGTCTAGCATGCCATATATTTACATTGTGATCATAATCATGCGTAAAGACAAACATGGAAAAACTGACATCATTATTAATATAAGATTCGTCATCCAAATCCATACAAATAAAACCTTCAGTTACATAACCAAAACCAAAAAATACTGAGTCATTACTCAATTTAACACAATTGTCATGGAAATTCAACTCAAAGCCTAGCCAAAGTAAAACAAAAACTGAAATAACATTCCGACGAATTTGAGGTGCATAAAAGGCATCATGTAAGATTAGGTCTTGACCACCATGCAGGACTAACTTGCATGTTCCGATCCCTTTGATAGCAACCTTAGTGTTGTTGCCTATATATATCCAAAATGCTCCATAAGGAACTCGCCGGAAGTCCACAAAGGCATCATGGTCACGTGCTATGTGGTTCGTGGCTCTTGAGTCTACAATCCCCACAGGACATGATTCAATAAGCATAATTGAGCTGGAAACACAAAGTTCACTAGCATAAGCAGTGTAGTTTACCTTTTTGAAAGGCTCAGGGCAATCACTCGCATAGTGTCCCTTCTTTTGGCAATTGAAGCACTTAACTTTTGCCGTATTAACATTTTGTTGCTTCTTTTTGCCTTGCTAATTGGTTTTTAGCTTTTTTTTAGGTTGGGCTAGTTTTTTTGTTCTTTCTCAGTTTTTTCTCTTTGAACCACGTCTTTCACCTGAAGTTGCCATGTGCAACTCAGGTATCAGCTTGGTTGATTCAAGTCTTTCTTCCTCGAGTTCTAGGTATCTCTGGACATATTCCAGAATCATGATTCTGTCATTGTAAGAAAGATGCATCTTCATATGCTCCCACGAACTAGTCAAAGAGTAAATGATTGCTTGGATCTGCTGCTCGTTTGTTAAGACATTTCCAGCATCTTTCAGCTCAGCGATCATATTTGACATTAGCCTCAAATGTTTCCTCATTGAATGTTCTGGGCGTTTCTTATATGAGTCAAATTTAATCATTAGAGAACGCAATCTGGATACAGACATAGTTCCGAACCTCGTTCTTAGAGCATTCCAAAGCCCCATAGTGCTTTGGTGGTCCTTGAACTCCCTTAGGATGTCATCATCCATAGTGCTCAACAACGTAATGTAAGTAATGGAATTCTTTTTCTTTCAAGCATAATAAGCTTCACGGTCCCACCTATGTTGGGCCGTGTTTCCAGCTTCTGGCTCTTCCATGACATTGTTGAGAGCCTCAAGAGCCTCTTGCTCTTCTAGGAGATACTGGACTTTCACACTCCAGATCTCATAATTGTCGTCGTTTAACTTTA
Source organism: Delonix regia (assembly GCA_037074485.1). NCBI lineage: Eukaryota > Viridiplantae > Streptophyta > Magnoliopsida > Fabales > Fabaceae > Delonix > Delonix regia. The sequence continues at coordinate 16,847,387 of CM073454.1, read as the reverse complement.
ACCCCTTGTTAAGCTTTGCAACAATACTTTTAGAAACCGTAGTCATTCTTTACATAAAAAAAAAAAAGACAGACTTAAATTAGGATCATATAATTAAAAACACACAAGATTTAATGTTCACCATGCTTACAAATTATGACACTAAGTATCATATGATTAAGTTAATTAACCCATGCATAACCCGGAATTGAAAGAACATGAAGTGCCAATCATCGTCCTAAAGTTGTATGCAAGGTATAAATTAGTGAAATCATATCACAACTAAGTGTCCTAATCATGCTACAAACAAATTGTAAACCATGATTTTTCAAATGCTAAAAAAATTAACATTCGTTAACTAATGTGTTAAACTAATCAACACATTAATAAATTAATTATATAATGCTAAACTAATTAACATTTATTAAATAAACATGTTAAACTAGTTAACACATTTAATTGTATAATGTTAAGCTAATTAACATTATATGTCTAAATTTTCTATTGGAAGAAAATAAAAAAAAAAAAGTTAAACTAATTAACATAATAATAAGTAATCACATATTACTTGGACTTGATATTTGTTGGGATATATTAATTTTTCACAAAAAATTAATTACATTTATTTGGGGCTAAAATATAAATACATAATTTATATTCCTGAACATATGTAGATGCTCATTAATTAGGGATTTAACAATTAGGCCTCTAATTGTTATTTTTGGATGGGCCACATACCTAATTAAAAAAAGACTTAACTCAAAAAAAATTATCCAAAATTTTTTTAAAGGCCTTGTGTTCGTCAAAATATTTTTAAAGGCTTAAAACAATTTTAACAATGAGCTTGGATCAAACCTTAAGCTAAAAAAAAATTTTAAGGTCTTAAATCCAAAAAAAAATAGAATTTCTAAAAATTTATTTTATTATGCATATACATATATATATATATATATATATATAAATTTTTAGAATTTCAAAAAACCACCTTTTTTTTTTATAATTTTCAAAAAAAAAGCTTCAGCATCTCTTCTTCCCTCTTCTTCTTCTCCCTCCCCACTTTCTTTGACGTTGCTCCAGTCGCTGATGACTGCGGACACCATAGTCGAAGGAGTGTCGCCAGGCTTGACGGTTTGAACCACCTTCTTGAAGAAGCCTTCCATCTTTTTCACACAGGTTCGAAAACGCAGAAGCTCTGCGTTTTTCGGTTATGGTCGCTGGCGGCTTCCCGCTTTTAGGGTGTTGGTCGCCAGCGGTAGCTGATGAGAGGTTGCTGTCAAGGGAGGCGACAGTTGCTATGTTAAGAGAAGGAGGCTATTTTTTTTTTTTTTTTGTTATCTCAGAGGGTGTCGGTGACGTGGTCGTGGACAGCAGTGAGGAAGTTTTAAACTCTTTAAAGGGAGTGCCTCATCAAAGAAAAATAGGGAATGTGAAGGGAGATGCTTGCCATCTTTGCATTGGTTTCACATAGTGCACAGCAAGAAGTTTTTCGAAAAAAGCATTATTATTATTATTATTTTGAACCCTAATTAATTTAGCCCCAAAATAAAAAATTTGATCCCAATAAAATATATAAATGATTAGAAAAGCAGCCTACTTGCTCTGATATCAATGAAGGGAATAAAAGAATACAAATATAAATTCAGAGTTTCGAGTAGGAGACTTACATTGATTTCCTAATTGCGGAAGCTTATTAATCTTTGGTTGAGATGACTGATTGAATAAGATACTCACAGTGTATTGGGTGTATCTCGAGTTTTCACAGCCTAAATTCCCTCTCGAATGCAACTGCAAAATACTAGCAGGTATTTTACTCAGAGCGTCTCAAATCTCACTCTCTAATGAGTTGTTCTATCTTACATTAATCTAACCTTATTTATAAAAAGCTAATTAGAGTTATGGTTTAATAGTAATTTTTATAATTACTATTTTACCCTTATTTAATAAGCACCCCTTATAAGTGCACATAGTATAATATCTTAACAGACTTATTCCCTATATATTATACGATATTCTAACAAATTAAAAATTATATATATTTTTAAAAATTATACAATTATCTATAATAATTATATGTATATTTTTATATAATAAAAAATTATGTATTTGTGATATTTTGATTAAAGAGTATATAACTCATATACACACACACACACACACACATATATATATATATATATATATATATAAACTTTTTAAAAAGGGATATGCATTTTAATTTTTTTCCTTCATGCATATTCTCCCTCGTTTGTATAAAAATTTTTTCACAATTTTAAAAAAATTAAATTTCTCTTCAAAAGAACTGGGCGGGAGAAATAACAACTTAAATTTTAAGAAAAATCAATAAATCAATTTGTCTTCTTTGTTTCCTACCAGTGATACCTGTTCCTGTTTAGGAGTAGCCCCACGAAGTTCCTGTCAAAATCCCCTTTCGATCAATTTCCCTCGATCTCAGTAACGGACGAAGCCGTCGATCTGAGAAACAGAGGACGCCGTCGACCCCGCTGGCGCCGTTGAGCTCAACGGCATCATAGGTACGATGATCTCCAATCTTTATCATTTTCATGTATATATATATATATATATATATATATATATATATGGATATGCCCTGTTTTGTCAAACTCGGTAAATAGAGGTAGAGTCAAATAGATCTTCTCAATTGTATGATCCCTTTTATATTTTGTATTTTTCGAGAAAATTCAATGAGTTATCGAATAATATGGCATGATACTAGTAAGATTGATGGAAGATTCCAACACGTTTACCCTAGCCTGTTCCAGTTGCATTGGAAAAAAATAATTTTATCTATGACAAAATTTTGTGAATGTAGTTCCTATATTGGGCTGTCGTCAATATAATCGTGTCTGGAAAACTCTCTAGCTCAACCAAGCATATCTGGTCCTGATTTCTCTTTGCCACTGTGTGGGGTATATTTGCTGCCTTTTTGTTGTTTGTCACTCTGCGGCTTTTTGTTCAACAGATGCAGAGTGTCTCTTTTAATTTTTCTTTGAATTTTTGGTTTTTGCATAACCAGTATACAACACCAACTAATACATCAGTAATTCAGAAACAAGCTCTAAAACAAGAAACATAAGTTAAGTCTAATTTAATCTAAAGCCTATTGAAAGTCTTAGTTAGGTGGGGATAGGTATAGTCCTGATTTTTTTGAGAACATAATGCATTTCGTTTTCTTTTATATTCTCATTATACATCGAGGAAGTCTTGCTCACTTAATCATCTGTCATTAAGTGTCAAAAATAACTAAATGAAGATGTTATATATGCCTTCGCATTGTGATCTAAATTCCAGTGCAAATTTTTTCATGTGATAGTTATCCATAGGTTAACTTTATTACAAGACGAATAAATTTGAGCCCTTTTTTGACATGAAAGTTAAAATACTCTCTGAAATTTTCTACTTCTTATTGGCAAGCAGCTGCATTGTTAACATTATTCTTGCACCCATCTTTGACAATGTCAACATCAACCAAAGTGAGCTTGAAGCTTCTGATTGACAAAAATACTGAAAGGGTTCTGTTTGCTGAAACATCGAAGGAGTTCATAGACTTCCTCTTCAACTTGCTGCGCTTGCCTATTGGGACAGTTATACGGCTCCTAACCAAGAATGACATGGTTGGCTGCATCGGCAAACTCTATGAGAGCATTGAGAATCTCAATGAGACTTACTTATTAAATCCAAGCCAAGACAAGGGTGTTTTGTTGACGCCAAGTGCTGTAACCCCTGGCCTTCTGTTGCCTGCAAACGATGGGCATACTGATGACATTGACCGATCAGTGCCTCCAAAGTTGTACATGTGCAGGAACCGCTGCAACTATCATGTGACAGAAGTTCTAAACACTGCGTGTCCCCATTGCCACAATAGTATGACTAATGCAGTATCATATGTTGGCAAAAACACTACAGTAGTGACAAATTCTGGTGAAATTGGATTTGTTAAAGGAGTTGTGACCTACATGGTGATGGATGATCTAGTGGTTCAGCCAATGTCAACCATTTCATTTATAACTTTGCTCAACAAGTTCAACATTGCAGACGTCGGTTCCTTAGAAGAAAGGGTCGTTGAGTTGGGGATGGAAGAGGTATGATATCTATATGGCTTATGTATCATTATATAATACAGTTTCTTGAATGAACTTTGTTTTACTCTTTATTCGTCTTTGGCTTCTTCTTATCTTGTTTGATATACCGAATGGGATGCTTCTTTACCCCTATCATTCCTTATTTACTAGGGTACCAAGCTGCTGAAGGCCTCTCTTCAGTGCAATAATGCTTTGACTAGTACTTTTCTCAAGAACATTGGAGCATAAGGAAGCAATTAGTGTGAAAATGTTGAGATTTATTTGGTATCTTCTTTTTGTTTTGGGTTATGATATGTTGAATGATCCTTCCTTATTGCTATGAGATCTTAATCATATCGTACTGTTAGAAAGTAACGAATTTCGTTTTACGGTGAACTTGTTGAGACTTGATTGCTTTCATCTTATTTTGGGCTATGATATGTTGAATGATCCTTCATCAATGCTATGAGGTGTAATTATTTCATACTGTTCCTTGTGGCCTTTGTAGACTTTGTACTTTGTGGAATTTGATTTAATTCTCGTACAAGACATTAATTATTTGTAGAGTTAGTATAACTTCTCATACAAGACTTCAATATAGTTTATCTGTTGCTACTTGCTAGCTCTCTCTGGCATTGATCATTATAGCCTTACTTCAGGCAATAAATAAGCATGAATTGTAACCATTCGAGAGAAACAAGCAAGAAATCAAGGAGAGGCAAGGTGCAGATTATTAGAGTAAGAGCTTTGTGAAGGTATGGTGTTATAGGAATGACAATTTTGTGAGTGGAAGTGGGGAGTACGTCCCTACCATTATCTCGCATTCATATCTCCACTTCTTATTGTGGGAAAAAATTTCTCTTTATCCTTACTTTTTATGGGAATGCGAATCCCTACGAGGACTTGAAATCCTTTTAAAAAAATTATTAAAAAATAAAAATATTAATAAATATGAAAAAATGAACATATGGAAAAAAAAAAGTTTAAAGTTTAAGTTCCTTTTTATATTATTCAATAAGTTTTAATTAAATTAAAAAAAAAATTCATATGACAAGTTTTAAATTAGTTTTAAAAATTCTTAAAATTTAAAGAAAATATAATTTTAACAAATTAAAAATATCAAGTTTAAGTTGTATTAATATTAAGACATTTTTTTCATTATTTGAAAAGTTTTTAATATATATATATATATATATTTATTTATGTGCAATTTGAGTATTTTAATTTATTTTGTTTTCATCATCTTAATATATAAAAAATTTGTGCATTTAAAACATTAATCAAAATATATTTGTCTAAGTAATAATTTAACTTTGACTTGATATTATTAATTAAAACAATTTTTTACATTTTGAAATAAAAAAGTACTTCACAAAAAAATTTATATTTATTAAATTTGAAGATGTAAAATTACTATCAATAATATATATATATATATATATATATTAAAATATTTAAGTCAAATTATTAGGGACATAATGTAAGAGTAAAGAGCATGATTCTGGTCTCCATGCCTAAATTATTTTCATAGAGACTTTCTCTTTCCACCCCTAAAAAAAAATTCCTTAATACAAATCCCTAAATAAAGGGATCTCACAAAAATATCCAAATACAAGACCTTTTGCCATGACGTGATATATACTAGTGAAAAAAATACTGATATTGCTGGATGTCTTTTCTCGGGTTTGTACAAGTCACTTTTCATTAATTCTTTAGTAAAGATTTATTAACTGTATTTATGGGGATGTAAGCTAATATACGAACGACGTTAATTGCTCTTTTATTTAGAGTAAAAGAATTTAAATGATTTATATCTCCACATTTTTATAGGGATGTGGGACTTGAGAGTAATAATAATTTTTTCCTTTCTATATATACTCCACATTTTCATCTTAATTTTATTATATATAAAATAATAATATGTAATTTTTTTATCATTACACCAATTCATAATAAATAAATCATTTTGAAGTAAAAAAGGTTTGGGAAACATTAAAAATGCAAGCTGCCACCAAACAAAAACATACGCAAGATTAATAAATACATGAATAAACTAAAACTTTTTTCTTAACGTTTTTAACAATTAAATTCGTACAAGTTTATTAACATTATTTTATTTCAATAATTTAAAAATATATCAGTTTGCTTCTAATTTTAAACTAATTTTATGTCATAAAGAGTTTTTTGGAGTTCAAACTGATGGCAATATGTTTATTGATCTGAACTAAATCGCAATAAATCTCAAAAGTTAATTTGTATCAATAACTTTTTTTTAAAACAATACATTAGTTTTTCCATAAAAAAATAGAAGTAGAGAAGAGAAAAAAAAAAAAAAAACAAACAAATAGGGCATGGGGGAGTTGAGCGGCAGATATGCTGCACAAAACGAAGAAAAAAGAGTGAGGGGCCAGGAAAAATTGGGGGAGACAAACCTTGAGGACCTAACTGGACAGAATATGGCGTTTTTTGACTGACATTATATAAAAAAATTGTTTAATATTTGACATCTTGCACTGCAATTGTTTTCTTATTCAGATGCTTAAAATAAAATTTTATGTTATTTAATATAACGCGAACCGACAAAAATCATATTATCTTGAAAATTATATGCAGAACGCGCAAATGAAAATTTCGTGTCCTGCACATCATTTTGCCATTGGGGAGCGTGCAACTCCTCCGTTTCACCAACTAGAAGGCACCTCCCCTTCCTTGTGTTGAGCGGTGGACATGACTTATTTTTTAAAATAAAATTTAATAATTAATAATAATATAAAATTTTATTATTTTTAAATATAATTTTAAGTAAAAATATTTAAATATTATTTTAAATTTTAATAAATAAAATATAAATAATTAAAAATTTTCAAATAATATCAAAATTAAAATGCTTAATTTTGATATTATTGTAAAATTTTTAATTATTTATAGTTTATTTATTAAAAATTAAAATAACCTAATAAATAATTTTATTTAAAATTATATTTAAAAGTAATAAAATTTTTATATAATAATAATAATAATTATTTATTATTGCATTTTATTTTGAAAAAATGAGGCACATGGGGACGTGCCCCTAGTTGGTGAAATGGGGGAGCGACAATTCCCCCAGTTAAAAAAAAAAAAAAAAAGATGTGCAGAACGTGTGATATTCATTTATGCATTCTGCACACAATGTTTAAAGTAATTTTGACATTATTTTAAATTTTCTAATTATTTATATTTTATTTATTAAAAGTTAAAATAACATTTAAATATTTTTACTTAAAATTATATTTAAAAATAATAAAATTTTTATATAATAATTATTATTTATTATTACATTTTATTTTGAAAAAAATGAGGCACATGGGGGAGCTACACATTCCCCCAGTTTAAAAAAAACAAAAGTTGTGCAGAACGTGTGATATCATTTATGCATTCTGCACACAATGTTTAAAGTAGTGTGATTTTTGTATGGTCGCGTAACGCGATTGAATATGATAACTTTCACTTTAGCCATCTGAGTTAAAAAATAATTGCGGCGTAGGATGTCAATTAAAAAACCAAGAAAATGGGGAGTGAGTAAAAAAAGTATTATAGTATATGATGTCTATACTTTCCCTTTTAATCTGTTTCTCTCTAAGTGTATGCTATGCAAGTCTCATCTAAATTATAGAGGATCCTACTTGCTTATTGCTTGCTTTCTTTTGTTAGGATATCATATAATATTTAAAGAATAAGTCTGTTAAAATATTATACTATGTGCACTTATAAGAGATGCTCATTACATAAGGGTAAAATAGTAATTATAAGAATTACTATTAAACTCTAACTCTAGATAACCTTTTGTAAATAGGGTTAGACTAGTGTATAATAGATTCAACTCATTAGATAGTGAGACTTGAGACGCTCTAACTAGAATACCTGCAAGTATTTTGCAGTTGCATTCGAGAGGAAATTTAGGCTGTGAAAACTTGAAATATATCTGATACACTATAGGTATCTCATTTGATTAGTGATTCCAGCCAGAGATCAGTAAGCTTTCACAATTAGGAGATCAATGTAAGTCTCATACTTTGAAACTCTGAATATATTTATATTTGTGTTCTTTTATTCCCTTTATTGGTATCAGAGCTACTAGGCTAATTTTCTAATCATTTATATATTTTATTAAGATTAAATTTTTTATTTTGGGGCTATTTTAATTAGGGTTAAAAAAAGAAAAATTTGAATTTTTTTCACTTCATCGAATAGCACCTTCTTCTTCTTGCATCTTCTTCGATGGCTTACATCTCCAGATTTTGCAATCTGGAGAACTTCGTTGCTTCACAACTGGGAACCGTCGACACTCCCTGACGACTGGGAATTGGTCGTTGGCACCCTCTGGTTTTTAAAATAATTTTTTTTCTGGCACAAATGCGTCTCTGTCCTCAAAGAAATCTGGGCCGTGATGACTGAATTCCCGTTTTCCTCCATCCTACCACCAGCGACTCAATGCCCTGAAAGCAGGAAGCTGCCGGCGACGTTCCATAACTGAAAAACGCAGAGCTTTTACATTTTCGAAAACGTTACCTGTGTATAGAAAGAGGTGGAAAGCTTCTTCAAGAAGGGGGCTTGAACCACCGAAGCCCGACAATGCTCCTTCGACTGGTGGTGTCCACAGTCGTTGTCGGCGAGAAGCAGTAGCAAAGAAAGTGGGGAGGGAGAAGAAGAAAAGGGAAGAAGAGGATGCTGGAGCCTTTTTTTTGAAAATTATAAAAAAAAAGGGTTTTCGAAATTCTAAAAATTAATATATATATATATATATATATATATATATAAGTACAATAAAATAAATTTTTAAAAATTCTAATTTTTTTTTGGACCTGAGACCTTAAAATTTTTTTGAGCTTAAGATTTGATCCAGGCTCGTAGTTAAAATTATTTTGAGCCTTTAAAAATATTTTGAAGAAAACAGGGCTTATAAAATTTTTGCATAATTATTTTGAGTTGAGTTTTTTTTTAAATTGGGCATGTGGCCTATCCAAAAATAACAATTAGAGACCTAATTGTTAAATCCCTAATTAATGAACATCTATATATGTTCAGAAATATAAATTGTGTATTTATAGCCCTAAATAATACAATTAATTTTTTCGTGAAAAATTAATTTTTTATATCCCAATAAATTTCAGTCAAAGTAATATGTGATTATTTATCATTATGTTAATTAGTTTAACATTTGGTCTATTTTCTTCCAATAGAAAATTTAGACATATAATGTTAATTAGCTTAACGTTATGCATTTAAATGTGTTAATTAATTTAGCATTTTTATTTAATGAATGTCAATTAGTTTAACATTATATAATTGATTTATTAATGTGTTGATTAGTTTAATACGTTAGTTAATGAATGTTAATTTGTTTAGCATTTGAAAAATCATGATTTACAATTTGTTTGTAGCATGATTAGGACACTTAGTTGTGATATGATTTCGTTGATTTACGTCTTGCACACAACCTTAGGGCGATGATGGGTACTTCGTGCTCTTTCGACTCCGAGTTATATATGGGTTAATTAGCTTAATTATATGATACTTAATCTCATAATTTGTAAGCATGATGAATATTAAATCTTGCATGTTTTTAATTATCTGATCCTAATTTAAGTCTGTCTTTCTTTTTAGGTAAAGAATGACTACAGTTTCTAAAAGTATTGTCGCTGAGCTCAACAAGGGGTTGAAGCTAAACGGTGACAATTATGAGATCTAGAGTACAAAAGTCCAGTATCTCCTACAAGAGCAAAAGGCTCTTGAGGCTTTCAACAATGTCATGGAAGAGTTAGAAGTTGGAAACACGGCCCAGCATAGGCGGGACTATGAAGCTTATGATGCTTGGAAGAAAAAGAATTTCACTGCTCGCATTACGTTGTTGAACACTATGAATGATGACATCCTAAGGGAGTTCAAAGATCACCAAAGCGCTATGGGGCTTTGGAATATTCTGAGAACGAGGTTTAGAACTACATCCGTATCCAGATTGCGTTCACTAACGATTAAATTTGACTCATATAAGAAATGCCCAGAACATTCAATAAGTAAACATCTGAGACTGATGTCAAATATGATCGCTGAGTTGAAAGATGCTGGAAATGTCTTAACAGATGAGCAGCAGATCCAAGTAGTCATTCGCTCTTTGCCTAGTTCGTGAGAGCATATGAAGATGCATCTCACTCACAATGACAAAATCACGACTCTGGAAGATGTCTGGAGACACCTCAAACTTGAGGAAGAAAGGCTTGAATCAACTAAGCCAATACCTGAGTTGCACATGGCAACTTTAGGTCAAAGACGTGGTTCAAAGATAATGAATTGGGGAAAGAACAAAGAACTAGCCCAACCTAAAAAAAAGCCAAAGACTAATCAGCAAGGCAAAAAGAAGTAGCGAAAAGTCAATACGGCAAAAGTTAAATGCTTCAATTGCCAAAAGACGGGACACTATGTGAGTGATTGCCCTAAGCCTTTCAAAAAGGTAACCTACATTGCTTACGCTAGTGAACTTTGTGTTTCTAGCTCAATTATGCTTACTGAATCTTTTCTTGTGTGGATTGTAGACTCAGGAGCCACAGACCACATAGCGCATGACTGTAATGCCTTTGTTGACTTTTGACGAGTTCCTTATTAAGCATTTTGGATATATGTGGGCAACAACACTAAGGTTGCTGTCAAAGGGATCAGAACATGCAAGTTAGTTCTGCGTAGTGGTCGAGACCTAATCTTACATGATGTCCTTTATGTGCCTCAAATTCGTTGGAATGTTATTTTAGTTTTGGTTTTACTTAGGCTAGGCTATGAGTTGTATTTCCATGACAACTGTGTTAAATTGTGTAATGACTCAGTTTTTTTTGCTTTTGGTTATGTAACCGGAGGTTTTATTTCTATGGATTTGGATGACGAATCTTATATTAATAATAATGTCAGTTTTTTCATGTTTGCCTCTACGCATGATTATGATCACGATGTAAATATATGGCATGCTAGACTTGGTCATATAGGCCAACAAAGAATGCAATGGTTAGCAAAAGAGGGTTTGCTTCCCGGCATTGAACGAGTAAATTTATCTACTTGTGAATCTAGTCTACCTAGAAAATCTGCAAGAAAACCCTTCGGTAAAGCAACCAAAGCTGATTTTCCACTGCAATTAGTTCATTCTGACATTTGTGGGCCTATGAATGTCAGGGCCTGGCACAGAGCAAATTATTTCATCACATTCATTGATGATTATACTCGTTTCAATTATATCTATTTGATTTTTCATAAGTTAGAAGCATTAAGCTGCTTAAAAAATTATATGAACTTAGTAGAAAATCAATTACATAAGAAGATTAAGGCTTTTCGAACCAATCGAGGCCAAGAATATTTGTCGATTTAATTCAATGAATTATGTTATGAAACAGGGATAGTTCATCAGTTGACTATTCCAAGTACTCCACAACAAAATTGTGTTGCAGAAAGAAGGAATAGAACACTCATTGAGATGGTTAGGTCTATGATGGCACAAGCTAATTTGTCAATCACCTATTGGGGTGATGCATTGATGTCTGCAGCCTATATACTTAACCGTGTGCCTTCGAAATCAATTGCAACCACTCCATATGAGTTATGGACTGGGCAAAAGCCTGACCTAAGTGTTTTTAAACCTTGGGGATGTGCTGCCTATACACATGATTCCTCTCACAAGTATGGGAAATTAGGCCCGAGAGGAAAGAAAAGTATCTTCATTAGATACTCAGAAACCTCCAAAGGTTATGTGTTTATAGGTCAACAAGACAGTAGGAGCGTGACTGCATTTGAATATAGAGATGTCACATTCTTTGAGAATGAATATCTTAAGAAGGGTGAGGTAGGTCAAGACCTATCCTTATTTGAGATAGAGGATCCGAACACACTACGACCACTTCATTTGAGTGGGAGGATTATAGTAGATGATGAATTAGTTTCATATCAGGAACATTCTTCACTATTTGATGCGAATAAAAGTGTTTCTGAGCCAGTCGCTCCAAGTGGGAGTGACCAAATGGAAGTTATTCTAAGTAGGAATGAGACCAATGTTCTAGATCCGAGTGGGAGCAATATTGATCTAAATAGGAACAATAAAACAAGATTCAATGAATCACAACTAAGATGTGGTTCACGTAAAAAGACTCATCACCGTCAATATAAGATTGAAGGCGGAGAACTTTTTACAATACTCCTGCAAAATGAAGATAAGCTGAGAAATTTGAAAGAGGCTCTCTTAACCCTTTCTAAGGATAAATGAACTAAAGTTATGGAAGAGAAAATTGAGTTTATGAAAATCAACAATGTTTGGTAACTTGTTGATCTTCCAGGGGGATGCAAGGCTATTGGGAACAAATGGGTTCTCAAAATTAAGAAAAGAGCCGATGGCACGATTGAAAATTTTAAGGCTTGACTAGTAGCAAAGGGGTATACACAGCAGGAAGGAATTGACCATAATGAGACTTTTTCTCCTGCTGTACGATTTGTCTCTGTCCGTTTACTTCTAACTATAATGGCTCATCTGGATCTTGAATTACATTAAATGGATGTAAAAACTGCTTTTCTCAATGGAGAATTAAATGAAGAGATTTATATGGAACAACTTGAGGGTTTCATTAAAGAGGGCTAAGAAGAAAAAGTTTGTAGACTTTTGAAGTCTATTTATGGCCTTAAACAATCTTCAAGGCAGTGGTATATTTGTAAACTTTTCACAATGCAGTCATCTCTAGTGGTTTCACTATGATGAGTGAAGACAACTATGTATCTACTAAAAGATCTAAGGACAAATATGTGATTATGACATTATAAGTTGATGACATACTCATAGTTGGAAATGATATGGAGCTTATCAATGAGGTAAAGACCTGGTTGTCCTCTCGCTTTGAGATGAAAGATATGAGTGAATCTGCATACATTCTTGGAGTTAAGATTTCAAGAAACTGTTCTAAGAAACACTTGTATTTCTCGCAAGAAAATTACATCAACAAGGTTTTGGAACGTTTTAGTATGGAAAGTTGTAACCCTGCTGACACTCCTATCAGTATAAGTCGAACCTTGAGCACCGAAATACATCCTAAGATTGCCATGGAAAGAGAGCGTATGAGCCGAACTTCATATAGGAATGCGATCTGTTGTCTAAGGTACGCTATGATGTGTACTAGACCTAATATCTGCCAAGTAATTGGCTTGGTGAGTAAATATTAAACCAATCTAGGTCCTAAACATTAAGAAGCTTTAAAAAGGATCTTAAAATATTTGAAGGGGACTGCTGATAATGCGCTCTGCTATCAAGGCGGCAAAGATCTACAATTAAAAGGATACACTGATGCTGATCACGAAGGGGACATAGATGAGCGAAAGTCTAACTTAGGATACATTTTCTTACTCAGTGATGGTGCCATATCATGGAGTAGTAAGAAACAATCCTATGTATTCTTGTCCATGATGGAGGTAGAGTTTGTGGCCTTATCTTCAGCAACCCAGAAGGTTGTTTAGTTGAAGAGGTTCTTGGATCAATTGTTGTGCAAAGTAGAAAACATTGAACCAGTGTTAGTGTACTATGACAGTAAGGCTGCAATTGCATACACCAAGGATCCAAAGTACCATTACAAAACCAAACACATAGATATCAAGTATCACTACGTGAAGGACATGGTTGCACGCAAGACTGTGAACATGAAGTATGTGTCTACATATGAGATGCTAACAGATCCACTGACCAAGCCAATTTCTAGATATGTGTTTGTGAGACACACTAGGTCTTTAGGTTTACGTAGACTTTAGCATCTTCATTTGTATTTTTTATTTTTCCATTATTCACAGACAAGAGATGTTTTGATGTTCTTTAATAAATCAATAAAGTTTGATTTCCATGCTTACATATCCCTATTTGAATGTTGTGTACATTCTTATTTATTATTGAGTATGTCAAGTAGACAAAAAGGTTAGCCTTCTCACACAATTAATCACCTCAGTGTCTTTGTGACATTAGAGATGAGACAAGATTTTAAGAGAAATTATTTAGAGGATAATTTAAGAACAATTATACTTAAAATCATATATGTTGCTTGATTGATGACATAGGGTCATCAAAAGTGAATTGATGAAATAAGTTCATCATTTCTAATCTACCTTAGTTACCAGATATGAGTTCAAGATATAGTGTAGATCTAGGAACTAAATTTTAGACTTGTGGTGTTTGAAATATCATCTGTACAACATTATTTAATAGACATACACTTCACGGGAAAAGGAGAAATGTTGTAGCACATGTTTTATACCATGTGTGCAAATGTCGACCATATGGGTTAACATGGGTGTGATCTCAACTCATGATTGTGTGAGACCCTTGAGCCTTTACGTTGGCTCTATATTTGTACCCTAGGAATCTGATCAGGTACTTGAGATACAGCTTGGTGTTTTCTATCTTAACGTGTTGTTTAAGAACTATAAGTAATGATTCAGTCTAGCGGGACATGTCTAGAAAAACGAACTAAGTTTGTGTTGATAGGATCGTGAGAAGAGGAAGATCATAAAGAGAATCTCATTATTCTGTATTCACCGGTATATTGGTTATGACTTATGAGTCATGATTGTGAATATAAGATATTGTGATAGATAAAATCACTGAGAAATATCTAAATGTGATTCTTATGATCTAAGGTGCATGCATACTTTATAATCTACATGTAGGTGCGTTTTCGATAAGAGGCTATAAATTCGTAACTGATGTATAGCATTAATGCTCTCATAGTATGCTGGTCGCACGACCTACTTTTCCTATATGAATGACTACAGACCATAAAGAAAAAGTGTTATCTTAATTTGTCGAGAATATGTTTCTTGAGTTTAGAGCATATGAGCACTCCCATTATGTGGGAGTGAGAGATATTAAAATATTGTATAATATCTAAAAAATAACTCTATTAAGATATTATACTATGTGCACCCATAAGAGTGCTCATTAAATAAGGATAAAATAGTAATTATAAGAATTATTAATAAACCATAACTCTAGCTAGCTAGAAATAGGGCTAGACTAGTGTACAATTGATACAACTCATTAGAGAGTGAGACTTGAGACGCTCTGATTAAAATACTTGTGAGTATTTTGTAGTCGCATTCGAAAAGAGATTTAGGCTGTGAAAACTTAAAATATATCTAATACACTATGGATATCTCATTTGATCAGTGATCCCAACCAGAGATCAAGAAGCTTCCGTAATTAGAAGATCAATATAAGTTTCCTACTTTGAATCTCTTAATATATTTATATTTGTGTTCTTTTATTCCCTTCATCTTTCTTATCTTTGTCTTCCTTCATCCTATATATAAACATGAATTGTAAGCTAGAAAATCAACGAGAGGCAAGGTGTAAATGAAAATGTTGAGACCTAGTTGGTTATGATTTGTTGAAGGATTCTTCTTTATTGCTATGAGGTGCTCATTGTATATATCATACTGATAGGAAGCGAAGAATTTCTTGTTAGTGTCAATGTGTGGAGGCTTGCTTTCATCTTTTTTTCAGCTATGATATCTTGCATAATCATTCATTAATTATTTCATACTGTTCCTCGTGGCTTTAATTTACTTTGTTACGAGGCATCAATAATTTGTGGAATTTGATTTGATTGGTTAATTTACTTTGGATCAATTGCACACACAATTTAATGTGAATGATTGATTGGTTCAGTACTAACAATTAAATACTCACAATTTGTTTCAAATATGCTAATCCTAAATCTTTTGGATAAATGTCGCTGATGTGTATCTTCCCAGGATTTGCACTGCCCATTGCCCAATGCTTTCATAGAAGAGGGGCCAACGTGCGAAGAGACGTGACAATTATATTTCTGTAAAATGAAATAAATAAATCGATTAATATTGTAGAATAAAAAAAATTCCAAGGGGTTCAATCATAATTCTTATCTTTTGAACGTTTAAAATTTACTATAAAAAAATCAATACAAAATCATCCAAATTATGTTTGAACCACCAAATGATTGACTTTTTATTTTTTCCATAGCCAAGACTAAAACAATGCCGAAAGCGAAAAAGAAAATTAAGAGAAGAGATGGATATGGTTAATCTCAGCCTTTCTTTCTCTCTTCGTTTTGGCAAGAAATGAAGTGGAGATAAACAGGGTATTGAATCCAATTGAAGAAAGAAGGGATCATAAATAGTCTGATGATGAAGGGACCTTGACATTAATAAAGCCTGTTGAAGTCATCATGAAATCTTATGTCAAATCAAACTTTGTTAAAAGAAAGTTAAGATTAACATGGAACTAATTAGTTATAAATTAACCGAATGAAAAAAATAAGTTGTTGAAATCCAATTGCTATCTTATGCAACAAGCTAAAGTAAATTATTATTCAATTAAAATTTTATTTTAGTTACCAATTCACTAATATTAAATGTATTTTAATAAACTACCATTAGTTTATAAAAAATTATAAATTTATATATTTTGATATTATTTAATTAGAAAACGAGCAAACCATGATCAAATTATTGAATCAAAAAATGAATTTGATCTCAATTCAATAAACTTAAATATTTTTATGTTATTAAATATTTAATTTATCTACCAATTCTGTGATTTCAAATGTTATTTAATGAGATATAATCTAATCATGAAATATTATATATATTTATACATTTTGATATTATTTAATTAATGATATTATAAATGGGTCAACCTTGATCAAATTATATTTACTTGTTTTCTAAAATTTTTGAATCAGGCCAATTATTTAATTGAGATAAAAAATATTAAAAAAGAATGAGAATAAATAAATTTTACACCAAAAAACCCAAAAACATCAATTTTATAGAACTAGGCGGGAGAAATGGATACTTACCTTTTAAACCAAACATGTAAAATCAATTTGCTGTCCTTGTTTCATATCAACGATACATGGTCCCTATTTAAGAGCGGAACTTCGAACTCGGTTTTATCATTGACAACCACCCAAGGAATACACTAGTCAAAATATTCTTGGACTGTAGGGAGGCCTTCAGCAGTTTGATACCCAATAATATTAAAAATTGATAAAGGAATAAACCAACACACTAAGTAAACCAGATTAAGGAACTAAAGGCAAATTATGAGTTAAATAGATATATTTTTATGGCAAGTTCAGATTAACGAGAGAGAGAGAGAGAGAGAGAGAGAGAGAGAGAGAGAGAGAGAGAGAGAGAGTATAATATTCGTTCATATGCAGACTGCTTAGAGAAGCCATTCTAGGGTAGCTGGCTGCCTCTGGGACATCAAGAGCAACAGAATCTTTTAAATATTTTAAAAATGGTAATAATTATATTTTCTGAAATAAATATTACATATAGAATAAAATGAAAAATGAGTTTTATTTATTATAAAATCTCATTCCCTTGAAAAAATCATATTAGATTAAAAGTTGTTGAACTCTACTTTTTTTAATCTTTTATTAAATAAGATGAATATATGATAACACAATAAGATTTTATTTTTTTAACTTGAGCAAAATAAAAATTTTTAAACATTATCAAAATATACTAACATAAAGGCAGTACTAAATTTTTTGGATATTGACATCTTAATTTATAACATTTATATTATTATTATTTTAGTGATTCAGATATGATGAATTTAAGTCAAAATATACAGATCTAATGATTATTATTGAAAAATTATGTAGATCTGACAACCCATATTAAAATGAGGTGATCACATAGTAAAATGCTTTAATATTAACCTCATGTGATTTTAAAATTAATTTAATTTAACAGTTTACATTATACGAAATGTGTGACCAAGAACTCATATCAAAGCACAGTTTTTCTCCCAAATGGAGCAAATCTACTTTTCATAACATATTAAAACAAGATTTTAATCTAATAAATTTTTTTCCTTCAAGAGAATCACTTCATATATAAAAAAATAGAAATTATTTTGTACTTTACTCTTATATTTTTTTGTTTTTTTGAAAAATCATTTTTTATTAGTAATTAAAAAAATAGAAGATGTTGTGCAACCAAACGTTGTCATTTCAGTGCAAAGAGGCCAGCGGATCCCAAACGAGAGACGTCAGAGTTGTAAATGGTACTTTCTGTTTATTTGTTTTTCAGAGTAGTGGGTAGGCAGCAACATATTGTCTTTGGCGTCATTCAATGTCTTAAGCAGATCGTTCGGCGCCAAAGAAGAAGAAGAGAAAAGTTCTGTAAAGTGAAGTTCTGGATGGCTTGATATGTGCCGAAGAGGCACAACATGCGATCCGAGTTCAGGCGTTTGGGGTCTTTTATTTTTATTTTTAAAATAAAAAACAAAGAACACTCTCATGTTCAATACGATCATGGTGATGGAAGCTGATGACCACGGCAAACACCGGGCACTGAATTAACGGTTATGCAGACTATCATATGGGTATCCACCTACAATCGCACAAAGTTTCTAGCAACATTAGGACACAGACGCAAGTCGGTTGAACATTAGTAGGGAACCATCAAGCTCAAAGGGAAATGATTAATACAGTATGGTCATGACTCCACCCTCACCTGATCTGAATTTGGTTGCCAATGCGATGAGATGTTGAGAGGATGGGAATGGTGGCCAAGAGACAGCGGGAGACGTCAGTGAACTGAAATTGAAGGCTGAGGCATGTATGCTAAAGATCTCGTTGTGTCTGTTGTTTGCCTAACTTGTGACAATGTATTAACATGCTTTGCTGCTTCTTTGGTTTTTGGGTAAAAGCTGAATCATTGAAGTTAAGATGTACTGGAATGGTATGTATTTTGAGTGTTCCAATTTCAAGGAAATGGCAGAGAGAAAAGGTTATGTGAAAAAAAACAAAGAAAAAGATATTGTTAACAAAGTACGAGTTAACTAATTTAGGTCTAAAAGCTTAATGTGTAGTAACTAAGCATAGAGACTTCAAAAGTCAAATCTTCACTTACTTAAAACTATATATTATGTTAGCCATATATATTATATTTTACAGAGAAGAAGAATCCATATTTATAAAAGACATTTATAGAGCATATACGGTTAATAATATGCATCTACATGTATCAGCCTCCATTTTTATGTGATTCATATTTTAACTCATTTAAACATAAGCATATTTTAGTGTGGTGAGAGTACAGTTAAACATGTACCATTCAAGTACAGTGAGATTTTATTTGTTAATTTGCTTGACAATTTAAAATCCGAGCAAATGCATCTTATTTGAGGTATGGTTACATAATTGTAAGACGTGAGAGGAATGTGAGACTATCCTTTGATGTAATGGACGCATTAGATCACCTTGTTTAATTATAGCTTTGCATTCATTTGAATTTATACTCTAAATGGTGAGATTACTTTCAATATGGGGCTTTGTAACTCCTTGTAACCCATGGTGCCTCATTGGTTGTTAACTTTGACAAATATAATCTGATAAGACGTGGTGACTTTTCATATCTCTGACATTGGGAAGTTATTTGCTAGACGAGCTTTTGAAATAAAGAGATGGCACCCATTCTTCATATACTGTTGCCAGATCAATCATTATTAGCGGGAATGGAAGTAATTTCAGTAACGGAAGTGGTAGCAGCAACTTAACTGTTGAAGATTTCAAAACAAGGAGCCCTAGGGAAGGTGGATGCTCAAACGGCAAGGATAAGTCAGGAAAAAAGAAATGGTGTAATCTCAATGTTAATGGTTCTGGTTAGAGAATGTTTCGAAAGTTGCTTAGGTATCTTTCTCACATCTTCGAATATATTTGCATTTCTTAGATTCTACCAAGGTTGTAAAGTGGTTGATGTTTTTTGGTACTTTGGCATCCATTTTTAGTATTTTTTTAATAGGACAAAAGTTAGGGATATGTGTTTGCTATCAGATTTTCAATTAAAGTGAACACCTATAACTCTTCCTAAGTCCTATTGGAGAAAATGTAAGATTATTTGGGTTTAGAATATTGGAAGAGGAAATTTTAAGAGTGGAAAGGAGAAAAGCTAGTAGAGAAAAAGGAAAACTTTTATTAGATTTGTTTTTTAAGCTTTATACAACAATGGGAGGATCAATTCCCATTTGTAGGACTAAAAGGATTACAACCAACATTCATTTAATGTAACTCCCAACTATCACTTACTTTTATACTTATTTAGTATATCTCCAACCAACACCTATTTCATTAAATAAAATAATTCTAGATAATAGGTTTAAACTAATAGGCCTAACATGGATTGGACATACAATACATTTGGGCCAAAATCAAGTTTATTTCTAACATCCTTCCTTAAACTTGATTTTTGTGACTTTAAGCATGCTCCTTAAAATCTCTTTGCTTGAGTGGCTTGGTGAGAATGTCAACAACTTGTTCTTGTGACTTTACATACTTACTTGAATCTCCTTTCGTGGAATGCATTCTCTGATATAGTGGTACCGTGTATCAATATGCTTACTTTGGTCATGAAATACCAAATTCTTTGCAAGTGCAAGAGCGGACTTGTTATCAACATAGATTTTTGTTGCTTCTTCTTGAGGCATATGTAACTCCTTCAATAAACTTCAAAGCCAAATGGCTTAGACAATATATGAATTTGTAGCAACATATTTAGCTTCATATATGGAAAGAGTGATAATGGATTACTTCTAGGAACTCCAAGTGAATGATGTCTCTCCTATGAAGAATAGAAATCCTATTGTGCTTTTGCGATTATCCAAGCCACCAACCTAGTCACTATCACTCTAGCCAACAAGCTTGAAGTTATTTGAAGAGAAATAAAGTAAACCAAAGTCAATAGACCCTTTAATGTATCGTAGAATTCTCTTTGCCGCCTTTAAGTGAGTCATATTTAGTTCTTCCATATAACGACTTGCATGACCAACACCAAAAAGAATGCCTCATGCATGTTAAGTACCTTAAGCTTCCCACCAAGCTCTTGAATTGAGTGGTATCCACTTGTTCTCCATCTTCAAACTTCAATAATTTTAGGCTACATTCTATTGGTGTATCAATCTCATGGCAATTCTCCATTCTAAACTTCTTCAGGACATTTTGAGCATATCTTTTTTGTTATATAAAAATTCCTTCTTCTATTTGCTAACTTTGACCCCAACATAGTAAGATATAAGGCCAATGTATAGAGCATATTCATGTGGACCATTTTCTTGAAAAAATTTATCAATTCTACTATTCCATGCTTGTGGTGCTTGCTTCAAGCCGTATAAGGCTTTTTTCAACTTCAAAACTTTATCTTCTTGACCTTTTACAACATAGCCCATAGGTTGTTCATTATAAACTTCTTCTAACAGTCCATTCAAAAAGGTTGATTTGACATCCATTTGATATATTTTCCATTTTTGTTGTGCAGCCAAAGAAATTATTAATCTTATTGTCTCTAATCGAGCTACTGGAGCAAACACTTCATCATAATCTATTCCACACCTTTGGTTGTAACCCTTTGCCACTAGTCTTACTTTATGTCTCTCCACTTTTCCTTCATCATTCATTTTCTCTTAGTAAACTCATTTGACTCTAATCGCCTTTTGTCCTTGCGAAAGTGAGGCTAGCTCCTAACTATTGTTCTTCATAATGGCTTTGATTTCTTCATCCATAGTGTCTTTCCATTCCTTGCTTTGAACCGTTTTTTCATACCCTATAGGTTCACATCCAGTAAATAGACAAAGAGTATAAGTTTATTTAAATTTTTAGTTACTTCATAAATTTCTTGGAGGCTTCTTGTATGTGGGGTTCTTTCACTTGAGCTTGTTGATAAGTTTTGACAAGTTGGAGATAGCGATGGCCACAAAGGTAGGCTTGTAGGCTCTAGAGCTTCTTCATTCAGTTGCCCTTCATTAACTTTAAAAGAAGGAATGAAATTATAATCTTCTTTCTCCCTTTCATTCCAGCTCCACATATCTTCTTCATCAAACTCAACGTCTCTACTGATGACAATCTTCTTTGTGATGGGATTATAAAGCTTGTAACCTTTGGATCTCTTATCATACCCAATGAATATGTACTTCTCAATTTTTTCATCGAACTTGGAATGTCTTTGATCAGGTACATGAGTATAAACAATGCTTCCAAAAACTCGAAGATGTGAGATAGTTAGCTTTCTCCCACTCCATGCTTCTTGTGGAGTTTTGCCATCAAAACTTTTAGTTGGGCATTGATTGGAAATATAAACAACATAATGAACTGTTTTAGCCTAAAATTCTTTAGGCATCTTCTTGCATTTTAGCATACTTTGAGCCATTTCAAGTATTGTATTTTTTCTCCTTTCAACCACACCATTTTGTTGTAGTGATCAAGACACTATTAAAAGATGGCAAATCCCATTTATATTGCAAAATTCATTGAATTCTTTTGATGTGAATTTGCCTCCTCTATCAATCATCAAGGCCTTAATTTTATAGGCACTTTCTTTCTCAACAAGAGCCTTGAACCTTTTAAACATTGCAAATGCTTCTGATTTTTCTTTTAAAAAATATACCCATGTCTTTCTTGAAAAATCATTAATAAAGAGTAAGAAGTAATTATTCTTACCATAAGAGCTTGGAGTTATAGGGCCACACAAATCAATATGTATGAGTTGTAAAGACTTATTAGTTCTTGATAACGCCTCTTTTGGAAAAGCTTTTCGAGAATACTTTCCAAGAAGATATCTTTCACACAATTGATTATGATGATCTATTGGAGGTAACCCTTTAACCATGCTCATAGTTGACATTCATTTCAGATTGTCAAAATTTAAATGGCCAAGCCTTAAGTGCAAAGCCAAGAGTTATCTTTCAAGCATGCATTCAAGCATTTGGCATCATCATTTTGAATTTCAATTAGGAACAGTCTATTTCTTGCCATTGACACTTTGGCTACTAGAGTTCCTTCTTGTTCTCTTAAATAGAGATGATGATTTTTCATATGTATATCAAAATCTTTTTCAAGTAATTGCCCCAAGTTTAAGGTATTGTTCTTCTAACTTGACACATAATAAACATCAGAAATAAATTGGTGGCTTCCATATTTAAGAAGAACTAGGATTTTACCTTTTCCTTGAACAGATATCTTGGACTCATCGCAAAAGGTGACATGCCCATTAATTTGCTCTCAGTTCACGAATAGACTTTTATCACCAGTCATATGGTTACTTATCCTAGTGTTAAGATACCATATGCTCTTCTTTGATCCATTATTCCTCTTAGTCATTAACAAAGTGAGCTCAACATCTTCCTTCACTTCTATAAGATTAGCTTTCTCTTCCACATAATTAGTGTTTCTGCACTCGGAAGAATAATGGCTAAATTTGTGATAGGTAAAGCATTTGATTTGGGATCGATCATACCTTTGACTTGTACTTTCTCTCCTACATTCTCTTTAAGAATCATGACTACTTTCTCAATAATTATTATAGTTGCCTCTGCCTCCTCTTTCTCGGCCTTGACCACATGCATGACTATGACCACGTCCTTACCATTTGCATTCTCCTTCATGGTCTTTACTCTCTTTACGATTGACCTTTGAGTAAAGAGATTGTTCCAATGGCTCAATCATCTTCTTCCTTATCCTTTCTTCATGAGCTTTTAGTGACCCCATGAGTTAGTCAATAGTCATAGTGTTGATCTTTTAATTCTTCGATTGCAATAACAATATGTTCAAAATTAAAGATCGAAGAATTTTCTCTATCACTCGAGTATCGACTAAGGCTTATCTATTTCTTTTCATTTCATTAACAATAGCTAATACTCGAGTAGAATAATCAGAAATATTTTCAGAATCTTTCATATGAAGTGCTTCAAACTCACTTCAAAAGGTTTGTAGCATACCTTATTTACTTTATCTATGCCCTTGTATGAATTTTGAAGAATCTTCCAAGCCTTTTTGGAAGTAGATGCATTAGCAACCTTCTCGAACATGACGTTGTCCAGGCATTGGTGAATAAGAGTAAGCATTTGTTAATCCTTCCTTCTTGCCTTATGCAAAGTTTCCCTTTAGGTAAGACTTAAAGAACCCTTATTTTGAGGTATGATATAACATTTCTCTACCATCTCTCATAAGTCATGAGAGCCTAGTAGAGCTTTCACACAAATACTCCAACTTCCATAGTTGTCTTTGGTTAGGCGAGGGAATTGGAAAGGAAATATGTTAGTTACCATCTTTTTCTAAGATGGTTGGGCTATGATACTACTTTGTTAAAGAAAATGTAAGGCTATTTGGGTTTAGAATATTAGAAGAGGAAATGCTAAGAATGGGAAAGAGAAAAGTCAGTGGAGAGAAAGGAAAACTTTTATTAGATTTGTCTTCTAGGCTTTATACAACAATGAGAGGATCATCCCCTATTTATAGGAATTAAAGGATTACAACCAACATTCATTCAATGCAACCCCTAACTATCACCTACTTCTACATTTATTTACTATATCTTCCAACCAACACCTACTTCATTAAATAAGATAAGTTTAGATAATAGGCTTAAACTAATGGGCCTAACATGGATTAGGCATACAATAGATTTAGACCAAAATCCCATTTATTTCTAGCAAGTCCAGCTCTTCGCAATATTTTTTTCATTTAGTTAAGCTGACATCCTTCGATATGTATATATATATACATATATATATATATATATATATATATATTACTACATATGACAATTAAGTTTGGTTTGATTTGTATAATGTTTTATAAATGATTATATGGTTTACATACCAGCTAAGTGTTTGCGTGCAGATGCTATGAGATGTGCATAGTTAGGGAATGGTGGATAAGAGACAATGGGAGATGACATGTAATCCCAATTAGTGGAAAAGTTATGTATATGACTTTCAACCAAAGAACTGATTAAGTGTTTAAAGATAAAAAATTAATTAAATTTTTTTTTTTAATTATATCGAATTAAATTTTGCTATTAATTTTCTTGTACAATTGTTCTACATGATATTAATGCCCCTTTCTTTAAGTTTCCCTTAGGCTTATGTTATACTCATTATTGATGCTATAAAGGAGCTTTAACATGGATTTTTCTATTAGTTTAATAATGAATAGTGTCAATAGGGAAAAGTGTACAACATTTTGATTTCAGTTTAAAAGTGGAAGAAAACCGTTGTTATAAGTTTCATAGTGAAGAAAGTCAATAATAGATTTTTTTTTTTTGGTTTTCCATTTCAATGGTTATGATGGAACTGTAATATGATTTACTTACGTTTATAAATAATTCTACTAAACTAAGTAAAATCATAAGGGGATCACAACATAAAATCAATAAAGAAAATGGAAAGGTATAACCTAGCTCACCACCTAGCATTAGAGAGGAAAGACTTTCTCCCAAATATTCCCATAATTTTTCCTTAATTGACCTCCCACATCCTTGAACTTTTATACTCCACTAACAGCTTCCTATCTATGATATTCATCCTTGGATTAACATAGCATCAAAAAACGGTTATATATATATATATATATGAACAAATCACATTTGTAATAGTAACCAAACAAAAAAAGTGTAACTTAACTTTACCTTAAGCTTTTCACTTTCGCGCGTATGTGTATATGTTACACCTTAATAAAATATTAGATATTCGTGGGGCCTACACTATAATAAAATATTATATATTTGTGGGGCCCACACTATAATTTTAACTTAGATATTCATGCTTTGAGATGGAATCACAATCATTTGATTAAAAATATGTTGTTAAATCCTAGCCGTTGAATTCTTTTTAAATACCTTACACCCAATCTCTCTCCTTCACATCATACCCTACATTCTTCTCATACTCATTCCACTTACACTCACCTTTCCACTTTGGTACCACTTAGATCAAGAAGAAATGAAACAATTTTAAGAGAATTATAAGATAGTGTATCCAAGTAACATAATTTAGCATATTCTAGGTTTTCTTTTTCTCTTTTTGTTATCCTTCTTTTTTTCTTGAATGGTCTTCGTGGTATTGTAAGGATAAAAAGGGTTGGCTATGGAGTATAAATGTAGTTTAATTTAAAGCACACCATAATACTACATAATAAATCCCTTTTGACCTATAGTTATTTATCTCTAAATTTTGTCACCATGTCCCTCTATGACCCCATTCAAGGTCTAAAAAAATAGAATTAGAGAAGACTGAGCCTAGACAGATATCTTGAAATATCTAAGGAAATATTATATAAGTTATAACAACTTTAGGATAAGAATTTTGATGTGTGAATTTTCTTGTGCATTATTTATCCTTACATGAATATTTCGTTATTCATGCCCCATAATTACCTATGTTATTGTGCATTTTAACTTTGTATGTTGGGGTGACAAAATGGTTGTTTAAGAAGAAAACTTCTCTTTGTGAGAGTAAACTATTCCTATACATTATGTACTTATTGATAATTTGAAATCTCATTTAATAATGGTTGGCTATCCTCCTTTATATATATTGTGAACCTTATAACTTCTTTAGCAAGACATTATATCTCATTAATCCTATAATTTATGGTAAGTCATATTGCCTAAATGATTATAAGAAAGATGAAAAATGGTATTATTACACTTCTTAGGTCTCAACTTGAATTATGATATCAATGGCAGTTTGTGTTGTCTAAATGGTCTTAAGAAATCAAGAGCGGACAAGAATGTGTCCTTGCTAGGAATATTCTAAATTAAATTGACACCAAAGGGATTCCTGACCATTGTAAAAACATCAGTACTCAAAGAATTACAAAAGAAATCTTGATAATTATCTCTTAAACTAATATAATCTTGACCACATGATAGCTTGGATGACATATTAAGATAAATATTATATTGTCTAACTTTGTCTTAGGTACTCACTAGGAGACACCTCAGTTAAAGATGGGGTTGTGTCTACCAATCAAGTGTCATACATTAGGATTCATAAGACTCAATCGTTTGGGTATGATAGTTATATGATGGGCTTCATGAGACTTGAATAACCCAGATATGACTTCTCAATGCTTAATGATTGATAACATTATCTACCTTTGTTTATCATATGTTTGCTAATGCATATTTGTATGTTATGATATCTAACGTCCATATATAATTCATGAAGAACTAATTTAAAGTCAGATTATATTTTATAGATATTTCGAGTATCATATATGCTTTTTCAAGTTACTTTGAAACTACTCACTATCCTGTTGATGATGTTTGCAGATGACAAATCATCAAATTTCCCTTGAAGTTCATACAAAATGAGTATTTGTCCCACAAATTGGGAAGTACTTGTTATTAAGATTGTAAGATGTGACATGACTTTACACACTATACCACTTATGTTTGTATCACAAGAGAGCATAAATCTTACTAATTTTTCACATCTTCAATAAGTCTTAAAAATTAGGCTTAATTTCGACAGATATAGACATAGATATAGATATAGGCCTAATACTTATTCTCTTAATTTTGTTATATTATCTAGACAGATGTATGAACAAATGGATATACGAACTTTTGTTCTCTATAATTTTACTACTATGTTTTCTAATGCATTTTTTTTTAATATTCTCACTTCCTAATAACTTTAATTGAAATTTATAATAAATTTTATAATTGATGGGTGTTACAACTATGATATTATAAACCCATCTAAGTGCAACATTTAGTTTCAGAATAATAATGTTGATTTTGCCAATCAGTGCATATTGATTGAACACAATATATAATTACATAAAGTATTAGACTATAGATTCACATTGTAAAATGAATAATTTTATGTAAGAAATTACAAAGATAAAAATTTTCTTGAAGAATTTGGTATTAAATTTTACAGTAAAAAAATAACAAATGATAGACTTTTTTTGACGCAATTGATGAAGTGAACACTTGGAAGTTATGCTTGAATTTTTCTTCTCTCATATATCGAGTTGCAAAACTGTTTTAAACTTGAAGGTAAAATGATCAACAATTCATACAGATTCAAACATGAATACTTTACATTCATCTGCTTCTTTTTTGTCCTTCTCATTATTTTCGTTGTAAACAGTTCTAATATTGGTAGCAAAAAGTAAAACACTGACTCCCTAGATCATCTGCATGGGTTCCAGCTACAAGAATTCAACTTGGCCTTTCTATTCAAAGGAGGAAACGGTTTCCTGGGACACTTTCCATTTTTCAACAGAACTAAGGACTTTCAAAGTGATTCACGTGCATAACCTCTAAGTTCCCGTAGGAATAATTAATGGTTAAACAAAATTTGAATGACATTATGGAGATAGATCAGAAGAAAACCATATAGTAGAAATAATTGATTCTCATTCATTTGCTTCAAATTTTTTCAAAAGCGCATAGATTTTATACCAAAACATACATATTAATATTAGTACTACTAGCTTTTCTTTTAAAACTTCAGTAAGAACGAAATGGTCAGAATGGAGTTGGCAACCATTCTAACTTGAATAAGAAGCCATAATGGTTGAAACCCTGTGAAATGCAGTCCAAATAAGAAGCCATGTGGAATCTTCCTACATCTTCATAATGATAATATTGTATTTCCTCATTTCTGCCTTTCTCAGCACCCCCATCTCTAATAAAGTGCTTGGCATAGACAATAACATTGTTCCTGAAATATATACTGTGTTGATGTCCTTATGGATGCTAACCCTGCAAACCTGAAACTATAAATGTCATATTTTAGAGTATCTTTGTATCTTCACTATAACTACTATAGCATCTTCGCCATCTGGGATCTCTGCAGACTTGTCCATTAATACATCCAAGTGATAATTAGGTGCAATATGCGAGAGATAAAACATCAGCAGGTTTCTCTCTAGCAACCAAGTTGATTGCAGCAGCCTTTAGCTGAGAAGATACATTATTCCAGTAAAGCAAAACAATATGTGCAACAAAAAGTAAACTTAAAATATGATTGTACTAACAAATACTTGTCTTGGTAGCTAATTTAAAATATGATTGTACTGACAAATACTCTAGTTCCTATTGAATTGTAATTAGTTATTAAGTTTCATAATTGTGTTTCTACCACTGACTCATAAGTCAGGAAATTAGACAACTAGTATAAAGCCTGCCCAAGAAAAAATAGATCCAAGAAGCCCATAAGAGAAAAAGAAAGATAATCATCCACAATTAGCTTGAAAGTTGGTACCCAAAAGACGTAATAACAAAGTAGGAAGTAACTAACAAGTCATAAAAGATAAAATTGCCACCGCAGCTAATTTATCTAACACAGATAAATGAAGATGCTAAAAACACCCAAAATAATTGAAAGTGTAAGAAGGGGCCATTTTCTGTGTATGGAACAAGCTGATTGACATGTCATTGCCAGAGGTTAAAAGAATTTTGTTCTCCTATATTCTTAATATAGCATACCGACATTTTCAAAAGCCAGAGCAGCTCTAAAGAAATAACTATAAGGAGAGCCATTATACATTATAAATCATACTCAAGTCACCACAAAATACAGGAAGTTGTAATCATTACAAAATTCAAGTAGTAAGATACACGTGAACGTGCTTGATCACTTCCGAAAGCTGCATATTGTAGGCCATTACAGGAACCATCTTAATAATTTATCATAGCTGTGTTACAAATAAGCTTTTTAGAAAAATACTAGATGACGAAAACATTTAAAAAATACAACATAAAGTAAATATTCTAAATTAATAAATGAATAAATAATATGACATCCATTGTCAGTTATTATAAATTTTGTATCTACTTGCCATACATGAGGTGCGATATGCGAGAGAGAAAAAGAAATAGTCATACACACTTCCCCCATACAGGAATTATGAATTAAATTAAGAAACAGCTATTAACCATCCCAAGGTGTTGTTCAGTCATTTTACTCCAACATATGTAACTCACTAAATTCACCTGTTATCATGCATAAGTGAAAGACAAATTTATAACTTAAATCACAGACCCTAATTCAAAAAACCTCACATAATGATAACAGAAAAAGGTAGTAATGATTTAAACTATTATCATGTCTCTACTATGTCTGAGAGAAAACATTGCCACAAGATTGTAAGTGTTGCATGATTGGCTTATTCCCATTTGTTGGCTGGCCAGCCGATTTGTTAGGCATTAATCAATGATAAAGTATGGATGTCCGGTAAAATAGAAATTTCTACAGGTTTGAAATCGAATTATCAGAAATTAAATCAAGTGCATAAATACCAAGAACAATAGGTTAAAGATGAAAGATACCATACATTATTCAGTAGCACTCATCTGCAAACAAAGATTAAGTGACAGATACCAAGAACTACAGGTTAAAGATGACAGTACCATGAACGTAGATAAATGAATTATGTAAGAAATGCTTACATTTCTACATCTCTACTAGAGTAAATATGAGTATCAATTTCCTCCTTGATAACAGCTTCTTTCTGCTCATTTTGTAGGTGCATCAGAAAGCCAGCCATTTCGGCATTTTGAACTATTAGTTCATTCAACTGTCTATCGATGACAAAAACTTCCATCAAGTTTTATCATAAAGTTCCTAGAAGTTTTTCTATTTTAAAAGAACTACGCAATAAAATCAAGCCACCAATCAGGCCCTTTAGCCTCTTTGTATCTACTTGAGAAATCCTTAAAATAAAGAAAATCATATATCAACATCTTCTCTTATCGTAACAGAGCAAGAGTTCTTACTTATCAAAATCAAAATTCATCAAAATCTTTCTTTCTTTCTTTTTTTCTCAGATTTGTTCATAATGTTTGACCACCGAATGTTTTCCAACCTGAAAAATTATAAGTTGCCTAGACAACGACCAAAATCAGAAAATAGAAAGCTGCTTCCACAAAAATTGTAGTAATTCATATTAAACCACTTGAATTGCAACACACAACAATTTCACCAATGAATCACAGTATTCAAATTGTAACCTAAGTGACTAATAGCTTTTACTTTACTTTTGGGAGATGCTGAGTAGTTTAGAGCATAAGCTACATGTGTAAGTATGTTGACCTGGTCATTAACATGATAAAACTCCATTAGTGAAATTGGCAACAATCAGCTAAAAAGAGTGATCCAAAAGTTAAACTTGCCATACTCATGCTTAATGCAATCTTGGTGTAATTAGACCCTTTTCCTTAGCATCCTCGATCATACTTAATGCAATCCTGCTTCCCAACATAAGAGCCAAAACATGTCACCAAGATTTGCAATATATTCGCACACAACATCGAAATGTTCTCACATTGAAGTCCCATCAAATTTTCAGTATGATATATAAAATTGCGAAACCCATTTTTGGCAACCCCAAAATCTGCAACCTTTATCACCTGTATAAGAATATGAGATTTATTACAGATGAAATCATCATGTTGGAGATGCTTAATCTTCTACGAAGGTTAAAAAATAAAAGAAATCAACAGATCTTTTTACGCATACGGAAGTTCCTTTATTACATCCTGACAAGATTCTTGAGCATGGCAGCTTAACAGAATAGGGTGGTACCTCAGGTTTATGAACACTATAAATATATAACCACCCTAGCACTCAGTTACACATTAATCTATGGAAAAAAGGTTCACATTAATTACATATGTAAGATTGGTTTGCAATTGACAACAAAGGATCAATATGATCAGCCAACACTCTGTTGATTTTATAAACCGCATATTAAGCAGAGTGGCAAGACATGGATATAATGATGAAAGCAGACAGGTAATGTCAATGTGGACATTCATAGAGTCCTCTTACTTCATTTTTGTCCATCAGCAGATTGACAGTACGGAGGTCCATGTGAATGTCTGAATGATATTATTTTGGTGCAAATAGTTCATTTCCTTGGAAACATCGATCGCCACTTTTAGCAAAGATGGAAGCTTAAATACATCCCTTTGTTTGTGCAGAAAGTCATATATGCTTCCTCTAGACATAAACTTTGATAAAGGCATAAACATGAGAACAAAAAAAAAAAAAAACAAACAAAGAAAGTTGAATTATGAGGCGACAGAATAAGGAAGCCAAATCGTCTTAGAAGGAAGGTTACATGGCGCATCATAAACATATAATTAAGATTTTATTCAAATTCTAAAGCTAATATATCTTCATGCTCGAACAATAGAACTGGATATTCCTATCAAAATTTTTCCAGATAAAAACTAGCAATATGAATACATGGCATTGTAAGTCCTCAGGGTTCTATGCTATTTACTAGTCACAATACACAAATTTGGTGGTCGAGTGCAAGATCCAATGAACTGCACAACATTCCTGTGTCAAATCTTCCTGCAGCACAACCTACACTACCTAAAGGATTTAGTACAATATAGACTTAAAACTATAACAGAAAAGGAAAAGTTAGTGCACAACCTACACTACCTGAAGGATTCCCTTTTCAATTACAGGATAGGAATGATTAAATGAAAAATTGAAGGAGAGGCAGAAAAGTGGAGGAAAAGAAAGAGTCTTGGTGTTTAGAAGAGAAACGTCGATGTTTAGAAGTCCGATCGAAGAAGACCCAAAAACTCATGTTGTCGTTGTCATTGATGCCTAGTTGCCGACCACCACGAATGCAGAAGCTAGTACAATGGCAGACAACCACAGTGGTTTTTGGTAGATGCAGGGTAGGGCGCAACTCTTGCAGAAACTTAAGTTTTGAAAAATATTTTGTCTATATAAAAATTAATGTCCTCCATCTTTTTTTTTTAGCTGACCACACAAGGAAAAGGAAATTAGACAAGACCTAGGATACCTAATTGTCTATGAGGAAAGTAATTAAAAAAAAAAGTTGACATCATTAACAATAATGCTATTAAGGTATGATAAACCCATAGGACGCGGGAGGACATTTTAGATATGGCACTGACCGAACAAGAGTTGTAAGTGCTAAGATCTTGCAATAAGGCCATTTAGATTGATAATCCAAGAAAGAATGTTGCGAACAACCTCGAAGGAGAGTACTGTGAGAGACTTATCTTTTGGGAAAATCCAATTCCGATTTTGGACAACTGTACCATAAAACAGTGTTTGAGTCTAAAAGGGTATGTTTCTAAGATTGCTTCTTCTTCTTGTAAGAGCCGAAAGAAGAACTGACCAACCAATAGATGAAGGCTGCTGAAGTAGAAGAGGACTTTCAGAAAAGGAGCACGTCCAAGGAGTGTTACTTGAATCTTTGTTTAAGGCAAAAAGGTGTATATTGAAGCGAACACTAGAAATAACATATGAAGGATGAACTTTAAGACCCTTATGGACAATTTTATTATGGGAGTTCCAGATAGCATAAAGACTGGTGATAATCCATAAAGTGATATACTTAGAATTCTTTAAGTTGGAATGACCCATAGAAAACCAATCTTGAATCCATTTAATGATACCTTGATTCGCAAGCAAATCAGTTCGCATACCTAAAGGGAAAGCAAACTATACTGCCCTAGCAAAAGAACATTAAAGAAAGATATGATTAACTATTTCAGGGTAAAGTTACAGAAAGGACAAAGAGCTTCATTTGGAACATGATGCCCAAGAAGAACATCTTCTGTCGGGATGGCAACAGAAAGAAGCTTCCAAAGGAATGTTAAAATTCCTGTGAGTAACAGGCGTGTGTTGGATAGGTAAGGAAGCGGAAAGGATAAAAAAGTAACCATCTCTAGCTTTACATTTAGCATACTCCAAACAAGATATGTGACGAGCATGAAGAGTGAGGCATATCTTACCTCCATGAACCAACAGTAAATCATGCAACTTCATCAAAATAATCAAAGATTTCCATACAAGGTATACGAAGTTATATCAATCAGTTAACATATATAAAAAGTGAAGATAAATATCTAATACATAACATGAATTTATGTAAATATTTTGGGAGAGTCTCCCGTAAAATATAAACCTTTTGAAATTTCCACAGATAGCCATACACATACCAAAAATATAGATAGCTTTGCTCTTACAAAAGTTCTCAGTTAGACAATCCAGTACATATATAGAAAACATACAAAACCATGCCTGTAACATATAAAATTATTAGAGTTCAATATATAGATTATTTTCTACAAAAGAAGAATTTGGCCTTGTGAACCATGCAAGGCTCACCCAAAATAAGCTTATCATGATGTTACATGGCAGAAGAGGGTTCAAGCTCAACACTGCTATGTGGAAAGAGTATATAAATAAGGGTGAGTGATAACCATTCGTTAAATAAATATCTCTAACTATATCGAGAGGGGAACAGACAGATAATAGAATTTTTTGCAATCATTTATTACTACCTTTAAATTGTATAACGGCCTAATAAAAATTCCATACTTTATATAAATCAAAGACACCTTACAAAAATAGAAAATATTGATAAATATTTATAAACCCTGAGTTTTCAAAACATTTAACTGCAAAGACATATGCTAGCTATTGCTAACAATAACAATACAGTTTAGTGATCGGTGGTGAGCAAATTGGCCCACGCATAATCAGTGGAACGACATCAATGCATATAACCTTTAATTTTATTTAATATACTTCATTATATGTTTATTAAAATTCCAATAACTCATCATTAACGCCAATATCACCATAGAGATCATTCAATTAAATTTCAAAATCCTTCATTCAACTTACATTATCGTTCAAAGCTATTTAATCAAGCCATATAAGGTCTTCCATTCAAATTTCCTCCCTTTTTCTATATTAAAAGCTAGAAAAAAATAGAGAAAATTAGCAATTCAATTCATAATTTAAAATGAAACTTCCAATAGTCTTAAATCACTTCTTATATGCATAATGATATTTGAGAAGCCTAAAAATTCAAATTTCAGCACCTTGTAAGATTACACATACACCAAAATTTGGGATTTTTCAATTTTGAACCTAAAACTCACAATTGATTAGTGATTCTAGGGGAGGGAGGAGTGACAATTACCTAGGATATGAAGTTCTAACTCAATTTGAAGTAATCACTACAAATTAAGCTCAATTTTGCCTATTTTTTGTGTAAACTGTACAAGAATTTGAGGTTCTTCGATTTGGAGCTGTTTTGATCAAATTAATCGATGATTATGGTAGAGAGTTGGTTGAAATTCACTAAAAAGCTAGAATCCTAAGCTCAAATGATGAAAAACACACCAGAATTTTAGCAAGGAAGTTGAAATTTTGCACCTCTTTTCTTCACGGGAATTGTGCCATTTCTGGCTAACAAAAGGTCGGTGGAGGACACTCTTAGGCCGGCAAGGATACAATGATGCTGGACGTTCATTGGCAAGCTTCAATGGTGTCGGAAAGTGGCTGAAAACATTGGAGGTTGATGGGTACAATGAAGAACGCAAAGAGGAAGAATGATGAGGAGATGAGTTAGTTTGATGGAAAAATAATCCACTTAAGGCATTTTGGTAAATTTTCAGTGATCACTTAGCAATATCATAACAAAAATTTTTAGAGATGTGGGAAGACCATTAACCAAGACATGATAAGAAATTGTAGAGACACATTGCATAATGAAGTTGATCTAGTTTTTAGGAAAATTCATTTTAGTGAGAACCATATGCAAAAAAGGCCAGTAGATCTTGTCAAAGGCTTTAGAAAGATCAAATTTGAGGGCACAAATTTTATGCATAATTTCATAAGCCATGATGATATTGTCATATATGAATCTACCTTCCAAAAAGTCACTTTGGTGTAGGGCAATTAAATTATTAAGTAGTGACTTTAAACTATTGCTTATTACCTTAGAGATAATTTTGTAAGCAAAATTACATCCATTTTAGATATTGTGCATTAAATGGAATTCCCTATCAGCTTTGCAGGCAGTTTGTTCGATAGGGATGTAGCTTTCAATTTTAGAATTTTGAAAATCAATTCCTTGATGCGCACAAAATCTAGGGTTTGTTATGATATGTGGGAGGATATACATAAACATGAAAGCCAGATTTTGTTCCAATCTAATAGGATAAATTGTTTTTGGTCAAAAATTAGATTACAAATAATTATTTGTGACATCTAAAATTTTTTTCTTCAAGGCAATAAGTAAATTACATTAAGGTATAATATAGTTACCTAATTTTAATATTATTATTTTTTTGGTTAATAATATATATAGATTAACATATAAATTCAAAAACTTATATATGGTCAGCATTTAGTAATTTACCAATTTACATGCCAGCAACATGTGACAAAATTTTGTTCCCCACATTGTAAGTGCACCAAAAATGCCACCTTAAATTTGATAATAAACTTAAATAAAAATTATACATTTATCAAAATATGAATAATATGCTAAATTATTTAATTATTAAAAATTTTAGTACAATAACAACAACAATAATGATGATGATGATGGCATTGTAAAACAGAAAATAAACTACCTAACCTTTTCCAATCACTCCATTGTCCCTCTTCGTTCGTCCCACACCCCTCTCTCCATTCTCTCATACCACACCCTCCCTCCCACCACTTAGGACTCACTCATGTCCCCCACCATGAGTAGAAATGTCAGCAAAAGAATAAGATTGAGAATGAAAATAAGAATAGAAGTAGGAAAGTAAAAGTTTAAAAGTGCTTTTAATTATCTATGAAAATGGATAGTATTGTCATGTTTAGTAAAAGAATTAAGGAACAAAAAAGAAAAAAGCATGAATGAATTTACTATAATACCTATGTTATATTATATATATATATATATATATATATATATAATATTTTATATATAATGAATATTAAAATTTATCTAATTTTAAAATATATATTTAAATATTTAATAATATAAAATTAATATATTTGATTATTTAATTAAAATTAAAAATTCATTAATTAATATTTAAAATTTAAAATTTAAAATAATAATTAAAATAAATATATAACAATAGTATCATCTTCCCCATTTTGATTTTGTTGTTCATGGAGTCCTCCATTTTTTCTTTTCTCTTTTCCATACTTTCTTCACTTTCTCGACAATCGAACCAGTAATAGGATAATTACAATGGAGAAATCAAACGAGCCAGTCATCTTGTTACTATAAATTGACATCTTATACATATAAGTGCTTTGAATAAGAAATTTCCTCTACTTTGCTACAGATCATCCCTTCCAGTGAAATAGGGAACATTCTCAATCGCCTGTAGCAGAGCAGTTACTCTCAGGTGACCGTCGCATTCTTGTTTTTGGCATTCTCTAGATGCTTCGAGAGTACTCCCAGAGTCAAAGATGCCATAGACAAGCTTGTGGAAGCTATTCTTCTTGTTCAAACTCATATGAGAATTAGAATCCATGAAGGAATAAGGTATTGGGAAAGGTTTATGAGTTCATGTTATGTGATGGGTTTATCTAGAGAAAATGGAGGTGGTACCCATACTTGGTAATTAGATATCATTTTGGTAGGGCAATTTCAACCATAGTTTTCTCTTTCCTTGGAGAGTTCAACCATTCCATTGGTTTGTGGAGGGAAAGCACATTATTGAATACGTGGGAGATGGGCGCGAATCTTCTCTTGTAGGAGAAAATATAGGAGAATCTCCTATAATCATTGTAAGCCATCG
Organism: Delonix regia; assembly: GCA_037074485.1. NCBI lineage: Eukaryota > Viridiplantae > Streptophyta > Magnoliopsida > Fabales > Fabaceae > Delonix > Delonix regia. Next base: position 16,809,900 of record CM073454.1, on the reverse strand, counting down.
GATCAATCCAACACTTCAGATTTGACCACATGGCTTTTTTTTGTTGTTGAAATATTTGGTTAAAAACAATGTTGTTTTACATCATTTTTTTTTCCTCAAAACCCTGTACTCAAATTCTCTCATTGCAGAAGGAGGAAAGCTTCGTCTTCTTTTGTTAGTCGACGTTATGTGGAGCATCTAGGGTTGCTGTTCTCTCACTATTAGCTGCACCTAAAGTGGTATTCTCCACATCCGCAAAAAGAGTGTGAGGTTCTCATTAGTCAATTTCCTTTCATTTTGCTTTCACCAAGTATGATGCTCCCTTTGTTTCCCATTTTTAGGTGTCAAATTTATAGCTTTCTTCTTCCTCCTCTTCATAAATTTAGCCACTCCTTACATTGAACCAAAATTTTCCCCACATGCTTTCAACCATTCTCAAACTCTGGAATAATAAAAGAACTATTTAGACTTATTTATGCCTTTGCTGAATGTGCTTGATTCTCCTTTTTCTCTCTTTGCTTTATAATATACTTTGATCATCAAAATTAGGAATCATGAGGGAACTCCATATTCAAATTGATCTGCTTATCTATAGTATTATTGCATTCCTCATTGCCTTCACACACATATGTATATATCTATATATCTTGCATTTCTTGATTTATGCCTTTTTATGTTTTGATGCATTCTCAAAAGTTCAAAACAATTAAAAACCATTCTATGTAATTGTTCAATGATATTGGTTTTCGAGGAACAATTGTGGTTTTTTGGCCTTTGATTATGCTATTAAATAATTATTAATCAGTAGAGTGCATCCTTATAAACGATGCTCTTAAAACTAATTAGGCAAGATGTTTCCTATGATTGTTTCATACTTTTGGGAATTCAGAGAGTGATTATGGAATGGATAGAAAGATGTTTTGCTTTGCCTATCTAATATGTCATGTTTCATGTTGCAATCATATGTTCAGGATTAGTTTTCCTAGCTCGAATGAAACCTTATTTTAAAGCTACTACAAAATCAGATATAGGAATGCATCATGGATTGTTATATTGGTTTATCTATGTGTTCTATCCAATAGAGCTTCAAAAGTTCATCAGGATAGTATAATTTCTAAACTTTAACATTTTACTGCACTAACTGTTACTGATCTATTTTTTGATTTCTCATTATTAAATCCCACTTCAAATATTTTTTCTAGTGAAATTCACATTCCTATTTTTGTTTGTAAAATTTCGTAGTTTCAACCCTTAATATGATGTATACCAGCTTAAAATCTCATGCACAAATGAGAGGCTGGAAATGAAGTGGTGGTGATCCTTGTGGTTACTCATAGGAAGGAATCAAATGCTTAAGCTCATCTGCATGTATATCAACTAATGTATTGTTGTTAGGGAGATGATTCTTATTCTTCTTTTAGATTAATCTAATATGGTAATACCTAACTAGTTTTACTTGAACCCACTGGTGCTTATCTTTATAGTTTGTTTTTCTCTGGTAATACAATTAGTTCCCTTTAGAAAAACTTTTACTACTCGATATTTCACATACTAAATTTTATATATAATTTATGGTTCATTACTTTGCATGTAACGAAAATTGTGGCATTATGAACATTTTTGGAATTGAAGTATAACCATCCCTTATCCTCCCAATGTCATAGGTGCATAACTGGAAGGTTCTTATAAGATTTATTAGTTATTAGTCAATAAATGTGCTTGCAATTTCATTTTCAGCAGTTTCTTCTTCTTCTTTTTTTCCTGTTATGTTGTAATCATCTCATTCTACCATCTTGGTAGAACATTCCATATATATATATATATATATATATATATATATGTAAAGATGATCGAAAAGTTCCATCATATACCTATGCCAATTTGTTGTAAAAAAGACTGGCATGCCTAATTTAGTAACTCAGATGCAGACTTCCACATTCTTCAAATTTTATAGATGACGGGCATGACCATCATAGATCTTTTACTCCTGTTGCCTCTCAATAATTAAAAAAGATTCTAGTACTGATGCTTATCCCTTTAACATATTCTTGTTATCCATGATATCTTGTAATTCTTAATTTCTTATGCAAGCAATAATTTTCTTTTTGCATATGTGAATTACCTTAGAACAAATTGGGTTGCATCTATATTGTAGATTTGATTGTTGAGTGTAAAAGGAAGTGGTTGTATATCAATAACATTCATTTTGTGTCTTTGATAGTATCTGCATCTATATTATAGATTTGATAAAAGCTTGATTGGTTTTATGACCATATGACATAGGATGAATTGAACTGTTGAATAGAACACAGAAATCCAACAGGGAAATTCCATATAAGAACCGAATAATAAAATTCCCAATTCATACTCCTAATATTTCTAATGTTCATTTCCAATGTCCTATTATGCTTAACCCATGTCTTAATTGCTCTTAAAAGTTTATTTAGTAAGTAATTATCTTATCTGTAAAGCACCATCACTGTTGCTTATTGGTGTTTCCATCTACTAAAACACCTTCCAATGAGGATGCACATATATGTCACAACTATGTTCTAATGTGGATTTGAAACAATCTTTTATGTAAATTAGAAAATTGAAAACAATTATTTTTTACTCAGAGATACTTGTACTATTTTTTTTTTTAGGTTTTAGCTGTGAAAAAAATTGACTCTATACATTTCCATAGCAACTCTTGGGAGGAATTCTATCAAATTATTTCAACCATTTCCAAGGTTTAGCAAACCACTAACATGGAACACGGGAGTCAAATAGCAGTGAACCTAAGTTTAATCAATTTGAAGCAAAAAGCAGACACATTTGGCCAGAACAAGTGACATGCAATTATAGATTAGGAAAATTCTGAATTATGTTGTCATTGTAATTTAATTGTAATGTAATACAACATGTAGTCTTTAGTCATACAGAACTGCAGTGATGCTACCATATCAACATATTTGTACTCTACCATTTAGTAAATAATACATTTGAGTTCTTTGTCTACAATTGTACTTTTGTACTTCTATACTATTTATGCATCCCCACTACCCCAAAAAATACAGATGCCTAGCACTTAAAAAATATTATTTATACCAAAATAATACAGTTGTTAAGCATCACAATCATTATAAGGAACTCAACCTAAAAAATGAGTACTTACAAAGACAAAAAAATACACATAGCTATTAAGCATATAAAAAATGATGCAACTCTATAGGCACACCTATATATCTTGATCTTCTAGGGACTGTGGGCCAACGTCTAGTGGCTCCTGTATATGAGAAACAATATAAATGAGTATGTATAAGGAAGAATACAAATGAATACTTATTAAATCATAATTACCATTAGAAGGCTCGTAAATGTGAATGGATTCTCATTTCCAAGCAAATCTTAGCAAACTGTAGGAGGTGTTGAACACGATACCTCGTAGAATAATGAACCTGATGATTCTTGAGAGTGAAGGCAAGGAAAATTATTATTACCATTACATGAGATGGAACCAATGAATTAATGACTTAAACAAACACTAAGTTTATGTACTGGCTATGGTTGTTGTTGTGAATGTTTGGTTCTTGAAGCCTTTCGCCTCTTCTGACCCTGAAGCTTTACCCAAGTCTTTGGTCTTTTTCGAAACTTAAACCCATCTTTTGTCTTAAATCGCTTTGCCTGGCCCACGCCTATAAACGTTGGTTCAGTGGGCTAATTGGTTTCATCGTGAATGTTCTGTTGCCCTAAACGAACACTCATAACTTTTTTGCATGGGTCATTTAAACCTTCCTTGACAAGAGATCGCAACTCTTCACATGTAGCCATTTCATATGTTAATCTAATAGCTTTAGAACATAGTCATCTATACGATCGTGTACTGGCCAGCTTGGGGTCTCCCTCGACCTCATTCTCTCGTACATCATGCACAATACCATTACATGCCATCTTTGTCCATCGGCTTAGGATATATTGTTCAGACACTTGTTTAACTTTTAACACAATGAACACCTTCAAAATATGGATACATAATATTCCAAATGTCTTAAAATTTCTACAATTGCAAGAGACAATATTCTGAATAGGACCAAATATAACCTGCCATGAACCTTCCTGGTGAGCCATAGATACAATGTACACAAACATATGTGGATTTTCATGCCTATGTCAAATGGAGACAGCAAAAAGTAAATCAAACTCCTACTGGAACAAGCTGAACATCGTGTGTGTGTGTATATTCAGGCAGTTTGATTTATAATAGATGAATGTTGATAACTCAACCGTGGAAGCTTATGTTGAGCATCGAACTCACTCTTCAACTCATTGTACCATTTATCCTCTACTACTAATTCAAATAGTTTAAAAAATTGTGTAATATTTACATTTGGTTTCATGGAAGACTTAAAGGTAGAGTTGAGGCTTTCACTCAACTGTGTGCTTCTCATGCCTAATGTGAAAGCTTGTTTCATATGACACATAGCCCATTTTGCCTTCAGGGGATATATGGATTTCAATCAACTATTCTCCTAAACATTATAGTCTGACAGCATCTTTGCCCAGGCTGTCTAAAAGTGGGATTCATCATCATACTAGTATATGAATTTCTTAAAATCAGTCATAAACTGAGATCTGTCCTTCATTAAATTACCCATATGTTTGATTTCATTCTGCATCAAGTGCCATGTGCACAAGCCATGGCAAGTATCGAGCATCACCTTACTTATAAGAAAATGAAGTGTTAAATTTTTAATATATGACATGGTTGTACTTTATTCACATAAGATATAAACACAAGATGTCTCACCTAAAGCTCTGGCCATTACTTGGTCCTAATCAGTGAAAATAGTTTGCAGTTTCTTATTTCCATGAGCTAACAAGAATGTCTGAAATAACCACTTAAATGACTCAGTAGTCTCATCATACGTTAATGCTGCTCCAAAGACTACTACTTGTCTATATTGGTTGAATCTTGAGAATAGCGCAAGGGATCTCTGTGCACGATTTGTACAGTATGTTGTGTCAAGTGAGATTACGTCACTAAAATACCCATAGTTAACAATCATACATGTGTTCGCCCAAAAAACATTTGTTATCTATTCATCAACATCCACTTGATAGGCATGAAAAAATGATAGGTTATCAACCAACTATTCCTGAAAATATTGCAATAACATCCCTACCTCTCCATAACCCATATTGTCTTCTGCATCTGAGATAATTTTTTGCATCTAATCGTGTAAAACCAAGATTGGTCCTACCGCCAACATGTGTGCTCATCAATTGAAATGCGGCTTTTTGTTTCAATCCCGAGTCCTATGCCAATTCTAACTCATGTGCCTGAACTTTAGATATACCACGATGGGATGCCAACATGTGTCTAATCACTAGAAGTTGAAGAGGGTGATTATGGGACTCTACAAACTCGTTGATTGTGTATTTCCCTTTCTTCATTACAAGGTTTATTCTGACTTGACAATTTGTTCTAGTTTCAAGTCGATGATTAGTAGCTAGAGTATATCTTTTGTCTTGCTTCCGTACTCCTTCTTTACAGCAAACAAATTTACACGAAGTCACAGTTCCATTTTTTTTATTTTTGTTTCAAGTACTGTTTTCTAACTCCAAATCCAACTCGCGAGCCATAGTTGGACCAAAATTGCTAAGCCGAATCCACATGATCAAATTCCATACCAACACTCGGCTTCCCTTCAACATCGATGCTGTCATCATTAGTTAATTCAACAATAGAGGTACCTAAGTCTCTAGATTTTGTCAGCACAAATGGATTTAGAACACCATGTCTGGCAATACCATTTTTTCATTCAAAATTATAATACCTACATTGGTTGTTCCATCATCACTTTTCAAATCCACCTACTTTGACCAACTGTCCCACATGTGCATGTATTTGTATTATATGCCCAGTCACCTTCCTGTCACATTAAAACAAATATTCCCACAATTTATTAATATATCATTAGTGCCAAAATAAATACATATATCAAGATGAATATACTGCATCTCATAGGGGTTTTCCAGAAATATGCTCATAAAACTTTAAATACTATATATGTCTACTGGTATATATCTACTTCTATTACCATATAAATTGCTACCCAATATTTATCAAACTAAAATAATGGCATGAAACTACCTCTCTAAACTATGGAAGCACTTTGTAGTATGGACAAGTAGATACTGTAAACAAAGCCCCATATATAGAGAAAACAAAGCCTCAGATATAGAGAAACCAAAGCCTCATATCATAACCAGCTGCAAAGGGAAATTTGCGTAGATGACTGGGTCTTTATCAGGCATACAAGTTGAAGTTTAATTCTACCCCTATCCCTTTACAAATCCCCTGTTAATGGTGTGCCTTCTTTCTCTCTCTCTCTCTATAGAATTTTGACCTCTTCCAGTGTGCATTCTCCCTGGCGAAAATGAGTGTCTTCTGCTGTGATTTTCATTCTGCAAAATGGACTGTTAGAATCGTCACTTCTCTCTCCGTATAACGTCTTCCTTCCTCACTTCTCCCTCTGCAAAATAGGACGTCACCCGCTGCTTCTCTCTCTACGAACTAGGCATCCTTCTTCATCAAACAGTTCAAATTGAGCCCTCAGAGATTGCAATGAGCACGAACATCAAATTCTTGTCGTTGCCTGCAGCGTCGCTCGCCAGTTTTTGCTCTCCTTGTTTTCGCACCAAATATGAATCACCAGAGGTGAGGCTAAAGGAAGAAGACGACCCATCCACATTGGCAGCAACGACGTCATTTCTGTGTCGCCATATTTAAAAAAAAAAAAACCTTCAATATAAAACGACGCTATTTAACATTTAGGCTAAAAAAATAAAAGGGCCAAAACTCATCATTTCACTTAAGTCAAATAGTGCATTTTGATTCCCTTGGAAACGTGGCTTAATTAGTGCCACAGGATGCACAGACAACTAAGATCATTTACAAATTATAACACAACATGATGTCGTTTTGCCCATAAGTTTTTTTTTATAAAAAAAAGAGAGGTTAAAACACATCATTTCACTTAAGTGAAACGATGCATTTTAACCTACTTGCGACGTGGCTTCATTTCAACTGTTGAACAAATTGAATGGCTACGAGGCTTACTAGAGAAATTAATTGGAGAATCCCATAGGAGAAGATCCACGCCTATGGGAGACTAGTTTCCAGAGGGTGAGGAATCCTTAGCCATTTTGGGAACCAAATGTAGAAAAGGTAATCCCTCTCTCATTCCTTGGCACCATTTTCGTAAACCAAACAGACTCTTAGGCACAATGTGATCACTATCAAACTAAAGAAACCCTATTAACTACACCACAATTTACCAAAACTCACCCTCTCTTTACCTCATGCTATCGTTTTTAAAATGCATTTTATGCATTTATTCCTTTAAATGAAAATAATCTATTAAAAAAGTTGATTCCATACCTATCAGATTTATATATAATTTTTTATATTTTTATTTTAAAATTTTTAATTTAAAAATTAATAAATACATGATTAACAAATAATGATATAAAAATGTCTATTTTAATTAATAATTTATATAATTTTTAATTAAAAAATTATACAATTTTCTATAATAATTATACATGTGTTTTTATATAATAAAAAATTATATATTTGTATTTTTTAATTAAAGAATATATAACTCAAATATATACATATTAGTTTTTTCCTTCTATCAAAAATCACTCACAATTTTTTAATAAAAATTAAAGTTTCCCTTCTAAAGAACTAGGCGGGAGAAATAGCAACTTATATTTTAAGAAAAATAAAAAAAACAATTTGTCGTCTTTGTTTCCATCAGTGATCCATGTTCCCTGTTCAGGAGTAGCCCCTCGAACTCCCTGTCAAATCTCCTTTCGATCAATTTCCCTCGATCTCAGTAACAGACGACGCCGTCGATCTGAGCAACAGAGGACGCCGTGGACACCGCCGGCGCCGTTGAGCTCACGGACGTCATATGTACGATCATCTCCAGTCTTCATCATTTTTATATATATGGATATGTCCTGTTTTTGGCAAACTCGGTAAATAGAGGTAGTGTCAAATAGATCGTCTCAATTGTATGATCCCTTTTGTACTTTGTATTTTTCGAGAAAGTTAAATATGAGTTATAGAATAATATGGTATGGTACTAGGCAGATAGATGGAAGATTCTAACACGTTTACCCTAGCCTGTTCCAGTTACATTGGAAAAAGTGATTGTCTTGTCTATGGCAAAATTTTGTGAATGTAATTCCTCTATTGGCCTGTCGTCAATATGATCGTGTCTGGAAAACTCTGTAGCTCAACCAAACATATGTTGTCCTGATTTGTCTTTGCCACTGTGTGGGGTATATTTGCTGCCTTTTTGTTAGTTGTCACTCTACGCCTTTTTGTACAACAGATGCAGAGTGTCTCTTTTAATTTTTCTTTGAATTTTTGGTTTTTGCATAACCAGTATACAACACCAACTAATACATCAGTAATTCAGAAACAAGCTCTAAAACAAGAAACATAAGTTAAATCTAATTTAATCTAAAGCCTATTGAAAGTCTTAGTTAGGTGGGGATAGGTATAGTCCTGATTTTTTTGAGAACATAATGCATTTCGTTTTCTTTTATATTCTCATTATACATCGAGGAAGTCTTGCTCACTTAATCATCTGTCATTAAGTGTCAGAAATAACTAAATGAAGATGTTATATATGCCTTCGCATTGTGATCTAAATTCCAGTGCAAAGTTTTCATGTGATAGTTATCCATAGGTTAACTTTATTACAAGACGAATAAATTTGAGCCCTTTTTTGACATGAAAGTTAAAATACTCTCTGAAATTTTTTACTTCTTATTGGCAAGCAGCTGCATTGTTAACATTATTCTTGCACCCATCTTTGACAATGTCAACATCAACCAAAGTGAGCTTGAAGCTTCTGATTGACAAAAATACTGAAAGGGTTCTGTTTGCTGAAACATCGAAGGAGTTCATAGACTTCCTCTTCAACTTTCTGCGCTTGCCTATTGGGACAGTTATACGGCTCCTAACCAAGAATGGCATGGTTGGCTGCATCGGCAAACTCTATGAGAGCATTGAGAATCTCAATGAGACTTACTTATTAAATCCAAGCCAAGACAAGGGTGTTTTGTTGACGCCAAGTGCTGTAACCCCTGGCCTTCTGTTGCCTGCAAACGATGGGCATACTGGTGACATTGACCGATCAGTGCCTCCAAAGTTGTACATGTGCAGGAACCGCTGCAACTATTATGTGACAGAAGTTCTAAACACTGCGTGTCCCCATTGCCACAATAGTATGACTAATGCAGTATCATATGTTGGCAAAAACACTACAGTAGTGACAAATTCTGGTGAAATTGGATTTGTGAAAGGAGTTGTGACCTACATGGTGATGGATGATCTAGTGGTTCAGCCAATGTCAACCATTTCATCTATAACTTTGCTCAACAAGTTCAACATTGCAGACGTCGGTTCCTTAGAAGAAAGGGTCGTTGAGTTGGGGATGGAAGAGGTATGATATCTATATGGCTTATGTATCATTATATAATACAGTTTCTTGAATGAACTTTGTTTTACTCTTTATTCGTCTTTGGCTTCTTCTTATCTTGTTTGGTATACCGAATGCGATGCTTCTTTACCCCTATCATTCCTTATTTACTAGGGTACCAAGCTGCTGAAGGCCTCTCTCCAGTGCAATAATGCTTTGACTAGTACTTTTCTCACGAACATGGGAGCATAAGGAAGCAATTAGTGTGAAAATGTTGAGACATATTTGGTATCTTCTTTTTGTTTTGGGTTATGATATGTTGAATGATCCTTCCTTATTGCTATGAGATCTTAATCATATCATACTGTTAGAAAGTAACGAATTTCGTTTTACTGTGAACGTGTTGAGACTTGATTGCTTTCATCTTATTTTGGGCTATGATATGTTGAAAGATCCTTCATCAATGCTATGAGGTGTAATTATTACACACTGTTCCTTGTGGCTTTTGTAGACTTTGTACTTTGTGGAATTTGATTTACAAGACATTAATTATTTGTAGAGTTAGTATAACTTCTCATACAAGACTTCAATATAGTTTATCTGTTGCTACTTGCTGGCTCTCTCTGGCACTGATCATTATAGCCTTACTTCAGGCTATAAATAAGCATGAATTGTAACCATTCGAGAGAAACAAGCAAGATATCAAGGAGAGGCAAGGTGCAGATGATTAGAGTAAGAGCTTTGCGAAGGTATGGTGTTATAGGAATGACAATTTTGTGAGTGGAAGTGGGGAGTACGTCCCTACCATTATCTCTCATTCATATCTCCACTTCTTATTGTGGGAAAAAATTTCTCTTTATCCTTTGTTTTCATGGGAATGCGAATCCCTACGAGGACTTGAAATCCTTTTGAAAAAATTATCCAAAAAAAAAAAATATTAATAAATATGAAAAAATGAACACATGGAAAAAAAATAAATTTAAAGTTTAAGTTTCTTTTTATATTATCCAATAAGTTTTAATCAAATTAAAAAAATAAAAAAAAATTCAAATGACAAATTTTAAATTAGTCTTAAACATTCTAAAAATTTAAAGAATATATAATTTTAACAAATTAAAAATATCAAGTTTAAATTGTATTGACATCAAGATATTTTTCATTATTTGTGAAGTCTTTAATATATATATATATATATATATTTTATGGGCAACTTGAGTATTTTAATTTATTTTGTTTTTATCATCTTAACATGTCAAAAATTTGTACATTTGAAGCATTAATCAAGATATGTTCATTTAAGTAGTAGTTTAACTTTGACTTGATATTATTAATTGAAACAGTTTTTTACATATTAAAATAAAAATGTACTTTACAAAAAAATTTAGATTTATTAAATTTGAAGATATAAAATTACTATCAATAATATATATATATATATTAAAAGATTTAAATCAAATTATTAGGGACATGAATCCTACGGGGTAGGAGTAGAGAGCATTATTCTGGTTTTCATTCCTAAATTATTTTCATCGAGATTCCCTCCCCCCCTCCCTCCCTCCCTAAAAGAAAATTCCTTAATACAAATCCCTAAATAAGGGGGTCTCAAAAAAATCCAAATACAAGACCTTTTGCCATGGCGTGGTATATACTAGTGAAAAAAATACTGATATTGCTGGATGTCTTTGCTCGGGTTTGTACAAGTCACTTTTCATTAATTCTTTAGTAAAGATTTATTAACTGTCTTTTTGGGGATGTAAACTAATATATGAACGACGTTAGTTGCTCTTTTATGTAGAGTAAAAGAATTTAAATGATTTATATCTCCACATTTTTATAGGGATGTGGGCATTGAGAGCAATAATAATTTTTTTCCTTTCTATATATATTCCACATTTTAATCTTAATTTTATTATATATAAAATAATAATATGTATTTTTTTTTTTATCATTACACCAATTCATAATAAATAAATGATTTTGAAGTAAAAAAGGTTTGGTAAACATTAAAAATGCAAGCTGCCACCAAACAAAAAAATATGCAAGATTAATAAATACATGAATAAACTACATTTTTATCTTAACGTTTTTAACAATTTAATTCGTACAAGTTTATCAACATTATTTAATTTCAAAACTTTAAAAATATATAAGTTTGCTTCTAATTTTAAACTAATTTTATGTCATAAAGAGTTTTTGGGAGTTTAAACTGATGGCAATATGTTTATTAATCTGAACTAAATCGCAATAAATCTCAAAAAGTTAATTTATATCAATAACTTTTTTTGTTTAAAACAATACATTATTTTACTAATATATATTGGATAAATTTTTTATTTTATTAAATTTTCTTTTGTTGTATATTAATATACATCACTATATCAATGTAATTATTATATTCCTTTCTCCAAGTACTTGTCGTCTATAAAGCGTTCATGAACCTAATTTCGACATTCATAAAAAATTTCTTCAATTGTTATTGTTTAATTTAATACTTTTAGAGTTATCATATTATTTTCCCTTAATTTATTATTCCATTAGTAATAAATAACTTAATTTTCTATTTTATATACAATTCATTAATTACGTTTATATATATTTCAAATTTAATTATTATTATCCTCTTACAGTATATTTATATGTTTCATTATTTATTTATAAAAATATAAATTCTGACTTTATGATAGCAACAATTATTATTACATATAACTATTTATTAAACTTCTTAAAATGTTAGCACATCTATTTGATATTACTTATTAATTTATTATATTATTACGCATTATAATATATTATAGGGTTTAATTACTTTCTCGTTCATAGAATCAACTTTTGGACTTTTCCATAAGGATGGCAATAGACCATGATCATTAATTTCATTCAATAAAACATCTATTTGGTTGATTCTCAGTATTATCAAAAGAAAATTGATGAGACAGAAAAAGTAGTGACGTATCTTGTTTTTTTAAAATAATTTTTAATATAATATTAGTAAAAAAGAAGAAGAAGAGATCTCCAACTAGTGAGAATATGAATTTTCCAAAGATATCCAGCAATATCAATATTTCTCTCACAATATCACTCATAATCTAATTGCCTTTCCTTGATCTTCTTTCTTCTTTTTCACAAATTGTAAGAGAAATAAATTATATTCCACAAATAATACACACCTCGTAACATAAGTAAATCAAAACCACACGAAACAGGACGAAATAATTTACATCTCATAGCATTAATGAAGGATGATATAAACATATCATAGCCCAAAATAAGATAAAAACTATTAAGTCTCAACACACACTTGCAAGAAATTCTTTGCTTCCCAATAATATGATATAATTAACATCTCATGGCAATATGGAAGGATATATCATTCAACATATATCATAACGCAAAACAAGTAACATAACAAGTCCAAACATTTTCATACTAATGCGAAATGTGTTGCTTCCTTAACAATTACGCTTCCATGTTCTTGAGAAAAGCTCTTGTCAAAGCATTACTGGACTGAAGAGAGGCCTTCAGTAGTTTGATACCCCAGCAACCAAGAAATGATAGGGGTAAAGCAAGCATCACACTCAGTAATTAAACTAGATAAAAAGAAGCCACAGAGAAACAAAGAGTAGAACTTAGTTATTACAAGAAACTATATTAAATAATACTATAAAAAACATATATATAACATACCTCTTCCATCCCCAACTCAACGACCCTTTCTTCTAGGGAACTGACGTCTGCGATGTTGAACTTGTTGAGCAAGGTAATAAACAAAATGGTAGACATGCGCTACCAAAAAAAAAAGACACTCGGCCATTGGAACACTATAAGTTGTTGCTGAAAATCATTGGCAATGATCAATTTGTCGCCGCAAAGTCGTTACTAGAAACTTCATTGCTTAAAAATTGGCGAAGACCATTTTTGTTACCACCATAGTCTTTTAGCCATGACAATTATTGTTGCCAAAGAATGAATAAAGTTGCCACTGAAATATATAAAGCTAGTGATATTGAAAATCACTGTTAAAACTAACCTTTTAGTGGCGACATAGGCTGTTATTGAAAGTTGCTTTGAAGATGACATTTTTTGTTACCACTAAAAGTATTGTTTTAATGTTGTCACTAAAGGTATGTTTTAGCGACAAAATTTTAAATTTTTTGCCAAAAGTACTTCATATGTGGCGGGCGACTTTTGTTGCTGTTGAAAGTTACTTTTGGCAATGACACTTTTTGTTTGCCATTGAATAATTTTTTTGGCAGCGAATTTAGTTGCCGCTAGAAGTAGCTATAAAAAATTACTATGAGTTGTGACTTTTGTAACAATTAATGTCATTTTTTATGGCAATTATGATCACCGCTAAAAGTTGCAATCACTTTTTAGCAACATAAAAAGTTGCCACTAAATTCTGTTCATCAGACTTATATTTTTGAAATATTGTAATATAAATTATTTTATAATTCTAAAATAAATTACTATTGGCAAAACTTTTGTTCTGCTAAAATTTTTATATGAACCATATATAATATTAAAGTATGTATAGTAAAATGTCCAATAGTAAATACAAAAATCACTAGGAATATTTTCAACAACCCAATGACTACAAATGCAATAGCAGAATATCAAGTATTAAATTAAAAAATGTACATTCAAAGTTTCATATAATAGATGTCATTTAGCCTTTGATTGGTACTTATAGTAAATACAAGAAGCACGTTGAAAGTTTCACATGTTAGATGTCATTTGGCCTTTTGTTAGTACTTGAAATATTTGCAATAGTAGTTGGCACTATCCCTGCATCAAAAAAGATTTAATACATCATGCAACATGATATTAAAAAACAAGCATAGTCATAGCTCAAATACTCAAAAGGTGAAATAGATGTATAAGTCATAAATCAACTAATGAATAATTGTAATCAACCAATAATTATTAATATAATGACAACTTTAATATTCCTATTTAAAACATAATTAATACATAGTGTATAACAAGGACAAAACATAAGACCAAAACCAAATTGTGCAAAAATGATTGAATCCAAATTATGCATCTTCAAGTTGGAGTTCAATGTTCAATCAAGCAACAATCTGCAACTAATTTACCATGAATCCATAGTCACTAAGCAAAATAGCAAGCAATCTTGAAATGCATACCAAATTCTATATACTTAAAATCATCTCAAACTAATAAACTAAGAAAGTCATGCATACTTTGATATGCAAAGCTAGTGACACAAACCAAAATTGATGTGGCACAGTGTCATTAAAAAGTTCACTATTTTATCATGTATAAAAAAATCGAAACCCAAGCTTACCCATTAAGTTGAAAGGACTCAACTATAATTAATAATGATTTGATAAAAATCAAAACATGAAAAGAACTCCATTTATAGTGGGATTTTCATTTATGAATTTAATTACTTTTACTCATATTGACAACCTTAAAATCCATAGTCATATATACTATAATAATCATTTCATGCTCACCTTAGGGCAAGAAATATGTAATATAACCCAATGTCAAACATATTATTTGAATCTCTAAAGAAGTTAAAATAACAATGCCTACTTGAAGTGAGCAATATGGAGCATAAACATAAATTTAAATAAAATGGGTAGGATACTTGTGTATCCTATACAAATCTAAAATAAAATCAGAAAATTATACCCTCAATTGAATCTCATTTCAATTTAAATAAACAACTTAATAGAACTTTAAGTATTTGGTCCTTATTAAAATTGTAAATTGGTATAGCAAATCTACATTGTAATCTTCATGTATATTGCTCATATAGTACAGATTGATTGTTATGTAAAATTTTTTCTAAAAGAGATAACTATTGGATAGACGCTATAAAAGCAATCAAATGTGCTTGAATCTTTTGCTCCATCCTTTCTTCCATCTTTGCACATTCTACCTCAAGCCTTTTTTGAAACTCGACCTCTATTTGTTGATGCATACTTTCCATAAGGGAAGTATCTTGAACTTGAGAAATTCCTCTCTTTCTTATAGGCTTTGCTTCATAACCCTTACCTCTAACATACCCTGATCTCTTACCAAGAACATTAGCTAAAATTTGATTTGAGCTCA
Organism: Delonix regia; assembly: GCA_037074485.1. Taxonomy (NCBI): domain Eukaryota; kingdom Viridiplantae; phylum Streptophyta; class Magnoliopsida; order Fabales; family Fabaceae; genus Delonix; species Delonix regia. Next base: position 16,794,352 of record CM073454.1, on the reverse strand, counting down.
ATGTACTCTCACTTTCTTGGGATTATTGTTGCATCATCACCTCTTGGATGCGAGTCTAGAGTTAAAGCATCAAATCAATGTATGAAATTAGAATTCATATTTCTAATTATTAGAAAAGGTTAGAAGTTGTTATGCATACATGAATTTCTTGGGATTGTGGATTCGACTACACCAATTCTCCTTCTTTAGTCTTACAAGTATGTTATAACTCCTATACTTAATTAGGTGCAGCCATCTCCCCAGTTATAGGGTCTCTCTACCACATAAGTTTTCAATGATGACATACATGATTTGAAAAAGGTAAAAATATTGTCAAACAAAGAAAAATGCAAAGGCATATAAATTTTTACCGTAGACTCTTCAACTTCTGCAAATGATTTAGGACCACAAGTATGTTTTGTCGTTTTCTTTTTTCGATTTGCTTTATATTTTTCACTTTTATCTTGTTATAAACTCACTAGTTATGTAAGCTAACAAGATTAATAGAAAAATTCATCAAAACATATGAGTACCAATATACCTTGAACTTTTTTGAACCAAAGTGTTCCACAAGTCATTCCCAATCTTCTAGGTTAACATTACCTGGTGGATTGGCCAACCTCTCTTCATCAGTGGTGTATAACTCATAATGGACATGCAATTTAGTCTTCCAATTTCTAAAAATATTTTGCATTGTTTGCATAACAATGCTTTGGAATTCAATTTCATTTCTCTTGTTAGTTGGTTCAAATTTTTCCTATGCCAAGACCCATAAATAGTTATACTTCTTAACAAAACTTAAATAAGCTAACATTAATTATGCATATATGTAACTTCTTACCTTCACCTTTAACTAAATCTCTTCACCATGTTTTGTAACAATTCCACGAACCATCTTTGAATTAAATGGTAGTTCTCATTATCAATCCATAATAACTTGCAAGATCCCTAACCCTGATTCCCATAGCTCTAGTAATTTGATCTGGTATATGAATTTTTATTTTAGCCCTAAATTTTGTCTTTAGGTCAACTTGTACGAATCTATAAATTCCTCTTACCTTCCTAAAGGTACTACATGATGCTATCATCTATGTTGAAAAATAAAATAAGATATTGCTTAAAGTATAATTATTTCATTTCACTATACAATACTCATGCAAATATACCTACACTGCTATGATGTGTATTTGGAAATCTTGATGTTGCCCTTTAACAAGGTGAGGTGGAGCTTATGGAAAAATTTCAAGTTGTATTTAAAATAGTGGAGGATGTGGATCAACATGAGGTGTTTGTGGCAGTGTTGGTAGTGGATCAACTTGAGACATCTATGGTGTTGGTGTGAAATGTAAGCATGAAGTCACTTCATACTATTAGGTTTTCCTTATCCACTGGTTTGACCTCTTCCACCTCAACCCTTTCTGAATCTTGACATTTCCTGCAACATTACATAATAAAGATAAGTAAACAATGTTAATGCAAACATGTATGAAGGACTTGAACATGACATTATATATGTCTTTTGTAACAAATGAGGAATTTATTACGTCATTGCAATGGTACATGAAAATATTGAAAACAATAAATTACCATGACAAAACAATCCTTCAAGTTAAATTGGATTTGAGTTTTCTATGTTAATTTCACTTATATCAACATCTTCCATGTCACTTTCATCTATTTCATTATCTTCTGCATTACTATCATCTATTGTGCCATAATCATCAAGGATATCCTCTTCCACAGATACAAACAAGTCATTATCATTAATGAACTCCATCTCTCTAGCATGATGTTAAGGTCTTTAAGGTTGTTTAGTATCTTGTTGGATGCTTTATGGCTCTACATTATCTCTATATAAGTTGACTATAAGGTCATGTTCTACTTGATTGTTAGCAAATATATTCAAATCAACCATCGATTGTTGATATGCTTTGTCATTAACTAATTCCTCATGGTCACCACCTACATCTCTACTATCTTCTCAGGGCTTATTAAAAAGGTCACGAGGATTGGATTTCACAATGATAAGCCAGTTTGGCTCAATAATGTCATTAACATAGAATACTTGTCTGCTTATGATGCCAGAACAAATGGTTCATTCGTGTTCAATGAACATTAGGCATTAACACTTATGAAACCATACTTGTCAATCTTATATCCTCTGCCTAAATGAGCTATATCCCACCAATGACATTTAAAGAGGTATACTTTTCTATTTCCAATGTAAGATAACTCATAAATATGCTCTAGCACATCATAATATTCTTTCTCAGAACTAGAATCATGACCCCTCACAAAAACTCCACTATTTTGAGTTTTTTTTCCTTATTGCACAATATTTTTGTGTGAACTCTAAATCCATTCACTATAAACATGGAATATCGATTAACCAACTTAAGAGGACTAGTTGATAAGCTTACGTGCTTATCATTTTCAAGACCACATGCACTTAACTGAATAACCTATACCAATAAAAAATGCTTTGTTACTTTTACAAGATCATGTAATTCAAATTAACACGTTAAATTAAACCCCATTGACATACACTTACATGTGCACGAAACTAAGTTGGAAACCTCTTGTAATGTTTGTCATCAAATGTTAAAGTTTGGGCCTCAATCTCCTTTCTATACTACCTATAACGCACAATATAGTTAAGACAATACAAACATCAATCGTTTTTAAAATTTGTGGAGTAGTGTTTACATACTCCATGAATGGCCAAACTTCTTCACAATTATGAAGCACATACAAATTATCTTGATCAAACTCATTACAAGATAAAGAAGTTGATCTCAAGTGCCCACGTGCTTGGCCACTTCTTCTTAAGATAGATATTTGACAAGTTGTCTCAAGTACATCATTGTTTCTAGGAGGTTAAACTTTGTTGGAATATTTTTCAAGTATCTTAAATAAAAAGTAAGGCTCTTATCTGCCAAATAACCTTTTGCAATTAAAACTTTAGATTAAGCCTTGTTGTAAACATATGATTTAAGTGTCTGCAAATACCCACATAGAGTGGAATATATATTGGTAATAAACCAGTATAAAACAATTTTAACCTTGAATTGTGTAACAAAATGGGCTATCTTTCAATAGGGTACATCTAGCGTTAATAAACAGGTCTACTAACTTTTGCTTCTCTTGCCAAGTGAACTAGCAAGTGGACTATGACATTAAAAAATGTAGGTGGAAATACAATCTCCAATTTACATAAGGTTAGCACAATGTGAGTCTCAAGTTTATCAAGGTCTTCAAATGTCCATTGCTTAGAACATAAATTTTTACAAAACTTGCCTAACACTATTATCGATTCACTTACCTTCTTAAGTAACAAACCATGTATTGCAATTGTAAAAATTTCTTGCAACAACACATGGTGATCATGACACTAGGTCAAAAATCTTCCAGTCACAGACATTAACACACCTTGAAATATTTGATGAGAAAGCATTAAGTACCTTTAAATTTGCCAAGAAGTTGCTAAATTTCAGCTTTTCTTGTGATGACAATGCATAACATGCTGTGGAAAACAAACTTTCATTGCCCTATTCAATGGGGTGCAACTCACACCTAATACCTAAGTTTACCAAATCATACCTACTTTTTAATGTGTCCTTTGTCTTTCCAACCATATTCATTACTGTTGACACAATGTTATCAGAAACATTTCTTTCTATATGCATAACATCAAGGTTACGTCGTAGCAGTAAGGCTTTCTAATAAGACAACTGGAAAATGATACTTTTCCCCCCCAATTATAAGCATTGTTAGGATGGTCACACTTTCGTTTTTCACCTCTCCCAAATGTGACATTACCCAATACTTGTTGTTACATGAGTGTTTCATCCCTTGTTAAAGGGAGAGGCATAATTCTATTTTCTTCTTTCCTATCAAATGCTTTCCCATTTTGGTGCCATGGGTGACTAATTGGAAGAAAGCAACAATGACCTATGTAACATAGCTTATTCCCTAATGAAACAAAATATGTGTCATTGTGGCAGTAAGAGCATGCAGCTTACCTTCAGTTGACTAACTTGAAAGGTTCCCATATGCAGGGAATTCATTGATTGTCCACAAGATAGCATTATGCATAATGAAATTTAACTGTGAGTATGCATCATATATTTCTACCCTTAATTCCCATAACTTTTTAACTCTTTAATCATTGGTTGCAAGTAAACAACTATGTCATCTCCTAGACACTTAGGACTTAGAATAAGGAGTGTCATTATAAAGTATAGGTGCTTTATACAATTCCAAGGCAGCAAGTTATACGGTATCAAAATAACTAGTCAAATGCTATGATTATCACTTATATTCCCATACAGTTGAAATCAATCACTAGCTAAGCCCAACTAAACATTTCTAGGGTCTATAGAAAAGCAAGGGTATTGTTAGCTAAAGGACTTCCAAGCAAGAGAGTCAGATGGATGTCTTAAGACACTATCATCAATGTGCTTCTCTTTGTGCCACTTCATTTTTGAAGCTATGTGCCTTGCCATGTAAAGCCTTTGCAGCCTAGGCTTTATTGGAAAATGGCATAAGACTTTATGCAGTACTTTCTTTCCCTTATTTCTACTTAAGTTCCATCTAGGCATCTTACACTTAGGACATGATTATGCATTAGTAAGCTCTCACTAATATAGAATGCAATCATTCCTACATGTGTCTATTTTGGTGTAATCCAACCCAAGATCTTGAATAACCTTCTTAGCTTCATAGTATGAGTTACGTACTAATGCCCCCTCAAGAAGAACATCTTTGAATAAGGTCAACAATGCATCCATAGATTTGTTGCTATAATGGTTAAGACATTTCAATTAAAGTAACGTCATTATAAAATACAACTTTGACACTTTGCTAGCTCCAGAATAAAGTTCAATCTTTGCATCTTCCAATAGTGTATACCATTTTTTTTCATGCCCATTGGGCTCTTCATTTATCTTTAATTCATTGTTCATATCTGCCATAATGTGAAACCCATATACATCTTGTACAATCCCAACAATGTCATCCTCCTTAACATTATTAACTTTTATCAACTCATTGTAATCAGGAAAGGAACTATATGATCTTATTAAACTTTCTCCATGTAAGTCCCACACTTTACAACTATCCCAAAGCCCTTCTTTAATATGTCTTCCTTTACTTTGTTTTTTTAACTTGAAAAGTGTGTTCATGCAACCTTTGCAAGGACACTATATTACATCATTCACTCCAAGTTGACTATATGCCCAGTCAAGAAAACTATCCATCCCTCTAATATATATTTGATGAGCTCTATCCTTAAGCTCTAACCAACTTTTGTCCATTTTTATTTCCTAGAATTTCAATTTAAACAATTCATTGATAAGAAAGAATGAACACATACATTAAAAAAAATATGCAGTACTCATAGGAACTTCTTTTATTCTTTCTTTCTTGAATCCATTAGAAATGCAAACAAAGCAAAATTACATGATAAAATTACTCAAACGAGCAAAGGCATATATGTAAGCCACAACCACTTGGACATACATGAAATTAGACATAAAACTTGTATGAACATATGTTAGGATAAATTTTCATAATCATATCCTATTCTCTTCATCACTGCATGCATGGTTAAAGGACAATTTAATTAAATTTATTTAACTTATTAAAGTAGGTAATATAGAAAGGAAAAAAAAACAATAATCCTAAAAATAGGGAATTTTTGTTTAAAATGTAGAATGTGATCAATATACATTCTCCACTAACCTTTTAATATACAAACAATAGAACAAGTCAAGTGAAACCATATGTCCATATTATGTGGACTTGTAACATTGATGAGTATTTATTAAATGGTTGTTGATTGATTCCTTGTTTATAAGTTATATATATATATATAATATGTATATATGACAAATAATATATATATAGTCACTTTATTTCTTGAATTCCTAATATTTACATGTCTAATTTTATAATATATATATATATATATATATATATCAATTTTCAATTTTTACTTAATGAGTGAAGTTTTAACAGAATCTAACGCTCAAACCTGAGTAACTCTTTCATATATATATATATATATATATATACAATGCAATGAGAATTGATGTCATCCTTGCTATTATATGTAAATATGCTATAGATAAGCAATGTGAATAAACAACTGGGCATGTTTTGTTCCTTTCTTATATATATATATATATATATATATATATATATGATACTCAAATAATAAAATTATTCAACAAATATAGGGACATGATTTGTTCCTTTATATTTATTTGGATAGTCACTCATTATTGCTAATATAGTCAAACAATCTAGAGAGTTTCAAAATTCGTATGAGAAATCATAGAGTTATAGAGATACTCATCAATTTTGGCAATGTTAATATGTTTATTGATTTGTTACATCCTCTTGGAATTTAGCCATTACTTGTCCATTCTTTAATGACATCCAAGATAGGATCTTTGAGATGAGCTTCTTACACTTTGGCTTACATCTTAGGCTCACAACTTAACTAGAAATTTAAAGAAGATTTAACAATTAGCACAATTTGAACCATTTAACATTTTCAAAATAGATACCATTGGTATGAAATCTATGTTCAAGAGTTGAATGAGAGTATTAAAATGAACAAATTATAGATTAGCCAATTCATCTTAAAACATAGATTATTCTAAACATTTTGAAGAACCTTAAGTAAAATTAAGAGAACATGAGAGACAAGAGATTTAGTAAAGCCAAAAATTTGTCTAATGAGATATAGAACATTAATGCAATAGAAAGCTGATAAAAAGATGATTCTTATGATATAGACACTTTTAAATGTTTTTCTTGATTACTTCAAAGTCTATAGGTTGTGTATAAATAGCTAAAGGTTCAATAGATGCATTGAAAGTAAGAGGGAGGTCAAACTTTTCAAAATTTATAAGTTGCAAAACAATTATGGCTTTTTTACCACTGGCTTGTTGACTACTCTTTTATGGCCAATCGACTGCTCAAGCTTTTCCTCTAAAAAATTCAAATTTTGGACCCCAACAGTCTACTGCTCACCTTTGACTAGTCGACTAGTCTTTCACAAAGAGCTCTCAGTCGATAGTCTTAAGGCTGGCAGCATATTAGTGCTTGATTTGGGTGTGACCAATCAACTATTAGCAAGTGGCCATTCAACTATTCACTCACTGAGAGCTCTCAGTCAATCTAGGCTCAAATTGGCAGCTGACTAGTGCTTTTCAGAAGGTGACCAGCCGACTGCTAGATTGCTAGCTAATAGCCAGTTGACTGTTTACTCACAAAGAGTGCCCAGTTGATCAAGGCTCAAGCTAGTAGTAAATTGGGGACTTTTCAAAAAGTGACCAGTCAACTACTAACTAGTGGCCAATCGACTGCTCACTCACAGAAAGCTCTCTTTCGATTGGCTAAGGCTTGGCAGCTGGCAGACAAGGTGGTCAGTCGATTGCTGGCTTGTCGCTAGTCGACTGAGGACTTCCAAAGTTCCCTAAATAAGCTTTTCTTTAACCTTTAAGACCTAGAATCAATTTTACATTCACTTTAATTGATTTCTATCAACTCAATAGTACTTACAAAGGTTTCTAAGACATAATAATACAATGAAAAATATCTAAAATCTATGTATTCATTGAAAAACTTTCATAAGAAGTTTTGTAATCATTTAAACCTTAATGTTTTCACCAAATAACCTCCTTTCATCTTCTATAAAGCAAATCATATCCTTTTCATGCTACCCAATCCATATTAAGTCTTAAGGGTTAATGTATAGTAATATTTAAAATTTTGCAAGCTTTATAAAAAATTAAGATATGAGTGACAACCAAAAAATCATATTTAAATCCAAACAATGGTTCAAGGCATTAATTTGTTTAATTTATTTGAATAAGAAGAGCAATAACAACATGGGAAGATATTAATTATCCATTCTCAATAGATGATATAAAATATATTATGCATAAGTAAAGGGATAGAAATGACCATTAATTGGATCTTGTACTCTTCTTATAATTACCTTAATCATCATAGAGTTAATTAATCCTCAAGATTCTTCTATTATACTCCATTTTTATTGCATACTTGAGATAAAGATCACTCTTATATCTACAAAACAATATAACTCTTTTTCTTTGGGACCCAACCAATTAGGAACTAAAAAAGGTTAGATTGTGAAGACTTTAATATGTTCATATGCCTTGAAGAATTATATAGGATAAAACAAGGTAATTGAACATATTAAACACACAATTATCCAATTTGCACTATCCCTTTTATCAATATATATGTATATTGAAGAGCATGAGGAATTTATATCAAGCATGCATTTCTCGGATAAATAACTTATTCAAATTCACAATCTAAGGATATGAATCATCAAGTTAGATATATCCACTTGACATCAATAACAATTTATTCACATGAATTTAACTAATGCAATGCTTATACCTAAGGCCATTTGTAATATATCTCAATAGATATCAAATATGGTTAAATAAAAGGTTTGGTCACTTGATACCTTGGTCATGACATTTGAAGGATGCCATTTTCTTACCTAATGCTTCTCCTTATAAGTTTTGAACTTAGCAATTCTATCTTTTGGTACTTGAGAAGCTCTCCTTTGTATTTCTTTCTTTTCTATGCCAATTGGTCCATCATTATAAGGAATTTTTTACACAATTAAAGCACTAGAAGGACTTTTTAGTATCCATATTAACTTAGGTCCTTGAATGTTAGTATAATGATTTCTAGAGCCTTTAAAAACCCAAATATATTTATTTCTCACATGAGAATTTTTTCTAATAGGGCATAGGTGATGAATATATCCTTCATGACCATAATAATTGCAAACAATATGCACAGGGATCTTTTGAGACACAACTCTAGAAATTTTTGCCTTTTATTAGAATGCTATCCTAAACTATGATTTTGAAAATTTCCTTTTAAATTTTTTTTCTTTTAGAGACTTAGGAGGAGTACAAGTTGAATTTTCAATAAGTAAATCATTTTCCAATTTCGAATCATAACAATTTGAGCATTCAAAATTTAGAGATATTTTCTTATGCAATTTATCAAATACATGTGACATATTTTCATAAGAAGAGATACTATTAAGTTTGGAGTTGTCATGTACCTCTAAATCTTTGTGAGCTAGAGATTGAGGATTTTCCAGTTCTTGATTATTAAGCTCACCTTGGGAATCTTCCTCTTTTCCATTTGTGTTAATGTGTTCTAAAAAATTTTCATTTTCACTCCCAATTCTATATTGATCATCTTCAGTAGGCATAGAGCATGTTTCTTTATCTTGCACAGTCCCTTGAAGGTTAACAACATTTACAACTTCAACAACATAATTAGAATGATACAAAGCATGAAGAGTATCCCATATATCTTTAGCATTAGAGCAATGTTTGATTCTAACATAATCATTTTCATTTACAACATTATATAATATATGCATTACTCTAATATTCAAAGAAAATAACATCTTTCATGCTCATTCCACTCTTTCCTTGGTTTAGAGGTAAAACCATATTGTACCACATTTGATAAGTCTATATCAAGTGATTGAATATAAAATTCCTTTCTAGCTTTCCAGAAATCAAAACTAACAGCATCAAGGAAAGGGGGTTTAGTAATATCAAAACCTTCCGTCAATGTAAAACATGCGATGGTTGCCATATAAACTCTTGAAATAGTTAAGTCCTTTAACCAAGAGCCCAAACTCTTATACCACTTGTTAGACTAGGCAACCAACACCCAATTAACCCAAGAAGGGGTGAATTGGGTGTTTATAGAATTTTAGTTCTTTTCATAATTTTCTTTATAGAAATCTTTGTTATGAATTATACTTATAAGAGTATGATGTAAAGCAACAATTATATGAATAAATGGAGGCTTAATGTGGATGCTTGGAATATATATATATATATATATATATGAACACTTCAAGTGTAATATCAACAATAAATGCAGAGCATAGATATGATAATTCAAAATATAAAGAGTATTGGGATAGAGAAAGCTAACTCAGTGATTTATCCTGGTTCAGCTCCAATCCAACCCTACATCTAGTTCTTAAGTAACCTCTTAAGATTTTTCACTATCTCAACAATCAATGACAACAATAACAAGGAAGAACCTCTCCCTTAATCTCAAATCCTAGGAAGAACCTCTTCCTTACACTTAAACAGGGGAATCTCCCCCTCATCCCAAACACACCTTAGCTTGATTCCCTTTAGGAACCTTATTGAGCTTCTCTCTCTCAAAGAAGAAATGAATATAGAAGAATAACCTCTATTAAAGAAGTAGATATATGAATGAAGCTCTAAGAACTCAAATGATAGAGCATATCCAGATTTTGGCTCAATGATGTTTATTTCTCTTTCAAAGATGATATAACAAGTTAAGAATCACATTCTAGCATTTGATTCTATTGAAAAATATGTTTGGAATGTTATATTTATATATCAAGATGAGATATAGCCGTTACACACTTCAAAGAGCTATTATTTACTTTAAAAAGCTCTTTTTAGAAGCAACCAGTTAACTGTCTATCAAAATATGACCATTATTTCAAATTTGGGACTGACCAATTGACTATCAAGGGCTCACCAATCAACTGCCCACATTCTTAACTGTACCAATTGACTTGCCATAGGTTACAAGTTAACTGGTCACTTATAGTGATGTAGTCCCAACTTTAAATGGTTATAACTTTCTCACTTTGAGTCCATTTTTAGTGCATGACCTATTGTTCAAAAGCTCTTTAAGTCTATTGTCAAATGAAACAAGTTTCATATCAACAATATATTTGTGGAGATATGATTAAAATAGTGATCAAAGGTCAAAATACAATTTTATATAGAATCCATATCTCACCACTCAACTTTATAAGGTCATATCTTTTTCATTTGAACTTTGTTTTAAGTGAATGAAAATCTCTTAAAGTCTATTTTCTAATGAAATAAGTTTTATAGCAATATCCCATACAATTTGAAAGATATAAGTAAAATAGTGACCAAAGGTCAAAAATGATGTTAAGTAAAATTCACATTATCTTTTAAGTCCAAACTTATATTTTGAGAACCAAAATATCTTGACCAATAAATGAAAATCTAAATCATTGAATTTAACAAAATAATACTTAGCATATGATAATTATACCTATTCAATCCATTGGCAATCTTGATGCATCCAAGCTTCTAATCCTTAACTTCTTCATTGCATAGAGCATCTTTCCTTCTTGATATCTTTGTGTAAAGCATGATATTGATATTTTATTCTTTTCACTTCAATACTCATTCTTATTTCTTTAGACCATCCTACACATAATAGATATTCAACTTGCAATCCAAATAATTTGTCCAAATGGTTTATTAATAATATATTTGTAACTTATATGTTTCATATATTTGTCATCATCAAAACAATTTCAACAAGATGGAATAGAATTGCAAGAACATATAAGTAAGAAAGTAGAAGAATTTCCTGAAATAACTACAAAGAAAGAATTTCAATCATTTCTAGGAATAGTAAACTAAGCTAGAAACTTTATTCCACATTTGTCTAAATATATTGCAAAAATATCAAAATTAGTAAGAGAAAAAACTAATGGCAATGGGATGAAAAAACAAGATAATAGAGAAAATTTTAAAAAAAAAAAAAACAATGCAAGAATTTACCAAAATTGACAATACCAACTAAAGAACCAATAAAATGGATAATTTATATTGATGCCTCAGAAAATTACTAAGGAGTAGCATTATATCATGAAAATGAAGAAGGGATAGAAATAATTACTAGATATGCAAGGGAAAATTTAATGAAAGCCAAAGTATGTATCCTTCTAATTGGAATAATTTTTAGCAATAGTAAAAGCAATAGAAAATTTTGAACTGCTAATAGTAAATTCTCATTTTATTATAGGAACATATAATACTCAAGTAAAACACTAATTAGATAGAGGTATAAGAACAATAAAACTCTCAAATAAAATGTTAATAAGATCTAGCTCATTATGATTATGAAGTTGAATATATTAAAGGAAAAAATAATTTAATTGCTGTTTATTTGAGCAGGGATGGAGCTAAATAAAGAAAAGACAAATAATAGCCCAATAAGTGAGACCACTAGAACTGATACAAGTATGGAGCAAGTAATTATAAAGATAAATATTTTAGAGATGAATATCAACGTATTGCATACACGAATAAATAGGTCTCACCGTCCACTTGGTCTTGCCATTATTGTTCTTTTTTGGTCTTGTTACTCTCATAAGACATTAATTATTTGTATTGTCATGGAGTGGCAAGGTGTTAACTTTCAATAATTTAATTATTTTGCCATGTCTTTATGAGTTAACAATTATTTTGTTTTGGGTTTATGCAATAAGGGTAGTGTTTTAGCTCTAGTTACAATCCCTTAGTTAATAGGTTTAGTTATGTTTGTTTTAGTAGTTTAAGAGTTAATTTTTGGTTAGATATCTAATAATTTGTAAATAATCAATGTCATATGTTTTTATTAGGTTTATTGCAAAGAAATATAAGTTGAAAGTGTCTCAAAGCTTGACCAACGAAAACCTAGATCAAGGAGATGCAAAAATTGGTATGAAGCCATAACCAACCATAAGCTAGCCATGGCCTAAAAGAAAAGTATCTAGACATAATGAAAGGTTGCCATGACCTACTCTCAGCTAGTCATGATGTCAAATCAGAACTACTTAAAACAAAAGCGTTTTGGAATTCGATTTTTGCTAGTTAAAAGGGGGATTTTAAGGGTTTTGAGTGGAGGCTGTCATTCTTGGTCTTTTTGGAGGTTGAGGGGGATGGAAAAGGTCTCTAGGAGTTCCAAAGGCAAGGGGAAAGCTTGGGTTTAGAGGATATTCACCGATTAAATAAGTTTTTCTCTTCTTCCCTCGCTTTTCTTTGTATGTCTATGCCAATTTAGATGATGCTCTATTTTTAATGTTGATGTATCTTGTATTGATGAGTTGAACTTGTTGATTTAGGATTATGGTGAACCTTGGCAAGTTATAGGACTCTTTTACTCTCTTTGCTTGCAATTAATGATATGATTTGTTTGCTCAATCTTGTTCATAACGGTTCTAAGTGTGTGAAAACCATTAGATGATTTGGGTAACCTAAATGAACTTAGGAAATGGAATTTAGGGCTAGACCATGGATTGAGTAGTGTGAGTTCATGAAACTTGCAATGTTGAGTGGATTGATTCGCTTGTAAGATAAGAATACATCTACTGGCCTTGCACAGTCACATTAGGAATTATGGATTAGTATAAAGGGAATACCTATTAGTAATTCAAAAGATGGTTATAGGTAATTAAGAATCCTAGACTAGCAAATTATACCATTAAATGCAATGTTAAAGAGGGTATATTGGATTTCTATGAAATGCCAAGGGAATCGTAATTTTAAACCTCTCACTTCCAAATTTAGTCTAGAATTCTACCCTCATTTGTTGCTTTTATGTTTTTAGATTAGTTTTCCTTCATTACAATTTATCATTGGCTTGATTTAGATTAGGGTGCTAATTTTAATACTTAGCAATTATCTTAGTATCAAATCCTTGTGGGAATGTTACTCTATTTATCATTATATTACTTGTGCAATACATATATTTGCATGTACACTTTTGTAGAGCAATACAAGGTGTATATTAGGAGTGAGTAATGTCGTGTGCGGTAATATACTATTGAGAAAAATATTGAGATTACTATCATTGTGCTGGGATGTAAGCTAAAAGACAACAGTGTTGATTGATGTTTAATTTTTATTTACAAAATTTTCTTTAATTTCTGTCTTCACATTTCAGGGAAGTTGGGACTGAGAGTAATAATTTTCTTTTCTTTTCATACTCACATATTTGTCTTAATTTTATTATTTATTTTATAACTATATATATATATATATATATATATATATATGTATTGTTTGAGATCATAGAGTACTCCAATACATATTAGTATAAATAAACCATTAAATTTGAAAATAAAAAAGAGCCTTGTGAAGCGTTCATGTTTGAAGGGATATTTAATTCAATGCGAATTATAGAGCAGCATAAGCTAATAGGAGGCCTCAATCTGCATCCTGCTTGAAATGAGAATGCCTTCGATTTCTTTCTGTAATAAATTTTGGGAAAATTTTGTGATTACTTATCATGGCACTTTGCAGATAGCTTAAGCATTTTAGAAAAAAATTGAAAATTACCATCCTAAACTCTGAAAATTTTGTAAATTTTGGGACGGGGCATTCATTTTCATGTTAAAATTACTATTCTCAATCCAAATTACATAGAAATGTTTTTATAAAAAAATAAAATTACTTCGCTTCCCTATGGTTTATAGATGCGATGCATCTACCTTTCAAGTAACAAAAAGTAAACCACAGTAGTACCAGTTTTAACCAAAAAATATATATCCATATGCATGTTCAATACTTAACAGGATATATATATATATATATATATATATGTTAATTTAACCAGAATAAAATAGTCTCTTAACAATTTTGCATATTTAATGGAAGAAACCATATTATCTTCGTATATTTTTGGACCTTATGGGGAAGAGATAGTAATTTATCCAATTTTTTATATCATAACCACATATTTATTTTACCTAAAATTAAAAGACGAGAGAAATGGAATAATTTATTAAGTAATATCTCCCAATAGAAAATGGAGAGGAGGTCATAACTACAATTTTTTTAAAAAAGTATTTGACCACAATTTAAAATTAAATAAGTGTAATTATATTAACTGGAAAGAAAAAAAAAGGAAATTAAAACAGTATAACAACCAACTTCACTTAAAATTTAATTATATGTAAACACTGCATGATAGTGGTCGTTGATTAAAATGCAACAGAAATAAAAGCGTAACATGTATAGTAGCAATAATGAATTATCATCCAAAATACCAAAGCCCAAAGATAGAAGAAAGAAAGCAACAGCGTCTAAATATTTTGACGCTTAATTAAGAAAGTCCTCGCTTCCTTAGGCTCCCATATTCTTGAGGAACACATGGTCAAAACATTCTTGGACTGCAGAGAGGCATTCAGCAGTTTGATACCCTATAATATTCAAAATTGATAAGTAAACACACCAACACACCAAGTAAACCAGATTAAAAGTAACTAATCAAAGGCAAATTTTGAGTTAAATTAATGTATTTTTATGACAAGTTCAGATTAAAGAGTGTAAATGAAGAAAGGATAGAAGTATAAATAAAAACTATTACTTTTTTTTTAAAAAAAAAAAAGTATTGTCTTTAATCCATACATATTTTAATAAAAACATAAAACTTAAAACTAAAATAAATAATGTTTAAATTGGTATTTCAATTTCTAAAAAGTTCTCATTAATTACTTTTAAAGTTTAAATCATTTTAAATTTAGCTTTTGTTGTCAGGTTAATATTTCATTTTGTTGATGTGAAAGCAATAATGTAAACGCATCAGTTAAACTCTATTAACCACTTTATTTTAAGAATAAATAATATGTATATAATGAGTACAAACAAACGTCAACGAAAAGCCAGCAAGAATATATATATATATATATATATATATATATATATATATATATATAAGAATTAAAAATCCAATTAAACTATAAAAGAAGAGAAAACGCATTACACATAGGAGTTAAACTAGATTAAAAAGGAATGAATGATATAACTTAACTGTAAAACATAGTTCTTTCGATAAAAATAAAAAAGACATAAATTAAGTCATGATTATCAAAAGCCATATCTTCAAATTTACCTCTTGCATTCCCAATATGTCGAAGGATGTAGGTGCCTGAACCAAATTTGATTATTTAAAAAAGAATTGAATTATCGGTTTGAATTAAATGGAGCACCGGTATACGTAACATTTTCGAATTTGGTTCATTTGCCTATTTGAATTATTGCATTTCATTGGCATAGTAGTTAAGTGCTTATAATTTCAAAGAATAGGAAGGCTGGGCATAATTCTATATTTGAATGAGAAATTTGATAAAAAGAATTTGGTCCAAATTAAGTGCATATTGAATCAGTGCAGTTCCACGAGTTGGAGCTGAGGGCCTTCATTTATTTAAATGATCATTTCAATTTATAAGCTTTTAGAAATTATATAAGACATTCCATTTCATTAATAGTCATCTTTCTCTTTTTATTAAACTTTCATACATACCACTTCATTCAACTTATTTCAATTAAATATGAGTATATTATTAATATTATTTTTTAAAATTATCTTTTTGTTAAAATTAAGATCAAATTTCTATTAAAAGTATAATTATTCTTAGATTAATAGTTGTCCATATAATATAAAATTAAAAGTTGGGGGAGTAATTTAGAAAAGTATATAAAGTTAAATAGTTGAGGTGGGAATTGAAGTTACATTAAATTAAAATTTACGAAAAAACACAGAAGGATTAAAGTTTGAAGGGATTTTTCATCTAAAGCAGCACAAGCAAAAAAAAGGCCCTTGAACCGTCCCAATCTGCTTCCTGCATGAAACGAGACTACCTTCGATTTTTCTGTAAAAAATTTTGGAAAACTTTAGAGGTGGTGGCACTTCACAAATAGTTGGAGCATTAAAAAAATATTCAAAATTACCTTCCTAATATTCTATCTTTAATATATTAAAATTTTAAAATTTAGGGTTTTGGTTTTTTATTTTCATGCAATATTTTTGGGTAATTGTTCACTATCAATGATAAGTTCAAATAATACAACCCCCTCTTTTGTTTTTCTAAAAATTTCACTCCTCTCTTCCAAAATTGTTTTTTAAAAAAATGCCCTTCATATAATTTTAATGCAACAAATGATGATCTATAATTATATATTGATTAAGTATTAAATATGAATTTGGCCAGAATGAAATATTAAGTTCCATAAATTAAGAATAAATTAAACTTTATGATTTCAATATAATCAACCATAATAAAAGTTTAAGAAAAATATTTTATTAAGTTAAAATGTTTAAATAAAATGAATCAATATTATTTTTTAATATATTTTGGCTATCTTTTTAATTTCTGGGAAAGTTTGTGTACATTTTCCTAATGCAATTATTGGGTGTAATTTTTGCACATATAATTTTTTAATTACACATTTATTTTAAAACCTTTATATGAAGGACTATATGTTAGAATAATTTTAATATTTATGAATTAGCATTAATTATTCTATTAGATTAATATCTTGTTATTACTGATTAGGCAATTAATGTTATAATTTGAAAATTATGAATGGACTAGGTTTTATTTTAATTTATGGATAATCGATGGGTTCAATTATCCACAAGCCCACTGGATAGAAACTTAACCCACAGCCCAAGAATATTAGTAATCATCCCGTTAGATTACTAATTTGAGATTGTTACCCAGAGAGAGATTTAATGGGCTTTTTATTTATTAATTAATTAAATGAGAAATAGTTTTAAAGATTCTGAAGATTTTATTTTAATAATATTGATTAATTATATTATTAAAATAAAACCCTATAAATAGTACACTGAAACCCTAGTTTTGAACACACAAGTACTATTATTCTCTTAGTGCCGTCAAACATTCTGAGAAATGCTCTTGGGCATTGGGGGTTGAATTTATCTAACTCAACCAATACTCGGAGCAATAATGTCATCTTCATCAAGTCAGATCGTTATTTAATTTATTCTCCCTATTTGTAATCATGTTTAATTACATGCTTTAATTTTGTTTTCAAATAGTATCAGAGCCTTTGGTTTTATGATTATGAAAAAATTTTTAAATTTCGTCATCATCAATTTTGATTTTATGGATTAAAAATCCATTCTCTGAATTTCATCAGCCAAATTTTTGATGGCTTATGAAATTTTAAATCCGTGTATTATCATTATTATTTGGTAATCAATCATGGTTATCGTGATCAGACCCAATACTTGCTCGTAATTAATACTTTTTTTTTAAATTGCCATTAACGTCATACTGCATTGCCTAACAAGAACCTTTCATGAAATTAAATTGCCATTAAAATTTTTTTTTATATTCACCATATTGTATTGTCGACGAGACATGAAAATTTTATTTCCATGACGTTGCTTGTTTTCGAACTCATGGTATTCGACATAGAGATAAGCTTTTTGACAATTGAATAACATTATCCTACATCGCCAGCAACCCCTTAACTGACACAACTTTCCACCAGTGAGTCTCATTTTGAATCATTGAACCAACCTACCATCAAACACAAAATTTTGATCAAAGATTTTCCTTAACTGGGAATGATTCACTCGAAATAATCACAAGGAATTCATAGATCGTTAAACAATGATCAGAAAGGTCCCTGTTTTGAGGTCTAAAAGCATGGAAAATCGTTGAGTCAAGTGGGGTGAGTTATCGGGTTCGAACCACCAGAGGTTGAAGAAGGAATGCCCACACACACCTCCAGCACGTGTAAGGGCATGAAGCCACACCACAGGTTAGATGAACTTTGAATTTTGGAATTTACCTCTACTCACCCTGATCTAAATTATGGTGAATTTTTAAGAATTTTTTAGCCCTAGAAATAAGAGTTTTGAAATTCTTTGAAAATTAAGGGCCTTAAAATAATGTATAGATAAGGTATTTTGATATGAGAAAATTTATGTATAGACTAGACATAATATGGGACAATATGTTTAGCTCACTCTCCCTGATTTTGTGTAAATAAATTATAATTCATTTCTCTATGTTAATTGTTAATTTTATTCCTTCTTTAAGCAGATGCCTTAAAAGGGATAAAACTGTATGTGGAATTTGTTGTAACTTTGGGTCACATACACCTAATGATTGTGTGCTCACCTATCGTGGGCCCAATCATGATGATATGTCCTTTATAAATAATTTATACCATATTTGTCATTTAATTTCCTACAATTTTGGATGATTTAGTTACCATCATCAAGGATGAGTTTGAACATTACGATGAGTCCACAAGAGAAAGTGTACATACATGTTATATTAATAATGAACATACCCTATCGGTGTAACATTAGTAATATAATTCTGTGAAATAAATACAATTATGATTTCAAATGAAATAAATACATTTATGAATGGTTAGCAGCAATTTTAAAACAATGCTTTCATTATTTCTTATATCCTATTGATATAGAAACCATGGTTACATTTTGTTATTTCTCTTTGTGGTCAAATCTATGGTACACATGAGTTTTCTTTCTTGATTTGTTGTGATCCATAACTTTAAGTGGGATTATAATGAATATCTTTATGATACAGTTGCATAAGCTGAATTTTGTGAAGGAAACCCTATTTTATAATTGTGTTTCCAGGACATAATTAATGTTTCCTAAATTTTGTTTCATCAACTTCCATGTTCTAGCAACTGTCTATGGTGAAAACTCTGAATGAGATGAATTTTGATGACTGGCATGAGTCCCCCAACATGTACCTGATCAACTCTAAGGAGGATTTGGCCATGAGAGAACCAAAATCGACAGATCTCACTGCTGAGTCTAGTGTTGCTGACAGAGCTTATCACAAGTAGTGGCATGAGCCCAATAGGATCTGTCAGATGGTTATAAAGTACACTATTGAGAAGACAATCAGACAGAGTATTCCTAAGAAGGACACTGCTATGGAATACCTTAAAGCTGTGAGTGAAAAGTTCAAGAAGTTTGATAAGACATAGAAGGCATATTATCTTTCCTTACTAGATAACACTCATTATGATGGAGTGTCTGGTTTACGCGAGCATATGATGAAGCTGGTGAATTACTTCAACAAGCTAAAATCTTTAAATGTGGACCTGAGTGAAAGTTATCTTGTCTACAAAGTTCTACAGTCTCTTCCAGCAGAATATGAGGTTCTCAGAACCACATATAACTCACAAGAAGCTGAATGGACTATTGATCAAATGATGTCCATCGTGACTCAAGAGGAGGAGTCATTAAAGAAATCGAGCTCACGTGGTCATTCAGTGAACTACATCTCTCATGGTTTATCAAGCAAGGTTAGAAATAAGAAACTTAAGGGAAAGAAACCTGAGGGCAAGCCTAATGGTAAAAGGTTCTTTTAGATCAAGAAGAACAATAAGAAGAATAAAGGTCAGAAAAAGAAATTTAAGGGTGATTGTAATTACTGTAAGAAGTCTAGCCATAAGATCTCAGATTGCCTCAAGCTGAAGTACAAGCGTGAGAAAGAAGGTATCTTTCCTGAAATTGCCCCTTTAACTCTAGTTTGTCTTGAATCCAATAATTTTGAAACCTCTATGGACACTTGGTGTTGGATTCTAGAGTGACTATTCATGTAACTAATTCCTTGTAGGGGCTCAAAGACAAAAGGAACCCAAATAAGAGAGAAAAGACCATTATAAGAGTGGAATGAAGTTCAGCTGCAGTGGATTGCATAGGAATTGTAGTTTTGAACTTATATTTTAGACATACTTTAACTTTAAATAATGTTGTCTATGTACCTTCTTCAAGAAGGAATTTGGTTTCAAGTTCTGTGTTAGACAAAGATGAATATTCTTTTTGGCAAGGAAATGGCAGTATTGATGTTTACTTTAATTTAATCATTGTTGAAACTGCTAGATTAATAAGTGATTTATATTGCTTGAATTCAAATGTTTGTTCAGATTCTACTTCTATGGCATCAATTAATGTTGCTATTGATACAAACTCTAAAGAATTGATGAGAACTCTTTCATATTATGGTATCAGCGTTTGGGTCATATATCTAAAGAGAGACTAAAAAAGATAGTTAGACAAGGAATATTGCATGACCTAAACTTTCCTAACTTTGAATCTTGTGTTGACTGCATTAAAGGAAAACTTCCCACTAGAACTAGGAAGAAAAAGGCTAATAGATCTAAGACTATTTTGGAATTGATCCACACAGATATTAGTGGACCAATTACTCCCGCTGATATGGGTAATTACAAATATTTTATAACCTTTATAGACGATTATTCCAGATTAAGCTAGATTAACTTGTTACATGAAAAATCTAACTCATTAGATGCCTTTAAGGCATTTAAGGTTACTATTAAATTAAAGTCTAGAAAGGTTATCAAGAGTGCAAGATCAGACATAGGTGGAGAATATTATAGAAGGTATGCTGAAACTAGGAGAAACCCTAGATTGTTTGCCATATTCTTACAGGAGCAAGGAATTGAGACTCAGTATACTATGTTTGGCACTCCACAACCAAATGGACTTGTTGAAAGGCATAATCGTACCTTGATGGACATCGTCAAAAGTATGATCAGTCACTCTTCGTTACTAGAATTTTTGTGAGGTGATGCCCTTACGGCAGCAGCCTATGTCCTGAATCAAGTTCTAAGTAAGTATGTTGAAAAGACACCATATGAGCTTTTCACCTGTAAGAAGCCTAGTCAGAGGCACTTTTGCGTGTGGGGTTGTAGAGCAGAAGTGAGACCCTATAATCTGCAGCTCAAGAAACTTGATTCTAAGACTGTTAGCTGATTCTTTATTAAGTATTGTTCAAGATCCAGAGGATGCAGATTTTATTGTCCTAGTCACACTACCAGGGTCATTGAATCTGACATAGCATTCTATTTTGAGGATGACTTGGACAGTGGGAGTGGTGTTCCTAGAGTTATTAACCTGCATTATGTGGATACCATCTTACCTATACCACCGTTGTCATCTCTACCTATGGATCATGATATTAAAGATGACACTCTTGTTGAGAATCCGATTAGTTCCATTGTAGAAGCTCCTATAACTGATATAAGAGAACCAACCCTTAATTTGAGACGATCACAAAGGATTTATAGACCTGCAATTTCAGAGACTAGATAGTGTATTTACAGGAATTTGAGTCAGACGTTGTTGATGGCATAAATCCAATTTCTTATGATGAGGTCGTGTCAGGATCTTATTCATCTGAATGGTTAGAGGCTATGAATGATGAAATGTCCTCCATGTCCCGTAATCATGTATGGGAATTAACTGAGTTACCAGATGGTTGTAAACCCGTTGGTTGCAAATGGGTGCTTAAGACCAAAAGAGGGACCAATGGTAAAGTTGAAAGATTCAAAGCCAGACTTGTAGCTAAAGGCTATGATCATAAGGAAGGGATCAATTATACGGAAATGTTCTCACCCGTATCAACTAAAGATGCCTTTAGAGTTATAATGGCTCTTGTGCATAGTTGGATCTTGAACTTTATCAAATGGATGTCAAAACTGCATTATTAAATAGTGATTTACTTAAGGATGTTTATATGACACAACCTGATGGATTCACTGAAGCGGGGAAAGAACACTTAGAGTGCAAGCTGAAAAGGTCTATCTATGGGCTTAAACAGGCCTCAAGACAGTGGTCTTTGAAGTTTGATCAGATAATCACCTCACTTGGTTTCACAGAGAATATTGCTAATCAATGTGTCTATTAGAAATTTGATAGAGACAACTTCATGATACTCGTGCTGTATGTTAATGACATATTGTTAACCAGTAACTCAGTAACTATGTTGAATGAGGTCAAACATGTTTTGTCAAGCCACTTTGACATGAAAGATCTTGGTGAAGCTTCTTTCGTCTTGGGAATTCAGATTCACCGTGATAGATCTTCTGGCACTCTTGGTTTATCTTAGGCAACCTACATAGATCGAGTGCCAAAGAAATTTAACATGTATACTTGCGCTCCTTGTGCTGCACCTATACAAAAAGGTGAAAGGTTGTCTAGATCATCTTGTCCCAAAGATGATGATTTGAAAATCAAAATGAATAAAATTCCATATGCATCTGTTGTTAGCAGCCTTATGTACACTCAGGTGTGCATATGACCTGATATTACTTTCGCTGTCAGTGTACTTGGTAGATACCTGAGTAATCCTGGTCCCGATCATTGGAGGCCTGCGAAGAAAGTTATGAGGTACCTACAAGGTACAAAGCATCACATGCTTACTTTTGGAAGATCTGAGCCACTTAAAATTGTAGGTTACTCAAATTCTGATTATGCATCTTTTGTGGATGATCGTAAATCCACTTTTGGATACATCTTCATGATGTTTGAACGAGCTGTATCATAGAAGAGTTGTAAGCAATCAGTAACAGCTACCTTGACTATAGAGGCAGAGTATATCACTTGTTATGAGGCTACCCACCAAGCCATATGGTTGAGGAAACTGATATCTAGTCTGTATTTGGTTGATTCTATATCACGACCTCTAACCATATACTGCGATAGTTCGTTTACTGTCAGCTTTTCTCAAAATCATAAGAACTTCAGTCGCTCTAAACCCTTCGATGTTAAGTTCCTATTTATCAAAGAAAAGGTTGTTGAATCTCAGACTCATTTGGTTCACATTCCTGGTGAACTCATATTGGCGAATCCCTTGACCAAAGGCTTAACCGTAGGAGTCTTTAAGAATCATGTAACTCATATGGGGCTCATATGGGGGTTGTTGAAAATTTTAATGTAGCCTTGGTTTAGTGGGAATCTGGATTAAGTTTTTTTTGGGACTTTTGAATTGTAATTTGACATTTTTTTTAAATGTTACTTTGTATTCCATTTTATTCAGATAATGAAACTCATTTATGAAAATGTCAATATCACTCGATTCCCCATCGGTTTCAATGATCTTTGTGTATAGTTTCATTTCTGAATTTTGTATGGTTTATAAATATACACATATCGATGTGTTTATGTGAACATTATTTTGCCTAATTATGTATTTATTTATTGATATAATAATTTAATTAATGTTATCTAAGTGGGAGATTGTTAGAATAATTTTAATATTTATAGATTAGCATTAATTATTCTATTAGATTAATATCTTGTCATTACTGATTAGGCAATTAATGTTTTAATTTGTAAACTATAAATAGACTAAATTTTATTTTAATTTGTGAATAATTGGTGATGGGTTCAATTATCTACAAGCCCATTGGGCAGAAACTCAACCCACAGCCTTAGAGTATTAATAATCATCCCGTCAAATTACTAATTTCTTAAGACTGCTCCGCCCAATAGGATACCGCCCGGTCTTAGACCGGATAGAACGAAACTACTCTCTAGCTCTTTCTATAGCTAATCGAGGAGAAGTTCTCTAGACATCCCTGGTTGTTACCGTTTTTTTAAGTAAACTCTTGTCACTCCTACCTCAGGTTATCCGGCCAAAATCACCTCGATTTTAGTTTTCAATAAAGGGGAATTACTAAATGCCATAAGATCTCGTGCTATCAGAGATCTAGGCACAAGCTCCCACCCCCTATTAGAGAGAGATTTAATGGGCTTATTTTTTTTATTAATTAATTAAATGAAAAATCATTTTAAAGATTCTGAAGATTTTATTTTAATACTATTGATTAAGAGGGTAGAGAGAGAATAATAAAAAAAAAATAAGCATTAGGGGTTGAATTTATCTGACTCAACCAATACTCGGAGCAATAATGTCTTTCATCAGGTTAGATTATTCTCCCTGATCATTCTTAATTACATGCTTTAATTTTGTTTTCGACAAGGAAAAATGTGTAAATTGATACCTAGTAAAGAAAAATGCGCTGAACATGTGAAGAATAATGCTCGAGTATAAGGAAACTCTTGCCTGTGATTTATTTTTTTAAAAAAAAAAAAGAACTAGTAAATTTACCTGAACATCTCATAATATTAATGAGAGATCATACAATATCATAGCCCAGAATAAGAAAAAATCAATAGTAATTAAGACTCAATATTTTGACGCTTAAAGAAAAACATATCTTCCCAAATGCTCTCCTATTCTTAAGAAAACACTTGTCAAAACATTCTCGGATTGCAGGGAGGCCTTCATCAGTTGGATACCCTACCAGACGAAGAATAATATATATATATCGAAAGAAGAAAACACAAGTAAATCAGAGTATAAGAACCTAAGGGCTAAATAAGACTAAGGCATATATATTCTATCATGGTATATAACTATATATGTTTATAGAAGACAAGAAAGACATACCCCCAAAAACGAAGTATAATTTGCCAAGAAAAACAAATTATATAACTTATTACCTCTGCCGTCTCCAACTCAACGACCCTTTCTTGCAAGACACCAAATTCTTTGATGTTGAACTTATTGAGCAAAGTAATACTTGAAATGATTGACATGGGTTGAAGCTGATGAACCGCAAGATCATCCATCACAATGTATGTCACTACGCCTTTCACATATCCTCCCTCACCACAAAAACCTGTCGCTTCTACAGCCTTCTTGCCAACATGTCGCACTTTGAACTGCGCTCCGTGATTGTCCTTGTCTTGGCTTCGATTCATTAAGTTAGTGTTTCTGTGTTTCTCAATGCCTCTATAGAGTTTCGCTAGCCTTATGAGTGAACCAATAGGCGAGCCAAGCAGGTCGGAGAGGAAGTCCACGAAATCCTTCGATGCCTCAGCGAAGAGAACTCTTTCAGTGTTTTTGTCTATCAGAAGCTTCAAGCTCACTTTGGCTGATGATGATGACGCCATTGTGAAACCTCTTCAGTATGCAGAATTGCAGATTACAGACTGTTTTGCTCTTGGAAATCTAACCAAATTTGGAGAAATAAAAGTACAATTCTAATTGTCTAATGGAAACAATTAGATATCCAAAATATTATGTAGTCTGGCTTTTTGGTTTATGAATTTTCAAAACAATAATATTAATTGCGAAGAACAATTAACGAGGTGAAGTTATAAGGTGATAGCAATTATGAATTTGGTTTTGTATGCATAATGCAGTGCATTTCTTTGACTTATAGGGTTTGGGTGTTACAAATTTCGAAGGAAAGGAGCCTGAACGAGATTCAGTTATTTAACAGAGAATTGAATTAGCATTTCTTAAGGTTTATTACAATATTTAAATCATTGCGTTTGATTGGCTTAGTATTTGAGTGCTTCTAATTTCGAAGAACAGGAGAAGGCTCGACATAATTCGAGTCTTTGAATGAGAATATAAATATATGAACCTGGTCCACATGCATAATTGAATCAGTGCATTTCTACAAGTAGGATTCATTAATCTAAATGATAATTTTAATTAATAATAACATCAATGCAAAGCAACATTAGCATTTGGTTTGGCGATGATGCTATCTCTCAATATAGTAGTTGAAGGGTATGTTAAGATGATGACAATATATATATGTAACGTCATAAATTAGAATGGTTAATTAGAAAGTCTTTTTTTTGTTAAGGAAAGAATGGAATGGTAAAAATTCTATGACCTGTCTTTGCAAGTCAAAACTCCTTTTTTGATGCCTTATGTAACACTCACCAAAAAAAAAAAATCATTATAGATGGCATTTAAATTGGAGACATGACTTAGAAAAAACATGAATGAAGCAAAATCATTGGAAAGAAGAGAAAGAATAAATTTAAGTGGTGTGGTTTAAATATTAAATATAAACTTTGGCTTAGTGGTAAGATATTGGAAGCTTAAATTTGATGGCAAAGGGTTTAGGCCTTAGCCTTCCACTATCCCAGCAATTTTTTTAATGCAGCCACATGTCCTAACCAATAGGAAATTACTAACTTGCCCCTCACTTTATTTTTTCTCTACTAACACTCATTTTTTGTAAAATGATTCCTCCTCTTTCTCTATTGTTTCATTGCTGCCTTGCTCTGCCACACCTCCACCACCATCGACCGGTGTCCTATGTCACCATCGAACCATCTCTCTTAGTTGTTTTAGGCCAAAAATTGCTTTATTTTTGGGTAAGTTTGGTTTAATCTTCATGTGAATTCTATTTACTACTGGAATTTCATCCTTTTACCTCTATGTGGTAATTAGAATGGTGAGATTTTATGGTGAAATTTTGGAAATGCTCAAGCTCATACCTAGGGCTAGTTAGGACCAATCCAAAAATTTTTCCAGATTTTTTTGGTCAAACATAGAATTGTGTGAATTATAGAATTTAATTGTTAAGGCTGGTATATTAAGAATACTATTAATTTTTATGAAGTGATATTTTATTATTGTTCAAGTATAGGCTTATTTGAAGGTGAAGGAAAATTTTAAAGCGTTGTACATTTGGGACTTAATTGATTTTTTGGAAATATGAAATATAAAAAAAAGTAAATATAATTGGATTGACAATGTTAGATTGATAAGAAGTTAGCAAGGTATATGGTGGAATCAAGGAAATATGAAATAAAGCTAAGGCATGAATTTTAAATGGTAAATAAGGAGATATAGGCATAATATGGTTATGTTGAAATGAGAATATAAACTAAAGGAAGAAAACTCTCTTTAATAAAGTATGTGTTTGAGCCAATATTATTGGTTGGAGTAGGAATTATAAGTAGTTCGGTTGCCCCTAGTAAGTCCTTCCAATTTATGAATTTACTAAGAGACATCGGAATGAGCCCAAATAAAATGTGTATTGATTATGATGAATTAAGGAAATTTGTACTTTTGTATTATAGGGATTTATTTTTGGAATATCCCATAACTAAAGAAAGGAGGCAAAGTTAATTGAAATACTTCACCAACCAAGTAAGCAGTAGCTCTTCCAACAATATAACAAATTACATGATGTTGTTCACCATTTACATTATTATGTAGCAGAATAGCTTACTAGACTTTATTAGTCTTTCAAATGAACTATGAGTTGTAAGTGATGTCCATGCAAAAGCTATAAAAAAAAAAAAAAAAAAGGTTATATGACAGGTGAGTACTAAATGTGTTAAATAGCGTGAGCTTATGTTTCACGACCGACTTAATTAAATCATCCAAGGGCAAATACCCTTAACTAATGAATATAGTTTCCCCGAGGGTTGTGGACATCGACCGACATATATAAATTTTTCTTCAAATGGTTGAGTACCCTTGACCAACTTGATTTTCATGGAAGTAAATCCATGACCATTATTTGTATTGCATAGTTGAAATTTCTCTCTCTTATGTAGTTAACACATGTTTATGCCTTATAACAGTAAAGATTTAAATGTTAATTAACTGAATACTTATCATTATAAAGGTTTTGGCCAACAGGTATAGTACTTGATAGATGTAAATTTAATTGAGTAATTTGCCTAAAACACTGCATACCTTAAGGTATTTGTATTAGTTATGTCTTTAGAATGCTACCCGTTTGTATTTTCCTTACTTTCATATAGCCACCCAGAGTAACTTTCTGAACGTGAGGATTAGAAGAGATCTACTTGTACGGCAAATGATACTATTCCTTATTTTGCTAGGATATCATACTTTTGTAGTAGTGTAGTATAGTGGCCAAAGAGTATATAATTGTATATATGTATAGATGACTACAGGCAAATTTCTCATTCCCTTATTTTGATATAATTTTATCAGTTGTTGGCTATGTCGAGAGCTGAGCTCTCTTTTCTGAACTTGAATGAATTAGCAGATGATTGTAGCATTTTCGATATGTCTCATTTACAAATGAGACTCTGTCGAAATTTCTACACGAAATATGATAGATAAGTTGCTTAATATTAAGGTTTCCATGAGTTTATGTTGTTGCATAATTTGTGTATTAATATAATCAATTAGGAAAATATAGTGGTTGGCTTGCAAGAATTGGGTTAGTCCCGTTGTCTGCACTAGTTGCGCTCCGAGGGTTCAGGGTGTGACACCTTAACTCGATATTTTTGGCCCTTCCAAATTAGAAATTTGGAATGAAAAGAAATGAACAAATTATATACGTTTACTATTATATTATCTTTGGTTAAAATTAAGCATGCAAAAATAATAATTTTTTAAGCATAATATTATAACAATAATTTATAAGTTATTTTATTTCATTAATAATACCATCTTTTAGTAAACTCTCAAACAAGTGGATTACACATAACATTCTATTCTAAAATATTATTAGACCTTTTATTTTATTTTCTTTTAAACTTTCAAACATTAACAATTGAGCAATTTATGAAACAAATGCAGAACAGAATAGGTAAAGATATTACATAGTTATAGTTTTATTTTGCTCAACAATTTTGAAAACAATAATATTAATTTAGAGAACAATTTTCGAAGTAAAGCAATTAATTAGGTGCATGATAGCATATTTGAATATGGTTAATATGCATATTTGAATGCAGTGCATTTCATTGTTATAGAGTTTTGGGTACTACAAATTTCCAAGGAAAGGTGGGCTGAACCAAATTTAATCATTTTCAATAAATGAAAGAATCAGGATACGTAGCCTATTTGAATTTGCATGGTTCATTGACTTATAGCAAACATTGCTCGTTTCATTGGCTTGGAAATAAGCAATTCAGACCTTCTCATGTTTGAGTGAAAATATGAAATCATGTTTAATTATAATAGATTATTAGATAAAAATTTAATACTCTAAATTTATAAATAAAAAATATAATTTTATATGATTATATTAATTTAATATAAATCTATATCATTTAATTTGCATTCAGTGGTCTATTATGATCAAATATGGACTCAAATTAAGAAAACAGTATGAATTATTAATTTACAATAATTCAAATAAGAGGAATATATGATTTTTTTGGATCTTGTTAACTGATCCAGCAACAATTAAGTAAGAATTCTCTATTTACAAACGACAGTAGTAAGAAACCAGAAGAAAATTTTTAGAATACTAATTGTTAGAAGTGAAGGCCCGTATACATTCAAGTAGACTTCAATCACTTTTGTGAAAACAATATAACATGTAAGTCTCGGCTCTTAAAATATCAAAACCAAGTTTTTGAAAACAAATTGACTTATGGAATAAACGAAATCATGAATTTTAAATAAATAAAAAATTACTAATTAAGAATCACATAATCCTACAAAAATAGCAAAACTTCAGTGCTTGTAAAGTAGTATACTAGATGCCACAATAACGTTATGACCTCCAAATAAAGGGTAAGTGACACAGAGGACAAGATGAATTAAGCCTGACAATCCATAACTATTTATTAAAATAACATAGAAGAGATAAATGAAATTAAGATGAAAAAAATTGAGTTATAACTTGTTCAAGGGTTTAAAACACTATTAGGGCCCGTTTAGCAAATCGCATAGGGCCTAATAGGATAAGATCGAATAGAATAAGACCTAATAATTTAAAACTTGATAAGAATTTAATACCATATGATGTTTAGTGTGACTTGTATAAGATATCATATTGCATAACATAATATGATTATATATTTGGTGACAAACTATATAATACTAGATTAGATAAAGATGATTTATTTTGACAAAATTGTTTTTTTACTTAAATGAAATTATATTCAACAAAATGTTTAAAGAAAAAGAATTTGATTTTTTTTTGCAACTTGTACAAATTCATACTAATAACAATATATCAATACACATTTTAAGGTGGAATGAAAAAAAATTAAAATTTGAAATAAAGAATAAATGACTAAAACCTCATTTGATCTCTCACATATAGAATATTTCTTAATTTGGTCCTTGATAAATTTTTTTCAATTTTTTCCCTCACAAATACTATATTTCTCAATTTAGTCCATCATATATAGATATTTATCAATTTTGTCTCTCATAAATAAAATTATTATCAATCATGCCTTTCACATTTTTTAAATTAACTTATTTTTTAGGATATTATTGATAACAATTTTATTTGTGAGGATTAAACAGAGAAATATCTATATGAGAAGTACAAAATTGGAAAGACAATTATGTGAGGGGCTAAATTGATAGGACAATTCTATGAGGGAATATATTGAAAAAAAAAATCTGTCAAGGATCAAATTGGAAAAAATTCTGCAAGTTCATATATTTTACATTAATGTACTTTTTTGCAATATTATTGATAATAATTTTATTTGTGAGGGGTCAAATGGAAAAATGTACATATGAGGGGTTAAATTGAGAAGACAAATCTATAAGGGATCAAATTGAAAAATATCTTATATGCAAGGGATCAAATTGAAAAAATTTTTGATGAGTTTGTATTTATTAAATTAATTTATTTTTTTAGGATAACTTTATTTGTAAGGGATCAAATAAAGAAATGTATATATGTGAATTACTAAATTAAGAAGGCAATTATGTAACGGATCAAATTAAAAAAATATTTATATGTGAAGGGCAAAACTGAGAAAATTTTTGATGAGTTCTTAATTATTAAATTAATTTTTTTGGGGATATTATTGATGACAATTTTATTTATAAGGGATCAAATAGAGAAATATACATATGTGAGAGACAAAATTGATAAGACAATTCCCTGAGGGATCAAATTGAAAACATCCTATATGTGAGGGACCAAATTGACATTTTTCATAATTTTGTTTTTTTTTTATTAACTTATTTTTTATGATATTATTGATAATAATTTTATTTGTGATGGATTAAATAGAGAAATGTATATATATGAAGGGCTAAATTAAAAAAACTTTGTGAGGAACTAAATTAAAAACACAATGAGAGATCAAATTGAAAAAATACCTTATAGGAAAGACTAATCTAAGAAAAATGTTTACGTGATTAAATAGCGAAATACCTTATTATGTGAGAGAATAAAAAAAGATTTTACTAAGGAAGATATGAAATATCTTTTTAATACAATAAGGCCTTATCATACCAAGAAAGATTGTAACGATAATTCAGTGCTCCACCGTATTAAATGTGGTTTACTGTAGTTGACCACATAAACTTATACAATTTAATGTATTTACTCAACGCATAATAAATGTGAATTACATTATAAAAGTTTATACAATTCAATTTTATACAATGTGTTAAACTTGCTCTTACTATTTAACCAAAAATCATTGATATATTCCTCTTCATAAATTTTGGTATAGTTACTTCTAAAATATCGACCTGAAATGTTTTAGAGCAATCCGCCTAATACGGAGAAAGGGAGACTCAACAAAATATCCAATAAACAACCATCAAAAGATCAACTATGGGCTGTGATCCTACCTTTGAACCATTGGAATATAAAATTACAAAATTTCAAAATGAATACGACAAAAGATAATATTATCTTGCTAATTAATGCAAGGCTCACCATCAAGTGATCACATTTAAAGCATCTCCAAGCTTTAGGTAGCTGCCCAGGTTCAAGACTCAACGCTACTGTCTGAAAACATAAAAGAAATAAATGGAATAGTGCCACTCGGTGAACAGATAAAATCATACTTGAAAGGAGCAAGCTTAAATCACTTGAGCTCACTTGAGCTTTTCAAAAATCAATTTATTTATCTTTAGATTATATGAAATTAACATGTATCAAGGTCAAATACAGATAGTACAAGAACGTAATAAGGATTTAGATTTTTTGTATTTGACAATATAAATTTATTATATTTAAAAGGACATGGGTCATTAAATTTTAATTCAACGATTTAAATTTTTATAATATTAAACACTTTTTAACAAATTTTTTAAAATTTAAACCATTAAAATTTTATTTAATAATCTAAATTCCATTAAATTTACCTACATTTAAATTTTTCAATTTCATCATATCCATTTTTAATATTTGACAACAGATAGTGTACATATAACTAATCAAAAGTACAATGGTTAGAAATAAACTGGAAATGAACATAACATCATTTCGTAAGTGAAGGAGTTATGTTCTCAGATTCTTTCTACGAATTTTTGAAATAATTTTAATAAATTAGCATTAATTATATTATTAGAATAATTATGTGTAATAATTAATTAGACAATTAATATTAATGTAAACCGAAAATAGTTTGAATTTTTGTTGAATGTAGGTAATCAATAATAGGTTAAATTATTTATTAGCTTATTAGGGAGAGACCCCAACTCACAATTTAAGTTTATATATTAATTATGTCATCAAGTTACTAATTGAGAGTTGATGATTAAAAAACGAGTTAAGCTCATTTGAATGAGTTTTGTTAATGAGTTTGTTTTATTAAAATGTAAAAAAATATTTTATTAATTTTCTTAAAAGGTTTTTTATCATTATAAAAGGACTATAGCTATAAGTGAAATTCTAGTTTTTGTGTGTCTCTCTCTTCTGGGCACAACTCTCTTTCTACAAACTTGGATTTCATGGGTTGTAGTTTTCTCCTTATTTATGGCTATTGTATCTTTAGATCAAATTAATTTATTCTTAAATATCTCTCATTTTAATCATATTATGATATGATATTCTTACACCTTCTAGTTTTCAAAGTTCAAGTTTTCACATGTAAGACAACTATAACTACTAAAGGTGTGCATTGACCGGGTCGAACCGGTCAACCTAATTTACCCCGATTATTTTTGAGTTGGGTCGATGCACACAAAAAAAAGGTCCAGGTTTCAAATTTTGAACTTGATCCCAAGCCAGGCTGGATCCTGAGCCAACACTTTGGCCCTTCTCAGTCCAATTTATATATATAATTATTTTTATCAACATAAGATATCTAATTTATTACATACTAATTATTTTTTAAAAAAAATTCTATATTTAAATTTATAAATATATATATATAAGATAAACCCAATGACCCGCCTTAATTTGATCCAGTCCGATTATGTGTTGAGTCCCAAACTTGGACCAAAAAAATTAACCTAAACAAAGTACGTCACCCAAGAGGTACGTAACCCAAGAGTTAATAATCACTACAGAAATGTTTTTCTACAGCGGTATGCTCAATTTTGCGGCTAAATCTGAAACTGTTGCAATTTTCGGTGGCTTGTTTCTATTTCCTGAGGATTTCAAAACCGCCCGATGATTATTCAAAGTTCAAAGATGCAATATTTTTTATTTACGCTTCATCCTTTGTCAGCTAGCTACTTGAAATTGCTTATAGAAGCAGTCTTTCCACCGTGAATTTTGATGATTTTACATTTGCTTTATCAGAGGCACTTGATCCTCCCCATTAACGGATCCCTTCCGGCTTCTCAAACAAAATTTAGCGTCATTAGGTTCAAATTCAATGGCTTTAGATTTAAAAATGTTATAATTTTAAAAATAAAATATATTAATATTTTAAATTTTTTATACAAAATAATATTTTATTAAATAAATTAAACTGTTTTTAATATTTTACAATTTACGTCACACATTTTACAATATAATTTATTTATTTTATTTAATAAAATATCATCATGTAAAATAAAAATTTTAAATGTTAATATTATTTTGATTAAAATTATTTTATTTTTAAACTTTTTATAAAAAATTTAAACCTTTTAAATTTAGAGCCAATAGACCTTACTGAAAAAAGAAATCCATCCTTCCCAGTGAGTACACAACTCTGCAAATTAACTTCAGTTTGATTCTTCTGAAGTGTCAACCGTCTGCACCATTCTCGTCGTCGTCATTTAAATTTTCAGCAATATGTTTTAATTTTTTTTTTAATTCAATAGCGTCTTCGAAAGACCGCCAATAGTATTCTGTCGAAGATTGCGATAGGCTAATTTTTTTCAAAAACTTTGCAGCGGTTCAAGTCGCTGCATTTTGTTTTCAAAATTATAATATACATTATTATTAGGAAAAATACTATTTTAATTTTTTTATTTTTTGTTTCATTGCGAATTTGTTTGTTCATAAAATAAAAGTTTCAAAATAATCTTGTCTAAATTTAACATTAATTAAAATTAACTCTTCATTAAATTAATTATAACACTTTTGGGGGATTATTTTTACTTAATATTGAATTTTTGAAGTATTTGTTTCGCATTATAAATTTATAAAAAATAAAATTGACACAAAGATAAAAACATGAGAGATAAAAATAGTCATTTCCCCATTATTTTTTTTCAACTCTAATATATTTGGTAATATATTAGCAAGGAGTAATAATCTGATTGTCAAGTAAACAGGAAAATATCAACTGCTTTTAACTCTTTTTGCCGCTACTTCTTTGCTATTTATGTTTTTGTTACAATGTTATTAATAATGTTAATCAATGCTTGGATATGATTAGGTTGAAAAAAATAGTTAAAATAAAAAATTACAAATTTAGTTTAGCCTTGTTGGTCTTGAATTCATACAAGGCCTGGTTCAGTTATTATTTTATGTAATTTTTTTAATTATAATTTTATTTTGTTTATAAAAATTTTAAAATATGAATTCTTTTAAAATTTTAATTAATTTTTATCCCAAATCATAATTTTTTTAATTTTATTTTTTATTCATTTCAAATATTACTTTTTAATTTTTGTCTTTTAGAAATTTTTATTAATAAAAAATTTATTTTTATAAAAAAAATTTAAAAGATAAAATACAGAGTTATTGTTAATATTATTATAAAAAAAATTTAGTTGAGTATTAATATCATTGTTTTGGTTTTTTTTTTTTTTTTGTAATACTATTAAGAAGTATCACACATCGCACAAATTTTGATAATTTTTTAAATAAAACATAGTTTAGTATTACTACTATTTCTTTGTTAACCTAATTTCTTGCTACTATTAATATTATTGCTCTTTATCTTTGTAGTCATACAAGTAGGGATTTCGCTATACCATGGCCAAGAAGATATTGAATCCTAGTACAAATACGGTGTGGGACTTAGGATTTAATTAATTTGTTTAACCTGATAGATTCCAGGTGCATTATGTAAGAATTGGATTGCTTATTATTAGTTCTTATATCAATTTTCATTCAACGTTATAGATTTGTTTACTATAGAAAAGTTGATTTTTTAATAGAAAATTTTTAAATAAATTGGGATTTTATCTAATAATTTAGAAGCTTACTGTACGATATCTCTGCTCCAAATTCAAAATCTTAAACCCTAAAACTTTGCTCACATAATGAATTGAAATTTCATTTAATATTTGGGCCCCAATCCGTGACTATATAACGACTTACTCATAAGGCTTCATTAGTCTTTTATTGGGATTGTTTTATTGTGTTGATTCAGTCTAGATATTATAAGTTAATTGTGCAAAAAAGGATTAACGATATAAATGCGGAGAAGTGAATATTACAAAGATAATATGTAAGCAAAATCTTGAGTGTATTCGCAATTTTGAGTACATTAATATATTTAATTATAATATAAAGATATAATTATAATATTTTTTTTTATTGATATCAATATAATTATATCTCTATATTATAACTGAATATATTAGTGTATTCAAAATTTAAATACATCAAAGATGACACTTAATATTTATTTTGTTTTGAGTAAATTATATATATATTTGCTAAATTTTGTTAAAATTATACATATTTTTCATTTTTTAAATATATATTTAAGTCCAACTTTAAATTTTTTAACTCTCCATAAAAAATATATAAGATGATATTTTAGTTAAAAAAGAGTAAACTACACCGAGATCTCATGAATTTTATTAATATCACACAGACCTTCCATCAATTTTTAAAATATAGATTTCTATCTAATTATTAATTTTTTTGACTTAAGTGTCATTCATAGTTTTAGTAAAAAAAAGACAGAGTAAATTACACAGACTTCTTGTGAATTTTGCTAAAATTACATAGACCTCCCCTCTAATTAACGGACTTAATATAAAAATAATGATAAAAACAAATTACTACCTGGTTTTTAAAATTAGAAAGAGAATCACATAAAAGAATGGGAGTATATATTTGATCTATTAATTTAATTTTTTTACCTCAGTTTTTTTCTTTCTAATTTTAAAAGTACTTTACGATTCTTACATTTTAGTAAATAATCAGCATTAACAAACCCAAACAAACTAAAAAGTGATGTAAGTTTCAATCCCATCTTCCCATCGAATTAAACAATCACAATCCAAAATATCTATTCAACTTTTAAAAAAATTGATTTTAAACTTTAAGAAGAAATAAAC
Source organism: Delonix regia (assembly GCA_037074485.1). Taxonomy (NCBI): domain Eukaryota; kingdom Viridiplantae; phylum Streptophyta; class Magnoliopsida; order Fabales; family Fabaceae; genus Delonix; species Delonix regia. Next base: position 16,757,685 of record CM073454.1, on the reverse strand, counting down.
ATGATTCCTGTAATGCGTAAGACTCAACCACATTAAGTAATATAGGTTCTACAAACAATGTATTTATCTCCTTTTGAAATTAATATCATTACCCTTCGGGATTATGCATATCCCTAAATATGTTACGCTATCCTATCTGGCATACCATTTTTCTCACAAATGTCATGTATTTACATGAAAATCTGATATTAAATACCTTAATAACTTTACCTGAGTCTAGTCAATTCTGATTTTAGTTTCAACGGAGGCTTGTCTAGACCATGGATGTAGATAACAATTTTCGCCTTCAGCAACATAAAATAACCAGGAGATAATTCCAACTTCATGACACTAAGAGCTTCCTGTAACAAGATCAAGCATCTACCAAATCCATATAATTTGCGTTTAGATTGGATACAATCTTTTCATTTCAACAATAAATTACATCTAACTCTTCAGTACCAATTCACTTGAGAGCTCTGACATTCATTCACTAGCAGCTGAAAGGGGCCGGATTGAACATCAAGCTTGAATTCTAGGCGACAAATTAGGCATCTAAGTTAAACATCAGTGACCTTTACACTATCACTTGATAGATGATCTGTAACACTTATGGATGTAGTGCAGGAATGAAGCCTACTGCCGATAGCATGAGCCTGGTCCAGAAGGGGCAGTTCTAGCAAAATAATTTCTGACAGGAGCAGCTGGAATCCCTCGTTCATTCAGGAGACATCGGAAGTATTGTAACCGGGGCAACACAGTGAAGGTAACATTTCCAGTCAGAGTAGAATCTTTCTGACTCCACAAGCGTTCTGTTATGGAAAAAGTAGTTAGTCTTGTATTGTCAAATCAGGCAGACTGCATCGCCCCTCCCCTTTTTGTTCTAGTCACATATAAAATTGAAGGGAAATGTGATAAAGAGAAGAGTCACATCTATATAAGATAATAATAACTGGTTTATGAACAAATATCAAATTCTAAATCCTTAAAAGTATGATCACTAAGCAATAGAGTTCACGAAATGTCAAGATCTCAATCTTGATTGTGTAATCTTACGATACTTTGTATAAAATTCAATCTCAATCTTAGATAAGATTGAAATCTACAAGGATTGCAATCCTCATCGTACAATCCTATGATCCTAGAATCATATCCTGTCCTGGAAAGCTTCCTCTAAAAGAAGGAAAAAAAAACTCAGCCAGTTTTGCCTCCCTAAAAAGTCACAACTCATTCCAAGGGAAATAATTCAAAAGAATAATTTATTTTTTATTACACAATCCCACAAGTACCAGGCCACCCACACAAGGAGGGTTCGATTTATTGTTTTAAGGGCTCAAATTTTCAATTGCTTAATCCCTATGCCTTAGACCAATTTCAGAATAGAAAAGTATTGCATATTAAAGAGGCATGGAGGATGCTCTACCAGTGATAAATATGAAGATACTACAAAAATGGGAAACAGCTTAGCATCAGCATGACAAGCTAACCTGCAGCTGCTGCAGTTCGAGGCCAAATTGTTTGCAGAACATCTGAAGTATCAGCTGTCTCACCCCACATGCAAACTTCTCCTCCAAGGACTAGTTTTTGTTCTTTAGCATCTTGTATTCCTTCTAGTGGCTCAGCAGTATAGACATTTTCCCAAGGTATGTTTAGATGGTCGAGATACCAAACACCCTGGTCACTGAAAATACACCTAAAGCCTTTTGCAACAGCCTTTGGACAAACCCCAGCATTTAACCTACAGTAATTGATTGAAATCCTTTACTTTGAAACTGAGATATTTGAGTTTAATACAACAGTAAAACTGCTTACAGAGCAGGAAATTCACCAGTTGTGCACCACAGTCTGTGGATGGAGCTTTGTAGGAAATGTATTGAAGGTTTCTTCCCTGAGAATTCACAAAAACCCGTGCTCCAAATTTTAAGAATGGTGCACATATAGAAGCATTGATAGTTATTAACACATGCAGAAGAAGGTAATATAAATCTTACACTATTAAATGCATATGCAAGATATTAGTGGCATTTGAAATTGAATGAAAAATCAATTTCATCAAAACTATAAAGTCCAAAAGAAGAATTTAAGCATTAAGAAAGGGAAAGGATAGGAAGAGAACACCCAGGGGCAATCACCATCAACATTAACCAAGCTGATGGAACCCAGAGAAATACCTCTATTAAAGACTAGGATTAAAGAGTTTACAAACTAGTGGAAGCTTACAGAAACTAATCTTACAAGGCAAAAACACTGAAAATGTAATCTACACTTAACCATGCACACATCAGACTGTGGAACACAGACTCATGGCTGCCTAAGTTCCTAGCATTTGAGAGCTAGGCCTCTCCTAATCCTCTTACCCACCTCATTCCCTTACCCCCAAGTTCCAGGCAACTGTCAATAACTCCCCCGGCATGTGCGACGAAGCGGTGAAGTGGTGGTCATGTTGGACTGCTGTCAGACCTTCCCAAACCCTTCTGTTTAATTGTCTTTCTCTTCTTCCTCCTAGTGTAAGTAATTATAGCAGGCCTAATAGTATGGCCTTATTGTTGATGGACCGGTCTATTAATACCCCCCTAAACAAGCTGAACCCTGTCCTCAAGGTTAAAGGAGGGAAACTGTACAGCAATGATGTCGAATTTCTCCCAAGTACTATCACATTCCAGTAGGTCAGCCCACTTGATCAAAACTTCACACTAACCATCCGTGAGGGTGCGTGTTTGAAGGACTGTCTCGGGCTGAACCTGCAATTCCATGTCCTTGGTCAAGGCTACAAGAATATTATAAGCAGGTGTGGTGTGAAAAGACTTCTTGAGCTGTGAGACATGAAACACTGGATGAATTCAAGCGTTGTCAGGCAGTTTGAGATAATAGGCTACTGCTCCATACTTTTCTACAATCTCGTAAGGTCCATAGAAACAAGGGCTAAGCTTTTCATTAGGTCTGTTAGCCAATGCCTTCAATTTGTAAGGCCTTAGCTTAAGATACACAAATTCTCCAACCTAAAAGTTAACTTACCTGCAATGTTGATCAGCTTGATTTTTCATCCTCTCTTGTGCCAACACTAGATGGTCCTTTAATTTAGATAATACCTCATTTCTTTTTCTGATTTGTTCATTGACACCTTCTACTGGCGAATCTACATCCTCCAACTTAAAGAGAGTTGGCAGATCACGACCATAAAAAGCCCGAAAAGGAGTTGTTCCAAGGGAACGATTGTAAGTGGTGTTAAACCAATACTCTGCCCATGGTAACCATTAAGACCAACTCTTCAGTTTGTCACATGCAAATTAGTGCAAATAAGCCACCAAACTTCGATTAACTAATTCAGTTTGACCATCCGTTTCTAGGTGGTACCTAGAACTGTATTTAAGTGTGATTCCAGCGACTCTAAATAACTCCTTCCAAAACTGGCTAATGAAAACTCGATCTCAATCTGAAACAATAGATTTGGGAAACCCATGCAACTTAACTACTACCTTCACAAATTCCGCCGAAACATCCTTAGCGATGAAAGGTTGCCGTAAAGGAATAAAATGGGTATACTTCATGAGTTGGTCCACCACAACCATAATAGTGTTGAACTAGTTTGAGGTGGGAAGTCCTGTAATGAAGTCCATACTAAGGCCTTCCCACAAGCTGCGGCACAAGTAGGGGTTGTAACAACCTTGCTGGACTTAGGGCTTGATTTTTATTTTGTTGACATACCTCACACCTAGCCACATAGTCTTTGACAACCCTTTTCATCCCATCCTAATAAACTATGTCTGACAGCCGCTTAAAGGTGCGTAAATACCCTGAATGACCTCCAATGGGAGAAGAGTGGAACTCCTTTAATAAGTAAGGAATTCTAGAGGACCCCTTAGGGATAACCAAGTGACCTTTGTACATGAGATAGCCATGATTCAAGCTATAATCTGACTTTGACGCCTGCCCAGCGAGGGGCTGATCAATGAGATGGGATAATTTGGGGTCTTGTTTTTCTTCGGTGTCCCATTCCTCCAATTCTCCTAACATTCCTACTGAAAAATGCTTGTATGTGATACCCTCGCCCATTCTAGATAGAGCATCTGCCACCCTATTGTCCTTTCCAGCCTTGTAAACAATATCATAATCAAATCTCATAATCTTAGAGACCCACTTCTGCTGATCTGTATCCAAAACCTTCTGTTCCAACAAGTATTTCAAGGCTTTCTAATCTGTTTTGATGAAAAAATGATGACCAAGTAAATCATATCGCCATTTTTGAATGGCAAAGACAATTGCCATTAATTCCCGTTCATATGCGGATCATTGTCTAGCCCAGGATGATAATACCTGACTGTAATAAGCAATGGGGCATCTTCCTTGAATTAATAAAGCACCAATGCCAGCCCCCAATGCATCAATTTCCACTTCAAAGGGCTTGGAAAATCAGGCATAGCCAATACAGGTATAGTAGTCATAGCAGTCTTCAATTGATTAAATGCTTGTTGGGCGTCATCATTCCATTTAAAAGCATCCTTCTTAAGCAAATCTGTCAAGGGGGCAGCAATTTTCCCATAATTCTTCACAAATCGTCAATAATATCCCATCAAACCCAAGAATCCCCTCAAGTCTTTAAGAGTAGTAGGAATGGGCCAGTTAATCATACTTTCTACCTTTGAAAGATCAGCTTGCACACCACCAGCCAAAATTATATGCCCCAAGTATTCAAGTTGAGATTGTCCAAAAACACATTTTTTTAAATTCAACACTAACTAATGTTTTTGCAATGTTTCCAATGTCATGCATAAGTGGGAAACATGAGTAGACAGATCAGAACTATACACCAGAATATCATGAAGAAAACACCAAAATAAACTTTCACAAATATTCACGAAAGATGTCATTCATAAGGGATTGAATGGTAGAAGAGGCGTTGGTTAAACCAAAAGGCATTACTAAGAATTCATAATGGCCTTAATGAGTTCTAAATGTTGTCTTTCCTTCATCCCCTCCTTGATTCGAATCTGATGGTAACTAAATTTCAAATCCAACTTTGAGAAAATAGTAGCAGCTCCTAATTCATCCAACAGCTCATTAATGGCCGTAATAGGGAACTTATTTGACACAGTAATCTGATTTAAAGCCCATTAAAGCCACGCAGAATCTCTAACTCCCATCCTTTTTCTTGACTAACAACACGGGGCTTAAATAGGGACTGCTGCTAGGTTGAATGATTCTAGCTGCCAACATTTCCTTGAACAACTTTTCTATCTCATTTTTTTGTGAACAAGGGTATCTGTCAGGACGTAGGTTTGGGGGTGAGTGGCCTTCTCTAATCACAATAACATGATCCTTGGACCTTTATGGCAACAAATCTTTCGCTCTATAGTAGCCAAAGGAAACTTAGATAACACCCTTTTGATTACTTCAACTATGACTAGTTCCTCCCTTTCCTCAACCCTTATCTCTCCAAATTCAATAAAGAACCCTTGATGTCCTCCCTTAACAGCACGCATCAATGCCTTAAGGGAAACCAAAGTCTTAGCTAAGGCTGGGTTGCCTTTGATGCAAATCTCTCGTTCTCCCTTCTTATATCTCATAGATAACTACTTCCAATTCATCTTAACTTCTCCAAGAGATTTCAGCTACTCAATTCCCATAACCACATTTGCTCCACTAAGTTCAAAGGGATAAAAGGATTGTCTAACTTCTTCTCCCTGTATGTGTACTCTCACATCCCTGCATATGCTGTTCTCTTTAGCTGTATACCCATCCCCCATTGTTATCTCATAGCTGCGAGTTTTTTGTAATGGTATGGAAAGTTGTTCTACCAATTGATTGGAGATAAAATTATGTGAAGCTCCGCTATCTATTAGAATTAACACCTCTCTTCCCTATAACTTCCCCACCAGCTTCATAGTCTTGTCCTTAGTGATCCCCACGATCAATTTCAAGGACAACTCCATTGGTTGATTAATTGGTTCTTCAACCTCTTTAGTATCACCAATCTCTTGCACCCCTTCATTCAACTCACTCTTGTTCTTCTCCTCATTATCCTCTGACAAGATAATTACATTCATTGGCAATTCTTACATTGGTAATTGGGCCCAAACTTCTCATCACATATGAAGCAAAGGCCTAGACGTTGCTTTCTTTGTATTGCAGCATCTATCATTCTCTTGTATTGGCTTCCCTTCACACTAGTATTGGAGGCTTGGTTACTCACTGTCCCAGAATTTGTCATTCCTACGTCTTAAGTTTCGGCCTTCTTGGCCACCGGCTGTGTGACTTGGCGCCCGGTGTCAGAGCCATTTCCCACCTGAGAGAGGTTGGGTGTCAACCCACTCCACTTGTGAAAAGTAATTGGCCTAGGTTGCAGGTTCCTTCCAACAATTCGAGATTTCTCAGGAGCTTTGTTCCCTCCTTGCACTCTTTGACCCTTATCCATTACTTGTTTGAGGGTCTGAGAAGGAAACAATCTCAATTCAGCCCTGATCTCCTCCATGAGCCCATTCAAAAATACCCCTAACAACACTACTTCAAGTGCTTCTTTCAAGGGAGCTGAGAAGGACTCAAATTGCTCGCCATATTCCTCATATTCCCCATCCTGTCTCAAGGCCATAAGTCTTTCATATTTAGTACTAGATTGGGAAGAATGAAACCGCTCCACAACCTCTTTCTTAAATTCACCCCACGTGGTTATAGGTGTTCTCCCTTCCAGCCATTGATACCACGCTAAATCTTTGCCTTTCAAACATAGAGCCACCGCTACTAACTTCTCTTCCTCAGTCACTGCATTTACAGAGAAATATCTCTCCACTCTAAAGATCCATCCTAGCACGTCGTCACCATAAAATAGGGGCAACTCCAGTTTGCAACAGTGGAAGTTATCCCTGTTTAGAACCGCCACTGCTCCAGACTCGCCTCCTGCACTACTTTCGCCCAGTGCTAGTGTTGAAGACCGCTGATTCTCTCCCTCTGCAGGTCTTTGATTCTCGACTGTTTGAAGATAAGAAGAGAATTGTCTACAGTCTCTTTGATCTCAGTCAGCCATTGCTTGATACTCACCATGTCTTGCTCCAAATTTTCAACTTTGCTCTCCATTCTTGTGATGACCATACCCAACACATCCGGGAACGTATAGCTCTGATACCAATTTGATAGAACCCAAAGAAATACCTCTATTAAGGACTAGGATTAAAGAGTTTAAAAACTAGTGGAAGCTTACAGAAACTAATCTTACAAGGCAAAAACACCAAAAATGTAATCTGCACTTAACCATGCACACATCAGACCGTGGAACACAAACTCACGGCTGCCTAAGTTCCTAGCATTCGAGAGCTAGGCCTCTCCTAATCCTATTACCCACCTCATTCCCTCCAGCCATTGTTCCAGGCCACTGTCAATAATTCCCCCAGCATATGCGACGAAGCGGTGAAGCAGTGGTCATGTTGGACTGATGTTAGACCTTCCCACACCCTTCTGTTTAATTTTCTCTCTCTTCTTCCTCCTAGTGTAAGTAATTAAAGCAAGCCTAATAGTATGGCCCGATTATTGATGGACCGGTCTATCACAAGCACATATAGAGTTTTTGATGATTCAATTACATATGTAACAATCATACCAGTTCACAGGAGTCCATTTTTTAGATAAAGCTATTTGTTGGGCCTGCAGTACAAAATATTGATAGGCGTCTTTAGCAGTCATATTGCGATCCTTAAGCCTGCATTTAGAATAGTCAATGAGAGAACATCACTTAAGGTCATTTGAGCATTGTGCCGGCTACAGGAAGAATCAACAAGATTCATTATGCATAATTTTTTTGGAAATTGAACACCTCATCACTCAACAATCAAAATTCAAAACTACAAATTTCAAGTGGAAAAACTACTAGGAATGCTTCACAAGCAAATAAACCTATAACATCAGTTGACCTTGCACAACTAGACAACTAAAGTCACCAAAATACAGCAACAGCAATCCCATCTCAATTACTTTATGTCACCATTACATTCTGGATAGCACAACTGTTTTCAAAGAGGTGCAGCAACAAGAAAAATATAGCGAATTTAATCAATTTGTTTGAAGAATACAAGCATACCAGTAAGATGTACCAGACATGAGCAACGATAGATAGAGTTAAGAAAACTACAGTCAATTATGTCAGAATTTGCAGTCCAGAGTACTAGCATCAAAGTATGACAATATTGTTGTGCTGAATACGGGATTCAAAGACATTCAAAGTAGAACAAGTTTTTTTTTTTTTCTTGTTCTTCCATTTGGCAGAACAATTACACTCCCCAGATCAAGGTGCTCTTCACCTTAACACTGACAAATGGTAAGCAATAACTGCCAATAAATAAATATGATTAAATTGATTTCTAGAGAAAGGTTGTTATTCAACAGGGCCATATTTCTGCCAATTTTATAGGTTGCAAACTAGCAAATATGAAAGACATCGCTTTTTCCTTTTTTGAAGGAATATTTCTGCCATTATTTTAGGTTGCAAATATGAAAGACATCCCTTTTTCCCTTTCTTAAGGAATATTTTTTTCCCTTGTTTGTGCTTTTTCCCTTTTTGTGGCCACAAGACAAGGGAAGGCAAAGGCGTGTGGGATGTGGAGAGACACAATGCTATCATTTTGGGTACACCAGCAATTTTCACTTATGCCCTGGGATGTTAAACCAACATCCAACTCCCCTTTCCAGTGCCTCTGTTGATTTTGCAAAATCATGTTTTTTTTTTTTTTTATAAAGCAACTTAGAATGATTAAAATACTCAAGAATATAAATATGTGGAAAACTGTTAATCCAATGGAGACAAACAAAACATGCAAATATAGAATTACATATGTATAAATGCTTTCTACTATAAAAACTGAGTGATTTGATCCAGAAAATAGCTGTTACTGTGCAAGCTCTGAAATGAAATAGCTTCTCAAAGGCACACTTCATGCAAAGTCCATTAACAACGACAAGTTTTTTTGAGTTTCCATAGCTTGATGTTCATAATGGCTTTAGTCAATAAAGTCATTATATAACAGAGGAAGGAGAATAACAGTCAAGGTCGGTACCATTTATCCACATGAGAAGTATTAGTCCAGCAATCTGTCAAATAAATTAACATTCCTCATCAATTAACATTAAAAAAATTACACTTTATCACTCAAACTATTTTATTATGGTTGCTATTATTCTAGTTGTTAAGAAGTCAAACATATACTCAATGATATAAATCATTTCTCAAGAGACAGGAATCCAGTATTAAGTAGTTTGTGGCTCCTTCAAACTTTAACAATACATAAGTTTGTAGGGAAAAGAGAACTGGGACTGCTAAAAGCCTCATCTCAATGTGAATTTTCAATGCCCTGAAGAAGGCTTATAGATAATGAAACAACACAGGTATTTGAAAGCTACATAACCTGAGGTAAATTTTATTCCAATGATATTTAAGGATTAAATTATATATTCAGAGAAATTATCCATAGCAGTTACTCTCATAGTATCTACACTTGATCTTTCATGAGGTAATATTATCAAAGTACAGGCCATAGATTCATCCAGCAGTATATGAACTTTATTTATTGCTCTTACATTACATCTTTTATAACTATAGAGATAATTCTGGTGCTAATTATAAAATCAATTATTAGGCCTTTGCTAAACAGCTTAAGCTTTTAGGCCAATCGGTTCTCAAGAAAAGCACTCATACAGACCTGTATTAACTTCATCGCCACCCAAGTGAAATAGCTCAAAGGGAAAAATCTTTCTCATATCTGTAAAGTTTAGAAAAAGGAGAAAGAAAGAAAAAAAGTAGTTAGTTAATTCATGAGAGAGAAGAGTATATGTCACATTTAAGGAAAGGATACTAATTGAAACTGTTTCACAATTAGGGAAAACATTTTCAGCATGTTATTGAGCTCTTCAATGAAAATCTGTGGACATATCCCACCATAATTAAAAAGAATATAATCTGAATTAGACACTTGGTCCAGTTTGGTCAGCAACCCCTTGTATTGCTAATTTATTATCCACCATGAAGCCCCATTAGTCACGCTCCTTGGACTAATGTATTTATATATCCTTGTACCCATTTATGCCACATGGCAACATAAGCAGGTCAAAACAAACCATTGTTGTGCCTTGTCACTTACTAGATCATAACTCAAAGATCCATATCTCCAAATTAATCCCTAAACTAAATGAAATACACGTTCTCTTTTCTTTTCCTTTTCTTGCAATAGATAAAGAAATTCAATTGAGGAAGGAGAGAGTTACAAAAGAGACGAATAAGACATCCTCAAAGATACCACAATATTAAAGAAACCAAAGGCAAAATCTTTAGACCAAAAAAGCAACAAAGCAGCAAAATCTCTCTGTAAATCCAAGATAGCAACCTCATTAAACAATCTAGTAGCAGAACACCAAACAGACGACATGAATACTAGTTTTTCCCACAAAATCTCCACAGACAAAGAATGTACCCTGAAGAATACAATTGTTTCTCTCCGACCAAATACACCATAACACCGCAAAAACTACACAATGGTAGCAGTTTAACCTCTTTATTCCTTCCAAACCTTTTAAATCATATGAAAAGAAAACCCTCTGGTGTACTAGGATGAGTTCTCTTTTGGCAGCAATTACATATGAAACACTGAGGTCCAAACCTGAAATCACTGCCTTAAGTTATCACTTAATCCCTCTGAATGTACATATGTAATTAAGATCTCCTTGTCATATTTTAACTGTATCTGACAGCTCATACTAATAGCAAACTTGCCAAAATCTGCATTAGCTTAAATTGTTGGTTCTGAGGGGTGCTATTTATGAACCCAAGGTTCCTATCTATTGGATTTTCTGTCAAAGAAATGTATTACAACTCTGCCAGACTTAATATGATACCTGCTACAGTAAATGCACGGCACATTTTATTTAAGCTAGAAAAACCCTTTTCAAAGCCTTTAAATTTGAAATGGGTAAAATTATTACCTTTTGATTAGTTGCTTACTCCACAATCAAACATTCTATTCAAAATGCAAGAGATTATACTGCTTTTTCAAACATATATAAGGACAATACAAATAATATACTTTTGCAGATATCACATATAAAGAAAGTTATGCATACAACTTTTTAGAGGGATTGGTACCATAAATATCAATTTTGGGAAATAACATATATTGGACCTTCCTTCAGTCCTAAATTAAACAATGAGACATGACGGGTAAAGAAATTTAGATGTTTTTGTGCATGTACATATTCATGTAATGTAAAATCTAAGCTATTACCAGCATGGTGACAAAATAGAGATTTAACATAAGAGAGAAAAATGCAAAGGAGTGTGAAAAGGACAAACAACAGGGGATTTGCTAGTCAATGAAATGGTTTGTCTACTGACAATATTCAACTTCATTTCTCCATAAGCATTTATTGTGAATTTATAAAGTCATCACTGGTTTTCAGTAGAGAAGAAAAGTTACATATGGTGCAAAAATATGACAGGAAATGAACTACCAAGGGGGTAATGTTTCATAGGATAGGAGCTAAACCTGTCAGAATGCCAGAAATGACATCAAAAGTAAACTTCTTCGAAACATCTAGCGGCTCCTTACATGAAGGAGATGGCCAAAGTTCAGGATATCCGGTACCCCTAAACAGGAAAAAAAAAAAAAAAAAAATGAAATGTCTCAGTTGTCAAAACTTAGTAAATGTTATCACAACGCAGAAGCAACCCATTAAAGTCAATCTATAAAGTCCATGTATCAATACACAACATCAACAGCGGCAGATAACAGTGCAGACAATGTATAAACGCAATAAGAAAGATAATTAATATTTTTGCGTCAAATATTCTATAAATGAAACAATTATTTGAATGTAAATGATTGGAATATATTTGTCTTAATAAATCTCACAGGAAACAAAGAAACATATCACGAGTGAGCCTTTTTATTACAAACATGTCATTCACATGAAATATAATATATTAATGAAAATAAGGAAAAGGTAATAAAAAAGAGTAGTGGGGTTACCAGAAGAAGTTGGGTTCAATTGAATAAAAAGCGCTTTTCCTTTCCTCAGTTCAATATCTGATGGCATTTTGTCTTAGAACTTATTCATTATGGTGGCAAGGCATTCCTTCTTAAACTTTCAACCACACAACTTGTTGACTAATCAGTGGCGGTCGGGGAAATTCAAAATAAACAGTGTGAGCAAACTAAATTCAGTATTAATTCATAATTATCTATTGGAGGAATGAGCTGAGCATATACCGACATTCACCGTCTTATTTCCTTTAGAGAACACTTAAAGAAACCCAAGTTGCAAGCGGGAAGAAAAAAAAAATATTGACCTTCATAATGAACTAAGTAGCTGATAGTCTGATACACTACCAAGTACAAAGGTGCATACATGTAGAATGAGGGGGCTAGTTTAGGAAAAAAGGGAGCATGACCAGAATGATGGATCAAATAACAGAAAGGAGGAAGGAGTTAGGAGGATCTGGAAGGGAGATACATGGAGGGCTAGGAGAAGATAGTTAGGCTGGAAAGAATAAGGGCACAAGGAGAGAAACAGGAGACAGACTTGGAGAATCTGGTGGAGAACTAGCCCCTCAGAGAGCTAGGGAATTTTCCTTCTCGTTTCTGCTGAAGCAATTCTCCTAAGTTTCAAGGGGAATTTTAGGTAACCACAATAACTAATTGACCAATCTTTCTGAATAAAAATATTTACAGTAACTTTCAGAAGTGTAACAAGTTTCCTGAGTCTCCATGCGACACCATTATCAAGCCAGTAAACTTCCTGTAAATACTATCATATCAGCTTAAGAAAAACTCGACTGTGAGATGTACTTTACCATGATTCAGCATGACCAGGGACATCCACTTCAGCCATCACATTAATGCCTGTGATATACCATGCAAATAATCAAACACAGAAGAACATTAATAATTTAACTGACACAAAATTTTGACCTAATTACTGTTGTGAAACTGCTTTGCATGATATCAAGAGAGATGGGGCAGAGAAAAACATAATCATAGTTAAAGAAGCTGAAAAATATTCAACTATAAAATGATGATAAAAGTATTTAGAAAAACCTTCTAAAATAATTTGAAGATACCTCACCTCTCATTTTGGCGAAGCTTTATGCCAATGCAAGGTGAAACATGAAAAGAGATCAAAGCATTAGCCAACGATAAATTAAAATGGCCAACTCACAGATATTAACTGGCAAATAACAACTTTGTAGAAAGCAAAGACAATTGAGGTAACAACTGGCTAAGAAAATAAAGTACTATGTTGGGATTATATTAAAATATTTTCGATTCATAACAATTCTTCCTTATTCTCCTTTTCTTTCCCTTGAGTTTCTTATACATCACTACTTCCATAGTTCAGCTCAAAACTAACTAGGATTGCAACACCAATAATGGATTTTCATTAAACAGTTTTTCTTGCAGCATTAAATATGAATAAATAGTTTTAAAAAATGCGGTAGGATCAAAGGACTTGACAGGAAATTTCTTTCGATATGTTCATGTGAAATCAATACCCTTTTTCCTATAAACTTATGAGAATGATGACAAAATTATGGATGACATGCACGGAAATCTTTAAAATTAAAATTAGTAGGAGATGAAGTTAAGTCTTACTTGACAATATCATAAGCATCCTCTACTGTGTAACGCTCCCACTTTGTATACGAACCTTTCCACAATTTCGGATATGTTGGTACCTCGAGAGGAAATGACTGCTCATCTATGATGTGCCAATGTAGAACATTCTACCGAGTATAATGTTTTATATCAACATTATATGAAACAGAATAACAAGGCATGCTAGTTAGGTGACACCTCACTGATTTCCAATTTTGATAAACATAGAAAAAAGAATCTATAAAATTTATCTTACAAGTTTAGCATAGGACATGGATTCAATTATCTGCTTAATTACATCAACTGGTAAATAGTGCCTTGATGTATCTGCAAAAATATATAAAATACTGATATATATCGATAACAATATAACATATAATCAATCCAAAAGAATTGTTTTCCATTGACAAAATTTGAGGCTCACCCAACAGAAGCCCGCGGTATGCAAATCTAGGTTTATCTCGTATGGACCAAGGTGCATTGTGTATTTGAACTGTTTTACTTGTGTAATCAAAAGAACACAGCTGGCTGAATGTCTGGCGCATCATAAAAGGAGGAAAATTTTGAAGGAAATGGATCAAGATGCATAACTTAAAAGGAATTACAAGCTCGTCAATTTTTTGAAAGTAAGTGATTTGCTATTTCCAGTATGCACATTTAGATTAGAAGTACAAAAGGACCAATAGTTCAGTTTCCTTTTTCTATAAGAAATCAATATAAAATATGACTGAGAGTTTAGGCAATGTACATCCTGTATGCCAATAGATATGTATGTCAGAATTCATAATTCTACAGCTTCAAGATCAATAAGGTGAAGGTGCAAGAAGCTTCTTTATATTAAACTGTTGACTTCCTAGTCAGTGTACATGGACAGAACAGAGTAGTCAATCACCACTTGTAAGAACAAAAAACAAAAAACAAAAAAAAATATTGAGGATGAAGATTCATATCAAAATTTGTTTCCTGCTGCCTTTGTGAAGGACCCCCTTCTTTTAATCCTCTCCTTTCTCCAATGAAATTTCTTTTTAATTCCAATAAAAGGCGCATCTCAAAAGTTATATTAAAAAGTCATATCATAATTCATCCAAAAATATCTATAACTTCAATTAGGAAAGAAATGTAACCAAAGCATCATAAGTTCAGCTTTGAACAAGAAAAGCCACCAAACACCACAAATCAATAAAATGAGCTTGTTCAATTTCTCTTTGCAATTTTTCTTCCTGCTCGGTTTTTTGTGCTTCTGTCCTTACTCTAAAACAATTTCTTCTTTTATCCCAATATGCCAAAAAGTTATAGTGAAGAGTAAATATCATATTTTATCCAAAAGATATATATAGACCTATGATCATATCATGAAAACAATCCAACCAAAGCAACACAAGTTTAGCTTCAAGAACCAATTCCATGTATAGTTCTCCTTTTTGACATCATCTCAGCCCGGACCCCTCTACCGCTCCTCACTCCAACCCAAAAGAAGAGAGAAAAGTTTGAGATGATTGGCATGGGGATACATTAAACCATATATGCATGTCTAAATTGTGGAATAAATTCTATGGTAATATACTGATAGAACCCAAGGGAATGTGGGGAACCCACCCTTAAAAACAGGCTTATAAGGGGGAGAAACCACACCCTATAAGTACCCCACTAAATATCTCATACTACTTGATGTGAGACTTAGGCACCCTATACTACCCATATCCCTATTATAGCACTACCCTTGAAAAGCTAATATCCTGGCAGCTGCTCTCTACGACAATTCACTTGGCCTTCTTGCTGATCAAAACCATCTATAGGTAGCCCTCTCCATGACGTCAATGCCAGACTCTGATACCAATTGATAGAATCCAAGGGAATATGGAGAATCCACCCTTAAAAACTAACTTGCAAAGGAGAAGAATCACACCCGTTAAATACCCACCAAGATTCCATATTACTCGATGTGAGACTTAGACATCCCATACTACCTAGGTTTCCATGACCCACGCTTCTCGGTTTGATACCATAATGATAGTGGTCAATTGTTTAACAAAGTACAGTCATTTCGTCCCTTTAACTCATCCTTCTGATGCTAAAATGGTGGCTGAGATCTTTACCAAAGAATAGTGAGGCTGCATGGGTTTCCTAAATCAATCGTTCTTGACAGGGACCGTATTTTTATTAGGCAATTCTGGAAAGAGCTTTTAAAATTGGCTGGTACTGCATTGAATTACAGTTCAGGTTACCATCCAGAGACTGATTGCCAAACGGAGGTAGTTCACTGTTTTATTGGTACCCAACCTAAGACTTGGAGCAAGTGGCTAAGTTGGGCCTAGTTTTGGTATTACACTGCCTACAATCGCCCTTCGGGCATGACTCCCTTTCGTGCAATGTATGGGAGGGATCCCCCAACTGTTTCCAGTTGGCAAGATTAGACATCTGAGGTGGAAGAAGTCAATTTGACCTTAAGGGACAGTAATAATATTTTGAATGACTTAAGGGAAAATTTAAACAAAACTCAGCAACATATGAAGAAATGGGCACACCAGAAGAGGAAAGCAGTACATTTTGAGACAGTAGATTATGTTTATTTGAAGATTAAGCCCTACGGGTCTCATAAGATCTTATAGAGGGTTGGGTAAGTGGCATACAAAATATTACTCCCTTCATCTGTAAAAATACATCCAGTATTTCACATCTCAATTAAAAAAGTCTCTCCAACCATCAATTACTTCTCAGCCATTGCCTCGAGACCTCAGCATAATTAGAATTGCCGATATGGCTAGAAAGTGTACAGAAAATTCGTCAGTCCCCCAATGGATAGAAGGAAGTGTTGATTCATTGGCGTGGACTTCCCAGTTGTGATGATACTTGGGAAACCTACGAAACTATTGACCAACAGTTCCCTGCATTCCACCTTGAAGAAAAGGTGAAACTGGCACCGGGGGGTAATGATGGGCCTCTGGGGTTAGTGAGGGCTGGAATGACTATAGTGCATGAGAGGCGAAGGAAGAAGCGGCCCAATAGTTAAGGCCTATCTGAGGGTCAGGTCCAGGAGGGTGATAATTGATTCCTTCCAGAAGGTTAGTTAGGAGGCTATTAGTGGGAGGAATCAGACAGAGAGGGTACGGAAGATTTGGAGTGTCTTTTGGTAGAGTCTCTAGCCTCTCGAACGCCAGGGGAGCGTCTTTTATGTTTTTATTGTGTTTTGTGTTGTTATACTTTGTTTTCTCCCCTGTAATCTCCTTTTCTCAGCTTCTAGAATCCTTTTCTGGGCTGAGGAAGGTCCTGTTTTGGTTCAGTTGAATAATACAAGTGTAGGGTTCCATCATATACATACCTCTAATGCACGCACTACACCATAAATAGTAGTTGCCTACAATAAACAAAATGAAAAAAAAAAATTAGATAACTGATGACCATCGAGTAATCATTATATCACAGCACATGGTGAAATTGGTAAAGCTAGAGACTAAACCACATGTAGCACTTAATCAATTTATTTGCTTATGACACCAATGTCAAAGCACAATTCTACCTCACTCGTCATTAAAATTACTTAAGCCGACTAGTGCTTAATTAAATTATGTGTAACATGCCAGCCAAAGTGGTGAAAATGAAACTGGCATTGTACATCGTGCAAAAATAAGGAAAGTGCTTGAATGACTTGTTCTTGATACAGCAAGAAATTATGGGAATGGGAGGGATTTTTTTTTATTTTTTAATTTCTGGCCAAATGGGAGAAAGTATAAACTTTAGAACTACATCAATATTTTCCCCAGATTGGTGACCAAACCCATGAACACTGATAAAGGAAGCATTAGCCATACTTTGGGCAGTTGCATGCCCCTTAGGCATCTCATCTAGATGTCATTTAACATTTTTTTCTTTTTGCATAGGTCAACTTTAACTGGCTATACTCAGAAGTAGGCAGGCAGAGTATATCCATTACAATAATCTTCTCCAAATTATTAGTTCTCACATGAACTTTCCATATTGGCTCTCATAAATTGTAATCCATGAAATGCATTAACAACTGAGAAATCCTTATCAGCAAGTACAAACCCCAAATAGCATTTGAAGCTGGAAAAACAGTTTGATGTCATTGCATCATCATATACAAATAACAAACACTCATCTGGGTGCCCAGGAAGTATCCTTCTAATACCATAAAAAATCTAAAACCGCAAATAATAATCATCAATGTACCTCAATCGTCACTTCCCCAGGACTGGACTGCCCCTTGGTTTTCGAAACGAGCAAAGTATAGCTTTCATCAACTCCAAGTTGAAGCTGCAACAAATGAAACCAACCCAAAGTTAAAATCACTTTTTATAAAACAGAAACCCATTATCATCAGCAAATTTAACCGACCTCCTCTCTGTTGGAACGAACAGTAATCTTCAATTTATTAACATCATAAACAACTTCCCTTAACTTTCTAAAATAACCAGACCCATGGCCAGCAATGTTCTTGAATATAATCCTTTTGTATCTATCAAATGCAGCTTGAACAGTACCAGAGCGACCACCATTACCGGCTGCGGCAAGTGAGAGTCCAGGGTTCACAGAAAGCGTCTTGCCGCCGAAAGTGAATTCCGCAGGAAGAGGCCAAATGTATGTTAGAGGTTCATTTGGTTGGGATTTTGGTTTATCTTTAGCCTCCATAGCTAGAGAAACGCAGAGAGCACAAGACATGATGAAGAATAAATAAGCAATTGCTGAGAGCCATCTGGAAATGCAGAGAAACATGGCTCTGAGCTTCAGAGGATAGAAGAATAACCGAGGCTTGAAGCGTTTATTATAGCTACTTAACGTGAATGTGAGGGTGATTGAGTAGTTAGAGGCTTAAAATATAAGGGGGAATCTGGGGAAAGAAATATTAATTTTACAGAGTTGGTAGGCGTTGATGAAAAAGTGAAGAACTGTCAAATATACAGGACAAGAACAATTGCAGTTTCTTACGTGGGCACCACTATCTTTTTGGAATAAAGAAAAAGAAAATTAGCTTCTCCTTCCACTACTCCGAATGTTGCCTATTGGCAGAAATAACCCTTTTAGCACGTCCTTCTGCATCTGGTGCCACCGGAGCTAATCAAAGGGGTAAAAATAAGAAAAAACAAAATGACACCTTGAGATTCGACAATGGAGAACAAAAATGGGTCATGAAAGATATGAATTGCAGAAAAAATGAGTAATACAATTGAAAGAGAATAAAAAGTATTGAAGAAGCCGAGATCGTTAAAAAGGAGGTGAGAGAGCTGAACCTTCTTCATAAGCGGCGCTTGGAACGGTCACCCACTCACTCAACCAGAAAAACAGAAGAAAGTGCGGGAAAATGAAATAAGGTAAATAATAATAATAATAATAATTTAGTAGTTGTTGTCAAAAGATCATCAATGTTTGACCCTTGCATGTACGGATTGGGCTCATTTACAACAGGGTTGGTCTTACACAGGGTTAGGTGTTGGGTTTTAAGATTTAAGATTTAAAATTAATATTTGTAATTTTGAATTAAATTTATTAGGTTAAGTAAATTTTTTTAAAAATTATAATCAAATTTATTGATTACCTAAAATTTGAGTTAAATAATATAATTAATAATTATTATTACTTGTTTAATTATTTATAATAAATTTATAAATATAAATTAATAATTATATTGACATAAATTTTTAAATAAAAGACATTAATTCATATTTTTTATTAAAATATCACATCATATTATCTTCTAGATTTATGAATAATCAATCAGAATGAAAATTGAATTAATATCACTAATAATATTTTACATTTTTTTAAGAAAATTATATTTTATATTTTAAAATTAATATTTAAATTCTTAAGTTGCATTCTTTTTTAATTATCAAATTAAAGTTTTTATTTAAATTAAAAACTTTCTTATAAAAATTATTGATTCGAGCATTTCAAACTCAAATTTTAAAAAGCTCAAACTTAACCTATTTTATAAAATAAATTTTTCTAACTAAACCTTTTTTATTCAAACTTTATTATTCCCTCTCATATCCCTTATTTTTCTGAGCAAAATGAATTTTTTAAAGTTATAATTAGGTCTACTAACATGGCAACAACAAGCAAGATAATATTTATGAAATTAACTTATAAAAACTTTTGTAAATAAACATTGATTCAAAATTTTCTATATAAAAATTTTTTTATAAAGCTATGTGAAAAAAAATGTATTTTTTAAGTTAATTACATAAACTCTGCAAACATTTCTACCTCAATAAATAAATAAAAAATAAAAAAAGAAAAGCTCTATATAATTCAATCAAGTGCTTTGAATAAAATAAAAATTAATCATGGCTTATATTATGAAGAGATTGAACTCTTTGCCTAAGTCTATTTTTAATACTCATATAGTCGCGAGCACTTAATTAATATTTACGATTTGTCGCTAATCTAATATTTTTTTTGGTAAAAACAAATAATTTGATTTAAATTATGATTGAGTTGAATTTTAAATTTGAGACTAGAATTACATGTCAAAATATGAATGAAAACAATATTAAAATTTCCAATATTATGAATATATAACAAATATTTTACTTAGGCTATAATAATAGTTTTTGTAGGCTTTTAGTTTTTCATTTTCAAAATTGAGTCTAGTATAAAGATAAGCCCTTTCAATAATTTTTCCAAATATATCATAAAATATAAAATACAATGAATTACTTGGTTTTAAAATGGAGGCAGTAGGAGGTATTAACCAATTCAGTGTCCTTACATTTAGTTTTGATGCATTTATCATATAATTAGAAAGAGAATATAATAATGCGAAAAGTGGCTTCAGTGATAACTTGTGCCCAACAGAAGTGAGAAAGATCCATGAGAAAAGTTATGATTAGTGATATCCACCAATGATGTCAATGTAAATAAGTGAATATGCCAATCTCTGGAGTTGTAGGTGGAGGCCTAACCATAGTGAAGGCTATTTTTAGAAGAATGATATGAAATAGATGGATGAATTAGTATATATTTAGGATTTGAATTTTTTAAAAAAGTTAAATAAAATGATAGAAAAAGGATTTTAAGATCCTTTTTGTCTCTGCAAATTAGAAATTAAAGATATAATGAAGTATCGTAAATATAATATATAAGTTATTTTATTCTATTAATAACTATTCTCTTTTTTGTTACTAAACTTTTAAATAATAAAATGATATATGTTTTGTTATTATACTATTAATCATTTCACTTTCTTCTTTTATTAATCATATTATTTCATTTTCATTAAAACTCCTAGCTTTAAGAGTACTTTAAAATAACTTATGAAGTAATATCACATCCATTTAAAGTGAAGAGCAGTTTTCCCATTGTCAAGAAATTAAACTTTGGAGATTCTGGCTTCGTTTTGATCGACTCTTGGACAACCTCTATTAGCCCTCTCGCAAGCATGGTGTAGAGAATTTCTGCCTTCTTCATCAGGAAGCAAACATGGCCAGTCATAAACTTGAAGCAACTCCTTCACCATGTGGATGTGGCCTTCTGCAGAAGCCAAATGGAGGGCTGTGCTTCTAGAGGAGTCCACCTTAAGGGCGAGATAGGGTTTGTAAGTGAGAAGTGTCTTTGGGAATTCAAAATGGCCTAGCAAAACTGATATATGAAAAGGAGTTTCTGGGAAGGCATTTTTTGAAATTTTGGAAAGAATCAATGGGTGTTTTTTAGTATCAATGTGTTCAAAGTTGATGCATTCCCTTTATTTGATGCCTTGTAATGAAGGCTCATTTGGTTGTCTTCTTGATAAGAGGTATTCATATTTCACCATTTCCTCTGATCATTTACTGTATATAATAAAATGCACATAATAAATTATTTTTAATCAATAAAATTAGTTAAGGATAATTCATTGTACTTATTACTAGTAATAATAAATATTTACAAATTAATTTCATCGGTTAAAGTTCATTTATTATGCATAATAAATAATTTTTAATTAATATTTTTAAGGTACTAGCTAGAAAACTCTATATTTATAGAAGTTAAAAAATCTTGGATTCCTGGACAAATGAAAAGCTAATAGAAATTTTGGAGAGATTCCCTCACAAAGAGAAAGAGCTTTAGTTCACCCAATTTATTATTATAAATTTTTCAACTCAATCATAAACTTTTTTTGTCATTTTTTATTTTATGAAATGACAAATGAGTTATTTCTTTTAAGGTACGCATACTTGAACACAATTAAGTGCAAAAATGTTGAGTTAGAAACATAATAAATTAAAAATAAGTATAGTGATATATAATTAGTATATAATGTGCCATGGACTTGTTTCATAATTAATTATTGATCTTTTTTAATAAATTGCTGTATTAACCCAAAAACAATAATTAAGATATTTGGTTTTTACATTTGCAGTTACTGAAATTTTAAAGTTGTTACGGATAATCTACAATGAGTCAAGATGACAACGACATCATGACGCGTTGCTGCAATTCTATTCAAGAATTGAACTAATTATAAATTTATCATGTAGTCTAAAAAATTTGAGTGACGATAATGAGTTTCAATTATAACACAATAATTATTAAATACAGAATAAAATTTTATTTATTTTAATAGATTTAGTATTATAATTATACTTATTAATTACATAAAAGTTAAAATAAATCTCTTTATAAGTATTAATTATTAAATTAGTTAATATTTTAAATAATTATTTGATAAAATGTTATTTTATATTTAATAACTATTACATCAAATTTAAAATACTTGGTACTACCGAGTTTATGAATTAATCATTACTCAACAATATTATATAATAATATGCAGCGTTTTATGTGACACTATATTATATTACATATGATACTTCTATTCTACTTTTGGTATATAACACTAGATAAGATAAAAATGATCTATTTCACCAAAATTTTCTATTACAAAAAATATTATATTCATCAAAATGCCTAAAGAAAAAGAATTTGATGTTTTCTTGGTAGTTATATGTATACATAATAATAGTAATATATCACTAAACATTTAACTTGGAAATGAAAAAAATTAAAATTTGAAATAAAGGATAAATGAGTAAAACCTTATTTTTTTCAATTTGATCCCTCATATAATTTCTTTTTGATTTGGTCTGTGACAAATAAGATATTTTTTAAATTGGTTCCTCATATATGAATATTTCTCAATTTGGTCACTCACAAATAAAATCATTAACAATAATGTCTTTCAGGTTTTTTTTAAATTAACTTATTTTTTTTATGATGTTATTGATAGCAATTTTATTTATGAAAGATCAAATGGAGAAATGTCCACATGTGAGAGACTAAATTGTGAAGACATTTATGTGAGGAACTAAACTGAGAATACAACTTTTAGAAAGATGAAATTGAAAATATCTTATTTATGATGAACTAAATTGAGAAAAAAATTCCTATGAGTTTGTATTTTTAATATTAACTTAAATTGTTAGGATATGATTGATAACAATTTTATTTGCGATAGATCAAATAGAAAAATGTACACATGTGAGGAGCTAAACAGAGAAGACTATTCTATGAGGGATCAAATTGAAAATATCTTATATGCTAGGGATCCAATAAGAGAAAAATTTATGAGTTCATTTTTTTAAAATTAACCTATTTTTATTATTGATAACAATTTTATTTGTGAAGGATTAAACAAAAAAATATTCATACGTGAGAGATTAAATTGATAATACAATTTTGTGAGTGACTAAATTAAATAGACAACTCAATGAGGGATCAAATCAATTAATCCTATATGTGATCGACTAAATTAAGAAATTTTTTTACTTCAATTTTTTTATATTAAATTATTTTTAAGGATATTCTTGATAATAATTTTATTTATGAAAAATCAAATGGAGAAATGTACATATGTGAAAGACTAAATTTAGAAGGTAATTTTATCAAGGATCAAATAGAAAAATATCTTATATGTGAGAGACATATTTAAAAAGAAAAAATCTATGAGTTTTTATCTGTTAGATCAACTCACCTTTTTTAGGATATTTATTAATAACAATTTCATTTGTGACTTATTTTTGGCTCACTTTGATATATTTTAGTTATATAATTCACTTACTTAAGGTAAGGATCTACTTCTCTATGGTTAGTCAATACATATTAATGTGCTTGCATCTTTTCTACTAAAGATAGATTAAAATAAGTAAAAGCACCAATTAGTATGCCAATTTGTGTGAATAAAGTGGGTGCATTGGATGACCCTACATTAGGTCAATGATTAACACAACCAAGTTGATTGAATGTAGTCTTGATTCCTTCTAAATACCTTAAGCAAAGAAGTAGGATCTCTTGGGCCATGTATATCATGACCCAAAATCATTGGTCATGTCCGGAGCATAGGCTAATCGCACTTTAAAATAATATTCTTACAAAGTTTATAATATATTAATAAAACACATTAATCACACTTTAAAATATAATTTAAAGAAATTTCTTAGAGGTTGCTAAAAATCCAATAGCGCCTCTCTAAAATTCAATATTTTCCAAACTTGTACAACCAGTCATATTTCAATAATATAATAATGATATCAATAAACCAATTTGATAATCTATCAAATCATACATTTAGTATAGTATGAGAATAACCTACACAAGGCTTACAATACTTTACAATATTTATAAACTCAAAACAACACAACATCTAGTAATCACAACTTGGGAGTTAAACATACATGATAATAAACCTAAAATGACACATCAAAATGTCTAAGCAACAAGAAAGCCCTAACTTACTTTATCATATACTAATCTATAAAATGTTAAAGAGAAAGTTGTAAGTCTACCACTAACTTAGTGAATGAATAAATTACAAAATAAGTAGAAGGGGAAACAATATAGGCCTTAGAGTTTTTAACAAACATTTATTTAATTAAGGAAACAATTTTTGATAAAATAAAAACATCATTTCTAAATCTTACAATTTTGTATAAAATGGGTATTAAGAAAAGAACTAATATCATCATACTCATATTCCTTTACTAGATATGTTTCAATAATTCATAATGTATCCTTTTATTGAATATGTCTCAATATCTCATATTCGTATCCCTTTCCCGAATATATCTCAATAATTCATACATATATCTCTTCATCGGATACATCTCAATATCTCATAACCGTATCCCTTCGTCGAATACATCTCAATAATTTATATCCATATCCATTCAATGGATATGTCTCAATTATTTATATTTGTATCTCTTTACCGGATACGTCTTAATAATTCATTTCAACAAGGTGCACCAAGGTCGTTACCCCACTAACGGCTACAGAGTTCTTAAATGAATTCTCATATATCCTTTAAATTATAAAATCCAGTTAATATAAATAAATTATGTAAATAGGATACATAAATAAATAAATTTATTTAAACATATTATTACCATAAAGTAATAATCTTGAAGATAAATAAAATAAAGAGTGGTTAGGAGAGAAGTGACAAAAACATAAAGGATTAAAATGGAAATTACAATAATGCAACAATCACAGATAATGAACTTAGATAAAATACCAATATGAAATATGTAGGTAAAGTAAAGGAAACAATTATAACTAAGAGTTTTACCATAACCTTTTTCCTTTCATATAATACTTCTTCTTTAATATATATAATATGACTTTCACTTTGCACTTCTCATATACCAAGTGTCTTTCATAATAACAATAATTCATACAATTTAGTAATATCATTTATCATCGTGTTATTTTATATCCGTACATATTATATCATATAAACGTAGTTGAAAAGTTCAAAAGAATATAGATTTGTTTCCCCATAAAATGCAAAGTATAGAATAAGAAAAGTGAAAGTTGGATAAGAAATAAAGACATTTGGTAAAATGAAAAGTGCTACTTTGTTAATTATAAACCCACCGATAGAGATTGATAATAGAGATCCCCTATTCCCACAACACAACATTGATTGAAGAGATATCCATAAATCTATCTCTGACACAAGTTCAAATATGAATTTCCTAGAAAAGACTTATTCCACGATCTCTCTTTTTCTTCTTATCTCTTCATTTTGAATAAGAACACTAAGAATTGTTCGTGTTTTATATAGAAATTTTTAAGTTACTATCTAATACTATGAAAGTTACTATACAAAATGTCTGTCGACACATTTCGGCCGACAAACTTTTCTAAAGAGTTAAAACTATAGTTTTGTCTAAGACAATATTTTTTTTTTCTTTTTTTTTAGTCCCTACAAAATTATAATTTCTACCCAAGCATTATTTTCTCTTTTAGTCTAGTCATTTTGACTTGCCAACGCTACATTCACATTCTATCGACAATTTTTTAAAAAGTTGAAATTGTAATTTTATCTAAGATAATATTTTTATTCTCATTGTAGTCCCTATTAAATTATAATTTCTACCCACACATTATTTTCTCATTTCATTTTAGTCCTTAGAATTCTATTTCATTTCTTTAATATTATTCTTAAAATCATTTTGGGTTCAACTAAGAGGCTATCCTATCATGTATACCCCTATAAAGATCATTTATCTCTAACTACATACATTTTTAGGATGTTACACACACACACACACACACACACACACACACACACACATATATATATATATATATTGTGGGTTATTATAAAGTAACCCCCAGTTATAGACTATTATGGTTGAGCATTATTATGTACATAAGAATTCAATTTCCCCAAGTATCTAATGCAAAACCAAAAAGTATAAGCCATAGGTTGAAATTAAAACAATTATCAATAAATTGTTTATATTTTTTTTGCTTTCAATCTTTTAAGCATTTGTTGTTTCAAATTAACACACGGAGATATGTTGTTAGAATAACTGTTTGGTACAATGATATTCTTTAATGTCTTATGAAATTTGTACTTGTTTGCATTTATAAAGGTAAACAATCCAAGATGATATCTACAATTTTCATTGGGCCACAGATTAGACCTAATATCCATCTTTTGTAAGTCTCCACGTACATTTAAGTGGTCTTTTAATCTTTCATTTTTATTTAATAAAGTGAATACAATATTGTCTCGCACATTTTTTCAACATGCATGACATTAAAAATTGTATTGCACTAAGTTGGTTGCCTGGTACAGAAGTTGGAAAATTATACTGTATTTTTTGCCATTATTAAGTTTCCACCTTAGGCCCACTGGCTTCTTAGTGTCTTCAACTTATCCTTTAATTTCTACATATTTTTCAAAGATAACATCAACATTCTAAACTTGTCTTAAAACTTCTTTGCCACTTATTACCTTAGGTAAATTTCTCCTTTATGCTTTTGCTTCAAATAGACTTTGAGCCAATCTAAATTTATGCCCTACATTCAGAGAGTGTTAATGACCAATAAAACACCACTTTTGATTATAAGGTAGACACATAAGCATTAAGTCAAAATCACATGATAGACATGCTAATCCAGTATGCATAATTCATCCAGACAATGTTCCAAGCCTTGGACTTCACTAATTATCCAGAATAGAATTGCACACATCAATACTTGATTATTGTAGGAATTCTAAGTTTTGACACTAACATTTCACAACTTTTTTAACTGTTCCATTAATGGTTGAAAATAGACATTTATATCATTTATTGGTGCTTGCATGCATGGAATGATCATTAAAAGGAGGGAAAAACTCTATTTTATACATATTCAAAGTGGAAGATTGTAGAGCATGAGTATTATTGGCCAAATGTTGTAATAGTGATTAAGTTGTCAAATGGATTGAACCTACTGGTAAACAACCCAAGAAGTATATTATGAGGATCTAAAGCAAATGCAAGATGCATTGTGTCAAATTTCTTCCATGCTTTAGAGTCTCTTAGATGTCTTAACATGCCATCATCACTTTTTCCACCACATGCCATCGCATATGCTTAGTTGTTTTAGAGAACATAAACAACCTCTATAACCTTGGTTTTAGAGGAAAGTACTGCAAACTATTATAGGTTTTTCTTCATCACTTTACTACAATTGGAAACACCCTTACCTTTCAATTTCCATATAGATATATTGTATTTTTTGCTAGCTATCCTTATTTGCATCCTCACCCAAGTATGATATACAATCCTTGGGACATGTATATATTTTAGTATAGTGAAATCCAAGTTTATTAATTTTTTGTTTCTCTTTTGCCTTATAGAAAGACGATGAAATCTTAACTTGTTCAAAAACATATGCCAACAACTCTAGTATTTGTCAATTATTCTTCATAAACACTTAATGTGATACAATTTCACCAAAAAGGGCAATTTTGAATACTTTCATACCCTTCATACAAATTATGCTGACCATCTCTAATTAAGTCCAACAAATTTGCATTATTGTCTAGCATCATTTGATTTGGAGTGGAGAAATTACTTCATCTTCTTCCACACATTGGTTATTGAAATGATGCCTAAATGCATCATTAACCAAATTATGTATAAGGTCATTAACAACAACATTTTATTGAACCACTTGCGGTATTACAAGACTTTCAACTATAGTTTTCACATTATTTGTCTCTCCTTGTGTAAGCCAAATAGTTTAACCCCTGGGATATAGTTTAATAATTAAGTGATTTTACACTACTTGTTTAATATGTCATTGTTAAACTTGCATTTAGGATATGGTCATATAATCATACCTTTAACACTTAGATTGGCAAATGCTAAGTCTAAAATCTATTCAATCTGTGATACCTACAAAATTCATGTCTTTCAATTGGAAGTTAGTTAAGTAGGAAAGACAAATTCCAATCCAGTTATACTATTCATATAGTAAATTTGCCAAATTTGGAAATTCATAATTTATTTAAGAAAGTTCCAAAAATTGTACAATTTTTTAGACAACTAGAATAACATAATAACTAATTGCCTACTAAATTTCATTTCAAAATTCGTTCATTTGTCCCATTAAATAAATTTATGATCATGGTTATACAGAATTATGCAGAATTAAAATTTTGTTACTAATGTTTAGTGCAAGACCCATTTAAATGGAATCCAAATGATATGAAACTTTCTAGAATACTTTATTAGTACCTCAAGGACTTGAAAATAGAATTTTAGCCCAAAATTCATCTATTTAATCACTCAGGTGTTACCAAACCTCATATATATCAAAAAAAAATTCTACATAATTCTCCATATTTTAAGTATGTAAAATAGGAATCTATCTAACTCAAAATTTTATGAAATATGATACATATAAACTCTGTTATATTAAGATTCAACCCACCGAAGATCTTAATTTTTTTGTCCATCTACTTAATTTTCACATTTTCTCTTTTTACATGAAATTACACTTTCTTAAAACTAAAACTTGACTAAATATGTTTCAAAAAACCTTCTATCACATACTAAATTTTGCTCAAACTTTGGTTGGTTATTTCTTAATACATGTAAGAGTTCATGCACATACACAAAAGGCAACCTTATACTACACCATCGTATTCATTTATGAGCTATATAAACTCCTAGTTCTAACACATTCATAACCTTATAGGAGTATAATAAATGAGTCAAATATTAAGAATACACATAGCATACCCTCATATATATATATATATTCATTTTACATATAGCATACCTAAAGCTCCATAAAATAACACCAATATATCTTCATTCTTTCCTATGTAGGTGTTACTCTTGGAGCTAAGTAGCAAATTTAGCCTTATTTACGAAAATTGATGTAATTCACTCTCATAAATTTCTGCAAAAAAAAAAAATAAATAAATAAATCTTCAAAATTATTTTTATTAGCATTATTGTTATTATTATTATTATTATTTTATTGCTTTTGTCCACTTTCCTTAGGTAAGATAAAGTAACAATAGCATCAATCACGTGGTGTTAAAATAACGTTATAAATGAATTGTTAGTGTTGGGTGTGCGTACATATCAATAATATATATATCTCTATCTATCAATATAATATTAAAAAATAATAATATATCAATATAATTTTTAAAAATAATAATTAGTTTTTTATAAGAATATAAGAATAATTAATTAATTAATATTTTAATTTTTTTAAATAAAGATATTTTGATAATTTAATTTATCCTCATTCCCATTCTCACTCCCTTTTTTAATATCATACTAAACATAGCATATGGGATTAAAATTCCATTCCCTTAAAAGCCAATTCCTATCCTCAAACACATTCCTATTCCCTTTCCCATCATTTCTACCAACCAAACATGCCCTTGGGTTGTTTTTATTTTAATTTCTTAATTACTTTTATCTTTTGTTGCACTAATTCAATTAAAAAGAGTTGTATGGAGTCTTTTTGGGCTCAAGCCTTCAAATAAAATAAAAACAGATAATTGCAAGTTGAGACTCAGGAACAAAATTTAGGATAAACTTAACTTGTTTATTAAATGGTTCGACTTATAAGTAAGTTTAATTATTATTTTTATTCAATTTTTAATTTAGTCTTTACAATTCAAAAGGTTTATAATTAAATATTTTAATTTAGTTCTTACTATTAAAAATTTATTAATATTTTATTTAATTTGGCAAATGTAATTAACTATATATTATCTTGATACTCAGAATATGTATAATTTAAACTAATAACAATAAATAATAAAATAAAATCAATGTACACATGTAGCAAAATTTTGATAAAAATATAATGATAAGGATTAAATTAAAAATTATTTAAATTCTAAAAAATTAATGACTAATATTTAGATTTAAGGATCAAATAAAAAATTAAATGAAACTATGAACGTGAAAAATATAATATTTCTAGAAAAGAATTTGGTTTTAGAAACAAATGAAGAAGTCCAACATGTTGCGTGTGGGTATTATATGCTCTCCTGGAAAACATGTCGGGGTTCATCCCAATCATTTGAGCTCATATGCCATTAAAACTATAGAATTTACATAAAATTTCTTTATAAAGATGTCAACTAGCCGTTATGCATGACTATAATTTATATTTAAAAACTTTTACATGAAATTTCAATTTTGTTATTAATATAATTCATTCAACGTAGAAAAAAAAAAGCTTTATTGTTATGCAAATATGTTTTAAAAATAAAAGTGATTTAAAAAAAATCAAATCTGAACTAAACAAAATTAATATCAAACAGTAAACCAAATATCCTATATCTTTGACTTGATCTATTCTCCTCCCTGTATTCAAAAAGTTAACTGAAATCCAAGGCAAAATGTCTAAACATTTTAATGCTGTGGTTTTTTTTTTTTTTTTTTAATTTCTTAATCACTTTTGTCTTTTTTTGTTGTACTAATCCAAAGAATACGAAGAGTCGTGGAGTCTTTTCCGGGTTCCAGCCTTAAAATAAAAGAAAAGTAAATAATTTCAAATTCAGCCTTGGAAAAAAAAGATTAAGATAAATTTAAATAGTTTATTAAATAACTCGGCTTATAATTAAGTCTACATTCTTAGTTTTATTTAATTTTTAATTTACTCTATGTAATTGAATCTTTACTGTTTTCAAGTACTTTAATTAAGTTCTTATCACTAAAATTTTGTTAATATTCTATTAAATTTTATAATTAATTATATATTGTCTTAATATTCAGAATATATATGATTCAAGCTAATAAAAATAGATAATAAAATAAAATCAACTCACATATGTAGCAAAATTTTGATAAAAATATGATGATATGAACTCAATTAAACATTATTTAAACTCTAAAGACTTAATTATAAATTTCATAAATTGTAAGAATTAAAAAACTATAAAGATAAAAATATAATTTTCCTGAAAAAGAATGTAGTCTTAAAAACAAATAAAGAAGGAGTAAAATATATTTTTATTTTTTATTTATTACAAAAATTAATCATGTCTAACTTAGTTATTTATTAAAAAATATTATATTTTATTTTACACTTTTTATAAAAAAAATTAAATTTTAATCCTTTAAATTTAAAGTTTAGAGTTTAATTAAAAATAAATTTAATAATTTTTTTAAAATAAAAAATTAAGTATAATTTCAATGAACAAAAAATTATTTTTAAATATTTTAAAAAATAAATAATTAAAATAATAATTTTATAATAAATAACTAAAACTATATTTCTCAACAAAAAACGGTCCAAAATGTTGCGTGTGGGTATCTATTTTGAATCTCCCTGTAAACCTGTCCCGGTTCATCCCAATCATTCCACCGTGTTTCTGACCACATTATGATCAACCACTTTCACGTCTACACATGATTTATTCACATTAAAAGCATAGTCTCTTTCTCGTCTCTTTTAATTTTTTTAAAGTTTCATAATTAGAAATACGACAAAATACCCAGACACACTCACCTTCTTTTCAGAAAATACACTTCATGATTTCTAGTAATTTGTCACGGTCTCATTATACATGTATTTTGAATATCAAAGAATGCAAACTTATTGTTTCTTAATAAGAAAAAATCATAATAAATAATATTTAAAAATATAATTTTATAATAATAAATTAACACGAGTTTATTATTAAGCTTACATTTAAAAGAAAAAATTAAAAAATAATTATGAATGTTAAAAATTAACAAATCCTATTTGATCATTTCATAATTCAATGGACCAAATTATAATGACAAATTTTTATTCACTATTAGATCAAATTTGGTTCGTGATGTCTTTTAGAAAGAATTTAAAATATAATGTTACCATGCAGTTTTCTTTTAATTGATTTTAAAAGCGCTTTTTGTTTCGGTTAATTTTTCTCCTGACAATTTTAAACATTTATTATCTCACATCAAAGAGTGGAGCTATTTCAGTAGCACTTCTCCTCAGATCTATTTATTTTTGAGTTAATGAATAAAATTAATTAATAATAATGATTTTTCAAGATTAAATAAACACAATATAAAAATTGAATACACACAATATTTGGTTCTTCATTAAAAAAATACTAGAAGATAAATTTTATGATGCAAATTTTTGTTGTGCGGTATACAAGAAGTCAAGAACCAACACTTTTCTTGCACGTTCCTGTGCTAGCAATTTTGGATCATTAAAAATTAATAATTATGAGAACAGTATAATTTGGTTCTTTAGTTTTTATTTTAAAGATTAATTTAATATTTTAAGAATAAAAAATATCAAAATAATCTTTTAAAAATAATTTTTTATAAAATAAAGTTTTTTCCTCATAATTAAAGTGACCAAATTAGTTTATTCTTTTATTTTTAAAAAATTATGGTGTTATTTTTTATACAACTATAATATTGAGTGCATTAATGTGTCAGCGTAAAATTTTGCTACATAATGGTAACATGTAGATTTTTTTAATAACTTAACGCTGGCTATATATTTTTTTTTGAATTTATACATAAAGTTATATAATTTTATAATTTTAATTTTTAACTCAAACAATGATAATTTTTAAATTATGTAACTACCGCTATTCATGTTAGTACCATATGACATATTTTCATTTTGTTTATACTGGTACACTTAATATTGTGATTTTATCAAATATTTTACTTATATTTATCATCTTTAGAGAAATTGATTTTAAATGCAAAAATAAATAATTAAAATGTATTTTTCTCATCCACAATGCACCTTCTTGTTTTTAAATTTAATTTTACTAAAAATTAAACTTTTTAAAAAATTATTATAGTACACAAAAATTGTTAATATTTTAAAAGACGTTACCTAACAGAGTTTGCCTTTTGGTTTGGGAGCTCCATACTTGAAATTGAAGAATCCTGAGATTTTTCACAAATAATAAAAAATTAATATTTTATTAATATTAAATTAAAAAAATGTTTTTTAACCATTTTCCCTTGAGAATCTCCAAAGGTGATCCATGAATAGAGGAGTCAAAACGGGTTCGATTCGATTCACCAGGTTGAGCTGGTGTAACCTACCTAAGAGATAAGTTAGGTTGAGGCGTTCATTTGAAAATCTATTTAGTATATTTTTATCAACTTAACCAGTTTAACTTGCAGGTAAAACAAGTTGCATATTTTTTTTTAAAAGAATTTTCCACTCATTCAATTTAGTGCCCTATTCCACTGCACTTTATTCATAATCATATTTTTATTATTAATGAATCATTAAATTATTAAATTACTCTACTTATTTTAATTTGTTGAAACTTGTATTTTATTTAATTATTTTTTCTTGATTTATATTATTATAAAAATTTATTGATTAAACAAGACATGTGTTTAAAAAAATCACATTTAAATTTTTATAATTTTTTATTTTATTTTTATTTTTTAAAATTTTTTAATAAATTAAATAAATCAACTCACTTAACTTATTAAATAAAATAAATTAAAATTTTTAATTCACTATCTTATAATGAGTTAAATAAATTAACTTATTTAATCCATCAATTTCAATAAATCAAGATGAATTGAGTTAACCATTTTGGCAGGACGAAATTGAAACGGTCCGCCGCCACTGACATATTAACGAAAAGTTATCAATATTTTGAGAAAATATTAATATGGGGCCCACTTCAAGACATTGGGCCAATTCCGCCAGTTTGGCAAAATAGACGAATAAAATTGAGCCACGTGTTATGCACCGATATGCAGGTTTGAGTCAAGATCTTAACGTGGTTATCAACTCAGAAATGGATTTCGTAAGTTGAATTGTGCTGTTTGCGTGAAGATTTTCGTTATTTATCGTTTTCGATTATGTTTTCAAATTCTAAACACAAACATTAATTTCAATATGAACCATTCAATCACCAAAATCTGAACTATATTGCAGAAAATCTGAATTCCACCCTACAAGAAATTTATTCCATTCGGTGGTGCAGTTGAAAATTTTTCTTCTTCCTTGTGGCTCCAGTAGATTCTTTCTTTCATTTGGTCTTCTTTTTCGGATTTGTGTTTCAAATTCAAGAACCACATAATCTATGCGACACGAATCAGAGGATGTTCTGGTGATTTAATCCGCCGGCGGTGCGCATGGAGATAACATACGCATCGCCAAGTAGCACCAACCTAGCCGGCCAAAATTCCTCCATGCCGGAGCCGGCGTCGGCCACGGGGACGACTACACGCCCCGTCAGGATCATCCCCCTGCAGCATCCCACCATTAAGATGACGTCGTCGTCGTCGTCGTCGTCTCCTGCTTATCTCAATTCTGTGTTCTCCAAGTGGGCCACGAAGCTCCGAGGAATGACTTGGGTTGAATGGATCGAGCTCTTCCTCCCTTGCTTCCGCTGGATTCGGACCTATAAATGGCGCGAGTATTTTCAGGTGGATCTCATGGCTGGAATCACAATTGGTGTCATGCTTGTTCCTCAGGTAAATTCATGGTTCCTTGACTTCTGTAAGGTTGCCGAGAGGAGTAAGATAGGACATCAAATTTTCTTTCCTAGCTATATAGTTGCTTTTTTATGGTTAAAGGGTACTTAATTGAGGTTGCCGGTCTGAAAACCTCGCATTATGACTTTCAGCAGTTGTTGTATTCTTCTCTGCGTATTAAATGGTCATCGAACTTCAAGCGGGCTACGAATATTCCGTTAAATTATTAGAAATTGAATGGCAGAAAACGAAACTGTGTACTGAATTCATACCGTCCGGTTGCAAACCTTACGTTTTTTTCATCAAATTGCTCCATATAAATAATTGTACTCGAAAACTAGTGAATATTTAGTTGTAGGAGTAGAACATTTTATTTTTTTGGTGGGTATAGATTATTGATTTCTTTCTCTTCTGCATTTTCTTGGTTCCTTGCTTGAATTTCTAGTTAAGTTTTTAGTTTATATGGTTTCCGAATTTTTGAAAGGAGAACGCTCCTTTTGATCAGTACAGGTAGTCGTAGTTTTAACTTTCTGTAACTATATTGATGTGTGTAAGTGGGTGCTTGTTAATTGAATGGTTCGTTGTAATTATATATTTGCATTGATTGGCTGTAAGTTTTTCGGTAACTTTTTTCCTTTATTCATCATTTTATACCTTGTTGAACGAGCAGGCAATGTCCTATGCAAAACTAGCTGGACTTCAGCCAATATATGGACTTTGTAAGTTTGCTAAACTGTTATGCTGTTGATAAATTTTCTGCATTTTGATATAATTAGTTTCACTACCACATTTACAGCTCTTTAAAATATTATATTTGAATTGCTTTTCCAATAATATGTGTACTTTTAATTTTTATGACCTTTTTTTTTGCCATACTGTACTCCTTATTAATTTAAGGATAGAAATTCTAAAGTTTTACAGACTCAATTTTCTCTAGAATAATCAAATCAAAGCATCCTGCACTCGATCTCCTTTGCAGGAGGAAGTATTAAAAAGAAATCGAAGAAATTCAGAAAAGAAGAGCTTGTTTGTTTACTGTTTTTAAAGACAGTTTTCTGTTCTTAAAAAGTAATAAAACGAAAAAAAAATTGGTTTCACACAATTATTTCTTATTCTCAATTTTCAAAATCTCTTTTCTGTTTTCTGCATTTCCGATTCTATTTTCAATTTTGTGTTCCTATTTTGATTTCACATTTTGTACTATTTTTCTTTGAGATGAATATGAAAAGTAACAACTTTTAGATTTTTAATCTGACAATTTTGAATCAAAATTAAATATCAAACTTGTCTTCAGAACAAACTTAGAAAACATATTTTCTGTTCTCTGACAATAGGAAACTGTTTCAGGAATAGATTTCCAAATGGATTTTTTGTTCTTTTTAAAACTTCTGCTCTTAAACGTGTCAATAAGTAACAGTATTGTCTATGCCATGTTGATGTTTCATAACTCAATTTTAACAAAAGTCTCCTTTTGTACTTAGAAATTTTCTGCTAATTTCCTATAATGTAATGTACTCTTTAGGTTGTTTCTCTGCCTCTACAACTTTTTACATCCTCCAGTTCTACATTTTATGTGGCAATTAATCTTGTTTTGTTCATTTCCTTTGCAAGGAAGATTCTGGCTTTGTGCCTGTATTTGTATACGCCATATTTGGGTCATCTCGTCAGCTTGCAGTTGGTCCAGTAGCACTAGTTTCTCTCTTGGTCTCTAATGTGCTTGGTAGCATCACTGATTCATCCAGTGATTTATACACAGAGTTGGCAATTTTGTTGGCTCTTATGGTTGGGATACTGGAGTGCATAATGGGACTCCTAAGGTAGTTTTGGTACTCCTTATTTTCATCAATATGGGTAAAGCATGTTATATTGGCGATTGATCTATAGAAAAAAAACTTAGCCTTCTTTGTGCTTTCCCTTCCATACATCTAATACTCCAATTAAACTAAGGCCTTCATTGGGAATATTGTGGCTTTGGGGTTTTTCATTTTGGAGCAAAACCTACAAATTTATGTTTGGTAATATTATTTTAAGGGTGCTTCTTACAGTCCTTGATCATAATGCAATTTCCAGCAACTTTCGTCACTTTTCAACCTGACGGTGTTCTGAATGTTTCTACACCTACTACGTAACTTTTCTAAAATAACAACAATCTTGAATGGGCCTAAGAGATCATTATACTTTCTTTTCATGAATCAGTATATACGTGTTATCAAATGATTATTTTGACATGAAATTAGACATGGTTATAGTACATTAATAATAATTCTATGACTTGAATTGCAATATGACTTATTCATCTCCAGAAGAGGAATTGGACTCGTGTATTTAGGATTAAGTAACTTATAAACCGCAATCACCACAATGTGTTTCCTTATAAATTGGCTTCTAAAGATGTTTTACATTCCACATCTTGACATTGGCATGCACTATTATGGTTCCATGTAACTGATGCATATTTCTTTCTGGTTTTTCCAGGTTGGGATGGCTGATTCGCTTCATTAGCCATTCAGTGATTTCTGGCTTTACTACAGCTTCTGCTATTGTTATTGGTTTATCTCAGGCAAAATACTTCTTGGGTTATGATATAGACAAAAGTAGCAAGATTGTGCCATTGGTTAAGAGTATAATAGCTGGATTTGATAAGGTATGCTTTATTTCAATGAATATCTTTTTCAAGGTGGTCCAATGACCATTTTTTTTCTCCAGTAATGCTTACTTAAGCTGGACATCATATTACTATCCCTTAAAATTATTTCTTATCCACCTCTTTAAGTTTTTTTATTTTCTGGTTTAGTTCATTTAATTTCTGGTGCATGTAATTTGCACACTAATGATAACTAAAATGATATAGGAAGGGAAGGGAATTAGGATTTATTAGGCTGAAAGTTATCTAGATTGAATTATGGATTGAAAGTTAGCGGATTGAAGGTTTATCGTGTGTTAAGGAAAGGGCAATTTGGAAGAAAGAGGAGTGGGTTTTAGGAGCAATTTAGTGGCTGTTATGGTGCAGTGAACAGTAAATGCCAATTTTGGATTTAGAATTTGATGTGTTCGGGGGAAATTTCATAAAACGAACAATAAGGTTAAAACTACTAAACAAAATGAGGTATAATGCTTTTTATCAAAGAAAATTAGATCTGAACAGGTTTACAAATTTAGAAAAACAAAATAGAAGTTGAGAAGCAGAAAAAAATAACTTAGGCATCATACATTGGTGTTGGTTGCATCACCCATCCAAGAAAATAACAATTTTCTGATTAACTAATGAAATTCAACATTATATCTGAAAGAAAGTATTTGAGCATACCTAATCCTATAAGGAATGGGAGTGGAACTCTAAGCTATGAAGATTGAGACTCTAGTACCATTATGCCTATAAGGAAAACTTTGACATTAAAACATGAATTGTAGCACCTAATTTACATAAAGCCACATGGTGAAATACTATTTATAATCAAGAAACACATAACAAGTTTCCCGTGGATTGAAAGTATAAATTATATATCAGTAATGGCTTACTGATTGTAATTTTAAATGATTATGGTTAAGTAGGAATGTAGGATCTCTAAGATATTAAGCTCAAGGGTTTTGGGAGGAACAAGGAACACAAAGTCCTTTGGCAGAGTGCTGTGTTGGCTGGCTTGACGTGTTGATGCTTTGAACAGAATCCGAAGTTTCTTCCTTCAAATCTTTGTTGGGAAACAATTGGTTTTTTTATGGACATCCATTTCAGTTGCTTTTTTCCTTCTTGGTTTGAGAGGATGATTCAGCACTCTAGTCATAAGTAAAAGAGAAAATAGAGACCATGTGATATCTTCAACTTGGGCTATCTTGATGCTAGTGTCCAGCATCATGAAAGTTTGTCACAAATTGTTCAAGAAGTATACAGAGTACAGACAACGAGAAGGTTTTTTGCATATTGGTAAGAAAAATTAGAAAGTGAGTTTGTAAATGGTGTTTCTTTATGTTCTGGCACTTCAGTTTAAAATTAGAGCTGAGTCAATTTTGTTTGGCTTCTTTTTGCATTCTGAAGTTATAGATGTTTGTTAGAAAACTGAACTGTAAACATGAAATGCAAGTGAAATGAGAAATTTTAAAATAGTGATGTAAAACTTCTATTTGTGGTTCAATGTTTTAATTTAACTAGTGCTATCCTTAGCCATTAGACATTTAGGCAGCATTAATCTCAACGTCTATTCTCATACTACATGTTGACATAATTTTAAGTTCAATTTAACCAATGAAGGTGCCCTGTAATATGCATAATATATTAATTCTATACAATATTCCTGTTTAACAATTTTCATTTTCTTCTGGCCCTGTTTACTGATTAAATTTCAACTACTCTATATTCATCTACTTATGCTGTTCTTTCCTCTGTCTTTCTGTTGATTTCACTTATCAATTCCTTTTCCTTAATATAACCTTGTAGTTTTTGTGGCCCCCTTTTGTGATGGGATCGGTGATACTAACAATACTACTTACCATGAAGCAGCTGGTATGAACCCATTCTCTGGTGTTTGTGAAACGTTTTATCAGTATTCTTCTCATTAAATTGATATTCTATCCCCAGGGGAATACACGGAAGTACTTGCGGTTCCTGAGAGCCGCAGGGCCTCTCACTGCAGTAGTTCTGGGAACAGCTTTCGTAAAAATATTCCATCCATCATCCATTTCTTTGGTGAGAATCATATAGATGAGATGCGCTTGTGTCTTTATAATACTGAATGTAGGAAAAACTAAGGAAAATAGAAGTGGGATGATATTACACTTGCCAATACTATCAGCTAGATAGCAATCTTGTACTCCACAAAAACATTTTGTTCTTGTATCCCTATTGTTTCATTCATATAATATTTCATGACAAGTCAAAACATATTTGCTTCTTTGATCACAGTATACTAGTCAGATATGACAACAGTAAATAGTTTTAATGCACAGATAAATAGATGCCATTATGGTTCTGTATTTTGTTTTTACTTTTGGAGGATATCTCGTCTTCACATCTGAGTACAGCAATATATAATTGCATATATTTTGATTTAGAATGCTTGCTATTTGTCAACATATAAAATTTTTCTTTGGCCTTAATTTCCTTTTAGCTGAGTTGTTATTGTTTGAAAATACTGTATTCCTTTGAAAGATTAATACCTGCTTCTATTATTTCATTTCAGTACGTAAGATTTTGATGCCATAGTGCAGATGGAGGATCATAAGATCATCAGCTTTATATGATAATTGTCTGTTGTGTAGGAGTTTATCTTTAATTTATGTTCTTGAACAAATTACCTAGAATGAATATTAGTAAAAACATTTAATGTGAGTGATGAAAAAGAGTAATACAACTATAAACCCTTATATCTAATCGTTTCAGTCTGCTCGTGTTACTTGGAGCACAAAGAATATTGTTGTGGCCATTCTAGTGCTTTATTGCTTACCAAACTTAACTGTGTTCCAGTCGAGAAAGACTCTGCTCTGTTGTCTGGTCTAATCATTGAGTTCTTGATAGTGTAAAAGTGATGGTAATGACTATAATATGTTTCTTGCTCCTTACTTTTGTTCCTCGTCAGATATGTTCTTTTATAAATGAGAATTGTAATGATCAGGGTTGCTAACATGTTCACGATGCTGTTAAAATCTAAGTCCAAAAGAGCTGATGAATACTACTGGTTGTTGATAGGTGGGAGATATACCTCAAGGCCTGCCAAAATTTTCTGTTCCCAGAGCTTTTAGTTATGCAGTTTCCTTAATTCCAACTGCATTTCTCATCACTGGGGTGGCTATATTGGTAAATATCTTGT
The DNA here is from genome assembly GCA_037074485.1 of Delonix regia. NCBI lineage: Eukaryota > Viridiplantae > Streptophyta > Magnoliopsida > Fabales > Fabaceae > Delonix > Delonix regia. Next base: position 16,717,062 of record CM073454.1, on the reverse strand, counting down.
TTTTGGTGCATTTTCTATTTTAGTTGGTTGATTAAAATTATTGTTTACCAACTTGTAGTCCAATTATATATACTTTCAAACTTCAGGAATCTGTGGGGATTGCCAAAGCATTAGCAGCAAAAAATGGGTATGAGTTGGATTCAAATCAAGAGGTATGTTTCTTTCCAAGAAAAGACCACAACGTCATGTTGGTTGCTGTAGTGTTTGAACTATCTTTAATCAGATTATGCACCATGCAATGGATTGAAAAGGAATACTTATTTGTTCATGACTTCATTCTATGTTGGTGAATGACATTTATAGCTAAAATAATGACTGTAGTCTCTTTCAGCCTTAAAAGCTATTAATTGCCTTAGATATATGCAAAAGCCAACTATCTTATAATATGTATCTTTTTTATGGCTGCTTATTCTAACGGACATGCTAGATGTTTAAACTTTTTAATAATAATCAAATTAAAACTTGTTTAAAAATTTCTTTATTGGCCAATAAATATGGTTAAGTAACAATTAACAACTCACAAAAACCTTAATACGATAAAATCTGTTGATAATATCAACAATGGGTTAGTAAGGGAGTATTATGAACAATAATTTAAGCGAGTGAGGGCTAGGCCTCACTTTTGTGATAGTGGTTGTTTGAAACAGAGCATCAGATAAACAGAAGGGAGGAACGTTGAGCTTCGCTTCTGGTTTTGGCTACAGCTATGTGTATGAGAGGAAGAAAAAATTTGAGGGTTTTGATGGTTTCTACTTATGAAATGCAGTGTTTTCAACTTCCCCTTCCTTCAGTTCATGGGCTGGAATGAGATTGGGTTAATCAGAAATGCCTGTGTAGAAACGGAAGCTACAGCTGATATTCTAGCAACTAAAGTAGAGTACCTCTTTAAGAATAAAGTGAAAATGATATCCCATCTTATCATGCCTTTAAAACAGTGTTGCCAGTGATTTATCACAGAAGTTAAGTTGCCTCAATGAAACTCTAATAGGGTAGACCCATAGAGTACTGTGAGGACTTTCATTTCTTGTCCCAAATGATTTGTACGGATATCGGAGTTCATTGGGCAGCGTAATGCGCTTGAAGTTTCTCCAAAACTTCTTGATTTTTGTAGTCAGTGTATTTCTTTTGTTCATCCGAAACATTTTGTAACTGCTCTCCTGGATATTTTTTGGACAGTTGTTCGGTCTAGGTGTTGCCAATGTTCTTGGTTCATTCTTTTCAGCATACCCAACAACAGGTAAGCCTTCTATGTGACTCTGGGAACTTCAAAAAGGTTGAATTCTAATGTCAAAGCAGCATTTAGTTTCATATACTTAAATTGAAACCTTCTTTGAACAAAAGCATGCATATTTATAGATTTTCATACATGTGAATGAGAAATGCAGGATCCTTTTCAAGGTCAGCTGTCAGTCATGAAAGCGGTGCAAAATCTGGAATATCTGGGATTGTGACAGGAATCATAATAACCTGTGCACTTTTGTTCCTGACTCCATTATTTAAGTACATTCCTCAGGTTTGTGTCCATGCCTCTAACTTTTATATTTCTCAGTTATTTGTATAGGACTTCTCGCTTGAATGAATTGTTCTACTGGCCACATTTTATGGATAATTCTTGCTGGGTTTCTGAATTGTTCCACTTGCCACATTTTATGAATAATTCTTGTTGGGTTTTGATAATATAAATTAGGACAATGTTAAATTGGAAATGGTGTTAAGAATTAAGAGATTGTTTCAAATTTAAGGATTTCTTTTTTCCCTTCTGGAATGCTGACAATGGATTTTATTATTTCAATAATTCCAGTGTGCTCTTGCTGCCATAGTGATCTCTGCTGTGATTGGTCTGGTAAGCATTTTCCTTCATGCCAAGGTATTCAATTCATTGTCAACAATCACGGGCAGTAATTAGACTTGATGATGCAATTTTGTAGTGGAAGAGTGAAGGCTGAAATAGAGTTTATTGTAGTGATGATGCAATTTATGCTGTTGGGTTAGTTTAGTTTGTTTGGATTATGGATTCTAATCCTCATAAGACATGGATGCTTTGTATTTAGATTTTACTTTTGTTTCATATCAACTGTGTTTTAACTAATTTTGTATTTTGTTTCTTGGAATATCCTGTCCATGTTAAGCCTGACTGATTTATAATTTATTATTATGCAAACTATTTTCTAATGAATAAAAGTTTTACTTTAGCATCCCATTTTAGCTGTTTATATTGCTTTCCTTGTCTAAACTCACTGAAAATTTTGTTGGTCATCACTTAACTCACATCATAGTATTTAATTTCTTCATTTGACTTTATCATTTCAGGTGGATTATGAGGAGGCCATTTTCTTGTGGCGTGTAGACAAAAAAGATTTTCTTCTTTGGATCATCACTAGTACTACAACTTTGTTCCTTGGTATTGAGATTGGTGTACTTGTTGGGGTGAGTACAAGGTGAAGTTTGCTGATAAGTAATGGTTGCTTAATATTTGGAGAAATTGGTTTTTGTCTATTTTTTATAGGAACTCTTCATGCCCTGATGCATCTCCTCAGTGAGGCTAAATTCTTTATTTGCCATGCGTATTCATCATATAATCATCTTTGCTGATTAAAACTTGAGTCCTTCAATGCTTGTTATTTCATCATGGGAAAATTAAGGAGATAGTTTTGCAATCTCGTATAAATATAACCCATGGAGCTTGATATCCTAGTATTCCAATTGCTATAAGTTGTGATTTTTATGGTACACTTGAGATAATCCTACATTATAATGTTTTGAAATTGTAGGTTGGTGCTTCACTAGCTTTTGTCATTCATGAGTCTGCGAATCCACATATTGGTAAGTTGGTTTGTGTAGTTTCATTACTTGTGAAAGATGTTTTATTTCAGTTTTATATCTAAGAATGAAATCATTTGTATTATAAATCATATTTTCCCCACAAAAATAGGCCATGAATCAAGTTGAGCTGTCAACCCAAAACTTTAGAAGTTGAAACCTATCTTACTGAAAACAACCTTGCTTCCAAAGCCTTAACTACACCTGAGTACTCATGTATCAGCATATAATAAACCAAATACATCTAAAAATTTGAATGACCCTTTAGTAATTAATAACAAATTTTGCTAGAAATGCTTAGATGCATCCAGAACACAAAAGGAAACAATTATGGTTGAAGACAAGTTCATAGGGAGGGTGCAAGTATACATGAAAGAAAAAGCATAAGAATCTTGGGGACCAATGTTGGATATACTGACTGCAAAACCTCTACAAAGTAAAGGAATGCTGGCAGCCCAATATAAAAAATCCCGGAAGTGTTATAAGACCAATTGTGTTACACTGCATTAGATTTTTCCTATGAGTAAAAGATATGAGAATTTGGCACTTGTGTTCAGATTACATCCCTTGTTATCTTTATATACTAGTAGTTGTGATTGTCTTTCAAATGTCCCAATTGCTGATGTTGCTTCAAATTCCTTGTTTTAAAATATTTTAGTGTATGCATAGAACTGATCATGATCAACGTATTGTCAAGTTTTATCCAAGTTATTTAAAAATTCTATTCGAAGTACTTATTCCAGATGCATTCATTTAAATACAACCATAGTCCTTCTCCCGTTATTTCTGAATGGATTTTCTGGTTAAAAAAAAAAAAGGGAATGGATTTCTCCAGGGATGAGTTTATATTGTAAAAAGAGACAAAGTAAATAGGAATTTGGCCCGTTATTAAAAGTAGTTAACCTATTTAGATGCTTTTGGTTATTGTACTGCATGATTGTTTGTTGAACTTATTGTCTGGTGTGTGCTGCAGCTGTTTTGGGTCGTTTGCCAGGGACAACTGTTTATAGAAATATTAAACAATATCCTGAAGCATACACATACAATGGAATTGTAATTGTTCGTATTGATGCTCCCATTTATTTTGCAAACATTAGTTACATAAAGGACAGGTAATGAGAAATCAGTTGTATTTGACAAATTTTCTATCAAGAGTGTTGCTTAATTCATTTAGAGTTTTGTCAGGTTGCGAGAATATGAAGTTTATGTTGATAGTTCAACAAGACGTGGACCAGAGGTAGAAAGAATTTATTTTGTGATTCTAGAAATGGCCCGTAAGTGTTGCTTGCCTTGTGTACATAGAAGCATACATTGTGTTGTATATGGTTTTAGCATAATTAAGAGTTTGCTTGTTTCAGAGCATGCTTGGATATTGTTCCTTGAAATTTTTTCATCTTGAATTTCTCAATCTCTGATTTGATGGTTGATAAAATACTTTTCCTAGTCCGAGAAACCTTCTAGAACTTTTCAATTAAGCGAAGTTAATTTTCTAGAACTAGCTCGTTCGTTCTTCAGATGCAATCATCAGATAACACTTAGCATCCACTATTTAATCTTAAGTCCTGACCATGATCCACTGGATATAATCTATTAGTAATCTGTTGAAATCAGTAAAATATCCCGCTCACCATCTGCCCATCACCAATGTAGCTGCTGATATATCAAGTAGTCCTCGGATTTCAACAATGATCACAACCTAATATTTTGCTATATAATATTAGTGACCAACGATTGCTCCAAATATAGATAAATGATCTGAAAGCAAGTTCTCTGAGGAAATGTTTTGTACTCAAACATATTTACCTTAAAATACTGGAATTGATGCCATCCATAAAGCCAGTCTTTCTCATCCTTATTTGTTTCTCACAAGAAATATGACCATGATTGATGGTTGGTATTCAACGTTGCTTGCATTAATTCTATGTCAAGTATATTCACGTGTGTGAATTGGTAATGTAATAATAGTCCTTCATGAACAGAAACTGAAATTTGTTGGTTGAACCCTTTCTGCAAATAGCATAGCAGAATATCAGCATTGTGTTGTAAACATTGGGTTATAATTGTTACAGCTGTGACCTATATAGACTCCAGTGCGGTTCAGGCTTTGAAAGACTTACATCAGGAGTACAAGTTACGGGGCATCCAGGTATGATGTGACTCCGCTATTCCACAACTCAAAAGTCTTCAAACCATCAATGTAATGTTCTGACCAACCGAGGTTTTCTTGCAGATTGCAATATCCAATCCAAACCCAGAAGTTTTGCTTACCTTATCCAGTTCTGACGTGGTGGATCTTATAGGCAAAGAATGGTACTTTGTAAGAGTACATGATGCTGTTCAAGTTTGCTTGCAGCATGTTCAGCGCTTAAGAGAGATGCCGAGGACTACACAAGCTTCTCTCTCTCTCCCTGCAGATAATCCAAGTTTATTTGAGAGGTTACTGAAACAAAGAGGGGAGAGCCTTCCAAGAGCCGATTTGGAGTCTGGTAACGGCAAGCGTCCGCTCTCCAAGGACACAGAATCCCAATTGGAGCCATTATTGTCAAGAAAATCTTGAAGTCTGCCTTTCTTATAGTATGGTAAATAAATGTGTTTTAGCCATTCTTTCTGGATAGTTTTTTAGTGATTAGGCTTCATTATAAACCTTGTGCGATCATGCCAATGTTCAAATATGATATTGTGTCCAATATTGATTGGCCAATTGTAGAATATATGAAATAATTTATAAAAATGATTTCTGGCTGTGTAACTTTCTTGTTCAATTTGTCTGTCTTCTTAGTTTAATTATTTAAGGAATGATCAAAATACCCATAGTTTATAGGTACCTGTAAATTTTACTTTTAAGGATTCGAGTACAAGAACCCGAGATTTTCAAGGCCTTCGGTTTGGATAGTATGATTCCCAATTTGTGTGTCGAGTATATGAGTAAATTATACAGTTGTCACCCTCCAATTTAAATTTAAATTTTTGTAAGTTAAAAAAAATGTATTTAAATTGATACAGTAATTTGGGCCAAAAAAATTTAAGTTGGACTAAAGTGTAGGATAACATTTTGTTTCTAGGGATGTTTTCTATATTTAGAAAATAGAAGAAAAGCACGACATCTTCCTGATACAAAGCAAAGTCTGATGTTTTAGCGCCAATATCTACTCCATTCTCCAGCCATCCAAGCAGGAAGAAGATTTGGAAGTGGAAGATACTATCATGTCCTATTTTGCACAGCGGAAGGTCCAATATTTCGGTGAAGAGAAGATTGTACCGGTAAAAAAACCCACTGATAAACGATGATCTTTCTGTATACTTAGAGTGGCTCTTTTTTATTTGTAAACGTCTTTTTTAAGGAAATTTTCATCTTTCCAGTAGGTTTTTCCATATGACATTCAGGTGAGCATGTCGTTGGAGTACACGCGTGCGTCTATAGATATGCGTTTGTGTGTCTTGTTAAAAATTAGCTTGTAAAAGAAGTTTGTTGGAACCATTATCATGAAAATTGTATAATCTCCTTGACATAGTAAGCAAGAAATAAAATGTAGTGGTGTAAGACCCTTTTTTTTACTGTCCATGACTTCAATCAGAGGTAAAAGATTTTGGAACAATTAATCACTTAGTCCTTATACTTTATATATATTTGTAAATTGGTCTCTACATTTGTTTTTTTAAATTAGTTCTCATTGTTTCAGAAATTTTTAAGTCAATCTATGTCATTAGTTAGTTTTTTAACACAATTTATAAAATAGTGACACGAAGTGGCCATATAACAAATAAAATGTCAAGTCAGCTCCCAAATTAATAACTTAATTCTTTTAATATTTTCTAATTGATCATTCAGTGGCATCATCTTTTCTTCTATCTCTACAATAACTACATCTTGTCCAAACTAACTATAATGGGAAGGAGGGATTTGGGATAAGAGAACAATACTTAAATAGGAACAAGAAAGATGGATCAGTGACTTAGTGTATATTAGTATGTTGCAAGGTCGTTTGAGAGCCAGACAAAAGAGACACTATCATTATTAATCATAGGCTTGAAATTAGAACTAATTCTAATTCAAGAATTACATTTGAGGAATGAGAAGTTTACCATCAATGAGTTGATTGAAGTCCATAAACACCCTTTTTAGCTTTCAAAAATAAGTAGTTTGCTAGCTTCCTAGTGCAAGATATCCAAGTTCAAGAACATAAGATTGAAATGGTTGAGGACTTAGATTTGCAACATGGAGCTTTTTTTAATTGATGAGCACACACACATGAGGTAGAATCAATTTTGGTTTACTCGCATGAATGCCAAAATTTATCCATAGTCAAGAAGGCAACACAACCTAGTTTACGGGAAGCTGGTTGTCTTCTATAATATTACTAGTGACAATTGTTGGAAAAACTCATCAATTTTCCATGCATACTAGATAGATGATGATGAGCAGATAACAAATATTTTATGGGTCAATGTACACATGATCATTGACTTTGGATATTTTCTTGAAATCATCTTCCTAAACATAACTTATTGTATGAATCATGCATATAAACCGATTCATAAGCAAATAGTCATGTTTGGCACTTTCATATGGTTATTTGAGACCATTTTGGAAGCAAACGGTTAGAAGACATCACAAACTAGTTTTGCTAATCAAGACCAAGCAATGGGTAAAATTCATAGAACTTCCCATTTAATAATTTTATTTTAATGGGAAATCCTTGTAATTAATTGCATTAATCGAAGAAAAGAAGGCAATACATTTGGGGCAAATATGAAATTTTAAATAGTTAGGGAAAGGGGAAATTAAGAAGTATCATATGTTAAATTAATGAACATAAAACTTGATGGGACAAATGGCTATGCTTTACCCTTGCAATCCAAGGAGCCCAAGTTCGAACCCACACATCGTGTACAAATTCTCTTCAAAATTTTGCAAGATTATGGCAAGATTACTTTGAATTTTGTTAGGGCTTTACTTCAAAATTGAATTTCTAGTAGTTCTCTGATGATTGTAGTGTTTAATTTCGAGTTTTTACCTCAGGAATTAAAAGCCTTCTCTGATGGTGCAATGAACATGAATAGTAGCTTGATCTTGAAATTGGGGCTCAATTTGGATTTGTTTCATCAAATTTCTTTGGGCCTTTTGATCCTAGGTGAGAGTCTAAAATTTCCCCTTTACCAATTTGATGTTTTGGTGACAAATATAAATACCCTTTTTTCATGGTAGAAAATTGAAGTATATAGAGTGGTAAAATTTGAAGATTTCTTGTTTCTCTAGCATCATTGGACTTCAATAAAAGGATTAAAATTGTTGGTAGTTTTTGTTTTGAGTGGCAAGTTATTTTGAGAAATTTTTTTCAATATTATCATTAATTCCATTTTTGTAACAGGAAGCTTAATGAAGGAAAGTTCAATTAAAGTGATTATTATTATTAAATAATTACTTTGGTTATGATTGATATAATTTTCAAGTCATTAGATGAGACTGGCAACTCAAGAAGTTGTAAAATGAGTTGATTGACCTATATTGGGCATGTTTAGATTTTCTTAGTACTTAGGTGTGCGTTTAGCACCATTCAAAAGCTAATAATATTTAGTGTTTTTGTGTTCGAAAACAAATTCTATGAATAAGAAGTGAAAGTGGAGAAATTAGTAGATTTAGAAAGCCTAATAAGGGATTATGTATGCATGTATGTATTAATATATCATATTTAAGGGTAATAAATTTTTCATTGGTGGAAATTACTTGGATTTAAGGACACCAAGACTATACCAAAATCTTAGGCATTCTCCCAAGTGTATGTGTGTATATGTTAGTCATGACAACTAAAATCATTAAAGAGATATTAGTGATCTTAAAGGAAAGAATAACTAAAACAGAAACTAATTGAGAATGATAATTTAAATGTTGATTAGTTTAATCAGGGGATTAGATATTAGAAAATCATTTGAGTTGAAATGTTCCTAGCATGAGATGATAATGTTATACTTTTTCATTTTAGGGATGTAGAGATTATTATAATTCAATGGGTAGTAGAGGAGACAAAAAGGAAGTGAGTTATGTGCTTTAGCCATGCAAGAAGATAACACTAATTATGCATGTTTTTCTTTCACATTTACATACTTTCTTTGCAAAAATGATCATCATTTAATATTCCAGTGTCTTGGGATAAACTTCTTAGAATTTATAAACCTCATTGATCTTTACTCTGAATATTTGAAAAACTTTGAAAGTTGATGGAATTTTATTAGGCCTTTGGTTAAAAATTTTTATTTGTCTAAATTACTTTGACTCCGTGTTTCTGAAGTACTCTAACTATATATTTTTGAATTTCTTTATGCTATATTTCTGAAGTACTCTGATTCAGTATCACTGAATTATCTTGTTTTGGTATTTTTGAATTATTATGATTTTAGATTTATGAAGTTCTTTGATTTTGTATATGCTAAAACTCCTTATATCTGCATTTTTGAATGGTGTTATATGAAATGAACTTGATGTTGATTCATAGTATGTTGATTGTGGTTTTAAAAGTGTTATATTGGGGAATCCATCTTAAGCAGGACCATGTAGCTAATGATAGATGTTAGCCATATTGTACTTCTATCATGATATGATTAAGTCGAAATGCCATATTCTGATATTCTGTCTAAGGCTAAATGCCATGATTCTAGTTATGTTGAGCTTTATTGCTTGAGCCTAATATATGATTTGTTCTGTTAAACTAGCCTACAACTAGCATATGATTCTAATGGTTCTATTAGATATTCCTTATTATTCTGGTTTAATTTGTATACCCTTGTGTTGCAAAGTAATTTTGATTCATTTTCATTTAGGTTTTATTCAATATTTTTGTATGTGGGTTACGAGTGAAGTTTGATAAAGTTTTCCTTATTCAGTACTATTTGTATTCATTGTAAAAAATGTCCAAGTTTCTAAGATAACAAATAGTTTTATGTATAATTATATTATACATATTTTGTCCATTTCTTTGCATAATTAGTATTATTTATTCACTCAGTTTTCACTCACCCTTTGTTGTTTCAGATAACAACACCAATCCATGATGTCACTTATGAAGTAGGAGCTTGTCGGTGTCTCTCTTTTTGGCAAGTCTTGCTTTATTTGCAAGAGCAAGACTTTTCTTTTTTGTTTATAAAGTTTGTAATTGAAATTTAATGGCTCCTATGTATATAGGAAAATGGTTCCATATTGTTATTATTCTATAAATGGCTATCAGTTGTAAATATTATTAATAGAGAAGTTCTCTTTCTTGTTATATATCAAGTTTTCTCATTGTAGATAGTTTGGGAGGTTCATATTTCAAGGAAGATTATTGAAATTTTAACAGGGAATAAAATTCATCCTTTTAGTGCAGATAAATATATTTTGTCATAGTTTTATCTATTTATAATTTAGTTGTTCAAACTATAATATAACTTTTGTGAGGCATCTAATAAGTTTATGAAGGCTAGATTTACCTCGTTTCTTGTGGTAGTTATCTCCTCATTCTTGGGGTTGTGACACAATATCCAAAGTTTTAGGTAATTTTAGTATTTTTCTTATGGTAAATATCTACTTTTAACTTCATTTAACCTTTTTTTTTTGTCATTTGTCTTTATAAGTGAGGTTATATTTGATACTTGTCATGGTCTTTATACATGTATTTGAAGCAGAATGGAATCAAACATCTAAGCAACTTGATGAAGGATGGATATAATTTCTTAAACGATTTCAAAAAGTGCATGTATTTGGAGATAACATAGGGAAAAGGTCTATTTTTCAAGGTGACTAGTAGAAATATGAAACTTTTCATTGATGGTAACTACATTGAATCTCTTATAATATAAGGTCAACCACAAAATAGTGCAACTACGCCTAAGGTAACCTTGTAACATGGAGAAACAAAAAACAATATATTATAGCCCTTAGCAGTTCTGAAGCTGAATTTTTTGCCATAGGACATTGAATTTGTGAAGGGATTTGGTTTCTTGAAGAACTTCTTTTTCCAACCAGGGTCTCCTTAATGCTTTCATGTGACAATCAATCAACAATTAGTACTTCAAATAATCCAATCCACCATGACCGGACCTAACTTTTTAGAGATTAATATTCTCTTTATCAAGGAAAATATTGAACAAGGGATTGTGGATATTATTTATACACCTTCGCATCAACAAACCACTGATGTTGTGACTAAGGCTATTCTTAGAGCTCAGTTTGATGTGCATTTATTTAAGCTAGGCATGATCAATATATATTCCCTAGCTTTAGGGGGAGTATATAATTCTTAATTTATATCTTAATCAATCTTGGTTTACTAAGAGTATTTCCCTTTTTTAATAAGTCAACTATTATTTTATTATTATTATAGGAGTTATATATAATTAATGTATACTATTATTAGCTTCCATTTTTCTCCTCCCTTATTCTGGCCAAGAATCATGGTGCTATTTTCTCCCATCTCAAAACTCATAATAGTCATTGCTCTTACAGTCTCATATCACAATAAGTAAAAGATTGTTTTAAGAGCAAATAAAGAGCCAAACAAGGTAATGAAGAAAGTGAAGCTTAAACACTATGGCTATGTTTGGAATAAGCCACTAAGGAGATTGAGGAGTAAAAATCTAACTCTGAAAACCTCATTTAATCATTTTTTTTAAGATTGACAACTAATTAATAGGTGTCTATCTAAATGGACTATTAATAAGGTCCATTAAATGGGTGACGATTGTAAGAGAACGACTATGCAGATGATGAAATCTGTATTCAGATTCAAACACAATATTACACTATTCTTAAGGTTATATTTTCCTACTCTCTGACCTTATTTATTTTTCTTTCTCACTCTTTTTGAATCCAATGCATTAACTATTGTGCAAGATTCATATTTGTGGTCTTGTCTATTTGGTGTCCTTTGGTTGATTGATTTTTAAGCAACCTCATTTGACTCGATAGCTATATGAGATTTCAATGTTGGACATGTATGAATTTTAATTCAATTTTATGAACTGACTTTTCGAATATAAGAAGTTTATATCATTAGTATTAAAGCCATTATTCCACTCCACCCTCTTTCTCGGCAGAATGGAAAGCATTAATTTTAGCTATCAAAAGAGAAACTTATATGATGTTACTTATATACTTATATTAAATTTCTTAATCAATTAATGACATTGGATAATTTTTTAAACCTCATTCATTTTCTTATTAATATGGTTAACTCTCACCTATTAGGAAATTATTCACACATTATTAGTCAATTGAGATAACTTAATATAAGTATATAAAAAATAACAAATAAGTTTTTTCTATCATTAAAATAGGTCGAATCCATTGGATTAGCACCCTTAACTTACCGTTTTAGTGAATTAGGTTTGTACGTTTATATATACAATTATTTTGTACAATCATTTAAACCAAATTTCTTCAACTCACAAGTTAGGTGAGCCAACCCACCTTGACATGTTTATTTTATTTTCACCAATCTTAATACATCTATGAATTGAGATTGTATTTAAACTTTTGTTATAATAACTAACCCTCAAAACAATCTTTAAATAAATGAAAAAATTTGAAAATTTTGATTACTTATTTTACTTTTTTTTTTCGTTTAATTTGTTTGATATGACATGAGTTACTTAAATAGTTGTTTTGGTTTACTTGTTAAGACTTGAAAGAGTTGTTTAAGTTTTTAAAATTTAGATTTAATTATTTAATATAATTGTTTAGATTTTGAAAGATATTGCAACTAATATTATTTGTTTATTCTTTTGTCTTGAAATTTTTTGTTATTTTTTTCAATAGATCAATTTAACCCACCTAGGTGTTGGTCTACTTTGACGTCTACCACGAGCACCAAAGAATGTTATAATTTAATAAAAAATTATGAAACCCAAATCCCATTTTAAAAGTATGAAATTTTATTGTAAAATTTACATAAACCCTGAACTGATGAACCCTCATGAACTAAATTTGCAATTCCTAAAGTTCAAATCAATACCATTGACAATTGACCCCAACGGAGCCTTTACTGTAATACAGGAATCGGTATGAGTTCCAACTAGAGAAGAAATTCAAAAGAAAACTTAATAATTTGAACTTGTCCACATCTCCGGGTGCTTTCATTATCAGACAAACAATATGCCTATACTAACATAATTAAGAAGAATACACAGAAATGTCTCCACCAGTAAACTTGCGTGAGGCATACTTCCGTGTCGCCTTGGTATGCAATTTATCAAGGTAAAAAACATCATCCTAATTCATAATCAGTGAAAAAGAGTCTTGTCCTCATTCTTTTTCTTAAGTTATATTTTTAATTAAAAATTAATATTATCTTTGAAGGTTTCTTATGGTTTTTCTAAAGATACACTTGTGTATATTTACGCACTAGAAGAGAGGAAAAGAGTAATTTATTTCTTATTTTTCTAACTTTAGTCCCCTGTACAGGAGTAAAAGGATAACAGACATGGCAAATAAACACAATAGAAGGCCACATATTTATTAGATAAGGAACAACCCACTCGCAGATAACATACAACACATACATAAGAGTTCGGCTTCCGATTCCTTAAAACAGTTCTGCCACACACAGACACACACCCCACATATCTCATATTCTTAAAACCACATAATTTAGTGCTAATTCATGCATTGACCTTCGGTGCCCATCCTGCTATAACATATTGCTCTGCAGCCTTCGTTTTCTCAAATGATTCCCGGGAGAACAGCAACTGCAATATAAATCACATTACAATCAGCCAACCATTCATGTATAACTGCACTATCCAAACCAGCAGGCACAAGGGAAATTAATCTGTGATTTGAAAGCCTCGGACATAGTATACAGAATTCCGAATTCATTATGTCCTACTTTCAGAGATTTCTGTTGGGGAGTAGGAGAAAATCAAGGGACCCTCCTATCAATTTCGTTATAATGCAGCTCAGAGATTGATTGGCTTGTGTCATCAGTATCATAAACTGACCACGCATGGTTGATATTGGAAGAAATTATAATTCATACCATGCAGAATGATTCAGGTTCCATCGAGGCATCAACAACTTTCAGAGTAAAAAGTTGTTTGAAGGTGAAGAATATAGGTTTGTTTTCATTTTTCAGTATGCTCCTTTGTTGGCATATTCAAAAGCAAGGGGAGAACCAATATAGAACATTTGGCAATATGCATACTTAAAATGTGAGCTCTGTATAAGACTACATCTCAGGGAAAGAAAAAAAGGAAAGAACTGCCAAAAAATCATTGTTTGGACTTTGGGCATCGATTTGTTCATGACAGTTCTTTAAAACATAAATACAAGTGTTTCCCAACCCAAGAAATTTCATGCATGAGCAACACATAAGAGAACCGGACGTTGCAGTTCATGAACTATGATGCACTATTTCAGAGCTTAAGTTTCCTGTCTGCTTAATAATTTTGCACAGCCAGGATCAGACTTTTCAATGGCTATAATTCATTATTAATTAGGTTTCTACCCTATACAAGGGGATTAAAAGGCTGTCATAGGGCATTGCATTCGATCAATCAGCTAAAAAGTTTTAATCCATTTTGCCGGTTGCTTGACCAAAAGACCAACCCTTTCAGCATTCTTTAAATCATTTCAGCCTTTCTTTCTACTTCAAATATCCCTGACACGCATTTTATTGAAAAAATTTTACCGGACAACGCAATTATGAATCAAATAATCTATTTTCAAGGTTTATTCCTGCAAATAGTCTCATCAACCTGCTTTTACTTTACGCTGATTAAAGAGAGCAAGGAAAGCCGTAAGTATAAAAAAAAAAATATTGACCATTACAAAAATGTAGATAAAGAATCAAAATTTGATTTTTTAAATCAAGAAAACATCTAACTATTATGATGCAATTACGAAAGCAAGAGCACATTTCCACAACAAAAAATTCTGCTGGAAGCTCTAAATGAAGTCTGCCCCACATAGTCAACCACAATGAAGAAGTCAAAACTGAATAATCCCAAGAGATGGCATGCAGAGCATTGTAGAAAACCAAAGTTATACCTTTATGTAGTTGTGGACATGCGCCAAATTTTCAGGGATAGTCCAGTTCTTAAAGTGGCGAAGTGCTACAACAAGATGGTACAGTTTTGGTGCCAAACTCAAATCTACAGCAGTGACCTTATCCCCAGCAACATATGGACCCTGACAAATCCTCCATCATATTAGCAGAGCCATTGCCAAAAAAAAAAAAACACGTAAATTCAAAAGGAAGTTCTTCATAATAAGTCCTTAAGCATACATGTGCTTGCAGGTGGTCATCCAAAGCCTTCAATTCATTAAGCAATGTCTGCTCTGTTCCATCGTTTGGATCCTTGCTCTTCAGAAAACTCACAAAAGATCCAAATATCTTCGATCCCCTGCAAGCGTAAGCATAACATGTGATCAAATTCAGTAGTAAGTAAGAACAACTCTCTTAATTGATATTATAATTTAATAACAATTTGAATATAATATAACCACACTATCCCTCTCATCCACGAAATAAATCAAGAAAGAGAAGGAATTCATCTTTATGAATAACATAAAAGGAGCACAAGATATAATTCCTTAGCAGGAAGTGATATTTTGTAGAAACCACGTGCTTGAGGGTGTTCAGCCTTCCTATTGATGCTTCTTACCATTAATATGGACACAGAGATAAAGAGAACAAAGTTTAGTCATTTTATATCCTCATAGGCATACTATACACCTGCTCTGGTACCAGCTACCAGGAGTGTATCAGCTAATCTTTTGTAAATCAAGACTAAAAATGATAATAATAGGTTAATTGTCACTTGTGGAAATACATATACACTGTACAGTACTGTTACAAATTTAGTTCATCAACAATCATTTACAAATAAATGTTTAGTCTAAAATTTTATATCTTGAAATTTAGAAAGTTGCCGTATCAACAGTCACATGTCATATAATATCGTTTACGAAACAAGACTATGCTGCATTCTTTTAACACATTATGTCAGTAAAAACCGCATCAATCAACTATTCAAAAC
This sequence comes from Delonix regia, assembly GCA_037074485.1. Classification (NCBI taxonomy): domain Eukaryota; kingdom Viridiplantae; phylum Streptophyta; class Magnoliopsida; order Fabales; family Fabaceae; genus Delonix; species Delonix regia. The sequence continues at coordinate 16,701,234 of CM073454.1, read as the reverse complement.
TCTAGAAACCAAAGTCAACACATGAAAGAACAAAAGTAGAAAATCAGGAGCACTTATACACAGAGGCATATTCTGGAGGAGTGGCAAGACGACGTTCAGGGTATTTTTCCTCGAGAATGCCAACTATAACGTCAGAGTCAGACACCCATTTGTCATCAACCTTAACCACCGGCACCTTCCCTTCAGGGTTCACGTCCAAAAACCTACCATGGACAACCAATCAAACAAACCCATGTTAGAAATCACCCCCAAACACGGGTAACTTTGAGAATGGTGACCAAGATATGAGTTAATTTCCGAGTACAAAGCACAAACCATTTGGGTTTGTCACTGAGATTGATAAGGTGAGTCTTGTGGGGTATTTTCTTCTCCTCCAAAGTTAAGAGCACCCTTTGGGAGAATGGACCTGTTAAAAAATAGAAACGAGAAATCAACAAACAAATAACGAAAACCCAGTAACATAGTCGAAGATTCGAGACACAAGGAGAAAAAGAGAAAGGGAATACAGTCCCCGAGAACATCCGGGGCACCAGCGGCGGCCTTCACAGCAACCTCATGAGCCATTTGAGTGAGAGATTGAACGTCAGGGAGTCAAGTGGAAGCGGAAAGAAAAAAAGGCAGAGGCAGTAAACCAGAAATGGCTATGATCTGGGACATAGGAGTGCGTAATGCTTTACTTATGGATCGACCTGGACCGGCGGTACTCTCTGGATTATCCGGTTCAGACCATTTTAATATAGGAAAGGACTTATATAAACTTTTTTTATATCTTTGTTATATTATTTTTTTTAATTATAACATAAGGAATATTTAATTCTCTAATAATATTATAAGAAATATATAATTAGTATAAATAATTATTTAATTTTTAAATTAAATTATATATTATTATTAATTAATTTAACACTTCTCCTATTCTAATTAAATAATAATATAACAAAGATATAAAGGTTATAAATTAAGTCCTTTAATATATCATAACGTCATAGACCTGAAACCGCTCTGCTCATAGATCACCAGAATGTTCTACGTTTATTTTTTATTTTTTTCTTTTTCCTTTGAATATATTGGTTGGTTCTAAGTTCTAACTTTTCATTTATAATTACGGGGAGGAATACTTTTCTAATTTTTTATTTATTATAAAATTATTATTTAAATATTTTATTTATTATAATATTAAAAATAATTTTTTACTTATAAAAAATACCATATTTAATTTTTTTAGTTTTTTAAAATATCAAATTTAATTTATTAATTTTAAATTTTGTTAACATCATATATTATAATCAAATTTAAATAGAGAGTGAAATTTAGTATTTTTTTTTAAAAAAATTGAGTATAACGTTTTTTGCAAGAGACTATTTTAAATAATACAATAGAAGATAGAAATAATAATTTTATAAAATGTGAAAGACTAAGGTATTTTACTTTATAATTATATAAAGTTATAGGATTTTTATAAATTAATATTTAAATAAATATTATGTCAAGTTTTATGATAGTTTTTATGATCACGGAGAGTAATATTATGTACACTGTCAATTCATTGAATAAAAATATTTGTTTATCTCTAATTAATTGTGCTAACAACATATTTAAACAAATTATTTTGTTTATCCTATTATACTATGTAATTATTATATAGTACATTAAAAAAATAACAATAATATATTAAAATATATTGACGATATGTTAAGTTAAAATACCTTATTATATTTATATTTTATACCCCTAATATTTTTTAATATTTTGATTATAAACTCAAAACTTTATTTGAATTTGTCAATTTATCTTGTCTATTTTCTTTATTTCCCAAAAACCTAAAGAAATTCACTTATAAATAAAAATAAAGATAAAATTAATGATATAGGGTTATTAAAAAATATAGATTAAATACAAGTTAAAGTTTAAAAATTTATAAAGTAATAATTTTAGTATTATTAAAAAATAATTAAAAAAGTGCAAGTTGACAAATTAAGAAATATAGTTAATTAAGAAAATTAAAAATATTTTTATTAATATGTAAATGAAAAATTGCTTTAAGTTAAAAATTAATAACATATTTTGACACATTATGATAAATAATTCCCCAAATTTTAGTATAAATGCTAATCAAGTTGATGCACATGGTCATACAATCGGCCATGTTCTTCTTTACAGTCATAATATTGTGCTTTCATCCAGGGTTTTTAACCATATCGCTATAGTATAAATAACTAATGCTCCATATACTATGTTTCCAACAATATTAATTCTTTTTTATACATTCCAAAATTTTAGTTCTATATGTTACATCGTACTATTAATTAATTAATCACACAGCAGAGAAAATCATTTTTTTTAAAAAAAATTCAGTTAATGCAGACAAAGGAAGGTTTGAGTAAGCAATCAAATGCCCGCTCGCCCATCCTTCCCCTAAACGACAAAAATAACTTTTTTAAATATAATTTTACGTTTTTATTTTAAAATTTATTTAAATTTTAAACTACATTTATGAGTATATTTAAAACCTTGAATTTTTGTAAAAAATAATTATTTGAATATTTGGATCAAAGTAGATATTAAAGTGCATAAATAATTCGATAGATGTGAATTTGAAAATCATATTAAATAATAAATGAAAAGTACTTTTTAAATTTTGATTTATCATTTTTCAAATAATTTTAAAATCTGAATCTATATATTTATTTATTTCAAAATATCTAAAATAATTATTTTTCTGACAAAAATTAAAGATTACATTTCTTTCAATTAAGTCTGTAAAAAATAAAGCATCTCAATTTAGTTCCTAAAACTATTTTTTTATATGTATTTATGCATAAGTTGACTGCTTAACAATCATCATTTTAATGTAAACCACAAGTATATTACCTGCAGATCTAAATCATAAATAAACTTGATTATAACTTTAAAAATTTGTTTGGCTTTCATACAAAGAAAGTTCAAATAAAAAAATAATTTATAAAACAGGGTAAGCTCAGGTTTTTTTTAAAGTCTGACATGAGTTTAAAAAGCTTAAATAAATACTTTTTTAATTAGTAAAAACTAATTATATAAAAAAACTTAATGTAATATGATATTTTGATAAAAAAAATAAAAATTAATACATTTTATTTAAAAGATTTATGTCAATATAACAATTGTAATTATAAATTCTCTATATATAATTTTATATATAATAGTAATAATTATTTATATTATTTATCTCAAATCTTAAGTAATAAATTGATTTAATATTTCTTTAAAAAACCTGATTAGTCTAATAGACCTAATTTAAAAAATATAGATAAAAGTTCGAATAAAAAATTCTGATTAAAATACAGGTTCAAATTTTTTCTAAACCCAAATTCAAACTTAATTATTAAAAGTCTGACCTAATGATTAAATTTAATCAAAACACTTAATACTAATTATGATTATTACGCCTTCCCTCTTCTTACAACTTCAATATTAGTTATACTTAAAAATTAACTTAAAATGCATCCAATAATATAGTAACAATTATGATAAAACAATTGTCAGACTGATTTGTAAATTGATTGATTGTTTGGTCCTTGCAAGATTTTTTTTTAATCTAATAATTTAATGATGAATCGTTTCAATTTAGTCTTCAAGACACTACTTTCCTTCCAATTCAGTCCTCCATAACAAATCTCAATTTAATTCCCTAAAGTTTCCTTAAACTTTTATGGGTTCTTTGATGTACAAACGACATTGTTTTGGTGGTTCAGAGCAATTAAATATCTCAATTTAGTCCCCTGAATATTATGGATTCTTTGATATAAATACGGCATCACTTTGGTAGTTTATAACATTTGAGTAATTACATAATATTAGTAAACGAATACATTGAGATTCTGTTCTGCAGTGACCATATGATGAAAAAATGAATTTGGGAATAAATTGGAAAACTTTATTTTTGAAGGAACAAATTAAAAAAAAGATAATCATTCATGAACTGAATTGAATGATTCTAATTTTAGTAACCCATAAAAATATTTTATAAAACTAAATTATTAATGGTTTTGGCTATCCAGTGCCCTAAGAGACAGATTAAGGAATATTTATTGTATCTACTGACAGTAATAATAATTATTTTTTTATAATTTTTCATGACATGCAATTAATGGTTTCTTTAATTTTATTTTAAGAATAATATTATCTTTCATATTTTTCAAAGATATATTCCATCTCCTTTTTTAAAAAAATTATAATCAATTTCTAATGAATTTTTATATATTCTTATATTTAAATAATATCTCCATATTACTCTTTAATAATCTCATAAAATTTTATCTTAAAAAATTAGTTTTAAAATAAACAAAAATTATTTTTAAAAAATTAAGAATAATATGAAAATATTACTTTAGATTTATGTAAATATAAAAATTTTCAGAGATTGATCATAAAGTTTTAAAAATAAAAGAGATTAATTAAAAAATATTATCCTTAAAATAAAATTAAAAAAATTATTAATTATATGTCATAAAAAATTATAAAAACTAATAATTATTGATGTCGTACAATAAATGTTCCTTGAGGGGCAAAACCCGTAATTAATATACCATGGCACGTCTTTTTTGATGGAACACTAGGGTGAAAACATGCACAATTTGAGATTCTTTTATCATCATCACCTTCACTTTTTGGTACTGAAAAGTCATCATCATTCATGAGAGAGAGGGTTGAGGGAGTGAAATAAGGACAAGGATTTTTTCGAGGATCTTTTATAATAATAATTTTTTATTAATAAAATATTATTATTTTATATTATTTTGTTACAGGAGAATGGAGGATCCAAACGCAGTGAAACAAACATTATATGGTCCATACATAGAGTGCCAACATGATAAACTTATTTAATTGTCGAGCATCATTGTCCCCATTCTCCAATCTAACCATTTCCGCCACATATATGTATTATTATTATTTTTTTTTTCTTAGCCTCATTTCCACCACATACTGACGCCAGCTTTTAGCAAAGAAAGATATTTGTGGGGGCGACCATCTCCTTTCTGGGAAAAAGGAAACGTCTATTATTCACCTTAAATTCCATAAAAACCACGTTTCAAATTAATAAAATTTTAGTGTTTATTTTAGTATTTAAAATATTTAAAAATTTATTTGTACACTTAAATAAAAATATATTTTATTAATATTATCGTTCGATTTTATATTTAATTTTTAAAAAAATATTTTTATTTTTAAATCTCATTTGTATAAAAATAAAAAATAATTTTTTATATTAAATGAATTATATAAATAATAAAAATTAATTTTTAAATATAAATTATAATAATAAAAAATTATATTTAACTAACATTAATTTTAAAAGGTAAATTAATCCAAAAACACGTTAGTTCAACATTAATTAAAATATGTATTTGTCTTTTTAATAATTCTCACTTCTCACTTTAGATAATTTTATTAGACTAATGTATCAAATCTATGACAGTCAAGTTCAATCAATATTTTTTCGACCAAACGTGCCAAAATCTTGAGATGCTCGCCGCATAAGATGGACGGGCAAGATCGTCTTTGGACAGATGTCAAATTATGCAAGGAAACTTTTTCAAAGATAAAGGTTATAAGTTTAGACTTTTAGTTTAAAATCGCCTTTTGTTAATTAATGACATGAACAAAAGTTTATATGTTTATTGATATAATTCAGTAACCTAATTTAAGTTAATATATATTTATATATGTATAATATTTCAATTTGAAAATTGCTTATCAGTTTATTAAGAAGAATTGACTCAAATATTTATAACATTCATATATAAAATAGATATAGAGAGTATATATTCTTCTTTAATATGAATGAAGAAATACTAACAAAGAAGATATTATTCTTTTTTTCCTTCCTCTTTGGGGCATCTATTGTAAACAAGTGACTAGGGTCAGCCTTGCGATTTCAACCCAAATTTCATGGGATAGAAGATTTGAAAAACCTTTCACTGATATCAAAGCATGATTGGCTCAAACTCTTTTATCTCCGTGTTAAATGTGCATTTAAAATTATAATTTGTTTTTGGTAAAAACTCCTTAAATTGGCATATATATAAATTCGGGACCTTAGAAGATCTTAATAGCATATTATTAGAGACCAAATTAGACCTCAATTCGGACTGTAAGATGCCACTGTAGAGAGGGGTATGTGGTTTAAATGTGAGAGAAATCACACCACATATGAGAGATAGATTTGGATTTGAAGTTTTTGAAAAACATGGTGAAACTGCCTAATTTTGAAGGTTGGTATTCTCATCATAAATCACCAATCCATGCATACTTTACCTAGTTACAAAGATTGTTGAACAAGCTTTCCAATGCCTGTATATGGAGGCTGACGACGATAAAGGAAGCCCAAACACTAGGGTGCCATGCGTGGCTCAGCTCCACCACCATTTATTTGGTCTCATATTCAGTCCACATAGAGAAAGAAAAAATGGATTCAGCCATGTGTCAAGAAAAGTCCTATAAGATGGCACGTGGAGCTGACTCACCATCGTACGTGTGTTGGCGTGTTGAATTTTTTCACATTGTTTTGCATTTTGGGAAGCATAATTTTGAGGTGATTTTGGTATTAACGAAAATATATGTAAAAAATATGCGTAAAAAATATAAAAGATGAAAATTATGTCTAAAAACATGTATTTACCATACTATTCTGAAGATGATATTTGTCCATATTATATTTGCCACAAGGTATATAGTAAATGATCACTGTGACTTATCAAAAGCACTCTAGATATTGACATACAATAACTTCTAAAATCTCTCTTACAAAACTTTCAAGAAAGTTTTAGAGAATAAATAAGGAGGACTCTCGTCTCAATCTTAATGATTAAATTCTAGTTTGTAATTAAGTCCTATTTATAATAAGATTTTGTATAAACATAACCCATTTTTTGAAAAGTTATATTTTTTTTTTTTAAAGAGTTATATTAGTATGTAGAGTCATTTTTTCAAATTCAAATTTCAAATAAATACAACTCTTTTCGAAAAAGTCATATATTTTATGAAGAATTGTGTTTGTATGAAAAGTCATATCTTTTCATATTTATATTTTTTTTAAATAAACTAGAAATTTAATTTGAGCTATTGAATTTATGTAATCCAATACACATAACTTAATTTTTCAAACTAGCTATTCCCAACAGTCCCCCACTTAATTTGGAAAACTATGTCATTTCTCTAATCCACTAGACTATACATAAAGATAAGGTAGGTGTTTTTCAACTTGAACCTACTGTTAGTATAAGTACTTCAAAGTTTTAACAAATTGATGGTTGCATTAAAGTATTGAACCATAATTCTTACATTAAAACCATAAGTACCACGCACATAATCTTATTTCTAACTTCAAAGAAATTCATAAAATTTGTAGCACTTATATGGTAGTGTGCTTCACCCTAAACTTTTTATAAACATTTCTAAAAATCAACCCTAAATTCTTGTTAGGAGTGGCACCACTCCATATATTCACATAGGTGGATTTCTTTAAGCCTTAATCTTTTTAGGCTTTCCTAAATCCATTAAGAGTTTAACTCACCATAAACACTTAAGTTCTTATTATATACACTCGATTTTGAATGGCTAAATACTTTTTAGTGCACCCAGTCACTTATCAATAACTTGTTCTTACCCATTGAACCTTTAAACAAGATTTAGTCTTGTTAAAGATTAGGTTACCATTCCTAGTAACTCTATTTAAAGGGTTTTAATCTCATTCTATTCAACATTCCTCGCAATTTCTTTGTGAGTCATTTTAATATCACATCTACCATTTCATTCTTTGGTTTGAGATGTTGAACTGTGATTACATTATTACATACAATATATATTTCAAGCTATTATGTCTAAATATTTATTAAAATTCATAGTACATTAGACATATACTGTTTTATAAACACAACACAAAGAAATGGATAACTTTGGTTGTGGCCACGACTCTTTACTTATTCATCAATCATTTTCCTCTTTGTCCACTATTGTACATATCACTAGCTCATATTTCATGATATGGAATGAGTTACACACATCTTTTTATATAGCTAAAAGTAAAAATTCTTCTTTAAACATAGATAAACAAGAAGTAAGATGTAAACTCCTTAATTTATATGCACTAGTTATCTAACTAGTTCCATCCAGTTTCTTGAATTTCAGTCTTAGATTCATTTTATTTTTAAGACATCTTAGGATAATCCTTAACTCTCAATAACCAAAATTTATATATCAATTTTAGTCTTATAGTTTGTAAATTATAAAACATATTTACTCTCAACAAAATTTGAATTGTATACATAACAAGAATCCAATAAATCACTAAAACCAATTAAACAATTGATTTTTCATTGTTTGATTTATTTATGTGAGATACCACGAGGTCCTTCATCTCTTAAAACCAAGTTGTTAAAACTTGATAACCTTTTAATAATATCATAGATAAACCTCCATTGTGTCTTATACTTTGAATTCAATATAATATCTAATTTGCAAAATATTATTTAAATTGATAGATATTTTTTCCTTTTATTCACACAAATCCATTTCTCTAAAAATTGTCACTCATGGTATCTAATCATAGAAATTAGTAAATAAATTTACACCTTATCTAGTATCATTTCATATGCTTGGTTAATCATAAAATAAAATTGACAAGATAATTTCATCAAGTGTACTATTTAATTGAAATTGTTTCTCCACTAGATATGATCATATTGATAATAAGATTATCATTTGTAAAATTCACAAACAACATGCTCAGCTAGAATCATAAGCATATCATTTTAGACTATTTTGTCATTGGAATTAAAATCTCATAAGATAATTATCATCCAATCTAATTAAATTAGAATTTACAAGATAATTATCAACTATTCTAATTAACACATTAGAATTTCACATGATAATTATCGATATAAAAAAGCACATATGTATCACTATTTAGGTCCATCAAAACTTGTCTAATTTTTTATAACAAGATTAGATAAAATAACATATAAATATGGATATATTATTTGCTTTATCAAAATATCAAGTATTAACACACTTCTCCCTATAAGTTGAACTTGCATAACAATGAAATCTTCCATATGAATATAATTACAAGATTAAGCAAAATATGATTTTTGGTCCACCAAGTTTGACTTTTGTCTCATTTTGGTCTTTTAAGATTTGAATGTCCTGTTTTAGTCCTCTAAGTTTCAAGATCAAATCCAAACCGGTCCTTCATATAAGATGCGGTTAAAAAAATGTTGACATGTCCATTTTCAGCTAATAGGGATACCATTTTCTATTAACAATATCAATTGGCTACGGGTAAGTGTAAAGTGACCAGACCACATGTGAATGTCTAATAAAAAAGCATGTGTAAAGTGACATAAGCTGAAAAAGAGCTAAATTACTTTAAATTTATTTCTAAAGACAAAGGGGACCACATGAATTATTACTTTTATATTAGTCAAAAGATTCCATCTATTATATTGTCATAGGCCATACCATATTAGAAAACATATATCAATCAATGAAGTGCATTTTGCTACTACCATTTAGGAAAAAATTTGGAAATCCCATAGCAGCCACAAATTCGGCTCTTATATCTACAACCCAATACAAGTAGAAACTTTAAATCACATAACATACAAAAAAGTCATCTCACCAACTTCATCTGTTATATGTAAACCCAAATATTGTCTATCCAAAGAGTGTATTACATATATGTAACCCAAAAAACTTAACCAAAATACTTTTAGCAGGCATATGTAAACACAAAATGGTTCTTGCACTTGGTTAATTATTGGTTGATGATTCTTAGGTCCTTATTACATGGGTTGCAAATATTGCTCACATGATAGCACTGACAGATGATATTGTCTCCGTATTGAGTTTGCCCATCCCTATTGTTCCTCCTTGACCAAAATCCCCTTCCTATTGACTTGATTAAACCCCTGTTGCCTACAATGTTAAAAAAAAAATCGATTAAAAGAAGTAATCATAGTACATTATAATTTCATAAAATTGCAAGCACAAGAGAACTTACATTACTAGAGCCTTTGCAGCCTCTGTTGTTATGCCCTAATTGATGGCACTTCTTACATTTGATAGTAAATTGTCTTTTTAGGCCTACCCTTCTTCTTAAGCCTTTTTATTGACTTTTGCTTAGATCTTTCCTTCTCTGCTTTTTAAGCCTACCTTTTTTTCTTGATTAGACGTGGGTGAATTTCCTTGCTATCTTCCCTAAGCCATAAGTTCTCACCATTCACCGGTAATATATATGGTGCATACACTCTTTCATATGATACCTTAGTAAGACTATAGTGTACATAGTCCTCTGGGTTCAAGTTGCTCCACCTAATGGCTGCAATGGCATGCGTGCAAGGGATAGATCGACATGAACAACTATATGACCCTAAGTTAATGACAAATTTTTCTGGCGTACACCATTCCTCTAACTTCTCACTGTTCAGATCCCTGACCCATTGAGGCACTTATATTTTACTTTTAATCTTATTCTTCTCTAATTTACTTCACACTTGCGGACATAATGGGCTTTGAACCCCTATGCATGTTCTTGTTGTGCAATCATCTTTCTTATTATGTGTGGTCTTATCTCTTCCAACATGGTAATTATTGGCTTGCCCTTAGCATCCATGATCTTAGCGTTAAATTGTTCACACATATTATTTATGCACACTAGACTCTTACTATTTATGTCAAATGTAGCTCTAGTCCACAGTTGTAGAAGAATTCTCATTAAGTACTCCCATTCCTTCTCATTGTACTGCTTCAAGTTGTTCATGTTCATGGTCATGGTCAAACCTACTATAGTGTTTGATTTTGCACATTTTCACAAAAAGTTCTTCAATTCCTTGCCCTCAACCTACTTACTATGGTTGTTATATATATGATACACATGAAATCTATGTTCACTGTCAAGTGTAATCTTAGCAATGGCAGGTATCAATCCTTAAAAATAGGATAAATAAACAAAGTTAGCAAACAACTTGAATTAACATACAGCTAAAAAAAATACCTTCTGCTTATCAGTGATGAAACTCCATAGACAATTTTTACAATAGGATCTAATGTCATCTCACAACTTCTTAACAAACCAAGCCTATGTCTCCTTATTCTCTGTGTCAACAACTGTGATTGCTATTAGATAAAAGGAATTATCTCCGTCTTGTTTTACCGCTGTTAGTAAAACACCATTACAATAGCCTTTCAAAAAACACCCATCCAACCTATCATTGGTGGACAACTAGCTAAAAAGACCCATTTTGCATTCTTGAATGCACATGACAACCTACTAAAGACTGGAGGAAGTTTTGGTGCTATTCTAGAAGTCCCTACCTAGCATGTTGAGCCTAAATTACTATTTATTATCTCCCATAAGTAATCTTTGACTTATTTGTATTGTCCTTTCTTATTTCCCTCCATAAGGAGTTTAGCCTTCTCCCATGCTCTGTATGCCTTCGAGCTTGTTATACTTACATAAAATGTTTCCTTGATGCAGTTCACCATATCTTTGAATCCATGATCTACATTACACCTTAAAAATGTCAGTAACTTCACAGCAAGCCAATTTGAGCTTGCTTGCTTAAATCTCATTGTCCTGTTGCATATGTGTTCATTGTTATAAGCTTTTACTTGGAACGAGTGGTTAATATTGGACCATGAACAAAAAATTGTCCCAGGACAAGGATCCTCTCACTTTACATGGTACCTCTTTGTATCATTTTTCACAATCATTACTTTGGCACTTATATCAACTATGTAGTCCCTAATTGCCAGCTTAAACATTGTTAGGTTCCCAAATTCCATGCCCAACTCAAATGATACCTCCTTGAAACATACCCCATCATTGAATTATAGCCATATAATCTTCTTCTTCTTATTGGTTTCGTCTTTAGAGTCAACATCACTATGCAACTCTTTCGTGTGATATACTTCATCCATTTCATCTGCAACCATGCTCAAAGGTGACAACATTTAGTTATCCTTCTGAAGTGGAATAATATCAATTTAACTACATAAAATGGCAAAAAGCTACCATCATTTCTCCAACATATGTTCACTTACATGCATTTAAGCAATAGATACCTGGCTAATAGAAAATCATCATCGTTGTCTAATGAGTCATCATTGTATTCGAATGAACCATTGCTTCCCTCAAAGCCATTTAGGTATTGGTTAATATTTGTTTCCTTACATTTCCAGGGAGCCTCCACTTTAAGTGGATCATTCATTATCTACAAACAAAAGCATGTCATCTTACAACATGAAAAGAAAGTCTTAGTATAAAAATAAAAAAAAAAAGTTATGCTCAAACTTGTCCAGTAATATCACCTCATCCATTATCTTAAATATGGACAATCTTATTCAATAATATACTTTATTCACTAAACTTTAAAATCCTCTCACTCACATATCCATTAGCATCACCTCACTCAATAGTCAATAAACACCTACTACAGGCCACTTTCTTTCAACTAAAACTAAACATCCCATTCTATCATTTATTTGCCTACCATCCAATCCCACAATTCCTTTTCTTTTTCTTTTCTTGGAATTTTATAGCCCCCATTATCACTCAATCTGACAACAAAAAGGCTCTTCTTTTTTGGCCAAAGTAACTACTTGCATGTTTTTTTATTTTTTTTCACTAAATTATCTTATACATATCAACCAAAAGCACATAGGTTCCCTAATAAGTTGTACTCCACATTTTGGTTTTGTCCCTCAATTGCACATGGGAGAAGGAGGAGTATAGTATATACCTTTAGCATTAATGCTCTGTTTTTTGTCAGATGGAAGAATATTGTCCTTCAAGTACACAACAATGAAGTCTTTTGGCTGATCAAGATGCACTTTACCAGACCCAACTGGGAGCCCTAGCCTAATAGAAAAGTGGCTAAAAACATAAGGGGGAAATTAGGTTAAGAGGGTTGAATAGGATTAGGGAGTCAAAATGGCTAACTAGGCATATACTTATCCATGTCAGCAAAAAATAGACATGTTAGCATTTTTTTAACCTGCATCTTGTATAAGTGACTGGTTTGGATATGATCTTGAAACCTGGAGGACTATAATAGGACTTTCAAAACTTACGGGACCAAAATAAGACAAAAGGCAAACTTAAAGGACCAAAATAATATTTTCTCATACAAGATCTGAGGGAAAAGCAAGCAATTTTCATTGTACAATCATTAGACAAAAGTGGAAGACAAATTGACTTAAAAACTAACGATATCCACAATTTTTTCTTTTGTCAGCCTATGCTTTATGATTGATTAAAATCATATTTTATTTAAAAAATACTACTTTAATTTTTAATTTTTGAACTTAATTTTATTTAATTTTCTATAAACTTAAGTTTGTCTCACTTTTAAACATAATTTTATTTTAAATTTTTTTAAAATTTAAATTCTTAAAATGATCATTCACTTTTAAAACTTAACTAAAAATAATTTTTATTAGTCTCAGTTATGGAGAGGCTATATTGGGTGGAAATCATTTTGAGCCTTTGAATTTATGGAAAATTAAAATGAAACTAAATTTAAATGTGAATAGCTATTTTAAAACTTTCAGTTTATAGATGACTAAAATCAAAATAAACTTAAAAATAAAATATTAAAATAATATTTTTTTTTCTCAATTTTGTCTTTTTCAAGTGAGACACAGTCCATCATTTACATTTCAGCCCATTGCACAAATTTACTTGGGCCCAATATACATGATGAGGCCCATTTTAGCATATATTGATCCAGCTTGATTTCCATCATCAAAGGAAATTTATTGGGCCATGTCTGATATGTTCAGGACCTATAACTTTGATCTTGCACAAACATCGACACATTAAACATGTTTTGACAAAATTAAAAGCATTTAAATATGTTCAGGACCTATAGGTTCTTTTCTAGTTAAAGACAATGGCTTTTATCACTGCCTGAACATATGGGAAATGACTTATATTGAGATGAGGAAGGGAATAGTGTTTCATAATGTATTCAAGTATATTGGAAGTGGGGAGTAGGCCATTGAGATGGTTTCGTGAATGCATGAGAGCTTTTTGGGAGATTGAATATGATAAAAGGGGAAAAAATTACTTCAAGTGTGAGAGGGCCATGTGGTGCTATTTTAGGATAAAGATGAGAGTATTCATGAGTTGGGTCAAATGAGAGTCTTGGAGGTCCATAATGGTTTGGGTCTTGGGTCATTTGGTGAGCTCTATACCCACTTCTGATTAGACCATTATATATATACATATAACTATATATATATATATATATATATATAATTAAATTGGTCCTCTACTTTTATATTTTATGACAATTTAGTTTTTCATAAATAATTGTAACAAATCAGTCCCTTTGAAATCCTATTTTATACAAAATCAATTTCTCATTAATCTAAATGAAGGAATTGGTTTTATATAAATTTAAATTTATGAAAAATTATTTTTGTACAAATTTAAATTTATGAAGGACTAATTTGTCACAATTAATTTATGAAAGATCAAATTGTCACAAAATGCAAAAGTGAAATACCAATTTTGTACTTTCCCCCCCCCCCCCCCCACACACACACATATATATATATATACATGCTTGAAATTTATTATGCATAGTCATCAATTAAAATTTGGACACCTAATTTGCCCTACTAATTGAGTTTTAAGTATTTTAGAAGCTCTAATATTTGAGTTAACTTTCCTTTTCGCAATTTCGCTAATCTACTAAATAAAAAAATTAGCTTATTTCCCAGTTAAATAAAAAAATTGTTATATATAGCAAAAATATTAAAATAAAGTCAAATAATAAAAAATTAATCAATAAAAACAAAATAATAATTAAAATGTCTTTGTAAGCCTCGTAAAATAATATAAGGAGAAGTATATACAATTGGCAAGGAACAACGTCTGGACCATATTTTTGGTCCTTATAATTTCACTTAATTTTTAATTTAATTCTTATAGTTAAAAAATTTGTAATTAAGTCCTTAAAATTTAAATAATTTTCAATTAGGTCCATGTCGTGATATTTTTATCAATATTTTGTCATATTTGTGAGTTAATTATACTTCATTATCTAATTTTATCAACATAAATAACACCTATTTAAAATGTTAATATAATGTACAATTAATTACATCAGTAATATATAATAGAATATTAAAAAATATTTAATAGTAAGGACTAAATTAAAACATTTATAAATTTTAAGAATTTAATTCCACATTTTTAAGTTATAGGGACCAAATTAAAACCTGAATGAAATTATAGGAACTAGAAATAGAATTTTCCCTTTAGTTTATGATCAACGTAGGGTTGTAGCTATTGGTAAATTGTACAATAAAAATTGCAGATTTGTACATTGTTAATATATAGGAGTTGAATAGGATGAGATAAGTAGGTGGGTTGTTAGTTAGAAAATCTATTAATAATTGTGGGCCGTTGGATAAAAAATCTAATGACTTAAATTTTAAAATAAAAAAGTAATATATGACTAATCAATACAAAATTTAAACAATTAGATTTATATTTAATGGTATCTATTTTATTAGAGATTATCCAACAACATATCTTACTGAAAAACATATGAATTCCTATATTAACTTTTCAACTCTTGACTCCCTCTAGCATTGATTGGGTTTTTTTGTTTTATTTCTCCTTACTCTCCCTTTCTCTCTCTTTAAGGCTATGTTTAGAATTTTAAGAAATAATGAAATAAAGTGATCATTAATAAAATGGAATGAAATGACTTGAGTAAATATGTTGTTTAGAAATTTTAATGAGAAAAGAGAGATACACCTATCAATTTTGTTTTTAAATTACAATAAAATAAATTGAATGTAATAACTCATTAATTATTTTTTTAAATATTATCTTTTGTAACATAGACACATTACTAATAATTTGTTACTATTAAATATATAATTTACACAATTCTCCTATCCATATTTCTTTATTTTATTTATTAATTATCATATTCATATTTTCTATCTACTACATTTATCACAAAATATCTGTGTGCTTCAAAAATTTTTAAAAACAAACTTAAAAAGCCAGAAAAAATTGTTGACAAATATATATATATATATATATATATATATATATATATGAAACTAATCTACATTGTAGATTTTAAGTGAAAAAAATGGAAAAGAGAAAGGTTGTGACCATAATAACAAAAATTAGATAATATTGTAACAATTGGAATTGAATATATTAGTAATAAGATAAGGATACATTAGCAATTTAATTTCTTAGACCACTTCATTCCATCTTTAACTCCCTAAATTTAGAGGGACATCAAAATTGAGGTTTTGGATGGCAAGAAGTGATCTTGATGTCTCTCCTTTGTCATCCCATTCCATCTCTTAAAAAAAAAAATTCAAACATAAGTTTAATCTATTTTGATCATTTCATTCTTTATCACTCCCTTCTCATCTATTCATCTAAACATAGCCTAAAGGATTAGAGAGCACAAATTGTATAGTTGATCTCTTTTTTGTGCTAATTTTTATGCAGTGGCTTCGAGTTATTTTCCATATATGTATAAATTTTAATCATGATGACTTTATAATCTCCCATTAGATGCAATGATTATTGGTTTCAATACAAGATGATAAACATTGCACTTATGTGTGATAGGAAATAACCAAATATATTTCATAAAATGGTCAATTAACAAATAAGAGATAGTAACGAAAATGTATCCTGAACATATTAAAATATGGATTCTATAGGTTCTTTTATAGTGACAATGAAATAACAAAAGCAAACCAATGACTTTTATTATTACTTTGAATATATACCATAAGTCACTCCATCACAATTCTTATTTTGAGTAAATCTAATTCTTCATTTAATTCTTAATTAATAAATTGGTAAAATAATGAAAGAATTAGTTTTGCATAAAGTAAAATTTATAAGAAATTAATTTAGCATAAATAATTTATGATGAACTAAATTGTCACAAAATATAAAAATAAAGAACCAATTTGTCTATCTCAAAAAAAAAAAAAAAAAACATATGGGCAAGTTTAACACTAGATCAATAATTGGCAAGAATTCAGTAACTAATAGCAGTATATGAGTGAAATATACATGGAATGCTAGTTATATTATATAAGTAATATATAAATAAAATACTATTTTGGTTTACATGAGTGTAATTGTATCTTATCATTGTTGAAGCACATGAAAACATAGTACATCTTTTGGTTTTAAAAGAAAAAGAGAATATTTTATAATAAAATAGATAATTGTGTTACTTTAATATTTCTTAAAAGAAGACCAATTTATCTAAAGACAAAATGTAAGTAAGGGCATAAGATGCTTCTTGTCTCACTATAGATCCATCTTTTGGGAGTATTTTCTTGTAAAAGAACAAAGTCCTACTGCAGTCAATAACTGCCCCCTATAGTAGTCTTATAAGAAACACCCATATAAACTAATCATAGATCTACAACCAGCTAAGAAATCCATCTTGCATGCATGGATGCATATATACAACTGATTGAACATTGGAGGCAACTTAGGCGCTATTCTAGAAACTTTTATATGACATTTTGAACCAGGGTTGCTTTGTAATATCTCCCAACAATATTCCCTTAGATGTTTATATTGGTCTTTATCATTATTCTCTATAAGTTGCCTAGCCTGAGTCCATGCTCTATAAGTCTTTGCTTTAGGTACACTTAAACAAAATGTTTCCTTAATCTAGTTTAAGATGCCTTTTCCTTCGAGGTTTGCATATAACCTAAGGAATGGCAACAACTTTTTAGCAAGCCATTTGGAGCTAGCTTGCATAGTTCTCATTGTTCAACTACAAGTGTGTTCACTATTATATGTCTTCACTTGGAAGGAGTTGGTATCCTTTGACCAAGAACATGTTATCGTCCACAGACAAGGATTGTCACACTTGGCTCTATATCTGTTTGCATCATTTTTCAAAAACTTTATCTTCACACCTGCATTCATAGTGTACTCTCGAACCATTTGCTTGAACACAGCAAGGTTTCTAAATTACATCCCCAACTCAAATCTAACCACACCAAATCCTACACCTCCGTAAGTTGAGGCCACCTTATCCTTTTCAATAGCTTCCCATCACTTTCTTCCTCACAATCCAACCTACTATATTGTTCTTCAGAGTTGTAATTCCCATATACTTCTGTACGCATATCGCTCTCATCAGTAATTGAAAGAAGTGCTTGTGATGGCTGAACTTGGTGTTCTTCTTCATTTGGAATAGGTTCTGTAAATTTGCACCTTCAACAAAAGTTGGACTTAACATAGAAATTTTTTTAAAAAATAAATAACCATAAATATAAAACTACATTAAGTCATAAACATTATAAATAAGAACAATCACATGTCTGTCCTAGGTAATATCATAGTCCTTCTCAGAAAAGTCCTATTTATGGTCATCATATTTAATATCTCCCTCTGAGACACTTAAGTTTTTATCACCCTCACTTTCTTGTTGAATATCCAAAAACTCTGATTCCAAAGGTATCTCTTCTACGATGGGGGCATCTTAATTTGCCATTTTGACATAAGAAAGTCAAATCCTAAAAAAATTGTTTTAATATGTTACCAATAATATTATATATATATATATATATATATATATATATATACATAGGTCCACATATTATTATATATATATGCAATCATGGGATCACAATGCAACAATACATATATTTTGGCATACACAAACAATTATAATAATCAAATCCCACTACAATGTCATGTACCCACCACCACCCAAAAGAAGCAAACGTGACCAACAAAACAACATTTTCCATTACTTAGAATATTATAACTATTTAACCTTATCTCCCATTTTGTGTTAGACAAAATCTATAAGCTATCATCCATTATTCAACAAGGTAAAAAATATGCCAATAACTTAAGCAAAGTGGATAAACAAGGGTGTTCAAAAATTTGCCTCTAGAATAACAATAATTATTGTTCAAGAATCTTCATCCAACATAGCAACTTGGGTGTTCGAAATCTGCTTGTGAAAGTGAAACATAAGTACAATCAATGAACATTTATGCTTCAGCTTCATCATACTTTGGTGTCTAAAAATCTTCTTATTACATAAGAAAATAAAGGGCTCTCTGCATGAGATGAATCACAGAAAAGATCGTATTCGGTTTGCCAACAAACTTTTTCATTATCAAAGAGACACGGAGCTTTAGAGAATGACAATGATGAGCTCATTTACCTCCACCATATTCGACCATGGGAAAAGAACAAGTTGCCAATAATAAAGTTGCTTCAACAAATATCGTCTTTCCAAATACTAGAATGGAGATTTGGTCTTATTTGACTGTTATAGTCTATTCTAAATGTTGAAGGAAATTAGGGTCTAACTTTACTATTCAATGGTGGTGCATGTTTTTATTTTGCCATGTCAGCATAAGTTTGCCAACTCAAAATTTAATTTTAGTCAACTTAGCTTTTATTCTTGCAAATTCATTGCTTAATCGTCCATGTCAAGTCACAATTGATAGAATATGGATGGAAGGACCACTTTGAGAATGAGTTGTTCTATGAGTGACCATTTTGAGACTAAGGATTTATGGAGGACTAAATTGAGATTGGACTCATCTTTCAAAGACTAAAATAGACTTTTTATCAATAGAGAATAGTTTCTAAGTTGTGTTAAACTCACTCTCCCTGATTATGTGCAATTAAATCATAATTAATATTTTATATTAATTATTATGTTTTATTCCTATTTAAGTGTGTGCCTTGACTGGGAATAAACCATTGGAGAAATCTATCCTAACTTTGGATCACATACACCTAATGATTGCGTGTTCGCCTATCGTGGGCCCAATCATGGTGATATGTCTGATTATGAATAAATTTCCTATAATTCTAGATAGTTTAGTTGGCCTCATCAGGGAAGAGTCTGAAAATTGCGATAAGCCCATAAGAGAGTATATGTATATACATATATACATTAATATATGTTATATTAATGATGGATATACCCTATCGGTGTGACGTTATCAATATAATCATAAGAAATAAATTCATTTAGATTTAAAATTAAGCCCATAAAATCTCTCTCTGGATAACGATCTTGGATTAATAATCTGATGGGATGATTACTAATACTCTCGGGCTGTGGGTTGGGTTTTCCGCTCAGCAGACTTGTGGATAATCGAACCCATCACCGATTATCTACACATATTAAAATAAAAAACTCAGTCCATTCTCAGTTTATAAATTGTAACATTAATTGCCTAATTAGGTACTAATCAAATAAAATAATTAATGCTAATCCATAAATAATTTAAAAATTATTCCAACAATCTCCCACTTGGATAGCATTAATTAAATTATTAGATCAATAGACGAATAGTTAATCAGGCATAATAATGTTCACATAGACACATGGATGTGTGTATATTTATAAACCATACAAGATTCAGTGGAGAAACCATACACAAAATCACTGAAACCGATAGGGATTCACGTGATGTTAACATTTCCATAAATAAGTTTCATCAACTGAATTGAACGGAACACAAAATAATATTCAAAATTGTCATATAACAATTCAAAATCCCTTAAGAATTTTTAATTCAGACTCCCACTAAACCAAGGCTACATCAAAATTTCGTTAACAACGCCCATGTGAGTCACATGATTTTTAAAGACTCCTACGGGCAAGCCTTTGGTCAACGGATCCGCCAACATGTGTTCACCAGGAATGTGAACCAAACGAGTCTGAGATTCAGTAATCTTTTCTCTCACAAATAGGAACTTAACATCAAAGTGTTTAGAATGACTGGAGTTCCTATGATTCTGAGAAAAGCTGACAGCAGACGAACTATTTTAGTATATGGTTAGAGGTCGTGATATAGAATCAACTAGATGCATGCCAAATATCAGTTTCCTCAACCATATGGCCTGTCGGGTAGCCTCATAACAAGCAATATACTCTGCTTCCATAGTCGAGGTAGTTGTGACTGATTGCCAGCAACTCAGTTAATTCTCATACATGATTGCGAGACATAGAGGACATCTCATCATTCATAGCCTCCAACCATTCAGATGAATGAGATCCTGTTACAGCCTCGCTATAAGTAACTGGATCTGTGCCATCAATGGTGTCTGATTCGAACTCCTGCAAGTATACTATATAGTCATCTGAAATTGCAGGTCTACAAATCCTTTATGATCGCCTCAAATTAAGAGTTGGCTCTTCTATATCAGTGACAGGAGCTTCTACAATAGGATTAATCGGGTTCTCAACAAGGATGTCATCTCCAATATCATGTTCTACTGGTTGAGATGACGATGATGGCATGGGCAGGATGTTATCCACACAATGCAGGTTAATTACTCTATGGACACCACTCCCACTATCCAAATTGTCCTCAAAATAGAAGGCCTTGTCAGATTCAATGACCCTGGTAGTGTGACTTGGACAATAAAATCTGCATCCTCTGGATCCTGAACAATACCCAATAAAAAATTCGCTAACAGTTCTAGAATCAAGTTTCTTGAGCTGCAGATTATAGGGTCTCACTTCTGCTTTACAACCCCACACACGAAAGTGCCTCAGATTAGGCTTCTTATCAGTGAAAAGCTCATACGGTGTCTTTTCAACAGATTTACTTGGAACTTGATTCAGGACATAGGTTGCTGTCTTGAGGTCATCACCCCACAGAAATTCTGGTAACGAAGAGTGACTGATCATGCGTCTGACCATGTCCATCAAGGTGCGATTACGCCTCTCAGCAACTCCATTTTGTTGTGGAGTGCCAGGCATAGTATACTGAGCTTCAATCCCTTGCTCCTGTAAGAATAGAGCAAACGGTCCAGGGTTTCTCTCGGTTTCAGTATATCTGCCATAATATTCTCCACCTCTATCTGATCTTACACTCTTGATTACTTTTCTAGACTTTAATTCAACGGTAGCCTTAAATGCTTTAAAGGCATCTAGCGATTCAGATTTTTCTTGCAACAGATCAACCCAGCCAAATCTGGAATAGTCGTCTATGAAGGTTATGAAATACTTGTAATTGCTCATAGCGCATGGAGTAATTGGTCCACTAATGTCTGTGTGGATCAATTCCAAAATAGCTTCAGACCTATCAACCCCTTTCTTCCTAGCTCTAGCGGGAAGTTTTCCCTTAATGCAGTCAATACAAGATTCAAAATCAGAAAAGTTTAAGTCATGCAAGATGTCTTGTCTAACCATTCTCTCCAATCTCTCTTTTGAGATATGGCCCAAACGCCGATGCCACAACATGGAAGAGTTCTCATCAATTCTTCGACGTTTATGTCTTATGACAGTATTAATTGATGCCATAGGAGTGGGATTTGAACAAATATTCACATTTAAGCAATATAAGCCATTGAGTAATCTAGCAGTTCCAACAATGATTGAATTAAAATAAATGTCAATTCTGCCATTTCCTTGCCAAAATGAATATCCATCTTTATCTAACACAGAACTTGAAACTAGATTCCTTCTTGAAGAAGGTACACAGACAACGTTATTTAAAGTTAAAATATGTCCAGAGTACAAGTTCAAAACTACAGTTCCTACACAATCCACTGCAACTGAACTTCCTTCCACTCCCAAAATGGTCTTTTCTCTCTCATTTGGGCTCCTCCTGTCTTTGAGCCCCTGCAAGGAATTAGTTACGTGAACAGTCGCTCCAGAATTCAACCACCAAGTATCCATAGAGGTTTCAAAGTTATTGGATTCAAGACAAACTAGAGCTAAGGGGGCAGTTTCAGGAAAGATACCTTCATTCTCACGCTTGTACTTCAGTTTAAGGCAATCTGAGATTTTATGGCCAGGCTTCTTACAGTAATTACAATTGCCCTTAAATCTGTTCTTCTGACTCTTGTTCTTCTTATTGTTTTTCTTGATCTCAAAGAACCTTTTACCACTAGACTTGCCCTCAGATTTCTTTCCTTTAAGTTTCTCATTTCCAATCTTACTTGATGAAGCATGGGAGATATAGTTCACTGAATGACCACGTGAATTTGATTTCTTTAATGACTCCTCCTCTTGAGTCACAATAGACATCATCTGATCGATGGTCCACTTCAGCTTCCTGTGAGTTATATGTGGTTTTGATAACCCCATATTCTACTGAAAGAGACTGTAGGACTTTATAGACAAGATAACTCTCGCCCAGGTCCACATTTAAAGATTTCAACTTGTTGAAATAATTCACCAGCTTCATCATGTGCTCGTGTACACCAGACACTCCATCATAATGAGTATTATCTAGTAATGAAAGATAATACGCCTTTTGCGTCTTATCGAACTTTTTGAACTTTTCACCCACAGCTTTAAGGTATTCCACAGTGGTGTCCTTCTTAGAAATGCTCTGTCTGATAGTCTTCTCTATAGTGTATTTTATGACCATCAAACAGATCCTGTTGGAATCGTACCACTGCTTGTGATAAGCTCTATCAGCAGCACTAGACTCAACAGTGAGATCTGCTGGTTTTGGATCTCTTATGGCCAAATCCTCCTTGGAGATGATCAGGTACATATTAAGGGACTCATACCAGTCATCATAGTTCATCCCGTTCAGAGTTTTCACCACAGACAGTTGCTGAAACACAGAAGCTAATAAAGCAAAACAATGAAATATTAATTACGTCCCAGAAACATAATCATAAAACAAGATTTCCTTTACAAAAATCAGTTTATGCAACTGTATTATCAAGATGTGGTTTATAATCCTATTTAAAGTCTCGGATTATAACAGATTATGAAAGAAAACTCATATGCCCTATTGATTTGGCCATAAAAGGAAATAACAAAATGTACCCATCGTTTCCACATCGATAGGATATAAGAAACAATGAAGACATTAGATTGGGATGTTGCCAACGATTCGTAAATGAATTTATTTCTTATGATTATATTGATAACGTCACACCGATAGGGTATATCTATCATCAATATAACATATATTAATGTATATATGTATATACATATACTCTCTTATGAGCTTATCGCAATTTTCAGACTCTTCCCTGATGAGGCCAACTAAACTATCCAGAATTATAGGAACTTTATTCATAATCAGACATATCACCATGATTGGGCCTACAATAGGCGAACACGCAATCATTAGGTATATGTGATCCAAAGTTAGGATAGATTTCTCCAATGGTTTATTCCCAGTCAAGGCACACACTTAAATAGGAATAAAACATAATAATTAATATAAAATATTAATTATGATTTAATTGCGCATAATCAGAGAGAGTGAGTTTAACACATGGTCCCATATTATATCTAGTCTAGGTACAAATTTTCTCGGATCGAAATACTTTATTTGAATATTATTTTTGAGCTCTTTAATTTTGTAAAATTTCAAAACTCCTATTTATAGGGCTCCAAAAATTTTACAAAATTCACCATAATTTAGATCGGGGCGAGTAGAGGCGAATCCAAATTGACCCAATTAACAGTGTGGTCACATGCGCCACCTTCTTCAACCTCTGGCGGGTCGTTTTGACCCGCCAGAGACCCGACGGGTACCATCTCTGACCCGTTGGTTTTCAAGGTTTTAGGGCTTCAAATTTGGCCCTTTTTGTTCGTCGTTCAGCGATCTACAGGATTTCGGTGTGTATATCGAACGAATCTGTCCCAAGTTTTATGAAAATTGAATCGAAAAATGTGGGTTTCAGTTGGTTGGTTCCTCGACTTGAACGTGATTCACCGTCGGTGTGTTTTCACGGTCAGGACTCGCCGGCAACGCCAATGAACATAGTAGTGAAGTCAAGTTTTGCCGGCAACCGATGAAAATCTCACCGGTGCCTGAGTTTGCTAATCAGGACGTTTTACAGGTGAACACGTCGAAAAAAAAATATTTTTCTTTTATAATTATAACCCAAAATTGGACATATGCAGTAATGTTTCTACGTACTGACAATTTCATAATCCAGAAAATTAACATTTGTCTGACGAAAAAAAATATCATAAATTTTATAATCAGAAAACCTTGGGCTCTGATACCATTTGAAAGCGGAACTGGATTTAGTGAAATCAAAACATGTAATTCAAAACATAATTTGGGAGAATAAATCAACTGTCTGACCTGATGGAGACGACATCGTTACTCCGAATGTTGGTTGAGTCCAATGAATTCAACCCACAATACCCAAGAGTGTTTCTCAGAACGTCTTGATGGCAGAGAGAGAGAGTTATAAAATTTTATGTGTATGAAACTATGGCTTCATTATGTTATTTATAGGATTTTATTAATTAATATTATTCAGTAAAATCCTCCAGAATCTTTAAAATAAATTTAGATTTAAAATTAACCCCATAAAATCTCTCTCTGGATAACGATCTTGGATTAGTAATCTGACGGGATGATTACTAATACTCTCGGGCTGTGGGTTGGGTTTTCCGCCCAGCGGACTTGTGGATAATCGAACCCATCACCGATTATCCACACATATTAAAATAAAAAGCCCAGTCAATTCTCAGTTTATAAATTGTAACATTAATTGCCTAATTAGGTACTAATCAAATAAAATAATTAATGCTAATCCATAAATAATTTAAAAATTATTCCAACAAGTAGATCTCAGCACTTACAAAGCCCAAGAGCTATAGCCAAATTATTATATTTTTCAATCACTATACATTTTCTTCAAGCAAATCATTAAATATTTTCTTTTTTTCTTTTCAATATTATTTCCATGTTTCATTTTTTAACTTAATTTTATTTTTATTTTTTATGAATTAAAAATTCAAAAATAATTTTTTACTTTGGAACTTAATTTCATTATGATTTTCTATAAATTGAAAGTCTCGAAATGTTCTTCTGTTTTTAAACTTAGTCTTATTTTGTACTTGTACAAAAAGAAAGTATCAAAATAGTCAATTCACTTTTCAAGATGATTTTTTATGTTTGAACTTAATCTCATTTTGATTTTTTATTAATTGAAAGTTTCAAAATAATCATCTATTTTTTACTTTAATCTCATTTTGATCTTTCATAAAAAAAATGTCTCAAAATAGTTATTTATTTTTTAAGATCTGATTAAAAATAGTTCCTTCTTGAAGTTTAAAATGGGAAAAACATTTTGAATCCAATTTTAAAAGTAAAAGACTATTTTAAAAATTTCAATTCACATAAAAATAATATAAGTCAAAAAATTAAAGACCATTTTAAAATTTTTAATATACAGGAACCGAAATACTATTTTTTTTTTAATATCATGTTTCATATATATTCATGTTTCTACGTACACAATAAGTTTTTTTTACGAAAAAATATGAATATGTAAATGACATCAAGGTACTGAGAACAAAAAAAAATCTCTCTAACTACACAACGCAGAATAAAAATTAACAAAAAAAATCTCGAAAGAAAAGAAAAGGGAAAGTGAAAAGAAATAGCAGTCGCGTTGACTAAAATTGCATGAAAGTTGAAGAACGAAAACGACATCGCATATGAGGACGGAGATTAGGGACAGAAAGAAAATTCAAAGTTTCAGAGTCTGAATTCTTTGCTTCCACCGCCCACTTTACTAATTCCAAACGATTTGTGGTGATGGAATAAGACGATAGTGGAGACCACGTGCGTCCTTATTGCTATAAGAAATAATCGAATGAGTTTGGATTAGTGTCTTAGGTTTAGTCACATATTCTTCCTCTTTTTTTATTATGAAGGTTTGTTAGTGAATTTTTGGGAAAATTCTAATTACAGCTATGTTGGTCTGTATAGGAAAAAACATAGTTTTTTTTATTATTTACTTAATATAAAATTGCTATTTTGATGTCTCATTTATTATAATATTCAAAATAATGTCATATTCATTTCAAAATATTATACTTAGTGTATGTTCATAACAATGTTTAGTCAACGTACTTTTGAGTCAACTTAATTTTTAAAATTAATTTTAGTTAAATGTAATTTTGTATTGTTGTAATTTATATTTGAAAATTGTTGTTTGAAAATTGATTTTTGTTATTTATATAGTTCATTCAACAAAAAAATAATTTTTTTTTTTTACTTTCGTGCAAACGGAGGTTTGGAGAGTAAAATTGGTGTTGGAAAAAATCAAACACCAAACCAAATAAAAATATTTGCAAGACAAACTCTCATTTATGTGTGTAAATGATTTATCAAATTTAGTCCATCAATTTTAAAGTTCATGTAGCATAAATTTCAATAGAATTTGGATAGAGAGACTAAACTTAGTTTTTATAAAAAAGTAGGAAGTCAAATATGATTTTTTTTAATCAGTAAAATATTATTATAAATATTATAATAAATGAAAAATTAAAATAATAATTTTACAATAAGTGATAAACCAAACAAATATTTCACTCGTCTGTATAGTTTAACAATTTGTAAGTAGGTCAATAGTTAATAAATTTTTTAATTTAGTTTCTACAATTAAAATTTTGCTAATATTATATTAAATTTTAGGAATGTAATCAACTATCTACTATATGAATATGTTAAACATTTTAAATATGTATGATTTATACTAACAAAAGAAATAAAAATATCAACTTATATATATGACAATATATTAATAAAATTATAATGATAAGCACTAGTTAAAAACTATTTAAATAGTAAGGATTAAATAATAAATTTTTTAACTACAAGGATTAAATAAAAGTTAAGTAAAATTATAAGGATTAAATGTATAATTTTCTCTAAATTTTACACATATTTATTGGGTGGGAGTAAAACATTATTAATTGTGATTTTCTTGAATCCTAATACGATGTTGACCTTATTGGCAACAAATTAAATTATGAAAATATGTTCATTGTGATGGATTTGTGCTCTGCTCATAAGATAAAGTCTGTAGCTTATTTTAAGAGTCCCTTGTAATAAACAGGGAAAATATGATGCTCAATCAAAATTCTTGTAAAAGTTACTTTTGAAGAAGAATTTATTAGTATAATGTTTAGAGAAAAGTATAAATTAGTCTTTTTTTTGTACTTTGTGATAATTTGATCCTTCTAAATTGATCATAATAAATTAGTTACTTACAAATTTCACAAATTTAAATTTGTACAAAATCAATTTCTCTATTTATATTAATAAGAGATTAATTTTGTATAAAATAAGATTTTTAAAGAATTGATTTATTATAATTATTTGTGAATGACTAAATTATCTTAAAATATAAAAGTGTGAACCGATTTAATACTTATATCTAATATTTAGTAAGAATTTTCAGAAGTTGTCATAAGTCTCTAGAATAACAATGCTAATATGCTAAATTTTTTTTTATCCAATATTGAATCTTCTATAATATAAATTAATTCAAATTTATATTGAAATAAATATATATGAATGACAGTTAATAACTCATCAATATAGTAGTGATAAGATTATTAATAGAAGATCCAAAAAAAGGATTATTAATAGAACATCTGACCATCTATTAAGAGGTTAGACGTTAAGCAGATGACATGAAGAAAAAGAGAATAAATTGATTTTAAAAAATAATTTGAAAATTCATTTTCAGAGGTGTTTTAGCTACACCTGATAATTGCAGCAAGTGTCTGCTAGTGACAATTGCAACAGAATAAGAGATTTCGTGTAGTATAAAGCCATCATTTTATGTAAATTAGGTTATGTGATGTGGCGTCTGAAACCTTCACACGACAGCAAACTGTTGTCCCATGTATGAGGCCTTTTTTACCAAAAAAAATATGAGGGGGAGGATTTTGGCCCGCAGCAGATCCGAATCGATGAGATTGATGATTTGCAAGAACTTGGTTTACAAACCCTCCTTCTTATTATATGAGTTATGATGTTGCCATGCAAATCAAATTGATTATTGCATGTCATTCAAACCTTATACCCGGTAATTTAGTAAATAATTGATTTTTTCCATTGTAGAAATAAATTAAAATTGGCACATTAAATATGCAACTTGATTTATAGGATTCATATTTTGATTTTGCAACTAATTAACGCTTTAAATTTTGTATTATTTTGCAAAACTAAGTTATGAGTTTTGCCAATCTTAAGTATTGGTTAAGAATCAATCAACAATAATAAATGTTTATTGGCTATCATTTTTTTTTGTAAGAATAATATGTGTTTATTGACTAATTAATTGCATACCATTAATGATTTTTTTGTTTTTGTATTTATGACCACATTATTCTTTGTCTTTTCTAAGAGGTATAATAAGTAACTCATTTGGAAAAAAATTTAGCAAAGTGAGGAATCCGAAATTTCCTCCTGGGAACTCTTAAATTAAAATTTAAATAAAACAAACAATGTTGACTGTCACGAAAAAAAAAAAAAGGCTTATTTTTCTGACATCGAAAATTAAAACGGTGCATTTGAAAACATACTTGTGATGTGTCTAAAGTATTATTTGGATACAAACAATATTAATCTCAATCAATTCAAATTATACCTACAAGCAATATTCTTTGGTCTAGACTATGAATTTGGTTTGATTAATTTTTAAACATTTTTGGGTAGGAATAAAATGTTGGAACAATCCTTGACAAAGTTCCAACAATTCTTCTTCGGACTCCTTCTCATAGTCCATAAATGAAAATAAACAATTACATACATCTATTTGAAAAAGAAGTTCAATTGTCAAATTGTTATTTCCTTACCAGTGATATCAAAGACTCAATTTATTTAAATTTATTAAAATATTATATTGTGTATTGGTCAGTGACGCAATGAATATTTTGCGATTTGTTTATTTAAATTTAAGAGTTTCAAATATTTTGGAGGAAAATTCAGATTTCTCACTTTGCAGCAATGCATCATTTTCCAAACGACGGAGATTGATTTTGCCTCTTAAAAATGATAAAAGGTAATTCGATCATAAAAATGAACAAAAAAACACTAATGTGATTGAGTGAAATTAATCAATAAACATTTACTATTATTACACAAAAAAATATTAATGAAGTGAAATAAAATTAATCAATTAGTTAGCAAAACCCTTAAAAATTTATGTTAAGATTATTTTTCACTGTCAACTTTCTATAAGCATTCTTATAAGTCGATATTATAAAGTGTTTAACACAATTTTCACGACATAAATAGGTTTTTGAATTCATATTTAGTTAGATATACTATTTTTTTCTTAAAAATTGTTTTCCAACATTTTTTTTAAAAATTTTAGTGACAATTTTAATAAATTAGTTTTTGAAATTTTTTTTAGAATTCAATTTATTTTCTTTTTCTTTTGACCATCTGGTTATTAGGTATGACAACATACCATGTTTAAAATAGTTGACAACATACCATGTTTAAAATAGTTGAGCTAAGCTAATTGTGAGAAATAGATATGACCTTAATATTCATTTTAATTTCTTTGATCAAAATATATGTAAGAAGAATTTTTTTTTTAAAAAAATTGAATCAAAGGAGAGAAAAAAAGAATTATTTACAAGATTGGAAAAATTTTACATAAGAAAAAAAAAAGTACTTATATATACAAACTTGATTTGGGAAAGTGACCCAAGGTAAAGCTCACAGTAGTTCAAATGGATAAAAGACACTATGGGAATTGGCTGATAATTTTTATTTATATTTTGCGAAATGTTAAAGAAAATAGAACTAATTTGATTTTACAATCAAAACTAGTTTGAAGATGATTTTTTTTTTTTTTTGGTTTTAATTATGAAACCATGTTACCTTCTTCTCACTTCATTTCTTTTCAATTATTATGACTTTTTGAAAGTTACATAATTTTTTATTTTTTAGTTTAAAAAATTTATTATTTAATTTTATTAAAATTTTAATTAGATGGGGACCATTAAAACTAAATTTTTAATAATAAAATTCATTATGCTCCGACATTTAGTAAAATGAAATCTAAAGGGACAAAGGGTTTCATAAGCCCGTCAATTAACACCCTAAATTTGAAACTTTAAACATGTTAATATTGTATTTTGTCAAGGTCACTTTCTTCCTTTAACATTTATATTTTTTATTTGGAAAAAATATTTTTTGGTCCGTATAGTATCACTCAACTTTTAATTTGGTTCTTATACTTTAAAAGTTTACAATTAGATCCTCATAGATTTAATGATTTAGCATTTAGTCTCGGATACTATATTGGTGTCCATATTTTGCTATATATGTAAGTTAACTTTGTTTTATTATCTAATTTTATTTTTGTTGTTAACATAAAACATATATATTCAGAGTATTAAAATTGTGTATAATTAGTAGCATCAACAAAATCTAATAAAAAATTTATGTAATTTTAACTATAGGAACAAAATTAAAATATTTAAAAACTATAAAAAATTAATTATAATTTTTTTAATTTATAAGGATT
Organism: Delonix regia; assembly: GCA_037074485.1. Lineage (NCBI taxonomy): Eukaryota > Viridiplantae > Streptophyta > Magnoliopsida > Fabales > Fabaceae > Delonix > Delonix regia. The sequence goes on along the minus strand of CM073454.1, from coordinate 16,669,910 downwards.
ATATTAAGAATTGACTAAAATTATAACGGCCAAAAATATAATTGTTCCTTAAAACTGAGTCTAGTTCAACCCATTAAAAAGTCAACTTTCTTAAAAAAAAAAAAAATAATTTGTAACTTTTATTATAAAAGATCCCAAAAACAAAAGGCCCTAAACTTGACTGATAGTCTTGTTGCTAAGCCTTAGACTAACAAACTGGCCAAAGGTAGTACAAGGGCAAAAAGTTTTGCGCTAATTTTTTCTTTTTATCTTAAGTAGTTATTAAATTGTTCTTGTCAAGCATATCTACATGGGATGTTCATTTGATTGATGAAAGTTTTTCTTTAATTATTTTCTTAATTTTTTGTGTGATGAATTTTTATCCTTACTATACATACATTAATAATTTTTTGAAGTGTAAAAAATTACTTAAAGTTAATGAAAAAAATAATAAATTAATTAGCTGCCTTTTGAATTTAGTTTTTGAAGTCAACCAAAAAAAATAATGAATGAATAAATTAATTAATTAATCAATTTTCTTTTAAATTGAAATTCTTTAAAGCTAAAAAATTTTTAAAATTCAACAAAAAAGTAATAAATTAGTCACCTCTTAAATTTCTTAATAAGGAGTATAAATATAACTTAATGTAGTTCAAAATTAAAGTTAAAAAAATAATATATTATCAAATAATTTATTTAATAATTTAAGTAATTTATTATTATACATTACTCAAAGTTAGAGTCAAATATAATTATATTAATTTATAAAATTTTAGAGTTTTTCGTAAAAGCAACAATAACAATGTTTCATATAATAAAAAATATATCTTATAATTGTGTCTTCCAAAATGCCTATGGTCATCGTTTTCATCAAATCAATACAACATAATTTAAGTATTTCTGTTGAAACTCAAACTTTGAACCAATATAACAGTGTTGTAGCTGTGCAAAATAGTGCAGCAGCTAGGGTTTAGGGTTAACCTATTGATGTTTTTTTTTTCTTATAAAAATAACATAATTGGCTATATATATATATATATATATATATATTCTTTTTTTCAATTACTAATGCAAAATTTTATTCCTTAATTTGTACTTTCTCTTAATATGTTCACTTCTATATAGATATTATATATTTTGAATTTTTAAGAATTCTTATTATTATATATGAATATATAGTAAAACCAATTAATTTTCTGCCAGGATAAATAAACTAATTTTATTACTCTGTGCTTCAATATTATGAGTGATAAAATACTCATAATGTCAAAACAAATCAACCGAAAATGATATTTGCATGACATTCTTATGACGTAAAATGTTGTAGATTACATTTACTTCTAGTTTTATTTCGTTAAATTATTTAATATATTTATTTTAAAAATTATGCTCAATTTCCTCTTAATTTATTTTTTAATAAAGTTGTAAACATTTTTTAAAAAATAATTTAATTATCTTTGATTTTGTATCAAAAATAAAAAAAATCTTATGTTGGAACTTATATCAACTAGTTGCTTTTATTTTTATATTAAGAATTGTACAAAAAGTTATTTTCTTTAAAAAAAAAATTAGATGAAGGTATTTATAATATATTATAAAATGTGAGAGAAACCAAGTGTAGTTTTTGAAATAAGAAGTGTAATTTAACCAAAATTTATGTGTAATTTATTTTATTTCTTAGATATATTGTTTTTTTATACAAACACATATTCGAAACTGAAGTGCTTATGGTGTACTGGTTTGTGAAAATATTATCAATTTGCATTTCTTATAATTTATCTTTGTTAGCTAGTTTTTATCATTATAAAATAGGTTTATTTTTTTGAAATTAAAATTTTATTAATCTTTATGCTCAATATAAACATAAATGGGCATAAATCTTAATTGATTTTTGAATTTGATTATCAGTAGTTGTGAGATTAATCTAGCTTTCTTTAATAATTATTTCAATCTCTTTTACAAAGTTGTAAAAATACCACTTGTTACTATGTTTAAAAAAAATTGCTAAGAACGTCTTTGAAACGTTTCTTGTTTTCAGCCTATTTTAAAAAATACATCTAAAAACATATTTTTCATCAAATTTTTTATTGTAATAAATATGAAAAACAAAAACAACAAAACTAAATCACACCCTTAATTTTCAAAAATAGAACAAGAAAGAATTCTCAGAAAATAAAAGCTATAAAAAATTATTTTCATTTTTCATATTTATTTTAAGGGTAAAAATTTTTTTGTCCCTTCGTAGCATAAAATTATTATTTTAATCCTTCATTTATTAAAATACCCAAAATAATCCCTTATTGATTAAAAAATATTATATTTAACTTTTTATTTTTTAAAAAATTATTAAATTTAGTTTCTAAAATTTAAGATTTAGGGTTTAACAAAAGAAATAAATTTAGTAATCTTTTATAAAGTAAAATAAAAAAATTAAGTGTGATATTTTTTAATGAGTAATGAATTATTTTAATTTTTTTAAAAAATAAAATAGTAATTTTGTTATAGGAAATTAAAAATATATATACATATTTTTATTTTAATATGCATTTTGGAGTGGACTAAGCAAATTCTGGAGTGGAAAAAGCTAATTTCCAAAAGCTAAATCATGTAACATTCTGGCGCCAAACACGCATACAAGACAATCATTATTGGCGTGTAGACCCACAATGCGAAATCTTAAAAAATAAAATAAAAATAAATAAATAAACAAACAGACGAGCCCACTTCATCGCCATCATTTCTATTATTTTCTCAATCATTTCTTCTTCATTCACGTCTCCAATTCTTTTATTCATTTCTTGAACCAGCCTAAAAGCAGATTATAATAATTCAAAACCCTTATATCAGATTTGCTCAGAAAATTCACTTGCGTGTACATATGTGATAAATCCACGGCCATTTTGACCTAAGTTTCGTTGTATTTCTTGCCCTATTGGTCATCATGTCGGCTGTGTCGTTTTCGTTCTTGGCTTCAATTCGATGCTGCTGTGATTTATATATATAAATTTACTATCCTGATAGGTTTCTTTGAAAAGGTAGCGATTTTATTTGGCTTCTTTGCATGTAATGGAGATATGGGATTATGTGTACCCAATATAAGCCAAAAAAAGCATACTGTTGCAGAGAATTGTCAGAGATGGTCTTTTTCTTTCTATTCTCTGCATCTTTGCATTATAATTTCTGGGTTCCTTTTCTTTCTTCTTCTTGATGGATATTTTCTTTTTGTGGGTATGATTTAGAAATTCAATGATTTTGTTTTGCGTGTGCTTATGACAAATCAAGTCGTGTTTCTAGTGGGATGAGAATGATTTTGTCCCCTTCTTGTTTGGATAAATTCTAGGGCTATCGTTGTTTCTTGTTTCGTGATATCATGGAAATGTGCTGTAATTTTTTCTTTATGGATTGTCCATTTGTAATAATCATAGCGTGCTTTCTTCACCTAATCACTTATGCCAGTTTAATTACTGTCTGTTAATTATACACAATTGAAGCTGATCAAATGATTTAATGTTTCTACTTATCGATCTGTTCAGGCTTTTATGCTTTTCATTTCTCATCTGTTTTCCGGCTTTTATAATTAATTGGAAAGGCCAAAATCCTGATTTCCGTCTATTGGGATCTATAGAAGCTTTATATCGCTAGTGGGGTGCTTACATGGGGACTCCTCAGTTGACGGAGTCTGCCTTTTTTCGTGTTTCGTAATATGTATGTAGTTGAACAATTCGAATGATATGATTCAGTATATGTTGTTCCCTAGATAAGAATTCCTGCTTTTGTTGAAATTGATTTTACTTTCATACCTTTTATTTCTCCCTTTCTTTCTTCAATTTGCCTTTCTTTTGCTTTTTCTTACTTTTCTTCCCTGGTCATTTGATATGCTGGCAAAATATCATTGAAATCATTCCAGAAAAGCCGGAGGTGTTGTAGCTTAGGCAGCTAGAGGTTCAGCATCCACAATTAGTTGATCCCGTTGGTTTATAGCGAAGGATATGTAACACAGGTTGGCTCTCATTTGCTTTATTACGTTGGGTTCACTAGTCTGATAGGTTGTTAACTTTGATAGTTAAATAAATAGATAAAATGGAATATAGTGGACTGGATTGTGGTTACCTGGATGTATTCATCACCCTTTTTTCTTTTTGTAACCTCTCTTACTTGGTGACGACAGATTCATTTGTATTCTAGGGAGTGCTGGATATCCAGTGTCTGGACCTGACTTTAATTATAACAAAAATGGAGTCCAGACACAAAACACCAAGTGTGATGGCCCAATTGATGGGTCTAGATAAAGAGCCTCCCCAGCATCCTGTCAGAGAAAAAAAAAGAGTGCTTTCTGATAAGTACCTGCAAAAAGTTGCCTCTATTGGTTTCAGAAAGAGGCGTTTGTCTCATCAGCATAATTCCTTGAGAATGAGCATTGATGAAAAGGAAGAATCTGGGGAAGTGTTAACAGTGCTCAAAACATTAGAGAGAGATGAGAACCATACGTTTTCAGCAGGAAACAGAAAGGAAAACCCAGGTTTGTTTGAATTGAAGATTGCTGGTGCGGAACAGTGGCTCTCCAATGCTGAGACCTCAAATGAACTCATCAGTGCCTTTGATTTTGAAACAAGCTTAAAGCCAGGGAGGATTACTAAACAAGGAGATCTGCAACTGCTTCAGAAAATTAATAGCCAGCTGCAAAGAAATGTCCACGGAGAAACTACATCGTATGAAATGTTAAGGTTTCCAAAATCTCAACTTGAATCAAAGGATGGGACTGTCCCTTCAAGAATTGTTGTTTTGAAACCAAATGATGGAAAGAAAAAGAGTAGTTCAAGCTTTTCTTTACCTACTTGTGAAAATTATCATTTGGGTAATGGGCTACTTAAGGACTTTTCTAGCCATGGAAGTTCAAGATTATATCCTGGAATCAAAGAAAGAAAGAAATTGGCCAATCACATGGAATCTATAAAGCAGAGTCCCAGAGCTTTTAGTACCGTTTCAAAGGAAGTTTCTAGTCAAATAGGAGATACAAACAGAGTTTTACACGTGATTTCAAGTTCATTTTTGAGAAGCAATGAAACATGTGGCAAAAGTTCTGAATCACTAAATCCTGTCAGTAATGATGATCCCAGAACCGGGAGAAAGGAAATACTTCACAAATATTGGGGTTTGAGGAAGGATGCAAACTTGAATTCTTCACTGCCGGAGTTAAAGAAGGAAAATGGTGACCAGAAAGATTGTTCAAGACATATAAACCTGAAGTCCAGCTCTGAGAAATCCAATTCTCTTTTCTCTTACAGTTTCTATAGTTATCATAACAAAGAGAGCTGTCTTAGCCTGCATAAATTGAAGAAGAAATTCTTCGGGAATAACTTGTCAGAGGAGAAACCACTACTTCCTGAATTGTCAACATCTCAACCCTCTCCTTCTTGCAGAGACAGTCAGATCACACAACAGACATGCTTAATGAAAGAAGAAGTGAAGAACAATAAGCTTGAGCACAGTAATATTTACAAGCAAAATATTGCATCTCTTAATTCTTCAATCAGTGGTCAAGTGACTGATGATAAGACTGAGATTGTTGAAAGGCCTTGTGGAAATCAAAAGAATCAGCTGTCAGAAACAACAGCCTGCAATTTGTTGGGGGACACTGATTCTACTAGTCGCACTTCACATGTGTCAATCCAACAGGTATTCTTTTTGACTCAGGTTTATGAAAAAAGTTCATCTATATATATATACACAAAAGTAATGTTTTCTAACAGTCAAGTCGTTCAATTTACACTTTTAAAGGGAAAGTTAGGTACAAGACAATCATACTTAAATTTCTCTCAGACATATTTTTTTCTGATATGATTGTATTGTGGAATGAAACTAGGGTCAGAGTTTGCATCATTGGATGCAAACACACATGAATTTTCCATAAAAATAATGCGGTATTAGATTTTCTGTCCTGGGGCTAGTTTACGATTTATCAAATCATTTGCTGATGAGTAAATTGTAGAGTAGTGGAATTTGTTTGATGAATTCTGATCCTCAAAGGTATAAGCAGTCTTGGAAGTTATATTATCCAATAAACTATGAACTTTGAGTATGGGATTGTTCTGGAGGTGTCAAAAACTCTGAAAATACTCATGGAGTTTCATCTGCTGAATGCTGGTAGTTCTAAAGGGATATTCTTTGTAGTAGCATAATATTTTTTCTTTATTTTCTGGATAGTAAAGGAAAAATTAGAAACAAAGGGAGATAGATCAGTGGAGGACAAGATGTCCTCCAATAAAAGATAAAAATGTGCAGCGTTAATAGTCAGTTTGTTGGGTGCCTATCAATATGAAGTCAGGCAAAACTGAGAGAACAGAGTGAAATTTGTACAGCAATTCTAGATTGTAATGTGGAGAGAAAACAGACGTGGTTTCTTTTTTCTGTTTTGTTCCTTTTTTTTTTTTTTTTTTATCTTTTTATTTTATTTGATACACTGAGAATTTTACTAATTTTACCTAAGACCTTCTGCTCAAGCTCCCACGGCATGATGCCTATCTTACCCAAATGTCGGTGGTAAATTGAATAATAGCTTAAGTTCTGCAGCACCGTTACTGAGTTTTTTGGTTGGATATTTTGCTTGGGTGCATTGATATCTGATATGTTAAACTATGAATTTTGCCCCTTATTTTCGTCCCTTAATGATATACGTTCATTAGGATGGAGAACATTACACTATATTTTGTAAGGAGTAATATAATTGATGCTTAATGCAAAATAAATCATAAGCATAACTAGATTTAATTGTATATATTTTAGTAAGTTTTTAATTATTTTTGCTGGAGAAAGAAATTAATCAAATTTGAAAAATACATTTTATCTTCTGCATTTAATCAGAAAGATCTTTAGTTATAAATCTCAAAACATAGATCTTACGTTGTGAACATGCTAAATGAATGACCATAGGAGATTACTAGCTCGTACATTGCAGAAATGTTTCAATCATTTAAGCACTAACTGCCCTTGGTTTAAGATTTGATTTCCTGTTATGCTAATTTGTCATTTGTCTCGATTATTGGCCATAAAATCTGTTCATGCTAATTCTGCAACATTTGATTTCCATAAGTAGCATCTTGAATTCTCAGTTATTTCAAACTTTTTTTTCCCTCATCGTGAAATTGTGATTACTGTTATTTACGGGGATGTAATTCTCTTCTAATTTATGGTTTACTGATGTCATGCTGCTCTGCTATGCATTTTCAAATTGCAGGAAGCGCAAGAATTTCATGAAGATGATTCTGTTTATTCAGTTTGGTCTGAGACACAGACAGGTTCTCTTGGTAGTTTTGAGGAGGCGTATGAACCTAGTCCAATTTCAGTTCTACAGCCCCAATTTGGAGAAGACATTTCGTTTAGTTCTGAATACTTAAAGGCTGTTGATGATGACTTTTGTGGTATGTAACAAGCGTGATAATTCATTATAAAAGTTGTTATAAATCTGAAGGGGATCTCATTTTGGTCCCTGAGATTTTGTTAGACTTTCAATATGGTTCTCCATAAATTATGTCTATCAATTTACTCCCTTAAAGGTTGACATGCATGTAATATTGCCTTTCCGTCCCATTTCCATTCAAAATTTATGGTCAAACCTTAATTTTGTTATTAGTTAGCAACTTAGGCCCAAGTAATTAGTGGCAAATAATGTAAAAATTAGCAACTTGTTAGGTTTGCGTTAAATTTTGGATGGAAATGTGATGGAAGGGTGACATTGCAAGCCTTCTAATGATTGAACCACTAAATTAAAAGAAATTATCTATGAAGAAGTAGATTGAAAGTCCATCTATTTTTCAAGGACTAAGATAGGATTTTTCAACATATCCTACTTTAGCTTTTGATACATTTTGTATACTTTTTTTTTTTTGGGGGTCAATGATACTTTTTGCATACTTACTAATGCATCACTATGTTGAAACCAGATTCGTCTGAAATGGACAATGAAGGACTAGGTTTGAATGTTTCAAGTGATGAAGATTGCGATGACAGATCTGTAGGATACTTTGAAGAGAAGCAAGATTTTGTAGGATTTTTTAGAGCTGAAGAAAGCAGGGATTACTCCTATGTCATTGAGGTCTTAACCGAGGGGGGTATCTCTAATTTAAGCCTGTACACGGACTTTTGTACATGGCACACTCCAGAATGCCCTATTAGTCCTTCAATCTTTGAAAACCTAGAAATCAAATTTGGCAAGCAGCCATCTTGGAATAGATCAGACAGGAGGCTTCTCTTTGACCGTATTAATTCTGCACTGATGGAGATTCTCCAGCCATGTATGTGTATACCAGCATGGGAAGAGCCGGTATCGACAAGGTTGAATGCCGAACTGAGCCATGACATGATTGAGGAGGAGCTGTGGAAGTCACTTGTTGTCCAAGAAAAGGAAGCTAAGAAGGAGTCAGCAGACAAGATGCTTGTAGGGGAAGTGAGTCGGATAGAATTACGTTATGATGTTGAAGATATTGTTAGACAGATAGTTGAGTTCTTAATAGAAGAGTTTGCAGAAGAGATAGTTAGCATGGAGAGTTTTTGAAACTTGGGATTTTAGATTTTTGTGTGCGGCATTAGCATTTGCATATACAAGAAGTTCATGTGTATATAGCACGATTTTGAGGGAATGAGGAGTTTTTTGAATTAGGATTTAGGTATATAGGCGGTTCATATATTTTTTTTTTGGTGTCAAAGTATAGGCTGTTCAGTTATTCATTCATGAGGAGCGATATGAGTTCATTTGCATTAGAGAAAAGTAAAAAACCAAAAATAGGGAATTGTAATTGGTTTGCATTTGCCTTGGCATGATATTTGAATCTATCTCATTGTATCAAATCGTTGTTGCCCTATGATGTATTGTCCAGCTTTTGACCATACTGTTTACAGGAAAAATTTGATTGATTAAAAGTTGCCCTTGCTTTTATTGTACCACCAAGATGCTATATTGAATCTTTAAAGAAAATATTTGAAGGGATCGCAGGTTTCCATATCTCATCATCCCATTACAATTACTGTTTCCTGAGATGCGAGGATTGGGGTTACTAAAACTAGGTAGTCCCTTTAAAAAAAAAAAATCTAGGCAGTCCAGTTCGCACACTAGGCTAGAGCAATTTAGTTAGTTAGAATTTTAAAGTCCACTCACTAGGTGGTTAGACTTTGAGCCCTAAATTTAGCCCATTTAACTTAAAAAATGTCAAAAAAAATCCACATAGAAAAGGTAAAAACTGAATCCAAACCCTGGCACGGCAAGATAAACCATTGGGCTCAAAGGAGGCCAACGAGAGCAACTAGAACGGAAGTGGAGAAAAACGAACGAGAGGATGAGAGGATCTAAAGAATAGAACGATCCAAACAAAGTAGAACGAACCAACTAATTTGAAATGGCGAACCCAGGACTATGATCGGCTTTTTGATCTTAATATTATAAATAAAAACATTAATTTTCAAAATTATAACAAGAACTATTATATCCATGTGCTTAATTTGTAATATTTCAATTTTTGAAGTCTGGGTAACTCGGGTTCAAAGCAGGCGAATCTCTTTTTAATAATTCATTTTTCATTTGTTGTCTAGGCCTTGCCCGCACACACATACATTGATGGGGAACTCTAAGGCTGCAAAGAACCTGGAACTGATGCTCATAATTTGGCAACAAACACCGGAAGGAATAACTTTCCCAACTTATTGAATCAGATGATGGCAAATAAAAATGTAAATGATTAATTATATGAAAACAATAATACATTTGGCATAAAAAATATCTTGATAAGAATCAGTTTTTGATGCATTAAAAGATGACAATCAAACTATTTTAAAATAAATTCAACCAAGTTAAGTCACAAAACACCAAAACTTCTTTTTATTTATAAAAAACAAATCTACATATATGTTCTTATGGTGTGGAGTATTTATAAACCCAAATGACATAACAACTCTAACAACCTAACAAAAATAATAAACTAACAAACTTAACAAATAAACTAATAAACCTTCATAAACCGAAAAAAAGGCTATTACAAATGTAAACATTATAAAATATGAATTTAGTTCTAACTCAAGTCTAAATAAAACTTTAAGTATGCTATATTAATGAAAAATAACTCCTCACATGCAAAGTTTAACCCAACTCCCATAGATCTTCAACAACACACTAACTAGAACTAAAAAAGGCCTAATATGACTTCATAGAATAATGATTAACCACATGCTCTAAAAATCATCTCACTGACTCTTTAAACATGTTGACTTTTGTTCTAGTAATCTGTCCTTCCCTTTTCTTACGTGTGCTCACATCATACACATACATATGTAATATGTTATATCACTCACACACACACACACACACACACACACACACACACACAATTTTATTTTATATATATATATATATATATATATATGTTATGTTTGATAAAAATAATTAATTTGACTTAAAAATCTTCACTCTTTATACTTTAGTCTTCTATTCTTTAAACATGGACAGCATATCAACATAGTATTTAAAATATCCTAGAATTGCAATTAAAGTACTTTTTTTTTTTTTTTCTTCTCATGTTGTTAGTTTAGGTTTGGGCATTTAATTGATTTAAGATTTTACTTTTATAATTTTTTAACATTTATGATAATTCACCTAGTGTATAATAATTTTGTAATAAATTTTAATGAGTTAAGTCTTAATTTTGATTGATTAATTGATGGGTTACATACAACTTTGACAAAGATCAATGTATCTAAAATAATAATTTGAAAAACCTTAAGTTCATGACTATTGAATATAAATTTTTAATTTTTATGGAGAATTTGTTAAGGAGATTTTCACCCACATCTCCATTTTTTAAAAGAAAAAATAATTATTAAATACAAATTTTCAAATGGGATAGTCCGGATCTTTAAATTTGGAGACCTTTTGTCTCTTTGATATATATATATATATATATATATAACCTGAGGCCAACTCAAACTAAAATTCAGTCCCAAACTAGATCTTTTAGAATATTAGACGGCTTTAGATCTATTATGAACCACATTGAGAGTCATATTCATCTATACCGTCCATGATTCAACCTAAATGAATTAATCGCACCTTCCACCGTATACCTGTTGGGTCTAGATACCTCATCAACTTTATCAGCACCAACATACCAAAAAGAAGAAGAAATCAAATATATGTTCAATCTCCAACCTTTTTCTTCCATGAATGAACCTTTTAAAATGAATACAATTCAGCCCATATTTCTCTCTCTCTCTCTCTCTCACACACACACACACACTCACACACACACAAACACACACACACATATATATATATATATATATATATATATATTATTAATCAATCTCTCACCTTATGCAAAGTACAAAGCTTCATATTTGTAAATGAACATAAAGAGATAAACCAATGTCTATCAAATTGCTTGTAGCTACCATGAAGGGTGGGATTTTTAGCAGAGATATTACCAGACAAGATACAACCAAATGAAACATAATGAAGGAAAATGGAGCGTAACTCAGACAGATGAAAACGAAGCATAATGAAGGAAAATGTGGCAACTTGAATCCATATACAGATATTGTAAGCATGATGAAGCAAAATGAAGCCAAGAGAAGACAAAATACTTTGACATGTCTGTATTAGAAAAAGTTATGCTATTTTGCCTTGTGTTGTGTTTGCTAATTCAAAATTCTAGTGTAATCTTTTTACTTGTCATTGATATAGAATTCCAATGTAAAATTACAGAATTTTGACTATAAAAAGTGTTTAATGTAGTACAAAAAATAGTTCATGAAGCCTGTACTCAAATTATGCAAAGAAATACGGTTAGTGTTAAGCAACCTTGTGCAGAAGAAATAATACAATATTAACTTTCGGCATAAAAAATGGTGATATTTGTATTTTGTTATGGACAAAATAAGTTAGATAACAAATAAATAATGTAAGAGTCGAATATAAAACAATATTTTCTATACTACAAGATTTGGTTTCAAAAGATGAAAGCATGGGATTAAAATAATGAAACAATATACAAGTAGATAGCTCCTCCCTCTCCGTTATTGATATTTACAGCATTCAATATTGTCAACATCAACGTATTAATTAGCTTAATGAATTTCTTCTTTTTTTTTTTTTAAAAAAGAATTTACAACGTTCATTTTTTGTTTCTTTTTCCATGTTTCATATAGAAAACCAAAAGAAAGCAGGCAAATTAGTGACACACACTCCATGAGACTATTAAATACTAAAAGACCTAACTTTCTACAGTAAATATTCTTCTACTCCTTCCACTGTCTTTTACATATTTATTGAAGTAAAAAAAAATCATATGAAAATTATTCTTCAACTCATATGCAGCCCTTGAAACATATCACTTGCTTTCATATATCACATAAACAATCAACTATAATATCCAACGATTGATTTCCCTCATCACCTCAGTTTGTGTGTTATTCTTCTACCATTTTACATTCTTTTACAACCCAATATTTGTAAATGAAAAGTATCTAACCATAATATATATAGAAGATAAAAATAGTGCCTAGAAACATGTGTTACCACACTGTCCTTAAGGTGATATCTGCCCCCACTTAGTTTGCTGCAAGGTTAATGACAAATTACCCCTAGGAGTTATCTCAAGCACGTAGAGATTTACAGACAGCAACCTCTGTAAATCACTCTGTGAAAAACTTTTGAATAAAAACATAGTAGAATGTTTGAGAGAGAAGAGGAGGAATTTTTTTTTTTCCAATCCTTTTTTAATTTGTCCAATTCGTATTTATAACCAAAATATGTATGAATGCAACTTTTCACGAAAAGTTGTATTCCTTTGAAAATTGTATCCATTCAAATTTAAATAAAAATATAACCGTTGGAAAATAAACATTCAAATTTGAACAAAAATAAATAAACAAATATTAAATAAATAAATAATGAAAAAAAGAAATAGATAAGAAATTTAGGACCACTGGTTTTTCTCAATCCTATGCATACACACACGCCAAGTGCTAAGTGCTAAGTGCTTTTTAAATATAAATTATTAAATAGCACTTAATTTTTCTCCAATTTTCTAATTTAATATGTAATATGGATAGCCATATATATAATCTTTAAACATATTATATTTATCCGATGTGGGAATTGGAAGCCTATCACAACTGCATACTCTTTAACTTGGTTTGCTAAACTAACTATTTCTAACAATCTCTCACTTAGTTTGAAAAACTAAGTATTGTCTTTGTTATCCTCTCTTTTCCATAAGGTTATGCTTAATGATAGGTGTCTTTCGACTTGAACCTACTGTTAGTGTAAGTATTTCAAAATGTTAACAAATTGATAGTTGCATTAAGCATTGAGCCACAATTCTTATGTTTACGCCTAAAACACCACACACAGTCTTATTTTTAAATCCAAAAGTTTTTACAATGTTTGTAGTACTTATATGGCCATGTGCTTCTCCCTAGGCTTTTCATGAACATTTTCAAAAATCAATTCCAAATTCTTGCTAGGAGCGGCACCACTCCTTATGTTCACATAGGTGGATTCCTAGCCTTAAGTCCTTCAAGCTTTCTAGAATCCATTAAGAGTTGTACTCACCCTGAATACTTAAGTTCCTATAATGTGCATTCATCCTAGAATGACTACTATATTTTCAATGCACCTAGTGGTGTATCAATGACTTGTTCTTACCCATCGAACTTTTAAATTAGATTTGGTCTAGTTAAAGGTTGGGTTTCCATTACTGGTGACTCTATATGAAGGGTTTTAATCCCATTCCTTATGATGTTTTATCTACAACATTTTTCGTAAGTCTTTTAGTAAAATGATCTGCCAAGTGGTTACTTGTCTTCAGATATTGAATTGTGACTATTCCATCACAAATTAATTATCTAACATAATTATGCCTTAGACTTATATGTCTAGATTTATCATTATACACTTTGTTAATTGCTCTAGACATAGTTGCTTCATTATCACAATGTAGAGAGATTGCTAGCATTGGCTGTGGTCACAGCTTTATTTCCAATAATAAGTTTCTCAACCATTCTTCCTCTTTACATGCTGCTGCTAAGGCAACAAAATCTGATTCCATTATGGAATGAGTTATACATGTTTGTTTCTTGAAAGCCCATGAAATGGCTCCTCCAGTAAAAGTAAAAATCCAACCTAAAGTTAATTTATTGTCACTTGCACTAGTTACCTAACTAGCATTAGTGTATCCTTCCAATATAGTTGGAAAATTATTATAAAATAGTCCTAGATTTGATGTTTCTTTAGATATCCTAGAACTCTAGCATTTCCTTTCCAATGTTTTGAACTAGGATTGCTTGTATACCTAGAAAGTTCGCAAATAGTAAAAGAAATATCTGGTCTTGTATAATGTAAAGCATACATTAAACTCCCAATGACACTAGCATACTCAACTTGTGCAATTAATCTATTAGTGTTTTCTTTTAAGTTTTATGAATGATCATAAGGTGTGCTTGCCTCCTTTATATTTAAGTGTTAAAATTTTGTTAACACTTTCTCAATATAATGAGATTGATTCAAGGCAAAACCCCCAATATGTCTTGTTACTTTTACCCCTAAGATTGTATCTACCTCTCCAAGATCTTTCATTTTAAAATTTGAGGATAGATACTTCTTAGTATCATTCACAGCAATCATATTTGTCCTAAAGATGAGCATATCATCCACATACAAGTAGATGATAACACTATACTCATTTGTGAATTTTGAATAAACACACTTGTCAGCATTGTTATGCTTAAAACCATAAGACAATATGACTGAATCAAAATTTTCATGCCATTGTTTTGGTGTCTATTTCAAACCATATAATGACCTAATCAGCTTACAAACTTTCTTTCCATTTCCAGGCAGTACAAAGCCTTCAGGTTGTTCCATGTAAACTTTTTCTTCTAATTCACAATTAAGGAAGGCTGTCTTAACATCCATTTGATGCACAAACAAATTACTAATTAAGGCTAAGGCTAATAAAACCCTTATGGAAGTTATTCTTGCAATTGGAGTATTATTATCAAAATAGTAAATCCTTTCCTTTTGTCTAAAACCTTTAGCCAGCTACCTTGCTTTAAAAGCTTGTATTGAACCATCTGTATGATATTTTCATCTAAATACCCCATTTACAACCTATAGGTTTTGACCCTAGAGGTAAGTCTACCAATACTTAAGTGTTATTTGATAATATTGAATCCATTTCATCATTAATAGCTTTCTTTCAAAAACTAGCATCCTTGATCCATTGGCTTCAACATATGTTTTGATATGCAATAAAATGGGTATTTGACTTATAACACTTTCCTTACTACCTTCAACTAGGAAAAAAATCGATTGGCAAGAAATAAAATTAGAGTATAAATATTTTTCTCTTCTTACTCTTTGACTCCTTCTAGGTTCAATTTTGATTTGAGGTACCATTACTGAATTTTTAGGAGGTGTAGTATCTTTGTTTTCACCACTAGGTACTTCCTCAAACTATTTCTACAATATCATTTATAAACTTATTTTCAAAGAATTCTACATCTTTATATTCTACAATTATATTAGAGTCAACATCTAAGAGTCTATATGCTTTTGAGTGTTTTGCATATCCTACAAAAACAAATTTTAGGGTTCTTGGTCCTAATTTGGTTCTCTTAGGTTCTAGGACTTTATAAAATACTAAACACCCTCAAACTTTAAAGTAATTTAAATTTGGCTTTCTTCCTTTCCATAGCTCATATAAGGAAGTTTTGATTGCCTTCGAAGATATTCTATTTAATACGTGATTAGCAGCCAATAATGCTTCTCCCTATAAATTTGTAGGCAAACTTGAACTTAGAATCATGACATTTATCATATCTACTAATGCTCTATTTTTTTCTCTTTGCCAAACCATTTTGTTGTGGGGTGTAAGGAGCACTAGTTTGATGTAATATACCATTGCTTTCACAAAATTCTATAAATTTTGTAGAGAAATATTCTCCACCTCTATCACTTCTAAGTATTTTTATTTTCTTTTCTCTTTGATTTTCTACCATGGACTTGTATGTAAACATTTCAAAAGCTTGATCCTTGGATTTCATTAAATACACATGTGTATATCTTGAAAATTTTTTGATAAAAGTAATAAAGTATCTATTTCTTCCTCTAGTCAACATGCTATTTAATTCACAGATATCAGAATGCACAAGTTCTAAGATTTCATAATTTCTTTTGATAGAAGGAAACAATTTTTTTGTCATTTTAGCTTGTACACAAATTTCATGTTTATCATTAATTTTGTTTTCACATGTAATCAAACCATGTTTTGAAATATACTTAAAGTTTTATAATTAACATGTCCTAATCTACCATGCCATAAATGAAAAGAATGCTCAATAATATAAGCAGAAACTGAATATTTATTAATAATGCTGAACTTGAACATTCCATCACAAGAGTAACCCTTGCCCAATACTCCATTCTTGGAGATTACAATTTTGTCTAGCTCTAAAACTACCTTTAATCCTTTTTTACATAACAGATTTGCAGATACAATGTTCTTTCTATTTTCTGGAACATGAAGAACATTTTATAGTATTAGTTTCTTTCCAGAAGTGAATTGTAACTCTATGATGCCTTTGCCAAGTACTTTTGTTGTATTTCCATTGCTCATAAGAAATTCTTATCCTTGTTTTGCAACATCATAATTCTTGAACTGATTCTTGTCATGACAGACAAGAATCGTTGCTCTAAAATTGTACCACCAGCAAAAGACTTAGTGGTGACAGCCATGTTTAACTCAGAGATCATACTAATACGCAATTCAGAGACCATAGCAACAATCTCATTAGATTCAGTCTCAACCACATTTGCAATATTTGTATTTCTACTCTTTTGCCTTTTTTAGTATCTGTAATCCTTTTTAAAATGTCCTTTCTTTCCACAGTGAAAATATGACTTTGTTGTCTTGTATTGTTTTCCAGAATTAGTGGTAGTAAACTCCAAGTTCTTCCACTTGTTTTTCCCAGAATGGCTCTGGTTCTGATTGTTTGCATCCACAAAATTAACCTTTGACATAGATTCTATATGCTTTGATTGTGAAATTCATGTTTCTTGTTCAATACGTAAATACTTTAAAATCTGGTCTAAGGTGAAACCCTTTGTGGTATGCAACAACTTTTTTCTATAATCATGCCAACTTGGGGGGAAATTTGCAATGATTGACCCTACTTGTACATATTCAAGACTATCAATTTTTATATCTTTAAGTTTAGAAACCAAAATTTGCAAATCATGAACTTGGTCTAGAATAGGTGCAAAATCATGTAATTTGTAATCAAAATATTGCATGATAAAAAACTTATTTGTTCCCTGCTTCTCTATATTGTATTTAGCTTTAAGAGCATCCCAGATTTCTTTTGGAGATGTCAATGATGAGTAAAGATCATACAGACGATTGGACAGTGTGTTCATAATATGACCACGACATAAAACTTCATCCTCAGTCCTTTTTCTACGTTCTGCCTTTACTTGTTTTGATTCATCATCATTAGGAATACCAAGTGGAGCCAGTGCAGGATAAAGCAAATACAAAATCTTCATAGTAGTGACTAAGAACATCATTTTATCCTTCCATTGACTGAAATTTGTTCCACCAAATCTGTCTAGTTTGATGAAATCTTAGTTCATGACTTTGAAAGCTGATTCTTAGGTAGTCTTCATCTTTAGAAATATCACCTTAAGATTGTAAAGGAAAAGTGTCTAACCATAATATATATAGAAGATGAAAACAGTGCCCAAAAACGTGTGTTAACTTGATGAGCCTCAAGTTGAACAAGAGGCTAACTTAGGCCAAGGAGCTCTATCTGGGCCGATTACACGTTCTATGGCCAAGAAGATTCAAGCCATGGTTGTCTAGCAATTCAAAATTGAATCAGCCCATTTAGGATCCAAGCCCAATTTCTATATAGAGCCTAAGTTCGAGTGGGCCAATTTGATCATGTGCTATAATGAATAAATTATGAAAAGTCAATTATGCATGTGATGAAAGTTGAAATAAATATTGGTTAAAGTCTAAGTTAAGTGAGCTATATTTCTTTAAAAGTCCAAGTTAGATAAGTTAGGTGATCTTCATTAGATAAAAAGTCTATGTTAGGTGAATTTCTATGCATGTTTTTCCAAATTAGGTGAAAATTAGATAAATCTTAGACTTATACCATGAGGGTTGTTCTTGGCTATAAATACAGAAGTTATCAATAAGAAATGCAACCTTGAATGCTCTGAAAATTGGCTTAGCTTCTTATATGCGAATTTCTTATCTAAGTATTCTAAACTTAGTGGCTAAATTATCTCCGATTCTTATTACTCTCCCTCTTCTATTCTAGAGTGTGGCGAATCAAACCTAGTATTCTTGAGTGTGGCGTGCAAACTTATCATTTGAGATTTCTAGTTGTTTTATCTTTTCTTCTTTTCATTTACTTGTGTTCAGGGATTGTTCAATTTAAACTTCCTTGAAGCATATCATACATTGTCCTTAAGGTGATATTTGCCCCCACTTAGTTTGTTGTAGGGTTAATGACAAATCACCCATAGGAGTTATCCCATGCAGATAGAGATTTACAGATAGCAACCTCTGTAAATCTCTCTGTGAAAAACTTTTGAATAAAAATAGAGTAGAATTTTTAAGAGAGAAGAGGAGGAAATTTTTTTTTCCAGTCCTTCTCTAATATGTCCAATTCATATTCATAACTAGAATCTGTATGAATGCAATTTTTCACGAAAAATTGTATTCCTTTGAAAATTGTATCCGTTCAAATTTAAATAAAAATATGACTATTGGAAAATAAACATTTAAATTTGAACAAAAATAAATAAACAATTATTTATTTATTTAAATAAAATAATAATAAAAACAACAAAATAGATAAGAAATTTGGGACCATTGGATTTTCTCAATCCTACACACATGCACACACCAAGTGCTAAGTGCTTTTTAAATATAAATTATTAAATAGCACTTAATTTCTCTCCAATTTTCTAATTTAATATAAGATGTGGATAGCCATATATATATGTGTATGCTTTAAACATATTAGATTTATCCGATGTAGGAATTGGAAGTCTATCACAATCACATACTTTTTAACTTAGTTTTACAAACTAACTATTTCTAACAATATTATGACTTACTCAACCCTAACAATAATGCCATCACCTTTTTGCTTCTCCTCGTCCTCCTTCTTTCTACACTCTTACTTAGATTCTCCTTCTTCTTTAATCAATCTTTCCTTTGCATGATAAAAATGGGATAAATAGAGCAAAAAATTGTAAAACAGAGGAGCAATTCGTGTGCCTGAATGGTTACAGCTTTTTATGTCCCACCTAGCCCCACCATTATATTCATCCTTTAGGGTTTTTAACCTTTGAATGGTTTGCTTTTCAACACCTCTGTTCATCACCATCCACAACCACTAACTATGTTTTGTAGTCTTCTTCCTAGCTATAACACTCACATAAGTAAAGTATCACGTACCTTAGTAGGGTTCCAGATAAGTTCTCGTCGGAATGCCTTATTACTTTTCCTCTATCAAGCTTCTATTGATTGTAATAGAGAATGGGGTGATGGAATCGTTCAGTAACTCCATTATAGGATATGGTGATGGTTAATGAGAGCTAGGTTCCTACAATATGGAATAGGACGAGGGCTTAGAGACTTAACGATGATGTTTTGGATGAGAAATAGAAAATCTTTACCCTTGTAGCCTTATGGTTGCTTATTTGGTAGGGAGATGGTTGAGTATTTTCCCAAGTAAGCATTTAACGTGGCAAGTGCACAATAAATGTGCCACGTTATATGTTTTCTCATGGTTTAGTAATAGATGGGTGACTTTAAAAAGACTTTGGCTATAGTTTCAATCCTTTAAATTTCTGTCCCTATACCATACCTTTAAGCTTTATCATTATTTATATGCTATATTATTGGTTTTTTGGCTCTCACTTTAATATCATAAACTTCTAGTATCTCTAGTTTAGGCTAGCATCATTGGTCAAAGTATTGATAACATTGTTAAATGCCTCAAATTATTACTAAGAAAAAACTAAGGGAAGAAAAGTTCACATGAATATGATAATTGACAAAACTTAGATATACCAATCAACAATGGGAATAGTGGCCTTGTCAACAACATCATCTCTTTCCTCTTTGGCCTTGTTATGAGCTTAGTACCATGCCAGGTTGGGATTTTTTATATTTGAAAATTTAAATTCATTGCATTTAAAAGAATTTATGCCATTAAATTTTCAACCAAATAGTTTAAATTTTATTAAATATTAAACAATTTCTAATAATTTTTAAAATTTAGACCATTAAATTTTCATCTAACGAATATTTTATACATAACAAAAATTTAGAGTGTGACTTGTGCTAAAAACAAAGGAAGCCTAGTCACAACAAGCCTACACTAGACATAATGTAATCCTTAAATTAGGAATAAGACATATAAGACTTAGTATGCAAAATATTCTCTCCATAATTTATAATGAAGCTATTTATATAATGCTTAAATTTGGTAGAAAATTCGATAGTTTTCCCTAAAAGTTTGACCCTTCGAAATTTTTACAAGTATCAGTTAGCTTAGCTAGTATAAGCTAAGAGAACTCCGCTCTTAAATTTAAGAGAAAACAAAAACTACAAGGTGGGAGACCTTACATGTGAATATATGGTGAATACACTAGAGTAATTAAATCTACAAACCATCAATATAATTATAACAGTATCAAAATGTCCCAAAGAAAAGATATCCACCCTCATGAGCATAGGAAGGCTCACTAGGGGGAGTCAATGATCACTCTTCTGCCCTCTGAATCTAATCCACACTACTATTTGTACAATAGATTTTATCAAATTCACTTCTATTTGAATTTTTAATTTTATCAAATCCATTTCCATATCAATTAAAAATATAACTTGGTTCTAATTTGTTCTCCTAAAAATTTAATATTTTATTTTAGTTCTCTAAAAATTATTTATGTTTAAAAATAACTATTATATTGAATCTATTAAGAGATGATTAATGAATTTAAAGACATGACCTTTCACATGTATTAAAAAATTATAAAAAAATAGTGTTAATTCAAATAAGTTGGTTTCTGAAAATAATTTTTAGTAAATTGACATTTGGAAGATACATCCATTTTCCATTTAGCCTGTTAAGAATTACAAATTTTGATTTAGTTTTCTAAAAATTGTTTCTATTTTAAACTAGTTATAACCTTAAATTTGTTAATAAATGGTGAACAAAATAGTTATTTGACCTAATGATGGATTTAGCCAGATGCTATTTTTATAAACTTGGACTTACACACATAATTTGTCGAAGTGCTTATCCTTTGTTTCAATAGCCATTTTAAGCAATTAATGACACCATCACCTATGTTCATAGAGAATTTCACAAATATTGCCCTGTTTTTCTTTAAAATTGATACTATTAGCTCTTAAAAAAAATTAAGAGAAATCAAATTTTATTTTTTTTTATAAAAAATATATAGTTATTAGATGCCTACTCATCAACAAGCTCAAATAATATTGAGGAATTTTGGAGGATTTCTCATTAATGCTAGTCAATCATTAGAATTAGATCAATATTTGAAAATATCCATATCTCAAAATTTATACAATGAAGATAACCAACAAATAAGAGACTACCTTGGGCTTCTTTTTTTTTTTTTTTTTTTTCTTGCTATATGAGAAGCATATTCTTAGGCCAATTGCATGGGTAATTAATAATAATTTCTTTCTTGAATGATCTGAAATGTACACATTTTCATTCACAATGATTCACTAAAAAAAGGATTTCCTTTGCATTTGGTGATGAATTTAGCCCAGGTCTTGTTCAATTTAGTGTTTTATTATTTTTAAATTCACTTTTAACCTCCAAAATTAGCTTTCACAAAAATAAAAGAAAATTGTGTTTTTGCAATAAATGAACTATATTAATAGTATAACTTAATTTTCAAAAAAAAAATTTAAATACAAATTATAGTTATGCAAAATTATGTTTCACTAAATTTAATTTTGAAAATTAAGTTAATATAAAATCACTTTTATCCAACTCTAATCCAAATACATGATTAATAAAAAAGAAATAACATTTGCCAAAAATTATATTTGACCTTAAGTTTTAAATGAAAATAAAGGAAGCACTATAAACATTTTAATAATTTAGGGATTACTTAATGGTAAACAGTGCTGGCACTCATATTCCTAGCTCACTAGATGAATATATAATTTGTTTTAATTAATGTTAATGAATTAAAATGCTATAGTTTAACCTTTGTTTTATTATCTAATACAAACAACTCTAGTACTACTTATGCTCCTCTTCTTCTTCACCTTTCTATCATATTATTATTATTATTTTCTTAAAACACAAAGAAAGAGCTTTGACCATTGTTAGTGCCCAAGCTTGAAAATTCCTAAATCTTTCAAATGAAATTGCTCCACAATGATGGGGTTTTGATTGAAATCAATTTAGGGCTTTAATAGATCAAACGATTTTAATTGAAATGGCACTAAACACATACCAAACCCCAGAAAGCAACCATATTGCAATTCAAGTGTCATGATAAACCATAATTCTAGGGAAGTCTCTTACTATAGTTATATCTCATTTAAATTTGTGTTTATTGACTGATTTGTTATTTCATTTTTTCTATTTTTCACAATTGAATAATTGGATAATACTAATACATAACACTAATAATAAATAGAAGTGATAACTAGAATTCCTAGATGACTTTACTTTTCTTATCATTTACTGCATGTTGGCAGTGTATACTAAAGCTAATATTGATGCTAAGTTAAGAACCTTAGAACAAACTTTTTATTGTTTTTTGTTTTAAATTAGTTGTTTAATTGTTGTTTTTTGGTATTGAGATTTGTGCATGCTTAAATAAAGGAGAGGGCAAACTAAAAGAGCTATATTCAATCCAAGTTATTCACCTTTTTTACCTACATCACCATTACTTTCTTCTCTGTCATCTCTAATGTTCAAGGGGAATGCTAATTAAGAGAAGTAGAAATGACAAACAAAAACAATTGTCATCTCTATGAGTAAGCAACACCAATGTGGCAAGGGTTAACTCTAAGTATCCATTGCTCAACCATTAAGGAAAATAAATTTGAAATCAAGTTGGCCATCATCAAATTGTTATAAGCCAATAAGCAATTTAGGGTTTTGTCAAGTGAAGACCTTAACAACCAAATCAAGACTTCTTGGAAATTTGTGACAAATTCAAGTATTATAAGGTGAATGAACATGCTATTAGACTAAGGCTTTCCCATTCTCACTGAGGGACAATGTGATGGCATAACTCAATTCTTTACCTCCAAGGTCCATCTCTACATGGGCAAAGCTAGCTCAATAGCTCCATAGTAAGTACATCCTGGCCAAGCATGACTGTAAAAGAGAAATGATATTACATCATTTCTTCAATTTAATCATAAGAATTTATATAAAGCTTAGGAGAGATGCAAGCAGTTTTTGAGGAGGTGCCTACATCATTAGCTACTTATCTTAACCTCAAATACTAAAAGAATGCCTTATGTTTTCTTATAAAGTCTCTAAGCATTCATAGGACCAAAAAAAATAAATATACAAACTTTAAGGGTGAAATGGTAACATTTTCTAAGGATAAGGATTCAGCCAATGAGAAAAAAATGAATGATTAGGTGAAAGAAGAAAGGGATTAAAGGACAACTATTCCTTTTCCATATGCATGACCAAATATACATGGTGGCACGAATGGTAATTTTCACCATGAGAAAGGAAAAGATTAAGGGTTAAAATATAACTAGTTGATTTGCTTGCGCATTGCATGGGCTTTAAAAAAAATAGTTTGTTTTATTATAAGTAAATAAATTTTAAATCAACGGTATTTGTAAGTGTTACTAAAAAAATTAAATTTAGTAATATATTGTCATATAAAGAAAACATAATCAATTAGAGAAAGTTCATAAAATTAGTTATGTGAAATTGGTGAGAGAAAAATGACGACAAGAGGCTCATTAAGAGGATACCATCATAAACTATTCAAATATATATATATATATATATATATATATATTTGTTTTAATTTTGGATCATGTCAAGTTAAATTTATAATCCCTTAATAAAAAATTTAAGGGATAGTTAATGAATTAATTCATTATTTTTCTCCTTAACTTTTAAAAATGTATGAACTTCAAAGAATTGCCAATTTCAAAGGTGGTTAACTAATTCATTATTTTCCTTGTTCACTTTAAAGAAATCTCATACTTCGATATATAATTTATTAATTTTCTAGTTCATTCCAAAAAATTCTCACTATTTGAAAAATTCTTGATATAAGAGGTGTTTAATTTATTTATTAATTAATTACTTCATAATTTTTTTATTACAAATGAAGAATTTATGCAAATTATTGACTTCATTATTTTTCATATGGATTATGAAGAATTTATGCATTTCAAAGAATTCTTGATACATGCATGAGAAATGTGAAAGGTTATCACATGAAAAGCTAAGGATTTGCTCAATAGAGCCTTCTCATTAGTCAATATAGCTTTCACATTAAAAGGTGTCTACTTTACTTATCTATAATAGACTACCAACTTAAAAGATAGTCAATTAATTTATTAATTACTTCATTATTTTTCTCCTTGATTACGAAAAATTTACACAAATTAATGACTTCATTAATTTTCTCATTGATTATGAAGGATTTATGTACTTCAAATAATTCGTGGTACATGTATAAAAAAGGTGAAAAGTCATCATATGTGGAGCTAAAGATTTGCTCAACAAAGCATTTTTATCAGTTAACAAAGTTCTGATGTTAGAAGGAACCTACTTTACTTATATACGATAGATTTTGGATATGAAGAAAAATGTAAGATGCTTGAACCTCATGAATAGAAAATTAGAAAGTTACATGTAATTAGCATACACGGTGGGGTCATCTATAAGTGGATCAAGAAGAAATGGTGAGATTGCCACTTAACTTGAGTAATTATGAGAGAGAAATGGAAGTCTTTAAATAGGGGGCACGTGTGTACACAAGCACATTCAAGGGAACAAGAAGTGTGAGAGAAGTGAAAGCTCATGCAAGTTAGTAAAAGGGATAAAGAGAAGTAAAGAGAAAAAGGAAGGAAGAAGAGAGAGAAGAGAACGAAAAAGAATAAGAGGCCGAGAGGAAAAAATCCTTGTGAGCTAAGGTATGCCCTCATCCTAGTGCTTTATTCTTTAATCTTCTTTATATCTTTATCTTCATTTCTTCTATTAAAGATTAATCTTTATATGCTTCCTTTCCTTAAGAGAAAAAGCTTTACAACATGATATCTTAAGCTTTTGTAGGAAAGAGGAATAAACACTACATAGCTAAAACACCAACAACCTGGGTAAGGAAAAAACTTGATCATTGAATTTTTGGAACAAACTCTTCATTTTTAGTGCATTTAAAGAAAAGAACTAGAATTGCTTCATAATCCTAACTTGGCCAAGAATTATTAAAGTAGTTAGCTAGATTATGTGTTGATGAACTCTTTTATAGAGCTTGTCTTGGTACTTGCATGTGTTATAGACTTTACACTAGCACTTTTTTGGTGTGTTGTGAGCAATTTCAAGGGTGTGGCAATGTTGCATGAATGTGTTCCATTTTTGGATCCATTGGTTTGCATCCTTGCACGTGAATCTTACTCTTGTTACTTTGTCTTTGCAATACTTTCTTGTACCATTATTTGTATGTATTGGAGTTTGTCTTGCTTACTATTAAGATTTGCTTAAATTTCTCTCTTTTCTCATTTATTTGTAGGCCAAAGTAATGATGGTAATTGATATGTTTAGTTTGATCTAAGACTGTGAGAACTTTTCACTTCTTATCACTATCATTGTGTACCTCTTTAAAGGGGAGGTCATTGTCGAGCATATAGTGAGAAGAGTTAACCTTGGGGAGAACTTTTTCATTTCTAAACTTATGCCAAGAGTCACATGTAACTTGACTTTAAAGGAATGAATTTTTTTCTCATATTTAGTAGTCTTTTCAGGATGGATTACATAATATGGTTATTGTGAGGTAGTCTTTTGTAGTAGTTGTAGGTGGATGTTGGATAATGATGTAATTTGAACCTTTTGAGGGCTTTAGGCTTAATTTAATGGCTTGTAGAAGATGTGTTTTGTTTATGTAACCACTAATCTTGATGTTGGATAGAAGTTAATGTAAGATGCTAAATAGGTTGTAAGAAGGAGTTTGATGGATGATGATGATGACTTTAACTTAGTTATGGTTTGGCTAAAAGCAAGCTTAAAAAGGTTATTTTGTTTATCATGCATACTATAAGAATGGAAATGTTAGTATGTATGGAATTTTATCCATAATTCATGTGAATTCTTTGTTTTTCATTAAATATGTGTGTATGTGTGTGCATGTTTTATTGTCTTTTTGGAAGGTTATTGAATGAAATATTACTTGCGTAACTCAATGGGTTTTGTTTAGGTATGGAAAACTAAGTGTGGTAATAATTATAAGGAAGTAATGAAATGCAATTTTCTTACCCAAATATGGATATGGCCAATGGAGTGAAGAGGAAATAGGGCTAGGATATTAGACGAAATATTGCTTGCATAACTTTATGGGTTTTGTTTTATTAATTAAGTAGGTAAAACTAAGTGTTGTAATAATAACATTGAATTAATGAAATGCAATTTGCTTACCTAAATATGGATGAGTAAGTGAAGAAGAAATAAGGCTAAGATACTCTTGCAAATAGGGATGACTAAAGCATTGATGAAGAAACTTTTACCTCACCAATCAAGAAATGGATGGAAAAGGTATGTGATGAACCTAGTTATGTAGTGTTATGATAACCTAGATGGATTCTTTAGATATGATAATAAATAAATGGTTATTGCCATTTATGATTTTAAGAGGTTTAGTTTAAATTTAAATTAGGATATTGGAATTCCCTTCATGAATGGAAGAGTTTGAGTTAATAACAAAAAGAGAATTGCCAAGCTTTCTTTTTGTATGCAAGGACTAAAATGTCAATGAATTTGTAAGTGAGGAATAAAAGAATTTGAAATAAGATATAGGTAAAGGAACAAATAAATAGTTTACACTTAAAAGGGGAGTTACCATCATTAAGAATGTGAATTGACTAGGAATAACTTCGTTCTTACAGGTAAGTAATATATAGGGACCAATTTAAAATAAAATTTTCAAGAAGGGATTAATAAGAAATTTGAATGGATTGTTCATAAAAGAGGAGATGATAATAAATAACTTATGAGGAAGGAAAAGTAGCATTAAATGGATGTGACTTGGTTTAGATGTGATAAGACCCTTTAGCTATTATTATGGCTATGATATTTATAAGTGAATAAGAGTAATAAACGTTTGCATAACCTAGTAGGTTAAGGTAGTAATAGCCTTAATTTCTTCCTTGTTGGCAAGGTAACAAAAAGGTAGGATATAGTTTGCCATATTCATAACTAATACTTGGAAATAGAACTACAATAAAACGGAGTAGTTGTATATTAAAGAAGTACTTAAAAGAGGATAAGAGTAGTAACTAGGATTGAAAATCTTAGTTAAATCCTAGTCTAGTTCCTATACCCTTGGAAGAATTGTACTTAGAAGGACCAATCATGATTAGAAAATAGGCCCACTTTGAAAGAATTAAAAGTGGCATGAGATGAGTGTTTAAAATTTTGGTGTAAATTGTACATTAGACCTTGGACTTATCTTTATAATTTTGCTCATGTTTAACAAGATGTGGCATAAGAGAGAAAAGTTGACCTAAGAAATGAAGAGTGAACCCCACCCTAGTAGAGTCATATTTATGGGGTGAAAGAAGCAAGAATTAATTAGGAGAGTATTTGAGTACATATAATTGGTTTCTTGAAAATGGGCTGGCCTTGGTTTCTATTGGGGTTAATTGGTAAAAATTTAACCATTGTTTTACTAATGGGCTTATTAAGCCTAGTTTATAACAGTATGACTTTGATACATGCCTGAGATGATAATTAATATTGGCTAACAAATTTTCAATTGTGGATCATTATTAGTGGGCTATAGTTTCTTTAGGCCTAGTAGGTGTAGATTTCTTGTAAAGTTTTCCCTTGAGCTTATGGATCTTAGGCACAATCTTTTAATCACTCTATGAATTAATTTACATTGACTTTAATGCAATTACAAGATATTACATTTTCTTGAGTAGTGTTTAACCAATTACTTAAGTATTTGAGTTCAAAATTTTTTCCTTAAAATTTACCTTTATACATCTACTTAAGTTATTTTAGGGTGTCACACTATCCATGTGCCTACAAGTTTTGACATTGTATAATGAGTTGTTTCCATCATTCACAACCACTATTAATATTGCATTTGGTTGTTGTTGCATGAGCAAATTTGAAGTATGAAAAGTTGGAAATGTTTTTTTTTTTTTTTCTAACAAGTCCTCATCAATAATCTTTTCTCCACATAATTTTAATTGAGAACTTATCTTAAAAAATTTTGAGTTGTACTCACTTATGATTTTAAAATCTTACAATCGTAAATGCATACAGTTATAATAAGCTTGAGGTAATATTACCATTTTCTAATGGTATACCTTTCTTTTAAATTGGTCCACAATTCAAGTGGATCCTTCACTATTAAGTATTTTGCTTTGAATCTTTCATGTAGATGATGAAGAAGGAAAATTATTGTTTTTTCCTTGTCTTAATTAGATGCTTTGTTTCCAATTAAGATTGCATTACTTAGGCCCTTAGCATCTAGGTGAATTTCAATGTCTAACTCTCAGGATAAATAATTCTTGCAAAATGAGCTACAACCCAAGAGTAATACTTATAGATTTTTTATATTTATAAATAGGTAGAAATAATGATAGGTAAAGGACAACATTTTAAAATAATCAAAAGGAAAATACAAAGGAAAATTAATGTTAATTCAAATATAATATAAGTAAAAGTAAAGCTTAAGATTTAGGCTAGCTAAATGGCTAAGATCGGTCCTTTATCTACACATGGTACCCAATACGAACCCCAGCTTTTGCAATCTTGTGATTTTTGCTATAACAACACATGGTATAATTTGTTGGTGAAAGGTTAAAAATGCTCATTCTCACTTTCTTCTTTTTTGTATACACCTTTCCCTACCTGCGAATGAAAATTTGCAATGACGGGCACAAGTAGAAATTTAGCCAAACTAAGTAATGAGATGTGCATCTCCTATTGGTAGACAAAGTAAGAATAGATTAGTGGTATAAAACAATGAATAGAAACCCTATTTGTTAAGAGAAGTAAGTAGATCACAACAACTCCTTGGTTGATTAAGCATGAAACTAATATAAAATGACTAATGCTTTGTAAAGCTTATGCTAAACATGGAGAGAGATAAGTGATTAGAGAAAAAGAAGTGAAAGGCTAAGAAGAGAAGAGCTTGAAGATATTCTCCGGTAGTAGGAAAATAAAGACCAAGGAAGGAATCAAGAGTGGCTAATTGTAATTTTCATGATCATCTTCTTAGTTTTTCCCTTCTACTCTAAACTTCTTCTTAAGATTAGGTTAAACTTAGTAAAATTAGGGCTAAAAATTAAACTATTTGAGTCGTATATTAAACTTGGGATTAAAATTGTGAGCTTACAAGTGAAAAGAAGGCAATTTAAGCACCTTGCTTTTACCATCTATTTTGGCTGAAAATAATATAAGGTAGTTGGTTTTCTTGCTTCCCTTAATCCTTACTTCAATTGTCTATTTTATACATGCAATTGTTATGGACTTTGGGCAGTGTAATTTATTAAGCAAATTTTATTATGGATATGGTTTCCATGGTGATGATGTGAATAAAATTGGATCCTCATTTGCATCCTTATGTTGGCTCACTTTTTGAATGGCAACTTAGCTTGTACAATTGATTGCTTGCATGGATTAAAAGATGATTGACTATTGAGATTTTTATTATGAAAGTTTCATCCCTCTTTACATGTTCACAGGTCTGAAAGATGTTGGTAATGATTGATGCTTTTAGCTTTGTCCAATATTATCCCTTATTCTTTCTTGTATTATTGGTTAATATATATATATGGAAGGGTTAGAGATCTTCACCAAATATGTAGTGAAAAAGGTGAAGTTTGGGAGAGCTGTGTAAAAACCTATGGCAAATAGTGCTAGTTGCTTGATCTATCGTCACATTTAGTTATTGTATTATTAGTTTGTTTAGTTGTTCTTTTTGTTGTACTCATGGTCATTATATGAAAGATTAGAAGAAAAGTTTCTTTTGTTGTTTTGTCTATTTTGCAAGCTCAATGAAGCAAGTAGACAAGTTGATGTAAAGCTTTTCTTGTTGGATGTGATCGAGAAGACTTTGGGAAAAAGATGTGTATGTGTGATGTTTAGTTTATCTTAATGTAATGATCTTGTGTTACTTGCATGTTTGTGTGATGGAATGGAAAATGATGGTTTCTTAAGTTAGTAAAATAAGAATATCTATTTATAATGAAATGGATAAAACATATGTTTGGAATCATGGCTCTTTTAAGATAATAAAACAAGAATTATTATTTAAAGCATCTTGATTGAATTGAAATCATCAAATTATTAAGTTGTACTTTCTTCACAAATTGCCTTGTGTGATTGGTAGGAAACCTGAAAAGTTAACATGCATTAGGTTATATTTTTAAGTCTACTTTTGAATAAAGGACAAGACGAATGGACATGCAAATCATTACTTGTTAACTTGTAAGGAAAGCTAACATGTGATGTTTAGTAAAACTTCTTGATCAATTATGTTTAATCAATTAGAAGGCAATATGGACTAGTGGTAATCATTGGAAGTGCATGCAAAACATAAAAAACAAGAAATGAAAATTTGACCAATTAAAGAAGATAAGGAGGGACTAATATGAAATAAACTAACAAGAATGGGGAAATAGGTGAATTAATGCTTGCAAGAGATAAGAGAGAGGGAGTTAGCATGTGGGAAAGCATGCATTTAATGCATTACTATTCCTTATAGTGATAAGATCATGTGATTATAAGGTGAAACTAATGATACTTAGGGTTAGTGTTTAGGAAGTGACAAAAGTAAGCAATGATTATTCTTTTTCTTTTTTTTTGGAGTGTGAGGGTGGCAGCATCATGAGGTCTAGTGTGTGTGTGTGTGTGTGTTTGCATGAAGATTGAGTGTGATTAGCCAAAAAGCTTTCTTGGAATTTTTGCTAACATTTTGTAAAATTAAAAAGAATTATTCTATAGAATTTTGTGATATTGGATGTATGAATTAATGGGCCAAGAGTTTCTTGTATACTTAAAGCCCATGTATGAAGAAGTCCTCATGGATCTTCTTATTCGTGTCATGTTTGATGTAAAATTTTTTGTAGGGAATTGATGGTAATTATGTAGAATTAGAGAAAGTATAATATGGAATTAGATTATTAACGGAATATACAACAATTAATATCCCAAGATGAATTTAATTTTGGCATGGATTTGAGGAAATATATGTTAATGTTTCTCACTAAGTTGACTAATGGGTAATTTGTATTTCTTGCATTTTTTTTTCTTGAATACTTTGAACTCAAGGAAGCTTTGCGTAAATTGAATGCATGTCTTATACTCTTTAGAGACAGAATTATAGGCTTTACATAAATTAGAGTCATGATTTATGCATTTTATTTCATGTTTGTGCCTTTCAAGCTTTCACTCATTCATAGATATGTCCATAGCACACAGATTTGAGGTTTAATTATAAAAGTATGCAATTGTTTGTAAAGATACCCATATGATGCCCATATTTTCTAACTATAAAATGAAAACTAATTTACCCTTTTCATGAGAACAATTTTAACACATGTGTGTTGATTTAATTAGGAGAATATTGGGGTGAATAAGGATCTAGGAATTCAACCACGGTTAAAGATTGTGTGCTAGAAAAAATATGAAAGAGAAGAAAGTGAAGTATGAGCTCAAAATATGTATTGTAAAGCAATGGATGAGAAAAAAAACATTATCTTTGTTTTTAAAAAAAATTAATGATTAAAAAAAATGATAAATGATGAATGAAGAAAAATAATAGGGTGATGAAGATTTGAGAAAGATAAGAAGGAATGGAACTTGAAAAGAAAAGAAATTTTATTTTTGATATATTTGTGTTGTCATGCACCATTTCTCTTGAGTTTTTATTTTATTCCTTATCCTTTTGTATGATAGCCATAGCCCATGACAACATTACAAGCTTTACAAACTTAATATTTTTAATTTGTGTATTGTTTACATTAGTGATGAGAGTGCATTACTTACTATTTCTTTTGAGTTTGGATTTTATTCCCTACCTTTTGCTTGATAGTTATAACCCATGACCATGTTATAAGTTGTACAAGCTTGATGATCATTAGTTTGTGTGTATTGTTTATATTAGTGGAGAGAGAGTATATAAGTAAGCATATGAAGTGTTGAGGATGAAAATTTGACCTTTCATGGACGTTTGTCAAGAATAACTTAGTTTTTGTGCTGACCACATCAAATTTGTTCAATGATGAACAAAAGTTCAAGTTTAGAGGGTGTAATAACTCAATGAAGTAAAGTTATTATAGTCACTTTTATACTTAACCATTGTGTAATTTCTCTAGCTTTAGTTTATTTTGAGTTATTTGTGTTAGTTTAGCCAACTCACCAATGGTAGTTTTGACTCATGATTGTTTTAGTTGCTTTTAGTGTTGTTTCAATAATTTATTTGCTTAAATCTCACTCATCATATGTTGCTTATAACGTTTTAATCTTCTTCAGGCCTTTGGAAAGGAAGAAAAAGCTTGGAGACATGTTTTGGGAGCTCAAGCATCCAAAAAAAGAGCATTTTTCCCTTATGATTGCAGAGTTGGAGCTGTGACACTAGAATATAAAGCCATGGCACTAAATGCTGCATCAAACCAGATAATTGACACCTAAGCATGACTTATGAGAGATAAGTCCTTTCACACTTTTTAGGTGAGATATGCTAAGCTTTTGAGTGTTTTTCAAAAGAGAGAGCATATTCTAAAGCTTTTGAGTGTTTTTCAAAAGAGAGAGCATATTCAAGAAGAGATTTAGAGGAGGAAGTCGATTAAGGCTTCAAAAATAGGTTTTTTCTTCTACTATTCTTTTAACTATGTATTATAGTGTGGATTAGATTTTGTTCACAGGTAGGTTAGGCTAAATTTTTATTTATATGGGATTATGGACACTAAGCATGTAAATTAAAGAATATTGTAACTTTCCTATTTGAATTTCATTATAATTGAATTCATTCAGTTCAAATCTTTAATGTTCCATTTTTTGGTTAGCCACCAATTATGATTTATGTTAAGAATTTGGGGATTCTGAAAAAAGATACTCAAATTTAGTCATAATTGAATACCACTTGTTTGATTCTAATTAAGTATATGAATTAGCTCAATTTACTTATAGGATAGACAAATACCTATAGGACTTTGGAGTTGTAATTAGTTGTATGTAATGAATCTCTAATTGGTTCTTATAGAAATATAAGGAACTAAATTAAAGTGATAAAATATATAATGGATTGACAAGTTCTTATAATAACATTAGAGGCTAAAATTAGTTCATGAAACAATGAGTTTAAGTTAGGAAAGTGACTATATTATAATTAAAGTGCCACGGTAAAACATAATCTTGAGGAAATCTCTTGCTGTAGTTATATCTCATTTAAATTTATATTTATTGATTAATTTGCAATTTCTTTTTCTTTTATTTTAGACAATTGAACACTTGGATAAGGCAAGTACTTACAAACTAGTAATAAGAGTTACAACTAGAATTCGTTGAGGATGATATTATACTCATCATTTATTACATGTTGGCAATGTAGTCGTTAGTCAACATCAATTTTACAATAAACTTGATGATACCTACCAATTCCTTAAGTCATCTCTTTATTTATATATGTATATATTAATATATGGTGTAAATTAGGTTTGGCCCTTGTAAAAGATAAAATTTTCATCTAGCCTCTATGACTTTCCAAATAAAACAAAAGTAAACTTTTCTTTCTCATCTTTTCTTTATCATATACACTTTCCAAAATTTAGCTAAAAGCCTAAAAATGGAAAGCTAAATATGAACATCATAAATATAAATGAGTTGTAAGCAGTAAAAAAATTAATAAAAATATTAAAAGATTATATTATTTCAAATTTCATCTTCCTTTCTCATAACTATTGCTCCACTATTGTAAAAATTTGCATGTGTTTCACTCTCTCATTACACAATGGCTTCATTATCTTTCCTACTCTACGACTACACTAAAGGTTGTGGCTAAGCTTTATATCTAAGTATAATGGCTTGATATATCTCAACAAAACTAGTACAATGACTTGACTCTTGAGTCTTAATATATATATCTTCCATCATGAGTTTAGACTACTTTATGGGCTATGACTCTTATTATATGAATGAAAGAATGATTTAGCTGGGTACAATGAAACCAACACTTGTAAGTTAACATCAAAATGAGATTAAGTTTTTGTTGTTAGTATTCTTAAAGTCTCTATGCTTTGGCCTTTGCGAATATATGAAAAATCCAAATATATACTTAAAGTTCAAACGTATATTAAATTGGTAGCATATCTATACTAAAAGTCTCCATAATTTTTCTTTTTCCTTTTTCCCTTAAATTGTTCTTACAAAATGAACATGCCCATTTGTCAAAAAATTTCTTTCTATTTAACTTTTGGAATAAGCTCAATATTCCATTTAAGAAAAATGAAATAAAAAAACTCACTTTGAAAGTTTCTACCTTAGAGAAATTCAATTTTTAAGTAATTAGGAACAATTATTCAATCTAATGCATATTTAATTATCATAATTAGTTAAAAAATTGTATAGTTGAGATGATAAAACTCACAATTTATTGATGGTTTTTTTTTTTTTGTTTTTGGGTTGAAATTTCATAGATATGCTTAAGAAAAAAAATTATTGACTTTTTTTTAAGAGGAAAGAGAGAAATGATGGCGAGACACAGTTTATTGCACCAATATTAAATCTAAATGCTTGTAATGAAAATGTTGTTGAGACTCAACCTATTACAATGCCAACCATGAAGCAACTTATCCAACCACTTCTTGCAAATTTGAATGGATTGAACAAGAAATGAATATTGATACTTTGCTATGTGATTCGTACAAATTCCTACAAATTTGGAATTATTCTACTCGTCAACAAGATGAAATATGTAGCGCATATATAAAATTTGGACCATATCAATTTGTTATGGATGTGTATCCATTTTTTGGTCAAGATGATCATCCTCGTCAATTTTAGACTCATTGGTTCAAAAGCTTTCCTTGATTAAAATATTCACTAACTCTGCTTTTTGTCTTTTGTGTTACTTACTTTACAGAAAAACAAGTCCATTCACTTTAAAATGATTTAGAAATTGGAAAAAAGTGAATTGCATAAAAGATTGAGTATATTTGTCTCATGTGAGAAAAAGTCTTTATTCACTTCATAATGTTGCAATTAGATGTGATGAAGATTTGAAGAACCAATCATGTCATATTGACAAAATGTTATATGAACAAGATTTTTAGCAAATTCATAATAATTGATTGTGCCGTAAAGCTTTTGTCATTGCTATTAAATAGTTAGCATTTCTAGCTTGTGCTTTCAGAGGACAAGATGAAAGTATGTAATCCATAAACGAAGGTAATTTTCTTGAAATGCCCTTCAAAATGCAAGATACACTTCACTTACCATTCAAAAAGAAACTATAAATGTATTTGCTAGAAAAGGTACAAAATGAAATTTGTAATGAAATTGGCAATGCAAAATTTTGTTTAATTGTTAATGAAGCTAAAGATGAATCTAGAAGAGAACAAATGACTCTTCTTAGATTTGTCAATAAACAAGGATTTGTCAATGAGCGCTTTCTGGACGTAGTACATGTGAGAGACACAACTGCAGTTGCTTTTAAAGAAGAAATTTGTGTAGTATTATCTTATCATAATCTTAAGGTTCATAATGTTTAGGGTCAAGGATATGTATTACAAAGGTGAAGATGAATTACAAGCCACTTATACAATTGAAATTGCTCATTTAATGCAAATGGTGAGATTGTGTCAAGAAGAGGAGTCAATCACTAAATGAAGTTCTCATTTCAATTTAATTTGTCACCTTTTGTAAGTGTTTATTGCAATTAGTTCAATTTTTGAAGATATAACTATTAATGGATCAACATACTCTCAATGACATAATGCTACTTATGCTTTGAAATTAATATCATTTGATTTTGTTTTCATTTTATACATGCGAAAGAAATCATGGGAATTATTAACAAGCTTTGCTTCGTATTGCAACTAAAATCTCATGATAATTTGAATGTCATGCACTTGGTATCTAGTACAAAGTCATTGATTGAAAAGTTAAGAGATTGTGGTTGGGAAGCTCTCTTAGAAAAAGTTTGTTTATTCTATAACAAGCAAGCTATTCAAATTCTTGATATGAGTACATCTTTCTCTAACATAATTCGTGATGTAAAAGAAATACTATGACAGTTGAGCATCATTATTATGTAAATATATTTACTATTATGATAAATTATCAATTGAAAGAATTGAAGAGTAGATTCATTAAGTATGCAACCGAGCTTCTTATATTGAACAAATTTTTGGATCCTAAAGGTGATTGCAGTATATTTAATGCTAGCAATATAAGTAACCTTATAGAAAAATTTTATCCTTTAGGTTTTTCTAGAGCAAGAAAAAATTCGGTTAGAATATGAATTTAACATTATGATGAGCTTGGTATACTTAAGGATCCAAATTTTTAAGGTAAATCTACTATTTTTAACTTAACGTAAAAATTTAGTTGAGATTGACAAGTCAGTTGTGTATCCTTTAATTGATAGATTAATTTAGCATATTTTGACTCTTTTTGTATTAACAACAACTACTAAACGAGCTTTTTCAACGATAAATATTATTAAAACAAGATTTCGCAACAAGATGGAAGATGATTTTATTTCAGGTTACATGATTGTTTACATTGAAGAGGAGATCACTGTAACTTTTACCACAGATATAATAATTGATGAATTTTACACCATGAAATATCATCAATCACAACTTAAGAAGTGAAAGTATCATGCTTGATTAAGTATCAAATTTGTTTTATATAGTATATTGTTGAAAATTTTTCTTTCTGATACATCAAATATTTAAATTAATCTTTCACCCCTTTAGTCTATATCTCTGGATTCGCCACTGCCAAGAATATGCACAGTTAGCACTTCCTAGTTATATACATAAGCATCATAATTATTTCAAATCTTAGCACCTCAGCCAAACAAATCCTCTTCTTCCTTGTGGAAACCAAACTAGCCACAGGAGTTGTGAGAAGGAAACAAATCTAAGATGGTGAAGTTACAAAGTTGTACTGTCAGAAATTGTTCATGCTTACGCCCTCTTGTTCATGTTATTCCTCAATGCAAGGGTGGGAAAATTGGTCAGCCATGGCAATTTAAATTCACTGTTATTTATTATAGGAGATGTTCTTCTTTTTGTGCCTTTTCCTGTTTTCATGGCTTACTGGTACTAACCATAATGCTAGTACCATACCTTCCTTTGTTACCTATGTAGAGTAATATTATAAAATTTTATGTCAGAATTTTCAAATATTCTTTCCGTCACCGTAATATATCAATATTGCAAATAACATGCTTTATTTAGGTAATTTTAGAAAATTTTCTCTTAAATTTTCCTAGCATTAATGGGTTTCATTTCAAATTATTAGTTGTTTATATTTTAATATGTTGTTCGGTTTTATAGTTATAAAAAAATTAAAAAGAAAAAAAACATGAGTGACAATATGTTAGATGAAGTCAAAATGTGTCTTTCTCTCCTTTTTTTAAAAAATATTTTTAAGAATGGGTTGACAAAAATAAAAAAACCTCTAATTAAAATTTGGCATAAATGCACTTTAGGTATGTTAACTTTACTTAGAGTTTCACTTTCGTCCTTTAATTTTATTTATTTCTAATTTGATTAAAGTTTACTATAAGTTTCACTCTTGTCCCTTAATTTCATTTAGTTCTAATTTTATCCCTTAATTTGATTTTAAGTTTCATGTTCATCCTTTAAATTCCTTTGATTCCTATTTGGTCTCTTAACTTTACTTTAGGTTTTAATTATATCTCTTAATTTTATTTCTTTCCAATTTCATCCTTAATTTTTTAAAACTTCTCGAATGTTCTTTCTTTCTTTTACACCATCAATTTAAAATGCTTTAAATATTTGGACTCTGTATGAGTTAAAAATTATGATCATCAGCAAACAAATTGCATAAGGAATACTAAAATGAAGAAAACAAAAATTAAAAAAAATTCGAGAGTACCAATCAATTTAGTTTGTTGAATAATAAGATAATAATTTAACCTCAATATAATAATTAGTACTATTCACGGAGTTTACACATATCAATAAAAAAAATGAAAGGTGAAAAAAATTCAATAATTTTTGAAAATTACGGCCAAATTAGAATAAAATGAAGTTAAAGGATAAAAATGAAACTTAAAGATAAAATTAAGTGACAACATTGAAACTTAAAGTTAGATTAAGGTACTAAATATAAATTAAATAAAGTTAAAAGATAAAAGTGAAACATAAAATAAAGTTAAATGATTAAATTAGAGCTAAATAAAGTTACAAGATGAAAATGAAACTTCAAGTAAAATTATGGAACCAAAAGTACATTTATGCCTTAAAATTTGTAACAAAAATTTTAATTGGATCCCTTGTATATTTGATATTTTTAATTTTGTCTCATGTATAATTGTCATATCAATTTAATCATTTATTAATAAAATATTAACAATTTGATGTCTCATAAAATTATCTTTCCAATTTAGTCTCTTAGTAATAGTTGTTTCTCAATTTAATTTTTTTGAATAAAATTATTATCAATATAATTTATTATAATATGTAACTCTAATCGTCTTATATCAACAAGAAAAACAGTAATCTTTTTTATTTATTATTGGTCAAACTTAAAATTAAATAAAATTTATGTTGTTTATGTCAATTTCATTAGAAAGGAAAAAAGAATAATAAATTTTTTCCTTTTAAATTCACATAACAAACAAGTTTGTTAAATATTAAAATTTATAAACAAAAATAAAGAACCAAAATGAATAAAAATCTTTCGCATCCCAGCCAAAATGTTTTGGAATGTCATTGGGCACTTTGATATACTCTGAGCCGAAACAATTGGGTCTCTGAAGAATCTCTCACCGAATTGACTTTTTTCTCCTTCCACTTCATCCAAAAGAAAATGCCTCCATGGTCCCCCAATGTATCTGTTTCTCAAGATAGACGGACTAAAAACTGTATTATCTTCCTCACCCGACAAGTATAAACCCTCAGCATCGTCAAGCCGATAGACTAAAGCCTCATTTTGTTGCCATTTCTCTGTAGTATCCATGGCTTCGATCACCACTGACCTAGCAGCCACCTTCGTTGGCTTTGCTTTCCGAAACCCAAAGCCGAATCCGAATCCTTTCACCCGACTCCGAACCACCCTCTTCCCTCTTCTGTGCACTGCGAAGAGAAGCCATACCCAAGTTCTAACCTACTCTTCCCTCAATATCGCGAAGCTCAGGACAGGCGCTCGAAGGTTCACGGTTGCCGCAACTTCGACGGCGACGCCTCGAAGTGAGAGTTCAGATGCTACCACCTTGATTCCTCCGGATAATCGCATCCCAGCTACTATAATTACAGGGTTTCTGGGTTCTGGAAAGGTTTGTTCCTTTTGTCCCAATTTTTTTGTATCATGCTTTCTTTTTGTATGATTAAGTTGCTTCAGGTCTTAGTTTAATTCTATTAATTTTTATTTTAGTAACTTTGGGTCAAAGAATGTCTTGCGATTTGAGTAAATTTGGAAAATCTGCTCAAGCAAAAGAGAAAAGAGGAAAGAAAAAAAAAGAATGACGCATACTTCTCTACTGAGTTTGTAAATAGAGTGGATTCACTTTTTGGTCATTAATAGTAAAAAACACTCTAATATTTGAGGGTTGTTTACTTGTATAAAATTAAGTGCTTTTCCATATTGAAATAAAAAAAATACAAAAATGTATATATTTGTTGATAATAGGTCTGCGGCGGAAGCAATGTCATACCTGAATTTCATATTAGAGAGAAGCTGCTTCTGGAAGATTTATATTTACTGGATAATGACTATTGAAAGTTCCAACCACATGATAAAATTGGTGTGCTTAGATTGTTTATTATTGAGGTTATTTGCACTGTAGTATTTGAACTGATCTTGATGTGATTTCATGTGAAATTGAGCAGACAACACTACTAAACCATATTTTGACTGCGGAGCATGGGAAGCGCATTGCTGTTATTGAGAATGAGGTATGAGGTAGAATTTTCCCCATTCTTCATTAACAACATGAGTGCATTGTTGCCCGAGCTTGCATAGAGAAGATGGATTGTATTCACATGTTGCTTTGTACATGTAGTTTGGTGAAGTTGACATAGATGGTTCATTAGTAGCTGCAAAAACTACTGGGGCTGAAGATATTATTATGCTTAACAATGGCTGCCTATGCTGCACTGTAAGAGGTGATCTTGTGAGAATGATCGCAGAATTAGTCAGTAAGAAGAAAGGGAGGTTTGATCATATTGTTATAGAGACTACAGGTAAGGAAAATGTCTAAGCCTAAGTTGCACCTTGTGTAGTTAGAACTGGAACTTTCCTATGTCTTTGATTATTGCTATGCATATTATCAATTCTTAGACCTATATGGAGTTTCTTCACATCTGAATAATGCTATTTAATCTATTAATACGATGGACCTCCTCGGTACAGTTATACTTAAAAGAGTGACTTGTTTGTATGTCCACAGGTCTGGCGAATCCAGCACCAATAATTCAGACATTTTATGCAGAGGATAAGGTTTTTAATGATGTGAAGTTGGATGGTGTTGTCACTTTGGTTGATGCCAAGCATGCTGGTTTTCATCTTGATGAGGTTAAACCAAAAGGTGTAGTAAATGAGACAGTGGAGCAAATTGCTTATGCTGATCGTATAATTGTAAATAAGGTATTATATAATATTTTATATTATGGAGTACATTAAGCCTTACAAATGAGTTAAATCTCAAACACTTGAATTGTTTGAAAAAGGGCCTATCAACTTTTACTCGATTGGCAGACTAACTAATTGATAATCTTTTTCATTCTAGATTGGCCTGATCTGTCCTTACGTTGCAATTTAGACTAAATCCATAAAAATATTTATGCTGTATAAATTATTATTCACAGAGATAACTTTCAAACTGATGTCAGGCATGACATGTGAGATACAAGAGAGAAATTTAATTTGTTGCATGTTTAAACTCATCATAAAACTATGATACTGTTCTAGACCATTCTTGCTTTGTGTTATCTTTAAACCTTTTTAATTCATTATTTGATATAATATACTTATACAAAAAATAGAAGTAAATTTATACCGTTATAACATTTTAATTTAGTTGGCCAAAAGAATTTTTAACTTATATGTCTATGCCTTGTATTGTTATTTATGTTGGATTTTGATACCACAATACATTAACTATGGTCACAAAGCCGTGTTTGTTTGTGGTTTGTTGATTATATAGGCTACAGACTTTGGAATATGTTGTTCTTTGAAAAGCACCATTTTTCTTTGTGCCTGAGATAAAAGGTTAATATGCCTATAATTTTCTGACTTTGCACCAGACTGATCTTGTTGGTGAATCAGACATAGCTTCCTTGGTCCAACGGATAAGGGTTGGTGTCTTTCTCTTCTTGATATATATCTAAATGTTTGAGTCTTAAATCAAATTTCATTTCATTATTTTGAACACCTTGTGAATGTTGATGTTGTGTCCATGATATCAGAAAATAAATAGCATGGCTCATTTAAAGCGTACAGAGTTTGGGAAAGTTGACTTGGATTATGTCCTTGGCATTGGGGGCTTTGATTTGGAGAGGTAGTTTCTTGTACTCGTTTCTTAGTTACTGGGTTTGAATTGTTTAAGATAACGTGAATTTCAGGTTCATTTGCAATTTTCATAAGGGTTTCTATCTTCTATTCAATATTGCAGTATTCCTGCCAGCTTTTATGCATTCATATTTTATCAGATTATCCACTGTTGTCAATTTCTACTAAAAGTAAAATTATTTCTTGTTTTGTAGTAGACCTTTAATTCTTGCAACATCACTTATATTTTTCTCTATTGTTTATGGATGCATGTATTTATGTACTTTTGGTATTAATTTTTGTTCTGAATGTTAACAATGCTATGAAGCAATAAACACTCATTCCTGTGCATTGCCTTGCTGAAATGCCGTGTAATTCCTAACTTAGTGGACGGTTGGATATTTTTGTTTGACTTTTTATCTTCTTTCTATCTCTGCTAGTTTAAGTTACCAAGGGTTGGAAGCTTGTTTTTGTTTTAGTAGGAAATTTAAGTACATTTGTTTACAATAAAAAGAAAGACAAGTTACTTATTTTTACTGATTAGTGTATGGCTTTTAGAGCTTAACATTGCTTGATTGGGTCTTTTAATAAAATTTTTATGCATGTCATATTTTTATTAGAGAATCTAATAGCAAAGATACAAGGAACTATACTCATATCTAGTCCTTTGTTTTATTTAATTTCAATTTAATTTCCAGGATTGAGAGTGCTGTTGATGCTGAAGGGGCAAAGGAAGATCATGGCCATAGCCACAGCCATGACCATGACCATAGCCATGACCATGATCACCACCATCACCATGAGCATGGTACCTGTCAATTTATAATATGAGCAATACTGTTTACTTAACATGACATGCTATTCTTGTTTAGTTGCATTTCTTTAATGTCACATATATGATATGAGTCTCATTAATGAAGTGCAGTATGTCAAATGCACATACTGTATTTGGTTGTCTGTATATGTAAATTATAACTTGCTCTAGTTGTGAGTAAGGGATGCTGGTAAATTCTTACAGTTGCTTCTCTATTCAATGTTTGATAAGTTATACTAATGCAATTTCTAAAAGGTTGTTATCTTTTCTACTGTGTAGTTATGTTATGAACTAAAAGAGAAATTCATTTATATTTTTGTGCAGAACACCATCACGAGCACCACTCTCATGATCACAGCCATGATCCTGGTGTTACATCAGTGAGCATAGTTTGTGAGGGAAGCTTAGACCTTGAGAAGGTTTGTACTTGCTGTTTGTGAACTTATGGAGGATGCCAAGTGCTCTTTCATTAAAATGAATGGTTGGCATTTTTATACTACTAAGACGATAACTTAATCCTTTCAGGCTAACATATGGCTTGGCACCTTGTTGCTGGAACGTAGTGAAGACATTTATAGGATGAAGGGTCTTCTATCTGTTCAAGGAATGAATGAGAGATTTGTCTTTCAGGTACTGAGTTCCTTTACCATGATGACATTGTCATACATAGTTTAATTTCCTCTTGTAATTGTATGCTATTTTTTCTCTATTGTAGTAGTTGTTTCCATTATTTAAACTTTTTACACGCATGACATATTATGTGAGCAAAGTAGTAATGTCCTTGGAGTAGAATCCATTTCGGTGCATTATTACATCAGCTCCTTTTGATTATTGGCCTTCTGATATCAAAGCATATAAATTACTGCCCAGTGAAAACTCTGTGTTATCTCTATATTGATGTGATGTAAGGGACATGTCTCTGAATTTCATGGTTTTAGTGCATATATCAAGCCCATGTCTGTTAACGTTTCCCAAATTTCTTTGGGCTATGTTTGGGAGAAAAAGGGAAGAAAAGGGATTCAATGAAAATGGAAGAAAGAAAGAAGGGAAATGGATGATAAAATGATAATTTTCTTCCCATTGATGGGAGAAACTTTCTTCTCCAAAATCTCCCAAATCGGAAAAACTTGAAACATTTGAAGGAGGGAAAATTTTAGAAGATTTTGGAAAGTTGGTTTAAAAATTTTTTCATCCTATTCCCTCCCTCCTTATCAGAAACCCATAAACAAGAGAAATATTTCAATAAAAGCTAGCGTTCCCTTTCCGTCCATTATTACCCACCCAAGCATACACTTAAATAGACTTTCAAACATCTGTTTCTGTAGCCTTCAACTGCATAATGATTTGATGGATGCAATATGAGAGCACTCAAGTAGTCCCATAATCCCATATTGATGCTACCTCTCTCTCTCTCTCTCTCTCTCTCTCTATATATATATATATAAAATATGAGAGCACTCAAGTTGTCCCATAATCTTATATCGATGCTATCTCTCTCTCTCTCTCTCTCTCTCTTGATATATATATATATATATATATATATATATCACACGGCTCCATTAGGCTTTTTACGGTTTCCTTTATATTACAACATGTATTATGAATGGCTGAATTGGCCGTGGTTTTTGTGGCAGGGAGTACATGACATATTTCAAGGTTCACCGGATCGGTTGTGGGGGCCAGATGAACCAAGGATGAACAAAATTGTTTTCATAGGGAAAAACTTGGATGCTCAGGAATTGGAAAAGGGGTTCAAAGCCTGTTTACTGTGATGCTAACAATTTTAGTCTAACGTGATATTCATCCTCTCCTTCGGCTGATTATGTATGGGCATTTGTGATGCGAGTTTTGGCATATACCTTGTACAACTCTGGACTGATTATGAATATATATATATATATAATAAAAAAGCCAATTCATAGAATAACTGCTGTCTTAACAGGGTTTGGATTTGGTCCTCAAACTTGTGATTGCATCGATGTAAAAGATTCTTGTTAGTTTCAAATGGTTTTCTAGTGTTGTTAAAGGACCCAAAGGTCGTGTAGTTTGTATGAAATTTAGATTGAGAAGCTTGAGTCTAGCTCGTCCCAATTAAGAACTTCATGGTTTAATATGAGAACAATGTTTGCTGC
Source organism: Delonix regia (assembly GCA_037074485.1). NCBI lineage: Eukaryota > Viridiplantae > Streptophyta > Magnoliopsida > Fabales > Fabaceae > Delonix > Delonix regia. Next base: position 16,624,964 of record CM073454.1, on the reverse strand, counting down.
CTTTTCTTAACGTAGTTCCTCACAGCCTAAGCCCAATTCTCTTCCTTCCTTTTTCAATTTTATTTTTGGATTTCTCCTATTTCCCAAGGCTATCTGTCCTAAATTTGTACTACTTGCCTATCCATAGCCGACACCCATACCATAAATAGATTCAGAGGTTGTCAATCAGCTAGTCTCTAGTGGTTTGACAACAACTGCCGTTGTCATGCTCTAGCATTTGATTCTGTTCTCTTTTTGGCCCGTCGGCCTGTGTGGGTGCATTCTCCACCCTCTCTGACCAGTTTTTCAGTGTTAGTTGCCACATATTCCCTTTGTTCTGCTTTGTTGTGCTTTGTTTTGTCAAGGGTTGTCCTACTATTCCAATTGTACTCTCACATTGAGGACATGGAAAGACTAGCTAAATCCTTCCCAAAAGGACATTGAAAGGTCCAAAAGGTTTGCTAAGTTCTTTAGAAAACCCCATTTACTTTGAAAGTACTTGTTCTCTTACATTCTCAGATGTCCTCACCTTTTGTTTTTAATGTAATGACAAAGAACTAATCTATATGGGTAATTGATTTAGATGCCATTGATCATATGGTCTTTTCCTATGAACAATTCTTCTCTTATAAACCTTGTTTTAGCTTTAAAAAGATAACTATTGCAAATGGCTCCACAACCACTCTAGCTAGAATTGGAGATATCCAATTGAATACCTTTACACTTAAAGATGTCCTTCATGTCCCCACTTTACTTATTAATCTTATTTGTATTCGCAAAATCTCTTAACATTTACATGTCAAACCAACTTTCATTATCCAAATCCTTTTTCTCTTAGTCAGTTATGTCAAATCAAGAAAAAATTTGATTGTATCATAAGCGATTAAGTCACCTATCATTTTGAGTTGTCAAGTTAATGTTTACCTCTTTTTTCAAAAATTTAGATTTTGATTCCTTTCATTGCTATGATTGTGAACTTCCCAAAAATATGTCTTTTCCTAGCAGTAGTAAAAGAAGTACCCTTCCTTTCACACTTATCCATAGTGATATATGGGGCACCTATAATATCCCTAACATTTCAAGTGCAAAATGATTTATATCTTTCATTGATGGTTGCACAAGACTAACCTAGTTTGCTTACTAAAAAATAAATTTGATGTTCATACCATTATTCCCAACTTTTTCAAAATGATCCAAAATCAATTCAATACCTTAATTAAAAATTTTCAATTAGACAATGCTAAGGTCTACTTTAATCAAAACTTGGTGTCTTTCTTTCAAAAGGAAGGTGTAATTCATAAGTCTTCTTGTGTGCATACACCTCAACAAAATGGGGTAGCTGAACGAAGAATGGGTTTATTGCTTAACATTACTCGCTCCCTTCTCTTTCATAAAAATGTGCCTAAGAGTTATTAAGGTGAAGTCGTTCTAACTGCCACCTACCTTAGTAATAGGATTCCCTCAATATTTTTTGATAACCAATCTCCCATTGACATCTTTAAAGACCATTATCCACATTTTTATGCATAAGAAAATTTACCACCTAGAATTTTTTGTTGTCTAGCCTTTGTATCACTCTCACTTAAAGGGAAAGCTAGATCTATGAGTTATCAAATGTATATTCATTGGTTACTCACCCATACAAAAGGGGTATAAATGTTATCATCCACCCACACAAAAATATTATGTCATAGCTGATGTCACATTTGTTGAGTTTGAATCATTCCTTGGTGAATCTCATCCTCAGGGGGAGCGTGGGAATAATTCTAGCTCTCAAAATGAATTTCTCAGTGATGATTTTTTCTTTAATGACTCTACATGAAACCCTACTCTAGGTAATCCCACACTTAAACCCAAATACAAGTTTATTTCCGTACCTGAGCCTGAGTCAATTCCTAGTAAAATAAACTATAACATAAATCTGGATAGTGCTTAAAAGTTGTAGGTTTAATCTAGGTGAAAAAGAGACCAGGTCCCTCTTATCTAGGTTCGTTAATTTGATTGTGTTTATATTCCAGATGATGCACACCTAGCACCACCTTAAAAAAACACATCCTAGTTGCCCCAACCACCATTGAACCTAATGACGACTTTGATCTGCCCATAGCCCTTAGAAAAGGTACCGGGACTTGTACCAAACACCGAATACGCCTATTATTGTCCTGCAACAACCTCTCACTAATACATAGAGCCTTAATCAGTACCTTGCACTCAATACCTATACCGAGATTTGGTCTAAAGCATTAGAAAATAAAAAGTGGGATGAAGCTATGAGAATAGAAATGGAAGCACTTGAAAAGAACTAAACATGGGAATTGGTAGAGGTACCAAAAAATAAGAAGTTAGTGGGATGTAGATGGGTATTTACTATGAAGTATAACTTAGATGAGACGATGGAGAGATATAAAGCACGACTGGTTGCTAAAGGTTACACATAAACCTATGGTATAGATTACCTTGAAACTTTTGCCCCTGTGGCCAAGATGAACATCGTGAGAGTGGTTTTGTACTTAGCTGTAATATTCGGGTGGTCGTTATAGCAATTTGATGTTAAAAATGATGGAGAATTGGAAGAGGAGATATATATAAAGGTCCCACCTAGGTTTAAGTCCCAAGGGAAAAAAGTATGCAAGCTTAAGAAAGCACTATATGGACTTAAATAGTCCCTAAAAACTTAGTTTGGGAGGTTCACAAAGGTGATGTTAACCTTAGGATACCAACAAAGCTAAGGAGATCGTACCTTATTTATGAAACATTCTAAGTCAAGGAAGGTAATTATTCTACTTGTGTATATAGATGATATTATTGTATTTGGTGATGATGATGCAAATTCAGGACTTGAAAATGAGTTTACTTAAGGAGTTTGACATCAGAGAACTTGGGAAATTGAAGTATTTCTTAAGTATTGAAGTGGCTCATTCCAAGCAAGGAATATTCATTTCTCAACAAAAGTATATTTATGACTTATTGGAACAAATTGATAAACTAGGGTGTAAGCTAGCAACCACACCCATTAAGTATAATCTTGGGCTATGTGAGCGCTATGAACCAACAGTTGACAAAGGTTCATACAAGAAGCTGGTAGGAAGACTAATTTACCTATCCCACACTAGACCTGATATTGCATTCATTGTAAGTGTTGTTGGTCAATTCGTGCATAATTCTAAAGAAAGTCATTTGAAGGCAGTTGACAAGTTATTGAAGTATCTAAAGGGTTCTTCTAACAAAGGACTCTTGTTTAAAAGAGGTGGAAAATTGGTCTTAGAAGTTTACACTGATGTGGATTATACTGGGTCCTTAGTAGACAAAAGGTCAATTTCTAGTTATTGTGCCTTCTTAGGAAAAAACCTAGTAACATGAAGGAGTGAAAAAAAAAATGTTATAGCAAGGTCAAGTACTGAATCAAAATTTAGATCAATGGCATTGTAGGTATGTGAATTATTGTAACTGAAAATAATTCTAGATGATCTATAGATAAAAAGAGAAGAACCTATGAGGTTGTATTGTGACAACAAGTTTGCTATAAGCATAGCTCACAACCTCGTTCAACATGATCGAACCAAACACATCAAGATTGATAAGCACTTTGTAAAGAAAAAGCTAGATAATGGGTTGATTTGTACTCTATTTGTATCATCTATAGATCAGCACATGGATATATTTACAAAGGACTACCTAGCACTGTTTTTCAGAATATTGTTTGCAAGCTGAGAATGGAAGATATCCACTCACTAGCTTGAGGAAGAATGTTGGATTAGAGCCCTAAGTCATTGGTTTCATGGGCTTAATTAAAGAGCCTAATATTAATTTATTTCTATTTATTTCAAATTTTAATGTATTTCTTATGTGATTAGATGAGATTATCTTATCCCTAGATTGTAAGGATTCTAGTATATTATTTAGATTAGGATTAGGATTAGGGTTTATTGAAACTTATATATATACTCTACTTGTACAACAAATAAACACATTAATAATACTCTTTGATTTCCTACAAGACCTTCTCTTATACGAGAAATTATAGGTATTGTTTGGTATGTTTGGATTGAGAAAAATGCATGACTAAGAAGGGAGGGGAGGGTAAATTTACACCATTTTATTGATTCTAAGCCTAAATTAAATCATTTTTTCTATTTCCTTCTTAATTATCCGAAACCAAAGACACCTTTCAGTGTACTACTTGGACAGGAATATTAACTCAACGCAAAAGGCATGAAAGGTCTGTTCGTGTGGTTTTAATGACAAGTATACTAATATGTTTACTTGTCTACCGTTCGTTGATTTTTATTTTGAAATTTCTTTTATTTAATTAAGTAAAAAGTTACCATAGTTTAATTATGAATTAAATAATTAAAGTTTCTATCTAGGAGGCAATTAATTAAGAAAAGTTGTCACTTCTTAAGAAGTTAATTAAGAGATTCCTTTTCTTAAAAGGTAGTTGATTAGTTAAAGCTACTTTCTCCAAAGAAGCAATGAAGTAAATATTTTTAAATGAATTTTTTGTATTAGAATTAAATATTTAGTTTAATAATTAAATATTTTTTGTTTGATTTTTTTCCCCTTACAATTATTTTAGCTCAGTTAACTTATCCGATGAGTTAAGTTTAACATTTCAATCCATCAAATTGAGATCTCGTTTAACCCACTAACTTGCGTTGGCCAATGAGGGTAGGTTGAGTTGGCCTATTTTGACACTTTTAATTAAAAAAAATAAAGATGTGTTTTCTCGTGCAATGCAACTAATTAAAAAGAGGTGTCTCCCTTATATTTCTACTTAAGATAGTGCATTTTTATAAGGGACAGTTACTTAAGTTAAGAGGCAGCTAAATAGCTTATAAAAAAAAGGGTGTCTCTTAGTGAGAGTCAACTAGTGAAGAAGAAATACTTCCACTTAGTCAATGAGAGGTGCCTCTTGCTAGGCTTTTGACAAGAGGACACTTCTTATTAAAGCTTTCTATTTATAGATGTTTCTGACTTATGCTTTCTTATGTTTTCAAACTTGCATTTTCTTAGGTCTAATTGCTTTGCAAATTATTTCCCAAATTTATGATCCTATTTGCTATAATTTTCTTTTAATCTTTCAACTCTAAGGCACTTTTATTATGAAAGTTAAGAAAATTCATAATCAAATTCTCCCGTTCTACTAGAGTGCTTTAATTCTTCTACAACCTAGAATATTTAAGTATATATGGAGAAGTTTGTTGAGGAAAGAAAAGAAAAAGTGTATATGGAGAATATTTCAATCTAAAAAGTATATATGGAGAAGATTTCAATATGAAATATATAAAAAAAATGTCATCACTTTCATTTCTGAATGATTTTCTTAGAACTGGTATACTAAATTAGCTGTCATATAAGTGTGTCAGGACCAATTAATAATTTTTCATCTTAGATACTCAAAATAAATTTCGCAAGCGATGTGTCATGGATTTTAACATTAATATTGTTAATTTTGGTTGATTGTTTTTGGACATATTAATGAGATAAATTGTATGAGATGCCCAAATTATTCAAAAACAAAAAAAAAACAATTCATAAGCTAAAATAATTAATCATGTGCTAACTTCCAATATTAATTTCCAAAAATACTTTTTCTTTTCTAAGACCAGCTTTTAAATTTTGCTGCAACCCATCCAGCCATCCTAGCCAAATGTTATTAACAAGGGACCAAATGAAAAAAATCAACTTATAAGTAAATGATCAAAATAGTATATTATTCAAAATTAAACATTAACCACATATGATCTTCTCAAGTATTCCTTTCAAAGTCTTCATTTTTGGTTTTTCAAGTACGCATTTGAATTGGAAACCCGAAAAACTTCTATGATAAAATGTCAATGAAATTGAATATTTAATTTTAAATTAGATGTTCACATGTTGATTGTTGTGAACACTTATCCCTAAAGTAAATTAAGAATAAAAAATTGATGATTAATTAATTAAGCAATTGATTAATTCATTAATTAAGTAAATATTAAGTGGGTGAGTCACAAAATAAAAATACAAAATAAAAAAAATAAGATAAACAAAATAAAAAATATGAAAAATAAAATAATAATACTAATAATAATAAAAAATAAGAAAAAATTAAAAATATGAAAAATAAAATAAAATAATAAAAAATAAGAAATAAAAATAAAAATAAAAAGGAAAACAAAATGGTAAAAGAATAGTTAAAAAATGCAAAAACCCATGCTGTCAACTCTTTAGTTACTGCGAGACCCATTTACACACCCATGCAAACCCATGCTGCACCCATGCAAAACCCGCTCGAACACACCCATACTGGTCAAAGAAGTGGAGCACAAGAGCTGTAGTTTGAGTATAAAGGAGCACGAGAAGTGGAAAAACAAGGAGAACCAAGGAATGAAAGAGGGAAGGCAACTCATGCTTCTTACACGTGAAAAAAAAAAAAAGGAACTCCATTATCGACTCCTTGGCATGGAAACAAGCTCGAGAATGAAAGAGAGAACAAAAGAGAAGAGAGAGTCAGGGAACCTTTGTGTTGGCACTATAAAATGAGAGACAGAGAGTGAAGAAATGGGGGACAAGGAAAAATTAAAGAGAGAAACCGAGTGCCAAAGGAAGAAAAGAGAAACTGAGAGAGTTAGATAAAGCTGAAGGTGAGGAGGAACATCGGGGGGTGGGCATTGGACACACAAAGTTTGGCTCCCCATGCATTGATATATAGAGCAATTCGATAAAATGGATAGACCAAAAGGGAACTAGGGACCTCGAACCTGCGAAGAGAAAGAGTATGAAAGGAGCTAAAGAGAAAGAATGAGAGCAGGAGCTGGAGGGAAAGCGAACGAAGAAAGAGAGAACAAAAAGGAGTAGAGTTGGACTAGAAAGGAAAAGTTGGGAGTCTTCGGGATGTTTTCCTCGCTATCATGTTGAGAAATCAGGGGAGATGGAGACTTAAAGACTCACGTTGGCATACTGCATGGTAAGGGAGTTCCAACGTTAAGTGTCCTTGATCTTGCGTGAAAAGATTAGAAGAAGGATAGAAGGAGTAGCTGAGACAAAATAGAGTGAAGTCAGGGTGAGCTTTTACTATGTTCTTACAGAGTTCTAGTGTAGAGACCTACAGCAAATAGAAAGAGCCTCTGAAGCACCTCTTCCACGTATCACGAGCATAAGTAAACAAAAAAGTGCAATCGAGGGAGGAGTTCAACCATGAGGGGATAAGTGAAAGCAAAAAGATGAAAGAGATAGAAATCGAGAGATAAAGAAGAATTGGTGAGTGGGATAAATAAGCAGAAACAAAGAGAACAGAGAAGACAAGGACATGGTGCTGAAAGGTTAGAGTGGCTGAGGAAGGGATAAAGTTGTGTGTGAAACTTTGTCTTCCACTACACCGAGACAATGTCAGCAGCAGACGATGGTTCTGAAGGTACTGGCCGAACATGTTCCAGTCTCGTCGCTTCTAGTTCTTGTAGAGGCTAAGGGTAGTAGTTGAAGAAGAAGAAGAAGAAGAAGAAGAGAGTGGTGGTTTTGCTCTTAGAAAAAAGAAACAAGAAAAGGAAGAGAAGAAAAGGGCCCAGGACCATATGGGAGTGTGAGAAAGTAAGAGTGAGTTAGAGAAAGAGAACAACAGAAGAGAAAGAGGCAATAGAAGTGATTAAAGAACCAAAACAGAGAGAAAAGAGGTGAGGCAAAAAAAAATGACAAGGGAAGAAGCTTTAGGTTAGAGTGAGGAAAGAACTCTTGTTCTAATGATTAAGAATAGAGGTGCGACACTACACAAGCTAAAGAGGTGACACCAGAAGAGATAATTGGACGAAGAAAGAGAGCTAAGGAAAAGAAAGCATAGAAAAAAAAAGCACAAAAACTAGAGCTGAAGAGAAAGTATCAAGAAAGAAAGAAGCAAGAGACAAAGACAGAACACGATAAATGCAAGCCTTAATCTCATATTCTATTTGGAAAAAAAAAAAAAAACTCATCTAGGAATGGTAGGGACAACTTAAAAGTGATTCTTGCTCATCAAGAAACCCAACTTTGACTTATTGCCATTAGTTTGCCTTCATGTGCTTGCTTGGTATTTGATGTTTAATTTGAATGCATTCAAATGGTGTGAAAAAAAATTTTAGTTTTCTATATTTTTTTTCTTTTCGTCTCTCCATAGTTATGAGAAAGGTTATCACAAGTCTCCTTATTATAGCTTTATAGGCATCAGATTTAAATAGCAACCTCAAATAATGGAATTGGGTACATAAAAGGTGTTGAGTTGAAAGTGATATTAAGTTAGATGTTGCTTGCAATTGTGAGATCCCCGAGGAATGAAGATCCACTTAATAATAATACATGGATTTATTTATTTGTTTGCTTTTTATGTGGGGTCTATCATAAAATTATTGCATTACTTTTGAATAAATATATTTAGTTATAGTATTTGATGTTGCTTGCATTTATGGGAACCTCTTTGAATGAATATCCATTTGATAACAACGCATGGATTTATTTATTTATTTTTCTTATATAGGGTATATCATGAAGTGATTGCATTATTTTTTAACAAGTATATTAAGTATATATTTGATGCTTGTTTGAGGTGGGGTATATTGTGCACATTTTAATGTTTTATCCTTTTTTTTCTTTTTGGATCACTTTTTATAATAAAATAATAAGAAGAAAGAAATCGACAAACAAATAACAACAAAAATAAATTTATGTTTATCAAAAATAAAAAATAATTTACATATTAGTTTGTTTATTCTTTTTTTTTATTCTAGAATCGTCTCATGAGACATAGTGTCTCCTACGGCACTTAAGGAGTCGATCGGTGGGGCCACATGAGCAAGCTTAAGCTTTACGTAATATCGGTTAGTCACGTTTTTCTAAATAAATTTAGGTTTTAATGACTCAAACCCAATTCATGTTTTTAGTCAAAGTTAATCGAAAAAGAACAAAAATATTTTTCTTTAAAGCTTTCTTAATTCATCCAAAATACAAATAAATATCTTCTTTCATAAAGTTCTTTTCACTTTTCCAAATTACTTTGTTTTGAATGGCCCAAAAAAAGTACAAACAAAAATATTTCTATTTTCTTTCGAAATTCTTATTTTAGGTTCAAATAAAAATCCAAATAAATTACTCCTTCAAGAAGTTCCAAAAAGCCCTTAAAAAAATTAAAGAAAAAAAATGAAGTAAGCAAAGGAGTGAGATTACATTGATTTTGTGAATTGGAACATAGTAACCAAATCTCAAATTTGTCTGGTCCATAAAAACCAATGTATTTTCTTCAATCTTATTCTTTTTCCAAAAATAGAAATAAAAATCACAAATAATTTCTTTCGCATTTTATATTGCCATATGAGATTGTTAATCTTCCTAAGTACTTGAGAATCAACAAGCAGAAGCTGCGTGAGATCCCTAGTCTCATCAAGTCTCAAAAGTTAATATCTATTTTTTTAAAAATAAAATAGAGGAAAAATTCCAAAAATAAAAGAAATGGTTTGTTTTGCTTGTTATTTGTAATTAAAAATCATAAAAATACTTTTTCATTATAATTTTGCTTTCAAAGTTAAAATAAAAAATAAAAAAATAAAAAGAAAAAATGAAAGGAGTAAGGAAGTTATATCAAATTGATTTTGTAAATCAAAACACACTAATTGAAATTCAATCTCGTTTTATATACGAAAATTTATTTAATTTCAGCTCTCCTATTCTTTTCACAAGAATATAAAACTACCAGCTAAATGTCACATATTTTGGACGAATTATATGGACTTTGATCCCTATTGTAGAGTACGTGAACCCTAGGTTTTGATCCTAGGTCAAATCTGCCATTTGTAAATAATCCATTTTTCTTTTGCTTATCTTGCTTTATTTCATCAATCACTTTCAAGTTCTTTTTATTTGCATGTGATGGATGAGAGTAATTCTTGTTAAGATTAAGGCCATATAATTTTTACATCATCAATTTTAGGTAATCATTTTTAGGAACGAGTGTTGTGGGATATGTAACACCTTCCCCACGCACAACTAACTCCCAAACTTGATTTTTAGTTTGTATACCACCTTATCAATTTAATTGATTTTCCAAAATATATCCTTTAAAAATTTTAGTAGCAACTCCTAAATTTTAGTTTTCTTTTTTCAAGCGAAAATTAAAATGATTCCTTTTTGGCACCGATGGTCACATTTCAAGTGTGACAATTGTGAATTAGTAACATTACCAAATTTTCTTTTAGACTAAGTTTGTTTTGTACTATGTAGTTTTAGAAGAAATTTTTTTAAAAAATATTTTTTTATGATATAAATTTTTATTTAATTCTTCAAGATTTTTTAAATAAATATTTAAAAATTATTTTTTTTTTTTTTTTTTTCCTTAACTCATTGTTATCAACTTGTCACGACAGCAATTACTCATAATAGGACTGCACAAACAACACCACCGTGGGACATCTAGGTTCAAGCCCATGTTTATACTCAAATATTTTTGGTTTCTCACTAATCCATTTGTTCTTAATTGGGTCTCTCACTTTTTACCAATTTTCGCTCTCAATTTAGTTTTATAATCAATTTATTCTTAATTTGATCATTCATTAATCTTAAAATTAACATATTTAATCATTCATTCTTAATTAAATGAGAAGAATCAAACTGAAAATAGATTAATTAGTGAATGACTAAATTACAGATAGACTGATCAGTTAAGGGAGGGACTAAATTAAAAACTAATGATAAGTAAATAATCAAATTAAAAATTGACTGATAACTAAGGAATTAAAATAGTATTTTCCACATATTTAAAAGTGAGTTAGGCTCGGGCATGATATTAACTTACCAATTTGGATCTAACTAGGAATTCCAGTATGTCATGGACATGAACTCGTGCTTAAACCCAAACATTTTTTCAAAGGATCCACATAGAAACCTTGCATAATTAAAAGAATCTACATCTAGTCATAATTTTCATGTAAATTGCAACAGCATTAACTACAAAAAATCCAATTCATTAATTAACACAAGAAATAATTTTCTATTCTCAACCTATATATAAATTATAATAGTCCCATTTACTCCTAATATCATAACGAATATAAGAAAAGAGAGTAGAAATTCCTCTCTTTATATATATATGAGTGGATTATAATGTATAATTTCAGATATTTCTAATTATGATTTCCTTGGGATAGCACAATGAGGCCTACAGGTGCCGATCAAATAAAAAAACTTATATGATATTCTTTATATACTTATATAAGATTCCTTAATTAACTAATAACATATAAACAATTTTTAAAAAGTGAGAATAAATGGTGTTAATAAAAAAATGAATAAAGTGTAAAATAAATATATAAATATTATTAACTGATTAAAAAATTTGATATAAATATATAAAGAATAATATATAAGTTTTATCCTTGACAAAAGCAGGTGAAAGACCTTAGGAAAAGAATGTACACAATCAGTGGCTCTCAACCAAGAGAACAAGTTAGTGATGTACCACCAATATATAACTAAAGTGAAATGTAAAAGTTAATTATTAAACCTTTTTAATCTAAGAAATGTATTCCAATGTCATTAATAAACAAGAAAATTGCATTTATTTCGTTGGCGGATCTAAGACCCTAGGTTAGTGGAGATCAAGTTAACATAGTTTCTCTATCTTATCTTATCTCAATCATTACTGTGATAGGAGAAAATTCTAATTCGTTTTTCTATAGTGGATGATAAATCTTTTAAATTAATATTAATTTGTTCTAGCAATAGATTAGATTTATGAGGTATTGATGAAGATTATTGCACTCATGTTAATTATTTTTCATAAATTTGTTCATATATAATTCAAAAAAAAGTTGTACTTTCTAATATATTATTTAAATAAAATGTTAGAATTGAAATTACAAATTTACTTATTTCCTCTTGGATAAATAATAAAATTGTAGCACACACAAAATTCTAATAAGTTAACAACTTAGTATTCACAAATAAATTGACTCAATTGAATTTCTAAATTTCAAATTGAGTTTAAAGATCATTTTAGTTGAAGATTCGAAATGTAGGTATCATAAATACTCAAAAGCCGTAATTTTCAGCTCATTCACAGTCACAAATTTAGGAGAGAAGAACTGCAATTATGAAAGTCAATAAATAAGGAAATAGATGAAAGTTGGAGAAACAAGAGAGGAAGTAAGGTACAAAAGAAGAAAGAATATAAGGAAAAAATGGGAAAAAGAAAAAGGGAAAGAAAGAAGAGAAGGGAAGGAAAAAAAGAAAAATAATTGTTATAAAGTGTTTCTTTTTAGGAGTTATATATGTAGATTGAGTGAGGCCAAGATATTAAAAAATATACAAAATAATTACATAATATATACGTGAATCTCGTAGGTTAAAATTTTAAAGAATGAGAGGATATACTATTAAAAAATTCAGCATTATATTATGCTAATTTTAAAAAAATTGGGAGGTCCATATGCCCTCTTTTAATTAACGGTGCTCTTATTTTGAAAATGAAAGTGACAAAAGAGGAATAGTAAAGAAAAAGAAGAAGAAGAAAGATGATTTATTCATTTTATAAGGTAAAAATTTCTAAATTTAAATGATAAGGGCTGATTGCAATGAAGTCAATAAATTAGGAAGAATAGAGCCTAATTTTCTTACATATTAGTGGAGACATTATAATTAGAGACAAAAATTAAGATGAGTATGTACAAATTTTCCTTAATTCGTTTGTCAAAGAGGTTAGAATGTAAAACAAATTGGGAAGCTGTTAAGCCCTTGTGGTCTAAACTAGTTGCTTCTGGCCATACTTTTTTGTATGTGACAAAGAAATGGCATTGAAAAAATTTAGGTGTCAAAACTAGCAGGTGGCTTAAACGAATTAATCTATTTAATTTATTTAAATTTGATGGTTTGGAATGTTGAATTTGGTCTATCAAATATGTTAAATGAATTAGTCTATTTAAACTACTAAAACAATTTTAAAGATCTTAAGAAAAAAATAATTTTAAACAAAAATATTCAATTATCCAATCAAATATTTAATTCTCATATCAAAAATTTATTTATGTTGTTTATGATTGATTGATTGATTATTGAATATATAAAGACAGAATAAGGATAAATGTGACATGAGATTATATAACTAAATCTTTTACAAATAAAAAAGTTTATAAAATCTCTTAAGTAGGTCAACCTACTGAATTAATTTGTTTAATTTGTGACTTAAGTGGGTTGAGTTATTCACCTATATTAAATGAACTAAAAATTACAATCTAACTCATTATTTTAATAGATTAAATGGTTTGACCCAAAAATTTAAACAACTATAAAGATAAATCAACCATTTGCAAGAGTTTATAGTAAAAATTAAATAATGGTTAATAGGACAATAAGACTTCTTAATTTGTTTAACAATTCTATTTCTTAAGTTTGTTAGAGTTTAGAATTTGAATTGGGTTAATTAATGAACTTCAGATATTGTATGGTAATTTTGGGTTTCTGTACAATAATAAGCAAAATAGATTGAAACAATTGAGCAACATTTTAGTTTATTTTTTGAAAAAAACAAAGGTGATTCACCTAAAACTAAATTTCATTTCTGGTAAATCAATTTTCATTTTAAATTTTATTAAATCATTTTATTATTTTAACGGTGTGGGGTTTGTGCTAAGCTGCATAAAAGAGGAAGGGTAACTTCCCTTGGATTATTCTAATTTGCCCTCAGGTTTATTTATTTTCTTTTTCAAGTGTTGGATATATCATATAACTTGTCCTATATTGCCACCCTGGACTTAATTTGCCCTTGACTTTGGCCAATTTAATACTTGGCCATTTACTTACTAATGAATATGCATAATAAGCCAAATGAGTGGTGAAAAGCAACCCTTTGTTTTATTTTATTACATTAATATTATTTACAGAAGAGTTTGGAATACTCATTTTTACTCCTATGCACTTGAATGTACCATACACTCAAAACAAGTGGGACAAGAGAAGTGAAAATATATAGAGAACTTATATATTCAAATTTAATTGAATATGTATCATAACCATACTCGACAGAAATCTTAATTTGAGGTTAACATCACTTTTGCTGTAAATTCATGGGGAAGAGTTGTCTTCTGAACCGGCCTTAAGCATTAGGGTTTGTTGTAATGTTTAGCTTCATTAAGCTCTGTTACAAGAAATAATCCTACAAATGGTTGGCACTGTCTTATTATTATGTACGCATATTTGCCTTGCGTTGATGTCTTCCTTTGAGTTCCTTGTAGTTCACAAAACAAAAAGAGAGATAATATGAGGGAGAAAAATATAAAATTGGTCTCCCATTTTGTACCTTAGACAATTTGGTCTCTTACAAATTAATTGTAATAAATTAGTCCATCACAAGTTTAAATTTATATAAAACTAGTATCTCTGTTTAGATTAATGGGAGACTGATTTTGCATAAATAATAACTTTTAAAGAATTAATTTGTCATTATTAACTTGTAAAGAGTTAAATTTTCACAAAGTATAAAAGACTAAATTAATATTTTTCTTTTATACCAAGGGAATACTCCAATCGTACATGTAGACAAACCTTGTTTTACTTTGAATTTCTTTTCCTCACCTTCACAAAATTAAACATGGAAGTATTGTATTCTATATATTTGTTTGTTCATACATTTATGTTTTATCTGTTGGAAAATGCAACAATTTTTAAAAATTTAATTAATTAATTAAATCACATTTTTACAAATTGCTCATAATAGTTTCTTGTGGGTTTTTTCAAAGTAGAAATTTTTCACTTCTCAATGATATAGAACGAAAAAAAAATTTTGAGTATCACAATTTTGTCCCTAACTAGTCAAATTTATTTAATTTAAATATGTAAAAAATAATTAGTGCAAAAGTTAATTTTCAAAAATAAGTAATTCCTTTTAATTCTTTTGATATTTAACTTATATAAAATATTTATTAATTATAATAAAAAATTAATTTGTATATTTACTAATTTTAAAAATTAAAATAAAAGTGACAATTTAGAGAAGAAATATTATTTTACTTAATAGAAAAAATAAAAATGTCTTTGGTTAAAAATAGACCTGATCATCTGGCCGAATTTTTAAAAATTAAGCTTGAATTTGGGTTCAGAAAAAAGCCTAAGGCTATATTTTAGTCAAAATTTTTTATTCAAACTTTTATCTATATTTTCGAGCTGGGCCAATTAGGCCTTTTAAATAATGGTCAAATTAATTAGTTACTTAAAATTTGAGATAAATAATATAAATAATAATAATTATTACGGATAAACTCATATATAGAGAAATTGTAAATATAAATAAGTTGTTGTATTGATATAAATCATTTAAATAAGATGTATTAATTTTTATTTATTTATCAAAATGTTACGTTTCAATAAGTTGTTCTTAATATAATATTTTTTTACTAATTAAAGAAATATTCATTTAAACTTTTTAAAATCAATATTTTTATTTGTATCTTTTTGTTTAGACTTTTTTAAAAATTAAACTCATCGAGTTAAACAAATTTTTTAAATTATGATAAAAAGTCTAGATACAAAATTGTGTGCTAGCGTTTTTGAAACAATACAAGTGCCTATGGTCAAGCTGCCGTCCATATAGAAGTGATGAATATGAACGCAGGCTGGCCTTCTAATATGTACTTACCCTAAAAGCTATTTATTGCAGAAATAATAAAATATTACTTATCATAAACTTATTTTTTTAAAAAATAATAAATATTTGCATAACATTAATTACTATTTGTACAACGGCCAGCTTTGGACTTTGTGGTGCAAATTCACCTTATTCAAATGCGGTTATGGCTTCCTCTTATCATTTAAAATTAGTTTATTTTATATATGTAAATATATTTTAAATCAATAAAATTAGTAAGAGTTAGAAAAAAAAATCAAATTAATATATGTAAATATATTAAAAAAATAAATTAGAAAAGTCTACAAATTTGGTTATGTGAGGTTGATGAGAAAAAAGTGACAAAAATGGACTTATTACGAGGATACTATTACCAACTATTTAATTACGTTTTTTTTATTTTGATTTTGAATCATATTAAGATATATTTATAATTTTTTATCAAAATATTAAGAAATTTTTAATTAATTAATTTATTATTTTTCACATTGATTTGGAAAAAACTGTTCAAATTTTAAAGAATTCTTAATTTAAATGACGATTAATTAATTTATTATTTTCTTATTTATTATGAAGAATTCTTAAATTTTAAAAAATAATTCATTAATTTTTTTGTTCATTCTAAAAAAAATCTCACAATTTGAAAAATTCTCAATTTAAGTAGTGGTTAATTAATTTATTAATTAATTATTTTATTATTTTTTTGGTTGGCTACTAAAAGTTTATGTACTTCAAAGAATTTTTAATATATGTATAAAAAAAAATAAAAAGTCATTACATGAAGAATTTAGGATTTGCATAATGAAAATTTTTCATGGATCAACAAAGTTCGTAAGCCTATTTTACACTTATATAATAAATGCAACATAATTGTACGTTTACATTTTTAATCTTTTGATAAATTATTTTTATTTACTTACTTTTTAAATCAAATTTAATAAAATAATATTATATATATATATGTTACTTATTGGTCTAGCTGTAACTAGAATCATGAATGAATATAGGATTTGACTTCGAAGAGACTTAAATATTAAATCTTCAGATATAAAATTTGAATCAAAAAATAATTTCTTACAAAGAAAAAAAATGTGAGCTCTTATTAATTAAAAATTAAATAAAAATATAAAATAAATATATATATATATATATATATATATATAAATTAAAACTTTTCAAATGTCTAAAAAATAATTCCCCCTCACTTCTAGTTAAATCCTTCCCTAATTAGAGTTGGATAACATTTTGAACTGATAAGCCATTCTCTCAATTGTTTTAAACTAGTTCAATTATATTATTAAAACTCTCGTAGTTTTGTGGGCTAGTAGTAGGGGAAAATAAAAATAAATAAACATAATTTAACTTATTGATAACTAATTAAATGATATTTTTATTAATTATTAGATAAATTTAGAGCTTGTTCTCCAACATCTAACATCACCACCAACTAAATACCAAAAATTTCCCTTTTAATTAGCAAGAAACTCAGCTTATGCCAAGATTCAGATTGACCAACAAACCCAATCATTTTCTTTATCTTTATCTTTACCCCTTTTTTTCGGTTATTGAACCATTATATTTTATATTTATTTTATGTTTTTAGCTCACAGATTAATGGTATGTTTGCGGTGCGTAAACATAATTTTGGTCCTACTTTATTTGTATCAATGTAATTTTGCCTCAACAAAAAATACAATAAAATATTTTTATTCAGAGCAAAAACTAACTGCAAATCAATTTTTTAAATAGTTACAAAAAAATAATTCGTAAATAAAACGCCGACACGGTCTACGACGGCATCCAATATATTATTATTATTATTATTTTATTATTTTGATCGGTAGTATTAAAACGTGGACCACGCCTATGTGGAAAATTTTTTTCTATTTTATAAAAATAATTTAAATCTAAATTTCGGAAAAAAATATCGATGTGTTACAAGAACATGAGTATTTTGTTTAATTAGTAATTTCATTAACCACTAAATTAATATAATTTAAAAAATTATTTACATTAAGGACACTCTTTCTATCACTAATTATTAATTAAGATAATCAGAATTATGATGTCATTTCTAGACGTGAATTAATGTGTTAGAAACTAAGAAGGATGGATTTTTTATTTCCTTCTATGTAGTTAATGTCGTAAATGGAATATATAATATAAATTTTAGATTTCTCTATTTTATAACATACAAAATCAAATTAATAAAACTCTATCACATATAAAATTATTTCAAAAATCATGATTATATTAAAATTTTAAATTTTTTTAATTCATGATTTTTTATCAAAATTTTAATATTTAATACCGGTTCTGTTGCATTAATGATAGAGAGAATTTGGACCCAAAAAAAAAAATGATAGAGAGAATAATTTTATAGTTTCAACCAGAAATTTCTTCGATATCTAAAAGATTGCGTCAATATTATTTTAAGAAAAATAGAACTAATAACAACCTAATCCCTAAAAGGATAAAAATAATAGATATTATCCGAAAAAACCTTCAACACTGTATCCGTGTGGAACTAGATAACAGGAATTTTTCATCCTTATAATTATTAATTAAATATTAACTACAATGATCGTGTACGTGTATATATACGTGTGTCTGTGGTTGCCTAAATTCCATACAGTGATCTTTGAATCCAAAAAGCTCTCTGTTTCTCTTTCTCTCTCCGTCGATCTAAAACTTCTGAAGAAAAATCAAACCAAAACATTCGGACTTCCACATTCATCGTCATGGTTTCTCTCTCTCTTTCTCTCTTTACTCTTTCTCTATCTGCTAAATCTTTCTCTCTGGTTCTGTAATAAACTTTCTTTGTTTTGATTTCGCTTTCTGGATTGATTTGCAGGCAAGTGAAACAGACATCAAATATGAGGAGGTAGGAATCAAACACCAATTCTCTCTTCTCTCTCTCTCATTCAGATTTAGATTTAAATGCATGAGAGACTTTCGTCTTAATGAAAAACCAAAAAATAAGACCGATTGGTTGTGGGATTTTCTGTAGAAAATGAGAATCAGAATGGAAAAGGGGATGATGTTGGAATTAAATTAAATAAAAGAAAAATATTGAGTTGATTTCAGCTTGGATTTCAATAATCAAATCTGATTATAATTTTTGATAACAGAATAGTACTAGATTCATCTCTCAGCATTGTATTTTATGATAATTTAATTTTTTGTAAATTAATTATAATAAATTAATTTATTATAAATTTAAATTTATACTAAATTAATTTTTTTAGATTAATTTTATATAAAATAAAATTTTAAGAGAATAATTCGTCATAGATTAAATTATTATAAAATGTAAAATTAAAATATTAATTTAGTGTTTTTTCCGTTTTGATAAATTATTTTTTAATTGATTTTTCTTCTCAGGAGTTTGTGAGGAATTCAAGAGGAATGAAGCTTCTGACAAGCAGATGGGTTCCTGTGGATAGAGAACCAAAGGCTCTGGTCTTTATTTGTCATGGATACGCCATGGAATGCAGCATCACCATGAGCAGTAAGGAATTAATTAATTAATTAATTAGCCTCCTGCATATATATTTTTATTTAATTAATATGTTTTTCTAAAAAATTATGATTATTTTGAGATAATTAATTATGATTAATGAATGAAATTACAGGCACAGCAATGAGGCTTGCAGGGGCAGGATTTGGTGTGTATGGAGTGGACTATGAAGGACATGGAAAGTCTGATGGCTTGCCTGGGTTTGTGAGCAATTTTGATGGGGTCATTGATGATTGCGCTAAATTTTTTACCTCCATTTGTGGTTAGCCTCTCTTCTCTTCCTATTTATCACTCTTTTTTTTTCATCTTTTAATTAAAAAAAATAAAATTAGTCTTTACTTTTATACTTTTTAACCATTTAGTGTTTTATAAATTAATTATAACAAATCCGTCATCACTAATTTAAATTTGTATAAAATTAATCATTCACAAATTTATATATTTATAAATTAGTTTTTCAGTTTGAATTAACGAGGAATTAATTTTGTATAAAAAAATTTTTTTTAAGAACTATTTTATCACAATTAGTTTGTAAGAGATTAAATTATCACAAAGTATAAAAATAGAGATCAATTTAATACTTTTCTCTTTTATTTCTTTTTTAAAAATTAAGTTATGACCATATATTCTCCAAAACACCATATTTTTAATTATAATAATATTTTTTATTAAATATATAATAATATTTTATCTTTTTAATATATTTATTATTATAAATAGACTCATTAATTATTATATATGAATTTTTGTAATATTTAATTATTAATTATATCGTAATAAAATAATATGGTATGTCATCGTCACTTGAAATAAAAAATAAAAAATAAAAAACCAAAAACTCATGATGTAGCCATCTTTTCATTTTGAAACCTTTCAAGTTTTGACTTTTTTTTTTCGGTCAGCTTTTTTCACCTTAAAAAAAAATTCAAAATAAGTTGACACAATAAAAGCAGTTATTAATTAATTAGCTTAAATATACTTTTAGTTCCTTTATTTATTTATTTTTTTAAAATTTCAATTTCGTCCTCTTGATTAGTTCAAAACCAAGGAATTAGTGTCATCTTTCTATTTTTTGAAAATATAAATCCAATTTTGCCTATATATATATATATATATATATATATATATTATGACCATGCTTGGAAGGGTTTTTTTAATAACAATTTTTATAAAATTGAAATGATAAAAAGGTATTAAAAATATGCAGAGAAGGGAGTGAACAAGAAGAAGATGAGGTATTTATTGGGAGAATCCATGGGAGGAGCTGTGGCTTTATTACTCCACAGGAAAATGCCACACTATTGGGATGGTGCCATTTTGGTTGCCCCAATGTGCAAGGTTTGGCTTCCTCTTCCCTTTTTTTTTTGGAATAATATCTCTTTTGCACTATAATTTTGCTTTTTTATATGAAAATATCTTGATAATTAAGATACAATGTTTTATGAGACACTCAAAAAATAATATAAATTTAATTTTTTAGAGAAAAATATAAAATTGATTTCCCACTTTTGCACTTTGTGACAATTTAGTTCTTTACAAATTAATTATAACAAATTAATCCCTTATAAATTTAATTTTGTATAAAATTCGTTTATAAATTTAAATTTATATAAAATTAACCTTTATATTTATATTAATGAAAAACTAATATTACATAAATAATATTTTTTTAAAAATTTATCATGATTAATTTGTGAATATTCAAATTGTCACAAAATATAAAATTTGACTAATTTAATATTTTTTTCGTTATATATATATATATATATATATTTCTGTATTATTCTTGTCGTTGTTCTACGTGTCCTTTTTCGGTTTAGTTTTGTTCTCTTTGACTATTCCTATATGTCAGGCGCGTTTGGAGGGTTAGGATAAAGATAAACAATCCCAAATAAACAGGCAGAATTCAAGTGGTTGAGGGGTTAAATTTTTCAAAACATTAAAGTAATATTAATTTGGCTAAAGAGTAGAATAGTCTTCTAAATTTTAAGCTTTGTATAATAACTTTTTTCACTTTTAAAATTGATTATAAAATATTTTAAATTATTAAATTTTTTAAAATAACTCATCCTTAGTAAAAAATTTTAAATTTTAAATTATATACAAATAATACTTTTATTTATCAAAAACGTATTGAAATAATAAATTAACCAACGTCAGAAGTTTATTTGTATATAGTTGAAATTTATTTTCAAGTTTTGAAAATTAAATTAGAGAAATTATATATATTTAACGAGTTCAAGAAAATTATATGTAATTTAGAATTTAAAGTTTAAAATTTTTATTATTATAGACGCCCGTCTTAGCTCAACTTTTTAAAAAATTAATTTTTTATAGCAAAATCCGAAGCTCCAGTCACAATAACTTCATGCTGACGTAGATGAACTACTTTATTTGTGGCCTCTTAAATCAAGTTACATAATTTAAAATTATGATAATTTTATAAGAGATTAATTAAGTATGTTTTTAAATTTTAAAAAAAAATTAAACTATGTTAAATGCAATCATTTGTCATTTAGTAGATTTTAAATTTACTAACGGTCAATATTCGATAAACATGGATACTTATCTCTTAGGATACCTATATATATAATAGGCTGTGACATAATCCTTTTATAATATGATCTCTATAAATTTATTTGGCTTGTATTATATATAAACTTAATTATCTCTATCATAACAACTTTTGAACGTATCATTCTGCTTACAATCAAGAATTAATTGTGGATAACTAATTTAAGAAGTGGTTTCTTCGATGCGTGTGTCCAATGAATTAAATAATTGATATAGATAATTTTATATAATATTTTTTAGTTGATTCGTTGAAGCAAAATTATTGAATTTGATTCTCTAGAATATATTATAGTTATTTGACTGATTCTGATCTAGAAGCATTGACCTACAGGTTGAGTAATTGGCAAGGAATTGCCACCTAAAACAGATATATATTCTAAGTTAAAAAAATATTCCTTCCATATTAAAATAAAATAGGATCAGCCAAGTTGATTGAACTATAAACTAACATTGAGATAAAACAATTATTAAAAAGAACAATTTGCACACTTTCTTGCTTTCTTTTGAATCTATGATTATAATAAAAATAAATTAAATAGATTTTTTTAATTTTAACTTGATCTACTCATATTGAGCTGAATTTATTATTGAGGAAAATAGATGAATTGATCTCATCTCATGCTAAGCAATATCTCAAACTAATGTATAGACTCGACTTGGCCCAATTCTATTTGTTTTTTTATTTTTTATCTCAAGTTTCTTTTTATTTTTTTGTTTAATATATGTTATGTTTTTCTAATTGAATATGGACTATTTTTATTAAGTTAAGATACCTCATGCATCACATGGGTCACTTTTATCATTTTTCTTTCAAAATTCCAAATTCAAATTATGACACCTAGTTGACCCAACTAGTTATGAACGAAGTCTTATTAGATCAAGTTTGGGATCCAGTCAATTTTTAGCCTAATGTCAAAATTGAGTCGAATTTTCAGGTTGATAACAAACACAGTTGAACCCAATATATATACACCCCTAGATAAAAATATCAAAGTGGTCATTTAGTTTTACACTTTGTGATTATTTATTTTTTACAAATTGTCGGTGTCAAATTTAATATCTTATTAATTGATAATTAATAAAATGACAGGATAATTGCTAGACTAATTTTTAACAAAATAAAAATAGTTAGGGACTAATTTATTACATGTAATTTGTAAAAGATTAAATTGTTACAAAAGATGAAGTGATGGACTAATTTAATACTTTTATCCTTTTAATTTTTGTTTTAAAATTATGATAACTTTCTTTATTATTTTTTTTTAAGTTTTATAGAAACGTTTGTCTAATTCAATTGAAATTGTTGTAATGTAATTAATTGTATTTGAATAATTAAGGTGTTTAAGTATAATTACATATGCAGATTGCAGATGAAATGAAACCAAATGCAGCGATGATTGGCATATTGACAGCACTCAGCAAAGTCATTCCTACTTGGAAAATGATCCCAACCCAAGACATTATTGACGTTGCCTTTAAAGTCCCACAAGTCAGAGATCAGGTATTGTTATTGAATAATATAATTTTTAAATTAAATTATACAATTTGTATATTATTATTAGTTAATCATACATTTATCTTATTTTAATTAAAAAATCTAATGACAAAGATATAAAGAATTAAATGTAATCCTTAAATTTTAGCAATTGAATATATGATTTCTCACACGCGTTAAAAAATTCACCTCTACAAATTTTTTGTATTAACTAATCTGTTTTGTTTTGCTAATTATGGTTATTAACAGTTGTGGTATCTATTACTCGCTTATAATCAGCTAGATTTTGTTTAAAAAAAAGTATAAAATTAATCCTTCATTTTTACATTTTGTGATAATTTAATTTTTTACAAATTAATGATACATCAATTCTTTACAAATTTAAAATTGTACAAAATTAATCTTCACAAATTCAAATTTATACAAAATTATTCTCTCTGCTTAGATTAATAAGGAACTGATTTTGGATAAAATAGAACTTTTAAAGAACTAATTTGTTGTAATTATTTGTGAAATATCAAATTTTCACAAAATATAAAAATGGAGGACCGATTTAGTACTTTTCTCAATTTTTATATAATATTGAGTAAAATATTTTAATTTTCTTGAATTGTTGTCTTAATCAAAACACAAAGATATATTTACCTTTTTTTCATTTTGAAAATATACATAAAAACAATACTTATCATAATAATTGTTGAGACATTAAAAAGCGATTAAAACCAAAATTTGACATCTTAATAAACGATTATGATGTGTTATGTTTTGTAAACAGAGAAGCATGTGTAATATTTAACTCTAAATATAGGGGAATATTCAGGATATTCTAATCATTCTATCATATTATAGTATTCTTTAATTGCAAAATTGGATGACCAAGTCCTTGTTGTATTTTAAGAAATATAAATATATCAATAAGGAATATAATGAATTTACAAATTACAATTATCGAAAATGTCTTGTAGTCTCCAACAATCAAACTGTAGGAGATTGCTTTCCTTTTAATTTTTAATTCAAAATTATATAAAAAAATAAAATTTAAGAAAGCAGTCTCTTGCAACAAAATTGAAGTATAAATTTTTTTATTTGATATGAGTGTCCTATAATTAAGTGGAAAATTATATAATATTAATGATATTGGTTTTGAAATGCAGATTAGAACAAACCCATATTGCTACAAAGGAAGACCACGCTTGAAAACAGGCTATGAACTTTTAAGGGTCAGTTCGGAAATTGAACAATCACTTCAAGAGGTATTTCAACTTTCTGGCTTTCCTTTCATGCTTTATCCATGAAGTAATTGATAAACCTGGCTACATATATTTTTTGAGGGCTAAAGTACATATTTGGTCTTTTATTTTTATTACTTTGTAATAATTTGGTTCTTCACAAATTAATTGTGACAAATTAGTCTTTTATAAATTCAAGTTTGTATAAAATTAGTTTATTCATTTATATTAATAAGGGACTAATTTTACATAAAATAGAATTTTTGAAGGTCTAATTTGTCTCGGATATTTGTGAAGGACCAAATTGTTAAAAAGTGTAAAAATAGAATACCAACTTGGTACTTTTCTCATTTTTGGAATAAAGCTATTGAAATAATTTATATACACTATTGTCTTAATTTCAAATTTTTCTTTTTGAAAAAAGCTAACATGGGTATAATGTAAGATCCTCATAATAATGGGTGACACATATTTTGATTAGGGATTTGCTAACGAATGTTTTTAGAATACTGATTAAAGATAATTTGTTATGCATAATAAATAAACTTTAACCAATAAAATTAATAATAAGTATTTATTATTATTAATAATGAGTACAATAAATTATCCTTAATTAACTTATTTCATTGGTTAAAGATAATTTATTAGATGTAATAAATTACGCCGAAACCCTAAAACCCAAAGGAAATGGTTAGTAATTTCCTTTTGAATATGATAGGATGACAACTATCACTTCGGATGTTAGTACCTCAAGCGTAGGTTTCTTCGATATTGTAATGTCTAACATTCAATATACAACAATCATAATGACAATATAACATACACCACGTTAAAAACTATATATATATATATATATATATATATATATATATATATATAAAACTTATTCAGGATTTGGATCTTCTAAAGTATAAAACATGTAAAGTGCTCCTGGAGTAGGAAAATTTTTTTGCCATATTTGAGATAGAAATATATTGATTCAACAGACATCATTAAATAAAATGGTTAGATATTGCGTTCATAAAATTTAATTAACTATTTAAATTTTTTATAAACCACTTAAATCAACGCAATTCTTATCCTAATCTATAGCAAATCTGGATCCCTAAAATAGATAGAGTGAAAGCATATATGAAACTCATTTTCTTTCTTTCCAAATCCTTATTTTATTGTACCCTCGCATTTATTGTAGTGTTAAAAAAATCCTTTGTATCTTTACGTCTTCAACAAGTCTAAGGAAGTACCATGCTTCATCCATACGTGACAACTTTTGTGGTATGTTTGGCTGTAGGTTTCACTACCCTTTCTGGTTCTCCACGGTGAAGATGACAAAGTGACAGATTCCTCAGTAAGTGCTCAGCTCTATGACGTGGCGTCCAGCTCAGACAAGACACTCAAGCTATACTCAGGAATGTGGCATGGCCTCTTGTACGGAGAGACACCTGAGAACACCAACATTGTGTTCTCCGACATCATCACGTGGCTAGACGAGAGATGTTCCTATGGAAATACAAGACTAGAGAAGGAGCTCAAACTTCTCGACGAAGATCTCATTAAATTAGGATAAACAGAATTGTTATATATACTTCCAAGGGATTCAGTTAGTCAGGTTATAGAATAGATTAATAGTAATGTGTAATGGGTGGGCTGAAAATTATATGTTGTTTTGTTAAAATTTGTTAAAATTATTTTATTAAAATGTTTTATCTCTTCTGGCATTGGTTTACACATTTAAGATTCAAGTACTCCGATTGAATGGAGACAAGGAATCCAAATGCGATTGCAATGGACAACTTATCCAAAAAATAAAAAAAGAAAAAAAGAAAATTGTAAGTCAACATATTAAAAACCTTTAAACTTTATCAGAAAACAAGTTTGAAAGTCTTCTAGCATTCCTCTCATGAAAGGCAAATCTAACAAGAGAAGATCCCAAATATGGAGCTAGTTTATGCAAAACGAATTCATTGTGAAGTTTGCAATATTGATTTGAATTGCTAAATAATTAATTTAATAATTCAAATTTTTCTTAATAATTGCATGTAATCATACTAATTAATATGTCCACATATAATTATATTTATAATCCGTGAACTTAGATTATTAAAATTTTATGTTACAATCTTCATAAATATTGGAGAATCTGGAATAATAATGTTTATTGTAAACATTCCGGATTCCTAGTTTGTGAGAAAAGGTTGAAAAAGAGACGGCAGATGTTATACTATTATCTCATATTTCATAATGTGCTAAAAAATAATGGTATGGAATATTATGAATTATAACATTTCATAATTTAAATACATATAGGTACTATTAATATATTATAAATCTACAAATTAGCTAATTCAAGTACGTTGCCCTAGCTTTTATCTTAGGCCTCGGGAGAATAATACCATACTTTATGTTTTCATCTTCACATTTAGAGAACACTGAATATATTATTTTGAATAAAGGGTTTTTTATAAAGTAAAATTAGATATTTTCAATTATTTGTTCACACATCATGCAGGTTTCCTTCTAAGGCTACTGTGCCATATTACAAGTACTTTCTGATAATTAAAAAACTATTTGCTTTATAAAAATTCTTTGAATGGTAATTCTGGTCCAGATACTTTTGAGAAACACATGGGGAATAAGATTTTGTTGTTCGGAAGGGAGAGGAGGTGGAGGAGAAAAGCTTAGCAGCATTATCACATTTAAGTGTCAACATTTAATTACGAGTAAGTACAACAGAAATTGCCAACTAGGCTTATACAGAATACATTACACCGGCAACAATAGACACCCTCCACTTCTTGCAGCCCTCAGAAACAAGCATTGAACATGTCAAGAAATCAATGCTTCACCTAAGAATGAGAATTCACAAGCTTCTTCATCTTGTTAGTGACTAAACTACAGGCAACGCCCAACTCGAGAACATGAGCTCAACTATAAGCTGTAAACAATATCCAAAAAACAATATGAAGCATTGGTCAAGAACACTAACCCATTAGGAGAAAAAAATCATTAGAAACAAGAAAATAAAATCGCAATTTCGATTCGAACGCTGAAGGTCAAAACAGAATCACTGGATCCACATTGCAAGAGACAGGATGTTAATAGAGTAGGTTTACGCATCCCGAACGAAGCTAAGAAATAAATATGTACTTGTATCCATTGCTCGTTTTAAGTAAAATGCAAGACTACTTGAACAATATGAAAGAAGGAACAAACTGATCTATGGAAGTAGGCTGAGCCAATTGGCATGTTGGGATCTGGCATGCAATGCAATGCAGGATTTGCATTACATTGTAATTTGAGGCTAAGAGGAACACAGAAAATAAACCAATTCCGAGGTTTATTATTATAACTGATTTCAACCTGCAAGGGACACGGTGCAAGCAGAAGAGTGCAAGTGAGAGGATTTGGTGTGGACAGAAAAGGAGCACATGTCAGGAATCTTGAGTCAAAGGTTGAAGTAGTTCAGGTCCAAATGATAGACACGATATTGCCAAATTTGCATTTGAACTGTGATCTAGCGAGACTAATCAGCGAAAGTAATAAATAGCATAGAAACCAGGCCAGAAATATTATTTTAATATAAGGAAATTACTAATAGCATAAGTCAGATTTGAACGGTGAGCATCATTGATTTAGTTGCCTAGGAGAGGCCAGCCAGAAGGCCAGAACCTCAGTTATGTCCAGGTGAGGCAATCTCAGATAAGCACACCCAATAGCAGTCTATTTCAAAACATTGGTTCTGTCTGCACCTCGTACTGAATACCTAAAGTTTTTACTTTTGAGGTTTAGAACGACAAATGAGTATGAAAACAATACAAAATCATTAATTTTAAGAAACAGAAAGGCATTTTTAATCCATCAGCTACAAAAAGCAGGCAGTGTTCTTTTCTTGGAAAACAATGGGCTAGCTTTTGACCAGATCAAGTTGGCTTAACACAAATCAGATTTTTGGTATATTAATTTATTCTCTTCATATTATAAAACTACTGATATTTACATGTATGTAAAATAGTTCTGTAATTTCTAGTCTAAGATAGCTGTTATAGATGTATATTTTTCAGGAATAAAAAAGAGGGTATGTTCTTCGATAAGCTGCAATACCAATTATGAAACATGCCCATGCCAATGCTGCCTTGGGAAGCCTTAGGACCAAACATCCAATAGCACTCATCCCTTCAACTTCTCCATTCTTTATCTCAAATTTTAAAAGTAGCATCGTCCAAGACACCAAGCCAAGATACTGAAGCTAGGAGGCTTTAGATCACCTACGACTCTTATAGGCCAAAACAGGGTACCTTGCAGTTGGCACTCACCTCTAGCACTAACGATGTCTATTCTAAGTTGAGATCCAGCATGAAGGAAGCACCATATAGGCTTTTGTTTCTATTTCTTCTTAGCGACAAGCCAAATGGATAAAACTACCCAAATGCCTCAAAGAAATAACAAAAGCAATGCATCAATGATAGAGGGGCTGCTGTGTCACTTAACAGGGCAGAGGAACCAAAGTTCTAATTTATCTCCTCTCCACTTCATTCCTTTTCTCCACTAATTTCTCTTATTTATTAATCCAGGAGCTGGATTGCTGCACTAAATTAAACCCAGTAACCCACCTCTTTTACTTCTCTTTACTGCATCAGAATCAGACCTTATAAATATTGGTACAATTAATGCCATATATTTTACTTCACTTATGAAAATTTGTTGACAATGCTTAAATTGGTCCATTCATTTTGTCCTTCAATTAGTTAAATTTAGAATTGCATCTCTATCAGTCTATCAAATAAAAATATCTATTAGTTTGTGTTTTCAATAATTTAGCACCATAGTTCAAGCATTTTAGCCTCAGGAGATAAAGGAGCCTGCTACCACAGGGGTGTCTTTCCCTTAAATTGTCTTGTCTGAAAAGTGAAAAGTAAAAGTTCATCTCCAGGTAACAACAGCAGTCCTACGAATCAAAACAGTACTGTATAAAGATTAAACAAAATTTCACAAAAATGGGATATATCACACCTTTCAGTTTATCATCTTTCAAATAATTTTGTTCCGTACTTCCTCGAGCTTCTTCAGAATCTCTCCAGGAGTTCGATCCAATTCATCAGCAATTTTTCTTTGCAAATCCATTGGCAATGTTGGGAATTGCTCACATAGATCCCCATCAATCACATCCTACATCACCATGCAGACCTCTCAGAATTTTAACATAATTATTTTATTGCTAGCATGGCTAATATAAACTCCATTAAATAGATATAAACAAGACATAGATTCTAAATTCTTATCAGTGGCAGACAAAAAGGTAGCTTCCATGACTCTCATTAGGAAGGGCCATGAAGATTCAAAGTGGGAACATATTCTAATCCAGAATGGTTGGCATAAGGTGTCTTGTAACAACTTTAGATAAAGATTAATAGAATGATATTGATGAGGCAGCAAAAATTACCTTGACAGGAAAATAGGCAGATCTATAAGCCATGTGGTCTCTACCACACAAAGGTGGATGATCCTGCCTCATATGCATCTCCAAATGAGAAAAGAAATCAACATCATCACGAGAAGTAAAAGCATGCAATGCTCCCACACTTCCCATAACTGTTCCATATATGATGCTCTCTCCACCACCTGGTATAAGAGAAGCCTTCTGCAAACATGTAACCACATCACCGGCATGAAATTGTACAATTTCTTCCACCTTATTGGGAGCTCCATTCAGCTTTCCCTGCTCCCACTTAATCCTCCCACCAGTAGGGTCTTCTTCTATCTCATCTGAAACATCCTGTGGCAAGCGCACAAAATAGATGTTCCCAAATTTGTCTGCCCCTGCCATGGTGTCAAAATCTATGTGGTATGCTGCAGTAAGCCATCTTGGAACACAATCATCAGCAAATATATAGAGTTGGTTCTCATCTCGTCTGTACTTGCAGTAATGGAAGGACTGGACAGAAAACACAGAACAAAAATTAGCAAATAAGGCATGGAAAACAGCAGCAAATTGAACCAGTTAATGAGCTTCATGTCTATTTATCAAGTTCAGAAAGATTATAACTCAATACACAATTTTAGTCAAGTTTTTCCCAGATTTTAGAAATACTCTGAAAGGTTTCTAACAAAATCACCAGCAAAGAAACTTATAACACTAATATTTGGTGGACACACAACCCTGACAAGGCCCATAGCCATGAGACAATATTTTGTCAGAATGCCTACATACCTAGATGTGCACTATATATAAATATCTATAATAGAAACATACCTCTTGGATGTCGCCTACATAAATCCGATCACGGTATGCATGAATAGATACAATTGCGTTGGGGAACAGCTTATTCTCACATTTTCTTAATAACCGCCTTTTCCCCAAATCATATAGCCTGAGCACAGGCCCTATCCCTGCAAGCAATCTTCCTTGAAATTGACATAAAGCAAGAGGGACACCTTCAACCTGAGTTTTGTGCAGAAGTTCAAGGGATCTTCCATCCTCTACAAATCTATAAATATGGATAAATCCAGCAGTTAAACTCTTTTTTGGCCAAAATTGCAGTCCCTTTGCAGTACCAACAGCTAAAAGAGTTCCATACTCCTTATCATGGAAATTCACTGTGCATATGCTGAATGCAGCCTCATTCTCCTGAAGCTCCAGAAGACAAGTTGTATTTCCTGTCCTAGGATCAAGAACTCTGATGCAAGAAACCCATTTATCTGATTCAGCTTTTGGATAGCCATAATGCTCATCAGAGAGTGGATCATCTTTATCTTCATCCTCACCACCATTCTCCATTTGGTCTACATTACCATTTCCATTTTCCCCTGCTCCAGCAGCCTCAAAACATTCCCTTCTTGCAGCTTCACGCTCTTCTGCTGCGAACGCTCCTTGATCACTCTCAATCATAACCAGAAGTTTTCGTTTGGGTTGAAGAACAAACTTCCTTGGTGTGTATCTTAGTGGAATTACTGTCTCATTAAATGTTTCTCCTAGCCTTTCAATAGTAAAAATCCTCAATGCCTCACCAGCCACAGCAACAACACCTTCCACACATTGGTCAGACGAAAATGATGCAGCATATTCAAGGGTTTCATATGAAAGGGGAGTTAAAAGGAAATGTCCCTGGTGAATGTAACCAAGCCAGGGTCGACTTGACAAGCAAAGCATTGCACGCTTGCCTCTTACAATGATGGGAAACAGCTTTGGTGCTCTCAATCCTAAGAATCGAGAACGAGAATCAGAAAGCTGACCAGTAACCATATCCACAACTGTTCTAAACAAGACACCATTCTGTAGACCAGCATTCAGAAAAAGGCTAGCAGGATGATCTGCACCATCCTCACCACCTGTGGATGCCTGAACTTCAAGAAAAAGAAGAGATTCTGGAGCAGAAGAAACACTTTGTACACTAAGAATCTGCATACAATCATCAGGATCCAATGATAAAATACGGATGGTCTTGTCATATGATCCAACTGCAAGAAAACGAGATCTTTGTCGACCTTCAGGTACTGCAGCAATGTCCAGACAAGCAACATCTCCAGACATTTCATGCTTCTCCACCTCCATCAACTGACCAGTCACATCCACCTCAAAATAGATAAGTTCACCTCCACTAAGGGCAATGACAACTTGAAGTCTATTTGAACCAACTTTTGCAATTGTCCTCTTTCCAGGAGTTCTCCACTCATTAATACGTCCGTCCTCTCTGATATGTCTAATGCCACTGGGGTGAACCTGCATGAGAGAATCATCACCTATCAAAGAAACAGCAAGTGATGGTGTGGTATCAAGAAATCCACTATCACTAACTTCTTCAACTGTCTCACCAATGGAAAGAACAAGTGTTGCATTTGTGAATGACACAACAATATATGCATCAAACTCATCATTGACATTCTTTTTCACAGTCCAGACAGCACTAGGTATACCAGGTAGCTTTGATACTGCCATCTCACTAACTGCCAAACCAGTTCTCAAAATCCTCAAAGATGACCGAGGACCACGCCCACAAAGTGTAAATATTTGAGGAGTTTCTTCTTCAAAGAGATTTGTGACCTTCATATCCATTATTGGCATCAAACTCTCAACCTGATCAATCCTAACAAGGTTCTTCAGTCTTCTGGGCTGGAAAAATACTGGCTGAAAACCTTCTTCAGTTTCCATTAGTGTTGCTGATGAAGCTTCCACATCAGCATCATCCCCTATTGCCTTAAACTGATAGAGAGCATGATTTCCAAACTCTGAGGCCGCAAATAAAAAACCTGATTTCAGCACACACATTGAAGCAGTAACTGGAATAGTGTCAAAATACTTAATTTTCAATTCTGAGACACGGTCACCATCATGTTCCAGGGTAACCTTGAAAACATCTCCGTATTCTGTCTGCAGAAGGAAGAAGAACATTGATTTCAATTTATGCATAGCTGCTGAAACTATAAGGACACCACGCTCAGCAGGCAAGTCTGTACGTCTAGGAATCACAGCCCGGACGTCTGGGTGTCCCTGATTCTTATAAATAACAAAATTTTCTGCACAAACCAGCACACCACTAGGCCCATCGCCACCCCCTGGAACAGTGACAAGTAAATTGGCACCGTTATCAACCTGTTCTGACCACTTTCTAGAGACATGGTTCAGCCCCAAATCAAGCTCATAAAACGTTAAATGTTTCTGAGCTTCACTGGCTGCCAGACCTGTTGAATCCTGATCAGCCTCCGAGTAATCTAATTCAATAGCGGCAAATATTGGGTTCTCAAACCCACAATCAACCCCACAAATGGAGTACACTAAAGTATGAGACTTATGTGCTTCTAAAGGCGATGATATTGTTAACCTAGCTGCAGTATCCCTATTTAACACATAAACAAGCTTTTGCTTCTCACAGGCTCCAATCATAACCGCCCGACCCTTCGGATCTATGGCCAAGTATTGTCCCGGAACGATCCGTCGGCAACCTGATTTGCCAAAAGTCTCCTGGTGGATTTTATCGAAAACGTTTTTCTCCTTATTGTAGTCAAGAATTACAATTCTACCAGAGTCAGAGCCCACAACGACATAGTCCTTCTGAGCCCCAGTAAGTCTAAATTGAGCTAAAGACCTAATTGCACCAAAGATTTCAACAGAAAGTATAGTTTGGATCCTACCATTATCGTCGGGGCGAAGAAGATCGAGAACTTTGCCTCTAGCAACAACAATTTCTTGGGTTTTGCCACCGGAGAAGTTGCCATTGATGGCACATACTATGCCAGTAGGTCGCTGGAGAGTGAGACTGTAGAGATACATGGCTCAGAGGAAATGAGCGACAAGAAGGTTTTCGGAAATCGAGAAAGGAAGGGAAGAGGATAACTGGCTTTAACGTTTCTGAGAAGCTTCGTCAATCATTCATTCATCACTGGAATTGGAAAGCAGCTAAAAGCGAGAATCGGAGAGGGTTTTGGATTTGTGCTTCGATAAGTGAGTAAGATTAAGAAGGAAGAGGGTTTTTGCGACTTTGGTCGCGAGAGGGAATATAAACCCTAGTCGAGTTTGGATCTTAACGCCCTTCAGTTCTTGAACATAGACCACATTAAAATAAACTATTGGTTTTTGTTTCTTAATTTATTTCTTAAATAAAAATATCTATATTTAAAAAATAAACGAGGTAGTGAAAAAACAAAAAAGGAACCTTACATAACATTCGTTAAATATTTACAGGAGGTTCTCCAATAATATTTACATAATTTTTATGTCTCATTCTTTTTTTTTTAATATCATTAACTTTTATATTTTAAAAAATTATCCATATATTATTAGTTAATTTAAAAAATTTATAAATATATAAAGGACGTCATATAATTTTTTAAAAAAAGTAAAATGAATTTCTTTTCATTGATATATAAAAATTTATGTAATTTAAAAAATAAAATTGATAAAAATAAATAAATAACTTATTACTCTCTTTTTATATCAATAATTATATATAAATTATTTTTTACTTTGTACCAATATATATGTTTTGGACCTGAAAATCACAGAGTCATATATATTAATCCATGATTTGACATGCGGTAAGATAATCCCAATTTTATTTATTTATTACAAATTTTATTAAGAAAAATAAAGTTGTGGGATATTATCTATCAATAAAAAATGATAGTAAGAAATTTAATAACACTGAGTCTCCATTTATGTCAATGTTATATAATTTTCTATATTTTATTTATCTATGCTAATATGTATGATTTTGGAAGCAATTATCTGTATTATTATCAATGTAAAAGTTTTTAATTTTTTACTTAATTGAATATAAGAAATTACAATTTTATTAAAACAAGTATATTTGAAATTATTATTTTAAAATTGAAGTGAATTAAAATTTGAATGTCTGAGTGAGAGAGAGAGAAAATGAAAAGAAATTAAGCTGAGCTAGATTTATTAAAAGAAAAAGATAAGGTTGTGAACAAAATAGAATTAAGTATAAAACTAGTTTTATTTATTAAATAATTAGTTTATTTTGTTATATGTTAATACATTTTAAATTTATGGGTTTATTGACAAAATACTATTATAAAATATCTTTGATGTATGAAATAATTATCATTGTTGTTCTTTCTAAATAATAAAATATCAAAAATTGATTAAACCACTTTTGATTCTACTTTTAACTTTGAATGATACTAACAATAAATCATTCAATCATATATTATTTTTTTTATTTTAATTTTGGACTATGTCAAATTAAATTTGCAATCCCTTATTATAAAGTTTAAGACACAATTAATTAATTAATTCATTATTTTTTTTGTTGACCTTAAAAAAAGTCCAAACTTTAAAAGATTTTTGATTTAAAATACATTTAATTAGTTCATTAATTTTTTTTATTCACTCCAAAAAGTTTTCAAACTTCAAACAATTACTTATTTAAAAAACAGTTAATCAATTCATTAATTAATTATTTCATAATTTTTTATTGATTATAAAAAATTTATTAATTTTCACATTAATTTTAAAAAAATCCTAGTCTTCGATAAATTTTTTATTTAAGAGATAGTTAATTAATTTATTAATTAATTATTTTATAATTTTTTTTAGACTACCAAAAATATACATATTTTTAAAACTTATCAATACATGTAAAAGTGAAGAGTTATAATGTGAGAAATTGATGATTTAATTAACTAGACTTCTTATTAATCAACAAAACCTCCACATTAAATAAAGTTTACTTTATAAATAAGAGTTGCAATTAATAAGCTTGATGAAATCAAAAACTTTCATGATTAACTATTTAATCCGGCTTCTTTTTCTCTTGAAGAACTGAGATACAATCACATTATTTGAATACTTCTCAATCATTTTGGACAACCATTGTTGATTAGATGCTTCACTTACGTCTAGAAAATTGGCCTTGTGAGGAGGCAAAAGGATTGTATTGGGAATAAATTTTTTTCGTTAATACAATATTATAGTCCTGACTTTATTTATAGTTTTAAATTGATCTATTGAAATTTAAAATGATTTAAGATAATCTCTTAAATTTAAAATGCATCCCTTAAATCAAAAGTGTGCATCATCCACTCAATCTAATAAACCCAAACAGGTCTAAAATATATATATATATATATATATATATATGTTTAATTTTTATAATTTTTTTGTTTTCGAATAAAATTAATAATATTTTAAAAGAAATAACTACTTTTTTTGTGTCAAATATAAATAATTTTTTTATTAATATAAGATATTTCATTTATCAAATATAAACCAAAGTTTTTTCTCTTTGCTTAATAAAAATTTTTAATTTAAATTTGTAAAATATATAAAGAAAAACTCATATGACTCACTCCAACTCAATTATATTCTTATTGGTCTAGCATAAACCCCGGGTAGGGTCGCGGGTTAAGGCAAAACCCAACACAAGGTTTGTTCACTCCTACCTTAAATAACATACATTAAAGGAATTGAAGATGAATTTGAAATTTAAAAAAACTATTTTGAAGTGCTTCAAATTTAATAAACCAATTTAAAATGTTTTAAATTTAAGGAATTGATTTAAAATGATAAATAAAATTAGAAGATTATAATATTATTTTAATTATTTTTCTTTTTTCTCTCTTCCCTCTTCCCTCTTATGCTACTCAAATTCTTTCTCTTTCCTCTCTTCTCATTCTGTGAACATAGCGAAGATGATTTGTTATTTTTCAAATTTTCAAATATTCTCAAAAAATATCTAAATTATAATGTCATGAAAAATGTCATGATAGTCAAGGATTAACCTCCTTTTTTGTTTTTCTTTTTCGTACTTTGTTATATTTCATATTCAACATTTTCTTCACCAATCTATCTCTATGTCGTACAATCTAGTTAAACTAAAAGAGATGAAAGAAATGAAATAATTCATTTATTAGTTTCTTCATTTGGTTATTAATAGCACGACAGAGGTGAAAATAAAATAGAGGGAAAGATAAAAAAAAAAAAAGAATATAGAAAAAGGAAAGAAAAAATTAGTCATATATTATGTGATGATAAAAAAAGAAGTTAAAACATATTGTAATTAGACATAATCATAATTTAAAAAAGTCATCCAGCCTAATAGGTCTAATTCGAAGAAAATGAATATCACTTGAGAAAATAAAATCCAATTAAAATGTTTATTTTACAAAATGGGTTAAGTTTGAGTTTTTTTCTTAATGATGGGTCTAGGCTCAAAAAGTTAAAATTAACATTTTTTATATGAGAGAACTTATTATTTAAATAAAATTTATTTGATTATTAAAAAATAATATAATTAAGCATTAACATATTACAAATAAAACTATCTTAATTTTAAAGATATAAAATATAAGTTTATAAGAGAAATTAGTTCAATTTTAATTCAAAGTAGTTACATATAATGCTACATGTTGATGTAATATGACATCTTGATGAAAAAAAATTAATGTCATTTATTTAAAAAATTTTTGTTAATACAATAACTAATTTGTATTTATAACTTATCTATATATAATCATATAAGTAATAATAACTGCTAATAACATTATTCATTTCAAATTCTAAGTAACAAATAAATTTGATTATAGTTTAAAAAAACATGCATAACCTTGATATGTTTGACCTGAAAATATAAATAAAAGCTCGAATAAAAATGCATTGTTATAAATTCAACCCGCCAATTCTATAATGAGCTAGGCCTATGATTAAAACTAATTTTAATCCTTAACTTTGTTTGTCATTTTGTAGTGATTCCTTAAGCTTGAAATGTTTTAAAAAGATCTCGTTAAGTTTCAAACACATCTCAAAAATTTCCTATACAATGTGCTTAAGGGGTAAAATTGAAACAAAATAGAAACTTAAGAGATCATTTTGAAAATTTTAAACTTAGAGGGACTAATTTGAAACAGTAAATAAATTAAAGGATCAAGATATGATTTTAACATATTTAAAACAACCGCATGAAAGAGAAAAGCAATGCAGCATTTAGAAGGTAATGAGTAGATGTCACAGTCTTATGACTTGAGATCCATGTGGATGCTGTGGACGGACATAGAGTAATCAAGTCAACTAAAAACTTGTCCCAAAAAGAAAAACACATTATTTTATTTTTCACTTCACAAGTTCGATCAAATCCATTATAACAAGTTAGAGAGACTTGGGTATATTATAAAATAGAAGAAAAAAAAAGTAAGCAAGTTACAAACGTAGCACTAGCCATTTGCGAAATGCTTAATCAATATATTGTTATTTCAAGGCTATGGGTGCTAATTAACTATGGTGATTAATAACTAACCATATTGATTTAGTACCTGTGAAAAAATACGTACAGTGATTGAATTTCTAATCGGAAATTTGATCATCGAACTTCTGCTAATTTTTCAAATTTTTGTTTTCTTGATCCCTATCTAGTGACCATATATAACCAGCCTACAATACTTGGTATGCCACAAAATTGCAGTTAAACCAAGTATATATTGATCTACTGTGCCAAATATCATTTCCTTATTAATTAAACAGTTTTTAATGTATCTATAGAGTTGTTTCACCCAAAACACCTCCCTTATGGAACAATATATCCAATCCAACCACTCCAATTTTAACCAGACACCCTCCAATCTCGTACATATACATATATACATATATATATATATATATATGGAGTCAAATTAAATCTGCTTCATCAACAACGAAATCTCCCTCTAGGTCTGAATCCAAATTCTGAATCTTTCAGCAAACCCAGCTAAAATGGGTAGTATTTTCTTACACAAACTTGACACTATCAAGGCCATTACCTGCCTCATCCTCCTCGCCATTACTTTCTGTATCGCCAACTCTGCCAGAATCCTTGATGAAATCAACCCACAGCAACCTCTAGTCATTAACGATCTACCCCAGGTGGGCCCCTCCACTACCGCCACCGCCACCGCCACCGCAATCTCCCCCGCTGTCGTTGATGACGCCGACGAAGCCCCAGTTCCGGTAGCAAGTCCGTCCACCGAGGAGAATCCAGAGGACCCACAACCAGAAGCTGAAGTTCCGGCCCTCCCGGAGGAAACGCCGGCTGTCGGTGTTGCTGCCGGGCCGGCTTTTGACGCCGGCGAAGATGCTGATGCTGAAAATATCCCCCCGGCAGCAACTCCTTCCACTGCAGCAGAGCCCATTGCGAAAGAGCCGTCACTGTCATTCTTCATGCACGATATCCTCGGCGGGTCCCATCCGTCGGCGAGAGTTGTGGCGGGGATCGGAGCGAGCACTGATGTCACCGGCCTTCCGTTCTCCAAGATCAACAACAACCTCTTCCCCACCATAGGGGGCATCTCCCTTACTAACCCGAAGCTAAACGGCGTCGTCACGAACAACAACCTCCCACTCCTTGAGGACCTCAATGGCGGCCAATCTTCCACCGTGTTCCAAAACAAAGGCACCAACAACGCCGTCACCGGCGGCGACAACCAGCCGTTCTTCTCCGCCGGCAACCTCCCCGCGGTTTTCACGATCCAGAAGCTCATATTCGGATCAACAACGGTAATTGACGATCAAATAACGGAAGAACACGAAATGGGTTCCACTGTGATTGGGAGAGCACAAGGGTTTTATCTGGCTAGTTCGATAGACGGTACAAACCAGGCGATTGCGCTCACAGTGTTGCCGCACGGTGGCGATGTGGAGGATAGTATAAGCTTGTTTGGGGTTCACTGGACGGCGTCGCCGGAGATTGCGGTGGTGGGAGGGACGGGGAAGTATGAGAATGCGAGAGGGTATGCAAAGGTTGAGAGGCTTCCGAAGGAGGATGAGCACATTACGGATGATGTGGACACCGTTCTGCATTTCATTGTGTACTTCACTGAGTGAGTGGAATTTGGTTTGCTTTCTGGTTTTTTTTTTTTTTTAAATAAGAAATCAAAGAAGACGTGGAATTTGGATTCTTTTCCGTTGGACGTGTAATAGGTTCAGTTTCTGTAGTGCGATGTTATGAATTATTGTTCTTTTAGGGGGAGAACGAGCAAAATTGATCTTTTATTTTTTTGTTGTATGATAATTTAATTTTTTATAAATTAAATTTATATAAATTTAATTTTTTATAATTTAAATTTATATAAAATTAATTATTATATTTATATTAATGAGAGATTAATTTTATATAAAATAAAATTTAAAGGTTCAATTTATCATGATTATTTATGAGAGATTAAAATATTACAAAATATAAAAGTGAGACTGAGTTGATACTTCTCTCCTTCATAATCTATAATTTTATGTAAGTTTAATTTGATATTATAGTATAGAAAATTTGTTTTTTTAACTTTTTAAAATTGATAATTTTCCCACTTTATCTTATAATTTATATAAAATTTAACATCAAGTTTAATAATTTGCAAATTTAAATGTTATTATTTGTTTAATATAATCAATTTATACTCAAATTTGAACCGCTTTAAAAATAAAAAAAAACCATTAACATTTCTGTCCAATAAAAAAGTAAACACATCCGGAACATGTTAATAGCTAGTACATGTTCCAGAGTTCATGTGATTACTTCTTTTATCAAATTACAAATTTAACCTAACTAGCAAGAGGCACTTATCTTTTAGATTTTGCCTAGTTTTTTAGATAAAATTAGAATGGAAGAGAGAACTATTAATATTTTAATGATCAAGAGATTAAAAAATAAATTTCAAATATTCTTATTTATTAAAATATAAAAATAAAGTTTTCTTAAAATTTTTTATTACAAAATAGAGGAAACTAATCCTCATTTTACCGAGCAATCCACTAGCAATATAGTGGTAGTGTGTGTGTGTGTATATATATATATATATATATATATATATGTATAATAATGTATTTAAAACTATATAATGAAAATATTATCAAAAAATTTGAAAGTAGAATTAACTATTAATCACAATATATGAGCAAGTTTTGCTATTGTAATACTCATTAATTTAAAAATTCAAAGTAATTAAAATTTAAAACAACAGTCATTTCAATAGTAGTAAATTTTAAATATGTATATATATATATATATATTGTAATATTCATAAAATTTTTATTTAATACAAGAAATAATTTTGTAAATATTTACCTTAGTTAGAGGAAAAAGACAATATATTTGGGTATATATGAACATTCAAATAGTTGGGAAAAAGGAAAGTTAAGATGAAATTATATGTTAATATAAGTAGTATTTTTCATAAGAACTAGGTTGGTTCAAGTGGCCAAGCATTATCCACCGTATGCATTATACTATAATCTTTTTTTTTATTGGTGCTACCATGTATCCCCAAAAGGAAATTGCAAAAATGTCATTATTTCTTCATCCTCCCTACACTCTGTTCTCTTCCTTCCTATTTACCA
Source organism: Delonix regia (assembly GCA_037074485.1). Lineage (NCBI taxonomy): Eukaryota > Viridiplantae > Streptophyta > Magnoliopsida > Fabales > Fabaceae > Delonix > Delonix regia. Next base: position 16,583,744 of record CM073454.1, on the reverse strand, counting down.
ATGAACTACATTTTCTTTCTCTCAAACCTGGCTATGATTCATTCCTCATTGCCGCTTGACTTGTGTCCGACCACTAATCATCCATTTCTAGCTTGATATAAGCTAGAAAACTCCAAGAACTCCAGCACGAACATGACGTTAGTTTTACGTGCAAATCAGCCACGTTTTCGCTTGATTTAGTGAATTTTGCCTAAATTTCTATTAGGGCTTTAATTCTACAATGAATTTCAACTCTTGATTTTGAGTTTTGGCCTTTAAATTTGAAAGCCCTATTTGTTGTGCGAAGATAGTTGGACAAAGCAAAGTTAAGAAAAAGTCATATATTAATTCAGGTAGCATTTTACATGAAAATTAGGTTAGCTAAAGTGGTCAAGCCATTTCCATTCAAACCAAGAGTACTTGAGTTCAAATTCCACCATATGCATCAGACTATAATTTTTTTTTTATTGCTACCATGTGTCCCCTACACTTTGTTCTTTTCCTTCCCATTCACCAATAACCTACATGTTCTTTATTTTCTTCCTTCCAAACTTGGTTGCAATTCATTTCATCACTACTACCTAATTTGTGTCTAACCACTAGCCACCCATTTATGATGTGATACAGGTCGAAAAATTCCAAGAACTCTAGCATGAACACAATGTTAGTTTTGGGTGTGAAATTGACTAAGTTTTCGCTTGATTTGGTGAGTTTTGCCTCAAAATTCCGTTAAGGCTTTAGTTATACAATGAATTTCAAGTATTTCTCCCTTAATCTCAACTCATGATTTCGAGTTTTGGCCTTTGAATACGAAAGCCCCATTTTCTACTTGAAGAACATTAATAGTGATAGACAGATTCAAAATGCAGATGATTTGAGTGAGTTTCTTGCAAATTTCTTTATGGCATTGTTTAATCTATGCATTTTGTTCCTTCCTCCCTTAGATTCAAAGTTCAATTTTGTAGTTTTACTTCAGAAATAAAAAATTGCTCTTGTTACATGAATAGTAAGGTGAACGTAGCTCGAGTTTAAATTGAAGCTTGAATTAGGGGAGTTTTATGGATTTTTTTAAGGGTTTTGATCCTAGGTAAGAGTCTAACATTTCCTTTATGGAATTTAATGTTTTGATCATAAATTTAAAGACTTCTTTTTCATGGAATGAAGTTGAAGTGTGTAGAGTAGTGTAATTTGAATATTGCTCGTTCTTATAGCATTATTGGACTTTATGAAGAGGAATTGAAGTTGTTGGTAGTTGCCATTTTGAGTGGTATGTCACTTTGAGAATTTTTCTCAAATTTATCAAAAATCTCATTGTTGTAAAAGGAAGCTAAATGAATGAAAGTGCAATAAAAATTATTATTATTATTGAATAATTTCTTTGGTTATTATTGGTATAATTTTTAAGCCATTAGATGATATTGACAACTTAAGAGCTTGGTAGAATGGAGTAATTAACTTGTTTTGGGTATGTTTAGAATGTATGAGTATTTAAATAAATAATGATAATTGATAGGTGTGTTTAATAAAGTTTATACATAAGGAAGTTCAATATCTGTTATAAATCAGTCCATGTGGAAGTGGTGAAACCAACAAGTTGTGAAGTTATAAACTCAGAGTATATATGTGTCTACATTGTTGGACTAAAAGGAAATTAAATTCTTATTTAGTGGAAAATTATTTGAACTTATGTGCATTACCAAAATCTTGCATTGCTTTTAGTGCCAAATATTAGTGGGTTATTGCTAAAAGAATAGAACTTTAACTTATGGACCATTTGGGTTCCTGAAGCATTTTCTAAGTGCATATGCTTGTATATGTTGGCTATGGCAGTTAACATTATTAAAGGGAATAATGGTGACCTTAAGGAAAGATATAAAGTATGGAAATAGTTGAGAATGCCAATTCACTTGTAATTAATTTGATGTGAAATTTTCCATTAAAATTTACCTAAGTTAAGGTGCTTCTTAACTTGAGATGTAAAGATGTATTTTTTGTTTTTAGGGTCACAACAGTTGCACTCTATCCAGCAAGTAAGGAAGTGAGTTGTATGTACCTTATCCAAGTGAGTAGATAATGTTAGTTATGTATTTCTGTTTTATGCAATCTCTCTTTTTGAAAATATTACTTCTTGAACTTCCTATGCTTTAGGGCAAGCTTTTGGAGTTTATAAGTATCCTCTACATACTCTGAAAGTTTTGAACTTTCTAAAGTTATAGAGTACTATGATTTTGTATTTCTACACTCCTCAAATCATGAACTTTTTAAGTTGTAATGGTTCTAAATTTTTGAACTCCTCTATTATGTACTTTGAAGTATGTTGGTATTATGTTTATGTAATATCTTGACTATTTACTTATAAAGCATGTTGAATACACACACATATGTATAATGTACTTAATTTATAAGATTTTGGAATCATTTTATTAGTGTTTGAGAATAAGTCTAATTCTGAATTTATGAATTTCTGACCTTCTAATTGTGAGTTTACGTTTATTAAGAAAATTTCGGAAATACATTTAATACAAGACCTTATAGCTAACAATTGTAGGCATTAGCTATAATGCACTACAATATGTATTCTGATAAGATTGGGCATGATGCCATTATTATTATACTCTATCTGAAGCTTAAGACTGTTATTATGATCATGTCAAGCTTGAAGCTCATGACTAATATCTACTCTATTCTAATTATACTAGCCTTAGACTAGTTTTTTTGTGTGGATATTTAATGGTTTGGTAGGATGTTTCTAAGCATTTTAATTGGATTTGGAATACCCATATGTTGTAAATGTGTTAATTCATTTTTATTCAGAAGTTGTTATATATTTCCATTGTTGAGGCCTTTATGAAAAATTTATAACATTTTCGCATTATGTATTGTTTATATTAACCATGAAAAGTGTTTGGTTCCAACATAACATGGTTTGTTAAAAACTCTATCATAACTAATCTATCCCTTCCTTTGCATAATTAATATTATCTACTCATTGAATTTTCACTCACCCTATGTTATTTATTTAACATTTTTCAAATAACAATGTCGGTCCAAAACACCTACCTATGGTTTCTATAGACATCTGGTCTATTTTGTATTTGTTTTGATTATGTTGTCGATGTATATATTGAGAGTAAAGCTCTCTTTTCTATTGTAGATCAGGTTTTCTTATTGTAGAAATTTTAGGATGTCCATATGTCAGGAGAGACTATTAAAATTTAAACACAAGAATGAAACTAATTCTTTTAGTATATATGTATATGGATGTATTTTGTCCTTGTTCTATCTGATAATAATCTTGTATGTTCAAATTGAGGTTTGTCTCCTTAAGGTGTCTGATAGACTTATGATGGTGAGGGTTAACTTGTTTTCCGTACCGATCATGTCCTCATGGTTGGGGTTGTAACATATATAAAGTTATGTAATGGAAAAAAGTTATTAGAAAATTTGAAAGTAGAATTATCTAATTAACCACAATGTAGTACATTATTTATTATTGATTATAAGTAAAATATATTATAGTCATCATAATGTAATTGTATTTGTAACATAAACAATATTTTTTCAGTTTAATGCCTAAAATAATTAGGTTAACTAAGTTGAAAGTTACTTATTTCTTTTTTAAAAAGTGGACTAGAATGCTAGATGATTTAAATTTAGGCCAAAAATTAATTTTTTTTTAAAAAATTTGGTATGCTCGGATTAAACTCAGTGAGTTTATACAAATTTAACTAAGTCTAGTTGAATATGTTCTAATTAATTTTTTAATTGATTTTATGTACCATCGAGTTAGAATGATTCTCACACCTAAAATCATCAATTGAGCAAATTTAACAAGTTGATTCATGAGCTTTACAACTACAATTGTATACGAGGGAGATTGAATGCTTGATATCAAATTATGACACTTTTCTATCCTTTCAATGAAACATTACCATTTTTTTTTTATCGTAAATAACTAACCTTCCACTCATGCTGGAACACATTACCTATGTCTCATTTATTTATTATTTTTAGTATTATAAAACAATTGTCACATTAACAAGACAAAGTTGATATAGAAGTTTCTACTTGCATAATCTTCAGCTAACTTTCAAGGGACATGTGAGAGAAAGCAAACTTGGAGGGAAGTAGACCCCGTGGCTTACTGTCACACTTGGATTGAATCTTTCATTTTTTTGTCTCCCTTAATTTTATATTAATTTCATATAGAAATAAATAGAGTGAGTAACATCCAATTGAGTGCTGAGTCTCATTAAAAAATGAGGGACACACTTGAATGATAAATCTCATTCATTTTATGGCTATTTCTCTTCAAATTGACAAGAAATTGATAAAAGAAAAATTAAAAACAACTTTAAATTAATTATTAGATTGGTTGTTAGCTAGGTTTATTTTATTATGATTTTCATTATTTAATTCATGTGCATAATTATATTACATAATTTCCATACAAAAAGATTCATACAAATATAATATTTTCATGTTTGGTTGTTTAAAGTTAAACTTCTTTCGACTTCCACCAATAATTTTTTTGGGAAAAATTTATATGTTGTTTCTTATATTTTTATTATGTTGTTCTCCAATTAAAATGTGACAAAGCATATGGTTTTCGAATTATATCACGGCGGTATGGTTATACTGCAAATAATTGTATAATTTTTAAGTTAAATTATACACTTATGATATTATTTTTGTAACATTTTCATCTAATAAACATGAATGATAGCTTACTCAACTCGTAAAAGAAAATCATCTTTATATTAGTCTTCACTCCCCATTATACACTCATATGGGAATGAAGTAGCTTCACTCTTCCGTTTGGCAAGGAAAGTTTGATGGAATGGAAAGGAAAGTTTTGATATTAAATCTGTTTGGCACGATAAGCAAAGGAATGCTAATGATTGTATTTTTTTGGTTTAGGATGAGTGAAGACTAAAATACCTTTTTGATAAAAATTAAAAATATTGGGCCTTAGGATCTCATCATCTCCTCATCTCCTTCACTTGTCCAACGACAAATTTAAACTATATATGCTTCAACCTCCACCCAAAAACAAGATTTCATCATCTCATTTTGGGATCTGGAGAGGTGGTTAGACAATGGTGATTGGGTTTATATTGTTTTACCGAAGACCTAAAAATCCCAAATACTAGAATGGATGCATTCGCACCCAATAATCTCATAGACAAATAAATGTGATGCAAAAGGACGACAATAGAATAACAACGTTGAAGGATGACAACAGAAGGGCTATGTAGAAGGATGACAGTAGAACAATGACAACAAAATGATGATGATAGTGGCAAACAACAACAAAACAAAAATGACAATGACTGGCAGCTAAAATGAACAATAATAGAGACCAAGACAAAGTTGAATGATAAAGCTTAGGGATATTTCGGTAATCTGGCTCACTTCCCTTGCAAGCAGTCTCTTTCCGTAACTTATATGAAGTAATTAACTCTCCTATTAACCGATGGAAAGTTGTCACGCATAGCCTCTGACTCTCATACACTAAACATACATATCTTACTTTCCATTGCCCTTTCCTTATAAGTGAAGAGAAAATAAGTAGATTTTATGCACAACTTTACTTATTTATGTCATTCACTCCTTATTTTTTCTCAAATTATATGTTCATATATTTTTTTTTTGCTTAAGTCACTTGAGAATTCATTTCAAAATTCTTTAATAAAATAATATAAGTTTGAAAGTTCATATTTAATGTTTAAATGACTAACTTAAAAAGATTTTATCTTTGGAGGCTATAATTTGAGGGAAAAAAATTATCTTTTATAAACTAAATCATTTCATACACCAAACACCTTGTTATTGTTAATTATTGATAGCAAGTGAGCTCATGAGTTCTTTCATCTTTATGATTTATGTGTAAGTGGTCCATAATTACTGGTTAACTATTTGGAAGAACCGATAATGACATCAAAAACTACTGGAACATAAGGTTGAAGAAGAAACTACTTGGTAGGCATAAAAAAGAAAACATAGACTAAGAGAACTCAGATAGTTCAGATTAAATCTTAAGTAGCATGACTCTCGAAAGGCTTCAACTTCACATGCAACTTCAAAACTTTAATTTCTCTTTCTTTAACAATCCTGCCTTATGGTTAAAATTGCCTCATTTCCATAAAAAAAAGATCCACAACACCTTACAAGCCATAAACCATACCTCTAATTTTACCACCAAATATAATGAGTTTCATAAACTAGCTTTTTGTAAAAATATTGATGCAATTCAACCAAGAAAGTGTGAAGATCAGTAGCCCGGAGAGCTTGAGTGCTGTCACTGGTGCCGAGACTAATTCCATGGACATGAATCGAGTTGAGTTTGATATTGGAATCGATCAGGCTTCTAATCTACAACCTGAGCTTGTTGACATTTTGAACAACAATAGTAGATCATGAATGAGGGATTATATGGCACAATTGGAAGAGTAGGCTACTGAATATGATTGTTTTGATGATATGACTATTTCATTATATGATAGTTTGACTTGGTGGTCTAATGATTTTTTTGCCAAGTTAGCATCCACGATCTCTTAGGATTCAACTATTACCACCACTCCTTATTTCTTTAACTAAAGGAAGGGATGTTTCAAGATTATGAACTTGGTTATATTTTGTACTTACAAAAGAGATGACAAAAATATTTTTAGGTCAATTTCTTAGATTTAAGATTAGTAAAAAGAGTCAGTTTGTTGTGTAGTTCAAGATGAAGTAATAATATAAGAATTATTGACTCCATTCTACTTATCTTAAGCTCAAGAATTGTGTAAAAGAATTTTTCATATACCTCTATCTGAAGGTAGATTGTTGTATAGGGCATAAAATGAGGAAAAAGGGGAATGTAGTAGAGAGATGTTGTAAAAAGTATTGAATATATGATAATGTAAATCATTGTTTGTATGTTATAGGAACTTTTTTCAGCTTGTTCTGAAACTTGAATACAAACCAAATGATGCTTGATATAGTATATATCTTGATGCTTTAACAATTTTGCCTATTAATTTTTTCAAAGGAAAAAAGTTAAGGCATTTATTATTGAATTTTTAATAAAATTATATATACACACGTATGCACATGCACAAGTCGAAATATAATTTTTGGAATCCATACTATGTAAAAGCATCTTTCACATATTATAATTTTATTAAAAATGTAGGAACAAATATTAACATAATTTTACTTTTAAGTATATTCCCATGCACTAAAATTCACATCATAAAACTTTGATTGAAATATAGCCTTAAACTTGTATTTGGGGCAATTATAATTTACAAAGGACATTGCAACACACAACTATTAGGTATATATGAAGGGATGAATTTCACGAGAATCAAAATAGGATAGGAAAAATAGAAATTTGCAATTTATGATTACGTATGGTATGGTTAAAAGAATAAAAGAAGAAATGGAAGAAAAAAAAAAGACATAGTAAAAGACTAGAACACCTATATTTGTAAAATTAGCAAACAATACTATTTTAGTAAAAAAAAAAAATGAATAAAATTTTGCTACTATATCCCTTATGTTTAGATTCTACAATTTCTTTTGTTCACCAGCATTATCCTTTTTTTTTTTTTCCCATGACTGGCATCATCCTTCACTTATCTAAGATAGAAGAAGATGACAAACTCATCATAAGACAAAATGAAATTGAAATTAGACTACTAGTATCATTTACCTCTTCCCTTCATTGGTGTCATCCTTCACTCACCATGCTTCAAACAAGAAATTGTTGATAATCTTGCATTAGCCACTGTTGGATTCCTATGGTGCATTGGAACTATTAGTGTTGTATTTGTCATAGCGTGTTTGAAGATGGTAAACAATTGAAGGTTCTACATGATTTGATATAATCATTGTGTATGTCTGTGTATAGATAATTGGTTTATTAATGACTCAATTGCCTACTCTACATATTTTCTTTTAGAGTTAATTCTTTGTTTCCAATGATAAATGGTGGATGATGACTGAACCCTAACCTAAGATGCTGGTGGCAGAATAATCATACACACACACAAAAACACAAACACAAAATAAAAGGCTGAAGTGGTCACAAACCCATAAGTTAGGAGAGATGTGAAAGAGTCTTTACTGTGCGAAGGAAGGTTTGAATAGAGGAGATGGAAGACAAAATTCTCATTGAATACATTAAGATTCATGGTGAAGGAAAATCGAGATACCTACCTAAAAGAGCAAGTTTAATGTATATTTATAATATATATATATATATATATAAATAGTTTTTCATGCTTTATTGTGTGTATATCGATTGCAAAGCTTAATACGTTAATGTAGTTTATAGGTATACAAACATTTGGAATTTTAAGGTTTATATCTAAATGGGTTTTATTATATTTAGTAGGTAGCAAAATCTCATAAATGACATTGACATATATTTTGGAAATTTTAGTCATGAATGAAGAAGGAATAATTTTGTATAGTAAACACTTAAAAAACCTATTTTATTATAATATTTGGAAAACTTAATTTGACATTATAAGGTAAATATGGAAGCAATACATAGTAATTAGATGCAAAATAGTTAAAATACTCATAAAAAAAGCCTTTTAGGGAAAACTAAGATACATATAAAAAATAAATCTTTAATACTAAGAAAATAAGAAAAATATTATTCTACCTTTATGCCTGACAAGAGCTTAAGTCTCAAGGTAAAAGATCTTATGGAAAAAAGGTGATTTGAGTAAGACAAGTTAGCTAGTCCATGCCTTTAAAACTTGCAATTTATTCTTATGTTGTTTGTTTGATGACAATGCAACTTGGACGACTTGTTGATATGCTATAATTGTTTGAGAGCAATTGTCTTGTATTGAACTATTTGGTATGTCTATGCATGGATACAACATGCTTTATGTATAACCCGTGATTTTGAATTGCATGTTTTAACATTGGAAGTTTGGTTGAAATGTAGTTAGCTATTGAGATGTCTATCTCATCCAACATTTTGAATAAATTTCTAGGTTCACTAGAAGCTCCCTAAAATGCAAGGCAATAGTTATAACTGCATAGTTAGTTTATGAAGACACATTATGCGATGTATCGAAATAGAAATATTAAGGCCTTACTTTTGTATGAAATATACTTTGGTTATGTATGATGTTAGAAACAAGATCTATAAATTAAGGTAGCTTGGTTTGTATTACTTTATATTATTGATTTTCTACTAATCATAAGCAAATGATCGAATTAAATAGAAAATGATCATGTAATTTGGTATAATAACCATTGGGCATATTGTTTTTGAACTCTGAGAATCATGATATACCCTAAAAAAAAAAAAGGTTTCACGTATATGAGATGAAGTTTTTTCCTTAAAAAATTCATTGATAGGAAGATTAATTTCTAAGTAAGGTATTAAAGATCTCAAAAGTAAGGGACCAAATTATAATTGTAAATAAATGATTGACCAAAGTGAGATAAAAAATCTATAAGGGACCAAATTAAGAATTAACTAATAAGTAAAGGACTAAAATAATATTTTACTCTTAATATAGATAAATCAAAAATAGATTAATAAAAGTTGCATTAGTTTCATATTTGATGATTGCCACATGGAATATTGCACTAGTACTAAAATTACACATGAATTGCACTTGGGGAGGTCAAATACTCTAACACTCCCATTCTCAATGCATTAAGGGCACATTTGGTTGACATAATTGTTTATGATGGAAAGGAAATGAAAATGGGAATGGGAATGAGAGAGGAAGAGGGATAGTAAGTATGTACGCTTAGTTACACATGGAATAGAATGGATAGGAGATGGTCATACTTTGTTTAGTTTGATGAATCAATGAGGAAATGGAAATGAGTGATATTAAAGTTATTATATTACCCTTGAAAAAATTATTATTATAATATATATTCTAAAATGTTATAATTATTAAATCTTAAAAGTAAAAGAAAAGATAAAAAATTATAATCTTCAAAATTTAAAATTATAAAATATAAAAAAGTATATATTTTTTAGATTATATATATATATATATATATATTAATATTTAACATAATTTTTTTATTTTATTGTATAATTTATATGAGAATATTTAGAACATTTAAAATTAGCACATTAAATATATTTATTATTTTGAATTATATTCATTTTATATTATATATATTAAATAAATATAATAACATTTCAATCAAATAATTAAAATATTAAAAATAGATTAAAAGTTACATGCCACATCTTCACTTTCATCTCACATATTCGGTTTTTCCCATTGGCAACGACACTTTTTTTTGGTAATTCATTTTTAGCAGTTCATCTTCTTATATATTACCATTCTTCTCCTCTAACACAGTCCATTTAGCATAAAGGAAGGAAAAAGACATGATTTAAACTTCCTCTTCATAGATAAAAAGGAGGAAAAAAAAAACTAGAAATGGGAGAGCAGCAAATAAAAAAAAAAAACCATGTCGTCGCCTTCCGCACACAGGAGTAACTATAAGGTGTGTTAGGCAGAGGGAGGGGTGGGAGGGTGAGCTACCTTCATCGGATTTATTTTGCTTAATAAATAGAACTGACTAAAAGGTGATGTAATTTAATACAGAAACGGGGTTAATTTTGATATAAAATTTTGCTTTCCCAAGAGTGGTCTTCCTTTCCTGCTCAGGATGGAGGTAGAGCTATCACTCACATTCGTGGGAAAGAGGAACAACGAGGGAGAAGCAAAGTTGTGTTAATCTACAAACCAAATCTCCCCAAAGATGTGAACCAAACGTGCCAAATACTAAGGCTGGAACAAGTTTTATATGTTTTATAAATTTTATAATGAATATTAATATTTCTTCAAAATTTTAAAGCCATTTCTTAACATTCATTTTAACACTGCAATATTGAAGTTAAGAAGGCTCTAAAGAGTGTTATTGAGCAGAAAATGGTGATTAAAATAAAAATTAGCTGCTTTCTAATTGTATTTGAGTAAGAACAAAATTTGGAAGCCTGCGAATCTCAAAAATAATAATCAATCATAAGAGCATTAAAAAAATTCAAAATAAAATTCAAAACTTCATTTGAACAAGTTGTGAACTAACACACATGAGAAAAAGATACAAATTGAAATCAAGACTTCCAACGATAATTTTGACACAGCTATATTGAGGATAATCTATATAATATTTCTTTTCAAAAAGTATTTTTAATCAAGCCACTATGTATGATATGTTAATAATTAAACAATTAAAAAAATAAATTAAGCATTTGATTCAAATACCCATGTTAAAAAAACATTTGAAAAAATAAATTGAGAGGAGTACTATTTTGGTTCCTTTCGATTTTACTTTCACATCAATTTAATATTTTTACAAATTTAAAATATTAAAATAATCACTCAAATATTTAACATAAATCAAAATTATTTCTTTATTAAATTAATTATAACCTTGTTGAATATTAATATTAAATTTCTGATATATTATTTTGATATTATAAGTTTACAAAAAGACAAAATGTGAGCTGCTAAAATTATATATATATATATATATATATATATATATCATTGGGCTAATATCTCATGGGCCTGCAAGACCCTAATACCTAACTCAACCTAACAACCCAAGTTTTTCTTAAGAAAAAACAAATCCAAAAGCCCAGCCTGATTTATATATTTAATCGAAACCGAAAGGGCATTTTGCTGTCTCTCCCATTTTGCCCTAGGGTTTCTTGCGAACAAGGAGGGGAAGAGGCGCCGCTGCAATTCAAAGCGTGGGAGAACACAGCAATGGGTATTCCCAGAACCATCTGTACTTCTAATATCGGTTAATTTAAACAATTTTCCTACTCTGTTTCTAATTTCTGCCACTTTTATTTGGTACTCTTCAATTACATTGGCACCATCAGCGAGGATCAAGGTTCATGAGTTAAGGCAGAAGACGAAGGCTGAGCTGCTGAACCAGCTCAAGGATCTCAAGGCTGAGCTTGCTCTTCTCCGTGTTGCTAAGGTCACCGGCGGTGCACCCAACAAACTATCCAAGATGTAATTCTCGCTGTCTCTCTATCTCTCTATCTCTCTCACACTCATGATGGGTTATTTTAGAGTAAATATTCAATCTGATCCCCGATAAATGTACTTTCTTGCACTTTAGTTCTTTGATTTATTTCTTTGTACAAAGTTGTCTATCGAAGTTGGTAACGCGTTATTCGTTACGTTCATTTAGTCTAGTAGAGTGAATAAACAATTTGTACCCATGGAGGAATAATACGCTATAATATACAGATTGAGTGGCTAACCAGCTCAAGAGGTTTATCTTTCAGATACCCGATCGCGTGTATTTACTCGTTTATTTTGTTAAATTGCCTATTGGGTGCTTGTGTTTATGTTTGTTTTATCATGGGGTGCAGAAAGGTGGTAAGGTTGTCCATAGCCCAGGTATTGACGGTGATATCTCAGAAGCAGAAGGCTGCGTTAAGGGAAGCATATAAGAATAAGAAGTACTTGCCTCTTGATCTGCGTCCTAAGAAGACTAGGGCCATTCGCAGAAGGCTTACGAAGCACCAGGTAATGCTTTATATTGTTTATTTATTTTTTGCTTTCGTTTTCTGGTCACACTTTTCTTTTTGGTTCCCCGGCTTTCTGTCACTTCAATTCTGGTCTATTCGTGATTAAAATTTCGTTCAACAGTGTTATTGAATGAGTTTATATACAGTGTGATAACATTTAATTGCTCAATGGTTTTTGAAACTTATGTGAAGCTAGTAGATCTTGCACTTATGCGTTTATTTAGTTTGGGGGGTATATGTTGGCTTCACTAAGTTTGTTTCTCTTCATATTTATGTATTTCGTTTAAGGCATTGTACTTTGTACTTCATATTTATTGAAAATATCTTAGTATCTATTCTGCCCGATGGTTGTTGAAATTATGTGAAGTTAGTAGAACCTGTGTTTATGCGGTTGATTGGTTTCAGTGTTTAAATATATATTGACATAACAGATTTTGTTTCTCTTCATTTCATCTATTTGTTTGAAGGTTTTGTACTTTGTAATATAATCCAACAGAAGTCACTCATTATTTCCCTTGTATTCTTTATACGAATGTTTTGAAAATGGTCTGGACTGGATTGACCCAAAAAGACTCCCGTATGCCATGATACTTATACAAATAATTTATTTTATAGATTCGTGAAATTCATTTCATTATAATTATGATATATTAAGCGTATTTACAATCATAATATAGTTTGTAAATAACTGAATAAGTAAATAATATATATATGTTCCACTTTTTATCTCGTATAGAGATTATATACCATGTAAGAATATTATTGGTTGACTCGAATAGGATGATTTAGGGCAACTTGATATGTCTTAATTTGGATTTGGCTGGGACCATTACAGTCTTTGCTAATGATATTCATCATATTTTATTTGTACAGAATTGGGTACTAGGAAATTCTTTTTTGCAAGTAAAATAGTATGATCATTGTTCCTTTTTGTCATTGGAGTGTTTTGATTGATCAATTTCATTGAAGTGACATGACTTTGGAACTCTGAAGCTAATCTTTAGACATCTTCATTTGATGATGAGCTGGAATGTATCTTATGTTGCCGTATATGATGCTTCTCCATTAACGCTTTATGCAGGCATCATTGAAGACTGAACGAGAGAAGAAGAAGGATACATACTTTCCGATGAGGAAATTTGCTATTAAGGTGTAGGATTTTTTGGCAATCTTTTGTATCCTTTCCATAGATCACAAGTTTTGTTACATGTCAACTAGTAGTTTTATGTTGGTAATATTGGTTTCATGTTTATTTAACTGAGTTTTTCAGACCTGGTGTCACCCTCTATGCTTCTTGATTTTCTGATTGGTAGTCTATGAACGGAATTCAGTTCAATTTTGATGAATATTTTTGTTATTCTCTTCCATTCAGCATATATTTTTCTAAACCTTTGATGAAGTAGTATGGGAAGAGCACTTGGTAGATATTTGTTTAATAACTAGTTTCCTAAATTGGAGGAATTTAATTGCAATGACCATTGTGCTCTTCTCTGGTTAAAGCGGTGTGTATGTTTCTATACTATCTGTATACATACTATATATATATATGTATATATGTATGTATGTATGTATGTATGTGTGTGTATATGCTTACTGTCTCTACACATCGCTTATGCTTGCAAATACTTTTTTATGGACATCAATGTTTGTGCGTGTACATGTACATGTATAAGTATGCACGTGAATATACATGTATAGGTATGAACATCTCCCTTGGTCAATGTGCTTGCATAACATATTGGATTTATTTAGTTTTTCATTTTTCAAGAATAATTAAAATGGACCAGCCTAAATCATTGACAATAGTTTGATCTTGTCGGTGTTGGTATTTTTTAATTTTTAGGTAATTATAATTAATTAATGCCTTTTGTTACAAAATTTATATATTAAGAATTTTCTTATGTTGTTGTGAATAAATCTTATACAGTACAATGATAGTTTAGTTAATACATAAACGTAGCAATAATAGATCTTTTTTAGTTATAGATATGAATCTCTAAGATGTGAAATTATGTACTTGACCAATATTTTTGCTATCTAGTTTGGTTTGATCAGTTTTGACCGTTTTTTAAAAACTCTATTCCCTAGTTCATCCATCGCTCTAATTTGTAGAGCATTACTTATAAAAAAAAGGTGGAAGTTTAAATTCAGATCCTCATCGTTAGAATGGAGCACACAAACCAAAACCCTTATGTAATGATATAAAATATCTATGTTGATGTACATTAAAAGGAATCTTTATTTTATATTGCAAAAACATATAGATGTCTATAGTTTCATACGTCAAATTTATTACAAAGAAATTAATTTTAGGTTTTTGAATATTAGTTATTCTTACAAATTATATTTTGAAATAATAAGTTATTGTGTTCTTTAATAGCCATCATTTTATTATATTTATTAAATATATATTCTGAAAATATAATTTAGCAAGCCATGCAAATAAACCGTCGTCACTCATTTTATAATTTGATTTTACGGTGCATTGTTGCGGGGTCACAATTTCATTCTTTATCATTTGTACCATTAACATGAGGGTGGTTATTAAGCTAAATGGGGATTAATTGACAACTCGTCTGATTGGGTTGAATTAAATTTTTCATAAGATACACTTTACATATAGAAAAATTGTATTACAATGTATTTGAATAAACAAATTACAAAATTTATTTAGAGTAATCACTATCACTATCTATGCTTTCGACTCTCGAAACTTTGGACCTTCTTTGTAACAAAATAAAAAATGGTAGTACCCTTGCTGTCAGTGATCCTTCGTGGGTTCAACAGGTTAATATATGCACAAGTAATAGCGAACATGCATTTTGCCTTTGTACTTTAAAAAAGGAAAAAAAGTATTAGTTTGATTCTTTATTTTTTGTCTTAGTGTTAATTTATTTTCGTGTCAAAATAATCTTTAAGAAAAATTTAATATTAATCAAATGTAGATCCTGAACTTTAAACACTTTTGAGAGATTTTTTTATTAATATTAAATTTTTAAAAAATTATTATCACGATCTTAATTAATAAGACGTGACTGACACAAAAAACGAAGTATTTCTTGTCCTCGTAAGCCTATAAGATATCTTAAGGATAAAAGAACTTAATCTAATACATAGATCTTCATCCAATAAATTCAAGACTAATATATCTGCATGTAATTACTAAAAGAATCAGTTTACTCTTCGTGTAGAAATTTTAATAGAGTCTCCCCTAAAATATGGACTTCCTAAAATTTATACAACAGAACAATTTAACATATAGAATGGACAGCTTCGCTATCCCACATATGTATACAAAATAGCCCATGACCATAGAACCACATCAAGACAATTAGTCTATATACAGGGAAGCAACTAAGTTTAATTACAAAATATACACCAAAAGACTGTTGTTCTGGCAACACGGAAGGTTACCAAAAAATGGAAACACCATAACTACTCTGTAGGTGGGTTATTTTGGATTGACATTGGAATATGAAAAATGTTAAATAATAGGGTGAATGGAAACTTAGTAAGCAAATAATACTTAATAGTACAAGTGGAGGGATAGACTGATAATGGTAAACTTTATTACTAAAACATTCGTTGTTTTAAACTAAATACCTTACATGTTTAAATCAACAGTCCTAAACGTAGAAGAAAACTATTAACTATCAAATAAGTCCAACCTTGAATATTCAAATCATGTTCTTAGCTCAAATGAATCAACATATTATGTGAATTTAAATATCCAATCTAACAGAATACTTGAAATCTCTTACATAACTATTCAATGAATAGGATACAGAACCAACCCAAAGCTAATATAATCAAATTAGAGCAAATAACCATTATTAGCCTTAAGCTCTGAATAATCATAACAATGGCCTTAAGCCTTAAATTGAATATGGGGGTAAGGGCATCTTGCCCAACCATATCAGAAATACTAATCATAGTGCATTACAACTAATATCTATTGCTATTAGCTATAAGGTCCTGTTTTAAATATATTCCAAAAAATTTCTTTAATGTACAAAAATTCATATTCAAAAATCAAAATTTCAGAATCTATGCACCTCAAAATTTCATATTTAAATAATCCAAATAATTCAAAAATGTAGGATCATAAAGTCTATGAAGCCAATAAAATTCCTAGGTTTCAGAATATGCAGTAACATTTATAATTTCATAAGCCTGTCCTATGGTACCAGAGATACCCAAAATTTGTATTTGAAAATAGATAATTGGAAACAAAAATCTTGCATAATTAGGATTATCTACTCACTTAGTCAAAATACACACAATTCACCCTCTTACACATTGGGTATAAAAGAATAGCTTTGACCTTTAAAAAAAAAAAAAATTAATAGATCTTAACTTTCCATATTAATCAAAAACTTAATTAAAATAATTTCTAAAAGAGATTCCCACAGTATCTTATTCAAACCAAATTTGTGGCATTTATTTTCTCTGTGCTCCTATTGTTACTCTTAATGATCTTAATTTCCATAATCCGCACATAATGGTATACACATGTTTGGAAAACACTTTGGGAACCTAATGATCCATAAACTTGAAGCCTCATTTTCATTGATGCACGACACTGATATTTTTGTACTAAAATATTTCCAAGGCTTTGAAAATGACCTAAGGTCAATAAACTCATATAATACTTTTTATAGTCCTTGAGCTGCCTAACATTACCAATTGAGTCTTAAATTTATTCCAATCATTTACAAAGTAATTATCAACATTAATAATTACTTTCATTGCACTCTTGTTCATAAAACTTCCTCTCATAACAATGAAATTTAATATAAGCTTGAGGAAAATTCTTAAAATCACTTACCACCTAAATGGTAACTTGTAATAATTCATACAATCCTTCTTGATGTCCAATGACATGGGAGGATCAAAATTTCTTTAATTATCGGTACTTTACGCACCTCAATTACCTATCAAGAAAGAGGGGTTTTTTTAATTTAGTATTTCAAACATCAAATTGACACATGGGAATTGTTAGAACCTCACTTCGGATCAAAACCCCTAAAGAATTTTTTTAAAACAACTTCAAATCATGCCTCAATTTCAAATTTTGAGTTTCAAATACTATTCATGGTCTTCATCCAAAATAGGAAATTTCCAAATTCAAGCACTAATTCACGAAATTGCGAGCTCAAATCGGCAGAGAACAACACGAAAATCACTTATATACAAAAGCCTTCATGCAAAACAACAAATTTTCACCTAATTCGGTTAAATTTCAAGTTTGTTGATACTGTTCACGCGTGATGGACAATTAAGAAAATGCTTCAATTTCTGATCAATTTACACGAAATTAAAGGCTGGAATCAATGAAGAAACAAATGAAATGATGATTAGATGCAAAACCTTCATCAAAATTGGATTAAAATTGCATGAATAATAGATTTTAGCTAAAAAAAAAAAAACCTATTGTCACTGCCACTTTCGTCGAATTTATGGAGGTTTTTCATCTGCCTGACCAAGGTTGACAGTGAAGTGTTGGGATGCCGGTGCCGGAGTGAATTGATGGTGGGAGTGGTGGAGATCCAAAAAAATGAAGGGAGAACATGGTGAAGGTGTATTGGGAATGTAAGGGAAAAATGAAGAAGAAGAAGAAGAATTTGGGGCATTTTGGTAATATCATTGTTGGAGGACACGTGATAGCCTAACAAAAATTATACTTTAATGCAAGAAAGAGGATTGAACTCAAGTCTTAATGGAAACTTGGGTCAATCTTAACTATTTAAGCCAGCCTAGAATTCAAGAAATATGTTACTTAAATAAATATAATAGTTTTTTTAAACTTCCCATTTCTACAACTAACTTAATTGTTATATATATTATTTATTTATTTTATTTTATTTTTCTTCTTTCCTTAATCAAATTTCTTCTTCTCTTTTTTCTTATGTAAATGTTCAGAAAAATTACCCAAGGTAAAGATTTTGGATGTAAAATTTTTGAATATTACAATTATTTTGCCTTTAAAAGAGGGATTTGAGTTTAAAACAATTTTTTTTTTTGCTTAACGTTAAATTTTTCTCTTTTTAACCATTAAAAATGTTAAATTTTTGGTTAAATATTAAATTTTTAAATGGTTCTTTTGGCACTTTAAATTTATGGAGGTTTAAATTGGCCCTAAAAAAAAAGCAAAGAATCAAAATAGTTATTTTCTTGATTAAAAACAATACATTTCTAAGAATTTATTAGTTGTTATGATAGTTACGGTTAGTTTTATCAAAATGATATAAGAGATATAAGAAGTCAAAAGAAGTATTAACTTTGAGCAACATGTATTATAATTTAGTGCAATATATTGCGTACTATATCTATATATTTAAATTAATTATATAAATATGTTAGATAATGTATTAGTTTGAGAAATAACATTGATATCAAGCCCATATCAATATAAAAATCGGGACTGGTGCTATGTCAATTAAAATTTGGTCCATCTAGCTTGAATCAAAGTAATTGTGTTAATAGAGAAGAATATTAGAGCAGTTTCCTTTGTTCCAATGCAATCAGTCTTGAAACTAAAAGGACTAACAGTATTTAGTTTGTTCCAATTAAAATGAGGGATTTGCCTGTAAAATAATTTTTTGATTTAATGTTAATTTTTAAAATTATATTTATTTTTCAAACTCTCATTTACATAAAAGTGAAAAAAGAAAACTTTTACAATATATTTGGATAACAAAACTTAATTTTCAAATAAAAATTTTCATACGTCAGAAGCAAAATTACATTAGACTAAGTTTACAAAATTAGGTTGAACTAAAATTAAATTTACATAATTCTAAATTATGTTCTTTAAGAAATTAAAACAACTACAAGCGCAATAGATCTTTATTATCATAAAACTTTAACTATCAAAAGTTGTTAAATGTTTAATTTAAATTGTATTTTGTGACTTAAACAAATTAATTACTTTTTTATTTAAAATTATCACTATTATATTTAATTACTTTAAATTAATAACTAGACATATAATATTGCTTTAACTTAAACTCGGAATATCAACTTCCATAAACTAAACCAGTATATGTTTCCAAACACTTAATAAAAGAAAGCTTGCATACAGGATTCAAAACTGCGATGCAGCTACCTATTTCAAAGTTAAATAGCTTTTTACAGTGAAAAGAAAAAATAATTTTTGATACATAGACACAACCAAAATGAAAGCAAAGTAATTAAACCCACATATTTGGCCTAGTTTACAGAATACAATATTGATGTCCATACTAATAGAATTAGAAGAATGAAAAGCCTCAATTTCAAATTTTGCTTGATTGTATGTCCATAGGGACTCACAACCCAGAAGGTGGAATCCTGTTAAGAATTCTAATTACAGACAGGATGGTCTACAGGCCGAGAAATGGATTGCCAACCTGTACACAATTGGACAATATCTTTAAAAGAATGTGAGGGTGCTTCCATTGTCCAAGTTGGATAATATTCACTAGGATGGAACGTGCATTCTTCTTTGTATTGTGTCTGTAACAATGGCTGCGCACCATTCAGAAATATGTCCCCTTCAGATCTTATGTAGCCAGATTTCTGCTCCTCCTTATCTGCGGCCTAAGGAATCATTATCATTAGAACTTGTTTAAAGAGTCTCAGGGTGATTAAGCAAAGGAGAAAACTAGGCACTTTCAAGTGTTTACCAAGTTCTCCAATATAAATATGACAATTGAATATTTTTCACAACTAAGCACCAAATGATGGGTGATTTAAAAAATTTTTTCCACATGATTATTTTGTGTTCAAGAATCTGATATCAATATGAATAAAATAATTATTCATCAAAACCATGCCATTGATCTTAATTCTGTGGATATCAGAAGTTAATTTCTAGAAATTACAATCATCTTTGCCCTATTTATGAAAGTCTATGTGATGGTAATCATGACAAATCTAGGAATAGTCATTCCTAAAGGATGAATAGGCGTACTTAGTTATAAACAGTGGGCAAGGAATGAGAAGTGCATGATAGAATTATTATTCAGCAGGACAGATTGTGGGAGAACAAACTGGGTCGGCATGTATTAACAATTATATCTCAACACTTCAACTCATCATACTTACAAGAAAGAATAGTATGCGCTTTATACTGGAGTATGTGTTTTGAGGGATATAGTATCAATTATGTATGCATAGGGAAAGGAAATATGGAGTTAACTAAAAGATTTTTGATGTTTAAGATTGGACGCAGGATTCACAAAGAAAACAGCTACAATTGCTACACATAGTGCCAGTGCTAACTCAATAGTTTTGGACCAGAGTAATATTTGCTGTCTTAATTTCAGAGGTATGTGATCTTACACATCAATGATTATTCTTAAACAATAATATATATTGACTAGATTGACAAAATATCAGATCAATTGCATATCTGGACATTGAATTAAAACTAAAATAAATTACATAATTTAAAGCTTAAGATACCACAATGGTGTACTAATAGATGTTAACACCTTTTGAAGTTAAAGCTGAGTTGAGAAAGAAAAACTGAGTAAAAATAGACTTTTTGAGCATGAAATGGGCACAAAAGGCTGTAATTAATGAGGACAAAATATAAAACCAGGAGTCAAGAGTTAATATTCTACCTTCTCCGTGTAGAATTCAAAAGTCTTTTTCTTATTTCCTGCCTCATACATGTTGCACTGAGAGTATATCTGAAAAATTATTTTAGAAAAAAAAAAATGTTATTTATATGAATAATACTGATAGCAATAACATGGATGCAAGAAAAACAAAAGAAAAAAGATGGACAAACAGAAGTGCTTACCTGGGACTCAACACTAGCACAAACAGCATATATACCCCAATGTCTGGTGTAATTGTTGTACAGATGAACTTTTCCAAATCTAACACGAGGATGTCTTTGCCGTGTCCCATCAAAGAAACAATGATGAATTGTCACCCGGATGCATCTATCGCCAATGTGAGATGGGTCAGCTCCAATTAGCATGGTCTTGTCATGCTGTGCAAAGTAACATCTGATGATAGAAGTCAAATAATTCATTAATGTACATCATATTTGGCCAAGTCATCATTGTAGCTCATTTTAAATATCCAGATTAGAACCTACCTAGATATAGTAATATCTGTGCTTTGTCTTGTGATGTCTATAAGCCCATCATCATAATCATGAAGACTGCAGCGATCTATCCATATGTGCCTAGAATTTGGTTTTATTTGAATGCCATCAACATCATGACCCCTACCACCTTCAAACTGAAGGTTGCATATAATTATATGCTCACATTCTTTCAGCCTTAAGCCCTTTCCTGTGAGCTTTATCCTCTGGCCTCGGCCATCTATTGTCTTATAAGATGATACACTCAGGTATGATGAAAGATGAATTGTACCCGAAACTTCAAAAACAATCCAGAGTGGCTCCTTTCCACGACATCCATTCCGAAGGGATCCAGGACCATCATCTGAAAACAGAATATGCATAACTGACAATGTCAAAATTTTGATATGTTGCATGGTCTGTAGCCTCAGATGACACTATTTGATATGTGTATTTCCCTAGCTGATGAAAACGTCAACGGCTCAACACTTCCAATGGTATTATTGTGGGTCTATATACATATGCCCCAAGAAAACTTCTTTTCCCATCTTACTATAGAGAAATAGTAAGTCTCCAAATATTTCACAGTTCCAAAGAAAATTACTAGTCAAGGTCACTAAAATTCCTATACCCATAATATAGTGATAGCCAGAAAATCCAAAGTCCTCATCCTCAAAGAATATCAGAGCAATAAACACTTTGATTGATATCACATAGTATTCTCCCATAATATCTACCTAACCTAAGATATATCGAAAGTCAGCATCACATTTCAAGCCACCGACTAATTTGAGTTAAAAAAACAACAGCAAGTGGAAAGTGGAAACAATTCCCCGTGATGCATTTAATAGACCAGAAACTGAAAGCATGAGCAAAATCCGTTAACCCAAATTGCATGTCCAATTACTCCTATAACATAAAAAATGTGAATAAGAACAACCTTTAGAAACGTCGCAAAACCCAAAATTACAGCGAAAAAATCCTAAATTTCCTAAATTGATCAATCGATAAAGAAAAAGACAAACCGGCTAGGGTGGTGACGAAATAGAGAGGGCCATGGAGGCCACCGATCGAGTTGCGGCCAAAACCCTCCGCGCGACCCGCCATTGCCCTCAAGCTGAAATCTACGTCGCCGTATGGTAGTAGCGAAGCCATATTTGCGTCTATTGGCACCTCAGAGAGACAGCTTTTGGTTGTTTATGAACAACCAAAATACCACAGCGCGTTGTAGAAATTACGGTAATTTAAAATTTTGAAATAAAAAAAATAAGAACGAAATAATCTATAATGTAGATTATTTTTATCTTTTTTTTTTAAAATTATTTTGCCAATGATTTTAATTTTTGGCTTTTTAAGTTTGTCTTATAAAATTTTTTGAAGCAACATAAATATTTTATAATAAATGTATTAGACAGAAAATATGAATATGATATTTATAAATAAAATAAAAAAATATAAATAGGAGAATAACGTAATATTATATATTAAATAATGAAAAATTATTAATTATGCATTTATAAGGGTTAATATTAGAAAAAATAATTAATGAGTCATTCTATCCCATTTATTTTATTGTAACTTTTAAACAAAATTTGTAGGTGTCCCTCAATTTCATCATTAAAACTTTCATTAATGATCATTCCATTTCATACTTCATTAAACTTCTAAGCATAACCTTAAGGTGGAATAGAGTGGGCAATGAGTGATTCCAAAATCCTTTCTTACCATCCAAAATCCCCTTTTTTTTTTTTTTTTTGTCTCTCTAAGTTAGAAGTCAAGAATGGAATGTGGTAGCCAAGTGGTGTTATTATAATACCATCTTTGTTTAAAAACTTACATTAATAATATTCTATTTATAAGGGTGATATTATAAAAATAATATGTAAGTTTTTCGATTCAATTGATGACCCTCCTCTCTTTATTACACTTTCAAATAAAGGAGTGACATATATCTTGCCACTCCACTATCTTTTATTAATGGTCATTCCACTCTATTTTCACAAAAACTCCCAAACATAGCCTTATATGTTTTCATGGATGGGCAATGAGTGAGTGAGAAGGAGCGTATTGACTAAATTAAAGTAAATGCATGTTTGGAAGTTTTATTTTAGTATGGAATGACTTTTCCTTTCCTTTCAAATTTGAATGAAAAATGGAATGGAAGGTCTAATGGTATAATTACTATAATATCCTCTTTGGCTAAAAAACTTATTATACTAGTATTCTATTTACAAGGTTAATATTATAAAAATATATATAAACTATTCCATTCCATTAATGACAATCATTCATGCCACTATTAAACTTCTAAACAATAATACAATATAACCTTCTTGTCACCCCACTTCCTTTCATTATTAGTCATTTCATTCCATTCTCTCATAAACTACAAATATAACCTTAGTTGTTATATTGTAGGACCGACCAAAAAGCAAAATAATAGCTATTGTTATTGATTATAATTTACTAAAATTGAATTCAGATCCTTTCAGTAAAGGGAATTTGTAGTAATTTTTAAGATTGTTGATGAAATTTTATTAGTCTAAAATTTTATTAATAAATATATGTGGTCATAGTTATTTGTAAATTTGAATTATTAAATTTTTATCCAACAGTTAAAATTATTAGTTACAACATAGTCTTAAAATAGATTACTACAAAGTTTGTAGTAAACGTACTGTAGGTGACCCATTTTGGCAAAATTATATTCACATATCTTCTTTAACATTTCATATATACTAATACTTCTTCTTTTAAAAATAAATTTTAGTTATATTAACAAAATTTATTAAAGTACTAATAGGACTTTAATGTTAGGGAATGAGTTAAAAAACTTGTAAATGGTAAGAACTGAATTACAAATTTTTTAAATTATAGGAATTAAATTAAAAATTAAATAAAATTATTAGGAGTGAAATACTATTAGAAGATTTTATAATAATTATAAAATTCTAAAAAAATTAAATGATATATATATTTTTTAAAAATGACTGTAGAATATTATTTAACCACACCACGTGAGAGAATTGTGTAAATCACTCATTTTATATTGACAACATGAACATAAATGGATGCTATAGGATGAACATATTTTATTGTTATTAAACTATAGGTAAATTTTATAGTAAATTATTTACTGCAACTTTTTTTTTTTTTAACAAACTTTGATGCATCCTTAAAAATAATTGCACCAATGCAATCACTAAAGCACGATGAGAGAGTGACATGTGGCATTGATGTGTCCAAAAAATCTGACTAGATTCCAATCTAACATATTTATTTTATTTTTTATTTTTTACACTTGGAACATAAGTATTATATGAAAATCTCAATTATAGAACATTGATAATAGTCCCATCAAGAACATATTCAATACTAGGCATTGACATCTTAATGTATTGCAATTGTGCATTGATCATTCTAAAATCTTCAACTCTTTACTGAATGAGACTTCATCCATATCCCATCCCCAAAAGTGATTATATTCAAAATTTTGTATTCTATCATTTGTTTGACAGCCTAAACAAGGCTCCAATTTAAATAGGTTTTTGGTCTTAATCGAAATAGATCAGGGGGCGCATCGGAACGATTGGTGGTAGTGCCTGTACTCTAATGGCTAAATCGATTACATCACTTATTTTTATTCATTCAAGCCTTTAAAGATTGGATTCTTCCCTTCCTTTTAGATTCCTTCGCTTAGAGTAGCAAATCCAGTGAAAGCCATTAACAAAAAGCAAGACCACCCTATAGCATGTTATCACTGAAAATAGAACCACATATTTTATCTAAAAAATCTCCTAATCATTTTAGAACAACTAGAAAGAGATTCTTTAATTAGAAAGAATTAAGTTCAAATGTAGGTTACCTATTCAGAAGTTTTTGTAACTCAATCATGTATGATGGAGTAATGAAAGATTTGACCATTTTAACACTGTTTGTAACATAGTAAAGCTCAAGAAACAAAGAGAATAAATGTACAAATGAGATATCTAATAACAAGGAGAAGGAAAAGGATTGAATAATGGAACTCATGCTTACAACTATATAGTGAAGTGATCTTTGGGTTATTCCAAAGAAGATATTTTAAACTCAAATCTCACTGGAAGTGTTAAAAGTACCATTTCAACAATCCTAGAATTAGAAAAATCTTCCCTAATATGATTTTGCCGACAATAAAAGCAATCTTGTTAGAATAACTAGAGGTTGTTTCTTTCTCCTGTATCTTTCCAAATTCAAAGTCCATTTTTTGATTCAAAGTTTACAATTGTATGACTTTGTCACTTCCATGAAATTCCAATTTGAGTATAACTTAGGCTTCTTCAGTTGTTTTGCATGCCATGATCCAGGTAAATATTGTATCTCCCATAAAATTTTGAATAATAATCTTAGCTTTGAACCTCTGCTATAGCATTCCTAAATTTTATTAGTTGAACATCATATATTATATACATACACACACTATAAAAAAAGTATGTCACTATGATAGCTTTATTGTGACGATAAAAAATAACCATCATAATAAGCATTTATGACGATCAAAACACTAGTTGTAAAATCAAAAACCTATAAATGGATAATTTTTCTCCATCGTAAAGTCTAACTATCATGATGGTCAATTTTGTGATCTTTATGAACTTCACGTTGGTTTGATATTGCTTATCATAAGTCATGGATCTTATGAAAGTTTGTTTTAAAACATCATAACGTCCATTTAACATAACTAGTTAAGACTTCATAGTGGTATGTTAAAGACTATCATAAAGTCAAAATACTACAAAGATCTAAAAATGATTGTTGCAAAATCAGGACCTTGTGATGGTTCGTTATAACCATAGCAATCATCCATAAAATTAGATTTGTGGAGCTTGAGCTTCCTAAATCTAAACCTCTCATGCTTCAAAAAATGTCTCACTCCCTTCATAAAACTAAAAACTTAACACCACTCAAGATGTTAGTATGTCATCCTTTGAGCTATCAACTGTCTTCGAACATCGATCATTGCCATTCACCCATGCAACTCATCTGATTTATGCTTCGAACAACTCTTTTCACCGCATGTGCATCTTGCTCCACTGTTTGTTCTTAATTCAACTTTCTCATTCTTCTTCTTGAACTTTAAGGTTTCATCTTCTAATTCTTCAATCAAGAATTCAAAGTAAAATTGCTAGCAACCAAAGCCAAAACAAAAATGGATCTCCTGAAGCACTCATTTATGTTGGCATTGCCTACCTCTTGGTCATTCTCTTTAATGAAGTTAACTTGATTTCATAAATTAAAACTCTTTAACCAACCAAGTGGCATTGCTTTTCTACCTAATGCGAACTACGTAGACCTTCATCCTTATTTTAGGGTATGTATGCCTTAGGTTAATTTTGTACATCAAACTTTCTATAAATATTATGTTTTTATTTCTTTTTAAAATTTTATTTTATTTACCTTTTTCTATTGGTGTTTTTCTATTAGGATAATTAAAATAAACAGTAAGGCTATATTTATCTTACACTATGAACTTATGGTAATCATTCTTATAAACAGGTGTTGTGAGGTACCTACCATGTGCACAAATAGACTCTTGAACCTGTCTTTGGTTTAGTGAACCACTTTTTTTTTCTTTTTTTCTTTTTCTAAAAATATGGCTTTCCAAAATTTCCCTTTCAAAAATTTTAATGGCAATTGCAATAAATTGGATTTTGAAATTGATTTTTTGGAAATCAATTTAATTTCTCTTTTCATTTAGACCATCAGCGGGCTATTAGGTGTGCCAAAAGTCCTAAAGGGATTACTTTCATAAAATCTATTGACACTACTGGTACCATCATATATGCAAATAAAATATTTAAATTTCTTGATGATATGGCGATGGAAATGAGGGAGGAAAATATGATTCTGATGGTGACTGATTGTGCTTTAGCCTTTGTATCTACTGGGGAGAAGTTAATGGAAAAAGAAAAACAACTTTTTAAGACACCATGTGTTGCCCACTATGTTGATTTGATGTTTGAAAATACTAACGGTTTTCCTATATTCCAAGATACTATTTAAAATGTAGAAAAAATTAGAACATTTATTTACTGGCATACTTAGGTGCTAAGTTTATTTAAAAATTACTCCGATGGCAAAGACTTAGTAAGGTTTGCAATAACAATAATTGCTACATTATTTTTGAATATGGATTGTACTTTGGAACAAAAAATTTTGATTCAATCTATGTTTGGATTGCCACAACCAAAAGTTCCTATGCCTCTATGGTTGAAACTTTATGGAAGACATTGTTTGGATTGAATAGAAATTTTTAAATAAACTAAAGTATTGCTTTAATTGTATGACTCCTCAAGTTAAAGTTTTTATGCTTGTAGTGTTAAATTAATTTTATGAAATAAATTAAAATATTGTGGATTGACATTAATTTATTATTGGGACAATTCATTGGGTTAATCAATTAATTAAGCAATTAAAATTTTGATATATAAACCAAGAATAGATTAGGTCCAAGTTATTTATGGGTAATCAGTGATAGGTTGGATTACCCAAAAACCTATTAGGTAGAGGCCCTAGCCTGCAGTCCAAGTCTTGTAATTGATTATCTTATCATATTACTGACAGAATGGATAAGAGGAATATTCTCTAAGGATAAAATCTGAGCAGTTGAGAAGGAGTGAAAAGTTACCATTTTAAATAATTTGAATATTTTATTTATCAAATAAAGATAAGTACACTGAACGTGAAGTAACTTCTCATATGTTGAGGACTCATTATAATACTTTTTGGCTTATTAAAAACTCTTTTGTCTGTGACTCTCACTTGAACGTACGAAATGATTTAGGCAAAGTAGGCTGCTTTTTCTACTTGCAAAATTATGACTGCACTTGGAGCTTCAACAGATAAGTACAATTTTATGGTTATTGATTTATATATTGATCTTCCACTAAGATATGGAATTTTATTCCTACATGTAGATGGTGACTCAAAGTCGACAATGGGATATATGTATAAGGCCATGGATAGAGAAAATAAATAAATTGTAAAGAGACTCAATAATGTGGAAAAAATATACAAAAGAGCATAGAAGATCATAAATAAGCATTGGAATTGTCAATTCCATAGGCCTCATAATGTGGTAGCTTATTTTATAATTTCAAGTAAGTAATTCTTTAAGAAAAATATTATATTTTTGGGTAGTTATACAATATTTGCATTATAAATATTAAATACTTTTAAAATAATTCCATAGGCTCCATAATGATCTAAACTTTAATGCTAATATTGAGATAAAGATGGATTTGTGCCAAAAAAGAGATATACTATGTCTTGATCTAAAAATAAGAATAAAAATTGATGCCTAAATAGTGATGAGAATCAACCTAGTAATTGCTCATTTCATTTACTAGTAATTAACCAATAAACTATTAAATTTATTTATTTTATTTTCTTCTTGCTAGCTTTATGGTGGAATAGTTATGGTTAGGATAGGAATGCAAAGAGTTATAGTCACTAATCAATTGTGTCCTAACCTTAACTTATAGTGCGATTGGGTGTGAAAGGAATTATACTATCTTTGATCAAATTCATTCTAAATGAGAAATTTCATGGAGTAGCAAAGCTTGAATGCTCTTGTGTTTGTTAATTACAATCTTCGACGTGAAATTAGACAAAAGTACATGGAGGCAACAAGTGATACATATGATCTTTTTTTATTTTATTGGATCTTGAATTCGATGATAGTGTATCACTAAATACTTGTAACCTTGCTTGATAAAAGGAACTCTTAGATGGATTTAGATGAGTATTTTAACATTAAATAATGAGATTGAAGAAAAAAGAGAAAGAGATGTAGCATTTGCAATTATAAATATCTTTTTGTACTTATTGCTTCTTATTTAATGACTTTGCATGTATATTCACTTAATGCCAACAAGATTGATAAAGGAAAAGGCATTGTGATACAATAGAATGCCCCCACCAATAAGAATGATAAAAGGAAAGACATTTTGATTGAAGACAATGTCATTGCCACCAAGAATAATAAAGGGAAAGACATTTAGATTGAGGAAAATGAAAGGAAAGAATGAGAAGATATTTGGTTTAATGATTATGGATTAAGCAATAATCTTGCTTGATAAAGAAAAAGATATTTGTGAATGTAATGACTTTGGCTTTGATGATTAATGGGATATTTAATTTTTATTAGCTTATGTATGAGTTGTTAGTTTGGAGAGTTCATATTTTTTTAGACTTTAGTTTAGTGACTATTTTTTTGAGCTTACAATATTATTTTATTTATGGTATAACATATATTAAATAATGTTTTATTGTCTTATAATCTTATAATTTAGAATTAAAAAATTAGCATCAGAAATTGCAATTGGGTAATCATGCTTTATCCAAAGGATTTTTTTTTTATTGAAAATCAAATTATAGTTGTATGACCAAAACACTAAGCTATAGTTATTGTACAGTTATGGTTATGGTTATAGTTATTGTTACTATTAGTCTTATTGTTATCATTATGTTAATGCGAGTAAATTACTCCAATCTTTCTTGAGATTTATTAACTCATATTTGATATATCTCTTGTTTCAATATTATCAAATAGCTCTCCTATTACGATAATCCCAAGTAAAAAATAATACTTTAAAATAATAAGCATATTTTATTGTCAAATTTATGTATTTTATTTGAAATTAAAATAGCTGCAAAATATATTAACATAATTTTAACAACATATATGGTTGTAACAAAGTACTATTTTATACACTTAAACTGTATTGAGTGTTAGACTTTGTTTGACACATGGTATAATCTTTGAATGTACAAACTTATATAATGCAATATACTTTCATCTGGTATTGGTTTCACACTATATCCTAGAAGCTTATACTATAAACTTTTATAAAAGCACTTAATTATGTCTCTATTAATGTATTATCAATCAATTCTCTCTTGTCTATACTAAATATGGATTGTTGGCCAAACACAAATTGGATGGTTGAAGTTAGTAAAATACTCAATGATTATTTATATATATTAGAGAGGCTCTTAATATAAAGAGTATTTCAACATGCTACATCCATAAGATGTTTTGATAGCTAGTAAGGTGGCATTAATTTTATAATTGGAAACTATGCCTTTGACTTATATATTGGCATATTCTATCTTGGTATTCTTGTGCTTGGTATCTTTCACCCTTTATTCTAGTATATTTAAAATATTAATAACTATATCTCTAGTATGATCAATGATATAATTACTTTACTAATAACTAAATCTCTAATAAGCCATGGGAAATTTGCTTCATGCTTGGTGACTATAAAATCTTTTCATCATGGGCACTACCTTCCCATTTTAAGTAAACATAGGTTAACATCATGTTGAATTCACATGTATATAAAACATTTTGTGTGAATTTTTTTTCGTGCCAGTAACAATATTAGTAATGCTAGTAACCTACCAACATTCTAGAATTGTCTTCCATATCTAATAATGGTTTAAATTTTTAGGGATTTCAAAGGCATGTTTCGAGAATATTCAATTTTTGATAGCTACTTTGATGAATAGTGACTTTCAATTTTATCTTATAAATAATGAAGGTTTTTATCTTTATTTCTCACCATCAATTTAGCTTACATCATCTTATAGTGAGAAATAAAAGTTCAAAAGTTTCCATGTAGTGTAGGTTCACGATATTATGAATTTGAAGCAATGGCTGGAGGTATTTATGCATGTTTTAATTAATATGAATATATTGATGGTTTTGATTTTATCTATGTAGAAATATAATAGTTAGTATCAGAGCTAGGTTCTAATACTAGGACTTGTGGGTTGTTTGTGCAATTTGATTGGGCAATTGCAAGAATTTACAAATTTAGATGTTATGTAATTATTAGTGCAATGAGAGTTTAGCCACTAGGTATTATATAATTGTAAATTAATGAAAGAAACTTGACATCAAGTTATAGTTAATCATAATCATTATGATAATCATCATTCTACATGAGTAATATCATATTGATATAATTAATTAGGATGGAAAAGAAAATTTTTCTTTTTCTTAAATTGTGATAGCAATTAAGGAAAGAGATATTATTTGCTAGTTTCTTCAAATTGTGCTGTTAGGGTCATGTTTGATTTACATGTTTTAATTAGATGAACATGTTATAAGGAAAATTTCAAAGTTATCTCATATATTAATATAAACATATAACATTTGTGCAGCTTTTTAACACTCATTATTTCTAATTTTCAAGTTCTTGAACTAAATGAGGATAATTATAAAATTTAGAAGGAGAAAATTCTCCTTCATTCAGGATGGATGGAGGCAAACTATGCTATTCGAAAAGATGAACCTCCAACACTTACAAATATTAGCATTACATCTTAAATTTTTATGAACACAATTATGAAGGTAGTAATCCAATCATATAAATGTGATGTATATTAAAACCATGACATATGCTGGTATACATGGATTGATAAGAGAGCATACAAATGTTTGTGACTTGTTAAAAGCCACAAATGAACAATTTGAATTCTTGGAAAATGCCTTAGCAAGCTTTCTATAACAAAATAATCCATTATGAAGTTGACTAGCACAAGGGAACTGTAAGAACACATAATGCAGATGAGGGACATTGCAACTCAGTTAAAGACACTTAAGTTTGAGATTTCATATTCTTTCCTTATGCACTTCATTTTAAATTCCTTGCTACCTCAATACAGGTTTTTAAGATTTCGTACAAAATACATAAGCAAAAATGGTTTATCAATGAAGTATTGACCATGTGTATTCAAGAGGAAGGAAAACTCTTATTGGAAATGGGAGAGAATGCACACGTAACAACATATAAGAAGAAAAAGAAATAAGCCAAAGTCATGGGGAATGGAAAGATGTTAACTCTCAATAATTCAATCTTTTTTGCATATTTTTAGGAGTTAAGTATGATTTTGTTTTGGTTTTATAGACCAAAAGTTAGGTTTTCAACTCTAGTTTCAATTATGTTTAATTAATAGGTATAATTATGTTTTTATATAATTAAACAGTTAAATTTTAGTTTAATATATTGATAATTTGTAATTAATTAACTTTATGTGTTTTTGTAGGATTTATATTACAAATAAGTTGATCTTTAGAATATTACAGTCATGACCACAAAGACCTAGAACTTAAACAACTTAGATTAGAGATAAAACACAACGAAAATGCTAAATAAGAGTAACCAACATGATTTGGTGCCATGCTTCATAAGAAGAAAATGAAAATTCTAAACAAAATATAATGACACTAGCATGACTAGTTAAGATGTAGCTATAGGTAGGTTGTGTAGTTAGTGTTTATAAGTTTGTATTATTAGTAGTGATGCTTGTACTTTGGATTAGCTTGGTAAAAATAAATCTGATGGAGATATTGTCACAAAATTTGGTTGAGGGAATGATAGTTCCAAACAATTTAAAGGATTTAAAGTATGGAATGTGTTAAGTGTCGAATAATCGGAGATGAAGTAATTTGGTGGTGGGTTTGTATTTTGAATAGGTGAGGACATTGGTGATGTAGTGAAATTTGATTGAAAGGGAATGTTTGTTATAGGATTTTGTAGAGGTGAATTTTGAATTGATAAGTATGATGGCAAAGATGTAGGAGGCAATTGAGGTGCACTATTTGATTGAAGATTTTCTATAGGTGAGCTAACATAGGATTGCATACATAAATTTTCAAGGATGCTAGTAATGCTAACAACTGAGGACTTTACTTATTGGTGAGAAGGAGCAGGGGTTAAAGGAAGTTTAAAAATGTAATCTAAATTTAGAAAATAATTTTCTTGTGGTTGGTTGTAGTAACTGACCTTTTGACTTAAATTGATTCCTAAAAACAAATTTTGAAAATCAATTTATTTGGAGTTGCCACCAAAATTTTTAACGAAAAACTTTGGAAAACCAATTTAACATAAAAAGAACAAGGCAAAATGGTTTGCGCAACCAGAGATAGGTCTAGGAGTCTATTTGAGTGTGGGGAAGGTGTTAGGCACCCTATAACACCTGTCTATAAGGACGGTTACCTTAAACTAGTCAGCTGAAATAGGATATGACTTTAAATTTATCTTAATTACTCTTATTGGCATGGATGCATGTTAAACAAGGAAGACAAAAATAACAATAATGAAAACAAACAAATAAATATTTACAAAGGATGGACTTGACCTATGATGAAAGCCTAGAGCCTACGTACCCCATGATAGGGATCAAAGTCCACGTAGTTCGACCCAAAAGGTGTGTATATTGGTTGATTATTAATAATTTTTGTGATGAGAATAGGAAAGTTTAAATTAAACAGATTTTTGTAAACAAAACAAGATTGAAATTTGGTTTGTATGTTTCAACTGACGGCAACCTGATCAATCTAGCTCTCTTGATCTCTTCGTTTTCTCTCTTTTTAATTTTTTTGTTTAGTTTTGTATTTTAGATCCTTAATTTGAAATTTAAGTGAAATGATTATGGGATGAGATTTTTAGGATTTTTGCGAGTTTTTTTTTTGTTTGTTTTTTTAAGAATTGAAATGTAATTATGATGAAAGGAATATTTTTGAATTTTTGGATTTATTTATTTTTTAGATTTTTATAATTGGAATTTATCGTTGAAATTAGGACGATTTTTAAGATTTTTATATTGTATACATTTTTATGATTTTTATGTATGCATTTTTTATGTGAATTTAGAATTTATTTTAAAGTTGGCGTAAAACTATAATGGAAAATATTATTATGACTTCTAAATTTGTGATTTTTGCCTTCTATTTTTGAAATTAGAATTCACTTTGGACTTGAAGTAAGACTAAAATTATATTTTTGGAATTTTTGAATTTTATGATTTTTGTATTAATTTTTATTCTTTTAAATTAGAATTTATTTTAATACTTAAAGTAAAACTAGAATGGAAAAATATTCTTAGGATTTTTTAGTTACATAGTAGGTGGGACAAACCTTCCTATTTTTGTTAATTTATCCCAATATTTTAAATGTTAACTTTTGAAACTTGAGGAAATTTAAGGTCACACGTGGTCTCTATTAATCAACCTTTAGGTGCCTAAGGAGACGAGTGATCTCACAAGAGAATCCAAAATATAAAATAAAATATTTTGGAATTCTTGAGATTTTATTTTTACATTTTTTTAAGGATTTTGAAATTAAAATGTTTTTAATCTTATTGTTAATAAGATTGATTCCTCAAAGCCTATGGAGACCCAAGTCCCACATGGCATTTTTAATTAATTAAATTTTATAAACACCAACTTAATCATTTTGTAAATAATAGAAATACTTAATTAAGATATTTATTTTTACATTATTATTATTATTATTATTTTAAAACAAGTATGTACTAATTTTTGGGGTTTATGAAGATTAAAATCTCACACAACCTCAAGCATTTGAGGAGAAAAATATTCTCACACGATGATTTTGTAAATAATGGAAAATATTAAAGTATTTATTTTTGCATTATTATTATTTAAAACAAGTAGGTACTAATTTTCGAGGTCTAAAGAGATTAAAATCTCACACGACCCCAAGCATTTGAGAAGAAAAATATTCTCACACGATGATTTTCTTAGAACGTTCCTTGGAATACCAAAGTAATAATAATAATAATAATAATAATAATAATGATAATATTAATAACACCAAAAAGGCCAAAAAAAAAAATGAATGAAAGCTAACATACAGAACGTGAATAGCTCCCTTTTCACCATGCAAGGCAACCCAAGATCCTCCCTACCGTGGCTCAGCTTCAGCTTGATGGATTTCCTCCTACGACAGTCCTCTCTTCTCGGTTTCTCACGGTAGCACCTCTGACAACGTTTCCTTTCCGGCGGCCCTCTCTCTCTCTCTCCCTTCTTCCCCGGTGGCTTCTTTCTCTCTCTCTCGCTAGCTATGTTGCCTTTGGTGATGTGTCGTCTCTCAAACCCCTTCTTGAACCTGTCCCCATCGGTGTATATTAACACTACCACTCTTGGGTTGGTTGTTTCCACTTTTCTACCCCTTGTTATTCTCGCCACCACCGCCATGGACATTGTCGATTTGTATGTTCTTGAAATGGTTGGATAGTTGGTTTTGGTTGTTATTGTTTGATTTGGAAGCACCCCACAGCTCTGCAGGCTTCCTTGAACACGCAAGCTTCTTGATGAGAGCGTCGGGGTTCACAGTCCCAGACACCGTCACCTTCCCTTGTTCTGCATCTATTTCCTTCATAAACATACCTTCGATTTTTAGTAAGATTTTCTTCACTTTGTGCCTACACCCTTCGCAGTGTATGTTCACTTTAAGAATAGATTTTTGCAAGAAACTAAGCAAGCTTCTCCTTCTCCCCTCTAGTATATCTGGCAAAGCCTTATAACTGCAGTGATGTCTCGAAGATGGGCTTTTGGATACCAACAAGGTAGATCACTCCATGATGGTTGGCCTCTTAGTCATCGTGCAGGTCCCAGTGGTGTGTTCTCCATACCCGCAGTGGGCGACCTGTAAAGATTACGCCCACAACCACGCCCAATTATGGTTCTTGGTGACCCAAAATGGCCTCTCACAACCCGACGACCTTGTGGTGTAGCGAACTTTATTGCTCCGCCGCTGGTTGTTGAGGTAGAGGCAGTAGTGTCTTGCCTTGTGACAGGTCCAAATAAAGTTGACTCCAACTCGTCATCTTGAAAATGATACTTCTTTTATGGAGTTGCACCGCGTCTGTCTGCTTGATAAGAAATGAAGAGGAAGGCTTTTAGGGAGAAACGAAATAGGCCTCAATTTATGAGCAGAGAAAGAAAGAGAGAGAGAGAGGGGTTCAAAGATAGTAGGTAGACATCAAAATTCCCTCCCTGTGGCTGCTTCTGAATCCTCTATTTTAAGCTCTGAAAGAAAGGAGAGAGAAAGAAAGGGCTAACTACTAAGCAGAAGAGCAAAAGAGGGAGAGAGAGGATAGTGCTTCAATGCCAGTGAATGAATTCTCCTCATTCCCCAGTCATGATTAAAACCACCACCACGTCTATATCCTCGCTCACATCTTTGTCCACCTCTACGGCCTCCTCGATAATTTCCATTTGCCTCTCTTTCCAGAATGCTCTCTTTGTCCCTCTTCATCTCGACCTAAAGCCGGGATCCAGACAAGGTGTACAGGGGGAGCAAGTTATATGTCAGCAATCCCCTCTCTCCTTCTTTTTTTTCTCTTTTCTTTTCTTCAGTCTCTGAAAATTCCACTGCTCTGTCCCTGTCAGCTTCCATTCTCGGTTTTGTTCTCTTTTCCCTCTCCAACTTTCTTCTGCAGGTTGCAGTTCTTTCCCCTTTTGTGATAGGCACAGTAGGAGCAGTAGAAGCCTAGACTATCTTTGCTTTTTCTGGTTTTTATTGATATTATTATATTTTTTTATTTTTTAATTTTTAATTTTTTAATTTTCTATTTTTGTTTTGTTATATATATATTTTTTATTTTTTATAATTTTGCTTTGATTTATTATAATTATTTTAATTAACTAGTTTTATTTTTTTGGGTTTTGAGTTTATTTAATTATCTCCCATCATTTATTTTTAATTTCAAATTCTCCCCAATTGAGAATGTCATTTGAAGCTTTGTTATATTTAATTTTTCCTATTTGTTTAATTATTAATTAATTGGTGTATCAATTAATTAAATAATTAGGTAAGTAGGGATGAGGTGTTCACATTGGTCATTTAGTATTTCCCTTTATATTTTGAAATTTAAATTTTATATGAGAAAATATATTTTGATAAGGATAATCATTTTCAAAATAATAATACATCTATTGACAAATAAAATTTTGAAGATGTAAGATCAAAGCATTGATGGCAGTGATGCTTGCTTGAAAATCCTAAATAATACGAAGCTAAACAAGGGTCAAATTTGTTTTTGGTGTATTGTCGAAGCCATAGATAGCATAAGTATCCAAATATTCTTATTGATTCATATTTTGGATGTTATTTAAAAAGGACTTCAAAAGAACTTTTATCATTGAGGTTTGGAGTTGGTAGGCGGCTAGAAAGATATACAACATGTTGACAAACAAAGCTTAAAAAAATTGAGATTAAAAATGCTTGGTGCATTAGAGTTTTGGTCCTTCAATGACATGACGACATTGTCTTTCAACAAAAGTGACTCTTTGTGGGGTTTTAGATAGGGTAATTAAATGTTCAATACCATATCTTTTTAGATAACAAGATAGTCTTTGAAACTCACCAGCCACCATATGTATAAAGTGAAAGAATTTTTGTTTGAAAATGTCATTCAAGATTTGGGTGTAAAGTTTCAAAGACATATTGAACATCATATTTTGAAGTAAGTATATAACCATAGTTTATTGAAAATGTCATTTGTTTAATTAAAGTGGGGTAATTAAAAAATGATAAGGAAAAAATTCAATAGATGTTTTATTATCACGATAGTATTGAGAAATAGAATTTAGGTTTATTTTGATTTAAGGGAACATGGGGTATTTTGTACGCTAAGTTAAAGCTATGAGGTGAAACATATAATTGGACATTACCATAGTGAGAAATTGAAATGGTATTACCATTACCCATTGGGATCTCTTTAGGTCTATGGTAGGGCTGAATAATGTTTAAGTTTTCTTCATCAACATTGATATGATGGGATGCTCCAAAGTCAACCACCCAAGTTCATTGATGTTGAAAGATTTTACTTGCAAAATATGCCCTTACTTGAAGATGATTGTGAAACTGGGAGCAATGCACTTTTGTTGAGTAACCAGGATAATCACAAAGTTGACATATGATGTTAGTGTTAAAATATTTTTTCGTTGATTGCACCTTGGATGCCATTGATTGTTATTAAAGTTGTCTCGAATGTATTTAAAACAAGATTGTCAATTGTTAAAGTTATTGTGTTGTTGACAATTAATGTTTTTTTATGGTTGTTCTATTGAGCAAGAGTAATCATGATAAGTAGCCTTTGTTTGGCTTTTTGATGGTTAAGGAATAGCTCATATTCCAGTATTCTTGTAGAGTTCTTCATACAAATGGGTGTATCATGTGATCTAACAATTATGGATATTGTATTGTATTCCGTGCCAAGACCATTTAGAATTTTAACAATGAGTTGAGCATTTGTAATTAGTGCTCATGTAGTTGCAAGTTCATCTTCAATTAAGCGAATATAACAAAGATAGTTAGCAACTACGTGTGAGTCTTTATTGATCCAAAATAAGTGATCTTAAAGGCTGAAGATTCTGGTATGTGATTTGTTAGCCATCATTGGGGCAAACGATGTAATAGCTTCGGAATTGAAAAAATTGCTCTTTGTCAGTAGATTTCGGTTTTGACCGCAAAAATTCTGTATCAATAATTGGCATTCTTTTCGATCTTATAGTGCTAATCCCTAAAGTGAAAGTTGTTTCATTTAGTACGAGATCGCTTCACACCTCGCAGTGCTTACACCTCTCGCTTATCGAAGTTCTGATCTTAAAGGCTGAAGATTCTGGTATGTGATTTGTTGGCAAAGGACATTTGTAAAGAAATCCATACTTCATGAGCTCATTATGTGGATGTAACATTAAATGGAAGTGTTGGATCTACTGATGCAAGGATGGCAATTTGGATTAGTTGGTCTTGGCGAAACCAATCCATATATGTAGTATGAGTGGTAGGGGAGTTAGAATAGAGCCATTAGGTGTCCAAAAAGGTTGTGTCCATGCACGTGCAAGGTGACCTAAGCTTTCCATGTAAAGAAATTGTGATTGCTAATGACTTTGATCAAAAGTTGAGAGGCATGATTGAATTGCACTATTGGGGAGAAGTATTATTTGAATTGACCATTGGAATGTTTGAAACCATTTTTAGGCATGAGACAGTAGATTAAGGATTAGTTCTTGTTTGACTTTCTAGGCTTTGATAGTATATAGAGGAAAATTAAACGTATAGTGAATATCTTGAATTTTATTTATAAAATATATGAGTATATATACATCCTATAAATGTCTTAACAATAACAACCAAAGATACAATCTTAACAAACTAAATATATAAAGTAACTAATTTTACCAAAAAAAGCCTAGAGAAATGGAAAGGATAAGACAAATCCACATCATGTAAGATGAGTTAGCTACTTCATCATCTAGCAAGAAGTACCAAATTGAAATCAATGTGATAGACAGAATAGTTAACTAGAAAAATATGAATTAGATAGCCTTATGGAAATAAAGTCATGAACATACTAATCTAGATCCTCTTTTCTTTTCCAAGTTGTCAAATTTGTAAGTTTAGGCAAACTCATAATAGGAAAGTAGAATCATAATGTAAACTCGCAAATTATCTATATTAATAAATAGCTACTAAAATATGCAATTACATGATTAAAATCAATGTTATCCAACTTAGAATAGTCATTAAACTAGTAAATGCACTAATTAACAATTCATTAGTTGGACCATAGTTGAATTGGTGATGATTAAACATAGATATATTTTTATAATTTATATATTAAATTTTTAATATAATAAGTATTAACATACATATACTAGTAATTTTAGAATTTGAATCTAAGATAATTTTTCAACCAATAAATATAACCATTAAATATTAGTGTGTCGAAACAAGTAGAAAGATTGAAGATTTCACGAAATCTATTAGTGTTTCCATTATGTTCAGAACATATAAATTTCATATTATTTTGGGTAAATATATCAATTCATTAAAATTTAATAAATTTGAAGCAATAAAGATTTTAATGGTTTAGACTAATAGACACAAAATTGATAAACTTTTATTTTTTATTTTTGTCAAAAGATAAACTTTCAATTAATTGATTCAATGTAGCATTGATTAAAAAAATTTAAAAAAATTATAGAATTATGGTGCATTTAAGCTTTATAGTAACAAGGAGCCAGTATCTATAAAACATTGCCTATATATTGATGAGATGGTTGTTGGTCAGTGGTAAGAGGCAAGAGGCACTATAAATACTTTCAATTTGGGGTCTATGTTTGAGTTAAGCAACATTGGTGCTCTTCTTTTGCGCATTGCGCACCATTTAAGTGGGTTACGCCACTTTAATTAGGACCTATCATTCAAGTGGTCTCTCTTAAAACAATACTAAAGGATTCAAATTCTAAAAATATGGCCTTTAACAAATAGGAAGTTTTTAAGTGTAAAACAATATACTACAGTTATCAGATAAAATGAGGTGGCATAAGTTTAGATTTTCAAAACAATTTGTTGCGTGGCATCAAATAAGAAGACGTTAGGTGAATCAGGAAAAACAATTGAAGGAGATTAGATGGTGAAGAATAAGAAGGAAGCATGAAGTAGTGTCACATCTTAAATGTGACTGTGAAGGTTGATAAAAAATTGTTTTAACATTCACTTTTAAATGAAAATTTAAAATGAGAAGGAATCACAACCAAAATATATAGAGCATAAATTTTGGAAACTAATTTAAAGAAAAAAGGGTGGCCTTATGAACCAAAGATAAGTTTAAGAATCGGTTGTGCGTGGAAAATGTGTTATATACCTTACAAAATTAATTTTTAAAAATGATTATCTGAAATTGATTATACAAAATATGTATAGCCTTTATCTTAATTAAGATTATTTTATCAATCACATGCGGAATTAAACAAAAAGGAAAAACTAAAAATAATAGGAATGAAAGAAAATAAAATATTTATAGAAATGGACTTGTCTCAATTTAGAGCCTAAGGCCTACACAGTCTACGGCATATATATAAAATAATTGACCAAGATAATAATTCAATAATAAATTAAGGTCAAAATAATTTTCTCATCTTCCAATATATCATTAAATTCTTTATTAGGACCTAAACGGAATTGTTTGGTTCAGTTCAAGCCCAGCTTTAACGTCCTCTCAAATTTTTTTGTTTGGCCTGCTGTCATCCTGTAAAGAAATGTGTGGGTTGGAGTTTATTTTCAACTTTCTTTATTTTGATCCATATTAAAATGTCAGAGTAATAGCCGATTTAGCAAGTTTTTGAGGGAAATGAAGTTTATTTTGCTAGAAAGTACTTATTTTAATTAAACGAGGTGTTTTGCCTGACTTCTATAAATAAATTAACAAATTATTTCTAAGTGATAGTAGAGACTTTTTTTTTCTTTTAATAAGTTTTTGCTGGGGTACTCCTTGGATGCAGAGATAGAGGCAAAAATTTCTTTCAAAGCAAATATAACCACACCTAAATCATTTATTGACATTTAAATGCATGCCCGTTCAAGTAATTTAATAACAAAAATCACTTTTCTAATTAGTTTGTTAAACAAAAAGTATTTTTCAGATATTGATAAAAGTTATTCTTATCAAGTGATTTTGTCAAAGCCTAATTGTTTCTCTCTCACAAAGCTTTTTATTATAGAACTCCATCTTAAAGAAATAAAGTTGTTCAACATTAAGAAAAGTTCATAGCAATTTCAGATTATATGTCAGTCCAAGCCTAATTTGTTTCAAGTTAGTCTAAATTTGACCTAAATAAAAATATTTGGTTTTAAACCCAAGAAAGAACTATTTCTCAAAATTTTTACTTGAGCACAATTTAAAATGTCCAAGTTTACTGTAAAGTGTCTACTGTGATTCTTAAGGAAAGCAGACGTTTACTTACTTGGGTTTGAGTACGAGCAATTCACACACACACACACACGATGATATTATAAAAAGTAAGAAAAAAAAAATGATACAAATATCATTACATGGTTTTAAATATTATTAATTGTTCTTTCATAAGTTTTATTATCTATTTCAATTTTATAATAACATATTTATGCAAATAAATTTTGATTTACAAAAACTTGTTCATAAAGAAATTATTCCGAATAAATGAATTTAGGTATGAAGAATCAATAGGAATAAATATATAAGTCTGCACCCTTACTAAATATGATTTCAGAAAATTTTTCTTTCATATTTCACTTGAAGAATCGATGTATTTATGGGCTGCAGGGACGGTTGTCCAAC
This sequence comes from Delonix regia, assembly GCA_037074485.1. NCBI lineage: Eukaryota > Viridiplantae > Streptophyta > Magnoliopsida > Fabales > Fabaceae > Delonix > Delonix regia. Next base: position 16,541,172 of record CM073454.1, on the reverse strand, counting down.
TTGGACAGCTAAAAATTTTAAATTTTATGTATAAATTATTTTTTATTTTTTATTTGATTCTTTAACAGTAAAAACTTGTTCTTGTATTCTTTTTTTTTTGGCTGAGGTACTCAATTGGATGCAGAAATAGAGGAAAAAAAATTCTTTCAAAGCAAATATAACCACACCTAAAATCATTAATTAACATTTAAATGCATGCCCTTTCATGTAATTATAACAAAAGGCACTTTTCTAATTAGTTTGTTAAACAAATGTATTTTTCAGATAATGATAGAAGTTGTTCTTATCAAGTGACATTGTCAAACCCTAACTGTTTCCCTCTCACGACGCTTTTATTATAAAACTCCATTTAAAAGAAATAAAGTTGTTTCAAAATAAAGAAAAATTCACAGAAATTCTAGATGATATCTAAGTTTAAGCCTAATTTATTTCCAAATGGTTTAAACTCAAGCAAGAACTATTTTTCATAATTTTTACTTGAGCACAATTTAAAATGTCCAAGTTTATTGTATAGTGTCTGTTGTGATTCTTTAGGAAAGCTGAAGTTTACTTGCCTGGGTTTACGTAAGAGCAATTCACACATACACATTGATATTATAAAAATTATATTTATATATATATATATATATATATATATATATATATATGATACAAATATCATTACAAGGGTTTAAATATTATTTGTTGTTCTTTCGTAAGTTTTATCATCTATTTCAATTTTATAATAACATATTTATGCAAACGAATTTTAATTTACAAAAACTTGTTCAGTAAGATATTATTTCCGAATAAATGAATTTAGGTATGAAGAATCAATGGGAATAAATAATTTTGCAGCCGTACTAAATATGAATTCAGGTAATATTTTCCTTATAATTTTAATTTACAAAATATTAATAATCTCATTGCTCACAATGAACCCTGTAATAGATAAGCCACAAGAGATATTATGACAAAAAATCACAAAGGGAGAGAAGACCAACTATGTCTAATCATTATATGGTTTATTTGCAAGAATCTGAAGTTAACTTAGGATCAAGTTTATTTTGACAAGTCATTAATAGTGATAATGCTGATAAATGATTAGATGTCATAAAAAGAAATAGTTAAAATTTATGAAACATAGTCAAGTATGAGACCTTGTAGAATTGCCTGATGGATGCAAAAGAGTAAGATGAAAATGGGTCTCTAACACTAAATGTGACTTTCATGGCAATCGTAAACATTATAAGGTCAAACTTGTTACTAAAGGTTTTACTCATAAAAATAGTGTCGACTATGAGGAGACATTTTCATCCATCTCTAAGAAAGACTCATTCAAAAATATCATGGCATTAGTAGGTCATTATGATTTGGAGTTGTGACAAATAGATGTGAAAACTACATTTTTCAATGGTAATATAGAGAAATGTGGTTTCCAATTAAAGGAAAAGAACATATGGTGTGTAGACTAAATAAATCAATGTATAGATGTAAACAAGCTTCTAAGCAATAGTATCTAAAGTTCAATGATAATATTGTTACCTTTGGATTTAAAGAGAAAACCTTTGATCGGTGTATATATCTAGAGGTCAATGGGAGCAAGTTCATATTTTTTATGTTGATGATAACTAGCTTGCAGCTAATGAATTCCTTATGTATCTATTGTTAGGAGTTTAATGAATGCAAAGAAAGTTCTTAGATACTTGCAATGTACTAAGGATTATATGCCTTGTAGATATTTAAGTTCAGCTTTTATAGATACAAAATAATTCACTTGTATTTTTGGTTGAAAAGCCCATCTCATGAAAGTTGAGCTTGTTGCATGCTTTAAGACCACTGCTCATAATTTATTACTGTAGAACTTTATTTTAGGACTTGGACTTGTCTGTATTGTCAAGTCATTGAAATTGACTTCTTTTACAAATGAAAAGTATTCCAAAGATGCCAAGCGTACGAAATTGAAATAATTTGCCATTAAAGAAATGATTAAAAAATGTACAATATCAATATAACATATTATCATTAATCTTATCATAGCGACCCTTTAACCAAAAGGTTATTGTTCAAGACATTTAAGAATCAGGTTGTAAATATGAGAATTAATTATAATGAAGATTGTTGAACATTATAATAATGTTTTATATATCTTGATACTGTGAGTTTTCTAATGGATATGTATATGACTTACCTATTATTTAAGTATTGTATATATAAATGAATCAGAATGATGTGAATAGGCTTTGTCATTATTAAAGACATTATATTGGACTAAATATATACTTTTTACTTATAGGTCATAATAAAGAGAAGATATTCATATTGTAATACATGGAAGGAAGCATATTGAATAAATGATATACATTTGCCATGACTCATATTAGTTCTCATTCTTATGAACGACGAATGACATAATTAATGTACAAGAAATTAGCAATATCTATGCACGTTATGACTTATTACACCATGAAGTAAGATAAAAGATTAAAGCAGACCAAGTGATATTGATTAAGTGATTAATTGGTTAAATAAATAATTATTAAATGGGATTGGTTAATTGAGAGGTAGTGTCCTAATGCAAATATATAACTAACTACTTTATGGGAGTGGTTAATAAAAATTTATCAAATAATAATGGTAGTTATCGGATTATAAATGTTTATCTGGAAATTAGTGATAGTTATCTGATAATAAATATTTATTCAAATATTAGTCCCATCTTTGCCTATAAAAGAGTTACGTGTTCTCTCATTTTTCATCACTAACAAAAACATAAATTAAGAGAGACTAAGAGATAGAAACACAATTCTCCTCTCCTTATTTTTTTTTTTTAGTTTTAGAAAGTCAAGAATTTACGTAGATTTAAGCAATAAGCAATTGATTAAGGTATGAAATACATCGTGAATTGATAGTATTAAATATCATATAAGATGTGATTGATGATTAATAAAATTATGATTGATTGATGATTTCTATAGTCAAGATTAGATAGAAATTTAAGAAAAAATTACAAAAGGTTGGATGAAACCTCCAATGACATTTTGGAAAGTTTTGGCATGTGTGTCAAATCAAAGTTGATATCAATACTTTTTCTCTTTTTAATTTAGTCTTATAATTCCACATTAGTATTTTTAATTTTGTCCTTCAAACTTCATATTTGTTTCTAAATAAGCAATGCTTATTAACACAAATATTTTATTAATTATGTAGCAACTTTTTAAGGTGTTATATCAATCACATACAATGGAGACTACATGCACTCCCACTAGATTGTGTTCTTCTTTGTATAGCACCTCACGAAAGCAGTGAGTTCACGTCACACAACCTAGCTATATATTGAACTAATGATATATGTTTACAGAGTAATTAAAGCCTACAAGACAGAAAATGGTTGGCTAGTTGTTTTGGCACACCATAATGCTTAAGTCAATAAAATGTTTTGAAATTTCAAGAGTATATAGAGCATAACCCATATTTAAAGTAGAGATGGATTTTGGATCGCGAGAGCTTCAATTTATATGTATTTTTATTTTATATTATTGATTTGTTTCCTTAATTGATAAGACTTGTTTCCCTTAATCTAGTAAGAATTCATCCCCTTCCTTTTTAAGAACTCACCTTCCTTATTTTGTAATATAATTTCAAGATTTTTGTCCAAAGATTTTATAATCCAAAGATTTTGTCCAAAGATTTTTGTCCACTTAGAATTAAATGTTAAATTTGTCCTTGGTTTAACGGGTGCCCTTGCTATTTATAGGTAAGAACTAAGATTTAATATTCCTTTTTGGTTTTATGAGGTGCAGCAGAAGAGGAAACTGAACATGGATCCAAATTTCCTATATTTCAAGAAAAATATATATATCTAACAGTTAATTTTAAAGGAACTATCTAAATTTGACAGTTTGAATTAAATTTAGGTGATCATATGCAATTTTAAATTTTAATCTAATTGTCCACGTCAAATAAACTATGCAATTTAATGACTACAATACTACAGAAATTTGTTTCCAACTTGATATCATGAAAAGGTTACTAAGTTGGCAAACAAAGTACTAATTAAGTACTAAGTAACAATACAAGTAGTATAGTATAAGTGAACATATTAAAATTAGGTAAAAGTATAGAAGCCAAATTCAAAAGTCAAGAAAGTTTTACCACCAAAGTATGTTAAATTGTATATATTCACATAAAATAAATTAGAGTTAGAAGTTAATTTTGAAAAATGTAAGAATTAGGATCATTTATAAAAATTTTACAGTGTGAGAAGTGACGTAGATTATAAGATAGGATTAGAATGTGAAAGCATTATGATTATTCGTTGACTGTGTCAACCCAAGAAGCAAGAAGATATATAGATGGCTGTCATTCAAGTGATATGAATTATTGCAATTATTTCCCTAACCACAATGCGAACTTTTTTCTCGTTCATTTAATGGGGTTTCTTCAAGCATCAATATCAAAGATATTGATTATGTTTAGGTGGATGTTGAAAACAAAGCTAACTTAGCTATTGCATTGAAGGGAGAGGTTTAAAATTGCGTTCGGTTTTTCTTCAAATTAAAACTCTCTGCTTTTTTCCAATAAAATGTATTTATTCTACCTTTGATTACAGGATGACGACTTGTAAATCAAATGAGAAGTTTTAATACAGAAATTTTACAGCAAAAGAAGTTTTTCTTGAAAAAATCTATTTATTATATATTTTTAAAGTAAACACTCTTTTATGTAGGAGATCAATTCGTTTAATCGTTGAGAACTCTCATTTGATCACTTCATTAACTCTCCATGCAATGATTGCTTATATTTCCCATATGGGGTGTATCCAGAATTATTTGAAATGTGAAAATAATTTAAAGTCAATAATAAAAATAATGAATTAATCAATCACATCTTAAATTAAAAATTATTCAAAGTCTAAAAGTTTTTTGCAATAAACAAGAAAAATGATGAAATAATTAATAATTAATTAATTAACTATTTCTTAAATTGAAAATTATTTGAAGTCTAAAAATTTTGGAGTCACAGAAAAATAGTGAATTAAGTAGTTACCTCTTAAATATCCAAATAAAGAACTATAAATATAATTTTTGATAAAGGTAACATAATTGATTCATTGATTAATTATTTTATTGTTATTATTTCAGAATTACATTATTTTAAAAAGTGAGTTCTCTTCGCGAGAACATTATTACTTTCAATTATTTTGCTTCTTCAATAGATATAAGAAAATAAAAAAATTGTTTAGATAATTAAACTACCAATAACATAGGCATAATGTGGGATTGAAGTTTGTTTTCTATTCTTCTTATTTTCAATAATGGGATTGGGGAGGAGTTATATCAACAACACTGACCACTCTCACCGTCCCAAAAATGTGCTGGTGATAGTTATATAAAATTGATTTTTAGAATTAAAAATAAAAGTAAACATGAATTCTCTTTATATATGTATATATATATATATATATATATATATATATATATATATATATATATATATGAGTTGTGTGGCTTTGAGATAGGAAAAAATTGTGGAAAATCAATATTGTTGGGCAAGTTCAAAATGGAAATTCGTATCATTTGTCTAATTCTTAGACGATAACGGTATATATTTGTATAATAAAATTTATATAATTAATTCATCTGCCAATGAAAATTATTTTATTTTAAATTATTAAAAAACAAGAAGGAAAATATATATATATATATATATATATATATAACTATAATAATTATTATTATTATTGTTGTTGTCATCGTCGTTTGTTCTCGTTGTTGTTTTTATTTTTATTGTTATCATGAGTGCGAAAGAAAGGAAAAACTTATAATTATATCTTTCCCTGGCAACTTGAATATCAAGCTTAATAACTAGTGTCTTAACGTAAATCAGTTTTTTTAAAAATTATTTTAACGTAATTTTTTAATATAAAATTAAATTGTAATCATATTTTATTTATACTACAAATTTTTTTAAAAAAGTAATGAAAGGTATTCAATTTCTCATTCTTTCATAAACCACACATATTTAACTTTCTTTTATGTCGTCTATATATATATATATATATATACACACACATAAACCAATCACTTGAAGCTCTCAAAATCATACTTATTGCCATTAGACCATATCATCAGTTAAAAAGTGTGCTTAACCCAACAGGTTTGACTTAAAAAACAAAAATTGAATGAGTGTCGAGAATAATTTTCAATATTAAAAGATTGAGCCTATTTAGATAAGCTCATTTTGTAAAATAGAAGCCTAGCTTGCTTGTCGTAAAGAAAAACTTATTATCTAAAACAAAACTTAATTTAATTTATAAAAATGTTACTTTAAGAGTAAAATATCAAAATTAAAAGTATTTTAATAAAGATGTAAAAAAATAAGTTCAATTAGTGGCAAAATCTAGGGCAATGACCCAGTAAAACATAAAAATATGACAACTTAGTAAAAACAAATAGTAATAAATTTTCCCTTAATTTATCCAAATGATTCATGCTATTATAACAATGGGATAATTTTGCATTTAGAACTTTCACATGCAATATCATATAAGTAATAATAATAAAAATAATAATTAATTAATCATATTGTTTTTCTCAAGTTTCAACTAAATCTTATTGTGATTTAAAAAGCTTACTTGCCTAATAAACTAGGCTAAAATAAAGTTGAAAAAAATTTATTTTCAACGAAGCTCGGTCCTTTTTTTATTGAGCTCAACATGTGATCAATCTAGCTAATTGACATGCACTTTTTACATGAATCTTCTACAGTGGAATGCATCGTGTTTAAAAATAAAATAAAATTACATAAAAAATTTTTTACAGAGCCTACTTCACTCTTTCTTCTCAATTATTTTTATTATTTATCTCAAAATATGTAATACATTTGACTTTAAAAGAGATCTCTCGTCGTAATATACAATGACGTTACATACAGGGACGTATGATTGCAATATATATTAATTGGAGTCGCCATCTTCACAAACCATAGTCTTTTCCTTTTCCAATCAGATAGTGTTCGATATACTATCAAAATATTTGTATAACTTTCTCTAACAGCCAGAAAAAATATTGTTGAATTTTATTGGCCTCATTATTTGATTTGCTTTTTTCTGTTTTTCTTAAAATGAATTAAATGTATAGAGATAATATGAACTTCATAATTTATAATAAAATCATGCATTTAATTTAACCTTCTGGTTCTTAAGCTGAATGATGTAACATGGAGGCTATTCATAAAGTAGAGCATTTCAACACGTTACATATATGACTTTAAGGGATATATATGCAATTTGATTTATTATGGAATAGGGTTTTAAAATTTCATACAGATTAAAAGTATATAAATATTTAATTTTTTGGTGTCATTTTAAGTGCACTCACAATTTTAAGTACATCAATACATTTTACCATATATTGTTAACATGTAAATTTGTTAATTATTAAATATTAATTATATAAGTTTTTGAATTTACATATTAATTTATATAGTTTTTTATTTTAAATATTAACATAAAAATAATAATATTAAAATTATGTAACTATATTATATCATAATACCCTAAAGATTTTATCTAATTTTTTTAAATACATGATTGTTTTAATCATTTGTGACCAATAGTGAAAAATGGGGAGATAGGTGTGAATCTGTAATCGTTTGATCATGGAAATTTTAAAACAACCTCAAAAACTACTTTTATCTGATGATCAAGTATACTTAAATTTGTGAACTGAAGTAAATCGAACAATTTATTGCCCTAGTTTTTCCTTTAAAAAGAAACCATTAACCTACACAATTTGGGGAAAAAAAGGGTAACTTCCTTTCCCAGCTCTGTTTTGTATTTTGTAAAGATATTATTTATTTGTTTATTTTAAAATATGAGTGTAAGATATGATAATATCCTATCTTAATCATTAAACCTGTGTTTGATTCTATTGGGAGCACTCTAATACAAGTAAAACCTTAAATGAATCAAGTTGATGTGAACAATATAACCCCATTGCTTGAAAAATAAGAGTTTAATTCGAATGAAAGTCAAATATATCTTTAATTTTTATATTTTATATATATATATATATATATATATATATATATATATATATATATATATATGCGCGCACGTGTATTTAGGATCAATTGTCTTTCAAATTATTTCTCTTTGCTAGTACATGCCAAGTAACTGGTAATGGAAATATGAGCATAAAATTTTTTTTGAAACTTCAGTTATGTTTATATAGGCTCCTAACTTTTGAATTTGACAAGGGATTCTTCTAGATTTTTAAAATTTTGCAAGTAATTTCTACTATTAGTAAATCTGTTAATTTACTAATGAAAGGATCGTTGGCATGTTAAATTAAATAAGCTCTAAACTTTATTTTTTTGTGTGCAAATAACCTCATTAAATTTTGAATTATAAGCAGACAACCATTTAAACTCTGGTACATGCACAAGAATGGATGATTGCCCCCTTTAGACTTTTTAAATTTTTAACTTTTGTATGTAATTTATTTTTTATTCTTCATTTGATCATTTAATTGATAAAAACTCATCCCATTATTTTTGTAAAAATTTGCAACCCTCACGATATAATCAAAGAATTATTTTTATTTCTTAAATTTAAATTTTTACTTGTAAAGTCATGAATAAATATTCAATTTTATAGAGTCCAAAAACTTTAACTAGGCACATTTGGGCCATGAAATAATTAGCTTTTGAGTTTAAGTTATAATGAATACAAATGTCTTGTGAGACCCACTTTGTTTTTTAGTTAGCTCACATAATTTTATTGAACTATTCTTTCGTTAATCTTCTTTCTCTTTTGAGTTTTTTCTCCTTGTGGAAGGTAATGAATGGTAAACAAAGATTTGAAATCAATGAACTGTAAATCACCCTTTAATCTATCTTGTGATCTTTGCTGAATCTCCTGAAGTAAACCGCCCCTTCCAAACTTGGAGAAGTTAAGCCTTGAGTCGGAGGGATATTCTACTGTTTGATATGTGTTTTTTGATTATTAAATTATAGTTAACAAAAAGATTGAATCATTTTTGAAGAATAGAGGAACCAAAAATAATAATGACCGACCGATTTCACCTTCTTCTACTCATATTGGTATAAAAACCTCATGTTAATTCTTCAAGTGTATGAACGTCCTTCAAAGTCTACAAGAGGCAAAATTGAAAAGTTGAACCGAAATGTCATATTGATAATTTTACTTTAATAAAAATTTTAGATTTTCGCTTCTTAAAATAAAACATTCTAGATTCATCCTTGATCATGCACAAATAACCTCTTAAACATCATGCTTTTGTTGGTTAAATAAATAACAAATTAACTAATGACAAAGGGGTTGCTGGTACATTATCTCAAATTTGAGGATCCATTATCAAGTTTTTCAAGTTTTAATCTTTTTTTTTTTTTGTCACTGCAGGCTAGAGATCATGGTTGCACGTGAATCAAAGTTTATGGGCTATATATGCATTTTAGCCTAAAAATGAAAAAAAAATAATGAATTAAAAAACTTGTATCATGTTTGAAGTAAAAGAAAATCCTGCACGTTCATTGACTTCACACGTTTATGACCGGAAGTAAACGAGATAGAGTAAATGCTCCAGAACCACTTGACAATTAATCTTAACTCCTGGAGTAAATGTAAGACAATATTTCGGTAATGTAAAAGTGCTTGTTATTAAATTTTCAAATAAAAAAGTTACACTAAAAAAAAGAGTTTTCAAAATAATCAGTGACGTTATATATATATATATATATATATATATATATATATATATATACACGCACACGTACATATTTTATTATTATTAAAATATTTGATAATAAAAACCTAAAAATAATACCAAAATTAATATATTGTTGATCTATGCTCTAGTAAATTGTTTTTTAGAAGTGAAAGAATTAATGAACACAGAGAGAGATTGTTTTCCTAATGAATGAATTCGTTTGGAAGCTCACATGCATGTTTCATGTGGTTGTCCTTGTGAGCTGTGGCCTTCTAATATTGATGAATATAGTCCTTGGTATAACTTTTTATTAATTTTCTTGTGATTGTTCAACGACCTTTCGGCTTCCCTATTTGGAGAGTAATGGCTACCCTCCATTCAACTTTTCTCTGTATGTACAGAGAGACAGAGAAGTAAAACATTATTTTTGTTCCCATTAATTATCAATTCATTTATAATATAGTATTTTTATTTAATTAAGATTAAGATATTGAATGTGTTAATTTTATGATTAATGAAGGGCTAAATTGAAAATAAATTAATAAATTATGGACAAAATTGAGAATAAAAATTAATAAAAAATCAAATAGAGAATCAACTTATAAGTGAAGGATTAGATTAAAAATGAAAATTATTAAGGGACAAAATTGAGAATAAACTAATAAATAGGGACGAAAATTATGATTTACTAGAGAGAACCTAGGTAAATAAATTCTGCAGGACTAATGCAAAAATTGTTAATACAAAATTAAAAATATTCATTATATAAAGGAGTAAGATATATAGATTTTTATATTAATTTTGATTATTAATTTATAATTTAATATTTAAATACTTCTTTTATCTCTTGCAATAACCCTTTTCAATAAATATGTGATGAGCATCAAGTTGAACAAGAGGCTAACTTGGGCCAAGGAGTTCCATCTAGGCCGATTGACATTTTATGGCCAAGAAGATTCATGGTTGTCTAACAACTCAAAGTAGAATTAGATCATTTAGGGTCAAAACCCTACTTCTATATGGAGCCTAAGTTCAAGTGGGGCAATTTGATCATATGTTATAATGAATGAATTGTGAAATGTCAATCATGCATGTGATGAAAGTTGAAATAAACATTGGTTAAAAGTCTAAGTTAGGTGAGCTATATTTCCTTAAAAGTCTAAGTTAGATAGTTTAGGTAAGCTACATTAGATTGAAAGTTTATATTAAGTGTATCTCTATGCATGTTTTTTTCCAAATTAGGTGAGCATTAGGTGAATCATAGACTTATGCCATGAAGGTTATTTTTGGCTATAAATACAAAACTTATCAATGAAAAACGCAACCTTGAATGCTCTGAAAATTGGCTTAGCCTCTTATATGTGAATTTCTTATTTAAGTTTTCTAAACTTAGTGGCAAAATTATCTCTGATTCTTATCATTCTCCCTCTTCTATTCTTGAGTGTGGCGTGAAAATTTATCATTCAAGATTGCTAGTTGTTCTGTTTTTTCTTTTTCATTCATTTCTATTTAGGATTGTTTAATTTGAACTTCCATAAAGCACATCATTTTTTGTATCAAAGCTTTCAATTGGGAGTGGATAGAGAGAGAAACACTTGCAAGTCAGGGAGAGAAACACGTGAGAAGAGTGTTTAGAGCAATTGATTCGTCTAGAGCAAGCAATCACAAGATTGACTGATCAATAACCTTGACAATGACATAATCATCAAACTTCCATTGATTTAGATCGTGATGAAGAAATGGAAGATGAAGTTGATGCACATAAACAAAGGAGGCAGTGGCTTGACTTGGAGAACAACATCAAATTGAAGATTCCACCATTTTAAAGGTACTAGCTCACCAGAAAAGTACTTAAAGTGGGTACAACGAGTGGAGAAGGTATTCAAGTGCCACAACTATTCTGAAGTTAAAAAAATGCAAACTAACTATCCTTAAATTTATCACTAATGCAAATTTATGGTGGGAGAATTTGAAGAGACTCATGCAAAAACGCTTTGTTCTTGACTATTACAAGTAGAAGCTATACATCTGGTTGCAAACTCTTTGATAAGAGGCGTTGTGTGTTGAAGATTATGTTAAAGAGTTTGAAATGTTAATGATAAGATGTGAGATACAAAAGCCTCAGGAACAATCTATTGCAAGATTCTTGGGAGGCTTGAATAAAGAAATTGCTGATGCAATGAGATTACAACCTTATATAACACTTGAGGATGTAATTAAGTTTGTTGTTAAGGTGGAAAGGAAATGTAGAAGAGAAACAACTAAACTAGGAAGCTCACGATCTACTAGTTTCAAGGCAACAAACTTAACCTCATTAACATCCAAAGATGTCTCAAAGTGGATTGAATTGCGAAAGGAAATGACAAGTTCCAGTAACCATGCTGATTCAACCAGAGGAAAGGACAAGGTTGATGATGCAAAGAACTCAAAGAGGAGCAGAAAAATTAACTGCTTCAAATGTCTTGGTTTTGGACACATTGTTTTTTAATGTCCAAATCGAAGAATGATGATTGTTTGAGGAGCACAAAGGGAAGTTGAAAGTTAAGATGAAATAGAAATTGAACAAGAAGATGATAAGCGCACTATAGAGTATCTAAATGAAGGGGAGTTATTTATAGTTCAACTAATTTTGAACACACAAGCTAAGGTTGAAGATGATCAACATGAGAATATATTCCATACCAGGAGTACAGTTCATGGAAAGGTTTGTGGTGTCATTATTGATGGAGGTAACTGTACCAATGTTGCTTCAACAACATTAGTGGAGAAATTAAACTTGAAGACAATAAAGCACCCTCGTCTGTACAAGTTGCAATGGTTGAATGATGAAGGAGAAAGTTAACTCAGTAAACAAGTTCAGGTACCATTTTCTAATGGAAAAAAACACAAAGATGAAGTAGTATGTGATGTGGTACCAATGAATGTTGGTCATTTGCTTCTAGGAAGACCTTGGCAGTATGATAATAGAGCTGTGCATGATGGGTTCAAAAACACCTATTCTATTACCAAGGATGAAAGGAAGATTGTCTTAGCACCTCTTAGTCCTCAACAAGTTGTAAAAGATCAGCTAGCGAAGAAGGAAAAGAAAAAGGATAACTTCTCTACAATTAAAGGAGAAGTTGAGAAAGCTTTGCATTCAATTAATCTAATATTGATGCTAATAGTGAAGGAAGTTATGCCAACAAAAGTAGTATATATACCTTAGCTGATTGAGAAGTTAGTAAACGAATTTGCTGACTTGTTTCTAAATGAGATGCCGAAGAGATTACTGCCAATTAGAAGAATTGAGCATCAAATTGATCTCATTCTAGGTGCTGCTTTACCTAATAGACCGGCCTACCAGTGTAATCTAGAGGAGGCCAAGGAGTTACAACATCAAGTAAATGAGTTATTGGATAAAGACTTTGTGAGAGAGTCAATGAGTCTTTATTCAGTACTAGCTTTGTTAGTGTTAAAGAAGTATTGAACTATGAGGATGTGCATAGACAACCATGCCATAAACAAAATCACAATGAAATATTGGTATCATATCTTTAGGCTTGATACATGCTTAATGAGCTATATGGCTCTATAATCTTTTCAAAGATTGATCTCACGGGCGGGTATCATCATATTTGAATGAAGGAAGGGGATGAATGGAAGACAACTTTCAAGACAAAGCATGGGTTGTATGAATGGATGGTTATGCCATTTGATTTGTCAAATGCCCTAATCGCCTTCATGCATTTGATGAATCTTGTCCTACGAAATTTTATTGGAAATTTTATTATGGTTTATTTTGATGACATTTTGATTTATAACAAGGGTCGAAAAGAACATGTAAAGCACTTCAGAAGGGTCTTTGAAGTATTGCGAAAAGAAACATTAATTGGTAATATCAAAAAGTGTTAATTCTACTAAGACCGAGTTGTTTTTCATGGGTTTGTGATTAGTTGGCATGGAGTTGAAGTTGATTTGGGGAAAGTTAGAGCTATCAAGGAGTGACCTATTCCTATAAATAATTCTTATGTGAGAAGTTTCCACGACATAACATCCTTTTATAAAAGATTTGTGCAGAATTTCAATACTATTTTAGCACTTTTGACTAATTGCATCAAAGGGGGTGGTGACTTTAAGTGGAGTAAGGCGGCCCAATGAAGTTTTAAAATCATTAAAGACAAGTTGTGTTCAATACCAATACTAGCACTCCCTGATTTCTCTAAAAATTTTTAGATTAAGTGTGATACATCAGGTGTAGGAATTGAAGCAATTCTTATACAGGAGAAGCATCACGTTGCCTATTTCAATGAGAAGTTGAATGGAGCAACTCTGAACTATTCAACTTACGACAAAAAATTCTATGCATTGGCCAGAGCCTTATAGAATTGGGAACACTACTTATTACCTAAGGAGTTTTTTATTCACACAAACCATGAGTCATTGAAATATTTGAAAGGCTAGACCAAGTTAAGCAAGAGACATGCTAAATGGGTGGAGTTTCTAGAGGTTTTTCCCTACGTCATCAAATATAAAAAGGGAGTAGCTAATGTGGTTACAAATGCCCTGTCTCAAAGGCATGCTTTAATCTCATTAATAAATGTCAAGTTGATGAGATTCAAATTAATGAAGGGCCAATATGTAGAAGATCCTAATTTTTCTGCTATATATTTGGCATGTGAAAAAAGTGCTACTGACGGTTTCGATAAGCATAAGGGATTCTTGTTCAAAGGTTCCAGACTTTGTATTTCTAATTGCTCTGTCAGGGAATTATTAGTCAGAGAAGCTCATGTGGGAGGTTTGGTAGGATACTTTGGCAAAAAGAAGACCTTAAAGATGATCAAGGAACACTTCTATTGGCCAACGATGATCAAAGATGTGCATCGAGTAATGGAGAGATGTGCAACTTGCAAGAAAGCAAAGAGTAAGGAGGTTGCACATGGTTTGTATATGCTATTACTAGTTTTTGACCAACCATAGGTTGACTTAAGTATGGATTTTGTGCTTGGCTTACCAAGAACTTTAAAGGGTACAAATTTAGTCACAACGGTAGTAGATCAATTTTCAAAGATGTCATATTTAATTCCCTGTCACAAAATTAATGATGCTTATAATATAGTGGGTTTGTTCTTCCGAGAAATTGTGAGATTACATGGCATTCCAAAGAGCATTGTGTCAGATTAAAATGCCAAGTTTCTGAGTAATTTTTAGAAAACATTGTGGAAAAAGCTTAGGACATGATTACTTTTCAGCATAACTTGTCATCCTTAAACTGATTATTAAACTGAGGTAGTCAATAGAATACTTTCTTCCTTACTTAAAGCTATTGTTGGTAAGCATATGAAGAATTGGGATGAATGCTCACCATTGTTGAGTTTGTATACAACAGAAGTGTTCATGGTATTATTAAACATTCTCTTTTTTAAGTGATTTATGGGTTGAATCCTATCACACCACTTGATCTAGTACCACTACCCTCAAGTGACAAAATATGCATGGATGGAAAGAAGAATATTGAAATAATTAAAGCTCTATATGAAAATGTAAAGTGACAAATTGAAATGAAGAATGCAGCTTATGAAAAAGCAGCAAACAAGGGAAAGAAGTAAGTTTAGTTCATATCGAGTGATCTTGTCTGGATTTATCTTTGGAAGGAGAGGTTTCCCAACAAACTTAAGATTACAATATTTACCAGGGTAAAAGGTCCATTCAAGATTCAGAGAAAATAAATGACAATGCTTACAATGTTGATTTACCAGGAGAAAGCAACATTTCAACTACATTCAATGTAAGAGATTTGACGTCATACTTGGATGATAATGAAGACTTGGATTTGAGGACAAATCCTTTTGAACCCAGGGAGAATGATGAGCATCAGGTTGAACAAAAGGCTGACTTGGGCCAAGGAGTTTCATTTAGGCCAATTACCCATTATATGGCCAAGAAGATTTAGGCCATGGTTGTCCAGCAACTCAAAGTGGAATTAGATCATTTAGGGTCCAAGCCATACTTCTATATAGAGTCCAAGTTCAAGTGGGGCAATTTGATCATGTGCTGTAATAAATAAATTGTGAAAAGTCAATTATGCATGTGATGAAAGTTGAAATAAGCATTGGTTGAGCTATATTTCCTTAAAAGTCTAAGTTAGATAGGTTAGGTAAGCTACATTGGATTGAAAGTCTATGTTAGGTGTATTTCTATACATGTTTTTGCCAAATTAAGTGAGAATTAGGTGAATCATAGACTTATGTCATGAGGATTGTTATTGACTATAAATATAGAACTTATCAATGAGAAATGCAACCTTGAATGCTCTGAAAATTGGCTTAACCTCTTTTATGTGAATTTCTTATTTAAGTTTTCTAAACTTGTTGGCGAAATTATCCATCTTCTATTCTAGAATGTGGGGAATCAAACATAGTATTTTTTAGTGTGGCGTGCAAACTTATCATTTGAGATTGCTAGTTGTTCTGTATTTTCTTTTTCATTCATTTGTGTGTGGGATTGTTCAATCTGAACTTCCTAAAAGCACATCAATATGTAATTGAATATTGCTTTGGGAGTTAACTTTAACATCGTTCTTAATTTAGTACTTCTTATCATTAATTTTGCAAGCAGAAGATGATTGCTTATTAGAGGATTGTGAATCTCTTAAGTGCATTTTTCTGCTTCTAATGGTTTAAGTGAGATGCTCAGAGCATATATTATGAGAAAAGTAATAAATTAGGTCACCTATTTTTATATTTTGTGACAATTTTGTCCCTTACAAATATTTGTGACAAATCAGTTCCTCAAAAATTCTATTTTATGTAAAATCAGTCCCTCGTTAATATAAATGAAAGGAGCAATTTTAGACAAATTTAATTGGTTTCATATATAATTGAATTTGTGAAGAACTAATTTGTCACAATTAATTTGTGAAGGATCAAATTATCACAAAATACAAAAGTAGAGACTAATTTTACATACAATTAACCACTAAAAATGGTCATAAAGAATCCTCTTTTACGACAATTTTGTAACTATCATTAAATTTTAATTAATACTATGGATATATTTGAGCCCCTTAAAAATTAAGTGTAGGAGCATTTGGTCACATGTTTGGAGATCTTTTATGGGTACTTTCAAGTCCCACATCAAATGAATTTCAGCATATACATAAATAAGACGTTTGAACTATTTTGATACCATCCACGGTAAATGATTTTATTCTTCAATTTTCAGGAAAAAAAATAAACTGTTGCAAGCAACAATTATCTATAACCGTTTAAAAAACAAATACAAGTTAATGATTTTTTTTGTCGTTGTTGTGCATAAGGTGGTTTTGCAGCAGTTTTAACCGCTGCTAGATTTTTTATTAAATATTATACTTCTATTTTTCTTGTTCCGAATATATATATATATATATAGATAATATTTCTTTTTAGCAATTTCAAACTTGCCAATTTGGACAACATACCAGCATTTAACACAATAAAATCATACGCTGAAGATAAGTCAACATGCCGTTGAAATTAGAAATATTACTAGAGTCAAGTGAAATATGATATAGATTATAATTATTGGCTAAAATCAAGTAAAAGTCAAATTTAAATACAATTAAAAATTGTTCAAACTAATTATTCTAGTTACGATGTAACCTAAGCTTCGTAATTCAACAAAACAAGTTCTTAAATGGAAGTCAAAATCATCTAAAAAATATTCACAACAACCTAAAAATTTCGACAAATCAATAATATCTTCACAATAGATAATAAATTAACAGCATCATAAGAAAACTCAAAATGAAAAAGAAAATTCAACATATAAATTAGATGAAAAAATATGGCAGCCAACCAAATTTTTCTTGGATTCTTCATGAAATGGGGATGATTTATTACCAATTATGGAATCTGGCATTAAACACAATCGAATAGAAATACATGAAATATATGTGCCATGTTAGGAGGTGGGTCTTCCAGTGTATATATATATATATATATATATATATATATATATATATATATATATATATATAACTTAGTTATTATATCCATCAACTATATTATACAAATAGTAGTATCATCCATATAGAGATTGAAACTTAAACTTTTTTTTTGGGTAGATTATATCTTATTTGTGTGTTGTTTCATTCAATATATATTTTTCAATAAATTATACTTTTTATCCTTAATAAGTATATAAAATTATAAATTGGTTTATTTAAAATATAAGATTTTTTCTATTCAACCCCTATTAAATTTCTCCAATTAGTTTAGTTCTCCCATTTGTTGAGATGAATTTAACAAAGTTGCTAACCTACGACACATTTGGTTCGCATCTTCGAGGCGATAGAAAGGGTGAGGGAATCCCTCACCCTTGTTTGGTTTGCACATTGACACAACTTTGCCTCTCCCTGGTCATTCCTTTTTCCCACGACCGTGGGTGATAGCTCTACCTCCATCCTGGGCAGGAAAGGAAGGCCACTCCTAGGAAAGCAAAATTGTATGCCAAAATTAACCCAATTTTTGTACTGGATCACATCACCTTTCAACCAGTTCTATTTATTAAGCAAAATAAATCTGATGAAGGTAGCTTACCCACCCACTCCTCCCTCTGCTTAACACGCCTCGGAGTTACTTTTGTGTGCGGAGGGCAACAATATATTTTCTTTTTATTTGCTGCTTTCCTATTTCCAATGTTTTTTTTTTTTCTTTTTTATCTGCAAAGAGGAAGTTTAAATCATGTTTTTTTCCTTCCTTTTTCCTAAATGGACAGTGTTAGAGCAAAAGAATGGCAATAAATAAGAAGATAAACTGTTGAAAATGAATGACAAAAAAAAAAAAGGTGCCGCTGGCAGTGGGAAAAACCGAATATGCCAGATGAAAGTGGAGATGTGGCATGTAACTTTTAATCTATTTTAAATATTTTAATTATTTGATTGAAATTTTATTATATTTGTATAATATATATAATATAAAATGAATATAATTCAAAATAATAAATATATTTAATGTGCTCATTTTAAATGTTCTAAACATTCTAATACAAATTATACAATAAAGTAAGAAAATTATGTTAAATATATATATATATATATATATATATAAAATCTAAAAATATACACTTTTTTATATTTTATAGATTTAAATTTTTTATAATATAATTTTTTACCTTTTCTTTTACTTTTAAGATTTAATAATTATAACATTTTAGAATATATATTATAATAATAATTTTTTTTCAAGGTTAATATGATAACTTTAATCTCACTCATTTCTATTCCCTCAGTGATTCATCAAATTAAATAAAGTATGATACTCTCCTATCTATTTTATTCTATGTGCAACCAAATGTACATACATACTCTCCCTCTCCCTCTTCCATTTCCATTCATATTCTCATTTCCTTTCCATCATAAACAATTCTATTAACCAAATGAGCTCCTAGTCTCTTATATTGCTTATGTAACATTAATTTATGTGATAAAGCGACTATACTACTTAGTGTCATAAAAGCGGATACATAAAATTGGTAACAATTTTAACTCTCACATAAGCTTTTGGTTAGACAGAATAAGTAATAACTTAATACTTGTTAACATACTACATTGAGAGAGAATTGCACTTTAAATGACCAAATTAAAAATTTTGTAATTAGCAAAATATCTTTTTAGTCCATCATTTATCACAAAATTGTTATTTTAATCGTTTACTTATTGAAATATCCAAAATAGTCTCCCACTCATTGAAAAATGTTACATACTTTTCAAAATAAAAAATACCAAATTTAGTATTTTATAAATTTAAAAGTTATGGTTTGCTAAAGGAACTAAATTTTTTAATTTTTTGAAAAGTAAAAGACAAGTGTGTACTATTTTGGATATGTTAATGAGTAAGGGACGAAAATGATAATTTTGTAATAAGTAAAAAATTAAAAATATATTTTTCTCATTTTGACATGTAATTTACTCGTTTAATATTATATTAACATTTGCTTATCAAAACTAAATAAACAATCCCAAAATGAGATCTTATTTGGGAAAATAAAGAGAAAAAAGAAAAATCCTTTTCAATAGTTATAGGCCATGCGACGACTCTGTGGTTCCTACTTCAACAGTAATGTTATGTATCAAAATCAATTGGGATGCCACAATCTGAGGTTGATGTCCATTGATTTTCCAGAAAGCAACTTTCATTCACTTATTGTAATTAATTCTTGCTGACCTTATACATGAGACCATCGCAGAAGTCAAAAATTTTATCATAATGCAAAAACACTCCGTATCTCTCAAGCAAGTGACAAGTGTCAGCGTCCTACTCTATTATTATTATTATTATTATTATTATTATTATTAAATATCCTTGAATTATTTTACATAGACATATATGTGTGTGTGTGAAGAGTGGACATTATTTAGTAGCTAAGAAGGAATATTAGCTAGCAATAACCTTAATTATTGACAAGCTTCTAATTCTTAAAACCGGTTAGATGGTAGGTTAATTTTTTATTGAAATAATTTGTCAAAAGATTTTAGGCCAAGTGATACTCCCTCTAACTATTAGTACTAAAATAATTACATATATAGCGTACAATTAATTTTTAAAAAAAGTTATATAATAAGTTATGGTACAAAGATAATTAAACAAGTTGAATATTTTATTTTATTTAAATTTATAAATACTTTTTCGATAAATGTATAAATAATATTTTAATTGTAACATAACTATATCCCCAACTACTCGGCCTTATCTTATTTCATAAACTCTGTTTTTCTTGCACGTCTCATTTATATATATATATATATATATATCGTTATTGATTAATATTTGAGGGCGAAGACTTTCGAAAGAATGGAAACATAACCATATATATATATATATATATATATATATGTATATATATACATACATATATTGGGTTAGTAGTTGAATAATTTGTTAATTTGTTCTTGTTTAATATGTCAATCCAGGTGATTTATCTTTGATCAAATAAAGTATTGAATAATGTAACTAGCTGATTTATTATGATCGTTCCTCTACTAATCACTAAAAAAGGGAAAAGAAGACAAAAAAAAAAAAAAGGAAAGTACAATATGCACAAGTAAGTTTTGTTAGTAGAGGTGAACAAACCTTGGGTCGAGTTGAGTTTGACCTCAACCCATGGCCCGACTCGGGATTTATGTAGGGCCACTAAACATGATCCAACCTGATCAGATCTGATACATAACCAAGCCAAGCCAATCATCTAGTTTTTCTCTTTTCTTTTTTTATTTTTTATTTTTTACAAATTCAAATTTAGGATTTTCTATAAAAAAAATGGTTTATATTTGATGAATGAGATATCTTATATTAATAAAAATTATTTATATTTAACACAAATAAAAAAAGTAGCAATTTCTTTTAAAATATCAATATTTTCATTAGAAAACAAAAAATTTTAGAAAAAAAATAAAAAATAAAAAAATATATTGGTTGAGCCGAGCATTGGCTCATGACACGGCCCAAGCTAGGACCAAGTTTTACATGTTAACCCTAGTCTTGTCCCGAGTGCATGACCTAGGTCAAGTCGAGTTAACCGGGTTAGGTGGGTCAATGCACACCCCTCTTTGTTAGTCTCATTTAAACTATTAATTTATTGAGGAAATGAATTCCTTACATTTAAGAATTCAAATACAAGTAAATTTGATAAAATTTTGACCATTGGATAAAAATTTAATAGTTCAAAATTTTAAAAACAGTTAGAAACTATTTAATATTTATTAGAGTCTAAATCATTGGATAAAAATTAAATGGTACATATCTCCTCAAATATAAAGAATCCATATCCATGTATTAATACATATGTACAATTAATTTGGTAAAAATTTAAATAATAATACAATCAGAAAAAGCAGCAAAACAAATTACAAATCAAAATTTATTCTATTTGGTGATGGAATTTTAATTTTGATCTAATCAAATCCACCTTTAATTTGAAATGAATTTGAGATGAACAAACGCATCCTAAATTTGCCTATGATTTGATATAGAGTTGAGACAGAAAATGTCCTTAATTGGAGATTAAATATTATATCATAAATTTGTTCCTAATTAGGGGCATAAAAATTAGTCCCAAATCCACATTTTGATTAGGCATGAATAATTTTTATTCAAAACTTTTATTTTGTTCTAGGGATAACACTTTAATAGTATTATTATTGACTTTGTGTTGCATTACTTGATACTTTTGTTATATGCACAGAGATTTCAATTATCAGTTATTGTTTTTACTAATGTTGTTTAGTGGTTGAAATCTATAAAAGATAGACATATAATCAAAGATGAAAAGAGAACAATCATGTCATCAATCAGAGATGGAATGAATTGGGTATTAATGTTTTAGAGATGGAATAAGAGCAATCTAATTGTTAATTTAAGATGGAATGAATTTTGTATCATTTTTTTAGAAACAAAATTAGAGATAGAAAAAATCAATTCAATTTTTATCTAAGACAAAAATGTTTTCATATCTAACTTTTAGACAAAGAATCAGAGACAATAATTCTATCTCCCAATAATTAATCAAATATTGAATACGATTTTGGTTGTTGTATTGAGATGAAAATATCAACAATTTGACACAAAAACTTTTCATGTCAATTCTAATACAAAATCCATGATTTTGTGTTTAGACATTTATAGACTAATGTTTATGATACAAAATTTCATCCGCATATAATACTGTCTTAGATTCATCAAGTCACGGATTATGTAGGATTTATACATGAATTTTGTTTGTCTTTGTTTTGCCTTTTTCTAGTAGTGGTAGGATTCTTACATGAATTTAGTTCTAATTTGCGATGCTAAGTGGTTTAACCACTTTTGTGATTTAACACGAAAATTATGGTTAAGCCCACTAATCATTGTTGTGGATCCAACTATAAGGATGCCTTTAACCAATTTTTTTTTTTTAAAGCATGGGTATAACAGTGGTTAAATCATGGGTTAACTAGAGTTGTTAATAACCATGGTTATGTCATGATTTAACTAAGGTTGTTAGCTATTTTCATAAGCATGGTTAAGGTATGTTGCAACCACAATTAATAATAAATAATGAATATTCCATGTTAAAACCACACTTTTCAAAAATATTGTTATTTCTTATTTTAAACATGATTCATAATCATAGTTAGGTCATATCACAGTTGGTTTTAGATAATATTTTAAACTTTTAGTGGTGTTTTTATCTGTTACTAGTAGTTTTTCTTTTTAATCTTACCTTAAATCAACTACATAGTTTTTGTTTTGTTATACAAACTTGTAAGTCCGTATAAAATTAACTCTAAACAATAATAACATTCAACCAACCAAAAATATTTCATTGCAACAGGAGAACAATTGCCTATTTTTAAGTAATTCCAATCAATCCAATTACATACATAGAGTACTACAAGTACATACTAACATAGAGTTTATCTAAACTATTTATCAAATGTAGAATGAGTTGCATCGCCTAATGGTATATGTCCACATTATTGTGACCATTTGGTACCTGGAATTTTGAAATAAAAAAGTAAGGGACAATGATATAATAAAGACTAAAATCATGAAATTATAATTAAACTAGAGAAAATCCATAAAATTACTCTTGTATTTTGTAAGTTAGCAAAATTAGGTGGCACTTAACCATGAAAACTCTAAATGAGGAAAGTTATCCCTGTTTCTAATTGGTGTGTCTGAGCATCTTTCTACCATTTAAACATCTTTTTCAGCCATTTGCTACTTCAACATCCATTTCCACAACATCCATTTGCCTGAGTTGTGCAAATACCTAAGCCAAATTCATGCATTTAACCATGGTGCTCTTAAGTTTCCAACACTTTGGCCAATGAATTGTTGGTTGAAATGTCCTATGATAAAATTTGTTATTCTTCAATAACAGTAATTTTTCCTATAAATACAAACAAAAAGAATAAATCAATTCAAGAAATAATCATTGCAACAAGAGCATAAGTTACACCTTAGTACCACATAATTCAAAGACTCATACTAACAACTCTTGCTTTTTTGTTGACGTACAATTCATCGAAATGCTTGTGAACTGCAATCCGCAAATCTCCTCATATAAATGGACCCCTATGCTCTGCGTCCTACAAATTTGAAGACAAACATGACGTATCTCAAATTACAGTATCAAAGTGGCCTTACCATGTCAGCCTTCTTGCGTGAAAGGCTTTTAGATCCATTAGTGTGTGGCATCATTAAGATCTTTCAATTTTGTTTATTCTTTTCAGCAATTTCCTAGTTATCTAATAGAATATATTAATATGATCAGCTAAGATATGTTGCCTACTAGTTCTTGTCTATATTGTCTAAGACATCTTAAAGTAATTCTTCTTCACTGTGAGTCCTATCATTTTTATACAAGTCATATCATGCACTCTTCCATTTACCTTTAATTGATTGTAATACATACCTCTTATAGACATCATCATTAACTACAAACTTAGTTTACAGGATAAAATATAATAGCTAATGAATGATACCATACAACGACACAAAAATAAAGAATGTTGCTTTTCCTGTATGATATCCTTGTACATGTATTATTTTGTACTCATAAGGTGCAAGCCTCCAATCCTTATAGCTAATTAGAAATGCATCAAAATCTTTAGGAACAATGCCCAACAAAACACCAAGAAGCCTACCTCCATCACCAACTACTTTTGGTGTTATTGAATGAGACTGTAACCTTGTACTCACATTAAAGAGACCATGTGTCATGCACAGTTAATAATCAAGTCTGCACTTTTCCTTGCTCATTTGTAAAGGGAAAATTAGTAAGGCATTAAAAATACACAACTTAGCACACCTGTGCTAAAATATTCTATAAAATTCTAAGAAAAACATCCTTATTTGCATTTGTCAAAGTGAACAAAGTTAGTAAATATCCCACATTGTCATTCAGCCAAAGTCAAGCCTAATATCCATTTCTTGCAATGTGGGATATTCACATGGTCATTAGAACCATGGATATACCATTATGCTTAAGGCACCTTTTTCCTCTAGTTTTAGATCCAAATGAATGATGATTAACATTAAGTACTGGTTTGTTTTTGGCTCAAATCACATTTCCTAGATAGCAAACAAATAACAAGTTGTCTCTCGATCAAGTATGAAGGCAAAGTACAAGATTAAGGTTGCAGCTATTACTAAAATGACTTGACTAAAGTCATTTCACGGGGAGTTGTAACTTGTAAGTACCATTCGTCAAGGTTGCAAATGAATTTAGGTGACAATTTAACTATCATGTGGTTGTCTACTAGCCCTATTTTGTATTCAAGAACAGAAAACTTAGAAGTTAACTTGTATTCTATCATAGAAGAAGGTTAAACAAGGTCAAATTGATGTACAACATATACAAGCAAAAGAATAAATAGCCAATATATTAAAGAAGATTGTCCCCACGTCTCAATTCCTCTATCTTAGTCAAAAAGATTTTTCACACTTTGGTTGTGAGGGGTTATAAAGGTATTAGATATGGTTATCAAACTTGCGAGTTTATTATTCAAGTTTACGATTATATTAAAAAAAAACAAGTCAACTCTGTGTAAATTTGAACTTAGTACAAACTCGTATACACTTGTGAATTAATTTATCGATTCTACTGAATTTGCAATTTTATTTCTGCAAACATGTCAATTAACTTAAAGTCAGCAACATAAATATTCAAATCTAGAATGAAAAGTTTATTTTCAAAGAAGGCATCATAATCTACTTTATTACTAGTTTAAATATACATAAAAATAATAAAATTATATTAAATATGTACTTATTAAAATAAAAATAAAATAGATATTATTTAGTAGATTATATTAAATGATTATTTATGTATGATTATGTTAAAATATTTATATTGATGGTTATTAATAACTTTCGATTAACTTAGTATATTGCATTTGAATAATTTTTTGTCGTATATAATATTTTAAACATATAATTATATATTTTGATAACTATTTATAATCGAAGTAAACTTTTACAAAGTTTACATTACGACCTCACGATATAAGTTTACCTCTTCTTTATAAGTTTGTCAAAATTTGCAAGTTTCACAATTTGATTCAATTAAGAGAAGAACCATATTTCACATTCTGTTTGTGGTAGCTCTACAGTTTGCTAGCATCCCCAGCAACAATAATGCCACATAGAACACACTTAATAGTTCAAAATGTAGCAAGATTGATTTTCTGCTCTCAGATCTATCTTCACTTCTATTTCTCTATTCTCTTTTGATACTTCTCATAAATATGCTTCCCGTTGTTTAATGCGAAATAGCACTTACGCAACCCAATATTATTTGCCCAAATTGCACTTTCCTTATATCTCGAAATAAGGTTTAATTTTGTAGGCAAAAAAAAAAAAAAACAAAGGTTGAATTCTAGTTTACAAAAAATTTCATATATTGAGAAATTTAGTTTAAATAAATTAATGCATAACATAGGGAAGCACAACAAAATCTGGAGTCTTACGTGCTACGCTATCCAACATTTGAAACATAAAACTAGCTAAGAACAGAAGAAGAAAGAGCATCGTAGTGCATATAGTTGCTAGCAAAGATGGGGATATGGGAACCAATCAAAGATAGATTTAGGATTTTATTATAAAGGAGCAAAAGTCTTGGAATTAAAAATTTTAACCAAATAAAATAAATTTTTATAATTTAAGGGAGACAAACTTTTATGAATTAAATAATCAAATCAATAATATAAGTTAAAATTATACATAAAAGTTAAAATTTTAAAAATTTAATAGGCGATCACCCCCTCAACTATCAAAAGAATGCCTAACCTAAATAAGTGAGCAAATCTCAAAAGTCTAAGAATAGGCTTTAATATTAACAAACACTACGTCCTCCTCCAATATAAAAAGTGGGACAAAGAAGAAATGGAATGGATGACCAAAAGATCATATATAACCCAAAAGATCAGATTCATTATTTATAGTATAATTGGCATCTCATATTATAATCCCAAGATCAATATATGGAGCCTCATGAAAGCGAAAGAGCATCAATATAATTTATTCTTGGAGATTGGTGCATCAATATGATACATCAAATTATCAAAGTGTTGTCGCAAACAAATTAGTCTTGAATCTTTGTGAACAGTTGAATAATGAAACTTAGGCTATGTTCAGTGACGAATGGACATTTCTACAACTCCATATTCAGTATGATGAAAATGAACTTGAATAATGAAAATCTTATATTTTAAAAGTGATACTCATGTAATTATTGATCAGTAATCACAATCACAATCTTATTTCATGTCAATGAATCAGCTACGTATGGTACTATAACATGAATGTATAAAGACGAGCACACAGAAAGCGAAAACCAGTGCAACTACCACCCACATTATTTATTTATTTCAAATCATTTCATTGATCGAAAGAGTTCTTTTCCGGCTAATACGTGATCAAGTACTAATACAACTTTTTTCAAAATTATATTAGGACCAAACTTTCTATCCAAACATAGTAATAAAGTTGACTAAGTCAACAATAATACAGACCGAAAGCTTTAGAGAACTCGGAAAATTCATTGCTTGTGTGGCGCGCATTAATTGTTCCACCTAGAATTTTCAACTTTTATACCTACTTCATCAAGTATCTACTAAATTACAGCTGAGTCATAATAACAAGCTGAAAGCATATAGAAACTTTCCATCCCTTTTTTTCATCCACAGAGGAGAGAAAAACAGTACCAGTCGAAGATCATGGAAATGGAAATTTATTTGTGAAAATTATAATTTTTTTATTTGGTTAAATAATAAATTTCTTGACATTTGATACACACATATATTATATAGATCTTTGTTAAATATATTTTTTATCAATAATGTAAAACTATAATGGTTATATAGTGAAGACAAAAAGATTGATATTAAGCTCCGATATAAAATTATAATTTTATATTTTTTATAACAATAAAGTAATTTTATGTTATATAAGAATACATAATATGCAGAAAACTAATTTTATTGAAATAGATTACATCGAAAGAAAGATATAGCAATATATGACGAAAGTCAGAGGAGCTGAAATGCTTGTATCAAGTTAAGAGCAATGTTAAAGTTAGAGAAATATTAAGCATAAATTAACCAACTCTTAAGAAAGTCATTACTTCCCCTGACGAGACACAAGATATTTTTGTATTTTGGCCATCACGACAAGCTCTAGCAAGCAAGTCAATAATCGCGTGGCGTTGTCTGTGGGGTATATACATAATACACAGTCTCTTACACAAGCTTGTTATGCAACTTGTTATGTACAACTTGCACATTAGTTCATATATAAATACATACAGGTGCTAGCATTTACCACATGAAGCAAACACAAACAATCCTTCACTTCCATTATCCCTTATTCCTTCTTCTTGTAGTAGCTAGCCATGGAGGTTCCGTTATCATTATGCCTCATCCTTCTTCCCTTGTTGTATTCTGTCTACACCCTTCTCAGGCTGATCCTCCGACGACGAGGCCAGTCCTGCTTCATGCTGGCCTACGAGTGCTTCAAGCCGCCGGAGGACACGAGGCTCGACACCGACGCCGCCGCGAGGATCGTGCTGCGAAACAGGAACCTAGGGCTGGAGGAGTACAGGTTTCTTCTGAAGACCATAGTGAGCTCAGGCATAGGAGAGAGCACTTACTGTCCGAGAAATGTGATTGAGGGGAGAGAAGACTCTCCCACTCTTGATGATTCCTACGCAGAGATCGACGAGATCATGTTCGATACCCTCGATGGCCTCTTCAGAAGGACTGGCTTTTCTCCTTCTGATATAGATATCCTTGTGGTGAACGTGTCCTTGTTCTCTCCTGCTCCTTCCCTCACAGCTCGCATCATAAACAGGTATAATATGAGGCATTTGATGGACTCTCTTTTTCTTTTTTCTAAACTATTATATATACATATATATGTGTGTGTGTGATCGAGGATTTCAGGACATTGTCCCCAATCCTGAACGTACCTTCTCCACATGCAGTTAATATCTTGATAAAAGAAAAATTAGTTTGTTAAGTATAGATATTATTTTATCTATTCTATTACATGCTTGAATTTAATTTGTTTAAGATATAAGTATAATTATAATATTATATCTAGTAAAATAAGCAAGATATTATTTTATATGTATATTTTTTTAAACTCATTTAATAGTTATTATATTATAAACTTATCTAGTTTAATAACACCGTGACCCTTTTTTTGTAAATAATCAGTATATGTGAAAATAAAATTCTTTCATAAATGAAAGGCTGAACTACTAAATGTCATCGAATTAACTGTGGCATACGGCTGAGTCCATTCAATTTAGAGTTGTACGTGCCATCATGATATTAAAGACCTATCTCCATTTAATAACTCCCTCTTTGAAAAGAAAAAAAAACAAGACGTGTTTTGGCTCTGAGATAAAGATACATACATCCTCGTGATTTTTCTGTGACAGCTGGCTAACATAATAATGAACAAGCAGGTACAAGATGAGAGAGGACATCAAGGCCTTTAACTTGGCGGGAATGGGGTGTTCGGCGAGCGTGGTGGCCATTGATTTGGTTCAGAGGATGTTCAAGACCCACAAGAACTCTCTCGCCGTTGTTGTGAGCACAGAGGATCTGGGGTCGCACTGGTACTGCGGGAAGAATAAGATGATGATGCTTTCGAATTGCCTGTTTCGCTCGGGTGGTTGTTCTATGCTTTTCACCAACAACCCCTCCCTGAAGCACCGAGCTATCTTGAAGCTCAAGCACATGGAGCGAACCCAGTTCGGTGCAAATGATGAGGCCTATGGCTGCTGCATGCAGGTATAGGTAGTGTTAGATTTCCTTTTTGTTTTGTGAGATATTGTTTAGGACATCTTATTTAGGACACTAATTGCATTTATAGCTAGACAGTAGCTAGACTGCTGCTTAGCATATGGTTAACTCAGGTAGAGGTTTCTACAGAAAAAGATATTATTTAAGTGCCTAACTTGTCATTCGGGTTCTTCTTTCATTTTATTTTTGAAAATAATATACAGACATTATCACTTTAATCCCCTACTTACTTCTGAGATAATTATTATATGTATTTGTTTGAGTTAAATTTTATCGATTCGCTTAGAGAAATTAAAAGTGATAATTTAAGTTAGGAATAATAATGATATTTTTCTCCGTAACCAAATTATGGTGGTCCTTTGTGACCAAACAATGAAGGAATGAAAGAGAGTCAAAACTGAGTCTAGCTAGGTAATAATTGTACGTTTGTAGTTAAAGAAAGATAAAAAGTAAAAGAGTAAGGGAATCTCATGTGCATTTCCTGTCACTCTTTCTTCAATCACTTGCTGTACAGTTTCTGCTCAAACTGGTTCAAAGGCGTAAAAACTCACTGCACCAAACTTTAAAAACTGACTGCCTGTACACCTTGTTATTACTATTGTGTGTTCTAGTACCGCAAACTCTTTATTTTAGTGTATGAGATGAAAACTATAATTCCAGGCATTTAATTATAATTTTAATTTCCTATTAGGTGGAAGACGAGCAAGGGTACCAAGGCTTCAAGCTCACAAAGAGTCTAGTAAAGGCTGCAGCACAAGCCTTGACAGTGAACCTACAGACGATGGCCCCGAAGATCCTCCCGCTATGGGAACTCGTAAGGTTCTTCACAGCCTCTCTGCATCAAGGCAAGATGAAGAAAGCCCTAGCATTCAATGTGTTAGGAGGTGGTTTGAACTTCAAGTCAAGAATAAATCACTTCTGTGTGCACCCAGGAGGAAGGGCAGTGATTGATGGGGTTGGTAAAGGGTTAGGGTTGAGTGAGTATGAACTTGAGCCTGCAAGAATGGCACTTCACAGATGGGGAAACACTTCTGCAGGTGGCCTCTGGTATGTTCTGGGGTACATGGAGGCAAAGAAGAGGCTCAAGAAGGGTCAACAGATCCTCATGATAAGCCTTGGGGCTGGATTTAAGTGTAATAACTGTGTTTGGGAGGTCATGAGGGATATGGAGGATTCTAATGTGTGGAAAGATTGCATAGATAGTTATCCTCCTAGCTCACTCAAGAACCCTTTCAAGGAAAAGTATAGTTGGATTCATGAGGAGTATCTTGGCTTTGCGAGGTTTGATTTTAGTAAACTAAAGTATTAATTGATTAGGGTTCAAGGGATAGAAAGAGAGAGAAAGATACGATATAAATTCCTAGTCAAAGAATTATAAAGGTGATAGTTGATATTGGTGTGGGGTTCAAAAGGGATATTCCAGCCTGTTATTGAGATAACTTGTCTCTATTACCGTTTCTAAATTATGAAAAAAGAAAAAGAAAGGAAAATAAAATAAATAAACTCACAAACTATACAAAGACTAGCAGGATGTTATCATGGTTCTTTCATCTATTTAAATACAGGTTCATGTCAATGCTTAAATATAGAAGCATTATGGTCAGGAAAATGGGAAAGTATTGAGTTTGTTGATTCTCCTATACCCTGTGTATTGTGCTTTTAATGAAATAAAGGTTATTGTCGTTTTATATCTATTCAGTAAATTAAATTAGATTAATTTATTTATCGTTAGAGAAAAAAAATGGATAATTAAATTTCTGCTTCTCTATTTTTCTCTATTTATCATTAAAAAAAAGAGATTCAAATAGATCCGTTTAAATTAAGGAGAAGATCTATTAATTATTCATCACCAACGCAAATGATTTTGTTTTCTCTTTCATGGTTTCCCCCTTTTTTTTTGAGACACTCAAAGTAGTAAAATATTTTCTTGTCAGAAAAAATAAAAAAACGAGGAAAAGGGATCGAAGTTTCTATCAAGTTTCTAGCAGACACACATGCATACGGTATTATACATAGTACGTTGTCATTGGGATTCGATGTCCTGAAACTAAAAATAGTTCATTACTATCATACCAACTTAGCAAGAGATGGTAAAAGCATTAGCGGGTGACGCCTCCTTTGCAAGAAAATAAAAATGAAAATTGTACTGATAGGTGGCCCCAAATGTGGAAGAAATTAAGATCAAGCAGCACATCTGCTGGAACACATTTATTGCTTTGTAGCTTTCACTTACTGGTTCATTTATTTAGAGGCGGAGACATCTTTCTATATCGCTCCATGTGTCTCGCGAAATCTTTTCCTTTGAACGTGGCTAACAATTCTATATATAATTTGAAATGGTTTTGAATTCACGTACATGCCCTTGAGGCATAGTGCAGTTTATGAGGCATTCAAATTGGGCTTATCAAGTTATGAATAAATTATGTCAAAAAAAAAGTATGTTGACAGCTATATTATAAATATTTCTTAGGTGCGTGTAGTATTTTAGAAGTATCAAGTTCGATGTTTATTAGAAGTGTAAATAGTCCGTAAGGGCATGTATATTAATATGATATTAAATTTGTAAAGAGTTAAAAAAGAAAGATAGTCTCCTGTACGGCTAGGCCAATAGGTTCAAAGGATTTTCTATGCACACAAGGGCCTAATCTTTTGCAAAAATTATTTTTGGTCGCCTATCCAAAAAAATTTTATCCAAATATTCCTTTTAATTACTCTTGAATTTCTTTATTAAAAAAGTCTATTTTATCTTCAGAAAAAATTATCTGCAGTGAAATATTCTTTAAGGACAATTTAATTTTCCTATAACGATAGCAACTTCAATAATTTTACAGCAATCTTAAGGAATATGAGGCCCTTGAATGTTGCTATCCCCAGTGATAGTGGTGGTGTGCACGACATACTATAATTCCGAGTCTAGGCACTCTTACCATTCTTGTCATCTCGTCCCTCTCCTAAACCATTGGACATGCCATGAGTTGCTTCTACTCTTAGAGATGCTATGCCTTTGCCAATAGCTGATCCAAAAATATTAGAGGTGTGAACATATGCTAACAAGATATGTAAGTACACAATTATTAATACCTTATAATGATCAGTTTGATGTATTACGTATATAAAGAAGTCAACAAAAGTTGAGAATCAATTACTTTCACATACACTGTTGAAAATGTTAGAAAGTAAAATTTTGTCATAGGCAACTATTATGATGGGACGACTAATGACAATGATATAAATATGCAAAAAATAATTACCACAAGCGACTAGAGGATTTCTAGGCTGAGATCAACTTGTTAGACGAGAATTTTTCTAGGTCTCTTGTTCCATTTTTCACCTAGGTTTTTTGGTTTCTATCTAGATTTATTGTATTTTTACATGCATCCCTAATTTCATCCTCCATATAGATGCAATGATCTTTTAGGCATGCATAAATTTTTGTGTCATTGAACCCAGTTTATTGATGCTTTTCTTGGCCCCACAAAAAGAATATGAAATTTTTACATGTTCAAAGATAGATTCGTCAATAACTCCAATATCATTGACATATTTTTGTTGCTTAGTTTACAGAAAAGTTTGATTTGATATAACTTCATCAAAAAGAAACAAAATGTAAGTGCTTCTCACATCCTCTGTACAAGTACTGTATTAACTCATATAATTCTTTTGCATCAGTGGTCATTTATCATTTTGTTTGACAGTGGAATTGGACCCCCTATTTCGTACACACTTTCATTTTCATAAAGAATCCCAAGTTATCACGAACCATGTATTGCATTTGATCATCCCTATAAATCCAGTTTTCTCTTACTCATGGCCTTGACTGAGGTTTCACAAGTGATTTTCCTCTAATTATCTCCCCATTTTTAAGCCATTTTCCTCTTACTTATTGCCTATTTGATGGAGTTATTGTTGTTATCCTTTTCATTGCTTATAAAGTAATTAATTAAAATATTGAGTTTTGTGAAGTGAAGTTTTTATTTTATTTTGCCTTCCATGCAACTTCCAAATGTGAGGAAACGCATACCTTTTAATTAAATTAACAAGATCGGTTAATTAAAGTATGTATTTGGCTGAAATATTTTCTTTATTTTGTTTAAAGTATGTCTAAAACATGCAACTTTTTTTCTATATTATGAAAACATAAAAAAAATTTTAAGTATTAGACGATCAAAACTTCAAGAATAATATATATTTTCTACTGAAATAAGATTATTAAAAATATATTTATTAAATTTTCCGAATTATTTATTTTAATTTTATTTATTGCAAAGAACGTAATTTTCCAAAATATATAAAATACTGTATAATTTAAATATGTTCAAAGAAAATTAAAAGGAGTAATTTAATCATATTAAATGCTCTTGGCTGTTTTCCCTTATATATAACAACTTTGACGAAGGGCTTTAAAATTTAATGTAATGTCAATTCTTCCAACTGTCTCTCTTGGCTAAGATCAAAATTTAAGGCTACTATCTATTCTGATGGGGATAACCACCAACCAAGATCATTAAATATGATAGCAGGTTGAATTAATTGTATGTTGACTTCCTCATTATATATGTCAAATAACTTGAATCTGGGATAGCATTTCAATTATATTGAAATATATCTTGAGAAGTATAAAATTAGAATACTAAATTTGTAATAAAAACCTCCAAATAATCAAATGCACCAGGCTGATAAGTTGTTCAGTTGTTGGGTTGTTGGGGAGTCGCAGATCGTGAAGCAATGAATACAAAACTTGGAACTTGGGAAGTGTATATAATATATATATATATATATATATATATATGTGCGCGCGCGCGCGTGTAAAATTTAGCACATTAATCAAACATAAGGCTAAAAAATATTTTTAGTTTCTACATTTTTGTATATGTTTTAGTTCGGTCCCATTAACTTTAATTAAGTCGATATTTCTTTTTACATTTAAAAATAGTGCAATGTAGTTCTTTTGTCTTAATTTGTTTCTTAGTTAACGAAAAATGATGTTAAAATACATGGACCAACAACACTCGGACCACGCCCATATCCATCCAAGATCATACAGTTAAGCCCACAAAAGAGAAACCCTACACCTGTGATGTCTTTCTACATATAAGCATGATTACTATAACATTGGAGGGCGGAGAAGATTCTAGAAACTTTGGCTTGAAGAGTTTCTTCATTTACTAAAAAAAGAAGTTATCTACATTTTATCTTGCTTGTTGTTCTGAGTATATAAGAATGGAGCTTTCATTATGTCCTCCCCTAACCATTGCTCACTGAACACCATTGGATAAGCTTGAACATTAATTTTCTACTGTAGATTCGCGATTGTCGAGCCCACTCTTTGCTCGGTGTAACGCTTAATAGAAAATTCTAGTTTCCACTCCACTTCACCTAAACTTTTGTCTGTGATTTTCGCGCAAGAGGCGACATCCAAGCAAACCAAATTGGCAGAATTGCTTTCATCTAATTAAGAGGAATTATTGACTATTTACTCTACAAAAATGGAAGGCATGCTATAACCAATTCTACCGCCTCAACAAGTCCAATGCTAAGGCTACTTGTCGTGAAGCTTCAGTCTTCAACTCGTCTATCGATATTCAGCCAGAGTGGTACATGTTGGATCACATTCCATTTCTAGCTTTCACAAAGCTCTCCTTCACTGTTCCAAAACCCGAAGATCTTTTATGTGGTGGGTTTCCATTAGATGAGCAGCGAGTAGGCTTAGTTAAATCTGCTATTCTATTCAATTTAACTCATGGGACACAAATAATAGTGGAATCGATAAAGGCCTTTCCCTATATGTGATAGATCACAACAGTGTAAATATGATATTCACAGATGTTGTTCAAGGCATAAATTCATCTAAAACTAATAATGATGATAGGCTTGGTGTGATACGAGCATTGTAAAATGTGTTGGGCTTTGCTCAAGTAAATTTTTGTGATGATATAGAGCACAATAGTACTTGCAGTTCTGGCTTAGTTCTGCGCTTCATAGCTCCAGCTACTGCACGGCGATGATTTTCACATTGATGGTTATTTCAGTTTAGGACCTAAGCAAGAGCTTAAGTTCGCCTTGGATCCATTTGGTGTTTGCATATTCCATAATTAAGGTGGGATTGCTAATCTATACAACATGCATTTTTGGCTTGGAATTTGGGTCATTGTCCTTTATGGCATTCAATGGCTCTATAGGTTTGTGATATTCTTCTACCTTGGAGGGAATTCATCATTGAGACATGATTCACTTCCTTGGTTTGTGCTACTTGGGTTGGTAATGCATGAGCTAGCTGTTGGTACTGCTATTCTTGGGTTCCAGAAGAAACTCACCTTAGGTGAGAAATTTGGAGTGGCAAAATATGATTATGAGGCATTCCTTGTGAACTCCACTATTTTGGTTACTCTCACGGATGAGGTAACTTTATTTGTCTTCATTGATATATACATCAATTTTGAGGACAAGGTTGTTATAAAGAACAGAGTAATGTTACAACACATGGACCAAACTAGGCCCAATATGCATCCAATATCATACAATTAGGCCCAACAAAAAGAAACCCTACACCTATAATGTTTTTCTCCATATAAGCGTGCCTGCTATAACATTAGAGGGCAGAGAAGATTATGGAAGTTTTGGTTTCCTTTACTCGAAAATGGAAAATTATCTACATTTTATCTTGCTTCTTGATCTGGGTATGCAACAAAGGACCTTAAAAGTTAATTTACAAACTTATATAAAGGTTATATGGACTTGCTAGATGATAAATAATCAAGTCTAATGCCCAGGACTTCAGATTAATAAGGGCGGTTCCTTTCATAAACCTGCTCTTTGTATCTTTTCATGATTATTAAGATGATAAGTTGAAAATTTTAATTTGTTTTCTTGGATCTAATGACAAATTGTCTAAAATTGTTAACAATTAATTCACGAGATTTAAAAGAAAATTGTTGTTTTGACTTCAATTTTCTCCTTGAACTTTTTCATTTCTTACTCATGACAAAGAATCAACAAGGGACGCAAATGAAAAACCCTTAAGCTTCAAGCTCTTGAGTGCATAAAAAATAAAGAAGCAGGGATGAACAAAGAATAATGGGGCATATGGGGAGAAAAAAGTAGTATTGTAATGTTTAAGTGCAGCTAAGGCCAACATGAAGGAAAGAATAAAAAGGAAAAAAGAAAAAGTGAGGGGAAATTGAAAAGAAAGAAGAAGAAAGATTGGGAAAACATACGAATAAGAGAAAGAAAGAAATCTAGTGTAGCTTGATAAAATGTAAATCAAGATGAGGTAGATGAAATTATTTGGTATTTTCTTATGAAGATGATGGACAAGAGTCAATTGAGTCAACTCAACTTGCAACTTACCATGAGTGTCTTTATAATGCAAATTCATTGGGTTAGCTCATTTACAAAACGAATCGATCATGAGCTGATTTGACTAATTTAGAGTAGCTTGATGGATGATATAGGTGAAACTATAAGAATCCATAAAAAAATATTGAGGCTGTCGATGAAAATATTAGAAATGAGAATGAGAATATATTTTGATAAAATGAAATCCTAAACCCATATATTGTGTTTGTATGATATTAAGAAAAAAGTAGGAATTGAAAAGAAGTGTAATTAAATTACCAAAATATTCATATTCAAACAATTAAAATATTAATTAATTAAAATAATAATAAAATGCCTTTGAATTTACATCATTGTCCCTCTCTCAACCTCCCTCAACATTGTCGTTCCCAATCTATCTTTGTACGATAAGGATTGCTAAGGTAATTCCATTTTTTTAAGCAAAAATCCTACCAAACATGAGAATATGTTTAGGGTTTATGTCTAAAGTAGGGATGAACAAATACTTGGTGACTTGCCTAACCCAATTTGGCTTGATTATATTATGATAGGTTAAGCCCAATCAAAATAAAAAAAATTTGCAGAATTACTGGGCCAAGCCAAGTTCCGAGTTCACAATCAACTTAGCCTAGTTTGATTATATTTTTATTTTCTTAAATATTATTTTTTATAATTTAATTTATTTTGATTTATAATAAATTTTAAATATATTAATTCATTTCAAATCTTATTTATTTTTCATTCCAAATCTTAATTTTTTGTCATTCTATTTTGTGTACCTTCAAATCTTAATTTTTTTTTCTATTTTTTATTTTTAACAAACTATTTTATATATTTAAAATAATTTTTTTAAATAAAAAAATATATACACTTAGTCCACCTCAGATCCAACTACTTACTAGGCCATATCGGGCCAGGGCCAAGTCCCAAGTTAGGTTTAAACCCAGCCTAACCCAGTCTTTAAACACCCTTAGTCTAAAGCTCATTATCATTCTCTCTCTCTCCTCTCAACTCTAGCAACCAAATGAGACCTAAATAATAAGGAATAAAAATGAATACATACAAACCCCTAGTCATCACTAAATTAAGAGTGAATTATGCTTCTTATGCATTAAAATGTTGCAAAATTCTCAATTTGAATATTCCATAGTGTAAACCTTTTAATTTGGTCTGTAATAATTTTAATTTCTCAATCAAATTAGTCCTTTTTAGTTAAATTGATGTGAATCTAACTACATTACTAACCTAGCCGAACCTAAAACTTATGTGCTCATTAAAATGATGAAATGGCCATACTTTATATCCAAAAAATTGTAAAAAATGGAACATTATAGCCACTAACATGGTGTTCAAACTTGCAAGTTTATTGGTCGAGTTTACATATTTATAATTATACTTAAGGAAAGTGAGTTAACTTGCACATAGACTCAAACTTAGTGCAATTTCAAATAGACCCGTGACTTGACTTACCAACTCTAT
Organism: Delonix regia; assembly: GCA_037074485.1. Taxonomy (NCBI): domain Eukaryota; kingdom Viridiplantae; phylum Streptophyta; class Magnoliopsida; order Fabales; family Fabaceae; genus Delonix; species Delonix regia. The sequence continues at coordinate 16,502,835 of CM073454.1, read as the reverse complement.
CAAATTTACAATTTTATTTATTGAAATATATGTTAGCTCACTTATAATCAGCAACCTAAATCCTTAAGACTAAAAAGAATATAGATAAGCTTCTTTTTAGGAAGCCATTGTAATATACTTTATTACTAGTTTAAAATTAACCTAAAAATAATTAAATTACATTGAGTATGTTGTTTTTAAAATAAACATGATTTAAGTTTATGACTTTATTAAAATGTTTTATTATTGATTATGAAATATAAATAACTTTCATTTGACTTAATTTACTTTGAATTACATTAAAATCATTTTTTGTTATACATAATATTATAACTATATAATCATATATTCTAATAACTACTTATTGACAAAGTTATATTACAAGTTTATTTTTATTTTTTTATGAATTCGCCTAAACTTGCAAGTTTAGCAATCTTAGTTACCAAAGTCAATATGCAACTATTTTGGACAGTGTACATGGGATCACTTGATCACATATAACTATCATATAAACATATTCTATGATGATGCCATGTCAATAGCTAAGTTGAATTTACATCATTTTTATAAACACAAGGACTAAATTGATTAGGAAAAAATTACTAGGAGATAAAATTGAAAGACATTTACTTCAATAAACCAAATTAAGAATTTTGTAGTCTTTCAAGAATAAAAAGTGTGATTCACTCTAAAATTAATTATAAATTCAAGATTACAAAATGTATGATGATAATATATATATCCATATTATCCTTCAACATGAAAAAAATCAAAGCAATTTACTTGACAATTATATCTATAATATACACATCATCCTTGAAATACAAAATTGTCAAATGACAGCCAGATAAGCTTTCTAAACAAGTAGCATATTTGATACCTCTACTCTACTTATACTTTGATGCAAGTGTTAAATTGAATAAAATTTATTTTATTTTTCTCCACACATAATTTAATATCCAGTCAATCACAAAAATCATAAATCTTTTTATTTTTGTTAGTCAAATAGAAAAGATATAAGGCTTCTAAAATGATAAAATGATGATAAATGTAAGTTGTATATTTATTGTAAAATATTCTAAGTTTATTGTATATGGTTGAAACTATTATATATCAATAATTGAAAGAATAAAAGTAAATTGATCCAGTCCAACCCATAGGGCACTGAAGATTAGGCTAAGCCAACATCATAAGCCCTCCCCAAGTGGGTGGGCCAACTTAGACCAAAGTCACTTATGTCAAAAGCCTTGTGGGTTAAACTTTATCCCATTAATAAAATATCAAAATACTTCTTTTATTTCCTATATTTTCTCTACATATGTTAGGGTTCAACACAAACTCAATTGGCTCGATCAAGCTACATCGAGCCAAGTTGGGTTGGGCTAACTTTAAAAAACTTTGCATATTTGATAGGTCAGGCCAATCTTGAGGTGATATAAGACCTGTCTTAACATGGTATTGCTTTTTCATTTTTTATAATTTATATTTTATTTTATTCAAACTAAATTTTATATATAATAAAATTTTAACATATCAATTCTTTTAAACTTTTAATTATTTTTCATTCCAACTTAATTTTTTTTATTCCATTATATTTCCTTTTAAATCTTTATTTTTTAAAATCTTTTCTTCAACAAAAACATTTTTATTAATTTTTTTAATTTGAAAGAAAAAAGAAAAAGTGAGAGATCCAACTTGCCCCCGCCACTAACCGGGTCTAATTGGGCAGAGCCAAGTCCCAAGTTGTAAAGATGTGGCTCAGCCTGACCCATGTACATACCTAGCATATGTTTAGTTCAAAATCCTTAGTAACCCCAAAGACATCTTGCAATTGCTTGAGTTAAGAATTTGTTATAAAATTAAAATGGGCATTTTGGGCATTGTAGGTAGCTCTCCATTCTAAACTCTTGCATACCAAATATAACACATGATATCTAAACACATTCCATTCATGTACTTACCAAACATACTTTATGACTCTATTCATTTCCATTCTTTATTCCAATTCTCATTCCCATAAAACTCATTCATGCGTACCAAACATGGCCTTAATGTTCTAAATAAAATATTCGCAATGTTAATTTTTTTTTAATGTACTTTTTTTTTTCCTAGTAGTGGTTTCTTTGATGTGATCTAATGATTATTATGAGAAAATTATCATTTCGGCGTCTCAAATTTTAACTCTATAACAATGTGATTATATACAAATTTGGAGTAACAAAATAATTTTTCAAGAATTCATCAGTAAACTAAACAAATACCTTTATCATTTTCTTGTTAAAAAAATGGTAAATGAACTATTTTCTACTAACGTAGAGGTTAGATGCACATGTGTGATATGCTTTTCTATTTCCACCATCATCAACACCTCACCAGGGGGTGTAAATCATTTTTAGAGTTCTTTTTATTGAGGTTAAAAGAAAAAGCTATTAATATGATACATATTTGATTGAAAAAATCTTTAAAATACTTTACATTTGGTAAAGTGTTAATGGTGGTGGAAAGAAACTTATTTCACGTGTGCATGTAACCTCCACGTCAATAGAAAACAATCCAGCCCAGTGGTTTTTCAATGGAAAGATGATAGAGAAACTTGTTTAGTTTATTGATAAATTTTTAAGACACTATTTTATTACTTTAGATTCATAGAAAATTAATTTGTCACTAAGTTAAAACATGAGGGACTAAAATAATAATTTTTCTTTTGAAATTAGTAAAAAAAAGTTCTTAATCTAACCGTCATAATTCATTAATGCATGGAATTATCTAAATTAATCACTGCAAAATTAATCTTAAGGATCCGAATTTATCCGTTTTTGCCAACTTAGGAATGAAGATTCACATGAATATTACTAATGTCTATGTTGGCAATATATTTAAAGAACAAAGACTAAGGAGTTATTACTGATTGACTGTTTGAGAATGTGAATGAGACTATACCTTACGTTTCAAGGAACAACAACTACTTTGCTCAAGGAAAAACGACAGAACATATAATATTAATGTTATAAACCTTTTCTTATAAATGATACTATTTTGTTAAAAAAAAGCTAAATAACTTTTAATATAAAGTCAAAATCTGCACTTTGCATTTTATTTTTTTTCAACAAGATAATATTCAATTCATGTATTAATATTATACTAGATTATATATTAAAATAGATAAATACTACCTTGAGTATACTCACAATTTTGAGTGCACCAATACATTCAGTTATAATAATATTTACTTAAAAATAATAATATTATAATTATATCCTTGTATTATAACTAAGTGTGCTTGTGCACTTAAAATTATGAATATTTTAAATATTTTATCAAATAGATAAGATATATGTTTAAAAATTTATGATGTTAGTACTAAAAAGAATGAATATTATTATTGTAGGTATAGATATAAAATATTAAAATAATTTTTTTATATTATGAAAATCTTTTTAAAAAAGTATTATTATTATAATTTGCATTTATACTATATTACGTTATATGTTATATGTTAAAATGATAATAATATATGTTTAAAAATAAAATATTTGTATTATAAAAATATTATTAAATTTTGCTTATTAATTTGATTATGCTAATTTTTATAAAAGAATTTATAGTTACAAAATTGAAAATAAAATAGGCAAACTGCATTTTGCCGGATTTTCTCCTTTTTCTCACGCCAAATAAATACTTCTTAAATTTGCCCTCTTAACCAGCATAGAAAATAATTTAGTTTACAAAATTTTTGAAAAATAAAATGTAAAAATTTAAACTTTTCCAAGCAAAATTAGAAATTTAAAATCTTTTAAAAGTGTAATTTTCTCTAGGAAAAATGGCAACGGAGAAAAAAATGAGCGAAATAAGCGAGGGAGCTAAAAACAGTGCGAATGAAGAACAGAGCCAAAGGAAGTGGAAGAAATCAGAGGAACAAGGTACGCTGACACCGAAATGGCAAAATGATCACAAATACGAACCCTGCAGGCCCAGGCACTGTAGCCTCCTCTGACTCAACCACAGCTTCTGCGTCTTCCAATGACAAAGATTCATCATCCCGCTCTTCCTTCACTCCGCCTTTCGCCGATGCCGATCAGCCCGCTCCGCCACCGGCTCCGAACATCGTGATGTCCTCTAAGGATCCCAATTCTCTCTTTAGCGGTGGTGGGGTCAGGTGGGTCCCACTTTCCGCTTTTCAAGTGACGCTAGATTGGGTTGTTTGGTTGAAATTTTGAACACTTCAGTTTCATTCCCCACCCCTTTTAATTGAATGGGGTGTACTTGATTTGGTTGTGTTTCGAGTTTTTCAAGGTTTTACTCGGAACAATATGGATATGTTAAGACTGCGATGAAGGTCTCTTATTATGCCTGAATCTTGTTTTGCATGTCGTGGTCAGTGTTTGAAGCTTATTATGGTAATCCTTCAAATTTGAATTTAATGATCTGGCTGAGTTGAAATGCGTTTTCTTACCAAAAAGTTAAAGAATTTGGAAAAGTTTGTGAATTGAGGGAACATTTCTAATTTATATCTTTCAAAATATCTATTAATTAGATAGTGTCTTTGAACTAAGCCTCCAGCAGATGCAGACCTTTTTAAGGCTATTAAGTTCAAGGGTTTAAGAGTAAGAAGGAACAAAAAGTTTTTTGGCATAGTTCCATGTTTGCAGGCTTGTGATGTCTAGTTAGAATGGAATGCAAGATTTTTGGAAGAAGTTTCGCATAAATGTTTTTCTAGGAAAGATTATATTCTTAGCCTCTCTGGCTGTCAAGTCAACAAATGGTTTTTTAGGGGAGTTTCACTTTTGGATTTGCAACGGGATTGAAAAGCTTTTGCTTTTCTGAGCCAATGTTGATTAGTGTAGTACTTGTTTTGTTAATGCTTTGGGAGGATTACTTGTCCTCTTTTGACGTATTAGTTTCTCTTCTTGTCAATAAGAAGTCTTTTCTTTTTTTGGTCATCAAAAACAAATATTTTAACCTCCAACATTTATATAGAACAAGAAATTTAACTTAAAATTCTCCTAAGCATAAACTCTAGTTCATTGAAGCTAGAATTAAATTATTTGACGTTGTAGTTTGGTATAAACTATAGCTGGAAAAAACGCTTCTATTTTTTGAAATGGAACGTCCGTTTTGTGGAGATTCTTTCCATTTTCCTTTTTTAATAGACACACTCTATAATCTCTGCTAATCATCTGTCTCTACCAAGTATGTATATAAATTAATTGTCATTTAAAGTTGTTGGGAAATCTGAACCCTCCAAAATTTGATTTATTTATTATAAGTAGGACAAATTTGGGTTGCATAGATTTTGTCCTTATTGATAGATTAATCACTTTCTGCTTACCATTTCGTGCATTACAGTTGTTATATATTGTCAAAACTTTAAGTTGAAACCACATATTAGAAAAGTTTCAGAGTAACCCCCCTCTAAAGCCCCTCCCCTGCCAATTCAATTCTGGCAATTGATGCTTTCATCTGAACTTTGAAAATTGCCTCAATAGCTGCTTCTATCCGTTTTCTGTTGGCCAATTGGTTTTGAACTTTTGACTACCCCCCCGATACTTAAATTTCCCAACAACCAATGCATTGACAGATTCTCTCAACAGAAGAATTTTTGGTTAGGAACTATATATATATATATATATATATAAAGCTAACCGTGCCCCTTGAACACAGTATAGAAATAGAAATTGTTTTACCAATTTTGGGTTTCATTGCCAAAATAAAACTTGAGGGGGCTTGTGTGCATATTTTTTCTTTGTTATTATAGAAGATATCTTCCCCCGTAATATATATCTATATATATATATATATATATATTTTACATTGTAAGGTTATCAAATTAGATATGTATTTGACAAATGTCCTTAACTTTGTATCTTTCGAACCATAAGAAAACATAAGAGGCAGTTTTGAACTCTAACTTCGAATCTGGTATATGTAATTTGGAATCGAAAAAAGAGTAAGATGCATCAAATGTGCAAAGGAAGTTTTAATTATTGTTGAAAAAGAAAACAATAGGATAGACGACATATTTAGTAATTTTTTAAATCTTCACCCTTTCAAATGCTATTGGATCTGTGCCTGGCATGATTAGTCTGAACAGAGCAGATTTCTTGGAAAAGTGTGATAATATGATAGATTGCTTGTTGATGGGCTGTCCATACTCAATAGCAATTTCATGAATATTATATTACTAAGAATTTGGAAGTTTTTAGGATTGATCAAAAACACAAGGGATTTTTGGGATTTCCTTCGATTTTGGTTTATGATTTTGATTGGCCTTAAAACAATCAAATATATTAAAGTATGTAATAAATAGAATGCACTTTTTTTCATACTAAAAAAATTAAAAAATCTATAAAAGACTACAGTTCTCTTTCTTTTATTAGCTGTCTCTCAGGAAGTCGAAATGGAAGGTTCAGCTATGGATATTCCAGTTTCAAGGGTAAAAGGACTTCAATGGAGGATTTCTATGAGACAAGTATATCAGAGGTTGACGGTCAGATGGTTGCTTTTTTTGGTGTTTTTGATGGTATGTCAAAAGTTCCTATCTTCTAACACACAGCTTTTATCTTTTTGTTATTGTAAAAAAAAAAATGTGGTTGGTTATCTAGCCATGTTATCACATTAGTGTTAAGATTTAGTGACATAAAATTGAGAAAACGGTGTTACTCTTTCCTTTTAAAAATGTATGTGTTCACTTTCTTGTCTACATCATTGGTTTATTTGGCTGCTAAGTTTGGGCCTGAGACAAATTTAGGAGGCTTCCTGCTTTGGATTATGATGGCCTCTTACAATCCTAAGAGTCATTAAATTTGGAAAAAAATGACAAAGTACGGAAGGGTTTGGTGGATTATTCTAGTATTACCTTTTGGATTTGAAGGGCAGCAGCAGATTTATGATTTTTAAGATGGTTTGGGTTGGGTTTTTAGATGCATAAGTAATACAGAAGTAGGTGAAAGCCAGGCCTGCAAATTCTAATTAGACAGTAATTCCTAAACTAATCAGAGTAAAAGTTAGAATTTACTGACGCTGAACTAGAGACTGTACAATAATCTTTTTAAGATATGTAGTGAAGAAAAATAGGCTGAATTCTCACTCTTTATTCCAATGAATAGATGAGTATATATACATGAGGGAGAGTGACTAATTGCCCAGAGAATCTGCAAGCAATTAAGTCCTTTATTTTTAATAATGACCTACAACAGTCAAGTACACCTAAAAAGGAAAATAAACTAATCAGGGAACTAAATAATGATATGATTTCACCCATGTGGAAAATATGGGGAAAGGAGAGTTCATCAGAGATTTCCAACATGTAGGTTAGTGGAAAATCCATCAATGATCAAGATAGCGAAGAAGTATGAAATGGTAATTCCAGGAATTCAATTAATCTACAAGACTGTTGGATTGATTACCTACTACTGACATGTAAACTTATCTTTGGACTTTCAGAAAATTCATAAGCTTGACTGGCCCTTGGCTGTCAATTCTATACTAAATGTGAATAAAATGTAGATTATATCTTGCCTACATCTCATATTCAAGTTTCCATTTACATTTATAACTTCTCTTCATAAGCTTGATCAACTCATTACAAGAGATGACAATAGGTTTGGGTATTTTGGGTATATGGTGGTGTTTATCTAAAAGACATTTATATTGGATATCAGATATTGGATAGGGTGAAGATACAAAAAACTGACATCCAATCAACTAATGGGTAGATTCTGATATAGCCTTTAAATACCCAGTATTCGTCTAATACCAATGGGTGGATAGGATACCTGATACCCAATACCCAATATCCAGTATATGTATATTATATATAATAATTAGACTGATAATATATAATTAAATGTAAAAAAACTATATTATATACTATACCTTTACAACCTAATTATTTGTTAAATTGGTGTTTTTATGCATTTCTTAAAGTAATAAATAACTAAAAGTTTAAAAATATAGTTATATTGTATTTTGAAAAATAAGTATGAGTGTTGGATATTTTAGGTATCCTTTATCAGGTACCTACTAAAATTTGGACATACGGTATTTTGGGTGTGGGTATTAGAATGTTAAATTTTATCGAATTTGGATATGGTTTAGATTTTGGATCAATACTTCAGATTCAGATTTGCATGTCTAAAAGTTGAGCAGGTACCTACCAATTGACATTCCTACTCATGATTGTTGTGTATCTTGCTTCTTTTATTCATGTTTCCATTTACTTTTATTTTTCTTTTCCCTTTTAGGTCATGGAGGTTCACGGACTGCTGAATACTTGAAAAAAAATCTCTTCAAGAATATTAGTAGCCATCCTGACTTTATCAAAGACCCAAAGACAGCTATCGGTATGAATGCCATTTATATTTTTGTTACATGGGATTATTAAGTTAGTTGTGAAATGTCATAGTAAGTTACTGAAGGAAGTTAGTTCACATAGCTAATTGATTGTAAATACCTACTGATCCCCATGAGTAGTATAAGTAAGGTTTAGTACGTATTGAGATTAGCTGTTGATGAATAACAGAAGTTCTATTTGGACAGCTCCAGGCTATTGTCTCTGTACTCTACCATATTATATGGTATAGTGAAGTACATTTTCATGCAATTTTGCTTCTTAGGCTGTCTTTAAGGATATTCATGTTTGCTTTCTTATATTTTGTCTTATTGCAGTTGAAGCATTTAAACAGACAGATGTTGATTACCTTAAAGAGGAAAAGGGTTATCATAGGGATGCTGGGTCCACTGCATCAACAGCTGTTTTGTTGGGGGATCGAATTGTTGTTGCCAATGTTGGTGATTCCAGAGTAGTTGCTTCCAGAGCTGGTTCAGGTTGGTGCTTTCTCATTTGTGTGTGTGAGAAGAATTAGGTTTAGATTGCATTTTCTAGTATGCTGACATTGAAAACATAAAGCATTGTCATGCAAAGGTGTTTTTCATTGAATTCAGTTTCACACAGTTTTGGATGGTATGCTGCTTTAAATGTTATAAATAGATTGAAAGATCAATAAGTGATTTAATTTCTTTTTTCTCCCATTTCTTTCTCTTTCATTGTTATGTGAATTTTGTATTTTTCTGTAGCTGTCCCTTTGTCGATTGATCACAAGCCTGATAGATCTGATGAACGTCAGAGGATTGAAGAGGCTGGGGGATTCATCATTTGGGCAGGTAAATTTCCTCTAGTAGAGGCATTGGACTCTATCTTTTGGCATGGATGAAATTGTTTCTGTTTTTACATCTTGTTTGTTGGTATATTTGTTGTTACCAGTGCTCTACCGACAAGTATTATGCCTTCCATCTTGAAGAAAATTATTGGTGATTAATATGTGATTCTGGAGTCAGTACCGTTGACCACAATTACATGTTAGAGACCTTAGGTGGGTTAAGTTAATGGCTTATAAACTATACAAAGAAAGGGAAAGTTATAGTATTATCTCTGTTTGGTGGTAGTTATCTTTTTGAGTAGCGTTGTATGTGAATGAACCAAGATGTTTGTGAACTATTCAAATGACTTGTTAAAAGCTCGAATTAGGCTTGGCTGATTTATTAAATATACATACTTTATTAACATATTAAGCTTGAATAGTGAAACAAACTGAGCTTACATTGGTTTGTTAAGCTTGTTAACATTTCCGTTAGCAATAAAATATTAATTTTAAATGATATATCGCAATCATATATAATTTTATTAAAGATTATTGATAAATACAAGACTTTATGCATGTGATGGGCCTAGGTCTTCTGCTAATAGGTGGGGACAGGTTTACGAGAGGAACAGAGGTGATAACAAAAAGGTTACTTCAGGGGAGGTTAGGCAGCGTAACTAACTCAGCCACATGGCAGCTGAGTATTGGGCAGATGGAGTTTTTCTAACGGGGGAGGGTGTGGTGTGTGGAAGGAAGGGAAGTGGTGAGGAGAGACCCAGCCTCTCGAAAGCTGTGGAGTGGGATTCTGATTATTCTCTGTGCTGTATGTGTCTGCTGTGTTTCTGTCATTGCCTTTTCTGAGAAGGAATCCTATCCATGGGCATTACCTTCTCTGTTTTATAAATAAAATACTGTTGCATTCCAAAATCTTTCTTGGTTCCCATCAATTTTGGTATTAGAGCCTCAATTGGGGCATGGTGGGCACCAAAATGGATGCAAGAATCGATGATTTAGAGGAGACGGTATATGATGTATGTGAAGAGATGACGTTGATGAAGTTGATGCTTATGGAACTTGGCGACAAGCTTTCTCAGCTTAGTTTGTAGGTTCTAGATGGGGACCGAGGCAAGGGAGTGGTAGGTACTAACTAGTCGACCTCTGCTGAGTGTGTTGCTGGGGGTGAGTCTTTGAGAGACGTGGACGTCAGAGACGATAGGGAAGCCAATAAGTTTCGTCAAATGGAAATGCCACTATTTTCCGGCAACAACCCGATTGGCTGGCTTTTCAAAATGGAGTGTTATTTCTCGTTGAACCAATTCTTTGACCGGGAGAAGCTCAAGTTCATTTCTATTAACTTGGAGGGACGAGCTCTCAATTGGTTTCAGTGGTTAGAGTCCAGAGCTTTGGTTCATACATAGGGGGATTTAAATGTGAAGTCATTGGCTGTTTTCATAACAACCAATGTGGGAATGCATATGAAATGCTAATGGCGTTGAAACAGGACGGGTCCATGGCAGAGTACTATGAGAAGTTCAAAGAGCTGTCTGCCCCCCTTTATGACATGCCCGACGTGGTACTTATAGGGATGTATAAGAATGGCTTTAGTGATGAAGTCAAGGCTGAAGTACGTATGTTACAACCAGCTACTTTGATTCAACTGATGGATCTCTCTTTTCAGATAGAGGGGAAGAATCTCACACTTGCATGCGGTTGCGATCGTAAGGACTTTAGGAGTTGGCAAACAGGGCAGCCTTCTAGGTGGACGTCCACCCCATATTCTTATTCGAAGCAGCCTAACAGTGGCAAGGCTTAGTCGAGTACTGCAGAGACAAAACTAGTTGAACTCAAAGGGAATGACCTTGCTAAAAGTACCAATACATGTGTTATTCCCATCACTGTCTCGAGTGCTAGTAGCAGTGGGTCATCTAAGAAATTGGCCGAAACTGAGATTAACAGATGACATGAGCTAGGCTTTTGTTTTAAGTGTGATGAGAAGTACAGCCCCTCTCACTGCTGTAAAAGTAAGAAGCTGCGATGATGTTTGTAGAAGAGGAGGAAGAGCAGATATCTGAATTAGACACCAAAGTCCACGAGGAGGAGCATGATAAGTCTATGGCAATGATGGAATTATCTTTACACTCTATTGTTGGTGTCACTACTGCCTAGACAATGAAGCTCGTAGGGACCATTAACGGGATTGAGGTTTTGGTTCTTATAGATAGTGGCATGACTCACAATTTTATCGCTATGGAATTGGTCCAGCAGTTGCGGGTAGAGGTGTGTCCCACCGAGCAGTGCTCAATTATAGTGGGCGATGGTTGTAAAAGTTACAATCGTTGTGTGTGTAGGGATGTTACTCTACTGCTTCAGGGACTATTGATTACTCAGTCTTTTTATCCCTTTATACTTGATAGTGTGGATGTGGTTCTTGGCCTTACATGGCTTGAGTCCTTAGGTGAGGTTTGCATTAATTGGGGCCAGTTGCTGCTGAAAATCAAGTATAAGGAATAGTGGGTCTGTCTGCATGGTGATCCAGCGTTGGCTCATGCAAAAGTGGCTTTTAAAGCCATTTCTAAAGCTGTTCAACGTAAAGGGGATGGGTATTTGTTGGAATACAAAAATTTCTCTCAGGATGATTCACAAAGTTCACCAATCCCTCTAGAAATTCAGCAGCTCCTTAACGAATTTGGTGTCATTTGCGAGCCCCAACCTGTTCTACCACCTCATCGTGCTCATGATCATGCTATCTTGTTGCAACCCCAGTCACAGCCACCAAATATTCGATCATATCGCTATGCTCACTAATAGAAGTCTGAAATTGAGCGTTTGGTGCAAGAAATGCTCAAAGCTGGTATTATTCAGCCTAGTACAAGCCCTTTCTCGAGTCCTATCCCTTTGGTGAAGAAAGATGGTAGTTGGCGCTTTTGTGTGGACTATCGTGCATTGAACAAGCTCACTATTCCTGCTAAGTTCCTTATTCCTGCTATCGACGAGTTGTTAGATGAATTAGGAGGTGCATTGATGTTCTCTAAGTTGGACCTTAAGGCTGGATATCATTAAATACGGATTAAGCAGGGTGATGAGCATAAAACAACTTTCCGTACTCACAAAGGCCATTATGAATTTCTTGTCATGCCTTTCGGCTTGATTGATGCCCCATCGACTTTTCAATCCCTTATTAATGATATTTTTCGCCCCTATTTATGTAAATTTATGTTGGTCTTCTTTGACGATATACTAATCTACAGCAGTTCCTTGGATAATTGAAAGCACCTTCAGGTTGTTTTTCAACTCCTAGCAAACCAATAACTTATCAATACTCAGAAGAAGTGTGTTTTTCCTCAAACCACTAGAGTACTTGGGTTATGTTATATTGGTTAGGCCTATGGCTGCTAACCCTAGAGCTGGACGCCATGATTAAATGGCCTACACCGAGAACCCTCAAGGCATTATGGGGTTTTCTAGGCCTTATAGGTTACTATCGTCGTTGTGTCTAAAATTATAGCAAGATTGCAGCTCCTTTGACTAAGTTACTTAAGAAAGACTTGTTCCTATGGTCTAGTGAAGCTTAGGTTGTGTTTGATGCCTTTTAAGGTTGCTATGAGTTCCGTGCCAGTTCTTGCTATGCCTAACTTTACATAACCTTTTGAAGTAGAGACTGATGCCTCTGGTATGGGAGTTGGGGCTGTGTTAATGCAAAAGGGGTGTCCAATTGCTTATTTCAACCAGCTTTTGTCTAGGAAAGCTCAACTAGCACCTATTTATGAACGTGAGCTTATGGCCATTGTTTTCGCTATGAAAAAGTGGTAGCATTACTTGAGGGGTCATGCATTCGTCATTAAGACAGATCAAAAGGCTCTAAAATATTTATTGGAGTAACGCATCCTTGATCCTGACCAGCAAAAGTGGGTGAGCAAACTAATGGGATATTAGTTCGAGATAAAGTACAAACCAGGGGCTTCAAACAAAGTCGCAGATGTGCTCTCTCGTAGGGATGTTAACTTAGAGCATAATGTGTCCTCCTTATGGCAATCTAAGGAGTTAAAAGCATTGGACCAGTTACTGCAATGTGATGACAAGTTGAAAGATATCTTGGCTTGCGTTTTAAGTGGTATTGACCCACATCCCGGATTTACAATGAAGAAAGGGTTTTTATTTTATCATGATCGACTGGTGGTACCCTGAAATTCGTATCTGGTCAATCATTTATTGCCAGAATATCATGGTTCTCCTCTTGGGGGCCATTCAGGGCATTTACGAACATACAAACGTTTGAGTGCAGTGGTTTATTGGCCAGGGATGAAGCAGGACATCCAAGCTTTTGTCGCTCGCTGCAATACTTGTTAGTGGAATAAGTATTAGTTCTTATCCTCAGTGAGACTCCTTCAACCATTGCCCATTCCACAAAAAGTTTGGGAGGACATCAGTATGGACTTTATCGTTGGGCTGGGTCTAGTCGGTTTGACAACATTTGGGTAATTGTTGATTGCTTTACCAAATATAGTCATTTCATTCCTCTTGCTCATCCCTTTACTGCTAAGGAGCTTGCTAAGGTCTTCATCCGAGAAGTGGTAAAACTTCATGGTTTCCCAAAATCTATCGTGTCTGATAGAGATAGGATTTTCATCAGTTATTTCAGGAAGGAGCTTTTCAAGCTGTCTGGTACTACATTGAAGTATAGTTCAGGCTATCAACCGGAAACGGATGGCCAAACAGGGGTGGTGAACCGTAGTTTGGAGACCTATCTTCGTTGTTTTGCTGGGGAAACTCCTAGACAGTGGAGCAAGTGGCTCCCTTGGGCTGAGTTTTGGCTGAATACAACCTTCAACAAGTCCATTGGTATGTCCACTTTTAGGGCCCTCTATGGACGGGATCCTCCTGAAATTCTGAAATGGGATGCACAAGCCTCAGGGGTTGAGGACTTAGCTATCAGTTTCAGGGAAAGAGATGCTATCTTGAGACAGTTACAGGAGAACCTGTCCAAGTCCCAGCAATTGATGAAGAGCCAGGCAGATATGCATCAGAGGGATGTCTCTTTCGAGGTGGGCGACCAAGTCTACTTGAAGCTCCGCCCTTACAGATTTTGCAAGCTCTCACAGAAATTAAATGAAAAGCTTGCTCCTTGCTTTTATGGCCTGTATCCTATCATTGCAAAGATTGGGGCTGTGGAATATAGACTTCAACTTCCCAAAGACACTAGGATTCATCCTGTTTTCCATGTGTCTCAACTCAAGAAATCCTTAGCACCGGGTGTCCTTGCTTCCCAACTGCCTTCTTTTTTGACTGAGGATCTTGAGCTACAAGTGCAGCCCGAGGCAGTAGTGCAGGCAAGGCGTTTGGTCATTGGTTCAGTTGAGGTGCTGATCAAATGGCAGGGCCTGGCAGATTTTGAAAATACGTGGGAAGGTAGCACCATCATTCAGTAGCAATTTCCTTCTTTCCACCTTGAGGACAAGGTGCATTTGGCAAGGGAGGGAAATGATGGGCCCAGGTCTTCTACTAATAGGTGGGGACGGGTTTACGAGAGGAACAGAGGTGAGAACAAAAGGGTTGCTTCAGGGGAGGTTAGGCAGCATAACTAACTCAGCCACATGGCAGCTGAGTATTGGGCAGATGGAGTTTTTCTGGCAGGGGAGGGTGGGGTGTGTGGAAGGGAAGTGGTGAGGACAGACCCAGCCTCTTGAAAGCTGTGGAGTGGGATACTGATTATTCTCTGTGCTCTATGTGTCTGCTGTGTTTCTGTCATTGCCTTTTCTGAGAAGGAATCCTATCCATGGGCATTACCTTCTCTGTTTTATAAATAAAATACTGTTGCATTCCAAAATCTTTCTTGGTTCCCAACATCATGATATATATGTTTATGATTTTTTTTTTATTATGCGAAATGCACATACATAGCATAAAAGTTCATAAGTTTTTACTTAGTATAATTTTATGTGCATGCAAATATGATATTATATTTACAGTACTATTTGCGAACTGTTTGAGGCTTGGCTCGTTGATCACAAGTTTTTGCTTGTCTAGAGCTTGGGCTTATATTTTGGCTCATACTAGTTTAAATGAACAAGCTAGATCATGTTAAAGATTGGCTTGGCTCAACTTCTTTATATTCCTATTCCTTAGAGATTATGCTCTCTAGCTACAGGTATAGATGGTGAAAAATAGGAGAGTGCAAGGAACTTTTTAGGTAACTACTATTTGTAGAATTACTAATTGTAGAATTTTTATTTTTCTATTGGAAAATTTCTTTAGCAGTGGAGGGTTTAAGAATTATGGGTAAACAATATGAAGAACTAATTAGGAGTCAAGTATTTTAGTTTAAGAGGGAAGAATATTTGGCCAAATATGGGCAAACTTAAACAATAACCTCAACCTTTGTGTGGTACAAGTTTGAGTTGGTTGCTTTCTTCTTTATGAAAGTACAACTTTACTGGTTGGTTCCATGAAAAGGAAATATGATTGTATTTCTGCCAGGTCTGCAGAATTTATTTCATTGATGACAATAATTTGCTCACTCCCCTGCATACCTAATCAGGCACATGGCGGGTTGGTGGTGTTCTTGCTGTTTCCCGTGCATTTGGAGACAAACTCCTTAAACCATATGTTGTTGCTGACCCAGAAATTCAGGTTGTCTGAAATTATAAGTCTGATCACCCATTTGTGAGACCTGGACTATCATGTATATTCTATTTGCTAATTTCCCACCCTTTTTGTTACTTTTGTGGATTAGGAAGAAGAGATTGATGGTGTAGATTTTATAATAATAGCTAGCGATGGACTTTGGAATGTCATATCAAACAAGGTAAGTATTGTACACATTAAATATAGCCGTAAACTATATTTTTTTTTTCTAGAATTTTAGAATAAATTTGATATTCTGAATTATGAACTTGTCTAGTATCTGTTTCTTCATTCTTTATCAAAGAGAATATATTAATCATGCATTGTTCTACATGCCGAAGTCAGGCTCATCTTTTTTGTTTTTGACGCTTTTTTGTTGCGATGAATATTGAGTTTTAGGACTATTCATGTTGTGTTTTCTATATAAATTGTGTTCTCATTGGGAGTAAGACCATTTCATAAGCCCCATTTACCAAACTTGGAAAACCTAGTACACCTTTGAGAGGCATTTAGTGAATGGACATCTTAATTTCCCAATTACTTGGAAGCTTGTTATGAGATGTCTTGGTATGAGATATATAAAATTCAAGTTTCTCTTCTTTGGTATAACAGTATCAAATTTGGATGGCACATTTCAATTCCTCCTAAGTATACAGAAAATAGCCCTTTAGAAGCAATATGTAGACGACAAAGGAGATGTGAGACTAGAAGTAAGGAAGGTTAGAATTGCTATTCTTAGATTAGAAAATTCAATTCTGGCATTAAGGACCACTTCATTTCAAAAGCTTAAACTGTGACGTGGAAATCAATGAATAGTTTTAAATAGTCTCTAACACATCCTCTCAACAGAAGCCTTATCAGCTTGAAATGCAGACAAACCACTGACTCACCATTCCTTGTGTTGTAACTTAATTTTAAGAGATTTGGATGCAGCAACGATTGAACTTTAGACCACTTGGCCTTAGAGGTCGTTAAATTATGTTAAGGACCACTTCAACTCATGAGATTTCACTCAATATTTTAGGACTTTTAGTTGAAGTGGTCCTTGACATAGTTACACAGCTTTATAACTAAGTAGCAATGTAGGTTTTTCCCTTGGCCTTGGTGACACATACTTTCTCCATCTACATGAGAAAGCTGGTAGAAAGGAAGAATTCAAGAATCCTAGCCTTGATGAAGCAGAAAAAAAAATTCTCTAGAAATACTTGGGTTGATAGAAGAAGCTGGAGAAATCGTTGAACATACATGTGTCTTAGTGTGTGAGTTTTTTTTTGCCTTTGATAACAGAAGAAATTTTATTAAGAAGAGCAGTACAGAAAATTGGAGGGTAAAAAATCCTCAAACAAAGAAAACAAGAACAGTCTGAAAAACAACAGTACCTAATTCTTAAATAATAAAATTGATCAAAGAAGGTTTTACGGGGCAGGACAGAGCATAAGAAAAGAATATTAACGAAGGGATATGGTAGTTAGTAATAAGCAAGTGGGCAGACTAGGTAGTTAGACATATAACTAACTCTTGTATTGGTACTAACAACTATAGGGGCTATATGTAGGAGAATTAGAAATCTATCTAATATGATAATGATGATTAACAAGATTGCTGGTGAGATATCAGATTTATGTTCAAACCCTCTGTAGCAGAAGGAAAGCTGGCCAATCTCTCATGTTAAAATTAATGAATCTCTTAAAGGGATCATGGGCTGAGCACCAAAGAGAAGCCATGAAAACAATTCTATCCCATTACAAATATAAAGGCAAAGAAACATCCTTGAAGATTCGGGCTTCTCTCTCCAATTTAAGTAACAATAAAACTTCATAAATGGTGCATTTACACAAAATATTTTCCTTATTGTCAAACCCTTTGAAATGAATTTGTAGGAATGATCCAAGGTAGTAAGACGAACCAAGTTCTCTCCCATGAAGAAATATATGGGCAATGAAGAGATTGTTTTCCTTCTTGATACCTCATTGCTGGAAAATGAAGAAATACATGGAGAATGTGTAAGGAACTGAAAGTAGGATTTGGTAGAAAATAAATCGGAAGAATTAAGACTCCAAACTCTCATGTCTTAATTAGATGAAAAAGCAAAAAGATCAATTAAAGACAAAAGGGGCTAATGTCCTGCACTTTCTCTATCATTCAAATTTCGAACAAATGTAAATTATAAGACAAAAACAATGTTGTTTATGGGAGAATTATGCAAATAGATGAAGAAAGGTTCTGAAAAAGGAATACTGACCGCCTAAACCTCCCCAACATCTTATTTTTGAGCTGTCAACTTCTTTTAAATTAATTAGTGGCCAAAAGAATACATACCCTTGTAATATAAATTTCCAGGGACTTGCATGAGTGAGATTCAATGCTGTGTTGGCATCCCACCCATTCATATTAAATCATGTTCACTTTGAATTACCTAATGCCACAATGCATTCACCTCTGAAGGAAAACGCATAGACATTTAGTTGAGAAAGCAATGTTTTTGTACAAGAAGTTTCCAGGACCCAGGCCTCGTCCATTCCTAGGTTTGCAACACACTTCAAACTAATTATATGGACTCTGTTATTCCTTCCTGCTTCAGACCACTGAAAATTCCTGATAATCCTCTCAATCTTATTGGCTGTTACTGAAGTTTTAAAAGTGACATAGAACGAATATGTATACTAGATCAAAATGACAGAATGAGAGTGATAAAACCATTTAAGGAATAGGAAGCCCCTTTCCAGTTACCAAAGTGTTCAGAGATCTTTGTACGATTGGGTCCCAAAAAGAAGTAGCTATTGGATTCCCCCTTTCAGAAAGAAAGCCAAAATAGGGCACACCCAGATAAGTGGAGGCCCTTGTAAAACCTGACACCCTCCTAAAACAAAATAAGAGGAAAGGTTTCGGTTATCAAATTCACACCACTCATGGTAAATTTAATCTTTGGATCTGAAATAGTCTAAAAAACTGAAGGATATAGAGAATGTGCGAAACTATGCTATCATCCTGTAAGAAAAGAATAGTGTCGTTTGTGAATTGCAAGTAAAAAACCATGATTTCCTTAGATTCAGCTGTGAGGCCTTTTATCAAACCCCTACCTGTAGCTCTAGTTAATATATGACTTATAACATCCACTAATAACGTAAACTTGAAGGGGAAAAGGAATCTCCTTGTCTAACTGCTTTCTAACTTTGAAATCAAGCTTTAGGTTCACCTTTCACAATCATGGAAAAATGCAGAAGAAAGACAACCTGAAATCATTTCCGCCATCGATCACTAAAACCTTTCCTACCTAGAATCTTGTCTAAAATCCCTGATTTTAAAAACTAAGCCCTGGCCCTTTCATCCCTTCACATCATCCACTATTTCATTTGCTGCTAGGACAAGATCCAATATTTGCCACTCGGGGTTAAAAGCACTTTGGTTTTCTGAATTTGTACATGGCAGCACCTGACTAAGCCTGGCTTACAAAACCTTTGTGATTATCTTGTTGATGGCATTTTTGTCCTGATCCCACCAACAAAATAATAATGAGTGAAATCCCCAGCTGTCAAAACAATTATATTTATATAGTTTAAATGTACTTTTTTTAATTAATAAAAGCACTCGATTGCCTGGGATCCCATGCAATCCCATTCTTTTTTTCTTTTAAAAGGAAAATGTAATGGGGTTGCGTGGAGTCTTAATTTTTTTAATCAAAAATTTTTTAGTCTCCAAGAAACATTGGCAAAGTTAGATGATGTAATATTATAATGAAAAAAATTATACTTTTGACCTACATAATTTTACTTAATTTTCAATTTTGTCTTTATAGTTTAAAATTTTTAAATTAAACTTTTAGAGTTTAAATAGTTTTTAATTGAGTCTTTATTCATTTAAATGTGTTAATTTTAATTTTTAATTTTTTATTTCTTTTATTAACATAAATCATACATACTTGGATCATCAAAATAATATACAGTTAATTATATTAGCAATAAAAATGTTAACAAAACTTTAATAACAAGGACTAAAGTAAAATATTTGTGAATGCATAAGGGAAGTTAGAATCCCAAGTTAATTTTAATAGTAGCTCACCATTGTTTGGTTATTTGTCAATTAATTCTTTGCCATTTTTCTATTTTTCTATTCTTCTTTATTATAATTAACTTGAAATTAAATGAAATAATTGTGAGAGTTAGTAGATTAGAGTTAGATCCTAAACGTTATCTTACTTACTATATATTATTTGTTAATAACAAAACTAGTAATTGTGATGTAAAAATAACATTTAATTAAATCTTAATTTTATTGTAATTTCTTGAAAAAAATTGTAAATATGTAAAAAAAATTTGTAAACGATCTTATGTTTCGTATAAAAGGAGAAAGTGCTTTTCTAAATGCTGATTTAATAAATTTGTTTAACAGAAAATAGCAATAGGACCCAAGGAAAGTAAATAATCACAAATGCAAGTGAAGAGTATGGAAGAAGCTGGATCATTCTCCAATAAGGCAATGGTTAAATTATGACAGGGAAAACTATACTTTCAATTCTTATTATTATTTTTATTTATAATTTAAAAATTTATAATTAACTTCTTACAATTTACAAATATTTTAGTCCTTGTTATTAAAGTTTTGTTAACATTTTGTTATTGCTAATATAACTAACTGTATATGATCTTAATACTCTAAGTATATATGATTTATGTTAATGAAAGAAATAAAAAATTAAAATATTTATATGAACAGACACTAAATTAAAAATTATTTATACTCTGAAGATTTAATTTAATTTAGTCCTTACACTTTATTTTTTTTCAAACAATTCCCTGTACTTTGCAAAATTTTCAAGAATGGTCCTCACTGTTAAACTCTGTTATAACACCGTTAAAAATTTGCTGAAGTGGCCAATAAAAATGACGTGGCATGCCTGGGTGTAAGCAAAACATGGAATGGAGCATCTACTTGACTGATATAAGAATGGTACTAACCTCCATAATTCTTTTGAATTGATTCCCACCGACTCTCTCACTTTGTTTGTTCTCTCTCTTCTCATTATTTTTCTCCTCTTCTTCCCCACCATTACCACCTCTGTCTCTCCACCTCTCTCCCCCACCGCTTCGCCCACTTCTTCCTCATCCCCAGCTTCTTCTTCCTCTTCATCTTATTCTTGTACTTCTCCTTCCACTCTTCACCCTAAGAAACTCAAAGCACTCCAGTCCCTCAACTTCCCTACTAAGAATGGAGCGATGGGATCAAGAATGTTTTGAGTTTGAAATAGAATGAGTTTTGTTATTTGACTTCCTTGGAAATGAGGTTTTTGGCACATTTGCTTTCCTATGTTGACTGATATATGAAGCCCTTGCCTGCCGTGATGAAGGAAACTATGAAGGAAGGTGATGCTAGCAACATATTAACTAAACTGAAATTTAAATAATGAAGCCCCTTGCCAAAAGCTTCCTGTGTTACAAAGCTTATTTGCCGGTGACAGAGCAAAAATGGTGCTTCAGTTTCACCAAGACGAAGGGAGGAATGGAGTATCCTGCTGGCATATGAGCTGCGAAGAACAAAGAAGAATGATGCAAAAGCCTATATTTGGTGAAGAATGGAGCCACAATGAAGATTGGAGTAGAAAACATACACCGAAAAACTTTTCCATCACTGGAAAGCTGAGCAGAGGCATAGATGAGAAAAGAAAATACACGGGAAGAGATGGCAGCAATGATGGAATTAGCATGCTGATGAAGGAAGGGAAAAATATAGAACTTCTTTAGCTCTACAATGGTGGTCCAAAATAGAATGAGAGAGAGAGAAGGTGGAAGCAAAGCTTGGGAGGTTGGGAGACAATGAGTACAAATGAAGTGAAAGAGTTGGTGGGATTCGCATTGAAAAAGTCATGGAGGCATGTGGGCTTCTTATATCAGTTAAACAGAGGCTCTAATCCATTCCATAGTGCAAAAGCTAAGTGAAAGGGTTGATGACTATCTCTCCATATAAAATTGAGACCATTCCTCTGTTGCCATGTTTGCTTCCATATGGGCATGCTATGTCATCTTTATTAGCCATCTTCAACAAGTTTTTAATGGTGTTATAACAGAGTTTAAGGGCAAGGACCTTATTTAGAGGTTTTGCAAAGTATAGGGAGTTGTTTGAAAAAAAAATAAAGTATAAGGACTAACTTGAAAATTGATGTAAAGTATAAGGACCACTTTAGGCTAATATATTTAGAACTGAGTGTCGTTTGATACAGTATGTGTAGTACAACATGGTTTACAAACGTAAACCAAACTCATTCTCTTAATAACTTACTTTTAGTATTAATATTTGCATGTATTCTCTCTCTTTCTATACATGCGTGCACTCACACACCCACATATATAATATTTGCATATATCATTTGCTGCCTTCTTCAGTGTGTCCTTTTCACTTATAAGGACTTATTACTCTTGCTTAGCTAGTGCAAATTTGTATGCACTTGAGTTTTTTCTTTTAATTCTATTTTATTTTTCCGGATCCAAAATAAATAAATCATGTGATGTTGCAGTCAATTGTTTATAGAGTTCATGGCAAACTAAATTTGTCACTTGTTATTATTTTCTTCATAATGGTTAACAAATGTTTAACTTTGTCTACTTAAATTCTCCAATCACGTAGTGGTTGTCTGGTAGAAGCAACTTTCAATGGCTTTACTTCTGAATTTTAGATGCAAAATGGCAGGGACTTGCTTTCAACTATCCAGGAAATGTTTGATATCGATTGTTAGCCCCTTAGTAGTCGGACTCAATTTAGCCTTTGACATTTCCCAGAGCCAAATTTGCTCAATTTGTCCCTCTCCTCTATGGTGTTTATGCATGAATTATTTTCCCAGCATTTGAAACAGTCTGGACTCTTAATCTGCAACACATATTTGCGATAAATTTAAATATGAATCTTACACTTTTAAATTTTATTTTTTATGAATATATATATATATATATATATACACCCTCCCTTATTTTTCAGGAAGCTGTGTCTTTGGTGCAAAACGTCACAGATGCAGAAGTGGCATCCAGAGAACTTATTAAACACGCTTACACACGAGGAAGCTCAGACAACATCACTTGCGTTGTTGTTCGTTTTGATTCATCTTGAGCTAGCTCAATAGTTTCTAGGTATGTATGAATGTGAAGGCCTTCTTACTTATTGCTTTACGTTTGACAAATGGAATCCATTGTGAAACCCAGTTGGTCATGAAGTCCTATAGTATGTTTTAATTTTAAGTACTGATACTAATTACAGTTCATCTTGACATTGCAGTTTTCTGAAGTTAAAGGGACTCCAAGCTGGAAAATGTGAAACGCTTGTAGATTCGTTTCTTTTTTCAACTTAGGGCTCTATTTATGAGCTCTAGCTTAGTTAATACGTTCCTTTAACATCTATATATTAAGGGTTTCTCCTCAGTGATGTCCATGATCAATTATTTCTTGTTAATTATTATGCTTTATAGTGATGTAGTCTTTAATTTCCAGTTCCTCTATAAAGTTTAAAAGATCATATAGCGGTTTGTCAATATGATTGCGATTCATAACATAGCAGTTGACCATAAATCAAGGCATTTTATCAGCCATAGCGGTCACTGTTGACTTTTGAGGTGTCATTTACACAGATCAAAAGTGGTCATTTGTTTGTTCTTGAATCTTTGGACGTTAGATAATTTTTAGGGCCAATGATGATGTGTACTACATAAACTTAGCAAAGATTTCTGTGGCTAAAGTGGCCTTTTTTCATTATGGTTTGTTCTAAAACACAGCTTTATTGGCAGCAGAACGCCAAGACTGAAATTGATATACCTGGCAACTGCTGATAATCTAATCATAAAAAACTTTGCAAAAGTTGTCTTTTATTTTTTATATACATCTGAATTGTATGTTTATTATGGTTTGTTCTAAACTGAAATAGTAATTGTAAATTTGAAAATTTGCAAGAAAAAGCAATAGCAAATAGGCTTTTGGGGATAATTGACAAAGCACAAGGGGGGGGGGGGGTGAAGAGGTGAATCTAAATTGGAATGATGAATTATATTTGACTTAAAACTTGTGGAACAATAACCAGTTACTGACTTTGAACAGTAGCAATTAACTGATCAAGTTTTAAAACCAATTAACTGATTTTCAATAAAGAAACAGCACAACGAGAATGATTATCAATGACTACTAAGATATTAAACTTTAAAGTTTGATTTGGTATCAAGAATTGAAATTACAAAATGGAATTTTAATTTTAATTTCAATTTCATTAGAATTGGAATTTATTCAAAATTTTAAAATTTAAGTTTGGAGAACATAAAATTGTAATTTCAAATATAATTTTAATTTTATTATGTAAACAAAAGATAATATTTTTAGAAATAATTAGTATGAATATATTCAAAATAATTTGTAATTATTTTTTAAAGTTCTTAATTTAGATTAGATGATATATAAAGTTTTCTTAGTGATTGTAACATTCAATCATATTTATAATTAAAAATACTATTTAAAAAAAAATTATTTGACACGTGGCATGTGCAATAAGTGTCTTGTCATGAATGTGTCAACATATGTGTATGTAATGTTGTTATATCATATATATATATATATATAATAGTATTGTATTATAATATTATGTTGTACTTATGTGTACAAGCATATACATATATATATAATTATATTATTTATTTGAACATTAATATATCTAATGTTTTTATCCCATATTACATATTGCTTACATGTGTTTGTGTGCATGTATGTGCATGCATGTGCATGTGTGTAACATATTTATAATATGCGCATTTGTTTTCTGCGTCTAGGTGCGTATGCGTATGCATTTATATTATATATTTGTTATATGTTTTTTTGTGTATGTGTTACATGTTTATTATATATGCATGTGCACACCCGTGTACGCATGCATATGTATGTAATATATTCATTATATATGTATTTATATTTGTATATGTATGTGCACGCATGTTAATATATGTTACATGTTCAGTATATATGTATGTTTACATGTACATGCAAGTACATAAGCTTGTATATAACAAATTCATTATATATATAGTGTAGGTGCATGTGCATGTTAAATATTATTCGCTTTATGTGTTCGTTTGTGTGTGCGTGTTAAATCTTTAGTATATTTGTATGTGCATTTAAGCGCGAATGTGTGTTATTTGTGTACATGTGTACTTTATTAATTAACAAAATATTAGAAAAAATTCAATTATTTTATAATTACATTTATATTATAATTTAAAAATATAACATCTCAGGCTAAAAGGTTGGGATAACTTTTGAAAATATAAAATGTAGTGTTGAAAGTATAAGAGTTACACTTCAATTCTGACATTTGGATTGTAATTTTTGATATTGAAGAAATATTGGAAATGACTTTTGTTAGTTATTTTTTAATTTTATAGAATTGGTGCAAGAAATTAAAAATACAATTCTAAAAGATGAACAAAAAAAGAGAGTTGAAATTACTAGATCTAATTCCAATTTCATCCCTCAATTCCATGCTCAATATTTGTTGCCAAACAGCCATAAAAGTAATTTTAATATACAAAAATTTGTTAACTTGAAATTATATGTAGTTGACTGAAAAGCAATAGCCAAAACAAAATGATCAGAGATAGAAGAAAGTGAACAACAAATTTTTCTTGGCTTGGCACAACATTGTTTACATCCAATCTCTTTAAACACTTGAGGGATTTTCTTTAACAACAATTCACGTACAACAATTTCTTACAGGTTTTAGGTGCTCAAATTTAATACCATGTGTGTACATGCATTTTATTTGAGAATGAGTTTAATGTGGCTCTTACATGAACTTGATGTAGGCTTCGGAGAAAACCACAAAAGGTGTCCGAACTTAAAGCTATTAAAATGCATCAATTCGACCCATACAAATTGGCCCACCACAGGATTGTGAGTTAAATGAGTGAGTTTATTTAATCCAATTTAATTAAATAGATTAAGAATCTTAACCCAACCTATCAAATAAATTAAATGAGTTAACTTATTTAACCTATCAAAAAATTAAAAAGAATTAAAAAAAAAAGTACAAGTAACACTAATTACATTAAAAAGTATTTTCTAAAATCTAAACAACTATCTCAAATTATTAAATCTAAAGCTTTAAATACTCAAACAACTCACTTGAATTTCAATAATTAAATTAAAATAATTATTTAAGTAGCTCAAGTTTCATCAAACAACCCAAACAAGATAATCATTGAAATTCTTCAAATTTCTTCATTAAGAGAATTTAATCTTGTTTTAGTAACCAGTTATTTTAGAAAAAATAAGTTTAAATATATTCTCAATTTCTTGAAATTTTTAAAAGCTAAGTTAGATGGATTAGCTCACCTAACTTGCGATTTAAAAAGTTTGGGATGAAATGAGTCCACTAAATGAGTTTACATATAAATATCTAATCTTGGCTCATTTTTACAATTCTATCTACTCTCGTTCGGGACTTGGACTAAAGGTGTCTATGCTCATGTAGGACTTTTGAAATGGATGCTTATCATTGCATGGCCTCGAAAGTGGTGACTACCTCTAGATTGCTTTTAAGAAGGAGTGCCTATTTTCACAAGAATTTGAAAGGGATGCTGTATTTGCAGGGTTTTAAAGCTAACTTTTAGGAATCAAATTAATAAATCAAATAAATGTAGAGAATAAATGTATAATTGTCGAATTATAATGACTGATTTGAAAGAACAAAAAATATATATAACACCTAATTGAGAGCTTGGCCAAAAAATGTGGACAAAATAAAATTATCCCATATTTTTATTTTTCGTTTTTTAAAACAGAAACCTAGTCTTTAAACATATGAATAAAAACATTGACCCAAAAAAAAAGAACATAGGAATAAAAACCAAAAAGCTCATATATATTCAAAACTTTTGTTTCTTTTTATTTTGTATTCTCTTTCTTTAAAAAAGTTACATAAGAGTTATTTATATATATATATATATATATATATATATATATATATATCTATATTAAGATGTAAGATTTTTTTATTCTCACCGTGATCATTTGTAAACTTTTATTATATTATGACGAACAAATTTTCAAATAAAAGTATATATATTAAAATTTTAACTTTAAATGTTACATTTTTAGAATTATTTCACAATACTAGAATTAAGAAGAAATAATTATCTTACCAAAATACTCCATTGTATCAGGCTTAAAATAGTCCAACATTTTTCTTTCTTTCTAGGTTTAATATACTAAATTTTGTATATAAAAATAAATTATTTATAAAATTTTTAAATAAACCCAGTAGATGAAAAATATATAGATAAAAGTAACTATAATATAAACATGTTAAAATTAACTATATAATAAAATTTAACTGTCAGTAACTCATACATATCATAATATAATAGAGTAGCAATTATTTACAATTTTTTACAAGTGACTTTGGTCTTTCACTTTGAAATTTAATATTAGTTTGATTCTCTAAATATAAAAAAAATATTAAAATAATTATTCAAAAATAAAAATTTTTAAAAAAATAATGGTTCCAAAGATTTAAATAGTCATATAAAAAATAAAATTAGTTTATGTTTTTAATTTTAAAAGATTAAATTAATTTCAAAATTAAAAGTAAAAGACTAAAATTATATTTTATTTAATTATTTATTATATTTAATATTTTGTACTTTCCTGAATGATTTTAAATTTATAAAATTTTGTTTCGTTTCAAAGCACGAAGCTTCCTGGAATTATTCCAAGAAAATGAAATTCTTCCTCCTACCAAACCTTTTGTCTGGCGGCAACTGCCCTTATAGAAAAGATAGTCCTTGCCTTATAGATTGAATTAATGCAATTAATTTGTACAAATTAATTATATAAGTAGAAATAAATAAATTTTTGAAATAAAATGTTAAATTGTATTTAAATTAATTGTAGGTAGTCGATACATTATTTTAACCATCTTCCTAGATTAATATTGATAATGTTGAGATAAAAATGCAGATAAAAAAAAAAAAAACTACGTTCGGATTTTATGGCTCCTTGCATTTTTTTTGGGGGTAAATTATACTTCTTTTTCTTTGATAGATTTTCAAATTTTATGTCCATATCCTATATTTTGAAAACTAACACTATTTTTGACCAAAAAGAAAAAGAAATTTACACACTTTTTCTTTCATAAAAAGATGCACCACACTATTCTTTGTGATTTAGATTTTTCTACGATAGGTCTCTTAATTATAAAGCGCAATTTTTTTAATGTCAACTGTCAAATCAAATGTTTAAATCTCTTTTAATTGTTAAATTAAGTGTTTAAAAGTGATTGATTTTAATTTCTCAATTTTAAATGCGAACTTTAATATCTTGCAGTTATTTTTATATGAAGTATCAAATAAATATGATAGATAATTGATTATAGAGAATCTCAATTTCCCTGTTGCGAAAAGATGAGATACATTATTGTATTTTGACCAAAATACCCTTATATCTAATATTTACATAATATACAAGTATCAAATATGTATTTAATCAAATTAAAAATTGTCAAAGTTTTGAAATTTGAAATAAATAAAACTAATTTTATAGACATAATTAAATTTTAAAGAAGTTTGTATATATTTCTATAATAGAAAAAAGATGTCATATATTATGAGTGCACTAGTATACTTAATTATAATACAAGAATATAATTATAATAATATTAACTAAAAAAAATAATAATATTATAATTATGTCTTTACGTTATAATTATGTGTATTT
This sequence comes from Delonix regia, assembly GCA_037074485.1. NCBI lineage: Eukaryota > Viridiplantae > Streptophyta > Magnoliopsida > Fabales > Fabaceae > Delonix > Delonix regia. The sequence continues at coordinate 16,474,364 of CM073454.1, read as the reverse complement.
TGATTTCAATATCTCTTAAAGTAGGGAAAATGATTCATTTTTAATATTTTAAACCATCATGTTGTTAATTTTAATTAAAATCTAAAATTTCTACGTCAGTCCAAAATTTATTGAATAACTTATTTCACTATACTTTAATATTTATACATCAATTTTATAGACATGTCTTCATTCAAGACAATAAAATAGATTTTTTTTTCAAAAATAAATATAGTAAACTTGTTTTATTAATAACAAGTACTCTTAAAATGGAAATTCCAACTCGACCCCTTAGCCCCTTGAGAATTTGAAAAGGCATCAAGTAAAAGTTATTCTTAATGGTTGGTCTATTTTTTTTTTTTTTCATCTAATTTTGTTATGTCCATCTAGTATGATAAAATAGTTTTAAAAAAAAGTTTATTTTCTCAACTCAATCACTTTTTTATATTTTTTAAAAAATAATTAGTTTTATCAAAATATTCTTTCCATTAGTATAATAATTTGTTATAAATTAAAAATTAAAAAATATGTAATAATGATGTGTCAAAATAAGATAACAATGTGCTAATTTATAATAATTTGTTATATTTATATTTTAATTTCAATTTTATATAATCTTTATTAATAAATCCAGAATTCATTTTGCATTTATTAATTATCAATTGACTTTTTTATTTTTCAATAATTTTTCAAAAATTAAGTTATAAATTAAAAGTAAAGATATAATTAGAGATTTGTGGACTTATTAAAAAAAAATACAAAGCGCGTTAATAAATTTACAAATTAATATTTTTATAAGAATTATTGAAAAATAAAAATAGAGAAAATAAATTTAAAATTTTATATTCATAAATAAAATCTAATAATTATTGAAATTAATATATAAATATAATAAATTATTTGTATCTTTACCAGTCATTAAGAATTTATTTTAATTTATTTATTCTTATAATTAACAAAACAGATTTATCTCAAATATATGAAATGTGAAATGTGAGCGAGTGAAAGAGAGTCAGCAGCGCAACTGAAAATGTTCGCCCCAGCAGCGTGGAAAGTAAGTCTGAAAGAAAACGACACAGAGCACGCAGACACGAGAATAATATATATGTCACGAAAAACGGAAAGATCAATAATTGATTATTTTCAATTTTTCCAGTGAAAAACCACAAGACGTCTGCACATTCGCCTCCTTCCCTCCCCTTTCCTCTTTGCTTTTCTTTCTGCTTTATCTTCACTTTTTTCTTTGATACCCATCTTCCCATGTTTTAATCTAAGCAAGCCTTCCTTTACTCTCTTCACCACCTGCTTCGGATTTTTCTCTGTCTTCCTCACCTCTGTTCTTAAGGTTCTCTTTCTCTCTCTCTCTCTCTCTCTCTCTCTCTCTCTCTCTCTCTCTCTCTATGCGTCATACTCATTTTAGTTAGCACATGGCGGAGTCGTCTGAGATTTCTTCTGAAGCACTTTTTTTTTTTTGGTAATTTTTAATGAGATTTTGTGTATGTTTTGTCATAATCTAAGGGGAAATGAAATTATTGGTACATCTTCAGTAATTTTTCAATAGATGTGGTTTTCAATTATGGCTACTATTTTCTTTTGAACTTCTGATAATTTGATTGGGTATTGGTTGTTGAATAGTAGCTCAAGGGGGCATAGAAGAGAAGAGACCGATGACTTCGACACCGAACCCACTCTCCGAAGTATCCCCATCGCCGTCGCCGTCGTCTGCGACGGCGCCGGCTTTGGTTCTGTCGAACTCCGGCAAGCGAATTGATCAGGCTGGGAAGAAGAAGTACGTGAAGCAAGTGACTGGGCGACACAACGACACTGAGCTTCACTTGGCGGCTCAAAGGGGAGATCTCGCAGCCGTGAAGCAGATCCTCGGCGAGATCGATTCGCAGATAATGGGGACTTTCAGTGGTGATGATTTGAACTCTGAGATAGTTGAGGTGCGAGCATCTGTTTTGAATGAGGAGAATGAGCTGGGAGAGACGGCTTTGTTCACAGCAGCTGATAAAGGGCATCTGGATGTTGTCAAGGAATTGCTAAAGCATTCAAATAAGGAGACAGTTTCAAAGAAGAATCGGTCGGGGTTCGATCCACTGCATATCGCTGCAAGTCAAGGGCACCATGGTATTAGGATTTTTTCAATAAATTTTTGGTTCTAAATTGTGAGATTTTCCTAATATAAAATGGATGTTCTAGTTGATATGGTAAACATTGGTTCAAGCATTTATGAATAATAATAGTTAGGAGTAGATATGCAATTTAGTTCCTAAAACATGTACCCTATTACACTTTCGTCCTCGTATTTATTCCTTTATATAAATTAGTCTTTCATAGTTTTTAACGAGTTAAACATGTATATTTGGTCCCTCAAAGTAGGGTATATGTACTGTTTTGTCCAGTGGAAAGACAAACCTGGAGTGAGTTACTTACTTTGAGGGACTAAATCGTGTAAAGGACAAATCCAAGGGTAGGAAGTATGTCTTTTCGGGATCCAATTATGTATTAATAAGGCTTTACATGAAAACCTTGAGAGGAAAATTTTCAGACATTAGAAGTATAAGAAATGGGTATATGAGGCCATTGTTCTATTTATCAATCACTGAAGTTATCATATGTAAACTAGGCACCCAAAATTTAAGATAGCACAATCTTCTTCTATACCTTGATGAGCTTTTTGCAAATATTTTATCATCAGTAGTTTCATTTGTTCGAGAATTATGTTCTCAGGGAAGAAGGTATTGAGGATGAGAATATAGGGCTGTTGGTTATATCTAAAATTGATAGTGTGGAAGTTTCACTGTGTTTAGAATGGCATAATTATATCGAAGAATTACCAAATTTCCTGCCTTTTTACTTACATCTCAAATTATAATTACTTTTCCTCCCATGTTTCCATTGGTATTTTCTCTATGATTCTACTAATTGTTACCCTTAATGTCCACTTCCTGCTTAAATTATACAAGCTAGAAGATGAGATGCAGTAAAAGAATAGATCATATTCCTACAATTTTTCTCAAATATTCTGGAGTTGTAATGTGGCGCAAGTACTATATTTTCTGGTCATCAATTTAACCTGTAGCAATTTTGTTGGCAGCCATCGTCCAGGTTCTACTAGATTATGATCCAGGATTAAGCAAAACAATTGGTCCATCAAATGCCACTCCACTTATATCTGCAGCCACAAGAGGGCACACAGAAGTAGTAAATGAACTGCTGTCAAAGGATTGTAGCTTGTTGGAAATCTCAAGGTCCAATGGCAAAAATGCATTGCATTTGGCTGCTCGTCAGGGCCATGTAGAAGTTGTGAAAGCACTGCTTGGTAAAGACCCACAATTGGCACGGAGGACTGACAAGAAAGGACAGACTGCATTGCACATGGCTGTAAAAGGACAGAGTTGTGAAGTGGTGAAATTGCTTCTCGAGGCAGATGCTGCTATTGTTATGCTTCCGGACAAATTTGGCAACACAGCATTACATGTAGCCACCAGGAAAAAGCGAGCAGAGGTAATGTCAACCAGCATTACATGCTTTGTATTTATATAGATGAGATGATACAGAGTAAATCACTAGAACAAAGGGAAGATGCTATGTGGCTTAAGATGTTTTAGCTCTCATAGTGGGGTACATGAGTCTTGTATGCCATGTCGCTGTTTACTTATCAATCAAGTGTTGGATTAGTGCACTAATATTATTTATTTATATGCACTAAATATGCAAACCAAGCTGGTTATATAATATTGGTTCACTTGAATACATAAATGAACCAACATCTCACCTTCCCAAAAAGAAAAATTATATGAGCATCCATTAGAGTTTCTCAAATTTTAAAATTCTAATTTTTGGCCTCCTTATTAATCCACAGATAGTGAACGAGTTATTACTTCTACCAGACACCAATGTTAATGCATTAACAAGAGACCACAAAACAGCACTTGACATTGCTGAAAATCTCCCCCTCTCTGAAGAGTCCTCGGACATAAAGGACTGCCTTGCTCGATATGGGGCTCTTAGAGCAAACGAGCTCAACCAACCAAGAGATGAACTGAGGAAAACTGTTACTCAGATTAAGAAAGATGTTCACATCCAACTTGAACAGACCAGGAAAACCAACAAAAATGTTCATAATATTTCTAAAGAGCTAAGAAAACTCCACAGGGAAGGAATTAACAATGCCACAAACTCAGTGACTGTTGTGGCTGTGTTGTTTGCTACAGTTGCTTTTGCTGCTATTTTTACTGTACCCGGTGGTGATCATGATAATGGCAGTGCGGTGGTAGCAAGTAATGCTGCTTTCAAAATCTTCTTCATCTTTAATGCTATTGCACTTTTTACATCTTTGGCTGTTGTGGTTGTTCAAATTACTTTGGTTAGAGGAGAAACTAAAGCTGAGAAACGGGTGGTGGAGGTGATTAACAAGCTCATGTGGTTGGCTTCTGTTTGTACTTCTGTGGCATTTATCGCCTCCTCCTACATAGTTGTCGGTCGTAAGAATGTGTGGGCTGCAATTCTGGTTACAGTGGTTGGGGGAGTGATAATCTCTGGAGTTATTGGCACTATGACTTACTATGTAGTGAAGTCTAAGAGAAACCGATCAATGAGGAAGCAGAAGCATGCCAAAAGAAGTGGATCCAACTCATGGCATCAGTCTGACTTCTCCAATTCAGAGGTCGATCGGATTTATGCTCTTTAATCTTGAATTAGCAATCTTGGCTGAAATCATGTGGACCAAGTTGTGGTGAAAACTGTGACAGGTGTTTTAGATTCAGAGTTCGGATTACTGCTTCAAGAGTTTAATAAGAAACTCTGTTGTTGACAATGCTACAATATTTTGTACAAATTTGTTTATACTCTTGGCTCTTGCTGTAGTATCATGAAAAGTGGAATTAAGTCTGGTCTTCATTCTGAATAGAAGTGTTGCAGGGCCAAGTATGCACCTGTATCTTGATCACCCAGGTAACTAGTAGCCATTTATGGGTTGAGATTGTGATTTGCGGGAAAAAGAGATCGATCAATGTTCTTATTTTCGATTTCTCAATTAATATATTTTCATATTATGCTAGATATGCATGCCATCCCAGTCTGCGTTCCTGAAATTTCATGTGATTGGACATGTCTAGGGGCTTATAAATTCAAATGACGTTTATTTCATGCAAAATACATACCCAACTTGATAGCGATGCATCCTGATAGAGAATGATGTGTTCATTGTAATAAATATTAGTGAGATGAGAATCAGAGTTTGCAATTTGGAGATGAGAGTTCAAGTAGTTGGAACCTATGAAACTTATTTTATATATGTTCCCATTTCAATTTCGCCCTGCAATTTTCTGTCAACCAAAACACACTATGAAATTAACAATTCATACAGAAATACACTTCTTGGGTCGTAAAAGGTATTAAAATACTCTCATAAGCACTAAACTTTGTTTATAGGAATTGTGTTGTTACATACTAGAGTTTAGATTACTGTTTTGTTACGAATTTCAGTTTATGTATTATTTATTTAAATAAGTTTTATTTCAAGAATAAATGTAATTTTTCTTTTTACATTTTATAATTTTATAGATGATTAAATTTAATTATAAATAATAATAACTTTCTTACAAAATAGTTTAAATTACTCCCCTATCACACTGTAACATATTGACACGGAAAGTCAATAAATGGAATCCACACCCACGGGAAATGGTAGTTAAAGTGTGTGAATTTTAAACAGCGTAAAGTTTGATAGCTTTCGGTGGCTCTAGAAATTAAGACTTTTGGGTGATTCTCCAACACCAAAAAAGTAAAAAAATTGAATCATTACTATTACATAAAGGTGACGAAGTATATGTTATTTTTTATATATTTATATTAAATTTTTTAATTAATTAATGACATTTGAATAATTTTTTTATATTTTATTTACTTTTTTATTAACATAATTAACTCCCATATTTTAAAAAATCGTCCATATATTACTAACTAATTAAAAAACTTGATTTAAGTATATAAGCAGTAAGTTTTTTCGTTAAATAATCAGCGTATGTTTCAACAGAAAGATTGGGCAGGAATCACGGATCGCTGAGAAGATCAAGGCATCCCTAGCACAATTATGTGCGTATATTTCAGGAATTGGTTCTTTATTATTTATTATTATTATTATTATCATCATCTTTAGAACACTCATAATTTTGAATATACAATGTACTTAGTTATAAAATAGGAATATAATTGTAATAATTTTAATTCAATAATAATAATATTATAATTATATTTTTATACTGTACTTAAAATTATGAGTGTATTAAAGATTTTAAATTATTATTATTATTATTGTTGTTGTTATTGTTATTGTTGTTGTTGAAAATATATTTTCAATTCTATTTACTGATACATAAAAAGATTGAAATATTTAAAAATTAGTGTTATTTTGATATATTTATAATTTTGAGTGCATTAATATACTCAATTATAATATAAAAATATAATTGTAATAATATCAACTTAAATAATAATAATATTACAATTATATTTTTATATTATAATTGAGTGCACTGATACATTTAAAATTGTGAGTGTATTAAAAATTTTAGTTTAAAAATTGTATATAAGGATTATACGTTTAACATATTCATCGAAGGATACTTGAACCAATTTTATTTATTTATTTCAAACAATGGAGATGCGGAGTTCTCCTTGTCCTCCCCATTAACTACTTTCTTCATCTTCATTCATGGGGACGCAAAGAATTTAATCCTAATTCATGCAGATCCCATAAATCCTCACAAGGAGATTGAATTTTGTATAAAAATAATTAAAAATAATAATATTCAGTAAAATATCTACATTTAAAAAGGTTTTAATCAAGTTTTAAAGAAATTTACTAACAAGTTCTATAAGTTCAAAATGTTTTAAGAAAATTTAAAGAAATAATGACTTTAACAACTCGTTCTAATCTTGTTGTCTATACCTTTACTTTCTATGTTCAACTTGCCTATAAAACTATATATATATATATATATATATATATATAAAATTTAATAGTACTTAAATAAAATTAACATGAACAGGATAGGGATGGGAATGGGAGTCCCATGAGGTGGAGAGTGTGGCTGCTCCCAAAATACTTTTGGGTAGACTTTTGGCCCTATCCCTATTGTTGTGAAAGAAAAATTTTTACATGCAAATTCTTAAATGAAACATCCATTAGAATCCACAAATCTGAAGATTTTTGCCTTTCCTAATTTTGATGGACCCTGACCTGGGATCGTTTGAGATACAAAACAAATTATTCCAAAGCCAGGGTCCTTCAAAGCAAGTGAACTTTGGCCTTAGAGTTTTTCAAAATAATTGTAAGATTTAAAGCCCTTTATAGTAAATATATTAAATATATAATCTTAAGTATAATTTTTCCCAAATTATATCTTCACTCTATTTTTGCCGCTTTTTATAAGTTACAAAGATGCTCTATATCCAATCCAAATTCAATAAACCATATTGTTACACATAGCAGGGAATATACTTATGTCATATTATTCAGGGATGTGAGAACGTTATATCATCATGTACATAGAGATTTTGTCAAAATTAAAAATTATATTATTTAACCTTTTATCATTTTAAAATTTTAATAAATTCATATTTTATTCACTTCTCATTTGTCAACCGTTGTCACTTTTATCATCATTATTGTTATTATTATTATTATTTTATTATAAAGACTTATAATCAGGTTTGTGTGAACTGATCCAGGTTAGGGTCGAGTTTATCTTTTTATTAAACAATCTATTTTTGTTAAGAAATTATAAAATTAGATCACATCAGGAAAGGAAGATTAGATTGAATCATATCACATGCAGAGAAGGAGAGAGATCAAAAGGCATGGAAGTTGGAAGGAACATCAAATGAGACAACGAAGGAGAAAGGGCATTGGAACAGAAGACTTGAAGTTGACCATTGGGAGAGAGAACACAACAGAACCGTGAGAGAATGACGGAAAAGGGACATTCATTGAGCTCCAGAAATGGTCGTTCATAGAGATCAGAGACACACGAAGATGAGAGAGAAAAGTAACATAAGTTTTTTGTTTTATTTTATTTTATTAACATATATAATATAATATATATTTGGGTTGCGCTAGGTTAGAGCGTTAGTCCTAAACCTTGTCCCACCTGCCCTAACCTAATAACTTGGTAGCTTTCCTGAGCTGTTGGCCTGATTTGTTTTCTTTTTTCTCAGCCTAACCTTGGCAAAACGTGCTGAATGGCTTTGGGTTTTCTGTGTTTTTGGGTTGGATGAATAGCCCTAGCCGAGGGTTGCCACATCACCCTTTGTATTAAAATGCTCCCTCGCGTTTTCTTATTATTATTATTATTGTTATTATTTTGCCTTCTGACAAAGTAAAACGTATCGTTTCACTTTTAAAGAATTGGTGCATTTCAACCATTTTATATCGTCTTTGGACAACAAAATGCAGTGCTTCACTCTTAATATAAATGTTGTTTTCCTACCATTTTTTGTTTGGCTCAGAATGAAGCGAGACATTTTGACATGAAAACAGAACGAACTGCATCTTGATGTTGAAGCCTCTATGTCACGTCTCAATACACCATTAGAAATACAATGTGATCGAACCAGCGAAGAGATGTGCATTGCTTCATTTGGCATCTTATTATTATTATTATTATTTTTAAACTGGTTTTGGTTCACTTTATGGTAGTAAAAGATGTGGCACTTTGTTGCTACCATCTTCACATTTTCATTCTCTAGAGTTTCATTTGTTCATTACTGCAAGAGCTTTGGAGTTCGAAGGTAGTTTGATAAGTTCCTAATTATATTATATTTGTATATATTTTATTAAGAACTTATCATTTATTTTGGATAATTTTTTTTTTATTTTAGTGACTAAATAATTTTAATTTCATGAATTTTATGGGTTAGATTATTTGGTTACTTCATTGCATTAAATTTATCTAATTTTATACTATTTTGATAAAAATTCTAGGAGAACTATTTTATTAAAAGGAAATGATAGTTTGGAGGCATTGACGAGTGAGATCCAAGTATGTCTAGAAGGCTTTCACAACATATTAGAAGTTGGAAGAAATAAAGGAAAAAAGTTGAGATGGTATTTAATCCTAATACGCTCTTGGAAAGGTAAGAAATTGTATTGATTTTGTGAAGCCTATGCCTTAAGATTCTAGAGCTTAAGCCTCAAGAAAGTACTTCATTCCATACAAATTCTAGATACTCGAAGCTTAGTCCTAAGCTCGTGAAGTCTAGGCGCCATACTGGTACAAAATTTCAAAAACTTGAAGCCTTGGCCTTAGCTTGTGAAGTATAGGTGCCAGAATGTGAATTTATTAAGGGTAACTTTGTAATTGGACTTTCCAAACCTTTAAATAGCAGAAAGAAGGATTTTAGGTTAGAAAGCGTAGAATGATTGAATGTACAAAATAATTTTGGAGAACAAACTTTTTGAAAGAAATCTTCAATCAACTTGCTCTTTTTAAGGTGTTCTCTTGAAAGAAGGGGCTAAAGTTGGTCTTCTTGGACCCCTTGGCTAAACCACCATGGATTCTTCTATGATGGTTTCTTTCTACTCTTCTCTTTTTCTTTTTAATTTCTTTAATGTAATTTAAATTTGAGCTTTTTGTTGGTTGATTTATTGAATTTTGTGAGAATATTGAGTAGGAATTTAATTATTTTGTGCCCATATATATTAATTGTGATTATTTTTTTCTTTTATAATTATGTGTTGATTAATGAATATATATTATTTCTTATTTGGGGCTTTATATATTTTAGTCAATTAATATAATTGTAAAGTGAATTAAATGTTTAATTTTATTGATTTCTTTTATAATCTCTTGTCATAAACTCAAGTATCTATAATATATGTCTGATTGAGAGATGAGTGAAATATGTTTTAAATAATTGTGATCAACTTTTAAAATGTATTCATATTTGTATTTTTGATCATTTCTAAAACCTTAAACACCTTATAATTAGTTTTTAAATTATTAGAATAAGACTTTTTGACCGTTATACTGTCACAGGGCATTAATTGCTCAAAATGCAGCACCACCATTCAAAATTCTTGATATACGTTTTATATTTTTCTTTCAAATTTTTTAAAGGTTGCAGGTTTTGTACTTTTTGCGATCCCTGTACTTGGGAGATGTCCACCGTATGCATGAATAGGGGGCATGTCCCCCAAGACTTCCCCCGCCCTTTTCATATTTTTTCAAATATATTTTAATAAAATTAATACAATATATATATATATATATATATATATATATTATAACTTTTTTAAAATTATAAAACTTAACATTAATATGCAAATTTCAAAAATCATATCATGAAGTAAAATAAAATTATCATGCATAAAATCTTATTTCATCAATTAAATTAATTAATAGATTATTCTATATATTTTATTGACAATTTTGTATTAAAATTATGACAAAATTTTAAAATTTTGATGTATATTATGAACTAACTAAATTTGTTTATAGATATTAGTAGCAATAATAATGTTAAAAATACACCAATCTAAAAAGTCGATTCGGTAAGTGACAAAAAATAGTTTATATTTGATGTATTACTGATATAGTCCTAATTAAGGTGATGTACTAAATCCTTTTAATAAGCATGTAGTGCAAGAAATTATAAGAGGGTTGCACCCTTATTTAATAAAGGTGGCCGTACCATCCTTTCCCTACCCTTTACACTTCATCCCAACTCCCATATTTTATTTTAAAAAATTTTAAAGATCAATAATAGAAAATTAATATTAAAATAGATATTATTAATTTAAAATTAATTTTAAATTAAAATTATGGTAGAGGAAGAAAAACAATTTGAGGATTCCAAATGATGATAGAGGATAAAAAAGAAATTTGAGGGTTCTTAAAAAAAATAAGTTTATAAAATTAATTGATTAATCAATAATTTTATTTTAAAATATGATTAAGTTTTAAATATTTATTAATTTAATTATTTTGACTTTAATTTCGAAATATTTGATATTTATTTAATTTCATATATTTTATTAAAAATTAAGTAATAAACACTTATTTTACAACTAAAATTTGAAAATTAAATTAACCATCACTTTTAAAACAGTAAATTATTTTATAATTTATTTTATTTAATGATAATGAATATAATATAAATACTTAAAATTTGAAATTGAATATTTAACTATCTATAAGATATTAACAAAATATTTCTTTTTTTCCCCCCTTCCATTACTGTTTTACTAGAATTTTGCTATCAAGAAAATATGTATCACAACAATTTTGAGAATGAAAGCTAACTTTTATAAATGAGGACTAAGTTGCGACTACCAACAACAATCTTGAGAAGTATGAATACAAAATAAAAAAGGGGGATTAGGTTTAGGAGAATTCTATTCCTTCTAATTTCACTGATTTTTCAATATGGTCCTTGTTCTTTAGAAATTTATAATAACATCTGCATAATTTAAATGGTTTATAATTTAGTCCTTATTATTATATTTTTGTCAACATTTTAACCTATATATTAATTAATTTTTCTTCATTATTTATTTATACTTTTATTATTAATAAAACCACATTTTTAGATAATTGAGTTAATATATAATTAATTTCATTAATAAAATTTAAAAAATCTTTACATAAATGTAATTCTGGGGACTAAATCAAAATATTTAGAAATTATAAGGATTTAATTATAAACTTTTAAATTATAGGGACTAAACTAAAAGTTAAATAAAATATTGAGGACCAAAAGAACAAATTTTCCTAAATTTTATTACTTAGGCCACTATATATAGTGGCTTCTAAATTTTGGAAATGAAAGTCGTAGGTTGGTACAGCCTGTGACATTCAAAGCCAAAAAAAGAAAAAAAATATAAATGCGTGTATGGAATTTTCAATTGCAGCCATAGGTTTTACTCATTTCCTTGCCCAAGTAGAAGTATCAAAATGAGTCCAACCCACTAGGTAGTTTGTTTAACCTACTAAGAGCTTGTTTAACCTACTAAAAAGATGAGTTAGGTTAAGAAACTCCCTTAAGAACCTATTTAATATTGTGCTAATAATTTGACCCATTTAATTCATGGGCTAAACAAGTTAGCTGATAAGTTAAATATGTAGCCTTTAAAAAAAAAAAAAAAACTTAAGTTCCTCAATATCTGAAGACTCACGTTCAACCCCAAAGCAAAAAGAGGCCTAAATCTATCATGAAATTACACTTACACATAACTTACATTCATGTTCGACCCACTTACTCTTACCATTCCCAAAAAAACAAAAAAAAAGATGCATGAACTAATTCTTATCTCCACTTCACTCGAGTCACTCATGTCCTAATCTCACATTCTTGGTCTCTCTTGGATTGGATTTATAGTATTAGAATTCTTGATGGTTGTTATGTAATTTGCCACATTTTGAATTTTTATAATTTTTTAAAAATTTTTGGTGGGTTAAAGCAATGAGATAATAACAATTTTTTTTTTTTCATATTTTTATAATTTTTTAGTGGGTTAAACGAATTAGTCCGCTTAACTCACTATGTGGGTTAAATTGAGATTTTAGCCCACTACTTTATATCCACAAGCTTACTTGGACTGGCCTACTTTAATAACTCTAGCCCAAGGAGAAGATACATATTAGAAAGCCTTGGAATCAACCTTTAAAAGACATTAATAGTTAATGTAGTGTAATTCTTCTTAAATGATTAGGATCAATCTATAGGTAGGTTGTGTTCATTAGTTTAGCTCTTAATCTAAATGTATTTTTGAAAAAATTTCATTTAAATGATTAGGATCAGCCTTAAGCATTGGAATTAGGATGACCATTGAGATCATGCTTATCCTTTTAGTTTAAATTATCATAAGTAAAATTGAATTGCGTGGAACAAAGTCATTAATGAATTTAATAACTTAATTTATCCTCACTCAAACTATCAATTAGATTAATTGAGTTTAGTGTCATAGAGTGTTATTTTGTATTTTGGGCCCTTTAGAATATTACTTTAGGTTACTTATTTTGTTTATTATAATTGAATCGTTTTTTAGTGATTAGATTTTTTTGGACTACTAGCATAAATATAAAAATAATCACATTAACTCATATTTTTGTATAAATTGTATATTTCATAAGCAAAAATTTAGTCCTAACAACAACAATAATAGTAATAAATTATCTCCTAAAGAATAATGTTCAATTTTTTAAATCTTTTTACTATAAATTGACTAGTACACTTGCAATTTATTATAGCCACCATTTTTCATATGAAAGCTGGTGCCTTTGTTTTATTTTAGATATAAACTGCGTTTCTTTTATTACTGTATGACAGAAAAACGACGAAGCAAATAATTTTTCATGGGAATGATGGTACAAAGAAGCATTCTTTTTAACTACTTTTTTTTTTTTAATATTTTGCTTCATTGCAAAAAGTATACTGTTGTTAGATGCAAATAACTCTATCTTATACGTTTTGATGATAATAAATATGTGATAAATTAATTACAAATATAGTATTAATATATACTTATTTTTTTTTAGCTGATAATATGTTCATACTTATTTAACTATTTTGTAAAGCTTTGCTCTCTAGTCAGCTCAAGAAAGCCTTTAGTGTAGAAATAAAAGAAATAACCAAACTCAATAGTAAAATTTATGGTCTAAAATTTACAAAATTATGCTGAAAACTCATCATCAAAATGAACAAGCACAAAGCAATGGAATAAAACGGTTTGAAAATTTTAGACATAAAGCTTTAGAAGCAACTCTTTACGTAGTTGGCATCCCCTCTACAAGCAATACCATTCACTGAAGAAATGAAATGAAATGAAATTCAGGTTAAATAGTTTAGTGAAGGATTAGATATCAACAATATAAATTTAGATAAAATAAATGTACAAATTTAACGACTTATATTTAAAATTGAAAAATTGAAGTGGATAAAATTTAAAAGTCTCATTTTAACATAATTCAACTGTTTAGAAATTTCGAATTCGTTCTAGCATGAACAGAAATTCAAGCGTGGACAAGACAGTAATTGAATCCAAGTACATTAGAATCTCTTAACACTCATGTCCTGAAGAGGTTTTAGATGAACTATAAGTCATGAGCTTATTAATCTTAGATAAAATTAATCAAGAAATTTTTGAAAATTAATCTATAAATTTTAAAAATATTTTGACTGGTGACCAAATACATGATATAATATTTTTAAAATGCAGTGAAATAGTCCAAAAATTTTAAACTAACTCAAACAATTGTAATAACATTCTTGTGAATTAGATTTTCAAGATTAAGAATCTACCCTATATCAATCGCATCACTAATCCTTATAAAGAAATCTTTAACCAATCACCCAAAATTAAAAACAAATAAATAAATTAAAAAATAAGTGAGAAAATAAAAAATGAAAAAAAAAGGAAAGATTTAACCTAAAAAGTAGGTTTTGTCTCAACCTGAAGGATTTCCCTCATGCAATATATTTCAAAGATAATTTTGTTTCTTAAGCTTTAGTTGGACTACTGGTTATAGTGAGCACTGACCCTATGGACCATTAAAGTAGGTCCAAAGATTAAGGTAAGACTCACTTTAATCTAAGCTACATAGTACAAATCAAGATTGTTAAAAACTTATAATATAAACTCGTAACATAAATTTGTATAAATTTATCTTAATTAATAAATAGTTATTAAAATATGTAATTTTTAGTTTATATATTATATACATTAAAAAAAATTATTCAATATAATTCAAATGATACTTAATGAAAAAAATAATTCATATTTCATAATTTGTAATACTCAACATGAAAATTTTAAGATAGTCATATATAAATAATTATTTAATATAACTAATTAAATAATATTTATTTTATTTTATTTAATAAGTATATATTAAATGTAATTTTATTATTTATTATGCATATTCAAACTTATGATAAAATAAATTATAAAGGCTTCATGAAATAGAAATTTGTTTATATCTTGTTTAATCTTAAATTTAAATTATTATATTGTTGACTTTACAAGTTAATTGATATATTAAAATTATAAATTTGGTAGACTCAATAAGTTAACTCGTAACTTTATTTGAATTTGTTCTAAATCTAAATTTATATTGAGATGACTAGTTTTCTTCATATACAATCACAAACTCATAAACTCTAATAATAAATTCACAAATTTGACAACTATACATTATACCTGTGCTTGGCCGCATTAGATGTGAAGAGGACTTGAACCTAACTCTTCTTTTCTTTGTCGTTCTTTTATTATTATAATTAACAATTTCTCTTTCTGAACCAAGATTTTCTTTGTTGCTCATAATAATTACAATAAAGTAAAGAAAGAAGTCCATAATTGCCTTGGAAAGTAGGAAGAAAGTGGATAAGATTCTACTTTGAGCATCGTTAATCACGGTCTTGATGGTTAGCATGAGCTTTATTAATAAATAAACATGAAGTCAATTGAAACACTTTTTAATTATCCAAGAAGAAAACGTGGTATATAGCAATTATATAGAGTAAAAAAATTTTTCTCTCATTTACTACAAAATTATTATTATAATTCTTTATATATTGAAATGCTTTAAAAAAATTTGATTTATTAAAAAATGTCACACTTGATCTCATAATTTAAAGAAAAATCAAATTTAGTTCTTTAGATTTAGGGTATAAGATTTAGTAGAAGGATTAAATTTAGTAATTTTTTAAAAAGTGAGAAATCAAGTATAATATTTTTCATAAATAAAAAATTATTTTTGATATTTTAATAAGCAAAAGGACTAAATAGTAATCTTTTGATATGCGAGGAAGTAAAAGTGCTTTTTTCTGCAATTATATACCCATTAAATGAGGTCTAATCAGATGTACAGACTTTTTAGGATAGCAAATTAGAATATAGCATCCTTTTATAATAAAGTTGGCTCTTTATTATTCTTGTTATCACGATTGAGCACATAAACCTGAAATTAGGGTGCCTTGATAGTAATGTATGTGACTATTCTCTATTTAATATTTGTAGATAGATATTCTTCTATTTTTATTTAAACAATTTATTTCTTATGGCCACATAACTCTTTCATATTCAAGTTTCGTACTAACTATGAGTATACCCCATTATATATATATATATATATATATATATATATATATATATATATATATAAAATGAAAAATAAATTAGAGAAAACAAACTCAACTTATTGTTATATATTCAACAGTTGAGTTTTCTGTGACTTTGAATTCTTATAAGTTTGTAAGTGATGTATAGTGTAACTTTTAAAGGGAGAAATGCATATTATGTATGAGATTCATTGCTTTGAGTCATGAATTTCATAATTTATCTATACATTATATATATATATATATATATATATATATATATATCTCTCTCTCTCTCTCTCTCTCTCTCTCTCTCTCTTTAAATTTGAAAATGTCAATTGTTTCAAAAATTGAAGAGATAACATAAGTACAATTCGCCTTCTTTTGTATGATATGAATAATCAGTTTAATTAGAGTTCATTCTCTATTATGTTAAGGATAAATTAAGAATTTTTGGAAACTAAGTAAATATTTTTCATTGATAATTAACAGTTTAAATTTCTGAGTTTTTTTTTTGGGGACAGTAGTTAGATTTAATATTTTAAACAACTCAAACTGAATTTATTCTGCATAATAATTTAGGTTTGAATAAATTGTGTGAATAATGATTTTCCAATAAAAAGATGTCATGTAATAATTTAGATATTGAATTAAATGTATTAAGTATATTTTTCCATTTATTGAGTTGATCAAGGTTGACTTACTATGGCCTTCTTTAACAACATAGGATTTGGACTTGTTATGTATTTTTGTGAATGGGAATTTTTTTTTAGCAGATTATGTGATATTAACTTATTTTTATTCACGTTGGAAAGCAGTGCTTATATATAATGCAAAGGTTTTTTTTAGATATAGTCATCATTATTAAGGGTGAAAACTAATCTAACGGACTTAGTCATATTAGGCCGAGCAAAAATAAAAAAAATTACATTTTACTAGGCTTGGCCAATTGAGTTTTGGGTTTGTACAAGACCCAACCTAATATTAATTTTTTTAGTTTTATTAGTTTAAATAATTTATTTATACTTTAGTGAAAGTAAATTTTGAAAATATTAATTCTTTTCAAATTTTAATCATTTTCCATATAAAACTTAAATTTTTTTCATTCAATTTCTATTCATTCAAATCTTAAAATTTTTCTAATTTTTTATTAATAATTTTTTTTGAATTTAAAATTTAAAAACAAGGAGACTCAATCTTGCCTGCCTATTTCCCTGATCGGCCTAAATTAGGCTGAACCTGGTCTCAGATGTTGAAAAAAAGTGTCAATCTTAAAGCAAACTAGGTCTCAGGTTTTACGCAAAGTCAGCTGGTGTTCATCCCTAATTCCTAAAGAAAATTTTATATAAGATTAATTGTTATATTAATGTTGTACAAATGTTTAATTATTGTAGAAAATTATGTCTAATATTAATTACATAAAGCAAGAGAATCAAATAGATTTTTTTCATGTTTTAAAACTTGTTTCCAAATCAAATTTTCCAAATAGATTTTTTTTAGATGTAATTTTAATGCAAATTATTTAAACAAGTTTTTTCAATTTTTTGGTTTTCAAAACTCAATCTAAAATATATTTTGACAAAACTCTTGTAAAAACAAAAAAAACAAAAAATATAATCAAATAAACCTTTAGTTATCTGTTCTCTTAGTTCCCTATGTATATATCAAGCATCATACCACTCTCCCCTCTTATTCGCACTAAGGTCCCCCTTCTTTTTCATTCCATAACTTCTAAATTTGAAAACTTTTGGTCCTTCTTTGATAAATGTAAAAGATTGGTTAATAGGGTAAGGTAAAATCGCATCTCTCGAGTATTTTTTGAGTTAAATTTGCAAGCAAACAAGGCAAGTATCTAGGAACCTAGATTAACAATGTTAAACGATAAATGTCAAATCTTGGATAGTCTTGCAGATAAAATTTATGCTAAACTACAATCATGGAATGCCAATATCCTTTCCCAGGCGAGTAGAACAACCCTTATCATCCCATTCATTAGTACTTCTCTCATATACTATTTATCTTACATTGAGCTTCAAAAGAAGCACTATGACAAAATTAACTCTGTGAGCGCCAATATTTTCTAAGTTTACAATTTCAATCACCCGCATCTTCACTTGCTTTGTTTGAACAAGCATTATTAGCCAAAATGCACATGTGGGATGTGGTTTTGTCGCATTCATTTATTTAATCAAGCTCTACTTGCCAAACAAGTCTAGAGAGTCATCAATCTTAATTTGTCCACAGATCTTCTAACTTAATTATGTGTGTAAATGCATGTGGATGTAGCTAGGTGTGTGTAATGTTATGGAAATCAACATTCGCTACATTTATATTTTTTGGATTAGAAAAATACCTCACATTTTTACTTTAAAAAAATACATATAAGAATATTTAAGTTATTTATTCATAGTCTTGTATTTAATGTGTTGAAAAAATAACTTAAATATCTTTCAACTAATTAAATGACTTGAATAATGTTATTATTATTTGATCTTTTAAGAAGACTAATTTAACATTGTAACACAAATATGTAGAATTATTTTATAACCGTACATATTTTATGTTTTAATGTGAACCTACTATGTATAATTTGAGTAGCTCTCGAATTTTGTAAATGCTTCTATGTAGAAACAATCTTTTTGTAACATATTTATTTCATATCATTCACCAAGTTTATGAATCCTTTCAATATTTTTTGATTAACAAATTTGTGATATTTAAATTATGTAAAAAAAAAAGAAGATATATTAAATATGTCCATAATAGGCAAATGAAATTAAGTTATATTGGGATATAATGTTTGGCTTAAACTGTTTGACCTTCTAAAAGAGAGTTAACTAGACCTAATTTCACACTAAAATTACCTAGTCCTAGCAATGAAATAAACCATTTTTGAATGTTGCTTGGGCTTAAATTGTTATCTCTTGAAAATGATTATAATAATCATTTTTTTACATGAATTAACAAAAATCCAATTCCAAGGACTTTTAATGATAAATCAACAAAGAATCAAAGTTGGGGTATGCAAACAACAGAATCAAATAAAAAATCAATAACCAAAAGGTAAGAGCTAGTGCCTAAGCACTGGAAAGAAAGAATTAGCACCCAGGTGTTAAATCAACGACACTTGGACACTTAAACTTAGCGAGTAAATGCATTAAGTCAGAGACCCAATGCTCAAACACTAGTAAAGTAGCACTTGGGTGCCAAAAATAGAGACCTGACACCCAGACATTATAAGTGCAATGCATGGGCACCAAAATTGAATGTTGGAAGACCTTGGACAAATGCTCAGCACCCACGCGCCTTTGAAGCAACGCTCAGGCATGCCGTTAGAAAACCTAAATTTCAAAATTAAGGTTTTTAAGGATAAGGATGAACTCTTGAAATAAACTTAACTTATAAGGGCCGTGAAGGCTATAAATAGAGACCTTAGGGGCTTTAGAAAACATGCTAAGCAAGAGGGGATCCACTATTGAGTAAAGGAGCATAGTTGAGTAAGGTTGATAGTGGGTCAAATAGAGTCTTTTGTAAAAAGGATTAATAACTTGGTCTAAGTTGTATCTTCCTTGCATTTTTCTCTTTTCTATCTATGTTATACTTTATTTTTTACCTTTGAAATAATGCTTAGTTAAGTAAGATAGTTCTAGGATTTTTGACAGAACCCACTGTAAAGGTTTCTATTGAATTTTTGTTTTTGATTTAGTGTTAAATGAAGTTTGTTTATGTTCTTTCAGTTTTAATGTATTTTAAACCTGATCACCTTAGGATTAATTTGGAAATTAGTTTAATCTAAAAAGGGTTTCTGAATTTAAGAATTTGATGAACATGGTCACTGTTTGCTTATTAATAACTTATGCAATTTGTAATTAAGATGATAATACTTGGTTGTCTGTGAAAACCATGACTTAGGTTAGCTTTGAAAGCGACTGTTATCTTAGCCAGTTCCCATAAAGATATAAGGAATTGAGGGATTTAATCTAGGCTATATAGATTCAACATAACTACATAGGCATGTGAGAGCCTTAGTTCAACAAGCTAACTCAATCACTAATGTGAAACCTAACTTTCAGATGAAGATAACTTAACAGTATTGGAAAGTCAGAATCCTAGGATCAATTATAAAATTAGTTTAAGTACAATCGATTAGCTACTTTGTCTACTTTTTTATACATACCATTCATTTATCACATAAACCTAATCACCTGAGTTAAAAACATGATAATAAATAGTCAATTAAAGTTAGGCTATGTCCTTGTGGGATCCACATTCTATTAACCCGTTATTATTTATTGATCATGTACTCTAGCAAGTATTGAATTGAGTAAGCATGAACTTGAAAGATTTGGCCCAAATGAGTTTGATATTCTAAAATAATCTAAAGCCTAAATTGTGAATGTAAAGCCTAAAAATTTATGTTTGGCCTAAAGCTTAGCTATGCCTCCAGAACATTCAAGTGGCCCATATCAGATGTTACTTGACAGAACAACTTCAAGAAAGGCTAAAGTTAACTACTTATTTAACTACTGTTTCGAGAAATTACTGCTTCTTTTGTAGAAAAAAAAAAAACTCATGCACTTCCTAAAATGTCTAAAAAAGAGATTATAGCATTGATGTATTTATAAGGAAAAAGTTATTATTCCTAACCATTCTCTAATTCTTGAAAATGTTAAAGCAGTTTCTTTAAGAAATTTTTTCATCTTTATCACCAAACTCTGTTTAGAGTAGTTTAAAACATGGTAGAGCTTAAGTAATTAATGCATTGGAATGTTGGTATTTAATGGCTGAGAAATTTATTTGTTAAAGCTTACATATCTAAGGTAATGATCATTTTTCTAAAGGTTAATGAAGTAGAATAGTTGGGTATTGAAAGAGGCTGATATGGATCGAAGAATGGTGAGTAAAATCGCAAAAAGAAACAAAGGAGAAGTTGAAAATTATTGCCATATTTATTGCTTTGTATTGAGCAAAAAAGATTGAAAGTAGTTCATTCTAAAAGGCTTAAAGTGCTAATATTTCTATATATTTGTCTATATGAGGTATCGAGCATTGTATTTCACTTGTGCTTTAAGAGTTTGGGATTCATCTGTATTTTCTATCTACTCGATATTGTTCAATAAGGTTTTCAAGAACTTGCTTCATCTTGTTAATTAGTACAAAATGTAAAAGTCCTAAAGATTAAGCTTATTGGTTTTAGGAAACCTCTATATGAATTAGTGTGTAAAAGCTAAGTGGCTAATCCCAATACGTAAGGTTATCTCATACTTTTGAAAGTAAAACATAGAGTTTTGATACATGGAGGTTACCATTGATTGGGTGTAAAAGCAAAAAGTGGTTAGGCCTTTGGGAAGGGTTTCTTGGTCGTATTTGTGATTTCCTGTTAATAGTAAAATTCCTTAGCTATGTACCTAGGGAGTAGATGTAGAATTCACCTTGGATTTGAACCACTATAAATCACTAGTGTGATTCTTTCTTAACTTTGATCTTTTTATCTTTTATTGCATTGATTTGAAGAATTTGTTTTTTATCACATTAGCCTTCAAGAAGATACCTCTTACAAAAGTTTACATGAAGTTAAATATATTTATTCTCAAAACATGGTTTCACATTCTTTTGAAAATATCAATTTTAGAATTGTTTAAAACTTGTAATATTTATTTATTCTTTAAAACTTGATTTCATTGTCTTGTAGAAACCTAAGCTTCTTAGTTATTTTGTCATAATAAAATGATTCATTAAACTTTCTCTACTATGCATTCTTATGTTTTGAATCTTTGTAAACTATAAAGAACATGAAAGAAATTATTCTCTGATTTTGGAGAAACTGCTTTTGGCCATACCTACTTTTAGGAACTATCCTTCACTCACTTCTATAAGAAGGTGAATTTTAGCAAGCACTTTATTAAATGAAATTAAAATTTTAGATGGCCAATTCACCCCCTCTTGGCCTTTTTTAGACTAATAAATGGTAATAGAGCATGGCGTCCTTTTTTGCAGGTTTAACATCTTAGAGAAATGATCCTACATAGAAGGAAAATCTGTTTGGTTTTATTTATGTGCTGCCTTCGATAAACGTTATTTCGTTAAGAGATTGTACAAGATAGACAAATCTACTTTTGCCTCCTTATAATGATCATCATGTAAAGAGGAACATTCTTGAAAGGAACTTATCAAGGAAGAATTTGATAGTTCACAAGGAATGGCTCAAAAAGACACAGAGGAATTATCTTTCATGAATAAACCAATTAACAAAAAAATGGAAGAATCATTAACAGGTGTTTCTCAAATTCACATGTTTAGAATGAACAACTCTAAGCACAAAATATGAAGTAACTAGTAAGAAAGGACTACACTTCATTTACAGGGGCTAAGGTATTAAATTATGCGACCTCTTATTTCTTAACCCCTTGTATTGATTAAGATATCTTATTTATAACCTTATAAGTGTATTATCATATGTTATCAAATTTATTGTTCATAAGGGTTAGTCTATGTGTAGTATCAAGTATGTATGCATCACATATTGTTTAAGAAACAATGTTGTTGGCACTTATAGTTGAAGGAAGCCAACACTGTTAGGACCCCAAAAGATGCCCTTGGGTATAAAGCTTATCACTTATGGTTATACCATATAAATGATGTCTTGTGTCAAGAAATAGATCCATCATCAAAGAATTATTGAGTAACTAACAATCAGTAACCATTTTGCTCACATACTAAACAAGGAATTTGACATCAAATAGGAAAAGAAATGGGGGTTAAGCATTCTTACATGCATCAATGATAAAATGAAAGAATGTTGCAAAGAAGACTAAAAGAAGTAGTACAAATGATTGCTTCTGAACATAATGAAATTATTCTCACAATCGAAGGTTTTCAAATCACAAGGACAAATTACCAAAAAGGACTAGAGCATGATATGAGCATTAAAGAAAAAGTTATCTTTTAACTTTAAATCCTATTATTTACTCTAATTAAATGGGTGACCTTACACTCATAACTTAACTTGAATGATTATGCTTGGTCATGCTCAAACTTCATAATGGTTTTATGTTACAAAACATGTTTATTTACCATATTCAATCTTAATTTCTTGTTAGCTTATGAATTAACTTAATTACATAAGGAAGGAACAACAATGATAATATGTGATTACACATTGACTACATTCAAAAGAATATCTAGAAAATATCCATCTATGTATAATTGGCATATAAAATATTGGCCTTAGTAGTCTTTATGTCTGAAATGATTTATCTTAGATGAATTCTTACTACTGATTTGAATGAATGACTATGGTACTATGGCAATGAGAAGATAACATTGGAATGCACTTGTATATTAAGTGGAATTTTCATATAGCAAGCATTTGTGAAATGATTAATATGCAAAATGACCATTTCATATTGAATCATGGAAAAACTTTGTGAGCATGCCTCTTGGAAATTGATTCATTGATAATATGCCTTGGTTCTTAAAATTTGATATGCCTGTATGTCCTCCTGCATTTACATATGCCTTGAAAATCATATGGTTATTGAATATCATTTGATCACATGTTTTATATCATAAGACCACAAATGTTTTGCTAATTCCTACAAATGTATTTCTAAAATTATGCCTCCTATATATAAGAGTTGTGTTGATATGCATGATACTTTGGTTAGCCACATGAAATGACTAAGATATCTTTGAAATTGGCTATATGCATAATAATTGATATCCATGTTTTGAATACTTTCATATTCAAATATGCTCGTACATTATATGATACATGATATCAATAGTTGAAAAATCTAGAATGCTAAAATAAGTCTTGATATTCACTAAGTTTATGAAGTGTTCTTAAATTTCTGATGCCTCTTTAAATGTATATGATGTTTCCTAGAATGTTATGTGGTGCTTCCTACATATTTATGTGATTAATGAGCCTATATCTTCTGAAATAGCTTCATAATTCACAAAAAAAATATGGATATACTTAAGTCCTAAATATCGTGTGATCACATGCATTGCTACACCTAATTTACTTGAGTTGTGTACCCAAAAAATGGTGATTATATGCTTCTTAAGAATATGCTACTATATGCATGATTTCTTACCAAAATATCTTAAATATATTAAGTGCATCTTAATCATTATCTATGTGATAAATGTGCATAAATGATAAATATACTAAGAATTTTCCAAGTGATAAAGCAAGACATTATTCATTGTATGTTCTAAAAGGAAGGTGACTTTTATATACAAACATGCTAAGATTATACAAAAATCATCTTTTAAAAAATATTGCATAATGAAATCATTGAAGAAATTTCAAGAATGAAAGTTGTTTCCCTTGATGTTAAGCCATCAAGTGCCAATGATTGGATACTACTAATAATATACACTAGTGAATCATACAAGATAAAGGAAAATCACATTATGCTCATTGAAATACTCTCCATATGATGTGACATTCTTTATGAGAGCATATTTTAATTTTGAATCATCTAAGCTCTCACATGATGTGATCATGAGCATATTTAAAGAAAGATTTATTCACTTATAAAGAAGAAAAGACATACTTACAAGAAAATTTTGATGGCTACCTTAGTCCACTATATACTTCAGGAAGTTAGCAAAATCCAAATTTTAATTTAGTAAGGAAAGTAAGGAGATGGAGATATAGTTGAAGAAACCATATGGCCTTTATACTTAAAGGAACAAAGAGGCTTCCACAAAAGGAACCTTCACAAAACTTCTAAAAAGTAGTTGCATTAAGGAAAGGAATTGGTCATAGCTCTATATATATATATATATATATAAGGTTACATCTGAGGATGATTCCTCATGAACCTATAAGGAAAGAGCATATCTTGATCTATCTGAAGAAGAAGAGGATGCTCTTGAAACTTTTCATGATAGAAAGCGATATGAAGTAGTTATGATAAATTTATAAAGGTTTTGCTATCAAATAATTTATTAGGTCATTAATAGAAAATCCTAAAGAGAATATCGAAGCTAAAGTTAAAATAAAAGGAAGTCTCCATGGAAGATAAACGTGCATCCTTAAGCGAATGTTGAAATTCAAAAGGAAGGAACATAACTATACTCCATGATGTAAATGTGAAGGAAGTGAAAGATTTTTGTAACCTAAATATAGCTTATAAAAGAAATCATATTATAATAAGGATATTTTCTACACTAGGCTTGCAAATTAAAGCACACGTCATTTCCATCCTCTTAAAAAAAGAAAAGAAAATAGAGTTATCATTGCAATGGCATTCACCTTAATCCTCTACTACATAATGCATTACTTTATGATGCTAAATTTGAGAGTTCCTTTTGTTTCCAAACCCTCTTACAGCCTCATGCAAAATTTAGGATCCAGATAAGTTATTTATACTTGAATTCTTGATCCATGTTTAAACAATTTAACATTATCTTGGAATTTCAATGAACATCTTGTTGATAATGTTTGACTAATACTTGGAACATAACTTTACTAAACTTCATGCATCCTACATGATAAATGTGCTTCCTGCCATCATGTTTTACCAATTTGTCACTTATGGTTGTGAGAAAATTTGTTTTGATAGCTAAAATCATGATGAATATAATTATTTGAAATATTTATGATTTCTCATTGAAATAACTCTTATGCCTCCATGAAATAATAAAATGTTTATGTAATTCTATTACTTCTTGAATATTCATGTAAACTTGATTGAAAGTCAATGAGAAAAGTACTAAACTAGTCTCCCACTTTTATACTTTGTGAAAATTTGATGACTACAAACTAAACTACGACAAATCAGTCTCTTAGAGATCATATTTTATGAAAAATTATCTCATTGATCCAAACGAAGGGACTATATTTGTACAAATATGAATTTTGAGGGACTAATTTGTTCCAGCTAATTTGTGAGTGATCAAATTGTAACAAAAAGCAAAAAAGGAGGACCAATTTAACACTTTTTTAAAAGTTCAACACATATATTCTATGAAGCAATGATTTTCAACAAGTACATTAAAGTAAGACATACTTTTTGTGGCCATGTGGCAAAAGGCAATATTATTCTTACAACCATGTAAAATATTTTCATAAAACTCTTAGATGTTGTGTAATTTT
Organism: Delonix regia; assembly: GCA_037074485.1. Classification (NCBI taxonomy): domain Eukaryota; kingdom Viridiplantae; phylum Streptophyta; class Magnoliopsida; order Fabales; family Fabaceae; genus Delonix; species Delonix regia. Next base: position 16,448,164 of record CM073454.1, on the reverse strand, counting down.
ATAAAATTAAAGGAGAATTAGGCATGTTGGAGTTGTGAAATGAATTTACCTTTTTAATGTTCACATATGCTTCCTAAAGATTGTGTTGTTGCCACCTTAATATGTTGTATGAGATCCACTATTACGAGAAGGCTTGAATTAAAACTCTAGTAAAATGAAGTGTGTAGGCTTTGCTTATTTGAAGATAGTGATACTCTATTAAATCAGTAGATGTGGTCCTCAGTCTTAAGATAATTAGGTACATTAATGGGTCTTACTATATGTGACCATTTCCTCACATTTAGCATCCTTAAAACTTAGACTGACATAATTTCCTTAAGCTTGCATTGTCCTCTTTATATCGCCACATGTGGCATGTACTTTATCACTATCTATTAGCTTTGAATTATTGTTTGCCAATACATTAATCGATATTCATTCAATAGGTGGCTTCACTTACTTGTGCTTATTGACCTTTGTGGTACTAAAGCTATGAGTTCTATGCTTCCTTGATTAGTTGTGCATTATGCTCTCTTCATTGCTTTATGCTTTTAGGGAAGATTTTAGCCCTTTTTGCTTATACCAATAAGAGGGAGAAATATGAAATGGTTGTATGCATTATGTTGAATGCCTTGAAAATCTCTTGATGTACATATTGAGGGGGAGTTATGTTGAAATGCATCATAAAAATCAAAATGGAAAATAGAAAGAAGAAAAGAGAGAGTTCAGAGAGAAGGCTACTCTCAAAGTGAGATGCCTCTACCTTGACTGACTCTTTCCTAACCCTACTAAAAACCCTTCTTAGAAGTGCTCCTCAACTCACTTCTTTGTTCTCTAGCTTGGTGTCCTCTACAACACGCCCCCAAGGTCTTATTTATAGGCTTTTGAAACCTCTAGAGTCCAAGTTTAAGTGGTACTAGATGTTTCAATTCCATTAAAACTTTAATTGTTCAGTTAGGGTTTCTAATGGCATGCTCTGGACATCAATTTTGTAGTGCCTGTGTGCTATCCTTATGGAAATTTCAGCGCTTAAGCAATGGTTTTTTAACACCTGGGCTTTGGTGCTAGTGCTTAAGCAATGGAATTATAGTGCTTAGGCGCTGACCCTTAGATTGAGAAATTCCAACGTGAAGGGTTAGCGCCTAGGCACTGGACTTTTAGCGCTTAGGCGTTAAGTCTTTAGCATTGGTGCCTGAGTGCTGAAATTCTAGTACTAAGGTGTTAGACCTTTATTTTTGAATTCTCATGCATTTATCTTTCTCTTAGTTGCTATGGTTGCTTCAGGTTTGCTTATCTGAAAATTAATCACAAAAAGTCTTTTAGAAAAGTTAAAAACATGGTGATGCAGTAACATTTCTAAGGGTTAATCATATTTCTTGCTAAATGCATCCATGATTATTGAATTTGTTTTAGAAACTAGGCATTTTAGTTGTAAAGCTAGGTCTAGTTAACTCTCTTTTGGAAAGTTAACAAAATGCATACTTCATTTTCTTATAAGGTTTGACATAGTAAAAGAAAAAGGGAGATTGTTGAAAATTTAGGACATTCCATTATGTTAAAAATAAGAAAATGATATTTTAATTATGTCAAAAATAAGTAAATGGAAATAGGTTATATTGGGATATAATATTTGGCTTAAACTTGGAAGATTTAACCCAAAATTGTTTTATATTCTGAAATAATTGTGCATGTAAAGCCTAACAATCTTTGTTTGGCACAATAACCCAACTCTACCTCCTTAACATTCAACTGACCCATATTAGATGTTGCTTGACAGAATAACTTCAAGAAAAGCTAGAATTGACTACTTGTCTTATTCCTGGAAATGACTACTTCTTTTGTAAAATTTACTAATGCACCTCCTAAAATGTCTAAAAAAGAGCCTGTAACATTTTAACACTCAAACAGTGATAGATTCATAAGGAAAAATTGCTATTACCAACTACTATCTCACTCTTGTTTCTCCAAGAAATTTTTTCATCTTTCTCACCAAACTCTTATCATGGAGCTTAAGTAATTAATGCATTGGGATGTTGGCATTTAGGGGCTAAGAAATTTATCCGTTGAAGCTTACAAATATGAGGTAATAGTTATCTTTCTAAAGGTTGGTGAAGCAAAATAGTTGGCTATTTAAATTGGCTAATATGCATTGAAGAACTATGAGTGAAATGGCAAGAAGAAATAGAGAAAATTATTGCCATATTTATTGCTTTGTATTGAGCTTAAAAGAAAAAAAAGAGTTTGCTCCAAAAGATTTGATGTGCTAATATTTCTGCATATTTCTCTGTGTGAGGTATCATGCATTGCATTTCACTTATGCTCAAAATGAGTTTGGGATTCATCACTATTTTCCATATTCTTGGTATTGTTCAATAAGGCTCTCAAGAACTTGTTGCATCTTGTCAATTAGTATGAATGTAAAAGTCCTAAGGATCGAGCTCGTTAATTTGGGTTACTAGGTAGTGTTTAAAAGTTAGGTTGGCCGATCTAATAATGTAAGGTCATCTCGTACTTCAAAAAGTAAAACACATAGGTGTGATCCCTAAAGGACAACAATGATTGGGTGTAAAAGCAAAAAATGGTTGAGCCTCCGGAAAGGGTTTCCTGGTTGTATTTGTGAATTTCTTGTTGATAGTGAAATTCCTTAGTTGTGTATTGGATGTACAATTTACCTTGGATCAAAGCCACTGTAAATCTCTGGTGTGATTCTTTCTTAACTTTGATCCTTTTATATTTTTTATTGTATTGATTTGAAAAATTTGTTTTTGATCACATTAACCTTTAGGAAGGTATTGCTCATAGAAGTTTACATGAAGTTAAATATATTTATGCTCAAAACATTGTTTCACATTCTTTTTAAAAGATCAATTTTAGAACTACTTGAAACTTGTGATATTTTATTATTCTCTAAAACAAGATTTCACTGTCTTATAAAACCCCAAGCTTTTGAGTTATTTTGCAATAACAAAGTGTTTCAGAAATCTCACTTTACTTTGCATTTTCAGGTTTTGAATCTTTGCAAACTATAGGAAGCTAAATTGTAGCAAGTACTTAATTAAATAAACTTAAAATTTTAAAAGGCCAATTCACCTTTTTCGGCTTCTTCTAGACTAATACTTTTTCCTTATGTTTTTCAGGATAACTCACAAGGTAATTTAGACCCAATCATATATTGTCATCAATGAAATATAAGTTTTAATTTTTAATGAGGTTTATTTATTTAAAGAGACATTTTTATGTACAAGTTAATAAAAAGAAATTGATATAAATTTTGGGTTATACGTCTACTACATGTCAATTTTCACAATTCTCTTTAGTTGGATGTGTAGTGTAGTTTAAAAAACATTCTAGTTTAAGGAAGAACTTACTATTGTCGTTTAGTTTATGTAGTTTTGAGCACTTGTTGTTGTTGTAATAATATTATTATTATTATAATATAAATTTTATCATATAATTTAATTTTTTTCATGAAATTTATGTACTTTAATTTTAAATAATAATTTAATTGGATTCTAAAATTTAGAAAAAATTATTGTTAATCAAAATCACTTTGAAAAAGGAAAGAGCATATGAACGGGCCAACACAAGAAAAGCTACTTCTGTTTTTTATTCTCTATTAGCAACTTCAAATTCAGCTTCGCTGTTTCTTAATTGAATTAGATATATACTATGAGGCTACGAGCATTAAGACGAATAGTACACACAAAATACAACATAGATACAATAGCTTCGACACATTACATATTGACATTATGACACAAGGTCATGTATAAATTTTAAAATATTGCCTCATATTTCTTTTTATTAAACAAAAAAATGGATACTTCAGATTCTCGCTAATTGAAGTATTGCTGAGACTGAGACTGAGACTGAGACTCCTTGCAGTGTGCAATTGCTCCCAAGATCGAATTTCCCATTTCTTCACATCCATAGGACTTGTTTGGAACTACAGAAAACGAAGATAAGCCATTAAGAAGGGACTTACTGTTTCCAGAAGGCCTTCTTTGCCTATCACTTCCATTCTCACACGCAGTGTCATCACTGCTTCTCAGCTCACTCACCTTCTCCTCGTACATCCTCGAGGCATAATTGCAGGAATGGAATCTCCCTGATCTGTGAATCTGTCCAAACGGGTTCTTCTTCCCCACACTCACATGGTGCTTATAGTTCAGACTCTCCCTGCAGGCTTTCGAAGCTGAGCCTTCATCTGCAACTTTTGTCACATAAGCTAGTTCGTATTTACAGCTTGCTTTCCCAATCCATGCCCTCAACTTTGAACCCAGTGATGAGTACTGCTTCACTTGTTTCCTGGTCTTCTGGTTTTTCTCATCGCTGAAGAATCCACTAGTACTGTTTCTAGTGCTTTTAAAATCATAGTCTTCTGGGTTTAGTTTCCCACTGATTCTGAACGACTCAGAGGGTGAGACATTGCAGGATTCAAATGGGGTGACTGTGGTACTGGTCAAGGGAGTGCCATAGAACTCTTCAAAGACATAATCTTTTTCATTCAAGCTTGAATCCTTTGAGCCAAGAGACAAATCTGGTATCACTGAGTCGAAGTTTACTGGTATGGCGTAGTCTTCTTCGTTATGGTTTAGAGAGGTGAAATTTTGGAGGTTAAGAGGAAGGAGCATGCCATGGAAGAAGAGGTCGTCAGCTGGGGAAGATGAAGAAGCTTCCATATCTGGGAAGATCGAGGAGCACATCTGGAACTCAAAATCTGAAGGCCTTGAAGAAGGAGACGAAGAAGAATGATTGTTATGGGAGAGGAGGAAGGTAGAGAAGGAGGTGATCTCCATGTCGATGTATCCTTCTTCTTCATCTGCTAGAAGTAGTTTTGCAGCCATTTTAGGTATTGATTTGGTTCTCTCTTTCTTTCTCTCTGTTAGGGATATACCCACATGGCTTATCGAAGCTGATCATTTATCATGGAGAAATGATGATGAGAAATATTCCGGTACATTCACTTGTACTCGTCCTTCGTTGGACCGGGCCAATTAGGATGAGGGTGCATGCACCTTTCGATTTGGTGATGGAGCCTACCACCTTCCACTCTGCTTTTGGTGTATTTAAAATTTTAAATACTCTCTTTTTTTATTTTTTAAAATTTTTAATTTAATTTTTCAAATTTGATATATTATTTTTAAAATGATTTAAAATAAATAATTTAAAAAAATATTAAATTTAAGGTTTAGAGTTTGATAAATAAACTAAATTTGGTATAATTTTTCAAAAAGTGAAGAATTAAGTATAACTTTTTTCAATAAGTAAAAAATTATTTTAGACATTTTAATTAGTGATGGTCAAAAATGATAATTTTGTGATAAATAGGGGATTAAAAGTCTATTTTTCTCTATAACAAATTAATGGTCCTAAAATTTATTTATTTTTTCTTCATCATGTTACTAATAATTTGAACATTATTTATAAACTTGATATAGTTAATAAATTTAGATTTAATTTGGGGTTTAAGCCAATAAATTATTAAATCTGACGTTAAATTGTGAATGCAGATATGTCCACGGAGAAGTAATATTATATTATTTTGAAAAATAAATGAACAATCATGCTTTTTTTCTTTTAACTAAAGATATCAAATTAAAATTTTTTATAAAATTAGAAACACCTGTGACAGTGCAAAATATATTTTCAAATATAAAAATTACAAAGTTGCTGCCCTAGTTAAATTTAATTATTCCATGCGATGATTACAGCTACATATATATCTAAAAGTTTTTGCAAATAAATACTACTTTTAGAAGTATAAATGACATGATGCCATAATCAAAAGTAGTGATATTATTTATTTGTCTTGTTATAATATTCTTCATGTCTGTCCGTTTGCATTCAAATAAATTTAATTAAAGCAATGAAATCTTTCTTATGGGACAGTGCTGACCCACACCAGGAAACTTAATTCTTGTGCTTTTTTCTCTTTTTTTCATATATTGGATTAAAAGAGAAAAATATTAAATTGGTCTTTTATTTTTACACTTTGTGAAAATTTAATTTTTTATAAATTGATTATGACAAATCAATCCTTTAAATATTCTTATTTTATACAAAATTATTCACTTATTAATCAAAATGAAAGGACTAGTTTAGTACAAATTTAATCTATAAGGAAATGATTTTATACAAATTTAAATTTGTGAATGAATGATTTGTCACAATCAGTTTGTAAGGAGTTAAATTGTCATAAAATATAAAAGTATGGACTAAAATTACATTTTTCTCTTGAATCAAACTTATTAAAAATTCATTAATTGCTTATCATTAAACTATTTAATAAAAATATGTGTTAATAATTTTTTTTTTTTGAAAGATCTAATCATCAAGTGATGACAATCATCAAGAAATACTCACTTGTGAATTGGGATAATTTTTTATTAGAGAATTGGGAGAGCATTTAAAAGATGCATTTTCTCTTTTTTTTTTCCTGTTGATAATGGCAACTAGCATGAGGCATGATTAGATAAGTAAAGGAAATACATTCTTATTGATTTTTCTTGGAAATATATTAATAATAATAATTTGTCTAAATTCCTTTTACATTATTTGTCTCCTTATGTATGTGTAACCTTTTTTAGTCATTAGTTTTGATTTTCAATGATAGAACAATAAGTAACATGATGGAGTTGCGTCAATATGGAAAGATTTCAGCTTGTCTTGGTAATTAGAATAGCATTTTGATCATTAAAATTTTGTTTATCAAATGGGGAAAAATGTGATAAATTCACTATTTTAAATAGAGGTTCACAATCACAATTGAGATAGTAATGTTGTTAGTATAATAGACTTTAATGATTGTTGTGGATTGATTACTAAAAAAATTTGAAAAATTTAGAGTTTAAAGTTTAAGTTTTAATCTAAAATAATACATTAATTGTGAAATAGGGCTTATTTAAATATGAGTAAATCGATAAATTCAATAAAAGAAAACAGTGGTCACTTCACAAGTTAAATTGGTGCCAACTATTAGTTGAATAGTTTAATGGCTTACAAATACCACAATAGAAGATAATTAAGTGATCATTTAAAGGTAAATCATTGATGTGATACATAATCAATAACTATTGTGATCACTTGAGTGGTTATGAGCCTATGGTGAGAACTTGATCCAAAAAGCATATGATCAATTTAAAGGAGGCATTTCTTACCATCAAAGGGATTGATTTGAACTAAATGAGATAATTCTTAAAGGGAACAAACTCTTATAATTTTAAAAATTAAATATAAAATATAAAATTAAATTATATATAAAAATTAAAATTTTAACCTTGAATCCAGACGTTAGACAAATGATAAACTTTTAAGAATTAAAAAAAAAAAAAACAGGAGAGGGTAAAGCAAAAAACGAATTTTGAAGGAAAAACACAATGAACAATCAATAACAATAAATAGTAAAAATAGCTTTTACGTATATATATTTATGTATATTACAACTATAATTTGATATATGAACTTTAAATATAATACCTTACATCTTAACCTATCATTAAAAAAACAATAATAATAATAAATAAGGCAAGAATTGAAAAAAAATGACGACCATGGATTCTGTACTTGCATTTTTTTATTTTAAAAAAAAGTTTAAAAATAAATTATTATTAAATATTATTAAAAATTATAAAATATTTATATATATAATAATAATTTTTTAAACTTAAATATATATTAAATTTTTTTAAAAAAAGGATCCTCTGTTGTTCCCTGTCATCTTAGAAAATGAGAGAGACAGACATCTTCTGGCAACGAAAACAACCGCCACTGAAAACTGAGTATTTGATTTGTGATAAAGTTGGAAAAAGTAATGGAGGAACTTAGAGAAAACTGAAAACAATAAAGAGGAGACAAGCTGTGGTGGGATGGGGAATTTGAGGCCACGATGCCTCCAAAGCTCCTAGCTTTCTTTTAACATGCTCCTCACATTTTGGTTTTACTTTCTTAGTCTCTCTTTTGAAACATTAATTGTAGTCACGCACATAAACACGAGGTCCTCTTATGTTGCAATTGTTGTCTCGCATTATGCTGTTGGATAAACACGCAACATTCATGGATAACCATCTTTTGGGTTTGATTTTTATTGTGATTTGGACTATAACTAATATGTGTGGGTTTGACTTTGTTTCTGATCTTATTTGCAAATTTGATTTTGCCTAGAAGTGAATTTGTATTACTGTTATTTTTGTTTAGAAATTTTTATTTGAAATATGGGTTTTGCAAGTTTTTATATTTTTGTACGAGCGAGAATTTTGAAGAAAAATCTAATGATAAATCAAACAACGAATAAAATATATTTTTGCTCATTTATTTATCATAAAATTATTATTTTCATCATTCACTTATTGAAAAATATCATATTTAATTATTATTAATATATATAATTTAGTCTTTTAGATTTAAAATTTAAGATTTGATTGAGAAATTAAATTTAACAATTTTTTGAAAAATGAAAGATCAAGTGTATAAAATTTTTCAATAAATGAGAAACTATTTTAAATATTTCAAAAATTGAGGGATTAAAATGATAATTTTGTAATGAATGAAGAACCGAAAGTCTATTTTTTTCATCAAACAACACTATTTGTAACACAAATTCTCATTTTGATATAAAAACGAGGTGTTAAACCTTTCAAACTTTCAACCAAATCTATGTGTTTTCAGGAGCTATTTTGTGACAATAGAAACCGATACATTATAAGCTTTAATTGTACATAGTTAATTCGTGAGCATTTAAGTACTTGTTCTTATGTTTCAACAATGAATGTTAAAGTAAAGGTAAGAAAGAAAAGAAAAAGAACAAAGACAGCATAACTCAATCCAGGTGACCTTAAAACTAACTTCGATCAATAAGCTTATTTATTCAAGCACAAGTATAGGGCAGGCTACTTTAGGTTTCCTCCAAATAGTTCAACATAATAATCTATCAAGTTATTTTGTTCTTTTACATTTGGTTTTATAATTATTTATTTTGTTTGTATAACAGTTCCTCACTTATTGAATATATCACATTTGGTCTTTACTTTTTTAAAAAAATACTAGATTTAATTTTTTTATCAAACCTTAAATCTTAAATTTAATGAAGTAAATTTTGCATTTTTCTTAAAAGTGAGGGGCAAAATATGACATTTTCCACCATTTTAGTCATTACAACAAATAAGGGACCAAAATAATAACTTTATGATAAGCACAAGACTAAAAAAATATTTTAATCCACACAAAACTCATTGACAACCATCTTTTGGTTTGAGTTTTATTATGATTTGGACTTCAGCTTTTAAATGTGTGTTTGGATTAGAATGACGCATATTTTATTTTAGATTAATGTGGCTTATAGTTTGAAATTTGATTTTGGTTCAAAGTGAGTTTGAATGACTGAAATTTATATTTAGAAAATAAGTTTTGCCATCAATTGTTCATCCAGCGAAAAGTATTTTCCTTTTTTAATTTATGTGCAAGCAAGGGTTTGAAAAATAAAAAAATAAGTTAAAAAATATATCCAATACTAAACTAAATGGCATATCTATAAGGCAAATTTTTGTTTTAATAAGCAAACAGATTTTTATACCTTCCAAATGCCAAACCATACGAACTTTAAGTGTTGTGAGAGATATCTAGTGATATTAGAGACTGATACCTTATAAGCTTATATTAGACATAGTAAACTTGTGGGCATTCAAATATTTATATCTTATGTTTAAAAATAATTTTCTTGAATATTCAATACAAGCAAAAATGGTAACATTACAGTTCATTTTTTAAAAGGGTCTACACACATTTATGTATGTAAACATATAGAATGGATCAAATTTAATCTGTGTAGATCCCGAATATATGGAATAGAAATTAAAGTTGAGGCATTGCATGCATGCTATGTACATATGGCGTACACAATTTCAATGAAATAATTTAATTTTTTTTCAAAAAATAAAAACAAAAAGAAATACTATGGCTAATAAATTAAATTATTTGATTATTTTCCTCGATTAAATTATTCAAATATTAAAATTACAGTTATGCTTAGAATTGAACTTATGGTTCGCTCATCTTAAACGAATTAATATATCTCCAATTTTGTAACCATAATGTTCTAAAATACATGCGCACACACTTACAAATATATATATATATATATATATATATATATATAGCCTGATTAATTATTTTTTTCACATGCATATACTCATACACACATATGTATACTATATACATATGGTGTAAACAATTTTGAGCGAATCATTCAAATTTTTTTCCGACAAATTAAAACGAAATGAAATATTATGGCCAAAACATAAAGACAAATATGACCGTAAGTGTTATAATCCAAGTGACCCACCATCCACAAATTGAGGTTCACATAGCTCCTTGGCTCAAAGATATTTGAATCAAAGAATCTGCATTGCTGGGTATGTTGGAAGCATCAAAGAAAAGAAGAAGGCAGAGACAGAAAGAAGAAACCACAAACAACCTCTTTCACAGGTCATTATAGAAACTGCTTTAGATAAGATTGGTGCATATAAAATTTCATGCCACTAGCATCTGTACCCTTGTACTTAAGGCACACAGGGCCTGCACAATGATGGTGCTCTTCAAAAGATAAGACAAATTCCTACTTCTATATCTGGAAAGCTTTTCTTGATATCAGTGTTTGGGTTTCTTGATCCATCACAGCAATGGCCATAGCTTCTTTTAAAAAAACAAAAATTAGACTGTAGATCCACTGCAACAGATTTTTCCAATTTTTTCCTGTAGTCGTAATTTGAATAGTTGGATGAAAATTTAATAATTTAAAAGTTTTTTAAAAAAAAGTTAATATTATACTGTATCAAACCTGAACCATTAAATAAAAATTTAACGGTATAAATTATTACAGCAGAAAAATATTGGAGATATATTGCAGTGAATCCTATCTCCAAAAATTATGGCCACTTTGTAAGTCTGAGAAGGTCTGGTTCAGAAGATGAGATTGGAGCTTTTGATTTGAATTGGCAAAACATTGCTCATTTACAGCTGTTAGTTGGTTTGGTTTGGTTGGTTTTTAAATTTCCAAAACTAAACCAATTAATCTATTAAGATATCGAATTAGTTTTTTCTTTTTGTAAAAATCAAACTAATCAAACCATTGACAATTGGTTTAGTTTGGTTTTAGTTAGTTGATTTTGATTTTTCTTTATTGATTTAGATCATTATTAATTAATGCTTACTTTTTCAAGAAAATTAATATGAGAAGACTTTCTAATTTGTTATAATTGAACGTTATAAAAAAATTGAATTATTTAATCTTAAATTTAGTGTTAATAGATAAAAAAAAATTACTGAATATAAATATAAATAAAAAATTACAAAAAAATAAATAGTGGATTAATTTGGTATATTCTTTTAATTCGATTAGTTTAGAGCTTTTTTTTGAAGGCTTAATTTGGTTTGGCTTGATCCGTTTAGAGCACTCTCAGTAATCATATCACTTATTAATCATTCACTCATCGATTGTCTAAAATAATTCATTACTTACAAAAAAAAATGTCACAATTAATTTTTTATTTTTAAAAAATATCAATTTTAATCTCCCCTTCAAGTTTAAACTCTAAATTCAAAGAACTAAATTTAATATTTTAAAAAAAAGATAACTAAAATAATATTTTTCTAATGAATGGAAGACATTTTAAATGTTATAATGAGAAAAAGTACCCAAATAGCAATTTTGTATTAATGGATAAAAATTATATTTCTCTCTCTCTCTCTCTCTCTCTCTCTCTCTCCTATATATATATATATATATATATATAGAGGTTTATCATCTCCAAACTCGGAGGAAGATTGAACTTCAGGAAATCTACACTGACCATGATTATGAAATGGGACCAAGATATTTCATACTTGCATAGCTGTAATGTGTTAAATCAATGGGACAAAAGCTGCTTGTTCACAACAAATCACAATAATAAACAGAAGTTGCTTATCCAAACTTAGTCCACAGACTTTTCTCCCCCCTAAAAATCAGATGGAGCCATGCGTGCAACGCTACATAATTGCAACCCCAACAATTGTACAAAGCTTGCATTATCCTATTATCCACAAGAGGCCATGGGATGAAGAATCATCTTTAAGAGAAATAACTAGAGCAAAAATTCCTTGTGCATTCCAATATGTACATCAACAAATAATCATTAGCAAGAATTTAAATATAATATTTCATATGGACACAATCTGATTATTGATGATTACTCTTTGCTAATAAACAACCATAAATTATGAAGCATCCTGCCTTAAAAGATCAATAACTTATCTACCTCCTAAATCTTTCCATAAAGAGAGATATATATATATATATATATATATATATATATAAAATCTTATTGTAGGAGCATGGGGTTTATATCATCGTGCCCAAAAATCTGAAATTATACTTTGTATAGTATCAAATTTACATCCAACTGCCTTCCAAGTTCAAATAATTTGGTATCGGCATGTTACAAATTATGTAATTTACACAAGAATGGATAAATGAAAGTCATAACTGTTACAAATAAAAAGGCAGCTTGATAGAATGTGCAGCATCGATAACCACACACATACCTTGCCAATAGATACCATACTTGCACATCATTATAACAGCTTGTATTAATGTCCCAAGAGTATATATTACCTTAATGGCTTGTAGCTGAATTACCAGACGTCAATTCCTTTTCAAGCTCATCAAATTCCCAATCACCAATTTCCTCGGTTGAGTATTCTTGACCAACCTTCCCAAACTCAGATTCAAGCTTTGCCAGTTCTGCTTCATGGTCAAAGACCTGGTCTGACTTGGCATCAGGCGATTTTGGCTTTTCCTCTGTCTGCTTCTTTGAAGGCTTGGTATCTTGAAATGGAGCTGAAGCAGATGTATCATCCTGCTGTTTCTCAGTAGGCGGTGTTTCAGTCTTTGGTGTTGGGTTCTCCAATTCAAGAATTGGCCTCTCAATAGACTCAAACTGTGCTCGTAACTTATCGATGGCATCATAAAACTCTGTAACCTTTTGTTCATCTTTCCTGGATGAAAAAGCCGAGTGTTAAAATTTCACGATGCCAAATGTAAATAATAATGTAGTTTACCAATTAAAAGAGGCTAACAGTTATTGGCCCTATATATATATATATTTACACATACATACATGCACGTACGTATGTATGCATGTATGAACAGGCTAACAGCCAACCAAGAGAATGGAGTGCCATCATCTATGGATGAGATTATATGGCAATGCAATGTCTCAATTTCAGTAAAGATATGTAATTTATAAAGCCCATTGAGGTCACAATTCCAAGAAAAGTTCAAAGTTACAGCTAAATCTACATGTCAGAATTCAGAATCACTTTTAACTCATCAACCAATCCACAAGTTGGCAAAGCAAACCAAATCCATAAAGTGCTTTAGAAAGGAAATACGTGATAAGGTCACAGCCAGAATACAAAACCTGGAAACTTTCCCCTTTTGAGCATAGAACTGCTGTTTCATGTTATCCACTACACTGAAGGTGGATATAATCTGAAACAACGAAACAAAGCCATCATTAAGTACAACAACATCAGCTACTATTCCTATTGGTTCACAGACAATCAAACATACAACATACAACAGAACAGAGGCAATTTCAAACACATGTCAGCATACCAATGGGCATTAAATATCAAGTTATTATTAAAACCTCAAAGCAATTATTATCTGTATCAAATAGTACGGTTGTAGATGCGGCAGCATTCCAAAGTAGTCACCATTCACCAAGCTAACAAGAAAAGGACACAGGTATACTTTTCTAGGGGAGGATACATAAGGAAGGTCAAGGATGAACAAGCAATTATTGATTTCAACTTACTTTTAGAGGCATCTATACCTTGGATTCATAGGCCAAATATTCCTCCTCAAGATTTTTCCTTGGACTTAATAATTCTGAATCCTCAGTATTTGCATTGGATGACATCTGTGACCTGTCTCCTCAAGCAAAAATAGTTTATATATGTATGAATGTAAATATACAAATATACACTCAACTAAGAATTTGTATTCAAGCTGTAAATAAATAATTGTTTTCACAAAAGAAAATTTACAACAAATTGCCAGAAGAGGGAATGACCAATTAGGCGAGATCAGAATAAATACAAGAGAATTACCCCTGACTTAAATTCTTGAGGTTCTCCACAAATGTTCCTATATGGGTTATAGAAGGTTCCAACTCTTTCTGCACATAACATGTTATGAATCACATCATTTTTATTAGTATTCTCTAAACAAGTAAAGGAAAATCACTACCTTGTAACCAGCAAGAAGTTGAATGATCAGGTTCACAAAATAGTCCTCGTGTCTCTCCAATTCATCACTAGAAGGCACAAAAATTAGAAGTAACAATTCATAAATAAACAGAAACAATGGCAAAATATATTTTTTAATGTTCTGGTAAAAGGATATCCAAACATTAATCAAAACTTGTCATCATTGCATTAGTTCAATAAATTTGAATACATACTTGACCTGCTTCTCATTGATTTCAGCATTTGATCGCTGGAGAACCCAAGTATCTTCCAGAAAGTTAATCCAGGTTTTGATAACATCTGCTTCTATCTTACATGAGGTAATTGAATTTGAAAGTTCGTCTTCCTGTCAATAAAGGCCAAATCATTATTCCCTACACCTGAATGTTGAGAATTGTATAGATAAAGCATATCATGAAAATGATTACAGAGAGTACGCAAAACAATTATATAAACAAAGAAAATATTACCTTTGTCCTCAAATGTTCAATTATCTGATTGTTTGCTTCCTCAAACTGGTCCCGCTCTTCCCTTGCAATCCGTAATCGTGCTTGAGCAGCAGCCATGGAAGTATTAACCTACAACTCATAAAACAGGTTCCAATTATTTACTAGGAAGATAGTGACAAAACAGCTCCAAAATAATACCCGTACAAGACTAATTGAAAAACAGAAAAGGAATTAGTATCGAAAATACTAGAAATTGAATTACAACATAAAGATATTAGAAGTCAATTGTGTTGGCCCAAGGCCCACTTTTGAGTGATTCATGACAAAACAAATGAAGGAAAACCCAGCCTATTTATAATGTAATCTGACCAATTTTTTAAATGAGATTACAGCTGTCCTTATTTTTAGCCAAAAGCTGATCCTTAACTCTCTTCCCTAGATATGACGTCTATCTATCGCATTTATTGCGCAATAACTATTTTCCTATTGAGTCTTCACTTTTTCAGATCAAGAAAGGAAACAAAGCTTTCTCCTTCCTCCCTTCAAGCTCTTGAACAATTTTCATGGAAGATGATGGAGAAAATCAAGCTTGGAGACATTGGAGAAAGACTCACGATTTTAAAGCACTACTTTCCACAAAGGTGCATATAAAGGAAGTCTCTCTCCACATCGTGAATATCATCCAAGCTTCATCTTGTGCGAAAAAGAAGGGTTTTTTAAGCTTAGTTTTCTGGTTTAGTGAATCCCTTGTGAAGAAGAGCTTTGTAGCAAGTTATATCACCTCTTCTATAGAGATCTGAGCTTATACTTGTACTCCCTTGTTATCACTTCACTTTTCTTATTGGACTTCCTCCATTAGAGTGGAGTGAAGCTAGATAGAGTTTGAAAACTCTAAGAAAGTTCTAGGTGAGCTAGAAAACCTAGGTTGGTGAGCTGAAAACCCTGTGTTAAGGGTGATCACAGTAAAACCTTAGTATTTTTGTTTTAAGAAACTTGTTTCGAGTATTTCCAAGGGGATTGGACATAGGCAAAGGGTGCCGAACCAGGCTCTGATACCAATTGACAGAGAAACACAGCCATGTGATCAAGCAAGAATCTGATTAACTATGTAATCAAACACAGTTAACAATATATTGACAGAGATAAAAAAATTCAAGTAATGAATTTGATTATTCCCAATTCATTTTTCAGAAAAGAAAATCTATCCTTATGCAAAGGTTAGTTCTTGTGAACGGAAGGTAGAAGTGGATGTAATGATATCAGTGCAGGCACTTTGCCTTTCTAACTTCTTGTTACGTAGTTTGTATCTCATAAGCTTAAAGGATGCAACATCATAATTACTTTTGATTTCCTTTCCTAGACATCCTGCAAAACTCACCTTTTGATCACTAAAAATTTTGTTGAGGAGCATGCCATAAGGTAAACTACTTCAGGTGTCCAGTGAAGCACTGCTTTCAACCATATATTTCAAAATCCATTGATGAAGATTTATCTTATGTTTGAGGTACAAGCAAGTCAACAAAAATAATTGCCACTTACTAAGAACCTTAAGAGACCTAATCCTAAGAAGAATACATGTTCCAATCATGTGAGTTAGCAGATGAGCTTGAAAAGGCAATGCTAAAGCCACAAGTTTTCCATCCTTCAACAATTCAGATTTCCCAAACATTAAGTCCCGAGCATCATCAAAAGTTTCTTGAAAGTGTCTAGGCCATTTCTTTTAGAAGAAATAGTTATCATTCATAAGAAAAGATAGGCCTAAATTGCGCTCAAGAGACTTTTCAGATATAGTTACTTTAATTCCATTCACAATGGATTCAACACATAAACCATCATCTAATACAATTAAATTGGCATAAAATATTTTAACCAAGTCTTCATAAATCATATCATTCACAGAGAGTAATGTAACCCATCTCAAATAAGCTAGCTTATCCTCTCCTCTAATAATAGCTCAAACTCATCATCTGGTGAAGCTCCAATTAGTATCCCTGAGGTTGAGGTTGAAGCTGATCCTACACAATCCAAGGTCAAAACATCTAAGGTAAATCATTTTCCCATGTCAAAAGTTACTGCAAAATCCAAGAGTAAGGATTTTACTGGAACTACAACTCAGAGGGTAGCACCAAGAAGGTACCATCTCATCCCTTTCAACTGAATTTATTTTGTTCTAAGGATTGCCAAGAACGTTTTCAGAATTTTTTCTCCCAAAAACCCTTCACTTCTGGTAGAATAGTATGTTCGCAAAAGATGAAAGAAGCTCACTGTAATGTTGAGGACAAACTAACTTATTTGAAATGGATTCCATTACTCTCTGTGAATGAACTGGTTTACAAAAACTTGGTAATATTTTATACAAATTTAATTGTATTGGATGATGGTTTATCCATTGAATTCATTGTAAATAGAATTAAGGTAACTATATCTGAAAAGGCTCTTGAGTGTACTCTAGGCCTGTTTCTTCCTAAGAGTGATGACTATTTTGTCCAAAAGAAATGACCTAGACACTTTTGGGAAATCTGAACTATTGAACGATGGAAAACTTGTGGCTCTAGCATTGCCTTTTCAAGCACATGTTTTAGCTCACATGATTGAAGATGTATTCTTCCTAGGATTTGGTCTCTTGAGGTTCTTAGTAAGAGGCAATTATTCTTGTTGACTTCCTTGTACCTTAAACATGAGATTTTAAAATATATGGTTGAAAGCAATTCTTTATTGGACACCTCAAGTAGTTTACCTTACGGCATGCTCTTCACCAAAATTTTTTGTGATCAAAATGTGAGTTTTACAGGATGTCTAGGAAAGGAAATCAAAAGTACTTATGATGTTGTATCCTTTAAGCTTATGAGATACAAACTACGTAACAACAAATGGGAAAGGTAAAGTGCCTATACTAATATCATCACATCCACTTCTGCCTCCCATTCACAAGAACTAGCCATTGCATGAAGATAGATTTTCTTATTTGAGAAATGAATTGGGAATAATTGAATTCACTACTTGAATTTTTAATCTTTGATAGTATATGCTAACTGTGTTTAATTACCTAGTTGATTGGATTCTTGCTTGATCACATTGTTGTGTTTCTCTGTCAAATTCGAAGAACAAAAATTTAATATCATAATGTATTGAACCCTATGCAAGTTTTGACCTTAGCAATGGAAGGGTTCCTTAACAAACCTTAATACACTATTCTTCACAACAATGCATCAAAAGTTAACAACTCTAGGTTGCAAGATGGGGCATATAATATCGAGGAATACAGATAAAAAACGAATTACAACTTACTGATATTAAAAGTCAACTGCAAGAACAAAACCATAACATCATAGTATATTGAATCCTACAAAGTTTTGACCCGGGCCATGGATGGTATCCTAAAAGATTAATTTATTATTCACAAATCGCATCAATGCATCGAAAGTTAAAACCTCTAGGTTGCTAGATGTGGCACATGATATCGACGAATACAGATAAAAACGAATTACAGCATAATGACCTTAGAAGTCAACTGGTAGAACAAACTTTATATAACAGTGTATTGAATTCTACATTGTTTTGACCTGTGCCATGGACAGTTTGCTCAACAAACATTTATACGTTATTAACAAATCAAAACAATGCATTGAAAGCTAAAACACTAGGTTGCAAGACATGGCACATTATATGGACGAATACAGATAAGGCAATAACAGATAAGGACCCTACTAAAAACATGAAGAGAAGACAAATTTCAACACTGATAACTGAAAATAGTTCATTCCTCTGTGAGACCTAGAATATATATCCTTGGTAAACTGAGCTACCTTATCAAGAATACTAATAGAGAATGATAATTGTCACTAGGAGTGTAGGTGCAACAATTCATGATAGAAAGATTAATTTCTGTTCAAAAATCTAAGATTCTAATTTATTTTTAAAGTAATAGCAGGGTTTCAAAATCATGAGAGAGAATACATTTAAAATTCCAATATTGCCACTAAAATGGCAGAATAAGACAAATGCATTGAAGCCAATAATGAAAAATATGCAGGAAAGTAACTTACAAAGTTCTTCATAATCAATATAGTTCAGATATACATATCTAAAATTAATCATATTGGAAGCACCATTGCCAGAGACTCAAATAATAAAAATAAAAATGAGAATATTATCTTTAATTGATGTCAAAAGAATCATAGAGAACATGATTGTATGTCTGCATACAAATAAAAAAAGAAAGAGAACAATATAGCAAAACATAATACATGACAGGGTTTCTTACCCCCCGCCCCCACTTCCTCCTCTTCCTTTTCTCAAAACCCACTCAATAAACTAAAGGTCAAGAATTGATTACCTTGTTCAATTCAGCTAAGAGATCGTCTTTTTTCTGTTGGAATTCTGAAATCTCAGCTGCCAATTCCTGAGAATGAAGGAAAAAAAATAAAAAAATACATGACTTAAATCTCTTTACAACAGATGGAACACCAAGTACACATTCAATGTTTCAGCATGACCATTGATCCCGTAAACACAAAGAAACCAAGCATCCCTTTTAAACACCCACAAAAAATAAAGGGAAAAATTATTGGATAGATACCCATTCAAATCTGAAAGTAATAAAGAATATCAAATACAGAACCTCAGAAATGAATGCATGCACAATGCAATATGGAAACCCCAAAATCAATAAACTATAGACAGGATGAAAATATGTATAGTATAGAAGTTATAACAATATCTAATGCTAATGAGACAACCATGCTTCAGTAACCGTACCATCAAACCATCATAATGGCCATAATAGGAGAAAATGAAAATATCACCCTTCAACTCCTGAGCCATTCCCAAACATTCCCTCAACTTTGAAAACCAGAAAAATACCCCCGTTACAATTACCCTTCAGGATTTAGGACACATTTGGCATTGCTTTAAATTCTGCTTCTTTTGAGACCCTATTTTTTTAATGAGTTTCTGCAACAATGAAAAATTAGTGATTGGCAAAATCATCTGCAAATGCTTTTATCAATATTACTGTGTTTGACATACATAGAAAAACTTTGCAATAATATTGTTTGAATGGATCAAATGGTTTTAAATATTCATCATGGTTACTATAAATTAAGTTTCTAATTTTTTGTTTAATTAAAATATTAAGCATTTTAATCTAATAAATATATAAATCATAAAATTAAAATAGATAAGTGCTTGTCCTTGGTAACAGCAAAGACAAAGAATGGGGAAAAAGAAGACCTAGGTCCTATAATAGAAATAAGAAATAGATTATGGGCGAAACACAATAAGAAAAAAAAAACTAATATAAATACTTTTCTAAAGAAAAATACACAACTTTTTTTCCCCCAAGATGTAAGGCCAATTAGGTCCTTAGCCCTTCTATTAATTTCTTGTTAACCTCATTAGTAGAGATGCCACCTTAGACTCTATCCTTTGTCATGTGGTACAATCCCATTCAACTAAAAACAACAATGACAGTTTGAGATGGCATCAATTGGTTTAATAGGAAAATGGACAGAAGGATTTACATTCTCAATAGTTTTTCTGATTTCAAAGTTGAAATGGCATATTTGCAAATGGCTCAAAATTGAAGAGGGTATTTGTATTTTTTTTACCATTATGGTCAATGCAATGCATCTGAACACATTACCTTCTCCTTTTCACTAGCTTCACCAGCTTTTGTCACACGAACTTTCAGTGCCTCCTCTTTTTGTAGTCTGCCAAAATGTAAGGAAAGAAGGGATCCAGTTCAGAGACCAATGTTCAAAGACTGAAACACAAGTTATTGTTAGTTTTGCGAACTCATCAACATAACATGCCCAAAGAACCAGACTTCTATCCAGAGCATAGAGAACTCTTAATATTCGTCTCTTGTTTAGTTTTGTAAGCCCACATCTGATCAATGATAATAATGACACTAAAATTCAAGGAAAGGTTTTTAAAAGAGGGCAATCTTTTAAAAAAGCCTTCTGGCATATGTGTGGTCCACCTTATAATGTGACTGAATCATTCATCAAAAACAAAAAACTAAGTCAATTTTGAAACAAAATGAGATGCTTTGATTTTTCCATGAGTAAAAACATGATTTCAGTGGACAGATAATTATAAGGAAGAGAAAGCACAAGAACGCAAAAGTTCATTAATTGACACCTGTTGTCTGCAATACGCTTTTCAGCTTTTACAGCAGAGTTGGCAAGAGATTCTGTTAAGACCTTCAATTTATCAACCTACATATAAACATGACAACAATTAGTACAATTAGATTATTAAAATAACACATAAAACCATGTTTACCGATTAACTATTTAGAATTGTGAAGAGATAACAGAACTACATTTAATTAAAATATGAATGCCAATATAACCAAAAATATAATATCTAATAAGACTCACAATATAATCAAATTCAAAAACAAACATCCCCGTATGCAAGTTCAATTAATTTAGCTCCAAGTAAGAAGAGGTAGTAGGACAGGGAGGTGGACCAGCTAAAGCGGTCCCACTCCAACTTGAGAGACAAAAATTAGTGAACACAGATAAGCATGTAGTTTAATAGCAAATAATACTACTGATGATGACCTTTTTCTTTTCAGCTAACAAAGTAGAATGGCCTTGCAGCTGACCCAGATAGTAACATTATCATATGTTATTAATTTGTCATACTTCTCTGACAAAGTTTCTCCATTTCATTCTTTCAAGTATCATTTTGGACATAAACTACTATGAAGCCAAACAAATTGACATTTTAAGCATGGTGGCAAGGCTGTACAGGTAAATGGGGCAAAGTGTAGTAAAAATAGGAACGTTTAATGTCAAAAGAAAACAAATTAGTATTTATGCCTGTGCTACCCAAGTCTATCACTGGGCGTGATTGAAGTGAAAGCCCCTACAAGTCACATTATATACACCAGAAAAGTAGTTTACAGGTTAAAAAAAATTTCTGCTTCAAACAGCTAAACCAGCATGACTACAAACAATATCAAATACCCATACAAGAAGACTTGCATGAATTTTTGCCTCAAAGATGAAAGCCCAAAACAGAAAACTTGTCAACTGGACCAAACGGTTGCAGTTTCAAAAGGTTGAATAGATAATATAATCTTTCTCAACATAACCTGTCTATGTCCTTTACAGATAATCCAATGACCAGCAAAATGTATTTTGGGTTTTGGATGTGGATTAGCACTACTCTTTTAAATATTCCAACAATCTCTATCCAAAAGCCGTCCTGTTTAGTAGAGTTATAAGGTATTAACCTTACATACCAAACAACATATCTAAAAACTATAGCTCATTGAAGCAATGATTTTAAATTTTATATTTTGCAGTATAAACGACTAACAACGGCTCACCACTTCCACTGTGTGCCACAACATTTAATAAATGTCCATCATGCACTATGAGCAATGGACATTGTACAGGAAAAATATTTCCAAAATATCTACACATAATAGCACTCTTTTCTGTAATAAATAAACAGTATATAACCGTTCAAACCAAACAAATGGTTAAACTATATATATCTCATGTGAATGAAACTTTAAAAATACATATTGTCCAGCATAATGACTAGAATGACAACAAAGTGATCACCGCTCTCACCATTTCCATTACTTCTTGTTATAAATTGTAAATGCACATGCACCATAAGCAATGAACATTGTACACTACAGACAAATGTACATTAATTCGTGCTGCTCTGTACAGACATGATTAAGACTCTCATGTCCATTTGATTGATATTTAGTATTTATCTATCAGAAAACAGATCTTCCTAGAAGATAACAGCAGTGAAACCCACACCATAAGAGCATGAAAGTTATATGTTAAGCAAAGTGTACACATCTTTAGGCCATAGTCACCAACCATGATGTTGGAATTAATGTATAGTGTAAATGCTAGATGCATGCTGACTGTATGCTTGATGTTGGTAGCTCCGTAATATATGTGTTGGAACCCACTAACCAAAAGATGAATTTATTGATCGAAATGCAGAAATATAGACATAAACAACACAATACGATACCCAAACAAAAGAAGCAGACAATTACATAAGATACTCTGCCATTCGAGAGGCCAGTACTCTCATTCTTACTTCCAATAAATCCTGTCTTTCTCCCTTTATCCCCCTCTGTTTTATCTTTTCCCTGGCCCCATCCATAACAGTTACAATAACTACCTAGAAGAACTACCCAACTGCCATTTCTAATCAGATTCCTAATAATTTGCTCCATATATACTGCTTATTTTCCTTGCATACACATGCCTCTCTTCAGGCCCATTGGGTTCAGGCCCAGCAATACATGTGTAACTAGTAGAGTTTACTTACTTGTCATGTACAATTGACCTCTAAATAAGCTTTCATGTAGATCATTACTCACAGACTACATTTCGACATAGGGTTTTCTGTCCCTCACTCTGATTTCTTACATGCCAAGTATCAAACTAAGGCTACATTTGGGAGTGGGGAAAATATTGGAGGAATGAAATGGGAAAATAGAAAACAATGACGTATTTGGTTTCAGAAAATATTAAGTTTTCATTCTCTATCCTCATTTCCAATGTGTCATCAGTGAAAACAGAAAATAATGAAAGAAAACAATTTAATTTTTGCTCTGTTTGGAATTCATGTAAATGGGAAAAATGAAACAAATAGAGAATAGTGGAATTACAAAATTAAAACCATAACCTTTTATTAAGATGAATATCAGAAAAGGATAATTGTGCAATTCAGAAACACAGGAAGCCCATGGTCTAATTTTTTCCTGAATTTCTCCCCCACTGTTAGAGAGATTAATTTTAATGGACTTAAGGTAAGTCATTCTCATTTTTATTCTTCCATATTCTTCTCAGCTTTGCATACAAGGTAAGAATAATACTTTTACTCCCTCATTTTCATTTCTCCTAAAAAATTCTAAGGAAAGAAAGTATTGTACCTTTTGGGCATGAACCTCTGCAGAATCCCCACTGTTCAAATTCTTTTTCTTCAGCAATAGTTCTTCCAGTCTGGAACAAATTCGAATCTGTGCCAGGGCTTCTTTTAAAGCCTGCAATATAATTAGTTGGTTATATTCTCTTTTAAAAACTAACACATGGAAAAGGTTGTATATGTACATGAAAAGTCCTCCCCCTGAAAAAATGAATGAGCACTTCACTAGTCAAGCAGGCATCTGCAAGTGGTGGTAGATAGTTCCCACTTCATGTAGCATATTTACACATAACATCCTTGTTACTAAAAGATTTAGGTTAATTCACAAAAAAATAATTAAATGAACACAAATCACTGTTCCATTCAAACATTTTATTCATTTTCCCCAAAATGAATTATTGATCACCAAAATGACACAAAGGGAAGATATACAGACACAGACCTCTATTGTTGCTGCCGTTTCTTCAGCTGATTTATCATCACCTTCTTTCAAAGACCTCTGAGAAGTTGTCATCTCATTAAGGTTTCTCTTAAGATTAGAGGATTCAGCATCTATTCTGCAGTCAGAAAGCATAACAAGAAACGACATAAGGTAGAATTCCACCTGGTGTTCCAGCAATTTATTGTTCCAGCAATCACAGGTCCACTAGCAAAAACTGAAATCAAAAGAGTACATGAGGTTTTTTTTTTCTTTTGAAGAAAAGAATAATTTCTAGCAGTTTATGCTTCTTTTGCCCCCTAAATCCCATCAACTTGACAGCTAGAAAAGCCCAAGGATCTGTCAACCCACTTCACAAAGTAAAAAAAGATGGTTATTCTTAAGGAACCCTACATGCAAAGCTTCATATAACCCCCACCCCCCGCCCCGGGGCGCTTTTTCTTCTCAATTTTTTATATCTTTTCTCAATTTGAGGTCTCCAGTGTCTTTTTCCTTTCTTGAACAGAGTCCAGATCCCACTAAAAGTTGTTTCTCTCAGCAACCAAAGTGTTCTTGGTTGAACTTTCCCAAGAACATAAATTATTTATGGCTAATATGAAATAATTCTTACAGGTGTTTCAACAGCCCTTATTTTGACATTGGATTGCTTTACTTTTGCTCCTAAATCAACCATAACCCAGGAAAATCAGAAATAAGCATCACATTTGAAGTTATCTGTGTTCCAGACTTCCAGCCTCAAACCCTTGATACAAACCTAACCGAAACTTGTTAAAATATTATTACTGTACTATCCCATAAATTGACTATCAGCCAACCACAAGTCCATCATATGGCACCATGTATAATGCATAGGGAGCCAACAGCAGTATAAGCCCATATTGGGCACCATACCCACAAACTAGGGCATTTGTTGGATACATGTCTATAACTGTAAATATATTTACATAAGATACTTCATTTGTTGGATACATCTCCATATCTGTGCACATATATTGCACCATCTCACTAGTACATAATCAAGAAAATCAAGATGACTCATTTAACTTTTCACATCATGTGGCCCTACAATGCAGCATTTATTTGGCAGAAACAAAGGGCTACTAGGATTAATGAATGCAATATTTCGCTTAATTTAATGGATATACTTCTTATTTCGCTATTTAATTTTGTTTCCTGAAAAGCCCTTGACCCTTATGCTTATTGGCTTAATATCTGGAACCAAACTCATATAAAGAGGAATCTGAAATCCACAAAACATGAGTATCAGGATATGCAGCCACAACCAAAATTAGTAAGTACACAATAAAACAAATAAGAACTGAATAAAAAGGGTCCAATGTAAGAATACAAATAACTGTTACAAAAACAGAAAAACAACATATAGGTAGATACTAGATAGCAATAAGAAATTTAAGGTAGCTTCAAGGACAAGGGCAATTTAAAAAGTAAAAAGAATTTATATGTTGAAAATTGAAAGTATATCCATCAATTAAGTCAAAGCTTCCATCCGCTAAACCAATACTATTTATTTTTACCTATTAAATGATATATAGTGCAAATCACATTATGTGTAAAATTAAATGAGCTGTTTACATATTATTGGATAATGCACAAATGAGGTGGAGTGATGTATGTGCACAAGAATTTCTCTACAGATATTCATTGATACAATGGGATTCAAGCAAGGGAACTAAGATAAAGGAAAAAGAAGGGAAAAAAACAAACTAATACATTTTTGGATAAAATCAATAGAAGGAAACAAAACAATGAAATACAAATAGTTTTCAACTACCTCTAATAAATTTTTAAATTTATGAACCCCTCACTTCCCTTGTAAAATCAGTCATGTTATACAATGATAAATTTTAGACATAAATAAGATTGGCACAAAAATGGAATCATCGCCGTATTTTCATCTCTACGATCTCTATAATATGACAATTGACATCATTTCTGTTTACTGTTTATTCAACAGATATAACCATATACAATATTATATTAATCCCTACCTATGTGTCCCACCTGACCCTCTCTCTCAGTTTAAACAATAACACACTCCTGTTTTATAGTAAAATCTGGAATTTTAGAAACAGGAAAGAGATAGCTTAGTAATCTCATTAAATGATCTAAGATTCAAAAAGTTCATACTATTAATTAGTACACTTATCTCAGATAATACGATGAACAAGTAAAAGATAATCATAATTAAATAGCAAAATCCTAGAATTTACATTATCCTGTATTCTACTTTTTTTCCATCTTAACTAGTGTAACATAAGTTCGTAGCTTAAGTGCCATTCAGATCTCAAAATGTTTACTAGAGGAACCATATCCATATCTTTACTTTAAAATAGCCTTATAAATTACTTTATTATAAGAAAGAAAATTACTTATTCAAGATCAATATATCATGGTGAGCGAAAAGATAAAACCAATTAAGTGAATGGTAATCCAATTTTTAATACACCAGTAATAATTTACAGACTGTTCAATCTAACCTCCAAATCAAACTCAAAACTAGCGCATCACAGTAAAAGTATGAAGAAAATGAAAACGAAAACTCCCTGCTTCAAACTGACCTTGCATGTTCAGAATTGATTTTCAACCCAGTAATGGCACCTTGGGCAAACTGAAGCAATTCCTCCCGTTTCACCTGATTAAATGGTAACAATCTCAGTTAACGGAATTGAAAAAAAGAAAAAAAAAGAATAACTCACAGCTATAAACTTTTAAATTGTGACCATTGATGTTGCTATATTACCTGCAGAATTTTAGGCACTCCTACTGACACTGCCCTTGTGGCCCTTTTTTTTTTTCCTCTTTATTCTATTCATGTTTGAAAGATTAATTGCTTTCAATATTACACAAAATTCTAATTCTAAGGTAGGGTGATAAAAAGTTTTAGGTCCAGTCACTTCTTCATTTAAGCTACCAGGTATAGATTAATAACTTTCTACAAACTATGGGCACAGAAACTTGTATAATTAAAATCTACCACTAATCATAGAATTTTTCTAATTGTTGTTGGGTTCTGAAGTTTCTAATAATTTCTAAGTGTTAAATGTCAAATATAAGGCCTTAAATCACATTTTTGCTTTAGGAATACCTAAATCTATCAGGAAAAAGATTTGACAAGTAAATTATATGTGTGCTAATAATGTCAAGTTGCCCAATATAGCATTAGTACTAATTCCACTCGTATATTGTCTGTAAAAGCATTAAAAGTCATGAACACATTGATAATTTACCAAAGATCTTCAAGATTTTTCTATACTATATCTAATATTCATAGTGCAATACTTTCAAAGAATTTGTATTATTTTATATACTTTCTTACAACATAAAGTGTAATCATTAAAATAATCTTCTTTACTGTAGACCTTCAAAACTTTTTCAAATCTAATTACTCATACTGGAATACTTTTAAAGACTTTTATTATTATAAATACTTTCTTTCAACAGAAATTTAGCACAATCGTTTTGAGAATTGTCTAAAATGCAGACTTAAAACTTTGTCAGTAAATGCTACTCCAAAAGTTCAAAATGCATGTGTACTTGAAAGTTGAGACTCAACATGTAAATACGAATATTGATTAGCAAGCAACCACCAAAGATCTCACAAAGTTACAACTGACTTTTTTTTTGTTTGAGGGGGTTATAAGTCATATTCATACTTACCAATACTTCATCATGATAGCTTGAAATAGCTGTCGCCAGATCTTGTATGCTGCTCACTATGGCATTATGAACTTCTTTTCCCCCAGTCAGACAGAGACTATAGGTAATGATGGTTATAAAATGATCAGGTCTATGTTAGGCATAAGTCTTTACAGAAATGTTAGATTGTAATTGATTTTATATAGATTCCCATAATATAGCAGATGAAACTGAGAAACTAGCTAGCTTGAAAGAATTATTATTGTAAAATATTAAGAAAACATGTGTACTTCCTAGGAAGATGAAAATAGATCATATAAGTCTCACAAAGTATGCAGCCAAGGGTTTTAAATTCCTGAGTCAGTAGAACCCAATGTTATATGTATCAAAAACTATGGCATCAAACATGGAATATATAACAATTTCAAGCTAGTATAATGCGGCAAACAAGTAGCAGGTTTCATATCACAATCACACACTCAGAAGATATACAAGCTAGCAGACTCACCCAAACATCTCCAGGAGAAGAGAAACCTCTTCCTCATTAGGAGCTTCAAGAATCTGAGGCATAAAAAAAAGTTAACCCTGCGGTTAACCTCCATAATCAGCAATTAAAGAATGATTTAGATTTAGACGTATTACTTAAGACATTATGATGATCCTATAAAAACTGTTTAAAACATTATTTACTTGTATTTTGGACATGGAAATCTATATCTGTCTTTCAAAATGTAAGCCTGAATTTCAAAGTTATAAGTCATCCCATATCAACCAGCTTTGACTGGGCAGCAAATCAAGATAACCTAAACAGGTCCAGCTTCCAGCTTCTCACCAATAGACTTGCACTTACTTTTCTACAGTCTACACTTACTCATCAGCAACTGATCCTTACTAAGTAACAACCGTATCTATCTAACTTAAAAATGAAAGGATCAAAAGCAAACTGAAGCAGAAAAAGTCACAATTTTCTCTCCAATTGTAAGCAAAATAAATTAGATTATATCTGTCTGTCATAATTTGGATCAAGACACAGGGCATTTATAAATAATTACACATAGAACTCTGAATTCCTTCCTCCATGCCCACAATGAGAGAAAGGAGAGGTAGCAGAAAACTTAATCTGAAACTTGAACTTCACACCCATACAAATTTGAAATCTGAAGGTTACACTCAGGCTTTTATCAAGCTAACACCATGCCTCACATCACAAGCATACTTCTTCTGCCTCACATCACAAATATACTACTGGAAACAAGACATTCCCTTTGGCTTAGAGTTCTTGACATGATTACTGAGCATATCTTAGTATATCTATGATTCTATAAGCATTTTTTCATTGAAAGATTTGAAACTTACTTGATAACACCAATTTAGTTGGAAATGCAGTAACATTTCCCATTATTAAGCGTGGGTTCTCCAACTTAATCTAGAGAGAAACTAAGGTAATTGGGAAGACTGCACAGTATGAGTAGTCTCCTAGTGCATTTTAATATAAGAACATACAGAATGGTACTTTCCTTATGCATAACAGAATCTGAAAACATGTCAGTGTGACTCTACAAAATTGATTATCATTAACATACCATTGATATTGTTATACCCTCCAAAGCCTGACTTCGAAGAAAAACTTCACGAAAGTTTAATGGTTCGCCTCCAATATCAGTATCATAATATAGAATCTGAGAAATTACAACAGTACAACAAAGGCAAACAGCTTAGGTAAAAGGATGCCTTTAAGTTCATATCAACAATAAGAAATTCCTTCCAGTGTGTGAAAGTTTTGCAATCAAGATACAGCATTCAACAGCCATCTCAAGATATTGTGCATGAACTCCAAACCCTACTAATTGGATAAAAAGTGAAAGAAGCTAGGACTGATGTAATTCTGTTAAAATACTGTGATAGCTAATGAATGCAACTTTTCACAAAAGAGAAAAGCTCCTTCAGTAAACCCAAGAATCCTATTATCATCTATAACACAGCAACAGATGCAGCATTTCTTTGAACAGTAGTAAGGGTAAAAACATATAACATAGCTGCATTGCCTCAAGACTTTGTTTAGGTAAAACAGCATCATGAAAAGGGCTTAGATATATCAAATTACCATAATTCCAGAGACACTATCTAACCAGTAAAGTTATAATCCAGAAACGTGGGAGAGAGTAATCGCCAGTGATCAATCAGAGTAAACTAAAAAATATTACACAAATGGTATGCAAAAGGTTCTAACCATCGATGATTTCCTTGGATTCTCCGCTGCTTCATCAATAGCAACAAGCTGCTCCAAAGTCTTCTCTTTACCCTCAGCAAAAGCTCCAGACAATTTCTCAACCTCTTTGAGCACAACCAACCATCTTCTAAGCAATTGCACTCTTTCAGGGCCCCTACAGGAGATAGCAGCTTCTTCCAGTCTTTTGGCCGTCTGCACAACACTTCTAAAATTCCGAGCTGCCTATCAATGGATACAAGATTGAAATGAAATCATCAGCAAAATATCTAATATGACCTTGTCATTCTCATCATTGAGATAATCAAAAGATTATTTAACCATAATGGTAAAAGAGCACTTTAATTGCAACAAGATAACCAAAATGGTAGAAGAGCACTTCAATTGCAACAAGATAACCTATAACTCATTGAGCATTTGGAAAATCAAATTATATGCAATATGAAGAACTTATGAGCTCTTCCTCTTCAATTTGACAATGGAAGTAATGCCATAATACTCTAACAAAGCCAGGGAGACCCGCCCTTTATCCCCTTAAAACGTTTAAGGGAAATCAAGAAAGTGTGCATTTTTCTTTCTGGGAAACCAAAAAAGAGGAAAAGAAAGCAGTTGAAATGAAAATGAGTCACTGAAGTCGCAAAAAAAGAAACATACTTATACTTAGCAACCTGCAACCCTTCTAAGCAATTGCACCACAGATTAGCATAATGATATACCCAAAAATAGTGTGAGAGACAAATAAATATACAATAGAAGCTGAAAAACAGAAAGTCACACATTTGAAAAAGGAAAAAAAAAAAAAAGGATGGTCACAAGACAACCATACAAAACTGGTAAAATATATTAATCGGCGAAAAAATAGAATACAAAAAACTTACAATGCGATCTTGAAGAATTTTGGCGCCCTCAGCCACGGCTTGACCAGCTTGTTGAACGACAGAGTCAGCATAGTTCTTGACAGTGCGAGTGAGGTTGTTCTTGTTGCCAACCTCCACAGCTTTGTTCACCGCAGATCTCAGCCAAGACATCGCTTGGGTGCTTCACGGCTTCCGCTTCCGAAAACGGGAAGAGCCTTGAGGATACAATGAAGAAACTGGGAAGGTAAGAAGGTAAGAAGGAGAGATAGTGCATACAACAAATGTCTTGAAGGGTTTGAAAGTAATGAAGAGGTTTGAAATGGCTATGGGTGAAGTGTTTGTCTGGGAATACAGGAGGATCGATGGCGAGGATGAAGTGGTCAGCGTGAAGAAACGACAGGCCCTGGTAGTTGGAGTGTCGTCGTTTTATGAGATTTGATTTATTGATTTATAGTTAATTCTTGTGTAAAAGTTGTCTAAATTATTAAATTATTTGATATTTAATTATGATTTAGTCTTTTTTTTTTTGTCTTATAATTTCTATAGAATAAAAAATTAATTTATTTTTTATTTATTAATTAATTTTTAATTTAATTCTAACCGCCAATTTGATACTTCATTGCTTTTTATATTTAACATAGTCTATTACTTATTTATTTTATTTTATTTTATTTTTATTTTTTACAAAATTTAAAAGTTAGTATTTTAGTCTATTAATTTTTATTAAATTTGAATTAAATGTTTTTATATTTAAATTAATAAAAAATTAAATTAAAATAAATTGATAAATAATAAATTAAATTAAAAATACATATAAAATAAATGACTAAATTAAAAATTAATTAATAAATAAAAAATCAAAATAATATTTTACTCTAACTTCTTTTTGGGCCACATTTAATAGTTTGAGCTCCAATTAAGTAAGTTGATCAAGCTCAAGTGACATTTAAGCATACATTTGAGCATTTAGATGCAGGTCAAATTACTACAAGATTATGTAAATTAATTAATATGAAATCAAAATTAGAACTAGGAGTCCATTAGAATTTTAATTATCCTAAGAAAGACATCCTTTAAATTTTATCCCCTAAAGTTCATTCATTTAATTTTAGTTTTTCAAAAATATTTCACTATTAATTTATTAATCGTCACTAAAACATTTCATAATAAAGTATTAAATCACATAAAATTATCGAAACATCATTTGATTTTTGTACTTTATTGAGGCATATTTTAATGAAAAACGAAGTTATAAGTTTTATATTAACTTATGTCAATCATTTTTGTAAATTGTTTGCTTAAGAGCTAAACATGAAGGTAATAGTAAAGATAAAATACATTTTGGAGGAATAAATTTACAATTTATATAGAAAAGAAAATAGAAAAAGCCACACACTTATTGAGAACATTTTAAAAGAAAATTAATTTTGAGAGAATCTTTTAAATCTAATTTTATAGAATTGCCATTAATTTTTTTTTTTTTTCACTTTAAAGGGATTAACTTTGCAAAAACTTGCCTTAAAAAATGAGATCTATGAACCAAATAAATTTCATGAGTCAGTTGTACATGAGAAAAAAAGTATTAAGTACCTTACAAGACAAATTTTGCATAAAAAATCTAGGACCTAGGTTACCAGTTACAAAAATTAAATTCTATTAGGAAAAAATATTTTGTTAGTGAAATGAATTTTATTCATTTTTGGCCAATAGAAAAATAAAACATCAGCAAGTACCATCAAAAATACAATTTTGCAATTGTTGAATACTCTTTAATGATGAAATTCAATTAGCTTTACATCTTTTTCTTTTAATATTTTTTTCTCATTTTAATTTTTTTTATATTTTATTACATGCAATTTTTCAAATTTTTATAATTTTCGACAAAAATAAATTATCTTTTTGTGAAATTTTGAAAACATATTTTTAAAAAAAGAGTGAATGCAACTTGATTTTTTTAAAAAAAAGAATAAATTATTTTTTGGTATTTGTTAATGCAATTGGGTATGAACTCTTTCAAAATGCTAAAATGTTATGCATTTTGAAAGGGTGCATGCCCAATTGCTTCCCCCATGAAAATTTATAAAAGCCGTTATAAAATGTTTTAGTTGGAAGCACATCTCTATTTTCTAATACTCATGCTCTCAAATCGTCTTGGAATCTCATTCTTAGATAAAACAAAAAACAATTATCAATGATAAGGAGAATTCAAAAATAGAAAATACCATTTGAAAATTAAGAAGCTTCAATGGAACTAAATACAAACGATGATGCATTAATTCAAAAAGAAAAAAAGAAATTACTGGGAATGAATCAAATAGTGAAAAATCATAATAGTTGGACACTAACCTTGTGGACACTACTAACTTCATGGATTTATGTTTCATTTAAAACTAGAATAAGATGATAATTTAATTAGGATAGTCAAAATAAGTTCAATTAAACCCACTTAATTTGGTGGGTCATAATATTAAACTCAACTGAATAAATCTCATAAAGAATGAAACACTAGTTTGATCCCTAATAGATGGGCTCATTTTCAATTTGGTTGCTAACAGAATGTTGTTCTCAAAATGGCCCTTAGGGATGATTCTTTTAGAAAGGTCCTTCCATCCTTACACAGTTAAGCATTTACACAATGGATAAGGCATGGCATTAAAACCATCACAATTTGCACAACCTTCACACAATGAGTTTTCATTGTCATCAAACAACCAAGTACAATAACATGAGATATTTTGTTATTGTGACTTAAAAGTTACGATTCGAGTCTCAAAGATGAAGAAGAATCTCAGGAGGAAGTTCACAAGATGTCCTATGTACAAGAGCATTGAAAAATGTAACTTTTTTTATTGGGCAAGTGAAACCACATGCTTGAACTATGAATAAGAGAAGATCAAAGTAAAGGTTTTACTAGAAGTTATGGCTATCATAGGGTAACTCTATGCATATGGAATCCTTCATAAGTTTGAAGACCTGCAATTGTAAGTCTTCACATCTAAGTTAACCATATGTGTATCTAATTTGCACCAAACTTCAAATTGTTCACCATTTGGATCCTTAACCCATTAAGGTACCTAGATTTTACTTTTATGTTTGTTTCCTCCAACATCCCTCTAACTTGTGGACAAAGAGGACCATTAAATCAATGCAAGAGATTCCTTTGGTCGATCATCTTCTTCATGATATACATTATAATCTCCTCCAGCGTTGTCATAATAAGCTTACCTCTAGCATTCACAATTTTAGCATTGAACTATTTGCACATATTATTAGGACACACTTGGCTCCTGCTAGATTTGTCAAATGTAACTCAAGTATATTATTTAGGGGGATCTTCTATAAGTACTCTCATGTCTTCTAGTTGAATTGTATTAAGTTCATGTTCTGTGAGAATTCCAACATGGTTGTAAATTTTTCACGACTCTTGTCGTAACCGACCTTTCAGCGAGAGGAAATAAAAAAAGTTTAAATTGATTCCCAAAAACGAATCTTGAAAATTAATTTATTTGGAGTCGCCACCAAAATTTTTAATGAAAAACTTTGGAAAACCAATTTAAAACAAAAAGAAAAAGGCAACATGGTCTGCGAAACCAAAGATGGGGTGTTCATAGTTGCCCCTCTTTGCTTGTCTCTTAAGTTAGGGAAGCAAAAATTGTGAAGAGATGACCCAACTTAAGAGTAAGCAAAGACATGAACACACCATTCCTCACGCTGAGGGAAAACCAGTAAAATAGGACCTTATGTAAATTCGGGTCCGAATGGGACAATAAGTTGTCTCTTCATGATGCAAGATTTTTGAAAGAAAATTGCCTGGACATGATGCAGGACTTTAGCAGAAAGATAAATCACCTAGATTCGATCCAGGACTTTTGACAGAAATGTAAATTGCTTGGACACGATATAGGACTTTTTCAAAAAAGTAAATTGCCCTAGACACGATGCAGGACTTTTGACATAAATGTAAATTACCCTGAACACGATGCAAGACTTTTTACAGAAATGTAAATTGCCTGGACACGATGCAAGACTTTTGACAGAAATGTAAATTACCTGGACACGATGCAGGGCTTTTGACAAAAATGTAAATTGCCTAGACACGATGCAGGGCTTTTGACAGAAATGTAAATTGCCTAGACACGATGCAGGACTTTTGATAGAAATGTAAATTGCCTGGACATGATGCAGGGCTTTTGACAAAAATGTAAATTGTCTGGACACAATGCAAGACTTTTTTAAAGAAAATTGCCTGGACACGATGTAGGACTTTTGCGTTGATTTAAAGAGAGGTATTCACCTTGTATGGAATATGTTATCACACAGTGCAATGCGTGCACCTATGTGAGATACATACCATCATGCTCAAACTATAACATGATTTGACCACTTGCTAAGCTTGTCATCTTTATGACCATGGTATTCCTTAGGAGTGAATAGATCCAAATTCAACCGAGTTTTTGCCTTCGACATTTAAATCATTATCTCATGAATACTCCATGATGAATTTTCTTGAATAATAAAAATACTTGTACCAAGGAGGGGTGTGACTCTTTTGGAAACACCTTTTGGACATTCATGAGATATGATATAACACGTGTTTGTGCGCAAAATGCATGGTGCATATGTTTTTCCTTTCTTTGAAACATCAATTCTGCACGTGTGGTGGATGTACAAGCTAGATATATGATGAACATGGAGAACCATGTATGCATGAGACATGTAGGATTTTGAAGGATAATGAAAACTTTGTTTACTTTGATACATTTCCAAAATGATGCTTATACCCTATGCGTTAGAAATAAAAGAATGCTACGTGAGCATAGACTTTCTACCTTATACTTTGGAAACTGAAGGGGTAACATATTAAGTCATAGTTTGTGCTGGTTGGAAAGAAAACCATATTACCTAGAGTGAAAGAATTGTCTAACCAAGTTTCTCCTGTCGTGACTTTTAATTCGTCGTTACAACAACCGATGGTCCATATAACTTTGTCTTTTCGGGCCAACACTTAGTAAGTTTAGTTTCCTTTCCTTACGGTAGACCAGGGGACATTGAAATCAATATCTTTTTACAAAGTAACCCGGTGACAAAAACAGAAATGCCTAGACGTGTATATGTTTCACATTTTAAGCTTTATCCCAGTAATTGCGTGGAAGCACTTATTTAAAAATCGTGGGTGTTTCTAAAATGTGTATCATTAGACAATATTTTGAATGACTTCATTCACTTGAATATTTATTTGCATATTGAATGGATGGAGCAATTATAAAGGCAATATCATTTTGTAGAAAGAAAAAGAGTAATAGGAAGCAAGTCTCTTAAATGAGTAAGCGACTTTTG
Organism: Delonix regia; assembly: GCA_037074485.1. NCBI lineage: Eukaryota > Viridiplantae > Streptophyta > Magnoliopsida > Fabales > Fabaceae > Delonix > Delonix regia. The sequence goes on along the minus strand of CM073454.1, from coordinate 16,412,008 downwards.
TAAATAAATCATGTGGTCTAAAGGAAAATAGGTGATAGATTGGATACAAATACAAAGGAGAGCCAAAATGGCAACTAGGATGGCTTTGACTTTTAGCTCCAGGTGACACTGGTCGCTTGAACCTGGTGTTGCCTCGGATACACATACTTCGAAACTGGTTAATGAAGACAATCTCTAAGGATCATTCCAAGTGGGAGATTTAATCCTGTGCAGCTTCGCTTGATTCATCATCTATTACCCTAACTTTTGCTTAAGCTGCCTTTTCAGGTTTTTGACTTAATGGGCCCCAATTGTAAAATCTTCTTTCTTTCTTTTTCTTCTTCTTTTTTTTTTTTTTACTTTTTTCTTTCGTCGTTCCCATTTTTAAGCAAAGTATTTCTTTACTACATCTGAGTTAACCGGTCTTCTGAGCTCTCTTCCATCCATATCGACAAGGACCAACGCACCTCTGGAAAATGCTCGTATCACCATATATGGACCTTCATATGAAGGTGCCCATTTGCCTCTATTATCCTCCAGATTTGGGAGGATCTTTTTCAGAACCAACTCCCCTGGCTCGAATTCTCTAGGATGAATCTTTTGATTGAAGGCCCTTGCCATCCTTTTTTGGTATAATTACCTATGACATATAACTACTAGCCGCTTTTCTTCCATCATATTCAACTGCTCGTATCGTGTCCTTACCCACTCACTCTCCTCTAGGTTGGATTCTATCAACACTCGGAGAAAGGGGATCTCAACCTCAATTGGGGTGACCGCCTCTATACCATATACTAAAGAGTAAAGAGTTGCCCCTGTGGATGTACGTATTGCTGTGCGATACCCATGGAGAGCATATGGGAGCATCTCGTGCCAGTCTTTGTAAGTGATAGTCATCTTACTGATGATCTTTTTTATGTTCTTATTTGCTGCCTCGACTGCCCCATTCATCTGTGGCTGATAAGGTGCAAAATTGTGATGCTTAATCTTAAATTGCTCACATAACTCCTTAATGTCAGCTCTATTCAAGTTGGGGACGTTATCAGTAATGATCCTTTTCGGTATACCATATTGACATATAATGTTTGATTTCAGAAATTGAAGGAAGACCCTTTAGGTAATATTGGAAAAAGAGCACACCTCTATCCATTTTGTGAAGTAGTCGATGGCTACTAAAATGAATCGGTGTCCATTAGACGCCTTTGGATTGATGGGACTAATCACATCGATTCCCCACATCGAGAATGGCCAAGGTGCCACCAGGTTGTGTAGGGGTTGCAGTAGAGCATTGATCCTATTGGCATATATTTGACATTTATGACATCTCTTCACATAGTCAATGCAATCTTTCTCCATGGTTAACCAAAAGTACCCATATCTTTGAATTTGCCTAGTCATGGTGTAGCCGTTAGTATGAGCTCCATACATCCCTTTATGAATCTCTGTCATTATCCTTCGTGCTTCTGATGCATCCATGCATCTGAGTAAAGTGTTATCCCATGATCTTTTATACAACACTTCTCCCCTAAGGAAGAAACTCATTGCCAATCGACGAATGGTCTTTTGGTCATTCTCAGATGCCCCAATCGGATATTGCTGACTTTGGACATAATTTTTTATGTCATCGAACAATGGTTACCCATCGCTTTCTTCCTCCATGTTTAGGCAGTGAGTTGGGGTGTCCCGGGTCTTGATCTGCACTGGTAGCACGTTAACTCCACAGTCTAGCTTGATCATTACGACGAGGGTAGCCAATGCATCAGCAAATTAATTTTTGTCCCGAGTCAGATGTGTGAAGTTTATCTCCTCAAACTTTGACATCAATTCCGTTAAGTACCTTTGATATGGTATCAGTTTGGGATCTTTAGTTTGTCATTCTCCCTTTACCTAATAAATTATGAGGGCTAAATCTCCAAACACATCAAGATATTTGACACCTAACTCTAAGGCAACTTGCAGACCATTGACACAAGCCTCATATTCTGCCACATTATTTGTGCAGTCAAAACTAAGTTTGATTGCCACTGGATACTGTTTACCTTCAGGCGATGTTATCACAGCCCCTAATTCACTACTGTGTACATTAGCAGCCCTATCAAAATACATTGTCCACTTGACCTCCTTTAGTTCATCTTCTTCCACTGTTAGGATATCTTTGTCCGGAAACTGGAAATCCAACGGTTGGTATTCATCCAAAGGACTAGCCGTCAAATGCTCAGCTATAATGCTTCCTTTGACTGATTTGCTGGTTATACACTTTATGTCATATTCTGATAGTATCACCTGCCATTTTAAGACTCTTCCTAATACATGAGGACTCTTGAAGATGTATTTGATTGGATCCATCCTGGAGATCAGCCATGTAACATGATATAGCATGTACTGCCTCAGTTTCTTTGTGGTCCACATGAGGCCACAACAGGTCTTCTCAATTAATGGATACCGTGACTCACATTCATTAAACTTCTTACTTAGGTAATAAATCGCCTGCTCCTTTTTCCCTGACTCATCATGTTGTCCTAACACAGTACCCATAGACCCCAGTCAAATCGTCAAATAAAGGATAAGGGGCTGCCTTGGTGTAGGTGGTACCAAGACAGGGGGATTCAAGAGGTATTCTTTTATCCTATCAAACGCCTGCTGACAAGCCCATTCCCCTGGTTGATTCTTGCGCAATAATTTGAATATTGGTTCACAAGTGGCAGTTAGGTTTGTAATGAACCTAGCTATGTAATTCAAACATCCCAAGAAACCTCTAACTTCTGTTTCCAAACTTAGTGGTGGCATGTCACGAATGGCCTTAATTTTATCGGGGTCCACTTCTATTCCCTGCTTACTGATGATGAACCCTAAAAGTTTCCCTGATGTGGCCCCGAATACGCACTTACTAGGATTCAAATGGAGTTTGTACTTCCGCAATCTTTCAAAGAGCTTTCGCAACATAGCCACATGACTTTCCCCTTCAGTTGATTTAGTGACCATGTCATCCACATATACCTCTATTTCTTTATGCATCAAGTCATGAAACAGGACTACCATTGCGCGTTGATAGGTGGCTCCGACATTTTTAAGCCCAAAAGGCATTACCTTGTAGCAGAAGGTTCCCCATTTAGTGATGAAAGTAGTTTTCTCTTTATCATCGGGGTGCATGGGAATTTGATTGTAGCCAGAATATCCATCCATGAAGGAATATCTGAAGCTTTTTGCTGTATTGTCAACTAGAACATTGATGTGAGGTAAAGGAAAGTTGTCTTTTGGGCTAGCCTAGTTTAAGTCTTTATAATCGACGCACATTCTCACTTGCCCATCTTTTTTTAGTACAGGGACTATGTTCACGACCCATTGAGGGTATTTAGCAACTTCTAGAAAACTAGCCTCCCATTGCTTCATTACTTCCTCCTTGATTTTAAGGGACATTTTTGGGCTCATCCTTCTTAATTTTTGTTTCTTGGGCGCCACATTAAGGTACAAAGATATTTTGTGGGCAGCAATTTCAGGATCTATTCTCGACTTATCCTGGTACGGCCACGCAAACACATCCATATATTCCTTAAACAAATTGATCATTTCTTCCTTTTCTAGATTATCCACTATTTTTAACTCATTTTTGTCATTCTCTGTCCCTATATTAATTACTTCGGTGATTTCTTTATGCGGAGTGATTCCCTTTTCCAAAGATTCTATTATTTTAGCGAAGGTTCGAGATAACTCATCATTATTATCAGTTTCTAAGTCATTTGTATCCGAAACAAGATGTGGCTCATTCAAATAGTGCTCGGGTGCTTCTGCTTCAGACAAGAGTTCCAAGGATTCAAACTCCCTGGAAAGTGGGTAGAGAAGGCAAGAATAAATACGAAAAGACAGGATATAAACAAGATTTTGGCCAAAAAGATTGAAATTGCTGCATCCATTCGATATTTAAAATAAAATTCAAATTGTTAGCTATTACAAAACTCTTGAAATTATATTCAAAATATTTCTCTAATGACATGACATCCGACAACACTTCAAATTCCCAATTGTTAAGTGCTTCTCCTAGTTCGTCCAGCTAGATCCACATGGCTTTTGTATGATCTCTTTCTTCTTCACTCACCATTTCAACTGAGTCACTCAGGTGTATTATCTCAGCAGCAACAGGAAATGTTTCTTGAATGTAGGGTACTTCCATGTTTCCTCTCAGCTTACACTCCTTCCGTTGTGTCCCGCGAGTCTCGACAGACAGCTTATATCCTAACCCTTGTCGTCTTGGATTTTCAGGTAACTCAATCGGTTCTCCTATGCCTTGCAGATTAGCACCCAATCCTTTTCCTTTTTGATACCCATTATTCATCATGATCTTGGCCACTACTTGGTTGACATCCTTAGTAGATTCCTTAACTCCTAATGGGTTTTGGCTGACACCTTTTGTAGATTTTCCAACACCTCCAAACTTTGGTAGGAGCTGTCCATAACTTGTTCAGGGTACCGTACTCAGTTTGCTAATGATCATCTCTTCTTCACCTTTTACCGTGATAAGTTTGCCTTCATCAATATACTTGATCCTTTTATGCACAGTTGATGGGATTGCACCAGCCGCATGTATCCAAGGTCTTCCTAGGAGCATCGTATATGCCGCATCGATGTCCATGACCTGAAACTCGACTGTAAATAAGCTTGGACCAATTTCCACAGGGAGCTCAATCTTTCCAATTACTTCTCTCCTTATCTCGTCAAAGGCCCTCACCACCATGTCATTATACTCAATACATGACTTTTCAACCGGTAACTGCCCTAAAGTGGATAAGAGTAGAATATTTAGGGCTGACCCTCCATCAATGAGTACTTTAGCAATCACATACCCATAGCATTTCAAAGTAATGTGGAGAGCTTTGGGCTTTTCGGCCAACACAGGGTGTATCTCGTCCTAAAAAAAAGCGATCAAGGTGGAGTTTTTTTTACCGCATTTATCATTTCACCACCTTTTCTGGAGTAATGTCAAGACACACACAGGCTTCATCTAACACACTCTGTAACGCCTTTCGATGGGCCTCTGAATTCATTATGAGAGTCAAGATTGAAATTCGAGCTGGCGTTTTTCGCAGTTGATCAACCATATCGTACTCGCTCTGCTTCATAATTTTCAAGAACTCCTCTGCTTCCTCTTGTTCTCCTTTCCTAGGGGCCTCTCTTAGGTTTGAACTTTCACCTACTTCCCGGTTCGGGTTTAGAGTTCCTTCCACGTCCTTGGAGTATACCCGACCGCTACGAGTAATTCCTCCTATGATTTCTGCATGCCCTTTTTCTACGATAGGCCTTTCTCCCGATACCTCATTATCATAAGAGTATTCTATTTTTAGACCATAATTCCATGGTACAGCGTGATTGCTTTGATACGAAAATAAAGACAACACATGGATGACAATGGTCGGATTTTTGTTGGGCACTGGTGCAGGTATAACAAGCAAAGATCCTTTCATTGTAGTTTGCAGGTCACAATTACTTTAGGCAGGAGTAACCTCCTTAACTTCGTAGACTAGCTTATTAACCACTAGGAAAGAGCTCTTGGGTTTCATGGGGCCAGACAATCCTTTAGTCTTGGTACCATCCTCCTCTGTGACATACATGTTCCCTTTAGTGGGTTCTTGAATCTTTTCGATGGTCAGAACTCCCAACGTCATCATTCTCTATGCTAACTCCTTAAATTGCCCACAGTCTTCAATGTCGTGCCCCACTTCTCTTTCATGAAACTAATAGTAATTGTTCTATAACCTTCTAGGTATGTTCTGCTCCTTATCTTGAGTGGAAATATAGTTAGCGTCATTCAAGCTTTCATATAACTGTCACATGGTGCATGATACATCTGTCAAGTTTTTCGAGCTGGGCTCTTCTGTGTCTATCATAGACACTTGTTTCCCTTTATCATGATTTGGCAAAGGGTTGGTGACAATGTTGGGGTCATCACCTACCTTTATGCCAATATGATTATTGTCTAATAATGCCAAAACGTGCCTCCTAAAGGCATCATACCTATCAATGTTATGCCCACTAGCTCCCATGTGATACTCACAAGTAGCGTTGGAGTCATACCACCCAGGGAATGGTGGCTGAAGTGGTTTAACAGGCTTAGGGCCCATAAGCTTTTTTGTCACCAAGTCGTGAAATAGCTCAGATCGATTAACATTGAAGTTAGGTAACGGCCTATCATCGTGAGGCTGTTGAGTAGGCCTAAACCCTCTACTTTGGACCATTATTGGTTGTAGTCCAAAATGGGATTGTGGCGGTATTGGGTAACTCATATAATTGCTCATAGCTGGACCTCGCGGTTACTAGGCCATGGCTGAGTTCTGGCCATGAAACAGTAAATGGGATTTTGATTATGCATAGGGCGAGGGTGCTGGTATGCAGCGTGGATGTTACTGACATCCCCTTCCTTCTTTCGATTACTTATAGGCCTTCTGGTTTATGCGAATGTATTTTCAAATAATCCATCGTGCACATCAGCTTCTATTCTTTCCCTAACCTGGATAAAGTCAACAAACTCATTCACATGGGTCCCTAACATAATTTTACGATATAGGTCCCCCATGGTACGAATGAAATAGAAACATAATTCTGAGTCCATAAGTGGTGGTTGAACCTCAGCTACTATGGCTCTCCACCTTTGTGCGTATTCCTTAAAGGTCTCCATTCCTTTCTTTTTCAACCTCTTTTAGTGCTCTTGTGTGGGAGCTGTATCCAAGTTGAACCTATATTGCCTCATAAACACATCAGTAAGATCTCTCCACCTCTTTAGTTTTGAGTGATCTAGTTTCATGAACCAATGTAATGTTGCACCAGTTAGGCTCTCATGGAAGAAGTTTATAAGGAACCTTTCATCCCTAAACCATACCGACATTTTGGTGTAGTATGACTTTAGATGATAGTGTGGATCTCCACTACCATCATACTTAGTGAACTCAGGTACTTTAAATTTTTTAGGAATTGGTACTTCCGGGGCTAAGCATAACTCCTCTAATTCTACAGACTTCTAGTTAGTCGGCCCCTGTAAAGCTCGCAGCCTATCCTTCACCTCTGCTATATCTTCTTCCCAGTCTTTCTTTTCATTATCCTTTTTCATCTTAAGGCAAGTATTAGCGATGGGTCGGGTAGGACCGGTGAATGCAACAGCCAGTTCTCCTCCTGGGAGATTACAGGTGAAAGAGCCCCTCTGATTCCATTCTTGATACCCTTGTCTTTCCATTCCTAAAGTCGGGGGATTTGGGGGTCGACTTACCACCGCAGGCCTCTGTGTTGGTTCTGGCACTCTTGTGGCTGAAGGACTACCTGAAGTTACTCCCGGTATCTCAATACTTGAATTAGGGATCCCATGATCCGCATTCATGGCGTTAGTGGCATTTGGTGAAATATTGTTTGCAGCTACACTTGAGTTCATATTCTGCAACAACTTCATCATTTCTAGCATTTGAGCCTGCATGGTCCCCATTTGATCTTTCAATGCTCCCACTTCAGCTTCTAACCGTTGCTCAGACCCTGATTGATTATTTTTGGCAGACATAGCTCTGACACGTGCCCGGGTCAGATACGTTCGGCTCGAAAACTGAGCTTGGTTCGACAAATTCTTTCCCTCTCAGGCAATGTTGGCTTCTTACCTACATTTTGAAAAAAAGAAATGATAGACCTTAATAATAAAGCAGTCACTTAGGTTTTTATCTTATGTTTTTATTTTATTTTATTTTTATTTGTTAATACGTTGACTTGGCATAAAGGGCATAGGAATCTCGGAGCTTTGAATCCTTGAGGGTACATATTGTATCACTCAATGAATCAAAGTTAACGGCTAATGCAAGGGATGTTTAATGTCCACATGCGTAGGTCTATTTTGCACCACACAACCTATTCATGGCGAGCCTCCCACAACCAAGCCTTTTCAGCTTGATGGTTGAGCTGTTCAATTAAGTTTTGTATTGCTATTGCATTATCACTCTTTATACTAGCCACCTCCCTCATTTTTTCTTCTAACCGTTTGGCAAGGATTTTGATTTCTCATCAGAGGTCATTAGGAGACTTAAGTTCCTCCACCTCCCTCATCATGGCATCCTTTTCTTTAACAATCTTTAACAATTAAGTTTGATAATTGAGGGCTTTCTTGTTACTTTCTTCAGCTCGCCTTTGAACCCTCCTTACTGTGTCTTTTAATTTATCATTTTCCTCCATCAATCTCTTCAGCTCGGTATTCATTTCTGACTTTTTTCTTCTTTTTGCTCTCTTGTCTTCTTATGACTTGGCTAAGCTTTCCAAGTGCCTCTTGCTTAATTCCTCCAAACTTTGTAGCTCAGCCTTTTTACCCTCTAATTGGTTGGCCAGACACTCATTAACCTCCTGTAGGTTGTTACTCAACAAGGGATTCCGAGGCCCTAGGGGTGGATGGGTCCCATCAGTCTTCTCCTTGAGCCACGCCTCATATCCTTTCGTAGTTGCCACGACGTGCTTTCCTAGCTTGAACCTCCCTTTACACACTATATGATTCCATGCATATCTTATCTTATGGGTCATTTCTGCCTTCAACGGATCATCGTAATAGAAATTGACTCTTTGCACAGCCTCTTCAAACGGGATGTCCTGTTTGTATGCAAATTGGCATTGCGCGATTGCAGGGTTATAGTTAATGCATCCTCGGGCACCCATAAAGGGAACGTTAGGGAAGTTCCCATAGCAGTAAATGATATCCTCTCTTTCTCACCAAGAGAGTTTCCACCAAATGGTGGTATCTTCAAGCTCTTCTATCTTTTTTATCCACTTATCGCGATTCATTCTTGCTTCTAGTGGAATTGACCCTTCACGGCGTGGATAATCTCGGATCGAGTGATGGATGGTATCAAATCTCATACCGAGTTGGTATTCCCTGCCATAGACATGATTAACCCACCATATGTTCAACAATGGTGAACAGCACTTCAATTTTCCTTTCTTCTCTCTATGGCAGAAACTCAATGTTAGAAATGTTTCTGCTAAAAGCGTTAGCACTGGGTTCACCCGGTGATTTTCTACCATCCACAGGACACTTACCGTTGCCAGATCAACTACCCCCATTGCAGATGGGAATAATACTAACCTATATACCACCAAGGCGAGGACTCTTCTGAAGATAATCCAATTCCCTTTCTTAGCTAATGCCTTTAACCTTTTCTCTAAATATTTCCTGGATAAACCTTCTGTTGCCCCAGAACGGCATAACTGTACTCGTGTGGGTTCTTCCCCCAGAATTTGAGCCACTATGTGCTTGGAAGGGAGATATCCAGGGTATAAATAAATAGGAGTGTCTCTGTTAATAGGCATTTTCATCAAGCCTCCATATTCCTTTAACGTGGGTACAAGCTAGAAAGTTGGAAATATGAAGCATCTCAATGAATCGTCCTAATGTTGGGCTAGGACTGCAAGTGTCTCAGGCTAGATAGGGACTGATAATAAATCCAAGATGTCTCCATAATCCTTTTGAAAATGGCGAAGCTGCTCCCCTCTGAGTTTCCCACCCATAGTAATTAAGCTTTCAATTGATTCAGCTTCTACCTTCACTTTAACTCTCTTCCCAGTTGAGATTATTCTTACTGGGCTTATGTCTTGAGGTTGTGTAGTGTCCAATGATTCCATCATATCTTTATGCCAATCAACAAAAATGACACCTTAAGCTGTAACAAGTCCATTAGTTAGAAATAAAATGGAATGGGCATGTAAATTTCTTTAATCAATAGATTATTTAGCACTTTATTCACTATTAATCACCAAGAGCCTTATTGATTCATTGTGAGTAATAGATAAAAAACTCTCAACCCAGGGAAAAGTAGGTCTTCACATGGGCGAGGCTTAAATAAGTGAACCAGATAATTCATTATATATCATTTTTGCCAAAGTTATTAATTTTTAAAAGTTCCCAACTCCATTAATGCATCATCAGGACAAACTTCCATACAGAGCATATTTTCAACCTTAGCTCATTTCTTAGGTTAATAATGCATCAAATGAAGATATTCTGATAGTTAAAACCAGCTAAAAAAACAAATTTATTTTAAAAACTTGTAACTATGCCATGAATGCTATGATAGCATGCAAAATGAGAGTGAAATATGCTCCCTTGGTGTCCTAACTGGGTCAACTCTAAATGAGGAAAAGTTACCCTAAAGATGACAAGCTTTAGGAAGGTTATCTATTAAGTTCGGTCAACTAATGTGCATAGTTCTGAGGATAGGTCTAATACCTTAGAGAATTACTGGTTCCCAGATTGCCCCCACTCATAAGAGTGAGGATCTCGCGACATGAATTGGACTAAAAGAAGACAGAATCTCACTCTAGTCAAATTCACATAACGAGATACAACCTAAGGGAGGTCTTCACAGTAACCTCTAGAAATGAGAAGCTCCACAGGGAAACCAATATAAACCTCTACTAACCTAAAGCGAGCAAAGACCCGGGTATAGAGCCCAAAAGGTGCGTGAGGTACAACATGAATGTGCTAAGTGTGTAAAGGGAGCATACAAACCTCTGAACCTATAGTTTACCCAACCATCATCTGTCAAACAGATAAATTGCTAGAGAAACCAAGAACTTACAATACAGATAGGAGTTGTCTACTCTAAGGTTTTGTTTCGCATGTTATCTATCCTAGCACATGTATTACAAATAAACTAACAAAATTAAATGGTAAAAGAGGAATTTTAAGCATGTTATATGACTTAAAAAAAGAAGATATATACCTATACATATAGCAAAAATAAATGGCAAATACATAAGAACATGCAGGCATAACATGTAATCAAAAGAAATAAATAAACATGAAAACAACAAAGAAGAATAAATAATTAAGCCAAAACACAACAAGGGTAATCAAGATAACAGAAAGCCATATTATTTCAGCTGACTAGTTAAACAGGCTTGACTCTCGAACATCTCTCCAGTGAAGTCACCAAACTGTCGTAATCGACCTTTCAGCGATAGGAAATTAAAAAAGTTTAAATTGATTCCCAAAAATAAATCTTGAAAATCAATTTGTTTGGAGTCTCCACCAAAATTTTTAACGAAAAACTTTGGAAAACCAATTTGAAACAAAAAGAAAAAGGCAACATGGTCTGCGAAACCAGAGATAGGGTGTTCACAACTCTAAAAAAAGTCTTTCAACTCATTTCCCTTGAATTGCTTAGCATAGTTATATATGTTGTACATGCAAAACCAATGCTTATTGTTAAGGAAAATCTCAACAATGGCAGGGAAACATGAATCGTCAAAGTCAATATCTCTATATACATTGTAAGTTCAATGGCACAATGGAAACATCCTAAGTTACATATGACTAAATTTAATATCATGTGAACTAGCTAGCTAATTCTAGCATTGTCTGGACTCTTGAAGTAGGCCAAGTTCTTCTTTTTCTTTTTCTACATATCACTTTCCAGTAGGGCTTTTGAGATTTGGGTAAGGTCGTACATGACTAAGTTTTTAAAATAACAAAGTCAATCTTCCATATACATTGTAAGTTGAATGGCATATTGGAAACATTCTAAGCTGCGTATTACTAATTCTAGCATTGTGTGAACTAGCTAGCTAATTCCAAAATTGTATGGACCCTTAAAGGGCTAATTTTTCTTTTTTCATTTTGTTTTACCAAGAACTTTTTAGTAGGTCTTGAGATTTGGGTAGAGTAGTACATGGATAAGTTTTTGAAATAGCAAAGTTAATCTCTCAATATACATTGCAAGTTGAATGAAATATTGGAAACATCCCAATTGTATACTAATAATTCCTACATTGTCTAAACTAGCTAGCTAATTCCTATAGTGTCCCAATGACACCAATGCAGTCACACCATTTATAGGTGAAGTTGTGATAGAGCAAAAGGGATTCAAGCAGCATGTTAGTTTATGGTAACAACTATAGCAACAACTGAAGAGTCGAGTCGACATCTAAGGAAAAAAAAAAAAGGAGATCTCCAACCATTGTCCATTCAAAATGGGATCTCGATGCTTTCATTGTGTTATTGCTTAAGTTCAACTCACATTATGTATATATTTACTATGCTCCTTTCTTCTTAACAAGATGGTGTAGTGCAAAGTGTTTTGTTTAGCCCCTATAACATCTTATTAACAAATATCAGGGAATCAATTTAGTTTCATTAACTTATTGATGGTAAAGAATTAGATGATTAGAGTTATGATTTTTTTTTTCATTGCAATTGTTTAGACTACAAAACAATATTTATGCTTTCATTTATCTGAATTGTTATGTAAAAGGCAATTGAAACCCCTATATAATCACTTAAAGGTCTAGATGCCTGTGTGCTTTTACAAATAATAATGGTAGCATCAACTGCTAGTCACAAAGTTTACACAACATTCACTTTTTAAAGAGAAGAACGATTTTAAATCCATCTTTTGTAATTGTCATTACATTGCTCATATGTAGTAGTGACAAAGATTACATCAATATATAGTGACAATAGTAACTTTTTGATATAGTGCAAAGATTACTCCAATATGTAGCTACCACACAGGTCAAAGTTTACATTGAATGTCACAAATATTACATCAAAATTTAGCTAGCTTTATTGGGTTCATAGGCATATTTCTCCTCCTTTTGGCTTATTTAACACTTGTTTTGCCTTATTTTGTTGTACTTTGCTTTAATGAAATTTTCCTCATATAATATAGTAAGTTTTCATTCCATACCAGTGTAAGTGATGGTTTAAGAATTAGTGAGAAGAATGATGCATGTAGCTTTGAAAAGAAATGAACCATTACAACTTTTATCTAATTAGATACTCTCAAATAAAGTTAACAATACTACTAAATCAATGTTATAATCAAAAGCCTAAGTAAACCCAATACCAACAAAAAAAAAAACCATTGTAGCTTTGTAGTAAAAAACCAAAGCATTGTTACTACTAAATTAATGCCATAATTGGAATATTCATTGAATTAATTCAATAAACCAAATCATTCAATTCCTCACACAATCGAACCAAAAACAAAACCTTCAAGCTCTAAGCAATTAAGAACCCAAATGGTCTTGTTAGTTATTTGTTTTAAGGAATGCATGTGTCATTGTTTTTCTTTCTTTTATTATTTTTATTTTGCATAAGAAATTTAGATAAGACCAAGTCAAAACTGATATCTCTATTTCAAAGGAAGTTGTTAGACGTTGCTATTATTTTGATCATGATTTGCTAATTTTCAAACATTCCTCTCACTCTTCAATTGTAACTCAACTACCTATTTTACAATAGCTGGCATTTGAGTAAAAAATACTAGTGCATTATTCTTTGCAATTGTCATGCTATGTTCTTATTTTTTCTTCTTCAATCCATTTAAACCTTTAGTTGGTGTAAGAGCCCTTTTTCTTATGAGCTATGTAAGTGTGATGGAGAATGAAACAAGTTTTTCTAACCTTGCTCCTCTTGTCTTTGATGGTCAGAGTTATTAACTCTTGGTAGAAAGAATGACATCTTACCTTGTGGCATTGGATCTATGGTAGTTATAGAAGAAGATTATGCAGTTACTCTGTTACCAAATAACCCTACTATGCCCAAACCATATGGAAAAGAAAATTAGGAAGTCAATGGCAAAAGCAACACTATTTGCAACTGTTTCAACAACGATCTTCACAATAAGTATGTCTCTTAATTAGTAAAAGAGATTTAAGATTATGCCAAAGAAACATATGTAGGTGACAAAAGGGAATGTGGCATGCAAGTGCTAAATTTGATAAGGGAATTCAAATTGTAGAGGATAAAAGATTTTGAGACAATCAAAGAGTACTCAAATAGATTATTGGGCGTTGTAAATAAGGTACAATAGCTTGGTAATTTTAAATTCAAAAATTGTTAAAACAAATTCCTGTAACTATGCTAGAGAGATATAGTTCTTCCACTACCACTTTGGAAAATGCAAAGAATTTACCTAATATCACTTTGGCACAACTATTAGCTACCTTGTTAACTTAAGAGCAATGAAGGCATATAAGACAAGAGCATAAAGGAGCTTTGCCAACCAAGCACAAGGAAGCCGAAAAGCACAAGAAGAAGAATGGCATAAAAATTAAGTTAAAAATTATTGAAAGTTGTATAATCTACCATATTAAAAGCAAAAACATGAACCCAAAGAATAATTGCAAACCTATTTAGTAGTCATCCACCATTAGAAGTTAAAAGAAACCAAAAGCAAGATGTAGTAAATATAACTAACTTGGACATGAACCTATGATTTGCAAGAGCAACTTTCAATTGCAAGATGAAGCCCACATAGCTGATAAAGATGAAGAAGACCATATGTTTATCGTAACTTGTTTTTAAACTGCAATTTCTTTATAAAGTTGGCTATTTGATAGTGATTGCATAAACCATATATCTTCTGACAAAACTTTCTTCAAGCAATAGAAGCCCTCAAAAGTTAAAAGTCAAAAGTCAAAATAGCAAACTAGTTGTATTCCTATAGAAGGGACTAGAACTATTGCAATTACAACACCTTCTAACACAAAAACTATCTTAAATGCTCTTTTTGTATGAGAAATTGACCAAAACTTACTAAGTGTTGGACAACTATTAGAGTAAGGATTTAAAGTATCCTTTAAAGACTTTTATCGTCTCATTTATGATGCAACTGGAAGAGAAGTTCTAAAGGTTAAAATAAGTGCCATAAGTTTCTCATATGACCCAACAAAATAGGAGCAATTAGCTTATTAACATAAGGCTAGCAACTCAAAGATTTGGCACAAGAGGCTTGGCCATTGTCATATTAAACGAATGTTAAAATTTAAGAAGAATGACATGATAAGAGTTTCTCCAGAGCTTGATGATCATTTTCCAAATTGTATTGCTTGCCAATTTGGTAAACAAAATAAGTTGTCATTTCCTAGATAAACTTTTAAAGGCTTCTAAAAAGTCAACACAAATGTTGTAGGACATTAAAAAATGCCATCACTACAAGGTAATCTTTAATATGTGCTTTTCATTGATGATTTCACAAGAATGTGCTGGATTTTTTCTTGAAATTCAAGTTAGAAGTCACTAGTATGTTTTGAAAGTTCAAGAAAATGGTAGAAGATCAAAGTGGCTACAACATCTTAGTGTTGAGGTCCAATAATGAAAAAGAATATACTTCATTATAATTAATTTTTTTTTTTTGCAAATAAGTAGGAATTGAACATAAGCTTATTGTTCCATATACTCTTGAACAAAATTAAGTTAGTGAAAGGAGAAACATATCAATAATGGAAACGGTTAGATGTATGTTGCATGAAAAGGATATGCCTAAAATCTTTTAGGCGGAGGTAGCTAACACAACAATGTTCTTTGCAAAATCAACTTCCAACCAAAGATTTGAAAGACAACTTTGTTTGAAGCTTTGAATGGATACAAGCCTTCTTTGATCTTTCTTAAAGCATTTAGGTGTGTATGTTTTGTCCATGTGCCACAAGCTTGACGAGAAGGCAATTCCAGGCATCTTTGTAGGTTGCAATTCAATTTCTAAAGTCTACAAACTATACTATCCTTAAAGATAAAAATTATGATCAACAGATATGTACATATCAATGACAATGAGGAATGGGATTGGAAAAACTCACAAGAAGGGGTTGATTCTCTTAGAGAAAAAACATTGAAAAAATGCAAATACAAGTTTAAAGAAGATTCTCCTATTAAAGTTACAAAGCTACTTTCAGAAAGCTATACAAGATCTAATGTAGCAAATTGTGAACATAGTGGCCATGAAAAAGTGTTAAAATGTCCAAAATGGAAGAAGGCAATGGAAGAGGAGTTGTCGATAATTTAAAAAAATAAAATAAAACTTGAGTGTTGGTTGAAAAGCCTAAAGGAAGAAAAGTCATTGTCGTTAAATAGGTTTCAAAATAAAGCTAAATATTGATAGCTTTATCAACAAACACAAAGTCTAACTTGTTGTTAAAAGGTATACTTAAATTATGGTGTTGATTATTCTAACACTTTTACTCCTGTTACAAGATTAGATACAATTAGGTTACTGCTTGCAATATCATTACAAAAGGGTTGGAATGTGTTTCAGCTAGATGTAAAATTGGGCTTTTTAAATGGTGTATTGGAAGAGTGGTATATGTTGAGCAGCTAGTAGGATTTGTGAAGCAAGGAGAAAAAGAAAAAGTTTACCTACTCAAAAAGGGTTTATATGGCCTAAAACATGCGCCAAGAGCTTTATACAACAGGATAGATGCTCACTTGTTAATTCTTGGTTTTATTAAAAGCTTGTCAAGAACTAATTTTTATGTAAAACATAAAGACTGTGATACTTTCATTGTGTCTCTTTATGTTGATGATCTTTTTGATAAGAGATAATACAAAGCTAGTTAAGGGATTCAAACAAGAAATGATGTGTGTCTTTGAAATGACAGATTTTGGTCTCATGACCTATTTTCTTGGGATGGAGATTGAGCAAGGCAAAAACAAGGTGTTAATATGTCAGAAGAAATATACAAAAGAAATTCTAAAGATGTTTTAGATGGAAGAATGCAAGGCAATGATCACACCAATGAATTAAAAAGAAATGCTGATAAAGTTGATGATGGTATATTTGTTATAAGTCTTTTGTTTTATGCATTAAGCTAGTAAAGTACATTTAAGAGCAATAAAAAGAATATTAAGGTACATTAAAGGTACTGTTAATTATGGAGTTAAGTTTGAAAAGTATGAAAGTTTTAAATTGTATAATTTCTTAGATAGTGATTGGGTTGGATCCACTAATGATATGAAAAGAACTTCAAGATATTGTCTCTGCCTAAGATTATGAGTGTTTTCATGGTGTTTTAAAAAGTAGGAGATTGTAGCAAAATTCAATGTGAAAGAAAAATTTATAGAAGCAATTGCAACAATAAATCAAGTTTTATGGCTAAAAAAGATCATGTGGGATTTATAAACTAGCCAAAAAGATAACACTGAGGTCTTTATTGACAACCATCACCTATAACAATCACAAACAATTCCATTTTTCATGATTAGACTAAGCCCTTCAATATCAAGCTCTACATCTTAAGAGAAATGCAACAAAATAAAGAAGTCACTCTAGTTTATTGCAAGTTTGAAGATTGACTAGCAGACTTATTCACAAAACCACTTCTAGTTGGCAAGTCTACATCTTAAGCTCTACATCTTAAGAGAAATGCAGCAAAATGAAGAAGTCACTCTAGTTACTGCAAGTTTGAAGATCGGCTAGCAGACTTATTCACAAAACCACTTCCAGTTGGCAAGTCTAAGCTTATAAAGCAAAGAATTAGAGTATACAATTCCCAAAGCAAGGAGTGTTAGTCATTTGCTTTAAAGAATGCACGTGTCATTATTTTTCTTTCTTTTTTTGTTTTTTTTAAATTTTGCATTAGATATTTATATAAGACCAAGTCAAAACTAATATCTTTATTTCAAAGGGAGTTGTTAGGTGTTGTTATTTACTTGAAAAGATATGCTAATTTTTTTTTCGTTATACCTCACCCAGCAATTTAACAACAGTTGATATTTGAATAAAAATATATCGGTTCTCTACAATTGTCTAGCTCTGTTCTTATTGTTTCTTCTTCGTTCCACTTAAAACTTTAAGTCTTTTAACTACTAGAATTGAACATCAGCATAACACTTGAATTCAATACCTTCGAGCGCAAAATTATGCAATACTTTAACAACTAAAAGTTAAGTTCTCTTTACATTGGTGTCCCATCTACAAAAATACTTAATTTAGTACCTTCCAACACAAAATTTTATTTAAATAAGGGACATAGTTATTTTATTAAGTTTATTGGTTCATTTGGTTGGTGTTCAATCCCTATTAAGCATCTAATCTTATAGTTTCACTTGAAAATTTGATTTCTATTCGGATGCCCCTTTTAAATTGTGATGGATATTTTTAATATGAGCAAAAGGACTTTTTACTAAATTTGTTTGCAACCATAATGATGTACTAGGTGTTTGCGGGATGTCCATTCTACCGAGTTTCATTAAAATTTGGACTGTTATACATTTAGCCTTTTTTTTTTTTTTTCGAGGAATTGCTCTGGGGAAGTGTTATGCAACTATATTGCTTTAGTTTTGGGTGTGATTTACTTTATTATTTGTTCCTTTTTCTTTCTTTCAATATTTTATTGCTTAACTACTTGAAATTGGGTTCACAATCGTGCATGCTACTAAATAAAGTGTTGTTTTGGCATTTCTTTATAATTGAGCTTTGTTAGGATATCCCTCTTGCTTTTAGATTGAAGCAAAAGACAATTGAAATGACTGGAGATTTATATGTTAAATGGTCAATTTCTTGGTTAAAAATGTTAACTCTACACTATGAGTCAAGATATCAATTAAATTCTTCTGTTGCTTACTATAAGGTTGCAATGATTATTTTAATTCGATTTATCAAGAAATCTACAAGAAGGTAGGGTTAGCTATTTTTGATCAAGAAGGCCATTTCATATCTACAGCCTTTTTAAGATATTTGAATTAATTTCGCCACTAATTTAAGGACAAGGTTATTTTGTATATTTTCACCCTTTCCTTTTTTTAGCTTCATGAGTGACATAAGAGTTAGGGGAATTATGATGGGGAGAAGACAAATGTGCATTTCCTATAAGGATTAAAGAGCATGAAAACTAATATTTTTTCTTTTTCAATTTATTATTTATTTTCCCCTATTTGACTTTTGTAAATAATGTCTGAAAAAATTATACTCATCAAACACGTACACACTAGTCAACAAGCATATCTTTATTTTATCACCTTTTTATTTTTGTCATATTTAGGATTGCCATGGGATATTCTATCTCCTCAAGGACAAAGGGTGTCAAGCAACAAAGGCCACGTGAGAACTAAGTCTCCTCAAATTTTGCCCAACATGGATAAAGTCTCATTTAATATTCTTGTTAATGAAATATTTAGTTTTAATGATCCACGCTTAATTATGGTTTTTGAAACCTAAAATATTTTTGTTTAATAATCAAAATTTTGTTGATATTTGGTTAGAAATCAAAGATGAAATTTCATTTTTCTTTTAGTCCCTTTTACAAATTCCAATTCTAAAATCATAAAAATAATTTATTTTCTAGTATTTAACTTGGAAGTAGTTGTGTGAGACCCTTTGCCTCATTAGGCAAGTAAAAGGGATGCAAATCATCTCCTATAATAAAGTTACAAGAAACTCTCAAGTATACAAACACAACATCGTCCAGGTAAGTGAAAATACTATTTTTTAGTATGTAGTCATGAACGACCTTGTTTGGCAAATCAGACCGACCTTCTCCCTCTGGAAACACCGCCTTCAAGTATGTTGGGGTAATGGGATTCAGATTGTTATCAGTATCGTCTTCCTCGCCTCCTTTGATTGCCATGGGCAGCTCTAACAAGGGGATCGTCTTCCTTTCTTTGATAAAGGTCCAAGTGCTTCTCTCTTCCTCTTTCCCTCTCTTCCCCACACGAAAAATCATGTAGCTTCCTTTCTTGCCTGAGGGATTTGATATCCTTTCTTTTATATTTTTGCATCCGTCCATAGATTAAAGTGAAAGGAAAAGGCATATAAGACTACAAACTTTTGCACATTAGGGAACAATCTACGGCCAAATAGGAAGATCAAATCAGGGAAACGAGCACCTAATGTATCATAATATTTAATAGTTCTTTCAACTACAAAATGCAAACTCAAGCCACGTAATGGTAAAATAAAATCAGTGAATGAGCAAAGTCACCACCCTATTAACATCCAAAATGGGAGTCACTCACACACTCAGAATTCCATTATTTTCTTTCTCTTTTTTCTGCTAACTAAGGGCTAAAAAATGTGGAAGTTTAGCACCATAAATCAAAGGACTAGTTTTCATGGTGATGGATAATGTGGATGACAACCCTCTTTAAATTCAAACTGAAAGATGCTCGAAGACACATTGCTTCCACACTCAACCCTCTCCTTTTTGTTGCAACTAGGGGCTCCAAACTAGCTGAAACTTCAACACCAGAACATAATGAAGGAGTTGCCGTTATTCTGAAGGAAGAAGAAGCTGATTTGGGAGCTATATAGTTATATAATAATCAAAACAACACCATTTAACGGTTTTTTTTTAAAAAAAGACTTAGTTTGAAAATGAAATGTGGCGAGAGTCTTACCACACGATTAATCACACGGCCAAAAGAATGTCTATGGAAAAATCTCCTATAATAGGCGTTATTGGAGGTGATATTCGTGCCCATCAAATCTTTAATCTTCTCAAACTTTAAAAGTTAATATTAAATTTCAAAAATCCAAAAAACCAAAATAAAATTCTTTCAATAATTTTGTCCCCTTTTAAAAGTTAAATTAAAACTCCTATTGTCGTTTATCTCTTGATTTTCAACGTTTGACCAAGTGCGTGCATAAATATATTATACAAAATTAAACATCTTAAGCTCCTCATTATTAAAGGAGTAAATTGCGTTTCTTTAGAGATATTTAAATTTTATGGTCTTCCTTTTTACTTTTTAAAATCTACACTTCTCCTTATTAAAATCAAATACGTTGTATTGACTTCTTTTGTAGCAAAAAGATGATGTATAATTATATTTATTTTGACTGAAATATTCTTATGACTATTATTTGTATACTAACAAGTATTAAATATATATTTGACCGATATTAGATTTAGAGTACATTAAAGTAATATTTTTTAACACCCAAAAAAATAAAATTGTAAAAAAAATTTCAAAATTAAATTTTTATGAAATAAAATTTTTAATAACAATTAATATTATTCTTATGAGTATTTTGTCATATTTTCAGAGTTCTTGTATATTTTCCTGAAAGAATTAAGTAATGTAATTTAAGAATTTTTCAGAAGAAGCAGTAATTGAATATTTATATAATTGTTTTTGTATAAAGTAAAATATTGAGAGTTCCAAATGTAATTATTAAATTATTTAACAAAATATTAATACCCAACAACATTTCTTAATATGCAACAACCATTTCAAGAGAAAGGAATATCCGATGCCATGGCCACTTTGGGACCTTATTACCTTTAGGCCTTTTTGAATATTTTTCTTTTTTCCAGGTATATCAAATTTGCAAATTTTGATTTTAATGTTTGGTATGTGGGTAAAAATACCATTTTATAATTTTTAAGAAATGCGATATTCCCTCAAATTTTGAAAATTTCATTTCTGATATGAGAATGTTCCCATAGCATTAGAAATATTTTTGTTAGCAGAAAATATTAAGTTACCAACAATTGACCACTCTAATGGTTTTAACATAATTTATCTTTCATCCGTAAGTGCAATTGTGGTCACTACCATCATTTTACTTCTTCTAATATTACTTACTATTACTAAAATTTGTCATAAGTGTTGTCAAAATTGTCTGTTTAACCCACCATTTTATTTTAGTGTGTTAAGTTTACATGTCTATATGTAATCTTACTTAAATAGGATTATTTCAATGCAACTCATTTAATTCATGAGCTAGATGGACAACTTACCAAACTCAACTTTTTTCTTGTTACAAATCTTGGAAATTTTAAGAAATTGGAATCATATTTAAGCTTTTGCTACAATAACTAACTCTTAAACAAGATCGAAATTAATGCTAAGAAATTTGAAGAATTTTATTACTTATTTTATCTTATTTGGGTTGTTTGAAGAGACTTGAAACTACTTAAATAATTACTTTAGTTTGATTATTGAAACTTAAATGAGTTGTTTGAATATATTAATTTTAGATTGTTGTAAAACTAATGGAAAATATTAGAGGAAATAAAAGAAAAAATTGAAAGGAGAAAGGGGAGAATCATTCTCATTTGCATTTCCTTTTCTTCCTTTAATACAAAGTTCTATTTACAGGTCTTTAGTCTATAAAGGTAAATTTATAAGTTAAAATAACATAACTAAAAATTAATCTACTTGTAAAACATGAATCATTTGAGATTTATAGGATATATATGCCATTAAACATGAGAAGGAACTTAAGGAGTAACTCTTTGAGGGTTATGGATATTCACATAAATATATTCTTTATAACACTCTCCCTTACATATCCATTAACAAATAATATGCCTCGTTATCTTACGAAGGAAAACAATATAAGACAAACGTAGTGAAGGAAGATGATAGCATAATATTTTTTGTAAGCTGTAAAATACTTTACTACAAAAAATAGAATAGAACCTTGGTTAAGAAGAAAATAGTGTAATGCATCTTCTACTTCCCTTGATAACAACATCAATTAATGTCTTTAAATAGGCGTATCTCAATTTTGTTGACCAACTTCTCCAATGTAGATATTACTGAACAAATTTATTTGATTATTATTACCATTTTTTGTATGATTTGAAGAATAGCTATTAAAACTATCTTGTAGAGGGAAATGAAATAATTGTGCCTGAACATGCAAATAAATAATTTATTTGAGATCAAATTATATGTGAATTAGATAAAAATATTGCACATACATGACTTGTTTGTTGAGGTCTATATTCATTTGAATAAAATTAATTTATACAAGCAAATATTCAAATACTATTTAAATATCTGCTTAATTTCATTCAAATATGGTTGTGCGTCATTAACAAGAAATATTAGTGCCCCAATAACACAAATGTACGGTATTCCTTGATTAAGAAGTTCTTCATCTTTTTTAGGTTCGAAAATACAAATCATTATAACAAGTGATCTCACAAGCATTAATTGGGTTACTCAATGGATGCTATACTTTATCTACGTAAAATCACTTTATCAATTGATGAATACATATTTCATTTGCTAATATCTCAATTGGCAAGCCAAAACAAAATTTAATTTCTAAAAAAATTTATTTCAAATAGTCCATTGTCCTTAAAAATTCTTTTAGAATTTCATCAATTAATAAGCACTAATAAATAATTTGTTAACTATAATTTTTTTAAAATGATAATACTTAGATAAACATGACATACTTGAGAAGATGAAATGCTGTAGAAAGATAGATACTCAAGAAGATACAGAAGAGAGAGTCCAGTCTCCCAGCAAAAATAGAGCTTTGTGTGGGAATTTGGACAAAGGGATTTTTGTTGCAATAGTTTTTTAAAGGCCTAAATCACTGTCTTATAAATAGGCTTTTTATTTTTTATTTTATTTAAACATCACTGTAAGCTAAGTATTAGGAATAACTATGAAGGTATAATCAAGATTTTATAAAATTACAAGAGATTTTATAATTTTTCCGGTTCAAAATTAAATTGTAATAATTTATTTTTGTAGACATATTTCTTTTGAAATTGTGAATATGTAGATATATTGAAAACCGAATCTTGAATATTTTTTTAAGTTCTTTATCGTCTCTATTATTTGTTTACTGTCACTGCAGACACAAAACCCATTACATATCGTAATATTAAATATAATACCAACATTTGTTGGTGTAATAAGGAATTTAGTGTCTTTTAAGTAAGATATTGGATTTAATTTTTACTTTATGTATGGAGAATATAATATTAAAAAAATTTTAATATTAGGTTCAATAATATTTAATTTTAAATTAGTTAATTTTGTGACTTAAAAGATCAAACTAAATATTAAAAAATAATATTGAACATAACGTACAAGAAAACTCCTTGTAAATTTTGCTTGTATCGTACGTATGCATAAATTACTGGGATAGCCCATCCACCTAACCAGTTTCTAGATGAAATTGAAATCCAGATTTTGTGCATCGCGTGCATGTCATCCATCAATCTACCAATTCAATCTAGATTGAATCATCTCGAGTACCTGGAGATTTTTCAATTATTGGAGATAATAAAAAAAATAATTTGTTATTAATTTAATATTAATAAAATATTATTTTTTTATATTTGTTGATTATTGCAAATTCTCTTGTTCCAGGAAAAAATTCGAGCTCCAACTCAATCAAGTAAGTTCACGTGACTATGAGGTCATCAATCCGACTAAATTATCAAGTTGAAATATAAACAATATTATCTCACAAGGGATCTTTCATTTAAAACAAAAATCGATACTCCAAGTCACATCGTAAGATGTACTTTTTTGATTGATGAAACAACTATAGATGACATTAAATTTTTGAGGAGATGTATATATGTTCATTAAATTTTTAGCTCTTACATTTTAAAAAAATATAAAATTAATATTAAAAATATATTTTAATTAAGGTGTTATATTAATTATAAAATTGATTGTACTGGTATAATAATTATATTGTATACTTGTAAGAATGACATGTCAAAATAAATTAATTGTATAGTAACTCAAAATAATATTTTGTAATTTTATTTTGACTCCAAAATTTTTAGATTTTACTTATGAATCTAAACTTTTTAAAAAATTTTTAATTTATTTTATCTACTTTTTATTTTTCAGTGACCCCACAAAACACTAGTTTATAAATTGAAAATAAGCATAAAATTATAAGGTTGTAGAGTTATTAGAAAAATAAAAAAAGTACATGGGTGAGTTACTAAAATTAGAAACTGATATTTTTATGTGGGTTACTAAAAAATAAAATATAGAGGCAATAAATTGAAACATTTCAAAAAAATTTGGACTCATAAATAAAATTTTAGAATAACGGGGTCAAAATTTAAAAATAATAAGTTGTTTTAAACTAGCATACAATTAATATAATATGACCTGTCATTATCACGTGTCTTTTTTTTTAGTGCGTTATACAATGATGATTGCACTGATATAATCAATTTTATAATTGCACTAAAAATTTTATCTATAACCATTTAATTTTTGAAATTTAGAAATATAAAATTTAGTTTTTAAAAACTTTATACTTGCTATCTACTAGTTTCCATCAATGCATACTCTAAGTAGTAAGGAGTAATATGTCAAAAATTTTCAAAATTTAGATCATATTTTTTTAAAATTGAAGACCACATAACTAAAGCTCATACATTTTAAATACTGAAATATACATTTCCTCAAAAGTTTTCTTCTTCTCACATTTGATAAGAGTAAAACGGAATTTAGTCTGTCACTTTTAATTTTAAAATTATTTTAGTGCTTAAAAAATGAAAAGTATCAAAATAACTTTCTAAAGATTAAAATCTGAATTAATTTGACAATCCAAATCATCTAAAGTGCCTTTAAACCTTATCCATCCAATAATTTATATTTAAAAAATGTGCAATCTACCGGTGTGCATACAAAATTAATTTACTAAAATTGGTAATTTTTAAGAAACCAAAATTAGTAAAGTGCAAAAATTTAATCCAACAATTTAATTTAAGCTAACTTTCAAATTCAACAGTTGAAATTATTGTACTTTATAGGCACTTTAATTAGACGATCCATTCAATCTTTCCATATGACTATTTTAATTTTTTGGAGGACCATTATTTTTTTAAGGATTTTGTTATTTTCTATCTTTAGATATCCAAACTAATATTAAGGCTAACTGCAACAAATGAAAATTACAATTTTTTTTTTTACCCCGTGTAAGATATTATAATAATATCAATACTACCTTAGATGCAAAGTATGATTTCGCTCCCTATCCAGTACATATTCATGTATGAGAAATAATCTATTATTCCCATCTCTCCCCCAATATAAAACAACAGAAATTTCTCATTAATTAAAACTGCAAGTAATGACATCACCACATAGAAACTCTTTGATCTAAATTAGATAAATGTTCTTTCATACAAACTCATAAGTAAAGGAGATGGTTGATTTTTTCATAAGCCATCGTAGTCTATTTGACCTTAATCAAGAACACGTACCCCTGCATGCTGACGCCTGAAAGAGTAGGCAGCCGCCCCACCTAACAATTTTTATCCCACGAAATATATATATATATATATATATATATATATATATATATATATACCAATAAAATCTTCAATCCCATTATAAAATTAGTTGTACTAATATAATTATTATATAACACACTAAAAAAAAAGTATATGACAATTATGTATCATATTATGATGATTATATGAAAATTAAAAATAATTTGTTGTATTTATATTTTAATTTCATTATTTTTTTATTTTAATTATGAACCTAAATTTTTTTAATATTTTAATTTAATCCCTCTATTTTTTATTTTTTTAGTAATCTACTTACAAATATTAGTTTATAACATTGTTAACTCACTCATGTGCTTTATTTAATTTTGTAATAACTCCACAACTTCGTAATTTTATTTTTATTTTCAATTTACGAACCAATATTTTATAGTTACTAAAAATTAAAAAGTAGAAGGGATAAGTCGAAAAGTTTTTTAAGTTTTTGGGTTTATAAATAAAATTTTAAAATATTGGTATCAAAATATAAATACAAAAATTATTTTAAATTAGCATACAATTAACACATTTTAACATGTCATTAGTACATATCTTCTTTTAAATGTGTCATATAATAATTATACTAATATAATGAGTATTATAGCTGTAACCGAAGTAGATATATATATATATATATAGCATGAAATTCAAAACCAAAAGTCCGTGTACTGTCACAATCTCTATATATATATGAACCCCTCATTCCCACATTTTCTAAGACAACGTACAAAAAGGAAGCACTAATTAAACACGTAGTACTTCTCCATTCAACTATGGCCCTCACCGGAGTTAAGGTGGAATTCCTTGAATTTCCGGCGACGGTGACGCCTCCGGGATCCGTCAAGCCCTATTTTCTCGGTGGTGCAGGTTCGTATACTACACTTATCCGTTCATATTCGCTTGCTTGTTTACTACAATTGTGTTGTCTTGAGTTTGACCGATGAACTTTTATTCTGTAATGATAGAGATAGTTTCCAAGCAACAAGTAATTTTGGTTGTTCGCCTTTGTCTTTGAGATTAATTTGATTATCTGAAGATGAAATGGAGGAACCAGTTTGTTCATTTTTTTTATCCGATCATTTTGATTCTTTTATTTTTGAAGGATTAAACTAATCTTAAGGTAAAAAATTAGGGACAAAAATTGCTTATTAGTTTGTTTAGAACAGAATGATTTTAAATGAGAAAAACATAATTTCGATTTTGTAGTACTTTTGTTTATAAGATCAATTTACTCCTTCAAAATTAAAAAGTAATAAAATATTCTTTCAAAAAGAAAACTCTTCACAAATTAAAGGTCCTCTAAAGATTAATTTAATACTTAATTTTTCATCTTTAAAGGAATAAATTAATATTTTAGCTAAAAGAAAAAAACTTAAATTTTTTTTTGTCAAAATGCTATATTAAACCCTTCACAGTAAAAGTTTTTCAAAGATCAATTTAATCTTCTTAATGGATGAACTTAATTTATTGTTTTATCTTTAGAGAATCAATTTAATACTTAACTTTCTATATTTAGATAATCAAATTAATACATTGGTCAAAATTAAAGAACCAACGGTTTATATAGCAACGATTTATATAGTTGCTATAATATATATACACATATATGATATTGGAAATGATAGGGGTGAGAGGGTTGGTGATAGATGGAAACTTCGTAAAGTTCACAGCCTTAGGAGTTTATTTGGAAGATAAGGCATTTCCATTACTTGCCTCCAAGTGGAAGGGAAAGTCCTCTGATGAGTTGTTGAACACTCTCCAATTTTTCAGAGATATCGTCACAGGTAATAAAACTATCTTCCTACCTTCATTTGTCTTTTTTTTTTTTTTTAAAGAGTACACTCCTTTATTTTAATTTTGTGTTGTTTAACTTTTAATGAAAAAATATTAAATTGATCACCTATTTTTATACTTTATAATAATGTAGTCTCTCACAAATAACTATGATAAATTAATCTCTTAAAAATTATATTTATACAAAATTAATTTCTCATTAATAAAAATGGAATGACTAATTTTGTATAAATTTAAATTTATGAGAGATCAGATTGTTACAAGTAAAAAAATAGAAAAACAATTTTTATACTTTTCTCAAATTTTAATGTCAATGTGTTTTTTTTGTTTCTTTTAAGAAGAATTAAATCTGTTAAGGCAGGACATGGATATTTTTTATCGTCAACTGCATTGACCCTTTCAAATAGTTTTATATTTTTAATTTCTGATTCAAGATAAGTATAAAAAAAATCATTAAAAAAACATAATTTAATAATTTTATCAAGTGATGTGACTTGTTTAAATGAAGAAATAAATTATAATAATTTTTATATGTTTTTTATTAGACTCTCCAATAAAATATGATTAGTTTATGACTTTTGCCATTGCTTAATCTCAGATGATTAAATTTCTAAAAAAAAATTTATACATGTTGTAATTTTATGAAAGAACCTGATAATAAAAATACGAAAAATTGTATAAGTTACCTCTCAACGAATTGTAATTTACATATTGTTATTATTGAAAGCAGTGTATATACTTGAGAATTTCTCCAAATCTGATCTCTCCTGAGACCTTGTTATTTCAAAATTGTTTTTATGAGATAGGAAAAATAATAAATGGTGGATATTTATGATTTCGAAAACTGTAATTTCTCAAACATTTTATTATTAGTGATAGTAACAAGGTAAACTTTTTTATAAATTCACAATTTTAAATCCATCAATACATTCAAATAATGTAAGGATAAAATTATAATATTACTATTTTTTGTTATTGATATTATTATAATTATATTTTTATATTATAATTGAATGTACTAATATACTCAAAATTATAAGTACATTAAATATAGAACCAAAAATCACAATCAACTTCATAATAAGAATAATGAAATTCGTCACTCAGTAAGTGGATCATTTATATCATTCTATTATTAAATGTTATATAAAAGAACTAAGAATGGTATGTGCATTGTAAGTAAATTGAAACTATAATTTACAGAAAATAAAATTAAAAATTCACTTATATCAAAATAAGATTTTTTTCCTTAAATTTATCTTAACTTAAGAACTTGAAAGATTTATCACCCCTGAAAAGAAAATATTATTAATTGAGTTTTATTTTTGTTAAGAAATATAACTGGACAAAACTACCTAACATAAATAGTGTCCTTAAAAACTTTCATGCTATAAATTTTTCTAGTGCTTTTAAATTTTATCAGAAAAATACTTTTCAAATTTTAGTAATATCATTGTCACCGAATGCTTTTGAATTTTATTTTAGTAAATTAATAATTTATTCTATCACTCTCTTTTCAATTTATTCTGTAAAGATAAAACTTTTTCAATTTAATCACTGAAAGATAATTCTTATATCAATTTGACATTTAAAAAATAAAGCCCAAATTTCTTTTCATTAATCAAAATGGTTACTCTATTCAAAAAGAACAAAATTCTAAGTGGCTATTAGTTAATGATATAAATTTGTTCTGGAAAATTTCTGAGGGTTTGGTAATCCAAATAAATAACAATCATGATCTACATCATTCTGTGCAATCAAAATGGTTCCTCTATGTAAAAGAAAAGTAATTTTTTTAAGAATTGAAACGTGTTTTTATTTTTTTATTTTTTAAGGAGCAAACAAAAAAGAGAGTTTAAGTTGTTCTTTTAGTACTCAATTATATGTTTTGCTAGTTCTCACAAGAAATTAATTCGAGAGTCAAAAGGTCATGAGTCGGCGACGAGATGTCAGAAGATTAGATTAATTAATGTCTTGTGGTCATAATTTATTCATATAATTAACTAGTAAATTAACCTGAGAGATGCACAGATATCTTATAATATAGTCGTATATGTAATAATGCCAAATAAGAAATAATTTAATAGGGTTGATAAATTAATAATTATTCAATGCATTCAATAGGGTTGACAATTTAATAATTAGGAACATTTCAAAGATATATATATATATATAAAGATATTATTTAAATAATTTCAAATATAAAGATTAATTTAAAATATTAAATAAAATTAAAAAATAAAAGTACACAACATAAATAAATTTTTATTAAAAAAAAATGAGACCTAACTTTTAGAATAAGGAGTGTAAAAGTTATATATAGTAATTGAATCTGTATGAAATTAATCTTTCTATATTAAAATGCTTTGATATTTATGTCAAGCATTATCTGAGCTAATCTTCTTGAGTCAATCAATGAGATTTAGTACTGTATATTGTGTAGAGTAAATGTTTGAACTTTTAAAATTTTAAATTTTATATGTTATCACACCTCTTTTAGATTATAAAAATTTATCTCCTTTAATGCAAATCTTCGACCCAAAGATTTTTGCACCTTTTAAATTTAAATCCTAAATCATCCCTATTCTTTGGTTTGAATAAAAAGAAAATATCACGAAGATTATAATGAATTTCTTAATGCAGGTCCCTATGAGAAATTAATTCGAGGGTCAAAGATATTGCTATTGTCTGGTGAAGAATATGCGAACAAAGTGTCACAAAGTTGCATGAGGCATTTGAAATCTGTTGGGACTTACAGTGATGCAGAAGATAAAGCCATTGAGAAATTTGTTCATCTCTTCAAGGATCAAAACTTCCCACCAGGTTCTTCAGTGTTTTACAAGCAATCACCCAAAGGAACATTAACGGTTGGTAAAACTAACTGCATATTAAAATATTCATTTCTAAGAATATTTATAAAAATTAAAAAAGAATTAGGGTTATAAATGTGTTACGTAATTAGTTAGCAGACTAGCAGGTTATTATATATTGTCACAAGTTTGAATTTTGTGTTTGTCACTTCTTGTTTGAAAGAGAAAACAAAATAATGTATGATAAAAATATGTTATAATTTATTCTTTATATAATCAGGTTTAATTAAAGTAAGAGAGACTTGGTTAATAATTTAGTGATAAATCGTATCAAGATGAATCGACCATTTAAGTTTATACAATATAATATATGTATCAAATATTTGGTGAATTGCTTTGTATAGTCTTATATAATTTTCACGCGTGTTTGACCTAATTAATTAATTAATTCTTAACCCTACAGATTAGTTTCTCTAAAGATGGGACACTACCAGAAGCAGAGGCAGGTGTCATAGACAACAAACCAGTTTCGGAGGCTGTGTTGGAGACGATGATAGGGGAGCATGCAGTTTCTCCTGCATTGAAACTGAGTTTGGCTTCCAGGTTATCTCAGCTGTTCAACGAGGCCAATTTCAACTCCAATTAAAAACTGCGGATCGCACCAATAATCCACACGCTATATATAACTTTAAGCTGCTACACTTGAAAGCTAATAAATAATCCAAGAGACATCCATACATATATATATATATATATATATATATATATATATATATATATATGCCTCTATCATATTCAATTTTCTTTGAGAGTCACTGTTCTATACTGTGTTATTGTACGCTAATGTAAGTTGTTCTTGCATTATATGACATATGAAAGTGTCTAAAAGCAAGATCATAAATTGCACTTTATACTTAATATGAATAAAATATAATTTTAATTTTTAACTTATCTATTCTACCTTTATATGATCCCTTATTATGAATTTAGTCTCCATTTATTCCCTTATTTATGAATTCAATTTTAATTTGATTTTTCATTAATATGAATATTAGTGTATATAGTCAAAATTTAGTTATAATTGATTTGGGACCAAATGTATTAGTTTTTATATTAATAAGGGATCAAATTGAAATTAAAAATTAGTGAGAAACCAAATTGAAACTGAACTACTAAGTGAGGGACCAAATTAAAATCAAACAGATAAATTAAGAGTCCAACAAAACACTACTAATTTTAAAAAAAAACTATATTTAATCATAGACTAAAATCCATCACTTAGTAATGGATTTTTTTTTCTGAAATTTAAAATTTCACGGTTAGTTTCTAAAAATTACATATTAAATTATTTAATTTTAATAATATACTATTTAATGGTAAAGTTTTTTATAGTTGTTATTTATTAGTCTCAAACAATGTATAAATCACGGATTAACCAGTCATGAATTTAAAATTTTTAACTAAAACTTAATTAAAACATGTATCTTTTAAATTTAAGTTTACTTTTAGGCTTCAAGAATTAAATAGGTAAAACAAAAAATTTAGGAAACGAAAATTACATTCCTCAAGAATTAAATAGTCAGTTTGGCTCAATCTCCGTCAGGCGTCAGGCGTGACCTCAATGTCTAAAATTAAAGTAACTGGATATATTTCAATTTAGAGTTGAATATCATATGTGGTCAAAAATTTTCAATATCAACCATATTCAATCATTGTCCCTTCTCAGTGCTTTTAACCCTCATATCGAATAAGTTTAAGTGTGTATAAGAAGGATATTCAACTTGTTTGAATAGTACTTATGTTAGGTGATTTTGTCATTTAACTTTTAATTAAAAAAACTATATTCAATCATAAATTTTATTGAATGATACGAATTAAATAAAATGTACAATCTAATAAAAACAGTTAGTGCCCTAAAATGTAGGAAGTCCGTTCTCCATGAAACTGAAGTAGAATTGTGATACAAGCTAAATAATGAATGGGCCTCCATTAGAAGCAAAGGGCCCATGAGGAGAAACGCAATGAAGAAGTAGCCCATGAAGAAGTGGACAAAGGGCCCGTTGAGCAGATGAGGAGAAGGAGTTCTCGAGGAAGTCCTCGTTATGGTCGCTTTTTTTTTTTTGTGGTTAAATATTATTTTTTAAAAAAACATTAAAAATAATATATAAGAAAAAAGAAGATAATGATAACTATTGAATATCAACATATTTTCAAAAAATTCACATTATTATATATACAAGTGTAATGTTAGAAAATAAACAAGATCATCCCGTAAATAAAACTAGTCTAATTAATTTTTTTATTTTCATTTTATAACATTACTCTTCTTATTTTTTGAGAGGCATAATCATTCTCTTTTATTTTTAAAAATTTGAAATCAATCTCAAACCATTTTTATATTTCCATACATTTAAATAGTATCTTTATATCATCCTTAATTTTTTTTTTGTTAAAAAATGTTTTTTATTCAAAAATTAATCTTTTTAAATGAAGTTTCATGAAATATTAAGAATAACACGGAGATATTACTTAGATACATGTAAAAATTCATTAAAAATTGATTATAAATTTTTAAAAATAACAAGATTGATTATGTTTTTAAAAAAGATGAAGAATAATATTATCATAAAAATAAAATCAATTATTAATTAAATATAATAAAAATTATATAAAAAAATTAATTATTAATCATTATTATCCGTGAGTACAATTAATGCTAGTCAACAAAACTCTTTTTCTAATAATAATAACATAAAAAATGTCAGATTATAACGGCCCCTCCATCAGCAACAGCGAATATTCTATTGTGAAGTACTATGGTACTTATTTGACGATAGAAGCTATAAAATAAAGCTTATTTATTTGGCTATGTTGACCAAGAAAATAAGGCGGCTATATATAAAATACAACCCTACACAGCTTTCATTTTTTTACTGAAAAACTAAAAAAAAAAAAAAGAAGCCAATCAATGAATCAATCATATTTAATTTCAAGTCAATGAAAAAAGTTAGTCAATTAATTTATCAAAGATTATACATTAAATTGATTGTAAAAGACAAACAAATTAAATAAGAGAGGATTATTTGTTATGAAAAGACTTTAAATTATAATATTACTAGTTTTCTCAATAAATGTAACAATTAGTCATAGTTTTAGTTTTTTAAAAAATAAATTTAGGCTATATAATTTTCATAAAACCAAATTTATTTAAAAATCTTTCTCCAATAAAAAAGCTGTGGGAGTGGGTTGATGTATTTCTACCTAAAAGTTGTTAGAATTACAACTATATATTAAAAAAACCAATTTATATATCCACAATAATTAGCATGCAGTGTTTTTGGTCATTGTATTCAAATGCACATTTTTTAAATACAACGGTCAAAGATTATACTGAAACAAATCATAAAGGCTAAAATATTAAAGTAAAATATTATAAATGCCCTAATAACATATTGTTTGATGAGTGCATTGTGTATAGCTGGATAGCATAAAGGTTTAGGTTCTCACAAATTTATATTTAAAAATATATAAGTTACTATCTAACGTTTGTATGACAACAATCCCACTGATAATTTAAAATGATAAGTGTGAAAAAGTTAGAAATCTTAAGTGATAAGGTTGAATTAGTTATTATTCCTTCATTATACAGAAATATAAATATAAGACTTTTATTCACATGTAATAAATATGGAAATTTGACCTTTTTCTTAAGAAATCATTTTTCCCATTTTGTTATAAGGTATTGGTGGTGTCATATAGGGCAAATTTTTAGCAATTCTTACATTTTTAGATTTGAACTGTTGAAATTTTATTTAATAGTCCATAATTTTTTAAAAATAAAATATATATTTCTATAATAATAAATCTAAATTATTAATTAGATAAAAATTTTAATTTTACAATACACTGTTAAATACGCTTATTTTGGTCAAGAATTAACATGCAAATGCCCTCTGAATTAATGAAAATGTATTCTGCCTAACTTCACGGTGGCTTCTTGTTTTGTTTCTAATAATTTTGAGACTTATCAAACGGTTGAAAATTTAAAGAGGTCAAACTTTTCATCTTAACTTGTCTAACTTTTTTTCTTTGTTGTTGGAAAAACTGCACTTTTACTTCTATAGTTTAAATTAATTTTTAATTTAATTCTCATAATTTAAAAATTTTGTCACAAGATCCTTACAGTTTAAATCATTTTTAATTTAATCTCTCTCATTATATTTTTGGTTAATACATTACCATATTTTTATCTCTTTTGTTATACATATTTAGAGAGATTATAGTACAATATATAATTAGTTATATAAGTGAAATTTAACATAATACTAACCGAATTTTAATAATAGAGCCTAAATCAAAATATTTATAAAGTGTATGGACCTAATTATAAATTTTATAGGCACCCAAAATATAATTTTCCCTTTTCATTATTATTAAAGTAAAGTGCGACCAGATTTTGTATATTAGATCTGCCCTACCAATTTGGCCAGAAAAAAAAGAAGAAGAGAGTCAAACCAATAGGCTGCTTTTATTGAATCTATGTATATCCAATCTTTTCGACGGTGAATTTATACACTTTTCAAACCAATATTCTTTCACATGAGAAATTAAAACGTGTCCCCAACAGCTCAATTAATCAGCTTTTGACACTTTCCTCTTCAAACGTTCTCTATATATATACATCATAGAACACCTCCAGATAGTCTCATAGGACCCCTCCAGATAGTCTCATAGGACCCTTCCAGATATTCTCTGTACGACAAGCACATTATACATACCTTAACAAAATTAACACACTCATTGATACCTTCAAACTTTCAGATATGTCGCCGGCACAAGTGTCCCTTGACGGAGTGAAGGTGGAGTTCCTCGAGTTCCCGGCAACTGTGACGCCTCCGGCCAGCTCCGGCAAGTCCTATTTTCTTGGCGGTGCAGGTTCTTTCTTCTACTCAACTTTTCAAGATGAATCTGCTATGTTTCTTTTTTGTAAATTTCTTATAAATTTAGAGGTATAAGGGAGTTCGTGTAGACTTCATTTTTCTTTTTAACCTATTCTCTCTTTTTCTCTCTATTTCTCTTTAATTTTATAAAAAAAATTTACACCAAAAGGTTTAGAGTCAAATTTTCAACTTTCTTATAACAAAACCTTGTTTTTACTATAAATCAATTACGTTACGTAAATGCCCTTGAATAAAAACGTTATTAACATGTCCTTCATGGTCTGATTCCTCTAGAATATTGCCGCTGTAAATTTTAGAAGGAAAAACAAGACTTGTTTAAAGTTTTTATATTTTGTTTTTAATTTTTTTAAAATAATATAGATATATGATTTTACAAATAAATATATAGTTATTACAACTTAACATTACCCCATGAGTTTTTTACAAAGGATTTTCCCCCCCCCCCCTCTCTCTCTGTCTCTCTCTTTCCCACTCACGCACACACAAGGAACTGTATTTAAAGTTTATTTTTAAAATAGATGTTAGTGAATTAATTTACCCAAAAAAATTAATAATTTTCAAACATTTAATTATAATTTCAAGTAAGGTGCATATAGAGGGGTTTGTTATCTTCTCATATAAACTTAACCTATTTCGTTACTTTCAATTCTCTTAGATTTCATTTTCATTAATTCATGTCATTTTCTTGATTTCGATTTTGTTTGATTGCATAATTTTTTAAATTTGAATCATTAAATTAAAAATTTTAAATTATATATAATCAAAGTTTTAAAATTTTTACTGTGCATGATCTTAATTTTAATATGAACAAATTATATATTTTATTTAATATTAACAGTACATCAATATATTTTTTAATAAATATAAGGAATTTAGATTATTTTTTTATTTTACTTTTTTAATTAATAAGCACATATACGTTTTTTAATAAAAGATAAAAGGTTAAACCTTGGGATTCGAGCATCTTATGTGCTTTTTTTAATTAAAGAAACAGAGGCACGCATGCTTTTACTTTTACATATATCTTTCATACTTTGTTTTTTGTCAGCATCTTTTTCATACTTTAATTAGAGAAGAAGATTAATCCTAATTTTCCACGTAGTTAGGAATTAATGGATGAACATGATGCTTTGACTAAAATATTTTTCATTTTTTGAGAAAAGTGTAGACTTTGTTTTCAACATTTTGTGATAATTTATTCATTATAAATATATTATGAATAAATTATAACAAATTAATTTTTTTAAAATTTTAGTTTATACAAAATTAATTTTACATTACTTTAAACAGAAAAATTAATTTTGTATAAATTTAAATTTAAAAGATATTAATTTTATACAAATTTAAATTTATGAATGACTAATTTATTATATTTAATTTATAAAAAATTAAACTATTATAAAATATAAAAATAAATGACGAATTTTATACTTTTTTTTTTAGTTTTTTATTTGTTAGTTGGTAATATTAATCACAATGACACGTGCAGGAGTGAGAGGGCTTGCAATAGATGGGAACTTCATAAAGTTCACAGGCATAGGAGTTTATGTAGAAGATAAAGCATTGCCATCTCTGGCTTCAAAGTGGAAGGGGAAGAGCGAAGATGAGTTGTTAAATTCCCTTGATTTCTTCAGAGATATCATCTCAGGTATCATAGATTTTATTTATATATAAATTAATAATGAAGAATGGATAATATTTTGGAGAATCAAAGTTTTTAAGATTTTTCTAAAATTATCTATTATATATAAGTAAAGTAGATTCTTTTAATGTATAATTTTGTTTGACCCATGAAAGTTCTGTTAATCAAACTATTAGTTCTTTATATGATACGAAAACTTTTCATTTTCTTTTTATATGTATCAAAAAATTTTAAAATTTTTTTATTGTTATAAATTAATCTTACAAATATATATATATATATATATATATATATATATATATATATAATATGGAAGAACAAAAATTAGATTTTGAAGAGTTCGATCTCTCCAAGTTTTCATCCATAATGATAGGCTATTTTCATGCAAAGTTAAAGTTTTTGGTAAGTGGGGCTATATATGTTTGAATTATTACTTTTAAGTGGGCTCAATAAGTAGTAAATATTTATTTAAAATTTTATAATTTCTCAGTTAATTACTTTATTGTTTAATGGAAAAAAAATTAAATTTGAAAATTAAAGATAAAATTTTATTAATTAAAAGTATGACTTACTTTAATTAACCTAATTCTTTACGTGTTGTATACATCAATAAAACAATAGACATCTTGGTTCACTTTATAATATTGAATATAGAACGACTAGCAATGTTGTAGGAAAATTCACAATGCGATGTAGTTAATTATAATAAGAGCAGGGAAAATTATACTTTTAGTTTTTATAGTTTCATTTACTTCTTAATGTGGTCTCTATAGTCTAAAATCTCTAATTAAATCCTTACAGTTTACATATTTTTTATTTAGTCTTTATTGTTCAAAATTTTTGTAACATTTTATAACATTTTGCTGATGTAACCGACTGTATATTATTTGAACATTTTGAGTTTGTGTGATTTATGCTGATAGAAAATATAAAAAATATACAATGGAGTAAAATCAACTCACATATGTGGTAAAATATTGGTGACTACAAATATATATAATGACAGGGACTAGCAAAAATAAAAATTATTTAAATTCTAAGGACTTAATAATAAATTTTTAAACTAAAAGGGTGAAATTAAAAATTAAGAAAAATTATAAAAATCACAAGTATAATTTTCCCACAATAGTAAATTATATTAATTTTCAATCAATTAATTATATATATTTTTGTTTTAAAAACATTACTCCACACTCCTAACATTCATTATATACGATCAAAACTCTTTTCATTGTACTGTTTTATATTTTTAATCAGTAAAAAGCAACTAAATTGATGTTAATTATGCTCTGAAATTATATTTATGATTTCATTGTAGTAAATACAACCAACTGATTTGGTTTCTTTTAGAATATATATTATACAAAAAAATTAATTTTATTGACCAGACCAAATACTTTTTTTTTTTTTTATATCGCCCTCTTTTGTTGACAAAAATAGTGGTGGCGTGTTATGAATAAAAGGGCTATATTCATTCGTCTTCTCTTCTAACTTACACCACGTGTCTTCGTCTGTTATTAAAAGTAGACAAGAGAAAAATGAATTCTTCGAGAAAGTACAACGTGTATACTTGTCTTGACATTGACTTGGGGCAGGTACGATAAAACAAAGCTTCTCGACAAAGAGACGTAAATGAATGTTTGAACACTATTAATTTGATTTTTCTACTGAAAATTAATTATATTGCTTCATTCAGGTCCCTTCGAGAAGCTAATTCAAGGGTCAAAGATATTGCCGTTGCCAGGTCAAGAGTACGTAAGGAAGGTCTCAGAGAACTGCGTAAGTCATTTGAAATCTGTTGGGACTTACAGTGACTCAGAGGCTAAAGCCATTGAGAAATTTGTTGAAGCCTTCCAGAACCACCACTTCCATCCTGGCTCTTCTGTTTTCTACACACAATCTCCTAACGGAACATTAACGGTTAGTAAAACTCCCATTTGAATTCTCTAATGTGTTCTTTTTTCATACACAGGGAATGTGACGGTGGGTTCTACCTGAATACGAGAACCCCATTTGAAACCAAGAGACTCATTATTATTATTATTTTTGTCTATTTTTTTTCCCAATACGATATGAATATAAGGGGAAGGGACAATGAACCGTCAAAATAAATTAAACCTAACGATTAGTGGAACAAAATCGAATTTGAATTCTCTAATGTGTTCTTTTCCCAAGTCAGAGTGAATGTGACGGTGGGTCTTATCTGAAATGAGAACCCCATTTGAAAATAAGAGACCTATTCTTAATGTTTTGTCTATTTTCTTTTCATTGATATGAATATAAAGGGAAGGGACAAAGAGCCGTCAAAATAAATTAAACTCGCTAGGTCAATCTATTTAACATACTAATTTATATTTGGTAGGTTGAATTTGTATGTTTAAATGAAATCTCATTTAGTAGAATAATTTCTCCCTTACTCATTTCAACCGCAAATTATTAGGTAGATAACCTACTCAAGTTGACCTTCTTAATTATTTTTTGCCACTAATCCTAATAATTTTAAGAGTTGAGATTGTTTTTAAACTTTTGTTACAGCAACTAATCCTTTAAGACAATTTTCAAATGTTCTTAATGAAGAAAATTTGAAGAATTTTCATGATATCTTATTTTAGTTGTTTGACGGGATATAAGTTGCTTAAATGATTAATTTAATGTGATTGTTAAAACTTGAAAGAATTGTTTGAATGTTAAGCATAATTGTTCTTATAATTAATAGCATTTGTTTTCTCTTTTTTTTTTTTTTTTACAGTTGTTTTTTTAATGAATTAAATTAGTTAATTCATTTAATCCACTTGATTAACCAAACTGAAGTATTCAACCCTATTTGGCTCACAAAATGTAGAAAACCACCAATGAATTTCAGCTTTGAGGAAGTGGACTCTTTGAAAGATTTATAAATCTTACTCAGAGCTAAAATGATAAAAAAAATTGAAAGTTCAAGTTATTATAAATTATAAGGACTCAACTTAGCAATAAAAGTCAGTGACACATATTTGATTAGGAGTATTATTACAAATTGAATCAAACCTTCTTCATTAATTTTGATGAAATTTCACTGCAAAGAATTAGAGAGATTAACTCAACTGATCCTCTTATTGCAGACTTAACCATGATGTATAACTTAATAATGGCTTACAAAATCTGTTAAATTTGATTTATTTCAAACTATCAGTGCATCTTAAATTTTTGAACTTTTTTATATTTCTTTTTAAATTACAGATTAGTTTCTCCGAAGATGCCACGCTACCAGAAAAGGAGGCTGTGGTAATTGACAACAAGCCAGTTTCAGAGGCCGTGTTGGAGACTATGATTGGTGAGCATGCTGTTTCACCTGCATTGAAACAGAATTTGGCCTCTAGATTATCTCACTTACTCAAAGAGGTCAATGTCAACGGTAAAAATTGAGAATTAGAGAAGATATACCAAAATCTAGAGGGAGGATATAGTTCAATTTACTAATAATTGTTGTACTTTGTGTTAATTTTGCCAATAAAGTGAAGTTTTTTTTGTTTTGTTTTGGGATAGATCTAAGAGGGTGCATGAGAGACAATTTGTCTCCTTAGACTTTTTAAATTTTTGACTTTTACATGTAATTTTATTATGTATTCATCATTTGGTCCAATAATTGTTATGAACTCGTCACTTGTTTTTTAAGAATTTGTCCATTATTAATTAAAGAATGATTTCTCTAAATTTTGAAATTTTAATCTATAAAGATATGCTTAAGCATCCAATTTTATATAGTCCAAAAACTTTATCCATCTATGTTGAGTGTTAATACCATGCTATTAGAGAATTCTATATATACATAGATACAATAAATAATTAAGATATCTATATAAAATAAATATGACATGGAAATATACATACCTCCAGCTGTTGCTTTTTCAGAATTTGGAATATCATAATAAAACACACATTATATATAAGTTCTTCTGAACTCCTATTTCTCGCTAATAGATGATATAAGTAAAAGAAATTTTTTATGTGAGAAATAAAGTTAGGGACCCTCATACTTATAGAGAAATGTTGAAACCCACTTTTCATTAAAGTAGGTATTCAAAAACATAATATTATCATATTATACCCCAAATGGGTATTCAAAAACGGAATATTTACAGATTATGCCCCAAATAGTTATTCAAAAATAGAATATTCCTAAATTATGCTTTCTAAAATTTCAAAATAATCAGACCACAATCAAGTGAGATTTCATGTAGAATGTTGATAACCAACATTCTAGAATATTAAAAAAAAAAACTTACATTCTCCCACTTAGTCTGATTGACTGTAATGATTTTAGAATTTATGAGTATTATATTCTAAAGAAAAGAAAACTAAATGCATGAATCATAGTGGTAAGTCCTCTGTATGCAAGTACTTCCTTCCATGTATTACAATGCACATAACTTTTTCAACCCATTATAACTTAATGAATAAGCCCTATGCTTATAATTCAAGGTCTTCTTAATGTTGTTTATTCTCTTAACACGAATGTGCACACAAAATCAGAATAACAACTTAAATCAAATTAACTAAGAGCTTTATTAAAAATGATGATCAAATTATATGTGACTAAGTCCCATTCTAGCTACATGATAATCCTTAAACATTGTTGGTGGCATGCCTTTAATTAAGGGATTATCAATCATCAACTCAGTGCTAATGTGTTTAATAAAAACTTTATTTTCCTTGACACGTTCCCAAAAGGCTAAGTACTTAATGTCCATATGCATATTTCAACTTCCACTCTTATTATTCTTAGCTAGAAAAATAGTAGCTGAGTTATCACAATACATTCTTAATGGCCTAGAGATAGAATCCACAATTCTAAGCCCATAAATAAAGTTGTTAAGCTATACACCATATGAGGTTGCTTCAAAACAAGATACAAACTCAGCCTCTATTGTATAAGTAGCAGTCAAAGTCTGTTCCACGCTCCTCCATGACATGGTTATACTAGCAAGCATAAAAATATAATCGAAAGTTGATTTTTGAGAATCATACAATTGACAAAGTTCAAATATGAGTAGCCAACTACCTCAAGGTTTTTAGTTCGTCTATACATTAATATTTAAGATACCTCATAACCTTTTTTGTAGCTCTCTAATGATCCATTCCTAGATTACTTTGATACCTGCCTAACATTCTAACTGTAAATGCAATGTTAGGTCTTATATAAACTTGAGCATACATAATGCTTCCAACAGCAAAAGCATATAGAATGTTACACATCTATTCCTTTTCTAAATCATTTTTTGGGAATTGGTTCAAATTAAACCTATCACTTTTCACAATAGATGCTATACATGGTGAGTAATCTTTTATCTAAAATATCTCTAAGACCTTCTTAATATAGGTTCCTTATGACAGACCTAAAATGTTTTAAGCTCTGTCCCTATAGATCTTAATGCTAATGATATAATATGTCTTACCTAAATCTTTCATATCAGAATTTTTAGAGAGAAATTGTTTCACCTCAAATAACAACTGTTTTTTCATTGGTTGCAAGTAATATATGGTCCACATATAGCACAAGGAAACATATTTTACTCCCACTGGGCTTCTAGTATATACATTGATCCATGACATTCTCCACGAATCCAAATGAGAAGATAACTTTATAGAACTTAAGATACCATTGGTGGGAGCCTTGTTTCAATCCATATATAGATTTCTTATGCTTGCAAACCAAATGTTCACTAGCACTAGAAGAGAACCCTTCAAGTTGTTTTATATATACCTCTTCCTCTAGATCCCCATTAAGGAATGTTGTTTTCACATCCATCTAATGTAATTCTAAATCAAAATAGGTGACTAATGCCATTATCATACAGAGAGAATCTTTCTTGGATATAGGAGAAAAAGTCTCTGTGTAATTAATTCCTTCCTTCTGAGTGAATCTCTTGGCAATGAGTCTTGCCTTATATATTTCAATGTTGCTTAATGAGTCCCTTTTTGTCTTAAAAGACTCATTTACATCCAATAACCCTAAAATCACTAAGCAACTCAATGAGATCCCGAACTTCATTGGATGCCATAGAATGCATCTTTTCCTTCATAGCATTAAGCCATAATTTAGATTTTATACAACTGATGGCTTGTGACTCAAGATCATTTTTTGCTTCTATATCGTAGTCAGATTGTTGTAGATATACAACATAATCAATAGGAATAGCTGACCTCTTAATCCTAGTTAATCTTCTTAATGTTGAGTCAATATCTTCTTAAGAAGTATGTTTCTTAACTGGTTGCTCAACAGGCTTGGGTGGCTATTCAACAACTGGGTCAACTCGCTCATGGTTAACGGTTTGTGGTTTTTCAATGATTAGTTATTCGTATCCATTAGTACATGAGGAGTAATAATAACCAATCTATCACTTGATATGGGAGCTTGAGTATCCAAATGATCATTCTCAGAATTTAAGTCCCAAGTTTAATCATTCCCACTAATCAAGTCATTCTTAAGAAATTTAGCATTTTTTGATTTCACAATCATAGTGCTATAAGATGGACAATAAAACTTATATCACTTAGACCTTTTAGCATACCTAATAAAGTAGCCACTAATGGTCCTAGGGTCTAACTTCTTTTATTGTAGATTGTAAACCCTTACCTCAGATGGACATCCCTAAAAGCGCATGTCTGAAACTTGGTTTCCAACCTTTCATTAATTCAAATTGTGTTTTCCTAACAGCCTTGGTTGGAACTTGATTAAGAATATATGCAATTGTCTTCAGCGCTTTAGTCCATAAAGACTTAGGAAGTTTAGAGCTCCTAAGCATGCTCTAAACCATGTCTAATAATGTTTGGTTTCTTCTTTCAGCTATACCATTTTGGTATGGAGAACTAGGCATAGTGTATTTGGCAACAACCTTATGCTATTGAAGAAACCTTGTAAATGGGCCAAATGCTTGTCTATCTTCAATATATCTACCATAGTATTAACCACCCCTATATGATCTTTCTATCTTTATTTGTTTACCACATTGTTTCTATACTTATGCTTTGAACACTTTAAAGGCATCCAGTGCCTCATAGTTGTTATAAAGCAGAGAGAAATACATGCATTGTAAGTAATCATCAATAAAGGTGATAAAGTACTTCAGATTACTTGATTCCATATCTGGACTACATATATTAGTATGTATAATCTTTAATAAGATAGAACTCTTATTAGCACCCTTCTTGGTCTTATTAGTCTGCTTACCTTTAATGTAGTTTACACAAGTCTCAAAGTTATTGAAGTTAAGAGCATTTAATACTTCACTTTTAACTAACCTTTTGATCCTCTCTATTGAGATATAACCAAGTCTACAATGCCATAACATCGATGATTCTTCATTAGCAATGCTTCATTTAATACCTATGTTACTAGAAAAATGCAATGAAATAAGCGATCTATTATCTTGTAATTAAATTTAGAAAAGACCATCATTAATTGCACCATTTCCAACAAGATTAGATTTATATAATAATTTCAACAAATTATTTGAAAATTCAAATGAATATCCTAATGGTACAAGCTTTGAAATTGAAATCAAGTTTCTAGATAAACTTAGTATATAGAAAGTCTTATCCAAAATCAAAACAAAACTAGTATCTAGAACCAATTTGCATGTCCTTATAACTTTAATGAGTGAGCCCATCTTGTTGCCTGAATAAATGTACTGCTTACTTCCCATCGGCTTCCTTTGGTTTAGAAAGCCCTGCATGGTATTTAAAATATGGATTGTCGAACTAGAATCAATCCTTCATGTATTACTACTAACATCTACCATATTAGATTCATAACAAATAAACAAGATTAAGTTACTTTTCTTTTCAAGCTAACTCTTGAATTTGTTGCAGTCATTCTTCACATATCTTTTCTTCTTGCCAAAAAAACACGTAG
This sequence comes from Delonix regia, assembly GCA_037074485.1. Lineage (NCBI taxonomy): Eukaryota > Viridiplantae > Streptophyta > Magnoliopsida > Fabales > Fabaceae > Delonix > Delonix regia. The sequence goes on along the minus strand of CM073454.1, from coordinate 16,367,149 downwards.
TTGCTTCTTGAATGGCGCTCAACCCTTTGCCTTAGTTTTTTTTTGCTTCTTGTTTTTTTCTTATGTTGCTACATGTGCACTCTCTCTTATTTCCGCTAAGAGTCTTCCTTCCTCTTGAACACACATTGTCAGTATTTCATTTATTGACCATTTATGCTTATATGTGTTGTAAGAAATTTTGAAAGGCCCATATTGAGTCGACAGGGAGTTTAGAATGAAGTGCAAAAGAATCTGACATCTTAACTTCAATTGTCTTTAATTGAGCCGCAATTCCTTCATCTACATGATGTGCTCTCGCCCTACATGATTTGCTCTTGCACACCCCTTATTTTAGTAAACTTCTTGGTGGATAATTTTGACGTTAGGGTGCTTGCTAAAGCCTTTTCAGATGATTTAAATTGTTTGTCTATAGCTTTTAGCAAGTCAAGGACGTTTCTATGCTCTCTTAGCTATTCATGTATACTAGTAGATATCTTAGGTGGGCTATATCATATGTATTACTAGTATTCGTGGGTGCAGGAGGTACATCCTTTATAATAGCATAGTCAGCATCCATCCACCCTAATTGGAGGAGAATTCTCTCATTTCAAATTTTATAATTATCCTCATTCAATGTTAGAACTTGAAAATAAGAAATATTAAGTAGTTGGAAAGCTGCATGAAAATTAAATGCTTATGTTAATATTTAAGCTAACTTCAAAATTTCTTGATAACATGTTCTACCCATATAAAACATATAAATTAAACATGAGCCTAGTAACAAATAAAACTGCCTACGGGATGAGTTTTATTTAATTAGGTTCATGCACAGTATGATAAAACTAGCCAATAATAACACCTTTCTTAATCCCTATGGGTAAATTAAGAAAAAGAAAATTTGTTATCCCACCTTAATTAATCATATCAGTATGATAATATTCCTATGGGATGATGATTATCATGTTGAGTATGATTAATTACAACTTGATGTCATTTACTTTATATAATTTTAATACCTTATGTATAATTTTAGAATAACTAAAGGTGTTGTGATTAAACTTTAATTATACTAAAATTATACTAATTACATGACATCTAAATTTACAAAATTTTCATAAATGCTTAAGATGCATAAACAAGCTTTAACATAATAGGATTTAATTTATCAATTAATCAACTAAACATAAATGTGAAAAATTAATTAATATAAAACTCTCCTTTCTTAATATTAAGGCAATATGCCATAAATTTTGGCAACTTTAATTTAAAAATAAGTAAAAAAATAAATGGCATATAAAATAGAAAAATTTGGCTAAAGTCCCATTACATATTGACCAAAATGAATTTCTTAAAATTTTGGACAATAGAAAAATTTTGTGATTTTGTTTTTTGAGATATTTAAAATATGCTGATAAAATATAGAACAAGAAGGTCCAAAATTAAGAGTCAATGTAGCAAAAAGGCTTTTAATATCTTAGCAAAAATAAATATGCCAGATATTAAATATGATTCCAAACCAAAACAAGGCAATGAAAATGCTTTGGATTAGTGGTTAGGATGCCTTTCTATTAATCAACTCTTTATGGGTTCAACACTCAAAGTGGGTATAAATGCACTTTTTTTTTTTATTGGGTGACCAGAAGACAAAATGCATTATTGGACCAAAAAGTTACTATATACGAAACCTATAAATGTTATAGGTCCATTTAGTAACAAAGTCCAGAAATTATCAAACTAACAAGCTCAATAAGGTAATACGGAGGCCCATACAAGAAAGGAACAAAAGAAAATCTAGAAACTAAAATGGGCCAAACTAATTAGAAAATTGAAAGGCCTAAACATAAAAGTCCAATCAGGTCCAAAATTAAACAAAAGGCCAATTAGTGTTATAGAAGTTCAAAAATAAATATGTAATCAGAAACAAAAATCATGTGGGCCAGAAGCAGAAATGATGAAGTAAAGCCCATTACTAAAAAAGAATTTAAGAACTTCATGTTCAATAATAGGAAGGTCTATAGTAGCACAAATACAAAAATAACCTAGTAACAAAATGAAGAGTATCATGGCAAAGAACTAAAATTTATTCAAAATGTGGAAAACATTGAACAACAAATGCATGAGAAAAATATGAAGGTGTATGAAGCCCATGAAAGAAATAAAAATGAAATCAATTAGATAAGTCTAGAACCTTAAGCAATGAGTTAACTAATGCATAGCCAAAATATGAAGGCATATGATAAACTTATAATCATGGAATGAAAAAACATGATACACATAAGGAGATGGAACACAATACATATTGGCAACGCAAAAATTACTCTAAAATTTACAAGGCAAGATAGAGGTTAATAAAGCTCTAATACTAATTGTTAGAGAATTCTATATATACATGAATACAATATATAATTAAGATATTCATATAAAATAAATATGATGTGGGAATACACGTACCTTCGACCATTTCTTTTTTAGAATTTGGAATATTGTAATAAAACACACATTATACATGAGTTCATATGAACTCCTATTTCTCATTAATAAATGGTGTAAACAGAAGAAATTTTTGGTGTGAGAAATGAAGTTAGGGGCCCTCATATTTATATAGAAATGTTGAAGCTTACTTCCTATCAAAGTAGGTGTTTAAAAATGGAATATTCTCATATTATACCCCAAATGGGTATTCAAAAATAGAATATTCATAGATTATGCCCTAAATGGGTATCCAAAAATAGAATATTCCTAGATTATGCCTTTTGAAATCTCAAAATAATCGAACCACAATCTGGTGAGATTGCATCTTGAATGTTGATAACCAACATTCCATAATATTCCAAAAAAAAAAAAAACCTACATGTTTGTAAAACCCTTTTCATATAAGGCTTTGATTATTAATATTAAGGTTGCCTTATCTAGCACATAGTCTTTCTCAGGTTCAGGGCTCGACCACCTGACGACTTCCAAAATATTATGCTTTTACCATATATAGAATTCCCCAACTTATGTTAAACTTATATTGGTCTAAAGTTCTCCCATGCTTCCAAAAGGTCCTATGTTAAAATACCCTTATGCAATAAGAGTTTATTTTTTTAGGTCCCTTTCCTAGTAATTAAAATATGCCCCTAATGTAATTTTTTTCTTTTTCTTTTTCACCATCTCCCTCTATGATATATCTCCCTCTCTCATGACGTTGTTCTTCACCTCTAACACGACAACCACATCTAGTGTTTCTAACCAATTTAAGCACATATTACCCAGAAATTTCATGTCTTTCAGCGTGAATATCATCACCTCTAGTTTAGATGCTAAGGCAGAAATTGATGGAATATAAGGATATGGATAATGAAGAAATAAGAATGATGAAGGGGGAGAGAAAAGAAAGGCTACAAAATAAATACAAAATAAACACTTTTAATTTCTTATAGCTTGCTTGCTTACATTCTTGTATATAGGAAGAAAAATTTGGTTTAAAGCTTTCATATAACATTTTAACCATATTATCTAAGCCTTTTTGCAAGTGGCTAAACCCATTAATAGTGGTTTGTGGGCAAGTATATCATCATTCATCCTCTTGGCATGAAAATTTTTTTTGAATTAGACCTATGCAAAGCCAATTTTACTTCAGCCGTAAGTTAAATGTCCCACCATGCCAGCTATTATCCACCACCAATGTAAAGATTTTTTTTATTAATGTCTAATAATCTCCCTTAATAAAAAAATCTTGTTACTCTAAGCATCTCTCTAAATATGATGAATTTCTCCACATCGACTAACTTTGTAAAATCATCTGCAAGTTGATTTTCGATCTTCCAAAATTTTAATTCGATTTCTCCTTGTTCCACATGCTCTCGTATGCAATGATGTCGAATCTCTGTATGTTTAGTGCTGTTGTGAAAAACAAGATTCTTAGTTATAGCAATAGTGGACATATTGTCACAGTTCATTTTTGTTAGTGTATTGAAAGGTTAATGTATATTCTTCAAAATTCTTCTAAGCCAAACTACTTCATATGCAACATTGGTTGCGGCCATATATTCGGCTTTGGGGTTGAAAGTGTGACCATCTTCTACTTCTTTGATGCCCATGAGATTACCTTAAAACCTAGAAGAAAGATGTATCCAGTTATGCTCTTATAATTGTCAACATTGCCTGCCCAGTCATTATCTATATAGCCAATCAATTTGTTATTGTCTTCTACTTTATACTTAATACCGAAATTCTTCATCCCCTTGACATATCTCAAAATTCTCTTTGTGGCTATGAAGTGGGATTTGTTGGGCTCATTCATGAATCTTGAAACAATGCTGGTTGCATGTACTATGTCTGACCTTGTGTTTGTGAGATATATCAATGAACTAATAAGGCTTTGATAAATTGTCTCATCTACTTTGTTTGTTTCATCTTTTTTTGATAACTTCTCGTTCATACCCATTTGAGTGAACACTGGCTTGCAATCTTCCATCTTAAACTTTTTCAATAAATCATCTGTATATTTTTCTTGAGAAATAAACATCTTCTTGGGCCTTTATTTGACTTACATTATGAGAAAATATCTCATAAGACCATGATCAGTCATTTCATATTCCTTCATTTTAACCTACTTGAACTCTTTGATCATCCTCATGTCATTTCTTGTGTAAATTAAATCATCTACGTATAGACATAAGATAAAGAAATGATCTTCTTGCATCTTCATATATAGTTATGGCTCACTTGAACTTTTTATGAATTTGTGATTAAGAAAATACCTGTCTATTCTAGTATTCCATGGATGCTGCACTTGCTTTAGTCCATAGAGTCATTTCTTCTAACGATAAACTTTGTCTTCATTACCTTGGACAACGTATCATTGAAGTTGTTCCACGTATACTTCTTCTTCAAGTTCTCCATTTAGGAATGCAGACTTTACATCCAATTGATACACTTGTAACTTTAGTTACGTGGCTAGAACAAGAACCATTCTTATTGTCTCCATACAAACCACAAGAGCGAATGTCTCATTGAAGTCAATACCAAGTTGTTGGAAGTATTCTTTTGCTATGAGTCATGCCTTGTACTTTTGGATGGATCCGTCTTCATTATACTTGATTTTGTAAACCCATTTTAGCCCAATTATATCTTTGTCTTTGGGCTTTTACACATGCTCATATATTTGATTCTTCTTGATCATTTTTATTTCTTTGTCCATGGCTCTTCTCCATTCTTCTTGTTTTTCTGCTTCTTCAAATTTTTGTGGCTCACAAGAAAAAAAATATGACATTGCGAGTTTGATAAGTATCTTGTAATGATTGCATCTTCTTTGGAGGTGATGAATCTGGTAACTGGCTATTTTGTCTTAAAAGAAGACTAGTGCTTGGGTCTAGTTCATCTTTTATATTTTCCTCAACTTTAAGATGTTGAGTTCAATTAGGATCTTTATTACTCCATTTCCAAAATGCATCATCATCAAAGATCACGTCCCTTAAAATAATTAAACGTCTCGTACATGGACTGTAGGGACGATAACTTGGATTCATCATTGTAGCTAATAAAGATATACTTTTCTCCTTTCTCATCTAGTTTCTCTCTGCTTCTTTCTAAGATGTAAGCATAAGCAATGAAAACGAATACTTTGAAGTGATCAACCTTCGGCTTTCGCTCGAACCATGCTTGATATAAAGTTCTATTTGGAATAGCTTTTGTGGGGAGATCAGTTGATTATATAAATAGTTATGTTGTTCTACTGACAAAAATTTAGGCAAATCTTTGCCTTGTAGCACTACACAAGCCATTTCAACAATAGTTTTATTTTTTATTTCTGCAACACCATTTTGTTGAGGTGTATGTTGAACTATGAGCTCTTTCTTGATGCTGTACTCTTGGTAGTATTTGACAAATTTGTCATTAGTAAAGTCTCCCCCATGGTCTATTCTCAAGATTTTTAGAGAGTGATGGCATTGTTTTTCAGCAAGTGCTTTGAACTGAGTGAAATAAGAGAATTCATATGCTTTCTGCCCAATAAAGCAAACCCAAATCATGCAAGTATAATTATCAACAACGAGTAGAAAATATCTATTACCACCTAGAGTAAGAGTTCTTGAGGGACCCTAAATATCTGCATGTACTAACTTTAGTGGGGCCTTAGCTTTCCAAGATGATTTTGGGAATGACAACCTATGCATTATTCCAAAAATGCATCTTTCACAAATTTCTTTTCAAAATATATAGAAGGAAGTCCAAGTACCATTTCTTTTTTATTTAGCAATTCAAGGCCATTGAAATTTAGATGGTCATATCTCAGATGCCATAGTATCAATTGATCAATGCATTTCATGGCATATTTTTACCCAGATGGCATAGTTAAAAATTTTTTTTTTGTTATGGGCTATTTTAACAATAGTTATTAGTTGCCCCTTGTTTTTATCAAATATGATACATTTATTATAATAAAAAATCAACTTGTAGCCTTTTTGAACTAACTAGCCAACACTTAATAAATTTTGGTAAGAGGAAAATGATGAATAAAATAATTAACCAAGGGATTGGTCTCATTCTATGAAATTTACTTCTTTTTTTTGCCGAAACCAACAATCTTTTTCAAAATGAGTGTGCCTTTCGCACCTCCTACATTTGAATTGGCAATCATTTGTATCATAATCATTTTTCTTGTAAAGATTAAAATAGGAGCTTGATTTTTCTTTACTCCATTGATTTTTGTAATTTTTTGTGCCCTTTCCATGTTAATTAAATGAATCTCTATTTTGAAGATGTTGGCCATGATCATTATTTTTATTTCCTTCATTTTTTGAAAAATTTATTTTGGATTGAAAGGCTTGTCTAGTGGTTGCTCAAATCTTTACATTCTCTCCTCATGTGCTTGGAGAGATCCCATTAGCTACAATAAAGTAAGCTTTGAAAAATCTTTGGTTTCTACAATTGTAGCCACAACATGATCAAATTTAGCTAGAAGGCTTCTTAGTAATTTTTGAATAATTTTCTTGTCTTTTATCATGTTTCCATAATTTCTAATTTGATTAATGATATTAGAGACACAAGAGAAGATTACTTGAATATTTTCACCTTCCTTCATAAGTAAATTATCAAAATTTTTCTGTAAAGATTGAAGTTTGATAGTGATTACCTTATTTGAGCCCTTGTACTGGCTCTTTAAGATCTCTCATGCCTCCTTTATTGTCTTAACATTAATGATTTTAGGAAAGATCATGTTACTTACCACTTGCTGGATAAAGAGTATGGCTCTTACGTCCTTTTGTGTAATTTGCTTATTTACCTTTTGCTTCGTAATTGTCCATGTTGATAACTCTTTTGAGGTTGATTCCTAGAAACCTTCTACCACCATATCCTACAAGTATAGTGAAATAAATAATGTCATTATTTTTGTACTCTAAAAATCATAGGTTTCTCCCTCAAATATGGGAATAGAAACTTGGGTATAATTGGAGACAAATAGATTGGAGGTAGAAGTAGAGGCCATGAAAAAATAATATATGATGTACAAAATATGTTAGCAAGATGGTTAGGTTTAACTAGGAATTCAGAAACAATACTCTGATACCACTAATGGAATATAATGATATGGATAATGAAGAAATAAGAATGACAAAGAAGGAGAGAAAAGAAGGGCTACAAAATAAACACTCTTAATTGCTTATAGCTTGCTTGCTTACATTCTCGGGTTGTTAAACTTATATATATAGGAAGAAAAAGGTGGTTTGAAGCTTTCATATAAAATTTTTAATCATAATATCTAAACCTTTTTGCAAGTGGCTGAACCCATTAATTGTGGTTTGTTGGCAAGTCTTTCATTATGCCTCTTCTTCGTATGAAAAAGTTTTTTAGATTAGACCCATGCATCGCCAGTTCTATTTCAGCCATAAGTTAAATGTCTCACCATGCCAGCTATTATCCACCACTAATGTTAAGATTTTTTTATTAATGTCTAATACAAATAGGGGAGTAACAGAGCTCGATAGGGTGAGTTTTGTTCAAATTTTCGTAGGACTTTGCTTCCTTACTGTGATTCTGTCATTTCTTTCCTAGAATTGTGTTTGACTTCTAAGTTTGGAGTCTTTATTTTGAAAACCCTTTTTTGGCTGTGTAGGTAGACCTGAAACTCACTTTTGGGTCTTGATATTGTAAGTTTTCACCAATTTACGTTGGGGGTTTGCTTCCATGGTCAAATTTTGTTGCTTCCTTTTTATTTTCATTTATCAATTTCATGAATCTAGTCATCAATTTCAAATTACTCCCGTGATAGCGTGTTCGGGAGCTTAAAGCTGAAATTTCGAAACTTCCATTCTTCTGAACATCGAAAACCTCCAAGAAAGGGCATTTGGGTTGAAATTCTCAATCAATAGTGGTTAGTTGATTTGATAATTTTTGCCAATTTTTTGGGGATGTCCATTGCTATAGGGAAAGAAAAGATAAAGAAAATCCCAATGGGAATGATTAATTGACATTGGGTAATTTCTTTAATTTTAATTACTAAAATTCTGAATTAGAATGGCATAGTCTTCCAAGTCATTTTGATGAAGTTGGGCTACTTATGGCTATGGAGAAGAATTTATTTTGAAGTATTACACACATATAGATATGAATAAACCAAAATTATAAAGGTGGGAGAGACTAACAAACAACATTGAGTGTTAATAACATGCTTGTAAAACCCTTTTCATAGAAGGTTTTGATCATTAATATTAAGGTTGCCTTATCAAGCACATAGCCTTTCTCAATTTCGGGGCTCCACCACCTAACGACTTCCAAAATATTATGCTTTTACCATATGTAGAATTCCCCAACTTATGTTGGTCTAAAGTTCTCCCGTGCTTCCAAATGGTCCTGTGTTTAAGTACCCTATGCAACAGGAGTCTTCTTTTTTTTATTTGTTTCTTTCCTAGTAATTAAAATATGCCCCTAATCTAATTTTTTTACTTTTTTCCCCCTTCTCTTTCCGTGATATATCTCCCTCTCTCACAACGTTGTTCTTGACCTCCAACACGGCAACCACATCTGATAAGAGTCATACTTGACATCGCAGCCGATAGTGGATGAAAGAGGTGTTTTCAAAATTAATTTCAAAAATCAATATACTTAGAATCGTCACCAAAATTTGAATAAAAAAATTATGAAAAATTGAATGATAAAAAAGGGGTAATTTGCATAACTAAATATGAATTTATAAATCTATTTGAGTGTGGAAAAAGTTTTAAATACCTCATAATATTCGTTAATGAGGACAATTACTTTAAATTAGTCAAACAAAATAAACAGGATACGCTTTTAAATTTATTTTAATTACCCATATCAAAACACCCATAAAAATAAACATAAGAAAAAATGAAATGAAATCAACACAAACAAAAAAAGAGTATTTACAAAGATTAGATTTCACTTTTCATCTTCTATGTTGGTGGACATTCAAAACAACTACTTTCTCCCATCATATAGTTAGCACTGTCAATTATATTCTAGTATCTTTGACTCCTTAATTCCTCCAGGGCAAAAAGTTGGCAATGGCTATTTTATATATGCTGATTGTCTGTTATTCTTTTTGTTTTTTTATTAAAATGTTACTGCATTTTAATGCATTAAATTGCACCTTACAATGATCAACTAGATTTGTGTCATGCTAACCTTATTTTTCTTGGGACTCAGAACTTTGGTCATCTACTCATATTTTAATCTGTTTAATTCTAGGGGAGAAAGAGTATTATGGAAAACAGTTTGCCACCCTCAGTTCTTTCACGTGTGATTGAGGATGAGCGAGTGCATGTGGAGAACAAGTGCAACATGAGAGGGCCATAAACATATCTAATTGGGCAAACATTGTTTTACTTGCTTCTAAGGTTTTTCATTGATTTCTCCTGTTTCTCAGAATATAATTAATTAACTAGAGCTTTAGGTAAACCTGTAGATAGGTTCTTGAAATAATATTTGTCAATATTGGTCCTGGTTTAGCTACTCTCTTCGTTTTGCTTATAGTTTTGGGCTACCTTGACCACGCATATCACAGGTGTTTGCAACAGTTAAGAGTTTGTCCATTGCAACTGCTGCATCAACAGTCGATCCTCAGCTAGATCTTATGGCTGGTGCTGTACTCTGGTTCACACACATGTCAATGAAACAAAATTATAATTTAACGATAAAAGTAAGTAAAAAATCTCTAATACATCACTTGTGAATATTTCAAAGCCCCGCATGTTAGTATTTGAGGGTGACTAAATTGTTTTGATATATATATATATATGATAGATTAAATGTCATCATTTAAATTCTTTTCACTCAGATAAAATAAATGATTTTGTAACTTGTTCAAACTCAAGACTTAAGACATGTGAATTCGAGTATTGGAATTTTTTAGAGTTCATATCATTCTCAATATTTTTATTATTTTAAAATTTATCAGAAATAATATTTGTAAGATACACTATTCTTTTTATAATATGTTTAAATTATACAATTATGTCTTATGATAATCATATAAATAAATTAACTACCTTAAAACTAAAAAAAAAATTATATATTTCCAAAAATAATAATTATAATTAAAATTGTATTTTTGTTTGATATTATTTATTTTGTATTAAAAATTATAAAGTTAATTAATCTATATTTGAAAGATAATTATTTTATATTGGTCAAAAATATATTTAATACTGGTTATATTATATAAGTAATATATATATAAATCTTTTGTTTCAAATATATATAATTTTTACCCTTTTTTTTGTTAAAGGTGAAGTTATTAAAATACATCTTTTAATTTTATGAAATATAATTTGTCCTAAAATAAAAAAATTGTTATTCATACATTACTATAGAAATTATTTGATTAATTTTAGGACATACCAAATTAATGAAAATTCGAGGTCAGAAAAACTCAAACTCTTGATATTAACATGTTTTTTTTTTTTTTTTAAGGTTATGAAAGTGAAATTCGGGATGATCATCAACCCTACGAATGTGACCTGTAAAAGGAAAATCATGCCTACCAAGCTTATTTTCTTGAACATATATAACCTTTTTTTATTTTCACATTGGAAATATATAACCTTTGCCTTCAAATCAGATTAGTCTGGAAGACAATGGATATTTATTTTTTGGGGTAAAGTGAAATTGGCAATGCCATCATAAATAATGTCTTCAATTTTAATTTTTTTTATTTATATTTCTTTTGGAAAGAGTTAATATCTTATGTTTACTTGACTAGCATGGAGTCAATTTCATTAAGTAATTATAAGAATATTAAAATCAAGAATATTATTAATTATTAAATTTCTGTACGTAACACTTGACCATACTCATATTTAAAATATTTTTTAAGTGTTATGAGACTAAATTTTGTATATAATTCTACGGTGTCACTTTAATCTCAATATTAGTTGTAAAAGATTATGAAAATTAATTAATGTTTAAGGGTTTGATTAATATTGGACATAACCTTCAACATAAAATTAGATGAACTCACTAGAAGATATATGATAACGTCCCAGCAATATGTCCTAATTTTTTTTTTAATTTAAACTTATATGGGAACAATATAATTGATTTGTTTACCGAGTCTATTTCAGTTTTTAATAATTCAAAATTAACTTAATTTTTTTTGTTTAAATTATATTATTAAATATCTTGTGGTTGTTCAATTGGCACTTAACTATCATGTAGCTAGTATTCTTTACCTAACTTTTAACAAAAATAATTACATAAATATTATTAAATATATGTTAATTTTAACTATTTCTTCAATGTTATTTGACTATACCTGGAATTAAATGACCAATTTTTAATTTTGATTCATCAATTTAGTATCAGAACTGTAAGAAATTATAAAATTATTTAGATATAAGTAAAAAAAATTTAATAAATAACCAATCTATTATTTCAACTTTCACATATTTAATTTTAATAAAACCAAGAATGAACCTATCATAATCTGAACAAGTAATAATAAAATAAAGTGAAATTATAAGGACAAAAAGTACAATAAAAAAAAATTAATGGACAGAGACTAAATTAAAAATTATTCAAACTCTAAAGACTTAATTACAAATTCTTAAACTATAGGGATCAAATTTTTTTTAAAAAAAGTGAAATTAATAGGACAAAAAGTACAATTTTTCGTAAAATTAATTTGTGGTGTGTCATAATTGTTGAATAATGTTCAAATTCTAACTTGTTCATGTCTTCCTATCTGGCCTAAACCTTAAGTCTTAAATTCTAAAAAGTTTAACAAACTTAAGTTCTAAGTTGTTCATGCCTTTCTATATTTTAATTCTACACCACCTCAATATCAATCTTGCATAATTTTAAAATTTTATCAAGTTTTATTCTATTAAATTTTATCTTATTAATCTTTATCTTATCCAACTTTATTCTATACCGCGTACCAGATTATAACTACATATGGTTGGAAATTCTCCAAGACCAAATTAAAACTTTTCATCAAAACCATTAAACTTTGTTATTTCTAAATCTACCAAACCTTCTAAATTACCCAATGTGACCTAACCTCAACTAACATTCAAAACTTCCTTTCTAAATTTGAAAAAAAAAAAAACAATAATATAAAAATGAAATCTGATAAATGGGTCCAAAATTAAGTATGACTTCCTTTCAAATTTCACATATATAATTTTAATAACACTAAGAATGAAAATATCACAATCTGAACAAGTAATAATAAAATATATCAACAAATTAAATTAGGCACTTTAAATCACATAAGAATAAATTGTTATAATCATTTTTTGCCTTCTCTAAAACTCAGACACCTAGTTGGTAAAACAAAAAGATGAATCTTTAGAAATATTCTTATCATAAAGTGAAAAGTGTACTAAACCACATAGGTTTTGGCATTTTTTTCTCTTATACTCCTATATATATAACCTTTTCGACATGTATCTTAAACCATCACAAAACACAGTTCTCTCATTGTGTTATAATCTTCTTCAGATATGGCGGCCACACCAATATCTCTTGCCGGAGTGAAGGTGGAGTTCCTTGAATTTCCAGCAACCGTGACGTCCAAGGCCAACGCTGGCAAGTCATATTTTCTCGGTGGCGCAGGTTCTTATACTGCTCAATCTCATTGCAAAACCTTGTTTATTATACATTAATTACATTGTAGGTATGAGATTACTAACTTGTGTTTCATATAGGTTGGATCTGATTTCCCTAAAATATTGCTAAAAAAGTGGAAGTGAACTAATTATTAATGCAAAAAATTAGCGAATTCTATACATTTAATTTCAAGTAAAGTGCCTATAGAGGATTTCCCCCCTTGATATAGGTTATCATCATACCATCTAAACTAAACTCTTAATTTCCACAACTTAGTTACTCTTGATTTTCTTTATTACTCTTATTAATTATTTAAGCATGTTTTTTTCTTATCATTTTTAATTAATTTGGCATATACAATCTCACTAATTTGTGTAGTATATGAACTCCAATTAATACCTTTATTTTCAATAAAAATGTAGTTGAGCAGTGTTTTAATTAAAGAAATCTAATTGTACATGCAACAAAATATTAAAAAAAAGTATTAAATTAATCATCTACTTTTATATTTTATAACAATTTAGTCTTTTATAAACTAACCATGACAAATCAATCTTTTATTAATTCAAGCAGAATGACAGATTTAGTACAAATTTGAATTTATGTGAGACTGGTTTGTCACAATGAACTTGTGAGGGGCCAAATTGTTACAAAATACAAAAAATAAATTACCGATTTTATACTTTTCTCTTAAAGTTGGCTAATGACAACACACTTATATAGGGCATGAAATGGTGTGCTAATTTAATTAAACCATGATAGAGAGAAAAAGTTACGTAATTTGTTTGGGCAAGTATTATTCTCTGTTCATAGCGTGGAAAACTTTTCTTGTAGTTAGTTATTTATGTACATAATGATGGTTTGACCAATTTATTTTTTGTTATTTCATAATTTGTTAGTTGGTGATATTGAACACAATGACTTTTGCAGGTGAGAGAGGACTGGTAATTGATGGAAACTTCATAAAGTTCACAGCCATAGGAGTTTATTTGGAAGATAAGGCATTTCCATCTTTGGCTTCAAAGTGGAAGGGGAAGCGAGAAGATGAGTTGCTAAATTCCCTTGATTTCTTCAGAGATATCATCACAGGTATTATAGATTTAATTATAAATAAATCATGATTAGGTGAAAAAAATGGAGTTTTTTAATATTAATTTTTAAAATTTAAATATAAAATAATTATTTTAGAAATTTCAGAAAGCCCAAAAAGAAGTATATTTTAAAGAGTTGGATTCTCCAAGTCTCAATCCATAAAACTTAGGTTGTTCCAATACACAGTTTAACTTTTTGATAAGTGGAGCTATATATATTTGAATTTTTATTTTTAATTATTTGAAATAATTAATAGGTATGATGGTTTTAATATATTTATAAGGAAGACTCCATTATTGTTGAGGAAAATCTTTTAAAGCGATTTGGATATGTAACTTCATTTATATAATAATAATAATAATAATAATAATAATAATAATAATAATAATAGTGAAATTCGTGTTAATAAATCTCTCAACTTTTCCCTCCACTTTGTAAATATTGCTTAGGTGCAAGTCTAAGTTAAAAATTCAATTAAAAATGGACATTAATTTTTTGGAGAGTTGGAATTTTTTTGGACGGATTTGATCTGAGTAAGTTTCTTATATAATTCTCTAAAAAAATTATAACATTTGCATATATATTTTAGGAAATCCAATCATATAATCTGACTTGTAAAAATCATATACTTTCCGAGTTGTATACATAAATAAAGCATTCTATATCATGGTTCTATCAATTTCGCTGGTGTAAAATAATTTTTAAAAATCTTATACTATATATTAAACATGAAGAAAAGAAAAGAAAAAGACTTTCAAAATAAAAATAATTTAGACTATACTTAAACCAAACATGAAAGAATTAATGTTAATATAATTAAATTCTATTATTAGCACACGACATATCACTGTCATTTGTTTGACAAAAATAGTGGTGTGACACGTTGATGAATTGGACATATATCAATTCATATGACTTGTTTAATAATTCTCAGACATTAATAATTAATCATCATGTTGTTTTATTGTACCTGCTCCGTATAAAAAAAATAACAAGACACATACTTGATAGCAGAATTAAAACATGTAATTGAACATAATCACAAATTGAAAGAATAAATAAATTAACAATCTGACCTGATGAATACGACATCGTTGATCTGAGTATTGGTTGAGTCTAATAAGTTCAACCCACAATGCCCAAGAACGTTTCTTAGAGTGTTTTGACGGCAAAGAGAAAATAACAAAATTTGTGTGTGTTTTTAAAACTAGGGTTTCAGTGTGTTATTTATAGGATTTTATTTAATAATATAATTAATCAATATTATTACAGTAAAATCCTCCAGAATCTTTAAAACAATTTTAAATTTAATTAATCAATCAAAATTAAGCCCATAAAATCTCTCTCTAGATAACAATCTTAAATTAGTAATCTGATGGGATGATTACTAATACTCTTGGGCTATGGATTGGGTTTCTGCCCAATGGGCTTGTGAATAATCGAACCCATCATCGATTATTCACAAATATTAAAATAAAACTCAATCCATTCTTAGTTTTTAAATTATAATATCAATTGCCTAATTAATTATAACATAAAATTAATCTAATAGCATAATTAATGTTAATCTATATAATATTAAAAATATTCTAACAATAATTTCATAAAGAATTTATTAATTATGATAATAGCGAGAGGAAAAAAAAAAGAAAAAGAAAGTGAGTGATGACATGAAATAAAAATAGGAAAAAATATTATTGAATTAATATTATTTATTTCTTATTTATTTCACTTTTTAAAATGATCACTTATTAATTAAAAATTATTATCTTTGTTACCTTCACATAAAATAATGATACTTAACTTAAAAAATCATATATGATAACGATCTCAAAGGTAAAGTAGTAAAAGTGGTAATTTTTAATTAGTGAGAAAATAAAAGTAATAATTTTTGATAAGTGAAAGATTACTTATAAGAAATACATACTTATGATTCTTCACTTATTATAAAATTATTATTTTAGTACCTCATTTATTAAAATGTCTAAAATAATCTCTAATTCATTAGAAAACGTTACAATTGGTTCCTAATTTTTTAAAAAAATTACAAATTTAGTCGGTTAGATTTAGGGTTTAATGTTTGATAAATGAACTAAATTTGATAATTTTTTAAGAAATGAGAGACTAAATGTGATATTTTCTAATAAGTGAGAGATTATTTTAAACATTTTAATAAATGAGGGACTAAAAATATACTTTTCTCGATTATTTATGGAAATAAAATGAAGAAGGGACTTACATAATAATTTAATGATAAATTAGGGATCAAAATAATATTGTCTCAATAAGAAATATGTCCCTTTCATCATCGTCATACGCTACTGCTTTTATAAAACAATAGACGGTGATATTTCGTGGGCTAAAGGAAAAATGTCTGAGAATTATTAACTTGAAGTAGGAACAAGGAGCAACTTGATGATGAGATATGAATGAAATGATTGAGAATTATTATATGGATTTTTTATTTATAAAGTATTTACTGTTTATTTTCTAAGGTTTATACTGTGTTCCTTCTAGAAATCCAATTCAAAGTAAATATAAAAATGAAATCAAATACACCGAATATCAAAACTTAATAAATTACTCTCTCATCAAAGGAAAAATATTAGCTTAAACTTCTCTATAATTTTTTGAGAAATATTTTATTTAACTACTATAATAATCTAACAAGCTAAAAATATTGCCCTTTTATCATTTAAGGCGATTTTATTTTATTTTCATATTATATTTTATATAAAATTTAATTTTAAGATTATATTTTTATGATGGTCAAATTTGAGTGTGAGGTGAGAATTCCAAAATTGTTTGATTAGATATTAAACCTTTTCCTTTTATACAATTTTTCGGTGCTTTTGAATTCCATCTTAGAGTATAATTTCTGAATCTATAGTCATATGGTTACCAAGAATACCGAAGACCTTGAAACTTTAAAACATTATTTTAGTTTTATATTTTCTTATTTTGAATATTTAAATGTTCACAAAGACAAAAGAAAAATGATTTTTTTTAAAATAAAGTAGTGTGTATATTATTAACAAGGAAGGAAAATAATTTGGTCTCTTATTTTTTACCTTAAGACCAATTTGACACTCCAAAAAAGGAAAGTAGTGTAATATTGTTCTTTTTATTTATTTTTAAACAATTCAATGTTATTTTTCTATTTCCTCCCATATAAATTACTATCTGAGTATATAGTAACATGGTTATACCAAATTCCTTAAAAGGTTTAAAATAACTCTAAAACATTACTATATAGTTTTATGATATCTGATTTAAGTGAAACATTATTTGTCTATCAATTATAAGTTAATTCTTAATTTGATCACTTACTTATTAATTTATTTTTAATTTGGCTCCTTAATTATTAACTAATTCTCAATTTACACTATCATTCATCAATCTATTTTCAGTTTGGTCCTTTTTCTAGTATAAGTTAGCATTTAGTTTTAATCTTAACTAAATTTAGACTAAATATGTTACCACTTAGATTAATGAGGGACCAAATTAACAATAGACTAATAAGTTAGAGACTAAATTGAGAACAAAAATCATTGAGAGATCAAATTATAAATCAATTGAAAAGTGAGAGATGGAAAATGATAATTTTCTCTATCTGATTTGAAAGTTCAATACTGGCGAACTATTGACATGTTGCTTCCAGAATTACTTAAGGGAACGAAACAAAGTAATCGATCAGTACATATTTTGGCATATCAATAAACGGCTTGGATACAGAACAATACATTTGACTTTGACTGAACCAAAAAAAGAGTAAAACATCATTTTTGGTCCCTAATTTATTAGTTTAATTTTAATTTGGTCCCTCACTTATTATAATTAGTCTATTCTCAATTTAGTCCTCAATAATATGAACTTTGGCATATTTAGTCCAAATTTAATTAAAAGTAATGGACTAATGTTAACTTTCATAATAGTAAAGGACTAAATTAAAAATGAAATCAATGAAAGATGAATCAAATTAAAAATCAACTAATAAGTGAGGAATTAAATTGAGAATAAAAATCAGTAAAAGACCAAATTGAAAACCAACTGATAAGTGAGGGTTTAAAATAATATTTTACTCAAAAGCGAACAAAAGTACAAAAAATTGACATCCATTTTCATTTCCTTCATTTAGGCCCCTTCGAGAAATTGATTCGAGGATCGAAGATATTGTCATTGGCAGGTCATGAATACGTAAAGAAGGTTTCAGAAAACTGCATAACTCATTTGAAATCTGTTGGGACTTACAGTGACTCAGAGGCCAAAGCCATTCAGAAATTTGTTGAAGCCTTCCAGAACCACCACTTCCATCCTGGCTCTTCTGTTTTCTATAAACAATCTCCAAGTGGAACATTAAGGGTTAGTGAATTAAACAAAATATTATTTCTAGCATGCATATGAAATTACATTATTGTTCCAGGAATATCAGTTTTAAAGTGCGATCATTGTCGAAAACCATGTTGAATTTGAAGTCATTTTTAAAATTAAATGATTCAGATTTATATCTTAATGGGAATTAAATTAACAGTTGTAAAATTATGGATGACTAAAAGTTATTATAAGTTCTAAGGAGTCCACTTTGACTAACATGTAATTTATTAGAAGTAATGTTACAAATTTGAATTCAGATGCAATGGTCCTAGATTAAAAAAATTTAAAAGTTTTTTAAAAATAAAAAAATAAGTATTTTTAAAAGTAAGATATATTAATATTTACATTTTTTATATAAAATAATATTTTATTAAAAAAAGACTAAATTACTTCTAATACCTTATAGTCTATTTCACATATTTTACAATATAATTCAGTATCATTGTGTGTAAAAAAAAATCTTAAATATTAATATATATATTTTTAAAAAATTACTTAATGTTCATATTTAAAATAATTAAAATATTTTAAATTTAAAGCCATTAAACCTGGATCCAATGGCTCTAAATATTATTAGAGAAAGGAATCCCTCTAGTAACCGGAAATGATCCATTCTCGTTAATGTTACAAAATCTATTCAATTTGCTTTATTTCTAATTCGAACTATCAGTAAGCGCACTTCTCTTGTGTTTAACATTTTTTTTTTTCAACTACAGATTAGTTTCTCTGAAGATGGCACACTACCGGAGAAAGAGGCTGTGGTAATTGACAACAAACCAATTTCAGAAGCAGTGTTAGAGACGATGATTGGGGAGCATGCAGTTTCTCCTGCATTGAAACAGAGTTTGGCTTCTAGATTATCTCAATTATTCAACGATCAAATTTGAGAAATAAAACAAAAGTTGAAGAGATATTAACATCTCAAATGATGCTATATGCTATGTATTATTGTTTTATTTTGTGCTACTGTATGTCAATAAGGTGAAAATAGCATTATCATATTGTGCTTTTATATTTTGAAAAACTTGTTGTACTGGTGGTTCCACCTTTTCGGTTTTCTCATCAACTTTTTATGTAATAGATTGACTTGACTTTGTAATGACCAGAGTTTGAATCATATATTATATAATGTTATCAATTATGCACTGTAAGTTGTTATATCAGAATAATTGATAATGATCACATAAGGTTATTATAAATCTAACGACTTACAACATACTATAGATAATATTATACAACACCTGATCTAAACTTCTTGTCACATGTTTGGTTTCTTGAAACGAAAATAGAGTTAGAGTAGTAAATGGAAAGGAAGATATATAGTGGGAGCCTGATACCATGTATATAGAATGTTAATTGTATTTTCTTGCATATACCAAATAGAATTTTTATTGCATAATGAATTCTTGGGCTAAGATAACTCGAATTACTGAATTCATAAATGAAATTTTCCATACCAAATATCACCTAAGGGTTTCATAAGCTATTACTGAAGAAGGTAGACCACCAAATGAAAATGATGAGGAGGAAGTGACTATAGGACTGTATGGGCTTGAGGTTTCTGAAAACAGCTTATGTTGGCATCAAGTATGAGTGGATGTAAAAAGATATGTAAGAGATAGAAAAAAGTTTTACGTTTAGTAGAAATGGACTATGAGAGGAATATACAAGAAGAAGGCACCTATCAACCTAATGCATTATGGTTTTGGATTAAGATGTAGTGTCAAGTCAATGAGTACATTTGCCCTTCAAATCAAATAAAGATTTCTTGCTGAGGGAAATAAATTTATTCGCTATCAAAACAAGTCAAACTTACCAGCCAGCCTATTTAATTTGTTGTGTTGGTAGGTTATGTTTGTATACAGGTCATTTCAATCTAATTCATCTAACTCATGAGTTAGGTGAGCAATCCACCAAACATAACTTTTTTAATTTTTCGTGAATTCTGATAATTTTTAGAATTGTTATTACAATTAAACTTTTATTACAACTACTATCCCTTCAAGACAATATTCGTATGCTTTTGGATGAAGAAATTAATGAATATCGTTACTTATTTTACTTTGTTTAAATTGATTGATGAGACATGAGCTAGTTAACAGTATTTTAGACTGTAACTTATGTCTTACAGTGAAATTTTGTCCTTCCATTGCTTTGGATTATGAAAGAAAGTACAATTTCAGGGATAGGATAAGCCGCCCCTCTAGCTTTATGAGTCTAGTATGTAGCTATACTTGAGAGGTTTAACTCTTCCTCGTCTGCCTATAATGCTTTTAAAGTCTCTTAGCTAAAAGAGGAGAATTTGCTAAAAAGGGTATTAAAAATAAAAAAAAACTACCCTTTTGTGGTCAGAATTTCGTATTAAAGAAAGACTCATCTATGTATTGGATTGTTAAAATTTGAAGAAGTTGATTGATTATTTAAAGTTTATATATAGTTATTTGAATTTTGAAGATATTTGTTATTGCAAGTAAAATTATTTACTTTTTCAAAAAAAAAAAAGTTTCACAGTGGGTTAACCTAGGCTTGGTGAAATTTTTAACTCAGTTTAAATACAACATATTAAATTAGATGACTTATTTAATCTACAAACTCATAGTGGGTTAAATTGACACTATGAAACTAATATTGCAATTACATTTTGAGAGTAGGACAAGTGGGTTGTTTGAAAAGAAAAAGTAGAAAAAGACAACAAAAAAAAAAAAGAAAAAAAAAGAAAATGAAGTTGGTGAGTTGCTTTTAAAAAAAGGAAAAACTATTGAAAAAAATTTACTTGTTTTTACTTTGCATTTGACATGAAGTTAATTCCTGTATATATGGTGGGGAGTAGTGACTTGGTGTACATGTTATAGCAAAGATGCCAAGAGTACATCGGTATATATGTTACTTACTTATGATGAAGGAAGAGTAGGCAGTAGGCCTTGGAGTGAAGGAGAAAATCTAGATGAGAAATAAAAAACTAAAAATAAAGTACAATAAAAAGATATGAGAGAGTGGAGGCATGAGACGGGCGTGGATTTTCTCCAATGAATTTCTCCTGTAAACATCTCAACCGTTTGATTCATCCAGCTTGTGAAATGAAGCTATGTAGTACAAATGTTAAGACTCACCATTTTACTTAAGTGAAATAGTGGTTTTAACCTTTATTTTTTTTAAAAGTCTTCCAAGAAAATTGACATCGTCTTGTGTTATCTTTTGTAAATGTCCTCAGTCGTGTGATGCATCTTGTGGCTCTAATTAAGCCACGTTGCATAAGGAGTCAAAACACACCGTTTCACTTAAGTGAAACAATGCATTTTGACTTTTTTTTTTTTTTTAATATGTAGTGTAAAAAGACGCTGTTTTGCAATGAATCTTTATTTTTAAAACATTGCAACACAAAAACAACATCGTTGGCTATCTACCTGCATGGTTGTCTTCTTCCTTCAGATTCGGCTCTGGTGCATCTTATTTGGCGTGACACAAGGAGAGGAAAATTTGATGGGTGACACTGCAGGCAAGGGTGAGAATTTGATGGTGTCCTTGTCATCATACTCATTGCAATCTCTGAGGGCTCATTTTTAAACTATTTGACGAAGAAGTATGCTTGGTTCGTAGAGAGAGAAGCAGCAAGTTACATTTTGTTTTGTAGAAAGAGTAGTGAGGAAGGAAGAAATTATACAGAGAGAGAAGCAACAATTCTTGCAGTCCATTTTGCAGATAAAGAATCACAGCAGAAGACACTCATTTTGGCAAGAGAGAATCCACATTGGAAGAGGTCAATATTCTAGAGAGAGAGAGAAGACACATCATTAACAGGGGATTCGTAAAGGATAGATATAGAATAAAACATCAACTTTTATGCATGATAAAGACCCAATCATCTGTGCATTTTTTCGCTAAATAGTTCGTAGCTAGTTGTGATCTGTATCTGAGACTTTGTTTACTGTATCCACTTATCTATATTGCAAATAATGCTTCCATAGTTCCCTTGTATAATTTCATGCCATTATTTTGATTTGATAAATAGCGTGTAGCTTTTTATACAGTAATGGAATATCATAATAGAGTAAATATATACCAGAACTTTATGTAGATGTATATAGTGTTTAAATTTTGTGAGCTCATTTCTGGAAAACACTTATCATATGTAGGGTTTAGTGGAACTTTTTTGGTTGACAAATTTATGGCATATATTTAACTAGATTTTTTTTTACAACTTGTATTTTATTGGTATTTTCAATTTTTATTGATTAAGTTAGCTGACAAGGCTATTACATTTGTTGGATGAGCAATAAAAAGCTTAAACAAGTGACATAAATGATGACACTACCATATGAATCCTCTGTTGTATGTTCATCTTGATATATGTATTTTGGCACAATGATGACACTACAAGAGATTTTTGGCATTTTGGATCCGCTTAATATAATAATAAATTGTAGGAATATTTGTTTTAATGTGACAGGAAGAGTGATTGGGCATATAATACATATACATGCACATGTGGGTCACTTGCTCAAAGTAGGTGGATTTGAAAAGTGATGATGGAACAACCAATATAGGTATTATGATTTTGAATGAAAAAATGATATTGCTAGACATGTTGTTTAAAATCTATTTGTGTTGACAAATTCCAGAGACTTAGGTACTTTTATTGTTGAATTAACCAATGATGACAGCATCGAAGTTGAAAGGAAGCCAACATTGGTATGAAATTTGATAATGTGGATACCACTTGCCAATTTTGGTCTAACTATAGTTTGCGGGTTGGATTTGGAGTTAGAAAACAATACTTGAACAAAAATTAAAATAATGGAATTGTGACTTCATGTAAATTTGTTTGCTGTAAAGAGAGAGTACAAAAGTAAGATAAAAGATATACTCCAGCTACTAATCATAAGCTTGAAACTAGAACAAATTATCAAGTCAGAATGAAACTTGTAACGAAGAAGGGAAAATACACAATCAATCAGTTTGTAGAGTCCCATAATCACCCTCTTCAACTTCCAGAGACTACGCATATGTTGGCATCCCATCGTGGCATATCTGAAGTTCAGGCACATGAGCTTGAATTAGCAGAGGATTTAGGACTCAAACAAAAAGCCGCATTTCAATTTATGAGCACGCATGTTGGCGATAGGACCAATCTTGGTTTTACTCAATTAGATGCAAAAAATTATCTCAGATACGAAAGACAATGTAGTATGGTTTATAAAGAGATAGGGATGCTATTGCAATATTTTTAAGAACAGTTAGTTGATAACTCATCATTTTTTCATGCCTATCAAGTGGATGCTGACAAACAGATAATAAATATTTTTTGGGTGGATGCATGTATGATTGTTGACTATAGGTATTTTAGTGATGTAATCTCTCTTGACACAACATATTGTACAAATCATGTACAAAGACCCCTTGCACTATTCTCAGGATTCAACCATTACAGGCCACCAATGGTCTTTGGAGCGGCATTAATGTATGATGAGACTGCTGAGTCGTTTAAGTGGTTATTTGAGACATTCTTATTAGCTCATGGAAATAGGAAATCGCAAACTATTTTCACCGATCAGGACCAGATAATGGCCAAAGCTTTAGGTGAGCCTATAATGTTTATATCTTACATGAACGGAGTACAACCACATCATATATTAACAATTTAACACTTTATTTTCTTACAGGTGAGGTGATACCTGATACTTGCTATGGCTTGTGCACATGACACTTGATGTAGAATGGAATCAAACATATAGGTAATATGATGAAGAATGGATCTCGATTCATGACTGATTTTAAGAAACGTATGTACCAGTATGATGATGAATCCCATTTATGCCCAAATAGGCATGAAAATCCACATATATTTGTGTACATTTTATCCATGGCTCACCAAGAAGGTTCATGGTAGATCCTATTTGATCATGTTTAGAAGATTGTCTCTTGTAGTTGCAAAAAGTTTGAGACATTTGGAATTTTATGTAACCATATTTTGAAGGTGTTTGTTGTGTTAGAAGTTGAACAAGTGCCTGAACAATATATCCTAAGTCGATGGACAAAGAATGCAACTAACGGTATTGTGTATGATGTGTGAGGGAAGGAGGTTAAGGGAGACCCTAAGCTGGCTAGTACATAATGTTATAGATGTCTATGTTCTAAAGCTATTATATTTGAATATGAAGTGGCTACATGCGAAGAGTTACGATCTCTTGTCAAGAAAGGTTTAAATGACTTATGCAAAAAAGTGAAGAATGTTCATTTAACGTAATAAACCTTCGCGATGAAACCAATCAACCCACTGTAGTAGACTTCATAGGTGTGGGCTAGGAAAAGCGATTTAAGACAAGAGATGGGTTCAAGTTGCCAAAAAGACCGAAGAATTGGGTAGAGTTTCAGGGTTATAAGAGGAGAAAGGCTTCAAGAACTAGACTTTCATAACAACCACCACATCTAATACATAAACTTAGTGTTTGTTCATTCGTAACTTTGTTGCTTCCATCTCATGTAATGGTAATAATAATTTTCCTTCTCTTCACTCTTAGGAATCGTCAAGTTCCTTATTCTATGGAGTATTATGTTCAGCACCTCCTGCAACTTGTTATTATCTGCCTGGAAATGAGAATCCATTTACATTTACAAGACTTATAATGGTCATTGTGATTTAATAAGTATTCATTTGTATTCTTCCTCATATTCACTCGTGTATATTGTTTCTCATGTATAGGAGCCACTAGAAGTTCTCGCATAATCCCTACAAGATTAAGATATATAGGTGTGCCTATGCAATTGCATCATTTTTTATATGCTCAGCAATTGTGTGTTTTTTTTTTTTTTTTTGTCTTTGTAAGTACTCATTTTTTGGGGTTAAGCTCCTTATAATAATTGGGATGCTCAATGACTATATTATTTTGGTGTTGGTAAGCATGTGTATATAATGAGAGTACTTAGGATATGTATTTTTTTAGGATACTGGGCATATGTAAACAGTATACAAGTATGATAGCAAACAAAGAACTCATATGTATTATTCATTAAATGGTGGAATACAAAAATGTTGATTTGGCAGCATTACCGCAGTTCTACATGACTTCACACTACACTTTATGTTACATTACAATTAAATTACAATGACAACATAATTCAGAATATTCCTAATTTATAGTTACATGTCACTTGTTTTAGCCAAATGTGTCTTCTTTTTGCTTCAAACTGATTAATGGATAATTTTGCTTACATCCAACCTGTCATTATTTGTAATGTAGCTATGAGGTTATCCACATGGACTTTGTTTAGTCATCAATCTTAGATTCACTAATATCTGACTCTTCACAGTTGTTGTCCATCTAAGCTCTATATATAAAAAACCAAGATTAGTCCAATAGCAAAAAAGAAAGGTTGTGCATAACTTGATGAATAATTATCAAAGCCAAACTGGTCTCAAAAAAAGAAACTCATATAACCTCTTTGTAAAGTTCAATATTTCTTCAATCATAAACAATAAAACATTACCTATGTGGCTCAAACAGGTTGTTGTTGAAAAGTCATGCATTGTTCAAGGTACCTAAAAAAAGCTTACAATCACTCTACTAATCTAGCTATGTTTTGGGTTTCTTTAGCTATTATGGTTACTATAGGTTATTAATGAGTAGTTAGAAGAAACTATGTTTGTTATTAATATGTAGAATGTTACTTACTGCAAACTATCTAGACCTTTGGAAAAATTTTGTTGATTCAATAGTCCTTGATCAGGGTAGCTGTTTAAATTCTAGGCTCAATTGAATCTGTCAAATGACTTGCATTAATTATCCAATAGTGTAGGATTTAGTCCTAATTAGCTCTCAACTTTTGTAAAGCTTGTATAATGTCCCATAAGTGTTTTCAAATATTATGGATTCCCTGTTGCAGACTAGTTCCAGTATTGAATAGGAAATGGACCATAAGGTAATTTCAAAAGATCCATTTTGGTGTAGGGTATGATGTGAACAAAACACTACCAATCTCACCAGGACCTTATCAATCTTTTCTGAAAAAACTTACATGGATTGAATTGGAACTTATCAAGTACCATACCAGAACCTGTATGACACAAAACAAAACTAAAAAGAGATGTCAAGCAAATCAGATTCAAATGCCTAAATCTACCAAATAATTTATCTCCAAACTTGCAAGGAAAGCAAGAAGTGTTACTCAGAGGACTCATTTCATCCAAGCCTTCAAAGTGGACAAATAAAGCTCTTTTCATGCTAAATCTTTAAAGTGCTTTAGCCATTTTGAAGACCAATTCAAAAAGCCAAAACAAAGAGTTTATTAGACACAACATATACGAAGATAAACACCACATTTAAGATAACCAAGCCATTTAGTGTTTATTTGAAGTTTTGAACCATCACTACAATTGCAAGAAAGCAATAACTACATAGTCAACAAAGTTATTTTGTCAGAGACGACTCACCAAGAAAATATTTTATTTTAATTGTTTTGGTTTTAACTGTTCAATAAAATCATAGGCAACTCTAGGCAATCTAATTTTTATTTACTTTGATTAAACAATAATTCCTATCTAGTGACAACCCTATCGCAATAGATATTAACCTCGGGTGAATCAACCAGTCTTAAGTAAATCATCTGAGAACTTAATCAATTGATTGCAAAGTACCCAATTACACAAGCATGGAATTTTTCTTTTGTATGACGGGATATGAATTCTAGATTGTGAAAGAAATCAAGCCAAAACCCTAAGCCCAAAGTTCAGTTGCTTTGGATGCCAATTTTCTATAACCTAGAATACAAATTGATTAAAATAGGTTAATACAAGGGAGAAAATAAACTAATCCCTTTTTAGAGTGAACATAAAATCATTACTTGATATGCCAAATTGTTTTGCAGTTATTAGTCTTAAAGTTAAAGATGTTACGAGCAAATAGAGTTCATAGATTATATACTTCACGGAAACATACAAATATTTTTCAACCCACGTGTAAATGTCGTAGAATGATAAGGAATTTAATTCTTAGTTAGTAACAAATATAGAACAATGAAGGAACTTACCAGATCTTCAACATATACTTCAATAATTGCATAAGGCACAAGAAAAGCGTTGATCAATGCCTCATCTACATTGTTCAATAAGAAGTCAAGGGAAGCTTCAGCTTGAGCTTCTGATAAACTCTCCCTATCAATCAACAAATCGATCAACTGCACCATTTAGGTCCAAAAATACACAAATCGTTAAAAAAAATTATGAATAAAAACTTGAATAGGGAATCTGGCTAAAGGACTTAATCAATGCGCCTGCATTCTGAGCAACATTGACCTGGGCAGCAATAAAAAAGTTCTTCTGCTTTTGGGGAAGGATTGGATTAGAAATGAATAATGTCAGGGATTAGAGGTCAAAGAGAAATACCAATGAGTGAAGGAAGATGGAGAGACAGAGGAGAAAGGGGTAGACAAAATCTTTGCCATGAATTTGGCTTTAGTCTAAACACAATAACATTGAGATATTGTTGTCTCAAACCCACCTTTCAGAAAGTCTTGCCGGAAACTCTTCCATGGATGACTTCGGCTAACTGACTCTACGATATCTCTCGCCAACTGAAGAGAAAAAAAAAGGGAAGGAAATTTCTTGTTGGATTTGCTTCCATAGACGACTTCGGTCAATGAACACTGCAATGCACACCTCAAAGCGCAACTAATGGTGACAAACCAACACCCCTGCATGCTTAGAATAACATCAACCAATGGAGGAAGAAGAAGGTTTCCTCCTTCTGCAATGACATCGTCTATGTATAGGGTTTAAGGGAAAAAAATGATGCAAAATGGTGTCGTTTTCAACTAAACATTCAAAAAAAAGAAAAGGCCACGTTGACAAATCTTGGCCGCTAGATTGATCTGACAGTGTAGGTTAATTACAGGAGATTTTCCTGTATATTCAGCTACAAGAGAAAATCAGAGTCCAGCATAAGACCCAAGGGAATAGGGTTAGAGCTAGTTTTTAGGAGTAGCAGAATAGAGTGACGAAGTGCAAAAGGAGTTAGGATTTTCTTTCTATTCTTTTAGTTTTATTCATTCTTTCAAATTATGTTCATGGAGTATAAGAAAGATTTCAACTCCAATGCTTTGTTTGAGGGAAGACTTCCTGTTTCAGTAGGCACAAACCATCTATATTATTTTCATGTTTCGCTTATGTGGCTTTAGGATTCTTGTTTTTTGGCACTTTAACTTCTATGTAAGCATTACACATTAGCTTCATTAGCCACATCACCCAGCTTCAATGGTGTTATAACAAATGAGAACGATAGGGACCATTAAAAAAATAAAGTATGGGGACCAAAGTGAAAATTGAAGCAAAGTACAGGGACCAAATATTGAATTTTTCCTACAAGCAATGATTAATTATTCACAAAAACATTAAATTATTTTATTGTCGCAGACTCATGAATCATACGATGAGATTATTCCACATCATAAATAAATTCCTAAAATAATAATTATCGGTGCCCATTGAAAAACGCAAGCATTTATTCAATAGTGTGTTTCCACATCATATAAAAATTTTGGTTGTACGAGATGAAGAAACAGATTTGATTTTTCAAATAAATAGAACGAAAAATTATATTTTTCGTCCATATAATTTGACTAATTAAAAATTTATAATTAGATCCTCATAGTTTAAATGATTTACAATTTAGTCTCAACTACTATATTTTTGTCAATATTTTATGATATTTGTGAGTTAGTTTTGTTTTATTATCTATTTTTTACTTCAATTAGTTTCACAAATCATACATATTCATAGTCTGAAAATTGTACACAATTCGGTATATTAATAAAATTTAATAAATTACTTATACAATTTTAAGTATATGGATTAAATTAAAATATTTGTATATTATAAGAATTTAATTGTAAATTTTTTAACTACAGGGATTAAATTAACAATTATCTGAAAATATGGTAGCCAAAAGTAAATTTTCCCTAAAAATGACTAATTATTAACGGAAACATTAAATTATGTTCACATATTCATGAATCATGTAATGAAATTATGTTGTCATGTTTGGTGCAATTATAAAATTTGTTACACTAGTGTAATTATTATATAACATATTAAGAAGAAGATATATGGTAATATCATGTCAAAATATGTTAATTGTATGTTAATTTAAAATAATTTATTATAATTATATTTTAACCTTAATTTCAATTTATCCTTTTACTTTTTATTTTTCAATAAACCAACAAAACATTAATTCATAAATTAAAAATAAAAATAAAATTACAGAGTCAAAGTTATTGGAAAATTTTTTAAAAAAAGTACAAGGGGTGAATTCAAAAGTTATAAACTAATAATTTAGTGTAAGTTACTATAAAGTAAAAAGTAGAGAGTAAATTAAAAAATTGATATAAAACTTTTAACTTCATAAATAAAATATAAAAATAATAATATCAAAATATAAATACGATAAGTTATTTAAAAGTTGTTATATAATCAATCATACATGACACATCATTGTCACGCTTTTTCTATTTTAATGTACTATATAGTAATTGTATTAGTATAACAAATCTTATACTTATATAAAAAGATTTATCTAAAATTGTTCGTATTTATTTGTACTTCATAATTATTGGAAGGGTTGATTTTGAATTGTGACAACCTAACCCAAGCACAAAAGAAAAATTTTCTCACCAA
This sequence comes from Delonix regia, assembly GCA_037074485.1. NCBI lineage: Eukaryota > Viridiplantae > Streptophyta > Magnoliopsida > Fabales > Fabaceae > Delonix > Delonix regia. The sequence goes on along the minus strand of CM073454.1, from coordinate 16,336,980 downwards.
AAGAACAACAATTTTCATTGCACATAGAATTAAAAGTACAGGAATCAGAAGTATGTAAAATGCTAAGAATCTCTGCGTTTTACACACACCAAACAACATAACCAACAAGTAAAATTAGAGAAGCCATTAAAACGCTCAAAGAAGGACACAGACTTTTCATATATGAAATTTTTTATGAAGAATTACAAGTTTGATTATTGAAGAAGTGAGGCCTTTTCAGTTGCACTGTGAGAGTAAGTCTGATAATCTGGAGGCCACACTGCGTCTTGCTTCAGGAGAGACTCCATTCTTTCCTATGATGGATTCAAGCACAGCCCCTGAAAGCAGTTTGTTCTCTATAACCACAGCACCAGCTTCAGGAATGGATCCATCTTTGGTGAAAGTTATCTGTGTAGATTAAAAAAAAAAAAGAGAAAAAGGATCTTAATTACATGTTTAGAATTTGATATGAATGAAATTATGAATAAGGGAAAATTTACTCCCAGTACTTATAATTTCATTCAATTTTTAACTTGGTCCCTATAGCTTAAAAATTTGGAATTGGATTGCTACAGTTTACAAATGTTTTAATTTAGTCCCTACTACTAAAATTCAGTTAATATCCTATTAAATTTTGTTGTGACTAATTGTATATTATCTTAACACTTTAAATACGTATTGTTTATATTAATAAAAGAGATAAAAATAGATAATAAAGTAAATTAACTTACTTATATGACACAATATTTGGTCTTATACTTTTAGTCCTATAGTTTTATTTAATTTTTAATTTAGTCTTAAAAATTTAAAATTGGGTCCTTACAATTTACGAATGTTTTAATTTAGTCCCTACTTTAAAATTCAGTTAATATTTTATTAAATTTTATTGATATAACTACTTATATAAAAGAGATGAAAATATATAACGAAGTAAAATAAATTTACATATATATAACAAAATATTGGTAAAAAAATTTATTGAAAAGAAGTAAATTAAAAATTATTCAAATTCTAGGGACTTAGTTTAAAATTTTAAACTACAGGGACCAAATTCAAGTAAAGTGAAATTATAAGAACCAAAAGTATAATTTTTCCAAAAAATAATGTTTGGTGTTATAATAGTTGTTGGGTAATGTTCAAGTTCTAGCTTGCTCCCGCTTTTTAATATTTTAATTTTACACCATCTCAATATCAATCTTGTATAGTATTAAAATTTTATTAGGCTTTATTTTATCAAATTTTTTTCTTATTAACCCTTATTTCATCTGACCTTATTTTATGCCGCGTACTAAATTATAACCACATATGATTGAAAATTCTCCAAGACTAAATTATAACTTCCCTTCAAAACCATTAAACTTTTTTATTTCTAAATCTACCATACTTTCTAAATTGCACAATGTGACCTAAGCTCAACTACCATTCAAGACTTCCTTTCTAAATTTTTTTTTTTTAAAAAAAATAATATAGAAAATGAAAATATGATATATAAGTCCAAAATTGAGGCATGACTAACCGTGAGTGAGCCATTGGGAGATTGTGTGAAAAGAATGGAGGAGCCTGGTGGGAATGTTTCGTCTTTGAAAGTTGAAACAAATTTGTCAATGGCTTTGCCTTCTTCGTCAGTGTAAATTCCAAGAGATTTCCAGATGGCCACACAGTTCTCTGACACCTTCTCTGCATATTGCTGACCAGTCAATGGCAAGATCATTGTCACCTTCGTAAATTTCTCAAATGGACCTGTGGAGAAGAAAACAAAAGTTTAATGACAATTGAAATATAAAATAAATCATAATATTTTCTTAAATTAATACAGCATATGAAATGCGATTATTATTTTGTTGTTACAGCAGGTGGTATATTTATTATTTTGAGTTATTGACTCGTTAACTATGGCATGCGATCATGCTCATCATCTTACGTCTCAAAATATAAACAGTATCTACTACATATTTGTCCGATTATATTTTCATTGTCTAATTTCTGAAACTTCAAAAATGTATTATTTAATGTATATGTTTGTTTGTAATTTTAAATCAACTTGATTTTTAAAATTAATTTTGATTAAACGTGATTTTGTATTAATATAATTTATATTTAAAAGTTTTTATTTAAAAATTAATTTTTATTACTTATACAATTCATTCAACACAAAAAACAACATTATTTTATTTTGTACAAATAGGAATTTAAAAGATAAAATTAATTTTGAAAAAAATCAGAAGCCAACTTAAATGATAATATTTGTAAACCAAATTTTTATTTAGATGTGCAAACAGATTTTTGAACATTTTAAATGCTAAATCAAATATATTATAAATAAGGTGTTTTCATAATTTATCCTATTTCATTGGGAGGGCGGAGAAGAGCTGAATATTATATTATCAGAAATTACGAATAGAGTTTATAGATGAGAATTTAAAAAATGAAATAAAAAACACTTTCAAGTGTAAACCAAAATAATTATAATTGAATGCAAAATTGTTTGAATGACACTAAATAAATAATGTTTTAAAAGTAAGGCATAAACAAATTGTTTGTCCAAAAAGTTGGACTGGGGAATAAGTTATTTATGGGTAACTTATTCAATTACGATTAAACTGTAATTTCATTTACATTTTTAAACAATACGGTATCAGATATCCTAGTATATATTTACATAAAATCTTTCTTATATTAGATAAATTATCTATTATGATAGAGAAAAGAACAATATTGATCTCTTACTTTTGGTATTTTAATAATAATTTGATTTCTTACAAATTAATCATAACAACTCAGTTTTTTACAAACTTATTTATAAAAAATAAAATTCATTAAAAAACTAATTTATCATTATATATTTATAAAAAATAAAATTATCACAAAATATACAAATAAAAAATCAATTTAATATTTTTTTTCGCAATAACTGTTAGTTTGAGGTGGAAACGGTCAAAGTCAATGAACGTGAAATAAAATTGGGCGAAGGCGCGGGTTTCTTTTGGGGCAACCAAACCTAACCATCGACCAAGTCCTTCCATCCCTACTCCTATTTTTTAAATAAAATAAAAATAAAATTTGATTTGTTGAAAAAGCTGATTGGTCAACTTATAATACTTTAATAGGAAAATTATTAATTTTTAATTTATTAAAAACACATCTTATAAGAAAAAAAAATTCTAATTTTGATTTTAATCATTTTTATTTGGGATTTTAAAATAGAGAAAAATACACTTGACCCTTCACTTATTATAAAATTATTATTTTGATTCGCCACTCATTGAAATGTCTAAAATAGTCTCTCACCTAATAAAAAATATTACACTTAGTCCTCCATTGTTAAGAAAATTATCAAATTTAGTCTCTCTGTCAAATTTCAAACTCTAAATCATGAATCTAAGTGATTAAATATGATATTTTTTAAAAATAAAAGACCAAATATGATATTTTTTAATGAGTAGAGGATTATTTTTGACATTTTAATAAATGAGGGACTACAATAATAATTTAGTAATAAGTGAAGGACCAAAAAAATATTTTACTCTTAAATTATAAACTTGATCAAATAAATAGTGAATCTTTATTATATTTGCTGAACTTTTAATTATTTCTAGAATAAATTACACCTTTCTCTTCAGTGTTTTGCTGAAATTATATAATAACCCTCCGCTATATTTTCAAATTATACACCCCTCCTCCTAAACCAAAAATTATATTAAATTTTAGTCTAATTTTAAATTTTATTAACTAAAATATCCTCCATTAACACACACACACACACACACACACACACACACACACATATATATATATATATATATATATAATCTACTATTTGGAGCCAAGATTTTATTTTGATCTAACTTTGAGGAATTGGTTCACCAATAAACCATGTCTAAATAAATACATCAACAAGTTATACAAAAGTGGAAATTTTGATAACAATTAACTTTGACGTAGCCAATTTGCATAAAAGGTGAAGAACGTGAAGTTTAAAGCTTTGTCGTTAAATTTAATGTAAACAACATCTATTTTTTTATTTTATCTGTTCATATTTGAAATAAAATCAGTTTTAATTCTTTACTTTGACTTTAAAATCATTTTAGTTTTCTGAAAATAAAAAGGATAAAAATAATCTATGAAAAATAAAATCCTTCAGAAAATAAAGATTTTTCAAAAGTCAATTTGTTCCTCCATAAAAACTAAATTTGTTTACTTTTTCATTTTTGAAAAACTAAATTAATATTTTGAATTTTTAGTAAGGGGCTAAACTTATATTTTTCTAGTTCATATTTAGGCATAACTCAATAAAAAATAATGATAAATGTAAGGTTATTTTGGTTCCTACTGAAAATATATATCTATAAATATATATATATATATATATATATAGAAAAATTAAAATGAAATTAAAGTATACTACAATTTTATATTATAACAAAAAAGAGGGTATATTCTAAAAGTATACAAGGAAGAATACTTTAAAAAAAATTCAAGAGCATGTAATTTACTCTAAATTTTACCTAGGTTGATCAATAATTTAAAATCTCCACCACCAACTAATTTTTATAAGAAACTGTTATGTGGAAGTAGAATGGTATTAAAGTCGCAATTAAGCCTTGAGTGTAAAGTCAATCTATGGATTATTTTCTTGCAAGTCACATCCAAGTCCAAAAACTTGTCTGCACATTGAATATTGGTGTTTTTATATATTAATTGTAATATATAATTATTATGTGCCACCCTACCAACAAGAGTGATGATAATATATAAAAATACGTTGATTGAATATCATATTAAAATAATATTTATATGTACATTTTCATTTTAAATTTTACTAGTATTTTTTTTTATGAACTTCTAACAAATTCAAAATCAGACTTTTAATTTAGATTTTTTCATATTCATATTAATTAGAATAAATAGTATTTAATCTCGTATAAATATATAAAATCCACTTTAATAATAGGTTCACATATTATGTGTTTTTTCTTTCTAACATGAAGACATGAGCATATCTAAATTAAAATAGTTCAAATTTATAAACAATACCTAAAAAATATTAAAATTAAAATATAAATATAAGAAATAATTTTAAAATTATCATATAATATATTATTTTAATTATGTATGACTTATTATATGTAAAAGTAAATAATAGGACAGCCAACTAATTCATAACTAGATTTTTTACATTTCAAAATTGAAATACAAATAAATTTAATAAAATTTAAATTATTTATTAAAAATTATTTAATATTTAATTAAAATATAAATTATCAAATAAAAATGTAATAATTTAGTATGTTTTGTAAAAAATTTAAATTTTCAAAATTTGTTAATAACTCTTTTTAGTGCACAGACGCAACTACTTCTGAAAAATTCAGAATTGATTTATTGGACGGTCAAGATTTAGCCAATCAAAACGTAGAAACTGTTAAATTACCAAAATGCCCATCGCTAGCGAAAGCGCTACCACGAAAAGAAGTCAAAGATCCAGGTATGTCTGGATTCTGAAACAAATGAGGGAAGGATCCATGAAGAAAGCAGGAGATTAACAGAAGCATTAATGTGCCGTTACCTGTAACGATTTCTCTGAAGAACTCGACGGATTCAGTTAACTCCTCCGCCGTCTTTCCCTTCCATTTGGCGGCGAGCGAGGCAACGGAGTTATCCTCCAGGTACACTCCGATGGCGGTGAACTTGACGAAGTTGTCCTGGATTTGCAGTCCCCTCACTCCGGCGCCTCCGAGGAAGAAGCTCTTGTCCGAGCCGGGAGCCTTCACCGCCGGCGGGAACTCGACGTTCTCCACTTGCACGGCGGTGACGGACGGCGGTGCCATAGCAGGTGGTGGACTGGTGGTAGTCGAAAATACTTGAGAAGTGAAAAGGTACAGCGAGAGAGAGTTGAGATGTGGCTATGGGAATGTGAGGTTAAAGTGGTGAATTTATAATGCCAAAAATGTCATTTTGGGAATTTTATATTATTATTGAATAAATGAGCTCATCACATGATTTTTACTTATTTTTTAAACGAATAAAATATTATTTTAATTCTTAATTAATTAGTTATTTTTTATTAATTAATTATTAATTTTTATTCTTAATTTGATATGTCACTTATTATATGTCACTTATTAAATTATTATTAATTTAATTCATTATTAATATGAATGTTTGAACATATAATCAAAATTTAATTTCAACTAAAAGATTAAATGTTTTAATATTTAAATTAGTAAAAAATTAAATTAAAAATTAATTGATAAATGAATGATTAAATTAAAAATAAATTAATAAAAAAATGACTTAATTGAAAATAAAAAATTAAATTAAAATTAATTTATAAATAAAAGACTAAAATAATGTTTTACTAATATTTAAACGGAGATTTCATGGTTCAAACAAATTTTTAAATTAATAATTTTGAGATTTGCAATTATAATAATAAAACATTATTTTTCAATTTTCTATTATAATTATTTCGAGGGCATGTGGTTTGGTAGAGAATAGAGAAAAGGTACAAAGGAAGGGCGGCGAGAGCGTTGATCGAAAGGTGAGTGTGAAATATTATGGTTTCTACCAGTCAACTATTGTTTGCTGTTGACTTTGATCCTATCATTTTTCAATCATTTAGATTGTGAAGTTTTTATTATTAAAGGTACATCAACGTTCTTGTAATTTATAATTTAAATAATAAATTAATCTATTTATTCATTCATTAAAAATTAATTTATTTTACTATATGTTAATATATTTTAAATTAATAATATTTATAAATATTAGTGTTAAATTAAATTTGATAATATATTATAGCATAAAAAATATATAATAAATTAGATAAATTTAATAAAATTAGTTACATAAAATTGAAAAAAAAAACACAATAAAAAATTTATTGAGGGAGCATAATCAAAATATTTTTAATTTTTATATGTTTTTAAATTAAAATATGAAAAAACATATAATTTTTTTAATAATATTACAACATGTGTATACTTTTGCATATGTAGTTAAATAATTTTTTAATTAAATTATGAACTTTTTATATTATTATTAATTAATTATACACTTGTTATATATTAATTAAAAGTTTTAATAATAAAATTACTAAAATCTATAACTAAATCTAGTCTACGTAAAATTTCACATTAATCATAGAATAATAAGGACAGTACGGGCCGCAAGCTAAGACCAATTCAATTAATAGAGGTTCAAAATACCAAAATTATCCTCGTTGAATTTGCATACAAAATATATTTTATTTAAATAAATATTTTTCTCGAACTTAACCCTGTTTGTGTCTTTTACTCTGTAGGTTGCACGTCATCTGCAAGTGTGCGTGAAATTATATGGGTTTAGATTCCAAAAATTTAGATTTTAGATTATTAAATTTTTATCTGATAATTTAATTTTTAATAAATTTTAATAAAAATTATTAAATTTTTATCCATTTATTCATATTTATTAACTTTTTTTGCATTTGAATTTTTTAAATACAGAAAATCTAAATAGAAAATTATATAATGCCTTAATAACTAAATGCAGCATTAAACCACGTCATTGAATTTTTAAAAATTGAATTTAAATTTAAATTAAAAAAATTTTAAACTTATATTTTAGTTGAGTTTTTTATTTATATTTTTCAAGTTAAACTTATTAAATCAATTAAATATTGTACAATCATGATCAAATTAATTTATTACCTAAGAGTTAAAATAAATAATATAATTAATTAATATTATTACTTATATAATTATAAATTAAAAAGTTGTAAATATAATAAATTGCTGTATTAGTATAAATTTTTTAAATAAAATATATTAATTTTTGTTTATTTATCAAAATATCACATGAAATTAAAGAAACCTTTAAATTTTAAAATTTTAATTTTTATAATTTAAAATATTTACTTAGATTTGTAAGCTTGAATTAAACTTTTAAAAAAACTTGAGGCCTGACCTATCGAGACTTTTAATTGGACATTTTGATTTACACTTTTGTTTTTTTTTTTAAGACAAACTTATCACGTAAGCTCATAAAATTATAGTTGGGTGATATGTTAATACTATTCAACTCTCCTTTCCTCTTTCAAATTTCGCCACGTAAGGATGACGTCATCAAAGCAGCCACGTTGGCGCGAGCCCGAAGTACAAAATGAAGGGCCAGCGTAACGTGTGGCATAATTTCATCCCCAAGTTAGATACAATTATTTAAATAAAAAAAATATACGTTAAATTAATGTTCCCCACATAAATCCAAAACAACTTGCTTGACATTTTTATTAATATTTGCTTGGCATTGTTAATCACAATTCCTCATCAATATTTGGTCATTCAAACTCTCCTTTTCAGATTTTATGCCAGAGGTTGAATCAGCAAAATGATCATTTCAGTATTAATTAAATCCTCTTTAAATTTATAATATTAAAATAATTCTTAAAATATTTAACATTAATAAAAAATATTACTTCAATTATATCTCTTTTAAAAATTACTTTTACTTAATATGAAATATTTTAAAATTTATTTTATATTTTAAATTCATGAATAACTAAATTGTTATTGAAACAAAAAATAAGGGACTAGAATAATATTTTTCTCATGATATAACCATTTAATTTTTAAATTTAGAAAGAAAATATAGACAAAAAGAAAAAAATAAACATTTTCACTTATTATATCTTTCTATTTTAAGATTTTTAAAAACTATTTTATAAATAAATTAAATTTATATACCGTTTCTTATATGTTTGTTTTTTTTATCTAATTAGAACATAACTAGTGTTGAATAAATTAATAATAATAATTTAATTTAAAAATAAAATAATTATCTATAATAACTATACACTTATCATGAGATTATTGAATAACTAAATATTTATTATGTTGTAATTAAAAAATAGTATAACAAAAATATAAGGAACTTTATACAAATTTTTTTTATTAAATTTTATATTTAAAAAAATTCAAATTATACTACTTATATGAAAAATTTTCATTTTTAATACTAATTCTACTGTCGGCAATATATAATTTTTAGCATATGCTGTCAACAAGGTCACGTAATGATCAATTAGCATGATGTGACAAGAGGAATTACTATTTAATTCAAGGACAGGGACTGAAAAGAATAAAAAAGTAAACATATTAAATATGCTGTTGATTACACTAATAGAAAAAAAGAGAAAAATATTATTTTAATTTGTTCTCAATTTAGTCTAATTTTAATTCTTTGTAGATTGAAAGTTTTAAATAATTGTCTAATTTTTTACATATGAGCAAAAATTGTCATTCCCTAAGTAATAAATAACCAAATGACACACTTAAATATACAACTGTGTAAAAGAAATATTATTTTGAGTTAAATTTTTAAAAAATAGAAGACCATTTTAAAATTTTTATTTTGTAAAAAATCATGATGAGATTAAATTCAAAAGTTGAAGATTATTTTAAAATTTTCAATTTGTGAAAGAACAACATAAAATTAAGTTTTGAAGTGAAAGATTACATTGTATTTTTCTCAACAATAAAACTAAAGATTTTTAACAATGATTTTGAGAATTTCACCTGTGCCACCTTTTTTTTTTTTTACCAACTATTTACGTTTTTTCTCCTTTATTTTTTTTTTTTTCACCCATGAACAAAATAGAAAGGTTATTGCTTTCTTTTTATTGTCTAAGGAATAAATCAAAAGGGAATTATATATAAGAATTGAGAATTATTGTTAATAACTATAAAATAGATTGCCAAGCTTATCCTCATGCATATACTTTTTTCCAAACCAACATTGCTCCTCACTCTTCCATAGGAATTATCCAATTCTTATATTCCTTTCTTTTAATTCCAAAATATTCGAATCTTATTCATGTTTTGGTTGGAAATAGGGACTAAATCATAAAAATACTTAGTATGAGTGGTATAAAAAATTATATTATCCTTAAAGAATATTTCGTCGCACAAAAATTTTCTTAAGGTAAAACAAACTCTTTTAAAAAAGAACTTAGGAACTACTAGCTATATTGATAGACGTTTAGAAACTACTAGCTAATTATTTTAAACAATGTGAGACTTAAAAATTAATAGGCTAACTATGACCATTTTTTTTTTTGTGAGAGTTTGTTTTATTATGAGAGTATGCAGGAAAAGAAAAGTATTATAGGGGTGACAAATTTGAATCTCTCATTTTTTTTATCAATTTCATTTTAATTCAAAGAAAAATAAATACAGAGTAACCCTTACTCAAGTGGATGCTATTTAGTGTGTCTCTATTTTTCTCTGAAATTATTAAAAAAATAATAAAAGAGAAATTGAGAACATCTATATTAATTAGAAATGCAAACGATGTCATCTAGCATCTATCCAAATATTAATTAGGTTGCAGGATAATTTATTCTGCGATCTAATTAGTTTAAATAAAAATAAATAAATTAAACACTTGGAATAATTAAAAAAATAGAAGAGGATTTGGAGCCCTAAATGTTTGCACTATGTGAGATTTTTAAAAATATCCAATGATCTTAGATCTTTACCAATAAAAACCCAAGCATTTTTGTTTGATTAGATATTTAATTTTTCATTAAATTTTGTATGAAATATTGAAAGTAAGTCATTCAATATATATCCATATAAATATTGGTACAAGTATTAATCGAGGATAATTTTTATTTTTTCCAAATATTTTATTTGATTTTAATTCTGATTTATATATTTATAAAAAATTTTAATATTGAAAGTGTCAAAAATTGATGATTTTACCCAAAAAAAAAAAAACGAATGTGATATTGCTCATAAAATAAATCCTTCCATCCATCAATCACATTTTGGGATTTCGTGCCAACTGTAGCTACACTCTAAAAAATTTAGAAAATTTGATGTTACATATTTTACTAAATAGAAAAAATAATTTAATTTTAATAAATATCATTTTAAAAAAAATTATCATAACATACAAAGACATATTAATATTGAGATCATTTTTAATACATAGTAATATTATATTGAAGACAAATTCAAAATACTAAATCACTTCTAAAAGCTTACTAAGTTCGACATACTTGATAATTTATTTCTTTTTAACAAAACACTATCCTATATAAAAATTTATCTAGAATATTAACATATTTTTCACATTATAATAATTTTAAAAAATTATTATTTATCAAATTTAAATTATTTCTTTTTAATTATCCAAATTTAAGCAGTTAAATTTTTATTTAATAATTTAACACAATCTAAATAGCAAATTTTGCCACGTAATCTTCTTCCTCTTCTTTCTTCATCTTAGGGTAAGAAAAAACCCAAGCATCAAAATTGAAAAATCTTCTTTCCCTTTCGGGTTACATCATACAAGTTAATGTTATTAAAATATGTCTAATCTTTTTAAGAAACTCATTTAAAATTTTTAGCTTATTTAGTATGTATATATATATATATATATAGGATAAATTAATTTAGTTTACTTAATTTGCGAGCTAAATAGAACAATTTAATTAAACTTGTCTCAAAATACGTAGAAGCAGTATCATTGTTTTCAGGACTTAACTAAAATTTTTCCATGTTTAGATTTGACTTAATTATTTTAGAGAAATTAGTATAAAGTCGAAGAAAGAGATTGGTATGTGATTGACAATGATTGATATTACTTTTTCTCTTTTTAGTATATAACGCTCTAATTAGAATCGACCATAATTTAAAATGTTTGCCTAATTTGATAAATATATTTAAAAAAAATAAAATTTGAATTAAAAAATTTAATTTATAAAATGCGTCAGGTGAGTTTTTTTTCAAAAGTTTGACCTAATTCTAAAAGCCTAATTTGTAAAATAAACTATGTTTGGATTTTTTTAAAAACTTGGCCCATGCCTGAAAGTCCAAATGAATATTTTTTTAATTAATAAAAATTTTATATATATATATATATAAACTTAGTATAATGTGACATGTTGATAAAGAAATAAAAATTAATATATCTTATTTAAAGGATTTATGTCAATTCAACAATTCATTTGTATTTACAACTTCTCTATATATAATATTATATATAATAGTAACAATTATTTATGTTATTTATCTTAAATATTAAGCAACAAATTGATTTGACATTTCTTTAAAATTTTCGATTGGTCCAATAGGCTTGACTCAAAAGATATGAATAAAAACTTGAATAAAAAAATCTGATTAAAATACGAGCTTAAGATTTTTTTGAACCCAAATTCAAACTTAATTTTTAAAAGCCCTATCTGATAATCAGATCTAGCTCCAATGTTTTATTTAATTGTCGTGAACTTTTAATTCTCCTTCAATTTACTTATGAATACTCATTAATTTTCAAAAAGTATTACATATGTATGATGACATAATATGCTTTAAAGTGCACAAGATACACAAATGTAATAAAAATTATATGTTTATATGTTCTTAAAATCTCACTCCTTCATTATATATGTTCCTATAGTCTCACACTTAAATATGCTTTATGATCATAATTTTATTAAGGTAAAATCTTCGGTACTATCACACCCTTAGCTAAAGAGGTGTGACTGACACGAAGGGTGAAATAAATCCCACCTTCGTGAACCAAACAGATAGACACACAACTCAAAAAGATTAATGGTAGATTCACATAAGGGATAAACATAATCATATCAATCCGTCAATATACACAATTTACATGGATTAGACATAAATAACTAATTGATTACTTACCTTTCAAGTGAGAATTTTGGCAGAGTCCCCTTTGAAATATAGACTTCTTGAAACTTCCACAATTAGGACTTGTGAGTCTAATGGAGGAGAGCACTGCTTTCACAAAAGGTTTACAGTGAGACAACCTAGTATGCATGGAATATAAACACTAAGCTCTACCTTTGATATCTAGAGTTCCTAGATTACAACAAATAGAAGAGCAGCAAAAAGAGAAATGTTCACACACTTGCAGACAATTCAGGGCTCATCAAAGGTAATGCTCTGAATTATACACCGTAGAGGAAGGTCAAGGGTCAACAACACTATTTGAAGAACATAGAGAAATAAGGAATGAGTGACAACACTCGTGAGTAAATATCACTAATTATACTAAGTGAATAGATAAGAACAATAGAATTTTTCACAAACCTTTGATTATTTCCAATAAAACAATAAACCTTGAATTTCTGTAGAGAAGTTACAATCTTTACGTCACTAAGAGCTTTCCTTGCTTAAACATAATGCACTAAAAGTCAATTTAAATCCGTAAGTTTTTTTAAAGTACAGAATTGGAAGACATCCCACTGAATTGACAGGAAACCAGTAATCTAGTACTAGCATTTGCTGACAATGACAATACAGTACAGTGCAATAATCAGTGGTGAGCAAGTTAGCTCACAATCTATTAGTAATACAACACAAGACCTTAGTACAGTAATACAGTATATAGTACACCGTGGCTAACGTCTACTGCTGTTAGCTATAGGGTTCTGCGTTAGACATAATTTTAGAAAAACATTTTCATTATTAATAACATAATCAATTTCCAAACAGATAAGTAGTGGTTCTTTAGTCTAGAAATTTTATAATAATAAAATTCATTCAAAAAGTATACAAAAATCATATAAAGCCCTTTCATTTAAATCTTTATAGAAATCAATTAATAAAGTAGTCATCTCTTAACTGTAAAACTTTAAATTTCCGATGCAGTCAATAAGATAGTATTTAAATCATTATACAGAAATCAATATAGTTGTAAATGAAACTTATGATACTATCCAATAGAATTTTGAAGAAAATAGAATAATTCTTAAAAGTAAATAATCTTTCTTATGAAGCTTGTTCTTAGGGCACTAAAGTGTATAAGAATCGATAACTCAAAATGGAAAATTTTGAAATATAGAAAACAAGTATAGCCATTAATATTTATTCACCTGAAGAGAAACATACAAACCTCTCCTTAAGGCTTTTAATAATGTGCTTGATCATAATTAGTCCTAAGGACTTATAAAATTAAATAGCGTAATTATAACCTCTAATGTTAGAAATATCCTAACTAAGTCTATCATTCTATTTACTAATTAACTTATTAGACCACTAGTGAACTTCCATGTTTAAAATCATTCACTTCGCTAAGAGTGATAAGCCACCAGCATTGGGTACTCCATTTAGTTATGTTGTCTTTAATTGCAAGGTTCGATTCTCCGAATTCCATAACCAAACCTCATCTAAGTATCTCCTTAAATAAATTATAATACATGCCTAACTTAATTATATAAATCTCAAAGACTTCATAATGACATTTCTAACTTAAATTTAATTCATTTAAAGTGTGGTCATCCAATACTATTTTAAGCATTGTCCATAAAGTTTTTCCTTAACTTCCTTCTATATGGTCAAGAGCTTTCTATCCTCACTAAAGGCTCCAAAAGTCATACACTCTTAATTGCACTTTAAATCATCACATTACCTAATGTCCAAGACCACAAAATCTTATCCAACATGATTTATTTATACTCTTTACCAATTAAGTAAATTGATCAACTCCATCAAAGTAGCTTAGAGATTAATTCACCAATTTAAAAATTAGTCATTAACTTGATATAGCTATCCAAAGTCACCAACTTCAATGATATTTTTCATTCATTTTTCCTATCTTTTTCTCTAATAAAAAATTCAAGAAAATTAAGGAAAATTATCAAATCTACTTACAACTTGAAACAAAAACTTCCATTAACCTTAAATCTTCTCCTAGATGCTTAGTAAAGTTAGAGGAGCCCAAAAACTTCTAATTTCATTACCTCACAAGTATGAAAACACATAACCAAATTGAGGTTTTTCAATTTTGAAGCTAAAATTCAAAATCAACTAATGATTCTAGGGGGAGAAAGATGCGAAAATTACCAAAGAGATGAAGCCCCATCTCAATTTGATAAGATTATACCGAATTAAGCTTAAATTCTTCACTTTCTTGCATGAACAGTGAAATTTGTGCATTAATGGTACCAAAGATTAGGGATTTTCAATTCTAAGCTGATGGAGCAAATTTGATCCGTGTAAATGAGGAAAAAGTGATTGAAAATGATGAAGAAACAAAAGCACAAAGCTAAAATGAAGAGAAAATACACCAATTGACTAATTTTTGAACTAAAATCGTGTCATCCATGCATTTGCTAGAATCTTCACATTTTTCAGCCAACTAGAGGCTGGAGAAGGACAAGTTCAAGGTAGTGAGGATGCTACAGTAGTGGGTGACCTCTAACAAGCTTGAACAGTGGTAAGAGTGGATTGAACATGATGAATGAAGGAGAAGAGCGTGGATGAGTGCTGGAGTACAACAATGGAGGAAAGAAAATGATAAAAAGATAAAAGGAATAAGGGTATTTGGGTAATTTCTTAGAGAATACCTCATACTATCAGATTAAAAATTTTGAAAATATCATATTTACACACTTTGAGATTCAAGTATAGATGTTGGAAATGCATAATATAAAACTTATGCACTTCTACTAGCTTCCAACTTAGATATAATATTATCTGCATTCTTATATAATATTTCTTAATTTTCCCTTTTCAATGTTCCATTATTATTTAAAATTTATACTTATCTCAAGTGTATTTATGTCTAATCCATATAAATTGCTAATATTGACCAACATATCTGATTATGCATATCCCTTATGTGAATTTGCGATTAATTTGTTTAAGTTCTGTGCTTGTCTATTTGGTTCACAGAGATAAGGTTTATTTCACCAATATATTCACTTATAATGTAAAAACATAATTGTATTATTATTATTTTTTGGGTTAATATTATTATAATTATATCACTATATCATAACTGGGTGCATTGGTGCATTAGTGTATTCAGAATTGTAAGTATACCAAAGCTAACACTTTTTATTAAATATAATTTATCTTCAACTAAATTATTAAGATGAAAAGTAATTTTTGTAAAAAAAAAAATTAACATTAAGTTAAATATCAAATCATATATTATATTATGTTAAAAACATGACTTAAATGGAACAGTGATCTGTCCCACTTGAAGTTTTATTTGATAATTTGTAGTCTCCTAAATTGACAACAAGACAGTCAGTGAAATTGAATATTTTGTTTCATTCCAAGCCAAAGGGGTTAGGTGGAGACGAGAACATAGAATTGTTAGGTACGCTAATAATCTAACAAAGTTGTTTGAATTTCTTAGTCCCTTTTTTTTTTTTTTAATTTCTGTGCATGACCATAATATTTAAACAATAAATATTTACGTATAAAGAATTCTTTCTTTAGAGATTTACTTTCAATTTAAATTTATTATTATTATTATTATTTATCAAGATGATCTATATATTATCCAATAATATAGTGAAAGTGAACCAACCATCAGTAAGTCAAAGTTACACTTAAAGCCTTACAAATTCAATATTGCACTAACTTTTAATTGTTTTCATTGGCAGCAATCCAAAAAATTATTTTTAACATTTTATTTTATATTATTAAAGTCTAATCAAGTAATATACTAAGATATAGAATTCTCTTCAACTTTATCTCATGTACAAATGATCTCCCAAACTTTGGTTCATGTATAAATAACTCCCTTGTTTATCATGCTTATGATTTTATTTTATATTATTAAAGTCTAATAAAGTTATATATTTTTAACCTATATAGTTTCATTCAGTTATTAGTTTGATTCCTACAGTTTAAATTTTTTTACTTGAGTCTTTATAGTTTAAAATGTTTTAAATTAGTCCCACCATTAAAATATTTTTAATATTCTATTATATTTTATTGATGCAACTGATTGTATACTATCTTAACATTCTAAAAATGTATGATTTATACTAATAAAAGAGAGAAAATAGATAATATAGTAAAACTATATGTCAAAATATTGGTAAATATATAATGATGGAGACTAAATTATAAATTATTTCAAGTCTAACAACTTAATTACAAATTTTTAAACTATAAGGACCAAAGTAAAAGTTAAGTAAAACAATAAGGACTAAAAGTCTGATTTTTTCTTAAAGTTTTGGCTGTAACTTATTTTTAAATATGAAACATAAGTTTATAATATTTTAATAATTACTACTTTTATTCAAATTGAATATGCTGTTTTCTATACTAATAATTAAAGAGAAAAATGGTAGTTTGATCCTTCACTTTAAATTTAATTTCATTTTGGTCCTTTAAAAATTGAAAGTAATAATAGTCTTTCACCTTTCAACATGTGACCTAAAATAATATCTCCCTTAATAATAGTTAAACAAATAATACACCTACGACAGAGTGGTAGAAAAGAATACTTTGAGTTAGATTTTAATAAATAAAAAATTATTTTAAGACTTTCAATACATAAAGAACTAATATGAGATTAAGTTGAAAAACAAAATACCATTTTAAGACTTGTAATTTGTTAAATATCAAAATGAAATTAAATTTTAAAAAGGAAAACCAAAATGATATTTTTTTGAATAATAGAACTAAGAGTGTTTAGTAACTATTTTTAGATTTTCACTTGTGCCACCTAATTCTTTTTTACCAACTATTAAGCTCTTTCTCTTTATATTTTTTGGATTTTCACCCATGGCACCAATTTTATCTTGGTACTGGTACATGGACAAAATTAGAATGTTGCTTTCCTTTTATTGCCTGAGGAATAAATCAAAAGGCAATATACATACATATATATATATATATATATATATATATATATATATATATATACCTTTTTTTAAGTCCATATGTATTCAAACATTGAAATAACTGCACCAATCAAAATGGTTCAAATTAAATTTAATAATCGTTCACAGTCAAATATTTTAAATTTTGACCATGGGCGGTTTAAAATTTTGGTTTAACAATTCAAGTTTAAAGAATTATGTAGTCCAACAATAATATATTCTTTTTAAAAAGTATAACAAATTTGGATTCATAACCACTAGAAGGTCTAAGAAAACACAAGCATTTTTCTTTTTTAGCTAAAACAAGTCCAGTAGTACGTATAGATTGAAAGAACTGAAAGGTTCAGGGCTTAGATCTCGACTGCATGCTAAAAGATGTGTTCGACTTGAATTTAGATCTTTTAAAATATAAAATCTACAAAATACTTTTAAAGTGAAAAAAAAAGTGCTGTAAGAAATGAAAGTATATATACGACTTACATCTTCCCTTTTCATTTACTCCTTTTTTAATTATACTTTACATATTTTATATTTTACAAGATCTAACATTTCTATTTAATTTTAGATTAAATATATATCACAAAAATCAAAGAGTGATTTGTTCCTCTTCAACTTTCATTTGACAACTTGTAGTCCCCTAAATTGACAACAAGACAGTCAATGAAATTGAATATTTTGTTTCTTTCTAAGCCAAGAGGTAGGTAGAAGCGAGAGCATGAGTTGTTAGGTATGCTAGTAATCTAATATAATTTGAATCTAAGTCTTCCTTTTAGAACTAAAGTTGGTTTTTTTTAGAATAACCACCATTTTATTATTTAAGTAGGTCGAGTATAAGTGTATCTAATTCAAAAGGTTCTAACATAAAAATTATGGGAACTCGATGAATTCTTTGTTAATTGATGAGCAATAGAGTTTGAATTTCTTTTTATTCAATCATACGCAAAGTCAAGTCTTATTGTTAAAATGACCTTATAGTTATAAATAATACGTCTTAAATTAGAGTGGTTTTCTTCGTCAGAACAAAAGTTGTTAGAATCTCTTTTCATTTCCTTAATTTCCGTACATAATCTTAATATTACAACTCAGAGGTTTACTTTCAATTTTAATTTATAATTATTGCAAGTTTGATTGATCTTTGTATTATTTTAAAAAACTAAACCGAACCAATAATGTAGTGAACCAAACATCAATGTAATTGGGTTTCCATGTGTGAACTGAAATTTTTTAATCAAAACCTTCAATGGCTCATCTCTTTATACAAGAGATACTTGAGATACTCCCACAAATTCTAAGTTACATTTAAAGCCTTACAAATTCAATATTTGACTAGTTTTGAATTGTTTTCATTGGCAGTAATCCAAAAATTTATTTTTAAGATTTTATTTTATATTATTAAAGTCTAATAAAGTTTTATATTAAATTGGCTGGATTGTATATAACTCCTTTAAATTGTACGTCATGTAAAAATGACCCTCAAATTTTGATTTATATACAAATAATTATCTTATTTATCATACTTATGTTAGTGAAATAATTGACTAAATAACATTAAAAATTTACTAGTACATAATTTCAAGTTTAAGGGGTTTATTGTTAAGTTTTGAAGGTCAAAGAGTTATTTGTATATGACCTAAAGTTTATGGTAGTTCTATATAATTTAGTCCGTTAAGTTTAAATTTTGTTATAATTTAGTAATTTTGAAATGCAAAAACTTGATTTTACAACACACACACACACACACACACACACACACACACATATATATATATATATATTAACTTTAAAATTTCAAAAAACTTATACTATTGGTCTTTATAGTTTCATTTAATTTTTATTTTGATTCATATAGTTTAAAATTTTATAATTGAGTCCTTACAATTTATAAATATTTTAAATTAGTCCAACTACTAAAATTATTTTGATATGCTATTAAATTTTAACTATGTAACTAACTGTATATTATTTTTCACATTTTGAAAATGTATTATTTACACTAATAAAAGATAAAAAAAATGGATAATACTGTAAAATTAACTCATATATATGAAAAAATATTGATAAAAAAATAATGACAAAGACTTAATTATAACTTATTTAAATTCTAAGGACTTAATTACAAATTTTTAAACAATAAGGGCTAAAATAAAAAAATTAAGTAAAACAATATGGACTTAAAGTACAATTTTTTTTCTTAACTTTCAGTTGAAACTTATTTTTAAAGAAGAAACATAATTTTATAATATTTTAATAATCAGTATTGTTATTACAAATTAAATTATTGTGCACTATTTAAGAGACATCCCAAAAGTCAAGGCTACACTAAAAGCCTTTTATTACACTGTGCACTATGTGAGTTACAAATTAAATACTGGACTAGCTTTGAGTTCTTTTCATTGACAGCCATCCAATATTTTTTTTATATAAAAATTACTTTTATATTATTAAAATGTAATCAAATTCTATATTAAGTTTAAATTTTGTTATAATTCAGTAATTTTTAAATGCAAAAACATAATTTTATAAGACATAAATATATATTTTTATTTTTTGACTAAAATAGTATCTAGTAAATTAAAAATAACTATATTTTTAGGTTAAGAGAGGGTCTTTCAGTTAAAAAATTTTAAATCAGACTAAATTATATATTTTAAAAATTTTTAAAATATATAATTTCAATAAAATTAAAAGAGATCTGTATAATTTATGTAAAAAAGTTAATTAATTTAAAGATTCGGTGATTGGACCTTGGATCACCTAACACCTCTTTTCAAGTTGATGACCCATTCAGTACTTAAAATTATTGATCCTAAAAGTAGGAGACAAGAAAGACCAATACAGACAATTGTTGTGGGTCCTACATTATTCCATGTATTTTATACAATTTTAATTTTGCAGGCCCTTTTACAATAGAGAGAGTATAAAATCAATCTTTTTTTTTTTGTGATAATCTAATATTTTATAAATTAATTATAATAAATTAATTTTGTATAAATTTAAATTTATATAAAATCAATTATTTATAAGTTTAAATTTGTATAAAACTGATCTCTTTGTTTGAATTAATATGAGACTAATTTTATATAAAATAAAATTTTTAAAAATTTATTTGTTATATATATTTATAAGAGATTAAATTATCACAAAAATAAAAAAGTGCACGTTTAGTACTTTTCTCTTTTACTTTGTAAAAAAATATAATTTAAGTTCAATTTGATCTTTTAACTATGAAAACAGTAACTCTTTAAAGACAAAATTTTTCAAACAATGAAGGTTTTCTTAAGATCAATACGGTCTGTCAAAATAACTAAACTTTTTGTTGTTTTGAAAGATCATTTTAATATTTTTTATTTTTTGAAGACTAAATTAATATTTTGCCAAAAGTATGCGGCTAAAGTTACTTTTTACCCCTTATCAAATCTTACCAAACGTATGAATCAGTCTACTTGTCAAATATTCTATGACTATCATTTAAATTTTGTTTCTTTTCTTTGATTTAGTTGGTATGTTAAGGTCTCTAAATGATCTGTTAAGGTCTGAGTATATAAAACTCTCAAAAAAATTTATTTATTTATTTTGCTTATTGAAGCAAACTAAAATTAAGATATATCCAACATTTCTCCAAATGTTAGAGTTATGAGTTGTCTATAAATTTTTTTTTTTTAAAAGATAACATAATCAGCAAAACTTAGATGGCTGATATACGATACTTGACAGAAGGATTAATTTACAATAAATTAAATATTTTTTCAGAAGTGACTTGTACGTTAATAGAAATTTAAAAATTAAAACATTTTATAAATTATAATTAGCACTGTAGTTGTTATATTACATGGTAATGAATTTGATTGACCCATATAGATGCCGGCTGTGTGTAGCTGTTTTGAAATTGTATTAATATCTCCGTCAAAGAATATAAATAATACCATTTACCAAATTAATTTAAAACCTAAGGAAAAGACCGAAATAGATATTTAGATACTATATTTGGAAAAAGATAAAAATCGACTTCATATTCTTTAAAGATTTTTGAATAGTTATTTTTATAAAACTAGAGAAAGATTAGGTAAAAAGAAAAAGGAAGAAGTGAACAGAAAAAAACTTGTACACACTATGTGGGGCTTTTTTACGTAAATATTATAATTTAAAGAAATTAAATTTTAAGATTCTGTTCTAATAAAATTATTATATTTATTTGCGTAAATCGCATAAAATAACTTGCTTATACAAATGACGGGATTTTTTTTATTTAAATATCATAATTTAAAATATTAATTTGACAAAATTATTGTACTCACATACTTAATTCGTATAAAGTAATTTGCCAACACATAATGACTCACTTTTAATTTTTCAAAATTTAATAAGGCACTCGTCCTTATATATAATATTAATAAAAATAAAAAAATAAAAAACTAAAATAAAAAAATATAAATATTATTATACTTTTATATACAAATATATGTTTATATTTATTGTGTGAATACCCAAATATAAAAATTAATAATAAAATTAAAAATTTCATGATCAAGATACTAATTTTTGAAAACAAAATTTCAAATTTCAAAATTTGAAAAAATAATAAATGAATAAAAATTTTCAAACAACAAGTAAAATAAATAAATAAATAAAAGCCAAAACAAAATAAGATAAACTAGTAGTCAAACAAACAAGAAAAAACAATGACAAAAGTGGAAGATGAAGAAAGGGAATGCTATAAAATTTGAAGAACGAAAGAGCAGAGCTGAGAAGGAGAATGTGTGAGGGAGACCGAAAGCAGATGGACCTTCATTGATATATAAGAACGAAAAAGCCAGAAGAGGAGAGGAGGCTGAGATGGGCGCTGCAACATAGGGGAGAGAGGGGAAGGAGAATACTGGAAATTGAAAGCTCAAATGAAAGGCCAAGAGAAGTAACTTTGAATTGCGCAAAAACAGAGGGAAGGAGAGGTAAGATTCTACCATAGATTCACGCTGAACTATGCTGCATTTCTGCCTCTGTTTCTGTCTTGCTGAGCTTCGCTGCATTTTCTCTTCGTTTTCTGTCCTTAATATTGCTGAAGCTTGCTGCGTTTTTCTCCTTTGTCTCTGCTTCTTTTTCTGTCGTTAACATGCTGAACTTTGCTGCATTTCTGCCTCTGTTTCTGTCGTTAATTCATGCTGAACTTCGCTACATTTCCTTTCCATTTTCTATCATTAATATTGCTGAAGCTTGCTGCATCTTTCCCCTTTGTTTTTGCTTGGTTTCTATCGCCAATATTGATGAACTTTGTTGCATTTATGCCTCTGTTTCTGTTTTCTAATTCATGCTGAACTTCATTGCATTTCCTATTTATTTTTCTATCGTTTAATATTGTTGAATCTTGTTGCATCTTTCTCCTCTGTTTCTGCTTAGTTTTCTGTTGCTAATATTTCTGGAATTTTGCTGCACATGTCCTTTTAGTCTTCTGTCATATGGGTTGCAGAACTTGTTGCATCATTCACTTCATTTTGCTCTCAAAATATTGCTGGAACTTGCTGCGTTATTCACTTCATTTTGCTGTAAAAAATTGATGAAAACTTGCTGCATTATTCACTTCAGATTGCTGTCAAAATATTGCTGGAACATGCTGCATTATTCATTTCATTTTGCTCTCAAAATATTGCTGAAAACTTGCTACAGTATTCACTTCATTTTGCTGTCAAAATTTGCTGAAAACTTGCTGCATTATTCCTCTCATTATGATGTCTAGTATTGCTCCAAACTTGCATATTTCGCTTCATTTTGCTGTCAAAATATTGCTGAAAACGGGATGCATTATTCCTCTCATTTTGCTGTAAAACAGGCTGGATTTTTGCTGCATTTTAGCCCTCTTTTGCCGTCCAAAAACGGTGAAACTGTGTTGCATAGTTACCTCTTGTTGCTATCCAAAATTCGGCTGA
The DNA here is from genome assembly GCA_037074485.1 of Delonix regia. NCBI lineage: Eukaryota > Viridiplantae > Streptophyta > Magnoliopsida > Fabales > Fabaceae > Delonix > Delonix regia. The sequence continues at coordinate 16,313,448 of CM073454.1, read as the reverse complement.
ACTTTGCTGCATAGTTACCTCTTTTGCTGTCCAAAATTTGGCTACAATTTTGCTGCATTATACACCTTCATTTGCCATCAAACTTGGCTGGAATTTTGCCGCATTATATACTTTCTGTGATGTCCAAAAGATCGCTGAAGTGTGCTGCATCATTTCTCCCATTTGCTGTCCAAAACTTGGCTGGAATTTTGCTGCACATTGCTCTCTTTTGCTCTCCAAAACTTGGCTGGAACTTTGGTGCATAATTGCTCTTATTTTGTTGTCTAAAGTTTGCTGCGCATTGCTCTTATTTTCTGCCCTGAATGATGTTCAAGTTCCTGCACTTATTACCTAATTTGCTGTCCAAAACATGCTAAAAAGTTTGCTGCACATTGCCCCTATTTTCTGTCATAGTTTGGCAAGAAAGTAGCTGCAAATTCCCCTCTCTTTTGGCAGTCATTAGATTGTTTAGTGGTTGTGTGATCCCTCTTAATTTTTGTCATCATTAAGTTGTTTTGTGACCACATACTTCTCTTAGGTTTTTGTCACAATGCCACAGGTTTTAAATTTCTCTTGAACATGTTGGGGGATTGAGCTAAGGTTAGATATTATGCTTCTTGTTAATGGTGTCCTATGGTGGGTTCATGGTAAGAATTTAAGCCATGGAAAGTGTTGGCAAGCTTCTTGAAAATCATGACAAAATTGCCTTTAAACCAATAGTAAGAAGCAAGCAAACAAGGATGGAATGCAAATTGGTGGCAAGAAACTAGCAAGGCTAAATTCCACTGCTTGGGAGAAGCAAATTCATCCATGTTACTATGAATTTTGTAAATAAAATATGAATAATGGATGTCTAATTGAACATGAACACATTAACGACAACGAATGCTTCTTATATGCTATTTTAAGGTTGTCATGTGATATCCAAGGTCTCCACAAACACCTAGTAAGTCAACTAGTAGGGCTATGTGAGACCTTACGTCTTTTTAGGCATTACTTAATATTGATTATGCGTGCTTTTAATTAGATCTGGTTCCAACTGACTGTGTTTTGAAATGAATTCAGGTTCTTATATCTGATTTACATTTCTTAGAAACTTTAGATTTCAATAAAAATAATAAAATCCCAAACCAAAATATTATTTCAAAATTTCATTTCCACTTGTCAAAATTACTTTTCTTGGAATAACTAAAAAAATTCCTTTTGTTTTTCCATCCTTAATTTCAAATTAAAACACAAACAAATCATGTTTACAACCTATTTGGACTTCAATTTTTATTGCAGAGTATGTAGGCCTTAAGCTCATATTTTATGTCAAGTCCATACTTTGTAAATATTCATCTTTTGTGTTTCATTAATTTCATTTTTTGTTTCTCTATTTATTTTTACATGTATTTTAATAAAGTTAATCAAAATAAGATTAAGATCATATTATGTTAATTTCACTTGACTAGTTTAGGAAAACTATTTTTGCAGATAGGTGTTATGAGATTCATAACACTTTTTTCACATTCAAATAGACCACCAAACCTATTTTTATTTTTTTAGACCACTGTGCCTTTCTTTTTTATTTTAAAATGTTATTCCTATTTTTTTCATTAAAAATTTTGATGATGACTCATAAACAAATCGATTTTTAAATTAATTTAAGAACTGATTTGTTTTTCTTTTCTTTTTGTGCCATTTGAGTCGAGCTTGACCCTCTAATGAATTGTTTGGTGTGGCATATTATGTCATTAAAAATATTAGAAAATTAATTTTTTGAACATAATAAAAAAAAATTATAATTTGAAATATTCATGAAAACTATTTTATTTAGTTTATTTGTTAAGCAAAGTAAAGAATTTTATATTAATTAAAAATTTGTTTATTATCAATTGGGTGGATTATTAAAGTACGAAGACATTCCTTGTGTATTTTAAATATATTTTGTTTTATATTTAATCATTCCAATTATTACTTTTATTTACTACCATCTAAAATAAACAATTCAATTTCAGCCATTATATTTTAGTATTTTCTATTGGAAGGTTTAGATGGTATAGTTGTGTTGTTTTCAAAATACTTTAAAACTGCTTGCATAATATCTTTTGTTTGCTTTTTCTATCTCCTCCTATGATTGAATTATAACAATACATATTTTAAAAATGTAGTTCATTATGCATTTATAATTATCCATCTAGTGTCCATTTGATTCGTATAGATTTATAATAGTTACGTTGTAAATTTAAAGTGTAAAAAAGTGTTGATATATTTAAAGTTATACTTGATAATATTTATATATGAATTGACGTGATTGTTATTTTTTGTGCTTTTAATAATAAAGTTATTCAAATATACTTTTTAGTTTTTGTTTATAATAATATTTATTTGAATAGAAATTTATATTTGATTAAGTTAATTGATTTTTATTCATTTTATGATAATTCATCTCTTATATAATTGTTGATGTAATTCACTCTTTAATTTATATGTGGAAAGAATGTAAACAAGAAATCCAAAAAATCCATAATTTGTACATAAGTGGTTTGTACATATTTTGTCTCATAATTTTAATTTCAAATATAACGTTAAAAGGATTCAAATAGTTAACATTTATGAAAAGGAAATTTCTAAACATTTAAATTTAACTAGTAAAATAAATATGAATGAAGTCAATAAATTTAATTTGATTATGGCAAAAACAACCGGTAGAAAATCTCCCACTAGCTCGGTAATGTGGGAATGAATATGAAATCATCTTCTACTCTTTATAAATTTTCTTTCTAATCAATTTTTCACAAATACTTATAAATTTTTCATGTACATTTGGGTGCCATCTTTGGTGCATTCACAATTTTGAGTGTATTAACATCAACCTAAATAATAATAATATTACAATTATGTTCCTACATTATAATTGAGTGTATTGGTATGTTCAAAATTATGATTACACCAAAGATTTTATCAAATTGTTTAGTATGTGTTTATAATTAGACAAAATATTTAACAACTATAGATTGCTCCAAAGGTTTGACTTTAGCTATTTAAATCCATGAACTGTCAAAATTGATTTCTCTTAAGCCAATTAATAATAATATTATTGTTATTATTATTATTATTATTATTACTAAATTATAATGAACTACAAATATAGTATATTTTTACTATGCATTTTGGTTTGGAATAAATATCTAATTGCCTTATTTTGATATGGATTCTATAGTTTTTTTTTCTTATATAGGAACTAGTCTTTTAGGAGTATTGAACTATTTTATTCAATAAAATTTTACATACTATGTATTGATGATGGAATCCCATTTAATAGAATGAGCAAAATAAGAAGCTAAAATGAAATTAAATAGTATCTTTATAGAGTCTTATAGACCTTGTACATGTAAAACTATGGCAGCTTACCCCGCCTAAATAACTAATTTAAGTCCTATATGTTTCTTAGCAAAGCAACTCATCCCATAAATCTTGAGATCTATGGCCAAGTCATATTGCCTAAATGATCACTAAAAAATGGGGTTACTACATTTCCTTATACCTTAGCTTGAGATTAAGAGGTTCTTAATATCCAATCTTGGGTAAGGGTAGGAGTGTTTATCTGTTAGGAACATTCTGGAATATGAATGATACTAAATTATACATATATACAAAAGACTCCTGGATAAATCTAGACTTTAGAGAAGTGAAAGCTAAATACACATTAAATTCTAAGTCATAAAGGGGATTCTTAACTACCAAGAGTATTATTATTATTATTTTAGACTAGACACATAAAATTTAATTGTAGAAAAGTAGTATTTATTATTTTCCAAGTAATGTTGAATTGACACCATTTTGAGTTTAAGCATGATTTGGGCATGATTTTGTTGAATTGAGATGGGGCCTTGCTAGTATGGTGATTTTCAAATCTCTTTCTTGTTTGACTAATCAATTTCATCAATTTGGCTTTGAATAGAAAAACCCCTTTTATGTAGTATAAGAACATGTGAATACTTAATTTTTGGTTTGATTCAGATTGATTTCATCAAATTAACTTTGGGCTTCGTGTCATTGGTAAATTTCAACCCTTTCTCACTGGATTTCAATGATCAATTCAAGTTTTGGCTCTAGAATTGAAAAACCCCGATTTGGAATTCATGCTCCTAGGATGGTGATAATCCAAAATTTATGGGCTTATCTAGCATCATTAAGCATCTTAGGGAAAGATTTAGGCTATCACAAGTTTTTATTTTGAGTTGTAAGTAGATCTGATAATTTTTCTCAAATTTCTTGAATTTTGATTGATGAAAAAATGGAGGAAAGATGGATGAAAAATCTTGTTGGAGTCGATTAAGTACCATTAAGTAATTATGTCAATTTAATCACTAGATTTTAAACTTGGTTGGTTGTTTCCTAAGCCACATTAGTGAAGTTGAACAATTCTTAAATATGGGATGATGACATAATTAGAACATGTTGTAGAAGATTTTGTGAAGTTGAACATTATATAATATGATGATTTAATATGGGATTTAGCTTGGGTAATCTTTCAAAGCCATTGGTAGTGCTGGATGGCTCTTGGTCTTAGTGAAGGAAGTTAAAGAGAACATTGTTTTTTTGAAAAAAAAAAAAAAGGTATTGCATGATTGCACTTTAAATGAATTGGATTTAAGTTAGAAAAGATTATTAGGAAGCCTACGAGTGTTCTTGTTATAATTAAGTTAGACATGTAATGGGAGTAGTTAAGGTTGTACTTAGTTGAGAGTCGAAAATAACATTTGTAAGTTTAAATCTTGCAATTGGTGATATAGGATAAGGCTAATTAAGACATATAGGTCCTTGAGGCTAAATGTGATCAAGAAATCTGTGGAAGGCTTTAGGGAGAAGTTTACGTACTCCTCTTTAGGTGAGTAAATAAAGTTGTTTATGTCTGTTTCCTTCTTTCATTTCTGTCTTTTATTTCAAATAAGTGTTTAATGATCTTTTTGGTGCGTTGGAACAAACTTTCTGTTTACATGAATTACTAGACATACAAATTTTAGTCTAATATGAAGTGTTTAGATCCTGGAACAATTTAAACTCATTACGAAATTGCAATAATTGCTTGCTTTTGCAAAAGTGGTATTATATTTGACAATTTTGGAATTTCATTAAATGTTGAAACTCATTTATCTCTAACATTTTTTACTAGTTGATTTGTACCTGAGTCTTCTAATCAAAATGAAATGGTGGGATTTGAATGGTGATTTAGGTCGTAAGTTTTGATAAAATGGAACTTTGGGTCGCTTCTTATTTAAAAAAATTTGAAAGGGTTTTTATTTTGCCTTGGAAACAATGTAACTTAGATATTTTTAAACCCTTTTAAGTTCTATGTCTTGGTGATGGTTGCTTTATCTTTGGTGCCTTCTAAATTGATCTTCCTTTAAAGTCTTGATTAAACTTACATAGACAGGGATATTCTTGATAGATGTTCTTTATAAATCTTAATTTTCATGAGCTAAGACTTATGCCCGTATAGCCATTTTCGTGAGCTAAGACATGTGCATGTATAACTATTTTTGCATGCTAAAACTCATTCCTATATAATTGTTTTTGCAACCTAAGACTTGTGCTTGTATAAATGTTGTCAAGAGCAAAAACTTGTGCTTGTACATATGTTTCCTCAGGTTGTTACTCGTTCTTGTATACATATGTTGTAAGTTATCAATTTGTGCTTACATCATTCTAAATGGTTGTAAACCCCACTTGTTGTTTGCTACCATAATATATCTATTAGTTCTACCAAATGCCCTTGAGATAAATCACTTGTAAAGTTGTATTATAGGTAGCTGCAATATAATATAGACATTCACCATACTTTTGTTAGGTTTAATACAGACTTAATGATTATGTATTTTGTTGTTCATGTCTTGATTCCAAGCAAAGCATGTTAAGCATATCAATTGGGGACTATTTTACTCTTATTTCTCTATGCTTTTAGAGAGTTGGGTTGATCTTGGACCTCCTTTAGTTGTTTAAAGTTAAGATAAATACTTTTTGGTGAGCTCTGCATTGTCTACAAGGGCAAAGATGATTCTTTTTGTATAATTGTTATATACTTTTGTACTTTAGTAGCTCTTATCGTTACAGGTAGGTATTCAATAATTGTATTGTATTTCTTCCTTTTGGATTCACAGGTCTTGGTTGTAAAACTTTTGGGAAGTCTATTTTTCAGGAGAGACTCTATTAATATTTTCACATGAAAGTCATATAATGCATTATATGCTTGTGTCTTATCAATATAAATTACATCTAGTGATGGATTGATATAATTTAGTGTTTGCCTTATGATGCTTTATTATCAATTGATTAAACTATCTGGCTTATTTCGATTCATATAGGTAGGGTTTACTTTGCCCTCCGTGCCGGTCACATTTCCTTGGTTAGAGCTATGACAAATCCAAATATACATATGCATAACAAATTATAATATATAAATATGGAAGGAAAATTCTGCTACAATATGTAAGGGAAAAGCTAACTACCTATGCTGCTGATTGCCTTTAGAACTTATCTTATTTCCAAGCATATAAGGTTGTTAGATGAAGTTCATTAAAATCACATTTAAATTCTCTCCAATTCACAGACTATGTTATTTCTCATAATTTATATCCACTAGTTCCTATTTAAAGGTCTCTGTTATTTAAAATCTAGATAATTCTTTACAAGTAAGCCTCTTATAAATATTCTGAGAGAAAAATACTCTTTTGATCCCTCACTTATTACAAAATTACTTACCTTAATGACTGGCATTGCTTCCCAAAACATAACATCACGTCCTCCTCCTTCCTTAACCTTGTTCAACATTTTTATGTATTATTAATACTATTTTTTCTTTGAGCTAAAATAGAGTAGTCATGTGGAAATATTCTCCCTAAAATTGTGACTACCAATGATTCTTTTTCACTTCAAAATTTTGGTAGTTGCTAGCAACTTCTACCTTTTTGTTTCTCTTGGTTTCTTACATATGAAATTCCTCACTTCCCCTATATTTTACTGGAACTCCTATAATCCTATTCATAGGTTTGTTATTCCTTATCTCAAGTGGAGGAAGAAGTATAATTTATTTTTTCCACTTATTTTGCGGTCATTGAATAGCAATAGATTGCTAAATCTTCTCTTTGTACTTCTCATATATTCCCACCTATCTTAGACCACTAATTACTTCTTCATCCTCCCTAGTACATTCTTTCACCCCTAATACTTCATGCTACTAATAAGCCATGTTTCTTTATATCCTACTCTATTGCTTTTCCCTTTATCATATTACCTATCATTTCTTATGTCTTATCTTTGCTGTCATTAAATTGTTATAAAACTAATTTCTTATGCTAATCAAGATTAGCCTAAATTATGGAAGTTTCTAAGTCCTTAATTTCCTTGTTCAGCATTTTCATTTTTTAAGGCTTTATAGACAAATTCTAAGAAATTTGAATTTCCTTAAAAAATTCCATTAGGATAGCAATTAAATTCTATTTCCTAATCATCTATTCTTTTAACTTGATAACTTTGTCTTTAAATTCATTAAGCTAATCCGTAACATTTTTCTTAAATTTCTTGTGGTTAGTGTTTTTTTTTTCTCCTAAGGTAAGGCTTATAGCTTGAATCTTGTAACTTAATCTCATTATTTTATTTCTAATCAATCTGTCTTAAAAGTTCTTACTAAGACTTCTCTTTTGAAATCTTGGGAATATTATAATATTATAATATGTGTATATATATATATATATATCACTTTCAATTTTGTATTATATTATTTATTTTCTTGAAAAAATAATTTACCCTTGGATACATCAAGAAATGTATAGCTATAAAATTCACATTTTCTCTATAACGGCATATTCTCAACATATAAGTAACGTGATGATTTTATTGGGGCATTGATCCTAGCTATTAGGCCTAAACATTTGCTAAAATATGATCAACAAAATTCCTAAATTTTTCAATGTCACCAAATAATGCTAAATAACATACAATATGAGTACATGAGCAGCCTCTAAACTCTCAAGGTTCCTTGAATTTCTAAACATAATGTATTTCCAGAGGGACCAAAGTTAGGCATAAGACACATATCCCTTCTCCCCCATATCGAATAATATCACACACTTGGTGCAACATGATTTAATTAAAGGGACTTGTTTAACTCAAGCAGAAAAAGGAAAAAAGGAAGAAATGAATTTGAACCCATTCGATAGCAAACTCGGTGATAGGGATTGTACCTTTAAATGATCTTCTATGTCACACCCCATATCCCCAATGTGTGACCGACACAAGTAACAGGGGAAATTTCTTGATCTTGTAAGCCTACACTAGACGGAAAGCAAAATTACATGCAAATTTCAAGCATAACATCCTGTATAAAATAATATTAGCCCCCTAATTAGAGATATACATATTATATAAATACAATGCATAGATTTTGTAGAAATTTCAATAAAGTCTTCCTTATATATGTGGCTTTTTGATATTTCTACAAGATCCTGTCAGCCCCACCAACTAAACAAAAAGAGAGCTATGCTTTTATAGTAGCAAAATGAAACAAAAATACACCAGAAGAGGGTGTAAGGATACATAGTATGTGGTCATCAGGATACATAGCTAGAATAAATAAAAGAGTAGTTACCCTGAACATATATAGAACCCCTAAAAGCACTGATAACAAAAAGAATAGAACATAGCCCTTGTAAAAACAAAGTGGGGATCACCGAAGGAAGTCCTCACCAATTCCTCAACTCTTTTAAGTAAGTCACCAACTCTACTATCTGAGATAACAAGTTTTTCCAGTAGATAACACCCCAAAATTAGTAAGTAAAAAACATATAATAAACAATCAAAAATGGAAAAAATACATTCGTAATTTAAGATAAAATATCAAATTATGTAAAAGTCTCCAAGGATAGAACCAGTCGGCTAATGAACATAAAAAAAAAAAACCATAAATGATACTTGAGTCAAGATGCACTTACCATTTCTTATCATACAAATCAATTAAGCCTTTTTTAATCTATAAACTCTTAGAAAGAAAATTAACTTAAGATGTATAAGTTTAACAGTGTAACATTGAAATAATGGGCTATTAAAATCCGTTTGAAGGAAGGACCACTACGAACTAGCATCTAGATATCTGACGTGGGCATATAGCCCACGAGGATAAATCATAAGAGGCAAGGACACATAATCCTTAAGGGTAAGTAACCAATAGATGTGAGATCATAACTTATAAAAATCAACCATCCTTCCATCCACGTGTGATAGCTGTCACACGGGGCTAGACCTCTCTTAATGGTACTAGTTGGGTATTTCCCAAGGTGTACCAAGGTATAACAGAACTGCTGTTAAGTTCCACTATCCTAACTAGTCCTTCCAAGAACAATGAAAAATAAAACAAGCATGTATAGAATCAATTAACTTTACACATACTCACTTATTTAGTAATGGTACTTAACCGTACTTATGAATTTCTCAACGGTCTCTACCAACCCATACATGGTGTAATTATGTAAATTACCTTTCGAAAATCATATAATATGGATTAATGATACTAAATAATAATAATAATATAATAATAATAATAATTATGATGATGATAAAAATATTTTAATAAATAAAGGAAGGATAAATCACATAAAGGAGTTGGGAGTGCTATCTATGCACCTGAATGCCGTTAAATATCAAGTAACCTAGTCTTCATCAACTAAAGTGGAAAAATCATCCCACTAAGAAGTCCCTGTTTGAATAAGAAATTAAATTTCTTTCTTTCTCTTATTACTGACAATCTTGGCATAATGTTTATAACATAAGTATTGCTAGAAACACTATAATAACCTTAACAGTCCACAATTTTTCAATCAAGCCTAAATTTCATCAACTTAACATCTTAATATAGAAATCAAGAGTTTCTCTTTTCCTTCTCCCAAACACCATCAACATCAAATTTCTCATAAGAACACTTATAACCCACAAGGATATGAAATCTTATAAATATATCCCATTAAGAACTTATATTCCTACATATATTCAAATAATAAATGAATTTCTTAATTCACTAATTGCCCAAACCCACACCAATCATTCTCTTCATAAAAATTCCACTATTAATTCTCTAACATGATTAGAAAATTAGTGATTCACAATTGGCTTTTCTAACATACTTTTCATTCTTATTAACTCTTCCATAAATATGAAACTCAAGTAAAAATTTAGAAAAATCATAAATTCATCTTACCTCTCAAATGATAACTTCTAATTGTTCCAACTACTTCCTCTATGTAATTAATTGAGGCCCTAATTCTCAAAATGTTTAATAAGGTCCCTCAAGAACCCTAAATTCACTACAAATTAGAGATTTCCAAATTAGTTTGAATTTCATGGAATTAAAAGGGAAATGGACGAAATTAACAAGAGGAAGAAAGCCATATGGAAATTTTGAGTTCAACTCACCAATTTGAGCTCAATTAGGGATTTAAGGTTTAGGGGATTTGACCCCAATTTGTGAGTTCAACTCACAAATTGGGTATTTCCAAATTAGTTTGAGTTTCTCATAATTGAGAGAGGGAAATGGATGAAATTAGCAAGAGAAAGAAAAAGGCACATGGAAATTTGAGTTCAACTCACCAATTTGAGCTCAATTTGAAAAATTCAAAATTTTCCCTTCTTTGAACCCCAGATGCACTGTCAAATGAATTTCAGAAATTAACAACCTAAATCATGTTGTTAAACTCATGATTCAAGTAGAAAGGGTAAAAAATCCTATAAGCAACAAAAGACATGTGAAAATTGTATGCTTTCTCACCAATTTTTCACTCAAATCGTTGTATATCCACAGTCAACACCAAATTAACTACAGAAGAAAAATCTCGCCGGAATGACAGTGATCTCCGACTAAGACCTCACTCGCAATGACAGTGTAAATGGAAAAAACAATGTTGACAGAATAATATTAAAGAATGTAAGGGATATGGTATCTGTAACTAAGTTACATGATGAAGAACATAAGCTATCGAGAAGATGAAATATGTTGCTGGGGGTATTTTTTGTCTTTTCGCATTTTAAGTGCCAAGTGTCAGCTTAGAAAAAAAAATTAGGAACCATCAGGCCAACCTCAATCGCCTGATGAATTTTCACTTCATCTATCCTTATACCTTACTACATTCTTTGTAATTTTTTTTGCCTATACTTATTTTAAATTTATTTATTGTACTTCACTCCTTAATTAAATGATTTATAACTTGATTTATTTGTTACTAATTAAACTTATTGGATTTGTTACATTCTATCTATTCATGTTTTCTTTTCTATATTCAGCTTTGTTTTCTTGAGCCAAAATAAAGGGAGAAAAAATTGGTAATGACATATAAGACAAGAACATGACTAAACAAACCTCAAGATATGAGGAAACCCTTTTTCCACAAAGCACTGTAAACTCTTCTCAAATTAAGATTATTTGAATTGATAGTCCTTGTTTAATCCATTGAACTTCTGTGGAATTAATTTATTTTACACGTAGATTATTAAATACTTATCAATGCATGGTCAGTAAACCTAAGGATAAAGCTTTAAGGCTTCTTCTCCATTTTCCCTTTTTCCACAAAGCACTATAAAATTTCCTTAAATTTAGATTATTTGAACTGATAGCCCTTGTTCAATCCACTGAACTTTTTGTGGAATGAATTTATTTTACATGTAGATTATTAAATACTTATCCATGCATGGGCAACAAACCTAAGGATAAAGCTTTAAGGCTTCTTTTCCATCTTCCCTAATTTCAAAATCTATTGAACATCCCTCATAGAAGATATGATGGAAGTTTCCAATTCCCACTTGGATTGAGTTTATAATCCAGGCCTGCAAATGAAAATGCACACCAATAAGAAAAATTGCCTTACAAAATGTTTCTTTTTTAGGTCAAAGGTGAAGATGAATCTAAGGTTCATTGTTTGTTACCTTTGAAAGTGATAAGAAAGCCTTCTCCAGATATGTATGTCATCTCTAGTTCTTTTCCTATGAGTTTCTCTCAAATTCCTATAAGCTCTCCTTGGGAGAGAATGTTTATGGCTTTAATAGGTAAAATGTTTTTATTAGTGCTTGTTGCCTGCTATTGGATGCAAAATAAAATTGTTCTAAAAGCCTAGTTAGCAAAACTATAAAATAAAAATGGGACACTTATTTAATATGAATGGCAAACTTGTTGAATTCACTCAATAGGCTTCGCATATGAGGCTTTTTTCCCCCAATACCCATGATGATATATGGATTCTCTCCATTCCCAAATTAACATATATTTTAAGCATCTTGTTTGATGTTCTTTTATTTTAGTATATTTAAAAATTTTATAAATGTTTATGATATATAAACTTTTTATTGCATTCAAATACCATGCTAATAAAAAAAAAATCTTCAATATAAAAAGTTATTAGACCTAACATCTTATTGTCTACTTGGTTTAGTAGGATGACATTCTATTAACATTTTAAATTTTTAAACACATAATTATTATTTTAATATATAATTTAGTGCAACATTAATGTATTAAGATAATACAATCATGTTATAGAAAGATAAACATTAAGGTAAGTCTAACAACTTCACATATTACAAGTTCTTTAGTTTTTTCTCTTCAATAAAATGATATATTGAATGAGAAATCATAAGAAAAAATATTAATATTATATATTTATTATACTAATATTTTTCAACTGAAAAAATTAAAATAAACTAAAATATATTAAAATAAATGCCTAACGTATTAAGCCTTTGCCCTGTTGTCTTATTAGACAAAAAATTAACTTACTGCTAACCATGAAGGTAATTTTATTTATTTATATATTTATTTTGGTCTATTCATTGTATTTGTTTGTTAGATTAATTGCAGTCAAAAAATCAAAATTTAGATTGGCAAAACCTTCTAATGTCCCTTTAGCATAAGCCAACCTCATGAAGAAACTTAGATTTTGATTGGTAATTGGTCAAATATGACCAATTTTCATTTATATTGAAGAATATGGGTCTTATGCATATGGAAGATTATATCAAGTCAACTTCAATACAAGGCTCTACCGGAAAACATAAAGATATATGGGGATGTTAATTTCTGAGAGTTAATCTAACCGGAAAAATTTGAATCAAAGTAGCTAACTACCTTAAGGTTCTTAATTTGCTTATACAATAGTTTGTAATCTTTTGCACAGTTGAGATACCTCATAATTTTCTTTGTAACTTTCCAATGATCCATTCCTGGATTGTTATGATATCTACCTAACATTCCAATAGCAAATGTAATATCTGGTCTCGTACAAACCTGAGCATGCATAAGGTTTCCAACAACTGAAGCATATGGAATGTTACGTATATATTCCCTCTCTAGATTATTCTTCGAGCATTAGTTCAAATTGAACCTATCACCCTTTACAATAGGTACTAATTTATTGAACAATCTTTCATCTAAAATCTTTCTAAGACTTTGTTAATATAGGTTTCTTGCAACAAACCCAAAATACATTAAGTTTTGTCTTTATGGATCTTAATGCCAATGACATAAGATGCTTAACCAATATCTTTCATATCAAAGTTTTTAGAGAAAACTATTTCACCTCATATAGAAACTTTTTTATCATTTGTTGCAAGCAATATGTTATCCACATACTGCACAAGGAAACATATTTTACTCCCATTAACCTTTTGGCATATACATTGATCCATGACATTATCCACAAATCCAAATGAGGAGATAATTTCATGAAATTTAAGATACCATTGGTGGGAGGCTTGTTTTAATCAATATATGGATATCTTAAACTTGCAAACTAAATGTTTACCAGCACCAGAAGAGAATCCTAGAGGTTGTTTCATATATACCTCTTCCCTTAGATTCCCATTAAGGAATGCCATTTTCACATCCATCTGATGTAATTCTAAGTTAAAATGAGCAACTAATGCTAATATAATACGAAGAGAATCCTCTTTGATATAGGAGAAAATGTTTTCTTGTAATCAATTCCTTCCTTTTAAGTAAATCCTTTGGCTATGAGTCATGCTTTAATTCTCTTGATGTTGTTTAATGAGTCTCTTTGTACCTTAAAGACCCAGACTTTTGAGCCACTAAGCAACTAAACGAGATCCCATACTTTGTTAAATGCCATAAAATCCATTTTATCCTTCATAACATTGAGCTACAAATCAAATTCTTTATAGTTAATGGCTTGTGAAAATGTTTCAAGATCATCTTCGGCTTCTATGTTATAGTCAGACTCTTGTAGGTACACAACATAATCACTAGGAATTGTTGACCTCCTAATCTTATTCAATCTTCTTAATGTTGAGTCAACATTCTTTTAGGGAGTATGTTCCTTAATTGGTTGCATAACATATTCTAGTGGCTATTGCATAATTGGATCAACTAAGTCATAGTTAATAGTATATGGTTCCTTAATGATTGGTTTTTCAACACTTGTTTGTACTTGAGGGGTATGAATTATAATCAATCTATTACTTGATATGGGAGCTTAAGTTCCCAAATGATAATTATCAGAATCTAAGTTCAAAGTGTGATCACTCCACTGATCAAGCCATTCTAAAAAAACCTAGCATTTCTTGACTCCACAATCCTAGTGCTATGTGATGGATAATCAAACTTGTATCTCTTAAACCTTTATGCATACCCAACAAAGTAGCCACTGTAGTCCTTGGGTTTAGATTCTTCTCTTGTGAATTATAAATATGCACCTAAAATGGGCATCCCCATAGACACATATGCCTTAAACTCGGTTTCTAACCTTTCATTAATTCAAATGGCTTCTTTTCAACAACCTTTGTTGGAACTCAATTAAGCATATACACTGCCATCTTAAGGGGTTTAGTCCATAAGGACTTAGGAAGTATTGATTTCTTCTTTTGGCTACACCATTCTGGTATGGGGAATCAGGTATAGTGTACTGGGCAATAATCCCATGCTCTTGATGAAACTATACAAATGGACTTGGTGTTTATCCATCTTCAGTGCATCTACCATAGTACTTACCACCTCTATCTGATCTTACTATCTTAATTTGTTTATCACATTGTTTCTCTACTGATTTAAAAACCTTAAAGACATCTAATGTCACATTCTTATTATTAAGTAGATAGAGTTACATGTATCGTGAGTAATTGTCAATACAGGTGATAAAGTATTTTTAACTAGTTGAGTCTATATTTAGACTACATATATATATATATATATATATATATATGCATGATTTCCAACACAGTAGAACTCCTTTTAGCACATTTCTTAGTCTTATTAGTCTATTTACCCATCAAGTAGTCTATATAAGTATCAAAGTTAGTGAAGTCCAGAATATTCAATACTCCTCCTTTACTAACCTTGTTACCATCTCTATTGAGATATGACCAAGTTTACGATGCTACAATATAGAAAAATTTTCATTAATAACACATCTCTTTATATCTATGCTATTAAAAGCATGCATAGTTTCTTATAATGAATTATCTTGTAATTGAATTTGAAAAAGACTATCACAAATTGTATTATTTCCAACAGGATTTGATTTATAAGTTTCTAGAGAAACTTGGTATATAAAATGTCTTATGCAAAATCAGAATTCATAATTCAAAAACAACTTGCAAGTTCCTATAGCCTCAACCAGTAACCCCATCTAAATTCCTAAGTAGATATATTACTTACTTCCTATCCCTTCCTTTAGTTTAGAAAGCCCAATAAGGTATTTGAAATATGGATTGTAGAACCAGAATTAATCTACCATGTGTTACTATTAACATCTACTATATTAGATTCATAACAAATGAATAAGATTGAATTACCTTTCTTTTCAAGCCAAGCCTTAAATTTTTTGCAGACCTTCTTCATGTATCCTTTTTTTTTACAGAAAAAAATACTTTGACTCCATCTTAATATCACTTTAGATCGGCATTTTACCTTTCCATTTTCCCTTGGCTTTTCTCTTATCTTTCCTTTGAATTGTCATATATGCATTTTCTCCTGTTTCCACTAGGAGCCTTCCTTTCTTTTAAACAAACATAGTCAGTACTTCATTGATTCACCATTTTTGTTTGTGTGTGTTGTATGAGATTTTGAAATGTCCATATTAAGGCGGTAGGGAATTCAAAATGAAGTACACTATGAAATAATCAGGAACCCTAACCTCCAGTGTCCTCAATTGAGTCGCAATATCCCTCATCTGCATGATGTGCTCTTGCACACCTCTTAAGTTAGTGAGCTTCATAGTGGATAATTTTGACATTAGGGTACTAGCTAAAGCCTTTTTAGAGGATTCAAATTGTTCATCAATGGCTTTCAACAAGTAACGATCATTTTTATGCTCCCCTATTAATCCACGTATACTATCAGATATCATGGATTTGATGTACATTAAGCTAAGGTGATTAGATTGCTCCCAACATTCATAAAGAGTTATTGCTGATGCACTGCTAATATCTGTAGGTGTAGGAGGATCATCTTTTCTAATGACATAATCAATGTTCATCTACCTTAATTGGAGAAGAATTTTCTCCTACCAAATTTTATAATTATCCCCATTAAGTTTGGGAACTTGAAAATTAGAAATGTTTAATGGTTGAAAAGCTGCATAAACATTACATACATATATCAATATTTGAGACAAATTTGAAAAATCCATATATGTTTTACTAATGCAAACTTGTAAATTAAACATAAGCCTAGTAGAAAAAAAAACTGCCTGTGAGTTAAGTCTTATTTAATTAGGATCATGTATAAATCATGACGAAACTAGAAAATAATACTCCATTTCTTTAATCCTTATGGGCAAATTAAGAAAAAGAAAAAAATTCACTATCCTATCCTAATTAATCATATCAATGTAATAATATTCCTGTGGGATGATGATTACCATATTGAAAATGATTAATTACAACTTAATGTCATTTTTTAATGTAGTTTTATAACTTAATATATAATCTTAGAATAATTAAAGGTGTTGTGGCTAAATTCTAATTATACTAAAATTATACAAATTACATGACATCAAATTTTCTTAAATGCTTGTAAATGACCATACAAAATGCATAAACAAGCAAATTTCATAATGGGATTTTTAATCAATTAATTAATTAATTAGTCAACAGAACCAAAATGTGACAAATTAATTAATTAAATATCCCTTCATTTAAAATTTACTTAAACTAAAATTTCAAGAAATTAAGCACTTAATTAAATGGCATGAAAATTCAATTTCACATAATATTGGACAAAATATCTCCAAATATCACCCAATAAGACTTAAAAATAAACTTTAAAAAATTTGAACATTAATTAAATTAAAAACTTTGAGCATACATTTCTAAACTTTAAATATGTTTGAAAACAAAACCTATACATAAGGTAGTGTGGTGGTTCAATGGTTAGAATGTTGGCCTATACAAAACAAATTGTCGTTCAGGGCATTATCCAAAATGCAGCAAATGGAAATAGTGCAAAATGACATGTCATTTCATCTAAGGGCCAAAATGACTTGTAGCTTGACATGTCCCCTACCTTCAAGTCATATAGATCCAAAACTAACCTAGTTTGGACCCAAATCAAGACCCAACCATTTCTTGCATTTAGAACTCCATTTTTAGCATTTCAAAAGCCAAAATTGATTAATGTTTCATAATGACCAAGTTTATGAGCTCAAAATCATGAAAAGAACGTATAAATATGATTGACCCCAAATTTAAAAATATTCTGAATTTCGCAAGGCAGAGGTTTAATAGCTCAGATACAAATGTAAGTATTTAAATATAAAACAAACTTGCTAGTTTACTCAAGACAAAGAAATAATGCAGAAAAACTTATATCTCTAGCCATTGCCATTAATTTGAATATGGAAACTTTTAAGCCTTTGTTTCTCACTCTCTAAGATGGTGTGTGAATTTCAAGTGATGAGAAACCAAACTTAAGGACTTATATTTATAGGAGAGATTAAGATAACCACTTCATCAATAGTTACCATTGAATAATGCAAGTGGGTAGAAAAATTGTATGTAATGATGAAAGTTACAATAATAGGATATTGCACTTAGTGAATGGGCCATAAGCAGCAAAAAATTTAAAAATATTCTGAATTTCGCAAGGCAGAGGTTTAATAGCTTAGATACAAATGTAAGTATTTAAATATAAAACAAACTTGCTACTTTACTCAAGACAAAGAAATAATGAAGAAAAACTTATACCTCCAACTATTGCCATTAATCTAAATATGAAAACTTTTAAGCCTTTGTTTCTCACTCTCTAAGATGGTGTGAGTTTCAAGTGATAAGAAACCAAACTTAAGGACTTATATCTATAGGAGAGATTAAGGCAACTACTCCATCAATAGTTACCATTGAATAATGCAAGTAGGTAGGAAAATTGTATGTAATGATAAAAGTTTACAATAATAGAATATTGCACTTAGTGAATGGGTCATAGCCAATAAGAAAGTTAACAATAATAGTGCATAATGATAGTCTAGAAATGGACCACAATTTGTAAGGTTAACACTGGGAAGATGTTAAAAGGCTTTCATTCTATCTCCATTATTTGTCTTGCCCTGTTACTTCTCTATTACTGTCTTCATATTGAGATTGAGGATTGCTTAACATTAATTCCATACATTTATGATAGAAACAATTTGAATTGACTCAATTAAAACCAACCTTTAATCAAATTAATTTGGTGTACTTTTTCCAGAATGCCTATAGATATAATGCTATTAAGGTGAGCACAAACCATGTAATAGACATATGTCTGGTATCTATTGATTTACATGAAAATTTCTTTCAATGAAATATGTACCTTTTTTGTTGTTGACCTTTTGTTTTACTTTCTATAGATTATCGCAATGGTCTTGTTTGACTAATCAACATTTATAGAATAATGTTCTATGTTATTACTTTGAGAGTCTACATTGCTGACGCTGTCCAAATTCATAAATGCAGGTTTTTTCACCACCGGCAAACGTATGCTTTCATTTGTGATCATATAAATGACTTTAGAGATAATTGGTCTGAGAAATTGCCGTGTGAAACATGAATCACTTAGTAATGGATGCATTAGCTCTAACCCAGCTCTTTGTTGCCACAACTCCAAAGCCTGCAATAGTAATAATCAACTTAAATATAGTGGACCAAAATTATGGAGATTATGATATGAAAAGATATGAAGAATTCAAGTGTAATTTAATGTATTGTGCCATGTCTAAAATGAGTATGAAATAGATCTATTATTGAAATATCTTAGTAGGAAACTAGATCTTTATAAGCATACTAAAGAAAAAATAAATAAATACTAAGTTAAGAAGTCACATGTCCGACTAGATTCAGATGGCCATTGTGATTATAAAAGCTATTGTTCCTCCTATTGCTTAAAATTTTGAGTATTAAGACTTCAAAACTGAAGATATCTAATTTTACAGGGAATATGTCCTCTATTGCATATTCTAGAGACATGTACCCGCTAATACAATAGTCATGATAAGCCATTGTTAGAAAAAAGAAACAATACCTTTTTGCTTATTGTAAAAGCTAATCATGAATTGTTTTCTTTGCCAATTTTTTTCAACTTACTAAGTCCCAACACTTCGATTAGTGTTGGTGATGAGGTTGTTACATTTGAAAATTCTTGCCATGCCAAAGTCAGAAATTTTGGGATTCATATCTGCATCAAGTAGTATGTTACTTGCTTTTAAATCCCAGTGAATGATTTTTAAGCTTGAGTGCTAATGAAGGTAAAGAAGTCCTTGTGAAATTCCTTCAATAATCATCACTCATTTTTTCCAATCCAACACGTCCCTCTTGGATGCATCTTCAAAGTTCCAACCATAAGATGACTGCATAATATTAGAGATTATAACAACTATTCAATAAAACCTTTGAGTTGATATGGTTCACATGAGAAAATTGAAAACAAGTTCTATACCATAATATAATTTGTTCTGAATAGAGTTTGTTGTTGAAATGATGACTGATTTTGCTGCCAAGTTTGAAGGGTGGTAACATATATGATACTCATAAAGGAATATATGCCAATGACTAGCTTTGAGCATATGATTATGAAGAAAATGAAGATTTACTAACCAAAGAGAAAGGAGTTCAAGCTTCTGTTGGGCATGCATTCGTAAACCAACATCTTCTCTTCGGCTTGTATGGAGCAGCCAAGCAAACGAACAAGATTCATGTGCTGTAGTTTTACTATGAGTGTTAGCTCATTCTTAAACTCCACTAATCGTTGTCCTAAACTTCTCGATAGCCTTTTCACTGCAATTTCCAGCTCCTCAGGCAATTTTCCCTAACGATTTGTCTTTTGTTAGTAACTCAAATAAACAATAGAATAGAACCAACTGAAAGGATATGCTCCTCCCACCTTATAAACTTTGCCAAAGCCACCCTCTTCAAGCTTATTTCTTGTAGAAAAGTTATTTGTTGCTTCAACTATAGATGCAAAACCGAAGATTTTTAAACTTTGAGCAAAGTTATTATCATAATCAAGCCCATTTGCATTGTGTGATGTATCAGCTCGTTTTATCAACTGAAGTGGGTTGTCCCCTGCATTATTTGTATGTAGCAAGACAAAGTATCACTAATTTCGATTTCAGATTTCACATGAACTTGCTGAGTAGTATTGGGGATATAGATCATACTTATTACCTTTTCTTTTCCATCTCAGATAGAAAATGATGACAATGATAAACAACAAAGTGATTGAAACTGAAATTGCTATCCATATCCATTTATTGATCTTCCTCGTACTCCTACTTTTATCTGCAATTTAACTGTAACAACCACCTCCAGTTTAGTTGCCTTATGTTGAAAGGATGTTAGTCAGCTTGAAAACTTCTGCAAAGTAGAATCAATTTAAAAAGAATATATATATATATATATATATATTCATAGATAAAAACGAATCATTATTAAACATGCGTTAACACATCAGACATACTTCTATGAAAGATGTACTTAAGAATTTCTTATTAGATTCGGTATACAAAAAGTTAGAAATCAAACTAATCACATATAATGAACACATGCATGTTATAAGTACATTTTACCGAAAAATAAATTAATATACTCGAACGTTCTTCCATCAGATTGTGATGTCTAGCACATATTTTGTTATTCACGAAACATTTATAGCAGTAGGGCACTATACATATTAATTGCTAACACTATTCTCCAACAGAGCCATCAATTAACAAACGAGAAAGCATCCGTCTGGGAGGGTTGTTTATGCTCAAAGTCCAATCGATTAAGATGATACCATAGCTCACACTAATATATACGAATTGGCAAACTTACCGTTTTGTGGTCGTTGGATAACACAAAATTTTCGTGAAGAGCCAGACGGGTCGGGTCGAAACTCTACTTCTTGATCTTGTATCAAACAACCCACCGTTTCTGTATCCTGATATGCTTGACAATCACAGTCATTCCAGCAACGAGAATTTCAGTGCCCATTAACACTACTTATGTATTTTAATCCTATCAATATAAGAACTGAAAGTTAGATACATAAAATTAGTAAAAATATAAGAACTGAAAATTTAATGTATTATGATACAATTCAATGTACATGCCAAACATATAATAAAAATGAATGGCATGGCATAAATATATGTAATTTAACTTTGTACGGTGTGTGTGACAAAATGTACGAGAGATTTCAAAAGGACAAATGCATCTAATGTCTTGATACTTTAAGACAATTTATTTTTTTTATTAAGAATTAAATTATTTAAATAGTATAGTTCAATAATATATTCTAAATAAAATTCAATTGTAATTATCTTATTTAAGAAATTTAATTGTGAAGTATTAATATGAATTTTTTTAAATCCAAGAATTAAAAAGTAGGGAAAGGTATAAGTAACTTGAGTGGCTACCAATCACACCCTTTTTGTAACTAAAATTATATATTATAATAATTTTTAATATCTACCCCTTTTGAATTTTTGTATGCACTAGATACACATGCATTCAACAGTTAAAATTTAATCAACTTCGGAGTTTTTTTGGTGACTTTGGCCCTAATGTCCCATCCCATGTATATTAGCAGTAAATAAAGTAAATACAAAAAAAAATATATAGGAGTTAAAAAATATCAGTTGTTGATATAAGAAAAAAGATAATATTTGTGTAGGATGTTATTTAGTTTCACTTTATTTGTTTTATTTTTAATAAAATATGAAAAATTATAATATAATATTTTATTCACAATTTTTTTAAAAACTAAATTGAAACATTGACATACACTTTCAAGTACAAACCACCAGTATGAAATGATTTATTTTTATTTTTTAAATATTAAACACACAAAATAACATTAAAAATTAAAACATGTGAGTTTTTCAAGATTTTAAATGATATAAAATAGTACTAAAATAATAACAATACTATTATACTAATAACATTGATGATTACTACATTCATCTAAAATACCAGAAAATCCTACTGTGCTGAACATTTTGTGGAGGCCACTGTACCCCCACAAAAAAAAAAAAAACAAAGAATGTAAAATTTTTATAATTTTTAAACAACATAAAATACCTTTAAAAATACGTTATCTATATCTACTACTTGAGAAGATTTTGTTAAGGTCAATTTTTTATGCTGAATAATTTCAGTATTTTTGTACGAAAATTAAAAATTGCATTTCATAAATCTTAGAAGAACTGAAAATGAAGAATAAAATTCAAAGTCTTCATAGCATCCTCTGTTTGAAAATTCATCTGAGTGTGGAGGTTTTTGTCCAACAAGCCAGTGATTCTCTGATTCCTATCATTGTCGCTGTCTCTACCCAATTAGACTTTTGCATAAACCAATGCCAATTTGTGTTCCTTCCATCACGTTTCTTCATTTTCATAGATCAGTCTTCTCTAATGTCGGAGGTGGAGACTTCATTTGAATAGTTGAAACTTAAGGTATATTTGGATAGATAATTGAGGTGGAAGTGAGAAAGAGTAAAATGATCAAAATGAGTTAAACTTATATTTTGAATTTTCTTGTAGGTGAAATAAAAATGTAAAGAATGAACACTAAGAATCTTTTTTGTCATTCAAAATCTTAATTTTGTTATTATTCCAAATTGAAAGGTGAAGACTAAAAAGAAATGATCTAAGAAATTAAATTATAAATATACTCTTATTTTATTAATTATAATTATTATTATATTCAAGTGATACCTTTTGTTTTTATCATCGTTATACTTCTTCTACAACCGAAGAGGGAACAATGTTGAAGTTGAGGATCATAAGTCACTTCTCATCATACATATATTATGAATCATTGCATATACCATGAAGCCATTTTTGCTATTGAGAGGTGATAATAGTCATTCTTCTGGGTAGTAAGTTTCATAACTTTTACTGCATATATCATGAATAATAATAATAATAATAATAATAATAATAATAATTATTATTATTATTATTATTATTATTATTATTATTTACATAATTTTTAAGATCCAAATCAATATTCTTACTATTTTTTATTAACTGCGATGATTAACCTAGCTAAAAATATAATAAATATAATTTTTAGTGTAAGTTTAATGATAAAATTTTATAAAATTCTTTCAAATTCCATTTAAAACTTTTTTTTTATGAACTCATTGTTACAAAAAAAAAAATCTCACTCTTTAACATTCATAATCATGAATTATGAATTTAACTATAAACTAATTATTAATTATGTGTTTATTTTATAAGAATAATATTGAAAAAAAAACTCATGACTCATTTTATTCTATTAATTTTATTATAACTTTTAAACAAAAGTTAAAAAAATTGATTTTTTTTTCATTAAAACTCTCAAATAATACATTAATCACAACTTTTCTATTATACTATATTTCATTCTATGTCATTTCATATCATCCCATCAATAACTATTTCATTCTATCTTTTAAAATACTCTGAAACATAACCTTAGTTTTGTCTTTAAATCTCACGTACCTTAATTTGACTAGGATGGAGTATTTACACCTTTTGTAGATAAATTATTGAGCACAATAAAAAAATAATTTAACAACACCATATGTCAACCCAAATCAACTGAGATTACGCAATTCAATTATTAGATGAAAATTTATTTTCTCATGTAGTCATCTATTTTAATTTGAGCCGTTAAATCTGCATAAATTTTCAACAAAAACCGTTAGATTCTTGAAATTTAACTTTACTGTAACAAATCCAGCGCCTTAGTGTTCCTATCGCCATTCTTCTTTCATCTTGAACCAAATAGACTACGTGTCCCATTCTTCAAATTATTCTTCATACTGTCATGTCAGCGTTGGAGACACGTCTAAGAGTGCAGAAACTTCGTTTCGTCTTTAATGTATCTCACAAATACGCAACTTTGACTGATTAAAGCGAATTACACTTCCTGAAATTAAAGAATGCTTATGTATCTTTTCTCTCCTTTGTATAAATTTTCAAGACATTGCTTTATAGAAAGAACGAGAAGTCAAGCTCTTGTTAGTTTATTCCCTAAATTCATATAAAATAATTTTTTTGTTATCTTATACAATTTCCCGAGTTAGCAGCAAAATTTAAAATTTTAATCAGTTGCCTTTAAGAAGAGCCTTCATGTAAGTGTACTCTAAATTTTGTTTTTGCATTGGGTGACTCAATTCTTACTAGTAGTGATTCAGAATCTGCGGATTGAATTAAATGGCTTTATTAAATTATCTTTGTGTTTTTAATAGATTGAAAGTCTCTAAAATCTAATTAAATTTCATTATTCTTTGTATTATTATATCAAAGAAATAACATTAGGATAAAAAATGCTTTTGACACTAAATGAATTCTTAATAATGACATTTGCTTAATTTTAATGAGATCTCAAAAATATAAATATATTTAATGTTTTAAATAATAAAGTGAAATTTCAAATTACATTCTAAATTCAATTTAAAAATTTTAATTTTAATTTTAATTTTGTTTATTAGAGTATTTCAAACACATAGTATATCGAGTGTTCTCATTTAGAAAGATGAGAGAGTAAATATATTTCTTTTTTGGTTAAAATAGAGAGTTTGAGTGCCCCTACTACTTATATATATATATATATATCTTAATCCTACCATTTTTCAGTGCTATCTTTTTTTAAAAAACAAAAAACCTTTTAAATCATGTACAAGGTTATAAAGCGCAGCTTGTACAATAAATTGCGTAAATTTTAATAATGTATAAAATATATAATTGATTCTCTTAATTGTTTTAATTCTTTTACTTCACTTCATTATTTTATTGGATACATAAAATTAGTAAATATACAATAATAGAAAATTCACGTGTTATCTATTCTCGTTCTCTCTCTCTTTTATTTTCCCATCTCTTATATTTTTCAATCTTTGATATGTATAGTTTGTTGAGACTTCGGGTCAATAGTAGGATCTTTAGATCTTAATAATTTAATTGCCAATAATTAAGGCACTTATAACGATTACTAATTATTCTTAATAATTGTTTGTTTTTTTGCTTGACTTTCGTTATTCACGAACCAGACATAAGGCGAGGAATGAATAATTTCTCTCATGCTAAAACAAAGAGAAAGAAAAAAAAATTAAATGTGCACGTACAAAATCAATAAAAATGTTCAATAATATATTCTGTGAGAGGATAAGAATAAAAATTTGTTGAAAAATGTGAGTGTGGATATTTTAATAGAAGTTTTACATTATTTGAAAGAGTGAGGTTTTACATTAATCAATATTTTTAACAGCTAGTTTCCACATGTTAGAAATTAGAAATTTTGCAGATTCCAAAGTCATAAAAAGAGTAAGAAGATGAAAGAAAAAGAAAACTTATATATTGTCCTTTATATACTTATATTATATTCTCTAATTAATTAATAGCATTTAGATAATTTTTTATACTTCATTTACTTTTTTATTAATACGATTAACTCTCATCTTTTAAAAATTTATACACATATCACTAGTTAGTTGAAAAAACCTGATATAAATATATAAGACAACATATAAGTTTTTTTTCCATGAAAGGAAGAAAAGGAAAGCTAAAATTTACTCTCCAAAGATTTGACTGTGAATGGAGTAAATAGGATTCTCTTGATTTTTCTTTCTCAATTTTTTGTCCACTTGTGTTGATTCTTTTCTATTGACAGAAATTTAAAGGAAAAAATCAAATTTAATAAGAGATGAGAAATGAAAAGGGAAATGATTACAGACTCTTATTTGTGTTCTCAGAAAATTTAAATATTTTAAATTGAATAATTAAGATAATCACAACTGTTTAACATGTAAATAATTGAAATTTATGCATTTTATCGTGCATAGATCATGATGCCTACACCGTAATGATTTATTTGCAACAATTATCTCTTTCTTAACTAATTAATTTTTTTCCAATTTTTGTTTAAATATATTGGCCAAAGTTTAAAGTATTCGACATGTATTATTTTGGACTATAATGTCATTTAATTACGTATAGAAGCCCCAAAACTTTGAAATCTGCAAAATTTCTAGTTTCTTTCTTAGCCTTCCATGTTAGTAGAAGAAAAAAAAAAAACCATAACAAGAAATACTAAGTAAAAGTACCGAAAGTCTAAATTATAAAATATCGCCTAGTGATTTCGAAAATGCTATTCAACCAAATCCTTTATGAAGGTTTTTGTGAGAGAACGAGAATATAAATCCAATCATAGTGATCTTCAGCCTGAACAATTAAACGGACAGGACTATGTAGGCATGAAGAGAAAGGTCAAAGAAAGAAAGTAAAATTGAAGTGTATGGGTCCGAGCGTAGAGTACGAGGTACGTTGAACCACAGAAGACTTGGTTAAAGTTGCAACTTTTGACAATGGAACTTGAATATCAAAATCAGACTTCATGAATTTGATGCTCCAAAAAAGTGAGTCTGAATCTATATAGAAGAAGGGAGGACAATGTATGTTCGGTGCAAAAGCCTCATTCACCGTTCTTTGGAAAATGTTTCCAATGAGAGTATGTTCATTTTTGTGGCTTTTCTCGATACCCTTTTGCTCAATAAACTTGAGCATAAATGTGTCAATGGTGACTGGCCAATCCCTAAGCCATCAGCAATCCTTGTTGCTCCAATTGAAGGAGCACCTCATTTTCAACCCATTGGTATCCAAAAAACTGGTTCACTGGAATCAAACTGATGATTGCTGTCAATGGAAAGGCGTGACATGTAGCAAGGGACTTGTTATAGCACTTGATCTGAGCGAGGAATCTATTTCAGGTGGACTTGGTAATCAAAGTAGCCTCTTCAGCCTACAGCATCTCCAGAGTTTGAATTTGGCTTACAATGATTTTCATTCTGCAATTCCTTCAGGCTTGCAAAATCTGAAGAGTTTACGTTATCTGAACTTGTCAAACGCTGGCTTTAGTGGGCAGATTCCCATAGAGATTTCATATCTAACAAGATTGGATATTCTTGACATGTCTATATCATTTGCTCATTCTCTGAAACTTGAGATGCCAAATGTAACAATGGTCTTGCAGAACCTTACAGAAATCACAGAATTGTATTTGGATGGTGTAAGGGTATCTGCCAAGGGAAAGGAGTGGTGCCATGCCATATCTTCATTGCAAAAACTTCGAGTTTTGAGCATGTCTTCTTGCAATCTCTCAGGGCCTATTGATGACTCTTCGCTAGAAAAGCTTCAGTCACTTTCCATAATTCGGCTGAACAAAAACAGTTTATCAAGTAAAGTGCCAGAATTCTTTTCGAGATTCTCCAATTTGACCACCTTGCAGCTCAATAGTTGCGACTTAAATGGAGATTTTCCAGCAAGCATCTTCCATATAGAAGAACTACAAGTCCTTGACATATCCAATAATTTGAATCTTCAAGGTCGTTTGCCAAACTTCACAAAGCATGGATCACTACACACCTTGGACCTCAGCAATACAAATTTTGCTGGGCAACTACCAAATTCTCTTCACAATTTGAGGCAATTGTCCACATTGGATTTATCTGGGTGCCAGTTCAATGGAGCACTACCTTCTTCAATGTCAGAACTCACCCGACTTGTTCATCTGGACTTATCCTTCAACCGCTTTACTGGTACACTTCCATCTCTTACAAATTCCAAGAATCTCACATATTTGTCTCTTTATCACAATGATTTAAGAGGTGAAATTCTATTTTCATATTTTGAGGGCCTCAAAAATCTTGTTAGCATTGATTTAGGGGATAATTCCTTCAATGGGAGTGTCCCATCATCCCTTTTTACACTCCCATCTTTGCAGGAACTTAAGCTTCCTAATAATCAACTTGATGGTGTATTGGATGAATTTCCAAATGCATCTTCCTCTTTGTTAGAGATTGTTGATTTAAGCGGCAACAAAATACATGGGGCTATTCCTGATTCTATCTTTAATCATACAAGACTTCGTAGCATCCAACTTGCTTTAAACAAGTTCAATGGCAAAATACAATTGAATGTGATCCAGAGGCTACGAAACTTAGTTACACTGGACCTTTCTCACAACAACTTGTCAGTTGATGCAAATTTCAGGGATGATCATGACCAATCAGCCTTCCCCAAAATGAGCAATATAATGTTGGCTTCCTGCAAGTTGACAAAAGTCCCTGCATTTTTGAAAAACCAATCCAAATTAATTTTTCTAGACCTATCCGACAATGAGATTCAAGAAGATATACCTGAATGGATTTCTGGACTAG
This sequence comes from Delonix regia, assembly GCA_037074485.1. Classification (NCBI taxonomy): domain Eukaryota; kingdom Viridiplantae; phylum Streptophyta; class Magnoliopsida; order Fabales; family Fabaceae; genus Delonix; species Delonix regia. The sequence continues at coordinate 16,284,773 of CM073454.1, read as the reverse complement.
ATTTTCTGGCTAACCTAAACCTTTCTAGTAATCTTTTGACAAACTCTAACGGAAAGTTTCCAAATTTTAGTTCCAACTTGGTGGTCCTCGACCTTCATTCTAACAAATTCCAAGGGCCCATTTCCATTTTCCCCAAATATTCCATCTTTCTGGATTACTCAGGCAATGGATTCAGCTTTATCCCATCTGACATTGGCAATCATATGCCTTTCATATTTTCCCTCTCTCTTTCAAATAATTCCTTAGATGGAAAAGTCCCTGGCTCCTTCTGTAATGCTTCAAGTCTTCGTGTACTTGATCTTTCCTATAATGACTTTAGTGGCACAATTCCTGAGTGTTTAGCTACAATGGACGAGAATCTAAGGGTATTAAAGCTTGGGCAAAACAAGATCAATGGTCATATCCCTGACACAGTTTCAACTTCATGTGCTCTAAGGTTCTTAGATCTCAATGGAAATCTCATTAGTGGTATCATTCCAAGATCTCTTGCCAACTGTCGTAAACTACAAGTCTTGGACCTTGGAAACAATAAGTTAGTTGATCAATTTCCATGTGTCTTACAAAATATATCCACCCTCCGAGTTTTGATTTTGAGGTCAAACAACTTGCAAGGCCCAATTACATGCCCAAATATGCTTGGTGGTTGGGAGATGCTTGAAATTGTTGATCTATCCATGAATAATTTTGATGGTAAACTTCCAGGAGCACTTCTAAGAACTTGGAATGCAATGATCCATGATGATGAAGCTGATCAAAAGTTCAGTATGTATGATAACTCTGATATGTATGAGCGATTTGATCCAATAAAGTTCGAGGATACAATATCAGTTATCAACAAAGATTTTGGAATGAAATTGACCCAACTTTTTGCAATTGAACCCCGTTCTTTCATAGAACATTCATTCTCAGATGTCTTTTTTGAGTATCTTCATCGTGATCAGCTTTCAATTACGGTAATACATAAACACCAACAAGTGAGGATGGTTGAACTGCTAAAAAGTTTTAGTTCTGTGGATTTGTCATTCAATCATTTTGAAGGGTCAATACCAGAAGAACTCATGAATTTTAAAGGTCTTCATTCTCTTAACTTGTCACATAATGCTTTCTCAGGCAGTATCCCATCATCAATAAAAAACTTGATATCTCTTGAGTCCTTAGACATGTCGAGGAACTCTTTGACCGAAGAAATTCCCACTGAGCTTGCTAGTTTATCTTTCCTTGAAGTCCTAGATCTCTCCTTTAATCATCTTGAGGGGGAAATTCCAACTGGTACTCAAATTCAATCATTTGAAGCGTCTTCCTTCATAGGAAATAGAGGATTATGTGGACCACCATTGCGCCAAAGCTGCAGTAATGGAGTACAAATTTTGTTGCCACCAACATATGAAGCTTCCCATTCTGACACTGGGGGTCCACTTGATTGGAAATTCTTAAGTGCTGAATTGGGATTCATATTTGGCTTTGGAATCCTTATCCTACCCCTTATTTTCATGAGGTCGTGGAGATTAAGTTATTGCAAGTTCATAGATGACATGCTTTATCGGATCTTTCCTCAGTTGGATTTTGCATATGAATGCCATGAAGGGCAAAAATACCGAACTCTAAGGTGGATTCGTTGTTGATTTGGGCCATGCTTAGAGCATATCAGTCATAGTTTCAAATTTGTACTCATTTTCTTTGTATCATTATTACAGTGGGGTGTGAGTTTCTCATGTGTGCCCAAATAAGGACTATGTCCATGAAACAGTACAAGCCTAATATGAATGCGTAGTGTCTTTTTTCTTGGCCAGTTATGAAGATGTAGAATCAAGTTGTAAGGTTTGCACTATTCCCTATTTTAAGATGACTGTCTTTACTTATGGAAAAAGCTTCATCAAATGCATATATTTTACCGCACCTGAAATGTAACTGTCAGTGGCAGAAGAGAAGAAGGAATTTTAATTTTTTTCTCAAGAAACGACAACCAAATTATAAGGACAAAGTAGTATGCGAATCAAGGATCAAATTTGACAGTGAGTTGTATATGAAAAAAATATTAGATAGCACACGACACTTGTTTCTAAGGAACAAATACCCAAAATTGTTGACGTAAAATTTAATAGCCTTAATTTTAATTTTATTATTGTTTATCAATCACATGTAGAAGGAAAATTAAGAGGAACTTAATAAAATAAAATGAAGGTAGAAAAATAAAAAAATTACATGGGAGGACTTGACTTGGAATAAGAGCATAAGGCTTGTATATTCTACTGTAGAGATTGAAACCTACATAATTTATGTAAAAAGGCATGTCATTTGGTTTGGTCCTTTTTATTTTTGCAAAAAAATAAAAAACAAGATAGTAAAAATCAAAACTAGGCAATCTCTCTCATGCTCTCTTGGTTTCCTCCTTTTTCTCTTTTTCCAAGTTTTTGAATTTTGAAAATGAAATTTAATTGCATTTTTTATTTTTAGTAAAATATGAAACTGATGAGAATTTTAAAAGAAATGAAAAATGTTTTGGGTCTCTTTTCATTTTAAAGAAAGGAACTTGGAAGGTGGCCAGAAAAAAAAAAAATGTTAACGAAAGATCATTGTTTGAATTTTTATATTTGTAATGACTTAGAAATTATTCAAGGAAAACTTTAAGAAAATTATTTATCTTTAATTATTTCGGTTTTCAATTTTTTTTTTGATTTCATGAAAATAGAAATTTAATGAAAAAGAACAAGGGGTGTCAAATGTTGAGAGGGATTATCATTTATAAGAGAAATGGTTTCAATTTTTATTTATTTTAAAATTTTTTACTGTTTCACTTTTTTATAATATTTTTAAAATATCAATTGGGTATGGGCTATGAAAACTCACAAATTATTTAAAACGCAACCAAGCAATATTTGGTAAAATATAAGGAGACATAATATATCCCATAATTGCCAGTAGTTAACTTAAAGAGAGACGAAGTCTCATATAACCACTCAAATACAAATGGAATGAAAATAAAATTCAAGCATACATAATGGGGTGCAAATGTGTGCACGTGTTCAATATAATATTTTATCAAAGCATATGTACAAATTAAACTAGAAATCCAATATTGTACAATCTAGGAATGCTCAGCCAATAATTGTTGGTTGCTTTGTAACTTTATTCCCCTTTTGGGAGATGAGATTACTTCGATTGTTTGCCAAATGACGGAAATGTACTCACAAGCAAAGATAAACACAAATTAATATGCGAACTCATGAAGATCCTTATTAATCAATATTTGAATTGTGTTCTTTCCAATATATATGAAGAGAATGTTAAAGGACGGTGCCTCCAATCTTCAAAAGACTAATTATCTTGGTTAGTGAACAATTAGAGAAAAATGGAGAGAAATTTTTTTTTTGATAATTGTAGTTTAATCCTTTAAAATTCCATTAAAACCCTTTATTATTTTCTATAAATTAAGAGGTTCAAAACCTTATTTTTTTTAACCAAGAAAATGAGCAATCCTATGTAAAGAGTGAAGAGATATATAGAGTTGTAAAATTAGTATTCTTTTATTAACAAGAAATATAAAATATTGTATTATACTTATTATTAAATCAATATATTCTAATTAATTAATTTGGCAATTAATATACTTAGACTAAATCAAAAATGAATTGGGTCCATGTTATTAGTAGATAATCATTAATGGGTTGGATTATTCACTGGCCTGTTAAGTAAAGACCCCACCTTGTAGCCCAGGCTTAGTTAGTATTATCCCATTGAATTACTAATAGAAAGAGAGATTATTGGTTCAGTATTTCAAACGAATCAGTATATATATTGCCTTTTAAAAACTTGAAAATGTAGGATGCCATTAAAGCTTGGTATTGTACAAAACTTCAAATCTTTCAAAGGAAATTCCTCACTGAATGTTGCGTTCTTGGTTAAATTAGTTTAGGGGCTATTCTTGTGAAAGGATTTCAAACCTAATGGCATCAATTTCATACATTAAAATCCTTGAAAATTTTCGCTACCATTGAAGCTCAATTCATGCAAAACCCTTATTTGTTTGAACAAGATTTCTCCTTAATGGTGTATTATTTGCAAAAATTATTATGGGGGTCTTGTAGATCTTGAAAATATCAGTCTTTTAACACCAAGAATTCCTAAAACCAATCAAGAAATTGACAAATCAATATGTGGAGGTCTAATTAGGTCAAACGACCCACTTCAAACCTGTTTTGGTGGGGAAGATGATGAATAGTGATGTTCATTGACGCCCACTAGTGCCTTATTGTACATGTGGTGCATGGTTTACCTATAGGGCCCATTTGGGCCCAAAATTTTGGGTACTACATTAACTTTTAATTTCCTAATTAATGGTAATTTTTTTGAAATTTTTTGATATACGGAAATATGAGTTTTTGAATTTCCATGGTATTTTACACTGTATTTTAAATAGGTATTCTCTGAATTTTGGACTACAAAATTTTATGCATATTTAAAGTGCAACCTAGTATCATATATTTTTCACACTCTCAAAGATGGAATACTTTGATGGACCAAGCAATTTATTGGAGATTTAGGGCCTAAAAATAGTATGTAATTAAGGAATTTTGACCTAAAAAATTTTGTATGATGTCTATACATAGTGAGGAGCAGTATACTATGCTCACTCTCCCTAATAATATATAGATAAATTAAAATGAATTTATTCACGTTATTGGTGGATTTTATTCCAATTTCGGGAAGTGTCTCAAGGAATAAATAAATTGGAATATATTATGGACCGTTTTTAGGTCATTCACACTTAGTGGTTGTATGTTCACCTATCATGGGCTCAGTTATGATGTTTTGGGTTTATAAATAACCTAAGTTGTGGTTGTTATTCCATTCCTCTCTCCTTATGGACACATTATAGTAATTATTAGGGATAAGATTGAATGTTAGATGAAGTTCACAAGAGAGTATATATATTATATTGGTAGTGGACATACCTTATTAGTAGGACATTGTTGATATAACTTTGTAAATTGGGCCAAATAATTTTTGGAGAAATTATGCCTTTATGAATTAAGTATTGTGTGGAATGTAATTCTGAAACCAATTTTCGTGTATATTTCACAAATTTGTTTATGAAAATTGTTTTTCTAATTATTTAAAACTTTTTGGGCAATATACTCATTTGTTATGGGTGACATGAGTTGTTGCGGTTGATTAATTGGGCTACATTAACTATCGAAAGCCCAAGTCTATGCCTAAACAGGTGACCTGACTTAAAATAGTTATAACTTTTAGTACAAATGGAATTTTGGACATATAATACTATTTCAGAAAGCTCATTAAGAGCCCAATGCCTAGGCAAGTTGCCAGAGGCAATCTAATCCAATTTCGAGCACAAATTCCATAATTTTCATTGACTTAAGGACCTTTAAAATTTAAGAAACTTAGTTTTATGCTTCATACAATAAACTAATGAATATAGTTTGAAGCTATTATGTTCAAGAACTATACAAGACCTAATATTGTCTATATGGATGCTCTCTAATTTAAACAAAATTAGATATTAAAAGCATGATTAGTTTTATATTCTTGGTAGTCAATCATGCATCCTCTGAAGTAAAATGACATCTAAAGTGTTGTCATTTGCTTGCTCTTAGAATTAAGTGATTTCACTTATTGTGAAGATTACTTGGGTAATTGTCACCTTGCAATTGTGAGCTCACCTACCGTGAAACTAGTTGTAGGGAGGTTTATTGGTTAATTAAATTGAGGCATCCATTTCAAATTAGTATTATATAGTTATTGTTGGGTAAATTATATTGGTAGTGGATACACCTTATCGGTTTAGCACTGACAATGTGATTTGATATTATTGAGGTTCAATTAAATTGATGTGTTAATATTTCTTCAACCCTATCGATATGGAGATGTTAAAGACATTTGGTTGTATGGGTCTTTTGATGTATAATAAGTTTCTTTGTTTATTGTAATCTGGGACCCTTAAATGGGATTATGATAAACAATCTTATTAATATAGTTACATAAGCTGAGCCTCTTAGAGGAAACTTTGTTTTATAATTATGTGCATACTCATAATACATATTTCCTAATTTCTTTACCATAGCTCTTATTTATAGCAACTATCAACAGTGAAAATTCTTAGTAGGACAAATTATAATGACTTAAAAAGTCCCTATATGTTTTAGCAATTGTAATGATAGCCCTGGCCCTAAGGTGAATATACTCATTGCACTTAGCAACAATTTCACTGTCTTGAAAAACCTTTCTTGAACTGTGACACCACTCAATTAGAGTGTATGTGTGTGAAGGAATTAATGGAAAAAATAATAGAATATGTGAGGGCCATTCAGAAAAACTCAATTTGAAGGAGAGTTTGGTGTTCAAAGAATTCATATTGAAACTCGTGTACATTATCATAAAACTGAAATCCTTCAGTAATGTCTCAGGAGATAAGTCTCATGTCCGACACACTTTTTTGTCTCTCTTGTCATAGTTTAACTATTGAAAGCTTTATACCATACGCAGCTAGATAAATGCATAGTCAATGAGTTGATTGAGGCTGTTCCTTAAAAGGATAAACTTAAAAGAAATAGGTAATACTCCACAGTGAATCATTTGAATTTAAGATCCAATTAAGAGTTAAATGTAAGTTTACTAAGAAATAAAAACCTAAGACCTAATTAGTTAAAAGAATAATGGGTAGCAAGTTAATGTAATGTTTAAGTTGGCAATTTTGGGACCTTGTAAAGGCAATAGATCTTTTATAGTAACTGGATCATGGATTGTCTCTTTGGCTCTAGCTAATATGAATTCAACGTTGTTGAATTTGTGGTTCTCAATTTCTTTTAAATTTCACAATTTTATTATTGGATTTGATATTATAATACTCTTAAGTGTTATGGGTAATTATTTGAGTTATATTTCTAGAAAGAAAAGTTGATGAAACTGATTGAACAGATCATCTCATAGAACATTAAGTTTTGGATTCTATATAAACTGTATTAAAAACAGTTATTCATGCTAGAGCTAGGTGCTAGGAGACAAGTACGAATCCAAGACTATTATGTTAACCACTAGCATGAAAGTTTGTAACCTTAAGTTCCTTATCCCTAAGTTCCTTATCATGCTTCTGCTATGCTATAGTATGATATGTCAAATCCCTAAAATTTCTAGCTACTAGTATGGTTTATTTTCAAACATATTTGGTTATAACTTATACTTTACATATGTTACACATTATAAAAGTCAGTCAAATCCTTACAGTATGTTTGAAAATTTTGGAATTCATATTTGGGCCTTGTCAAACTCGTGATTATGAGTAGTTCTTCAGTACCTAATAAATAGAAAGAGATCTAAAAATAATTTTAAACCCAATATTATCATGGCGATTGTAATGAGGTAAAAGGAATTAATTATTCATATACCTTTTGTTAGTGCCCATTAGAGGATACTCTTAGAATAATTATAAAGGTAACTAGACTTATGATAAAAGATCAACAAACCTCAGTGGATGGTTTTATCATGGATTAAGTACTTGATGTGCAAATTAAATGATCAATCTTAAGTTGAAACAAGTTTTAGGAATGTTATCTCAAGTTTGATAAGGTTATTTGTAGCCACAGATTTATTTTTGTAATGTATGTTAAATGATACACAATTAGCTTGAAGTGGCATTAACCTCCTTATAATGTTAACCTCTTACTGTTATCCTAACATGATAAATCTTAGCGAAACCTCTTATGCTCTTAGAATTCAATTCCATTATGATAGGTCTCACATCTTTGCAATTTGTCTCAAGGAACTCCTGTTGATTAAGTGCTTATAGAATTCAGAATGCATTCTTGTTCCTTTTGTGGTGCACCTATTCAAATAGGTGATAGAGAGAACTTATAAACCTCTTAAATCCTTAATATAACCAAGAAAGGACTAAAATGGAAAGAAATTCCCATTAGCTTCCGCTGTTGGCAGCTTGGTGCATGCTTAAGTAGACATTTGTACTATTATAACAAGTGATATAGTGTACTTTGAATATACTTGAGTGATCTTATTTTTGGATTATTAAACAGCTGCTTAAATAGTTATGTTTTTACCTACAAGGTATTTGGAATTGCATATTCTGTTACAATGAATTTGATTCACTTGTAATTATTGACTATTCGAATTTTAATAATGTGATTTGATTAATTATTTGAAATCAAATTTGTGTGTACATCTTATGATATTTTGGAGGAGTTGTTCTATTTAGAAGTGTCATATAGACACTTGTAGCTAGCTCATATATATGAGCAGAGAGTATGTTGCTTGTTATGCTATGGCAATTTGTCAGGGAATGTGGTCAAGGAAATGAGTTTTTTATGATGTACACATGTTTTAAGTCTTGAACATTTTGCAATAGTGACTCTGTTATAAGCTTATCTCAAAATTACAGGAATTTCAGTAACATTGAACTGTTAATTCATAATTCTTGTTTATTCAAGAGAAGATATGTGAACGTCATACTCATATTGAACGTTTTGGTTGATCCGTTTATCAAGACTAATGCATTAAAGTTTTAGAGACTTCTTACTCTTGGGTATTATGAGAATTTTGATGTCTCAGTTTAGTGGGAGTATTAGTTGTGTTCTTAAATAACACTTTGATATATTTTGGCATTTATAACATTTGTTTCCCTATCGGATTCATTGTTCTTAGTTGTGCCAAATTTTGGATATATTTCAGAAAATTGCTTTTTCTTATTGAATTCAATATTCTTTATTCATGGTTTTATTTCTAAATATTCCTCATTTTAGTCTCGAGTGGATCACATTCATGGTGAACCTATGTTTACGGATCTACTGACCAAAGGCTTACCCATATTAGTATTTCAAATCTTGTAACTCATATGAGTCTTGTTAAATCGCTGATGAAGCCTTGGTCTAATAGGAGTATGAGTTGAGCCTTAAGGGGCTTTTATGGTGTAAGATAACAATAAAACATTATTTCGTATTCCATTCTATACAAATAGTGAAATCAATTCATGATGATGTTAATATCACTTGTTTCCCTATCAATTGTTGATTAGTCAAGCTACAACATCAAAAAATATGCAAACCCACATGGGTAAGCTAGTGAATGATTTATGCAATAGGTCATATGGGACTTTTCCAAGCAATATGGTGCCTAATACGAACATCACATGAGCAGGAATTGTGTGAAGTTATCAGCTTAAGAATTGGAAAAATCCTTGAAGGGGTAAATAAGCAATCATGCAATGTATATTTCAAGAGGATTTATGCCAACATCACGAAGATCAAGCTGAGTATAAAGTGTGCCAATGGAGGATGAAAAGAAAGAAATGGCATGTCCAAAATATTCCCTTTATACCCCTTCTATAGAGATTTAAAAAGACATATTCAAATCAACATTTTTTATTTAAAAAACAGTGAACATTCCATCTGCTGAGGCTCTAAAACAAACTCCTAGCTACACAAAGTTTATGACAACCATCATAAAGGATATGATAAAATTGGGGGAATAGGAGACATTGGCATTAATAGAAGAGTGTAATACAATTTTGCAAAAGAAACTAGCCAAACAGTTAAAAGACCCAATGAAGAAAGAATTTCCATTATTTTTAGTCTATGATTGGCCCAAATAGGAAGCATGATAAGGACATGTTCAACCCATTAATTAAGGTGTAAGAAAGGTGTTATTATCCAGGTTATATAACGAAGTAAACCACATGACAAAATTCACTCTTCCAAGACCATTATGAGCATGCATGGGCTGGTACCTTCATTGGGTTGTGTTGGATGAAATTCTTAAGTGTAGGAGCTTTTATAAACTATTTTAGTTTGTCTTCAACCATTAATAAGCAAAGGGAGAAGTTGATGAAGGGAGAAAAACTAATAGGAAAGAGACAAGAGGCTACACATCATTAAAACTCTTCCCTTTTGCATGTGTGACACATAAATAAGAGAGAGTAAGTTATTTCTAGTCAAATAAGTGTTACTTCAGCTCTTAGCTTCCCCATTTTCATATACCCATTGAAATAACAAGAGAGAGAGAGAAAAAAGCTTAAGTTTTCAACCTAGGAAGCTTGAAGGAGAGAGGAATGAAAATAGGCTTGCATGAAGCACTAAATGACATTATTTCTCCATAGTGTAAAAGACAAAATTGTTCAACATAGTGAGACATACCTAAGAAACCCTTAGTATATGGATTTGGCCATCTCGAATTAAGAAAGAAGGGGGAAAGGTTTAGTGGAAAGGAAGAAGAAAAAGAGGACGTAGAAGCATTTAAGAAGAAGTACAAACACTTTTGGCTTACTAAAATAATAGAGTTTAAGAGCATAAAAGAGATTGGATCATACTTTAAACCTTCCATTCATAAGGGACTTGAATACCTTCATGAAAGGAAGGTTAGCTTAGAGACAAGGTAACTAGTCTTATCCTTAAAACTTGCAATATTTTTTTAGTGTTATCTTGTGCTATATATCCATTGATACATTGATTGCAAATTGAGTATCCTACATAAATATGGAAATATTTACAACCTCAAATGCCTCCCAAGAAATTTCTTAGATACTGTTGGCCTTTATTAGCTTTTGAGTCCCTTTCCACCACAATTTAGCTTCGTCCTCCAATATATATTCTGTTAAAGTTGCTTTTTAGGTAGTTGTGTAATCCATACCTCTAAATATTTTCTGCATTTGCCTCACCCATTTGTCTGCTTTGTTTGGATCATAATCTCCATTAAATGATAGAGATTTCACTTTATGAAACTCAACCAATACCACACTTAAGGTTTTGAATCTTTTCTAATTTCCTTATTAGGTTCTTCCTGGCTAAAGGGTTCTTGATTCCCATGGCCTCTAATTTCCTCCTTTAATTGCCTAAGAATTTAAGTAGTTGCTTCCTATGCCTCTGCTATTCTTGTAATCTCTTGTTTTGTTTTCATAATTGTTCTACTAACTCTTGCAAAACTTGAGATTGATTTTTGGTAGACATTTTTTCCATAATAATTCATGATATGTTATAAATATTTCCTACAAGCCAGGTGTTTTCCATAAACTAGACTCTAATACCAAAAATATGACACCCTAAATATAAAGACAATGTTTTATATAATTCATAAGATATTCTAGTTACAATGGAAATTTAATGTCTCACTAAGAAAAAAAATGAGATTTGGTATGTGTAGCATTATGTGTATACAATCAATGGTATGTTTGTTCATAGCAATGGATTGAATTTTATGACATTAACACAACAAATGAAGAAATTAAATGGATGTACTCAAATATGTGACTTATATTTATATTTTCACTCCATATCATTCATACAAAGCAAGGTGTAGGTCACATAAAATACACTCAAACTAATCAAGATGTAAAAGCATGCCAGACAATAAGGGAGAATATGAAATTTCAGCTCAAATATATCAAAGAAACTATTCAATTCCATATGAAGTAGTAGGAAAATGAAAACATGGCTCATCATAATAAGAACAATGTAATCAGTGACGCTACCAAAAACATATGGAATCAAAATAGTTTAAACATAAAGAATGAAGCAACAATAATATGTAGGGTTAAAGTTGAAAATAAAAATGATCAATGTAATACCACTCTAACTATTAGAGTCGCTCACAGCCTCTCCATTCACCATACCTTGCTCATTATGACAAAAAATAAAGTCCCTAGTCTCTTCAGGTCACCCTTTTCGTTTCTAATCTTCTTTTACCTTTCTTTCTTATTCTATTTTCCATTTGTTCTATCTTTTTTTTTTTCGTCTTATTAAGTTTTGTTTCTTTCATTATTTTGTGCCTCACTTTTCCTTTTGTTCTTCGATTTTTTAATTCCAACCTCTTCAATTATTATGTATTATGCTTGATTCCATGTTTCTTCTTTCTTTCCACTCTTTAGCCCCTCCTCTCCATTACTCCAATCATCACCCTGTTCTCTATTCTTGTCTATTTTTCATTGTGTTCACTCTCTCTCTTAACTTATCACTTTTCTAATCCCTCCTTCCTTCACTATTCTCTTTGATTCTTCCTATTCTCTCTTTATTTTTTTATATTTCCTTACTCTACTTTCATTTTTTATCCTATTTTGCCACTATGCTTCTTATTCTTTCCCGATTCCCTTTTGCTTTTTTTTTCTTTCTTACATAAGTGTATTTCCTCCTCTTTTTCTTGATATTCTATTTTATAATTGTAAAGACCATCTTCTTATCCCTTCTGGACTTTAGGTTCTTTTCAGCCTTTTCTACTTTACCTTCTTTGCCAATCCAAATCACCTTATGTTGTGGCCTTAACATGAAGGGATCATGTTTCATAAATCATAACTATTTATCACATCTAATGGCTCTTAGCTTGCCATGTCGTCTTGATTTCTTTTTTTCCTTATGAAATCATTATATCCTTTTCCCTTTTTTTCTTTTTTGTGCCAACATTTCACATTCGTTACATTGAACCCATTTCTCATACCAAAATCCTTTTGCATCAACCATAGCTTATAAAATGGGAAAGTAAAACATAGCGATAAGGTGTTGCAAGGCTTAATTATTTGGAAATTACAATTATGTTTTGCAACTTTTTTCTTACCAATGTTTCAACTATAATTGTAGGTAAGATGAATTAATATTTTAACAAACTATTTGAAGTTTTCTTTTTACCAATATTTCGACTCTAATTGCAAGTGAGATTCCTTTATGCAGTTATTACAAATCATTTTATTTGAGCATAGGAAGAAACGAAAGGCATAATGGATTTCAAAAGAAAGTATAATGTATTCATGATTTAGAATTGAAGGGCATTATGGATTCAAATTATACTTTTGGGAAAATTATAGTACAAGGTTAAGAGAAAATTATACTTTTGGTCCTTCTAGTTTCAATCAATTTTTAATTTAATCGTTATAGCTTAAAATTTTGTATTTGAATCCTTAAGTTTACAAATATTTTAATTTAGTCCCTAAGAATTAAAATCATGTCAGAAATGTTCTTGATTGTATGTTAAAAGTTGGGCAACCATAAAAATAACTTTATATGCTTGTAGGAGTGTATATAAGTTTTTAAATAAAAATAAACTCCAGTGCAAAGTCAATGTGGTTTTAATGAGCATAGGTTTAGTGCAACACTTAAAAGGACAAAGAGTCAGTGCGTGTAGTCAAAATGTTGGAACCAAAGGAAAAAATAAGATCAAAATGATTTCAAAAAAACAAAAGGAAACTAGGATGACATGGTAAGTTAGGAGCCATTTCATAAAACAAACGGTTGTGATTTGTGGGATATGATACCCTCATGTTGGCCCCATAAGATGAGGGGATTTTGATTGCTTCTTTGCTTTTCATTTTGTTCAGTAGCCAACACCTCGCTCTCTCTTATCTTTTTGTTGTTCTCTCTATGCCAGCTCATGAAGTGTTCCCTAAATGCTCTCATTCCTCCACATATATACCTCTGTTATACCTAAGGATTTAATCCTACTAAGTTTCCTCTTATTTGTTTCTTTTTCTTTTTATACATTTTGATTTTCTTTATGCCAAGTGAGTGTATGCGTGTAAAATTAAAAAACTAAAAGTGGTGCCCATTTCCTGCTTTCATGTGTGTGGCTATTTATCTTTTATTTTTAATTTGAAAAATAATGAGTTTGTTTCCATTTTGTTATTTATAATTATTCACTTTATTTTTTAGATTTGTAGACAAATTATGGTGTTTACACCATTCCTTTATCTTTTCCATATATTTTGTTTCTAATTAGTTCTTTAACTTTAGCTTCAATTTTACTTAATGGAGCAAACCCATCAAATTTCTCATTCACCACACATATTTCTCAGCACATTGCAATTCTAATTGGCAAATCTGTGGAATGTGGTTATGTGGGAGATGCAAGTGACAAGGTAGCAAGAGGTAGGAAGCCTACTAAAGCAACTCTTGTCACTATGATTTCCTCCTCAACCGACAATGCTTGCCTTCCTTATGGAAGGGAAATCCATGAATTTAGTTATCGCCTTGCAAAATATTCATCAATTAAGTTGCATACTCTGTGTTTGCAACATTGCTGCATTATGTTACTACTTAAAATGTTTAACTTATTTGTTCATCATCTTACAACCTTGCTATCACTTTTTATCTTGGTATCAATTTTAGAGATAATCCATAACTTTTAGTCAATGAATGTTTTGTTATTGGTAAGGTTATGAGCTTAAAATTGTCGAAATGTGTAGTAGCAATTCAACCTTGTTATTGGGCATTGTCATTCCATCTCTTTGCTAATATGAAATACAGTTGCTATTGCACTTTAACCCATCCTATATCAATTTTTTCACACAACACTACCAAGATACAAAGCTGCTATAGTACTTGGAATTATAACTGGACTTATTCTAAACCTTTGCAATTTCTCGTGCATAACACAAAAGATCTCATTTCATTCAATTATAGCTAATTTAATATGTCAAAAGTCTTTTCCATCTTTGAGAGCAACCTCTTTCCTTTTACTGAAAATAAGTACATAGGAATCTTCATGGTGGCTTTTGCAATCTTGATATTCCTTTTCCTTGGTTCTATAAATGGATTCAATATTGCACTTTTCACCAAACTAACATGTGTATGTCAACTCTTGTAATTGTCATTTTCAGTATTATATCAGTCTTGCTTGATGTCATCACATCTATTATTTTTTGTTTCCTAAGGATGAAAATTGCAACAAATGTAAATGCAAGAACCGTAATAGAGACAAGAAAGGGTGATCATTGGGGTGGTCTTTTTTAGGCTATCACATATTATAGTCTCAGTAGATCTTTTATGGCTTTGTTTTGTAGATTTGGTGGTGGTATAAATACGAAGGCTACTAATGTTGGTGTTGATCTTGTTGGCAAGGTTGAAAACAAAAACAAAACAAAAAAAGACTTTTAAGGATAAGCCAACATTTGGTGTAATGGGAAAGATTTAAAGTAGCTCTGAATGGACAAGGTCTAGTTTGATAAGGAAGGCAATTTTATAAGACTACTAGAAGCCCAACCTAATATACAAGTTTAGCCTATGTTGAGTTAGTTAAAGCCTTGGAGGTAGAACATTGAAAGCGTGAGTAACAAAATGGATGCCAAAAACGTGTAAAAGGATTATAAAATTATAAAAGAATGACTGAGTACCTTTATGGGGGTGCATAGTATGTTATCCAATTTCTCCCTAAGCTTTATTGTTCAAACTCTTCCTCTCTGATGTTTTTGATTCTATTGTTTTTTTTTCTTTCATATCCTACTATTTGGATTTTGTAGTATTGAACTTTACCATTTCATTGGATTTTGTATTGTTGAACTTTACCATGTCATTCACTTGTTATTGGAACTTGTTTAAAATTTGATTGGAATGGTCTACTTTCTTAATACATTACAGATTGCAATGTTGTATTGGCTCATAATAATAATAGTTCCTATATTGATGCAAGGGAAAATTTATAAATACCATAATTTGATTTTAATATCATTGATGGACTTTATTTTGCAATTTCAATTAAAGACCTAAAGACCTTTTAAGATTTTTCAATGGACAAAAAGGCAACTGACTTTGATAATTTTAATAATTTTCCTCTAAAACATGATTTGCCAACAAATCGTACATTCTCATTCTTTAATTTGAATCTTCATCATGCTTTGGAAGTAGAGAAACACAGTTTGGAAAGAGGTATAATCTTGACTTTTAGAAGTCTTAAAATCTTCATAGATAAACTTTAACTGATAATATTTCTCCATGAATCTGAATCTTCATCATTCACATCTTCATTTTGTTATTTTATCTCTATATTCCATCAAATATATTAACTTTGTCCTTAAACCTCAAACCTACTAATTTTCTTTTAACTTCTCAATTTCACCTTCTTCCCTGGTAGGTAAAGAGGTGATGCAAAGTCATTTTTATCTTAATACAGGGGCCTAACTATTGCAGAGGGCACATAGAGCAAGAGAACACTAAGAGCAAGAGCTGAGAGACAATTTGGTGTGGAGTTAGAAAAGAGAGTACGAGAGGATGATCACATGGGAGTGGCAAGTTGCTATGTTCTTTCTTTTCTCCTCTAATCTCTTTTTTTATTTCCTTCTTTCATTATTTGAGATCATGAATTTACTTGGTTAGAAATTTTAATTATAGGATTTTAACATAACCCTTTATGGGGTTTTTTTTTCTGTATGATGATAATTTTTATATTGAATTTTTGAATTCTATTTATATTATGTGTTTAATGCTTTCTAAAACTTGATCACTTTGGAATTGAACTAGCATTTAGACTAAATCGAAAGAGAAACCCTAAATTATGATTTGAATGAAAATAATCACTATTTACATGCTTAAAACAATAAGTATTGCAATTCACATTTAAGATGATAATATTTGACTCCCTTTGATAACCATAATAAGGACAGAGGTATAATGTGACTTTCTTTTTAGCTAGTTCTCATAGGAATATTGAGAATTGGAAAAAAACAATAAGATTTATGCAAGTTCTCATAAGAATATAGGGAATTGAAAAAAACAATAAGATTTATGTGAATTTGAGAGAATTGCAAAAACACTTAAATCCCTATGTTAATAAACTAGTTCATAAGTCAATAAAGAAGTTAATGTCCTTACAAAATAATTGCATATGGGAAAGTCAAAGTCATAAAATTATTGGTATAATGGTTTATTGTCATATGTTGTCTACATTTATTTTTCTAGTCATTACACTCAATTTTCTAATCTCTTTGCCCATGTTAAGAAAATAATAATAAATAGTAGTCCATAATTTAGCTAAGTCTTTGTAAAAATGATATTTTACTATATATTACTATTCACAATCACACATTTGTGCGTATTGAAATTAGTGAATAGTAACCTCTACTTTTATTACCACATGTCTTTGCTAGAGTTTCATTCCATCTTAATTATTATCACGTTTGTTATCCCTTGGCTTTTATATGTATAAGTAAGTTATGCTTTTATTACCCACATGTTTTGCCAGAGATACATATCACCTTAATTGTTATTAACCCTGAATTTTGTGTTCATTATCACCTAATTTCTAGTTTTAAAATTATTAAAACCAGGAGCATTTTGGTCTATTAAAAATCTTAAAAGGCCATTAAGTCTTTGAGTAAAATTATAAAATGAAAGGTCTTTTAATGATATTAAAATTAATTTATGATTCTCTAATGCCATTTTCATGGATAAAAACTAAAAGTAGGTCTCGTGCAAAACCAAAAACACTCAAAAGGCACGACAAAAATTATTTGGAAGAAAAACAAGAGATGATGAGTGGTGAATAGTTAATCAGCTTATCTATATATATAAAAATGGAAATAATTTTTTATAAGTAATAATTATAACTATATATAATTATAATAATTATATTTATATGTTATAATTAAGTGTAGTAGCATACTCACAATCAAATTGAAGTAAAATTTAAATTAATGAACATTTTTCATTAATTATTTTTAAAAAAATAACACAAAATAAGTTATTGAAAAAAAAACAAAAGAATGTATTTATTGTCAAAACAAAAGTGTTTTCGAGCCATAAGAAAATAATAATAAACTTACAAAGCTTTATCAAAACCGAATCGGTTTGCACCGTGAAATTGACATCCATATCATTTCCCAACGCCTCAGTTCAAAGCGAGTGTGAGAGAGGATCTCCGAAACCCTACGATGGATACACACCTTGAGAAAGAGAGATCCGCCAAGAGAGCCAGAGAAGATAGAGATCACAGAGACCGCCACAAAGAACGCGAACGCGATCGCGATCGAGACCACAAGCACCGGAGCCACGACGGCGATGAGAAACGCCACCGTGATTCCGATCACCGCCACCACCATCGATCCGACATGGATTCCAAGCGCGAGCACTCCCACAAATCCAGCCGTGAAAGATCGCGCGAGCGGTCCTACGATTCGAGGGAGGAGAGAGAAGGAAGCATGGATGGGGTTTATGATAGGGATGGGAAGCGTGAGTGGTCCCACGAGCCGGGGAGTGAAAGGGAGGAGAGCAGAGACAGGTCTAAGCTTCGGGCGATAAAGCGTGAGGAATCGTATGAGAGGAATTCAGACCATGAGTTTGGGAGTGAGCGGGGAGAATCAGTGGAGAGAGGGCACTCGTCGTATTCGCACAAGAGGAAAGAGAGGGAACACATTGAAGATAAGGATAAGGATGATAAGGAGGAAAAGAGAACTAGGGTTTCAGAGGAGAGGAAGGAGAGGAGGAGATTCGAGGATAGGGTTGAGGATGACAAGGAGTTTAATGGTGGAGAAAGAGAAGGAAAGAGGGAAAGAAGGAAGTTTGGGGATAAAGCGAAGAAGGAAGAGGATATCATAGACAATGAAGATGGGAAACAAGTGAAGGATAAAGAGGTGAAAGTGAAGGAAGAACTCACTGATAAGAAGTTTGACAATGCCCAGGGCTCTGCCAATGGAAATGCTTCAGTTGGAAATGTGAGCTTTCTAGTATTCTTATAACAGTTTGATAACACTCTAGTGTTATTCCACTGGTACTTGAAATCGTAAACAGGTTTACATGCATAGTGTTGCCTATAACTGGATAGATGGTTTCTGGATGAGGCATAGTTTTGTGTGTTATGATGCAATCTGCAAAATGTCGAATGTCTTTTCTATCAAAATTTAAGATTGGAATTTAGCTCTACTTGTATTTATGTATCATAATTACTGGAGATGTTCAATGCTTGGAAAATCTCTGCCTGTTTGTATTTGATTTACTTCCTCAGTATTTTACTAACCTGATACATGATTTCTATGTCATCATAGATGGCACAGTCAATCTCCCGCATGTCAGGGTCATTAAAATGGCTGACTTCTAGAGCTGTGTGAATTACCATAAATTAGTTGTGGAAGATATTAGGTTTTCATTTCATTGAATAGATTTTTCTATAATGAGCTAAGCCGAGGTTATTATTTGCATGATGATTTAGACTCCATTTTCTGTTTTTATTTTTAGTTCTTGTATTGGTCTCTAGGTCTCATTTCTGCTCTTTCCAACTTCAAATTTGGAAGTGAACTGATCTTCTCCTCCAGGATCATTTATGGACAATTAAGTCGCATAATCCCTAGAAAATAAACTTTTGTATGCATAGCAGCAATTTAATGTCTTGTCCTTAATGATGCTGAAGCTAAAAGTTCTAGTGGCGTATATAATATTTGTTTTCAGCTTGATCTTGCTAAATTAATTATTCATTTATCTGGCTAATAGTTTTGGTGAGAGATTCTGTGCTGTTAATGGATTCCGTTAACCTTCCTCTCATGTTACCAGTGTACAATTTATCTTGCCTGGCTTTATGCTGCTTGTTGCAATGTAGGAAGATACCTATGATTATGTAATATTTTTTATTGTGCTCTGGTAATGGCTCATCAGAGTTCATTGTTATTTGATTTCTCTATCGTTTTGTAAGTTGATTTGTTGAGTAGTGGATATCTCTCACATGTTATGCTGGTAAAATCTGATTTTGATGCATGAATACTAGGTGTGGATAGGTTAGATATTTTATGCATGTATGCTGTTGTCTGCAGGTAAATTCATTTGTTCTGAAGCCTAATAATTAATTGCTGCTATAAAGGCATCAGGATTCAGAATTGGAGTGTTAGTTTTTAGATGTAGCACATGAATACAGTCCAATGACCTGTATTGAACAAGAAAACTGTTGTATTATTAGCATATTTATAGGGTGGATGACTGCAAGAAGTTTCTTTGCTGAAACTTATTTGGATGCCTGTTTTGCACACTCCTCTTATTCACAGTCTGTTCTTTTCTTCTGTTCCTTTTGTAATATCTAATTAGTTCACTCGTCAACTATTGAATATGTATACATTCTCTTTCAGGGTTTTAACCTGGCCTCTCATGCTAGCGCTTCAAGAAGTGTGCCTGAAGCATCTCTGGTTTCTAGTCCTCCCCCTTCTAACAAGGTATCTACGATTTCTACCACAAATGAAAATAAGGGCGTTAGTATTACCAGATCTCATGAGGTTACTGGAAAATCTAGTACAGATGGGTCATCTTCAACTACTGGAAAGAGTGGAAGTTTCTCTCTTGATGCCTTAGCTAAAGCTAAGAAAGCTTTACAAATGCAGAAGGAGTTGTCAGAGAAGCTAAAGAAAATTCCTCAGGTAAGGTGGCCATTATCTAAAATCTTCTGCTCATTAGTTTCTGCTGTTAGTTGTATATTTCTCTATGATAACTAGCTGAAACTAATATACCGTTTGGAAATTAATTTTACATACTGCTCTGAATGCATTAATTGGTATGCTTTTGGTTGTATAGTTGAACAAGAGTTCTACTAAGTCAGATGGAAGCACACAATCAGATTTACAGGATGAATCTAAGATGCCCTCTGCTAGTGCTGGAGTGGCAGTTGTAACTGCCACATCAGCTTCTTCAGGCCCTGTCGCAAGTATGTCAAATTTTTCTGCAGCTGCTGCCCAGCCACCAACTATTAACACCACTGCTGCTGGTATTGCTTCTCTACCTAACTATGAAGCTGTCAGACGAGCCCAGGAACTTGCTGCTAGGATGGGATTTCGCCAGGATCCACAATTTGCTCCTCTTATAAACATGTTTCCTGGGCAGATGGTAACAGATATTGCTATCCCACAGAAACCCACCAAGGCCCCTGTTCTTCGTCTTGATGCACAGGGCAGAGAAATTGACGAACATGGAAATGTTGTTAATGTGACCAAGCCAAGCAACCTTAGCACATTAAAGGTGTAGTGTTTGTTTCAATTTTTGAGCAATTATCTCTCTCTTTTTGGGATTCTCGTGTTAATGCTAACATGGTTTTGAACTTTTCAGGTCAATATTAACAAACAGAAGAAAGACGCATTCCAAATACTTAAGCCTGTATTGGATGTTGATCCTGAGTCTAATCCCCATTTTGATGGAAGGATGGGTATAAACAAAACAAAGCTCTTGAGGCCCAAGAGAATGACTTTCCAGTTTGTAGAGGAAGGAAAGTGGTCAAAAGAAGCTGAAACAATAAAATTGAAGGTCTCTCCTCCTCCCTCTTTTGTACTTTCTCTTTTTATCTCTCTATGTCTTGTGAATTTCCTTTTATTTTTTTAATTTTCATATCTCTGCATTCCTGTTAATATACGACTCTTGCAGAGTAAATTTGGAGAAGCTCAAGCAAAAGAGCAAAAGGCAAAGCAAGCACAGTTGGCTAAGGCTAAGGCAGCACCTGATATAAATCCAAACTTAATTGAAATAACAGAGAGAGTAGTAATCAAAGAAAAACCCAAGGAGCAAATACCAGAAAGTGAGTGGTGGTATGTTACTTGGACTACCTGTTTTTATAATTTCTTTTTTCTGCAAAAGCCTTGGGGTTGTGTTGAGGGTATGAATTGCAGAAACTTGAGTAGTTAGAAAAGACTAGGCGTTGTATGCTTGGAATGTTATTATGACCTTTTTGATCTCTTTCTACTGTATATTATGGGTGTGTATTGTACTTCTGATTATATGAGAAAGGGTGACAAAACCTACAGATTAGTGTTGACAAAAGCAGCTGATGTTATGCATCAACCACATTTCGTATCTTCAGGATCCTATGGTGTTGTCTAGAAAACACTTATAGCTGATGGGTTTGCAATTGAAATGGATACTTGAATCCCTTAGGTAGATCTGGAACTGATAATACAAGAAAGCAGCATTTATGTTCAGTCTGTTCTGCGATAGAAGCTAGAAGCATAGGCTTCAGGAGCACTTGGCTCGGTAGAGTGCTGAGTGAGATATTGGTGTCTTTCTTGGTACTTTGGCTCCGCTCTTCAAGTATTCCTACCTCCTCTTCTGCAGCCAAAAAACAGAGCTGCCGTGTTTTTTCTTTTCTTTGGTCATCTAAAGCTAGACTTCTTATTCTAAACTCCCAACACTTAAATGGATTGGTCCAGGGCTGAAAAGAGCATCACAGGATTATGGGTAAAATAATTATATGTTAAAACTATGCATGTAGTTTTATGAAATTCAAACACAGGCATGGGTCTATGAAAGTTGCCTGGCACAAGTCATAAGTCTCAAAAGTCACAATACTACACAGTGGCCTTAGCCATTTAACTGCAAATTAATGTGATAACAGATAGCCCAACATAATTACTGATGTAGAAAATTAGAAATTGCAGCATGTTACACAATACAGGGATTGCTCTACAAGTGGGGTGCAGCCCCTAGAAAATTTTCAATTGAAGTTATGGAGTCATAATTGAAATAATGTTCCTTGTGGTCTGAGGCTATCAACTAGTTTTTAAAATAATTATAAAAGACAGTCAAATTTAATCTCACGAATATTGATGGCTAAACTCAAATGGCAAGTAAATATACAGCCATTTATGTAAATTTGATTTAGTGAGAAAGATGAGAAGAGAAATTTTATGACTATGCAGACAAACATATTTTCTAGATAATTAAGAATTTCAAATGAAAATAGATTTTAAAATAATAAAATAGGAGATGAAAATTAGATGTTTCTAAATACCAAATGCACCTTGTGTTGCTTGACTCCTAGCTTAGAAGAAACTGTGAGAACGGCTGTGAAGGCTTGTATATCAAACTTCTTGATTAGCAATGATATGACTTCTGATTGGTAATTTGATTGTTGCCACCTAGTCCTGGGGAAATATTTTTTCTTTTTCTGCTGATCACATGCCAAAGGGTGTAAACTTGTGCTGTTGATGTTAAAAAGTTTTAAGCAGAAAAATGTGATTGGAATAACTAAGTGATGAGTTTTCTTCTTACTGGTTCTTATCTTTGATTGAAGATTCACTGAACTATTTGTATATATTAGGGACACACTTCTTTTGCGTGCTGGAAATTATGATGACATTGCTGATGGAACCATAGTTGAGGATAAACTGAAGATGGAAAGAATAACATTTTATGTTGAGCATCCTCGACCAATTGAACCACCTGTTGAGCCTGCTCCCCCTCCTCCTCAACCCCTAAAGCTAACCAAGAAAGAGCAAAAGAAACTCCGTACACAACGGCGTTTGGCCAAGGAGAAAGATCGGCAAGAGATGATACGACAGGGTGTCATAGAGCCCACCAAGCCAAAAGTGAAGATCAGCAATTTAATGAAAGTACTTGGCTCTGAGGCAACTCAAGATCCTACCCGGCTTGAAAAGGAAATTCGTAGTGCTGCTGCTGAGCGTGAACAGGCTCACATAGACAGGAATATTGCTCGCAAGCTTACTCCTGCCGAGCGCAGGGAAAAGAAGGAGAGGAAGCTTTTTGATGATCCAAATACACTGGAGACACTTGTCTCAGTTTATAGGATCAATGACCTTTCACATCCTAAAGCCCGCTTCAGAGTTGATGTTAATGCTCAAGAGAACCGTCTGACTGGGTGTGCTGTGATTTCTGATGGTATCAGTGTCGTAGTTGTTGAAGGTGGGAGCAAATCGATCAAGAGGTATGGGAAACTTATGCTTAGACGTATAAATTGGAGTGAAGTTTCAAAAGATGATGAAGAAAATGGAGATTCAGATGATGATAAACCTGAAAACAAGTGTGTTTTAGTGTGGCAAGGGAGTGTTGCTAAATCAAGTTTCAATAGGTTTTTTGTCCACGAATGCATGACTGAAGCAGCAGCCCGTAAAATTTTTGTTGATGCTGGTGTTGGTCACTATTGGGACCTTGCAGTCAACTATGTAGAGCAATAGATGATGATGTATAATTTGGAAGCTGCTAAAGCATCTTGGTGGAGCTTGCAGTCAGCTGATGTCGGTCACTATTGGGAGTTTGGGACCTTGCTGGTGTCGGTCGCTACTAAGCTGCCTTGACGTAGTGGTGAGTGATCATTTTTAGAATTTGCATTTCGCAATATTATAGACTACCAAGAAATAAGATAGCTGCTAGTGCTCCCTTGTTTCTTTTGGCCAATATGTCTACACTGATTGGTTGATGGCAGGCGTTGTTGCATCAGTTGTAATAATGCCTAGTATTGTGTGGGAATGTAACTGGTTATATATGGTCATTCGGGACTTGTACCCAGATGTTTCCCATTTATTTTGCTGCTACTTCATTTGACTCGCTCATTCTTCCACATTATTGTCTCTTCGGCTTTAGTGTTTTGGTCGCATAATTAAATAGTTAAAAGCAATTATAAATAATTAGTATCTATTACTATTTAGGAGAATGTAAACTATTTAACCTCACTATTTTAGTACTTCTATTACAGAATTATTTGAAATTCTTACATTTCAAGTAAAAATAACTTTAATTTTTATCAGTCATTTTAATAATATATCAAAATAAAGTGACATGCTGCTGTGGATGTCAATCTATCAATATAATTATTTTTTTTCCAATTTTGTTCGTGTATAATTCATTTTTGTAACTATGAGTGATGAAATTTCGCATATTATAGACTATACCTTCTGCCCTGTTAATAACCCTAAACCCTGATAATGCTCAGTACAAAAATACCCAAATCCTTCATTGAACTGTGGTGGATAGGTGAGTCTAGTCATCAGAATCATATTGATGTTCTGGAGTGCAAGAATAGGAATTCAGAAACTACAGCGGAAATCATTTTTAAAAAAGAACAGTACTCATTACGCGGTTAGAGTATATTACAAGATTCAAGTTAACAATAAACCGACATTCAACGAGCCCATTCTCTTTATACCTGTTTAGGGGAAAAGGAACCATTTGGAACTTCAATCTCTTTCAACAAATTCAGTCATTCTCAACATCCCCAACAAGTTGGTGATCAATAAATTGTAAGAAAGGATCAAATTTCGAAGAAAGCATTGCCACTTTGGGCGAAGACATCATCAATTTAATCCCAAGATTTGTCTCACTTTCTATCAAAATTCCATTTTGATCTACTTCAAGCATAGCCCTAAGTGCTGGTATGTAACTACTCTCAAATTTTAATGAATCTGTCCTGGGGATGATATATCTTTTCAAGCACAATGTCCAGACAAACATTATTCACTCCACTTCTCGTCAGGATTGTCTTTTTGGTGGGTAATTTTAAAATTTTCGAGAGGTATTTTTAACCTGTTTATAGGGACTGCACGTCTCTCAGTTACTCTGTAAAGTTAATGTTTTAAACCGCATCCTTATCCTTTGATGTGGATAGTAGTAAACTTGGATTGAGGGGCTGTAAATCCTCAATGCCCCAACATAATGGGAAAGGAAGTTGAAAACTTCTCATAATGTTTAGTTTGTTTGGATAAATAAAATTTGAATTTTTTCGAAAAAATTTTTGTTATTTGTTCCATTAGTTCATAATTTTTTTTTTTGGTAGATTGACATGAATATGTGTGTATAGGGGAGGTTTCGGGGAAAAAAAATTTGTTTTGGATTTTTAAAGAAAACTTAAAATTTTTTTTTTCCTAGAAAAATTTGTTCACCCAAGTAGTGGTGGCAGATTAAATATTGGTACTAATAGCAACAGTTAATAAATTTAATCATGATGCAGGAATGGGATAATTGGTTTCAAATTTGATTATATACGTATACATACGCACACATATCAATCAAAATCACAACCTATACAATTTTAGAATTCACATTTTATCAATATAATTTTGGATCTAGTAGTTAGTTAAATTCAAGGATAGCTGTTTTCTTAATTAATTTTCCTTTGGTTGTACAATAATGATATATTAATATTTAATATTGGCGTGTAACTTTATTTGCATCCTCGACAAAATTAAATGCTTGAAATTAAGTTAGACTAATAAAGTATTTTTTAAAATTAGTATACCTTTTTAATTTTTTTTCTTTCTTCAATGTTAAAATTTATTAGAAATTTCACTTCCACTATTTTATTATTTATATATTCATGTTGGTAGATATACTATGGCTAAAGATGAAAGAGGAGGCTTAGTTCAACAGCATAATA
Source organism: Delonix regia (assembly GCA_037074485.1). Lineage (NCBI taxonomy): Eukaryota > Viridiplantae > Streptophyta > Magnoliopsida > Fabales > Fabaceae > Delonix > Delonix regia. The sequence goes on along the minus strand of CM073454.1, from coordinate 16,258,934 downwards.
TTGTATTGCTTAGAATAATGGGTATGCAATACAAGAGTTTTCTTATATAAGCTAAGAGGAAGGGAAGATAGATTATTGTCGCCAATGTATATTAAGCTATGATTTGTAGAGATTATGTCCTAGTATCAAGGTCATGCTAAAAAGTAGTGGTTGTAGATAGATTTAATCATAATTTAAAAGGTTTATTTAGTTGATAAGCTTGAGTTCAAAAAAAAAGATATGAGCTAGGAAAATAAAGCCTAAATAAAAAGGTCTAAACAGAAAAGTTTGTTTATAAAACAACCAAAAAAGCTCAAAACAGTATTTTTAATAAGAAACAAATCTATTTATTTACAGAAAAAATTTAATTTGATCATTAAAAAAAGAATGTAACTAAACGATTAAGATATTAAAAATAAGACTATTTTAATTTTAAACATATAAAATATAAGTTTATTATTGATATTAGCTCAATTTTAATTCAAGATTGATGTGACGTCACATCTTGCTAAAAAAATAATAACCAATGCTTTTCATTAAAAAGATTTACACTAATACAACAATTTATTCATAATTTTAACTTTTTTGATAACTAAAATAAAAAGAAAAATATTATCTAAGATAAAAATATATTTTTAACTATTGCCTACTATCATGCATAGTAAATGGTGACAAACTATTTGCATAGTAAATAGTCTACTAAAAAACATTTAGATATTATTTGCATAATGTCAAATAGTAATTTAAAAACTTCTATATAAAGTACGAATCATTTTTAGTTTTCTCATTTGAAAGAATAGAAAGAGAGAGGTAGTGAAAGAAGTATTTCATGAAAAATTCAGAATTCTATCTTGCATAAAAGGTAGTCAATACTCTTATTCTTTATATACATGTTTAGAATTGGATTATTAATATTTTTTTAGTATATCTTACTATGTATGCATTTGGTTAGTTTTTTTCATTTATAAATTGTCACAGGATAATTTCCATAGATAGATTAAACTTTTGAGTTTTTAAATTCACCACAATGATGAAATTGACCAATATTATGATATAATGACAATCATAATGATGATATGATGAGATAGTTACAAGTATGGAATTGTAGTTACAAAGAAAACTAAATATGTATTGAGTTACATAGCCCATATTAATATTCCTATATACAATATATATGATAATGATACTTGTATATTCTAAATAAGGTACATGACTAGTGAAATTTATAATCTCACCCAAGTTAATTAACATTTTTCATGTGAATGTTTCAATGAAAATAAGAAAGCAAATCATGTAATAGGCTATAAAAATATAATATTATTTGTTATTTGTATTTTTATTATAAGAATGATGTGTAAAATATATCTATATTATGTGACTATTATGAAACAATTTGCATTTATAAATAAAATGTATGTTTTCATATGAATTGTTTAGTATGTGTTTATAATTAAATAAAATATTTAATGACCGTAAATTGCTTTAAAGGTTTGACTTCAACTATGTTAAATCCAATAATGGTCAGAATTAATTTCTCTTAAGCCAATTAATATTATTATTGTTGTTGTTGTTATTATTATTATTGTTATGATTATTACTAAACTATAAAGAACTAGAAATATAGTATATTTTCTATGAATATTTTTACTATGTACATATTAATTAATAGAATGAGCAAAATAAGACACTAAAATGAAATTAATTAGTATCTTTATGAAGTTTTTTGGACCTTGTACATGTAAGACTATAACAATGCCGCCTAAATTAATAATTTAGATCTTATAAGTTTTTTGGCAAAGCAATTTATCTCATAAATCTTTATATTTATGACAGGATTATACCTCTTAAATGGTCACTAGAAAGTGAGATTATTATATTTTCTTATATCACAGCCTGAGATTAAAATCTTAAATCTTAGGGGAAGGGCAGGAATGTTTTCACTACTAGAAACATTCAAAAACATAAATCATACTAAAGAATATATATTTATACGAAAGGCTCTTGAATCAATCTAAATTTTAAAAAATAGAGATTAAACACACATTAAATTTTAAGACATAAAAAAAATTTCTAACTACCAAGGATATTATAATTATTATATTTATTATTTTTCAAAGCATTACAGTTTGGCCTAATTTTAATTAGCGTAGCTTATGAAAGGTCTACTTGTAGCTTATTAAGATTCATTTTTCTTTTATACCCGGGGATATATGCCAACCATTATTGGGCTTCATGAAGTAGGTAAAGTTACCTAAGGAACATGGACCTTGAAAGCATGGGCTAATCCAACTTAGGTCTATCACGATATCTTGCCTGTAAGGCAGCTATGCCTATAACACTTGTACGTAAGCCTATTAGTGAAATATTAAACTAATTGGGTTTAAAAGTATTGTTTCCAATATGTTGGGTCTTCTACTTATTTTGGGTCGTATTAGATGCTAGTATTGTATCAAAGGAGTCATTGTCTTGCAATTGCAATTCTTGGAGCAAAAGCCATTCCAAGATTATACGAATTGCCTTGTCGATCAACTTTGTTTCGCAAATGTGGAGAGTCGTGAGACACAAGGGATCATCTATTGATCTTTTCATGACCAACTTCCTTGTCCACAAGTCATTGTGTTCAAATGTTATCTTGTCATGGCAAGTCCTTTTATTGGTCACATGATGATTACCAATTTTTACCTTTTATTGAGCTATCCCTGTCGAGTGACCAATGGGGAGTTTTTCAACCACAATGCTTTACAAAGATGTAGTACATAAGGGCATTTGTTTTCTTTTGAAAGAACATTTTATTGCCATAATGGTGTTGATATGGGCTGTTTTCATTCAGTTGGCATTGTTGGCTTTACAGTACATACTTAGCTTTATGGCACTTTGTTGGTTTGCAACGGTAGAGCCATCTATTCCTTTGTTTTGCTTTTTTCCAATATATAGGAGTATGGCTTGGATTTCACCTTTTCATGGGTGTCTATCGTGGTCCAAGACAGTCCTACCACTTTTTTTTGCTCGAATTGATCCAGAATTGGTTATGATCCTAACGAAGTATAACGGTTGAGCGAATGAGCTATTGATGGCAATGTAGCTCACTTAAAGGGGTTTGACGAAGAGGTTCCATCTCAAGAAAATTCAATTGTTGTCAATGAGTGTGAAGTCAATGCTTAAAAATGCTAACATAATCTATTATTTATGTATAAGTAAGCACCTCAGTATAGTATTTTAGATACTTATATGAATAATACAAATTTGGTTTTAGATACTTATATGTTCAAGTATTAATATCTTCCTTATTCTGCCTTGCACTTAAAGTTATACTCAACTCTAAACTTTAAATTCTAAATCATATACCCTTTTGACTAGGTATACCAAATTTGGCTTCAAGTACAACTAGAGGTTACTTTACTCAAGTCAACATGTGAGGTAATGTGCTATTTGTTTTGATAAGTTATTATCTCAATCTTCATGAGAGGGCATTACGTGCTTTAGAGAGTCATGAGAACTCAAATTATACTTTATGTAGGACATTTTAATGGCTAATTGGTCGCATTTTATGCATGTTCAAATGGGTTATTTGGATATAGGTCGTAGTTCTAAATCATCTATCTAGTTGAACTAATCATATTTTTACTAGCAAGGCTAGAAATGTCCATTTGCCCTTATTGAGTTTTTAATCAATTCCTTAATCTTGCTTGTTAATGATATTATAGGGATTGCTTAAGCCATGGCATAAGAGTATCTCTAATCATTTGTTTTGAATGCGTTCTTATAATAAGTTTGAGGTCACATGGACCCTTTCTTTATTTAGGTCTCGTAGACCTCTTCTTCTCCATGGCAAAGTGTTTAGTGTTGCCACCTCACTCCAAATGTAAGACTTTCTTGTGCCCTCCTCAGTAGGGCTCTTGTTCTCTTCACAATATATCTCATCAATAAATGTGTCAACAAGTAGTAAGAAGCACCAAACATTATGTTGAATCTCTAAAAAATTGTGTTGTTTAGACATATGTGTTTTACTCTTGTCTAATTGGTGTATTTGTCTTAGATAACTGGCTAAATTTATTGAATTGTCTTCTAAAATACCTATTTAAGTTTAATAATAGGTCAAGTTTGCAGATGTCAATTTTTCTTAAATTTATTTTATTCAGCTAATTCTTATATACTTTATTAAGTGCTTTACTATTTCCCTAAGAGTTGAAGGTATTATTTGGGAATTTCCTTCCCTTCTAGTCAAGGATGACATTGTAGTTAGGCAAGACCTTGGTGACATTGATATTATAAAAGAGTTGGTATTCTGTATTGCATAGCCCATAATGTTGGATATTCTCAGTTATTGAATCTAAATAATTAATGACGATAACATAATGTCACTCTAAATCCAACGATCGAGAATATACAATATCATATAATGTACAATATTAGATCCCAACTCATTGTAAAAGAGGTTTTCATTGTGGTATCTATCTTCAAAGAGTTACAAGTTGTGCTACCATCCCTCAATTTGTAGCTGTAGACATCAGAATTCGTATTTGGACTTGTTTGTAGGCTGGAGATTTATTTCATATGTGCTTATATCTTTCAATGCATCATACTAAGCATTACGTGCCATAATAATAATTTAGTTTTTTATATTTTAATCACAATGCATTTCTAAATCCATTTTATCAAGTAAATCTTTAATTTAATTTTTTTTAAATACCTGCATAAACTGAACCCATTTTCAAGAAGGAAAAGGTTACATAACAAATATTTTGTATACATTTAAAGACATTTCACATACTAATTTGTTAAAAACCCTATATATTAAATTTGATTTAAAAAAATTTTATTTAATTTGAAAAGAATATTTCGTTAGAATAACTAGACTGAAGTGTGATTTTTCAAACAAATTAATTTGGAGTTGAGTGTCATTTTTTGCAAAGGATATTTTCCCTTTTTTATCTATCATATTCTTCAAGTAACAAAATTTACTCGGAAAAAAAATTAAAAAGACAAAGAATTAAATTGAATGGTGCAAAATAGTAAAATTTTAGTGACATCATTGACCAATGACCAACACAAAATCTAATAAGCTAGAAGAGTTTCAAAATGCCAAAAAGTTTGATTAACCAATCACCGCCAATTTACAATAGGCTATTAGGATTTGTCTTGTCTTAAGGTCATATATATATATATATATATATACAGATGCACCAATCGAATCCGAATCTTTTTCAATAAATCACACATGATCTTATATTATATTTTTATCTTCGAATTTAAGGCATTATATTTTCGTCCAATAACACGAAGATTCTTTAATAAATATCTCTAATAGAGTTGATCCTAATAAGATACGGCCTTAACAAAACGGACCCATCTAATACATGTTTTGGAGAATATTTTGCTTGCGTGGGGCCCACAATAATTTTGAATTTTGATATTTTAATCACAATTATATTTTTAAATCCATTTTATTGAGTAACCCTTTAATTTTTTTTTTACATGCTAACTTTTAAAATATATATATAATTTTATTTAATTGGAAGAAAATATTTCGGTTGAATATTCAGATTGGAGTATGATATTTAAACAAATTAATTTAGAGTTGAGTATGATATGAACAAAGTAGTTGTTATTTTGCTCAAGCATATCTACTTTTCTTCTGTTATTTAACTTTAATATTTTTTATTTACCTACCATATTCTACAAATTATAAAAAAATTTTGGAGAAAAGTACAAAATTAATTTTGACAAATTGATCATTTATAAATTAATTATAATAAATCAATCTCTCTCAAATTTAAATTTTTATAAAATTAATCATTCTATTTAAATTAATAAAGCACTAATTTTATAAAAAAATAAAAATTTTAAAAAATTAATTTATTACTACATATTTATAAAAGAGTTAATTGTCATAAAACATAAAAATAGAATATATACCTTTATCAAATTTGTTCAAAAGATAAAGACTTAGATTGAATGGTCCAAAAAAGTTGTAGAACTCTCGTGACATCATCGACCAATGACCAACACGGTATGTAGTAAAGTAGAAAGGTTTCAAAATGCCAGAAGATTTTATTACAACCAAAAAACAACCAAACAATAACCACATGAAACCGAGAGAATGGGAGCCCAAAATGTCCTAGACAATGACAGTTAACTAGATGGCCAAACCCCATTTAATTAAAGCGTTAACATATTTTTTGTCCCATATTTACCATAAAATTATTATTTTAGCCCAATACTTGTTAAAATTTTTTTATTTTGATCACTCAGTTATTAAAATATTTAAAATAGTTTCTCATTTATTAGTAAATATCACACTTGGTATTTCTTTCTCAAAAAATACTAAATTAAGTCTATTTGTCTATCCTTACACTATAAATTTAAGGGACTAAATTAGGTATTTTTTTAAAAAATAAAAGATCAAATATGATATTTTTTAATAATTTAAAGACTAATTTAGACATATTTCAATAAGTAAAAAATTAAAATTATAATTTTGTAATAAATAAATAGCCAAAAACATATTTTAGTCTACTTAAAATAATTCTCATTCATTGAAAAATGTTACACTAAATCCTTAACTTTTCAAAAGAATATTAATTTTAATCCCTTAAATTTAAAATTCATGATTCGATAGAATAACTAAATTTGATGTCCTATGAAAAATAAGGGACTAAGTATGACTTCTTCAATAAGTGGAATCACTTTGAATAATACAACAAGTAAGAGAGCAAAATAATAATTTTACAATAAATGAGAGACAAAAAACAATTTTCTCTTTAATTTTGACAATTGACTGAATGAAAAGTGGGATGCACATGCACATGCACATGTTTGACATGTTGAGATATTACTAAATCTCCCTTTCGACTTCTCTTCATGGGTAAGAGTTAGCTCGCAAGTCGGTGACCATGTACTATGTAAGGCATGGTAGCCCATCTACATTAACTACCTTGCTTCCTCTTTTTGTCTCTCTCAATCTCAAGCTTTACAGGGTAATTCATATGTGCTTTTTTCACAATAACTATGGATTCGCCTCTCTTGTATTCTCTTTCTTAACCTTCTAGGAAGTTACTACTTCTACTTTTTAATGGTGACTCATATGTTTCGGGTAAATTTTCATTCTAGTCCTTATTTATGGATGTTTGTCAATTTAGTCATTTATAAATATATTTTTTTAATTTGATCATTCATGGATAAAATATTTTTTGATTTGGTCTTTTATAAATTTTTTTCTAAAATTAGTCTCTTGTATATAATATTTTTTTTAATTTAATCTCATTGATAAAATTGTTATTATTAAAATCTTCAAAAGATATTAATTTAAAAGATATGAAGGATATATTTGTATTGTAAAGGTACAAATTAAAAACTATTCATATGTGAAGGACCGAATTAATAGAACACTTTTATGAGGAGTCAAATTGAGAAATATTTGATATGTGAGGAACTAATTTAAAAAAAAATTTGAGGCATTAAAGTAAAAAAAATACCTTGAGGAATCAAAATGTGATTTTTCTCCTTATGTTATATATGACAAAACAATTCTTGTTCTCTCTTTCGGTGATATATTTTGTATTTTTGTTTCTCTCTCTATTCCATCAAATTTACTATTAAATAGTTGAAGTAGTAACAGATACAAGCCTACATAGTTATTGGGCATGTTGTCACAAGTTTCTTCATTTTTACTTAGCGATTTTTTTTAATTGATTCCAACTTAGTGTCGAAATTCAAATCTGTTACTATTTATTTTTTATACTTTTAAATTTGTATATATGTTTTTCATCAAATTAAACGTATAAATTGATTAAAATATGCACAAAATGACTTAAATATCAATTAACCTAGAAATAAAAAGAGAAAAAAATTTCTCCGTGTAAACTCATTTTATTTATGCTTTACGTTATTTTATACTGTCTAAGAAGAAGCCCATATTCATGTTAAGATTTTATTATTGAATATTTTGACATCAAATTCAAATTCAAATCTTTTAGTGATTGAGACAATTTAATATCACTTTATCAAACTTTACTAGTGTTTAGTTGAATTTTTAATGTTTACATATGTTTTTATCAAATTAAAGATATAAATTAATTAAAACTACATGTGCAAAATAATTTAAACATCACCAAAACCTAAATGGGAAAGCGAGAAAATAAATTGATCAAATTGTCAACTCTTTTTATAAGATTGGCTTTCTTTTACGCAATCTAAAGTTATCATGCATGCTTGCCCATACTGCGTTTTAGAAACTTTGGAAAATTGGGTTTGAATCATGAGGTGGGTAAGCAAGACTCTTCTTCTGCCTTTCATACTTCCATTCGAGAAAAATAAAATTTTAATTCCTCATATTTTTTTTGTCAAATTATCAATTTGATATTGCCAAAAAAAGTACCGAAGTAGTCATCCAATAATATAAAAATAAACTAATTGGTCCTTTTAGAAAACCAAACTTGAAGACTTATATTTTGTACAATAATTTAATCTTTAGAAGCTCATTTTGATATTTTTTTTCATTTTTAAAGGGTTAAATACTAAAAGTGAAAGATCAAAATTACATTTTTGTCCTTCCATTCAAATTCAAATATTTGAGCGTAAATATTGTAATTGCTTTCGGGTTATGATAGCCTTTCTTTTGGCATGAAAATGACAAACAACAAAAACTTGCTGGGCTAACAATGCAAAAATAAATGTATATATATATATATTGTATGGATGGATGGTTGCAACTTGATCAATTAAAAACAACATCACAAGTGAGACGTGCAAATTAATATGTGGGGTATGCAAATATATGCAAGATTACAAGTAATAATGTTCATTGTATTATGTAGTATTAAGAATTTGACCAAGTCAATATTAATATTTTGTTAATAAAAAGCAACAAGTAAAATACAATTTTAGTCTATAATTTTTAGCTTAAAATCAGTTTGGTTTTCAGATAGAAAAAAATATCAAGATTTTTAAAGATAAAATCCTTTGAAAAATAATAATTTTCCTAAAAAAAAAATGACATTATGAAGATATCAAATTAGTTCTTTTTTTATCTTTGGAGAACTATTTTAATACTTTTCATCTTTAGAAAATCAAACTAATCTTAAGGCACAAAAATGAAAGGTCAAAGTTACATTAAAGTTACATTTTACTTGTAAAACAAACTCACATCTAAAACCAAAATTATATGAATTTGTTTTAAAAAATTAATTGCACAATAATTTATGAATAATAATACCGATTATTTAATAGTAGTGCAAAAATAAAGTCACAGCGAATAATAATTCATTAAGCTACTGAATTAGCTGGAATGAATGCCATAGAAGAACCAAAAGATTTTGTGATGGAAGAAGAATCAGTAAGTGGAGGGAAAATTAGAGCATTGAGGAGTGCAATCACTTTCACTCTCTTTTAAACACAAATAAGAAGGCATGCATGTTAGGGCATCGTAAGCCACCAATGACATTAATTGTGTACGATCACTCTCATTCTACCTAATATAAACTTTCAATATTTGGGCGTGGTGGTTAATACATAGACTAATTAAATTAATTAGGCCAAAAAGCACGTAATTTTCTCAAAACTTATGCTGCAGATGATATATCTTGATGTTCAAAATTTGACACTAAATCTTCTTAAACTATTAAATTTGTGCAAAAGGCCATGTTATTAAACCCATTAATTTATAATTAACGAATGGGTGATAAGTTAGATTAAATAGAGCTCTTAAACTTTAAATTCTTTTGCAAATAACTCCTTTAGATGTTGAGTCAAGTGCAAATAATATTAATATATATATATATATAATTGACTAATTAACGACGCAGGTTTATTAGCACATAACTTCAAGCTTTAAGGGTTACATTCTCGAGTTTTGAAGGTTAAGGGGTTATTTGGACATATTTAAAATTATGGGAAATTATGTACATTTTAAAAATATTATATTAATTTATTATTTTAGAACAAAATTTGTTTTTTATACATTTATCTATTTATTTATAATTGATTTAGGAGTAAATAATATTGATCTCTCCTAAACAGATTTTTTTTAAAAAAAATATTAACAGATTTTTTCTAAAATAAAAAGTTGCACTATATTTTGGCGTAATCATAATTTTTTTTTTTACTAAACTATTCTTCATTACTCTTAATATATATGCATTTCAAAACTCAAATACCCTTACTTATTTATCTATTGTATGGAGGATATTTTAGTTAAAAAAATTTAAAAGTAGACTAAAATGTTTATATTTATTGAAAATAAAGAAGATATTTGTATAATTTCAACCAAACTTAAAATTCTATATAATTTTCTTTATTGAATTAATTTTTTTAGATGCCAATAATAAATAGTTCAATTAATTGGATTGAAATGTGTAGATTACAGGATGTTTGTTTTGATTTTTGGTACAACACTTTGGAATTGAAACAACGTACTTAATTACATGTTGCGTTATTTAAAAGAATTAGGACCTAAATCCTATCCCATTTAGAAGTTAAAAAGATAAGATAGATTTAATGACACCAAAAAAAAAAAGAAAAAAAAATAGAAGATTGAATTATAAGAGAAAAGAGGATGAGCAAGACCTACCTAGGTCAGTCATCCATGCACTCTTTTCTTCTCTGTTTTTTTCTCTTATACTATCTTTTTTATTACTTAAAAGAATTATATTCCAAAGAATAGAGAAAATATAAGGGAAAAAACGCGCACGTCTATAATATTTAAAATTCATAACTCAAATAAAAAATGAAGAATATCAATGAGTGTTTTTTTTAATATCTGATTATGTGCTGCTAATTAAAGTGCAGAAAATTATGTACTATAGTTTTATTAAACAATTTAATTATTATACATCACATCGCATCTAATTGTGTATTATTATTAGGCTAATCTTACTGATATACTTTTTCATATTAGCTTGACCTAATTATAATTGAGAAAAATATAATTTTATCGTCTTTGACCCTAAAATTATTTTTGTCCTCTATATATATAAAAAGTATCAAAATAATTCTTTAAAAATAAGAAAATGAACTCATTTAATCTTTCAAAAGACTATTTTGATTTTTTAGAGTATCATTATTTTTTTGAAGGATTTTATCAATTATCATTTTGATATTTTTATATTTTTGCAGGACTAAAGTAATTCTAAAGTCATAAGTGAGGGATAAAAAATATTTTTTTTTTTAAAATGAATTCCCTACATTATATAATTCAAATACTGATAAATTTGATAAAATTTGAACCAACAAAAATTCAATAGTCTGAATTTAAAAAAAAATATTAGTAATTACTTAATATAAATTACAGTCTAAATGATTAGATAAATATTTACTGTACCATATCTCTTCAAATACAAGACATTTGGATTCTCAAACATATCTTCTTTTTTTACATTTATAATTTTAATCTTGCAACATTTTAAAAAAATCAAACCGAATTTGTGATGGAAAAGTTGTATTCCGCTCCTTAAAGCCAAACAATGGGTTCATTGCATCTTATATTTTATGTACAGGATACACATGAACATTAATGACTTGCATTTATTGGGCAGGTAACGTCCAGAATTGCTCAATTATATGCTGCTAGCTGCCCAATTAATTAATTGTTAAGAAATTTCGTGGTGATTGGCCAATTTTATGTACTACAATGATCCCTTTCGTGTTTATTGGCCAAAGCAGAAGAAAGTGTAATGTAATGAAAGCAACAGTTACATGCCGGTCATGAACTAATGGTGTTTCGTGAGAAGGTATATCCAACACATCACTACCACCACCGAAGTCTCAAATATATCCATTTTGACTCAGTAGATCAACCTACAACCTAATGGTAGTGTGCTTATACATCACATATGATTGCACAGTCCAATTTGGATCTCTTAAATCTTTTTAACTATTTTTTTTTTTGTAGATTTTGAAAAAAAAAAAAAAAGATAAACAGTGGGTGGATTTTACCATTCAATCAATAAGAATTTTATTTAAGTAGATATCATTTACTTTGTATTTATATTTTTGAAATTTATAAAAATTTAACACAAAAAGAAATTGAAATGATTCAAATTATAAGAGTTTGGATTTCTCATATTTCTCTTATAAGAGAGATAAAGATAGAATGTTTAACATTAAAGGGAGAGCTCGCCATATGACGGATTTATCTCTCTAACATAACAAAAATACAATATGATATGAATTGAATCGACATGCTTCTTCTACATAGATTAAGGATCAAATTAGGATTATTATAAGTTTGAATTATAGTTTTTTTTTTGAAAAAAATTGAAATTCACGTACGGTCAAAACTTTTTTAATAATATATCTTTTTGGACTTTTTGAAAGTCATATATAAAATTAGTTTTAGAAACATTTTAGAGCATGCTTACAAAAATAGTTGTAATTATTATTAATTTAATATTTCTAAAAGAGAACTTTTATTTTAACTAAAATTTAGGTATGTTTTTATTATAAGTAAATATATTATTAAGTTTATATTTTTGTCACTAAAAAACAAAGCAATCTTAACGATGGTTAGTTTGGGCTTAAAAACAGTTACAAACAGTAACTAATCCTTTTGTCAGAATAATAATTTCTATTACATAATGTATTTTATAAAGGATTAGTAACGATTTTACCTAATCCTTGGCATAACTGTAGCTAGACCACGATTTCAAGGCCATGATCTAACTAGGCGATAAAAAACATGGTTAGACCATGTTCCAACTAAAGGGGTGAAAAATTGTGGTAACCACAATTTTGCAAAATCATCGTTAAATTTTTTTTCTAAACCTTTGGCACTTATTAAGTGACCAATTATAAATAGAGACATGCTCATAACAAATTTCTTTACCATAATTGAGCTTCTAAAATTTATCTGTCTTTTCAACGGTATAATAATATTCTATTATATTTAGGTAATTTAATTTTTTTTTCTTACAACAACTGTATATTTAATAAAATAACTACAGACAACAATTTAATCAGTGTGGTTAAGCTTGAAGCTAGCCACGATTTTAAACAAACCATGGTTAGAGTGTTACTCAGCTTAACCATGGTTTCTGAAATTACAACCAGGTTATATGTTTGTTTCAAAACTATGGTTAAACTCTTAGCCTAGTTACAGTTATTTTAACTGCGGTCAAATGGGTGTTTAGTCACAATTTTTTTCATAACAAACCTGTATATTTAGCAAGACAATAGCAAACAGCAACCTAGCAATGTTTTTGAACAGTGGCTAAGCCACATGGGTTAGTCACGATTAGCAAAACCATGGCTAAACTTCCGTCACTAAATCTTAGCTTTTAAGTAAAGTGTGTGCATGATTTATAAGTTTCTCCAAATTAAAACCTTAGTCTTCGTATAAATATTAAATACATAATTCTCAAATATTTATCTATATTCTTATCATGAGAACATTTTTTCTAATTTAAGTTATTTTCATAATTCTATAAAAATTTCTTAATGATCCTTAGTTTTCTTTGGGATATTATTTATTTCAATCTAAGTAGCTTATGTTGTCTCAATAAATAGATATATATTTTTTTATATACAATTGTTAAGTTTTAAATAAAATGAAGTTCTAAGATATGCTCATTATTGTCGTTTCACTCATTGACAATAGTTTATTTAGAAGTTCTACTAGTCACTTCAATCCACCTCACTTTTGAATACAACTTTTATAGATTTATATAAGACACTATGTTTGCTTCTTCTTTTTTTTTTTTTTTCTCAACAATGAACCCTTTTTACAGTACATACTACATAATTTTTAAAAAGATAAAACTTATATACATTTATTTATATTTTGTCATATTATTTTTTAATTAAAACATGACAACTATTTAATTAATTAATAATAATATATAATTTAATTTAAAATAAATTACAATAATTTATAATCACCATACATGTATTTGTGAGATAACTGGAAAAGCAAATATTTATTATATTTTAATTAAAAAATAATATAACAAAATATAATGAATTGTATATAATTTTTTAGCAAAAAAACTTATAGAGACTTCCTTGTAGAAATCCCAAGTTTACACAAAAATTACTTATCGATAGACTTACACTACAAACACGTAATAAATCGTTAATGAACTGGTAAGCTATATTGATAGTTTCCCTACACTAACTGACTTTTCACCTATATATTTACGAAATTAATAAATTACTTAGTGTAGAGATGTGATCGACTGACACCCATATAAAAATTGATGCATTTACAACTCTCAATGTTTAGTTATAGGAACTCAATGTTACTAATTCAACCATTAAATCAAAATTTATCATGATATTGATCTTCTATACTTAAGTTTTGAGAAATTAAATTACAGAAGAAAACACATTCTACAAAAAAAAAAGTCAATGTTATTAATTTAAACGCTAAATTAAAAATTATTAGAACTTTTAATCCAACCATGCATTTTGCAAGAAAGCACATCTTATATTAAACAGTATAAGATTAAGTTTTAATTAATAACATTGGAGTCAGTTGATATCTTTATGTGTGAGTAAGTGCGAACGTACATTTGTACGCAAAGTGGGGGCAAAAAATTTATTTTAGAGGGGCTAAGTAATAGATTATAATGCATTATGTGGTTTGTAAATTAAAGAAGAGGAGTACAAATTGTGAATAAATTTTATTTTATATAATGCATTTCACTAGTTAACTTTTTATGAAATATAAATAAATTTTAAATATAAATAAATAAATAAAGGGCTACTGATATACTGATGATGATGATAAGATGATAATGATAATAATTTATTATTATTATGAATAATAATCACTAAGGCAATTTGTAAAACTTATAGGTTAAAAGAGTTTTTAAAGTTAGAGAAAAATAAATAGGACAAATAGAAAAGATAAAGAAAAAATAGTAATATTTTTTTTTTTCATATTTTAATTTACATACTGACAAAAAGATGTAAACAAAAGAATTTATTGTCTTAAAATTTTATCATTTTTAATTCATTATTTTATCATTAAAGTATCCAATTGTTCATATAGATCAAGTAACAATTAATAATATTTTGTTCTTTAAAAAGTAACATGTCATATTAGTGTATAGAAACTATGAATTATATTACAATTAACGTTATATATATATTGGCTTGGGAGAGTGGGACCATGGAATGCAAATCTCACAAGTGTACTGTAGAAGTTTTCATTTCCTTTTACAAAAAGTCAATCAGTTATTTTTTTAATAATCATCATTTATTGTTGAGTACCCTCATATATTGCGCGTTAAATTATTAATATGCTGATAAAATAATAAATAAGTAGAATTTTGTGTGTAACTATAAAATTAGATATATTGATATAATTATTATATGACACACTGATAAAAAGATATATGACGATAATTTGTCATATGATACTAATTTAAAATAATTTATTATATTTATATTTTGATTCTATTATTTTTAAATTTTATTTATGAGCTCATTTTTTTTTTTAATTTACTCTTCAACTTTTTATTTTTAATAACTCATATAAAAATATTAATTTATTACTTTATTAACTCACCATTGTACTTCTTTACTTTTTCTAATAATTTCACAAATTCTTAATTTTATTTTTATTTTCAATTTATAAACTAATATTTTGTGAAGTTATTAAAAAGTAAAAATTAGAGGGGATAAATTAAATTTTTTAAAAAAATTTTAGATTCATAAATAAAATCTAAAAATATTAGAGTAAAAATATAAATAAAATAAATTATTTTAAATTAACATATAATATGCATATTTTAATATATTATTGTTATATGTCTTCTCCAAAAT
The DNA here is from genome assembly GCA_037074485.1 of Delonix regia. Classification (NCBI taxonomy): domain Eukaryota; kingdom Viridiplantae; phylum Streptophyta; class Magnoliopsida; order Fabales; family Fabaceae; genus Delonix; species Delonix regia. The sequence continues at coordinate 16,243,193 of CM073454.1, read as the reverse complement.
ATGTCACATAATAATTATATCCGTTAAATCATAATTACACCAACGTGACACCTAACAAATAATATTAGACTAGAGACTAAATTAATTTTGTAAGAAACTAAGCTTATAAAAGTTTAGTTAATAATCATATATATATGCTTTTGTGTATAGAATTTGTTGACAATATGAACTATTAGTAGAGTCGTCAAAACTGGTTTGACCTACTGGGTCAAACCCGTGCAACCCATCTAAGGGTTGAGGGGTTTCTTTGAGAATCCGTTTAGTATATTTTTATCAACTCGACCCGTTTAATCTGCGAGTTAAACGAATCAGCTTGTGGGGTTAAACGAGTTGCCTTTTTTTTCTTTTTAATTTTCCACTCACTCAGTCTAGCGCCCCAACCCACTGCACTTCCCTATTTAAAAAAATTAACCCTAATATATATGTTGTGTTGTCTCTATTATTTTGTAATTTGTCAAATTTGAATATTCTACTCATAATTATATTCTTATTATTAATGAATAATTGAATTATTAGATTACTCTACTTGTTTTAATCCATTGAAACTTGCTTTTTATTTAATTCTTATTTTTTATTTATATTAATATAGAAATTGAATGATTAAACAAGACATGTGCTTTAAAAAAATTATATTTAAATTTTTATAATTTTTTATTTTATTTTTAATTTTTGGTGAGTTAAACGGTTAGCTCGTTTAACCTACTAAATAAGAAAAGATAAAATTTTTAACCCACCATTTTATAATAAATTAGATGAATTAACTTGTTTAATTCTCTAACTCGTTGGTCTCCAATGGGGCGAGTTGGCCAATTTGACAACATAACTATTAGCTACTTGTCAATTGTCATAAATGCAGCCATAACAATTGAGTCCCCAGTAGCCTGCCCTATGAGACTTGAGAGAGAGAGAGGGAAGAAAAATACTATTAAAATCGTAACAGACGAGGGCCTTGATTAGGAGCTATTGGTCACCTCTCTCACAGCTACCACAACTACATTACTAGTCAAACCCATTCTCCTAAATACACAATACTGTCCTCACCGCACCCATACTTCTCTTATTTCGTCCCTCCCTCTTCATTTCATTTCACATCTCTATATATATACCTAACAACCCTATCCCTTCAAAACCCTCAAGCCACACCACATCCCTCTCGACAATTCACTTCTCTCATCTTCCATTTTAACAAGCTATCACCCTCCTTCTTCTTCTTCTTCTTCCTCAGTTCTCACCCATTGATTTTTTGTCTCTGTGAGCATGTCGTCTCGCATAGTTGCAGAAGACGCGGATACGGCGTCGTATATGAGTTCCATCGAGCTCAACCACCTCTCCGATCACTCTCCCACGCTCGGGCAACTCCTCAAGCATGTCGGAGACGTACGCAAGGAAGCCACCGGAGACGGGTGTGAGACGCCGCTTCACCACGCTCTTGACGTAGGCGATGCTGATGGGGGGATTGAGCCTCGGTCTCCTCCCTTCGTGCTGTCGTTTAGTAATCTTACGTACAGCGTCAAGGTCCGCCGAAAATTGAGCTTCTCGGCGTTGTTTCGGCGGCGGACGAATCGTCTTGGAGCCGCCACGGTTGACGAGCCGGTGGCTGACGAGAGGTTGTTCTCGAGAACAAAGACCTTGCTGGATGATATCTCCGGCGAGGTTCGCGACGGCGAGATCGTCGCCGTCATGGGTGCTAGTGGTTCCGGCAAGTCCACCCTCATCGACGCCTTGGCCAACCGTATAGCAAAGGGAAGCTTGAAAGGGAGTGTGACTCTGAACGGTGAGGCCATGAACTCGCGGCTTCTGAAGGTGATTTCGGCATACGTAATGCAGGACGATCTGTTGTTCCCAATGCTCACCGTGGAAGAGACTCTCATGTTCGCAGCAGAGTTCCGATTGCCTCGTACCCTCTCGAAATCCAAGAAGAAAATGCGAGTCCAAGCGCTAATCGACCAGCTGGGCCTTCGAAATGCTGCGAACACCGTCATCGGGGACGAAGGCCACCGCGGGGTCTCCGGAGGCGAGCGGCGGCGCGTGTCCATCGGCATTGACATAATTCACGACCCCATCATCCTGTTCCTCGACGAACCCACCTCCGGACTGGACTCCACCAGCGCGTTCATGGTGGTCAAGGTGCTGCAGAGAATCGCGCAGAGCGGAAGCATCGTGGTCATGTCCATACACCAGCCGAGTTACAGAATCCTCGGACTCCTCGACCGAATGATCTTCTTGTCGCGCGGAAAAACAGTCTACAGTGGTTCGCCCATGCAGCTTCCCACCTTCTTCGCCGAATTCGGCCACCCCATACCGGAAAACGAGAATCGAACGGAGTTCGCGTTGGATCTGATTCGCGAACTCGAGGGGTCACCCGGTGGTACCAAGAGCTTAGTGGAGTTCAACAAATCATGGCAGAACAAGAAGCATGTTGAAAACAAAACCAGTTTCAATCATGGACATGGTTTATCTCTGAAAGAAGCAATCAGCGCGAGCATTTCCAAAGGAAAATTAGTCTCTGGCGCTACAAACACAAGCACTAGCACCACCAACACGAACACGACCACATGGATGGTACCGAAATATGCGAACTCATTCTGGATTGAAATGGCCACACTCTCAAAACGATCATTCACCAATACACGACGAATGCCTGAGCTCTTCGGGATGCGACTGAGCACCGTTCTGGTCACCGGATTCATCTTAGCCACCATGTTCTGGCAACTAGATAACTCTCCAAAAGGAGTCCAAGAAAGACTCGGCTTCTTCGCATTCGCCATGTCCACCACCTTCTACACCACAGCCGACGCACTCCCTGTGTTCCTTCAAGAGCGATATATCTTCATGAGAGAAACATCGCACAACGCTTATCGGCGATCGTCCTACCTCGTCTCTCACGCGCTCGTGGCCTTTCCTCCATTAATCTTCCTCTCCTTGGCCTTCGCCGCCACCACCTTCTGGGCGGTGGGCCTTGACGGCGGATTCTCCGGGTTTGCGTTCTACTTCGTCATCATCCTCGCCTCCTTCTGGGCTGGAAACTCCTTCGTCACCTTCCTCTCCGGCCTCGTCCCTCACGTGATGTTGGGCTACACAATAGTGGTCGCCATACTAGCCTACTTCTTACTCTTCAGTGGCTTCTTCATAAACCGAGATCGAATCCCTTCGTACTGGATATGGTTCCACTACATCTCCCTGGTGAAGTACC